>MU867261.1:10598208-15598208 GCA_033996785.1 Trichosanthes truncata | reverse complement strand
TTTTAAAGGCCTTGTAGAACTCGCAGGAGTGTTTTTGGATTGTACAAACGCAAAAGAATTTGGGATTTGGAACTTGGAACTTGCAGGAGTGTCATTTCACGGTCAAATCCTTGACAAGAAAAACCTTCCTGCATTTTAGAATAATTGATTAGACTTGGTTGAAGTGTTATGTTTGAAGATAAAGAGTCCTAAAAAAGTTAATATTTTCATTTGGTGGTTAAACTGAACACAGTGAGCGAAATTCAAATTCAGTTAAAGTGTGTTTTGCTGGTATTGGGCATCGAATATCGTTTTACAGTCTGTTTTTTTGCTAAGGAAGTTCAACCTCATTCATTTTTTTCAATGTCGTTAGTGGTTAAGGCTTGAGAACAACTCTTCGAAACATTCAATTTGGCCTGGGTGGTTGATAAAGAGCCCAAAGGAGAATACTTTTCAACTTTTTTTGAAAAAAGAAAATTATAATGGGAAAATGTGGAGTATTTGATTGAAAAAGAGTTAAAAGAATCTCCAAAGAAAAAGCCTTCTATTGGGTTACTAGATGTGATTTTGCAAAAAGTTATTCTTCATTTTTGTGCTCTCTATCAGATGGATTTTCTTTATATTCTTTTAATGTAATCATTCTATTTTGGGGTTTTTTTTCTCTCATGTGGGGTTTGGAGAAATTATTCGAGGAGGCCACCACAATGTGGCTGACAGTTTTCTACTGTTGGATGTATGAAAGAGATTGCAAAGTATCTTGAATTTGTATCTTGTGGTCATTAGGGGAGACATGCAAATTTTCGAATACACATCCAACGATGATTAAGAGGCAGTCACATTGTGGGGTTTGGGTTGACTTTGTATTGGCAGTGACCAAGCAGTTTTCTTTATTTTGTGCCTTAAACAGTTCTTTCCTTCTAACTTTGATCAATGCATCTTTTCATATATCAATGAAAATCATTTAAATATTATGTGACATTGGTAAATTGCCATTATGCAGGTTGTTACTCAAGCAATGGATTTTTAACTGCTTTTGAATGGCTTGAATTAATGTTGGCTCTTTTCATTCGTAAAGGTTGATTAATCTCCTCAGCATACAATGTCGTGTCTATACTCGTTTAAGGTGGTGTTTTTTTACGGTCACATGCTCAAGATGTCCTCTTACATAATGTAAAATAGTTCGAGTTCGGTTTTGTTTGTATAGATCTTTAAGGATTAGTGACTCCTTGTTACTTGTATGCTTGCTTCTTTTGTAGGTATTGCCTTAAATTTATAGTGTCAATAGCGATCAAACTTCCCGGTTCATAGTATTGTGGCCTTCAATTTTCTTTGAACTTCATTTTTTCCTTTGTAGCTTACAATGCTCTTTTAAAAAAATGTTCACAAATGGATTCTTCTATTGACATTTACAAAATTCATTTACGTTAAAGATGAGTAGAGGTTGTCAATGTGACCTAAGGGCATGTTTGGGAATGATTTTAGAAATCGTCATTTTAGCACAATTGATTTGTTTAGAATTGATTTATGAAAAATAATTTTCATATAATCATTTTAATGTTTGGTTCTACATTTTTAATAGTGATTTTCATACAATTAAAGGTGACTTTCAATGATTAAGGGAATTTTTTAGAGTGACTTTAAAATAAGTGTTTTAAGCTAAGTGGTTTAATTATAATTAATTTTGTAAAAGTTTTAGTTATAAATCATTTTAATATTTGGTTTCACTCTTGTAAAAGTGATTTAAATTTAATTAAAAGTATTTCTTTAAATGATTAATGTTTATTTTCAAAGGTGATTTTAGAAACATCAAATTACTGAAAAGAGCATTACATTTGAAATTAAAAAAAAAGTAGGTGGTAGACAAAAGTTATACTGAGAGAACTAAAAAATTAAGAAAAAAATATAAAGCTAGAGAAAATTAAAGTTTCAAACAGAAAAAAATGTTAAAGAAGTGGAGGGATAGGAATTTTAGAGAGATGGACAAAAAATTTAGAGAAATTTAATAGAAAGCGAATAAATTGAAGATAGAGAAGTAAATTTAGAGAGATAAACAAAAAATTTAAAGAGAATGATAAAATTTTAGGGAGAGAAATTTTAATGAGAATAAAAAAGTTTAAAGTTAGGGACAAAAAAGTTCGAGAGCAAAAAGTTAGAGCAAGAGGTAAAAGATTAGAGAGAAAAAGATAAAGAGATACAAAAATTTAGAGGAAAAAAAAGGAGAATGAATAAAATTTTTAAAAAGAGAATAAAGTAAGGGAAAGATGTTATGAAAACTTTAGAGAGAGAAAAATTGGCATTTTTTAAATAATGATAGATGACCTCAATGGTGGCGGTTTTGAGAATACATGTCTTTTTTATGGAAATTAATGAATTTTTATAAAAGATGAGTTTATAACAGTCACAAAAAGTAATATATATTTTTGATATGAAATAATAGTCATTTTAAACACAAAATCACTTGGGTTACCTTCCAAGTGATTGACCAAGAATCACTTAAAGTGATCTTGGATGTTTCCAAAATCACTTATTATTGCCAAATATCACAGTTTTGAAGCAGAACTAATTTTGGCATGTCAAAAGTGATTTTGGGCATTTCAAAATCACTTCCAAACTTGTCCTAAATTTACCTATGAGAAGTGATTTTTCTTGACTAACTCAAGGCATGTTTGGAAATGATTTTAGAAATAGTGATTTGAGCATAATTGATTTGTTTATAATTGATTTATAAAAAGTGATTATCATATAATCATTTTAATGTTTGGTTATACACTTTTAATAGTGATTTTCATACAATTAAAAGTGACTTTCAATGATTAAGGGAATTTTTGAGAGTGACTTTAAAATATGTATTTTAAGCTAAGTGATTTAATTATAATTAATTTTGTAAAAGTTTTAGTTATAAATTATTTTAATATTTGGTTCCACTATTGTAAAAGTGATTTAAATTTAATTAAAAGTATTTCTTTAAATGATTAATATTTATTTTCAAAGGTGATTTTAGAAACTATCAAATTACTGAAAAAATCATTACAATTGAAATTAAACAAAATTAGGTGGTAGACAAAAGTGATACTGAGAGAACTAAAAAATTATGAGAAAAAAAATATAAAGCTAGAGAAAATTAAAGTTTCGAAGAGAAAAAAATGTTAAAGAAGTGGAGGGATAGGAGTTTTAGGGAGATGGACAAAAAATTTAGAGAAATTTAATAGAAAGAAAATAAATTGAAAATAGAGAAATAAATTTAGAGAGATAAACAAAAACTTTAAAGAGAATGATAAAATTTTAGGGAGAAAAACTTTAATGAGAATAAAAAAGTTTAAAGTTAGGGACAAAAAAGTTCGAGAGCAAAAAGTTAGAGCAAGAGGTAAAAGATTAGAGAGAAAAAGATAAAGAGATACAAAAATTTAGAGATAAAAAAAAAGAGAATGAATAAAAATTTTAAAAAGAGAATAAAGTAAGGGATAGATGTTATGAAAAACTTTAGAGAGAGAAAAATTGACATTTTTTAAATAATGATAGATGACCTCAATGGTGACGGTTTTGAGGATACATGCTTTTTTGATGGAAATTAATGAATTTTTATAAAAGATGGTTTATAACAGTCACAAAAAGTAATATATTTTTTTGATATGAAATAATAGTCATTTTAAAGACAAAATCACTTGGGTTACCTTCCAAGTGATTGACCAAAAATCACTTAAAGTGATCTTGGATGTTTCCAAAATCACTTATTATTGCCAAATATCACAATTTTGAAGAAGAACTAATTTTCGCATGTCAAAAGTGATTTTGGGCATTCCAAAATCACTCCCAAACATGCCCTAAATTTACCTATGAGAAGTGATTTTTCTTGACTAACTCAGGACATGTTTGGAAATGATTTTAGAAATAGTGATTTGAGCATAATTGATTTGTTTATAATTGATTTATAAAAAGTGATTATCATATAATCATTTTAATGTTTTGTTCTACACTTTTAATAGTGATTTTCATACAATTAAAAGTGACTTTCAATGATTGGGGGAATTTTTTAGGGTGACTTTAAAATAAGTATTTTAAGCTAAGTGATTTAATTATAATTAATTTTGTAAAAGTTTTTATTTATAAATCATTTTAATATTTGGTTCCACTATTGTAAAAGTGATTTAAATTTAATTAAAAGTATTTTTTAAAACGATTAATGTTTATTTTCAAAGGTGATTTTTGAATCATCAAATTACTAAAAAGAGCATTACATTTGAAATTAAAAAAAATAGAAGGTGGTAGAAAAAAGTGATACCGAGAGAACTAAAAAATTAAGAGAGAAAAAAATAAAGATAGAGAAAATTAAAGTTTCATAGAGAAAAACATGTTAAAGACATGGAGGGATAGAAATTTTAGAGAGATGGACAAAAAATTTAGAGAGAGAATTTAATAGAGAGCGAAAAAATGGAAAGATAGGGAAATAAATTTAGAGAGATATACAAAAAAATTTGAAGAGTGATAAAAATTTTAGGGAGAAAAACTTTAATAAGAACAAAAAAAAGTGTAAAAAGTTATGGCAAGAGGTTAAAGATAAGAAAGAAAAAAGTTAAAGAGATACAAAAATTATAGAGAGATGAACGAAAAAATTTAGAGATAAAAAAAGGTAGAGGGAGTTAAAACCATTGGAGAGAAAAAAAGTGAGAAAATAAATAAAAATGTTAAAAAGAAAAAAAAGTAAGAGATTGACATTATAAAAACTTTAGAGAGAGAAAAATTGACATTTTTTAAATAATGATAGATGACCACAATGGTGACAGTTTTGAGAATACATGTTTTTTGATGGAAATTAATGAATTTTTATAAAAGATGACGGTTTTTACCCGTCACAAGAAGTAAGATTGTTTTAAAATATGAAATAATAGTTATTTTAAAGACAAAATCACTTAGGAATCACCTCTCAAGTGATTGACCAGGAATCACTTAAAGTGATTTTAGATGTTTTCAAAATCACTTTCTTATCATTGCCAAACATCACAATTTTGACGGAGAATTGATTTTGGGCATGTCAAAAGTGATTTTGGACATTCCAAAATCAATCCAAAACATGCTCTCAATTGAGTGATAAGTAAGATATAACATAATCACTCGATTTGAGTAACAAAAGTGCTATTGTGATAAATGTTAGTAGAGCGAGCAATTGATTTCAATTGACAATGTTGGGAAGAAATCATGTTGGCAGAAAGTGCTTATAAGAGATTCGTGATAAATGATTTGTCGACCTTGAAGAATATGTGATGTTTTTTGTTTTTCAAGATTTGTCAAATTGATGGCGATTAAAGTTGTATATCTTGTATTGCCTATAAGATCCCTATATTTATCATATATTGTCCTCTTGCAACATCATAACGGATATTAAAAATCATATATACCAAATATCTAGATGTTATTTATATTTGTTACTAAAAATTTGAGTATGAATCACCAATCAAAAATATCTAGATGTTATTTATATTTGTTACTAAAAATTTGAGTATGAATCACCCAATCCTTTGATTTCATGTGTTTATAATAATAATGATGATGATGATGATGATAAAGATTTCATGTGAAAAGAAATAAAAGCTTTAAGCTTTAGGCAAAAAACCCGAATAGTGCTTGAGTGGCTAAAATTGCCATTACCTAGAGAAAAATAGTGGAATTTTACTGTCACTTTTATGTATGATATTTTTTTTTCCACACATTTGTAGCAAATTAGTCCAGTAATCCAAAAATGCTAGAAATGAAATGACTAATTCTTTTTCAAAACTTTAAAACAAAGTGAGTTAAAAGAGCATACCATTCGAAAAATCGAAAATTTGAAAAGTTCAACATATCAAATACCAAAAATACTCAAGAAGAAAGCTGTAAAAAAATTGTAATAAAGTATTTTTAAATTTCTGTTAAAAATTTACTCTGAATTTTATGTAAATATATGCTTCATATATTTACATGAATAAATTAGAGAGAGAAAACAGAGAAGCTTTCACAACCCAAATACTTCACCAACTTGACCTTCAACATGACTCAATTTTCTATAGAACTTCTCTCATTTTCTTCATTTTAACTTCTTCGTGTTCTTCGAAAAATAATGCCATGAAGAAAATCTCTACACTCCCTTTAAAAAAATGTTTTTTTTTTTTGTCGAAGTTACAATATATATTGAGATTTGATTTGTTTAAAAATGTATTTCTGACTATAAAATATATTTTAAAACTACTATATATAGATAAGAAATTTATTGTAAACTTCACCTACATTTTAGGTTTAAATTAGCTTCTTATAGACAATTTTGAAAATTTTTAAAACTATAGACACTTTGGAAATTGAGGTCTCAAGTAAATGTTATCAATGTGTAATATCCCATGAAATTGAGAACGCCATCTGCATTGTGCCCATATTGAGAGAAAGAGAGGGGAACATGGTGAGATAGTTGAGAGAGGGAGGAAATTTAGGAGAGAAAAAGAGAGTAAATGAAGAGGACCTAATTTTTCATTCATGAAAATTTGAGAATTTAATTTTTAAAATCAAAATTCATAAGTGAAAATTTTGAATTATGAAAGTTTGAGGATTGATTTTTAAAATTAAAGGTTTGTGGGGGTAATTATAATATTTAATTTTAAGTTAGCATACTAAAAAAAAATCATTTTTAAATTCGTCATATTGAAACTAACAACACTAAATAGTAATAGCAAGATATTATAACAAGAATTCTTCACCAATACAACCAAGTATTCACGCAGCTCCTTAGAAAGGAAAAAATATAAAACATTTTCAATTTTTTTTTTTTGAGTTCAACAACATTTGGAGGTAGAAATATTTGAACTTCTGACATTTTGGTCGAGAGTACATGTCAATTATCGCTGAGCTAAGCTCACTTTGGCAAAACATTTTCAAATCAAACATGCATTCACAACCCTTCTTTCCAATATACATAACCTATACCATGATTTCTAAATCATGATCTCAACCAACAACAAAGCAAAAATTTCGAACAAACCAAATTCCCCCCACCGATGGATACTAAATGCTAAAATGGCTAGCAATTAACAATTGAATCCAAAAATTTTCATCGTGTTCATTTTTGTATCCGCAATATTATGAAAAGAAGGAACACTTAATTCCAAGTTGTTCAAGAATAGTGGCATTGAGTTTCTCGATTCTTTGCCTTAGAATTAGTTAGTTCTATTTCTCGATGCGGCAAGGGAAGGGATATAACTCAGCGATATAGTGTTGCCTTGACATGACAGAAGTCATCAATTCAAGCATGTTTATTCCTAAACCCAATGTGAGTTTTTCTACTTTTACTTGCTCATGTGTCATGATCGAAAGAGAATGAATAAGAGGCTCGTGGGATCAACATGAGGGAATGGGGATGGCTATATTTTTGGGAGCGTTCCTAGTGAATATGAAGCACATGGATACAAGTCATGTGTTGGAATGAATGACAATTCTAAATTAGCTTTGTCTATGAACAAGCAATCTATAAGTAATGCAATTATGAATCTCATGGACAGTTCGATCTTAGCTCATGATGAACACTGGCAGCACACTTAACACATGCAAGTTAGACGGAAAGTGGTATTTTCAACGACAGACGGATGAGTAATGCATATGAACCTGCCCTTGGGAGGGGAACTGTAATGACCCAAATCTTTAAACATATACTAATTACTAGGATTGTTACTACATGCATGCTATGATGGCCTCATAATTTGCAATAAGTTTTGTGCATAAAATAAAATGATCTCTTTAAAGGAAAACAAATATAACTCTTTGGTTTGGGATCCCAAAAGAATAAATAAACTTTAAAAAAAATTTAAAAGCCAAGTTTTATTGTTGAAAACGAGAAAGCTAAAAGAAAGACTTCGAGTTAGAAAATCGGATACAAAATTATGAAAATAACATGAAAAAAAATTAATATCCAGAATGTCATGTTCCTCTTGGTCTCCCATGACAATATTAGCAAACTACCCCATCAATCGCCTTGGATGTCCTTGCCCTTACCTAAAATAAATTAAAAGAAAAAGTCGAATATTAAAAATATGCGGTAAGTAACCCAGCTACCAAGGTCGGTACATGCAAGCACACACGATATGAATCATGATGCTTTAACTAGTGGGACCTAAATATTTTCATCATTTTAAACTTTTTCTTTTCCTTTCATCTTCGACCATGATGGAATATTAGCCCATTATTTCCTCTGGAGACTTTATCCAAACTAATGGTTAGTTGACATCTAATTAGGGAGGCTGAGTCTCAATCTACTAAGCAGGAGGCTGAGTCTCAATCTACTAAGCATCTCCTCTCATTCATTCATTTTTAGATGTACATCATGATAGGAATGAACGATTCACCCCATAACAAAAGCATATGATTTTTAAACGATTTAGAAACTAACTTTGGGATTGACATTGAATTTATTTAGAATTAAACTAAAAATAAGGTCAAGTAAACTTACATTGAAATAAATGGAGAAAGTTCTGGTGGGTTTTTACTTCTTATGTTCTAACAAATCTTGAATCTCTCAAAGATCTTCCTGCTATGACATGAACACATGATCAAACCTTGTGGGAACCTCTTGAAAGAAACTTGATTTGGAGGAACAATTTAGGCAGAATTTTGAATTTTTCTGTGTTTTTGGCTCAACCCAAAGGTCTTATTTACAGGGACTAAGGTAGAATCTTTGCCAAAATCAAATAATATATTTTAATATCTAATATATTAAAAAATATATATTTTACGTATTTGAATCATATTCAAATCTCATAAAATCTCCTAATATATATTTAACCTATTTGAATCTTATTCAAATTTCACATATATATTTTCTTTTAATGTATCTAATATATTATAATATTTAATATTTTGAAAGAGTTAATATCACAAAAGCGGAAGCAATTTTGGATCTTAAGCACTCAAATTACATCAATTTGATCAAACAAACAACATGCTCAAAACCGGAAAAACAGAGAATAAGAACACATACCTTTGTAGCTTAAAATTCTCTTAATCCGTGGGTAATTTCTAATCACAAACACTTTGTGGATCACCCTTAGAGTCTTCCTTACTATCCTCAGGCCTTGAAACAGATTGTGGGATCCTTAATTGAGATAATTTTTAGAGAGCAAGAGCAAAGGTCTGAAAAAAAACACAGCAACTTTTTTTTCTTCTTCTTCAAAACCTACCTCCTCACTTGTGTTTCTTTGCTAATTAAAGCAATTAACCAGCTTGATCAAGCTTGCTAAACTTGACAACACAAAGATGAGAAGGATTAATCAAGAAGGAGGTGGCCAATTTTTGTGAATTTGATAAAGCAAGGAGGTTATTCATCAACAAATGAATTTGGTCCAAAATTCATTCCTAAATGAATTTGAATTTCCTCTTTAATTTTAATTCAAAATTAATATAAAATTAATTTTAAATTAAAAATAATTTTTAATTAATTTTAAATAATTTTAAATTTAATATCAAATATCAAATTAAATAATTCGACCAATCCCGATTTCTCAAATCGTACGTTCGAACATGAATCCTTATTCTTAAACCGAACTAATATTTAAATCAAATTTAAATATGTCCACCTCTTCTTTATCATAGTTTAATTCATAATTAAGTTATGAAACGTTAAGTATATCACATAGAATTAACGTTTTCTCCCAAAACCGAATTTGAACAATTCAAATTCTTTTCTCTCAAATTGTTGCAAGGCTTAATCCGAGCTAGTAAGGGGAACCTAATGGACCTACAGATCATGAGCTCCAACGATACGGGATTAATCGGCCAAACTCTTTAGCCTAGCTAATCAACATTCGTTAACCACCGAGGCACTCCACTAAAGCCCAGTGGCTGCACTCTCCTCACTGTAGATATATTTCTGTCCACTCGATATAACCATGATTAGTAAGTCGATCATTCACAGGTCGTTCGTAATTACAGCTGGGTCAAATAAACCGTTTTACCCCTGTAATTACTTCTTGTTCCTTAAGTCCCACTGATCCTCTAATGAACAATTGGTTTGTGGTCCAACCAACAAACCGAATCCCTCTCGGGCCAATTAGAGGGTGGGCCCATTGTTCAAGACCCGGAGACAGCACTTAAGGGAACAACCTCTCTACTAAACCCTAAAGCGGGTAGGAGTGAATTCCATCTCGCATGACTATGTTCCCAACTATCTACCCGGTCTTATCCCCAAAATGGGAGGCTTATTGAGTCGGCGATCTCGGGACACTCTCACCCATGCAAATCTAAGGATAATCTCGAATAAACAGGAGTTCATAGCACACTCGGGATTAAGATCGAGTTACCTAGGTCATCGTATGAAAAAAGTCGGTTAAAACAGTAAACGGAGTTAAAAAAGTTTAAGTGACTATTTCGCGGTCCAGTCTTATGCAAACTCATTGCATAGGACGCCCCCACTTTCATGTCTTCACATGAACGATTCAGGATCACATCGTTAGTACTATACAAAGTGGGCCGCGTCCATAGTGTCCCCAGGATAAGGTACCCAGCCCTATCCCTATACTATAGACCGTTCTGGCTATTATTCGAACTTGACCCACTTTGATGTCATACATAAAGTTCAAGTATACATCTTATAGTCAAGGGTTCTTAGTTCATTGGATTTGGGTTATGGAATACACAATTCACTTTATTCAATAACAACTTTACTATATAAACCTCAATAACAACTTTATTGCAAAATAGAATATACATTCAGTTTACAAAACCACGAGTTTTAGGACACAAAACCCAACAAACTTCCACTTGGACTAAAATGTCAGTGGAGTAAAACATGCTGAGGTAAAAGAAACTGCCCTACTGTACAATCCGTAGTCCTAGACTCTCTAGGTGTCCCTCAAACACTTTAGCCGTGAGGGGCTTTGTAAACGGATCAACAATGTTGTGCTCCGAAGGGATCTGTGTGACGATCACATCTCCTCGTTGCACAATCTCCTTGAAGAGATGATATTTGCGCTCTATATGCTTTCCGCCCTTATGGCTTCTAGGTTATTTAGAATTTTCCACTGCACCACTATTATCACAATAAAGAGTGATAGGCAAATTCATATTTGGAACAACTTCCAAATCAGTAAAGAATTTCCTAAGCCATATAGCCTCCTTTGCTGCTTCGCAAGCTGCGACATACTCAGCCTCCATGGTGGAGTCAGCAATACAACTTTGCTTTATACTCCTCCAAACTATTGCTCCTCCGTTAAGAGTGAACACTGATCCCGATGTGGATTTCCTCGAATCTACATCGGTCTGAAAATCAGAGTCAGTGTATCCTGCAAGGATCAGATCCTTCGCACCATACATAAGCATATAGTCCCTCGTTCTCCTAAGATACTTGAGGATGTTTTTAACGGCAGTCCAATGATCATATCCTGGATTGGATTGATACCTGCTGACAATTCCCACTGTATAGCATATGTCGGGTCGAGTACATAGCATGACATACATCAGACTACCGACAGTTGATGCATAGGGAATGCGTCTCATATCCTCAACTTTTTGAGATGTCTTAGGACACTGTTCCTTCGACAAATGAATTCCATGCTTGAAAGGTACTTCTTGGAATTCTGCATTTTATATCTAACCAACATTTTGTCAATATAAGATGTCTGAGACAGTGTTAGCGTTTTGTTCTTGCAATTCCGAACAATTTGGATTCCAAGGACAAACTAAGCCTCTCCCAATCTTTCATTTGGAATTGGGTCACTAGCCATTGCTTAACGTCAGTCAGGAATCCTACATCATTCCCAATGAGTAGGATATCGTCTACGTATAAGATTAAGAAAGCTACAATAGTATTGACTATCTTCTTGTAAACACAAGGTTCGTTAATATTCTATTCAAAGCCATAAGATTTAATTGCAGTATTAAATCTTATATTCTAGGAACTAGATGCTTGCTTCAATCCATAGATGGATTGTTTAAGCTTGCAAACCTTTTGCTCTTGACCCTGAATTATGAACCCCTCTGGTTGAACCATATAGATACTCTCTTCAAGATTACCATTCAGAAAGGCTGTCTTGACATCCATTTGCCAAATTTCATAATCATAAAACGTGGCAATGGACAAGAGTATTCTAATCGATTTAAGCATGGCAACAAGGGAGAAGGTTTCTTCATAGTCCACTCTTTCCCGCTGGGTATAACCCTTTGCCACAAGTCGAGCCTTAAAGGTTTGCACCTTACCAGCTTGGTCTCGTTTCCTCTTGTAGATCCACTTGCAACGGATAGGTCTTTCACCATCTGGTTGGTCTACAATTTCCCAGACTGAATTGAAGTACATTGACTCCATTTCGAGGTCCATGGCTTTAGTCCACTGGTCTTTATCTATGTCATTCATCACCTGTTTATAGGTCAATGGATCCTCAATGCCATCATCATGTATAACGACCTGGGTTTCAGTCAAATCCATGTAACAGTCGGGTTGTCTAACATCCCTCCTACTACGTCGAGGCATTCTCAACTCTTGAGAGGACCAGCTTGATCAACAACTTTTGTTGATTTATCTGTTGCTTCCTTGGAAAGTTCATTTAAAACAATTCTGCTTTGAGGCCGATGATCTCTTATGTGGTCTTCCTCTAAGAACGTGGCGTTTGTCTTCACAAGCACCTTGTCCTCTTGAGGATCGTAAAATAGACCACCTTCCGTTTCCTTGGGGTATCCTACGAATAGGCATAATTTTGAACGTCGTTCCAATTTCTTTGGATTGGGCACTAGCACATGTGCCGGGCACCCCTAAATCCTGAAGTGACGTAAACTTCCTTTACACCCTCTCCATAACTCATAAGGTGTTTCTGAAACATTTTTAGAGGGAACCATGTTCAAAATATATGCAACAGCCTCTACTGCATATCCCCAAAACAAACTAGGCAGTTGAGCATAACTCATCATAGACCGAACCATGTCTAACAGGGTTCTGTTTCTCCTCTCGGATACACCGTTCTGCTGAGGTGTTCCGGGCGCTGAGAGTTGGGATACGATTCCATGTTCTATCATATAGTCCTGGAATCTCAAATCCATATACTCTCCACCTCGATCTGATCGAAGTGTTTTAATTGTCTTACCTAATGTATTCTCAATCTGCCTTCTACTCCTTGAACTTTTCAAGGGTTTCGGACTTATGATGCATTAGGTAAAGATAGCTGTACCTTGAATAATAATCTTTGAAACCGATGAAGTATTCATACCTTCCTCGTGCTTTGACATTCATTGGACCACAGAGATCCGAATGTACGAGTTCTAAGGGTTCTTTGGCCCTATAACCTTTTTCAGAAAAAGGTCGTTTGGTTATTTTTCCCTCAAGACAGGACTCACATGGTGGTAAGGAGTAGTCTTCTAACTGACTTAGGAGACCACTCTTCACCAATCTCTCAATCCTTTTGAGATTAATGTGGCCTAGTCTCAAGTGCCAAAGATAGGTACTTGGAGAAAGTTTCTGCCTTTTATTTTGAGTATCAGTTGTTTTAAACATCTCGGTGTTCAAAATAGCTTTTACCTCTGTTGGTCTTAACACATATAGGCTGTTTTTAAGTTTAGCAGAACATATTCGTAAACCTCTTTTGCAAATGAACACTTCATTGTAATCAAAAGATACTTTATACATATGTTCAAGCAAACAAGAGATAGATACAAGATTTCTTTTGATTCCAGGAACCAAAAGTACATTTTCTAGTAAAATGAATCTATCTCTAAACAACAACTTCACTGCTCCCACTGCTCTGGCTGAGACAACCTCTTATGTTCCAATCCTGAGAGTTATCTCACCATCTGCAAGCTGCCTCCAGGAACTAGTTTCCTGAAAAGAAGAACACACATGGTTAGTAGCTCCTGAATCTAGTATCCAGGTGGAATCATCATGTTCCACTAAACATGTTTCAACAATAAGTAAATCATATTTACCTTGTCTTGCCTTCTCAGCTTTCTTTTCTGCAAGGTACTTTGGGCAATTCCTCTTCCAGTGCCCATCTACACCACAGTGGAAACATTTTCCTTTATCTGCGGCTTTAGCCTTGCGTTTACTCATGGCAGGAGCTTTTCCCTTCCCTTTATCCTTCTTCTTCTTTTGAATACCCTTATTCTTAGAAAAAGAAGGACCAGACTTAGTCCCAGAGGACGACCCTCTTAGGAACTTCTTCGAAGTGACAACATTTGCCTCCTTCTCTTTTCCCTTTGTTTTCATCAGGGACTCGAAAGTCTGTAGCTCGTTGAGGAGAGTAGTAAGATTATACTCTATCTTGTTCATCACCGCATTGGTGCGGAACTGTAGGAAGCTCTTTGGAAGAGATTCCATTATAAAGCTAACTTGACTTTTCTCATCTATGACAGCTCCGTTTACCTCTGCCACGTTGAAGTGGACCATCATGTTAAGGACATGCTCCCTAACAGAAGTTCCCTCCTTCATACGGGAGTTGTAAACGTACTTGAGAGCATCATAACAGACCGATGAGGACAGTTGTCCAAAGATCGCCTGTAATGATCCCATGATCTCCTTAGCGGTGATCATGCTCTCATATTTCTTAGATAGCACATCAGATATGCTGGCTAAGATATAGACTCGGGCCTTATCATTAGCCCTAGTCCATTTGTCAAATGCATCCCGAACAATTCAGTTTGCAGACGAGCCGGGAGGAGGAGGACATTCCTCTGTTAAGATGAACCTTAGATCATCGATAACTAGAATCGTATTCAAGTTCGATTTTCAGGTCGCGTAGTTATCGCCGTTTAACTTATCGGATGCTAGTAACTGAATTAAAGAGCTCGACATGCTGAAAAATAGAACATATTCTATTAGTGAATTGCTTCTAACCCATTACATGCATCCAATTAAGAAATTTAGCAAAAGTAATAATGTACCCATAAACTCATTATTATTTTTGCAACGATACTTCAGTGAGTCAGAGCAACCGGAATAAATGCTAACATTATTACTTTTATTCAACCGGGCAGTCAATCATTTCTTCACTGAACCAAGACATTCTTGACTAAATGCTAATACCGGAATAACTTTTATTCCTATAGCATTTAGTTATCGTTACTTCGGTCAAGAATTCACTAACACTTAGTAATTCTTGTAAGTGTGACCCGCCATTTTCAAACCTCAGAGGTCGGCCCCAACAATGCTACCGAATGGAAAAGACAATGTTGGGAATGGACCTAGGAGACCCTATCCATTTCTGGAGTTTGAGTTGTTCCGACCCTCCGAATGGATGGTGCTACTATGAGCAACCTGCAAGCGGAACATGGGAATCTCACGGTCCAACCTAATGGAGAAGACCGTAGGATGTGTTAACACACTTCCTTCTCCCGCTTACTATAAATACTTTCTCCATTCACCTTGTTATTGATTTATGCAAACACCATCCGAATGGGGATGCCCTATTGACATCACGAGGCCGAGCATAAATCTCACGGTGTGAACTTCGTGGAGAGCGTAAGAGGAAATTGATATATCATATATACCTTTTCACTCCCACTAAGTATTTTAGACGGTTTGGGTATAGATTTACTTAGGCATATTCCAGCTAAGACAATATAAACTAAGACTAGGCAATTTGTCCAAGAAAAGGATTTTACCTACGATGTCTAGGTGATAAACGCTTTAAAACCTCACATCTCACACGTGTATGCTCATAAAACTAGGTTAACACAACTCAAGTACCGGATCGATCCCCAGGTAGGAGGTGTTCTGAAAACCGTCAACTTAAATACCCCCAGCCTTAGATAGGATCTCACCGGGTGAGTTCTCTTGTAACCTTAGTTTTACAAGTTGTTGACCTATTTTAACTATTAAAACGGATCGAGTCCTTATTCCTAATTGCATTTGGAATTTGTTAACCCAAAGTGAGTATGCCTTTATCTTTGTTGTAGTTTTTAAAAGTCTATCTCATTTTATAACACTTATAAAATAAAGACAACCTATAACATACATTTTGATTTGAATATAACGATTATACTCTACTAAGGCAACTATAAGTTGTATGTTTAGTTTTAATTAATATAACACTTATATTAATTATACTTAAAACATACAACATCTATTTCATAAAATTAATACAACTCTTATATTAATACTTATGAAATCCTAAACATGCATACTATACATTATAACACTTATAACATACTTTCAATGCATGGAGCATGCTTCCTATGGTGGGATTTTAAATCTATATGGCATACTTTATGCATATACAAATAGGGTTTTAATTAAAACATACATTCATAATGCATAAATAATTAAACACACTAAAGTGGACTGGTTTTGGCATCACGGGCAAGCAAACAACTAAATTATTACAAGAATAATTCAAAAACTAGGTTGAGAAGCTTCCAAACCCTTCGAACTGCCCTGAACCAGCTTGAAAAAACTTGAACCAGCCCAAAAACCAGTAGAACCGAGCTTCAAAACAGCAGAACCGGACTGAACCCACCTGAACCGGACCAGCCAGCTTCAAAAGGGCAAAAATCAGGCCAAAATTACCTGAACCGGACCGAACCATGGCTTAACCGAACCGAAGAGGCTGAATAGTGCAGAACAGGTCTGAACCTAGCCTGAACTGGATCGGAAACCATCAAACCGGACCGCTTCTTCTTCCTCATGTGTGAACCGGTCTTGGTAGAAAAGGAGAGAAAAAAAAACAGCAGCTTTTCCTCTATTTTTCAGCTTGAACACTTCACCTTCTCACTTCAAATTGGAAGCCTATATGGACTCTAATGACTCCAAATTTTTTACAGACTCTTCTTCACACATTAAAGCCCATACACGCTTGGGAAACTACAAAACGGACTACAAATTGAAGCTCAATTTTGATGCAAAATCTGAAAGTTCCACTTTAGACACCCAGAAAAATCGATTTCAAAATGATACCCACCAAGCTCAAATTGATGCAAATTGAGTGCTAAAAACTTGCTCTGATACCAATTGAAAGAGTTAATATCACAAAATCGGAAGCAATTTTGGATCTTAAGCACTCAAATTATATCAATTTGATCAAACAAACAGCATGCTCAAAACCGGAAAAACAGAGAATAAGAACACATACCTTTGTAGCTCAAAATTCTCTTAATCCGTGGGTAATTTCTAATCACAAACACTTTGTGGATCACCCTTGAAACGGATTGTGGGATCCTTAATTGAGAGAATTTTTAGAGAGAGAGAGAGCAAAGGTCTGAAAAAAAACACAACAGTTTTTTTTTCTTCTTCTTCAAAACCTACCTCCTCACTTGTGTTTCTTGGCTAATTAAAGCCATTAACTAGCTTGATCAAGCTTGCTAAACTTGACAACACAAAGATGAGAAGGATTAATCAAGAAGGAGGTGGCCATTTTTGGTGAATTTGATAAAGCAAGGAGGTTATTCATCAACAAATGAATTTGGTCCAAAATTCATTCCTAAATGAATTTGAATTTCCTATTTAATTTTAATTCAAAATTAATATAAAATTAATTTTAAATTAAAAACAATTTTTAATTAATTAAACAATTTAATTAATTTTAAATAATTATTTAATTTAATATCAAATATCAAATTAAATAATTCGACCAATCCCGATTTCTCAAATCGTACGTTCGAACATGAATCCTTATTCTTAAACCGAACCAATATTTAAATCAAATTTTAATATGTCCACCTGTTCTTTATCATAGTTTAATTCATAATTAAGCTATGAAACGTTAAGTATATCGCATATAATTAACGTTTTCTCCCAAAACCGAATTTGAACAATTCAAATTCTTTTCTCTCAAATTGTTACAAGCCTTAGTCCGAGCTAGTAAGGGCAACCTAATGGACCTACAGATCATGAGCTCCAACGATACAAGATTAATCGGCCAAACTCTTTAGCCTAACTAATCAACATTCGTTAACCACCGGGGCACTCCATTAAAGCCCAGTGGCTGCACTCTCCTCACTGTAGATATATTTTTGTCCACTCGATATAACCATGATTAGTAAGTCGATCATTCACAGGTCGTTCGTAATTACAGCTGGATCAAATAAACCGTTTTACCCCTGTAATTACTTATTGTTCCTTAAGTCCCACTCATCCTCTAATGAACAATTGGTTTGTGGTCCAACCAACAAACTGAATCCCTCTCGGGCCAATGAGAGGGTGGGCCCATTGTTCAAGACCCGGAGACAGCACTTAAGGGAACAACCTCTCTACTAAACCCTAAAGCGGGTAGAAGTGAATTCCATCTCGCATGACTATGTTCTCAACTATCTACCCGGTCTTATCCCCAAAATGGGAGGCTTATTGAGTCGGCAATCTCGGGCCACTCTCACCCATGCAAATCTAAGGATAATCCAGAATAAACAGGAGTTCATAGCACACTTAGGATTAAAATCGAGTTACCTAGGTCATCGTATGAAAAAAGTCAGTTAAAACAGTAAACGGAGTTAAAAAAGTCTAAGTGACTATTTCGCGGTTCAGTCTTATGCAAACTCATTGCATAGGACGCCCCCACTTTCATGTCTCCACATGAACAATTCAGGATCACATCGTTAGTACTATACAAAGTGGGCCGCGTCCATAGTGTCCCTAGGATAAGGTACCCAGCTTTATCTCTATACTATAGACCGTTCTGGCTATTACTCGAACTTGATGCACTGTGTTGTCATACATAAAGTTCAAGTATACATCTTATAGTCAAGGGTTCTTAGTTCATTGGATTTGGGTTATGGAATATACAATTCACTTTATTCAATAACAACTTTACTGTATAAACCTCAATAACAACTTTATTGCAAAATAGAATATACATTCAGTTTACAAAACCACGAGTTTTAGGACCCAAAACCCAACATATTTAATGTATCAAATATACAATAAATATATTTTCCTCCTTTATATTTAATATATATCCAATATATTAAATATTAATTTGAACATTTCAAATTAAATATCAATTTAAACATTTAAACATTTTCTTTCAACTAAATTGATCATTTAGTGTTCTGGTAAGCTAGTAAGGGGACCTTGTAGATTTAGATATTATAAGCTCTAATGATACAAAATTAGTTATTTTTAATCAATTAATTTTCACTCGTCAACTCTAATCACTCCACTAAATACATAAAGTTGTACTCTTATGCATCTAGGACAAGTTGTGTCAATGGATATAACCATTACATGCAAGTTGATCATTCATGAGTTGTTCGTAATTATATATGGGTCAAAAGTCTGTTTATCCTTGTAATTACATCTTATATCTAAAGTACCATTGATCCTATAATGAACAATATGTTTACCAATCATAAACTAAGCCCCTCTCGAGCCAGTGAGAGGGTGGGACCCCATTGCTCAAGTCTTGAAATCAACAGTTAAGGGAACTACTCAACTTCTTAATCTATATGGAAATGAGTGAATTCCATCTTGTGAAACTTATGTTTCCAGATCCTTATTTGGTTAAGTCCTCAAAATGGTAGGCTTATTGAATTGGCTACAAAAGCAACTCAGACCTATGCAAATCAAATGACGAGCTCTCACATGCAGGAGTTCATAACTCACTCAAGATTAAGATCGAGTCGCATATGATTATCCTATTGAAAGAGTTAATATCACAAAAGCAGAATAAATTTTGGATCTTAAGCACTCTAATTACATGAATTCAAACAAACAGCATGCTCAAAAACTGGAAAAATAGAGTATACGAAAACTCACTTTTGAAACTCAAATTCTCCAAACCCGTTGCAAATTTCTAGTCACGAACACATTGTGGACCACCTCTAGTGTCTTCCCTACTATCCTCAGGCCTTGGAACAGATTGTGGGATCCTAGTTTGAGAGAATTTTTAGAGAGAGGTGGCAAAAGTCTATATAAAAAAACTGTAGCAATTTTATTAAAATCTCCAAATTCCTTGTGTTTCATTGCTAATTAAAGCTATTAACAAGCTTCATCAAGCTTGCTAAACATGACAACACATAAGCAAGGAGGTTGGTCATCAAAGAGGTGTCCAATTTTGGTGAATTTTAAGTTTGAGAGAGGTTAGTCATCAAACTACCAAAAATTTCAACATTATCCATTTTGAAAATCAATTTTGTAATTTAAAATTAATTCTAAATTAATTTTAAACAAAATTGATTAATTAATTAATTAAATTATTTAATTTAATATCAAATATTAATTAAATAATCGGATCAAATCCCAATCTCAAAACCGACCTCTCGAACTTGAATCCCTATTCATATATTAGACCGAACCCATATTTAAATAATTTTAAATATGTCCATCTCTCTTCCTCATAGTTTAATTCATAATTAAACTATGATACGTTAAATATATCGCATATAATTAATGTTTACTCCCAAAAAACTAAATTCGAACAATTCAAATTCTTTTCTCTCATACTGTTACAAGGCTTAGTCCAAGCTAGCAAGGAGGACCTAATGGACCTACAGATCATGAGCTCCAACGATACGAGACTAACCGGCCAAAATCTTTAGCCAAGCTAATCAACATTCGTTAACCGTCAGGACACTCCACTAAAGCCCAACGGCTGCACTCTCCTTACTGTAGATATATTTCTATCCACTTGATATAACCATGATTAGTAAGTCAACCCTTCACAGGTTGTTCGTAATTACAGCTGGGTTTAATAAATCGTTTTACCCCTGTAATTACTTCTTGTTCCTCAAGTCCCACTGTTCCTCTAATGAACAATTGGTTTGTGGTCCAACCAGCAAACCGAATCCCTCTCGGGCCAATGAGAGGGTGGGGCCCCTTGTTCAAGACTCGGAGTCAGCACTTAAGGGAACAACCTCTCTACTAAACCCTAAAGCGGGTAGGAGTGAATTCCTTCTCGCAAGACTATGTCTCCAGCTATCTACCCGGTCTTATCCCCAAAATGGGAGACTTATTGAGTCGGCAATCTCGGGTCACTCTCACCCATGCAAATCAAAGGATAATCCTGAATAAACAGAAGTTCATAGCGTGCTCAGGATTAAGATCGAGTTACCTAGATCATCAAATGAAATAGTCAGTTATGACAGTAAACGGAGTTAAAAAGTCTAAGTGACTATTTCGTGGTCCGGTCTTATGCAAACTCATTGCATAGGACGCCCCCACTCACATGTCTCCACATGAACGATTTAGGATCACATTGTTTGTATTATACAAAGTGGGTTGCGTCCATAGTGTCCCTAGGATAAGGTACCCAGCCCTATCCCTATACTATAGACCATTCTGGCTATTACTTGAACTTGATCCAGATTCATGTCTCCACATGAAGTTCAAGTATACATACTATAGCCAAGGATTCTTAATTTATTAGATTTGGGTTAAAAAGGACGCAATTCACTTTATTCAATAACACCTTTACTGAATAAACCTTAATAACATCTTTATTGCAAAATAGAATATACATTCAGTTTACAAACCACGAGTTTTAGGACATAAAACCCAACACCTATGAAATATTAATCATGTCAATTAACGATTTTATAAAGAGTTCGTGGTCCAATCTTATACAAACTCATTGTATATGATACCCCAACTCACAAGTCTCTACATGAACGATTTGGATCAAATAATTTGTAACTATTACAAAGTGGGTCGTATCAATAGTGTTACCAGGATAGAGCACCCAACCTTATCTATATACTATAGAATCTTTAGGTTATTTCTTAAACATGATCCTTCTATATGTCAACTACATACTGTTCAAAATTACACTAATAACCTAGAATTTTTATATAATGGATATTATAAATTACAAATAAAAATAATTAAATAATTATTAAATATTAGTTACAAGGCTTTATGGCATAAATTCCAATACATCAACCCTTTAAAATAGGGTAATTGCCACAACCTTTCATGAAATTGTCTATGCAAATATACAAATGCATGAGGTCCTACAAACAATACATTATTTGTAAACCCGGAGTTCCTCCTTGAAACTTCTTAAAAAAAAAATAAATAAAAAGGGAAAGAAGGAAAGGAGGTTGGTATATGTGTTTTTTTTCAAAAGAAAGTAAAAAAAAAAAAAAAGAAAAAGAAAAAAAAAAAGAAAAGAAAAGAAAAGAAGAAAAGAAAAAGAAAATTGAAAATGAAAGGAAAATGGCCCACCACCAACTCCAATTTTGTTAACCCTATCTAAAGTCTTACCCATTCTGTCTTTTTTCATCAAAAATATCAGAGTTTTCGTGAGAGAGAATAAGAGAAAGAAGAAAGGTGCTGGAGTTGTAATTGAAGAAGAAAAGGAGGGAAGATTTTGCGTTCAACCCTGACTACCTCTGCTATTTGGTACGTTTTGAGCTCCACAAGAGGTATTAAGAGGTGAGATTTGATTTCCTTGAAATTTAACTCATTTTAGAACAATTTTCGTGAAGGAAGCTCGAGCAAAATCGGAATTTATGTTATGGGTTTTTGAAAGGGAAATCAGAGCAGTGTTTTTGCTGTCAAATCCGGGGAACCTCTGGTTTTTGAGACGTTCTGATCTGTAGACTTTGAATTAGAAGATGTATTAGGTATGGATGGAAAGATTATTTAATTTCCTATAACTTTCATGAAGAAGTCGTGGTTAGAAATTGACTGGAAGTTGCTTTAAAATTCATGTTAAGTTCAGGGTGCAGCAGAAAAACGAGTCTGGAAAGTGCAGAAACCGATTTTGTAGGAAGAGGCTTTCGAGGTATTTACGGACATATCCTTTAGGAATTTCAATTTCATTCCTTCAGATGAGTTTTAGAGGGTTCAAAAATGAAGAGTTTGGTATAAATTACATCATTTTTGAGCAAGTAATGGAAAAGTTATAGGTGTGTGAGTTTAAGGTATAAAATCTGTAAAGTGCAGAAAATTGATGGGGTGGTTTTTGCAACCCTAGGCCTTAAGTTCGTGAGGTCAAGATTCTAATGCTTGGTTTTGTTTTGTTTGACAGGCCAAGAAGAAATAGGACAAATTTACGGACCAAGAATCTATTATTAACGCTGTGAGTGACAAAACGAATTTCGAAAGTGTATTCTATGCTTGAACTTATGCTTACGAAAATAAAAGACTTTCTAAGAGTAATTTTACTTAAAGACTTTATGTCTCTTGAACACGTATTTATGAGCATATATGGTTTCCTAGAAATGATTTAATTGTTCGTTGTGAGCATATGTTTACTATTTTACCCGAACTAGTGAAAATACCATAATTTCGGGCCAACATGTGTTAGCAAGTAGTGTCAAAGGTTTTCATGTGTTTCTATGAGACCCGAATGAGTAAATGTTTGAGATTCTGAGCCCGAGGCTGTATAGTACCGTGTGCACACAGGTCATTTTCTGTTGTCGACGTTGAGTGTACTCCGTGACAACAATGCTGTCGTGAGTGCTGGGCGAGCCCCACTACGACAAAGACGATGGGAGTGCTGGGCGGGCCCCACTACATCGTAGAATGAGTGTTGATTGTACTGGGCGAGGCTTACACAAACTAGTTTGTCATATGTTTAAAATGGTTAATATTTTTAACACACTTGCTGGACTTCTGTAAAAGCTATTGATGTTATATGTTATGATTTACGAGTTAATAGATTTAAACTCAGTCACTCACTGAGCTTTCCAGCTCATTCTTTCAATGTTTTCCAACTTTCCAGGTAGAGATCGAGTTCCCGGTGCCTGAGATCCTGCCACAGCCTGCTGAACGCTCTACGAGTCTGATATTTTTGTACGTGGTTGGCGTAGTATAGCAAGTCTGCTCGTATTGTACATAACTTAATAGGGATGTGTAGTTATGTTGTATATGGAACTAGTGGTCTTGGGTGTATAAAGCACGTCTGGTCGTGTCTGGCTTGTTCAAGTTAGGTTTAACCAGAACCGCTCCGTATGTATGTGTAATAAGATTCCTAATTTCCTGCTGTGTGGTATGTATAGTATCTCGTATACAGGTATGGATTGTTTATCAGGAATTAAAAGGGTCATAGGTATCGTTAAGAAGTGAAACGATGCCTGTTGGCTTCACGCCTTCCTCCAGGCTAAGATAACAGGTAGTCGGGAGGGGGTATGACATTATTTCATTAGAGTGATGCAACATTGATAC
Organism: Trichosanthes truncata; assembly: GCA_033996785.1. Classification (NCBI taxonomy): domain Eukaryota; kingdom Viridiplantae; phylum Streptophyta; class Magnoliopsida; order Cucurbitales; family Cucurbitaceae; genus Trichosanthes; species Trichosanthes truncata. The sequence goes on along the minus strand of MU867261.1, from coordinate 15,574,204 downwards.
ACAATGATAACTTGTAGAAATACAAGTTATGCTGTCTTAGAAATAGATTATTCTGGCTTTGAGAGCATCATTTAGTGCATTTTGATGTGTACAATTTATATTACTGCAAGCGCACGGGTCAAGTAATACAGTGATTCTGAGTATACGAGTATCATCTCCTTAGAGATTGGAATTGTTAATTCGTTTAATTACCAGAATACTTTTACTTAGCTTTATTTAGAGAACGAAACTAAATCAGACAAGGAAAACTAAGAAGCTAACCTAGAAAGCAAAAGATAAATGGAGACACAAACGAGAGTTAATTTTATGAGCGTTGATTTCATTCTTTGGACCTAATTTACTTAATCAATTAGACAATTAGGAAAACTTAGATACTCAATTCATAAGTCTAGAAGCCTAAAATCATAGAATCTCTTGTCAATCTCCTCCAATTCTCATGCTAAGTGAATTAACCTACGTGTCTTTTACCTTAATTAACTACAACATGCTATTAAGAACCTTCATTATTAACCTCTAATGTCTATTTATTAGCCCTGCAGTCACTCAGGTAAATAAACATTAGTCATGTATTTAAGCTCTCATCTAACTTCTCTCCGTCGAGTTTCCATTAGAAAGCAACTCAATTAATCAGTGATTTATTAAGTATCCTTCACACCATCTATAATTAATTAACCATTAATCCTACTATTACTTAGGTAATTAATTAATTAACATGCATTAAGTGCTAAACTAAGTTTTCTCTCTCAAGTTCAACTTAGACATACATAAATTAACCAAATATCACGTGATTAAAAACATTAAACACTAAATGCATAAATGAACATAAACATCAATTAAGCCAAAGTGACAAATTAATTAAGTAAAGGTCCAATAAACTACATCAAACCCATATAAATTAGGGATTTAGCTACTCACAATAACCAAATACAACAATAAATTCCTAATTACAACCTAATTAAATACTGAAAATAAATGAAATAGACTTAGGTGATTGTCGATCATGTGTTCTCATGGCGATCTACAATGAACTCTAGATCCACGATATTCAATTCTGCTTCGATCTCCTTCTGCGTGTGTTGCTAGTGCTGATACGCCATAAGGCAGCATCTCAACGCTAGCTCTCAGGTTTGCAACTTGAAATGTGGTGTCTTGACGCCATTTTGAGGGTCTAGACGCTCTCCTCTCAGGTTTTTTTCCTAAAACTTCACTTATTCTCTTCTTCGATCTTCATTATGGCTCTAAAAGGATCCAAAATCAACATATAACCCTCGAACACTTTGTTTTTGCTTCAATTGCTCGGTTTCTAAAAAATCAACATAAAATGGGGTAAAAGAATACAAAATCACCACAAAATTAGTTTGGGGTTTTAATTAGCATCTTGTTCAATTAAACTACTCTAGAGGTTGCTAGAAGCTCTCTTGGGTTTCCATTGGGCTTGTGGGTGCATTCAAAGCAAGAAATTCATCTTAAGATAACCTATGATTGACATTATTACATTGAACCTCGATATGACCCCTTTCAAATCAGTACCTAGGTGAGATCCTATCTTTATTCACTTTTAGTTTAGTTTTCTGTCTCTTTATGTTTTGTTTGACCCTCCCCCGTAGTCCATGTCAATAAGAATCCCAATTAAGAGAAATCAATTTTAGTTTTATTCCCTGTGATCGACCCGACCATTTTTTTACTGCAAATTGTGGTTGGTTTATAAATTTATTTGATTGTGCCTTCGACAAACACTTTCAAGCACTTTAGGTTTGTAATTATGGATTGATTGTGGTTATTGACATTTAATTACTTGTTTAATTTCATTTGATTGGACTATTCTTGATGCCTCTAATTATTTGGCCATTAATGAGTTGATTCTAGTTTTAAATTGAGCTCGACGGAGGAAATTTAGGATCGAACTAATCCAATTAACACTCTAAAATTGCCTAAGTGACATAAGATTAACAATTGATGGGTGAGACTTTATATGAGCAGACTCATTTAATGCTAAGGACACTTAGACAAACGATTAATTAGCATGTTCGAATGAGACCGACATGAGATTTCGACTGGTTTAGCTCTAGGTCTATGAGATTGGCAAGATCAATTAAATGTCATGTCCAATTCCATAATTACAACCTAATTAATGCTCGATCGCCTAAACTACCCCTTAATTTGGTATCTCCAGCTTTTTTATTTGCTTCCTAGTTTAGAATTTCATTTAAAGCATTTTTTATTCTAGCTTTTGCCTTAAATAATTCCAATTGTGAGTACTCTTAGTAATTAATCAACTAAGGAAATAGCTTCCATTTTCGCTTCCTCCTGGGATACAATACTCAGTACTCTAGTGCCGTTTAATTATTACTTCGATCACGTGCTCTTGTGTGTACACACCCGATCAAGTTTTTGGCGCCGTTACCGGGGAGGCGGCAAAGTTTTTTTTTTTTTTTTTAGGTTGATTTATATTAGGAAGAAAATAAGAGAAATTAATTTAGGATTTTTGTGTGTTTTTCGTGTAAAGACTTGTCGTGTTTGTTTGTTTTTGTTTTCCTGAGTTTTTTTCTTTTGTTGCTTTTATTTTTGGTTTGGTTTTATTTTCGAAGGAGGCTGTTGTTATATGTGTAATGATAAAGGGGTTGACCTTTTGCCTTTAGATCGTGAGATTGAAAAGACTTGCAGGAGGCTAAGCAAAGAAACTTGAGTCGCTATGGCAAAACAACAGAACGAGGAGGAAACGAAGCCAATCCGTGACTATTTTCAGCTTGTATTCCTGACGGACCATTTAGAGATTGTGCATGCTCCCAATCAAGCTAATAACTTTGAGTTGAAGACGGGGCTAATTCAAATGGTGCAGGACAACTCTTTCAAAGGGCATCTGTCTGAAGACCCACACTTGCATCTCAGATCATTCCTTGAGATATGGTGCACAGTAAAGTTAAATGAAGTTTCTAATGATGCTATTAGACTGAGAATATTTCCTTTCTAGTTGTAGGATAAAATAAAGGACTGGCTCGAATCCTTAATGTTGGGTAGTATATCTTCATGCGATGAGTTGGCCCAGGCCTTCTTGACGAAGTTCTTCCCCTAGAAAAAACGACGAAGCTGAGGATGAAGATTGTTACATTCTGCCAGCTCGACGGAGAACAATTGTATGAAAGCTGGGAGAGATACAAAGAAATGTTGAGGAAGTGCCCTCAGCACGACTATCCAGATTGGCTTCAGATACAGTTATAATAGTTTATCATCTTGTACTAAGACGATTTTGGATATGAGTGTAGGAAAGAGTTTTCTTGCGAAGATTGTAGATGAGGCACACTCTTTGTTGGAGGAAATGGCTGCCACGAGTTATCAATGGTCATCAGACCATTCATCACCGTTGAGATCCGCTGCGGGCATCTACGAGATAGATGAGGTGAGTGCACTTAAAGTATAAATGGCATCCTTAACTAATGATTTGAATAAATTGTCTACTGTAGGAGTCAATCAGTCGATCGCCTCACTTTCAGTGTTAAACTCGAAGAGTGTGGAGGAGAAGTCGGTGGAGCAGTGCCAGTATGTGCAAAATTGAGGTTATGGATATCAAGGCCATCAGAATCAGAATCTTCCAAATTTTTATCATTCAGGTTTGCCAAATCACGAGAATTTCTCTTACTCTAACTAGAAAAATGTTTTGAAACCAACTGGGTTTGCAGGAACATCGAGCCAAGAGAAGAAATCAAACTTGGAGGAGATGATGGGAACCTTCATTAAGGAACAGAGAGGAGTGAACCAGCACTTGCAGATGACTATCACAACCTTAGCCATGACGGTGAGTGGCCATGACACTGTGTTGAAGAACATGGACGTTCAGATAGGGCAGATCACCAACGTAGTCAATGTACTTCAGAAGGGAAAATTCCCGAGTGACGCTGAGTTGAATCCACAGGAGTAGTGCAAAGCCAAAGCACTGAGGAGTGGGACCCAGTTACGAGGGATAATCGAAAAAGGGCATAGATGAGGGAGAGATCAAGAGTCTAGAGGTTATGGTAAAAGAAACCACACCAAGTAAGCCTTCTGACCCCTTTTTTCATTTTAGTTCTGCTAATGGTTGTTGTGGTTCAGGAAGAGATAAGAATGATGATGGTGAGGAAAAAGAATCAGAGAAGAAAGAGAAGAAGAAAGAAAAGAAGGCATTCTAAGAGCTATTGAGAAGAGAAGATCATGAGGTGTCGAGGTGTAGACCAATGGATAAGGTTGCACACCTCAGTCCTCCTGGGAGGCGTGGTGAATGCCTGACATTCAACTACAGGGAGTTACCTTACCTTCATAGATTTAAGGATGTTAAATTTGATGCTCAGTTTGCTGACTTTTTAGATATATTTAAAAAACTGCATATTAACATCCCTCTTGCAGATGCTCTGGAGAAGATGCCTAACTACGGGAGGTTTATGAAAGAAATGTTATCAAAGAGGAAGAAGTTCGAGGTAAATGCAATGCTCAGTTTGTCTGATAAGAGCATTTTGATCCTGAAGAAGAAAATGCCCCAAAACAAAAGAACCCAGGAAGTATTACTATTCCCTGTGAAATTGGTAGTTTAACTATAAATAGGGCATTATTTGATTTAGGAGCTAGTATTAACCTCATGCTTTATTCTTTGTTTAGGAAACTTGGACTGCAGGAAATTCAACCCACTGATATTACCCTCCATCTTGTTGATCGATCGATTGCAAGACCCAAAGGTATAGTGGAGGATGTGCTTGTTATAGTTAACATGTTCATTTTTCCTATAGACTTTGTGGTCCAGGATATGGAGGAAGATGAGGAGATCCCGATCATTTTAGAAAGGTCGTTTTTAGCCACGAGCAGGGCGGAGGTGAGCATACATTGAGGTAAGCTAACCATGCAAATGGATGACGAGAAGGTAATTTTCCACATCTTTGACCCTATTAATGCTTTCAGTTTTGAGGATAAGAGATTTAGGGTCGATTTAGTGGAAGTTAGACCTTCAGGGCATAATGATAGTAATAGGCCTCAAAATTTTGAAATGATGGATGCACCTGTTTTTTCTTCTGATGTGTCCCATATTTTTTTTCCTGATTCTGAGAATATAATGAATGTTGGTTCTGATATGATTGATGATGCCTCTGTTTCTGTTGGAAAAAATAATTTGTCTGATGATAGTTTTTTGTTTTTGAGAAAAAATGAAGTTGATGTTGGTATGTCTGACCACCATGACTACATGTTGAATGAATGTGCTGTAAGTGAATCTATTTTTTATGCTAATCGTTTGAGTGAGGGTATTCAGAAAGTCTTGAATATCGAGCATGTGTTAGATGATTTTCTTGAGAATAACAATTTTTTTGCTTCTAATAATACTACCTTGCTTGAGAAGAAAATGAACTTTGAGAAGATTGAATTTGAAAATTTGTTGAAAAATGAATTATCTTATGAGAATGTTGAGCATCATTTTGTTATGCCTCCTTGTTTGAGTCCTGTCCTGGAGGGAAATCACGAGGATATGTATGTTTTTAGTGCTCTAAATACTTATGTTCCTTTTCCTATTCATCATAATTCTTTCTCCCAGTGTTTGACTGTTAGTGTTGATGATAAGTCTATTGGAGATTGTGATGTTGGTATTGAGAATGCAGGAATGAGGGATGATGTTCGATTCTTTATTTTTGAGCCACCTTGAGTAGTGTTTAGGGAATGTTGAGCTGATGACGTTAGACAAGTGCTACTTTGGAGGCAACCCAAGGGTTCTTTATGTGTTAGTTGCTTAGTTTACTTTAGTTGAATAATTAGCCCTTGTGTGTTTTGCAATTCCTAAAATTTTTGAGGTCGGTTGTGCTTATTATTGGAGGTTTCTCACTTTTTTAGGGAAGTACCGTTACCCTTAATTTTTCCATTTGTCCTTTTTGCATGTTATTGTTTTTGGGTAATTATTGAGGGAAATGTTTGGTTTAAGTGTGGGGGAAATGGTGCTACGCTTGGATTTGGTTGAGGGAGAAATTTTATTTGAATTGTTGATTGTTGAGCTTAAATTGAAAATTATAATTGATTGAGACTGTGTGCTGTAGAATAGTTTTAGGATTTTTCATGCTTTTGTGATGAAGAGATTCTATGATTTGTGCTCTTTAGTGGATTGTTTTTGCATATGTATTGTAGAATTGAAGCATGCTGAAATCTAGGTAAATTTAAAACTTTTTCTTTGGATTCTTTGCATATGTTGAGCACTTAGCCTAGTTTTGATAAGTTGAGCATTTAGAGGAGTTTTATGTTTTCTAGAAGTTTGTTGTCATTCCAATAGGCTTAAGGCTTGGTTTGTAAGTGAACTTGCAAGATAGTTTGTAAGATTAAGCTTAGGATAAGAAAAAAATGTTAAATTGCCTGTGAAAAGAAGAAAATTGAGATCAGAAAAAAAATTGATTAGTTAGTGAAGAAAAAAAAATCTTGCATGAGCTTTAGGTGTTCATGGGTAAAAAGAGTTGCCTCTATCGTGATCAGTTAGGCCATTATTGAGCGAGTGCTCTGGCTGCAATAGTTGTGTGCAAGCTGCTGCCCCTGATTGTGGTAAAAAGAAAATGTGGGGAAGTGCTATTTCTAAGCTTATATTCTTGCTAGTTTATGGCTATAAAGTGTACTTTATTTACTTTATTTTTGTAGGATTTGAGCAAATACAGTGAAATAGAGTGTTTGGGGAAGATATTAGAGCATTTGGAGTGTAAAGGTGTGTTTTGGAGCATTAGAGTTAAGGAGAAGTTAAGCTACAGTTATGGAGCCCTAGAGGACAATGTTGAGACGCTGTTAATGCAGTCAAGCAAGCCTCACTTCTAGCAGGAGTGGTGTTGAGAAGCCTAAAATGCACACGCAAGTCATTCTCCATCCTTAGCGTTTCGATGCTACCCCAAATTTCCTTCTTTATTTCACGAATTAGGTCATAGCGTCTCGATGCTGTCCCTAGCATCTCGACGATGCGATGATAATATAAAAGGGAAAGTTTGGCTGCAGAAAAGAGGAGACCATTTGGAGAGCGACCAATCTAGATTTGATTTCTACTTCATAATTGGGACTAAGGGAGCATTCTTGAGAGCCAAATAAGACATTCAAGGATTGAGATTGCGACATATCATGACAGGAATCAGTTTGGCAAGCGTCCGAGAGTTTTTTCCTTCTTTCCTATCTATTTTGTAGTCTTTGTTTTGGATTTCCGTATGAGTTTAGGGTTGTAACTGTGAATTTGAGTGACTGAACTCAACTTTTAGACTTAGGTTATTTTTGGATGATTAGTTTAATCTTAGAACTTGTTATATTGCAGCATCTATTTATGCATTCTCATATTTATTGTTTAATCTTTTGGCCAAAGGTTAGTTTACTATAGTTAGCTTGAAAAAGTAGACTTAAATTTAGACTCGTTTTCATAACTGCTAGTAAACATTTGCATGAGAATGAATTGCTTGGTTGAGGCTTGGAAAATCCAATTAAATGTCTTTATAATTTCTTGGCTTATAAGTGTTGCATATATGATTTGTTTCGTAGATTGACCAAGCTAGCATTAAATTATTAAAACCAATGTTTAAAAAGGTTCCTCTAAGTGTCTCCAACACTATAAACAAATAGCTTAGTTTACCTTTATTTCACCTCTTGATTTTAGGTTCTCTAGATAAAATTAGGTGTGAGTAATTATAATGCTTAAATAATCTAAGAATTCTAATCCCTGTGATCGATCCTGGCCACTACTATTACAAAATTTTGAGGTCCGGTTAATAAATAAATTTGATAAGAGCCTTCGACACGCTCTTTATCAAATTGGCACCGTTGTTGGGGATTGATGTATTTTAGTTTAATCAATTTTATGGTGAAAATACTTGATTTTCATTTAGAGTGTTATTAGTGTACATTTGTGCAAATTAGTTGTTTATTTTATTTATTTATTTATTATTATTTTTTTTAGTTGTCTTTTATTTACATTTTACTTTTGTTGTGTTGTATTGTCTTCAGGTTCACTTGGTTTATGCTTAGAGTGAGGTAAAATTTAGAGCCTTTTGATCCAGATATAGAGCATACCTGTAAAAGAAACCAACGAACATTAAGAGAAAATCAAAATTAACAAATGACAGACGTGCAAGTTGAGGAGCAAAAGGCCATAAGGGATTATTTCAAGCTTGTTTTTCCTGCCGAGAGCTCAAGGATAGTCCACGCACCCATTGTTGCAAATATTTTTGAGCTAAAAACTTGTATGATTTAGATAGCAAGTGATAGCACTTTTCGAGGACACCCTACGGAGGATCCAAACTCACATCTGAAATCTTTTCTTGCTTTATGTGAAACTGTAAAGATTAATGGTGTGTCTAATGATTCTACTCGTTTACGTTTGTTTCGCTTTACCTTGCATGACAAAGCTTGGGATTGGTTTAAGAGTATGGAGCCTCAGAGTATCACCACCCCTGAGCTGGCCTAAGCCTTCCTTACAAAAATTTTCCCACCAGCTAAAACTGCCAGACTTAGAACTAAGATTGGGACATTCAAACAGTTTAAGGGCGAGCAGATGTTGGAGGCTTGGAAAAGGTACAAGGAGTTGCTCAAAAGAAGCCCACGACATGGTTACCCTGACTGGCTCCAAATCCAGTTGTTCTACAATGGACTGAATAGAAATACGAAAACTATCTTGGATGTCACAGTTGGAGGAACAATCTTATCTAAGACAGTTACTGAGGCAAAGACTTTGCTGGAAGAAATGGCTGCCACGAGCTATCAGTGACCCACTGAGCGATCAATGACAAAGTCAGTGAGGTAAGTGCTCTGAAAGCACAAATGACTTCTCTAACTAATGCTCTATTACAATTGACAGGTTTAGGGAACAGTCCTTCAATTGCATCATTAACAGCTGCTCAACAACCACATTGTGGGAGAGATTCTAGCATGGTGCAGGTCAATTACGTGAACAATAGGGGGTACAACCAGGTTGACAATCAAATGCACAACTCCTTACCTATACATTACCACCCAAGTTTAAAGAATCATGAGAATTTTTTGTATGCTAACAATAGAAATGTTTTGCAGCACTCTTCAAACTATGCTTCCACGTTTCAATCAGCAAAAAAGAAGTCTTCTTTGTAGGATATGATGGAGCTTTCATTGCTGAATCAAATAAGATGACGACTTAGTTGGAGGAGAATATAGAAGACATTGCTTCTGGACATGAGAAGGTTATACAAAACCTTGAGGTTCAGATGAGTCAGATAGCCATCTCCCTGAATGCATTGCATAAAGGCAATTTTTCAAGTGACACGAAAGTTAATCCCAAGGAGCAGTGCAAGGCTATAAGTTTGAGGAGTGGGAAGCATTTGGGAGAACCTGTGAAGTGCCACAACGATGAGGATGATGAATTATCTGAGGATAGAGATAAAGAAACTGCACCTGCATATGAGGCTGCAAAGCTACTAGTTCAATTCTCTCATCTGTCCCTAATCAGATTCCCTACCCTCAACGTTTCAAAAAGAAAAATTTGAATACTGAGTTCTCTAAATTTCTAAAATTATATAAAAATCTTCATGTAATTATTCTTTTTGTAGATGCCTAGATAGAATACCAGGCTACACAAAGTTTATGAAGGAGATTTTAACAAACGAAAGGAAGTTTGAGACCTTTGAAACTGTACACATGACAAAAGGGTGTAGTAATGCACTCCACAAGAAGCTACCACCCAAGCTAAAGGATCCAGGGAGTTTTACTGTTCCCTGCACCATTGGTAGTTCCTATTTTTATAAAGCGGTATGTGATCTAGGTCCCTCGATTAATTTGATGCCTTATTCTGTGTACAGGACATTGGGTCTCAAGGAACTAAAACCCACAGAAATCTCTCTACAGCTTGAAAATCGCTCCATCACCTATCCTAGAGGTATAGTAGAGGATGTCGTGGTAAAGGTTGATAAATTCTTAATTCCTACAGACTTCGTGGTGCTCGACATGGAGGCTGATGATAAGATTCCCATCATCCTGGGACAACCTTTCCTTGCTACAGGGGAAACCTCCATCAAGGTGAAAGAAGGAAAATTATATTTTCAGGTAAACGACTAAAAGGTAACTTTTGACATGAGCAAAGCGATGAAATACCTCTGTGAGGTAGGCCAAGGTGTGTTTGTGGATGTTATTGATAGTTTGACTGATGATTTTCATAAAGTGATGTTGAATAAGGATCCTTTGGAGTGGGTGCTCACCAAGGATGTCGGCATGAATTCGTGCAAGAATTAATTCTCCACTTGAGCCTAGTTTAGCTAAAGACGTTAAAGAAAGCGCTTCTTGGGAGGCAACCCAAGTTTTCTATCCCTTCTACTTTTAGTTTATTTTCTTTTTTAATTTAGGATGTTTGGAGTGCCATCAAATCTCGTTCTCATTGTGCTGGACCTCGATCATTCAGGTGATTCTCTTTCTTCTAGTCACTGAGGACACTATGGAGACCTTCTTCTATTAGGGTAGTATTGTTCACTCTTTTTTTTTTTTCATTGTCTTTGTATGATCTAGATTTTTTTTTTTTCACATTGAGGACAATGCCAACTTTAAGTTTGGGGGTGGGCTATACTTTCCAAGTCCTGGTTTCTGAGCATGTTTATTTTTTAGGTTTAATTTAAATTTTTTTTAGTATGATCTGGATGAATTTTGTTGCATTATTTGTGGCTAAGATAGCTTAGGATATGTTTGAAATAATGATAGTTTTCAATAGTGGAAATATGAGAGCATACCCTTGAATTGAATTAAATTTAAAATTTTACTTAAATCCTTAATATAAGTATTGCACCTAGTTCTCTCTTGTTATTGGTTTTGAAGGCTTAGAATAGAGTTATATGGTCCATGACTCCATATGTTTGTTATCACCATGAAAGGACTAGGAACCTATTAGAAGGATAAGTTGCATGATAGTTAATAACGTCATACTGAGGGAAATCAATGGTTACATTTCTGCCTAATTGAGCTTCAGTGCTTCTATCTTAATTAAAAGAAAATAAAAACAACTTGCATACTTGAACTTAAGGACAAAAAGAGATATCTCTACTGTGTTCAGTTAGGCCACTCATTGAGCGAGTGCTCTAGGTAAGGGTCCCTACAGTGGCAGTGTGAAAGCTAGTGTCCATTAAAATATTAAAAAAAAACAAGTTTAGAGGAAGCTTACCCTGTGTTTATGGCACCTTAGTGGCATATTATTTTCTTGAGTGTGAAAAGACCAATAAGTGGAACTTAGAGCCAGAACTAGGGGAAAATGAATTGAGGGTTGTATAAAACTATTTCGGGCCTATAAAGACTAAAATAGGAGAGACTTCACACACACACAAAGGAGTAGAGTTCTAAATTTAAATTTCTCATCGATGGGGTATGTTTGAGTAAATCCCCCTTTTGTAATTTATATGTTATTTGGAACATTGAAGCTTGAGTCTCATGCATGCAATTATTAATCCTTTGAGAGTTGTGTTTTGTTTTGCTCGAGGACTAGCAAAAATCTAAGTACGAGGGTATTTGATAGCACACAAAAGTGTGCTATTTCTAAGCTTATATTCTTGCTAGTTTATAGCTCTAAAGTGTACTTTTATTTACTTTATTTATTCATTTTGTAGGATTCAAGAAAAGTGAAATCGAGCGTTTGGGGAAGATATTCGAGTATTTGAGGGAAAATGCATGTTTTTGAGCATTGGAGTTAAGGAGAAGTTAAGTTGCAGTTATGGATCCTTAGAGGACATCGTTGAGATGCTGTTAATAATGTCTCAATGTTGTTAATGCAGTAAAGCAAGCCTCACTTCCAGTAGGAGTGGCGTTGAGACACCACTTTTGGGCGTTATGTGCTCGCAAGTCATTCTTCGTCTGTAGCGTCTAGACGCTGAGTGTAGCGTATCAATGCTACCCCAATTTTCCTTCTTTGTTTTGCAAATTAGGTCATAGCGTCTCGATGCTGTCCCAAACATCTCGACGCTACGACGATAATATGAAAGGAAAAGTTTGGTTGTGGAAAAAATGAGACCATTAGGAAAAGGACTAGTCTAGATTCAATTTCTACCTCATAATTGGGAGTAAATGAGCATTTTGAGAGCCAAGGAAGACATTCAAGGCTTAGGATCACAGCATATCACTATAGGAATGAGTTTGGCACGCGTCCGAGAGTTTTTCTCTTCTTTCCTATCTATTTTGTAGTCTTTGTTTTTGGATTTCCCTGAGTTTAGGGTTGTAACTGTGAATTTGAGTGACTGAGTTCAACTTTTAGACTTGGTAACTTTTGGATGATTGGTTTAATCTTAGAACTTGTTATATTGCAACATCTATTTATGCTTTCTCATATTTATTGTTTAATCTTTTGGCCAAAGGTTAGTTTAGTATAGTTTGAGTTTAGCTAGAAAAGGTAGACTTAAATTTAGACTCGTTTGCATAAATGTTAGTAAACATTTGCATGAGAATGAATTTCTTGCTAATAGAATATGTTAGGAGAAGTTTCGTAATGTCATGCTTTGTTATGAAATTAGACTGGAAAGTTAGTGTATTAATTAAGCATGAGATTTAGTTGAGGCTTGGAAAAGCCAATTAAATGTCTCTGTAACTTCTTGACTTATAAGTGTTGCATATATGATTTATTTCGTAGATTAACCAAGCTAGCATTAAATTATTAAAACCAGTGTTTAAAAAAGGTTCCCTCTAAGTGTCCCCAACACTGTAAATAAATAGCTTAGTTTACCTTTATTTCACCTCTTGATTTTAGGTTCTCTAGATAAAATTAGGTGTGAGTAATTATAATACTTAATTAATCGAAGAAATCTAATCCCTGTGATCGACCCTGCCACTGCTATTGAAAATTTTAGAGGCCCGATCAATAAATAAATTTGATAGATCCTTTGACAAGCTCTTTATCAGTGGTTTATAGTGGATTGTGTACTGATGCAGCATGGTAGAGTAATTACTTATGCTTCTCGTCAGTTGAAGGATTATGAGCATAATTATCTGACCCATGATTTAGAGTTAACAGTGGTGGTATTTGCCTTGAAAATTTGGAGGCATTATTTCTATGGCAAAAGGATCCAAATTTTCACAGACCATAAGAGCCCGAACCACGTTTTTACTCAGAAGGAGTTGAACATGAGACAACGAAGGTAGCTAGAGTTGGTGAAGGATTATGACATCGAGATACTGTATCACCCAGGTAAGACAAATGTAATTGCAGATGCTCTTAGTAGGAAGGCAATCCACACATCAGCCTTGATTATGACATCCTTCTTCTCTTTCTGCACGTTGCACGACAATAGCCCTCCCTCTTGGTTTTTCTTTTATTTTTTGCCAACTACTCCTTCTCCTTTCACCATCGTCGGCCAACGACAACACAACCCTCCCTTCCCATTTTTTGATCGATGACAGCAATGCCTTGAGCCCACCTCCCTCCAACGAATGAGCAAGGTGCGACGACCCACCTCCGATCTTCTTTTTCATAGATCTAGCTTCGGCCAGCCCGGCGGCTGTCCCTCCGACCACCGATCGGCACGCAACAGCGACCTTTAGGGGACAACGTTCCTACAGAACAGCGGTCGGATCATATTTCTAGCTTGTTTTGGGTATTTTCATTAGAGCCGTCAGCTACGCATAAGTTTGGGTTTCGGTGCTTGCACGTTTTCAGCATTGGACTTGCAAATTTGAGCTCGATCAAACTTTTTGGTGCTATTCGGCGAGCTTTTGGATCTTTGTGGTAAGATTGGGTGAGTATTGGCGAACCTCGAGTTTTTTGGTTTGCTTGAAGATGGTTGGTTTGATTTCTAGCGTTAAATCTCGTGGACAGGCTGCAGTTGGAGGAAATTAAGGAGTTAATTATAGGCGATTGGCCAGAGAGATTGTTGGGCTAATCTTTCTCCAAAAGTTTGAGTAATTTTATTATTTGGACTAAGTTTGGGTTTTTGATTCAAAACTTAAATTTAAGATTTTAGCTTTCGTCTCTAATTCCTCAATTAAATTATAGGTTGGCCAAGGTTTTAAGATAGGAAGTTGTTACCTCTTTTTGGAAACGAAGCCAGTGTACATGGCTTTACTGTTGGTTGGACGTAGGCTTGGTTCGACATTTTCTGTTGCATGAGTTTTTTAATTGAAAGTTAACCATGAATTATTTTAATTAAAGTCATGGATTATTTATCTAAGTCATGGTTTATTTTATTTGGAATCATGAATTCTTTTATTTAAAGTTATGACTTATTTTAATTAAAGTCATGGATTATTTATTTGTCATAGTTTACTTTATTTAAAGTCACGAGTTATTTTATTTAAAGTTATGCATTATTAAAATCATGGTTAATTTTGTTTAAAGTCATGGATTATGTATTCAAAGTTATGGTTTGTTTTACTTAAAGCCATGAATTATTTATTTAAAATCATGAATTATTTACTTAAAATCATGGTTTATTTTACTTAAAGCCATGTTGGTTGTTGGTCGTCTTTTGGTGGCTGATAGCATGCAATTATGCTATCTTATTTCCTATTATTTTAGCTAGTTTTAGTATGATTTTGTGTTCTTTGATGTCTATTTTTGTATAAATTGTAGAAATCGAGCTAAAAGAGCAAAGTCGGAGTGTTCGCGGGTATTTTGGTCATTTTGGAGCTATTTTGGGTCATTTTAGAGAGCCAAGTAGCATGGAGATGAAGAATTAAGCATTTGGACCGAGAGCTAGCGTTGCAACGCTGCTTTGTGGCATTGAAATGCTAGAAACGCATGGAAGAGGAAGTCTCCGTCTATAGCATTGCAACACTACTTATAGCATTGCAACGCTACCCCTGTGCATATGTCAAAATGACAGCATTTTGGACAGCGTTGCAACACTGTCGTGACTGCAACCTATTATATGATCGTTTTCTTTCCAAATTAGATGAGGCCATTTAGGGTTTTAGACCCCCAATTTCGGTTCCTACCTTCTTGGGACCTGTAGATACATATTGGAGGTATTTGGGAGCAAAGTTCGAGGCCTGGGACTGCAGATTTCAAGGCGATAGTCAGGATTTTGGTGTCAACGGTCTTATCTCTATTTTTCTTCCCTCTTTTTATATATCTACTTACTGTTAATCAGAGGATTTTGTGCTATTATTTGAATATGTTAGGCTAAATTTGTATTTAGGGAGTTAGAGCACGATTAGGTTTGGTTTTATATTGTAATCGATACTTTAGCCATTTAATTCACGTGTTATATTTCATTTAGTTGGGTTGTGCTTAATGCTTCATATTAATTGGCCATTAATATCTTGAATTAGTCCTAAATTTAGCTCGATAGAAGATGTTTAGGGTAGACTTAGTCCAATTAACGCCCCCTAGATTGCCGAAGTGACATAGGAACAACAATCGAAGGGTGAGGCTTAACATGAGTGGGCTTAATCTTAATTAGCTAATCAATTAACGCTAAGGACACTTAGGCAAGCGATTAGTTAAGCGTGTTCGAATGAGACCGATAGAAGATTTCGACCGATTAAGATCTAGGTCTATGAAATTGGCAAAGTGTAATTAAACGGTGAGTTAAGATTCTCATAAAATCAATCTAAGAGTTCTTGATTTCGCTAAATTTCCCTAATTGATACATCATCCCATTTATCTTGCTTTTTAGGATTAGATGTTTATTTTCTCTATTTCCTCTTGCTTTGTGTTCTTTAAATAAAGTAAAGTGAGATTATTTGCGATACTTAATTGAATTAAAAATCAATCCTAGTGGATACGATACTCGGTAGGAATACCATTTTATTATTACTTCGATTGCATGCGTTTGATCAAGTTTTTGGCGTTGTTGCCAGGAATTGGTGTATTTTAATTCAATTAATATTGTGGAAAAATTGTTTGCTTTAATTTAGAGGTTTATCTTTACTTTTCTTGCTTGTTTTTATTTTTACTTTGAGTCCTAGTCCTTTGTTTCTTGTTGTGTTGCATCGTGTTTTTATTAAGCCTGTTTTTAGTTGTTTTATTATTTTTAAATGGCTTTTGATCGATTTGGGTGGCCCTTTAGGGAATTTGAGCCTAAAGAACAAACACCACCTTCTAGTTCTTTTCCTTATAGTTATCCCTCAGTTAATTATGCGCCTTTTAGTGAGGATTATAGGTTTTATGGTTATCAAATGCCTAAGTATTATCATACTGAATCTATGAGTTATGGAAATCCCATGTATGGTAATGATGAGTGCATTTGGACTCATGAACCATATCCTAATTTTTTTCAAAAATCCCAAGTAGATGAAGAATCTTCCCTAGAAAGAATGATGAGAGAGTACATAGAGCATATTAAATTTGAGTGGTTGTAATTAGCTGAATTGATGAAGAGTCTTCCTACACCTAGGGAGGTTAGTGAAGTGCAACCTAGTTTGTTAGGGTGTCCAGCGAGTCACTTGATCACTAATTCACTGATAGCCTTACCTGACCCTAATTCTTCCAATCCTACTGAGTTTGGGTAGTTGAGGGAGTGGATCATAAATATTGGGGAGGAACTAGAGTAAGACACACACTCAGATCGAGTCAGTGAAGACGAGAGAGGAAATGAGCCTATTTTAGTTGATGAGGTTCAAGAGGTAGAGTTTGAGGTTGTAAGACCTTTGTCTGTTTTATCTTCTAATTCATCTCTTATTCTTGAGTGTTCTTCTTATTTTCACGAGTTCGTGTCTGAGTCTTTGTTTTTTTGATTTTTCTCTTTTTATGCTTTTATTATGCAAAAATACTAAAAATATATCTGCTTCAAGGTCTCACGGGAAGCTAGTATTTCTACTAGCTCTGGTATGTTTTGTAGATTCTAGAAATAGGGGCCCGAAGAAATGAGGAGATTTCTATATAACCTAATTTTAAGCTTTCAAAACCATAAATAAGAAGACTAGGTGCTCTAAAAGTGCAAGAGAATAAAAAAAAAAATTAATTTTACTCAATTCAGGGATATGCTGTCATATTTCAACAATTGCAAACATCATTATTTAAAACTTATCCTAGGTTGTCTTAATCATAACAATGCAACTGGTTCCTCATACAAATCATGCTTAAAAAATATTAAAAAATTTCATGCTCAAGGCTTAGCAGAAGTATTCCCCACCCCCAAACTTGAAAACATGCATTATCCTCAATGTATAAATTACCCACTAAAGTTAGGCATGCATAAGGACAAAGAAAAATAAGAGACTGAATAATACTGCCCTGGTAAGTGAGAGAATCATCATGTTCATCAATGTAGAGGAAGAAGACTATGAGAATAGTGATCAAGTACCTACAAAAGAATCAACAGAGACATGAGAACTAGGATATATGTAAAAGAAAACTAAGAACAAAGAAAAACAGTAAACTTGGGTTGCCTCCCAAAAAGCGCTTGGTTTAATGTCTCAAGCTTGACGAGATGGTTGTGTATCATATAGGCTCATCAAGGTTGATGTTCTCTAAGCATATTTCCTCGTGCCACAATAATGTTTGACTCTCTGTCCATTAACTTTGAAAGATTTACCATCACTAGTCTGCAATTCAATTGCTCCATATGGGAACACTTCTTCGATTGTGAATGGACCTGACCATCTTGTTTTTAATTTACCTGGAAACAAGTGTAAACGTGAGTTAAAAAGAAGTACTTGTTGTCCAGGTGCAAAGTTACATTTCTGGATCTGTTGGTCATGCCATCTTGAAGTTCGTTCTTTATATATTTTCGCATTCTCATAAGCTTGGCCTCGAAATTCCTCCAATTCATTTAATTGCAATAAATGTTGTTCTCCAGCTTTGAGAAGGTCAAAGTTCAGCTTTTTGATGGCCCAATATGCTTTATGCTATAATTCAACAGGTAAATGACAAGCCTTCCCATACACCAATCCATATGGAGATGTACCAATTGGACTTTTGAAGGCTTTACGATAGGCCAACGAGCATCCTCTAGTTTTAATGCTCAATCCTTTCCATTGGTACGAACAGTCTTTTCCAGGATTTATTTTATCTCCCTATTAGAAATCTCAGCTTGACCATTAGTTTGGGGATGATAAGCTAAAGAAATTTTATGTTTTACTCCATACCTGGCAAGCATTGCATTAAGCATTTTATTGCAAAAATGGAAACCCTCATCACTAATGATAGCTTGTGGAGTGCCAAATCTAGTGAAAATATTTTTATGAAGAAAATGTAGCACAACACGGGCATCATTATTTTTAGTGGCTATAGCCTCTACCCACTGAGAGACATAATCAACATCAAGTAAGATATATAGATAACCATGGAAAAAGGGAAAGGGACCCATAAAATCAATACCCCACACATCAAATAGTTCTATCTCAAGAATAGGAGTTAAGAGTAATTCATGATGTCTAGAAATATTACATGTTCTCTGACATTTGTCACAAGTCTTTACAAAAGTATAACAATCACGAAAAAGGGTAGGCCAGAAAAAACCTAATTGTAATACTTTCAATGCCGTACGTATAGGTCCATAGAGACCACCATAAGAAGAGGAATGGCAATCACTTCCTCTACGGGAACACATCTTCTAATTATTTGATCTGAATAAATCTTGAATATCATCCCATAGGTAATACTTCACATTATGCAAAAATCTTTTCTTTTCTTGAGAGGTCAAGTCTGGTGGCATCACTCCTCCTGCAAGAAAGTTCACATAATCAGCAAACCATGGTAAAACAGACCTTACCTGATACAGTCTTTCATTAGGAAAGTCCTCTGTGATAGGAAAGGTTTGATGGTTGCTTTTATGCTCAATTCTAGATAGGTGGTCTGCTACCACATTCTCACAACCTTTCTTGTCTTTGATGTCAAAATCAAACTCCTGCAAAAGAAGGATCCATCTAATTAGCCTAGGTTTAGCATCTTTTTTTATCAAATAAGTATCGAATCAATGCGTGATCAGTATGAACAATAACTTTAGTCCCTAATAGATAAGGCCTAAATTTATCAAAAGAAAAGACAACAACAAACATCTCTTTTTCAGTTGTAGTGTAATTCTTTTGTGCATTATCTAGAGTTCCACTTGCATAATAAATGACCCTAAACATTTTATCACGACGTTGGCCTAAGACTGCTCCTATAGCATAATTACTAGTATCACACATGATTTCAAAAGGTTGACTCCAATCAGGTATTACAATTATGGGTGCAGAAGTCAACTTTTCTTTTAATAAATTAAATGTCAGTAAACATTCATTAGTAAAAATAAAAGAAGTGTCTTTTTCAAGCAAACTACACAAAGGTTTTACAATTTTAGAAAAATCTTTGATAAAACGTCTATAAAACCCTGCATGGCCTAAAAAACTATGAACTCCCTTCACATTTATTGGGGGTGGAAGTTGTTTATGACAGAAATTTTGGCTTTGTCAACCTCTAGCCCCTTCTCAGAGACTCTGTGTCCCAAAACTATACCTTCTTTAACCATAAAATGACATTTTTCCCAGTTTAAAATAATGTTTGTTTCTTGACACCTCTGCAAAACAAGAGAAAGATTATGCAAGCAAGAATGAAATGAAGATCCAAAAACTGAAAAATCAATCATAAAAACTTCCATAAATTCCTCAATCATATAATGAAAAATAGCCATCATGCATCGCTGAAAAGTGGCAGGGGCATTGCATAGTCTAAATGGCATTCGTCTAAAGGCGTAAGTACCATAAGAGAATGTAAATGTTGTCTTGTCTTAATCCTCAAGAGCGATAGCAATCTGATTATAACTTGAATAACCATCAAGAAAATAATAGTAAGGAAAACTAGCCAATCTATCAAGCATTTGATCAATAAAAGGAAGAGGAAAGTGGTCATTTCTAGTGGCTTTGTTCAACTTTCTATAGTCAATGCATACACGCCACCTAGTTACTGTTCTTGTAGAGATAAATTCATTATTTTCATTTTTTACCACAGTCATCCCTCCCTTTTTTAGAATAACCTGCACGGGACTCACCCAAGAACAGTCAAAAACATCATAGATAATCCCTGCATTAAGAAGTTTTAGTACCTCTGATTTTACTACTTCCTTCATTGCTGGATTTAGTCTCCTTTGGTGTTCAACTAATGGGCTAAAGGTATCTTCCATTAAGATTTTATGCATGACAATAGATGAACTTATACCTCTAATATCATTAATAGACCAACCTAAAGCAGACTTATGTGTACGTAAGACTCTTAGCAATTTTGCTTCTTCTACTTTATTTAAAGAAGCAAATATAATAACAGGATATGTAGAAGAATCTCCTAAGAAAGCATAACGTAAGTGCTCAGGTAATTGCTTCAATTTGCATGCAGGTGTTTCAACTTGTGCAATTTCATTAATAGATAAAGATAATACTTTTTCATCCCTCAATTGTACTACAGGAAAGTGATTCAATGCATCATTATAGAAAACAATGTCTTAATCTAATATCCCTAAGTTTTCAAAAACTAAATTATGCATGCTTTTCTCAAGGGGACCAGTAGGTAAGACTAACTCTCTAAATTCATCCGTAGTGTTATCAATAATATCAATCATATGATATGTATGTACCTCATCTAGATATTTCATAGATCGAAATATATTGAAAACAACTTTTCCCTCATTTACCCTTAAAGTCAATCTACCTTCGTGCACATCTATCAAAGCTCTTCCAGTAGCTAGGAAATGTCTCCTCAGGATGATGGGAACCTTAGAGTCTTCCTCCATGTCCAAGACTACAAAATCTGCAGGGAAGATAAATTTATCAACTTTTACTAAAACATCCTCTATAATACCTCTTGGATATGTGAGAGATCGATCAACAAGTTGTAAAGAGATTGTAGTAGGTTATACTTCCCCAAGACCTAGTTTCCTGAAGACAGAAAAAGGCATTAAGTTAATACTTGCCCCAAGATCACATAAGGCCCTATCAACATAAAGACTACCAATTGTGCAAGGAATAGTAAAACTCCCTGGATCTTTTAACTTTTGAGGTAATTTTTTCTGGAGTACTGCACTGCATTCTTCAGTCAAATTCACAGTCTCATATTTCTCAAATTTCTTTTTCTTAGCCAATATTTCCTTCATGAATTTCACATAGTTTGGCATTTGTTCTAAAGCATTTGCAAAAGGGATATTAATGAGAAGTTTCTTGAAAATATCTAAAAATTTAGAAAATTGAGAATCAATATTTTTCTTTTGAAAACATTGAGGATAAGGGATAGAGTTAGGAATAATAGAAATAGTACAGTTAGAAGGCTTCTTTGTTGTAGGTAAAAGTGTTGCCTCTTTCTCTACTTTGTCTGTTACTTCTTGATTTTCAACAATGATTTGCTCCTCAACAAATCTCTTTTCAGGCTCTTCTAGTTGCTTTCCACTTCTGAATGTCACAGCCTTGCAGTGTTCTTTGCGATTCACCTCAATGTCACTAGGAAACTTACCTTTCTGCATGGCGTTCATGGAAGATGCAATCTGACTAAGTTGGACTTCCATATTTTTTATAGCAGCTCCATGTCCACTTACCGTATTTTCCAGTTGGGTGGTTCTATTTCTAGATTCAATAATAAATTCTCTCAATAGGTCTTCTAATGATGACTTTTTCTCTTGATGTTGTGAAGTAGATGCATATCCTAGAGGAGGGTTCAAAACATTTTTATTATTAGCATAAGAAAAAATTTCATGATTCCTCAAACCTAGGTGATAGTGGGTGGGCAATGAATTATGCATCTGATTGCTCTTGTAGCCAAAATTGCCATTATTTATATATTGGGCTTGCTCAATATCAGGCTCCTCATATAATTGAGGATTGTTGGCAGCTGCAATTGATGCAATTGATTGGGAGTTCCTATTCCTGCAAGTTTATTTAAAGCATGAGTCAAAGAAGCTATTTGGGCCTTCAGGGAACTTACCTCATCAACCTCATATAAACCAATGACTGTTCTAGAAGTGGAATGTTCAAAAGGCCATTGGTAGCTTGTAGTTGCCACCTCTTCCAATAATATACGGGCATCCTCAATAGTTTTAGCTAAGAAGTTACCCCCAGCTGCAGCATTTAAGATGGTTATAGTGTTACTAGTTAAACCATTGTAGAAAAGTTGAATTTGGAACCAGTTTGGATATCCATGCTGAGGGCACTTTGTTAACATTTCCTTGTAGCGTTCCCATGCCTCAAACAACTACTCACCATCGTGTTGTCTAAATGTGCCAATTTCTGTTTGAGCCTAGTTGTTTTGGCAGGTAGGAAAAACTTTGTAAGGAATGCCTAAGCTAACTCATCCCCTGTGGTAATGCTCCCAGGTGATAAAGACTCAAGCCATTCCTTAGCTTTATCTTGCAAAGAAAAACGAAAAATAAGTAAGTGAATGGCTTCAACAGAAACACCATTTATCTTTACAGTTCCATAAATTTCAAGAAAAGATCTAAGGTGAGAGTGTGGATCCTCTAAAGGATATCCTTTAAAAGCACTGTATCTAGCCATTTGAATGATTTTTGTCTTAAGCTCAAAGTTGTTGGCATTTATTAGTCCATAGACTATTCTAGAGTGTTCTGTAGGGAACACAGGCTGGAAGTAGTCTCTAATGGCCTTTTGCTCTTCCTGCTCAGCCATGGATTTCGTCTGATCTCTTTTTTCCTTTCGAATTTTTCTGCATGTTCTTTCTATCTCAGGATAGAATGGGGCGGTTTCCTTGTTTCTTCGCATAAATAGCCCAAATCTGAAAAAAAGGAAAATTAAACAAAAATTAGTAAAATAGAAAAATAAAAAAATAAAAAAATAATAAAACTCTATATTAAGGTCAAGTGATTTATTCACAATATTAAGTGAATTAAATAATCGTCAATCCCCGACAATGGGGCCAAAAACTTGTTGCGTAATTTTTGTACAATACCACAAGTGTATGGGTCAAGTTTTAATATAGTGATTTGAGTAAAGAGTATCGTCCTCAAGATTGGTTTTTCTAATTCATTTAAGTATTGTTAATATTATCACCCAATTTTATTTAGAAAACATAATCGAATGATTGTTGTGAATTTTGAAATAAAAAGATTAAAAATTAGAAACAATCAAAGGAGAAACTATCCTAGGAAGTTGATTTCACCTGTTAGACCTATATTTGAGCTACCTAAATTTCTAAGATTGATCTGCAAATATTTCATAAGTCTAGAAGTCTTTTATAATGAACGGCTTTTTCAAGGACAAACAATTCTTATGCAATAAGGCAAAACCTACATCTTTGATGATTTTTAACGTTATGCATAGCATTAAATTCCTTCATTAACAACTTCGAAAGGAGCCCTAATCATTATCAAGTTAGAACTATCTTTAGTCATGCAATTAGGATCTAATCTAAATTACCTTTCTCAAGCGTGAATTTAGACCAACATAACATTTAATCCGTGATCAAAAGATTAAAAACATTAAGAATTTAAAAGCATGAATGAAATTAATGACAATCAATCATGGAATTTAAATAATTAAAACATAAGATCTAATGGCTACATCAATCCCTAGAATAAGAAAAGAGTTTAGCCACTCATGTTCACTATCACAAAATCTAAACTCTTAAATAACATTTAAATACTAAATTAAAAAAAAGAAAAAAGAAGAAAAACTATGCTGGTGTGTCGATCTTCCATCTCTGTATGATCTCCATGAACTTGGCCTTGAATATTTCTCTCAAGTCTCTTCTCACTCTTGTATGTAGAATTTTAGAGTTGTGCTCTCCAAAGTTATATGCCTTGAAGATTAGAGAATGTGAGTATTTATAATGGGTTAATCCATATCCTAATCTAATTAGGAATTCATTATTTAATTAAATTAGGAATCCAAAATCTAATAAAATTAGGAATCCAAAATCTAATCAAATTAGGAATCCAAAATCAAATCAAATTAGGAATCCATAATCTAATTAAATTAGGAATATTTTTCTTCTCCAAAAATTGTCCCCAAAATTGGTTGCTTAATTTCTTGCCCAATTAGCTCATTTGCCACCATATTTCTTCTAAAAAATTTGTTTTGCTCCAAATGCTCAATTTCTATAAAATAAACAATTATGAACGTGAAAGTATATATTTATGCCTCAAAACTAGCATAAAATAAGGCTTAAAGATATCACATATTGTGTGCTATCATGACTCGATTCTCAATAGTCTCAATTGTGGAATTCGAGAACAAGGAACAATGGAATGAGAACATGCGTAAATCACAGGTAATTTAAAAGAAACTCTGAACTCTTTGCGTGTGTGTGCATAGCCTAAGTATTGACTCGTTTACTAATTCAAAGTAATATTATGCTCTCCTCCATTCATATTCCCCCTACACTGGTGATAAGCCTTAGAATTAAGGCTTATTTAACTCCTAATTACTTAAAATATTCTTGTTTTTATCTTAAGATCATTTGAAAATAGTTGAAAGTTGTTTGAAAATAAGAAAGGAATAAGAAGGAAAGCAATTAGATAAGATTCTAAAAAAGTTAAGTTTGTTTGCAGGGAATGTGGAAATTGCAAAATCAAATTGCAAATTTGTGATTCTGCAATTGTTTCTAGAGCAGGAAATGTAGAAATTGCAAAATCAAATTGCAAAATCGGATTCTGCAATCTGGAGCAGTACAAAAGTTCAAAAAACGAAAAATTTCTGCGCGAAACCCATATAAGGAAATCTTAATTACCGCATGAATTAAGGGAATTGGAGCACGAAATTGGGAATTCTTCAACCCTAATGAAGGCCTATAAAAGGGGAAGAAGAGGAGGAGCAACACAATTCGATTGGGAGGCGTTTTTGGAGTCTTTGCTCGTGGGTTTTTGTCACGTTTTTCCTCTATTTTTTTTACCAAAAATCTGCTGCAATGTAGTTCTATTTCCCTTATAATTTTTCCAGTCCAATTCAAGTGAAGAAGACGGGGTTTTGGAGATGTTTTTGGATGTTTTTCATCGTGGGTTTCTGTCACGTTTTTCTTCCTCTATTTTTATTTTTTTTATTTTCCTTTTCTGTTTTGCAGTAAGTTGCTATTATTTAGATTGATTTTGTTGTTCTATGGGTACTGTCATTCACAATTTGATTTCTTCATAAAGTTAAAGTCTTGATTGGAAATTGATATCAATGTGCCTTTTATTTTCTATTCATAGTGAGAGGTTTTGGAGGCTTATTTAGCTACTTTCTAGCATTATGTTTTTGCCCAAGTATTTTATCAATTTATTTAGTTTTAATTATTAGTAGTAATTTTACTCAAATTTTCTTTAATATGATGTTTCCTTCAAAAATTAATTGTAAGATTTTTACTTACAATTTGAGTAAACTTCTAAGGGGGTTCAAGGATGTGAATTCCCTAAGAAGTAAATATAGCCAAAATTTCAATAAAAATCAAGCCTACATCTCAATTGTTTGCTTGTGTTGAATAAATTTCCGTTGAGATCCTAGTTTGATCAACTAGGGTAGCAACTCAAGCTTAGATCTAATACCGACGGGGTTAGTGATAAGCGGATTTCGCACAAGTAATGGAGAAAAGAGCTTAGACATAAGCCAATTCCTTACCCTAGACATAGGGATTAAGGACTCCAAAACCCATAAAATTGTTGAGCCAAATGATCTAAGATAGAGGGACTATAGACATATAAGTCACTCACTTAGCCTCCTAACACCTAAATTCAAGGTAAATAGGAGAAGCAATTTTGGTTTACAATTGAGTGTGGAGTAGGTTGGAATTACAATTTTGGCTTGCAATTACAACTTAGGGCAATGACATTCTTGAGCCCCATCTTTATCTAAATTCCTTTTGAAATTTTAGTTTACTATCTAATATTGCCATTTCTCAATTCTGCAATTCAATTCTGCAATTTTTGTTATTTCAATTATTGTCATTTTTAGATTCTGCAATTCAATTCTGCAATTTTTCTTTATTTCCATTATTGTCATTTCTCGATTCTGCAATTTAATTCTGCAATTTTCATTATTCCAACATTGCCATTTCTTGATTCTGCAATTAGATTCTGAAATTATATTTTTTTTTCAACACACAATCCAACCTTATTTTTGCTATTTTAGTTTTCAAGTTGCAATTGTCCTTACACTTTGCTTACAATATTTTTGTTACTCCGTTCCCTGTGGGATTCAATACTTGGTACTCACATACCATTTTATATTACTTCGATCGCGTGCGCTTGCGTGTAACACCGATCAAGTTTTTGGCGCCGTTGCCGGGGAATGGCAGTTTTAACAAAAATTTTGTTTTAGCAAAAATTGTAAGAAAAGATTGCAACAATTTCTCCTATTGCAGGAGGAGCTCGATTTCACTTGTTGAGGGGAGGAAATTTAAAAAAGACACAACATAGGGTTGATTGCTTGAGAAAGTCCACGAGATGGAAGGAGACATCATTGCACCATTAAGCGCACAAGCTTCATCTTTAAGCTACATGATGGAAACGTTGATGATGAGAGATCCTATAGCTTCTTTTAACCCTATCTCTTCTATTTATTGTGTTTATTGTAAAGGAAATCATTCATTTGATAATTGTCCTTATAATCCTGATTCTTTGTGTTATGGATTTCTACCCAGCTTTGCAAATCAACATCAGTACCAGTGCTTCCAGCAAGGAAGATGATCCCAAAAGAGCCATGCATCGAAGAATTCACAAGGGAATATAGAGCAAAGAACGATGTTGTAATGCAAAGTCAAGCTGCATCTCTACGGAGTTTGAAAATCCAGGTGGAACAAATTACAGATAAATTGCATAACAGGTCCCAAATAATTTTGCTCGATAACATAGAGACTTCAAAACAAGAAGAAAAAGAAAAAGAACATGAGGTGGTGTCACTTCGAACGGAATTGGAACATGAAGACCTTGAACTCCCAGTAGAAGCAAAAAGCTCTCCAACACTTGATGACATTAAGGAGCTAAAAGGGAGAGAAGAGATCAACGAAGAACCACCTCAAGAAGAGAAGGAACAACAAAAGGAAGTTGTAGTGAGCCATACAGTTGCAATTTCACCGCAATTGACATCCAAAGTGCTCTCGATACTAGAATGCCCTGTCTTCTCTTATTGCAGTTTGCAGGAAATGCAAAATCAAGAAGAATGCAGAAATGAGAGCATGAAGGATGGCAATATGCAGTATCTGACACAAATTGCAAATGCAATCTCTACCTGCATAAATATATGTAAATCTCTTGAATCATCAAAGCCCGTTGTGATCAAAGCACCTCAATTACGACTGAAATCGCGTCCAACATCGAGACCTAGGTGCAAAATGAAAGAACATAGTTGCGGCCTCCCTGCTGGAATTGGATAAGTCACCTTGTCTTTCTTTTACGTTAAAATTTAAAAAAAAAAAAAAAAAGAAAAGAAACTTTCAACTTTTGAAATTCCAATTTGAATGAAGAAGTTAATTCAGAAAAGCACTGTCTAAGGAGAATCCTGTCTAGGTTGAGGTATTTAAGTTGACCGCTAAGGAAACATCTCTACCTGGGGATTCACCTGGGAGTTTGATGAATCAACTTTGAGTTCAAAAATTGGACTTTCCAAAAAGTAACTTTGCATTGAGAAAAACTGTGTGAACTTTTTGATGCTCTACTCTTGAGTTTTAGGAAAATATAAGAAGAAAGAGCGGGAGGAAGAAATTGTAGTTGTAATAGCGAAAGCAAATTGCAATTGTAGTTTCAGGAGAATTCTTTGTCAATACTTCCAATAACCCCGAGGACAGTAATTGCAACAACAACACATTTTTCTCTACATAGGGGAGTCTCTCTTTAACCTATCTTTCCATCTTTGCTAATTGCTATATTTTTAGTTTCAGGTTTAGTTAAGTTTTTTTATGCTTATTTAGTTTATTTGCTTTCAGGAATTCTGAAAAATAAAAATAATAAAAAAAATCTACTCCTCGCACAAGCATGCCATAAAAATCATGTTAAAAAAATAAGTACAAATTATTTTCTTTGGTGTTTTGTTAAAAAACTCTTAATGATAATACCTAGAGTTTTCTCAACTTTCAAGTGCTTTTACACACAACTTGAAGTTTTCAAGATCATAAAACTTGATAAATTCTTTTTCTCCATAAAACATTCGAACCCAAACTCCCCTTGTGTTTATCCCATCTAATGGATTTAGGAGAGTTTAGCTTCGATGCTTAGCATGTTAAGTGACCCAAATATGTACCCCAACCCCTGTTCTTCTAGTTCTTAGTCAATGGGGACATTGACCATTTAAGTTTGGGGGGTGAGTTTTGTAATATTACCGTTGTAATATTATGTTGTTGTACTAGTATGTTGTTGTAACAGTATGTCATTGTAGTATTATGTTGTTGTAATAGTATGTTATTGTAACAGTATGTTGTTGTAACAGCTGCTAGGATTTCAAAAAAAAAAAAAAAAAAGAAAATACTCCTCCTTCTAGAGTTAATTGAGTAACCAGAGACAATCATGACACCCATGATTTCCTCTGCATGAAAGGTAAACTTAAGAAGTGAGTATGTGAAAACGGTCTTAGCAGTGATTTGTGCTCGTAGTTAACTACTTTCACCACAAAGTGTTAGTAAGTTGGAACGAAGGTACAAGTGACAGTAAAACTCTCATAAAAAAATTATATAAAAAAAATTCAAAATAAAAAGAAAATGAGGCATGGCAGCAGCTTTACATAAGTTTGGAGGAGAAAGAAAAATGCTTGTAATGTGAGTGAGCTTAGCTTGTTGAACAAAGAAGATCACCCTAGACTCTATGACTATGACTTAGGTAGGATAAGCATAATAGGTGGGTTTGCATAAGAATGTTTTATCTTGAAAAAGAAAAGTAAAAGTTTTATGTGAGAAAATCTTGGAATTGTGTAAAATGTTAAAAGTTTGAGACCTCTCATGGACAACATTTTTTTCAAAAACACCATTTGAAATCATTTTGTGAAGTGTTTGCTTGTGTTTGTTGCTATTTATTTTCTAATTGCTTGAGGACAAGCAATATCTTAAGTTCCTAATTCAGCTCCCTCACAATCAAGAAAGTAATAAAAAGCTAGGTGCCTGACTCACTACGAGGTAGTACTCCCCCACACTTGCTTTTTACCACAATCAAGGGCTAGCTTTCACACAACTATCGCAGGGACCCTTATCCAAAGAACTCGCTCAATGGATGGTCTAACTAGTCAGGATAGAGGTAGCTCTTTTTACCCTCGATACTTAAACTCATGCAAGACACTTTATTCTTTTTCACTACCATTTTATTTTTTGAGCCAATTTTTCTTCTTTTTTTTTTCACAGGCAAATTAACATTTTTTCTTACTCCTAAGCTTAATCTTACAAATTATCTTGCAAGTTCACTTATAAACAAAGTCTTAAGTCTATCGGAGTGACAACAAACTTTTAGAAAACATAATACTCCTGTAAATACTCAACTTATCAAAACTAGGCTAAGTGCTCAACATTTGCAAAGAATTCAAAGCAAAAATTTAAATTAACTCATATTTTAGCATGCTCAAATTCCACAATATATACGCAAAAACTATCCACTAAAGAGCACAAATCATGGAATTTCTTAATCACTTCAGCATACAAAACCCTAAAACAACACACAACACACAATCTCAATCAACAAAAATTTTCAAATTAAGCCCAAATTCTCAAAATTCAACAAAATATCATAATCTCAACAACAACTTAGCCCATTCCCCTCACACTTATATCAGACATTGTCCTCAATATTTAGATAAACACTAATCATGAAAAACTATTTAGATAAACACTAATCGTGTGGACTCTCAAGGTATGTAGAAATCCTCCCATTTCTTAGGGCCCCTCTTTCTAGAATCTACAAAACATACCAGAGCTAGTAGAAACACTAGCTTATCGTGAGACCCTGAAGTAGATATATTTTTTGTATTTTTGCATAATAAAAGCATAAAATGAGAAAGATCAAAAAACAAAGACTCAAACACGAACTCGTGAAAATAAGAAGAAGAACACTCGAGAATAAGAGATGAATCAAAAGATAAAACAAACAAAGATCTTACAACCTCAAACTCTACCTCTTGAACCTCATCAACCAAAATAGGCTCATCTCCTCTCTCATCCTCACTGACTCGATCCTGGCGTGTGTCTAAATACTCTAACTCCTCCCCAATATCTATGATCCAATCCCTCGACTGCCCAAACTCAGTAGGATTGGAAGAATTAGGCTCAGGTAAGGCTATCAGTGAATCAGTGATCAAGTGACTCGCTGGACACCCTAACGAAGTGGGTTGCACTTCACTAACCTCCCTAGGTGTTGGGAGACTCTTCATCAATTCATCTAATTGCAACCTCTCAAATTTAATCTCCTCCATATACTCTCTCATCATTCTTTCTAGGGAAGATTCTTCCTCTACTTGGGCTTCTTGAAAAAGATTAGGATATGGTTCATGGGTCCAAATGCACTCATCATTACCATACATGGGATTTCCATAACACATAGATTTAGTATGATAATAATTAGGCATTTGATAACCATAAAATCTATAATCCTCACTAAAAGGCTCATAATTAGCTGAGGGATAACTATGAGGAAAAGAACTAGAAGGTGGTGCGTGTTCTTGTTGCTTAACAGAATGAATGGAATTTTTCAATAAAAACACTCCTAATGTGCAAGTGTACACATTCTAATGCAACAAGTGATTTAAGTTTAGTAGAGTGAATGGAATTTTTCAATAAAAACACTCCTCAGGGATTAGTTAAATGGAATTTACAATGCTTGGATTGGGTTTAGTGAGGTGATAGGTAACCAACATAAATTTGTGCAATTAAACTTAAATGACATAAAGTAAACAAAACACTAAAAAATATGCTTGAATAGCTAAAAAGACAGTAGAGACAGTAACACAAGTTTTAAACCAAAACAATAAAAAGGGGATTGAATTAGGGGTGAAATTATGTGATAAGCGCCGAAAGATGCTGGATTTACAAAGCTAGAGGTCCTTCTAGGATCTTTGCAAACATTCACAAATAAGGCTAACTTAACGAATTGATTCCAACCAAGAGTTTAGTTAGAAGATGAATAACTCTTAGATCAAACTTAGAATCTATGATGGTCACTCTTAGATCCTAAGACAACTCACTCCAGAATTAGCTTGATTAAGACTGATCGGCTATGACACGCAAGTGCACGTGATCGAAGTAATAAAAACTGGAGTATTCCAGAGTATCGTACCCAAGGGAACGGGGTTTAACAAAATCTATTTTGAAGGACACAAAATATGTTTGCAAATCGCAATGGGGGTAACCGAAAGTTCAAAATGCGAGAGTTTGGTTTTAACAAATGAGTGAAAATTCAAAGAATAAAATAGGGATTCAAGTGATGCTAGCACCTTTGGAAGAATGCAACTCACTTTGCAATTGCAATCATAGTTAACATGTGAGACTAAGTAAACCGGGTTCAACACCTATTCGGTTTTGATTCAAAACCTTTAGGAGATTAAGTGATTAAACCTATATGTCTATGGCTAATCTAACTTAAATACTTCGCACACAACCCTAGTGGTCTTGGAGTCTCGCCCTATGTCTAGGGTCGATGTTCAGGACTTATTTCTAAGCCTTTTCCTCCATTGCTTTTGTGACATCAGCTTTCCCTTAACTCTTTCGATATTAAGTTCTAGCTTGATGAGCAAGCACTAGTTGGCCGGCTAGGTTTACCCAAAATTAAATTCAACAAAAGCAAACAAAGTACACATGCTAACTAGATTGTTTATGCTTTAGAGCTTTACATTTTTCCTTAGGGCATTCACCAACTTGAACTCCTAGAGGAAATTTAGCTCATAATAGAAAAAGTGAAAATCCCTAAATGATTTGTTGAAAATTTCATAGTTTCTAAAAGGGGAGAAAATTAACTTCAATGAAAACCTAAATAATTTTTCAAGTATAATAGCCCAATAAGGAAAACACCATTCCTAAAACATGCTACTGGACCTCAATTTGTGTTTACCAAGAGAAGAACCTACGGGTAATTAAACTTATAAAGGAAAGTTGACTTTTATAAAGGGATCTAATTCTGAATTTTAGGATCAAATCGAATTGTAGCTAAAAAAAAGGAAGAAAACAATTGCTGTAATTTTACTTACTGGTGTGTTGAAGAAAAGAAACAGTAAACAGAAAAATCCAGACGAAACCAATTGCAGAAATTCGAACTCTTCATTGAAGATGGTGTAAATTCTGAATCACTTGAGTGAAAACTACAAGAATGAAGTGATAGACCAACCAAAGGTCGAACGAAACATAAAAATAAACTTCAATGTTGCTGCCGGAAAGAAGAAAAACAGAAAGAAGAAGAACCCATAAAACAGAATGTAAAAACTAGAAAAACAGAGTACAAAAGCTAATGGAAATTCCTTGTTTGATCGATCCAAATACCCATTCAAAGGCACTTGGATCTTCACCTCCTCTAACTTTCGTTGAGGAGGGATCAACCTCGGAAATTACATAATAAAAATGAAGAGTAAACTGCTATAAAATGACAGAAAAAACGTGAAGATAATTGTGGGCGAGCAGCAAAAAAAACCAGCCACGTTTTGCCTTGTTTTCTCCATTTTTATAGGCATTCCGAGGCTTGTGTTTCCATCTTAGGGCTCCTTAAATCATGGGTAATTGATTGAGCACGAGATTGGGCCGAAAATTCTCCAAAAATCGAGCAAATCCCATAGATTTTGGTCTTTTCCCGAAAATTCTGCACTTTCCAAAAATTCTGCATTTCTTGTTAAGTCTAGAGAATGCAATTGCATTGCATTTGCATTCTTCTTCTTTTTTCTCCACCTTGCCTTCCAAATGGATCCTTAATTATTGGGTAAAATATGGACAATATAATCTTGCTAGAATTTCTCCATAATTGGTGTAAATCGCGTGAATCATGGTGATTTCCGTAAATTTCGAGCTTGCCTTGTTGTGTCTTAGAATGCAATTAGAATGCAGTCGCATTCTCCCTTCCTCTGTTCTTCACGTTACATTGCAAATGGAATGCAATTGCATTCCTTTTGCAAAGTCTTCAATTCTGCACAAAAGACAACAACTTAAGCTACTTTCTTCATCTTTTCTCAAAATTCTTTTATTCATCAAGTTTCAACAAGCTTGCATGAATTTATACAAAATGTTACTTTTATCTTGCTTGTTGGTCAACAAAATCCTCAAATTTAGCAAGAACAACTTGGTTTTAGAGTTGAATAATTCTCATAACTGAGAATTATCAAAGACTAATCCAATGAATCGATTTAACATCAAACCTAAAGCAAGATTTGAAAGAAAGATAACACCAAATGGGTTTCAAGAAAACACAAGTTTTCAAGAAAACACAAATTTCATGGGTATTTATAGACCCATTACAAGAGTAATCTCCATCACTCAAATGCAAAATGTTTACAAGAACTAGTGGCTATAATGGGAAAGTTGGTGACTTCCACTAATAATGGTCTACAACAACTAGTGGCCATAGTTGGTGATTCTCACTTGAATAATGGTCCACAACAACTAGTGGCCATAGTTGGTGATTCCCACTTGAATAATGGTCAACAACAACTAGTGGCCATAGTTGGTGATTCCCACTTGAATAATGGTCTACAACAACTAGTGGCCATAGTTGTCGATTCCCACTTGAATAATGGCCTAAAACAACTAGTGGCCATAGTTGGAAAATTTGCTTATTCCCACCACTAAGTGTCTAAAATTTGAAACTTAAAAATTACAATGCAAAAGTTTATGAAACTTAAAGTAACAATGAATTACTCAATTAGGTTGCCCTACTTAAGTGAACTCCATGGTCAACTTTAATCTTGACTTGTTGAACTAACATTATAAAGAAATTTGGGTTCAAGATTCCTTGTCTCTTCTTGTGCATTAACTACCTTTTGAAGATGTAATGTGAAAGCCTCTTGAATCTTCTTTGCTTTGCTCCTTGTTATTGCTCATTCAGGTACATGCAATGGATTAGTGGTTGGATTCACATGATTATGCTTCATCAAACTTAATGCTAGAGCTCTAAACTTGCTTCAACACCCACAACAGCTAAACTCACGGAATCTTCCCAAATTTCCATGCAAATGGATGATTAATTCCCATTAAACACCCTAAATCAGCTCTTAGCCGTAAACACTAGGTGAGTGACTATCCCTAATCTCCTCAATCACCTGAGGGCAAGCTCTTAATTAGAACTCGTGTTATACTTTGAAATCGGTTTACTCTTCTTGTTCCCAATTTAGAATGAACAATGCTAAGATGAGGTGGCCAAACAAATCTAAGCTAAACAATAAAACACAAAGCATAAGAGTGAAGAAATTTCATGAAATTACTCCTTCATTAAACTTGAATCAACATAATATTCCCTAATTCTCACCCCAAAGGTGATTAGTTCATACTAAGCATAAAAGAAAGCAATAAACAGTGATTACAGCTCCCAACATAATTAAAAACCCTAGTTACAATGTAAAATAGTGCAATAGAAAAGAAAAGGGAAAAATAACATATGGGGAAAGCTCCAATAACTCTTCCTTGATGGTTTCAGCTCCCTTCTAGAAGAGGAACATCTCCTAATGTGGGTCTTCTTCTCCTTTCTCGAAAATCTCCCCAAAGTTATCTCTCTCCCCACCCTAAACGGCAAAGCAAGCTTTTATATTCCTTCCTTATTGAAATAAGGGCTGAATAGACAAGGCAAGAAGGTCTGGCAGCTTCTCATTGGCTCTTAACAGCTCACATGGCGAAAAATTATCCAGCTCAATTAATGAACTATCTCACACGTGCCTAATATGCAATCTGCTATCCGAAAATGCTCCAGCTAGCTTGATCCTTCAACATTTGTATAGCTCCAGTACTCCAAAGTTTGGCTTTCCACACTTAGCCATTTTCAACCTACCAAAAGCTCCTGTAAGGTAAAAAACAGTATAATTCAGCAAGGAAATGCACTTCAATGGCCTAAAGGTACTTCACAATTACTTTGTGACAATTAATACATGAAAGCACCAAATCATGGGGTTTCTAAAAGCTAAAATAGTAAAAAATGCATAAGATACCAAGGAATAATCGCATTAAAAGCTCAACTAAGAGCTAACAGTTCTTCTAGCTTAGATTCCCTAAATGGCCACCCAAATCTATCAGAAGTATCTAAAAATAATAAAACAACGAAAAACAGGCTCAATCAAACACACGATGCAACACAACAAGAAATAAAGGACCGGGACTCAAAGAAAAAATAAAACACAAGCGCAAAGATAAACCTCTAATTAAAGCAAGCAAATTTTTCATAATATTAATTATATTAAAATACACCAATCCCCGATAATAACGCCAAAAACTTGATTGGTGTGTACGCGCAAGCTCACGCGATCGAAGTAATAATAAAACGATATTCCTAACGAGTATCGTATCCACTAGGATTGGTTTTTAATTCAATTAAGTATCGCGAATAATCTCACTTTACTTTATTTAGAGAACACAAAGCAAGAGGAAACAAAGAAAATAAACATCTAATCCTAAAAAGCAAGATAAATGGGAGGAGGTACCAATTAAGGGAATTTAGGAAAATCGAGCATTCTTAGGTTGATTTTAAGGGAATCTAAACCCGCCATTTAATTACACTTTGCCAATTTCATAGACCTAGAGTTAAAACGGTCGAAATCTCCATTCGATCTCATTCGAACACGCTTAACTAATCGCTTACCTAAGTGTCCTTAGCGTTAATTGATTAGCTAATTAAGATTAAGTCCACTCATGTTAAGCCTCACCCTTCGATTGTTGTTCCTATGTCACTTCGACAATCTGGGGGCATTAATTGGACAAGTCTACCCTAAACATCCTCTATCGAACTAAATTTAGGACTAATTCAAGATATTAATGGCCAGTTAATATGAAGCATTAAGCACAACCCAACTAAATGAAATATAACACGTGAATTAAATAGATAAAGTGTCGATTACAACATAAAACCAAACCTAATCGTGCTCAACTCCCTAAATACAAATTTAGCCAAACATATTCAAATAATAGCACAAAAGCCTCTAATTAACAGCAAGTAGATACATGAAAAGAGGGAAGAAAAATAGAGATAAGATCGTCGACACCGAAATCCTGACTATTGCCTTGAAATCTACAGTCCCGAGCCTAAAACTTTCCTCCCAAACACCTCCAATCTGTATCTACAGGTCTCAAGAATGTAGGAATCGAACTTACCCTAAATGGCCTCCCCTAATTTCGAAAGAAACTGATGAATTAATAGACTGCAGTCGTGACAACGTTGCTATGCTAACCAAAACGCTGTCGTTTGACATATGCATAGGGATAGCGTTGCAATACTATAAGTAGCGTTACAATGCTACGGATGGAGAGTTCCTCTTGCGCGTGTTTCTAGTGTTGCAATCCACAGAGCAGCATTGCAACGCTAGCTCTCGGGTCTAAATGCGTAATTCTTCATCTTTACTCTACTTGGTTCTCCAAAATGACCCGAAATAGCTCCAAAATGATCGAAATACCCCTAAACACTCTGACTTTGCTCTTTTAGCTCGGTTTCTACAATTTATACAAAAATAAACATCAAAGCATACAGAATCATAGAAAAACTAGCTAAAATAATAGGAAATAAGATAGCATAATTGCATGTTATCAAAAGGCATGCATTATTTTAGTTAAAGCCATCCTCTTATGCTGCATCATGATATGTACTAATCTGTTGTGGGACCACATGCATTTGTGTATGATCATAAAAGTCATAAAATGTTAATAAGATTTCCTCCTTACCCTGTTTATTTTGTCTGCATGAAAGTGATGCAAGTCCAGAGGCCCCAAGTGCATGAAAGTGATGTACTGAGGTTGGTGTATATGAAAGTGATACTCACCTATGTATGAAAGTAATACATACCTGCAGGGAGAGGCCTAGGGTGTATGAAAGTGATGCACGCCTAGTGGTTTTGGTGTGCATGAAAATGATGCACATCTCGAGAAAACTAAAGAGGGATGATAAAAGTAATGTTTGGGGTCCCACTATAGTCAGGAAAGTGTAGCTATGTTGTATGTGTTTGCATATCTCGACTGCAGTAGTGGGGTCAGTTACTGGGTATTTTTAATACTCATTCGTTTACAAAATTAATTTTTCATGTAAGTGCAAGTGTGTCATGGGTGGATGACGGAGTTTGTTATAAAGGCCATAGGAGAGTCAAGATAGCATTTTCTTTCTGCATTAGATATTTTTTATTTATTGTGTTGTTTTATTCAGTCATGTCTTGAACTGCTCTCTTCCCTTGGAAGTGATTTATTATATTTGAGGCCTGCGTGGCACACATTTTAAAGTTTCCTTTGGGATCCCTCAATAAAAGCATGATTTCATTTAAGAGATTTTATGGTAATTGTTTTCGAACTTTATTGAAAAATTGTAAGACTTCCATAGCATACATGTTGTAGCAGCTCCAGTTAGGTTAAGTTTTAGAAGTCGGGTTGTTACAAATGAAGAGTGTATTGCCAATTCACGAAGAAGAAGCTTGTGACCAAACTAGTAAATCAACGCAAAGTGAAGATTCTGGAAGTCAAGTTGAGGAAAGAAGTAAGCTTGTGCAAATGGAGCAGTCAAATGAAGAAGAAATTCAAGATGCAGTGATTGAGATTGAAGAAAAAAAGAAATTGAAAACGAAAAAGAGAAGTTTTTGGTGAATGATTCCTCGAGTACACCAATTAAGCCATTACCTTTTTTCCCAAAGAGGTTGAAAAAGAAAAATGATGAAGTACAATTTAGGAGATTTTTGGATGTGTTGAAACAATTACACATGAATATTCCCTTAGTTGAGGAATTAGAGCAAATGCCTAGTTATGTTAAGTTCTTAAAAGATATTCTATCAAAAAAAAAGAATATTAGGTGAGTTGGAAACTGTTGCTTGGATAGAGGAAAGTAGTGCTTTCTTTCGAAGTAAGATTCCAAAGAAGTTGAAAGATCATAGTAGCTTTACAATTCCTTGTTCCATGGAGGGATGGATGTTAGGCCTGCCCTATGTGGCTTGGGCGCAAGCATCAACCTCATGCCTCTATCTGTATTTGAAGATTAGGAATTGAAAAAGCCGGACCAACAATAGTAACTCTCTAACTTGCTGATTGATCAATCACCCACATTAAAGGATAAATTGAAGATGTGTTAGTGAAGGTGAATAGATTCATTTTCCTTGCAAAATTTATTATTTTGGACTATAAAGCTGACAGGGATGTTCCAATTATTCTCATACGACCATTTCTTGCTATGGTGAGAGTATTGATTGATGTACAAAAAGGGCAGTTATTTGTGAGGGTGGATGATTAGGAAGTGGTCTTCAATGTTTTCAACACACTAAAATTTCCTGATGAGAGTGAATACTATAATGCAATTCAGAGCTTTGATTTAATAGAAGAAATATGAGATGAGGAAAATGAGTTGGAAACAGAAGAAAGAGTTAGTTTAGATGAATAACTGTCAATGCATGATAAAATTAAAGAAATATATGCAGTGAATATAATGTTAGGACGTTTTGAGTCTCTCAATTTGTCTGAGCGCACTATTCCTATTCTCAAGTTTTCGTTGGAAAAAAAGCCAAGCGTTGAAATGAAACCTTTACCTTCCCATCTAAAATATATCTTTCTTGGAAAAAATTAAACATTACCTGTGATCTTTCATCTTGTCTGAATACTGAAAATGAGCTTCTACTTGCGCAGGTACTTCAATGTCACAAGAAAGCAATAGAATGACTGCTGGCTGATATAAGAGGAATCACTCTATCTTATTGTATGCACAAGATTAAGTTGGAAGAAAGAAAGAATACATCAGTGGAACATCAATGCAAATTGAATCCAATTATGAAGGATGTCATAAAGGGGAAAATAATTAAATGGTTGGACCCAGGAGTGATATACCCAATTTCTAATAGTAGTTGGCAGAGTTCAATACAGTGTGGGCCTAAGAAACGTGGCATCATTGTGGTCGAGAATCGTAAGAATGAGCTCATACCTACACGAACAATAACTAGCTGGCGTGTATGTATGGACTACCTAAGTTGAATGCTGTGACCAAAAAGGATCATTTTTCCCTATCGTTATGTTGGCTTTTTGGCCCTTAATCTCAAATTAATTAATTTTAATTAATTAATTAATTAATTAATGTTTTGATGATAACAAACCTGATTTTTTTTTTTATTGAAAATTTAGTGTTTTGAAGTATCCATTGCGTATAGCTTGGAATAACGATTCCACGCATCTTGAATCATTCAAATTAGAGCTCAAACGAAGAAGTTATGGGCAAAACAAAATCGAAGGAAAAATCCTACATGGCATGACACGTGGCATATATAGATGACGTGGTAGATGATGTGGCAAGTCAATAGTCAACCTTGATGTGTGGCATCTACGTGGCATTTCAAACCGTCATAATTACTAACGTGGCAGATGATGTGGCGGATGACGTGGATGATGATGTGGCAACATGTGGACCACTAGAAACACGACACGTGGCATTGTTGAGTTTTTTTTTAAAAAAGGAAAAATAATTTAATTTTTAAAAAAAAACTCCAACGGTCAAATGAGTTTAATTTAATATTATTTTAATATTTTATTATTATAATATTATTTTATTAATATAATATTATAATATTATTTTATTATTATAATATTATTAATTTTGAAATTTTTTTGCAGCCAATCAGAAATTGCACGGGCAGCCAATGACTATTTTCCTCTTCCTCTCTCTATTTAAGGCTCAAAAAATTTTGAAAAAATGGGGAAAAAATCTGAAAAATTCGACTATTCTTGGAGAGCATTTCCACCATTTTTGAGCTTCCATTTTTTAATTTCTCTTTAGCCATTTGAGGGCTTTAGTTTGTAAGAATTCTTTCTTACAAAAGATTGTAAGCTAAACTTTGTGTATCTACTCTTTAAGAGAGTTTTTCCATCTTGATCTTCATTTTCTAAATTTTGTAAGGGTTTCTCTTGATCCCGAAAAAGAGAAGTTGTAAAGGTTTGATCCTGAACCGTGGAAAGGATCGGATTTGTTCTTGCTCCCCCAAAAGGAACGGTGTAACGGTTGGACTTTAAGCCGTGGAAAGGGTCATTCATTTTTCTAGTGAAATACCCAAGAGGAGCTTTGGTAGTGGAGTAGGCTGGGTTGTGCAGAACTACTATAAAATTCTCGGTGTCAATTTCTCTATCCCTATCTTATTTCATTTTTGCAATTAATTCGTTGTTATATTATATTGCATAAAATCAATTGTTCTTTTATGACTATTTTGGTTGGTATAATTTTATCTTTACATATTCTTTACCAATCTTGTTTCTATAATTAAATAGGGAGTTCAAAATTGTTGGTTTTAATTTCTTGTTTATTTTGGAGTGAACTTATTTGCATGATTTATTGTTTAAATTAATTATTGCAAAAAGTGTGTTAATTTGTTTAATTGGGCCCACATTTGGAAAAAGTTTTATAAAGTTTGAATAAACCCTATTCACCCCCCTTCTAGGGTTGTCATATCGATCCTACAATTGGTATTAGAGCGAGGTTGCTCTTGTTTTTAATCGAATATATTTTTCAAAAGTTATTCCATTCGATATACATTGTTTGAGTTTTCACTTCAACAATTGATATATGGTTGCTCTTTTGATAAAATTATTTTTTTAAATATTATTTTGATACTTAAAATATCTTATTAATATTTTGAAAAATTATTTCAAAAGCTTAATTGCTAAGAGCTATGGCAACTTTAAATTTTCTTGAAGGTCATTGTATTGATAAACCTCCTTTCTTTAATGGTATAAATTATGTTGTTTAGAGAAAGAGAATGAAAACATTTTTGCTTGCTACTGATTTCAATATTATGTATGTTTGTGAGCATGATTTATCAAAATTGAAATTTAATGATAAATTGCTTAAATTGCTCTCTTTTAATGCCCAAGCCGTAAATATCATATATTGTGCATTAGATAGAAAAATATGTGATAAAATTTTAAATTTTACATATGCATATGATATTTTAAAATTTATTGAAAATGTATATAATATTGAAAAATCTTCTTGTATTTCTAATGATTTTCTTGATGAGAAGGAAATTTCAAATTGTACAAATCAAGAAAATTTACATAAATCAAAGAAAGAAGATTTTCGGGAATCATATTGGTGTTTGATGGCTCACATCGACAATGAAAGTGACGACGAAGAGGTAAGTAACGAAAATCCCTCTTATGATGAGCTTATGGATGCCTATAATGAAATTAAACTTGATTTTGAAAAAGTAGGCTCTAAATACATGTCTCTTAAAAAGAAGAACTCTAAATTAGCTTATGAAAATAATGAGTTGTTGCATGAACTTAGTAGTGTGAAGGAAGACCATGAGAAAATTAACTCCTCATTTTTAGAATTAAAAAATGACTTAAATGTTTTAATTGTTGAAAATAAGTCATTAGTTGAGGAAAATGCTTGCTTGAAATTAAATGTCAATAATGTTGTGAAACATGATGATGTTGAGAATTCATGTGATCAAGATAAATGCGCTATGTTATATAAGATTAAATTTCTTGAGCATGATATCTCTGAATTACATGAGCTTGTTAAAACTTTAAAGGGCCGTTTGGTTTAAGGTTTTGCATATTCCCATGGATAAAGGATGCCTGGGAATAACATGCCTGGGAATAAGATTGCTGTGAATTAAAGATGACTGTGTTTGGTTATGCATGGGAATGCTATCAGATTTTTATAAGAATAAGTGATGTCAACATTATGAGATTAATATGAGGAATTTTATAAAATTATGGTGCAGTAATTAATAAAATAATCTAAATTAATTTAAAAAATGAATATAGTTTTTTCTAAAAGTTTATAATTAAAAATTAATTGATTAGATTTAATCAAAAAGTAATTAATAACAATTATTTAAAATAACTTCATACTAAATTAATCATAATTATAATTAATTAACTAAATTTATTGTTAATTAATGAATTGATAGTTTATTTTACTATGCCATTGCATCAATTCATTGCATTTTACTGAAAAAATATGTATGCATTTAAATAAATTAATTTATTAAATTGAAATGGTTAAATTTATATTGTATTATTAAAATTTCAATGTAATTAATCATGATCAAAAAGTAAAAAGAAAATGAACAAAAAGAAAAAATATATATAAGAGAGGGAAAGAGAAGAAGAAACAAATGATAGAAAAAAAAAAGAAGGAAAAAAGATGTAAAAAGTATTAAAGAAAAATAATAAATAATAATAAATAAATAAAAGGAAAGAAATAAAGAAAGAAGAATGAAGAAAAGGAGAAAAAAATAGAAAAAAAAGTCTGGAAGAAAAGAAAAATAATAAATAAAATGAATATATAAAATAAAAGAAGAAGAATGAAAGATAGGAAGAGAGAGAAGGAGAAAAAAAAAGGAAAAAGAAATGCATAAAAGGGGTTGAAGCAAAAATGGGTAAGGATTTTGTCAAAACCCATGGATTCACGTGGGATTAAAAAGCTGTCAAATACCACTTTTATGATGCCTGAGAAAACTCTTTTCCCAGGCAAATGATTTAATCCCTTCAACCAAACATGGATTTTATATACCCATACCCATAACCATCCTTTTATACCTCCAACCAAACAGGCCCTAAGAGAAAAAGAGTCAAATCTTATGAGTGAACTTAATTATGCCAAAGAGTCTATTAAGAAATTGACTATTGGTGCACAAAAGTTAGATAAGATTATTGATATGGGTAAGTCTTTTAATGATAAAAGGGGATTAGGCTATGTGGATGAAAATTTCTCATCTAGTTCTAAAACTATTTTTGTTAAAGCTACTCCTAGTATGCCTAAAGATGTTTTACCCAATGTGCCTAATTTTGTTAAATCTAAATTTGTACCAAAGCATGAGAAATCTAGAAATATCCATGGAAAATCAAAATTTGTGCCTAGACAAGTTCATGCTAGATCAAAATGTGCTTATAATGTGAAAATTGTGCCTAAGCATGAAAAGGCTAAACCTATCCATGAAAAATCAAAATTTGAGCCTAAACATTATCATGCTTTATCCAAATGCATGCATAGTGCTAAATTTGTTCATAATCATGAAAATGCTAGAAATATGCAGGTAAAATCAACATTTGTGCCTACATGTCATTATTGTGGTGTTAAAGGTCATATTAGACCAAATTGTTTCAAATTGAAAAATACTTCTAGAAAGAATTTCTTGAATAAAAATGTTGTGAAAAATCATTTGTTAAAAAGAAATTCTTACCTAATGTTGTTTGTTATTCATGTGGCAAAATTGGTCATAAATATCATACTTATTATTTGTCAAGAATGAATACTATTAATGTTGAAACTAATTTGAAATGGGTTCCAAAATCCATGTTCATTAACAATGAAGGACCCAAGAAATGGGTACCAAAATCTTTTGATTGAGCTTTCTTTGTAGGTGTGATTTCAAGAAGCAATTGGTTGCTTGGACCTCTCAAATGGTAAATTAATTCAAATGGAGCAGCTATTATGACTTCCTTGAATCCAACAAAGGAAATTTGCATATTTGGTAACATGTAGTTTTTGAATTATTGAGATAAATATTCTATTGGTATTTATT
Organism: Trichosanthes truncata; assembly: GCA_033996785.1. Classification (NCBI taxonomy): domain Eukaryota; kingdom Viridiplantae; phylum Streptophyta; class Magnoliopsida; order Cucurbitales; family Cucurbitaceae; genus Trichosanthes; species Trichosanthes truncata. Next base: position 15,530,800 of record MU867261.1, on the reverse strand, counting down.
ATGGAGATTATATCTCTTGATTTTTTTTGAAATATTTGAAATTAATTCCTTGATTTTTAGTGATTATTAGATTAAATGTCATTGAGTAAATTGAGGATATGTCTTTTGGCATTTACATCTATGATTGCTTATTTTGTGGATTATTGGATTATATGCTATTGAGAAATTGAGTTCACTATTTCCAAATTTATGCATAATTTCATTTTGTTTGTTATTTGAATTATACATGCTATGAGAAAAGATTGAATATCTATTTTCGGCATTTATTTATATTGCTTATTTTTTGGAATTGATTTATCCATGATTTCTTGATATTTTTTGTTTGATTTTTGAGTTATTGGGATTATGATTTTGAGATTTATCCAAAATGCCCAATACTTGAAGTGTTTACTCTTTTGGATGAAATAGATTAGAATTTTATTATATGCTTTTTGGCACGAGTTATGTATCATTCTTGAAGATAAAGTTTTTGTTTTGATGATAATTTTTGTCTTCTTTAAAATTTGATGTATTGAAGAAAAATATTCAATATTTGGTCGGCTATTTGTTTCTTTTTAATATATTTGTTCTTTATATAGAGTATGTTGTTGAATGAGAATTGTGCTTAGTATATTGGTTGTTCTTTTAAAAAGAATGTGCTTAAGTTATATTTGAAAAGAGTTGTTGAATTCTATTTCATAGGGGGAGTATATTTATAGAAATAATTTATATTTTTGAATTCCCTTTAGCATTTTGCTCAAAATTGGTATAGTCCTTATTTGAGATGCTACCATGCTTATATTGGTTTGATAATATTCTCCTTATGTGTTATCTAATATATGGATGCTATTTTGCTCGAATTAGTATAAATTTTGTTTGTGTTGCTATCATGCTTATATTTGGTCATAATGTCATTTTACTATTATTTGGTATCAATATTTATTTTTCATCAATTGGTGTTTATTTTCTAACATTTGATATTTTGGTATCTCATGTTTGAATTTTACTTGTATTTGATAAGTTGATTTCTTTGAGATTATTTTGCTTAATGTATCTTTTATATATATGGAAATTTTAGTGCATATTCATGAGTATTAAATGGTTCTCTTAGAATTTATATGTCTTATGTTATATTTTCTTGAATGAGTATTTTGACAATTTGTTTGAGATAGATTGAGCTACCTTGATTTTATTTAAATTAATATCTTGTGCAAAATATTATTCTTGGATGAATTTTACATGAATTATTTTATCTCCTTGGTATTTATTGATATTTCTTATTAGGAGGAGAATGCTTATTTTTTAAGGGAAGTTGTACTATTCTATATGTGAATTTGATGATATTGATTCTCCAAAATTGTTTTATTGATATGTACCCCTCTTATGCATATTATTTATCTTTTCAGGGGGAGTCATTGACTTTGGAGTAAAATTATTTCAGAATCGCTTATATAATTTGCGCTCTTTTGCTTTATTAGAATAAGTATTTTTTGGAAAAAAAAATCATTTATATTTATTCCCTCTAGTTGATTTATAGCTAAATGTCTTTTTGTCCCCTATTAAGGGTAAGTGTTAAATTGATTTCAAAAGGGGGAGAAGTTTGTGAAGTTTGTATAAAAATGTATAAGTTATTCGAACGTGACAAAATTGTGGTTCTGTTTATTTTTCTTATTATTCCTTTTTGATTGATTCCAAAAGGAGGAGAGGTAATAAGAAAAATGAAAGCATATTGTTATTATGTATTTGTGTTGATTGTGCATCAAACTAATATCTTACATCACACACCGCTTTGAACTTCATTTTTCTGTAGTAGTTTGTCATCATCAAAAAGGGGGAGATTGTTGGCGTTTTGGCCTTTAATCTCAAATGAATTAATTTTAATTAATATTTTGATGATAACAAATCTGGTTTTGTTTATTGAAAATTTTAGTATTTTTGAAGTATCCATTGCATAGAGCTTGGAATAACGATTCCAACGCATCTTAAATCATTTGAATCGGAGCTCAAACGAAGAAGTTATGGGCAAAACAAAATCAAAAGAAAAATCCTACATGGCGTGACACGTGGCATATATGGATGATGTGGTAGATGATGTGGAAGGTCAACGGTCAACCTTGATGATGTGGCATCGACGTGGCTGATGATGTGGCATTTCAAACGGTCATAATTGCTTACGTGGATGATGATGTGGCAACATGTGGGCCACTAGAAACACAACACGTGGCATTGTTGAGTTTTAAAAAAAAGGAAAAATAATTTAATTTTAAAAAAAAAACTCCAACGGTCAAATGAGTTTAATTTAATATTATTTTATTATTTTATTATTTTATTATTTTATTATTTTATTAATATAATATTATTTTATTATTTTATTAATATAATATTATTTTATTATTTTATTATTATAATATTATTTTATTATTAATTTTGAATTCTTTTTTACAGCCAATCAGAAACTGCCACGTGGCAGCCAACCATCATCTCTTCTCTTCTTGGCTCTCCAAATTGGCCCAAAATAGCTCCAAAATGACTATATTACCCTCGAACACTCCGGATTTGCTCCTTTAGCTCAATTTCTATAATTTACACACAAATAGACATCAAAGCATACCAAATCATAGCAAAACTAGCTAAAATAATAGGAAATAAGATAGCATAATTGCATGCTATCAATTTTACAGAATGTTCATTAAAGGCTTCTCACAAATCACAAAACCACTTTGCTGTTTATTAGAACTATATAAGAATTTCAACTTTGATAAACAATGCCTTGATGCATTCGAAAAATTGAAGGATGCATTGATCTCTTCCCTAATTTTGATTGCGCCAACTTGGAATCTACCATTTGAACTGATGTGTGATAATAATAATGTAATAGTGGGTGTAGTGTGATAGCACTCAAAAGTGTGCTATTTATAGGCTTAGATTTGTGTTAGTTTTGTATGTTTAGATTGAGCTTTCATGCATTTATTCATTTATTCTATAGGATTTGAGTTAACATGGGGAAATAGAGTTGATGAGGACGATACGGGCGTTTTTGGAGCTTAAAGGCATGATTTAGAAGCTTGGAATTGAATAGAGAACAAGATAAAGCTTCATGACCCGAGAGGATAGCGTTGAGACACTGTCCATAGCGTCTCAACACTATAATTGCAGCCATTCAAATCCAGTTTCCTGCAAAAGCAGCATCTCGACGCCAAAAACGCGCTCGCTCGAAGATTTCTGTCTGTAGCGTTGAGACGTTGCGTACAGCGTCTCAACGCTACCCCATTTTTTCATCTTTATTTTGCGAATTAGGGTACAGCGTCGAGACGCTGTCCCTAGCGTTTCGACGTTGCCTCGAGAATTATAAAAAGAACATTATGGTTTCGATTTTGGGGGGGACCATTTGGAGAGGGACCAATCTAGAATCGATTTCTACCTCATATTTGGGACCAATGGAGCACTTTTGAGAGCAGAGGAAGATATTCAAGGCTCGAGATCGTAGCAATTCACGACGGGAACAAGTGTGGCATGCGAGAGTTCTTCCCGTCTTCCTATTTATTTTGTAGTCTTTGTTTTTAGATGTTACTTAAGTTTTAATCTGTTATGAATCTTTCGAGATTAAGTGCCTTGAACTTGGTTTGTTTTCACTTGTTTGGTTTAATTTTAGAGACATTTATATTGTAGCAAGTTATTTATGCATTGTAGAAAGTATTGTTTAATCATTTGGCCAATGTTTAACTATGAGAAAATTGGGTTTTTGCTTGGGAAAGAAGAACTCGAATTTACACTTGAATGTATAACTGATAACTCTTCAATTGAGAGTTATATGCTAGTATTTTTAGAATGAATTGGTATATTTTATTTAATTATACCTTAGAAATTCCCTAACTTTGAATCATTTTTGCTCTATGATTAATTTTGAGGAAGTAAAACTTTGCATGAGAGCATTGTTAGTTGAATTAACAAATTTGTGTGATTTATCTAGGATTAATTCAAAGAAAGGCCTGTGGAGAGTTGAAGCAGCAGAGTTACAACATTTTGCTGGAGCAAATCAGGCAATACGGGCTAACATCAGTTTCGCACGTGAGAAGGCCAATTCATTAATTGAGTTGGAAATTGTCAGATGACTCAGCCTGTTGTATGCAATAGAAGCTCGACACGTCGTCAGCAATGCCCAGTCAGCCCTCGTTTTGCGCGAAATCACTGTGGTATTTAAAGAACTTGTTGGTAGCCGTTTTAGGGAGGAGAAAAAGAAGGGAAGAAAAACACAGAGAACAGGGGCTATTTCGGGAAGAACAGAGGAGCTGTCCAACTCATTCCGACGAGAAGGAGGCTGCCGGAGCATTTCCAAAAGAAGATGGAGCTGCTGCTGAAGCTATTACTGAATGCTGGGTCAACCTTCCTGTGGCAACAAATCGTCTTCCTCTTCTTCTTTTCCCTGTTTGTTTTCTTAGGATAACTACATTGTTAGGATGATGCTTTATTTCCGAATTATTTTCTGTGTTTTTCCCATTATGAACTAATCACCTACAAGGTGAGGATTATGGAGTGTACGTTTTGATCATTTTCGCAGCTTAACACATTGTCTTTAACTCAGTATGGTTGTTAAGTGTTTTTATTTTGTATCACAACTTCGTTTGGCCAACCATGTTGTGTAGTGTTTTTTTCGATTTCTGGAAAGAATAGAAGGAACTGATTGCTTGATAACCACATTAGCCTCATTGTTAGGGTTAGTAGCTAACTAAGTAAGAGGATTAGGAATAATCTCTTGCCTAATGCACATAAGTACAGCCGGATAGATAATGCTGAAGTAATGGAAATGAAATAGCAACATTCTGGTCATTCGGGAGAATACCATGTGAGCTGTAGTGGACTGAGGTAGTTGATCAGATGTTTAAGCTGTAGAATAGATTAAGATGAACAATTATCCCTAATCCAAGCCTTCCAATTCATTCAAAGTCCAAGTTTAGTTGTTCTCTGTTTTTGCAGTTTACTCTATTAATTCTGCTTTAGCATTTATTTTGTTCCAGCAAATCTGAATTATTTTATTGTGTTCCATGATAAGTTTAATGGTTACAAATTGAGTTTATTGAGAATTAATTTGTGGTAAATTAGAGAATTACTAGTCTCTGTGGATACGATAATTTTACTTACCACTTGCTACAAAATGAATGTGTACACTTGCGCATTGACATCCTGAAATTGCCAATTCATTCATTTTACTCTAGCAAGCGTGTCAATAACTGTTGGTGAATTTTTGCATGGGAATGGAATTTTCACTGATAGAAGCCACAATAGAATTTTATTCAATGTCATGTTTAGTTATAAAAATAGACTGGAATGTTGATTTATCACTAGCATGAGGTTTAGTTGGGCTTGGAAAAGTCAACTAATAAATTGGGTAATTTCTTGGCTTATAACTGTTATTGATGTAAATTATCTCTTCAATAGGGCCAAATTGGTTTTATGAAATTAACTATTTGTTTCAAGAAGGTTCCCTCTAAGTGTCTCCAACCATGTAAATAGTTATTTAGGTTTTAATCCGATTTTTCTTCTATTGTTGGTTCTCTAGATAAAATTTGAGCATAAGTAATTATAGTACTTAATGAAGCTAAGAAATCCAATCTCTGAGATCGCATTACTACTGCAAATTGTAAAGGTCTGGTTAATAATTATATTTGATAGAGCCTTCGACAAGCTCTTTATCATAGTGCTAGGACAGGGAAAGGAAAAGATCATGCACCCAATAAGAAATAAAACTTTGAATGATGCCCAGAGCAATTACACGGGAACGAAGAAGGAATTACTTGCGATGGTTTTTGCATTTGATAAATTCAAAGCGTACTTGGTAGGAACAAAGTAACAGTGTATACTGATCATACGGCAATCAAATATTTGATAATAAAGAAATATGCAAAACCATGACTTATTAGGTGGATTTTATTATTACAAGAGTTTGATCTCGAGATTAAAGATTTCAAGGGTATGAAAAATCAAGTGGCATATTATTTATGACATTTAGAAAACCCTACAGTGACTAACATTTTAGGGGAGATTAAAGAAAAATTTCCTGATGAGCAGCTACTACATATTCATACATCAGAATCACGGTTTGTGGATATTGTTAATTATTTGGTATGTGGTGAATAAGTGACTGATTTCACAGTGTAACAATGCAAACGATTGTTTCATGACTCAAAATTTTATTATTAGGATGAACCATTCCTATATCAGCTTAGGCCTAACCAAATCCTAAGAAGATGTGCTAAAGATGATGAAGTTCCAAAAATCTTGCGACAATATCATGATGCTCCATATGGAGGTCATTTTGTAAGTCAACGCACTGTTGCAAAAGTGATAGCATGCATAAATATGCTATTTTTAGGCTTAGTTTTAGGTTAGTTTTGCTATGATTTTGTATGCTTTCATGTATTTTTATGTTTATTTCTCAGAAATCGGGCATTTGGAGCAAAACCAGATAATTGTGAGATAATTGGACAAATTTGAGCAACTTAAGGCTATATTTGAAGATTAAAGTGTTGAAGAAGAAGAACAAGGCATTTGGACCCGAGGGCATAACGTTGCAACACTTCTTATAGCATTGCAACGCCATTTAAGAAGCCTATCAACCTTGAAAAACCGCAGACATAGCGTAGCGTTGCAACGCTACTCAAACAGATTTTTTCCCTTTTTACAAAATTCGAAGGGACAGTGTTGCAACGCTGTCTCGACTCTATAAAATAGAATGTTTCATTCGAGCAAAGCAAACCATTTTGGAGTGACCTCAACCCTAATTTCGATAGAAGCATTATTTGAGAGGTCTAGAGAGCCATTTGGAGAGCTAAGGAGGACATTCAAGGTTCGGGATCGTGGGACATCACGTCGGGAACGAGTGTTGACATGCGTCGTCCAGTTTTTCTCTTTTCCCTTTCTTCTGCATTCTTAATTTTAGGATTTAGTGGACTGAAATTGTTGGGATTTATGCCCTAAAGCCTCGTAATTAATAATTTATTTAATAATTAATAATAATTTTGATTATTTTATTTGCAATATAATATTATCCATTATATGAAAAATCCAAGGTTATTATTGTAATCTTGAACAGTATGTGGTTGACATACGGGAGGATCATGTTCAATAAATAACCTAAAGGGTCATAGTATATGGATAAAGTTAGGTGCCTTATCCTGGTAACACTATTGATGAGGCCCACTTTGTAATAGTTACAAACGATTTGATCCAAATCATTCATGTGGAGACATGCGAGTAGGGGTATCTTATACAATGAGTTTGTATAAGACTGGACCACGAAATATTTAATCTCTCTTTATAAATCCGTTAATTGAGAAGATTAATATTTCATTAGGATGATCATATGTGACTCGATCTAAATCCTGAGTGAGTTATGAACTCCTGCCTGTGAGGGCTAGTCCTTTGATTTGCATGGGTGAAAGTGGCTTTTATAGCCTATTCAATATGCCTACCATTTTGGGGACTTGACCAAATAGGGAGCTGATAACATAATCTCACAAGATGGAATTCACTCATTCCCATATAGGGTAAGTAGATGAGTAGTTTCCTTAAGTGCTGATTTCGGGACTTGAACAATGCGGCCCCACCCTCTCACTGGCCCGAGATGGACTTAGTTTATAATTAGATTATAAACAGATTGTTCATTAGAGGATCAGTGGTACTTAAGGTGCAAGATGTAATTACAGGGGTAAAACGGACTTTTGACCAAGCTGTAATTACGAACAACTCGTGAATGATCAACTTGCATGTAGTGATTATATCAATGGACACAACTTGTCCTACAGTGCATAAGAGTGCAACTTTAGGTCTATAATGGAGTGACCCTAGAGTTAATGAATGAAAATTGATTAATTAAAGTGTTTAATTAATTAATTTTGTATCATTTGAGCTTATAATTTGTAGGTCCATAAGGTCCCATTGCTAGCTCATAGAAATACTAAAAAGATCAATTTAGTTGAAAGAAAAATTTGAAATGTTCAAATTAATATTTAATATATTAGATATATTAAATATAAAAGAGGAAAATATATTTATTGTATTTGATACATTAAATATTAAAATTTGAAATGTTCAAATTAATATTTAATTTGAAGTGTTCAAATTAATATTTAATATATCAGATATATTAAATATAAAAGAGGAAAATATATTTATTGTATTTGATACATTAAATATTAAAATAATTAATGTATATTAGATACATTAAATAAAATATATTTATTAAATTTGAATTGGATTCAAATTAGGAAATAAATGTCGTAGGAGAATTTTAAACGGTTTGAATAAGATTCAAATTGATTAGATAAATGTATTTTAATATATTAATATTAAAATATATTATTTAATTATTTTCCCTAGACCACTATAAATAGGTCCCTAGGGGTGAGCCATTGTGCATTCTTCACAACACACATCTCCTCCATAGAGAGAATTAGAGAATTCTCTCTAGACCTCCTCCTCTCCAATCCCTTGGAGATTTTCTTTCAAGAGGCTCCCACAAGCCTTGGTCCTGTGTTCGAGTCATAGCCAGGAAGACTTTGTGGAAGAGATAAAGATCCACCAGAAGATTCTCCATATTTGGAAGGTATTTATTGCTTAACCTTAATTTTTATTGTTTAATTCTAAATAAATCAAAGATCATCCAATGCTTCCGCTGCGGGATGAAGAGTTCATTCCTTCAGAAATTTCTTGTATTTGAGTGTTTTAGACTTTTTAGTTAATTGCATGATTGTATAAAACTATGTGTTGATTGATTGAATGTTATTGTAACATTTTTTATGCATCTTGATTTAATCTTATAAGCTCCCGGCCATAGCTTTGTATGTTAAGTTAAATTTAGCTTGAGAAAGTAAGTTTAACTAAGAACCTATATGCATAACTAGGGTTAATTTCTTGCATGAAAATGAATAGGTTAATACTATAAGTTATTAAGAGAATTTCATAATGTCGTGCCTAGTTGTAAAAATAGACCGAAAGGTTGATTTACCTCTTGCATGAGTTCAACTGGGCTCGAGAGAGTCAATTGAATATTTTAGTAATTCTTGACTTAGAACTGTTGCATGATTCACAATTCGGTAGTCAATTTCATAGTCGGGCTTCACGAATGGTAATTAACGAATGTCTCTCTAAAATTGGACTCCAACTTTGTATATAATAGGATGGGTTTTATGTTTTTATATAAAAGAACCAATTCAAAATTAGTTTTCTCTAAATAAAATTAGGCATAAGTACCTATGGTAATTAATTAAATCTAAGAAACTCAATCCATGTGGATGACCCTGGCTACTATTATTGCAAAATACTTAGAGGTCTGGTTTTATAAATGTAATCTTGATAGGACCTTCGACAAGTCGACTATCAAATTTGGCTTCGTTGCCGAGGATTTGCATCTTTTATTTTAATTAATATCGTGGTGAAAGTGTTTGATTTTAATTTTGAGTGTAAATAGTATAAATTTGTATAAATTTTCTTCTTTTGTTTTTCCTTATATACTTGTATAATTGTGTAAATTGTTTAGTTTTTCTTTAGTTTTCTTCTTTTTGTAAATTATGTTTATGTTGTGTATTAGTGTAATTTTTTGTTCTTGTTGTATGCTTTTGTATTTTTTCTTGTGTTGTATTTCCTTGTTAGGGTAGTTTGTGTACTATATGTGAAATATTTTTTTCCCTTGTTGCTTGTAATTTATGTTTGTCTTTTGTTTTCTTTTTCTTTTTAGTTTGTTTAATTTTGCTCTTTACTTGTGTTTCTTTTGATTAGGCCTCCGTAGTATATGCTCAGAATTCAAGAAACTTTGGTTCCTTTTGACCCTGAGATTAAGCTCACTTGTATTCAAAACCATCGAGCTCAAAGAGAAAAACTAGACTTACCAATGGTAGAGGAGCAGATCAATGAGTAGAAGACAATTAAGGACTAGTTTAAACCTGTGTTCCCCGAAGAGAGTTCAGGAATAGTTCATGCACCTATAGCAGCAAACAACTTTTAACTAAAAACTGGTCTTATTCAGATGACCAGAGACAACCCATTCAGAGGATATCCCACAAAAGACCCCAACTCTCATTTGAAATCTTTTATGTCTCTTTGTGGAACTGTTAAAATTAATGGTGTTTCATGTGATGCTATTTGCTTACGTTTGTTTCCTTTCACTTTACAAGATAAAGCTAGAGATTGGTTGGACAGCTTAGAGCCACAAACAATCTCCACCGGTGAAGAGCTCGCTCAAGCATTCCGATCAAAATTCTTCCCACCTGCTAAGACTACCAGGCTCAGGACTGAAATTGGAACATTTAGGCAACTTGAAGGAGAGCAGATGTTTGAGGCATGGGAGAGGTATAAGGACCTCCTAAAGAAGTGCCCATATCATGGGTATCCTCATTGGTTACAAATCCAGTTGTTCTACAATGGGTTGAATGAAAACACCAAAACTATACTGGATGCAGCAGCTGGAGGGACAATTTTATCAAAAACCATAGTGTTTATAGATGTGGACCTTCGACAAGTCGACTATCAACAAGTTTATAAAGTGGCTATTTTTGGTCAACATTGTTTATAGATGTGGGGGAGTATACTATCAAATGCGATGGTTGTCAATGCACAGGAAACATCTCTGCTCGTAATGAGATGCCTTTGACTTATATTTTAGAAGTTGAATTGTTTGATATTTGGCGCATTGATTTTATGGGACTGTTTCATCCTTCAGGGGGACATTGCTATATCCTTCTGGAAGTTGATTATGTGTCAAAATGGATTTTAGCAATTTCTTGTGGCAATAATGATGCGTTGACCGTTTAAATTTCTAAAGAACTTTTTTTGCAAGATTTAGAACGCCTAGAGCATTGATAAGTGATAACACTCATTTGGTGCTATCTATTTCTTATTAATTTGGCTAGTTTTAGTATGATTATGTGAGCTTTTATGTGGATTTTTATTACATTTCAGGAAACCGATCATTTGAGAGTGGATGTTAGGATTCTTAACATACATCAAATTTGGAGCTTAAAGTGGTGCAATTTGAGGCTAAGGATGGGGATGGACTCAATTTGAGAAAACAACTTCGAGAGGATAGCGTCTAGTCCCTGAAAAAATGGCATTTAGACGCTAAGCATTTGGTGTCCAATCCGAGAGCTAGTGTCGAGACGCTGTCCTATGGCGTCTCGACATTGCAAAAATATGGAGGTGTTTATTTCCTTCTATAGTGTCTTGACGCTACTTGCACGTGTATAAGTAGAACGACTGTGTTTTGGACACTGTCTTGACATTGTGTCGATTTGCAGACTTAAATTGGGACGATTCATTACTGAAAAAGGTGGCCCAATTTGGGGGTTTTATACTCGAATCCACGAAATTAAAGAGAATTAGGAGGATCAAGGATCAATTAGAGTGGGTTGATTGAAGATCCACCCTCAAAATTTGCAGAGATCGTAGCAGGAGAGAATGATCGACGCTTAATGGGTTCTTCCTTTGTTTTCCCCTTGAATTCTCTGTTGTTTCTATTTAGATTAGGATAGATTATGGTTGTAGTGGACTGAATTATGATTCTTATTGATTAGATTAAGGAGTTTAGGGCTTAATCAAGCCATTGGACCATGTAATTGAGATTGTTTGGATACTTGTATTTAATTTAGCCTTTTTACTTTTATGCAATTTAATTAAAGCTTTGGATCCCTTGTGGTGCAAACCCGAGAGCCAGCGTTGCAACGTTGCCTTGTGGCTGCCACGTGGAGAGCATTTCCACCATTTTTGAGCCAGCGTTGCAGCTTTGAACTCTTGATCAAAGTTTATTTGTCTTGATTGATCTGAATTTATGCTTGAAAAAGAAACATATAGATTTGACTTCAATTGCATAACTAGTAGTTACTGTAGCATGAAAGTGACTAGAGTTCTACTAGAAATCATTAAAGGAAGTGTTTTTAATGTTGTGCATGCTTATTAAAGGCTAGACAAATATGTTAGTCTTATAAATTGTGCATGAAACTCAATTGTCTTGATAGGGCCAATTGTTATTTGAACTTCTTGATTTATGGCATGGAAGTACATTAGTTTATCATTCCTTCAATTAAATTGTTAGCTTGATAGGTGAAGTCTAGTCCCTAAGATATTCTTTCTCCTGATCGTCTCAATTTTATCTTGTTTTAGTTTCACACATTTTCACTTATCATTTGATTTTTATCTCTAAATAAAATTGGATGGTTAAATTTGTGGTAATTAATTGAATTAAATAATTCAATCCTGAGGACGACACTCGTACTCTATTTCACTATATTAAAACTTGACTTGTGCACTTGCGATTTTGCAATTTTACGCAACAAGTTTTTGGCGTCGTTGCCTGGGATTGGCATTTATTTAATTCTTTCGATATTGTTAAGAAACAATTCAGTCTTACTTTAGAGTGTATTTATACGTGTTTTGTTCTTATTTTTTGTTATTTATTTATTTATTTTATTTTTTGTTTGTTAATTTTTTTACTATATTTATGTATTGTTGTGTGTTTAGTTTTTTACTATGTTTAGTTTTGGGGTATTTGATAGCACGCAAAATGTGCAATTTTAGACTTTACTTTTGTTGGTCTTTACAACCTATTTGGTATTTTTCACGAGTTTATTATTGAAATTTCAGTTATCGAGCAATTGGAGCAAAAACGGAGAATTTGGAGATACCATGGCGAGTATGAAGCTAATGGAACATAAATTTCGAGGCCTTGAGGAGAAAAGGAAGGATTTGGGCAAGAATATCTGAGAGCATAGCGTTAAGACGCTATGTATAGCGTCTCAACACTATAGGTGCAGCCTAACAAGCCAGAGAAATCGCACAGGCAGCGTTGAGACGCTATCTTGTAGTGTCTCAATGCTACCTTTTCTATTTTGAAAACGCGCGTTATAGAAGGACAGCGTCAAGACGCAATAACCTAGCGTCTCGACGCTGCCCCGATTTCTATAAAAGGATCCTTACTTGCTTGCGGAAAGGAGAGTTTCTTTTGGAGAGAATTAAGCCCTAGCTCGATTTCTACTCTAATTTAGGAGACAAGGAATATTCTTGAGAGCGGAGAACAAGAGTTGGAAGCTCGAGATCGTGACGTGCATCGGGAACAAGGATCGACACATGTAATAGAGTTTTTCTTTTCCCTTTTTGTTGTAATTATTGCTATGAATTTTTTTTTTAGTTTAGAATTGTTTTTCGTAATTATGAGTGGCTAACTTTAGCTAGGGAATTGATGTAGCCATTGAATTCTTTATTTTTGTTGTTAATCCATGCTTTGATTATGCTTTATAACTATTTTTGTTTGAATGCACTTAATGCTTGTGAATTTTTTGCCAAGGTTTGCATGAGTTATTGATCTAAATTTGTAAACCTGGAATCCCTCCTTGAAAATTCTTAAGAAAAAATGTATTGGTAAGCTTGTTAAAAAAAAAGAGAGAAAGAAAGGTGGAATGTGTTGTATTGTTTTTTCTAAATAAAAAAAAAAAAAAGAAGAAGAAACTAAAACAAAAGAGAAATGGAAAGTGGAAGGTGTATGTTTTGTTTTAAAAAAAAAAAAAAAAGAAAAGGAAAAAGAAATGTGGGAATGGATAAACTTTGGAGCACTCACCACCATAAAATAATTAAATAAGTTTTTTTAACCCATTTTCTCCCATTTGCTTCTTTTTTATTAAAGAAAAACAGGGCATTTCGTGGGAGAGGATGAGAGAAAGAGAGGAAGGAGGATTTTCTTAGTTTTGAAGTTGAAAAAGAAAGGGAGAAGATTCAATTCAAGGTTGCATGGCAGATTTGGTGATCAATCCTGCTCACTGCTGATATTTGGGTTGTTTTGAGCTCCACAAGAAGAATTAAGAGGTGAGGTTTGATTTTCTGGAAAGTTAACTCATTTTCAAACAAATTTCGTGAAGGAAGCTCGAGCAAAATCTGATGTTATGTTAATGATTTGTGAAGAGGGATTTGAAGGAATGTTTTTGCTGTCAAATCCGGGGAACCTCTATTTTTTTGGATGTTCTGATCTGTGGACTTCGAATTAGACGCTGTATTAGGTATGGTTGGAAAGATGATTTAATTTCCTATAACTTTCATGAAGAAGTCGTGGTTATACATTGACTAGAAGTTGCTTTAAAATTCATGTTAAGTTCAGGGTGCAGCAGGGAAACGAGTCTGGAAAGTGCAGAAACCTATTTTGTAGGAAGTAGCTTTCGAGGTTTTTACGGACATATCCTTTAGGAATTTAAATTTCATTCCTTCAGATAAGTTTTAGAGGGTTCAAAAATGAAGAGTTTGGTATAAAGAACATCATTTTTGAGCAAGTAGTGGAAAAGTTATAGGTGTGTGAGTTTAGGGTATAAAATCGTTAAAGTGCAGGAAATAGATGGGAGGGTTTTTTTGCAACCCTAGGCCTTAAGTTCGTGAGGTCAAGATTCTAATGCTTGGTTTTGTTTATTTCGCAGGCCAAGAAGAAATAGGACAAATTTACGGACCGAGAATCTAATATTAACGCTATGAGTGACAAAATGAATTCTGAAAATAAATTCTATGCTTGAACTTGTGTTCATGAAAAGAAAAGACTTCCTAAGAATGATGTAGCTTAAAGATTTATGGTCTCTTGAACACATATTCATAAGCATATATGGTTTCCTAAAAATGATTTAAATTGTTCGTTGTGAGCATATGTTTACTGATTTTCTGAAATTAGAAGAAATACCTTAATTCCAAGTCTACATGTGTTAGCAAGAACTGTTAAAGGTTTTCATGTGTTTCTCTGAGACCTGAATGAGTTAATGGTTGAGATACTGAGCCGAGGTTGTATAGTACCGTGTGCACACAGGTCATTTTCTGTTGTCGACGTTGAGTGTACTCCGTGACAACAATGCTGTCGTGAGTGCTGGGCGAGCCCCACTACGACAAAGACGATGGGAGTGCTGGGCGGGCTCCACTACATCGTAGAATGAACATTGATTGTACTGGGCTAGTCTTACACAACTAATTTGTCATATGTTTAAAATGGTTAATATTTTTGACACATTTGCTGGACTTCTGTAAAAGCTATTGATGTTATATGTTATGATTTACGAGTTAATAGTTTTAAACTCAGTCACTCACTGAGCTTCCCAACTCATTCTTTCAATGCTTTTCCAACTTTTCAAGTAGAGATCGAGCTCCCAGTGCCTGAGATCCTGCCATCGCCGCCGAGGGTTCTCAGAGTTAGATACTTTGTACGTGGGTGGTATTATATAGCGAGTCTGCTCGTAGTGTAGATAACTTAAAAGGAACGTATAGTTTCATTTGTGTATGCACTAGTGGTCGTGGTTGTGTAAACAACGAGTGGTTGTGTTTGGATTGTTCAAGTGAGGTTTTGAACTATATCTGCTCCGTGTGCATATGTAGAAATTTTCCAGGGTTCCGCTGTGTGATATGTAAAGTATTTCGTTTACAGGTATGGTTTGTTTATCAGGAATTAAAAGGGTCATAGGTATCGTTAAGAAGTGAAACGATGCCTGTTGGCTTCACGCCTTCCTCCGGGCTAAGATAACAGGTAGTTCGGGAGGGGGTGTGACAAAATTTGTGCTTGAAAGAGTGGCGCTTAGATTAGAATAAATTCAAACACAACTAATTATAAATTCTTACATGTAAATGAGGAATTCTCTTAGAAGCATAAACAAACATTCTTAATTCCTTGTAAGTTATTAAAATCTAGACGGATACTTTAGGTTTATAGTCTTGCATGAAGTCAATTGGGCTTGGAAGGGTCTTTTGACAACTGTGTCTTGCTTATAGTTTTGCATAATCATACCTTAGATTAATCAATTAAAATATTGATTCAATTGGTAAAGTCAATGCCCTAGGTTTTCCTCTCTTTGGCATCTCCATTATTTTTGCTTAATTTTGTTAATCAAGAAACTCCTAAAATTACTTCTCTAAATAAAATTGGATGTTAATATTCATGGTAGTCAATTAATCTAGAAAAATCATTCCTGAGGACGATACTCTATATTTACTAATCACTATACTAAAACTTGACACCGTACACTTGCGGCTTTGCATGGTCAATAAACCACGCAACATCTACAAAGAAAGCTACCACAAAAATTAAATGATCCAGGGAGTTTTACTATCCCTTGCACTATTGGTAGTATTTCTGTTAAGAGAGCTTTTTGTGACTTAGGAGCCAGTATTAACTTGATGCCCTTTTCTATTTACAGGAAACTAGATCTTGTGGAGGTGCAACCCACTACCATATCATTGCAACTTGTTGATCGTTATATCACGTACCCTAGAGGTATTATAGAAGATGCTCTAGTTAAAGTTGATAAATTTATCTTCCCTGCAGATCTTGTTGTCCTAGATATTGAAGAGGATTCAGAGGCCCCTATCTGTTGGGTTTTATGTCCTAAAAGTCGTAGTTTGTAATGTGTATACAAATCCTATTTTCGATGAAGTTGTTATTAAGGTTTATTCAGTAAAGATGTTATTGAATAAAAAGTGAATTGCACATTATATAACCCAAATCCAATAAACTAAGAACCCCTGGCTATAGTATGTATACTTGAACTTTATGTGAAGACATAAACATGGATCAAGTTCGAGTAATAGCCAGAACGGTCTATAGTATAAGGATAGGGTTGGGTACCTTATCCTGGGGACACTATGGATGCGGCCCACTTTGTATAGTACAAACGATGTGATCCTAAATCGTTCATGTGGAGACATGTAAGTGGGGGCGTCCTATGCAATGAATTTGCATAAGACCGGACCGCGAAATAGTCACTTAGACTTTTTAACTCCGTTTACTGTCATAACTGACTATTTCATATGATGACCTAGGTAACTCGATCTTAATCTTGAGCACGCTATGAACTCTTGTTTATTCGGGATTATCCTTTGATTTGCATGGGTGAGAGTGGCCCGAGATTGCCGACTCAATAAGCCTCCCATTTTGGGGATAAGACCGGGTAGATAGCTGGGGACATAGTCCTGCGAGAAGGAATTCACTCCTACCCGCTTTAGGGTTTAGTAGAGAGGTTGTTCCCTTAAGTGCTGACTCCAGGTCTTGAACAAGGGGCCCCACCCTCTCATTGCCGAGAGGGATTTGGTTTGCTGGTTGGACCACAAACCAATTGTTCATTAGAGGATCAGTGGGACTTGAGGAACAAGAAGTAATTACAGGGGTAAAACGGTTTATTAGACCCAGCTGTAATTACGAACAACCTGTGAATGGTCGACTTACTAATTATGGTTATATCAAGTGGATAGAAATATATCTACGGTGAGGAGAGTGCAGCCGTTGGGCTTTAGTGGAGTGTCCCGGAGGTTAATGAATGTTGATTAGCTTGGCTAAAGAGTTTGGCTGGTTAGTCTCATATCATTGGAGCTCATGATCTGTAGGTCCATTAGGTCCTCCTTGCTAGCTTGGACTAAGCCTTGTAACAGTATGAGAGAAAAGAATTTGAATTGTTCGATTCATTTTTTAGGAGTAAACGTTAATTATATGCGATATATTTAACGTATCGTAGTTTAATTATAAATTAAACTATTAGAAAGAGAGATGGACATATTTAAAATGATTTAAATATGGGTTCGGTCTAATATATGAATAGGGATTCAAGTTCGAGAGGTCGATTTTGAGGTCTGGATTTGATCCTGTTATTTAATTAATATTTGATATTAAATTAAATAATTAAATTAATTAATTAATTAAATTGTTTAATTAATTAATTAAATAATCAATTTTGTTTAAAATTAATTTAGAATTAATTTTAAGTTACAAAATTGAATTTCAAAATGGGAATTTTGTAGTTTGTGGTTTTTTGATGACTAACCTCTCTCAAACTCAAAATTCACCAAAATTAGACACCTCTTTGATGACTAACCTCTTTGCTTATGTGTTGTCATGTTTAGCAAACTTAATGTAGCTTGTTAATGGCTTTAATTAGCAATGAAACACAAGAGAGTTGAAGTTTTTTTTTTTTGAAGGAAAAAACTGCTGCAATTTTTTTACCTTTGCTATATCTCTCTAAAAATTCTCTCAAACTAGGATCCCACAATCCGTTCCAAGGCCTGAGGATAGTAGGGAAGACACTAGAGGTGGTCCACGAAGTGTTCGTGTTTAGAAATTTGCAACGGGTTTGGAGAATTTGAGCTTCAAAGGTAAACTTTCCTATACTCTGTTTTTTTGGGTTTTGAGCATGTAGTATGTTTCATCAAATTGATGTAATTTGAATGCTTAAGATCCAAAATTGCTTTCGCTTTTATGATATTAACTCTTTCACTATCATTCTGGGGAGACCCGTCCTAGCAACTAAATAGGCTCTGATCAATGTACCTAAAGGTAAACTAACTTTTCATGTGGTGGATGGAAGGTAGTCTTCAACATATTCCAATCTATGAAGTATCCAGACGAGGTTAGTACGTGTAACATGATTAATATTGTTGATGATACTGTGGATGACTTTAGGGAGTTAGTTTTATCTGTTGATCCTCTTGAATAAAGTATGCTGAACTTAGTTTTTGAGAACCCAGGGATCTTAGATCAAGAAATTACTTTTTATTGTAATGCACTAGATCAGTTGCCCATAGGTCAATATAGGATTGAGAAAATGATGTCACATGTCCATAAAATTGAGGAAATTTGGCCTCCTACATTAGAATTGAAACAATTGCCTGAACACCTTCTATATGCCTTCTTAGGTGACTCCTCTACTTATCCTGTTATTATATCTACTGATTTAAATAACTTAGAAGAGGAAAAATTGCTAAGAGTCTTACGTGCACATAAGTCTGCCTTAGGTTGGTCCATTAGTGATATCAAGGGTATTAGTCCATCCATTGTCATGCATAAGATCCTTATGGAAGATACCTTTAGCCCATCAGTCGAGCACCAGAGGAGACTAAATCTAGCAATGAAGGAAGTGGTAAAGTCTGAGGTATTAAAACTTTTGAATGCAGGTATTATATATGTCATATCTAACAGTTCTTGGGTGAGTCCTGTGCAGGTTGTTCCTAAGAAAGGAGGAATGACTGTGGTGAAAAATGAAAACAATGAATTCATATCTACCAGGACAGTCACTAGGTGGCGTGTCTGCATTGATTATAGGAAGTTGAATAAGGCTATTAGAAAATATCATTTTCCTCTTCCTTTTATTGATTAGATGCTTGATAGATTAGCTGGTTATCCTTACTATTGTTTTCTTGATGGCTATTCAGGGTATAATCAAGTTGCCATTGCACCTGAGGATCAAGAAAATACGACATTAACATGCCCATATGGAACTTATGCTTTCAGGAGAATGTCGTTTGGATTGTGCAATGCTCCTACCACTTTTCAACGTTGCATGATGGCCATCTTTCATGACATGATAGAGGAGATTATGGAGGTTTTTATGGATGATTTTTCAGTCTTTGGATCTTCATTTGATGCTTGATTAAATAATCTTCCTCTTGTGTTACAGAGGTGCCAAGAAACTAATCTTGTACTAAATTGGGAGAAATGTCATTTCATGGTTAAGGAAGATATAGTGTTGGGGCACAAAGTCTCTGAAAAGGGATTAGAGGTGGATAGAGCAAAAATGTATGCGATTGAACAACTTCCACCTCCAGTAAATGTATAAGGAGTCCGTAGTTTTTTAGGCCATGCAGGGTTTTACAGGCGCTTTATAAAAGACTTTTCTAAAATTGTGAAACTTTTGTGTAATTTTCTTGAGAAAGACTCTACTTTTGAATTTTCTAATGATTGAATGCTAGCATTCCATTTATTAAAAGAAAAGTTGACTTCTGCACCTATTATTATTGTACTTGATTGGAGTCAGCCCTTTGAAATCATGTGTGATGCTAGTGATTATGCTGTAGGAGTAGTATTAGGTCAGCGTTGTGATAAAATCTTTAGGGCCATTTATTATCCAAGTAGAACTTTAGACAATGCACAACAAAACTACACTACCACTGAAAAAGAGATGCTTGCAGTTATGTTTTCGTTTGATAAATTTAGACCTTATTTTGTTGGGATTTATGCCCTAAAGCCTCGTAATCAATGATTTATTTAATAATTAATAATAATTTTGATTATTTTATTTGTAATATAATATTATTCATTATATGAAAAATCCAAGGTTATTAGTGTAAGCTTGAACAGTATGTGGTTGACATACGAGAGGATTATGTTCAAGAAATAACCTAAAGGGTCATAGTATATGGATTAGGTTGGGTGTCTTATCTTGGTAATACTATTGATACAACCCACTTTGTAATAGTTACAAATGATTTGATCCAAATCATTCATGTGGAGACATGTGAGTGGGGGTATCTTATACAATGAGTTTGTATAAGACTGGACCACGAAATATTTAATCTCTCTTTATAAATCCGTTAATTGAGAAGATTAATATTTCATCAGGATGATCATATGTGACTCGATCTTAATTCTGAGTGAGTTATGAACTTCTTCCTGTGAGAGCTTGTCCTTTGATTTGCATGGGTGAGAGTGACTTTTATAGATGATTCAATATGCCTATCATTTTGGGGACTTGACCAAATAGGAAGCTGGGAACATAATCTCACAAGATGGAATTCACTCCTTTCCTTATAGGGTAAGTAGATGAGTAGTTCCCTCAAGTGCTGATTTCAGGACTTGAACAATGGGGCCCCACCCTTTCACTGGTCCGAGAAGGACTTAGTTTATAATTAGATTATAAACAAATTGTTCATTAGAGGATCAATGGTACTTAAGGTACAAGATGTAATTATAGGGGTAAAACGGACTTTTGACCCAGCTGTAATTACGAACAACTCGTGAAGGATCGACTTGCATGTAATGATTATATCTATGGACACAACTTGTCATACAGTGCATAAGAGTGCAACTCTATGTTTATAGTGGAGTGACCTATAGTTAATGAATGAAAATTAATTAATTAAAGAGTTTAAATAATTAATTTTGTATCATTGGAGTTTATAATCTGTAGGTCCATAAGGTCCCCTTGCTAGCTCATAGTAACACTAAAAGATCAATTTAGTTGAAAGAAAATTTTGAAATGTTCAAATTAATATTAATTTGAAGTGTTCAAATTAATATTTAATATATTGGATATATTAAATATAAAATAGAAAAATATATTTACTGTATTTGATACATTAAATATTAAAATTTGAAATGTTCAAATTTAATATTTAATTTGAAGTGTTCAAATTAATATTTAATATATTAGATATATTAAATATAAAATAGGAAAATATATTTATTGTATTTGATACATTAAATATTAAAATAATTAATGTATATTTGATACATTAAATAAAAGATATTTATAAAATTTGAATAAGATTCAAATAAATAAATATCGTAGAAGATTTGAATGAGATTCAAATAAGTATAAGATATATTTTAATATATTAGATATTAAAATATAATATTTTAATTCTGTCAAAGATTTATCCTTGGTCTCTATAAATAGGACCCTTAGGTTGAGTCATTGGACACAACACACATATCCTCAATAGAGAGAATTAGATAATTATTTTTAGAACTTTTCCTCTCCAATCCCTTGTGGATTTTCTTTCAAGAGGCTCCCACAAGCCTTAGTCCTGTGTTCGAGTCATAGCGAGGAAGACTCTGTGGAAGAGATAAAGATCTGCCAGAATATTCTCAATAATATTATTTTCAATGTATGTTTTGCTTAACCTTAATTTTATTGTTTAATTCTAAATAAAATCAAAGACGGTCCAATGCTTCCGTTGCAGGATGAAGTATTCATTCTTATCATATTTATTAGGGACTAAAGTGACGATTCATACTGACCATGCAGCTCTCAGATACTTATTTGACAAGAAAGATGCTAAGCCTCGCCTAATTAGATGGATTCTTCTGTTACAGGAATTTGACTTTGATATCAAAGATAGGAAAGGATGAGAAAATGTGGTAGCTGACCATCTGTCCAGAATAGAACATGAAAGCAATCAACAAACTTTTCCCATCATAGAGAATTTTCCTGATGAACGACTATATCAGGTAGAGAATAAATTACCATGGTTTGCTGATTACGTGAACTTTCTTGCTGGAGGAGTAATGCCACCAGACTTGAACTCTCAGCAAAAGAAAAGATTCCTCCATGATGTGAAATTCTACCTCTGGGATGAACCTTTACTATTCAAGGTTTGCTCAGACTAATTAATAAGAAGGTGTGTACCTCTCGAGGATGTAGCTAAGATCATTCATGATTGTCATTCCTCCCCATATGGTGGACACTTTGGACCTACACATACGGCTACAAAGGTATTGCAATCAGGTTTCTACTGGCCTACTCTTTTTAAGGATTGTTATACTTTTGTACGGATTTGTGATAGATGCCAGAGGACAGGTAACATTTCTCGACTCCATGAACTTCCCCTAATCTCTATTCTTGAGGTAGAGTTATTCGATGTTTGGGGTATCGAAAAGGGCCATTTTCCCAAATCCCATGATTACTTGCATATCTTAGTTGCAGTAGATTATGTATCTAAATGGGTAGAGGCCATTGCCACTAAGAAGAATGATGCTCATGTTGTTGTACAATTTTTGCACAAAAATATTTTCACTAGGTTCGGCACTCCACGGGCCATTATTAGTGATGAGGGTTCACATTTTTGCAATAAACTGTTTGATTCTATGCTTGCTAGGTATGGGGTTAAGCACAAAATTTCTTCAACATATCATCCACAAACAAATGACCAAGCGGAGATTTCAAACAGGGAGATCAAGCAAATTTTGAAGAAAACAATTCAAACTACTATAAAGGATTGGGCTCTGAAATTAGATGAAGCACTTTGGGCATATCGCACAGCCTTCAAGACTCCAACTGGTACATCTCCGTATCAATTGGTGTTTGGGAAGGTGTGTCATCTACCCTTAGAATTGAACATAAAGCTTATTGGGCAATCAAGAAATTGAACTTTGATCTTCAGAAAGCTGGTGAACAACGTTTATTGCAACTCAATGAAATAGAGGAGTTTAGAGGTCAAGCATATAAGAACGCCAAGTTATATAAAGAAAGAATTGCAAGATGGCATGATCAACAGATTCACAAAAGATCTTTCTCACTTGGACAATAAGTACTTCTTTTTAACTCGCGTTTACACTTATTTCCAGGTAAGTTGAGAACGCAATGGTCAGGCCCATTCATTGTCTAGGAAGTACTCCCTCATGGAGCCATAGAGCTGCAAGCCACTGATGGACGATCGTTTAAAGTCAATGGCCAACGTGTGAAACATTACTGTGGTCATGAGGAATGACGTTTGGAGAACATCTTACTGAATGAACCCTGATGATGCACACGATCTGTCTAGC
Organism: Trichosanthes truncata; assembly: GCA_033996785.1. NCBI lineage: Eukaryota > Viridiplantae > Streptophyta > Magnoliopsida > Cucurbitales > Cucurbitaceae > Trichosanthes > Trichosanthes truncata. The sequence goes on along the minus strand of MU867261.1, from coordinate 15,507,513 downwards.
TTAGGAAGTTAAACAAAGCTCTTATTGGGAGGCAACCCAATTTCTCATTCCCCTTTCCGCTTTATTTATTTTAATTAATTCATTTATCTATTTTGGTTGTTATTTTTATTTTAATTCCTTTCATTTTATTATTAATTTTTTTTACTTATTATTATTCATTTTTGTTTTACTAATTGTTGTGCTTTAGGTGTTTGCTTATTTGCAAAAAAATAAAAAATAATAATAATAAGGGGTACATGTCGTGGCGTTGAGACGCCACTGTGTGGCGTCGAAACACTACGATGCAAACTGAGCATCCATGATTTTAAATCCCAGTTTTTCACACGAGGGGGGCCATTCTTTCGAACCCTAGACTTTCCCCCCCCCCCTTTTTTTCTCTTCGCCCTCACAAATCTCACAATTTCCTCTCATTCTTCCCCAATTTCACATTTACCCACTCATATATTCCCTTATAATCCCCTTCTTTTTCAGATTTAGCATCATTTGGAGGTGGCTTTTTGCACAAATCCATGGGTATTAAGGCTTCCATCCGAGATTCAAATCCAACAAATTTTCTTCTGCATTTTCTCTCTAATTTCTATTATTTTCGAACGCTTTGATCAATTGGATGTGCATTACATCTAGTTTAGACTCCATGGTTGGTTTACTTTGTTGGAACAAGGTGTGAGTTTGGCTATATTTCGAATTTCTCTTACTGTGGAACTGTGGGGTAGAACCATTGAGACTCAATTCTGTGATTCTTGAAGTGTGGGCATGAAATTCATAGTCTTTGGGTAGATATATTGGTGTGCATTTATTTGGGAAGTGTTAAGATGTAAAATGCCTAGAAACATGTTTGTAGACTCTTCTAAGTGTTTAATTATGCTCTTGAGATTATTTTATTTACTTCCTGAATTTTTGAAATTTGCATATGAAGCGATGACTCAAAGTGGCAGGTGAAAACTCTATACATTTTTCGAGTTAATCAATTCTTTTTAAATTTTGATATTTTTTGGAAGCACACTTTATAACATTGAAATACTTGTAGTGTCCATCATGAGTTCGAAGAGGGCCCGAGCTTCATCTGCTTCCTCTTCGCGCCAAGAATTTGATGCAAACAGGTTCAGGGATCAAGAAGCTGCACAACGCTATCACAATTATGTGATTTCTCGATCCATAATTCCTGAACGGGGTATCGCTCCAGACAACTCCCATCACCGTCAGTTGTATCACGCAATCATTCAATGGTCCTAGGGGCTTTGGTCCAGCAACCTGAAGCTGGTATAGTAACAGTGGTCAAAGAATTCTATGCTAATATACGAGTAGATGAATCTCAAACCTTTGTGAGAGGTCGCCAAATCCCATTCGATGCCGCCACGATCAACAAGTACTATAAGCTACCTAATTTTGATAGGGATGAGTATAATGTTTATGCCAGTGAGCACGTTGATCTAGCATAGATCATTGCCGAACTAGGCCGACCTAGCGCTACATGGATGACTCGACCTAGTGAGGTCATAAAATTTAAGACCTCAGACCTCATCATGACCAACCAAGTTTGGCACAGTTTTATCTATGTTAAATTATAGTCGGTAGCACATATGAGTGACGTCACAAAAGAAAGAGCCATCCTCCTATTTTCCATAGCCACAGGGAGGTGCATTGACATTGGAAAAGTTATTTTCCACTTGATACACCATATCAAACGGGGCAGCACTACTGGTGGACTTGGCCATGCTTCTCTGATCACCGCTCTGTGCCGTAATGCTGGGGTCACTTGGACCCCCAACGAGGAGTTGATTCACCCCAAAGCAGTCATGGAAAAAAATTTCATCATGGGGCTTCGAGGATGGGACGTTGGGTTTGCTGACAAAGACTAACAACAAGGGACAGTCGAAGATCACCAGGAGGTGGTGAATGAGCATTACGCAGAAGATTTGCCCGAACCCCACCACCCACCAGCCCAGCATGACTTGCCGAGCTTATACACCGCAGTGACTGCATTAGAGGAGAGACTTCGTCAGCACGAGCTACATGATCGCAAGCAAGAACGTCGAGCTTTACGCCATCAGCGGTGCAACGAGGCCTACAACCAGCGTCTTTATGAGTGTATGTGTCATTTGGCTGACACCGATGCCTCTTTTCCACCACCCATGCCACCTTATGTCTCCTTTGACGAGGACTGAAGCCATCATTTTGAGTTCATAACAGTCTCGGTTCATCCCTATCTTTTCTGCTATTCTCTTTATTGTACTTCTTTCTGTTATGTTCTTTCGTGCTTTCATTGCAAACAATGCACACTTTAAAGTCTGGGGGTGTTTATCATATTTGGTTGGCACTTAATCTCGCATGGCACACTTATGCAACAAGCACCTAATCTCCCTTAGCCTTTCTTTTAATCTCTTGATATTATGTTGAGCTGAATTGAAAATTATGTAGTATGCTCTTGTGCTTGTCGATTATGATAGCCTATGAGGACATTGACTCTGAATTAAGAGTAATCACATTTGTTCAAGGTATATAAATAAATTCTGGATTCAAGTTAGAAGTAAACTTATTCTTTGAGTTCCTTGCAAATTTAGAGCACGTAGCCTTCCTGGTCATAGTTTTAAAGGCTTAGATTTGAGTTATGTGGTCTAAATGATTGTTGTCACCTCGAAAGGATAGAGAACTGATTCAATTGTTAACTTGCAGGATGGGTTGTAATGTACATTTCATAGAAAAATAATGTCTATTTGTGTTGCTTCATTTCAAAAAAAAATCAATCAATCACCTTGTTGTTTTCACTCTTAAGGACAAAAAGAGTTACCTCTGCTGTGACCAGTTATGACCGCCTGTGAGTAAAAGAGCCATAGGTATGGGTCCCTAAAATGGATGTGTGAAGGCTATTGTCCACCTAATACAGAAAAATTCAAGTTTGGGGGAGTTTCACCTTAATTCTAGGCACCTTAGTGGCATATTACTTTCCTTGATTGTAGGAAAACTTGAGAATTAGAACTTACGCCAGAGTAGAGGGAAGATGAGTTGAAGATTGCATAAAACAAGTTTAGGCTTATAAAGACCAGATTAGGAAAGGCTAACACACACACACGTAAGGAATGATAGAATTAATTTAAGGCTTCTTGATGATAGATTTTAGTCATAAACCTTCATTTTATGAGAATATTCTATTTTTCAGAATCTCTGAGGCTTGAGTTGTTAGTAGTCCCAATATAATTAGTCAAAGAGATTATATTCAATTGTTTTGCTCGAGGACTAGCAATTAGTTAAGTTTGGGGTATTTGGTAGCACACTTTTGTGAGCTATTTTGTAGTTTAACTATTGCTATTTTTGATGTTTTATTGGATATTTTCACGTCGTATATGTTTATTTTGCAGGAATTAAGCATTCGAATGAGGAATCAGAGATGAAGGCAACCACAGTGCAAAAATGAGGCAATTTGGACAAGAATTGGAGAGTCAAGGAAAAGGAGGAAGAAATTGCAACATTGAGATCTGAGAGTGCAGCGTTGAGATGTTGTCCAGTAGCGTCTCAACTCTGCCATGATGCAGCCAATCATGCTGTGAGGACAACGTTGAGAAGCCGTCCACAGCGTCTCAACGCTAAAGAGGACCGCGCGCTTGTTGTTTTTGTCCGTAGCGTTGAGACGTTGCGCGTAGCGTCTCAACACTACCCGATTTTCCTTATAAAATTTGCGTATTAGGGTACAGCGTTGAGACGTTGTCCTGATTTTTTATAAATACCAAATTTTAAGCTACGATTTGGGGAGAGGCCAATTGGGAGAGACTTAGCTATTTTCGAAAATTGAGTTTGAGGGACGTGAGAGGAGATTCTTTGGAGTACAAGGAAATAGTTTTAACGCTCGAGATCGTGATATTGCGATGGGAACGAAGCTTCATACGACACATTAGTTCTTTCTCGTTCCTTTTTTCTTAATATTTTTGTTATGGCTTTGTATGCAAGTTTAGGAGTGTTATAGCTAGTGACTATGAGTAGCTAAATTTGTTTTCTTAGGGCTAGATGGAGTCGTTAGGCCAAATAATTTGTTGATGTGAAGGATTTAAAATATTATATTTCTTTCTATTTGTGCAATCATTTTATTAATGCTTATTAACTCTTGATCAAAGTTTATTTGTCTTGATTGATCTAAATTTATGCTTGAAAAAGAATAATTTAGATTTGACTTCGATTGCATGACTAGTAGTTACTGTAGCATGAAAGTGACTAGAGTTCTACTAGAAATCATTAAAGAAGTATTCTTAATGTCGTGCATACTTATAAAAGGCTAGACAGATATGTTAGTCTTATAAATTGTGCATGAAATTCAATTGTCTTGATAGGGCCAGTTGTTATTTGAACTTCTTGATTTATGGAATGGAAATACATTAATTTATCATTCCTTCAATTAAATTGTTAGCTTGATAGGTGAAGTCTAGTCCCTAAGATATTTTTTCTCCTGATTGTCACAATTTATCTTGTTTTAGTTTCACACATTTTCACTTATCATTTGATTTTTATCTCTAAATAAAATTGGATGGTTAACTTAGTGGTAATTAATTAAATTAAATAATTCAATCCTGAGGACGACACTCGTACTCTATTTCACTATATTAAAACTTGACTCGTGCACTTGCAGTTTTATAATTTTACGCAACATTTATGCTCACCCCTAAATCACATAAAGCTCTATAAATTTTTAAATTGCCTAAAGTGGATGGAATAGTAAAACTCTCTGGATCCTTAAGTTTTTGAGGCAAAGTTTTCTAAAGCATGGTGCTACTCTGCACAAAAATGCTCAGCACCTCCTTCACCTCAAATTTCTTCTTCTTTGAGATCATCTCCTTCATGAATTTTCCATAATTGGGCATGTTTGCTAAAGCATCTGTAAGAGGAATGTTAATATACACTTTTCTAAACATCTCTAAAAACATAGGAAATTGTTCATCTAATTTAACATTTTTAAAGCGTTGAGGAAAAGGAAGCTCCCTGTAATCAAATGTTAGACATTCACCATGCCACCTCATGGGGTTGATGTGAGACCCATGATGATACACTCCAGTCTTAGGTGCCTCTACTTCTTCCTCAACGGCCAACTCCTTTGGCTTATCACTGATCATCTTTTAAAAAAAATTCTTTATTTCGTCAAATTTTTTTATCGGACCCCTTTCTCTCAAACTTCTTCTCTTCTTTCTTCTCAACATTAATTTTTAGTTCTTGGGGATAAAACACATTAGCAGGAATAAAAGGAAAAGAGAAGAATTAGAAAGCTTTCCCGATGTGGTTTTGTCTGCCACAGTCCCTTTACTCTTAGTCTTCTCCTTTTCAACTACCACTTGCTGCCCTGGCCTGCTTAATTGAGTCCTACTCATCATTGTAATTGCCTTACACTACTCCCTTGAGTTTACTTTACTATCACTCGAGAATCTTCCTTTTTGTAGAGCATTCACAATACTAGCAATTTGTCCTATCTGCACTTCCATACCCTTTAGCATTGTGTCATGGCCATTAATAGTTGTGGCCAAAGTGGTAATTGACATCTGCAACTGTTGTCCAAAAGCATACATAAGTGAAAGAGTCACATTTAAATAGTCATTTGGTGATAATTGAGTCATTTAAGGGGTAAAAGAGTAATTTTGGATAAATTTAACCATATTTTTCTCTTTTGTAAGAATTTGCCAAAAATAGGGGATTGCGACCACATTTTTTCCAAGGAAAAAAATATTGCGTCTGCAACTGCCCTAATTCCAGTCAAATTCGAGAAGTTTGTGGTCCAATTTGTTTGAGTAAAAACCGCAACCTACACCCTATTTTGACTCTAAGGGTTCAAAGTCAAGGTCCAAGGCAAACTCACCCTCCAAAGGCCTATATGAAGGGCGGTTCGTGGAGCTTGAAGGAAGAATCGTGGAGAAGAGAATTTACCCTAGATTTTGAGTGAGAGACTTAGAATAGGAAACGAAGTGGTGTTGGAGAGAATTCCTTTAGGAGAAACTCATTTTTCACAACCTAGAACCCTTAGTCTTTGAGAGAATGAGCTTGTATAGGTCGATTCCACCTTGAAAGAGGCTTGGACCAACTCTTAGAGTGATTTTCTCTTGAATGTAGCCTAGTTTTCGCACTAGGAATTTCAGCTTACTGTTTTTTCAACATTTGTTATTTTTGTTTCCATACATTCTTGTACTTATGAATTCTATCTCAATAAAGCATTTTATTTCTATTTCTTCCATGTCTAACTAAATTTCTATTTGGGATTCGATTTTGTGGATACCCTTATGGAATGACTTAGCCTAACATATTGACTACAATAATCATCAAATTCACTTTGTGCTCATTCTTCTTTTATTGAATTTAAGTCTTAAATGTTAGTTTAAATTGGCCACTTAAATTAGCATGCAATGTTGAGTCCAGTACTGAAAGGGTGACAATAAACGATTGTCATAAAAGGGATATAGGAGGAAAGCCTAGACATAGGATTCCGTTGTTGACCTTAGACATAACGCACTCCCATAAGATCAAAAGGGTTGTGTTCTTAGCTATCTAAGATAAGTTGACCACAGACATGTAGGAGAAACTACTTCGTCTCTTAAGGGTGCTTGAAATCAACGTTGAATAAGAGTTAAACTCGAATCATAGCACAAAGTCAAAATGGTGATTATGCGGTCGCAATGTTTTAGCAAAGTTTCCTAGGGTTGATACTTAACTAAATTCTCATGTCTTCATTTATTGCTTCTAAGTCACATTATCATTGACATCTTTGCTACTTATCTTGGTTACCTTAGGATTGCATCAAAAGTATTTTTATAACTCGAAATCTTTGTCAATTAGTCCCTATGGATTGATACTTCGACTTTATCCATTTTATACTACTTGTGGACAACATATACTTGTGCTAAGGCTGAATCACTTTTAAAAAATTCCCTCCAGCTACAGTGTAAAAAGTAATCTTATTAGTTCCAGCATTATAGAAGATTTGTACCTGAAGCCAATCTGAATATCCATGATGTGGGTATTTTCTCAGCATATATTTGGAACGTTCCTAAGCCTCGTATAACTGCTCACTTTCGAATTGCTTGAATGTCCAATTTCTGTCATGCGCTTCGTTATCTTAGCAAACGGGAAGAATTTGGTGAGAAATGCTCTAACCAACTCATTCCAAGTGGAAATACTACCAGGTTTAAAGAATCCAACTAGTCTTTCACCCTATCCTGTGAAGAAAAAGAAAATAAGCATAAACGAATGGCATTAGAACTGACTCCGTTAATTTTTACCATTCACATATGTCTAGAAAAGTGCGCAAGTGGTAATGTGGGTCCTCTGGTGGATGTCCCCTGAAGGTACTGTCTCAAACCATCTGAATGAGACCAGTCTGCAGCTCAAAATAATTAGCATTGATGGGAGCATAGGCTACTCCTGAATGATCACCTTGAATGTCCGGCTGAAAATAGTCCCAGCTTTATTTTCTTCAGCCATGGCTAATAAAAATGGGTTATCTCCTCTTTTTAAGAGTTCTGGAAATCCTGAAAAATGCAAAAACTTCCAAGGAAAAAATTAACAACCTTATTACATCTCAAAATAGGCACAGCTTCCCAAAACAACAAAAATTTAAAAATAACAACTAAAAAAATAATAATTAATTTTCTAAATTAAAACCAAACATTTTATTCACGATGATAGAAAAAATAAAGTTACCAATTTCCTGGCAATGGTGCCAAAAACTTATTCACATGCAAGCGCACGTGTCCAACTAATATAATGATAAGTAGATCAGATATTGTCTCAATAGGGAATTGGCATTTTAAACTCACTAATTACCACGAATATTCACACTTAATTTTATTTAGAAGACCGAATTGAAATGACATGCAACATCTTGAAAATTAAACTAAAACATGTAAAATTAACTAGAAATTAAAAGTAATGAGCATGGCCAATCAAGGGGCCTATCTAGGGAATAATTTCGCCTAATCAACTAAGACTTCAATTAATCAAGCTTATGCAATCGAATGATATCGAATTCATGAATCTAGTGTAAGGAATGAAATCTTCATCCCGCAGTGGAAGCATTGGATCGTCTTTGATTTATTTAGTGAAAATTAAGGTTAAGCATAACATACCTTGAAAATATGGAGAATCTTCTAGCGGATCTTTATCTCTTCCACAAAGTCTTCCTAGCTATGACTCGAACACAGGACCAAGGCTTGTGGAAGCCTCTTGAAAGAAAATCCACAAGGGATTAAAGAGGAAGAGGTCTAGAGAGAATTCTCTAATTCTCTCTATTGAGGAGATGTGTGTTGTGAAGAATGCCAAATAGCTCACCCCTAGGGTCCTATTTATAGTGGTCTAGGAAAGATAATTAAATAATATATTTTAATATCTAATATATTAAAATATATTTATCTAACCAATTTGAATCTTATTCAAACCTTTAGAATTCTCTTACGACATCTATTTCCTAATTCGAATCCAATTCAAATTTAATAAATATCTTTTCTTTAATGTATCTAATATACATTAATTATTTTAATATTTAATGTATCAAATACAATAAATATATTTTCCTCTTTTATATTTAATATATCTAATATATTAAATATTAATTTGAACACTTCAAATTTTTCTTTCAACTAAATTGATCTTTTAGTGTTACTATGAGCTAGCAAGGGGACCTTATGGACCTACATATTATAAGCTTCAATGATACAAAATTAATTAATTAAGGCCCCGTTTGATAACCATTTGGTTTTTGGTTTTTGGTCTTTGAAAATTAAGCTTGTTTTCCTTCAATTTCTCTTCAATAGTTTTCATCTCCCTTAAGGAAGTATTTGAATTCTTAGCCAAATTCTAAAAACAAAAACAAGTTTTTGAAAACTATTTTTTTTAGTTTTCAAAACATTGCTTGGTTTTTGAAAACATAGGCAAAAAGTAGATGACAAAACAAGTAAAACCATAAGTGAGATTAGTATTTATAGGCTTAATTTTCAAAAACCAAAAACCAAAAACCAAATGGTTATCAAACGGGGCCTAAACTCTTTAATTAATCAATTTGCATTCATTAACTCTAGGGTCACTCCACTATAAACCTACAGTTGCACTCTTATGCACTATAGGACAAGTTGTGTCCATTGATATAATCACTACATGCAAGTCGATCCTTCACGAGTCGTTCGTAATTACAGCTGTGTCAAAAGTCCGTTTTACCCCTATAATTACATCTTGCACCTTAAGTACCACTAATTCTCTAATGAACAATCTGTTTATAATCTAATTATAAACTAAGTCGCTCTCGGGCCAATGAGAGGGTGGGGCCCCATTGTTCAAGTCCCGAAATCAGTACTTAAGGGAACTACTCATCTACTTACCCTATATGGGAAGGAGTGAATTCCATCTTGTGAGATTATGTTCCCAGCTCCCTATTTGGTCAAGTCCCCAAAATGGTAGGCATATTGAATCGGCTATAAAAGCCACTCTCACCCATGCAAATCAAAGGACAAGCCCTCACAGGCAGAAGTTCATAACTCACTCAGCATTAAGATCGAGTCACATATGATCATCCTGATGAAATATTAATCTTCTCAATTAACAGATTTATAAAGAGAGATTAAATATTTCGTAGTCCAGTCTTATACAAACTCATTGTATAAGATACCTCCACTCACATGTCTCGACATGAATGATTTGAATCAAATCATTTGTAACTATTACAAAGTGGGCCGTATCAATAGTGTTACCAGGATAAGGCACCCAACCTTATCCATATACTATGACCCTTTAGTTATTTCTTGAACATGATTCTCTCGTATGTCACCACATACTGTTCAAGATTACACTAATAACCTTGGATTTTTCATATAATGGATAATATTATATTGCAAATAAAATAATCAAAATATTATTAATTGTTAAATAAATTATTAATTACGAGGCTTTAGGGCATAAATCCCAACATCTAGAAGTAAAGATAATTTGAATTCTCTGTCGAGTTCATCCAAATCTCGCGTATACTTAATTAATATACATGTCTGTAATCTTAATTAACCACGCACGACATTAAACACTTCATCATCGATCCCTAATACTGTTTTTATCACTTTCGTGTCCAAATAAGTATTAGTCATGCAATTATCTCTAATTTAACTTCTCTTCATTGAGTATCAATTTAGATCAACAAGGCATTCAATCTTTGATCAAGAGATTAAATGCTTTAAGGACTAATTGCATAAATGAATTTAGTATATAACAATTACATAATCCAAATAACTAAATTACATGGTCCAAAAGTCTCAATTAAGCCCTAGTGATAGCACTAATTTAGTGATATATTTATACCTTATTTTAGCTAGTTTTACATTATAATTGTGAGACTTTACTTCAATATTTTTTATATTTTAGAAAATCGAGCATTTTGGACAAAGAATGTTGATTTTGGAGCTTTGGGTGTGATTTGGAGCTTAAATGGACCAAAAATGGAGCTAAGTATGAAGACGAGCTTCAAATCAAGCAATTGGAGCCGAAAGTGAGGCATCGAGATGTTGGTTTTGGCATTGAGACGCTGCAATATATCATTCAAACCCGATGGCTAGCGTCGAGGTGCTACCTTGTGGCATCTCAATGCTCAAAACGAGTGGAGAAGAACTATTTCGTCATAGCGTTGAGACAATGCCTTTAGCGTCTCAACGTTGGAGGCACGCGCAAGTGGAAACGTTGTCATTTGGACAACGTCGATATGTTGTCCCTGTTGGGATTTATGCCCTAAAGCCTCATAATTAATAATTTATTTAATAATTAATAATAATTTTGATTATTATATTTGTAATATAATATTATCCATTATATGAAAAATTCAAGGTTATTATTGTAATCTTGAATAGTATGTGCTTGACATACGGGAGGATCATGTTCAAGAAATAACCTAAAGGGTCATAGTATATGGATAAGGTTGGGTGCCTTATCTTGGTAACACTATTGATACGGCCAATTTTGTAATAGTTACAAATGATTTGATCCAAATCATTCATGTGGAGACATGTGAGTGGGGGTATCTTATACAATAGTTTGTATAAGACTGAACCACGAAATATTTAATCTCTCTTTATAAATCCGTTAATTGAGAAGATTAATATTTCATCAGGATGATCATATGTGACTTCCTGAGTGAGTTATGAACTCCTGCCTGTGATGGCTTGTTCTTTGATTTGCATGGGTGAGAGTGGCTTTTATAGCCGATTCAATATGCCTACCATTTTGGGGACTTGACCAAATAGGGAGCTGGGAACATAATCTCACAAGATGGAATTCACTCCTTCCCATATAGGGTAAGTAGATGAGTAGTTCCCTTAAGTACTGATTTCGGGACTTGAACAATAGGGCCCCACCCTCTCACTGGCCTGAGAGGGACTTAGTTTATAATTAGATTATAAACAGATTGTTCATTAGAGGATCAGTGGTACTTAATGTGCAATATGTAATTATAGGGGTAAAACGGACTTTTGACCCAGCTGTAATTACGAACAACTCGTGAAGGATCGACTTGCATGTAATGATTATATCTATGAACACAACTTGTCCTACACTGCATAAGAGTGCAACTCTAGGTCTATAGTGGAGTGACCTAGAGTTAATGAATGAAAAATAATTAATTAAAGAGTTTAATTAATTAATTTTGTATCATTATAGCTTATAATCTGTAGGTTCATAAGGTCCCCTTGCTAGCTCACAGTAACACTAAAAATATCAATTTAGTTGAAAGAAAAATTTGAAATGTTTAAATTAATATTTAATTTGAAGTGTTTAAATTAATATCTAATATATTAGATATATTAAATATAAAAGAGGAAAATATATTTATTGTATTTGATACATTAAATATTAAAATTTGAAATGTTCAAATTAATATTTAATTTGAAGTGTTCAAATTAATATTTAAGATATCATATATATTAAATATAAAAGAAGAAAATATATTTATTGTATTTGATACATTAAATATTAAAATAATTAATGTATATTAGATACATTAAATAAAAGATATTTATTAAATTTGAATTGGATTCAAATTAGGAAATAAATGTCGTAAGAGAATTTTAAACGGTTTGAATAAGATTCAAATTGATTAGATAAATGTATTTTAATATATTAGATATTAAAATATATTATTTAATTATTTTCCCTAGACCACTATAAATAGGACCCTAGGGGTGAGCCATTGTGCATTCTTCATAGCACACATCTCCTCAAGAGAGAGAATTAGAGAATTCTCTCTAGACATCTTCCTCTTTAATCCCTTGTGGATTATCTTTCAAGAGGCTCCCACAAGCTTTGGTCATGTGTTCGAGTCATAGTCAGGAAGACTTTGTGAAAGAGATAAATATCTGCCAGAAGAATCTCCATATTTTCAAGTTATGTTATGCTTAACCATAATATTATTATTTAATTCTAAATAAACTCAAACTGATTCCTACGTTTCCGCTTGGGTTTAATTAGATTATTCCCTTCAGTTGGTATTAGAGCAATCTTTGAGTTTTATTTAGAATTAACATTTTGTGATGGTAGGTATTTTAATTTATCATATATTTTATATATTGTGGTTTGCAAATTGATTGTTTAGGCTATTTGGCATTAGATTTATTGTTTTGATTAGATCATTGTAAAACCCATAAGAGTTAGAATTTCATGTATTTTACTTCAATGACTACGATAGCTGCAAATTTTGATTATATGGGCTGAAGAATACGACAGCGAAAACGTTCGCAAAAAAAAAAAACGTGAATTAAAGTCAAGCTTCTGCAATTGAAAATTTAGAATTTCTAAATCTTAAATTTGGAATGGTCCAAACAAGGAAGATATTGAAGACCAAGATATGTCTTGGATTTAAATTATTTTCAATTTCTTAAGATATGCCAAATATGCCGGTCAATTTTGCTTTTTTTAATTTAATTATGCATCAGATGTATGTTTTAAATTGTTTGATTGTTGCATAAAGTATGTCATTTAAATTTAAAATCCCACCATAGGTTAAGCATGATCATGCATCTTATCTATTTTTTTGAATATAATTGTTATATTTGAAAATTTTGATTAGGTTGTTTCCTAATAGAATTAAGATTAATTTTTTAATATAATTGTTATATTGAAAAATTTGATTAGGATGTTTCCTAATAGAATTAAGATATTTTCTTAATATGCTTATATTTTCCATATCTTTGAATATAATTGTTATATTTGGAAAATTAAATTAGGATATTTTCTTTCATAAATGAAATTCATAATTACCTAATAGAATTAGGATATATCCTAATGAGATTAGGATTTTTTTTAAAATAAAGATATTTCGAATTCATGCTTTAAATAGTTTAAAATTTTAATTTAACATATCTTTATTTGTTAGAATTTAGGATAATCTTTTAATTTAGTTTTAAATGGTTTAAAATGGTAGAATTTCAAGATTAGCCATAGTTTAAAATTTTAATTTAGTTCATCTTTATTTGTTTCCTAATAAGATTAAATTATTTTAAAATAAGATTAGATCTTTTAATTTCAAAATAAGATGAGATCTTTTAATTTCCTAATAAGATTAGGTCTTCCATAAATAAAGATAATTTAATTCAAATATAAAATAGTTTAATTTTTTAATTTAATTTATCTTTTGTTTTTTTCTCATAGGATTAGAATAAAATATTTAACATGATCTTTTAATTTGTTTTAAAGAGTTAAAATGGTAGAATTTCAAGATTATCCATAAAGTGAATTAGTTTTTAATAGGATTAAAAACATTACTTAAATTAATTTATGCTCATTAATCTAGTAATTAATAGTTAATTAAATATTAATGAATTTGAAATAAAAATTGACTATAAGGGAACTCTGTCTATGGAAGGTTCTGTCTAGACTGGGGTATTTAAGCTGACCAAAAGGGAACGCCTCTAACTGGGAACCGACCTGGGAGTTGAATTAGTCAAATTTTATTTAATTTCACTAAGTATGCTCATAATGTGATTATTTTTTTTTAAAAAAAACTTAGTAATTCATATTAAAATCAATCTAACAACATAAGGGTTATGAAAGGTAGATTGAGGAACTTAGATAAATGAGATTAGCCTAATTGGTCTAAGTAAGAGAAAACCCTATTTCAAAATAGTAAGTGGGAGAAGAAAATGTGTCAACATATCCTACGGTCTCTAGAGATGTCCATCTAACCCGTGGGCCCGGGGCCCTGCGGGGACCCACCCCGAACGGGGTGGGGAATCCCCGTTTACACTGTGAATGGGGAGGGAGTGGGGAGATTTTTCTCTCCGTTGGCTAAATGGGGACGGACGGGAAATATATTCCCCGTCCCATCCCCGACCCCGCCCTGATTCCCCGCCCCGCCCCAATTAATAATGTATATATATATATATTAATTATTACCTATAAATAGAATTTTTTTTTAAAAAAAAACTATAATAGGAATTAGTTTAAGACTATTTCGTTATAAAAAAAATTAATGACTATGTTGCAATATTGAAATTCGAATTTTTAGAAATTAAGTTGTTTCGACATTATAGTATTTTTACTTATGGTATATTATTGTTTTTATTAGGAAATTTTATAACATTTTCTTTAAATAGAATTATATTCAAAATTATTCATTTAGAAATAATTTATATTATGGTTGAAAATAAATTTAAAAAAAAAAAAAGAACGGGGAAAAATTTCCCGCGGGGAACCCAATTCCCACGAAATTAAATGAGGCATTTCGGGGGGAACGGGGAATGAAATGGGGGGCGGGGACAGGGAATCCATTCCCGGCCCCGCCCCGGCCCGGTGGACATCTCTAACGGTCTCCATCATTGGTTTACATCGTGAGATTCATGCGGGGCCTAGTGGCGGCTTTTGGACCGCCCCCCTACGGAAGGTGTTTGCATGGATCAATATCAGGGTGAACTCCTGAGAAGGATAGGATTGTAGTTTTATTTCCAATACTTGACCTACCCTACAGCGGCACTTGTTGGGATAAAACTACAGGATCTAAAATTATGGGCCACACTTACAAAGGACTCATTAAAGTTGTTAATGATGTATTTGACCAAACTA
This sequence comes from Trichosanthes truncata, assembly GCA_033996785.1. NCBI lineage: Eukaryota > Viridiplantae > Streptophyta > Magnoliopsida > Cucurbitales > Cucurbitaceae > Trichosanthes > Trichosanthes truncata. The sequence goes on along the minus strand of MU867261.1, from coordinate 15,492,468 downwards.
ATGGTAACTAAATATTATAGGAATAAGAGTTATTCTTGTATAATTCTTGGTTGAGATTGTCTCAGTTTAGTGAATGAATACTTGACCTACCTTACGGCGGCACTTGTTCTAACTCACTAAAGTACCATAGCATTAGAAATGATTTATAGGGTTCATTTTTCAAATTGTTTGATTTCTATGCTAAAATTGAATGGATAATTGTTTGCATGATGTTAAATTATATATATATATTTCTATATTATGTCAGTTTCTCTCATAATTTTAATTTTATTACTGATAAGTCAAAATTGAGAAAATTTTATTACTTGGAAAAAGTAACATTAACACTATAATGACGGTGTAAAATATTTATTTGTCTTTATTGAGAAATGTTCTCAAAACCTGTTGCTAATGTTATTCGAATTGTTCGTGAAGCACATGATTAATGAATCAAAAGTAAACGAGATAGCTTGTACGTATTCTCCTAGTTGACATGTTAGATGTCAAGTTTAAAAGATAAAGAAAATGACAACAACATATGAACATATGAGATGTTGAAGTCAACATGAGCTAAATTTAGAAAATTGTCTAAATAATCTCAAAATTAAGTATTACAAAAATCCAAGTAAAGAAGCCAAATGATTGAAGCTATATAAAAGGAAATAGTTCCTAAATTAGCTAGGACAGTCATAGTAAGAGGAATTTTTGAAATGCCTCTAGGAAGAAAAATATAAATGAAAGTAAATTTGATTTACTAGATTTTTGGTGGAATATAAATAATGCTACATAGATAGTCGATATAAGATCTATTATCAAGATTTATTCTTCATTACATTTAATATGAAATTCTTGGAAAATACTTAACATGTAGAATAGTTTCTACAAGTTAGCACCAAGAAGCCTATCTCAGTTAGTGTAGTGGGAGACATTAAAATGTCATTAAGTAAAAATTGTTACATAATGCTGAATATGGTGTTTTTACTAGCCATAAGAGAAATTCAATTTCTCGAACTTTATTATAAAAATGTTCATATAGTATGAATTACTTTGAAGTATGAAAGTTTATATTTTCAAAATTGTTTGAAAATATATTCAGCTAAAAATAAGAACAATTTGTATATGTTAAAAATGTTGACATATACTATACTACAAAATACTGAGATATTCAGGATTATAGAATCCAAAATAGAAAGACATTGTTTTCTCCTAAAAGATGATACTTGACTTTGGCTGTTAAGGTTGATTAACATCAACTTGAATAGAATGAAAAGACTAGTAAGAGGTAATTCTCTAAAAGTTAGTCAATTACTTTACCTGTCTGTAGATCTTGCCTTTCATGCAAGATAATCATTGGGCCTTTATTAGATAGGGCTAAAATGCCAAAGAATATTTTGGGCTTACACATTCTGACCCAAGTGGTCTGGTGAATGTAAAGGTCAAATAAAGTCATGAATATTTCGTCACTCTAGTTGATGATCATTCAAGGTATAAGTATCTTTACCTAATACAACATAAGTCTAAATTTTTGAAAAGTTCAAGAAAATTAAGACTAAAGTTAAAAAAAAATCGATTAGGTAATTAAATCTATCAAGATATTATGATTAGATCATAATAGAAAGTACATGAACCTTACGTATTAAAACTAATTGATAGAAAATGGGTTTTTATCCCAATTATCTTAATACCAAGTACAATTTTGTGAAATTGTGCTACAAGAGGAGAAACATGACCTTGTTAGACATGGTCATATCAGTAATGAGTTACACACCATTATCATACTCCGGTTAGGAAATGCAATAGAGATTGCATGGTGAACATGATTCCCTCTAAAAGTGTCTACGAGACAATTTTAAAGATTATAGAAGAGTAGTAAAGCTAGTTTACAACACTTCACCATTTTGGAATGTTAAGCTCACATGCTGAACACAAGCCTAAAAAGCTTGTATATGTTCAAAGATAAGCCTAAGTGTAGGTCACCTCTACGGAGTATAAAGTGGTCTTTTATGTAGTCCTAAAACGAATAAGGTATTTGTATGACAAATATCATTTTTAAAATAAATGTCAAATAAAAGACTACAAACCTTTAATAAGGTGAGATAGTGTTAATAAATTGGTTTCAAGTGAAACCACTAAATAGTTAACAAAAATTGTTAACAATTTAATTATATTTGAAAGTCAAATGGATCCTAGTCATGAATTGGATAAGCCTCATCGTAGTGGGAGAATTATGAGATGACTCAACCTTTACAAGGACTTAATTGAAGCCCAAATTGTCATGCTAGATGACAAAGTTGAAGGCTTATTGCCTGCAAAGTGAGACTAATGGCAAAGGGTTAAACCTAATAGGAGAAAGTAGACTGCGAGTAAATTTTCTCACTTGTTGTCATACTGAAGTCTGTAAGCATTATTTAATTCATTATTGTATATGTGATATAAAAAAATGAATGTTTAGAATTCTTTTATGAAAATCTTAGATAATGCATCTACACAAATCAATCAGATATGTTTATTTTCAAAGATCAAAAGCAAAAAGTTTGCAAAATAGTAAAGGTTTATTTATGAAATGAATTTTACCATTAGATCTGTGAATATAAGGTTTGATAAAAGTATCAAAATCTATGACTTTGGATAAATATTAATGAAGCTTGTATAGATAAGAAAATTATTAATTGCTTAGTGGATTTTTCTCATGTTTTATGTTGGTGATATTTTTACCCATTATGAATGATGTAAGATGTCTAACATAAAACATTGATTAAGTAACCAATTCCAAATAAGTGATTTGGAATGACTCAGTATATTTTATATGTCCAAAATGAAGATTTTAAGGACAAAATGTTAACTTTGTCTCAAATGTTTTATATTGACAAAATTGTTGTCAAATATTTGATATTTATGTCTAAGGAAGTATATCCTAAGATACCTCAAATGTTGAGAGTATATGATATGCATAAATAAGATTAAACATTTAATATACAATTGGTTAGCATATATCAGTTAAATGAATGGTATGACCATTGAGTAGAAAATTAAAAACTTTCTCAAATTATCTATGAATGAAGAGAAATTGTTGTGTATGGAGTTAAAGATTTGATCTTTACAAGATACACTGGTTCTTGCAAAGATTTAGGAAATCTATGTAAAAATAAATTTTACCCTAAGTGGTAGAGTATGGTATATAAGTTAAATTGTTTTGCTTGTGAAGCAACAAAATGATTTGTATGACTCAAATAGTTCCTTGAAAATCTGAAAGGTGTTTCAGATATGATTTAGTCTATCCTTTTTCTTACGATAATAGGGGTGCAAAGACTAATATTAAGGAAAATAGAAAACACCAATGTATAGGGAATCATATCGAGAGAGAGAAAGCATCATGGTATTGACCAAGATAGCTTTTAACGACAGTTCTTTGGATCTATATAAAGAGACTCTCCAGGCTAAAGTGTTTGAGGGTCACCTAGACTGTCTAGGATTACGAGACATGTCTCATCTTTTCTAGGGCAAGTGGGAGAACATGTTGGGTATAGAGTATGCCCTAGGATACATGTCTCGCGCGACTTTAGTACAAGTGAGAGATTGTTGGGATTTATGCCCTAAAGCCTCATAATAAATAATTTATTTAATAATTAATAATAATTTTGATTATCTTATCTGCAATATAATATTATCCATTATATGAGAAATCCAAGGTTATTATTGTAATCTTGAACAGTATGTGGTTGACATACGGGAGAATCATGTTCAAGAAATAACCTAAAGGGTCATAGTATATGGATAAGGTTGGGTGTCTTATCTTGGTAACACTATTGATACGGCCTACTTTGTAATAGTTACAAATGATTTGATCTAAATCATTCATGTGGAGACATGTGAGTGGGGGTATTTTATACAATGAGTTTGTATAAGACTAGACCAAGAAATATTTAATCTCTCTTTATAAATCCGTTAATTGAGAAGATTAATATTTCATCAGGATGATCATATGTGACTCGATCTTAATCCTGAGTGAGTTATGAACTCCTGCCTGTGAGAGCTTGTCCTTTGATTTGCATGGGTGAGAGTGACTTTTATAGATGATTCAATATGCCTACCATTTTGGGGACTTGACCAAATAGGAAGCTGCGAACATAATCTCACAAGATGAAATTCACTCCTTCCCATATAGGGTAAGTAGATGAGTAGTTCCCTTAAGTACTGATTTCGGGACTTGAACAATGGGGCCCTACCCTCTCACTGGCCCGAGAGGGACTTAGTTTATAATTAGATTATAAGCAGATTGTTCATTAGAGGATCAGTGGTACTTAAGGTGCAAGATATAATTATAGGGGTAAAATGGACTTTTGACCCAGCTGTAATTACGAACAACTCGTGAAGGATCGACTTGCATGTAATGATTATATCTATGGACACAACTTGTCATACAGTGCATAAGAGTGCAACTCTAGGTCTATAGTGGAGTGACCTAGAGTTAATGAATGAAAAATAATTAATTAAAGAGTTTAATTAATTAATTTTGTATCATTAGAGCTTATAATTTGTAGGTCCATAAGGTCCCATTGCTAGCTCATAGTAACACTAAAAAGATCAATTTAGTTGAAAGAAAAATTTGAAATGTTTAAATTAATATTTAATTTGAAGTATTCAAATTAATATTTAATATATTAGATATATTAAATATAAAAGAGGAAAATATATTTATTGTATTTGATACATTAAATATTAAAATTTGAAATGTTCAAATTAATATTTAATTGGAAGTGTTCAAATTAATATTTAAGATATCATATATATTAAATATAAAAGAAGAAAATATATTTATTGTATTTGATACATTAAATATTAAAATAATTAATGTATATTAGATACATTAAATAAAAGATATTTATTAAATTTGAATTGGATTAAAATTAGGAAATAAATGTCGTAGGAGAATTTTAAACGGTTTGAATAAGATTCAAATTGATTAGATAAATGTATTTTAATATATTAGATATTAAAATATATTATTTAATTATTTTCCCTAGACCACTATAAATAGGACCCTAGGGGTGAGCCATTGTGCATTCTTCATAGCACACATCTCCTCAAGAGAGAGAATTAGAGAATTCTCTCTAGACATCTTCCTCTTTAATCCCTTGTGGATTATCTTTCAAGAGGCTCCCACAAGCCTTGGTCTTGTGTTCGAGTCATAGCCAAGAAGACTTTGTGAAAGAGATAAAGATCCGCCAGAAGAATCTCCATATTTTCTAGGTATGTTATGCTTAACCATAATATTATTATTTAATTCTAAATAAACTCAAACCGATTCCTACACTTCCGATTGGGTTTAATTAGATTATTCCCTTCAGTCCTTAGCGTCTCAACGGTTCGTTGAAAGCATTATAAAATCATCGTTTTCTCTGCATAAAAAGATAGACCATATGAGGGTTTTTAGCCTTAATTTTGATAACTTGCCTCCTTGGGACCTGTAGAGCTTGAGACAGAATGTTCGAGAGCGGTGTTCGAGTCTCAAGATTGCAAAATTCGAGGCAGAAGTCTAGAATTCAGCAACAACTATCTTCTTCTCCATTATCTTTTCTCTGTTTTATGCATCTAGGGACTTTAGGATGTTGTACTGTGCTGTTTTAATGACAAGTATGGGCTGAATTTAATTGTTTAGGGGTTAAGAGCACATTTAGGATTGTTTTTATGGCTTAATTCTATTATTTGACATTTAATTGTATGTTTAATTGTATTTAATTGGATTATTCTTAATGCATCTAATTATTTGGCCAATAATTAGTTGAACTTAATCTTAATTGAGCTCGACAGAGGAAATGAGAATTGAATTAATTCAATTAGCATCCTAAAATTGCCTAAGTGACATAGGATCAACAATTGACAGGTGAAGATAATTATGAGCTGGTTTACTCTTAACTAATTAATCAATTAGTGCTAAGGACGCTTAGCCAAGCGATTAATTAAGCGTGTTCGATTAAGACCGACAGGATATTTCGACCGGTTTAGCTCTAGGTTTATGCAATTAGTATGTTCAATTAAATGTTGAGTCCAATTGCCATAATTTCAACCTAAATTGTGCTTGATCCCCTAAACATCCCCTTAATTTAGTATCTCCAACTCTTGTTATTGCTTTCCTAAATAGTTTAAATTCTTAAGCATCGTTCCTTTAGTTTGGGCCTTAAATAACTTCGAATTTGAGTATTCTTTGTAATTAATTAGCTTTAAAAAAATTCAATTACGCTTCTCAAGTGAATCGATACTCGGTACTCAAATATCATTTTATTATTACTTTGATCACATGCGCTTGCGTGTACACATCGATCACCTAGATTACAAATTTTAATCACACATCAATATAATGAAGTTCAGCAACCTAAAAATTCATAAATCTACTACTAATTACAAATAGATCAAAAAGAAAAGGTAAAGTAACCTACTGCATGCTAATCTGCCACTCCCATTATCACAAACATGAACCTTGAGCCTTAATTCTTCAATAAACCCACTCAAAATCCTCCCAAACCCTCTCAATTATGTTCATAATTGTATTTAGGGCTTAAAACTCCCATTTGGCCTCCTCCTTTCAAGCAAAGGAGAGAAGATTAAAAACTCTCAAATGACGTAGCGTCGAGACACTTCCCAAAATGCACCACTTCATTAACGGGCGTAGACCTCTAGCGTCGAGACGCTACGACACCTCTCTCTGTGTTTTTCTAGCGTTTGCCACAGGGTGGAATTTCAATGCTAGCTCTCGGGTTTAGCCAATAAAGAATGGTGTCTAGACACCAATAAAGAAGTGTACCTTGCTCTTCAGTACTCAACAATTTTTTCACCTTTATGGCAAGATGCAACATCTCCTCTATGTCAAAGTAAGGTTGTAGATCAACCCGATCTACAATCTCCTTGTTCAAGCCATTAAGGAACATTGCCATGAGATTTTCCATGTCCTCGTCAAGATCAAGCCAATCCATCAAAGTGTCCATCTCCTTGTAGTAGTCTTCCACGGATTTACTTCCTTGTCTCAATCCTTGTAGCTTTGGTGCCATGTCACTTTGGTAATGCTTTGGAACAAATCGCTTCCTCATTGACTCCTTGAATTCATACCAAGAATCGATGGGTGCCTCGAGATTTCTTCTCCTACTTGATATCAATTTATCCACTACGTTTGAGCATATTGTGTAAATTGATCAACACATAACATTACCTTCTTTTCATCATCAAAATTATGGCAATTGAACATTGACTTCACTGTTTTCTCCCATTGAAGGTACTCCTTCATATTTGTTTTGCCATAGAATTTTGGAAGCTTCAATTTGATGCTTTCCACATTATGATCAATTTCCTCTTCTTAAGGAACTCTACGTCGGAAATTACGATGTCTTCTTTCACGACCTCTCCGTTGATATAAACCACAACCAAGACGCCTTTCTCCTCCTCTCGAAGCCTCAAGTAGTGTACCTTTGTCATCCTCCAATTGATCAGATTCATCATCCTCATAATGGTCCTCATTGAGGACGTTGACAACTTCAACACACTGTGGTGGTGGTGGTGGAATCCTCTCTCGAGCTTGGTATTGAGTCTCCAACCTTCCCATACGTTTCGACAACTCTTCCATGGTACGAATCATTCTCTCCATAGCTTGTTTCTCCTCTCTCAATCGTTCATCAAGAATGTTACTACCCTCACCTTGATTTGCCATGTTGTAAAACATAGTAAAGTAAAAAGAAAAAGAAATGGACCTCACAAGTACTCCTTCACGTTTTTTTTTCTTCTCTAGGAAGATGAAAGGTCACTCGTGTTTGCACTCAAAACATATAGAAAATACTCCTAAGACTACAAATATCTCAAACTTCAGCAAGTCTTATAGTATTCTTATGAGAATCATGCAAGAACACTTCCAATATAGCTAGAATGTGAAAAGTCACAAAATCTCAAAGTTGGAAAATAAGTATGGAAATGATTTTTAAGAAGCAAAATGGTTCAAGAAAGATGAGATGAAAAACAAAACAGGTAGCGAAGAGGTATGAGTGAAAAGATAGGAATGACAAAAGATATATGAATTTAGACTCTTTTCAAATGTAATCAATTCACAATGCTTCAAAACTTGCTATACATAACTCTTTTTTTTTTTTATATATACAAGTGACAAGTAGCATAGAATATGAACAGTCACAAGAGAATGATAAGTCACTTTTTTTTGGGTACTTTCTTTTTTTTCCCTTTTTTTCAAACTTTTTTTTGCAGCAAGTATAATAAAATATGAAGCAAAGATGAGCAGATGAAGAGTCACAAGAAAATGGAAGGAGATGTAATGATTGGAAAAAAAAAAAGAAAGAAAGATGAGATAGAATGGAAAGTAAGTAAAGATATAATCTGTTTAGAGCCTAAACTCTGATACCAAATGATATATGAACCATCCCAATTATGCTTGAGAACTCCCCTTATACTAGGTGAACTCCCACAACAATAATAAGATAACTCCTACAATGAGATGATAAAGCAACCCCAAGAAAGTTAAACATATTTTTACTTGGAAAAGTTGATCGATGATCAAGAAGAAATGCGAACTCTCCACAATCTAATGGATCAAACTAGATTGATAGTTCTAATCATGCATTCTAACACAAGCATACAAAGAAAGCATAAAGTTTGAGAGACTAAAACTCAAATATGAGATTTCATTCAACTTCAACTTGTGTTCAAATGACAAAATGACAACCCTTATTTATACTAATTGAATAGACACCATGAAAGGACATAACCTTTCACCAATGTGGTCTAAATTCAGGCCCCAACCCTTGAAATCCATATATGAACCATATTAAATGTAAATACATGAATTTAATAGGTACATAATGCATTAAAGATAAGAATGAATCTGGATTTTTAGATTCATTATGACTCTTGGATGAAAATGTGCCTTATCAAGCTTGAAAGGATGCAACTCTTCACTATGTGTAGACACCTTAGCTTGGAGAAGAACATTCAATGCTTCTTGAAGCCTTTTAGCTCTAGCTCTTGTCATTGGACCTTGTGGCATAATGATTACCTCATGATCGGGTTGAATTGGAGTTGGCTTCCATTGACTTTGAGTATGAGCTTTAATTGAGCTTGCTTGAGCTGGTTGAGCTTTCTTGAGCTGGTTGAGCTTGATATTTTTCTTGTAGACTTCCCTTGTGGTCTCCATGATTTCTCATTTCCTTATCACTAAGTGATAGCACTAATTTAGTGCTATATTTATACCTTTATTTACTAATTTTGTGGTTTAATTGTGAGCTTTCACGTGGATTATTTGCTAATTTCAGGAAACTGAGCAATTCCAAGAGAAATGGATGAAGTTGGAGCTATATGTTGAAGATGGTGCTATTTTAGAGCAATTTGAGGAGCTAAGGAGTGGAAGAGATGAAGTGCAAGCTTTTGGGGCCGAGAGGACGGCGTTGTAACGCCTAAAAGAGCGTTGCAACGCCACAAATTTATATGCATACCCGAGAGCTAGCGTTGCAACACTACCCTGTGGCATTTCAACGCTAGAATCACGCGAGGATGAATTATTCTGTCCGTAGCGTTGCAACGCTACTAATAGAATTGCAACGCTTCCTTCATACGCGCGAGGAAAATGGCATCATTTGGACAGCGTTGCAACTCTGTCGCGACAACAACTTTAAGTATTTCGTTTCTTTGCTCGATTTGGGGAGAGGACACTTGGGGTTTTAGACCCCTTTTATGGAAACAGAGGAATTTGGGATTGTTGAGGAGCTTTTGGAGGCTGTTCGGTGGAGGATCAAGGCTTGAGATCACGGAGATCGAGGCAAAAGTTGTGGATCAACATGGTTTTCGTTTCTTTCTTCTCTTTTTCCATTTAGTTGTTGTAATTGGGTTATAATGAATGCTATTGGGACTGTTGTGACTATGTTTAGTGGCTGATTATTTTAGTTTGGGGAATTAATGTAGCTAATGGATCTTTGTAGTTAATTGATTGACGTTTATTGATATTGTGTCTCCTTTTAATAGCTTTATGCATTGGGTTCTTAATGCCTTTAACAAAGCAAGGAATAGGGGTTAAATGATCTTTAGTTTAATTGAGCGAGACAAAGTGGATTAAACTTAGAAAAACAATGCATAACAATTAAATTTCGCCTAAGTGACATAGGATTAACGAAAATTAATTGAGGCTTAAAATGAAGGTTTGTAGTGCCGGGTGAGGATTAATTAATAAGATGGACACGAGATTTAATTTATTGAACTCGAGAATAGGATGAGCTCGACAGAGGATTCCTTGGAGTTAATTAAGTGAGATAACATTATTAATAGCCCAGTTAATTAATTGCAAGATTTAATTAGTGAAATTAATTTCCTAAACATCTTTTACCCTGTTGTTCTCAATCATTAGCTTTCTTTGCATGTTTTTAGTTGTTTCGATCATCTACTACTCGCTTTATTTCTCTAAACATAATCAATTGCAATTATTTTCGGTAGTCAACCAACCATAACAATTCCCTGTGGATACGATATCTAGTATACTCATACCACTTTATTACTTGGGCCCGTGCACTTGCGGTAACGCATAGCTGTGCTAGCATCACTAAGGCTTTGAGTAAATTGACAGGGACAGGGTCAAAAGAGGATTCTAATGATTTGATAGCTAATGTGAGCCTAGTCTCGAGCACATTAAAGCAGTGAGCACAAGGTGTGTTGGTTGCAAGTGTGCTAAAAATGAAAAGCTTAGTAACGTTGAGGACCACCCAGGTAAGCAAGTTCAAGTAAATTCCTTTTGTGTTACTAATGAGAGTGTAGTGCAACCTATTTCAGGAGTAGCACCTATAGTTGAGCATTAGGAGAAGAGGAACCCACTTGAAAATAGCGTGGGGAGATTTATCGATGATACCAAGAGTATATCTCACACATTGAGTGATGGGGTGACTTCAGTGCAAGTTAAGGTAGAAAGCCAAGATGTTGTAATCAAGAGCATGGAAGACAAGATCAACCAGATGATAGCTCTCTTGGATTGCCTACAAAGAAGTAAAAGTGATTTACATGTTATTCCTGCTGACCCACATATGGAATGTATTGCTATATTACTTAGAAGTGGGAAAAGGTTAAAGGAACCCAAATAAAAGGTGGATGACGTGCCCAGCACGAGCAAGGAATGGGATACTGATGAAGAGGTGGCTGAAGAGGAAACACCTTAGGAACCTGATTCAGGGAAGTTTTCTGATTCTATTTCTTTTGTCCCTAGTATAATCTCGTATCCTAAAAGATTTCAAACGAAGAAGTTAGATGATGAGTTTGCTAAATTTTTCGAATATTTTAAGAAACTTCACATTAATATACCGTTTGCTGTTATGCTTGACCATGTGCCAAAATACGTGAAGTTTATGAAAGGAATTTTGGCAAACAAGAAGAGATTTGGTAAAACTGAGCGTGTGCAGATGAATGCGGAGTGCAGTGCTATCATTTACAGGAAGCTACCAGCGAAGATGACTGCTCGGGGTACACTCAAGCGCATGCGATCGAAGTAATAATAAAACTGTAAGAATTACTGAGTATTGAATCCTAAGGGAATTGGATAGGTGTAATCAATTAATTACTTTACTTACTTGGATCTAATTTTATTTAGGAAAAATAAGCACAAGAATAATCAACAACAAGAATAAAAGAAACTGACAAAATAAAAGAATTCGAATGAATTGGAGCACAATTAAATGGGCCCGAGTTTAGAACATCAACCTCACCAATTGGACCATCATTGACATTAATGGGTTCTTGCAAGTAATTAGGCAATTTACTTGAGTCTAAAGGTAAAATTATCAAGGAATCCTTCGTCAAGCTTATCCAATTCTCAAACATAATTAATTAAATCACGTGTTCGTCTTATTAATTAATTAAGTTTGGCATTAATGAACCTTATCGAAGACCCTAATTGATGCTTTTATCACTGCGTGTCCAAACATCAACTATTATGCAATTAATCTCTGATTTATGCACTCTTTGTCAAGTAATAATATAAATTAGCAAGTCATCAAATCCTTGATCAATGGATTCAAAGCATTAAACTCGTTTCATAAAGGTAAATATGCTAAATAAACTAGAAACCCCCAAATAATCTCAATTACATTGTCCAACAGCTTGATTAAGCCCTAAACTCCACAATCTAATCAAAATACATCATAATTCAGTGCATTACAACCACAATCCATGTAAAACTACTCAATAACAGCAAAGAAATACAAGAAAAACAGAGACAAATCCCATTACGCATCGATCTATCGCTCCTGCTACGATCTCCACGAACCTTGGGCGTCGGATCTTCAATAATTTCGCTCTAATTCACCCCCAAACCTCTCTAAACTTTCTCAAATCGTGGATTAGGGTGTAAGATCCTCAAATTGGCTCCCTCTTTCCATAATGCATAAGCTAATCTTAATTCTAAAAATAGATACAACGTCGAGACACTAGGCACAATGTCGAGATGCTAAAAAAATGGCAACGTTTCCCTTATGCACACACAAGTAGCATCTCTACACTACAGACGAAAATTCACTCCTCTGTGTTTTTGCAGCATCAAGACGCCACAAGACAGGTTCGAGATGCTAGCTCACAGATTGGACACCAATTGCTTAGTGTCCCATTTTCAAGGTCTAGAAGCTAACCTCTCGGGTTTGCTTGCCCAATTTGTGTCCATTTCTATCTTTAGCCTCAATTTGCACCACTTTTTGCTCCAAACTCAATATATTTGCTACAAGATTGTCATATCGGCTCCATTTGCTTGTTTTTCTAAAATATAAGAGAAATCCACATAAAAGCTCATATATAACCACAAAACTAGCTAATAAATAGGCAATAATATAGCACTAAATTAGTGCTATCAAATACCCCCATACTTAAACTTTTGCTAGTCTTGAGCAAAACAAAATAAAAACAATACTAAATCAGCAATCATAAGTAGCAACTCCAACTTCAACCTTTTTATTAGCACAAATGATCAAACTAAAGAATCACAACAAACACATACTTTCAATCAAAGAAACTTGAAATTTTGTGTACAACCTTCCTTATCTAGGTCCCCACTAACTCGAAAAGCGCTATAGACTCTTCTACTCATCTTCCCATTACATTGGCCCTAAGATTCAATCATCAAGCTTACTTATGCAACCCAAAGGTAAAACTTAACTTGGGTGCCTGAATTTACTGGACGTCCTTCACACTAGCAAAAATATTTTCTTTTTACTCAAGGACACTAGCTTTCGCACATCTACTACAAGGACCCTTCCTAGTTTATTTGAATCTTATTCAAATTTTATAAATATCTTTTCTTTAATGTATCTAATATACATTAATTATTTTAATATTTACTGTATCAAATACAATAAATATACTTTCCTCTTTTATATTTAATATACCTAATATAATAAATATTAATTTGAACACTTTAAATTAAATATTAATTTGAGCATTTAAAATTTTTCTTTCAACTAAATTGATATTTTAGTGTTACTATGAGCCAACAAGGAGACCTTATGGACCTACAAATTATAAGCTCCAATGATACAATAACAATTAATTAAACTCTTTAATTAATCAATTTTCATTCATTAACTTTAGGTCACTCCACTATAGATCTAGAGTTGAACTCTTATGCATTGTAGGACAAGTTGTGTCCATGGATATAACCATTACATGCAAGTTGACCATTCACGAGTTGTTTGTAATTACATTTGGGTCAAAAGTCTGTTTTACTCCTTGTAATTACATCTTGCACCTTAAGTACCACCGATCCTCTAATGAATAATTTGTTTATGATCCAACCATAAACTAAGTCCCTCTCGGGCCAGTGAGAGAGTGAAGCCCCATTGTTCAAGTTCCGAAATCAGCACTTAAGGGAACTACTCATCTACTTTCCCTATATGGGAATAAGTGAATTCCATCTTGTAAGATTATGTTCCTAGCTCCCTATTTGGTTAAGTTTCTAAAATGGTAGGCTTATTGAATCGGCTACAAAAGCCACTCTCACCCATGCAAATCAAAAAGACAAGCCTTCATAGGCAAGAGTTCATAACTCACTCAAGATTAAGATCGAGTCGCATATGATTATCCTGATGAAATATTAATCTTCTCAATTAACGGATTTATAAAGAGAGATTAAATATTTTGTGGTCCAGTCTTATACAAACTCATTGTATAAGATACCCCCACTCACATGTCTCCACATGAACAATTTGGATCAAATCATTTATAACTATTACAAAGTAGGTCGTATCAATAGTCTTACCAGGATAAGGCACCCAACCTTATCTATATACTATGACTCTTTAAGTTATTTCTCGAACATGATCCTCTCGTATATCAACCACATAATGTTCAAGATTACACTAACAACCTTGGATTTTTCATATAATAGATAATATTATATTGTAAATAAAATAATCAAAATTATTATTAAATAAATCATTAATTACGAGACTTTAAGGCATAAATCCCAATAATTTCATCAGCGCGCCTCTAGCATTGCAATGCCACAGGGTAGCGTTGCAATGCTAGCTCTCAAGTTTGCTCCTAAAATGGCAGTGTCTCAAAGCCATTTCAAGTGTTACGATGCCATCTGCAGGGCCCAAAATGCTAGTATGCAACCTCTTTTCCCAAATGTAGCTCTAAAAATTGATCTAATTCAGCTCCAAATGCAATGGAAACTTCCAAATTCATCAATTCCGCTTCCAATTGCTAGATTACTTGAAATATACAAAATATTCACATAAAAGCTCACAATTTCACACAAAACTAGCACATAATTAGACATAAATATAGCACTAAATTAGTTCTATCAATCGCATAATGAACACAACCTCCTTCAACTCATTTTCATCTATCCATCATCTAGCTCAAGAAATCTCCAACTTTTCCATGAGCCCCTGCATAAATCAAAAAGAGGAACCATTTTAGGAATGTAAATTGACCACACTTATTTGATAAACTTACAGGACCATAAGATATGCTTCGTGGATTCCTCCTTAGATCTGCAAAACAAACAAAAAATATTTAACTCCACCCCTCTCTTAGAAATATTGGCATGGTTAGGAATTACATTTTGAAAAATATTCCAAGCACACTGCTTTCCTTTAGGAGGGAGGTTGATTTTCCAAAATCGTTTCCATCGTCTTTGATTTGCATTTGAACTAGGAGAAGCCAAATCCTTTTTCTTTAAAGACGTGGCGAGATGGTAAACACTTTTCGTCGAGAAAACATCATTAGGGGTGAGGTTCCATATGATTTCATCTTTTCTCCTTCTCTCCCCGAAGCCATATTTAAAATAGCTTTAGCATCCAAAGCCGTAAAGTTTTTCCTGATTTCCTCCTCTTTCAAATTTCCTTGCCTGCCCAAGAGACAAGAAGCATATCTATCCTTCAGATCATTCTTAGAGAGAGTAGGGATGCAATTACCTTTCGAGTATAACCAAGGATCATAATCCAACTTGATATACCTACTATCACCCACCCGCCATCTAAAACCTTCCTTAAATAGTTCTCTTCCCCAACACATGCTTCTCCATGTCAAAGAAGGATTATTCCCTAAAGAGGCATTCAAAAAATCGCCATCCTTAAATTATTTCTCCTTTAGAATTTTTTCCACGAGACTATTCGGATGCTTGATTATACGCCAACTTTGCTTGGCCAACATAGCTTGATTAAAAGACTTTAAATCTCTAAAACCTAGACCCCAGCCTCTTTACTCAACCACATATTCTTCCAACTAATCTAGTGATTCTTATCATTCTCTTTAGACAACCCCCACCAAAAGTGAGCATAAATCTTGTCTATATCTCTACAAATCCTTTTTGGCAACTGGAAGCAACTCATCGATAGGGATGGCCTGAGCAATAGGTTTGATAAGGATCTCCTTTCCCTCTCTAGAGAAAAGTTTCTCTTTTCAAGCTTGAGCCACTTTCCACACTTGGTCCTTGACCATTTGGAAAATTTTTGTTTTGTTCCTGTCCCCCATAGAAGGCATTCTTCAGTAGTTCCCCAAAGAGCTTTCAAACTTTATCCCCAAAATTTTGCTAAGCCCTCGTGCCTTCTCCTCATCAATGTTCTTGCTTATCATCATAATGGATTTGTTTAAGTTGATGGTTTGTCCTGAAGCCTCTTCGTAGATGCTCAAAATCCTCTTTATAGTCTCATAGTCTTTTTGAGTTGCCCTGCAAAAAACCAAACTGTCATCAGCGAAGAAAATGTGAGAAAGAGAAGGACTAGATCTATTTAAGCTTAAACCTTTAAATTTTGCAATAGAAACTTCCCTATTTAGAATGGTGGAGAAACCCTTAGCGCACATCAGGAACAAATAAGGGAAAAGGGGATTCCCCTGTCTGAGACCTCTTTTTGGATAGAAAACTTTCTGAGAGAACCCATTGATAAGCATAACATAACTGACCATTTCCGTACACTTCATAATTTTTCTTATCCAAGATTTATCGAAATCCAACTTCATCATCATCTTTCTAAGGAAAGGCCACTTAACTCTATCGTACGCTTTACTCATATCGAGCTTCATTGTAATATGTCCCCTCCCAAACTTTCCTTTTTGAGTTTATGGCATGGATGCATTCGAAATTGACTAGGACATTATCAGTTATGAGCTTCCCGAGGACAAAAATTGACTAGTTTTGAGATATAATGCCATCTAGGACATTCTTTAGCCTGTTTGCTAGAGCTTTGGCTATGAGCTTATAAATCGCACTATATAGGCTTATAGATCTAAAGTCAACCATAGGTTTCGGAACCGAAGATTTTGGGATGAGCGCTATCCACGTTTTGTTGAGAGGCTCAAAATTCTCCTTGTTATTAAGCACAACCAAGCAAACCCGGATTGTATCCTCGCCCACAATGTCCCAATAATGTTATGTGTGAAATTGAATTTAATCAAATACATTTTATTTTATTGAGTATTTAAAATTAAAGAGAAAAATTCTTTTTCTTTTATTTTTTTTCTTAGTAGATTTGAGTCTTTGATTTATTAGTGCTTTAAGCCTTGTTTGATAACTATTTGGTTTTTAGTTTTTGAAAATTGTGCTTGTTTTTTTTTCCAAATTTCTTTACAATAGTTTTTATTTTTGTTAAGGAAACATTTGAATTCTTAGCCAAATTTCAAAACACAAAAACAAATTTTAAAAAACTACGACCCCGTTTGTTAATAATTTAGTTTTTGAAAATTGTGTTTGTTTTCTCATAATTTCTTACAATAGTTTTCAATTTTCTTAAAGAAACATTTGAATTCTTAGCCAAATTCTAAAAAAAAAAAGCTTTTAAAAGCTATTGTTTTTCGTTTTTAAAATTTAGCATGAATTTTGAAAACATTGGTATAAAGTAGATAACAAAACAAATATATTCATTGGTAGAAGTAGTGTTTATAAGCTTAATTTTCAAAAACCAATAACCAAAAACCATATAGTTATCAAACGTGACCTTTTTTTATTATTTTTTATTTTTTTGGTTAAATTTTTAAAACTTGCATTGGATTTTGAAAACATTTGTAAAAGGTAGATAACACAACAGAGAAACCCATAGGTGGAAGTAATGTTTAGGTTAAATTATAAGTCTAGTCCTTGAGTTTTTAAGTATGTGTTTATTAGGTTTCTGAATTTTAAAAAGTGTCTATTAGGTCTCTCAACTTAAAAAAATGTCAAATAGGTCTTTAAACTTTCAATTTTGTGTTCAATAAGTCCATGAATTTTCAATTTTGTGTCTAACAACTACTTGACCTATTTAACATTTTTTAAGATTCGTGAACTTACTAGACACAAAATTGAAAGTTTAGGGTTCTATTAGAGGTAAAATTCAATTTTATATCTCATAGATCAGTTGATTTTTGAAAAATTCGAATATCTCATAGAGTTATTAGATACAAAATTGAAAATTTAATGACCTATTAAGCATTTTTAAAGATCAAAAATCTATTAGACATTTTTTACTATTTAGGGGGTGTTTGGATTGAGGAGTTGGGGGGAGTGGAGTTGGGAGGAGTTCCCAACTCCTTGTTTGGCCCAAAGGTTTTTTAACTCCTATTGTGGGCCTCACAGATTTATTAACTCCCCCTCTAACTCCTTAGTGTGGGTCCCACAAACTTATAAACTCCTTTTCCAACTCCCCACAACTCCCCACAACTTTACTATCTCCTTTTTTTACCTCACCTCACTCCTACCCCTCTCTCTTCTCTCCTTTCATTTCTCTCTCTATTTTTTACATAATTTTTTTTAATTTCTTAATTTAAAAAAAATATTTATTTTTTTATATAAATTTCTCGTCATTATTACTAATTAATAATTAAATATAACTAATTATTAAAAAATAATTTTATTTTTATCCTATAATTTTAATAAAATTTTAACAAAAATATTTTTCTTTTTATTCTATAATTTTCTTTTTTAAATATAAATTATATAAGAATGTTTTAGATATGATACTATTATTTACATTGAAATTCTTAGTGTAAATTAGAGTACTACATAACCATTTTTTTAATTGATAAAAACATCCCTATCTCAGTTCTTCCACATGTCATCTACAATTTTTTCGTAAGTTTAAACAAAAATTACTTATAACAAATAACAATCTTATCTTTTTTTGGCTTATTTTTTTTATTAATAGCTAAAAAACATATATAATTTTATGATTTGAAGATAAGAAAAACATATTTTAAACTAACCCGTATTACTATTTAAGAAATTAGTGTTTAAAAATGTTAACGTATTAAAAAAATTTGGTTTTCAAATTAATCATATTCAAAGTAAAAAGATAAACGATTTCTCCTTCCAAACTTAATAAAATAAAATAATTACAATAAATAACATAAATATATAGTAATATGAACAAAAGTACTATATATAATATTCATTTTGAATGGTGTTAAAAAATATATATTCATTTTGAACTTAATTATTTTAAAATAGCATAAATATTTGATATTTACTTCAAAGAATATATTATTTACAAATTAATCAAACTTTAAATAATCCATTACATTGATTAGTTAGAAAAATAAATTCTTAAATTATATAAAACAAATTATTTTATTAAGCTTGAAAAACAAATCTTAAATTAAAATTTAAAATTGACGAAAACAAGTCTTTAATAAAATTATAAAATATTCATAAAATAATATAATTTAAAATCTCAATTTTAGGATTGACGGAAATAAATCTATATTATTTATAGAATTGAGAGAATAAAAACATAAAAATCTTCAAGTTTATTTGAATCCCGTAAAATTAATAAATTGAAATCTTTCCGACTCACATGTAATATTTAAAAAATTTGTAAGAATTTCTTTTATTTGAAACTATCCAAGGCAAATGAATAATTAATGTGAGAGATATTGAAAAAAGAATATGAGGTATTTTGTTAAAAAAAAATTCTTTAAAGAAATTTGTAAAGAATATATAAATTAATAAAAACAAAAAATCTCAATCTTAGAATTTATGGGAACAAATTCTTAATAATGAAAATTTTAGAAATTTTAGAAAAAATTTGTACAAAAAAAAGAGCTAAAATTAACTCAGACTTCATAACTCCATGTTTAATAAATATGCACTCCAAACACAGATTTCAGAACTCCTACTCCCTGCAACTTCTTGTCCCAAACACAGATTTCCTAACTCCAGACTAAACAACTCTGCACCCCAAACACAGACTTCCTAACTCCCCAGACATATTAACTCCTACTCCCTGCAACTCCTACTCCCAAACAGTCCCTTAAGGGCCAAATAGACATAAATTTAAAATTTCAAAATTTCAAGTACTTTTTTTTTTTTTTTTTTGAGGGGACAAAATTTCAAGTACTAAACTTATAATTTAATTTAATCTAATGTTTATAAGCTCGATTTTAAAAAACAAAAAAGTATTAAACGGATCCAAATGATTATGACCCAATTCGCAATGCGTTGTGAAAGAAAGATATCTGCATGGAAGTGGAAGAGCCAGTAAAAGACAATGCTTAAATCCAAGAAGCAGAAGGTGGAACCAAAGATTCTCATAAAGAATACACCCGAGGCCGACTTCACAAGGGACAAAGGGCCCCAACCATTTGCCATTCTCCAATCCACGATCCTTCGCCGTCTTTTTCACAGTATGCCAAAACCCAATTTCAATAAATCTTTGTTGCTATAAACCCTAAAATTCTGTTCCCAATTCAGCCCATGTCCATGAATTCCTCGCATTTTGATTCATACGCTATTTTCCATGGAATCCGCCATTCAAATTGTAAAGAAAGAGCCCAAAACCTTCGTTAGACGACGATTACCGCCAACCCCACCACCGCCGCCTTCTCTTTCTTCTTCCTCTTCGGTTCCTCTCAACCCAACTCTAACCGCGAAGCCCGAACCCCCTTGTCCCAAAAAGAAAACTCGGGATTTGCCTAATTTTTCGGAATGTCATGCTTGTGGATTTCGTGTTGACGCCGTTGACGGTCGTTCGAGGCTCAATTCCCTCTACAGCGAGTGGCGGATTGTTCTTCTTTGTAAGAAGTGCTTCTCTCTTGTCGAATCTTCCCAGGTTTGTTCTTACTGTTTTTCTGACTCCAGAGGCGATTGTTTTAACTGCTGTGAGTGCAACCGTCGGGTTCATAGGGAATGTTTTGCCCAGTATAGTAGAGTTGCTCCTTGGTCGTATTCCTCTTCAGGTTCTGAGTTTTCTGTGTGTATTGATTGTTGGGTTCCTAAGCCAATTGTGACTGCGAGGGCTATTTTGAAAAGTAGGAAAATTAGGAGAAAGAATATCCATGTTTCGGATTTGCGGAGTTCTAAGGTTTCAACTAACGGAGACTGCAAATCTTTGAGTGCAATAGTGAAGGATGCAAATTGTTTGGTGGAGAAGAAAGTTGATGCTGCTGTTAGAGCCAGGGAACAGGCGCTGAAAAAGGCTGCTGTGGCTAGGAGGGCTTCCGAGTTGGCTAGTGATGCCTTAAATTTGGTTGCCCAAAGGGATGAAAGTGCTGCCAAAGAGTCTGGGGAATCTGCCGATGACGCCGAGTTGGCCATTCAGTTGCACCGAGCTATGAATAGTTCTCCAAGATTTTCCAAGAATTTGTGTTCGGTGAACTCAAACTACACGGCCTGTGAGAATACGAGGGTGGATGATGGCGACACATCAGTAGGAGCACTGTATAGCGGGGAGTTTGATTTCTTTAAAACCCCTCAAGTTTTGGTACATAACAATATATGCAACTCTCCTGATAATGCTGCTTCTGAGCCTTCAGTCACAGCTAAAGATCACGTCTCACCATTAGAAATTAATCGTTTAGAATCCATGGGTAAAGATCCTATACCTATAAAGGGCAATGCTTGCCCGGTAAAGTGCGATATTGAGTCTGAGAATGGGGAATTGGCATCAAAAGAAGATTTGAGGAGCAGGTCAATTAAATTAATGAGTGCTGGTTGCAATCACGATAGGTTATGCTCTGAATCTCAACTGCCACACAAACAAGATAAGTATGCTCTGCTCAAGGATGAGAGAGGCATTGCAAATCCCTATCACTATTTCTTCAAGTATAGGAGGAGGGATACAACTAAACGCTATATGTTGAAGTATAGCAAGCGAAATTCAAGACTGAAGAGAATGCCTGATTGCAAACCTAACATTCTTGTTGATGGAATGTGCTTGGGTGTTCCATCATCATCTGCAGCAATTCTAATTAGTAGTGCTGAAAAATTTCCCGTAATTTCAAATGCCTCATTTGGCTGCTGTGCTGTTCCTCTGCAAGCTTCTGGCCTGGGTGTGAATGCAGTTCAAGAAATCAGTAACCAAGGAGGCAGGTAAGCATTGTGCTTTTCTCTGCAGCTGATTATTTAAGGTTCCCTTTATATATAACCGTCTAGCGCACTATGATATAAACTGACAACTTTTTGAGGTAGTATTTAAAAGGAAAAATCCTTTATTTGTTTTTAAGCTAGCTCTAGTGGTGCATACAAATTTCAGAGTGAGTTTGCTCAGGGTAGAAGTACCGTATTAATGTTTCACCTCTTTCAATTCAAATTTGATTCAATATATGTTTTGTGATGAGTACTATCTGTATTGTAAATGGTTGCTTCTGGTGCAATGTGAAGAGCATACATTACTGGTCCAGTACCACCAAAATTGCCTTCAACCTCTCAGACAGTAGGGGTCCCTCCATAAAATTTATTGATGTATCTTCCCCTACTCAGTACAAGGGTTGTTGGTGGATGCAAAAAGTGCCACAGGTGATATAGCTAACTACTTACCTTGTTGGAAGGTTGTACACTCTTCCACAAACTTTTCACATCGCTCCTCATGCCTGACCGATACAATTTCCTTGTTTCTTGATGATATGCTTTAAAACTCTCGAATGTTCAGCCATCAAACTATAATGGAACTTGAGTAAAATCAATTTGAATAGTAGGTAATGTTGAGGGATTACAATTCAATTTTATATATTAGGATGAAACGCATCCCCATTAGTAGATAACTTCTTATGATGTTTCTAGTGAAGAGACATGTTAGTTGAAAAGACAATGAAAATGAATAATAGAAAAAAAAAAGTTGCAAGAAACGGGAAATCTTAGCTAATCAAGTGTGTGACAGGTACTTAACCTCAAGTTTTCTTTTCTTTTTGAATGTTTTTTTTTTGAAAAAAATACAAAATGCAAATTTTGGCAACAAATTAGAATCAATTGAGAGACCCATCTCGCTTGAACTTTTCATAAATCAATGAAAAGTTTAGGCCCCGTTTGATAACCATTTGATTTTTGGTTTTTAGTTTTTGAGAATTAAGCCTATAAATACTACTTCCACCTATGAGTATCCTTGTTTTATTATCTACTTTTTAACTATGTTTTCAAAAACCAAACCAAATTTTAAAAACTAAAAAATTTTAAAACCTACCCCATCAAGTGGTTATGAGTTCTCCTCTTTGTGGAAGGTTAAGGTTCCAAAGAAGATTAAGTTCTTTGTGTGGTAGGTTTGGCATAGAAGGGTTAACACCTTGGACCGGTTGATGGTTAGATGTTCCCCTCTGGTTGGGCTTTTTTGTTGTATTCTTTGCAGGAGGGCGGCTGAGGACATTGATCATAATCTCTGATCTTGTGACTTTGCTCGTGGTATTTAGAGTTGTCTCTTGGAGGAGTTCGACTTCAGCTTTGTCGGGCATTAGGATAGTAGAGAGCTGTTTGTGGAGCTTCTTCTCTTTTCTCCTTTTCGTGAGAAAGGGTTGTTTTTTTGGCAGGCTGGGGTTTGTGCTATCTTATGGAGTGTGTGGAGGGAGAGAAATAATAAAATCTTTAGGGGGAGGGAGAGGTCTGTTACGGACTTGTGGTCCCTGGTCAGATTCTATGTTTCTCTTTGGGCTTCCGTTTTGAGGTTTTTTTTGTAATTATTCGTTAGGTCTTATCTTGCTTGATTGGAGCACCTTTTGGAAGTTGTCTCTCCTTTTTTGGGCTTCTTTTTGTATGCCCATGTTTTCTTTCATCTTTTTTCTCAATGAAAGCTTGATTTTTCATTAAAAAAAAAAAAAAAAAACTAAAAAAGTAGTTTTCAAAAACTTGTTTTTGATTTTGAAATTTGGCTAAGAATCCAAATGTTTTCTTAAGAAAGACGAAATCTATTGTAGAGAATTGATGAGAAAATTGTAGAGAATTGATGAGAAAACAAGTACCATTTTCAAAAAAGAAAAACTAAATGGTTATCAAACGGGGCCTTAGTTTCTTTTTTTTTTTTATTAAAAAAAACAAAGAGAGAATAAGTGGAGAGATCACATTCAAATGTTTCCAATTTTTCGATTAAGGATGAATTTTCAAAGAAAATATCAGAAGTGAAAATTCAAAGAAAACACTAAGCACCACTAGAAGCATGAGAATTGGCAAAATTAATGCGAAAAATTAATCTTTCCTTTTATGTATAAATACTTACATGTGTATATATATGTATTTATATGTGAGTGTGATTGACACACACACAAGAGAGCTAACTAAAGAGTGAACTGTGATCTGTGCTCCACAATGTTTTTAATGAAAAGGGTACCATTTGTTATAGTATATATGTAGATTTAGGAGCTTATTAATCCTTTGTCCTTTATTGTAATTTTACTTTTACTAGTTTAGGGCTTCCATGTATGCCTATATATATTTGGCTCTATTGTATAGAATGAATAAGAATGCTCTCATATTTGGTCTCACAATAACATGGTATCAATGCACTAGGTCTTTCCTAGGGCAATTAGGGTTTTGTGAGTTTTAGAGATTTGTGAACAATTAGAGTTTGAGGTTTGGAACACCTTTTTGGAGGGTTTGGTCTTCTACCTTAGGTTTTGTGTTTCACCACCACTGCCAAGGTCCGCCGTTGCCACCGTCATCGGAATTCGCCGCCGCTGTTGCCAGAATCTGCCCTCGTTGCCAGAATTCGCCGCCGCCATCGCCTATTGCCGGTGTATTTTTTTGTCATCGCCCAGACCAAATGAAAGCCCACTTGTCGATCAATAGTTATGTGAAATCCGGCCGGAAAACTCCCTACGTGGACCTCACTCGCCGCCTGAAGGTTCTGGCGTCATTCCCACGCTCTAGCGTGTGTGGGCGTGTGAGTCACCGGAATTTGCTCCGATTTTGTGGCTTGTTGTTTCATCCAACTCCCGACCTATTTATGTCGTTTTTTTGGTCATAATTGGCTCGTGTTAAAAGTTGGTTTGGAAAAGAATTAGAGGTTTTTGATTGGGAACTCCTTTCAGATAAGTTTTTTTAGCAATTTTTCAGAAGTTCTGCAGTCATTTGGGTCTAATTTCGTGGTTTTAGATTTGATTTTGTGGTTTTACATTCTCATTGACCTATGGCGGAACGAGAACTCGCAGTGATGTCTACTGTGGTTCAATCGCAGCCTCAACCCACCCATGGTTCATCTAAGAAGCCATTTGTTAATACTATAGTCGAGTTTGCTAAATTTCAACCATACCAGAAATCATCGAAAGCATCTTCTTCATCATTTGCGCTTACCCCTATTACAACCATTGCTGGGTCAGGTAACATGAATCACTATCTTCTCTCTTCTTCTACCAAATGGGTCATAGACTCTGGTGCTACCGATCATATGACAAGTAATCCCAATTTGTTTTCCACCCTTTCTTCATCTACATCCCTTGCTAATGTTACTTTGGCAGTGGATCAAAATCGTCTGTCCTTGGATCTGACACAGTAAATCTAACACCATCTCTTTCTTTATCATATGTTCTACATTTACCTCAACTTTCCTTTAATTTGATCTCTATTAGTAAACTCACTTGTGACCTTAATTGTTTTGTCTTATTCTATCTTGGCTATTGCTTGTTTCAGGATCTTGTGACGAAGAAGATTATTGGTAAAGGACATGAATCTGGAGGACTTTACACTTTTGATCATCAAGTACCAAAAGTTGCCTGTTCTGGAGTCGTTTCTCCTTTTGATACCCATTGTCGTTTAGGTCATCCATCTCTTTCGGTACTAAGAAAGTTTTGCCCTCAATTTCATAACTTGTCTTCATTAAATTGTGACTCATGTTAGTTTGCCAAACTTCATCGTCTTAGTTCGAACCCTAGAATAGATAACCGAGCAAGTACACCTTTCGAATTAGTTCATTCTAATATTTGGAGTCCTTGTCCAGTTGTGTCAAAATCTGGATGTCGATATTTCGTTACTTTTGTTGATGATTACTCTCGCATGACTTGGTTATATTGTATGAAGAGTCGTTCTAAGTTACTTTCTCATTTATGTAACTTTCATGCTGAAATTCGAACTCAGTTTGGTGTTTCCTCTAAAATCTTGAGAAGCGACAATGCTGGTGAGTACTTTTCTGAAGCACTTAATGCATACCTATGTAAGCATGGAATTCTTCATCAATCATCTTGTGTTGATACTCCATCAAAAAATGGAGTTGCTGAACAAAAGAATAGGCATCTTCTTGAAACTGCAGGAGCACTATCATTTCAAATGCGTGTTCCAAAGCATTTTTGGGTTGGTGCAATTTCCACCGCCTGCTTCTTGATTAATCGTATGCCTTCATCTGTTCTTAAAGGTCAGATTCCCTATCATGTTTTATTCCCAACAAAATCTTTGTTTCCTCTTGAGCCGAAAATATTTGGTTGTACTTCTTTTGTTTGAGATGTTTGTCCTAATCTGCCAAAATTAGACCCCAAATCTTTGAAGTGCATCTTTTTAGGCTATTCTCGTGTTCAAAAAGGATATAGATGCTTTTGTTGTAGTTCAAAAAGGTATCTTGTATCTCGCGATGTTACTTTATTTGAGGATAAACTTTTCGATTCATCTTTGCCTAGTACGAGTCAGGAGGAGGATGACGATCTTTTTACCTACACACTTGTGTCTTCTAACACCCTCTCCCGATCCATCTCCTTTGACATCTGTCCCTACTCGCCCACCTATTACTCAAGTCTACTCTAGACGGCAACAACCTTCGAGCGAATGTCTTGTACTAGAAGATTCTTTGTCATCAGATCCAGGACCAAGTGACGAGCTTCCTATTGTTCTTCGTAAAGGTAAACGTTCTTGTAATTTTCCTATTTCCTCTTTTGTCTCTTATGACCACTTGTCATCTTCTACATGTTCTTTTATTGCATCTCTTGAATCTATCTCGGTCTCTAAAACTGTTCATGAAGCCTTGTCTCATCTGGTTGACACAATGCAATGGTAGAAGAGATAAATGCCTTAGATGATAATGGTACTTGAGATTTAGTATCTCGTCCTATAGGAAATAAAGTTATTCGATGTAAATGGGTGTTTGCAGTTAAGGTCAATCCTGATGGTTTAGTTGCTCGATTAAAAGCCCGCCTTGTTGCCAAAGGCTATGCTCAGACCTATGGGATTGATTACTTTGATACATTTTCTCTTGTCGCTAAATTAACTTCTGTTAAGTTATTCATTTCCATGGCTGCTTCTCAATGTTGGCCTTTGCATCAGCTTGACATTAAAAATGCATTTCTCCATGGTGATCTTCAGGAGGAACTTTATATGGAGCACCCACCAGAGTTTGTTGCTCAAGGGGAGAATGATAAAGTTTGTCGCCTTCGCAGATCTTTGTATGGGTTGAAACAAAGTCCACGAGCATTGTTTGGAAAATTTAGTCAAGCACTTGAGCAATTTGGAATGAAGAAAAGCAAGTCGGATCACTCAGTCTTCTACCAACAAACTAAGAGTGTTATCATTCTACTTGCTCTATATGTCGATATATTGTTATCATCGGAAATGATACATCAGGCATTTTATCTCTCAAAACTTTCCTCCAAAGTCAATTTCATACTAAAGACTTGAGAACGTTAAAGTACTTCTTGGGTATTGAAATAAATGAGAAGTAAGAAAGGTATCTTTATGTCACAAAGGAAATATGTGCTTGATTTGCTATATGAGACAGGAAAATTGGGAGCCAAGCCATGTAGTACTCCAATGATGCCTAATCTGCAACTTACAAGGATTTTCAAGATTTTGATTCTGAAGTTGAATCAGAACTAAGTATTAGTAGTGAAGAAGTTGAAGGGGCTGAGTATTCGAGCCCTTGCTTAGATAGTGTTATAGAAGAAACTCAAGCTCATAAGCTCATTGCCGTGTTTCAAGAGGAAGAAGATGCTGGAAATGTCTCAGATTTGGATAAAATTCCATGTAAATTTTCTTCATTAATCTCTGCAAGTGGTCTTATTCTACGGGAAATTCAAGCTGCAAGCCCGCATAAGCCATTTAAGTGATAGATTACATTAAATATTCAGAGGGTGCTATTATGAAGGTTCTGTCTTGGAACACTCGGGGATTGGGATATTTTTCTAAAAGGACCAGCCTTAAGAACTTTTTGCTACAAGTAAATCCTGATGTTGTTCTTATTCAGGAAACTAAGAAAATGGATTCTCTTTCTAGAAGATTTATAAAATCAATGTGGAGTTCTAATGATATCAAGTGGGTTGATGTGGAGTCATATGGAAAATCAGGAGGTATGCTTATTATGTGGGATGATAGCAAAGTAAGAGTCCTTGAGGTTCTTAAAGGAGGTTATACTTTGACTATTAAGGTCTCCTTCCTTAATAATAAGTTATGTTGGATTTCCAATGTTTATGGGCCTAATAATTACCATGAGAGGAAGCATCTTTGGGGTGAATTGAGTTCCTTATTTGCCTATTGCAATGGTCTGTGGTATGTTGGAGGTGATTTTAATATAACCTGTTGGGTGTATGAGAGGGTGCCTTGAGGAAGAAAAACTAGAGGAATGAGACAATTCAATAAGTTAATTGATGATTTGGGCCGGTTGGAACTCCCTCTATCTAACGGAAAGTTTACATGGTCAAAACTTGGAGATGACAGCTTGCTGTCATTAATTGATCGATTTTTTATTTCAAAAGATTGGGATTTGTTATTTGATTCTTCTCGGGTGGTAAGAAAGGCTAGGTTTTTTTCTGACCATTTTCCTATTTTGCTGGAAGCAGGAAGTTTTTATTGGGGGCCTTCTCCCTTCAGGTTTTATAATTCATGGTTGAGTTTGGCAAGTTTTTTTTTTTTTTTTGATAATTAACCGAACTTTCATTGAGAACGAATGAAAGAATACACGGGCATACAAAAAGAAAGCCCACAAAAAGAGGGAACCACCCTAGAAAAAGGGGCTCCAATCAAGCAAGATAATTCCTAGAGAATAATTACAAAAAAACTTCGACACCGAAGCCCAAAGAGAAACATAAAATCTAATAAGGGACCACACTTCCTGAACTGATCTATCCCGCCCCCTAAAGATTCGATTATTTCTCTCCCCCCACAAGATCCACAAAACAGCACAAACCCCGGCCTGCCACAAAAACAACCCTTTCTCACGAAAAGGCGGGAACATAAGAAGCTCCACAACCAACTCTCTACCATCCTGAGGCCTGACAAAAGACAGGTTAAACTCCCCAAAGAGACAGCACCAAACAGCACGAGCAAATTCACAGTTCCAAAGAATATGATCCAGGTCCTCAGCCGCCTTCCTGCACAGAATACAACAAAAAGGCCCAACCAAAGGAGAACCTCTGGCCAAAATCCGATCCAAGGTGTTAACCCGTCCATGCCAGACCTGCCACACAAAGAACTTAACCTTCTTCGGAACCTTAACCTTCCATAAAGAGGAGAAGAAAGACTCACGCAAGGGTTCCCCCGAAGAAGTGGGGTTAACCAAACAGTGAAAAAAAGAACGACAGGAAAAGCCTCTGGACTGACAAGGACTCCAAATACGAACATCCCCCCTCATGGGATAAAACCTGAACTCACTAATGAGTGATAACAAAGCCATCACATCCGAAGACTCCCTGTTAGTTAACGCACAAAAAAAGCCAAAAGAAGGAGTCGGGGGAGTTCCAGGAGAAAGGATCGAAGCCACCGACTGATTTTTCAAGCAAGACAAATGATATAACCGGGGAAACAAAGAGCAAAGGGGTCGATCCCCCAACCACTTATCCTCCCAGAAAAAAGTAGCCCTCCCATCACCCACCTCGCAATGAATAAACTGAGAAAGGACAGGTAATTCAGACGAAATTTCTTTCCACGGGTTTCTGGAAGTGCCTAACGCCCCACCAACAGTCCATTCAAAGGGATGAGGACCATACTTGCTTGTAATGACCCTGTGCCAGAGGGTATCAGTTTCATGGTAGAACCGCCAAAGCCATTTAGCCAAGAGGGCCTTGTTCCTGACCCTCACATTACCAATGCCTAACCCCCCCCATATCAATAGGCCTAGAAACAATCTCCCACCTCACCAGATGAGAACCTCTACCTTCATCCACCCCTTCCCACAAAAAATCCCTCATCAACTTTTCAATAACCTTAGTAACTTTAGTGGGAATTCTAAACAGAGACATAAAGAAAATTGGGATTCCACTCAACACCGATTGGATAAGAGTTAAACGACCACCTTTGGAGAAGAAACACTTCCTCCAAGAAGCCAACCTCTTCCGAATCTTATCAACAACCGGGTTCCAGAAAGAAAGACTCCTAGGGTTGTGACCAAGGGGAAGACCTAGGTAGGCAGAGGGGAAAGAGCCAACCTCGCACCCCACTAGAGACGCCCACCTATCCAACTTACCCGGGTCGCAGGAAAGGCCTAAAAGCTGACACTTGCCTCTGTTAATCTTGAGGCCTGAGATGGCCTTAAAAAACCTGAGGATTTGAATCAAATTACAGAAAGACTCCTCCTTTCCCGAGCAAAAGAAAATCGTATCATCGGCAAACTGGAGATGTGTGAGAGAAACCCTATCTCTCCCCACCTCGAAGCCATGAAGAATATTACCCTCAACCCCTTTGGCAATAATCCTACTCAAAGTGTCCACCACCAAAAGAAAAAGGAAGGGAGAAAGGGGGTCACCCTGTCTAAGACCTCTGGAGGCTTGAATCCTTCTCCTAGGTTTGCCATTAACCAAAATGGCATAATTAACCGATCTTACACAGCTCCAAACCCAAGATCTCCACTTGTAACCAAACCCCTTTTTAGCTAAAAGTTTGGCAAGTTGTGTGGAGCTTATTGAAAAATCATTGAGAGAAGATCTCTCTTATGGATGGGCAGGGTTTGTAATTAACTCTTAAGCTCAGAAATTTGCAGAACCTTTTGAAGAAATGGTATGCTGATTTTGAGGTTAGTAGGAAGCAGCAAGGAAATTCTTTGATCTCAGTTATTTCGGGGCTGGATGAGAAATCAGACCAAGGGAGTTTATCTGCTCATGAGGTGGAGCTTCGTGCTGTAGCAAAGAGGGATTTGTTTGCCCTTTATTTGAAGGGAAGAAAGAAATTTGATTCAGAAATGCAAGCTGAAATAGTTGAAAGAAGGGGATGAGAATACGAGATTTTTTCATAGATATTTGGCAGCAAGGAAAAGGAAGCAGCTGATTTCTGAGTTATCTTGATTTGAGGGTGAGTCTTTGCTTTCATTCAGAGAAATTGAGCAAGAGATATTGGGTTTTTTCTCTACTTTATACAGTAGGAAATTGGATTGGCACTCAGGCATTGGTAAAAATAAGGCACCCGGTCTGGCGGGTTTTACTTCGGAATTTCTTTTGAAGTTTTGGCCCTTTTTAAAGGAGGATTTCATGAGATTATTTCGTGAATTTCATAGAAATGGACATTTGAATTCAGCTCTTAAAGAAACTTTTATTTGCTTAATTCAAAAAAAGGAGTTTGTTACTACTATTAGAGATTTTCGTCCAATCATCTTGACCTCCTCCATTTAAAAGTAGTAGTAAAAGTGCTGGCTGAAAGACTCAAGAAAGTAATTCTGGAAATCATTGCTCCCACTCAAAGCGTCTTCATCGAAGGTAGGCAGATTCTTGACCCGATATTAATGGCCAATGAAGCTGTGGAATTCTATAGATCCAAGAAGAAATAAGGTTGGATTTTAAAGCTGGACATGGAGAAAGCTTTTGATTGCGTGGATTGGGATTTCCTTGAGGAGATTTTAAAACTAAAGTGTTTTTTTGGGAAATGGATTCAATGGATTCTTGGGTGCATTAAGAATCCTAAATTTTCAGTTTTTATTAATGGGCGGCCTGGGGGAGAATTGAGGCTTCAAGGGGATTAAGGCAAGGTGATCCACTTTCAACTTTTTTATTTCTTCCTGTAGGGGAGGTGTTGAATGTTTTGATGGAAAATATTTATGAAAAAGGAATCTATGAAGGATTTGTGGTAGGGAGGGACAAGGTTCATGTTTCCATCTTGCAATTTGCAGATGATACATTGTTTTGTAATTATAACGATGATATGATGGTAGTGTTGAAGCAAACTATTGAATTATTTGAATGGATTTCGAGTATGAAGATTAATTGGGAGAAATCAGCATTATTTGGGGTTAATATTTAAGATAAGGAGGTTTTTTCGATGGCTGAAAAGTTGATGTGTGAGGTTGAGCCCCTCTTCCTTTTCTCTTTCTTGGTCTTCCTTTGGGTGGGCATCCAAAATCCTTATCTTTTTGACAGCCGGTTCTTGACAAGATTCTTAAGAAATTGGATAGATGGAAGCGTTTTAATTTTTCTAGAGGAGGGAGAATGACTCTTTGTAATTCGGTTCTATCAAGTGTTCCTTTATATTATTTATCTCTTTTTTATGCCATCAGAAGTTAGCTTAAAATTTGAGAGATTGTTGAGAATTTTTTTTTGGGAAGGAAATGAGGGTGGTAAATCATCCCATTTGGTTAGATGGAGAGTTACTTCTTTGTTGCAAACAGATGGTGGTCTCGGTTTTGGGTAAGTTAATCATAGAAATGTGGCTTTGTTAGCAAAATGGGGTTGGAGGTTTATGCAGGAACCTCAAGCTTTATGGAGAAAAGTGATTAAAAGCATTCATGGGGCCTCGGACATTGATTGGCATACTTCGGGTAAGGCTGTTTTCAGCCTTAGAAGTCCATGGATGAGTATGTCCAGGATTTGGAAGAATGTGGAGTCTTTTGCTGCTGTCAGATTAGGGGATGGAAAGAGAATTCTGTTTTGGAAAGATATTTGGGCAGGGGATTCGACTTTGCTAGAGAAATTTCCTCAGTTGTTTTCAATTGCTTCGAAACCTAAGGCTTTGGTAGCAGATCTTTGGGATGTGGAAACTTTTTCTTGGAGTTTGGAGTTTAGAGGTTTTTAAAGGATGAGGAGATCACTATCTTTGCATAGATTGGAAATTATTTCTTCCTTTAAAGTTGGAGTAGGAGGTGATTTTAGGGTGTGGACTTTGGAAGCTTTGGGGGTTTTCTCGATTAAATCATTGACAAGGAAGCTGGTGTCTAAGGAGATGAGTCGGGTGTTATGGAAATCTAAGAGTCCAAAGAAAATCAGCCTCTTAATTTGGATAATTCTTACTAGAAACCTAAATACGATTGAAGTTCTTCAAAGAAAATTGCCGAAGTCCTATCTTTTGCCTTCAGTTTGTTCTTTGTGTTTGGCGAGCGGGGAATCTCATGAGCATATTTTCTTTGGCTGTTCTTATTCTCTTAATTGTTGGTTCAAGCTATTATCTATTTTTCATTTGGATTGGGTCTTCTTGGCAAAGTTAAAGGAGAATGTTCAACAACTTCTATTGGGGCGTTATTTTCCAGCAAAAGCAGCTCTTTTATGGGTTAATGTTATCAAGGCATTGTTGTCAGAATTATGGTTGGAGAGGAATTCAAGAATATTTGAAAGCAAAAGTCTTTTGTGGGTGGAAAGATTTGATTCAGCATGCTTGAAGGCGTCATCCTGGTGCACACTTTCCAAACCTTTTGAGCCTTATTCTTTGAATGATATTTATTTTAATTGGGAGGCTCTTTGGTAGTTTGTTTTCATGTTTCTTTAGGTTCTCGTGATGTTTTTATTTGCTTTCTCTCACTCCCTAGTGGAGTTTGTATCTTTTTTAGCATTAGTCTCTTTTCATAGTCTTAATGAAAAGGTGTTTCTTGTTAAAAAAAAAAAACGCTATAGATGAACTAAAGATTTGTGAAAAATGAAAACCACACCATTTCTCCTGTAGAATGGGTAGCTTGATCAATCTAGACTGGCCACAACTCTCTTTAGAAACCTTCAATGGTTTTTCTTTTTAGAATAACCGAACTTTCATGGAGAAAAAATGAAAGAATACAAGGGCATACAAAATATTGAGAGCCCACAAAAAAGAAAAGAAAAGGGAGGCAAACTAAAGAAAGGGCCTCAATCAAGCAAAATAAGACCTAACGGGTAATTACAAAAAGGTTTAATTGCAGAGGTCCACAAAGACACGTTGAACCTAATTAGGGAGGGTCCACACGCCCCTCCAAGACCTCTCAAGCCCTTTGAAAACACTGTTATTTCTCTCCCCCCACAAACCCTACAGAACAACACACGCACCCCAGCCTACCACAGAAACCCTCCTTCCTCACGAGGAGGGGTGAAGAAGGAACTCCTTCATCATCTCTCTACAATCCCTATGTCTAGCCAAGTTGAAGCCAAACTTCTTGAAGACACAGCTGCGACAACATAAGCTAAATCACAACCCCAGAGATATGATCAAGGTCCTTAGCTGCCCATTTGCAAAGAATGCAACACAACTGCCCAACTAAATTGGGCAACTTCCTCGAGACTCGATCCAAGATGTTAACCCTTATGTGGAGAACCTGTCACACAAAACTTTAACCTCTGAAATTTTCACCTCCTACACTGAGGCAAAGACGACACTCGAGGGAGAGGGATTGACCAAGCAAAAGAAGAAGGATTTGCAAGAAAAGCCTTCGGACAGACAGGGACTTCACAAACGAGTATATGTTCTCACTAGACTACAATGAAACTCCTTCACCAGCGAAAGGAGGGCAACAACAGCCGATGTTTCCCTATCGGACAAAGGATGCTGAAACCCCAAAACGGGCAAAGGAGAGGTTGGAACGTTATGCAACACATTCGCTATTGAGCAGTTCTTCATCGAGGATAAATCATACAAACGAGGAAAAAGAAAGCAGAGGGGTCTATCCCTCAACCACTTATCCTTCCACAAAAAGGTATCTCTCCCCTCCCACACCGAGCAATGAACAAACTGAGAAAAGAAAGAAAACCCCTCAACTATACCTTTCTGGAAGTGCCTTTTAACCCCTCCCCCAATCCATTCGAAAGGGATTCACAATAGCCTTTTGCCAAAGGGAGTTAGACACGAGATGGAAACACCAAAGTCATTTAATCAGGAACGCACTGTTACAGGCCCTTAAATTCCCTATATCCAATCACCCCTCATGGACAGGATTAGTCACCACCTCCCACCTGACTAAGTGTGACCCTTTTCCTTCTTCAATCCTTTCTCGAAGAAAATCCCTCATGAGCTTTTCAATACCCTTACCCACAAAAATCCTAAAAGGGGACATGTAATAGCTTGGGATACCACTCAACATTGCTTGAATAAGATTAGTTATGCCCCTTTTTGAAAAAAAGCTCTTCTTCCACGAAGAGAGCCTCCTGTGGATCTTGCTCACAACCGGATCTCAGATTCGCAGATCTTGGTTCAAGTTTAGAATACTTTCTTTGTGAAAACCTCTCCTTCTGAAGATGAACCCATATTAAATCACTTTCTTTGAATTTAACATGTCTTTGACTCATGTTGGCATCCATCATATCCTTTTTGTTTGTTTAAAAATCTTGTCTCAAACTTGTTCATGCAATTTCTTGAAATTCTTGGCATATTTATCATCTCCGACGCTATAATTATGAGTAATAGAAAGCAGAACTAAGTCCAAGGGACTAATAAATCATTGGCCATACACCACTGGAAATGGACTATAATTGGCTAGTAGATTGATTATAAGAAAATTCAGTATGAGGTTGGACTAGATCACATTGACGAGTATTCTTTCCCGCACAACATCTTAGAAGATTACCCAAACTTCGGCTGACAACTTTAGTTTGACTATTAGTTTGAGAATGAAAAGAACTAAGATGAGGATTGGTTTGTAATTTTCTCCAAAGTGTGTGCCAGAAATGACTTAAAAATTATGAATCTTTATCAAACAATTTTTTTCATTGATAAAATGAAAAATTACAAAAAAAAAGATTTTTGTTTACAAGAGTACAAAGAAGGGATTTCAATTCGGTTGTTGATGTTTTTTTTTCCTTTTTCTAATTTTAAATTTTATTTCTAATTTCTAATTTGTAATTTTTTTTAAAAAAAAAAATTGAATCTATAAGAAATCATAAACTAGGAATTCCATGGAGTCTAACAATCACAAAATATAAATGAATAATGTTAGATGCATATAGAGTTTTGCTGCAAGAAACAAAATAAGCCATTTATGAAAAATCAATTAATAATAACCGTGATTGAGATTTTTTTGTTTCCCCAAGTCTTTTTTTTTTTTTTGGATAAGAGACAGAAACCCTTCATTAAGAAACAAGTGGCATTAGACCAACATTCTTCCTGGGAGCATTTGCAACTGGCATTAGTGTGTATAATCTAGAATGTTTCTTAGGACTCTTGGCAACATGACAAATATGGATCATTTACATACCTTCTTAGATCTCTTTCACTTATTGCCAATAAAAGTTCTCTTAGCAAAGTTTTATCCCTACCAAATGTCCTCCAAGCTAGCCCACTTGAAATGATAATGAATTCTCTTTACAGCAATGTAGAACATAGAGGCGATTAGATTTAAAAAGAAATCCCATTATGTCATAGAAATTGACCATGACCACTATTTTCATTATTTTCAAAATTCTTTTAAAAGTTAGATAGTCTTTGTAAAACTCCTTGACAAAAGTTCTTGCCCATGTAATCATTATGAATAGATCATCTATCATATAGTCAAGGGTGTCCTAAGAGTAGGCGGCAAGCATCTGTAGGGGTCACACCATATCTCATCTTTATACTTTTACCCATTTAAAACATAACAAGATGATGATTGTGTATTCTGGCTTTGTTGCCTTTTTAAGCCATGAAAGTTTGTAAGGATTAAGGACTTTTCTCTACTTTTAGGTTCAATTTGTCTACCATTTTTGTCAAGGCCATATTCTCAAAGCTACTTCCCTCAAATATTATGCTACAAGCCTAGTCGTGAGAAGTACATTTTGAATGAAAAATGCTATCTTTTGAAGCTACTTCTCAATCTTTTCTTAGATGACACACAAACTTTATCGAACCACTATAGATTTTCCTTGATCAACAAAGATAATTTCTTCATCTTCTTCAAGAATTTCTAGATTTCTACATTTCGAATGGATATCACCTTTTTTAATGGATCTCGGGTGGGGCTAAAGACACTTCTAGAAACCCTTAGAAAGGCATCTCTAAAGAGCTCCCTTTCTTTTCCGTACTCATTCATTGTTCGGTGGATGATGGAGGGACACCTATTTCCCCAAATATATCTTCTCTCCTCTATGAGGAATCATTTCGTGCCAGCTGTCCTTTCTCATCTTGGGAGCTTGCCCTCTCCTTCGTTGGGGTTTCGTCATCCTCTGATAGGGAAAGGGAAACGATGGATACTGTGGTTCTTTTTCTTTGATCGAGGAGTTTTGTTTTAATAGGGAGAAGGACATTTTCTTTTGGCAGGATCTTTGGACTGGGGATACCCAAGTCTTGTTTCCTGCAGTTATTTGTGATTTCTTTTTCTCCTATTGGGTCGGTCTCAGAGTTTTGGGATTTTCATCTTCTTTCGTGGAATATTGTCTTTCGGCCGTTCTTGAAAGAAATGAAATCATAGCTTTGCAATCTCTTTTGGGTAATTTTGCTTCTATGAAGGTTGGTTCTAGCCCCATGGGACGACCTCGTTGGTAATGGCTTGGGGTCTCTTGGTCATATCGGCTTAGAGGTCTCAGGTTCGAGCCTTCAGGTGAGCTTAATAAATAAAAAACCCTTGATGTCTCCCGAGTCCGAACCTTGGTGCTGGTGCGGGTATAGGGGAGCAAAGCTCTGACCAGTGTTTTAAAAAGCGTCGTCGGGCGCGCGCCTAGGCGCTAGGCTCAACAGTAGCGCCTCGCCTCGGAGAGGCGAGGCGCTGGTAGGAAGGCGCGCGCCTTCCATGAAGCGCCTAAGGCGTGCGCCCGGTGTCACAATCGTGCTAAGAAGAGACTAGATTGTGACCCCCACAGTGCAGACAAGAGCAACGGCGGCACGCGAGTGTCGCCCATATGGCCACGCGAGGGCCAAAAGAAGATGAATGCCATGATGCGACCGAGGAGGACGGTGCATCATCCAACACACCAACATATGTAGGCATGAATGCCAAGTTGAGATTAGGGGAAAAAGGAAGACAACCATGTCGTCTAAGGTGGCATCTACAAGCTTAGTGGGGGCCAGATGGGGCCCCGAGCCATATCCTCGAAAGTCGGGGTTCCGTCATGAGTTTTGACGTGCGGCTCTGGAGTTAAGTCCGTATATGGACAAGATAGAAGCTTGCCAGATTTCGTGTCGATCGGAGTCCAGACGAGCGCTCCACGCTGGCGTATGATCCCTCGCCAAATTGACGTGCAAGGGTGCCAGGAGCAATAATCTCAATATGCTACCTTAGGGGGAGGCATGGTGTCAGCTCTCCACCACCCCTGGGCCTCAGGGCCTAAGCGAGCTACCCCATGGCACATGAGTGTGTCATGGTGTGGGCGAGCGTCTGCAAGACGAGTGTCTTGGGCGTCTTCTTATGGAATGGGATTTCCTAAGACAGTGTCGGGCGGCACGGGTGTGCCGACATTGCGCCCCTTCCCATGGGCTAGAGGTTCGACCATAGGACCCGGTAGCGGCCAGCTACTCGAGAACGACTCGGCATGGACACGGAAGATGTCATGCCTCGATATGACTTGGATGGATGGATGTCCGAGTGGCCCCGATCATAAAGGCGACCCATGGGAAGGTTTCGATAACATGTCCGAGCAGCTAAGTTAAGTGACATCCCGAGGCCCGGGATTGGGTCACTATTCATCAGTGGGACTCGATGATTCCCGGTTTGCACGTTACTTACCCGATTTGTCCCGGTATGTCTTATAATGCCCCGGTTTGCATCGGTTGCACCCGGTAGACATTATAATCACCCGGTAGGGCCCGATAAGTGCCGGAATCACCCGGTAAGCTTCGGTTAAGCGTTCTGACGCCGTTCTGGCCCAACGAAGAGACCGATTGAGCCCCGGTGAAGTCCCGAATCGATGTGAAGACAATACGGACATGTCAAAGAGTTGAGGGACGATGTCCCAAGAAGCGACGTTGCGTCGAGATGACCTTGGCCTAATGTAGAGGCAAGGTGAAGCCCTGAGACTTGGCCTAGAGTAGAGGCAAGTCGGTAGAGTCGCGTTTCAGTGAACATACACGTACGGGCGACGTGTATGGCCAAGTATACTTCCGCTGCATCAAAAGATAAGCTTGGTTGAGGAGGATTAACCTCGCCTAAGGTCCGACGAAACCACGAAAGGATGGGCGAAAAATGTATTGGGGCTTGAGTTCCCCCTTAAGGCTGGCCATGATAAGGCGAAAAATCATGGCGCCGCGCGGTTGGAAAGTTGCGACCGTGACACCCGGCGCGCCTCGAGGGCTTTCTAAACAAAACGGTGCGTTTTGTTTTTTTTTTTTTTTTTTTATAATTTTTTAAAACAAAACGCACGTTTAGTTAGGGTTCTCTTTATGTTTATTATTATTTTTTAAATAATGCCCCAAAACACATTATAACCCTCGCGAAGTCGCACTGCACAGCGACACTTGACTCACACTCACCTCCTTTCTCCTCCTTCAAATCGGCATCCCTCCTTCAAATCGACATCCCTGCAGCCCGTCGCTGCCAACAAAGATCAATGCCGGTAGGTTCTTTCTCTCCCTCTGTTTATTTCATGTGATTTCTCTCTCTCTCTCAGTTTATGTCCTTCGATTTCTCTCTCTCTCTCCACCAACACTCTTTCATTCTCTCAGTCGCCTTTCTCTCTTTTTCTCCACAAAATTGAAAGCCTCTCCCTTTCCATTTCACTCTTCACTTGATTGGTTCCTCCATCTCACTCCAAGATTTCAGTTTCTTCTCACCACCTCTTTATCTCTCTAACTATTTTCATTTTCTTAATGTACTGTACTGTCTACTGAGATAATTAATTTGATTGATTAGGTTAGTATTGGTGATTGGTAATTGGTTAGATGGCTGAGGACAGTCTAAGAAAAGATCCGGCATGGAAATATGCTTGTTTGGAAAATGCTGAAGATATTAATGCTTTAGTTTGTGGTTTTTGTTCCAAAGTAACAAAAGGAGGGGTATATAGAATGAAGCAACACCTTGTTGGTGGTTATAGAAATGCAATGGCAGGTAGAAAATGTCCGGATCATGTAAAAGAAGAAATTAAAGCATATATGTCCAAGAGAAAGGAGGTCAAAGACCAAAGAAATTTGATTATGGACATTGATGCTGCAAATTATGGTATTGAAGATGATGATGAGGATGAAGATGGTGTAATGGTAAGCAATTCGAGTAAGAGATCGGCATCAAGTTCAAATTTTCCAAGGACAAGTTTAGAATCAATTAAGTCTTCTTTTAAGAAGCCAAAACAAAAGGGTCCGATGGATGCATATTTTACTCCTAATCCAGAAACTGTTGATTCAAAGTCCAAAGAGAAGCACTAAACCTAGCTAAGTCTCAAACCTCTTCCCTAGATCTCTCGATCTCTCTAAAAGTCCTACTATGCCTCTCTAGTTGTCAAAGCACAAAGAGAAGCACTAAACCTAGCTAAGTCTCAAACCTCTTCCCTAGATCTCTCAATCTCTCTAAAAGTCCTATTATGCCTCTCTAGTTAAATTGATGCAGTAGGATTGGTGGTTAATTAGATATTAATCTTGGTTAATTCCTTAGTTGATCCCTTTTAGTATCTTTTGGTATATTTAGCACTTAGCTTGTTCTTAATTCTCTATAAATAGGGAATTCTTCTCTTGTATTTCATAACTTTTAATCATAATAAAGATTTTTTGATAGACTTCTTGGAGAAAATTCTCCTTCGTCCATTAGGCTGCACCAATTTGGTATTAGAGCAACCATATGGGCCAATGTTGGTTGCCGCTGATGGAAGATCGAGAAACTCTTATTGACGCAGTTCGCAAGAGGGAGTTTCATGGGTTGTGCTCGTTACTCAACCACGCACAATTATTTATAGAGGTGATACCTTTTAGAGCACCCTCTTTTCAAGATTACAAAGGAAATTTCAAGAATTTGCCAAGAATTATCCAAGAATGGAATTTTATAACACAAGAAGGAAATTCAAGGCCAAAAAAACCTTCTTTCGATTTTGAATCAATGACCAATGGAGGCGAAAAATTATTCAAGAACACACCTAAATTCCTACATCAACCTGAAGCGTTGGAGAAAATCAGGAAGGGGATGATTGATGTTCAACAAATTTTGGAGGAATTAACTCACAAATTAGATCGGTTTACTACAAATTGATCAATTCAGTGCAAAGAAGAACTCACTCGAAACCAAGAACTCATAGATAATGTGAAAAAAAATTCAAGAAAATCAAGAACCCATCTCAAGTCATGAAGACACAAGCAAAGAAGACGTCGCGAGCGAAGGATGATGCTGTGCATTCTTTTCCAACTCGAAATTAGCCCTACTTTGATTACCAAGAAGTTGTCACTTATTTTCTTGGTCTTATTCTTTTGGATTGGAGACCTTTTTGTATAGTTAGTCAAGCTTGGCTCTTTTTGTTGGGCTGTCTTTTTGTATACCTTTTGTTTTCTTTCATATTTTTTAATGAAAGCTCTATTTCTTATAAAGAAAAAAAAAATCTTATGAGCTTCCCAACTATTAAATATTGTGGGGTCAAGTAGTTGTCTTGTTAGGTTAGTTGAGTTGTGCATAAGCTAGTAGCTTATACTAGTGATAACAAAAAATAAAAAATCGGGGAAATTTTTTATTCTTGAGGCTGCCAATATCAAGGCTTGTTTTACATAAAGGGCTAAGAGTTTCTCCCCCAGTTGACAAGGTTGCTGCCACCACCATTTCTAGAGCCCTTCCACAAAAAAAATCTTTGATAAGCTTCTTCAATCTTTTGGTACAAGGTTGCTGCCACCACCATTTCTAGAGCCCTTCCACAAAAAAAATCTTTGATAAGCTTCTTCAATCTTTTGGTCGTCTTTGAAAGATATTTAAAGATAAGGAAGGTAGTAAACTGGAATACTAGACAAAACTGCATTTGTAATGGAGGTAGTAAACTGGAATACTAGACAAAACTGCATTTGTATTGGTTTTTGGTTTTTGAAAATTAAGCCTATAAATACATCTTCCACCTATGGGTTTCATGTTTTGTTATCTACTTTTTACCTATGTTTTCAAAAACGAAGCTAACTTTTGAAAACTAAAAAAAGTAGTTTTTAAAAACTTGTTTTTGTTTTTGGAATTTGGCTAGAAACTCAAATATTTCCTTAAGGAAGATGGAAACCATGGTAGAGAAGAAGAAAACCATTGTAGAAAAATGGTAAGAAAAGAAGTACAATTTTCAAACACCAAAAACCAAATGGTTATCAAACGGGGTCTAAGGAATTAACCAAGCTTAATATCTAGTTAACTACTAATCCTACTACATCATATTCTATCCCTAAAAAAAGAAAAACTCGTCCTTGAGGTTTAAAAAGAAAATGAAGATAGGGGGACAAAAGTAAATTGCTCGAATGAGAATAGTTGATAAGTCGTAATGGTTCCAATGACGCTTCTTTCGATGATTTGAAAAAATTTCCACTGAAAATACTTTCTTCTTTGCCAATTTTAGAACACTATTATCAACAAAATAATTCATAATCCCTTGAAAAAACTTCTCTTCATTCACAAATCCATTTCGTTCGAGTTTTCTTATTATTTCCATAAAAAATTCTCTTCGATTGCTGCAATTTGTTTTCACTCTTACTGAAGAACTCTTGCCCTACCTTCTTGGCCATTGTTGGAGTAGCAAAACAATCCACAAACCCATGAAAAAATTTATTTTCTTTCATAGACTCATTCAAAAAATTGTTGATTGCAAAATTTAGGAGATGGTGGTTGAAAAATGGTGTGATTGGGGCACCGCTATGTTTTGCAGGAAATGATGAATCCAAACCATTTGTTGAATATCAGGAAAGAGCTCGACTTAGGCCAGGTCAACATAATGTAATTTAGTTTGTGTATGGGTTGGGTCAAGGTATCAAGAATTGGATTGGGCATGGGTCGGATTGGAGCACTTAACACATTTAATTGGGGTTGTTTGTGGGTTTGGTTGCGTGGGTTACGGGTTGAAAAAGCATGATTCTCACCAGAGGGTGATGATGGCGCGTCATCGAACTTGACTAGGGCCAGTGTTTTAAAAGGCGCGCCTAGGTAAGAAGGCGGGCCTAGGCGCGCGCCTTCCATGAAGCCCCTGAGGCGCGCGCCCCACGTGCCTCTAGGGATTATTGAATTTCATTTTTTTTAAAGTTTTCAAGTCCAAATTATGGGTTTAGGTTAGTTATTTTTTAAAAGAAAATTGTAAAACCTCTAAACGCAAGGGCTTCTCTTAGGTTTCAGTGGCGTTGCCCCTGGACCCTGACTCGCCCCGTACTTGATCATTCGAAGCGCTTGATAACAAATTTAAGGCATTGCTACATGTATATATATTTTTTATGGCTTTTTATATATAGTGCGCCTTACAAAAAAAAGCCCGCGCCTTTTTTGGCGCCTTATGCCTAAGCCCCAAAGGGCCATTGCGCCTTAGTGCGCCTTGAGCCTTTAAAAACACTGGCTCTGACTCTCGGTTACCTAAAAAATGAAGGTTGGTTCTTTTGAAGATTCTAGAATATGGCCTCCTGAACCCTCTGATTTGTTTTCAGTTAAATCGTTGACCGACAGAGTGCTTCAACCTCTCCATTGCCTAAGAATCAATTGGGCTATTTGGAAATCCAAAAGCCCTAAAAGAATCAATATTTTATCTTCAATGGGAGTTTAAATACCGCTGAAGTTCTTCGAACAAATTTTCCTTTTTTCAAGCTCATGCCATCGGTTTGTCCTATTTTCCATGCAGATGGGGAGTATCTTTTTCATATCTTTTTTGGTTGGGCTTATTCATTGAATTGTTGGTTCAAGCTTCTTGATCTTTTCAACATGCATTGGGTTTTCTCAAAT
This sequence comes from Trichosanthes truncata, assembly GCA_033996785.1. Lineage (NCBI taxonomy): Eukaryota > Viridiplantae > Streptophyta > Magnoliopsida > Cucurbitales > Cucurbitaceae > Trichosanthes > Trichosanthes truncata. Next base: position 15,448,975 of record MU867261.1, on the reverse strand, counting down.
GTTTTAAAGGACAATATTCTTCAGCTTCTCATTGGTCCTCTTTTGGCCTCAAGGCCGAACCTCCTATGGGTAAATGCAGTTATAACTTTGTTTTTAGAATTATGGTTGGAAAGAAATCAAAGAATTTTTTAAGACAAGCATCTCCCTTAGTTTGATCGTTTTGAGTATGCAAGATTAAAGGCTTTCTCATGGTGTTCTCTCCAAGTCTTTTGTTGATTTTTCATTAAATGATATTTGTTTAAATTGGCATTTATTGTTCCTCTTTAATTTTTGTTTTTTTTTAGTTTTCTTCTTCTCACCCCTCTTTGGAGTTTGTATCTTTTGAGTATTTGTATCTTTTCATTATTTCAATGGAAAGTTTCGTTTCTTGTTAAAAAAAAGGGAGAAGGGATGTTCGTATTTGGGGTCCTAGACTATTCAAAGGTTTCTCTTGTAGGTCCTACTTTCAATGTTTGGTGGTTTCCTTTCCCTCGAGTGGTTTTGTCTTGACCTTGTTGTGGAAGGTACATATTTTCAAGAAGGTTAAGTTTTTTGTGTGGCAGGGCATTCACGTGTTGCATTCTTGGTAGGAGGATGGTAGAGGATCCTGATCATATTTTTTGAAATTGTGATTTTGCCTGTGTAGTCTGGAATTATTCTTTGACATGTTTGGATTGTGTTTTGTCAGGCTTAGGGGTTGCAGAGAGATAATTGAGGAATTCCTTCTTCATTTGCCCTGTTGCGAAAAAGGGAGGTTTATATGGTGAGGCGAGGTGTGTATTGTTTTCTGGGGCTCGTGCGTGAGAGGTATAGTAGAACCTTTAGAGGGCTTAGGAGGACTTCGTGTGATGTATGATCCTTCGTAAGGTTCCGTGTTTCTCTCTGGGCTTTGGTGGTGAAGCCTTTTTATAATTATTCTTTAGGTCTCATTTACTTGATTGGAATGCCTTTTTTGTGGGCTCTATTTTTGTATGCCTCGGTATTCTTTCATTTTTTTCCCATGAAAGTTCGGTTATTAAAAAAAAAAAAGATTCTGGAGCACTATGAGAATCTTCATTTTCTTGTATTATTATTCTTCCCCTCAATTAAAATGATGATTTTGTGTTTTGGACATCTTGAGGCTATATGACCATAACCTTATCATTTAAAATGAGTTTCCATTAAATGAGCCTGCAAATGTTTTAGAGTTAGCCCCTGCATTTCCTTTAGATGGTATTGAAGAGGATTTAGTAATTGGACTAGGCTTGAAAGATATTGCTTCAGCTAGATTTTTCACAAATGATGGGTCGAAAGCCACAAGCAGCTTTCTGGTGTTTCTCTATCTTAAGAGCGGGCTTGTAAACAACATTTGAACTCCCGAATAAGGTTGAAAATTTCAGGTTTCTATCCTAGAAATCAAGCTGTATTCTTCTGCAGCAAGATCACACTTCTACATAAATATATAAAATTCTACCATGTAATCTTCCACTGGATTTTCAGAAAAGCATCTTGTTTGTAGTTGTGAGGAAGGTACCTTCTATCGAGCTTTGAAAGTTTGACGTCATCTTTTCCCAACTCACGTTCTAGCTTCTATCGTCATTTAGTCGTTTCTTGATATTTTTCCACCATAAAGAAACATGATTTTTTCTTTTAACTATATAGCAACAAAAGTTCTTTCATTAATGTATATGGGCTATTCTCTATACCATCACTTAACATCACAGCTCACGATGGAATAAACTCCACAGGTAGAAGCTAACTGCTAGCAATTGCCACAGGTAGCAACTAACTGCTAGCAATTGTCTATGTTCACTTGACATGGCTCAGCTCAAGCTTGATAGGGTCACCTTTGCTCAGCTATGCTAACTCGTAGTTCCCCACTCAGTATATAGTATCATGACTCTACCTTCATCAACCACTCAGCTTTGCCGAACCCAGGATTTCACCTTTCACAACATAAAGTCCTCGCTTGCATGAACTAAGGCATGATTCTCAATCCTTTCATATTGGAATCCACCATATTCTGCTCTATTCTAGGTATGCTTTATGCTTTCTTAATACTTGAGCTTTGTTGAGTTCATCTCTCACTTGTTGTAGTGCACTAAGTTGATCATCAAAGTTACTTTGGTAAACACTATATCAGTTTAAACATTCAATGATTCTTCCTCTTTTGTAGATTGTTGGTTGTTAATGATAGATTTTCACATCTACAAACAGTATGAAGCCGATCCATTTGATAAATTCGTTTGGCTTCATTCTTCCTTCAAAGTATAGAAATTCCACTAACATTAAAAGAATGACATTTTGGACACATTGGAGGGAAATTCTCACCAGAATGATGGCTGCAACTTCAATTGGAAGTATTGAAATTTCCTTCCTCATTGCTTAGTCAATGAAAAATTCTTGATCTTTCTCATTAGGATCAACAGCCTCATGATGGCTCTAGTTGTTGCTATTGTTGTTCCACGTACCTTTTTTTTTTTTTGGAATAAGAAACTAGCTATAGTTGTTCTACTTGTTTTTGCATTTCTTTGTTTTTTTTTTTTTGGTAAAGAAGAAACAAAAATTTTCATTAAGGGAATGAAAAGCGACTAATGCTCAAAAGATACAAACTCCACAAGGGAGTGAAAAAGCAAAATGAAACATAAAGACTAATGAAAGATAAAAACATCCCAATGTAAGTAAATATCATTAAGAGAAAAAGGAATAAAAGATCTGGAGAGAGAACATCAGGATGAAGCTTTCAAGCAAGCTGAATCAAAATGCTCGAACCATGGGAGACACTTGTTGTCAAAGATTCTGGAATTCCTTTCCATCGAAAATTTTGAAATAAGGGCTTTGATCGCATTGGACCAAATAAGAAAGGGCTTTGAGGGTAAAGAAGGTCCTATGAGGAGCTAAAGTACATTATCCTTCAAAATTGAAGAAAACACTCCATGCATCTTGAACACCGAGAACAACTTTAACCAACTCCTCAAGGAATAGGAGCACCCGAAAAAGAGATGGTTATGATAATCCCCATCTTCAAAGCAAAGTGGATACATCGATGGCATAAGAGCAAAAAAAAAAAAAGGCATTTTCCATTGTAAAACCTCTGAAGTATTAAGCCTCCCATTAAGAACAATCCAAAGAAGAATGTTAATTTTCTTTGGACTTTTAGTTTTCCAAATCACCCGATATAATTCCTTGGTCAAGGGCGAAGATGAAGGTAACTTTCTAGTCAATGATCTTACTGTGAATATCCTCGATGGTTCCAAAGACCAAACTCTTGAATCATTTGAAGGGCCAATTTTAAAGGGTGAAATATAACCCATTAAAGAAGCAAAGGCTGCAATCCCCCTCCCCCCCCCCCCCCCCCCCCCCCCCCCCCCCCCTTTTAAAGTCTTCTAAAAACAATAGTCCATGAAGAAGTAATAGGGTCCCACAAATCTGCCATTGAAACATCAGGAGATGAAGAAATAGAGAATAGCTGTGGAAAAAGATCCATTAAAGGAGAATTACCAACCCAATTATCCTTCCAGAATGAGATCTGATCACCCATCCCCAATCTGAATGTTGCATAAGCATCCACCTGCTTCCAAATCATAGAAATATTAATCCATGGGCTTCTAAGACTCGAACAATACTTTCCAGCCGTGTGCCAATTATGAATAGAAAACCATGAATGCTCTTCACCACCATACGCCAAAGAGAGTGAGGTTCAAACATAAATCTCCAACCCCATTTTGCTAGAAGAGCTTCATTTCGGTGCTTTAAGGCCCCTATACCAAGACCTCCATCCAATTGAGACTTCGAAGCTAGATTTTCCAACTCACCAAGTGTGTAAATTTACCACCGTCACATCCTTCCCAGAAAAAATTGTGCATCAATCTCTCTAAATTCAAACTTACTTCAGAAGGCATTAAGAAGAGAAACAAATAATATAAAGGAATGCTGGAGAGCACCGAGTTGCAAAGGGTCAATCTCCCTCCATGAGAAAGTCCGACGGTCCAACTTCTTGAGGATTTTGTCCATGACCTGCTGCCAAAAAACTGTTGATTTGGGATGACCCCCAAGGGAAAGACCAAGGTAGTTGAAAGGGAGATTTTTCTACCTTGCAATTCAACTTTTCCGCCATTTGAACTACCTTGGAATCCTCCACATTAATGATTTTTCCCAATTCACCTTCAGACCGGAGCTCCATTCAAATAAGGCAATAGTTTGAGACAAAATATCAAACATATCATCATCCTATTTACAAAGCAGCAACGTATCATCTGGAAACTGAAGTAGAGAAACATGTATTTGATCACAACCCACAACAAAACCTTCTTTAATCTTGATATTATGGAAATCTCTCTCGTGTTCGAGTTGCCAGTTACATGGACAGGAAGCCATGGAAGAACCTAAGCTCCAATGCTAATTTGATCTTGGATAGGGTTATGGAAATATGAAAACTTTTAAACAAATGATTGATATAAAGACTCACATCTCAAAGGAAACTACCAAAGGATGAAGATTTCACCATCTGAAGGAATTTAGTAAGGGATACCGGGGTTGATCACTCACTGTTCAATGGAATCCACCAAAGAGATCAAAGACTCACTTCTGAAGTTCTCTTCAAATGCCATTTTCACTTGGATGTCAAAAGGCTATAAAGGGTGGGTCGGTATAGCCTAAGATTTAAACAAGTTATTAGGTAAATATGCACTTCCAAATCAATAATATAGAAGCCACAATATACAATGCCTTAGAAAAACTTAGCTTCCATCCCACTTATTCATTGGCTTGATTCCAAAAAGTATGATTTCAATCTTATTGTTCGTAGGATGAGGTTATTATATTATGAATTATCCAAAAAAAAGTGTTTGCCATGTTTTGGTCTCAAATCAGTTTATTCAAGATATTTTTCCATGGTAAAGTTGTTTTTAGCATTTTCCAAGTCCTTAGATAGGAGGTTATTTAGTGATGGACGTACCTTTGCTGTTATTTTTCCTGATTTAGTCTTATTGTGCTGAAGTTCTGCATTTTCTTGACAACACATTATTTTATAAAAACCTTGACTCCAAAGAAGTATTATGCAAAGCAATCCTATTGCTTCCATTTTACTCTAGTGGTGAATTTTTGTAGCCACTACTCTAGGGATAGATTCTATGAGAGATTCAAAGGGAATTGATGGGAAGATTCAATAGAGCCTTCAGAGACGTGAGATTTCCTAATGAGAAGATTTTGTTCTTTTAGGTGACAAGATTAGTAAAGTTCAGTAATCTGTCTCTACTTTGAGTTTGTTAAGCGGGTTGAACTTGTGGAAATAGTAATTGTCAGTAATGAGAGGCTTCGTGGGTAAATATCTCTCCTTGCTCTCCTTGCTATATAATGTTTTAGGAAATTTTGGGAAGAGTCTGTTGAGTAGTATAACAGGGGAGTTCACTTTGGTGGCTGATTTACTGTCTAAGCATATGAAGCTTAGATTTGGGAAATTCATAACCATTGACGAGGACTGTGGTGCCAGTTACTAGTAAACTGTTTTGCATTCAAGCAGTATTCGATAATACGAAGTTTCATCCTGATATTTGGCAGTACTATTCTAAAACTTTATTTGGTTGCGTCGTTTGAAAATTTATTTCTTATGTTAGTCATAATTATTGGCTCCATCGATTATGATTTGATCAAATCTTGAATGCACGTTTGTAGGATATTTGGATGGATTATCTCTACATATTTATGTTCAATTACTTTTATTTTGTTTGATCAGATGCTCTGTCATCCGCTTGCTGCATAGTCCTTCGCTTTCATTTTACATTTTCCTTACCCATCTGTAGGAATTATAATAAAGAGTTTTAAGAGAGTTTTATCTCACAGTGCACAAGGCCTTAAATTTTTCTCCCTTGGATTTTCATGTCGTTAAATATGTCAAAGGCATTTAGACATTCTTAGTTCAACACATGATTAATATATTGCTGCTTATAAATTTAAAAACTGAGATTAGTGCCAATTTGCAAAGATGACTTGATGAGAAAAATGTTCGTAAATGTCATCTCTTCTGATTTACAGGTGTTGTTACAATGTAGTAATATATATGTTGCTTATATTTGACAGGTAAGGGAGAATGCAGCTGCCACAGGAACCTTTCTGCAAAGGAAAGGGATAAAATCTTCTTAAACATTGTGAATGTGGAGGCTAAGGGTTTGCCTTTCCAATTTGCAAGCAACTCTTTGACAAGGAACTCAACTTGTGTCTCTCAAGAGTTATAAACGTGGATGCTATTGTTGTTAATGCATGAAAAATACTGTGATACGGGTTGTATTTGGTGGTCAAGAAGGTTGAGTTTGTAGCTTCGTTACTAAATAAAATGATTCAACTTCTTTGTGCGTCTTGGTTGGTTTCGACTCTTATGTTGAAAATAAAATGCAATTTTCAATTTCTTTGAAATCACAAGAAAAAAAAAAGGGCCTTATGTCAATCAAAACACACCTAAACTATTTGTGAGTATCTTTCCATGAGCATTTCAAGCCTCGGTTTAGGATTTAAGTCATCTATTCAAAAGACATTACATGCTTGATTTGTTGTGTTCTTGTTCGGATTATGTTTAGTCTAGAATAAAAACCTTGCTACATGTCCTATGACAACACCTGGACTCGGACATGATGGGAGCCTTCTTCAGCTGACAAAAACTTCATCTTAGACACCAGCATTACCCCCATAAACATTTCTTTTGATGTATAAAGTAGGTTTCATTTCCTATTTCTTTAACAATTCACTTTTAAAAAGCATTCTCATGTTTAAAGTAGCTCATCTTTGCTTGCAAAAGCATTCTATACCCTAAAGTAATACAACCTATTATTAAATGTTTTGTTGTGTGCGAAATAACTCAAATTGGTTCTATACTTGAAGTAATTCAAGCTCTAAACAAATTTCCAATCCTTTTAGGAGGATTTGTTTCATGGATTGGACTTATGGTAGGTTAGGCTTCTTAAGTTCAACTCTTGTTTGGGAGAAGGGTTTAGGAAGTCTTGGCTTTTTAACATAAATCCATGGGATTGAATAGTGTTTTTTACTGTTCAATCTCATGAGTTACTTTTTTTTTTCTTTTTAATTTGAATTTAAATTTTAAATTTTAATTACAATAATAATTATTTTATTTTTTTAACTACTTTTATTTTTTTATCTTTTTTTTTTTAAAATTATTATTATTAGTTTATCTTTTTAAGCTCTATCTTTTTTTTCTTCTTCCTCCTTTCTCCTTCAACCGTCTTTTATCTTCTTTTTCTTCTTCAAATGAGTTGCCAGCAACTCTGCACAAGATAATGTTTTTGGTTAATTTAATATAACATCCTTACCAATTTTTTCAATTAGTCAATTAAACTTAAAAACTTTTTAAATTTATTTTTAAGCTGAAAAGACTAAAATGTTGTTTTTGACAGCTTAGATGCCAACTAAAAATTAAACTCACACTTTAGGGATTAAATGTGTGATTTGGCTAAAAATATATAATTTTTAATGACTAATTTTAAGATAAAACTATTAATTTATTTTGAACTTACTAATATTAAAAAAAAAAAAAATAGTATTAATTTTAAGCTAGCATCTTAAAGTAAAAAAAAATAACTTTCAAATTAGTTAAAGTAACAAAAATATATGATATTTTATTTTGAAACTTAGTAAACTAAATTTTTTTTTTTTTAACTATCCATATTAAAAAAGATTTATTTTCTTATTTTTCTACTTGTTGCAAATAGTAAAAAAGTATTATTCTTCTTTTCTTTTTTCATTTGTTGAGTCGAACTATGAGAGAGGAATAACCAAACACGATTTATGTTAGGATTGAACCTCTAAATAATGTCTTTATTTTTAATTTAGTTATCTAAAACCAAAATGAATAAGAAATTAGATAGTTCACTTGCTTCTTTAGTCAGTAAAATTAAAATCTCAAATTATGAAAAAAAAAATTTCTAATGTTATTCAAATCTTAATTTCAAAGTTGACGAGAAACAAAAATTCGTTAAAATTTTTTGGAAAGGCAATTAAAACTGAGTTGAATTTGAATTACAAACTTACTAAAATAAAAGTAGTAAAATAAAAAGTATTTAATTTTAAATTACCTATGTTATAAAAGTATTTAATTTACGAATTAGTTATATTCAAGGTAAAAAAAAAGATGATATTCAATTTAAACCTCGTCATATATAAATAAAATATATGTTTATATTTTATTTTTGACGCATTCATTTTTTTTTAAAAAAAACTATCCAATGTTTGTTTTAATTTAGTCATTTCTTTACATAATTAAATTGTAAATTTAAAATAACCAAAATAAATTTTAATTTTGAATTTAGTTATATTTGAACAATAAGAAAATTAATTTATTTTTATCTTAACTATATTAAAAAAATAATAATAAAAAACTAAAATGAAAATTTTAAACTAATCTAAAATCTAACAATTGATTAAATATAAGTAAATATTTTACATATCCAAGATTTCTAAATATGTATTCCAAACCTAGACTTCTTAAACTTGTACTCCAAACACAAGCTTCCTAATCTCGGATTTCTTAAACCTGCACTTGTACACAATTTTCTTAAACCTAAGCTATCTAAACCTCATAGATTAAACCCCAAACTTAACATTTCTAAGTTTAAGATTCCAAACATGCACACCAAACGCCCCCTTAAAGTTACTTTCGTCTTAATATAGTCTCCAAATCTCACTTTGAAATGCTTTCTAATGTTTTTTTTTAAAAACAAAAATGCTTTCTAATGTTTAACGTAACATACCTTTGCCTTTAAATTCAATTGCATAAAGTGAGCCATCACCATTTCTATCTGCATTATAAGCACCCTAAAATCAATTTATATTCCATATCAAGATTTATACTCAATTTGTTTGCCATTTCTTTCTTCATTTTCATTCTATATTGTTTTATTGTTTCTAACTATATTTTTTTGCTCATTTTCCACCCTTTTTTACGTCAATTTTTGGCCATTTTCCACAGTATTCTCCAGCTGTTTCCGATGCCATTTTTCGACAGTTTCCTACCAACTTAGCTCCACTAATGTATTTTATTAAAAAAAAAAATTTATGTTCATACTAATATAGCGAATGAATGTATAGTTCATATTAGGATTAAACCTGATTCAATATTATATATATTCGTTGTTGATGGTATTATATATATTGAGGTATATATTCAATCTTGAAAGGTGAACAAAATGTAATATATTAATCATATTCTCTTATCAAACCTTGACATATACAAAGAATATATATTTCATTTGAAATAAGATGTTTTACAATATTCAATAATAGTTAAGATTAGATAGCAACAAAATATCCCCAATACTATATTTGTGACAAAATATTGAACATTGGTCCATTAAAATCATGGCTACTGAAATCTTTCTCAATTTCTTTTATTTTTTCGAACCAAACTTTGAAGTGAAAGGTGATCTCATTATCTTAGATGACATGAAAACTCTACATTCGGTCTTTCTCAATGGTTGTCCTAGATTAACAAGTTGCATATCTTTCACCTTATTTTGTTTCTTCTCAAATGGACAAACAAACAACTTAACCTAGAAAGTACCACAACTATTGCCATTTTATGCCCCAAAAAAATTCGGCAGTATAACAACGTAACTACAGGAAAACCAAAAATTTAAGGAACTTGAAAAGCAGGTAAAACGCGCTTCCAAAACTCAAAATCACTTCAGCATCTTCTAAACTACGAATATGTTGAAATTCAGTCTAACACCGTCCACAAGAACAAAGGAACTCTGCAAGAAAGTTAGAAAAGAGTTCAACAAGAAGACTACTTAGAGTTTAACAATACCAACACATAAGAACAGAACTTAAAATCACGACTAAAGCTACAACTCTAGGAACGCTTTACGCTATATCCATAGCCTCGCCCAGTTGGCACCCTCGCCATGCCTCGTAGTCTATCGACCACCTGCAAAGAGAAAAACATTGTAACATAGAGTGAGTATAAAAATACTCTCAGTAAGTTGCCCACTTCGTCAAAAAACTCACAATCATAACACAAACAATACAACCACCCGCACTCATGATCTTACTTTACGCCACCCTGTCTTAGCTAAGTGGTCACCCAACCCACTCCCCAACTCTGAGCATGCTACCTATCCTTGGGGACAAACCTCGAACAAGGGTACACAAACCCTAAGTTAGCACCTGCAATGAATTGACCCTTAAATTTGTTGGATTAAATTGAAGGATAACATTGTAAGGGAAGGCTAGACTTTGGATTTGGGGTGGTTTTGGCACAATTTTCAGCACGTTGGGTTATTGTCCAGAGGGTTGGAATAGACAGATTTTTCCATCACCTTTTAAGGAAAAATTCAAAAAATAATTTTAGAATTTAATTGGATAATTTTAGTCAAGCTTGAGTTAATTTTTTTGCTGCTTTATTTGTTGCTAGATGGTGCTAAATAATTTTTTTAGAAAGACATTATTTTTGGGAGCTTGGATTATTAGCTATTTTGCCTATAAGTAAGTAGCTATTTGGATTGAGCCCTTTAAGACATTATCTAATTTTGGTGTATGTTGGAAAATTGCGAACTTTGTAAGCATGTTTGAATTGTATATATGGAGCATGTAGTAGTTGGTGGATTGTTCTGGAACTTTATCTTGAGTTTGAAATTGCATAAGTATGTGACCATGTTGGTTTAGGGGCTTAAAGTTGCAAGACAAGTATTGTTGGCACGTGTAGTTCTTTGGTTACTCTTGTGTCTGAAATTCATGAATTATGCTTGTGAAATGGTAGTTCTGATCTATTGTGGTTGTGGATTTAATTCTAAGGCCTTGATCACCCTGACCTTTGTGTTGATGTTAAAATGTTGTTGTAAGGTCTTGAGAACCCTGATAGAGTTAGGGAATGACTTAGGACCATTAGGCTAGTGATACCCACTACCCCACCTAGAGCATGCTTGCCTAGGATGTTTATGAGATCTGCTAGCTAATGGGTTGTGTACCTTGATATGTGATGGCATGGAGGGTGTGTTTTTCATTGTAGAGACTAACTAGTGGGTTGTGTACCTTGATATGTGATGGCATGGAGGGTGTGTTCTTCATTGCATAGACTAACTAGTGGGTTGTGTACTGTGATATGTGATGGCATGGAGGGTGTGTCCTTCATTGCAGAGACTAGATAGTGGGTTGTGTACCCTATTGTGTGATGCATGGAGGGTGTGTCCATTGCAGGAGCTAGCCAAAGGGCGGGTGGGCCTTCGAGGTGTGGCTTGAGGGGGTGGTTGATCCTTCTTACTGTATGATAGCTGTAGAGGTGAATCCACGTGGATAAGAATCATGGTTCTAGGGTATAGCAATGAGGCAATTGTTGGAATTTATGCCGTAAAGCTTCGTAATTAATGATTTATTTAATAATTAATAATAATTTTTACTATTTTATTTGTAATATAATATTGTCTATTATATAAAAAATTCAAGGTTTTTAGTATAATCTTGAACAATATGTGGTTGACATATGGGAGGATCATGTTCAAGAAATAAACTGAAAGGTCATAGTATATGCATAAGATTGGGTGCCTTATCTTGGTAACACTATTGATACGACCCACTTTATAATAGTTACAAATGATTTGATCCAAATCGTTCATGTGGAGACATGTGAGTGGGGGTATCTTATACAATGAGTTTGTATAAGACTGGACCACGAAATATTTAATATTGCTTTTTTATAAATTCGTTAATTGAGAAGATTAATATTTCATCAGGATGATCATATGAGACTCGATCTTAATCCTGAGTGAGTTATGCACTCCTGCATGTGAAGGCTTGTCCTTTGATTTACATGGGTGAGAGTGCCTTTTGTAGTCGATTCAATAAACCTACCATTTTGGGGACTTGACCAAATAGGGAGTTGGAAACATAATCTCACAAGATGGAATTCACTCATTCTCATATAGAGTAAGTAGATAAGTAGTTCCCTTAAGTGCTGATTTCGAGACTTGAACAATGAGACCTCACCCTCTAACTAGCCCGAGAGGAACTTAGTTTATGATTTGATCATAAACAATTTTTTCATTAGAGGGTTAGTGGTAATTAGGGTGCAATATGTAATTACAGGGGTAAAATAGACTTTTGACCCAGTTGTAATTACGAACAATTCATGAAGGATCACTTGCATGTAGTGGTTATATCCATGGTCACAACTTGTCATATAGTGCATAAGAATGCAACTCTAGGTCTATAGTGGTGTCACATAAAATGAATGAAAATGAATTGATTAGAGAGTTTAATTAAGCATATGTTTGGTAGTGATTTTGAAATAGCTAAAATCACTTTTATCACGTTCAAAATTATTCCAAAATATGTATTTAATCATTCAAAATCAACTTAATGTTTGATTTTACACTTCTAAATGCGATTTCATACATTAAAATAATTTTAAATAATTAAAAGCATGCTTTTGAGCGATTTTAAATACGATGAAAGTGTTTTTAACTATTTGAAAATCACTCCCAAACATGCCCTAATTAATTTTGTATCATTGGAGCTTAGAATCTGTAGGTCCATAAGGTCCCATTGCTAGCTCATATGAACAAACATGGGTGAATTTCGTTGAGAGAAAATTATGAAATGTTCAAATTAAAATTTATTATATTTGATATATAAAATGAGGAAAAACGTATTTATTGTATATGATATATTAAATATCAAAGAAATTATTAATGTATTAAGATACATTAAAGAAAAAATATTTATTAAATTTGAATTAGATTCAAATAAGGAAATAGATGTCGTAGGAGAATTTGGAAAGATTTGAATAAAATTCAAACTAGTTAGATAAATTTATTTTAATATATTAGATATTAAAATGTTGGGTTTTTTGTCCTAAAACTCGTGGTTTGTAAACTGAATGTATATTCTATTTTGCAATAAAGATGTTATTGAGGTTTATTCAGTAAATGTGTTATTGAATAAAGTGAATTGCGTCCTTTTAACCCAAATCCAATAAATTAAGAATCCTTGGCTATAGTATGTATACTTGAACTTCATGTGGAGACATGAATCTGGATCAAATTCAAGTAATAGCCAGAATGGTCTATAGTATAGGGATAGGGCTGAGTACCTTATCCTGGAGACACTATGGACGCGACCCACTTTGTATAATACAAACGATTTGATTCTAAATCGTTCATGTGGAGACATGTGAGTGGGGGCGTCCTATGCAATGAGTTTGCATAAGACCAGACCACGAAATAGTCACTTAGATTTTTTAACTCCGTTTACTGTCATAACTGACTATTTCATTTGATGACCTAGGTAACTCGATCTTAATCATTAGCACGCTATGAACTCCTGTTTATTCGGGATTATCCTTTCATTTGTATGGGTGAGAGTGGCCCGAGATTTTCGACCCAATATGCCTCCCATTTTGGGGATAAGACCGGATAAATAGCTGAGGGCATAGTCCTGTGAGAAGGAATTCACTCCTACCCGCTTTAGGCTTTAGTAGAGAGGTTGTTCCCTTAAGTGCTGACTCCAGGTCTTGAACAAGGGGCCCCACCCTCTCATTGGCCCGAGAGGGATTTGGTTTGCTGGTTGGACCACAAACCAATTGTTCATTAGAGGATCAGTGGGACTTGAGGAACAAGAAGTAATTACAGGGGTAAAACGATTTATTAAACCAGCTGTAATTACGAACAACCTGTGAAGGGTCGACTTACTAATCATGGTTATATCAAGTGGACAGAAATATATCTACAGTGAGGAGAGTGCAGCCGTTGAGCTTTAGTGGAGTGTCCCAGCAGTTAACGAATATTGATTAGCTTGGCTACAGAGTTTGGCCTGTTAGTCTCGTATCGTTGGAGCTCATGATCTGTAGGTCCATTAGGTCCTCATTTTTATCTTGGACTAAGCCTTGTAACAGTATGAGAGATAAGACTTTGAATTGTTCGAATTCGGTTTTTTGGGAGTAAACGCTAACTATATGCAATATATTTAACGTATCATAGTTTAATTATGAATTAAACTATGAGGAAGAGAGATGGACATATTTAAAATGATTTAAATATGGGTTCGGTCTAATATATGAATAAGGATTCAAGTTCGAGAGGTCGATTTTGAGATCGAGATTTGATCCGGTTATTTAATTAATATTTGATATTAAATTAAATAATTTAAATAATTAATTAATTAAATTAATTAATTAATTAATTAAATAATCAATTTTGTTTAAAATTAATTTAGAATTAATTTTAAATTACAAAATTGATTTTCAAAATGGATAATGTTAAAATTTTTGGTAGTTTGATGACTAACCTCTCTCAAACTCAAAATTCACCAAAATTGGACACCTCTTTGATGACCAACCTCCTTGCTTATGTGTTGTCATGTTTAGCAAGCTTGATGAAGCTTGTTAATGGCTTTAATTAGCAATGAAACACAAGGGATTTGTAGATTTTAATAAAATTGCTACAGTTTTTTTTACACAGACCTTTGCCATCTCTCTATAAAAATTCTCTCAAACTAGGATCCTACAATCCGTTCCAAGGACTGAGGATAGTAGGGAAGACACTAGAGGTGGTATACGAAGTGTTCGTGCTTAGAAATTTGCAACGGGTTTGGAGAATTTGAGTTTCAAAAGTGAGTTTTCGTATACTCTATTTTTCCAGTTTTTGAGCATGCTGTTTGTTTGATTAAATTGATGTAATTAGAGTACTTAAGATCCAAAATTGCTTCCCGTTTTGTGATATTAACTCTTTCAATTGGTATTAGAGTAAGTTTTGAGCACTCAATTTGCATCAATTTGAGCTTGATGGGTATGATTTTGAAATCGATTTTTCTGGGTGTCTACAGTGGAATTTTCTGTTTTGGCATCAAAATTGAGCTTCAATTTGTAGTCCGTTTTGTAATTTCCCAAGTGTGTATCGGCTTTAATGTGTGAAGAAGAGTCTGTAAAAAATTTGGAGTCATTAGAGTCCATATAGGCTTCCAATTTTAAGTGAGAATGTGAAGTGTTCAAGCTGGAAAACCAGAGGCAGTTGATGTATTTCTTTTCTGCCCAGACCGGTTCACGAAGGAGGAAGAAGTAGCGGTCCGGTTCAGGTGGATTCAGTCTGGTTCAGGTGTTTTGAAGCTCGGTTCTGCTGGTTTTGGGTCGGTTCAAGCTTTTTCAAGTTGGTTCGGGACGGTTCGAAGGGTTCGGAAGCGTCTCAACCTAGTTTTTGAATTATTCTTGTAATAATTTAGTTGTTTGCTTGTCCGTGATGCCAAAACCGGTCCACTTTAGTGTGTTTAATTATTTATGCATTATGAATGTATGTTTTAATTAAATCCTCAA
The DNA here is from genome assembly GCA_033996785.1 of Trichosanthes truncata. NCBI lineage: Eukaryota > Viridiplantae > Streptophyta > Magnoliopsida > Cucurbitales > Cucurbitaceae > Trichosanthes > Trichosanthes truncata. The sequence goes on along the minus strand of MU867261.1, from coordinate 15,433,713 downwards.
AGTATATGCATAAAGTATGCCATATAGATTTAAAATCCCACCATAGGAAGCATGCTCCATGCATTGAAATTATGTTATAAGTGTTATAATGTATAGTATGCATGTATAAGATTTCATAAGTATTAATATAAGAGTTGTATTAATTTTATGAAATAGATGTTGTATGTTTTAAGTATAATTAATATAAGTGTTATATTACTTAAAAATAAACATACAACTTATAGTTGCCTTAGTAGAGTATAATCGTTATATTCAATTCAAAATGTATGTTATAGGTTGTCTTTATTTTATAAGCGTTATAAAATGAGATAGACATTTAAAAACTATAACAAAAATAAAGGCATGCTCACTTTGGGTTAACGAATTCCAAATGCGATTAGGAATTAGGACCCGATCCGTTTTAATAGTTAAAATAGGCCGACAACTTGTAAAAGTAAGGTTACAAGAGAACTCACTCGGTGAGATCCTGTCTAAGGCTGGGGTTTTAAGTTGACGGTTTATGGAACACATCCTACCTGGGGATGGATCCGGTACTTGAGTTGTGTTAACCCAATTTTATAAGCATGCACGTGTTAGATGTGAGGTTTTAAAGCGTTTATCACCTAGACATCATAGGTAAAATCCTTTTCTTGGACAAATTACCTAGACTTAGGTTATATTGATTTTGCTGGAATATGCCTAAGTAAAAGTATACCCAAACCATCTAAAATACTTAGTGGGAGTGAAAAAGTATATATGATATATCAATTTCCTCTTACGCTCTCCGCGAAATTCACATCGTGAGATTCATGCTCGGCCTCGTGATGTCAATAGGGCATCCCCATTCGGATGGTGTTTGCATGAATCAAGACCAAGGTGAATGGAGAAAGTATTTATAGTAAGTGGGAGAAGGAAGTGTATCAACACATCCTACGGTCTCCTCCATTAGGTTGGACCATGAGATTCCCATGTTTCACCTGCAGGTTGCCCGTAGTAGCACCATCCATTCGAAGGGTCGTAACATGGGAGTCGGAACAACTAAACTCCAGAAATGGATAGGGTCTCCTAGGTCCATTCCCAACATTGTCTTTTCCATTCGGTAGTGTTGTTGGGGCTGACCTCTGAGGTCTGAAAATGGCGGGTCACACTTACAAGATTTAATAAAGTGTTAGTAAATTCTTGACCGAATTAGCGATAACTAAATACTATAGGAATAAGAGTTATTCCGGTATTAGTAGTTAGTCAAGAACGTCTTGGTTCAATGAAGGAGTGATTGACTGCCCCTCGGTAGCAGTTGCTTTGACTCACTGAAGTATCGTTGCAAAAACAATAATGAGTTTATGGGTACATTATTACTTTTGCTAAATAGAATTGGATGCAAATGAGTTAAAAACAATTCACTAATAGAATTTGTTCTTTTTCAGCATGTCGAGCTCTTTTATTCAATTACTCGCCTACGATAAATTAAACTGCGATAACTACGCGACCTGGAAATCGAACTTGAATACGATTCTTGTTATCGATGATCTAAGGTTCGTCTTAACAGAGGAATGTCCTTCCCCTCCCAGCTCGTCTGCAACCCAATGGTACGGGATGCATTTGACAGGTGGACTAGGGCTAATGATAAGGCTCGGGTCTACATCTTGGCCAGCATATCTGATGTGTTAGCTAAGAAACATGAGGGGATGATCACCGCGAAGGAGATCATGGAGTCATTACAGGGGATGTTTGGACAACCGTCCTCATCGGTCCGTTATGACGCCCTCAAATACGTTTACAACTATCGGATGAAGGAGGGAACTTCTGTTAGGGAGCATGTCCTTAACATGATGGTCCACTTCAACGTGGCAGAGGTGAACGATGCTGTCATAGATGAGAATAATCAGGTTAGTTTTATCATGGAATCTCTTTCGAAGAGTTTCCTACAGTTACGCACAAATGGGGTGATGAACAAAATAGAGTATAACTTGACCACTCTTCTCAATGAGCTTCAGACTTACCAATCCCTAATGAAATCAAAGGGACATGAGAAGGAGGCAAATGTTGTCACTTCAAAGAAGTTCCAAGGAGAATCGTCTTCAAGAACTAAGTCTGGATCTTCTTCTTCTAAGAATAAGGGTATTCAGAAGAAGATGAAGGATAAAGGGAAGGGAAAAGTTCCCGCCATAAGCAAGCGCAAGGCTAAAGCCGCAGATGAAGGAAAATGTTTCCATTGTGGCATAGATGGGCACTGGAAAAGGAATTGCCCGAAATACCTTGCAGAGAGGAAAGCTGAGAAAGAAAAACAAGGTAAATATGATTTACTCGTTCTTGAAACATGTTCAGTGGAACATGATAGTTTCGCCTGGATACTCGATTCAGGAGCCACTAACCATGTGTGTTCTTATTTTCAGGAAACTAGTTCCTGGCAGCAGCTTGGAGATGGTGAGAAAACTCTCAGGGTTGAAATAGGAGAGGTTGTCTCGGCCAGAGCAGTGGGAGCAGTGAAGTTGTTTTTTAGAGATAGGTTCATTTTGTTAGAAAATGTACTCTTGGTTCCTAATATAAAAAGGAACCTTGTATCTATATCTTGTTTACTAGAACATATGTATAAAGTATCTTTTGATCTTAATGAAGTGTTCATTTGCAAAAGAGGTATACGAATATGTTCTGCTAAACTTGAAAACAACTTATATGTGTTAAGACCAACAGAGACCAAAACTATTTTGAACACCGAGATGTTTAAAATAGCTGAGACTCAAAATAAAAGGCAGAAGTTTTCTCTGAGTATTTATCTTTGGCACTTGAGACTAGGCCACATTAATTTCAATAGGATTGGGAGATTGGTTAAGCGTGGTCTTCTAAGTCAGTTAGAGGACAACTCCTTACCACCATGTGAGTCATGTCTTGAGGGAAAAATGACCAAACGACCTTTTTCTGAAAAAGGTTATAGGGCCAATGAACCTTTGGAACTCATACATTCGGATCTCTGTGGTCCTATGAATGTCAAAGCATGAGGAGGGTATGAATACTTCATCAGTTTCATTGATGATTATTCTAGGTACGGCTATCTTTACCTAATTGGTGAAGTCTAGTCCCTAAAATATTCTCTCTCCTAATTGTCTCAATTTTAACCTACTTTAGCATTAATTGTTTTCGCTCATTATTTAATTTTTATCTCTAAATAAAATTGGATGGTTAAATTTGTGGTAGTTAATTGAATTAATAATTAACTCAATCATGTGGACGACACTCATACTCTATTTCACTATATTAAAACTTGACCCGTGCACTTGCGGTCTTGCAATTTTATGCAACACTAAATACTTTCAATCATCGGTAATCCTAATAATTAATCATTTCAAAAAGAAATCTTATTACACCTCATGTAGATTCGATACTCGGTATATTTACCGTTTTATATTACTTGATCGCATGTGCTTATGTGTACACTTAACAACGTCTCAATGCCATGCTTAACGCTCAAAGCACGGAGGAAGTGAATTTTGTCTGTAGCGTCGAGACGCTGCATATAGCTTCTTGATGCTACCATCGTGTGTCTAAGAAGAATGCCACCATTTTGGACAACATTAAGACACTATCTCTACCGTCGAGACGTTGCATTGAAAAGCAGATTGAGAGTTGAGTTTTTCATTGCGGAAAGGAGGAGCCAATTTGGGAGTTTTTCACCTTAATCCATAGTTTAGAGAGAATTGAGAGGATCAATGATGGATTGGAGTGGGTAGATTGAAGATCCAACGCTTAAGGTTTGTGAAGATTGTAGCGGGAGCGATGAATTGACACGCAACAGATTTTTACTCTATTCTTCTTTGATTTACTTACTGGTTTAGACAGAATTATGGTGGATTCTAGTTGGGCTGTGCTGAATTATGTATCATTTTGATTAGATTGATTATTTTAGAGCTTAATCAAGCCATTGGACCATGAAATTGAGGTAATTGAGATTTTGTAATAAATTAGGATCAATTATTTTCTTGCAATGTAATTGAGGAAGATTGATTGTATTGCTGGTTTATAACATTACTTGATAAAGAGTGTATAAATTAGAGCTTTTATTGCAAGATAATTGGTATTTGGACACGAGAGTGATAAAAACGTCAATTAAGATTGATGATGAGGGAAAATTAATGTTCAGTGTAATTAATTAATGAGATGGACATGCGAGTAAGTTAATTAAATACGCTCGAGATTTGGTTGAACTCGATAGAGGATTCCGATTAAATTATTCCTTTAGGTTCAAGTAATTAGCTTAATCGATTACAAAGACTCGTTAGTTTTAATTATTGGTCAAGTCAGTGAGATGAATGTCCTTAACTAGACCCCATTTGTGATTGCGGTCCCATTTGTTACTCTTTTTGTTGCTTTATCCTAGAGTAAGTACCAAACCGCGTCGCCCACGTTCATTGTTATATAAATTTCGCTTATTCATCATTCTATTTAGAATAGAATGCCTACTATCGATAATATGTGGATGATTTTCTCAAAGATGAGCTAAATCCGTTTTGAGGCTTGACTCTTAAATGAATTATATTTTGTAAAACAATACTAGTTCTAGTCCACTTTTATTGATTTACATGTTGGGATTTATGTTTGTGTTGTTCTACATCCAAGTACTCTTTCTGTTTGGCCAACCGATTAGAGTCACTGGTACACTGTAATACTGAGAGGGTTAAGGTGTGTTGAAATACCCAAGCAGTGCAAGAGTGAAGTTATTCTTCATTAGGTTGTTTGGACATAAAGAAGCGACTCGTAAAGCATCAAGAGGGGTATGGGTTTTATCATGGAATCTCTTCCGAAGAGTTTCCTGCAGTTCCGCACCAATGCGGTAATGAACAAAATAGAGTATAACTTGACAACTCTTCTCAACGAGCTTCAGACTTACCAGTCCCTAATGAAATCAAAGAGACAAGAGAAGGAGGCAAATGTTGTCACTTCAAAGAAGTTCCAAGGAGAATCGTCCTCAAGAACTAAGTCTGGACCTTCTTCTTCTAAAAATAAGGGTATTCAATAGAAGAAGAACGGTAAAAGGAAGGGAAAAGCTCCCGCCATAAGCAAGTGCAAGGCTAAAGCCGCAGATAAAGGAAAATGTTTCCACTGTGGCGTAGACGGGCACTAGAAAATGAATTGCCGAAATACCTTGCAGAGAGGAAAGCTGAGAAAGAAAAACAAGGTAAATATGATTTACTCGTTATTGAAACATGTTTAGTGGAACATGATAGTTCCGCCTGAATACTAGATTCAGGAGCCACTAACCATGTGTGTTCTTCTTTTCAGGAAACTAGTTCCTGGCAGCAGCTTGGAGATGGTGAGAGAACTCTCAGGGTTGGAACATGAGAGGTTGTGTCAGCCAAAGCAGTGGGAGCAGTGAAGTTGTTTTTTAGAGATAGGTTCATTTTGTTAGAAAATGTACTCTTGGTTCCTAAGATAAAAAGGAACCTTGTATCTATATCTTGTTTACTTGAACATATGTATAAAGTATCTTTTGATCTTAATGAAGTGTTCATTTGTAAAAGAGGTATACGAATATGTTCTGCTAAACTTGAAAACAGCTTATATGTGTTAAGACCAACGGAGACCAAAGCTATTTTGAACACCGAGATGTTTAAAACAGCTGAGACTCAAAATAAAAGGCAGAAGTTTTCTCCGAGTACCTATCTTTGGCACTTGAGACTAGATCACATTAATCTCAATAGGATTGAGAGATTGGTTAAGAGTGGTCTTCTAAGTCAGTTAGAGGACAACTCCTTACTACCATGTGAGTCTTGTCTTGAGGGAAAAATGACCAAACAACCTTTTTCTGAAAAGAGTTATAGGGCCAAAGAACCCTTGGAACTAGTGCATTCGGATCTCTATGGTCCTATGAATGTCAAAGCACGAGGAGGGTATGAATACTTCATCAGTTTCATTGATGATTATTCTAGGTACGACTATCTTTACCTAATGCATCATAAGTCCGAAGCCCTTGAAAAGTTCAAGGAGTATAAGGTAGACGTTGAGAACACATTAGGTAAGACAATTAAAACACTTCGATCAGATCGAGGTGGAGAGTATATGGATTTGAGATTCCAGGACTATATGATAGAACATGGAATCGTATCCCAACTCTCAGCGCCCTGTACACCTCAGTAGAATGGTGTATCCGAGAGGAGAAACAGAACCCTGTTAGACATGGTTCGGTCTATGATGAGCTATACTCAGCTGCCTAGTTCATTTTGGGGATATACGTTAGAGGTTGCTGCATATATTTTGAACATGGTTCCCTCTAAGAGTGTTTCAGAAATGCCTTATGAGTTATGGAGAGGGCGTAAAGGAAGTTTACGTCACTTTAGGATTTGGGGGTGTCCGGCACATGTGCTAGTGCCCAATCCAAAAAAATTGGAACGATGTTCAAAATTACGCCTATTCGTAGGATACCCCAAGGAAACGAAAAGTGGTCTGTTTACGATCCTCCGGAGGACAAGGTGTTTGTATCGACAAACGCCACATTCCTAGAGGAAGACCACATGAGAGATCATGGACCTTGAAGTAGAATTGTATTGAGCGAACTTTCTAGGGAAGCTACAGATAAATCAACAAGAGTTGTTGATCAAGCTGGTCCTTCTCAAGAGTTGAGAATGCCCCGACGTTGTGGGAGAGTTGTGAGACAACCCGACCGTTACATGGGTTTGACAGAAGCCCAGGTCGTCATACCTGATGATGGCGTTGAGGATCCCTTAAACTATAAATAGGTAATGAATGACATAGACAGGGACCAGTGGATTAAAGCCATGGACCTCGAAATAGAGTCTATGTATATCATACCCCCTCCCAGTTCACTTGCCTAACCTAGGAAAGCATGAGAAGACAGAGAATACCAGTCCTCTTACTGACACTCCCTGCCTAACCCAACCTCAAATGAAACTGTACACCACGTAGCATATATGAACAAGTAAAAAAAAAAAAAATTTGAGCACACAGTTGCACACCTGAGCAAGATGCATTCATTCTCCCATACTAGGTTTGCATAACCAGTTATAACATACTTCAAACTATTACAACCCGGCTAGAATGCTTTTATTTCAAAACTATGGACATGTGAAAGTATATATACAAGGAGCTTAAGAGGCATGGTGGCAAACATGTCTTGTTGAGGCTAAGCACCAGGAACTCGTTTGCTATATGAGAAGAGAAAACATGTTGAAAACATGAGCTGGGAAGCCCAGTGAGTGACTATTTTAATAAGTTACGCGTTCAAAGATAAAACATCAAAAGTAATTAAACAAGGCCACCAAATTACAGGCTTTAAGCACCACGAAGAGCAAAGCATAAGAACTCATAATGTAGCATCAAAATCAAGAATAGGTAATTCAAAACGTAGTAACTCATGACAAAGAAAACTCGTAGCATGGTACCCTTCCAAACCCTAGCTGTGGTAGAGTCCTCTCTAAACCAACAGCTTCAATACCTCTCTCACTTGCACGTGGAGAGCCATTTAAGCTCTCTGGCCTCCCCTAATACCTCCTCTATGTCCTTCAGTATTGGGGCCAGACCAACTACCGCCCGAATACCTTCTCACTGTCCTTCAGTATCGAGGGTCAAATTTTCTCCCTCCCAGGTACCTTCTCCGTGTCCTTCGGTACCGGGGGTTAATAATATACAAAGCATGCTTTAAATAGTTAGAAACATGTTTTGGAATGGATTAATGCAGGGTACTTCTAAGAAAACTTACTTCCAAAACTTAATTTTCATGCTTGAACGCGGGGTAACAAACTAGTTAAAATTATGTTGAACCGTCAACACCGACATTTATTATTAGGAGTTCAATGAAAAATGAATATAAAGTAGGTTAAGCATGCTTCAATATCTATCATTAGTAAGCTTTTGAAGAAATAAAGATCAAAGCATAGGTTTCCAAACAAAATCACTCACAATCACTAGAAGACTCCCAAGACTTATAAGCTTCTCCTATCTCCGTTTGCCCTGAAAAATGAATTCCATAACATTAATCCCTTAATAGATCTAATTCAGTCACATAACCCCTAGCATAGTAACTGCACGCACTTGGCTGTATGGTATAACCAATTTGAAAGCACATCCTCCTTCCTTTCTCCAGCCCCTTCTCTTTTGACCCAAAAAATACATATTGGACTTCCAACATGGGTTTCTCAAAATTTTGCAAGACAACCACCTAATTTCATTTGATAACCCTCAAATACAATGTCTAAACTCACTTACCTCAAAATTTGAGCTTCTAATTCGTCCTCAAGAGCTCAAAATCTCCAGATGTCTTCACCTTGTTCTGCTGGCCGAGAACTGAGAATACCTCTTGGTTTCCTTAAATTTTCACAACCTTCCTCTTCGTATTTTCTCACAACCTCCTCCAGACTTCTTCTTCATTCCATTTATGAGATTTTGGCTCAAGAATCATCGAATTTGCTTAAGTGAATTGAGAGATATGGCTGTTTGAAATTAACCCATTTCCTAGAGCTTCCAGCTGTCTGCTGAATTCACAAGAGTTGGACAACACATACTTCCTTAATAACAAAATCCAAGAATTCATGTATAATGGTCAGCTCCTCCTTCTTCCTTTAGACCTTAATTCCCTTTTTAAATCCACCTAAATTGTAAAACAAGTTTAACTAATTTAACTAGAAATTAAAGCTTTTGTATTCAACACATCATACATCTACTATGTACCCAACTTGCTCATGACCTTAACTTACTTCAACTCAACTTTTAATATGCTTATTTCAATGCCTAACATGTCTCCTTATGAAGCTTTGTGCACGTTATAGTCCATAACTTAGGAGATTCCCAAATTCTACCACGGCATCCTTCAGTGCAACCTATACCAAGTTACATGTATCAACCTTCATGTATAAGTGCAATAAGATCAAAAGAGAGTTTAGGGCTTACAATGTACTTCAATTCAGTATGAGAACTTGTAGACCAACCAGATGGTGAAAGACCTATCGGTTGCAAGTGGGTCTATGATAACTCTTTATAGAAGAGTTATTTTTACTTGAATTCTCTTGCTAAACCTTGCTTGTTTGAGGTATTTTGGTAGCTGATTGGTTGCAATTTGTGCTTTAGGTAAGAGCAGACTTAATCATTGAAGAGCTAGAAATACAGTGAAGCTTTCTGAGCTGAAATGCTGCAGCAATCTATCCCAGTACAGCTCCCAATCTCACACGTGTAAGGAATAGTCTCATTAATTGAGCTGTCCAATTTAAGCCAGCTGGAGAGAGGTGGACCAATAGGATGCTGCCATATTTCATTCCCTGTCTATTCAGCCCTGATTTTGATGAAAAGGATGAAGTATATAAGTTTGGCTGATTGGAATTGAAGAAAAAAAGGCTGGAAAGGAGGCTGGAAAAGGGAGCTTACGAAAAGGGGAAAAGAGGAGCTGAGAAAGAAGCTGTCTACTTTGGGGAAAGAAGCTGAGTAAGAAGGAGGAGTCCTTTAGAAGCTTCACCTGAGAAATTCTTTTCTCTTCTTATTGTCTTCTTCCTTTTATTGCTTTTTCATTTTCTTCTTGATTGCTGTAATGGAGTTTCCAATAGCTTTTAGGAGTTTTATTTATGTTATTATGAACTAATTAGCTTAAGGCAAGGATTAGGGAACTCTTATATTGTAGAGAGGTTCAATCTATGTGGTTTTATGCTGTTGAACACTAATTTGAAGTGTTTTCAATGTTTATGATGAATTACGTTTGGCCAACCTTTTTCATCTACTGTTTTCTTGACTTTTGGGAAGAAGAATAGGAAACCGATTGCTTCAATTCTCACTAAGACTAATTACAAGTTAAGCTTGCAGTGAAATGGGTAGGTTAGGGATAATCACCCACTTAGTGCACACAAGTAATGAGCTTATTTTGAGTAGTTTAAATGGGAATTTAGCTACAATTTAAGGAAATCTGGGAAGATTCCGTGTTGGAATGCTGTGTGGTGTGATTTAGCATAAGTTTTGCTACAACATTGAATCCTCAAAACAGTATAAGAAACCCCTAATCCAAGCATGCTTTTAACTCTTAGTAATTTCACCTGCTGTTACTTGTTTTAATCCTTTTGCTTGTTATTCTAAGTTTGTTCTTGGTTAAGTTAGGCTTGTTTGATTTCTTTAAAAATCGCTTGAATGTTGTTTTTATTTGGTTACCCTTTTTATCACTAAAAGTGAGCTCAAGCTTAGTAAAATTCAAGGACTAATCCCTGAGGAGAACGATATAAATATACTTATCACTTGCTGCATTAGGTTGTGTATACTTGCACATTAGGAGTGCTTAATTGCAAAATTAATACCACTCTAGCTAAGGCAACAAGATTTTGGCGCCGTTGTCGGGGATTAGTGAGATTTTTACTTTGTTTGAGTTGTTTTTAGTGATTTTGAGCTGAAAGAAAGGTCTAACTAAAGTGTTTTCTTTGTTTTTTAGATGCTGTATCTGTGCATGAATGACTTTCCAGGGTTAGAATTTTTTTTGGATCCTGAACCTGAGAGAACATTTCATAGAAGAATGAGGGTTCAAAGGGAAAGAATGGAAGATTTACGTGGAGGTCACTTAGATCCCAACAATCCTCAAAATAACCTTGAAAACCATCAGCAAGATCCTGGAAGATTTAGACCACCTTTAGTTGAACCTCAGGCTATGGTTCCTGCTAATGTTATTGTCTTAGCAGATGACAGAGAGAGAGCCATTAGAACATATGTCAATCCCTTGGTTGATGAGTTAAATCCAGGGATAATTAGACTTGAAATCCAAGCCCCTACTTTTGAGCTTAAACCAGTCATGTTTCAAATGCTCCAAACCATAGGTCAATTCCATGGATTACCATCTGAGGATCCTCATTTGCATTTGAAATCCTTCCTAGGGGTTAGTGATTCTTTTATAATGCCAGGAGTGTCTAAGGATGCCCTAAGGTTTGTTTCCTTACTCCCTTAGAGATGCAGCCAAGACATGGTTAAATGCACTTCCTCCAGGGGCAGTAGATTCTTGGAACACTCTTGCTGAAAAATTCCTCATTAAGTACTTCCCACCTACTAGGAATGCTAGATTTAGAAATGAGATTGTGGCTTTTCAACAGTTTGATGATGAGACCTTGAGTGAGGCATCGGAGAGATTCAAAGAATTGCTTAGAAAATGCCCTCACCATGGACTCCCTCACTGTATTCAAATGGAGACACTCTACCATGGGTTAAACACAACCACTAAGCAGGTTGTGGATGCTTCAGCTAATGGGGCTATATTATCAAAGACCTATAATGAAGCCTATGAAATCCTTGAAAGGATATCATCAAACAACTGTCAGTGGGCTGATTCAAGGAGTAACCCAGGTAAGAAAAACAAAGGAGTTTTGGAGTTGGATGCCTTAACTGCTATAAATGCCCAAATCTCATCCATGGCCAACATGCTGAAAATTTTGACTGTGGGAAATGTGGCTCAAAATGCTCCTACTGTACAGAATGCAGCTGCTGTAAACCAAGTAAGTACAGACTCTTGTGTTTACTGTGGTGAGGGCCATACTTTTGAATTTTTCCCTAGCAATCCTGCTTCAGTCTGCTACATTGGGAACCAAAACCAGCAGAGGAATAATCCCTACTCCAATACCTATAACCCAGGTTGGAGGAATCACCCAAACTTTGCTTGGGGAGGTCAAGGAAGTAATTCTCAAGCCCCTCAAGTACAACAAAAGGTGAATTACCCACCAAGTTTTGGGCATCAAGGTTACCAAGCCTATGGAAATCACCCACCTTTGCCCCAACAGCAACAAAAAGTAATGCCCCCTCAGCATATTCCAGGTACATCTCTTGAAAGTTTGATGAAGGAATATATGGCAAAAAATGATGTTGTTATTCAAAGTCAGCAAGCTTCATTGAGAAATTTGGAATTGCAAATGGGTCAACTAGCTAATGAGCTAAGGGCAAGGCCTCAAGGTAAGTTACCCTCTAATACTGAAAATCCAAAAAGAGAGGGAAAAGAGCAAGTGAAAGCCATAAAGTTGAGAAGTGGGAAGCCATTAGTTAAGGAAGTAGAAGTTCACAAGAGAAAACAAAAAGTGAAAGACACTGCTGTCCAAGATGAGGAGGAAAAGAAAGAAAAGCAAAATGAGAATGAAGGAAAGAAAGAGGAGGAAGTTGAAATACTACCTAGAGCTAAATCTTCAAGAGAAAATCAGTGTGTAGCTATCCCATTCTTGAGTTTAAACCACCTCCTCCACCATTTCCTCAAAGGTTGAGAAAGAGAAAAGAAGAAGCTCACTTTGAGAAGTTTATGGATATCTTGAAGGAAATTCATATAAACATACCATTGGTGGATGCTTTGAGGCAAATGCCTAATTATATGAAATTCCTTAAAGATGTCTTGACAGGAAGAGAAAGATTTGAGGAATTTAAGGTAGTTTCCTTAAATGAGGAGTGTAGTGCCATTTTGAGAAAGAAAATCCCAAACAAAGAGAAAGACCCTGGATCCTTCACCATACCTGTTTCTCTTGGAGGAAAGGAATTAGGACGAGCTTTGTGTGACTTAGGAGCTAGCATTAACCTTATGCCCTTATCCATTTACAAAAAGTTAGGCATAGGTGAAGCTAGACCCACAACTGTTACTCTCCAATTAGCTGATAGGTTCATAACCCACCCTGAAGGAAGGATAGAGGACATTTTAGTTCAGGTGGACAAGTTCATTTTTCCTGCCGATTTCATAATTTTAGATTATGAAGCAGATAAAGAAGTGCCTATAATCCTAGGGAGACCTTTCCTTAAGATAGGGAGAACAGTGGTAGATGTCTATGAGGGAACAATCACTTTGAAAATGAATGACCAGCAAGTGAAATTCAGCATCTATGACACAATGAAATACCCAACTGATTTGGAAGAATGTTCTGTAATTCAGGTGCTGGAAGAAGTTATCAGTGAGACTGCTGAAGAGGAATTGCTGCAACATCATATTCAATCTTTTGGAGGAATAACAGCAGAGGATTTGGAAAACAACAGTTTGGAAGGGGATGGAGAGAGTTTGGCTGAAGTTTCTTATTTTAGGAGAGTGTTTGAATCTCTAGGGTTAGGAGATAGGAAAACACCACCTATGCAGCCTTCCATTAAAGAACCTCCTACCCTTGAGCTGAAACCCTTGCCAAATCAATTGAAATATGCCTATTTAGGTGAGGAAAATACTTTGCCCATTATTATTTTAGCAAGCTTATTGCCTGAAAATGAGTTGATGTTGCTAGAGTTGTTGAAACAGTACAAGAGGGCTATAGGGTGGACTTTGGTCGATATCCAAGGTATAAGTCCTTCTTTTTGCATGAATAAAATTAATTTGGAGGAAGGAAGTTTCAAATCCATTGAGCATCAAAGAAGCCTTAATCCAGCTATGAAGGAGGTTGTAAAAAAAGAAATCATTAAATGGTTGGATGCTGGAATCATATACCCTATTTCAGATAGCAATTGGGTAAGTCCTATCCAATGTGTGCCAAAAAAAGGTGGCATGACAGTGGTGGTGAATGAGGCCAATGAGTTAGTTCCAACTAGGACAGTGACAGGTTGGAGGGTATGTATGGATTACAGGAGGCTGAACAAAGCCACTCGTAAAGACCATTTCCCTCTACCCTTCATTGATCAAATGTTGGATAAACTAGCTGGTCAGGATTACTATTGCTTCTTAGATGGGTATTCCGGTTATAACCAGATCACCATAGCCCCACAAAATCAAGAAAAGACCACTTTTACTTGCCCCTATGGAATTTTTGCCTTTAGGAGAATGCCCTTTGGCCTTTGTAATGCCCCTGCCACTTTTCAGAGATGTATGATAGCTATATTCTCTGATATGGTGGAATCTATCATGGAAGTCTTCATGGATGACTTCTCAGTCTTTGGGGATTCATTTGAGGCATGTCTAGGCAATTTAGGGAAGGTATTAAAGAGATGCGAGGAAACTAATTTGGTCCTAAATTGGGAAAAATGCCACTTTATGGTGAGAGAGGGCATCGTATTAGGCCATAAGATTTCCAAAGAAGGGATTGAGGTTGATAGAGCTAAAATTGAGATCATTGAGAAATTAGAACCACCTACCAATGTTAAGGGTGTGAGGAGTTTCTTAGGACATGCTGGCTTTTATAGGAGATTTATAAAGGACTTCTCTAAAATCTCAAAACCATTGTGCTCATTGCTGGAGTTAAATAGACCATTTGAGTTCAATTCTTACTGCCTTAGAGCCTTTAACATTCTGAAAACAGCTTTAGTTACTGCTCCTATCATGTCTTCTCCAAATTGGCAATTGCCATTTGAGTTGATGTGTGATGCAAGTGACTATGCTGTAGGTGCTTTGTTAGGAAAAAGGCAAGGTAAGGTCATTCACCCAATCTATTATGCTAGCAAAACTCTCAATGAAGCTCAACTAAACTACACCACAACAGAAAAAGAGTTGTTGGCAGTAGTTTTTGCTTTTGAGAAGTTTAGGTCTTATTTAGTAGGTTCTAAGGTAATTTTCTACACGGACCATATTGCTATTAAGTACCTACTAGCTAAGAAAGATGCTAAGCCAAGATTAATTAGATGGGTGTTGCTCTTACAAGAGTTTGATTTGGAGATTAAGGATAAGAAAGGTTCTGAAAATCTGGTAGCAAACCATTTGTCCATAATTGAAAATTCAAAAATTTTGCTTTAGCAATCTGATATCAGAGATGACTTTCCTGATGAACAGCTTCTCACAGTAGCTAAAATTTAGGAAGTTGAGATCCCTTGGTTTGCTGATTTTGCAAATTACTTGGCCAGCAATGTTTTGCCCTCTGATTTTTCCAAACAACAGCTCAAGAGATTCTTTCATGAAGCTAAATTTTATTTGTGGGATGAGCCATTTTTGTATAGACAGTGTGTTGATGGTATTTTAAGAAGATGTGTGGCAGAAAGTGAAGTTCATTCTATTTTAGAGCATTGCCATTCTTCACCTTATGGAGGTCATTTTGGTGGCCAAAGAACAGCAGCCAAAGTATTTCAATCAGGATTCTATTGGCCTTCTGTTTTCAAAGATGCCTATATCTTTAGCAAAGCTTGTGACAAATGTCAAAGGAAGGGAAACATTGGAAAAAGGGATGAAATGCCCCTCACTTATATCTTAGAAGTTGAACTCTTTGATGTTTGGGGAATAGATTTCATGGGACCATTCCCTCCTTCAAAAGTTAATTTGTCATTTTAATGGCTGTGGATTATGTCTCAAAGTGTGTCGAGGCTCTTAACTTGTCCTTTAAATGATGCTAAGACAGTAATGAAGTTTCTGCACAAGTTTATTTTCACTAGATTTGGAACTCCTAGAGTTCTAATTAGTGATGAGGGCTCTCACTTTGTGAATAGAGCAATGACTTCATTATTGGCTAAGTATAATGTAAAACACAAGGTCTCCACTCCCTATCACCCACAAGCCAATGGCCAAGCTGAAATCTCAAATAGAGAAATTAAGGGAATTCTTGAGACAGTGGTAAAGCCGAATAGGAAAGACTGGTCCAGCAGGTTAGAAGACTCTCTATGGGCTTATAGAAAAGCTTTTAAAACTCCCTTGGGCATGTCCCCATATAGGCTAGTGTTTGGTAAAGCTTGTCACTTGCCTTTGGAGTTAGAGCACAAGGCTTTTTGAGCTTTAAAGGAGTTGAACTTAGACTTGCAAGCTGCTGGAAATTTGAGAATGTTGGAGATTAATGACCTTGATGAATTTAGGAAATTCTCTTATGAAAATGCCAAGTTGTATAAGGAAAAAACCAAGGCATGGCATGATAAGAGGATTTTGCCTAAACAGTTTGAAGTTGGCCAAAAAGTGTTGTTATACAATTCAAGGTTGAAGTTATTCCCTGGTAAATTAAGAGCAAAATGGTCTGGACCATTTTTGGTAACTGAAGTCTCTCCTTTTGGTGCAATTAAAATAAAAGATGATAAAGATGGGAGAGAATTTAAAGTAAATGGTCAAAGACTAAAACACTATTGGGGAGAGGAATTCCAAAGAGGCATAGCCTCGGTCAAATTAAAGGACAATTGAGGAAAGTGTGGTTTTAAGGAGCTGGAATTGATTGCTTAATTTGTGTGCTCCATTTAATTTAATTTTAGTAAGTTGGTTTAGTTAATGTTTTATTTCCTTAGACTAACTTAGTTTCTTGGTTGTTTGTTTAGTTGCTTTTAAAGTTTTGTAGGTGCACCTAAAAGCTACTTCAATCAACAATCACTGTTGGCTTTGCAAAATAGGGATGAAATTTGCTGCTGTGATATGACAGCCTTGGAAAAAAAAGAAATATGCAGAGAAAGAAGTCCAGTCTCGGGTGGCTCAAGAGTTATTGATCAGAAATGCTACAGCATTTAGGGGAGGAATATGATCTTTTCTAACTTTCTACTTTATGAATTATGTTACTGTTGGATAATCTATGTTTATGTCTTGTTGTTATCTGCTTTTGTCTCATGGAACTTGCAGGATGTAGTTAGTTCCATTTCTTTATGCTCTTAGTGAATGCTTGTACATGCTTGTTTGTCTGTTATATGTGGAGATCTGAAATCAAAAGCAAGCTCTTGTTATGATAAGAGAAATTATCTTATGTGGTTGTGCTCAATTTGTTCTAAATCATTCCAAATGAGCTCAATTTATT
The DNA here is from genome assembly GCA_033996785.1 of Trichosanthes truncata. Classification (NCBI taxonomy): domain Eukaryota; kingdom Viridiplantae; phylum Streptophyta; class Magnoliopsida; order Cucurbitales; family Cucurbitaceae; genus Trichosanthes; species Trichosanthes truncata. The sequence goes on along the minus strand of MU867261.1, from coordinate 15,417,142 downwards.
CTGATTTAGTCTTTAATTTACATAAAGTCAGGTTTAAGCTAAAGTCTAGCAACTGTTTTTTTTTTTAGTTTGCTCTTTAGTTCTTCAAGAGAGTTTGCTCTTCACACTTTATAGATTGAAAAGCCCTTAAGATTATTTACTCTTTAGTCCACCTCTGTACCATTCAAGTTTGGGGTTTAGTCTTATTTCCACACTCATTGAGGACAATGAGTAGTTCAAGTTTGGGGGTAAGGCAAGCCTAGAAAAAAAAAAAGAAAAAAAGAAAAAAGTTTAAAAAAAGGGCACTCCTCTTTTCCTAGAAAGCTCAATTAAAAAAAAATCTTAGTAAATATAGTTCATGCTCAAAGATTTGGGTTGTACTCGTTGTTAGGCAATTCTCATCACAAATGAGGGTGCTTAAATCGAAGGTACAATGCAAAGCTTAGTTTCCTCTGCTGCTTAGGTGAGTTTCATAACAAATGATGCCATTCTGAGAACTTTGGGAAAAGAGTTGTGAAGGTGAGCTTTGGGAAAATGAGTGTGAAGCCTTGTAGATATGAGCCTTGAAGCTAGGGTGATCTGCATCACAAATGTGGGCATCCCAAGTCTAGGGGCCATAGTCTTAAGGATCCTTTGAGAACTTGTGTAAAAAAAAAAAAAAAAAAAAATAGTTAGCATAAAGAGTTTTGAAAAATAAAGGATGTGAGAAGGTGAGTAAAGAATAAATGTTTCTTAAAGGCTTTTGATGAAGTAAAGAATGGAGCTGCACAGTGAGCTTTAAGACTGAGGTATTGATGCAGTAAACTTAAAAGGACAGTGTGAGCTGAAGCTTAAATTGGACAAGTGTAACTTTGGAGAGTGTATTGGAATGAGTTGAGCTCTAACGAATGTTTTTAGAAAAATCTGAGCCATGTTTACATTAGCTAATTTCTGAAATTTAATGAGAATTGCATGCTGTTTGATAGTGATTTGATGATGAAAATCCATATTTTCTTTGTCAGAAGGGTGTGTGTTCATAGTGCATTACTCAGGGACGAGTAATGGTTTAAGTTTGGGGGTTTGATAACTCTTTATAGAAGAGTTATTTTTACTTGAATTCCCTTGCTAAACCTTGCTTGTTTGAGGTATTTTGGTAGCTTTTTGGTTACTTAAGTCCCTAATTTAGTGCTCTATTGCTTATTTGGCTTAGTATTGAGAAAACCTTGATTAATGTTTGGATTCTTGCAAATTTATGAGCTGATTGGTTGCAATTTGTGCTTTAGGTAAGAGCAGACTTAATTATTGAAGAGCTGGAAATACAGTGAAGCTTTCTAAGCTGAAATGCTGCAGCAATCTATCCTAGTACAGCTCCCAATCTCACACGTGTAAGGAATATTCTCATTAATTGAGCTGTCCAATTTAAGCCAGCTGGAGAGAGGTGGACCAATAGGATGCTGCCATATTTCATTCCCTGTCTATTCGGCCCTGATTTTGATGAAAAGGATAAAGTATATAAGTTTGGCTGATTGGAATTGAAGAAAAAAAGGCTGGAAAGGAGGCTGGAAAAGGGAGCTTACGAAAAGGGGAAAAGAGGAGCTGAGAAAGAAGCTGTCTACTTTGGGGAAAGAAGTTAAGGAAGAATGAGGAGTCCTTTAGAAGCTTCACCTGAGAAATTCTTTTCTCTTCTTATTGTCTTCTTCCTTTTATTGCTTTTTCATTTTCTTCTTGATTGCTGTAATGGAGTTTCCAGTAGCTTTTAGGAGTTTTATTTATGTTATTATGAACTAATTAGCTTAAGGCAAGGATTAGGGAACTCTTATATTGTAGAGAGGTTCAATCTATGTGGTTTTATGCTGTTGAACACTGATTTGAAGTGTTTTCAATGTTTATGTTGACCAAAGGGAAGGGGTGGACTACGAAGAAACTTTTTCTCTTGTTGACATGCTCAAGTTGATTAGAATACTCTTGTCCATTGCCGCATTTTATGATTATGAAACTTGGCAAATGGATGTCAAGACATCCTTTCTGAATGGCAACTTGAAGAGAGTATCTATATGGCTCAACCAGAAGGGTTCATAGTTCAGGGTCAAGAGCAAAAGGTTTGCAAGCTTAAACGATCTATTTATGGGTTGAAGCAAGCATCTAGATCCTGGAATATAAGGTTTGATACTGCAATCAAATCTTATGGCTTTGAACAAAATATTGACGAACGTTGTGTCCACAAGAAGATAGTCAATATTGTTGTAGCTTTCTTAGTCTTATACGTAGACGATATCCTACTCATTGGGAATGATGTAGGTTTCTGGCTGACATTAAGCAATGGCTTGCGACCCAATTCCAAATGAAAGATTTGGGAGAGGCTCAGTGTGTTCTAGGGATCTAGATCGTAAGAACAAATCGCTAGCACTGTCTCAGGCATCTTATATCGACAAGATGTTGATACGATATTCGATGCAAAATTCCAAGAAGGGTTTGTTACCTTTCAGGCATGGAATTCATTTGTCAAAGGAACAATGTCCTAAGACACCTCAAGAAGTTGAGGACATGAGACGCATTCCATATGCATCAGCAGTCGGTAGTCTGATGTATGCCATGTTATGTACCCGACCCGACATATGCTATGCAGTGGGAATTCTCAGCAGGTATCAGTCCAATCCGGGATATGATCATTGGACTACCGTTAAAAATATCCTCAAGTATCTTAGGAGAACGAGGGACTATATGCTTGTGTATGGCTCAAAGGATTTGATCCTTAAAGGATACACTGACTCTGATTTTCAAACCGATAAGGATTCGAAGAAATCCACATCGGGATCAGTGTTCACTCTTAACGAAGGAGCAATAGTCTAGAGGAGTATAAAGCAAGGTCGTATTGCTGATTCCACCAAGGAGGCTGAGTATGTCGCGGCTTGCGAAGCAGCAAAAGAGGCTGTATGGCTTAGGAAGTTCTTATCAGATTTGGAAGTCGTTCCAATATGCATTTGCCCATCACCCTTTATTGTGATAATAGTAGTGCAGTGGAAAATTCCAAAGAACCTAGAAGCCATAAGCGCGGAAAGCACATAGAGCGCAAATATCATCTTATCAGGGAGTTTGTGCAACGAGGAGAGTGATCGTCACGCAGATCGCTTCGGAGCAGAACATTGCTGATCCGTTTACAAAGTCCCTCACGGCTAAAGTGTTTGAGGGGCACCTAGTGAGTCTAGGACTACGGGCTGTACAGTAGGGCAGTAGGAGAAAAGTTATGGGTATGTGTGATACTCAAGTTTTCTCGCTCAACATATTTGACTCCACTGACGTTTTAGTCCAAGTGGGAGTTTGTTGGGTTTTATGTCCTAAAACTCGTGGTTTGTAAACTGAATGTATATTCTATTTTGCAATAAAGATGTTATTGAGGTTTATTCAGTAAATTGAATAAAGTGAATTGTGTTCTTTTAACCCAAATCTAATAAATTAAGAACCCTTGGCTATAGTATGTATACTTTAACTTCATGTGGAGACATGAATATGGATCAAGTTCGAGTAATAGCTAGAATGGTCTATAGTATAGGGATAGGGCTAGGTACCTTATCCTGGGGACACTATAGACGCGGCCCACTTTGTATAGTAGAAACGATGTGATCCTAAATCGTTCATGTGGAGACATGTGAGTGGGGGCATCCTATGCAGTGAGTTTGCATAAGACCGGACCGCGAAATAGTCACTTAGATTTTTTAACTCCGTTTACTGTCATAACTGACTATTTCATATGATCACCTAGGTAACTCGATCTTAATCCTGAGCATACTATGAACTCCTGTTTATTCGGGATTATCCTTTGATTTGCATGGGTGAGAGTGGCCTTAGATTCCCAACTCAATAAGCCTCCCATTTTGGGGATAAGACCTGGTAGATAGTTGGGGGCATAGTCCTGCGAGAAGAAATTCACTCCTACCCGCTTTAGGGTTTAATAGAGAGGTTGTTCCCTTAAGTTCTGACTCCGGGTCTTGAACAAGAGGCCCCACCCTCTCATTGGCCCGAGAGGGATTCGGTTTGCTGGTTGGACCACAAACCAATTGTTCATTGGAGGATCAGTGGGACTTGAGAAACAAGAAGTAGTTACAGGGGTAAAACTGTTTATTAGACCCAGCTGTACTTACGAACAACCTGTGAAGGGTCGACTTACTAATCATGGTTATATCAAGTGGATAGAAATATATCTATAGTGAAGAGCGTGCAGCCTTTGGGCTTTAGTGGAGTGTCCTAGCGGTTAACGAATGTTGATTAGCTTGGCTAAAGAGTTTGGCCAGTTAGTCTCGTATCGTTGGAGCTCATGATCTGTAGGTCCATTAGGTTCTCCTTGCTAGCTTGGACTAAGCCTTGTAACAGTATGAGAGAAAAGAATTTGAATTGTTCAAATTCGTTTTTGGGAGTGAACGTTAATTATGTGCGATATACTTAACGTATCATAGTTTAATTATGAATTAAACTATGAGGAAGAGAGACGGACATATTTAAAATGATTTAAATATGGGTTCAGTCTAATACATGAATAGGGATTCAAGTTCGAGAGGTCGGTTTTGAGATCGGGATTTGATCTGATTATTTAATTAATATTTGATATTAAATTAAATCATTTAATTAATTAATTAATTAATTAATAATCAATTTTGTTTAGAATTAATTTTAAATTACAAAATTGAATTTCAAAGTGGGAAATGTTGAAGTTTGTGGTGTTTGATGACTAACCTCTCTCAAACTCAAAATTCACCAAAATTGGACACCTCTTTTATGACTAACCTCCTTGTTTATGTGTTGTCATGTTTAGCAAGCTTGATGAAGCTTGTTAATGGCTTTAATTAGCAATGAAACACAAGGGATTTGGAGATTTTGAAAAAAAAATTGCTGCAGATTTTTACAGACCTTTGCCATCTCTCTCTTAAAATTCTCTCAAACTAGTATCCCACAATCCGTTCCAAGGCCTGAGGATAGTAGGGAAGACACTAGAGGTAGTCCACGAAGTGTTCGTGCTTAGAAATTTACAACGGGTTTGGAGAATTTGAGCTTCAAAGTTGATTTTTCTTATACTCTGTTTTTCGGGTTTGAGCATGCTGTTTGTTTGATTAAATTGATGTAATTAGAGTACTTAAGATCCAAAATTGCTTCCGCTTTTGTGATATTAACTCTTTCACTTATGCCCACTATCAAATACCCCCAAGAATCATGAATCAGGCCTCAGTGATGTAATTGACATTAAACAACAGAATAAAGTCTTAACACATCCTTCCTTAAGCAATTTAAATTATATCTATCTCATTCCTTGTGTGTGTGTGTTTAACTTCCTTTCTATTAGTTTCTACTGGCTTAAGACACTTTTTGTAACATACGGTCAGCTGCCATACAGCCTCACTGCCCCGTATGCCAGGTCTGCAGCCCAATACACCCCAACCCCTCTCCAGCTGCCATACAGCCTCACTGGTGGGTTGTTGACATTACTAGGGATCGAACCCCAGACCTGTCCTTTTATACCATTGCCTTGGCAATGATATCACCAACTGATCTGCAGATCAGATGGTGATATCATTGCCAAGGCAATGGTATAAAAGGACAGGCCTGGGGTTTGATCCCTAGTAATGTCAACAACCCACCAGTGAGGCTGTATGGCAGCTGGAGAGGGGTTGGGGTGTATTGGGCTGCAGACCTGGCATACGGGGCAGTGAGGCTGTATGGCAGCTGACCGTATGTTACAAAAAAGTGCAGATCAGATGGTGATATCATTGCCAAGGCAATGGTATAAAAGGACAGGTCTGGGGTTCGATCCCTAGTAATGTCAACAACCCACCAGTGAGGCTGTATGGCAGCTGGAGAGGGGTTGGGGTGTATCGGGCTGCAGACCTGGCATACGGGGCAGTGAGGCTGTATGGCAGCTGACCGTATGTTACACTTTTACCAAGACTTTCTTTCGTTTTCCTCCTACATTGGCCCTAAGTTCCAATTTCAAGTTTTCCCACACCATAGAGATCAATCTACTTAGACATTCATTCGTTTTCTTTTCTTTCTTTTCACAAGGGTTACTAACCCCCAAAACTTATATTTTTCCTTATTACAGAGATCCTAGCTTTCACACTTCCACTGTAGAGACCCTTATCCAGAGCACTCGCTCAATGGATGGCCTAATTGATCACAATGGAGGTAGATCTTTTGATCCCCACACATTAAGCACACAATATTGATTGAACATGCTTTGGTTTTCTTTAAACATGCAAAAAATAAATAAGGATAAAAACTCTTTTTATTTCAACAGATTTCAATCACTAACTTTCATGCAAGTCAACTGTCAATCAGTTCTTAAGCCTATCGGGGTGACAACAACCTTTAGACTCAACAAGAGCATCCTAGTGTTCGAACATAATAGAAAGTCAATTATGTGCACACGGGGTTGCAAGGAAATCAAAGATAAACTTCAGATATGCTTAATTTAGAACATGCTACAGAGATTATTCTATTGCAAAAAATTCAATTAGATTACTTCCTAGGCTATCCTAATCAATCATCATGCATTATAAATAATTCAAAAATGCTTAAGATCGAAAAAAAATTTAGTTAGAATTTGCTTAGAATTATCAGGACTGCACAGTACTGCTCACCCCGAAACTTAAAACTTACATTGCCTTCAATGTAACATAAATAATGAAATAAATAAGGACAAATATTAAGTGAGTGAATGATACTGGCCTGATAAAATGAGAGACTATTCCAAGAGAATTCTTTGAATTGGCTAGGAGGTGTCTCAATGCGATCGAGGTCCTGCAAAATGGGAACGAGATTTACTTGGCACTCTTTTTCAAAATAACCTATACTAGGAAAGAAAAGCAAACAAGAAAAGTAAATGAAAGAAAGAAAACTTGGGTTGCCTCCCAAGAAGCACTTTCTTTAACGTTTTCAGCTAGACTAGACTTATGTGGCCTCTAAAGGTACATAGAAATTCTCCCATTTCTTCGAGCCCCTCTTCCTAGAATCTACAAAACAGACCAAAGCTAGTAGAAACACCAGCTTCTAGTGAGACCCTGAAGCATAAATATTTTTGGTATTTTTGAATAAGAAAAGCATAAGAGGAGAAAGATCAAAATAAAAAGACTCAGACACGAACTTGTGAGAATAAGAAGAACACTCAAAGATAAGAGATGAATTAGAAGATAAAACAGACAAAGGTCTTGTAGCCTCAAACTTTACCTCCTAAACCTCCTCAACCAAGATAGACTCATCCTTTATCTCATCCTCACTGACTCGATCATGGTGTGCATCTAAATACTTTAGCTCTTTTTCAATATCAATAATCCACTCCCTCGATTGCCCAACCTCAGTAAAATCGAAAAACTTATGCTCTTGAAAGGCTATTAGTGAATCAGTGATCAAGTGACTTACTGGATATCCTACATAACTGGTTTGTACTTCACTAACCTCCCAGGGGTATGGAGACTCTTAAATCTTTCATCAAACTGTAACCTACTAAGTCTAGTCTCCTCTGTAAATTCTCTCAACATTCTCTCTAAGGAAAATTCTTCCTCTAATTGGGCTTCTTGACAGAATTTAGGATATGGTTCATGGGTCCAAATGCATTCATCGTTACCATACACGAGATTTCCATAACTCATAGATTCAGTATGATAGTAACTAGACATTTGATAACTATGAAACACATAATCTTCACTAACATGCTCATGATTAAAAGAGGGATAACTAATAGAACTAGAAAATTGTGTTGGTTTTTTGGGCTCAGATTCCCTAAAGGACCACCAAAATCTATTAGAAGCAATTAAACAAAACAACAATTAATTACAGGCTCTCAAGAAACACCAAATAATCACACAACCAGAAACAATGGACCAGGACTCAAAAGAAAATAACGAAAAAAACAAGCAAGATAAAAACAAAACAAAGATAAACCTCTAAATGAAAGCAATAAGAAAGAACTAAAAATATACACTATTTACGCTCTAAATTAAGATCAAGCACTTTCACCACGATATTAATTAAACTAAAATATGCCAATCCAATTTGATAGAAGGCTTGTCGAAGGCCCTATCAAGATTAAATTTATAAAATCGGACCTCTAAATATTTTGCAATAATAGTGGCCAGGGTCTTCCACAGGAATTGTAGTTCTTAGAGTAATTAAGTACCACATTTAATTATGCCTAATTTTATTTAGAGAAACAAACTTTGGAGTGATCAAAAGAAAAATAAAATCTAAACAACTATGTACATGCTTTGGAGTCCAATTTTGAGAAACATGCATGGTTGATTACCTTAAGCCCAACTTGAATTGATTAATAACTTTATTTTATACTAACAATCTTAAGCCAAGAATTTCTAAATAATCAATATCCTCTCTCGAGCTCAATTGAACTCATGCCTAGCAACAAATCAACCTATCGGTCTATTTTCATGACTAAACATGACATTAAGTTATTCTCTTAAGGCTTCTAGAATTAATCTACTCACTCTCGTGCAATAAATTAAATCTAGTCATGCATCTAATGTTCTATAACTAAACTTACTATCTGAAGCTAAATTTAGTTAAACATACAAAACCATGGCCAAAGGTTAAGACAATATAGCAAGATGCATAAAAGAAGTAAATATATAAATTAAACTAAAAATCAACCAAATGTTCAACAACTACAACCAAGCAAGGGTCTAAACACATAGTTACAACATAAGTACAACCCACAAAAACTCCTAAATTCAAGAGAAAAGTAAAAGAAATAGAGAAGAAACTCAGGTCGCGTGCCAATACTCATCTCCGACGTGATGTCCACGATCTTGAGCTTTGAGTCTCCTCGTCAGCTCTCCAAAGGTCTCCTCTATGTCCTTAGACAGTGTTTGAATCGAGTTTAGGGTTTTTGTTCTCTCAAAATGGCTCTATTTGCTCGAAGTATAACATTCCTTTATATAGAATTGAGACAACATTGCAACATTAGGGGCAGCGTTGCAACGTTGTCCATAGCATTTTATAAAAAAAGGGAAAAATCTTCTTTGGCCAGTGTTGCAACGCTATAAACAGTGTTGCAACGCTATGCCCTCGGGTCTTCAAGGTTGAAAGGCTTCTTCTTTGGCGTTGCAACGCTATACTCTCGGGTCCAATTTCCTTGTCCTTCTTCTTCAACACTTGAATCTTCAAATATAGCCTTAAGTTGCTCAATGTTCATCCAAATACTTCTCCATTCTCCGGTTTTGCTCTAATTGCTCGATTTATGAGAAATATACATAAAAACACATGAAAGCACACACGATCATAGCAAAACGAAAACTCATTCCCTTATACTACTTGTTGGTTTCTAGTGTGCACTTACGTTAGATTCCGTGTTGGCATTGTATGAACATTTATCATCATATCGTCATCATTTTACCATATTTTACATCACATTCTTATCACATTTCCTATTCACACATTCACTATTCACAACTTACTGCAATTTCTAAGGTGTTCGTGTCGCGGTGGTGCTGTTGTGTAGACATGGTCTCGGGTTCTTTATTTTTTGTGTTATTGGGCTTTCTTGGAAAATACCTAAGAGGTCGACCCCCTTTTAGTTTGAATCACTCTTTCTTGAAAAAGAAAGCGTTGTAGTTGTGTAGGAGTTGAATCTCTTAGACTTATCTCAATCCCCATTTTGTGTATGTGGTATTTGATTTTTTCTATCCTGTTAATATTGACTAGCAAAGGATTTTAATTTAACCCTTGCAAGTGGAATAGGTCCTCACACACCGAATCATTATAAAAATTAATTGTGTTGATCTCTTTATTCTTCTTTCTCCATTCTTTAATTACTGTATCAAGAACTTCATTTTTGTTCGAAAATGCTCAATTAATAGCGCTACTGTTTTGGTTAATAAAGAATAGAAAGTCCAAGGATTTTGGTTCTTGGGTTTATAATAGTATGTGTGTGTGTGGTTATATATATAAACTAATTGGAATATCTAGGTGTACCTAATAATTTCTATTTCTACAAATTTCATTTATATATTTTTTAATTAGAGTTTCTAATAATTTAAATTTTTTGCTCTCTAAAATATATTATCCATCCAGGCAACCAAAGTATGTTTTCTAGGTTAGTGGCCGCAAGCTAAATGGTTTGGTTACAATGAGCATAACTAAAGCAACGAAAGACACAGAGACATTTAGGTAAGAAAATATTACTCGAAACACACTAATAAACTAGAACTAAAACTAATAGGAAATACATGGTTTAATAGTTAACAAGGATCCACAAAGTAAAAGCAAAAGAAATAACGAAGAAATTGATGCAGAATTTTATTTCGAAAGCGATAGACCAGAAAATAGGGTTTGAAGGAACGTAATGAAAATGAGGAAGGTAGCAGCAATGAAGGAGACAATAGTCCATGGTGTATTGAAATAGTCTCTTCTTAGTGAAGCCATCCACCGGTGTCGGCGTGTCATGCAGTGCTCATGTAAAGCTTTGCTCGTAGCATAGTAGTAAAAACCACTTGGAATGGTGGTATCTTTACATAGATTGTTGAACAGTTTTGAAATTTCTTCGTCATTGCCACCAATATGATTAGTTATGATCTTTGCCTTCACAAGTAAACAAACATCTTTCTCTGTGCTTATCAAGCCATCTAAGAACTCAACATAATGGATTACATACCTCTCATCATTCCCTACGGGGTAATGCTCAAATGCAATCAAGTTTCGCATATAGGTTTCATAATGATCGTGAACTTCAAAATGTGGGATTTCTAGAACCCCATCTTTGAAACTTATGTCTATCAAGCGTTTGCCTTTTGCTGCTCTTTTCACAATGACACCGGCTTCACAAAGCTCGGTTATACTGGGGGGTAGCAGAAACTTCCCCTCTTCCCCTCTTTTCTCCATATGTTCCTCCTTAAGAGGCGATGGCATGTAGTAGAACCTTAAGAAATCAACCAAGTGGCTTACTTTTTCTACAGAGATATCAGAATCAAGAAGCTCATAATCTTTGATCAACCCAATGCTGAAAAACTTGTGGGTAAGTTGTATGAAGGACACACAATTTTTCTTTCCATCCAAAGGAAACATTTCAAATAGACGTTGTAGAACAAACAACGGAAGTTGATTCTCAAGCATTGTCAAGTCACGATATAAATCGATCCTTAGAGCTTTGAAGAATGAAGGATCTAACCCATTTTGAGTTTGGAAAAACCCACCTAAAATATTGTCATAACCTCCACTATGAAGCATCCATCTACAAGCATCATTTTCACAAAGTCATCGCTATTCATGTAATTTATAGGTTCTGCATAGAAACGGCGGGCTTTGCTCTCCCAATCCCTAGCGTTCTCCACAACGTCCTCAATACTCCGATTTATACGACGTAGATAACTATCCAAACATCGAAGTTTAAGCTCTTCTATCGCTATCAAATCCTTTTGCCCATGGTGAAAAGGGCCAATAGCAATCACTTGAGGCGTATAGGCTGTACAATTAATGTTGCGCAACCGTTTAGGAACTCGATAGATACTGCATTCTTCATAAATAGAAGGTAGTTGCTCGAGCATATGTTTGATGGAATATGCGAGCGTTGAATCACAATGCCTCTGTCCAACATGTTCCAATTCCATTCCAACTAAAATACTAAGATGTTTCCAACCTCCTGGAACAATTAATCAACAGATGCATTTTATGGACTCAATGTGTATAGGAGGGATGTATATGCTATCAAGAGAAATCAAATTAACTCATTTAAATTACCACACATTACTCTACTTATTCTAAATTACAGTATTTTATGGACTCCAAATGATTCTAAGTTAAATATGTTGGTTCAAATCATATTCAAACTGACTTGATTGCACATATATCGTGGTCCTTAAGTACTAACTAATTTTCAATTTTGTCTTTTCTAAGATAGGTAAAAAGAATTCCAATCCATTCTTTGGTTAGTAAAGTTGATAAAATTGAATATTGAAATAGTGATTTTCCATTTAGAGAAGAAGAAGAAGAGAACAAAAAAAAAAAAAAAACTTAAAAGATAAGGCTCAATTTGATAACTATTTATTTTTTAATTTGTTTTTGGTTTTTGAAAATTAAGCGTATAAATATTACTTCCACCTATGAGTTTCCTTATTTTGTTATCTACTTATTACATATGTTTTCAAAAACCAACTCAAGTTTTGAAAACTAAAAAAAAAAAAGAGTTTTTAAAAACTTGTTTTTTTTTTGGAATTTGGTTAAGAATTTTAATGTTTTATTCAAAAACATGAAACTCATTGTAGAGCAATGATTAGAAAATAAGTACAATTTAAAAAAATCAAATGATTATCAAACAGAGCTTAAATTACAATTCTGAGCTAAACCGATCTATTTCATAATCTATCCTAGATAGTTGTAAAAGTAAGAGTTTCCTTCACCCATGTTTTATAACTTTTTAAAACTTCAAAAGACCAAAAAAAAAAAAAAGTAAAATTTGAGGGAGCTGAAAGAGTAATTTATTTATTTTATGATTAAAATACTAGTTTGTTCCCAGTATTTTTAAGATTTTTTTTGTTATCGTCCTTGTATTTTCAAATGTTCAATTTCATTTTTTTTACCTTCAATAAATCTTAAAATTAGTTCATATTATTAGTTTATGGTTACTTTTTCTAAAAAATAATTAGTCTCTTTCAAGGTTACTTCTATAAATTTTGAAAACATATTCAAATTACACATTTTCTTGAAATGAAAAATTATTATTTATTATTATTTTACAAACTTAGATAAAACATAACTTCAAACTAATGTGGGGACTAATTTTAAAATTTATTATAAGTACAGGGACTAGAATTCAAAATTTGAAAGTACATGGATCGGATTAAAATGGAATAAATCTTAGAATAATATAGGGACTAAAATGGTATTAATTTTTTTTTCCTTTTCTTATTCCCATGTGTTGAATAATTTGCAGGTATAGATAGAAAGAGAGAATTACCCTTTATGAGATTAAAAGAAAAAACTTGAAAAATAAACCCTTTTATGAGATGCTTCTTTTGCATGAAAAACCATATGGAAAAAGAAAGTAGGAGCAGTGTTATTAAGATTGTTCGGTTCACGAGTTGTATCGTACGATTCAACTCGAAACAAAGGGAAATCGATACAAATCGTAGTTTTGAATCGAAAATGAGAGGTATCGTACAATTCGAAACATTGAATTGCACGTATCGGCTTGAATTGCAACGATCTGATTCAAAAATCAAAACTAAAAAAAATAAAAATAAAAAAGAACCGTGTGTTGCGGCGTTGCCGGAGTGTTAGCGGGATAAGAATGACTTCGTGGAGCTAGTAGGAGAAGAAGACTTCGCGGTTGTCAACAATGGTGGATAATCACGAAGAGTAGGGTTGAAGAAGAAGAGGGTTGGAGACTTTGAGAAAAACAAAAATGAAAGTTGGGTGAGGACTTAGGAATATGAAAAGGGTTGAAGGAAAAGTGTGTTGAGAAGCTAAGAAGAAAGAGAAATGAAAAGGTAACATAAAAAGGGAAATGAAATGATAGCTTGTGAGTTGTCATTTGAAATTTGGGAAGAGAATAAATAAATTAATATAACTCTAAAATATCTTTTAAAACCTTGCCTTTCTCTAAACACGTTTGACTTTTCCATGATAGGTGACTCTTCCATTCTCTTAGATTTTGACAATTTATTTTTATTTATTTATTATTTTTTTTCCAAACGGTTTTTCTTTTCCTCTTCATTATTGTGGGGTAGTTAGAAGACGCACATGAACAAGACAGTGATGATCTATTAGCTGATATTAATTTTGAAGATATTGAAGTCAATGAAATATTGAAACTAGGAAATAAAGGATCAGTTCCATTGTTTTTAATGTTTTTAAACTTTAATTTTTTCCTTACTTATTTTGAAGTTAGTTGTTTTATTTTTTTGGGTATTTTGAACTTTGAAGTTAGTTTATGTTTTGATCTTATTTTGGGATTATTTAATATTTGGCTACTTATTTCTCTATTTTAGTTTTTACTATTTATATTTATATTTCAATGTTATTTACCAAACTAAAACTTAAGATACACGATACGTTACAATACACGATATACTAAAATTTAATTTCGATACTCGTTCCCTTTTACGAGTTAGCAACGTTGAGTAGGAGAAGGAAAAAGTTATGTAAAAGGGAAGAACAAGTAGCATAGAAAAGAGAGAGGTTCAGTTCTTCCCAATGAAATCCAATATGTAGATTAAGAGAAAAGAAAATTCGATTCAAAAGGAATGAGAGAAAAGAAAAAGGAAAAAAAAAATATATGTTACCTGAAAATAGAAGGAATGAGATATTGCTCTGCTACATGAAAAAAGGGAAGAACAAATATTAAGAAAGCCTATTTGAAGAAATAAAGAAAGAAAAAATGGAGTTGATAAGTCAAAGAAGCTTTTAATCTTGAGTACAAGGGACAGGTGAAGAACTAAATAATAATGAGGAGAAGGAGTCAATAACTTAAATGATAAGATACATTAATGGAAGTCAATGAGTCGACATTTCTGTTGCTTCCACTAGCTGTCGGTGGAGAAATTACCAATTGGGATGATTTTTTCTTAGCTTCAACCCATTTATGAATTATTAAAAAAAAAAACCCATTTATGAAAAGCCCTTATGTGTAATATATACAAAAAGGGAGATTTGTATGAATGGGTCAAATTCATCGCAAAGAAGAAAGAAAGGAAGTTGGTTCTATTGTCAAATAGAGGGATAGATTTGGCTTGGGACTCGGTATTTGATGGCCCCAACATTCCCCTCTTTCGAAGAAAAAAGAAAAGGAAGTTGATTCTATTGTCAAATAGAGGGATAGATCTGACTTAGGATTCAATATCTGATGGTCTGTATTCCTCTCCATCACCATCAGGCCACACGCTACCTTTGTCATAAACTATAGCATAAGCTCCACCCATCGACAAACATTATTTTCAATTCTAATTCTCACAAAGTTGTCCATGTTCATGTTTATGGGTTGGTCTTTGTAAAAACTATGGATTTTTCCAACCAATTGTGAGGAATTTTTATGACAACCTCTAATTTCGTATTTTGATGGCGTGGATAGCTATCTGCGAAATAATCTTGGTGACCAAGAAAGGACATAAGGTATGTTGTCGGATGAATGCTGAACCAAAATGTAATTAATATACTTTGACCAAGAATTATTTTGAGAAGGACCACGTATTATTGAACCATATTAAAAATATTTAAATAACAATATATATATATATATTTAAAACTTGTAGAAAAATGTATAAGTTTTATAGGTTTTTGTACGAATGATCTCTTTTTGGAGGGTTTAACAATAGATGACATGGTATCTAAATTTAAGGATTGACGACCTTCTAGCAACTTTCAATCCAGGTTGTTTGGCAGACGTTCATCACCTCTCACTCGACTCTTGGTCTAGGTCATTTTCGACACGTTAACTCTTTCGATGATTTCGTTTGCACTTCCGTTAAACCCCCGTCTCAACGGACTCTTAGTTTATTCGTTCAATTTCCATCATTGTGTACTCTCAGACGACATAAATATCATAACCTCGAAACACATAACATCTCGATCTAGGTCCTTTGACTTTCTTCGCCTCTCACTCCCAGTCTTTTTCATGTTTTTATTAAATTTTTCATCCAACGATCCTCCTGATATGGGTGGGTTGGCAGACTTTCTTAGCCTCTCGGTCTGGGTCCTTTTCGACCCATTATGTTCTCTTCGATTTTGTTTTTTCTTATTTTTCAATCTAACCATACTCTTGGTCTGGGTGGGTAAACAAACTTTCTTAGCCTCTTGGTCCGGGTCCTTTTCGACCCGTTACTTTTTCTTTAATTTGAATTCTACTTTCGTCTAAACCTGAATCCAACATTACTCTCGGTTTCTTCGTGCAATTTTTGTATCACTCGACTCTCTCCATTCGTTCTTGTTTTCTAGCTTTCGACTGTTGGAGTTGGAGTGACATTTATGCCCCAAAATACGTGGAAAGATCTGGGTTTCCTTGTTGTACGAGCAACTACACCAACATTTTTTAGTTTTGTCTCCACAGAGACTAAAACGATTTGTAGACCTCTGTCTCTTTCTCATTTCCTCTATATTATTTCTAAAATCGTTGGTTTAATGTTGCATGCCCATCTTCAATAAGTTCGATTTGTTCCTGAGTCTCTTTGTTGTAAAGCCGATTTCTGGTTAATTGGAAACGTTAGGATTAGTTCCTCGGAGGGTTTGGAGAGTGATTGGAATGGGTGCTAGTTGGCATTAAGTCTTATTGAGATTATCAAAATGGACACAAAACTTGAAAAGTTGAAGATAGAGTGATTGAGTAGGAGATAATAGAGTCGAGAGTTAGAGTGGATTGCAAATGTTACAGTGGAATGGGGAGTTAAAAAATAGTTTTTGAATAAATGGAGTCGAAAGTTAGAGTGTAGTGGATCGTTTGGTGAGCATTAGAATGGAGAGTTGGTGGATGAATGCATAAGCGAAATGGATTCTTGAGAGTTCAATCCCATATGTTTGTGGTTAATTTTTGTTTTTGTGCATATGTGAGGAACTTAAATTTTTGGTATGTGTAATATAGGACTTTCTAAATGGCACCTTTGAATATCACTGCTGCTGATCACTTTCTTGGCTAAGGTTCATGCCTATCACACATTTGGAATGCAAACGGGATTGTGAAGAAAAAGCTTACAGCTACCCAATTAGATTTGTTGAGGAGGGCAACTATACTCGGGTCGTTTATATATGCGGATATGGTTTTCAACAGCCCTTTAGTGCACAACCTTATACTAAGAGAGGTTGTGGATGCTAGATCAGAAGTGATAATCAATTATGAGGCTTTAGGGCATAAATCCCAACAACCAGGATGTTCACTACTTTGAAGCGGCTAGATGGAGTCGAAATGCTTCAAGCTGGTTTACAAGAGGTGAAGGATGAGCTACAAGGTGTGAAAGAGGCCCTGACGACAATTACGCCCTTGTTATACACGATGTGCAAGGTATTCATCCATTGGAAATGGCTTATTGTGCATATATACTCGCATGAATATTAGTACATAATCACATTTGTTTTGTGCAGAGGAGTATGCAAATGGATGATGTTGTGCGAGATATGCAACCCGCATTTTGATGCGGAGGCAACATAGTAGTCCATCCGATGTATGCAGGGAACATCAATCCTACTCCCGTCAGTGATTCAGTAAACCCCCCGGCACCTCTTTACATTCCACCTGTTTCGGCTGATGTGTCAACTACAATCATTCAAAATGAACCCATTCTCCATCTTTCCAATATAGTCATCCAGGAACCCATTCACCCTACAAAATCCTTACTCCCCACCAAGTCCATCGATCGGTCGTCACCACAGGGTTAGGATGAAACCATTCCTCCCGCACCATAGATCTCGAGCCACTATCCCTTCTTCCCATTGAGTCGATTGACACCCCCTCGTTGATAAACAAACAATTACTCATTTTCATTTTCTAGTAAATGATCTGTTGGAGCCTCCGAAACCCTCAGCAACCATTACAGAAGAGGACGAGAAGATGGGGAAGGGTTGTCGGAAGATAAAGGTGGTGGAGCCTTTTAATCCAGACATGATCCGATCAATAAAAAGGCATTATCGGCTGAGAAGAGAGTGTCACCACTACAGGTGAATGTCATGTTGCAAGACACTCATGGATGTGACACAACAGTTGTTGCCAAAGTGGTCGACAGGTTCTCCCTCCATCCAGATGCGAGGAACAACCGCATAAAGTCACAGTCCTAAACAATGTCACTCCATACAACCCACTGCACAATGTGCCCATAGAGGCAAAGAGCATGATGAATGCTTGGATCAGTATGAAGAAGAAAGCCATGAGCAAAGTAACAATAAAAGAGTCCATACATTATTAATGGTCTACATGCTGTCCGTTCGACCGACATCCGGGCACTCTTGCGAAAGAATACGTGGGTTACGTGTGTCATATGTTATCTCATTTACAACTCAAGCAACTACTTACATACATTTATTACAAATATATGAGCATCATGTTTATGTTCCATATTGTTCTTTTAGATGATAAACACTATAATGATGAGGTGAAGCGAAAGTTGGTAACACGCCATCGTTTACTTGCCCATAGGTTCACAATTTTAAACTCTGATGCTTTGGTATGTCTTCTACCATACTCGTGTAACTGTGAGTTTCATATACATACCTTTATTAAATTCCAGTGCATTGATAACCAATGTGTGTAGGATTATTTAAACTGCCGCGATGGGGTGTTCAATGAAATTGTAAATAAGTCGAAGAAAATTACAGCAACTGCATGGTCGAATGACCAGACCTTCATGGACTACGTATTGGGTTAGTATAATGACTACAAGCGTGGTTGGGCTGAAGTGGATGGTGTTTTCTCCCTTCAATATACATGAGCATTGGATGCTACTGGAAATAAATATGACTAAGGGAGAGTTGGTTGTAGATGATTCCATGTCATCATACATTAGTACGGAAGATCTGGCAGAGCATTGGGAGCAACTATCTCACACAGTTTCCTCACTGCTTGAGTTCTGTAAGGTATACGCTGGTAGGTCGCCCCCCAAAGCACCGTGGGTGATCTCCCGGCCGCACACAATCGACCGACAGTGTGCTGATACTAAGGATTGTGGTATATTTTGTTGTAAATATCTGGAGTACCTAGTTACAGGAAATGACTTAACATCCATTAATGATGATAACATTAAACTTTTTAAAACTCAATATGTCGTCCAACTGTGGGCGAATGTACTATACTTTTAGTGATTTTGTAATTAGTGACTTTTCATTGTGAAACATATTATAGTTTACAATACAATTGCTCACAAGTTGCAACCAAAGGTAACCGAGAGAAATAAATATATTTTGGGGGGTATTTTACATTAAAAAAAATGAAGATAACTGAAAAAGTAGTGAGAAAAATAAGGATGAGAAGCAGGGGATTTTTGGTTCAACCCTGAGGAAATGCGCCTAGCATGCACCCGCAAATTGCTCAAATAAGTCTGGCTATTTCAGAGGTCCTTCCTCTTGCGCCCGCACACTGACTCTATCGAGTTCTATACGATTCAGCAGAATGCTACTGAAATGCGTCTGCAACCTACCCTTTTCGAAACTTAGCTAAGTAAATCAAGTTTAAACCTATTCAACTCCTTTTCCAAGAACCTTTAGGAGACTAAGTGATAGGACCTATAAAATCCTATTTAATCACACTTATTTCTTGTTAGTTAGAAGGATTTTATGTTTATTATTATTATTATTTAGGGATTCGAGAAATTTGCGTGTTTTGGAGAGTTTGCAACATTTCAGAGTTAATTCTGACTAAATCGGAGGTGATTCGAGCAACAGAATTTCTATACCAACTTTGACCGATCATATCATGATATTTAGAGATGAAAATATATTCAAATTTGGTATCAAATTGAAGCTTATTGAATTATCTTTCCAAAGGTATAAGACTCATTGCATTAAAATAAGTATTATAAAAGTTATGTCATTTTGAGTGATTACTGCTCCTGCTAGAAACTGTTGTACCCGAGAATACTCTATGCCAATTTCCGTTCCCATTATCTTGCTTCTCACGTTTCGGAATATAACCAAATTAGATATCATTTTAAAGATCTCCGAAATATCTTTCCAACCATATAAAGATCACGTTGATCTAAGTTTTGGAGAAGAAGTTATTTTCAAAATAATGAAGACTGCGCAATCCTTATTTGCAACATTCTATGTTTGTTTTGAGAATTTAGGAAAGGATATTCGAGTTTTAGATGTATTTTCCAGCATTTTACAAGAGAGAACATTATTTACTTTATTTTATTTTATTTTAAATATTATTCTCTAATTGTTTGGAAAAATATCTTTCTAGAATTTAGGGTTTCTTACTTTTGCAAGTTGTCTACTTCAAGGCTATTTAAGCCTTCTTTTGGACAGCGGCAAGGAGATTTTTCCGAATGTAATATTTCTAGAAAATAGTTTTTAGAGTTTTTATCCCTTTTCCTTTACTTTTCTTTTTGCACTATATCGAACCAATGACGAACCTTGGCTACATCATCACGATTAGCGACTAAGGTAAGTGTTCCAATTCATAGGTTGGTTGCAACCAATTGCAATATTGTGAGGCTTGAACCTTAACTAGTTCTCTTTCAATTGCAAGTATTCTTTGATTCATGTGTTAATTTTATAAGCATGTATTTTGATTGAATTGACGCCTTAATTGCTTTACATGTTTGATTGCTAATCATGATGCATGATCCGTAATTGTCATGTTGACTGAATCGATAGCATTAGGATTATTACATGTGTATGTTTTGTGGGTTTCCATATTACATTGCTTGCATGTTTAATTCTAGGAATTAAAAGAGCATCTTAATTAGATTAAAGTTATTTCACCTAATGGGTTGTCTTGGTCCTTCCAAAGCACTTAATGCCTTTATCTAAATAATTTGGAGCGGTTTCGGCAAAATTGTTTGGGTAATTAGCGTTAACTTGACGTTTGTTAGAGTTAATGACCTTAGGGAATTTTCTACTTTTTGGGGCTTCCTAATAAGTTGACCAAGTGCTTGCATTGTTAAGTTTAAATATTTTGAATGTCTATGATCAATTTTTGCAATTGAGTAGAACCGTACCTTTGGATTGGATTTTGGTAAGATTTAATTTATTTTCTTATGTTATATTTTATTAATAAAAATACAAAACCTCCCTTTTTTAATTATTTTTTTTTTCGTTTGCTAATTTAACTTGAAAAATTAATATTCCGTTCCCTGAGATCGACCCGGTCCACTCAATGCTACAAGTAGCTTAGGATCGATTTATAAATTGTAATTTGACAAGCCCTCGACAAGCCCGCATCACTAAGCAATTTAAAACTCATATGTCTATGGATAAATTTGCTTAGATAATGAAAAACACAACTTTATGATTTTAAAAGCTTTTGTCCTATATCTAGGTACAAAAAGCAAAGTCCTATGTCTAGGCTATTTTCCTATATTACTTTTATGAAAACGCGTGTTGACTCCAACCCTTTCAGTATTGAAATCTTCACAAACTATGCTAACTCAAATGGCCAGTTTAAGCTAACAATGAAACTTAAACTCACTAAAAGTAAACTTAGCAAAATGTTGAGCAAATTTATAAGAAACACATGGTGGTTTCTATCTCATTTTTAGGGTATCTGCATGATTGAATCCTGTCCAAGGAGTTTAGCTACTCATCGGAGAAATAAATACAATGCAGAAAGTAAAAAGAAAACAAATAGAAGAAAGAACACAATTTATTGAAATAAATAAACTTGAATACACTTTGAAGAATGAATCCAAGAAAGAACAAAAGAACTCAAAACTTGAACTAAGAGAAAAACAGAAACTTTCAAAGCTGGAAATAAAATAAAATAGCAAGTATGATAGGACTCAAAAAATCCTAAATTTCTATGGTTAAATCTTGTGGTATTAATTGATTTAACATGCGTAATTCCTTATTTTGTAGTTTTAATTAGTCCAAGGAGCAATTCAAAGTTTATTAGACATTTTTGAAGCTTTTTGGAGTGTTCGGGATTAATTCACGCATATCTGGAGGTCATGCAAATCCTAATTGAAGATTTGGAGAAGAAATAACCAAGTTGCCTAGGGAGCAGCGTCAAGATGCTCCACAGAGCCCCTGCTCGACGCTGAAAAATAGAATGTCAAGGTGCAGGACAGCGTCGAGACGCTGTCGCAAGTCCAGAGCGTGAGGATGCAAGGTAGCGTCTCGATGCTTGAAAAATGAGCGCAGGTCGACGCTGTGACAAGCCCTAGAGACGTTGGTCTAATAAATCCTGGTCTAATTAAGGACAATGTTGAGACGCTGCCTATAGCCTTCGACCCTACTTCGACTTTTATAAAAGCATCTTTTCCATTTAGGGAAAAAAGAGCCATTGATGAACAACCTCCATTTTTCTCTCTTCTCACCCCTTTCGCTCTGTATTTTCATTCCTAATCCCTAGTTTTAGTTTAGTTTAGTTTAGTTTAGTTAATGCAAATTATGGATGCTTGTATGGAGTCAACCAGCTCTTGCTAAACAGGAACGTCTATTTAGAGGTGATATTCGAGATTTATTTGTAACGCCATGAGGTTTTGTTATTAATGCAATTTCATTTCAACTTGTTTATCTTTTACCTTTTTGATTTCATTCCTATACATATTCGTAGTTGGGATTGACAACCCTTAACGCGTTGAATTAGCGTACCTTTGCTATGCATGCTTTGCCTTGATCTTAGCATGTGTTTAGGTAGCATTAGGCATTAGAATCGATGAGTTTGTGAGCTGTGAGCGGTCATAAAATATTCTATAGCCTAAAGAGGTAGTAAGTGTAAGAGCTATTCTAAACTTGCCACTTAGGTTAGTTTGAGCAATTCACCGTTTCTAATTAAATCTAGAGCTTAAACGATTGGTCTAAAGTATGGCACGTGACAATCTCAGGCTAGGATTAGTACCGTCACCAGGTCATTCCATTGGGCTTGTGGGTGCATTAAAAGCAAGAAATTCATCTAAAGATAACATATGATTGGCATTCTTACATTAAACCCCGACGTGACCCCTTTCAATTCGGTACCTAGGTGAGATCCTATCTTTATTTTCTTTTCGTTTAGTTTTCTATCTCTTTATGTCTTATGTTCAATGCCCCTTTAGTTTGTGTCAATAAGAATCCCAATTAAGAGAAATCAATTTTAGTTTGGTTCCCTGTGGTTCGACCTGGTCCATTATTAATTACTACAAGTAGTTAATTTTTGATTGGTAATTATAAATTGTATTTGATAGAGCATTCGACAAGCTCTTCTATCAAATTGGCGCTGTTGTCGAGGAGGCAGACGTGTGTTTTTTGTATTTTCTTGTTTAATTTGGATTATTTTTGTTTGACTGATATCTCTCTTGTTCGTGCATGTTTACTCGCTCTTCGCAAGAAGTTGGACTTCAATTTTTTGCATAAATTACTAGAGAAGAGCGGTAAATTAGAAGAGAAGTGAGAGAGAGTTGGCGTGAAGAGGAAGGTGATTTCTTCATTGATCTTGGTGAATTATCAAATTTGGAAGAATCTTCAGAAGCAAGGATGGCGGAGCAGACACTTAAGCAACTTGCTACCCCAAACCTTAATGAGCAACCCTTATGTATCACGTATCCTGAAACTCAAGGTAAGTTTGAACTCAAACCCAACCTTATACACTTACTCCCTATTTTTCGTGGTAGAGCAGGTGAAGACCCACACAAACATTTGAAGGAGTTCCATATAGTGTGTTCGGGTATGAAGCCACATGGAGTCACCGAAGAACAAATTAATCTGAGACCATTCCATTTTCACTGAAAGATCAGGTGAAGGATTGGCTTTATTTCCTTCCACCTGGCTCGATTACAACATGGAACGCCATGAAAAATCTTTTCCTGGAGAAGTTCTTCCTAGCATCTTAAGCTACCAACTTGAGAAAGGAAATCTACGGAATCACATAGATGACCGGTGAGACGTTGCATGAATACGATGAGCGATTCAAGAGACTATGTGCGAGCATCCCAAATCACCAAATTTCATATCAGTTGCTCATTACTTACTTCTATGAGGGACTCTAGTTGAACGACCGCTCCATGATTGACCCGACAAGTGGTGGAGCTTTGGTTAACAAGACTCCCACAGAGGCGAAGCAACTCATTGGCAATATGGCTGAAAACTCGCAATAGTTCAGAACTAGAGGACCATCTCCTTCTACACTCGGTCAGGTAAAGGAGGCAAGCGATCTTAAATCTCAAATTTTTTAACTAACGTCTCTTGTACGACAACTTGCAGTAGGTCAGGCACAAGTTTCTAAAGTCTTTAGAGTGTGTTCATTATTTGGGCACACTACATATGTATGTCCCCAAGTCCAACATGGGAAGATGCCTGAGGTGAATGCCATTGGTGGCTATGCGAGTAATCACCAGGGTCAATGCAACTACGATCCTTATTCCAACCATTATAACCCCAGATGGAGAGACCACTCTAACTTCAGCTATGGAAGTGGAGGAGGACATCAGAAGCCTTAACAAAACTTTCTCCCTCCAGCTTTGACACGTACTCAAGGATAGTCTTCTTCTTCAGGTATGTTCTTAGAGGATATGGTTAAGAGTTTAGCTGATAGTTCGTTAAAATTTCAACAAGAGACTAGGATGGGTATGCAGAGTCTTGGTACTCATATCACTCAGCTAGAAAACTCAGTGAGGAAGCTCAAAACCAAGAATACAGGAAAACTTCCCCCTCAACCTGAAACACCCCATGAAAATGTAAGCGTATTAACGTTGAGAAGTGGGAGAAAGGTGTTGAATGATCCCGTGGTGATCTCTCAATAGAAGAAGATAAAAGAGGAGTTGATTGATGATCAAGAGAAGGAAGAATAGAAGAAGAATGTTGAGAACAATTTGGAGAAGAAGGATGAAGAGCCACTCCTAGACCCACCAAAGGTATTGTGTTCGATCCACCCCTTGGTTTAAACACTTACGTGCCTCAGCACCCTTTCCTTCCAGAATTTCTTCTAGAAAAGAAGAGAATATCGTTCAAGAAGAGGAGTACGAGAAGGATGTCTATCGGGTGAACTTTGAGTGAAGAAAAGTAAGTAAATACATTTAACCCAGTGCAAGTGCACACTGCCGATGCAAGTATTAAAACAAGAGTATTCCTGAGTATCAATCCCACAAGGAATGGTGTAACAAAAATATTGCAAAGTAAAATGTAAGGAGAATTGCAACTTGGAAACTAAAAACTACAAAAATAAGGTTGAGTTTGGTGTGTTTGTTAAAAATAAAATAATTGCAAAATCTAATTGCAAGTTAAAGTGACAAATATTGTAAAATCGAAAATTGCAAGATTGAATAGCAAATTAAACAAACTTGATAAAATAAATGAAAATTGCAAAAGGAATTCTCTAGAGAAATGAGGGGTTCAAGAATGTCATTGCCGTAAGTTGTAATTGCAAACCAAAATTGCAATTCCAACCTATTCTACATTCAATTGTAAACCAAAATTGCTACTCTTATTCACCTTGAAATTAGGTTTTAGGAGACTAAGTGAGTGACTTATATGTCTATAGTCCCTCTATCTTAGATAATTTGGCTCAACAATTTTATGGGGTTTGGAATCTTTAATCCCTATGTCTAGGGCAAAGAATTGGCTTATGTCTAACTCCCTTCTCCATCACTTGTGTGAAATCTACTTATCACTAACCCCATCGAAATCAGATCTAAGCTCAGATCTAAGCTTGAGTTGCTACCCTAGTTGATCAATCTAGGATCTCAACGAATTTTTTTTCAACACAAGCAAACAATTGAGATGTAGGCTTGATTTTTGTTGGAAGTTTGGCTACAATTACTTCTTAAGGAATTCACATCATTGAACCCGTTAAGAAGTTTAGCTCATTTTTAACTCACAAAATTCAAAACAATTTCTAGAAACAAAATCCATATTGGAAAAGAAATTACTTAAGGCTAAGTATTATTGCAATCAAGACTAAAGGAAATTGAAGGGAGTTGCTGTCCAATTAGATTTTAATTTTAAAAGCAAGTACTGTAGTAAACAATTAAAATTTTCATCCTAACACCTATGAGCAATGTAAGAAAATTTTCTAAGAAAAAAAAAATCAAATTGGCTTCTGGGCAAAAGCCCATGAACATAAACCTTCAAAATGAAATGAAATTCAAATTCTCTTCCTTCTCAATCAAATTCGACCAACTTACAGAATGAATGGAATGCAACAACTGAAATTCTACCATCAACTTGGCTAAAAACAGAAAATTAAATTAAAAAAAAATAGAGCAATACAAAAGCTATTGGATTCAATGCTCATAAGTTCTTCCCTATTCACCAATCGATTCAATTCTCTCACTTGCTCTTAGGAAAAAGATTGAATCTTAACAACCCAAGTGTTTGCTTGAATTGGATTGGAAAATTGAGGGACAAACCAAGCTAAATAGTTCAGCAACTTTCTGTAAAAAAACAGAGACGAAAAAAATGGAAAAACATAGAGAAAAATGAGATGAAAACCCACAAAATTTCTACAAGAAACGCCTCTAAAAATCTATCCTTTTCTTCAAGTTCAACACCTCTAAGTAAATCAAGTTCAACACCTATTCGGCTCCTTTTCCATGAACATTTAGGAGACTAAGCAATTTAAAACTCATATGTCTATGGCTAAATTCGATTAGATAATGAAAAATACAACTTTATGATTTTAAAGGTTTTTGTCCTATGTCTAGCTACAAAAAGCAAAGTCCTATGTCTAGGTTCTTTTCTAAATTACTTCTAGGAAAACGTGTGTTGACTCCAACCCTTTCAATATTAAAATCTTCACAAACTATGCTAACTCAAATGGCCAGTTTAAGCTAATAATGAAACTTAAACTCACTAAAAGTAAACTTAGCTAAATGTTGAGCAAATTTACAAGAAACACATGGTGGTTGCTTATCTCATTTTTAGGGTATCCACATGATTGAATCCTCTCCAAGGAGTTTAGCTACTCATTGGAGAAATAAATACAGTGCAGAAAGTAAAAAGAAAACAAATAGAAGATAGAACACAATTCATTGAAATAAATAAACTTGAATACACTTTGAAGAATGAATCAAAGAAAGAAAAAAAGAACTTAAAACTTGAACTATGAGAAAAATAGAAACTTACAAAGTTGGAAATAAAATAAAACAGTAAGTATAACTCCTAAAAACTTACATAACTTAATAGAAAAAACTAAGAACAAAAATAACCCTAAGATTTTCTTCCTTTCTAACTTGTTCTACTTTTTTCAAGGAGAATCAAGTACTTATTATTCCTCCTTTTGAAGGTGGAGTCCGAATGGAATAGGAACAGAGCTTAAAGGAGACTCGGAGTGTCAATTAAAACTAAAGAGAAAACGACAGAAATTTGGGATGATGAGAATTTCCAACTCTGAGCTCCCTTTCAAATGAAGGATTAAGCCGCCTTTTATAGACTTGACGCCTAGGGTTTGCTACCGAGATCATTGTGGAGAAGCTTGGTCGATCATATCCCTTGATTTTTGGAGATTTGATTGAGAATATTTGATATGATCTACAAATCTAGCGAATCTTGGAGAATATGTTGAAGAGGTCCAGATATGGCCACGTTTGTGGGCACAATTGTGTTGTTGTCAAAATGGCCTAAATGCGGTCGCATATCTGGGCGCATTTTGGGTCTTTTCTACAACAGTTGGACATTGGTTTCTACTCTTAAATGCTGGCGCATACTGGGCGCATATCTCTTGGATCATCTTTTATTTGCTTCAATTGTGAACAAAATGTGGGCGCATTTGGATTCTTTTTCAGCCTCTACACAAAAACAACAAAATTAACACTTTCTTAACAAAAATGACTCTAAATACAACTAAAAACTTAGTTTTACAAAATCAATACTTCAAACACGTGCAAAACTTATTTTTACTTAAATTTGCTCTAAATGACATGAAATATAACATTAAACACTCACTTTCTAAGAAAATAAACTAGTTTTTAAAGCCAAATAATACTGATAAATGAGCCTTATCACTCTCGGTGTGAATTCTTCAAATTTACTCTCATTGTGAACTCTTGATAATTTACTCTCGATGTGAAGTCATGTACTAACAATCTCAATGGATTGGACGACGTATACCAACTGAGTGAGGGAAATTTTTAAGTGTTTCCTCTCAGTGTGAATTCTACATAATGTACTCTCATTGTGAACTCGTGATAATATACTCTCGATGTGAAATCATGTACTAACAATCTACCAACTACATTGTTTAATTTTTAAGTGTTTGCTCTCGGTGTAAATTCTTGATAATGTACTCTTGTTGTGAAATCATGTACTTGAACTTTCGTGTTGAGCTCGTATTCATTTTAATTATTATCAGTGCATGTGGAACGACTTAATGTTGGATGCACCTAACTCTCGGTTCGAGTTCAAGTGCATTAATTCCTAGTAACAAATCCTCATGTTAAATTGGAAGGATATTTTATAAAGTGGATCGAAGAGTTTGGCGGTGGGAAAGAAAATGATATCACTTTTCATAAATATCACAAAAAAAAAAGAAAAAAAAAGAGAAAAAAAAGGATCTTGATTCCATGATGATTAAAGAAGAAACTGCATGGTGAGTGAACAGTTTGTGTTTGTCTCCGATGACAATTCAATCAGTCGCTATTGGACCCCTCCAGTAGTCAATCCTTGTACCTCATCCTCATCCTTTGCAGCTTGAGGAAGCCTCTGGTCAATGGTTGTGTCAGAGTAAGCCTCTTGCAGTACTAGACTCACCTCCCTACAGACAATGTCCGTAGGTAGTGGCTTAGTATTTGAGGCGGCCACTGACTTTCCATCGACATCGACGTCATCTTCATCCTCATTCTCTTCATCTTTTTCATTCTCATCCTCATCTTCATCTTTTTAATCCTCATCTTCATCCTTAGCGGGTTTCTTCTTCTTCTTTGGCGAGAACTGTATGGATGAGTCAGCTGAAGGGTCGGGCACGTCTCGACAAACAAACTCCCCACCATCTTTGATGACTGCTTATGCAAAAGAGTGCAAGTGCACGCTGTCACAAACAAGTAATATATGGACTATTCCAAGTATCGAACCCAAGGGAATGGTTTAACACACAAATTCTTTAGTTTACAACACAATTTCTCACAAGTTGCAACCAAAGATAACTGAGAGAGAAAAAGATATTTTAGGGGGTTTTGTACATAAAAAAATGAAGATAACGGGAAAAGTAGTGAGAAAAACAAGGATGAGAAGCGGGTGATTAAATTATGGTTCAACCCTGAGGAAATGACCTAGCATGTGCCCACAAATTGCTCAACCAAGTCCGGATATTTCAGAGATCTTTCCTCCTGCGCCCGCATACTGACTCTGTCGAGTTCTGTACGGTTCAGACAAAATGTTGTTGAAATGCGCTCGCAACCTACCCATTTTGACACTTAGCTAAGTAAATCAAGTTTAACACCTATTTGGCTCCTTTTTCAAGAACCTTTAGGAAATTAAGAAATTTAAAACTCATATGTCTATGGCTAAATTAGCTTAGATAATGAAAAATGCAACTTTATGATTTTAAAGGTTTTTGTCCTATGTCTAGGTAAAAAAAACAAAGTCCTATGTCTAGGTTCTTTTCGTAGATTACTTGTAGGAAAACGCGTGTTGACTTCAACCCTTTCAATATTAAAATCTTCACAAACTATGCTAACTCAAATGGCCAGTTTAAGCTAACAATGAAACTTAAACTCACAAAAACTAAACTTAGCTAAATGTTGAGCAAATTTACAAGAAACACATGGTGGTTGCTTATCTCATTTTTAGGGTACCCACATGATTGAATCCTCTCCAAGGAGTTTAGCTACTCATCAGAGAAGTAAATACAGTGCATAAAGTAAAAAAGAAAACCTAAAAGAAAGAATACAATTCATTGAAATAAATAAACTTGAATACATTTTGAAGAATGAATCCAAGAAAGAACAAAAGAACTTAAAACTTGAACTATGAGAAAAACAGAAACTTACAAAGTTGGAAATAAAATAAAATAGCAAGTACAACTCCTAAAAACATACATAACTGAATAGAAAAACCTAAGAACAAAAAGAACCGTATGATGTTCTTCCTTTCTACCTTGTTATACCTTGTTCAAAGAGAATCAAGTACTTACTCTTCCTTCTTTCGAAGTTGGAGTCCGAATGGAATAGGAACAGAGCTTAGGGGAGACTCAGAGTGGCGAACAAAACTAAAAAGAAAATGACAAAAATTTGGGATGAAGAGAATTCCCAACTTCGAGCTCCCTTTCAAATGAAGGATTGAGCTGCCTTTTATAGTCTTGACACCTAGGGTTTGCTACCAATATCAGTGTGGAGAAGCTTGGTCGATCATATCCCTTGATTTTGGAGATTTGATTGAGAATATTTGATATGATCTGCAAATCTAGCAAATCTTGGAAAATCTGTCAAAAATGTCCAGATGCGGCCGCATTTGTGGGCGCAATTGTGTTGTTGTTGAAATGGCCTAAATGCGGTCGCATATCTGGGTGCATTTTGGGTCTTTCCTGCAACAGTTGGACTTTCACTTCTGCTTTCAAATGCTGGCGCATATCGGGCGCATATCTCTTGGATCATCTTTTATTTGCTTCAATTGTGACCAGAATGTGGGCACATTTGAGTCCTTTTTTAGCCTCTACACAAAAACAACCAAAATTAACACTTTCTTAACAAAAAACGATTTTAAATAGATCTAAAAAGTTATTTTTACAAAATCAATACTTCAAACACATGCAAAACTTGTTTTTACTTAAATTTTCTCTAAATGACATGAAATATAACAATAAACACTTGCTTTCTAAGCAAATAAGCTAGTTTTTAGAGCCAAATCATACGCATAAATGAGAGTTATCAATCTTCCTCTCTTGAAAAGTTCGTCGTCATGGACGATGGCTTGGTGTTCTCCCCACCGTATGGGTAGGAGTCGTCGTCCGAGTCACCGGAGGGGAGTTCTCCGAGAAGATTTAAAAAACTATCGTCAAATGATGACATGGTTTAGAAGGAAAGCAAAGAATCATATTATTAGAAAAAAAATAAACAGTGAAGGGTGGATGATTATGGGTGAGATGAATTAATGTTTGTATATAAAGCGGTTTGAATGGAGAGTTCATTAATCATCCGTCTGCCATCGTAATAATTAAAACGGTGCAATACAAAGAAGCGTCGTTTAGAATCTCAATGGGCCTGATGGTGGGATTACCTGATCGAATATGGACTGAGAGTTAATGCAAAAGAATTCTCACTGAGATTGACCTCACTTTGACCTAGTCATTTTCATTATTAAGTACATAAGATTGGCGACCACGAGTATAGATCGATTGTTAATGCAATCAAATTCTCATTGAGATTGACCTCACTTTGGCCTAGTCACTTTTGTTATTAAGTCCATGAGATTGGCGATTGCGAGTATGGATCGAGAGTTAATGCAACCAAATTCTCACTGAGATTGTCCTCACTTTGACCTAGTTACTTTCGTTATTAAGTCCATGAGATTAGCGACTGCGAATATGGACCGAGAGTTAATGCAACTTAATCACATTCGATGATACTCGATGAGACTTAAGACCGTGAATTTTGACCGAGAGTTATGGTAACGTGATTCTCACTGAGAGTGGCATAAGTTAGTGGTTGACCCAAGCACATTTGACAATACTCAAGACTGAAGACCTTAATTTTTGATCGGGTAATGTACACATTCATGGTGGAGATCTGTGGTAGAGAGCTCTATTGGATTGGCGATGTGCTCGGATAGAGGAGTCGGCCAAAACAAGAGCTAGACAAATATATGGCTATTTGAGGGAAGGCTAGGTGGTACTTTGTTCTAGGGGAGGATTGTTGGGAGTGCGACCAATGTCCCACATCTGCTAGATAAGGGGAAGATCATGAGTGTATAAGTGAGGGACACTATCACCATTGGTATGAGGCTTTTTGGGTTAAACCAAAAGCAAAAGCCGTGAGGGCTTATGCCCAAAGTGGACAATATAATACCAATGTAGTGATATGTGAAGGGTCGTTGTCCCTAACAAAGATTACAGGTTTGTCTATTGTGCCGAGCATTCCCACACATGCCACATTTCAGAGCTGGACGACGTTCTCTAGCTGATGGGATCATGTTTATCCGTCTCTAACCAACTTGGGGTACTCAACTTGGTTGGAGTATCTTAATCCCAACATACCCCAGGGATGACTTCATTTGGATATATGGCCAACGGGGTTGATAGGTTCCGCGTATGCAGATCGCACGACGTTCATTCTATAGAGAGGGTTGCATGAACTATGTGGGTTGATGTTTTGGTGCCTGGCTGCCATGATAGCAAGTGAACACGAGATATCATAACACTGAAACTCCATGCACGTACATGTACACGTGTTTAGGTCTACTATGCCACCAAACAGCCCATCACGGACGTTAAATTTATAAAAGTTTATGGGTTCAACTAGGTACCGTCTACCCCTATCACACTCCATGGCCATTCGCCCTTCAGCGTAGTCTGACAAAGCTGACGTGCGGGAGGCCCAATAGGTTTGTCGATCATGATACCAAAGCTAGAGGTAGTTCCTGATGTGCTCAAGCAACATAGTGATTAGTAAAAATCTGGCTTCTTTAGTTATGGCGTTAAAACACTTGTGGAGATGTTTATCATGTCTTTGCACCATCTTTTGTTTTGGAAACATCGTGCCCACCGTTTCACCCCAACCTCCCCTAAATATCATGCTACGGAACCACCCTTGAATTGACAAATCTAGTCCCAATACCTTTTGAACTCAAACTCGCGACGGGCCCTTGCGGCGTTCCTAAATAGTTCAACTACCGCCTTGTCCTTGAAGTTCAAATGGAGATTACACTCTAAGTGATATCTACATAGTCCATTGAGCACATTGGGAAATACATCCCGGACCACGTTGGCAATGATCACATGGCAATCTAAAATAATTGCCATGTTCCATCCTCTTCTATCGCCTTATTAAGAGTTGACATAAACCCACTTCAGGAGCAATTGGTCTCGTTGTCTGCAATACTATATGCAATAGGGTATACTTAATGATTTCCATCCATTGCAATAGCCACCAACATACAACCTTTGTATTTTCCTTTCAAATGTGACACATCAACAATAATCACGGGACGACAATTCGTATACCTCCTAACATAAGGATCTAATGCAACGAACACATACTTAAAGTGCACGGATTGATCGTCAAGCTCAATCTCAAACATTGTACCTGAGTTTTCAACATTAGAGCTTCACCATAAGCATGTAGGATGGCATACGATTCTTTTGGAGAACCCTTTGCTAGTGCATGAGTGTTTCTCTTGCCTGCCATGTCTTTCCATAGCAAGTTAACACTGTATTCTTGCCTGACATCCTCAATAATGTGTCCAGGCTTATATACACAGCCAACCGATCGGGCGTACATGCAAGCACACATGATCGAAGTAATAATAAAACGACACAAGAGTATCGAGTACCATATCCACTAGGATTCATTTTAATTCAATTAATTATCGGGCTTAGTCTCACTTTACTTTATTTAGAGAATGGAAAGCAAGAGCAAACAGGGGAAAATAACTTCTAAACCTAGAAAGCAAGATAAATGGGTGACACAAATCGAAAGGTAATTCTATGGGTGTTGATTGCATTCTTGGACCTTAATTTACTTAATTAAGCTAGAAATTAGGCATAACCAAGTGTTCGATTCATAAGTCTAGAAGCCTAAGGTCATGGAATCTCTTGTCGGTCTCCTCCAAATCTCAAGTGTAATTAATTAAATCACGTATTCGTCTCATTAATTAATTCTCACCCGGCATTAACGAACCTTCGTCACTGACCTCTATAGATTAATCATTACTCAAGTTGTCACTCAAGTAATTAATCTATATTCATGCATCCAGTTCTGGTCTAGGCTTATCTTTGTCGAGCCTCCACTTAGTAACTAATCAATTAGATGGTGTCCAATTAATTAATCTTTAGCACTAACTACAATTAATTAACCATTTATCCCACTGTCACTCGAGTAATCAACCAACTGTACATTAAGCTAACTAGTAATCTCTTGTCGGTCTCCTCATAGTCCTACCTCATTTAATTAACGAATAAAATTTAAGGGCATTAAGCCTAAAATACATAAATGAACATAAATACTAATTAAACCACAATCACAAACTAAATTAAGTACAATCAAGTGCAATGGTCCAAGAATTACAACAACCCATAGAAATTAGGGATTTAACTAAACATATTCAACAATTACAACCCAACAATCCCTAAATACAACCTAATCTAAATACTAAAATTAGAGGAAAAAGGGAAGAAAGCTTAGGTCTATGTTGATCCAACATTTTCGAGGAGATCCACCACGAACCAGAGCTCCAACATCTTCAATTTAGCTCTAAAATTGTCACAAAATCCACCCAAGATGCTCTGGAATCGAGATTAGGGTATTATCTATCGAATTAGCCTCCTCTTAAATAAAGAAGAAGTGGTGAATAAATATTGTCTGTCGTGACAACGTTGCAATGTTATCCAAAACACAGTCATTTTGCCTTCAGCGCAAGGGTAGCGTTGCAATGCTAGCTCTTGGGTTTGCACAATATCTTTGGGCGTTGCAATGCCATTTCAAGCGTTGCAATACCATCCTCTCGGGCCCAATTGCTAGTGCATCATCTTTTCTCTTCTTGGCTTTCCAAAGTGGCCCAAAATAACTATAATATGACTAAAATACACCCGAACACTACGAAGTTTGCTTCTTAAGCTCAATTTCTGTAATTTAACCATAAATAGGCATCAAAGCACACGAAATCATAGCATAACTAGCTAAAAAAATAGGAAATAAGACAGCATAATTGCATGCTATCACCAACCCTTGAAAACTTGTTCTTGATCAAGTGTCCAATCACTTCGGCAGTAGCTTGCTTATGATCATAATTTAACATCTCTATGGAGCATGTGTGCTCATTTACGTACTTCGAGATCCTAAAGATTGCACACCCCTGCATCCTTATTGCTCAGAATATCCACTTGTAGTTCTGGTTAATGCATTGCACATTGTATAGATCCTTCATTGATTTCAAAACTCTAAACTCGAAGCTCTTGTTATGGCACACACCGATATTCTCATTTTCAGGTCCTTATTGTAAAAGTGTATTTGGCGTACCTCAACATCGTCCCTACCCCCATGCAGAACTATGTCAATCGTGGTTCCAATATTAATTATAGACTAGTGACCCACTGCAGTTTGCCGATTCTCACTTTCTACAATTGGGCGATTACTTGTGCCCCACTCCCTCTCACACACTAAACCTCTACAGTTTATGGCATTGTTTCATGCTCGTCGATGTGTGATTCAGGCACCACTGTCTAAGTTTCGGTGTGTACATTTTCTCCAGACTCAAAGTCTTGTGCATAATTGCCCAAATCACATGCATTACGTCCTAATCGATCATCTACTTTCGACAGTGATTGAGAATAAATACCACATGGGCTCGTGCTATCATTACCTAATGACATTATAGATGGTAAATGATCCGTTTGCATGTCAAACTAGTCAGTGTATGCACGTGACCAAACCCGGAAGTACTAAATCGTACTTCATTTTCTACTTCATTATTATCCCCACACTCGTCTTCTTCATATGCTTCATTGTCATCTTCTTCTTCTTCTTCATATTCTAGTTCATAATCTTCATTATCGTTGCCCTCATTCTCATATTCATGCTCTTTTTCATTACCTTTTGCGTTTAGCCCTTCATACCCATCTTCATCATCCACTACATTCTCTACCTCATACTCTGATTCATATTGTGGATCATATTCTTCATCAGCATCATCTTCCTTCTATTCTTCATCATGCTTCCATAAAGTTGTTACCTATATTTGAACTCTTGAGACATCTGGATGTTGCATAAGGAATCACACATCTCTATTGTGCCTTATGTACAGTGGAGGTGAATCATAGTCCATCTTGTATTTAACCATCATTACAATGTCGAACTCAGACAGACAAATTTCTGTAATGTCATAAACTTGACTTTTAAATTCTTCACAACTCATTGTGGTCGGCACCACCAGCCCTACCAATTCTCCTCCAGTATAAGAACACGAGTCCTCATGCCAAACACCACCATAATGAATGAATACACATTTGTTGTCCATCCTTGATAGTAAAGAGAAAAAATACCTTTCAAGCTTGGTGTGAGGAACCCACGATCTTCTTTCCAACTATGTATAGTCTTGCTTACAAGAAGGTTTGCACGTTCTTAAGTTTGATTCAATTACTCTAAAATGTTCTTCACATGTAATGAGAAGTGTATAAACATTAATAAATTACAAAGGTTGATGTGCAGTTGGTTGGATGAGAGTTAATTTGACTGTCTTCTCAAATGTCAATCACATTATCTACTCCCATATACAAAAAGTCAGGCCACAACCAACCTTCCAATACTTAAGTAAGTGTGAAATTTATTGTGATTGTGCTCTCATTCTCCTTCCAGCTTTTCCATCTTAAGTGCTCTCACAACCAACCTTTTCCTTTCAGCTTTGTCATCTTAAGTGTGTCGTACATGCCAACTGACAACAACAATCATAAGGGGGCAATGAAAGTGAAAGAAAAAAAAAAACAAATCGAGAGCGGGTCAGCGAGAGGCGCTTAACGAACCAACAACGAAGAAATTGAGAGTAGCCTTAGTGTACAAAAAAAAAATCAAACCCAAAAACGATAGAGAGCGAGAGGTTATTAATGGCTCAAAATAGCTGGGAGTGAGAGGTTACGAACTGCTTGAAAGGACCAAGAGTGAGAGGCAAAGAAAGTGCAAGAACCTACACCGAGAGGCTAAGCGTTCAGAGGTTATGATATTTGTGTTGTCCGAGAGTGCGTGGTGATGGAAATTAAACGAATAAACAAAGAGTCCGTTGAGATAGGAGCTTAATGGAAGTATGAACGAAATCATCGAAATAGTTAATGTGTCGAAAATGACCCAGACCAAGAATCAAATGAGAGGCAAAGAACGCCTGTCAAACAACCTTGATTGAGAGTTACTAATGACGGCAGAAGGTCGTCAATCCTTAAATTTCGATACCATATCATCCATCATTAAACCCGCCAAAAAGAGGTCATTCGTACAAAAAACCCAAGTTTTATTTTAATCAAATTCCATCCAAAATTTTTGAAAAATATATCCACGTTTTTCAAAAATTATGATTATGATTATTATTAGGGTTGGTTGCAAGGATGACAAAATTTTATGGGCTTATTGCAGGCGTGACTTCACTTTTTTTAGTTTGTAAATCTCGCAAAAAAAATTCAGCCCAGCCCAAAAGCTAAATCAAAAAAGTCCAAACAGCTCTTCTAAGTGTTTTCTCGTGTTTTACTATTATTAAGTATATTAGTGTTATATCAAGTATATTGGTGATATACTACTGATATACCTAAAATGAAGTGTATACCAGAGTATATCATTCAACTGATATAGCTAAAAAGAAGTGTATCAGTGGTACATCAGTAATATATTACTAATATACTTCTTTTTAGGTACATATCAGTTGATTGATATACCAAATATAAATTATATCAGATATACTACTGATATACCTTTTGATACAACAACGAGGGTAAAATTAGAATAATAAAAAAATGAAAAAATACACTTTTAGTCCTTGAGGTTTGAGCTTAGTTTCATTTAGGTCCCTAAGTTTTCAAACTCAACAATTTTACCCTTGAGTTTTGTTTAGGGTTTACGGTTTAGGGTTTAGGGTAGCAGTTAAAGGGATGTAGGGTTTAGGTGAAGATGAAGGTGGGGAGGGAAGAGGAAGAAGATGAAGAAATAATAGAAAAATAAGAAAAATAAAATGTTTTTTAATATATTTTTATTTAAAAAAAATAAAAATAATAAGTTTTTAATAAAAAAAAATGTCACCTCAACAATTTGTTAGCAAATTAACAGAAAAAGTGACGGAGGGACTAAAATGAAACAAAATCCAAAACTCAAGGGTAAAATTTTTTAGTTTGAAAACTCAGGGACCCAAATGCAACCAAATCCAAATCTTAGGGACTAAAAGTATATTTTTCCCTAAAAAAAATGAAAATCAGATTGAAATTTGTTTGCTATATTTGAAAATCTCAAAAACCATAGCTAGATTTGCAAATATACAAATATTTTTTGCTACCCATTACAATTGTCCTTATTATTATTATCATTATTATTTGAGTACAACAAATAAGAATAAGAATTTGAACTTTTCGTTAACATCATACTTGATAACCATTTGATTTTTGGTTTTTAAATTTTGAAAATTAATCCTATAAATACTACTTCAACCTATGGATTTCTTTGTTCTGTTATCTACTTTTTATATATGTTTTCAAAAACCTAGTCAAGTTTTGAAAACTGAAAAAATAGTCTTCAAAAACTTTTTTTTTTTTGTAGAATTTGACTATATTAAGATGTTTTAGAAACATGAAACCCAATGTAGAGAAGCACAATCTTTGGAAAAACCAAATACCGAAAAATCAAACGAGGACTGAATTATTAGATTATGTTTTGAATTAGATTTGTTTCCATTATTTAGTTTAGATTTATTTAGTATTTTATTTGAATTGTGATATTGGATTGAGTGATCTGTTGTGTTTGGTTCTGTCGGTTGTGTTCATTTACTGTCCAGTGAAGATATCTTAGTTTGATTGGGTACTTGATTTGAGTACTTCGAGTGGATGTGTCCGGCAATGGGTGTTTGATTGGTATTGGGTCTGGCGAATTTTCCTTGGTTGATGGGTGTTGTTTTGCATTTTGTTTTCATTGGGAGAGACTTTTATGTTCGTTTTGTTACTTAATCCCCTTTATGTTTTGTTTTTACATTGATTTAAAACTTTTGGCCCATCAATGTTCGTAAAGTGGGTTGAGCTTGCACTATTAAGTTGCCTATTCTCAATGTGGGGTCCAGATTCCTTTTGGGATAACTACATAAATAGGCCTTTTTATATCCCATAATTTCATTATTGTTCAGGTTCTATGTAATTTTCATAAATGTCTAGTAGTGGCCTGCATATATGCTCAAACCTATCCTAATTTTACTAATTTGCTCGTAAGTGAACACTTTATATGTAAAATAACAAAAGAAATGTAAAAGACAAATTAGCAATTAAAGCATATATTTTTTGCAATTCTCCATCATTATTGTTTCCTTCCAAACAAGGATAATTAGCAATTAAAGCATATATTTTTTAATTCTCCATCATTATTGTTTCCTTCCAAATGAAAACATTCCTCTTGCAACCCCATTCAAAAACTTCCTTGTGCAACCCCATACGAAAACATTTTTGCAACCTCATTCTTGGAATTCTTCTCGAAAACTTGCGGCAATATTGCTTCATTTTGACACCATTGTTTCCAACGATTGGAGAAACGTAAGAGGTTTATCTATGCAACACTATTTTGGTTTATTTTAGCCATTCATATAGGTAAGCACAAATCTTGAAGGTATTTTTGTTATAGTTTAATTGGGAGAGTGGCCGGGAAATCAAACCGTCGACCTTTGAGATGGTAATTAGTACTTGAAGGTACTACCTACATAAGTAGAATATATGAGGTATATATTTGTAGAATTATAAACACTCAACTAACTTTTTCTGCATGATATAAAAATACATGGTATATATTACGAGAGTTACAAACTATAGTAAACAATATCAAATTAGAATTGGTATGATACAAAAATATGAGGATATATTAGTAACAATTACAAACTATAGTGTACACTATCAAGTTAGAATCGGTATGATATAAAAATATGGGGTATATCACATAATAGTTACAAACTACAATAAACACTATTACATTAGAATCAATATGATATAAAAATATAAGATTTATATTACGTAATAGTTACAAACTACAATAAATACTATCAAATTTGAATCGATATGATATAAAAATATGAAGTTTATATTACGCAACAATTAAAAACGACAGTAAACACTATTAGATTTGAATCAATATGATAGAAAAATATGAGGTTCATATTACGCAAATATAGCTATATATGCTAAAATATAGAATTGTGTATATTTATCTCAATTATTTAGGCAATCCATAAAGTTTAAACATCATATTCTGTAAAACACATGAATATATTTATATTTTATAGCACTCATGTAGTGCTATCTTTAACTAATGATATTAGCTAGTTTTGTTATGAATTTGTGAGTTTTTATGCCTATATCTCTTGATTTGTAGAAACCGAGCTAAAACAAAGTGTTCGAGAGTTTTTTCATTATTTTGGAGACTTTTAAAGTAATTTTGAAGATTCAAGAAGAGAAGAATTAAAGATTTGGCATAAAAACCCAATAGCAGCAACGTCTCAACGCTCAAAATGCACACATATGTGAATTTTCGTCCGTAGC
Source organism: Trichosanthes truncata (assembly GCA_033996785.1). Taxonomy (NCBI): domain Eukaryota; kingdom Viridiplantae; phylum Streptophyta; class Magnoliopsida; order Cucurbitales; family Cucurbitaceae; genus Trichosanthes; species Trichosanthes truncata. Next base: position 15,377,235 of record MU867261.1, on the reverse strand, counting down.
ATTGAGACACTACTTGTAGTGTCTTGACCCCAGGCGTTGAGATGTTGTCCCTAGCGTCTCAATCCTATTGTTTTTGACAATATTTAAGCATCTCATTCTCTTCGTGCAAAATGAGGCTAAATCGAAGGGTACCCTAATCTCGATTCCAGAGAATTTTGGGTAGATTTTGGGAGGTTTTTGGAGCTAAGTTGAAGATCTTGGAGCTCAGGTTCATGCTAGATCGCCTTGAGAACACGGGATCGACATCGACCTAAGCATTTCCTTCCCTTTTTCTTTATTTTCAGTATTTATATTAGGTTGTATATAGGGATTTATGGTTGTATTTGATGATTATGAGTAGTTAAATCTCTAATTTCTATGGGTTGTTGTAATGATTTAGACCATTACACTTAATTTGCTTAATTAATTAGTGATTATGGTTTAATTGGTGTTTTTGTTCATTTATGCATTTACGACTAATTGCTTTTAAATTATGTTCTTTAATTAATTAAGGTATGTCTAAGTTTAGCTCAACAAAGAAAACTTAGTTTAGCTTACTGCTCAATTAATTAGTTACCTAAGTGACAGCGGGAGTGTAGGTTAATTAGTTGTTGTTGGTGATGAAGATTAATTAATATTTGAGTATCGTTTAATTAATTTGTTTTCTAAGTGGAAACTCGACGGAGAAAAGCTTAGGCGAGAAACATATGCATGATTGTTGGTTAATTACCTGAGTGACAGCGGGGCTCATAATTAATCAATAGAGATCTATAATGAAGGGTCTTAATGTCTTGTATTAATTAGCCAGCACAAGGAATACCTAGGTTAGTTAAGTAAATGCATGAGATTGGAGGAGACTGGCAAGATATTCCATTTTCTTAGGCTTCTAGACTTATAATTTGAACACTTGATTTTACCTAATTGCTGGCTTAATAAAGTAAATTAAGGTCCAAATAATGAAATCAACACCCATAGAATTAACTCTCGATTTGTGTCACTCATTTATCTTTCTTTCTAGGATTAGATGTTTAGTTTTATTCTAACTCTAGATTTGTGTCACTCATTTATCTTGCTTTCTAGGATTAGATGTTTAGTTTCCCTTATGCTTTCATTTCTGTCTCTAAATAAAATTAAGTAAGAGTAATTGCAATACTTAATTGAATTAAAGCCAATTTATGGTGATTCGATATTCGGTAGGAATACCATTTTTATAGTACTTAACTCGTACACTTGCATAAACGTAAATTGTCCGCCATCAAAACTCCTATAGGAACCTGGCCATATCGTTTGGTATTCGGAAAGGCCTATCACTTACTAGTAGAGTTGGAGCATAAAGCATATTGGGCAATCAAGAAGCAGAACCTTGACCCACTGAAAGTTGGAGATCAACGCCTATTACAATGAATGAATTAGAGGAGTTCAGGACCCGCCAAGTTGTATAAGGAGAGAAAGGTGAGATGGCACGACAAGTTGATTCAGAATCGTTCCTTCGTACCGAGTCAGCAAGTCCTTTTGTTTAACTCATGTTTGCATTTGTTTCCAGGTAAGCTAAAGTCGAGATGGTAAGGGCTTTCACAATCAAGGAGGTATTTCCTCATGGTGCAGTGGAGCTTATGGATAGTGAAGGCAAGACATTCAAAGTGACGGCTCAAAGAATGAAGCATTATTGTGGATTGGAAGAGTGGTATTTAGAGAAGATCCATGAGATGTGCCAAAACCCACCATTTTTGCAATCGACGTTAAAAATTTGCACTTCCTGGAGATAGTCGGGCGTCAAATTTCTTTTACTTGCTTTCTTTACCATTTTAGCAGTTAGTTAGTTAGGAGTTACACGTTGATCTGATCTCCTGCTAATCGATCCTTGTGTAGGTGCTCCTGATTTAGCCTCATTTCTTAGTCTGGCATTATGGATTGTTTTGTGATTGTGGACTCCCTTGCATTTAGGGTAGTATCGTTTTCCTTTTATCATTTCTTTGTCCTTAAGCATGCTTACTTAGTCCATATTTGATACATCGAGGACAATGTATTCAAGTTTAGGGGGGTATGCTTTACTGCTTTGTTTTGGATTTGATGTTTAGAGGATTGTATGTTATGTTATGTTGGAGATTGTGTTCTTTGATGGACTGATGATGGGATTGCAAAATGTGAGTAGGACAAGCAAGAATATGTTTTTAAATAGTATGTTGGTCAAATTGTTGAATCTTGCGAGCATGTCTTGGATTTTGAGAAAATTTTAAATTTTTTCTTTTCATCTTGTGCATTTGTGGAGTACTTTATGCCTGCCTATGTTGGGTTGTGAAAACTTAGAATAGGGTTAAAGTTGATAGCACACAAAATAGTGTCATTTATAGGATCTGTTTGATGCTAGTTTTGCTATGATTATGTGTGCTTTCATGTGTTTTTATGTATATTTTGTAAAAAAAATGAGCAATTGGAGCACAATTGGAGCAAAACCAGAGAATTGTGGAGTATTTGGACGAATTTGGTACAAAAAAAACTATATTTAAGGATCCAAGTGTTGAAGAGGAAGAACAAAGCTTGTGAACTTGAGAGGATAGCATTGCAACGCCCTATCAGCAGTCATTCAACCTTAGAGACGAACAGGCATAGCATTGCAACACTGTCTAGAGCGTTGCAATGTCATCCAAATTGTTATTTTCCTTTTTTATGAAATTCGAAGGGACAGCGTTGCAACGCTGCCCCTAGTGTTGCAATGTTGTTTTGATGCCTATAAAAGAAAGTTTTACATTCATTAAATGGGAACCGTTTTGAGAGACCAAAAATCCTAAACTCGATTCAAGCACTGTCTAAGGGTCTAGAGGAGACCTTTGGAGAGCCGAGGAGACTCAAAGCTCAAGATCGTGGACATCACATCGGGAACGAGTGTTGGAACGCAACCTAAGTTTATTCGCTATTTTCATTCATTTTCTTTTGAATTTAGGAGTTTTTGTGGATTATTTAGATGTTGTAAAATTGTGTTAAGACACTTTTTATAGTTGTATTTGTTGAACACTTAATTGGGTTTAATTGTTGTTTATATGTATTAACGTCTTTTATGCATTTCTTTCAATTGTCTTAACCTTTGGCCATAGTTTTGCATGTTTAACTAAATTTAGCTTGAGAAAGTAAGTTTAGTTATAGAACACTATATGCATGAATAGGTTTAATCTATTGCATGAGAGTGAGTAGATAAATTCTAGAAGCCTTAAGAGAATAACTTAATGTCATGTTTAGTAATAGAAATAGATCGAGAGGTTGATTTGTTGCTATGCATGAGTTCAATTGGGTTTGAGAGAGTCAATTGATTATTTAGAAATTCTAGGCTTAAGATTGTTGGTATAAAATCAATTTATTAATCAATTCAAGTTGGGCTTAATGTAATCAACCATGTATGTTTCTCAAAATTGGACTCCAAAGCATGTATATATTAGAGTAGATTTTATTTTTCCTTGATTATAAAGTGATTTTATTTTTCCTTGGTTCTAAAGTTTGGTTCTCTAAATAAAATTGGGTAAAATTATCTACGGTACATAATTAAGGCCTAAAGAAAACTAATCCCTGTGGAGACGATGCTTTATATATACTACTATATTAAAACTTGACACTATGCACTTGCGGTTATTTGCGAGCACAAAAAATACACACAACAATAGTCTCTAGAAGTTCGTTATCACCCAGATAGGCTTGAGATTTTATTATAAGGTGATCTTGCATGATTGTTGGTAATGATGAACTTAGAAGTTTAATGTTCATTTGCCTGCAGTGAAAAAATTGAAAAATCATGAGCAAAAGAAAGTATGAAAAGAAAAAAAAAAAAGAAATAGTAGATGAAAGAAAAAATGTTGTTGTGCTTAAGATCCTCAAGGGTAAAAAGAGTTTCCTCTGTTGTGATCAATTAGGCCACCCATTGAGTGAGTGCTCTATGTAAGGATCCATGCAGCAGATGTGCAAAAGCTAGTGCCTTTGGGTGGAGGACAAATTCAAGTTTGGGGACGTCTAGTTATTTCAAGCATCTTAGTTAAGTTTTACCTTCGGTTTGTGTGAGTAACCTGGATGATTTAATCTTAGGGCCAGTGTAAGGAGAAGATGAGTGGAGGAGTCCATAACACTTTACGAGCCAGTAGGGACCTAGATAAGGAAGGTTGTACACATATGTTGCCGGAGATAAAAAGTTTAAATGTATGCTTCATTGATTGAAAGTGTATGCTTGATTAGATTATTTTGTTTGTTCTTCGCGCTATTTAAAATGTTGAGGTTCGAGTTATTGCTTGTGATTGATGATTCGGTGATGCTTTTATTTTGTTTTGTTCAAGTCTAGCAAAAGCATAAGTTTGGAGGTATTTGATAGCACTCAATTAGTGCTATCTTAGAGCTTTTTATTTAGCTATTTTTGTGATTAAAACATATGATTTTATGTCTATTTTTGTTTATTTTGTAGAAACCGAGCGAAAGCAGTAAAGCTGAGTGTTTGAAGGTTAATTAGAGCCTTTTGGAGTCATATTGAAGCTCCAAGAAGTACCTTCGAGAATTGGATGAACTGGATAGAGGATTTCAATTAAATGTTCCTTTAGATTCAAGTAATTAGCCTAAACGGAGACAAAGACTCATTAATAAAAATTACCAATCCAATGAGTGAGGTTAATTCCCTAAACTAGGCCCCAATTTTGGTTGTGCTCCCATTTGTTATTCTTTAATTGTTTTTATTGATTTAATTTCATTGCATGATTTTTATTATTCGGTTCCCTAAATAAAATTAGTCGTGATTAAGTGAAATACTTAGTTGAGTTAAACCGGTCCAATTCCCTAAGGAAATGATATCCGATTCTTATCACTGTATTACTTGGACACCGCACTTTTGTGTGAACAATATTAAACATCATATTTTGTGAAATGAAATGAGAAAATAACAAAAAATAAAAAATAAAAGAGTAATTATAGCGTATGGGTCATTAAGACATCCAAACTCCAAAAATGTCTGAAATTAACAAAATTCTCATATATGGGTTTTTGCACATTAAATACTAAAATCATCTTACCAAAATACCCTTATGTGTATTTAATTGAATCAAATTACATATATTATTGTATTTTATTATGTATTAACTATACACATTATAAATTAGGAAAGTCAATATCATAATCAATGAGCTATTTAAACCTATAATTAATAACATCACAATTTGATTTTCTTTTTAATGATTGTATCCAATTTAATAACATTTTCATTTATATATATTTTTTAAATTTGTAAAACATATTCAATTTTTTCGTCATCTTCCCCATTGATGTTTTCGACCATTTCTGCATTTTGCCATAAAGTTTCCTCACTATTTTCAGTCATTTCTTCATTTTGTTCAACTTCTTTTTTGCTCACTATTTGCTGAATATGAGTAAGTTTTTCATATTTGCTGAATATGAGTAAGTTTTTCATATGTACTGTCATCCTAAATTTTTTCAGTAAAATGACAATAATTTTTAATATAGAACTCAACAATATCCCATGATGTATACCCAAATTGATACTGTCATAAAAGCACATAAATACTAAGTATGATTTTTTTAGCTCATAAACTCTACTATTCATGCAATACTAAACCAAAATCAGATCCCTACCATTAATATCTAATTCATAAATCAAAAATCATATCCCAAACATATATATTCATACCCCCACCAATAATAATATCCAATGCATATTGATTCTAATATGATAGTGTTTAGTGTAGTTTGTAATTGCTATATAATATATACCTCATATTTTTATATCATATCAATCCTAATATGATAGTATTTATTGTACTTTGTAACTGATACATAATATATACCTCATACTTTTATATTATTTTCATTTTTATTGAGATATGTATTTAACTTCTTTTGTCATATACACTATGTATATTTAGTTATTTGCAAATATATACTTGGTATATTTGTTCATCATCATCATCACGTCCTTTACAATATATTCTAGTTATATATATCTTTTTCAACAAAAAATTGTATACAAAATATATATATCATATTATTAAATATACTATTACATTTAGGAAATATAAATACAGTATGAAACAAATATACCACCATAAAAATCCTATCGATTTTGCTGCAACATACTATTTTTAAAATTACCCTATTGAAAAAAAAAAAGAAAAATTAGAGAAAAAAAAATCGCTTTCTTCCATCTCCCTCCCACGTTCAGCAGCCTCCCCTGTCTTCTCAATCTCCGACTAACCTCCACGATGCAAGGGGCTCTACCAGCGGCAACGCAAACCTCTGGCGAGCAAACCCACAAACATGTAGCTTCCAATGTTAGTTCTGCGATGAGTATACCACCACAAAAACCTGCAGCTACAAAATTTGATTTCACGAGATTTCTTGGGAGAAGAAAATTGAGGAAAATTATGAGTTGCACGGTTATGAGATTTTTTGGGAGAAGAAAGTGGAGAAAATTTTGGGAGAGAGACTAAAGTGGAGGTTATGAGATATTTTGAAGGAAATTTGTTTTCCTTTTCTGAATTTTTTTTTAATAGCATGTGGTAATAAGGTTAGGATGGTAATTGAGCTCTACTTTTTCAATAGCTGAAAGATAAAAATGAAAAATTGTAGCCTTTTGGACAAAAGTGAAATATAGACTCTCAATTAAGACTATTTGTGTTGTTATCTCAAAATAAAAAACAAAAATTGACACTATCAATTTGGGATACAATTGATTGGGAAAATATAAATGACATTAATTAATTGTGTCATGAAATTTCCTTAATTGAAATTGGTCAAAACTTTAAATAATAAAATATTATATTAAATGTGATTTCATTAATTACATGCAAAGATATTTTGGTAAGAGAAAAAAAGTAATCAATGAGTAAAAATCTACCAAGAATAATAATGTTACTTTTGTACATTTGTGAAATTATGCTATCAAAATGACCCATCCGCTATAATTTCTGATTCCTTCTTTTCGGCAAGCTCATTATTTCCAATGACTATAATTTTTATTTTCATTCATGTTCATCACCACTTCCATGTCACTTCCAAATTTACTAATACTCTAAGACTTCTGTCCTTTTCTTCCATCTTCTTTGAGCTTCCTTCTGACATTGGTTCTGCATCAAGATCTGGCTTTTTTCCATCATTTTTATTATTTTTTGATTTGACATCCCGTCTCTATTCTCTGGTCGTCCTTCAGGTCTCTGGTTGCACTACGAAACCATTTTTATTTGTCGCCAACATTCTCTTTTGATTCGCTAGTATGAATTTTCGGTGTGTTTTCCATTCCCTCTGAAACTGGTTCCTTCCTCAGCCCTCCCTCTTGCATCATTACTTGTCATGTTTTCTCTTTTTATTCTAGAAGATCTCCTAACATATTGTTTGGTCTTAGCCAATCTCCATATTCAAAGTCCTCTTTTTTGTTGGTTTCTTTATTTTCACATTCTTTAAAGACATGACCAAGCACCCATAGAAAAAGGCTCGTAGGTGAGGGAAATCGACACCTCTTCCAACATAGATCCCGCTCTCATTCTCATTTTTGTTCTTCTTTTTAGGTGCTTTGTAATACATTTTTTAACTTTAACCCTTAAAATTTTACTCTTTAACACTTTTCACTATTATATATCTCAACTCCTTGAAAAGAGCCCACCAAGTTCCCAAGTGCTTCCACCATTTTCGTGAAAAAACACATCATGGTAAATTATGAAAAAACGAATCTAGAAATTTGTGTACCTGAATTTGAGATTTGATGGTCTGATGTTTCCTTTTGGTTCTTCAAAAAGAAAAGTGCCTTGTCAAAACTCCATGGCCCTCGTTCCATTATCCCTTCTTTTTCCTTGTTGTTTCTGAATTTGCAGAGATAGAGATTTCTCCCTATAGTTTCTAGCTAGACTTTCTACCCCAAATCCCATATTATATGGATTATGGATAAAGGGATATTAACCCTCGAAGAAGACAAGCTAAAGAGAAAAGTATGTTTGTTGTATTTCTCTATATTGATTGAAAAGAAAAGAAAGGTTGCCTAATAAATAGTAGAAGCAAACAAGCTTCACACGTGTCAGATAAAACATGCTAAGAAACAATAAAAATAAAGCAACACAATAACAAGTAAAGCATAATTAAGAATAATAAAACAATAATTATGTTAGCACTACAAATAAGACTATTTAATGGTGTGAAGATTCTAGAATCGGGAGGATGGTAGAGCCTTTGTAAGGACATCAACTAATTGGTCTTCACACTGAACATATTTAACAAGAAGTTGCTTACACAAAACTCGTTCACGAAAAAAAATGGTGATCAATCTCGATATGTTTCATTCATTGGTGCAAAACTGGATTTGTCGCAATGTGAGTTGCACTGATATTATCACATAAAAGCAGTGGAGTGTTAGGGTTAAATCCTAATTCAAATAATAATGAAGAAACCCAAAGAACTTCAGTAGCGGCATTGACGAGAGCACGATAGTTGGATTCAGCACTTGAACGACAAATAGTTTTTTGTTTGGAACAAGACCAAGAAACCAAGTTTTGTCCTAAAAATGTGCAATAGCCTCCCGTACATCGACGATCATCTGGACAACTCACCCAATCAGCATTAGTAAAGCACACAAGATTAAGGGGCAAAGGGACAAAGCATAACCCATGGGACATGTTTCCTTTCGAGTACCTCAAAGATTCGTTTGACAGCAAGCCAGTGTGTTATAGTAGGAGCATGAAGAAATTCACATACCTTGTTGATAGCGAAGGATATGTTAGGATGGGTAATGGTACAATACTGTAAAGCTCCTACGAGACTGTGATACTCAGTTGGATTAGTTAATGCATCACCTTCATGTAACGTTAATGTGACACCAAAAGCCATCTGTGTAGCAATAGGCTTGCAATCCAACATAGTAGTTCGACAAAGAAAATCTAAAATATATTTATGTTAAGACAAATGGAGGCCTGAAGTAGAATGAACAGCCTGAAAACCAAGAAAATAAGCTAGCCTCCCCAAATCTTTTAACTTAAAATGACCCAGAAGTGAAACCAAAAATGACAACAAATAAGAGATGCTACCCGTAACAATTATATCATCCACATAAATGTAACGCCCCACATTTTCTAGTACGACTAATTTCGTCATTTGGAGTTATTTTAGAATTTAGAATTAAGTGACTGAATTGAGATAATTAAAATTTTTGGATTATTGGACGAAGTTTATTTTAAAGCCCCAAATTCAATAATTTGAAAACTTAGTTTCTGTTGGATTTTAGATTTAAGTTGAAAACTAAAATATTTACTCCAAATATTTTTCCTAGATGTAAAGATAATTTAGGAGCTTTAGTTGGAGAAAGATTTGAAAAATTAAAAAGCCCTAAATTTTTTCCTTGCCACTTATTCTAGTTTATTTGGAATTAAAAAGAAAGAAAAAAGAGAACTTAGAAGAAAAAGAGGTAAGAAACCCTAGGCCTATCAAGATCTTCTTTTTCCTTTTCCCCCTTTCATGAGTTTGAACCTCCAATCGTCCCTCTCCCTCGTGAAATCCCTTCTCCGATAACCCTTTTGGTAACGAAGCACGGCGACCCAAAACTTCAGACGGTATCGGCGCAAGGCCCATGAGTGAGGGTGACGACGCAAGCTCCTTTGAGCGTTTGGTGTGTCCTCTTCCTAGCATTCGACGATTCATAGCTCTTATTCGGTGAAACCAACGTGCGACAACCCTGTGAATGACCTGCTCAGCAACTGTGCTACTCTCACTGATGTTCTCCTCCACTATTGGCACAACCTCGTCTAGATTCATGACTGAAGTTGTGGTGATGTCACGCCCACAATATGCTGACTCCAGGTCTGTGTGTTTCAATTCTAATGAAACACACAAATTTGGAGTCATAAGGCTATTGAATCACTTCGGTAAGTGACTCACACCTTAATCTACCTCGTTTTGGATTACCCATAGGCTGTAAGGCTTGGAGCTGGGATTTTGAACTCTGGCAAGGTTAGCACGCATTCGAGGTCATTGGGTGCTGATCGGTAAGTTCCATTACCTTTTAAATCCTTTCAAACTTAAATTTAGCATTTTTAGAATGATCTCTAACCTTCAAAAGTGTTTTGTATGTAGTTTCGAACTCATTCGAACACCTTCCGGCAATTACCCAAGTCCTTTTGGGTAAGGTTTAAGTGGTAAGTTTAAGGTGGTAAGGTTGCATTTGAACACTTTTTGGATTCTTTTCAAGTGCTATAATTTAGTCTTTAACATGTGGGAAGTCGCTATTTCATATTCGAACACTTTACTCTCTGTAGCAGCAATGCTTAGCTTCATGTCATGAGCGCGGGTCGCCAACTCTTCGAAGGTGCAAGGTTTTATGCCCTGCAAGATATAAAGAAGTCTCCAGTGGATGCCTTAGAAGCACATCTCTACAGCTGATAGTTCAGTAAATCGATCTTTACAATCGAAACTTAGAGCTCTCAAACGATTGATGTAGTCAACGACAAGCTTGCCTTTTGTTGTTTTGTATTTTTGAGCTCCATCATGCTAACAATTCACCTTGTGCTTTAAAAGCGATTTAGGAACTCTCTTTCAAACTGGTCCCAACTATCAATTATCTTAGGCTCTATATCGATATACTAATCAAAAGTATTTCCTTTTAGGGTCAAGAGAAATTGTTGGAATAGGAGATCATCGCAGGTCCCAACATTTTCACATGTGTCAACAAAGTGACAATACGCTACTTAGGGTTGTCCTTTCCATCGAATTATTAGAATTTTGGGGGTTGATATCTGGTAGGCATCCTCAAGTTGCCCATTCTCTTGGTCTATGACTTAGAATACATAAGAGAACTTTGAGAAGGTCTACCATACTAAAGCAATTGAAGTGGAATGTTGAGGCTGGTTTCTTGCATGACAGTCTTCCCTTTGTCCTGACTACCTACAACAGGTGTTTCACTTGATTAGAAAGCATCATGACTTTTGTTGTGATTCTTTAGATAGAAAATTTCATAATCTCTCTCTTCAACCACTTTCATCAGCATGCTAACTTTTCTTTCCAATTTAGGCATTCTTTCTTTGCTCGTATCTATGTCAGTCATCATCACAGACATCACATTAGGATCTGGTACATCCTTTGCTTATTCATAAGGTGAAGTAGATTTGTCAAACAAGGGACTTTCCTTGATGACGATCCCACGTTTGGCCTTTTCTGTCATCTAGGTCCATATCTTGTTTGCAATCACAGAAACGTGCTCTTTTCCTGGTTGTTGTATTTCTTTAGAGAGACCACGAGTAATCGGTCATGTGTAAGAGTCGCTTGACGCCCCTACAACAACTTTTTTAGATGCCATCCCTCCTTTGGATAGATTTTAGAGGAGAGTAAGAGATGAAAGGTAGAGTTTGTCCCACTAGGCCTGCCAAACTGTTTGTATGAGATTTTCGAAGAAATTTAATTAGTGGAATAATACTTAAGTTGTATTGATTTCTTATATAGTGTAATGAAGTACAAACTCTATTATATAATCCTTTGATTCTTCCTCTCACAAAGTCAAGGAAGCTTTAGTCCTTGAAGTCTTCAGGAAGCTTTTATTTCAGTCTTTAGGAATATTTAATTTTAGGTATTCAAGATGATTTAATTTCAGTCTTCAGGTCTTCGGTCTTCAAAAAGATTTAGTTTCAGACTTCAATCTTCAGGACGCTTTAGTTTCAGTCTTTAGGAAGATTTGGTTTTAGTCTTTAGTCTTCAAGATGATTTAGTTCTAGTCTTCAATATTCAAGACGATTTAATTTCAATCTTCAAGAAGATTTCGTTTTAGTCTTTAGTCTTCAAGACGATTTAGTTTTAGTCTTCAATCTTCAAGACGATTTAATTTCAATCTTCAATCTTCAAGACGATTTAATTTAAGTCTTCAGTCTTCAAGACGATTTAATTTCAGTCTTCAGTCTTCAGAGTCCTCTTAAAGCTTCAATCTTCTGACCTTCTCAAATGAAAGAAAAGCCCTCTATTTATAGAATTTTCCAAAGCCTCTATATGGACTTGGGTTTGATTGTTTTTGGACCCATCCTTTAGACTTAGGCTTGTTTGGACAAAATATGGATTTTGTGCCCAATTAGCTTAATGGGCTCAAATTCCAACCCAATTTAATTTGTTAAATTTCAACTAAATTGGGTTTTAGGCCAAATTATCATTTGATCTCATACTCGACCATGGTTTGATTTGATCAGACCCATTGGTATGATCAGATGGCCATAAGAAATACATGTGGCATATTTGGGTTTGCCATAATTAAATTTAGGGATCCATGTTAATTTGTAATTAGTCCCTAATTAATTTTAAATAATGTCTTGTCAATTTTTGATTGGTCGAAATTTCTATTCCAACATATGGTCCCACATTAAGCACCATAAAAATAAGTAGACTTTTAGTAGCGATGAGGTAAGTTTAATTGATGTACATAGAGAATGGAGGGTTAAGTATGTTACTTCAATTTTCTTGTTTATCTTCCTAACCCAAAAAAAAAGTTGTTTTATTGTCAAAGTGAGTTTAGTTCAGTAATAATTGGCATGTAACCAAGAGGTCAGAGGTTCGAATCTCCTCATCCTCAAATGTTGTTGAACTCAAAAAAAATGTTGTTTTATTATTCATAATTCAGCACCATTGTAACCAAAGTTTAAAAAATAGCAATCTAAAATGTGCTAATTACCAATCTAAAAACATCTATAGCTGATGATCCCAATATTCTAGAAAAGCATAATCGCTACATAGAAATCATGAAAAGAATCACTCTCGGCAATTCAGCTACACATATAGAGAGTTCAAGTATTTGGGAAAATATCGATTGGAAAAATAGATGAAAATTGACAACTAAAGGACTTTTAAAGTAAAGTGTGTTTAGCAAAAGGTATAATTTTGATTACAAACATTTTAATGAAATTTTTTGCATATTTGATTCTATACTAAGAGATAAAATTCAACAAGGCCCAACACTACTGTAGAACTTAGAAAGAAAACAATTATAGTGGAAACCAAAGCAGTTTACAAGAGAAATTATGCAAAACTGAAAAACTTGAAAATAAGGGTGAAAACAGAAACGATGTCGTCTTCAGTCTTTAGAATAAAAGTTGAAATGTGTCAACTGTCTATACACTTGAGAAATGTTTTTAAATGTTTTTCAGCCATGCATTAGGATAGTGCTTGTAGCACGACACATGCTTACAACGTAAAATGTTTTTTATTTTTATTTTTTTTCCGAAAGCACTTATACGTTACTCTCAAATGGTTTTTGAGCACTAGCTGCTTTTTGCCAAGAAAAAAGACTAACAATATAAATGGCTAATTTTTAATCGGCCAACTTGAAAAATGAACTAAAAGTATGGAATAGGGTTCATTACATAAATGGGCCCATTTATAGCCCCATTTAGCAAAAATGGACAGCTTTTTCCTAATTGTACAAAGATGTCCATTGTTTTCAATGAATGGAAGGCCCAATTACAATTGTACCCTTTAAGCAAGCCAACTGTGTTGTTATAATAATTATAAAAAAAATACAAAAATGGAAACAACTGTTCGTATGACTGATTTGAAACTTTTTCCTTAAACCGTGCACAAATTAGACTAAAACATAAGTGCTTCTTCTTCCTCACGATTTTTTCCTTTTTGTCCAAAAATCCCTAGAATCTCTGGTTACCCATTCATCGATGCTCCAGAATGTTTCTTCATCATGATTCTTCATCCTCTGGTTACCGATTCGTCATCCTCCAATTACCCATTGAACACGATTTGGCACTCTACTGCAACTACTATTGCGTGTATTTTAAGTGCTCGCAAATAACCTCAAGTATACGGTATCAAGTTTTAATATGGTAGTGAGTTGAGTATCGTCCCCACATGGATTAGTTTTCTTTATCCCTTAATTAAGTACTATAGTTACTTTCATTCAATTTTATTTAGAGAAACATAAATGGTTGATTAAACTAAGCCCAACTTTATTAAATAAAGAATTGATTTTATATTAACAATCCTAAGCCAAGAATTACTAATTAATCAATTGACTCTCTCAAGACCAATTAAACTCATGCATAGCAATAAATCGACCTCTCGTTCTGTTTCTACTACTAAACATGACACTAAGCTATTCTCTTAAGGCTTCTAGAATTATATTACTCAGTCTCGTGCAATAAACTAAATCTAGTCATGCATCTAATGTTCTTTAATTAAATTTACTCTCTCGAGCTAAATCTAGCCTAACATGCAAAGCCATGGCCAAGGGTTTAGACAATATCATTGAGATGCACAAAAAATATAAATATATAATACAACTACAAAATTAAACAAAGTCTTAAACATACAACCATTCATTGTCTAAAAACAGAGATATTCAACTTATAAACTCATTACAAAACTCCTAAACCCAAAAGAAAAGATGAAGGGAATAGAGAATAAACTAAGGTCGCGTGCCAACACTCGTTCCTCATTTGAAGTCTATGATCTCGAGCTTTGAGTCTCCTCCTTAGCTCTCCAAAAGTCTCCTCTAGGTCCTTAGACAGTGTATGAATCGATTTAGGGTTTTTGTCTCTAAAAAACAGCCCTCTTTTGGACGAAACAAACTATTCCTTTTACAGTGTTGAGACAGAGTTGCAATGCTAGGGGCAGCATTGCAACGTTGTCCTTCGTATTTTGTAAAAAAGAAAAAAAATCAATTTTGGCTAACGTCGCAACGCTATAACCAGTGTTGCAACGTTTTTTCCTCGGGTCCTCAAGGCTGAAAGGTTGCTTGATTGGCGTTGCAATACTATAAATGGCGTTGCAATGCCATCCTCTCGGGTCCAAATGCCTTGTCTTCTTCTTCAACACTTGGACCCTCAATTTTTGCCTCAAATTACTTCAAATTTGTCCCAATACTCTTCAATTCTCCAGTTTTGCTCCAAATGCTCAATTTCAGCAAAATATACATTAAAACACATGAAAGCACACACAATCATAGCAAAACTAGCATAAAACTAAGCCAAGGAAATACCACTATTTTGCATACTATCAAGTACCCAAACTCTAAAGCATTCGGATGGTGTATTTAAGTTCTTATTTTACTATGCGCAGTTACCCATTCAATGATATTCATACACAGACATTTGCATGTTCGTTTTCTTCATGTTTGATGTGTATTCTACAATTTTTCAATATTTTTGATTCATACACATACATTATTATCTTGCTCCTTGGTGTGAAAAAAAAATTATTGTATTGCATTTGCTTGATATTGTGGTTGATGGTAAAAACACTCTATTTTTTTAGATGTTTAACCTCAAATGGGTTTTATCCAGAGGTATGAAATTCAAGTAGGAAATTATTTGTTTTTGACTTAAAAATTGATTGTGAACCATGGTGTATGAATTTTAAAATGTGATTGTGAACCATATGGTGTACGGATTTTACAATGTGAATGTTATTAATGTTATCCATGCATTTATATAAATATATATAAATTTGAGACTTTAGGAGCTGATGGAGCTAGCTGTTTAAAGCTTACCTCGACAGTTCCATCTGGATGCTCAACTAATTGAGTAGGAACCTTTTGCGGTTAACTTGGGGCGCTTGCTCGTTCAAGAATCCAATGAGAATTCCTGGTGATATCTGCCCATACTAGAGGCTTAGTTATCTCTATATTTGTTCTTTCGGCGTTTGCCTTAATGAGTGTAGTGGTGCCTTTAGGAGAAACCATTAAGGCTCTTGGAGCTATCTGCGTCTTCATTAGTCGATAACATATCCTGAAGATAACCACAAATGCATGTGATTTTGGCTTCATGTTCAAGACTCTGAAATAAACATCCAAGATCAAAGAGCTTAATATGTGTGGATCTTGGAGTGATAGAGTAAGGTAAGGATGACAGTTGAAGTATGCCAAACTATTTTCTAGATTGGTTTCAACCATTCCCAAGAGAGAATCTTGAAACCTAAGGAATCTCTTATCCCTTCGAGTCAAAAGGATAAGAGTATTCAAGCCTGATCTGAATAATGGTTTGACTGCCACTTGGATCATCCCAACTTGCAAATATGAGTATTCCTCTCAGTGTGAAAGGATCAAATCTCAACTGAAGAGATTCAAGGATTCTGGATTGTTTATCTAAAGATTTCGAAGTCAACATGGAATATCTCAAAAAAGATTTTCTGGACAACAAATGGAAGATGCCAAGAGAATTTTTCTTTAAAGCATATGAGAAAGAAGAAAGAGAAAAACTCAAGGAAACATGGATTTATACCATGGAAACCCTTGAAGAGAATATACCTTTCTTCAAATGGTTTGCTAACCGTGATGACTATTGCCAGGAGGTAAACACTAAAAAAGGAGAAGTCTCAAGTATTCATCCACCACTGGAGCAACTAGAATTCAGAAGCTCTTGCAGAAATATAGTTGTTGTCTCTCCTTTCAAGTAATTATCCTTGGATGAAGAAGGAAACAACCCTTCCAAAGGCATTAGAGGAGTTCATATACAAAATAAAATTTTGTCTACCATGGCAGAACAAATGAGCAAGATTGAAGAAAAGGTTTTCACTTCATCCAGCCCTCAAAAGAGTCTCATCATCGGGACTCCTGGTATCCCAAAAATTACTAATTCTTTACCAACTATCAGTAGAGGACTAGACGGATCTGTCCCACTACTCAAAAGCAAAGAGCAAGTGATGTTCGAGAAGATCCAAGAAGAACTTGCTAAAAAAAGAGGGAAAGATCCTCAAATTAATGTACTCAATGATGAAGAGATAGGCGATTTGATCTCTGCCATGCAGCAATTCGCAATCTTCAATTAAGAAGGTCCTAAAGAAGTAAACAGGATCTCAACCCCATATTCAAAGAGTAATCCTAGGACATATTATCCTAGAGCTACTCATCCAGATCTATCAATTGAAGATCGAACTTCTATTCAACACACTTCATATGACGGCCAATCCATTTTGAATGGAACCTCGATGGTCTTTCTCAATATCTAATCATGGGATTTGTCCAGGAAATATTTGTTGCAAATGCAACATATTCCTCAAAAGTACACACTGACCATGATGGAGCACTCCTCATAGTTGCAGGATTTACGGGACAACTACGAGGATCGTGGTCAACTTCCTTTATAAAAGTAGAAAGAAAGAAAATACTTACTCATAGGTCTCCTATTGACTCTGGAGATTCAACTTCTTCAAAATCTCCTAGGAGAGATCAAACATCTTCTCCAAGACGAGATCAAGAAGCAACGTCTTAAACATCGAAGAGTGGTATTCCTTCAGTACCAACTATGCCATCGACTACTGCAACCAGCAGAGACATGAAAGACGACGCACTAGTCACACTCTGCTTTACTATTATTAAACACTTCGTTGGGAATGAAACGAACTATCAGGAACAGGCAGGAGAATACCTCCAAAGATTAACCTGTCCGAAGCTTAAAGATTTCCAATGGTACAAAGATACTTTCTTAATGGAAGTATACAAAAGGGAAGATGCCCAAAGTTCTTTCTGGAAAGAAAGATTTATCATAGGACTACCGAAGGTCTTCGACTCCGAACTAATGTTCATCTCAAAGAATATTACAAAGGTAATATTCCCTGGAATGACGTTACTTATGGCGAAGGATCGAGAAGCATAATAAAATTCGAGAGAGAAAACAAGAGTTTGGACAATTCTGCAAAATGTATTTTTATCAAAACCATACTGAACCACCTTCAGTAAGGGCAAAGAAGAAGCTTGGAAAACCTAGAGCTTACTACTCAAAACCTTACAACAGTAGACCTACTGTGTACAGATCGCATAGGAAAACTTCTTACGATAAGAAGAATCCAAGAGAAAGAAAGTTTGCCAAGAAAGATTCTACAAATGCAGAGAATTTGGGCATTATGCTCCAAAATGTCCCATGAAGAAAAAGATCAACGAACTTAGTATCAATGAAGATATTACGAATGAGTTACTCAATATAATCTAGATAGACTCAGAAGAATCAAACTATGATTCAGATGAAGGACAACTTTTCTACCTCCAAGAAGAGTCAGACACTTGCTCTTCTTCAGAAGGAGAAATTCAAATCAATCATCAACCTGGATGCAATGGTAAAAGGTTATGTAAATTCTTTGATTGCATAAATGTCCTAACCAAAGACCAGGAACTACTTTTTGAGGCTGCAGGAAACATCACTGATGTTGCTCTAAAAAAGAACATACTCAACAGACTGAAGACTTCTCTTCAGAAAGATCTCAACAAAGAAGATGAAGATACTTCTTTGACTATTCAATATCCAAATATTGAAGATGTCTTTGAACTCTTCAAAAAACAAAAACAGGAAGTCAAAGTTTCAGACTTAAAGTTCGAAATAAATCAATTAAAGAGCGAGGTAAAGAAACTTCGTTCCAATTACCAAAGGGATATTATCCAATTATCAACAGAAGTTGCTCTAATAAAGTCTCAACAAGAGACAACTTCAAGGTCCAAGGAGGAAGATGATAATCCTTCAAAACCTTCTTTGGAAGAAGCATCATTTTTGGCCACCCTTCAACGAGTGCAATACAAAAAATGGCATATCAAAATATTCTTAAAAATACAAGATTTCAAGATTAATGCAATAGCTTTGGTCGATTTTGGAGCAGACCAAAATTGCATTCATGAAGGCCTAATCCCATCAAGGTATTTCAAAAAGATAGTTCAAACCTTGAGAGGAGCAAATGGTTAGCCACTATTCATTAAGCACAAGCTCCCTGAAGTTCATATCTGCAACAATGGAGTGTGCTTCGTGACTTCTTTTCTACTCATCAAAAACCTAAATAAAGCAGTGATTTTAGATACGCTATTTATTACTGAACTTTATCGATTGCAGGTGACAGAAGAGGGAATTGTGTCTAGCATTATGGATAAAGAAATAATATTCAAATTTATTGATCCATTAAGGGAAAGTAACCTTAACGTTATTGATAAAATCAACCTCAAAGAGAAGCAAATTGATTTCCTAAAGGAAGAAGTTAGCTTCAAGAAGGTCAAAAGTCAACTCAATGAATCTGGAATTCAAAGAAGGATTCAAAATATTCAAAAGCAAATAGAAGAACAAATTTCCTCCTCTCATCCAGACGTCTTCTGGTCCAGAAATAAACATATAGTTACATTACCATATGAAAAAGACTTCAAAGAATTGAAAATTCCTACCAAGGAAAGACTAATTCAGATGAATTCTGAATTACTAAGTCATTGTCGAAAGGAGATTGACGAACTTATCAAAAGAAAGCTGATCAGACTATTAAAAAGTCCTTGGTCATTTGCACCATTTTACATTAACAATCAAGCAGAAAAGGAACGAGGTGTTCCAAGGCTGGTAATCAATTATAACCCTTAAACAAGGTTTTGGAATAGATTAGGTATCCAATTCCTAATAAAAATGATTTACTCAAATGTATTTCAATTGCAAAAGTATTCTCAAAATTTGACATGAAATCTGGATTTTGGGAGATTCAAATTGTCGAGGAAGATAGGTATAAAATAACATTTAATGTACCTTTTGGTCAATACAAATGGAACGTAATGCCCTTTGGGCTAGAAAATGCTCCATCCGAATTCCAAAAGATCATGAATAATATTTTGGAACCTATTCAAAATTTTGCAATTATCTATATTGATGATGTTTTAATTTTTTCATCAAATATAGATCAACATTTTAGCCATTTAAAAAGCTTTATTCAAACAATAAAGTATAATGGTTTAGTTGTTTCGGATGCAAAGCTTAAACTTTTTCAAACTAAAATAAAATTTCTCGGCTTTGATATCCATTTAGGATCAATTAAGCCTATACAAAGATCTTTAGAGTTTACTCAAAATTTTCTTAATGAAATTTTAGATAAAACTCAATTACAACGTTTTCTGGGTTGTCTAAATTATGTCTCAGATTTTATCAAAGATCTTCGACCTATTTGTAAACCACTTTTTCAAAGGTTGAAGAAAGAAACTATTCCATGGGGACAAGCTCAGACGCAAGTTGTCCAAAAGATAAAAGAATTAGTCAAAAGCATCTCATGCTTAAGTCTTATCGACGAAAAAGCAATCCTTATCGTTGAAACGGATGCGTCAGACATTGGATATGGAGGAATCCTAAAATAGTGTCTTCATAACAAAGAATCTGTAGTACGATTCCATTTAGGAATTTGGAATAGTACTCAGTTAAATTTTGCCCCCTAAAGGTAAAGTGCTTCGGAATACAGGGAGGACGTTTCATCCTCTACAAGTTTCGAACATCAAGAACCACTGAGAATATCCCTTTCTGCAAGGATCAACTCAGTAGATTTCAATCATCTCATACCAGAAAGCAGGTGTGTAAGACCAAATTCACCTACTCAATAAGATATGGAAACAACAAGTAGATTCAACGAGCTGAATGTTATATCTAAAGATTTCAAAGTCAACATGGAATATCTCAAAAGAGATTTCCTGGACAACAAATGGAAGATGCCTAGAGAATTTTTCTTTAAGGCATATGAGAAAGAAGAAAGATAAAAACTCAAGGAAACGTGGATTTCTACCATGGAAACCCTTAAAGAGAATATACCTTTCTTCAAATGGTTTTCTTGTTCAAAGATCGCTAAAAGGTTAAGAGAATTAGGATCTTAGCAGAATTCAAGTGTTTTGCGAATATAGCGAGCTTAGAGAGATTTTTGCTTCTTCTCTTTTGCTAGCTTATCCGCCTCTACCTTTGAATACAACTTGAGAATCTATTTATAGACCCCGGACTCCAAATGAAAACTAAATTTAGAAAGTTAAAAGATAAGGATGATTCGAAAGGACAAGCCCAGTCTGAATCATCTTTAGGGAAAGTAGGGAATCTACTTTACAAATGCAAACAAACAAAATCAAAAGATAAAAGGAATCTACTTTAAAAAAGCAAACAATGCTACTTTAATAAAGTAAATAGAAAAGCAAAATAATTACAAATGGACAAAATAAATAAAGTAAAAGTGGATGAGGTCGATGTGGAAAGATAAGATTGATGACTTTTAATTCTGCAACGTCTTTTTTTCCTTTAATAAAGTAGATTTATTAAAGTTGTTTTGTCGTCTTCTTGCAGCAAATATTTTCTTTTGCAATTTGGCTTCTATCAAGCAAGGAGGCAAGGAAGCAAGGGTAGAGCTTACCAACGGACTTACAACACTGCCTGGAACACTCCCCCACGACAATCTTCCGCAAAGGTCCTCCGCAGCAGGTCCTTTCATCAGCCTGGATGCTAGGAAAATTTTGGAGTGGATGACGACATTTTCATTGCGTGTCTTTTATTGCATAAATAATATTTACCAAAGATTTCAGAAATATTTACAAGGAAATCTTTGAATTTGTACATGTGGATGATGGATTTACAGGGAAATTAGATTTACAAGAGAGAGGATATACAAACACTCTCTCTTCTTTTTTTTTTTTGGAAGTCCTTCTAGACCTGTAATATAGTTTAGGGACATATTGGGTCTATTTGAGATCGAACTTGAGTAATATTGAGTAAATTGGTAGTTTAACGACTATTCCGATCGAGTCTTAGTTTTAGGACGATTGCATCCAATCAAAGTGATTAAGGATCACTAAGATTGATTTCTTCGTCTTCTTCTTCTTCTACTATGGAAAGTGGAGGAGAAGACGATCTGTTTGAATTGGAGTTTCTCTGAAGGAGAAGTCGTTCAAGGTCGGCTTCAGTAGCCGTTTGAGCAAAGGAAGCCAAAAGGGCGGCTTTGTTCTTATGGAACAATTGTTGGTTTGTCTTTGAGACATCTTGATAATAAAGAGTTTCAATAAACCAAAGTTTGATTTTTGGAAGTGAAATGTGAGCAACATTATATTTTTCCCACCATTTAACTTTTAATGTTTTAATCAAATATTTGTGATTTGGTTCAATGATTTGAGTAGTTAGATTCCAGAAGAAAATCCATGGAATCTGGAAATGAAGCGAGAGCCGGAAGGTTAATTGAAAAGGAATCTTGTAGATGTTTTGAGAAAAATAATGGAAATATTCCTGAACTGGAGTAAGGAAAATTTCTTCTCAAAGGCCAAAATTTTTCCACCAAGTAATAAACCAGATAGGAAATTTTTGCTTATGGGCATGTTTGCAAAATTGAATAAACCAGGAATGATTAAATGTTTGATACTAGAGAATATTGGTCCAAGCTTTAACATAATCTTTATATGAGTAAGTACGAGGATTAAACTTGATTGAGAATTTCTTTTATGTATAGATTTCTAGTTCCATTTTGTTGGAGTGAGAACCCTGAAAATCTCGAGTTTTGAGTAAGCAGTGACAGCTGGATCCTTGTTATCAGATATATGAGTAATTTCGGCTGACTTTGAATCGACCAAAATCAGCTCATAAAACGTTTTTATTTTATGAATTGACTCAAGCATGAAACAAAAACTGCCTGGGTAAATATGATAAGTTATCTCTACAAAACTTTCCGAATCCCATTCAGGTTCAATTGGGACCTCAGTTATTACATGAGATTTTTAAAAGTATCCTTTTGTTTGAGGTTTAGGAGTAAAACGTGGTGTAGGGGACACCGTTGTGCTATAGGTTGATGAACCAACAGTAGATTGAGTAAGGTTTTCTACAGAAGGTAGCATTTCTTCGAGACCTAGGGGTTATCGAATACTAATTGAGGAAGAACGACACTGAGAGCGAGTTCTGACTGGACTAAAATCATCTTCTGGAAGAGCATATTGCTCTAACGTCATTGGAATATGTTTGGAAAAGGAAAAATCCTTTCCCTTTGAAGTGGAAGAGGAAGCTTTTCCTTTTCTCCTTTCCTATCACTCATGGCTTAGAGAAGAAGGGAGATGATGAAGAGGTTTCTCCTTTTGAGAGGAGAAATATGTTCTCTCGAGGCGTTTGAGAGTTTTGAGAAAGATGCTCTCTCTCAAGATAATCTGCAATAGGGTTTTCAGTCCCTTTTATAGAGACGATTTGAAAATAAATGCAAGATAATATTGCTTGCCATCTGGCAAAAATCTGTTTGGAAACAAGATTTTTGACATCTTTTTCTAAAATAAATTTAGATGCTTGAGAATCAGTTTTTATTAAAAACTTTTTATTGATTAAATCTCCTTGAAATTTTTGGACGCACAAAACAATCTCCAAAATTTCTTTTTTGACTGTGGAGTAATTTAATTGAGTACTTTTCCAAATTCCTGAATGGAATCTTACTACATATTCTTTTTTATCAAGACACTGTTTTAGGATTCCTCCATATCCAATGTCTGACGCATCCATTTCAACGATAAGATTTGCTTTTTCGTCTATAAGACTTAAGCATGGGATGCTTTTGACTAACTGTTTTATCTTTTGGACAGCTTGCGTTTGAGCTTGTCCCCATGGAATTGTATCTTTCTTTACCCTTTAAAAAAGTGGTTTACAAATAGGTCGAAGATCTTTGATAAAATCTGAGAGATAATTTAGACAACTCAGAAAACGTTGTAATTGAGTTTTATCTAAAATTTCATTAAGAAAATTTTGAGTAAACTCTAAAGATCTCTGTATAGGCTTAATTAATCCTAAATGGATATCAAAGCCGAGAAATTTTATTTTAGTTTGAAAAAGTTTAAGCTTTGCAGCCGAAACAACTAAACCATTATACTTTATTGTTTGAATAAAGCTTTTTAAATGGCTAAAATGTTGATCTATATTTGATGAAAAAATTAAAACATCATCAATATAGATAATTGCAAAATTTTGAATAGGTTCCAAAATATCATTCATGATCTTTTGGAATTCGGATGGAGCATTTTCTTGCCCAAAGGGAATTACGTTCCATTCGTATTGACCAAAAGGTACATTAAATGTTATTTTGTACCTATCTTCCTGGACAATTTAAATCTGCCAAAATCCAGATTTCATGTTGAATTTTGAGAATACTTTTGCATTTGAAATATGTTTGAGTAAATCATTTTTATTAGAAATTGGATACCTATCCATTCCAAAACCTTGTTTAAGGGTTTATAATTGATTACCAACCTTGGAACACCTCGTTCCTTTTCTGCTTGATTGTTGACGTAAAATGTTGCACATGACCAATGACTTTTGATGGTCTAAGCAGCTTTCTTTTGAGAAGTTCGTCAATCTCCTTTCGACAATGACTTAGTATTTCATAATTCATCTAAATTGGTCTTGCCTTGGTAGGAATTTTCGATGCTTTGAAGTCTTTTTCATATGGTAATGTAACCATATGTTTCTTTCTAGACCAGAAGGCGTATGGATGAGTGGAGAAAATTTGTTCTTTTATTTGCTTTTGAATATTCTGAATCCTTCTCTGAATTCCAAATTCATTGAGTTGACTTTTGACCTTCTTGAATCTAACTTCTTCCTTTAGGAAATCGATTTTCTTCTCGTTGAGGTTGATTTTATCGATAACATTAAGGTTACTTTCCCTTAATGGATCAATAAATTTGAATATTATTTCTTTATTCAGAATACTAGACACAATTCCCTCGTCTGTCACCTGCAATGGATAAAGTTAAGTAGTAAATGGCTTACCTAAAATCACTGCTTGATTTAGGTTTTTGATGAGTAGAAAAGAAGTCACGAAGCACACTCCATTATTGTAGATATGAACTTCAGGGAGCTTGCACTTAATGAATAGTGGCTGACCATTTGCCCCTCTCAAGGTTTCAACTGTCTTTTTGAAATACCTTGATGGGATTAGGCCTTCATGAATGCAATTTTGGTCTACCTCAGAGTCGACCAAAGCTATTGCATGAATCTTGAAATCCTGTATTTTTATGGATATTTGATATGCCATTTTTGGTAATGCACTCATTGGAGGGTGGCAAAAAATGATGCTTCTTCCAAAGAAGTTTCTGAAGGATCAACATCTTCCTCTTTGGACCTTGAAGTAGTTGCTTGTTGAGATTTTATTAGAGCAACTTCTGTTGATAACTGAATAATATCTCTTTGATAATCGGACAAAGTTTCTTTACCTTGCTCTTTAATTGATTTATTTCGAACTTTAAGTCCAAAACTTTGACTTCCTGTTTTTCTTTTTTGAAGAGTTCAAATACATCTTCAATATTTGGATATTGAATAGTCAAAGAAGTATCTTCTTCTTCTTTGTTGAGATCTTTGTGAAGAGAAGTCTTCAATCTATTGAGTATGTTATTTTTTAGAGCAACATTAGTGATGTTTCTTGCAGCCTCAAAAAGTAGCTCCTGGTCTTTGGTTAGGACATTTATGCCATCAAAGCATTTACATAACCTTTTACCATTGCATCGAGGTTGATGATTGATTTGAATTTCTCCTTCTGAAGAAGAGTAAGTGTCTGACTCTTCTTGGAGGTAGAAAAGTTGTCCTTCATCTGAATCATAGTTTGATTCTTCTGAGTCTGTCTAGATTATATTGAGTAACTCATTCGTAATATCTTCATTGATACTAAGTTTGTTGATCTTTTTCTTCATGGGACATTTTGGAGCATAATAACCAAATCCTCTGCATTTGTAACACTGGATTTTTGAAGAATCTTTCTTGGCAAACTTTCTTTCTCTTGGATTCTTCTTATCGTAAGAAGTTTTCCTATAGGGAGTTTGCCTATGCAATTTGCACACAGTAGGTCTACTGTTGTAAGGTTTTGAGTAGTAAGCTCTAGGTTTTCCAAGCTTTTTCTTTGCCCTTACTAAAGGTGGTTCAGTTTGTTTTTGATAAAAATACATTTTGTAGAATTGTCCAAACTCTTGTTTTCTCTCTCGAGTTTTATTCTGCTTCTCGATCCTTGTGGCTTCAAGACATTGCTTTCCAGCTTAACATATGACGAATTGGCAGATTTCGCCATAAGTAACATCATTCAAGGGAATATTACCTTTGTAATATTTTTTGAGATGAATCATTAGTTTGGAGCCGAAGACCTTCGGTAGTCCTATGATAAATCTTTCTTTCCAGAAAGAGCTTTGAGCATCTGCCCTTTTGTATACTTCCGTTAAGAAAGTATCTTTGTACCATTCGAAATCTTGGAGCTTCGGACAGGTTAATCTTTGTAGGTATTCTCCCGCCTGATCCTGATAATTCGTTTCATTCCCAACGAAGTGTTTAATAATAGTAAAGCAGAGTGTGACTAGTGCGTCATCTTTCATGTCTCTACTGGTTGCAGTAGTCGGTGGCATATTTAGTACTGAAGGAATACCACTCTGCGCTGTTGATGAGGTTGCTTCATGATCTCGTCTTGGAGAAGATGTTTAATCTCTCCTAGGAGATTTTGAAGAAGTTGAATCTCTAGAGTCAATGGGAGACCTATGAGTAAGTATTTTCTTTCTTTCCACTTCTATAAAGGAAGTTGACCACGATCCTCATAGTTGTCCCGTAAATCTTGCAACTATGAGGCGTGCTCCATCATGGTCAGTGTGTCCTTTTGAGGAATATGCTGCATTTGCAACAAATATTTCTTGGACAAGTCCCATGATTAGATATTGAGAAAGACCATCGAGGTTCCATTCATAAATGGATTGGACGTCATATGACCTGTGTTGAATAAAAGTCCGATTTTCAATTGATAGATCTGGATGAGTGTCTCTTGGATAATATGTCCTAGGATTACTCTTTGAATATGGGGTTGAGATCCTGTTTACTTCTTTAGGACCTTCTTCATCGGAGATTGCAAATTGCTGCATGGCAGAGATCAAATCGCCTGCCTCTTCATCATTGAGTACATTAATTTGAAGATCTTTCCCTCTTATTTTAGCAAGTTCTTCTTGGATCTTCTCGAACATCACTTGCTCTTTGCTTTTGAGTAGTGGGATAGATCCGTCTAGTCCTCTACTGATAGTTGGTAGGGAACTAGTAATTTTTGGGATACTAGGGGTCCCAATAATGAGACTCTTTTGAGGGTTGGATGAAGTGAAAACCTTTTCTTTTATCCTGCTCATTTGTTCTGCCATCGTAGACAGAATTTTGTTTGTATTGTTGTTTTGAATGTGAACTCCTCTTATACCTTTGGAGGGGTTCTTTCCTTCTTCATCCAATGATAATTGCTTGAAAGGAGAGGCAACAACTAGATTTCAACAAGAGCTTCTGAACTCTATTTGCTCTAGTGGTGGATGAATACTTGAAACTTCTTCTTCCTGAGTTCTCCAGAGTGTCTCTTTGATAGTGTTCACCTCCTAACGGTAATCGTCACGGTTGGCGAACCACTTGAAGAAAGTTATATTCTTTTCAAGGGTTTCCATGGTCGAAATCCATGTTTCCTGGAGTTTTTCTCTTTCTTCTTTCTCACATGCCTTCAAGAATTCTCTAGGCATCTTCCATTTGTTGTCCAGAAAATCTTTTTTGAGATATTCCATGTTGACTTTAAAATCTTCAAATATAACATCCAACTCGTTGAATCTGCTTGTTGTTTCCATATCTGATTGAATAGGTGAATTTGGTCTGGTATGCTCGAATTGAAATCTACTGAGTTGATCCTTGCATAAAGGGATCTTCTCAGTGGTTCTTGATGTTTGAAACTGGTAGAGGATGAGACGTCCTCCCTGTATTCCGAAGCACTTTGCCTTGAGGGGGAAAATTTTGAAACTTTAGGACCTAATGGAGCTGGCTGTCTAAAGCTTACCTCAACAATTCCATATGGATGCTCAACTAATTGAGTAGGAACCTTTTACGGTGGTTGACTTGGGGCGATTGCTCGCTCAAGAATCCAATGAGAATTCCTGGTGATATATGCCCATACTAGAGGCTTAGGTACCTCTATATTTGTTCCTTCGGCATTTGCCTCAATGAGTGTAGTGGTGCCTTTAGAAGAAACCCTTAGGGTGTGTTTGGGGCATGGGTTTGGATTTGGATGGGTTTGGGTTTCAAATCCGAAACCATGTTTGACCCAAGGTGTTCAAAACCCTTGGTTTTGAAACACTATCTCATGGGTTACTACAGTGCAACCCCATGGGTTTGTACCATGTTTTCCTTTTACATTTATGGCGACCACTTCGACAACACTCCGATGAAAACTTCGACAACCACCTGACGACCGTCGACGATGACAACTTCGACGACCCTTCCGGCGAACACTTTGACAACAACTCCGACGACCCTTCCGCCGATCACTCTAACAACAACTCCGACGAAAACTCCAGTGACCACCCGACGACAGCCGACAATGACAACTACGATGACCATACCGACACACAACTCCGACGACCACTTCAAGAACAACTCCGATGAAAACTCCGACGACCACCTGACGACCGTCGACAATGACAACTCCGACGACCCTTTCGACGACCACTTTGACAACAACTCTGACGACCACTCTGACAACAACTCCGACGAAAACTCCAGTGACCACCCGACGACCGCCGACAATGACAACTCCGATGACCACTTCAAGAACAACTTTGATGAAAACTCCGATGACCACCTGACGACCGTCGACGATGACAACTCCGACCACTCTTCCTGCGACCACTTTGACAACAACTCCGACGACCCTTCCGGATACCACTCTGACAACAACTCCCACGAAAACTCCAGTGACCACCCGACGACCGCCAACAATGACAACTCCGACGACCACACTGACAACAACTCCAGCGACCACTTCAAGAACAACTCCGATGAAAACTCCGACGACCACCTGACGACCGTCGACGATGACAACTTCGACGGCCCTTCCGACGACCACTTTGACAACAACTCCGATGACCCTTACGGCGACCACTCTGACAACAACTCCGACGAAAACTCCAGTGACCACCCGACGACCGCCGACAACGACAACTCCGACGACCACTTCAAGAACAACTTCGATGAAAACTCCGACGAC
The DNA here is from genome assembly GCA_033996785.1 of Trichosanthes truncata. Lineage (NCBI taxonomy): Eukaryota > Viridiplantae > Streptophyta > Magnoliopsida > Cucurbitales > Cucurbitaceae > Trichosanthes > Trichosanthes truncata. The sequence goes on along the minus strand of MU867261.1, from coordinate 15,348,522 downwards.
CACCTGACGACCGTCGACGATGACAGCTCCGACTACCCTTCGGCGACTACTTTGACAACAACTCCGACGACCTTTCCGGCGACCACTCTGACAACAACTCCGACAAAAACTCAAGTGACCACCCGACGACAGCCGAGAATGACAACTCCGACGACCACACCGATAACAACTCCGGCGACCACTTCAAGAACAACTCCGATGAAAACTTCAACGACCACCTGACGACCGTCGACAATGACAACCCCGACGACCCTTCCGGCGACCACTTTAACAACAACTCCGACGACCCTTCTGGTGACCACTTTGACAACAACACCGACGACCAGACCACCACTAACGACTACCTCCAATGATCACCCGATGACAACTTTGGAGACTAGTCTGACGACCACCCCTACGACTCGACTACCCCATTGACCCAACCACCCCAATAACTTGACTTTCTCGCAACCACCACCAATGAGTTTCAAAATACTGTGTAAAATAGAGCTTCTAATATCTTAATTTCTAAAATAGAATTCGAATTTTATAACTTATTTATCCTTGAAATAGGTTTCAAAATACAATGCAAAAGTTTTTTTTAGATTCCCTAATTTGTTAAATACACCTCTAATATTTTAAATTCTAAAATAGAGTTCCAAAAATAGGTTTCTGAATACTTTGTAAAATAAAATTTTAAATTCCATAATTTTGTAGATAGATTTCTAATTTTTTAATTTCTAAAATAGGGTTTAAAAAATAGGTTTCTGAATACTTTGTAAAATAGAGTTTTAGATTCTCTAATTTCTTAAATAGCCTTTCAATTTTTTAATTTCTAAAATAGAGTTCCAAAAATAGTTTTTTGAGTACTTTGTGAAATAGAGTTTTAAATTTCTTAATTTCTTAAATAGACTTCTATTTTTTTAATTTTTAAAATAGAGTTCCCAAAATAAGTTTTTGAATACTTTATAAAATAGAGTTTTAAATTCTCTAATTTCTTAAATAGACTTCTTATTTTTTAATTTAAAAATAGAGTTCCAATTTTATAACCAATTCATGTTATATGATAGCTTCTACAATTCACAAAACATCCACTAAAAAATAAGAGAACAAAATAGCTAAAGGAAAAAAAAAAAACCTGCACAAACCTAGGATTCAGAACACTGCACCCCAAACACAGTTTTCTGATTCCCAGGCTTCAAAACACTGCACCCCAAACACAGCTTTCTGATTCCCAGGCATCAGAAACCCCCAGAACAAACTCCCCAGGCTTCTGATTCCCAGGCTTCTGATTCCGAACCTGTGCCCCAAACAGCCCCTTAAGGCTCTTGGAGCTATCTACGTCTTCATTAGTCGATAGCATATCCTGAAGATAACCACAAATGCATGTGATTATGGCATCATGTTCAGGTCTTTGAAATAGACATCCAAGATCAAAGAGCTTAATATGTGTGGATCTTGGAGTGATAGAGTAAGGTAAGGATGGCAGTTGAAGTATGCTGGACCATTTTCCAGATTGGTTTCAACCATTCCCAAGAGAGAATCTTGAAACCTGAGGAATTTCTTATCCCTTAGAGTCAAAAGGATAGGAGTATTCAAGCCTGATCTGAATAATGGTTTGATTGCCACTTGGATCATCCCAACGTGCAAATATGAGTATTCCTCTCAGTGTGAAAGGATCAAATCTTTAGTGAAGAGATTCAAGGATTCTGAATTGTTTATAATAGGGATCTTGTTTTCTATAATCCTGACTCCCCATTCTTTGTAAAATTGAAAGTATTCCTTAGGTAAACCGTCTTTGGGTCTAACCTTGGAATATTTCAATTTGCCAATTGTTCTTCAACTTTGGCAATCTGGAGTAATTCATTTGAACCTCTGAGCTCTTCGGCATTCTTCTATACCTTATGAACATCATTAGGTGTTTGAGTACAAGCCATTTGAGTAGTAGACTGAGAACTCTCTTCTTTGAGTAATTTCCTTGGCATCAAAGATTTGACTAACTTCAACATTAACTCATATAAATCAAAATATTTTTTAAAAATAAAAGTTAATATTGCCTCAACGCAATATTATCCTTCAAACTTCTCCCTCTTCACCAACTGGTCGTTTGCAAGTGGGAACACGCGGTTTACCATCGGACTTACACTATTGCCTGGAACACCAATTGCTTACCAACGCCTGCTGTCGGACGACCTAACGGAAGGACCAAAGATAGAGAATTGAAAAGAACAATATTGAATCAAAGCAATATTGATAATTTTCTTTAAAGAATAAAAAGTTTAATCTAAATTAATCTTGAAGAACGCAAAAATTTGAAACACTGGAAATTGTTTCAAAATTTGGAGTTTTATTGAATAATGAGTATGGTGGCTCTGATACCAATTGCTCCCAAAACCCACAATCTTGTTCGAAGATTGCTAAAAGGTTAGGAGAATTAGGATCTTAGCAGAATACAAGAATTTTGCGAATATAGAGAGCTTATAGAGATTTTTACTTCTTCTCTTTTGGTAGCTTATCTGCCTCTGCCTTTGAATACAACTTAGGAATCTATTTATAGACCCCGGACTCCAAATGAAAACTAAATACAAAAAATTAAAAGATAAAGATGATTCAAAAGGACAAGCCCAGTCTAAATCATCTTTCGGGAAAGTAGGGAATCTACTTTACAAAAGCAAAGAGACAAAATCAAAAGATAAAAGGAATCTACTTTAAAAAAGCAAACAGTGATGCTTTAATAAAGTAAATAGAAAAGAAAAATAATTACAAATGGACAAAATAAATAAAGTAAAAGTGGATGAGGTCAGAGATGTGGAAAGATAAGGTTGATGATTCTGAATTCTGAAACATGTTTTCTGCCTTTAATAAAGTAGCTTTATTAAAATTGTTTTGTTGTCTTCTTGCAACAAATCTTTTCTTTCACAATTTGGCTTTGTTAGGCAAGGAGGCATAGAAGCAAGGGTAGAGCTTACCAACGGACTTACAACACTGCTTGGAACACTCCCCCGCGACAGTCTTCCGCGACGGTCCTCTGCAACAGGTCCTTTCATCAGCCTTAATGTTAGGAAAATTTTGGAGCGGATGACAACATTTACTTCGTGTGTCGTTTGTTGTAGAAATAATATTTACCAAAGATTTCAAAAATATTTACAGGGAAATCTTTGAATATGTACATGTGGATGATGGATTTACAAAGAAATTAGATATACATATATACATATACACATATACATATACATATATACATATACATACACATATATACATATACATATACATATATACATATACATATACATAAATACATATACATACATATATATACATATATACATATACATATATATAATGGCTAATATATTCTATGTGTATGTTAGGCAGTGAACGTTATAGGTATTACTGTATATTTACGTCTGTTATTATTGTATACACAATTATATGAATTTTTGGCATACAGTTATATTGATGTATATATCAAAGTTGATGCACTTGTTAGGTTGTGAATGTTAATTAAGTATATATTCATATTTTTTTATATACATGTAGTTTTCTGTATATATTCATGTATGAATATATCAACATGTGATTGGATTCACAATGAAATGGTGAAGATTGAAGAAATTATAGACAATAACAGACGTAGGAGTCAAAAAACTTTTAGGTTCATCGAGTAAAAAGCCAAGAGATGATTCTAAGGAACTAGAAATAGTAAATATCGATACTGAGGTATAATCAATATATTGAGAATTCATTAAATAAATAGCTTTATTGAGATTGTTGATATTTTCAAAGGTTGTGAATGATATTTATTTAGATTGTTGATAATTTCAGAACGAATGCGATGATGACATTGGTACTCCATCTCAGTCCAATATAATGAACAAGATAATAGGGAACATGGGTCGGATACTAAGTTCAATTGAACCAAGCAAACAAAATGATGATAGTGACGAAGAAATAGAAGATGTATGAGATGAATTGGTATGTCAAAATTCAAAGTTAAATATTTATATAAAATGTATGGAACCAATTTATTATATTTAATCTTTATAGGATGAAATGTCTGCTGAAGAAGCTAATACTCAAATTGTTATATATGTACATCTAGAAAGGGTATATTGAATATATACATTGTACGAATAATAATATTTTGATATTATGATATATATTCTACATTGAACTCTAATTTGTATTCAAGGAGAAAACCAATTTGGTGGATGAAAACGTTGATGGGGCACATGAGGAAACACAGCATAAGGATAAACATGATGAGGTAACTATATAATATATATGTTGAAACTACATTATTATAATGCTAAAATATTGCAACATTTCATAATGATGATATGACATTGACTAAAAGATTTGAAAAAATCAAAGCAAAGAGAAAGAATTTTCTCGATATTGAGCAAATGGTAATATCACACATACAAAACAAGGAAATAATGACGGACAAAATGAAAACGCGCGGAAATTTTTTTAAAAAAAATTAAACACCTACAATGTCGGCAATGCCGACATTGTAAGTCCCCTATGATGGCGGGCAAAGATCCACATCATAGGTGTTTTTAAAAACATTTTTACCTTTCTTTTCTCTATTTTCGCACGACAGCAGTACTGCCATTTGTCGTTCATCCGCTGTTCGTCCACCGTTCGTCTGCCGTCCATTGCTTTTGCGCGTGGCCGTGAGATTTCGTTTAGATCTACACCGAGGTTGCTTCGCCGTTCGTCTCAAGTTCTCTGCCTACATGGATTTTCGTCTCGTCGTTGATTCGCCGTGTAGATCTTCACCGGAGGTTCACGTGGGTAACGTTTCTGACTGATAGTCTTCATATCTATAACCGTGGGTACCGTCTCTTTCCCTTTTTTATTGATTTTGTTGCTAAAAAAATCCAAAGAAAATGAAGAAAATTTAGAAATTTGTTGTGGGTACCATCCTTAGGATGTTTATGTAATTTGATTTGTGAGTATTGACTATTTTTGTGTAGATCTGAAAATTATGTGCACTAGATTGACTAATGGGAAATTCAATTTTGTTTTAGGAGTTTAATTTTGTTTGTTTAGATTGTTTTTGTAGCTCACTAGGATATTTTGTTATATATATTTCTAAATTTTGCTTAATTTTAATAGTTGGTTTATGTTAATTTTTTATAAGTTTACATTTGATAAGTTTAAATTTTGTGTTTGTTTAATGGGTATAGTTGTGTGTGGTGGGGGACGTTGAGAATGTAGGAGAGGGGTTGAGAACTTTTGGTTATTAAGTTTGTTATATTCTTAAATTTTGCTTAATTTTAATTCTTGGTTTATGTTTATTTTTGATGAGTTGGGATTTAATAAGTTTATGTTTGTGTTAGTTTAATTTGATGAGTTTAGTTGTCATGGAGGAGGGATTGAGAACTTTTGGTTATTAAGTTTGGTTAGATTCCTAAGTTTTGCTTAATTTTGATAGTTGGTTTATGTTAATTTTTGTTTTAGTTTAATGAGTATAGTTGTTGGGAGAGGGGATTGAGAACTTCAATTATGATGTGATGGGGGAGGAGTTGAGAACTTTCTATGTTTTGCTTAATTTTAATAGTTGGTTTATGTTAATTTTTGTGTTAGTTTAATGAGTATAGTTATTGGGGGAGAGGGGGGGTTGAGAACTTGAAATATGATGTGATGGGGGAGGGGTTGAGAACTTCTTATGTTTTGCTTAATTTTAATTGTTTGGTGTGTGTTCATTTTTTACTAATTTAGATTTCATAAAATTATTTTTGTGCTAGTTTTATTTGACTAGTTTAGTTGTGATGGAGGAGGGGTTGCAAACTTTTGGTTATTAAGTTTAGTAAGTTTTGTTTAATTTAATGGTTGGTTTATGTTAATTTTTTTATGAGTTTAGATTGGATGAGTTTAGTTTTTTTTGTTTGTTTAATGAGTATAGTGGGGGGAGGGAGGGGGGGGATTAAGAACTTGTATTATGATGTGATGGGGGAAGGGTTGAGAACTTCCTAACTTTTGCTTAAATTTAAATGTTGGTTTATGTTAATTTTTGATAAGGTTAGATTTTATAAGTTTATTTTTGTATGAGTTTAATTTGATGAGTTTAGTTGTGATGGAGGATGGGTTGAAAACATTTGGTTATTAAATTTAGTAAGTTTTGTTATATTCCTAAGTTTTACTTAATTTTAATAGTTGGTTTATGTTAATTTTTTATGAGTTTAGATTTGATAAGTTTAATTAATTTTTGTGTTAGTTTAATGAATATAGATTAAACTTTCAAGCCATCAGTTTTATAGCTATGGATAAGTCGTGGATGTCAAAGAATCGGATGTCACCAGAATAAAGTTTAAGAGTTGAGATGTTCATCGAAAATGGTCTACGACATTCAAATAGGTCAGGTGTCATTTGTTGTCCATGTTTGAAATGTGTGAATGCAAATTCTAAAAATGTGAATGTAGTAAGAGACCATTTATTCATTTATGGTATTGATCAAAGCTATAAAACATGGATTTGGCATGGTGAATCACTACCGATTAAGAGAAACAATGAAAACGTCTCTAGTAGTGAAAAGGAAGAAGTTGAAGATGAAGATGTTGATGACACAATAGGAATGTTTGAGGCTGCACATAGTTATTTTAATGACAAGTCCCCAATTTTTGAGGAAGTACTAGACGATGCCAAGAAACCATTATACTCAAATTGTAAGAATTTTACTAAAATATCTACATTGGTAAAGTTATATAATTTGAAAGAAAAAATTAGATGGAGCGATAAAAGTTTCACTGAGTTGTTAGCATTCGTTCGTGATATCTTACCAAGTCCTAATGAAATTCTGAGTTTTACGTATCAAGCAAAAAAGATCATATGTACTCTTGGAATGAAGTATGAAAAGATTCATGCATGTAGCAACGATTGTTGTTTGTTTAGAAAAGAGCTTTCAGATGCAGAAGTATGCCCCACTTGTGGAACATCAAGATGTAAGCTTCGTAAAAATTCGAAGGATGTGATGAAAAACATTCCAGCGAAAGTCATGTGGTATTTCTCTCCTATCCCAAGATTTGAATGAATGTTTCGTAGTAAAGAAATATCAAGTTTGTTGACTTGGCATGCCAAAAAACGAGTAATTGATGGGTACATATGACATCCTGCGGACACAATATCGTGGAAACAAGTAGACAATTGGTGGTCAGAGTTTGGTTTAGAACTTAGAAATCTTCGTCTTGCTCTTTCAACTGATGGGGTCAATCCACACGGTGATCTTAGTAGTAGATATAGTTGTTGGCCAGTTATGTTGGTGACGTACAATCTACCCCCATGGTTGTGCATGAAGCGAATTTTTTTGATGTTAAGTGCATTAATATATGGGCCTAAACAACCAGGAAATGCATAGATGTTTATTTAACTCCATTAGTTGATGATCTGAAAAAACTTTTGAATGATGGAGTTGAATGTTGTGATGTATATCAAGAACAATATTTCACACTCAATGTTATTTTATTGTGGACTATTAATGATTTTCCAGCGTATGGCAATTTATGTGGTTGTACAATAAAAGGATATCATGCATGTCCACTTTGTGGAGAGAAAACGTTATCCACTTATTTGCCAAAAGGGAAAAAGATGGCGTATCTTGGACATCGAAAACGTTTACCTTGTTATCATCCATATAGAAGACAGAAGAAAGCTTTTAATGGTGAACAAGAATTGGAATTTGCTCCTAAACCATTAAGTGGAGAGGAGATTCTTGCAAAAACAAGTAGACTTCAATATTCGTTTGGTAAGAAATCAAAAAAGGAAAAAAATAATTGAGATCTTTCAAACACTTATTGGAAGAAGAAGTCTATTTTCTTTGAGTTAGAATATTGGAAACATTTTCATGTGAGACATTGTTTAGATGTGATGCATATTGAAAAGAATGTGTGTGCAAATATTATTGGCACGTTACTTGATATTCCTGGCAAGACAAAAGATGGATTAAAAACTCGTTTAGATTTGGTTGAATTGAACATTAGATCAGAGTTGGCCCCTCAAGTGGGAGAGAAAAGAATCTTCTTAACTCCAACATGTTATACATTATCGCATATGGAGAAGTTGAATTTGTGTAAGACACTATCAGAAATCAAAGTACCAGAAGGTTATTCATAGAACATACAAAGTTTAGTGTCACTCACAGATTTGAAAGTTTACGGGCTTAAGTCGCATGACCACCACATTCTTATGCAGCAATTATTACCTGTGGCAATACGTGGTATTTTACCCAAACATGTTAGATATGCAATTATTCTCCTATGTTTCTTCTTCAATGCTCTATGTAGTAAGGTGATCGATTCATCTAAGTTAAAAGGCTTGCAAGATGATGTAGTAGTCACTTTATGCTTGTTAGAGAAATATTTTTCACCGACATTCTTCACGATAATGGTACATCTTGTGGTCCATCTTGTAAGAGACCAATTTATTCGAGGTTGATGTATCCTTTTAAACAACATATGAAAGTCCTAAAAGGTTATGTGCGAAATAGAAATCGACCAGAATGATGCATTGGAGAAAATTATATTGTAGAGGAGGCTATAGAGTTTTGTTATGAATTTCTCTCTGGAATTGAGTCTATTGGGTTACGCTCATTGACAAGGAAAGAGAATTCAGACATTGATAGACTAGTGTCTGTTGCTCATTATATCAATCCCAATAAGGAACAATTGGATCAAGCTCATCTTTATGTTCTACAAAATGTAAATGGTGTGCTTACATATGTAGGGTACGTAAATCTCAAACCTTTTCACATAATATTCTAATTATGTGATGATCTAATAACTTTGACATTTTCGTATGTTACATGAATTCAACAGGCAACACATGGAAACTTTATCTAAACTCAATCCTAGTAGATCCAAGAACAAAAAGTAGCTTCAAGATGAGCATAATCGCACATTTAGCAGTTGGTTGCGTGATCGGGTAATCTTAAAAACCATACTTTTTAATGAGTGGGTGTAATGTTAATTCCAACTTAATTTAAAACTTAATTTCAGGTTGGACTTGTTCTCGAGGTGCCAAATAACTCCATATCATCTTCTTTAAGATGGATAGCTCATGGGTCTCATCCAGATGTGGCCACATATAGTGGTTATGTGGTTAATGATATTCATTATTATACGAAGAAACATAATGATATTAGAAATGTCCAAAAATCCTATTATGTTGGACGTGACCTTTTATGGTGTAATACAAGAAATATGGGAGCTTGATTACCATAAATTAACTTTTATTTTATTAAAATGTGATTGGGTTGAGAATAATAATGGAGTTAAAATAGACGAGCTTGTGTTTACAACTGTAGATCTTAATCGCATTGGGCATAAATTAGACTCATTTATTTTAGCCTCTCAAGCCAAACAAGTATTCTACATGAAAGATCCTCTTGATCCTCGATGGTCAGTGGTTTAGCCCTTCCTCCAAGAATAGTTGAAGATGATTTTTACGAAGATGAAGTGGTAGATATTGTTCAAGATTGACGTATCTCATGAAATCGATGAAATACCCTACATATCTTAGATATGATTGTGAGGGTACATGGATCGATAAATAATGTATTAAATATGGTATGTTATTTAGTAGTTTAGTCACATTGTTATGAGTTAATGTATCTTACGAGTTATTATATCTTATGTTGTATTTTATGATGTTTTTTCTTGTAGATTGTTACAATGAGTGATTTGAGTAGCAGCAGTGATGACGAAGTAAATGTAGCTATTCATATGGAGGCTAGACAGACTGCTCGATGAGGCCTCACTACTATGCATGAATTGACACGCATAAAAAATACAGGAGAACGCTTAGTCATCCAATACAATAATCAATGTCAGGTTGTAGGTGAAAATGCAAATAAAATGCAAAGCTATATCGGAGTTTGTGTTAGACAACAAGTTCCATTGATCTACAACAATTGGAAAGAGGTTCCACAAGAATTGAAAGAAATTTTTTTTGATTGTGTAGAGGTAAGTATTAATTAATTTTAAGGTAAACATTTTTTATTATGTAGAGATAATTAATTTTTTATGGTGATTTTCCTATGTAGATGTCGTTTGTGGTGGACTCTAGGTCCAAACATGCTATTCTTCAATCGGCGTCAACGAAGTTTCAGACATTTAGATATACATTGACTCAGAAGTACGTTCTTCCCTTCAAGAATGAACCATCTTTATTGAAAAGTTCTCTTGAAAAGTATTCACACATTGATCAAGAACAATGGGAGGCATTTGTTAATGCAAGAATATCTGAAGAGTGGGAGGTAACTACATTATACTAATAAGTTTTTAAATATTAGTGAAATTGTTTCGAAGATTTAAATCAATGGTCTTATGTTATATAGGCGCTTAGTCGTGTCCAGAAAGAACAAAGGAAAATATGTAAATATAATCACCATATCGCTCGTAAGGGATACGCAAACTTGGTTGAAGAACTAGTGAGTAACATTAATTAAATTATTTCTTATGATTATATGTTAATGAGAATTAATAATGTGTATGTTCATATAGGAATTGTCAGACGATCCTTCCAATCGTGCAACTTTATGGAGGGAAGCACAAAAAGGAAAGAATAATGAATACTTCGATGTCAACACTAAACAATATGTTAATCGAATTGTAAGATTATATATTTTTATTTTAAGAAGATGTAGATATAATTTTTAGATTAAATGTCATATGATTATGTGTTACTTTGATGATTGAGATGTGTTAATCTAAATGGTTGTGACAGAATGAGTTAGCTATGGCACATCAGGGTAAAGATATTTTGACCGAAGCACTGGGCACGCCATAACACAGGGGGTGCGTTAGGGGAGTGGGTAAGTTTGTTAAACCTTCATTTTACTTCAATGTCATTAGAGGAAAATAAAAACTGAGTGAAGAGTCTGGCAACAAAAGTGCGACTCATGGCTCGCAATCAAAGAAGGATTCAAGTGTAGGAAGTAATGTTTCAAATACGAAGTCAAAAGGAAAAGATGTCATTGACGAGCCAGAAGAAATTTTAGAGGGAACACCATGCCACCTGGCTATAGGATCAGTGGATAACATTGTTGCTGTAGGCACAATGTATGAGTCTGATGTTCAATTTCCAACTATTCATCGAGTTCCACCAGGAGCCAATAATGTCAGAGTGGTGGTGGATATGATCATGGGCGAAGATGTTACCATACCAATTCCTTTAATGGAGAGAAGTAGAAACTTTAAGTTAAGCGATGGGTAACTTCATGGCATGGTCTCGTGAACTTGTAATTCTGAATATGGCTAAAAAGGTATGTCTTTTGCCAACTTAAATATTTTTGTTATTCTTCGTTTATAATTTCAATTTTGTTTGTGATAGGTTTCTTCTTCGGCCAAACCTAAGAAAGATGTTTCTGTCAATGTCTCTGTTTCACAATCTTCTAACTACAAGGATGTCCACGTTACTATCAAGCTCTTGAATCGATATGTTATGCTCTCTATGCAAGGGGGTGATATAATTCAAATCAACTTGAGCGAGCACATTTTTGGAAAGGAGAAAGTAATTTATCTACATAGTGACGACATTATGCAGTATTGTGGGATGGTGGAGATAGACTATTCATGTATAGTCACATATATTGCGTAAGTATACAAAATCTATTACATTTTTTGATTTATGGACTATGTTTTTTAATGTTTTATGATCATTTTAATTTTCTTTAGGTATCTTTGGACTGTATGTGACTACGAAATAATCAGTAAGTTCATGTTAGTTGATCAAATAACCATTTCAAATTACGTGAAGTGTCAAGAAACTCGTTGCAGAAATCTAGCCAACAAGTTAGACATGGTTAATTTGGATTTGGATCAACTAGTACTCATCCCATATAATACTGAGTAAGTAATGACAATTTAAATTACTTTAACTTAATTATAGTTTTGTTTTATTCTTAAACAATGATATTAGCATATTCATTGCTAATAGTTATCATTGGATGTTGATCGTTATCCATTCACGAGAGAACACTGTTTATGTATTGAACTCTTTACGCAGTAAAATCGAAGAAAGTTTTCAAGGAACCATAAATACGTAAGTGTTTTAAACTTTTATAGTTGTTGATTTCTACATTTATATTATTCTAATGTTCAAGCTAAACATTCACTCCCACAATATCACTCTAATATAATTTGGAAACTTGTAAAGGTAAATTTACATTGATTATATTATTTATTTGAACTCTTTGGAAAGAAATCTTATATGTATAATTCAAGTATGTTGTTTTTCAATTATTTTACATGTAGTGCCCCCGCCAATTGGGTTCTTTAGAGTGTGGATACTATGTGCAAAAGTATATACGAGAAATAGTGCACAACTCTAGTATCTCCATAAGTAACCTTGTACGTATTATTCCTTTATCTTTTAAGTGATTATAACTATATGATTTATTCTTATGTTATATGTATATTTATTTTTCTTTGTAGTTTAACAGCAAAAGTGCATATAAACAAGAAGAAATTGATCAGATTCGAATAAAATGGACAGATTTTGTTGGAAGATTTGTGTAGAGCTATTTGTGGTTTCGTTAAGTAGAGATTTGATGTAAGTAGTATATTTACTTTCTGTCTTGTTAGATGTAGAATGAAAATATTTGTTTATAAATATACTAGAAGTGTGTACATTTGGATCTTGTTCAATGTAGTTTGTGGAGGGACGGGTGGTCCCATTGTTTGAAGTTTAGATGTATATATGCATTATTCTAAAACTAGTGCTGGATCTTGTTGGCTGTAGTTTGTGGAGGAAATGTAGTTTGTGGAGGGACGGGTGGTCCCATTGTTTGAAGTTTAGATCTAGATATGCATTTTTCTAAAACTAGTGCTGGATCTTGTTAGTTTTTGTAGTTTTAGTAGAGGTCATGCCGAAATTTTCAATTTTTGGTTCTTGTTAAGTTTTAGGAAAGATCAACTAGTGCTGGATACAACACTTGTTGTGTAAATTGCATGTATAAAGAAAGTTGTTTAGATGTATATATCCATTCTTTTGAAATTGTTATTGGATCTTGTTGAATGTAGTTTGTGGAGGGACAGGTGATCCCATATATGTGTATAATATAGAAGTGAATTTCATTATTTCAGGTTAGTTTTTGGTTGTTTTAATAGGTCATGCCGAAATTTCCACTAGATTTGATTCAGTTTTGATAAATGAATGCTAAAGAATCTTCTTAATGAATTAGGTATGTTAATTTTATCTTAATGTATTAATACATTATGATATAGAAGTGAATTACACATGAGCATTATTTCAAGTTAGTTTTTGGTAGTTTTAGTAGAGGTCATATCGAAATTTTCAGTTTTTTGTTTCATTCAATTTTAGTGAATGAATATTAAAGAACCTTCTTAAGAATTTTAACTTATTTTAGGTTAGTTTTGTTAAATCTTAGCAAATTAGATCAATAACCTCTTTTATAATCGATTTAGTTTTTGTGCATAGGTATTATAAAATCTTTGTAGTGAATAAGTTGATTGTTGTGTTTGTAGTAAGTCTTATCTTTGTTAAGCTATAACATACAAATAAAATTGTATTGTGTGCAGAGGTTTGACGAAAGGATAAATATTGTTGGTTAGCCACCCGGGTAACCAACAATTTTTTTTTTATTAAATTATGCACAAAACAATAACGGGCATTGCCTATCATTAAATCTTTCAAAATGGACTTTTAATGACAGACATTTCATGACGCACATATAACATTTAATGACAGACATGGACTTTTAATGTCATACAATGACCGACATTAAAGATTGGTGTGATTTATGTGTTAAACCTTTAATGACGGTTCCTGACCGTCATCAATATACATTACATGACGGGCATTACTCATCATTATTTATTGATCGCCATTCAAAACTCTCAGCATGCTTCGACCTTTCATGACGGGCAATGCCTGTCATTATACAGTCCTCGTCATCATAACATACAACACACTTCGACTTTTAATAACGGTTAGTCGGTTTTAATGTCATACTATGCCCGTCATCAAAGGAGCTTGTCATTATAGCCTACGATGACAGGCGCCTTTTAATGACAGGCATTGCCTGTCATTAAAAGGTGCTCGTCATCGTAGGCTATAATGACACGTGTATTGATGACGGGCGCGTGTCCGTCATTGTTTCCCTATAATGACACCCCGATTTTGTAGTAGTGTATTGTCAAACGTAAGATATTGCATGATAACTATAATATATAGAAATGCATAATTATTAACTACAATATTATATTCCAATAAACCCCAAAAAAGAGAAAATTGAAGACAGTAATTGTCAATTCTTCATGTGATAATTCAACACGAAGGGTAAGTATAACTATTTAATTATATTTATTGGATTGCTTTTGATTGTGTTTATTGCATATCAAGTGAGGAGACAATAAAGCAGTGCTCTAAAGGTTGTGAAAAGTAATGAAATGAAAACAAAGAATTTGAAAAGCAAAGTTGCGAAGGTGATTAAGAAGGAAACTCATAAGGTAAATTTAAGTTCATAAATTTGAGGGATACAAATATATATTCATTCAATATAATGATTTATATTATTTCACACTTTAAATTGAAAAGTAATTCTATGGGTGTTGATTGCATTCTTGGACCTTAATTTACTTAATTAAGCTAGCAATTAGGCATAACCAAGTGTTCAATTCATAAATCTAGAAGCCTAAGGTCATGAAATCTCTTGTCGGTCTCCTCCAAATCTCTAGTGTAATTAATTACATCTCATGTCCGTCTCATTAATTAATTCTCACCCAGCATTACAACCCTTCATCACTAACCTCTATAGATTAATTATTACTCCTACTATCACTCACGTAATTAATCTATTGTCATGCATCCAGTTCTAGTCTAAGCTTATCTTTGTCAAGCCTCCACTTAGTAACTAATCAATTAGACGGTGCCCAATTAATTAATCTTCAACACTAACTACAATTAATTAACCAATTATCTCGTTGTCACTCAGGTAGCTAACTAGTCGTGCATTAAGCTAACTAGGAATCTCCTGTCGGTCTCCTCCTAGTCCTACCTCAATTAATTAACGAACACAATCTAAGGCCATTAAGCCTAAAATGCATAAATGAACATAAACACTAATTAAACCACAATCGCAAACTAAATTAAGCAAAATTAAGTGCAATGGTCCAAGAATTACAACAACCCATAGAAAATAGGAATTAGTTAAACATTTTCAGTAATTACACAATAGAAACCCCTAATTACTACCACAAAAATAACTATAAATGAAAGGAAAAGGGAAAGAAAGTGCAAGCGAAGGACGATCTCGCGTTCTCGAGGTGATCAATCTTGAACCCGAGCTCTAAGGTGTTCAATTCCGCTCCAAAACGCTAACAAATCCTACCAAATACCCTCAAATATGGTTTGGAATCGAGATTAGGACTAAACCCTCGAATTGGCCTCCCTTTGGACGAAGAGAAAATGATGAATAAATACCCTTTGTCATGACAACATTGCAACGCTAGTCCAAAAACGTTCTCGTTTCTTCTTGCGCGCAGAGTAGTGTTGCAACGCTACGGATGGATGCATTTCCCAATGTGATTCTAGCATTGCAACGACACATGGCAGCGTTGCAATGCTAGCTCTCAAGTTCGCACAATGTATTTGGGCATTGCAACCGTCCTCTTGGCCCCAATTGCTAGTGCATCATCTATTCTCTTCTTGGCTCTCCAAAATGGCCCGAAATAGCTCTATAATGACTAAAATACCCTCGAACACTTTGAGTTTGCTTCTTAAGCTCCGTTTCTACAATTTAACCACAAATAGGCATCAAAACACACAAAATCATATCAAAACTAGCTAAAATAATAGGAAATAAAATAGCATAATTGCATGCTATCAAATACCCTCACACTTAAACCTTTGCTAGTCCCGAGCAAAGCAAAAAAAAAAAAAAAAAAAAAAATACACCCCCTCTAAAATGATAAATGTTTCATAAAATTGCATGCAAAAGTAACTCAATTCTCAATGTACTCAATAGTGAAATTAGAAACAATAACAATGGAACGAGAACATGCTTAAGGCACGAGAAATTTAAATGAAACTTTGAACTCTTTGCGTGTGTGTGTGCAAAGCCTAAATATTGACTCGTTTACTAACTCATAATAACATTATGCTATCCTCCATTTATCTTCCCCCTACATTGGCCCTAAGATTCAATCTTCTAGGTAACTTACACAAATCGAAGGTAAAACTTATCTAGGATGCCTGAATTTACTAGACGTCCTCACATTAATATATATTTTTTTCATTCACCCAAAGGCACTAGCTTTCACACATCTACCACAGGACTCTTACCCAAAGCACTCGCTCAATGAGTGACCTAACTGATCATAGTAAAGGCAGCTCTTTTTACCCTTGAGGATATTTAAGCACAACAATGCTGACTTTTTTTTCCATACTTTTCTTTGTGAATGATTTTTCATGTTTTCCCCAGCAGGCAAATAACGTGATACTCCTAAGTACAACGTTACAAACAACCATGCAGGGTCACCTTCGAATCAAACCTTAAGCCTATCAAGGTGACAACAAACATAAGAAAAATATAATGCTCCTCTAAATATTAAACTAATCAACACTAGGCTACGTGCTCAACATTTGCAAAGAATCCAAAGCCAAAATTTTAAATTTACCTAGATCTCAGCATGCTCAAATTCCACAATACAAATGCACAAACAATCCACTAAAGAGCACAATCATGGAATTTCATCATCACTTCAACATGCAACATCCTAAAAAAACTCTATAGCACACATTCTCACAACAAAAAATTTCAATAATATCATCTTGATTGGTGTATACGCAAGCACACGCGATCGAAGTAATAATAAAACGGTAAGTACATAATGAGTATCGTATCCATTGTGATTTGTTTTTAATTCAATTAAGTATCGCGAATAATCTTACTTAACATTATTTAGAGAATAGAAAGCAAGAGCAGATAGGAAAATAAACTCTAATCCTAGAAAGCAAGATAAATGGGAGATACAAATCGATAGATAACTCTATGGATGTTGATTGCATTCTTGGACCTTAATTTACTTAATTAAGCTAGCAATTAGGCATAACCAAGTGGTCAATTAATAAATCTAGAAGCCTAAGGTCATGGAATCTCATGTTGGTCTCTTCCAAATCTCGAGTATAATTAATTAAATCTCGTGTCGTCTTATTAATTAATTCTCACCTGGCATTATGACTCTTCATCACTGACCTTAATAGATTAATTATTACTCATGCTGTCACTCAGGTAATTAATCTATAGTCATGCATCCAGTTCTAGTCTAAGCTTATCTCTTTCGAGTCTCCACTTAGTAACTAATCAATTAGACGACGCCCAATTAATTAATCTTCAGCACTAACTACAATTAATTAACCAGTTATCCCGCTGCCACTCGAGTAGCTAACAAATCGTGCATTAAGCTAACTAGGAATCTCTTGTCGGTCTCTTCCTAGTCCTACCTCAATTAATTAGCGAACACAACCTAAGGCCATTAAGCCTAAAATGCATAAATGAACATAAACACTAATTAAACCACAATCACAAACTAAATTAAGTAAAATTAAGTGCAATGGCCCAAGAATTACAACAACCCATAGAAATTAATAATTAGTTAAACATATTCAGCAATTACACAACAGAAACCCCTAGTTACAGCCACTAAAATAACTATAAATGAAAGGAAAAGGGAAAGAAACGAAGGACGATCCCACATTCTCAAGGTGATCAATCTCTAACTCGAGCTCCAAGGTCTTCAATTTCGCTCCAAAACGCTCACAAGTCCTCCTAAATACCCTCAAATATGGTATGGAATCGAGATTAGGGCTAAAACCCTCGAATTGGCCTCCCTTTGGACAAAAAAGAAGCGAAGAACTTATATTGTCTATCGAGACAGCGTTGCAATGCTAGGGACAGCGTTGCAACGCTGTCCAAAACACAGTCATTTTGTAGCTGCAGCAGAGGTAGCATTGCAACACTACGGACGGAACACTTCCTCTCCATGCGTTTCTAGCATTGCAACGCCCCTGGGCAACATTGCAATGCTAGCTCTCGAGTTTGCACAATGCATTTGGGCATTGCAACGCCATTTCAAGCATTGCAACGCCGTCCTCTCGGCCCCAAATGCTAGATTCTTCATCTCTTCTCTTCTTGGCTCTCCAAAATAGCCTGAAATAGCTCCATAATCAACCAAAATGCTCCCAAACACTTAATTTTACTCCTTTAGCTCGATTTTTATAAAATGAAGAGAAATAGGCATAAAAGCTCACAAAATCATAAAAAGCTAGCATAAATAAAATGAAATAAGATAGCATAATTGCATGCTATCACATCTCTAACAACAGCCTAGGGACATTCCCCCTACACTTAAATCAAACATTGTCTTCAAAGCAATCAACATGCAAAAAGAACAAATAAAAGATAAGAAGGGTAACGATACTTCCCTTAATTGAAGAGACTTTCATTGACAAGCATGATTGATGTCAAATACTGTAGGGAGTTGGAGTGCAAGAGACTCCTCGATTCAGCCTTATTAATCCAATTGGGTGCAATGTGAGAGATATGCTCTCGAACTCCTACAAAAAAAATAATCACCAAATAAGAACACAAGATCAACACAAAAAAAAAAAAAAATTGAAAGGAAAACAACAAACAAAGGCAAGAAAACTAAAAAGAAAGAAAACAAACAAAAGAAGCTTGAGTTGCCTCCCAATAAGTGCTTATTTAACGTCTTTAGCTAGACGGGACTAGTGTGGGCTCTCAAGGTACGTAGAAATTCTCCCATTTCTTCGGGCCCCTCTTCCTAGCATCAACAAAACAAACCAAAGCTAGCAAAATCACTAGCTTCTCATGGGACCCTAAAGCATAAATATATTTTATATATTTAAATATTAAAAACATAAAAGGAGAAAGATTAACATAAACAGACTCTGACATAGACTCGTGAGAATAAGAAGAAGAACACTCAAGATAAAGAGAACTATCAAGATAACAGACAAAGGCCTAATAGCCGTACCTTAACTAAAATAGGCCCATCTCCTCTCTCATCCTCACTGACTCGATCCTAGAGTGTGCTAAAACTCTCTAGCTCTTCCCCTATATCTATAATGCATTCCCTCAACTGCCCAAGCTCAGTAGAATCAAAAGAATTATGCTCCTAATAGGATTTAAGTAAATTAGCAGTTAGTTGATTCACTGTCCTACCTATTCTACTAATGCTCTCCCCTTTGGTTTGAAAACTCTCATTCAATTTTTCTTAGCTCGCATGAAAACGAGATGCATATAAGACGTCAATATATCAGATAAACTAAAAATCAACCAAGTGTTCAACAAAACAACCAAACTAATGTCTAAAACACAGATAAATAGTACATAAACAGTCCACAAAGATCCCAAATTCAAAATATAAAGCAAAGGAAAAAAAAGTGAAAACTGAGGGACACCAATCTCTGGCAAGCAAGAAAGAAAAGATAAACATCTATATTAAAGCAAGCAATTTTTCCACAATATTAATCGAATTAAAATACACCAATCTCCGACAATGTCTCCAAAAACTTGATCGGTGTGTACACGCAAGCGCACTAGATCAAAGTAAAATAAAATGGTATTCCTATTGAGTAACGTATCCACTGGAATTTGTTTTTAATTCAAAAAACTACCGTGAATAATCTCACTTTACTTTATTTAGAGAACAGAAAGAAAGAGCATATAGGTAAAATAAAAAAATAATCCTAGAAAGCACAATAAATGGGAGACACAAATCGAAAGGTAACTCTATGGGTGTTGATTGCATTCTTGGACCTTAATTTGCTTAATTAAGCTAGCAATTAGCATAACCAAGTGTTCGATTCATATATCTAGAAGCCTAAGGTCATGGAATCTCATGTCGGTCTCTTCCAAATCTCGAGTATAATTAATTAAATCTCGTATCGTCTCATTAATTAATTCTCACCTGGCATTATACTCTTCATCACTGACCTTTATAGATTAATTATTACTCCTGTCGTCACTCGGGTAATTAATCTATAGTCATGCATCCAATTCTAGTCTAAGCTTATCTCTGTCAATCCTCCACTTAGTAACTAATCAATTAGACGGTGCCCAATTAATTAAACTTTAGCACTAACTACAATTAATTAACAAGTTATCATGCTGTCACTTGGGTAGCTAACTAATTGTGCATTAAGCTAACTAGGAATCTCTTGTCAGTCTCCTCCTAGTCCAACCTCAATTAATTAACAAACACAATCTAAGGGCATTAAGCCTAAAATGCATAAATGAACATAAATACTAATTAAACCACAATCACAAACTAAATTAAGTAAAATTAAGTGCAATGATCCAAAAATTACAACAACCCATAGAAATTAGGAATTAGTTAAACATCTTCAGCGATTAAACAATAGAAACCGCTAATTACAACCACTAAAATAACTATAAATGAAAGGAGAAGGGAAAGAAAGTACAAACAAAGAACGATCCCGCGTTCTCGAGGTGATCAATCTCGAACCCGAGTTCCAAGGTCTTCAATTCCGCTCCAAAACGCTCGCAAATCCTCCCAAATACCCTTAAATATGGTCTAGAATCGAGATTAGGGCTAAATCCTCGATTTGGCATCCCTTTGGACGAAAAGATAATGATGAATAAATACCCTCTTTCGCAACAGCGTTGCAACGCTGTCCAAAAACGTTATCGTTCCTTGTTGCACGCAAGCGTAGCGTTGCAACGCTACGTACGAAGATTCATTTCCCAGCATGATTCTAGCATTGCATCGCCACAGGGCAGCATTGCAACGCTATCTCTCGGGTTTGCACAATGTATTTGGGCATTGCAACGTGATAATTGTAATTTATGATGCATTTTTAGGGATGTTTTATTGCACTTTTAAAAGGTCGTATTGAATAATTTTATGCATTTAAGTGTTCATTTTGTAGGAATCAAGCAATCGAGGGTAAAGTTGGCAAAGGAGAAGAAAAAGGGGCAAAAGAGTCATTTTGAAAGCATAATTTGGCATTTAGGCGAAAGAGCATTTGAAGAATAAATTACAAGACCCGTGAGGGTAGCATTGCAACGTTGTTGGTAGCATTGCAACACTACCACAAATTGTAGATAAGGAATAAATGGACAACATTGCAACGCTGCCCCTAGCGTTGCAACGCTGTCCACTGTCTATAAAAAAAGAAGTTGTACATTTGTGTAGTTTAAGAGACCAAAAATCCTAAACTCGATTAAAATTTTGTCTTGTGACCTAAAGGAGAACTTTGGAGAGCTAAGAAGGAGACTCGAAGCTCGAGATCGCAGGACATCACGACGGAAACGAGTGTTGGCACGTGTCCCTCAGTTTTCTCTTTTTTTTCCTTGCTTTATCTTTTGAATTTGGGATCTTTGTGGACTGTTTATGTACTATTTATCTATGTTTTAGACATTAGTTTGGTTGTTTTGTTGAATACTTGGTTGATTTTTAGTTTATATGATATATTGACGTCTTATATGCATCTCGTTTTTACTGTCTTAACCTTTGGTCATGGTTTTGCATTTTAAACTAGATTTAGCTCGAGAGAGTAAATGTAGTTAAAGAACATTAAATGTATGCTAGGTAATCTATTGCACGAGAGTGAATATGTTAATTCTAGAAACCTTAAAAGAATGACTTAATGCCATGTTTAGAAATAGAAATAGATCGAGAGATTGATTTATTCTTTTGCATGAGTTCAATTGGGCCTGAGAGAGTCAATTGATTACCTTAGAAATTCTTGGCTTAAGATTGTTAATATAAAATCAATTAATTAATAAATTGAAGTAGGGTTTAATTCAATCAACCATTCATGTTTCTCAAAATTGGACTCCAAGCATGTAAATATTAGTTTAGATTTTATTTTTCCTTGTTTCCAACGTTTGGTTCTCTAAATAAAATTGGGCATAATTAACTATGGTACATAACTAATCTAAGAACTCCAATCCAATCGACCATGACCACTATTATTGCAAATGTTTAGAGGTTCTTTTCATAAATTTATCTGATAGAGCCTTTTACAAGCTCCTTTATCACAACGTCGTCCTCTCAGCCCCAATTGCTAGTGCATCATCTCTTCTCTTCTTGGCTCTCCAAAATGGCCCAAAATAGCTCCATATCGACTAAAATACCCTCGAACACTTCGAGTTTTCTTCTTAAGCTGGGTTTCTGCAATTTAACCACAAATAGGTATCAACGAACACAAAATCATAGCAAAACTAGCAAAAATAATAGGAAATAAGATAGTATAATTGCATGCTATCATGTCCCCAAAGTTGTCTCTCCCTTTCCCTAAAATTGTAAAGCAAGCTTTGATATTCCTTCCTTATTAAAATTAGGGCTGAATAGATAAGGCAAGGAGATCTGGCAGATTCTCATTGGTTCTCAGCAGCTCACATGGCAAAAATTGTCCAGCTCAATTAATGAACCATTTCACACGTGCCTAATATGCAATCTGCTATCAGAAATGCTCCAGCTAGCTTTATCCTTCAACATTTATATAGCTCTAGTACTACAAAGCTTAGCTTTCCACACTTAGCAATTTTCAACCTACCAAAAGCTCCTGTTAAGGTCAAAAACAACATAATTCAACAAGGAAATGCACTTCAATGGCCTAAAGGTACTTCACAATTACTTCATGGCAATTAACACACGAAAGCACCAAATCATGGGGTTTTTAAAAGCTATAATAGTAAAAAATGCATAAGATACTAAGGAATAATCACATTACAAGCTCAATCATAGCTCTTATTCTAAGAGTTAACAAATTCCCAAACTTAGATCATTACTCGTCCCTGAGTAATGCTTAATCAGTCTAATCCCACATTGAAACAACAACCACCAACTATACACAAGAAAGAATGGTTATGCACTCAAATGACAAAAATAGTTACTGATATAGCAGTCCACTTCTTTTTTTTTCAAGTTTGTCATTAAAGCTCAGCTTCCACAAAACTAACCACAATCCTTTCCCTCTCAAACCAAAGATAGCAGCCTTCACTCCTAACACAACCCCACAACTAAACTACTACCTAATCCATCTTTGAATTCACTATGCACCCCTTAAACTCAGAAAATGGAGAACGAGTTCTACTGTTTTCAGCTTCTTCAATTTGTTTTTTAAACCAGATTATTCAAGAGTTACCACTCATAAGAATCCTACAAGGGTAACCTTGTGCTAAAGTAAGCAAACATTCATTCCCCTAGGTTTCTCATAGCCACTTAACCTTGTGTAGATTTCTCCTTAGTTCTTAGAATGGCTACATTGGTGATGCAACTCACCTAAGCAACGAGAAACGTAATACACTAGGCTCTAACTCTCCCCTTTCTTGAGATAAAGACTTATTTCACTAAAAAGAAATTAGAGAGAACCCCTTTTTGTAATCAACAGCTTTGATTTAAGCACCAACATTTGTGATGAAGGTTGCATAACAACGAGCTCTACTACTAAATTAGGTTGCCAAAGCATATTCATGCACTTTTACTACTGTTCAACTCAAAGATAAACATGGGTATCATGTCCTGCTCTGATTTAATAGGCAACTGGGGCAGAGGAATAACTCTCATACTTCATTCTCTTTTTTTTCTTTTTCTTTTTTTTTTTTCACTAGCTAGGGCGAGGCATGAGTCCTAAAGATAAGAGGAATGCTCCTTGGAGTGATAACTCTTAATACAATTTTTTTTTTTACCAAGGATACTTTACCCCCAAACTTGAATTGCTCATTGTCCCCCCCCAATGAGTGAAGAAGCAAAGTAAGGCGTCCCCCAAACTTATTTTAAAAATAGAAGCTAAAGACAGTGAGCATCCAAACTCCTTAATCTAAATTTAATGGAGTAAATTCTCAAGAATTGGCAGCTAGCAAGCTAGGGACACAAAAATTTGCTACAACCATTGGCTTAGAATTAAAGGATTATGGCAAGTGCTTTAAGCATAGCTGAGCTCATCACAACAATGAAGAAAAAATATATATAGAACACACCAAACAAAACTATTGATTTCATCCAACTAAGGTGGCAACAAAAGACTAACAACCTCCTTTTCTTTTGCTCTCTTCCAGATTCACTATTCAAACAACTATAAGATAGGATTTAGATTACAAAAGCAACCCAACCAAAAAAAAAAATCAAAGCAAACTATCCTAACCACTAACTACTTAACTTAAACTAAAACAACAGAAACACAAGCATTGGCAAGTTAACAAGAACAGACATCAACAATTATTTCACAACCAACTACACAAAAGAACCTAAACTTCCCTTTCTTTTCAATCTTCATCTCCGTGCACATGTTCTTGGTCATTCTCTTCTTCCTCTCCATCTGGTGATAATGGATTCCATGGATTTAACACGGAATCAGGGAAGGCAAGGAAGGCAGGGAAGGCAGCATAGGGCTTGGAAAAGTTGGCTTGCATGGCCTTTTTGATAGAGATATCCATGCTTTTAGCATAATTCCAATATGCTATTTTCTGATTGTCAGAATATTCTCATCTCTTCATCACCTAATCTTGTTGCTCCAGCATTCTGTTTATTCCCATAGCTAAACCTCATTTTCCTTTGTTTTCACCTCTGCTTAACCTCTCAATAATGGATGTGTCAAACATTGTTTGATCACTCAGCATCTCCTCAAATGGTTGGAAAGGAACTCCTGCCTTTAAGCAAAGCATTGTGATAGTATTTGGGAAAAACAACTTTCCCACAGCTTTCTTAGCACTACTTTTAATCTCCCTTGCTATAATCCGTCCAACATCAATACTTAGCACTTTGAGGATAGAAAAAGTGAGCAAAATTTTGTCCCTATATATAATAGTGTCATGAGATGTAGGGATTAACATGTTCTTAACAAAGGACAACCAAACATTTTCCTCATCATTTAAGTAGGCAGCTTGAAATGACCTTGAGCCAGTGTGAGACACCATCCATTGTGCACCTTTAGCACCTACCACCTTCACAGCTACTTTCAAATAAGCTATAGATGGCTCCACCTCCATTTTATTGTAAACTACATAAGGAACGTCTGGGAGGTTGAACAGATTGTTGATTGGCAATTGGGGACCAATCCACCATTTTTCCTCTAACCTTGACTTGGAAGCATGATTTTTCATCAATGTTGGAGTAAAACTCCCTCACTAATGGCACAATTGCTGGCTCATGTTGTTGGAAAAATAACTCCCACCCGTGGTTAATTATGTTGGCTTTAATGAATAGAGGCAGTTGATCTAAAGGTGTAGCAAAGCCCCTCTTAGGAAAAAGCTCTCTTGCTTTCAACTCTTCATACCTCAAACGTGCTTTTTCATTGATAAACCATTCCTTCTGGGAATTTTTTCGACTTTGATATGGCTCTTTTCCTTTTCTCCTTGAGATTCGGCTGCTAGGTGATGAGGTATCAAGTGGCTCTTGATTTAACTCCTCATTTTCTTCAGCTCGTTCTTCATGTTCTTCAGCTGGATCGTCATGTTCTTCAGCTAGTTCTTCCTCAACCACCTTCTTTTTGCCTTTATATTTGGAAGCTCTAGATGACTTAGACCTTGAGTGGGAAGACAATGAAACTTTAGTATTCTCTACATTGTCAAGATCCTCTGAAGTTGCAGCAACCTCAACTTCCCTATCTTTCTTTCCTCTTGTTTTGGCAGGAACCATTTTTTTTTTTCACAAATTTTTGGCTTCAACACTTTCTTTACTTTTTGATTTTAGGATGAAGAAGTAGCTTGTACAACTCCCAATTTAAAGACAAGGGTTTGCAAGGAGTATCATTAATGACAAGTATGGTTTAAATTAACCCAAATCCTTTATTTTGTCTTTCAGCAACCTGTTTTTTTTTTTCAAAAGGAGACTGACAACAATACATCCCTTTTCTTTTCTAACCTTTGCATTTGCTTAAAAAGTTCCTGCAACCATCGTGCATGCAATTCTCGAGCTGTACAATACCGTTTTATGTCATGTCCTTTCTTTTCTTTCTTAAAATGTCCAATTGTTGACTGAAAATCCTGCTCTTACTAATTTAATGTTCTAAAATTCTGCTGCTCCTAAACTTACCCAAGAAAAACAAATTTAGAGCTTAAGAAAACAAAAGGTAAAGAAAATGAGAGAAAACTAAACAAAAATGAATTGAGAGAAAACTAACAATGGGGATCAATTTTAAGCTTTATTGAAAGTACATGGATTAAAATTGGACATTTGAAAATACAAGGACTAAAATTGAATGAAACCCCAAGTACAGGACCAAAATGGTATTTTAACCTGTTTTTTATAGTTCAATTATATTAAAATATATTTATATGCACTTTAATTTTGTTCAATTTCATATATTTAATTGGTTTTTTTATATATTTAATGTATTTTAATCATAGAATTGAACTACAGTCAAAATTTTTAGTCTTTTAAAATATAATAATTGACAGACCCAATTTTCTCGATATAGCTTGACCGATTGGGTCGATTAACGAATAGGTATGTTTTGGCAAGGATTGGATGAATGTGTTGACCTTTATATTAGTTGTAATGGTTTTTTACATTTAATTATATTTAATAATAAAATTTTAAGAGTTTTACAACCTTATACAACTCATAACTACAACTATATAAAGGGCTATTCTCTACCCATTTTTTTACAAAAACTTGAGTCTCTTCTTCTTAGTTTGTTTCTCTCTCTCTCAATTCATTCTCCCAAAGTTTCTAAGTTTGTATGAATGCCAAGTAGTTGTAATGCCATGCATTATAAAATTAGGCTATTTTAGAGCAATTGGACTTAGTTTTTTTTGTCAGAGTTCTAATTTAGAAAATTAGAATTTTCGAGTTTAACCATTAAGTGGATAAATTAAATTTCTAACACTTTGAAAAAAGAGATTTATGGTTAATTCTTTAATTCCTAAAGTTTAGAAGTTTAATTTTAGATTCTATCTCCAAAATTCAAGAGAAACTCAAATCTTCAATCATTTAGGATTTTTCAAATCTTTTAGAGTTTAAATTGGGAATTTATAGAGCTTTAAAATGTTCCCTTTTACTTATTGGCATTTTCATTTAAGTGAAATTAAAAGAAAGGGAATAAGAATTAAACCTAGCACTTAATCTCATATTTGTCTCGTCTTCTTCACATGTACCAGTCGTAAACACCCCCCAGCCCATCTTCGACTTCTTCTTCTTCTTCTTCCTCACCCTCGATTTCTTTTGCTTCCGACAAGGCCCAACCCAACAGCTCAGGACCACATCGATGACCTTTCTCTTTTGCGCACAAAACCCACCCAACGCGGCGACCACCTCCTCCCTTTCTTTTGGCGGACTCACAACAGAAGACCCACTCGCAAATTAGCTTCTTTTACCTTCAAATGTTCCGCATAAGCTTATCTTGAGCGTTCAACTTCTTCTCACCTTGTGTCAACGGTGATTCGCGACTATGGGTAGCTCGACAAGCGGCGTATTCTCTGCTTCTCGCATTTTGGGTAGGCTACTAGCAACGTTTCTCTTCTTTTCGGTAAGGTTCGACACTAACCCATGCCAATCGACCTTAGAATTGCATTACCCACTCTCTAACGACTTCATTTATGTAGGAGTAAGCATATTCGAACAATTTCTAGCAAAGATTCAAGTCTTTTTTTATAAGATTCAGTGGGTAAGGATGCTTGAAACCGCTTTGGTACCCTTTTAAATTGTTGTAAACTAGTTCATAATACTTGGATACCCTTTATTTGCAGCTTCAAACATTTTTTGGCTTTGACCCATAACTCGAATAGCCTAGAATTGAGTTATGCATAGTCTAAAGTGTTATGATTCACGA
Organism: Trichosanthes truncata; assembly: GCA_033996785.1. Lineage (NCBI taxonomy): Eukaryota > Viridiplantae > Streptophyta > Magnoliopsida > Cucurbitales > Cucurbitaceae > Trichosanthes > Trichosanthes truncata. Next base: position 15,320,751 of record MU867261.1, on the reverse strand, counting down.
AATCGAACCTCGTTGAACACCACCCAACAAGTATTTGAGTCGTTTGGTGCAGTTCGGTAAGTTTTGGAACATTTCTAGACTCTTTCGAATTAGATTAAATTATTTTAGACCCATCTCTAAACCTTGGAAACTCTTGGTAGTAGATTCTAACTAGTTTCAGACTCCTTCAAAGTTTTTACAGCCAGCATAGAAGTTCGTTTAGGTAATATATATGTGGTAACATGTCATTTAAGCCCTTTCAAAATCTATTAAATTACTTTAGGTAGGTCCCTAAGCTTGAATGCTTATTGTTTTGAAGCAGTTTCAAAGTGTTCGAGCAAGGTTGAAGTTTGTTTTTGGGTAAGATAGTTCCTCTTGAACACTCTTTCTATTTTGAATAAGATTATCAAACTTAGTTTTAATCTTTAAACCATGTCTATCTTATTTAGGGAATGTCTTGGATTATCTTAGGATCGCAATAGGTAAGTAGAATTCTACCTATGGGGTCTGTTTGCTTATTTGCTAGCATGTTGTATGCTTTAATTGCTTTATTGTGAATACTTGAATGGGTTGTATTGCTTTTTGATATATTTTGAACTTGTTAAGTATGTTTTTGTGAATATGTGTTGTACGGAAATTGTTATGGTGGTTATGATTTCGTGTTGATGATCATGGTGAGGTTTTGTGCTATGATCTTGTGATATTGAGCATGTTGTAGTGTTGAGATTGTCTGAAAAGCTTGCTGGTTGTATGTTGAGCACGTTAATGAGTTTTAGCATAACGTTGTTTTATGTGGGTTTGACATAAAGCACGATTTAGGAACATGTTTAGGACTCATGCATTCTAGTGAGAAAGAGGTCGGAGGACCGTGTGTATAAAGAATAGTTTGGTGAATATCAGGTGCTTCGATCAAGTGATCGACAAGTGGTATGTCACCGATGAATTAAGAGTAGCATCGATGGCCTTGTTTTAAGATAGTTAGGGCCGATGAGTTGAGTCTAGAAAGACAAGTATGGAAAATTAGTTAGGGCCGATGGAAAGTGACAGTGGCCCTAGATACAATAAGTTGGGGCCGACGGAGAGCGTCAATGGCCCTGGATACAAATAGTTAGGGTCGCTGGAGAATGTCGGTGGCTCTGGATAAAATCAATGAGGATCAACGTGTCTCGAAGGAGTCAATCTCAAAAAGCCTTGTGAGAGCTAAGTTATGGGTATCGAGTGACTTGTTGATGTTGAATGAGCTTGTTGAGTTCGAGAAACTTGTTGATATTGGGTAGGTGTAGTAGAATTTGAGTTGTTTGTCCTAGATTGAGTTAAATCTTGAGTTCTGACATGAATTTAAGAATCTGTTGAGCCATTCGTACATTTAGAGTGTTAGTTGTTCTGGATCTTTAGTAGTTTTCGAAGTTGGAGCTTGGTATTGTTGTCATATGGTTATAGAAGTGTTGTTTTCTTGCTTAACAAGTACCAGGAAAATTTTGAGTAGCTTGTAGCTATGTCGTTATGCTGCCAAAATTTTTGGGGCACAGAGGTTGTAAGTTTAGTGCCGATCCCTTATTTTTCGGTCATTACAATTGGTATCAGAGCAGAGTTGTTCCTATAGATTGACTTAGAAAAACTAGGTTGTTAAGTTATTTTAAGCTTAATGGTCTTTCTCAGTCTTCTCTCCATCACTAGGTATGTTGACTCACTTTGGCTTTAATAGTTGATTTACTTCTATTGGCTTGCTTGTTTGCTTACTATGAGTATGCTTTGACTTGCATATTGATTGAAGCTTGGTTGCTAGTAGGCATAGGATGCTCCCATAGTAACTAGATAGCTTGTGCTTATCTTGTGTGTGTTGCTTGTTAGTAGGTGTAGGATGTTGCCCTAGTTAACTAGATTGCTCGTACTTGATCTTATGCATGTTGTGTGCTAGTAAACTTATGTTACTTTAGAATCAAGGTCAGTGCTTTGGCCCTTTAGACTGTTAGTAAGTTCGCCTCAAGATCCTAGCAAGTGAGACTAAGACTCTAAGGAATCAAGAACTTTCCTTAGTAAATAGTGAAGTTGGGTGAACTCTTTCTATGTGAACAAGATCCTCATAGTAAGGTTGTTCAAGTTGGACATACAAGACTTTGGCGCAATTTTGAACTTGAATTGGATGTTTTTTTTAAAAAAAAATTAAGAAAACATTGAATGTTCAAATAAGGAAGTTCGCTTTAGGTTACCTTTTGGCCAAAGCTTTAAGTTTAAGGGAGTTGAGAATGGTAGTTCAAAGATACAACCTGCCCTAAGGGCTAAGTGTCTCTTGCAGCTTGGTGTTTGGGCATATTTGGTAAATGTTATGGACTTCTGTATAGGTTGTGTTACTCGGAACGACCCCATTAACCAAGGCACTTTTCTTTTGTTGGCATCACCAAAACTAAGGGAACCCAAAGTGCAATTATAAGGATTGTTGAACAAGGGATTTATTTGCCCGAATGCTTCTCTTTCGAGGTGCCCCAGTTTTGTTTGTAAAGGAAAAAGGACTAGTTCAATGAGGCCTCGTGTTGACTATCAGAAGTAGAACGAGGTGATAGTGTTGAACAAGTACCTTTTCCCTCGCATTAATAACCTTTTGACTAGTTCAAGGAGCAAAGATTTTCTTAAGGATAGTTTGCAATCAGATTTACCATTAGTAAAGATCAAGGAAGCTGAAATTTCAAGAATTTCCTTCAAGACTAAGTTTAGACGCTATCAGCTTACCGTGATGTCTATTGGACTCAATAATGCCCTCCAACTCTCATGGATATCTTGAACTAGGACTTCAAGAGCTTTTTGGATTCACTCGTGATTGTACGTTTAAACTACATGCTAGTTAGTCTAAGACAAAGGAGATTATTAAGACTGGAAAAAGAATTATAACTGCAAGGTCGACAAAGCTATTGTGGTGGCAGATGCCCTCTACAGTGGAGCAACAAGTTTAGCATCCTTGGTGTCATCTCATAGTCCATTGCTAAGAAATGGAGTTGGCAGCAGAAGGCGTTTAAGTTGGCTCAATTCTCAGTAATGTTTGGTTGAGACAATGGATAGTAGATGCCCAATAAGAGGACCTAGTTTTGGTTAAATGCTTAAGTGAGGGTGAAAGTTGTTCGAGTAGTGAACTTTCGAGGATGAAACTTTTTAAGGTAAGGAATCTGTAACGCCCTGCATTATAAAATTACGCTATTTTAGAGAAATTAGACTTAGTTTTTTTTTTGTCAAAGTTCCAATTTAAAATGTTAGAATTTTCGAGTTTAGCCCTTAAGTGGGTAAATTAAATTGCCAACACTTTGGGAACAGAGATTTTTAGGTGGTAACGTGTCGTTCAAGCCCCTTCGAACTCCATTAAATTACTTTAGGTAGTGATAAAAGATAGCTTGTCAAAGGCTCTATCAAATAATATTTATAAACTGAAACTCTAAAAATTTGTAGTAATAGTGGCCAGGGTCGATCACAAAGATTGAAGTTCTTGGATTAATTAAGTACCATATCTAATTATACCCAATTTTATTTAGAGAAACAAAACTTTGGAAACAAGAAAAAAATAAAATAAAACCTAAAACTATTATTTACAAGGTCGGGGTCCAATTTTTTAGAAACATAATGATTGATTAAATAGAAGCACAACTTTGAATATAAAGAATTGATTTCATGCACTTAATCTTAAGCCAAGAATTACTAAGTGATCAACATCCTCTCTCAAGCTCAAATGAACTCATGCATAGCAACAAATCAACCTCTCGGTCTATTTTCATTACTAAACATGGCATTAGGATATTCTCTTAAGGCTTCTAGAATTAATCTATTCACTCTCATGCAATAAATTAAATCTAGTCATGCATCTATTGTTCTAAGGATAAATTTACTATGTCGAGCTAAATCTAGCCTAACATGAAAAACCATGGCCAAAGGTTTAGACAATAATAACGAGATGCACAAAAGATGTAAAAACATAGATTAAATCACAACATAAACAAAGATTCACATACACAACCACTACTTGTCTAAATATAAAGATAAACAGTAATTGAGTTCATAACAAAACTCCTAAAACCAAAAGAAAAGGCAAGAGAAAAAGATTATACTAAGGTTGCGTGGCAACACTCGTTCTCGACGTGATGTCCACAATCTTGAGCTTTAAGTTTCCTCCTTGGCTCTCCAAAACTCTCCTCCTAGCCTTTAGACAATGTAGAAATCAAGATTAGGGTTTTGGTCTCTCAAAAATTGCTCCCCTTTACGAATAGAAAAGTTTTCCTTTAATAGAGTCGAGACAACGTTGCAACACTAAAGGCAGCGTTGTAATGTTGTCCCTTCGAATTTTATAAAAAAGAAAAAAATAACTTTGGCTAGCGTTGCAATGCTATGCCTTTGAGTTTTCAAGGTTGATAGGCTTCTCAAATAGCATTGCAACGCTATAACTCGGGTCCAATTGCCTTGTCCTTCTTCTTCAATACTTGAATCCTCAAATATAGCCTTAACTTGCTCAAATTTGTCCAAATATCTTACAATTCTTTTGTTTTGCTTCAAAAGCTTGGTTTATGAGAAATATACATAAAAGCACATGAAAGCATACATAATCATAGCAAAACTAGCATAAAACTAAGCCAAGAAATAGCACTATTTTGTCCACTATCAAATACCCCAAACTTAGATTTTTGCTAGTCCTTGAGCAAAACAAAACCAAAATAACAATTTCACAAGATTTCAATGCAAGATTCATGATTCAAGCCTCAGTTTTCTAGTTGATATAAAATGATAGACTGAAGCCTTAACACGTCCTTCCTCAAGCAATTTAAATTATGTCTATTACTTTCTTGCGTGTGTGTGTGTGTTTAACTTTCTTTCTACTAGTTTCTACTAACTTTAGATACTCTTACTAAGACTTTCCTTCGTTTTCCCCCTACACTGGCCCTGGCCTTAAGTTCTAATTTTAAGCTTTTCCATATTATAGAGAGCAATCTACTTAAGCATTCATTCTTTTTCTTTTCTTTCTCCCCCAAACTTATCTTTTTCCTTCTTACAGAGACCCTAGCTTTCACACTTCCATTGTAGGGACCCTTATTCAGAGCACTCGCTCAATGGATGGCCTAATTGATCAAAATTGAGGTAGCTCTTTTGATCCCCACACATTAAGCACACATTATTGATGAAATATGGTTTCAATTTCTTGTAACATGCTAAAAAAATCAATAAAGAAATAATATTTCTTATTTCACACATTTTAATCATTAGCTTTCATGCAAGTCAACTATTAATTAGTTCTTAAGCCTACCGAGGTGAAAACAACCTCTAGACTCAACAAAAGCATCATAGTGTTCAAACATAATAGGAAGTTAGTTATGTGCTCATGGTGTTGCAAGGAGATTAAAGATAAAATTCAAATATACTTGATTTAGCACATGCTTCAAAAGTCATTCTATTGCAAAAAAAAAAAAAAATCACTTAGATTACTTCCTAGGCTGCCCTAATCAATCTTCATGCATTGTAAATCATTCAAACATGCTTGAGATCGGAAAAAAAATTCTCATAATTTGCTCAGAATTATCAGGACTGCAAGGCACTATCCACCCCTAAACTTAAAACTTACATTGCACTCAATGTGACATGCTCAATAAAATTAATAAGAATAAAGATAGAATGAGTGAATGATACTAGCCTGATAAGATGAGAGACTATTCCATGAGAGTTCCTTGAATTGGCTAGGAGGTTACTCCATACGATCGAGGTCTTGCAAAATGGGAACGAGGTTTACTAAGCACTCTTTTTTTTTTTCCAAAAACAAACTATACTAACAAAAAAAAAACATGCAATAAAAGTAAATAAGCAAGGGAAAGAAGAAAGCTTGGGTTGCCTCCCAAGAAGCGCTTTCTTTAATGACTTTAGCTAGACTAGACTCATTTGGTCTCTCAAGGTACATATAAATTCTTCCATTTCTTTGGGCCCCTCTTCTTGGAATCTACAAAACAGACCAAAGCTAGTAGAAACACTAGCTTCTCGTGAGACCCTGAAGTGGAAATATTTTTGGTATTTTTGAATAAGCAAAGCATAATAGGAGAAAGATCAAAATACAAAGACTCAGACACAGACTTATGAGAATAAGAATAACACTCAAGAATAAGAGATAAATCAAAAGATAAAACAGACAAAGGCCTTATAGCCTCAAACTTTACCTCTTAGACCTCTTCAGCTAAGATAGGTTCATCCTCTTTCTCATCCTCACTGACTCGATCCTAGAGTGTGTCTAAATATTCTAACTCGTCTCTAATATCAATCATCCACTCCATCGATTGCCTAACCTCAATAGAATTGGAAGAATTATGCTCTTGAAAGGCTATCAGTGAATCAGTGATCAATTAACTCACTAGATATCCTACATAAGTGGTTTTCACTTCACTAACCTCCATAGGGGTCTAGAGACTCTTAAACCTCTCATCAAATTGTAAACTCCTAAGTCTAGTCTCCTCTATAAATTCTCTCAACATTCTCTCTAAGGAGGATTTTTCCTCTAATTGGGCTTCTTGATAGAAATTAGGATATGGTTCATAGGTCCAAATGCATTCATCATTACCATACATGGGATTTCCATAGCTCGTAGATTCAGTATGATAATAACTAGGCATTTGGTAACCATGTAACACATAATCTTTACTAACAGACTCATGATCAAAAGAGGGATAACTAATGGAAAAAGAACTAGAAAGTGGTGTTGATTCTTCGGGCTCATATTCCCTAAAGGGCTACCCAAATCAATCAGAAGCCATTAAACAAAACAACAAATAATCACAGGCTCTCAAGGTACACCAAATAATCACACAACCAAAAACAATGAACCAGGACTCAAAAGAAAACAAAAACAAGCAAGATAAAAAATAAAAATAAAAAAATAAAAAAAAAAGATAAACCTCTAAATTAAAGCAAAAAGAAGGAAACTATAAATATACACTATTTATACTCTAAATTAAAATCTAGCAATTTTACCACAATATTAATTAAACTAAAATATGCCAATCTCCAGTAATGACGCCAATTTGATAAAAAAAAAAAAGCTTGTCGAAGGCTCTATCAAATGATATTTATAAACCGAACCTCTAAAAATTTGCAGTAATAGTGGCCATGGTCGATCATAGAGATTGGAGTTCTTAGATTAATTAAGTACCATAGCTAATTATACGCAATTTTATTTAGAGAAACAAAACTTTGGAAACAAAGGAAAATAAAATAAAACCTAAAGCTATTATTTACAAGGTTGGAGTCTAATTTTTGAGAAATATAATGGTTGATTAAATAAAAGCACAACTTTTAATATAAAGAATTGATTTAATGCACTTAATCTTAAGTCAATAATTACTAAGTGATCAACATCCTCTCTCGACCACAATTGAACTCATGCATAGCAACAAATCAACCTCTCGGTCTATTTTCATTACTAAACATGGCATTAGGTTATTCTCTTAAGGCTTCTAGAATTAATCTATTCACTCTCGTGCAATAAATTAAATCTAGTCATGCATCTATTATTCTAAGGATAAATTTACTCTCTGGAGCTAAATCTAGCCTAACATGCAAAACCATGGCCAATAATAACGAGATGCACAAAAGATGTAAAAACAGAGATTCAATCACAATATAAACAAAGATTCAAATAAACAACCAATACTTGTCTAAATACAAAGATAAACAATAATTGAGTTCATAACAAAACTCCTAAAACCAAAAAAAAAAAGCAAGAGAAATAGATTAGACTAAGGTCGTGTGCCAACACTCGTTCCCGATGTGATGTCCACGATCTCGAGCTTTGAGTTTCCTCCTTGGTTCTCCAAAACTCTCCTCCAAGCCATTAGACAGTGTAGAAATCGAGATTAGGGTTTTGGTCTCTCAAAAACGGTTCCCCTTTACGAATATCAAAGTTTCCCTTTTATAGAGTTGAGATAGCGTTGAAACACTAGGGGGCAACACTTGTTCCCGATGTGATGTCCACGATCTCGAGCTTTGAGTTTCCTCCTTGGTTCTCCAAAACTCTCCTCCAAGCCTTTAAACAGTGTAGAAATCGAGATTAGGGTTTTGGTCTCTCAAAAACGGTTCCCCTTTACGAATATCAAAGTTTCCCTTCTATAGAGTTGAGATAGTGTTGGAACGCTAGGGGCAGCGTTGCAATGTTGTCCCTTCGAATTTTATAAAAAAGGAAAAAATAACTTTGGCTAGCATTGCAACCTTATGCCTTCGGGTCTGAAAGGTTGATAGGCTTCTTAAATGGCATTGCAATGCTATAACTTGGGTCCAATTGTCTTGTCCTTTCTCTTCAACACTTGAATTCTCAAATATAGCCTTAAGTTGCTCAAATTTGTCTAAATATCTTACAATTCTCTAGTTTTTCTCCAAATGCTCAATTTCTGAGAAATATATATAAAAACACATGAAAGCACACATAATCATAGCAAAACTAGCATAAAACTAAGTCAAGAAATAGCACTGTTTTGTCGACTATGAAGTAGGTCCCTGTAAGACCCACATTTGGTCTTCTAACTTTTGGTTATATATATATATATATGTGATAGTGATTATTTGATTTTGGATTATTTGGAAAGAAACGAAAGTTTAAAATAAAATAGAAAAGTAAAAAGGAATTGGTTTTGATATATATATATATTGGAAGAGTTTTTTTTAAACAAAAAAAAAATAAATAAATAATAGGAAAGCTTCGTTTGAAGCTTTGGATTAGGAAAATAATAATAATAATAATAATAATAATAATAAAAGAAATAAAAGAAATAATGTGTGGCTTCAAAGAAGCCACATGTATGCTTGTTTGATAGATTGCAAGCCACAAACATTATTTTGGTTTTAAAAAGAAAGAAAAAAAAAAGAAAAGAAAAGAAGATGTTTACGAAAAACAGAGAAGGAGGGGAGGAAAAGAAAAGAAAGAGAAAGAGAAGGAGAAGGAGAAACACATAAGAAGAGAAGGTTTATTAGGCAAGATTTCAAGCCGGTAAGCTCTTTATCTTTAATGTTTGAAAGATTAAGAAACATATGTAAGTTTTGGATACCTTAATGTGGGTTTTTGATTTATTTATGCTTAAAAGTTTCCATGGATTTTGTTGGTAGTGTTTTTGGATAGAGTTGACTTGGAAGAAGAAAAGAAACAAATAGATTAGAATGGAAGATGAAAAGGGTGAAGAAAGGAAGTTTTGTGGGTGGATAAAGGAAGAAGAAAATGAATAGTGAAAGGTATAAAAAAAAAAACAAACAAAAGAAAACAAAATGGTTTATCACGTGAAGGGCTAGAAATGGAAAGAAAAATGGAATATTTTATCATTAAAAGTACAAAAGAGGGTTAATTAGGAGAGAGATACTTGTTTGAAGAAGTCTTGGTGTGGGAGAGGTATAATTTGAGATAAAGAAAATAGTATTTTATTAAAGAAAAAGAAAAGAATGGTTTATGGGAAAAGACAATGAGATATTAAGGTGGATTGGACAAAAAAAAAAAATGAAAATGAAAAAAGTACTTGGCAATAAATGGATGAGAGAGAGTGTAGAATTTAAAGGTTGACTAATGGGTAATGTGTAAGGATGGAGAATTGGGTTAATTGATATTTAGTTGATATTATTGGGTTTCTAAATTACATGGTTTGAAGAATTAAATTGTGATATAGTTATTGAAATTCTAGGTCGAGCGAAGTTCGGAACGACTAATAGCAACTCGAAATTCTCACGTCGATAATTTTGTGAGTGGTTATTTTATAAAGTATTTCAATTTTTTTAGTAATTGATGATATTTTTGTGAGATTTGAAATCAATTTCAATTAATGTTAATGCAAATGATTTAGTTATTTGAAAATTTGGAGGAAATTACTTGTATTTCACAAATTGATTATTATTGAGATTGATGATTTACTAATTTGATGAGAAAGTGACATATGATCACTAAATTGAATTCATTTTTTAGCATGTTTGAACTTGAAGAGTTTTAATGTTTATTGAGAAATGTATGAGATTTTCGAGACGTGTTCTCAGAGAAGTTATGACTTTTGGAAATGTTTTATATTATTGAGAAATTTGATTATTATTTGAGAATTTATCCATGTTTAGTGTTATTTGAAAATCTCTCAAGCTTATGAGTTGTGGTTTAGAGAAAGTGCATGATTTTCAAAAAGAGTTTTGAGAATTAAGAATTTTATGTTAAAAGAGGATTTTTAAACCACTAGATTTTTGTACCCTTGGTGATTACCCATATGCTATGAGAATGCGTTTCCATAGTATGCAGCGTGCTCAGGTCGCAGGGGATGCAGGGGAATGCCGGGGCCATTAGGTGCCGAATCCGGATTCCGAATCCTTGTCCAAATCCTGGTCCTGAAGCATTACAGATGATAGAGTTTACTCTGCGTGCACGTATGATAGAGATTGCTCTGCTGTGCGTATGGAGATTACTCTACGCCAGTATGATAGAGTTTTGGGTACAAATTTGGTGATTAGAGTTTATGCTTACATCAAGAGTTGAAATTATGAGATTTCTTTGTACAGTTTTTATTGGCCCGTATTTATGTTTCAAGAGTTATTGTTTAAAGAGTTGTTGTTTCCAAGAATTGAAATCTCAGTTTGTGCAACTTATGTTTCTAAGAGATTTCGTAGTAGTGACCTTGCTACAAATTTCACTATATTTTCATGATATTGAGAAGTTCAAAAATGTTCATGATTTACATTATTTTACAGAGTTATGAACTTCTGTTTAGTAAGAGAATTATTTTTCTTGAAAATTTATTTTCTTATAGAATCACCACTCACTGGGCTTTTTAGCTCATTCTTTTGTTTTTAATTTTTCCACCAGGTTGCTCTTGAGTTTCAATCAGAGATTGCTAATCAGAATCTGCCACCAGTCTTATCAAGTCATTGCATATCATCTAGTGTAAGTAAAGGGAAAATTTTTTACTGTGCTGTTATTGGGGTATCCATAGATAAAGTTAGATAATGAAAGAAGAGATAAAGACTTGGCAATAGATTCCATTGCACATTTGGGGTCTACTGCCATCACAGCTCATCCTAGGTTTGGTAGAGTTAATCTGGGGCGGGTTGTGACAGTCCCTAACCTTGAATACTTATTATTTTAGGATTTAAAGCAGTTTCAGAGTGTTCGAGAAAGGTTTAAGTTTATTTTTGGGTAAGAAAGTTCCTCTTGAAACCTCTTTCTATTTCGAATAAGGTAATCACACTTAGTTTTAATCTTTAAATGTCTATCTTGTTTAGGGAATCTCTTGGATTATCTTAGGATCGCAATACGTAAGTAGAATTCTACCTGTGGGGTCTATTTGTTTATTTTCTAGCATGTTATATGCTTTAATTGCTTTACTATGAATACTTGAATGGGTTGTTCTACTCTTTGATATATTTTGGACTTGTTGAGTATGCTTCTGTGAATATGTATTGTACGCAAATTGTTATGGTGGTTATGATTTTGTGTTTGATGAGCATGGTGAGGTTTTGTGCTATGATCTTCTGATATTGAGCATGTTGCAGTGTTGAGATTGTCTGAAAAGCTTGTTGGTTGTGTGTTTAGCACGTTAATGAGTTTTACCATAACGTTGTTTTATGTGGGTTCGACATAAAGCATGATTTAGAAACATGTTTAGGACTCATGCATTCTGGTGAGAAAGAGATCTGAGGACCATGTGTATAAAGAATAGTTAGATGAAAATCAGGTGCCTTGGTCAAGTGATCGAGGGGTGGTATGTCACCGATGGATTAAAAGTAGCATCGATGGCCTTGTTTTAAGATAGTTAGGACAGGTGAGTTGAGTCTAGAAAGACAAGTATTTGAGATTCTCAAGAACATTGATGGCCTTTGATGGAAAATCAGTTGGGGACAACAGAGAAAGTAGGTGGCCCTGGAGACAATAAGTTGGGACCGACGAAGAATGTCGGTGGCCTTGGATACAAATAGTTGGAGATGAAGGAGCATCTCGGTGGCCCTAGATAAAATCAATGGGGATCAACGTGCCTCGAGGAGTCAATTTCAGAAAGCCTTGTGAGAGCTAAGTTATGGGTATCAAGTGACTTAGTGATGTTGAATGAGCTTTTTGAGCTTGAGTGAGCATGCATGATGTGTTGATTCATGTGTCTAGCATGTTTTGATTGTTATTTACTTTCCATGTATAATGAGCATGTCTAATTGTGTAATTGTTATGTATAGCATGATGTTTGCCTTGTATGCTGTTTGATGGCTCTTCAGGTGTGAGCTACTTACCAATAAGTATTGTGTACTGACCCACCCATATATTTTGTATGTGATGATGATTCTTACGAGCTTGGTGGTACTAAGGAGGGGACTTAAGAAGAGAAAGACCATACCCAATCATTATTTATTTAGCGTTGCTTTTGTTGGGTTTAAACTAGTCTTATCTCGTTAGTAATTGGACCTAGTTGTGATCAGGATATTTTTATTTTTTTTTATTCTTAGATTTTAAAATTTGATTTAGTTGGCTTGTGACTCTAGGCATTTAATTATAGATTTGATTGTTGTCTGTCCCTTGGCATTGGGCAGTTATAGTAGACTTTGAGTTGTTTATGAAGGAATAAACGTTTCACTCCACAACGGAAGCATTGGATCTGAAAGAGTTAATATTAAGAAAGCGGAAGCAATTTTGGATCTTAAGCACTCTAATTTGATCAATTTTACCAAACTAAAAACATGCTCAAAATTGGAAAAAACAGAGAAGGAAGAACACTACCTTTGAAGCTCAAAATTGAAGCAATCCGTGGGCTTTATTGAACACAAACCAGTTGTGGACCTCCTCTAGAGTCTTCCCTACTATCCTCAGGCCTTGGAACAGATTGTGGGATCCTAAATTGAGAGAATTTAGAAGAAGAATGGGTAAAGGTCTAAAATCGAGAGAAAACAAATTTTCTGCAAAATTCTACTTACCCATGGTGTTTCTTTTCTAATTAAAGCTATTAACAAGCTTCATCAAGCTTGCTAAACTTGAAAACACATAGATGATGTGGATAATTCAAGTCGGAGGTGGGCAATTTTGATGAATTTGAAAAAGCAAGTAGCTTGTTCATCAATTTATGAATTTGGTCCAAAATTCATTCCTAAATGAATTTGAATTCTCTTTTAATTTTAATTCAAAATTAATATAAAATTAATTTTAAATTAAAATCAATTTTTAATTAATTAAACCATTTAATTAATTTTAAATAATTATTTAATTTAATATCAAATATCAAATTAAATAATTGGACCAATCCCGATTTCTCAAATCGAACGTTCGAACATGAATCCCTATTCATGTTTTAAACCGAACCAATATCTAAATCAAATTTAAATATGTCCACCTCTTATTTATCATAGTTTAATTCATAATTAAGCTATGAAACATTAAGTATATCGCATATAATTAACGTTTTCTCCCAAAACTGAATTTGAACAATTCAAATTCTTTTCTCTCAAATTGTTACAAGGCTTAGTCCGAGGTAGTAAAGGGAACCTAATAGACCTACAGATCATGAGCTCCAACGATACGAGATTAACCGGCCAAACTCTTTAGCCTAGCTAATCAACATTCGTTAACCATCGGGACACTCCACTAAAGCCCAGTGGCTGCACTCTCCTCACTGTAGATATATTTCTGTCCACTCGATATAACCATGATTAGTAAGTCGATCCTTCACAGGTTGTTTGTAATTACAGCTGGGTCAAATAAACCGTTTTACCCCTGTAATTACTTCTTGTTCCTTAAGTCCCACTGATCCTCTAATGAACAATTGGTTTGTGGTCCAACCAACAAACCGAATCCCTCTCGAGCCAATGAGAGGGTGGGTCCATTGTTCAAGACCCGGAGTCAGCACTTAAGGGAACAACCTCTCTACTAAACCCTAAAGCGGGTAGGAGTGAATTCCATCTCGCATGACTATGTTCTCAACTATCTACCCGGTCTTATCCATAAAATGGGAGGCTTATTGAGTCGGCAATCTTGGGCCACTCTCACCCATGCAAATCTAAGGATAATCCCGAATAAACAGGAGTTCATAGCACACTCAGAATTAAGATCGAGTTACCTAGGTCATCGTATGAAAATAGTCAGTTAAAACAATAAACGGAGTTAAAAAGTCTAAGTGACTATTTTGCGGTCCAGTCTTATGCAAACTCATTGCATAGGACACCCCCACTTTCTTGTCTCTACATGAACGATTCAGGATCACATCGTTAGTACTATACAAAGTGGGCCGCGTCCATAGTATCCCCAGGATAAGGTACCCAGCCCTATCCCTATACTATAGACCGTTCTGGCTATGACTTGAACTTGATCCACTTTGATGTCATACATAAAGTTCAAGTATACATCTTATAGTCAAGGGTTCTTAGTTCATTGGATTTGGGTTATGGAATACACAATTCACTTTATTCAATAACAACTTTACTGTATAAACCTCAATAACAACTTTATTGCAAAATAGAATATACATTCAGTTTACAAAACCACGAGTTTTAGGACATAAAACCCAACAGGATCGTCTTTGATTTTATTTAAAATTAAACTAAAAAAATAAGATTAAGCGAACTTACTTTGAGTAAATATGAAGATATTTCTGGCTATGACTCGAATACAGGACCAAGGCTTCTGGGAGCCTCTTGAAAGAAAATCCACAAGGGCTTGGAGATGAAGAAATCTAGAGAGAATTCTTTAATTCTCTATTGAGGAGATGTGTGTTATGTCTAATGGCTCAACCCAAGGGTCCTATTTATAGAGACCAATGGCAAATCTTTGCCATAATTAAAATATTTTATTTTAATATCTAATATATTAAAATATATCTTATACTTATTTAAATCTCATCCAAATCTCCTACGATATTTATTTATTTGAATCTTATTCAAATTTTATAAATATCTTTTACTTAATGTATCTAATATACATTAATTATTTAAATATTTAATGTATCAAATACAATAAATATATTTTTCACTTTTATATTTAATATATCTAATATATTAGATATTAGTTTGAACACTTCAAATTAAATATTAATTTGAACATTTCAAATTTTAATATTTAATGTATCAAATACAATAAATATATTTGTTCACACGAGATTTCAACAGGGAAATTTAACACGTGGAATGAATTTTGTATTTGTATTAATTTCAGTATAGTGAGTACAATCTCTAGTATTTGATCCTCTGATTCTCTCTCCTACTTGTATGCTTTGATCGAGGGCTGAATAGCTTGTTCTCGAGGTTGAAACTTCAATGGATTCTTGGAGTGTTCTTGATTTCTGTGACGTGTTCTTCGTTCAGATGGTGTTTGATCTTCAGGAGCTTCTGGAGTCTTCTGAGCTTTGTTTCTGAATTCTTTCTGAGCTTCTTCAGTTCTGAACCTCCAAAATGGAGGAGGGGGTCTCTATTTATAGAGTCCCCAGGACCTCCAGATGGGATTGGGCTTGACTATTGGACTGGGCCTGGTGGACTTTGGGCCTGGTCCTTAGACTGAGCCTGATTAACCTTGGGCCTAGCCTTGTGGGCTAGGACTTATTGACTTTGGGCCTAGACTTTGTTGGATTAGGGCCTCCCATTTGGGCTTTATCTAAAATCAGCCCAAATTTCATATAACCCAATTGCATATTGAGATTTACTTTAATTTAATTTAGGGATACTTGCAAATTTAAATAATCCCTAATTAAATAAATAATTTTGCCACTAATTTAAATTAATGACATGACAATTTTTGATTGGCCAAAATTTCTATTCCAACAAATGCCCCCTTTTCGAGATTTATGCACTAGTATGTGTGAGTGAATCTCGAAAAAGATAATTTGAAATCAAAATTTAAGATATTTGCTCCTAAATTAGACTCCATTTGATGTGCCAATTTATCAAAATATGAATTTGGGTCATAATTTTGATTTTCTTACTTGGCATTGAACCTTGATTTGAATTTCGGTAGAATTTATGTTCTCCTTAATTCAAAATTTGAATTTTATCTAATTTGAATTTCAAGTAGTATTCAAATTATACCCAATTTTTTAGGGCATAGTTTAAAACCTACCACTGAACTTGAATTTGGAATACCCAAATCTTTGTTTACACTTGGAATAAATCTGAAAGTTACTCCAATTTTAATTTTAGATAAAATTTGGATTATGCCCAAATTTTGCTTCGACAAAAAAAATTGACTTTGGATAGAATTCAAATTTTACTTGCTTTGAATTTGGGAGTAAATTTTGAATTTGGATTTTATCATATCAAGATTTGGAAAAAACATTGAATTATTTCCAAATTTTGACTTTTTGAGATAAAAGTCTACCCAATTATATTTTAGAATTGAAATAGAACTTGAATCTGAACTTTAATCAAATTTTGATTTGGGATAAATTTTGGATTATGCCCAAATTTTACTTTTTGAGATAAAAGTCTACCCAATTATATTTTGGAACTGGAATAGAACTTGAATTTGGACTTTAATCGAATTTTGATTTGGGATAAAATTTGGATTATGCCCAAATTTCACTTTTTGAGATAAAAGTCTACCCAATTATATTTTGGAATTGGAATAGAACTTGAATTTGGACTTTAATCAAATTTTGATTTGGGATAAATTTTGGATTATGCTCAAATTTTGCTTCTTTTTTTTTTTTTTTTTTTTGAGATAAAATTCTACCAAATTTGAATTTTGGATTTGGAATAGAATTTTAATTTGGCTTTCAGTCAATTTTTTAATGTGAGATAAGATATGCCAAATTTTAATTTGAGATGATATCCTGCTCGATTTCGATTTGAATTTTGGAATAGAACTTGGATTTGAGTTTGTAGTCAACTCATCCCAAAATTCAAACTTTAATATCCTAAAATTTGAATCCTGTATGATCTTTGATTCAAATTAGATGTGATTTTATCTTTTCCTCTACTATAAATAGAGGAGATGGGTCTTCCATCAATTCACATCAACAAAGAGTGAGTGGAGCTTCACATTGAGGAATGAAGAATAGGCAAGTCCCAATTTTTTTCTTTTCTCTTTTCTCTTTTTTTTTTTATATTTTTTTCTTTCTTTCTTTTTCCTTTTTTTTTTTACGTTTTTTTTAACGTTTTTTTTAACGTGTATTTTTTTTTTTTTTTTTTTTGCAAGACTTGCAAATACTTTCCTATAGAAGAGAATATCATAAGGTAAACAGGTAGGTTTTTTTTTTTTAAAAAAACAATATATATGCCCCCTTGTGTTTTTTTTTTATTATTCTTGCTTGCAGCTAAGATGTCTTCTTTAACTTCGAGATGTCTTCTTCAACTTCGAAGGTGACCAACCCCTAATTCAGGCGAAATTTGGGATGGCACCTTTCGACAGCTTCGGCGTCTTCGGCGTCTTCGACGTCTTCTTCTATTTCGAAGGTGACCAACCCCTGATTCAGGCGGAATTTAGGATGGCACCTTTCGACGGCTTCGACGTCTTCTTCAATTTCGAAGGTGACCAACCCCTGATTCAGGCGGAATTAGGATGGCACCTTTCGACGGCTTCGACGTCTTCTTCAATTTCGAAGGTGACCAACCCCTGATTCAGGCGGAATTAGGATGGCACCTTTCGACGGCTTCGACATCTTCTTCAATTTCGAAGGTGACCAACCCCTGATTCAGGCGGAATTTAGGATGGCACCTTTCGACGGCTTCGACGTCTTCTTCAATTTCGAAGGTGACCAACCCCTGATTCAGGCGGAATTAGGATGGCACCTTTCGACGGCTTCGACATCTTCTTCAATTTCGAAGGTGACCAACCCCTGATTCAGGCGGAATTTAGGATGGCACCTTTCGACGGCTTCGACGTCTTCTTCAATTTCGAAGGTGACCAACCCCTGATTCAGGCGGAATTAGGATGGCACCTTTCGACGGCTTCGACGTCTTCTTCAATTTCGAAGGTGACCAACCCCTGATTCAGGCGAAATTAGGATGGCACCTTTCGACGGCTTCGACGTCTTCTTCAATTTCGAAGGTGACCAACCCCTGATTCAGGCGGAATTAGGATGGCACCTTTCGACGGCTTCGACGTCTTCTTCAATTTCGAAGGTGACCAACCCCTGATTCAGGCGGAATTAGGATGGCACCTTTCGACGGCTTCGACATCTTCTTCAATTTCGAAGGTGACCAACCCCTGATTCAGGCGGAATTTAGGATGGCACCTTTCGACGGCTTCGACGTCTTCTTCAATTTCGAAGGTGACCAACCCCTGATTCAGGAGAAATTAGGATGGCACATTTCGACGGCTTCGACGTCTTCTTCAATTTCGAAGGTGACCAACCCCTGATTCAGGCGGAATTAGGATGGCACCTTTCGACGGCTTCGACGTCTTCTTCAATTTCGAAGGTGACCAACCCCTGATTCAGGCAGAATTAGGATGGCACCTTTCTACGGCTTCGACGTCTTCTTCAATTTCGAAGGTGACCAACCCCTGATTCAGGCGGAATTAGGATGGCACCTTTCGACGGCTTCGACGTCTTCTTCAATTTTGAAGGTGACCAACCCCTGATTCAGGCGGAATTAGGATGGCACCTTTCGACGGCTTCGACGTCTTCTTCAATTTTGAAGGTGACCAACCCCTGATTCAGGCGGAATTAGGATGGCACCTTTCGACGGCTTCGACGTCTTCTTCAATTTCGAAGGTGACCAACCCCTGATTCAGGCTGAATTAGGATGGCACCTTTCGACGGCTTCGATGTCTTCTTCAATTTCGAAGGTGACCAACCCCTGATTTAGGCAGAATTAGGATGGCACCTTTCGACGGCTTCGTTATACCCTTTGAAGACTCGACCCTAACTCATGTGGAGTTGAGGGCAGTCTTGTTTTACCTTTGGAAGACTCGACCCTAACTCATGTGGAGTTGAGGGCGGTCTTGTTTCCCTTGTGGAAGACAAAACCCTAACCCAAGTGAAGTTGAGGGTTGTCTTCCCTTGGAAGACCCGACCCTAACTCAGGTGGAGTTAAGGGCGGTCTTGTTTCACTTTTGGAAGACAAAACCCTAACTCAAGTGAAGTTGAGGGTTGTCTTCCTTTGGAAGACCCGATCCTGACTCATGTGGGGTTGAGGGAGGTCTTGTTTCACTTTTGGAAGACAAAGCCCTAACTCAAGTGAAGTTGAGGGTTGTCTTCCTTTGGCTTCAACATTTTTTTTTTTTCACTTTTTTTTTTTTTTTTTTTTTGAAACTTCATCTCACTATTTCTCCAAATAGCTCTCATCTACCATAAAGGCTTAATCTTTCTCTCTTTTTTTTTTTTTTTTTTTATATTGGGATGCCCTCTGTGAAGTTTGTAAGGCAAACATAAGGGTGACCAACTCCTGACCCTTTTTTTTTTTCTACGATTCATCTTAGGAGTTCATAGTGACCATTGATGGTCATTTTTTTCTTGTAATCCAAGATTAGAATTCATCTTTGCAATGAAGACGTATAGAGCCTCTAATCTTGAAGATGAAATGGCACTGAATCCCTCTGAACGAATTTTGAATTTGACGAGCGAAAATAGTCGAACTTAAGCGAACGAAACGCAAACCCCTAACTTGCAGCGAGTGAAGATGCTTGAGCCTTAAGAAGGTGAGCAGTGAACCAACTTGAAGAGAATAAAACTCTATGGTATGCATCCAACTCATCGTTTTGTTTCATGGGGGAGGAAACGTTTTTTTTTTTTTAAGAGACTGAACTTAAAGTTTTTTTTTCTTTAAGCTGCCTACGTACCCTTTGAGTGGAAGGGATCAAGTCATAACGTAGTTCAAATGAATACATTTTTTTATTAAGGCCGTTCACCTTTTAAGCTCATGCGGGCTAGGAGCATCATGTAGTTTATACTCTTACGATTATGAGTGTTTACATCTTATGCATAAAACTTTTTAAGAAACTTTCCGTTGATGGGGCCGATCCTTAAGCCGTCTTTGTCAACGATCTTGTATGCTCCATTGGTGTAGACTTCTTTGACAATGTAGGGTCCATCCCATTTAGGCGTGAACTTGTTTCCTGTATGTCGTGTTATGATGATGGGTCTTCGGACAGCAAGTACTAGATCACCAACTTGAAATGACCGGGGCCTGAGATTTTTATCGAAGGCTTTGGTCATTCTTGCTTGGTAACATTCCAGTGCCTGTTGAGCATCTAGTCTTCTCTCATCCAACGCTTCTAGCTCTTGGAGACGTAGTCTTGCGTTGTCTTCTGTAGTCAACCCTTCTTGTACAGCCATTCTGAGCGATGGAATTTCTCTTTCTAATGGGAGCACAGCCTCCACCCCATAAACGAGGGAATAAGGCGTGAACCCTGTAGGAGTGCGATGCGTAGTTCGGTAGGCCCATAACGCTTCACCAATCCTTTCTTGCCAGTCTCTTTTTGTCTTAGAGACTACTTTCTTCAACAAGTTGCACAATGTCTTATTGAATGCCTCTGCCAGGCCATTTACTGCGGCATTGTACATGGATGACTTGTACTGTTTGAACTTGAACTTCTCACACAACTTGTCCATTAAGCTGTTGGAAAACTGCCTTCCATTATCCGTCACGATACGATGCGGGATGCCGTATCGGTAGATAATATGAGTTCGAATGAAGTCTACAACATTTTCTTTCTTGGCTTCTCTTACTGCTATTACTTCGGCCCATCTCGAAAAGTAATCTGTCGCTGCCAGAATATAGGAATGTCCTGCTGACGACTTAGGTGTTATTGGACCAACAAGATCAAGCCCCCAAGCTTCAAAAGGCCATGAAGCAACAGTTGGATGGAGAGGTTCTGGCGGTTGATGTATGAAGTTTGCGTGAAACTGACAAGCTTCACACTTCTTTGCATACTCCATCGCATCATGAATCATTGTGGGCCAGTAGTAGCCCATCCTTTTTAACTGGAAATGAAGTTTTGGACCTGACTGGTGAGCACCGCAAACGCCTGAATGCGCCTCCTCTAGTGCTTTGATCGACTCTCCTTTTCCAAGGCATCGAAGGAACAGTCCTTCATAAGAACGACGATAAAGAGTCTCCTTGTAATAGATGAATCGGGAGGCTCTTCTTCGTACATCAGCCTTACGTCGCTGATCTGTGGGAAGTTTCCCATGTTGAAGATATTCTATGATGGACTGTCGCCAGTCTTCCTCTTCAATGGCATAGACAGAGATCATTTTTACTTCTTGATGTTCACCATCGATTGGTGGCATGATCCACTTCTGACAAAGTGAGATGTTTATAGTCACCTCATCTGAGATCGTTAGGGAGGTGGCCAAATTTGCTAGCGCATCTGCCTTATTATTTTCTGACCTTGGAACATGTTCCAGCATAATGCTGTCAAACTTTTCCATCAGCTGCCTTGCATAGCTAAAATAAGGCTTCAGGTCCCCATGCTTCACATCATACTCAAGCAAAAGTTGATTGATAATCAACTTTGAATCGCCATAGATTTCTATGTACGTTATGCCAATCTCTATAGCCATTTGGAGGCCAATTATTAGTGCTTGGTATTCAGCAACGTTATTCGAGCATAACTCACGGAGTGTGAAGCTATAAGGGAGCATGTGTTTTTCAGGCGAGATAAAGACAATGCCTTCCCCCGCTCCATTTCTTCGTGCCGCACCATCAAAATACATGGTCCAAGGCTCTGTGATTTCCACATAGAAGACTTCTTTGTTGGGCAAATCCTCGCATAACTTCCAGTCTTATGGAATTGGGTGATTTGCCAAGAAATCAGCCAAAGCTTGTCCTTTTACCGCCTTTTGAGATACATAGACAATGTCATATTGCTGGAGTAAGATCGCCCATTTGGCCAAACGTCCAGAAATAATTGGTCTTGACAAGATGTACTTTATAGGGTCAGCTTTTGCCACTAGGTGCACTGTAAAGGCTTGCATGTAGTGCCTTAGTTTGTCAATAGCGAAGAAAAGAGCTAGACACATCTTTTGGATTGGAGAGTAATTTACTTCAGCTCCATTCAGAGTTCTGCTCAAGTAATAAAGGGCTCGTTCCTTCCCTTTTTCTCCTTCTTGGGCCAGCAATGCTCCGAGCGACCTTTCCTGCGCAGCGATGTACAGTATCAACGGCTTTCCTACTATAGGGGCGCCTAAAACAAGGGGATTAAGCAAGTATTTTTTGATGCTGTCAAAAGCGTTTTGACATGCTTCATCCCATTCGAAGTCTTATCCTTTCTTCATTAACCTTTGAAAAGGCTGACATCGACCGGCTAAGTTGGAGATGAATCTCCGGATGTAGGCCAAACGACCTTGAAGGCTTCTCAACTCGTGTAAGTTTCTTGGCCTTGGCATTTTTTGAATGGCGTCAATCTTTGACTGATCTATTTCAATCCCTCGATGTCTTACCACAAATCCGAGGAATTTTCCCGAGGTGACGCCAAATGCACACTTGAGAGGGTTCATCTTCAACTGATACTTCCTTAGTCGATCAAAGACCACTTCCAGATCTTCCAAATGATCTTGTCTTTTCTTAGTCTTGACGACGAGATCATCGATAAAGCACTCGTCGTGTTTATGCAACATATCATCGAAAATCTTTTGCATGGCCCATTGATAGGTTGCACCAGCATTCTTTAGTCCAAAGGGCATTACCTTGTAACAATATATCCCTTTTGGAGTTCGAAAGGCTGTCATCTCTTCATCTGCCAGAGCCATTCGAATTTGGTTATATCCCGATGATCCGTCCATAAAAGATAGAGTTTCATGTCCTGTAGTGGCATCGACCATGATCTCAGTGATAGGCAGTGGGAAGTCGTCTTTTGGACATGCATTATTCAAATCGCGAAAATCAACACATACGCGAAGTTGCCCATTCTTCTTTCTAACAGGAACAATGTTGGCTATCCACGTTGGATATTTTACCTCACGAATGAATCCTGCTTCAATCAACTTATTGACCTCCGTTTCTATTTGGGGAATAAGCTCCGGCCGAAAACGCCGTTGAGCTTGCTTGACTGGTCTATACCCCTGTTTGATGGCAAGATGATGGACAGCTACTTTTGGATCAAGTCCAGGCATCTCTTTATACGACCAAGCAAAGACATCTCTATACGACGTGAGCAAGCTCATATATTTGCTTTCTTCCTCACAAGTAAGCGATGCACTTATAAAAGTTGGACGCGGCTCTTCTGGCGTACCCAGATTCACCCCTTTAAGCTCGTCCACTATAGATTGGCTGCCATCTTCAAACGAAAATGGTGCCTCGTCTGTATCTTCTTCAGACATTTCAGACTCTATTTCCTCTTCAACAGTGATATGTTGACAGGAGGTCTCACCCTCCTCTTGTTCCAAATCCTCTCTTGAGGGGTTGGTGATGACGACATCACGTCGCTTTACCTTCAATGAACCTTCTGTGTTGACTGCAACAAAAGTTTTTCTCTTCATTCGAGAGGGAAAGGCGCTGCGAATTTCTCCATCATTCTTCGTTTCAACAAAGGACTTATCTTTTGAAGTCTCCACCGGGTAATCATGTTGAAGCCGGTCAAAGACTGATGATGGAGAGTCCCCACTTCTTGACGTGGTTACACTCAGCCTTTGAAAAGCTGATGGCCGCATCGCGGTTGAGGTTGAAAGTGCATCTTTTCTCTTCGTCGTAGGCACACTTAACCTTCGAAAAGCTGACGGTTGTGCCAAAGTTGGAGTCGATGAGGAACTCTCCCCTTCACTTGTGGGCATACTTAACCTCTGAAGGATCAAAGGTCGAGTAGAATTAGAAGTTGGAGCTGATGAAGCATTTTCTTCCTTAACAGGCATATTTATCCTCTAGAGGGCCGAAAGCCGAGTGGAACCAGAGGCAGGAAGTGACCCCTCTTCTTCTATCAGAGTCACTCCTAATCGCTGAAGAGATGAAGGTCGCGCTACTGATGACCCGACACGTCTAAAAACAGAAGTCCTTCGGTTGACGTCTTCCTTTACATTTGAATCATCGACCTCTTCTACCGTTATATGATTTGAGTCTGCCACCTTCGCCTTCCCTTTTCTCGTTATGCGAATTGGCTCAGGGGACTTGTATCCAAGTCCTGTCTTTGACAATGGTAGAGCGTAACCTTCTTTCAAAAGTTTCTTCTGTGTTGAAGAAAGCTCGGGTCTTTCATCGAAGATTTTGAGACTTTTAAACTCAGTGTGAGTCGAAAAATCATAGCCTGCTTTTGCAAGGAGTTTATACGCCTTCGGGTCAAATCCGTCATTCGTTCGTCTTTCAGGCAGAAACGTCTTCGCTTGGTCATCTACAGGTTTCTTGACCTCCTGCTTTGTTATCTTTGTGAGAGGCGTGACAAAGTTTTCTTTTAGGATCTCAATGTCCCCGACTCTCAAATTCCTTGAACATTCGGCAAAAGGTGATTCACCCTTCTTGCGTCGAGATAGAGGGACATAGCGCAAGACAGGAACACTTAAGGTTTTCTCATCTTTCAAAGCGTTGGACTTTGCAGAGCTTGTAGAGGCTTCATCTCTTTTTGGGGCAAGCCCATCTGTTTCTTTAACAGTCTCCTTTCTCATGTCAGCTTGTGGTTCTTCTTTGGGCTTACTACCACCTTTAATCAAAGGAATGTTTGATGGTAAAGTTTCTCCTACGCCGTCACCCTTCATATAGAACTTTGCATCAGCAAAATGGATTAGTGTCTGCTTCCACTTTCTTGATGCCATCCTGGTAAAATTTGAAACACTGATGTAACGTAGAAGTTACAACCCCATTTCCATGAATCCAAGGACGACCCAGTAGCAACTTGTAAGTGGTCTTGGAGTCTATGACGTGGAATAGGGTATCAGCCTTTAGATCCCCAATGATGAGCTCTAAGCGTACCATGCCAATGGCTCGTTGCTCACCTTGGTTGAAGCCTTGGATCACCAGTTTGCTGTTTGACAGCTCTTCCGTCAAGATGCCTAACTGCTTCATTGTCGACTTGGGCATTATGTTGACAGCTGATCCGTCGTCGATAAGGATTCGACCAACTCTCTGCTCTCGAATGTACCCCGAGACAAACAAAGGTCTATTGTGGGGCTTCGACCCCAGCAGCAGGTCTTCATCTGTAAAACCTATTGACATACAACACGACGCGCATGTATGTGCCGTAGAAGTTGGAGCACTTGCACTGTCGGAGTCTATCAGTGCCTCAATAAGAGCGCTTTTAGCTGCTTGAGGGAGTGACAACAGGTCCTCTATACTGAAAGAGGATTGGTTTTCCAGCTCAGTTGTCACCTCAGATGAGCTTAGAAGATCCTCACTTGTGTTGACAACATGACATGCAACCACATCAAGTGCTTCATCTTGTCCAGCCTTCATCTTCATCTTTAGTCTGTTCATTCTTTCCTTGAACGACTTTCTTTTGGAAGTCTTTCTCTTGCTGATTCTTGATTTGGGGTTCTTCCTTTGACCAAACAACAATAGGTTCAAAGGATCCGAACTGAATGAGGCTTCTTTTTCCCTCGTAAGACGATCTTGTAGGTGACTGGACTTTGGGCCGAGTCATTATAGCCGCATGATTCGTCTGAGCCACTTCATCAAGATCTAGCTCAATTTTCTTCTCGCGAGCTAATCTCATAATCACTCCTTTGAGCACGAAGCACTTTTCCACGGGGTGGCTAACGACTCGGTGGTATTTGCAGTAGTTAGGATCATTTACCTTTCCTAACTCCTCGGGTCGTTTACATTCAGGCAACTGAATGAGTTGTTTTTCCAACAATTGTTCCAGCATGTCTGGAACATCAGAATCTGGAAACGAGTAAACCTTTTCCTGTCTCTCTTTTAGTGTTAGGCGACGTCTCTCGCCTCCATCTGATTGTTTCTCTACCTTGATTTCTTTTCCCTTCTGAGTAAACTTTAAAGGGGTCGTGTTAACGACCATAGATTGTTTGGCAGTAGCACCATTTGAAACTTTTTCGGTGCTTTTCACTTCTTTCTTTTCCCTTTTCAGCTCGGGGACTAAAATGTCTTTACTTCCTCTAGCAGCAATGCTTAGCTCCATGTCATGAGCTCGAGTTGCTAACTCTTCAAAGTTGCGGGGTTTTATGCCCTGTAAGATGTAAAGCAATCCCCAGTGCATACCTTGGATGCACATCTCTACAGCAGACAGTTCTGTGAGTCGGTCTTTGCAGTCAAGACTTAGAGCTCTCCAGCGATTGATGTAATCGACGACAGGCTCGCCCTTTCGCTGTTTTGTATTGGTGAGCTCCATCATGCTGACAGTTCGCCTCGTACTGTAGAAGCGATTAAGGAACTCTCTTTCAAATTGTTCCCAACTATCAATCGTCTCAAGCTCAAGATCAGTATACCAGTCAAAGGCATTCCCTTTCACGGTGCGGACGAACTGCTTGACCAGAAGGTCGCAGCGAGTTCCAGCATTCTCGCATGTCTCAACAAAGTGAGCAACATGCTGCTTAGGGTTACCCTTCCCATCGAACTGCTGAAATTTTGGAGGTTGGTATCCCACAGGCATCCTTAAGTTGTCAATTCTCTTAGTGTACGGTTTATAGTACATGAGAGAATTTTGGGTGGGCCCGCCATACTGAGCTCTAATAGAGCTCATAATCATATCCTGCAGCTGCTGGACGGACAAGGAAGCAACAGAAGCTGATTGTTGTGGTTGCTCTTCCTGGACAACAGTCTTCCCCTTGTCAGTCTTCTTCGCAGTAGGGGTTTGACTCGACTCAGCAACTTCTCGACTTTGCATCTGGTTCTTCAGGTAGGCAATCTCTTGGTCCCTTTCTTCGACTGCCTTCATCAGAAGATTGATCTTCCTTTCCATCTCCGCCATCCTTTCATCGGAGTCTACATCAGCCATCATTACAGACATCACATCTGGATTTGACGTCATCTTCGATTGACTGACAGCAGGAGTGGATTGATCGAACAGCGGGTTGTCATTGACAACAACCTTAACCTTAGAGGATTCTTCGATCAGTTTGACAATTCTGCTTGCAACTGCATCAGGGGTTCAATCTTCGTTTATTTCAACCCCTTGAGATCGACTGCGAGTAACTGGTCCCATGTATGTGTTACTTGAAGCAGTATGTGTTATTGGAGTCTCGAAGAATTGTTCTTGATCTTCGAGGAAGTGTTCTTCGTTCAGGAGGGATTTGATCTTCAAGAGCTCAAGGAGTCTTCTGAGCTTTTTTTCTGAATTCTTTCTGAGCTTCTTCAGTTCTGAACCTCCAAAATGGAGGAGGGGGTCTCTATTTATAGAGTCCCCAGGACCTCCAGATGGGCTTGGGCTTGACTATTGGACTGGGCCTGGTGGACTTTGGGCCTGGTCCTTAGACTGAGCCTGATTAACCTTGGGCCTAGCCTTGTGGGCTAGGACTTATTGACTTTGGGCCTAGACTTTGTTGGATTAGGGCCTCCCATTTGGGCTTTATCTAAAATCAGCCCAAATTTCATATAACTCAATTGCATATTGAGATTTACTTTAATTTAATTTAGGGATACTTGCAAATTTAAATAATCCCTAATTAAATAAATAATTTTGCCACTAATTTAAATTAATGACATGACAATTTTTGATTGGCCAAAATTTCTATTCCAATAATATTTTTCTCTTTTATATTTAATATATCTAATATATTAAATATTAATTTGAACACTTCAAAATAAATATTAATTTGACTATTTCAATTTTTTCTTTCAACTAAATCCATCTTTTAGTGTTACTATGAGCTAGCAAGGGGACCTTATGGACCTACAGATTCAAGCTCCAATGATATATAATTAATTAATTAAACTCTTTAATTAATCAATTTTCATTCATTAACTTTAGGTTACTCCACTATAGACCTAGAGTTGCACTCTTATGCACTATACGACACACTACAAGAATTTTGGGTTTTTCTTACCCCAAAATTGGTCAAAAAAAGTCCAAAAATTGTCGGAAAAGGTATTCCCTACGGAAAAAAGTGTGTCGGCATGGTCGTTGGCATTTTGCCGACCAAATTTTGGTGGTGTTGGCATTTCCTGGCAATGCCAACGCCACTTTTTGGTCGGCAATTCCAAATTGCGTTTGGTTTGCAATTCAAAAGAATTTCCAACCAAACTTTATTTAGTCAGCTTTTCATTGAAAAATGCCGACTAAATAAATTTTGGTCGTCAATTCTTGAAAAGGCCGACCACAATTTGTTTAGTCGGAAATTCTCCTAAAGGCCGACCAAACCACAAATTTGGTCGGCAATTTAAAGAATTGCTGACCAAACGCAATTTAGTCGACAATTCCTTGAAAGGTCAACCAAACCACGAATTTGGTCGGGATTGCTTATCTTTGATATTTTATTAGTTTCAATAGATTTTTGTATAGATTTTCACTATAACTTGAACATGTTGTACTCAAAATAAATTGTGCACAAAATAAGTCAAATAATACTTTATATTAAACCAAATTTGATTATACTTTGTTCATAAATTCATACAAGATAAAAATAAAACTTTTACACAAATAAACCTAATCTGGAAACAAAAGTTTAATGAATATAAGTTCTCATCATCTTCATGGTAAATATTTGTCCTGCTTTCAGAATAATGTCGATTCAACCTACCAATGACAAAAAAAGACATCAATAAGATCAAAACTATAAACACATAACAACTAAACTAACATTTCAAAAGTATCAAAATTTACCTAATTAAGTTACAAAACTATACAAGAAAAACACGAAATTTAAGAAAGCAACCAAGTTAATCTAACTTTACTAAGTAAACGAAATTACAAAACTATATAAGTAACTTTTTCTAAACCAAAAGCACAAATATGTACATTATATATATATATATATACATACATATATATACATATGTACATATGTATATATATGTATACCAATAAAATCATCTAACTTATAATGAATTATAAGGAACTAAAAGAATTAAATTTAACAAAAACAATCAAGACTTTTTACTAACTTTCAAAGTTACAAAACCCATGAATAAAACAAAGTAAAACGATCAAAACAACTAAATTAATCTAACTTACTAAGTAAACTATTAATAAACTCATCAAATTACCATAACGAACTAAAACAATCAAAACAACTAAATTAATCTAACTTTACTAAGTAAACAAATAATAAACTTATCGAACTATAACAAACAAATCTTTATAAGTATTACATCAAATTTAACAAAACCAACCAAATTAATCGAACTTTATCAAGTAAACAAAAGTTATAAAACTACGTAAGTAACTTTTTCAAAATCAAAATTACAAACATATTTATCTAAAACTTAACTTAGACCTGTCAAAAAAAAGTTACAAAACATATATGAGTATTACCTAAAACTTTTCAATAGATATACATAACATCTAAAACTCAATCATCATGAACATAAGCTCAAAGAAACCAAATAATCAACACATCAAATTTATAACAAACTAAGAGAATGAAAACTTATAACACCAAATTTAACAATACACAACCAAATCTAACTTTCCCCAGGTAAACTAAAGTTACAAAATTACAAGTAACTTTTTCAAAACAAAAATTACAAACACACTTAACTTTACTTAGATTTGTCAAAAAAGTTACAAAACATATATATGAGTTTTGCCTAAACTTATCAATAGACATACATAGCATCTAAAACTCAATGATCATGAACATAAACCCAAAGAAACCAAACAATTAACCCTTTGTTGTATAACGAACTCAAACAATCAAAATTTTACCAAATAAACTATCTTTAGCAAATAAACCAAAAGTTACTAAACATAATAAGTAACTTTTTCGAAAACCAACTATCATGAACATAAACTCAAACAAACCTAATAAACTCGAAACATAAGAACTTAAACTCACATTTTAACTAAAACTTTAGACAAATAAAAGTGTTGATCACATAATAGTTTTACCTAAAGTGTTTCAAAATTTACGAACATATATACATCGCATCTAAAACTCAACTCTATCATGAACATACATACAAACCAAATGAACTCAAATTATTGGCTACCTTTACTGCAGGATAGCCATACACAACTTGCCTTACTATGTATAAGCATCTCAATTCAATCTCAAAGCGTACTAACCCCCTCTCCCTCTCCAATGCTCAAATCATTGGCTACCTTTACTGTAGGATAGCCATACACGAAGCAGATGTAGAGAGATCATACTTATTTAGATGATCCTTGTGAGTGGATGAATCGTGTAAGCATTGTTCGGAGGCAACACAAGTCTACTTATCAAGTAGCTACCTATTAAAATTTTCATTTCAATTTCTACTTATCAAAAGCAAAACTTAAGTATGAAAAGTATGTGTATGAAAAAAAACAGTATGAAAAGTATAAGCTAGGTAAATGTAAACAACATAAAATTGTTACAATTAAACTAAAAAAAGTAGGAAAAGTATAGTCTAGGTAAAAGCCACATTGAGAGGATGAGAATTGACCTTGAGCATGTAGTCCGTTTGAAGACTTTGTTTTAATCCTTCAACAAAAATGCCCTATTTTAAAGCATATATAATTTGGTCATTATGCAATTGGTACAATTAAACTCCAATATTATAACCATGACTAATTTGATAGTGACAAATTGAAAATTGCACAAATCACTCCTCAATTATGAGGATTGTTACAATCATACACTCAAACTACAAGATTATTACAACTTAACTCTTTTTTTTTCCTTTGTCAGAGTGAATATAACTCATTTGAATTTTTACTTATCTTCAAAACTTAAATAAACAACATAAAAAGGCTAACCAGCATAATTATATAACTCATCTAGAATTTATCTTGTTTAATTACTTGACAACGAACATAAAAAAGTCTAACCAACATAAGTCATAATAACCAACACATCTGCTAACTTATGTTGTTTACTTGATAACCAACATAAATATATAATCAACATATGTCATAATTATATAACTCATCTACAACATAAAAAGTCTAACCAACTTATGTTGTCTACATAACCCAACTAACCTAATTAGTACTAAAATGTCTAACCAACCATATCTAATGTTCAACTCCATACCCATGAATAAGAATAATTAACATTGCAAAATAACTAAAAATAAATTATAAAGTACAAATAAACCAAATACATGTAGGTCAACTTATTTACAATAAACTATAAAATACATATTCAAAATAGAGAAAAGAAAGGAACAGTTCCAAAGGTTAGATATCAATCTAAACTATTTTAACTGTGTTCGAAATAAACCCAAACCTACCTTAAAATTTGTTTCAACACTCCGAGACGGAACCAAATCCTAAAACAAAAGAATTCAAAGGTTAGATACCAATTTAAACTATTTTAACTATGTTCGAAAAAGCCTAAACATAGATTTATCACCTAAAATTTACCGAAACATACCTAATCTTTGCTTGAAAGTGTTCGAAATATTAGGAAAAGTGTTCAAATGAGTTTGAAACTACAAAAAAAAAAAAAAAAAAAGGACTTTTCAAATGTTAGAACATGATCTAACATACTATGTTTGATTTTGAAAAGATTTAAAAGTGGATTTCTACATACTTTCTTCACCAAAGAAGTTAGAAACTTTGTTGGATTGAGTTCCAAGTGTTCGAACTTGTAAATCTAAAATTACACAAACCAAAACATGATAAACTTAAATAGATTTGCAAAATAATCTTGAATCTAAGTATATTAACTGCTCAATTTTACAATATTACCAAAATCCAGTAGCAGCAACAACGCGAGGTGGTCGGCAGCCGGTTGGGCAGGGGAGGAGAGTTGGGTGCGTGGAAGAAAAGACAAAAAAAAAATCAAAGCAAATGGTGGCAGACGACATGTTGGCAGATTGGACGACGAGTGATGGGGGCATGGGTGGGAAAGAAGGAAAGGGTGAGGAGAGAAAGGAAGGGAGCAGCGGCACAACAACAGTCGGAGAGAGGGTGGGTGGGTGGATGGATGGGAGAGAAGAGAAGGGAGAGGAGAATATGGAAGGGAGAGAAGAGAAAAGGGGAGAAATTTTGGAATGAGAGGGAAAATAGGGGGAATGGGAGGGGAAATGAGGGGAAAAGATAGGGAAAAAGGGGCTCATTTTCAAGCCCCCTTAATGAGAAAATGTTGACGGTTTGATTGAAAGGGTTGACAAAAGTGGAGAAATGCCGACGATTTAGTAAATGGTAGGCAAAAGTGAGGAGAAATACCTACGATTTACTAAACGGTGGACAAAAATGAGGAGAAATGCCGACGGTTTAGTAAATGGTCTGAAAAAGTGAGGAGAAATGCCGATGGTTTACTAAACGGTCGGCAAAAGTGAGGAGAAATGCTGACAGTTTAGTAAATGGTCGGTAAAAGTGAGGAGAAATATCGATGGTTTAGTAGACGGTCAGTAAAAGTGAGGAGAAATACATATGGTTTAGTAAACAGTCGGCAAAAGTGCGAAAAATACCTACAATTTAGTAAACGGTCGGCAAAAGTGAGGAGAAATGCCGACCATTTACTAAATCGTTGGCATTTCTCCTCACTTTTTCCGACTGTTTACTAAACCGTTGGTTTTTTTTTTAATACTTTTGCCGACCATTTATAAACCGTCAGTATTTCTCCTCACTTTTGCCGACCATTTACTAAACCGTCGACATTTCCTTTTTTTTTCAACCATTTTTAAAGCGTAGGGATAAATAACGTCGGAAAATGGAAAAGTTCTTGTAGTGACAAGTTGTGTCCATGGATATAACAATTACATGAAAGTCAATCCTTCACGAGTTGTTCGTAATTACAGCTGGGTCAAAAGTCTATTTTACCCATGTATTTACATCTTGCACCTTTGTACCATTGATCCTCTAATGAACAACTTGTTTATGATCCAACCATAAACTAAGTCCCTCTTGGGCCAATGAGAGAGTGGGGCCCCATTGTTTAAGTCTCGAATCAGCTACAAAAGCCACTCTCACCCATGCAAATCAAAGGACAAGCCCTCACAAGCAGGAGTTCATAACTCACTCATGATTAAGATCGAGTCGTATATGATCATTCTAATGAAATATTAATCTTCTCAATTAACGGATTTATAAAGAGAGATTAAATATTTCATGGTCCAGTCTTATGCAAACTCATTGTATAAGATACCCCCACTCACATGTCTCCACAGGAACGATTTGGATCAAATCATTTGTAACTATTACAAAGTGGGATGTATCAATAGTGTTGCCAGGATAAGGCACCCAACCTTATCCATCTACTATGACCCTTTAGGTTATTTCTTGAACATGATCCTCCCATATGTCAACCACATACTGTTCAAGATTACACTAATAACCTTGGATTTTTCATATCATGGATAATATTATATTGCAAATAAAATAATCAAAATTATTATTAATTATTAAATAAATTATTAATTACGAGGCTTTAGGGCATAAATCCCAACAACTTATCCTAGATTGAGTTAAATCTTGAGTTTTTACATGAATTTAAGAATCCATTGAGCCTTTCGTACTTTTAGAATGTTAGTTGTTTTGGATCTTTAGTAGTTTCCAGAGTTGGTGCTTGGTATTATTGTGATTTGGTTATAAAAGTGTTGTGTTCTTGCTTAATAGGTATCGGAAATTTTTTGAGTAGCTTGTAGCTACTGTCGAAATTTTTAGGGCATAGAGGTCGTAAGTTCAGTGGCAATCCCTAGATTAGCCGAAATTTTGGAGTCGTTATAGTAGTGTTAAGCATGAATGCGAGACAAAGATGCTTCAACAAAATGCTCTCAAATATAGGTATCAATTTTTCTTATAGATGTTTTAAAGTTATTTTATAATTAATATTTGTCATTTTTTTTTAAAATTCTAAACGCTTATGCATGTTACAATTCTTTGAAGTTTTAAAAAAATTGTAGATTGATGACTGTTATCCTATAATAACCCAACTGAAGGCCATTACTACATGCATACTAAAAATAGTTGAAAACCCATGAGAAAAGTTATGGAGAGAAAACACTTCATTTAATATTCAAAGTTATTTATTTGGGATCCCAATGAAAACATTGTAAAATATAAAATAAATTCAAGTACAGACCAATTTAAAGAATTTCATAACATAACTTCTAAAAGTAAAAACATTTTAGACATAAAACATCCTAAATGCAGAAACATGCTAACTAAAGACTTCCATGGCCCTTACCGAGCAAATCACCCTATCAATCATCTAGGATACCCTTGCCATTATGGTCGACTAAAAATGTGTGGGCTTTAGAAGAAAATTTTTGAAAAAAAAAAGCTCTCAGTCTAATGTAAGTGCACACTATCAACAAGTAGTAAATTGGAAATATTCCCAAGTATCAATCCCACAGAGAACAAATACAACAAAATTCAAAATAGTAGCAAAGTTATTCACACGTAGCAACTTTGGTAACCAATATAAATAAGATTGGGAAGGTTATATATGTAATAAAAATCAATACGAGAAAGAGGGAATTCAAACATTTATTTACCCCTTCAAAGGAATTGTGCCCTAATATGCAATTACAATCTTTACTCAAACACTAAAGAAATGCAAGCCAAGTTCAACTCCTATCCAACCTTAATGGAAAGATCTTTAGAAGACTAAGTGATTAAACCGATATACTATGGCTAATACAAACTTAGTTAAATAAAAACACAACCATGTGGTCTTAGAGGCTTTGCCCTATGTCTAGGGTAAAAAACAAGAGCTTATTTCTAAACTCCTTTCTTCTATTGCTTTTATGAAAACCAAATCTCATCTAAGCCTTTTAGTATTAAACTCGATTTTTGTATATTCACCTAGATGATCAAGCTAGACTCACAATAAGAAATTAAATTAATAAAAGAAAAAAATGCTATGGACTTGAGCAAAGTTGTTGTTACATATTAGGCCTAGCTTCCTATCTTTAGGGCATCTACATATTTGAATCCCAATAACAGAATTAGCTCATAATGAAAGAAGAAAATAACAAATCATTAAGTAAAGAAGACTTCATAACAAACTAAAAGAAATAACTAATTAACAAAAGAGAAAAACATAACTCAAAAGAAGGAAGTAAACTTGTTGGAAATTAATTGAATAATCAAACTTTATTGAAATAACTTGTTGTCGTAAGAACTAAATTACAAAGAATAGAAGGAAAGAACATAAACTTAAAGAGCAAACTAAACTGAAACTGAAGAACAATAAATCTAAAAAATGCAATCGAAAACAAGCTTGAAAAATGAGACTAGAAGATAACTTCAAACCAATCTCAATCTAACCCAATTCAACCTTTATCAAGTAGTTGGGTCTTAAAAGTCCAAGACTTTCGATTGGACTGGATCAATTTAATTAGGTGCATCTGTTCTTCTCCTTTTGAATCGATAAACATAAAATGAAAAAGTGTAGAAAGTTGCACGGGGAATGTGGATGATGATCCCTTCTGTGGCTTGATTCTCCTCTATTTATAGCATCCAAAGGTTAGAGTTTGCTCGAGATATATCTAAGGAAAGAATCGAATCTTCAATGCTCAGAATCGTGGAGAATATCTTCAAATTATCATCTGAAAAATCGAGCTCCCAGATTTCTTAGAATTCTGTCTGTTGGTGAAATTGCAATTCGATTTTACAATTCTGGGCATTTGATAGTTTCCTACGTAAAACACCAAAAATCAGTAAAATTCAACTCTTTTTCCCTCATTTCAGATTTCTCATCACAAAACAACACTTTTACTAATTTGGGCTAAACTCATATCAATTTGCTAACAATTATGGATTTATAAGCATGAATGTTTGCAAATAACTTAAGTTTAAAGGGCCAAAAATGTGTAAAATATGAGAATCATCACATTACCTGAAAAATAATTTTTGAAAACAATGAGTATTAAAATACCCAGTAAG
Organism: Trichosanthes truncata; assembly: GCA_033996785.1. Lineage (NCBI taxonomy): Eukaryota > Viridiplantae > Streptophyta > Magnoliopsida > Cucurbitales > Cucurbitaceae > Trichosanthes > Trichosanthes truncata. The sequence goes on along the minus strand of MU867261.1, from coordinate 15,285,050 downwards.
TGACCCCTCTACTGGGGTCAAGATATGAAATCACATGCAACATGGCTATACTTTCATGACTGTAGTGGGACCTAAAACCTTATTTTTGGTTTCCTCTCCTTGTTTCATCATAATGTGCATCACTTTCATAGACATGGCTCGATGTACATCACTTTCATGTACACCAAACTCATTAGACGTGCATCACTTTCATACACCCTAGGCCTCTCTACAAGTATGCATCACTTTCAAACATAGGTATGCATCACTTTCATACACACCGACTCTAAGTACAACACTTGCATACACCTAGAGCCCCTGGACATGCATCACTTTCATGCAACCAAATTAAATAGGATAAGGATGGAATATGTTTAACATTTCATGACTTTTATGAACATACACACATGTATGAGGTCCCACATAAAAATATTAGTTTCATATCATGATGCAACATAAGAGATCGTTCAATTCATAAAGCATCCTCTTTCACATACATGACATGCATTCTAACTCATTCAATCACATAAGATTCATGACTTTCATTAAAAAAATTCATGTTTTTCATAAAACAATTCATGACTTCTATAAAACAATTCATGACTTTTATGAAGCAATTCACATGAAACATCTCAATCACATAAAAACACCCAACCATGCCCTAAGGCGTGCCAGCAATAAAATCACTTACCTTGGTTGTGAATTCAAGAAGAAAAAGATCAACCTCCTATTCGAGAAACCTCTTAGCCAACCTATAATTAATTTCTAAGAAAATTACATATATGAAACTCACAACCCTTGAACCATAGTCTCGAAAGAAACTTTTAAATACAATTTCTAATGCTCAACTTACCCCAAAATGCTTAGAGGAAGGTTACCCAAGTTGGTTTTGTACTCACAACCGTCTTTGGATCTTAATTGATTAGTTCAAACTACAAACAGGATAGATCCAAAAGTTAGAGTCCACATTATAACTTTTAAATTAAGTTTGAAAAACTTAATTTCATGTTACTTGTTGATTTTTCCCAAATTACGCACTCCAATTCTCATTGTACTTACTTTGATTAGGTTTCATTTCACATATTCGGACCCTAAACGCTATGGGTATTCTGAAACAGAGTTGAAAACTTAGTGGGTTACCCTCGAAACACAAAAACAGCCACCAAACTAACTTGAAAACGAACTCACCTTGTAGATCTGGACTTGTCGGGCTATGGGTATTTGAACACGCCACTATTCATGCATGGAGGAGTGGTCGTGAGTGCTAGGCTTCGATCGACAATGGCTACACACCGGCGGTAATGACGGGTCCTTGAGCGAAACGAAGAAACTGCATATGGTGATTGTGGGGTTCGAACGCGAGTACAAGAGAGAGAGGAAGAAGGCTCGTCGGCATTCAATTTGTGGGTCTTCTGCGTACAGGCAGTAGCGACGCGACGTCTCTGAACGAAATAGTGCTGGATCGAGGTAGACTGGGCAGTGATGTGCAAAGGAGGGAGATTCAGGGTTGCTACTCGTTGGAAATCGTGACAGATCTGTGAGAAAGAGGGAGAAATGCTGCCAAAATCGCGTGCCCAAGAGGGAGGGGGAGTTCGCTGGAGTTTTGTGTTGCCGTTGACTACACTAGAGGCTCCCTATCATAAATTGAGAGAGAAGAAGAAGAAATCGAATGGTGAAGGCAAGGGTGGATGTACGTTGGGCCGGGGCTCAAGCCCCCCTCAACTTTTTAACTTAATCTATTTGTATTCAAAACTACACTTTTACCTCAAGTTTTCTTGTTGGCTAGATGGATGAAGCCCAATTAATATTCTCAATTCTCTAGTTTGAGCCCCAACATGCACATTCTTTTAGTTTTTAGCTTTTTTTCATTTTTCATTTTTTTTCGTTTTCATTTTCATTTTTTAAGCTCATTTATCATTTTTCTGTTTTTTTTCGTTGTTTTTTTTTTCCCTTCTTTTCGTTTTTTTCTTTTCATTTTTTTTCCGTTTATTTTTCCAGTTTCTTTCTTCTTTTTTTTTCTCATTTTTCTTATTGTTTTTTGGGTTTTGTCTTTTCAAAGTAATATTTATTTTTCATATATATTTAAAATAATTTAAATTTCTTTCTTTCTTTCTTTCTTTTAGTTCAAAAATTCTTTCTAATAACAAATACATGATATTATAATTCTTTTTTCAATTTCATTTTTAAATTTTAATTTTTTTTCGGGAAATAGAGATGGAACAATAAAAATATTTTTGAATTTTAGTAAATTATTTTTATTAAATTCATTATATAAAAATAATTTATAATTCTATGAAAGAGAAAAAAAAATCTAATTGTTAATTGTTATTTCAAGTTTCATTTTTTTTATACACTTATAAATTTGATCAATTTTAATAGGCTTTTGAATCAATTGCCTTTAAACTTTCAATTTTGTATTTAATAGATTCTCGAGTTTTCAATTTAATGTCTTTAAACTTTCAATTTTGTATTTAATAGGTTCTCGAGTTTTGAATTTAATGTTTATAATAGATCTGTAACCTAATAGTTAATTTTTTTTTTAAAGTTCAAGGATCTATTAGATACAAAATTGAAAATTCATGAACCTGTTAGGCAGAAATTGAAAGCTTAGTGACTTAGTAGAAATCTTTTAATGTCAAGAACTTCTTAAACAAAATCTTAAAAATTTAAGGACCAAATTTTTAATTTAGTTAATTTAATATCAAAATATACGAACTGATATCAATATATATCAATATATCAATGTGTTCAAAATTATTTCTATATAGCCCCCCCCCCCCCCCCCCCCGGGACATAAAATTCTAGATCTGCCACTGGGTGAAGGCCTTGGTGCTCTTGTTGTCGTGAGGAAGGAGAAGATTGGGGAAGAAGATGATGCATAGGGATGCACGCTAGTCAAAATGATTTAGGGTTTAATTTTTTTCCTCTATTTTCTAAAATATCTTTTCCCTCTTTTTTAACATTCCCCTATTCCTTTTTCCCTCTTTACCCCTCTCATAAGTCCTTTCTTTTCCTTTAATTTTTTTTTTCTCTCTTCTCAAATTTCAAACTTTGGATTAAGCTCCAAATTGCTTAGACAAAATTTCAAACTAGCTAACTTGAGCCCCATATTCCTCAAATTAAACTTCAACCATAAATCCAATAGCCCCAATCAAAAAAGCTAATCTCAAAATTAATTACAGGAAAAAAAACTCACAATTTACTCCAAAAGTAAAAATTAAACTTACCAGAAAATGTGGGGCGTTACATATCCATGTAATATGATTGTAAAAAATTGTACTAAAAAAACTACTATCCTTGAAAAATGTTTTAAGACTATTTTGTCCTTGTATCAAGTTTTAAATTTACAATATATGTCACCTACAATTAATTACCAAAAATTAATAAATTATATATTTCATTATTTTTTATTAAATTGTCTTCTTTCAATTGAAAAGCACCTTCATACACACACCCACATTAGTTTTCTTTCTTTCTTTCTTTCTTTTATAATTTAATAATTTAATTAAAATGTAAAATAAAATAAATATTAGTTACTTAAACTCTTTTCACCTCTATGTGGCCTATATCTTATCTTATCTTATCTTACTATCTTAAAAAAGGGGCTAAGGAGGAGAATCATTTTTGGACTATTTTGTCCAAATGATAATTCCATAATTCAAATATGCCCCTTCATTAATTATTATTCTTCTATTGTTTTCATATTAAATTATTTTTATATATTTAAGTAATAAATTAAAATTAAATTAATATGAAATTATTTTATATATTTAATATTTAAGTTATGAAATTGCAGTAAGAAATAAATAGCCATTATCAAATAGCATGTAGTGGGTTTTAGAAAACTTAAATTGCAGTAAAAATATATAGCATGTACGTGTGGGCTTGAATTGTTAATAATTGAAATTGAACTACAAGTACCAAATTGAAAACTAGCATGTAGTGGGAGATAGAAAACTGAAAATTGTATGCACATTGAAGGATGTTTACATCATCTTTTCAAATTCCATAACCAAAAAATTAAATTGTCAATTATGTATACTGTAAGCCCTAAACTCTCTTTTGATCATATTGTGCTCATATATGATGTTTTGACATATGCAAATTGATATAGGTTGCACTAAAAGATGTCGTGGTAGAATTTGGGAATCTCCTAAGTTGTGGATATTAACGTACACAAAGCTTCATAAGGAGACAGGTTACGCATTGGGATAAGCATATTAAAAGTTGAGTTGAAGTAAGTTAAGGTCATGAGCAAGTTGGGTACACATTAGGTGTATGTTGTGTTGAATACAAAAGCTGTAATTTCTAATTAATTTAGTTAAAATTTCTTTACAATTTAGGTGGATTGAAAGAGACTTAAAGTCTAAAGAGAGAAGGAGGAGCTGGCCATTTTAGTTACATTTTCGTTGGAGTTTTTTTGTTATAGTGGAAGGATGAGCTGTCCAACACTTGTGACTGCAGTAGACAGCTGGAAGCTCTAGGAAGTGGATAAACTTAAAACAGTCATATCTCTCAATCCACTTGAGCAAATTCGATGATTCTTGAGCCAAAATCTCAGAAATTGAATGAAGATTAGGTCTGGAAACTTTTGTAAGAAAATATGAAGAATAAGGTCGTGAACATTTAAGAAAACCGAGAGGTGTTCCCAGTTTTTCTGCCAGCAGAACAGGGTGAAGAAATCTGGTGATTTTGAGCTCTTGAGGACGAATTAGAAGCTAAAATTTTGAGGTAAGTAAGTTTAGATGTTGTATTTGAGGGTTATCAAATAAAATTTGGTGGTTGTTTTGCTAAAGTTTGAGAAACTCATGCTGGAAGTCGAATCTGTAATTTTTGGCTCAAAACAGAGGGGTCTAGAGAGCTTAAGGAAGTTGTGTTCCAATTTGTTATACCCTATTGCCAAGTGTGTGCAATTACTATCCTATGAGTTATGTGACTGAGTTAGATCAATTTTTGGGCCAAGTAGCAAAAGGAATTAATGTTATGGAATTCATTTTCAGGGCAAACGAAGATAGGAGAAGCTTATAAGCCTTGGGAGCCTTCCGGTGTTTGTGAGTAATTTTGTTTGAAAACCTATGTGTTGATCTTTATTTATTCAAAAGCTTACTAGTGATGGATATTGAAGCATGCTTAAACTAAGTTATATTCATTTTTCATTGAATTCCTACTAATAAATGTCGGTGTTGAAAGTTAAGCATAATTGTAACTAGTTTGTTACTCCGCGTTCAAGCATGAAACCTAAGTTTGGAAGTAGGGTTTTTCTTGGAAGTACCATGCATTAATCCACTCTAAAACATGTTTGAATTGCTTGAAACTTAAAGTATGATGGTTTGGCTATGTTAAAGAATTTATGCGTTGAGAACACGAAAAATGAGTTTGGTTAATGAGTTCTCTTTTAATCATACGATGAACTACACTTGAAGTTGGAAGCTTGTTTAATGATGAAAGTTTGTGTTTATGTTGAGAACTTGCTGAATGTGATTCCAAAACATGTTTCCTAACTATTTAAAGCATGCCCTTGTATATTATTAACCCCCGGTACTGAAGGACACGGAGAAGGTACCTGGGAGGGAGAAAACTTGACCCCCGATACTGAAGGACAGTGAGAAGGTATTCGGGTGGTAGTTGGTCTGGCCCCAATACTGAAGGACATGGAGAAGGTATTAGGGGAGACCAGTGAGCCTAAATGGCATACCACGTGCACGTGAGAGAGAGAGGTATTGAAGTTGTTGGTTAGAGAGGACTCTACCATAGCTAGGGTATCATGCTACAAGTTTTCTTTATCATGAGTTTTGATGCATTGATTATCCTGGTGCTTAAAGCCTATAATTTGGCGACATTGTTTAATTACTTTTGATACTTTACCTATGAACGCATAACTTATTAAATAGTCACTCACTGGGCTTCCCAGCTCACGTTTTCAACATGTTTTCTCTCCCCAGGTAGCAAACGAGTTCCCGGTGCTTAGCCTCGACAAGACCTGTTTGCCACCACGCCACTTAGCTCCTTGTATATATATACTTCCACCTGTATATAGTTTTGAAATAAAAGCATTCTAGTCGGGGTGTAATACTTAAGTATGTTATGACTTGTTATGAAAACCTAGTATGGAAAAATGATTGCATCTTATTCAGGTGTGCAACTGTGCGCTCAATTTTACTAGTTCATATATGCTTCGTTGTATACAATTTCAGGTTAATGTTAGGTTGGGCAGGGAGTGGCAGTAAGAGGGCTGTTATTCTCTGTCTTCGCATTCCTTCCTAGGATTAGGCAAGTGAACTGGGAGGGGGTGTGACAACTTGGTATCAGAGCAAAAGGTTTTGGGAAGGGAACTAGGTTCATGCATTAAACTAGGAGCTTGTTGTCTTAATTATTTTAACAAGATTGTATAATTTAGGACCATGGCTCGAGGTGGCAAACGAGGCAGGCAAGTGGAGGCCGGAACTCAAGAAGCTACTGGCAATAGAGGAAGAGATGTATCAGAGGGAGAGTCTAGTCATCCTCAGCAAGAGGTGAACCTGGAGGAACAGATCTTTGCAAGGATTACTCAAAGGTTAGCCGAAAGTGTTGGATCGGCACATGCAGACCCATAAAAGAAGTATGGTATTGAAAGGCTAAAGGCCTTAGGTGCAACGACATTCGAAGGCACCACAGATCCTGCTGATGCCGAGGTTTGGTTAAATCTAATTGAGAAGTGTTTCAGAGTTATGCGATGCCCTGAAGACAGGAAGGTTGATTTAGCAACATTTTTGCTTCAGAAAGGGGCGGATGATTGGTGGAGGATAACAGAGAGTAGGAAAGGAGAAGCATGGAGTTGGAAAGAGTTTCGAAAGGCATTTGAAGATAAGTACTATCCGAGTTCTTACCGTGATGCAAAGAGGAACGAGTTTCTGGGGCTCGTTCAGGGATCGATGACAATAGCATAATATGAGAAGAAGTTCACAGAGTTATCAAAGTATGCTAGCACTATTGTTGCAAGCGAGATAGATCGATGCAAGAGGTTCGAGGATGGTCTACGAACAGAGATCCGAACGCCTGTGACAGCAAGTTCAGAGTGGGTTGAGTTTTCCAAGCTAGTGGAGACAACGCTAAGGGTGGAGCGAAGCCTAGTAGAGGAAAGAATGGGAAGAGGAGTTGTAGGTGATGGACGTACCAGTTATTCGGTTAGTTCATCACGAGCTCGGCTCCAACCAGGAGATAGTGGGAGATTCACCCCAAGAATTTCTGGAAAAGGGAGCTTCAAACCTCATCATGGTGGGCAGTATACTTCCAAGACTGGTACGAGTGGAGGTAGGGAGAGACAGAGGCAGCAGAGATCGAGTTTTTCGACAGGGTCAGCAAGAGACTCTCGTACAGGACAACCCGGTGAGTCGGTAGCTAGTTCAGCTAGGAAACCATTATGCAACACTTGTGGAAAGTATCATTGGGGTCGATGTTTGAGTGGGAGTAATGTATGTTTTAATTGTGGGCAAGAAGGTCATTTTAAGATGGAATGCCCCCAGCTAATGCAGGAGAACAAGGTAGGACAGAGAACTGCGTCGCAGACTGTGAACCAACAGCAAACGATTGGGGTAGCTGGAGGAGAAGGCACTAGTAGGGCTATGCAGAAGGGACCTGTAGGCCGACCCCGACAGCAGGGGAAGATCTATGCCATGACACAGCAGGAGGCAGATGATGCATCAGAAGTTGTTTCTGGTATACGTTCTATTTGTGGTAAACATGCGCATGTGTTATTAGATCCAGGAGCTACACATTCTTTTATCTCTTGTATGTTTGCTACTAATATTGAGGGGGAATTAGAACCTCTATCTGAAGAACTGTGCATATATACTCCTATTGGTGCTATGATGATAGTCCGTAGCTTCTATAGGAATTGTATGGTAGAAGTAGATGGTATGACTATGACAGCCGAACTGATTCCCTTAGATCTTCAAGAGTTCGACGTTATCTTGGGGATGGATTTCTTGTCTAGGTATCATGCCTCTATGGACTGTCATAGAAAGGAAGTTGTGTTGAGGAAGCCAGGCGACATTGAGGTCATGTTTAAGGGGTATAGGAAGATATTGCCTACTTGTATAATATCAACTATTAAAGCTAGAAAATTATTGAATAAAGGTTGTACAGCATATCTCGCATATGTAGTTTGTGCACCGACGAGTAAATTGATACCTGAGGACATTCTAGTAGTATGTGAGTATTTAGATGTTTTCCCAGAGGAGCTATCAGGGTTGCCACCTGATAGAGAGGCGGAGTTTACCATAGACTTGATTCCAGGAACGACGCCAATATCTCAAGCACCGTACAGGATGGCACCGAAGGAATTGAAGGAGTTGAAAACTCAGTTGCAGGAGTTGGGGGATAAGGGTTATATCCGACCAAGCGTATCTCCGTGGGGAGCACCTGTGTTATTTGTGAAAAAGAAAGATGGGACATTACGATTATGTATTGATTACCGACAGTTAAATAAAGTAACAATACGTAATAAGTATCCATTGCCCCGTATAGATGACTTGTTCGACCAACTAAAGGGTGCCTCGGTGTTTTCCAAAATTGATTTGCGATCGGGGTACCATCAATTGAAGATTAAGGACTTTGATGTACCAAAGACAGCTTTCAGGACAAGGTATGTGCATTACGAGTTCTTGGTAATGCCATTCGGGTTAACAAATGCCCCAGCAGCATTCATGGATCTCATGAATCGAGTTTTCCATCCTTACCTTGATCACTTCGTGATAGTATTTATTGATGACATCTTAGTGTATTCAGAAAGTAAGGAGAAGCATGCGGAACATCTCAAAATAGTGCTACAGACATTACGAGATCGGAAGCTGTATGCTAAACTTAGTAAGTGTGAGTTTTGGCTGGAGCAGGTTGTGTTTTTGGGACACGTAGTGTCAGCAGCCGGAGTTCAAGTGGATCCTCAGAAGACAGAAGCAATAGTCAAGTGGGAACGACCCACTTCAGTATCGGAAGTCCGTAGTTTTCTGGGACTTGCAGGATACTACCGACGTTTTATCGAGGGGTTTTCAAAGATAGCTCTTCCATTAACCAGTTTGACAAAGAAGAACACGAAGTTCGAGTGGGGTGAAGAGTGTGAAAAAAGTTTTCAAGAGTTAAAGAACAGACTTGTGACAGCACCGGTATTAACTCTACCTACCACGGGAAAAGAGTTTGAGGTTTACTGTGATGCATCACATCAGGGCCTTGGATGTGTTCTTATGCAGGATGGGAAAGTGATCGCTTATGCGTCAAGACAACTGAAAAAGCATGAGTGTAACTATCCTACTCATGATCTGGAACTCGCAGCAGTTGTGTTAGATTTAAAAATTTGGAGGCATTATCTGTTTGGTGAGAAATGTCATATCTACACAGATCATAAAAGTTTAAAATATATCTTTGAGCAGAAGGAGTTGAATTTGAGGCAGCGGAGGTGGCTCGAGTTGATAAAAGACTATGACTGTACCATCGAGTATCACCTAGGGAAGGCTAATGTTGTAGCTGATGCACTCAATAGGAAGTCGAAGCAACCTAAGAGTTCACTTAATGCTGTTAGAGTGGCTCTGTTAGAGGAACTCAAGAGTTCTAATGCAGAAGTGTCAGTTGGTGAAAAAGGAAATCTGTTAGCTCATTTTCAGATAAGACCTACTTTAATTAATGAGGTTATCTCAAGTCAAGCTAGAGACCCTGTCCTTAAGAAATTGATGGAAGAGGTGAACTTGAAGCAGAGAGCAGATTACGAAATAAGACGTGATGGGGCGTTGATGAAGTGTGGTAGGTTTTGTGTACCGAAAGATGAAGCTTTGAGAAACACAATACTGGATGAAGCACATAGTTCAGCTTATGTGATGCATCCGGGAGGGACAAAGATGTACCGGACATTGAAGAGCCATTATTGGTGGCCAGGAATGAAACGAGAGATAGCAGAGTATGTCTCTAAATGTCTTATCTGTCAGCAGGTGAAGCCTGAACGACAGAAACTAGGAGGACTTCTAAACCCACTCCCAGTACCTGAATGGAAGTGGGAGCATGTAACCATGGATTTCCTTTTTGGACTTCCTCGGACACCGAGCGGTTATGATGGGATTTGGGTGATAGTTGATAGACTTACCAAGACTGCTCGATTTTTACCAGTTAAGGTAACTTTCACCTTGGATAAACTGGCTAAATTGTATGTTGACAGGATTGTATGCCAATACGGAGCCCCAATATCAATTGTGTCAGATAGGGACTCGAGGTTCACTTCCAAGTTTTGGCCGAGCCTTCAAGAGGCCTTAGGAACTAAACTGCACTTCAGTACAGCATTTCATCCACAGACTGATGGTCAGTCAGAAAGGACCATCCAAACCCTCGAAGACATGCTTCGAGCATGCGTGTTGCAGTATAAAGGAAGTTGGGAAACTCATCTATCATTGATGGAGTTTGCATACAATAACAACTATCATTCTAGCATTGGAATGGCGCCGTACGAAGCATTGTATGGAAGAAGATGTAGAACCCCTATATGTTGGGGTGAGGTAGGGGAAAGAAAGCTAATAGGGCCAGAGTTAGTCCAAGTTACTTCAGAAAATGTTAAATTTATCAGGGAAAGGCTGAAGACAGCGCAAGATAGACAAAAGAGTTATGCTGACAAGCGAATGAGAGATTTAGAATTCGAAATCGGAGACAAAGTTTTCTTGAGATTGTCCCCGTGGAAGGGTATTTTACGGTTCGGAAGAAAAGGGAAGCTGAGCCCGAGATATATAGGTCCTTACGAAATTCTGGAACGTGTAGGGCCATCAGCTTACAGATTAGCTTTACCTATAGAGTTGTCTCGGGTACATAATGTTTTCCATGTATCAATGTTAAGGAAATACATTTCTGACCCATCACATGTGCTCAAGGCGGGACCAGTGCAACTTAAGGAGAATCTATCTTATGAGGAAGAACCTCTACAAGTACTTGATCGGAAGGAACAGGTACTTAGGAACAAGACAATACCGTTGGTAAAAGTATTGTGGAGAAATCACGAGGTCGAGGAAGCAACCTGGGAGAGCGAAGACCAAATGAAAGAAAAGTACCCACAACTTTTCTCGTACAAATGATGTTGCTGAATTTCGAGGGAGAAATTCCTCTTAAGGGGGTAGTAAATTGTAAGCCCTAAACTCTCTTTTGATCATATTGTGCTCATATATGATGTTTTGACATATGCAAATTGATATAGGTTGCACTAAAAGATGTCATGGTAGAATTTGGGAATCTCCTAAGTTGTGGATATTAACGTACACAAAGCTTCATAAGGAGACAGGTTACGCATTGGGATAAGCATATTAAAAGTTGAGTTGAAGTAAGTTAAGGTCATGAGCAAGTTGGGTACACATTAGGTGTATGTTGTGTTGAATACAAAAGCTGTAATTTCTAATTAATTTAGTTAAAATTTCTTTACAATTTAGGTGGATTGAAAGGGACTTAAAGTCTAAAGAGAGAAGGAGGAGCTGGCCATTTTAGTTACATTTTCGTTGGAGTTTTTTTTGTTATAGTGGAAGGATGAGCTGTCCAACACTTGTGACTGCAGTAGACAGCTGGAAGGTCTAGGAAGTGGATAAACATAAAACAGTCATATCTCTCAATCCACTTGAGCAAATTCGATGATTCTTGAGCCAAAATCTCAGAAATTGAATGAATATTAGGTCTGGAAAATTTTGTGAGAAAATATGAAGAAGAATGTCGTGAAAAGTTAAGAAAACCGAGAGGTGTTCCCAGTTTTTCGGCCAGCAGAACAGGGTGAAGAAATCTGGTGATTTTGAGCTCTTGAGGACGAATTAGAAGCTAAAATTTTGAGGTAAGTAAGTTTAGATGTTTTATTTGAGGGTTATCAAATAAAATTTGGTGGTTGTTTTGCTAAAGTTTGAGAAACTCATGCTGGAAGTCGAATCTGTAATTTTTGGCTCAAAACAGAGGGGTCTAGAGAGCTTAAGGAAGTTGTGTTCCAATTTGTTATACCCTATTGCCAAGTGTGTGCAATTACTATCCTATGAGTTATGTGACTGAGTTAGATCAATTTTTGGGCCAAGTAGCAAAAGGAATTAATGTTATGGAATTCATTTTCAGGGCAAACGAAGATAGGAGAAGCTTATAAGCCTTGGGAGCCTTCCGGTGTTTGTGAGTAATTTTGTTTGAAAACCTATGTGTTGATCTTTATTTATTCAAAAGCTTACTAGTGATGGATATTGAAGCATGCTTAAACTAAGTTATATTCATTTTTCATTGAATTCCTACTAATAAATGTCGGTGTTGAAAGTTAAGCATAATTGTAACTAGTTTGTTACTCTGCGTTCAAGCATGAAACCTAAGTTTGGAAGTAGGGTTTTTCTTGGAAGTACCATGCATTAATCCACTCTAAAACATGTTTGAATTGCTTGAAACTTAAAGTATGATGGTTTGGCTATGTTAAAGAATTTATGCGTTGAGAACACGAAAAATGAGTTTGGTTAATGAGTTCTCTTTTAATCATACGATGAACTACACTTGAAGTTGGAAGCTTGTTTAATGATGAAAGTTTGTGTTTATGTTGAGAACTTGCTGAATGTGATTCCAAAACATGTTTCCTAACTATTTAAAGCATGCCCTTGTATATTATTAACCCCCGGTACTGAAGGACACGGAGAAGGTACCTGGGAGGGAGAAAACTTGACCCCCGATACTGAAGGACAGTGAGAAGGTATTCGGGTGGTAGTTGGTCTGACCCCAATACTGAAGGACATGGAGAAGGTATTAGGGGAGACCAGTGAGCCTAAATGGCATACCACGTGCACGTGAGAGAGAGAGGTATTGAAGTTGTTGGTTAGAGAGGACTCTACCATAGCTAGGGTATCATGCTACAAGTTTTCTTTATCATGAGTTTTGATGCATTGATTATCCTGGTGCTTAAAGCCTATAATTTGGCGACATTGTTTAATTACTTTTGATACTTTACCTATGAACGCATAACTTATTAAATAGTCACTCACTGGGCTTCCCAGCTCACGTTTTCAACATGTTTTCTCTCCCCAGGTAGCAAACGAGTTCCCGGTGCTTAGCCTCGACAAGACCTGTTTGCCACCACGCCACTTAGCTCCTTGTATATATATACTTCCACCTGTATATAGTTTTGAAATAAAAGCATTCTAGTCGGGGTGTAATACTTAAGTATGTTATGACTTGTTATGAAAACCTAGTATGGAAAAATGATTGCATCTTATTCAGGTGTGCAACTGTGCGCTCAATTTTACTAGTTCATATATGCTTCGTTGTATACAATTTCAGGTTAATGTTAGGTTGGGCAGGGAGTGGCAGTAAGAGGGCTGCTATTCTCTGTCTTCGCATTCCTTCCTAGGATTAGGCAAGTGAGCTGGGAGGGGGTGTGACATATACATCTTCCATTTCCTATAAATAGTTGCATGCATTTGAAATGCATTTGTTAAGCAAAGATCATTGTACTTTTTTGTGCCAAAAATGCCCCTTCATTAATTATTATTCCTCTATTGTTTTCATGTTAAATTGTTTTTATATATTTAAGTAATAAACAAAAATAAAATTAATATGAAATTATTTTATATATTTAATATTTAAGTTATGAAATTGCAGTAAGAAATAAATAGCCATTATCAAATAGCATGCAGTGGGTTTTAGAAAACTTAAATTGAAGTAAAAATATATAGCATGTACGTGTGGGCTCTAATTGTTAATAATTGAAATTGAACTACAAGTACAAAACTGAAAATTAGCATGTAGTGGGAGATAGAAAACTGAAATTTGTATGCACATTAAAGGATGTTTACATCATCTTTTCAAATTCCATAACCAAAAAATTAAATTATCAATTATGTATACATCTTTCATTTCCTATAAATAGTTGTATGCATTTGAAATGCATTTGTTAAGCAAAGATCATTGTACTTTTTTGTGCCAAAAATTTAAATAGCTGCACTCTATAGTATTGTACTTTTTCAATTTCATATTTTAGGTTTACTAATAGTTTATTTTTTATACGAGATCTGGAACCTTTCCAAAATACTTAGAGTTTGAAAGCAATTGTTATTCGCAAAGGTATTATTGAAAAATATCAGACTACGAAGGGAAAACTTCTAGAGATATTGAAAGTCATCGTCATTGATGAAGAGTTAACTCTACTTTTTTTTTAATGTTCATAATTTTTTAAGAGTAATTTTAAATGTCTATCATAGTTCAATATTTTTTTCTTTTAAATATTCTTATATTTTCACTTCTTTTATCTTTGTCTCTCTCTCTCTTTTTTTTTCTTCTATAATTTTCTTTAAAGTTTGCAAAATATAGATATTTAGATCTTTGTTAATTTTTTTCATTTAATTTTGTTTGTCATGGAATAAAGATTCAAATTACTCTCTACAATGACTTAATTCAAAAAATTCAATGATCTTCTAGAGAAGGGAAAAGTTTATATCATTCGTAATGGGAAAATTAGTACAATGAATCTAAACGTCCATAATGAGATTGAGATTGCATTCACAAATACTAGTGAAATTGAGTTGATGGAGAATATGTCTTTTTGTTATAAAAAAAATTAATCATGTTGGTTTTACTTCCATTAACAACAATTTTGTCTCTCACGTTTTTGGTAAGCATTTTTTTTTCATATTATAAATATAAACAATTTAGTTTCATTATACGATTTCCTTTTTCTAACTTCCAATCATTTGTAGATATTGTTAGGGTTGTAATAAGTGTAAAACCAACTTCTCTTATCAAATCTCGAAATTTAAAAGAAAATTTTACCAAGAAACATGGATATATTCCTTCTTGATAAAAGATAATGTTTTTTCCCTTTAGAAGTTAATTAAATAAAATTTTCTTATTCATATATATTATAATTCTTTGTTATGTGTGTAGTTCCAATACCATGAAGTTGACAATTTGGGCAGATTTAGATGAACATGAAGGAGGAGTTTTAGAAAAGAACAACAAAGCATGTCAAATAATTGTAGTGTCTAATGTTAAGGTCACCTGTTACGAAGGTATTAATTCTTTTTTTGTAGTATTATTTTTTATCCTTATGAAAAAATAAAAAAAATAATAAATATATGTGAATACAAAATCTTAATGTGCGTAATGTTATTTGGAATTATTTACAAATGAGGTCAATTTGACAACCACTAATATCAGTGACATTGCAATTAATCCCCCTATAGAAGAGATTGAATGTTTGAGGAAAAAGTAAGTACATTAATTTTTTTGTTCTAACACAAACTATATTGGAGGTGTGTGTGCTAATATATGTTACTTTCGTCGTGAAGGTTTGAGTACCTTTTTATTGAGAAGAAACTTAGTCATTTATTAATTCCTTCTAAAAGGTTTAGGGAGACTTCTTAAGTGTGTTTAGAAGATATTATTTTGGGAAAAGTGAAGGGAGAATTTTGCAGTTTCATAAGAAGAATTGTAAAGATTCAAAATAAAGGAATCAATGTGGTTTGAAAAGTGTACTTGCAATGAAGAGTATATCCAATAGGTGATGCCATCACAAGTTCATGTCCTACATGCAAAATGAATCAACTTCATTTGTAAGAAGATCCATGTCAAAAATGATTTTTTGAGATGGAGATTCAGAAGCTTACATTACTATGTTTGATGGTACTCAACATTTAATAGGGTGTAATGTGGTTGAATATTTTAATGATCTTTCCAAAGTAAGTTTTTCCTTTTAAATTAAGTTTCTCAAAATTATATTATTTAAAATTTTCACATTATGTACATGTATACAAACACACACACATATAATATGAATTTTTTTCCTTAGGTTCAAAAAAAGGAGAGCAGTGAATATGAATTTTTTTTTTGTTAGATTGGACAAGGATGGGGAAAGAGATAGAGTATTGGAAGATGTTGAGAACCATAATAAGAGGCTAAAATTGAAGTTTAGCATCAAAGGGATGGCAACCATGTCCTTTGAGATTTAAAGTTTTTGCATTTATTTTATTTTTCGAATACTAAAATTTTCGTTTGATGGTCCTATGTTTCTTCAATTTTTTTTGGTAATTCTTAATTTAAAATAATGTTATTATTATGTCTTTAAATGACATTCATTACTGTTATGACCTCCCTCTAATAAAAATTTGAGCTATCATTTCAAAATAATAATAATAATAATAATAATAATAATAATCATCATTTTTGGTAGTGATTTGGGTTCATCTCTCCCTCTTTAGCAACTTGCAAGTTCTTTCAATCTCTAAATCCAAAGGAAAAATATTAGCCCCCTTATCACTTCGCATGCACCAAGAAAAGCCTCCTCAAAAGAAAACCAATAAAAACAACTCAAAACAACAAAAACAACAAAAATAAAATTCTAAATTAAAATCCAGCACTTTCTTTTCAATATCAAATGAAATTAAAGTCAATTTTCCAGACAATAACACTAAAAAATTGTTAAGTGATTATCTGTAATGCCGCAAGTGCATGAGCCAAGTAGTAAATGAAGGGAATAATCTAATTAAACCCAAGCGGAAGCGTAGATATCGGTTTGAGTTTATTTAGAATTAAATAATATTATTATGGTTAAGCATAACATACCTTGAAAATATAGAGATTCTTCTGGCGGATCTTTATCTCTTCCACAAAGTCTTCCTAGCTATGACTCGAACACAAGACCAAGGCTTGTGGGAGCCTATTGAAAGAAAATCCACAAGGGATTAAAGAGGAGAGGTCTAGAGAGAATTCTCTAATTCTCTCTATTAAGGAGAAGTGTGTTGTGAAGAATGCCCAATGGCTCGCCCCTTGGGTCCTATTTATAATGGTCTAGGGAAGATAATTAAATAATATATTTTAATATCTAATATATTAAAATATATTTATCTAACCAATTTGAATCTTATTCAAACATTTTAAAATTTTCCTACGACATTTATTACCTAATTTGAATCCAATTCAAATTAATAAATATCTTTTCTTTAATGTATCTAATATACATTAATTATTTTAATATTTAATGTATCAAATACAATAAATATATTTTTCTCTTTTATATTTAATATATCTAATATATTAAATATTAATTTGAACACTTCAAATTAAATATTAATTTGAACATTTCAAATTTTAATATTTAATGTATCAAATACAATAAATATATTTTCCTCTTTTATATTTAATATATCTAATATATTAAATGTTAATTTGAACACTTCAAATTAATATTAATTTGAACATTTCAAAATTTTCTTTCAACTAAATTGATCTTTTAGTGTTACTATGAGCTAGCAAGGGGACCTTATGGACCTACAGATTATAAGCTCCAATGATACAAAATTAATTAATTAAACTCTTTAATTAATTAATTTTCATTCATTAACTATAGATCACTCCACTATAGACCTAGAGTTGCACTCTTAGGCACTGAAGGACAAGTTGCGTCCATAGATATAATCATTACATGCAAGTCGATCCTTCACGAGTTGTTCGTAATTACAGCTCGATCAAAAATCCGTTTTACCCCTATAATTACATCTTGCACCTTAAGTACCACTGATTCTCTAATGAACAATCTGTTTATAATCTAATTATAAACTAAGTCCCTCTCGGGCAATGAGAGGGTGGGGCCCCATTGTTCAAGTCCCGAAATCAGCATTTAAGGGAACTACTCATCTACTTACCCTATAAGGGAATGAGTGAATTCCATATTGTGAGATTATGTTCCCAGCTCCCTATTTGGTCAAGTCCCCAAAATGGTAGGCTTATTGAATCGGCAACAAAAGTCACTCTCACCCATGCAAATCAAAGGACAAGCCCTCACAGGCAGGAGTTCATAACTCACTTAGGATTAAGATCGAGTCGCATATGATCATCCTGATGAAATATTAATCTTCTCAATTAACGGATTTATAAAGAGACATTAAATTTTTCGTGGTCCAGTCTTATACAAACTCATTGTATAATGTACCCCCCACTCACATGTCTCCACATGAATGATTTGGATCAAATCATTTGTAACTATTACAAAGTGAGCCGTATCAATAGTGTTACCAGGATAAGGAACCCAACCTTATCCATATATTATGACTCTTTAGGTTACTTCTTGAACACGATCCTCTTGTATGTCAACCACATACTGTTCAAGATTACACTAATAACCTTGGATTTTTCATATAATGGATAATATTATATTGCAAATAAAATAATCAAAATTATTATTAATTATTAAATAATTAATTAATTACGAGGCTTTAGGACATAAATCCCAATAGTAAAATGATAAGTATATCAACTATCGTATCCACAGGGAATTGACAGTAAATCCATTTCAATATTAGAATTAATTGCACTTAATCTTTTTAGAAAATGCAATCAAAGGATACTTTGCCTAAACAATGAAAATAAAACAAGAAAGTGAAAATAAACATGAGACAAATGAATGCTTAAGCTCTAGGGAATTTAATTTCACTAATTGGACCCTCAACCTAATTAATTAGCACCTTAAACTGTCTAATTGATTAACCTCTAAGTCTAGAAGTCTATATCTAGGAATCTCCTCCTGGTCTCATCCTAATCTCATAATTGACTAATTAACACATAAATCCAATTTTTCAATTTTTTTGATTTCTTAGAATTTTTCCTTTTACTCTTTCAGATGGTATCAAGATGCCATTGTGTCAGGATATCTTATCCATCTCTCTAGGAAAATGTATATCTCCATAAAATACTTTGAGTTCAATCCTTTTTTTTTCTCCACTCGGACCAATTTGCCTCCTCGGCTTCTTATACTTAAAGTTAATCTTTATGGCCCTGATTAACTAATTGTGGCATTAATTCCCTTCAATTACAACTTCTAAAGTCGATTTAATACTCCCGCTGTCACTCAGGTAAATAAACTTCAGTCATGCAATACAATTCTAGCCTAATTTTCCTATCTTGAGTGTCAAATTAAGCAATGGATCAATTAAACCTTCGCAAAAAGCTTAAGGATGTGTTTGGTTCCCAGGTTTCAAGGGGGAAGTTTGGGTTTAATTACCCTAACCCATGCTTGGTTCCCAGTTTTACAAACCCATAGACCCAAGTAATTAACCCCCCATTTTCTCTTATCATTTTGTTAAACCCCCTTATCTTTTACCCACTTTATCTTCTCCCAATTTTTCTTCCCTCTTTCTCTCTCCTCTCTCTTATGCACATTACCCATGTTACCCACTTTTTCCTCTCCCAATTTTCCTTCCCTCTTTCTCTCTCCCCTCTCTTCCATTCTCATGATTTCTCTTCCTTTCACTCATCACAATTTCCTTTCTCTCTCCTCTCAAGATTTGTTATCTCTCTTCTCCCTTTCCATTAACCCCAAGATGTTCTTCACTTTCACGATCGACGCTATGGCTTCATATCATACAATATTGTTGTTAAATTTCTAGAGCGATTGGAGAAATTGGTGCTCTGTTTTTCTAGATTTAAAGAGAATGATATGTACGGGATGTTCATCATGAAGAAACTTATTATTATATTTTAAATTTTTTATTAATGTATAAATTATGATAAAAGTTATTTTATTATAAATTCTAAACCACACACGTTATATAAACCTAAATTTAATACATCAATTTCCATTTCATAAAATAAAATCCATTTTTTCTAAATCCACAACTTTCCTAAACTTATTTTCTTATAAAAATGTAAAAATCATGTTATCATAGTCAATTAAAAACATAATATTTGTAAAATTAATTAATTAAACTATTTTGGTTAGTGTATCTTGAAGTTAATAGCTTTTAAAATAATATTATTTAAAATACTTTAACTTTATAACCTTATGTATTAGTTAAATATAGAAAGTTAAGTTCAATAGTAATTTTGATGATAGGTAGTAAATAACTTTTGTTAGCACAAGTTATAAATCATTAAATAAACAATTGATAATATTTTATTTATAATTAATTTTATGTTGGATATATTTACATAAAAAATTGTGTTTATATTTATTCACGCTTTGGTACATAGTCTGAAAATATTTTTATAAACAATTAAATATTTATTCTATAAAATAATTATTGGAAGAAAATTGAATTGAAAAATGTATTAAAATTATTTTATTTATTATTAAAATAATACTCTCTAATTTCATAATAAAGTTACATTTTAAATATAATTTAATATATAGTTTTTATTACTTTAATTAAATAAATTATATTATTTATTACAAATTTTAAATTTACCAACCAAATACACTTTTAATAAACTTAGGTTTAACAAATTAGAATTCAAACACAGACTTAACAAACTCAGACTTGACACCATCCAAACACTGGTTTAACAAACTCATACTTAACAAACCTATTTTCTGTACCATCCAAACACAGACTTAACAAACCCAGACTTAACAACCCCAGACTTAATAAACCCAAGCTTAACAAACCACCCAAACCTGCGAACCAAACGACCCCTAAAAGCATTAACAACATATTACACAAATAAGTTGAATCAATAGACAATATAAGATAACTAATTAATTCCTAGATTAAGAACTTAAAACTCCTTAAACAACAACTTAAACATCAAATTCTTAATCTCAAACAACATCCCAAATAAAAACTGTAAAGGAAAACCAAAGAAAACAACCACTGATGTCAATCTTCCACTCTCACTTCGATCAACAACGAAACTGAGCTCCAAATTTGTGATCTACACCTCCAAATTGCTCTCCAAGGCTTCCAAAATAGAGTGTTATCGAGAATTGGGTCTAAACCCTAAATTTGCCTCCTTTTTTCGAGCAACAAAGAGATGAATATATACCTTCTATCGAGAGAGTGTCGAGATGCTATGGACAGCATCTCGACGTCATCCAAAATGGTGTCGTTCTTCACATGCAGAGCTAAGTAGCATCGAGATGCCATAAGTAGCGTCGAGACGCTACGAGCGGAAGTTACATCATGTGTAACATTTTATCGTTGATACGCCACAGGGCAGCATCTCAACATTAGCTCTCGGGTCTCAATGATAAAATAAGGCATCTTGATGCCAATTCTGCGTTAAGACGCCATGCATCACAATCGTACTCTTTCGCAAGGGACAAACCATTGTGCGAAACTTACTCTAACCCAACGAGTAAGTCAGTCGTACGAAAATCAGAAATTGCAAACAACTTCGGTATAAGGTCTAGCCTCCACTGACGTTTCTAGAGAAAATGATTTTGTTAAAACATGAGAGAGAAAGCATTTGAAAACATTTGAGAAAGAGAATGTTATACACTAGCAAGCAATAAGGGACAACAATAACATTGATAGCACGTAACTTGTGTAGGAAGAATTAACAACTAGTCGCATCCCCCAATAGTACATTATGAGGCTAATTTCCTCTGATAGGAGTAAACATCAAAATGGCGAGGAGTCATACGCCAACAAAAATACAAGGAAAGTAAAGAACCAAGCCAAATGAAAGACATATAATGAAAGCAAGGTAAAAGAGGTTGGAAAGGGCATGCGACCACGGGTAACACGCCCTGGACAAGCATGATCGTGACATCCTCCCCCACTTAATTGGTTGACGTTTCCATCGATCGACTCTGCTCAAACTCAACAATCTGAAGAGCAGCTGACTTTAGGCCTTCAGTACGCTCCCAACTTATCTCTGCATGAGGGAGTCCCTTCCACTTCACAAGGAACTTTTGTACATCTCTTCTTGGTTTGTCTGTTCGTCGCATCCTCTCAGCTAAGATCTCTTCAAAATCTTTCTCGTCAGTGTTCTATACTGTGATTGGAGGCTTGGATATCTCGTTGCGAACAGTATCGTCAAGATCTGGATGATAGGGTTTCAAATTACTTACATGGATGGCAAGGTGAATCTTCATCCATGAAGGGAGTTGAACCCTATAGGATATTTTGCTGACTTTATGGATCACTTCAACTCAATCCTCGTATTTTTTCACTAGATGTTGGTCTTTACTTCCCCAAAATGGAGTTGTTCTGGCCTCAGCTTGATAAGTACTTGGTCCCTTGTATGGAACTCCAAGGGACGATGTTTCTAGTCAGCCCACTTTTTCATACGCTTTGGCGCCTTCTCTAAATAGCCGCGAGCTGCCTCTAACGTTTGTTTCCACTCCTTAGTGAAGTTGTATACTTAAGGAGTTTTCCTCACATAAGGGTGGTCTACAACAGGTGTCATAAATGGTTGTCTCCCACACACTATTTCAAAAAGGAGTATTTCCTGGAGCTCTTCTGATAGTTGAAGCTGAATTGTGCTATGTCGAGCATATTGACCCAATTCTTCTGTCTCTCATCTATGAAATGACACATATATTCTTCAAGCATGTTGTTGAAGTGTTCGGTCTGTCCATTAGTTTCGAGGTCGTAGCTAGAAAAGGTTCAGATTTGAGCCTAATAGCCTAAATAACTTTGTCCAGAAGGTCCCCGTGAATCTACCATCTCAATCACTAACGATGCTTTCTGGAATACTCCATAACTTAACAACATTTTAAAGAACAACTGAGCTGTCATCTCAGCTGAACACATCTTCGAAGTCGAGATAAATGTTGCATATTTTTAGAATCTATCAACAACGACTAGGATTGCTTCAAACTCTCCAACCTTGGGGAGATGGATGAAATCAAGGGAGACACTCTCCCAAGGCCTTCTAGGTACTGGCAAGGGTTCAAGCAACCTTGCAATCTTTGCTCTTTCAACCATGTCTTACTGGCAGATCAGACAGGTCTTGGTAACTTGCATAACATCATCGCAGAGGTTTAGCCAGTAGTACCCTCATTTTATTAGGGCATACGTCCTCTGCCACCTAGTGTGGCCTGTCCATAAAGTATAGTGACACTCCTCTAACAACAGCTTCCTTAAATTCCCTAAAGGTGGCACATACATTCGATTGCCTTTAGTGAGGAGAAGATCGTCTTCTACTCAGAACTGTCAGGTCTTCCCTTCTTTAGCAAGCTGAATGATGACTTGTACAGCAGGATCTTTCAACAAGTGTTCCTTTATGTTCTCTCGAACTGTTCCATTTAGTCTACTAGCCTTTAAGTGTGCTAACATGCACAGGGTTGCATATTCTCTCTTACAGCTAAGGGCATCAACTGCTTGGTTAGCCTGACCGAGGTTATGCTCGAACTGAAAATCAAACTTGGCAAGGTATTCCTTCCATCGAGCTTATTTAGACGACAATCTTGGTTGGTTGAAAAAGAGACAAATAAAGTTGTTGTCGGTCTTAACCACAAATTTGGCCCCTAAGAGATATTGCCTCCAAGCCCTCAAACAATGAACAACTGCCAACATTTCTTTCTTGGAGGTGACATACCTTCTTTCTGCATCATTCAACTTCCGACTTTCGTACGCAATTGGATTTCCATCCTGGAGAAGGATGCCACCTAAGGAAAAATCAGACGCATTAGTCTCCACTTCAAAGGGTTTGGTCACATCGGCAATCCTGAGTACCGACCCCTCCATCATTGGCTTCTTCAAGTCTTCAAAGGAAAACTAACATTCTGAAGTCCAGCTCCAGCTAATAATCTTCTTCAACGGGTCCGTCAAGGGTCCTGTCTGCTTCGAAAATCCTTCAACAAATCTCCAGCAGTAATTGGTTAATCTAAGGAAGGAACGTAACTCTGTGACAGAAGTTGGCACCTTCCAATCTCGTATGGCTTTGACCTTCCCGTCTTCCATACTGATCTTTCCACATTCGATTATATGTCCTACATTCTTGTGCGAACATTCACTTCTCCCTTTTCACATATAACTAGTTTGTCCTCAATTTCTCAAAAGGTGGACCTGATGCTCCTCTATCGTTGGACTAGAAACCACAATATCATCTAGGTAGATCACCACAAACTTGTCAAGGTATTTGTGGACTACTTGTTTCATTAGAGTGCAGAAGGTAGCTGAGGCATTCGTGAGGCCGAAAGGCATTACAAGGAATTTGAAGGCTCCATATCTGGTGACACAAGTCATCTTAGGTTCATCTCCTTCTGCAATACGAACTTGATAATACCCTGATCTCAGGTCTTGCTTCTAGAGGTTCTTTGCCCCATGAAGCCGATCAAACAAATTAGTTATAATGGGCAAAGGGTATTTGTTATGAACAGTAAGCTTATTTAACGTACAGTAGTCGATGCATAAACACAGACTACCATCTTTCTTCTTCTGGAAAAGGACTAAGGCACCGTAAGGAGCTTTTGCTAGCCGGATGAACCAGACATTTAAGAGTTTGTCGAGCTATTTTTCAAGTTCAACTAACTTGAGAGGTGTCATATGATAAGCATTCTTGGCGGCAGTTTCGTCTCGGGTAACAGTTCAATCTCATGATCAATTCCCCTACGCGGAGGTAGGGCCTTTGGCAAACTATTAGGAATGACATCAACATATTCCTAAAGACATTCTGAATCTTTATGGGGACTATTTCTTCCTTGTCTTTTTCTTCTAAGATGGGGATGGCCACAAATGTTGGTTCGTCATGAGCGAGACCCTTCTTCAATTGAAGGGTTGATATCATCCTTATTCCATTTGGTTGCTTGATCTTGGCATGTACAACTATGGGGTTGGACCTTGTAATCACCAAGCATGTTGCAAGAGGTATTGGTATAACTTGGTGTTCGAGGAGGAATTCCATCCCCAACACCACATCAAAGTCGTCCATCTTGACGATCATGAAATCGGCTTGTCCACTCCAATCCCCTAATTTCATTGTCGCTTTATTCCCATGATAGGCAGAGTTTTTGAGTTAATGGCTTTCAATTTTCCCATTTCCCTATGCCAAAGTAAGTTCAGTCATTTTGCTACGGTCTCTGTCATGACGTTTTGGGTGGCCCTAGAATCGACCATAGTGCTCTTGGCCAATCGATGGTTGACCCATGCATCCATGTACATAAAACCCCATTCTAATGGCTTTTACGTCTCTCCCACTTTCTTCTGAAGGGCATATAAGAATTTCAAGGCCTCCATGTGAGGGTTGTCCTTCTCTTCATCTTACGATGTCTTGACTTCTACAGTTTCAGATTCGCTTCTGTGTTTGTTCTTAATGTAGCTTGGAAAGCTTAGAGGGCCGCTCATTTCAAGCACTCGAACACCCAATGGGCCCGTTTACATATGAAGCAATGCAACAACCCTCAGTTGTAGTTATTCTGCTGATATGGTCCTCGCCATGAATTTTCGCCTTTCTGTTGGAAGGGTCTACGATCTCCCCCTCTGATTTCAGGTTTGTCTCCTCCACCACCCTTAGAGGAGTTGGGTCGATTATTTCTATTACCTCCACTTAAGGAAGCTTGATTACACCTCACATTTATAGATTGATCGTTATAAGGTCAAACAAATGCTCCACTGTTGCATAAGCATTTAAAGATCTTGAACTCGTGTTCATACAACTTGTACTTGGCCCATGGCTTCAAACCTTCGAAAAATAGAAAACTTTGTCTTTCTCGAACTTGTCACGTTGATAACACTAAATTAGTGTTGTATTTATGCCTTAATTTAGCCAGTTTTATGCTACAATTGTGAGCTTTTACGTTGATTTATTATTGATTTCAAGAATCTGAGTACTTGAGGGCAGAATTATGAATTTTATAGAAAAATTGTGAATATGGAGCTTAATTAGAGCTTTTGGACGAGCTAAGGACAAGATGAGAAGGTGCATAGGCTATTGGGAACGTGAGGAGGGCGTTGCAACGCCATAGTTTGTTGGAAAAACCCAAGAGCTAGCATTGCAACGCTGCCCTATGGCGTTGCAACGCTAGAAACATGCTAAGAAAAGAGCTCCGCCCGTAGCATTGCAACGCTATAATAGTAAATTTGAAGAAATGCCAGTGTTTTGGACAGAGTTGCAACGCTGTTGCGACTGCATCCTTTATATTCATCATTTTCTTTCCGAATTAGGGGAGACTATTTAAGGGTTTTTAGCCAAAATTTTGATAACTTGCCTCCTTGAGACCCGTAGAGCTCGAGATGGAGTGTTCGGGAGTGATGTTTGAAGCTTGAGATTGCAAAATTTGAGGCAGAAGTTAAGAATTCGACAACAACGGTCTTTTTTCCTGCTATCTTCTCTCTATTTTCTGCATCTAGGGATTTTAGGATGTTGTACTGTGCTATTTTAATGACATTTATGGGATAAATTTACTTGTTTAGGGGTTAATAGCACATTTAGGATTGAATTTATGGTTTAATTGTGAGAATTGACTTTTAATTGCTTGATTAATTACATTTAATTGGATTGTTCTTAATGCTTCTATTTATTTGGCCAATAATTAGTAGAACTTAGACTTAATTGAGCTCGACAGAGTAAATTAGGACTGAATTAATCCAATTAACACCCTTAAATTGCCGATGTGTTATAAGAGTAACAATTGATGGGTGAGGCTAATTATGAGTGGGCTTATTCAAATTAATTAATCAATTAGCGCTAAGAACACTATTAATCGATTCCCTAAACTTCTCCTTAATTTGGTATCACCAACTCTTTCTATTGCTTTCCTATTTAGTTTAAATTCTTAAGCATCGTTCCTTTAGTATGGGCCTTAAATAACTCCAATTTTGAGAATTCTTAATAATTAATTAGCTTTAAAAAAAAATCCATATATGTTTCCCTTGGAATTCGATACTTGGCCCTCACATACCATTTTATTATTACTTCGATCACGTGCGCTTGCATGTACATGACCGATCAAGTTTTTGGCGCCGTTGCCAGGGAGGCAGCGAAGTTCTTTTTAGTTAGTTAATATTGAGAAGAAATCAAGAGGAGTTAGATTGGGAATTTTTGTTTTTATTTTTGTACATATTTTAGTTGGTATTTTTTTTGGTTTGTTGAGTTTATTTTTCTGAGGAGGCTGATCTGGTTTATACATAGTGCGAAGGAGGCTAATCTTTTGCCTTTATATCCAGAAATTGATAGAACTTGCAGGAGGTTAAAGAGAGAAGCCCAACTCACTATGGCAGAGCATAACGAAGAGGAGAGAAAGCCAATCCACGACATATTCCTAACGGATCATTCTGGGATTGTGTATGTGCCCATCACGGTGAATAATTTCAAGCTAAAAACGGGATTGATTCAGATGGTGCGGGACAACTCATTCAAGGGGCATCCTTTAGACGACCCACATTCTCATCTCAGATCTTTTCTTGAGATCTGCAAAATGGTAAAATTAAATAGGGTTTCTCCTGATGCCATTAGATTGAGACTTTTTCCCTTTTCATTACAGCATAAAGCAAAGGACTGGCTTGAATCCTTGAAGCCAGGAAGCATATCTTCATGGGATGAGCTAGCTCAAGCCTTCTTGACCAAGTTTTTCCCCCTAACAAAAACTACGAAGCTGAGAACGGAGATTGGGACATTCTGCCAGCTTGATGGAGAACAATTGTATGAAAGTTGGGAGCGTTACAAGGAGATGTTGAGGAAGTGCCCTCAGCACGATTATCCATAATGGTTACAGGTATAATTATTTTATAATGGTTTATCCTCGAGTACTAAAACTATTCTTGATACCAGTGCAGGAGGCAGTTTCTTGGCAAAGACTATAGAAGAGGCATGTGCTCTTTTGGAGGAAATGGCCACAACGAGTTATCAGTGGCCATCAGACCGATCTACTACATCGAGGACCGTTGTAGGCATCTATGAGCTTGACAAGGTAAGTGTTTTAAAGGCACAAATGGCTTCCCTGACTAATGCGTTGAGTAAATTATCTACTGCAGAAGCCACACTCAATTGCCTCATTAGCAGCTTTAAACTCTAGAGGAGTTGAGGATTCGTCTATCGAGCAGTGCCAGTACATTCAGAACAGAGGATTTGGATTTCAAGGCCAACATAACAAGAACATACCCAATTACTACCATCCAGGTTTGCGTAATCATGAAAACTTTTCTTATGCTAACCATAAGAATTTCTTGCAGCCACCTGGGTTTACAAGAACTTCTAATCAAGAGAAAAAGTCAAACCTGAAGGTAATGATGGACAACTTCATGAAGGAGCAGAAAGTAGTGCACTAACAGATGAGAACAGACATTTCATCCCTTGCCACGATAGTGAATGGCCATGACACTGCACTGAATAACATGGAGGTTCATATTGGACAGATTGCCAGTGCAGTCAACATCCTCTAAAATGGTAAGTTCCCCAGTAACACTGAGGTAAATCTGAGAGAGCAGTGCAAAGCGATAACATTGAGGAGCTCGACTCAGTTACGGGGATGTCAAAAAAGGGTGAAGATGAGGAAGAGATAGAGAGTCAGTGGGCTGTCATAAAAAACCATGCAAGGTAAGCTTTCTGACCCATCTCTTTAGTTTAAGTTTGATGATAGTGTCTGTGGTTCCAGAGATGAAACAAGAAATGAAGTTGAGAAGAAAAGAATGAAGAGATTTGAGAAGAAGAACGAAGAGGAGAATGAGAAGATAAAGAAAACCTTCTTGGACTTGGTTGCGAAGGAGTCCAAGGAATTGGCGAGGGATGTTGAGGTATCTAGACCCCGATCGATAGATAGAGGAGCACACATCAGTCCTATAAGGCATGAAGAGTGTGCTACATTAATTACAGGGAGTTACCTTCTCCCGAGCACTATAAGGATTCTAAATTGGATGAGCAA
The DNA here is from genome assembly GCA_033996785.1 of Trichosanthes truncata. Taxonomy (NCBI): domain Eukaryota; kingdom Viridiplantae; phylum Streptophyta; class Magnoliopsida; order Cucurbitales; family Cucurbitaceae; genus Trichosanthes; species Trichosanthes truncata. The sequence goes on along the minus strand of MU867261.1, from coordinate 15,256,552 downwards.
TTTTCTGAATTTTTAAACATGTTTAGAAAACTACATATTAACATACCTTTTGCAGAAGCGCTGGCCAACATGCCTAATTATGGGATGTTCATGAAGGAGATGCTTTTGAAGAAAAGGAGATTTGAGGTAAACGTTGTGCTAAGTCTATCTGAGAATAGCACATCCATTGTGAAGGAGAATATGCTCCTAAAACAAAAGGACCCAAGGAGTATTACTATTCCATGTCAAATTGGTAGCTTAATGATAGATAGAGCATTATGCGACTTGGGTGCCACTATTAATCTCATGCCCTATTCTGTGTTTAGGAAACTTGGTTTACAGGAAATCTAGCATGTTGATATTCCCTCCAGCTTGCAGACCGTTCGATGGTTAAACCAAAAGGTATAGTGGAGGATGTGCTTGTTAAGATTAACAAGTTTATTTTCTTGTAGAGTTCACTGTCTTAGATATGGAGGAGGACGAGAAGACATACATCATCTTGGAAAGGTCGTTCTTAGCCACGAGCAGACCGAAGGTAAGCATGTCCAAAGGTAAGTTAACTCTACAGGTGGACGATGAAAAGTTAATTTTTCATATTTTTGACCCTATTCATGCTTTTGGTACTGAGGATAAGAGATTTAGGGTCAATTTAGTGGAAGTTAGACCTTCTAGGCATAATCTTCGAAATAGGTCTCGGGATATAGATATGTTGGATGCCCATGATTCTTCTACCAATATATCTCCTGTATTTGTTGTGAAATCTGTTATATCTCCTGATCTTGAGAATGAGAATAATGTTGGTTTTGATGATATGATGAATGACTCTATTGCTTTGGGAGAAGAAAAAGTTTTTGTTAAGAAGTGTTTGTTTTTTAATAGAGATGTTGATGTTTGTTTGTCTGATCGCCCTGACTACATGCATACTAAGTATGTTGTTAGTGAATCTATCTTTTATGCAAATAGATTGAGTGAGAGTAAAACCGAGATTTCACGAGATTTCTCCTTGAAATTTCAAAAAAAAAAATGTTTAAAACATTTGTTTGGGGTATAAAGGAGATAATATGTGTGGGGTTTTTTTTTTTTTTTAAAAAAAAAAAAAGAAAATAGGAAAAAGGGGAAAAGAAGAAAGTGGAAGTTTTTTTTATTCATTTGACAAATACACCTTTATCTACCCATCTTGCATCTCATTTACCAAAGAGAAGAAGAGGGTTTCGTGGGAGAGGATGAGAGAAAGAGAGGAAGGAGGATTTTCTTCGTTTTGAAGTTGAAGAAGAAGGGGAGAAGATTCAATTCAAGGTTGCATGGCAGATTTGGTGATCAATCCTGCTCACTGCTGATATTTGGATCGTTTTGAGCTCCACAAGAAGAATTAAGAGGTGAGGTTTGATTTTCTGGAAAGTTAACTCATTTTCGAACAAATTTCGTGAAGGAAGCTCGAGCAAAATCTGACTTTAAGTTGTTGATTTGTAAAGGGGAAGACAGAGGGGAAAATCTGCTGTCAAATCTGAGAAACCTCTGGTTTTTGGGTCGTGCGGGTCTGTATATTTTGAATTAGAAGCTCCGTTAGGTATGGTTGGAAAGCTTATTTAATTTTCTAAAACGTTTATGAAGAAGTTGTGGGCGAAATATGATTGGAAGTTGCTTTAAAATTCAGGACAAGTTCGGGGTGCAGCAGGAAAAAGCTTCTGGAGTTGCAGAAACTGAATTTGAGGAAGGTAGCTTTCGAGATATTTACGGACACATCCTTTGGGAATTTCAATTCCATTCCTTCATATAAGTTGTAGAGGGTTCAAAAAGGAAGAGTTTTGTATAAAGTACATCATTTTTGGCCAAGTAATGAGGAAGTGATGAGTATGTGAAGTTAGGGTATGGAAGTGGTAGAATACTGGAAGTAGATAGAATGGTTTTACAATTCTAAGCTTGGAGTTCATGAATTCAAAGTTCTAATGCTTGGTTTTGGTTTATTTGACAGGCCAAGAGGAAATAGGTCAAGTATACGGGCCGGGAATCTAGATCTAACGCTGTGAGTGACAAAACGAATTTCGAAAACATATTCTATGCTTGAATTTGATGTCTATGTGAATATAAGACTTCTTAGGAATGAATTAGCTTAAATGTTTTATGCTTTCCGAACACATGGTTATGAGCATACATGATTGCCTAGGAATGATTTTAAATGCTCGTTGTGAGCTTAGATTTTTCCAACGAAATTTACATGTGAGCATATGTTTATTGATTTGCTAAAATCTAGTGAAAATGTTATGATTTCAGGCAAGCATGCTCTAGCAGGTAATGTTTAAAGATTATCATGTGTTTTTCTGAGACTCGAATGAGTAAATGATTGAGATATTGAGCCGAGGCTGTTTAGTACCGCGTGCACACAGGTCATTTTCTGTTGTCAACGTTGAGTCTACTCCGTGACAACAATGTTGTCGTGAGTGCTGGGCGGGCCCCACTACGACAAAGACGATGGGAGTGCTGGGCGAGCCCCACTACATCGTAGAGTGAACGTTGGTTGTACTGGGCATGCCCTACACAACGTAGATTGTCATATGTTTCTAGATAGTTAATATTCTTGGTATGCCTTGTGAATTTTTAATGACATACTTGTTGGATTTCTGAGAAAAACTATGGTAATTATACGGTTATATTTAGCACTTGACTACCGACACATATGCCCAGAGTTTACCAAATGTTGTAATTTGCGAGTTAATAGTTATAAACTCAGTCACTCACTGAGCTTCCCAGCTCATTCTTTCAATGTTTTCCAACTTTTCAGGTAGTGATCGAGCTCCCGGTGCCTGAAATCCTGCCATAGTCTGCCGAAAGCTCTACGAGTTTGATATTTTGTACGTGGGTGGAACTGTATAGCAAGTCCAAACATTTTGTAGATATTCTGAGAGGAACGTATAGTTTTATTCGTGTATGCACTAGTGGTCGTGGTTGTGTAAACCATGGTTGGGATGTATTTTGGTTGTAGTACTCCCTACCCGTTTAGAAGTTCAAGTGGGGTTTAAGTAGGGCTGCTCCGTATGTATGTATTGTGACTTTCAAACTTCCGCTGTGTTGTGTTTAAACATTTTATTTCAAGTATAGTATGTTTATCAGGTATAACAGGGTCACAGGTATCGTTAGGGAGGAAACGATGTCTGTTGGCTTCACGCCATCTTCCGGGCTAAGTTAGCAGGTAGCTCAGGGAGGGGGTGTGACAGTGAGGGTGTTCAGAGAGTAATGAATATGGAGCATGTGCTAGAACACTTCCTTGAGAATAATGATTTTTTTACTTGTCATAGCGTCATGCTTAAAAATAAAATGAATTTAGAGAAAGATGAATTTGAAAATTTGTTTGTGAATCTATTGCCTGAGATGAGTATTGAGCGTGAATCTGTTGTGCCTCCTCGTTCGAGTCTTGTCCTGAACGGGAATCACAAGGAGATGATTGCTTTAGTTGCTCAGGATTTTTTTTCCTCTCTCCTGTTAATCATGATTCTTTTTCCCAATGTTTGACCAATTCTTTTTCTAATTCTATAAGAGAATGTATATCTAACCTTCAGAATTCATGTAAGAGGGAGGATGCTAACTTCTTTATATTTGAGCCACCTTGAAAGAAGTACGTTGGAAATGTCGAGCTAATGAGAGGCAACCCAAGGGTTCTTAATTTGCTTGACTAAGTTATTTTTGCTTGTTGTTAGTTGAATAAAGTGCCCATTTGTGTTCTGCAGTTCCTGAGGAGTGTTGGAGATCGAGTGTGCTTAATTTGAGAGGTCTCATTAGTTCAGGGAAATACTGCTACCCTTAAATGGTTTTAGTTGTCCTTTTTGTAATTTGTGAAATGACTGTTGGGTAAACATTGAGGATAATGTTTGGTTTAAGTGTGGGGGGGAATGGTGCTTATGCTTATAAGAGAAATTTTGATGACTGTTGTTTTTATGCCTAAGTTGAAAATTCTAAAATTAAATGAATGTTGAGTTGTGTGTTGTAGATTGGTTTTAGGATCATGCATGCTCTTGAGAGGAAGAAATTCTATGATTTGTACTCCTAAGTGGATTGTTTTTTCATTTTTATTTTGGAATCTGAACCATGTAGAGATTGGGGTAAATTTAAATTTTTTGCTTTTAATTCTTTGCAAATGCTGAGCACTGAGCCTAGTTTTGATAAGTTGAGCATTTAGAGGAGTTTTATGATTTCTAGAAGTTTGTTGTCCCTCCGATAAGCTTAAGGCCTAGTTTGTATGTGAACTTGCTTGATAGTTTGTAATACTAAGTTCAGGAGAGAAAAAAAAAGTGTGAGTCTACTTGCGAAAAAGAATTTTAAGCTTTGATAAAGTGTTAGTGAAAAGAAAAAGAAATATGTCTTGCATAAGGTTAGTGTTTGGGGGTAAAAAGAGCTACCTATATCGTGATCAGTTAGGCCATTCATTGAGTGAGTGCTCTGGATAAGGGTTCTTGCGATAGTTATATGAAAGCTAGTGTCCCTGATTGTGGTAAAAAACAAGTGAAGGGGAGTATTACCCCGAAAGTTCAGGCACTTAGCTTTGTTATTGCTTGCTTGATTGTGAGGGAGCTGAAGTGAGTCTTTTGAGCCAGTGTAAAGGGAAGATGAATGGAGGTAAGCATAAAGTTACTCTGAATTAGTAGACGAGTCAATTTTAAGTTTTTCACACACACACACAAAGAGTTCAGAGTTTCTTTTAAAATTGCTCGTGATTTAAGCATGTTCTAGTTCCATTGTCCTTATTATCTTGTTCCACTCTTGAGTGCTTTGAGGATGGAGTCACTTGTGCATGCATGTTTCTGAAGCATTTATCTTTTTCGAGGGAGTTTTGTTTTGCTTTGCTCGGGACTAGCAAAGGCATATGTGTTGGGGTATTTGATAGCACTAAATTAGTGCTATATTTATGCCTTAATTTAGCTAGTTTTATGGTAAAATTGTGAGCTTTTGCGTTGATTTATTATTGATTTCAGGAATTCAAGAAATTAAGGGCAAAATTATGAATTTGGGAGCAAAATGGTGAATATGGAGCTTAATTAGAGCTTTTGGACGAGCTAAGGACAAGATGAGAAGGTGCATAAGCTATTGGGGCCGTGAGGAAGGCGTTGCAACGCTTGAAATGGTGTTGCAAGGCCATAGTTTGTTGGGCAAACCCGAGAACTAGCATTGCAACGCTGCCCTGTAGCGTTGAAATGCTAGAAATGAGCTAAAAAGGTCTGTATTGTTGCAATGCTACCACAGTACACTTGAAGAAACGCCAGCATTTTGGACAGCGTTGCAACACTTTCGAGATTGCAGCCTTTATATTCATCATTTTCTTTTCGAATTGGGGGAGGCAATTTAAGGGTTTTTAGCCCTAATTTTGATAGCTTGCCTCCTTGGGACCGGTAAAGCTTAAGACGGAGTGTTTGGGAACAGTGTTCGAGGCTCAAGATTGCAAAATTCGAGTCAAAAGTCAAGAATTCGGCAACGACAGTTTTCTTCCCTGTTATCTTCTCTCTATTTTCTGCATCTACGGATTTTAGGATGTTGTATTGTGCTATTTTAATGACTTTTATGGGCTAAATTTACTTGTTTAGGGGTTAAGAGCACATTTAGGATTGAATTTATGGTTTAATTATGATAATTGACTTTTAATTGCTTGATTAATTGCATTTAATTGGATTGTTCTTAATGCTTCTATTTATTTGGCCAATAATTAGTTGAACTTAGTCTTAATTGAGCTCGACGAAGGAAATTAGGACTGAATTAATCCAATTAACACCCTTAAATTTTCGATGTGACATAGGAGTAACAGTTGATGGGTGAGGCTAATTATGAGTGGGCTTATTCCAATTAATTAATAAATTAGTGCTAAGGACACTTAGGCAAGCGATTAATTAAGCATGCTCGAATGAGACCGACAAGAGATTTCGACTAGTTTAGCTCTAGGTTTATGCAATTAAGCTTGTTTAATTAACTGTCATATCCAATTGCCTTAAATCCAACCTAAATTGTTCTCGATCCACAAAACATACCCTTAATTTAGTATCTCCAACTCTTCTATTGCTTTCCTAGTTAGTTTAAATTCTTAAGCAACGTTCCTTTAGTATGGGCCTTAAATGACTCCAATTTTGAATATTCTTAATAATTAATTAGCTTTAAAAAGAATTTTCATATCCACTTCCCTTGGGATTCGATACTTAGTACTCACATACCATTTTATTATTACTTCGATCACGTGCACTTGCGTGTACACGACCGATCAAGTTTTAGGACGTATGCCAACATTAGTTCAGAATACTGCTTAACGTAATCTCAGATATTTCCCGTGTGTTTCAATTCCCTCAACTTTGTCTTGCTAGTATCTCAACATTTTTGGGAAAGAATTGTGAACGCAACTCTTGCTTCAGACTCTTCCAGGTGTCTACAGTTCACCGACCGTCTTGGATATCCCTGTGTTTAGATCTCCACCACAACCTTGCATCATCAGCTAGATGCATTGTAGCCAATGTAACTTTTGCTTCTTCTGTCCCCGTAATAATGGCTCGAAAGTATTGTTCGAGGTCAAAGATAAATTTTTCTAGAGCCTTGGCATCTTGAACCCCATAGAAGGGCTTAAGCTTAGGGACCTTAACCTTGTTAATCTGGACCGCACACTCTCTAGGGCTTGGTTTCCCATCGCTCTTATGGTGAGGTTTAATCTGGCGCTCAGATCCACCACTTTGAACCTAACAACATCAAGGACAACTTTAACATCTTTAGAAAGGCCTGAAACCATCTGAACCAACACTTTTTAGGAGTTGTCCAAACCTTCGACACACTTCTCTATATGGGCAATAGAGCTCGTGGAGCTATCACTATTCTTGAAGCCACTAGGTCGTGTGACTTTATCCTCAAGGGTCTCAACCCTCACCATCAACTCTTGGGCAGGCATCCCATCTACGTGGTAGCTAACGCATCAATCTTATCGGTCTTAATAAAAATCTCTTCCAGGCAAGAATCCAAATACTGAACGTCGTTAGGGACTGATGGGGCTATGCTAACACCAAAAGAAGCGCAAGTGCACACTATCACAAACAAGTAATATATGGAGTATTCCAAGTATCGAACCCAAGGGAGCATATTTAACAAATGTATTTTTCCAGTTTACAAGACAATTGATCACAAGTTGCAACCGAAGGTAACTAAGAAAAATAAAGTTGATTTTGGGGTTTTGTGCAACAAAAAGTAAAAAAAAAAAAAAAAGAACAAGTACTAGGAAAACAAGGATGAGAAGCAGGGGATTCAATTATGGTTCAACCCTGGGATGCTACCTCTTGCGCCCGCATACTGACTCTTTCTAGTTCTATACGGTTTAGACAGAATGCTACCGAATTGCGCCTGCAACTTACCCTAATTGACACATAGCAAAGTAAATCAAGTTCAACACCTATTTGGCCCCTTTTCTAAGAACCTTTAGGAGACTAAGCAATTTAAACTCATATGTCTATGGCTAAATTCACTTAGATGATAAAAAACACAACTTCATGATTTTAAAGATTTTTGTCCTATGTCTAGGTACAAAAAGTAAAGTTCTATGTCTAGACTCTTTTCCTAGATTACTTTTAAGAAGATGTGTGTTGACTCCAACTTTTCAGTATTGAAATCTTTACAAACTATGCTAACTCAAATGGCCAATTTAAGCTAATAATGAAACTTAAACTCACTAAAAGTAAGCTTAGCTAAGTGTTGAGCAAATTTACAAAAAATACATAGTGGTGCTTATATCCTTTTTAGGGTATTCACATGATTGAATCCCCTTCAAGGAGTTTAGCTACTCATCAGAGAGAAAAATAAAGTGTAGAAAATAAAAAAGAAAATAAGTAGAAGAACTAACACAATTCATTGTAATAAGAAATTTGACTACACTTTGTAGTATGAAAACAAAGGAAGAACTAAATGAAATTAAAACAAAAGAAAGTACAACTTGAAATTAAAGGGAAAACAGAAACTTACAAGTTGGAAAATAAAGATAAAACAGCAAGTTGACACTGGAAAATAAAAGAAATACAAAACTTAGATGAAAAGCAATAAGAACTTTAAGCTTGTTCTTCCTTTCTAACTTGTTTAACCTTTTTTAAGAAAAACAAGTACTTACTCTTTCTTCTTTCGAAGTTGGAGTCTGAATGGAATACGAATAGAACTTAGGAAAGACTCAGAGTGGCAGCTAAAACTAAAGAGAAAACGACAGAACTTTGGGATGTAAGAGGATTTTCCAACTCCGAGCTCTCTTTCAAATGGAGGTATGAGCCACCTTTTATAGACGTCACGCCTAGGGTTTGCTACCGAGATTAGTGTGAAGAAGCTTGGTTGATCATATCACTTGATTTGATCAGATTTGGTTGAGAATCTTTCATAAAATCTGTAAATTCTGCAAATCTTGGAGAATCTGACAAAAAAGGTCCAGATGCGGGCGTATTTGTGGTTGCAATTGCTTTATTGTCAAAACGACATAAATGCGAGTGCATTTCTGAGTGCATTTTGGCTCTTTTCTACAACACTTGAATTTTTGCTTCTGCTCTCAAATGCTGGCGCATCCTGGTCGCATATCTCATGGATCATTTCTTCTTTGCTTCAATTGCGATTGGGATGTGGGTGCATTTAGATCATTTTTCTGCTTTTATACAAAACCAACAAAAATTAACACTTTCTGTACAAAAATGACTCTAATTACACTTAAATACTTATTTTTACCAATTCAAGACTTCAAACACATGCAAAGCTTGTTTTTCCTTAAACTTGCCCTAAATGTCATGAAATATAACTTTAAACATTCGTTCTTTTAAGCAAATAGCTTAGTTTTTAGAGCTAAATAACACTCATAAATGAGTGTTATCAGGGACTTCTCTTAAATAGAGCATCTGCTCTTCGATCTTGACCAACCTATCCACATGGGACTTCCCTAATTTCTTTGTCACCGACATGACTATTAATTCCAACTCTAGGAGCCGACTTGGCTCTGATACCACTTGTCACAATCGTACTCTTTTGCAACAGGACAAACGATTGTGTGGCACTTACTCTAACCTGACGAGTGTTGCGTAAAATTGCAAGACCGCAAGTGTACGGATCAGGTTTTAGTATAGTGATTAATGAGTGCAGAGTGTCATCCTTAGGAATGGTAATAATTGGAGAAAAGAGATTAACAAAATACGTAAAAATAAAGGGAAATGCCAAAGAGAGAAAAAACCTAAGGAATTGACTTCACCAATTGAATCGATATTTTAATTAATTAATCCAAGATATGATTATGCAAAACTATAAGCAAGACATACAATTTCCAACAGACTCTTCCAAGCCCAATTGACCTAATGCAAGACTATAAACCTAACGTATCCGTCTAGATTTTAATAGCTTACAAAGAATTAAGAATGTCTTTTTATGCTCCTAAGAGAACTCCTCATTCACATGCAAGAATTTACAATTAGTTACATTTGAATTTGTTCTAATCTAAATGCCACCCTTTCAAGCATGAATTTAGATCAATAACTCATGCAAACCTTGGCCAAAAATTCACAAGCATTGAGTGCATTCAAACACAAATAGTTATAAAGCATAATCAAAGCATGGATTAACAACCAAAATAACAAATTCAATGGGTACATCAATCCCCTAGAAACAAGCCTAGCCACTCATAATCACTGAAAATAAATCTAGACTGCAAAAGAAACGCATGATGTCAACTACAAATTAAGAGAGAAGAGAAAAACTCTAATGACGTATCAATCTTCGTTCCCGATGTAATCTCCATGATCACGAGCTTTGAATCTCTACTCCTAGCTCCCTATAGTCTCCTTTTGTCTCCAAGAATGTGTTGAATTCGAATTAGGGTAAAATCCTTTCTAAAATGGTTCCCCTTTCTGCAAGCAAATAATGATCTTTTTATAGAAATCGTGATAGTGTCGAGATGATAGGTTGCAGTGTCTCGACGCTGTCCTTCTATAACGCGCGTTTTCGAAATAGGAAAGGTAGCGTTGAGACGTTAGAAGGCAGCATTGAGACACTGCCTGTGCGAGTTCTATGGCTTGTTGGGCTGCACCTATAGCGTCGAGACGCTATACTCTTAGGTATTCTTGCTCAATTCCTTGCTTTGCTTCACATGGCCTCTAAATTTATGTTCCATTAGCTCCATACTCGCCATGGTATCTCCAAATTCTCCGATTTCGCTCCAATTGTTCGATAACTAAATGTCAATAAATAACTCGTGAGCAACACCAATTAGGCTGTAAAGACCAACAAAAGTCAAGCCTAGAAATACCACATTTTGTGTGCTATCAGCAAGCAAGTCAACTGTACGAAAATTAGAAATTGCAGACAACTTTGGTATAGGTTTTAACCTCCGCTCACGTTTCGAGAGAAAATAGTTTTGTTAAAACGTGAGAGAGAAAGCATTTGAAAACATTTGAGAAAGAATATGATATACCCTAGCAAGCAATAAGGGACAACAACAACATTGATAGCATATAATCCGAGTACGAAGATTTGACAACTATTCAAAACCCCCTATAGTACATTATGAGGCAAATTGCCTCTGACAGGAGTAAACATCAAAATGGCAAGGAGTCATACGCCAATAAAAATACAAGAAAAGTAAATAACTAAGCCAAATGAAAGACATACAATGAAAACAAGGTAAAGGGGGTTGGAAAGGGCATGCGACCACGAGCAACACACCCTGGACAAGCATGACCGTGACACCCTGCTCTCGAGTTCATTTGCCCAAAATGACTTCCTTCCATACTTAGCCTAAAAATATCACCCTTTTTGCTCCCAAAATCATCCTTTCACCTCTAAATTTTCCAATTTTGCTTCTCAAGTTTGGAATCTACAAAATCAACAATAAATGGCATCAAAGCACAAAATCAAAGCATAAAATTAGTGAAATTAATAAGTAAAAGATAGAACTAAATGAGTGCTATCAGTGGTATTTATTATAATTAAAATAAAATAAAAAATTGTACTAAAAAATAAAAATATAAAGTATAATATATATTTAAACTTTATATTGTCACCTTTCTTAAATTTTTTTTTTTTTAAGTATTTAATCACGTACTATATAGAAACTTTATTTTATAAGATTACTTGATAATGAGAAAGTTAAAATATGAAGAGTTTTGTTTTTAGAAAATAATATGAAAAATTAGAATAAGAAGAGTTTTGAATATAAAAACTTTTGTTCATTTATTAATGTGAAAAAAAAAAAACTTATTAGGTAGTAACTTTAAAATTTTTTTTTTTTTTTAAATAAAGAAACTTCATTAACAACCACCACAGTTAAAACAATCAACTGCCTTCCGCACGGCGAAAGGCAAACCACCATCACCCTCATAATTCCAAAAAACAGTACAGAAATCCAAAAAGGGAGACGAAAATGACTCCATGACCGACGAGGAAGGAGAAGAAAACACCGATCTAGCCATAAGATGAGCAGCCAAATTGGAGGATCTGGAGCATTTCGAGAATGATACCACTCCTATCCGAAAAGCCAAGTCCTTAATTTCTTCAATAAGATTACTTATCTCAGTGAAATCAACAGCCTGCATGTTGAGAAGGGAGATTACCGCGTCCGCATCTGATTCCACCATGAGCAGAGGTAAGGGTCCGATGATCAGTTCCCTTAGATTTTTCAGCCCCCCGAGAATTGCCTTCGATTCCAACAATTTAATACTCCAATTTTGAGCGATTTGATTCCTTCCCGCACAGATCAGAGACCCGTTTGAGTCACGCACGATCCAACCGATCCCTCCCCTGCTAGTAGCATCATTCCACGAAGCATCGCAGTTAATTTTCCAGAACAAAGGAGGAGGAGGACACCATCTATCCTGACTCAACTGGTTCTCAGGCCTTGAGGGAAGAGGAGCTTCAAGGTTTGTACTATCACTCTTACTAAGAGACTCAATCTGTCTGTAGAGCAATTGTTTATTTGGGGAATTTTGAGTCGACAGAATCCAGTTTCTATGATTCCACATGCACCACATCACAACAGCAGCAATGTTAAGCTCTGAATCGCTTAAATGGTCTGAAAGCCAATCCCAACAGGTTCTAGGAATCCAATCGTCCCTGTAAGAATCAAAAAGATCTAATGAGATAGGGAGAAAGTGAAGCCAAATTTCCTTTGAAAACTTACAACAACAGAACACATGAGAGGTAGACTCGAGCTTCTTCCTGGAAAATAAACAGAAAGGGTTAGTGTTAATCCCTTTTTTAATAATGTTTGACCGAGTTGGGATAATGTCTTGAATAATTTTCCAGACACAGATCTTAATCTTGGGCCTTTCCTTCATTTTCCACAGCCTTTTCCACTTGACTTTCTGATCATCAGAACCCGAGGATGAAGCCCTGTCCTTACTAGTCAAGTTTTTAGCTAAGTGATAAGCTGTCTTGACCGAAAAAGATCCTTTTGGATCAAGATTCCAAATAATCTCATCCTTCGATCTACAGCTTCCAAGAGGGATACTAAGAATGACTTCGGCATCGGCCAAAGAGAAGTGTTCTCTAATAACGTTTTCCTTCCAGTGCCCATTTTCATCAATTAGCCTCTTGACTCGGTAACCACTTATAGGGTCTTTCACAGCTACTGGTTTTGGACTTCCCACTCGATCTAACCAAGGGTCTTCTGCTATGTTTATATGACTACCATCCCCCACCTTCCATCTATAACCTTTCTTAAATAACTCCCTTCCCCAAAGAATGTTGCGCCAGGTAAGAGAAGGATTGTTCCCTATTGAAGCATTTAAAAAATCCCCATCCTTGAAATAGCGGCCTCTAAGAGTTTTAGCAAGTAAACTTTCTGGGTTCCTTAAAATGTGCCAGCTATGTTTCGCTATCATGACTTGGTTAAAACACAACAGATCTCTAAAACCCATTCCGCCATTTTCCTTGCTTTGTCACATCCTGCCCCAACTCATCCAGTGAGCTTTAGGACTTGACAAATGCGAGCCCCACCAGAATCGGGCTCACATCCCATTTCTCTCATCACAAATCTTTTTTGGAAGCTGGAAGCAACTCATAGTATACGTTGGAATGGCTTGGACTATGGCCTTAATGAGAACTTATTTTCCCTCGAGAGAAAAAAACCTTTCTTTCCAGCTCATAAGCACCTTCCAAACTCGGTCCTTAACTTTCCAAAAAATTTTGTTCTTATTTTGGTCAGTTTGAGAGGGCATCCCCAGGTATTGTCCCAGTGAGTTTGTTAGTTTTATGCCAAGAATTTTGCTACAGAACTCAACTCTGGTTCTATCCACATTTTTGCTAACCATGAACGTGGACTTATCTAGATTTATCGTTTGGCCCGAGGCCTGCTCATAGTTCCTTAACAACCTTTTGATAGAATCACAATCCCTTCTAGTGGCTTTAAAGAAAAGAAGGCTATCGTCAGCAAAGAAAAGATGAGTTAGAGAAGGGCAATGCCTATTGATACGCAAGGCATCAAGATTGGAAAGAGATTCTTCTCTAGTTATTGCAGCAGAAAAACCCTCAGCACACAGAAGAAAAAGGTAGGGGGAAAGGGGATCCCCCTGCCTTAACCCTCTTTCAGGCTTGAAGGTGATATGGGGGCGACCATTGACCAGCACTGCATACCTGACATAACTTATGCAATTCATAATTCTATTAACCCAGTTGCTGGCAAAACCCATCTTGAGCATCATTTCCTTGATAAAAACCCATTCTACACGGTCGTAGGCTTTGCTCATGTCCAATTTTGCAGCAATTAAGCCCTCCTTGCCCTTCCTACGATTGTTAATCGCATGAATACATTCAAACCCCAGCACCACATTATCAGTGATGAGCCTTCCAGGAACAAAGGAGGATTGGGTATTAGAGATAACCGAATCAAGGATTTTATTCAGACGATTGGCTATGACTTTAGCAATAATCTTATAAATCACATTGCAAAGGCTAATTGGTCTGAAATCAGCCATCCCCTTCACCTTAGTGCCCTTTGGAATGAGGGCTATCCAAGTGTTGTTGAGAGGACCCACATCTTCACCATTATTAAGGATAGAGAGACAGATTTTGGAGGTTTCATCCCCAACAATATCCCAATACTTTTGGAAGAACCCCGCGTGAGCCCCATCAGGGCCTGGAGCTTTTGTGGGATTCATATCTTTGAGAGCACGTTCAATCCCTGCTCTGACATAGGGCCTGTTGAGCTCCCTATTTTGGTCTTCCGTGATTCTAGAGGGCACACAGTCTGCAATTCTCTTGATGGCTCCTGTGCTTGGACTAGACGATCGAAAGAGAGAGATAAGATAATTTGAGGCTGTGGAACCTACTTCCTCCTCATCCTCAGTCCAAACTCCATTGGCATAAAAAATCCCTTTAATAGCATTACGATTTTTCCTTTGGGAAGCTTTAGCATGGAACCATTTTGTGTTTCGATCTCCCCAATTAAGCCAATCTTCTCTCGATCGGATCTTCCAGTAATTTTCCTCCTCATCAAGCAGAAGATCAAGGTCCTTCTCAATTTTAAAGATGCGGTCACTATTTGATTCCAAACCATTATCAATCGAGTGGAGCTCCTTAGTCATTCTGTCAATAGCCCCTTTTAGGGAGCCGGCCAATCTTCTTTTATTCCACTTTGCCATTCTGTTCAGACAGGAAGTGACCCTTGTATTGAAATTCACAACGCTTCCCTCATTTGCAGTCCAGAAGTCCCTAACAATCTCTTTGCACTTGTCAAAATTTAGCCAAGAAGCCTCACACCTAGTCACCTTGGTTTTTCTCCTCATAGAAAAGGAATCCTCAGTTTCAACCATATGAGCCACTATGGGTCTATGATCCGACCCCAAATAATTAAGGTGATCGATTCTTATGTCTTTATAAATGTCCTGAAGCTCCCTATTGCATAAGAATCTGTCCAACCTCTCCTTAACCTGAGAGTCCTTATTCCTGCCTCTCTTCCACGTGAATTTGTCTCCCTTGTATCCCAGATCAATAAGGTGACTACGATCAATAGCTTGACAGAAGTTACTAATTAACCGCGGATCTTTGGGGGGCCCTCCTTTTTTTTCATCCACCCGTAAAATCTCATTGAAATCTCCTCCAAGAATCCAAGGGACAATGACTACCTGATTCGAGATGTTGTTTAGCCTCTCAATAAGGTCCCAAGAAATTTTGCACTTAGACGAGACCGGATTACCATAGAATCCAGTAAATCTCCACCAATTCTTACTACCTTTTACCAAAGCATCTATATGACCTTTTGAGAAAGACTGCACCTTAAGCTCAATATTACTCTTCCAAAAAACAATAAACCTCCACTGCTTTTCTCACTGGGAACTTTAAAAGAACATTCAAAATTTAAATCAAACTTTATACGCTGATCTTTATCATCCGCGATTTTTGTTTCTGACAAAAACACAATTTGGGGATTTAAACTACGCACCAAAAGGCGCAAATTTCTGAACGTTTGGGGATTCCCCAGTCCCCGAACGTTCCAACATAAGATTTTCATTGCTTCCGACAGGGCTGACTTGCAGCCTCTGCCGATATCCCTCCGAGCTCTTCAGAGTAATTGTTTCGCTGTTTTTTTCCTTCTTGATCAAATTCTCCTGTCTCCATCTTTCGTTTTCCCCAATTTGGTCATTACGAGCTCTTTCCTCAAGACTTTTCCTTTCAACCTTAGTTCTAACATGTCTTTTCCACATTTTTAAATTCTTCACAGCTTGTTGATTCTGGCCCACTCCACTTGTATCTTGGTCAGGGGAGTGCTTTGTCACTGTGTTCATTTTATTAGTCATGGGCTTTGTATGAGGGAAATCGTGGCCCAATTTGATGTTTAATCCTTTCTATGTATTGTCCATATCCCCCCAACTCTCTTTAACGGCTATAAACTTGTCTTTTTTATCAATGGCCTCCATCGTACTCTGATGTCCCAAAAAGTTCTGACCATCTTTCGACAGCTTGTCACCTTCTAAAATCTTGCAGCAATCATCATCTTGCCTAGAGATTTGAAAATGTTGGGAACTTCGAGCCTCCTCTACCGGTGAAACATTTCGGTGAATCTCTACCTTCCCCACGTATCCTTTCCGGTCAGCCTCCTTTGGTCCTGAATTTTTTTGTCTTTTTGAGCTTTCTAATATTTCTTCTACTGTATTTTCTTCGATCGAATCAGACGAGAGATTTTGTTGAGACATTGTAAATAAAATTTAGCCCCTTCCTCTTCCCCTTTCGCCGGTGTTCCTTGTCTCCCCTTTCTTGAATTTCTGACTTCCTTTTTGAATCGGGTTTTCTCTTAGCCATTCCCCAAAACTAACTTCTACTACCTTATCAATTTTGTTTTCACACTCTTTGAATGTATGACCCAATCTCCCGCAATTATAGCAAAAATCAGGCAATTTTTCATACATAATAGGAAACCAAACCTCTTCCGCCATCGATCCCATTTTTAAATTTGTCCCTCGGCAGAGCGGCTTATGAATATCAATTTTGATCTTTATACGCAAAGAGTCTCCCTCACAGTCTCCGTTTTCATCAGAATCCACGTCAGCAAAGATTCCAAGCGAGTTCCCGATTGCTTTCGCCCATTTCCTGCAATAGCAAATCATAGGTAAGTCTCTAATATGGACCCAAAAAGTTGCATACCTGAACTCTAGCTCCGATCTGCGGTGTTCCCTCTCAAATCTTCAAAAAGAAGGAGACCCTTGTCAAAGATCCATGGCCCCTCTTCAGTGATTCTCTTTTTCTCTTTGTTATTGCCAAATGTACATCAAAATGTATTCCTTCCTGCTGATTGAATTTTTACCCTTCCTTCCAGGTTCCAAATTCTTGGCATAATAGTTTTAAAAACTTCTCCGATTATATGCTTTTTTGAAAGGATTTTGCAGATGGCTGAAGACTGTAGATCTTTATCTGTTGATTCCAACTCGTCATCTTCTATATCTACTACCCGAGCTTTTTCTTCTTCTGTTAGCTTCAGTTTTTCCAATTTCCTATTTATGCTCGCTTCCTCCATGAAAACCTCTCTATCAAACCCACCTTTGTGCCAAATGAAACTACGAAGGATCCTTCAAAGCAACACTATGGTTGCCTATGCGCTCATGGTTTCTTCGAGAGAAAACAGAGCCCCAAAAGCCACAAACGGGCTCCCGTAGAGAAATTTTAGTTATACCTTCTTTAAAATATTATTTAATAAGTAAAAAGTTACAAAACAATATGAAAAGTTTTGTCTCTTCATTTTTATAAATTAATGCTACAAATTCATGAGTTTATCAAAATTAATGATGAAATTTCGAAGGTTTAAAACATAGAGAGTGTTTTTTTTTTTTCCTTTTTGAAGAATAAAATATGGAGAGTGAGAATGTGAAATGTTTTGTCTCTTTTATTTATCAATGCTACGAATGTGTAAGTATATAAAGAGCTATCTTCTTTTTTAATTTTTATAATTCAAGATGAAATTTCAAAATTTTTTTAACTCTTTATCTCTTGCAAACTATATAAAGACTCATCTTCTATATTTTTTCTTTTACAAACATTTGAGTTTCTCTTCCTCTTAGGTTTGTTTTTATTCTTTATTCATTGTTTTGCTTTCCCTTACGATTTTTGCTAGATCACTTAATTTAACCTTCACTTTTAGTTTTTCTTTTGATATAACAAAGATACGTTGTAATTTTAGAAAAACCTTGATGATATACATTGACTCATGAGAGAGCTAGCGTTACTGGGTTACCTTCATAAATCACCAGCAAAACACCATAGCTCACATGACGAGTCGTAGAAGAAGACAGTTTGGTAATGTGGATACGTGATAGCACACAAAAGTATGCTATTTCTAGGCTTAGATTTAAGTTAGTTTGTGTTATTTTTAGTAGACTTTGATGCTTTTATCTTATGATTTGCATAATTCTAGCATTTGGAGCAAAACCGATGATTTGGAGTGGTTTGTAGACAAAAAGAAGCTTAAAGTAGAGTTTTTGGGCTAAAGAGACAAAGAGAAGAATTGCAAAAGCAAAGAGACCCAAGTGCATAGTGTTGCAACCCTCAAAATCCAGAAATCTGCACACAGAGCATTACAACGCTGAAGGATAGCATTGCAACGCCATACCAAAAATATTTTATTTCTTTATTCAATTCGAAGGGACAACGTTGCAATGCTACCCTTAGTGTTGCAATTTTGTCTTGACACTATAAATGGAAATTTTTATTTCGTGCAAAGTGAGCCATTTTAGAGAGCCTAAAACACTAATTTCGATTCAAAACACTGTTTGGGACCTAGAGATCATCTTGGAGAGCTAAGGACGAAACTTGAGGCCCGAGATCTCGAGACATCACCACGAGAACGAGTGTTGGCACACGTCATTCAGTTTTATTTCTTTTTCCTTACTTTGTTTATGTTGTTATATGAGTTTTAGATAGGAACTTATGTTGTAATTTTGAGTGTTTAGACTCCTGGATGGTTTTATGTTTGAACTTGTGTTTGGTTGTTGAGTTGTAGTATATCGTAACGAGAATTTATGCAATTTTAAGATGTTTTGTTTAAAGATTTTGGCCATAGCTTTTATTTGTTGTATTAAGTTTAGCTTGAGAAAGTAAACTTAATTAAAGAACTCAAATGCATGACTAAAAATAACCTATTGCGTGAGAATGAATAAGTTATTATTAGAAGTCGTTAAAAAATTTTCATTAATGTCATGCTTACTATAGAAATAGACCGAGAGGTTGATTTATACTAAATCATGAGTTTGTTTGAGCTTGAGAGAGAAATGAATAATCTAGTAATTCTTGGTTTATGTTCATTGTATGTGCTACAATTTCTTAATCAACTCAAGTGGTTCTTAATAGTCATTCAATCTCCAATTTTCTCTCTAAATAGATTCCGACCTTGTATATATTTAATTTAGTTTTATTTTCTCTTTTCTCAAGGTTTTGTTTCTCTAAATAAAGTTGGGCATAAATAACTATGGTACTTAATTAATCTAAAGAAACCCAATCCCTATGGAGATGATAACTCAATACTTGTAGGTATTTGCGAGAGCTTAAAATAACACAACAAGTTTTTGGCTCCGTTGCCGAGGATTGGCATATTTTTAGTATTAATTAATATTGTAGTGAAAATGTCTAATTTTAATTTAGAGTGTAAATTCTTATAATTCTTGTATATTTTGGTAGTTGTTTTCTTTGTGTTTGTGTAAATTTATTTGTCCTTTTTACTTTTCCTTGTGTGTAGCTAGTTTTTGAGTTTAGTTTGGCTTTTACTTTTGCTTTCTTCGTGTTAGGCTCATTTGGTCTATGTCCAAAGCAGGAAGTATGACACACGATTTAGCTAATACGGACATCGATATTGTATACCAAGATGTAACCTTCTTTTGTAATGCATCTGATCAAATGGCCATAGGACATGATAAAAATATGACTGTCGTCCCATTAGGTGTGAATGAAATTGAAAAAATAGAGTCACCTGCATTAGAATTGAAACAGTTACCAGCACATCTTTGATATGCTTTTCTAGGCAAGTCTTCTACCTTTCCAGTCATTATTTCTATTGAATTAAGTAAAGAGGAAGAAAAAAAATTGTTAGAAGTCTTGCTTAATCATCGTTCTACATTAAGGTGGTCCATCAGTGACATAAAGGGTATTAGTCCATCCATAGTTATGCATAAAATCTTAATGGAGGATACCTTTAATCCATCAATAGAACACTAGAGGAGACTTAATCCTGCTATAAAGGATGTGGTGAAGGCTGAGGTATTGAAACTTTTAAATGCAGGGATTATCTATGCAACATCTAACAGTTCTTGGGTGAGTCCTGTACAGGTGGTTCCTAAGAAAGGAGGAATGACGGTGGTTAAAAACAACAAGGATGAGTTTATCTTCACAAGGACAATGACGAGTTGGCATGTTTGTATCGATTACAAGAAGTTGAATAAGGCCATTAGAAAAAATCACTTTCCTCTTTCTTTAATTGATCAGATGCTCGATAGATTAGCAGGTTTTCCTTACTATTGTTTTTTTATGGTTACTCAGGATACAATCAGATTGCTATTGCTCTTGAAGACCAAGAGAAGACCACATTTACATGCCCTTACAGGACATACGCATTCAGGAGAATGTCGCTCCTACCACTTTTCAACGCTGCATGATGGCCATCTTTCATGACATGATAGAGGAGATTATGGAGGTTTTTATGGATGATTTTTCAGTTTTTGGATCCTCTTTTGATTATTTTTTGCATATCAGTTTTTGGATCCTCTTTTGATTCTTTTTTGAATAATCCTTCTCTTGTGTTGCAGAGGTGCCCAAAAACTAACCTTGTACTAAATTGGGAGAAATGTCATTTCATGGTCAAGGAATGTATAGTTTTAGGGCACAAAGTGTCTGAAAAGGGGCTAGAGATGGATCGAGCTAAAATTTCTGCAATTGAATAGCTTCCACCTCCAATTAATGTGAAGGGAGTTTGTAGTCTCCTAGGCCATGCAGGGTTTTACAGACGCTTTATAAAAGACTTTTCAAAAATTGTGAAACCCTTATGTAATTTACTTGAGAAGAATTCTGCCTTTATATTTTCTAATGAATGCATGCTAGCTTTTAATTTACTGAAAGAAAAATTAACCTCTGTACCTATTATTATTACACCTCATTGGAGTCATCCTTTGACGTTATATGTGATGCTAGTGACTATGCAGTAGGGGTAGTTTTAGGCCAGCGTTGGGATAAAATATTTAGAGCCATTTATTATGCAAGAAGGACTTTGGATACTGCACAGAAAAATTACACCACCACTAAAAAGGAAATGCTTGCAGTTGTGTTCTCTTTTGACAAATTTAGACTATATCTGTTAGGAACTAAAGTGATTATTCATACTAACCATGCAACCCTCGGTACTTGTGCAATAAAAAATATGCTAAGCCTCGATTAATAAGATGGATTTTTTTTTGTGCAAGAGTTTGAATTTGATGTAAAAGACAGGAAATGATGTGAAAATGTAGTTGCTAACCACCTGTCCAGAATGGAGCATGAAGGAAATCAACAAACCCCTCCCATCATGGAGGACTTTCTTGATGAAAAGCTATATCATGTAGAAGTTACAATACCATGGTTTGCTAATTATGTAAATTTTCTTGCAGGAGTGATGCCACCAGATATGAACTCCCAACAAATGAAAAGGTTTCTCCATGATGTGAAGTTTTATCTTTAGGACGACCCCTACTATTCAAGTTTGTTCAAACCACATAATTAGGTGTGTACCCCATGAGGAAATATCTAAGATTATACATGATTGTCATTCTTCTCCATATGGTGGGTACTTTGGACATACTTGTACAACTGCAAAGGTATTATAATCATATTTTTACTGGCTAACTTTATTCAAAGATTGTTATACTTTTGTTCGGACATGTGACAGGTGTCAAAGGACTAGTAATATATCTACACCATGAACTTCCTTTAACTCCTATTCTTGAAGTAGAGTTATTTGATGTTTGGGGTATCAATTTTATGGGTCATTTTCCCTCTTCCCATGACTATTTATACATTTTAGTTGTTGTAGATTATATTTCCAAATGGGTTGAGGCAGTTGCCACTGAAAAGAATGATGCACGTGTTGTCTTAAAGTTTTTGCACAAAAATATTTTCACACGGTTTAGCACTCCTAGGGCTATAATTAGTGATGACGCACTTTTGCAATAAATTGTTTGAGTCAATGCTTACTAGATATGGAGTTAAGCATAAGATTTCTTTAGTATATCATCCTCAAACTAATGGTCAAGCTGAGATCTCAAACAGGAAAATTAAGCAGATTTTAGAGAAGACAGATAAATTTAATAGGAAGGATTGGGCCTTAAATTATACGAAGCACTATGGGCGTATTGTACAGCATTCAAAACTCCAATTGGTACATCACCCTATCGACTGATGTTTGGAAAACATGTCATTTACCCGTGGAGTTAGAACATAAAGCTTATTAGGCCATCAAGAAGTTGAACTTCGATCTCCAAAAAGTAGGGAAACAAAGATTATTACAACTAAATGAAATGAAGGAATTTCAAGCTCAAGCATATGAGAACACCAAATTATACAAAGAAAGAATAGTTCAATGCCATGACCAACAAATTAACAAATGAACATTTTTACCTGGACAACATGTACTTCTTTTTAACTCATGTTTGCAGTTGTTTCTAGGTAAATTAAAGACTCGATGGTCTAACACATTCGTAATCAAAGAAGTTTATCCACATGGAACATTAGATTTACAAACCAGTGACGAACAAACTTTCAAAGTAAATGGCCAACAAGTGAAACATTATTGTGGAGATATGGAGCTACAACTGGAAAGCATATTCTTGGACGATCCAAAACAACACACCGCATTAGCCTCATCTAGCTAAAGACGTTAAAGAAAGCATTTCTTAGAAGGCAACCCAAGTTTTCTTTTCCTTGATTTTTCTTGTTTTGTTTTTCTTTCCTAGTATAGGTTGTTTAGAGTGCTAATTAAATCTCGTTCCCATTTTACAAGACCTCAATCGTGTTGGTGCTCTCTTCGTCCCATCTCAAGAATCTCTCATGGATGAGTTTCTCCCTATTATCAAGCTAGTATTGTCCACTCATTCTTTATCTTTGTCCTTGGTTACTTTAATTTTCTTCTTACATTGAGGGCAATGTAAATTTCATGTTTGGGGGTGAGCAAAACTACTTTGCAATCCTGATTTTGAACATTAATCTTTTGATCTTTAAGCATGTTTAGAATGAAATTTATTGCATGATGACTGATTAGGACAGCCTAGGAAGTAATCTAGTTTTTTTTTCTTTTTTTTTTCCTTTTTTTTTCAATAGAATGAATTCTGAAAGCATGTCCTAAATTGAGTATATTTGAATTTTTTCTTAAATTTTCTTACAACACATTTAGCACATAACCGACTATCTATCATGTTCGAATTTTTAGAATAGGTTTATTGAGTCTAGAGGTTGTTGTCACCCCGATAGGCTTAAGAACTAATCAAAAGTTGAACTACATGAAGGTTTGTGATTGAAATCTGTTGAATGAAGAAAAAAAATTGTTCTATTTGATTTTTTTTTGCATGTTGAAAGAAAATTAAGGTATGTTTTGTCAATTTTTGTGCTTAAAGTGTGGGGATCAAAAGAGCTACCTCCATTGTGATCAGTTAGGCAATCCATTAAGCGAGTGCTCTAGATAAGGGTCCATACAATGGAAGTGTGAAAGCTAGGGTATCAAGAAGAAAGAAAAAGTCAATCCAGTGAAAAATAATTATGCTTAAGTAGATTACTGACTTTAGTGTGGGGAGACTAGAGATTGGAACTTAGGGCCAGTGTAGGAGGAAAACAAATAAAGGACTCCATAAAACTATCTAAAGCTAGTAGAAACTGATAGAAAGAAGGTTAGACACACGTACGCGTAAGGAAAGAAACAGCTGGAATGTAAATTGCTTGATGAAGGGGTGTAGTAAGGTTTTCTTTTATTGTTTTGTGTTTATTTCGATTGTTGAGGCTTGAATCACTATTCTTGCATTGAAATTTCATAATAGTATCTTGCTCTATTTTGCTTGAGGACTAGCAAAAATCTAAGTTTGGAGGTGTTTGATAGCACACAAAAGTGTTCTATTTCTAGGCTTAGATTTAAGTTAGTTTGTGCTATTTTTAGTGGACTTTGATGCTTTTATCTTATGATTTACAGAATTCAAGCATTTGGAGCTAAACCAATGATTTGGAGTGGTTGTAGTAAAAAAGAAGCTTAAAGGAGAGCTTTTGGGCTAAAGAGACAAAGAAAAAAATCGCATAAGCAAAGAGATCTGAGAGCATAGCATTGCAACGCTGAAGGATAGCATTGCAACGGCAGATCAAAAATATTTTTGTTCTTTATTTGATTCAAAGGGATAGAGTTGCAACATTGCCTCTAGCGTTGCAATGCTGTCTTAACACTATAAATGAAAATTTTTATTTCATCCAAAGTGAGCCATTTTAGAGAGCCTAAACCTCTAATTTTGATTCAAGACACTGTTTGGGACCTAGAGATCATCTTGGAGAGCTAAGGCGGAGACTTAAGGCTCGAGATCGTGGGACATCACGAAGGAAACAAGTGTTGGCATGCGTCATCCAGTTTTATTTATTTTCCCTTACTTTTTTGCTGTTGTTATAAGAGTTTTAGATAGGAACTTATGTTGTAATTTTGAGTGTTTAGACTCTTGGATGGTTGTATGTTTGAACTTGTGCTTGGTTGTTGAGTTGTAGTATATCGTAACAAGGATTTATGCAATTTTGGGATGTTTTGTTTAAAGATTTTAACTCTTGCAGCTGCGACTTGAGCTCTTTTAACTCTGTTGAGGTCATTCTGTAAGGACCTCTAGAGATAGGAGTTGTCCCTGGCTCGAGCTCTATGCTGAAGTCTACCTTCTGTGCAAGAGGTAACCTTGGAAGATCTTCATGAAAGACATCTAAAAACTCATTTACAACTGGTACTGACGATACTAAAATCTCAGTACACCTAGTATCGGCCACACTCGCCAACACGCCCCATGCTCCCTAGTTGATCATCTTCCTTGCCTTCAGGGCCGAAATCACCCTAGGACAGTCTTAGTTCTGGACCCTTTAAACTTGTAGCTTGCCTGCAACGGTGGTGTGAACACCACCTCCTTATGAAAACAATCAATACTGGCGAAATTCTCCGCCAGCCAGTCCATGCCTAAGATTACATCAAACTCCTTCATGTCTAAGACTACCAAGGCCACATCTAACTCATGACCCGACACTGACACCTTACATGATTTTACTTTTTTAGTGGCTAACAAACTCACCCCTGCCAGAGTGGCAACAGACATAACATAAAACAACGGTTCTAGCTCTAATTTAGCTTGACTCACAAAAGATGCGGATATAAAAAAAACGAGTAGAACATGAATCAAAAAGTACGAAGGCAAGGTGCCCAAGTATTAGGAGTGTACCTGTGACCATCGAATCTGAATTAGCCGCACCTCAACTCGTAGTAGTATAAGCCCTCCCTTGCTGGATCGTCTATCTAAAAGTACCAGCACCACTCGCACTCGAAGGCTAGTTCCCATTACCTTTGTTGGGGCAAGTTTCTACTCTGTGACCCTCTAGTCCACACCTAAAGCATGCTCCCGTCCTGGCCAAACATCTGCCCCAATGTTGTTTTCCACATTCGCTGCACCGCAGCTTGTTGCCACTATTACCCCCTGGCTTGTAAGATTGTTGCCTCTGTCCGGGAGTTGAATGTGATCTCCCAAACATGCGTTGAGGGCGCTAGGAGTGCTGGGAACCAAAGGTCGTCTGTCCCCACTTCCTCTTCTAGCTCGTGGAGGAACTTGGATTTGCGGGCATGTGATTCTCACTCTGCTGACGAGTGCCTATCAACTCAGCCGCCCTCACTGTCGTGGCATAATCAGGGGGTGCCAGGGCCTGTACAAAGCCTCGAATATCCTCATCCAGACCCATCATAAAGCGCTCCGCCTTCTTAGCCTCCGTGTCAACTAACTCAGGGGCGAAACGTAGGAGCCCCGTGAACTCCCTCTCATACTCCTCCATTGATCGTCTATTGTGGTGGAGTTGCAGGAACTCTGCCGGCTTCCTGAAACGAGAGGCAGCTGGGTAAAACTTCCACCAGAATACCTCTTTGAATTGCATCCACATCACCGTCTCACCGTTGGTGACCACATTCCTCATCCCGAACTCCTACCACATGAATGCATCATCTCTTAACATGAACGCAACACAGGACACCTTCTGCTCCTCCATACAGTTCATGAGCCAGAAAATGGTTTCTATGGAAGATAGTCACAACTCTGCCACTGTTGGGTCCCCAGAGGATCCATTGAACGTACAAAGGTCGTATTTTCTGAAATATTTCAAGCATCTCACCTCTAGAGATGTGATAATTCTTATTTATGAGGATTATTTAACCCTAAACTAAGTTATTTTTGTCATTTTTGTATGCTTTATTGATTATCGAGCAAGCTAAAAATAGCGTTTATGAGATAAATTCATGAAAGCTTGTCGGAGTATAGAAAAAGAAGAAATAAGTTGAAAAGATAATGGAAAGTTGGCTAAAGTGTTGTTTTTGTGCAGATTTGAAGCAATGAAGAAAATGCAAATGAAATGCAATTGCATTTCCTTGAGAAAGCAAGGTGGTGAACAAAAGGGAAAATGCAATTGCATTTTCTGGACATATCAATTTATTGTGGAGATCACGAAAATGCCCCAAAACCTACGGCGTTTGGCTCGATTCTAGGAGACTTTTCAGCCCAAAAATGCTGATGAAAATGCAATTGCATTTCTGAAAAATTTTGGTAGAGCTGAAAAATAATGCAACAGAAATGCAATTGAAATGCAATTGCATTTCTGGAAAATCTGGAAGCTGCGGGAATCTCAGGAAAACACCAAAATCCACGGGATTTGCTCGATTTTTGGAGAATTTTCAGCCTAATCTCATGCCCAAACATTGACCCATGATTGAAGGAGCACAAAGATGGAAACCCTAGCCCTCAATGCCTATAAAAATGAGGAAAAAGATCCAAAACGTGGATGGGTTTTTCTGCTCGCCCACAGTCCGAAGTTCACGTTTTTCTGTCAATTTTCAGCAAGTTTTTCTTCATCTTAGCTCTGTAATTTTCGAGGTTGATCCATCCTCAACGAAAGTTAGAGGAGGTGAAGATCCATTTGCCTTTGAATGGGTACTTGGATTGATCAAAGCAAGGAAGCCACTGATTTTAAGTTATGTTATTGTCCAGATTAATTTTTCTGTTTTATTTTCTTTCATTCTATTTCTACAGCTTCTGTTTAAGTTCAAATTTGTGGGTTGAGTTATCTTTAAGTCCTTGATTTTAGTTTTATTTGAGTTAGCTTCTTTACTGATTTTAGTTTATTTGGTTTTCAGTTTTCTTATGTTTCAATTTTTAGCCTTTTATTTATGTTCCCCCACGTTTCCTTACAAGTTTCTGAATTTTCTATTAAGTGTTGCTACTGCTCTTTGTGAGTGTTTTTTAATTTGTTGGATTGATTTTATTAGTGACTCTTAATAAGTTTTTAGTTTGGATTGCCGTTTTATTTTCGGTTTTTATTTTCCTCATTTTGGCCAATTAATTATGAGTTTTGTATCCATTCAATTGTTGATTTTCATTTCTTCCATAATGATCTAATTTCTTCTTTGGGATTCAAGCATGTGGATGCCCTAAAGATAGGAATAAAGGCCTAATTGTGAGAGCAACTTTGCTTCCTGAATAGCTTGTTTGCTTTTATTGATTTTAATGCTTATTATTAGTCTAGATTGATCACCTAGATTAGTATACAAAAAATTATTCTAATT
The DNA here is from genome assembly GCA_033996785.1 of Trichosanthes truncata. Classification (NCBI taxonomy): domain Eukaryota; kingdom Viridiplantae; phylum Streptophyta; class Magnoliopsida; order Cucurbitales; family Cucurbitaceae; genus Trichosanthes; species Trichosanthes truncata. The sequence goes on along the minus strand of MU867261.1, from coordinate 15,229,290 downwards.
CTGAAAAGGTTAGATAAAAATTTAGTTTTCATAAAAGCAATAAAGAAAAATAGCCTAGACATAGGAATTTGTTATTGACCCTAGACATAGGGCAAAACCTTTAAAACCAAAAGAATTGTGTTCAAAATTAACTAAGTTCGTATTAGCCATAGAAATATCGGTTTAATCGCTTAGCCTCCTAAAGATACTTCATAGAAGGTCGAATAGGTGTTGAATTTGGTTTACAAAGCTTAAGTGTTGAGTCAAAGGATTGCAATTGCAATTAGGCCGTAATTTCTTTCAATGGGACAAAAACACGTTTGAATCCCTCTTTTATCATTTTTATTTCTTTTTATTTTAAAAACAACAAAAACCATCCCACTTATTGTTTTACATTGGTTACCGAAATTGCAATTTGAAAACGTCTTTGCTTATTCTCTTGAATTTTGTTGTATCCGTTCCCTGTGGGATTGATACTCTGGAATACTTCCAGTTTTATATTACTTGCATCGACAGTGTGCACTTGCACTGAACTGGAACTTTGTTTTCATTTACAAATATTTTCTTTAAGCCCACGTTTCAGTTCGATCAAGATGCACTTTCGTGGTTCTAACCCAATTGTGCTAGTTGGTTTGCCATTGTCGTCTATACTAGGGTCTGCATGGCCTCCAACATCAATGATGACACAGTAGGGTTTGCCTGCCCATCCAGCGGCGCTGGGGGTTCACATCCTGGTAGGCTGGTTGCTCCAAAGGTGGGTCTTGCGCCCCTGCATTTCCTCGTCCCCTACCTCTCCACGCTCTTCCTCCTCTACATGGCGGCATCTCTATGGAAACACTACACCACAACCTATCTATTTAACCTTCCAATTCCATAACCAACCCGCAAGAACAACATGCATGCGTTTATTGTAAACTTGAAAGCAGAACATAAACCACCATTTTTCTAAAGATTAAAAAAATAGCATGAATAAATAAATAAAGTAACCTTTAGTACAAGGCATACCTGGCGATGACCGGGTGTTTGTTGACTTGCCATGGGATACTTAATGCTTACAATGTAAGCAAGTCTACAGAACCCATAACTATGGGCTCTGATTCCAACTGTAACGACCCAACTTTTTCCTATAGACTTTCTAGGGACGTTACTACATGCATGACACTACAATAATAGACAAAGAGAATCAAACTTTTTGCTAAACAGTCAAAAACCTTTACCTCGAGATCCCTTCAAATTCCTTTCAAAGCATGAAAATAGAGTGAAACGTTTAACAATTGAAATAATTTTATAACACATCCACCAACAAGACAATTTGAAACACTAAACAATAAAAATACGGAAATAAAACTTCTATAGGTCACCCATAGCCCCTTTCAACAAACTGTCCTGTCAATCGCCTTGGACGTCCTTGCCTTTACCTGAAAAGAAAACGTTTTCGAAAAGGGTGAGTATTTAACATACTTAGTAAGTGACCCCACTACAAGGTCAGGATATGCAAACACATACAAAATGATTTTTTTTTTTTTAACTTTTCCTCTAGTGGGACCTAAAATCTTTTCATAGTGGAAACATTTCCCTTTAACTTTTCTCTACGACTTAATGTGGACAATTAACCCAACCTAACCATGCCTTTTCATTTAACCTTTTCAAGTTCTTTTCATTTAGCCTTATCAGGCTCCTTTTCATTTAGCCTTTTCAGACTCCTTTTCATTTAGATGTACATCTATAATTTTAGGAGGGTAATTGCCACAACCTTCGAAATCATTTTATCATGAAAACACACATATATGCATGAGGTCTCGAAGCATTTTCAATTCTCATTCAGTGATGCAACATAAGCAACATTCTCACATTATTCATCATAAGTCATAAATCATGCATCACATTCATAAGAATATTTGGCAATCATACATGTAAAAATTCATTTTCATATAAAATATAACATTTCCAAATTCAAAAAAAAAAATCATACGTTATGCATCGCAATCATAAATAAAATATTCATGAAAACTTTTCATTTCAAATGTAGCTTTTCAATTCAGTTCCCAACTTGCATTTAAGCATACCGGCATAAAGTCCCTTACTTGGCTTCAATTTCAAGAATGCGTGAACACTTCCTATTTGAAAAATAAAACACTTGGCAACCTATAAATAATTTTCAAGGAATCAATACTTAAAATTAGTTTCGAATACAACTTGGGGCCTACTTTTAACAACTTTAACTTACCCAAAATATCAAGGAAAAAATTACTCAAGGGATCTGTGACTCAGGGCTACTTTTGTATCTTAACTGCCGAATTCGAAACAATCCTTGCCAAGTCAGTTACTTAATCCTTGTTGATCTAACCCCAAATAGATCCTATTAAGTGTTCAATAATTGGCTACAAATCGAAGCCAAAACTCAGTAGGAAACTTTAATAGGTGCAAAACCCAACTTGAAACGTATGGGTATTTCCGAAGAAAGTCGAAAACTAATGGATCATTCTCCAATTACATCCAAAATCAACTACGAAGCCTTAAAAGAAATGAAATTCACCTAATGTTATTGCTAGACAGTGACCCAATCACTCAATTTTGTGATTTCGATGTCGAAACGAGTTGGGTAATCTTAAAAGAAAATTAATGGGTGAATCCTAACTTAACAACAAATCATAACGAAGACTGAACGAATGCCAAACTCACCTCTACAACTAACTGGAAACCCATAAATTGATTATTTCTCTACATGTTTAGACACTTTGATTTTTATTTCCTGCAGCTACAGAATTTTTAGTCTAATTTTAAACTTTAACACTATATTTTGTTGTCATTCTAGATTTAGTTCATAATTCGATATAATTAAATTTGATAACAATAAATACAATGATAAATATTCCATATTACTGTGTTAACAAGGTTAAAGTGATATATATATATATATATAGATAGATAGATAAGCTTAACGATAACATAGTATGTCCATAGCCAAATGTGGACAAAATTGTTACATCTCACCTTTGTATATACCAGTATTTACAATGTGAGTTAAATTCTTTAATGTATTTAATCATTCTTCGTCTTTGTGTATGTTAATATTCACACTATTTGTGTTCACAATGACACAACAATCATTATGCATTCTGTTTGACAAAATCAAGAGCACCCATACAACATTTTATCTTTTGAAAGACGATTTATTTACCACATTCCTAAAGGAGAGGTGTGAAAGTCTTTGTTGTTTAATTTTAAACATTACTGTTATCTTATGTGGTATAATTTTATTGTCTTTTTAGATTTAGTTTATGATTAAAGTCGACAACAGCAATATAAATATTTTATATATACACATACAATTTAGACGAAATTGTTAGACATCTCATCTTGTATATACCAATATTTATAATATGCGCTAAATTATTCATTGTATTTAATCCTTCTCCATCTTTGTGTATATCAATATTTACATAGTCAAAGTGAAAAATTAGAGTTGATTTTGTTGAAGAATAGTTCAAATAAATGACGGAATCTAAAAAATTATGACTAATATCTTAGTAGACAATTTGGAAATGATTTGAAACAAAATTCAACAAATTTAAAAATTGATAAATTAGAAAATGAAAGGAAATCCAACCGATTTAAATATGCATAAATCTTAGGAAAAGTGAGCCAAATTTTTTTTATTGAAAAAAAAACCTACTTACAATTGTATACCCAAAATATAAATAGAACAAAAAAAATTATTCTCTCCTCCCTAAAAAACAATGCTAGTAACTCCTAATATCACATATTTTTAGCCATTCTTCAGGACTATTTTCAGCCATGTGTCACAATTTCCCAAGAAAAAAATAATTTTTTAACATGACCAAAAATAATCCCCAACAAAACCTAATATATTCGAAGGTGCCATCAGAATAGTTAGACTAACCTTAGGAGAAAAGAAGAGGAAGCACCAGAATGATGTAGGCCATCTGATGAAACCTTAAATGAGTTTTTAAGGAGTAAAATTCTGATTAGAACTTTTCTTCAGAGTTCTAATATTTCTGATAAAAACGTTTAAGGAATAGGATTTCTGATAAAAAAAACTTTTCTTCAGAGTTTGGAAGTAAAGTTCTGATTAGAAATTGAAAATTTAGGATAAAGAAAGTTATGGATATTGGTGCATTTCATGCATAGTATTAAATTTCCGTCGACATGTTCATATTTCTGTCGACATTTTCACATGTCCATGGATTCAACATTAACATAATAGAGAAATCGACATTTCCACTATATCGTATAAAATTGATGAAATATTAAAAAAAAAAAAACAAGAAAATGTAACTTAATGTGAATATAATATTATAACAAGTATTTTAACTCATTTAAAAAATGTAAAATATTTTTTTATTAATTTAAATATTTTTTTTTAAATTTTTATTTTTAAAATTTTTTCATAAATATCCATCGACGTCGACATTTTATCGATATTTCTATCAACATTTTCATAAAATTGAAACTTCGACATTTTCGTCGACATCGACATTTTAAACCTTGATTATATAACACTAATTCACTCTTTTGACCATCAGATAATTGAGCAGCTGAAGTCCAATAAATGCAATCGACTGAGCAGGCAAGGGAAAGGAAAATATTAGTCAATGGTCTTCAACTCTATAAAGTGAACATATTATGTTAGCATTAACAGTACCATCAGACAAATAAATAAACATGAATACAGAAAATCAATGTTCGAATTAGATCCATAAATAAGGCCTGATAAAGAAGAGAATATTTTGAACGAAATCTTGGACTTGAACTGATCGAAAGAATGAAGAATGTCGAGGTAATTCATTCTTTCTCTTAACCAAATCATAGCACAAAAATGCTTGGGACACATCATACACAGCGGTTTCCAACTAAGCATCGGCACAACAAAAAAAATCTATTTTTGAATTAGTGTACAATTCAAAAGTAAATCTGAAATTCCAATAATTCTGAACCTATCGACAGCAAGATCTATATGGAAAGCAAGAACAAGGGCAATTCAGATTCAATCAATCAGAATAAGGTGAACTTACCAACTATTGACAGATTCTTTGGCCGTACACGCAAGCCCAAAATCTTCTTCAAACCCAAAGACATCGGGGCGACATTGGCACAAACAAGCCTAGAAGTAAATTAACAGGATTTCTTATGATTCACAGTTATTGGTTTGCAGAGACCTTGAGCAATCTTACAAGGTAGAGATTGTAAGAATATGTCACTTGTCACTTCTATTTTTCTTTTTTTTGTGCTTATATATGCTTCAAAAAGATGTGATGTTCTCATGGCACTTGAGAATTAAACCATCCATATCAACAATACCCACAAACAAATGACATCATAATTTTTGGCAATATAATGCAGCCTCTCAAGACACCAATATCTCATTGCAAACGTAGGCCTTTACTTTTCTCTTTGCCTGATTTAGCAAGTCCATTGTGCCATGATGCAAACACTTTATGAACAAATTAAACAAACATCAAGAGAAGTATGTGGATAGAATAAACTGTGAGAAGACTCTCACGTACCTATGATCCTATCCACCTGAATTCATCAACAAAAGTGAGATCCTTTGTGCTTAAATTGTTTATAAGCGGGTTGATTGCAGTCAAAGCATATCATCCATGAATTTCATCATAAGCCATCCGCTGCACTGGATCACTAAGCACCTGCATTGTAGCAGTTTATCTATGACAAAGATCAGGAAGCAACTTTTCTCTGAGTTAAATATGGGTCACTCGAATTCTTTACAATCCGATCTCAGAAGCCCAGTACGTAACATTTTAAATGAGAAAAAGCTGAACTCGGTGGTTGTAGCTTATCGGCCCAAGACCATAGTCCAGCATAGACCCCTGAGGGTGTAGGAGCAACGCCCTCACTATATGGATTTTGTTATGCATATACGCATGTATGTTTGTATTTATTTTGTATTTGAAAACTCTCCTACCCATTTTTTTTTATTATGGTAAATTCCTCTACTCTTGTTCATAATTTCGTTCCAACTTATTTGTCGTTTTTGTAATACAAAGCTTAGGCCCCGTTAAATAACAATTTTGTTTTTAGTTTTCTATTTTTGAAAATTATGCTTCTTTCCTGTAAAAAAAAAAAGAGCTTACTATGATTCACTTTTTTTTTTTTAAGAAAGGTTGGAACTCTTAGCCAAATTTCAAAAACAAAAACTATTTTTTTTTTGTTTTCAAAATTTAGCTTGAATTTTGAAAATATTTTTATAAGTAGATAACAAAATAAAGAAACTCATCGATGAAAATAGTGTTTATAAGCTTCATTTTCAAATATTAAAAACCAAATGGTTATCAAATGGGGATTTAGCATTTAGCATCCTTTGAATATGAAATCCTACCTCAGATTTCATTAATGAACATGCAGAAATTCGTGGTGTCTGGGTCATTGCCACTTAAGTCTGGATGGCACTCTTCCAAGCAATTATAGTAGGCCTTATGAATCTGTTCCAAGCTAGTATCTGGAAGCTATGAACAACAGTAGAACCAACTCATTAGACACATTACACAGATAATCACAACTCGATTCAAATCAACAAAACTCTGCTCTTTACAGTTTAAATAAATTTATAAAAAAAAAAAAAAAAAAGAGTGAACTACTAGAACGAGGCCTGTGCAACGAACACCAAGATAACTGTTTGACATAACTTTTACTTTAAACACTCTTTTAGAAGTATTTAATTTAATTTTTTTAAAAAAGAAAACTTGTAATAAAAGTGCATTTAATAAAATCACCCATGAGTTTCGTTACAGAAAAGTTGCCTTTATTCACAATTTTATTTAGACTAAATATACCAAAGGGCTAGTCTTTTAGGTTTTTCTTCATTGGGTCCTAAATGTTTTAATATTCTCAATTTTACCTGTAGTGTATTACAAAAATTCTCAGTTAGATTCTTATTTTAAAAAAATCCCAGTTAGATCCTTCTATATAAAAATTGTTAAATTTTGTAACAAAAAGTTAATGTATCATTAAATTAAATTAATGTTGTATTAATAGATTTGAACACTTGGGCATGCTACTTAGACATGTCACACTTTAAAAAAATGGACTTTTTTATAGGAGGGTTGAAGTTATTGATTGGATTGGGTTTCATGTGTCAAGTAACATCAGAGAGTATGTCCACGTGTTCAAATATATTAATAAAAAATAAAATTCTAACAACCTTTTTATAGAAGGAACTTAATTGAGAATTTTAAAAGATTAAGGACTAAATTGAGAAAAGAGCTACAAGATTATGGACTATATTGTAGCCTTTTACATAAGAAATGACGTACTTTGCTTTTAACACTTCAACACCAAAAAAGAATCCAGAATGAATTTGAAAGGCTTACCAGTCCCAGAACTGCATTATAATCATCAGTGATGGCCTCTGTTGAGACCGAACTCTCTGCTGCGACCCTGATCCTCACTTTGCCATTATTTCATCTTCCGCGCCCCGGTCAATCATTTAAAATAGTTGGCTAGTCCTCCTCCCATGGTTTTCTCGTCTAGTATCTTCAGATGATGAGTGATGGCTTACCAGCAATATAAAGTGTCCACACATGCAATCCAGGTCACGGAATAAGGAAAAGCAACAGTTTCTCACATAGGGAGGAATCGACATATATATATCTCGTTCCTGCATTTTGTGCCTAAATAAATCAGCAGAAGAGTGATCAAAGTCAAACAAACTAGTTATATAGAAGAGTACAAATGAGAAATGATCTTTAGAACAATAGAAGATTGAATAACAATGTGTATATTCATTTAAGAGAGAGAGAGGACGACCTTACGGCACTTGATGCTTGCATTGCCCACGAACTGAATAAATTGACTTTCAAAGTTAAAAGTCATTTTCTGGTCTAGTATAGCATTCAAATCCAGATGATCAACGAAAGAGTCGAGCCAGACGTAATTTTGATTTGAGCTTCCTTGCTTCACTTGTAAATCCCGAAGAACAAAGACCATCAATGACTGCACGTTGTGTGGACTTAAGAACCTTCATGCCACCTCTTAAACATGAAAGCAATAACTTTGACGCACAACGGAACCTCCTTGCCTTGCAAAGATTGTGCACTAAGGAGGTATAGGTAAAAGAATCCCTTATTTCCATCGAGTCAAACAATTTCATTGCATGGTCAATCTGCCCAGCTTTACACAACCTGTCAATCAGACAATTTAAGGCTACCAAGTTTGAAGCAAAACCCGTTGTATACATGTAGTTCAAATGTCGCCAAGCCCCCTCAATATTACCAACCCTGCACAACCCATCAGTTATTATAGAATGCGTGTAGTCATCGCATTCTAGTCCCCGTGACTCTATCTCATCCAACAACTTGTATGCCGCCTCCAAATTACCTTCTTTACAGTACAAATTAATAAATGTGTTATAAAAAACTAAATCAATTCCCACGCCATTCCTTATCATCTGTTCCATGCAAACATTTGCCTCTTCAAACCTACCTAACTTAAGAAAAGCACCAATAACTGTGCAGTAAGCAAAGCCATCAAAAGCATATCCTTTGTTTTTCATCTCGAAAAAAATCTCAAATCCATGTTTATATTGCCTACATCTAAAGCAGCTTTTCATCAATGTAGTGTATGTTACGGCATCAGGCTCAAAACCGGAATCCATGGCCTCATTGAGCATCCTCCTAGCAGCCTTCAACCTACCTACCTTGCCAAGACCATTTATAAGAATATTATATGTAACTAATTGAGGAACAAACCCATGGCGCTGTAAATTTCTGAATAACATAATGGCATTACTTGTATATCCATATTTACAAAGGCCGTTAATCATCGTATTAAACGTAACAGGATGAGGAGAGAGGTCTTTAAGTATAATGTCCTTGAAAACTCTATTGGCTTCATCTGGCTTTCCTAATCTGAAGAAACAGTGCATCAAAGTGTTGTAACTCCATATATCAGGAGTGATACCCGACTGAAGCATTTCTTCGAACAGATCAAGGGACTGTTCTAATGAGCAATTCCTGGTTGCACCAGCTATCAAAGAATTATAAGTAATGACATCTGGGCTTATACCAGCTTCCCTCATTCTATAAAGAACAGAATAAGCAGCATCCATGCCACTAAGTCGACAATATCCATCAATCAACGTATTGTAAGTCACTACATCCGGGAGAACTCCTAAACGTATGCCGTCTATGATGACAGCTTCAGCTTTCTGCATTTGCTGAGATTTACAAAATGAGGCAACACAAATATTCAAAAATTTTGTAGAATATCTGCACACCATTCTTTTGAGATATTTGATCAATTTAAGTGCCAAAACCTGCCACAATCCAGTGAGCGAATGAGATCAGAATGCAGGTTAAAAAATATGCAAACACTTAAATAAAATTATTGAAGCAAAGAAAAAGCATATCAGAGCCAAATTTAGAAAGGCAATCGTAGCAAGAAAAACAACCAAAAACTTCAAGAATTCACGATAATCATGATTTGAATTTTTGGAATTAGACCAATTCCATCAGCTCGAAACTAATCTACGCATTCTCATCGAAAGAAATCAAACAAAACGATTAATGCCTCTCGATAAAATAAAATAAAACTACAATCCATCCAAACTATTATTGAAAGATTAGCAGATCAGTAGAAGTAGAAGTAGAAGAGGAGGATGAGGGGGAGGTAGGTGGAAAGTAGTACCTTTGCAGCTCAGCTAATGAGATATTGAGGACGAGATTGTGGAGCTCAATATTCCTCATGGGGATCGATAAATTCTTCTCCGGAGCCTGCAGTGCACCATATTAACAGAGAAGCAAAGCCAAAGGATTAGGGGGCACAGGAAGAAATCACGATGATTGTACAAGTTTTAACGATCTAGAGCGAGAAAAAACCACGAACCAATCTACAGAGAAACACCATTGGAGTCGGAGAATTCTGGTGGGCTTGTGCATTGCTCAATCCGAGGGAGGCCCGAAGAAACTCTACTATGGGTTGAACTTTGAAGTCCAATAGCCTAATCGCCCCCAGTTTATGGGCTCACTTCTGAGCCTCTAAAATTGAGATTTTCGTATTTGCCTTAAAGGGAATCTAAACTTGTCACCTTTATCCATTTTTACCTTAAACTTTTAATTTCATCAAATTGGACTTTAGATTTAGTTAAACATTCTAATTTATACCCCTCCATTCAATTTTCGCTAATTAACCTACTAATTTTAACAAAGAAATGTGAAGGTCTCCATAAACTCACTAATTTCAATAATATCGAGTTTTGCACAAATCGAAGTTTGACTAATATACAAATTAACCATTCAATAACTTTTCCAAAACTCACAAACTTTAACAAAAATTTAGCTCGAATGTCATTTTTCTTTGAAATCCTATCAATTTCGTACCATACTGGTGGTAACCGATGGTGAGTTGGTCAGTAGAGTGGTCACCGGTGGTGAGGTGGCAGTGTAGGCAGTAGAATCAGGTGGTAACCAACGGGGGAATGTGGTGGTTGCCTGATAAGAGGACTTTTCGAAGGGCCTATCAAATGATATTTATAAACCGGATCTCTAAAAATTTGCAGTAAGAGTGGCCAAGGTCGATCACAGGGATTGAAGTTCTTAGATTAATTAAGTACCAAAGTTAATTATGCCTAATTTTATTTAGAGAAAGAAAACTTTAGATTGAGGTCAAAATAAATAAATAAAACTTAAACTACTATTTACAAGGTTGGAGTCCAATTTTTTAGAAACATAATGGTTGATTAAATTAAGCACACTTTGTAAATAAAGAATTGATTTCATGCAATTAATCTTAAGCCAAGAATTACTAAGTGATCAACATCCTCTCTCGAGCTCAATTGAACTCATGTCTAGCAATAAATCAACATCTTGGTCTATTTCTATTACTAAACATGGCATTAAGCGATTCTCTTAAGACTTCTAGAATTAATCTACTCACTCTCGTGCAATAAATTAAATCTAGTTATGCATCTATTGTTCTAAGAATAAACTTACTCTCTTGGGCTAAATCTAGCCTAACATGCAAAACCATAGCCAAAAGTTTAGTCAATAATAACGAGATACATAAAATATGTAAAAACATGCATTCAATTACTGATCGCTATGCTTTGCTACAACACGCAAGTGCACATGATCGAAGTAATAAAGAAACTGGAAGTATTCCAGAGTATCGTACCCAAGGGAACGGATTTTTAACAAAATCTACTGAGATGACACAAAATATGTTTGCAGAACACAACTGGGGTAACTAGAACGCAAAAATATAAGAGTTTGGTTTTTTAACAAGAGTGAATGAAAATTCAATGAGTTAAAAATAGGGATTCAAGTGATTCAAGCACCTTTGGAAAAATGCAATTCAATTTGCAATTGCAATCATAGTGAACATGTGAGAACTAAGTAAACCGAGTTCAACTCCTATTCAATTTTGATTCAAAATTTTTAGGAGACTAAGTGATTAAACCTATATGTCTATGGCTAATCTAACTTAGATACTTCGCACACAACTCTAGTGGTTTTGGAGTCTCGCTCTATGTCTAGGGTCGATGTTCAGGACTTATTTCTAAGCCTTTTTCTCCATTGCTTTTGTGACATCGGCTTTCCCTTAACTCTTTCGATATTAAGTTCAAGCTTGATGAGCAATCACTAGTTGGCCGGCTAGGTTTACCCAAATCTAAATTCAACAAAAGTAAACAAAGTTTACATGTTAACTAGATTGTTTATGCTTTAGAGCTTTACATTTTTCCTAAGGGCATTCACCAACTTGAACCCCTAAAGAAAATTTAGCTCATTGTAGAGAAAATGAAAATCCAAACATTATTTGTTAAAAATTTCATATTTTACAAAAGAAAGAAGTAATTAATCTCAATGAAAACCTACTTGAATTACCAAGTAAAAATGCCCACTAAGAAAATCAAATTTCCTAAAGTATATTACTGGAATTCAAAAAAAAAAAAAAATATATATATATATATATATATATATTACCAAAGGACAACCCACGGGTCAATGAGGAATTGAAGGGTTTTGAAAATAGAGTTTAACAGTACTCCTCTATCCCAACACCTACAGAAATTAGAACTTAACCCAAGCAAAATCCAGAAAATAGCTCAACGGACTCAACAGCAAAATACTACCCGAAATCCCTTAAAGCGATCGATTCATCATTCGTTCAAATACTTGAATCTTAATCTCTTCAACATTCGTCGATGAGAGATCTTATTTTGGGAATTAGGAGTAATCAAATCACGAGCTAATAAAAAGAAAGAAACAGAAAAAGAATTGTGGCTTGCTGCTGTGTTGAAGAAAAGTAGAAAAACCCATAAAAATAAAGTGCAGAAACTTCGATTCTTCGTTTAATAAAGCTAAATTCAGAAATTCATTGAGCTCCACTATAAAAAAGAAATGCTAAAACAAAAGAGAATTGAAACAAAACAGGACTAATAAAAAATAATGAACTTAATTGTTGCTGCTGTCTAAAACCAAAAAGAAACAAAAACAGAGTACTTAAGGATTCGAAAAAACAGAGTATGACAAAATTGATGCTTTCTTCTTCGTTTTTCCTCCCTTTTATAGAGATCTCGAGGCTTCTTCTTCCATCTTGGGCTCCTTAATTCGTGGGTAAATGATTGAGCACGAGATTTGGCTGTAAATTCTCCATAAATCAAGCAATTCCCGTGGGTTTTGGTGATTTTCCGAAAATTATGCACTTGCTTTATAAGTCCAGAGAATGCAAATGCATTGCAATTGCATTCTTCTTCTTTGTTCTTCAGCTTGCATTGCAAATGTGAATGCAATTGCATTCCCTTTTGCAAAGTCTTCAAATCTGCACAAAGAAACATCAACTTAAGCCAACTTTCTTGCATCTTTTCAACGTAATTCTTCTTTTTCCATACTCCGACAAGCTTGCATGAATTTATCTCATAAACGCTATTTTTAGCTTGCTCGGTAATCAATAAAGCGTGCAAAAATGGCAAGAACAACTTAGTTTTAGGGTTAAATAATCCTCATAAATGAGAATTATCAATTACCAAATCAACAAAAGTCTAAAATATACAACCATCGCTTATCTAAATACAGAGATAAACAACAATTGAGTCCATAAGAAAACTCCTAAAAATCAAATAAAAACTAAAAGGAAAAGAGAATAAACTAATGTCACATGCCAACACTTGTTCCCGACGTGAAGTCCACGATCTCGAGCCTTGAGTCTCCTCCTTGGCTTTCCAAAAGTCATCTCTAGGCCTTTAGACAATGTATGAATCGATTTAGGGATTTGGTCTCTCAAAAACGGCTCCCTTTTAACGAATGAAAATTTTTCCTTTATAGACATTGAGATAGCATTGCAATGCTATGGGGTCCCTCAAATTTTATAAAAAAAGAAAAATATCACTTTGGTTGGCATTGCAACGCTATACCTTATGGTTTCCAATGTTGAATGACTGTTGATGTAGCGTTGCAACGCTATGCTCTTGGGTTCAAATATTTGTTCTTCCTCTTCAACACTTGGATCCTCAATTATAGCCTCTAATTGCTCCAAATTCATCCGAATACTCCACAATTCTCCAGTTTTGCTCCAATTGCTTGATTTATACAAAATATACATAAAAGTACATAAAAGCACACATAATCATAGCAAAAATAGCATAAAATTAAACCTAGAAATAGCACACTTTTTCCCACTATCATCGCCAATGGTGGTTACCAGTGGCGACAATCGCCAACGATGAGGTGGCCGTGGATGTCGACGAAATCTAGCGGTCTCTAGTGGTAGGCGGCAGAATCCAACAGTCACCGGTAGTGGTTGTAAGTGGTAGGTAGCATAATTTGGTTGTCACTCGTATGTGTTACCGACGTCAGCGATCACTGGTGGTGGTCATCAAAGATCGCTGGTAGTGGTCGGTGGTGGTCACCGATATGTGCTGCCGTTGGCAGCTATTGGCGATAGTGGTTCCCAGTGGCGGCGGTGTCGGCGGTCGCTAGCGATCGCCAGTAGTTGTCTGCAGTGACAGTTGTCGCCGATGGGGTGGGGGTGGATGGTGGGGAAATTCGATGGTTGCCGGCAGTAGTTGCCAATGGTAGGCGACTGTTGTTCGAATTCGCAAGTGTACGAATCGTTACAAGTAATGTAGTAGTGTGAGTACTAGTATCGTTCTCCACAGGGAATGAATGCTATCAACTACCAAATTCGTAAGCTTCAATTTTATCTGAGGACTGAATAATTGATGATAGGTGAAATTAAAATTAACAGCAAAGAATGAAATACGACTCTAAAATTAACAACATAAAACAAATGACTAAATTTAATTGCAATAGGTTCTAGAGCTATGACTTCACTGTTATCTCCTCCTATTCTTCATTCATTAAAAGTTGAAGCAAATTCTATTTCTAGATTGTTGGCAAGTTTTACCCTATAGACTCGATATTCTCTCTCAAGCAATAACGATGTTCATTGAAAAGTAAATTGCCTATATCTCTATGACAATTCCAACAATTCAATTATGACGAACGTAGAACCTAAATTGCCACAAAACCCACAAGGATATCTCTATCTCAAGTGTAAATTAGGGAAAACTATTCAGATCTATCAACAATTCTTGTCTCTCAACCTCAAATTATGACATGAAATCGATGCAAAGAGTGGCCAAATCTAAACATGCATTAAGCTCAGAAAAGTTTTTACAACCAAATATGAAATTGAAATATCAACTATTAACTAGGAAGAATAGGATTCGAATAGCGATTACATCAAAGCTCTAGAAAGAAAAACTTAGTTCATAATGTAAAAATTAACAAAACCAGCTAAAAGTATCAATGGAGTCATGAAAGGAAGAAAAAGAGAAGGAAAAAGGGAAAAGAAACAAATCCGGGTGATTCCACGAGTTTCCAATCGTCGCTCTCCCTTCGTTCGGTTGCTCGGATCCTCCAAAATACTGTATATTCGTCTTCCTTTCGTTCTCTCCCTTCTGTTCTCTATTTTTCGCCTCCCAAAAACCTCAAAATCGACCCCCCCCAAATGATAAAAGACACCCAATTTAAGTTAGGGCAGTCGATATAGCGCCTAGGCGCCATGAACAGCGCCTAGGCGCTGTTAAAAAGGCGTGAGAAAATTTTTGAAGCGCATAGGCGCTGGCTCTTCCTGCAAGGGTTTGGGCGCTTGGGCGCCTAAGCGCCGTAATTTTATTTTATTTTTATTTTTTTTTAAATCTTCAACCGAAAGTCCTCCTAAAAGTCCTCAAACTTGACCTTCAAAATACAATCTTTGATCACCTATAAAAATAAAAGAAAATGAAGAATTAAAATTAAAAAACTATATGAAAACTAACTAAAAACAATCTAAACAAGATAGAATATATATATGTAAAATGAACTTATCAGCGACGAAATCCAGTTGTCTCTGATATGTGTTGTCGACAATAGTGGTCGCCGATGGTGGTTGCCGGCGACGATGGTCGTTGATGATGAGGTGGAGGAATCCAATGGTCTCCAGTATGTGTTGCCAACGACACAGCAGTCACAGCGGTGGACGACGTTGGTTGCCGTGGTCGTTTGCCAGCAGCAGCAACCATGGAGAAGTGAAGGTAGTGTAATGGTATTTTGGTCATTTTTATATATCATGAAAATTTAGAAAGAATTCCCAATAAAACACTTGAAAACATTTTTTCTAGAATTTTAATGCATGTGTTTCACTCAAAATAGCTTATTTCTCATATACATTTTTTAAAAAGTCATTTTGAGTAGTTGTCAAACACTACAAAGTTTATGAAAATGACTTTTTTTCTAAATGAAACATTTAAAAAGTCAATCCAAACACATCCTTACTGCCGTCATGATGCTCCTAAGCTTTAACTTATTGGCTCCTAAAATAAAAGAAATAGGTTTTGATGTTAAAATCCAATATGAACACTTAATCAAATTAATTGTTATTCTTTGCATCATTTTCAAAGTGTTCAAAGAAAGAAGATTTCAGTCAAACTGAGCATAGCTCAACTAGCATATAGCGTGTGCCTTTGATCAAGAGATTAGAGGTTCGAGTCTCCCACCTCTACTTATGGTTGAACTAAAAAAATTATATTAAGAGGTCTGCTATGCATTTCTTTTATGAAAAACATTACTGTTAAGAAAACATTAACCTAATATTTAAAAGGGACTTTGATCTTAAAAAAAAAGGACTTTTGTTGAAAATTGAGGGGACCATTTTTAAAGCGTGCTTATTGTTTTCTTCTGACTATATGATTTTGTTTTTTAAGTGCGTGGACAAGAAAATTGATGTCGAACTCATCTTTGTTCAAAGAGAGTTTGCCTCTTCCAGCACTTTGAAAGCACATGATTTTTCTTTCAAAACGATTCTCCACCAATTTTTGAAACTTGATAAAACAAGATAGGAAGTCAAATTTCTTTTTAAAATAGTTCAACTAGCAAAATCTAGAAAAATCACCTACAAAGCTTATGCAATATTTGAAAATTTGGCAAGAAAGAATATTGGATGGTTTTCCACATATCACAATGTATCTTTTGAAGATGATGAGAAGAAATTTCATAATTGAGTTTAAAGGAAAGTTTACAACTCTTACCTAATTGGCAAGAGACATAAACATGCTTGCTTTCTATTTAATTGCTTAACATTAAGCAAATGAGAATTACTTAAAGACCCATTTGATAACCATTTAGTTTTTGATTTTTGGTTTTTGAAAATTAAGCTTATAAACACTACTTCTACCTATAAGTTTCTTTTTTTTTTATCTACTTTTTACCAATGTTTTTTAAAATTCAAGACAAGTTTTGAAAACTAAAAAATGTAGGCCCCATTTGATAACCATTTAGTCCTCGTTTGATAACCATTTGTTCTTTGAAAATTAAGCTTATAAGCACTACTTACACCTATGTGTTTATTTGTTTTGTCATCTAGTTTGTACATATGTTTTCAAAACCAGCCAAGTTTTGAAAACTAAAAAAAAAACAGTTTTTAAAAACTTGTTTTTGTTTTGAGAATTTGGCTAAGAATTCAAATGTTTTCATAAGAAATATGAAAACTATTATAGAGAAATTGTGAGAAAACAAGCACAATTTTTAAAAACTAAATGATTATCAAACAGAGCCTAAACATTTCGAGTCTAAATCATTTGGATATCCAATTCTCTTATGTCGTATGGATTATGTAGAGAGCCTTATTGACACTTGGTAGGACAAAAAAAGCTTTGAAGGGTTCCTAGTAGAGATGTCCATTTTCTCTGCGGGGAATCCCCATTTAGGCAGAGAATGTGGGAGGGAGTGGAGAAGATTTTTTTTCCATTAGCTAAACGGGGACGAGGAATACATTCCCCGTCTCGAACCCCGTCCCCGCCCCGTTCCCCAACCACGGCCTGATTTCTTTTTTATTTTAATATATATAATAAACCCTAAATTCAAACTTTTATTCAATATTATTTTGTTTTTCTAAGGAAATCAAAAAAATTTCTCTTAAATAGAAATCTCTCATTAAGAATTAACAATTTAAATAGATTTTTTTTAAAAAAATAGATTTTATTTGACCAAATTTTTAAAAATGAAAATTATAAACGGGGAATAACCTTGCAGGGAACCCAATCCCCACGAATTCCCAGCAAAATTAAATAGGGAATTTTGCGGGGGTGGAGAATGAAATGGGGAGTGGGAACGGAGACGAGGAAGCCATTCTCCGACCCCGCCCCACCCTGTAGACATCTCTAGTTCCTGGCTTTATTCACTAAATGCATCCAAACTTTCCTGTTTTGTGTCATTGCCCAAGGTTTGTCCATACTTGGTCTTAATCAAGAAATCATCAATATTAAAAATAATAAACCAATTGTTACCCATAGTTAGTTTTCTTATAGAGTGAAGATTTTTCTTAACTTTAGGAAAGACATGGAGATTAGTCGATTTTAGCTCATTTACACTAATTTTTATCAGACATTTTTCAGTATGTGATATAGACCGTTTCCATCTATGTATAACTTGTTTGGACCAAAATAAAGGTTGAAAATGAGATAACTTTGTTGTGCTGCCTTAAAGGTTGCAATTATGGTGGAGTTTGATGCAAGCTAACTTGTTGAGGAGAAAGTATAGCTAGAGCTTCTTGTATTTTCTCTAGCTTGATATGTGTGGTCAAAGTTCTCCAACCTTGCAAGGAAAAGTGGTTGAATTTTCCACATATTTTATCAAACTAGTCTAATATTTTAAATTCTAAGTATTCATAAACATTTAAAATATGGAAATACATAATTTAATTAATAATGAAATATATAAAATTTAAGCATGCATATAAAAATGTAGGATCGTTTGATAACCCTTTCATTTTCTGTTTTCTGTTTTTGTTTTTCATTTTTTAAAAAAATAGATTTGTTTAATAACCAATTTTGCTTTTGGATTTCTGTCTTTTAAAAATGTTTTTGAAATTATAAGGAATTTTCAAAAAAAAAAAAAAAGAAAAGTTTTTAAAAATAGATTTCTGTTTTTAAAAAATTCTTTTTTTTTCTAATGCTCATTTTTTCTCTTTGACATATCACTCTCCAACAAATTTCTTTTTCTAATTTTTTTCTCTCTAAATTTCTCTTTCTCTCTAAAATTTGCATTTCTATATAATTTTTATTTCTCTTTCTCTCTAGAACTTTCATCTCTATAACTTTTTATTATCTCTTTGAAATGTTTATTTTTTTAACTTTCATTTATCTTTCTCTTCTAGCATACTCTCTCCAATTTCTCTTTCTAAAAATCAAATATCTTCCTCAAAATTTTCTCTCTAAAAGCGTCTCTCTCTGAAACTTATTTATGTATAAAATTTATCCCTAACTTTTCTCTCTCTATCTCTTAAAAATAATCCTCTCTAAATTTTCTCTCACTAAATTTTTTTTTCTCGTTTATCTTTATTTCTCTAACAGATCTTAACTTTACTCTCTCTCTAAAATTTCTCTTTTTATTTAACTTTTTCACTCTAATATTTATCTCTTTGTCTCTAATTTTTCTTTTTTTTTCTCTAACTAATATTTTTGTGATGTCTAACTAATATTCTCTCTATCTATTTTTTTCCATGTCTCTAAATTTACTATTAAAACAGAAGCAGACGACAAACAAGAAACATAGAAAAAATAAAAATGACACACAGATTTACGTGGTTCACTAACGATGTGTTAGCTACGTCCACGGGCAGAGGGAGAGAGAATTTTATTATCTTGAGGAGAAACTAAATACAGAATACAGAAATATCTCAGATAAGAGTTTAGAGGATTTATATATGGCACTTATCTAACCCTAATACATAATAGGCCCAAAAAGCCCAAAATTACGAAAAATAAACCAATAACATATTTAAGGCATCTCTACAAATCTCCACCTTGACTTGAATTCTCTCATAGATAATAGATGTACCAGATGCAACACATAACTTACCAAATGTACCCAGACTTCCTCCCTTGCCTCAGAATGTCCCCCCCCCCCCCCCCCCCCCCCCCCAAAAAAAAAAAAGAGGACCATTAACAGCTTAAAACATTTAGCAAGTCCAAGCAATGTTTGAACTTGTCATACTGAACATGCTTGGTGAACATATCAACAGGATTATCAGCAGTACCAACTTTCATCACCTTCACCCTCTTCTCACTTCTTAGGAAATGATACCTCACATCTATGTGCTTAGTCCACTCATGATGAACTTGATCCTTGGCTAGACATATTGCACTCAAACTATCACAATATATAATAGCCTGATCATGATGTAAACCAAGGTCACCAACTAGCCTTTCAACCATATTCCCTCTTTAGCAGCTTCTGTCAATGCCATGTACTCTGCTTCAGTAGTAGACAAAGTGACTGTAGATTGCAAAGTTGCCTTCCAACTAACAACAGAACCACCAAGAGTAACTACATAACCAGTCTAGACCTTTTACTGCTTACATCTCTAGCATAATCAGAATCACAATAACCAGTCACTAAACACTATGTATTATTCCCATAACCAAGACTAACATCAGATGTATCAGTCCTCTTCACAGCTTGCCAATGTTCCTTTCCAGGTTGTCCCATGAACCTGCTGACAAGACTAACAGCATGTGCAAGATCAGGCCTAGTGCAAACCATAGCATACATCAAGCTTTGTACTGAACTAGCATATGGAACTCGAGACATGTACTCCTTCTCAGCTTTAGATTATGGTGCAAACACAGAGGATAGATGAACATTTGTAGTACTAAGAGTATCTATAGTCTTAGATGATGACATGCCAAACCTGGACAATATCTTCTGAATGTAGCCTTTCTGTGTCACGAAAAGTTTATTATGATCTCTTTCCCTATAAATCTCCATACCCAAAATTTTCTGAACAGCACCCAAATCCTTCATTTCAAACTCAGCACTGAGAAGACTCTTCAACTTCTGAATATCAGACTTAGACTTTGTAGCTATGAGCATGTCATCTACATATGGAACTAGATAAATCATCGAACCATCATCTAACTTGCTGTGATACACACAACAATCATACGGACTCCTATTATAGCCTAGATCAATCATATAGCTGTCAAACCTCTTGTACCATTGCCTAAGAGATTGCTTTAGTCCATACAAGGACTTCTTCATCTTGCAAACATAGTCTTCTTTACCAGGACATTGAAACCCATCTGGTTGGGTCATGTATATCTCTTTTTCTAGCCCTCCATGTAGGAAAGTTGTCTTCACATTTAGTTGCTCAAGTTCTAAATTCTGATGTGCAACCATAGCTAGCAACACCCTGATGGAAGTATGTCTGACTACTGGTGAGAAAATCTCATTATAATCAACTCCTTCTCTCTGCGTGAACCCTTTTGCAACAACCTGAGCTTCATACCGAACACCCTATATAGGTGAAATTCCTTCATTTTTCTTGAAGACCCATTTACAAGTAACAATTCGACTCTCCTTAGGTCGTTTGACTAGCTCCCAAGTCTGATTTTTATTAAGTGACTCCATCTCATCTCCCATTACAACAAGCCATTGAATAGGCCCACTACATGAAACAGCTTCTTTGTAGGTGGATGGTTCATGAGGATCCACCTTTTCGGCTACTTGTAATGCATAAGTTACCATATCTTCAAAACCATACCTCTTTGGAGGTCCAACACCAACTCTTCTAGCTCTATCAAGAGCTATACTTGGTTGAAGTGTTTCTGAACTAGAGGATTCTGGCATATTAGTCTCTATAGTAACAGCTAGCATATCAGTTTCTGTAGTAGCAATCGGTGTATTAGTTTTAAGATCAACATGTTGACCTTGTCGAACTTGGTTATGTGATTCACTCCCATCTGAAGTGAATTGCAGCTACCATCTAAAGCGAATTGCAGCTCCCATCTGAAGTGAATTGCAGCTACCATCTGAAGCGAATTGCAGCTCCCATCTGAAGTGAATTGCAGCTACCATCTGAAGCGAATTGCAGCTCCCATCTGAAGTGAATTGTAGCTCCACTTGTTTGTCAACATTACTGCTTTCTCCTGCAATAATGGACTTCACAATAGAGTTGAACATAGAATTCTCATCAAATATTAAACTTCTACTAAGTATAACTTTATTCTCATAAGGTGACCAGATTCTATACCCTTTAACTCCATTCCCAAAACCCACAAATACACCATTTTTAGCTCTCGGTTCTAATTTACCATCACTTACATGATAGTAAACAGTACAACTAAAAACTCTTAGCAAAGAATAATCTGCAGGCTTACCAGACCACGCCTCATAAGGCGTTTTACAATCAATACTTGTGTGAGGTCCACGGTCAGATAACATGTCGTGCTTACCACTTTTGCCCAAAATCTTCTAGCTAACCCAACATTAGAGAGCATGCATCTTGCTCTCTCCAGCAATGTCTGATTCATGCGTTTACCCCATTTTGTTGTGGCGTGTCTCTAATAGTACGGTGACAGGCAATCCCTTCATTTTTGCAAAACTCATTAAACTCAGATCCACAGAATTCCAGATCATTATCAGTTCGCAATCTTTTAATCTTATTCTCAATCTGATTTTCAACCAAAACCTTCCACTGCTTGAAATTTTTGAGGGCTTAACTTTTATGCTTCATCATAATTACCCAAGTCATTCTCAGTCATCAATCATAGACATAAAGTACCTGCTACCTCCAATAGATTCAACTTGAGAAGGCCCCCAACAATCAACATGGATATATTCAAGTGTTCCCTTTGTACTATGAACACCCTTTGGAAACTTGATGTAGCTTCCCAAACACACAATGTTCGCAGAGTTCAAGATCCTGCATCTTGTGCCCGTAAAGAAGATTCATCTTTGACAGAATTTGCATTCCTCTTTCACTCATATGGCCAAGCCTCACATGCCATAGCTTGGTCATATCCTCTTTGTGAACTGCAAATGATGCAACAACATCATACCATGTCAATGTAGAACCTGCCATAAAAATACAAAGTTTCCCGCTTAACACCTTTCAGAAACACCTTGAAATCCTTGCAGACATATAGAACTCCACATTCACCTTTGAAACTGAAACCTTTACTGTCAAGTACACTCAAAGATATCAGATTCTTTGTCATTAGTGGAACATGCCTAACTTCATTCAAGGTGCAGAAATAACCATCATGTGTCCGTAACTTGATTGAGTCGATTCCAACTACCTTGCAGACATCATTGTTGGCCATAGTCACATTCCCTCCATCTATCTGCTCATAGGTTGAAAACCACTCCTTGTTTAGGAACCCACACATCTTTATGATATGACTGTTCATTTGCATTTAAGGTTAAATCTCCTAAAGAATCGATGCCAATTTCTGCCATAGCGGAAAAACCTCCAGAAACTCCTTTCACTTTCTGTTGTTGCTTATTTTTCTTAGTGCAATCATCCTTCCAATACCCTTTTTTCTTTACAGTAATTACAAATGTCATCAGGTTTAGGACCCCTAAACTTCGAATTTTTATAATTCAACTTCTTTTTACCGATTTTCTTTTGTCTCGTAACCCTTGTAGCAGTTAACCCAAAGGTCTGACTTTCTGTAACTAAACCAGCTACCTTATGACAGACCTCTCTAGTATGAAGAGCAATTTTTACTTCTTCTAGAGACATAGTATCTTTCCCACCAATAAACGAATCCACAAAATTCTCATACGACAAGGGCAAAGACACTAACAAAATTAAGGCAGCATCTTCATCATCTACTTTAACATCAATATTACGCAGAACTAATAAGATTGTATTTAATTGATCTAGATGATCCCTAAGAGGCGTACCTTCTTGCATACGCAGACTAAA
Organism: Trichosanthes truncata; assembly: GCA_033996785.1. NCBI lineage: Eukaryota > Viridiplantae > Streptophyta > Magnoliopsida > Cucurbitales > Cucurbitaceae > Trichosanthes > Trichosanthes truncata. The sequence goes on along the minus strand of MU867261.1, from coordinate 15,206,082 downwards.
CAAACGTTGCTTCAGAAGCAACTTCTTGGTTAAAGACTTTGTCATGTACAAACTTCCAAGCTTCAACCAGAGACCAACGACAGTTTCTTCATCAACGACCTCAATAATGACATCATCAGCCAAACACATCATGATTATCGAATGAGCTTTCTCCTTCAGGCTATTCTACTCATCGTCATTTACATCCGCTTTCTTTGGTTTTCCAGATAGCGGTGACCACAACCCTTGTTGCTTTAGCAGGGATCACATCTTGATCTTCCATAGATCGAAATTGTTTCTCTCGGTGAATTTGTCGATTTTCACTTTCACATCAGACATCCTTGTTTGTAAAAAAAGAAACCCTAACAACCATAGCTCTGATACCAGTTTGTTAAAATAGACGCAGATTACAAACAAGAAACACAGAACCAAAACGCTCACAAATCCTCCCCAAAACTCTCAAGAACAACTTTGAATCGAGATTAGGGCTTTCCCTATTGAAATGGCCTCCCCTTGGACGAAGATGAAGCAATGAATATATATTGTCTATTGAGATAGCGTTGCAACGCTAGGGACAACGTTGCATCGCTGTCTAAAACACTGTCGTTTTGATGTTGCGCACAGGGGTAGCGTTGCAATGCTATAAGTAGCGTTGCAACGCTACAGACAGAAATCTTCACATCAACGTGTTTCTAGCGTTGTAACGCCACAGGGCAGCGTTGCAATGCTAGCTCTCGAGTTTGCACAATACATTTGGGCGTTGCAACGCCGTCCTCTCTGGCCCAATTGCTAGAGAAAAATCTCTTCTCTTCTTGGCTCTCCAAAATGGCCCAAAATAACTTCATAATGCCCAAAATACCCTCGAGCACTCCGAATTTGCTTCTTAAGCTCGGTTTCTGCAATTTAATCATAGATAGACATCAAAGCACACAAAATCATAGCAAAACTAGCTAAAATAATAGGAAATAAGATATCATAATTGCATGCTATCAACCCACATTGTCAAGACATTGTAAACGCGCACCTAAGCATTGTATGTCCGTAGCGTCGAGACGTTGCTGGGATTTTCACGCAAATCATCCTCCTTTTTTATTAACAATTTTTTGAAATGATTTCCTAAATGAATTAGGATTCTAAATTCAAATAGATATTTGAATTTCTAATTATTTAGGATTTGGATCAAGCCTACTATAAATAGATCTATTCTCTTCATTCCAAGGCATCTCATCTACCATCATATCAAGCATCTAGTTTTGGAGAAGCACAGTTCTACTTAAAAGTTTTAGAGAGTTTTATTTCAGTTTTTTTCTTTTGTATTAATCAAACTCATGTTGAATTTTGGTTTCCTCATCATGATGAGCACCTAAACTTCACGTTTCTGATTCAAGGGTTGGTTCTATTTCGATTGTAATATTGTGAGACCCTAAACTATTTTGTTTTTTCTTTTTCTAATACAAGTGTTCTTTATTTCTTGTTTTATTTTATAAGCATTCAATTTCAATTAAATTGATGCCTTAGTTGTTATTGAATGTTTATTTGCTATTCATGAAATTTTTGATCTGTAATTGTCATAAATTAATGCTCGATTTTAGTAGCAATGAGGTTGACTCATGTGTGTGTATTTATGGCTTTTTGATATAATGATGAAATATTAGATAATTAGTTTAGTTAATATTAGTCTAGTTGTTAATTTTAGTTTAATTAGTATATTTCATCCTACATCACCTTTCCATATTACATAGCTTGAATGATAGACTTTCGGGAATAAAAGAAGCAAAATTAATTAGGTTGTAGCTATCTCACCTACTTGGTCTTGTCTTAATCATCCCATTATTCTTAATGTTGTTATTAAATTAATATTCAATGTTATCGTGCCCAGTTAACTAGATAATAAGATTTGATTATAATGTTGGGTTAGAGTCAATTACCAAATAGGTAAACTAAGCTCTTGGATAGAAAAAGATAATTTACTTTTGCGAGCCTATAATCAATATTACAATTGTGTTGCTACAAGTTTGCGACGCGGAGCGACCGACTTTGTTCCCAAGAGGAGAAAATTGGAGTTACCACCAGTCTTTATTTAGAGGGTATGACTGGGCACCCAAAATTTGCTAAAATGGTTTGTGAATAAAAAGATTGAAGGTTTGAGGGTTGTTTGTATACAGAGAAGGTATTAGCACCTCACAACACTCGTTCAATGAACATAAGTTTACTTTTCTTGTGTTATTTTAAAGAAAATGGCCTTTGTAGAAAAAAAATATTTTTGTTTTAATTTTTAAATGTCATATGTTTTATTGATAATTATTCTTAAAATAAATAATGACCAATAATTATGAGTGACATAAAGCCATTCAAAATTTATTTTAATTTAATTTGGCATCCCAAAAGAAATTCATCACCTCAAGAATATTAGGGAATCAACATCTTAATTTCCTAATCTCCATCATAAGAAAGTTTTTTTTAAAAAAAAAACAATTGTTTGGTTTATTAATTTTTAGAAAAAACATGTGTAAGTTAAAGAAATCTTTTTAAGGAAACGGTTCATTAATTTTTATTTTTAAAGAAATGACATTTTTATGGAAAATGAATTTAGATTTGATTTAATGTTTTGAAAAGAAAGTCAATGAGATATTTTTAGAAAAATCAAAGTTTTCTTTTAAAAGAAAATCTCTTTTATGAATTTCCTTTTATGAAAATATGTTGTTAATACTTTTTATGGAAAAGAAATTTTACAAAGCACATTTCCTTATAAAGAAAAAATTGCAAAAAAAAAATTAATGTTTTTTTACTTGCCTTTTTTTAAAAGAAAAATATAAAAAATGTCAAATTTTGGCATCCCAAGATTTTGATTTTTTACCTCAAGAATCTTACAATATCAACATCCCAAAAATTGAAAGTTCCGTCTTTGGAATATTTCTTTTTACAGTTATTGCATTTAAGATTCTAAAAAATCTATGGCTTAAAAGTATAATATATACATATATTGAAATGGCATAATTTAGGAAAATATATTTTATCAAACACTTTTTTGTTTCTAAAAGGAAAGAATTTTATTAAACACCTTTGTTTGAAAGACACATATTAAAATCAAATCTTGGCATCCCAAGACATTGATTTCTCACCTTAAAACCTATCGACATCTCGAGTATTTTGAGTTCCATCATTAGAAAACTTTCTTTTACAAAGTTGGACATAATGAACAAAATGTATATAAAGGAAATGCATAAACATTCTTGAAGGAATAAAAAAAATAAAAGTAGAAAAAAAAACTGAGATAAAATGCATGAACAATAATATATATAGCATACTCAATCAAACAACAATTAAAAAAAAATCTACGTTGTAAATATTTCAAATAAAAGTAATGCAATACTCATGAATTAAGATTACATATACATGAAAAGAAGAAAGGAAAAAAGAAAGAAAGAAAGAAAATCACCTAATATAAAAAATAATCATAAGGATAGAGGCACAATTTTCATGAACTAAAATATACTTTAATATACAAAACATGCTAATAAGTTTGGCATATGAAATCATGCTAGTAGATTAAACCAATAAATAAATGTATATGAAACATCCTAAGAAAAAAGGGAATCATTCATACTTTAAAAGCATAATCAATGGAGCACGAGAAATTCACCACTTAAAAGAAACACTCCGAAATTTTATCCTTACCTACGAGCGAAGAAAATTGCTACGAAGTCTGCCAGGAAAGCTGTTTCCTTAGGTTTTCCTTTTTACTTAATGAAATATATATACATCCTATTTATGGGTTAAATCTAAAATACAGCCCAAATTGAATACAAATTAAATACATAAATAATATATCCAAATAAATATTTCCTTAATACCCCGCCTCAAGTTGGAGCATGAGGATCGTAAATGCCCAACTTGGGAAGAAGATAAAGAAATCGTTGTTTCCCCAAGGCCTTCGTAAAGATATCTGCAAGTTGCTCGTTGGTAGAAACGTGACTGGTAGCAATGATGCCTTCTTGAACAGCGTCACGAACATAATGACAATCCACCTCAATGTGTTTTGTGCGTTCATGAAAAACTGGATTTTGAGCAATATGCAGTGCCGATTGACTGTCACAAAATAAATTTATGGCACGAGGATGATCCACTCCAAGACTCCCAAGTAACGCTTTAAGCCACTTAAGTTCAGACGTAATAGAAGCCATGGAGCGATACTCAGCCTCTGCTGACGAACGAGACACCGTTTGCTACTTTTTGGTTTTCCAAGAGATAGGAGAATCACCAAGGAAAACAAGCCAATCGGTGAGGGAGCGACGAGTCAAAGGACAACTCGCCCAATCTGAATCACACCAGCCTGATAGAGAGAGATCACAACTGGAGCGAAGAAGGATTCCTTGACCTGGAGAACTTTTCAAATAACAAGCTGTACGAACTGCAACATCCCAATGTTCTTGTCGTGGTGCCTGCATAAATTGAGCCAAAATGTGCACCACATAAGCCAAGTCAGGCCGTGTAAAAGACAAGTATATGAGACGTCCTACTAGACGTCGATACCGTTCAGGGTCTGTCAATAAATTGCCAGTAGCCAGTGCTAGGCGATGATTTTGCTCAATTGGAAATCCTGCAGGTTTAGCTCCTAAGAGCCCCATTTCTGAAATGATGTCAAGAGTATACTTTCGTTGACAAAGAAAAATGCCCTCTGGATTTCGAGCAACCTCAATACCAAGAAAATATTTTAGAATGCCCAAATCCTTCATGTGGAAGCATTCACCCAAATATTTCTTAAATGAAGCAACAACGGAAGAGTTATTACCAGAAACAATCAGATCATCGACATATACTAGGACGTTAAGTTGAACTTGTCCCTGATGCAGCGTAAAGAACGAGTAATCTGAATATGACTGCGTAAAACCATATTTTTTCAATGAAGCAGTCAATTTAGCAAACCAACACCTCGGAGCTTGACGCAAGCCATATAGAGACTTCTTAAGGCGACACACCATACCTGACGCATTGCTAGAAAAGCCAGGTGGTAATTTCATGTACACTTCCTCATCAAGATCACCATGGAGGAAAGCATTGTGCACATCCATTTGATGTAGTTCCCAATTCTTTGCAGCTGCAACTGCAAGAAAAGCTCGTACAGTTACCATTTTTGCCACTGGAGCAAATGTCTCATTATAGTCAATACCCTCAACCTGGTGATTGCCAAAAATTACAAGACGAGCCTTGAGTCGTTCGATCTCTCCATTTGAGTGATATTTGATTTTTTATACCCATTTGCATCCAAGAGCTTTCTTGCCTGGGGGCAAGGCTTCCATGACCCAAGTCTGGTTAGCTTCCAAAGCTCCTATTTCCTTCTGCATAGCTTCTCTCCAACCAACATCTTGCATAGCCTCATTAAAATTACGAGGTTCATGCCCTGTGGTTAGTGCTGCAAGAAATATACGATGTCTTGCAGAAAATTTATCACAGTTCACAAAATGTGCTATAGAGTAAGGTGTACCTGAGGGATTCGTGGTTGCCGATGAACTTGGGGATGGACTCTCTTTCTGTATAGATTTAGTTACAAAATCACGGAGGAGAACTGAGGGGCGTTTCGTTGCAAACCTCTACCCAAGCTAACCACATCGCTTAATGATCTGTTCGAATCGTGTGCTGCTACTGATGGAGCAATGGTTACGGTTGTGTGATCAGAAGATTCACCCAAGGCACTGCCAGACCTCTCATCCACAACTGTATTATCAACAACTCCAGTAGACCCTATAACTTCATCTGTAGAGGCAACATTGTCAGGAGGTACTACTTCCTCAAAGATACTCTCCAGATCATCCAAAATAGGATTAACATTCACCAGATTTTCATCAGAAGGCATAGGAGTACTAGTTTCAGCAAATGGAAATTCATTCTCATGAAATTTGACATCACGAGATACAAATATTTCTCCAGTTTCAAGATCGTAGAGCTTCCATCCTTTCTTACCATGTGGATATCCAACAAATACACACTTTCGACTACGTGGAGCAAATTTATCCCTTTTTGCTCGTTGATTATAAGCAAAACACAGGCATCCAAAGACACGTAGCACATCAAAGTTTGGGGCAGTACCAAATAAGACTTCAAAAGGTGTTTTATTTTACAATAAACCAGATGGAGTACGATTTATCAAATAAACTGCACCCAAAATACATTCTCCCCAAAAAGTAATAGGAAGATTTCCTTGAAACATTAAAGCACGAGCTACATTAAGTATGTGCTGATGCTTGCGTTCTACTCTCCCATTTTGTTGTGGAGTTCCAACACATGAAGTTTGAAAAAGAATGCCAGTCTTGGCAAAATAATCAAGCATGCATTTAAATTCTGTCCCATTGTCACTCCTCACTATTTTAACATGTGTTTCAAATTGACGTTCAACCATAGCAAGAAAGGAGTGAAATGCAGTAGAAACTTCAGTTTTATTACTCAACAAGTAAACCCAAACAGCTCGTGAAAAATCATCCACTATTGTCAAAAAACAATAAGCGCCACAAGAAGATGGTGTGTTGGTATTTGGACCCCACAAATCACAGTGAATAAGTTCAAAAATACAACTAGCCTTGATATCACCAACAGGAAAACTATCACGAGTTTGTTTAGCCTTAGGACATGTGACACAAGCATGATTCAGTTTCTTTCTGGCAGAACTAGCACGAATTGCAGGTACTAACTTTACCACTCTATCTGATGGATGCCCCAGTCTTCTATGCCACAGCTCAAAGACAGACAAATTATGAACCTTCACTGCATGCATCGTAGGAATTCCCCGAAAATAATAAAGTCCATCCTTCCGTTCACCGGCTCCAATCAGGCTCCCCGAATGTTGGTCTTGTATAGCACATAAGGAACTAGTGAACTGGATAAAGCAATTAGCATCATCAATTAATTGCGACACTGAAATTAAGTTACATTGTAGAGTAGGTACAAATAAAACATTTTCAAGTACAAAACCACCGGCGAGAACAACTCGCCCCTCCATTGTGGCAATTGTTTTATGCCCATTGGGTAAGCTGACAGGACTCGAAACAATAGTACATGCTTGTGTTAAATAATTCACATTCCCAGTCACGTGACGAGTTGCTCCAGTGTCAATAATCCAAGAAGAGGAAGATACACACTTACCCATCATATTTATCTTGCTGATTTTTGTTTATGATATTCAACAAAATTTGAACCTGTTCAGGCTTGAGATTGGTCAAGGCAGAAACCGAATCACCATTCTCAGATACTGGTGCACTACTACTATCTACAATTGCAACATTAACACGAGAACCAGAACCTCGAGCTCGACCTGATGTTCCTTTTCCCCCCGCCGAGCGCGATTCCCACCAATCGGGATAACCATGAATTTTAAAACAAGTGGACACATCATGACCAGTCTGTTTGCAATGAGTACAAGACATTTGAGACTTGTCAGGTTTGTTGTACTTATCAGATCTTCCTTTTGGACGTGCCACTTGCAAAGAAAAAACCTGATTCTCATCAGGAACAACCTTGTTTTGAGCCATATTGTGAGAATTCTCCTCTTGGATGAGAGTTTGATAAGCACCATTCAAGGATGGTGGAGGATTTTGAGACAAAAGATTCGTCCTCACCATAGAATATAAAGTATCATCAATTCCAATCAAAAATTGATGAAATTTTTCTTCGTCGCGATCATTCGCAAATTTTCCAGACACATCACAGGTACACTGTCCACACTCGCAAGTATGTAATGGTTTAAGACGATCAAGATCATCGAATAGTCCCATCAATTTAGCGTAATAAGCATCAATAGTCATAGATTTTGTTTGCTTACAGTTCATAATAGCCGACCGCAGCTGTTGGAGGCGTGGACCGTTAGCAATACAAAAACGCTTTTCAAGATAATCCCACAGTTTCTTAGCTTCATCGTGATAAGGAATCGATGTTGCGATCTTTGAGTCAATACTCCGCATGATCCATGAAACAAGCATGGAATTTACGGTGTCCCAGTCAAGTATCCTCTTCTTTTCTTTTGGTTTGGAGATTGTCCCGTCTACAAACACAAATTTTCTACGAGCCTTCAACGATAGCGTCATTGCCCTCGACCACGCAATATAATTGTCCGATGACAAAACGACATGACAGATTAAATTTCCCGGTTGATCGCCAGAACCAAGGTAGTAAGGAGAAGAAGGATCAATCTTTCCTCCATCCTCACCGTCTGCCATTTGTGTTGAATGCTCTAGAAACCTTGAATACTTTGGTGGCTAAGAACAGACTGACCTCAACTTCAACAACCAATATAGTTTCAAAACCACCAACACAACTTCAAAACCACCAATCACAATTTGAAAACCACCAAGAAAATTGCAAAACCACCAACAAAATTGCAAAACCACAAATATGCTCTGGAAACCGTGATTGGAATTTAGCAAACCTTGATTGGAAGCCTGATTGGAATTTCGACTTCACGTGATTGTGCCTCGTCGTCTTATTTAACAAATTGAAAACACTGAAGGTGCGGCTTCGTAAAAAAAAATTGGAAATCACCACCGCTTCAACTTCACGAATAAGAATTGAAGCCTAGGTCCAACTTCGGCGTCTGCGACAACTACAACAGCGGCGAATGAACTTGTAGAAGATGACGGCTAGGTAATTTTAATTTGTTAGGGCTAGTATGCTCTGATACCATTCCAGGAAAGCTGTTTCCTTAGGTTTTCCTTTTTACTTAATGAAATATATATACATCTTATTTATGGGTTAAATCTAAAATACAGCCCAAATTGAATACAAATTAAATACATAAATAATATATCCAAATAAATATTTCCTTAATAAAGTCTGAAAAAATTGTAGAGAAAAGAGTGGCACGTTTGCTTGTAGAGATGGAGAGAAAAGAGTGTTTTTTTTTTTTGAAAGAGATATATGTGTGGGATGAGTTGGAGAGGTAATGAGAAAAGTGTGATTTTTGTGGGAGAGAAAGGGAGAATGAGGTGACAGCTAGAGAGAGAGGAAGAATGAGAGATTTGTGGGTGAGGGGGGGCATTGGGTTTTTCTAGAGAGTGTGTGAGAAAAACATGGGTGAGAGAGTTGAATAAAAAAAAAAAAAGGTTTCTCCTAAAGCTTGTCTTTGGGCTTCAATTTATAGAAATCCTAAACCATTATCATTTAGGAAAAAATTAAAAAAAAAATCAAACCAAATTTTAAAGGAACAAATAATTTAAAGTGATCGAATTAATTTTAAGAATATTTGGCTTAATTGGTTCCTTCCAAAAATTGGTTAAATCAAACAATTTTTTCATACAAGAAAGATTTGAACATTAATCATTTTCAAAATTTTATTCCCTCTACAACGAAAAAAGGAAAAAGAATATTTTATTTTATTAAAGAAAGAAAACAAAAAGAATCGATCAAATAATCAAATGTATATTTTTTTTGTTTATTTTTCCTTAAAAGCTACTGATGATTCTAAATTGTGGAAAAAAACACAAAATTAATAAAAATAGAGATGATGAATAAAATACAAACAAATTTTGAGGTCTACAGTTTGCTCCCCTTGTTCATCCTTATAGAATTAGAAGGTGGACAAAGGTAGAGTCCTTATTTTGTTCGATACTTTATTTCTTTATTGTACAAAAACGAGTTGTGGGGATAACAATGAATGAAAATTGTGGACGACTAAGGCTAAATACTAAACTGTAATTTCTAATAGTTAAGTAAGCAAACGCCACCATAAATAAAGCTTCAAGGGCCAAGAGTAAACAAACATTTTTGAAGCAAAGTAATACGTTAGGGCTGGGTAAACAAGCACCGCATGAAAAAATTAGAGTGATAAGCTGGAGGCTAGGAGTAAACAAGCGTCGTCAGAACAAGGTGATAAGCTGGGGGCCAGAGGTCAAATAAGCACCTCTGCAGCAAAGATGTCAATGGCCAGGGGTGAAACAAGCACCTCATGACATGGTTAAAGTATAAAGCTGGAGGTTAGGGATAAACAAGCGCCATCACAACAAAGTGATACGCTGAGGGGGGGGGGGGGCAGGGGTCAAACAAGCACCTCATGAAATGATTATATAAAGCTAAAGACTAAGAATAAACAAGCACTATCGCAGCAAAGTGAAATGCTGAGGGCTAGGGGGTCAAACAAGCAGCTCTACAGTGACGATGTCAAGGGCCAAGGGTCAAACAAGCACCTCATGACATGGAAAGCTGGAGACCAGGGATAAACAAGCACCATCACAACAAAGTGATACGTTGGGGGCCAAGGGTCAAACAAGCACTTTCGCAGTAAAGATGTTAAGGGTCATGAGTCAAACAAGCACCTCATAACATGGTTAAAGTAAAAAAAAAAAAAAGTGTGATGAGAATTTTTCAAATCATTTATAACTAAAGTGCTTATGAATGAATGATCTTTTAATGACATGTCTTTTGAAAATTTCCCCAGTATGTATGCATGAGTTTTTTTTTTTTTTTGGACAAGAAATAAACCAGTATGACTTAGTCTTCTTTTTTCAAAATGTGTTTATGAATGAAATCTTTTAATGCATAAATTCAAATAGGGATTCTCATCCAAAATTTGCTCCAGTATTTATGCATAGACTATTTTTATTTTTTAAAGAAAATTAATTTTAAAAAATTACTCCAGTATTTATGCATGAGTTTTTTTTTAGGGATAAGAAATAATCTTAGTCTTCATTTTTCGAAAGGTGTTTATGAACTCTTTTGATGAATACAGTCGAATAAGGACTCTCATATGTAATTTGCACTAGTATTTATGCATAATTTTTCTTTTTCTTTTTTACAATTTTTTAAAATGTAATTTTATAAAGAGGATTTTTTTTTTCTTTTTTCTTTGTTTTTTTTTTTCTGTTTTAAAAAAGGGTAGCTGATTTCACTTAGCCTCTAACTCCTTTACAGACTATCAAGTGATATTAAATCATGAGAAATATAGTTTTTTCCTTGTCCAATGATAGAAACTATCATTTTTTTTCCTTTTCTTTCTTTCTTTCTTTCGCTCTTTCTTTCTTCTTCTTCTTCATTTTTTTTTGTGAATGTCCTCATTTTGATATGGCTGCTACTCCTTTTGTTGTTGCCGCAATGCTCCAATGGATAAGCTTGGTCATACACAATAGGCATGATAAGATTTGATTGGCTAAAATTGTCTCATATGTTATTTGAACAATTATTAAAAGTAATCCATAGCACCCTTTTATTTGGTCTGACTATTTCACAATTTCAATTTTTCAATAACATGCATGATGGGAATGACATTGACTTCAAAATATAATAACTGAATGAGTGACTTTAAAGTTAGAGACAAGGATTTTTTATTTTTTTTTGAACGAGCAAAGATAAGAGTGGCGATGAGAACGAGGAACTATCATTTCTCAAAGTAATATTTGAAGAAATAAGTATGAGACACAAACAAAGGTTGACACAAGAGGACTAGAAAGTATATGAGTGGAGTAGAAAAAATGTGGGAGAATTAGGGATATAAACAAAAGAGAGATGTAAGTGAAATCATTCCTTAGACAACTTCTCTGGAACTCAATGCCATAGCTTCCCAAGATTGCCCACATATGTTGCAACAGATTGGTTGAGTATGTTGACAAGAAAATGGTCTCGTTCTCAAGTTTGATGTAATAGACTCCCCAAACCAAAAATAACAATTTTCTTCGAAAAAAGGTCATCTTTGTTTTGATAATGCTACTTCTCTTTTACATGGCTTCTTGAGAAACAAATTAGAAATTACATACCCACATAACCTGTTAGTAATCATTTAGCTTCGATCCTCATTAAGAAAGCTTCTTTTCACCTGAAACATTTTATTGTCCCAGTTGAGGTCTTGGAGATGATGACAGGACTATCGCCATAATTGTTTATATGACTTTAAGGATATTTTACTACACCAGTTTAGGTGTTTCCAAGTAATAAATGGTCATGTAGGGTTACCATTCTTCTCATGTCAAGTTGGATGATTTCAAAGAGATTTCCAATAATATTTCTTTAGGTTATGTGCATTCACACACCACTTGAAGAGAAAAATCTTGCAAGTTGCCAAAACTGAGCGAAAGATGTACAACCTAGTAATTTTGTCTCTTGGCATTTCCTTTGTATTTCTGGCATTTGCTCCAATAGCTTTTCTATCAATGATTGCCCCAACATATGTGTCAAGCTTTTTTTAAAAAAAAATGAATATGACTTGTAAGTTTCTCAACAAATGAAAATGACCTAGGTAGACATCCTCGATCTCTTTGTTTCAACATTAAAATAGCGTAGTGGCAAAATCTCAAATATCACTTTTGCACTTGCTAGTCCTTGGTTTTCTTTCTTTTTCTTTTTTTCTTATTATTATTTTTTTACTTTTTTCTTTCTTTTTTCTTTTGCAAGGACTATTTTTTACCTCGCTTTGAGAAACGATAACTAGGTCTACATATACTTCATGAGAGAAAATCACTAAGTGTGAATGCCAAAACCTTATCACTGTGGTCATAAAATTAGGATGCTCTGTCATGACTCCTCACACATGCACTTTCTAATTTTTCGTTTTCACCCAAATATTCATTTATTCCCCATTCCTCTATAAGCCAAAGACGAAATTTCATTGCTTATGATATGGAAAGCTGATTTGCCAATGTATATTGCAGGTTCAAAAGATACATTACCCTTTATTTATTTATTTTTTCTTTTTTTATTCTACTTCCCTCTTTTGGAGATCTTCGGCAATCTTGTTTGTAGTAAATACATCATATTACCTTGACACTTCAGTACTTTACTCAATCAAGTTGTACTTTAGATTTTAAGCAAACAAAAGTCCTTTGTAACGAAGGTAGTCCCAAACCGATTGTGAACTCACTATCTGCTTGCATTTTGAACTTGAATATTTTTCTTCAAATGAGATCTACTCAGAGATTGCTAGCACATCTAATCCTTAGAATTATTGTCCTCAGAAAATGACTCACTTTATTCAAGGGAAGATGAAAAAAAAGGGTTGACTCACTTTAATCAAGGGAAGTTGAACAATAGGATTGACTCACTTTAAACAAGGGAAGATGAACAATAGAATTGAGCAAAAGGTAATATTTAACTATGGAAGTTGATAACTTGATGGGTGACTGCTATGCAAATGCTAAAAGAAAGCGCAAGTGCACGTTGTCACAAATAAGTAATATATTGAGTATTCCAAATATCGAACCCATGGGAATGGTTAACAAAAACTCTCCAGCTAACAACACAATTGCTCACCAGTTGCAACTGAAGGTAACCAAGAAAACAAAGATATTTTGGGGGTTTTGTGAATGAAAAAGTAAATATGAGAAGCAGAGGATTCAATTCTGGTTCAACCTTGGGAAATGTTCTCACCATGCACCCGCAAATTGCTCAACTAAGTCCAGCTACTTTAGAGATCCTGCCTCTTGCGCTTGCATACTGACTCTGTCGAGTTCTGTAGGTTCAGACAAAATGATGCTAAAATGCGACCGCAACTTACCCTTTTTGACACTTAGCTAAGTAAATCAAGTTCAACACCCATTCGACTCCTTTTCCAAGAACTTTTAGGAGACTAAGAAATTTAAAACTCATATGTCTATGGCTAAATTCGGTTAGATAATGGAAAACACAACTTCATGATTTTAAATGTTTTTGTTCTATGTCTAGGTACAAAAAGCAAAGTTCTATGTCTAGACTCTTTTCCTAGATTACTTTTAGGAAAATGCATGTCAACTCCAACCCTTTCAGTATTGAAATCTTCACAATCTATGCTAACTCAAATGTCCAGTTTAAGCTAACAATGAAACTTAAACTCACTAAAAGTAACTTAGCTAAATATTGAGCAAATCTACAAGAAACATATGGTGATTTCTTATCTCCTTTTTAGGGTATCTACATGACTGAGTCCCCTCTAAGGAGTTTAGCTACTCATCGGAGAAATAAATAAAGTGCATAAAGTAAAAAGATAACAAAAGGAAGAAAGAATACAATTCATTGAAATGAATAAACTTGAATACACTTTGAAGTATGAATCCAAGAAAGAACTAAATGGAATTAAAAAAGAACTTATAACTCAAATTAAAAGAAAACAGAAATTGAAAATAAGGATAAAACAGCAAGTATGACTCCTAAAAACTTATAGAACTTGAATGGAAAGCCTAAGAACAAAAAGAACCCTAAGATGTTCTTCCTTTCTAACTTGTTCAACCTTTTTCAAGGAGAATCAAGTACATACTCCTTTCGGAGTTGGAGTCTGAATGGAATATGAACAGAGCTTAGGGGGGACTAGAAGTGGCAGCTAAAACTTAGAAATAAATAGAATTTTGGGATGAAGAGAATTCCCAACACTAAGCTCTCTTTCAAATGGAGGATTGAGCAACCTTTTATAGGCTTCACGCCTAGGGTTTGCTGTCAAGATCAGTGTGGAGAATCTTGGTCTATCATATCCCTTGATTTGAGGAGATTTGATTGAGAATATTTGATAAGATTTGCAAATCCCGCAAATCTTGGAGAATCTGTCGAAAAGGTCCAGATGCGGTTGCATTTGTAGGCGCATTTGCATTGTTGTCGAAATGGCCTAAATACGACCGCATTTCTAGGCGCATTTTTGCTTCTTTTCTGCTTTACTTGAAAACTTCCTTATGCCTTCAAATGCTATCACATTCAGGTCACATATATGATGGATGTTTTCTTATTTGCTTCAATTGCAGTCGGAATATAGGTGCATTTGGATCCTTTTTCAGCCTCTACACAAAAACAAAAAAAAATTAACACTTTCTTAACAAAAATGACTCTAAATACACCTAAAAACTTATTTTTACAAAATCAAAACTTCCAACGCATGCAAAACTTGATTGCCCTAAATGACATGAAATATAACTTTAAGCACTCGCTTTGTAAGCAAATAGCTTAGTTATTAGGGTTCAATAACGTTCATTCCCCAAACTTAGCTTATTGCTTTCCTCACGCAATTTTAAGCAAAAACACACAAGCAAACAAGTAACAACATGCATTCTAAGGAAGTTTTGAAAAAAATGTGCCTTTCAGGAGAGATCTCAACTCTGAATACTTACACAACCTCGAAGTTTTAGCCCATGAGACCTTACTTTTTCCCTTTCAAGACAAACCATTCGCATGCAAAACACCTACTTTGTTTATCCCACCTAAGGCTTAGTCATAAAGTCTAGGGTGGTTTCTTTGTCTAGCAAGTTAAGTTTAATTCTTTCTAAGTACAAAAGACTATAACTTCCCCCAAACTTGTTCAATGCTACTGCTAGGCTATTTTCCTTTCTTTTCTTTTACTCATTTTTTTCTAAGGAGAGGGTTTCTGTCACATTGTAGCTTCGCTCCAACTTACTAACACTTTGTGGTGAAAGTAGCTGACTACGAGCACAAGTAACTACTAAGATTGTTTTCACATACTCACTTCCTAAGTCAACCTTTCATGCAAAGGAAATCATGGGTGTCATGATTGCCCCTGGTTACTCGGTTAACTCAGGAAGGAGGAGTATCTCCTTTTCTTTTTTCTTTTTTTTTTATATGAGTCCCTAGCAGTAGTGTAGTACATGATACATCAACATTCTGGTATTATAACTCAAAACTACAATACAACTCACTGCCCCAAACTTAAATGGGTCAATGTCCTCATTGACTAAAAACATAAGGCATAAGAGGGGTTGAGGTACAAATTTTGTTGTGACTAAATTTGCTAAGCATCGAACTAAACTCTCCTAAGCACACTAAGTAGTCTAAACAGAAGGAGAATTTAAATTTGAATGGTTTATGAAGAAACATAATTGATAAGGTACATGAAACTTAAACCCAAGTTTGCATAAAGTATGTGGAAGTTGAGAGAGCTCTAAGTATCATCATAAAAGACTTTTTAACTCAACACCCAAAGAAAAAAGATTGAACACTTGTTTTTTAAATTTGATTTTTATTCATGCATGTGCTAGGTGTAAGAAAAATCACTTAAGCAAAAAGTGTTTTTAACAAAAGAAAACAACCAAAAACAATTCAACCTATACTAGAAAGCATCAAATTTATCGTATGAAAGAAAGTAAACTAAGTATGAAAGCAAAAAAGATAGAATAGAGAAACAATACTCCCCTAAGAGGTAGACGATGAATCATCTCTCTGCTAGTCTACATGATCCAGGAGAATGGTAGGGAAGTCAGGAAGTGTAGGGGCCTTGCCCTTGGTCAGCTCTTACGAGGGCCTTTCAAATGGCCTCGTCCCTCTCTTATGCATTGGCCCAATAAGCCATGCTCTTCTCCTGAAGTCGGTCCATTTGAGCTTGGATGTCTGCGTGTGGTGACTCAGATGGTCCTAGAGTGGTTGGTGGAGGAGGATATGCGGTCGTATTTTGTGGGGTTGAAGGAGTGACTGGCTGCTTCTTTGGAGAAGTCAGCTTATGAGTGTGCAAGGCCTTCAACTTGTTGATGGCCATTAGATCCATAGTGGCCTTGTACTTATGGATCTCTTCTCCTTCTTCAAGTTCTAACCCCGTCCTCTTGCAAAGTTTAGTAATAATTGCGGTGAAGAAAAGACATCCCACGTTTCTTCTCGCGCAAGTCGTAATCTCTTCCGTCAGGATCCGACCTATGTTTAGCTCGAGGCCTTTATAGATGCAGTACAACAACATAACCCTCTTCTAAGATATGGTGGAGACATGTGTTGTAGGCAGGATCCTGTTCTTCATGAAACGGAGCCAGATGTACGGTTCTGTCTTGATGTCTGAAGGCACCAAAGTCCGTACTCCAGTATGCGAAACTCTCCCTTCAGTGCCCTCTTATGCAACGAACTCTAAAGCCTCCTGCAGCGAACTCAAGAAGGATAGCATGTATATTTGGTTGATATCTAGTACGGAGTACCGCACTGTCCTTCCTCTAAGTTTAAGCTCATTCCTTGTTTCATCCCTTAGGTGGGCATAAAACTGTCGAACTAGTTGCACTACCGCCTTATTGGGCTACTCACAAAATCGTTCCATCCTAACCTGCGAATAATATCTGTGATGAATTCTGAGATGGGGCCTGTCTTGTTTGTGAAGTCCTTCTCCCACATGAGCGCTCTATCCCCCATAATGGTTTTTCTTTTGTTAAGGTCGAATGGAGTAGGGCGTTCAACCACAGGACTCTATAGGGGCATGACAAGTCCTCGGCCTAGGAGTAGTTTGAGGCCTACTCATCTTCTTTTTCTCAGTCCTCATCTTTGAGGATTTAGGCATCTCACTCTCTGAGATTTCCTGCAAGTTGCTCTTAGAGAGGGAGCTTCAGATTGCTCTCGGCTTTCTTCTCCTTCATCTCTCATGGGGCTATGATCAGGAGTGAGCTCCCTCGTCTTGTACTCAAACAGGTCGTCAAATTCATCTTCACCTTTCCCCTGTTCATCAAGATGCGATCTGGTTGCAGTCGCATATGCAGCATTGGCCTCAAATGGCTTTTGCTGGTCTTTTGGTGGTGGTGGTGTTGTCTAGTCTAAATGCGGTCTGGATGCGGCCGCATTTGCTTCCTGCACAAATTTTTGGTTTGTGGCCGCAATCCTGGCCGTATTTTTTTCTTCTCTTCTTTCATTCTTCTCTCAGTCTATTCTCGGAGCTTCTCAACAAGCTCTCCATCCTTGGTCTTTCCAATAGCGACCATGGTTGCCCACTCATTTATGGAGATATCCTCTTGAGCCACCTATTCGTTAGTTTGTGGTGGATTTAGCTCTGCAGCTTCCTTTCCTTCTTCAATTAGTGAGATGTCCCACCTTGCCTTCCTCTTGTGTGTGGAAAGGCTTTTGACCCTGTGTTTTCAAGGTGAAGGGCTTGAAGTTGATACTTGAGTAGTGGCAAAGGTGACTGATTTTGTGGGAGTGGCATGAGTTGCTACTGGTACCTCTAAATGCACCGTAGACACGGTTGCATTTTCTCCTTCAACAGCTGGAGGAATTTCATATTATTGGCCTAAATGCGCAACAAATGCGGGCACATTTAACCTTTCTTCAATAGGGCTAACTTTGGGTGGATGCGCCAGGGTTGCGAACGCATTGGGCTTCCTTGCCTCAAGCTTGGCAGGCTCTTGAGGCTAGACCAATTGCGCTGCAGATGCAGTCGCAACTGGGCCTTTTGTCTTCTTCTCGTCACTTGGAGTGAACTTCTTCTTTTTTGTGTAAACAGCCATGCACTTGTTGGGGCCCTCTAAACCTGCACAGTTTCACTTGCCCTCGGCATACCTTTAAGTTTTTTCATCGTTCTTCACACAATGCGCCACCTTCAGGTTTTGGCAATGGTGAACTCGTGGGAATATTCTTCGAGAGTGACTTTCCCTTCTTATGTTGTGATCGACTGTTCACTTAAGGCTTACTCAAGCAATCGACATTACAACATTGGTCGATTGAGAAAGTTGCTCTGTGGTTAGCTTCCAGCGCTTGTAAGTAACTAGATTTTGCTCCATTGCGCTCGAATTTTCCTGTAAAAGAAAGAGAAATGGGAGTTGTTCCTTTCTGTGGAGAAAGGAAAGGCTTTCACCAGTAGTAATCGGTCAGAAAAGGTGATCGAAATGTTCGCCGAAGGTGGAGCTTAGACTGTAAGAAGACAACAAGAAAGAGTTGAAGTTTGAAAGTTTGAAACGTGTTGACCTATGTCAACTAACGGACCTTTTTATACATTTCAAAATTTCCAAAAACGACACCCTCTTTCCTTTTCCTACGATGGATATGGTCCATATGCGACCGCAAACTTGGCCACAATTTGCTTTCCATGCGTGTTCTCTGCAAAATAAAGATTTAGGGACAAATGCGCCTGCAATCAGGCAACATTTGCCCTATGTGCAATTCTCAAAATGCGGCTGCAATCCCAAATGCATTTCTCCTGATTGAAACCTGCAATAAACATTATGCATTAGGAATGCGGTCACATTTGCACCTTCATTTCCAACTTTCAGCTTATGCCTTGAAATGTCACAAGTCCTTCAAAACTCCCTACACACTAACTCAAAATATCAAAAAGTTCACACACTTAAACATAAAAGAAGAATCGAATCAGATTCAAGGTGATAATGACTTAGACTTAAAAGTTTTATTAATTCAACTCCCAGGTAGGTCCCCAGGTAGAGATGTTCCCTTACAATCAGCTCATGTACCTCAACCTAGGTAAGACCTTCATAAGACAGAGTTCCCTCTTAACCAAAATTTATAGTTCTAATGCATTAAGTCACTTATGCACCACTTACACCAAACTTATTTTTGAGATTTTGTATATTTTATTTATTTTGTATATTTATTTATTTATTATTATTTTTAATTTAAAAACAAAAACAAAAGCAATATTTACATATTTACAACACATCACCTGATGTCCTTAATCCAGTTCCACTAGGAAGACTGAAGCCCTGTTCCTGCTTAGGCCTTCTCCCCAATATGGTTTGACTCTCTGTCCATTTACTTCAAAAAATGGTCCTCTTGCTATCCTACAAATCAATTGCTCCGTATGGACATACTTTAGTAATCTCGAATGGTCTGGATCATCTAGATCTCAACTTCCCTGGAAAAGTTTCAGTCTTGAATTGAACAACAACACCTGTTGTCCTTCATGTAGTCATTTGTCAAAGATCTTCTTGTCATGCCATCTCTTCACCTTCTCCTTATAAAGTTTAGCATTTTCGTAGGAGAAGTGCCTTAATTCTTCAAGCTCATTCAACTGCATTTTCCTTAATACACATGCATCATTTAAATTAAAATTCAACTTTTTTAGAGCCTAATAGGCTCTGTGCTCCAATTCTAAGGGTAAGTGGCAAGCTTTTCCAAAGACAATCTTGTATGGAGACATTCCCAATGGAGCCTTAAAAGTTGTTCTATGTGCCCATAGTGCATCATCGAGCCTGAGAAACCAATCCCTTTGTAATGGGTCAACTGTCTTTTCTAAGATTGTCTTGATCTCCCTGTTTGATAATTCTGCATGTCCATTCGTTTGAGGATGATATGTCGTCGCAATTCTGTACTTTATGTTATACCTTGTAAGCAAATATTCTATGACTTTGTTCACAAAATGAGTTCCCTCGTCGCTAACCAACACCCTTGGTGTACAAAAACGAGTAAAGATGTTCCTATGAAGAAACTTCTTCATTGTCTTAACATCATTGGCATGTGTTGCCACAACCTCGATCCACTTAGACACATAGTCTACTGCAAGTACGATATACACATTCCCAAAGGATGATGGGAAAGGTCCCATGAAATCTATGCCCCACACATCAAAGATATCCACCTCTAACATGTAGTGCATTGGCATTTCATGTTTCTCTGTTAAGTTCCCCATTCTTTGGCATTGATCGCATCCCTTAGAAAACAAATGTGCATCCCTGAAAAGAGTTGGCCAAAAGTATCTACATTGGAGTACTTTAGCTGCTACCTTTGTACCTACAAAATGGCCTCCTTATGGGGTTGTGTGACAAGCTTCTAATATCTTCAGGACATCTTCCTCCGCAACACATCTTCTGAGCACATCATTTGGTCCTAGCCTATAAAGATAATGTTCATCCCAACAGTAGTACTTACTGTCATTGTAGAACTTCTTCAATTATTGAGATGTTGCACCTGGTGGAGTAAGCCCACTAACTAAGTAGTTAGCTATGTCAACATACCATGGTAACTCAATTGCTTTGACTGCCAACAACTGCTTGTTTACAAAAGTTTCTTGTATCTCCTTTGAATTGTTCCTCTGAGCCTCTAACCTTAATCTTGACAAGCAGTTTGCAACCTGATTTTTTGTTCCTTTCCTATCTAAGCTTTCCAGATCGAACTCCTGCAAAAGCAAAATCCATCTGATGAGTCGGGACTTAGCATCTTTCTTTGATAGAAGATACTTTAGTGCCAAGTGATCTATGTGGACAATCACTTTTGTTCCAATCAGGTAGGATCTACATTTGTCGAAGGCGAATACAACTGCAAACAACTCCTTTTTTGTTGTGGTGTAGTTAACCTGTGCATCATTTATGGTCTTGCTGGCTAGTAAATAGGATGTATTATCTTGTTCCTCCTCTGTGCCAGCACTACACCCACAGCAAAATCACTTTCGTTGCACATAAGCTCGAACGACTGACTCCAATTAGGTTCAATCATTATGAGGGAGCTTAGTGCATCCTTCAACCTGTCAAAAGCATTCAAAAAATTATGGTTGAACACAAATGGTCTGTCAATCTCTAGCAACTTGCATAAAGGTTTAGATATGTGGGAGAAATCTTTGATGAACCGTCTGTAGAATCTTGCATGACCTAAAAAGCTTCGAATCTCCTTTATTGATGTAGGTGGAGGTAGTTTTGCAATCAGCTCCACTTTTATCCTATCCACCTCAATTTCTTTCCTTGAGATCTTGTTTCATAAGACAATGATTGAATGTTTCTCCAAAAACAGAGAAATCATCCATGTAAATTTCCACAGTTCTTTCTACCATCTCTGAGAAAATAGCCATCATGCATCTCTAGCAGGTTGCTAGGGTATTGCACAGTCCAAATGGCATCCTTCTTAAAGAAAAGGTTCCATAGGGACATGTGAATGTCGCATTCTCTTGATCTTATAGAGCTATCGTGATCTAGTTGTAACCTGAATATTCGTCTAAAAAGCAGTAGTTCTCCTTCCCTGTAAGACGATCCAACATTTGATCGATAAAAGGCAATCAAAAGTGATCCTTATTTATGGCCTTGTGAAGATGACGGTAGTCCATACACACTTTCCATCCTGCAATAGTTCTGGTTGGAATAAGCTCATTCTTATCGTTTGTTACAACAGTCATCCCCCCTTTCTTTGGCACGCATTGCACTGGGCTAACCCAACTACTATCTACTATGGGGTAGATTACTCCTGCATCAATCAACTTCAAAATTTCTTTGTGCACCACCTCCTTCATCACTGGAATCAATCTCCTCTAGTTCTCAATTGACTTTTTAGCTCCGTCCTCTAGATTGATCTTGTGCATGAAAAAAGAAGAGCTAATTGTCCATCCTAGTGCCTTCTTATGCTTGGAGAGTACCTGCAATAAAGAAAATTCATCCTCAGCAATGAGGTTTGCAAAGATAATTACTAGTAGAGTTTCATCTTTTTCCAGAAATTTGTATTTCAGGTGAGACGGAAGTGGCTTGAGTTTCAGCACTGGTGGTTCAATCACTGAAGGTTTCAGTGGCACTGCTCTTTCATCTGCTGGTCTCAATGTACTTGGTTCTTCAAATACGGGCGCATATGCAACCACAATCTACTACTGTTCATATTTTTCTTCAAGCTCTTTTTCTTCAAAACTTTCACCTGTAAAGCTGTCTTCCTACAAATCATAAAAATCAAATGGATCACAGGGTTCTAAACTCGAGCATTTCTCTGATTCTCTTGGGTAGTGCATCACCTTCATCACATCTAATGTGATGTATTGGCCATTTACTCGCATAATCAGCTCCCCTTTTTGGACATCTATGATCGTTCTTCCCTTGGCTAGAAAAGGTCTTACCAAGATAATTGGAACTTCCCTGTCTGCCTCGCAATCTAGAATTATGAAATCTATAGGAAAAATAAATTTGTCCACCTTAACGAGGACATCTTCAATCTTCTCGATGGGCCTAGTTATAGACCTGTCTGCCAACTACAAAGTTATCATCATGGGTCTAGCTTCTCCAATTCCTAGTTACTTGAAAACCGACAAAGGCATCAAGTTGATGCTGGCTCCAAAGTCGCATAATGCTCGTCCAATGTCTTGCCCTCCTATCATGCATGGGATAATAAAGCTACATGGATCCTGAAATTTATGTGGCAATTTACTTCTTAAGAGAGCATTGTAGTTCCTAGTGAGAGCTACAGTTTTGTATTCTCCTAGCCTTCTCTTTTTAGTCAATATGTTCTTTAAGAACTTGACATAGTTGGGCATCTGCTCAAGAGCTTCCACCAACGAAATGTTGATGTGCAATTGCTTGAATATGTCCAAGAACTTATTAAACTACTCGTTTTGGTTCTTCTTCTAGAATCTTTGTGGGAATGTTGGTGGAAGCCTGACACTTTGATATAAATTTTCCTGTTTTTTCACTGGTGTCGCCTTCTTCTCAAGTTCAGCTTCCTAGTGCTTTGCTGCCACATTTCTTGCAAAATTTTCATTCAAAGGAATGTCCTTCTGTCCTTTAGGCTACCTTGTGGTAGCAAGAGTGGTAGCATCACCTGCAATTTCTTTGTTTAAGTCTTTCTTCATTTCTTTGTCAGCAACACTTTCCTGCAAATTTTCCTGTAAAGAGAAATCAAAAGAAACTTGTGGAGATTTGTACTCCACTGGCATCTCAAGCTCAGCATACTTGAGTCCACTCCTAAGAGTGATCACTTTGCAATGCTCTTTTCCTTCTTTATGCGAATTCTTTGTATTTCTAGGTAATGCTCCTTGAGGCCTATTCTTCACCTCGCTCACCAATTGTCCAACCTGCAATTTAAGATTTCACAATGAAGCAACTTGACTTTGATTGATGGCATCATTCTTAGCCATGAACTTCTTCATAAGGGTCTCTAACGAAAAGTTATGAGCTGATGATTGCAGTTGCATTTATGTAGTATTCTTCTGTGTGTATGGCTGCTGCGCTTGATTATTGAAACTTGGTGCAAATCCCTGCGTCACATACTAATTTGATGTGCTCAAATTTTATCCTCCCTAAGAGAAATTAGCATGTTGTCTCCAACCTGGTTGTACGTATTCGAGTAAGGATTTGACTTATTCTACACACAGAGGTATGGTTGTAAGGAAAATCATCATATAGATGGCCTTCACTACAATAAGCACAAGTAGGTATTGAGATTTGATTTAAAGCAGCAACACGGGCTGGTTCCTCATAATGAAATTCTTCAGAGTGTTGTTTATTGTTGAGATCTTTGTGCTCAGTGTTGCTATTGCATTTACCTCGTATACATCTGCAATATTTTTAGTAGAATGTGTGTCTTCATATCCCCATTGACTGTTGTTAGAGACGATTGCATCTAGAATTTCATTAGCTTCATTGACTGTCTTTCTCAATAGGGATCCATTTGTAGTATTAACCAAGGTCTTAGAGGCCTGGGTCAATCCGCTGTAAAAATGATTAATCAAAAGGCAGGCTGGTAAGCCATGATGTGGACATCTCCTGACTAACTTCTTAAAGCGTTCCCATGCTGTATCCACATTTTCGTTCGGATCCTGTTTAAAAGTGATAATTTCCCCTCGAATATGAGCATTCTTGGTTGGAGGGAAATATTTTAAAAGAAACTTTTCTGACAAGTCATCCCAAGAAGTGATTTGAGTCCGATGGGAAAGAATCTAATCATGCTTCTGCATTACCCTACAAGGAAAAAGGAAAAAGCTTCAACTTCAGTGTCTTGCTTGATACACCATTCAACTTGAACGAGTTGCATATCCTCAAGAATTGCTTCATGTGCTTGTGAGGATCCGTTTTTGGTAATCCTGCAAATTGCCCTATAGTTTGGAGCATCTGAACATTATCGGCTTCAGCTCAAAATGAGCTGCCTCAATGTTTGGTTCCATGATTCCTACATTAAGATTATGGAAAGTTTCGGCCGCATAATCCCTTATGACTATGTCTCATTCATCTACAATAAAAATGGGATTTTGCTGCACCGTTTGCTGTTGTGGATGTTGTTGTTGTGACACATCATTGGGTTATTCTCTTCTTTGTTGCTCACCAAGAGGATCGACTCCTAGTGGATCCATTGAAAGTTCCTGCAAAACAAGTCCTTTTCGATTCTCCTGTGTGCTCAACTCCTGTAGATCTATAATTTTCCTCCTTTGCTCTTTACAACGCTGGCGAAAAATTTGCTCTATCTCAAGATCAAAATCGCAAGGGCAAGGCCCTTTGCACATGCACCAACTCTAACCTGCAAACCTGCAAAATAGAATCGAGTCCCTGGGACAAAGTCCAAATGCAGTCGCAAACCGATCGCAATTCTGTTGTAAAACTGAAAAAAAAAATTGTTAAAAAGTCGTTCCCCAATAACGGTGCTAAAAACTTAATGGGTGGATGCTATGCGAATGCCAAAAGAAAGCACAAGTGCACATTGTCACAAACAAGTAATATATGGAGTATTCCAAGTATCGAACCAAGAAAACGGTTAACAAAAACTCTCCAGTTAACAACACAATTGCTCACTAGTTGCAACCTAAGGTAACCAAGAAAACAAAAATATTTTAGAGAGTTTTGTGAATGAAAAAGTAAAGATAATTGAAAAGGCACTGAGAAAAACAAGGATGAAAAGTAGGGGATTCAACTTTGGTACAACCCTGGAAAATGCGTCCACCATGTGCATGCAAATTGCTCAACTAAGTCTGGCTACTTCAGACATCCTGCTTCTTGCCCCTACATGCTGACTATGTTGAGTTCTGTATGGTTCAGATAAAATGCTGCTGAAATGCGCCCGCAACTTACCATTTTCGACACTTAGCTAAGTAAATTGAGTTCATCACCTATTCAGCTCCTTTTCCAAGAACCTTTAAGAGACTAAGCAATTTAAAACTCCATATGTCTATGGCTAAATTCACTTAGATAATGAAAAACACAACTTCATGATTTTAAAGGTTTTTGTCCTATGTCTAGTTACAAAAAGCAAAGTTCTATGTCTAGACTCTTTTCCTAGATTACTTTTAAGAAAACGTGTGTTGACTCCAACCCTTTCAGTATTGAAATCTTCACAAACTATGCTAGCTCAAATGACCAGTTTAAGCTAACAATGAAACTTAAACTCACTAAAAGTAAACTTAGCTAAATGTTGAGCAAATCTACAAGAAACACATGGTGATTGCTTATCTCCTTTTTAAGGTATCCACTTGATTGAATCCCTTCCAAGAAGTTTAGCTACTCATCAGAGAAATAAATAAAGTGTAGAAAGTAAAAAGATAACAAAAGGAAGAAAAGGAAGAAATAACACAATTCATTGAAATAAAATAAACTTGAATACACTTTGAAGTATGAATCCAAGAAAGAACTAAATGGAATTAAAAAGGAACTTATAACTCAAATTAAAAGAAAATAGAAACTGAAAATAAGGATGAACCAGCAAGTACAACTTCGAAAACTTATAGAACTTGAATGGAATACCTAAGAACAAAAAGAACCCTAAGATGTTCTTTCTTTCTAACTTGTTCAACATTTTTCAAGGAGAATTAAGTACTTACTCCTCCTTCTTTCGAAGTTGGAGTCCAAATGGAATATGAACAGAGCTTAGGAGAGACTCGGAGTGGCAGCTAATGCTTAGAAATAAAAACGACATAATTTTTTGATGAAGAGAATTCCCAACTTCAAGCTCTCTTTCAAATGGAGGATTGAGCTGCCTTTTATATGCTTTACGCCTAGGGTTTCCTGCCGAGATCAGTTTGGAGAAACTTGGTTGATCATATCCCTTGATTTGAGGAGATTTAACTGAGAATATTTGATAAAATCTGCAAATCCAGCGAATCCTTGAGAGTCTGTCGAAAAGGTCCAAATGAGGGCACATTTGTAGGCGCATTTGCATTGTTGTCGAAATGATCTAAATGCGGCCAAATTTCTAGACGCATTTTGGCTTCTTTTCTGTTTTACTTGAAAACTTCCTTCTACCTTCAAATGTTGGTGCATTCAGGTCGCATATCTAATGGATGTTTTCTTATTTTCTTCAATTGCACTAGAATGTGGGCGCATTTGGATCTTTTTTCAGCCTCTACACAAAAACAACATAAATTAACACTTTCTTAACAAAAATGACTCTAAATACACCTAAAAACTTATTTTTACAAAATCAAGACTTCAACACACATGCAAAACTTATTTTTATTTAAATTTGTCCTAAAGAACATGAAATATAACTTTAAACACTTACTTTCTAAGCAAATAGCTTAGTTTTTAGGGCTCAATAACAATCATAAATGAGCGTTATCACTTGTAATAACAAGTTATTTGGGCACCTTAATTGTACTATTCTTGGCTTCAATGCAGTAAAAGAAAGCATAAATGGAAGAAAATATAACAAGAATTTAATAAATATGTGCGATGGGCGCAATACATGTCTAATGCAGTAAATTTATTGAAAAACCTTCGGATTTCTTCTATTATTGCACCATTCTTCACAAGTGTTTGTGTAGGTGAATTCAAATCCAAGGCGCCGAAGTTGAACGCATTGAATGAAGGTTAATTACATAAAGAATAGGCTTGACGCACTAAAAAAGTCTTGACGCAGCTAAAAGGTTTTCACTTGCACTGGAGGAATTTCACCTACCCTAAAGGAATTGCACTGTTCGGTGAAGTTTTATCTAAGAAGTAGTTGAAGTTCCTAGAAGCAAGAATGGGTGGGTTGACACATTGAAAGTGAAGGGACCGAAAATAAGGCAACTAAATGTTGAGGAGCCTAAAAGTGACCCTGCTAAATGTGACACAGCCGAAAATGAGGTAGCTGAATGTTGAGTTGCCTGAAAGTGACGCAACTGAAGGTGACGCAGTCGAAACTGAGCACCGAGAATGGTAGGGGACCACTATTGTACAACACTTCTAGTCAAGGTCGACCAAAAGGCTCATGATCAAAAGAGGGATAACTAATGGAAAAAGAACTAGAAAGTGGTGTTGGTTCTTCGGCTTAGATTCTCTAAAGAGCCTCCCAAATCTATTAGAAGTCATTAAACAAATGAACAAATAATCACAGGCTCTCAAGCAACACCAAATAATCACACGACTAGAAACATCGGACCATGACTTCAAAGAAAGACAGCGAGATAAAAGAAAACAAAGATAAACCTCTAAATTAAAGCAAAAAGAAAGAAACTATAAATATAAACAATTTACACTCCAAATTAAAATCAAGCACTTTCACCGTGATATTAATTAAACTAAAATATGCCAACCCCTGGCAACGACGCTAATTTGATAAAAAGAAGCTTGTCGAAGGCTTTATCAAATAAATTTATAAATCGGACCTCTAAAAATTTGCAGTAATAGCGGGAGAGAAGATTCTGTGGAGCACAAGTAAGAGTTTTTAACTTTGAAGATCGTGATATTACAACGGGGACAAGGCTCACGCGACGCATTAGTTCTATCTCAAACCCTTTACTTAATATTTTTGTTAGTTTTGTATGCAAATTTTAGAAGTGTTATAATGATCATAGGTAGCTAAACTTGTTTCCTTAGGGCTAGATGGAGCCATTGGGCTGACAATTTGTTGATATGGTTGAGTTGAACTATTGTATTTCTTCCTACTCATGCAATCGTTTTATTAATGTCTATGAACTCTTGTTCAAAGTCTATTTGCCCTCATTAATCTGAATTTATGCTTGAAAAAGATTAATTTAGATTTGACTTCGATTGCATGACTAGTAGCTATTGTAGCATGAAAGTGACTAGAATTCTACTAGAAACCATTAAAGAATTTAAACTTAATGTTGTGCATGACTATTAAAGGCTAGATAGTTATATTAGTCTTATAATTTATGCATGAGATTCAATTGTCCTGATAGGGCCAGTTGTCATTTGAACTTCTTGATTTTTGGCTTGGAATTACATTAGTTAATCTTTCATTCAATTAATTTGCTAGCTCGATAGGTAAAGTCTAGTCCCTAAGGTTTTCTTTCTCCTGACTGTCTCAATTTTATTTTGTTTTACTTTTACATATTCTAACTCACCATTTGATTTTTATCTCTAAATAAAATTGGAGGGTTAAATTTATGGTAATCAAGTGAATTAAATAACTCAATCCTGTGGACGACACTTGTACTCTATCTCACTATATTAAAACTTGACCCGTGCACTTGCGGGCTTGCAATTTTATCGCAACAAGTTTTTGGCGCCGTTGCCGGGGATTGGTGTCTATTTAATTCTTTTGATATTGTGAAGAAACCATTCAGTCTTACTTTAGAGTGTATTTTTACGTGTTGTGTTTTTCTATTTGCTTTTATTCGTAATTTTTTATTGGGTGTTTAGATTTTGATTATTTTAGTTTGTAGCTTTATTTGGGCGTAAATTGTGCATGCGAAGCAATAAGGAGGCTAATATTGTTCCTTTTGATCCTGAAATTGACAGAACGTACAAAAGGAAATTAAGAGAGCGCAAGGAGAAAACTGAGGATATGGCCGAACAACAGGAGGAACCAAAGGCCATTAGGGATTACTTTCAGCCCACTTTTCCTGCTGCACAACCCGGGATAGTCCATGTGCCTATTAATGCAAACAATTTTGAGATTAAAACGGGCCTGATCCAAATGGTTAGGAATAGTTCTTTCAAAGGACATCCCTATGAAGATCCAAATTCTCATTTATGATCCTTTATCGAAATTTGTAGTACGGTAAAAATGAATGGGGTTCCGTCTGATGCAATTCGTTTACGACTTTTTCCTTTTTCTTTGCAGGATAAGGCAAAATATTGGCTGGAATCTGTGCCCCCTGGAAGCATCACTACTTGGGAAGAATTAGCTCAAGCTTTCTTGAACAAATTTTTTCCACCTGCAAAGACCACGAGGTTAAGAACAGAAATTGGTACCTTCAGACAACATGAAGGAGAACAAATGTTCGAGGCCTGGGAGCGCTACAAAGACCTCCTAAGGAAATGTCCACAACATGGATACCCAGAGTGGTTGCAAATCCAACTATTTTATAATGGATTAACTAGTAGTAATAAATCTCTTTTGGATGCAGCAGCTGGAGGATCCATCTTTTCCAAGACAGCTGAAGAAGCTCGTACATTGTTGGAAGATATGGCAGCCACTAGCTACAATTGGCCATCTGAACGGTCAACTTCGAAGAATGTGGCTGGTCTTTATGAAATTGATGAGGTAAGTTCCCTAAAATTTCAGATGGCATCTCTAACTAATGCTTTGAATAAACTTGCAGGAGCAGGAAATTCCCAATCCATTGCTTCGATTGCAGCTACTAATAATTCACAATTCTGTGATGATCCCGAAATTGAACAAGCTCAATACGTAAACAACAGGACTTTTGGATACAGAGGAAACCAGATGCAAAATCAATTGCCCACCCACTATCATCCAGGTTTGCGCAATCATGAGAACTTCTCTTATGCTAATAATAAAAATGTTATGCAGCCACCTCCAGGTTATGCATCAACATCTCAACAGCAAGACAAGAAACCTTCCATCGAGGACTTGCTAGGAACATTCATTACTGAATCCAGAAATAGAACAAATCAGTTGGAGAATTCAGTAAGTAGCCAGGAGAAAGCCATCAAGAACATGGAGGTGCAGATCAGTCAAATGGCATCCACATTGAATGCAATGCAAAAAGGTAAATTTCCCAGTGACACAGAGGTAAATCCGAGGGAGCATTGCAAGGCTGTGACCTTGAGGAATGGCAAACACTTGGCTGGACCTGAGAAAGTGCATCTTGAAAAGAAACTCGTCACTGAGGAAACAAACAATGCTGAGGAAGTAACTGAAGAGAATGCAACACCCTCCATAACAGAGAAGCATCTTAACTCTACTATCCCTATTGTGCCTAATAAAATTCCTTATCCTCAACGTTTTCAAAAGAAAAAACTGGACTCTCAGTTCTCTAAATTTCTGGAGATTTTTAAGAAACTTCATATTAACATTCCCTTTGCAGATGCTTTGGA
Source organism: Trichosanthes truncata (assembly GCA_033996785.1). NCBI lineage: Eukaryota > Viridiplantae > Streptophyta > Magnoliopsida > Cucurbitales > Cucurbitaceae > Trichosanthes > Trichosanthes truncata. The sequence continues at coordinate 15,175,570 of MU867261.1, read as the reverse complement.
ACAGATGCCAAATAATGTGAAGTTTATGAAAGAGATGCTATCACAAAAGAAGAAATTTGAGAAATATGAGACAGTCAATTTAACTGAGGAATGCAGTGCACTTCTACAAAGAAAGCTACCTCAGAAACTAAAAGATCCAGGGAGTTTTACTATTCCTTGCACTATTGGTAGTATTTCTGTTAAGAGGGCTTTATGTGACTTAGGAACCAGTATTAACTTAATGCCCTTTTCTATTTACAGGAAACTAGATCTGGGGGAAGTGCAACCCACTACCATATCATTGCAATTGGCTGACCGTTCTATCACATACCCTAGAGGTATTATAGAAGATGTTCTAGTTAAAGTTGATAAATTTATCTTCCCTACAGATTTTGTTGTTTTGGACATGGAAGAGGATTCAGAGGTACCTATTATTCTGGGGAGACCTTTCCTAGCAACTGGACAGGCACTGATCGATGTACCCAAAGGTAAACTAACTTTTCATGTGGAGGATGAGAAAGTAGTATTCAACATATTCCAATCTATGAAGTATCCAGACGAGGTTAGTACGTGTAACATGATTAATATTGTTGATAATACTATGGATGACTTTAGGGAGTTAGTTTTATCTGTGGATCCTCTTGAAAAAAGCATGTTGAACTTAGCTTTTGAGAACCTAGGGATTTTAGATCAAGAAATTACTTTTTACTGTAATGCATTAGATCAGTTACCCATAGGTCAATATAGGACTGAAAAAATGTTGTCATTACCTGTCTATAATATTGAGGAGACTCAGGCCCCTACATTAGAATTGAAACAATTGCCTGCACACCTTCGTTATGCATTTTTAGGTGACTCCTCTACTTATCCTGTTATTATATCTGCTGATTTAAATAGCCTAGAAGAGGAAAAATTGCTGCGAGTCTTACGTGCACATAAGTCTGCCTTAGGTTGGTCCATTAGTGATATCAAGGGTATTAGTCCATCCATTGTCATGCATAAAATCCTTATGGAAGATACCTTTAACCCATCAGTCGAGCATCAAAGGAGACTAAATCCAGCAATGAAGGAGGTGGTAAAATCTGAGGTGTTAAAACTTTTAAATGCAGGTATTATATATGCCATATCTGACAGTTCTTGGGTTAGTCCTGTGCAGGTTGTTCCTAAGAAAGGGGGAATGACGGTGGTGAAAAATGAAAACAATGAGTTTATTTCGACCAGGACTGTCACTGGTTGGCGTGTCTGCATTGATTATAGGAAGTTGAATAAGGCTACTAGAAAAGATCATTTTCCTCTTCCTTTTATTGATCAGATGCTTGATAGATTAGCTGGCTATCCTTACTATTGTTTTCTTGATGGCTATTCAGGATATAATCAAGTTGCCATTGCACCTGAGGATCAAGAAAAGACGACATTCACATGCCCATATGGAACCTATGCTTTCAGGAGAATGCCATCCGGATTATGCAATGCTCCTGCCACTTTTCAACGTTGCATGATGGCCATCTTTCATGACCTGATAGAAGAGATTATGGAGGTTTTTATGGACGATTTTTCAGTCTTTGGATCTTCATTTGATGCTTGTTTAAATAATCTTGCTCTGGTGTTGCAGAGATGCCAAGAAACCAACCTTGTATTAAATTGGGAGAAATGCCATTTCATGGTTAAGGAAGGTATAGTGTTGGGGCACAAAGTCTCTGAAAAGGGATTAGAGGTGGATCGAGTGAAAATTTCTGCGATTGAGCAACTTCCACCTCCAGTAAATGTAAAGGGAGTCCGTAGTTTTTAGGCCATGCAGGATTTTACAGACGCTTTATAAAAGACTTTTCTAAAATTGTGAAACCTTTGTGTAATTTGCTTGAGAAAGACTCTACTTTTGAATTTTCTGATGATTGCATGCTAGCATTCAACTTATTAAAAGAAAAATTGACTTCTGCACCTATTATTGTTGTACCTGAGTGGAGTCAACCCTTTGAAATTATGTGTGATGCTAGTGATTATGCTGTCGGAGCAGTATTAGGTCAGCGTCGTGATAAAATATTTAGGGCCATTTATTATGCAAGTAGAACTTTAGACAATGCACAGCAAAACTACACTACCACTGAAAAGGAAATGCTTGCGGTTGTGTTTGCTTTTGACAAATTTAGGCCTTATTTATTAGGGACTAAAGTAACTGTTCATACTGACCATGCAGCTCTCAGATATTTATTTGACAAGAAAGATGCTAAACCTCGTTTGATCCGATGGATTCTTTTATTACAGGAATTTGACTTTGATATAAGAGATCGGAAAGGATGTGAAAATGTGGTAGCTGATCACTTGTCTAGAATAGATCATGAAAGCAATCAACCAACCTTTCCTATCATAGAGGATGTTCCTGACGAACGATTATATCAGGTAGAAAATAAATTACCATGGTTTGCTGACTACGTGAACTTTCTTGCAGGAGGAGTCATGCCACCAGATTTGAATTCTCAGCAGAAGAAAAGATTTCTTCATGATGTGAAATTCTACCTCTGGGACGAACCTTTACTATTCAAAATTTGCTCAGATCAATTAATAAGAAGGTGCGTACCTCTGGAAGATGTAGCTAAAATCATTCATGATTGTCATGCCTCCCCATATGGTGGACATTTCAGACCTACACGAACGACGGCGAAGGTATTGCAATCAGGTTTCTACTGGCCTACTCTTTTTAAGGATTGTTATACTTTTGTACGAACCTGTGATAGATGCCAGAGGACAGGTAACATTTCTAGACTCCATGAACTTCCCTTGACACCTATTCTTGAGGTAGAATTATTTGATGCCTGGGGTATTGACTTTATGGGCCCTTTCCCTTCTTCCCATGAGTACTTGTATATCTTAGTTGCTGTAGATTATGTATCTAAGTGGGTAGAAGCCATTGCCACTAAGAAGAATGATGCTCGGGTTGTTGTACAATTTTTGCACAAAAATATTTTCACTAGGTTCGGCACTCCACGGGCCATTATTAGTGATGAGGGATCACATTTTTGCAATAAACTGTTTGATTCTATGCTTGCTAGGTATGGCGTTAAGCACAAAATCTCTCTAGCGTATCATCCACAGACAAATGGCCAAGCAGAGATTTCAAACAGGGAAATCAAACAGATTCTGGAGAAAACAGTTCGAACTAATAGGAAGGATTGGGCTTTGAAATTAGATGAAGCACTTTGGGCATATCGAACTGCCTTCAAAACTCCTATTGGTACATCTCCGTATCATTTGGTGTTTGGGAAGGCCTGTCATCTACCCTTAGAATTAGAGCATAAAGCTTATTGGGCCATCAAGAAATTGAACTTTGATCTCCAGAAAGCAGGCGAACAACGTTTACTGCAACTCAATGAAATGGAGGAGTTTAGAGGACAAGCATATGAAAACGCCAAGTTATACAAAGAAAGAACTGCAAGATGGCACGATCACCAGATTCACAACAGAATCTTTTCACCTGGACAACAAGTACTTCTTTTTAACTCTCGTTTACGGTTGTTTCCAGGTAAGCTAAAGACACGATGGTCCGGCCCATTCACTGTCAAAGTAGTATATCCGCACGGAGCCATCGAGCTGCAAACTACTGATGGTCAATCGTTCAAAGTAAATGGTCAACGAGTGAAACACTACTGTGGTGATGAGGAACGACGTTTGGAGAACATCTTCCTGAATGAGCCCAAATGATACGACCGTGATGTCTAGCTAAAGACGTTAAACAAAGCGCTTATTGGGAGGCAACCCAATTTCTCATCCCCGTGTTCTTATTTTATTTTCATCCATTCATTTAGTTTGCTAAGGTTTATCTAATTCTTTTTCTTAAATTTGATTTTTCCTTGTAGTTTTACTTTAAAAAAAAAAAAAAAAAATACAATGAGAGTAGCGTTGAGACGCTACTGTGTAGCGTTGAAACGCTTCTCTGCAGCGTGACCATCCGCAAGCACAGCGTCGAGACGCTGTCCACAGCGTCTCGACGCTGTCGCAAAAAATTGGGATTTTAAATCCCAGTTTTTCACGCGAGGGGGGGCCATTTTCGAGCCCTAGCTTTCGCCCCCCCCATTTCCTCCCCTCTCCCTCACCAATCTTCACATTTCTTACCATTTCTTCCCTATTTTACACATACCCACTTCTATATTCACCTCTAATCTCCTTAATTTTCAAATTTTGCATCAATGGGAGGAGGATTTGTGTTCCAATCCGTGGGTTTTGCGGCCCATTCCGAAGCTCCACTTCACCACATATTTTCGGTATTTCTTTCATCTCACTTATGTCTCTTTGAATGCCTTTACCCCTTCGTTATGTATTCCACCTTGTTTCGATGCCATGGATCATTTTCCTTGCTTGATGAGAGTATGGGTTTAGTTCTTTGTTGAATTGCTCTTAATATGGTTCTATGTTGAATTGTTTTTAGTTTTCCTTGAGTGTGGATGTGCTATTCATCTTAGTATGGGAGTCAATGAATTAGTGTGTTGTGATTTCGGGAATGTTGAACCTAAAATGCCTCAAAACAAAGTAGTAGGGTAGTTATGTCTTGATTTATGCCTTTCTGCACTTTGAATTTGTTGTTGTTGGCTGCATTATTTTGAACTGTCCTTATGCAGTGGCACATCACAGTGACAGGTGCAACCCTTCTATTTTTATTTTTTATTTGTCATTTTATTTTATTTTTATTTTATTTTATTTTTTTGAGTTTACTTTCCCCCTTTTATATGAATTATGCTGATTTTTGGGAGATCTCGTGCTAACTTTGACATCCTTGTAGTGTTCATCATGAGTTCCAAGAGGGCTCGAGCTTCGTCTGCCTCTTCTTCGCGCCATGACTTTGATGTTAATAGGTTCAGGGATCACGAAGCTGCCCAGCGCTATCACAATTATGTGGTTTCTCGCTCAGTCATTCCTGAACGGGGTATAGCTCCTGATGATTCCCATCACCGTCAGCTTCACTATGCAATCATTCAACGAGGATGGGAGTTGCTTGTCCAGCAACCTGAAGCTGGCGTCGTGGCCTTGGTCAGGGAATTCTATGCTAATATGCGCAAAGATGACTCTCAGTCCTTTATGAGAGGCCGCCAAATCCCGTTTGATGCAGCCACGATCAACAGGTATTATCATTTACCTAATTTTGATAAGGATGAGTATAATCTATATGCCAGCGAGCACGTTGATCTGGCACAGATCATTGCTGAACTCGGCAGACCTGGCGCTACGTGGATGACTCGACACGGTGAGGTCATAAAATTTAAGACCTCAGACCTCACCGTGACCAACCGAGTTTGGCACAGCTTTATTTGTGCTAAATTACAGCCGGTCGCGCACATGAGTGATGTTACAAAGGAAAGGGCCATCCTCCTATTCGCCATAGCCACCGGGAGGTCCATTGACATTGTGAAAGTTATTTTCCACTCGATACGACATATCCGACGAGGCAGCACCACCGGTGGACTTGGCCATGCTTCCCTGATCACCTCCCTGTGCCGCAACGCTGGGGTCACTTGGACCCCCGAAGAAGAGTTGATTCATCCTAAAGCATGCATGGACAAGAATTTCATCATGGGTCTTCGAGGATGGGACGTTGGGTTCGACGACGACGACCAACACCAAGAGGTAGCCGAAGACCACCAGGAGGGGGTGCATGAGCATGAAGCGGACAATCTTGCCGAGCCCCACCACCCACCAGCCCAGCTGGACTTGTCGAGCTTATACACCGTCGTGTCTGCATTGGAGGAGAGACTTCGTCAGCAGGAGCTTCATGATCGTAGACACGAACGTCGCACTCTGCGCCATCAGCGGCGCTCTGAGGCATACCACCAGCATCTTTACGAATGTATGCATCATTTGGCGGGTACCGATGCCTCCTTTCCCCCACCCATGCCACCTTATATCTCATCTGACGAGGACTGAGGCCATCATTTGGAGTTCAGGGCAGTCTCGCTTCATCCCTATCTTTTCTCTTCCTCTTTTTATTGTATGTCTGTTGGTTCTGTTCTTTCCTGTTTCCATTGAGGACAATGTACACTTTAGAGTTTGGGGGTGTTTTTCATATTTGATTGTACTTAACTGCGCATGACACACTTATATCACTTAACATTGCTATTGATCTCTTGATATTATGTTAAGTTGTGATGGAAACTATGTATTATGCTTTCATGCTCGTCAACTATGATAGTCTATGAGGATATTTGAGTCTGAATTACGAGTAATCACATCCGTTCAAGATTTGTAACTAAACTCCGGATTCGAGTTAGAAGAAAATTTATTCTTTGAGTTCCTTACAAAGTTAGAGCACATAGCCCACCTAATCATAGTTTTGAAGGCTTAGATTTGAGTTATGTGGTCTACATGCTTGTTGTCACCTCGAAAGGATATAGAACTAATTCAATGGCTAACTTGCAGGATGGGTTGTAATGTACATTTTGGAGAAAAATAATGCCTAATGGTGTTGAAAAAAAAAATAAAATAAAATAAAAAAATAATAATAATTTGTTTTTTTTCTCTCAAGGACAAAAAGAGCTACCTCTGCTGTGACCAGTTAGGACCACCTGTGAGTAAAAGTGCCATCGGTATGGGTCCCTACAGTAGATGTGTGAAAGCTAGTGTCCACTTAATAAACAAAAATTCAAGTTTGGGGGAGTTTCACCTGAATTCTAGGCACCTTTGTGGCACATTACTGTCCCTGAGTGTAGGAAAAACTCGAGAATTAGAACTTATGCCAGAGTAGAGGGAAGATGAGTTGAGGATTGCATAAAGTAAATTTAGGCTTATAAAGACCAGATTAGGGAAGGCTATCTCACACACACACGTAAGGAATGATAGAATCAATTTAAAGCTCCTTGATGACAGATTTCAGTTATAAATCTTGATTTTATATGAGTACTCTATTTTTCAGATTCTCTGAGGCTTGAGTTGTTCGTAGCCCCAAAATAAGCAGTCAAGAGAAATTGTGCCCAATTGTTTTGCTCGAGGACTAGCAATTAGTTAAGTTTGGGGGTATTTGATAGCACACTTTTGTGAGCTATTTCTATAGTTTAATTATTGTTATTTTTGATGTGTTATTGGGTATTTTCACGCCGTATCCGTTTATTTTGCAGGTATTAAGCACTTGAAAGAGAAATTAGAGATGAATACAATAACAGGACAAAAAGGAGGAAAAATTTACTCAGAATTTGAAAACTAAGAGAAAGGAAGAAGAAAAAGGACCAGTAGACCCGAGGGGACAGCGTCGAGACGCTGTCCAGCAGCGTCTCAACGCTGCCATTATGAAGCCAGGCATGCTGTGAAGACAGCGTTGAGACGCTGTCCACAGCGTCTCAACGCTGACAGGAACCGCGTGTGTGTTTTTTCCGTCCGTAGCGTCGAGACGCTGTCCACAGCGTCTCAACGCTACCCCATTTTCCCTTAATTAATCCGTGTACTAGGGCACAGCGTCGAGACGCTGTCCCAAGTTTATAAAATCGGATTTTGCGTGAGTTTGAGAAGGGGGGGAAGGAGAAAGGGACCACTTTCGAAAATTGAGTTGGAGGACCGAGAGAGAAGATTCTGTGGAGCACAAGTAAGAGTTTTTAACTTTGAAGATCGTGATATTACAACGGGGACAAGGCTCACTCGACGCATTAGTTCTATCTCAAACCCTTTACTTAATATTTTTGTTGGTTTTGTATGCAAATTTTAGAAGTGTTATAATGACCATAGGTAGCTAAACTTGTTTCCTTAGGGCTAGATGGAGCCGTTGGGCTGACAATTTGTTGATATGGTTGAGTTGAACTATTGTATTTCTTCCTACTCATGCAATCGTTTTATTAATGTCTATGAACTCTTGTTCAAAGTCTATTTGCCCTCATTAATTTGAATTTATGCTTGAATAAGATTAATTTAGATTTGACTTCGATTGCATGACTAGTAGCTATTGTAGCATGAAAGTGACTAGAATTCTACTAGAAACCATTAAAGAATTTAAACTTAATGCTGTGCATGACTATTAAAGGCTAGATAGTTATATTAGTCTTATAATTTATGCATGAGATTCAATTGTCCTGATAGGGCCAGTTGTCATTTGAACTTCTTGATTTTTAGCTTGGAATTACATTAGTTAATCTTTCATTCAATTAATTTGCTAGCTCGATAGGTAAAGTCTAGTCCCTAAGGTTTTCTTTCTCCTGACTGTCTCAATTTTATTTTGTTTTACTTTTACATATTCTAACTCACCATTTGATTTTTATCTCTAAATAAAATTGGAGGGTTAAATTTATGGTAATCAAGTGAATTAAATAACTCAATCCTGTGGATGACACTTGTACTCTATCTCACTATATTAAAACTTGACCCGTGCACTTGCGGGCTTGCAATTTTATCGCAACAGTGTTGCAACGCCATTCTCTTAGGTTCAGTTGCCTTATCTTTATCTTCAACACTTGGATCCTCAATTTAGGCCACAAATTGTTTCAAATTCGTGCAAATATCTTTCAATTCATCATTTTTGCCTTGAATGCTCGATTTCTACAAAATATACATAAGAACACATAAAAGTACATGTTATTAGTTAGGTCAAGAAATAGCATTATTTTGCATGCTATTAGTTAGGTCTAAATAGCAAAGTGGGTCAAAGATGTTGGGTGATGGATTGAGTGGTATGGTATGAGTTTAATGAAAATTTGGAGAGAAGGTGGTCAAGATGGAGATCTTATAAGCAAAAGTTTGATAGGCATGTTGAGTTCATGATGACATCCACATTTTTTCTTTTTCTATTTTTTTTTCTTTTTGGACTTTTTTTTCGTTTTGTTTCTTTAAACAAGGACTCCACTTTTTTTTTCAAATCTAATTTAAATCCTCAAGTTTGTCTGTTAAGAAAAATTAAGTTAAGTTAATTAGCCTAAAAAAATCATAGTTTATTACATAGAAGAATCTAATAAAGTTTTTTTTTAATACAAAAGTCAAAGAATTGGTTAGAAAATTGAAAATTATACATTCAAAATATGTACAAGTCAATGATGCATGTTTTTTTTTTTAAGAAAAGATTGTGCTGCAAAAACATTACTTTGAATTTTTTTTTTCAAAAGTCAAATTTTGTTATAAACATGAAAATTATACCTCAAAATATGTACAAGTCAATGATGCATGATTTTTTTTTTTTTTTGCTAAGAAACGATTATGCTACAAAAAAAATTACTTTCAAATGCTTTTTTTTTAACAAAATGGTTTTTTTTATTACCCTAAATCTTAGAAGGACTAAAGAAGAACAAACAATGAGTGAAAAAAGATCAAATATGTTTTGGCTCAAATTGTTGTGCAAAAATGAAACAAAAGACTTTAAATTTTATTAAATGAAATAGTTGAACAAATACTAGACAAAACCCAAAATACTCAAAAGGAACTGTCATTGCTCTAAAAGAAATGACTGATGTAGGATAATTTCATATATAAAAGAATAAAAAAATCCTTATTTCCTCTCCATTGGACTGCAGTGGTGTAAATGTCTCTTTTCTGTAAATGTCCCAGTTCTTCTAGTCATTTCTCTTATCCTTTCTACAACATTGTCTATTTGGGCCTTCATGTCTTCGCAATCTTGAACTAAACTTGCGTTTTCCTACCAAAGGGCCTCTGAAATAACTTCATTATTTACAAGTGAATCGTAATTTCTTGTAACTATTTATGTTTTGCTAGTATCTTCGTTGCAACTCCTAACATTCCTACATCTCTAGTGCTCCAAATTTTTAATAGTTAAATGCAATGTATCCTTATTTTCCTCAAATTCAACCACTTGTTTAACTCGCATATCAATTATTGCATTTAGCTCCAAAACAAGTTGTCAAAAAGAAGAAAAACAGCCTTTCAGGCTAGCAGTTCGTGTATCTTTTCTTTTAGAACCTTATACAGACCATCATTGCTTTCCTTTAATTTATTGACCCTTCTTTCTGGATGCATATACTTATAGTCTAACTCTTGACTCTTTTTTAGCTTGATTTGATTCTTTAATAGTTTTATTGTCTCGGTCAACTCTTTTTCTATTTCTTCTACTTGTTGCTTCAACAGACTTACTTCTTGAAGTAACTTTTCTTTCTCTTGATAGAGTAACAGATTTTCTACCTTCCAGTCAGTGCTTTCATCAACAAGATCCTTTTGAAATATTGATATTCGTTCATCTTTAGTCTTGTACAACGTTCAAATAGCTTCATACCATGATTTGTATTAGGGATGGAGACATCACTATGTTTTTTAGTTTTTTTTTTTTTATGTCTTTCCATGATTCTATCACCTACAAAATTTTCTGCCCTGAATCAAAATTGAGGTTTCCTATCCCATGTGTCACAAGGATGAATTGTTTTATCCACATTTGAAGTAGAACTAAAAGGAGTGCATAACTATTACCTCTCCAATGCTATTTCTTGGCTTTGTTTTATTCTAGTTTTGTCATGATTATGAGTGCTTTCATGTATTTTTATGTGTATTTTGTAGAAACTGAGCATTGGAGCAAAACCGGAGAATTATGAAGTATTTAGATGAATTTGGAGCAATTTGAAGCTATATTGGAGGATTCAAATGTTGAAAAGGAAGAACAAGGCAATTGGACTCGAGGGTATAGAGTTGTAATCCCATCGGAGCAGCCATTCAACCTTGAAGATCCGAAGGCATAGCGTTGCAATGTTACTTACAGCGTTGCAACGCCAGCCCAAATTGAAATTTTCCTTTTTTATAAAAGTCTTAACTATATAAAAGGAAAGTTTTGCTTCGTCAAAGGGGAGCCATTTTGAGAGACCAAAAACCCTAAACTCAATTCAAGCACTGTCTAAGAACCTAGAGGAGACATTTGGAGAGCTAAGAAGATGATTCAAGGCTCGAAATCATGGACATCACGTCAGGAATGAGTGTTGGCACACTACCTAAGTTTATTCTGTATTTCCTTTCCTTTTATTTTGAATTTAGGATTTTTTGTGGACTATTTACATGTTGTAAATATGTGTTAAGACACTTTAGATGGTTGTAATTGTGTAAGATTTGATTGATTTTTAGTTTAGTTTATATATTGATGTCTTTTATGCTTCTCTTTCAATTGTCTTAACATTTGGCCATGGTTTTGCATGTTTAACTAAATTTAGCTTGAGAAAGTAAGTTTAGTTATAGAACTCTAGATGCATGACTAAGTTTAATCTATTGCATGAGAGTGAGTAGATTAATTCTAGAAGCTTTAAGAGAATAACTTAATGTCATGTTTAGTAATAGAAATAGACTGAGAGGTTGATTTGTTGCTATGCATGAGTTCAATTGGGCTTGAGACAATTGATTATTTTGAAATTCTTGGCTTAAGATTGTTGGTATAAAATCAATTTATTAATCAATTCAAGTTGGGTTTAATGAAATCAACCATGTATGTTTCAAAAAATTGGACTCCAAAGCATGTACATATTAGTTTAGATTTTATTTTCCTTTGATTCCAACATTTGGTTCTCTAAATAAAATTGGGTAAAAGTAACTATGGTACTTAATTAAAGTCCAAAGAAAACTAATCCCTATGGAGACGATACTCTATACTTACTACTAAATAATACTTGATACCGTACACTTGCGGTTATTTGAGAGCATAAAAAAAATACATGCAACACATGTATAGTGCAAAGAGCTTCAAGCTTAATTCATGATCCTTATGCTATTGAACAAGGTTTATAAGGTAATTTAAAGTTAGTCTTCACTTCCACCCTTAGTCTTGAGTTGATGCTCCATTTCAGTGGTAGTTATATTATCGATAATCCTTGTAAAAGCTCTCTTGTCAATCAACTTTTTGTCGAAGAAATAGGCTTTTGCTTCAAACGTTAAATGCATTCAAACCAATTGTTGGTACTCTTCAAAGGTGGGTTTCATGTCGAAGGAATTGAATTTAAAATATTTGTAAGTCATATCCCAAAAATATAATGCAACTGCCACAACATTTTCATCAATCTCAATAAATAAAAGACTTGTTATATGTCCATATTTTTTCATGAATGACAACCTTTGCTCTGGTGTGAATCCTACCCAAATCTCTCTTAGCTTTCTCGTGCTTGGAATAACATGACTGGACATGTTGGTCACTGGGGTTTGAGACACCTTCAATGGAGCATCCCCACATTTTGTTTGTATTTGTTCTGATTATTGACGCACAAGTTTCTGACTTTCAATTATGATTATTGGTTTCTTTCCACTACAATCTCAATATCTGGTCTGTCTGAAATCGTTAAAATTTTCAAGTAATAAAGATTGAATTTTTATCACTTCTAAGACTGTTTTCACATACTTACTTCCTAAGTGAACTTTTCATGCAAATGAAATCATGAGTGTCGTGACTGCCTCAAGTTACTCAGTTAATTCTAAATGCAGGAGTATCCCTCTTTTTTCTCTTTTTTCTTTTTCTCTTTCTTTTTTTTTTCCATGGGTCCTAGAAGTAGTATAGTACATGATACAAAAAAATTACAACAAAATTCAGCACACAAAACTCACCCCTCAAACTTAAATGGGTCAATGTTCCCATTGACTAAGAATTAGAAGAACAAGGGGTTGGGGTACGTATTTGGGTACTATGCTTCTTAAGCATTGAAGCCAAATTCTCCTAAGTAAATTAGATGAGATAAACACAAAGGAGTTTGGGTTTGAATGTTTTATGGAGAAAAAGAATTGATCAAGCTTTATAATTTTGAACAACTCAAAGTTGTGTGTAAAAGCACTTGAGAGTTAAGAAAGCTCTAAGTATCATCATCAAAGGCTTTTTAAGACAATGATAACTCTCCAAATGAGAGTTATTAGCTAGTCTTTTATGCCTAAGATTTCTATATTTGAGTAAATTGCTAATATTTTTTATGCTTAAACTCCCTAAATTCGCTATTTATTTGAATAGCTTCTTTGGAAATCCTTAATTGTTGTAGTTAAATAGTTGGGAGCTAAAAAGCACTAAATCATACTAATTTCGTGTGCAGGTTTTGATTTAAATACTTTGTCAACAAAATTTTGAGGGAGCATTTTTCCAGCGAATGAATTGCTAGAGCAAAATTTCAGCATTTCGGGTAAATAAAGACAGCACGTGAGAAAAGAATTCATTTCGCAAGAAAAGTCGCCATGTGTCTTGTTTGACCTAATTAGTCCTAAAATCGAGATAGGCATTGGTATTTTAACTTAGTAGCTGCACTTTTGGGAAGGGAGTTGAAGGAGGAGACCAAATTTCAAGAGAAAAACGAAAAGAAAGGCTTGGAGAGGAAGAAATCGAGGAAAGAAAAAGGAATACATTAAGAAGATGAGTGAACCATCTCTGCAATCTCTCATCCTTGGCGTCTTTCTATCTGTTTTTCTCTCCTTCTTTCTCTGAATCTCAATCTACTGTTTTAGTTTTCTTTTATGACTTTTCCTTTTAGTTTTTTTTTTCTTTTACTTTCAACCTTGTAATATGAACTAATCACTTTAGGGTCAAGATTAGGGATGATCGTTTTTAATTAAAGTTGTGATGGTTGAGGCTTTCTTGTTCTTTTCAATATGCTTTTTTAGTGTTTTTAATGTTTAAGTTTGGGTTTGTTTGGCCAACACTCATCAAATACTATTTCCTTTTGTTTTGAAAAAAAGAGAAAATTGATTACTCAAAACCACATTAGCCCCTTGTTTGGGTTAGTAGCTAGCTAAGTGGGGAGGTTAGGGATAACAACTAACCTAATGCACACTTACAACAGCGTAATTAACGTGAGGTTTAATGGAAATTAAACTATTAATTCAATAGATCTGAGAAGATTCTGTGTATTCTTCCGTGTGGGTTGAGAGAGCAAATCCCTTGCCTCAGCATTCCGTCTTTAGAAAACTATAGAAACTCCTAATTCGAACTTGTTTTCATTGTCGTATTATAAGTCTCCTTTACATTATTCGTTTGAGCATATTATGTGTTTTATTGCCTTACTATTGCTTTTATTGTATTGAAGCATGATTAGATTAGCATTTCACCCAGCTTTATCCGGTTATATTATCGTTAGCTCTTAAAATAAGAGCTATTTGGGTGTATTAGTGAGGTTTCTACGCCATGAAAATACTATTTTAGGGACTTTTGCATTGAGGAATCTCAATGAATTGGTGTTTTATTTGTTTAGTTTCCCAAGTGTGTGAAAAACACCTTTAAGTCACTAAATGCATGATTATACTGAATTATATCTATTTGTGGCTTGTGTAGATCATTACTGAAGGCTAAAAAATGGCTAAGTGTGAAAATCCAGCATGACATGCTAGGGCTTTGTAGTTGTTAAAGGATCAAGGCAGCTGGAAAAATTGTTGTGCACCTGCTGAGGCATTAGCTAAGCTAGAGCATTTAGCTGGTCTCAGTTTATACAAGAAGCACGTGGGAACAGTTTCATTAAATGAGGTTGACAATTCATGACATGTATGTTAAGCTAAGCCAATGAGAGGCTGACATTGGTATTCAAATGTCCACTTAGCCCTGATTTTTATGAGGGAAGAGATATAGAGGCCTTGCTTTATTGTTTTAGAGAGAGAGCTTGGAGAGGAGACAATTTTGGGGAGGGGATTTCAAGAAGGAGAAGATTACCCCTTTTGGAAAGTGACCTACTTCTGGAAGGGAGAGGACATAACCATAAAGAAGCTGCCCAACATCCCTTTCTTGTCAATTTCTCCTAGTTCTTTGTAGTATTTCTTTATTTTCAGCATTTTTATATTGAAGATAGGTTTTAGAATGTTGTTCAAAGCTTTCCTTACTATTTTGTTGTTGTCATTTCTTTTAATTATGAACTAATCACTCTTAAGATGTTGGATTAGGGATTTTTACGTCGATTCAAGCTTATTGAAATAGCAAAGACTTGCATATTCTTCACTCATATGCCTTATGTGCTTACTGTTAGCTTGGATTTATTTGGCCAACTTGTCTTAGCTGTGTTTTCTTCTAACTTTGGTAAAGGGAGGAATAAACTACATGCATGGCATAACATTAGTTCTGATTAGGAGCATGCTCTAAGGTAATTAGAGACACTAGGGATAGTAATTCACCTAATGTTTGTAGTTAAGGGCTTAATTTCAGAGGTTAATGAGAGTAAATCATTGTTTCTTTGAGATTTCTAGGAAGAACCCATGAATGGGCTGCATTGAGTGCTAAGGCATGTCTTAGGCTATTTCATTTTGTTTGTTGTAGCATAATTCCACCCCTAATCTTGACCCCCTGTTTACAGCATTTGTTTAATTCCATTTTTATTTACTGTTTTACTGTCTTTCAAGCATTCCAGCATCTTTTTTAATCCTTGTTCCTTTATAGTTTTAATTTCTTTGCACAAATTATATTGGTTACCTTGCAATTCACTAAAATCAACTCAGGCATTGTAAATTTCATTTAACTAGCCCTTGAGAAGAACGATATAGAATATACTTCTACTTACTGCATAGTTTTGAGAAAAAAGAATTCTCAACAAAGCAAAAACAAAGAAACAAAGAAAGCAAATAACTCTAACCTATCAAAAGCAAGTAAGATATACTAATGAAAGCAAGTAATTTCTAAAGTACTGAAAGAAAATGAAAGAAAATACTCCCCTATGTAGCGAAGGAGTTGTCCTCATTCATCGATGGCTTTACTTGATCCATGAGGATTGCTAGGAAGTCTGGAAGTGCGGGGGCCTTACCCTTTGTCAGCTCTGAGAAGGCCTTTATGATGACATCATCCCTCTCTCTTGCATAGACCTAGTAAGTCCCGTTCTGCCTCTGGATTTTGCCAAGCTTGGCTTAAATCTATGAATTTGAAGGTTCGGAGGGTCCAAGGGTGGCTGGCGATGGAGATGAGGCCGCATCTTGGGCCACTGGTGTGGGCAATTGTTTCTTCTTTGACAAGGACACCTTTTGTGTGTGCAAGGACGCCGACTTGTTGATGAACATGATGTTGATGTTGGCCCTGCATCTGTCCACCTCCTCTCCTTCAACTGGAAGTACCCATGCCCTCCTGTAAAGTTTGGTGATTAGGCCATGAAAGAAGAGGCATCCCAACTTCCTTTTGGCGCAGGCCACAAGCTCATCCCTTAGAATCCTGCACATGATGAGGTTCAATCCCTTGTAGATGCTATACAACAACATGACTCTCTTTTATGATATTGTAGAGTCATGTGTGATCCTGTTCTTGATGAGTAGAGCCAAATATATGGCTTTATCTTGATGTCAACGGGGACAAGTGTCTGCACACTAGTCTATGACACCTTCCACTCGGTGCCTTCATGTACCACAATGCTAAGAGCCTCCTCTAGTTGCTCTTCAATGAGATTCTCCGTTGCCTAATTCCTTGCAAGGTTCTTGAGAGAAGGGAAAACATATAAGATGTTGATGTCAAGTGCAGAATATCACACTGTCCTTACTCTAAGTCTCACCCTAATCTTCATCTCATCCATCAAGTGGGCATGGAACTCTCAAACCATAAGAACACCTGCTTTCTTTGGTCCTTCGCAAAATCACTCTAATCCATACCTACGAATAACATCAGTAATGTATTGTAGGATGGGGTAGGACTTGTTGGAGAATCCATTCTCGTATAACAGTACTCTGTCCTATATGGTTTTCTTTTGTGCGTTGATGTCTTATGGGTCAAAGAATTCTGGTTGAGGGCTCTCAGTAGTGGCATAGGGCGTGCTTGGCCTAGAAGTCATGCTCGACCCTTTCTTCTTTTCCTTTTTCTCTGCCCCTTCATCTCTCTTTCTCTTCTTTGATATAGAGGGGCTGAGCATGTAGCTCTCTAATATCTCCTAGATATCATCATCAGAGAGTGGAGCTTCTTCTTGAACTTGCTCCTATGCTTCGTCTTCTTTTTCTTCTTCTCTTTTAGGCTCGGGGCTTGTTCAAGAATGAAACCCTTAGTTTCATACTCTAACAAGTCCTCAAGTTGATATTCTTCATGTACTTGTTCGTCAAGATGCGACCTAGATGTGGTCGCATCTTCTGCAAAAGCCTCAGATGGCTTGTCTTCAATGTTTATGGTGGTGGTGTGGTCTGGTTAGAATGGGCCCCAAATGCGGGTGCATGTTCATCTTCTTCAGTTACTTCAGCAGAATCTTCCCTTTTTGTGTTACAGCCGCCAGCCTAGCCGCATGCTCCTCTTCTTCTTCTATCTCTTCTCAACCTCTTCTTGGAACTTGGCTGCTAGTTTTATGGCTTTAGCTCTTGAAGCTGCTATTAGGGTTTCCCACTCAATTGTGGGGATCTTTGCTAGTTTTATGGCTTTAGCTCTTGAAGCTGCTATTAGGGTTTCCTACTTAATTGTGGGGATCTTTGCTAGTTTTATGGCTTTAGCTCTTGAAGCTGCTATTAGGGTTTCCCACTCAATTGTGGGGATCTTTCTTTGAGCCATCTGTTTATCTTGGGCTCCATGGCTTGGTTCAATTGACATAAGAGAGGATCATGTTTAAGAAATAACCTTATAACACTATTGATATGACCCATTTTGTAATAGTTACAAATGATTTGATCCAAATAGTTCGTGGAGACATGTGAGTGGGGGGTATCATATACAATGAGTTTGTATAAGACATGATGATCATATGCAACTCAATCTTAATCTTGAGTAAGTTATGAACTCCTGTCTATGAGGGCTTGTCCTTTGATTTGCATGAGTAAGAATGACTTTTATAGCCGATTCAATAAGCCTACCATTTTGGGAGACTTGGCCAAATAAGGAGTTGAGAACATAAATTTCACAAGATGGAATTCACTCATTCTCATATAGTATAAGCAGATGAGTAGTTCCCCTAAGTGTTGATTTTGAGACTTGAACAATGGGGTATCACCCTCTCACTTGCCCGAGAGGGACTTAGTTTATAATTGGATTATAAACAAATTGTTCATTAGAGGATCAGTGGTACTTAGGGTGTAAGATGTTATTACAGGGGTAAAATGAATGTTTGACCCAGCTGTAATTACGAACAACTCGTGAAAGATCGATTTGCATGTAATGATTATATCTACAGATACAACTTGTCCTACAATGCATAAGAGTTCAACTCTAGGTCTATAGTGGAGTGATCTAGAGTTAATGAATAGAAATTAATTTATTAAATAGCTTAATTAATTAATTTTGTATTATTGGAGCTTATAATCTGTAGGTCTATAAAGGCCCCTGCTAGCTCATAGTAACACTAAAATGATCAATTTAGTTGAAAGAAAAATTTCAAGTATTCAAATTAATATTTAATATTGGATATATTAAATAAGGAAAATATATATTTATTGTATTTGATACATTAAATATTAAAGAGAATAATATATTATTAGATATGTTATTAAATTTGAATGAGATTCAAATAGATAATATACATTGTAGGAAATATTTTAATGAGATTCAAATATATTAAAGATATATAATATATTAAATATTGTAATTTGGTTTTGTCAAAGATTCTTTCCTAAAGTTCTTATAAATAGAACTCTTAGGTTGAGCCAAAACTAAGCTTTCTACACACAAAATTCTCAACGAATTTCTTTTTAGAGGTTCCCACAAGCATTGGTCTTGTGTTCGAGTCACAGCAAGTAAGATTTTGTGGAGATTCAAGATTCGTTGGAACACAAAATAGAAACCCGCCAGAATTATCTCTATTTAATTCAAAGGTATGTTTTCTTAACCTCAATGTTTTTAGTTTAATTCTAAATAAATCAAAACCAATCCATAAATTGATTTCTGAATTGTTTAGAAAATGTAGTATTTCGTTGCGGAGTGAAGTGTTCATTCCTATCAATTGGTATCAGAGCGACCTTTGTTTTTTTATTTACAATTAGGGGTTGTTTGGCCCATTGAGTTGGGTTGAGTTGGCTTGGATCTTTAAACCCACTCAGCATTTGGCCCGTTAATAATTTAATTCCCCATTTATTTTACCAACTCGGTGGACTTCCGAACTCCATGCATTTTCGAACACTTCTCACCCTATCTCCCTCATTCTCTCTCACGCCTCTCATGCTTTCACAATCATTTTCTCTCACCCTCACTTTTCTCAAACCCTCTCATTTTGAGAGCAGTTCAATTTTCGGCTGGCAGCGGGTGTTGATGATTAGTGATAGTGGGTATTTTTAATGATTAGTGATGGTGGGTATTTTTAATTTTCTATATATGTGATATATGTGATCTGCAAATAAATTGTTTAGGCTATTTTGTATTTGATTTACAGCTTTGATTAGATCAAATTGTAAAGTTAGGATTTTTCTGTAATATTCTTCAAAATTATTGTAATTTTGGAAGAAGAGAAGAAAACGTGAGTCTCAAATGTAATTTAAGAGGTTCAATATTCGGCTAGTGGCAGGTGTTGTAAACGGTAAGGAGCTGCAGCCCTTGAAACTCACGAAAGTGAAGCTTCAAAGGCTGGCAAAAGGCTTGCTCATACAATGAAGGATGCAACCGAACCGACGATGACTTGATGCTTCCCTTCTTGAGCGGAAAATCACTCATTCCATGGAATCGCCGATGAGCTGTTCTTTCTTCATTCAGGCGTCCGCGTGGGTGGTGTGTTGTGGTGTATTATGTGATTCAAGCAAGTTGCAGAATGTGAATTTCCAAAGAATTTAATGGTTTACATTTGCTTCGTGAGTAAGAAGTCTTAAGAAAACAAATGTCTTCTTTTTTTAAAATCACTGGACAATTGCCGCTGTAATATATATATAAATATTACTATTGTGAACAATTAGTTGAGGATTCCATACAAGTGGCCTATGATGAAGATAAAAACTCCGGCGAAGTAAATCTGTTTACATTTCGGTCGGCATTGAGATAGCTTTTTCTTTAGCGGTTGATCTACAAAGAAAAAGATAAAATTTAGGTTCCTAAACCTTAAATTTGGCAGGCCCAACAAAGGTTTGAAATTGAAGACCAAGATATTATCTTGGATTTAAATTATTGTAATATAAATTATTTTCAATTTTTTAGGATAAGCCAAATATGCCAATCAAATTTTCTTTGTTTTAATTTAATTATGCATGAGATGTATATTTTAAATTATTCGATTGTTGCATAAAGTATGTCATTTAGAATAAAGTCTCACTTAAGGTTAAGAATGTCATGTATCTTGATTATTGATTATTTTGAATATAAGTATTATATTTAAAATAATAGGATTACGATGTTTCCGAATAGGAGTTAGATTCTTTTCTAATAAAATTAGGTTGTTCATAAATGAGATAATTCAATTCATTCTCTTTAAATAGTTTATCTTGTATTTGTTTTCTAATAGGGTTAGAGAAAAATTTTAGGATAATCTTTTAATTTTGTTTTAAATGGTTTAAAATTTTTAAAAATTAAAGAATATCCAATAAGTGAATTAGTTTTTAATAGAATTAAAAATAAGATCTAATAATTCACTTAGGTTCATTAATCTAGTAATTAATAGTTAATTAAAAATTAATGAATTCGAAATAAAAATCGACTATAAAGGAACTCTGTTTATGGAAGCTTCTGTCTAGACTATGGTATTTAAGCTAGCTGAAAGGGAACACCTCTAGCTGTGAACTAACCTGAGAGTTGAATTAGTCAAATTTTATTTAAATTCATTAAGCGGACTCATAATGTGATTACTTTTAAATAGTTCAAAAACTTGATAACTCACATTAAAATCAATCTAATCAATATAATGGTTATGAAAGGGTAGATTGGTTAAATTGGAAACTTAGATAAATGAGATTAGCCTAATTTGTCTAAGTAGTAAATGCTCGTTGTACACGCAAGCGCACACGATCAAGTAATATAAAATGGTAAGTATTACTGAGTATCGAATCCACAAGGAGGCGTAATGATATTTCTTTTTTAAATGATTAATTATTAGGATTACCGGCAAGTGAAATTATTTAGGGAAAATAACTAAACGACAGAGAAATTCTTGGAATTAAAATCTAAACTAGAAAGCAAATAAAAGGTGGTAGAGACAATAATTTAAGGAGCATTTAGGGGATCAAGCACAAACTAGGTCACTATTATGCTAAATTGAACACGTCAATTAATTATCTCTCTCGAATTCATAAGCCTAGAGCTAAAACGGTCAAAATCTTCTGTCTATCTCAATCGATCAAGCTTAACTAGCTATTAACCTAACTGTCCTTAACGTTAATCTAGCTAATTAATTAAATTAGGCCAGCTTGTCATTAACCTCACCCGTCATTTGTTGTTCCTATGTCACTTAGGCAAAATTAGGGCGTTGGATGAATTAATTTGATCCTAAATTTCCTTTGTCGAGCTCAATTTAAGAGTAGGATCAACTAATTAAGGGTCAATTAATTAGAGGCATTAAACATAGTTCACCTAAATGAAAACATAAAGAGTAATTAAAGGGCAATTGAATCAAATTAAAGCATAATTGTAAATCTAATTGTGCTCTAACCCCTAAACTAATGAAATTGGCCCATAATCTTCAATTTACAGCACATAATTTCCATATTTACAGCCCTACAGAACATAATATAGAGGAAAGAAACAGAAACTAGACCCATTGATGTCAGAATCTCGACTCTTGCCTTGATTTCTACATTTCTGAACCTCGAAATCTACTCTCGAACACCTTCAATCAATCTCCGCACGTCCCAAAGAGGTAAGAAATCGCAAAAAGGGCTTAAACCCTAAAATTGATCCCCCCAAATTTAATTCTGAAACGATGACTATATACCTGGTATCGCGGCAGCCAGCATCTCAACGTTGTCGCTGACACCGTTTCATTTAAGCGCACACGCTCTCAGCGTCGAGACGCTGAGGGTAGCGTCACAAGGCTCAGGACGGAATCCCTCTTGGGCGCGTGTTTCTAGCGTTGAGATGCCATAGGACAACGTCTCAACGCTAGTCCTCGGGTTTGCATAATAAGATATGGCGTCATGATGTCATTTTGAGCGTTTTGACGCCATCCTCTCGGCTCCAATAGCTCATGTAGCGCCTCTTCTCATACTTAGCCACAAATATACCTCCATTTAAGCTCCCAATCACATAAGAACACTCCAATTTCACTACATTGCTCCCAATTACTCGGTTTCCTGAAATACATTAAAAATCTACATAAAAGCTCACAATTACACCATAAAACTAGATTATAGGCATAAATATAGCACTAATTAGTGCTATCAAATACCCCCACACTTAAGCCTTTACTAGTCCCGGGCAAAACAAAATAAAACACTCAATCAAAAAGATAAATGCCTCAGACATTGCATACATCAGTAACTCAATTCTCAATGGTCTCGAGAGTGGAATTAGGAAACAAGGAACAACGAAAAAAGAATATGCCAAGATCACGAGCAATTTAAACAAAACTCTGAATTCTTCGCATGTGTGTGTGCATAGCCTAAATATCAACTCATTTACTAATCTAGAGCAATGTTATGAATTCTTCCATTCAACTTCCCCCTACACTAGGTCGAAAGACTAAATTCAGCTCCCTCACAATCAAGAAAGTAATACTAAACTAGGTGCCTGAACCACTATGGGTTAGTACTCCTCTCACACTTGCTTTTTACAATAAATTAGGGACACTAGCTTTCACACTTCTATCATAGGGACCCTTATCCAAAGTACTCGCTCAATGGATGGCCTGATTGATCATGATAAAGGTAGCTCTTTTTACCCCCGAACACTTTAGCTCATCACAAGTTTTTTTCTTTCTTTTCTTCACTACATTTTTTCTAAGTTCTTTTTTTTTTCTCGAGCAAATACATACTTTTTCTTACCCCTAAACTCAATATTACAAACTATCTCGCAAGTTCCTTTACAAACTAAGCCTTAAGTCTATTGGAGTGACAACAAACTTCTAGAAAACATAACATTCCTCTAAATGTTCAACTTATCAACATTAGGCTAAGTGCTCAATGATAGGAATGAACTCTTCATTCCGCAGTGGAAGCATTGGATTGTCTTTGATTTTATTTAAAATTAAACTAAAAATATACAAGGTTAAGTAAAACTTACATTGAAATTAATATTATGGAGATATTTCTGGCGGATCTTTATCTCTTCCACAAAGTCTTCCTAGCTATTACTCGAACACAGGGCCAAGGCTTGTGGGAGCCTCTTGAAAGAAAATCTACAAGGGATTAAAGAAGAAAAGGTCTAGAGAGAATTCTCTAATTCTCTCTATTTAGGAGATGTGTATTGTGAAGAATACCCAATGGCTCACCCCTAGGGTCCTATTTATAGTGGTCTAGGGAAGATAATTAAATAATATATTTTAATATCTAATATATTAAAATATATTTATCTAACCAATTTGAATCTTATTCAAACCTTTTAAAATTCTCCTACGACATCTACTTCCTAATTTGAATCCAATTCAAATTTAATAAATATATTTTCATTAATGTATCTAATATACATTAATTATTTTAACATTTAATGTATCAAATACAATAAATATATTTTCCTCTTTTATATTTAATATATCTAATATATTAAATATTAATTTGAACACTTCAAATTAAATATTAATTTGAACATTTCAAAATTTTCTTTCAACTAAATTGATCTTTTAGTGTTACTATGAGCTAGCAAAGGGACCTTATGGACCTGCATATTATAAGCTCCAATGATATAAAATTAATTAATTAAACTCTTTAATTAATCAATTTTCATTCATTAACTTTAGGGTCACTCTACTATAGACCTAAAGTTGCACTCTTATGCAGTGTAAGACAAGTT
Source organism: Trichosanthes truncata (assembly GCA_033996785.1). Classification (NCBI taxonomy): domain Eukaryota; kingdom Viridiplantae; phylum Streptophyta; class Magnoliopsida; order Cucurbitales; family Cucurbitaceae; genus Trichosanthes; species Trichosanthes truncata. Next base: position 15,151,962 of record MU867261.1, on the reverse strand, counting down.
GTGTTCATTGATATAATCACTACATGCAAGTCTATCCTTCACGAGTTGTTCGTAATTACAGCTGGGTCAAAAGTCTGTTTTACCCCTGTAATTACATCTTCCATCTTAAGTACCACTGATCCTCTAATGAACAATTTGTTTATGATCCAATCATAAACTAAGTCCCTCTAGGGCCAATGAGAGGGTGGGGCCCCATTGTTCAAGTCCCGAAATCAGCACTTAAGGAAACTATTCATTTACTTATCTTATATGGGAATGAGTGAATTCCATCTTGTGAGATTATGTTCCCAGCTCCCTATTTGGTCAAGTCCCCAAAATGGTAGGCATATTGAATCGGCAACAAAAGCCACTCTCACCCATGCAAATCAAAGGACGAGCCCTCACATGCAGGAGTTCATAACTCACTCAGGATTAAGATCGAGTCACATATGATCATCCTGATGAAATATTAATCTTCTCAATTAACGGATTTATAAAGAGATATTAAATATTTCGTTGTCCAGTCTTATACAAACTCATTATATAAGATACCCCCACTCACATGTCTCCACATGAACGATTTGGATCAAATCATTTGTAACTATTACAAAATGGGTCGTATCAATAGTGTTACCAAGATAAGACACCCAACCTTATCCATATACTATGACCCTTTAGGTTATTTCTTGAACATGATCCTCCCGTATGTCAACCACATACTGTTCAAGATTACAATAATAACCTTGGATTTTTCATATAATGGATAATATTATATTGCAAATAAAATAATCAAAATAATTATTAATTATTAAATAAATTATTAATTACGAGGCTTTAGGGCATAAATCCCAACACTCAACATATGCAAAGATTTCAAAGTAAAAATTTTAAATTAACTAAGATCTCAACATGCTCAAATTCCACATAATCGTGCAAAAACAGTCCACTAAAGAGATCATATCATGAAATTTCATCATCACCTCAACATGCAACATCCTAGACAACAATGTAGCACACCGTCTCACATACATGAAAATTTCAAAGTAAGCACAAAAATCAAACTTCAACTAAACTCCACACACATGAGCATAGCACCATTCCCCCACACTTAAACCAAACATTGTCTCCCCCTTTGATATCTTTCCCCGCTGGTGACACACAATGACTCATACCCTCGACGACGGTAAGCTTCATCTTCAACGAGCACAACAGGTGTTAACTCACCACTCAATCTCCAGCTTGCCTTGAAGCTTTGGCTAGCCCATACCCGGTCGACGCGCAGCAACACATTCGGTGAGGAAAAAAGTAGCACATCGGTAGCTAACCCCAACAATAGTGTCTCAAAATTTCTTCTCGCTCTTGTTCTCGTTTGCTTTCTCTTCCTCTCACTCCCATTCTCATTCGGTCAATTGAAAGAAGAAGAAGAAAATTGCAGATGGGTTGATATGAATCCTACCATGCTATTCAAGATTTAAAAAAAAAAAGACTTAAAAAATGTAGTAAAAAGAGCATTTGTGCTTTCTTTTAGCCTAGAGCTAAGTTTCTTTGCAATTCTATGTAGTTTAGGTTGCATGCTTAGAATCATTCAAGCTTGACTTGATCAATCTTGCTTGTGGAGTGGTTCGAATCTCAAACAAGTTTTCCTGCCTTGAGATATTTGATCAACAAGGTAATCTGGTTCTTACTTTCCTTGAGTTGCCTTATCATTTGGTATCAGAGTTTTAGGCTCAAGATCGAATATATGTTTTCTTTGCGTTTTTCTTGAATTTGCTTTTGATTATCTTGTTTTTTTTTCCAAACTGTTCAGGTTCGTAGTCTGTTAAAAAGAATAAAAATATCATATTTCATTAGTCTTTTCATCTCGACGTCTTCCTCAATATTGTAGATCTAGGTCTTATCTACATCTTTGTCTTCTATGAGAGCTATGAATTCTATGTGTTTGATGGTCTAATTTTCAAATTTTGATAATCTGTTAAAAAAACTGTCAAACTCGAGAGCTTGTTCGTTCCTAATGTTCTAAATGTTTTCTTGCTCAGTTCTTGGGAAAAGTACGTGTTAGATCTGATATTTTCATGATTAAAATTGCTTAATTTTGTTTAGATTTAACCATTTTCAATTCAAGGATGTAAGAAACCAGCCATTTGCATTAATTATTCGTCAGTTACACTTTTGCTTTTGAATGCAATGAGCTGTTTTGTTTTCAAGCTCTTCTTGTAACTCCACGTTGCTTTGAATAGAGCATTGAAGCTTCTTTTCCATTTACACAGTTATACATATCCTAAAAGAGTTTCATTCTTAGTGCCTACATTTATTGGCTAGTATTGAATTTGCATAAAGATACTGTTGGTGTGAATATCACAAAAGCGAAAGCAATTTTGGATCTTAAGCACTCTAAATACATCAATTTGATCAAACAAACAACATGCTCATAACAGAAAAATAGAATTTAAGAAAACTCACATTTGAAGCTCAAATTCTCCAAACCCTTTGCAAATCTTTAAACACGAACACTTCGTGGACCACCTCTAGTGTCTTCCCTACTATTCTCAGGCCTTGGAACGGATTGTGGGATCCTAGCTTGAGAGAAATTTTAGAGAGAGATGGCAAAGATTTGTAAAATTTGCAGCAACTTTGTTTTTCCAAAATCTACAAATCCCTTGTGTTTCATTTCTATTTAAAGCCATTAACAAGCTTCATCAAGCTTGCTAAACATGACAACACAAATCAAGGAGGTTGGTCATAAATCAAGGAGGTTTGTCATAAATCAAGGAGGTTTGTCATCCAAAGAGATGACAAATTGTGGTGAATTTTGAGGTAGTGTGATGTTAGTCAAACTACATCATTTCCCAATTAATTCTAAATTAATTTTAAACAAAATTGATTATTAATTAATTAATTAATTAATTTAATTATTTAATTTAATATCAAATATTAATTAAATAACCGGATCAAATCCTGATTTCAAAACCGACCTCTCGAATTTGAATCCCTATTCAAGTATTAGATCGAACCCATATTTATATCATTTTAAATATGTTCATCTCTCTTCCTCATAGTTTAATTCATAATTAAACTATGATACGTTAAGTATATCACATATAATTAACGTTTACTCTTAAAATCGAATTCGAACAATTCAAATTCTTTTCTCTCATTTTGTTACAAGGCTTAGTCCAAGCTAGCAAGGAGGACCTAATGGACCTACAGATCATGAGCTCCAACGATACGAGATTAACCGGCCAAACTCTTTAGCCTAGCTAATCAACATTCGTTAACCACCGGGACACTCCACTAAAGCCCAGTGGCTGCACTCTCCTCACTGTAGATATATTTCTGTCCACTTGATATAACCATGATTAGTAAGTTGATCCTTCACAGGTTGTTCGTAATTACAGCTGGGTCAAATAAACCGTTTTATCCCTGTAATTACTTATTGTTCCTTAAGTCCTACTGATCCTCTAATGAACAATTGGTTTGTGGTCCAACCAACAAACCAAATCCCTCTCGGCCCAATGAGAGGGTGGGCCCATTGTTCAAGACCCGGAGTCAACACTTAAGGGAACAACCTCTCTACTAAACCCTAAAACGGGTAGGAGTGAATTCCTTCTCGCAGGACTATGTCCCCAACTATCTACCCGATTTTATCCCAAAAATGTGAGGCTTATTGAGTCGGCAAACTCGGGCCACTCTCACCCATGCAAATCAAAGGATAATCCCGAATAAACAGGAGTTCATAGCGTGCTCAGGATTAAGATCGAGTTACCTAGGTCATCATATGAAATAGTCAGTTATGATAGTAAACGAAGTTAAAAAATCTAAGTGACTATTTCGTGGTCCGGTCTTATGCAAACTCATTGCATAGGACGCCCCCACTCTCATGTCTCCACATGAACGATTTAGGATCACATCGTTTGTACTATACAAAGTGGGTCGCGTCCATAGTGTTCCCAAGATAAGGTACCCAACCCTATCCCTATCTATAGACCATTCTGGCTATTACTCGAACTTGATCCATATTCATGTCTCCACATGAAGTTCAAGTATACATTTTATAGCCAAGAGTTCTTAATTTATTGGATTTGGGTTAAAAGAATGCAATTCAATTTATCCAATAAATCTTTACTGAATAAACCTCAATAACAACTTTATTGCAAAATAGAATATATATTCAGTTTACAAACCACGAGTTTTAGGACATAAAACCCAACAAATACTGTCTTATTTAATGTTCAATCCTTGTTCATTCATTTCTAGATATGTTCATTTTGTTACTTGTTTGATTTCTTGAATATTTCCATAAGTTATTATATTGGCTTCTCCATTTCAAATTTTGAGAGGTTATATTGAGAATCATAGTGTTTTTCAGAAATTGAGCGTAAACATGAGTGGCTTAAACTTTCTAGAGTGTAAACATGTGATGGAGTGTGGAAAGGTCCTATTTCTTGTCACTTTACATTGTTTTGCAGCATGTTCCACAAAAAGAGTTCATCTTATTTTATTTGTGGCAACTCCATGGTCAACAAATCTTGCGCACATTGACCTCCAAAACTCCAAATGATCCTTCGTCCCTCATAATAATTTTTAGCACATGAAATGGATGTTGAATTGTGATCCTTATCATGGGGTTCTCATTCTCGTACGGTCTCTTCCTCTCGCTCTCATTTTCTTTCTCGTGTTCTCATTTTCTTTCTCACTCTCGCTCTCGTTCGGTCTCTTCCTCTCGGTCTTTTCTAGTTAGTTTGTTAATTAGACAGATCGGACATTTTGCTCAAATATTAAGGTCGACAATGGCCCAATTTTTTTGTGTCATCCCTACACAAAACCCACTCCATTGCTGGCAGAAGAAAAAAAGGGTTTAAAGTGTTTGGGCGCAATACAATACCCAAGTGTTTTCAGTCCAGACAGACTCAGAGCTTCGCCCAAGGCAGTTTCTCTGCTCCCCGTATTATTAATCATCAGTTCTGAAGAAGAAGTAGTTGGAAAAGGCAGAGATTGGATTAGATTAGTCATTAGAGTAAATGTGGTATCTCTGTGTGTTCTATCACAGGCTATTGGATTACAGGAAGGCCGAGGTCGAGTCTCTGGCCGAGTTGTTCGCTGAAAATGACGACCACAAAGGGGGGAAGTTGGAATGGAGGCTTCCCCTGCACCATCATCCCGATTCTCCTTTCCATTTCGTCGACCTCTCTTCCGACGATCTCGCTCGGAAAATCGCCAATCGAAGTCAGCCGTTTCCTTCCCTTTTTGGTTTTCATCTTAATTGGCTCCAGTTTCTCTCATTTCATTTCGTTTCGTTTGGCTTGGTTTTGTGTAGGTATACTAGTGAAGGGAATATATGAACTCTGGGGTGAAGGAAGTGACTACGAGGAGCTGGAGGAGTCTATTACAAACTACCCGGAACAACGGAAGTCGCCATACTTACGACCCGGGAGCTCTTTCAAGATTTTCGTAGAGAGCTTTGGGAAGGCTATCAGCTTCCAGGAACAGAATGAACGTATTCGGGGGCTAGCTTACATCCCTTTCAAGGTCTAGTAGCCTTCGGTAATCTAGTTTTCCGCTCCTTCTTTTTCCTATACATGTATATATATTTTTATGGCAATGGCGAGGGCTATTGATTACAATTTTTTTTTTTTTTAAAAACTTCTGCTTTTGTGATTGAAATCCAATCGTTTTTTTTTTTTTTTAAAAATCATGGATACTATAGTGTGGAATGCTCACTAAATTGGCAAGAAACTCTTTGAGTGTGGGCACAATAATGTTGAGCTTGAAGAGTTGGGTTAAGTGTGATGAATTGGAGGCAATAATGCTAGAAGTTATCAATTGTGGCACCACTAATTTTTTGGGTAGAAAATTGATAGATGAAAGAATTGCAAAAGCAATTTGAGAAGTGGAACTATCCACAAGCTAGAAGCGCTAGGATTAAATTGAAGATGTTATAGCAATATCATATTCGCTCAGTGGTGTGTTAAGAAAGGGGGAGGGGACAAAAAAGAATGGCTGGTTCGGTTATATCTCCTAGTTGGTAAAGGATTTTTTTAATAATAATTTAAAAAAAAAAATTTAAACAAGAAACAAAAACTTTGATTTCTTTCCAACCAAATATTCAAATGGCTGTGGAAGTGTTGATCCATAATAATTAGCTTTGATGGACATATCCAAAACACATAATAGCTGAACAACATTAGATCTTGAATCCTCTCCAAAGACCCAATTCATATAGAATTGAGAAAACATAGAGTTCCAACAGTGACTTGAATAAAGGCACTGAACATATATATGAATCTGGTCTTCAATGGCTTGTAAACACAGTGGCGTGAAAGAGATAAGGCCATGAAGGGAAGTTTCTTTTTAAGTCTGTCCGAGGTATTGATGCCCTCCATAAATCAAAATCCATGTGAAAAAACTCACCTTCTTTGTACTTTTGGATTTCCAGATAGCCTTGAATAAAAGTAGCTTTGAATAAAAAGGAAGGCAAAGCTGAATAATTGGCAAATTCTGGAGATAAGGATTTTACAGTAAAGGAGCCAGCAGAATCAAGCAACCAGACTTTAATATCAGGTCTAGAGCATAAGCATAAGAGCACTGAATTGTTCAATCTTATATTCTTATCATTTTTCAAGTTCCTTCTTAACAAAATATTCCAAGAATGGCTTAGTTGATCCCACGAATCAACAATTGAGCAGCTGGGATTTGTAGCCAATGTGAAACTTGAAGGAACTCTGGACATGGAAGTAAAATTTCCAATCCAAACATCTTTCCAAAAATATTGCCGCATCCCTATTTGAAGTTGGAGAAAGAATCCACAATGCTTTGAAGTTTACAAATGTTCACCCAAAGACTTCTATGACTTCTAGCTTTTGGGATATTAGAAGACCAACTAAAATCAGGTTTTCCATGTATGCTGGCAATTACCATAACATAAGCTTTGTCCTTGCAACGATTGCAGCTTAGAAACTAAGGCTTTTCCTTTTCTAGCAGCCAAGAAATGATGGCTTTCATTGATTATTTTTGGATCATCCTTTCCAGTTTCTAACTATAACTTTGGTGAATTAGAATCCCTTGATGCCAAATGACACACGACGCACTTATATAGTACAAGCTAGAGTATCTAGGGTTAGTTAAAAAAAGATTAACAAACAGAATCTAAACTACTCCTAAAAACTAGCTAACAATATAGAATAAATAATATCTAAACAACCTAACAGAATAACATCTAAACTAACTAACAGAATAATATCGAAACAAACTAACAAACTATCTGCATGTTTCCATACCCCCAAGTTGGTGCATAGATATCATGCATTCCCAACTTGTTTACAAGTACATCAGAAGTTGGTTTAAACAATCCCTTGGTTAGAATATCTGCTGTCTGATCTATTGAAGGAACAAACGGAATGCAGATTACTCCAACCTCTAGATTTTCTTTCATGAAATGTTAATCCACCTCTATCTGCTTCGTGCGATCATGTTGTACTGGATTTTGCGCAATGCTTATTGCAACCTTATTATCGCAGAACAACTTCATTGGTAATTTGATTTCAAGCTTCAATTCTCCAAGTATTCGTCGAATCCACAGGGCTTCACAAATGCCATTGGTCATTGCCCTATACTCTGCTTCAGCGCTACTCCGTGCTACTACATTTGCTTCTTACTACGCCAAGTTACGAAGTCTCCCCGCACATATGTGCAATATCCTGACGTAAATTTCCTGTCTTTTATAGATCCTGCCTAGTCTGCATCTGTGTAAACTTCCACAGTCCTATATTCTCCCTTTCTGAAGAGGAGACCTCTACTTGGATAGCCCTTCAAGTATCTCAGTATTCGATATGCTGCCTCAAATGTTCTTCGAATGGCCTATGCATGAATTGGCTCATCATACTCACGGTAAAAGCTATGTTCGGACGAGTATGTGATAGGTAAATTAGTCGACCAACCAACCTTTGATACCTCTGAACATCCACTTGGGTGCCTTGAGTGATGTCTCCTAGTTTCTTGTTTGCATCAATGGGGGTATCTGTTGGTTGACAACCACTCATGCCCGTATCTTTGAGGAGATCTTGGACATATTTTTGCTGAGATACCACGATTCCTTTCTTTGATCTTGCTACTTCCATTGCTAGGAAATACTTCATTTCTCCCAAATCTTTAATCTCAAACTCATGGGAGAGTTTGCTCTTCAATCTAGTTATTTCTTCTTGATCATTACTCGTGATGAGTATATCATCCACATAGACAATTAGTCTCCACTCTTGAAGAAGCTTGTGAACAATGCATGATCTGCGTGAGCCTGAGAATACCCTTGTTGTTTCACAACTTGGGTGAATCTTTCGAACTAGGCCCTTGGAGACTGCTTGAGGCCGTACAATGCTTTCTCCAACCTGCATACTTTTGGGCCACATTTCTCTTCGAACCCTGGCGGAGGTAGCATATAAACTTTTTCTTCAAGGCGGCCATTCAAGAATGCATTTTTGACGTCGAACTGGTTTAATGGCCAATCAAAATTTACTGCTATGGACAACAAAATTTTTACAATATTGAGCTTAGCAACTGGAGCAAACGTTTCCGTATAATCAATCCCAAATGTCTGTGTATATCCCTTGGCCACTAGACGTGCTTTGTACCGCTCGAGGGTTCCATCAGCTTTAAACTTTGGAGTGAAAATCCATTTGCACGCAATTGTCGGTTTTCTCGATGGCAACTCTTCAAGTCTCCATGTTTGATTCTTCTCAAGAGCACTCATCTCGTCGTACACAACTTTTCTCCACTTGGGAACATTTAGAGCTTCCTGAATGCTATTAGGGATTTTAACATTTGAGACATTAGATGTAAAGGCAGAAAATGAATTTGAGAGTTTTGAGTGTGACACATGGTTTAGCATAGGAAACTTGGCACATGAACGTCTTCCTTTTCTTAAAGCTATAGGGATTTCGAGATCAGAGACAAATTTTTTACCTGTTGACTTTTCTAATCTCAGTTTGGATTCTTGATCAACCAAATGAGCGACAGTCTCAGGTTCCTGATGAGGAATCCTTCTTGCATATGTCTGCCCAAAAAATTTTGTTGCCTCCAATCTAGATCTATTTTCAGAATGATATGGTTCATTATTTTTTTGGGTTTCCCCATTTTCTAAATTTTCAACTTCTGGGCTAGTGCTCAGTTCCTCCTAAATTGCACCCTATTTCCCATACGCTAGAAATTCTAAAGTTAGATCCTTTAAGGATATGTTAGGATCTCTTGCTATATATTCCAGGTTTGGTGCCAGACTCAAAACTTCAACGAATTCCTCACTTTCTTGATGAGAACTTGGTATTTTCAAATTCAAACCTATTTTACTCTTCCCTGAATCTGAATTTGATTTTCAAAAAAAGTTGGGTTTCAAAAAACCATGTATCCATGGAAATAGAGATCTTCTTAGTGGTAGGATCATAACACTTGTATTTTAAAGGCATAGAGTTTGTGATCCTAGACTTCGGAAACTCGTTTTGTAGTGCTTGAATGAGTGTTTTAAATTTCAGGACCCGAGATGGCATTTTATTGATCAGATATGTAGAATGTAGGAGAGCCTCGCCCCACAATTATTTAGGTAAGTTCATAGAAAACATGAGAGCCCAGGTGACTTCTAGAAGATGCCTATTTTTTCGTTCAGCTCTACCATTTTGTTGGGGTGTTTCATTACAAGAACTTTTTGGACTATCCCTTTTTCCATAAAAAAACTTCCCTAGGACTTGTGTAAAATATTCTCTACCATTATCACTACAAATACCATTATCACTACAAACAACTTGGATTTTAGTATCAAATTATGTGTGAATCATATGATAGAATCTCTAAAAAATTTCTCCAACTTTCGACTTTTCTTTTAGCAGATACACCCAACTTACCCTAATGTGATCATCTATTAATGTTATGAACCACCTTTTACCATGACAAGTTTTAACTCTAGAAGGACCCCAAATGTTTGTGTGAATTAAAGAGAATGGTTTTGATGATTGATATGGTCGAGGTGTATATGTGCTCTTATGATGTTTGGCAAATGCACAAATTTTCACACTGGAAAAAAGAGGGATCTTTATTTTGGAACATCTTTGGCAACAATTTCTTCAAATAAAAAAAAAAAGGGATGTCCTAGCCTAAAATGCCATAAATAAACTTCATCATTACTAGAAATAGATGTCGTTTGAAGGCAAGAACTACTCTGCGCTTCTTTATTCGAGCTTGACTCGTCATCGAAGAAATAGAGACCATCACTTCCTTTAGCACTGCCAATCATCTTCTCTGAGACCAGTTCCTGAAATTCACAAAGTGAAGGTAAGAATTTAGCAAGGCATTGAAGGTCTTTTGTGAGCTTACTTATGGATATAAGATCACATGATAACTTGGGAACATGTAAGATATCATATAGGATCAAACAAGGGGAAATTTTGATGTTACCAACACCAACAATGGCAGCGTAAGAACCATCTGCGATTCTTACTTTCTTATTTCCTGCACAAGGTTTGTACGAATAGAATAGACTATGGTAGCTAGTCATATGATCAGAAGCCCTTGAATCTATTATCTAAGAACCCCTTTGCTGAGAACAATTGTAGGAAGAAAAAGAAGACAAAAATTGTTTTACCAGATTGGACAAATGAAAATGAAGGGGTTTCGTGGTTGGATGATTTTAGTAGCTTCAGGATTTGTTCCATCTGTTCTGGAGTGAATCGGGCTGTAGAAGATTTGACTTGTTGCCCTTGAGAAGCTTCACCCACGGTGTGAAGAGCTCGTTCGGAATTTGGTTTCCAGCCTGGGGGCTTGCCATGAATCTTCTAACAAGTGTCACAATTGTGCCAAAACTTGTTGCAATGTTCACACCAAGACTTCTTCTTCTTATCCTCGCTTTGATCACGATTACGGACTGTTAAGGCTGCTGTGTCATCTCTATTTTCAGGGCTGATACGCTGCTTTGCATAATCTTACGCTGACTTTCTTCCCGACGAACCTCAGAAAAAACCTCACGTATGGATAGTAAAGGACGACGGCCAAGGATTTGACCTTTCACCTCATCAAGACTTTGGTTCACACCTGCGAGAAACATGAATACACGATCATTTTCTTCCTTTTTTTGATACTGAGTGAAGTCAGCTGTGCTTTTCCACACGGCCTCGTTGCACTGATCTAGCTCATGCCATAACGCCACCATCTCGTTGTAGTAGGTTGTTACATCACATTGCCCTTGCTTGGATCGCTATAATTGAGTCTTCAACTCAAAAATTTGAGAAGCATTCTCAAGGTCAGAGTATGTTTCACGAATAGAGTCCCAAACCTCCTTTGCTATTTTCAAGAGCATATGAGGTTTGGCAATCAAGGGTTCCATGGAATTAAGGAGCCATGTCGTGACTAGAGAGTTCTCGGACCTCCATGCCTTGTATGAGTCATCTCCTGCCTTTGGTGCTTGCACCTCCTCTGCTAAGTAATCGAGTTTTCCTTTGTTGTCAATTGCTAGTTTGACTGATTGAGCCCACTCTAAGTAATTCTTTCCATTTAAGCGATGCACAGTAATTTGCAACGATGAATGGACTGTAATCTCGCTGGCTATTTGCTTCAAGGAGACGGGTTTCGACGTTTCAGAGATTGCGTCGATAAATTAAGAGGTTTTTCCGACACTGGGTGTTAAGGTGGATTGCGAGGTGGACTGCGGATTACTCTCTGACTTCGTTTCCATGGAATTTTGAAGGTTTGGATTATTTTAGGGTTTTTGAAAACTAGGCTATGATACCATATAACTTTGATGAATCAGAATTCCTTACTGCCAAATGAGCCACACGACACACTTATATAGTACAAGCTAGAGTATCTAGGGTTAGCTAAAAAAGAAATAACAAACAAAATCTAACTACTCCTAAAAACTAGCTAACAATATAGAACAAATAATATCTAAACAACCTAACAGAATAATATCTAAACTAACTAACAAAATATTATCTAAACAAACTAATTGTGAACAAACTAACAAACTATATACATGTTTCCATACTAACATACTAAAAAAAACTCTTTGGCTTCATTTTAATAGGGCCTTTGTTTGGTCTCTATGGAATGAGAAAAACTGCAGAACCTTTCAAGACAAGGAAACAATGCTAATACGTTTTAAGTTTTATTTAATTGATGTCTTTTTTGCTTTATCTTGGTGTAAAACTGTTAAGAAGGAAGCCGCGATCGCTGAGTGTTGGAATGCGGAGTAGAACGATTGGGACCTTGGTTTTATAAGGGGTATTTTCGATAGAGAGTTTAATAATTGGTTGGGCTAGATCTTTGTGATTGATTCGGTTAGGGGTAAGGAGTCGACAAAGCTTATTGGCCCCTCGAGAAGTTTGGTTTCTCCACTACAAGATCAACTTGTTTGAAATTATTTGAAACTAGCCTGAAGCTCAGTACTACGTTGATTGGTTTGATATGGAAGTTTAATGTCTCAAAGAAGATTAAAGTCTTTTTGTGGAGCCTTGCTCATAAAAGGTTGAATACTCAAGATAGATTGCAAAGAATGCTTTGATACTTGTACCTTTCTCTGTCGTCTTGTGCCCTATGTCTAAAGGGGCAAGAATCCATTGAACATTTGTTCCTGAGCTGCCCTTTTGCTTCGAGAGGGTGGGATCAACTTCTTAAAGTTTTTGGCTGTTGCATTTGTTGTCCAGCGAAGATGGAGGATTGATTGTTTGAGGCCTTAATTGGGTGGAACCTAAAAGGAAAGTGTAGAGTTTTGTGGAGGTGTGCTACTCGGGCTCTGGTGTGGGAGATGTGGAAGGAAAGAAACAGGGGATCTTCGAAGATAAGTCTTTAACTTTTGAGTCTTTCTGCTCTAATGTACAAATTACGACTTCTTTGTGGTGTCTTAGAAACAGGAAATTCTTTTGTAATTATAGCCTAGCTCAAATCCTTCATAATCGGGAGGCTGTGACTCGTTAGTTTTTGTTTGGGAGGGGGCTCCTCGCCCCTTGCCCTTAGGGTGTCCTCTTTTGTGATTTATATTCCTCTGTTTCTTATCAAAGAAAAGAAAAAGAAAATCAAGAGTGAGCTAGGACTAGCATAGATGATGAAGCCTATTTTGGAAGATTACATACAGGTCATGCAACGGAAATATATGGGATTATTTGGCAACTTGTCTTGCAAATAGTTTCTAAAGCCATTGTTTAAAATTTTGATTAGGTGGCTGTAAATATTAAGGTTTTGGGAAACTAGTTATTTACGAGTTCATGATTTTTGAAGGAGGAATGAGTTTAGGTGCTCTAAAAAACAAAATTTGTTATGCTACCAGAGGTCTTAGGCAAGGCGACCCTCTATTTCCTTTCCTCTTCATTTTGGTGTTTGCATAATGAGTAGGCTGGTCTATTCAAGAGTAGAGAAGGGAGCGATTGAGGGTTTCCATTTGGGTTGGGATAGAATTCACCTTTCTCATCTCCGTTTGCGTATGATACTATTTTCTTTTGTTTGGGGAGTCAGAGTTCCTTTGTTGAGTTGAATGGTCTTCTATTGTTCTTTGAGTCTATTTTTGGCCTTAAGATTAACAAAGGTAAAAGTTCAACCACATGCTTAAACAATACTCCCTCTAAGTTGAATGCTTGGGCTTGTTGCCTGGGTGTGAGGTGATCTTCTGCCTTCCTCTTATTTAGGCTTCCCTTAGGTCATAATTTGAAGTGTGAAGCTTTCTAGAGTCCAGTTTTAGAAAAGGTCCAGAAGTGTTTATTTCTTGGAAAAGAGTTTTTTCTCTAAGGAGGAAGATTTATTCTTATTCATTAGTATTGAGCGGAATTCTGGTTTACTTCTTTTCTTTGTTTAAAATCCCTACCTTGGTGAGGAAAAAATTAGAGAAAATCATGAGGGACTTTTGTGAGAAGGGGTTGATAAGTGGCTCACACTTGGCTAGTTGGGAGACAATCTCAAAACCTATGAATTTTGGGGTGTTAGACATTGGTAATTTGAGATTGCGTAATGAGATCCTAATGGCTAAGTGGTTGTGGCGTTTCTTTATGGAGCCTAATGCGTTGTGGCATAGGATCCTTGCGAGTAAACACGGTCCTCACCCTATTGAATGAGTTTCATCACGTCATTGTTTTAGGAATGCTTTAAAAAACACATTGGATTGCTATTTCTTTAGGTTTTCCTTTCTTTTCTGAGTTTGTGATATGTTCCATTGGAGATGGGCGGAGACGTATTTTTGGGAGGATTGGTGGGTGGGAGATAAACCTCTTTGTGCCTTTTATTTCCTTGTTTGTATGATTTGTTTGAGATGAAGTTGCATTCCATGGCCTCCGTCTTTGGGAATTCCTCCTCCTTAGTGTTGGGTGTTCATTGTTTGCTTTCCAATAGGGAGACAACAGAGGTCAACCCTTTTATCTGTTTTGAGTAACGTCTTGTGACTTTGGAAAGGAGGGATATTCGGTTTTGGTTCTCCAATACTTTAGGAGGCTTTTCTTGTAGTTCTTTTTTCCTCCTCCTTTCCAACCCCTCGGCCCACTTGATTTACCCCTTCTTCTCCTCTCTTTGGATGGTTAAGATTTCCAAGAATGTCAAATTCTTTGCTTGGTTGGTCTTGCTTGGGAAAGTCAACACTTGGATCGGATGCAGAGGTACTCCTCCTCCCTTTTGAGGTCACATTGGTGTGTTCTTTGCAGAGGAGTATCAAAGGATTTAGATCACGTTCTATGAAGTTGCCAGTTTACTAATTTGTTATGGGATTGAGTCTGGGAGGTGTTTGGGTTAAGTTGGCACAAAATAGAGACTATCGTTCCGTGCTAGGGAGGTGCTAATGCACCCCACTTTTCGGATAAGGGCAGAGTTTTTTTGCAAGCCAGTTGCTTTGCTATTGTTTGGGGTGTTTGGCTCAAGAGAAATAGAAGAATCTTTAGAGGTGTCAAGAGGTCTTGGGTTGAGGTGTGGGATGGTGTTAGTTTTAACTTCTACCACTCAAGATTTTTATAATTATCAGCTTGGTTTGATTCTTTTAGATTGGAGTCCCTTTCTTTGGGTAGACTCTCCTTGTTGGGCTGTTGCTTTTGTATTGCCCTTGTATATTCTTTCATGTTTCTCAATGAAAGCCTCCAGTTTGAATATCAATTTTGTAATAGTGAACTTTTGGGCTTTAATACTTCTGTGGAGTATATGGAAACAGTAGCTGGAAATTTTTGTTGTAAAATAGATACCTTGGGCTTCCATTGGGTGGTAATCCAAAAAGCCCAATTTTTTGGCAGCATATCATTGAGAAGATTCGTCACAAACTACACCACTGGAAATATTCTTTTATATCTAATGGTGGTAGGCATACTCTTATTCAGGCCACTCTCTCCAATATGCCAATTTATTAACTCTCATTGTTCCATCTTCCTTCCAAAGTGACTCTTTCTTTGGACAAATTTTTTTGAGATTTTTGGAAGTTACTCATATGGATTGGGGGGGGGGGGGGGGGGGGGGTATGCACTATGCACAATATTAATTGGAAGACAACTCAGCTTCCCCAACTTATAGGTTAAAGCATCATAATGGGGCTCTTTTAGCTAAATGGATTTGGCGTTTTCTTCATGAGGAAAATGCTATTTTGGCGAGCTTCTATCTTGTCCATATACGGACTTAACTCCAGAGCCGCATGTCAAAACTCATGACGGAACCCCGACTTTCGAGGCTATGGCCCGGGGCCCCATCTGACCCCCACTAAGCTCGTCACTGCCACCTTAGACGACATGGTTCCTCCCTGTTTTGCTTGTATCTCAACTTGGCACTCAAGCCCACATATATTGGTGTGTTAGATGATGCACCGTCCTCCTCGGCCGCATCATGGCACTTGTCTCCTCTTGGCCCTCGCGTGGCCATATGGGCGACACTCGCGTGCCGCCGTTGCTCTTGTCTGCACCGTGGGGGTCACAACCTACTCTCTTCTTAGCATGGTTGTGACACTCTATTAAATCACCAATCAACCCAAAAGCTTAAGCTAATAGGTTATGGTAAATTTAATTATATCAATCAACATTCCAACACTCTCCTTCACTTGTGGGCTTGAAAATTTGAAGAAAGACCCAACAAGTGGAAATCAATATTAATTGGAGAGGAAAGGGCATTGCAAATGTTCGAACTCAGGACCTCCTGCTCTGATACCATGTTAAATCACCAATCAACCCAAAAGCTTAAGCTAATAGGTTATGGTAAATTTAATTATATCAATCAACATTCCAACACTATTTGGCAACAACTTATTGCAGCTAAATATTATTAATCGAGTACTGACTGTTTATGGCTGTTATTTTGAAGGGTTTTTCTAAGTATCCTTGGAGGTATATTAGCTCCACTATTGCTCTCATTGGTACTCATTTTACCAAAAGGGTTGGAAATGAGTTACATACAGCTTTTTGGCTTGATTTATGGCTAAATGGTAAGTAATTAGTTACTGCCTTCGCTCGGTTATATCGACTATCAAATAGGCAGCATGATTCTATTGCTTCTATTTGGAATTCAACACAGTCTGCTTGGGATCTAGGTTTTCAGAGGAATCTCAATGAATCTGAAATATTGGAATGAGCTCATTTATCTCACCTTTTATCATTGGTTGCCTTGAGGAATTCAAATGACTCTTGGGTTTGGCCTCTTGATCCTTCAAAGTCTTTCACTGTTAGTTCTTTGATGGCAGATTTGATCCAAAATAAGGGTCCAACTTCTAACAACCTTTACTTTGTAACCGTTAGGTTTTATTTTGCTTATTTTATGTGGACTTATTTCGTTTACATGAAGTTATGGAAGATGAAGGAGTGCTTAGTGTACATGATCAGAATGAGGAAGATGCTTTTATTGCGCCAGCAAATGAGGTATTAATAGCTCCAAAGGAAACATTAAATGTACCAAGGGAATTAGAATCCTTGCCTTCGGTCAATCCTTCTCTGGCTACATTCCCTGATTTATTAATTAATCCAGAGAAAAATATACTCATTCATTTTAATAAGAGAAGTCTGATATTCCACCAATTGCAGAGGAAGAATTAATTAAGGCTGAGGTTTCCTTCAAGACAACTGCTCATGAAAGTCTCCTTTCCATTGCTCTTCGCTGTGTGTTAATGAGGTTCCAAAGGAATTTTCTGGTATCATTAATGCATTTAATGACCAAGGCATGCATGAACAGCCTCATTTAATTCCGCGAACTCTTAGGGACCTGGTTATGGAAATTCCTTGTGAACCGTCCGCATTTAATATTCCGCCTCTTCATGATGCTTGCATGCTCCTTCGGCCATTAATGCTTCTACGCATGTCCAAGAGGCACCTTTTGAGGCCACTGAGGCGCCCTTTGGTGAATCCATTAGGCTTTTAGAGTCTTCAAACCCCTTAAGTGTTAAAGAAGTGAAGAATTGTTTTATTACAGCTTTTCCTCTGTACTAAAGAAATTTGCCACTTCCCTCATTTCCTCCATCCCATGAATTTAATTTCGAGAATCCAGATATTGTTGAAAAAAATGTTTCAAGTTTTTTGGTCACCTCTGTTAAGCAAGCTGCCACCCAAATCTTATCCACAAATGCTCATCGTTGGCCTTTACTCTCCGGCCATGGCAGCCAACAAATTTCCCCTCCCACAGATTCTGATTTTGTCCTCACCAAAGGAGTCATCTTTCTACAAAAGACCTTACTTATTCTCATTCTCCCTCACGTTGTGATGATGAATCGGATGCTGAATCAGACTGCAGCCTGAGTAGTGTGGACTCTGCCTTGCTGCCTATGGAAAACAACATCGATGATATTGTGGTTGAAGACTCTTATTATGAAGATCTAGGTTCTTTATTTCAGGAATGTGACAACGAGTTTCCTCATCCTCCATCCTTAGTGCTTAGCAAATTTGCATCTCTTATTCAAGCTTGTGACCTTGAGTTTTGAAATTCCTCCAATGATTTCTGATGGAAACAGTGTTCGGACATAGTTTTGCAGCTCCTTTTCCAAGGCTTATACTTCAACAGCTTCTTCTCCAAGGCTCTCATTGTTGTTTTGCTCCAGGTTTTGTAGGGGTTTTGGCTCTTGTTGGTTGTTTGCTCTATTCTTCACGGTTCTTGAAAGCTTGTTGGTTTATTCTGTTGGAGCTGGATTTTCTGTTGCTTTCTTGGTCTTTTGGCCTCTTGTCTTCTGAGCTTCCTTGGTGCTTTGGAGGTGTTGCTTTCATGTTTTTGTTGGCCATTTGTGCAAATTTCAGTGGGCAGCCTTCAGTGCGTTGTTTTATTTCCAAGGCTATTTCGTTGCAAGTTTTTTGTTGGTTCAATTTCTTGTTTTTTTTTGTGGGAGTTTCCTTTCAGTTTCTTGTTCTTTATTGGGTTGCTTTTGTGTTCCTTTTGTTGTTGTTTGGTTCTTTCACTCCCTTGTAGAGTTTGTATCCCTGAGCAATAATCTCTTCTCATTTATTCAATGAAAAGTTTCTCTTTTAAATATTCAATGAAAAGTTTCGTTTCTTGTTCAATTTTTAAATAGGCATGATAAACATTAAATTATTTAATATAACAGGATGATTTTTATATTTTCATTAAAAAAAATTAATTTTCATGAAAAGCTTTTGTTTTGTTTTGTTTTTTTAAAAATAACATTTGAGAAAATAAGAAACAAGAAATCGTTACCAAATATATTTCCATTTTTTTTAAATAAAAAGGAAGGAAATAAGAAACAATTATCAAACATAGTTTTGTTTTTCATTTTTAAAAAAGAGGAAATAGGAAACAAGAAATGAGAAATAAGAAACAAGAAACGAGAATGTTACCAAATGGCACCCACGCAACCCTTTAAAATGATTTGTAATCTTATGCCTTGCCATTTACAACACATCTGAGTTGATCTTTCTACTTTTATATGACACGTGGCACTTGAAGGTATATAGACAAAGCCCTTAGGTATTTCTCATGGGAAGGAGGGGCAGGAGAACGAAAGTCATCTTGTCAACTGGAACTTAGGAGGCTTAGGAATTGGCAACTTAATAGGAGAAAAACGTAGCCTCTTTGTCAAAATGGCTGTGGAGATTCCCTTGGAGGAAAACAGTCTTCCACACAAGATTATTGACAGTAAGTATTGGGAAGGAAGTTAGACGATGGTTTACAGCAACTAAAAAAGCAATAAAATTAAGATGCCCCTGAAATTTCATCTCTAAAAAGAAATGCTGGTTTGAAAACTGTTTCCTTTGACCTTGTGCAGATCTCCCTTAAAGCGATTGTTCTCTGTACTTTTAAGGGAGATCCGCGCATGGTCCAAGGAAAACTGTTTCCTTTGACCTTGTGCAGATCTCCCTTAAAAGGATAGAGAACAATCCCTTTGGAACAATGTATGATCCACTTACATTGTTGGAATCCATTCGTATTGGTCACCCGTTTAGTAAGGAAAAGGAAGTCTTGTGGTTAAACTTCACCAGGGCTTTCTTTTGGTTGACATGGTTGGAGAGGAATTTTCATCTTTGATGACAAGGCATTGGATTTTGAATCTTTCTTTGATCATTTATCTTTTATTGCCCTCTCCTGGTGTAAATTCTCCCCCGTTTTTAACAGCTATAGTCTCTCACCACTCATGCCCACTGGAAATGTTTTTTGTAATTCCTATGGCCCTCTGCCCTTTTGTGATTTCATTTATTCAATGAAATGATAGTATTACTGTTTCTCATAAGAAAAAAATAATAATAAAATTAAGGCTCTTCTTTGAGAGTTGTTAAAAAGAAAAAGAAGATTTTTTTTCAGCATATTTGTGTTAACAATTACATCTTTTGGGAAAGAGTGGTTAATCTAACCTCCAAATGGAGTTCACTTTATAAACCTTTTTGTAGTTGTGCTCTTTTAGATATGGGCACTGATTGGACTGCTTTCATGTAAGCTTGTAGGCGTTCTTGAGGATTTCTCCTCATCCCTTTTGTGTTCTTTCATAAAAAATGAAAGATGTTTCTTTTTCCAAATAATAATAATAATAAAAAAAATAAAACTTGAAGGTATATAACTTAATTCCTGCATGCAAGTTTAATTGAGAAAGTATCCGACCGTCTACCTAACTTTTTACTTGTTTCATGCATGCAAATTTGATTGAGAAAATATAATCAGCTCACTTAATTTTGTACATTTATTTTCATCATGTTTCACATTCTAACCTGGGAATCTCACTCTTTTTGAAGAAACTCAGAGGCATGTTGATCCATTGGGGCAGCTATGCTACCTCATGCGTCATTTATGTTACAATCGCATCTGCTTTTACATTTACTTCTTAACTTAAGACATGGTCTTATCCAATTATCATGGCTTCTCATCGTAAATGGTATCAATCAAGTTGTAGAAGTCCTATCAATGTCATTTTCCTCTGTTAGCTCTTCTAGGTTCTGCAGGTAATGCCTGAATTTTGACACTGTTTTTAATCATTCATTTGTCACTCGAACTCTAGTGCATGTCAATGTCTTCCTTTTTTAGTAAATGGATATGGATGCAATATTGCAGGGTCAAGTTAATTTAAGAAATCCAGATCATAAGTTCTGTCTGATGGAAATGGCTGATTATGGGCTGAATAATGGACTTCCACCAATTGCTCAAAGGTGGATTTTTTTTGGTCGGGAGGTTGGTGGTGCTGATAGGAAGCTTATACCAACGTATCAATTAAAAAGTCGCACTTATCTTGGGCCAACTGCTATGGATGCTGAAATGGCTTTCTTAATGGCCAACCAAGCATTAGCGACAGCAGGGAAACTTGTCTATGACCCTTTTGTTGGCACTGGGAGCATTCTAGTCGCTGCAGCTCATTTTGGAGCAATGACAATGGTAATTACTTCTGCTTTGTGTATTTAAACAAAAATTTGATATCTGTGGGTGTTTGGGCTAGCTTAAATTTATCTCAATTTTGTTATCATAAATTTCATTTAGAGAACTTAATTTATGGTTGATTCCAATTCCCATAGTATGCGTGTGTGTGAGAGAGAAACAATTTCAGTTCAAACTGACCAAAATGTCTCAGGGTGCAGACATTGACATAAGGGTGGTACGTGATGGTCGTGGCCCTGATTGTAATGTTTGGAGCAATTTCAAGCAGGTAAGATTCTATGCTTAGAATTTTTTTTCGCGCTGCAAGTCTTAGTTTTTATTGTACACTGACCAAGTAATTTACTATGTTAAAAGTTTGAAACTTTATGCAAACATGAAGGGACAGTTAAAATACATGTGAGGGTGACAAACATGATAAAGAAAAAAAATGTACTGTTGGCAATTGCTTGTGCAATTTTTTGAGATTCAACTGATTACTATGATATCAAGTTTTGGTGTTTCATGGTCCTATGCATGTAATTATGCTCTTACAATGTTTCATGCAGTAATGGTACTCACCTGGTTATTACTTCTTGCAGTATGGATTACCACCGCCAATTGCACTGTTAAGAGCAGATAATAATCTTCCTCCCTGGCGTCCAGGATTGAAGGAGGTACGGCAGTAATATTTAGCACATATACTGTTTACTTTCTTTTTCCCTTCTGTTTATGTCTGGTTAGAAGTTCTACTGCCATTGTTATATTCTAATGCTTACTGATTGATGTGGATATTCACCTTAACATCTACTTACAGATTTGCAATCATTTATGTAATCAAGGATATTTGGTAAAGCAGGATTTGTAGGGAACTTTGATCACTTGGGTTCAATCCCTATAAGTAACTGCTGGTAATCGTTAGCATATAATCAGGCAGAAGTGAAAAAATGTATGGTGAACTCACAATGGGCACTTTATTGTTACTATTTACATAAAATAATCCCACATCAATTTTCTCCCAACGTAAAATAGTATCATCTTTATTTTTAATCATCAATATGCTCGTGGTGCTCTCTCCCTTGCTTTCACTCTTCCCCTGCCCCTCGCGAAGCTTTCTCTCTTGCTCCCATGGCTTCCTTTCAACATGTTAACCGCCCTTCTCTGATGAGCCTCTCTTGATGGAGTGGAACTACACCAAGTACTCTCTTACCATCGATTGAAAGTCTTTCTATATAATTTGACGGTAAGTACGAGACAATTGTGCTAGGATCTTTGAACATGGGCGTGACAACATTCTTTCCTTCACTCTTTAATGAAACTCTCTTTCCTTGATCTCTGTTTTGTGACTCTCCCCTAGACCACAAGCTCTTCGAGTAATACAATATAGATGACAATCTCCTTGAGTTTTGAAAAGGTATTGAAAAAAAGTGGCCACCTTATTAAAATCACAAAGCTCGATACAAATAGAGGCAAAGGCTGAATCATTACATCCTGACTCCTGTGTTGACAGTAACGCTGGACTGGATATATTTTATTTCCATGATCTAAAACTTCCCCTCAAAAGATCAACATGCCTCCACATACCCCCTTCTGATGGTTCCATTTATGGCCCGCACCCACCCTAACCACTGTTCTTAATCGGGACAACTCCATTACTGTATACAGAGTTTTTTCATGATGATTGGTACAAAATTCTGAAGACTACAAAAACATGTGAAGCGAGTATTCTTCCTTGAATCCTTTTCAACCCAACAAAACTAGTTTGAAATCTGATGATGAGGACCAGACTAGACTCCTACCATCGTGAATATATTTCAGTGCTAATTAAAGCTAGCTTTTCGTCATTCTGACATTCAAATTAATAAATTATCAAGCTCTCCATTTGGACATAAACAATCAGCCTTTTTCTTTAAGAATCTTGTATCCTCCTCTTTCCCCACCTCAACTTCAGAATTACTTTCTTCTTGGCTGCTCTCACTTACTAAAGAATCATCTGATTCCCCAAAATGCAGCTCTCCATCTCTGACTACTTTCAATTGGTTACCTGAGGACTTTATTGATCTAATAATTATTGGTTCATCATTTTTTTTTCGCGTTTGTGAGTGTCCTGGCCATTGTTTCTAAAAGCGTGAGGTGCGCTAAAGAGATTATTGAGAGAACTTAATTTTAAATGATAAGGATAATAGAAACTTTAAAAATTCACAGGTTTTTTTAAGGAGATTATTGAGAGAAATTAATTAGAGAGGTTTTGGGAGGTTATTGAGAGAACTTGACATTTTTTAAGTGTTAATTGATTTATTTGTAAATTTTTTAAAAAAGGAGATTAAGGCCTAGAGGCCGCATGACCTTGCCTAACCTTTTTTAAGGTGTGGTTTTTAAAAGAGTGTTTTGGACCAACTTACATGTATCTCGACTAATCGCCTAACCTTATAACATTTGGTTGCCATGAAAACTCGTATGATTTTAAATCTTAAGTAGATGGCCACTATGATTTGGAACCATTTCCTTTAAGCCCATTTACATTTTTATTGGTCCTAAATTCCTAATGACTATTAGGCCAATTGATGGTGGTTAATTATTGGTCCATAATTAAATGTAGGATCTTCTCCTAGGGGTTTCACAGTCTGTTTTCTTTATTTTTGTACCTTCTTTTACTGCTATAATTGCTGTGTCACTATTTTTCAAAGTAGTTGCCATTAGAGTTCCATTAAAAGATGCCTCCATTTCTGGTCCCTTGTTAGATATCATACCTCTCTTTGGATCTTTGTTTGTAAAAGCTTTTGTAATTATCCTTTAAGTCTTATCTTGCTTGACTTGAGCCCCTTCTTAGGTTACTTGTGTTATTGTGAGACAAAATATGGGAGAATTCTTAATCTATTTTATACAATAGAGCCAAATATATATAGGCATACATGGAAGCCCTAAACTAATAATAGTAAAATTACAATAAAGGACAAAAGACTAATAAGCTCCTAAATCCACATATATATACTATAATATATATATATGTTAATCATGCCCAGCTCGTTACAAAGATAAACTATTCGAACTAAATTTAAAGCTTTCGTGAAAGTATCTCCTAATTG
This sequence comes from Trichosanthes truncata, assembly GCA_033996785.1. Lineage (NCBI taxonomy): Eukaryota > Viridiplantae > Streptophyta > Magnoliopsida > Cucurbitales > Cucurbitaceae > Trichosanthes > Trichosanthes truncata. The sequence continues at coordinate 15,128,155 of MU867261.1, read as the reverse complement.
GTCTTCAATCTTAACATATCTAGTAGACACCAAATCTTGTATTTTCTCACGAACAAAATGACAATCAATTTCAATATGTTTAGGTCGCTCATGAAATACTGGGGTTGGATGCAATATGAAGGGCAGCTTGGTTGTCATACCACAACTTGGCCGGAACGGTAATATTGAAGCCTAATTCGATCATGAGTTGATGTACCCACATTATTTCACATACTGGTTGTGCCATAGCTCTGTATTCTGATTCAACACTTGATCGCGAGACTATATTTTGTTTCTTACTTTTCCATGAAACCAAATTGCCTCCAACAAAAACACAATAGCCAGAAGTCGTTATTCTATCTTCTCTTGATCTTGCCCAATCGGCGTCTAAAAACCATTGAATATTCATATGACTATGATCTTTATATAAGATCCCACATCTAGGTGCAACCTTCAAATAACATAGAATTTGTTGTATTGCAGCCCAATGATCTACTGTAGGTGAAGATATAAACTAACTCACAATGCTTACTGAATAAGCAATGTCTGGTCGTGTCACTGTAAGATAATTCAACTTTCCAACCAATCTTCTATATCTCTTACGATTTTTAAATGGTTCTCCATTTTTTGTAAATTGCAGATTAGGCATCATTGGAGTGCTACATAGTTTGGCTCTCAATTTTCCCGTCTCAAATAGCAAATCAAGCACATATTTCCTTTGTGACATAAAGATACCCTTCTTGCTCCTCATTACTTCAATACCCAAGAAGTACTTTAATGTTCCTAAGTCTTTAGTATGAAATTGACTTTGGAGGAAGTTTTGAGAGATAAAATGTCTAATGTATCATTTTCGGTAATAACAATATCATCAACATATAGGGCAAGTAGAATAATACCACTCTTAGTTCGTCAGTAGAAGATAGAGTGATATGACTTGCTTTTCTTCATTCCAAACTGCTCAAGTGCTTGACTAATTTTTTCAAACCATGCTCGTGGACTTTGTTTCAGCCCATACAAATATTTGCGAAGGCGACAAACTTTATCATTCTCCCATTGAGCAACAAACCCTGTTGGTTGCTCCATATAAACTTCCTCCTGAAGATCACCATAGAGAAAGACATTTTTAATGTGAAGCTGATGCAAAGGCCAACATTGAGATGCAACCATGGAAATGAATAACCTAATAGACGATAATTTGGCGACAGGAGAAAATGTATCAAAGTAATCAAACCCGTCTGAGCATAGCCTTTGGCTTCAAGAGATGCAATAAAAGAACATGTAGAAGGTGACAAGTGGTCATAAGAGGCAAAAGAAGAAATAGGAAAAGTGCAAGAATGTTTACCTTTACGAAGAGTAATAGGAAGCTCATCACTTGGTCCTGGATTTGATGACGAAGAATTTTCTGGTACAAGACATTCACCTGGAGGTTGTTGTCATCTTGAATAGTGTTAATGCCAAAGGTCTGAGAGAATCAGTTTGCTCTATTCCATTCACTAAAGCGATATATATATACAATGTACAAGGTTAACCTAAGTAGGAGAAAGTGAAAAGACAATAAAGGACAACCCAATTAATATATTTACAAAAATACAATTATACTAATATAAGGATTCTAACACTCCCCCTCAAGTTGGAGCATATATATTCATCATGCCCAACTTGTTAGAGAGGTAATCTATTCGTGCTCCATTCAATGCCTTGGTAAAGATATCTCCTAATTGCTCTCCAGTCTTCACATATCGACCTTGTTGTATCTTCTCACGTACAAAATGACAATCAACCTCAATGTGTTTAATTCGCTCATGAAATATCGGATTAGATGCTATATGTAGAGCTGCTTGATTATCACACCATAATTTGGTCAGTCTTCTGATATCAAATCCCAATTCAATAAGAAGTTGACGTATCCAGACTAATTCACATACAGATGGTGCCATTGCTCTATATTCTAACTCAACACTTGATCGTGACACCACATTTTGTTTCTTACTCTTCCAAGAAACCAAATTACCACCCACGAATACACAATATCCTGAAGTTGATCTTCTATCTTTCTTAGACTTTGCCCAATCAGCATCTGAGAAACATTCAATGTTAATATGCCCATAACTCTTATATAATAAACCATGCCCAGGAGCTGCCTTCAAATAACACAAAATCTGTTCCACTGCAACCCAATGATCAACGGTAAGAGAAGACATATACTGACTCACAATACTCACTGAATAAGCTATATCTGGTCGAGTTACCGTAAGGTAATTGAATTTTCCCACTAACCTCCTATATCGTTTAGGATCTTTTAGTAATTCTCCCTTTTTTGTGAGCTGTAAATTAGGCATCATTGGGGTACTACATGGCTTAGCTCCTAACTTCCCTGTTTTAGTCAACAAGTCAATTATATATTTTCTCTGTGATAACATGATTCCCTTCTTGTTTCTCATTACCTCAATTCCTAGAAAGTATTTCAACATTCTTAAATCTTGTGTGGAATTGGCTATGGAGAAAGGTCTTGAGTGATTGGATGCCCAATGTGTCATCGCCTGTAATAACAATATCATCAACATACACAACCAACAGGATGACACCATTCGCAGACCACCTATAAAAGATTGAATGTTCTGACTTGCTCTTTCTCATTCCAAAGCTTACAATCACCTGAGTGAATTTTTCAAACCATGCTCGTGGACTCTGCTTTAATCCATACAAGAATTTACGAAAGCGACATATCTTTCCATTCTCCCCCTGATCAACAAACCTTGGAGGTTGCTTCTAGGGGTGATAGTCTTAATCGAAAACTGATCAAACCGAATCGAACCAAACCGATCCAGTGGTTTGGTTTGGTTTTTTAGAAAGAAAATTGGACATCTCGATTTTTATTTGGCAAAATCGAAAAATATTGGTTCGGTTCGATTTTCGTCCGAAAAAACCATTAAAAATCGAACCGAACCAAACCAAGGTATATATACCTCAAAAAAGCCATAAATCGAATCTCACTCCATTCTTGCGTCGTTTCGTCCGTTTTCTTTCAATTAATTTTAAAGTAACAAAATGAGATTGTTAGCTCGATGAATTCTTATTGAGGTTTGAGATTTGGGGAAAAAAACACTAAAATAGGGGCTCGAACTAGGAAGTAAAATAGCAAAAAATTTGTAAAAAAAAAAAAAAGACAAAAAAACAGAGAACCGAACCGAAGAGAAACCGAACCAATGGACAACCAAACCGATGGTTTTGTCCTTTATTGGACATTGGTTCGGTTCCTCTTTTGCTAAAACCGATTGGATCGGTTCGGTTCTCGGTTTTCCCTTAAAACCAATGAAAACCGAATCGATATCACCCCTAGTTGCTCCATAGACATCTCCTCTCCAAGATCACCATGAAGAAAGACATTTTTAATATCAAGCTGATGCAACGGCCAGTGATGAATGGATGCTAACGAAATGAATAACCTGACCGAAGCCATTTTAGCAACAGGAGAAAAGTATCAGAACAGTCAACCCCATAAGTTTGTGCGTAGACTTTAGCAACAAGGCGAGCTTTCAACCGAGCTACAGACCCATATGAATTGACTTTAACCGCAAAGACCCACTTACAACCAATAGGCTTTTTTCCTGCAGGAAGAGAAACTAAATCCCAAGTACAATTGTCATCTAAGGTAGTCATCTCCTCTACCATTGTAGCACGCCAACCAGGATGAGACAAAGCTTCATGAATAGTCTTAGGAACAAATATAGACTGTAGGGATGCAATGAAGGAATGGGTAAAAGATGACAAATGGTTATATGAAACAGAAGAGGAAATAGGATATGTGCACTGGCACTTACCTTTACGAAGAGCAATAGGAAGATCATTGCTTGTTCCTGAATCCAATGACGAAGAAGCCTTTGGTACAGGGCATGGAACTAAAGAGGAAGCCATCAAGAATAAACCTGAGTGATAGGTGGGTGAGTAGAAACAGGAACAGATGGAGATGAATCGCTAGAGAGCTCACAAGAGGAGAGAATGATGTAAATAAGGAAACCATTCTCGTCCTCTTTATGCTCCCCCTTACTCTTACTCGAAGATGAAGAAAAGAAAGAAGAATTTTCAAAGAATGTGACATCAGGAGAGACAAAGTAACGATCGTGACTAGGACAATAACATCAATACCCTTTTCTGACATGAGAATAACCAAGGAATATACATTTTAAGGACTTTGGATCTAGTTTGGTGAGTTGAGGACGAACATCCCGAACAAAGCAAGTACAACCAAAGATTTTGGGTGTAAGAGGAAATGAAGGGAGTTTGGGGCACAAAATACGATAAGGTATCTCACCCTTAAGAATCGAAGAGGGCATGTGATTTATTAAGAAGCAAGCCATTGATACAACATCAGCCCAAAAATATTTTGGGACATTCATCTGAAACAATAAGGCTCTGGTTGTTTCAAGGAGATGGCAATTCTTTCGTTCTACAACCCCATTTTGAGATGGAGTATCAACACACGAGGATTGATGGAGAATTCCATGTTCACTTAAATAAGAGCTAAGAGCATGGAAGAAGTATTCTTTAGCATTATCACTCCTTAGAACTTTAAGGGAACCGCTAAATTGAGTTCGAATTTCAGCATGAAAGTTACGAAAATGAGAAAGCAACTCAGAATGATTTTTCATTAAATATAACCAAGTTACACGAGAAAAATCGTCGACAAAGGTAACAAAATATCAAAATCCTCTCTTGGACTCAACAGGACACGGACCCTAGACATCAAAATGAACTAATTCAAATGGAGCACTAGCTCGTTTATTGACTTTGAGATACAGACTCAGATGATGAAATTTAGCAAATTGACATGACTCGCAATCTAAAGAAGACAAATGATTAAATTGAGGATGAAGACTCTTCAAGACGGAAATAGATGGAAGACCCAAACGACAATGTTCTTTAAAGGGAGAGGACACTTTAGAGCATGGAACGACTGTGGGTATTTGTGGTTCAAAAATGTAGAGACCTCCAGATTCACACCCTTTACCAATAGTCCTCTTTGTCAAAAGATCCTGAAATAAACAATAACCAGGAAAGAATGAGACACAACAATTAAGATCGCGAGTGAGTTTACTAATCGAAATCAAGTTAAAGGAGAACTGTGGTAAACTTAAAACAAAAGACAATGAAATTGAGTTGGTAAGATTGACAGTGCCTGATCCTAAAACAGGAGAGGTGTTTCCATCGGCTATAGTAACATTAGATAAAGATTTAGACGGACTAATGTTTCATAAACTGGGATTGCCTGTCATGTGATTAGAAGCGTCAGAGTCTATGACCCATTTCAAAGAGGAGGAAAGAAGACATGTATCGTATTACCTGTGTCGGCAATTGCAGTAATAAGAGTAGAAGATGACACCTTTAATGACTCTTGATACTGTAGAAATTTAGCAAACTCCTCAGCTGAAATCGAAATAGACTTGTTAGGGTTATTAGGAGTAGAGGCAACATGCGTAGATGGAAACTCCTAGCCCTTTTTTAACATTTTTCTGCAATCATGTTTCATATGTCCAGGCTTATGACAATAGTGGCAAATAATATCTCCTAAATTTGTTCTCTGAGTGTTCGAATTTCTTTTGGACGTGTTGGGTTCGACCCCTCTATTACCATACTCATCTGTCTGTCCAACCAAGGCACTATTAGACTTGGATGGCAAGATCGCTTGCGACTTCTCAGTACGAAGTATTTGAGTATGAGCATCTTCCAACGAAGAGATTTCTGAGCTAGACAGAACTTGATCTTTGGTCATATCATATTTATAGGCAAGACCGACCAAAAAACTCATAATGAATAACTGTTCACGCTAGGCACTCTGAACTTTTACATCAGTACTAACTGGCAACAAAACATTAAATTCTGCGTATATTGTTTTGTACTCCATAAAATAACTTGTTAGAGACTTCTCGCCTTAATTAGGTTGAAAGAGAGTCTTACACGCATCAAACACTCGACTGATGTTTCCTTTTCCAGAGTAAAGGAATTCCAAGTATTTCAAGAGCTATTTGACAGATTCACAATGGTTAACTAGCCCAACTATCTCGCTCTCAATGAAGTTCTTTATCTGTAAAATAAGCCTAGAATCATCTCGTAGCCAATTCTTTTTAGTATTATTTTTCGGTGGTGATTTTGCAGTCACGTGATCATCCATATCAAGGCTCCGAAGATAATGATGAATGTTTGTTCGCCATGCATAAAAGTTAGATCCATTGAGCTTGTTTTCTGTAATCTTTGACACCATTGGAATCATCTCGGACATCACTATAGCTTTCTTTTCAACCATAACCTCAAAAAACAGACAAAAACTCAAATTTAAATCCCAAAAGAGAACCGTACCACAGAAACCCTAAGATTTTCAAAGAGGTGTTTCTTCAACCAACCCTAAACTGAGCAGTATATGACCGAAACAAGCACACCACTAGAGTGAGGGGAATTTCGAACAAACCCACAAAAAATGAGCTGACGCCGGCGGCTCACGCTCCCACACGCGTCGGTGCATGAAGAAGAGGACAGAAGGCGACGACGGCGCGTGAGCTTCACTCGCAGCTCCGATCGGGACCAAATTTCGGGGATAGGCTTGTCGGACAGCCTAGTCGCCGATCAGCAGGTTCGGAAAATTTGGCTGGAAAATAACCAGTGCGTGGACCACACGTGCCGCCACAAGCTTCTCCGCCAGTTTCACGCGCCGGCAGGTGCTCCGTTTCTCGTGGGTCCGTTCGCCGTGGTCTCCCCTTTCATGTTCTGTATTGGTTTGGGTCATAGGGTGTTCAGTTTATCGCGTTTTGAGCCATATCTTGTTTGAAACATTTAGGGTTTGCTGTGATTCAGATTTCAATTCTTGTTTATCTGTTTATTTTTTGAGATTATGGCTGAAAAGAAAGCTATAGTGATGTCAAAATGATGTCAAAATAGTGATTTCAATTCTTGTTTCTCCATCAATCCTCGTGTGTTTATACTCCATCTCAAAATGGGGTTGCATAACGAAAGAATCGCCATCTTCTTGAAACCGCGAGAGCCTTACTGTTTCAGATGAATGTCCCAAAATATTTTTGGGCTGATGCTATTTCGATAGCTTGTTTCTTAATAAACCGCATGCCCTCTTCGGTTCTTAAGGGTGAGATACCTTATCGTATTTTGTGCCCCAAACTCCCTTCATTTCCTCTTCCACCCAAAATCTTTGGTTGCACTTGCTTTGTTCGGGATGTTCGCCCTCAACTCACCAAACTAGATCCAAAGTCCTTAAAATGTGTATTCATTGGTTATTCTCGTGTCCAAAAAGGGTATCGGTGTTATTGTCCTAGTCTCGATCGTTACTTTGTCTCTCCTGATGTCACATTCTTTGAAGATTCTTCTTTCTTTTCTCCATCTTCGGGTAAGAGTAAGGGGGAGCATAAAGAGGACGAGGATGATTTCCTTGTTTATACCATTCTCTCCTCTTGTGGGCCCTCTAGCACTTCATCTCCTTCTGTTCCTATTTCTACTCATCCACCTATTACTCAGGTTTATTCTCGCCGGCTACCTTCTTCAGTTTCATGCCCTGTACCGGAGGCTTCTTCGTCATTGGATCCAGGTATAAGCGATGATCTTCCTATTTCCTCTTTTGTCTCATATAACCATTTATCATCTTCAACCTGTTCCTTTATTGCATCCCTACAGTCTTTGTCTGTTCCTAAGACTGTTCATGAAGCTTTATCTCATCCTGGTTGGCGTGTTGCAGTGGTAGAAGAGATGACGGCTTTAGATGACAATTGTACTTGGAATTTAGTTTCTCTTCCTGTCGGAAAGAAGCCTATTGGTTGTAAGTGGGTCTTTGCGGTTAAAGTCAATCCAGATGGGTCTGTAGCTCGGTTGAAAGCTCGCCTTGTTGCTAAAGGCTACGCACAAACTTATGGGGTTGACTATTATGACACTTTCTCTCCTGTTGCTAAAATGACTTCTGTCAGGTTATTCATTTCTTTAGCATCCATTCATCACTGGCCGTTGCATCAGCTTGATATTAAAAACGCATTTCTTCATGGTGACCTTGGGGAGGAGGTATATATGGAGCAACCTCCAGAGTTTGTTGCTTAGGGGGAGAATGGAAAGGTATGTCGCCTTCGTAAATCATTGTATGGATTAAAGCAGAGTCCACGAGCATGGTTTGGGAAATTCACTCGGGTGATTGAAAGTTTTGGAATGAGAAAGAGCAAGTCAGATCATTCTGTCTTTTATAAGCGGTCTGAGAGTGGTGTAATCCTGTTGGTTGTGTATGTTGATGATATTGTTATTACAGGCGATGACACATTGGGCATCCAATCACTCAAGACCTTTCTCCATAGTCAATTCCACACAAAAGATTTGGGAATGTTAAAATACTTTTTAGGAATCGAGGTAATGAGAAGCAAGAAGGGAATCATGTTATCACAGAGAAAATATGTAATTGACTTGTTGACTGAAACAGGGAAGTTAGGGGCTAAGCCATGTAGTACCCCGATGATGCCTAATTTACAGCTCACAAAAGAGGGAGAATTACTGAAAGATCCTGAACACTATAGGAGGTTAGTGGGAAAACTCAATTATCTTACAGTAACTCGACCGGACATAGCTTATTCAGTGAGCATTGTGAGCCAATATATGTCTTCTCCTACCGTTGACCATTGGGCTGCAGTGGAACAGATTTTGTGTTATTTGAAGGCAGCTTCTGGGCGTGGTTTATTATCTAAGAGTTATGGGCATATTAACATTGAATGTTTCTCAGATGCTGATTGGGCAGGAGCTAAGGAAGATAGAAGATCAACTTCAGGATATTGTGTATTTGTGGGTGGTAATTTAGTTTCTTGGAAGAGTAAGAAACAGAATGTGGTGTCACGGTCAACTGCTGAATCAGAATATAGAACAATGACACAATCTGTATGTGAATTAGTCTGGATACGTCAACTTCTTATCGAATTGGGATTTGATGTCACAACACCAACAAAATTATGGTGTGATAATCAAGCAGCTCTGCATATAGCATCTAATCCGGTATTTCATGAGCCTACTAAACACATTGAGGTTGACTGCCATTTTGTACGTAAGAAGATACAACAAGGTTTGGTATCAACAGGATATGTGAAGACTGGAGAGCAATTAGGAGACATCTTCTCCAAGGCATTGAATGGAGCACGAATAGATTACCTCTCTAACAAGTTGGGCATGATGAATATATATGCTCCAACTTGAGGGGGAGTGTTAGAGTTCTTATATTAGTATAATTGCATTTTTGTAAATATATTAATTGGATTGTCCTTTATTGTCTTTTCACTTTCTCCTACTTAGGTCAACATTGTACACTTGTATATATATATCTCTTTAGTGAATGGAATAGAGTATTCTAATTCTCTCAAACCTTTAGCATTGACAGGGTGTTAAACTTATGAACTCGAGAAGGCATTCGGTTAATAAGATAACACGCAGTAAGAACAATATCACTCCAAAATGAGTTGGGAACAAAATGAGTGAACATGAGTGCATGGGCTATTTTTAAAAGATGCCTATTCTTCCTTTTGGCTACACTGTTCTGTTGGGGCGTGATGACACAAGAATTTTGATGAATGATTCCATTGAGTGGAAGGTATCCAAAGCTTGGTTGAAATATTCAGTTCCCTTATCAGTACAGAGGATTTTAATTTTCGTATTGAATTGATTCTATATGAGGGAGTGAAATTTTTTAAAAACTGACGCGGTTTCTAATTTTTCTTTGAGTAAATAGATCCAACAGACACGAGTATGGTCGTTAGTGAGAGTAAGGAACCAACATTTACTAGAAACAGTTTTGATACGAGAAGGCCCCCCACAAATCACTATGGATCATTGTAAATGGAGTGGACGGTGTATACTCAACAGAAGGATAAGAAGCACGAGAGTGTTTTGCAAGTTGACACACTTCGCAAAAAAAAACCTGTCTTTATTGCGAAAGATAGAGGGATACAAATGTTTAAGGTACTGGAAGTTAGGGTGACCTATATGACGATGTAAAAGTAAAACTTACTGCTCTTTGGAAGTTGACTCACAACCAACTTGGAGAATTTATTTATTCCTTAGAATTGGTCCCTTGAAGTAGTAGAGTCCCTCAAAGCCATCAACACTGCCAATCGTCATCCCGTTATCAAGTCCTGAAACAAACCATTAGTCAGTGAACAGGGCTTGACACTATAAATCACGAGTTAACTTTTGAACAGAAATCAAAATGCAACACAGTTTAGGCATGTGGAAAACTGAATGCAATGTAATATTTGGGCTAAGAACAGGAGAACCAAAGCCTTCAATAATAGCCAATGACCCTTTTGCAAGCTTGACATGTGTCTGACTCAAGTTAGGTGAATACACTGTCAACATATCACGAAAGCCTTCCTGGTTAGTGTTGGTCTACCAGAGAAGAAAAGTTTCTATTGTATATCTTTGCCAGTATATTACAACCCTAGATTTAAAGTGGTAAATTTGTACAGATAAGGAATACACCTAACAGACAAAAGTGAAGAAAACAAATACAAAGGAAGGAACAACAATTAAGGGAACAAAATAAAAGGGAGGATAATTCTAGAAGATTTCCATAAGGATCAATAATCAACAGTTAGTTGCACCCGAATCTAAAATCCACCAATCAGGATCTTGTTGATCTGTTAAAGCTGCACTAAAAATACCTCGCTGAGCAACGAAACTAGACGAAGGGTTGGAATCGGTTGGTGGAGTCAAGTGATGATAAAGCTGCTCGATTTGTGCCTTAAATAGTGGTAGGAGTGAGGAGGTTGGCGTCTGAGGAGTTGACCTGTTAAAGCTGCACTAAAATACCTCGTTGAGCAACGAAACTAGACGAAGTGGAATTGGTTGGTGGAGTCAAGTGATGATAAAGCTGCTTTATTTGTGCCTTCAATTGTGGCAGGAGTGAGGAGATTGGCATATGAGGAGTTGAATTAGATGTACTCAAGCCCACTTGATAGCTTGAGGAGTTATTTTGAGGAGGTAGAGAACTTATGGTCTGCAGCAGCCGAGACTCCCCTGATGAGTTTTGTCGTTGGGACGACCGTGAAGCTCTGAACACCGATCTTTGGTTTGGTTTGTGCGCTTGCAATGCTTACACCAAAGGTTGTTTCAGTGAGTGAATTGTAATGGAGGCGGCGGTCTGCATGCAGCCAAGGCAGCTGATTCCGATGTAGGAGGCGTGGGTTTTGTGGTGGAGTCACCCATCATCACGCGTTTGCGACTTTCCTCCCAACGAACTTCAACAAAGATTTTGTTAATCTCTAGGGTTGGTTTCATGCCAAGCAAGCAGCCGCCCACATCATCTAATTTCGGACGAAAGCCTTCAAGAAAATCATAAATTCTCTCCTTCTCGATGTGTTTATGAAAGCGTTCTGCATCCCGCGAATTCTCCCATTCAAGATTGAGAAAGAGATCAAAGTTCAGCCCACAAGCAGTGTGTGTAAGTATTCAATAACATCAAAGTCGCCTTGTCGAAAAGAGCAAGCCTTGTTGCATAATTCAAACAATTGGGCCGAGTTATTCAAATCAGAAAAGGCTGTGGTAAGGGCATTCTAGAGATCCTTTGCAGTAGAGTAGAAGAGGAATGATTCTTTAATTTCTTCCTCCATTGAGTTGATGAGCCATGCCATGACCATCGAGTTTTGAGCATCCCACATGGGAAAAAAAGGATAAGCTTCATCAGGTTTTGTAGTTGTACCGTTGATGTAACCTAGACGGCTTCGGCTGCGAATAACAAGGAGGGCCGACTGAGACCATTGTAGGAAATTTTTGCCGTTGAGTTTGGTAAGGTAATTTGGAGTGAAGCATTATCGGAGACCGAAGGGAGCAAGGTCTGAGGTGTTGTGGCCGTGCTTGTAGGGAGAGGGTCCAAGGTCTTATTTGATCCCTCGGGATCCCCATCCTTGTGCACGTAAGTCATCATGGCTATTTCAACTATTCTGATGTCAATCCGATCCTAGCTTTGATACCATAAACTTGGAGAGAGGAGACACCAAAGAGTTGTACACGGGCACAGAGAGAGAGGAGAGTAGAGTAAACTTTTTTTTATTCCTTTTTCACTGAATAAATGACAGAAGAATTGGAGCATTATTTATAGATTACAAGAGAAGACTAAATCTAGGGTTAGTTATCTAACTTCCCTTAAAAATAAGAGATTCTCTTATAATATTTTGTTGCTACTTAACAAACCTCATAATCCAAATAACTTTCTAACTAATTCAACATGAACCTTAAGTGAACTTTTAGGCTTGTACAGTGGTTAATAAGGAGGTTGTGATGGCCTTTATGGGAGTCTAGATGCCCTATGAAAGTAAAAATTTCTGATTTAGACTCATTTTTGGGGCAGTCGATATATTGGGGAGAGATTACAAGCTAGATTCCCAAATATGTAACTTGTCAGGGACTTAAAATTATATTTTCTTCCCTTGCCTCTTTAGCCTCAAAGTGTGATATTTTAGGTTTTCATTATTCAATGTTTCTTGGGGTGTTAACATGCACCACAAAAGAAAATATTGTGTTAAATCAGCACCGAACCCAAAAGCTGAAGCATGGGTTACGGTAAATTGAATTCTATCAAAACTTTAATATGCCAAAGTGAGCATAATTTAGCGGTAATTGACATGTACTCCTTCCTTTGAGGTCGGAGGTTCAAATCTCCATTAACCAACATTTGTTGTACTAATTAACAAAAAAGATTTCTTTTTTTGTTTTTTTAAAACTCCCCCTCACTTGTGAGCTTGAAATCTTGTAGGACACAAGTGGAAAATATTAATTAGGAAGGAAATGATATTACAAGAGTTCGAACACAGGATCTTTTGCTCTGATACTGTGTTAAATCTTCACTGAAGTCAAAAGTTTAAGCTGATAAGTTATGGTAAATTTAATTTTATCAATATTTTAATATATCGAGTAATATGTCGTTGTATGGGCACAGTTTTTTTTGGAGCAAAAGCCAAAGTCAAGCAAGTTAATGCGGTAGAAGTTCATATTTGGGGAATATGGATAATAAGGAACATGAAGCTTTTTAAAGATAAGAATAAGTTTGAGAGATTCTTGATTTAGGTGAATTTTGAGCCTCTTGTTTGTGTGCACCATCAAATTCCTTTTGTAATTGTAATTTCTTTGTAGTTTCACATTATTGGAGTTCTTTTTTCGTAACTTTGATAAGTAGTCCTTTTCACCCTATCACTAAAAAGAGTTTCTTTTTTTGTTTTTAACCATAACGTTTACAATTTGTTAAGACTTGTACTTTTATGGGCTGTTTGAACTTTAAAAGATGTCACCAGGCACAGCAAAGGGGAGATATGGCGAAAGCAACATATCCTTCCAAAGTAGATCATTTTAAATACTTGTTGATGAGATGCTTATTAAAAGTTAAAACATTATATTGTCTGTCCTGAGTCTTCAAATTTGAGGCTTGCCATCTGGCTACTGACACTTTTCAATGCTGACTCTGATGCATTTTTATAACTTGTTTCTCTACCCAGATATTTGATGCAATCATTTGTGACCCTCCTTATGGAGTGCGTGCCGGGGGGCGTAAATCCGGTGGTCGGAAATTGTTAAAAGGAACTGTTGCTCCTTACACTGTTCCAGACGACAAGAGAACAGACCATATACCATCAACTGCAGCTTACAGCCTTGTTGAGTGTGTGCATGATTTACTTGACCTTGCTGCCAGGATGCTTGTAATGGGTGGCAGGCTTGTGTTCTTCTACCCTGTGTTGAGGGAAGAAGATTGTATGTTTAACCAATTCCCAGAGCATCCCTGTTTTACTTTAATCAGTTCTTCTGAGCAGATATTGAGCTCTCGATACAGCCGGGTGTTGCTAACTATGGTCAAAAGAAGTTCATACACTGAAGAAATGGCAGAGGCAGCAAGATTAAAACATGAAGAATTCAGGGAAAACCATTTGAAATGGTTAGAGGATGGTAATCTCCATTCTGCTGTTTTCAGTCCAGCCGCATATTCTGAGCTTGCAGGTGCTGGTAATGGTAATGTGAGCAAAGACCCGAAACCAAAATACAGAGGGAAGTATGTATAAATGGAAGTTAGTGTAGGTGTTGGTTTGCTCGTTCTCTGAATTATCTAAGCCCCATGGGTTTTGGTTCATGTGCGCCCTGTTTTTTCTGGGAGTAGGAGAGTAGGAAGGATCTATGATATTAGCTTTCTGGAAAAATTCTCCCACATTTGAATTGAAATTGAGATACTGATACAAGTTCTCAGATTCTCTTTGAATCTTTTGAGATACGTCATTGGAGAGAAGTCTAGCAGTGAAATTATCTCAGCATGCATGGTTTAGTTGCATTGCTGATCACCAGTGTCTCTACTGAAAAAGTATGTGAGATTTTTATAAAAATGTGATAATTTTAGACAAGAGAACTTTAGTTACTATGACAGAGTTTTGCAAGTATTTATGTTTTTTTCCCTTGGTGTATGTGAATCTGTATGAAGGGTTTTTTTTTTTTTTTTTTTTTAATAATAAAAATTTTCTAACTTAATAGAAACAATAATTTTCCCACTTAAATAGGTAAACTTTTCGCTAATTTAGATTTTTGGAGAAAAAAACATTGGTTGGAGTGAAACTTATACATGGTAATTAAAATCATCATTTTATATAAAAACATTGCAAATGTTATTCTTGTGTTGGTCTAAATATATATTTTAGTCATTAATGTTTGAGTTATTTATTTATTTTTTCAATTGATTCATAAATCTTAATTCTTAACACTTTTAATTAAATTTTTTAGGCATTGAAGTTTTTTTTCAATTTAATTCTTATAATTGTTATAAAATTGACGTATGTATTATGATTTACTTTGGGTCAAATAAGTAACTAACTATTAAGTTTATGAAATAAGTTTTATTTAATTATTATTTTATGAGTAAGCGGTATGTGTTTGGTAGCAGATTTGGTTAGTGATCTGAAAACAAAATTTTGAAAATTAGAGATTCAATGAAAATCAAGGTATTTCATGTTTTCAGTATTTTTGAATAGGTGTCTAGTAGTAGATTTGGAAATTGGCTCTCAATTAAACAATTCTTCAAAATGTTTTTGATAATATATTTATAAACCATAAAAATAGTTCTTCTAAGTACCAATTACTACACATTAGGTTGAATCTCAAATTATTATTAATTAATTTATGAACATTTTTTATGTTATAAATTTTGTATACTTATTATTTATAATAACACATATATTATATTATACATGATTTAATTTAACAAAAATGAAATGAGTTTATAACGTGAAATACTATATTTATCAAAGTTTTTATTATCTTTAATGTAATTATGCATTTTAAAATTTCAAATTCAAAATCTGGATATACTAAAAACAATAAAATGTTGATTTTAGAATTTTCATTATTTGGATCATATAATCCAAAAACAGTTTTAAAAAACAAATTTGTCAAATAGATATTCATTGAATTCATTTGATTTAGTGAATCTGAAAATATAAAAAAGAATCTAGATTGCATACCAATCAACTTTATTTTTTTTTAGTTGAAAATTATGGAGGTAGGAGATTGAGCCATCACTATTTGGGAAGGTAATAAGTGCTTTTTCCATTGAGCTATGTTCTGATTAACAAAATATTAAGTATTTTTATTTTATTAATAAAGTGTGTTAACATTATTTTAACATTTTGTGATAATAAATACTTGATTGAAAACAAATAATCAATAAAGGATGAAATTGAAACTTTTAAAAGATTGGAGACTAAATTGAAAAAAAAACTCAAACATTAGGAACTAAAATATATTTTTACCATATGTTATTTTAGACAAATGTAAGATATTTTTTTACCTTTTTTTTTGTAGGAAATTAAAAATTGATAATAAAAAAATTAAAACCCAATTTGATAACCAATTATATATATTTTTTATCCTTCTGTTTTCTAAAGAAAAAATCATATATATTTGATAACTATTCCATACACGTAGAAATGAAACAAATCTTTTAGGTCACTGAGACTAGAGAGGAAGTAAAAATGGAGCACAAAGCTAATTTTTATTGATATATGTAATAGGAAGTATACCAATGATATACCTCAAATAAGGTATATCACTAATTTACTATAAGATAGTTGATGATTTACTAAATCAACGTCTTTTTATTTGTGTAGTTTTTAGTTGTCTCTCTTATCTTAAATGATTTGTCTGCAAACTACTTTCAAATTTTTAGTAAAAAACAGTGGAGGAAATGGAAGATATGATGAACAAAGAAAAGTAGATGATAGAGGAAGAAGAAAACAATGTGCAAGATCAAATAGAACATAGAAGTGTAGACTCAATTTGTTTGGAAGAAATACAATAAGTTAAAAGAGTGTAGAAGAAAATTTTAGGTATGTTGACTTCATTAATAGAAGTTATTATGAGTAAATTTGAACCACAACAACAACCCTAAAGGGATAGAGAAAAGGAAAATTGTGACTGGCAGTTACAAATAAATAACGTTAATGAAAAATGGCTAAAAGCTCTCAATATTCAAATTTGTGGTACTCGATTTTAAGGGGAGGAGAGTGAAGAATTATTTATTATGTTTACACCCCAAGTATATATAGATACTCACAGTTAGTATTCCCAACTGTAAGTTAAATTTCTTTTTACAATCATCTCTAACTAAATTTTGACTTATCTTTTCCTAGACCTTTGATAATTCTGCATAATTTTATTTCTAATTATTTACAAATTTATTAATCTTATCTTAATTCAAGATTTTTTTTTTCCAAAATTTAAATCCCTAGATCTTTGACAATTCAAATTTGTAGAAATTTATGTCTGATTATTTACAAATCTATTAATTTTATCTTAATTCAATATATCAGTCACTGTTTTTTTTTTTTTTTTTTTTCACTTTTTCAAACAATCGTAATTACATCAATTTATAACCAGCAGTGAGATACATGAGTCATTTTCAAAAATACCGACATTCCCAAAAAAATCCTAAAAAAATGGATGGAGTTTTAGAATTCAAATACCTATTTTTAAATTGGAGGGTCTCGATGTCATTCTTGATGCTCAAAACACGTGTTTGTGAAATTTCGTCCATAGCGTCTTGACGCTTGAAGATCGCTGAAAGGAAAACGACATTGTTTTGGATAGGTTGAGATGCTGTCCCTAGCACCTCGACGCTATGTCGATAGACAATATATATTCATCCTTAAGTCTATGGATTTGGGGAGCTAATTTCGAAGGTTTCAACCCTAATTTCGATTCCATACACAAATTGGGAGTTTTGGGAGAACTTTTGAAGCATTGTTGAAGATATTGAGCTCGGAATTGGTGGAGATCGTCAAGAAAATGCAAGATCGACACTAGTTTGTGCATTTTCTCTCATTTCCTTTAGTTTTGGATTCTAATTTATGGTTGTAATTGGGAGTTTAGAGGATGTTTTTGGTGATTATGAGTAGCTAGACTCCATAATTCTCGAGATTGATGTAATCTTTTGGACCAATTGCTTAATTAATTAGATCTTATGACTAAATTGCATTTAATTTCATTTGTGCATTTATTGCTTAATGCCTTTAATCTCTTGATCAAAGATTAATTGCCCTGTTCTGAGTTGATACTTGAGAGAGGGAACTTAGATTAGAACCCAAATGCATGACTAGTGATTGTTTATTCCTGAGTGATACATGAGTGATAAAAACATCATTAGAGGTTAATAATGAAGAGTCGTAATGCCGTGCAAAGTTAGTTAAGGTTACGAACACGTAGTTCAATTAGCTATGCATGAGATAGGATGAGCTCGAAAGAGGATTCCTTGGTAAAAGGATTCTAGACTTATGAAGTAGGTGTTTAATTAGTCTA
This sequence comes from Trichosanthes truncata, assembly GCA_033996785.1. NCBI lineage: Eukaryota > Viridiplantae > Streptophyta > Magnoliopsida > Cucurbitales > Cucurbitaceae > Trichosanthes > Trichosanthes truncata. The sequence continues at coordinate 15,110,338 of MU867261.1, read as the reverse complement.
ATTTTCTAATTCATTAAGTTAAAAGGTCCAATTAATGAAATCAACTCTGTAGAATATCCTCTCTTAATTGTGTCTCTGCCTTTTATTTTATGCATTTATTTTCTATTTTTAGCTTTTTTTTCCTTGCATTCGATTTTGGTCTCTAAATAAAATCAAGTGATATTATTCATAGTATTTAAATTAATTAACAACGCCAGTTTTGAGGACGATACTTGAAATACTCAAATCACTATAAAACTTGCCTGTGCATTTGCAGATTGCAAAATATTTTCGCAACAAGTTTTTAGCATTGTTGCCAGAGATTGACAAGTTTTAATTCGTTTAATACTGTGGGGAAATTGTTTGGTCTTAATTTAGAGGTTTTTGCTTTATTTTAGTTTTCTTGTTTTTGTTTTCGCTTTGAGTCTTAGTCCCTTGTTTTTGGTTGTGTTGTTATTTGGTGTTTGCATTTGAGCATGTGCTAAGTTTCTTTTGTTGATTAAGAGTATAGATGATGTTTCTTTTATTGATTAAGAGTATAGCTGATATGTGAGTACCAAGTATCGAATTTGGGGATACTTACCACGACACCAATTTGGGGATTCATCGGGTTGTTCATTGATCGAAGTACATGCAAGCACACGCGATCGAAGTAATATAAAATGGTATGTGAGTACCAAGTATCGAATCCCAAGGGAATTGGAAAGGGTTAATCAATTAAATATCATTCTTAATCGCATTTAATTTTATTTAGGAAAACAAATCGCCGGAAGAACATGTAATGCAAAAGACTTAAAACAAGAAATAAAGGGATAAATTGAAGAGCACGAATTTAAGGGCTGAGTTTAGGACATTAATCTCACCAATGGACCATTTATCGAGTTTAACGGGCATTTGTTATTAATTAAACAATTTAATTGAATCTAAGGATAATGTATCATGGAATCCTCTGTCAAGCTCTTCCAAATCTCAGGTGTAATGAATTAAATTACGTGTCCATGTCATTAATTAATTCTCAACCAACATTAAAGAACCCTATCATCAATCTTAATTGATGTTTTTATCACTGTCGTGTCCAAACATCAATTATCATGTAATTTACGCTCTAATTTATGTACTCTTTGTCAAGCAATAGCATAAATCAGCAGTTCATTAACTCCTTGCTTAGGGGATTTAAAGCATTAAGAACATTGCATGAAATTAACAACAATAATTAATCACAAATTCTAATTAAGTTCAATTACATGGTCCAAAGGCTTAATTAAGCCATAAACTCTACTATCTAGTCAAGGTACCCCATACTTCAGTGTAGAACAACCAAACCCATCTCAAAATACTCAATCACAACAGAGAAAAACAGGAAAAACAGAGAAATAAACCCGTTACGCATCAATCCACAACTGCCACTACGATCTTCACGAACCTCGGCGTCAAATCTTCGAGATATCCGCTCTGAATCAGCCCCCAATCTCTTTACACCCTCTCCAATCGTTGATTAGAGTCTAAAACCTTCACCCCCCAAAAATGATGAAGAATCGAAGTATTAGAAGTTGTAATCGGGACAGTGTTTCAACGCCATTAGTAGCGTTGCAACGCCACAGGGCAGCGATGCAATGCTATCTCTCGGTTTTGCACACCAAATTAAGGCGTTGCAAAGGCATTTCAAGTGTTGCAACGCCGTCCTCTTGGCCCCAACAGCTTGTGCAACAACTCTTCTTATCCTTAGCTCCTCCAAAAGCTTTAAAATAGCTCCATCTTCACCATTTTACTCCAAATTCTTAATTCTGCTGTCACTTACTAGGATTCCTAAAATGAACAAATAATTGACATAAAATCTCACATTTAAACCGTAAAACTAGCTAAAATAAGGCATAATATAGTACTAATTTAGTGCTATCATTCATGAAACTTAGATCATTGAATACATAAAACAAGCATCAAAGACACTTAAGGATCTAATCGAACTTAAGGGAAATGCCACAAAGCTCTTAATCCCTTAAAAGACCAATTCAACCTAGTATTGTTTTAGTCCTAAATTGACTCTAAGAGCTAGGCACAATAGCATTCCATGCTCCCTAAATCAATTGCATTAAGAACGAGGATTGATTAGAACCTACTAATTAACTGGATAGCCTAATTAATTAGCAAGCATTTTGTTTCTAAAGCATATCATGCAAACTACACGAGAGACTATACTATTCTATGTAAATATGAGCCGACATTCGTGCTACTAAATAAATGCTAAAAATCGAAAAGATAACGATAACGAAATCAAGCATAGCGGTGAACGATCATACATACTCGAGGCGTCAATTCTAATATGCATTCAAGTTCTATAATGAAAGTAAGAAACAAAAGATGCTTAAACAGAAATTGAAGTATAAATCAAAACATAAAATCTCACAAAGTTGCATGATCAAAACCTAATCACTCTTGAATTGGCATTGTACTCTAATCGGACATCATGGATTTGACTCCTGACTCCATGAATCGAGCTAAAGCTTTTAAAAATGGCTAAAAGGTCTTAAAGCGATAAAGAGAGGAAAGCAATTAAGAGAGAAATGACTGGATTGTCTAACATATGACCTAAAAGCGAAAAATAAGTATTTATATTAATTGACGTAGCGTCTTGACGCTACCAACGTTGATCCTAGCATTCCACAGCGTTGAGGGGCTTTTAGGTTGACGCTCCATCAAAGTAGCATCTCGACGTTACCCTATTATGGAAGCTACTGCTTTTTGCATCTGCGTGCCAAGTGTCACGGTCATGCTTGTCCTGGGCGTGTTGCCCGTGGCCGCATGCCCATCTCAACCCCTTTTTATCATGCTTTCATTATATGTATGTCTTATTGCTTTCTAGTTAGCTTTACTTGTAATTTTGTGGCCGTATGACTCCTCGCCACTTTGCATGTTCAAGCCTGTCAAAGGCATAAATCTCAAAATGTACTATAGGGGGGTATGACTAGTTGTCCATCATTCCTACCCGAAGTTATATGCAATCTAAGCTGTTGTTGACCCTTCTCTCGCTTATTGCCTATAACATTTATATGAACAAACGTTTTCTCAAAAGCTTTCAAAACACTTTCTCTCTCCCGGTTTTCTAAAACATTTTCTCCCGGGACTCGAGGGGAGGCTAGACCCTATACGGAAGTATTCCGCGACTTCCGTTTTTCGAAAGGCTGACTTGCTCGCCGGGTTAGAGCAGGTGCCGCACGGTCGAAGAGCTGCGACCGTGACACCAAGCGTCTCAATGCTTGTTTTAGCGTCTAGATGCTCTCACCAGGGGCAAAATGATCATTTCACTCTATCTTCTTGCTCAGTTGCTTGAATGACCTTCGGTTTGGACCAAATTATCTCCGAATGGCTGCAAACTCTCCAAAACATGTCTTTTGCTCAATAACCTACAAAATAAGCAATTAAGAACATAAATTGTATCTAGCTAGCACGAATTAAGCAAGAATAAATAGGACTTTCTAGGTCATATCAATAGCTTCTAATAATTTTGGGTGGCCCTTTAGGGAGTCTTAATCCCAAGATCCAACATCACCTGTTAATTCTTCCCCTGTTAATTATCTCTCTTTTAACCATGTGCTTGATAGTGTGGATTATGGTTTTCATGTTCTTCAAATGCCGACTCATTATCATACTAAATCTATGAGTTATGAAAATTCTTTGTATGACAGTGATAAGTTCATTTAGAATCATGATTCATATCCTACCCAGTTGGAGGAAAGGTCTCCCTTAGAAAACCTATTGCAAAATTGTATTTTGGATTTTAGAGCCAAGAGCTTGTGCTTAGCAAAATTGTAGGAGAGACCTTAGGAAGCCTAATTAGAGGAAGAATCCCCTTTAGAAATATAATTGAGAGAGTTTATGGAGGAGTCTAGAGCTAATAGTTTGCACTTAGCAGAATTACAGGAGAGACTCCAAACCCAAGGGGAAGTTAATGAATTGGGATCCACTTCTTTAGGATGTCAAGTGAGTCAATTGGCCACTGATTCACTAATAGCCTTTCATGAGCAAAATTCTTTTGATACCGCTGAGGTTGGGCAATTGAGGGTGAGATGGTGAGATACATAGAAGAGAGTGGGGATGAGTTAGAGAGTTTTGACATATACTAGGGGCACATTTGTGAGGTAGAGAAAGAAGATGAGTCCTCTTTGGAAGAGGAAGTCCAAGTGATAGAGTTTTAGGCTGAAAAGCCTACCCTATTTTATCTCTTGAAATTTCTCTTAATCATGATTGTTCTTTTTCTTATTCTCACGAGTCTGAGTCATTTTATTTTGATATTTCATCTTTTTTTATTAAAAAAAATACCAAAAATATTTATGTTTTAGGGGCCCACGAGAAGCTAATGAGCTTGCTTGTCTTAGTAGGCTACATCTATTTTAGCAAAAAAGGGGCAGTAGAAATATGAGCCATTTTATGTACTTGGAAGCACCCACATGAGTCCTATCTTGCTAGAGACGTCAAATAAACGCTTCTTGGGAGGCAACCCAAGCTTTTTTTCTTCTGTTTTCTTTTTAGTTTTTCTTTTAGTTTGTAGTGTGTTGATCTTATGTTCTTATTGTTATCTTTTGTAGGAGCTCGAGAATCATAGCTCTCCTTCACAATGCACCCAAGTTGATTGTTCAGACTGACATTGTTGATTCTCTCGCACTCCAGGGCAGTATCGTTCTCCCCTTTATTTTTTTTTTAAATTTATCCTTAAGCATGCTTAGATAGAGTGGATAATTAATACATTGAGGACAATGAATACTTTAAGTTTGGGAGTAATGCTTCTGCCTAGTCTTGAGTTGTCCTAAATTTTCTTTTTTTGGTGATATATAGGATGATTTTGTTGCATTTGTGTGACTAGGACTGCGTATGATGTGATCTAGATAATGATATTGTCCAGTTGTTGAAATATAATAACATGTACTAGATTTGAGTATTTTTTTTTTGCTTTGAACTCCGTCCACTTGTGGAGCACTTAGCTTATCTATTAATCATTTTGAAGTCTTAGAACAAGGTTATATTTTCCAAATTTTGTTGTCACCTGATAGGACCATAAAATTCCTATCATAACTCTACTAATTCATGCTAGTTTGTGTAGATTTTATGAGGTTTACTGCCTATTTTATAGGTTATTGAGCATAAGGTACCTTGTAGAGCTTTTTCGTTAATTTGGATTAATTCGGAACAAACTGGAGGTCATTCAAGCAATCGAGTAAGAAGATGGAGCAAAATGACAAAAATGCCCTTGACGAGAATGTCTCAATGCCAGTTCAAGCGTCTCAACGTTGAAAAAAAGGCAGTAATTGATGGAATAGGACAACGTCTAGACGTTATTTCAATGCACACGCTTAAGCCTCACTCGACGCTACGGAATGCTAGGGGTTGACACTAGTAGCATCTCGACGCTACGTCTATTTATATAAAAGCTTATTTTTTTGAATTAGGGTTTTATGTACGTTTTAGCAGTCGTTTTGTGCAAAACTCTCTCTATTCTTTACTGCTTTTAGCTATTTTAGTCATTTTAGGATAGATTTAGTCCAAATTATGGGTTTGTGGCTCGAAATTTCTATGTCTAGCTAAGCGAAAATGCCAATTCTGAGAAATTGTCGAGTTTTCACATTATAACGTCATGAGGTTTTGAACGTTTTGTACTTAATTTCAGTATTAATGCATCTTTAGTTCTTTGTTTTTATTCTTAAGCATGCTCATAGGTAGATTGACAACGTATGCACACGAGTGTTTTTAACCATGATGTGTGCAATTCTTTAAATGTTTAATTATCGAGAGAGCGCGCTTAATTTTAGTAGCAAAGAGCTAAAGCATCAGTGAGTTTGTGTTTATCATGAACCATAGTTTGCATGCTAGGTTCTAAGAATTAAAGAATGGTAAAATTGGTTTAGGTCAGCCAACCTAGATTAGTTTAATCGTCTCAACTAATCTCTAGAACTTAATGCGGCTAGCTCGAGGGGTATGGAATGCTATCGTCCCAACTTTTATCGGGTTAGTCTAGGTTCTAATTGATGCTAAGTTAATTAGATTATTTTAAGAGACAGTTAGGGGCTTTGTTGGCTTTTCCAACAAAGCTAGTTGACTACATTTAATTCAAAATTGCAATTTGATACCTATGATTGATGTTGCAAAATTAAACCCCGATGTGACCCCAGATTGGTGCCTAATTTTTTTGAAGTCTATCCCTTGCTTTTATTTACGTTTATGCTATTTAAATTCCTTGTAAATTACCTTTTTTTTTTTGCATCAAAACCCATATGTATTGTTTGATAATTCATTGAATTGAGAAAAAGTAACCTGATTCCCTGTGGTTCGACCCAGGCAACTATCACTACAAATCTTTGTTTGGTTTGGCTTATAAGTATTATTTGACAGGTTTGATAAGCCTTGATCAAATTGGCGCCGTTGCTGGAGAATCGACGTGTACTTTTTCTTTTTGTTTTGAATTCCTGATCTTTCTCTTTTGTTTTGTGCATGAACACTCGTTCTTCACAGGAGCAACTTGGACTACAATTCTTTCCTGAAGTTGCAAAGGAGGAGTGACGTTTGAAAAGAGAAGCGAAAGAGAAGGAAAACGAGCTTCACGAAGATATCCCTTACAACCTTGGCAAGAGATGAAATCATGGCCGAGCGCACACTGAAGCTGTTAGTGACCCCAAACTTGACTCAGAAGCCCCTCTACATCACATATCTGGAAACCCAAGGTGATTTTGGGCTTAAGCCTGGTTTAATTCACTTGTGGCTTATTTCTGTGGTTGTGCAGGTGAAGATCCCCACAAACACCTACAAGAGTTTCATATCGTTTGCTCGAGGATGAAGCCCCACAACGTGACTAAAAAGTGGATTAATTTAAGGGCGTTCCCATTCTCTCTCAAGGACCAGGCGAAGGACTGGTTGTACTTTTTGCCGTCTAGACGATCACTACTTGGGTTGAGATGAAGCAGCTATTCTTGGAGAAATTATGCCCTGCGTTGAGAGTAGCCAACATACGGAAAGAGATCTACATGATCATTCAGATCACTGGAGAGACTCTTCATGAGTATTGGTAACGATTCAAGCAGCTGTATGCAAGCTTTCCTAACCATCAGATCTCGAACCAGCTACTGATTCAGTACTTTTACGAGGGATTGCTGTCGACAGAGAGGAGTATGATAGATTCAGCCAGTGGTGGTGTGTTGGTAAACAAGACTCCTGTAGAAGCGAAGCTACTAATCTTGAGCATGGTAGAGAATTCTCAGCAGTTTGGGATGTGTGGACTTGCACCTTCAGGAAAATTAGCTCAGTTGAGAGAGGTTAGTTGATAAGAGGGCTTGTCGAAGGCCATATCAAGATTAAATTTATAAAAAATGATCTAAATATTTTGCAATAATAGTGGCCAAGGTCATCCACAAGGATTGGAGTTCTTAGATTTAATTAAGTACCATAGTTAATTATGCCCAATTTTATTTAGAGAAATATAACTTCTGTTTGATTTTTTTACAAATAAATAGAACCTAAACTATTATTTACAAAGTTGGAATCCAATTTTAGCGAGATATTTAAAAATTGCAATCCATGAAGCACAACTATGAAATTGATTAAAGAATTACGAAACATGCAAAAGTCCTAAGCCAAGAATTACTAAGGTATTCAATTGACTCTCTCGAGCCCAATTGAACTCATGCAAAGAAGTAAATCAACCTCTCGGTCTATTTCTACCACTAAACATGGCATTATGAAATTCTCTTAAGGGCTTCTAACATTAACCTATTCATTCTCATTCAATAGACCAATCCTAGTCATGTATCTAAGTCCTTAGTTAAATTTACTTTCTCAAGCTAAACTTAACTTAACATACAAAGCTATGGTCAAAAGCTTAGAAGATTGATTCAAGATGCATAAAAGACATTACAAAAACACAAATCAATAAATCTAACATAGTCTTACAAAAGTTATACAATCAACCATCAGTTTACAATACTCAATTACATTCAAATACGATCCAAAAAATCCTAAAATTAAAGAAAAAAAGTAAAGAGAATATAGAGAAAAACTGTACGACGCGTGCCAACACTCGTTCCCGATGTGATATCCCACGATCCCAAGCCTTGAGTCTCCTCCTTAGCTCTCCAATATAACCTCTAGAACTCAAAACAGTGCCTCTATCGAAATTAGGGTTTAAGTCTCTTAAAATGGCTCCCCTTTTGACGAATAAATTTTTTTCCTTAATAGACATCGAGACAGTGTTGCAACACTGTCCCTCGAATTTTATAAAAAAGGAAAAAATTATTTTGACTGGCATTGCAACGCTCTGGACAGCGTTGCAACGTTATGCCTACTGCATTCCAAGGTTGAAAGGCTGCTGATGTAGTGTTGCAAAGTTACAGATGGTGTTGCAACGCTATACTCTCAGGCTCACAAGCTTTGTTACTTCTTTTCAACACTTGGATCCTCAAATATAGCTCAATTTTGGTCCAAATTCGTCCAAATACTTCACAATGCTCCGGTTTTGATCAAATTGCTCGATTTCTACAAAATATACATAAAAATACATGAAAGTACATACAATCATAGCAAACTAGCATAAAACTAAGCCTAGAAATAGCATACTTTTGCATGATCTCAATTAACTGATTTGACTAACCTTGTGCACTAGTTGGTTGTAGGAAAAGTTCAAACGATGAAGGCTTGTGGCCTGTGTTCGACTCAGGGCCACAACACTAATGAGTGTCCTCAGCTCCAAACGGGATCCATAACAGAAGTGAATGCATTGGGCGGGTACGCGAGTAACCAAAACCACAACCATAGGAACTATGACTCGTGATAGATTCAAAATAGTTCTATATTATTCATGTTAATTCGTGCTAGTTCGATAGTTTTTATGTGTATAATTTTTTATTTTGTAGGTATTCAAGCAAGAGAAATGTTTTGGAATGATTGCATCTAATTAGAGTTAATTCGGACCAATTTGGAGGTCATTTGAACAATCGAGTAAGAAGATAGAATGCATGAGAACATGACAATATCGATATGCTGTTGCAATGGAGCGTCAAGCAACCCTCGCGTGAAGCTGCGACGAGGTCATTTGTCTTCGTTTTTGTCCGTTGTAATGAGACCACCTTAGCATTTACTCTTTGTTTATAGTAGCTTTAGGATAGTTTTAATATTTTCGATTGATCCTCAGTGTCGGGCTACATTGATTTGATGTTTGGCCAGACTTTCGATACCGATTTGAGTGTAAAGAACGGTACTTTGTAATTTTTGTGAGATTTATTCTTAATTTCTCTATGCATATCAGTAGCTTGTTGTTCTTTTATCTTAGCTTGATTATGTGCATGCTTGTAGGTAGATTAAAACTCTATTCGCATCGAGTATATTATTTAGACTAGTTTAAGGTAACAAGTTGGTCGAATATCTTTCTAGCATGTTTAATATGTCTTGATTCTCACTTTAACACTACAACATGAATTTATTCGTAGATAGTCTGACAACCTATTCGCGTTTAATAAGTTTATGATTGCTAGTTTAAGTAGCACTAGGTCGGGCTCATGTTCGCATAGTAGGGAGCTTCCTGCTAATGTAGTTTGCATGATAGGACTTTAGAATTAAGAAAACGGGTTAGTTAAATTAGATAGGCCAATCTAGTTTAATCAATTCGTCTTAATCAATCCTTAGAGCGTAAAGCAGCTAGCAACATTAGTATGGAACACTATCGTTCATAACACTCATTTAGTGTTATCTTATTCCTTGTGTTTATGCTAGTTTTAGTATGATTTGGTGAGCATTTAAGTATTTTTATGCTGATTTTGTAGAAATCGAGCTAAAGGAGCAAAATCAGAGTGTTTGGGAGTAATATGATGAATATTATAGCCTTTTGGAGCCATATTGAAGATCAAAGAAGAGAAGAAGTGGAGTTTTGACAAAGGAACTTGAGGGGAGAGAGTCTAGACCCTTAAAATGGCGTCCAGACACCATATTTGATGTGTCAAACTTGAGAGTAAGCGTCTTGATGCTGTTCTGTGGCATCTCGACACTCAAAACACGTGCAACTGAGCATCTCCATTCAAAGCGTTTCAACGTTAGAGGCATGCTCATTGGGAGAACGAGATCGTTTGGGTGTAGCATCTCAACGCAGTCCCTAGCCTCTCGACACTGCTTCGATAGAGGGTATTTATTCTTCATTTTCTCTTCATCTAAGAGGAGGCCATTATGAGGATTGAAGCCTTATTCTCAATTCCACGCCATAATTAAGGGTATTGGGAGTGATTGTGAGCATTTTTGGAGCGGATTTAAAGACCTTAGAGGTAGGGTTTGTAGTTGATCGCTGCAGAAACACAAGATCATCCTTTGTTTGCATTATTCTTCCCTTTTCCTTTCAATTGTAGTTACTTTAGTGGCTGATTATATGATTCTAAATATTCTTATCCCTAATTATTTGGGTTTAGTTGTTAAACATTGTTTTATGCTTAATTGTTGAATTACTTTAGATTAATTGCTTGTTTAATAGATGTTTGTGATTAATTAGGCTTTGAATCATTCATGCATTTAGGGCTTAAGGCTTTTAATTGATGTTTGTTAATTAATTGAGGTAGGATTAAGTTGAGCTCGACAAATGATATTTAGTTAGCTTAATGCACGATTAATTAACTACTCGAGTGACAATGGGGTTAGAGGTTAATTAATTGTAGTTTGCGCCGAAGTTTAATTAATTGGACACTAGTTAATTGAGTTGTTACTAAGTAGAAACTCGAAAAAGAGAAGCTTAGGCGAGAATGGAATGCATGACTGCTGGTTAATTACCTGAGTGACAGTAGGAGTGATAATTAATCAATAGAAATCTGTAATGAAGAGTCTTAATGCCTTGTACAGGTTAGCTAGCGCTAGGGACACCTAGGTTAGTTAGTTAATACTTGAGAATTGGAAGAGACCGACAGAAGATTCTATGTCCATAGGCTTCTAAACTTATGAGTTCATTGTCGAGTTAGTCATATTTGTCTGTTTAACTAGTAATTAATCCTATCCCCAAGTCTATCCCTTAGGTTTGTGTCTCCCATTTATTTTCTTGCATTTATTTTTTGTACTTCGTTTATCTTCCTTTATGTTGTTGTTCTTGAAGCGAATAATCTAATTAAACCCAAGTTGAAGCGTAGGAATCGATTTGAGTTTATTTAGAATTAAATAATAATATTATGGTTAAGCATAGCATACATTGAAAATATGGAGAATCTTCTGGCGGGTCTTTATCTCCACCACAAAGTCTTCCTAGCTATGACTCTAACACAAGATCAAGACTTGTGGGAGCCTTTTGAAAGAAAATCCACAAGGGATTGAAGAGGAATAGATTTATAGAGAATTCTTTAATTCTCTATTAAGGAGATGTGTGTTGTGAAGAATGCACAATGACTCACCCCTAGGGTTCTATTTATAGTGGTTTAGGGAAAATAATTAAATAATATATTTTAATACTAATATATTAAAATATATTTATCTAACCAATTTAAATCTTATTCAAACCGTTTAAAATTCTCCTACGATATCTATTTCCTAATTTGAATCCAATTCAAATTTAATAAATATCTTTTATTTAATGTATCTAATATATATTAATTATTTTAATATTTAATGTATCTAATATATATTAATTATTTTAATATTTAATGTATCAAATACAATAAACATATTTTCTTCTTTTATATTTAATATATCTAAAATATTAAATATTAATTTGAACACTTTAAATTAAATATTAAATTTGAACATTTCAAATTTTAATATTTAATGTATCAAATACAATAAATATATTTTCTTCTTTTATATTTAATATATCTAATATATTAAATATTAATTTGAACACTTCAAATTAAATATTAAATTGAACATTTCAAAATTTTCTTTCAACTAAATTGATCTTTTAGTGTTACTATGAGCTAGCAAGGGACCTTATGGACCTACAGATTATAAGCTCCAATGATACAAAATTAATTAATTAAACTCTTTAATTAATTAATTTTCATTCATTAACTATAGGTCACTCCACTATAGACATAGAGTTGCACTCTTATGCACTGTATGACAAGTTGTGTCCATAGATATAATCATTACATATAAGTGGATCCTTGACGAGTTGTTCGTAATTACAGCTGGGTCAAAAAGTCCGTTTTACCCCTATAATTACATCTTGCACCTTAAGTACCACTGATTTTCTAATGAACAATATGTTTATAATCTAATTATAAACTAAGTCCCTCTCGGGCAATTGAGAGGGTGGGGCCCCATTGTTCAAGTCTCGAAATCAGCACTTAAGAGAACTACTCATCTACTTACCCTATATGGGAAGGAGTGAATTCCATCTTGTTAGATTATGTTCCCAGCTCCCTATTTGGTCAAGTCCCCAAAATGGTAGGCATATTGAATCAGCTACAAAAACCACTATCACCCATGCAAATCAAAGGACAAGCCCTCACAGGCAGGAGTTCATAACTCACTCAGGATTAAAATTGAGTCGCATATGATCATCCTGATGAAATATTAATCTTCTCAATTAACGGATTTATAAAGAGATATTAAATATTTCGTGGTCCAGTCTTATACAAACTCATTGTATAAGATACCCCCACTCACATGTCTCCACATGAATGATTTGGATCAAATCATTTGTAACTATTATAAAGTGGGCCGTATCAATAGTGTTACCAGGATAAGGCACCCAACCTTATCCATATACTATGGCCCTTTAGCTTATTTCTTGAACATGATCCTCTCGTATGTCAACCACATACTGTTCAAGATTACACTAATAACCTTGGATTTTTCATATAATGGATAATATTATATTGCAAATAAAATAATCAAAATTATTAAATAAATTATTAATTACGAGGATTTAGAGCATAAATCCCAACAATTTTCAGAATAAAGTAAAGTGAGATTATTGGTGGTATTTAATTGAATTAAAACCAATCTATGTGGATACGATACTCAATAGGAATGTCATTTTATTATTACTTCGATCGCCATTGTTTGCATGTACCCCGATAAATTGTGCCCAGCTTATTAGGTTAGGTTGTTAACTTGATGCTAGGTTAGGTTAATTGATTTAGGGGGCCTAATTTTGCTTAGGGGCTTTGCTGGCTTTTTCGGTAAAGTCGAGTAGGTGATAAATTGCTAATTAGATTTCATGTTGGTCATATGGATAAAAAATTACATTGTTGCTAGTTTTGCTCCGAATCGGTGCCTGAGGTGAGATCTTTATCTTTACTATTTTAGTCTTTCTGTCTCTTTTATGCTTTATTCCAAACCCCCCCAGTGTGTGTCAATAAGAAATCTATTTGATAGAAATCAATTATTCGATTCCCTGTGGTTCGACTGGGTCCACTATTAATTATACAAGTAGTTAATTTTAGAACGGTAAATATAAATGTATTTGTTGAGCCTTCGACAAGCTTCACATCACCACCCCAACTTTAGTTATAGGAATCAAGGAGACTTTCAAAAACAACCTCAAAACTTAAATTGACCTCCACCAGCACAGACATAACCTTAGGCTCAGCCTTTGAGTTTAGGTACGCCCGTAGAAGACATTATAAAAAGCCTTGCTGAAAATACTCTTAAATTTCAATAGGAAACGTGTATTGGAATGAAAAACTTGGGCAACCAGATCACCCAGTTGGCCAATTCAGTGATGAAGCTCGAGAACCAAAACTCAGGGAAGTTACATGCTCAGCTAGAGGTGCCCCACATTGAAAATGTAAGTGCTTTAGTGCTGAGGAGCTGTAAAGAAGTTTATCCTAAATTCCATCTGACCAGAAGACCTAGAAAATTGATGAAGAAGAAGAAAAACTGACCCCTAGACCCACGAGAGGTATTGTGTTCGATCCACCCCTTAATTTGAATTCTTACGTCCCTTGTGTGCCCTCTCCTAGCAGATTGGTTGCACGAAAGGAAGAAAAAATTTAGAAAGAAGATGAGCAAGAAAAGGACATGCTAGAGGTGTTCGACAAGGTAGAGGTGAAAATCCCACTTCTAAATGTGGTTAAGAAAATCTCGAAATTTGCTTGTTTCTTGAAGAAGTGGTGTACTCTGAAGAGAGAAAAAAAAGGAGAAAGGTAAGAAAGTGGTTAGTATGAATGTTTATGTTGTTCCATAAGTCAATGCCTGAAAAGTGCTTTGACCTTGGCATGTTTACCTTACCGTGTATGATTGGTGATAAAGAGATTAAACATGCCATGCTAGACTTAGGTGCATCGATTAATGTTATGCCTTTGTCTGTTTATAAAGAGCAAGATCTGAATGGATTACATGAAAATGGCGTTGTTATTTAATTAGCAGATTGTTCCACTGTTAAACCCCTAAGCATAGTTGAGAATGTACTTGTGAAAGTTAAAAATTTTCTGTTTCTTACGGACTTCTATGTTATAGACATGGGCAATAGGCCAAAGCATACATCTGCATCCATCATATTGGCTAGGCCTTTCATGAAAACAATAAAGACTATAATTACTATTGATGGGGGTAGAGTTTCTGTGGGATTCAATGGGCGTTTAGTTTAATTTAAAGTTGTGGATTCTGTTGACTTTGCTGATTCTTTATGCGAGATTACAAATTTTGAGTTGCAGGATATGCCATTTGGGAAGTCTGAGTTGATAGATGGTGTAGAATTGAGTTTGGAGGATCTCGATTGACAATTGAGAAAGGACTCCGTTAAGCAATCAACGTTAAAAATTTGCACTTCCTGGAGGCAGCCAAATGTTGAACATTTAGTTACTTTCTTTGCTTTCTGTTTTCTTTTTGTTATTGCTTTGTTGAGTTTGTTGCTTGTTGTGTAGGATGTAATGAACCTATGAGGAAGAATATTGATTATTTTTGGAGGATGTTTGACCCACATCCACCTACGTGTTGGATTTTTAGGGAAGTTTCAGTTCCCTTATTTGTCTTTGTGCTTTATAGTAGAGATACATTGGGGACAATGTATGATTTAGGTTGGAGGTGGAGGTCTATGATTATTTTGAGCTTTAATTAACTGTTTAGTATGTTCATTGATTCCTAAGCACCTGAGTTTGGACTTTTGATTTAGATGTTAAGCATGATGTTTTGATGAAACTTTTACTTGATTGTGTGGAGTGTGTGCTTTTACTAAAAATTTTAAATTTTTTTGAAGACTTGTGAGATTTTTGAGCTTGATTTGAATGAATGAATTGGATGTATGTGGCATGATTAGCACAATCTATGAGATGCTTTCCATAACTATGTTATTTGCAAATTGATGAAGCACGAAGCATGTTGTCTTGATGTGAGCATATATAAAAAAAATTTCTTGATTTTCTTGCATGTTATGAGCACATTAGCCATCAAGTGTTGTCTTGAAGGCCTAGGGTAGCTTTATGGGGTTCATATGTCTGTTGATAGGCTTAGGTTCTAGTTTGATGGCAACTTTGCATGATGGTTTGTAATTTGCTGCTTAGGGAGAAAAAACATGTTTTATTTACCTGCAAGAAAAGAAAATAACAAGTTGAGCTTAGAAAGAAAATCATTTTTGAGAAAGAAAAAGAAAGAACGAAAGAAAAAAATAAACTTGTAAAGATATGGATTTACCTGCTAAAGGAAAAAGAGTTTTGCTTTCAAGTGTTTCAAGACATTCAAAGCAATGGTTGAAAATGAAAGTAACTAGAAGTTGAAAACATTTCATTTTGATCGCGAAGGTGAATATATTATTTTTGAAGATTTCTTGAAGGAAAATGGAATCAAGCACTAGAAGATCATTTGAAGATATCCTTAACAAAATGGAGTTGCAAAAAGAAAGAATAGGATAATAATGGAGCTTCCAAGAAGTATGTTCAAGGCCAAGAAACTTCTAGATGAATTTTTTAGAGATACCGTGACATGTGTCGTTTATCTCTTGAATCGGGCTTCAACCAAAAGTGTTGAAGGCCTTACACCTCAAGAAGCGTGGAGTGGATTAAAGCCAATTATTAGTCACCTTAGAGTATTTGGCTGCATTGCTTATTCTCACATACTTGATGAGAAAAAAGGCAAGCAGATGATGAGTCAGAGAAATGCATTTTTGTTGGGTATAGTTAGAACTCCAAGGCTTATAGATTATATAATCTTGTATGCAAGAAAATCATTATTAGTCGAGATGTCAAATTCAATGAAGTAGAATTTGGGAGATGGGATGTAGCAAATGAAGACCAAAATCCATTACTTGTTGACATGGATGATGAAAGTGTTGCTCAAGGCTTTGCGCTTGAAAGGACTCAACCAGTGGCTTCATCTTCATCTTCATATCCACATTCCACAAGTGATGAAGAAACTCCACTCTAGAAGAGAAGAAATATTCAAGAGATCTATGATATGCTTCAAGAAAAATGATAGAAGATGATCATGTTGGTTTTTCTTTATTTGCAGACACAGTTCCCGTACATTTTGAAGAGATGACTGAAGATGAAAAATGGAAAGAATCAAGAGATTGATGCAATAAGAAGAAATGAAACATGAAATCTAGTACAACCACCGAAGAGTAAAAAAGCTCTTGGAGTAAAATGTGTACAGAACAAAACTCAAATAAATTGGTGAAGTCGAGAAACACAAGATAAGACTCATCTTCAAAGGGAATAAGCAAAAGTACGATGTGGGTTATGAAGAAATTTTTGCACATGTGACTCGCTTAGAGATAGTTCGTTTGCTTCTAGCTCTTTTAGCTTAAAATGATTGGAAAGTACATCAAATGGATGTTAAGTCAACATTTCTAAATGGGTATTTGGAGGAAGAAATAAATGCTGAATAACAACCTGGTTATGTCAAGATTGGAGAAAAAAAATAAGGAGTGTCACTGAAGAAAGCATTGTATGGGCTGAAGCAAGCACCAAGAACGTGGTACAGTCGTATCGATAGTTTCTTATGAAGGGATAATCTAATTAAACCCTGGCGGAAGCGTAGGAATCGGTTTGAGTTTATTTAGAACAGAATAATAATATTAGGGTTAAACATAAACATACCTTGAACAAAAGAAGTTCTTCTTGTATACTTGGTCTCTTCCACAAAAGCATTCCTTGCTATGTCTCAAACAAAAGATCAAAAGTGGGAACCTTCTTGAATATAATGCTCAGGGAGTGAGAGGAGAATTTTAAGAGTTCTTTTCTTTTATTTGTGATGTCCACAATGGCTCACCCCTAGGGTCCAATTTATAGTGGCCTAGGGGAAATAATTAAATAATATATTTTAATATCTAATATATTAAAATACATTTATCTAACCGATTTGAATAAAATTCAAACCTTTTCAAATTCTCCTACGACGTCTATTTCTTTATTTGAATCTAATTAAAATTTAATAAATATCTTTTCTTTAATGTATCTTAATACATTAATAATTTATTTGATATTTAATGTAAAATATACAATAAATATATTTTTCCTCATTTAATATATATATCACATATATTAAATTTTAATTTGAACATTTCAAAAGTTTCTCTCAACGAAATTGATTCCTAATTGTTCATATGAGCTAGTAAGGGGACCTTATGGACCTACAGATTATAAGCTCCAATGATATAAAATCAATTAATTAAACTCTTTAATCAATTAATTTTCATTCATTAATTATAGGTCACTTCACTATAGACCTATAGTTGCACTCTTATGCACTGTAGGACAAGTTGTGTCCATCGATCTAATCATTACATTCAAGTCAATCATTCACAAGTTGTTCGTAATTATAGCTGGGTCCAAAGTCTGTTTTACCCCTATAATTACATCTTATACCTTAAGTACCAATGATCTTCTAATGAACAATTTGTTTATGATCCAACCATAAACTAAGTCACTCTCGGGCCAGTGAGAGGGTGGGGCCCCATTGTTCAAGTCCCGAAATCAACACTTGAGGGAACTACTCATCTACTTTCCCTATATGGAAAGGAGTAAATTCCATCTCGTAAAATTATGTTCCCAACTCCCTATTTGGTCAAGTCCCCAAAATGGTAGGCTTATTGAATCAGCTACAAAAGCCATTCTCACCCATGCAAATCAAAGGACGAGCCCTCATAGGCAGAAATTCATAACTCACTCAGGATTAAGATCGAGTTGCATATGTCATCCTATAAAATATTAATCTTCTCAATTAACGGATTTATAAAGAAAGATTAAATATTTCATGGTCTAGTGTTATACAAACTCATTGTATAGGATACCCCCACTCACATGTCTCCACATGAATGATTTGGATCAAATCATTTGTAACAATTACAAAATGGGTCGTATCAATAGTGTTATTAGGATAAGACACCCAATCTTATCCATATACTATAGACTCTTTAGGTTATTTCTTGAACACGATCCTCTTGTATGTCAACTACATACTGTTCAAGATTACAATAATAACCTTGAATTTTACACAATATTGGATAATGTTATACATAATGTAAAATAATAAATTATTTTATTAATAAATGAAAAAATGTTTAATTACAAAAAATGAGCTTTAGGGCACAAATCCTAACATCATCATGAAGATGTTGGGATTTATGCCCTAAAGCCTTGTAATTAATTATTTATTTAATAATTAATAATAATTTTGATTATTTTATTTGCAATATAATATTATCCATTATATGAAAAATCTAAGGTTATTAGTGTAATCTTGAACAGTATGTGGTTGACATACATGAGGATCTTGTTCAAGAAATAACCTAAAGAGTCATAGTATATGGATAAGGTTGGGTGCCTTATCCTGGTAACACTATTGATATGACCCACTTTGTAATAGTTACAAATGATTTGATCCAAACCATTCATGTGGGGACATATGAGTGGGGGTATCTTTGATAGGACTAACATAGTTCTATATTTTCATACTTAAATCATGTTAGTTTGGAGGTTTTAATGTAATTAATTGATCATTTTGTAGGGATTTGAGCATAAGGCATGTTCCGAGAGATTCTACGTTGAATCACGATTCCAACGCATCAAACCGGAGGTCATTCAGACACCTGAGCAAAAAGTTAGAGCAAAAATAAGCAGTGCTGCGCGCTGGGTAGCGTCTAGACGCTGTCCAGAGCGTCTAGACGCTCCGTCGATTCCTATATATAGATTTTTTCGTCCTCTAGGTCATTTGTCTCCGATTTTCAGCCGTCATGAGACCAATTTAGGCTTTCTCCTCTATGTTTTTCAGTAGTTTAGGATAGATTAGGAGTTTTTCATCAAACCATGGTGTTGAATCGAGCTCGTTTGCACTCGAAGTTTTCTATGGAAATGCTCTGCTAGATACTGCGATTCCGGTTCAAAGGTCGGTTGTAATCAGTTGCGACATTGTGAGGCTTGAACCTTAACTTAGTTTTCTTTCAATTGCAAGTGTTCTTTAATTCCCGTGTTAATTTTATAAGTATGTATTTTGATTAAATTGACGCCTTAATCTCTTTACATGCTTTATTGCTAATCACGATCATGATCCGTAATTGTCATGTTGAATGAACCGGTAGCATTAGAATTATCATATGTGTATGTTTGTGGGTTTCCATGATACATGGCTTGCATGTTTAATTCTAGGAATTAAAGAAGCATGTTCATTAGGTGAAAGTTGTTTTACCTGATCGATTGTCTTGGTCGTTCCAAAGTTCGTAATGCCTTTACCTAAATAAATTGAAGCGGTTTCGTAAAGATTTGTTTAGGTAATTAGCGTTAACTTGGCGTTCGTTAGAGTTAATGACCTTAGGAAATTTGCTACTTTTTGGGGTTTCCTAATAAGTTGACCAAGTACTTGCATGGTTAAGATTAAATGTTTTGAATGCCTATGATCAATGTTTGCAATTGAATATAACCGCACCTCTGAACTGGAACTTGGTAAGAGTTAATTTTTCCCTTTTAGTGTTTGTTTTGTTTTGTTATTTTTATTTCATTAAGTAAGAAAATTTTCAAAACCCCCCATTTTTAATTGCTTTCTCATTTGCAAATTTAACTTAAGAAATTAATATTCGGTTCCCTGAGATCGACCCGGTCCACTCAATGCTACAAGTAGCTTAGGATCGGTTTATAAATTTTAATTTGACGAGCCCTCGACAAGCTCGCTTCAAATTTGGCGCCGTTGCCGGGGAACCACTATTAGTTTCTCTTTGTTAAATTTGATCTAAAAAAAAAAAAAAATTCTATTTTTTTTGTCTATTCCTGTTCTTACATGGCAGCAAACTCTCAACATTGTTGGACATTTGATAGAGCTGCGTCGTACGCTGATGAGGTTAGTGAGCTTAAATCTCAAATTTCTAATTTAACCTCCTTAGTTCTTCAAGTGGTAGTAGGGAGACTACAAGCAGTGGAGACATGTAAAATTTGTTCGTTCCAAGGACACACCACTGAAGCATGTCCTCAGTTGCAGCGGGATTTCATGCATAACGCCTACACTATAGGAGGATTTCCTGGTCATCAAATGAACTACGAGCATCACAATCCCTATCTTGAATGGGACCAATCTAGCTTTGGCTATGGATACCAGGGGGAGCAGTCGAACCAGTACTATCAAACTTCAGACTCACGTATGTCTTTAGAGACTTTAGTGCATGAACTTGCTAATACCACTCTCCAGTTTCAGTAGGGAAATCTCCAGTTTCAGTTGGAAAATATCCAGTTTCAAGAGGAAACACAAGCTGGGATGCAAAGCCTTGGAGATCAAATTACTCAGTTGGCCGATTCAGTGAGGAGACTGGAGAGTGTAGATGAGCAACACTTTTTTGACACCATTGAGGAAAGATTTTTTGGGGAAATCGACACAGACAGTGACGAGGAAGTTCTGAATTTCGAGCCATGCCAAAAACAGGTAAATTGTGAGGTTAAGGAGGAGTCGGAGCTTACACCCGAAGAGGAGATCCAGGTGATAGAGTTAGAGGCCGAAAGGCCTTCGTCTGTTATGTACCTTGATTCCCCTTTCTATTGTGTGTGTTCCTCTTGTTCTCACGAGTCAGAGTCAGTTTCTTTTGATTTTTCTTGTTTTTCTTTTTCAGAGTCGAAAAATTCCAAAAAGACCTGCATTTCTGGAGCCCATCAAATGTTGAAGAGCTTGCTTAGTACAGTGGGCTTTGTAGATTCGAGGAAGAAAGGGCCAAAGCATTATTTTTTTAGATTATACAATGAGTTTGTATAAGACTGGACCACGAAATATTTAATCTCTCTTTATAAATTCATTAATTGATAAGATTAATATTTCATCAGGATGATCATATGCGACTCAATCTTAATCCTGAGTGAGTTATGAACTCTTGCCTGTGAGGGCTAGTCCTTTGATTTGCATGGGTGAGAGTGGCTTTTATAGCCGATTCAATATGCCTACCATTTTGGGGACTTGACCAAATAGGGAGCTGGGAACATAATCTCACAAGATGGAATTCACTCCTTCCCATATAAGGTAAGTAGATGAGTAGTTCTTTTAAGTGCTGATTTCAGGACTTGAATAATGGGGCCCCACCCTCTCATTGGCTCGAGAGGGATTTAGTTTATAATTAGATTATAAACAGATTGTTCATTAGAGAATCAGTGGTACTTAAGGTACAAGATGTAATTATAGGGGTAAAACGAACTTTTGACCCAGCTGTAATTACGAACAACTCGTGAAGGATCGACTTGCATGTAATGATTATATCTATGGACACAACTTGTCCTACAGTGCATAAGAGTGCAACTCTAGGTCTATAGTGGAGTGACCTATAGTTAATGAATGAAAATTAATTAAAGAGTTTAATTAATTAATTTTGTATCATTGTAGCTTATAATCTGTAGGTCCATAAGGTCTCATTGCTAGCTCATAGTAACACTAAAAGATCAATTTAGTTGAAAGAAAAATTTGAAGTGTTTAAATTCATATTTAATTTGAAGTATTCAAATTAATATTTAATATATTAGATATATTAAATATAAAAGAGAAAAATATATTTATTATATTTGATACATTAAATATTAAAATAATTAATGTATATTAGATACATTAAAGAAAATATATTTATTAAATTTGAATTGTATTCAAATTAGGAAATAAATGTCGTAGGAAAATTTTAAAAAGTTTGAATAAGATTCAAATTGGTTAGATAAATATATTTTAATATACTAGATATTAAAATATATTATTTAATTATCTTTCCTAGACCACTATAAATAGGATCTTAGGGGTGAGCCATTGGACATTCTTCACATCAGACATCTCCTCAATAGAGAGAATTAGAGAATTCTCTCTAGACCTCTTCCTCTCCAATCCCTTGTGGATTTTCTTTCAAGAGGCTCCCACAAGCCTTGGTTCTGTGTTCGAGTCATAGCTAGGAAGACTTTGTAGACGAGATAAAGATATGCCAGAAGAATCTCCATATTTTTAAGGTACGTTATGCTTAACTCTAATATTTTAGTTTAATTCTAAATAAGTCAAAGACGATTCCTATGCTTTCGCTGTGGGTTTAATTCGATTATTCCCTTCAATTTGTATCAGAGCAATCTTTGATTTTATTTAGAATTAAAGTGTTAAGTTGGTGGGTATTTTAATCTCATATATGTGATATATTTTGGTTTGCAAAATTGATTGTTTAGGCATATTTGAGGCATTAGATTTATTTGCTTTTGATTAAATCAATTGTAAAATCCGTAAGGGTTAGGATTTTTTTTTCGTAATTCGGTGAATAGTTCAATGTGAAAACCTCGTTCAGAAGGCATTATTATTTTTTCTTTTTCGTGTTGAAATTACGTTGATTTTTGTGTGCAATTGTAAAGAGTGTTCAACCTGAAGGAATTTAAAGTTGAATTTCTAAGACTACTTTTATGAGATGAGAGCTTGTATTTTTTCAAGCACCTTCATACGATCAAAGCCTTTCAAATAAAAAAAAAAATTCAAATCAAAGCAGCACTTGTTTTGAATTTAAAGCCCAAAATTTACTTCAAAGCTCAAAATTCAAAAATTCACTTGAATTAATCAAAGTTGGTTAATCACTTCAAGGCCCAAAATCGAAAACAACACTTGAATTCAAATTAAGTGGAACTCACATGTTGTTTTGTTAATGCACCGACGGACGATTTGTGATTAGTAACATACTGAAGACCTTCAGCCGATGATCTTATTCTTCAACAAATGCCGATATAAGATATGTCTTATTCTTCTCAAGTTCAACTACGAGATTTTGAAGTCGGCGGATGCAACTACTTTAGAAAGGAAATTTAGTTTTTTTTTTAAAACCCAAAATTTCGAATGATTCCAAAAAGGAAAAGATCTTGAAGGCCAAGATCTGTCTTGAATTTAAATTATTGTAATTTAAATTGTTTTCAATTTCTTAAGATATGCCAAATATGCAGGTCAATTTTGCTAGTTTTAATTTAATAATGCATGAGATGTATGTTTTAAATTGTTTGTTGTTGCATAAAGTATGTCATTTAAATTTAAAATCTCACCATAGGTTAAGCATGATCATGCATCTTATCTATTTTTTAATATAATTGTTATATTTGAAATTTTTGAATAGGATGTTTCCTAAAAAAATTAAGATGCTTTCCTATTTAGTTTATATTTTCCATATCTTTGAAGATAATTGTTATATTTGGCAAATTAAATTAGGATATTTCCTTAATCCATGTTTCCTAATAAGATTAGGATATTTACTAATGAGAATAGGTTTCCTTTATTAAAGATATTCTTGATTCTAGTTTAAAATTGTTTAAATTTAGTTTATCTTCTTTTGTTTCTAATTGGATTAAAATTTAGGATAATCTTTTATTTTGTTTTAAAGGATTTAAAGTGATGGATTTTTAAAACTATCCAAGTGAATTGTTTTTTAATAGGATTAAAAATATTTATTTATAAATTCACTTATGTTCATTAATCTAATAATTAATAGTTAATTAAAGATTAATGAATTTGAAATAAAAATTGACTATAAGGGAACACTGTCTATGGAAGGTTCTATCTAGACTGAGGTATTTAAGCTGACCAAAAGGGAACACCTCTAACTGGGAACCGACCTGGGATTTGAATTAGTCAAATTTTATTTAATTTCACTAAGCATGCTCAAAATGTGATTAATTTTTTTAAAATAGTTTAAAAACTTAGTAATTCACATTAAAATCAATCTAACAACATAAGGGTTATGAAAGGTAGATTGAGGAACTTAGATAAATGAGATTAACTTAATTTGTCTAAGTAAGAGAAAATCCTATTTCAAAATAGTAAGTGGGAGAAGGAAATGTGTCAACATATCCTACGGTCTCCATCATTGGTTCACATCGTGAGATTCATGCAGGGCCTCGTGGCGGCTTTTGGACCGTCCCCCTACGGAAGGTGTTTGCATGGGTCAATATCAGGGTGAACTCCTGAGAAGGATAGGATTGTAGTTTTGTTTCCAATACTTGACCTACCCTACGACGGCACTTGTTGGGGTAAAACTACAGGATCTAAAATTATGGGTCACACTTACAAAGGGCTCATTAAAGTTGTTAATGATGTCTTTGACCAAACTAATGATAACTAAATATTATAGGAATAAGAGTTGTTCTGGTATAATACTTGGTTGAGATTGTCTCAGTTTAGTGAAGGAATACTTGACCTACCCTACGGCGGCACTTGTTCTAACTCACTAAAGTACCATAGCATTAGAAATGATTTATAGGGTTCATTTTTTCAAATTGTTTGATTTCTATGCTAAAATTGAATGGATAATTGTTTGCATGATGTTAAATTATATATATATTTCTATATTATGTCAGTTTCTCTCATAATTTTAATTTTATTACTGATAAGTCAAAATTGAGAAAATTTTATTACTTGGAAAAGTAACATTAACACTATAATGGTAGTGTAAAATTTTGAATTTGTCTTTATTGAGAAATGTTCTCAAAACCTGTTGCTAATGCTATTCGAATTGTTCGTGAAGCACATGATTAATGAATCAAAAGTAAATGAGATAGCTTGTACGTATTCTCCTAGTTGACATGTTAGATTTCAAGTTTAGAAGATAAAGAAAATGACAACAACATATGAGATGTTGAAGTCAACATAAGCTAAATTTAGAAAATTGTCTAAATGATCTCAAAATAAAGTATTACAAAAATCCAAGTAAAGAAACCAAATGATTGAAGCTATATAAAAGGAAATAGTTCCTAAATTAGCTAGGACAGTCATAATAAGAGGAATTTTTGAAATGCCTCTAGGAAGAAAAATATAAATAAAAGTAAATTTGATTTACTAGATTTTTGGTGGAATATAAATAATGCCACCTAGATAGTCGATATAAGATCTACTATCAAGATTTATTCTTCATTACATTTAATATGTAATTCTTGAAAAATAGGCTTACTCCGATGATATCAGCTAACCAGATTGTGCTATTTCAGCACGCTAACTACCCTTCCCTCCTTTTATGGTGTAAGATGCTTGGATATTATGACTGGCAAGATTTTCCTATCACCTAAGTACACATACTTAAGGTGATCAGGAAAAAACCTTCAACTCCAACTGAAGTGCCTTCAAAATAGAGGGAAGTAATTTTTTAGTCTCATTATCCCTATCATCAAAAATCTCAACACTCAAACAAATAGACCTTGAAATAGGTGATATAGGATACTCCCCTAACTCAGGTTCCTCATTGCCATCAATTGACTCCTGCTCAAAATCACCCTCATCATTATCATTCAATGGTATTTCCTGCACTAATGCATCAACAATATCAATCTTACACAGAGAATGTATTTCACTAGATACTTAACTACCTCAAAAATATTAAACACAGCTAATTCGTTACCGAACTAAATAGTTAAAGTACCATTTTCTGCATTTATCCTAGTCATGACTATTTTTATAAAAGGTCTTCATAGCAAAATAGGCATTTGCTCGAGATCTGACGAACTCTCATCCACTTCAAGCACATAAAAATTAGCCAGAAAAATCAAATCATTAACCTTGACTAGAATATCTTCAACTATGCCTAGGGTATGCACATAGGACCTATCGGCTAACTGAATGACAATACCAGTATCTTGTAGATCACTCAACCTAAGTTCCTGACAAATAGAATAGGCATGACATTTATGGATGCTCCTAAGTCTAATACAACATGCTCAGTTCTATTACTTCAAATTTTACAAGGTAAGACAATCGTACCTAGATCCTTACATTGCACTAGTACATTTCCTTGTATAACAGGCAAAACATTTCTACTGACCTGGATCCGCTCTTAGTTCTTCCTGTTCCTCCTATAAGTGTATACATCTTTGAAAAACTTGGCGTACTGGGGTATTTGCTTAATGGCCTCCTGCAATGGCACGTTTATTTCGACTCTCCTAAAGGCTTCCAAGGGGTCCTTTCCTTGAATCTTCCTTCCTAGTTTCTCTAACCAGATTGGAGAATGAGCCTTAGGTTCATAACCATTCAAATTCAATGGAGGATAAAAAATTACTCCTATAGTTAGTGTAAAAGCACGTGTGATTCTGAAGAAACTCCCTCTTGAGGTCCTGGAGGTTGTACAGGCACTTCTGGTAGTGGAGTGGTGGTTTCTTCAGGTGAGGCTTTCAACTTAACAACTTTAACATTCTCCAGCTTTTGGTCCTTTTGCCTCTCAACAAGCTGCTCGAACTTGTTTGTAGGCCTCCTCATTTCAGTCCAAGTTTTAGCCTCTCTTTTGTGTATTGTTGGTCGATTTCGCAAATGCACGAATCGTTACAAGTAATACAGTGTTTGAATACAAAGTTCGTTCTCCACGAGGTCTGAAAGCTACCAATTGCCAAATTCTCTAGCCTCAATTT
The DNA here is from genome assembly GCA_033996785.1 of Trichosanthes truncata. NCBI lineage: Eukaryota > Viridiplantae > Streptophyta > Magnoliopsida > Cucurbitales > Cucurbitaceae > Trichosanthes > Trichosanthes truncata. The sequence continues at coordinate 15,083,627 of MU867261.1, read as the reverse complement.
TATCTAAGCATCGAATTATCAAAGGTGAATGGAAAATTAAATTTGCTTAATGAATAAATGTGATTAAGATCTAAAATTGACAATGCAAAACAAAGGATAGAACTTAATTTGTAAAACTCTAGAGCAATGACTTCATCAAATACCTCGTCCTACTCTTTCTTCATTAATAGCTAATGTTTTCTTCTATTTCTAGGTTGCTCTATTCTATAGACTCGATATTTTTTCTCAATCAATAACGATATTCATTGAAATGTAAATTACCTATATCTCTATGATAATTCGAACAATTTAATTATTAAGCCCGTAGAACCTAAAATTGCCACAAAACCCACAATGACATCTCTATCTCAAGTGTAAATTAGGGAAAACACTTCAGTTCATCAATGATTTTTGTCTCTCAACCTCAAATCATGACAATGAAACAATGTAAAGAATGACCAATCTAAACATGCTTTACGTGCAGAAGAATTTTCACAACCACAATTGAAATAGAAACATCATCTATTAACTAAGATAGAGTAGGATTCGAGTATTCGATTACATCAAGCTCTAGAAAGAAAAACTTAGTTCATAATGTAAAACTTAACAAAACTAGTCAACAATGCCATTTGGGTCATTATAAACAGCAAAAGAGAAGAAGAAGTGAAAAGAGAAACAAATCCAAGTGATTAAACGATTAACCAAGCTTAGCTCTCGCTCCTTTTGGTTGCTTGATCCTCCAAGGTGGCGTATTCTCCTCTCCTCTGGTCCTTCTCCCTACTGTTCTCTGTTTTTCGCCTCCCAAAATCTAGTTTTTCGACGCTCTCAAATGACAAAAGATGCCCATTTAAACTTAGGGCAATCGGCGTAATGCCTAGGCGCCATGGACAATGCCTAAACATTGTAAAAAAAACGTTAAAACATTTTCAAAGCGCCTAGACTCTCAAAACAGCGCCTAGGCGCTGTCATTCTGCCTTCCCGCACTGTCTGTGGCGCCTAGGTGATGTAATTCTTTTTTTTTTTTAGCTTTCATTTTAAAAAGCTTTGAACTTTGACCTTCAAAATGAAATATTTGAGTACCTATAAAAATAAAAGAAATACAAGAATTAAAATTCAAAAACTATATGAAAACTAACTAAAAACAACCTAAACAAGATAGAATACATATATATATATAATGAACTTATCAGGAGTCCACCATACTTTCCATGCAAGCCTGTCCTTTAATGAACTTTTGCAAGAAAAAGGTAATATTAGTCATATGAGATTTTAGCTCACTTACCTTCTTCTCCACACATGAGGTGCGCTCGAAATGATGCATGCTCTCGGCCATGTTAGAGATTATCCTCCTTGCCTTTACAACGGTATTGTCCAGTAACGACCCACCACTGGCTGCGTCTATCAAACTCTGGTCAGTTGAGAGTAAGCCCTCATAGAAATACTGGACGAGCTAATGGTCTGAAAACTGGTGGTGGGGGTAGCTTGCACAAAAACGCTCATATCGTCCCCAGTACTCATGTAAGTTCTCCTCGTCTTCCTACAAAATCCCATAAATCTCCTTCTTGGTTTTTATCCCCTTAGATGCTAAGAAGTATTTCTTCAAGAACACTCTCTTCATCTCGTTCCAAGTGGTGATGAAGCCTAAAGGAAGGTAGTGAAGCCAGTCTCAAGCCTGGTCCTTTGGGGTGAAGGAAAACGCTCACAGGCTGTTCTGTTCCTCTTAGTCTCGAGCCTAGACAGCATCTATGCTCTCATGGGACTTGCAATAGCGTCTCGACGTTGTTCTGCATTCGAGGCTACTACCTTACAGCGTCGAGTGAGGCCTTCGCCTGGCGTCTCAACGCTCCTCAGGGGCATAATCGTCAATCCTTCCTATCTTTTCGCTCGAGCATCTGATTTACCTCTGGTTGGGCTCGTTTTCACCTTGATTCGACGTAGGATCTCCAAAATGTGCTTTGGATTCATTTTCCTACAAAATACACATTTAAGCACATAAAAACTCTAATAACTACAAGATTTAGGCATATAATATAGGTACTAGTTGAGTCCTATAAGTATTATAAAAACGTGGATAATAAGTGCAAATGTGTGAGCATGCGTCAACAATAAGAATAAGAAATGTTAGTTTTATCATGCAAACACAAACACAATTAGTTATACCTACACTAAGCACAAGTGCACCCTCAATGCAAGCAAGTAGTACTTTGAGGTATTCCAAGGTCGATTCCTTAGGGACTTAATGCTATACACTTTTGTCTACAAACTTGCAAGAACAACGTAGTGACACAATAAATAAATGGGTACATAGCAGAATAAATAACTAACGCAATGGGAAAAAATTACTAAGTATGTTAACACACAGAAACATGTAAACAAATTTTTTGCAATGAACAGTAAACCGTAAAGGAAAGGACTATAACAATGATGGAGAAATAGGGTTTGGCTCAAGATTCCTCTACTATGCACTACTCTCAGCTTTGGATGGCATACATGTCTTCATTCTCAACTACGCATGGGTTTCTACTTATTGGAACTCGCTTGAGACGATGTTGAGCACACTATACCCTCATATATCTATGCTTGATATAGTGATCTCTCACCCAACCCATTTAAGCCAGCAAGCAGTTGTTTTATTTTTAAAACCCCCAGTGAAAAATGCACTCTTGCTCATCTTGGACATTCCACACATTCTCACCCTCTCAGTGTTCAAACGTGCTAATACCTCACTTCGATTGGCCAAACAGAAGAAGGTAATGGAACAATGATAATAGCCAAGAAGAGGTTGTGGTTCAAACATGCATTCCATACAAAACGGAAAGGTTATATATAGATTTCTCCTCAGGCCAACCCTTAAAGATTTACAACTCATGAATGTAAAGCACAGTAAACACACAGAGGAAGTGATATATTTGACAGGCAAAAAGATGAAGAAATACAGTAATCAGCTTGTTACAAAAAACAAGGGAAGGAGGAGCACGATGACGACTCTTCTTCTTCTTCGGCGAACAATAGTGCTTCGAGCAGGGCAGAAAAATAAACCTAAAACTACTCTCTAAGCTACATTAAATTCTCTCTAAAATTATCTAGGCTCTCCTTTGCTCCCTGCAAAAAGCTCTAAAAAACGAAGGGCTCCCTCCTATTGATACAAGAATTGAGCCACTGGGATGCTGCCACGAAAATACAACTATTTTGAGTTCATTCTGTGTGTAGGGTAGGTATGTACGCCCCACACAATCAGCTGACAGATAGCTTAACCACTCCATGCATATAGCATATTTGCGATGTATAATCTTGCTATCGTGCGTTGCACTGAGATCATGATGGATGCATACTTGAATTTGTTGCTTTAGGGGTTTTCCTTAAAAGCTTATGTTGGATTCTTTTATATTCTTCTCTCATTTTCTTCCAAAGCAATCCATTCCAGCAAAATTCAAGTTTAGATCTCTTCTCATCACAAGGGAATGGACTTATGCTTAAAATTATGCTATCCATGAAATGATGTAGAAATGTTATTCCAACGCATGCTTTCAGTTCTCTCAAAGTAATTATGATGTAGTTTTAGAATCTAAATAACTTGTATTCTACAAGTTATCGCATAAGCAAAATGTTATCCATCATTATTGTAAGAAAGGCAGTCACATTTTATTTGGGTTAGAAAGTTTAGGTCATCCATATGAAAAAACCCTTTGAAAGTTAATAAAATGAATCGTTACCCATTGATTCTTACCAATAAAGCTTGGATTCTTGTGTTTTGTGTTCGAATGAGTTCGAACTTGCAGATCTGAACTGTTTAAGCTAAGGGTATTTAGACCTGAGCCTATTCGAATTGTGGGTCACGAAAACTGAAGCCATTTAGGATCCTTAAGGGTCTCACAGTCAGAATGAGTGATTAGCATGACTAGAACAAAGGAAACGCGTTGCTCGTTCATTGGAGAAGAAAGTCGCTCACGTAGTGAGTTCGCGAAGCTGCCAAAAATCGTGTGGGTCCAACCCCGTGGGTGCAGAAAGACTGTCGATCGTTGGAGGGAGACGCCAGTGTGCGTGTTGAGTGCTGCAGGTCACGATAATCGCCAATGAAGAATGCTGCAGTTGCGACAATAGCAGGTCGTGGGTTCGATTTCGCGCTATCGTTTGAGCTCGTTGGAAAACCAACCTGATCTACTCGTCTTGGGCATAAGCACCGTTGCGTGGTGGTCACCGGAAAAGTCTCACCGTGGGTGTTATTGTTTCGTCGCGGCCAGCGAGGGCTGAGGGGTAGACAGAGGCGGCTGCGTGGGGAGAAGATGGAGGAAGACAGACAGAGGGGGCTTAGGGTTCTTTTTTTTTACTTTTTTTTTTCATTGTTTTTTTTTATCCTTTTATTCTCTTTCTCCTTTTTGCCTTTCCTTTTTGTTTCCTTTTTCTTCTTTTTTACTCTTAAAACACTTAATTAAATTTCAAAAGATTTTTGGATAAAATCTTGAAAAAAAATTTAGGAGATAAAAGTTGGACTTTTCAAACTTGAATTAAAATCAAATAAAATATTAAAATTTCAAAATTATGAATTTTAAGATTTAATAAATAAATCTCTTCTTCCCAATTTGAAAATTTAATTATCTTAATTAAACCCACTTAAATCTAATATACTCAAATTAGATTTCAAACAACAATTCAAATTAACCCAAATTAAATTCAAATTAATCAGATCACATGATTAAATTCAACTTAATCTTCAATAGAATAAAATTAGTCTTATCTTAAAAGGTGGGGTGTTACAAAAATAAATAAAATAAAATAATAGAATAAATAACATTTACTTTGTCTTGTTATTAATGTGTTTGTGTGCAACTAGGACTGAGGTGGTGTTACTTAATAAAGCTAAGTTCTCATATGGACTTGGCTTGGCTTTCTTTGTGAATATGCAAGGCACACTGTCAATGGGGATTAATAAATAAGAGGTTTTCTTTTTTTCATAACTTTGGAAGGAATTTCCTTGAACAATATAAAATCTTCGGCAAATAGATAGCAATGAAAAGTGTCAACTATACCATGATCAAATCTTTTCCTTTTCCTTCTACTCCTCATCTATTTTCATCTCAGTGTTATGCTCATACTTCAACCTTTTGGGCTGTTGGTGTGAATTGCTCGAGCCTACATCACCATTGTCAGAACCTCTCTTACTCCCAACTCCTTCATTTTCTATTACATCTTTGTCTTGGTCCACGACAACAACATCGTCATTCGAGGTCGAACCAAACTCTAACATTTTTCTATCGACATACTTGTCGAACACCAGTGAGATACCGATCTTCTTCACAGTGATTTCAGCTCCAAAATCAACAATGATCTCGACTTCGTCGCCACCTTCGATCTTGAAGGTTTTGTTTGATAAATGGCCTTGCCACAAATGATCTTCAATTGACATTATTACATCATTGGTAAGAGGTTTATGGGTTGTAATGACACCCTTTGTGTAATTTATCACTGATAAGCTTGAAAGGTCTGTTGACGCTGTGTTGTCAACACAAGAAGAGTAAACTATGCATACAATGAAGCCTTCTAAATTGCAGTCAGTAAATTGAGGCAATTCAAAAAATATTGAGTGACCCTCATCCTTGTATGCAAACCAATCTGGAATTTCATTGCCTGGAAGACAAACTCCTCCAAATCCACTAACTGTCCATCCCTATTAAAAAATCAAAGGAAGCATGAGAAAATGCAAAAATATGACAATGGTTTAAACCTTATTTCGGTACTTGAATTTACGGGTTCATTTTATTAAAACTTTCAAACACTCTATTTTAGTTACTGTAACTTACTTTAGATTACTATTCTTTTTAGTTCAACAATATGGAGAGGTGGAAATTCCAACCTCTAACTTTTTAGTTGAGATTATAATGTCCTAATAACAAGTTGAGTTATGCTCAGATTGACCATGAAAACAATTGAAGCTAGATATAGACACTATATTTTATTCATTTACTTCAACAATTAATTTCTACATAGAGAAAAGTACTTTGAAGCCACATACAGTATGTTAGTGGCTGGCTATCTAAACGAATTCGAGTTCTTGTTAAATGGTTAATGAAAAATTAATGGTGCAAACTAAAGTTGGTTTTTATAAAAAGGTTTAATGACTAAACAAAGCATTTGAAAAAGACTAGAACGAAACATGTATGAAAATTCATAAATCAAAATAGGATTGAAATCTATAATCATTAAATAAACGACGTATAAATTCTCGAGATAAAGATAGAGAGGGAACCTGTAGAATGCTTTCCTTGAAGGAGTTGGTGATGTTGCTACATCCTTCCATGTGAATGACTCTAATAGAATCCAACAATTTGTCCAAGCCAGGAATATCCTCAAGTTTGGGGCAATTACTCACAGACAAAGTTGACATATGCTTGACATTTGAAAAATCTGATGTCCTTTGTAACGAAATGCAATTTGATGCATACAATGAATTCAAATGTGGTGGTAAATCCGGGATACATTGAAGCTCAGTGCAATGGTCCAACCAAAGAGTTTGAAGTTTTGAAAGGGCACTAATGCTTGATGGTAAGCTATGGAATGAATTGTCTCGCAAATCCAATTCCATCAAAGAAACCAAGCTCCCTATATCTTTTGGAATTGTGTTATTCGACAAGTTGCAATTGTGAAGACGAAGTGTTCTTAAGGAGTTTAAGCCTTGTAAAGAAGAAGGGAGAACAATTGAATTTGAATATTTGCTTGGTGAAATCCAAGACCAAAAGATTGAAGGGAATGATTTGGATGGAGGCCCTTTACACCCACATAGAGATAAATATTTGAGATTCTTCAACTTTACAATTGTTGAAGGAACATGTTGTATTGTAGTGTCATCAGCAATTAGGGTTATTAATGATTCCATTTCTCCTAAATCCTCAGGCAAACTACTAAGCTTTGAGCAACCTGAAACAATGAGAGTTTCGAGAGATTTCAACTTGGAGAAACTCTTTGGAAGGGACTTGAGGCATTTGCAGTCTTTTAAATTTAGAAAAACGAGTCCCTTGACTTCTCCAATTGTAGGGTGCAACTCAACCAAACTCTTGCAATCTTTGAGCTTTAGTTTCTCGAGATTGGGGAGCTTTGAGAAATTTGGAGTGTGCGTCAAGTAATGAGAATGGCTAAGATTAAGAATCTTCAAATTCTTAAGAAACTGTTTACAAACACGAAGAGAAAAAATGAGAGGCACAAGTATGATGTATCAAGTTTTTAACATATAAGTATAAAGAAAAAGTTTAGAATACTATTTTCGTATTTGTACTTTTGGATTTATTATATTTAGTCCTTGGACTTTCAAATGTCTAAATTTAATCATCGTACTTTTAATAAATCTTAAACTTGTCTCTGCTATTAGTTTATAGTTAACTTTTCCTAAAAAAAATGGTCTCTAATAACATTTCTTCTATAAATTTTGAAAAGATATTCACATTTGTGTATTTTCTAAATTGAAAATTGTTATTATTATTTTATGAAATTGGATAGAAAATTAAATTAAAACTAACAAAAAGGACTAATTTTAAAATTTATTAAAACTATATCGACTATAAATTACAGAAACTAAAATGATATTTTAACCCAAAAAAGAAAAAGTGTACCTTGGACTCCTTCCAAAAGAATCTGATTTGGCTATATCTCAAGTCCATAGCAACCAATTTCTCCATATGAAAGTCATTTGGTAAGAACTTCAAAGGAAATCCATGCCAACAAAGCCATCTTAACTCTTGGGAAAGATGCTTGAAATCTCCACATACATTGACAAAGTTAAGTTGAAGTAACCTCAAATTTTGCATTTCATTAAACGCTTTTGTGCTCAACGTTTCCTTGCTAAATCTTGGCAACTTTAAAGTTATGCCTTCAGTTGCATCAGTCCCCTAATGAATCAAAAATTCCATAGAAGATGAAAATATTTCAACATCCCAAGTACCGAAAAGATCAGTTTAACAAAAAGAAAATTCATTAAAATTAAAAAAATTTCTCTTTTAATTACCTTTTGTCTTGTAAGCACAGAAAGCACTTCTTCATAAAGCAGAAGTCTGCTATGTCTTTCAGGCTCTTTTGGGAACTTTTCACGAACAATTTCTCTCCCCATATCTCTAAGTAAATCATGCATCATTAGTTTGTTTTTGTCACCAATTGTTAGAAGGCATCTTTGAAGGAGGACACTAATTCCAATTTTTGGAAAAAATCCACAACCATCTAATACTTGTATAACGTAGTTTTTGTCCATTCCAATAAAAAAACATGACACATCAAGGAATATATCTTTATATGTTCGATCATTAAGACCATCAAAGCTTATTCTAAGCTTTCTTTGAATTTGATCATCTGGAATTGTCTTCAATTTGTTCAATGTATCTTCCCATTCAGGTCGCCTTCTACCAAAAAGGAAAGAACCCAACACTTCAAGGGCCAGTGGCAATCCTCCAGAATAATTGACTACACTTTTTGAAAGCTGAAGATACGTTTCGAAAGGATAGCTGTTACGAAAGGCATGCCAACTAAAGAGTTCGAGAGCTTCAGTGTCATCCATTTCATCTACGGAACATATTCCATCTACTCCAAGTTGATTCAGCAAATGCTGATCTCTAGTCGTTATGATAATTCTACTTCCCGAACCGAACCACTCACGACTTCTTGCTATTGCATTTAATTGTCCTATTTGATCTACATCGTCTAATATCAAAAGCACTTTTTTCCGACGAAGCCTTTCTTGCAACACTACGATTCCTCGATCAACGTTTTCCAACTTTATCTTGCTAGATTTTGTGATTGAAGAGAGAAGTTGTTCTTGCAAGCGAACGTAACCATCGGATTGCTTAGAGATTTCTTTAATATTGGCAAGGAAACATCTTGCTTCAAAGTTGTGATAAAGTTCATTGTAAAGTGCCTTTGCAATGGTTGTTTTGCCCATTCCCCCCATGCCCCAAATTCCTACAATTCGCACATCATTATCATTTGACCCAATATCTAGATGTGATAGTACAACTTTCATACGAGATTCAACTCCCACTGGATAAAGGGCTATGAATAAGTATGTGCTGTTGAGCTCTCTTGATATCTTTTCAACAATCAACCTAATAAATTTTGCCTCATGTCTGCCATGAAGCATTCAGATTTACTCAAAACTCTTACAGAGATTCATATTATTGCTAATTACCAAATGAAGATATGCAAAATTGCAGTATTTGTGTATAGAAGCTTTTCACTATGTTGATTGTGCACGTTTTCTTAAATATGATGGTTGCTATAAATTCTAGACTAAATATATGTTTAGTCTCTGATATTAGATATTTTAAAATTTAGTCTCCATTGTCTACAAAGGAGTCTCTTATGTGTTAGTATTTTTCAATTCAGTGGTCCCTCATAGTTAATGAATTTTAAAATTGGTAGATAATAAACTTACATGACAATATAACATGCTCAGTGAATCGATGGAAATTTAGAGGAGAAAAAAAGTCTATATAAGAGAAAAAAATTCAAATTTCTCCCTAATTTTAGAAATTTGAAGGAGAAATTAGAAAATTTTCTTTTTGGACGACTTTTTTTCTACTCTGAAAATTTACTGTTGTGAGGGACTAAATTGAAAAATGTTAAATATATAGAGATTAAGTTGAAACCTTTAAAGGATAGGTACTAAATTTAAAAAATACTTGAACATTAATTAGGACTAAATCATATATTTCTCTAAAATTCTATAAAACTAATAGACTCTTAAAATAAAATAAGAAGATGAAAAGGAAGAAATACATACCCGTTTGCAATGTTTCTCAAATCCCAACCAGATAAATTTGCCGCCTCAGTGAGAGCCATTCTCCACCTAAGAACTCGATCAATGGCCGAGAAGAAACACTCTTCATGTCGATGAAAAGCCGCTTCGAATCCACCCGTCTGCTTCCTCACAGTCGAGGGATCGACATCGTAGAATATCGGCAAGACCAATTGCCTCAAAGTTCTTCTACACTCCATGATTTTCACAAGCTCCTCCAAACACCATCGCGAATCTGCATAGTTTTGTGAGAAAACAATAACAGCGACCTTAGATCCTTGGATTGCTTTCTCGAGCTCTGAAGATATGTCTTCGCCTTGTTGGAGCTCTGGATCGTCTCGAAAGACATTGATTCCGGCATCTTTCAATGCATAGTAGAGATGATCTGTAAAGTTTTTGCGCGTATCTTCGCCTCTAAAACTTATGAAAACATCATAGATCCAACCACCGTGTTGAGCTCTAAGCTCATCGCCCATGGCTGCAAGCGAAGTCCACTGCGAGAAACTTTGATTTGCTTATTAAAGTTAAGAGGGAACACATCTCTAAAGCGCAACTTGCATTCTACAAAAAGTCTTCTGTGCCACAGTGGAATATTGCGGCCATCTCACGCATGTTCCAACTTCATTTATTTTTATCTTTTTTTTTTTGGTTAAAGTATCAAAAATACCCTTAAACTATGGAGTTTGTTTCAATTATACTCCTGAATTTTGAAAAGTTTCATTTTAACCCTTGAACTTTGAAGTTTGTTTCAAAACAACCCTCGAAGGTTTTTTCCGTTAAATTTATGAACGAAAAATGATGTATTTGCATATGTTTTGATTTTTTTTTCAACGTATATGTTCAAATATGTTCACATAAGCAACAATACAAATGCAAAAACATCATTTTTCGTCCATGAATTTAACGAAAAAAAGCCTTCAAGGGTTGTTTTGAAACAAACTTCAAAGTTCAAGGGTTAAAATGAAACTTTTCAAAGTTCAGTGGTATAATTGAAACCAACCTCATAGTTTATGGTATTTTTGATAATTTAACCTTTTTTTAGAATTTGTTTGAAATGTTACTGTTTAAAACTTTGATTTAATTGGATAGGTTTCCTAATTTCTTAAATGCATCCTTAATTTAGTTTTTAATCTTTTAAAATTCACATTTCACTCTTAATGTATTGAAAATACTCAATTAAGTCTTTATTTTATTTTTATTTTTTTGTTAAATTTTATTAACAAAAAAAACTTATGTCTTATTAAATAATTGTTTTGTTAACTTATTTGGACAGACCTGTTGACATGTCACTTGAACAAAATGAATTTGGTTGATGGGTTTAGGATGGATTTTTGAGAATAAACAAATCAATCTCTTCTGTTAAGTAGTATTTATGTAGCATGTCTATGTTTAAATATGTCAATAAAACATTAATTTAATGATGAATCAATTTTGTTTTAACAAATTTTTTCCCAATTGATCTCATTAAGAATTTTAAGTGATTAATAGTGTGTTTGGAATAGCTTTTAGAAAAAAACTATACTTTAAAAAAATCAATTTTTCAATAAGCATAGTTGGAAAAAGTATTAATTTAAAGTGTGTTTAGTACAGTTTCTTGAGTGATGATTTTAGATGGTAAAAAGTATGTTTTTTTTTAATCTTAATAAATAAAAAAAATACTTTAAAAAATTGGATCAATCTAAAAACTATTTTTGAAGAAACACTTGAGAAATAGATTATCTAAAAATGATTTTAAAGTGATTAACTGACATGTTCAAAAGATGTAGTAAAAAAAATATATTTGTAATTAATAGAATCACTTAATATAGTGCAATAAAAAAATTGTTATTTAAAGTACTTTTTTTAAAAAAAAAATGTAAAATGTAAAAAAAATAATTCATTGAAAATATATTTTTGAAAAAGTGCTCAAACTAGAAAATATTTCAAACATACTCAAAGAATTAAATTGAAAATTACTCAAAAGATTGTTATTGTGTATATCTACCTAATTTCTAATAATTGCTTGCTTCTAGTGAGATGATTTCGATTCTCAGAAAGAAGCTGAAAATGAGAAAAAATAAAAAAGGCAATGTCGATTATTTATTTATTAACTTAAAATTGTATTTGGAGAATTATTGTATATTTTCTAATTTACAAAATTTTATTTTCCGACTTATTTTTCTTTATATACTTCGTAGTTCAAAATATTATCATATAAATATTAGATTATTTATAATTTTCATTTCTTTATACACTATTTTAACTTAATTAAATAAACTTTTTTTTAGTTGTTATAATTCATGACGTAGTAACTAAATTACGTTACTAATAAATCTATAAAAATAAGTATATAGTTTAAAGTTTCAGTTAATTTTAAATAATAATAAATATTAAAACTATAGAGATTAGTAAATAGTTTAAAATTTTTAGTTAATTTTAAATATTTACTAAACACTAATTTAATACATGCACATACATTGAAATTTTACAGGAAAAAGGTTTTTTTTTTAAAGAAAAAAAGTTTATGGAAATTTCGTACGATTACAACTGCAATTTCAAACTTTCTATTTAATTTTGGGGTAAAAATCAATTCATACCCTCTAAACTTTGGGAGCTATATTAATAAAAACCTTAAACTAATTATTATATCAATTTAAACCTTGAACTTTCATAAGTGCATCAATTTACACCATCTATTGGATTTTGTTTTGAAAACGTTAGTTTACACGTGTGTAAACTTATAATTATATCAATTAAATTCCTGAACTTTTATAAGTGAATCAATCAATACCCTCTGTTTCAAATAATCGACAATTTTCAAATGGAGGTCTAGATTTTTTAAGAAGTCTACATACATGTGAGAATTGATGCATGCACAATTTTTAAATTGAGGGCCTAAATTGATTCACTTATGAAGGTTCAGGAGCTTAATTGAAATAATTTTAAGTTTGCACACGTTTAAACTAACTTTTTCAAACAAAATCTAACCGATGATGTAAATTCATATACTTATGAAAGTTCAAGGTTTAAATTGATATAATTATGAGTTTAGGGTTTTTATTGATACAACTTCCAAAGGCCAGGGATATAAATTGATTTTTTCACTCACTTTTTTTTCTTTTTGAGTTCAACAACCTTTATGGGAGGATTTGAACCTCTGACCTCTTGATCGAGGGTACATGCCAAGTATTATTAAGTTTGGCACTTTCTATTAAATCTTAAGCAACTCTTCTAACTTACAAAATTGATACAATTAACTCTACTGATAGCGTACTTGGTGGGCTATTTTTAGGGCTTATGTATTGCTAGTTTTGAGAATTTATTGACTATTTTCACACTCATATTTATTGAATTTGCAGGAATCGAGCATTTTGGAGAAAATCAGAGATATCAAAGAATATATTGCAAAAATTGTGCAAAATTGACAAGAATTAGAAAATTAAAGAAGAAGGGAGAAGAAATCAAGCCACAAGGGCTGAGGATGTAGTGTCGAGAGACTGCTCAACGACGTCAAGATGCTTCAATCACTCAAGGTAACACAAATCGTAAGGGTATAGTGTTGAGACATGATAGGACCTATAAAGTCCATTTAATCACGTCTAATTCTTGTTAGTTGGATGGTTTTTATGAGTTTTAATGTTTATTTTGTAGGAATTCGAGTGAAAGGCACATTTTGGAGTATTTGCATGTGTTTCGAGTATAAACGAACTAATATGAAGGTCATTCAAGCACCCAAATGAAGCAAAATGACCAAAATGACCAAAATGTCCCAAGAGATAGCCTCAAGACGGTCATTAGAGCTTCAAAACACTCAAAAATGAAGATTGAAGCATTTTCTACCCAAGGCTGGGTGCCTAGGCGCTGCTACAGGTTCTATAAATAGAACAGTCTGCATCTGATTCAGGAGTTCGTTTCTAGACCTCGTTTTGCGACTTCCTCCCTAGTTTCCTTCAGATTTAGGTAGAACTTAGTTTCATGGCTTGTATTATGGCCAAGAGCTTCGATTTCGCTATGTCCGACTAGACAATTCTTGTACCAATTCAGAGTTTCGTTGGGTAAACTATGTAGCATTATGATATTATCGTTTTGAATTGGATTTTTCCTTTGTTTTATGATGTTGGATTCTTGTTTTGACCAATAAAGCATGTTTTATTGTTGATTTAACAAAATTAACTTTAATTTCTCTGCTTGCAGCTAATAGACTTGTAGGTGTCCTCGATCTTACGTTTAATTTTAGTAGCATATAGATCGGGGGTCACATTAGCGTCTAGGAGATATAAACTTCATTCGCTTCACATGTTGATAGGCGTAGGGTTCAAGCACACAATTGAATTAGGTTCGATAGGCCAATTGAATCTAACTGAATTGTTTCATCCATTTCAACTACTAAAAGTTACTAATTAAATTGCATGGAACGTTTGTGCCCAGCATGTAGTTAGTTTAGAATTGATTTAGATGTTGGAATTTCAGTTCATTTAGGTAAGGCTACTATGGTGTTCCAAGTAGTCGGATCTTAAAATATGGATTAAAAATTGTTTGTTTAATTTTCAATGATCATTGCTACATGAGTTGAACCCAACACTCCCCGAATTGGTATTTGGTAAGGTTGAATTTTCTATTCGCTTAATTTTCAGTTTAATTGAATTTATTTTCATTTGGTTTTTGTTGCACAAATCCCCCCTCCCCATAGTGTGATTGTTCAATCCAATTTAAGAAAACCTGAATAACTAAAACACCGCCTCCCTGAGTTCAACTCGGTCACCACTGAGTACTACAAATACTTGGTGCCAACTGGTGTAAATTTATTTGACGTGTGTGAGGAGCAAGCTTAAGACACTGCCCAACAGCTTCTCATGCTACACACATGGGGTCTCAACACCACGCAAAACTTAAGAAGGGGCACCCTTGCCTTTTTCGTCCGTAGCATTGAGTTTCCTTCTTTGTGCGCACGTTAGGGTATAGCGTTATGACACTGCCCTATTTCCTTGAAATATCAACTTTTGATTTGATTTTGGGAGTAAATTTCAGGGAGACAAAAGCCTACTTTCGAAACACACTTGCTTTGGAGAGCTAAAGAAGACCATTGGAGCAAATAAAAGAGATTGTCGAGCTCGCGATCGTGGTCATCATGACGGAGACAATAATAGACACACAGATTTCAGTTTTTCTTCTCTTTCCTTGAACTTTATATTTTGTTAGGGGACTTATTTTGAGTGTTATATTTAATTTCTTGAACATGAGTAGCTAAACTTTTAATATTAGGGATTGATGTAGCCTTTTAGTTTTGATGAATTAATTAGTTGATTGCCTTAATTGACTGTATTTATTTCATTCATGTTGTTATGTGCTTAATATTTTTAATCCTTTGACCATAGGTTGGATGTTTATAACTTATGCTCGAGAGAGATAGTTTAGATTAGAACTTAATTGCATGACTAGAGTTTTCCTAAGATCGGGAGATTAAGGCCTTGTATGTTAATAAATCTAGATAGGAATATTAGGTTTTTGACATTTTTGAGATTCAATTGTGCTTAGGAGGGACAATTGTTACCATTTATCTTCTTGATATATGAAATAATTGCATGTTAAATCTTGGTTAATTAATTAATTGATTTGTCTGACTAATTTGTGAAATCAAATACCTAAGATATTTTCTCTTTGATTTGTCTCACAGTTAATTTCAATATTTTCTAATTGAGTTTTAGATTAAATTCTGTCACTCGAGTATTTTCTCTAAATAAAATTGAACGATTATATCCATTGTACTTGAGTAATCTAGAAAATCAATCCTGAGAATGACATCCAGAATTTACACTTGCATTAATAGACTCGTACACTATATTAAAACTAGACTCGTACACTTGCAGCAAACAATTTGTGCAACAAGTTTTTGACACTAAAACTCCATTAATAGTAGTAAATACAATTAATCCTACCACTATAAGGTTTTGAAAGTTCATATTTAATTCAATATAAAAAAATCATTATGGCGTTATATTAATTTAGATACGATAGCACACTCCTATATCTTGTTCCATTCTTGCTCAAATCATATAGCATAATTAGGCATTGTCTTATCATAACCAGTTTTCTCAAAAAGCACATAGCTGGTCTGCTCATGTCCAACTAATATTATTTATTCGAGTGAAGACTCTCAATATAATGAATCATGGTTAACCACATCACGTTCTTCTCTATCCATCGACAATGGTTAAAATTAGGTCTTATAAACAACACATATTATCTATCAATTGTAATTTTCGACACCACCGTCCTAGACATAATAATGCATTGAACTGAATCTTTAATTAATAAAATGATAAAACTAGATATTAACTATGAATATCTTCATAGTTAACATCTAGTTTTTAAATTTTGTATATTCAAAATTTAGGAATAAAATTGTTAAAATAAGGAACTCTACAATTGTAACTACTCTAATTTATCTATCGACATGTCAATATTTTCATCAACATTTCTATATATCCAAGAGTTTAACATCGTTATAAAGGGTTAAAAATTATTTCAATTATACCTCAAAAATATCGACGAAATATAAAAATGTTAAAAAAACCAAATTTGCCAAGGTCAAAGATAAAAGCTTATTTTCCCTTAAAACCAATAATAAAGATTTTTTAGGTAAAAACTGTAAAATACTTATTTATTAATTTAAATATATTTTATTAACTTTTTATTTCCATTATTTTCAAAATTATTTATTGATATTCAACATTTTATCACTATCTTCATAAAATTGAGACACGAATATTTTCATTATTTTCAAAATTATTTTAAAATATTGTTTGTAAATGATACATATAATTTAAGAGTTACTCGTATATTTTTTAAGATGCTACTTATAAATCATTAAGACGGATTTAACTACAAAGATTTCATATATATTAGGACAATAATCAGGTAATTTGAAATTTTGGGAATGATTGTTACAACCTCTTTTAAAATGTCAATATAGTTTCATTATGTCTTATGTTTTCAAAAAAACACATCAAGTTTGAGTAGTGATGCGTGAATTTATTTTTCAAAATATCAATATAGTTTCAAAACTAAATATATAAAACAGTCCCAAATTCTTTATTTTAACTTCAATAATTTAGAATTAAAAAAAAAAAAAAAAAGTTAAATCCAACTGTCCACAATATTTCGAGAACAACCCCCAAGAGTTGACTTCGAAGTCTTTATTCTTTTTCTCTTGTCAACATAGAAAAACACGACATCCAGCTTGTCAAGTTGGAAAAATTTGTCCATTTGAGTCTTGTCCAACACGGCATACTTGGGATTGGTGCCTCTTTTGTACTTCTATATGATTAAAAATTGATGAACACTATTTTGTTTGGTTTAATCAAGGTTCGAAATATCGATATCGATGGAAATGTTGAGGTCTAAATTTTATGAAAATGTCGATGGAAATGAAAATGTCGATAGAAATTTCGGGAAAATTTACGAAAATTGTGGAAATTGATGGAAATTGTTTGAATTAGCCAATGGAACTTTGATTGTGGCTTAATTAGACTATAATTGGTCATCTTTAAGCATCACATCTAAAAACTAAGATAATATTTAGATATAAATATCGATTGAAATGTCGATGCCAACAGGAATTTGAGAAAAAAAATATATAAATTGATTAAAATTATTCATGAAACTTTAATTATGACTTAATTATATTTATACCATAATTGATTTATTTTAACATCATATAATATATCTAACATATATCTTAAAAGCCTAAAATTGAGATTTGAGAATTGTAATGTATAACTTATAAGTAAGACTTAAGAGTAATTTACTAATTGTATAAGTAAGTACTAAGAATACATAAGAGTTAATATTAATAATAGAGTGTGTATGCATTTGTTTTGTTTGTATTATTTGTTTTGTTGTTTATATATAAAAAAAAAAGAAATACAAAAACAAAAAACAAAAGGAAAAGATTGTGTAAGTTGAAGTGAAGTTGGAGTGTGTAAGTAAGTTGAAGTTAAGTTGAAGTAAAGTTAGAGTGTGTAAGTAAGTTGAAGTGAAGTTGGAGTGTGTAAGTAAGTTAGAGTGTGTAAGTTGAAGTGACGTTGGAGTGTGTAAGTAAGGTAAGGTATCAGAAAATTAGACTAAAAAAAAAAAAAAAAAACGAAATGTCGTCGACATCTCGAAATGTCGAGATGTCGACAACATGTCGAGCGAAATGGGCGGACAAACGAACTCCCCCCCCCCCCCCCCCACCGACATGTCGAGCGAAATTTTAAACACTGGGTTTAATTGGTTTTTAATAATAAATATTTGAAAAAAAAATCAATTTATACCTCTTAAACTTTGGAGGTTGTCTCACTTAAAACCTCAAACTAATAATTATATCAATTATAACTCTAAACTTTCATAAGTAAATCAATTTAGACCATCTATTAGAATTCTGTTTTCAAATCGTTAATGTATAATTTTCAAACGTGAACAAAACTTCTTTAAATGCAGAGATTAACGTAAATTAGATATGAATGCTAGAATCAAATAGATAGTAGCGATTTTTCATTAATATGAGTGGTTTTTCATATTCTCATATTTCTCTATTTTTCTCTACATATTTATGAAGAATTACGTGATAATTTTAATTTTTAAATTGACAGGATTTTGGGAGAAGAATAAATTTATTTAGGTGATTTTGAGTTGATTTTAAATGAAATCAAGTGAAAATAGCTATAAATCACTAACAAAAGGTCTAAATTGATTCACTTATAAATAATTAGGGTTTAAATTGATACAATTATTAGTTTCAGGTTTTAATTGATACAACCCCCAAAATTTAGGGTATAAATTGATTTTTTTCGAAAACATTTGATTCAAATATCATTTTGGTCTCTCTACTTTTAGTCTCATTCTATTTTAATCTTTGTACTTTTAAATGTTCAAATTTAATCTTTTTGTAATGCCCTGCATTTTCAAGTACGATTGGTTTTGGTCTCTTGGGCGTAGTTTCACTGTTGTTGGGTGATTAAATTACTTGGACCAAACTTAAAGTTGGATTTTTGAATTTGTTGGGTGAGAGTTGTGATTTAGTGTCAAAATCCATTGACTTGAAAGTTTAACTTTTCTTGAGTTTTTATTTTGGAAAATTGAAGTAAATTCAAAGTTAATTCCAAGATCTACCCCAAACATCATTCCTAGAATTGCCAAAGATTTGGGAGCTATTTTTAGAGGTTTGTTGGAGTTTATATGGGTTCATTTGGAGAAAAGAAAATAAAGGAAAAAAAGAGCTAAAGAGGAAACCCTAGCCATTTTGTTTTCATCTTCTTCTTCCTCCCCCTCTCTTGCTTGAACTCAGCAGCCGCCCCATCTCCCTCTCGTTTTCTTCTTCTCTTCTTCGATGACCTCCTCCTCCAGCAAGCACACCTACCTGAGCGGCATCTTCACTCCAGCAACACGAGCAAAGACCCACAGTGTTCTTCTCCTTCAAGCAGCGGCACATGCGATTTCGTTGGGCAGTGGGTCTCGTCGGCTAGTCCTCCTTCCCTCCATGAACAGTGTTGCACACCCTTTCCCTCGAACGACAGATCTACTATTTCGGTGACCTGCGACAGCCACGATCGACTCTTCCTCTCGAACGAATATTTCTCTACGATCCGACAAGGTTTGGTTGACCCACACTCCTTTAGTGTTAGATCTTCAATACCCATATCTTAAACACGTCTGATTTGTAGTTTTAGGCTCGTTTGGATGCCGACCATCCCTCATTCGAGGTATTTGGTGCTAAAACGCATTTTTCAGCAAGACCTATATAGAACCGAGTTTCAAATCACCTTAGGTTCGTGACCCAAATTCCAATCAGCCTTAATTTGAGTACCCACGTGCTGTTGGGTTCATATTGACGAAGTTGAACCTATTCAGACATTGATGCGAGCTTGTCGAGGGCTCGTCAAATTAAAATTTATAAACTGATCCTAAGCTACTTGTAGCATTGAGTGGATCGGGTCGATCTCAGGGAACCGAATATTAATTTCTTAAGTTAAATTTGCAAATGAGAAAGCAATTAAAAAGGGGGGTTTTGAAAATTTTCTTACTTAATGAAATAAAAATAACAAAACAAAACAAACACTAAAAGAGAAAAATCAACTCTTACCAAGTTCCAGTTCAGAGGTGCAGTTATATCCAATTGCAAACATTGATCATAGGCATTCAAAATATTTAATCTTAACCATGCAAGTACTTGGTCAACTTATTAGGAAACCCCAAAAAGTAGCAAATTCCCTAAGGTCATTAACTCTAACGAACGCCAAGTTAACGCTAATTACCTAAACAAATCTTTACGAAACCGCTTCAATTTATTTAGGTAAAGGCATTACGAACTTTGGAACGACCAAGACAATTGATCAGGTAAAACAACTTTCACCTAATTAACATGCTTCTTTAATTCCTAGAATTAAACATGCAAGCCATGTATCATGGAAACCCATAAACATACATATGTGATAATTCTAATGCTACCGGTTCATGCAACATGACTATTACGGATCATGATCGTGATTAGCAATAAAGCATGTAAAGAGATTAAGGCGTTAATTTAATCAAAATACATACTTATAAAATTAACACGGGAATTAAAGAACACTTGCAATTGAAAGAAAACTAAGTTAAGGTTCAATCCTCATAATGTCGCAACTGATTACAACCGACCTCTAAACCGGAATTGCAGAATCTAGCCAAGCATCTCCATAGAAAACTTCGAGTGCAAACGAGCTCGATTCGACACCATGGTTTGATGAAAAACTCCTAATTTATCCTAAACTACTGAAAAACAGAGAGGAGAAAGCCTAAATTGGTCTCATGACGGCTGAAAATCGGAGACAAATGACCTAGAGGACGAAAAAATCTATATATAGGAATCGACGGAGTGTCTAGACGCTCTGGACAGCGTCTAGACACTCCCAGCGTCACAGGGGCTCTCCACAGCGTCGAGGGAGGCTTCAGGGAACTGCTGATAGCGTCTAGACGCTATATACAACGTCTAGACTCTACCCAGCGCGCAGCACTGCTTATTTTTGCTCTAACTTTTCGCTCATGTGTTCGAATGACCTTCGGTTTGATGCGTTGGAATCGTGATTCAATGTAGAATGTCTCGGAATGTGCCTTAAACTCAAATCCCTACAAAATAATCAATTAGTTACATTAAAACCTCCAAACTAACATGATTTAAGTATGAAAATATAGAACTATGTTGTTCCTATCAGACATCAAACAACAAGTGAAAGAGCTCTTTTGGTAAGTTTTAAGTGGGTAACGATCACTATAAACCCTTTTCAAATATTTTTTAGGTTTTCTAAATTAAGTCCTAACTTGTGGAAGCATTCGGTTGCTATTTGGAGCTGATTCGAACACCTTCGAACTCGAACCAGCAAGGTGGTAGATCTATTCTGGTGAGTTTAACACCCCTTAAACTCATTTGGACTGAATTGAAGTACTTTAGTTAAGTGTCTAATTATTGGAACTCTTCTTCTTTTAGGTTCAAGTTAGTTTCAAACCAATTCAAACACGAACAACATATATTCAAGTGTTTTTGGTGTTGTTTGGTAAGCTTCAAAGTGTTTTAGCCTTTTGAATTCCTTTATAAGTGTTTCAATTTGGTTTCTAACTTATGGACAGTTGCTGGTTGTAGTTTTGAATGCTCTCGATCTCGGACCAAGAAGGGCTAAGGTTTGTTTTTGTATGTTTTGGAAGAGTATTTTCTATATAAGCCCTTTTGAGCTCTTTTCAAATGTGTATTAAGTGCTGTAAAATGGTCTTTAATCATTGGAAAACCCCTAATTGTAGTTTCAAACCACTTTGCAGCTATTTCAGACATTTTCATCAAGTACCCAAGTTCTTTTGGATAAGGATTAAGCCATAAGAGTTGTTTAGACATTCTCTATGCATGCTTAGGGTGTTGTAAGTTAGGTTTTAATCTTTGAAAATTAATGTTGTAGTTGGATTTGATTCTGGCCAGTTCGCTTCAACTTTTTAAGGTTGTTTCTAAGCAGTGGCGGATCCAGGAATTTTATACAGGGGGGCACAATATACATACAAGTTCAATAAAAGGAATCTATAATGAAATTTTTAAAAATATGCATAGCTTCATAAATGAACTAATTTAATAGTTCAACAAACTCAATATTGGAGCGCACATCAACAATGTAATTTTGAAGTTGATCCTCAAGCACAGAAAGTTCAATAGTTGAAAAGTCTCTTGGATAAAATCGAGCAAGCCGACTAAGTTATTGTCTATTAAAAGCAGCAAATGAGTTACTTAAAAACTTCAACACGATAATGATGCAAACTTGTAATTGGTTGAGATTTTCGCTTTTGTCGTCCTCGAACCAAAAACATATCATCCATCTTAAGCACTTGAATATCATGGCTATTGCAGAAATTAGAAACTACATCCAACAATGAATCCCAACTAGATTCTCTTGTGGTTTGCAGTCTTTTTTTACAAATTTTGACTAAATTCATTGCATTCACAATGTCCTAATCTTTTTTTTGTAATGCTTGAGACAACTCATTTGTGATTCCCAAGACAATTTTTGTAAAATGTATATCAATGGTATAGTATGTATATCCCAACGAGTGATGCAAAATTATACTTCCTAGTAATAGCTCTGAAAGTAATGAAAAATACAAAATCAATTATGTAAATCAAAAGAAAGAAATTACTCGCAAATAAAACAATAAACGATAACTTTTGAGTTTATTGATTACAATTTCCTAGATTAAAAATTATAAAACCTAAAAGTCTAAAAAGAATTCGAATCTTACTTGTCAAATGCCAATGATATATTTATTATGTATATCCCGACGAGTGACGCAAAATTATACCTCATAGTAAAAACTCTGAAAGTGATGAAAAATACAAAATTAATTATGTAATCAAAAGTAAGAAATTACTCACAAATAAAACAATAAATGATATGTTTTTAGCTTTTTTATTACAATTTCCTAGATTAAAAATTATAAAAACTAAAAGTCTAGAAAGAATTTGAATCTTACTTGTCAAATGCCAATGGTATATTATGTATATCCTGATTAGTGACGCAAAATTATACCTCCTAGTAATAACTCTAAAAATAATGAAAAATACAAAATCAATTATGTAAATTGAAAGTAAGAAGTTACTCGTAAATAAAAAAAACAAACGATTCCTTTTAGCTTTTGACAGAACTAAATGCATTATTTAGAGGGTGAAAATATTTCTAAATTTAAAAAAAAAAAAAGAAAAAAGAAAAAAAAATACTATGGCTAGTATTGTGTTGGTTTTAAATAAAAAACTTACTTACCTTATACAAAATATTATATGAGAGATTTGAAACTTGGAAGAGGGGGGCATGCAAGCCCATGTGGAGAGAAAGCCCATTATTTGCAAGAAGAGAATATAAGGTGGAAAATCGAAAATAAAATTGCATCCCGCTTGTTTTGATCCCAAGTTCTCATAAGATAGTTGGTGCCCCTCCTACCAACTCTTCCAACTTCAGTTTTGATTCTTATTATGTATCTATATATTTATATTATTAAATATATCTTATAATTTATATTAAAAATATAAAGACGAGATAATTTGAGGGGGGGCACGTGCCCCTCCTGGCCCCTACGTGGATCTGCCCCTGTTTCTAAGTACGTATATCACTCTTTGAGCATGTTTAGTTTGATTAAAGGTTTTTGAATTAAGTTTAGCCTCTAAAGATTGTTTCTTGGTTTAGAAACCTTTTGGAATATTTTAGTAGCACATTAGGTATGTAGTTTCTACCTGTTGGGTCTGCTTGACTTATGTAGCATGCTATACGTTTTCTTATTTGATTTGAGCGTTATATATCTATTTTGTGTTTTTGTGTCTTTTGATGAGCATGCTTGAATGTTGACTTGTGAGGTTTATGTGATGTTAGCATGTTGATTTATTGAGTTTGAAATATATGTATGGGCATGTGTTGTTTGGGCATGAGACATGGTCTAGTAGCATGCTTAGGTAACATGCATGTGGTGAGGTTGTGAGGTGGTCAACGGACCTTGTGAGTTTCCTAAGGATTATAGGGTGAGTACCAGTGCACCTCAGGTACAAATGGTCGAGGGGTAGTATTGTCACCATTGGTCAAAAGTCGGAATGATGAGTCTAAAAAGCATGTGTTGGCACCTAGTGAAGGGCCAATGCATTGCTAAGTCATCGGTGCACCTTGGGTACAAATGGTCAAGGGGCGATGCACAGTTTAAGGCCTTAGTAACATTGGTCAAGGATCGAACATCGAGTTCCGTAGAGAAATGTTGAGTAAAATTGTAACATTGGTAACAGTGGCCAAGGGTCAGTGCTTTGGTGAGGGCTAAACACGAATGTTGAGTAAAATTGAGCTATCATGACATGATGCGAGAATTCAAGTATGTTGGGATTTATGCCCTAAAGCCTCGTAATTAATGATTGATTTAATAATTAATAATAATTTTGATTATTTTATTTGCAATATAATATTATCCATTATATGAAAAATCTAAGGTTATTAGCATAATCTTGAAGATTATGTGGTTGACATACGGGAGGATCATGTTCAAGAAATAACCAAAAGGGTCATAGTATATGGATAAGGTATGGTCCCTTATCCTGGTAACACTATTGATACGACCCACTTTGTAATAGTTACAAATGATTTGATCCAAATCATTTATGTGGAGACATGTTAGTGGGAGTATCTTATACAATGAGTTTTTGTAAGACTGGACCACAACATATTTAATCTCTCTTTATAAATCTGTTAATTGAGAAGATAATATTTCATAAGGATGATTATATGCGACCCGATCTTAATCTTGAGTGAGTTATGAACTCCTGCCTGTGAGGGCTTGTCCTTTGATTTGCATGGGTGAGAGTGGTTTTTGTAGTCGATTCAATATGCCTACTATTTTGGGGACTTGACCAAATAGGGAGTTGGGAACATAATCTCACAAGATGGAATTCACTCATTCTCATATAGGGTAAGTATTGAGTAGTTCCCTTAAGTGCCGATTTTCGGACTTGAACAATGGACCAATGAGAGGCACTTAGTTTATAATTAGATTATAAATAGATTGTTCATTAGAGGATCAGTGGTACTTAAAGTGCAAAATGTAATTATAGGGGTAAAACAGACTTTTGACCCAGCTATAATTACGAACAACTCATGAAGGATCAACTTTCATGTAATGATTATATCTATGGACACAACTTGTCCTACAGTGAATAAGAGTGCAACTCTAGGTCTATAGAAGAGTGACCTATAATTAATGAATGAAAAATAATTAATTAAATAGTTTAATTATTTGATTTTATATCATTAGAGCTTATAATCTGTAGGTTCATAAGGTCCCCTTGCTAGCTCATAGTAACACTAAAAGATCAATTTAGTTGAAAGAAAATTTTGAAATATTCAAATTAATATTTAATATATTAGATATATTAAATATATGAAAGGAAAATATATTTATTGTATTTAATACATTAAATATTAAAATAATTAATGTATATTAGATACATTAAATAAAAGATATTTATAGAATTTGAATAAGATTCAAATAAATAAATATCGTATGAGATTTAAATGAGATTCAAATAAATATAAGATATATTTTAATATATTACATATTAAAATATAATATTTTAATTATGACAAAGATTTACCTTTGGTCTCTATAAATAGGATCCCGCCATTAGACATAATACATATCTCCTCAATAGAGAATTAAAGAATTCTCTCTAGACCTCTTCCTCTCCAATCCCTTGTGGATTTTCTTTCAAGAGGCTCCCACAAGCCTTGGTCCTGTGTTCGAGTCATAGCTAGGAAGATTTTATTAAGGAGATAAAGATTCGCTCGAAATATCTCCATATTTATCTCAAAGGTATGTTATGATTAGCCAATTTTTTTTGTTTAATTCTAAAATAAAATCAAAGTCAATTCCAATGGTTCCACTTTGGGTTTAATTCGATTATTCCCTTCAATGTCTTAGTTGCATAAGATGATACGAGAATTCATGTGTTAGTTGCATAGCATGGTGAGGTAATTCATGTGTTAAGCGAGTCTTATGCTTATTTTACTTCTTATATATGTGCAGCATGAAGCATGTGATATTACTTTGAACAAGCATGTTTGGGTGCATGTGAACAACATGTTGTTTGATGTTTAATGTTTGGTGGATCACCAATTGTGAGCTACTTACTTAGTATGCGTTATGTACTGACTCACCACCAAATTTTGCAGGTGATGACGATTACTACAAACTAGTAATGCAGACGAGGAGACATGGTGAGAGGACACCATAAGTGATTTGTGGTTTTTAGTAGGAGAGTTTTCCTTGAAATGCATGGATAGGACTATTGTTGTTTTTGGATAGATGCTATGTATAGGCTTGGCCTTCCATTCTTTATTGTTTATTTCCTTTGTTATCTGATGATGTAGGTAGATTCTTTTGGTAGAACTTAGGTTATGAAATAAAAGTCCTTGTTGTTAGAAACTTACTTTTGTTCCTGCTGGTTTATCTAAATTAAGAGTGTTTAGAGTTGATGTGATTTCTTCATTTTGTGAGTTTGGGAGCTTTGTACTGTTGCAAAGAGGTGTGAAGGTTGTTGTTTAGTTCTTTGGTTATAAAAGTGCATTTTTTCTTGTCTAACAGGTGCTAAAAATTCTTGGGTAGCTTGTAGTTACGTCATTACGCTGCCAAATTTTTTGGGGCATATCGGTTTTGAGTTTAGTGATGTTCCTAAGTTAGGTTAGAATTTGGGGGCATTACACACTATGGACTAATTTTAAAATTTATTTAAAGTACGAGTGTAATAACCTCTCATATAATTTGAGAGAGTTCTCCTCATTGACATTAATGAATATTACAAGCCTACTTATAAGACTAAGAAAAGAGAATAACAGGTAACTTACATAAGAAACTGACTAATACCAGTCTAATAATAGAAAATCCAACCAAGAATAACAAAATAATAATAATTTTTCATTAGTTATCATCCCCCTCAAACGAAAACTCTTTAAGGCATGAGTTTGGATTGCAAAAAAAATCAAGCGAGAACTCTTATGTGGTTTGGTAAAGAAATTTGCATACTATTGATAAGTAGACACATAACGAAGCTCAATATCTTTACACATCACACGCTCCTAAAGAAAATGAAAATTGATATCAACGTGTTTAGTTTTATCATGAAACATAAGATTTTGAGCCAATTGAATTGTAGAGCCACACCATAATGTACGTGGTTTAGAATAAAAAAACATGAAGATCCTTGAGAAGTTGGTGCAACAAAAAAAAAATAAAAATAGCAGCTATTGAAGCAACAAACCTATACTCAGCCTTAGTGGAACTATGAGAAACAATAGATTGCTTTTTAGAGCCCCAAGAAACAGGATTGGGACTGAAGAAAATATAAAACCTGAAGTATAATGTTTGTCAAAGGAATCTCCCATCTAATCAGAGTTTGAGAAGGCATCAAGCCTTAGACAATCAGTATGCCCCTTTAGGAAAAGAAGTCCAAGATGTAAAGTACTATTGAGATATCGTAAAATTCTCTTAGCACAATCAAGTGAGGATCATGATGAGCTTGCATGTTGAGAGAGTTTTCCTACTACAAGCAAATCTAAATGCGAGTAAATGTGAGACAGTGAAGAACCCTAATTAAACCTCTGTAACTGCATTTGTTCTCAGCAAAGAAAGGCTTGCCAAGATCAGAAGCAATAGTTAAACTCATAGGAGTTGAACATGTCTTAGCCAAAAGTGATTGCACACATTTAGTGCAATCTTTAGGTATTTTATTATGCTAGTTTTGTAGACAAATTGTGCACTTTGGTGTTTATTTATGTTTAATTTGTACTTATCAAGTGATTGGAGCAAAATCAAAGATTTGGAATTATGTTGGTGAAAAGAATCCCATTTGGTGTCAATTTGAGAGGCCAAGGAAAGAGGATATGCAAAGCAAGCTAAAAAACCCAAGAGGACGTCTCAATGCTCCCAGAGTGTCAAGACATCGTATATGCAACCTTTCAAGCCATTAAAACCATAGGGTTATGTTGAGGCAGCGTCTACACTCTTTGAATTTTCATTGCGCAAACCCCGTTTGTCAAAAACCACATGAGTGCAAGGCTCCGTCAGTAGTGTCTTGATACTGCCCTATGGCGTCTCGATGCTATCCAGCTTTTTCTGTGCATAAGGACACAACGTCGAGACGCTACTACCTAGAATTTTGACGTGTTACTTTGATAATTATAAGAACAAAGTTTTTTAGCTGCAAAAAGGGGGACGAATTGGAGACCTAAACACCTAATTGCGGATTCTTACTCAATTTGGAGCAATTGTTGAAGACTTGGAGCTCAAGATTCGTGGAGATCGTCACGGGGATGGAGGATCAACACGTGTTTGCAATTTTCTCTCTTTTCCATTGAATTTTGTATTTCGAATTATTGTTTTATATAAAAGTTTAGCTTGGGCTTTTATGATTATGAGTAGCTAAACCTCTTAATTCTAGGGATTGATGTAGCCATTGGTCCAATTTAGCTCAATCAGTTGAACCTTTATATTGACTTGTATTGATTTCCTTTATGCAATTTCTTGCTTAATGCCTTTAAATTTTTTGGCCATTGATTAATTGTTTTGTGGTCTAAATTAATGCTTGAGAAAGATAATTTAGATTAGACCATAATTGCATAACTAATAGTTATTCTAACATGAGAATGATTAGGGCTCTATTAGAGGTAATTTAATGAAGGGAATTAATATCATAGATGTATTTAAAAATCATCAGGAATGTAAGTTTTTAATTCATCGCATGAGGATTGAGTGTGCTCGATAGGGTCATTTTTTATAATAGACTTCTAGGCCTATGGAATAAATGTTTAGTCAATCTTAGGCATTCAATTAATTATGTTAATTGCCCAATTGGTGAATCACATCCCTAGAATGGTGAATCACATCCCTAGAATGTTCTTCCCCCTGATTTGTCTCAACCTTCAATTTTAGTTTGTTAATTTTGCTTTCATTGATCTGTCTTTGATTTGGATTTCTATATAAAATCAAGTGAAATTATTTGCGACACTTAAATGGATTAAAAATGCCAGTCCTTAGTACTACATCCTTATATTCATAATCCCTTCTTACTTGACTCGTGCACTTACGGTTTTGGACATAAATCACGCAATAAGTTTTTGATACTGTGGAAAAATCATTTGGTCTTAGTTTAGAGTTTATTTTGCTTTATTTTAATTTTCT
Organism: Trichosanthes truncata; assembly: GCA_033996785.1. NCBI lineage: Eukaryota > Viridiplantae > Streptophyta > Magnoliopsida > Cucurbitales > Cucurbitaceae > Trichosanthes > Trichosanthes truncata. The sequence continues at coordinate 15,054,646 of MU867261.1, read as the reverse complement.
TGTTTTTCTTTTCTTTTTTTTTGGTGTGGTTTTCTTTTTTTGTAAGGTCTCTGTTGGTGCATGTGCAAAGATAAATAAGGCCAAGCTAATTCCTTTTGATACTGAAATAGTAAGAATGTGAAGAAGAAATCGAAAGGAGAAAAGGAACCAACTTAAAGTAATGGCCAAACAACAGAAGGAGCTGAAGGCCATTCGTGATTACTTCTAACCAGTTTTTCCAGCTAAACACTCTGGCATCGTCCAAGCGCCCACTAATGCCAATAATTTCAAGCTCAAAACTGATCTTATTCAGATGGCTAAAGATAAATCTTTGAAGGGTCACCCTTAAGAGGACCCACACTCTCACATTCGTTATTTTCTTGAAATTTGTGGAACGGTAATGATTAATGATGTGACTTTTGATGTCATTCGCTTACGCCTATTCCATTTTCCTTTGTAGGATAAGGCGAAGGATTGGCTAGAATCTGTAACACCTAGGAGCATTTACTACATGGGATGAGCTAACCCAACCGTTCCTCACTAAATTTTTCCCACTTGCCAAAACAATAAGGCTTAAAACGGAGATTGAAACATTTAAGAAGTTTGATAGTGAGTAGTTGTATAAGGCATGAGAGCGCTATAAGGAGATGCTGAGGAAATGCCCACAACGTGGATACCCCGACTGGCTCAAGGTACAACTTTTTTATAATGGGTGGACCACTAGCATTAAAACTATTCTTGATGCTTCTGCAGAAGGTAATTTCTTAGCCAAAAATGTTGGTGAGGCTGGGGCTTTACTAGAGGAGATGGCTATGAACAGTTATTAATTGCCTTATGAGCATTCAACACCTAAAGTAGTTGCCAGTCTTTATGAGATCAATGAAGTTAGTTCCTTAAAGGCTCAAATGGCATCTTTGACTAATGCTTTGAGTAAGCTTACAGGAACAGGAACTTCCCAGTTGATTACATCCATAATAGCTGCAAACTCTCTTAGAATCTATGAAGAGCCTATAAAGCAAGTCCAGTACATCAAAAACAGACTTTTGGCTATACTGGGAATCATATGCAGAATCAGTTGCCCACCCATTATCACCTAGGTTTGAGAAACTACGAAAACTTCTCCTATGCTAATAATAAGAATGTTTTACAACCTCCTTTAAGTTTTGAATCTTCATCACAACAACAAGAGAAGAAACCATCTCTTGAGGATATGTTGGGAGTGTTTATCACTGAGTCAAGAAATAGGAAAAATCATTTGGAGAACATAGTGAGTAGTTAAGGAGTTGCCATAAAAAATATGGAGGTTCAGATCAGTCAGATGGCCACTGCCTTTAATATTATGCAGAAAGGTAAGTTCCCCGGTGATACTGAGGTGAAACCAAGGGAGCAGTGCAAAGCCATCACCTTGAGGAGTGGGACACAATTGTATGGGCCCGAGAAGAGATCACTTGAGAAATCAGGCACCTAGGAGGATTAGAGGACTGTGGAGAAAGTGGCTGAGGAGGCATCAACATCGTCTACATCAAAGAAGCCTTTTAATCCTATCTCTTTTATTCTTAATAATATTCCCTATCCTCAAAGATTTCAAAAGAAAAAGTTGGATTCTCAATTTGCTAAATTTTTAGATGTTTTCAAGAAATTTCACATTAACATCCCATTTGTAGATGTTTTAGAAGAAATACCTAATTATGTGAAGTTTATGAAAGAGATTCTAACTAAGAAGAAAGATTTGAAAAGTTTGAGACAGTAAACATGACTGAAGAGTGCAACGCCATATTGCAGAAAAAACTACCTCATAAACTAAAAGATCCAGGGAGTTTTACTATTCCCTATACTATTGGTAGTTTGCAAGTTGATAGAGCATTATGTGATCTAGGGGCTAGCATTAATTTAATGTCTCTTTCTGTCTACAGAAAACTTGGTCTAGGGGAAGTACAACCTACCATCATCTCTCTGCAATTAGCTTATCGTTCATTGACCTTATCCACAAGGTATTGTTGAGGATGTTTTGGTAAAAGTTAATAAATTCATCTTCCTTGAAAACTTCGTAGTATTGGACATGGAAGATGACTAGGAGGCCATTTTTATCCATAGGTAACGCTAAGATCAGTGTGCATAAAGGTAAGTTGATCTTGCAAGTTGAGGATGAAAAGGTAGTTTCCATATCTTCTGGCCCTTAAATTCTTCTAATGATGTGCATAAATACTATAGGATAGATGTTGTCGATTCTACTCATAATGATGTGATCTTACCTGTTGAGCATATGAAAAATTGCATGTATGATTCTTCTGTTGAGAAAATGCTGCTAAATGATTTTGATGTGTCTATTTATTGTGTTGTTGGACAACTGTAGGATGTAGAGCACTCTAAAGATGCTATTTGTTGGATTGGTCTATTGTTGAAAATATGCATAATGGAGTGCCCTTGGTTGATAAGAAGTCTGATGTGTATTCTATTGTTGAGAATTTATTTAAGCACCCCTATGATTTGTTATGTGATAATTCCTCTATTTGTTTGAATTATTTGTCTACTATGTTTGGTAAAGTAGAGAATCTGAGTTTATTGTTGGAGGGTGCAAGAACGGTAGTTGATGATGAGTTCCATGCATTTCAATCGCCGTGACGTTTTTACATAAACCTCGTCCAACCAAAGATGTTAAATAAAGCGCTTCTTGGGAGGACACCCAAGTTTTCTAGCTTTTATTTCATGTTTTAGTTAGTTTGTGGTGAGCCTATTTCTTATGTTCTTGTTGACTGTTGTTGTATGAGCTCGAGAATCATAGTCCTCCTCCACAATGCACCTGAGTTGATTGTCAGATTGACATCTTTGATTCTTTTGCATTTCAAGGAAGTAATGTTCACTCTCGTTATCATTTCACTGTCCTTAAGCATGCTTAGGTAGATTGAGTAGTTTTTACATTGAGGACAAGGTATACTTTAAGTTTGGAGGGGAATAATTCTACTGAGTTCTAAGTTGTATTGGAATATTTTTGTGATAATTTTGTTGCATTTTTGTTATTAGGACGTCCTAGAATGTGATCTTGATAAAGATATTTTTTGATTTTTTTTTTTGAAATATGAAAGCATGTCCTGAAATCAAGTAAAATTTTTTTTTCTTGGATTTCCTTACACTTATTGAGCACGTAGCCCACTTTTTATTGGTTTTGAAGGTTTAGAACAGAGTTATTTTATCTAGATGTTGGTTGTCACTCCGATAAGCTTAAGATCTAGTTTGAAGGTTAACTTGCATGATAGTTCGTAATGTTTTGCTTAGGAGATAATGCTTGTTGATTTGCCTGTAATGAAATATATATATATATATATATATATATATATATATATATATATATATATATATATATATATATATATATATATTTATTTATTTATTTATTTATATATTTATGTGTTGAAAAAATATATATTTATATATGAATGAAGTTAACTTGTTGTGCTTAAAAAGATTAGAGATAAAAAGAACTACCTCTGCTGTGATCAGTTAGGACCACCTGTGAATAAAAGTGCCATGGATAAGGGTCCCTGCAGTAGTTGTGTGAAAGCTAGTGCCCTTGAAATAAAGAAAAATGCAAGTTCGGGAGCGACCAACCCATTTTCTTTTTTAGGCACCCTAGTGGAATATTACCTTATTGAGTATAGGGAGGCTCGATAATTAGAACTTGGGGCCAGTGTAGGGAAAAACGAATTGAAGAATGTATAAAACTATTCTGAGCTTGTAAAGACTAAAATAGGGAAGGTTATACACACATGCACACAAGGGATGAAAAGGATTAAATTTAAATTTCTTGATGAATGGATGTGCCTGAGTACTTTCTTTTATTGTAACTATTCGTTATTTAGATCATTGAGGCTCGAGTCATTCTCATGCAATCGATGATTCATATTGTGGTTTTGTTTGATTTTGCTCGAGGACTAGCACAAGTGTAAGTTTGAGGGTATTTGATAGCACAATTTTAGTGCTATATTGAGGCCTTTTATTATGCTAGTTTTGTAGATAAATTGTGCCCTTTGACGTTTATTAATGTTTAATTTGTAGTTATCGAGCATTTGGAGAAAAACTAGAGCTTTTGAAAATTATGTTGGTGAAAAAAATCCCATTTGGTGTCAATTTAAGAGACCAAGGTAAAAGGATATGCAAAGCAAGCCCAAAAACCCAAGAGGACAGTGTCTCAACTCTCCAAGAGTATAAAGACGTCGTATATGCAGCCTTTCAAGGAATTAAAACCACAAGGAAAGTGTCGAGAGGCTTCAAATTTTCATTGCACAAACCCTTTCCGTAAAAAATCACACATGCGCCAGGTTCTGTCTGTAGTGTCTCGATACTGCCCTATAACGTCTCGATGGTACCAACCTTTTCCTTATTTATTATACGCATAAGGGCACAACGTCAAGACGCTGCTACCTAGCGTCTTGACGCTGCTACGACAATTATAAAAACAAAGCTTTTCGGTTGCAAAAAGGGAGACTTGGAGACCTAAAGACCTAATTGTGGATTCTTACTCAATTTAGAGGCTTTGGAGAGGATTTGGAGAAATTGTTGAAGACTTGGAGCTCAGGATTCGTGGAGATCGTAACGGAGACAGAGGATCGACACATGTTTGCAATTTTCTCTCTTTTCCTTTGAATTTTGTATTTCGAATTATGGTTTTATTTCAAAGTTTAGCTCAGGTTTTTGTGATTATGAGTAGCTAAACCTCTTAATTCTAGGGATTATGTAGCAATTGGGCCAATTTAGCTTAATTAGTTGAACTTTTGTATTGACTTGCATCGATTTCTTTTATGCAATTTCTTGCTTAATGCCTTTAATCTTTTGGCTATTGATTAATTGTTGTGTGATCTAAATTTATGCTTGGGAAAGATAATTTAGATTAGACTATAATTGCATAACTAATAGTTGTTTTGATATGAGAATGATTAGGGCTCCATTAGAGTCGTTTAATGATGGGACTTAATGCCATGCATGTGTTTAAAAATCATCATGAATGTAGGTTTTAATTCATTGCATGAGGATTGAGTGTGCTCGAGAGGGTCATTCTTGATAATAGACTTCTAGGCCTGTGGAATAAATGTTTAGTCAATCTTAGGCATTCAATTAATTAAGATAAAGATCCAATTGGTGAAATCAAATCCTTAGAACGTTTTCCCCTCTTATTTATCTCAACCTTCAATTTTAGTTTGTTAATTCTGCTTTCATTTATTGTCCTTTGATTTGGATTTCTAAATAAAATCAAGTGAAATTATTCGCGGTATTTAAATAGATTAAAAATGTTAGTCATGAGGACGACATTCGTATACTCATAACCCTTTATTACTTGACCCGTACACCTGCAATTTTGGGCATAAATCATGCAACGGAGAGCATACCAAAACATTGTAAGACATCTCTAGTATATTTCGACTGATTCACAAGAAGGCTCTTACTTGTATTGGAAATTTCGAAACCAAGGAAATACCTCAGGTGGCCCAAGTGATAGCACCCAAAACGTGTTACCCTTAGGCTTTAGTTATTGCTAGTTTGTAGCTTTATCAATTATTTTCAAGCATTTATTTGTTTATTTTGTAGAATTGAGCATTTGGAGAAAAATGGATATTGTAGAAGAAATATGGTAAAAAATAAGATAATTGGACAAAATTAAGTAACCAATTTTAGGGACAATTTTTGGAGGAAAAAAATATTCCTAATTTGATTATGGAGTCCTAATTTGATTAGATTTTAGATTCTTAATTTGATTAGATTTTGAATTCCTAATTTAATTAAATCATGGATTCCTAATTAGAGAAATTTGTATTCCTATATTGATTTGGATTCTTAATTTAATTAGGTTTTGGATTCCTAATCAAATTAGGATATGAATTGACCCACTATATATACACACATTCTCTTCATTCAAAGGAGATTCAAACTTTGGAGAGCACAACTCTAGATTAATTCTACATACAATTGAGAGTGAAGAGCAAAAGTTGGAGAGTTCAACCTTAACTCAAGATGAAGATTTGTGGAGATCATCTCCCCAACAATAGTTGTTCTTCTTCCCTTTTATTTTTTAGTTTTCATTATGGTGTTGTTAAAAAATCTAGATTTTGTTATAGTAAGCATGAGTGGCTAGACTTTTTTATTCTGGGGATTGATATAGCCATTAAACCTTATGTTTTGATTATTTAAATTCCATGATTGATTGTCATTTATTTTATTCATGTTTTTATATTCTTAATGCTTTGAATCTCTTGATCATAGATTAAATGTTGTATTGGTCTAAATTCACGCTTGAAAAATGTAATTTAGATTAGATCCTAATTGCATAACTAAAGGTAGTTTTAACTTGATAATGATTAGGGCTCCTTTAGAAGTTATTAATGAAGGAACTTAATGCTATGCATATCGTTAAAAATCATAAGAGATGTAGGTTTTGTCATATTGCATAAGAATTGTTTGTCCTCGAAAGATTCATTCATGATATAAGACTTCTAGACTTATAAAATAATTGCATGATTAATCTTGGATGTTTAAGTAGTTTAATTATTTAGTCTAATAGGTGAAATCAACTTCCTAGGATATTCTCTCCTTTGATTGTCTCAATCTTTATTAGCATTTTTTTTTATTTCAATCTTGCAACCATCATTCGATTCTATTCTCTAAATAAAATTGGGTGATAATATTTATAGTACTTAAGTGAATTAGAAAACCAATCTTGTGGATGATACTCGAACACTCATTCACTCTATTAAAACTAGACCTATACACTTGCGTTATTGTAAAAATTATGCAACAAGTGTTTGACGCTGTTGTCGAAGATTGGCGATTATTTAATTCACTTAATTCTGTGGAGAACTCACTCAGTCTTAATTTAGAGTTTTATTTTACTTATTTGTTTATTTTATTATTATCTTTCTTTCTTTGTTTATTTTATTTTTTAAATATATATTTTTTTGTTGTGTTGATTGGGTGGTGTTTGCATTTGTGTGAGAGCCTGAATTTAGTATTCTTTGATTCTTTTTATAATTCGAAGTGGCCTTATAGGGGGTTTTAATCCACCCAAGAACTAACACTATCCTTCAACTCTTACCCACTTAACTACATCCCTTATGACCATGTGAACTACACTGTTGATTATGGCTTTCTGAGTTATCAAATGCCTAATCATTATCATTTTGAATCTATGAGTAGTTTTGGAAATTATTTTTATGATAATGATGAAAGCATTTGAAACCAATATTCTTACCAGCCCAACCAGATTGAGGAAAGAACTCCCTTAGAAAACCTATTGTTAGATTATATTGAGGAGTCAAGAACTAGTTGTCATCCCATACAAGAAAACTTTGATAGGTTACAGACCCAAGTGAAAGCTAATGAAGTAGGAATAATTTCTTTAGAAAATCAACTTGGTCAAATAGTTGAAACACTTAATGCACTACATGAACAAAAAAATTTTGATACCACTGAGGTAGGAAATTATGGTGTAATGTACATAGATAGTGGGGATATGTTGGAGTAGTTTAATACATACTAGGAATAGGTTTGTGAGGTAGAAAAAGATAGTGAACCCACATTGAAAGAGGACATTCAGGTGATAGAATATGAGGCTGAAAAGCCTACTGTTATTTTATTTCCAGAAGTTTCTCTTAACCTTGATCTTTCTTTTTCTTATACTCACAAATCTAGTTTGCCATATTTTGATTTTCTCTTTTTATTTTATTAAACAAAAATACCAAAAATACTTTTCTTTTAGGTGCCCATGAGAAGCAAATGACCCTACTAAACATAGTAGGCTATATCGATTCAAGCAAAAAGGGGCCATTGAAAATTGACCAGTTCTATGTACCTTGAAAAGAGATAAAGTCTAGCAACAAACGTTAAATAAAGCGCTTGTTAGGAGGCAACCTAAGTTTATTGCTTTTTTAGTTTTTAGTTTTTCGTTATTTCTTTTTCTTTTAGTTTTTTACGTATCTTTGCCTTATGTCTCTGTTGATTGTTTTTGTAGGAGCTAGATCACCATAGTTCTCTTCTATAACTCTAATGACAATGTTGAGTCTCTCGTCTACCAGGGCAATATTGTTCATTCTTTTATTTTCTTTGTCCTCTATATGCTTTAGTGATTGAATATTTTATATATTAAGGACAATATATATTTTAGAGTTTGGGGGTGGGGAATACTTATGGTCTTTTTTGGTTTTGTAGTCGCAATTGGACATTTTCACAGCTTCTGCACAAAAACATAAAAACACTTAAGCTTCCTCAAAATTAACTCTTTTGCACCTATTTTATTTCACTTAACACATCATGGTTGAGAATCATGCTTGACTCAATTTTTTCATAATTTGATAAATTTAAAGATCAAATATCCAAGGAATAAACTTGACTTTAGAGCTAAATAACCCTTGTAAATAAGAGTCATCATATGGTCATTTTAATAATGTGTTGCAACCTCAACAGGGATATGCACCTCAACAATAGGAAAAGAAATTATCTCTTGGGCACTTGGTTGGAACTTTTATTGTCGAATTGAGGAATATAACTAATCATCTTGAGAGTTTGATAAATACGGTGAGCAATACGGTAAATAGTCATAGAGCTACCATAAAGAATATAGAGACTCAACTTGGACAGCTAATTTCAACTGTCAACACACTTCAAAAAGGAAAGGCTTCAATTTTGAACGAAAAGCTCCAAATGGAGTACTACAAGGTCATCATTGTGTAGCATGTGGATAAAATTCAAGGACTTGAGAAAGAGAGGAATGAGACGATAGCACTAGTAATTGAAGAAGTGGAGATAAATCCACCTTTACTTGAGGCTGAAAGTCTCTCAAATCCACTCTTTCCACTTCTCTTCTTTTACTTCCCCCCAACTCAAGAAAAAGAAAAATCTAAATTCTCTGTTTGCTAATTTTTTGGATATTTTCTTGAAACTAAATATTAATCTTACTTTTGTAGAGGCATTAGGGAAAATGCCAAATTACATTAGGTTAATGAAGGAATGGCTTTCAAAGAAAAAAAAGGGAAAAAGGTGGAGACAATTTACCTCAGAGAGGCATGCAACATTAAGATTCAAAGAAACTACCTCACAAGATGAAGGATCTAGAGAGTTGTTCTATTCCTTACAATATTGGTAGTTATTCATTTACAGCATTGTGTGACTTAAGAGCTAGCATTAATTTACCTCCTTTATCTTTATACAAGAAGATAAATATTGGGGAGATAAAACCTACTTCTGTGAAACTCTAGTTGGTTGATAGATCTATAGTTTGTCCATATGGAGTTGTAAAAAATGTGTTGATCAAGGTGTGGGTAAATTTATCATCCAAGTTGACTTTATGTGATGGATGTGGAGGAAAACCATGCACTACTTGTTATTCTTGGGAGACCATTCATGGCAACTGGGCATGTGCTAATTGATGTGGGGCAAAGGGAGTTGACTATCATAGTCTAACATGAAAAAGAAGTTTTTAAGGCAATTGAGGACTCTGAAACTCCAATTGGAATACTAATGTTGGTCTATAAAAAAGGTGCAAGCAAAGAAGCTGATGGTAGATTCTATGATCTTCAACCACCTTAAAGCATAAATGGTCATCTCGTCTAGCTAAAGACGTTAAATAAAGCGCTTTTTGGGAGGCAACTCAAAGTTTTATCTTTTTATTTTTTATTTAGCCTTTTGTTTTAGCCTTAAGATTCAATTCTTTTTGTTTTTTATTTTTTTTGTGTAGGTTGCTACTTCTCGTCGTTATTCCTTCCATACTTTGATGATAATGATGAATCTTGAGGAATCTGACATTCCAAGGCAGTATTGTTCAGCCTTTATCTCTTTTTTTTTTGTCCTTATGCATGCTTAAGTAGATTGTATAGTCTATACATTGAGAAACATATATGCTTTAAGTTTGAGGGTGGGATATACTTGTTGTTGAACCCTGAGCACAATATCTTTGATGAGTTATTGTTGTATTGTTGATAGCACTCATTTAGTACTATCTTATTCCTTGTGTTTATGCTAGTTTTAGTATGATTTGGTGAGCATTTAAGTGTTTTTATGTTTATTTTGTAGAAATTGAGCTTGAAGAGCAAAACCAAGTGTTCGAGGATGATTTGGATAGTTTTGGGCCCTTTTGGAGCCATATTACAGATCAAAGAAGAGAAGAGATGAAGAATGAAGTGTTGAGAACAGGGGAGACCATTGAGACGTTGTCGTCGTGCTGTAGGTCAAATTGGAAGCCAAAACTATGGGGACAGTGTTGAGACGCTGTCCATAGCATCTCAACACTGACAAAAAGGGTTGCAACACTAGCCTTGACGCTTAAAACATATGGATGACCATTTTCGTCCATAGCTTCAAGACGTTGTCTAGAGCACCTCGACGCTGGGGGTGCGTGCTAAAGGAAAAATGTCCTTGTTTAGCCACCGTTGAGATGTTGTCCCTAGCGTCTCAACATTGTCTCAATAAAGGGTATTTATTCTTCGTTTTCTCTTCGTCCAAGGGGAGGCCAAACCGAGGGTTTAAGCCCTATTCTCAATTCTAAACTGTATTTGAGGGTATTGAGAGTGATTGAGAGCAATTTTGGATCGGATTTGAAGACCTTAAAGCTCGAAATATTGGGAGATCGTCTTAGGAACGCGAGATTGTCATTTGTTAGCAATTTCTTCCATTTTCTTTCATTTGTAGTTAACTTACTGGCTATAATTTAGGGATTATGGATTGTATTGACTAATTAAGTATTGTTTAATCCTTAAATTCTTGGGATTCAATTGTTGTTTATTGATTTATACTTAATTATTAATCGACTTGGCTAATTAATTGTTTTTATGGATATTCCTGACTATTGAGATTCCGAATTCATTCATGCATTTAGGGCTTAATGCTATTAAATAGTGTTCATTAATTAATTGAGGTAGAACTAGGTAGACCTCGACGGAGGATACTTAGTTAGCTTAATGCGCGATTAATTAGCTACCTGAGTGACAGTGGGAGTAGAAGTTAATTAATTTTCGTTTGTACTAAAGATTAATTAATTGGACACTATTTACTGAGTTGTTACTAAGTGAAAGCTCGACGAAGAGAAACTTATGCTAGAATCGAATGCATGACTATTGATTTATTACATGAGTAACAGTAGGGGCAATAATTAATTAATAGAGGTCTGCAATGAAGAGTTTTAATGCTTTGTATGAGTTAGCTAACACTAGGGATACCTAGGTTAGTTAATTAGTACTTGAGATTGGAGGAGACCAACAGGAGATTCCATACCTGTAGAGCTTATAGACATATGAATTCACTATTGAGTTAGTCATATTTGTCTATTTCATTAGTAATTAATCCTCTACCCAAGTCTATCTCTTAGGTTTGTGTCTCTCGTTTATTTTCTTGCCTTTAGTTTATGTTGTTAGTTTAGTTTATCTTCCTCTGGCCGTTTGCTCTAAACAAAGCTACGTCAGAGTATTTACGGTATTTAATTGAATTATAACTAATCCTTGTGGATGCGAAACTCGGTAAGAATACCATTTTATATCACTTAACCCGTGCGCTTGCGGAAACGTAAATTGTACTCATCAAATTTTTGGCGCCGTTGCCGTGGATTAGCATATTTTCATTCAATTAATATTGTGAAGAAATTGCTTGTTTTAATTTAGAGTTTTTTATAGCTTTGCTTTTATTTTCCTTATTTTGTTTTATTTTCCTTGAGCCCTGGTTCTTTGTTTCTGTCTGTGTTGTTATCTGGTGTTGTTATTAAGCCTAGGTGTGATTATTTTTATTATTTTTAGATGCCTTCTAATAGATTTGGGTGGCCTTTAGGGAATCTGAGCTCGAAGAACCAACACCACCTTCTAGTTCTTTTTCCATTAGTTATCCTTCTTTTGATCATGAGCCTATTAATGAAGATTATGGTTTTCATGGTTATCAAATGCCTAATTATTATCATATTGAATCTATGAGTTATGGAAATCTCATGTATGGTAATGATGGGTGCATTTAGACCCACGAACCATATCCTAATTTTTTTTAGGAAGCCTTAGAGATGAAGAATCCTCCTTAGAGAGAATGTTGAAAGAGTATATAGAGAAGACTAGAGTTAAGAGCTTGCAATTAGATGATTTTCTTAAGAGTCTCCAGACGATTAGGGAGGTTAGTGAAGTGGGATTCACTTTTTTAGGATGTTCAGTGAGTCACTTGGTCACCGATTCACTGATAGCCTTTCAGGAATTTAACTCTTTCAATACCACTGAGTTTGGGTAATTGAGGGAGAGTTGTGTTGAGAGAGAGGGAAGAATTAGAGTGTTTAGACACACGCTATAATCTAGTCAGCAAGGAAGAAAAAGAGGATGAGCTTATTGTTTTAGTTAAGGATGTTCAGGGGGTAGAGTTTGAGCCTGAAAAGCCTTCATCTGTTCTATCTCTTGATAGTTCTCTTTATCTTGAGTGTTCTTTTTCTTATTCTCACAAGTCCGTGTCAGAGTCATTTTATTTTGATCTTTCTCCTTTCTTTTTAATAATTAAAAATACCAAAAAAATATTCATTTCAGGGGCCCACGAGAAGCTAGTGTTTCTGCTAGCTTTGGTGTATTTTGTTGACTCTAGGAAGTGGGAACTGAAGAAATGGGAGAATTTTTATGTACCTTGAAAGCCCATATGAGCCCCGTTAGCTAAAGACATTAAATAAGCGCTTCTTAGGAGGCCACCCAAGCTTTCTTTCTTTAGTTTCCTATTTTCTTGCTTTGGTTTGTTTTTTCCTTTTGTTGTTTTGTGTTGATCTCATGTTCCCATTGGTTGATTGTTCTAGGAGCTCGAGAGTTAGATTTTTTTTCTTTTTCATCATGTACCCTAGTTGATCAAGCTGAATCGAGAATTCTCTCGCACTCCAAGGCAGTATCGTTATCCCTTCTATATCTTTTTCATTGTCCTTAAGCATGCTTAATTAGTTGGGCAATTTATACATTAAGGACAATGTATATTTAAGTTTTGAGGGATGTTTGTTGTTCTGATATGAGTTAAATAATTTTTTTTGTGAATTATATGATGATTCTGTTGGATTATGTTTGATGAGGACGACCTGTGATGTGTTTGATCGGTGGTCACGCAAGCGCACGCGATCGAAGTAATATAAAATGGTATCTGAGTACCAAGTATCGAATCCCAAGGGAACAGAGTAACAAAAATATTGTAAAGCAAAAGTGTAAGGAAAATTGCAAATGGAAAACTAAAATGCAAAAATGATGTTGGGTTGGTGTGTTGGTGAAAAACAAAAATTGCAGAATCTAATTGCAGAATCTGGAATGACAATAATTGAAAGAACAGAAATTGCCGAATTGAATTGCAGAATCTATTGGCAATAAGCGAAATGACCAAAAATTGCAAAATTAAATTGCAGTATCTAAATTGGCAAGATTGGATAGCAAATTAGATAAACTTAGAAAATGAAATGATAAAGGATGGGGCTCAAGAATGTCATTGCCCTAAGTCGTAATTGCAAACCAAAATTGCAATTCCAACCTACTCCACACTCAATTGTAAACCAAAATTGCATCTCCTATTTACCTTGAATTTAGGTTTTTAGGGGGCTAAGTGAGAGACCTATATGTCTATAGTCTCTCTATCTTAGATAATTTGGCTCACAATTTTATGGGCTTTGGAGTCCTTAATCCCTATGTCTAGGGTAAGGATTGGCTTATGTCTAAGCTCTTTTTCTCCATCACTTGTGTGAAATCCGCTTATCACTAACCCTGTTAGATCTAAGCTTGAGTTGATACCCTAGTTGATCAATTTAGGATCTCAACGGAAATCTAATCAACACAAGCAAACAATTGAGATGTAGGCTTGGTTTTTATTGAAATTTTGGCTACAATTACTTCTTAGGGAATTCACATCCTTGAACCCCCTAAGAAGTTTTAGCTCATATTAAAGATAAAAATCCTAAAACTAATTTTTGAAAAAAAAATCATATTGAGAATTTGCGTAATAAGATTGAGCAAGGAATAAATCAAAACAAATTGAAACTATTAGGAACTTATCATAAAAGAAGAAGTTAAAAAAAAATATTAACTGTAACAGCCACTGTTTTTAATACAAAATGAATTAAAAAGAAGCAAGACAAGAAATTGAATCCATCGGCAATAGAACTTCCAGAAAATTTCAGAAAAACAAAGTGCAAACCGAATTTGAAAGCACCAATCGAATTCCTTCTAAAATGCCTATCTTAAATTAAACTAAAATGTAATACAAACAAGAAATCAAAATAACAACAATTGGGTACTGCTAATTCTATTGAAATTACAAAAGAAATTTGCAAAGACATGGAAAACAGGGGCTGCACATCCCTGGCAACCCAAAAAATGTTCAGCAAATCCCAAAAACAGAGCATAAAACGAAAACTAAAACACCAGTCAATTTCTCTCCAAATCTGCCTCTTCTTCACTTGAATTGGACTAGAAAGATTTAAGGACAAATAGAACTACAGTGCATCAGATTTTAGGTAAAAAAAAACAGCAGAAAAAGCAGAAAACAGAGGCCAAAAACGTGACAAAAACCCACGAGCAAAAACTCCCAAAAACACCTCCGAAAATCGCCTTGTTTTGCTCCTCCTCTTCTTCCCCATTTATAGGCCTTCATTAGGGTTGAAGAATGCCCAAATTTCGTGCTTAAATTCCTCCAAATCGGGCTGTAATTGAAGATTTTCGGAATGGGTTTAATGCAGATTTTTTCCTTTTTTAAAACCCAAAAACCCACGAAATTGATCCTTCAAATCGCCCTCAAAATCCCATTAATAGCTCCTCTTCTTCTTCCCCATTTATAGGCCTTCATTAGGGTTGAAGATTGCCCAAAAATCATTCTCCAATTCCACCAAATCATGCTGCAATTTGGTTTTCCATAATGGGTTTTTTCTTTCACGCCAGTATTTCCATAAATTCTCTGCCCATAAACAATTGCAAAATCAGATTTGGCAATCTGGTTTTAGCAATTTTCACATTCCCTGCTCCATAAACAATTGCAAAATCAGATTTGGCAATCTGATTTAGCAATTTCCATAATTTCTAAAAAAAGAATCAATTTATTTAGAATTCTATTCCAAATGCTATCACATTAAATTCTTCCTTAAATTCAAGCAATCTTCCACTATTTTCAATTAATCTTAGGACAAACAAAAATATTTTAAGCAATTGGGACTGAAATAAGCCTTAATTCTAAGGTTTATCAGTGTTATGAATAGTGTAATATTTATAATTTTTGCAAAATATGAGAGCATGTATAGGATTCAAGTAAATTTTCGTGGTATTCCTGTGGAGCATTTGACCTACTTATTAGTAGTTTTGAACGCTTAGAATAGATTTATTATGTCTAGATGTTCGTTGTCACCCCGATAGGCTTAAGTTCTAGTTTGAAGGTTGTCTTGCATGAGAGTCTGTAATGTCGTGCTTAGGAGGGAAAATCATGTCTATTTGTCTGCTAAAAGAAAATGAAAAGAAAGAGAAGGAAAGAAAGAAAAGAAGAAAATGAAAAAAACAAAAGATGAAAAAGAAGTAAAGAAATGAAGAAAAAGAAAAGTAGTGAATAAAATAGCTTGTAGTTCTTATTGATCAAGGGAAAAAAGAACTACTTCTATTGTGATCAGTTAGGCCACTCATTGAGCGAGTGCTCTAACTAAAGTTGTGTGAATGCTAGTGTCCTTGAGTGTTTAAGAAAAAATAGAAGTTTGGGGGAGCGATACCTAATGAGACCTAATTCGAACATGCCCATTCATGCCTAAATTATGCTTTTTCCTCTCCTTTTCATGGAATTAATTGAATATTTTGTAGGAATTTGGGAGCAAGGCTTATTTTTGGAAAGAACACGAAATCAAGGTGAAAACGAGCCAAACCAGAGGTCAATCGGACACCAAAGTGAAAAGATATGAAGGATTGGAGATTATGCCCCTAAGGAGCGTCGAGACTCTAGGTGGAGGCCTCGCTTGATGCTGCAAGACAGTAGCCTCAGATGAAAGGCAACATCCAATGGCATTTAGATGTCGTTGCAAGTCATGCGCATGCAAACCTTGCTCGACGCTGCAGCAAGCCCCGCTCAACTCTGCTAGCATTGAGACGTTGTTAGTAGCGTCGGACACTCTCATAATTTCTATAAAAGTTTTTTTCGATTTTAGGTTAAGAGATTCCACCCAATTCTCAATTTCTCCCCCCCTAGTCAGTTTTGAGACACTTTGCTTCATATTTTGAGTATTTTGGTCCTATATTTTGGCCTCGGAGTTGATGGAAGTGCTTTATAACTAGGAGTTCTCAACTAGTTCGAGGTAATTAGGGAGAAGTTTTGCAACATTTATGAGGATTTTGTAATTATTTTCAGTATTAATGTATGGCTTTTATGGTATGTTAACTCTTGGGTATAAGTCTTAGCATGCTCTTTATTAATGGAATTGACAACTCATATTAATTTCGAGTTTTGCTTTGCTATGCTAGTATTTTGTGGGCGACTTCAAATTTCTAGCTTAATTTTAGTAGTAAAGGGGTCGGTAGCTATCGTCAGTCAAGTTAAGTAGGACTACATAATTGCGAGAATGAGGTAGGCTCTAGAGTTAGTATGCATGTGGTAGTTTAATTTGAAGGGCTCGTCGTGTTAACCTACTGCATTCTGACCTTTCCTGTATCTTAGAACCTCGATTCTTTAGGGAGCTCCTTCGAGGCTTTGGGGAGTCAGTCGGTCTTAAAACCATACATTAATTTACATTTTGAGTAATCTTATGCTTAATGTTGCAAAATGAATCCCAATTTACCTTGAGCTGGCATTTTCTTTAATTTGTGAGTTTCCTTGTCCCTAACTTCGATTGCATGTTTAGTTTTAACCAGTTTAATCTTTGCCCTTGTTTTATTTAGTTTCCTCGCCATTTATTTTTCGTTTCATGAAAATCCCCCCTCTTGATTCTTAAAATCAAAGAAAGAAAGTAAAATAGCCAAAGTTCCGCCTCCCTGTGTTCAACCTGGCCACTATTGTTACAAATTAGTGGTTGGTTACAAATTTATTTGATTGTGTGTGACAAGCACTTTCAATACCCCGTAGTATTCAGGCATCCTAGTTAGATATTACTTTCTGAAGTGTTGGATGCTGGATGATTGGATCTTAGGGCCAGTGTAGGGAGAAGATGAATTGAGGATTTTATAAATCTTTCTAGGCTAGTAGAGATTGAAATAAGTGATAGCATGCATAAGTGTGCTATTTTTAGGCTTATTTTTATCCTAGTTTCGCTATCATTTTGTGTGCTTTCATGTATTTTTATGTTTATTTCTTAGAAACCGAGCATTTTTAGCAAAACTGGAGAATTGTGGCGTAATCGGACAACTTTTAGTAACTTAAGGCTTAATAGACGACTTGTCGAAAGCCCTATCAAGATTAAATTTATAAAAATCGGACCTCTAAGTATTTTGTAATAATAGTGGCCAGGGTCATCCACAGGGATTGGAGTTCTTAGATTAATTAAGTACCACAGTTAATTATGCTCAATTTTATTTAGAGAAACAAAACTTTAAAGTGATCAAAAAGACAAATAAAATCTAAACTACTATATACATGCTTTGGAGTCCAATTTTGATAAACATGCATGATTGATTACCTTAAGCCCAACTTGAATTGATTAATAACTTGATTTTATACTAACAATCTTAAGCCAAGAATTTATAAATAATCAATATCCTCTATCGAGCTCAATTGAACTCATAGCTAGCAACAAATCAACCTCTCGGTCTATTTTCATTACTAAACATGGCATTAAGTTATTCTCTTAAGGCTTCTAGAATTAATCTACTCACTCTCGTGCAATAAATTAAATCTAGTCATGCATCTAGTGTTCTACAACTAAACTTACTCTCTCAAGTTAAATTTAGTTAAACATGCAAAACCATGGCCCAAGGTTAAGACAATAAAAAAAGATGCATAAAAAACGCCAATATATAAATTAAACTAGAAATCAACCAAATGTTCAACAACTACATCAAAGCAAGGGTCTAAACACATAGTTACAACATAAGTACAGCACACAAAAACTCCTAAATCTAAAAGAAAAGTAAAAGAAATAGAGAAGAAACTTAGGTCGCGTGCCAACACTCTTCTCCGACGTGATGTCCACAATCTCGAGCTATGAGTCTCCTCCTCGGCTCTCTAAAGGTCTCCTCTATGTCCTTAGATAGTGCTTGAATCGAGTTTAGGGTTTTTGGTCTTTCAAAACGGCTCCCTTTGCTCAAAGTATAACATTCCCTTATATAGAGTCAGCGTTGCAATGTTATCCATAGCATTTTTTAAAAAAAGGAAAAATCTTCTTCAGCCACGTTGCAACGTTGTGCCCTTGGGTCTTCAAGGTCGAAAGGCTTCTTCTTTGGCGTTGCAACGCTATACTCTCGGGTCCAATTGCCTTGTCCTTCTTCTTCAACACTTGAATATTCAAATATAGCCTTAAGTTGCTCAAAATTGTCCAATTATCTCACAGTTCTCTGGTTTTGCTCCAAATGCCCGATTTCTGAGAAATAAACATAGAAATACATGAAAGCATACGAAATCATAGAAAAACTAGCGAAAAACTAAGCTTAAAAATAGCACACTTATACATGCTATCAAATACCCCCAAACTTAGATTTTTGCTAGTCCTTGAGCAAAACAAAACCAAAATAACAGTTTCACAAGATTTCTAATACAAGATTCATAACTCAAGCCTCAGTGATCTAGTTGACATAAAACAATCGAATAAAGCCATAACACATCATTCCTTAAGCAATTTAAATTCTATTTATCTCATTCCTTGCGTGTGTGTGTGTTTAACTACCTTTCTATCATTTTCTACTGGCTTAAGACACTTTTACCAAGACTTTCTTTTGTTTTCCCCCTACATTGGCCCTAAGTTCCAATTTCAAGTTTTTCTCACATTATAGAGAGCAATCTACTTAGACATTCATTTGTTTTATTTTCTTTATTTTCACAAGGGTTGTACCCCCCAAACTTTCTTTATTATGGAGATCTTAGCTTTCACACTTCCACTTTAGGGACTCTTATCCAGAGCACTCGCTCAATTAATGGTCTAATTGATCACAATGGAGGTAGCTCTTTTGATCCCCACACATTAAGCACACAATATTGATGGAACATGTTTTCAATTTTTTTTCAAACATGCAAAAAATCAATAAAGATAAAAATTCTTTTTATTTTAACAAATTTCAATCACTAACTTTCATGCAAGTTGACTATCAATTAGTTCTTAAGCTTATCAGGGTGACAACAACCTCTAGACTCAACAAAAGCATCCTAGTGTTCGAACATAATAGAAAGTCGGTTATGTGCACATGTGCTGCAAGGAAATCAAAGATATAATTCAAATATACTCAATTTAGGGCATGCTTTAGAAGTCATTCTATTGCAAAAAAAAAAAAAAAAAAAAAAAAAAAAAATCACTTAGATGACTCCCTAGGCTATCCTGATCAGTCATCATGTATTATAAATCATTCAAGCATGCTTAGGATAGAAAAAATTTGCTTAGAATTTGCTCAGAATTATCAGGACTGCACAATACTACTCACCCCCAAACTTAAAACTTACATTGCCCTTAATGTAACATGCTCAATAAACTAAATAAGGACAAAGTTAGAATGAGTGAATGATACTGGCCTAATAAGATGAGAGACTGTTCCTTGAGAATTCCTTGAATTGGCTAGGAGGCTGCTCAGTATGATCGAGGTCCTGCAAAATGGGAACGAGATTTACTTGGCACTTTTTTTTTTTTCAAAAACAACCTACACTAGAAAAGAAAAACAACAAAGTAAATAAGGGAAATAAAAAGCTTGGGTTGCCTCCCAAGAAGCGCTTTCTTTAACGTCTTCAACTAGACTAGACTCATGTGGCCTCTCAAGGTAAATAGAAATTCTCCCATTTCTTCAGGCTCCTCTTCCTGAAATCTACAAAACAAACCAAAGCTAGTAGAAACACTAACTTCTCGTGAGACCCTGAAGTAGAAATATTTTTGGTATTTTTGAATAAGAAAAACATAAAAGGAGAAAGATCAAAATAAAAAGACTCAGACATGGACTCGTGAGAATAAAAAGAACACTAAAGTATAAGAGATGAATCAGAAGATAAAACAGACAAAGGCCTTATAGCCTCAAATTCTACCTCCTGAACATCCTCAACTAAGATAAGCCCATCCTTTCTCTCATCCTCACTGACTCGATCCTAGTGTGCCTCTAAATGTTCTAGCTCTTCCCCAATATCAATAATCCACTCCCTCGATTGCCCAAGCTTAGTAAAATCGAAAGAATTATGCTCTTGAAAGGTTATCAGTGAATCAGTGATCAAGTGGCTCACTAGATATCCTACAGAAGTGGTTTGCACTTCACTAACCTCCCTAGGGGTCTGAAGACCCTTAAATCTTTCATCAAACTGTAACCTCCTAAGTCTAGTCTCCTCTATAAATTCTCTCAACATTCTCTCTAAGGAGGATTCTTCCTCTAATTGGGCTTCTTGAAAGAAATTAGGATATGGTTCATGGGTCCAAATGCATTTATCATTACCATACATGGGATTTCCATAACTCATAGATTCGGTATGATAATAGCTAGGCATTTGATAACCATGAAACACATAATCTTCACTAATAGGCTCATGATCAAAAGAGGGATAACTAATGGAAAAAGAACTAGAAGGCGATGTTAGATCTTTGGGCTCAGATTCCTTAAAGGGCCACCCAAATCTATTAGAAGCCATTAAACAAAACAACAAATAATCATGAGCTCTCAAGCAACACCAAATAATCACACAACCAGAAAAAATATAGAACTCAAAAGAAAGCAAAAACGAGCAAGATAAAAACAAAACAAAGACATACCTCTAAATTAAAGAAAAAAGAAGGAAACTAAAAATATACACTATTTACTCTCTAAATTAAGATCAAGCACTCTCACCACGATATTAATTAAACTAAAATATGTCAATCCCCAACAACGGTGCCAAATTTGATAGACGACTTGTCGAAGGCCCTATCAAGATTAAATTTATAAAAATCGGACCTTTAAGTATTTTGCAATAATAGTGGCCAGGGTCATCCATAGGGATTGGAGTTCTTAGATTAATTAAGTACCACAGTTAATTATGCCCAATTTTATTTAGAGAAACAAAACTTTAAAGTGATAAAAAAGATAAATAGAATCTAAACTACTATGTACATGCTTTGGAGTCCAATTTTGAGAAACATGCATGATTGATTACCTTAAGCCCAACTTCAATTGATTAATAACTTGATTTTATACTAACAATCTTAAGCCAAGAATTTCTAAATAATCAATATCCTCTCTCGAGCTCAATTGAACTCATGCCTAACAACAAATCAACCTCTCGGTCTATTTTCATTACTAAACATGACATTAAGTTATTCTCTTAAGGCTTCTAGAATTAATCTACTCACTCTCGTGCAATAAATTAAATCTAGTCATGCATCTAGTGTTCTACAACTAAACTTACTCTCTCAAGATAAATTTAGTTAAACATGCAAAACCATGGCCGAAGGTTAAGACAATAAAAAGAGATGCATAAAAAAAGTCAATATATAAATTAAACTAGAAATCAACCAAATGTTCAACAACTACATCCAAGCAAGGGTCTAAACGCATAGTTACAACATAAGTACAGCACACAAAAACTCCTAAATCTAAAAGAAAAGTAAAAGAAATAGAGAAGAAACTTAGGTCGCGTGCCAACACTCTTCTCCGACGTGATGTCCACGATCTCGAGCTTTGAGTCTCCTCCTCGCTCTCTAAAGGTCTCCTCTATGTCCTTAAACAATGCTTGAATCGAGTTTAGGGTTTTTGGTCTCTAAAAACAGCTCCCTTTGCTAGAAGTATAACATTCTCTTATATAGAGTCGAGACAGTGTTGCAACGCTAGGGGTAGTGTTGCAACGTTGTCCATAGTATTTTTCAAAAAAGGGAAAAATCTTCTTTGACCAGCATTGCAACACTATAAACAGTGTTGCAACGTTGTGCCCTCGGGTCTTCAAGGTTGAAAGGCTTCTTCTTTGATGTTGCAACGATATAAGGAGTGTTGCAACGCTATACTCTTGGGTCCAATTTCCTTGTCCTTTTTCTTCAACACTTGAATATTCAAATATAGCCTTAAGTTGGTCAAATTTCTCCAATTATCTCACAGTTCTCTGGTTTTGCTCCAAATGCTCAATTTCTGAGAAATAAACATAGAAATACATGAAAGCATACTAAATCATAGCAAAACTAGCCAAAAACCTAAAAATAGCACACATATGCATGCTATCAAGGCTATATTTGAGGATTCAAGTGTTGGAGAATAAGAACAAGGCATTTGGACTCGAGCGCATAGCAGTGCAACACCCCTTATACCGTTGCAACGCCATTTGAAGAGCCTTTCAACCTTGAAAAACTGCAGGCATAGCGTTGCAACGCTACTCAAACAAATATTTTCCTTTTTTATAAAATCCGAAGGTATAGCGTTGCAACACTGTCTCGATGTCTATAAAAGGAACTTATTCATTCGAGAAAAGAGAGCCATTTTTGAGAGACCTAAACCCTAATTTAGATAAAAGCATTGTTTAGAGGCCTAGAGAGCAACTTGGAGAGCTAAAGAGGAGACTCAAGGCTCGAGATCGTGGGACATAACGTCGGGAACGAGTGTTAGCACACGTCGTCCAGTTTTTCTCTCTTCCCTTTACTTTGTGTCTTTAATTTTAGGATTTAGTGGACTGTATTAGAATGTATTCACGTATTATAGACTCTTAGTTGATTGCATTATTATTATGAAACTATGTTTGACTTATTGAATGTGTGTGTAACGTCTTTTATACACCTTGAATTAATTTTCTAAGCTCCCAGCCATAGCTTTGCATGTTAGGTTAAATTTAGCTTGAGAAAGTAAATTTAACTAAGAACTGAGATGCATAACTAGGATTAAACTATTGCATGAGAATGAATAGGTTAATACTAGAAGTTATTAAGAGAATTTCATAATGTCATGTCTAGTTGTAGAAATAGACCGAGTGGTTGATTTACGTCTTACATGAGTTCAATTGGGCTCGAGAGAGTCAATTGCATATTTTAGTAATTCTTGGCTTAGGACTATTGCATGTTTCACAATTCTTTAGTCAAATTCATAGTTGTGCTTCATGAATTGCAATTAACGATTTTCTCTCTAAAATTGAACTCCAACTTTGTACATAATAAGTTAGGTTTTATGTTTTTTGTCAAAAGAACCAAATCAAAGTTAGTTTTCTCTAAGTAAAATTAGGCATAGTTAACTGTGGTACTTAATTGAATTTAAGAAACCCAATCCCTGTGGATGACCCTGGCCACTATTATTATAAAATACTTAAAGGTCTGGTTTTTATAAATTTAATCTTGATAGGACTTTCAACAAGTCTTTTATCAATAAGGAAGGCTATGCACGTATTTACAAGGGATGAAAGTTTAAATCTAAATTTATTTGATGAATTGATGTGTTTTAGTGTTTCCTTCAATTGTGATTATTTTGCTATTTCGAACTTTGAGGTTATGAGTCATTGTTATGCAACTGTTGATTCATGTGTAGTGGTTTTGTCTTAGCTTTGCTCAGGACTAGCAAAGGTTTAAGTTTAAGGGTATTTGATAACACTCATTTAGTGTTATCTTATTCCTTGTGTTTATGCTGGTTTTAGTATGATTTGGTTAACATTTAAGCTTTTCTATATTATTTTGTAGAAACTAAGCTTGAGGAGAAAAACCAAGTATTCGAGGGTTATTTGGATAGTTTTGGGCCCAAAGAAGAGAAAAGATGAAGAACAAAGTGTTGAGAACAAGAGAGAGCATTGAGACACTATCTAGAGTGTCTCAACGTCATGTGCAACTCAATTTGGAAGCCAAAACAATGAGGACAACATTGAGAAATTGTCCATAGCGTCTCAACACCGACAGACAGGGTTGCAACGCTAGCCTCGAAGCTCAAAACACGCGAATGACCATTTTCATTCGTAGCGTCAAGACACTGGGGATGTGTGCTGAAGGAAAAACGTCCTCGTTTAGACAGTGTTGAGATGTTGTCCCTCGCATCTCAACGTTGTCTCAATAAAAGGTATTTATTATTTATTTTCTCTTTGTCCAAGGGAGGTCAAACCAAGGGTTGAAGCCCTATTCTCGATTCCATATTATATTTGAGGGTATTGGGAGTCATTGTGAGCAATTTTGGAGCGGATTTGAAGACGTGGGAACTCAAAATCTTGGGAGATCATCTCAAGAACGCAAGATCGTCATGTGTTTACAATTTCTTCCTTTTTCTTTCATTTGTATTTAACTTAGTGGTTGTAATTTAGGGATTATGGGCTTTATTGACTGATTAAGTATTGTTTAATCCTTAAATTCTCGAGATTCAATTGTTAATTATTGATCAATGCTTAGTTGTTGATTGACTTGGACTAATTACTTGTTTTTATTGATATTCATGACTATTAAGATTCTGAATTCATTCATGCATTTAGGGCATATTAAATAGTGTTCGTTAACTAATTAAGGTAGAACTACGTTGAGCTCGATGGAGGATACTTAGTTAGCTTAATGTACGATTAATTAGCTACCCAAATGATAGCAGAACTAGAGGTTAATTAGTTGTCGTTTGTGCTGTAGATTAATTAATTGGACACTGTTTAATTGAGTTATTACTAAGTGGAAACTAAACGGAGAGAAAGTTGGGCTAGAACCGAATGCATGACTGTTAATTGATTACCTGAGTGAAAATAATTAATTAATAGAGGTTTGTAATGAAGAGTCTTAATGCTTTGTACGAGTTAGCTTGCACTAGCGACACCTAGGTTAGTTAATCAGTACGCAAGATTAGAGAAGACCCACAGGAGATTCCATGCCTGTAGAGCTTCTAGACTTATGAATTCATTGTCAAGTTAGTCATATTTGTCTGTTTCATTAGTAATTAATCTTCTACCTAAGACTATCCCTTAGGTTTGTGTCTCCCATTTATCTTTCTTCCTTTATTTTCTGTTGTTAGTTTAGTTTATCTTCTTCTGGCTGTTTTCTATAAATAAAGCTATGTGAGAGTATCTACATTATCTAATTGAATTAAAACCAATCCCCGTGGATTCGATACTCGGTAGGAATATCGTTTTATATTACTTGACCCGTGTGCTTGCGGAAACATAAATTGTATGCATCAATTGTATATGATTATGACAAACTATGATTTGTTCTAGATAATGATGATTTACAACTTTTTTTAGTCATATGAACACATTTTGGATTCAAGTTTTTTTTTTTTCTTTGACTCCCTTACAATTTTATAGCATATAGTCTTGCTTATTTTTAGTTTTGAAGTCTTAGAATTGGGTTATATGATCTAATACTTATTATGACTTCGAAAGACCTTTGCAACTGATTATAAGATTAATTGAAATGACAGTTAGTAATGTTACATTTAGGAGAAGTTACATGTTTATTTGCATCTCTACAGTTGATTGTTCAAAAGAAGAGAAAGAAAAGAAAAAAATGTTTTACAAATAAAATTAAGGACGAAAAGAGCTACCTCTACTATGCTAAATTAGGGCTACTTGTGAGTAAAAGTGCTATGCATGGGTAAGGGTCCCTACAGTGAATATGTGAAAGCTAAGGTCCATCTCCTTAATAAAGAAAAATTCAAGTTTGAGGGAGTTTAACCCATTTTAAGGTATCCTAGTGGCATATTACTTCTTAAATGTAAAGAGACTTAATGATTGAAATTTAGAGCTAAGTAGAGGGCAAATGAGTTGAAGGTTGTATAAAATTATTACGGGCTTATAAAGACTAGAATAGGAGAGGCTACGCGCACACACACATGTAAGGGATGAAAAGATTAAATTTAAATATTATTGATGATTGGTTGTAGTCATATACCTTTTCATTATAATAATCTATTATTTAGAGCTCTTGAGGTTCGAGTCACTTGCATGCAGTTGCTACTCTTTAGAGAAGTTTTATTTTTCTTTGCAAATACTTAAGTTTGGGGGTATTTGATGTGAGCTATTTCTAGGGCTTATTTATTTCCAGTTTTGAAGCTTAAAGGATACTTTCAGGTACATAATTGTTTATTTTGTAAAAATTGAGCAATTGGAGCTAAATAGAGTGATAATGGCTTATATCGAGAAAATGAGAGAAATTGGACAAGAGATGAAGAACTTAAGAAGAGAAGATGAAATGAGGGAGGCAGCATCGGGCCAAGCCAATATGTCATGAAGGTAGTGTTGAGACGCCACCTTTGGGCATCTCAATGCTACAAATTATAGAAAAATGCAAATCCAATGTGCGCACGAAGCACACATGTGCTTCTTTCACACTTTCATCCATGGCTTTGAGACACTATGGACAGTGTCTCAACACTACAACATATTTCCTTAAATACAATGTGGTTTTGGTTGCAACATTGAGACACCACTCACAGCTTCTCAACGCCGCCTTGACTTTCTCCATAAATATGCTATTTTGAGCGCTCTTTTGGGGAGGATTCACTTTGGAAAATTTGACTTAAACACAAAATTACGACATGGGAGGCTTAAGAGACGATTTTGGAACTTAGGAAGGGAATTTTCGAGGATCGAGATAGTGGAGATTGCACCGAGGATGGGAGATCCGTCATTCTTGATTTGTTCTTCTACTCTTACATTTGTAGTTTTGTTATGGATTTTAGCCTAAGACTTTGTTGTTATTTTGTAAACATGGTTGGCTAGATTTTTTGTTTTAGGGATTGATGTAGCCATTGGATTTTTATGCTTTAATTAATTAAATGTCTTTTAATGCTTGTTTTTCATTCATGCAATAACTTAATGCTTTTGATTTACAGGCTATAGATTGAATGCTATTGTCTCTGAATCTTATGCTATGGAGAGGTGATTTAGAGTGGACCTTAATTGCATGCATGACTAAAGTGAATAAAAAATCAGGAGATCTAGGATTGCCTTAGAAGAAGACTTAGACATAATGCCTTACATGTTAGTAAAACTAAATAGAAAATATTGGTTTCTAATTGTGCTTGAGAATGAATTGTGCATATGAGAGTTAGTTATGACCTTAGTGTTCTTGACTTATTGTGGTTTGCAAATTGATTGTTTAGGCTATTTAGCATTAGATTTATTGTTTTGATTAGATCATTGTAAAACCCATAAGGGTTAGGATTTCATATATTTTACTTAATGACTGTGATAGCTGCAAATTTCGATTATATGGGCTGAAGAAGTCGGCAGCGAAAAATGTTCGCGTAAAAAAAAACATGAATTGAAGTCAGATTTTGTAATTGAAAATTTAGGATTTCCAAATCCTCAATTTGGAAGGGTTCAAACAAGGAAGATATTGAAGACCAAGATATGTCTTGGATTTAAATTATTGTAATTTAAATTATTTTCAATTTCTTAGGATATGCCAAATATGCCAGTTAATTTTGCTATTTTTAATTTAATTATGCATTAGATGTATGTTTTAAAATGTTTGATTGTTGCATAAAGTATGCCATTTAAATTTAAAATCCCACCATAGGTTAAGCATGATCATGCATCTTATCTATTTTTTTAATATAATTGCTATATTTGAAAATTTTGATTAGCTTGTTTCCTAATAGAATTAAGATTAATTTTTTAATATAATTGTTATATTGGAAAATTTGATTAGGATGTTTCCTAATAGAATTGAGATATTTTCTTATATGCTTATATTTTCCATATCTTTGAATATAATTGTTATGTTTGGAAAATTAAATTAGGATATTTTCTTTCATAAATGAAATTCATGTTTTCCTAATAGAATTAGGATATATCCTAATGAGATTAGGATTTTCTTAAAATAAAGATATTTCGAATTCATGCTTTAAATAGTTTAAATTTTGAATTTAATATATCTTTATTTGTTTGAATTTAGGATAATATTTTAATTTAGTTTTAAAGGGTTTAAAATGGTAGAATTTCAAGATTATCCATAGTTTAAAAATTGAATTTAATTCATCTTTATTTGTTTCCTAATAAGATTAAATTCTTTTAAAATAAAATTAGATCTTTTAATTTCAAAATAAGATGAGATCTTTTAATTTCCTAATAAGATTAGGTCTTCCATAAATAAAGATAATTTAATTCAAAGATAAAATAGTTTAAGTTTTGAATTTAATTTATCTTTTTTTTTTTTCTAATAGGATTAGAATAAAATATCCATGATTATCTTTTAATTTGTTTTAAATGATTTAAAATGATAGAATTTTAAGATTATCCAGTAAGTGAATTATTTTTTAATAGGATTAAAAACATTTATTTATAAATTCACTTATGTTCATTAATCTAATAATTAATAGTTAATTAAAGATTAATGAATTTGAAATAAAAATTGACTATAAGAGAACTCTGTCTATGGAAGGTTCTGTCTAGACTGGGGTATTTAAGCTGACCGAAAGGGAACACCTTTAACTAGGAACCGACCTGGAAGTTGAATTAGTCAAATTTTATTTAATTTCACTAAGCATGCTCATAATGTGATTATTTTTTTAAAAAAAATAGTTTAAAAACTTAGTAATTCACATTAAAATCAATCTAACAACATAAGGGTTATGAAAGGAAGATTGAGGAACTTAGATAAATGAGATTAGCCTAATTTGTCTAAGTAAGAGAAAACTCTATTTCAAAATAGTAAGTGGGAGAAGGAAATGTGTCAACATATCCTATGGTCTCCATCATTGGTTCACATCGTGAGATTCATGCGGGGCTTCGTGGCGGCTGTTGGACCGTCCCCCTACGGAAGGTGTTTGCATGAGTCAATATCAGGGTGAACTCCTGAGAATGATAGGATTGTAGTTTTGTTTCCAATACTTGAACTACCCACGGTGGCATTTGTTGGAATAAAACTACGGGATCTAAAATGATGGGTCACACTTACAAAGGGTTTATTAAGGTTGTTAATGATGTCCTTGACCAAACTAATTGTAACTAAATATTATAGGAATAAGAGTTATTCTGGTATAATACTTGGTTGAGATTATCTCAGTTTAGTGAAGGAATATTTGACCTACCCTACGGCGGCATTTGTTCTAACTCACTAAAGTACCATAGCATTAGAAATGATCTATAGGGTTCATTTTTCAAATTGTTTGATTTCTATCCTAAAATTGAATGGATAATTGTTTGCCTGATGTTAAATTATATATTCTATATATTTCAATATTATGTTAGTTTCTCTCATAATTTTTAATTTTATTACTGATAAGTCAAAATTGAGAAAATTTTATTACTTGAAAAAGTAACTTAACACTATAATGGCAGTGCAAAATTTTGAATTTGTCTTTATTGAGAAATATTCTAAAAACCTGCTGCTAATGCTATTCGAATTGTTCGTGGAGCACATGATTAATGAATCAAAAGTAAACGAGATAGCTTGTATGTATTCTCCTAGTTGACATGTTAGATGTCAAGTTTAGAAGATAAAGAAAATGACAACAACATATGAGACGTTGAAGTCAACATAAACTAAATTTAGAAAATTGTCTAAATGATCTCAAAACTAAGTATTACAAAAATCCAAGTAAAGAAACCAAATGATTGAAGCTATATAAAAGGAAATAGTTCCTAAATTAGCTAGGACAATCATAATAAGAGGAATTTTTGAAATACCTCTAAGAAGAAAAATATAAATGAAAGTAAATTTGATTTACTAGATTTTTGGTGAAATATAAATAATGCCACCTAGATAGTCGATATAAGATCTACTATCAAGATTTATTCTTCATTAAATTTAATATGTAATTCTTGGAAAATACTTAACATGTAGAATAGTTTCTACAAGTTAGCACCAGGAAGCCTATCGCAGTTAGTATAGTGGGAGACATTAAGATGTCATTAAGTAAAAATTGTTACATAATGCTGAATATGGTGTTTTTAGTAACCATAAGAGAAATTCAATTTCTTGAACTTTATTACAAAAATGTTCATATAGTATGACTTACTTTGAAGTAGGAAAGTTTATATTTTCAAAATTGTTTGAAAATACATTCAGTTGAAAATAAGAACAATGTGTATATGTTAAAAATGTTGACATATACTATACTACAAAATACTAGGATATTCAGGATTATAGAATCCAAAATAGAAAGACATTATTTTCTCCTAAAAGATGATACTTGACTTTGGCTGTTAAGGTTGATTAACATCAACTTGAATAGAATGAAAAGACTAGTAAGACGTAATTCTCTAAAAAGTTAGTTAATTACTTTACCTGTCTGTAGATCTTGCCTTTCATGCAAGATAATCATTGGGCCTTTATTAGATAGGGCTAGAATGCCAAAAAATATTTTGGGCATACATATTCTGACCTAAGTGGTCTGGTGAATGTAAAAGTCAAATAAAGTCATGAATATTTCATCACTCTAGTTGATGATCATTTAAGGTATAAGTATCTTTACCTAATACAACATAAGTCTAAATTTTTGAAAAGTTCAAGAAAATTAAGACTAAAGTTAAAAATCGATTAGGTATTTAAATCTATCGAGATATTATGATCAGATCATAATAGAAAGTACATGAACCTTACGTACTAAAACTAATTGATAAAAAATGGGTTTTTATCCCAATTATCTTAATACCAAATGCAATTTTATGAAATTGTGCTGCAATAGGAGAAATGGGACCTTGTTAGACATGGTCACATCTGTAATGAGTTACACACCATTACCATACTCAGGTTAGGAAATGTAATAGAGATTGCATAATGAACATAATTCCCTCTAAAAATGTCTACGAGACAATTTTAAAGATTATAGAAGAGTAGTAAAGCTGGTTTACAACACTTCACCATTTGGGAATGTTAAGCTCACATGCTGAACACAAGCCTAAAAAGCTTGTATATGTTCAACGATAAGCCTAAGTGTAGGTCACCCCTAAGGAATACAAAGTGGTCTTTTATGTAGTCCTAAAACGAATAAGGTATTTGTATGACAAATATCATTTTTATAAGAAATATCAAATAAAAGACTACAAACCTTTAATAAGGTGAGATAGTGTTAATAAATTGGTTCCAAGTGAAGCCATTAAATATTTAACAAAAGTTGTTAACAATTTAATTACATTTGAAAGTCAAATGGATCCTAATCATGAATTGGATAAGCTTCATCGTAGTGGGAGAGTTATGAGATGACTCAACCTTTACAAGGACTTAATTGAAGCCCAAATTGTCATGTTAGATGACAAAGTTGAAGGCTTATTACCTACAAAGTGAGACTAATGGCAAAGGGTTAAACCTAATAGGAGAAAGTAGACTGTGAGTAAATTTTCTCACTTGTTGCCATACTGAAGTCTGTAAACATTATTTAATTCATTGTTGTATATGTTATATAAAAAAAAATGAATGTTTAGAATTCTTTTATGAAAAGAAATCTTAGATAATGCATCTACACAAATCAATCAGATATGTTTATTTTCAAAGATCAAAAGCAAAAAGTTTGAGAAATAGTAAAGGTTCATTTATGAAATGAATTTTACCATTAGATTTGTGAATATAAGGTTTGATAAAAGTATCAAAATTTATGACTTTGGATAAATATTAATGAAGCTTGTATAGACAAAAAAATCATTAATTGCTTAGTGGATTTTTCTCATGTTTTATGTTGGTGATATTTTTACCCATTATGAATGATGTAAGATGTCTAACATACAACGTTGATTAAGTAACCAATTCCAAATAAGTGATTTGGAATGACTTGGTATATTTTACATGTCCAAAATGAAGATTTTAAGGACAAAATGTTAACTTTGTCTCAAACATTTTATATTGACAAAATTGTTATCAAATATTTGATATTTATGTCTAAGGAAGTATATCCTAAGATACCTCAAATGTTGAGAGTATATGATATGCATAAATGAGACTGAACATTTAATATACAATTGGTTAGCATATATCCGTTAAACGAATGGTATGATCATTAGTAGAAAATTAAAAACTTTCTCAAATTATATATGAATGATGAGAAATTGTTGTGTATCGAGTTAAAGATTTGATCTTTACAAGATACACTGGTTCTTGCAAAAATTTAGGAAATCTATGTAAAAATAAATTTTACCCTAGGTGGTGGAGTATGGTATATAAGTTAAATTTTTTTGCTTGTGAAGCAACAAAAGGACTTGTATGACTCAAATAGTTCCTTGAAGATCTTAAAGGTATTTCAGATATGATTTAGTCTATCATTTTTCTTATGATAATAGTGGTGCAAAGACTAATATTAAGGAAATTAGAAAACACCAATGTATAGGGAAACATATCGAGAGAGAGAAAGCATCATGGTAGTGACCAAGATGGCTTTTAACAACAGTTCTTTGGATCTATATAAAGAGACTCTCCATGCTAAAGTGTTTGAGGGTCACCTAGAATGTCTATGATTACGAGACGTGTCTCATCTTTGGTAGGGCAAGTGGGAGAACATGTTGGGTATAGAGTATGCCCTAGGATACATGTCTCGCCGGCTTTAGTGTAAGTGGGAGATTGTTGGGATTTATGCCCTAAAGCCTCGTAATTAATTATTTATTTAATAATTAATAATAATTTTGATTATTTTATTTACAATATAATATTATCCATTATATGAAAAATTCAAGGTTATTAGTGTAATCTTGAACAGTATGTGGTTGACATACAGGAGGATCGTGTTCATGAAATAACCTAAAGAGTCATAGTATATGGATAAGGTTGGGTGCCTTATCCTGGTAACATTATTGATACGGCACACTTTGTAATAGTTACAAATGATTTGATCCAAATCATTCATGTGGAGACATGTGAGTGGGGGTATCTTATACAATGAGTTTGTATACGACTGGACCACGAAATATTTAATATCTCTTTATAAATCCGTTAATTAAGAAGACTAATATTTCATCAAGATGATCATATGCGACTTAATCTTAATCCTGAGTGAGTTATGAACTCCTGCTTGTGAGGGCTTGTCCTTTGATTTGCATGGGTGAGAGTGGCTTTTATAGCCGATTCAATATATCTACCATTTTGGAGACTTGACCAAATAGAGAGCTGGGAACATAATCTCACAAGATGGAATTCATTCATTCCCATATAGGGTAAGTAGATGACTAGTTCCCTTCAGTGCTAATTTCGGGACTTGAACAATGGGGCCCCACCCTCTCATTGGCCCGAGAGGAACTTAGTTTATAATTAGATTATAAACAAATTGTTCATTAGAGAATCAGTGGTACTTAAGGTGCAAGATATAATTATAGGGGTAAAACAGACTTTTGACCCAGCTGTAATTACGAACAACTCGTGAAGGATCGACTTGCATGTAATGATTATATCTATGGACACAACTTGTCCTACAGTGCATAAGAGTGCAACTCTAGGTCTATAGTGGAGTGACTTAGAGTTAATGAATGAAAATTAATTAATTAAAGAGTTTAATTAATTAATTTTGTATCATTGGAGCTTATAATCTGTAGGTCCATAAGTTCTCATTGATAGCTCAAAGTAACACTAAAAAGATCAATTTAGTTGAAAGAAAATTTTGAAATGTTTAAATTAATATTTGATTTGAAATGTTCAAATTAATATTTAATATATTAGATATATTAAAAATAAAAGAGGAAAATATATTTATTGTATTTGATACATTAAATATTAAAATAATTAATGTATATTAGATACATTAAATAAAAGATATTTATTAAATTTGAATTGGATTCAAATTAGAAAATAAATGTCGTAGGAGAATTTTAAACGGTTTGAATAAAATTCAAATTGATTAGATAAATGTATTTTAATATATTAGATATTAAAATATATTATTTAATTATTTTCCTTAGACTACTATAAATAGGAACCTAGTGGTGAGCCATTGTGCATTCTTCACAACACACATCTCCTCAACAGAGAGAATTAGAGAATTCTCTCTAGACTTCTTCCTCTTTAATCCCTTGTGGATTTTCTTTCAAAATGCTCCCACAAGCCTTGGTCCTGTGTTCGAGTCATAACCAGGAAGACTTTGTGGAAGAGATAAAGATCCGCCAGAATATTTGTAACAACCCGTATTTTCCAATATGGTCATTCTAATGGTAAATGCGGAAGTGATTAAACAGATACTAAAAAGTAGGAAAACAAATGTAAAATACTTTCACTTAACTGAAAAACAAGGCTTTAAAAGAATAAAGCCAAATCCAATACTTAAAAAAAGAAACCAACTAGAAGATCTTTGAACAAGCGACAAGTCCAACAAAAACCTAAATGCTAAAAACCTAAAGACCAAAAATAACTTTTCAACAGTTTTTCCAGAACGCTAGACCTCAATCACTGTCAGAACTATCACCTGCTCCTTCATCTGAAAACATTTTAGGAAAACAAAAATGAGTACAAAAATACTCAATAAGCAATCTCAACATCAAGTTCATAAATTCATTTCTGAAAAACAAAAACATAGAAATTCAGTTTAACTAATCATTTCAATAGTTGAATCAAAAGTCAAATATTCATTTGGTCATTTTATTTTAAAACAATCATAAACAAAATACAAATATCCTTGCAAAACTTTTAATACAACAATTGAAACTTTCAGAAAACAAAAATCTTTCAAAACAAAACTTTCATTTAACCAAAACTTTCAATTCAAACAGTACTTTCAATCAATCAATACTTTCAAATATCATAGTGGGAATATGCATTATTTGGGTAGCCTTCAGAACATATATGATGGTTACCCGTCGGTAACACCAATCAATCAATTAGAACATTCAATCAGAGTCGTCAATAAAAATCAACCAGAACATTCAAATCAATTACTTAAGTGTGAGGCCATGTGAGTGAAACACACACATGAATCTTCATTCCGAAGGAATGCCAAACCACAAACTGTGCCTTCCGACAAATAACCTTCAATTAGTCAGAGATGTCGATATAATCGACCAGAACAATCAATATAATTACTTAAGTGTGAGGCCACGTGAGTGAATAACACACACATGAATTTTCATTCCAAAGGAATGCCAAACCACAAATGTGTCTTCCCACAAATGTGTCTTCTCGCAAATAAGCCGGAACAATTCCATCAATTTCAATTTAGGCTACTACCACAAATAAGTAGAGTATTCCCAAAACAGAAAATTGGCATATCCAAATAGCCCTTATCAAATCGATCAAAATTCTTTCGAAAACATTTGAAACAAAACATATAGTTTCAAATAACAATTTCAATAAAGATTCATCAAATCAACCATTCAAACTCAAAACCAAAACAAATTTATCCAAAACGGAAAAAATACTTTCAAATAGCAAAACACTTTAAAGCATACAAACAATTTTGATCAATTTCAAATCATACAAAACATACTTTCAAATATTTAACAAATAAACAATATTCAAAATATAATTGTACCAAGATTGCTATTTTGGAAGGGATGTGGAAAACTACTTACCTCGATCGATAATTTTACAATCCATAATACCAACTCCTTGAACTAAGGTCAATCTTCTAGAAACCTAAACATATCCAATACTTCATTGTCAAAAACCAAAATTCTATCTTAAAGGTCTAAAAGCTTATATAAAATATAGACAATCTTATCTACCCAATTTTTCTCATTCAAAACAATTTTTTTGCATAAAAAGTTAGGAAAAAATAGAATTCTTGGAAAAAAAAAACAGCACTGAAAACTGGGTTTAAAACACTTTAAAATCTAATTAAAAACGTATTAAAATTAGTAAAATCAATACTTTTCAATACGAAATAAAATACGAAACAATTTTCCAATCCTACAACTTTTAAAACCTTCAAAACTATCATGAATTATAGACAAATAACCCAGAAAATTTTATGTTTCATAAAACAAAATTCTTCAAGATTTTAGCATTAAAAGAATCAAGAATTGCCACTTTTTAACACCAAAATCAGATCTGAAAAATCTGGATCAAAACTGCTGTAAAAACCTTTAAAATATACTCTTTTCATGTAGAAATTAAAGGTATAAATTACACTTTAAAGAAATAATCATTTGGTAAACTTTCTTGTACAAAAAGAACCCAAAAACATTACAAAAACAGTCCCAAATTTGAAGAAAATAAAGGTTGGAAATTTATGGAAAATCTTCCATTATCAAACCTTAATTTAATTTAATCCAAAATCCATAAGATGAAAAACTTTGATAAAGAATTACGCAAACCAAAAACCTAAAAACTTTTTAGGGCAAAAGATTTCAAGAATCTTTTCATTCTAAACATTCATGAATTGAAAACAAAAACCCAAAATTTTCCAAGAAAGATTCAATCAATGAAGAAAGAAAACAAACTTCAAAATATAAGGGAAGAAAACTTACTGCTTTTTCTTTAGAGAAGAAACTACAGAACTGACTTCTTCGTTTCCCTCTTTTTGCCGTTAAATTTTTTATCAAAAATGTTAGGGCATAAAAGACCCATTTTTAAAAGAACTCTAATCAAAACCCTTGATAAAATTATATTCTTTCTTTTTAAATAAAAAGAAAATAAATATTTATCTCCTAATTTAAAAAGAAGATAAAATCCTAATTCAAAAAGGTTTTAGAAAAATCAATAAAACAAATAAAATAAAATAAAATAATTTTTTTTCGGTTGTTACAATATTCTCCATATTTATCTCAAAAGTAAGTTTTCTTAATTAATATTATTTTTAGTTTAATTTTAAATAAAATCAAAGACGATCCAATGCTTCCGTTGCGGGATGAAGAGTTCATTCCTATCAATGTTTAGTAATAAAACTAGACCGGGAGGTTGATTTATTGCTAGGCATGAGTTCAATTGAGCTCGAGAGAGGATATTGATCACTTAGTAATTCTTGGCTTAGGATTGTTTACATAAAATCAACTCTTTATCTAACAAAGTTGTGATTAAGTTACTCAACCATTATGTTTCTCAAAAATTGGACTCCAACTTTGTAAATAGTAGTTTATATTTTATTTGTTTTTTTTTATCACTCTAAAGTTTTGTTTCTCTAAATAAAATTGGGTATAATTAACTAAGGTACTTAATTAATCTAAGAACTCCAATCCTTATGATTGATCCTGGCCACTATTACTACAAATTTTTAGAGGTTCGGTTTATAAATTTATATGATAGATCCTTCGACAAGCTTCCTTCTACCAAATTGGTGTCGTTGCTGGAGATTGGCTTATTTTAGTTTAATTAATATCGTGGTCAAAGTGGTTGATCTTAATTTAGAGTGTAGATTATGTATATTTTTTGTATTCTTGTTTTCGTTGTATAGTATGTAATTTCTTATATTGTATATTTTTTTTGTATACTTTTGTAGACTATGTATTATAGTGTAAAATATGCATTCTTGTGTTTTTCCTTCTTGTTGTATTTTAGTTGACTTTCTTGTACTCCATGTAAATTACTTTGTTTCCTTGTTTCTTGTGTTAATGTATATTTCTTTGTTTTGTTTTGTTTTTAGTTTGTTTAGTTAGTTTTGTTTTAGTTTTGCTCTGTACTAGTTTTTTTGTTTTTCTTTTGATTAGGCTTCCGTAGTGTATATTTTTATAATTTTCTTCTTATGTTTTTCCTTGTATATTTGTACAATTGTGTAGTTGTTTAGTTTACTTCTTTTTGTCATTGTATTTCTCTTGTTTTAGCTTTTCCTTTTTGTTGTTGTTGTTGTATTCTAGTACCTTAGTTTTCTCCTCTGTTTGAGTGTATTGTACAATTCTTTTCTTTGTTGTTTCTTTTTGTCTTTAGTTTTTGTCCTTTATTTGCTCTTTATTTTTGTTCAGGTTCATTCTTTATCATTTGACTAATGAATTCTCTGAGTTGTTATTGAATAAGGACCCGATGGAGTGAGTGCTTGCAAAGGAGCGCGAGCTCGAACTCAAATTGATCAACCACATGAGTCTAGTCTAGCTAAAGACGTTAAAGAAAGTGCTTCTTGGGAGGTAACCCAAGCTTTTTTCTTTCCCTTGCTTATTTACTTTTATTGCATGTTTGTTGTTCTTTTTTGTTAGTATAGTTTGTCTTTGAAAAAGAGTGCCAAGTAAGTCTCGTTCCCATTTTGCAGGACCTTGATTGTACTGAGTAACCTCCTAGCCAATTCAAGGAACTCTCATGGAATAGTCTCTCATCTTATCAGGCCAGTATCATTCACTCATTCTATCTTTGTCCTTATTTAGTTTATTGAGTATGTAACATTGAGGGCAATGTAAGTTTTAAGTTTGGGGGTGGATAGTGCTTTGCAATCCTGATAATTCTTAGCAGATTATGAGTAAATTTTTTCAAGCAAATTATAAGCAATTTTTTTCGATCTTAAGCATGTTGAATGATTTATAATGCATGAAGATTGAGTAAGACAACTTAGGAAGTAATCTAAGTGATTTTTTTTTGCAATAGAATGACTTCTAAAGCATGTCCTGAATCAAGTATAGTTGAATTTTATCTTTAATTTCCTTGCAACACCTCACATAACTGACTTCCTATTATGTTTGAATACTAGGATGCTTTTGTTGAGTCTAGAGGTTGTTGTCACCCCAATAGGCTTAAGAACTAATTAATAGTTGACTTGCATGAAAGCTAGTGATTGAAATATGTGAAATAAGAAACATTTGATCTTTATTGATTTTTTTTTTTTTGCAAGTTACAAGAAATTGAAACTATAATCCATCAATTATGTGTGCTTAATGTGTGGGGATCAAAATAGCTACCTCCATTGTGATTAGTTAGGTCATCCATTGAGCGAGTGCTCTGCATAAGGGTCCCTACAGTAAAAGTGTGAAAGCTAGGGTCTCTGTAAGAAGAAAAAAGCTAAGTTTGGGAATTAGTAACCCATGAGAAAATAAAGAAAAGAAAAAGAATGAATGCTTAAGTAGATTGTTCTCTGTAGTGTGAGAAAGCTTGAAATTAGAACTTAGGGCCAATGTAGGGGAAAACGAAGGAAAGTCTTGGTAAGAGTATCTAAAGTTAGTAGAAACTAGTAGAAAGAAAGTTAAACACACACACGCAAGGAAGTAATAGATAGAATTTAAATTGCTTGAGGAAGGACGTGTCAAGGCTTCAGTCTATTTTTTTATATCAATTAGAAAACTGAGGCTTGAATCATGAATCTTGCATTGAAATCTTGAGAACTTGTTATTTTAGTTTTGTTTTGCTCGAGGACTAGCAAAAATCTAAGTTTGGGAATACTTGATAGTGGAAAAATAATGTTATTTCTTGACTTAATTTTATGCTAGTTTTGCTATGATTATGTGCGCTTGCATGTGTTTTATGTATATTTATCAGCAACCGAGCATTTTGAACAAAACCGGAGAATTGTGAGATATTTGGACAAATTTGAGATACTTAAGGCTATATTTGAGAATTCAAGTGTTGAAGATGAAGGACAAGGCAATTGGACCCGAGGGTATAGCATTGCAACGCTCTTTATAGTGTTTCAATGCGATTTGAGAAGCCTATCAATCTTGAAGACCCGAGAGCACAACGTTGCAATGCTGGCCAAAGACGATTTTTTCCTTTTCTGTAAAATGCTAGGACAACATTGCAACTCTACCCCTAGCGTTGCAACGCTATTTCAACTTTATAAAAGGAAAATTTTTCCATTTTCAAAGGGAAGCCGTTTTTTAGAGACCAAAACCCTAATCTCTATTTCTACACTGTCTAAAGGCTTGGAGGAGAGTTTTGGAGAGCCAAGGAGGAAACTCAAAGCTCGAGAACTTGGACTTCACGTCAAGAACGAGTGTTGCCAAGTGACCTTAGTCTAATCTCTTTCTCTTGCTTTTCTTTTGATTTTAGGAGTTTTGTTATGGACTTTGATGTTGTTTACATCTGTATTTAGACAAGAATGGTTGTATGTTTTAGAACTTTGTTGATTTTGTAATTGAATGTTGGCATTTACATCTTTTATGCATCTCGATTTTATTGCTTAAACCTTTGGCCATGGTTTTGCATGTTAGGCTAGATTTGGCTCGAGAGAGTAAATTTATCCATAGAACAATAGATGCATAACTAGATTTAGTTTATTGCATGAGAGTGAGTAAATTATTAAATCTAGAAGCCTTAAGAGAATTGCCTAATGCCATGTTTAGTAATAAAAATAGATCGAGAGGTTGATTTATTGCTAAGCATGAGTTCAATTAAGCTCGAGAGAGGATATTGATCCCCTAGTAATTATTGGCTTAGGAATGTTTACATAAAATCAATTCTTTATCTAACAAAGTTGTGCTTAAGTTCATCAACCATTATGTTTCTCAAAAATTGGACTCCAACTTTGTAAATAACTGTTTAGATTATATTTGTCTTTTTGATCACTCTAAAGTTTTGTTTCTTTAAATAAAATTGGGTATAATAAACTATGGTACTTAATTAATCTAAGAACTCCAATCCCTGTGACCGACCTTGGCCACTATTACTATAAATTTTTAGAGGTTAAGTTTATAAATTTATTTGATAGAGCCTTCGACAAGCTAGTGGCAAAGCATGGTGTGAGAATTCATGTGATGAGTGAGTCTTATGTTTATTTTACTTGCTTATGCATGTTAAGCATGAGACTTGTGCTATTAATGTTGATAAGCATGTTTGGATGTGTGTGAAAGGCATGATGTTTGCTTTGTTTGTTGTTTGGTGGCTCACCATGTGTGAGCTACTTACTGAGTACTTTTGTACTGACTTCCTCTCCAACAACCAATTTTGTAGGTTTCAAATCTCCACGACCTTGGTGATGCGGAGGAGACGTTGGAGGGAGATCATTGCTTAGCTAAAAGTCCTTGTTTCTTTTAGCTAATCATTCTACCCTCTTAACAGTTTGTTTTAGTTTGGGAACTTACGAATGTAAGAGCTGTTATTTCATTTAGTGGTTATTTTATTTATCAAAAGTTGAGCTTAGGTTGTGATATGGAGGCTATAGTTTATTTCTTTGATTCTTGAGGTTGATTCAAACGAGAAAGTTTAGTAAAGTTTGGTTTTGAAGTTTGAGTTGGTTCTTTGTATACTTGTAGTATGAGGGATGTCGTGTTATTTTTAAATATGGAAGTGTGTTAATCTTGTGTAACAGGTGCTAGAAAAAAATTTGGGTAGCTTGTAGTAACGTCGTTATGCTGTTGAAATTTTTAGGGCATATTGGTTGCTTGTTTGGTGGTGTTCCTTAGATTAGGCTAAAAATTTGGAGGCGTTACAATTTCCCATTGATTTTTCTCATTGCTTTAGTTTTTGTTATTTTTAATTTCAATCTCATCACGTTTCTTTATCTAAATAAAATCGAACGTTAGTATCTGTGGTGCTTAAGTGAACTAGAAACTGAATTCGAAGGACAATATTCGTAATTTAATTATTTACACTATATTAAAACTTGACCTTTACACTTGTCGTTAGATAAATTGTAACAACTGAAGGAAAAAAAAAAAGAAGAATTTATTTTATTTATATATTTGGTTTTTCTAAAACCTTTTTGAATGAAGATTTTATCTTCTTTTTAAATTAGGAGATAAATCTTTATTTATTTATTTATTTATTTTTAAATATAACATTTTAAGGGTTTTGATTAGAGTTATTTTAAAAATGGTCTCTTAAGCCCTAACATTTTTCATCAAAAGTTTTGGCGGCAAAAAACAAAAGAGAGAAAAGAAGAAACGCTCTGGACCTTCTTCTCCAACAAGGAAGACAGTAAGTTTTCTTTATTGCTCTTGTTGATTTCTTTTCTTTTCTTGATTATTAAAGTTTTCTTGCAAGGTTTTGGATTTTGATTTCTTTTTGGCTTTGTGCTTGATTGTTTAGAATGAAAAGATTCTTGAAATCTTTTGCCCTAAAAAGTTTTTAGTTTTTTTTTTGTTTGCTTAATTTTTTATCAAAGTTTTTCTAATTAGGTCTTTTAGATTAAAATACAGGTTATGATAATGGAAGATTTTCCATAATTTTCTAGCTTTGAATTTCTTTAAAATTGGGACTGTTTTAAGTGTATTTCAGATTCTTTTTGCACCAAAAGTTTACCAAATGATTGCACTTTAAAGTATAATGTATAGTTTTGATTTTTACATGAAAATTGTATGTTTTTATGCTTTTTACAACAGTTTTATCAAGCTTTTCATATCTGATTTTTGGGTTAAAAAGTGACAAATCTTGATTCTTTTAATGTTAAAATCTTGGAAAGTTTTGTTTTATGAGCAGAAATTTTTCTAGGTTATTTATCCATAATTTACGATAGTTTTAAAGGTTTTAAAAATTGTAGAATTGAAAACTTATTTGGTATTTTATTAAGTATTAAAAAGTATTGATTTTATCAATTTTAATACGTTTTAATTGGATTTTAAAGTGTTTTTAACTCAGTTTTTCAATGTTGTTGTTTTTAGTCAAAGAACCCTATTTTTCCTAACTTTTTATGCAGAAAATTGTTTTGAATGGAAAAATTTGGGTAGATAAGGTTGTCTATATTTTTGATAAGCTTTTGGACCTTTAAGATAGAATTTTGGTTTTTGATCAATGAAGTATTGGATATGTTTGGACTTCTAGGAAAAGTTGATGATTGTTCAAGAAAGTGGATTAAATTTGGAATTGAGATTGAGATTAAGAATTGTAGGATTATTGATCGAGGTAAGTAGTTTTCCACATCCCTTCCAAAATAGCAATTTTTGTACAATTATGTTTTGAATATTGTTTATTTGACAAATGTTTGAAAGTATGTTTTGTATGATTTGAAATTGATTAAAATTGTTTTGTATGCTTTAAAGTGTTTTGCTATTTAAAAGTTTGTTTGCAGTTTTGGATAATTTGAAATAAATGTGTTTTGATTGATTTTGAATTGAAAGTAAGTTTGTTTTGGTTCTGAGTTTGAATAGTTGTT
Source organism: Trichosanthes truncata (assembly GCA_033996785.1). Lineage (NCBI taxonomy): Eukaryota > Viridiplantae > Streptophyta > Magnoliopsida > Cucurbitales > Cucurbitaceae > Trichosanthes > Trichosanthes truncata. The sequence continues at coordinate 15,011,873 of MU867261.1, read as the reverse complement.
TTGATGGATCTTTATTGAAATTGTTATTTGAAACTACATGTTTTGTTTCAAATGTTTACAAAAGAATTTTTGATCGATTTGATAAGGGCTATCCGAATATGCCAATTTTCTGTTTTAGGAATACTTTGCTTATTTGTGGTAGTAGCCTAAATTGGAATTGATGGAATTGCTCCGGCTTATTTGTGAGAAGACACAATTGTGGTTTGACATTCCTTTTGATTGAAGATTCATGGTTGTGTTATTCACTCATGTGACCTCACACTTAAGTAATTATATTGATTGTTCTGGTCGATTTTATTGACACCTCTGACCGATTGAAGTTTATTTGTGGGAAGACACAGTTTGTGGTTTGACATTCCTTTGGAATGAAGATTAATGTGTGTGTTTCATTCACATGGGCTCACACTTAAGTAATTGAATTGAATGTTTTGGTCGATATTTATCGACAACTCTGATTGAATGTTCTGATTGATTTATTGATGTTACCGACGGGTAACCATCATATATGTTATGAAGGCTAACCAAATAATGCATATTCCCACTCTGATATTTGAAAGTAATGATTGATTGAAAGTACTGTTTGAATTGAAAGTTTAGATATTTGAAAGTTTGGTTAAATGAAAGTTTTGTTTAATTGAAAGATTTTTGTTTTTCGAAAGTTTTGACTGAACGTTTTAATAGTTGTATTAAAAGTTTTGCAAGGATATTTGTATTTTGTTTATGATTGTTTTAAAAGAAAATGACCGAATGAATATTTGATTTTTGATTCAACTATTGAAATGATGTGTTAAACTGAATTTCTATGTTTTGTTTTGAAGAACATGAATTTCTGAATTTGATGTTGAAATTGCTTATTGAGTATTTCTGTACTCATTTTTGTTTTTCCAAAATGTTTTCAGACAAAGGATCAAGTTATAGTCTCGAAAGAAGTGAAGTTTAGCACTCTGGCACAAGACTTAGAAAGTTGTTGTTATGGATTCAATAGTTTGTTTTAGAAATCCTTTGTAAGAAATTACTTTAGCTGAATTTGTTTAAGTTTATTTTAGTTTTGATTGTTACGCTTCTGCATTATTGTTAGAATAACCGTATTGGAAAATTCGGGCTATTACATAAATGTTCGGGCTTCAATTAGCACCAAGAGGCATTAGCTTTCCAAAAACTGTGAGCTTACTCAAATAAGTGCAACTAAGGATTCAATAAGTAAACTACTTTTGAATAGGCCCATGAAGCTTGACTTTTTGGTTTTTCTCTACTCCCAAGGTCTTTTTAGTGAGCTTTATAGGTTGAAAGCCTTCAAAATAACCCTTATCCCAAGAGTTATCACATATCCCATAATTTCAAACCAAATGGTAGAGCGTTAAAAAAAATTGACAACTCGAAAAACCCGAGCAACCAAACCCGAATCACAAAGGTTGGGTTGAGTTATGTAAATTCTCTGCTTGGGTTGGGTTTGGAATTTAAGAACTGATCGATTCAGTTCGGTTCACTAGTTCAGAAAATTATGGTTTGATTAAACCCGAACTGAACCATTCCAACATTATTATATATATATTGGTTTAGGGTTTAGCTTTCTTTTTCATTCTCTCAGATGCTAACACGCCCACCCCTGTTTAGGGTTTAGCTTTCTTTTTCATTCTCTCAGACGCTAACACGCCCACCCCTCTCTCTCTTCTCTCTCTCTCTCTCTCTATCTAACGTCATCTCTCTCTCTGTCTAATGCCAAAACCTATCTCTCAAACGATCTTATCTGCTAAACAAAACAATTCCTCTCTCTATCTCTTGAGCTCACTGCAATATTGAACGAATAAACTTAGTTCAGCGTTGAAGACTGTCACCGAAAAAGCACCAGCAATCATTGTCCATAGATGACAAGGCACCAACATTCATCATTGACGAAGCACCAACATCCTCATTCATCACCAGCGAAACCCCAGCATCGTCATTTGTCTTCGTCCATAGTTTACCATTCTTGTTTTCTTTTTTCATTTATGGTAAAACTCGATGACCCAACCCAACCAATCTCCAAATTGTGAGGGCTGGGTTGGATTGGGTTGCCCACTAAATTTGAATTGGAAAGGTTGGAGAACCGACCAACCTGAATTTTCTAGTTGGTCCAAAAAATCCTCCTAACCTAACCCAACCCAACCCGTGTACAACCCTACCAAATGCTCTAATACCAATCGTGTGGAATTTAGAAGCTCTTTCTAATCTAGCTTAAATTTTCCTTTCCACTTGATAAAAGTTGTGCACAAATAAAACAAACACTTTAAAGAAGACAAGATAGGGATAGAGAAATAACACGTTAGAGTTTGTAATAGTTCGCTCCAAACTTGGAACTATGTCCAGATTTATGCAACTGCATATACTACTAAAATTAATGAGGATTTCAATGAGGTTTGGATCTAGCTCACAAGTGTTTTTCTCTATTTTTCTCTCTAAAAAAAACTAAACTCTAAAATATTCTCAAAAGCATATCATTACTCATTTTCCCTTCTATTTGGCACACACTACTAATTACAAATTAAAGAGAATACATCATTTAAATGGAAGAACCCTAAGGTTTTCCTAACTAGCTACGTGAGCTACACCATCTATAATGAAACACAGTGGCACTCTGTGGTCTAGGGTAGTGTTGTAGGGCTATGGACGGTGTTTCTAGGCTTTGTCTTTTGGCTTTGTTTTGTGCTTCAGTGTTCCTTTGTTCCCTTTTCTATTTCTTTCAACATGGGTTTTAAACAAGCCTTCCAACGAGTCTCTAACTGAGTCACCCTGAAGTTTAGGTCCCATAATTCTCAATATGGCATTCAACACAAGGACAAAGGAAGAAAAAGAGAGAGAGAAGCAGTGGTTGTAAAGCAAAGAAGAAGAGGGTGCACTATAACATGCCATAAAATTTTAAAAGTGAATAAAAAGGAACATTACTAACTCCTCTACTTGTTTTTACCATAATTTAACAGAAAAACCAAAACTCCTCGTGCAGAAGAAAAATTAAACTAGTTTTTATTAATCTTGAAAAAATATCCCAACTCACAATAATGAAGCAATTAAGTCAATGAATGATAAAGAATATTCAATCACATCGTGCATGCTTGTGATGATTGAATGATATGAAGAGACTAAGGTTGTGTTTGATTCCCAGGTACTAAGGGGGAGTTTGGGTTTAGTTACCCTAACCCATGTTTGGTTACCAATTTTACAAACCCATATAGCCAAGTAACTTAACCCCCGTTTTTTCTTCTCATTTTGCTAAACCCTCGTATTTGCTTTTCAAATTTGGTGCTTGTCTAGTACCCACTTTACCCACTTGATTCTCTTCTCCCAATTTTCCTTCCCTCTTTCTCTCTCCTCTCTCTTTCCATTCTCACGATTTGTCTTCTTTTTCACTTATCACAATTTCCTCTCTCTCCTCTCAAGATTTGTTCTCTCTCTTCTCCCTTTTCCTTAATCCCAAGATGTTCTTCACCTTCACGATTGACGGTATGGCTTCGTATTATACAATATTGTTGTTAATCAAGATTATTGTATGATGTGTTGTTGAGCGTAGAGATATCTTCTAGTTGCGACTAAGAGAGAAACTATACAACCCATTATAGTGATTTTTTTTTTTAATTTTCTACTGACTTTTTCCTTTACACTTAGGAATAATTTCATGTAAAATTTTGTATCATTATTTTTCAAGTGTGCTTTTTTTTTTTTAGTTCAACAATATTTGGAGGTAGGGTGATTCGAACTTATGATCTTTTGGTCATAAACTCATATTTTATGCCAGTTGAACTATGCTCTCGTTGGTTGTTGGTTATTTTTCCAGTGTGCTAAATATTATATTTTCTTACTAAATATATTGACTACACATGAAAATTCATATCACTAATTTTAAACCTGTCACAATTTTACGACTTGGATGTTAAGAATTTTATTTTGGTGGAGCCAAAATTCAAGGTTACAAATTATTTTTTTATGGAAACTCATTCCAAAGCCAACGCTCGAAATAAAACTTGTTTGAAGCCTCAACCAAATTTGGGCCTTGGCCCATATGTGTCTAGGGTCATGATCTACACACATATATATTTTCTGTTTTGGTTGCTTGCCGTCTGGAATTGAAATTCGTAGAAAAAACCAAGAGCCAAGACCTTTTGAAATACACAGTGTGTGTATTTTGTGTATGCGGCAGTAAGCAATTTTTGAGAAAAAAAGGAGAGTTTCTTTCTTGTATTGTGGGTTTGAGGGTTTTTTCTTTTGTTGTTTATCCCAAGCTATCAGGTTGTGATACTTGGAAGTCAATAGCCATTGTTGGGCTATTGAGGGTTAGTTTGTGGTGCGAGTTTGAGGTTTTTGTAATCTCCCATTTAGTAGAACTGCAGTTGCAGAAACTGAACGTAGTCCCGAGTTTAGGGCGAACCAGTATAAACTTCGGTCTCGTTCTCTTTTCCCTATCTCTCTTTAAATTATTATTGTGACTCTTGTTTGGTTGGCTTATCCTGTGGAAGGGGAGATTTAATATTTTAGTAATTATTATTATTATTTTTATTATTTTTCTCCCAACAAGTGGTATCAGAGCTTTTGGTTCAAGAGTCATGGGATACGTGGAGCCAACAAGTTTTGATGGAGTCATGAAGTTTGATGGGAAAAATTTTGGGTATTGGAAGATGATGGTCAAAGATTATTTGACTGTTAAAAAGCTGGGTAAGGCTTTGAAAAAGAGACCGAAAGGAATGAAAGACGAAGATTGGGAGACTTTGGATGAAGAAGCAGTTGCCGCAATAAGAATGTGTCTGTCAATGGACGTGGCTAGTCAGGTAGCTGGTGAGACAACTGCAATTAAATTAATGGAAGCGCTCACAAACAGGTATGAAAAACCCTGCACAAATAATAAGATCTATCTGCTTAGGAAGTTTTTCAATATGCGTATGGCTGAGGATGCTTCTGTGAATTCCTATATAAATGAGATAACCACTTTGATAAATCAGTTGAAATCAGTTAAAATAGAATTTACTGATGAAGTGAATGCTATTCTGTTATTAACCTCCTTACCTGATAGTTGGGAAACGATGAAGACAGCAGTGTCTAATTCGGTAGGAGAAAATACTCTGAAATTTTCAGGTGTTTGTGATTTAGCCTTAGCTGAGGAAATTCGTAGAAAGGGTAGTAGTAAAGAGTCTACTATAGGATCAGCTTTGGTTGTGACTAAGGGTAAAGAGAAGATTAATGAGGAAAGTACAACGAGTAGCAGTAGGAAGAAATGGGATTATAGGAATAAAGAGATAGAATGCTTTTACTGTCACAAGAAATGTCACTTTAAGAGTCAGTGTAGAAAGTTGAAAGATGATCTAGAAAAGAAAGAAAAACGGGAGGCAAATGCAGTGCAAGATGCCTTAGTATGTGTTGGGAGTGACACAGAGAACTGTAGAAATTCATCTGAGTGGATTTTAGACAGCGCAGCTACTGTACACATAACTTCAGATAGGAGTTTGTTCACATCCTTTACAGGAGGATATCATGGCCTTGTGAGGATGGGAAATGGTAGAACATCCAAGACTAATGGGATTGGAGAGGTCAGTCTGAAGACAGAATGTGGGAATAAATTGGTACTGCAGGATGTCAGGTTTGTGCCCAGTGTTAAGATGAATCTCATCTCCACTGGCAAGTTAGCAGATGAGGGCTACAGATGTGAGTTTGGCAAAAGCCAGTGTAAACTCAGGATAGGATCCCAGGTAGTGGCAGTTGGCCACAGGAAATCTACATTGTACAGATGTCGGTTGGATGTTGCCAAAGGATTGAAGAGACAGTGGATGCCAGTTAAAGCTGCAGATGGTTGTAGTAGAGGTATAGTTGAGCCAGCAGCAATGATAGCCAATTTTGATCAGTTAGATCAGGTTCCTTCAGTTCAGAAACAATTGGGAAGTCCAAGAGAGAAAGTTGATGGCTATCATGAACCCCCAATTGTCAGACGGTCAATTGAATTGAAGAAGTCGCCTAGGCGAGTGGAGGCATCGAAGTGGAAGGTCAGAGCAGTTGCTAAGGTCAAAGGTAAGGTCTCTAGTTTGGCAGCAGGTTTGAACAGAGGATTCAAGCCCTTCTCAGAATGTATCTTCTTCAGGAACAGTGGTTCAGGGTTGAAGAAGATGTCAGTTGTTACCACTTAGCTGAAGTGGGAGTACGTGTCTGTCTTTTTCGTCTGGGAGACAGATCCACGTAGTGAGCCCATACCTCAGAGCGAGCACAGATGCACTACAGTTATTTTCAGATAGTTGCCTATTTTGTGACTTTGTTGTTTTTCAGGTAATTTTAGCCTTGGAGTTTGCCAAGAAGATCAGAAATAACAGTTGTAGTGAGAGTTGAGCCTTGGAGTTTCCAAGGTGATCAGAGCTTTGTTGTAGTGGGAGGCAAAGTTGTATTTTGTCTCCAAGTGGGAGATTGTTAAGAATTTTATTTTGGTGGAGCCAAAATTCAAGGTTACAAATTATTTTTTTATGGAAACTCATTCCAAAGCCAACGCGCGAAATAAAACTTGTTTGAAGCCTCAACCAAATTTGGGCCTTGGCCCATATGTGTCTAGGGTCATGATCTACACACATATATATTTTCTGTTTTGGTTGCTTGCCGTCTGGAATTGAAATTCGTAGAAAAATCGAGAGCCAAGACCTTTTGAAATACACAGTGTGTGTATTTTGTGTATGCGGCAGTAAGCAATTTTTGAGAAAAAAGGAGAGTTTCTTTCTTGTATTGTGGGTTTGAGGGTTTTTTCTTTTGTTGTTTATCCCAAGCTATCGGTTGTGATACTTGGAAGTCAATAGCCATTGTTGGGCTATTGAGGGTTAGTTTGTGGTGCGAGTTTGAGGTTTTTGTAATCTCCCATTTAGTAGAACTGCAGTTGCAGAAACTGGACGTAGTCCCGAGTTTGGGGCGAACCAGTATAAACTTCGGTCTCGTTCTCTTTTCCCTATCTCTCTTTAAATTATTATTGTGACTCTTGTTTGGTTGGCTTATCCTGTGGAAGGGGAGATTTAATATTTTAGTAATTATTTTTATTATTTTTATTATTTTTCTCCCAACATTGGAATCATTGGCAACAGAGAATATTAAATAAATAACAAAATTTTCCACTTATATTTTATTTTCAAATTAAATTTGATTTATGTTATCCCTTTCACTGAATCTTTATCTAAAAAACTCCCATTGTAATACTGGATTATAATACAACTACATTAATTTTTTCAAAACAATTTGATTTTTTTTCTCATTAAATTATAAAATAATTACTCAATTGACAAAGTTAATATAATTATTTTTTTTAAAATGTCATCGCGTGTATCTCAGAGTTTTTTTTTAATGTTATATTTTTTAAATTTATTATTAAAATATATTAATTTTGAAACTATTCATTTAAATATTGTAATTTTTAAATTGTTGGATGGAGTTCGTCTTTTCAAAAGACGACATCTGCCACGTGTAGCATGTCATCCCTTAGATATGTTGCGATCTGTGTGTAAATTTTTTAAAAACAAATTCCCACATGTATGTAGGTTGATGCAAATATTAATGAATATGTCAGTTGGTTTATTGCCCACTTAACTACATTACCATACTGGTGGGCGTGGGTTTGAATTTGAGGGAGTGCAAATTTGGATTTAATTATGATATAATTTTGAATTGCGTGATAATATTTCTAACTGTTTCCATCAAATTTTGGGAGAAGAATAACTTTATTAAAGTGATTTTGAGTTGATTTCAAATGAAACCAAATGAAAATAGCTATAAATTGATTTTTTTAAGGTTTTAATTATATGATTAATTAAGTATATGTTATTTAATTAATTATATAATTAATTTATTTTATTATAAATTCAAAATGAGAAGGCAGTTTTTGTAACTGCCATCTCAAAGTGAATCTCTGCAGTTATTTTTATAACTGCAGAGGAAAATCGCACGATAAAACGTGTTTTTGGAAGAGGTAACGTTTTAAAGAAGAGGTGTGCTGTGAAAAAAAAAAAGAGGACAGAACACAGAAATCTGTCTAAACTCTCTCGATTTTTCTCTTCTCGTTTTTTTTTCATTTTCACCAAAAAGGATCTTGGACTGTGAAGAAGTGAGAATTCTCCTCGTGATTATTCTCCGGTCGTCATTGGATTTTCAACAATCCCGCTGCGCTACAAGAGGTTAGTATCTTGTTCTTGAAAATCTACATTGGTATCAGAGCCAGGTTAAAGGGCTTATAGCATTATTTATGTTTTTACTTTAATTTTGAAGCATAAATGCTTAGAACCCTTTAATGGCATCTTTTGAAATACACATCGAATTGTTATGAAATTTTGCATGTATGTTAAGAATAGTATTGAGAAAGTCCCTGCAAAGTTTCATGCATTTTGGTTGAGTAATTCTTGAGTTACATTTTTTTAAGGTTTCATGCCTCTACAAGTTTCGAAATTCAATTACTTTTTGTCCACTGTCTTGTTGAATATTAATCTTATATGAGTGTAAAGAACGTTTTCAGAGCTTTCTAACGGTATATTATATGCTTAATTTGGTTAAGTATCGAAAAAGTTATGGCCATTCGAAATTCTGAAATGTGTTCTGGAATTTCAGACGCTAGAAACCGCAAATGGGCCATTTTTTTTACAAAAAAAAAAAAAGAAAAAAAAAAACTTGCATTGAATCCGTAAAGTTTTTTTTTATTATTTGTGTTGTTTAATTAGTATTTGACTTAGTAGGGTGGTCTAAATTAAATTTAAAAAAAAATGCATATTTATGAGTTCTTTAAGGTTTGATCCCTTGACCTTTAAGATCTTAAATTATGTCTCCACCACCTTTCCAGAAGCAAGTTGTGTTTGCTTTATATGTTTTATTTATATAAAGAACAGTCATGTGTTTTTCCATTTATTTTATTTCTCCATTAAATTTGTCTTGGAATTTTTTTTGTGTGTCATAATCATATGTTGATTATTTTTTTCTGTATATGTTACAGAAAATATGCCAAGGTTGATAAAGACACCAAAAATAATTAGGACAAAGGGTCAAAGAAGTAAAGTGGAAAAGATGATAGAAGATTTGCATGACATTAAAATTGAACCGGGTCATGAATTAGATTTGGTGCATATAGTCAAGCATATCATATTAGTGAATGGTCAGTTACAAGAGATCATTTGGGAAGGAGGACTTTTGTCAAGTGATAAAAGACTGAGTGCCTTTAGATCACTTTTACCTGATGAAAGTTTGAAGAACTTCTTAGATCACATTTCTAACAGACTTAGAAGAAATGTTTCATATGATTGTGTGATCCTAACCTTTGTGCATGAGCTTATTTATTCGAGCCATGAAAAGGCATAGTTCTATTATGTTTGGAAATAGGACTCGTCCAACGTGGAACAACCCTAGGGTAATAGTCTTCAATCATGAACTTCCGAATGACTTGTACATACGTTTCAAATCTTCATTCCCTATTACATTGATGCGTTTGAATTAACTTTCATGAATTTTGTAAATATTTTGTTGTTAATTACAGATGCTGAATGAAATATGTGCTTATTTTGAGGTTTTGAATGTGGGTGATCAAGTTATGAGTATGTCTCATTTTATTTTACTTGATGAACGAATTTGATTATTTTACAATATGATAAATTTGTGAATAATAATTTTACAAAACATAGACGATGATTTTGAAACTTAGTGATATTTCGACTCGATGTAATGTAAAATTATTATTATCAAATTTATTTGAAAATTGTAAAATACTGGGGGTTGTGTGTTGTGCAAATGGATTAATTTTTGTGCAAATATGTCTTGTAGACTCTGAAATTATGGCATCTGCTTCTAAGAATATAATAACTGAACTAAACAAAGGTGAGAAGCTGAATGGGGATAACTATGAAATTTGGTCCATGAAAATACAGTACGTCCTAGAAGAGCAAGAGGCTCTTGAAGTTTTAAACCATGTGTTAAGTGAGCCTGAGGAAGGGAACTCGGCTCAACATAAAAGGGACCGTGACGCTTATGATGCCTGGAAGAAGAAAAACTCATTGGCTCGCATTACTTTGCTGAGCAGCATGGACAATGATGTCATGCGTGAGTTTCGTTCTTACAACCTTGCTAAGGACATGTGGGATGCATTGAAATTGAAGTTTGGTGGAACTTCTGTCACCAAACTTAGGCAACTCACTATTAAGTTTGACACTTATAAGAAACGCCCTAATCACAATATGAGACAACACATGAGGGAGATGTCTAATATGATTAGTGAGCTAAAAGAAGTTGGCCATGTCCTGACTGATGAACAGCAAGTTCAAGCTGCTATCAGATCTCTTCCCCATAATTGGGAGCACATGAAGGTGCACCTTACCCACAATGAGGGAATTAAAACTCTCACTGATGTTGCACGTCACCTCGAGTTAGAAGAAGATCGCATGGAGGCAACAAGGCCTGACAATGCTGACGTGTATATGGCTGGACCTAGTTCTCATGGGAACAAAGGTTACAAACGTAAACATCAAGGAGACTTTAAGGGGAAGGGAGATCATAAGAATAAGAAACAAAAGCAAGGTAAGAATGACAAAGGTAAGGGAAAGCGCCCCATGTCTCGTCCTAAAAAGAAGAAAGCAAATATTAAGTGTTACAATTGTCAGAAAAAGGGTCATTATGCTCGTGAGTGTACTGAACCCAAAAAGGTACAAACTTTCAAAAATTTTAAGGTTCATCCTTTTATTTCTGAAAGTTGTGTTTCCAGCTCGGTATTTTTGGCTGACTCTCATCCTTTGTGGACTGTAGACTCAGGAGCCACAGACCACGTAGCTAGAGAACGTGGAGTGTATGTGGAATTTCGTCGAATTCCATCAGGAGCAAGGTGGCTTTATGTTGGAAACAATGCACGTGTACCTGTGAAGGGCATTGGTTCCTGCAAGTTGAACATGCGGAATGGTCGTACTCTATTTCTGCATGATGTGTTATATGCGCCTGACATACGACGAAATTTGCTTTCTGTTTCTGTCCTTCTAAAACTTGGTTATACTTTTACATTGTCTGGTAGTTTGTTAACTCTTTATTTGAACAACGTACTTTATGGTTATGGTTTTATGTTGAACGGCTTTATAGTAATGGATGTTATTGATATGATATCCAATAATTATGCTAGTTTTTCCCTGATAACATCATCTGTTGATGCAAATATTGACGTGACTATGTGGCATGCTAGATTAGGTCATATAGGTCAACATAGAATGGCTAGATTAGCTAAAGAAGGCTTGTTAGGTCAAATTAACTTTGTTGACTTACCTATATGTGAAAATTGTTTAGCGGGAAAAATGGCAAGAAAACCATTTGGTAAAGGAACTAGGGCTGAACTTCCATTGCAATTAATTCATTCTGATATTTGTGGACCTATGAGTGTGAAGGCAAGACATGGGGGTGAATATTTTATCACTTTCATAGACGATTTCACACGTTATGGTTATGTTTATCTAATTTCTCACAAGTCTGAAGCATTAGAGTGTTTTAGAAAATTTATTAATTTGGTGGAGAATCAATTAGATAAAAAGGTTAAGGCCTTGAGAACAGACCGAGGACGTGAATATCTGTCTAATCAGTTTAAACAGTTATGTGAGGAAAAGGGTATAGTAAGACAATTAACTACTCCAAGGACACCACAACAAAATGGAGTAGCTGAAAGAAGAAATAGAACTCTTCTAGAAATGGTTAGGTCAATGATGGCACAAGCGAAACTGTCAATCGCCTTTTGGGGTGATGCTCTATTGACTGCCACTTATATCCTAAATCGTGTACCTTCAAAGTCTATCACTTCCACACCTTATGAATTATGGACCAGTAGAAAACCGGACCTTAGTGGTTTGAGACCATGGGGATGTGCTGCTTATGTACATGAATCATTACATCAACATGGAAAGTTAGGTCCAAGAGGTAAAAAGAGTATATTTATAAGATACTCAGAACATTCAAAAGGGTATGTGTTCATTGGTGAACAAGAAAGTGGGAGTGTGACTGAATTCGAATCACGAGATGCTACTTTCTGGGAGAATACTTTTCCAAGAAAAGGTGAGATCAATATTGAGATATCCCTATTTGAAAATAATGATCAAATTGATTCGTTTTTACCACCACGGGAAACTATAAATGATCTACCAACAATATCTCATCCAAGTGGGAGAGATTTAGAAAAATCACAAACAGCGCGTGACTCGATTGAACAATTATCACGTGATTCAATGGAATCAATAAGTGAACGGAAATTAAATGGACCACAAATTAGACGTAGTAATCGTGGTAGAATACCAAAACGTCTCTTTGATGATGAGATATACATGATTACACCTGACGATGATGAGGAGCCGAAAAATGTTCAAGAGGCTCTTCAATGTCCTAATAAAGAATATTGGATGAAGGCAATGGAAGAAGAAATGGAGTCAATGAAATCTAATAAAGTTTGGGAGCTAGTTGATCTCCCTAAAGGACGCAAAGCAATTGGTAATAAGTGGATTCTTAAAATTAAGCGTAAGGCTGATGGCTCAATTGAAAGGTATAAGGCCCGTCTTGTAGCCAAAGGATTCACACAACAGGAAGGAATAGATTATGAAGAAACTTTTTCACCTGTTGTGAGGTTTACCTCGATAAGACTCATCCTAGCTATAGTTGCCAGTTTAGATTTAGAATTACATCAAATGGATGTGAAAACAGCATTTCTAAACGGTGAATTGGAAGAAGAGATTTACATGCAACAACCTATCTGTTTTGTTACTGAAGGACAAGAAGATAAAGTATGTAAATTAATGAGATCAATTTATGGCCTCAAACAATCTTCCAGACAGTGGTACATCAGATTTCATCAAGTAATCATCTCATATGATTTTCATATGATCGATGAAGAGGTACATCAGATTTCATCAAGTAATCATCTCATATGATTTTCATATGATCGATGAAGACCACTGTGTGTATGTCAAAACAAACAAAGATAAGTTTGTGATTCTTTCACTATATGTGGATGACATACTGTTGGCTGGAAAAGATAAGGAGTACGTGTTAACCATTAAGGAATGGCTATCCTCAAATTTTCAAATGAAGGATATGGGTGAAGCAACTTATATACTTGGAGTTAAGATTGAAAGAGATCGCTCCAAAAGAATTTTAGCCCTATCACAAGGTCAATATATTAAGAAAATCCTTGAAAGATTTAAAATGCAAGATTGCAAACCCATTGATACTCCTATTGCAAAAGGTGAAAGTTTGAGTCAAAGAATGTGTCCAAAGACTCTTGAAGAAATAGAACAAATGAGAAAGGTTCCTTATTCGAGTGCTGTTGGAAGCCTCATGTATGCCATGATGTGTACGAGACCAGACATTTGCTTTGCAATTGGTATGGTAAGCAGATATCAGTCAAATCCAGGACAACCCCATTGGAAGGCTGTTAAGAGAATACTTCGATATCTCAAAGGAACTATGAATTATTCACTGTGCTATCAAGGAAACGATTTAAAATTAGAAGGCTACACAGATGCTGATTGGGGAGGAGATTTAGATGAAAGAAAATCTACCTCAGGATATGTATTCTTACTGAACAAAGGAGCAATTTCATGGAGTAGTAAGAAACAAACTTGTATAGCCTTATCAACAATGGAAGCTGAATTTGTGGCACTTTCAACAGCAGTACAAGAAGCAGTGTGGCTTAAAAGATTTTTAAGTCATTTAGGATTTAAAGAAAGCACGCCTGACTCAGTATTAGTGAACTGCGATAGTCAGGCTGCCATAGCATTCACGAAGGATCCCAAATATCACTCTAAGACAAAGCACATAGACATTAAATACAATTTTGTTAGAGATATGGTTGCACAAAAGGAAGTGAATGTGCAATATATATCAACGAGCAACATGGTTGCAGACCCCTTTACCAAGCCTATACCTAGAGATGTTTTTAATAGTCACATTAAATCTTTGGGATTGCGTAGGTTTTGACTTTGTACTTCTCAACAAATTGTATTACACTTATTTTGATATATGAAATAAAGTTTTATACTTTAGAATGCATACACACAAATGTTTAGTACATATAATCAGAAGTATGTCGGACAGTAGATTGGCTTTCTCGCACAAGCAATAGCTTCTATGACTTTTGTGTCAATTAGAAATGAGATAATTTTTTAAGCAATTTTATTGTTATAGTAGTTCAATAAAAAGAGAGCATGTGCTTAAAAGAATATATCGCCTTGATAAGTGATCAAGATGAGATCATATTATGATCGAGGGTGATAATCCCACTGTTCATCTTAAACTGTCTATGAATGCCAGATGGAAGTCCAATAATCATTTGTTGATAGAATATTAAGGTAGAGTAGTGGACTCAAGTTAGATACTGAGTGTATCTGAACTATCATCTGTACAGTATTACTTGAGACATACACTCTGATGCTAAAGAGTAAAATACTGTAACATGTGTTTCATGCCACATGTGCTTAATACGACCACAAAGGGTAGCATAAGTTAATTGATCTCTACTTCTTTGTTGTGTGAGACCCTTGAGATTGAAAAATCTCTATAAGTACCCTTATGACCTTTTGGCTAAAATTGTTTGAAGTTTCACTTCGATGTTAGCTATCTTAGGGAGGCTACCAATGGTCATGAATGATTCGATCTAATGGAGCCTACCTAGTAAGCAATTGTTTTGAAATGGAAATATTTTAAAAAAAAGGGAAGATCATTTCAAGTGTCACATTGTAATGTATTCACTGGTCGACCAATTATGTTTTTGTAATATGATTGTGAATACATAAACATGAAAATATAATATTTCAAGAAGAGATCGTAAGTTACAATTTATGTGACTAAATGACTCTAGGGCACTTCATACTTACTCTACTCAATTATTAGGTTACTTTATATACTTAACCGTTGTAAAGTGACAAGCTCTCAAGATAAAAATATGACGGTCACACGGCCCATTTTCTTGTATGAAATTTGATGTAAATGAAAAGGAAAGTATTCCATGTTTTGAGAAATGAGGATAGGAGTTGCGTTTTATACGCCCATAATGAAATTACATTATGTGCGAGTGGGAGATGAAGGTTTTAATTATATGATTAATTAAGTATATGTTATTTAATTAATTATATAATTAATTTATTTTATTATAAATTCAAAATGAGAAGGC
This sequence comes from Trichosanthes truncata, assembly GCA_033996785.1. Classification (NCBI taxonomy): domain Eukaryota; kingdom Viridiplantae; phylum Streptophyta; class Magnoliopsida; order Cucurbitales; family Cucurbitaceae; genus Trichosanthes; species Trichosanthes truncata. Next base: position 14,996,728 of record MU867261.1, on the reverse strand, counting down.
AGTTTTTGTAACTGCCATCTCAAAGTGAATCTCTGCAGTTATTTTTATAACTGCAGAGGAAAATCGCACGATAAAACGTGTTTTTGGAAGAGGTAACGTTTTAAAGAAGATGTGTGCTGTGAAAAAAAAAAGAGGACAGAACACAGAAATCTGTCTAAACTCTCTCGATTTTTCTCTTCTCGTTTTTTTTTTCATTTTCACCAAAAAGGATCTTGGACTGTGAAGAAGTGAGAATTCTCCTCGTGATTATTCTCCGGTCGTCATTGGATTTTCAACAATCCCGCTGCGCTACAAGAGGTTAGTATCTTGTTCTTGAAAATCTACATTCTTAAATTTAACAATTATAATTTTTTGGAGTAGTATTAATTTTATTTTATTTTAAAAAAAGAAAGTATTTAAATAATTAATACTTCATTAAATTTCATTTTCTTTAATAAAAAGAGAATAAATTGTAATTAATATTTAATTGGCTCAAAAAATTAAAAATTGCAGTTATATTATTTGATTTTTAAAAAACCAAATAAAAGAAAAAAAAATGAAAGGAAAAAAAGAGGGAGGAAAAAACGGAGGGTAAAAAAAAGCGAGAAAAATCAAAGTTTGCACTCCCCCAAAGTCAAACTCATGGCCCTCTCAAATGATAGTGTAGTCAACTATCCAACATACCAATTGGAATATTTATTAAGTTTTGTGTATAAGAGACGACCTAAATGCACGAATTTATTTTAAAAAATGTACTCAGATGGCAACAAGAGACGACATACTGCCATGTGACAGAGGAGAGGAACTCCATCCAACAATTTAAAATACAATATTTAAATAAATAGTTTCAAAATTAATATATTTTAATAATAAGTTTTAAATACAATATTAAAAAAACTCTCGTGTATCTCTGTCTTAAGAAATTGAAAAAGAATCGTCACTTATATTTTATAAAATAATAATTAAAAAAAAAAGTATTACCTTAAATCAACTTATTTTGGTCATGTACTTTCAACACTGGTCTATTTTAACTTTTGTACTTCAAAAAATGTCTATTTTGGTCCTCTACTTTAATCTTTGCTAGTTTTTGTTCTTGTATTTTCAAAGCATCACATCTTGGTCCCTAAATTTTTTTTAAAAAAAGTAATTGTTTTTATTTTATTGAGTACCTCTATGCTCAACAGAATCTTAAGATAGTACCATTACTTTATATTAAAAAAAAATTGATCGTGAAAACCATTTGTGTTAGGATTTTAAAAACATAAAATTAAAATGGTCACTTTCTAAAAGTATAGAACTAAAATGAATGTTTTGGGATTAAAATAGGATCATGTGTCCTATTTTACTTTCACAACATAATTACAGATTTATCCTCCGTCAAAAAAGAGATGGTCACATATTTACTCATTAATGTTTTCCTCAATTACTTTAATAAGTTATATAGTCCATTTTCATTAAAAATTCTAACAATCTTGGTCTACCTCTAATGCTGAGTAAGATGACAGCATAACTGAGAGTGCTTAAGAAAATATTACAATTCAACCTTCCTACATGTCAGAAATTCCAATCTGCACTTCACAAGTCATAATTATAATGTTATATTTTTAAAATAGATTTTTTTTTTTTTTTTTGTAAAACATGTAAGATTTTACTGTTTTAATTAGTCTCTAAAATATTAAAATGTCTATTTTGGTCATTGACTTTAAGGTATATTTTATTTTAGTTTTGGAACTTTCAAAATGTATGTGGTAGGCCCTTGAACTTATTAAAAAATTATTTTAATCTTTATCTTTAGTTTGATTTTGATGGATAACATAGTTTCGAGTATATATGTTAACATGCCGATGTAGCCATATATTGGAGTCATATAAATATAAGGTGAGATGAGTATTGGGGAAAGGAATATTAGGTAAAAAGATCATTATTTTTAGTTTGGAAAAAATACATTTTTAAAATTTTACTATTGTTAGTTTAAATCTTATGTTTTCAGAACATGACAAATGTCTTATAACTCAAAAAATAGAAAGACTATTGTTTTATACAAAATCATGATTGTAAATACTGATTTAGTTGTGCATTAACTTTCTATCTTTTAACCATTTCAATCAAGAAAACAAACTAGAATAATATTTTTAGAAAACAAATCTTGTTATGAAACAAGAACAAAAAGAACAGGATCAGCACAAAGAAGAAGAAAAGTAAAGTAGAGAAGATGAGAAAGTTCAGAGCAAATTCTATTCTCAATTGAATTATGTGTTTCCAAAGCCTCACACGCCCCATATTTATATTGTTACAATGTGTAGGCTATAAGCAATTTAAGGCTATAATTAGCTAAAGTGGGAGAGTCTCATGGCTATTCTAAGGGAGAGAGAGAATCATGGGGGAGAATGGGTACTTAAATATCTATATTATGATAACATTTATAACACTCCCCCTTAGATGTCCAATATATATAAAATATATGCCTCATTAAAAATGGAAAAAAAATCCTAGTGTAGGAAAAACTAGAGTACATTATTTGTATACTTTAACAACTAGCTCATTAAAAACCTTGTTAGGAAAATCCAGTGGAAAAAACCGTAGTCAAGGAAAAAAAGAGTGTTATACTTTTACTCTCCCTCATGAAAACATCACTTGATATCTCTAAGTTGTCAAGTAAATAAGTCCGCCAAGTTATCTTTTGAAGAAATTTGTTGAACAGAGATATCATCGTTTTCTTCAAGATCGTAGGTATAAAACAACTTTGGTGAAATATGCTTCATTCTATCTCTTTTAATATATCCTCCTTTTATTTGTACTATACACGGTGTATTGTCTTCATATAATATGGTTGGAAGATTTTTGTTAGAAGACAGGTCACATGTTCCACGAATGTGTTGAATCAGTGATCTTATCCATACACATTCTCCACTAGCCTCATGAATTGTCAGGATCTCGGGATGGTTTGAGGAAGTAGCTGATATTGTCTGTTTCATAGACCACAATGATATAACAGTTCCTCCACATGTAAATAAGTAACCTGTTTGAGATCTAGCTTTATGTGGGTCAAATAAATAACCTACATTTGCATAACCAACTAGATTAAAGTTCGATTTATTAGAGTACAATAAATGCATATCAATTGTTCCTTAAAGATAACAGAGGATATGTTTAACTCCATTCTAATGCCTTTTTGTTGGAGAAGAACTATATCTAGCTAACAAATTTACTGAAATGTTATATCAGGTCGTGTATTATTAGCAAGATACATAAGTGCACCTATTGTATTAAGATATGGTGCTTCTGGACCAAGAAGCTTCTCATTATCTTCTCGAGGACGGAATATATCTTTGTTTATATCAAGTGAACGAACTACCATTGGAATGTTCAATGGATGTGTTTTGTCCATGTAAAATCTCCTTAAGATATTTTTTGTATAAGATGATTGATGAATAAATATCTCATCTGCTACCATTTGCTAAATGCTCAATTTGCAAGCCAAGACAAAACTTTGTTTTTTCGAGATCTTTCGTCTCAAATTCTTTCTTAAGATTCTCTATTGCCTTTGACCTTTGAAAGCTCTTCATGAGTTCCAATTATATTCAGATCATCAAGAAATACAACAATAATAGCAAATCCTGATTGTGATTTTTTTTATAAAAATACATGGACAAATAGAGCTATTTGTATACCCTTCTTTTAACAAATATTAACTAAAACAATTATGCCACATTTGTCCATATTGTTTTAATCCATATAAAGATCTCTATAATTTGATCGAATATAATTATCTAGAATTTGAATTATATGATTCTAATATATTTAATCCTTTAAGGATTTTCATATAAATATCATTATCAAGAGATCCGTATAAATATTTTGTGACCATATCCATAAGATGCATGTTGAGTTTTTCATACATAGTTAGGCTAATTAGATATCTCAATGTTATTGCATCAACTGCAAGAGAACATGTCTCCCCATAATCAATACCAGGTCTTTGCGAGAATTCTTGTGCAACAAGCCTCGCTTTATATCTTGTGACCTTATTTTTTTTTATTTCTTTTTCTAACAAATACCCTTTTGTATCTCATAGGCTTCACATCTTCTGTTGTTTGAACTACTGGTCCAAAAACCTCACGTTTGGAAAGTGAGTTTAATTCTACTTGGATTGCTTCTTTCCACTTAAGTCAATCCCTTCTACGTCGACATTCTTCGACAGATTTTGGTTTAGAATCATTATTTTCATGAATAATATCATGGGCAACATTGTAAGCAAAAATGTTGTTAACAACTAAATCAGTTGGGTTCCATCTTTTTCCTGACATGACATAATTTATCGAAATTTCATTATTATCCTCAAGTACTTGTCATTCTTCGATATTCTTATGAGTAGTCATATTCAGGATTTCTTTTGGAATATCCACATTTTTAATTGAATCATTTTTATTATTGACTACTTTTCTTTTCTGAGGATTTTTATATTTGGAACTCATTGGTCTACCACGCTTCTGAAGTGTCTCAGACTCATTAGTTGTAACAATTTGTTATGTTGGAATTTCAATTTTGGATGGAGCATTTGTAGTTAGTATATATGACTTGTTCACTTTCTTAATATATGTAAATACATCTGACATTTGATTTGCAACATTTTGCAAATGAATTATCCTTTGAACTTCTACTGCACATTGATCTGTACAGGGGTCTAAATGAGACAATAACAATGCATTCCATGTAATTTCATTTTCCAACTTCTTAATTCCTCCCCCTAATGTTGGAAAATTTGTCTCATTAAAATGACACACAACAAATCGTGTAGTAAATATATCACCTGTTAGGGGTTTGAGATATCTAATAATTGATGGAAAATCAAATCCAACATATATTCCTAGCCACCTTTAAGGACCCATCTTAGTACGTTGTGCTGGAGCAATTGGAACATATACTGCACATCCAAAGATTCGCAATGGAAAATATTTAGCTCTTAGCCATAAGTCAATTGTATTGGTGAGTACTTATCATAACATGTTGGTCTAATGTGTATAAGTGACGATGCATGCAAATAGCATGACCTTAAACAAATATTGGAAATTTTGCTCTCATAAGCATTGGTCTACCAATTAATTGCAAACATTTTATAAATGATTCCGCTAAACCATTTTGTGTATGAACATGAGCGACAGGATGCTCAACACTCATTCCAATTGACATATAATAATTATTAAATACTTGATATGTAAATTCACTAGCATTATCAAGACGAATGCTTTTCACTGTATAATCAGAAAATTGTGCTCTTAATTTGATTAATTGAGCAAGTAACCTTGCAAATGCAAGGTTTCGACTTAATAATAAACACACATGTGACCATCTACTAGATGCGTCAATTAGAACCATAAAATATCTAAATGGTCCACTTGGTGGTTTAATAGGTTCACATATATCACTATGAATTTGTTCTAAAAATGTAGGTGATTCAATTCTCAATTTAGCTGGTGATGGTCTAATAATTAATTTTTCTTGAGAGCAAACATGACATGACAATTCCTTATATTGAAGAATCTTCTGGTTCTTTAATGGATATCCATGTGAATTTTCAATAATTTTTCTCATCATTAGTGACCCAGGATAACCTAATCGATCATGACAAACAATGAATATATCTAGATTCATGAACTTCAGGTTCATTGTTGCATAGGTTTCAATTACTCGTATATGAGTATAATATAATCCAGAAGAAAAAGCATGCAGTGTTTCTAATATATATTTTTCATGTGCAACAATAGATGTGATATAAAGATACTCTATATTATTTATTCTATTAGTCTCAACATGATAACCATTATAACGTATATTTTTAAAACTTAGCAAATTTCTTGTTGATTTGCTAGAAAACAAAGCATTATTAATTGTGAATTTTGTTCCGCTAGGCAAGATAAGATTTTCTTTTCCAAAACCTTTAATCAAGTTTGCAGAACCTGATACAGTATTGATATTTGTTTCAAGCATTGTCAATTTAGAAAAGCATTTTCTACTTTTAAGTATGGTGTGCATAGTTGCACTATTTGTCAAGCAAAAATATTCATTGTTCATATTTGAATAAGCCAAAATATGAGAAGTGCCCATGATTCTTCATTAAAGAAAAAAAAAACGATTATAATAAGTCTCAGAATGATAAACAGAACTTTAAAGAACAAAAATTTAAACTTAACTAGAATTACATATAAGAAAGATACTGAAACTGAAAGCAACATTAATTTTGGACATTCTCATATGAAGTATTTCCTACTTCTTCAATTGTGTCAATTCTCTCTTTAGGAGATTCAAAGAAATTAGCAAATATATAAATGTGTCATGCTGGAAGAGTCAAATACATCATCTTCTTGAAATGCGAAGTTTGCTTCTACATTTTTTCCTTTCTTCTTCAATGATACTTGGTAGAGGTCAACTAAGTGCTCAGACATACAACAGGTACAAGACCAATGCCTTTTTATGCTACATCGACAGTAATGGTTTTTGGAACTTTTGGAACTCTTACTTTGAGGAGATTTTCCTTTATGATCATCATTATTTGTGGTTCTCTTAAAATTTGAATGATGAATGATCAGTAAGGAATGCATTATTATTTCTTCCTCTACCGCGGTCACAACCTTGACCACGACCACAACTTCCACCACAATTATTAGACATTCACTTCAGGGAATGATATTGTTCCATTTGGTCGATATTCATGATTTTTTTATCGATAGCTCATTATTTTGTTCAGCTACGAGAAGACATGTTATAAGTTCAGAATACTTTTTAAAACCTCTCTCTCGATATTGTTGCTGCATGAGCATATATTTGAGACCAGAAAAGTAGAAAATGTCTTCTCTAACATATCCACATCACTAATTTTTTTTTCTCCACATAACCTCAATTTTGAACTAATTTTGAATAATGCAGAATTATACTCGCTTACTGATTTAAAATATTGCAACCTCAAGTGCATCCAACCATAATGAGCTTTTGGAGGAATAACAGTTTTTTTATGATCATATCTTTCTTTCAAATTTTTCCATAAGATGTAGGGATCTTTTATTGTAAGATATTCAATTTTCAATCCCTCGTAAAGATGATGGCGAAGGAATATCATGGTTTTTACCTTTTTTTTATTCGAAGTCTTATTTCCTTCTTTAACTGTATTTTCAAGATTCATGCCATCCAAATGGATTTCAACGTCGAACACCCATGACAAATAGTTATTTCCATTGATATCAAGAGCTAAGAACTCTAATTTTGTAAGATTTGTCATGGTAAAACAATCACAAAGAACCATACTTATATTAGAATAAATATAACAAACATGCATTCTAAAAGGAAAAATGTTGATATGTAACATGTTGCAATTTGTATACAAGATCCATAACTAGTATATATAACATACTCTATAAATGAATATCAGTAAACAATATATCAAATATATATGTATTGTGTATCTACTTGAAGGAATAAATGTTTCACTCCGATGCGGAAGCATTGGATTGTCTTTGATTTTATTTAAAATTAAACTAAAAATAATAATAAGATTAAGCAAACTTACTTGGAGTAAATATGGAGATATTTCTGACGGATCTTTATCTCCTCCATAAAATCTTCCTAGCTATGACTCGAACACAAGACCAAGATTTGTGGGAGTCTCTTGAAAGAAAATCCACAAGGGATTGGAGAGGAAGAGGTCTAGAGAGAATTCTTTAATTCTCTCTATTGAGGAGATGTGTGTTATGTCTAATGGCTCAACCCAAGGGTCCTATTTATAGAAACCAAGGGCAAATCTTTGTCATAATGAAAATATTATATTTTAATATCAATATATTCAAATATATCTTATACTTATTTGAATCTCATTCAAATCTCCTATGATATTTATTTATTTGAATTTTATTCAAATTTTATAAATATCTTTTATTTAATGTATCTAATATACATTAATTATTTTAATATTTAATGTATCAAAAACAATAAATATATTTTTCTCTTTTAAATTAAATATAACTAATATATTAAATATTAATTTGAACATTTCAAATTTTAATATTTAATGTATCAAATACAATAAATATATTTTTCTCTTTTATATTTAATATATCTAATATATTAAATATTAATTTGAATATTTTAATTTTTCTTTCAACTAAATTGATCTTTTAGTGTTACTATGAGCTAGCAAGGGGACCTTATGGACCTACAGATTATAAGCTCTAATGATACAAAATCAATTAATTAAACTATTTAATTAATTAATTTTCATTCATTAACTATAGATCACTCCACTATAGACCTAGAGTTGCACTCTTATGCACTGTAGGACAAGTTGTATCCATAGATACAATCACTACATCAAGTCGATCCTTCACGAGTTGTTCATAATTACAGTTGGATCAAAAGTCATTACCCTATAATTACATCTTGCACCACCACTAATCCTGTAATGAACAATTTGTTTATGATCCAACCATAAACTAAGTCCTGCTTGGGCCAGTGAGAGGGTGGGGCCCCATTGTTCAAGTCCTGAAATCAGCACTTAAGGGAACTATTCATCTACTTACCCTATATGAGAATGAGTGAATTCCATTTTGTGAGATTATGTTCCCATCTCCCTATTTGGTCAAGTCTCCAAAATGGTAAGCATATTGAATCGGCTATGAAAGCCACTATCACCCATGCAAATCAAAGGACAAACCCTCAATGGCAGGAGTTAATAACTCACTCAGGATTAAGATCGAGTCGCATATGATCATCCTGATGAAATATTAATCTTCTCAATTAACGGATTTATAAAGAGATTAAATATTTCGTGGTCCAGTCTTATACAAACTCATTGTATAAGATACTCTCACTCACATGTCTCCACATGAACGATTGGATCAAATCATTTGTAACTATTACAAGGTAGGTCGTATCAATGTGTTGCTAGGATATGACACTCAACCTTATCCATATACTATGATCCTTTAGGTTATTTCTTGAACATGATCCTCCCGTATGTCAACCACATACTGTTCAACATTACACTAATAACCTTAGATTTTTCATATAATGGATAATATTATATTGCATATAAAATAATCAAAATTATTATTAATTCTTAAATAAATTATTAATTACAAGGCTTTAAGGCATAAATCCCAACACTACTATCTCACATGAAAGACAAAAATTTGACTAATTCAACTCCTAGGCTAGTTCTTAGGTAGATGTATTCCCTTTCGGTCAGCTTAGACAAAACCGCCCATAGACAGTTCTCTTATAGTCAATTTTTATTTCAAAATCATTAGATATTAATGAATCTAAGTGAAATTCTATTAAAAAACTAATTCACTTAAGGAATAATCTTTAATTTCTAGGATTTTTAAACTCTTTAAATAATTAAAGATTAATTTAATCTTATTAAGAAAGCATCTTAATACTATTAGGAAAATATCCTAATCATATCATTGTAAATATAAGAATTATATCCAAAATAATTCAGATGCATGACATGCTTAACTTATGGTGGAATTTTAATCAAATAACATACTTTATGCAATAATCAAATAATTTAAAGCATATATCATATGCATAATTAAATTAAAACAATCAAAGCTAGAACAAGTACTAACAAAAACAATTAGGATTTAAGCATGCATTCTCTCACATATTGATGATTTACAAAAGTAGATAAATAAATAAATTGCAACTTTGAATACATGGTATACAAAAATTGATATTTAACAATTTGAACTCTACATGCTCATAAAAATTGAAATCTATCAAATAATTAATAAGAATTAGGAAAAAGAATATTAGCATTTGAATTCTATGAATTGAAGTACATATCAAACTCAACATGTAAAATGAGATGAATCATAAACAATTAAAATGAACTCAATTATAGAATCATAAAAAACAAATACTTAACAGTTTGAGCATAATATATAAAATTAAAAACATGTCAATATGCACAAAATAATAGGCTGTCAACGTTAAAAAAATATACACAATGTATATATGAGATATTCAATCCATTTTCAATGTATACATTAAACGTTCATAACACAAATCACAGAAACAAAATGGAGAAACATACTTTTTGTAAAGAAAATGGCAGAGACTCGTGCTGATAATGTGTTATGAAACAAGAACAAAAAGAACAAGAACAACTCTAAGAAGAAGAAAAACAAAGTGGAAAGGATGAAAATTGAGAGAAAATTTTATTCTCAATTGAGTTGTGTGTTTCCAAAGCTTCACACGCCCCATATTTATAGTGTTACAATGTGTAGGCTACAAGCAATTTAAGACTATACTGAGCTAAAGTGGGAGAGTCTCATGGCTATTCTAAGAGAGAGAGTCACAGGAGAGAATGAATACTTATGTATATTATGATAACATTATAACAAATCTTAAGTTTTTTTTATGGATCTTATAAATTTCAATAAACTCTTTCAAATTAATTTTGAAAACAAAATTAAAAGATTATTTAAGAGTTTTCTCATTACTCTTATACTTATTCTTTCCAACTCGTGATCTAAAGTATAAAATACATGTAGACATGCAACATTCCTATATTTCCATAAGGCTTGGCATCAACATAAAGGGGTCGTTTGGTTCTCAAGTTTGAGTGGTTTGTTAAGTCTGGGTTTATTAAGGTTGGGGTTGTTAAGCCTAGATTTGTTAAGTTTTGTTTGGTTGGTATAGAAAATAGATTTGTTAAGTTTGAGTTTGTTAAACTTGTGTTTGGATTGTGTTTAGTATGAATTTGTTAGGTTTGTGCTTGAATTCTAATTTGTTAAATATGAGTCTATTAAAAGTGTATTTGGTTGGTAAATTTGGAATTTGTAATAAATAATAGATAATTTATATAATAATTTTTTAATTAAAGTAATAAAAACTATATATTATATCATATTATGTAACTTTTATTATGAAATTAGAGAGTATTATTCTAACAATAAATAAAATATTTTTAATACATTTGTCCACTCAATTTTCTTCCAATAATTATTTTATAGAATAAATATTTGATTGTTCATGAAAATATTTTTAGACTATTTACAAAAGTGTGAACAAATATAAACAAATTCTTTTATACAAATATATACAACATAAAATTAACCATAAAGAAAATGTTATTAATTGTTTATGTAATTATTCATAGTTTGCTATGCTAACTAAATATATTTACTACTTATCGTCAAATATACTATTTAACTTAACTTTCTATATTTAACTAATACATGCGGTTGGTTATAAAGTTAAAATATTTTAAATAATATTATTTTAAAAGTTATTAACTTCATAACAAACTAACCAAAATGTTTTAATTAATTAATTTTACACATATTATGTCTTTAATTGTCTATGATAACATGATTTTTACATTTTCAAAAGAAAAAGAATTTGAAAATTTTGTGGATTTAGAGAAATTGACGTATTAAATCTAGGTTTATATAACCTGCATGATTTGGAATTTATAATAAAAGTAATTTACATGTTAATAAAAATTTTAAAATATAACAGTCATTTTTTTTATAAATTAGTGACTATTACTTTATAAATGAATAATTTATTTTTAATATTATTCTAATTTGAACATTTGAATAATTAACTTTTTCTAATATTTATCAATGTGTGAACAAAAATACAAAGAAATTCTTTCTTATAAATTTATCATTATAATTACTTTAAAAATAACAAGTGCAAATAGTTTTTGGATTGGGTTGGTTTGGTCAAAGCCAACATATCGGTTATAAATTAATTATTACTATTTGCAATTTTAACTAAATTCATTTACTTATTTATTATATAATTACCATTAATTAATTATTTTTATTGAACTAATATATTTTATTAAAAATTTAATGGATTTTAAAAGGATGACTAAAAACAAAATATGTATTATAGCAAACCTGAGAAGTATGAATAAAGTACTATGTGAGTAACAGTAAAGTACTGTACAGACCTCGAGAGTAAAATAGTATTTACTGTAGCAAATTTAAGTTTACAAAACTATCAACCAAATGTGAATTTGGTTAAGCTAACTCATACTCCCACTTCCAACACAGGAAACCAAATACCCCCAAAGAGTTCATCAATCTTTCTATTAAACTATAAAAATATTGTTAGCATATAAAAAATGTTAATAACATATCACCGATGTACATATAATACCATAGTTTTTAAACATATGTAAAAAGTATGAAATACTTTTTTATTGATTTTAATATTTCTGTTACTGATTTCTATAATTTTAAAAAATATCCATTGACATGACTTTTCATCAATATTTCCATTTAAGAATTGTACAAAAATGGGATCTCAACATTTTTGTCAACATAAATATTTAAAATCTTAGTTATGATACATAAATTGATTGGAGTTTAATTTCTACTTCATCATAGAAGCTTCATTATATCTACAAGGGTAAAAGAAGAGAGCATTCTTCATACAGTCCATAAAATAGTAACAGTCGAGTAAAAAGGAGTTGAAAATGACCATCATACTAATCTCCCAACAGCAAGCTCACACCCAAAAAGGGCAAAAAAAAAAAAAAAAAAAAAAACAGGAATGTCCTTATCTATTTAAGTTTGAAGTACAATATCACAATAATAGCAATAACAAGGACAGAAACTATGCAGGCAATTGTCCACTTATTTTTGTTCATCCTCCTTGACATATTGTTTAAAATTCTTTTGCTTCTGCCTATATTGTCATCCACTCCATGAAGCTGCAAACAGAGGAAGAAAAATATATATATCAATTACACTATTATGTTCAATCCGTTTGGGCGCTACAGAAAATGCATATGAAAGTTTTTTTTTTCTTCCCTATTTTAATAAGAAAGACGAATTGAAGATTTGCAACCGAATGATACCCATTATTTATTTGCAAAGAAGACATCTTCAATAAAATAACAGCGTGATACTAATCTATAGTTGCTAAGGGAAGAAGAAAAAGTATTGTAAATGCTGTCATAATGGCATATCTTTCAGTCAAAAAAAGAGTTCAAGGCTAATGAAATGCTGAATGCACTCTATTTGTTAGGATGAGAGAAACTGCTGCAAAAGGAAAGAAAAAGGGACTAAATAAAGCGGGATTTATTGATAGTTGCCAGCATAATGAGATGAGAAGGATTACCGTGTCATGGCCACGCAAAAGTGATTGCCTCTGTGAATGCAAATCTTCTAGGATTGAGACACCAAGGTCTTCAGTTTCAAGCATAGTTCTTCGACTATCCTTAATCCGATCACCCGTTCTGCCTAATCTCTCTGTTGTGGTCATTAGTCTAGTTCTTTGATCAGCTGAGACCTACAGAATATGTTTTCATCCTCAGAATTAGAAGATTGCTCCATAAATTTCAGTGTGAGAGAGAGGATAAAGCAAATAGATATTGAAAACTTGAAGTATTGAATGTTAACATCTTAAAATCCCTTCCTAAGCCGGCTATGTTTGAGAATTCTTTGAACCCAGGAAAGAATACTTTTAGATAGTTAAAAGCACTTGCTAATAGTTTATGATTCACCAACAATTTAGAAGCCACTTCTCATAAAATCTAAAGCACTAAGAAGTGTTCTTCAAAGAAACAATTGATAGGTGTTTAATCAAATGCTTTTGGCTTCAAATACTTCATTCTTAATCTCTCATGATACATTTTCTTTTTTTAAATACACACTACACGCTTCCTCCCACTAACTTTTCTCTCTTGCACACTTTGTCTCACTAATCTCTCTCTTCACACACATTTTCTCTCACCAAATTCTGATTACATAGACTTTCTCACACAACTGCAAGCAACAGTCAACTAAAAAATGGCTTGACAATGTTCTCAAATTCTTGATGGATTTCCAGAAATAACAAGTAATGGTTCGAACAATGATCAGAAGCTTGTGCTGTTGTTAACCATTTCTTTAACTCCGTTTCCCAAACAAAAAGTTATTGACATTTATAACACAAACAAGCAAACAACTATCAACATTTTAAGAATCTCCCATAAAAGCAGGTGCAGGAAAAGAAGAGTCAATATGATTTATCCAGGAAGAAGTAGTACTAATCAAGTCCCTGAATATGATTACAATTTACAAGAAGTCAAAACAACTATATATATCCATACCGTGAGGGTATCAGCCAATCCAGATTCCAGCAATTCGTCGCGTGCAGCTGCATTTAAGTTGCCAAACGTAATTCGTTTTACTTCACTTTTCAGATTGTTCAAATCTGATTTATATTCCCTTAGCTTAGCAAGAAGGACAGCCTTTACACTGGGCTGCAAACTCCTTGCGTCGAGATCCATTTTCCGAATCTGAAGAATTGCAACAAGCTTTTAAGTCAATCCCATAATTTAACGTAAAAATACAATTCAATAAGTACAAAAAAAAAAAAAATCGAACAAGTACCAGAGATTCGGCTTCATCAATACCACCCTTTATCTCAGAAACTTTTTGCTTCTTCTGCTCTGCACAATTACGGAGGAGAAAAAAAAAATCGAGCTCCATAAGTAGCGCAATCATAGTAACAAATTCAAAAAGAATCGCGCTATTCTACATACTAGAGAGACAAAAACGAACTTGAATACTCAAAAAAGAAGAATAAGATGGCGATACCTCCCTCTAGGGCACCGGCGGAGGTGCACTTTCTGGAAAGATTAGCAGAAAGCTCGCAATATTGGCGTTCGTATCCTTCGAATACCTCGCTCATCGTGTTGGGTGTTTTGAAAATCCCTTCGTGCAACTGTTGAGGTAAATGATTATCTTAGAATTCAATCGATTGACGAACAAGAGAAAACCTAAATTTGATAAAGCCGCAAGAGCTTTTTCTTTTGTTTTGCACGTAATCAAAAGAACGAACCTGAAACCGATGGAGATCGGAGAAGTAGGAGAAAGTTGCAGAGATCGCGTGAGGAGCAGGGTGGTGGCGGTGGCGGAATGAGCAAAGAGGGAAGCAAGCGTGTGTTTGAACTTGACTTTGGGAAAGGAGAGAATTAAATCGGGGGGAAATTACCTTTTATACTACCTGGATCTTTTCTTTTTTATTTGGACCAAATACTTCGAAATTGAAAAAAATCATTTTTGAGCTTAAATTTGAGAGGTTAATTTCATCAATTTAAACATCAATAGTATTAATTTTAATCCTAAACATTCAATTCATCAATTTAAACCTAAAATTTGAATAAGTGTATCAATTTACATCATAGGTTAAGTTTACATTTCAATCTCCATTAGAAAGGTTTCCACACATGTTCAAAGCCACGTGTTGCTCTATAGTAGATGTATATGTGTTATTTTTAAAAAAAAAATTACAGAAGAAAATTGGAGTAGACTCGTCTTAATGTTTTTCAATCTCAAAGCATGATTTTTTTTCTTCACTTCTTATATTCTTTGATTATGCTAGTTTTTCATTTCATTAATTGAAGGGTTTTCAATTTTTAGGCATGATTCTACTCGATCCATCGACTTTTAGTAGAACCAAAGCTTATTTGCACCGTATTTTTTCTCAATGGAGTACTCTCGTTCTTGAATAGGTCACCAATATTCTTTTTTTTTTTTAATTTCTCATTGGCCTCGAGCTCGATTTGTCTTCCATCCGCCACAACGAATGTAGGGATATCGGAATCGCCCTCATCGGAATCTTTGTTTCCTTCTTCTCCAACATCGATGTCACTTTAATACTCCGTAAAACTGTCGACAAGACCAACAAGGTCGGCTACAACCAGTTCATCGTGTTTATGGGCGTTAATCTATCTACCTCTGCCTTATCTATTCTCTCCTGCATTTTAAAACTCCTCACCACCGAAGTCGAAGGAACTGCCATGGTTGTCACCGCCTTGAATGACGTCTCCGTCTGGATCTTCTTCACACTCGTTGTCACTGGTATTGACACCAAAGGCGAGGGAAACACAAGAGTCTATTTGTTTTCGTGTAGGTCCTACATTCGAGAGTCAAGTTCGTGGTTTTCATGATGGTGGCGACCCAATCTGGAATGATTTAATCATTTTTTTGGTAATTTTTTTTTAAAAAATAACAAACAAGTACATAGAGCAACACGTGTCTTTGGGCATGTGTGGGTTTCTAACTGTGATTGAAATAGAAACTTAACCGAGGGTGTAAATTGATACACATTTATTCAAGTTTAAGGTTTAAATTGATGAAATTGAAAATTTAGGGTTAAAATTGACACAATATGCCAAGTTTGAAGTTTAAATTGATGAAATTGAAAGTTTAGGGTTAAAATTGATACAACCTGTCAAGTTTAGGGTCAAAATTGATTTTCCCTTCGAAATTTAAAAGCTGATCAGATTCCTATTTAAAATTATGGATTTGGGACTCATTTCAAATCCAATTAGGCCATGTTTACTCTCTGGAATTGTAATGAATTAATAGGAATCTAAAATTGTGAATCAACTGTGGACTTACTCCGACGTAATCTTATCCCGTAATCTCATTCCAACCAAAAGGATGTTCAATCAAATTTATTAATTATTATAGAGACCCACACCATCTTTTTAGCTTACTTTCTACCTTTTGACCTTTTCTCTTTCCTTTAACCTCCATATTATTTTTTTTCCTTCTCCTTCCTTCTCCTCCTTCTCCCTTCTTTTTCTAGAATTTATTCACCTCGATAAAAAAGCATTAAAACTCATAATTATTTTTATGCTTTTATTAAAATTTCTTTTTATCCGCTTTCTAATTCTCCTCCATCTCTTATTTTCTTTATTTGTTTCCTTTGATATGACACAATAATAATGTCACTTTTAGCCATTGTTTTGACCATGACGGAAAGCCATATTTGCAACATCGTAAATTTCTAGTTTACTGAACCTTTTCATAAACTATGACCCTTTTCATAAATCGAAACAAAGTTGGATGAAGCGGTGCTAGGGAAGAAGAGGATTTTGAACTGGAAGTCGATTCTCACTCTCGTATTCAAGTGTTAGCGTTCTTGTCTTTTATTTGAGATTTTTGGTCAAATTTCCGACCATGATAACGAGAACAAGAGCTAAATTGATATCGAGAGTTACATTTTTAGATTTTACCCGTGAATTTTGGTCATTGTTGGCCGTATTTGCAAGAACAATAACGAGAATGTCGAGTTAGCATTTTTTTATCCATAATTTTTTGCCATATTTTCGAGAATGAGAGCGAGAATTAGGTCTTTTTTTTCTTAATTTTTGGTTTGGTCTAGTACAAGAATATCATTTTAAAATAAATTAAATAATATTATCTCATTAAATCAAATAACTGTAAATTTTGTTTTGAAAATTGTGAATTTTTTTTCTTTTAAAAGTATTTATATCAAGATTATGTGTTTTGAAAGGAAAAAAACCTATACCCAAATTGAAATTTGAATTAGATAGGTAGGTAATTACTATTTTATTTTTTAAAATCCTACGTTTTTTTAAAATTTTAATTTAGGTATTAATTTTTTTCAAGTATAAAAATTTGAATAAGTAAATAAAAATAAAATTTTGAATTAAGTATGTAAAAATGAAAAAGAGCATTTTAATTTTTGTAGCATATTGTTTAGTTATTGCATTTTAATTAATTAAAAATATAAAAGGACATTTTAGTAATCATACATATTTCATTCCAATTCTAGATGTAAGTAAACATCATCAAACCAATGTGATTATGATTACGATTCTAGCCATTTCCAAGTAAGCAGCTTTAAAGGAATTTCATTCTCATTATAATTGATTTCATTACAATTGATTTTATTAGAGCTCATTTTCATTATGGGTATGTAAATGAGGCCTTCGGAATTTGGGACTGATTTCAAATCCTAATGGTTTTCGGATGAAGTTTATTGTTTTTTTCTTTAATATGAAATAGGTTTAAATACTATTTTTGTCTTGGACTTTTTGGCTTTAGTTCATTTTGGTCGCTATTCTTTTAAAATGTTCATTTTAGCCCCTATACTTTTGATTTTTGTTCATTTTGGTTCCTGTACTTTCAAAATGCTTTCAAAATGTGCATTTTGGTCTTGTACTTTTAAAAAGTGACCAATTTGGTCCCTTCATTTTTATTTTTTTCGATCATAATTTTAACATGACACTTCACTTACTAAATTTTTTGAAATGTGTCATAAATTTGTATTAAAGGGTTTCCATTGTGAATAAAATTTACGTTTAAATTTTACAAACAGGGACTAAATTGATGACTTTTAAAAAATACAGAGACCAAAATGAACTTTGAAAATAAAGGGACCAAAATAAAGCAAAGCTAAAAGTACATGAACCAAAATAGACGTTTTAAAAGTATAAGGACTAAAATGAACCAAAGCAAAAATATAGGGACTAAAATAATATTTAATCCTATGAAATATAATAATTCAAAGTTTTAATTGATTTGAAATCGTATCATGTTTTTTTTTTTTTTTTTTGAGATAATCATATCATATTTTTACATAAAAAATTTCTTAATGAAATAATTCAATTTCTAAGATAGATTACATATCTAACTTTATCATATTTTTTAATTTTTTTATTAATAAATTAATATTTAAAACGTATGTTAGTAAACTTTTTATTGTCTATTTCTTCATTAAAGAACATCCCAATAAAGAAATTTAATTATATTTAGTTTACGTCTTTCTTATTTTAAACAAGATAAAGAATTTAAAATCATTTCTTGAACTTTCTTTTATGGATGGTTTGTAGTTAAATTAACAACGACAAAGATATAATTGAAATTTTTTAAAATATAAAGGTAAAATTGAAACTTTTTATACAATAAAGAATAAATTCAAAAAAAAAAAACTTAAATATTAGAGACTAAACTATATATTCAGTCTTATTTGTTAATGTACTAAAATGAAATTTAACAAATAAGACTAAAAAATATAAAACATTTACTAAAAAATAGAGAGGGGCATAAGTGGTAAAATATAAAGATAAGTTTTTAGTTAAATATTGTAACACCCAAATTTCCCATTTATTGTTTAGGAGCTTGTTTGAGACCATAAAGAAAATTTTAAAGCTAGCATACCTTGTTGTCTTTACCAGTAACTACAAAGCTTTCAGGATGTGTCATATATATCTCTTCCTCTAAATCACGATTAAGGAATGTCGTTTTTGCATTCATTTGATGTAATAATAAGCCATGAATGCCTATAAAAGCAATCAAAGATCTAATAGTATCTATTTTGGTCAGAGGAGAAAATGTATCAAAATAATCAATACCTTATTTTTGTGTATAGCCCACAACCACTAATCTAGCTTTGAATTTTTCGATCGAACCATCTGGTCTAATTTTCTTTTCAAAAATCCATTTACATCTAATAGGTTTATTTCCCTTAGGTATACCAAGTCCCTTGTTTGATTCATAATTAAAGAATCTAGTTCACTCTTAATTGCTTCTTTCCAGAAACTAGACTCTATAGAAGTTAAAGCCTCTTGGTAGATTTTAGGATCCTCATCTATCAAGTACATGCAAACAAATTGATCATCTATCTTATCAGAAGTCTCAACTAGAAAAACTGTTAAAAAATAAGTCTAAAACTTTTTTCAATCTTTTGTCCCTTACTTCTTCTAGGTTCAAACTCATGTACATCAGAAGTAGATGGAAAAGACACGGATACTTGATTAGTGTGTGAAGTACCAACTGACTCATCAACATTTTTAATCATAGGAAAAATGTGATCAAAGAATACAACATCTCTATACTCATTAATTGAGTTGTCATTTAAAGACATAAATCTATAAGTAGAACTATTATGAGCACAACCAACAAATACATAATCAAAGGTTTTTGATCCAACAATAGTTTTTTGAATGCTAGATATGCTACTTTAGCTAAGCAACTCGACACTCTTAAGTAGCTTAGGTTAGGTGAATAACCTTTCCAAAGCTTGTATGGTGTCTTGTTGATAGGAACAGAAAAGTCTCATCTTAACTCGGCTAATTTGTGCTAGTTTATGTGTTTATTTTCCATTTTGTAGGGAATCAGGTATTGGGAGCTTTAAGGAGTGTTTTCATCGAATTGGAGCTAAAACAAAACTGATTATACCTAATTTAGACCAGCGGAGAAAACCAGAGGTCATTCGAGTAATTAAGCGAGAAAATGGAGCAAAATGACCAAAATGCCTCTGACGAGAGAGTCACAATGCCAGTTCAAGCATCTCAACGCTCTGCAATAAGAAGCAAAAGGAAGAATGCCTCAGAACAGGGCAGCATCAAGACGCTATCTATAACGTCTCAATGTTGCGCAAGTCAAGTGTCGAAGGTTAGAGGTCGATTGATAAAGAGCTTGTCGAAGGCTCTATCAAATATATTTATAAACCTAAACCTCTAAAATTTGTAATAATAGTGGCCAGAGTCGATCACAGGGATTGGATTTCTTAGTTCATTTAAGTACTGTAATTACTCTAATTTGACTTTATTTAGAGAAAGAAATCAAATGCAAACAAGCTAAACTAAAGAGCTAACCTAGAAAGCAAAAGATAAATGGAGACACGATAGGAGAGAGATATCCTAGGGAAGCAATTTCACCAATTAGACTTATAGCGAAAACTACCAAGATTTGTCATGCAAATATTCCATAAGCCAAGAAGTGAGGGTGTTTACTGACTCTTTCAAGCACAATTAACTCTCATGCAATGTTATAAACCTAATATCTCTATCTAGATTTTAATAACATGCAAGGCATTAAGCAACTTCTTTTAATGGCTTCTAAGAGAATTCTCCACTTTCATGCAAGAATTTACAAATAGTCATGCAATTAAGTTCTAGCATAAATAAGACTTTTTCAAGCACAAATTCATACCAATAAAATAAATAATCCGTGATCAAGAGATTATAAGCATTAAATACATAAAAGCATGAATGAAACAAAAGCATTCAATCAAGGTACTTAATCAATTAAAAAACTCAAGTCTAATGGCTACATCAAAACTCCAAGTATTAGGAACAAAGATACTAATAATATTCATACAATTAAACCTCTAAGTTCCTAATTTACAGCCGCAAAACAGAAACTAAAACTAAAGAAAAGGAAGAAATTAGCAAACAATGGTCGATCCCACGTTCCCGTCGTGATCTCCATGTCCCTCGAGCTTTGGATCTTCAAAAAATGCTCCACAAACGCTCCTAATTGCTCCCTAAACCTTCAATTTTAGCTTGGAATCGAGATTAGGGATCTAACTCTCGGATTGGCCTCCCAAAACGGCGCAAAAAATGTGGTTTTTATAGAAAATTTCGAGGCAGCGTCGAAACGCTGCTTACAGAGTCGAGACGATGCAAGAAAGATGGGGCGAGCGTGTTTTTTGCGGAAAAACAGTGTTTTTTTAGTTTTCGTAGCGTCGCGACGCTATTTACAGCGTCTCGACGCTACCCTGCAGACAGCATGGACCATTTTTGCTATATCTCTTCGCTCGGGTGTCCGAATGACCTCCGGTTCGATGCGTTGGAACCGTGATTCAATGTAGAATCTCCCGGAATGTGCCTTATGCTCAAATAACATCTTTAATCTTCTTGAATTTTCAATTAAGCTTCAAAAAGCTCCAATATCCACCAAAATATTCTCAAATACTTGGTTTTGCTCCTCAAGCTTAGTTTCTACAAAATTAAGAGAAAAAGGCATAAAAGCTCACAACATAATCACAAAACTAGCATAAATAATAGGAAATAAGATAGCATAAATACATGCTATCATTGATACGATAGAACGCTAAGGGTTGACGTTGTAGCGTTTGACGCTACTTCGAGAAGTATAAAAAGAAATTTCCCTTTTAGGGCAAATGACTCTCCTCTTTCCAGCTGTTCTTTAGTATTTTCTCTATTTGTACACTGTTACTTTTAGCTTTTAGTCAAATTGGGATGATTTTGGCTCAATCCATGGGGTCGGGAGTTGTTTTGGTGATGTCTGGCTAGTTCATAATGCCAATTTAGGATTGAAGTCGGGTTCTAACTTTGTGAGGTTTTATGTTTAATTTCTATGTCAATTTCAGTTTTAAGCATGTTTTGCCTTTTGTATTAATGTTAGAACTAAATTACACGTTAGAATTGACAACTCGAATATGTATGAACACTTATCGCTATCGTATCGATTTCTCACTTAATTTAGAAGCACAAAGGCTGACTCATGTTTGCATAGTAGGGGCTGATCTCTTGTGTATTTTGCATGATAGACTTTAGGGGCAAAACAACTTGTTAGTTAATTTAGGCTATCCTATATATTATTGAGTTCTGACTAAATCCCGTTCGTAGTGCAATTAGCTTAATAAGCATGGACCGCTATCGTACCTAGTTTAGATAGCTAATAAGAGGCTAAATAAATGCTAGGTTGACTTGGTGTAGATAAGGGGGAACCATTTAGGGGCTCTCCAGCTTTACTGGAAGAGTCGGTTAGTTGTTTAAGATGAATTTGATTCTTGGTTGAGACTTGAAGCGAGCTTGTCGAGGGCTCGTCAAATTACAATTTATAAACCGATCCTAAGCTACTTGTAGCATTGAGTGGACCGGGTCGATCTCAGGGAACCGAATATTAATTTCTCAAGTTAAATTTGCAAAGGAGAAAGCAATTAAAAAGGGGGGTTTTGTATTTTTATAAATAAAATAAAACATAAACAATAAAGATAGAGATAGATCAAATCTTACCAAAATTCAATCCAAAAGTACGGTTCTACTCAATTGCAAAAATTGATCATAGGCATTCAAAATATTTAAACTTAACAATGCAAGCACTTGGTCAACTTATTAGGAAACCCCAAAAAGTAGCAAATTCCCTAAGGTCATTAACTCTAACAAACGTCAAGTTAATGCTAATTACCTAAACAATTTTGACGAAACCGCTCCAAATTATTTAGATAAAGGCATTAAGTGCTTTGGAAGGACCAAGACAACAAATTAGGTGAAATAACTTTAATCTAATTAAGATGCTCCTTTAATTCCTAGAATTAAACATGCAAGCCATGTAATATGGAAACCCACAAACATACACATGTGATAATTCTAATGCTACCGATTCATTCAACATGACAATTACGGATCATGATCGTGATTAGCAATAAAGCATGTAAAGAGATTAAGGCGTCAATTTAATCAAAATACATACTTATAAAATTAACACGGGAATTAAAGAACACTTGCAATTGAAAGAAAACTACGTTAAGGTTCAAACCTCACAATATTGCAATTGATTACAACCGACCTCTGAATTGGGAACGCGAAGTTTAGCCGAGCATCGTGATAAAATTTGATATCATTATTGTCTAAGGAGAAAAGAGAAAAGGAGTCTAAAAACTCTCTAAAAACTTCTAGGCCAAGAGGCCAAAAAGAGATCCCCCTTGCTGTCCATAAGAAGGCTTAAATAGCCTTCAAGTAGACAACTTACACAAGTAAGAAACCCTAAATTCTAGAAAGATGTTTTCCCAAAACAATTAGGGAATAATATTTAAAATAAAATAAAATAAAGTAAATAATGTTCTCTCTTGTAAAATGCTGGAAAATACATCTAAAACTCGAAAATCCTTCCCTAAATTCTTAAAACAAACATAGAATGTTGCAAATAAGGAAAGTTTCTGAATTGCGCAGTCTTCATTATTTTGCCCATAACTTCTTCTCCAGACCTTGGATCAATGTGATCTTTATATGGTTGGAAAGATCATTCCGAGATCTTTAAAATGATATCTAATTTGAATATATTCCAAAACGTGAGCAGAAAGATAATGGGAACGGAAGTTGGCACAAAATATTCTCGGGTACAGCAGTTTTCCAGCAGGAGCAGTAATCACTCAAAATGCCATAACTTTCATAATACTTATTGGAATGCAATGAGTCTTATACCGTTGGAAAGATAATTCAATAAGCTTGGATTTGATACCAAATTTGAATATATTTCCATCTCGAAATATCATGATATGACCGGTCAAATTTGGTATAGAAATTCAGTTGCTCGAATCACCTCCAATTTGGTCCGAATTAATTCTGCAATGGTGCAAACTCTTCAAAACACGTGAATTGCTCGAATCCCTAAAAAATAATAATAAAACACATAAAATCCTTCTAATTAAAAAGAAGTAAGTGTAATTAAATAGGACTTTATAGGTCCTATCAAGACTCCTAGGACCAAAGTTGCATACAAGACCCGATGGAATTCCTGAATTGGTGTTGTAGTGAGATAATTTCATTCCCTTGCTTCTTAATTTATATTTTTCTTACATTTTACCTTTATGCCCTTTTTACATTTTTGCACAAACCACCTCTAATTACGGTATTCGTTTCCTATAATTCAAATTAAAAAAGAAAGCAATCATCTAGTCTCCCTATGGATCAACCTAGCCTACTGTACTGCAAATATTAGCTAGGACCAGCTATAACTTTATTTGACGGGTCTGATGAGCTCGATCACTTATTCAGCATTTTGTGAGGAATCTTGTTAAGAATAAAATAAGTAAAAAGCATAGCTTCCCCCCACATGTTGTCAAGTAACCTAAAACTCAATAACATAACATTCATCATTTTTTTTAACCTTCTATTCTTACGTTAAGGTATGCCACTTTGGTGAGAACAATATGGTGCAGTAACTTCATGGATAATACCATTTAATTCATAAAACTCTTTAAGAGATTTATCACTATATTCACCACCTATGTCGGATCTTAACCTTTTTATCTTTTTTATCCAATTAGTTTTCTACTTTAGTTTTGTATTTTAAAAACGTACTACCTGCTTCATCTTTTGATTTTAAGAGATAAATTTTCGTATATAAGGAAAAATCATCAAAAAAAATAAATATAGTATTTTTTTACCACCTCTACTTGTGGTGTTTTTGAAATAAGCCAAAGCAGAATGAATTAGTTCAAGTAATTCCGTACATCTAGTTGTGACAGATTTAAAAGGCATTTTAACAAATTTTGCTTCAACACAAATAGAGCATTTACCATTTTTATGTGATTTGGATGCAGTAATAAGATTTAAAGCTTTCAGCCTTTTAATCGATGTAACATTCACATGTCCTAATCTACCATGCCACACATCAATAGATTCAACAATATAATCAGAACAAGAAGTACTTTCATTCATCGAAGTAGAAACAGAAATAGTGTTAAAAAAAATAAATCATCAACTAAATACCCCTTACCAATAAAAAGTCACCATTTTTTGTAACAATAACCTTGTCAGCCTCAAACATAATCTTTAGCCCAACCCCATTAAATAAACTGCTAGAAACCAACATCCTACGCAATGAAGGAACATGCAAAACATCACTTAAAGATAAGGTTTTTCCATAAGTAAGTTTTAAAAGAACCTTCCCTTTTCCAAGTACTCCAGCAGTGGCAGAGTTACCTATGAACACACACTTGCCATCAGTAGAATCTTGGAAGTCATGAAAAAGATCTTGATTCGAGTAGAAGTGTCTCGAAGCTTTAGTGTCGAGAATCCAGTCGAATATGTTTTCCACCAAAATGGCCTCCACGACTATCACAGAAATGATGTCATCCTTCTCAGCAAGGTTGTCCTGTGGAGCAGGTCTTTGATCTTGTTTTCCTTTTCTCTGGTTACACTAATAGGATTTATGTCTCTGTTTTTTGCAAACATAGCATACCAGTTTGGATTTCTCAATTCTTCCACCTGTAGCCTTGAATTGATGTCCATTTTTCTGTTGTGATCTGTCTTTAGCAACCTGTTTTCCTTTATTTTTGAACCTGTCTTTTGTTGCAACAAAAGGCTCAACAAGATTAGCATTAATCAAATTTAAAGATTGAGAAACCAACTTATCTTTTTGCCTATTGGATTCTTTTGTGTGCATATGGTTGATCAACTCTTGTAAAGTCAGGTCCTTTTTCTTGTGTTTCAAATGGTTGTGATAGTCACTCTAGGAAGGAGGGAATTTCTCGAGCAACACATTCGCCTGAAGAATCTCACACATCCTCATGCCCTCGGTCAATACGTTCACCACCATATTCTCATACTAGTGAACTTGGTCCATGACTAGTTTTTTCTTGCCTGCATCATCACTACATACCTAGACTCCAGAGTGTCCCAAATAACATTTGCATATTTTTGGACGACAAATAGATCAAATAGGGAGTCATTCATATAGTTGAGGAGGTGACCATAGGTTGTCTTGTTGTCCTTCTCGAACTTGTCAAGATCAATGTTAGGCACTATTTTGGACTTTTTAGGATCAACCTCAACAACTTTGGACTTCTCAAGATCGACTTCGATGACGCTCTTGCCTTTGTTAGATGATCAGCGAGGACATAGTCGACCTCCAATTGCTAAAAAAAAGATCAAAGCTTCTAGGACTAACGACGATAATTGGAGGCATCGAGTGGTTCCAATTTTGACAAATCTAGAAGCACCTTTCTCGATTTGACAACCATCGAAATAAAATTGCTTTCAGCTTATAGAATGGGCTCGAATAAATTCATTGTGTCATGGAAGAAACCACTGCCTTGAAAAGCAATTTTGACACGACCTCAGTGCTAAATCGTCTACACGCCGATTGCTACCCAAGGTTAACACAACACTCTTTTAAAACGTGCATTTGTCCGAGAAGAATTGGAATTGATTATAAAAAAAAGGCCTCTGCATAAAGCTTTTGAAAAAGAAAACAAAAACCGAAATGCTCCACGGTCTCCAACATACTGAAAACAGACACTAGAAAATGCTCAAGATTCACAAATCGTGGGGAAAAATTTCGGTTATCAATGTACAAAAAATAATAATAAAAGTCTTTTTTTTTCATGAAAGCACAGTTACCCAAGCATGCCCTGACGGTCGATGGTGGCGTGCACGTGTAAGGAGATGTTTTAGAACCACTCTAAACAGTTTTTACAAGCACACAAAAATGCTTTTGTATAAGTACCCTTCAAATATTTGTAAATCTTCCAATATGGGAATAAAGCAAAACCAGTTATGGTGCCAAAAGTCAAAGTCATTCCCAACAATCTCCTACGAATGATTGTTAGTAAAACAAAATATTTTTCTAAGCAAAGGAAGTAAAATAAACTTAAGCATTAATATCTTTCGATTTCAGTTAATGCATAGTTAAGTAAGGCAATAACCTAATTAAGAAAAGTGAGTTACCTCTTGAACTTCCAATAGTTATGCTTGAGACCCCCACAACACATTTCGATCTTTTTTTTTTCTTATTCCGCGATAGTAAAGAATGAAGTGCTATTAATAGCCATGCACATAAAATCTCAGGTACCCGTGAGAGTTCTAGAAAGATACCCTTTAAACTCTTTCACAGAAGGCGGCCACACCTTCACAATCATGTTAATTGCTTCATCAAGTCTATCAGAGACAGACCACTCAAAATTGAAGTATGAAGACTTTAAAGTTGTCCATCAAGTCCATATATAGAACACCTAAATAAAGGGCTATGGATTTACTTTAAGGGTTTGAGTCTCACACACGTTGAAGACTTAAGAATTACTATCTTTGTTAGGCCTTTTGTGAGAGGATCTGCCAAGTTCCTCTCAGACCTCACATATTCGAAAGAGATAACTTCAATCTTCAACAATTGCTTCATAGCTCCATGTCTTAGGCATATATGCCTTTTTTTGCCATTATACACGTTGTTTTTCCCATGGCTTTGCTTTTAACAAAATGGTATTAGAGTTGTGGTTGTTAGGATTTTTTTTACAAACAAAGATGTCTGCTATGAACGTGAAAATTGACAAATTCACTGAGAGAATAGTTTCGATCTTTGGCAGATCAAGATGCAATCCCTACTAAAGCAACAGGGACTGAGCAGCAGGGACTATGGGCATTGCTATCTGGGAAACCGAAGAAAACAGATGTAGGTGACGATGAGTGGAATAGGCTAGAGAGAATGCACATTCGATAATCATGCTATGTTTGACTGATGACGTCATCATCGAGGTCGTTGATGAAGGTATTGCTGGTGGTCTCTGGTTAAACCTTGAAAGTTTGTATACGACGAGGTCTTTAACCAAGAAGTTGCTTTTGAAGCAACGTCTGTTCAGTCTGCGTTTGCAAGAAGGTAGGTCCCTTAAGCATAATCTAGATCAATTAAATGCAATCTTGTTGGATCTGCACAATATTGATGTTAAAGTACATGATGAGGATGCTGCTTTAATTATGTTAGTTTTTTTTTCCCTTGTCATATGAGAGTTTTAGGGAATCATTTATGAGTGGGAAAGATACTTTATCTCTAAGAAGTAAAAACTGTGCTTTATACTGGAGAGGTCTCTCATAAGGTAGTTGGTTCAGTTATTGAAAATCAAACATCTGGGTTAGCTACTACAAGGGTTATGGGACAGAAGAAAACTAGTAAAAAGAAGTTGAATTATAAAAATTTGAAGTATAGGGGTCCTAAACCTTATGACATATGTAACTACTGTAAGGAAAAAGGGCATTGGAAGGATGACTGCCCTAAGAAAAATAAGCAGCAGCAAAAAGCAAAGGGAGGTTCTGGAGGTTCTGCAGCTGTGGAAGAAATTGGCACCAATTTCGAAGGTGAATCTATTGGAGGTAGCAGGTACTTTATGTCTATGATTGATGACCACTCAAGAATGACTTGGGTAATTATGATGAAGCATAAAAGTGAAGCCTTTAAAATTTTCAAGCAGTGGAAGGCCTTTGTTGAAAATCAGATTGGAAAGAAGATTAAAAGGCTGCAAACTGATAATGGTCTGGAATTCTGTGGATCTGAGTTTAATGAATTCTGCAAAAATGAAGGGATTTCTCGTCAACGTACTATTAGAGACACGCCACAACAAAATAGAGTGGCAGAATGCATGAATCAGACATTGTTGGAGAGAGCAAGATGCATGCTCTCTAATGCTGGGTTAGCTAGAAGATGTTGGGCGGAAGTGGTAAGCACGACATGTATCTGATTAACTGTGTACCTCACACATGTATTGATTGTAAAACACCTTATGAGGTGTGGTTTGGTAAGCCTACAGATTATTCTTTACTATGAGTTTTTGGTTGTATTGTTTACTATCATGTAAGTGAGGGTAAATTAGAACCGAGAGCTAAAACGAGTGTATTTGTGGATTTTGGGGATGGAGTTAAAGGATATATAATTTGGTCACCCTCTGAGAATAGTTATACTTAGTAGAAGTGTAATATTTGATGAAAATTCTATGTTCAACTCTATTGTGAAGTGCGTTGTTGCAAGAGAAAACAGTAATGTTGACAAATAGGTAGAGTTACAATTCACTTCAGATTGGAGTGAGTCACAGAACCAAGGTGGACAAGATCAACATGTTGATCTCAAAACTGATACGTCGGTTTCTGCTACAGAAAATGATATGCTAGTTGTAGCTATAGAGACTGATATGCCATAATCCTCTAGTTTAGAAACACGTCAGCCAAGTATAGCTCTTGATATAGCTAGAAGAGTCAGTGTTGAACCTCCAAAGAGGTATGTTTTTGAATATATGGTGACTTATGCATTGTAGGTTGCTGAAGAGGTAGATCCTCAAGAACCATCCACCTACAAAGAAGTTGTTTCATGTAGTGAATCTGTTCAATGGCTTACTGTAATGGTTGATGAGATGGAGTCACTTGATAAAAATCAGACTTGGGAGTTAGTCAAACGACCTAAAGAGAGGCAGATTGTTACTTGTAAATGAGTCTTCAAGAAAAAAGAAAGGAATGTCACCTACAGAGGGTGTTAAGTATAAAGCTCGGATCGTTACAAGAAGGTTCACGTAGAGAGTAAGAGTTGATTATAATGAGATTTTCTCATTAGTAGTCAGACATACTTCCATAGGGGTGTTACTAGCTATGGTTGCACATCAAAATTTAGAACTTGAGCAACTAGATGTGAAGACAACTTTCCATGTAGGAGAGCTAGAAGAAGAGATATACATGATCCAACTAGATGGATTCCAGTGTCCTGGTAAAGAAGACTATTTTTACAAGCTAAAGAAGTCCTTGCATGGACTAAAGTAGTCTCTGAGGCAATGGTACAAAAGGTTTAACAAATGTATGATTGAACTAGGCTACAATAGGAATCCATATGATTGTTATGTGTATCACAACAAGTTAGATGATGGTTTGATGATTTATTTGGTTCTATATGTAGATGACATGCTCATAGCTGCAAAGTCCAATTCTGATATTCAGAAGTTGAAGGGCCTTCTTAGTGATGAGTTTGAAATGAAGGATTTGGGTGCTGCTCAGAAAATTTTGGGTATGGAGATTTATAGGGAAAGAGATCAGAATAAGCTTTTCATGACACAGAAAGGCTACATTCAGAAGATATTGTCCAAGTTTGGCATGTCATTAGCTAAGCCTATAGATACTCCCAGTACTACAAATGTTCGTTTGTCCTCTGTGTTTGCACCACAATTTGAAGCTTAGAAGGAGTACATGTCTCGAGTTTCATATGCTAGTGCAGGAGGGAGCTTGATGTATGCTATGGTTTGCACTAGGCTTGATCTTGCACATGTTGTTAGTGTTGTTAGCAGGTTCATGGGACAACTTGGAAAGGAACATTAGCAAGCTATGAAGACAATTTTTCACTACCTTAAAAGTACGTCTGATGTTGGTCTTGCTTATCGGAATAATACACAATGTTTAGTCACTAGTTATTATGATTCTAATTAAGCCAAAGATGTGGAAAGTAGGAGGTCTATGACTGGTTATGTATTTACTCTTGGTGGTTCTATCGTTAGTTGGAAGGCAACTTTGCAGCCTACAGTCACTTTGTCTACTACTGAAGCAAAGTACATGGCATTGACAGAAGCTGCTAAAGAGGGAATATGATTGAAAGGTCTAGTTGGTGATCTTGGTTTACATCATGATCAGGCTATTATATATTGTGATAGTCTGAGTGCAATATCTCTAGCCAAGGATCAAGTCCATCATGAAAGGACTATGCACATAAATGTGAGGTATCATTTTCTGAGAAGTGAGAAGAGGGTGAAGGTGATGAAAGTCGGTACTGCTGACAATCATGCTGATATGTTCACCAAGCCTATTCAGTATGGAAATTTCAAACATTGTTTGGACTTGCTAAATGTTTTAAGCTATTAATAGTCCTTTTTGGAGGACCCTTTGAGGCAAGGGAGAAAGTCTGGGTACATCTAGTAACTTCTATGTTGCATATGGTACATTTGTTATCTGTGAGAGAATTCAAGTCAAGGTGAAGATTTGTAGAAATGTCTTGAATCTGTTATCTGGCACTCCAAATGACCAAGTACGTGGGTTTCACTGCTCGGTCAGCGAGTTGGGGTTCAGGGGCAACGCCCCCAAAACCTAAGTTATATGGAGATTAGTTTATTTATTTTCGTAATTTTGGGCTTTTTGGGCTTATTCTATATTGGGGTTTAAGAGGGGTGCTATATATAAACCCTCTAAACTCTTATATGAAAACTCTCTGTATTTTGTACTCAGTTTTTCCTCAAGATAATAAAATTCTCTCTCCCTATGCTCATGGACGTAGCTAACACACTGTTAGTGAACCACGTAGATTTGTGTGTCGTTTTTCTTCTGTATTTTTTGTTTGTCGTCTGCTTTCTATTTTAACAAATTCCCATTACTGCCTGTGAGTCACAATGCAGGGAAACTAGTAGAGATGCCCTCCACAATGGCACATCTCCAAGAAGTTTGGCATGTCATTAGCTAAGCCTATCGATTCCCTATAGGCTTCTTAACCATTCAGCCTCTTGCCCTTCTAGCTCGAGAGCTATAAACTCAAATTCCATGGTGGATCGTGCTATGCACGTATGCTTTGCTGATTTCCATGAAATAGCTCCTCCACCTAAAATGAACGCATACCCGTAGTAGAGCTCATCTCATCGTTATCTGTTACCCAGTTTGAATCACAATAACCTTCTAACATTGTAGGAAATTTGTTAAAGTGCAAACAAAAATTTAATATACCCTTAAGATACCTCAATAAACAATGAAGAGCAATCCAATGGTCATTATCAGGATTATGTGTATATCTACTCATACTCACAACATATGCAATATCAGGTCTCATATAATTTATCAGAGACATAACAGTACCAATAATTTTTGCATATTCAGATTGAGATACACTATCTCCCTTATTTTTCTTAAGTCTCAAACTAGCATCATAAGGCGTTCTTACAGGAATATCATCAAAACAATCAAATCTCTTTAACATCTTTTCAATGTAGTGTGATTGACATAATGAGAACTCGTTTTCGATTTTTCTTATTTTAACACCAAGTATCACATTAGCCTCACCTCAATTTCTTATCTCAAAGTATGAGGATAAAAATAACTTGCTATTATTAATCACATCTAAGTTTGTACCGAAAATAAGCATATCATCAACATACAAACATATAATCACATAATCAGCACAAAACAATTTCGAGTAAACACACGTGTCAGAGGAATTCACTTTATAATCGTTGTTTACTAAAGTACTATTAAATTTCTCATACCATTGTTTAGGAGCTTATTTAAGACCATAAAGAGATTTTTAAACCTTGCATACCTTATTCTCTTGACCAGTAACTACAAATCCTTTAGGTTTGTGTCATATTTGTTCGAACACATTCGTTATGTCGTGGAAGAAACCATTGCCTTGAAAACAATTTCGGCACGACCTCAGTGCTAAATCGTCTACACGCCAGTTGCTCCCCAAGGTTAACACAACACTCTTCTCAAACATGCACTCGTCAGAGAAAAAGGCCTATGCTCAGAGTTTTTGAAGAAGAAAACAAAAACCCAAACGCTCCACGATCTCCAACAGACTGAAAACACTCCAAACTGGGAAACGCTCCAGAGCTACAAATCGTGGGAGGAAATTTTGGTTATCAATTTACAAAAAAAAAAAAATAATAAAAGTCTTTCTTTTTTAACTCCAGCACGGTCACCTAAGCCCATCCGACTGGACAAAATGCGGCGATGCACTCATGTGGAGAGATATCTTACAACCACTCTAAACACTTTTTACAAGCACACAAAAAGGCTTTGGTCTAAGTACGCTTCAAACATTTGTAAATCTTCCAATGTGGGATAACAACAAAACCAATTATGGGGCCAAAATTAGAGTCATTCCCAACAATACTAACTCAAAAGCTTAGCATTAGAAAGATATTTAGAAATTTGTTGCAGAGTATCAACCTTGAGTCATATATTGTTGCATTTTATACTGTTCAATATGAAAAGTAAAATGTATGTTCCACATAAGAAACCGTTTCACACTTTTAAACGATTCGAAGTTGGGAAATGAAGGTGGCACAAAGGTTCAAGAACAGAAACTGAGGGCCTTGGATCCTTTGCAGATCAAGCAGGTACTTTTCCTCTTGCATTTTATAGAGCTGTGTAATAAGAAGGGAAGAAATATCAAGTTAGCATCATGAATTCATGATGTTAATACAAATATAAATCATGCGGTCATTCATCTGTTAAATAAGCAAGAAGAAAGTAACGAGCAGCACCAAAATAGAACAAAATAACAAAAAGTTTGAATAATAAAGTTGAGATATAAAGCGAAGTTTTCTCAAATAAAAAGAATTCAAATAGAATGGAAAATGAGGATGAAATCAAGGCTTACCTGAAGTTCAAACTTGACCACATTTTGTAATATAGTCACATTATTGACCTCCAAAAAGATTGAATGATTGTTGAATGCAAGATTACCAGGCATTGCTTGGTGATGGGTTGGTGTTAGTTTACATTTCATATTGTAATCACCAATCTTCTTCCAACACACATTCAGTTCTTGCAGCACTTCAAGCACTTTCATCATTATATCACGTGGATTTGCTTTAGCCTACCAATTACACACAAGCCAGCAATTTTATGTTTTGAGATCATTTTTAAAGTGAAGCACTTATTTTATAAGTGCTTTTTAGAACCATTAAAATAAAAAAATATGGTAGATTTGTCATTTCTGAAAAACAAACCTGTAATCCAAGAGCCCACTTTCCATTAACTCGATTATTCATACATTCAAAGGAAGGCTGTGTGGCAACAACTGGACGCATATGGTTAGGTTCCTAAACAATAACATTGCTTTGAGGTTGGTAAAATTTGCATGCAAAAGGAAATTACCAAGTGATCTTTTTATTTCAAAAAAAAAAAAAAAACTGAGAGAAGTTGATGACTGTGTTTAATGGAACTTTTCAAATTGAGGGAAAAACTATCGAACAGTCTTTTTGATAATGTAAAAAATGAATAATTACCATTTAGAAGTGGCTATATCTATGGCTTGCAAGAAAATGAAAAATAATTAATTAATTAATTCTAAAATGCTAACAAATTAATGAAACTAATTATTAACTCAAAACAAATATTTTTCATTTTCTTGCAAGCCATAGATATAGCCACCAAAAATAGGGAATGGATTGCCCTATAATTTATGAAACTAATTATTAACTCAGAAATAATTACCATTGATTCCTGAGACTCGGCGCCAAGATAGCCACCAAAAATAGGGAATCGATTGCCCAACAGCAAATAGTAGGTGACAGTTCCCTAAAAAAATATGTGGAAGTAATAATTTACGATATTTAGATAAAATATTACAATAATAGAAACTTATGAATTTTACAAATCTGATAAAAATTTAAACAAATTAAAAAGTGATTATAGTTAATCAAATATATAGATTAATCAGTGATTGCTATTATTGGAGTTAATCATCTATCTAATTTTGTTTATGAATGACTGTCTAATAAAATAAAAATATACTAATTACTATTATTCAAGTTAATCCTTATTCATTACAGATTCTCTTACCATAATATTGAGATTGATTATTTCATTTATCTATAATTAATTTGATTACTTACAGTCATAGTTATAGACAGGGTGAGTTAAAAAAAAAAACCTCGTTTTGACTTTTGTTATGAAGAGATTGAACCAACGTATTGCTGTCAAACCCCATCATAACCACCCTTTGGAGAACATCCTCATCGATCTGCAAGAACCATATAAATATAAAACTAACCCAAGAGACGAATTATGATGACAAGATGACTAACAGATCCAAACATGTTCAAGTACGAATATTTTAAAATATATAAATCTTAAGTAACAACAACGCTATAGGTGTAAATATTTTTGAACTTATGTCCATGATAATTGGAACCTTATGACATTTTATTCCGATAATAAAAAAATTCATGCAATAGCCAAACAAATTGTTGTGCTTCCAAATAAAGCTTGATGATAAATAAAACGATCAGCACAATTTCCACACAAATAAAGCTTAGAAATTAAGCTAGATTTATGATACACCTATATGAATTTCTAATTTGTAGATACATGAATTCTTAGGTGTATGGAGGTTGTTTTTGTTAAGGTACATGAATAGTATGTATACGTGTACTTATTTTACTCTGTCTTTTGGAGGTGTCTCTTGGGTAGTATATAAAGGGATCATTTCCCTCATTTGTAACCAAACCAATTCAAGTCAATTGAAGCAAAGCGATTCGAAGAGAATTATTCAAAAGAACAATTTTCTTCTCCTGTGTGTTCTTGAGTTTTACAAGAGAACAAGTTTAACAATTTTCTTCTCCTGTGTGTTCTTGAGTTTTACAAGAGAACAAATTTCTTCTCTTCAAAATTGTGATATTTAGAGTGATATTATCGTGATCTAATTGACGTTTCGAATAAAGTGGTATAAGAGCAAAGTTAAGATATGTCATCCAACAATATGTTGCAACCTCAACTTCCTTATTTTCAAAGAAATAATTATTTTTCAACTCTCTCCATCAATAGCTTAATGGGATCTCTCCAAACTCACAAGCTTAGATTGATGCAATTTGATTCTACTTCTTCAAAAGAAGCTTTTCATATGCAAACTTCTTCTAGAGGGAGATCTAGTGGAAGAAGAGATGGACACGACATATGAGAAAGTCGAAGATCCAACGACTTAAAAAATTTTGAGTTTGAAACAAGTGATAATCAAGCTTCTTCAAATAGAGGAAGGGGAGGAAGTTCCAGCAAAGAAAGAAGTAGAGGTAGAGGTCGTGGAGATTGTTCTCACATAAAATATTTCAATTGTGGATGCTATGGGCATTTTCAAGCAAATTGTTGGTCCAAAAATGCTAATTAGGTAGAGACAACCCTAATGCATGAACAACAAGATTACCAAGGTCTTCTTTTCCATACCTTCAACGTCCAAGAAAGAAGCACTGAAGATATATAGTATCTTGATAGTGGTTGCAGTAACCATATGACGGAAGGAAGGATATTTTTGTAACTTTGGATGAATCTCCTCATAATGAGGTGAGACTGGTGATAGCAAGAAGCTCAAAGTCAAAGTAAAAGGAGACATTCTTGTCAAGACAAAGAATTGAGCAAAAAAAATTACTAATGTGTATTATGTTCCCAGTCCCAAGTGTTGGACAACTTCTATTAAAAGAGCATGGTGTAATTGATAACTTGTAGAAATACAGGTTATTTTCTACTAAGAACTAAGTCATACTTGCTTTGAGAGTGAATAAGTATGCATTTACTGAACAATTATACATTATTTTCGCCAAGTTTACATATTTAGCATGTTTACATTCAAGTAATGGAAATCTATCCGTTTAAGACCAAAATTGTGTTGAATATATATAACCCATGCGTTAAATGTGCAGAGATGCAGACTAATAAAAAACGCAAATGCATAAGACCAAGACTCCAACACATGCTTGAAGAAAGCTTAAAAGAAAGCATCAGTGTAAGCCACCACTAGGACCAAACTAGACTACACGCCCTTAAGTAGTCACATCAGCTCATTATTACCTGATTACAGACAATTGAGGGCTCAAGAAATTGGCGTGGAAAAAGTCTATTGGGATGCAAACAAATGAACTATCATGGCCAATCTTCATTGGACCTTTGAGGTAAGTTGCGTTGAGCATGGGTTGCAATCAACATCAAGAAATCAAAGTGGCAACTTCCCATTAGCTCAACACATCTATAAGCATATATGATGCAACGTCTTCTTCTTCTTCTTCTTCTTTATCATCATCATTATCACAAGAACATTGTTGTTCGCTAGAGAAGACAAAGTCATCTACCTGTTGCAGCCATTCTCAACCGACGCTACAGTGCTCTTAG
The DNA here is from genome assembly GCA_033996785.1 of Trichosanthes truncata. Taxonomy (NCBI): domain Eukaryota; kingdom Viridiplantae; phylum Streptophyta; class Magnoliopsida; order Cucurbitales; family Cucurbitaceae; genus Trichosanthes; species Trichosanthes truncata. Next base: position 14,959,791 of record MU867261.1, on the reverse strand, counting down.
TTTACTTAGTTTTTCTTTTATATTGTAGCATTCTAGCATGATTTCTTTCATCCATTGTTTAGTATTAGACAATCTTATACTCATCATTCTTCTATAATTTTAGTTCAATGGAATCTTCATCCTTTTTCTGAACCTTCTCTTCTCTTTTCTTTAGCATGAGTAACTAAACTTAAAAAGAGGATGGCTTAAGGAACTCAGTATGCAACACTCTTAATCTTTAATGGAATGTTGGTCCTTTCTTCCTTAGTTTTCTTGGCTATTATTATTCTTTTATTACCTTTTTTTGTTTGGCCAACCGAAGTAAGGTATTAGCTCATTCAAGCACCAAAAGGGTAAGAGTGTGTGGAACGTCCAAGAAAAGCAAGAGTGTATCTATAACTAGGGGGTTTTAGAGATAAAATAATTACTTGCAAGCAAAGAATGGGTCAAGAGAGAAACCACTATTCTGAGCATAGACATATGACTTTTTAGTGAGGTTAACATCCTTCTTGAGAGAGCGAGGATAAGTAGGAACCCATGCTTCTTTGGAAAAAAGGGCAGATAGACTATGAAGAGGTGAGGAAACATGCATACTGGAGGAATCTGGAGCCAACCCTTGTTTTCTCATTACTATTTATCTTCGATGTATATATATACTGTTCATCACATACAGCTATTAATTCTTTTTCTTGCATTAGTTATTCTCTAGTTTACACTTCTATATGCGTTCCTTTCATTTCACCTTCATTAACTATTTTTGGTGACTGCCTCTGTAATCAAAAAGTATAAAACTCATTGTGTACTACATCAAGTTCTTTGTGGTTCAACCTTAGAATACTTTCCAAGTATTACTTTCTTGAGCCAAGTGTGCACTGGCGCTCAACACAAGGTAGGCAAAGTTGTATTCAAGTTTTGTTGCTAAAATATCACTCTTTCCTCCATATCATCGATGCATGCATTTGAGTTGCAACATTTACATAATAATTTATATACTCCCTAAAGTTTTTGGTGCAGTTGTCGGGGAACTTGACTTCTTTACATTTTTTTTTTAATTTTATTGACTTTTAATTGCATGACTTTTCAAGTTTTGGTGAATCTCTTGACATGTAAGCTCTCTCAAGTGACCCTAATGTATGAATGAAGGTGAAGACCTAGAGTTCAACCTTGATCCAGAAATTGAAAAAACCTTCCGACAAAGAAGGAGAGCGAACAAACGCAAAGCTCAGGACAAGAACATGGTAGAACAAAGAAATGAAGCTCGCATTCCTCGATAGGGAGAATGCAGAAATGAATCGCTAGAACAACTTCAACACCTAGACGTTCTTGCAACTAATAATCCAATTCATATGGCCAATGATCGTAATCGAGCCATTAGAGATTATAAGCCAGCAAGGGAACCTTGTGGACCTATAAATTATCCATATTTGTTCATATGAGCTAGCAAGGGAACATTGTGGACCTACAGATTATAAGCTCCAATGATATAAAATGAATTAATTTTCATTCATTAACTATAGGCCACTTCACTATAGACCTAGAGTTGAACTCTTATGCACTGCAGGACAAGTTGTGTCCATGGATATAATCACTAGATGCAAGTTGATCCTTCACGAGTTTTTTCTAATTATAGTGGGTCAAAAGTCAGTTTTACCCCTATAATTATATATTGCACCTTAAGTATCAGTATTAATCCTTTAATGAACAATTTATTTATGATCCAATCATAAACTAAGTCTCTCTCGGGCCAGTAAGAGGGTGAGGCCCCATTATTCAAGTCTCGAAATAAGCACTTAAGGGAACTACTCATCTACTTATCCTATATGAAAAAGAGTGAATTCCATCCCATGAGATTATGTTCCCAGCTCCCTATTTGGTCAAGTCCCCAAAATGGTAGGCTTATTGAATCAACTACAAAAGCCACTCACACCCATGCAAATCAAATGACAAGCCCTCACAAGCAGAAGTTTATAACTCACTCAGGATTAAGATCGAGTCGCATATGATCATCCTGATGAAATATTAATCTTCTCAAGTAACGGATTTATAAAGAGAGATTAAATATTTCGTGGTCCAGTCTTATACAAACTCATTATATAAGATACCCTCACTCACATGTCTCCACATTAACGATTTGGATCAAATCGTTTGTAACTATTACAAAGTGGGCCGTCTCAATAATGTTACCAGGATAAGGCACCCAACTTTATCCATAAACTATGACATTTTAGGTTATTTTTTGAACATGATCCTCTCGTATGTCAACCACATACTATTCAAGATTACATTAATAATCTTGGATTTTTTAAATAATGGATAATATTATATTACAAATAAAATAATAAAAATTATTATTAATTATTAAATAAATCCTCAATGATGAGGCTTTAAGATTTCCTAACAGTTTTTGCATTTGACGAATTATGAGTATACATGGTGGGGACCAAAGTGACAGTTTATACAGATCATGTCGCCATCAAGTATTTGATAACAAAGAAGAACACAAAACCAAGATTGATTAGGTGGATCCTATGAATTTAACCTGAAAGTGAAAGATCGCAAGGGTTAAGAAAATCAAGTAGTAGATCATCTTTCGAGATTAAGCAACCCTACAATGACACAGACTAAAAGTGAGATTTACGAGAATTTTTCTGACGAACAATTGCTTACGCTGATGGCTTCAGAGCCTTGGTTTGCTGACATTATGAATTATCTTGTATGCCACGAGTGGCCAAAGGAATCTAGGTCACAATAACGTAAACGTCTTTTCATGATTCAAAATTTTATTTTTGGGACGAATCATTTTTATACTAGCTTGGACTTGATCATATTTTGAGAAGATGAAGTACAATAAATTCTGAGACTCTGTCACGATGCTCCATATGGGGGACACTTTGGTGGTCAGCGCACAACTGCCAAAGTATTGCAAAGTGGGTACTTCTAGCCCACTCTTTTCGCTAAGGACTACACCACGAGGTGCGACCGTTGCAAACGCACCAAGAACATATCTGAAGCGAGCTTGTCGAGGGCTCGTCAAATTAAAATTTATAAATCGATCCTAAACTTGTAGCATTGAGTGGACCAGGTCGATCTTAGGGAACCGATTATTAATTTCTCAAGTTAAATTTGCAAAGGATAAAACAAATAAAAAGGGGGGTTTTGAGTTTTTACAAATAAAATAAAATATAAGAAAATAAAATATAGATAGATCAAATCTTACAAAAATCCAATTCATAGGTACGGTTTTATCCAATTGCAAAATCGATCGTAGGCATACAAAATGCTTAACTTAATTATGCAAGCACTTAGTCAACTTTTTAGGAAACCCCAAAAGTAACAAATTCCCTAAAGTCATTAACTCTAACAAACGTCAAGGTTAACGCTAATTACCTAAACAAATCTGATGAAACCATTCCAAATTACTTGGGTAAAGACATTAAGTGTTTTGGAAGGACTAAGACAACCAATTAGATAAAATTACTTTAATCTAATCAAAATGATTCTTTAATTCCTAGAATTAAACATGCAAGCTATGCAATTATGGGAACCCATAACACACACACATGTAATAATCCTATTGCTACAAGACTCAACCAACACGACAATTACAGATCATGAATCATGACTAGCAATCAAACATATAAAACGATTGAGGAGTCAATTCAATCAGAATTACATGCTCATAAAATAGACACAAGAATCAAAGAATACTTGCAATTATAAAAAAACTACATTAAAATCCAAGCCTCATAACATTGCAATTGGTTGCAACCGACCTTTGAATTGGAACACTTACCTTAGTCGATCATGATGACGTAGCCAAGGTTCGTCATTAGTTTGATTCGATACAATAATTGTCTAAGGAGAAAAGGGAAAAAAGAGTTCTAAAAACTCTCTAAAAATGTGTAGGTCAAAAGGCCAAAAGATGGCTCCTAACCCTAAAGTGACAAATTGTTAAATAAGGCAAGGTAGCGTCTAGACACTAAAGACAGCGTCAAGACGCTGCCTTCACAAATAAGGAACGAATCTAGCAAAATCTGGGTAGAGTCTAGATGCTTGAAATAGCGTCTCGACGCTGCCAGCGTTGAAGGTAGCCTCTCCGTAGCGTCGAGCGAGCCTCGCTTCTTCAAGTTCCCAACGTCTAGACGCTTGGAATAACGTCTAGACACTATTCCTGCAAATCTTCAAGCTTCATATGGTTGTGCAGTGGCGTCTTGATGCCCAAAACAACGTCTAGACGCTCTGTACTCAGCTCCCTTGACTTGGATGGCCTCTCTTCTTTGTTCGAATGCTCAAAATAGACTCAATTAGCTTCCTTTTAAGCCCGATTCATCCAAAGTCTTCCAAATAGCTTTGAATTTATCAATCCCCTACAAAATAGTCAAATAGATGCGTGAGGCTATCTAAACTAGCATGAAATAAGTTTATAAAGTAGCACTTTTACAGTGTTATCAATATCCAAACGCAACACAATGCCAGTGACCTGTATCCTGGAAGTTGAGCTATTTGATGTTTGGGGCATTAACTTCATGGGCCTTTTCTCTCCATCAAATGGGCATCAATATATATTGCCAGTAGTATATTATGTCTCCAAATGGGTGGAGGCCATTTCATGCCCAACCAATGAAGCGTTGACAGTGTCAAAGTCTCTCAAAAAGAATATATTTTCACGTTTTGGAACACCAAGAGCTTTGATTAGTGACGAGGGGAGTCACTTCATCAATAAGATTATGGAGAAGTTGTTATTCAAATAAAATATCAAACATAGAATAGCAATAACTTACCACCTTCAATCTAATGGCCAAGCTGAAGTGTCAAATATAGAGATCAAAGGCATCCTGGAAAAAAGTAGTAGGGCCTATAGAACTGCTTTTAAAACCCCTATTGGCATGTCTCCTTATGCTTTCGTTTATGGGAAAGCTTGTCTCCTCTCGTTGGAACTAGAATATAAGGCATAATGGGCATTGAAAAGGGTAAATCTTGACTTAGAAGCAGTAGATGATGCAAGGATGCTTCAGTTGCATGAACTTGAAGAATTCAGACTTTCTGCTTACAAAAATGCCAAAATATACAAAGAACGTACAAAGTGTTACATGATCAAATGCTCCGAACGAAGGTATTGCACGAAGGCAAACAAGTACTGCATTTTAACTCATGCCTTCATTTGTTTATAGGAAAACTAAAGTCTAAGTGGTTGGGGCCATTCAGATTTATTAAAGTTTATCCTCATGGAGCTGTCGAATTGCAAAGTGAAGACAGGAAAAGCAGCTTCAAGGTGAATGGCGAATGCTTGAAACCATATCTTGAAGGGGAGGTTGATAGAACTCTCTACAAATCCTCTCTTTGACCACCATGAAATTTCCATCACCGTCATGTCCAAGCTTTCATTCTCACCACCAGCCATATAAAGTGACTCTCAAAATCTCTCCTGTAACTCAGGCCATGAATATGAAATGCCACGTTGTCTTCTTCAACATGTTCCCCTTCGTTGCCACTTGTCCATCGCCGAAAGCCAGGAAAGAAAGCCCCCTTATCCTTTAAAGCTCCAGTGAAAACCTCCACCAAGCCCAGACCACCACCAAAAGCCAAATCGCAACCTCCATCTTCTAAACCCAAAACAATGGCCAAGAAGAAACACAGTGCACAGGACAAACATCCAAAACTTCGGCCATCGCCTCTAAATCCTGCGCCACCCTCTCCGACCACCTCTGAATCACCACCACCACCCCTTCTTATCCGCCATCGTCGTTTGACACCACCTCCACCAAAACCCAGGCACATAATCCTCTCTTCACTACTTACCACTAAACCCTCATTTCCACCTTCAGTCTCTACGTCTTGAGGCTAGAAAAAACCTCTTTCTCACAGCCAAAATCACCAAAGAAATTCGTCTCTCACCCACAGCCCACCATCCAAAAATCACCCACGGGCCAATTTTCCTCTCCTCAAGGATCATCCCTAGAACCAAACAACCATCACCACCACCAACTCCTAAATCCACCCCTGTGTCAAACCCAATTTCACCGTTGGGGAATTCAAGCCTGAGACGACCCAGCATGCGCCTAGTCCTAATCACCCATCCCCAATCATTAACCCAACCACCGTCCCAACCCATTCACCATCTGAATACCCCGCCTCTCTAACCCTTGAAAATTCTAACCCCCAAATCCCTAACCCAGAGGACTATGCGTTGGATGTTATTCTACTTGTTGCACATCTGGCACATGAAACCATACCCTCTAATCCAGGGCAAGAATATGCACTCAACACAGGCATCGACGCATCGCACCCAACCAAATGCATAGTAAAGATGCAAATGTAAATTTGGGCAGACTCATTAAAGACCTGGACACTCCAGCGCAAATGTCCATCATAGCCAAGAGTCAGGAAAGACAACTGAGCACATGGATAAAACGAGTAGTTGAGCTAAAAAAGGCTCAGGAAGAGAAGGAACAAGAGGGTATCTTTGAGGATATCTTTGGAGATATCCTCGAAGACATTGCCAAAGATGAGCCTACAGCGAAGATGAAAAAGGAAAGAAAAGATAAAAGAAAAGGAAAGAAAAAGGAGAAGAGAACAAATATAAAATCAGAGGACATGGCCAACGCAGGGCCAACTGATGAGCACAAGGAGACGTTGAAGAGAAAAAGGGAAAAAAATGAGGTTACTTCAAAACCTCGAGATTCAAGGAAGAAAAAGCCAGTGTGAAGAAGAAGTTAGGGAAACAAGTTCCTCACAAAAGGAAAAAGAGCTTGCGCCCACTGAGGCCAGGAATGCAAAAGAGGGAGAGCCCAAGCCTCCTAAGAAAAAAAAAGAAGAAACAGGTGCCCAAGGCCAAAAAGGAGAATGCACAAGAAACAGACGCTTAATGCTAAGAAGGAGAATGCACATGAGGAGGCAGAAGAAGGAGCAGAGGGAGAAGGGATGGCCTCCCATGAGCTTGCCCCCAGGGTCATTGAACAAGAAATGTGGTTCTTTGAAACAACATACCCCATTCCCGACTTCATCATTGAGCACATAGACCAGATGGGTTGAAGGAAATTTTTATCAGGCCAGAAATTATCTTCCGAAAGGTGGTTAGAGAGTTCTATGTGGCAGACTTCAACAAAGAAATTGATGAAACCCTAGTATGAGGCCACCGCATATCGTTCCAAGCGCATTTAATCAATGAAATTTTTGGACTGCCAAACCAAGAAATGCACTTGGCAACAGAATAATCGAAGAAACCACTGAAGAGGAGATGGCTGAAGCAGCCAAAAAGTTAGGGCATCTTGGAACAATATGGAAAATAAGCAAGACAAGCCTCAGACAACTCGTCAGCAAAGACTTGCATCCAAAACCACCCTTTGGATGTATGTAGTAAAGAACAAGCTCATCCCTTCAACTCATGACAAAACACTTTCAAGGGATCAAATCATGGTCGTGTACTGCCTCCTCAAAGGCATTGTGTTGGACGTGTGATGAATCATTGCAACAGAGATAAGGGACACGACTACAAAGACAAGAGAACCACTCTTTTTGCCCATTCTTCCACTACTCTTATAACTTGATCTATCTTTACTTTGAAATTGTTAAGTATACATGCCATGTGTTTACCTATAATTGCTTTGTAAATTTTGTTGCCTCTTTGAGATAAGACTGGAACATATGATGAGAATAAGCGCATTGACTCACACCTTTAGTTCTTTTATTCCTTACCCATTTCATCAACTTACCCTTAGAACGCCTAGTCTTGTCAATATCAATTGAGTAGGAACTAATCTAACACTTAAACTTTTTAGCAAAACTTCACCTCTAAAATAGGCAAAGTTTAGGAAAACAACCCTTGCCGCATGACTTTCCCTTTTGTCTAGTAGCCAATCTTAAGATTGGGGGGCTCAACAATGAGGACATTGTTGATTTTAAGTTTGGGGGAGAGATAAATACATTGCATCGAGTATTATAGATAAGTAAGTTTAAAATTCTCAAAGCCCTGTAAGCATTAGTTGCAATCTTTCTTCTGCAAAACGAAAAAAAGGTTGAGAATACTTCTCTTCCAACTCAAACCTGGGTAACTAGGGGGATTCATGACATCTACCGTTTACCTTCGCATGAAAATAAATCTACGAAATGAGTATGCGTCTAGCAGCCAAGAAATTAGATCTTACCTGTTGTTGGATATCTTCATCACAAAATGTTGATAAGCCACAACGAAGGTAAAACAACCAATAGGGTATCTCTCCGGAAAAAGAAAAAAAAGCAATGAAGAAAGGAAAAAACAATTGCTCTATGCTAGGTCAATTATGTTGAACGCAAGTAGCTGAGTAAACAAATATGAGCCTATGGTGTAAGTGTGTTGAAAAATTAAGTTAAGAATCGTTCTAAAAGGAAGGTATACGCTAAGTTAGAGGTCTAAGGGTTAAAAAGAAAAGATGAGTTGAGAATAGAAGAACCGAAAGTGAGATAATTCACGCTACTGAGGCAAACACCTAGGTTAATTTAAAGAAGGCAATATTTTTACAAGCATGTAGGATGTTTTATCTATAAATCTTTTTAAGCATTACTCGAGGACAAACAATGATTTAAGTTTGGGGGTTTGATAACTTGTAGAAATATGAGTTATTTGCCACTAAGAACTAAGTCATCTTTTCTTTGAGAGTGAATAAGTATGCATTTGCTAAACAATTATAAATTATTTTCACCAAGTTTACATATTTAGCATGTTTACGTTCAAGTAGTGGAAATCTATGCATTTAAGACCAAAATTATATTGAATATATTTAACGCTTGCATTAAACGTGTAGAGAATGAGACTCGTAGAAAATGCAAATGCATAAAAGCAAGACTCCAACACATGCTTGAAGAAAGCCTGGAAGAAAGCACCAGCCAAGGCACCACCAGGACTAAACCAGAGTACTCCCCCATCGCGGTCACATCATCGCATCATTACCTGATTGCTGGAGGAGATAAAGTCACTGACCGATTGCATCCATACTCTGCCGATGTCATAGTGCTCTTAGTTTACTTAGTTTTTCTTTTGTATTGTAGCATTATAGAATGATTTCTTTCTTCTATTGTTTTGTATCATTCTTCTGTAATTTTAGATCAATGGCACTTCATTCGTCTTCTGCACCTTCTCTTCTCTTTTCTTTAGCATGAGTAACTAAACTTAAAAGTGGATGGCTTAAACGAGGAACCCAACATGTAACACTCTTAATCTCTAATGGAATGTTGGTCCTTTTGTCCATAGTTTTATTGGTTGTTATTATTCTTTCATTACCTTTATCCCTTTGACCAACCAAAGTAAGGTAGTAGCACATTTGAGCACCGAAAGAGTAAGAGTGTGTGAAACGTCCAAGAAAAGTAAGAGTGTATCTATAATTAGGGGGTTATAGAGATAAAACAACTACTTGCAAGCAAAGAATGGGTCAGGAGAGAAACCACTATTCTGAGCATAGACATGACATTTTAGTGAGCTTAGCATCATTCTCGAGAAATCTATGATAAGTAGGAAACCATGCTTCTTTGGAAAAGAGGGCACACATATTATGAAGAGGTGAGGAAACATGTATATTGGAGGAATCTGGAGCCAACCGTTATTTTTTTTATTACTATTTATCTTTGGCGCATAGATATATTGTTCATGACATATAGCTATTAATTATTTTTCTTCCATTATTTTTGGTGACCGCTTATGTAATCAAAAAGATAAAAATCATTGTGTACAGCATCAAGTTCTTTGTGGTTCGACCTTGGAATACTTTTCAAGTATTACTTACTTACGTTGAGTGTGCACTTGCACTCAACGCAAGGTAGGCAGAGTTGTATTCAAGTTTGCATGCTAAAACATCATTCTTTCCTCCATATCATCAATATATGCATTTTAGTTGCAGCATTTACACATCAATTTATGTACCTTGTACACAAACCAACCAGTAATCTTCAAATACAGCATGTGCGAGAGATCAGAACCAATAATGGAGTTTTCATAATGAAGGTAAATATGACTACCAACAAGATGTTTCCTATCAAAATGCCCCATGAGAAGCTTTTATATTTTGAGAAGTTGGTAAAAGGCACTTCATGGCTTTGACATTCTAGTTATTGATAGTTGAATTTTGACACTTTATCTCACATGCGTCAACAACATGTAGTGAGAGGAATGCTAAATATTAAAAAAGAAGTTCAATTTTCAATAGGAAATTCTTAGATAGAAAAAAAACTCTCAAGCTTGTCCATACTGATTTATCTAGACTCATGCAAACTACTACGTTTGGAGGTAATCATTATTTTCTCATATTTATTTATGACTATAGTAGGAAGACATGGACTTACCTGCTAAAGGAAAAAGGTTCATCTTTCAAGTGTTTCAAGATATTCAAAACAATGATTGAAAATGAAAGCAACTTGAAGTTGACAACATTGCGTTCTTATTGTGAAGGTGAATATATTGCTTTTACAAGATTTCTTAAAGGAAAATGGAATAAAGCACCAAAAGGCAGTTAGAAGATTACCTCAATAAAATGAAGTTGCAAAGAGAAAGAACAAGATAATAATGGAGCTTGCAAGAAGTATGTTGAAGTCCAAGAAACTTCATAATGAAGTTTGGAGAGATTCAGTGACATGTACTATTTATCTCTTGAATCAAGCTTCAACTAAAATTGTCCAAGTCCTTACACCCTAGGAAGCGTGGAGTGAGTTAAAGCCGATTGTTATTCACCTAAAAGTGTTTCGCTGCATTGCTTATTCGCACATATTTGATGAGAAAAGAGGTAAGCTAGGTAATAAGTCAGAGAAATTCATTTTTGTTGGGAACGGTTAGAACTCCAAGACTTACAAATTATACAATTTTGTAAGTAAGAAAATCATTTTTAGCTAAGATGTCAAATTCAATGAAACAGAATTTTAGAGATGGGGTTTAGCAAATGAAGACCAAAATCCATTACTTGTTGACATGGACAATAAGCGAGATGCTCAAGATTTGGAGCTTGGAAAGACTCATCCAGTGGCTTCATTTTCATCCTCATCTCGACATTCCATAAGCGATGAAGAAACTCCGCCAAGGAAGACAGGAAATATTCAACATATTTATGATGCTTCAAGAATGATGACAGAAGATGATCATTTTTATTTTGCTTTATTTTCATATGTAGATTCTACATATTTTGAAGGGGCGATTCAAGATGAAAAATGGAAAGCTGTAATGGATCAAGAGATTGGTGCAATAAAAAGAAATGAAACATGAGAGCTAGTACAACTACTAGAGAGTAGAAAAGCTCTTTGGAGTAAAATGAGTGTATAGAACAAATTTAAAGCAAACTAGTGAAGTCGAGAAGTAAATGGAAAAACTCGTCGTCAAAAGGTATAAGCAAAAGTACGGTTTGGATTATGAAGAAATTTTTGTACCTATGATTCTGTCAAAGACTGTTCATTTGCTTTTAGCTTTAACAGCTTAAAACAACTAGAAAGTACATAAAATTGATGTCAAGTTAGCCTTTCTAAATGGGTATTTGGAGGAAGAAATATATGATGAGCAGCCCTCTGGCTATGTCAATACTGGATAAGAAAATAAGGTATGTTGATTGAAGAAAATATTGTATGGGCTGAAGTAAGCACCAAGGCCTGATAGAGTCGTATCCACAATTTCTTCCTGAAGAATGGTTTTAAAAGATTTCCATATAAACATGCTCTTTACATTAAAGAATATAGAAATGGTAATTTCTTAATCATTTACCTCTATGTTGATGATCTAATCTTTACGGCAACTTCAACCATGATCCATGAAGAGTTTAAAGAGAGCATCAAGAAAGCACTTGAGATGATCGATATGGACTTACTTCAATACTTCCTTGGTATTTAAATTAAGTAAGGTGACCACGGGATCAACATTTCCTAGAAGAAGTATGCAAAATATTAGATGGTAAAGTTCAAGATAGAGAATGTTTTTCCGACCAATACTCCTATGGAAGTAGGTTTGAAATTAAGCAAACATGATGAAAGTGAAGAATTTGATGCCATTGTTTAAAGAAGTCTCATGGGTAATTTAATGTATTTAACTGCAACTAGATCTGATCTTATGTTCTCAGTCAGCTTGATGAGCAGGTTTATGGCATCACCAAAGAGAAGTTATTAGGAAGCTAGAAAAAGAGTTCTTGGATATATTCTTAGAACTGTTGATCATGAAATTCACTATGAGAAGAACATGAATAATTTTCTAGTTGGTTATACTGATAGTGATTGGGAAGGAAATATTGATGATTACAAAAGCACTTGGATATGGGTTCAATATAAGTTATGGCACAGTTTCATGGGCATCAAAGAAGTAAGATGTTGTAGCCTTGTCAACAATTAAAGTTGAATATATTTCTTTGTCTATAGCCAGTTGGCACGCACTTTGGCAGAGAAGGGTGCTATAAGAACTGAAATGTCCTCAAGAAAAGGAGACAATCATGTCTTGTGATAATAGTTCATCAAATTCTTTTGCAAATAATCCAATTTTTCACAAAAGAAGTAAGCATATAAAGATCAAATATCATTTCATCAGAGAATTGATCAAAGATGGAGAAGTATGCATCAAGTATTGCAAGACACAAGAGCATGTTGCAAACATATTCACAAAGACATTAAAAGCTAATTTGTTTCTAAAAATGAAGGAGAAGCTTAGAGTTATGGAAGTCTAGCTTAAAGAGGATGTTAAATATGAAGCTAGATTCATGATACACATACATGAATTTATAGTATGACTTCCTAGGTACATGGAGGTTTTTATGTTAAGGTACATGAATAGTATGTATACATGTACTTATTTACTTTGTGCCTTTTGGAGGTGTCTCTTGGGTATTATATAAAGGTATCGTTTCCCTCATTTGTAACCAAGCCAATTCAAGTCAATTGAGGCAAAGCAATTCAAAGAGAATTATTCAAAAGAACAATTTTCTTCTCTTGTTTGTTCTTGAGTTTTGTAAGACAACAAGTTTCTTCTCTTCAAAATTGCGAGATTTAGAGTGAGTATTATCATAGGCTCATCAATGTTTCTAACAATAAAATCGTGAATGTATATATTTGTTGTTCAATGTACCAATCTACCATGTACCTAACAATAAAATTTATAATGAGAATCAAAAGTATTTTACCTGATCGATCTATATGTAAAAGTAGAAAAAAAAAATTAAAAGATGAAAATTTAATGAAAGTTTAAAAGAGAATGAAAAAAGAAAACTACATCTAGCCAAGTTTACTTGACGAGGACAGGATGTGGAAAACCCAAATGCAAATCCAACTAAATAAAAGATTGTCGAATGAAAATATAAAATTTAGCTTTTGTATTGGTTGAATTATTCTAGAATCAAAATAAGTCTATAGGAGAAATATAAGCAATTACTTTGTTATGGTGATAACCGAAATGATAGTCCATTTATGTATAGTCATAACAAAAATAGAGATTAAAGAAAGTAAGAAAAACTTTCATTTATACCCCTAAACTTAGATGGGTAAGTTAGATTTGTTGATGCAAGATTTTGACTTTGAAAAATAGCATTGTCAAAATGCTATTTTAGATGTTATTTCAAATCACGAATGGGAAGAATTAGCTAGTGCATGCACACAAAGGAAACTAAACACTAAATTGGTATTAGCCCAATACACTTTGATATTGTAGCTAGTCAAGTATTTGCATGATTGGATTTTGGCATTCTTTTATTATGATTTTGAGTGTTTGTTGAATTTTATATGATTTATTTATTGGTTGATGGCCAATTTTGAAGTCAATAGTTTTGATGAGGTATTGTTAATTACAAAACTTTTTAAAGTTTAGGGTTTAAATTAACGGAATTAGAATTTTATGGTCGACATTGAACTCACATACCTAAGTTTAGGGGTAAAAATTAAACTTTACCCATTAAAGTATGAAAAAAAAAGATATTTAAGTATTTGAGAACATAATATGCACTTCTTACCCTTGTGAGAAAAAAAAAATACAATTCTCTCCTGAATTAAGAATTAACAGGATCTAATAATAGAAACTTAACTACCAACTTGAGTACAACTTAACTCGTTAAGACAGTATATATCTGTATTAAAGATAAAATATTAGAATCTAACTTCCACATTGTTGAACTCAAACATAAACACCTAACTTGATGTTTCCATAATACATAGATAATAAAAGTTCATTTATAGGCAAATATCTAACAAAAGTAAATATGAGAAAAGGAATGCTACAATCAAGCATATTATGATGAGTTGCTGCATATAACGAAAAATGAAGAGAATAAAGAGTAAGAACAAGAGAGAATTTGTACAAAGAAAGTTTGTCAAGAGAGAAATTATACGAAGAAAGTGTGTCTATTCTATCAATTGAAGTGAAAAACATTACATGTATTTATATAAAAATAAATAACTAACCACTACCTTTAAAAACCTCTCTAATCAACACAACTACGCTACTAAGCCACATTATATTCATTCTAATTACAAGCCTAATAACTCATACATAAATGTCTTCCACTACCCTAAATATGTAGCATTAACATCAATTTCTAACAAGTAAAAAAATAACTAATTCAAATTATTTGCACAATAGATTACCACTAATTTTGAACACTCTCCCCTAGTGCAAACATATATCCACAACACTGAGTGCAATTCTAAGTTCTTTAAATTTAGGTTTGCCAATTGCCTTGGTAAATATATTAGTAACTTGCTCCTTGGAATGTATCTTCTGCGATTGGATATCTTGCAACCAAACGTTCTCTTGAAAAAATAGAAAATGTATTTCACTTTTCTTTGTATTAGTATGAAACACTCGATGCCTTACAAGCTTGGTTGCACTTTCATTGTCACCAAAAAATGAAAACTAGATAGTCCAAATAGAAAAGATTTCTCCCATAAGACTTTTAAGTCAAACACATTCTTGAGTAGCCATCATAGCTACTACATATTATGCTTCAGAGCATGATAGTGCAATAGGGGTTTGCATTTTACTGCACCATGAATAGCCCCTGAACTTTTATTAAAATAGTATTTGGTTGTAGAATGTTTATCATTTACGTTACCAACTCAATTTGTATCAACAAAACAACTTAAAATAAAAGATGTAGCTTGTCTATACAACAAGCCAAAAAAAAAAGTGCTCTTCACATATCAAAGACTCCTTGTTGCAATTAAATGAGTTTCACATGACTTATCCATAAACTGAGCAATGACACCTACAAAATAAGAGAAGTTTGGCCTTATGATAGTTAACTATATGAAACTACTAACATGTTGTCGAAAAAGTGTTGAGTTTGTCAACTGTGTTCCTTCTTCCTTACTCAACTTTAATGACGACTTCATTAGGAGTAGTCTTGACTCCATATCAAAATAATCAAATAAATTGGTTGCATATCGTTTCTATAAGAAAAAGTATCCACTTGACCTTTTAATCTCGAAGACAAGAAAATATCTGGCTTTAACCAAAATTCTTCATTTCAAAATGAATAGATAAGGCATCTCAAAGTCAACTTCATCACCACTCGTTATGATGATGTCATCAACATAAAGTAGAAGCAATGTACTCGTAGAATTCAAGATATTGAGCAATCTTACCATACTAAAAATGAGGAGGTTACTTAAGACTATACAAAGCCTTCTTGAACCGACACATAAAATTTGAAAACTTCTAAAAAAAAAAACCAAATGATGTTGTTCCATAAAAATGTCTTAGTTTGTCTCTTCATAAAGGAAAGAATTATTCATACCTAACTGTCATAATTTCCAATTTGTTCAAGTAGGTAATTAATGAAATAATTATTTTTGTATGAAGTCATGATCAACTAGACGGGCTTTATACCTATCAATAGTACCATCAAAATTTATCTTTAACTTGTAAACCCAAAACTAATTTAATATTCTTTGGCTTTGGAAAAAGTTCCCATGTGTCATTCTTGTTTAGAGACGAGATTTCCTTTTTCATTGCTTGTTCTCATTCAAGAACATCTCTAGCTTCATTGTAAGACTGAGATCATCTTCACAAATATCACCCATTACAAGACAAGATACAATCGAACAATTATTTAATTGTACCTCATAATTGGATAAATAATTGGGTTATGTTCTTGTCTAGAAGACCTTCAAACAACAGTCTGTATCTTCATCTAACTTAACATTTTCTCCAAGACTACTATTAATCTCCTTTTCATTTGATGTATCATCAGTGAAGAAAGGTGACGTGTCAACAATGCCTTTCTTTGTACTTGCATCCATTTGATATGACAAAACTTTGTCATACACCACATCTCAAAAAACAAAAACTTCTATTGTATTTGGATCCTTACATCTCGATCATTTCCTATGAGTATCATATCTAAGAAAAATACAATGTGTTGCCTTTGGGTCTAGTTTGTTATGTTTACTCCTTGAAACATGAACATAAAAAATTGTCCCAAAAACTTCAAGATAGCTCACACTGAGTTTATGATGTTATGATATACCTCAAAACGAGATAGATTTGACCCTGCCTATGGAGGTAAATAATTTATGACATGACAAGCTGATTGAATAACTTCGACCAAAACTTTCTTGGAAGATCCTTTTCATGTAGCCAAGACAAGCACAGAGATGTAAGATGTTCTAATTTACGTTCAACAACTTCATTTTGTTGTAAAGTGTCACGACATGTCATTTGGTATTGGATGCCATACTCTTTGCAATAATTTTGAAATTGATTAGACATGTATTCTCCCCCATTATGGGTGTGAAAGAACTTTATTGGTAGCATAAATTTCTTCTCCACATGTTCCTTTAGCTGAAGAAATTTAGAGAGAGCCTCACTTTTAGCTTATAAGAAATGCACCCCAAGTGAATTGAGAAAATTCTTTCGTAGTAACCACGACGTAAGGACAATCAGAATAACTAGGTGTTCTAGTTGACCCCATCCAATCTGAATGAACTATTTGTAATGCAAAAATAGCTCTGTTATTTGAATTCAGAAAAAATAATGTGATTTCCTAAATTGACAACCAGGATAAACCACATCATAGTGAATTTCTTTAAATATAGGAACACTATTAAGAAGCTTTTGCATACGTATGCAATACTTGAAGAAAAAAAACACATAGTGGGAATATTCCCTCTTTTTAGTAAACAAAATATCAACTTGAAATGCTTTGTAACAGTAACAATTTTCACATCATTTGAACTAAAGAGAACATACCTGCAAGAATCACTAATTTGAGAGACTAAACCAAATTCTTGTTTAAATCTAAAACATGATAAATGTCTTTAAGATAAATACCATCAACATTTGATGCACCATCCTCAATATTGACATGCCATTCTTCAATAAGAGGATACAGGGAATTATCAGTCGCTGCAATGACTCTTCTTCCATGAGGGGTACGTGTGTCATAGAGAAAAGAAATATTTCTAGTACCATGATGAGGGGTATGTGTCTCAGAGAGAGAAGAAATATTTTTAGTACCATGATGAGAATAACCAAAATTAACAATTCAAACATTATTATAAGATAGAAGTGTTGGCATGCAAACTAATGAGTTAATCAATAGATTCAATTGATAAGCATTATTCCCAAGTAAGATGTTTAGGTTTGTTTCTTTCTTGTACAACATTTGCTTCTTTGAGATTCACTTGACAATTTAGTCTAACATGTCCTGATTTCTCACAACTATGATACACCACCTCCACTCGATAATAACGTTAAATGTGTTGTGGCTTGCCGCACCTAAAATATGGTTTTAAATTGCCCTTGTACTACCCTTCATCCTTTGCACAAAGAACATCTTCCGTCTCGAAGTTAGTTTGCTTGTTATTGTCAAGCATTTGTTTTCACTAATGCTTCTTGATTTGGGAGCAAGTTTTCCAACTCAGTGATACAATGTTGATTTACCCAACCTTGTATCAAAGAAATAAATGGCATAAACTCTTTTCAAAGTCTATGAATAAGATACCGATGCAAACGAGTATCACTAATAGGCTCCTCTTTGTCCAATTATGAAATTTCAGAATACATAGTTTTAATTTTTAGAAAATATTATGAAACTGACAAATTACCTCGAGTCATTTCAACAAGTTTGTTCTCTAAATGCAACAACCTTGTTTTGTTCTTTTGAGTGAACAACCTTGCTAGTTTCTCTCACACTTGCTTTGGAGAATTCACATCACAAACGTGCTCAATATACTCCTTGCCAATAGAAGTTAGCAAAGAAAATAAAGCTTCGCCACTCTTGACCTTTCATTTCATCCATGCTCAACATTCTTCAAAGTATCTCCTAAAACTACAACATCATCATTGGAAACAAGATTCCACAGATCTTGCCCTTGTAGAAAAGTTTTTGTACCATAGCTGCCAATAGCTATAATTATCATCGGTAAGCTTGTCTACACAAAATATATTTTTTCACCATTTTTCTTCACGAGTACTAGACTCAAACACAAGGCATAGAACATGGTTGCTCTGATACCATGTAAAGAAGAAATAAGAGAACAAAGAGTGAAAATAAAAAAATAGAGAAGTTGTACAAAGGATGTGCTTGTATTCACATCCATTGATTTAAGAACCAATCACTAACCTACTAATTCGACCACTAACCTAAAAAATCTCTCTAATAACACGACTAAGCCACTATATAAACCACATTCATTCTAATTACAAATCACTACCACATAACCCCTACACTGCTACCACTACCTACATAAATAGCACTATGATGAATTTCAAAACAGTAAAAAATAACTAATTCAAATTATTTGCCAAATAAGTTTGCATGGTATTCTTTTGATTGCCATAAGCTTTCGAAAGTAATCACTAACCTTTTCAAATTGTTGGATGATATACATTGGTTTCACAGCTAAATAGCGAGGAAGATGAGCTTGAAACCATGGATGCTGGCGAATTTGAGGAATAGTTATTCGTCTCAATGGATCAACTACAAGTATCTTTGAGATCAAGTTTCTTGCGGCAGGTGATAAGAAATTTGGAATGCTATAAACTCCATTCTAAAGTGCATGCAAAATAATTTTTAGTTATCATCAAATATTTTATGCATTAAAGAAAAAATTATGGTAACAAGAATCGTCCTATATAAATTCCAATTAAATACTTTATAATTTAGGTTTAAACATCATTTTGATCCCTATATTTTTAAACTTGTTTCATTTTGGTCCCTGAACTTTTAAAATATCCATTTTGGTCCCTGAACTTTTAAGATTATTCTATTTTGGTCCCTAGACCTTCAATCTGTCTATTTTAGTCCCTGAACTTTTTAAGAGTAACAATTTTGATCCTTATTATATTATTTTCCATCTAATATTCACTTGTCCAATGCTCTCTAACTTATGTGGCTTGAAATCATGTTCATATTAATATGCTAGTACACATACTTGAAGTTATGTCATTAATTTATTAAAACCATAATAAAGGTAAAGACCAAAATGGTTTTTTGTTTTAAGTTCAATGACTAAAATAGGCATTTAAAAAATTGACTCACCAAAATCTCAAAGTTCAAAAACCAAAATGAATATTTTGAAAGTTTGGAGATTAAAATAAAATAAATTTGAAAATTCAAGGACCGAAATGAGATTTAAACTTATAATTTAGGTCAACATTCTAGATGATAAGTGTTAAGATTTACCTTTATTTTTTGATGAAGAATGGGGATGTTTTCATTATCAAAAGGAAGAAAACCACATAAAAGTGCGTACAATATAACCCCACAGCTCCAAAGGTCTACTTCAGGCCCAGCATACAATTTACCAGAAATAACCTGTAAAATGGTAGAAAAAATATTCAAAATTAGGGACGTTTCAAACGCGTTTCTAACAGTAGTTATGGTTTACCTTAAGTTTAAACACTTTTTTTCTTTAAAACACTTCCAATAGAAGTTTTTGTAATACGTACATAATTTGTGATTAAAGCACTTTTAATTAAAACACTTTTGTTTTGTTACAATTTTTTTTTAAAAAAAAAAATGCTTTAATCACACATTGTTTTTGGTTGCATAAATCCAATAGTGATTTTATTAATCACAAATTCTTTTTTTTTCTCACGCAATATAAGTGATTCTCGATCAATCACATTTTTAGACAATCACTTCGTAAGTGTTTCATAAAAAATTAAAATAAAATCCATCTACTTTTTATTTGTTACCAAACACTACAAACTGTTTTAAACATTTTTAGTAATCCAAAATCTAGTTCATATTTTGATTGTGTGGTAAAAACTTGTACCTCTGGAGCAGCATAGTTAGGACTCCCGCAACTTGTTTTGAGGAAATGCCCATCATACATCATATTGCTAAAACCAAAATCTGCTATTTTCACATTGAAATTGGAATCCAAAAGCACATTCTCAGGCTTAAGATCCCTGTGAACTATCATATTTCTGTGGCAGTGCTCCACTGCAGATATTATCTGTCTCAAAAATCCTCAATATCATTTCATACAACGTTTCTTAAAGGATAATGAAAGATTAGTGATTCTAGTATGATTTTTGGAAGTATAATAAATGTTTTTAGCTTATTAAACTAATTTTCAAATTTTTCATATTGTTTGATTAAATAATTATGGTTAAATTATAAGTTTAGTCCTTGAACTTTTAGATTTATGTCTATTTGACGCCTAAACTTTAATAAGCAACTTTCAATTTCGTGTCTAATAGTTCCTTGAACTTTAAAAATATCTAACGGGACTCTAAACTTTCAATTTTGGGTCTAATAGATCTCAGATATATTTGAATTTTTTATAAATTAATTGATCTATTAGATATAAACTTGAATTTTATGTCTAATAGGACTCTAAACTTTCAATTTTGTGTCTAGTAGGTCCGTGAATTTTAAAAAAATATATAATATGTCAAGGACTTATTAGACACAAAGTTGCAAATTTATGGACTTATTGGACATTAAAATTGAAAGTTTAGACTTATTAGAAACTTTTTAAAGTTTAATGAACAAATAGACACAAATATAAAAGTTTAGCGATTTATTAGACACTTTTGTTCAAGGACCAAATGGACACAAACCTGAAAGTTCAGGGACTAAACTTGTAATTTAACTGATAAATAATTAAAACTAATTTAGAAACTTCTAAAAATACTAAAAACGCTTTTAAAAGAAGTACTTAATTAGTGTCTCTCTTCCAAAAGTCATTCTAAACGTACTCGTTCTAATTAGAATATGATACCTGTTGGAAAAGTCGACGGGCTTCATCTTCCTTCAACCTACCCTTCTCCACAATATAATCAAAAAGTTCTCCAGACTTGACATATTCCATCACTATATAGGTATCAGTTGGTGTCTCTATAACCTCATATAGTTGTACAATGTGAGGATGCATAAACAACTTCATTATTTTAATTTCTCTTCTTACTGCATTAATTTAAAAATAAACGAGAATGTGTAAGCCTCTCTACTCCAAATTAACCACCACAGAGGCAGGTCAATTGAAAAAAATCTAAAATATTTTAATCGTTCATGAAATATCAGAACTGATTTTTGAGACTATGTAATGATTTCATGGAACGAAGAACTAGTATATTAGGAAAATAATATACAGAGCGTTTTTTAAGGTTAAAAAGTACACAAAATACATAGATGAATCATTTTGTTCCCACTTCCACTTCAACTTAACATAGAAATGAAAAATATATGAGATGGCAGTGACATGTAGAAAAAATTAAAGACTCGTAGTCACATTCAAAATGAAGAAATTTAATTCGAGTAGGAAACAAATTTGGCATTTAGAGTAAGATATTGTTTTCCTATCACACTTGAAAAGATTGGGGGGGAAATTTCGAGGCGATAAGCAGTCCACAGACGATAGACCAAATTTGGGTCTCTCTTACAATCGATTGGTGAAAATAAGAGTTAACCATTAACATTATATTCAATTATATTTTAATTATATTCTTATCATTTCAAAAGTTTCATTGAAACCTTAACCATGAAAATTATTTTAAAAAAGTAATTTGATTAGCTTCCCCGCTTAAAACGTAGATGGAAATATGACATTGTTGTGAGATGTAAAAAAAATAATAATAAAATAAATAATCTTAGTCACATTCAAAATAACATTATATATTTTGGGGGCAAGGGAAATTTTTTGAGGATTATTAGGGTCAAATATTGCTTTCTTTCTCTCACAATCAAAACATATGGGGGGAAACAAAACTTTTGAGGGGTAAGTAGACCATGAAGGACAAACGAAATTTGGGCCCTCTATCTCATGATCAATTGAAAAAAATTAATGTAAGGACATGAATGAAGAAAAGGAAGAGACAAACAAAGAACTTCAAGATAATCAAACCTATGGACTATTGTTTCATGATAAAATTTCTTATATTTGTGGATGAAAATTGCATTCCTCATTAGTCAATCTTTTTGTTCATTGTTCTCCTAGCTTCCACATATCCCCGCTTTCAGTCAACTCACTCTTCTCATAAACATATTCCTCTAATGAAGCTTTTTCCATTTACTCCTCTCTTCTTTGACTTTTCCAATGTTTGATTTTTTATAGTCAAAGATATTGTTGATTTATCCTAATACATAACTTTCCTTGCAATTATGTGACTTCTCCTATCATTTAAACTAAAACTTTATCTCCTAGATCTATTTTCTTCTCTAATTGATACTATTTTGAATGTGATTATAACCCTTCAATTTTCTTCAATTTTCTTACAGCTCACCACCAAACTATGACTATGTGTAACCTTTAATTTTTAACTAACCGCCACATTGTATTTCTGTCTTCACCTTAACGAAGAAGCTAATATGGTTGTTTTGAAACAATTTTAAAGGTTAAGGATTAAAATGAAACTTTTGAAATGACAATAGTGTAATTGAAGCCTAACGTAAAATTTTCAAGGGCATAATTAAAGCATACTATCTATGCCATGTGTACCATTACTTTACATGTCAACTACTCTATGTCATTTTTTCTTCTTCATTTGAAAAAAAAAAACATGACACTCTTTTCTTTATTTCAACAAAAGGTTGACGAAAGGGTTATTTTGAAACAACTTTAAAGTTCAAGGGAAAAAATGCAACTTTTAAAAGTTTAGAGATATTATTGAAACCTACCTAAAGTTCAGGGGTATTTTGTATATTAACCTGATTGAAGCCTACCCGAAAGTTGAAGGGCATAATTGAAGCGTACCTGATAACTCTTGGTTTCAAGGGTTATTTGGTCCTAATTTAAGTTTATTTTTTGCACCTCTAGATACTTTTGACGTTATTTCACTGCTAATGTACTCCAAATGATGCAAAAATGAGAAAGATACATATTCTTAACCATGTCTAGCTTAATGTGCTTAATTTAGTTCAACAGGGTTAAATTTATGAAGATTTTATGTGGTTGTTGTATTTTTTTTGCAAAAAGCTTTGGGAAGCCAATATGCGGCCGCAACTTCTGCAAGGCATTTCCAATATGTGGCTACAACTTCACTGTTGATCAATGCAGTGAGTTTCTCGCAGATTCAAAATGAACTGAGATAAATTTGCCACTTACCTTTTGAATAGACTCTAAAGCTTTAAGCCAAGCCTCCCACTTACTTTTCAGCAACTGCCACCCACCTCTATGCCTACAAAAGGAGCTCATTCGTTGCACAAAGGAGGGTCAATCACTATGAAGAGAGATACCCTAAAGGATCGTGGGCGGAAGCTCCTTAGATTATCACCATTTTTATATTTCTCCACCACCCTTAGTGATATACTTCAAACTTCAAACAGGGCACATCATGCCATGTGGATCAACCAAAAGAAGGAGATCTCTACTTCAACTTTTGAAGTATCGAGCTTCATGAGGAATGAGAACAAGTGGAGAAAAGGACTTTAAGGCAACATAAAGACACCAATCCAAGACTTTCATTTAAGGGTCGATGTTTAGGGTTATTAAGGGTTTAAAACCTAAAATAGTGTTTTCCATGTATTCCTTGGGCAACCTTCTTTTGTAATTTATTTAATAACTATTATGCCCAATAGTGGAGCCAAATGTGCTTAATTAGCCCATTTGAGAAACTCCTAACTTATAACTAAACAATATTATAGTTAGGTTAGTTTAGGATTTACTAACTTTTAGTTCCTTTACCTAGCCAACCACATGAGGCTATTTAAAGCCTACATTTGCAAATTTGAGAGGATAGAAATTTTGGTGAAATTAAAATAGAGACAGTTCCTCTCTTTGCTCCAAACCGAGAGCATGTTGCATCCTAGCTTTGGTTTGCATGTTTCTTAGAAACATTCAATTTAATTGGTCATCAAACTTGTGGAGTGTTTCGATTTTTTTTAGTGAGAACGAGTTTCCCTTTCCAAAGGCTTCATCATCAAGATTAGTCCTTTCTTTCTTCTCCTTGAGTGATTCTTTGTGTGTGTATTATGTGTTACTGTGTGTGTAGGAGGTGCTTGTTCTTACAAGGGTTGCCTAAGCCACTTTCGGTAGGGTTGAGTACATCACATAGTTGAAAGTCTAGGGTTGCAAAACAGTTCACTCCCCTTGAAAAATGACGGATCGAATTGTCGAGAGGCTTAGTCCTTTATTGTTTCTCCCTTTTCTTTGTATATCATCCCAGGTCTAACTTATGTTTTATCATTTTCAGCCTCTACAATCATGTTGACATTTGTTTTGAATTTAATGAAGTATATTTTCACTACATTTTCCATTATGAGCTAAATTTTGTTGGGATTTAATTACATCGATGCCTCAAAGGATGTGCTAGCTTGAAAATATAAACTTGCTCATTTGTCGCTTTACCTTTGTGTGTTTTGATTTTCTTGTTTTTCATGCTCATTTTTAGTCTAAACTAGCCATTTAGATTGGTATAAAAATATAAGAGTACTGAAAGTGTTGAGAAATAACAGTTGTAATAAAATCAAAATAGGAGAAGAGTCTAAAAATAGTTTTTTGTTAATTGACCCTAGACAAAAGGCAAAAGGATAACATGTATTGCTTTTCAACTCTCGATTGAAGCTATTTCGAAGAAAACTTAAGTCTCGATCCATTTACCATTTTCAAAGTTTACTCCCATGAAGGAATTGATCATTTGGATAGCAAGGGTACTATTTTCAAAGTTAATGGTCAACGAGTCAAAATCTACTAGGGAGAAGGCTTGAGCAGGAATAAGGCCATTGTTTCCCTATTGGAACGTGGTTGAAATCAAAAAACAACAAAAATAAAAATAAATTTTCTCTCTCTTGAATTTAACGCTTATGAACATTTTGATAAGTCAATTTTGAGTTTTAGGGTAAGAAAAAATCGATTTAAATTGGAATTTGGCTAGGGAGTAGATTGGAGAATTTAAATGAGGAAATGACTATCAAGGAAAAGTTGTGGCTGCAACTTTCATAGTGCAAATCAGTTTGCGTCTGCATATTCAAGTTTACATTCCAAACTTAGCCACATCACTTAATATGGATTGAAGTGTGCTGACCTTTTGCGAAAAGGAATAAATACGTGACTCAACGTCTTCTCCCTTCATGAAAGCTTTGGCCTAAGATTCCAACAGTCTCTCCAAAGTCAAAAACTTCAACCTCTTGACCACTCAGTTTGCGCCCACATCTTCAGTGCAAACTGACGCATCTGAAAAATAGGTGTAGAACGAGGAGGTTGAATAACCTCCAATCTAAGAAGAAGTTCTTGAGGTTCTTGAGCTATCTAAAGTCAGGGAGCCCCATCACCAATAGTTGAGAAGCCAACCAATTCTTCTAAAGACAAGGAGATTACCTCGCTTGGAGTTGCAGTCACAACCTAACCACAACCTAACACTGAAGGCATACTCAATTTAAAGCCCTCTTTGATGAGTTATTCAAATACGATACTCGGGGTAGAAAACTTGAATGCTCTCCTTCACTTGAGATGGAGTAAGAGAAGGAGAAAGGCAGAACATATGGGTTGATGATAAAGTGGTAGAGGTCTCCGAAGACCAACTACAAACTGCTTCCTTGACAAAGAAAAAGCAAAGGGATGCAGAATAGAAGAGGACGAAATGGTTATGCGAGAGCCAACCAAGATTTCTAGAACCAAAGGGGAATTTGAGAAACCCCCTTTTAACGAGGTCATTAGCCTCAACGAGATAAAGAGTCGCTTAAAGGAGCGCTCAAGAAGAAACAATTCCAATGTGGAAGGGCATCTCATCAAAGGCAAGGGCCCTAGCCAACTTCATTACTGAAGTCATAGCAAGAAATGGTTGGGAGAACCTATGCGCCCTACCTAAAGAGGTAGTGGTGCCAATGGTTATGGAGTTCTACGCTCACCTAACCACTACTGAGCTGAATGTCCTGTTGCTAAGAGGACATGTGGTGCATTACTCAACCTTAGACATCAACAGGCACTATCACCTCAGATCTATCAATAGGGCTGAAGGGAATGAGGCAATGGAAAATATAACTAAGGAGCAGTTGGAGGAAGTCTTAAAGATTGTGGCTCACAAAGAGTGCAATGGAAGATATATGAAAAAGGTGTTAAGACCTTGGTGCCTAGAGACGTTAGGCCCGAGCAAGCCATATGACTTTACTTCATTAAGAACAGGATCCTACCAACGACCCATAACTCTACCATATCTATGGATAGGGACATGATTTTGTACAATATCTACTAGGGGCTTAAGATTAATGTGAGCCGCCTTATCGATGCTTAGATATTGGCTTTTGCAAGGAAGAAGGCATACACGTTGCTCGTCACTCAACTATGCTTAAAAGCTAGGATCAAGCCCAAGATATGAAAAGAGATTGCCTACTCCAATACCGCCATTGATTTTCCCCTCGTCAAGAAGCTGAGGATGAATAGTGCCTAGAAGACTGAGAAGGAAACTTCTTTATTGTCCTTACAAACAGAGGGCTCACCTGCACAACATACGATTGCAAATGGGTCGCAAGTTGCCTCCAATTCTACAACCCCACCTTATGATGACAACCTACACCATCTCATTTTCTTTGAGCTTGCACGTATCAGGAGTAGAATAGGGTCTACTAGACCTATGCTCGAGGGAGAGATAAGGCCATTCAAAAGACATTCACGATGGACCCCTCAGCCTAAGTTCTTGAGTTCCTTCCTTTCCCAACCTTCCTACTCTATAAACAACTTGCCTCTCCTAACAACCACTCCGATGACAGTTCCTCCAAGGACTAGGAAAATTTCCTCTTCACTCTCTTCACTCTCTTCTTTTCTATGCTTTTCATTAATTTAGTTAGAATTGCTTAGTTTTCTTTCACAACTTCTTAAACATATTTGTCAATAGATTTGAATACTCTTTTGCACATATGAGTTTGATTTGTTTGGAAAATGCTTTTCATTTTTGTTTTCTTTGAAAATCCCTATGTGACGATATTTAAAGTTTTTCTCTGCTTAAGTTGTCAATATCACAACCTCTATTTTTTCAAAGCATAAGAATCCACCTTCACTTTTCTATGCAAAAACCTAGTGGAGTCTAACTGCCCTTGTGTTTTAGCTATATAATTTGTGTAGGGGAGTTTAGCCTCAGGGGTTAGTGAGTTTAGGCAAGACCCCAACTTGTTTAGCACTTTTAACCTCATCATGTTTTCTGTTCTTTTTGTCAATAGGGTCATTAACCTCTTTAAGTTTGGGAGGGGGTCGAGCGGGTGAGTGTTATTGTTTGTATTAGGTTGCTAGGACCTAAAAAAAATGAAAATAAAAAAAGGGAGAGATACTCTTCCTTCTTTGAGTTGATTTAGTAAACAAGAGCCTTCATGACATCCATCGTCTGCCTTTGCATGAAAAGTTAAATTATGAAGTGAGAATGTGCAAACAACTCTTGTGGTAACTTTTGTTCATAGTTATATACTTTCACCACAAAGTGTTATGGTTCGTTTGGAAGACCTTCTAATTTAACCACTTTTGAAAAAATTAATTTCAATAAAAATGTCATTATATCTTATATTTTACCAAAAGTAGTTTAAATAACAAATTTGTTTGGTTGCACTATATTCAAAAGAGATTCTATTAATTATAAATTTGTTTTTATTTTTTATTATATATTTTGAGAATTTTCGATCAATCACTTTAAAGTCATTTTTGGATAATTCATATATCAAGTATTTATTCAATAAAGGTTTTTAAATTAAGATTTTTGTAAAAAAAAACTACTTTTGATCACATAAAATCACTCAATAAACTATATTAAACACTTTAAATGATTAATTTTTCTAAAGATGCTTATAGAAAAATACATTTTGTTATAAAAGCATTTTTTTCACAAGTTATTTCAAACATAATATTTAGTAATCTAAAATGAAAGCATGAATGAGAAGAGGGGTTTCTCTCCAATAAAAAGAGAAAAATAAGGGGAAAAAATGATAAGGACAAGGGCCCCTCCACATATCTCCACAATGGTATGATATTGTCCACTTTGGGCATAAACCCTCATGGTTTTGCTTTTGGTTCCCCCAAAAGGTCTCATGCCAATAGAGATAATTATCCTCACATATCTACCCATGATCACTCCCTTCCCTAGCCAATGTGGGCCATTTGTTTGCACTCCTAACAATCATCCCCTCGAACAAAGTACCACAGTTGAGCCTCCCCTCGAACAAATCTGTCTACTCCGCAACGGATCACTCACATTGTGGGATATATTTCTTTGATAGCATCGATCACCTATCGCACCATCCACTTCTTTCCCCTCGAACAAAGAACTACTCCTCTACCAGTGGCGCTTGATAGAGTTACTACTTGCTTGCCGCTCCAAGCACTTTTTTTTCGACTATGGGATTCATCCACAATGTCAACATGAGGCTTCATTACTTTGTTCCACTTTGAGGATTCCTCCGGCACATAGTTAATTAGGTTTAGACCATGGCTCTGATACCAATTGATAGGGCCCAAATAATATAACAACAACCCACCAAGATCTCCTCCAAGACAATCAACCAAAAAATGATACTCCAATACACCATAAATTATACACCTCTTTGATGTGAAGAGTAAAAACCACGGGACTTGTGAGGAGTCCACCCTTGTCACCTTCTCTTATTAAGATAAAATTGAGGGAAAAAGAACCCAAATTAGTCATACAAAGGTTCACAACCCACCAACATATCCATACATAAGAGAATAACAATTGAGAGATTAAAAATAAAAAATATCACCCAATTTTTTTCGGTTCTGTCTATTAGTAATTACCGACAAACTAGAGCTCCAAACGATGATCCAACCGTTCAAAACATGACCCTATGTGTTATCAACAGGCTGACCAAATTTTAGCAAGATCCAACGACTGAAACTCCAGCACTTGACAACTTTGTGGAAGCTATCTCTGAAAAACCGAACTGTACTCCTCCCTCTTCGTTTTTCTGTATATTTCTTTCTATTTTCTTTCTCCTTTTTTAGGTCATTATCACCTTAAAAAAAACCTAGGCTTTCTAGATAAGCCCACACGCTTAAACCCAAGTGGGCTAAATATATAACCGAACATTTTGGGCACACAAACATAAGAAAAAACCTTGTTTGTCTAACAAATGGGCTGGACATGACCTATAACAATCTCCCCCTCCAGCCCCATTATGGGGAAGACATGATCACATCCATGATCACTTGAACTTCATCCTGACAAGCTTACTACAAAGCTCAACCTTGCTTCTAGGAACTACTTTAGTTAGCATATCGGCACTATTCTTGTTGGTGTGGACTTTCTTCAGTTTCATTCTCTTCTCTTCAATCACATCTTGCAGCCAATGATATCTAATGTCAATGTGTTTGGTGCGAGCATGATACATTGAATTCTTCCTCAAATCCATAGAACTCTGACTATCACAGAATACTACATACTCACCTTGCTTCAAGCCCAACTCTTGAAGGAATCTTTTAAGCCACAACATCGCTTCTTGCTTGCTTCCACTATTGCAATATACTCTGCCTCAGTTGTGGACAATGCTACACATTTTTGTAGCTTGGATTGCTATGAGATGGCTTCCCCTGAAAATGTAAACACATAACCTGAGGTAGACTTTCTGTTGTCAAGATCACCTGCCATGTCTGCATCAGTATAGCCTTGAAGTATAGGTTTATCACCTTCATAACACAAACTCAATTTGGAGGTGCCCTACAAGTACCTGAAGATCCACTTCACTGTTTCCCAGTGAGCCTTACTTGGATTGGATAAGAAACGACTCAATAAACTGACCGCATGTGTAATATCAGGTCTAGTGCACACCATAGCATACATTAGAGAACCAACTACAGAAGAATAAGGAGTGGTTGACATAGCTTCTTTCTCCTTCTCTATTGTAGGACAAGCTCTCTTATCTAGCTTGAAGTGAGTTGCTAACGGTGTACCAACAGGCTTAGCATGCTTCATATTGAACCTTCCAAGAACCCGTTCAATATACTTCTCCTGGGATAACCACAATTTCCCAACTTTCCTATCACGAGTAATCTCCATGCCTAAAATTTGCTTTGCAGGGCCCAAATCTTTCATGTCAAAAGAGTTGGGCAAGTCTCTCTTCAAACTTTGAATCATATATGCATCTTGTCCAACTATTAGCATATCATCTACATATAAAAAAAGGATGATGAAGTTACCTCCAAGAAACTTTCTAAAATACACACAAGAATCGGCTGTAGTTCGTTTATAATAATTGCTTGTCATAAATGAATCAAATTTCTTGTACCATTGCCTTGGCGATTGTTTAAGCCCATAAAGACTCTTCTTCAACTTGCAAACAAGTATATCTTTCCCTTTTCCTTCAAATCCTTCAGGTTGCTCCATGTAGATCTCTTCATGTAAATCACCATGTAAAAATGCAATTTTTACATCAAGTTGCTCCAACTCAAGATCAAAACTTGCTACTAAACCCAACACTGTTTTGATAGATGTCATTTTGACCACCGAAGAGAATATCTCATAAGTCAATGCCCTTTTTCTTGTTGCATCCCTTTACCACTAATCTGGTTTTGCGATTTACTATCTTCTCGCCATCCTTTTTGTACTTGAAAACCCATTTGGTTCTCAAGTCTTTCTTGCCCTTTGGAGGCTATACTAGCTCATAGGTTTCATTCTTTTTCAAGGAATTCACCTCCTCCTCCATTGCATCAAGCCACTAGTCTTTCTCACCATGAGACAAGACCTCTTAATAGTTCTCTGGCTCTCCAC
Source organism: Trichosanthes truncata (assembly GCA_033996785.1). NCBI lineage: Eukaryota > Viridiplantae > Streptophyta > Magnoliopsida > Cucurbitales > Cucurbitaceae > Trichosanthes > Trichosanthes truncata. The sequence continues at coordinate 14,928,743 of MU867261.1, read as the reverse complement.
CTTCACTAACTAGAATGAACTCTGAGTTTGGATACTTTATTAAAGGTTTATACTCTCTTGTGGACCTTCGAACCCGTGTATCCTCCACTTGAGGGGCAGATTGCTCTCCTTGCTCATGAACTTCTTCATGAATCACTTCGCCATGCACATCTTCCCCATGAATTTCTTCATTAGATGAAGACACATCAAGATCATCATCATCAATATGATCTGGTACATTACCATCAGGTTCTACCTCATCAACATCATCATGTACATCATCAAGTACATCCTCAACATTCTCATTTGACGACTGAATAACAGAAGGAGTAGAAGTGGAACCATTAGTAGTATCAAAAGACAATTTTGAAATAAAAGTGTACCTTGTACTCAGAAGATCTGCACCCTTCTCGTGCTCAAAGAATACTACATCTCTGCTTCTCACTACCTTTTTCTTTTGTGTATTGTAGAGCTTGTAACCATACTCTTCATCCCCATACGCAACAAATACACATGGATTAGTCTTCGAATCAAGTTTTGACCTCTATTCTTTAGGCACATGCATGTATGCCTTGTTGCCAAAGACTCTCATATGCGAATAAGTGGGATCACGTCCCTTCCATGCTCTTTTTGGAATGTCATGACCAAGAGGAATCAATGGAGATCGATTAATCAAATACACGGCACATTGCACTGCTTCAGCCCAAAATGTCTTAGGAAGATCAGACATTCTAAGCATGCACCTCAGCTTCTCTACAATGGTTCTGTTCATCCTTTCAACAACTCCATTGTGTTGTGGTGTGTCGGGCTCTGTCTTCTCATGTCTAATGCCATGTTGTGAGTAATAGTACTTGAACTCATTCGAAGTATACTCACCACCATTGCCAGATCGAAGACACTTCAACTTTCTTTCGGTCTCCCTTTCTATCAAAGCATGAAACTTTCTGAAAATCTCAAACACCTGGCTTTTTGTCTTCAACATATACACCCAAGTTCTTTGAGTAGCATCATCTATGAAAGTGACAAAATATCTATTGCCACCAAGAGACTCTACCTCAATAGGACCACAAATATCGGATAGAACCAACTCCAATTTTTCTTATCTTCTAGTGGACTTCCTAGAAAAATAAATTTTATGCTGCTTATCTACCAAACAATGATCACAAGGGTAAAGAGAAACTGTTTTATCAACCAGAATAAGAGATTTACCTACCAACAGTTTGATCCCCTTGTCACTCATATGTCCTAGCCTTCGATGCCACAAATTAGGAGAATTGTTATCTTCAACTGCATTCAGCTCACTAGAACATACCGTCAAGTATGTTTTATACAAAGAGCAACACAACTCACCACGAGCAATTGTCATCGAACCTTTAGACAATTTCCACTTACCGTCACCAAATGTATGTTGGAACCCTTCTTGATCAAGGACATTTGTAGACAATAAGTTAAGAAGTAAATTAGGAATATAACGCACATTCTTTAATGTAAGCATGCACCCAACACTTGTCTTCACACGAATATCACCTAACCAACAATGCTAGCTGAGCTCTTGCTTCCCATCTTCACACTACCAAAATCACCAAATTGATAGTTCATGAAGTACTCCTTTTTGGGAACACAATGATATGAAGCACCTGAATCTACTAGCCACTCTGTGTCTGAACTCTCTACATGATGACGCTCACTAGTTTCACAAATCAAAGTGACATCACCATCACTCGTAAAAGCGGCTGGTGCAGTATTTTTATCATCTCCCTCCTTTTGTGATTCCTGCTTCTTACCTTGTTCTTTCTTCTAATGGTAGCAAAACTTTTTGGTATGGTCAAGCTTGTTGCAGTAATAACATGTCCTAGTCTCTTTGTCTCTAGACTTGGACCCCCCTTTGAGTTACCATGACCTTTGGGTCCTTTACTCTTGCTTCTTCCACGATTCTCAACAAGAAGAGCATTCGAATTATCAACTCCCATCCTTTCTTCTTATCTCTTCATTGAACATGCTTTCTTTGATCATATTCGAAGATAGAACACCTTATGGAGCAGAGTTACTAATAGTCACAACCAAGGTTTCCCAATTGTCTGGCAAGGAACTCGACAAGAACAAAGCCTGCAATTCATCATAAAAAATAATCTTCATAGTAGTCAACTTGTTAATAATATCCTAGAAGTCACTAAAATGCTTAGAAACAGACTTCCCACCCTTCAATTTCAAATTAACAAGTCTCTTGATTAATGAAGCTTTATTATGCGCGGTCTTCCTTTCATAAAGACCTTCCCATTTCTTCCACAAATCATATGGGTTGGACTCTTTAGACACATGGTTGGAAATGCTAAGATCAATCAATTGCCTAATAGTCCCCAAAATCTTCCTCTTTAACTTAGCCCAATCTTTCTCTTCCATTTTCTCTGCTTTTGAAGGTTTAGCAATGGTGCTATCAACTTCTATGGTTGTTTCAATTGGATCGTACAAATCTTTGCAAAACAAAAAATCCTCCATCATCGGTCTCCAAATGGAATAATTGGTTGATGTCAGTCTAACCATTGAATTACTTCCACTACTACTAGTAGACTCCATAATAATGATCAAATTAAACCTTGGCTCTGATACCAACTGATAAGGACAATGACCCCTCCACATATCTCCACAATGGTATGATATTGTCCACTTTGGGCATAAGCCCTCATGGCTTTGCTTTTGGTTCGCCCAAAAGGCCTCATACCAGTGGAGATAATTTTCCTCACATATATACCCATGATCACTCCCTTCCCTAACCAATGTGAGACATTTGTTTGCACTCCTAACAAAAAAGGCCTAACAACTATTAAAGTTGGGATGGAAAAATTAAAGTACTTGTAAAGAAAAGGTTTAGACTAAGCTTGGTGAAACAAAAAAGTTCATACTAGACTCGATGGCTAGGGAGTGGATAGAGGAAACGTAATGGGTAAATTAGAGTAGGAGAGTTATGTAAGGAAAGTTAAACCCTATATTGCAAAAACTTAGAGTTATGTCAGCACTAGAGTATGAGACCTCTCCGTCAATACTAGAGTAAAAGACCTCTCCTGAGAGATACCTTCTTATGATATCTTTTTTCGAAATAATTTATTCACCTTCATGTTTAAAACTTTAAGTTCTTGTTGTCTTTGAATTAAATCTCTTAAGGACAAGCAAGAAGCTAAATTTGGAGGTGTGATTACTCTTGGTTACAAGAGTTATTTAGTCCTAATTCAAGCTTATTTATTGCACCTCTAGATACTTTTGATGTTATTTCATGGCTAATGTACTCGAAACTATGCAAGAATGAGAAAGGTACATATTAACCATGTGTTAGCTTAATGTAGTTAATTTATTGTAAAAAGGTTAAATTTATGAAGATTTTATGTAGTTATTGTATTTTTGTGCACAAAGCTTTGTGAAGCCAATATGCAGCCACGATTTCTGCAAGGCACTTCCAATATGTGGTTGCAACTTCACTGTTGATCAATTCAACAAGCTTCTAGTGGAGTCAAAATGAACTGAACTAAATCCACCACCTACCTCTGAAACAGGCTCTAAAACTTTAAGTCAAGCTTTCCACCTACGTTTTAGAAACGACCACCCACCTCTATGCCTATAAAAAAGGCTCATCCATTACTCAAAGGGGGGTCGATCAGAGTGAAGCTAAACCCTTAAAGGATCATGAGCAAAAGTTGGGCCTATCACCATTTTCAGATTTCTCCACCTCCCTTGGTCCAAAGTCAACGATTGCAAAATAGTTCAATCCCCTTGAAAACAGAAGAATTAGAATTGTCGAGAGACTTAGTCCTTTATTGTTTCTCCCTTTTCTTTGTATATCCTCCCTAGTCTAGATTAAATTTTATCATTTTTAGTTTTCTATAATCATGTTGACATTAGTATTGAATTTAATGAAGTATATTTTCACCTCACTTTCCATTATGAGCTAAATTTCTTTGGCATTCAATTACATGGATGTCCTAAAGGACGTTCAAGCTTGAAAATATAAATTTGCTCATTTTTTCCTTTACCTCTATGTGGTTTGATTTTCTTATTTTTTCTGTGCCCATTGTTAGTTTAAACTGGTCATTTAAATTTTCATAAAAATTTAGAATTGAATACTAAAAGGGTTGAGAAATAACGGTTGTCATAAAATCAATATAGGTAAAGAGTATAGAAATAAAATTTTGTTAATTCACCCTAGACAATAGGGCAGTTACCAATAGGATCACAAAAGGTTATGTGGCTAATTAACTAAGTAAAAATTGACAATAGAAATATAGGATCAATTGCTTAGACTCCTAAAGGTACTTTGAAACAAAGGCTGAATAGGTTATGAATCCAATTTGTAGAATAATGTAAAATACAACAGAGCTGCAGACGCATATTGAGCACACAGATAGTCCATTAGGACAGAAATGTAGTTGAATCCTTCCATTATCATTGACATCTTTGCATTCTTACTCACTACACTCATTTTACTCATTTCATCACCCAAATGCTCAAAATTTTCATAATTACCATCCTTTGCAATTTGATAAAATTTTTACTAAAACATCATATATACATTTGTCTCAATAGGATTGATATTTGGAATACTTAATTTACTATTTGTTAAGGCAATGTGCACTTGCACTATAGCTCAATCTCTTTGTAGACTTTGCCTCCATCACTACCACGTGTATCCATGTGTATCACTATTTTCACAACTCAGTGCTAAATCACATTTTCATGTTCATTTTAATGAAAAGGTTGGCAAAATGGTTGTTTTGAAAGAAAGCAATTTGAAATATTAAGGGTAAAATTGAACTTTTGAAATGATAAGAACATAATTGAAACTTAATTACCCTAAAGTTTAGGGATATGTTGTATGATTTTAACCTATATATTTATTGAAACTTAATGATTTTTATAATTTTTCTCACGTTTTAAGAAGCAAATTTTTTATTAAATCTTTAGAAAGTATTGTATTTAATAGGTGAAGTATATAATGTGGTTATAACAACATATTATTTGACACCAACATGAACATAGCTCAATGGTTTAATTGGCATCTACTTTTTTCTTGGAGGTTGGAGGTTCAAATTATCATATCCCATGTACTAAAATAATAATAATAATAATATATTTGACAATAATTTTTTTTTAAAATAATGTATTAAACAATTCGAACGTTGTTTTCATTGATTTTGTCCTATTGTAGCCTAACTTATTTAAAATAAAAAAATGGATAATACTTTCATTATATTATACTAAAAGTTAAGGCACCGTTTGATAATCATTTAGTTTTTATTTTTGATTTTTGAAAATTAAGCCTATAAATAATACTCCCACCTATGGTTTTACTTGTTTTGCCATCTACTTTTTACCTATGTTTTCAAAAATCAAGCCATTTTTTGAAAACTAAAAACAATAGTTTTCAAAAACTTGTTTTTGTTTTTAGAATTTGTCTAATAATTCAAATGATTCCTTAAGGGAAATGAAAACCATTGTAGAGAAATTATGAGAAAACAAGCTTAATTTTTAAAAACCAAAAATCAAAAATCAAATGATTATCAAACGAGGCCTAAGATTTAAAACAATAATATTTGAAACATATTATCTGTTTCTTTAAATAATTATCAAATTATAAACTAAGACTTGATAAGAATAATATCCATTAAGATTATAATCAAGAATATTAATTCTCAAATAAAAATATTAATAATTTCCCTTAAAAATAAAAAATAAGAAAACATAATTTAGTATCGAATGACATTTTTTTTAGTTGTGGAATTTGAAAAAATATAACTGAATATTTTCAACACCATATTCTTATTTAGATTCACTATTTAGGAATAAAGTTAATATTCTATGAAAAACTTTTCATTGGCATCTGAATTAGAATTAATTCATTGAGCAATATAGTTAAACATTTTCATGATTTGATACATTTAGACTAAAATTAAATCTAATTCTTGCAGAAGATATCTTTAATTTCATGTGAATAACTCAATTCATATAAAATAAGTTTTTTTTTTTGGCAAACCCATATAAAATACGTATAGATCATACTTTCCACAAGAAAACATTAATGAGTAAATTACATATTTTTGAAATTGAATGTATTTTGTTGGGTAGGAGATAATTGAATATTTTTGAAACTGAACACGTAACAAATACCATTTAATCTAATCTTATTTATCTTTAATTTAAATTATTTAAAATTTATTTAAAAAATTGGTATGCGAAGCTTCTCCTCTATTTTACCTTAAATATGTATAATAGATAGATAATAGATAAGACAAACCTTTTTCTTCCAAACCCATCTTTGCAATCTTCTTACGGTTGAGGATCTTTATGGCAACCTTGTACCCCGTTAGTTTATGTTCTGCAACTCTAACTTTTCCAGTTGAACCAATTCCAAGAATTCTTCCAAGCTTGTAATTTTTGAGAAACACTTCAATGGTCCTATCCTCATTTCTAGCCATATTATCCATTCAACGATCTTAGAAATGCCTTGCAAATATTGTGTGATGGTATTAAATTAAAATTAGCTAAAAACAAGATAAACTAATGATTAATCATAATAAGTGAAAGATCATTCCAACAACAACATAAAAAATAAAAGAACGAAAGAAAATAAAGAAAATAAAAAAAGAAGAACAAAGAGTATTTGATCCCATAGTCCTCCAACTTAAAAAGAATTAACACTAGTCAATTCATATTTCAGCCTGCACCCCTAACACCTAGTTGTAGTTTTAGGACAAAAGGAATATTTTCTTTTCTCTCTCTCTCTCTCTCTTTTTTAAAGAGAGATAAGGACTCTTTAACTTTGGAAAATGGTAGAATTAATTCCTAAAAAAATGGTAATGTTAATTAGTTTTGAAAATAATATTTTATCTTCAAATATATTGCATGGGAGGAAATTGATGGAGAATTGTTTTTTACTATTTCTTCCCATACCTAATTCAACAAGTTCTTTAGCCCTTCATTCAACATTCCATTTTTTATATATATTTCTTCTTAACATTAACATTGTATTTAGCAAAACCATAAATTTATTATATATTTTTATTACTTTAACTGCTGAATACCAATATTCTATTGGCTAAACCTACTACTTTTATTGAGGAAAAAGAAATTTGTTCAAGCCTCTCTAGATTTTATCATCTATATTCAAATATCAATGAATTGTTATAAAATTTACATTATTGAGACTATTTTTATTTGTTTCTTTTTTTTTGAGTTAAACACAAAACGATATTTTAATTTATGTTATGAATGCTAAGTATGATATTTATATATATATATTTATTTTAAACATAAGTTGGTAGACTCTGTTTTAAAATTATTTTTCCTTATTTTTCCCTGTGCAGGAAGCAAAGAAGGATTTGAAAATTGGTATTTCTTTAGATTGAAAGTAAAACTTTGTCTCACCTCATGGAAAAATCATAACTCATCTAATAGATATAACTTAAAAAACAAATTACAGAAGAAAGATGAACAGTTTATAATATGAAGGATGTAAAGAAACAAAAACTCTACCTACGTATAAGAATAGGAAAGAAAAAATTCATTAAAAAAAAAAGAAAAGATGGAAGTGGTTTGAAAATCGAACCTGTGGTTGTAATAGATTGCAGAAAAAAAGGAGTCCCTAAGAAACAGATTTCCAATCGCTCAAACAGATGATAGGCTGCGAATCTCTGTCTTGGCTCTCTGTCTCTGAAGTGGAAGAGGGCATTTTAATGGCGGAAAGGGTAATTTGGGTAATTCCAAATTGATGAAAAAGAGAGTGGCCAATGGGAGGATAATAGCGATGCCTTCTGTCTTTTCGGAATAATTTAACCTCAATTTCAACTTTCAACCCCCCCCCCCCCCCATATATATATATATATATATATATATATATATATATATATTTTTTTTTTTTTTATTTTTAAAGGCAATGACGTTTATTAGAAAACAAAAGAATAATTAGTAAATCAATTACTAAGTCAAATTAGAAAATGATGTTTTTGCTTCGATGAAACAAATTACAAAATTTATATATCCATGTATTTTTTTTCTTTTTTTTAGACATATCCATGTATTGTTCAATGTAATAAAATTTAAATTTTAATGAAAATTGACTCACCTTTATAAAGTTCAATGTATAAGTGATGTTAAGCTTTAGCTACCAATTATAGTTATGCCACTGCTTGGTAATCTTTAAATAATACAATTAATGTGCCACACAAGCGTTAAACTAACAAAGTTAACAACGCTTCACTCTCAAACACAAAATTGAAAGTTCTTTAGGGATCTGTTTGAAATTTTTTAAAGTTCTAAGTATTTCATAAAGACAAAGTAATTCTTTCCATAAAAAAGTTAATTATGGTAACTCATTAGATTTTTCTATTTTTTTTAATTCTATTTAATAAAACATAAAAAAGAATATGAAATTTAACACTATATATTAATTAATATCGAACAGTTTTAAGTTTAATTTGATCTTGTTTGATCAAGAAATTATAAAAATTATACATGTAAATGTATTTCAATTTTGTATTATTGGCAAATAAAGTTGCATAAAAACATGTTTATGGTTCATTGGTGATGGGGACTAGGCAAAGTTTTATACTAAAGACATAAAAGAGTTTATTTAGTGGGGTGATCACACAAACTAAGGCATCATGCACAATATTAGTCTCTTGATTTCCTAACCTCTTAAGATCCTCTCTCATCTTCCTACATTCACTCATATAGTGACATTTCTCGTAGTAGTAATAACACTCTATCCATGTATTCCTATGATTCTCCTTTCTCTTACTACTACTCGATTTATTTTCATCATATTTAACTTTATCTTTACACTTATTAGGCACTAAAGCTGACCCCACAACAGGTTCTTTAACATTACTTTTCCTACAAATTTCTTTAACAATAGCTGCATAAAAAATCTTTAAAAATTTCAACGTTCTATCACCTAACAAATTCGATACTATTGTCTTCATTGTTTCAAAACTTTTAGGTAAAGAAGTTAATAACTGAATAATATTCATCTCGTCAGTAAACTCTATCTTAACTAAGACTAGTTAATTGATAAGAGTTGTGACTTCATTATTATTGAAATCAACAGAATAATTCTCATCCATTTGTATATTGAAAAACTTCTTAACTAGATAGACCTTATTATTAGTTGAGAGTTTGTCATACTTGTTTGTTGGCGAGCTTCCATCAATTTCATTGCAATAGTCTTGCTTATTCATCCAATGCTTCTCACTCTTCATCTTTCATCCTTTCAAGTTTCTTACTCATAGCCTTATACACTTTCTTGTAGATTAGGTAATCCTTGACCTAAATCTTCCAATGCCCAAAATTTTTCCCATCGAATTTGTTGATCTCTCAAAACTTGACGACTCTAAAAATTGCATGATGATAGCACTCATTTACTGCTATCTTATTCATATTTATTTGGCTCGTTTTATGCTTTAATTGTGAGCTTTGATATCATTTATTATTGATTTCATAGATTCTGAGCTTAAGAAGCAAAACCAGAGTATTTGGGAGTGAAAGGGTGAAAATGGAGCTCAAAGGACCAAATTTGAGAGACTAAGTGCTGAAGGAGCTCAATGTAGCTTGAAGATCCAAGAGGAGGGCATCTTGATGCCACTTTGGGCATCTCAATGCCCTAATTTAATGTGCAAACTCGAGAGAAAATGTTGAGACACTACTCTTCAGCATATTTCAATGCTACCAGGAGGCGTCACAATGATGTGTTCAACGCTAGAAATGCATAGAGGCTTATTTTTGTCTGCAGCGATGAGACGCTACTTGTAGTGCATCGACGCTACTTCGATTTCCCATAAATGAAATAGTGCGTTTGGTACAACATCGAGATGTTGTCCCTAATGTTTCGACGCTGCAACGGAAGATATATAAATTCTTCTCATTCTTGTCCGAAAAAAAGGAGGCAAATTAAGGTTCTTGGACCCAAATCTTGATAACACTCTATTTTGGATGTTTTGGGATAGCTTTTGAGCTGTTGATCATCAAATCGAAGCCCCGAATCATGGTGGATCAAAGCAGGAGCAAAATATCGACCTTGGTTGTTGCTTTCTTTAGGTTTCCCTTTTCATTTGTGTAATCATACTATGGTAGAAGTTAAAATTTTAGTTGTGTTTTTTGTTATTATGGGTTTCTAAGTCCTTAATCTAGGGACTTTAATGTAGCCAATTGGATCTCTCTTTACTAATTAATTAGCCATTTAATAATGTATTTTCATATTAGCTCATTTGTGTAATCCGTTCTTAATGCTTTTAAGCTCTCGGCCAAAGTTTAAATGATTAGTTGTCTAAATTGTTACTCGATGGAGGGAATTTAGGCCTATGATTGCATGACTAGTGGTGTTTGCCGAGTGACAGCCTGTGGTGAGAGAAATACCATTAGAGGTTGAGAATGAAGGGAAGTAATGTCATGTGTGTTAATTAGGACTACAAACATGTGGGTTAGTTAATAAAACATGAGATTAGGATGACACCGATAGGAGATTCCTAGAATTAGAATTATAGGCTTATGGGTTATGTGATTAGATAATTTTAGATGCTAATTAATTACGTTAAGGGTCCTATTGGTGAAGTTAAATTATCTAGAGCGTCTAACATTGTTTGTCTCTCCTTTATTGCAACATTTTTAGTTGATTTTATTTGTTTCTGCAATTTATCTATCGTTTTATGCTTCTAAATAAAATTGAGCGCAATTATTTCTAATAATCAAATAAATTTTAAACAATTCTCATGGACGATACTCTGAAACTCAATAATCACTTATTACTTTACCAGTGCACTTGCGGCTATGCAAAATACATGCATCAAGTTTTTGGTGCCATTGTAGGAGAATCAGTGTTAATTTTTGTTTGATATTGGAAAGAACGTGTTTGGTTATAATGAATTTTTTTTTTGTTGTTTTCTTTATTTTTCTTTATTTCTAGTATTTTTGTGAATTTTCTATTTTGAGGAGGCCATTGATATATGTGAAGTGATAAGGTGGTTAACCTTATACCTTTGGATTTAGAAATTTGTAGGACTTGTTGACTCATTTGAAAGGAGAAGAGAACGCACACTAAAATCATGGTCTAGCAGCAATAAAAGCCCAAGGCGATTTGAGACTACTTTCCACTTGTTCTTCCTATAGATCACTCCGGGATAGTGTACACACCTATCCAGGAGAACTGTTTCAAGTTGAAGATTGGATTGATTCAGATGGTTTGCAATAGTCTTTTATGGGACTGATAGCACTCAAATAGTGCTTTTCAAGGGACTAATAGCACTCAAATAGTGCTATCTTAGGACCTTTTATTTAGCTAGTTTTATGCTTAAATTGTATGCTTTGATGCTATTTTGTGTTAATTTTGTAGAAACCAAGCTTAAGGAGCAAAAAATCAGAGTGTTCAAGGGTATTTTGATAATTTTGGAAGCCTTTTAGAGCTATTTTAAAGATCCATGAAGAGAAGAGTTGAAGTTTTGTCATAAGAACTCAAAAGGAGGGGGTCTCAAAGTTGGTTGGAGTGTAAAAATGATGCAATTTGATGTGCAAACCTGAGAGCAAATGTTGAGAACATGTCCCTGGAGCTGCATTTTCGTCTGTAGCATCTCGATGCAGCCTTCAGTGTCTTGATGTTGGAGGCACACGCGCATAAGAAAAATGGAGCTTTTCGATAGCGTCGAGATGCTACCCTTAGCGTCTCAAAGCTATCTCGATAAAGAGTATATCTTCTTCTCATTCTCTTCGAGCAAATAGAGGCCAATTCGAGGATTTTAGCCCTAATCTCGATTCAACAACAAAATTGGGAGTTTTGGGATAAATCTTAGAGCGTTATTGAAGATCTCAAGCTCAAGAAACGTGGAGATCATCACAAGAATGCAAAATCGACCATCGATTTCGATTTCTTTCCTTTTCCATTGATTTTTGTTTATGTTTTATGGCTGTAAATTAGAGTTTAGAGATTGTTTTGATGATTATGAGTAGCTAGACTCTAAATTCTATGGGTTTGATGTAGTTTATTGGACCTTTACTTAAATAATTTCACATTATGGTTTAATTGTCATTTATGACGTTCATTTATACATTTAGCTTAATGCTTTTAATCAATTGAGCACTGATTAATTAGTTTGCTTTCTAATGGAAACTTGACGGAGAGAAGTTAGATGAGAACCCAAATACATGACTAGTGTTTATTTATCTGAGTGACAACAGAGTTAATAAATAGACATTAAAGGTTACAATTGAAGGTCTTTAATATCATGTTTTAGTTAATTAAGGTTACAGACACGTAGGTTACTTAATTATGCATGAGAATTAAAGGAGACCGACAGGAGATTCCATGAAATTAGGCTTCTAGACTTACAAATTAAATGTCGAATTGATTAAGTAATTAAGGTCCAATTAATGAAATCAATACCCTAGAATTATCCCTTGTGATTGTGTCTCCATTTATCTTTTGCTTTCTAGGTTAGCTCTTTAGTTTTCCTTGCTTGCTTTAGATTTTGTTCTTTAAATAAACTAAAGTAAGAGTATTCTAGTACTTAAGCAAATTGACAATTCCAATCCCTTTGGAGACGATACTCTATACTCAAAATCAGTATATTACTTGACCCGTGCACTTGCGGTATTGCAAATTATACACATTAGGGACATCCATTAGAGGATATGTATTCTCACTTGAGTTCATTTTTGGAGATCTGTAGGACGATAAAAATGATGGTGTATCCCCCAATGTTGTACGCTTACGATTATTTCCCTTCTCTTTGTAGGACAAAGAGAAGGATTGGTTGGAGTCCCTGGCACTTGGAAGTACCACTTCTTGGGAAGAGCTAGCTCAAGCATTCCGACCAAGTTCTTTCCGCCACAAAAACGACGAAGTTGAGGATAGAGATTAAAACACATGAATAATCTTGTTGAAATGTAAAGAAAAATTGCTAATTAAATAAAGTTTTCATGAATGTAACAAATTACAAATCCTAAGAATAGAGTTTAGCCACTCAAAATTAATAATAAAAACCTAAACTTATGTAAAAATCCATAAAATAAACTACAAAGGAAAAAATATAAAAAATAAAAACTCTTTGATGTGTGTCAATCCTCATCCTCGATGTGATGTGCCGCAATCTCACATCTTGAATTCCTTCATTGGCTCCCATGAGTGTCTTCTAAATGCCAAAAGCTGAGTAGAAATCGAAGTCTGGCTTTTCTCACTCCAATTTGTAGAAAAACGCTCTATTTATAATATTGGGCAGCATCTCAATGTTGCAATCCCATTTTGTGTAAAACTAGGAAAATCAAGACAACTTCAAGATGCTGCCATTCATATTCCTTCTTGCATTTGAAACAACAGGTAGCATTTTGACGCTACATGCAGCGTCTCAACGCTACACGAAATTACCTAGCGCGCGTTTCATAAACAGAAGGCTTGCGACATGATGCTTCAGAGCATATAGACGTTGCTAGGTAGCATCTTGACGCTATGCTTGCAGGTTGAAAAGCTTGAAGGCTGATTTTAGAGCGTCTTGATAATCTAGATGGCGTCTAGATGCTGTCCTTTCAAGAATTTTGGCTGCAACTCTTCATGTCCCAACTTGGTGACTTAACTCTTCATGTCCCAACTTGGTGACTTAAATTGATGTCAAATAAGGCACTTTTCACAATATTTACTTCAAAAACCCCGTTTCTTCTTTAAGCACTCGAAATCGACAAAATGACCAAATAAATACATGAAAGCATTAAAATATAGCACAAACTAGCAATTAAAATAAGTCCTAGGAATAGCACATTTTGTGTGCTATGAACAACTTTCCACCATTTCTCTATAGCTAGCTGATGGCTTGATGACATATCCACGAGGTATTATAGAGGATGTTTTGGTGACGGTTGTCAATTTTGTTTTTTCCATAGATTTTGTAGTACTTAACGAAAAGGCAGATGACTCGAGAATCCCAATTATTCTTGGAAGACCCTTTTTGTCCATAGGTAAGGTTGACTTTTGCATTCATACAGGTAAGATGACCTTCCAAATTGTAGATGAAAAAGTAGTATTTCAAATTTTCTGCCCTATGCATGTTCCTAAGTTTGATAATAAATGTTGTAGGGTAGATGATAATTCTTATTTTTTAGAATTATTTAGCTCACAAAGGATGGTTATTCTTGTCTTATCTATTTTGTTGAACCCCCAAAAATCTATTGAATTTGAGCAAAGTGTTAAGAAATCCTCGAGCGTGATGAGAATCCTTAAAATTAGAAGGAATAGATAAAAATGTTGAAATTTAGCTGATTTAGTTGGTTATTGTGCAGTTTTAGAAAATGAGAGGATTGCAGCACAATTGCAATGCAATTGCACCCTAGAAGGCAGAAAAACGAGATTTTTAGGATTGGCCAAATTTAAAAGATTCCACCATTTATTTCTCTTTAAATCAAGCAAAGATTTCATACATCAAGCTGTATATGGAGTGTGAAGAAACTCTAGATGCTTGAAGGATATAAAATGGAGGGAAACAAAGACAAAAAGTATAATTCCTCATTGGAAGAAAACCCATTTTTCTGCACTTTTTCTTCTTTTTATCTTGCTGTCTAGTTTTCTTCTTCCTCTATTTTTCATCGTCTAAATTAATCCGACCTATGAGAAATCTTCAGGTTGTAAATATTTGACTCGCCTTGAAAGGGGATGAGGAGAATCGATTAAGAAGGAAGAAACCTAGGTTGAAAAAAACAGCAGTTTTGTAATTCTTTAGATTCAAGTTCTTTAGCTTTTATTTTTTTATTACTTTGAATTCTAGAATGTTGTTATAGCTCATCAAATTATTTTCATTTTGAAGTTTCTATTTTGAGCATTCATTGGTCGCATGATTTATTCAATAAATCTCCAGTAACATTTCAATGGGTTGATTTTTACTCCATTACCATAAGCGATTTCTTTTGTTGTAGCTTTTAATACATTGAAATTCTATTTTGTGTTTTGGGTTTTTAATTTTGTTCATATGACTCCTGCAAGTTTCCATTTTATTATTTTTTGGTTTTCTTTGTTCAACATGAGCTAAATCTCTCTTTTAAGGATTGATGTCTATGAATGCCCTAGAAGTGAGAATGTGAAACTTATATGCAAGGGCAATCCGATTTAACAAAAAAGTTATTTGCTTTTACTAATTTATGTGTTTTTAGGAATCTTTGATTGATCAACTAGGGTTGCTTCTAAGTCTAAATGTAATACAGAAAGGTTTAGAGGAAGGTGGATTTTGTAAAAGAAATGGGGTACAAGGCTTAGACATAAGTAATGCTTGATCCTAGACATAGGTCGAGCCCCCAAAACTACTAGAATGCGGTCTTAATTTATCTAAGTATGATTGGCCATAGACATATAAGTCCAATCACTTAGCCTCCTAAGGGTTTTGAATCAAAATCGAATAGGAGTTGATTTGGTTTATAACTACTTTGTGTTAAGGCGCGTTTGCAATTGCAATTGAGTTGCAATTCTCACCAAAGGGCATGATCAAGCTTGAATCCCTCTTTTCATTATCTTGACTTTTTTTTTTCATTTTACTTTCTAGCAAACAACCTTTTCAACTTTTAAAAATTGGTTACCAAAGTTGTACTTTGAACACAGTCTTGCTATTCTTGAATTTTGTTTGTATCTATTCCCTGTGGGATCAATACTTTGGAGTACTTTCAATTTTATATTACTTGCATCGATAGTGTGCACTTACACTAGGTTGAATTCTTTCTTTTATATTTAAGTCGCAAAGTTCAGTTGATCAGTAGAAGTTTTGAATACTGTTCCTGCTGATGTTATGAACTTATCTGTTAATTCTGTGGAAAATGTTGTGGTTGATTTGAGCTATGAGAATATGAAGTAGGAGCTCGTTAACACTCTGTTTTGGCACGTTTGGGAGAGCTTTTGGGCTGTTAGTCTTAAAATTGGAGCTCGGGATCATGGTGAATTGAAGTAAGAGCGAAAGATCGACCTTGGTTATTTCTTTCTTTAGATTTCCCTTTTCATTTGTGTAATCATACTAATGTAAGCTTGTTGAAGGCTCATCAAATACATGTATAATTACCAATCTAAAATTAACTACATGTAGTAATTAATAGTGGACCGGGCGAACCACAGGGAACTGAAGAATTGATTTCTATCGAATGGATTTCTTATTGACACGGACTGACACAGACTAAGGGGAGTTTGGGACCAAGCATAAAAGAGGTAGACAGACTAAAAGCAATAAAGATAAAGATATCACCTTAAGCATCAATTCGGGGTAAGACTAGCAACAATGTAATTTTCGATCACAGATGACCAATATGAAATCTAATGAACAATTTATCACGTAATCGACTTTACCAGAAAAGCCGATGAAAGCTCCTAAGAAAATTTAGGTCCCCTAAATCAATTAACCCAACCTAGCATCGAGTTAACAACCTAAGTAGCCTTAATTAGCTGGGCACGATACCATTCCATACTAATGTTGCTTGCTGCCTTACACTCTAAGGATTGATTAAGACGAATCGATTAAACTAGATTGCCCTATCTAATTTAAATAACCCATTTTCTTAATTCTAAGGTCGTATCATGTAAACTACATGGGGAGGAAGCTCCTTACTATGCAAACATGAGTCGGACCTAACGCTACTTAAACTAGAAATCATAAACTTATTCGACACGAATAGGTTTCTAGGCTATCTACGAATAAATCCATACTTTAGCGTTAAAGCGAGAATTAAGAAATAATAAACATGTTGAAAAGATATTTGACCTACTTGTTACTTTAAACTAGCCTATAGAATATACTTGATAACACTCATTTATGAGTGTTATTTGGCTCTAAAAAATAATCTATTTGCTTAGAAAGCGAGTGTTTTGATAGAGTGAATATTAAGAATGCGGAAGCAATTTTGGATCTTAAGCACTCTAATTTGATCAATTTTATCATACAAAAACATGCTCAAAACTGGAAAAACAGAGAATAAGAACACAAACCTTTGTAGCTCAAAATTCTCTTAATCTGTGGGCTTTCTTTGAACACAAACCAGTTGTGGACCTCCTCTAGAGTATTCCCTACTATCCTCAGGCCTTGGAACAGATTGTGGGATCTTTGATTGAGAGAATTTGGGAGAAGAATGAGTAAAGGTTTAAAACCAAGAGCTAGAGAATTTTCTTCAATAAACATTCTTCTTACCCATTGTGTTACTTCTCTATATATAGAAAACCAACAAGCTTCTATTTTTACTTAGTGAAGAAGCCAACACATTGAAGACAAGAAGCTTGTTCATTAAGTAATGAATTTGGTCCATATTTCATTTCCAAATGAATTTGAATTCTCTTTTAATTTTAATTCAAAATTAATATAAAATTAATTTTAAATTAAAATCAATTTATAATTAATTAAACAATTTAATTAATTTTAAATAAATATTTAATTTAATATCAAATATCAAATTAAATAATTGGACCAATCCCAATTTCTCAAAACGAACGTTCGAACATGAATCCCTATTCATGTTTTAAACCAAACCAATATTTAAATCATATTTAAATATTTCCAACTCTTCTTTATCATAGTTTAATTCATAATTAAGCTATGAAACTTTAAGTATATCGCATATAATTAACTTTTTCTCCCAAATTCGAATTTGAACAATTCAAATTCTTTTCTCTCAAATTGTTACAAAGCTTAGTCCGAGCTAGTAAGGAGAACCTAATGGACCTACAGATCATGAGCTCCAACGATACGAGATTAACCGGCCAAACTCTTTAGCCTAGCTAATCAACATTCGTTAACCACCGGGACACTCCACTAAAGCCCAGTGGCTGCACTCTCCTCACTGTAGATATATTTCTGTCCACTCGATATAACCATGATTAGTAAGTCGATCCTTTACAGGTCGTTCGTAATTACAGCTGGGTCAAATAAACCGTTTTACCCCTGTAATTACTTCTTGTTCCTTAAGTCCCACTGATCCTCTAATGAACAATTTGGTTTGTGGTCCAACCAACAAAACGTATCCCTCTCGGGCCAACGAGAGGGTAGGCCCATTGTTCAAGACCCGGAGTCAGTACTTAAGGGAACAACCTCTCTACTAAACCCTAAAGCGGGTAGGAGTGAATTCCATCTCGCATGACTATGTTCCCAACTATCTACCTGGTATTATCTCCAAAATGGGAGGCTTATTGAGTCGGCGATCTCGGGCCACTCTCACCCATGCAAATCTAAGGATAATCCCGAATAAACAGGAGTTCATAGCACGCTCAGGATTAAGATCGAGTTACCTAGATCATCGTATAAATATAGTCAGTTAAGACGGTAAACGGAGTTATAAAGTCTAAGTGACTATTTCGCGGTCCAGTCTTATGCAAACTCATTGCATAGGACGCCCCCACTTTCATGTCTCCACATGAACGATTCAGGATCACATCGTTAGTACTATACAAAGTGGGCCGCGTCCATAGTGTCTCCAGGATAAGGTACCCAGCCCTATCCCTATACTATAGACCGTTCTGGCTATAACTCGAACTTGATCCACTTTGATGTCATACATAAAGTTCAAGTATGCATACTATAGCCAAGGGTTCTTAGTTCATTGGATTTGGGTTATAGAATACACAATTCACTTTATTCAATAACACATTTACTGAATACACCTCAATAACATCTTTATAGTAAAATAGAATATACATTCAGTTTACAAAACCACGAGTTTTAGGACATAAAACCCAACATGTTTAATATTATAATGCATGTCATTAAGAGTAAATTTAAGTAAAAAATAAGTTTTGCATGTGTTTGAAGTCTTGATTTTGTAAAAATAAATTTTTAGGTGTATTTAGAGTCATTTTTGTTAAGAAAGTGTTAATTTTTGTCGATTTTTTGTAGGGGCTAAAAAAGGATCCAAATGCGCCCACATTCTGGCCGCAACTGTGGCAAGTGAAAGATGATCCAAGAGATATGCAACAAGGATGTGCTAGTAATTTAGAGTAGAAGCCAAATTCCAATTGTTGCAGAAAGAACTTAAAATGCACCCAACCATGCAGCCTCATTTAAGTCATTTCGACAACAACACAATTGCACTCACTATGCAGCCATAATTGGACCTTTTTGATATATTCTCCAAGATTCGCGAGATTTGCAAATAAAATCAGATAAAATCAATTACTCTCCAACAAATCTCCAAGGATCAAAGGATATAATCGGCCAAGCCTCTCCATACTAATCTCGGCAGCAAACCTTAGGCCTTGAGGTCTATAAAAGGCGACTAAAGCTTCAGTTTCATGAGCGCTCAAATTTCTACTTTCTTCACTAAATTCTACAGTCTTCTTTTCTTTCCAGCTATCATATCGAGTCTCCCCCAAGTTCTATTCATACTTCATTTGGATACTAACTTCGAAAGAAGATGAGTGTAAGCACTCGTTCTCCTCGAAATAAGTTGAACTAGGTCAGAAAGAAGAACAAACTTCGGGTTCTTTATGGCTTTTATTCAAGTTTTGTACGTTATGTTTTTCTTTAAAGTTTAGTTGTTTTTTTATTCTTTCATTAAGTTGTAATTTTCTATTTCATTTATTAAATTTCAATTCTTTAAGTTGTAATTCAAGTCTTGTTTCAAGTTGTTATTGTTTCAATTCCAAACTTTCAGTATAGTTCTGTTCCTTTATTTCAATGAAGTCTATCTTTTCTCAATCAAGTCTCTCTTTTTATTTTCTGTACTTTAGTTTTCTTTTCAATGAGTAGCTAAACTCCTTGGAGGGGATTCAATGAAGTGAATACCCTAAAAAGGAGATAAGCCCCACCATGTGACTCTAACAACTTTGCTTAACATTTAGCATCGTTTGCTTTTATTGAGTTTAAGTTTCATTGATAGCTTAAACTGATCACTTGAGTTAGCATAGTTTGTGTGAGATTCAATACTGAAAGGGTTGGATCGAGCACACATTTTAATAAAAGCAATTTAAGAGAAGAGTCTAGACATAGAACTTCGCTTTTTGTACCTAGAGATAGGACAAAAATCTTTAGAATCATTGAGTTGTGTTCTTTATTTATCTAAGTTAAAATTAGCCATAGAAATATGTGTTTAATTTCTTAGACTCCTAAAAGTGCTTAAAAAAGGGCTGGATAGGTGTTGAACTAGATTCATGGTGTTAAGTGTCGGTTAGGGTAAGTTGCGGGCACATTTCAGTAGCATTTTGTCTGAATCGCACAAAACTCGAAAGAGTTAGTATGTGGGCGCAAGAGGCAGAATCTCTAAAATAGTCAGACCTAGTTAAGCAAGTTTGCAGGCACATGGTGGGTGCATTTCCTCAGGGTTGAACCAGATTTGAATCCCCTACTTCTCATTACTATTTTCTTATCTTATCTTTTAGTTTCCTTTATTTTTATTGCACAAAACGCCGAAACATCTTATTTACTTGGTTACCTTCGGTTACAACTTAAAAGTACTTGTGTTGTACCTGAAAGCTTTTTGTTAACCATTCCCTTGGGTTTGAAACTTGGAATACTTCCATATATTACTTGTTTGGACAACGACCACTTACGCTTTGTTTTTCTGTGTTTCTGCAGCATCCCATCAAGTTTTTGGCTTTGTTGCTGAGGAACGACTTTTTAACAAACGTTTTTTTAGTTTTTCAGCATAATTAGGATCAGTTTGCGACTATATTTTCACTCTGTCACAAGAATCCGACTAAAAAAAGAAGGCTAAAAAAAGAAGGCTAGGAGAATACGAGACTATAGCTCTCACTGAGAATTGCATTGCTCTCTTAAGAAGCAAGGTGCCACCTAAATTGCAGGATCCAGGCAGCTTCACTATCCCATGTATGATAGAAGGACAAGATGTTGGAAGAGCATTATGCGACCTCGAAGCCAGCATCAACTTGATGCCTCTGTCGGTTTTCAAGAAGCTAGGAATTGGAGAAGCTAGACCCACGACGGTAACTTTGCAGTTGGTAGACATGTCAATAGCTAAGCCCATTGGGAAGATTGAAGATGTCCTCATTAACGTGGACAAATTTATTTTTCCTGCAGATTTTATCATCCTAGATTGCGAGGCAGACAGGGAAGTGCCAATCATCTTGGGAAGACCATTTCTAGCCATGGGAAGAACGATCATAGATGTCCAAAAAGGGGAGCTGACTATGCGAGTTAATGACTAATATCTCACATTCAATGTGATGAAGGCAATGCGCTACCCAAGGGAATCAGAGGAATGCTCAAGTTTAGAACTTTGTGATTCGTTTGAACTTTATGATTTGCAGGAAGACATCTTCATAGGAGAAAGTTTTATAAAAGAGAAGTTTGAAGAAGCTCTGGAGCAGAAGTAGCACAGATTGCGTCTGCAGATGAAGAATCAAGTGCATTGAGACCAACATATGATAAAACAGTACCACTGAAACCTTCATTGATTGAACCACCAGTGCTGGAACTCAAGCCACTTCCATCTCACTTGAAATACATATGTTTGGGAAAGGATGAGACTCTACCAGTGATTATCTCCACAAACCTCATTGATGAACATATATTTTCTTTATTGTAGGTACTCTCCAAGCACGAGAAGGGGCTAGGATGGACAATAGTAGATATACGAGGAATTAGTCCTTCTTTTTGCATGCACAAAATCAATCTGAAGGAGGGAGCCAAGAAGTCGATAGAGAACCAGAGGAGATTGAATCCGATGATGAAGGAGGTGGTTCGCAAATAAATTTTGAAGTAGATTGATGCAGTAGTGATCTACCCCATAGCAGATAGCAGCTAGGTTAGCCAGTGCAGTGCCCCAAAGAAATGGGGAATGACTGTTGTAACAAACGAGATGAATGAGCTTTTTCCAACCATGACTATTACAGGGTGAAGAGTGTGTATGGACTACCGTCGCCTCAATAAGTCCACAAAGAATGACCACTTTCCATTGCCTTTTATCGATCAAATGTTGGATCGTCTTGCAAGAAAGAAGTACTACTGCTTTATGGACGAATAGTCATGTTACAACCAGATCACAATAGCTTTAGAAGACTAGGAAAAGACGACATTCACATGTCCTATGGAACCTTTGCTTTCAGAGGATGCCATTTGGACTGTATAATGTCCCAACGACTTTCTAGAGATTCATGATGGCCATTGTCTCGGAAATGGTGGAGAGAACCATGGAAATTTCCATGGATGATTTCTCTGTCTTTGGAGAATCTTTCACTCATTGTCTTATGAATCTTAAATAGATTTTACAGCGCTGTGAAGACACCAACCTAGTGCTCAATTGGGAGAAATGTCACTTTATGGTGCAGGAAAGCATTGTCCTAGGGCATAAGATCTCACAGAAAGGAATCAAGGTGGACAGGGCAAAAGTAGAGATGATTGTAAAACTTCCTCCACCTACATCAGTAAAGGAGATCAGAAGCTTTTTAGGTCATGCAGGATTCTACAGACGATTTATAAAAGACTTCTCCCACATTTCTAAACCTTTATGCAATTTGCTAGAGATTCACAGACCATTTGTGTTCGACCAGGATTGTTTAATTGCTTTTAACAGGTTAAAGAATGCATTAATCTCAGCCCCTATAATGATTGAACCTAACTGAAGTTAGTCGTTTGAGCTTATGTGCAATGCAAGTGATTTTACTGTAGGTGCAGTACTGGCTCAGAGAAGGAACAAGATAATACACCCCATTTACTACGCCAATAAAACCATGAATGATGCACATGTTAACTACACCACAACAGAGAAGGAGTTGCTTGCATTTGTATTCACATTCGATAAATTCAAATCATATATGGTTGGGACAAAAGTGATTGTCCACACAGACCACTCGGCGTTCAACTATCTTCTGTCAAAGAAGGATGCTAAGCCCTGACTCATCAGATGGATTTTTCTTTTGTAGGAATTTGATCTGGAAATCTTAGACAGGAAAGGAATAGAAAACCAGGTTGCAGACCACTTGCCAAGTTTAGGGTTGGAGGCTCAGCGGAATGATCCCAGAGAGATAAAAGAAACTTTTGCAGACGAGCAACTGTTGGTTGTCAAAGCAATTGAGCTATCGTGGTACGCTGACATAGATAACTATTTAGTTAGTGGGCTTACTCCACTAGGTGCAACAGAACAACAATTGAAAAAGTTCTATCACGATAGTAAGTACTACTGTTGGGATGAACCTTATCTTTACAAGATGGGACAAGACTGAGTACTCAGAAGATGAGTTGTGGAGGAGGATGTCCAGAGGATATTAGAAGTTTGTCACATAGCCCCATATGGAGGTAATTTTGCAAGTACAAAGACAGCAGCGAAAGTACTCCAATGTGGATACTTTTGGCCAACTCTTTTCAAGGATGCACATTTATTTGCTAAAGGATGCAATCAATGCCAAAGAACGAGGAACTTAACAGCGAGACATGAACTGCCAATGCAATATATAAGTTAGAAGTGGAAATCTTTGACGTGTGGGGCATAGATTTCATGGGGCCTTTTTCGCCATCCTTTGGAAATGTGTATATCCAAATGGATCGAGGTTGTGGCAACGCCTTCCAATGATGCTAAACAGTGAAGAAGTTTCTACACAGGAACATCTTTACTTGCTTTGGTACACCAAGGGTGTTGTTCAATGACGAGGGAACTCATTTTGTGAACAGGGTCATAGGAAATCTGCTGGCTAAATACAACATCAAGTAGAAAAATGGGACTGCATATCATCCACAGATGAATGGACATACATAATTATCAAACAGAGAGATTAAGACAATCTTAGAGAAGACAGTTGATCAATCATGAAGGGATTGGTCTCTCAAGCTTGATGATGCATATTGGGCACACACGACAACTTTTAAGGCCAAATTGGGAATGTCTCCATACAGGACCGTCTTTGGGAAAGCTTGCCACTTACCCTTAGAATTGGAGCACAAGGCTTATTAGGCCCTAAAAAGGCTAAATTTTAATTTGAATGATGTAGATGTATTGAGAAAAATGAAGTTGAATGAGCTTGAGGAGTTACGCCACATCGCCTATGAAAATGCTAAACTCTACAAGGAAAAGGTGAAAAGATGGGCATGACAAGAAGATTTTTGACAAACGACTGCATGAAGGCCAACATGTGTTGCTGTTCAATTCAAGACTAAAACTTTTTCTAGGGAAGCTAAGATCCAAATGGTCTAGACCATTAACGATTGCTAAGGTATATCCATATGGAGCAATTGATCTGTAGGATAGCAAAGGAGCCATCTTTAAAGTGAACAGACAGAGAGTCAAGTCATACTGAGGAGAAGGCCTAAGCAAAGACTGGGCCTCAGTCTCCCTACTAGAGTTAGACTAAAGACATCAGGTCACTACAACAAATAGACCTTTTTATTGCATGTGAAGATAGCTTTTTATAAAATAAGTTATGAAAACAAATGAAAGAAAAAGCGGAAAAAGGCGCTAAATTATTTTTAGAAGCCCACTCAAATAATACGCAAAACATATGTGATAATTTGCGTAACTAAGCCTAAGCGTCATCCCCTTCCCACTGAAATACCCATTCTTCTAATCTCTCTCCCTTTCCCTTCCTCTTCTCTGTTCGCAGTCAATACGCTCAGGAATTAGAGGTAAAAATGACTTCTTCTTCTTCTTCATCCTTTTCCTCATTTTTTTCGTTCTCACTTCTTTTCAATGCTTGCATACTAAAAATTTCTCACCTCCAAAATCAGTCCCAGCCCTCGTCTATACAAGCATCAGTTGTCAAAGTGAAGATATAAAATTTCAACCTTGAAGAGACCCATTCAAGCAAATTAAAGAGTTCTCCAAAATTTAATTTCGATGGCACACTACCTGGTAAGTTAAAAGTGACCTTTTCAATTTGTGCTTTGTTAAAACATTGTTGTTTGTCCAGTTCCCACGATGAAAGCAAGTCTTTTATTTCTCTAATCCTTACTTATTCTTTTTTCTCCGTTCTTGAAAAGGATGTCTACCTTCTTGCTACTATGTTATTTCAACTCTATCATTTTTTGTATTCTTTGTTCTTTTGAAGTCCATGCACTAGGCTAAAAGAAAAGAAAAAAAAGGGGGGGGGGGGGGGGGGAGGGGGAAACAATATAGGAGATCATGACAGTTAGTTCAATTCTTTTTCAGATGTTTAAATTGTGATGAAAACATTCCATCATTAAGATAAACATATATTTGTCTTCAAACTTGATTTTTTTTTAATTGAGTTCCGTAGTATTAATTAACAAAAATGCTGAAAACTACTTCTAGAAAAAAAAACTGAATTTGATTCACACTCCAAAACTCAATTGATTGTAGAGTCTCTATATAAACTTCAAAGTAGAAACAAATAAGGGAAAACTTTATTGAGTTTAGAGTTTTTGTTGCAATTCGTTCACCTGGCTTCATAACCTTGCTTATCACTCAGTTGTCTTCCCCAATGAGTTAGGTAACTCAAATTCTTCCCTTTTCCAGTTTATGTAAAAGAAAAGTCTTAAGTTTCTGGAATTTTTTTCTTCCTTCTACAACAGTTTGTGTTATTGTGACAAAGATGGAGGCCAAGTTCAGTGCTCTAACTAGTGAAGCTATTTTCACCACATAGGTAATGACTAATGATGGTGTTTCATAATCATTTTTCACAATACTGATTAATGAAATCCAAACCTCTAAGCTGTTGTTTTAGCTCATGGATACGTTTATGATGTAATTAGTGTTAAAAATTCAGACTTATGTTCTGATTTCTAAACAAAACGATCATCAAAACACAAGAAACTATAGGTGGAAGAATGTTTGTTTTTCTAATTTCTTTTTGGGATAAAACTTTCATTTATTTTGTTGGAAATTTATAGAACATGACTGATTAGGATGAAGTTTGTTTGTTGTTCTTTCCTTTTGGGATAAAACTTTGGAATTTATTTTTCCCACTAGGATTTAGCTTCTTGTCATGTATATACAATTCTATGTTTGTTCTGGTGAAATGCTCAAATTTGAGCATACAGACATATATGTATACTTGATTTCATGAATATGCTCCAGTCAATAGTACTCCATTTTGTTTCGCAATATGTGTTGTGGAATAAGTAAAATCATTGTGACCCATGATTATTAGTTCCTTCTTAAATATGAGAAATTCCATTAATGTTTGAATAAACTAAAAATCAAGAAGCTATTATAGTTCAGAATTTTACAACTAGACCAATAAATGAAGAATGTTTCAAAAGGTAAAAGATCTAGAAAAATATTTGGATTTGAAAAGATAATGACTCAAAATTTGTCAAAATGAGAACATTCATTAAAATTTAGGGAGATATCAAGATATGTGCCGCATTGTCACTCTATTTTGTCGATTTGTTTTTTCTTTTTGGGAAAAGATCATTTTTCATAGTTTTCAATTTTCAAGTTCATGCTTCTTTGTAAAAAGTTTTTCAACTTTCAGATTAAAGAACTAATATTATTTAACTAGTGAATTTGGGTACACATGCTCATTTAATTAGAATGACTAACTTTATTTACAATTAATTTGGGAACGGTTGTAATTCGTTCCCCTGACTTCATATCAAGTTGCAACTGAGCTTGAGTGGAATCGGGCCTAGAAGACCAATTGTAGTGGCCAACACCAAAATCAAAGCAGTAAGCGCCCCATTTTCATTCTCAAAATTTACGTTTGTTATGTATGTTTTAACACTGTCAGTTTCTCTTCATGCTTTGGCCTTTTCAATTAAGTTAATGATTGATTTTCAGGACAACTATGTGTTGAATGCTATCTATTAGCTTTTATAATTTCAATGGTTATTTTATCATATGGATTGGATAATATTAAATTATGAGGTGCATTGGACTAGACTGAAAAATAGTGTTTCCTATTGGTAATGCAACACAAAGTTTGATACGGGGATTGTTGTACTCATATGGAATTTAATGAGGGTGTGTTGTGTAGGGAGAATTATATAGCGAAATGGAAAATAGAAAAGCGAACTGGTTTTCAATGAAATAGAGTAAAGATGGCAAGTCTTCTTCAGGTATTCTTGGGAACAAATTTAGTTTCTAAATTTTGAGAGATAGGCTCCCAATGAGCTTTTTAAATTTGATGTCTAGGTACATAATTCAAGCTTTTTAAATTTTAGGGACTAAATAGATAATGTTGAAATTTTATGTATTTTTAAACTTCTTTTTATTAATAATAACCATGTATGAGAAACACCTTGGCAATGTTTTTCAATTATTTCATTATGCTGACTGTTAATTCAAATATGAAACATACGTTTGAGATCATTTGTATTATTCAATTCATCAGCCACCTCAAGTTCAAATGACTCTCATTCAATTGTGCAGTCAGTTCATCAATTTCCTGCAGTATTAAGACAAGCACACAGGTTTGCTTAAGCAAAATTGAGGTGGCTCAAAAATTTAATATAAAAAAAACTATTAAAGACATTACTTGCATTATTTTCAAGTCTGTCATTTTATTTGGTGAAGCATCTGCAATTTTCTTTTCAAGAAAAGCTATCTGTTAATTCTTGACATTAATATCATCTTGTAACCTTTTGACCTCAATCTTCATAGTAGAAGAACCATAAGACTAAAATTCTCTGGCACATTGATAGAACGTAAACATGTAGCTTTTTGAATTTAAACTCAAGTAGATATAGTGTTGAAAGTATATTTATTTTTAAACTTCTTTTTTATTAATAATAACCATTTTCGCGACTGTTTCTAAAGGTTTGATAGCGGCAACTACATAAACAGTAACTTTGTATTCTCTAAACTATTATCATACTTTGTTGGAATCCTCTGACTCCCCCAAAAATAGCTTTTATTTTTGTCTTTATTGTTGGTGATATATAGGCATTTGTGTTTTGGAATATCATTCTTCATCTTCCATCATTGGCTCTTTTTTTAGTCTTTTCCAATTCTTCCTCTATTGATTTATAGGTCACGAATTTTGAGTATCTTTCACCTCTTTCTGCTGCCCCAAATCTACTTCTTACTCTCCGCTGGTACTTGTTTTTGGATCTTCTATTTATCTTTGAGCACCTAGTCGTATTTACTTCATGTCATATTTACTTCGTGTTTCTCTTCTATAGTTTGTTGATTTGTGATTTGATTTTCTATTCTTGGCTGTTTTTCTTGTATTCTTGTCCCATACATTTCTCAATCATTGATAAGTTGCAATGAGAGTGATTTTGCTTGTTGTTGAGCGAAGTGCAAAACAGTTGAGAGATAGGAGTTGGAGGATTAGATCCAATTTTTTTTGGTAATTTTAAAGCAATAAGGAGGGCATATGCTTATAACTATTTAAAATAATGTTAATGTGTGTGTTTTTAGTAGACTCAGTTCTTTGCTTAATTTGGCTTTCTCTACCCTGCTTTAAGGAACACTTCTAACCATTTTCTTAGATGCACCAATTTAGGTTTTGATAAAGTCAAGGCCAATCTCGAAGGTTTTTTGAATGAAGTAGAAAAATGGTATTGTGAACACAACAGTTACATCAGATGATCTCACTCAGTCCTCTTTTTTGAGGAGTTAGGTCGCCAACTGAACAACGAGGACTAGTAGGAGTTAAAGGTGTGCATCGTAACGGTATTGAGTTCATTTCCATGTTAATATGACAAGAGTTTGCCTATTTTAGTGCACTTGCTTGCTATATAAAAGAGGTTTAATGTTAGGATTTGAAGTCACTGTAAGACATTTGGTTTTTATATAATGATTTTAGGACAAAACTATATGGAATATAGTACTTTGAGATCATCCATCTATTTTTCAATCTTGAGAAAAAAAGAATAGTTTATGTTTTATCTCATATTTATTGTGTGGGGAGAAACTTTATTGTAAGTTCTAACTATCTGTATCCTATCTTTATCCTATCTAGTAAGTATTAAAAAATTTCTGTCATCCATGTTTGAAAAATGAGTTTTGACAAGAGTTTGCCTAATTTTGGTGCTTTGATGTGCTTGCAGATTTTAAATCTCATGGATACAAAACTATCGCTACATTATGGTTTAGAGACACTAATTCTCAATGCTATCATGGTAGAGAATGATTTGCCTCTTTTATTTGTGTCTTGTCAACTTTATTTTAATTCCACTTAATACCTTGCCCTAGATATTTAGGCATATTTGTGTTGTGTTTTCATTTGCATAAGAACTTACAGTTATTATCATATTTATTTACATTTACAAATAAAGTTCATAGCTCTAATCAAATTTTTGTCGACTGCTAAACTAGAAGCTCTAGTATGTCTTTTAAAATATTTAACCATATGCAAATGGTTAATTACTAGTAATTCGTGAATAGAGGAAAAAGACATGGACGTGGATGGTAGAAGACATACATGGACAATATTTGTGATGCTTTTTATAATATACAAGTAGAGTTGAGTCCTTCCATTTTCTATATTTTTAGTTTTGGCCTCACCTTTATCTCTTTTAAGATAGTATCAGGTTCAACAATTTTGATGATGACTAACACTACCAAATGAATGAGTTGAAAATGAAAAGAAAAATCTAAAAGTCAATTATAAAAGAGATAAAGGTGAATGTTATTGCAATGGTTTTTACCTCTTTAACGTCTTCTATATTGGTATCAACATTAATGATCGGATGAAAACTTGATATGAGGTTTATGTATGCGTGAGTTTTGGTATTGGTGTTCCAGCTTTTAGAATGACATTCTGACCTTGTAGAAACTATTTTTCTTGTGTTTTACTGTTGTTTTTCCTCATAGAACTTTAAGCCTATTTTGTGGAGATTTCAAGTTAAGTATCGTAGAAATCCAATGGCGTTATTGAGGTTGCAAACTTGCTATATGTTGAGGGGAATTAGAAACTCTAGCTCTGGAGCAGAAGACATGCGTTCCTCAACTAACCCAAATATGTCATTTCAGACCAATACTGGGGGTAATAATCCCTATGAGAACAAAAAAGGTTTTGGTTGTTTTTAATCGTTCAGAAGGTTTGTGTCCTAGTCTCTTTTTTGCCCCCTTTCTCTTATTTTTGGGTGTTTAGCATGTATTTGATTAATTTCTTCAACCAAACCAATTTTGAAAAATTGCAGCTTTATAGTCCTAGGTGAAAGATAAAAATAATAATAATAACAACAAAGCAATGAATCTTGTCAAGATAGCTCTCATTCCTTTTGCCTCTTTACAACAACCAATGTCAAACATATATACACATAGAACAAAAAAAAAGGATTAGTTGGCTGCTGCACGAGAAAGATGAAACTTTCCTTGTATGCAAGATTTACTTGCTTAACCATTTTGTTGTCTTAGTTACAAATTGTTTTGGAACAACCAGTAACTTGAGCATCTCTAAGGATGTGTTTGGTCATTCAAAGCTTACTTTAAATCTTCCAAATTCTCTATCTCCTTCACCACTTATCACTTTCTAATATAATTTTTTTGGGGGTTGTCTATATTTGTAGGAGCTATTTTTAATTCAGGTTCAAAGTTTACTAAAATTTTTCCCTTTCTTTTAGGGTAAAATTGGGGAACAAATGTTCAATTTCTTTGAATTTTTTTGAGTGATTGTCTATTTGAAGCTGATTTATCTTGATTACATGAAAGAACACTAAAAAAATTTTGGGTGCCTTATCCTGGTAACACTATTGATACGACTCACTTTGTAATAGATACAAATGATTTGATCAAAATCGTTCATATGGAGACATATGAGTGGGGTATCTTATACAATGAGTTTGTGTAAAACCGGACCACGAAATATTTAATATTTCTTTATAAATCTGTTAATTGAGAAGATTAATATTTCATCAGGATGATCATATGCGACTCGAGCTTAATCTTGAGTGAGTTATTAACTCCTGTCTGTGAGGGCTTGTCCTTTGATTTGCATGGGTGAAAATGGCTTGTATAGTCGATTCAATATGCCTATCATTTTGGAGACTTGACCAAATAGGGAGTTGGGAACATAATCTCGCAAGATGAAATTCACTCACTTTCATATAGGGTAAGTAGATGAGTAGTTCTCTTAAATGCTGATTTCGGGACTTGAACAATGGGGCCCCACCCTGTCACTGGCCCGAGAGGGACTTAGTTTAGAATTAGATTATAAATAGATTGTTCATTAGAGGATCAGTGGAACTTAAGGTGCAAGATGTAATTATAGGGGTAAAACGCACTTTTGACCCAGCTGTAATTACGAACAACTCATGAATGATCGACTTGCATGTAATGATTATATCTATAGACACAACTTGTCTTACAATTTATAAGAGTGCAACTCTAGGTCTATAGTGATAGGTCCATAAGGTCTCTTTTCTACCTCATAGTAACACTAAAAGATCAATTTAGTTGAAAGAAAATTTTAAAATGTTCAAATTAAGAATGAGATTCAAATAAATATAAGATATATTTTAATATATTATATATTAAAATATAATATTTTAATTATGGCAAAGATTTTCCTTTGGTCTCTATAAATAGGATCCTTAGGTTGAGCCATTAGACACAACACATATCTCCTTAATAGAGAATTAGAGAATTCTCTCTTGACATTTTCCTCTCCAATCCATTGTGAATTTTCTTTCAAGAGGTTCCCACAAGCCATCGTCCAGTTGTGTTTGAGTCATAGCCAGGACGATTTTATGGAGGAGATAAAGATCCGTCAGAAATATCTTTATATTTACTCCAAGTAAGTTTGCTTAACGTTAATTTTTAGTTTAATTTAAATAAGATCAAAGACGATCCAATGCTACCGCTGCGGAGTGAAACGTTCATTCATTCAATTGGTATCAGAGCAATCTTTGAGTTTTATTTAGAGTTAAAGTTTTGTGACGGTGTGTATTTTAATTTTGCATGTATGTGATATGTGGTTTGCAAATTGGTTGTTTAGGCTATTTGACATATAGATTTATTGCTTTATTTAGATCTTTTGTAAAACCTAAAAGGTTTAGGATTTTGTGTAATTTTATTTTCAATATCCTCGTATTTTTGGAGAGAGAAAAGAGAAATAAAAAAAAAAATAGTACCCTGCCTCCAAATAGTTGGCAATTTTGTCCCTATGTGGTTGTTGCTTTATTCGATTTTTGCATCCAAATTGCCCACGTGTGAATCTGAAATTGAAGTCAAAAGAATAGATGGAAGATTGTTGGGCTTGGGCCCATGCAATTATTTCACAATTGCAAGTTCAAATTCAATTTTCTGGAGATAATTATGAAGACAAAAGAAATGGGATTGAAAATTGAAATTAGATTTCAATTATTTTTTATATTGGAAATCAAAATAAGCAATGTGAAATTAAAATTAGATTTCAATTCAATTTGAAATTGGATTTAAAAATAAGCCGCATGAAATTGAAATATGATTTCAATTATTTTTTAAATTGGATTTCAAATTAAGTAGCGGGAAATTGAAATTGAAATCTTAATTTGTAATGATACAAGAAACTAAAAGATATTGAAGACTAAAATATGTTTTGGATTTAAATTATTGTAATTTAAATTGTTTTCAATTAATTAGGATATGACAAATATGCTGGTCAATTTTGCTAGTTTTAATTTAATTATGCATGAGATGTATGTTTTAAATTGTTTGTTTGTTGCATAAAGTATGTCATTTAAATTAAAATCCTACCATAGGTTAAGCATTATCATACATCTTAATTAACTTTGAATATAATTGTTATATTAAAAAAAATTGATTAGGTTGTTTCGTAATAGAATTAAAATTAATTTTTTAATATATTTGTTATATTAGAAAATTTGATTAAGATGTTTCCTAATAGAATTGAGATATTTTTCTAATAAGTTTATATTTTCCATATCTTTGAATATAATTGTTGTATTTGGAAAATTAAATTAGGATATTTTCTTTCATAAATGAAATCCATATTTTTCCTAATAGGATTATGATATTTTCTAATGAGATTAAGATTTCCTTAAAATAAAGATATTTCTAATTCATGCTTTAAATAGTTTAAAATTAAAATTTAATATATCTTTATTTGTTTCTAATAAGATTAGAATTTATGATAATCTTTTAATTTAGTTTTAAAGGGTTTAAAATGGTAGAATTTCAAGATTATCCATAGTTTAAAATTTTGAATTTAATTTATCTTTTATTTTTTCTAATAGAATTAGAATAAAATATCCAAGATGATCTTTTAATTTGTTTTAAAGAGTTTAAAATGATAGAATTTAAGATTATCCAGTAAGTGAATTATTTTTTTAATAGGACTAAAAACATTGTTTAAATTCACTTAGGTTCATTAATATAGTAATCAATAGTTAATTAAAAATTAATGAATTTGAAATAAAAATTGACTATAAGGGAACTTTATCTATAGAAGATTATGTCTAGACTGGGGTATTTAAGCTGACCGAAAGGAAACACCTCTAACTAAGAACCGACCTGAGAGTTGAATTAGTCAAATTTTATTTAATTTCACTAAGCATGCTCATAATGTGATTAATTTTTTTAAATAATTTAAAAACTTGATAATTAAAATCAATCTAACCAACATAAGAGTTATGAAGGGTAAATTGAAGAACTTAGATAAATGAGATTAGCCTAATTTGTATAACTAAGAGAAAATTCTATTTCAAAATAGTAAGTGAGAAAAGGAAATGTGTCAACATATCCTGCGGTCTCCATTATTGGTTCACATCGTGAGATTCATGTGGGGCCTTGTGGCGGCTTTTGGACCGTCCCCCTACGGAAGGTGTTTGCATGGGTTAATACCAAGGTGAACTCTTGAGAATAATAGGATTGTAGTTTTGTTTCCAATATTTGACCTACCCTACGACGACACTTGTTGGGATAAAACTATGGGATCTAAAATGATGGGTCACACTTACAAATGGCTCATTAAGGTTGTTAATGATGTCATTGATCAAACTAATGATAACTAAATATTATATGAATAAGAGTTATTCTGGTATAAAACTTTGTTGAGATCGTCTCAGTTTAGTGAAGGAATATTTGACCTACCCTGCGATGACACTTGTTATAACTCACTAAAGTACCATATCATTAGAAATGATTTATAGGGTTTTTCAAATTATTTGATTTCTATGCTAAAATTGAATGGATAACTGTTTGCATGATGGTTAAATTATATATATATTTCAATATTATGTCAGTTTCTCTCACAATTTTTAATTTTATTATTGAAAGTCAAAATTGGGAAATTTTATTACTTGGAAAAGTAACATTAACACTATAATGGTAGTGTAAAATTTTGAATTTGTCTTTATTGAGAAATGTTCTCAAAACTTGTTGCTAATGTTATTTGAATTGTTCGTGAAACACATAATTAATGAATCAAAAGTAAACGAGATGACTTGTACGTATGCTCCTAGTTGGTATCATAGATGTCAAGTTTAGAAGATAAATAAAATGACAACATATGAGATGTTGAAGTCAACATAAGCTAAATTTAGAAAATTGTTTAAATGATCTCGAAGATTAAGTATTACAAAAATCCAAGAAAAGAAATCAAATGACTGAAGCTATATAAAAGGAAATAGTTCCTATATTAGCTAGGACAGTCATAATAAGATGAATTTTTGAAATATCTCTTTGGGAAGAATAATGTAGATGAAAGTAAATTTGATTTACTAGATTTTTGGAAGAGAATAAACAACTCTACCTAGATAGTTGATACAAGATCAACTATCAAATTTTATTCTTTAATACATTTAATATGTTATTCTTGGAAAATACTTAACATGTAGAATAATTTCTACAGATGGACACCAGGAAGCCCATCTCAGTTAGTGTAGTGGGATATATTAAGATGTCATTAAGTAATAATTGTTAATTAATGCTGAATGTGGTGTTTTATTACCACAAGAGAAATTAAATTTCTCAAACTTATTAATAAAAGGTTCATATATTATGAATTATTTTTATACAGTTGAAAATAAGAACAATTTGTATATGTTAAAATGTTAACATATATCATACTACAAAATATTGAGATATTCAGGATTATAAAATTCATAATAGAAAGACAAATTGTTTTCTCCTAAAAGATACTTGACTTTGGCAGTTAAGGTTGATAAACATCAACTTGAATAGAATGAAGACTTGTAAGAGGTAATTCTCTAAAAGTTAGAGTTAATTATTTTACATGTCCATAGATCTTGCCTTTCATGCAAAATAAGCATTGAACCTTTATTGGATAAGGCTACAAGGCCAAAGAATACTTTGGGCTTACACATTATGACCCAAGTGGTCTAGTGAATGTAAAGGCCAACTAAAGTCATGAATCTTTTATCACTTTAGTTGATGATCATTAAGTATCTTTATGTAATACAACATAAGTCTAATTTTTTTGAAAAGTTCAAGAAAATTAAGATTAAAGTTGAAAATTAATTAGGTAAATATATCAAGAGATATTATGATCAGATCATAATAGAAAGTACAAGAACCTTACGTACTAAGATAGAAAATGAGATTTTATCCCAATTATCTTAATACCAAGTACAATTGTGTGAAATTGTGTTGCAAGGGGAGAAACAGGACTTTGTTAGACATGGTTAGATCAATAATGAGTTACACACTATTACCAAACTTTGGTTAAGAGATGCAATAGAGATTGCATGGTGAACATGATTCTCTCCAAAAGTGTCTACAAGACAATTTTAAGATTATAGAAGAGTAGTAAAGCTGGTTTACAACACTTCGCCATTTAGGAATGTTAAGCTCACATGCTGAAACAAGCCTAAAAAGCTTGTATATGTTCAAAGAGAAGCCTAAGTGTAGGCCACCCTTAAGGAGTACAAGATGGTCTTTTATCTAGTCCTAAAACAAATAAGGTATTTGTATGACAAATATCAATTTTATAAAGAATGTCAAATAAAAGACTACAAACCTTTAATAAGGTGAGATAGTGTTAATAAATTGGTTCGAAGTGAAGCCACTAAATAATTAATAAAAGTTGTTAACAATTTAATTACATTTGAAAGTCAAATGGATCCTAGTCATGAATTGGATAAGCCTCATCGTAGTGGGAGAGTTATGAGATGACTCAACCGTTACAAGGACTTAATTGAAGGCCAAATTGTCATGTTAGATGACAAAGTTGAAGGCTTATTGCCCTCAAAGTGAGACTAATGGAAAATGGTTAAACCTAATAGGAGAAAGTAGACTACGAGTAAACTTTCTCACTTGTTGCCATACTGAAGTCTGTAAGCATTATTTAATTCATTGTTGCATATGAGATATGAAAATGAATGTTTAAAATTCTTTTATGAAAAGAAATTTTAGATAATGTATCTACACAAATCAATCAGAGATATTTATTTTCAAAGATCAAAAGAATAAAGGTTTGCAAAATAATAAAGTTTCATTTATGAAATGAATTTTACCATTAGATCTTTGAATATAAGGTTTGATAAAGGTATCAAAATCTATGACTTTGGATAAATATTAATAAAGCTTGTATAAACAAGAAAATCATTAATTACTTGGTAGATTTTTCTCATGTTTTATGTTGATGATATTTTTACCCATTATGAATGATGTAAGATGTCTAACATAAAATGTTGATTAAGTAACCAATTCCAAATAAGTGATTTGGAATGACTCAGTATATTTTACATGTCCAAAATGGAGATTTTAAGGACAAAATATTAACTTTGTCTCAAACATCTTATATTGACAAAATTGTTGTCAAATATTTATTATTTATGTCTAAGGAAGAGTATCCTAAGACACTTCAAAGGTTGAAAGTATATGATGTGCATAAATGAGACTGAACATTTAATATACAATTGGTTAGCATATATCAGTTAAAAGAATGATATGACCATTGAGTAGAAAATTAAAAACTTTCTCAAATTATCTATGGATAATGAGAAATTTTTGTGTATCTTTACAAGATACATTGGTTCTTACAAAGATTTAGGAAATCTATTGATAGACGACTTGTTGAAGGTCGTATCAAGATTAAATTTATAAAACCAGACCTCTAAGTATTTTGCAATAATAGTGGCCAGGGTCATCCACAGGGATTGGGTTTCTTAGATTTAATTAAGTACCATAGTTACTTATGCCTAATTTTATTTAGAGAACACTAACTTGGATTTGGTTTGAAAGCATAAAATCTATCCTATTATGTACAAAGTTGGAGTCCAATTTTAGAGAGACATTCGTTAATTACTATTCGTACAACCCGACTATGAAATTGACTATCGAATTGTGAAACATGCAACAGTTCTAAGTCAAGAATTACTAAAGTATTCAATTGACTCTCTCGAGCCCAATCGAACTCATGCAAGAGATAAATCAACCCTTCAGTTTATTTTTACAACTACGCATGGCATTATGAAATTCTCTTAATAACTCTAGTATTAACCTATTCATTCTCATGTAATAGATTACTTCTAGTTATGCATCTAAGTTATTGGTTAAATTTACTTTCTCAAGCTAAATTTAACTCAACATACTAAGCTATGGCCGGGAGCTTAGAATATTAAATCAGGATGCATAAAAAAACGTTACGATCACATTCAAACAATCAAACATAGTTTCATACAATCTTGCAATTAACTAAGAGAAAAGGGAACAGAGAAAAACTAGACGACGCGTGCTAACACTCGTTTCCGACGTGATGTCCCGCCATCCCGAGCCTTGAGTGTCCTCCTTAGCTCTCCAAGTTGCTCTCTAGACCTCTCAAACAAAGCTTCTATCGAAATTAGGGTTTAGGTGTCTCCAAAATGGCTCCCTTAACTCGAAACACAACATTCCCTTTTATAAACTTGAGACAGCGTTGCAACGCTAGGGGCAACGTTGCAATGTTGTCCCTTTGAATTTTGTAAAAAAAGGAAATATCTATTTGGATGGCGTTGCAACCTTGTAAGTAGCATTGCAACGCTATGTCTTCTAATTTCTAATGTTGAATAGCTGCTGATGTAGCATTGCAACGCTACAAGTGGCATTGCAATGCTATGCTCTAAAGTTCTAAAGCTTTATTCTTCCTCTTTAACACTTGGAAACTCAATTATGGCCTTAATTTGGACCCAATTCATCCAAATACTTCTCAAACTTCGGTTTTGCTCCAATTGCTCCGTTTCTACAAAATATACATAAAAAATACATGAAAGCACACAAACTCATCGCAAAACTAGCCAATAAGCCTAAAAATAGCACATTTATGCATGCTATCAAAGCCATCCAAACTTAGATTTTTTTGCTAGTCCTTGAGCAAAAAAAAAAAACAAAAGTAACAGTTTCACAAGATTTATAATACAGGATTCATAACTCAAGCCTCAGTGATCTAATTGACATAAAACAACCGAGTAAAATCTTAACTTGCTCTTCACTAAGCAATTTAAATTCTATCTCATTCTTTGCGTGTGTGTGTGTGTTTAACTTTCTTTCTATCATTTTCTACTAGCTTAAGATACTTTTACCAAGGCTTTCATTCATTTTTCCCCTACACTGGTCCTATAAAGTTTCAATTTTCCAACTTTCTCACACTACAGAGAGCAATCTACTTAAACATTCATTTTCCTATGCATTCGAAGGCTTACTAACCCCAAACTTATCTTTTTCCTTCTTATGGAAACCCTAGTAGCTTTCACAATTTCACTGTAAGGACCCTTATCCAGAGCACTTGTTCAATGGATGGCCTAACTGATCACAATGGAGGTAGCTCTTTTGGTCCCCACACATTAAGCACACAATATTGATGGAATATGCTTTGGTTTCTTTAAACATGCAAAAAATTAATAAGGATAAAAATTCTTTTTATTAAAAAAAATTTCAATTACTAACTTTCATGCAAGTTCACTATCAATCAGTTCTTAAGCCTATCGGAGTGACAACAACATCTAGACATAACAAGAGCATCCTAGTGTTCGAACATAATAGAAAGTCAGTTATGTGCTCGTGGTGTTGCAAGGAAATCAAAGATAAACTTCAAATATACTCAATTAAGGACATGCTTCAGAAATCATTCTATTGCAAAAAATTCAATTAGATTACTTCCTAGGCTATCCTAATTAATCATCATGTATTATACATCGGTTAAGTAAGATCAAAAAAGTTTTACTGAGAATTTGCTTAGAATTATTACGACTGCATAGTGTTATCCACCCCCAAACTTAAAACTTACATTGCCCTCAATGTAACATGCTCAATAAAGTAAATAAGGACAAAGATAAAGTGAGTGAATGATACTGGCCTAATAAGATGAGAGACTGTTCCAGGAAAATTCTTTGAATTGACTAGGAGGTTTCTCAATGCGGTCGAGGTCCTGTAAAAAGGGAACGAGATTTACTTGGCACTCTTTTTCAAAACAACCTATCTTAGGAAATAAAAATAAACAAGATAAGTAAATAGGGGAAAGAAAAAGCTTGGGTTGCCTTCCAAGAAGTGCTTTCTTTAACGTCTTTAGCTAGACTAGGGTCATGTTGTGGATCAATTTGGATCGGAGTCCTCAACACTGCAATTCCTTATCAATACCTCTTCTAATGGATTTGTCTTCACCCTTAATTCAGAAATTTTATTAGCCAAACAATCAAGAGAATCAGCGCCCATAACTTGATTTACCTCAAGAGGATACCTCATTGCATTATGCATGTCAAAAGTTACCTTCTCATCCTTGACTTTGAAGGATAATTTACCATCTTTCACTCTGATAGAAGCTTCCCCTGTAGCAAGGAAAGGACTTCCAAGGATGATGGGGATATCATCATCCCCTTCCATGTCAAGCACCACAAAGTCTACAGGAATAAAGAATTTATCAACCTTGACGATAACATCTTCTACTATACCTTAGGAAAAGCCAATGATCGATCTACTAGTTGTAGAGAGATGTTGGTTGGTATAAGCTCCTTAAGACCTAAGGTCCCGTACACACAGAAAGGCATCAAGTTAATAGAAGCACCTAAATCACATAAAGCCTTGTGAAAATAAGAATTGCCAATAGTGCAGGGAACAGTAAAACTCCCTGGATCTTTCAGTTTAGTTGGCAGTTTTTTATCTAGTGCCTCACTACACTCTTTTGTCATGTGTACTGTCTCTAAAGTCCCAAATTTCTTATTGTTAGTTAGAATGTCCTTTATGAACTTTGTATAACTTGGAATCATCTCTAGTGCCTCTGCAAAAGGAATAGTAACATTAAGCTTTTTAAAGATGTCCAAGAATTTAGAGAACTCACTACTGAGACTTTTCTTCTTGAATGTTTGAGGGCACGAGATTTTGTTTGGCACAACAAATATGGTTGGAGTAGAGAACTTCTCAACCTCAGGTGCAATTTCAGCTTCTTTATCTCCAATCTCTATGGTTTCCTCATCTTCATCATATAACTGTCTCACCGGTCCTTCCAGCTGTCTCGCACTCCTCAGACTTATCGCCTTACATTGTTCTCTAGGATTAACTTCAGTATCACTTGGGAACTTCCCTTTATGCAAAGCATTTAGGGAGGAAGCCAACTAAACTCATTTGCACTTCCAAACTTTTAATTGCACTTCCCTGTCCAGAAACAATGCCCTCAATTTTCTGCTCTAGCTGATTCGTCCTCTTATTTGATTCAGTAATGAAGTTTCCAATCAGATCCTTAAGAGAGGATTGTTCTCAGCTTGTTGTGAACTCGAGGGTAAACCTGAAGAAGGCTGCAAAACATTCCTAT
Source organism: Trichosanthes truncata (assembly GCA_033996785.1). Taxonomy (NCBI): domain Eukaryota; kingdom Viridiplantae; phylum Streptophyta; class Magnoliopsida; order Cucurbitales; family Cucurbitaceae; genus Trichosanthes; species Trichosanthes truncata. The sequence continues at coordinate 14,888,251 of MU867261.1, read as the reverse complement.
TATTAGCATATGATAAATTTTCATGATACCTCAAACCATGATGGTAGTGAGTAGGAATTGCATTGTGCATGTGATTGCCCCCTTGGTTGTATCCTCTGTTGTTCACATAATTCACCTGCTCCATATTCGACTCTCCCCCAAATTGTGGTTGTTGAGATGCTGCCAATGATGCAATAGAAGTACTGCTCCCTAAACCTGTCAATTGAGATAAAGCATTTGTTAGAGAAGCCATTTGTGCCTTCAGAGCACTTACTCATTGACTTCATAGATGCCTGCCACTGGCTTCGCCATTGATCATTATGTAGGCCATTGATAGCTCATGGCTGCCATCTCCTCCAACAAAGTCTTAGCTTCGTTACAGTTTTAGATAAAATTGTCCCTCTAGCTGCTACATCAAGTATTGTCTTTGGTGTTTCCGTTTAACCCATTGTAGAACAACTGGATTTATAGCCAATCGGGATACCCATGCTGTGGGCACTTTCTCAGGAGGTCCTTATACCTCTCTAAGGCCTCAAACATCTGCTCTCCTTTAAGTTGCGTAAATGTTCCAATTTCAGTTCTGAGCCTGGCAGTCTTAGCAGGTGGGAAGAATTTTGATAGGAACGCTTGAGCAAGCTCTTCTCAGGTGGAGATGTTTTGTGGCTCTAAGCTTTCCAACCAATCTCTAGCTTTGTCTTGTAGAGTGAAAGGAAATAAACGTAAGCGAATAGCATCACATGAAACACCATTAATTTTAACAGTTCCTCAGAGAGACAGAAAATATTTCAAATGAGAGTTGGGGTCTTTTGTGGGATATCCTCTAAATGGGTTGTCTCTAGCCATCTGAATGAGACCAATTTTCAGTTCAAAGTTGTTTGCTGCTATAGGTGCATAAACTATCCTTGAACTCTCTCGGGAAACACAGGTTCACAGTAGTCCTTAATTGCCTTGTGCTCATCGATCTGCTCCTCTACCATTGGTAAGTCTAATTTTTCTCTCTGAGCTCGACGGTTTCGAATGCATGTGATCTCAATCTCAAGGTCGAAAGGTGCCAAAGTATCTCAAATTCTGGGCATGCACTATGGAAGCCTAATCAAAAGAAAAACAAAATACACAAGTAAAAAGCAAAGCTAAACAAACTAAAAAGAAAAAGAAAACAAAAGGACAAACATAAAGTACAAACAACAAGGAAAAGGAAATTATTTTACATATAGTACACAAACTACCCTAACAAGGAAATACAACACACAAAAAAAAAAGTACAAAAGCATATGACAAGAACAACAATTACACTAATACCCAACATAAACATAATTTTACAAAAAAGAGAAACTAAAATAAGAAAGGAAAACTAACCAATTACACAATTATACAGACATACAAGGAAAAACAAAAGACGAAAATTTATACAAAATTATACTATTTACACTCTAAAGTAAAATCGAGCACTTTAACCATGATATATTTAAATTAGCCAAATTAGTCTAAAATAATGTATTAGACTTTTAGGTTTATAGGTTTAGACTTTGTCCATATAGCCTTTTGACTTCTTTTTCTTTCCCACGTTTTCTTTTCTCCTTTTAGACTTTTGAGACAAAGGAGTATTAATTACCTTTTGTCTTTTATGCTAATTATTTTATTTATTTTAGACTTTTTAGACAAAGGCATTTATTAGCCTTGTCCTTTATATTTTATTTTCCACAAAGCTCTGACAAGAAGTTGTAACTTGTCGGGCCAAACCTACTTTACTCTGCTTTCCATAAAGATGATCGAGATAAGGGTTTGTCTTATCCTTTCATCCATATCTTTTACTCAATTAGTTTCAATTTACGTTTGGAGTCCGGGCTCTATAAAAGAGTTCCAACTTGTATTCAATAGGCAGAAGCGGATAATCTAGCAAAAGAGAAGAAGCAAAAATCTCTCTAAGCTATCTATTCGCAAAACAATTGTATTCTGCAAAGATCCTAATTCTCCTATCCTTTTAGCAATCTGAACAAAGATTTTGGGATTTGGGAGCAATTGGTATCAGAGCCTTACTCATTATTCAATAAACACTCCAATCTTTGAAGCAATTTCCTTTGTTTCAAATTTTTGCGTTTCTTTGATTTAATTTGTTAAATCTTTTTAAACTTTAGAGCTAAAATTACTATTGATTAAATTCAATACGATTCTTCTCAAGTTTCTCTCTGTGGTCGTTCCGTCAGCCCTTTCGTCAGTAGGCGTTGGTAAGCGCAAGGTGTTCCAGGCAGCAAAGCGTAAGACTGTTGGTAAGCCGCGTGTTCCAGTCTACAGTTGGGTAGTTCGTGGAGAGAGAAACGTTTGAAGGATTTTATTGTTCTTAAACAATATTATTTTTATCTTTAATCTTTAATTTGATTTTATGAATTATGTCTAAGTTACTCAAATCTTTGTTACCAAGAAAATTACTCAAAGGAGAGAGTTCTTCTTCTTCTACTCAATTGGCTCAAACTACTCAAGAAGACGATGCTCATAAAGCGGAGTCAAATGCTGACGAACTCGCCATCACTACAAATGAATTACTCCATATAGCTAAAGTGGAGCAACAATTAGCTAACTGGAATATTCCAAAATTAGACCCAACAACGGTCTATTACAAATCTACCTTCAATTTTACTCAAGAATGGGGAGTAAAGATTGTTGAAGACAAGATTGATGTCCACAACAATCCTGAGTCTCTGAATCTCCTCACCAAGAATCAAATCCTTTCACACAGAGAGGATTACTCATATATGCATCTTGGATTAGTCCAGGTTGCAATCAAGCCGCTGTTCAGGACCGGCCTTAATACTCCTATCCTTCTCACCTTGAGGGATAAGAGATTTCTACGATTTCAAGACTCTCTTTTAGCGATGGTTGAAACCAATTTGGAAAGCGGACCGGCATATTTCAATTGTTATCCATGCTATCCGTCATCTCTTCAAGATCCCATAATTTTAAATTCTTTAATTCTGGATGTTTACTTCAAAGATCTGAACATGCAACCAGATGCTCATGCATTCGTTGTTATATTCAGGTTATGCTATCGCCTAATGAAGACAGAGATAGCTCCAAGAGCCTTAAGGGGTTCCCCAAAGGCAAAACTATACTCCTTGAAGCTAATGTTGCGAGATCTAATATTCAGGTCCCAAAAACATTACATTGGTCAGACATAACTCGAAATTCTCATTGGATACTCGAACGAGCCATCGCTCCAGCAGTACCACCTCCGAAGTCTGCCACTCAACTAGTTGAGCATCCAGATGGAACTGTTGAAATAAGTTTCACCCAAGAAACTCCATCGGTTTCAAAGATCTCAACTTTTGCTCCATCCAGGCAAAGTGCCTCAGATTTTGAAGGAGAAGCTTCATCCTCCAGAAGCTTTGAACCTCAAGAACCATTGAGAAGATCTTTATCTGCAAAGATTAACTCAGTGGACTTTGCTCCTCGCATACCAGAAACAACATATGTGAGGACAAATTCTCCTACTCAATCAGATATGGATGTCAGAAGCCAATTTAATGAGCTCAACGTCATATCTGAAGGATTTAAGGTAAACATGGAATTCTTGAAAGAGGATTTCATGGACTTGAAGTGGAAAATGCCTAGAAAGTTTTTCTTCGAGGCATATGACAAGGAAGAAAGAGAAGAATTCAAAGCTACATGGATCTCTACCATGGAAGCCCTTGAACAAAATATTCCTTTCTTTCAATGGTTCGCCAACCGAGAAAACTATGATGAACAGGTGAACGTTATAAAGGAAACTCTCTGGAAGACTCAAGAAGAAGAAGTTTCCAGTACTCATCCACCCATGGAACAAATTGAATTCAGAAATTCCAAGGGAAATCTAGTTGTTGCCTCTCCATTCAAACAACTGACGTTGGAAGAGGAAAACAACTTCATAAACAAGATGCTATCCACTATGGCAGAGCAAATGGATCGTATTGAGGAGAAGATTTTCACTCCTCCAAAGATTCAAAAGCCACTCAGGATAGGATCATCTGGAATCCCAATAATTGAGGATACTCTTTCAAACTTTGGAAGGATTCCAGGAGGGTCAGTTCCATTATTAAAAAGCAAAGAAGAGATCTTGCTTGAATCAATTCAACAGGAGCTCAACAAGCTTAATGGAAAGTCTCCTCAAATCAACGTACTAAATGATGACGAGATAGCTGATATAATTGCAGAGATGCAGCAAGCATCAATCTCAGATAAAGAGCCTAGAGAAATAAATAGAATCTCTATGCATTCAAAAAGTAACCCAAGGACTTATTATCCAAGGGCTACTCACACAGATCTGACAATAGAAGACCGAAATCATGTTATTGCCAGTTCATTTGATGGATCATCCATTTATGAATGGAATATTGACGGTCTTTCTCAATATTTGATCATGAATGTCGTCCAAGAAATGTTTGTTGCTAATGCAGCATACACTTCAAAAGGCGCAACTGATCACCAAATCGCCAAGCTTCTTGTTGCTGGATTTACAGGCATTCTAAGAGGATGGTGGCAAAATACCTTTTCTGATGAAGAAAGAAATCAGATTCTTACTCATAGATCTTCTGTTGAAGAATCAGATACCTCAAGAACAGTAAGAGAAGTTGGAGAATCTTCTTCTACTGCTCAAAGTAGAGCAACTGGCGTCACTGTTGCAGCTCTTTCTTCAGCACTCGCGGCTACATCACCCACAAGAAGAGGGTATAAAGATGATGCCGTAACTACTCTCTGCTTCAGCATAATCAAAGCTTTTGTTGGAGACAACAATGATTATGTTAATCAAGCAGGAGAATACCTTCAAAGATTGACTTGTCCAAAACTTCAAGACTTTGAATGGTATAAGCAGACTTTCTTAACAGAGGTCTACAAAAGAATGGATGCCCATAGCCCGTTCTGGAAAGAAAGATTTATAGTCGGATTACCAAAGATATTTGGCTCCGAACTACTACTCCATCTCCGAGAATTTTACAAAGGAGAAATTCCATGGAGCTCAGTCACTTATGGCGAGCTTTGTCATTTCGTTATTAGCCAAGCAGGAAAGCAATGCCTTGAAGCTTCTCGGCATGAAAAGCAAAACAAGTCCAAAGAAAGGAAACAAGAATTTGGGCAGTTTTGCGAGATGTATTACTATCATCCTGAAGCTCCGTCTGTCAGGAAGAAGAAGAGGCTTAATCAAGCCAAAATTCAATACTCAAATTATCGGCAAAGACCCAAGACTAGCAGACCATATGCTAAGGGTCCTTACCGAAAAGTTCAATATAGCAGAAAGAATCCTACTGTTAGTAGGAATTTTTCAAGAAGACCTTCTTCAAAAGTCCAATGCTACAAATGCAGAGGATCTGGACATTATGCTCCAAAATGTCCCATGAAGAAGAGAATCAATGAACTTAGTATCAAAGAAGATATTAAGAATGAGCTACTTCAAATAGTACGAACAGATTCTGAAGATTCCATTTATGAAGATTCAGAAGAAGATCAAGTACTTCAACTCCTGGAAGAATCTGATACAGATATTTCCGAAGGAGAGTTACCTCATGAACCTGACTGTAAAGGAGGAAGATTTTGCGGTTGCTTTAACTGCATAAATGTCCTAACTAAGGATCGGGAATTACTATTTGAGGCGGCTGAACAAATTGCAGATGCCAACCTCAAAAGGAATATACTCATTCGTCTGAAGGAATCTCTTCAGAAAGAAAAAGAGTATGCTTCGGATGATACTCATTATCCGAACATCGAAGATGTCTTTTCCCTTTTCAAGAAGGAAAGACAAGAAATCAAAACTTCAGATTTGAAGTCCGAGATTAATAAACTCAAGGAAGAGGTTAAAAAGCTTCGCCTTGATTATCAAAAGGACATAGCACAATTGTCCATCGAAGTTGCTATGATTAAGTCAAATCAAGCAACTACTTCAACAGCTCAAGCAGAGGGAGAACTTTCGGAATCTTCAGCAGAAGAAGAACAGTTCTTATCCACCTTGCAAAAAGTCCAGTATCAGAAATGGTATGTTAAGGTATTTTTACAGGTACAAGACTTTTCAATTAATGCAATTGCTCTAGTTGACTCAGGAGCAGATCAGAATTGCATTCATGAAGGCATTATTCCTTCAAGGTATTTCGAAAAGACAATGGAAACCTGGAGAGGGGCAAATAATCAGCCTTTATTCATCAGGCACAAGCTTCCAGAAGTGCATATATGCAACAACGGAGTTCGCTTTGTGACCTCATTTCTATTAGTCAAAAACCTAAATCAAGCAGTGATTTTAGGTACACCGTTTATTACTCAATTATATCCATTGCAGGTAACAGATGAAGGAATCTGCTCATCAATCATGGATAAAACCATTATATTCAAATTTATCGACCCATTAAGAGAAAGTAATCTTAATGTTGTTGATAAGATCAACCTCAAGAAGAAGCAGATTGACTATCTGAGAGAAGAAGTCAGCTTCAAAAAAAATTGAAGAACAACTTCAACTGCCTGGAGTTCAAAGAAGAATCCAGACAATTCAGAAGCAAATTGAACAACAAATTTGCTCCACTCATCCAGATGTCTTCTGGTCAAGAAAGAAACATATGGTAACTTTACCATATGAAAAGGATTTCAAAGAATCGAATATTCCAACAAAGGCGCGGCCAATCCAGATGAATTCTGAATTATTAAGCCACTGCCGAAAGGAGATCGATGAATTACTCAAAAGAAAGCTGATAAGACCTTCCAAGAGCCCATGGTCATGTGCTGCTTTCTATGTCAATAACCAGGCCGAAAAGGAGCGTGGCGTCCCAAGGCTGGTAATCAACTATAAACCCTTAAACAAGGTTTTGGAATGGATAAGGTATCCGATTCCTAACAAAAATGTCACACCCCCTCTCAGCTCACTTGCCTAATCCTAGGAAGGAATGCGAAGACAGAGAATAACAGCCCTCTTACTGCCACTCCCTGCCCAACCTAACATTAACCTGAAATTGTATACAACGAAGCATATATGAACTAGTAAAATTGAGCGCACAGTTGCACACCTGAATAAGATGCAATCATTTTTCCATACTAGGTTTTCATAACAAGTCATAACATACTTAAGTATTACACCCCGACTAGAATGCTTTTATTTCAAAACTATATACAGGTGGAAGTATATATACAAGGAGCTAAGTGGCGTGGTGGCAAACAGGTCTTGTCGAGGCTAAGCACCGGGAACTCGTTTGCTACCTGGGGAGAGAAAACATGTTGAAAACGTGAGCTGGGAAGCCCAGTGAGTGACTATTTAATAAGTTATGCGTTCATAGGTAAAGTATCAAAAGTAATTAAACAATGTCGCCAAATTATAGGCTTTAAGCACCACGATAATCAATGCATCAAAACTCATGATAAAGAAAACTTGTAGCATGATACCCTAGCTATGGTAGAGTCCTCTCTAACCAACAACTTCAATACCTCTCTCTCGTGCACGTGGTATGCCATTTAGGCTCACTGGTCTCCCCTAATACCTTCTCCATGTCCTTCAGTATTGGGGTCAGACCAACTACCACCCGAATACCTTCTCACTGTCCTTCAGTATCGGGGGTCAAGTTTTCTCCCTCCCAAGTACCTTCTCCGTGCCCTTCAGTACCGGGGGTTAATAATATACGAGGGCATGCTTTAAATAGTTAGGAAACATGTTTTGGAATCACATTCAGCAAGTTCTCAACATAAACACAAACTTTCATCATTAAACAAGCTTCCAACTTCAAGTGTAGTTCATCGTATGATTAAAAGAGAACTCATTAACCAAACTCATTTTCCGTGTTCTCAACGCATAAATTCTTTAACATAGCCAAACCATCATACTTTAAGTTTCAAGCAATTCAAACATGTTTTAGAGTGGATTAATGCATGGTACTTCCAAGAAAAACCCTACTTCCAAACTTAGGTTTCATGCTTGAACGCGGAGTAACAAACTAGTTACAATTATGCTTAACTTTCAACACCGACATTTATTAGTAGGAATTCAATGAAAAATGAATATAACTTAGTTTAAGCATGCTTCAATATCCATCACTAGTAAGCTTTTGAATAAATAAAGATCAACGCATAGGTTTTCAAACAAAATTACTCACGAACACCGGAAGGCTCCCAAGGCTTATAAGCTTCTCCTATCTTCGTTTGCCCTGAAAATGAATTCCATAACATTAATCCCTTTTGCTACTTGGCCCAAAAATTGATCTAACTCAGTCACATAACTCATAGGATAGTAATTGCACACACTTGGCAATAGTGTATAACAAATTGGAACACAACTTCCTTAAGCTCTCTAGACCCCTCTGTTTTGAGCCAAAAATTACAGATTTGACTTCCAGCATGAGTTTCTCAAAATTTAGCAAAACAACCACCAAATTTTATTTGATAAACCTCAAGTACAACATCTTAGCTTACTTACCTCAAGGTTTCAGCTTCTAATTCCTCCTCAAAAGTTGAAAAGAAACTGATTTCTTCACACTGTTCTGCTACCAGAAAACTGTTAAATTCCAGGTTCAACTTTCAGCTTGGGTTCCTCAAAATTTAGCAAAACAACCACCTAATATTTTTTGATAAACCTCAAGTACAACATCTTAGATTAATTACCTCAAAGTCTCAGCTTCTAATTCCTCCTCAAGAGTTGAAAAGAAACTGATTTCTTCACACTGTTCTGCTACCCGAAAACTGTTAAATTCCAGGTTCAACTTTCAGCTTGGGTTCCTCAAAATTTAGCAAAACAACCACCTAATATTTTTTGATAAACCTCAAGTACAACATCTTAGCTTACTTACCTCAGAGTTTCAGCTTCTAATTCCTCCTCAAGAGTTCAAAAGAAACTGATTTCTTCACACTGTTCTGCTGCCCGAAAACTGGTAACACCTCTCGGTTTTCTTACATTTTCACGACCTTATTCTTCATATTTTCTCACAAAATTTTCCAGACCTAATATTCATTCAATGTCTGAGATTTTGGCTCAAGAATCATCGAATTTGCTCAAGTGGATTGAGAGATATGACTGTTTTAAGTTTATCCACTTCCTAGAGCTTCCAGCTGTCTACTGCAGTCACAAGTGTTGGACAGCTCATCCTTCCACTATAACAAAAAAATCTCCAACGAAAATGTAACTAAAATGGTCAGCTCCTCCTTCTCTCTTTAGACTTTAAACCCCTTTCAATCCACCTAAATTGTAAAGAAATTTTAACTAAATTAATTAGAAATTACAGCTTTTGTATTCAACACAACATACACCTAATGTGTACCCAACTTGCTCATGACCTTAACTTACTTCAACTCAACTTTTAATATGCTTATCCCAATGCGTAACCTGTCTCCTTATGAAGCTTTGTGTACGTTAATATCCACAACTTAGGAGATTCCCAAATTCTACCACGACATCGTTTAGTGCAACCTATATCAATTTGCATATGTCAAAACATCATATATGAGCACAATATGAACAAAAGAGAGTTTAGGGCTTACAAAAAATGATTTACTCAAACGAATTTCCAATGCGAAATTATTTTCAAAGTTCGATATGAAATCTGGATTTTGGCAAATACAGATTGACGAACAAGATAGGTACAAAACAACATTTAATTTACCTTTTGGTCAATACGAATGGAACGTTATGCCCTTCGGGCTAAAAAATGCTCCATCCGAAATCCAAAAGATCATGAATGATATTTTGGAACCTATTCAAGAACTTTCAATTATTTATATTGATGACGTTTTAATCTTTTCATCAAATATAGATCAACATTTTAGCCATTTAAAAAGCTTTATTCAAACCATAAAGCATAATGGTTTAGTAATTTCAGCCAAAAAGCTAAAACTTTTTCAAACAAATATTAGATTTCTTGGTTTTGATATCCATATCGGATTATTAAAACCTATTCAAAGATCTCTAGATTTAACTCAAAATTTTCCTGACGAAATTTTAGACAAAACCCAGCTACAAAGATTTTTGGGTTGTCTAAATTATGTTTCGGATTTTATCAAAGATCTTCGACCTATTTGCAAACCACTTTTTCAAAGGTTGAAGAAAGAAACTATTCCATGGGGACCCACTCAAACAAAAGCGATCCAAAAGATAAAAGAGTTAGTCAAAAGTATTCCCTGCTTAAGTCTTATCGACGAACAAGCAAATCTTATCGTTGAGACCGATGCGTCTGACATTGGATATGGAGGAATCCTTAAACAGTGTCTCGATAAGAAGGAATCAATAGTACGTTTCCACTCCGGAGTGTGGAATAGTACACAACAAAATTACTCATCAGTAAAAAAAGAAATTCTGGCTATAGTTTTATGCGTTCAGAAATTTCAAGGAGATTTAATCAATAAATCGTTTTTAATAAAAACCGATTCTCAAAGTTCTAAAATTATTTTAGAAAAAGACGTTAAAAATTTGGTTTCAAAATAGATTTTTGCCCGTTGGCAAGCAATACTATCATGTTTTGATTTTCAAATTTTGTCTATAAAATGGTCTTAAAACCCTCTTGCAGATTATCTTTCGAGAGAACATCTCTCAAAGAACACTCTCTCTCCTCCCGAGAGAATTCCTCTCTCTAGAGAGCCTCCCTCTTCTCAAAACTCTGAAAGAAAGTTAGTATGCTCTGAGGTTGCAGCTTAGTCTGATCTTCCTCATCAGAAAACTTAATTTCATATTCAAGCTTCCATCTTCAAGAAATCATCATGAGTTCAAGAAAAGGAAAAGGAATTGCTTCCTCTTCCACTTCAAAGGGAAAGGCTACCGCCTCTTCCTCAAATAATCAAAGATCTACTCCAGTCCGTATTGAGGATTTTGCTCTTCCTGATACATCCTTTACTCCAGTACGAACACGTGCTCAACGTCGTTCTGCCTCAATTAGGATACAAGAGCCTTCAGTTCCACCAGCTACTCCATCTGTTGCAGGTTCTTCAACCTACAACTCTGTTGTGTCTCCACCGACACATTTTACTCCAAAACCTGAAATTTCAGGATATTTTCAAAAAGCTCATGTAATCACTGAGATATCGATTGAACCAGAATGGGACTCTGAAAGCTTTACTGAGCTAACCTCCCATGTTTATCCGGGTGATTGTTACTTCATGCCAGAAATCCTTTCAAAAACACGGCAGTTTTATGAATTAATTCTTATTGATTCAAAATTTGCTGAAATTACTCATATACCGGGCAGGAATAATCCTTCCGTAATTTCTTACTCAAAACTCAAAATCTTCAGGGTTATTACTCCTCAAAGGTGGAACCAAAAAATCTATACCGAAAAACGCTTCTCAATTCGGTATGATCCACCATCTTACTCATATAGAGACTATGTAAGAGCATGGACAACCGTCCTTTGATACCGTGCTTTTAACCACTCTTGGTTCATCCAGTTTTGCCGACAGGCTCATAAACACCAATACCCTATATGGTTTATGACTTGGTGGCATAACTTTGGCCTTTCTCAAGAAATTTTTCCTGTTCCCATTCAGGAATCATTCCATTATTTTTCTCAAAATATTTTCAAAAATATTTATCCATTAACCTTTAGGTTTTCTCTCCATTTCCAAGTTCCATGGATTTTTTGCTGGAACTTAACTACTCAAATACTTCACTTGAATTATAAATACCTGGTGAAGACACTCAAAATTAAATGGTGAGACAAATTCAATGTCACCAACATTAATCTTCCTCAAATTAAATCTTGGTTTATTACCACACCAGAAAATCAAGATTTTTCAAAGAAAGCACAGCAAGAATTCCAGAAAAATAAAGCAGCCTTGCTTGCTTCCCTAGCTCAAACAGCCACAGAAGCTGATCTTCAAAGAGTTCTGCTCCAGAACTCAAATTCAAACAGGTCGTCTTCTCCACCTCTTTCCATAATTGATGAAGACGATGACGACATTAACCTTAGTGATCCTTAATCACTAAGTAAATTGTCCGCAATGACGTTAAACTACGAATTTACTCAAAAATACTCAAGTTGATATCTGCAAGCAGATATCTTTCTTCAAATGGAGTTCCTTCTCCTAAAAGGACGGTATGGTTCCCGTCGAACCTACAAAAAAAAAAAAAACGTAGATGTATATTCTTCTTCTGTAAATTTTATTTCTTTGTAAATTCTTAAATTTGTACAGTTTCGAAGAAATCCATGTATATTCCGAATCGATTTCTTCAGTAAATACTTGCTCTGCACAACAAAAAACACACGAAGAAACATTTCATCCCGATCCGATCTTTCAATCTTGCAGCGCTTTCTTCAAAGGACCTGCTGCGGAGGACCGTTGCGGCCATATGGTGTTCCAGGCAGTATTGTAAGTCCGTTGGTAAGCCATGGCCTTGCCTCCTTGCCTCCTTGCCTGAGAAGATAGCAATACGAGATTTGAAGATTCGTTTCATGGAAGAAAAAGACAAAACACTTTATTAAAGTTATTTTTTCAAAATATCTTTAATAAGGGGGGAGTATAGCATATGTGCAAAGCTTCTACAACAATCTCCACATCCATCTTCACATCCACCATCCAACGACATTTTCTCATTTTCTTTTCATTTTTCAACTTTACTTTTTCTTTTTCAAACTTGTAATAAATGTATTAGACTTTTAGGTTTATAAGTTTAGACTTTGTCCATATAGCCTTTTGACTTCTTTTTCTTTCCCACGTTTTCTTTTCTCCTTTTAGACTTTTGAGACAAAGGAGTATTAATTACCTTTTGTCTTTTATGTTAATTATTTTCTTTATTTTAGACTTTTTAGACAAAGGCATTTATTAGCCTTGTCCTTTATATTTTATTTTCCACAAAGCTCTGACAAGAAGTTGTAACTTGTCGGGCCAAACCTACTTTACTCTGCTTTCCATAAAGATGATCGAGATAAGAGTTTGTCTTATCCTTTCATCCATATCTTTTACTCAATTAGTTTCAATTTACGTTTGGAGTCCGGGCTCTATAAAAGAGTTCCAACTTGTATTCAATAGGCAGAAGCGGATAATCTAGCAAAAGAGAAGAAGCAAAAATCTCTCTAAGCTATCTATTCGCAAAACAATTGTATTCTCATCGATCTCGGGACCAAATTACAAGCCCAAAATGAAATATCGAGCTAAGAAATGTCTAAAACAGTGAGAAGGGAGTAGAGAAATCGAAAAGTGAGGGCTGGAGTCGGAAGAAGATAACCCTAATTCGAAAAAGGGTATTTTATACTTGTCGCGACAACCCACAGTGTGGCAACGTTGTCCTATGGTGCCCACATTGGGACTTCCGACAACTTCACAATGCTGTGGGTAGCATTATAATGTTGTCCTCACATTCAGCTACAGTTTTGTAGCGTTGAGCCAACATTTTCCATGGCATTGCAATGCTCCTCGAGGAATTTTTGTCAATTTGGCCATATCTTTTCACTCGTGCATCTGATTGACCTTTGGTTTTGCTCATTTTCACCCAAATTTTGTGCACTATCTCAAGATACACCTTGAACTCAAATTTTCTATAAAATATACAATGAAGCTCATAAGAAGAAATGAATAAGCACGAATTAGGCACGAAATAGCAGAGACGTTTTAGGTCTCATCAATTACTACAAGTAGTTAATTTTAGATCGGTAATTATAAATGTATTTGATGATACTTCGACAAACTTACATCAAATTAGCGTCGTTGCTAGAGAACCGCCAATTAATTTGATTTCTTTATTTTGGTTCTTTTTGTTGGGTTTTGTGTCCTAAAACTCCTGGTTTTGTAAACTGAATGTATATTCTATTTTACTATAAAGATGTTATTGAGGTTTATTTAGTAAATGTGTTATTGAATAAAGTGAATTGTGTATTCTATAAACCAAATCCAATGAACTAAGAACCCTTGGCTATAGTATGTATACTTGAACTTTATGTATGACATAAAAGTGGATCAAGTTCGAGTAATAGCCAAAATGGTCTATAGTATAAGGATAAGGCTGGGTACCTTATTCTGGGGACACTATGGACGCAGCCCACTTTGTATAGTACTAACGATGTGATCCTGAATCGTTCATGTGGAGACATGCGAGTGGGGGCGTCCTATGCAAAGAGTTTGTATAAGACCGGACCGCGAAATAGTCACTTAGACTTTATAACTCCGTTTACTGTTTTAACTGACTATATTCATACGATGACCTAGGTAACTCGATCTTAATCCTGAGTGTGCTATGAACTCCTGTTTATTCGGGATTATCCTTAGATTTGCATGGGTGAGAGTGGCCCGAGATCGCCGACTCAATAAGCCTCCCATTTTGGGGATAAGATCGGATAGATAGTTGGGAACATAGTCATGCGAGATGGAATTCACTCCTACCTTCTTTAAGGATTAGTAGAGAGGTTGTTCCCTTAAGTGCTGACTCCGGGTCTTGAACAATGGGCCCACCCTCTCATTGGCCCGAGAGGGATTCGGTTTGTTGGTTGGACCACAAACTAATTGTTCATTAGAGGATCAGTGGGACTTAAGGAACAAGAAGTAATTACAGGGGTAAAACGGTTTATTTGACCCAGCTGTAATTACGAACGACCTGTGAAGGATCGACTTACTAATCATGGTTATATCGAGTGGACAGAAATATATCTACAGTGAGGAGAATGCAGCCACTGGGCTTTAGTGGAGTGTCCCGGTGGTTAACGAATGTTGATTAGCTAGGCTAAAGAGTTTGGCCGATTAATCTCGTATCGTTGGAGCTCATGATCTGTAGGTCCATTAGGTCCCCTTACTAGCTCAGACTAAGCCTTGGAATAATTTGAGAGAAAAGAATTTGAATTGTTCAAATTCAGTTTTGGGAGTAAACGTTAATTATATGCGATATACTTAACGTACTATAATTTAATTATGAATTAAAACCACAAGGAAAAGAGAGGAACATATTTAAATGTGATTTAAATATTTGTTCGGTTTAATACGTGAATAGGGATTCATGTACAAACGATTGGTCAGAAAAGAGAGGGATTGGTCTAATTATTTAATTAATATTTGATATTAAATTAAATAATTAAATTAATTATTTAAATGGTTTAATTAATTAATCAAGTTTTTTTAAAATTAATTTTGATTTAATTGAAACTTGACTAATCCTATCCAATGATGTGTTGACTTCCATAGGAAGCCAAGTGTTGTCTTCCATAGGAAGCCTAATGAAATTTGATTAGTGCCTATAAATGGGATGAAACACAAAAAGGATTGAGTGAATTTCTTTGATAGTTTTTTTTTTAAAAACTGTCTTGAGCTCTCTTCCTTCTCTCTAAAAATTCTCTTAACAAATGATCCCACAATCCATTCCAAGGGCTGAGAATAGTAGGGAAGACTCTATTGGTGGTCCAAGTAGTGTTGGTGATCCAAGATTTGCAAAGAATTTGGAGAATTTGAGCTACAAAGGTATGTGTTCATACTTTCTGGTTTTTTCCAGTTTTTTCCAGTTTTGAGCATGTTTTTGTTTGGTTAAATTGATGTACTTTGAATGCTCGAGATCCGAAATTGCTTCCACTTTCCTAATATTAACTCTTTCACTTTTATTTTAATAAAAACAAAATACAAAAAAAAAAAAAGTCTATCCTTGTTCTTTTTATGACTGACCATTTCAAAAATTTTGGAGGAGTTGCCTTGCACGAGATAAACCACAATCCTCACGGTCCTGAGTTGGATCATTCATATGGATGCTAGGGGGAGCAATAGAGCCCGAGTCCCCAATCTTCAGTATCAAGTATGTCTTTAGAGGCTTTGATTAATTAAGTTGCTATTAACAATCTGTAAATTCAGCAGAGCACTTTACGATTTCGAGAGGAGAGGGCTGGGATATGAAGCCTAGGTGACCCAGTCGTCCAGTTGGCTTATCCAGTGGTGGGTCTGGAGAGTTCTCAAGAGCAACCATCTTTAGACATCCCTGAGGTACGAAGTTGTGAGGTTGATTTAGAAACTAATGATGAAATTTGTTTGCCATGTGAGGAACAGATATGTGAGGCAAGTTAGGAAGTTCAACATCAGTTTGACGAGGAGGTCCAGGTGATAGAGTTAGAGGTCGAAAGACCTGTGTCTGTTATGTCCTTTGGTTATTCTTTACTTTGTGAAAGTTCTTCTTTGTCTTACAATTTAGAGTTAGAGTTCGTTTTCTTTGATCTTTCTATTTTTATGTTCTTAGAGTCGAAAAATACTAAAAAGACATGCATCGCTTTGTGCAGTGGGCTTTGTGAATTCGAGAAAAAAAGAGCCGAAGAAATGAAAGAATTTCTATGTGCACTAATGTGTGCCACAAGGCAAGTTGAACAATTGACTATAAAAATTTATGCTTCCTGGAGGCAGCCTGCTTTAAATTTAATTGCTTTCTTTATTGCTTTTTTTTTTTTTTTTGCTTTTTCCTATCTTTATTGCTTTTTTTTTTGTTAGGTAATAAGTTACCTTTGGGAAGAAGTTTTATCATTCTTGGAGGCCAGGGATGCACCATCACCCACCTACGTGCTAAATTTTAAGTGAGTTTTTTCTATCCCCCTTTCTCTTTGTCTTTATGCTTTCACTGAGATACATTGAGGACAATGCAGATTTTAGGTCGGGGGTGGTTGTATGTTAATTTGAGCATAATACTGAGTCCTGAGCATCTAAGTTCGAACTATTTAGCTTCTGAACAAAAATTTTAAATTCCTAATTTTTTTTTGAGAATTTTGAGATTATATCGACTGCTTTGCATGTTGGTTGATCCTTGAGCACCTAAGTTCGAATTTTTGATTGATATGTTGAGCATGCTTTTGTTGAAATTTTGTGATTTCTGAGCTTGATGAATTAGATGTATGCTTGTTAATTTGGACGATCTATGACATTTTTCTATAGCTTGTTGTTTGCATTTCGATGAAGCATGGAGAGTGTTGTATAAACTTTTTACTTTGATTTTCTTGCATGTTTAGAGCATATTAGCCAACCTTTTGCTGTCTTGAGGACCTAGGGTAGCTTTATAGAGTCTAGATATTTGTTGTCACTCCGGTAGGCTTAAGGGCTAGGTTGATGGTAAATTTTTGCATGAAAGTCTGTAATGTCCTGCTTAGAAGAAAAAGAATGTGTATTTTCCTGCAAGAAAATAAAATAAAAGAGAAAGTAAAATTTGAGCTTAGAAAGAAAAATTATATTTGAAAAAGAAAAGAAAATAAGCTTGTAATGTGTATGAGTGATCAGGGGTCAAAAGAGCTACCTCTGTCATGATCAGTTAAGTCATCCATTGGGCAAGTGCTCTGGGTAAGGTCCTTACAACAGATGTGTGAAAGCTAGTGCCCTTGAGTTAAAATTGTGCAAGTTTAGGGAGCTCCTGTATTTGTTTCAGCCAAATAACACTTATAAATGAGCGTTTTCACACTCACTCATAAACTCTTTGATTAATTAATTTTCATTCATTAACTATAGGTCACTCCATTATAGACCTAGAGTTGCACTCTTATGTACTGTAGGACAAATTGTGTCCATAGATATAATCATTACATGCAAGTCAATCCTTCACGAGTTGTTCATAATTATAGCTAGGTCAAAAGTCCATTTTACCCATATAATTACATCTTGCACCTTAAGTACCACTGATTCTCTAATGAACAATATGTTTATAATCTAATTATAAACTAAGTCTCTCTTGGGCCAGTGAGAGGGTGGGGCCCCATTGTTCAAGTCCCGAAATCAGTACTTAAGGGAACTATTCATCTACTTACCCTATATGGGAAGGAGTGAATTCCATCTTGTGAGATTATGTTCCAAGCTTCCTATTTAGTTAAGTCCCCAAAATAGTAGGCATATTGAATCGGCTACAAAAGTCACTTTCACCCATGCAAATCAAAGGACAAGCCCTCACAGGCAAGAGTTAATAACTCACTTAGGATTAAGGTCGAGTCACATATGATCATCCTGATGAAATATTAATCTTCTCAATTAACGGATTTATAATGAGAGATTAAATATTTCGTGGTCTAGTCTTACACAAACTATTGTATAAGATGCCCCCACTCACATGTCTCCACATGAACAATTTGGATCAGCTCGTTTGTAACTATTACAAAGTGGACCATATCAATAGTGTTACCAGGATAAGGCACCCAACCTTATCCATATACTATGACCCTTTAGGTTATTTATTGAATTGCTCAATTGTATGTATATGGTAGGCCCTAGAGTTAATTCACATGTAATAGTTTAATTTAAAGGGCCCATCGTTTTATTCCGTTGCATTCTAACCTACCCCTAGTCTTAGAATCTCGATTCTGTAGGGAGGCTCCTACAGTGTCTCGAGGAGGCCAGTCGATCTTAAAATCATGTAATGATGCATGTTTATGGTAATTCGATGAGCAGTGTTGCAAAGAGAATCTCGATTTACCTTGAATTAGCGTTTTAATTAATTTGTGAACATCCTATTTTGTTTCCTCTGTTTTCAATTTCGTTTGCACATTTTGTCCAATCCAGCTCATTTTAATTCTCGTATGATTTTATTTTTCTACAATTTTGAATTCTTTGCATGGAAACTCCCCCCAATCAGTTTTTAAATCCAAAGAGTGAAAATTAAATAACCAAAGTTCCGCCTCCCTGTGTTCGACCCAGCCACTATTACTGCAAATTAGTTGTTGGTTAGTTGAATTACTGCAAATTAGTTGAAATAATGAAATTGAATACACTTTGAAGTATGCAAACAAAGGAAGAACTAATAGAAATTAAATTAAAAAGGAACAACTACTTGAATTCAAATGAAAAATAGAAACGTACAAAGTTGGAAAATGAATATAAAACAACAAGTACAACTCCTAAAAACATATAGATCTGAATAGAAAAACTAAGAACAAAAAGAACCCTAAGATGTTCTTCCTTTCTAACTTGTTCTACCTTATTCAAGGAGAATCAAGTACTTACTCCCCCTTCTTTCGAAGTTGGATTCCGAATGGAATATGAATAGACCTTAGGGGAGACTTGGAGTGGCGGCTAAATTTAGAGAAAATGACAGAATTTAGGGATGAAGAGAATTCTCAACTCTGAGCTCTCTTGAAACTGAAGATGCTTGACTGATCATATCCCTGATCCTCAAAGATTTGATTGAGAATAATTGATTTTATCTAATTTTATCTGCAAATCTCGCGAATTTAGGAGAATCTGCCGAAAAGGTTTAGATGCAACCGCATAGTTGAGTGTAATTGTGTTGTTGTTGAAATGGCCTAAATGCAACCGCATAGTTGGTTGCATTTTAAGTTCTTCCTGCAACATTTGGAATTTGGCTTATACTCTCAATTACTGGCACATCCTAGTCGCAGATCTCTTGCATCATCTTTCTTTTGCCTCAGTTGCAGCCAGAATGTGGGTGCATTTAGGTCTTTTTTCAGGCTCTACACAAAACCAACAAAAATTAACAGTTTCTTAAAAAAAATGACTCTAAATACACCTAAAAACTTATTTTTACCAAATTAAGACTTCAGACACATGCAAACCTTTTTTTTTTACTTAAATTTGCCCTAATGACATGAATTATAACATTAAACACTCGCTTTCTAAGCAAATAGCTTATATTTTAGAGCCAAATAACACTCATAACTGAGCGTTATCAATTCTACATTGTCCTCAATGTACAAAAATTAGTGAAAATTAAAGGACAAAAAGAAAGGGGAACAAAAAACCACCCCTGAAAACTCAGCACGTAGATTGGTGGTGGCGCGACCGAAACCTCCAAGAATGATAATTCTTCTACTCAAAGGTCAATTTGTTACCTACAAAATAAAGCAAAGCAAGCTAAGCTAGGAAAAACAAAAATAGAAAGCAATAAAGGAAAACGAGTAAATATAAACGTTTAGCTACCTCCAAGAAGTGCAATTTTTTATAGTCGATTGCTTGAATTTCCATGTGGCACGATCTCAAATTTGACTTCTCCG
Source organism: Trichosanthes truncata (assembly GCA_033996785.1). Classification (NCBI taxonomy): domain Eukaryota; kingdom Viridiplantae; phylum Streptophyta; class Magnoliopsida; order Cucurbitales; family Cucurbitaceae; genus Trichosanthes; species Trichosanthes truncata. The sequence continues at coordinate 14,868,419 of MU867261.1, read as the reverse complement.
GCAACGACGCCAAATTTGAAGGTGCTTGTCAAAGGTAGAATCAAATACATTTATAAATCGGACAATAAAAAATTTGTAGTATAAGTGGCCAGAGTCGATCACATGAACCAAATTAATTGATTTCTAAATTTTAGGTTTCTTATTTTACACGGACCGGGGGAAAGTTAATCATAAAACATAAGATAGACAGAAGGACTAAAAAGAAGTAAAGATAGAGATCTCACCTCGCGTACCAAATTGAGGGTAAACATGTAATTATGCAATTCATTTATCATTGAAACTAACCTAACAGGAAATTTTCCAGTGTTTTAAGACCAACTGAACTCCTCGAGACACCGTAGAGCCTCCCCTAATTAAACAAATTTACAAAATGCCTAATTGATTCTAATTTAATTAATTAATTTGGCACGACCAATACGAAAAGAATTAATTAAACGCATTACACCCAAGGGATAAATCGAAACGAGTTAATTAATTAAGACTAGTCAATCTAAATTAACTATGCCCGAGCTAACAATTCTAAGGCCTACCATGTACTCGTAATTAAGCAATTCTACTTAATTTAATCGACATGGCAACAAGCCTATTTACTACTCAAATTAAGTTAGAGGTCGAGGACACCTACGAGTATTATAGCATAGCTAAGAAATTTCTAAATTAATTGATTTGTCAAGTCAATCAAAGTATAAATAACAAGGAATAAGCATAAGAAATTGAAGGTCATAAAACAATGCTGGAAAATGAAATTAACAATCAAATCTTGCAATAAAATGCATAATACCATATTTATATCCCCGAAACGGTGTCAAAAGTCTAGCAATCCATTGCACCAACATTGTCTAACACCGAGAATTGATCTAAAATACCTAAACAAGCCTAAAACTATGGAAAACAGAGAGAATAAAGCTTAAAAGAGTCTCATGATGGCTGAAAATCGAAGACAAATGACCTAGAGGATGAAAAAACTATTTATAGGAATCGACGAAGTGTCTAGATGGTATGGACAGTGTAACAGGGGCTTGTCACAGTGTCGAGGGAGGCTTCAGGGGATTACCAATAGCATCTAGACACTACCCAGCGCGCAACATTGGTAATTTTTGCTCCAACTCTTCGCTCGGGTGTCTGAATGACCTTCGATTTGATGCGTTGGAACCATGATTCGATGTAGAATCTCTCGAAATGTACCTTATGTTCAAATCCCTACAAAATGATCAATTAATTACATTAAAACTTCTAAACTAACATGATTTAGGCATAAAAATATAGAACTATATTAGTACCATCACAACGTTGTACTGCTGCCCACAATGTGATTAATTCTAGCTTGCTCATCTTTGATTTAACTGACAAATCAATTGATTTATAATGTTCTTAGCTACGCTAGATGTACTTGTAGGTGTCTTCAGTCTCTTGCTTAATTAGAGTAGTAAAAGGATCGGTGGCCACGTCGGTCAGTTAAGTAGGATTGCTTAAGTGCATGTATATGGTCGGCCCTAAAGTCAATTCGCATGCAATAGTTTAATTCGAACGGCCCGTCATTTTATTCCGTTGCATTCTGACCTATCCTGAGTCTTAGAATCCCAGTTCTTTGGGAAGGCTCCTACGGTGTCCCAAGGAGGCCGATCGGTCTTAAAATCCTGTAAAAACACATGTTTAGTGTAATTCGATGATCAGTGTCGCAAAGCAAATATCGATTTACCTTGAATTAGCGCTTTAATTAAGGATAGAAGGACTAAAATAGTAAATATAAAGATCTCACCTCAGGCACCAATTTGGGGTAAAACAAGCAACAATGTAATTTTCGATCATAGATGAACAAGCAACAATGTAATGTTCGATTACAAATGACCAACATGAAATCTAATCAACAGTTTATCACCTAATCGACTTTATCGAAAGAGCCAGTTGAAGACCTTAAGAAAACTTAAGTCCCCTAAATCAATTAACCCAACCTAGCATTAAGTTAACAACCTAACTTGTTGGGCACGATAACGTTCCAAACTAACGTTGCTAGCCACCTTACGCTTTAGCTTTAGGGATTGCTAGCCACATCGATTAGACTAGATTGGCCTATCTTATTTAACTAACCCGTTTTCTTAATTCTAAGGTCCTATCACACAAACAACAAGGGGAGGAAGCTCCCTACTATGCAAATATATTCCAGTCCTAGCACTACTTAAACTAGCAATCACAAACTTATTCAACCTGAATAGGTTTTCAGGCTATCTACGAATAAATTCATGCTTCAGTATTAAAGCATCAATCAAGAAATAATAAACATGCTAGAAAGATATTCGGCCTACTTGTTACTTTAAACTAGCCCAAAGAACATACTCGACGCGAATAGAGTGTCAATCTACCTACGAGCATTCATGTAATCAAGCTAAGATCAAGGATAACAAGCTACTGATATACATAGAGAAATTAAGAATAAATCTCACAAAAATTACAAAGTACCGTTGTTTACACCCGAATCGGCGTCGAAAGGCTAGCTAAACATCAAATCAATGTAGCCAAACACTGAGGATCGATCGAAATACTAAAACTATCCTAAAACTACGAAAACAGAGAGTAAAAGCCTGTGGAGGTCTCGTTACAGCAAAAAATCATGAGACAAATTACCTAAGTGTCGAAATTTAGCTTTTATAAAAATGGCGGTAGCGTTGAGACGCTACCCTACGTCTTGAAGGGCTCACGTAGCGTCACGCAAGGGTTTCTCGATGCTCCATTGTGACGGAGTCGAGACGTTGTCCTGTTCTCACTCATTTTGTCTTCTATCAACATCTTGACGCTCTCAGTAGCGTTAAGATGCTCTCGTCATGGGCATTTTGGTCATTTCACTAGTTCTTTCTTAATAATTGCTCAAATGACCTCCATATTGATTCGAATTAACTCCAATTGGATGCAAACACTCCAAAACACTTCTCTTGCTCGAATACCTACAAAATGATCAATAAAACACATAATAACTAACGAACTGGCACAAATTAACATGAATAAAATAGGACTATTTTGGTCCTATCACATACTATGGTAGAAGTTAAGTTTTCTTTGTTTTTCTTATGATTATGGGTTTCTAATTCCTTAATATAGGGGCTTTAATGTAGCTAATTAGACCTCTCTTTACTAATTAATTAGCCATTTGATATTGTCTTTTCATATTACCTCATTTGTGCAATCCGTTCTTAATGCTTTTAAGCTCTTGGGCAAAGTTTAAATGATTAGTTGTCTAAATTGTTATTCGATGTCGGGAATTTAGGCCTAGAATTTGATTGCATGTCTAGTGATGTTTGCTGAGTGACAACCAGTGGTGAGAGAAATTCCATTAGAGGTTGAGAATAAAGGGAATTAATGCCATGTGTGTTAATTAGGGCCATGGACATACGGGTTAATTAAAAAAAAGTAAGATTAGGATGAGACTGACAGGAGATTCCTAGAATTAGACCTCTAGACTTATGGGTTATGTGATTAGATAATTTTAGATGCTAATTAATTAGGTTGAGGGCTCAGTTGGCGAAATTCAATTTCCTAGAGTGATACAATTGTTTGTCTCACCTTTATTTCAACATTTTCAGTTCATTTTAGTTGTTTATGCAATTTTTCTATCGATTTATGCTTCTAAATAAAATTGAGCACAATTATTTCAAATAATAAAATGAATTTTAAAAGATTCCCATGGATGATACTCTAAAACTCAATAATTACTATATTACTTGACCCATGCACTTGCAACTATGCAAAATACACTCTTGATGCATACTTTTTAATTTAACCATAAGTATATGGGTCAAGTAATATAGTGATTTTGAGTATATGAGCATTGTCTCCTCAGGGATTGGAATTATTAATTTGTTTGATTATCGAAATACTCATACTTAGCTTTATTTAGAGAATAAAATCAAAGGAAAACTATCTAACCTAATAAGCTAAACTAGAAAGCAATTGATAAATGGAGACACAAACATGAGAGATAATTCTATGGGTATTGATTTCATTAGTTGGATCTTATTTACTTAATGAATTAGAAAATTAGGATTAATTAGGCATTTAATTCATAAGTTTTGAAGCCTAAATCTAGGAATCTCCGTAATTAGTTTATAGTCATGTATTTAGGACAAATCTAAGTTCTCTCTCCCAAGTTCAACCTAGACAATCGATCAATTAATCTAAAGACTAAAAGCATTAAGATCCTCACTTGCTAAACTAAGCTGCCTCTCCCAAGTTTACTTAGACATGGATCATTTAAACTAAAGATTAAGGGCATTAAGCACAAATGCATAAATGAATATAAATGTTAATTAAACTGTAATAATCCATCAATAAAGCTAAAGGTCCAACCAATTTACATCAATCACATATTAATTAGGATTTATCTACTCATAATCACCAAATAATCCATAAATCCTAATTACAGCACTAATTTAGATACTGAAAAATAAAGGAAAAAGGGTAGAAAAAGCTTAGGCTAATGTCGATTCAGCATTTTGTGGCGATCTACAACGAACCCAAGCTTCACGATCTTCAATTTTGCTCTAGAAATCTCCCAAATTAGCTATGTTATCGAGATTAGGGTTTGGAACCCTCGGTTAGGCTCCCTTTTTCTCGAAGAGAAAAAGAAGCATTTATAGACTCTATGGCGAAAGCGTCGAGATGCTGTCAAAACGCACCATTTTGTTTTTGCGCAATTGAGGCAACATCTCGACGCTTGATAACATGTAATTATGCTATGTTATTTCCTACTAACTATGCTAGTTTTATTATGATTTAGTAAGCTTTTATGCCTATTTCTATTGATTTTGTAGAAATCGAGCTTGAGAAGAAATGTGATGGATATTGAAGCTAATTGGGTCATTTTGGAAAGCCAAGAAGAGAAGAGTTGTTGTTTTGGAAAAAAAACCCGAGGAGAGAGCGTCTAGACCTTGAAAATGGTGTCTAGACGCAACATTTGAAATGCCAAACTCGAGAGCAAGCGTTGAGACGTTGTCCTGCAGCATCACAATGCTCAAAACAAACGCAGAAGTGGAGTTCTATTTGAAGAGCGCAGGCAAAAATGGGGCGTTTAGGTGCAGCATCGAGACTCTAGGGACGCTGCTTCGATATACAATATAAATTTATCATTTTCTCTTTGTTCAGGGGGAGGCCAAACCAATTGAAAAAGCCCTAAACTTGATTCAAGGCTATTTTTGGAGGTTTTGGGGAGCATTTGTGAGCAAAATTGAGCGAAATTGTGGGTTCGTTGTAGATTGCTTCGAGAACGTGTCATCGACCTTCTGTGTGCACTTCTTCCTCTTTTCCTTTCGTTCGTAGCTACTATATAGGCTTTAAATTAGGGATTTAGGGGATTTAATTGTATGATTTTGAGCATCCTAGTGATAGCATGCATAAGTGTGCTATTTATAGGCTTGATTTTACGCTAGTTTTGTTATGATCGTGTGTGCTTTCATGTGTTTTTATGTATATTTCTCAGAAATTGAGCAATTGGAGCAAAATCAGAGAATGGAAAAGTATTTGGATGAATTTGAAGCAAATTGAAGCTATAATTGAAGATCCAAGTGTTGAAGAGAAGAAACAAGCTTGTGAACCCGAGAGTATAGCGCTGCAACGCCACTTCAGCAGTCTTTCAGCCTTGGAGACTAGCAGACATAGGGTTGCAACGCTATATATAAGGTTGCAACACTATACATAAGGTTGCAACGCTACTCAGCATATTTTTTTCCTTTTGTATAAAATTCGAAGGGACAGCGTTGACGCTATCCCTTAGTGTTGCAACGTTGTCTCGACACTATAAAAAGGAAGTTTTGCTATTCAAAAAGGGGAGCCATTTTGAGAGACCAAAAACTTTAAACTCAATTCAAGCACAGTCTAAGGACATAGAGGAGATCTTTGGAGAGCCGAGGAAGAGACTCAAAGTTTGAGATCGTGGACATCAAGTTGGAGACGAGTGTTGGCACGCGACGTAAGTTTCTTCTCTATTTCTTTTACATTTCTTTTAGATTTAGGAGTTTTTGTGGGTTGTACTCATGTTGCAAATCTATGTTTAGACCCTTGCTTGGTTGTAGTTGTTGAACATTTGGTTGAGTTTTAGTTTAATTTATATATTGACATCTTTTATGCATCTCTTTATATTGTCTTAACCTTTGGCCATGGTTTTGCATGTTTAACTAAATTTAACTTGAGAGAGTAAGTTTAGTTGTAGAACACTAGATGCATGACTAGGTTTAAGCTATTGTAAGAGAGTGAGTAGATTAATTCTAGAAGCCTTAAGAGAATCGTGTAATGCCATGTTTAGTAATATAAATAGACCGAGAGGTTGATTTATTGTTAGGCATGAGGTCAATTGAGCTCGAGAGAGGATATTGATAACTTAGTAATTCTTGGTTTAAGATGTTAGTATAAAATTAAATTATTAATCAATTCAAGTTGGGCTTAAGGTAATCAACCATGCATGTTTCTCAAAATTGGACTCCAAACCATGTAAATATTAGTTTAGATTTTATTTTCCTTTGATTTCCAAAGTTGTGTTTCTCTAAATAAAATTAGGCATAATTAACTGTGGTACTTAATTAATCTAAGAACTCTAATCACTGTAGATGACCCTGGCCACTATTATTGCAAAATACATAGAGGTTCGGTTTTTATAAATTTAATCTTGATAGGGCCTTCAACAAGCCTTCTATCACCTAGCCTCTAATTACATGGGTTAATCGTTGGATATTGTTTTAATGCTTAATTGTTGAATGATTTGGTTTAATTACTTATTTGATGGATGTGTGTGATTAATTGGGCTTTGCTTCATTCATGCATTTAGGACTTAATGCTTTTAATTAGTGTTCGTTAATTAATTTAGGTAGGACTAAGTTAAGCTCGATGGAGGATACTTAGTTTAGCTTAATGCGCAATTAATTATCTACTTGGTGCTGAAGTTTAATTAATTGGACACTAGTTAGTTGAGTTGTTACTAAGTGGAAACTCAACAGAGAGAAGCTTAGGCTAGAATTAAATGCATGACTGTTGGTTAATTACCTAAGTGACAACAAGGCTAATAGTTAATCAATTACAGAATCATAATGCCTTGTATGAGTTAGCTAGCGCTAGGGACACCTAGGTTAGTTAATTAATACTTAAGATTGGAGGAGACTGAGAGGAGATTCCACATCCCTAGACTTTTAGACTTATGATTTCATTGTCTAATTAGCTGTAATTGTCTGTTTAATTAGTAATTAATCCTACACCCAAGTTATCCCTTAGGTTTGAGTCTCCCATTTATTTCCTACAATTATTTTTCCATTCTTAGTTTAGTTTATCTTCCTTTAGTTGTGTTTTCTAAATAAAGCTAAGTGATTTTATTCGCGATAATTAATTGAATTAAAACCAATCCTAGTGGATACGATACTCAGTAGGAATACTGTTTTATTATTACTTAGATCACATGAGCTTGCATGTATGCCAGATCAATGCTATAGACGAAAATCAGCCTCCACGCGTTTCTAGCGTTGAGCACAGTATTGTGATGCTACTTGATGGCATTGAGACGCTCTGGACAGCATCTCAATGCTGTCGTTTTGATTTTGGCTTCCAAATTGAGTAGCAGCTCAACGATGAAACTCTCTAGATAGTGTCTCAACGCTCTCCCCTATTCTTAACTCGTCAACTATCTTCACTTCACTTCTTCAATCTTCATTTAGGCAGACAAGAGTTCCAAAATCATCAAAATACTCCCATACACTTCAGTTTTTCTTCATAAGCTTGGTTTCTACAAAATAAGCATAAACAGGCATAAAAGCTCACAAATTCGTAACAAAACTAGCATAAATATAAGGAATAAGATAGCACTCAATAAGTGCTATCAAAGCATCACATAACTCTGAACAAAAAAGTTGTGATACCACTTGATGGAAGAAAAGACAATACTAAATCCTCTAGAACTTAGACCAGTCCAACAGGACATAGGCGAAGCCAATCAAGTTTGTAATAAACACAAAATAAAGAGAATAGATGAAAAGAACAACATTAAAAATATATTGTTTCGATCAAAATTTTGGTTCTACTACAATTGAGATTACAAATGGCCCTCATACTCTCGGTAGCGAACACTCTTAAGAAACCACAATAATGGTTACCTTAACTGTTAAGCACCACAAACGTTGAATGCTTAGGATTACATAAAGAATCAAATTAACCTTAACCAAACTCACAAAAGTTGCTACACACAACAAAAAGAAATCTCACACTTACAACCCTACGAAAATAAGATTTCTTTTATAGAAAACGAGATATGATGGAAATTAGCATCAAAAGTGATTCTCGAGTGCCCATCTTGTTTGATAACACTTGCTTATGAGTGTTATTTAGCTCTAAAAATCAAGCTTATTGTTTAGAATGTGAGCGTTTATTATCATATTTCATTTAGAGTGAATTTAAGTAAAAATAAGTTTAGTATGTGTTTGAGAACATGGTTTGTGAAAAAGAAGTAAATAGGTGTAATTAGAGCCATTTTTTTGTAAGAAACTGCTAAGTTTTGATGTTTTTGTGTAGAAGTGTAAATTCGCCCAAATGCTCCCAACATGTGACACATTTGAAGAACAAAGGCAGAATTTTTGCTAAATGCAGAGTTAGAAAAAATGCTACTCGATTGCTATCGCAAAGTAGCCAAATGACTGAAGCTATGAAAATGCTACCTGATTGCGGCAGCAAAGTAACAAGAGGACTGAAGCTATGAAATTGCACCCAAGATGCAGCTGCAATTTGCTCAAATGATTGAATCTTTGAAAATCGCCCAGGATGCAGCCGCATTTGGACCTAATTGACAGATTTCCCTAGAATCACGGGTTTGATAGATTTTTGAAAGATTCTCCATCAAATCTCCTCAAATAAAAGAATTATGGTCGACTATACTTTCTCACACTGACCTTGACAAAAAAACCATATTTGAAGTCTATAAAAGGTGGCTCAAGCTTCATTTTCAAGAGAACTTGGATTTCTACATCTTCCACCACTCTGTCTTAATACAAGTTGTTTCTTTGTTTCTATACTTCAAAGTGTATTCAAGTTTATCTCTTTCAATGAAGTTTTATTTTTTACTTTCAAGTTCTTCTCTTTACTTTTGCACTTTTATTTTGTTTTCCATGATGAGCTAAACTCCTTTATAGGGATTCAATGAAGTGGATACTCTAAGAAGGAAGAAAACCCACCTTGTGCTAAAGCATCATTGCTCAACATTTAGCATCGTTTGCTTTTATTGAGTTTCAGTTTCATTGTTAGCTTAAACAAATCACTTGAGTTAGCATAGTATGTGTGAGATTCAATACTAAAAAGGTTGGATCGAGCACATGTTTTCATAAAAGTGATCTAGGAGAAGAGTCTAGAAGTAGATCTTCGCCTTTTGTTCCTAGACATAAGATGAAAAATCTTTAGAGTCAATAGAGTTTGTCCTTTATTTACCTAACGTAAAATTAGCTATAGACATATGTGCTTAATTGCTTAGGCTCCTAAAAGCACTTAGAAAAGTGCTGAATAAGTGTAGAACTCGATTCATGGTATTAAGTATCGATTAGGGTAGGTTGCGGGTGGTAGCATTCTACTCCAACCTTACAAAACTCGATAGAGGCAGATGTGGGCGTAAATGGGCAACAATCGCCAAATGAGCCTCACCTAGTTGGACAAATTACGGGTGCATGGTGGGCGCATATTTCTTGGTGTTAACCAGATTTGAATCTACATTCTCTTATTAGTATTTTTCTCATCCTTTACCTTTTTAGTTTGTTTTACTTACTGTCTACAAAACTCCAAAATCTCTTTTATTTTCTAGTTACCTTGGTTGCAAGCCTTGTGGAATTTTTGTTTTAAGATTGAAAGTGTTGTTACATTGATTGCACTATAAACGTGCTACTTTATAAACTTATTTCATGCCAATTTAATTGCCTTCACGTGTTTATTTGTCTATTTTGTAGGGATTGAGCAATTCAGAGTTGTTTGGAAGACTTTGGATGAATTAGGCTTAAAAGGAAGCTAATCGAGTCTATTTTGAGCATTCGAACTGAGAAGAGATGCCATCCAAAACAAAGGAGCCGAGTGCAGAGCGTCTAGACGGTGTTTTGGGCGTCAAGACGCCACTGCATAGTTAGATTAAGCTTAAAGTCTTTGCCTCACCTAAATAGGCATATTTCAAGTGATTAGGCAAGGTTTCAGCTCTAGGGTAGGAGGCTCTTTAATAGAAGGCTGCATAGGTGGTGTCTTCCTATCTCCTAACTCTAGAGATTCCAACACTCTCCTAAAACAGGAAACTTCAGCCAAACTCTCACCATCACCTTCAAAACTGTTGTTTTCCAAATCCTCTGTTGTTATTCCTTCAAAAGATTGAGCATGTGCTGCATCAATTTCTCTTCATCAGTCTCACCAATAATTTCTTCCAGCACCTGAATCATAGAACGTTCTTCCAAATCAGCGGGATATTTCATTGTGTCATAGATGCTGAATTTCACTTGCTGGTCATTCATTTTCAAAGTGATTGTTGCCTCATACACATCCACCACAGTTCTCCCTGTCTTAAGGAAAGGTCTCCCTAGGATTATAGGCACTTCTTTGTCTGCTTCATAATCTAAAATTATGAAATCAGCAGGAAAAATGAACTTGTCCACCTGAACTAGAATATCTTCTATCTTTCCTTCAGGGTGGGTTATGAACCTATCAGCTAATTGGAGAGTGACAGTTGTGGGTCTAGCTTCACCTATGCTTAATTTCTTGTAAATGGATAAGGGCATAAGGTTAATGCTAGCTCCTAAGTCACACAAACCTCGTCCTAATTCCTTTCCTCCAATAGAAACAGGTATGGTGAAGGATCCAGGGTCTTTCTCCTTGTTTGGGATTTTCTTTCTCAAAATGGCATTACACTCCTCATTTAAGGATACTACCTTAAACTCCTTAAATCTTTCTCTTCCTATCAAAACATCTTTAAGGAATTTCATATAATTAGGCATTTGCCTCAAAGCATCCACTAATGGTATGTTTATATGAATTTCCTTCAAGATATCCATGAACTTCTCAAAGTGAGCTTCTTCTTTTCTCTTTCTCAACCTTTGAGGAAATGGTGGAGGAGGTGGTCTAAACTCAGGAATGGGAGTAGCTACACTGATTTTCTCTTGAAGATTCAGCTCTAGGTGTAATCTCAACTTCCTCATTCTCTCTCCCTTTGGGCTCAAACTGCTCTTCTTTCTTTTCTTCCTCAACTTGGACAGCAATGTATTTCACTTTCTGTTTTCTCTGGTGAACTTCTACTTCCTCAACTAATGGCTTCCCACTTCTCAACTCTATGGCTTGCACTTCCTCTTTCCCCTCTCTTTTTGGATTTTCAGTAACAAAGGGAAGCTTACCTTGAGGCCTTGCCCTTAGCTCATTAGCTAGTTTACCCATTTGCAATTCCAAATTTCTCAATGAAGCTTGCTGACTTTGAATAACAGCATCATTTTTTGCCATATATTCCTTCATCAAGCTCTCAAGAGATGTACCTAGAATATGCTGCTGGGGCATTGCTTTTTGTTGCTGCTGAGGTATGGGTTGCTGATTTCGAAAGGCTTGGTAACCTTGATGCCCAAAACCTGGTGGGTAATTCACCTTTTGCTGTACTTGAGGGGCTTGAGAGTTACTTCCTTGGCCTCCCCAAGCAAAGTTTGGGTGATTCGTCCAACCTGGGTTATAGGTATTGGAGTAAGGATTATTCCTCTGCTGGTTTTGGTTTCCTATATTGCAAACTCAAGTAGGATTGCTAGGGCAAATTTCAAAAGTATGGCCCTCACCACAGTAAACACATGAATCGGTACCTACTTGGTTTAAAATAGTTGCATTCTGCACAGTAGGAGCATTTTGGGCCACATTTCCCACAGTCAAATTCTTCAAGCCATGGATGAGATTTGGACATTTATAGTAGTTAAGGCATCCAACTCCAAAACTCCTTTGTTTTTCTTACCTGGGTTACTTCTTGAATCGGCCCACTGACAATTGTTTGATGATATCCTTTCAAGGATTTCATGGGCTTTATTATAGGTCTTTAATAAAAGAACCCATTAGCTGAAGCATCCACAACTTGCTTAGTAGTTGTATTTAACCCATGGTAGAATGTCTCCATTTGAATACAATGAGGCAATCCATGGTGAGGACATTTTCTAAGCAATTCCTTGAATCTCTCCCATGTCTCACTCAAGGTCTCATCATCAAACTGTTGGAAAGTCAAAATCTCATTTCTAAATCTAGCATTCCTAGTAGGTGGGAAGTATTTAATGAGAAATTTTTCAGCAAGAGTGTTCCAAGAGTCTACTGCCCCTGGAGGTAATGCATTCAACCATGTCTTGGCTGCATATCTAAGGGAGTAAGGAAACAAACTCAACCTTAGGGCATCCTTAGACACTCCTGGAATGATAAAAGAATCACTAACCCCTAGGAAGGATTTCAAATGCAAATAAGGGTCCTCAGATGGTAATCCATGGAACTATCCTATGGTTTGGAGCATTTGAAACATGACTGGTTTAAGCTCAAAAGTAGGGGCTTGAATTTCAAGTCTAATTATCCCTGGATTTAACTCATCAACCAAGGGATTGGCATATGTCCTAATGGCTCTCTCTCTGTCATCTGCTAAAACAATAGCATTAGCAGGACCCATAGCCTTATTAACCACTCCAGCTGGTCTATTAATCTCAGGATTTGGCTGCTGTCTATTCTCGGAGTTAGGTAAATGTTGAGCTAAAGGATCTCTAGGGAGTTGTGGATCTGCCATAGCTTCTCTTTGATCTCTTAATCTCCTCCTAAAGGTCCGTTATATTTCTGGATCTAAAATAAACTCTAACCCAAGATGTTCATTCATACACAACCAATAAACCTGAAATGAATAAAATCAACTTTAGTTAGTTCTATCTTAAGCTCAAAATGACTAAAAACAACTTAAACAATGTAAAAATCAAACTAATCCCTGGCAACGGCGCCAAAAACTTGTTGCTTAAAAGAGTGTATGCAATTTCAGAATGAAAACACCCTAATGTGCAAGTATACACAGCCTAATGCAACAAGTGATAAGTATTTTTTTATCGTTCTCCTCAGGGACTAGTTATGTGGATTTTTGCAATGCCTAAGCTGATTTTAGTTAGGTAACAAGAAATCAATATCAATTGGTGCAATGAAATTAAAAGAAACTAAGGAACAAGATTAAAATGATGTTGGAATGCTGGAATAACAAGAAAACAGTAATAAACTGGGACTAAACAGATTATGTGAAAAAGGATCAGGATTAGAGGTAAAATTTTGCTTCATCAAACTAAATGCTATAGCATAGGATCATGCTTCAACACTCAATGCAGGCTAATTCGCGGATTCTTTCCAGAATTTCCAAAGAATCAGTGATTAACTCCCATTAACCTCTGAAATTAAGCCCTTAACTGCAAACATTAGGTGGGTTACCATCTCTAGTGTCCCCAATTACCTTAGAGCATGCTCCTAATCAGAACTAATGTTATGTCATGCATTCAGTTTATCCCTTCTCTTCCCAAAGTCAAGATAAACACAGCCTAGATGAGTTGGCCAGACAAATCCAAGCTAAAAATTAAGCACACAAGGCATAGGAGTGAAGAATATGCAAGTCTACTATTTCATTCGACAAGAATCAACAATAAATCCCCTAATCCCTCACCCAAGGGGTGATTAGTTCATAATTAAAAGATAAGACAGCAACATAACAGTAAGAAAAATCTCAAATAACATTCTAAAACTTGTCTTTAACATCAAAATGCTGAAAAATAAAGAAATATTGTAGAACTAGGAGAAATGGACAAGAAAGGGTTGTTGGGCAGCTCCTTTATGGCAGAATTCCCTCCTTCCCAGAAGTGGATCACCTCCCAAAAAGGGTTCTTCTTCTCTTCTCGAAATTCTCCCCCTCCAAAATGTCTAATCTCCAAGCTCTTCTCCAAAAATGGCAAGCTAGGGCTTTAAACCTCTCCCCTTATTTGAAATCAGGGCTGAGTGGACATTTTAAGACTTATAGCAACCCCTCATTGGTTTAAATCAGTACAGGTGTCATAAATTATCCACGTCAATTAATGAAATAACTCCCACGTGCTTTCTATGTAACTGATCCCAGATAAATGCTCTAGCTTTTCTAATGCTTCATCAAAACACATCAATTGCTCCAGCAAGCTTGACCTTCCATTAACAACAAAGCCCTAGCATTTCAGGTTGGATTTTTCACACCTAGCCATTTTTACCTTCAACAATGGTCTGCACAAGTCACAAATAGCACAATTAAGTAATATTATGCATTAAAAAGCTCAAAAGTGCTTTTTACATGAAAATGGACTCCTTTGCTACTAAAACATCAATTCAAAGAGGCTTTTTAGTACAAAAGTACCTAAGATAGTATTTTTAAGCCACAAAATATTCACTAAAACACCCTAAATAGCTCTCATTCTACGAGCTATCACTCCTCCCATTTATCTTGCTTTCTAGGATTATAATTTATTTTCCATGTTTCCTTATGTTTATGCTCTCTAAATAAAGTAAAGTAAGATTATTCGCGATAATTAATTGAATTAAAAACCAATCCTAGTGGATACGATACTCGGTATTTACTTGTTTTATTATTACTTCAATCGCATGCGCTTGCGTGTATGATGATCAAGTTTTTGGTGTTGTTGTCGTGGATTGGTGTATTTTAATTCAATTCATATTGTGAAAAAAAAATTCTTTCTTTAATTTAGAGGTTTATCCTTGTTTTTCCTACTTGCTCTTGTTTTTTTTTTTGCTTTGAGTCCTAGTCCTTTGTTTCTGGTTGTGTTGCATCGTGTGTTTGGTCGAGCCTGCTGGCATTAGTCTTTTTTTTTTCTTTCTTTGTTTAGATGGCTTCTAATATATTTGGGTGGCCCTTTAGGGAATCTGAGCTTGAAGAACAAACATCGCCTTTTAGTTCGTTGATTAGACTCAAGCAAGGAATACTTTTGACTAATCAATAAAAAAGTATTCCTTGCTTGAGTCTAATCAACGAAAAAGCAAATCTTATCATTGAGACCGATGCATCAATAGTGCGATTCCACTATGGTGTGTGGAATAGTACTCAAAGAAATTACTCGACAATCAAAAAAAGAAATTTTAGCGATTGTCTTGTGTGTTCAAAAATTTCAAGGAGATTTAATTAATAAGAAATTTTTAATTAAAACAAATTCTCAAGCTTCGAAATTTTGTTTAGGAAGAGATGTCAAAAATCTTGTTTCAAAACAAATCTTTGCAAGATGGCAAGCGATCTTGTCATGCTTTGATGTCGAAATTTTTCCTATAAAAGGGACTCAAAACCCCTTGGCTGATCATCTCTCAAGAGAACATCTCTCCTCAAGTTCTCAAACTTCTCCACCCCCTTGAGAGAAAACAATGAGTGATCGAAAAGGAAAAGCAAAGGCTACCTCCTCCACTTCAAAAGAAAAGGCCTCTGCCTCTTCCAAACCTACTCCTATGAGGCAAGAGCAATATGCTCTTCCTAATGAAGATTTTACTCCTGTGCAGACTCGATCTCAACGTCGTTCTGCAAGCATTCGACTTCGAGAACCCTCGTGCCACACCCCCTCCCGAACCACCTGCTAACTTAGCCCGGAAGATGGCGTGAAGCCAACAGACATCGTTTCCTCCCTAACGATACCTGTGACCCTGTTATACCTGATAAACATACTATACTTGAAATATAAGTTACTCAAACACAACACAGCGGAAACTTGGTAAACGTTACCCAGTATACATATAGGGCAGTTCTGGTAAAGACCCCTGTGGAACAACCAACACGGGTAGGGGTACTACAACTCAATATATCACGAACCAAGATTTACATAACCAAGACCCCTAGCTTCATACACGCACATAACTACACATCCCTATTACGATATGTACATTATGAGCAGACTTGATGTACTACACCATCCACATACAAAAATATCAGACTCGTAGAGCTTCCAGCAGGCTGTGGCAGGATCTCAGGCCCCGGGAGCTCGATCTCTACCTGAAAAGTTGGAAAACATTGAAAGAATGAGTTGGGAAGCTCAGTGAGTGACTGGGTTTAAAGAAATTATCTCATAAATCATAACATTTGGCAAACTACAAGCATATGTGTCGGCAGACAAGCGTTAAATATAAACTTATAAGGACAATAGCTTCTTCCAGAAATCCAGGAAGTATATCATTTAAATCTCGCTAGCATATCCAGAGTATTCATCATCTAAAACATATAATAAACTAGGTTGTGTAAGACACGCTCAGTACAATCCAACAATCACTCTACGATGTAGTGGGGCCGGCCCAGCACTCACGACAGCATTGTTATCACGGAGTACACTCAACGTCGACAACAGGAAATGACCTGTGTGCACACGGTACTATACAGCCTCGGGCTCAGAATCTCAAACATTTACTCATTTGGGTCTCATAGAAACACATGAAAACCTTTGACACTACTTGCTAACACATGTTGGCCCGAAATTACGGTATTCTAACTAGTTCAGGTAAAATAGTAAACATATGCTCACAACGAACAATTAAATCATTTCTAGGAAACCATATATGCTCATAAATACGTGTTCAAGAGACATAAAGTCTTTAAGTAAAATTACTCTTAGAAAGTCTTTTATTTTCGTAAGCATAAGTTCAAGCATAGAATACACTTTCGAAATTCGTTTGGTCACTCACAGCGTTAAAAGTTAGAACCTCGGCTCGTACACTTGACCTATTTCCTCTTGGCCTACCAAATAACCAGAAACCAGGCATTAGAACACAATTCTTTGCACTTCAAACTTAAGATTATACATATCCCCTAACTAATTCCAGCATATCACAGATTTCATACCCTAAGCTCCCTTACTCATAACTTTTCCATTACTTGGCCAAAGATGATGTACTTTATACCAAACTCTTCCTTTTTGAACCTTCTAAAACTTATCTGAAGGAATGAAATTGAAATTCCTAAAGGATATGTCCTTAAATACCTCGAAAGCTACTTCCTACAAAATAGGTTTCTGCACTTTCCAGACTCGTTTCCCTGCTGCACCCTGAACTTAACATAAATTTTAAAGCAACTTCTAGTCAATTTATAACCACGACTTCTTCATGAAAGTTATAGGAAATTAAATCATCTTTCCAACCATACCTAATAAAGCTTCTAATTCGAAGTCCACAGATCAGCACATCCCAAAAACCAGAGGTTCCCCGGATTTGACAGCAAAAACATTCCTTCAAATCCCTCTTCACAAATCATTAACATAACATCAGATTTTGCTCAAGCTTCCTTCACGAAAATTGTTCTAAAATGTGTTAACTTTCAAGGAAATCAAACCTCACCTCTTAATACTTCTTGTGGAGCTCAGAATGATCCAAACATCAGATGTAGTCAGGATTGATCACAAACTTTGTCATGCAACTTGAATTGGACTTTTCCCTTTCTTCTTCAACTTCAACTTCAGCAAAACACCTTTCTTCTTCCTCTCACCCTCTCCCACGAAACCCTCTTCTTCTCCTTGGTAAATAAGATGCAAGGTGGGTAGATAAATATATATTTGTAAAATGAATATAAAAAAACTCACACTTTCTTTCTTTTTTTTTTTTTCCCTTTTTCCTATTTCCTCCTTTTTTTTTTTAAAACAAAACCCCACACATTTTATCCCAAACAAATGTTTTAAACACATTTTTTTTTTAGTAAGAAATTCAAGGATAAATCCCATGAAATCTCGGTTTTACACCTCGAGTCTCTATCAGATACCTCATGTATCACAGCCTACTCAATCGATTGCAACCTCATCAACCTACACTAATGTGGTATCTCCGTTACCCCGTTTTACTTCAAAACCTATCACAACAGGGTATTTTCAAAGTCTCATGTAATCCATGAAGTCCCAATCGAACCCGAATGGAATTCAAAAAACTTTACAGAGATAACTTCTCATACATACCCAGGTAATTTCAATTTTATGTTTGAATCAGTACTTAAAACAAGGACGTTTTATGAGTTGATTCTTGACGACTCAAAATCGATCGATATTACTCATATTTCTGATCAGAAAGATTCGACAGTCATTTCTTACTCAAAATTGAAAATTTTTAGGGTTCTTACTCCTACCAAATGGAACTAGAAAATCTAGCCAGAGAAAAAAATCTCAATAAGGTTTAATCCTCCCTCTCATACAAAGATTATGTCAAAGCTTGGACAACTATCCTTTGGTATCAAGCTTTCAACCATTCATGGTTTATTCAATTTTACAAAAATGCCCACAAAAACCATTTCCCAATCTAGTTTATCAGCTGGTGGAAAAAATTTGGGCTTTGCGAAGAAATTTTCCCTACTCCAATACAAGAATCATTTCATTATTTTTCTCAATATATTTACAAGACATCGTTTTCCTTAAGCTTTCGATTCTCTTTGTACTTTCAGATTCCATGGATTTTCTGCTGGAATCTCACTTCTCAAACGATTGAAACCAATCATAAATACCTTGTCAAAACTTTGAAGGTAAAATGATGGGATAAATATACCTTTACCCACATTTATATTCAAAATATTAAAACTTGGTTTGCGAAAATATCGCACTACCAAGATTTATCAAAAAGAAACCAGCAAGAATTTCAAAAAAATAAAGCAGCCTTGTTGGCTTCTCTTGCTCAAACCGCCACAGAGGTCGGTCTTCAAATAGTTCTCATGCAGAGAACATCAATTTCAAATAGAAAGTCCTCTCCATCTCTGTCTATCATAAACGAAGACGAAGAATAGATAAATCTTAGGGATCCATAGCCAAGATAGTCCGACCGAAATTTTTGTTAAACTACAATTAGACCGAAATTGTCATTAAACTACAATTATACTCAAATTTCCATCCACTAGACCGACAAGTCTCTAAACTATCATGCCTAGGTCCATAAGTACTTACAAAAAAAAATTGAGAGTGTAAATTCTTTTCTGGTAAATTTAATTTCCTTTGTAAATCCATCATCCTTCTATACACATTCAAAGAATTCTAGTACATATTTCTGAATTTTTTGGTAAATATTTTTCTGCAACATCAACCAATGACAAGTTCGTCATCCGCTCCAATCCTACCAAGTAAGGAGAATATTTGCGGGACCTTCGTAGAAGACTATTCCAGGGGAGTGTTCCCGGTAGTTGTTATCATAAGTCCGTTGGTAAGCTCAACCCCTTACTTCCTTGCCTCCTAACCAAAAATATTCAAATCACGAGGAAAAGATTTGCTGCAAGAAAACGACAAAAGAACTTTAATAAAATCACTTTATTAAAGGAAGAAATAGTAAATGGTTGCAGAAATTCCACTACCCTTATCTTTCCACATCTCCAATCTTATCCGCTTCCACGTTAATTATTTGTTTTTTCCTTTCACTTATTTTGGCTTTTGTAATTATTTTACTTTCGATAAAGTAGATTTCTTTTCTTTTACCTAAAGATGATTTAGACTAGGCATGTCCTTTCAAATCATCCTAATCTTTTAATTCGCAGCATTTGATTATAGTAGGTGTGTTGAGCTGATCTTCAACCCATTTGAACTCAACTTATTCTTTGAGAAAAGATATTTGTTTCTCTTTGAAAGATATTTTGTGTATCCCAGTCATACTTTGGAGATGACTTTCTTGGACTGGGTCAATGAATTTGAATACGATCTCTTTATCCAATATTGTAGAGGAGATTCCCTCATCTAAAACTTGGATATAATTGAATAATGAATGGTGTACCTAAAATCACTACTTGATTTAGGTTTTTTACTAACAAAAATGAAGTTACGAAACAAACCCCATTGTTGCATATGTGGACTTCTGGCAGTTTATGCTTGATAAACAATGGTTGTCCATTTGCTCCTTTAAGCATTTCGACTGTCTTCTCGAAATACTTAGATGGTATAATACCCTCATGTACACAGTTTTGGTCTGCTCAAGAATCGACCAAAGCTATTGCTGTGAGTTTGAAATCATGTATCTTTAAGGATACTTTGACATACCATTTCTGAAAATGAACCTTGGTTATGGTTGCCATAAATGATTCTTCTTGAGCTCCTTGAGCTATTTGTTCTTCCTCTTGATCTGGAGTAGTATTGACTCCTTGATTCGGCTTGATCATAGCTATTTCAGAGGATAATTGAATAATGTCTCTTTTATATTCTTTTGGAAGTTGTTTGACTTCTTCTTTAAGCTGATTGATTTCAAATTGTAGTTCTGAAATCGTAGCTTCTCTTGGCTCTTTGAATTTCTGTAGAACAACTTCAAGAGTTAATGGAGGATTAAAAGTTTGAGAGGATACCTTCCTTGAAGACTCAGGAGTATCCTTTTTCAGGGATTCTCTGAGGCGTGAGAGAATTGTTTTCTTCAGAGTATTATCTGCAAGATCTCCAACAACCTCGAATAAGAGCTTCTGATCTTCAGTAAGAACATTTATGCAATTAAAGCAATTGCATAATCTTTTCCTGTCACATCTAGGTTTATGAGTAAATTCTCCCTCTGAGGATGAATATGAATCGAATTCTTCTCCTAACTCAAGAATTTTTCCTTCATCATCATCATTGTTTTCGAAGGAAGATTCTTCAAAATCTGATCTGAAAACATGGAGTAATTCTTTCTTAATATCGTCTTCGATATTAAGTTCATTGATTTTCTTCTTCATATTACACTTTGGTGCGTAATGACCAAATCCTCTACATTTATAGCACTAGACTTTCGAGATGTCCTTTTTTGAGTATTTTCTTTCTTTTTGGGAAGGCTTCTTTGAATAAGAATACTTCCTATAAGAAGTTTGCATATAGGTACTTTTATAAGCATTTGGTGCCTTTCTGTAGGCTGTTGAGTAAAACTTCTTCCTAGAGATGTTCTTCTTTGCTATTGTTGAAGGAGGTTCAGTTCCATCTTGGTAATAGTACATTTTGCAAAATTGTCCTAGCTCTTTCTTTTGATTAGAGTCGTTTAATTTTTCTTGCCTCTTACTTTGAATACACTGTTTGCTACCTTCATGGATAACAAACTATATTAGTTCGCCATAGGTTACAAATGCCTATGGTATCTCACTTGTTTTGTAGTAATCTCTGAGATACATCATCTCTACGGCAAACAGCTTGGGAAGACCTGAATCTTTCTTTCCAGAAAGCACTACAGCAGTTTGTTCGTTTGTATACTTCCATTAGAAAAGTATCTTTGTACCAACGGAAATCTTGCAACTTCTGGCATCTTAGTTGTTGAAGATAAATTCCTGCTTGGTGTTTGTAATTGTCAGCATCTCCAATGAAATGTTTTATGATAGGAAAGTAGAGTGTTACAATTGCATAGTCAACTTTGTCTTCTGGAGGAGTTCTTGGGCGAACTGTTGAAGATCCTGTGGATGCAATAACGTCAGGCTGTACACTGCTTTAAGTTCTAGAGGAAGATGGTTCCTCATTGGGTGCCTTCCTCTTTCTGTTTGAAGTACGATTGAGGATTTGTTTCTTTCTGAATCGAAGTGCCCTTTTGAAAGATATGTTGAATTAGCCACAAGCATTTATTGAACAACTCCCATGATTAAGTATTGAGAAAGTCCATCAACATTCCATTCGTAGACTGATTGTCTGTCGAATGACTTGTTGATGACATATGGTTGTTCCTCGTAGGCTAGATCTGGGTGAGATAGCCTTGGGTAGTAAACTCGTGTGTTACTATCTGAACTATTTGAATTGCTTTCGAGATTTTGTTTACCTCTGAGGGGATCTTATTCCTTCCTTTGAGTAGTGCCTAAGGATCTTTCCTTGAGATGGAAAAATGATTCATTTTGTTGACCATCTCTGTTATCTCTTCGTCATTGAGTACATTGATTTGAGAAGAACTTTCTTCTTTGCTCGAGAATTTAGCAATTTGCCTCTCGATATTTTTCAGCATTTCTTGCTCTCTGTTTTTTATTCTTGAAACTGGACTTCCAAGATCGACACTGAAAATAGGAACTGAATACTTTTCTTTTGGGAAAGAATTATCTTCAAATTTTGCTTTTCCCTTTTTAGGCGTGATTGGAGTAAATACCTTTTCTTCAATTTTGTCCATCTATTCAGCCATGGTGGATAGAATCTTGTTGGTATAGTTATTTTGAATATGGACTCATCTAATCCTTTTAGAGGGGTTATTTGCCTCATCTTTTGAGTCAAGTTGCTTGAATGGACTGGCGATGACCAACTATCCATAAGAACTCTTGAACTCAATTTGTTCTAACGGAGGATGAGTACCAGAGACTTCTCCTCTTTCTGAATTCTTCCATTTGGTCTCCTTGAGCTGTTTATTTGATTCACCTTTTGACTATAGTCATCTCTATCCAACCATTGGAAGAAAGGAATCTATTCTTCAAGGTCTTCCATGCTTATAGGCTTTGAATAAGGCTTTTCTTGGGATTTTCCAGGTGTTTCTCATGAAATTCTTTTTCAAGAATTTCATATTGACTTTGAATCCTTCTGATATGACATTGAGTTCGTTGTATTGAGTTGTATCCATATCAGTTTGAGTAAGAGAATTTGACCTCACATATTGGATATCCGATATGCGTGGGCCTAAATCCACCGAGTTGATTCTCGCAGAGAGATATCTTCTTAGTGGTTCTTAACATTCTCTTTCGAAATTTTGTAAAGATGAAGATTCTCCACTATATTTGGAAGTCTAGAAGTTGCAAAGCTTCTGACTTTTGGAACTAGTGGTTCTTCATTCTGAAAGTTAATTTCAACAAGTCCGTCAGGATGCTCAATAATATGAGTAAGAGTCTTGGGCTTAGGAGCCTATGGTGCAGTTGCATCTTTCAATGCCCACTTTGACTTTCTGGTGATCTCATCCCATTTCAAGGCCTTGGGAGTTTTCACTGTTTATTTTGAAGTATTGGCTTCAATGAGTATTGTCTATCCTCTTGGAGATGTTCTTAGCGCTCTTGGAGCTATATGTGTCTGCATCAATCGATAGCAGATTCTGAATATAGCAACACAGCCATGAGATCCAGAATCTATATTCAAATCCTTGAAATAGACATCATGTCACACCCCCTCCCGAACTAACCGCTAACTTAGCCCGGAAGATAGCGTGAAGCCATCAGACATCGTTTACCTTTCTAACGATACCTGTGACTTTGTAACATCTGATAAACATACTATGCTGGCATATGAAATACTTTAAACACAACACAGCGGAACTTGTAAATTACTATATGTACATAAGGAGCGGCTCTACTTAAACCTCACTTGAAAATTAGAACGGGTAGAGAGCACTACAATCCAAAATATACCCAACCATGATTTACACAACCACCACCACTAGTGCATACATGAACATGACTATACGTTCCTTCCAAAATATCTACAATGTATATACGGACTCGCTACAAAACCCCACCCACGTACAAAATATCAAACTTAGAGAGTGCTCGACAGACTATGGCAGGATCTCAGGCACCGGGAGCTCGATCTCTACCTGAAAAGTTGGAAAACATTGAAAGAATGAGCTATAAGGCTCAGCGAGTGACTTAGTTTAAGCTACTAACTCTCAAATCATAAAACCTGATAATCTATGAGCATATGAATCTGTATTCAAGCGTTAAATATAAATTTATAGTCACAATAGTTTTTCCTTTCAGCACATCAGCAGGTATGTCATTAAAAACTCACAATGCATATCAAGAATATTAACCATTTAAGGAAAAACCATATGACAATCTATGTTGTGTAGGGCACGCCCAGTACAACCAACATTCATTCTACGATGTAGTGGGGCCCGCCCAGCACTCCCATCGTCTTTGTCGTAGTGGGCCCCGCCCAACACTCACGACAGCATTGTTGTCACGGAGTACACTCAACGTCGACAACAGAAAATGACCTGTGTACACACGGTATTATACAGCCTCGGGCTCAATATCTTAATCATTTCCTAGGAAACCATGTATGCTCATAAGGATGTGTTTAATGTTTAAAAAAAGCATAAAGCATTTAAACTAATTCCTTCTTAGGAAGTCTTATATTTCCATAAACATAAATTCAGGCATAGAAATCGTTTTCGAAATTCGTTTTGTCACTCACAGTGTTAAAACTAGATCCTCGGCCCATAAACTTGACCTACTTCCTCCTGGCCTGTAAAAAAAATAAACCACAACCAAGCATTAGAACTTCAATCTCAAGACTTTCAAACTTAAGATTACAAATATCACTACATCTATTTCCCAGCATTCTGCAGATTTCATACTCTAACTTCACATACTCATAACTTCTTCAGTACTTAGCTAAAAATGATGTACTTTATACCAAACTCTTCCTTTTTGAACCCTCTAAAACTTATCTGAAGGAATGGAATCGAAATTCCCAAAGTATGTGTCCGTAAATACCTCGAAAGTGACTTCCCTAAAATTAAGCTTCTGAAATTTCCAGAATCGTTTTTCTGCTGCACACCACACTTGACCTGAATTTTAAAGCCACTTCCAATCATGTTTTACTCACGACTTCTTCATAAAAGTTATAGGAAATTAAATAATCTTTCCAACCATACCTAATGGAGTTTCTTATTTAAATCCTACAGATCAGTATGTCTCAAACACCAGAGGTTTCTCAGATTTGATAGCAAAATCTCTCCTCTGACTTCCCCTTCACAAATCAATAATTTAAATTTCGATTTTGCTCGAGCTTCCTTCACGAAATTTGTTCGAAAATGGGTTAACTTTCAAGAAAATCAAACCTCACCTCTTAACTCTTCTTGTGGAGTTCAAAACGTTCTAAACATCAGTAGTGAGTAGAGTTGATCACCTAGTTGCCATGGAGGCTTGTGCTGAGTTTTCCCCCTTCTTCTTCAACTTCCAACCCTAGCAAGCTCTCTTTTCCTCTTTCTTCCACCTTCTCCCACGAAATGCCCTGTTTTTCTTTAATAAAAAAGAAGCAAATGGGAGAAAATGGGTTAGAAAACTTATTTAATTATTTTTTTTTTGGTGGTGAGTGCTCCAAAGTTTATCCATTCCCACATTTCTTTTTCCTTTTCTTTTTTTTTTTTTTTTGAAAAAACAAAACATACCAAACACCTAGCTCCTTATTGTTTTCCCTTATCCCTTTCTCTGTTTTTTTTTTTTTTTTTTTGTAAAGAAATTTCAAGGAAAAATCTCGGGTTTACACATCAAGAATTAAAGAATTTAGAATCTTTGGATCTTCGAGAGAGAGAGAGTAGCCAGGATAACAGTTGAAGTAAGCTGGTCCATCTTCCATGTTGGACTTTACGATCCCTAGGAGGGAACTTTCGAAGTCTAAAAATCTCTTATCCCTTAGAGTAATAAGGACGGGAGTATTAAGACCTAATCGAAATAATGGCTTGACTGCAATCTGGACTTGGCCTAGATGCATGAATTGATATTCTCCCTGATGACTAAGAATCAAGACCTGAGAGAAGAGATTGAATGATTCTGGGTTGTTGTGGATGGCTATGGTTCACTCCATAGTCTTGACACCCCAACTTTGAGAAAAATCAAATGTACTCTTGTAGTAGACCGTTCTCTGGTCTATTTGAGGAATGTTCCAATTTGTAAGCTGTTCTTCCACCTTGGCGATCTGAAGGGCATCATTGGAACCTTTGAGGTCTTCGACGTTGAATTCTGCCCTATGAGTATTGCTCTTGTCTATTGAAGTAATGGATGTTTAAGTACTTGAATTGGTACTAGCACCATTATTTTGAGTAACCTTTGACAACTTTGAAATCAAAGATTTGAGAAGTTTGGACATTATTTCATTCCAAATTTTCACCTTTAACAGAGTATTAAAAGAAATATTAACTTCCTTCAACAACCTTCTTCAAACTTCTTTCTCGTACTAGTGTACTCGCTGAAGGGTGAACGAGCGGCTTACCAACGGACTTACCAGCTATCGGGAACACCAAGTCTCTTGCCAAACACCTTCTGTCGGTGAGCTAACGCACAGTAGAATGAGAGAGAATTGAGAAAAAGATATTGAATTAAATCAATATTTAATTCAAGCTTCGTAAAAGAATAAAATCCATGTAAATTCTTTAACCAAACCAAGCTTCACTTCACACATGAGTGGCGTTGAGACGCTACCTTTGGGCATCTCAACTCCCAAAACATGTGCTCAAGATATCTTCCGTCCATAGCGTCATGACGCTACCCCAATTTTCCTTCTTTGTTTCTCGAATTAGGGTGCAGTGTTGAGACGTTGTCCCTAGCATCTCAACACTGCCACGATAATATAAATTCTGCATTTTAAGTACAAAAAAGAGGAGGCCATTTGGAGAGGAACCATTCTTGATTTCTACTCGGTATTTGGGACTAAAGGAGCATTCTTTAGAGCCAAGGAAGACATTCAAGGCTCCAGATCGCGAGACATCACAACGAAAATGAGTGTGGCAGTCATCAGAGAGTTTTTTCCTTTTTCCTATCTATTTTGTAGTCTTTGTTTTTAGAATTTTATATGAGTTAGGGATTGTAATTGTGAATTTGAGTAATTAAACTCAGCTTTTGAACTTGGTTATTTTTGGATACTTGGTTTAATCTTAGAACTTGTTATATTAAAACTTTTATTTATGCATTCTTATATTTATTGTCTAATCTTTTGGCCAAGACATAGTTTTGTATAATTTGAGTTTTAGATTGGAAAAGTAGACTTGAATTTAGACTCGTTTGCATAACTGTTCGTAAACTTTTGCATGAGAATGAATTGTTTGCTAATAGAAGCTGTTAGGAGAAGTTTCATAATAGTTATGAAATTAGACAGGAAAGATGATGTATTAATTAAGCATGTGATTTAGTTGAGGCTTGGGAAAGCCAATTAAATGTCTCTGTAACTTCTTGGCTTATAATTGTTGCATATATGATTTGTTTCGTAAATTGACCAAGCTAGTGTTTAATTATTTAAACGAATGTTTAAAAAGTGTTCCTTCTAAATGTCTCCACCTTGTAAATTTAGTTTAGTTTTTAAATTTTTTATCTCTTGATTTTAGGTTATCTAGATAAAATTAGGTGTGAGTAATCATGATACTTAATTAGTCTAAGAAATCTAGTCCCTATGATTGACACTGACCACTATTATTGAAAAGTTTTAGAGGTCCGTAATAGGAATGAACACTTCATTCTGCAATGTAAGCATTTGATTGTATTTGATTTTACTTAGAATTAAATAAAAAACTAATTAAGGTTAAGCAAACATACCTTAGGATTATATGGATATACCTGGCTATGACTCGAACACATGAACAAGGCTTGTGAGAGCCTTTTGAAAGAAAATCTACAAGGGATTGGGGAGGAAGAGGTCTAGAGAGAATTCTCTAATTCTCTATTGAGGAGATGTATGCTCTATTGGCCAACCCAAAGCCTATTTATAAAGACCTAGGGCATAATTAAATAATATATATTTTAATATCTAATATATTATACATATATTTAATCTATTTGAATCTTATTCAAATCTTTTAAATTTTTCTATGATATTTATTTCTTTATTTGAATCTTATTAAAATCTTATAAATATCTTTTCTTTAAGGGACAGTTGCAACAATGGAAAAAAAGTTTGGCCCAATTGCAAGCATGTTTCCTATTTATCTCCTTTGCAAATATATCAAAAAAGTCCAAACAGAATCTGCAAAAAGTCCAAAATAGCCCTTCATTTAATCCCTATTTTTTAATCTCGCGTTTTTACAATGTGAAGTATATCAACAGTCTATCAGTAATGTACTGTCGGTATACCTAATATGAAGTATATCAGTGATATACTACTGATATACTTTATTTAGGTATATCAATGAAATGAAATTTCTAATATTCAATATATCAATAGTATATCAAAAATACCTAATATGAAGTATATCAAGAATATAATAGTAATTTCTATTCAGTATATCAAATATACTTAATATGAATATATTAGCGATATACATAATATGAAGTATATCAGTGATATACTACTAATAAATTTTATTTAGGTATGTCAATGAAATGACATTTCTAATATAAAATATGTCAACAGTATATCGATAATTCATAATCAGTATATCAGATATACCTATATGAAGTATATCAAGCACATGTCAGTAATTCATATATGAGATATACATAATATGAAGTATATCAATGATATACTATTGATATACTTGATTTTAGTTCTTGACTTTATTAATGGATTTTGGTCACTACTTTTTTGTTGATGCACTAGTTTTTAGTTGATACACTTTTGTAATACTATATCAGTAGTGAATGAATGATATATTATTAATATACTTCATTTTAGGCATATTATTTCATTGATATACATAATATGAAGTATGTCAATCGTATTAGTACTACATATTCATTATATTAGATATACTACTGATATATTCTCTTTTAGTTTTTGACTTTATCAATAGTTATTCGTCACTTAAAGTGATGAAGCATATCACTGAATGAAGTATATCATTGATATACTACTGATATACTCAATGTTAGGTATATTAGTGATATACCAAATATGTAAAATATCATTAATATGTTACTGATGTATTTCATATAAAGTATATAATTTAACTAATATACATAAAAAGAAGTGTACTAGTAGTATATCAGTAATATACTATTAATATACTTCGTTTTATGTATATATGTTAACTGATATACCAAATGTAAATATATCAAATATATTAGTGATATACTATTAATATACCAAATATAAAGTATATCAGATATACCTGTTGATACAAAAATCAGATTTTAAAAAAATTGCTATATTTGAAAATCTCTATAAATCATGGCTAGATTTACGAAT
Organism: Trichosanthes truncata; assembly: GCA_033996785.1. Taxonomy (NCBI): domain Eukaryota; kingdom Viridiplantae; phylum Streptophyta; class Magnoliopsida; order Cucurbitales; family Cucurbitaceae; genus Trichosanthes; species Trichosanthes truncata. The sequence continues at coordinate 14,839,650 of MU867261.1, read as the reverse complement.
ATCCTAATATTTTTGCTACCTATTACAATTCCCCTTTCTTTAATATATCTAATATACATTAATTATTTTAATATTTAATGTATCAAATACAATAAATATATTTTCCTCTTTTATATTTAATATATCTAATATGTTAAATATTGATTTGAACACTTCAAATTAAATATTAATTTGAACATTTCAAAATTTTCATTCAATTAAATTAATCTTTTAGTGTTACTATGAGCTAGCAAGGAGACCTTATGAACCTACAGACTATAAGCGCCAATGATACAAAAAAAATAATAATTAAACTCTTTAATTAATCAATTTTCATTCATTAACTTTAGGTCACTCCACTATAGACCTAAAGTTGCACTCTTATGCAATGTAGGACAAGTTGTGTCCATAGATATAACCGTTACATGCAAGTGGATCCTTCACGAGTTCTTCGTAATTACAACTGGGTCAAAAGTCTATTTTACCCCCCTATAATTACGTCTTGCACCTTAAGTATCATTGACCCTCTAATGAACAATTTGTTTATGATCCAACCATAAACTAAGTCCTTTTCGGGCCAGTGAGAGGGTGGAGCCCCATTGTTCAAGTCCCGAAATCAGCACTCATCTACTTATCCTATATGAGAAAGAGTGAATTCCATCTTATAAGATTATGTTCCCAGCTCCCTATTTGGTTAAGTCTCCAAAATGGTACGCTTATTGAATCGACTATAAAAGCGACTCTCACCCATGCAAATCAAAGGACAAACCCTCACAGGCAGAAGTTCATAACACACTTAGGATTAAGATCTAGTCACATATGATCATCTTGATGAAATATTAATCTTCTCAATTAACGGATTTATAAAGAGATATTAAATATTTCGTGGTTTAGTCATATACAAACTCATTGTATAAGATACCCCCACTAACATATCTCCACATAAACGATTTGGATCGAATCATTTGTAACTATTATAAAGTGAGTTGTGTCAATAGTGTTACCAGGATAAGACACCCAACCTTATCCATATACTATGATCCTTTAGGTTATTTCTTGAATATGATCCTCTTATATGTCAACCACATATTGTTCAAGATTACACTAATAACCTTGGATTTTCATATAATTGATAATATTATATTGTAAATAAAATAATCAAAATTATTATTAATTATTAAATAAATCATTAATTACGAGGCTTTAGGACATAAATCCCAATAGTTTGATTATTAAATACATATTTTATCGATCCTTCGACAACCTTTTTATCAGCAACGTACTTAATTTAGCCCCTAATCGACCTTGATAGAAAAGAAACCTAAAGTCATAATCTCTTTGGAGACTAATTCAACGTAGCATTGTTTTAGTCCTAAATTGACTTTAAGGGTTGGGCACGATAGCGTTCCATACCCTCTAAACTGATCACATTAAGCTCGAGGATTGACTAGAACAATCTAATTAATTGGATAGCCCAATTAACAAGAATGTCATTTTTCTTTTAAACAATTAACAAGAATGTCATTTATCTTTTAAACAATTAACAAGAATGTCATTTTTCTTTTAAAACCTATCATGCAAACTACACAAGGAGATAGCTCCCTACTATGCACATATGAATCGACCTTTGAGCTAAGCGAAGTTCAAGCTAGCACTGAATGTTCCAATATGCAATAGGCATCAATTCTAACATGCATTCACATTCTATAATGGAAACAAGAAGCAAAACATGCTAAAAACAAAATACAATATATAAATGAAGTTCAATTTTCACAAAGTTACATGATAGATGCCCGAATCACCTCCGAATCGACATTGTACTTCAGCCGAACATCACGAAATTGACTCTCAACTCCATGAATCGAGCCAAAAGCTTCTAAAAATGGCTAAAAGGTCATAAAGTAGTAAAGAGAGGAAATAAATTAATAGAGAAACGTCTAGATTGTCTCCCATATAACCTAAATGCGGAAAAGATCTATTTATATTAATCGACGTAGTGTAGAGACGCTACCAATGTTGATCCCAACATTCCTTAGCGTAAAGGGGCTTCAGGTCGACTCTTTATCGAAGTAGCATCAAGACAGTACAGGCAACGTCAAGACACTACAGGCAACGTCTTGACACTGCCCTGTTCTCCCAGCTACTACCTTTTGCATCCGCGTACAGGCATTGAGTTTTGGAGTCTAGTTGCTCTCATCAGGGGCAATATGGTCATTTCACTCCATCTTATTGCTCGGTTGTATGAATGAACTCTAGTTTGATCCGAATTAATTTCAAACAGCTGCAAACTCTCCAAAACATGCCTTTCGCCCAATAACCTAAAAAATAAGCAATTAAGAACATAAATTCTATCTAACTAGCACGAATTAAGCGAGAATAAATAGGACTTTCAAGGTCCTATTAAATTACCCTCAACCTAAATCTTGCTAGTCCTCGAGCAAGACATAAGTAAAGCAACAAGTAAATGAATTATTGGTAGCAAACACACAACTCTAATCTCAATGCTCAATATAGTTAAACATTTACACAAAGAACAAGCATTGCACATGCATTGTCCATCCAAGAGAAAATTAAAAATGATTTCTATCATTTCTAATGTGTGTGTGCGCCTAGCTTCCCTAATGCAACCTTTATGAGTGAGGGATAGGTTTATAGGATCCTTATATTCATCTTCCCCCTACATTGGCCCTAAAAACTAATTGTTCAACTCTCAAAAATAGTAAAAAAAGGTAATAGATTTGGATGGACCTTTAGGGAATTTGAGCCCAAAGAACAAACACCATCTTCTAATTTTTCCTTTTCTAGTTATCCCCCTTTAGTAGAAAACTCCCCTTTAGAGAGCATATTTCAAGATTTTATTGAGGAGTCTAGAGCTACAAGTTTGCATTTAGCACAGTTGTGTGAGAGACTCCATACCTAAGGAGAGGTTAGTGAAGTGCAACCCACTTCAATAGTATGTTCAGTGATTCATTCGATCACTGGTTCACTTATTGCCTATCATAAGCATAATTCTTTTGATTTTACTGAGTTTGGGTATTTAGGGGTGAGCTTTATAGAGAGTAGGGAAGAATTGGAGAGTTTTAGCACATACCAGGAACGAGTCAATGAGGAAGGTAAAGAAGTTGAGCCTAGTGTTTTGGTTGAAGATGTTCAAGAGGTAGAGTTTGAGGCTGAATGGCCTTCGTCTGTTTTATCTCCTGATAGTTCCTTTTATCTTGAGTGTTCTTTTTCTTATTCTCACAAGTTTGTGTCAGAGTCATTTTATTTTTTATCTTTCTCCTTTTATGATTTTCTTATTAAAAAACACCAAAAATAAATTTGTTTCAAGGGCCTACGAGAAGCTAGTGTTTCTACTAGCTTTGATGTGTTTTGTTGATTCTAGGAAGAAAGATCGAAGAAATGAGAGAATTTTTATGTACCATGAAGAGCCTACATGAGCTTCGTCTAACTAAAGACGTTAAATAAGCGCTTTTTGGGAGGTAACCTAAGTTTCTTTCCTTTTAGTTTCCTTTCCTTTGTTATTTTACTGTTTGCTTTTAGTTTTGTGTTGATCTCATGTTTCGTTGGTTGATTGTTCTAGGAACTCAAGATTTAAATTATCTCTTCCATCATGCACTCCAATTGATCAAGCTTAATTTAGGATTCTCTCGCACTCCAAGGCAGTATCGTTTTCCTTTCTATTTCTTTTTAATTGTCCCTTTGCATGTTAATTAGTTGGGTAGTTTATACATTGAGGACAATGTATGCTTTAAGTTTGGGGGGAGGCTCTGCTGTTTTGATTTGATATGAGCTATATTGAAACTTTTTTGTGCATTATATGATGATTTTGTTACATTGTGCGTGATGAGGACAACCTATAATGTGTTCTGAATAGTGTAATAATTGCAATTTTGGTGAAATATGAGAGCACGTCGAGGATTCAAGTAATTTAAATTTCTCTTAGAATTCTTTGCACTTGTGGAGCACTTAGCCTACTTATTAGTGGTTTTGAACGCTTATAATAGATTTATTTTATCTAGATGTTCGCTATCACCCCGATGGACTTAAGTTCTAGTTTGTAGGTTGTCTTGCATGATAGTTCGTAATGTTGAGCTTAGGAGGAAAAATCATGTTTATTTACCTACTAAAAGAAAAGAAAATGAACGAAAGAGAGAAAAGAAAAAAAAAGAAAAAAAAAAGAAAAAAAAAAGCTTGTAGTGCTTATTGATCAAGGGCAAAAAGAGCTACCTCTGTTGTGATCAATTAGGCCACTCATTGAGCGAGTTCTTTGGGTAAGGGTCCCTACAACAATTGTGTGAAAGCTAGTGTCCTTGAGTGTTAAAAGAAAAATGCAAGTTTAGGGGAGCGTTACCCTATAGTTTTCAGGCATCCTAGTTAGTACCTTTTTTAAGTGTTGGGATGCTGGATGATTAGATCTTAGGGCTATGTAGGGGGAAGATGAGCTGAGGATTCTATAAATCTTTCTAGGCTTGTAAATATTGAAATAGGGAAGGCTATGCACGCACTTGTTGGGAATGAAAAGTTTAATTTTTAATTTTTCTAGATGAATTGATGTGTTTGAGTATTTCCTTTAATTGTGATTATTTTGTTATTTAAAACATTGAAGCATGAGTTATTCTGATGCAATTGTTGATTCATATATGGGTTTTATTTTAGCTTTGCTCGGGACTAGCAAAGGTTTAAGTTTGGGGATGTTTGATAGCATGCAATTATGTTATCTTATAACCTATTATTTACGCTAGTTCTGTTATGAGTTTGTGAGCTTTTATGCCTATTTCTCTTGATTGTGTAGAAACCAAGTTTGAGAAGCAAAATTGAGTGCTCGAGAGTTATTTTGGTGATGTTAGGCCTCATTTGAGCCATTTGGAAAATCCAAGAAGAGAAGTTGAGTTTTGACAAAAGAACCAGAGAGAAGAGCATCTAGACCTTGAAAATGGCTTCTAGACGCTACATTTAGAATGCCAAACCCGAGAGCAACCTTCTCGACGCTGTCCTGTAGCGTCTAGACGCTCAAAATGCACACAGCTGAATATTTTTGTCTGGAGCATCTCGACAAATAGAAGCACGCGCAAGGAGAACGACATCGTTTGGCTGCAGCGTCGAGACATTGTCCCTAGCAACTTGACGGTGCGTTGATTAAAGGTAAAAAAAAACATCGCATTCTCTTCATCCAAATGGAGGCCAAACCGAGCGTTTTTGCCCTAAACTCAATTCAAGCTATTCTTTAGGGTTTGGGGGAACATTTGTGAGCGAAATTGAGCTAAATTGAAGACTTAGAGCTCAAGTTCGTGGTAAATCCCCTTGGGAATGCAAGATCAACCTTTCGTTTGCATTTCTTTCTCTCTTCCTTTTAATTTAGCTACTGTAGAGGCTGTAAATTAGGAATAATAGACTAAATTTGTGTATCCTTGTCCCTAATTACTTGGGTTTTATTGTATTGATTTGATTAATGTTTAATTGAGGATTATTGTGGATTAATTGCTTGATTTGTTAATGGTCATTGCTATTTGGCTCTTGAATCATTTGTGCATTTATGACTTAATGCTTTTAATTAGTGTTCTTTAATTAATTGAATTAGTCTAAGTTGAGGCCAAAAGAAACTTAGGTTTAGAAAGTGACAATTAATTAGCTACCCGAGTGACACGAGACTAGTGGTTAATTAACTGTAGTTGTTGAGAAGATTAATTCATAGAGCACTGATTAATTGATCCATTTTCTAAGTGGAAACTCAATGAAGAGAAGCTTAGGCGAGAACCGAATGCATGACTAGTGATAAGAGTGATTATTAGAGGTATGTAATGAAGAGTCCTAATGCCTCGTATGATTTAGCTAGCGCTAGGGACACCTAGGTTAGTTAACTAATACTTGAGATTTGAAGAGACCAACAAGAGAGTTCATGCCTTTAGAGCTTCTAAACTTATGAGTTCACTGTCAAATTGGCTGTAATTGTCTTCTTAGTTTAGTAATTAATCCATTTCCCAAGTTTATCCCGTAGGTTTGTGTCTCCATTTGGACGACGAGAATGCAATGTTTTTATACCTTCAGTCGATGCAACGTCAAGTCACTAGAGATAACGTCTCAATGTTGCACCTAAACGACGTCGTTCTCCTTACCTGTGCACCTCTAGCTTCGAGACGTTGTAAGGAGCATCTCGACGCTCCAGAAAAAAATGCTCAGCTGCATGCTTTTTTAGCGTCGACGCGCCACAAGACAACGTCTAGACGCTTGCTCTCAATTTGGCACTCCAAATGTGGCATCTAGAAGCCATTTTCAGGGTTTAGACACTCTTCTCTCGAGTTCTTTTGCCAAAACTCTACTTCTTCTCTTCTTGAATCTTCGAAATGACTCAAATGAGGTCCAAAATAACTCTCAAATACTCGGTTTCTACAAAATCAAGAGAAATATTCATAAAAACTTACAAACTCATAACAAAACTAGCATAAATAATAAATAAGTTATAAGGTAGCATAATTGCATGATATCAAGCACGCAAACCCCAAGAGAAGTTGGGCAACTCCAAGAGGTAAGTGAGCTTAAAACTTAAATTTCTAATTTAACTTCTCTTGTTCGCCAGTTGGCTATAAGGCAATTGTAGACAGCAAAGGCGTGTGGCCTATGCTCCAACCCAATACACACCACCGATGTATTTCCACAATTGCAGCAAGGTTCGATGCCAGAAGTCAATGTCATTGGAGGGTATGCCAGCAACCTGCAGTAGAGGAAGTACGATCCTTACACAAACACGTACAATCCAGGATGTCGATCATCCTAATTTTAGCAATGGAAACCAAGGAGACCAATAGAGACCACCTCCTCAAAATTTCATTAGACCACTGTAGGCACCAATGCAGTCACAAGCTTCGAGTTCGAGCTCAGGTATGTCTTTAGAAGACATTGTGAAGAATCTAGCTGCTAACATGCTTCAATTTCAGCAGAAGACACGTGTTAGGATGCAGAATTTAGGGAATCAGATCACCTACCGAGCCACCTCTTTTAGTAAGCTCGAGGCTCAGAGCTCAAGTAAGCTTCCTTCACAACCTGACGTAAACTCAAAGGAGAATGTAAATGCCATTGCATTGAGAAGTGGAAAGGAAATCCCCTTGCAAGCTTCACCATAAGACAACACATCACCACAAGCATCTGAAGGAGAAGGGAGTTCTTCAATGCCATCGAAAGGGGTAAGTTTCGATCCTCCTTTGTCTTTTAAAGCTAATATCCCGCAAGCAAGTTAGCAAAGCCTAAGGAGAACGCTTAGGAGAAGGAGATCTTGGATACATTCAGAAGGGTGGAAATCAATATTCAACTGTTTGACGCAATCAAACAAATTCCAAAGTACGTGAAGTTTCTAAAGGAGTTATGCACCAAACAAGCAAAAAATGATGGAGCAATAACATGTTGTGGTAAGTAAGAATGTCTCAACCATGCTTTAGAGGAACATGCCAAAGAAGTGCAAAGACCCAAGTATGTTTTCTTTGCCCTATGTGATAGGTAGTAAGAAGATAGAGCATGCCCTGCTAGATCTAGGAGCATCTATCAATGTCATGCCTTATTCTATCTACCCAGAACTTAAGTTGAATGATTTGCATGAGACTGGCATTTTTATGCAGTTGGCTGATAGATATTACATTCACCCTCAAGGAGTAGTGGAGGATGTCTTAGTTTAGGTTAATTAGTTGATCTTTCCTGTTGATTTTTATATCTTGAAAATGGATGCGAATTCTTCCCTTTCTTCTGCTTCGATATTGTTAGGGAGGCTATTCATGAAAACTGCTAAAACTAAGATTGATGTTAATGAGGGTACTTTGTCTGTTGAATTTGATGGAAAAATTGTAAAGTTTAACATATTTGATGCTATGAAGTACCCCAATAATTCCCCCTCTCTTTGTCAGATTGATATTGTAGATTCACTTGTGTAGGACCTATTTTTAAATGATAAAGTTGACCATGAGTAGGATTGTGATGAGATTAGTGATGAGATTGGTTCGAAGGAGTTGTTTTCAGCAACACTTTCTAAACCAGTTAATATTGATGCTGAAATCTCTGCAAAAATCAAATGCTACCTTCTATCATGCAGGCACCCAAGTTGGAGCTTAACGCTTTGCCAGATCATCTTTAAGTACACGTACTTAGGTGATCTCGAGTTATTGCATGGTATAATCTCCAAGGAGCTGACATCTAAGCAAGAGGAAAAGTTGGTTCGAATGTTGAAGGAATACAAGTTGGCTTTCAGATGGACCTTGGCTGACATCAAAGGTATCAGTCCAGCTATATGCATGCACAAGATCTTGTTGGAAGAAGGTGCAAAACCTTTGAGGGAGCCTCAAAGACGATTGAACCCAGCCATGAAGGAGGTAGTCATGAAAGAGATCTTCAAGCTTCTCGATGCAGGTATCATCTATCCTATCTCCAACATTAAATGGGTAAGTCCTGTACAGTTGTTCCTAAGAAAACTGGTATAACTATAGTTAGGAACTAGAATAATGAATTAGTACCCATGCGAGTTTAGAATGGTTGGAGAATGTGCATCGATTTTAGGAAGCTGAATAATGTAACTAGGAAAGACCATTTCTCCATCTCCTTTATTGATCAAATGGTTAAACGTTTGGTTGGACAACCCCTTTTCTGTTTCCCTAATGGATTCTCAAGTTTTTATCAGATCTCGATAGCACAGGAGGACCAAGAAAAGACCACTTTCACCTGCCCATTTGGAGCATTTGCTTACCGTCAGATGCCTTTCAGTCTCTATAATGCTCCAAGTACATTTCAAAGATGCATGATGAGTATCTTTTCTAAGAACATAGAAAAATGCATCGAAGTGTTCATGGATGACTTTACAGTTTACGAGGAATCATTTGATGAGTGCTTGTCTAATCTTACCAAGTCATGAAATGTTGCATCAAGTCTAATTTAGTTTTAAATTTTGAAAATTTTCATTTCATAGCTAATCAAGGTATTGTATTAGGGCATGTAGTTTCCTTTAGGAGTATTGAAGTGGACAAGGCTGAAATTGATGTTGTTGCTAATTTTCCCTACCTTACAAATGTTATGGAAGTTCAATTTTTCTTGGCCACAGGTTTCTATCACAGGCTATTAGATTTTTAATTGAATTTTATGTCTAATAAGACTCTAAACTTTCAACTTCGATTCTAGTAAGTCTATAAAATTTTAAAAACGTCAAATGGGTCAAGGTCATATTAGACACGAAATTAAAAATTCAATGATCTATAGGACACAAAATTGAAAGTTTAAGGATCTTTACACTTTTTGAAGTTTAGAGACCAAATAGACACAAATCTCCAAGTTCAAAAACCTATTAGAAACTTTTTAAGATTTGAAGACCAAATAGACACAAACTTAAAAATTCATGAACTAAACTTGTAATATATATATATATATAATTTTATCGTTTAATAATTTAAATAATTTAATATCTTTGAACTATAGGTATGAATAATGAAATAATTTGATATAGAATATTATTTTGACTATATTAGAAGTTTTAGCAATTTCTCTTTAAATGAGAATTCTCCCTGAATAATTAGTCATTTAAATGGAGTTTTTTCCATAAAGAATTAACCTTTTAAATGGAGATTTTTCATTAAAAAAATAATTATTTAATTCAAAATTTCCTAAAATAATTTATTTAATTTAATTGAGATTGAAAAAATCTACAAGTCAAATAACCGGTGAAATTTAACCGGAAATTTAATCGGGAGAGAGAATTAAATGTGAGGCAGGAACGGGACGTCCCAGTGAACATCCCTAACTGAAACCATCTATTTCATGAAGACAGACCTATTTAAACTCACCTAAAACATCATAGATTTTCCGAGATTGCATTTGAATATAGGGAAAACAAAAGGTTCCTAAGCAGGAGAAGAAGATTACAATTGTAGCACAGTGAAGTGCAGTTTTGGATACAGAAATTAGCTTGGTTGTTCGTGTCGAAAGTCGCGGTAGACGTGCCATTTCTGATACCTTTGAGGCCCTGCTAAAACAGGTCTAAGACGAGGTGAACTTGTGCATTTTGAACAGCAGCATCCTCTCAACTCCGTCACACACTCTTTACAGCATCTGAAACCAAACAAACTCATTCCATTATCAAACCCATTTTGCTTTGGATTTATACCAAAGAGACACCCACTAATGATTAAAGATCAGGAATGAATGTTAGCCAAAACTTCCAAAGCAGACTTACAGAAATAGTAGATTACAGTCGAGATTCGCACAATTACGGTGCCTTAATTGAGAAACCTGGGAAGTACAGATATAGCATCTGGCGAAAGCATTATTCCTAGAAAATTGAGGGGTTCTGTGTGATTCAGCTTCAGGGTTGTAGGCAGATGGAGGCAGTGAGAGTCGCGAGTCAAACACGAACAAATTTCCAACCCATTGCTCGCTACCTTCATCTTTTAGATAATTAGAGACTCCTCCTTTTAAAGTGTAAAGGTTTTGAAACCCTCTTTCCCTGCCACAACGATTAAAAAAAGGAATAATCATTTCTTCATTCACAACACCACACCAACATTGCGCCCAAGATGTCTATCATGGTGAATAGGTTGCTGGTAAGGATGACTGGAAAGGAAAAACAGTTATTCAACTCATATATTACTGCCTACTGGCATCCCTTCGGGCACATCCGATAAAACTTATATATTACTGGCTGAAGCTATCAACAATATAAAGACTCCTCGACTTTTTGGCACGACAACTTCACAGGAACATGTTAGAATACTAGTATGAAAATAGTGGGAATGTTGTCAGGAATATTAACATTGGCATAATTGTAATTACTCAAGAAGTTGTTAGGGTGGAGGATTATAAATCGAAGGAGATAGGGACTTGGAGATTGAGCATAATTTTGGGAGTTAGTGGGCATACAAAAAAAGAAACCAAAAAGGGAGCCAAACTACAAAAAGGGGATCCAATCAAGTAAACTAAGCCCTAGCAAGTAGTTACACAAAGAGCCTCGACACCGACGCCTAAAGAGAAACATAGAATCTAAGGGGCCACACGTCATTGTAAGATCTCTCTCGACCCCTAAAGATTCTATTATTTCTCTCACTCCACAGACCCCACAAAATAGCACAAACTTCAGCCTACCACTGAAACAACCTTTCTCACAAAAAAACGGATAGAGAAGAAGCTCCACACCCTAAGGACTGACAAAGCTAAACTCGAACACCTCAAAGAAATAGCTCCAAACAGCACCAACAAAATGACATCTCCAGAGGATATGGTCAAGGTACTCGTCGCCCTCTGACAAAGAATACAACAGAGCGACGCGACCAAAAGAAGCCCTCTGGCCGAAATCTGATTCAAGGTATTAACTCGTCCATACAAAATCTGCCACACAAAAAGCTTAACCTTCTTGGAAACCTTAAGGCCTATTTGGTAGGAAATCTGGATTCTGTTTTATGTTTTTGGATTCATTAAGTTCAGTGAATATGCATTTGGCAAATGTGTTTTTGAAAATTATTTTCGAATTTTGTGATCAAAATAGTGTAAATTCTGAAAACAACATTTTTATGTTTTCTATGTATCCAAATTTTAAATTTGAAATTTTAAAATGTAGAATTATATTTAAAAAGATAAAAACTTTAATAAATGTAGGATTTCATGTTATAAACTCAATTCATTTTTATTAAATTAAAATATGCATATTAAAATATATTACAAATTATATGATATTGTAAAATAATAATTATAAAAAATTTATAACATAAAACATGTCCATAAATTAATTAATAATAGTTTTATTTAACCTAATATTTAGTTGGTAACTACAACTAGTTTTATGGTTTATAAATATATTATCAAACACATTTTGAACAATTGTTTAAATTGGAATCCAAATTCTAAATTTGCTACCAAACAAATATTTGAAAACATGAAATACAACTTTGTTTTCGTTGAATCCCTTGTTTTCAAATTTTTGTTTTTAGATCACTAACCAAACGCACCCTTGACCTTCCTCAAAGAGGAGAAAACATAGCCACTCGTTGGGAGAGGACTGACCAAACACTAAAAGAAAGAACTGCACGAAAAACCTTTGGATGGACAAGGACTCCAAAGGCGGATATCCCCCTATTGGGGTTGAACCGAAACTCACCAAGCATGGATAACAAAGCGATAACATCTATCGTTTCCCTATTGAACAATGAACGACAGAAACCCAAGGAAGGAGAAGGCAAGGATTCAGAATGAGAAAGAATCGAATCGATAAAATTATCAAAGGTTGAGAAGGTGTCCCTGAAAATTCTTACATTCCGTTCACCTCAAATAAACCAAAAGAAAACTCTATCAAAAGCAAACCACAAAGTCTTCTTCACACAAGGGTGTCCCACAAAAATGGATGCAAAAATAACATAAATGTTGTTTGGCAAAGTCAAAAAGACCAATCGAAAGCATCAAGTACCATAACCCAATATCTAGAGGCAAAAGGGCAATGTGCAAAAAAGTATCCAAGATGCTCTGAGTTAGAAGAAAAAATAATACACCAAGGTGGAGAGAGGTAGAAATGAGGCATTCGCCTTTGAAGGCAATCTGCCATGTTAACAACTCCAATACTAAGTTTCCAAAGAAATATTTTTATCTTCTTTGGAGAGACATCGTTCCAAATCACCAAATAAAGGTTGTTCGAGGTAGGATCAAACATGAACAAATTTCAAACCCATTTCTTATGGTAGAGGGAGATAGCCCTCTCAAAAGGCTACTACCATGGCAAGTTCTCTTCATATTGCAATAGAATTTTAGTGCTATTTTCTTATAATCGGAGTGCCATCACAATATCAACCAAGGTGTATTAAACCTTATAAGGATATACAAACAGAGGTAGCTCTTGGCCATGGTCAATGAAAACTGTATTTTTGTAAAATAAGAAAGTACAACAGATTTGAATCATATATCTTACATGTTCTACTTAAACGATGACTTAAAATAGGAGTATCGAATTAACTTTTACGGCAATTGAAGTTGTTTGTTGATTTGATTATCAAGCATAAACTAATGAATGCAAATGAAACTGAAACAATAAAATGTGTGCTGTACCAACTTTCCATGTTTGATCTAAAGAAGGAAGGTAGAGATAAGAAAATTGGTTTACCTTAGAATTGTCGAATATACATCACAACGGATACCGCCAGTGCAATACATCAATACCTCTGTCTGCTCTTTGTCAACATTTACCAAAGGATCAGAAGCAGCATCCTAAATTAAGCATAAATAGGGACGAGGCAATACTGTTAACGAACACAAATCACCACTGTTCCTAGATAAAGCTCCACAAGTTATCTTTATTTATTTATTTATCCCAATCACAGAAGGGGGGGGAGGGGGAAGGTGAGTGTCTTCTACTACAAGGATGGCAAAAGATGTACTAAACATCAATAGATTGAAATAATTATATCAACCAACATCCAAATACAGCAAAATTTATTCTGAAAATTATTACAAATGAAATCAGTTATGAGGAAGAAATTCATTGGAATTTAAAATCACTTCAAAAATTTACTATTTTGTGAGACTAACAGAGAGCAAGAATTTCAATTTTTTTTATTAGAATGCTGAAAGTGGTTGTTGATGGCAAAGAAAAGTTTTTAAAACGTTAGTCATCTTGTTATCAGCTTTTCATTTTATTGTTGATGCGGAGGAAAAGTATAAGATTTTAAAGGTAAATAGATATGAGCTTAAGGAATTATACAAGGATTTAATTTTGTAGGAGCTGTTGCTTTTTTCGGCTGACTGACTGATTTGACGTCAACTCTTACAACATGCTGCACAGTTGACATACCTCGGTTTGGGATAAACCAAATGATGTGCACCTAAAGCTGTCCACAGTTGGCCGCTGAGCACCTTGGAAATGACCGATGTCCCACTCATATCCTGAATATATGCAACTAAAAAGCAATTATAACAAAGTGAAGTGAACACAGAGAATCAACAATGCAACTAAAATGCCCAAACACAAAAAGCTAGAGGAACAAAGCTCCTTTGTCTTAGTTCCTCAAAGTCATCAAAGAGCTGTTTCAATCTAATTTACAAGGAAAGAACCGAAAGTAAAAGAACTGTAGTCAAAGAATACTAGCCCAAGACTCTACTATCCATAAAGTAACTTGGAATATTGAGTATATTAATTACATATTGTTACTTCAATATCGAACAGAACATGGAGAAAATTACTTAATTTTAAGGGTCTATTTGAGGGAATATCTAGATATACAATCATAAGCATATTTGACAAGCAAATTGAATGAGAAAAGATTTTGGAAGAGAAGCACGTACCATTTCTAATATCCAATAAAATATACTTTGTATCCTTATTCCTATTCATTGTTTCCAACCTTTCTCTCCACTCAGATGGAGTTAAAGGAGTTGCTCGCTTTGATGGATCAAGTAAAGGAAGATGTGAAAAATCTCCTTCCAACTGGGAAAAAAAAAGCTTACAAGTTAGTGAACATTTCTCCCCACTCCCCACCGGATCAACAAATTAGAGGTAAGTCATTCAAATAGTTGTCATGTACAGAAATATAGTGATTTTATGCATCTGATGCTCACATGAGTGCTATTCGCAACATATTGAAATCAGACAGTTTTGAGTACTTTAGAGAGAATAAACTAGAAATGAAGCTCAACAGAACGGAAAAAAAAAGTAAGTGAGATAATAAAACTAAAAAAAAGGGGTGCAACAATCCAGCAGTAAACTTCAACAATGAAATTCATTCAAATTAAAGTGATTTTTCTCACTTGTACAAGTGAGGGCTTATAACGCAACTTCAACTTTGGAAAGGCATGGCCATTTATTGCTGGAGAAACTTGAACTAGGATATCCGAAAATCTCGGATCTTCTCTTAACCAGTTAGCATAAGCAAGCGCATCCTTTTTTGGCCCACTGTACTGAACCAAGAATTATATGATTAGCATCAAAAGAAAACAACAACAAATATAAAATAAATAAGAAATGATTAATGATAACAATGGATTGAGAAAGTAAAACTAGTGTCATTAGGTATTTGATCATGATTTTTAAGGTTCAAAGATAGATATAAAAATATTTATCAAGAATTACAAGCTAATGTTTCACCTGTTCATGCATATTAATGTTAACAGGCACCTGAAAATCTGGAGAATTGAAAATGCAAAAAAGAAACAAAACAAAAAGATAATAAACAAGCGACGAGTAGAAGTGTCCACAAATATCAGTTTCCACTTCTTCTGCAGCACTCAGACAAACAAGAAATGCCGTGCTATTGAAAATAATATTAGAATATAACCTTAAGTCAAATCAACTTTTTTTGCACTTTAGGTAATGATATATAATTATGACATGAGATCTTGATAAAATAGATATATGATTCTAAAAAACAAACAATTTGGTACATTGTGTAATGTGTTACTGCTTACAGCAATTCATTCCAAATTCAACAAAGTATTAATATCCATAGGCAAATATTTTTCAGATTTTGAGTTGCTTAATTAGATGACTTGACAATGAGAAATTGATAAACCCTTTCTTTTTATGAAAAAACGAACTTTTATTGAGAAAAAAAGACACCTACAAGTGTATAACCTCGTTTAAAAAGATAATACTCCTATATATGTTTTCTTTTTTTAATAAGAAATAAATTTCATAGATGACATATGTAGAAATGCCTTGAATCTGTTATCTGGTGCTCCGAATGACCAAGTACGGGGGTCTCAAATGACTAAGTGATATGGAGATTAGTTTGTTTTTCGTAATTTTGGGCTTTTGGGACTATTATGTATTAGAGTTAGATGGGTACCATATATAAACTCTATAAACTCTTATCTGAGACATCTCTGTATTCTGTATTTAGTTTTGTCTTCAAGATAATAAAACTCCGCTCTCCCTCTGCCCGTGGACGTAGCTAACACATCGTTAGTCAACCACGTAAATCTGTGTGTCATTTTTATTTGTTCTGTATTTCTTGTTTGTTGTCTGCTTCCGTTTTAACAACATAAAATTACAAAAGAGGAAAGCCTAACCCCAAACCAATGGAGATTTCAAAAAACTCATCCAACTGGCGAAAAGAGTGTTTAAACCACAGTTGTTGAAAAACAAAACTGATTTTTACAATTGCATGCTGGGGAATTGGCCCACGACTTTTTTGGGAATGCCTTTGGGAGGAAAGAAAGCATACAGAACGAATAGGCATGTGAACGAATCTGATTCAGGAAAACAGAAATAAATGGAAATGAGATATCAAATGGAACACAATACCTGTGCGTTAATTCCTTGTTCATTCAGGTAGACCCGGCCATGTATATCTAAGTCCTAAACAAAAAAACAGAGAGCACATTACAAAATTCGCTCATAACTAATTACCAAAATCACAATTACTAGGTTTTGTGAACTGTAACTGTGAATTCAATATAATTTGGACAAAGAAATTACCCTCATGAAGTAGAGATGCTTAGCGACCTCAGCTTCGGGGTCATCGATGAACACAAAATGGTAAAAACTAACGACTACAAAATCTTCCTCCAAAGTCTCGGGAAGGAGCTGAGGATGTTCCTCCTTTGGCCCTGAGTTTGATAGAGAGACCGAAAGAAAGGTGTTGGGTTGAGTTACAGGGGCCGAGGAAACTGCAATTTGCCTTAGCTTCCATTTCCCGTGGCGGAGCGGAACCCTAATGGCGCTAATGGAGTAACCGATTGCACAAAAAATGGTTGGTCTGTGGATAAGAGTAATCGTAGCCATGGCTGCCGCATTACAACTGTCCAGCATCGTCAGTGACAGTGGCAACTGCCTTGCAAGCTACAGGCCATAGGAATGGTGGTGCACTGGTGCTTCACTTTGCCCCATCTACAACTCAACTCCAATTATGAAAATTAAGTTTGTTTCCTCAATTTTTCTACGATAGTTTAAGTATTTGAATTTTTAGTCAAATTTTAAAAATAAAAATAAATTTTTAAAAATTACTTTTTTTAGTTTTCAAAATATGCTTTGATTTTTGAAAACATAGACAAAAAGTATATGACAAAATA
The DNA here is from genome assembly GCA_033996785.1 of Trichosanthes truncata. Taxonomy (NCBI): domain Eukaryota; kingdom Viridiplantae; phylum Streptophyta; class Magnoliopsida; order Cucurbitales; family Cucurbitaceae; genus Trichosanthes; species Trichosanthes truncata. The sequence goes on along the minus strand of MU867261.1, from coordinate 14,822,664 downwards.
AGTAAAATCATATGTGGAAATATTATTTATAGGCTTAATTTTTAAAAACTAAAAATCAAAAACTAAATGATTATCAAACAGGCCGAAACTAGTGGTTATTGAATTTTTAGGAATTATGAAAAATAATAACAATAATAAAATGTTAGAAAACATGCGGAGCGAAGATTTAATTTGACAAAATTGGTGAATGTTTGTATTCTATGCTTAAACATCTTATAATAAGTTTATAGACTTAATTTTATGTTTACAAAATTTAAATTTCATAAACTTATTAAAAGCATTTTAAATAGAATAACTAAATATATATCTTTCTAAACTTATAATTTAGGTTAAAATATCATTTTGGTCATTGTACTTTGAATTTCATCTCATTTTAGTCCTTGTACTTTCAATAACTTTTCTAAAAAAATTGTATCTTTATCAACATTTCCTTCTATATATTTTGAAAATATATTCACATTGTGTATTTTTTTATGTGAAAATTATTATTATTATTTAACCAATTTTGATTTAAAAAAATAACTTCAAATTAAGAGTATGGACTAATTATAAGATTTATTGAAAGTACATGGACTAAAATTGAACATTTGAAAGTATAGAGACTAAAATTGAATGAAACCCAAATTGCAAGACCAAAGCGATATTTTAACCTATAATTTAATTTAAAAAGTTTTTATCTGCCAAACTAATTTAAAAGAATTTCAAACATTTTTTTAAGTAAATTTATAAATTTATCCCTTATCTAAATGGAGATGGGATTCTTCAAAAAAAAAAAAAAAACTTTCTTATATACTAGTAAGAAACACATGAGATGTAAAAGAATAAAAATTGAATTTACAATGTTTGTAAATTAGTGTATTTATGTAGTAAAGAAATTTAAATTTAAATTATTTCCAACGATGCAAAATTTAGAAAAGTTGGTTGTTTCATAAAGTTTAAAATGTATGACTAAAAAAATGTAGAACTAAATAAAAAAGAATAAAGTTTAAAATGTAATTAAATCATAAAATTTGAAATTTAACTATATTATATGTGTATAAATAAAGGATGGCACTTAAACTTATTATTATTGAAATTTTGATATTCAAATGACGTCGTTATCAATGGGAAGAAGTTATTTGAAACAATATTTTTTATATGGATTACGCTTCTTCTTTTTTTAGAATATTTTATATGGACTACACTTAAACTTATAATTTATGAAAAAATAATATTCAAATGTGGGCCGTTTCAATTGAAAGAAGCTATTTTAAACAATATTTTTTAGGAAAATTATGCCAAAGAGCACGTTTTCAACCATATATTTCACAAATGACACATTTAAAAAAAAATATCAGCTCTAACATGGCTCATATCTCTACAACTATTTTATTCCATTTATACCCTTGGAAATTCATTATTATTGTAATTTAATGTTTTCATAATGAGATATTCAATTTAGGTAAATAATTTTACCATTAATTACATATAAATCTTTTTTATAATTTTAAATATTTTATTATCCAAATTTGGTGTTAACTATTTTTTACCATTAATAACATATAGGGTTAACAAATTAGGGGTTAACTATTATATTGTTTGTTTTTTTTTGTTTTTTTTGCTACCATCGTCCAACAAAAATTGCTGTTGGAATTCAACATTCTTCTCCTCCAATACAATTGTCGTCAACCACATTATTTCCTCAATATGAGTAATGTTGCTTCTTCAATTATGCATATGGTTTTTTTGTCAATTATACTACAGACTTTGTTTGTTATTTTGCCTATATTTTTTTAAAAATTATACCACATACTTTATTTGTTGATTGGATTTTATTTGTTTTAGTTCTTTGATCAGTTATTGATATTGCTTTACATGGTTGATTGATTTTTATTGATGTTTATTTTTTTTTATTTTTTTGTTTGTTATTATTATTATCATTTTTTATGTTATGGTCAATTTATTCAAAACACAAGTTTTTTTTGGTATTTTTTATCATAAACTTTACAAGATATATCATTTTCATCATGTATTTATGTATTATATTCATTGTTATGTTTAGTCATTTTTTTCGTAATGAGTAATCTTATTTATAAACTACTGTAGATATATAATATAAATTATGTAAAGTTTAGTAGGTATATGTGTTATAAACGTATAAACTTTTATGGTTATATATAATACAACTAATTAAAATGTACATGGTTTATGTGTTATACACGTATTAGTTATATGGAACATTTCTTAAAAATACTTGATGACAAATATATACTATTCAGTATACTATAAGCATAAATATAATCCTATTATATTTTATTTAGGTAATAATTATAGTTATATTCGCAAACATCTATTAGATATACATAAGTAAATAATCCTCATGTATTTTGTATAGGTTGTAATCATATTCACCTAAGAGTATGGTTCATAGTGATCATTGGAATGAGATGGATAATTATAATATAATATTAACATTTTATTTAATATAATATATACCTCGTTGATATAATTCTCACTACGGGCACTATAATTCATACCATGTAAATGTTTCATTACGCTGTTCATATATACCCAGTCAGAGATTAAAAGACATTTAATCTCAAAGGAATTACTTGAAAGATTAAAGTAAATTTTTGTCCGACATCAATTCTATATACCCAATCAAGAATTAATATATACCTAATATATACCTACATAAAAACTTTTGTTTTGCGATTATATCATATAAACTCAAAATTTAATCCTAGAATGTTTATGTTTGTCTTCAACAAAATTTAGTGCATTATAATTTGTGTTCTTGAATTATATTATATGAACCCAAAATATAGCAAGAGTCAAAAATTTATAAAAAAAAAAAAAAAAAAAGGAAAAAACCCCAAAATATAGCTAAAAAAAAACCCTTCAAAACCCACTAGCGAAGAAACCTACGAAGCAAACCCACCGGCAATGAAGAAGAAACTGTATCAACAGAGGAAGAAGAAGCCGGCGAAGCAAACCCACCATTGTTGAATGAAACCCATAGAAAGCTAAGTCGTCTATTGTCGCTATTGAAAGAAACTCGCAGTTTTACACAGCTTCTCGATCTACATGTCGCTGGAAACATTTGCTTTTGATGGTTGAATGAAGGTGAGGAGGTAAATCGATTGGTTTGGCCCTAAACCCTTGATTTCGATGGTGAAAAATGCGAACATATTTGGAAGGAGGTTATTGGAGATAATTGTGGGATTTTTCCAAATCTATTATTCAAACAGTTATGGAAAATATTCCATTTTTTTCTTTCTATTTTTTTCTCACGAATTTACATCAATTACTACCAAATATAATGGGCATATATGTAAATTCAATCTTCTATTAAACTTCAAATGGCTTGGCTTGAGACAAAACTGAAATTTTTTTTAAAATTTGACATTTGTGTAATTTGATGCTTCAAATGTGTTATTCATGTAGTTAACCCTATTTTTTATGACGAAAGAAGTTACATTTACCCTTATAAGGAAAGAAGTTATTGTTTCAAACAATATTTTTTTAATATTATAATATAAAGGAGTTTCGTAAATTTCAAATAAAAATAATATTTTCCTTTTCTTCCAATGGTTAATACTTAAAAAAGTGTTAATACATTAATAATATTATTTATAGAGTATTTTTTATTTCATTTAATTTCATAATAATATGAAAATTATTATATTATTGATAAAATAAGTTATTTAAAAAATAGTAATAAATTGAATATATCATACATTTTTCTTTTACATATCATAAAATATATATTTATTTTAACAATTAATATAGCTTAATAAGTATAATATTTAAAAATAGTAATATATTGATTTCATTGTTGTTATTGTTTTTTGTTGTTGTTATTAATATTGTTATTGGAAAAGCAAAATAAAACTTAAAATTATGTTTGATTTTTATTAAATTTCTAGGTAGAAAATCAAATTAACTAAAATTTGAGTATCAACAAACATTTGATATATGAAAAAATAACAAAACTAATACAACACACGATAATTCAACTCATATTGTTTTGCTTTTGCAACTTTGATGAATCAAAATTTATTAGTTTAAATGTATTGAGAGAAACAAAACTAAATAAATAATATATATATATATATATATATATATATATATATATATATATATTTATTTATTTATTTATTTATTTATTTATTTATTTATTTATTTATTTATTTAGCTCACCAAATGTGATAAGAATTGGGAAACATTTAACTTTAAAGTTTATTTTAAATTATGTGAAGTAGGTGGTTTCTCCATTGAGTTGTGCTTATATTGGTGGAAAGAGAGGTTTTTTTTTTTTTTAGTTGTGGGAAGTTGAGAAGTTGCAAAATGTCTTGAATTTTGCAAGTCTATTTTAAACTCTAAGCAATATATATTTAAATTTTTACAAATGAATACAAAAAAATTTATAGTTTACCTTATGAGTCTATTAAATTTTCATTTATCCATTATAGTTTTCAATCAATTACAATTTTTTTAGTGTAAGACTAATAAATTATAAAGTTAATTTTTAGTATTTTCAACCTCTTATTTTTTTATTTAAAAAATAAAAAGAAAAGAGCTATATATATATATATATTAAAAGTCATTTCTATAGTTATATAAGGAAAATGAAGAGTTACAAAACTTTTGAAATTCAAAAATTCATTTTAAATTTCACTATGTATATTTAAAATTGAATAAATGAATGCAAAACTCTTAATATTCTACCTCTTTACATTCCATTTATTTATCAATAATTATAAGTACATTTAAATCTTCATTCATTATCTCATCTAATTCTCTATCAATTGAATTTGTTTATTGTAAGATTTAATAAATTATCAAGTAACTTGTTATTTTCAACATCTCATTTTTTGTAAAATATATTTATTATCGTTGATTATTGTTTATTTATTTATAAATGATATTTAATTAATTAATTTAACATTGATAATTAATTGTCAATGACATATTTTGTAAATATATAAATAAAAAAAGGAACATAATTGTCTAAAAAAGTTTTTCAAAGATCGTAGTTTTTTAATATATTATAGATAAGGAAAGAAGTTATAGTTTCAAACAATATATTTTTTTAATATTATAATATAAAGGATATTCGTAAAGAAATAATTTTAAGCAAAGTTTTCTTAAAAAAGCACAAAAGTAACACCATTTGGAAGTCTCGAGCCCAACCTTGCGTAGGGGGCTGGGCATACTTGTAGTGGCAGATTTAAGGGGGGCCTGGGGGCCAAGATTTTCAAATATTGGAAAATTGGCAAAAACTAAAACTAATGAAATATGGCACCATGCACCATTCAAAATCTTGTTCATTTTTTTCCCATCTTTACCCTTATACCTAAACCGACCATCAGCCCCTCATTTGTTGGAATCTATAATTACAAAATTTTCACCCCACATCTTACAAAATCTGTATTCCATCTCCTAGAATCATGTCTTATCTGAAGATTCAAATTTAAACATCAGAGTTAAACCGTGCATCACAAAAGATCTCGCTCAATCTTACTTTCTTCGACAATCCTTTGCGATTTTGAGTGACAAACTTCTCGTCCTCATCGTCGAACAAGTGCTTTTTGTGGTGGCTCTAAAGTCAGACTACCTTCACATTGTGGAACAGTTTCACAATGAGAGTTACTGTAACAACTGTAACAACCGAAAAAAAAAATTATTTTATTTTATTGATTTTTCTAAAACCTTTTTGAGTTAGGATTTTATCTTCTTTTTAAATTAGGAGATAAATATTTATTTTCTTTTTATTTAAAAAGAAAGAAGATAATTTTATCAAGGGTTTTGATTAGAGTTCTTTTAAAAATGGGTCTTTTAAGCCCTCACCTTTTTGATCAAAAGTTTTGACGGCAAAAAGAGGGAAACGAAGAAGTCAGTTCTGCAGTTTCCTCTCTAAAGAAAAAACAGTAAGTTTTCTTTCCTTCTATTTTCAAGTTTGTTTTCTTTCTTGATTGAATCTTTCTTGAAAAATTTTGGGTTTTGTTTTCATTCTTGATTGTTTGGAATGAAAAGATTCTTGAAATCTTTTGCCCTAAAAAGATTTTAGGTTTTTGGTTTGCGTAATTCTTTATCAAAGTTTTTCATCTTATGGATTTTGGATTAAATTAAAGGTTTGATAATGGAAGATTTTCCAGAAATTTCCAGCTTTTATTTTCTCTAAATTTGGGACTGTTTTTAGTATTTTTGGGATATTTTTGTACAAGGAAGTTTACCAAATGATTGTTTCTTTAAAGTGTGATTTATAGCTTTAATTTCTACATGAAAACATTATGTTTTAAAGGCTTTTACAGCAGTTTTAGGTACTTTTTCAGATCTGATTTTATTTGTAAAATGGTAGAAATCTTGATTCTTTTAGATCAAAAAGTCTTGGAAAGTTTTGTTTTAAAAGCAGAAATTTTCTGGGTTATTTGTCCATAATTTATGATAGCTATGAAAGTTTTAAAAGATGTAGAATTGGAAAATTGTTTCGTATTTTATTTCATATTGAAAAATATTGATTTTACTAATTTTAATACGTTTTTAATTGGATTTTAAAGTGTTTTAAACCCAATTTTCAGTGCTCTTTTTTTTAATCAAAGAACCCTATTTTTCCTAACTTTTTATGTAGAAAATTGTTTTGAATGGGAAAATTTGGGTAGATAAGATTGTCTATATTTTAGATAAGCTTTTGGACCTTTAAGATAGAATTTTGGTTTTTGATCAGTGTAGTATTGGATATGTTTGGACTTTTAGGAAAAGTTGATGATTGTTCAAGAAAGTGGACAAGATTTGGAATTGAGATTGAGATTGAGAATTGTAGGATTATCGATAGAGGTAAGTAGTTTCCGCATCCCTTCCAAAATAGCAATTTTGGTACAATTATGTTTTTAATATTGTTTATTTGACAAATGTTTGAAAGAATGTTTTGTATGATTTGAAATTGGTCGAAATTGCTTTATATGCTTTAAAATGTTTTGCTATTTGAAAGTATTTTTGCCATTTTGGATAATTTGAAATAAATGTATTTTGATTGATTTCAAAGTGAAAGTAAGTTTGTTTTGGTTTTGAGTTTGAATGGTTGATTTGATGAATCTTTATTGAAATTGTTATTTGAAACTACATGTTTTGTTTCAAATGTTTACGAAAGAATTTTTGATCGTTTTGATAAGGGCTATCCGAATATGCCAATTTTATGTTTTGGGAATACTTTGCTTATTTGTGGTAGTAACCTAAATTGGAATTGACGGAATTGGAATTGATGGAATTTTTCTGGCTTATTTGTGAGAAGACACATTTGTGGGAAAACACATTTGTGGTTTGACATTCCTTTGGAATGAAGATTCATGTGTGTGTTATTCACTCACGTAGCCTCACACTTAAGTAATTATATTGATTGTTCTGGTCGATTTTATCGACATCTCTGACTGATTGAAGCTTATTTGTGGAAAGGCACAGTTTGTGGTTTGGCATTCCTTTGGAATGAAGACTCATGTGTGTGTTTCACTCACATGGCCTCACACTTAAGTAATTGAATTGAATGTTCTGGTCGATTTTTTATCGACAACTCTGATTGAATGTTCTGATTGATTGATTGGTGTTACCGACGGGTAACCATCATATATGTTCTGAAGGCTACCCAAATAATGCATATTCTCACTTTGATATTTGAAAGTATTGATTGATTGAATTGAAAGTTTTGATATTTGAAAGTTTTGGTTAAATGAAAGTTTTGTTCAATTGAAAGATTTTTGTTTTCTGAAAGTTTTGGCTGAAAGTTTTTAATAGTTGTTTTAAAAGTTTTGCAAGGATATTAGTATTTTGTTTATGATTGTTTTAAAATAAAATGACCAAATGAATATTTGACTTTTGATTCAACTATTGAAATGATTTGTTAAACTGAATTTCTATGTTTTGTTTTGAAGAAAATGAATTTCTGAACTTGATGTTGAAATTGCTTATTGAGTATTTTTGTACTCATTTTTATTTTTCCAAAATGTTTTCAGATGAAGGATCAAGTGATAGACTCGAAAGAAGTGAAGTTTAGTGTTCTGGCACAAGACTTTGAAAGTTGTTGTTAAGGATTCGTTAGTTTTTTTTTTAGAAATTCTTTGTAAGAAATTACTTCCGCTAAATTTGTTTAAGTCTATTTTAGTTTTAATTGTTACGCTTCCGCATTATTGTTAGAATGGAAAATTCGGGCTGTTACAGTTACTAAGGCCCCATTTGATAACGTTCTCGTTTCTCGTTTCTCGTTTCTTGTTTCTGTTTCTCGTTTCTTGTTTCTGTTTCTTAAAAACTAAAAACAGAAACATGTTTGATAACTATTTCTGTTTCTTGTTTATTGTTTTTTGGTAAAAATAAAATTTAGTACATATACTATAATAAAACATATAATATGCATTAAAATAAATATAAAACAATTATAAAGAGGTTATAGTATTTTATTAAGGCCCAACACCTAATTAATAATAATAATAATAATAGTAAAAATAATAATAATAAATTTTATCCTTCAAATGTTGTTCAAATTTGATTTGCAATGTTATTTCTCAATTCAATCAATTCATCTTGAACGATTTTAACTTACAAGAGTTAGTTCAATTAGATGAATTTGTAAATTGTCTAAAATCAGATAATCGAACATACCCACATTTCTTTAATTTAATAATAAACTTTATTTTTTTCCTTTAAAAATGCATTAGCCAATATTACACCCAAGTAAAATCAGAAAAAGATAGAGAATGTATAATTTTTTTTACATTTAATGGTAAACATGAAATACATTATTAGTTTATTTATTTAATAAAAAAATAAAATCCTACCAAAAGGAAAAATAATAGAGAATTAAATAGGAAATAATAACTATAAGCTCGTTAATGTAAAGTCAAAGAAAATAAGAGAGAAGAGAAAAACATAAATGAAAAGAGAAAAGTAAAAAGAAAAAAAAGAGATAATGAACTATAAAAAAAATATATTGTAATGAAAGAGAGAGAATGAATAAAAATAAATAAATCAAAAAAATAAAAATAAAAAAGAAGAAAAAAAAAGATTAAGAAGTATTAAAAGGAAAAAAAATGGAAGAGAGAGAAAGAAGAGAGAGGGGAGAGATGGGTAAAAAGAGAAATAGGAATATATGCATGAAACCTGAAAAAAAAAACAGAAACATAATTTGAGAAACTACTTTTTGAAGTTTCTCAAAATCTGCCATTTTTTTAGAAATGTTTCTAAAAAATTTAGAAACAAGAAACAGGATGGTTTATCAAACACGTCTGTTTCTTGAAAAATGAGAAACAGGAACAAGAAACAGGAAACAAGAACGTTATCAAACGAGCCCTATGTTGCTAGCCTATAAATAGCAACTTGTTTCTTCATTTGAAGCATCTCATTCCATTTTGGAGTATCTCATTCCAATTGAAGAGTTCTTCTCTCATCTCTTTCTTCTCTTTAATCTTGGGTCAAGTTGAGAGCAAGTATCCAAGAGTTCTGCCAGATTTGAGTAGTTTAAGGTTATTGTTCTATAGGAGTTAGTTATTGTATCCTACTGAGACGATCTCTGTAGCTTGCTTGCAACCCCGTGCAAAGCGAATAATTGTCCTCAAGACAGCGCTTTGTAAACGTGCCTCGACTACTTATTATCTTTTATTCTTGAGTTTTGAAATTGTTATTACATACAATGTCTGTATTATTGTTTACATTGTAATTGTTTGTTACCAGTTAAGTTGTAATCACATTTGCTAGTGTTACTTAGTTCTTATACACAACGAATTATTATTTCCAACAATCTGAAGACAATTAACTGAACTAATGACTGCAAACTCATCCACTAATGGTATTGTTTCTACCATGATGGGATTGACCATCCTCAAAACTCATGCTGAAAAACCAGAGAAATTCAAGGGATAAAACTTCAAAAGATGGTAACAGAAGATAATCTTTTATCTCACTACACTGAACCTTTCTCACATCTTGAAGGAAGAATGCCCAATTACCCCACCAGAAGCTGTCACTCCTAAAACTGAAGCTGCCAAGAAAACATGGATGCATTCAGACTTCTTATGCCGTAATTATATACTTAGTGGTCTTGAAGCACCTTGTATAATGTCTATTGCAATGCCTACAATACTTCAAGGCAATTGTGGGAGGCATTAGACAAGAATTATAAGCTGGAAGATGTTGGTACTAAGAAATTCCTTGTAGGAAAATTCTTAGATTATAAGATGATTGATGCCAAATTGGTAGTCAATCAGATGGAAGAATTGCAAATTATCGTTAGTGATTTGCAAAGTGAAGGATTGAACATCAGTGAACCATTCCAAGTTGTTGCTGTGATTGAAAAGTTGCCTCATTCCTGGAAGGACTTCAAATGCTATCTTAAACACAAGCGAAAGGAATTGCCCATGGAGAATCTTGCTGTTAAACTCTGCATAGAAGAGGATAATAGAAAAGGAGACAAAGCTCCACTAGAAGTTGAAGCCAAAGCACATGTTGTTGAAGCTTCAAGGCGTTCTAAGAAGCAACAATCCAAGAAGAAAAATGTGAATCTTGGACCAAGGAATGACGTCAACAAGCGCATTCGTGAAAACTGTTGGGTTTGTGGTAAGAGTGACCATACGATTGCAACTTGTCGACACAAAAAGGGACAAAGCTCAAACCATCAGGCCAATATTATGGAAAATGACGATCTAGTTGCTGTCATTTCTGAGGTAAATATGGCTTCTGACACCAAAGGTTGGTGGATTGATATTGGTGCTACTAGGCACATTTGTAAGGATAAGTCATTGTTCACCTCATATGAGAAACTAGATGGAAGCGATATGCTATACATGGGAAATGCTTCAACTGCCTCTATGGAAGGCAAATGGAAGATCCTGTTGAAATGGACTTCTAGAAAGATACTTACCCTCAATGATGCGTGGCATGTGCCAGAGATTCAAAAGAATCTAGTGTCAGGAATTCTACTTAATAAGAATGGGTTCAAGCTTGTATTTGAGTCAGATAAATTTATTCTAACAAAGGGGGGTATGTATGTGGGAAAAAGCTACTGAATGATGGCATGTTCAAACTGAATGTATTGGCACAAATGCTCAAGAATAATAATAACAACTATTCTGCTTATATTGTTGAGTTGTGTGATGTATGACATTCTAGGCTGGGGCATGTCAATTATCATTATTTACATAGAATGGTAAATTTAGGACTATTGCCTAATTTCAACATTGATAATAGACACAAATGTGAAGTTTGTGTTGAATCAAAGTTTGCTAGAAAGTCATTTTCATATGTGGAAAGAAGTAATGAGGTTCTTTATTTAATCCACAGTGATGTATGTGACATGAAAAGTACCCCTACAAGAGGCGGTAAGAAGTATTTTGTCACATTCATTGATGACTGTAGTAAATATTGTTATGTATATTTATTACATAGTAAAGATGAAACCTTAGATGTTTTTAAAGCATATAAGGCAGAAGTTGAAAATCAACTTGAGAAGAAAGTAAAGGTGCTTAGATCAGATAGAGGTGGTGAATATGAATCATCATCACTTTATGAATTTTGTGAAGTTAATGGTATAATCCATCAAACTACAACACCTTATACACCACAACAAAATGGTGTAGCTGAAAGAAAGAACCGAACAAAGGACATGGTTAATTGCATGTTAAATAGTTCAGGTTTACCCCATAATTTGTTGGGGGAGGCTTTGCTTACAGCAAATTTTATTCTAAACAGAATTCCACATAAGAAGACTGATAAGTCGCCATATGAAATGTGGAATAGAAAGTTACCTTCATATAAAATGTTGAAAGTGTGGGGGTGTTTGACAAAGGTACAAGTTCCTTTACCAAAAAGGACCAAATTGGGACCTAAGACAATTGATTGTGTTTTTATAGGCTATGCAATGCATAGTGCTGCTTATAGATTTCTGGTAATTAAATCAGAAATAAATGATATTAACAATAATACTATTATGAAATCTATTGAAGCTGAATTCTTTGAGGATATATTTCCTTTGAAAGAGGAAAGACACAGAAGTAGTGGTGTCAAAAGGAATTATGAGGCTAGCTCTTCGAAAGGTCAAGACAATTAGAAAACTGAGTCTGAACTTAGAAGAAGCAAAAGATCTAAGAAAGCTACTTCCTTTGGACCTGATTTCATAACTTATATGATTGAAGGTGAGCCTCAAACTTTTCGAGAAGCTGTGTCATCTCCGGATGCACCTTATTGGAAGGAAGCTATCAGTAATGAAATAAAATCCATTTTACAGAACAATACCTGGGTATTAGTTGATTTACCTCCTGGAAGTAAACCAATTGGAAGTAAATGGATTTTTAAAAGAAAGCTAAAGACTGATGGCACTATTGATAAATACAAAGCCCATTTAGTAGCTAAAGGCTTTCGTCAAAAAGAAGGGCTAGATTTCCTTAATACCTATTCTCCAGTGACGATGATTACATCTATAAGGATGTTAATCTCAATAGCAGCTTTACAAAATTTGGAAATACACCAAATAGATGTAAAAACTGCATTTTAAAATGGAGATTTAGATGAAGAAATATATATGGAACAGCCTGAAGGGTATGTTGTAAAGGGACTTGAAGATAAAGTTTGCAAACTGGTTAAGTCTCTTTATGGGTTGATACAAGCACCCAAACAATGACATGAAAAGTTTGATCACACTATGTTATCAAATGGATTCAAGATAAATGAATGTGATAAATGTGTCTATGTTAAAACCATAGATCAACATTGTGTCATTATTTGCTTGTATGTGGATGATTTGTTGATAATGGGCACAAAAAGAAGTGTCATTGATTCCACTAAAAAGATGTTGAAATCCAACTTTGATATGAAAGACCTTGGTCTTGCTGATGTTATACTTGGAATTCATATAACAAGAAATTCAAGTGGATACGTACGTTCTCAATCTCACTATATAGAGAAAGTGTTGAGAAAATTTGATCAATTTGAGAGTAAACTAGTTGTTACTCCATTTGATCCAAATTCTAAGTTAAAGAAGAACCATGATGAAGGTGTGTCTTCTCTAGAATACTCTAGAGTTGTTGGTAGTTTAATATACATAATAAATTGTACAAGACCTGATATTGTCTATTCAGTAGGAAGGTTAGCTAGATACACCAGCAATCCTGGGCTTGATCATTGGAATGCTTTAGTCAGAGTTCTAAGGTACTTGAAGTACACTTTAGACTATGGATTGCATTATACGAGGGATCCACATGTACTGGAAGGATTTAGTGATGCTAATTGGATTTCTGATAGCATGGAGACTAAATCAACCAGTGGGTATATATTTACCTTAGGTGAAGTAGCTGTATCATGGAAATCTTCAAAACAGATGTGTATAGCACGTTCTACCATGGAATCAGAGTTTATAGCTCTTGATAAAGCTGGAGAATAAGCTGAATGGCTTAGAAATTTTCTTGAAGATATTCCATTATGGTCAAAGCCTGTAAGCGCAATATGTATTTATTGTGACAGTTTAGCGGCCTCTATGAGGGCCAAGAATAATGTCTACAATGGGAAGTCGCGACATATAAGACGTAGAATGGAATTATTTCCATTGCTTATGTGAAATCAAAAGAGAATATTGCAGATCCTGTAATGAAAGGATTGTCAAGAGAGCAAGTAACATATACATCGAGGGAAATGGGGCTAAAGTCTATGAAATAAATTATTTGATGGTAACCTAACCTAGTTGACTGGAGATCCCAAGATCTAGGTTCAATAGGCAAACTGGTTGGATAATTTATATTGACACACTAAGAAACTTATAGTTTCTTCCCATTTCTATGACGTTGTAGAGTGTGTGATCTGTTGATGCTAAGGTCATGTTGATATCTTGTTTACAAGAGGAGTAATGACAGAATACTCTTAATCAATATCACCTATATGAGAGTAGAAGTGGGGTCGCTTCTATGAGGACTTTTCAAATGGCTTATGTTCTCTAAAGATCTCATGAATTCGGGATTTTGTCCATGACCAAAATGGACACAAACTTATAGAACTCAAAGATACAAGATGAGTTATGTGTGATGTCTGTTGTCTTAATTTACCAATGAGAAGGATAGTTCCAGAGCTGGTCTCACTATTTATTCGGTAAGTTCGATGGATATTCACTAAGGAAGGTTCAACTCCAGAAGACACCTATCCTGATGCGTAGCTTGTTTGTTTGCTCTCAACGATTTTGTTTTGATTTTCAAACTTTCTTTCATGTGGGGGATTGTTGGATTTTATAGTAAAATTTTGTGAAAGAAAGTATTGGTTTGAAACATCAAAAATGAATTGATGTTTCATTTATGTTGTTGTTACTTGACTTGAAATTCAAAGGTTTCAAAATGGTTTGAAACATCAAAATGTGTTGATGTTTCTTTTACAAATTTAACTTAAAAGTTAAATTTTTGTTTGAATTTTTACAAGTACTTACACAATTGAGTTACTTTTTATGTATGTTTCATTTTGTTTATATTAATTTTATTTTTGGAGAGTTACTAAGTTGCTAGCCTATAAATAGCAACTTGTTTCTTCATTTGAAGCATCTCATTCCATTTTGGAGTATCTCATTCCAATTGAAGAGTTCTTCTATCATCTCTTTCTTCTCTTTAAGCTTGAGTCAAGTTGAGAGCAAGTATCCATGAGTTCTGCCAGATCTGAGTAGTTCAAGGTTGTTATTCTATCGGAGTTAGTCGTTGTATCCTGGTGAAACAATCGCTGTAGCCTGCTTGCAACCCGTGCAGAGCGAATAATTGTCTTCAGGACAACGCTTTGTAAGCGTGCCTCGACTACTAATTATCTTTTATTCTTGAGTTTTGAAATTGTTATTACATACAGTGTCTGTATTATTGTTTACACTGTAATTGTTTATTGCCAGTTAAGTTGTAATCACATTTGCTAGTGTTACTCAATTCTTATACACAGTGAATTATTATTTCCAACAAAATGCTTAGTAAGTAGCCCACTTAAAGTCCAAAGGTTCACAACACCGCCACAAACACTAGCCAACAAACCACAAAACCACTCAATTTCCTGATCTTCCTCAAGTTCTACACTCACTTGACTAAGTGATCACCTAACCCACCCTCACATATGGTATTGCCTCATTGCTATACCCTAAAGCCATGCTTCCTATCCACAGGGTTTCATCCCCACAGCTAGCATACAACAAGAAGGATCACAATCCCTCAAGCCACACCTCGAAGGCCCATTGGCCCTTTAGCTAGCACCTGCAATGAAGGACACACCCTCCATGCCATCACACATCAAGGTACACAACCCACAGCTAGTCTCTGCAATGAAGGACACGCCCTCATACCATCACATATCAGGGTACACAACCTACTAGCTAGTCTCTGCAATGAAGGACACGCCCTCCATGTCATCGCATATTAGGGTACACAACCCACTAGCTATCACATCTTATAAACATACTAGGTAAGCATGCTTCAGGTGAGGTAGTAGATGTCAATAGCCTAAAGGTCATAAGTCATTCCCTCATATCAAGGTTCTCAAGACTTTACAACAACATTTTCACATCAACACAAAAGGTCAGGGTAATCAAGGCCTTAGGATTAAATTCACAACCGCATCAAATCAGAGCTACCAGTTCACAAGCATAAATCATAAATTTCAGACTCAAGAATAACTAAGGAACTACACATGTCAACAATACTTATCTTGCAACCTTAAGCCCTAAACCAACGTAGTCACATACTTATGCAATTTCAAACTCAAGATAAAGTTCCAGAACAATCCACCAATTACTACATACTTCAAATATACAGTTCAGGTATGCTTACACAATTCACAATTTTCCAACATACAACAAAATAAATAATAATAACCCAAGCATCGACAATAAACCCTTTCTGAACGATTATTTAGCACCACCTAGCAATAATATAATAGCACAAAAATTAACTCAAGGCTTGGCTGAAATAATTACTCAATAAATTCCAGTAAATTATCCAAGAACTCCCATAATAAAATTTGGGGTTTGACTTAAAAATGGTGGTAAAAACCTCACCTTTCCAACTCATTGCTCAGAAACCAAATTGTTGAAAATTCGTGCCAACTCACTGAAATTCACCAGTATGGCCTCCACTTACAAAACTAACCTTCAATTTAATCCAACAAAAATAAGGGGCCAATTAACTTATACAAACAACCCTTAAATTTTCACAGAAATGTCTGATCATGCAACCAATTAAATCCAATTAATGTTTAGCCTTTACTGTATAAATAATTCATCAAAATCCAATTTAATCTTACCCCACAAGTGTTGTACAATGGCTTAAAACGTCTCAAAACGCCCCAAATGGCCTCCAATCGCGATGGGTGTTCTGTAAAAATTAGTCCAACGTATAAGGTCACTTTAAATGGCCATTTAATAAATAAGGCAGATCTTAATATAATGTCGAAACCTTACCCAATACAAAAAAAATATGCCGAAAAGTGTCTGCATAGCACAAGACCTTGCTAGTTCAGTGTTAGTTTGATCCAAAATCGATGACCTGCCTCTGCGTGCGATGGGTACTATAAAATCATGTTTCACACGTCATTGGTTGGCCTCCACAACACAAAACAGTACCGAAAAACTTCCAAAATGCAAGAGCAAAAACTCACAAATTTACCCACTAAAAGCGGCCAAAATTCCCGACGAAAACAGCGATTGGCTGGCGGCCGTTCGTGCTATAGTGTGCGGAGGCCAATTGGGGCAGTGGTGAGAGGGGTTCGTGAAACAACAGCAGCGCGACGGGCACTCCGACAAGGGCGGACGAATCCAGGTTGATTTGAGTGCAACGACGTGCTATGGAAGGCAAGTCGTGGCTGGTTCGCAACGGTCCAAGCGACAGGGCAGGGGAATCAGGTCTGGTTCGGCGGCAGGGAGTTGTTGCTTATGCATGTGAGGAATTGTGCCCTAAAGCTCGTAGTTTTGTAATTAAACATTTTCCCATTTATTAAATAAAATAATTTATTATTTTACATTGTGTATAACATTGTCCATTATTGTGTAAAATTCAAGGTTATTATTATAATCTTGAACCGTATGTAGTTGACATAAAGGAGGGTTGTGTTCAAGTAATAACCTAAAGAGTCTATAGTATATGGATAAGATTCGGTGTCTTATCCTGGTAACACTACTGATACAACCCACTTTGTAATTGTTACAAATGATTTGATCCAAATCATTCATGTGGAGACATGTGAGTGGGGGTATCTTATACAACGAGTTTGTATAAGACTAGACCATGAAATATTTAATCTCTTTTTATAAATCCGTTAATTGAAAAGATTAATATTTCAAAGGGTGATCATATGTGACTCAATTTTAATCTTGAGTAAGTTATGAACTCCTGCCTATAAGGGCTCGTCCTTTGATCTCCCTGGGTGAGATGGTTTTTTGTAACTGATTCAATAAGACTACCATTTTGGAGACTTGACCAAATAGGGAGCTGAGAACATAATTTCACGAGATGAAATTCACTTATTCCCATATAGGGAAAGTAGATAAGTAGTTCCCTTAAGTGCTGATTTCGGGACTTGAATATCGAGTCACACCCTCTCACTTGCCTGAAAGGGACTTAGTTTATGATTAGATCATAAACAAATTGTTCATTAGAGGATCAATGGTACTTAAGGTATAAGATGTAATTATAAGGGTAAAACGGACTTTGAGCCAGCTATAATTACAAACAACTTGTGAATGATAGATTTGCATGTAGCAATTATATCTACAGACACAACTTATCCTACAATGCATAAGAGTGCAACTCTAGGTCTATAGTGGAGTGGTCTATAGTTAATGAATGAAAATTAATTAATTAAAGAGTTTAATTAATTGATTTTGTATCATTGGAGCTTATAATATGTAGGTTCATAAGGTCCATTTCCTAGCTCATATGAACAAATAGGGATCAATTTCATTGAGAGAAAATTTTGAAATGTTCAAATTAAAATTTAATATATTTGATATATTAAATGAGGGAAAATATATTTAATGTATATGATACATTAAATATCAAAGAAATTATTAATGTATTATGATACATTAAAGAAAAGATATTTATTAAATTTGAATTAGATTCAAATTAGGAAATAGATGTCGTAGGAGAATTTAAAAAGGTTTGAATAAGATTCAAATTGATTAGATAAATATATTTTAATATATTAAATATTAAAATATATTATTTAATTATTTGTCCTAGGCCACTATAAATAGGACCCTAGGGGTGAGCCATTGTGTGCATTTTAAAAAAAACAGAGAAAGAAACTCTAGAGAATTCTCCCCTCATTCTCTCGTTCTATTTTCAAGAAGATTCCCACAAACCCTATTGATCTTTTGTTCGAGACATAGCAAGGAAGATTTTTGTGGAAGAAACCAAGAATACAAGAAGAACTTGTTTTATTCAAGGTATGTTTTTGCTTAACCATAATATTATTATTTTGTTCTAAATAAACTCAAATCGATTTCGAAGCTTCCGCTAGAGTTTAGTTAGATTATTCCCTTCAATTAGTATCAGAACCTATTTTGAGTTTTATTTAGAATCAAAATTATCTATGGTGGGTATTTTTATTTATCATATATGTGTTATGTGATGGTTTGTAAATTGACTGTTTAGGCTATTTGACATTAGATTTATTGCTTTGATTAGATATTTGTAAAATCCATAAGGGTTAGGGTTTTATGTAGTTCAATTTTACCAAAATCAATCACATTCATAGATGAAACGTCATTTATATCACATATTTATTATTCAAGTCCACAGAGTTTCAGTCAAACTCTCTTCCTCGGTCAACAATTCTGACGGATGAAGTCATCAGCTTCACCACGCTGGTGAAGTGCTCAGTTAAAATTTTAACGAGTGTACACAATTTCAATCAACTAATTCGGATGGGTGTGTTCGTTTTAATAAATAAATAAATAAATAAATATATATATATATATATATATATATATATCTATATGCAAGCTAATTTCATGGTCAAACTTTGCGGCTAAATAAATAAATAAATAAATATATATATATATATATGCAAGCTAATTTCATGGTCAAACTTTGCGGCTAAACTCATAATTTCATATGTTTTATATATATTTATATAAAAACAAAGGTAAGTTGATTTCATGGTTAAACTTTGCAGCTGTTATTATATTGATTCGTGGGTTTATTCAAGTTTACCGGCGACAATGGGTGACAACTAGTGCAAAGAAGAAAAGATAATTTTAGGGTTTTTATACCCTAATTTTGATGGTCCAAAAAGGAAAAGATATTGAAGACCAAGATATATTTTGGATTTAAATTATTATAATTTAAATTATTTTTAAATTTTTTAGGATGTGCCAAATATGCCGGTTAATTTTGCTAGTTTTATCTTAATTATGCATGTGATGTATGTTTTAAATTATTTGTTTGTTGCATAAAGTATGTCATTTAGATTTAAAATCCCACCATAGGTTAAGCATGATCATGCATCGTAATTAATTTTTTTAATATAATTGTTATATTTGAAATTTTTAATTAGGTTGTTTCCTAATAAAATTAAGATATTTTCCTAATTAGTTTATATTTTTCATATCTTTGACTATAATTGTTATATTTGGAAATTGATTGGAAAATTGAATTATGATATTTGCTCTCTTAGTGGAATGCATGTTTACCTAATAAGATTAGGATTTCCTTTAATTAAAGATATTCTTGATTCTTGTTTTAAATAGTTTAAAATTTGAACTTAATTTATCTTTATTGGTTTATAATGGGATTGGAATTTAGGATAATTTTTTTTTGTTATAAAGGGTTTAAAATGGTAGAATATTAAGATTCTCCAAGTGAATTAAATTTTAATAGAATTAAAAACATTACTTAAATTTACTTAGGTTCATTAATCTAGTAATTAATAGTTAATTAAAGATTAATGAATTTTGAAATAAAAATTGACTATAAGGAAACTCTGACTATGGAAGGTTCTGTCAGATTGGGGTATTTAAGTTGACTGAATGGGAACACCTCTAACTGGAAACTGACCTGAGAGTTGAATTAGTCAAATTTTATTTAAGTATGTTCATAATGTGTGTTTTTTTTTTAATAAACTTAATAGTTCACATTAAAATCAATCCAACCAACATAAGAGTTATGGAGGATAGATTGGGAACTTAGATAAATGAGATTAGCCTAATTTTTCTAAGTAAGAGAAAACTCTATTTCAAAATAGTAAGTGGGAGAAGGATATGTGACAACACATCCTACGGTCTCCATCATTGATTTACAACGTGAGATCCATGTAGAGCCTCGTGGCAGCTTTTGGACTGTCCCCCTACGGAAGCTGTTTGTAAATCTCTTGAGAAGGATAAGAGTGTAATTTTGTACTAATACTTGACCTACCATACGATGACACTTGTTGGAATAAAATTATAGGATTTGAAATGATGGATCACACTTACAAAGGGCTAATTAAGGTTGTTAATAATGTCCTTGACCAAATTAATGGTAACTGAATCTGATAGGAATAAGAGTTATTCTGGAATAATGTTTGGTTGAGATTGTCTTAATTTAGTGAAGGAATACTTGACCTACCCTACGACGGCACTTGTTATAAATCGCTAAATTACCATAGCATTAGAAATAATTTTAGAGTTTAACAAAATGCTTGATTTCTATGCTAAAATTGATTGGATAATGTTTACATGTTTCCTAATTATTATTATTGTAACAACCGAAAAAAAAAAATATTTATTTTATTTTATTTTTTTTATTAATTTCTAAAACCTTTTTGAATTAGGAATTTATCTTATTTTTAAATTAGGAGATAAATCTTTATTTTTTTTTTTTAAAAAGAGAATATAATCTTTTAAGGGTTTAAATTAGTGTTCTTTAAGAAAAAAGATTTTTTAAGCCCTAAATATTTTTGACTAAACATTTTGACGACAAAGAGAGAAAAGAAGAAAATATTATGTAGTGTCATTTCCAAAGAAAAAACAGTAAGTTTTCTTCCCTTCCATTTTGAAGTTTTTGTTTTCTTTCTTTCTTGATTAAATATTTCTTGAAAAAAAATGGGATTTGTTTTCATTCTTGATTAATTAGAATGGAAGGATTGGAAAATCTTTTGCCCTAAAAAAGTTTTAGGTTTTTTTTTTTTTTTTTTTTTTTTTTTTTTCTGCATAAATTTTTTATCAAAATTTTTCCAATTAGGTCTTTTGCTTTAAATTGAAGGCTTTGATGATGACAAATTTTCTATAATTTTCAGCTTTAAATTTCTTCAAGTTTGGGACTGTTTTAAGTGTTTTTGGGCTCTTTTTTCACAAAAAGTTTGCCAAACGATTGGTTTCTTTAAAGTGTGAATTTAAAGCATTGATTTCTACATGAAAAGTGTATGTTTTTAATGTTTTTACATCAGTTTTATGGCATTTTTCAAATATGATTTTTGGTGTTACAAATTGGCAAATCTTGATTCTTTTAATGTTAATATCTTGAAGAGTTTTGTTTTATGAAATAGAAAATTTTCTGGGTTATTTGTCTATAATTTATGATAGTTTTGAAGGTTTTAAAAGTTGTAGAATTGAAAATTTATTTGGTATTTTATTACGTATTGCAAAGCATTGATTTTATCGATTTTAGTACGTTTAATTGGGTATTAAAGTATTTTTAACCCAGTTTTTTAGTGCTATTTTTTTAGTCCAACCTATTTTTTCTATCTTTTTTAATAGAAAAAATTGGGTAGATAAGATTGTCTATGTTTTAGATAAGCTTTTGGACATTTAAAATGGAATTTTGATTTCTTATCAGTAAAGTATTAGATATGTTTGGGCTTCTAGGAAAAGTTGATGATTGTTCAAGAAAGTGGAATTAGATTTGGAATTGAGATCAATATTGGGAATTGTAGGATTATCGATCGAGCTAAGTAGTTTCCACATCCCTTCCAAAATAGAAAATTTGGAATGAAGATTCATGTGTGTGTTATTCACTCACGTGGCCTCACACTTAAGTAATTATAATGATTGTTCTGGTCGATTTTATCGACATCTCTGATTGAAAGCTCTGACTGATTGAAACTTATTTGTGGGAAGAGACAGTTTGTGGTTTGACATTCCTTTGAAATGAAGATTTATGTGTGTGTTTCACTCACATGGCCTCACACTTAAGTAATTGTATTGAATGTTCTGGTCGATTTTTATTGACAACTCTGATTGAATGTTCTGAATAATCGATTGGTGTTACCGACGGGTAACTGATGGGGACTGCTAATGCAAAAGAGCGCAAGTGCACGCTGTCACAAACAAGTAATATATGAATTATTCCAAGTATCGAACCCAAGGGAACAGTTAACAAAAACTCTCCAGTTAACAACACAATTACTCACAAGTTGCAACTGAAGGTAACCAAGAAAATAAAGTTTATTTTTTTGGGGTTTTGTGCATGAAAAAGTAAAGATAACTGAAAAGGTATGAGAAAAACAAAGATGAGAAGCAGGGGATTCAATTCTGGTTCAACCCTGGGAAATGCGCCCACCATGCACCTACAAATTGCCCAACTAAGTCCAGTTATTTCAGAGATATTGCCTCTTGCACCTGCATACTGACTTTGTTGAGTTTTGTATGGTTCATACAGAATGCTGCTGAAATGCGCCCGCAACCTACCATTTTTGACACTTAGCTAAGTAAATCAAGTTCAACACCTATTTGGCTAATTTTCCAAGAACCTTTAGGAGACTATGCAATTTAAAACTCATATGTCTATGGCTAAATTCACTTAGATAATGAAAAACACAACTTTATAATTTTAAAGGTTTTTGTCCTATGTCTAGGTACAAAAGGCAAAGTCTTATGTCTAGGCTCTTTTCCTAGATTACTTTTAGGAAAACGTGTGTCAATTCTAATCCTTTTAGTATTGAAATCTTCACAAACTGTGCTAACTCAAATTGTCAGTTTAAGCTAACAATGAAATTTAAACTCACTAAAAGTAAACTTAGCTAAATGTTGAGCAAATCTACAAGAAACACATGGTGGTTGCTTATCTCATTGTT
Source organism: Trichosanthes truncata (assembly GCA_033996785.1). Taxonomy (NCBI): domain Eukaryota; kingdom Viridiplantae; phylum Streptophyta; class Magnoliopsida; order Cucurbitales; family Cucurbitaceae; genus Trichosanthes; species Trichosanthes truncata. The sequence continues at coordinate 14,799,648 of MU867261.1, read as the reverse complement.
AGGGTATCCACATAATTAAATTCCCTCCAAGGAGTTTAGCTACTCATCGGAGAAATAAATAAAGTGCAAAAAATAAAAAGAAAACAAATAGAAGAAACACACAATTCATTGAAATAAATAAACTTGAATACATGTTGAAGAATGAATCCAAGAAAGAACAAAAGAACTTAAAACTTGAATTAAGAGAAAAACATAAACTTACAAAGCTGGAAATAAAATAAAATAGCAAGTACTACTCCTAAATGTTGGGATTTATACCCTAAAGCCTCGTAATTAATTAATTAATTAATAATTAATAATAATTTTGATTATTTTATTTGCAATATAATATTATCCATTATATGAAAAATCCAAGGTTATTAGTGTAATCTTGAACAGTATGTGGTACACATATAGGGAGATCGTGTTCAAGAAATAACTTAAAGAGTCATAGTATATGGATAAGGTTGGGTGCCTTATCCTAGTAACACTATTGATACGACCCACTTTGTAATAGTTACAAATGATTTGATCCAAATCATTCATGTGGAGACATGTGAGTGGGGGTATCTTATACAATGAGTTTGTATAAGACTGGACCACGAAATATTTAATCTCTCTTTATAAATTCGTTAATTGAGAAGATTAATATTTCATCAAGATGATCATATGCGACTCGATCTTAATCCTGAGTGAGTTATGAACTCTTGCCTGTGAGGGCTTGTCCTTTGATTTGCATGGGTGAGAGTGGCTTTTATAGCCGATTCAATATACCTACAATTTTGGGGACTTGACCAAATAGGGAGCTGGGAACATAATTTCACAAGATGGAATTCACTCTTTTCCATATAGGGTAAGTAGATGAGTAGTTCCCTTAACTGTTGATTTTGGGACTTGAACAATGGGGCCCCACCCTCTCATTGGCCCGAGAGGGACTTAGTTTATAATTAGATTATAAACAGATTGTTCATTAGAGAATCAGTGGTACTTAAGGTGCAAGATGTAATTATAGGGGTAAAACGGACTTTTGACCCAACTGTAATTACAAACAACTCGTGAAGGATCGACTTGCATGTAATGATTATATCTATGGACACAACTTGTTCTACAGTGCATAAGAGTGCAACTCTAGGTTTATAGTGGAGTGACCCTAGAGTTAATGAATGAAAATTGATTAATTAAAGAGTTTAATTAATTAATTTTGTATCATTGGAGCTTATAATCTGTAGGTCCATAAGGTCCTCTTGCTAGCTCATAGTAACACTAAAAGATCAATTTAGTTGAAAGAAAAATTTGAAATGTTCAAATTAATATTTAATTTGAAGTGTTCAAATTAATATTTAATATATTAGATATATTAAATATAAAAGAGGAAAAATATATTTATTGTATTTGATACATTAAATATTAAAATAATTAATGTATATTAGATACATTAAAGAAAAGATATTTATTAAATTTGAATTGTATTCGAATTAGGAAATAGATGTCGTAGGAGAATTCTAAAGGTTTGAATAAGATTCAAATTGGTTAGATAAATATATTTTAATATATTAGATATTAAAATATATTATTTAATTATCTTCCCTAGACCACTATAAATAGGACCGTAGGGGTGAGACATTGGGCATTCTACACAACACACATCTCCTCAATAGAGAGAATTAGAGAATTCTCTCTAGACCTCTTCCTCTTTAATCCCTTGTGGATTTTCTTTCCTTGGTCCTGTTTTGAGTCATAGTCAGGAAGACTTTGTGGAAGAGATAAAGATCTGCCAGAAGAATCTCCATATTTATTTCAAGTAAGTTTATTTAAGTTTATTTTTAGTTTAATTTTAAATAAAATTAAAGACGATCCAATGCTTCCTCTGCGGGATGAAAAGTTCATTCATTTCAATTGGTATCAGAGCGATTTTGAATTTTATTTAGAATTAAGGTTTTGTATGGTGGGTATTTTAATTTTTTCATATATGTGATATATGGTTTGCAAAATTAATTGTTTAGGTGTTTTGGCATTAGAATTATACATGTAATGGTTGCATGTGTGTTTTGTGAAGTACACATGTGTTGGAGGTTTCCATTGTGAATTTCGATCATTCAATAGTAAGATATATATAATTATGTATATGATTGGAGAATTATATATTTGAAAAGTAAAAGATATGCATGTTATTTATGTGTGTATGTTTGTGTGAACTTGCAAATTCACCAGGCCGTGTAAACTCAAAAAAAAAAATAAAAATAAAAATAAAATAACAATTAAGATTCAGAAATCGAAGTCAACTCTTTCAACTAAGAATTCAAGTCGGCGGTGGGCTTCCTTCATCAAGGGTTGTGAGTCTAGGCGGCAAGTGTAATTGGTGAAAGACAAATTGAGGTGCTTGTCGTCGATCCATCAATAGACGTGTTGACGCTGAAGGCAATTGGTGTGAGTTGATGAATGTCTAAGCGTCGACTTGCTTGCCGACGATGAGATCATGTGGCGGCTGCTAGTGCATAAGAAGATGATGAAATTTAGGGGTTTCTTTAACCCTAAAATTTAGAATGGTTTAAAAAAAATTAAAAAAAATTAAAGAAAAAATATTGAAAACCAAAATATGTCTTAAATTTAAATTATTTCCAGTTTCTTAGGATATGCCAAATATGCCGATCAATTTTATTATTTTTAATTTAATTATGCATGAGATGTATGTTTTTAAATTAATTGATTGTTGCATAAAGTATGCAATTTAGTTTAAAATCCCACCATAGGTTAAGCAAGATCATGCATCTTATCTTATTTTTGAATATAATTGTTATATTTAAAATTTTTGAAGTTGTTTTCCTAATTAATTTATATTTTCCATATCTTTGACTATAATTGTTATATTTCAAATTTGTTTGGAAAATTAAAATTATAATATTTGCTAGAATGCATGTTTTCCTAATGAGATTAGGGTTTCTTTTATTAAAGATATTCTTGATAATTGTTTAAAATAATTTACTTTATTTTAATAATATTAGAATTTAGGATAATCTTTTAATATTTATTTTAAAATAGTTTAAAATGGTAGTTATGTAAGATTATCAAAGTGAGTTAATTTTTAATAGGATTAAAACATTAATTAATTAACTTAAGTTCATTAATCTAGTATTAATAAGTTAATTAAAGATTAATGATTTTTGAAATAAAAATTGACTATAAGGGAACTCTGACTATGGAATGTTCTGTCTAGATTGGGGTATTTAAGTTGACCGAAAGGGAACACCTCTAACTGGGAACCGACCTGAGAGTTGAATTAGTCAAATTTTATTTAAATATGCTCATAATGTGATTTTTTTATTATTAGTAATTCACATTAAAATCAATCTAACCAACATAAGGGTTATGAAGGATAGATTGAGGAACTTAGATAAATGAGATTAGCCTAATTTGTCTAAGTAAGAGAAACCCCTATTTCAAAATAGTAAGTGGGGGAAGGAAATGTGTCAACATATCCTACGGTCTTCATCATTGGTTCACATCGTGAGATTCATGTGAGGCCTCGTGGCGGCTTTTAGACCGTCCCCTACGGAAGGTGTTTGCATGGGTCAATATCAGGGTGAACTCCTGAGAAGGATAGGCTTGTAGTTTTGTTTCCAATACTTGACCTACCCTACGGCATCACTTGTTGGGATAAAACTACGGGATTTAAAATTATGGGTCACACTTACAAAGGGATCATTAAAGTTGTTAATGATGTCTTTGACCAAACTAATGGTAACTAAATATTATAGGAATAAGAGTTATTCTGGCATAGTACTTGGTTGAGATTAAGGAATACTTGACCTACCCTACGACGGCACTTGTTCTAACTCACTAAAGTACCATAGCATTAGAAATGATTTAGAGTGTTCATTTTTCAAATTGTTTGATTTCTATGCTAAAATTGAATGGATAATTGTTGCATGATGTTAAATTATATATATATATTTCAATATTATGTCAGTTTCTCTCATAATTTTTAATTTTATTACTGATAAGTTAAAATTGCGAAATTATATTACTTGGAAAAATAACGTTAACACTGTAATGGTAGTGTAAAATTTTAAATTTGTCTTTATTGAGAAATGTTCTCAAAACCTGTTGCTAATGCTATTCGAATTGTTCGTGAAGTTCATGATTAATGAATCAAAAGTAAACGAAATAGCTTGTACGTATTCTCCTAGTTGACATTTTAGATGTCAAATTTAGAAGATAAAGAAAATGACAACAACATATAAGATGTTGAAGTCAACATAAGCTAAATTTAGAAAATTATCTAAATGATCTCGAATTTAAGTATTACAAAATTCCAAGAAAACAAACCAAGTGACTGAAGCTATATATAAGGAAATAGTTCCTAAATTAGTCAGGACAGTCACAATGAGAAGAATTTTTTGAAATACCTCTACGGGAAGAATAATATAGATGAAAGTAAATTTGATTTACTAGATTTTTGGTGGAGAATAAATAACGCCACCTAGATAGTTGATACAAGATCCACTATCAAGATTTATTCTTCATTACATTTAATATGTAATTCTTCGAAAATACTTAACATGTAGAATAGTTTCTACAAGTTAGCACCAGGAAACCTATCTCAGTTAGTGTAGTGGGAGACATTAAGATGCATTAAGTAAAATTTGTTACTTAATGCTGAATATGATGTTTTTAGTAACCATAAGAGAAATTCAAGTTCTCGAACTTTTTACTAAAAATGTTCATATAGTATGAATTACTTTGAAGTATGAAAGTTTATATTTTAAAATTTGTTTGAAAATACATTCAGTTGAAAATAAGAACAATTTGTATATGTTAAAAATGTTGACATATACTATACTACAAAATATTGAGATATTTAGGATTATAGAATCCAAAATAGAAAGACATCATTTTCTCCTAAAAGATGATACTTGACTTTGGCTGTTAAGGTTGATTAACATCAACTTGAATAGAATGAAAAGACTAGTAAAAGGTAATTATCTAAAAAGTTAGTTAATTACTTTACCTGTCTGTAGATCTTGCCTTTCATGCAAGATAATCATTGGGCCTTTATTAGATAGGGCTAGAAGGCCAAAGAATACTTTGTGCTTACACATTCAGACCCACGTGGTCTGGTGAATGTAAAGGTCAAATAAAGTCATGAATATTTCATCACTCTAGTTGATGATCATTCAAGGTACAAGTATCTTTACCTAATACAACATAAGTCTAAATTTTTGAAATGTTCAAGAAAATTAAGACTAAAGTCAAAAAAACGATTAGGTAATTAAATCTATCAAGATATTATGATCAGATCATAATAGAAAGTACATGAACCTTACGTACTAAAACTAATTGATAGAAAATGAGTTTTTATCCCAATTATTTTAATACCAAGTGCAGTTTTGTGAAATTGTGCTGCAAGAGGAGAAACATGACCTTGTTAGACATGGTCACGTCAGAAATGAGTTACACACCATTACCATACTCCGGTTAGGAAATGCAATAGAGATTGCATGGTGAATATGATTCATTCTAAAAGTGTCTATGAGACAATTTTAAAGATTATAGAAGAGTAGTAAAGCTGGTTTACAACACTTCACCATTTGTGAATGTTAAGCTCACATGATGAACACGAGCCTAAAAAGCTTGTATATGTTCAAAGATAAGCCTAACTGTAGGCCACCCATAAGGAGTATAAAGTGGTCTTTTATGTAGTCCTAAAACGAATAAGGTATTTATATGACAAATATCATTTTTATAAGAAATGTCAAATAAAAGACTACAAACCTTTAATAAGGTGAGATAGTGTTAATAAATTGGTTCCAAGTGAAGCCACTAAATAGTTAACAAAAGTTGTTAACAATTTAATTATATTTGAAAGTCAAATGGATCCTAGTCATGAATTGGATAAGCCTCATCGTAGTGGGAGAGTTATGAGATGACTCAACCTTTACAAGAACTTAATTGAAGCCCAAATTGTCATGTTAGATGACAAAGTTGCAGGCTTATTACCTGCAAAGTGAGACTAATGGCAAAGGGTTGAACCTGATAGGAGAAAGTAGACTACGAGTAAATTTTCTCACTTGTTGCCATACTGAAGTCTGTAAGCATTATTTAATTCATTATTGCATATGTGATATAAAAAAAAAAATAATGTTTAGAATTCTTTTATGAAAAGAAATCTTAGATAATGCATCTACACAAATCAATCAGATATGTTTATTTTCACAAATCAAAAGCAAAAGGTTTGCGAAATAGTAAAGGTTCATTTATGAAATGAATTTTACCATTAGATCTGTGAATATAAGGTTTGATAAAACTATCAAAATCTATGCCTTTGGATAAATATTAATGAAGCTTGTATAAACAAGAAAATCATTAATTGCTTAGTGGATTTTTCTCATGTTTTATGTTGGTGATATTTTTACCAATCATGAATGATGTAAGATGTCTAACATAAAACGTTGATTAAGTAACCAATTTCAAATAAGTGATTTGAATGACTCAGTATATTTTACATGTCCAAAATGAAGATTTTAAGGACAAAATGTTAACTTTGTCTCCAACAACTTATATTGACAAAATTGTTGTCAAATATTTGATATTCATGCCTAAGGAAGTGTATCTTAAGACACCTCAAATGTTGAGAGTATATGATATGCATAAATGAGACTGAACATTTAATATACAATTGGTTAGCATATATCAGTTAAACGAATGGTATGACCATTAAGTAGAAAATTAAAAACTTTCTCAAATTATCTATGAATGATAAGAAATTGTTGTGTATGGAGTTAAAGATTTGATATTTACAAGATACACTAGTTCTTGCAAAGGTTTAGGAAATCTATGTAAAAATAAAATTTACCCTAAGTGGTGGAGTATGGTATACAAGTTAAATTGTTTTGCTTGTGAAAAAACAAAAAGACTTGTTTGACTCAAATAGTTCCTTGAAGATCTGAAAGATGTTTCAGATATGATTTAGTCTATCCTCTTTATTATGATAATAGCAGTGCAAAGACTAATATTAAGGAAATTACAAAACACCAATGTATAGTGAATCATATCGAGAGAGAGAAAACATCATGGTAGTGACTAAGATGGCTTTTTAATGGCAGTCCTTTGGATCTATATAAAGAGACTCTCCAGGCTAAAGTGTTTGAGGGTCACCTAGAATGTCTAGGATTACGAGACATGTCTCATCTTTGCTAGGGCAAGTGGGAGAACATGTTTTGTATAGAGTATGCCCTAGGATACACGTCTCGCCGACTTTAGTGCAAGTGGGAGATTGTTGAGATTTATGCCCTAAAGCCTCGTAATTAATTAATTATTTAATAATTAATAATAATTTTGATTATTGTATTTGCAATATAATATTATCCATTATATGAAAAATCCAAGGTTATTAGTGTAATCTTGAACAGTATGTGGTTGACATACAGGAGGATCGTGTTCAAAAAATAACCTAAAGAGTCATAGTATATGAATAAGGTTGGGTGCCTTATCCTAGTAACACTATTGATACGACCCATTTTGTAATAGTTACAAATGATTTGATCCAAATCATTCATGTGGAGACATGTGAGTGGGGGTATCTTATACAATGAGTTTGTATAAGACTGGGCCACGAAATATTTAATCTCTCTTTATAAATCCGTTAATTGAGAAGATTAATATTTCATTAGTATGATCATATGCGACTCGATCTTAATCCTGAGTGAGTTATGAACTCCTGCCTGTGATGGCTTGTCCTTTGATTTGCATAGGTGAGAGTGGCTTTTATAGCCGATTCAATATGCCTACCATTTTGGGGACTTGACCAAATAGGGAGCTGGGAACATAATCTCATAAGATGGAATTCACTCCTTCTCATATAGGGTAAGTAGATGAGTAGTTTCCTTAAGTGCTGATTTTGGGACTTGAACAATGGGGCCCCACCCTCTCATTGGCCCGAGAGGGACTTAGTTTATAATTAGATTATAAACAGATTGTTCATTAGAGAATCAGTGGTACTTAAGGTGCAATATGTAATTATAGGGGTAAAATGGACTTTTGACCCAACTGTAATTACGAACAACTAGTGAAGGATCAACTTGCATGTAATGATTATATCTATGGACACAACTTGTCCTACAGTGCATAAGAGTGCAACTCTAGGTCTATAGTGCAGTGACCCTAGAGTTAATGAATGAAAATTGATTAATTAAAGAGTTTAATTAATTAATTTTGTATCATTGGAGCTTATAATCTGTAGGTCCATAAGGTCCCCTTGCTAGCTCATAGTAACACTAAAAGATTAATTTAGTTGAAAGAAAAATTTGAAATGTTCAAATTAATATTTAATATATTAGATATATTAAATATAAAAGAGGTAAAATATATTTATTGTATTTGATACATTGAATATTAAAATAATTAATGTATATTAGATACATTAAAGAAAAGATATTTATTAAATTTGAATTGGATTCAAATTAGGAAATAGATGTCGTAGGAGAATTCTAAAGGTTTGAATAAGATTCAAATTGGTTAGATAAATATATTTTAATATATTAGATATTAAAATATATTATTTAATTATCTTTCCGAGACCACTATAAATAGGACTCTAGGGGTGAGTCATTGGGCATTCTACACAACACACATCTCCTCAATAGAGAGAATTAGAGAATTCTCTCTGGACTTATTCCTCTTTAATCTCTTGTGGATTTTCTTTCAAGAGGCTCCCACCTGCCTTGGTCCTGTTTTGAGTCATAGCCAGGAAGACTTTGTGGAAGAGATAAAGATCCGCCAGAAGAATCTCCATATTTATTTCAAGTAAGTTTATTTAAGTTTATTTTTAGTTTAATTTTAAATAAAATCAAAGACGATCCAATGCTTCCTCTGCGGGATGAAGAGTTCATTCATTTCACTAAAAACTTACAGAACTGAGTAGAAAAACCTAAGAACAAAAAGAATCCTAAGATGTTCTTTGTTTCTAACTTGTTCTACCTTTTTCAAGGAGAATCAAGTACATACTCTTCCTTCTTTTGAAGTTGGAGTCTGAATGGAATATGAATAGAGCTTAGGGCAGACTCGAAGTGGCGACTAAAACTAAAGAGAAAACAACAGAAATTTGGGATGGAGAGAACTCCCAACTCCGAGCTCCCTTTCAAATGAAAGATTGAGTCACCTTTTATAGACTTTAAGGCCTAGGGTTTGCTGTCGAGATCAGTGTGGAGAAGCTTGGTCTATCATATCCCTTGATTTTTGGAGATTTGATTGAGAATATTTCATATGATCTGCAAATCTCGCAAATCTTGGAGAATCTGTTGAAAAGGTCCAGATGCAGTCGCATTTGTGGGCGCAATTGTGTAGTTGTCGAAATAGCCTATATGCAGTTGCATATCTATGCACAATTTGGGTCTTTTTTGCAACAGTTGAACCTTGGCTTCTACTCTCAAATACTAGCGCATACTAGTCGCATATCCCTAGGATCATCTTTTATTTGCTTCAGTTGCAGCCAAAATGTGGGTGCCTTTGGGTCTTTTTTCAGCTTCTATACAAAATCAACAAAAATTAACACTTTCTTAACAAAAATGACCCTAAATACACCTAAAAACTTATTTTTCAAAATCAAGACTTCAAACACATGCAAAACTTTACTTAAATTTTCCCTAAATGACATGAAATATAACTTTAAATACTCGCTTTCTAAGCAAATAAGCTAGTTTTTAGGGCTCAATAACACTCATAAATGAGCGTTATCTATAACCATTATATATGTTCTAAAGGCTACCCAAATAATGTATATTCCCACTGATATTTGAAAGTATTGATTGATTGAGAGTATTGTTTGAATTGAAAGTTTCATTATTTAAAAGTTTTGGTTAAATAAAAGTTTTGTTCAATTGAAAAGTTTTGTTTTGAAAGTTTGTATGATTGAAAGATTTTTGTTTTCTGAAAGTTTTGATTGAAAGTTTTAATAGTTTTATTCAATGTTTTCAAAGGATATTTGTATTTTGTTTACGATTGTTTTGAACGAAATGATCGAATGAATATTTGACTTTTGATTCAATTATTGAAATAATTTGTTAAACTGAATTTCTATGTTTTGTTTTGAAGAAAATGAATTTATGAATTTGATGTTGAAATTGCTTATTGAGTATTTCTGTACTCATTTTTGTTTTTCCAAAATGTTTTCAGACGAAGGATCAAGTGATAGTCTTGATAGAAGTGAAGTTTAGTGTTCTGGCACAAGACTTAGAAAGTCGTTGTTAAGGATTTGATAGTTTATTAATAGCACTAAATTAGTGCTATATTTATGCCTTATTTTAACTAGTTTTATGCTTTAAATGTGAGCTTTTATGTCGATTATTTGCTTAGTTTAGGAATCCGAGTAATTGAGAGTAGAATTAAGAATTTGGAGTAAAATGGTGAATTTGGAGCTATTTTAAAGCTTTTGGAGGAGCTAAGGACAAGAAGAGATGTTGCACAAGTTGTTGGGGTCGAGAGGATGGCGTTGCAACGCCATAATTTGGTGTGCAATCCTAAGAGCTAGCGTTGCAACGCTAGAAATACGTTGGAATGTGAAGCTCCGTCCGAAGCGTTGCAACGCTGCATCTGTGAACCTGTCAAAACACCATTATTTTGGACAACATTCCCTAATGTTGCAACGCTGCCTCGAGTGACAGTATAAAGCCATCGTTTTCTCTACGGAAAAGGGGAGATCATTTGGGGGGGGTTTTAGCCCTAATTTTGATAACTTGCCTCCTTGGGACCTGTGGAGCTCAAGACTGAGTGTTCGAGAGTGGTGTTTGAGGCTCGAAATTGAGGAATTCGAGGCGAGAGTTAAGAATTCAGTAACGATGATCTTCTTTCCCATTATCTTCTCTTTGTTTTCTGCATCTAGGAACTTTAGGATGTTGTACTGTGTTGTTTTAATGACATTTATGGGATGAATATTATAGTTTACGAGCACATTTAGATTTAAATTCATGGTTTAATTGTTGTAATTGACGTTTAATTTCCCATTTTTAATACATTTAATTGGATTGTTCGTAATGCTCTGTATTAACTGGCCCTTAATACACTGTTTTAGTCCTAAATTGAGCTCGGCGGAGGATGTTTAGGTTAAACTTAGTCCAATTAATGCCCCTAGATTGCTGAAGTGACATAGGAACAACAATCGACAAATGAGACTAACAACGAGCGGACTTAATTAAACTAATTAATCAATTAGCGCTAAGGACACTTAGGCAAGCGATTAGTTAAGCATGTTCGAATGAGACCAACAAGAGATTTCGACCGGTTTAGCTCTAGGTTTATGTGTTTTAACTAGTTAATTAATCGTCGTTCGCAATTACCATGCATGTAATCTAGAATGTGCACGACTCCCTAAACTTCCATTTAATTTGGTATCTCCAACTCTTTATATTGCTTCCCTGGTTAGTTTAAATTCTTAAGCATCGTTCATTTAATTTGGGCCTTAAATAATTCTAAATTTGAGTATTCTCGGTAATTAGTTAGCATTAAAAAAAATTTCCATATCTGGTACTCACATACCATTTTATATTACTTTGATCGCGTGCACTTGCGTGTACACCGATCATTTATCTTAGAAATCCTTTGTAAGAAATTGCTTATGCTAAATTTGTTTAAGTTTGTTTTAGTTTATAATTATTATGCCTTTGCATTATTGTTGAATGAGCATATTGGAAAATACAGGCTGTTATAATTATTTTTATTTTTCCAGCAAAATGTCTAGCTCTTTAATCTCTATTCTGGCTGCCGAAAAATTGACTAGTAAAAACTATACAACTTGGAAAAATAATATCAACACTATACTGGTTGTGGATGATATGAAATTTGTTATGACTGAGGAATATCCTCAAGAACCCGCTGCTAATGCTGCACGAAATGTTTGTGAAGCATATGATCCCTGGATCAAGGCAAATGAAAAGGCAAGAGTTTATATTTTGGCTAGCATAATTGATGTTTTGGCCAAAAAGTTGAAGAGCATGATGACAGCATATGAGATGATGGAGTCATTGCATGGAATGTTTGGACAACCTTCCAATCAAATTATGCATGATGCTCTCAAGTTCATTCATAACGCATGCATGAAAGAAGGGTCGTCCGTGCGGGAACATGTTCCCAACATGATGGTCCACTTTAATGTTGCTGAAATGAATGGAGCTATTATTGATGAATCTAGCTAGGTCAGTTTTATTCTGGAAACTCTTCCCAAGAGTTTTCTTCAATTCCAAAGTAATGCTGTTATGATCAAAATTACTTAGAATCTCACAACTCTTCTAAATGAATTGCAAACTTTTGAGTCCTTAATGAAAAACATAGGAAAAAGTGGAGAGGCAAACGTTGCCACTTCTAGCAAATTCAAATTTAGAGGTTCGACCTCTAGAACTAAGTCCGAAGCTTAAACTTCTAGGACTAAGAATTGGAAGAGAAAACCCAATGAGAAGATGAATAAAATAAAAATTGCTTCAAAAGGGAAAAGAGTCAAGGTAAACAAACCTGTGAAAGAAAAATGTTTCCACTGTAATGAAGAAAGGGACTGGAAGAGAAATTTCCCTAAATACCTGGATGAAAAGAAGAAGTCAAAAGAAGTAAATATGATTTACTTGTCCTTGAATCCTGCTTAGTGGAAGATGTTAAATTTACCTAGATAATTGATTCGGGAACCACTAATCATGTTTGTTCTTCTTCTCAGGAAAGTGACTCATAGAAGCAGTTAGAGGATGGATAAATGATCATGAAAGTGGGTATCGAGGAAGTTGTGTCAGCAATAGCCATTGGAAGCTTTAAATTATTTTTCAATAGTTTTTATGTACTTTTAGAAAATGTGTATTTGGTTCCTAAGATAAAGAGGAATCTCATTTCAGTTTCTTATCTTGTTGAATAATTTCATTCTTTAAATTTTTATTATAATAAAGTTTCAATTTCGAAAAATGGACTTGAAATTTGTTTTGCTTTTATGTTGAGAACATAAGATTGATTATCTACGCTTGAGTAGGAGACAATCAATTAAGGCTTAACATTTAATATACAATAAAATTGGTTAGCATATATCAGTTAAATCATGGTTTGACCATTGAATGAAAAATTAAAAAAAATTTCTCAAAATATCTATGGATAATGAGAAAATATATTCTTGTGTGTGAGGTTAAAGATTTAATCTTTATAATATACACAGGTTCTTATAAAAATTTAGGGAAATCTATGCCAAGATCAAGTTTACCCTAAGTGGTGGAATATATATACAAGTTAAATGTACTTGCTTGTGAAGCAACAAAAGAACTTGTATCACTCAAAGAGTTCCATCTGAAAGGTGTTTCAAATATGATTAAGCCTATCACACTTTATTATGATAATGGTGGTGCAATAGCTAAAATTAAGGAACTTAGAAATGTTGGGATTTATGCCCTAAAGTCTCATAATTAATAATATATTTAATAATTAATAATAATTTTGATTATTTTATTTTCAATATAATATTATCCATTATATGAAAAATCCAAGGTTATTATTGTAATCTTGAACAGTATGTGGTTGACATACGAGAGGATCATGTTCAAGAAATAACCTAAAGGATCATAGTATGGATAAGGTTGGGTGCATTATCCTGGTAACACTATTGATACGGCCCACTTTGTAATAATTACAAATGATTTGATCCAAATCATTCATGTGAAGACATGTGAGTGGGGGTATCTTATACAATGAGTTTGTATAAGACTGGACCACGAAATATTTAATCTCTCTTTATAAATTCGTTAATTGAGAAGATTAATAATTCATCAAGATGATCATATGTGACTCGATTTTAATCCTGAGTGAGTTATGAACTCCTGCTTGTGAGGGCTTGTCCTTTGATTTGCATGGGTGAGAATGGCTTTTATAGCCGATTCAATATGCCTACCATTTTGGGGACTTGACCAAATAGGGAGCTGGGAACATAATCTCATAAAATGGAATTCACTGCTTCCCATATAGGGTAAGTAGATGAGTAGTTCACTTAAGTGCTGATTTCGGAACTTGAACAATGGGGCCCCACCCTCTCATTGGCCCGAGAAGGACTTAGTTTATAATTAGATTATAAACAGATTGTTCATTAGAGAATCAATGGTACGTAAGGTGCAAGATGTAATTATAGGGGTAAAACGAACTTTTGACCCAGCTGTAATTACGAACAACTCGTGAAGGATCGACATGCATGTAATGATTATATCTATGGACACAATTTGTCCTACAGTGCATAAGAGTGCAACTCTAGGTCTATAGTGGAGTTACCTATAGTTAATGAATGAAAATTAATTAATTAAAGAGTTTAATTAATTAATTTTGTATCATTGGAGCTTATAATCTGTAGGTCCATAAGATCCCATTGCTAGCTCATAGTAACACTAAAAGATTAATTTAGTGGAAAGAAAATTTTGAAATGTTCAAATTAATATTAATTTGAAGTGTTCAAATTAATATTTAATATAAAAGAGGAAAATATATTTATTGTATTTGATACATTAAATATTAAAATTTAAAATGTTCAAATTTAATATTTAATTTGAAGTGTTCAATTTAATATTTAATATATTAGATATATTAAATATAAAAAGAGGAAAATATATTTATTGTCCTGTGTTCGAGTCATAGCTAGGAAGACTTTGTGGAAGAGATAAAGATCCGCCAGAATATTCTCCATAATATTATTTTCAAGGTATTTATTGCTTAACCCTTGTATTTTAGTTTAATTCTAAATAAATCAAAGACGATTCCTATGCTTCCGTTGTGGGTTTAATTATATTATTCCCTTCAAGAAAATACCCATTTATGGTAAGAAATATTGAGAGAAAGCCTCATGGTGGTGACCAAGATGACTTTAAATGACAATTGTTTTGATCTATATAAAAAGATTCCAGGCTAAAGTTTTTTAAGGTCGCCTAGAATGTCTAGGATTACGAGACATATCTCATCTTTTCTAGGTAAAATGGGAGAATATGTTGGGTGTAGAGTATTCCCTAGGATACATGTCTCACTAACTGTAATGAAAATGGGAGATTGTTAGGATTTATGTTCTAAAGCCACGTAATTAATATTTTAATATTTAATAATTATTTGATAATTATTTTATTATTCTTATTTGCAATTTATAATATCCATTGTACATAAAAATCAAAGGTTATTAGTGTAATCTTGAACAATATGTGGTTGACATACGAGAAGATCATGTTCATGAAATAACCTAAAAAGTGTATAGTGTATGGATAAAGTTGGGTGCCTTAGGCCGATAACACTATTGATACGACCCACTTTGTAATAGTTACAAATGATTTGATTCAAATCGTTCATGCGGAGACATGCGAGTCAGAGTATCATACACAATGAGTTTGTATAAGATTGGACCACAAAATATTTAATGCCTCGTTATAATCTATTAATTGAGAAGATTAATATTTCAACAGGATGATCATATGTAACTCGATCTTAATCATGAGTGAGTTATGAACTCCTGCTTGTGAGGGCCTGCCCTTTGATTTGCATGGGTGAGAGTGGCTTTTGTAGTCAATTCTACCATTTTGCGGATTTGACCAAATAGGGAGCTAGAAACATAAGTTTTAGAAGATGAAATTCACTCATTCCCATATAATGAAAGTAGATGAGTAGTTCCCTAAGTGTTGATTTCGAAACTTGAACAATGGGGCTTCACCCTCTCACTGACCCAAGAGAAACTTAGTTTATAATTTGATTATAAATAAATTGTTCATTAGAGAATCAATGGTACTTAAGATATATGATGTAATTACAGGAGTAAATTATACATTTGGCCCAGTTGTAATTACGAACAACACATGAAGGATCGACTTGCATATAGGTCTATAGTGGAATGACCCTCAATTTGGCCTGCATTTTGGATGAAGAAGAAGCGACGAATAAATACTACCCATCACGACTTGCATATAGGTCCATGGACACAACTTGTCCTACCGTGCATAAGAGCGCAACTATAGGTCTATAGTGGAATGACCTAGAGTCAAGGTTTAAAATGTTGATGTCAATGAAAATGTCGAAGTCTCAATTTTATGGAAATGTCGATGGAAATATCGATGTCGATGAATATTCCTGAAAAAAAATTATAAAAACAAAAAAATTGAAAAATTAAATTTTTTTTTAAATTAATAAATAAATATTTTACACTTTTTAAATAAGTTAAAATGCTTATTATTTATATTATATTCACATTAGTGACATTTTTTTTGTTATTGTATATGTTTTATCAAAAATTTTTACCATATAATGGAAATGTCGATTCACCCCTATGTCGATGTCGAACCCATGGATTTGTGAAAATATTTATGGAAATATTGACATGTTAATGGAAATTTAATACCATGCCTAGAGTTAATGAATGAAAATTGATTGATTAAAGAGTTTAATTAATTAATTTATTTTTTTATCATTGGAGCTTATAATCTGTTGATCCAAAAGGTCCCCTTGCTAGGTCATAGTAACACTAAAAGTATCAATTTAGTTGAAAGAAAAAATTGAAGTGTTCAAATTAATATTTAATATATTTGATATATTAAATTTACAAGAGAATAATAGATTATTAGATAAATTATATATTAAATTTGAATAAGATTCAAATGGATAATATATGAGATTTTAACATATTTGAATGAGATTCAAATATATTAAGTATATAATATATTACATATTATAATTTGATTTTGGCAAATATTTTATTCTAAGTTCCTATATAGAACATTTGCGTTGAGCCAAAGTATAAGCTCTCTACACACAAATTCTCAACGAATTTCTTTCAAGAGGTTCCCACAAGCCTTGTGATCGGTGTGTACATACAAGCCTTGTGATCGGTGTGTACATACAAGCCTTCTTTCAAGAGGTTCCCACAAGTCGTGTGATCGGTGTGTACATACAAGCGCACGTGCTCGAAGTAATAATAAAATAGTATTCCTACCGAGTATTGTATCCACAGAGATTGGTTTTAATTCAATTAATTATCGCGAATAATCTCACTTAACTTCAATTAGAGGAAACAACCGCAAGATAGAAGATAAACTAAACTAACGACAAGAAAATAAAAGCAGAAAGATAAATGAGAGACACAAACCTAAGGGATAGACTTGAGTAAATTATTAATTACTAATTAAATAGACAATTATGACTAACTCGGTAGTGAACTCATAAGTTTAAAAGCCTATGGATGTGGAATCTCCTGTCGGTCTCCTCCACTCTCAAGTATTAATTAACTAACCTAGTTGTCTCTAGCGCTAGCTAACTCATACAAGGCATTAAGACTCTTCATTACAGACCTCAATTGATTAATTATTGATCCCAATGTCACTTAGGTAATTAACCACCAATCATGCATTCAGTTTTCGCCTATGCTTCTCTCCGTCGAGTTTCCACTTAGTAACAACTCAATTAACTAGTGTTTCATTTAATTAAACTTTAGCAACTACAATTAATTAACCTCTAATCCCGTTGTCACTCGGGTAGCTAACTAATCGTGCATTAAGCTAGGTAAGTATCCTCTATCGAGCTCAACCTAGTTCTACCTAAATTAATTAACGAACACTAATTAAAAGCCTTAGGCCTTAAATGCATGAAAGATTCAAAGTGTAATTAATCACAAACATCTATTAGACAAACAATTATTCTAAAGTAAACAACAATTAAGCATAAATCCAATACAAACCAACAATTCCCAAGTATTTAAGGACTAATCAATACATATCCAGCTATTACGGCACAAATGTCCCTAAATTAAAGCTTATACAATATCTAAAAGTGAAAGAAAAAGGAAGAAAATACAAACGTAAGGTTGATCCCACATTCCTGTCGTGATCTCATCAATCCTCGTGCTTTGAATCTCCAACTTCGCTCCAATCCGCCCACAAAATGCTCCCAAAACCTCTTAAAATAGCATGGAATCGAGTTTAGGGCTAAGACCCTCGATTTGGCCTGCATTTGGATGAAGAAGAAGTGATGAATAAATAATGCCCATCACGACAGCGTTGCAACACTAGGGACAACGCTGTCCCAAAATGCCCACCGTTTTCTTGCGCCCACAGAGGTAGCGTTGCAATGCTATAAGTTGTAGGATCGGTATGACAACCTTAGAGGGGGGGGGGTGAATAGGGTTTATTCAAATTTTATAAAACTAATGTGCGCCCAATTAAATAAATTAACACACTTTTTATCACAATTAATTTAAACAAGAAATCATGCAAATAAATTCACATCAAATTATACAAGAATAAAAACCAACGATTTTGAACACCCTATTTAATTCTAAAAGCAAGATTGGTAAAGAATATGTAAAGATAAAATTATACCAACCAAAATAGACATACAAGAACAATTGATTTTATGCAATATAATATAACAACAAATTAATTGCAAAAATGAAATAAGATAGGGATAGAGAAATTGACACCGAAAATTTTATAGTGGTTCGGCACAACCTGGCCTACTCCACTCCCCAAGCTCATCTTGTGTATTTTACTAGAACAACAAACGAACAACCCTTTCCACAGCTCAGAGTCCAACCATTACATGTTTCTTTTGCGGGAGCAAGAACAAACTCGATCCTTTCTACGGTATAGGATCAAACCGTTACAACCTCTCTTTTTCGAGATCAAGAGAAACCCTTACAATGAATTAGAAGTTGAAGAAGAAAATGGAAAAACTCTCTCAAAGAGTAGATACACAAATCAAAGCTCACACACTTTGTAAGAAGGAATTCTTACAAATTAAAGCCCTCAAATAGCTATGAGAATAAAAAATAGAAGCTCAAAAATTGCTAAAAAATGTTGGAAATGCTCTTCAAGAGAAGTATAATTTTTTTTTAGAATTTTTTTTCCATTTTTTCTAATTTTTTTCGAGCCTTAAATAGAAAAGAAGAGCCAAAACTAGCCGTTGGCTACCATGTGGCACATTCTGATTGGCTGAAAAATAATTCAAAATTAATAATATTATAATAATAAAATAATATTATAATATTATTATAATAAACATTTGACTGTTTGACCCATTATATATATATATATAATTTTAATTAAGAATGCCACGTGTCACCCTTTCACTGGTCGAAATAAAATAAAAATAAATATTTTGAATTTTGACAGTTGGACTTTTTAATTATTAAAATAATCAATATGCCACGTGTCAAAATCTTATTGGTCCACAATTTTCCATGTCATCATCCACGTCATCTGCCACGTCATCATTTTCTACCTTTTGAATGTGCCACGTCATCGCCATGTAGGATTTTCCTTCAATTTTGTTTTGCCCATAATTTCTTCGTTTGAGCTCTAATTCGAACGATTCAAGATGCGTTGGAATCGTTATTTCGAGCTTTACACTATGGACACTTCAAAAATACTAAAATTATTAATAAATAAAATCAGGTTTGTTATCATCAAAATATTAATTAATTAATGAATTAAAATTAATTAATTTGAGATTAAGGGCCAAAAAGCCAACATAAGTAGAGCATTGTAACGCTACGGACGAAACACCTCTCCTCCATGCGTTTCTAGCATTGCAATGTGATAGGGCAACGTTGCGACGCTAGCCCTCGGGTTTGCATAATAAAGTGTAAATGCCATTTCTAGCATTGCGACTCTACTCTTTTGGCCCGAATTGCTTAATTCTTCATCTCTTCTCTTCTTGGCTCTCCAAAATGGCCCAAATGGCTCCAATAAACACAAAAATACTCTTGAACACTTGATTTTGCTTCTTAAGCTTGGTTTCTACAAAATCAAGAGAAATACACATCAAAGCTCACAAAATCATAAAAAAAACTAGCATAAATAATAGGAAATAGGATAACATGTAATAGGATAGCATAATTACATGCTATCACCTTGGTCCTGTGTTCAAGTCTTAGTAAGAAGATCTTGTGGAAATTCGAGATTCGCTGGAACACGAAGTAAAGACCCGCCATAAAATATTATCCATTATTTTTTCAAAGTATTTATTGCTTAACCCTTATTTTTAGTTTAATTCTTAATAAACCAAAGTCGATCCCAAATTAATTTCTAAATTGTCTAGAAATGATAGTTTTCCACTGTGGGATGAAGTATTCTTTCTTATCAATAATTTGTAGGTCCATAAGGTGCCCTTGCTAGCTCATAGTAACACTCAAATGATCAAGTTAGTTAAAAGAAAAAATTTGAAATGTTTAAATTAATATTTAATATATTTGATATATTAAATAAGAAAAGTATTTATTTATTGTATTTGATACATTAAATATTAAAGAGAATAATATATTATAAGATACTTTATATAATTTGAATGAGATTCAAACAGATGATATATGTTGTACAAGATATTTGAGTGAGATTCAAATAAATAATATATATTGTAGGAGATATTTGAATGAGATTTAAATATATTAAATATATATGATTATATTTTGGCAAGATTCTACCCTAAGTCTCCATAAAAAAGACCCTTGGGTTGAGCCAAAACTAAGCTCTCTACACACAAAATTTTCTACGAATTTCTTTTAAAAGGTTCCCACAAACCTTGATCATGTGTTCGCGTCATAGAAAGTAAAATCTTATGGTGGAGATTAGACCTCGCTGGAATTAGAGCACAAGAAGTAAAGATCCACCAGAATTTTTCTTCATTTAATTCATAGATATGTTTGTTTAATCTCAATGTGTTTAGTTTAATTCTAAATAAATCAATGATTTCTAAATTGTTGAGAAACCCTGTCTTCCACTGCGGGGTGAAGTGTTCATTCCATCATTGTCCTCCTTCACAGCCATCATATAGAAGTCAATTGGAATGAGAAATTTACCCACCTTGATCAACATATTTTCTACAACTCCATGTGGACAAACAACAGATCTATCAGCCAACTGCAGTTTCACATAAGTGAGCTTTATCCCCTCAATCTTTAGCTTCCTATAGAGAGATAAAGAAAGTAAATTTATACTGGCACTTAGATCACACGACGCTCTAAATTAATGAGTACCAACAGTACAAGGAATAGAAAAATTTCTTGTATCATTCAATTTGTGCAGTATCTACTTTTGAATTCTTGCACTGCATGCATTAGTGAAATGCATTGTCTCCACCTTTTTACTTTTCTTCATTTTGGAGAGCCATTCCTTCATAAACATGTTATAATTAGGCATTTGCTCCAAGGCATCTATAAAGGAATATTAACATTCAGTTTCTTAAAAATATCTAAAATTTTAGCATATTGAGAATTAAGATTTTTCTTATTTTTCTTTTGTTGGGGAGTAGGTAAAGGAAAAGGAGTAAAGATAGTAGAAATGATAGGCTTTTCAGCCTCAATTAAGGGTAGTGTTATCTCTACTTCACTTTCAGTTATTGGTGTTGACTTCTCAATGTTGGCATTTTGGCCTTTAATATCAAATTAATTAATTTTAATTAATTAATTGATTAATATTTTGATGATAACAAACTTGCTATTAATTACTAAAAATTTTAGTGTTTTGAAGTGTCCATAGTGTAGAGCTCGGAATAACGATTCCAACACCTTTTAAATCACTCAAATCTGAGTTAAAACGAAGAAGTTATGGCTAAAACAAATTTAAACAGAAAATTTCCTACGCGATGACGTGGCAGCTGAGTAAGTAATGTGGACCATCTAGAGAGTGACACGTGGAACTATGGGGAAGTGACACATGGTGGCTTTTTGTTTGTTTAAAAAGAAAAACGAAAAATTATATTATTTTTTATTGTGTCTAACGGTTTTTACAATTAAAAAAAAAAAGCTAACAACATTTAATGCTACCAGCCGTTGGCTGTTTAAAAAAAAATATATATTATATTATAACTTTTATTTATTATTTCTATTATTATTTTCTTTTTACTTTTTATTTTCTTTTAATCTCCACCCTTTATTTTACTTTTACAACAATCCAATGGTCCAAATTAAATTTTGATTTTTACCTCTTTTCCCTCTCTTTTTATACCATCTTCTTCTCCAAAAATTACACAACAAGTTTTACAATTTTTCAATCCTCCAAAAATCTCAAAAAGCCCCCATTGTTGCTTTCTCCAAGCTCTCAACTTTTTTCTTTTCATCTTATTTTTGAGAGAGTGTTATTGTGTAGTGAGGATTGATTTGTGAGAGTTAAATTTGTAAATCTACTCTATTAAGAGAGTTTATAAGTGTGTTATTTATTTTCTTCAAACTTTGTAACGGTTTGATTCTAACCCGTGGAAAAGATCGAGTTTGCTCTTGAACTCGTAAAAAGAGCATTGTAGCGATTGGGCTCTAATCCGTGGAAAGAGTCAGTAAAGTTTTTATTCAAATTTCCAAGAGGCGCTTGGGGAGTGGAGTAGGTCGAGTTTGACCGAACCACTATAAAATTATGGTGTCCTCCTCTCTAACTCTTTCTCATTTACTTTTGCAAATTAATTGTAGTAATTGATTGCATGCTTTAATTTGTTCTTAATTTTTTTATTGTGTTAGATTAAATTAATTTTTCATACTTTACATATTGCATTAATTATCCTTTTTATTTGTTTATAATAAGTTTGATAATTAGATTATTTGTGCATACTTAGGAAAAAGTTTTATTAAACCCTATTCACCCCCCTCTAGGGTTGTCATACCGATCCAACACTCAATCCTCTCCTTAGGTTCTTGAATTTCTATATGCTGCACAACAATGGCCTTACAATGTTCCATTCGCGTTTGTTCATTCACGTTAGGAGTCTTCCCTTTCTATAATTCATTGACAGCTGAAACTAGCTGTCCAAGTTGAGTCTACATGTTCTTTATGGCAGCTCTCTGACTATCTACTCTACTCTCAAGTTGGGTTGTTCTGTTCTTAGATTCAATAATAAAAGTTCCAAACATGTCCTCAAGCTTGATTATTCTATTCCCAATTTCAACAAGAAAATTTTCAACCCAAATTATCTAGAGATGGTTTCTTCTCTTGCTGCTGAGGTATGTAATCCAATGGAGGTAGTAACATGTTATTAGAATTACCATAGGAAAAATTCTCATGATGTCTCAAAACTTGGATGATGATAAGTTGACAATGGATTTTGTGTGTGATTGCTTCTATACCCATTCTCTCTATTGCTAACATATTGCACCTGCTCCATGGTAGGCTCCTCATAGTATTGAGAACTA
The DNA here is from genome assembly GCA_033996785.1 of Trichosanthes truncata. NCBI lineage: Eukaryota > Viridiplantae > Streptophyta > Magnoliopsida > Cucurbitales > Cucurbitaceae > Trichosanthes > Trichosanthes truncata. Next base: position 14,776,532 of record MU867261.1, on the reverse strand, counting down.
TGGGCAGCTACAAGGGATGCAATTGATTGGAAATTTCCTGACCCTACGATTTTATTCAAAGCGTTAGTCAAAGGCTATGTGTGACTTCAAAGAACTTAACTCATTAACATTATATAGGCCAACAACTGTCTTAGGAGTAGAATGTTCAGATGGGCATTGATAACTAGTTGTTGCCATCTCTTCTAATAAGGTACGAGCACTGTCAACATGTTTAGCTAAAATACTGCTAATAACGCTCATTTTTTAGTGTTATTGAGCCCTAAAAACTAGCTTATTTGCTTAGAAAATGAGTGTTTAATGTTATATTTCATGTCATTTAGGAAAAATTTAAGTATAAATAAGTTTTGCATGTGTTTGAAGTCTTGATTTTGTAAAAATAAGTTTTTAGGTGTATTTAGGGTCATTTTTGGGTTGAAAAAGGACCCAAATGTGCCCACATTCTGGCCGCAACTGAAGCAAATAAAAGATGATCCCAAGGATATGTAACCATTATGCACCAGCATTGGAGAGCAGAAGCCAAAGTTCAACTGTTGTAGAAAAGACCCAAAATGCGCCCAGATATGCGGCCGCATTTAGGCCATTTCGACAACTACACAATTGCGCCCACAAATGTAGCCTCATCTTGACGTTTTGACAGATTCTCCAAGATTCGCGAGATTTTCAGATCATATCAAATATTCTCAATCAAATCTCCAAAAATCAAGGGATATGATTGACCAAGCTTCTCCACACCGATCTCGGTTGCAAACCCTAGGCGTGAGGAATATAAAAGGTGACTCAATCTTTCATTTGAAAGAGAGCTCGAAGTTGGGAATTCTCTTCATCCCAAATTTCTATCGTTTTCTCTTTAGTTCTAGTCGCCACTCTGAGTCTCCCCTAAGCTCTGTTCATATTCCATCCGGACTTCAACTTCATAACAAGGAAGAGTAAGTACTTGATTCTCCTTGAAAAAGGTAGCGCAAGTTAGAAAGGAAGAACATCTTAGGGTTCTTTTTGTTCTTAGATTTTTCCATTCATTTCTGTAAGTTTTTAGGAGTTGTACTTGTTGTTTTATGTTATTTTCCAGCTTTGTAAGTTTATGTTTTTCTCTTAATTCGAGTTTTAAGTTCTTTTGTTCTTTCTTGGATTCTTTCTTCAAAGTGTATTCTACTTTATTTATTTCAATGAATTGTGTTCTTTCTTCTATTTGTTTTCTTTTATTTTTTGCACTTTATTTATTTCTCCAATGAGCAGCTAAAATCCTTCGAGGGGATTCAATCATGTGGATACCCTAAAAAGGAGATAAGCAACCACCATGTGTTTCTTGTAAATTTGCTCAACATTTAGTTAAGTTTACTTTTAGTGAGTTTAAGTTTCATTGTTAGCTTAAACTGGCCATTTGAGTTAGCATAGTTTGTGAAGATTTCAATACTGAAAGGGTTGGATTCGACACACATTTTCCTAAAAGTAATCTAGGAAAAGAGTCTAGACATAGGACTTTGCTTTTTGTACCTAGACATAGGACAAAAACTTTTAGAATCATAAAGTTGTGTTTTTCATTATCTAAACGAATTTAGTCATAGACATATGAGTTTTAAATTGCTTAGTCTCCTAAAGGTTCTTTGAAAAAGATCTGAATAGGTGTTGAACTTGATTTACATAGATAAGTATTGAAAATGATAGGTTGCGGGAGCATTTCAGCAATATTCTGTCTGAACCAACCGTACAGAACTCGACAAAGTCAGTATGAGGCCGCAAGAAGCAGGATCTCTGAAATAGTCGGACTTAGTTGGGCAATTTACGAGCGCATGGTGGGGCCCATTTCCCAAGGTTGAACCAGACTTGAATCCCTTGCTTCTCATCTTTGTTTTTCTCATACATTTTTAGTTATTTTTACTTTTTCATGCACAAAACTCCAAAAAATCAACTTTATTTTCTTGGTTACCTTCGGTTGCAACTTGTGAGCAATTGTGTTGTTATCTGGAGAGTTTTTGTTAACTATTCCCTTGGGTTCGATACTTGAAATACTCCATATATTACTTGTTTGTGACAGCGTGCACCTGCGCTCTTTTGCATTAGCAGTCCCCACCAACTGCTTCCAGCTGTAGTATCTAAAATAGTTTTGGGGTTACCATTAAGACCATTATAGAAAAGTTGAATTTGAAGCCAATTGGGATATCAATGTTATGGGCATTTTCTCAGCAGATTTATGTAACGTTCCCATGCCTCGAACAACTACTCACCATCAAGTCGTCTAAATGTTCCAATTTAAGTTTTGAGCTTATTTGTCTCAGTTGGTGGGTAAATTTTTGTGAGGAGTGCATGGGCTAACTAATTCCACATAGTGATGCTCCTAGGCTTCAAGGATTCAAGCCAATCTTTTGCCTTATACTGCAAAGAAAAAGGAAAAAGACGCAAACATATGACATCGGTAGAAAAACCATTTATTTTGACAGCTCCATAAAGTTCTAAAAATGATCTAAGATGAGAGTGTGGATCTTCAAAAGGATATCCTTTAAAAGAACTATCTCTAGTCATTTGAATGAGGACTGTTTTTAGCTCAAAATTGTTGGCATTGAGGGGTTCCTAGACTATCCCATAATGATTAGCAGGAAATAAAGGTTGGAAATAGTTTCTAATGGCCCTTGGTTCTTCCTCAAATCTTTGTTGTACTTGATCAGCAATGGATTCAGTTTGAGTTCTCCCTTTCTTTCGATGCTTTCTGCAAATTTTTTCAATCTCAGGATCGAAGGGAACTAGACTTGTTTTCTTGTCTTTTCGCATACAGTCAAAAACCTAACAAAAAAAGAAACAAAAATAATAATAAAAGCAAGAAAATTAAAATAAAGCAAAATAAAGCTCTAAATTAAGATTGAATGAATTCTCTACAGTATTAAGTGAACTAAATAATTTTCAATCTCCGACAATGGTGCCAAAACTTGTTGCGTAATTTTATGCAATACTGCAAGTGTACGGATCAAGTTTTAATATGGTAGCATTTGGACGCTTGGAAGTAGCGTCGAGACACTATGGACGGAGTGTTGCACGCGCTTCTTGACTGACGAAGGGATTTGCAGGGTCAATTTTTTGAAGTGTCTTGACACAATAAAGGGAGTCAAGATGCACTCTGTGTGAGTTGTGTGGCTTGGCTGAAGTATTTAAGAGTGTCGAGACGCTCTAGTTGTGTCTAGACGTTATTCCCTCAAAAAATTAGGCTTGTTTTCTTCCTTCTCTCGACTTGGCTTTTCAAATTATGCCCAACTAGCTCCAAGTTTATCACAATTCTTCTAAAAACTTTGGTTTTGCTCCATGCTCGAAATCTACAAAATAAACAATTATAAACGTGAAAACATATGTTTAAGCCTCAAAACTAGCATAAAATAAGGGCTAAAAATAGCATATATTATGTGCTATCATTTGTTTTGATTGTTTTGAGTGTGGGGGGTGGGTGAGTATTAAGAGATTGTTTTTAGAGTATGGGGTAGGTGAGAGATTGTTTTTATTGTTTTCAGTGTAGAGGTCGGGTTAATTGATTTGAAATTAGGTAATATTAATAAGATTCATTGCTTAAAAGTATACCTTGTTCTGAAATTTAGGATTAGATTAAGTATTGAAGTGTTATGACTATCATGCATCTATGATAGTCATAGCTTTTTGTTAATTTGAATGTAGATGAGTATGGAAATTGATTTGCTTGTTTATGTTGGTTTCATAAATTGTTTGTTTGATGAGTTTAGTTATTTTTCTTTGATTTGTGTTGATAAATTTAGTCGTTATGTTCATAAGTTTGAGTTCAGTTACGTTTAGTTTTTGATAGCACACAAAATATGTTGTTCCTAAGATTTGTTTTATTGATAGTTTGTGTTGTATTTCAGTGCTTTCACGTATATATTTAGTTATTTTATAGATTCAGGCATTTACAGAAAAACCAGCCATTTGGGAGGCTTATGGACAAAAAGGAAGCAAATTGGAATCAATTGGATCAGTCAAAACAAGAGAAATTAAGATTTGAGCCAAGAGGGTCTAGCGTCTCAACGCTCTTGAGAGCATTGAGATGCTCTAGCTGCAAAAATCCAAACTTGAAGATTTGCAAGGGTGGCATTGAGACGCCACTTTTGGGCCTCTCAATGCCAAAAATGTATTTGTTATTGTTCTTCCCGTCCGTAATGTCTCGATGCTACTTAAAATTCGATATATTAAATGGAGTAAGAATAACAGTGTCGAGATGCTGTCCCTAGCGTCTCGACGCTACTTGGTTTTTTGAAATTAAAAAGCATTTGGAATAATAGTGACTTGATGTTGTCCTTAGCGTCTCAACATTGCCCTGTATTATAAAAATGTTCCTTCACCTACGGATTTGGGGAGACCAATTAGAGGGAAGAAGCCAGATTTTGATTTCTACTCAGTTTTTGGGACTTAGAAGACGCTCTTGAGAGCCAAGGAGGGAATTCAAGGCTCGAGACCGTGGCACATCATGTTAGGAACGAGGATTGACTTGCGTCGGAGAATTCTTATATTTTCCCTTTTTGTTTGTAGTTTCTTTTATGGTTTTTTAGATGAGTTTAGGTTTTAATTGTGAATTTTGAGTGACTAAATTCTATTCTTAGAAGTTGTTGTTATTTGTTAAATTCATAAAAGTTTTATTTAATTATCATTTTTTCTCTATGTTACAACAAGGTTATTCATGTGTTCTTGTGCTTAATTCTATACTTTTGGCGAAGGTGTAGTTATAAATGATTTAAGTTTTAGCTTGAAAAAGTAAGATTTAAATCTAGATCTGAATGCATGACAATTAGTAATATCTTGCATGGAAATGAGGATGTTTCTAATAGAAGCCACTAAAAAGAAGTTTCAATAATGCCTTGCTTGGCTGTAGTAAATAGATAGAGATGTTGATTTTATAATTAGGCAAGAAAATTAATTGAGCTTGGAAAAGTGAATTATTATCAATCATCTTCGTGGCTTATAATTTGTTGCATGTTAAATTTAAATTGTATAGTTGATTAAGCTAGAGTTTAATAAATGCAATATATGTTCTAAGAATATTCCCTCTAGTTGTCTCCAATCTGTAAATATTTAGACAATTTTATTACTTCATTCTTACTTTTTGGTTCTCTAGATAAAATTAGATGTTAGTAACTATGATAATGAATTAAACTAGAAGCTCAATCCTGAGGATGATACTCTCACTCCGTTCACTATACTAAAACTTGACATCGTACACTTGCAGTTTTCCATTGCACAACTAAAAAGTCATGCAACGAGTTTTTTGCGCTGTTGATGGGGATATGTGATTAGTCAGTTTGATTGATATTTTGGAGAAAATATTAAATCTTAATTTAGAGTGTAAATAGTGTATATATTGTATACTCTCTTCTTTTTTTTTTTTTTCAGTTTTTGTTTATTTTCTCTATTTTTCTTAGTTTTCTCTTTATTTTTATTTTTCTCATTGTTTTCTTTTTTATGAGGCTCACTTTCAAAAGTTTGTGCTGAATAAGGATCCCCTGGACATAGTTCTCAACCTTGATGACAATGATTCTATCCACAATTGATCTATCTACTTGAGCCTCGTCTAGCTACAAACATTAAAGAAAGCATTTTTTGGGAGGCAACCCAAGTTTTCTATCATTCATCTTTCCTTTCATTTATTTTGTTTGACTAGGTTGTTTCCTTTATTTTATAGATTAGGTTGTTTTCGGTGCCAATTTAATCTCATTCCCACTTGTATAGGACCTCGATAATTCAAGTGTTTTTTTTCTATAAATTGAGGATATTTTGAAGATTCCCTCTAGTATATCAAGACATTATCATTCACCTATTATTTTTCTCATTATCTTGCATGGTTTAGCTTTATTGTTTCATTGATGACAATGTGTGTTTTAAATTTGGGGGGTGGGCAGTACTTATGCTGCATATTTTGAGCATATTTTTAAAACTTTTAGCATGATATGGATAAATATTTGATGCAATACTTGTGATGAGGACTGCCTAGGATGTATGCTAAATTTTGTTTATTCACAAATGATAAAATATGATAATATAACCTGAATTTGAGTAAATTTATTAATTTATTAATTTAAAAATTTATTATTTTTATCTCTTGCATCTCTTGAGCACATAGCCACCTGTTTTTTATTTTGAAGGCTTAGAATAGGATTATTTGACCTTGTACTTGTCACTACGAAAGGTGAAGGATCTGATTAAATTGTTAAATTGCATGATAAGTTGTAATGTTACACTTAGGAGAAAATCTTTGCCTTCTTGCTATTTAATTTTGTGCTCATCATAGAAAAAATCAAAAGGGAGAGAAATAAAAAGAAAATTGTGCTTAAAATGAGATAAAAATAACTACCTCTGTTGCAATCAGTTAGGGCCACCTGTGAGCTGATGGGTATGGGCCACTGCAGTAGATGTGTGAAAGCTAATGTCTTAATTAATTAATTAATTAATAAAAATTCATGTTTGGGGGTTATGTAAAGTATCTTAGTGGCATATTACTTTCTTGAATGTGAGGAGACCTAATAGATGGGACTTGGAGATAGAGTATGGGGAAGATGAGGCATAAGGCTTTTAAGACTATTTTGGACTTATAAAGATTAAAACAAGAGGTTATACACACACACAATGGATAAAAAGAAATTATTTTTGAAATTTCTTGATGAAAGACTTTATTTAAATGTTTTAGTATGTTATGGATTTTTTGAGATTTAGATTTATTGAGACATGAGTCACTAGCATGTGTTTATTATTCTAAAATATGGTTTCATTTTCTTTTGCTTGAGGACTAGCAAAAGGTAAAGTTTGAGGGTATTTGATAGCACACAAAATGAGTTATTCCTAAGATTTGTTTTATTACTAGTTTGTAGTGTATTTTAGTGCTTTCACGTATATATTTGGTTATTTTAAAGATTTCGAGCATTTAGAGCAAAACCAAGTATTTGGGAGACTTATGGACGAAAAGGAAGTAAATTGACATCAATTGGATCAGTCAAAGCAAGAGAAACTAAGAATTGAGTCAAGAAAATCGAGGGTCTAACGTCTCAAGACTCTAGGTGAAGAAATTCAAGCTTGAAGATCCGCAGGGGTGGGGTGAGAAGCCACTTTTGGGCGTCTCAATGCCAAAAACGCGTGTGTAGCTCTTTCTGTCCATAGGGTCTTGACGCTACCCAAAATTTTGTATATTAAACGGAATAGGAATGACAGTGTTGAGACGCTGTCCCTAGCATCTTGACGCTACCTGATTTTTTGAAATTAAAAATGATTTGGAATGACAACGTCGAGACGCTATCCCTAGCCTCTAAGCACTTCCCAATATTATAAAAAGGTCACTTTGCCTATAGATTTGGAGACACCAATTGGAGGAAAAAAGCCAGATTTAGATTTCTACTAAGTTTTTGGGACTTATAAGACACTCTTAAGAGCAAAGGAAGGAATTCAAGGTGCAAGATTGCAGCACATCACATCGAAAATGAGGATTTGTTAAGTTTTGTTGTTTCTTTTAATTTGATGAGTTAATATTCATTTCCATTATAAGTTTGTTTAAGTTTTGTTATTATGTTCATATTTTGATAAGTTTAGTTGTTTGTTTGAATTCGATGAGTTTTGAGTTCATGATAAGTTTTGTTGTTATGTTCATAAGGTTAGATAAATTTAGTTGTTTGTATTAATTTGATTTGTTTAGTATTTATATTTATGATAATTGAGTTTAGTTGTTATGTTCATAAGTTTTGATTAATTTAGATCTTACGTTTATAAGTTTTTAAAAGTTTTAGTTCAATTCAGTTATTATGTTTCAAAATTGTGATAAGTTCATTAAGTTTTGATGTTATATTCATTAGTTTGAAAAGTTGGTTAAATTTGGTTGTTATGTTTATTGGTTTTGATAAGTTAGTTAAGTTTTGATATTATGATCATAAGTTTTGATAAGTTTAGTTGTTCGTTTTAATTTAATGGGTTAGTATTCATTTTAATGATAATATTTGGTTTTGTTTTTCTTAGGTGCTTTGCAGCTGATGTAATTTTTAAAGGCTACTTTCTAAGATTATGATCATATGAAGAAGACGAGAATGAAGTTTTCTTCTTAGATTACTTGAGTTTATTTGATTTTGCTTAATATTTATGTTGTATTTGTAATTTTATTTTGAAATCAAACTTTCTACAAATGAACTATATAAGAACAAATTTTGTTTGATATAAATTTTATTTTATATCATTATTTCGTACACAATTACTTTTAGGTACAAAAGTTTCGAATTATAATGAATTTGAAAGAAAATTTTAGATTTTATAAATTAGAAAAAAAAAAAAGCAATTATGATAGTAGGTGAACTGCAGAAAACCGTCAACAGATCAAGGTTCTGTCGACACTAACGAAGTGTCAACAAAGGCAGGATTTGCCAATGTTCACATGGAATATCTGCAGATCTTGCATTTACTGACACTAATGAAAAGCATCGTAAAAACCTTTTTTTGCCAACACTTGTAGTTTATGCATCGGCAAAGGGTTCTACCGACCAAATGCCGTATGAAAAATTTTGTCGAAAGGACGTAGGTCGATTGCTTTTTGGGTTTTCCTAACGAATCTTTGCATCAGAAAAAGCCACAATTGTTGTAGTGGATGCCTCTAGTTACATAATGAGATTCTTAATGTAGTCCAACCCTTAAATTTTGTAGTTGTCTTACAACCACTCTTCCACTTACAGTGATGTCACTTTTGCTTGGGCCAATCACCTAACTTTTGTGATTGTAATATCCTACTGCAGTGATCACCAACTTTCCTTACAATGATGTCACCATGCTTAGGCCAATCACCTATCTTTGGTACTGATTATAGTATCCTATTGCAGTGGTCACATACTTCCTTGTAATGATATCACTCCTACTTAGGCCAATCACCTATCTTTGGTGGTTGCAGTATCTTACAGTGGTGGTCAACTAATTTCCTTACAGTGATCATGTCACTTCTACTTAGATCAATCACCTATCTTTGGTGATTGCAGTAGTATCCTACAACAATGGTCACTTGATGTCGCTCTTACTTAGGCCAATCACTTAACTTTGGTGATTTTTCTGCGCTAACAACCTTTGTACACTTTTGATTTGCAACTTACTACCCTCAATAGGATTGAGTGTCTTCGATTTTTTGCATTGTCATCCTCGATAGGGATGATAGGACCTTGAAAGTCCTATTTATTCTCACTTAATTCATGGTAGTTGGATAGAATTTATACTCTTGATTGGATATTTTGTAGGTTATTGATAACATGTAATTATGCTACCTTATTCCCTATTATTTTAGCTAGTTTAATGCTTAAAATATATGCTTTGAATCCTATTTCTCTTGGTTTTGCAGAAACTGAGCTTAGGAAGCAAAATCGAGTGTTCGGGAGTTATGTGGATAACTTTAGAACCTTTTGGATCCATATTGAGGATCAAAGAAGAGAAGAAATGGAGAATGAAGTATTGAGAACAAGGGAGAGCGTTTAAACGTTGTCCAGAGCATCTCAACGTTGTGCTGCAACTCAATTTGAAAGCCAAAACCGAGGGACAACGTTGAGACGCTATCCAAAGTGTCTCAACGCCATCACATAGAGTCGCAACGCTATGCTCAACGCTCAAAGCACGGAAGAGGTGATTTTCGTCTATAGCGACAATATGCTACTTATAGTATCTTGACGCTGAAGGAAAAACGACGTAGTTTTGGCAACGTTGAGACATTGTCTATAGTGTCTTAACGCTACGACGATAGACAATATTTATTCTTTGTTTTCTCTTTATCCAAAAGGAGGCCAAACTGAGAGCTAAAGACCTACTCTCGATTCCATGCTATCTCTGAAGGTTTTGGGAGTGATTTTGAGCATTTTTTGAGCAAATTTGAAGACCTTGGAGCTCGAATTATTGGAGATCACCTCAAAAATGCGAGATTATCCTTTGTTTGCAATTTCTTCCTTTTTCTTTCATTAGTAGTTAATTCAATGGCTGTAATTAAGGGACTTCTGGGTTGTATTAATTATTTATGTATTAATTAGTCTCTAACTACTTGGGTTTAATTGTTAAACTTTGATTTATGCTTGATTGTTGGAAACATTGGTTTAATTGTTCAACTAATGGATGCTTATTTCTTTTACGACTTTGAATTTTTTTGTGCATTTAGAGTTTAATGCTTTCAATCAGTGTTCTTTGATTAATTGAATTAATCTAAGTTGAGCTCGAAAGAGGAAACTTATGGAGGTTTAAAAGTGACAATTAATTAATTATTCGAGTGACAGTGGAGTTAGAGGTTAATTAATTATAGTTTTGAGAAATTCATTGAGTTTTGATTAATTGATTCGTTTACTAGTGGAGACTCGAAGGAGAGAAGCTAGTTTACAATTGAATGCATGACTGATGATTGCTTGGACACGATAGTGATAAGGGCAATTATAGAGGTCTGTAATGAAGAGTCGTAATGTCTTGTATGATTTAGCTTGCTCTAGGGACACCTAGGTTGGGTAATAGTACTTGAGATTGGAGGATACTGCCAAGCTAGCTGCAAATGTCTATTTAATTGAGTAATTAATCCTATACCTAAGTCTATCCCTTAGGTTTATGTCTCCCATTTATTTTTTGCACTTTATTTTATGTTGCTAGTTTAGTTTATCTTCATATGGACGTTTTCTCTAAATAAAGCTAAGTGAGAGTAATTGCGGTAATGAATTGAATTAAAACCAATCTTTGTGGATTCGATACTCGGTAGGAATACCATTTTATATTACTTGACCCCGTGCGCTTGCAGAAACGTAATTTGTACGCATCAGTTATGGAGAAAATGGCATGTTTTGGAGAGTTTGCAGTTGTTTGGGGTTAATTTGAACCATTCGAGCAATTGAGCAAGAGAATGGAGTGAGATGATCATATTTCCCTAGAAAGAGCATCTAGACGCCAAAACAGACGTCTCAACCTGAAGAAGCTATGGAATGTTGGGATCAACACTGGTAGCATCGTCAATTTATATAAATACTTATTTTCTGATTTTAGGGTTTCTTAGATCATTTACAGTCGTTTTTGTAGACAAACACCTTTTTTCCTTTCTTCTTTAGAACATTTTAGCCATTTTTAGAAGCTTTTGGCTCGATTCATAGAGTTGGGAGTCCATTTTGTGATATCCGGCTAGAGTACAACGCCAAGGAATGATTCAAGTTTGAACATGTAACTTTGTGAGATTTTGAGCTTCAATTTATATTTCAACTTTTGTTTGAGCATGTTTTGTTTCTTGCTTTCATTATAGAACTTGAATGCATATTAGAATTGACACTTCGAGTATGTATGATCGTTCATCGCTATGCTTGATTTCATGATCGCTATCGTTTCGATTTCTAGGGCTTATTTAGTAGCACAAAGGCCTACTCGTGTTTGCATAGTAGAGTCTAATCTCTCTTGTGTTTTGCATGATATGCTTTGGAAACAGAATGCTTGCTAATTAATTAGGCTATCTGGTTAATTAGTCTATTCTAATCAACCCTCGTTCTTAATGCAATTGATTTAGGGAGCATGGAATGCTATCGTGCCCAACTCTTACAGTCAATTTAGGACTAAAATAATGCTAGGTTGAATTAGTCTTTTAAGGAATTAAGAGCTTTGAAGTTTTTCTGTTCAGTTCGTTTAGAGGCTTCTACGACTTTGATGCTTGTTTTATGTGTTCAATGATCTACATGAACAACCTGATGGATCCCAAAATTGGTGCCATGGTAAGATTGCTTTTGTAAACCTGAGATCTCTCCTAGTAATTTCTTAAAAAAAAAATAATTATTAAGTAAATAAAAAAAAATGAAATGAAATGAGTTTAAAACAAAAGAAAACATAATATAAAAAGGAAAATGGAAGGAGAATTAAAGAAAAGAAAGGAATAGTGGAGAAGTTTTGAGTTTTAAAAAAAAAAACAAAAACCAAAGGCTCCACCACCGCCAACTTCATTTCCCCTTTTAAACCCAATCTAAAATCCTTATTCAGTCTGTCATTATTCATCAAAAGCAGCAGAGTCTTTGTGGGAGAGAATAAAAGAAAGAAGAAAGGTGATGTTGGAGTTGTAACTGAAGAAGAAAAGGAGGGAAGATCAATCCAAGTTGCATGGAAGATTTTGTTTTCAACCCTGACTACCTCTGATATTTGGAACGTTTTGAGCTCCACAAGAGGTATTAAGAGGTGAGATTTGATTTCCTTGAAAGTTAACTCATTTTAGAACAATTTTCGTGAAGGAATCTCGAGCAAAATCTGAAGTTATGTTATGGGTTTTTGAAGGGGAAGTCAGAGGAGTGTTTTTTCTGTCAAATCCGGGGAACCTCTGGTTTTTGGGATATGCTGATCTGTAGACTTCGAATTAGAAGCTTTATTAGGTATGGATGGGAAGCTGACTTAATTTCCTACAACTTTCATGAAGAAGTCGTGGTTAGAAATTGATTGGAAGTTGCTTTAAATTCCAGGTTAGTTTCGGGTTGCAGCAGGAAAACAGTTCTGGTTTAGCAGAAACGTGTTTGGGGAAAATGGCTTTCAAGGTAGTTACAGACACATAATTTAGGAATTTCGATTTTACTCCTTCAGATAAGTTTTAGAGGGTTCAAAAAGGAAGAGTTTGGTATAAAGAACATCATTTTTGAGCAAGTAATGGAAAAGTTATAGGTGTGTGAGTTTAGGGTATAAAATCTGTAAAGTGCAGGAATTAGATGGGAGGGTTTTTGCAATCCTAAACCTTAAATTCATGAGGCCAAGATTCTAATGCTTGGTTTTGTTTATTTGGCAGGCCAAGAAGGAATAGGACAAATTTACGGACCGAGAATCTAATATTAACGCTGTGAGTGACAAAATGAATTCTGAAAATAAATTCTATGCTTGAACTTGTGTTCATGAAAAGAAAAGACTTCCTAAGAATGATGTAGCTTAAAGATTTATGGTCTCTTGAGCACGTGTTCATAAGCATATATGGTTTCCTAAAAATGATTTAAATTGTTCGTTGTGAGCATATGTTTACTGGTTTTTCTGAAACTAGAAGAAATACCTTAATTCCAAGTCTACATGTGTTAGCAAGAACTGTTAAAGGTTTTCATGTGTTTCTTTGAGACCTGAATGAGTTAATGGCTGAGATACTGAGCCCGAGGTTGTATAGTACCGTGTGCACACAGGTCATTTTCTGTTGTCGACGTTGAGTGTACTCCGTGACAACAATGCTGTCGTGAGTGCTGGGCGAGCCCCACTACGACAAAGACGATGGGAGTGCTGGGCGGGCCCCACTACATCGTAGAATGAACATTGATTGTACTGGGCGAGTCTTACACAACTAATTTGTCATATGTTTAAAATGGTTAATATTTTTGACACACTTGCTGGACTCCTGTAAAAGCTGTTGATGTTATATGTTATGATTTACGAGTTAATAGTTTTAAACTCAGTCACTCACTGAGCTTCCCAGCTCATTCTTTCAATGTTTTCCAACTTTTCAGGTAGAGATCGAGCTCCCGGTGCCTGAGATCCTGCCACAGCCTGCTGAACGCTCTACGAGTCTGATATTTTTGTATGTGGATGGTGTAGTATAGCAAGTCTGCTCGTATTGTACATAACTTAATAGGGATGTGTAGTTATGTTGTATATGGAACTAGTGGTCTTGGGTGTATAAAGCACGTCTGGTCGTGTTTGGCTTGTTCAAGTTAGGTTTAACCAGAACCGCCCCGTATGTATGTGTAATAAGATTTCTAGTTTCTGCTGTGTGGAATGTATAGTATCTCGTATACAGGTATGGATTGTTTATCAGGTACAACGTGGGTCTCGGATGTCGTTAGGAAGATAGACGATGTCTGTCGGCTTCACGCCATCTTCCGAGTTAAGATAGCAGGTAATTCGGGAGGGGGTGTGACAGCTTTAATTTCTTGCAATTTAATTCCTTTTTTATGCAATTTATTTTTAGTATTTTTATTATTAAGCAAACCCCCCATGTTACAATTTTTGTTCTATAATCCGAGTTAAGATAGAGAATAGCTAAATTAGACCTCTCTATAAATTTATTTGACTGGTCTGACGAGCTTGATCAAGGGTTAAACATCTTCAATTTGTTGTTTTGCTCCTAATAGGGATGAACAACTTTAATTTGTTTTGTCACCCCTCAATAGGGACGAACACCTTCAGTTTTGTAATGTCACGCTTGAATAGTTGTGACATTTTTTTTGGGTCAAAGATTGAACTTACGTTTTCTTTAAGTTGCCTACGCTACCCTTGAAGAAAATGAATCAAGTCATGACGTAATTCAATTTTTATTTTTCATTCACCTTTTAAGCTCATGCGAGCTAAGAGCATCATATAGTTTAGGCTCTTACAATAAGGAACATTTATATTTTGCATGCTCTTGTCTTCATCAAGGGTGGCAGCTGTTTGTTGGTGTGTGATGAATGCAATGTGAGTAAATAATGGAAGTATTATGCTGTGGAATGTGATGTGGAATGTGGAAAAATAGTGATGAAATGATGATAGAATCTCACACACAGTGCCAACTCAGAATTTAGTGCATTATATTAGGTACATTGATAATATAATTTATCAATAATACAAAAATTATGTATTAATAATGATATATTTTAGAGAAAAGCTTACCTGCTGCCTGGACAGCAGGTAGCTATAGTGCAGCCCACTTGGACACCATTGAATTTTTTTTCTTTTTTTAAAAAAAAAAAAATAAAAACAACTTTTTTAAATCTTGTGGTGCCCAAGTAGGCTATACCACTGCTACCTGTTGCCCAAGCAGCAGGTAAGCATTTCTCTATATTTTATATTTGGACTATGAGTGATAGTGCTCATCATAACACCCCCACCGACTACGACCGATGATCACTCTTGACAAGTGAAAAGCTCCCAAATTAAACCTCTCACTTCTAAGCTTAACGCCGATGCAGCTATCCTTGACAAGAATGTGGGAATTGGAATACTTGTGTGGAACTCAGGTGATGCAACAATGGTGGTAGCACAGCATTTTTAGAAGATTACTAGGACCGTGGAACTCGCTAAGGCAACGACACTCCTCAAAGGAATTAACTTGAGAAACGTGATTAGTATCCAACCATTATGGGTTGAAATAGACTCCTTAGTCATCTAGAAATTACTGGAAGGGAAGGACACAATTGGAAACGAAACTCAATTGATGGTTAATGATATTAAAGAATGTTAGCATTAGAGGATGGTTGAAGGCTTCCTCACCACATCGCAAACACGTAACACGGCGACTCACAAACTAGCTTATCATGCACGCAAGAACCACCTTTTCAAAATTTGGATAGAGGACAATTTCCTTTAGGCAAATCTGCAATCTATCATGGTGCTCCAATGCTCTAAAGGTGTTTTGTTATGTCATTTCATTTTTACATTCTTTAAAAAGTTTCAAATAGATCCCTAAACTTTTAATTTTGTATCTAATACCTATTGTCATTAAACTCCATCAAGTAACCCTCACGTAGTATGTTTGTTGACATTTGTGGAGCCTAATCATCAAGATGACTCAATTAGAAACTCGTTGGAAAGTTCGTTTGAAGCTCGAGTAGAGGAAACAGAGAAAAGGAGAAAAAGATTGTTGCAGCACGAGACAAGGCCAATAATCCAAGAAAATAGCAATAAGGCAGCACACTTGGGCACCTAGGCACGACACCCCTAGCACCACAACACACTAAAATAGAGCGTCGTGGTGCTAGACTTGAAGCGGAAAGAAAAACTTGGAGCCCATGGCACTTCTTTATAGGGCCCATGGCACTAGTACCCGCAGCTAGCGAAATATATGCTTCTCTTATTTAAATGATGTTTTTCCCATTCATATATAACAAGAAGTTTGTCGCAAACCATTAAAGAGAAAAAGGGGGCAGCAGTTAGGCTTTTTAGAGTGCTTGAGATTTTTTTAAGAGAGAGAAATAGAGACTTTGAAATTGTAAATCTTCATTGTAATCTTCAGCATTTTAGTAGAACTTGTCGTTGCGGATGCAGTTCCAAATTTGGGACAACCCAATATAAATTATGGTGTGTTTTTTTTTCCTCTATCCCTTTCTTGTTTGTTTTAGTTGATTATTTTATTTGTGTACTACTATGTTATGTAGAAGGGAAATTTTTGGCTTGATTTGAGAAAGCCCCAAAATCTCCAATGATGCTGACTATATTATTTGAAGATTACACGATGGACATTTTCAAGCAAGTTCAATCATTTTGCAGCATAAACATTGAATTAAGAATCTAAACAACAGCGAACTATTCGACACAAAATTAAAAGCTTAAGGGTCGATTAGAATCTTTTAAAAGTATAAAAACTAAATAGACACCATCTCAAAAGTGTTTATGAATTTATTTAGAAACCTTTTTAAAGTATATGGTACTAAATATATACAACTTTAAAAGCTTAAACATTAGACTTATAATTTGACCTAAAATTAATTTAAAAGTTCAATAACCAAAATAAGAGGTAAACGAACAAAGAAAAAAAAAAACTTATACATTAATATCTTTTTGAAAATAGAACTAATGTAGGATTTTTTTAAAAAGATATTGATCATGAGTTTATATTGTTGTTTTATTTTCTTCAAACTTCTAGATCATCTTATGTAAATTTAATAGTTATTTAAAAAATACTTTAAATATTTTTTTTGACTTACAATAATAAACATATGTAGAGTTATTTTCTAAAAATTGTCAATATTCCCTTGCTTTGGGCATATCGTTTTTCTAATTTGTTTTGTCATGCTATTTGATCGTATTATCCCTCGGTTGGTGGCCTAACTCACTCTCTTCCTCTGGCAGAGTAGAAAGAGAGAGAATAAAGCATTTACTTTTATAATGAATAGTGTTGTAATATAGAAGAAAACAAATATTAAATATTTTTAAATTGATGTTATGATCACATTTACCATTTTCAAGTCGTGTTTTAAGAAGAAGATTTCAACTGACAATTTTTTTTTTCGGGGGAGGGGGGGCTTACGATTTCAACTAATATTTTGTAGTATGGGTGTCCAATGAAAAATTTCGACCCATCATAAATTAACACATCATTATTTATAAATTAATGACAAAATTACATATTATTAAATTTGGAATCAATTATAAATTGACATGTATCCGAAATTTAATTTGAAGACAAAAATTGACCAATCCTAAAATTATAAGGTCACATGACTTCATTAATAACTATTTGACCAGATAATTAAACTTAATTTGGTTATAGTATTCGAGTCAAGCTTAAATAAAGCACAAATTTCAAATAGTTAGGCCCAAAGCCAACAAACCAAGTTCATGTGGTTGGGCCCAAAAGTCATTAAAAGCCCAAGCCCATACATGGAAAAACTCTAAAAATAGAAGAGTTCTCATTCATTTGAAGGGGTTAGAAGGTCAGACATTTAGAGAAGACTCAGGGAGAAGTTTGAAGTTTCTTGAAGACTGAAGAATGAAATTAATTCTTCTTGAAGATTGAAGACTGAAACTAAAGCGTCTTGAAGGTTGAGGACTGAAATTAAAACGTCTGAAAGACTGAAGACTAAAATTAAAACGTTTGAAGATTGAAGAACGAAATTAATTCTTCCTGAAGACTAAAGAACAAGACTAACTCTTCCTAAAGATTGAAGACTAAAACTAAAGCGTCTTGAACACTGAAGAATAAAAATAAACCGTGTTGAATATTGAAATTAAATCGTCTTAAAGCTTCCTGGAGACCGAACTTAAATCTTCCTAGAGATCGAACTTAAATATTCTAGAAGACTGAAATTAAATCTTCCTAAAGACTAAACTTAAATCTTCCTGGAGAACTGAAGACTTGAACACTTTGAAGATGAAAAGCTTCATGAAGACCTTCAATAAGCTAAAAGCCGAAGACCTTCAATAAACTACAAGTTGAAGACCTTTAATAAGCTACAAGTCGAAGACCTTCGATAAGCTAAAAGCCGAAGACCTTCAATAAACTACAAGCTGAAGGCTTTCAGTAAGCTACAAGCTAAAAACTTTAAATAAGCTAAAAGTCGAAGACCTTCAAGAAGCTACAAGCTCAAAGTTGAAGACTTTCTAAAGTTCAAAGTTGAAAATTCAACCACGAGAATAAGCGTTCTAACATTAAGTCAAATATACATACGAGAGAAAGAATCAGATGACCATATATTAGAGATTGTACTCCACTTATACAAGAAATTAATACAAATTCATGTTTGATTCCACGAATTAAATTTCTCAGGAAATCTCGTATGAACAGTTTGGCATGCCCAATAGGACCATCTCAATCTCTCATCTCTTTCTCTTATTTCAAATCATAAGTGATGTAATGTCACCCAAAAAGACTTCTTCAATGACCGTTGTCATGAGCAACTCGTACATGGGTTTCTTTATCCATAGTTGTTCTAATGAACTGAGGCTGCAAGACTTTGAAGCTCATATTATAGCGAAGTAATGACACTATCAGGGACTAACGACAAGTTTTTTGTTAAGTGTAACACCTTGTTTGATCTCGATACTGATATAGTGTCTGTCATTAATGGCAGATCCATAACTTTGAGTCAGGAGGGGTACAAATTCATAGAAGATTAAATTACAAGTTTACTCTTTAAACTTTCAAGTTAATGTCTATATTGTCCCTAGACTTTAAAAGTGTATAAAAGTTTCAAGTTTATGTCTACATAGCATTTGAACTTTAAAAGTGTATAAAAGGTTCTTGAACTTTCAATTTTGTGTCTAATAGGTTCTTAAATTTTCAAGTTTTGTGTCAATTGTCCATAAACTTTTCATTTTGTGTCTAATATACTTTGTCCTTTTGAGTTCATAATTTTATGCCTAGTAAGTCCTTAACTATTTCAACATTTTTTAAAATTTACGTATATATTAGATACATAATTGAAAGTTTAGAGTTCAATTAGATACAAAATTAAAATTTATGTCTAATAGAACAATTAATTTTTAAAAATTTCGAATGAGTGAGATATTTAATAATAAAAAATTGAAAGTTTAGAAATTATTGGGCATTTTGAAAATTCAATGATTTATTAGATAGAAAATTGAAAGTTTAGACTCCGTTTCATAATTATTTCGGTTTTTAGTTTTCTATGTTTGAAAATTGTTCTTGATTCCTCACAATTTATTTACTATGGGATTCATCTCTCTTAAAGAAACAATTTAAATTCTTAGCCAAATTCTAAAAACAAGTTTTTGAAAACAACTTTGTTTAGCTTTCTAAACTTTACTTGGATTCTGAGTATAGATATAGAAAGTTGCTGACGAAAAAGAAAGAAAGAAAGAAAGAAACTCATGATGGAAGTGGTATTTATAAGTTTAATTTTCAAAAATCAATTATTATTAAATGGGTAGAGATCTATTAGACACTTTTTAAAGTTCACAAACCTATTAGCCACAAATTTGAAAGTTCAAAGACTAAACTTATAATTTAAACTTCATATGGATATAATTTTAGATGTATTGATATATAACATTTAGATTAAGTGATATTAATTCTAAATTTATAATAAAAGATTATAAAAAAAAATTAACACCTTCCAAGAGTGTTTTTTTTTTCTTAAAGAAAATTTAAAGATTGAAATAATAAATTAATAATGATAGCGTGCCCCTCTTCCCAAC
Source organism: Trichosanthes truncata (assembly GCA_033996785.1). Classification (NCBI taxonomy): domain Eukaryota; kingdom Viridiplantae; phylum Streptophyta; class Magnoliopsida; order Cucurbitales; family Cucurbitaceae; genus Trichosanthes; species Trichosanthes truncata. Next base: position 14,756,954 of record MU867261.1, on the reverse strand, counting down.
GTTTTCTGTCGTTCCCCCCCCCCCCCCCCCCCCCCCCCCCCCCCCCCCAGAAAATCAAAAATTGAAAAAAAAAGTAATCAAAAGCCCAAAAGAAGACTTGAACTCGGGCGCTCAAAAATCCGAACGTGCCTCCTTGCCCAAGAGCTAAAAGCGTCTTTAAATGGTTTTATTTTGTCAAACACACACACACACATACACACACACACATATATATAATATAATTAACTTGAGGGGGGGCACTTGCCCCTCCTGGCCCCTACGTGGATCCGCCCCTATCTGTCATGACGACTAAAACAAGCACTATGGAAGAAAGAATGATAAAGATGTAGGAGCAGATCAACACCTTGATGAAGGCGATTGAAGAAAGATATTCTTATAATGCCCGACATTTTATTTGGTCATTATTGTAATTAAATGTTGTATAAGATGTATGCCTTTTGATAAATTGGTGACTATTTAAGTTGAGTTGAAATTATTTGGCAATTATTTTAGTTGAGTTTGAAAGAAAAAAAAAAAAGAAAAGAAAGAAAAAAGGGGCAAAAAGGGAAGTTAATTGGTTGGTGTGGTTATGGATTTGAAAAAAAACAAGAATTTATTTAAAAAATAGAGAAAAGAAATCAAAAGTCAATTCCCACCCCCAATTCTCTCCACCTCTCACGCAAACTACCTCCATTTTGGAACTTTCTTTTATTTTATTATTATTTTCCTCACGCAAACTACCTCCATTTTGGAACTTTCTTTTATTTTATTATTATTTTCCTCTCCCTTTCCCTTTATTCTCTCTCTCTCTCTCTCTCTCTCTCTCTCTCTCCCTCCCTCCCCATTCATATGCAAAGAAACCCCTCCTCATCTCCTTCGATTGTTTTCTTTTATTCTCCCTCACGAGCAGCAGTAAGCCACCGCCTCCCTCTTCGGTCGCCTCTTGCCTTCGTACGCATCGGAGTCACTAGTGAGGTTGTCAATGCCTACCAAAATTAAACTAGCTTCCTACTCTAACTTGTAGAAATAGTGGACCAAGTCGATTTCCCAAAGGAGCCGAAAAATTTATTTTCTCAAGGTTAAATTTTAGTAAAAAGTGAAATGGGGGTTTTTGGAATTTTTTTTAGAAAACAACAATAAAGAAAGAAGTTATCGAAAAAAGGAGAAAAATATAATATTACCAAAATCCAATTCAAAGGTACAGTTGTATCCAATTGTAAAATTGATCACATGCATTCAAAACATCTTTTTTAATTTAATTATGCAAGTACTTGGTCAACTTATTAGGAAACCCCAAAAAGTATCAAATCTCCTAAAGTCATTAACTATAACAAATGTCAAAGTCAATACTAATTACCTAAACAATTGGGCACAAAACCGTTCCATATTATTTAGATAAAATCATTAAGCACTTTGGAAAGACCAAGACAAACTGGTTAAATAAAATAACTTTAACTTAACCAAAATGTTTGTTTAATTCCTAGAATTAAACATGCAAGCTATGTAGTTATGGAAAACCATAAAACACACACATGTAATAATCCTAATGCTACAGGGCTCAATCAAACACAACAATTACAGATCATGCATCATGAATAGCAATCAAGCATATACAGTGACTAAAGCGTCAATTCAATCAAAGAAATATGCTCATAAATTGAAAACAGAAATCAAATAATACTTGCAATTATAAGAAAACTACATTAACGTTTGAGCCTAACAACATTGCAATTGGCTACAACCGACCTCCGAATCGGACACGCAAGGTTTAGTCGAGCATCACGATAGAATTCTTCAAGTTCAACATTGTTCGATTTGACACAATAGCAGTGTATGGAGAAAAGGAGAAAAAAGGTCTAAAAAACTCTCTAAAATGTATAGGCAAAGGACGCAAAAAGTTCCAACCCTAGAGCAAAATTCTCTATAAATAGGATTGGGGCAGCGTTGAGATGCCTAGGGAAACAAAGAAAGAATAATCGCTTGTTAATGTGGCATTAAGCGACGTTGAGTATGGCGTCGAGACCCTACTAGCATCGAGCATGCCAAACTTCAATGTTGAGCAACGTTGAGCAAAGACAGTAGCTTAGCATTGAGCAGCGTCGAGCATGGCGTTGAGACATTGCTGGCGTTGAGCAGGGAAAATCGTGGCCTCGAGCAACGTTGAGCAAGGCTTCATCAGCATTTTGACACTCAATTCAACGTTTAGACACTGATCCCATGGGTCCTATTGCTTTGACTTGGAATTTTTACTACCTTCTTGCTTAAATAAAGTCCAATTAGCTTACTTTCAACCCCGATTCATCTAAAATGCTCAAATCGACTCTAGTTTCCTTAATCCCTGCTAAATAAACAAATAAATGCATGAGGGTAACTGAAATATTGTCAATTTGAGCTATAGAGTAGCACGTTTCAAGTGCTATCAGTCACACTGCCTATCGACTAGCCACATGCTTGGTCGTTCACAACCAGGCACATCAGCCGCTCGCCACTGCAGCTCGCGCCGCCCGTCGCTGGATCATCTTTTGTTGCTGCATTGCCATCCAACCGCCATTCACATCAGATCATTTGTCGTCGCTTTCCCTCTCCCTCTCGAGTTGCATAAATAGTAAGGGGTGTATTTCATATCGTGTTCCGGCGTTTTACAGCAGTATTTTCAGTCATTTCGGCATCGTTTTTCAATGGCTAAGGTTGTTGGCATTGTTTAAGACTGATCTATGGGTTTATTTAGGCTGGTTTTGTGGTCAGATGGCCATTTAAAGTGACCTTGATTTGTCAATTTAATGTTTACACGACACCCATAACAAATGGAGGCCAATTGGAATGCTTTTGTGACACCATAAACCACTATAAAACACTTGTGGGGTAAGATTAAATTTGATTTTCGACGAATTAATTTTACAGTAAGGCCAAACATAAATTGGATTTATTTGGATGCATGTTTAGGACCGTGCTATGAAATTTTAGGGACTGTTTTGGTAAGATAAATTGACCCTTAAATTATTGGATTATATTGAAGGATAACCACTGTAAGGGAAGGCCAGACTTTGGGTTTTGGGTATTTTGGCACAATTTTCAGCAAGTTGGGTTACTATCTAGAGAGTTGGAAATGTGAGATTTTTCACTACCTTTTAACGCAAAACCCCAAAAATAATTTTGGAATTTAATTGGATAATTTTAGCCAAGCCTTGAGTTAATTTTTTTGTTGCTTTATTTGTTGCTAGGAGGTTCTAATTAATTTTTTCAAGAAAGGATTATTTTGGGTTCTTGGATTATAAGCTATTATTGCTTAAAGGTAAGTAGCTATTTGGATGAAGCCCCTTTAAGACTTATTTAATCTCGGTGCATGTTGGAAAATTGTGAATTGTGTAAGCATGTCTGGATTGTATATATGAAGTATGTAATAGTTGGTGGATTGTTCTGAAACTTAGTCTTGAGTTTGAAATTGCATAAGTGTGTGGCTATGTTGGTTTAGAGGCTTAAGGTTGCAAGATGAGTATTGTTGGCATGTATAGTTCCTTGGTTACTCTTGAGTCTGGAATTTATGATTTATGCTTGTGAACTGATAGCTCTGATCTGTTGTGGTTGTGGATTTAATCCTAAGGCCCTAATTACCCTAACTTTTGTGTTGATGTGAAAATGTTGTAAAGTCTTGAGAATCTTGGTGGGGTTAGGGAATTGCTTAAGACCTTTAGGCTAGTGACACCTACTACTCCACCAGAAGCATGCTTGCCTAGGATGCTTATGTGATGTGATAGCTAGTGGGTTGTGTACCCTATTATGGGATGGCATGGAGGGTGTGTCCTTCATGGCAGAGACTAGCTAGTGGATTGTGTACCCTAATGTGTGATAGCATTGAGGGTGTGTCCTTCATTGCAAGTGCTAGCCAAAGGGCCAATGGGCTTTCGAGATATGGCTTGAGGGTTGTGAACCTTCTTGTTGTATGCTAACTATGGGGAAGAAGCCCCATGGATCGGAAGCATGACTCTAAGGTATAGAAAAAAGGCAATACCGTAGGTGAGGGTGGGTTAGGTGGTCACTTAGCAAAGAAAGTGTGGAACTTGAGAAACATCATAAGCTTGAGTGGTTTGTGGTGTGTTGACTAGTTATTGTGTTGGACTGTGAGCCCCTGGATCTTAAGTGGGTTACTTATTGAGTATTTTATACTCATTCTGTGCTACATTGTTTTCTCTTTCAAATTGTCAATAGACTCAGGAGGTTCGTGGTCGGGGAATTGGCTTGGCAAGGCTATGGAGATCGTGTCCCCTATTTCCTAGAATAGAAAAGTTTCAAGTTTCCTAATGTTTCTTTCTTCGTGTTGGACTTGTGTCTTTGTTTCACTTTCAGTCATGGCATGTTTCTTTTTTTTAATTGAATTATTTTGTCAAGAATTATTTTGTTGAAATCGGGATACAAAAATAAATTTAAATTTGTGAAATGTTTGTATAGTCTCATTTGAAAGTTTGCTTTAATGTTATTATTTTTTGAAGATATGGGCATTGTCAAGTAAGTTTTAAGTAGCGATCCAAAGTGGGTCGTTACAATTGGTATCAGAGCCCTAGGTTTTAGGTTATGTAGACTCGCTTACATCGCAAGCACCTATTTTCTTCATAGCCAAGTGCAAAAAGAATGCCTCGCCATCGCCAGGTTTATCGTTTGCCAAAGGTGAAAAGTAGCATAGGATTCAAAGTTTATAGCTTGTACTAAGGTGTTGTTTGTTGTTTGCTGATGCCTTGGGCTATACTGGTTATATTACCTATGTTATGGTTATTTGATGATAACTTAATCCTAATTTGATTTGTTGTTAGATATGGCACGAGGAAAAGCCACTATTGGTAGAGGAAGAGGTGGTCATAGCGACCGAGGTCAAAGGGCCCAAAGGCAGAAGGACCCTATCCCGGACCCACGGTTGAGGAGCAGCCGGCAAGCAGAACAACCATCTCCAGGAGCCCCTGGATGTGGAACTGCCAATAGGGAAAGTACAGGAACATGCAGCACCCTCGGCCTAGGCTGCCACCATAACTCTGACCTCGAAGATGCGGCAAGCCATTATTCATATGGCATTGGCCAGTTAGGCAGCTCTGATTACCCAAAACTGAGATTTTACGATGGAGGAGATAAGATATCTCAAGAGCTTTAGAAAGTATGACCTTTTCCATTTCTATGGGCAGGGTGTAAACCCAATGGTTGTTGAAGCGTGGTTAGCTTCTAAGTGCATGAAATGTCTTAAGGAACATAAGGTGCAGTGTGTCGAGTTCGTGCTCAGAGGTCGGGCTCTCCTCTGGTGGGAGTCGGTAGAGAGGCCGATTGATATTCCAGAAAGACCAGTTACATGGTTACAGTTCAATAAGGCTTTCTTTGATAAATACTACCCAACTATTCTTAACCACCGAAAGCAGTCAAAATGCCTAAGGCTAAAATAGGGTGACCAACAGTCAGTGGATGAGTACAAACAGGAGTTTACTATGCTCTCCCATTTCACCTCTAACTTAATAGACAAGGAGGCAAAGAAGACGGAGAGGTTCATCATGGACTGAATGATTACCTATGTGGCTCAATGCAGCGCATAACCTGCCCACTTACACAGCGGTGACCGTCACCTTGATTGACTCACGTCCCCGTTGGTTAGGGGTAGCGGATGGGTAGGGTTCCAGCTTGAGACAAAAGCAGAGGTTCGACCAAGCATTCAGTAGGCCAAATTAAAATTCGGGTCAAAACTAGCTAAAAGCCCTCAGCAAGCAATTGGCCAGGCAGTGTGCGAGTTGTGAACAGGATCACAGTAAGGCCTATTTTGCGGCCACCAAGATGTGCTTCAGCTGTAGAAAGGTAGGGCATCTCTCGTTGGTCTGTCTAGAGAAAAGAAGAGTCAAGTCGAAGTCTTGTTATAATTGCAGCAAGCTAGGGCATGTAACGGCCAGTTGCACCAAACATAGAAACTTTGGTACGCAACGAGGTCAATAGAAGGGTAGGGCATATGCTTCTACTAACAAGCCAGCAGATGGCTAGGGCACAGTGGTGACAAGTACTTTACCTATTCTTAGCCACTATGCCTTTGTGTTGTTCGATTCTGTTTGTACACACTCATTTATATCTGCTACTTTTGTGAGTCGAGCTCAATTAGAATTAGAACCTTTCGATTCTGTTGACTTGAGAAAAGGTTAAGGCCAACCAGATTCTAGTATCAGAGCTCTTGTTGGATGTGACATTGATAGTCTTTGATATTAGCAACTATGATGTTATTATGGGGCATGGATTGGTTGGCTGAGAATTAAGCCAACATTGACTGCCACTCCAAGGAGGTTGTTTTCAGACCCTCGACAAAACTCAGCTTCAGGTTCAAGGGATTCAGTTTTGAGGTGGTCCCTAGGGTGTTTCGGTGCTAAAGGCGAAAAGCCAAGGAGCTTGGGCTCTTCTGGCCAGTGTGAGAAACACGAGAAGTGTGGAAGTGGAGATGACTTTGGTACCATTAGTCAGAGATTTTGCGGATGTATTTCCTTTGGACTTGCATAGAGTGCCTCTGGTTCGAAAAGTAGATTTCAGCATTGAACTCGAACCAAGGACAATTCCTTTATCAAAGGCTCCTTATAGAATGGCTCCAGCAGAGTTGAGGGAATGTAAGTTGCAGATACAGGAGCTACTGGACAAGGGCTTTATTCGTCCTAGTGTTTCTCCCTGGGGCGCGCTAGTCCTTTTTGTGAAAAAGAAGGATGGTTCGATGCGCTTGTGCATAGACTATCGGAAGCTTAACAAGGTAACCATGAAGAACAAATATTCACTCCCTTATATCGAGGACCTGTTCGATTAGTTGCAAGGAGCTACAGTATTCTCAAAAATTGATTTGAGGTCTGGGTACCACCAGTTGAGGATTAAGGAGGAGGATATCCCCAAGACAGATTTCAGGTCCAGGTATGGGCACTTCGAGTTTAGGGTAATGTCCTTTAGTTTGATTAATGTGCCTGCCATTTTTATGGACCTAATGAATAGAGTATTCAAGGAGTTCCTCGACACCTTTGTGATTGTTTTTGTCGATGATATATTGGTCTAATCCAAGTCAGATGAAAAGCACGAAGTCCACTTGAGGAAAGTGTTGACGACTTTGAGAGCAAACAAACTGTAGGCCAAGTTCTCTAAGTGTGAGTTTCGGCTTGAGCATGTGTTCTTCCTAGGCATGTGGTGTCGAAGGACGGAGATTATGTGGACCCAACAAAGGTCAAAGCGATTACTACATGGCCTCGTCCAACTTCGATCACTGAGGTACAAAATTTCTTGGGCTTAGCGAGGTAGTATAGACACTTTGTCTAGGATTTTTCCAAGATAGCTTTACCATTGGCCCAGTTGACCCAGAAAGGGAATGCTTTTGTTTGGAATGGTGCCTGTGAGACGAGCTTCCAGAAGCTCGAGTAGAGGTTGGGTTCAGCTCCTATCTTGACCATACCTGATGGGACAGGAAATTTTGTGGTGTACAGTGATGCATCTAAGAAAGGCCTGAGTTGTGTGTTGATGCAACAAGGAAAGGTGATTGGTTGTACTTCCCAACAGTTGAAGGACTATGAGCTTAACTACCTAACTTATGACATGGAGTTAGCAGTGGTGGTTGTTGCTTTATACATCTGAAGCATTACTTGTATGGAGAGAAGATCCAGATCTTCACGAACCACAAGAGCATTAAGTACTTCTTCACTCAGAAGGAGTTAAATATGAGGAAGTACAGATGGTTGGAGTTGGTAAAGGACTATGACGTGGGAAATCCTATACCATTAGGGCAAGGCGAAAGTTGTTGTCGATGCCCTCTATAGGAAGACATCTCATACCTGGCGTTGATTACTAGTTAGGCTCCGCCAAGTGGAGTTAGGGCAAAAGAGCGAGTGGAGGCCTTCTGCTTGGAGGGCGTTTGTGTTTGCCCAAGGTTGATAAACTCAAGAGTGAGATTCTGTCTTAGGCTCATAATTCTCATTTTTCGATGTATTCGAGCAATACCAAGATGTACTAAGACTTGAAACGGTTCTATTGGTGGTGTAGTATGAAAGGGATGTTGCAGACTTCGTCAATAAGTGTTCGGTCTGTCAGCAAATAAAAGCCCCAAGGCAAAGACTAGCGGGATTATTGCAACCATTGAGCATGCCACAGTGGAAATGGGACGAGGTGTCTATGGACTTTATCACTCGATTATCCAGAACGGTTAGAGGTTTCACAGTGATCTAGGTGATCATTTGTAGGCTAACCAAGTCGACTCGTTTCTTGCTTGGGAAGCCTATTTATACGGTTGAGAAGTGGGCACAATTGTATATGGAGGAAGTGGTCAGGCTTCACGAGGTTTCAGTTAAGATTGTTTCAGATAGGGACCTTCGTTTCACATCAAACTTTTGAAAAAGTTTTCAAAAACCCTTGGGCTCAGAGTGTAACTTTAGTACAGCCTTTCATCCTTAGATCGATGGACAAACTGAGAGATTGAATCAGACCTTGGAAGATATGTTGTGGGCTTGTGTGTTTTGATTTTGCAGGTAGATGGGATACACACTTACATTTGATAGAGTTTGATTATAGCAACATTTATCAAGCAATGATTGGCATGACACCTTTTGATGCATTTTATAGAAAGAGATGCAGGTCTCGTGTGTATTGGGGAGAAGTTGGTGAGCACACGTTGTTAGGACCCAAGCTGGTCTAGGTCACGAATGAGTTAGTCCAGAACATTAGGGCTAGGATTCTTATTGCGCAAAGTAGACAGAAGAATTACACCAACACAAGACGAAGGGACTAAGAGTTTGCAGTTAGTGACCACTTGTTGTTTAGAGTGGCACCGATGAAAGGAGTTTTGAGATTTGATAAGAAGGGGAAATCGAGTCCCAGGTTTACGGGCCATTAGAGATCTTGGGGAGGATTGGCCCTGTGGTGTATCATTTGGTGTTGCCACCTGATTTCTCTGCAGTTCATGATGTTTTCCATATGTCGATGCTACGGAAGTATGTGCCAGATATGTCGCATGTGGTTAATTGTGAGCCCTTGCGCCTGAATGAGAACCGAGCTATGAGGAGAAGCCCGTGCAAATCCAGGTAAGGGACTGAAAGACTCTCCGTAACCGAGTAATTGATCTGGTCAAACTGCTTTGGTGGAACCATCAAGTCAAAGAAGCGACTTAGGAGTGGGAAGATGAGATGCATGCTTTGTATCCTGGACTCTTTCTAAACTATAAACTTTCGAGGACAAAAGTTCTTAAGGAGGGAAGGTTGTAATGCCCAACATTTTATTTGGTCATTATTGAAATTAAATGTTGTATAAGATGTATGCCTTTTGATAAATTGGTGACTATTTAAGTTGAGTTGAAATTATTTGGAAATTATTTGAGTTGAATTTGAAAGAAAAAAGAAAAAAGAAAAAAGAAAAAAGAACAAAAAGGGTAGTTGATTGGTTGGTGTGTTTATGGGTTTGAGAAAAAAAAAGGAATTGCTTTTTTTAAAAAAGAAAAAGAAATCAAAAGTCAATTCCCAACCCCCAATTCCCTCCCCCTCTCATGCAAACTACTCCCATTTTGGAACTTTCTTTTTATTTTATTATTATTTTCCTCTCCCTTTCCCTTTATTCTCTTTCTCTTTCTCTCTGTTGAGTGATTTTCTAACCATGCAAAGCCGTAAGTGTACGGTGTCATGTTTTAGTATAGTGGTTAAATGCAAATATCGTTCATAGGAATGGTTTTTCTAGATCAAATGACTATTCTAGTTACTGACACCCAATTTTATTTAGAGAATAATGACAAACAAAATAATTAGAAAGGGTTGAACTACAGGAAAGAAAACCTATGAAATTGACTTCACCAACTAAAATAATGTTTTGTTTAATTAACTCAAGATTGATCATACAACACACCAAAAGACTTTCTCAAGCCCAATTGGAACTTGTGCAATTTTATAAGTCTAACATGTTTGTCTAACCTTTAATAAAATAACACGAAATTAAGCTACTTCCTATGATGCTTCTAAAAGAACCCTCCATTCTCATGCAAGGATTTACAGTTAGATATGCAATTACTTGGTCTAGCCCTAATTGATTCTTTTACAAGCAACAATCAAAGCCAATAAAACAAGTAAGCTTTGGCCAAAAGAATACTAGCATTAAGAACATAAAAGCATACAACGGTGTGATGTAAAATCAATTCAAAAGTTTAAACTAAAACATCGAGTTTAGTCGCTACATCAATCTCCTAGATAAAATTATAGCCATTCATTACCACAAAACTAAAATCTAGACTTAATATAAAATCCATAACAAGAACTACAACAAAAAGGGGAAAGAAAAACTCTAATCACTTGTCGATCCTCGTTCCCAATGCACGTCACGATCTCGAGCGTCCAAATCTCGTCCTCCACTCCCAAGAATGTTTCTTGCCTCCGAAACAATGTAGAAATCGAGTTTTAGGGTCTAGGTCTTTCCAAAACGGAGTCAAGACACTAGGTTGTAGCATCAAGATGTTGTCCTTCCAAAACGCGTGTTTTCGAAATAGGAAAGGTAGCATTGAGACGCTAGGTTGCATCTTCTCAATGTTCCCTATGCGAATTCAATGGCTTGTTTGGCTGCAATTGTAGCGTCTCAATGCTACTGATAGCGTCCCAACACTATGCCCTCGTGTTTCTTGGTCCATTTTTGTTCTTTTCTTCACATGGCTTCTCAATTTAAGTTCCATTAGCTCCAAACTAGCCATGGTATCGCCAAAATCTCCGGTTTTCGCTCTCATCACTCAATAACTGAAATTTAAATAAAGAAACTCATGAAAAGCCTGAATAAACTATAAAGACAAACAAAAGTAAAGCCTAGAGATAGCACATTTTGTGTACTATCACTCTCTCCCCCCTCCCCCCGTTCGTACTCAAGGAAACCCCTCCCCAACTCCTTTGATTTTTTTTCTTTTTATCTCCCTCACGAGCAGTGATAAAGAGGGCTTGTCGAAGACCTTATCAAATGATATTTATAAACCAGACCTCTAAAAATTTCTAGTAATAGTGGCCAGGGTCGATCACAGAGATTTGAGTTCTTAGATTAATTAAGTTCCAATTTTATTTAGAGAAATAAAACTTTAGAGTAATGAAAAATACAAATAAAATCTAGACTCCTATTTACAAGGTGTGAGTCCAATTTGTGAGAAACATAATGGTTGATTAAATGAAACTCAACTTTGTAGATAATGAATTGATTTCATGCAATTATACTTAAGCCAAGAATTACTAAGTGATCAATATCCTCTCTTGAGCTCAATTAAACTCATGCCTATCAATAAATCAACCCCTCGATCTATTTTTATTTCTAAAATGGAATTAGGTGATTCTCTTAAGGATTCTAGATTTACTGACTCACTCTCATGCAATAAACTAAATCTAGTCATGCATATATTATTCTATGGATAAATTTACTCTCTCGAGCTAAATCTAGCCTAACATGAAAAATCATGGCCAAAGGTTTAAGAAATAAAATTTAGATGCATAAAAGATGTAAATACAATCATTCAATTACAAAATCAACTAAGTTCTAAAACAAACAATCATTATTGTCTAAATAGTACTAAACAAGAATTAAGTTCAGAACAAAACTCCAAACACCAAAAGAAAAGCCAGATAAAGAGATTAGACTAAGGTCACGTGCCAACACTGATTTCCGACGTGATGTCCACGATCCTGAGCTTCGAGTTTCCTCCTTGGCTCTCCAAAACTCTCCTTCAAGAATTTAAACAATGTAGAAATCGAGATTAGGGTTTTGATCGCGAATTTTGCTACAACACGCAAGTGCACGTGATCGAAGTAATAAAAACTGGAGTATTCCAGAGTATCGTACCCAAGGGAACGAGTTTTAACAAAATCTAGTGAGACGACACAAAATTTGTTTGCAAATTGCAATTGTGGTAACCGAGGGTGTAAAAATGCTTGGGAGGTTGTTTTTGCTAAATAAAATATATGAAAAGTTAATAATTAAAAAGAATGGGATCCAAGTTGCTTATGCCCCTTTGGAAAGAAATGCTACTTAAAATGCAATTGCAATCATAGTTAACACAAGAGAACTAAGTAAACCGAATTCAACTCCTATTCAATTTTGTTTCAAAATCTTTAGGATGTTAAGTGATTAAACCTATATTTCTATGGCTAATCTAACTTAGATAATTTAGTGCACAATTCTAGTGGTTTTGGAGTCTCGCCCTATGTATAGGATCGATGTTCAGGACTTATGTCTAAGCCTTTTCCTCCATTGCTTTTGTGACATCGGCTTTCCCTTAATTCTTTCGATATTAAGTTCAAGCTTGACAAGCAATCACTAGTTGGCCGGCTAGGTTTACCCGCATTATTTCAACAAAAACAAACAAAGCCTCAAGTGTTAACTAGATTGAATATGCTTTAAGCTTTACATCTCTCCTATAGGGCATTCACTAACTTGAATCCCTAAGATGGACTTAGCTCATTATGGAGAAAATGAAAGTCCAAAATGCAATGGCTATAAATCTCATAATTAATAACCACAATACCGAAATTAAATTTCTAAAATTAGAGTAAAACAAACTGCAAATTACTAAGAATTAGTGAATCTAACTCAATAACCCAAAGTACTCACAAAGAAAATTTAAATTGAAATTCAAAAACACACATTCATTACCCTTTAACTAAATCTCCACCAAACTTCAAATGCAGTACAAAGCATAAAAATCACAAAAGAATTGTAAAACAAAAGTTCCAAGTAAATGCTTGTGATAATTAAGCCAAAAATTTGAAACTAAAGTAACGAGAAAATGGAAATGAAAATTTCAGAAATTACAATCTTAATATTAGAGATAAAGGAAATTGCAACCCATGATCCAATGGTTCATACAAGAAAATTGGATAAAGCAGAGATGACCTTTATAACTAGACTCAAGCAGAAAATGAAAAATTAAAATATAATGGAAAAACAGAGTAACTAAACTCATAGAAATTCCTTGCTTTGATCAATCCAAATACCCATTCAAAGGCAATTGGATCTTCACCTCCTCTAACTTTCGTTGAGGAGGGATCAACCTCGGAAGTTACAGAGTGAAGATGAAAAAATGCTGTAAATTGACAGAAAACGAATAACAAAACTGCTGTCTGAAAATGAAAAATAGCAGAAAAATAAACCAGAAAACAGAGTACGAAATCGATATATCTTCTTCTTCATTTTTTACTCCCTTTTATAGATATTCCAAGGCCTTTTCTTTCCATCTTGGGTCTCCTTAATTATTGGGTAGACTTTGGGGCATGACATGAGGCTGGAAATTCTCCATAAATCGAGCAATCTTCATAAATTTTACAATTTTCCCGTGATTTCCGTAATGCTTGATAGGGTAGACTTTGGGGCATGACATGGGGCATGACAATTGCATTTTCCCTCTTTGTTCACCACCTTTTATCTCTCAAAGAAATGCAATTGCATTTCATTTGCATTTTCGTCATTTCTCCAAATATGCACAAAACAACAATTTTAGCCAATTTTCTTGTATCTTTTCAACTCAATTCTTCTTTTTCCATACTCCGACAAGCTTTCATGAATTTATCTCATACACGCTATTTTTAGCTTGCTCGGTAATCAATAAAGCATACAAAAATGACAAAAATAACTTAGTTTAGGGTTAAATAATCCTCATAAATAAGAATTATCATGATCTCTAAAAAACGACTCACATTTCACTAATGGAAAACTTTCCTTTTATAGAGTCGAGACAACGTTGCAACGCTAGGGACAACACTGCAACACCGTCCCTTCATGCAAAAAAAAAAATCTATTTGAGTAGCGTTGCAACGCTATGCCCTCGGGTATTCAAGGTTGAAAGTCTTTTCAAATGGTGTTGCAATGTTATACACTCGGATCGAAATGCCTTGTCCTTCTTCTTCAACGCTTGAATCTTCAAATATAGTCTTAAGTTGATCAAATTTGTCCAAATATCTCACAATTCTTCGATTTTGCTCCAAATGCTCAGTTTCTGAGAAATATACATAAAAACACATGAAAGCACACATAATCAAAGAAAAACTAGCATAAAATCAAGCCAAGAAATTACACTATTTTTCCTCCTATCAAGCAGCAGCAAGCCACTGCATCCCTCTTCCTTTGTCGCTCACCGACGCAGGCATCGAAGTCAAATAGCCCGTCAGCTAGCTGCACGCCTGGTCGTTTGTGTCGCTTGTTGCCGCATCGTCTGCTGCCACTACGTCACTGTCTGACCTCCATTCATGTCAGATCACCGGCCATTGCTCTCCCTCTCCCTCTCAGGTCGATGAATTATTTTTACAGTAAGACCAGACATAAATGGGATTTATTTGAATGCATGTTTAGGATTGTTCTGTGAAATTTTAGGTAACTATTTTGGTAAGATAAATTGACCCTTAAATTATTGGATTATATTAAAGATAACCACTGTAAGGGAAGGCTAGACTTTGGATTTTGGGTATTTTGGCACAATTTTCAGTAAGTAGGGTTACTGTCCAGAGAGTTGGAAATGTGAGATTTTTCACCACCTTTTAACGCAAAACCCCAAAAATAATTTTGGAATTTAATTGGATAATTTCAACCAAGCCTTGAGTTAATTTTTTGTTGCTTTATTTGTTGCTAGGAGGTGCTAATTAATTTTTTTCAGAAAAGGATTTTTTTGTGTGCTTGGATTATTATCTATTATTTCTTAAAGCGAAGTAGACGTGGATTAAGCCACTTTAAGACTTATTTAATCTTTGTGTATGTTGGGAAATTGTGAATTGTGTAAGCATGCTTGGACTGTATATATGAAGTATGTAGTAGTTGGTGGATTGCTCTGGTACTTTGTCTTGAGTTTGAAATTGCATAAGTGTGTAGCTATGTTGGTTTAGGGGCTTAAGGTTGCAAAATGAGTATTGTTGGCATGTATAGCTCCTTGTTTACTCTTGAGTTTGAAATTTATGATTTATCCTTGCGAACTGATAGCTCTGATCTGTTGTGGTTGTGGATTGAATCCTAAGGCCCTCAGACCATTGTGTTGATGTGAAAATGTTGTTGTAAAGTCTTGAGAACCTTGGTAGGGTTAGGGAATGACTTAGGACCTTTAGGCTAGTGACACCTACTACCCCACATGGAGCATGCTTGCCTAGGATGTTTATGTGATTTAATAGCTAGTGGATTGTGTACCCTGTTATGGGATGGCATGGAGAGTGTGTCCTTCATGGCAGAGACTAGCTAGTGATTTATGTCCCGTGATGTGTGATTGAATGGAGGTTGTGTCCTTCATTGTAGGTGCTAGCCAGTGGGTCGGTGGGCCTTTGACGTGTGGCTGAAGTCCCATGGATCGGAAGCATGACTCTAGGGTATAGAATTGAGGCAATATCATAGGTGAGGATGGGTTAGGTGGTCACTTAGACAAGATAGTGTAAACCTTGAGGAAGATCAGGAGCTTGAGTGGTTTGTGGAGTGTTGACTAGTTGTTGTGTTGGACTGTGAGCCCTTGGATCTTAAGTGGACTACTTACTAAGTATTTTATTCTCATTTTGTGCTACATTGTTTTCTCTTTCAGGTGGTCAATTGACTCAGGAGGTGCGTGGCCGGGCCATTGCCTTGGCAAGGCTATGGAGATCGTGTCCCTTATTTCTTAGGATAGAAAGGTTGCCAGTTTCCTAGTGTTTCTTTCTTCATGTTGGACTTTTGTCTTTGTTTTACTTTCAGTCCATGCATGTTTCTTTTTTTTTTTTTAATTGAATTATTTTGGGAAGAATTATTTTGTTGAAATCAAGATCCCAAAATAAATTTAAATTTGTAAAATGTTTATTTGGTATCGTTTGAAAGTTTGCTTTAATGTTATTCATGTTTGAAGATAAGGGTGTTGCCTAGTAAGTTTTAAGTAGCGATCTAGGGTGGGTCATTACATTCTCAAATCGCGTACTTAAATGGCCAGATTGAGAACCAAAATGTTGCTGAATCAAGTCATACTCATGCCATCAAAGATCACAACAAATAGAAGGTCGTTGTACAAGAAGATCAACTACAACACTCCACTTCAATCGCTTCACTATCTGTCCAACAACTTTAGGACTTGATAACCAACTCCATTAAAGATCGATATGGTGGGCCTTCTCAAAGTTTCCTCTTGTTTTCGAAACCATATACTAAGAGGATCAACAACCTGGGAATCCTTATTGGGTATCAGCTACCGAAGTTTCAACAATTTGATGGGAAGGGCAATCCAAAGCAACATGATGCTCATTTCATCGAAACATGTGAAAATGCTGATACATGAGGAGATCTATTGGTAAAAAGTTCATCTGAACACTGAAGGGAAATTCTTTTGATTGGTACATTGACCTCGAGCCCGAGTCAGTAGACAGTTGGGAATAGTTTGAAAAAGCGTTTCTAAATCACTTCTATTGCCCAAGACTAATTGCGAGCATGTTCGAGCTCACCAACACTAGACAACGAAAAAGTGAACCCATTGTCGACTACATAAATCGTTGGAGAGCCATGAATCTCATTGCAAATATCATCTCACTGAATTATCTGCTATCGAAATGTGAATTCAAGGCATGCACTGGAAACTTCTTTACATCCTCCAAGGAATAAAGTCTCGCACCTTTAAAGAGTTAGCAACTTGTGCTCATGATGTGGAGCTAAGTATTGCTAGTCAGAGAAATCAAGACCTTTTAGTACCTAACATGAAGGAAGAAGGAGCGAACATTGAAGCAATTTCAGAAGAATCTATGGTGGTCAATATGGCCCCTTTCAAGTTATCTTCGAAAGAAAAAAAATAAGAAGGTTGAAAAGCGACAAGAAAATGAAAGACATTTGATGTTGAGCTTGTCGAAGGCTCATCAAATACAATTTATAATACCGATCTAAAATTAAATACTTGTAGTAATTAATAGTGTACCGAGTTGAACCATAGGAAACTGAATAAATTAATTTTTATTAATTGAAATTCTTATTGACATGGACTGGCACGAACTAGAGGGATTTTGGATAAAGCAAAAAAAGACAGAAGGACTAAATTGAAAGCAATAAAGATAATGATCTCACCTCAGGCACCGAATTGGAATAAACATGCATTATACAATAATCGATCATCGAAAACTAACCGAACAGGAAAATTCAAGTGTTTTAAGACTAGTTGAACTCCTCAGAATCCCATGGGAGCCTCCCCTAAAGCAGTCAAGATTTCAACACCTAAATAGACTCACTAGCTGGGGGAGAACGTTCCATACTAGCTAATTAAAAGCATTAAGCGTTTGAGATATGCAAAAAATGAAACAATTAAACCCTATAGGCTTATCAAATTTGACCACTATGTGCCAATTGATTCTAAAGCCTATGACATGTGAAGTAAGGAAGCACTTTACTCCTAATTACTAATGTGGGTGTCAGCTTAGTGGTATTAAACTTAAGCAAGAGATCGAGGGCCCCTACAGTTACTCATGCATAGCTATGAACTCGCTAACGTAGCCAATTTGTAAAACCAATAAAATTAGAGAACTACTAGGTATAAAACAAGAATCAAAGGCCCTAAGACATGTTGTGATATATAAAAAATAATACTAAAAATCTAACAATAAATGCATAAGTACAATGTTTACAACCCGAAACGGCATAGAAAGTCTAGTTGAACATCGAACCGATGTGACTCGATACTGAGAATCGATCAAAAACACTAATCTAAGCCTAGAACTATGAAAAATAGAGAGAAATCGCCTACAAATGTCTCATAGCAGCGGACAAAAATGAGACAAAAAATGACCTAAGTGCAAATTTTCTTTTTATACAATTGACGGTAGCGTCGAGACGCTACAGGCAGTGTCGAGATGCTACCATGTGCTTTCCAGGGCTCTCCATAGTGTCGAGTGAGGCTTGGCGCGCGAACACTTGCAACAACGTCTCGACCTTGTCCTAAAAATTTAGCTATTGTTTGCAGCGTCATTTGAGTGTCATGGTGGCATCTAGACCCTTCATTTAGGGGCAAAAAGGACATTTTAATGGGTCTTCTTGCTTGGTAACTCAAACGACCTCTTATTTGGTCTAAATTAACCCCAAATTGCTGCAAACTCTACAAAATACTTCTCTTGATTGAATATCCACAAAATGAATGCACATAAAAACTAACTAGCACAAATTAGACACAATAATAGGACTATTTTGGTCCTATCGGTATCGCATAACTTTAAAGGAAAGATAGAAAAAAGTCTATCTTTTTCCTGATTCTGAATTTCCTGACATGTTAGCAGAACTACTAGAGATGCAACTGATTGAGCTTCTTGAGTCTAAGCAATCGAAAAAGATGAAAAAAGTTGATGATCCTAATTATTGTAAGTATCATCGAGTCAGTGATAAGTCTTAATTAACCGCATTTATTATGTCTAATTTCCTTCTATTTTGATTGGATATTGTGCCTAATTGTAGAAATTGTATTTAATTTTATATAGCAGTGAATTACCAAAGATTAAAGCACATTTTATTTTAAATTCACAAATTGAAAAAATGAAAAATGAATTTAAATAAAAAATGAAATAAGAATTTGAAAATTGAAATTAAAAAAAAATAAAGAAAAAAATATATATACAAAAAAAAGATTTTAAATTGAAAAAAGAAACAGAAAGCAATATAAAAATTAAAAATATATATCAATTGAAAAATAAATAAATATAACAAACTTGGAGTTTGTTTTTCTTTGTACAAGTGGCACATGGAGGATTTCTTCAGCAACCTTCCTCTTCCTTGGCATATGTGAAAGGAGGAGAGTTGATCTTTTCCATGAAATTCTCTTGGCCTAATTTTAGGTGGATAACCTATTTTTAGTTGAAATTTTTCCCTCCCCTCAAGTATAAATAGAGTGTAGCCCAAAGAGTGAAGTGAGTGTTTTCTTTGTTTTAGTTCTTTTTTAGAGTGAAATTTAAGTTTTCAATTACTTTGGTTTTTTTTTGTTTAGTTCTTTGAGTTCTTTTTAGTTCTTCTTTGAGTTTTGTTTCTATTTATTTTTATGTTGCTTCCCCTCTAAAGTTTTTATTACTTTTCCACCATGTGTGGCTACGTTTTAATTTCTAATTCAAGGGTGATTTAATTTCCAATTGTAATTTTGTGAGGCTTTGGGCCAAATATAAATTTTATCTTTAATTCAAGAATTCTATGTTTCTTGTTCTTATTTTTATGTTGATTGTTATTAAATTAAATTGGTGCCTTAATTTAGTATCAGTTGATTTATTGCTATCCATGATTTTGTGATCTGTAATTGTTACAAATGATTGACATATGTAGCAAGGGGTTGGCTTAATGTGTGTGTAATTATGCTTTTCCATTTTACATAGCTTGCATAATAGACTCTAGGGATACAAAGAAACAAATTAATTAATTTGTAGCTATCTCAATTAGTTAGTTTTGGTTTAATCATTCTCATTGTTTTTAATGCTATTATTTAATCGATATGGAAAGCTATCGTACTTAATTGATTAAATGGTAAGTTTTGATTTTGATGCTTGGTTAAAGTCAATTAAATTAGGATAATTTACATTTATTGCTGCTTTTTCGAATAAATTGACTAAGTTCTTGAATTAAAGAAATTGAAATTGAATTTTTTTTTCCTTTTCTTTTCAAGCCTATGATCAAGATTACAATGGATGAAATTTACACCCTTGAATTTGAAGTTTCATAAAATTGATTTTTTTATTCATTGTTTACTTACAATTTTTGTTCACAATTCAACCCCCCTTTATTTTATTAGTATAATTATTTATTTATTTATTTATTAACTTTGAGAAACTAATTCAATTGGTTCCATTGGGATTCGACTTGGTCCACTATTTCTACAAGTTAGATATAGAGAATCAGTAATTATTTTGAAGGGCTTCGACAACCTGACCAGTCAGTGGCCCATTGGACAAATATTTTGTCCTGAAACAACTAATTCTAAGTGTAGCTAGAGAAGGAAAAATTGAGCTAGTCCTTGATGAAATATCTCAGTCAAATCATGTTGCAGTAACAACAAATACATGCAGCCAATTACGCTCTAATCCATTTCCGATCAAGAAGTGCATTTAGTCCAGTTTGGGACTGATAGCACTAATTTAGTGCTATATTTATACCTTTATTTAGCTAGCTTTAAGGTTTAAATGTGAGCTTTCACATTGATTATTTGCTTATTTCAGGAAATCGAGCAATTCCAAGAGAAATGGATGAAGTTGGAGCAAGATGTTGAAGATGGTGCTAATTTAGAGCCATTTGAGAAGCTAAATAGTGGAAGAGATGAAGTGCTAGTTGTTGGGGCTGTGAAGACGGTGTTGCAATGCCTCAATTTAGAAGGAAAACACGAGAGCTAGCATTGCAACACTACCCTGTGGCATTCCAACACTAGAATCACACAAGGAGGAGGCATTCTGTCAGTAGCATTACAATGTTGCCTTCATGTGCACAGTGAATTTGACATCATTTTGGACAACGTTGCAACGCTATCCCTAGCGTTGCAACACTATCGCGATAGCAGCTTTAAGTAGTTCGCTTCTTTGCTCGATTTGAGGGATGACACTTAGGGTTTTAGACCTATTTTACGAACATAGAGTGAATTTGGATAGCGGGGGAGCTTTTCGAGGCTATTCGGTGAAGGTTCGAGGCTCGAGATCACTGAGATCAAGGTTACAGTTGAGGATCGACGTGGTTTTAGCTCTCTTCCCTTCTTTTTCCTTTTGAGTTTTTGTAATTGGGTTGTAATGACTGGTTTTATGACTGTTTTGATTATGTTTAGTGGCTGATTACATTAGTTTGGGGAATTAATGTAGCTAATGGATACTTGTAGTTAATTAATTCACGTTTATGGATATTGTATCTCTTCTTAATAGCTTTGTCCATTGGGTTCTTAATGCCTTTAACTGTTGGGTTTTATGTCCTAAAACTCGTGGTTTGTAAACTAAATGTATATTCTATTTTGCAATAAAGATGTTATTGAGGTTTATTCAGTAAATGTGTTATTGAATAAAGTGAATTGCGTCATTTTAACCTAAATCCAACAAATTAAGAACCCTTGGCTATAGTATGTATACTTGAACTTCATGTGGAGACATGAATATGGATCAAGTTCGAGTAATAGCCAGAATGGTCTAGTATAGGGATAGGGCTGGGTACCTTATCCTGGGGACACTATAGACGTGACCCGCTTTGTATAGTACAAACAATGTGATCCTAAATCGTTCATGTGGAGACATGTGAGTGGGGGCATCCTATGTAATGAGTTTGCATAAGATCAGACTGCGAAATAGTCACTTATACTTTTTAACTCCGTTTACTGTCATAACTGACTATTTCATATGATGACCTGGGTAACTCGATCTTAATCCTGAGCACGCTATGAACTCCTATTTATTCGGGATTATCCTTTGATTTTCTAGTGGCCCGAGATTGCTGACTCAATAAGCCTCCCATTTTAGGGATAAGATAGGGTAGATAGCGGGGGACATAGTCCTGCAAGAACGAATTCACTCCTACCCGCTTTAGGGTTTAGTAGAGAGGTTGTTCCCTTAAGTGCTGACTCCGGATCTTGAACAAGGGGCCCCACCCTTTCATTGGCCAGAGAGGAATTCGGTTTGATGGTTGGACCACAAACCAATTGTTCATTAAAGGATCAGTGGGACTTGAGGAACAAAAAGTAATTACAGGGGTAAAACAGTTTCTTAGACCCAACTGTAATTACGAACAACCTGTGAAGGGTCGACTTACTAATCATGGTTATATCAAGTGAACAGAAATATATCTACAGTGAGGAGAGTGCAGCCGTTGGGCTTTAGTGGAGTGTCCCGACGGTTAACGAATGTTGATTAGCTTGGATAAAGAGTTTGGCCGGTTAGTCTCGTATCGTTGGAGCTCATGATCTGTAGGTCCATTAGGTCCTCCTTGTTATCTTGGACTAAGCCTTGTAACAGTATGAGAGAAAATAATTTGAATTGTTCGAATTCGAGTTTTGGAAGTAAACGTTAATTATATGCGATATACATAACGTATTATAGTTTAATTATGAATTAAACTATGAGGAAAAGAGATGGACATATTTAAAATGATTTAAATATGGGTTCAGTCTAATATATGAATAAGGATTCAAGTTCGAGAGGTCGGTTTTGAGATCGGGATTTGATCCGGTTATTTAATTAATATTTGATATTAAATCAAATAATTAAACTAATTAATTAATAATCAATTTTGTTTAAAATTAATTTAGAAATAATTTTAAATTACAAAATTGAATTTCAAAGTGGGAAATGTTGAAGTTTGTGGTGGTTGTATGACTAACCTCTCTCAAACTCAAAATTCACCAAAATTGGACACCTCTTTGATGACTAACCTCCTTGCTTATGTGTTGTCATGTTTAGCAAGCTTGATGAAGTTTGTTAATGGCTTTAATTAGCAATGAAACACAAGGGACTTGGAGATTTTGAAAAAAAAATTGTTGTAGATTTTTACAGACCTTTGCCATCTCTCTCTCAAAATTCTCTCAAACTAGGATCCCACAATCCGTTTCAAGGCCTGAGGATAGTAGGGAAGACACTAGAGGTGGTCCACGAAGTCTTCGTGTTTAGAAATTTGCAACGAGTTTGGAGAATTTGAGCTTCAAATGTGAGTTTTCTTATACTCTATTTTTCGGTTTTGAGCATGTTGTTTGTTTGATTAAATTGATGTAATTTGAGTGCTTAAGATCTAAAATTGCTTCCGCTTTTGTGATATTAACTCTTTCATTAACAAAGCAAAGAATAGGGTTAAATGATCATTATATTAATTGAGCTCGACAGAGTACATTAAACTTAGAAAAATAATTGATAAAGAGCTTGTCGAAGGCTCTATCAAATATATTCATTTACCTAGACCTCTAAAATTTATAGTAATAGTGGGCAGGGTCGATCGCAGGGATTGGATTCTTTAATTTAACTAAATACCATTGTTAATAATGCTCAATTTTATCTAGAGGATTGAAACTTGAGATATAGTTAATCTATAACCTAAAAATATATATTTACAAGATTGGAGACCATTTTAGAGAAATTACATGTGAGTAATATTTTAGCCATGAAGCACCACTTGGTCTAAATCCAAAAACGTAAAAACATGCAATGATCATAAGTTAGAAGATCACCAAATTGGTTAAATAACTTTTCCAAGCCCAATTAAAATCATGCCAAACTGAATCCTTAACCTTCCAATCTAATTCTTCAATTAAGCATGCCAACAAGTGAATCTTTTACAACTTTTAATAATAAATCATTCATTCCCATGCAACAATAAATTATTAGTCATGCATCGCACTAAAATTCAAGTCTCACATTCCCAAGCTAAAACTAAAATTAAAGATACTATACTTTGGCCACAAGCTCAGATATAGAAACATAAATAATATTACATGATGATAAGAATCAAAATTCAAGCCAAGTCTTAACAATTACAAGTTCCTAGAGTTTACCTATGCAAAGTCTACAATAACAAAATCTAAACTCTAGAAATTGTTCAAAAACAACAACAAAATAGATGGAAAGAGAGAGAAACTCTTAGACGCGTGCCAATCCTTGTTCCTGTCGCAATGTCCCGCAATCTCAAGCTTAGAATCCATTTCTTGCTCTCAAAAGTACTCTCTTAGATTTCCAAAAACTAGGTGTGTTTCGAAACTAGGGTGTATTTTCTCCAAAAAGCCTCACCCAATCCACAGCCAAAGAGACAAATTTATACTGCTCGGGACAGCTTCTCGACGCTGTACCTAATTCACACAATAAAGACTACGGACGGAAAGGACCCGGTGCCCCGTATTTTCAGCGTCTCAACGCTATAAAGCAGCGTCTCAACACTGTTTGTGCAGAAATTCTGCTTTGCAAGGCTCCACATATGGCGTCTCGGCGCTCTCGCTTATTGCTTCAATTCTCTTCACTTTTTCACTTGATAGCTCCAATTGAAGTCAAATTACTTCCTTTTTCATCCTAGTATTGGCATTTTTCTCGGTTTTGCTTTTTTAGCTCAGAACATACAAATTACACACAAAAAGCATCAATATTATCTTTTAAAACCAAAAACTAGCATTAGTCTAAGTCCAGGTAATAGCACACTTTCGTTCACTATCAACAATGCATGACAATTAAATTTCGCCTAAGTGACATAGGAACAATGGAAATTAATTAAGTTTGAAAATGAAGGTTCGTTAATGCCATGTGAGGATTAATTAATGAGGCAAAGGATTCATTGCAATTAGACTTCTAGACCTAGTAATTAGATGAGATAACAATACTAATAGCTAAGTTAATTAATTTCAAGATCGAATTAGTGAAATTAATTCCCTAAATGTCTTTAATCCTGTCGTTCTCAATCGTAGCTTACTTTGCATGTTTTTAGTTATTTTAATCACCTGTTGATAGCATGCATAAATGTGCTATTTTTAGGCTTAGTTTTTGGCTAGTTTTGCTATGATTTTGTATGCTTTCATGTATTTCTATGTTTATTCTCAGAAACCGAGCAATTTGGGCAAAACCAAAGAATCATGAGATAATTGGACAAATTTGGGCAATTTAAAGCCATAATTGAAAATTCAAGCATGGAAGAAGAGGAACAAGGCTATTGGACCTGAGAGCATAGCATTGCAACGCCAAAGAAGAAGCCTTTGTACCTTGAAGACCCGAGGGCACAACGTTGCAACGTTGGTTATAGCGTTGCAACGCTGGCTGAAAAAGATTTTTCCTTTTTTAAAAAAATGCTATGGACAGCGTTTGGAGAGCCGAGGAGACCTTTAGAGAGCCTAGGAGGAGACTCAAAGCTCGAAATCGTGGACATCACGTCGGAGACAAGTGTTGGCATGCGACGTAAGTTTCTTCTCTATTTATTTTACTTTTCTCTTGAATTTAGGAGTTTTTGTGGGCTGTACTTATGTTGTAACTATGTGTTTAGACCCTTACTTGATTGTAGTTGTTGAACATTTGGTTGATTTTTAGTTTAATTTATATATTGACGTCTTTTATGCATCTTGCTATATTGTCTTAACCTTTGGCCATGGTTTTGCATGTTTAACTAAATTTAGCTTGCGAGAGTAAGTTTAGTTATAGAACATTAGATGCATAACTAGATTTAATTTATTGCACAAGAGTGAGTAGATTAATTCTATAAGCCTTAAGAGAATAACTTAATGCCATGTTTAGTAATAAAAATAGACCGAGAGGTTGATTTGTTGCTAGGCATAAGTTCAATTGAGCTCGAGAGAGGATATTGATTATTTAGAAATTATTGGCTTAAGATGGTTAGTATAAAATCAAGTTATCAATCAATTCAAGTTGGGCTTAAGGTAATCAACCATGCATGTTTTTCAAAATTGGACTCCAAAGCATGTACATATTAGTTTAGATTTTATTTGTCTTTTGATCACTTTAAAGTTTTGTGTCTCTAAATAAAATTGGGCATAATTAATTGTGGTACTTAATTACTCTAAGAACTCCAATCCCTGTGGATGACCCTGACCACTATTATTGCAAAATACTTAGAGGTCTGGTTTTTATAAATTTAATCTTGATAGAGCCTTCGACAAGCCTACTATCAAATTTGGTGTCGTTGCTGGGGATTGGCATATTTTAGTTTAATTAATATCGTGGTGAAAGTGCTAAATTTTAATTTAGAGTGTAAATAGTGTATATTTGTAGTTCCTTCTTTTTGCTTTCATTTAGAGGCTTATCTTTGTTTTATTTTTATCTTGCTTGTTTTATTTTCTTTTGAGTCATAGTCCATTATTTTTGGTTGTGTGATTATTTGGTGTTGCTTGAAAGCCTGGGATTAATTGTTGTTTTGTTTAATGGCTTCTAATAGATTTGGGTGGCCCTTTAGGGAATATGAGCCCGAAGAACCAACAACACCTTCTAGTTCTGTTTCCATTAGTTATCCCTCTTTTGACCATGAGCCTGTTAGTGCAAATTATGTGTTTCATGGTTATCAAATGCCTAGTTATTATCATACTGAATCTATGAGTTATGGAAATCCCATGTATGGTAATGATGAATGTATTTGGACCCATGAACAATATCCTAATTTCTTTCCAGAATCCCAAATAGAGAAAGAATCCCCCTTGGAGAGAATGTTGAAGGAATTTATAAAGGAGACTAGACTTAGGAAGTTACAGTTTGATGAGAAGTTTAAGAGTCTCCATACCCCTAAGGAGGTTAGTGAAGTGAAATCCACTTCCATAGGATGTCCAGTGAGTCAATTGATCACTGATTCACCGATAGCCTACCATGAGCATGATTCTTTCGATTCTACTGAGTTTGGGCAGTTGAGGGAGAGTGATGTTGAGAATAGGGAGGAATTAGAAAGTTTAGATGCACACCAGGATCGAGTCAGTGAGGACGAGAGAGAGGATGAGCCTATCTTAGTTGAGGAGGTTCAGGAGGTAGAGTTTGAGGCTAGAAGGCCTTTGTCTGGTTTGTCTTCTAATTCATCTCTTATATTTGAGTGTTTTGTTTATTCTCACGAGTCCGTGTCAGAGTCTTTTTATTTTGATCTTTCTCCTTTTATGCTTTTCTTATTCAAAAATACCAAAAATATTTCTACTTCAGGGTCTCACGAGAAGCTAGTGTTTCTACTAGCTTTGGTGTGTTTTGTAGATTCCAGGAAGAGAAGCCCGAAGAAATGGGAGAATTTCTATGTACCATGAAAGATCACATGAGTCTAGTCTAGCTGAAGACGTTAAAGAAAGCGCTTCTTGGGAGGCAACCCAAGTTTTCTTTCTTTCATTTACTTTTCTTGTTTGTTTTTCTTTCCTAGTATAGGTTATTTTGAAAAAAAGTACCAAGTAAATCTCGTTCCCATTTTGTAGGACATTGACTGCATTTAGACACCTCTTAGCCAATTCAAAGAACTATCCTGGAACAGTCTCTCATTTTATCAGGCCAGTATCATTCACTTACTTTATCTTTGTCCTTATTTATTTCATTGACTATATTACATTGAGGGCAATGTATGTTTTAAGTTCGGGGGTAGGTAGTACTGTGCAGTCCTGATAATTCTACGAATTTTGAGTAAATTTTTTTTTCTTAAGCATGCTTGAATGATTGATAATACATGATGATTGATTACGAAAGCCTAGGAAGTAATCTAAGCGAATTTTTTTTTGCAATAGAATGACTTCTGAAGCATGTCCTAAATTAAGTATATTTGAATTTTATCTTTGACTTCCTTGCAACAAATGAGCACATAACTGGCTTTCTATTATGTTTGAACACTATGATGCCTTTGTTAAGTCTAGAGGTTGTTGTCACCCTAATAGGCTTAAGAACTAATTGAGAGTTTACTTACAGGAAAGTTAGTAATTGAAACTTGTTTTAATAAAAGAAACTTGTATCTTTATTGATTTTTTAGCATGTCTAAAGAATTTGAAAACATGTTTTTATCAATAATTCTGTGCTTAATGTGCATGGATCAAAAGAGCTACCTCCATTGTGATCAGTTAGGACATCCATTGAGTGAGTGCTCTGGATAAGGGTCCCTACAGTAGAAGTGTGAAAGCCAGGATCTCCATAAAAAGGAAAAAGATAAGTTTTGGGGTTAGTAACCCTTCAAATGCTTAAGAAAATGAATGATTAAGTAGATTTCTCTCTATAATGTAAAAAAGCTTGAAAATTGGAACTTAGGGCCAGTGTAGGGGAAAAACGAAGGAAAGCCTTGGTAAAAGTGTCTTAAGCTAGTAGAAACTAATAGAAAGGAAGTTACACACATGCGCCCGCACAAGGAATGAGATAGATAGAATTTAAATTGCTTAGTGAAGAGCATGTTAAGACTTTATTCTACTGTTTTATATCAATTAGATCACTGAGGATTGAGTCATGAATCGTGTGTTAGAGATCTTCTGAAACTGTCATTTTGGTTTTGTTTTGCTCGAGGACTAGCAAAAATCTAAGTTTGGGTGTATTTGATAGCATGCATAAATGTGCTCTTTTTAGGCTTAGTTTTTGGCTAGTTTTGCTATGATTTTGTATGCTTTCATGTATTTCTATGTTTATTTATCAGAAACCGAGCAATTTGAGCAAAACCGGAGAATCATGAGGTAATTGGACAAATTTGGGCAATTTAAAGCCATAATTGAATTCAAGCATGAAAGAAGAGGAACAACGCTATTGGACCCGAGAGCATAACGTTGCAACGCCAAAGAAAAAGCCTTTTTACCTTGAAGACCCGAGGGCACAACGTTGCAACACTGGCTGAAAAAGATTTTTCCCTCTTTTAAAAAATGCTATGGACAGCGTTGCAATCCTGCCCCTAGCTTTGCAACGCTGTCCTGATTCTATAAAAGGAAAAGTTGAGTTTCGAGAAGAGGGAGCCATTTTGAGAGACCAAAAGCCCTAAACTCGATTCAAGCACTGTCTAAGGACATAGAGGAGGCCATTAGAGAGCCGAGGAGGAGACTCAAAGCTCGAAATCGTGGACATCACGTCGGAGACAAGTGTTGGCACGCGACCTAAGTTTCTTCTCTATTTATTTTACTTTTCTCTTGAATTTAGGAGTTTTTGTGAGTTGTACTTATGTTTTAACTATGTGTTTGACCCTTGCTTGATTGTAGTTGTGGAACATCTGGTTGATTTTTAGTTTAATTTATATATTGACGTCTTTTATGCATCTTGCTATATTGTCTTAACCTTTGGCCATGGTTTTGCATGTTGTTTAGTTATAGAACATTAGATGCATAACTAGATTTAATTTATTGCACGAGAGTGAGTAGATTAATTCTAGAAGCCTTAAGAGAATAACTTAATGCCATGTTTAGTAAGGAAAATAGACCGAGAGGTTGATTTGTTGCTAGGCATTAGTTCAATTGAGCTCGAGAGAGGATATTAATTATTTAAGAATTCTTGGCTTAAGATTGTTGGTAAAAAATCAAGTTATCAATCAATTCAAGTTAGGCATAAGGTAATCAACCATGCATGTTTCTCAAAATTGGACTCCAAAGCATGTACATATTATTTTAGATTTTATTTGTCTTTTTTATCACTTTAAAGTTTTGTTGCTCTAAATAAAATTGGGTATAATTAACTGTGGTAGTTAATTAAATCTAAGAACTCCAATCCCTATGGATGATCCTGGCCACTATTATTGCAAAATACTTAGAAGTCTGGTTTTTATAAATTTAATCTTGATAGGGCCTTCGACAAGCCGTCTATCACCTGCTTCTCGAGTTATTTCTCTAAACATAATTAATTGTAAGTATTTTCAGTACTCAACCAACCATAACAATTCCCTGTGGATACGATATCAGGTTTACTCATACCTCTTTATTACTTGGGCCCATGCACATGCGGTAACGCATAGCTGTGCTAGCATCAGGGACCTTGGAGCCTATAACTATTTGGTTTCACCATGAGATCCCAATAAATAAATACCAGATTATAGCCTTCTAATGATGAAGATAAAGGTTGGATCCACGCGACTCATTCAAGGAGACAAGAAAAAAAACCTACTCCAAATGAATCTTGCTTATTCAAAATCCACAAAAGAAATAATAGGTGTCAAAGAAAGAAAAAGCTTAGGAAGCCTAAACTTTAGAAGAAAGAGAAAAAAAAAATTCTCCACATTATAAATAAGAAAGAAAACTCTGCAAGTTCATATTGCATCAATGTGGAAGAAGTCTATGATTCGAAAGAAGTCGAGAAAAGGACTTCTATCTTCAATCGGATCAAATCTTCAACTATTCGACCTTCAGTTTTCCAAAGAATGAGTATGGTCACAACAAAATAAGAAAACAAATATATAACCTCTAACTTCACTCGACCTTCAGCCTTCCAAAGGCTAAACATCTCCACAATGAGGAAATACCAATGAGATTAATTCATGAAAGTTTGTCGGAGTATTGGAAAAGAGGAAGAAATTAAAAAGAGATTGGAAATTATACTAATTTGTTGTTTTTGTGTAGGTTTGGAGCAAGTACAAAAAATGCAGTTGCATTCAATTTTGGAAATGCAATTGCATTTCTTCAGGAAAACAAGTTTGTGAGCAAGCACAAAATGCAATAGCATTCCATTTTGGAAATGCAATTGCATTCCTCAGAAAACAAGTCCGGAAAACAAGCAAAAAAATGCAATTGCATTCTAGAATGGAAATGCAATTGCATTTCTGGAAAATTTTGATAGATCTGAAAAATAATGCAACTGAAATGCAATTGAAATGTAATTGCTTTTTTTGGAAAATCTGGAAAATGCGAGATTTACGAAAATTTTGAAATTTATGGAGATTTTTACAAGATTTGGGAGATTCTTCAGCCTGATTTCATGCCTACAAGTTTACCCAAGATTGAATGACCACAAAGATGGAAACCCTAGCCCTATACCTATAAAAATGGGGAAAACGAAGCCAAACGGGAATGGATTTTTGTACGCCAAAAATTCTGCACTATTCTTCATCTTGTTTTTCTGCTATTTTGCTATTTTTCCAGAAACCTCGAGCTGCTAGTCTATTCGATCCAATCCAGATGAAAGTCTATGATTGTTACAATTCAATTCTCCTTGACAAAGATCGAATCGGTTGAGATTGAGGAGAGTCTAAAAGTTAATTTGCTCCAAGCTTCGACATTCGTTCTTGTTTTCGAATTAATGTTCAAGTTTAGCTTTCTGCACTTTTTATGTCTTTAGTTCATTTTGTTTTCCATCTTCTTTAACATACCAATGTTTAGTTCTGTATTCTTATTCTTTACTTATTAACAAGTTTTACTTTGAAGATTTTGAGAAGTTTCAGTTTGTTAATGCAAGACTATTTCTCATACTTTTTGAATTTCATTTTCATTTACAGCAGTTGTATTTTTTTTTATTAGTTGATTATGAATTTCTTCTTATTTAAAGTTTTGTTTTTCTCTTCTTCAATTATGAGCTAAGTCTTTCTTTGGGATTCAAGTATGTGAATGCCCTAGAGATAGGAATATAGGCCAAATTGTTAGAACAACCTTGCTTACTCTTATAGCATTGTTTGCTTTTATTGATTAAAATTTTCATTACTAGTTTAGATTGATCACCTAGATTAGTATACAAAAACCGGAGTCTAATTTTGAAAAGGTTAGATAAAAATTATAAAAGCAATAAAGGAAAATAGCCTAGACATAGGAATTTGTTTTTTACCCTAGACATAGGGAAAAACCTTTAAAACCAAAAGAATTGTGTTTCAAAATTAACTAAGATCGTATTAGCCATAGAAATATCGGTTTAATCACTTAGCCTCCTAACGATACTTCATAAAAGGTCGAATAGGTGTTGAATTTGATTTACAAAGCTTAAGTGCTGAGTCAAAGGATTGCAATTGCAATTAGGCCGCAATTTCTTTCAATGAGGCAAAAACACGTTTGAATCCCTCTTTTATCATTTTTATTTCTTCTTTTCAAAAACAACAAAAACAATCCCACTTATTGTTTTACATTTGTTACTCACAATTGCAATTTGAAAATGCCTTTGTTTATTCTCTTGAATTTTGTTGTATTCGTTCCCTGTGCGATCCATACTCTGGAATACTTTCGGTTTTATATTACTTGCATCGACAGTGTGCACTTATAATAAACTGGAGCTTTGTTTTTAAACTAAAAATCTTTTCTTAAAGCCCCCACATTTCAGTTCGATAATTCATATATATTAGGGTGATACTACAAAGATGTTCATCCCTATTGAGGCAAATGTCGCAAATCAAAGGTGTTTGTCCCTACTGAGGGTGATGCCACAATTTGAAGTTTTCAACCCCACTAACGATGACAATGCGACATTTAATCTTATTGATGGTGGTGCAGCAAATTGAAGACACACAAACCTTATGAATGAGACACTACAAGTTGCAAGTTGGATCCACACAAGAGAGATTTGCTGGTTTTATGTTTCAGGCTTTGCTCTCTTCATGTTCCAAGCTCCACTTACTTCAAGTCTTTAAGTGTTAGGCTTTGCTCACTTCAAGTTCCAAGCCCCGCTTAATTCAAGTCTTCAATTTGCAGGCTTTGCTTGTTTCAAGTCCTAAAGTTTTGGGCTTTGCTCACTTCAAGTTTCGAGCTCCACTTACTTCATGTCTTCAAGTTGTAGGCTTTGCTCGCTTCAAGTCCTCAAGTTTCAAGCTTTGCTCGCTTCAAGTCCTCAAGCTAAGTTTGCTTCAAGTCTTCAAATTAAGTTCGACTGCTACATCGCTTCAAGTCTTCAAATTAAGTTTGATGGCTTCATTGCTTCATCTTCCAAGTTAAATTTGATGGCTTCGTCACTTCATCTTCTAAGTTAAGTTCGATGGCTTCGCCGCTTAATCTTCGAAGTTAAGTTTGATAGCTTCGTCATTTCATCTTCCAAGTTAAGCTCTAAGTTAAGTTGGACGGCTTTTGTCTCCAAGTTATGTTTGATGGCTTTGTCACTTCATCTACAAGTTAAGTTTCATGGCTTTGTCACTTCATCTTCCAATTAAGTTCTATAACAGCCAACGATTTCAGATACTATTAATGCTCTTCAATGGATTGAATTTTTGGAAAATTAATTTGTCAAGCTCTTTTTCTTTTTCTTTTTTAACTGTGGTTGGTTTGTAAATTTGGAAAGTTCGAGGCTCCATGAGCTAAGCTTGGTTTTAATTAAATACCAAATCAAATTTGTTGACAATAAATGTAAGTGGCTTGTTGTTAATTTGGGTTGATGAAAAGGGCAAATTGGGAAAGGAAATTGTGAATTAGGATTTTCGATTGAAGGGAAATTGTGAATTAGGATTTTTGATTGAGGCTTTAAATACCTTTTTTTTTTGTCATTTAGTGGGCACGAATCCCTAGGCCCTTCTTCTTCCCCAAGTTCTCTTCTCTTTCA
This sequence comes from Trichosanthes truncata, assembly GCA_033996785.1. NCBI lineage: Eukaryota > Viridiplantae > Streptophyta > Magnoliopsida > Cucurbitales > Cucurbitaceae > Trichosanthes > Trichosanthes truncata. The sequence continues at coordinate 14,724,207 of MU867261.1, read as the reverse complement.
CGATAGTAACACAACCACCATCTTGCTCCATCGATTTCTTCTTCCTCTTCTTTTCGGTGACCCACACGCATGCAACCAACACCCACCCCGATGTTCTCCATAGCAAGCCTTCTCCAGACGTCTTCTTCTTTCTTTCAACAACGAACCCATGGCGTCATTGAGGGGTATCGAGTGTGGGTTTGTGTTTTATGACAATCTACGCTTCCTTCACCGCTCTCTCTCTACAGTCGACAACTGCGCATGTACTAGTGGTGGCGAGATTTTAAGGAATGACCAGCTGATCACCCATTTTAGTGACAGCAATTTCTTCCTCCCAACGGTGACAGGGGAGTTGTTCCTGACGATCAGTGTGAGTTGTTTCGTTTAGTAGAGTTTCGTGGTGTTTTGATTCTCTTTTTCGTTGACCCATGAGCTATTTGACTCCATTTTAGAATACGCTTCCATCCCCGAGTTAAGTTTGGTAGCTTCCATCTCCGAGTTAAGTTTGGCAACTTTCTCTCCAAGTTAAGTTCAGTGGCTTTCATCTCCAAGTTAAGTTCGATGGTTTCATCACTTCATCTCCAAGTTAAGTTCAATGGCTTCATCACTTCATCTTCCAAGTTAAGTTCAGCGACTTTCATCTCCAAGTTATGTTTGATGACTTCGTTGCTTCATCTTCCAAGTTAAGCGCCAAGTTAAGTTCGACAGCTTTTTTCTCCAAGTTAAGTTAAGTGACTATTATTTTATCTTCGAGTCAAGTTCAACAGCTTCAAGTTAAGTTTGGCGGTTTTCAACTGTAAGTTAAGTTTTGCGGTTTTCATCTCCAAGTTAAGTTTGGCAGCTTTCATCTCCAAGTTAAGTTCAACGACTTTCATCTCTAAGTTAAGTTCGACGACTTTCATCTCCAAGTTAAGTTTGACAGCGTCTATCGCTTTAGCTAAAAGTTATGTTTGATGGCTTTCGTCGTTGTTGCAAAGTAGGCAATGAACATTGAGGGACACAATCATCTTTACTCTCCCTACTATAAGTGTTAGCCCTATACTTGCTTCGTGTAGGAGATTTCATAATTTTCTATTTCAGAGTATTCAATGAACACTGGGAGACACAATCACCTTTACTCGTGTTGGCCCTACTATAAGTGTTACCCCTATAATTGCTTCGTGTTGGAGATTTCATAATTTTCTGTTGTAAAGTAAGGGATGAACACTAAGGGACAAAATCACCTTTACTCATGTTGGAGATTTAAAAAATATGGAAAATGCGTAAATCACGGAAATTACGAGATATATGGAGATTTTTGCATTTTCCAGATTTTTGCAGAAATGAAATTGCATTCTAATTGCATTTCTGTTGCATTATTTTCCAGAATTACTAGAATTTTCCAGAAACACAATTGCATTTCCATTATGGAATGCAATTGCATTTTGTGCTTGTTTTCCAGACTTTTTTCTAAAGAAATACAATTGCATTTCCAAAATGGAATGCAATTGCATTTTTGTAGTTGCTCCAAACCTACACAAAAATAACAAATTAGTGTAATTTCCAATCTCTTTTCAACTTCTTTCCTCTTTTTCATTACTCTAACAAGCTTTTATGAATTTATCTAATAAACACTATTTTTAGCTTGTTTGTCATACAACAAAACACACAAAAATGACAAGAACAACCTAGTTTAGGGTCAAATAATTCTCATAAATGGGAATTATCAATAAGCGTCACCTCTATACTTTCTTTGTTCTGTCTTCGACATGGAGATTTCATAATTTTCTGTTATAAAGGAAGAGATGAACACCAAGAGACACAATCACCAGTTTAGGTGTTGGCTCTACCCTATACTTGTTTTTTTTCCTTTCAACTCTGGGGGCAATGTAGCTTCAAATATAGAACAAAAAAGAAAGAAAAAAATCACAAAGAAAAATTGAGATTACCTCAAAAGTCTACCTACCTCACAAGTGAAGGTCAATGTTAAAGCAAAGCTCCAAAATAAAGTTACTAATATCGACTCCTAGAAAAGAGAAAAATATATATATATGTTATTAGAAAAGCAAATAAAGGAAAAAAAGGGCCTTTAAAAAAACGGGGGTAAAAGAATTGAAGTTAAGCCCAAAGTTGGGAAAAAATCAAGATGAAATAAAAAGAAAGAAAGAAAAATTAAATGGGCAAGAAAAAGCTAGAGGAACAAAAGAGGCAGTAAAACTTGGAAAAATTTGTAAAGGAAAGGAGTTGGAAAGTAGAAGTTTTCAACAAAGGAAAGTGAGGCAATCTATTCATCAAAATTTACCCCTATTTTCTCTGTCTTCAACCTACACCCTCTTTCCTCTTTTCCTCTCTTCCTCTCTTCCTATCTTCTTCCATGAAAGCTTCTTCTTCCTTTAGCAAAACTCATTTTGAAGGAACCTCAAATACTCATCATAGTAAATTGACAGCGGTCAACGACAACCCACATTCTAGTGAGATCCACGAACTCAGTACAACCCACTAGCATTAGATCCGAACTAGAGAACGAAGCCAGCCCACCATCAACACTCATACCCGCGAACCAACGAGGCTCACGCACTGATAACCACACTCCGGAGAACTCTCAGCATGAACTGGTGAACAGGCACAACCTCATCTGGAACTTTTTGGCGGCATACAGTTCTGCGGCACCCATCCACCTGAACATCAACAACCAAACTATAGCCCCCTGCCCATGCAAAATCGAGCCCAAAGCGTGTAGTTCTCCTACATGAATCCACAGGAAAGCTTTTATGAGTTCAACGCACAGAGGAGAACCACGAACTTAGCACACCAGCTCCTACGGGCACTGCCGTCTGGTTTCTTGTTTGACTAATAATTAAGAGGAGTAAATATGAGTTATATGCATGCAACAACAATTTAATGCAATGAATATATGTGTATTAGGCGGTGATTATGCACAAATTGAGATGTGGTTAGTATTAACCCCACATTAAGCCAAAATGCAAACCTAACGTAAGCAAATAATACTTGGTGAATATTCCAAGGTCGAGATCCTCAGGGACTTAATTTTATAACACTTGACTCTTTAAAACAATGTTCAAAGCAGTGGTGAGGAACAAGATATAATTGATGTGAGTGAAAAAATATCTAACTGAGCATAGAAGAAAATGTGAATAAAACTTTAGATTGTAAATAATAATTATAGACAAGGGTCTGACCACAGAATCCTTTAGTATGCATCATTCTGATCATTTCTATGTATGTTGGATGTTATTCCTTAAAAGCATGAATATCTACTTATTCTAACACTTTCATGAAGAATGTTAAGCTCATTGTGCAGTCATATTTCTATGCTCAACACAATGTTTTAATTCCTGACTCATTTAAGCTTACAAGGGGTTAGCTTTTTTCTAAGATAATCTAGTGATTCATTTTCACTCTTGTTTTTTCTTGGACTTTCCACACACCTTCACCCTTTCGGCATGAATGCACGATGTTACCTTTCTCGATTGGTCGAATGGAGATTAGCAATGGAAGTATTACAAACACCCAATAAAACTAAGGATTAACAGCCACAAACATTGATGAGTCAGAGAGTATGCACACTAAATTCTTCTTAGGTCATCCCCTTAAGCAATTTAGCTACTCATGCCTACCAACACAACTGGAAATGCGAAAAAGTAAAAATAAATTGCCATTACTTTAACTAATAACGTGATTACGGACAAGAATAAAAATAGTCAACTGATACAGTGAACTCTAATGAAGAAATAATTTACAACTAAAGATGGTTTACTAAACAAACTACAAATAAGTACTACAATGTGCAACTATATAAATAAAAGGTAAGGGTGAGAAAGTTGAAGTTTTCAATCTTCAGCTTCAATGGTTTCTTCAAAGCAATGCAGGAAATTGAAAGTTAAAGAAAACAATTACTGAAGAACGGAGGAATGAAGAAAGAACGAAGAACGAAAAAACAGGAGAGGAATCCCTTTTCATCTTTAGCTGGGGCATATATATATGCGTTCAACCAATTAGAGAGAGGAACATTGCCCTTGTCAGCATCAACCCTTCCTGCTTCAGATGCCAGTTGACTTATTTGGTTCAATCTGAATTATCCACACCACTTAATTACGCATAGGTCCAATGAGCTTAGACCACGTCGCCTTCTTAATCTTTCACAACTTTATCTTCATGTCATGATTTCGTTGAAGTGACAAGTTCTTGGTAGATAACTGAATCTTTCATTGACACTTAGCGTTGAGACTTTGTTGGAGGGTTCGGCGCATCTTTCTCCGTTGTTTTACTCAGCGTATTGTTATTCTGAAAAATAAAAGTTTTTTTTTCTTGTTAAATGATTTCAGAATACTTTTTTAATTCTCAATTTTCCATATTCAACACATCGTGGTAGACAATGAAATTTTATTAACTAATAGGAACAAACGAGCTCAACACATGCATAATCCTCTATTTTAACCCATATGATCTATTTTTCAATGTAAAATAACTTGTATTTCTACTAGTTACCAAGCACCATCGATAGCTCCAGCAAAGCTACTCGGCGACCTCCTTGATATAATGGGACGCATGGCCACGACAAAATAGAAATTGGCTATCAACCAGACTCTCAAATTCTCTAGATGCCACGACTCCATGAATGAAACCCATTCATCTTTTCACGCATATATACCAAAAGTTTTGAGAGATTCTCTCATAAATTTGTTAAGATTTCATACCAAATTTGGGTTGAATTAGAAAAATCTTCTTTCTAGATTGGATTTCCATCCAAAATCAGAACTTTAGTTGGACCAAATTTTGTTACCTCATGCCCCAAATTTGGCTGGAATCCAATTTCTAAATTTAGACCATACAAAATTGGAGTAAAATTGTGACGCCCTGTGTCACAATCGCACTCTTTTGCAACGGGACAACGATTGTGTGGCACTTGCTCTAGCCAGGCGAGCAAGTTAGCCATACGAAAAATGGAAGTTGCGGACTACTTCCGTATATGGTCTAGCCTCCCCTCGGGTCTAGGGAGAAAAGGTTTTAGAAAACGTGAGAGAGAAAGTGTTTTGGGAAATGTTTAAGAAAGAGTTTTGTTATACGCAAGTAAACAAGAAAATGACAACAACGGCTTAATAGCATATAACTCTGGGTAGGAAGGTTGGACAACTAGTCATACCCCCCTATAGTACATTCTAGGATTTTAGCCTTTGACAGGCTTGAACATGAAAGTGGACGAGGAGTCATACACTAACAAATTTACAAGTAAAGTAAAGAACAAAGGTAAAAAGACATAAAATGAAAGCATGGCTAAAAGGGGTTGAGATGGGCATGCAGCCACGGGCAACACACCCTAGACAAGCATGACTGTGACATTCTCTCCCACTTAAATGCTTGATGTCCCTGTCAACTGACTCTGCTCGAACTCAACGGTCTCACGAGCGCCCTATCTTCAAATCTTCGAGACGGTCCCAGCGGACCTCTATGTTCTGGCTTCTCTTCCAGTCTTCAAGAAACTTCTTCATATTCTCGCTTTGATTCGCTTTTGGAGGTGCCCTCTCGGCCAATGCCTCAAAAGCATTCTTCAAGGTGATCGGCAGAATCGACGCTTCTTGCCTTCTCGTCGAATTATACCATTTCTGTTCGACCCATTCCCTTGTGCTCATTGGTGCTTCCCTTGCATACTTTCGAGCAACTTATGGCTTCGATTTCCATTCCATAGAGGGGCTATCACTGTGGTGATTCTTTCTTCCCCAAGGCTGACCAACATCATGGACCTCGGCGTTGCAATATCTATCTTGACCCCTATTCAATTGGAGGGCTGATAACCATTTTGCCTCATTTGGCTATCTCAACTCGGCATGGACCACGGTGGGGTTGGACCCCGTGATTACTAAACTCTTTACCAGCGGCATCGGTATTACCTTGTGTTCGAGGAGAAATTCCATCCCCAACACAATGTCGAAGTCGTCCATCTTGACGACCACAAAGTCGGTTTGACCAGTCCAATCGCCCATCTTTACCCACACTCTTCGTGCGACCCCCACGATGGGTAGGGCTGTCGAATTGACTGCTTTGATCTTCCCCGTATCTCTAACCCAACGCAGGTTCAACCGTCGAGCTTCTGCTTCCGTCATGAAGTTATGGGTTGCTCCTGAGTCGACCATGGTACTTTTCGTGAGTTTCTGATTGATCCATGTGTCGACGTACATAAGACCACGTGGAGTGGATTGAATACTTCCTTCCATTCTTTTCTGTAGGGTTGACAGATATTTCAACGCTCCGATGCAAGTGTCGCCCCCATTTTCTTCATAGGTTTCATCCTTGGCCCCTGAAGTACTTGCCAATGAGGCTTGAAAAGCTTTTAGGGTAGCTCTGTTTGGGCATTCATACACTCGATGGGCCCCTTTACATATGAAGCAGGATGGGGGCCTTGGTCTGTAGTTATTCTAATAATGTGGCCCTCGCCACGAATTCCCATTCTTTTGTTGGAGCAATCTATCATCTCTTCCTTCTCTTGTAATTTGGTCCCCTCCCCCACTATTTGGAGAGTTAGGTCAATAATTTCTATTCTCTCTACTTGGATAAGATTGGCTTCGCCTCACGTCTCAAGATTGCTCATTACCTGGGTCATTTGTGAGATCGAACAAACGTTCTGCAACCGCATAAGCTTCCGACAAACTTTGTACTCTTTGTTCGTATAATTTGGACTTGGCCCACGATTGTAATCCCTCAACGAAACAGAAGACTTTGTCTTTCTCCGACATGTCTCTGATGTCTAACATTAGCCCAGCAAACTGCTTGACGTACTCGTGAATGGTCCCGGTGTGTCTCAACTCCCGTAAGTTTCGTCTCGCTAAAATCTCGACATTCTCAGGAAAGAATTGGGAACGTAGTTCTTGTTTCAACCCTTCCCATGTATCTATGGTACATCGCCCTTCTTGAATGTCCATATACCGGGACCTCCACCATAACTTGGCATCATCTGTCAAGTGCATTGTCGCTAGGGTAACTTTTGATTCTTCCGACGTTGTACTTGTGGCCTTGAAGTATTGTTCTAGGTCGAATATAAAATTCTCCAGGGCTTTTGCATAACGAGTCCCACAGAAGGGCTTCGGTTCAGGCACTTTCACCTTATTTAGTTGTACAATGCCCCCAGCTAGGGCTTGATTTTCCACTGCTCTCATGGTGAGATTCACTCGGGTGCTTGTTGCTTAAAAGAGTGTATGCAATTTCAGAATGAAAACACCCTAAATGTGCAAGTATACACAGCCTAAATGCAGCAAGTGATAAGTATTTTTATATCGTTCTCCTTATGGATTAGTTATATGGAGTTTTGCGATGCCTAAGCTGATTTTAGTTAGGTAACAAGAAATAAACATCAATTTGGTGCAATGAAATTAAGAGAACTAAGGAACAAGAGTAAAATGGTGCTGAAATGCTGGAACAACAGGAAAAACAGTAAGTAAAATGAGACTAAACAGAATTTGTGAAGAAGGGATCAGGATTAGGGGTAGGATTTTACTTCATCAAACTAAATGCTATAGCATTGATCATGCTTCATCACTCAATGCAGGGTAATTCGCGGATTCTTCCCAGAATTCCTAAGAAATCAGTGATTAATTCCCATTAACCTCTGAAATTAAGCCCATAACTGCAAACATTAGGTGGGTTACTATCCCTAGTGTCCCCAATTACCTTAGAGAATGCTCCTAACCAGAACTAATGTTATGCCATGCAATCAGTTCATCTCTCCATTTACCAAGTTTAAGAAAAACACAGCTTAGATAAGTTGGCCAGACAATTCCAAGCTAAAAATTTAGCACACAAGGCATAGGAGTGAAGATTATGCAAGTCTACTATTTCATTCAGCAAGAATCAACAATAAATCCCCTAATCCCTCACCCAAGGGGTGATTAGTTCATAATTACAAGAAAAGACAGCAATAAAATAGTAAGAAAAGTCTGAAATAACATTCTAACTCTTGTCTTTAATATCAAAATGCTAGAAAATAAAGAAGTACTGTAGAAACTAGGAGAACTGGACAAGAAATGGTGTTGGGCATCTCCTTTATGACAGGATTCCCTCCTTTCCAGAAGTGGATCACCTCCCAAGAAGGGCTCTTATTCTTCTTCTCGAAACTCAGCCCCTCCAAATGTCTAATCTCCAAGCTCTCTTCCAAAAATGGCAAACTAGGGCTTTATACCTCTCCTCTTCTTTGAAATCAGGGCTGAGTGGACACTTTTAGACTAATGGCAGCACCTCATTCGCTCAAATCAGTACAGGTGTTATAATTTGTCCACGTCAATTAATGAAATAACTCCCACGTGCGTTTTGTGTAACTGATCTCAGGTAAATGCTCCAGCTTTAATAATGCATTATCAAACACAACAATTGCTCCAGCAAGCTTGACTTTCCATCAACAGCAAAGCTCTAGCATTACAGGTTGAATTTTCCAGACTTAGCCATCTTTACCTTCAACAATTGGCCTGCATAAGTCACAAATAGCACATTTAAGTAATATTATGCCTTAAAAAGCTCACAAGTACTTTTCACATGAAAATGGGCTCCTTTACTACTAAGTCATCAATTTAAAGAGGCTTCTAAGTACAAAAGTACCTAAAATAGTGTTTTTAAGTCACAAAATCTTCACTAAAACCCCCTAAATAGCTCTCATTCTAAGAGCTATCAGCGCTCAGATTCGCCACTTTTGCCCTCACAACATCGATGGCAGCTCTCACATCCTCAGATAGGTCAGACACCATCTGAACTATTGCTTTCTGTGCGCTGTCTAGACTCTCGACGCGCTCCTCTAAATGGGCAACAGAGCCCGACGAGCTATCCCCATGCTCGAAGCCAATAGGTCTTGTGGCTTTGTCTTCCAGGGCCTCAACCCTCACCATAAATTCTCTGACGGGCATCCCGTCTAGTCTGCCAGCTACCGCATCAATCGTGTCGGCCTTCGCGGCAATCTCATCCAGGCGAGATTCCAAGAGCTGAACACTATCAGGGACTTCTATTAGGAAGAGCATTTGCTCTTCGATCTCAAACAATCGGTCGACATGGGCCTTGCCCAACTCATCAGTCACGGACATGATCGCAACTTTTCAATTCTAGGAGCCAACTAGGCTCTAATACCACTTGTCACAATCGCACTCTTTCGCAACGGGACAACAATTGTGCGGCACTTGCTCTAGCCCGACAAGCAAGTCGCCATATGAAAACGAAAGTTGCAGACTACTTCCGTATATGGTCTAGCCTCCCCTCGGGTCTCGGGAGAAAATGGTTTTAAAAAACGTGAGAGAGAAAGTTTTTGGAAAATGTTTGAGAAAGAGTTTTGTTATACGCAAGTAAGCAAGAAAGGGACAACCGCTTAATAGCATATAACTCTGGGTAGGAAGGTTGGACAACTAGTCATACCCCCCTATATAGTACATTCTAGGATTTTAGCCTTTGACAGGCTTGAACATGAAAGTGGGCGAGGAGTCATACACTAACAAATTTACAAGTAAAGTAAAGAACACAGCTAAACTAAAGACATAAGATGAAAGCATGGCTAAAAGGGGTTGAGATGGGCATGCGGCCACAAGCAACACGCCCTGGACAAGCATGACCGTGACACCCTGCAACTTCAGGTACAATTAATTTCCATCTTTTGTTTGTAATTGTGGTGGACGTTTAAACTTTTTTTCGCTTGAGGTTGATTCGAGGAATATCGAAATTTAGTGGGTCAATTTAGGTAATTAAGTTTTATAATTTTAGTGAAAGGATTTCAAGTTGGATCAAATTTCTTAATTTCGGAAACTCACCTCTACCCAAAGATTGGCCCTAAATCTTGTAGAGAATTTAGGTCCACAAATGGAAGATGGAAATTTAAATAGCCCTAAGTCTTTTATTTTATTTTATTTGTTTTAAATAATGGGCTTTTTGGTTTAAGTGTGAAAGAAGGATCTTATTTTTATTTTATCTTCTTTTTTTCAAAACAACCCAAAAATCCCCAATTTCATCTTCTCCTTCTCCCCTCTCACGCAAGGAAACCAAAAAAAAAAAAAAAAAAACCTCATCTCTTCCGTTTTCCTCGTCTCCACGCACAATAGTTATTCTCCTACTTCACTCGTCGATAGTTTGCGCGACGGCCTTCACCCAAGCACGAGCAGCAAATCGTGGACCACGCAATAGCATCGTTTGACAGATTTTGTATTGACCCAACTTTCAACCTCAAAACAGAATACCCACTCGAATTCAAGCCTCAAAACAAGGTACTCATGACCAATCGATCTTAGATTTGGATTACCCATACCCTAAGTACCTTTGATTTGTAATTTTATCTTGTTTGGACTCAAAACAGCCCACATTTTAAGCATTTTTATGCAAAAAAACGGGATTTACAGCAGACCAACGTGAGTTCCTTCTTGTTTGACAAGGATTGTCACTTACCCATGCCTAATCGATTTTAGTTTTGGATTACCCATGCCTTAAACATCTCTTATTTTGCGATTTTATCTTGTTTGGACTCCGAATGAATAGTCTACATTCGAAGCCATTTACTGTGAAAAAACGGGATTTACAGCAGAGTTTCAGTCGGTTTGGCACTGTTGAGTAAGTTTTAACATGTTTTGGACTTTTCGCAAATCACTTTAAGTGTTATGGCTTAGGTCCTAACATGTAGGAACCTTGCGTTGCAGTTTTAGGTTGATTCGAACACTCTCGAACACCAACCAACAGTAATTCGAGCTCGTTTGGATTAGTTCAGTAAGTTCCAATAAGTTTCAGCAAGTCTTTAAATCCTACGAACTAAAATAAGATGCGTTAGATTAAATTTCTAATTCTTGTAAACTTGCATTCGTAGATTGGGCTTAAATTGGAGCATTCGAGTGAGGCTCAAAGTTCTCTTTAGGAATACCTTGGAATATCCTAGGAACGTTGTAAGTAGAATTCTACCGGTTGGGTTTGATTGTTGTTTGTTAGCATGTTGTGTGTTCTAATTGTTTACTTATGAATATTTTATTGCATTGAATTGTTCTGTGACTTTGAATGTGTTTTGTATGGTACGATGAATTGGTAACCTCATGTCGTGATGTTCCCCTTGTGATAAACATCTTACCTTGTTGAGTTTGATTTAATGTAGCGATGCATCATGTGTTATTGACATTGGTTGCGAAAGCATGTTATGGATGTTTGTGTAACTTTGGTATAATCATGAGCTTGAAGCATGATGCGTAGGATTTATGGATTCTAGTATGAATGAGTGAGGTTAATGAACCTTGTATGGGATAAAAGAAAGTGAAGTGAGTACTAGTGTGCCTCGGGTGAAAATGGTCGAGGGGTAGTATGTCACCATTAAATCTAGAGAAACATTGAGGCCTTGGGTAAAAATGGCCAAGGGTCGATGTGGTTAAGTCATTGTTGTGCCTTGAGTAAAAATGGTCAAGGGGCGATTCACAATTCTAGGCCTTGGGTAAAAATGGTCAAGGGTCGAACGCTGAGCGCCGTAGAGAATCATTGATGCCCTGGGTAAAAATGGTCAGGGGTCGGCATGTCTCGAAGGAATCAGTCTCAGGTAGCTAGTGAGGGCTAAATATGAGTGGTTTTAGTAACTCAGTGGAGTTTGAGTGAGCATGTTGAGCTTGGATAGTGAATCCATATGCCTGAAATGAGCATGGTACATTTGTGAATGTAACTCGTGAATTAAGCATGTTGTATGTGATGTTTGTGTGGGTTGCATGTCTAGATTGTTATGGAAAGCATGATACTTGCAAGCATGTTGTCGTGTTTTGTATGCTGATTGTGGCCTTTCAAGTGTGAGCTACTTACCAGTACGTGTTATGTACTGACTCACTACCAGGTTTTGCAAGTGATGACGTATGCTACGACCCTGGCGATGCTAAGGAGGAGGCATGAGAGAAGAAAGGCCATAGTTGGATGTTTACTTATAAAGTAGTCGTCTCGTTGAGTTTAGTGTAACAGAATTATAGTTATAGTTGTCTTGATGCTTATGGCTTTAGTACTGTTGTTCTTTGAGTATTATTGGTAGGTTATATTTCTCTCATTAGAGTTGGAATTTCTGGTAATGTGTTTTTGAGATGGAGGTTATAATAAGCTTGGTAGGTTGCTTTTTTTTTAAAAAAAAAAATTGAATCATTCTTTTATTAGGTTGTAGTTACTAACTAAATATTAGGTTGAATATAAACTATTATTAGTTATTTTTTTGTTATAAGACAAGAGAAAAACAAGAACATCAATTAGAGAGTAAAAGAAGAGTAAAAAGTAGGAGAGAACAGAAGGTAGAGAGTTCTCTATTAAATTGTATTATTCAAAGTGTACAACAACCACTATTTATAGTATTTACAAGATATACACAAATCTCATAAGGAAAAGGAAATCTTCTTTCAAATCCCAATTCAAAAGGGAAACTTAGATAAGATAATGAGAGGAATAATTGGAGTAGATAATCTATGAGATTATGGGCATCTAATTAAAATATTCAAATGTAATTTGGGATATTCACAATACTCCCTCTTTAGATGCCCATTGTATATAGAATATATGCCTCGTTAAAACCTTACTAGGAAAAAATTCAATGGGAAAAAATCCATGGGAAAAAATCCTTCGAGTACATTATTCATATACGTTAACAACTGCCTCATTAAAAACCTTGCTAGGAAAACCCAGTGGGACAAAACCATAGTCAAGGGAAAAATAGTGCAGCACATTTACTCCCCCTCATGGAAACATCACTTGAGATCTCTGAGTTGTTAAATGTCAATGTTGTGCACCAACATCTCAAATGTCACAGCAGACAACACCTTCGTAAATAAGTTTACCGAGTTGTCTTTTGAATAAATGTGCTGAACAATGATGTTGCCATTTGCTTCTTTTATATGGGTTAGATAAATAACTTGCATCTTCATAACCAACAATCATATATATTATTAGTAAATATACATAAGTGCACCTATTGCTAAATGATCAGTCTGTAAGCTAAGGAAAAAATTTGTTGTATGAGATCTTTATCTCAATTTCTTTCTTAAGATATTCTATTGTCTTTGAAAGCTCTTCAAGAGTTTTAATTATATTCAAATCATCAACATATACAGTTGAAATAGCAAATCCTGACTGTGATTATTTCTTTATGGATAAATAGGGATATTTTCATACTCCTTTTATTTTTCAACAAGTATTCACTAAGATAATTATTCCACATTTGATTGAATGTTTTAATCCATATATGAGGATCTCACTTATATAATTCTCTAAAATTATATGATTTTAGTACCCTTAATCCTTTAGGGATTTTCATATAAATATCATTGTCAAGAGATCTAATAAATATGGTATAACTACATCCATAAGATGAATATCAATCCTTTTATACACAATCAGGACAATTAGATATCTTAATGTTATTGTATCCACCACAGGAGAATATGTCTCCTCTTAATCAATATTAGGTTTTTATGAGTATCTTTGTGCACTAACTCTCGCTTTATATCCCTTTTTTTCTCACAAATAATCATTTCTATCCCATATGTTTGACATCTCTGGATTTCTAGTCTAAAAATTTCACGTTTTGAAAATGAGTTTAATTATATTTGGATTGCTTATTACCTCTTAAGTCAATCCTTTCTACGCAACATTATTCAAAACAAATTTTGATTTTAGAATCCTCATTTTCAAAATAATATCAAGAATAATATTATAAAAAAGAATGTTGTCAACAATTGTATCAGTTTGGTTCCATATTTTACCTATCATGACATAACTTATCAAGATCTCTTTATTATCCTCGTGTACCTCTTTCAATATTTCTTCTGACTATTCATTTTTAAGATTCCTTATGGGATATCTATATTCTCAATTGAGTTATTTCAATTATTAAATACTTTCTTTTTCGAGGATTTTTTTTTAAATCTTTTGAACTCATTACTCTACCACGCTTCTAGCGTGTGCAAATTTATTAGTTGTGACAACTTGTTGCGTTAGGATTTCAATCCTTGATGGTGCACATTTGCAGCTTAATCGCTTAGTATGTAAATGCATCTGGCATTCAATTTGCAATATTTTGCAAATGAATTATCTTTTGAACTTTCAGTTCACATTGATCTGTATGGAGATCTAAATGAGACAATACATAATTAATTTTTCTAACTTCTCAATTCCTCCCCCTAATGTTGGAAAATTTGTCTCATTCATGAAAATTAGCAACTTGTGCAATAAATATACCTCAGTCGTCAGGGGTTCACAATATCAAATAATTGATGGGGAATCGAATTTAACATGTATTTCTAACCTTCTTTGGGGACTTATCTTAGTATGATGTAGTGGAGCTATTTAAACATTTACTGCACATTTAAAATTTTGTAGATGGAATGTGTTTTGGCTTCTAACAGATAAGCTAATTGTAATAAGTTGCTTGCTTAAACATTATATACAAAATAATACTATCTCATACAGATATTAGAAATTTTGCTCTCATAAATTGTGTATTGATAACTTGTAATAACAAGTTATTTGGGCTCCTTAATTTGACTATTCTTGGCTTCAACGCGGTAAAAGAAAGCATAAATGGAAGAAAATAGAGCAAGAATTGCATAAGTATATGGGATGGGCGCATTACATGTCTAACACAGTAAATTTATTGAAAAACCTTCAAATTTCTTTTATTATTGCCCCATTCTTAACAAGTGTTTGTGCAGGTGAATTCAAATCCAAGGCACTGAACTTTGAATGCATTGAATGGGGGTGAATTGCATAAAGAATAGGCTTGACACGTTGAAAAAGTCTTGACACAGTTGAAAGGTTTTCACCTGCGCTAAAGGAATTTCACCTGCCCTAAAGGAATTGCACTGCGTCGATGAAGTTTTGTCTAAGAACTAGTTGAAGCTTCTGGAAGCAAGAATGGGTTGATGCACTAAAAGTGACACGACTGAAAATGAGGCAACTAAATGTTGAGGTGCCTAAAAGTGACGCAACTGAAGGCGCCAATCAAAACTAAGGCGACCGACAATGAGGTTTAGAGAATGGTAAGGGACCACTATCGTACAACACTTCTAGTCAAGGTCAACCAAAATGATGCTCAAGAGGTAAAGGGAATAATCGAATTAAACTAGAGTTTATTTAGAATTAAATAATAATATTATGGTTAAACATAACATACCTTGAAAATATTGAGATATTTTTGGCAGGTCATGATCTCCTTCACAAAGTCTTCCTTGCTATGACTCGAACACAGGACCACGGCTTGTGGGAGCCTCTTGAAAAAAAATCCACAAATGATTGGAGAGGAAGAGGTCTAGATAGAATTCTCTAATTCTCTATTGAGGAGATGTGTGTTATGTCTAATGGCTCAACCCAAGGGTCCTATTTAAAGAGACCAAGGGTAAATCTTTGTCATTATTAAAATATTATATTTTAATATCTAATATATTAAAATATATCTTATACTTATTTGAATCTCATTCAAATCTCCTCCGATATTTATTTATTTTAATCTTATTCAATTTTTATAAATATCTTTTATTTAATGTATCTAATATACATTAATTATTTTAATATTTAATATATCAAATACAATAAATATATTTTCCTCTTTTATATTAAATATATCAATATATTAAATATTAATTTAAACATTTCAAATATTTCTTTCAACTAAATTGATCTTTTAGTGTTACTATGAGCTAGCAAGGGAACCTTATGGACTTACAGATTATAAGCTCCAATGATACAAAATCAATTAATTAAACTCTTTAATTAATTAATTTTCATTCATTAACTATAGGTCACTCCACTATAGACCTAGAGTTGCACTCTTAAGCACTATAGGACAAGTTGTGTCCATGGATATAATCACTACATGCAAGTCGATTCTTCACGAGTTGTTCGTAATTATAGCTGGGTCAAAAATTCGTTTTACCCCTATAATTACATCTTGCACCTTAGGCACCACTGATACTCTAATGAACAATTTGTTTATGATTCAACCATAAACTAAGTCTCCCTCGGGATAGTAAGAGGGTGGAGCCCCATTATTCAAGTCCCGAAATCAGCACTTAAGGGAACTACTCATCTACTTATCCTATATAGGAAGAAGTCACTCTCACCCATGCAAATCAAAGGACAAGCCCTCATAGGCAGAAGTTCATAACTCACTCACGATTAAGATCAATTCGCATATGATCATTCTGATGAAATATTAATCTTCTAATTTAACAGATTTATAAAGAGAGATTAAATATTTTGTGGTCCAGTCTTATACAAACTCATTGTATAAGATACCCCCACTCACATGTCTCCACATAAACGATTTGGATCAAATCATTTGTAACTATTACAAAGTGGGCCGTATCAATAGTGTTACCAAGAAAAGGCATCCAACCTTATCCATATACTATGACCCTTTAGGTTATTTCTTGAACATGATCATCTCGTATGTCAACCACATACTGTTTAAGATTACACTAATAACCTTAGATTTTTCATATAATGGATAATATCGTATTGCAAATAAAATAATCAAAATTATTATTAATTATTAAATAAATCATTAATTACGAGGATTTAGGGCATAAATCCGAACAAGAGGGGGACCACTTTACCTGTCTGGGTTGCACCACCTGCATAAAGCATTTTTGTCTGCTGCCTCATTCTAATTGGCTGGAACATATTTTAAAAAGACCTTTCTATCTCAATTTTTGGGTTTCTGGGAGAGTCTATCCCCACGGTCACTGCCTCCCATCCACCATATTTCATCTTCATCTTCAACCTCCAGAAGCTCTCATGGTGGAGTGACAGCACAATTGAAGAGTTGAAGGAGGCTAAGAGGCAACTCTAGTTCACCGACCTCACGTCATGCACCTTAGTTTTCATTTTCCTTAGTATTTTACTGTTTTAGTTTCTTCCTTTCAGCATGTTTTCCTTTGTAGTTTTAGTTTCTTTACTTTCAAGCATGAGTTAGTTTTTCTTGTAAGGCTTGGTTAAAAGCCCTATGTTTTAATCTCTTCTTTTTTAATTGAAATTTCTATGAAACTTCTTGGGTATTCTTCTACTTGAGAGTTCTTTTGTTGAAATTGTTTTTGTCCGCCTGATAAACCGACGTAGAGTAGTAGCATGTTTTAGGCACCAGAAGGATCAAGGCATGTTGAAATACTCGTGTAGAGCAATGGTGAACATAATTTGCTAGGTTGTTTTAGGGATAACTCAACCACTTGTAGGCATGTAAAAGAGAGCGATGGAAATGAACATTAGTAGCATGGAGGAATATAACTACTTTTGCGTGGGAATGCTATACCGGGAGGGAGGCATTCGAAGGTTTTCTTGCCTAGAATCACCAAGTTGTGGAGTAAAAGTGGAGGTATAACAATTAGGAGGAGATTCAACATAGGGCAGCCGAATAACCAAGCCTTGCATCATCTATTTCGTCTGCTTTGCATTATGTATTTCGTCTGCCTTAGTTTATTTACTTCATCTACCTTAGTTTCCTTTATGTTCTTTTGCCTTAGTTTACTTTCTGTTCTTTACTTTCAAAGCCTTAACCATCCATCTTTTATTCTTGTATCTTATGACTGCGTAGCACGCATTCTATTTGTATAAATTTCTCGTGTGCACCTCAATTAGAAATTTGATCTTTTCCCTAATGATTCGACTCTGGAATACAAGCTAGGTATTACTTGCTTGCACGTCTGCTTATACTTGGGCAGTTGCGCTGGGTGACAAATGTATGTGCGTTGGTCTTAATTCTCACCGTGTCATTTTCATCTGCCCATCTTTTTCACCACGTTGTTGTTCGTGTCAAACACACAACATCATTTCTCACACAACCATGTATGAACATAAACTATAGGATATTCAACATTTACCCCAATAATCATTAAACATTTGAGATATATATATATTTACCAATATTATTAAGACAAATCTTATTAATTTCATAATCACGAAATCATGTTCTTAACTTAATTATTTGATAAAATAACCGTGCAAATATAAGATTTTAACTTAATAAAAACATGCATTTGACCATCTACTAGATGCGTCAACTAGGACCATAAAATATTTAAAGGTCCACTTGGTGAATAAATATATTAAGATATATCATTATAAATTTGTTCTAAAAATATGGGATTCAATCCCAATTTTAGCTGATGATAGTTGGTTTAACAATTAATTTGAGAGCAAGCAATATATGATAGTTTATTAGATTGAAAATCCCTTGGTTTTTTAATGGATGTCCATGTGAAGTAATCACTATTGACCCAAAATGACTCATCATGCCAAATAGTAAACATATTTTCGGATTAATGAACTTTAGGTTCATTGTTTCATATATCTCAATTACACGAATATATGTGTAATACAATTTAGAAGAGAAGCAGATAAATTTTCTAATACATGTTTTTCATATGAGATAGTAGTGTCATACTCTATATCATTCTTACTATCTATCTCTATATGATAACCATTGCAATGTATATCTTTAAAAGCATATCAATTGTAAATTTTGTTCCTCTAGACAAAATAATATTTATTGTTTCCAAAATCTTCTATCAAGTCTACAGGACTAACTTTTGCTTCTAGTATTGTCAATTTTGGAAAAATATTTTCTATGTTTAATGATAAGTGTGCATAGTTGCACTATTTGCCAAGAATAAATCTTCATAATTCATATTCTCTTTAGATGATTCAAAAAAATTTGCAGCATCCAAATATGTAACACCCGAGACTCTTTGGGTAAGTTTAAAATGTTGTTTTAGTAAAGTTTTATTATGAATTTAATTATTTTGAGGGTAATTTGGTGATTTTTGGAAAAGGAAAGGGTATTATGGTCTTTTAGGGAGAAGATATTTTGATTTTATTTTTATTATTATTATTATTATTATTATTATTATTATTATTATTATTATTATTTTTTAAAAAAAAAAAAAAGAAGAGAAGAAAATTTTTCTTCTCTCTCCCTCGCGCAGCTCTCTCTCTCTCTCTCTCTCTCTCTCTCTCTCTCTTTCTCGGCCGAACACCCTCACCGCCGACTCTTTCTTCTTCTTCTTCCTCTCCGACCAAGCGCCGCCGTCTGTTCCTTCTTCGTTCGTGTCCGTTCAGCCTCCAGCCGCAGCTCGCCGGAGCCTCTCTCCGACTGCCCAGATCCGCTCGCACGAAGACCCACGCACCTCCGTTGTCGATCGCCGGTGAAGCCCACTGCAGCTCGCTGTCGAACGCCGCCGAGCGAGCGCCTCTTCGACGGTTCTGCAGCTCGTGAACCTCACTCCAACCGCCGCAGCTTCGCCGGAGTCCTTGAACGCGCCGGTGTTGCGGTTTCTGCCTCGCCGGAGTTCGTTTATTACAGGAAATCGTCGGTTTGCGAGTAGATTCGACCCGAAAGGGGCTGGATCTGTCTAAATTCGAAGTCCAAGCGCCATTTGGAAGCCCCACCCGCCGGCCACGCGCCGCCGTCCGCCGCTGCACGCGCCGTCGTGCTCCGGTCACGTGCCGCCGTTCGCCGGAGTTGGGTAAAATTTGCCATTTGGTCCGTTTCGTCGAGTTATTAATGTTAGAATGTGTTTTAGCGTAATTCGGATGGTTTAAGACATGTTTAGGAAACTTTTTAGGTGATTTGTCGGGGACCTTGGATTGTACTTGGAGTGGGGACTCGAGAAGCTCATTACTATTGGAGAAAGGGTATTTTAGTAAGTAAAGATTTAAGGTAAGGGATCTCACAACGAAAGAAGTTTTCGAAACCTAAAGCTAGCTCTATATTTACTTTGAAGTTTATGTTTTCATGTTAAGTATTTAAGAAAGAAAGTGTTTTATATGTATATTCCTTTATACGCTAGTTCCATGAGTTCTATTTGAGTTTTCATGTTAAAAAGGAATGGAAATGATATGTATGTCTTTGAAATGCGATTGTCTTGATTCATGCATTCATAACTATGTTCTAAAACGAGCGGGACCTCATGCATGTGTTGTGTGCTCATGAAAAGATTTATGTAAGGCCGTGACGATAATTCTCCCAAAAGTTTTATGTGGGTTATGAGGGAACCCGAGTCTTCGGACTCTCTATGCTCCCGGGGTTCGAGAGTGCTCCACGATGGTAGCCTTCGGGCTGAGTCTTCGGACTCCACGATGGTAGCCTTCGGGCTGAGTCTTCGGACTCCACGATGTATGTTAGCTTTCGAGCTCAACTCTCAGAGTTAGGGGAGGACTCTATTCGATGGAAAAATTATGTCTTCGGACTATTCACGAGGCCCTCGGGAGAATTTAATCGTTCACGAGAGCCGCGAGGAAAAGTACATGGTTTATAAAACGAATTTTAGGTCCCCTACTAAAGAGATGGTTTACGATGGTTTTATGATTTAAAATGACATGTTGCATGCGATTGAAACTCTTGCTTTGAAACTATGAGTTACTTACTGAGTATTATTCGTTAATACTCACCCTTTTCCTTTAAAAAATGTTTTCAGGTAAGGCTAAGATCGGCCCTAGCGCGTGACCGGAGATCAGCTACTCGAGTCATGGGAGCCGACCGATCGCTATTCCGCTTCTTTTATGTTTCTGGATGTACATAGAACTCATGTCGAGTTTTTAAATGTTTAGGAGGATGTTTCAAAGTCTTTTAACCTTTCTTTGTAAATCGTGCACGTGTATTTGGCTTTCTATGTTTGAATTTACTCGGTCTATGCTGTCTGAACCCTAGCATCATATTGAGAAGTTTGTTGGATGCTAGGAGGTTGTTTGAAAATCTTAGAAGTGTGTTTTTCTATGTCTTATCAGGTAAGGGTCTAATTTTTGGTTTTCGCGTAGTTACGTCGTTATGCTGCCGAAATTTTCGGTAATATAGCGACGTGACTTAGTAATGACTCTTAGGTAGCGTGTTGAGCCTATAGGGTCGTTACAAAATATGTAACATTTGTGCGGATCAAAAGCATTAATCATCTCTTCAAGAGATTCAAAACTTTGTAAGATTTAGATATATCATATTCAAGGGGTCAAAAAGATTAATTATCTATTCAAGAGATTTGCAAAGTTTGTTTCTATATTTTCCCCTTTTAGGACCCTTATGTTGGTTATATCAATTAATTCCAATGTGAATTACAAAGTTTTATATAGAAACTAATCACATTTGAGCCAACCCAAGGAAATTAAATAAAATTTGGCTAATTCGACTCCCAAGCCAGTTCCCAGATAAGGGTGTTTCCTTTCGGTCAACTTAAATACTCCAACCTAGACAGAACCATCCATAGACAGAGTTCCCTTATAGTCAAATTTTATTTCGAATTCATTAATCTTTAATTAACTATTTACTATTAGATTAATGAATCTAAATGATTTATTAGGCTTTATCACCTTCTTCTATTATGACCTAAACCTCAACCATAATTAGTAAATATTACAATCTTCACTTCAGGGAATGATATTGAACTAGTTGGTAAAGATCCATGAGCTTCCATTCAAATGCTCATTTGTTCGAAAATTTCAAGAATACATGATTCGTAAATTTCAAGAAGACATGATATTTGTTCATCCCAAATATTTAAAAATCTCTTTCTAGATATTTCTACTACATGAGCATATCTTATAAATATAAAAATAAAGAGCATATGTCTTCTCGATTATATGCTCATTGTATAGAATCACTTATTCATAAGTTATGCAAGTACAAGTGCATCTAATCAAAGTGAGCAATTCCTGGTTTAAAATGTGCAACTTTAGGTGCATTTTATTAAAATAAGCACTTCTTGACTTAAAACATCTAATCAAAATGAGCATTGATCTCTATTTATGCAACTTCAAGAGCATCATATCAAAATAAACTTCAAGTTTATCTAAAATTAGCTTTAGAAAGAATAATTGGCTAATGCTCATATCTTTCAAACTTTGCCATAGGATAATTCAAATATATAGCCACTATGAATTTTAAAAATTCATCCATATGAGAATAATTAAAATATATGACACCCAAATAAATTTCAATAACAAAATATTCACGACAAATAATTTTGACCATTGATATCAAGAGTTTTAACTCTAATTTTGTTATGGTAAAATCAACAATCAAGATGTGTGGCATGCTTAACCTATGGTGGGATTTTAATCTAAATGACATACTTTATGCAACATTCAAATAACATACGTAATATGCATAATTAAAACTAACAAAATTGATTGGCATATTTGGCACATCTTAAGATATTGAAGATAATTTAAATTCAAAATATCTTCAATATCTTTTTTTTCTTTTTGGACCATCAAAATTTAGGTTAGAAAACCCTAAAATTTATCTTCTCACCGTGATTTGAACATTCACCATATTAGAAAGACCGTCGTGGATTTCATATATGATTTTAACTTCACGATTTGAGAATACATTACCAAAATTTTTGAAGGATTGATTGCTAGCTTAACATTTGAAATTCACCGACTGGGCAAATCTACTTTTTAGATGCAAGAAGACAAACATGGGTTTCATAACATGTTTGATTTCATATATCTACTCCTCAAGCATATGCATTAAACTTCGACTGTAATTTTCTTTACAGAATAATCAATACAATCATTGCCAATTAAGCCACTAGTGAAGATAAAAGTCCACATTATGTTCAAAGCTACTGCATGCATTAGTTCCAACTTTGAATTGCATTGATGGTGGAAAAAGTAATTTACACAAAAGTCCTAACCCATAATATGCTTAAACAAAAGTCAATTAAATTCTAATGCCAACAAATATGCTTAAACAATCAATTTTGCAGACTAACATATATCACATATATGAAATTAAAACACCCACCATCTTTAAACTTTAACTCTAAATACCTCGAAGAATATGGAGATAATTCTGGTGGTTCTTTAAGAGTTCTTGGTGTTCCAGCAAATCAACTCCAATCTCCACAAAAAAACCCTTTAGCAAAGAAAAGTGTGGTAGAGGCTCGTGCTGATCATGTATTATAAAACAAGAGAAAAACAAGAACAACAATTAGAGAGTAAAAGAAGAGTAAAAAGTAGAGAGAAGAGAAGGTAGAGAGTTCTCTATTCAATTGTATTATTCAAAGTGTACAACAAGCACTATTTATAGTATTTACAAGATATGCACAAATCCTATAAAGAAAAGGAAATCTTCTTTCAAATCCCAATTCGAAAGGAAAACTTGAATAAGATAATGAGAGGAATAATTGAAGTATATAATCTATGAGATTATAGGCATCTAATTAGAATATTCAAATGTAATTTGGGATATTCATAATATTTTTAACATTTTTTATATTATAAATATTTAATTTAACAATAATGGATTGAGTTTATAACATGAAATACTATATTTATTAAAAGTTTTTCTATCTCTTTAAATATAGTTCTGCATTTTAAATTTTGAAATTCAAAATTTGGATACACTAAAACATAAAAATGTTGTTTTCATAATTTCCACTCTTTGGATCATAGAATCCGTAAATAGTTTTCAAAAACACATTGTCAAACATATATTCGTGGAACTCAATAAATTCGAAAACATAAAACATAATTTAGATTGTCTACTAAATACTTTGACACTTTTGATGAAGCGACTTGCACTTTCAAGTATTAAATTAAATTGGTTAAAGTCCCAATTTAAGAATTGGAGTTTTGATTTTTTTTTCAGAAGTTTAAGTGGTTGTTTTTTTTCTTTACTTATTGGTTTAATTTTGGGGGTACTAAAAATGTATGCTAGTATGTGGATTAGAGGGGGTATGATTAGGAAGTGCCCACTTTTGAATGTATGGTTTTCATCAAAATTAGAAAGTCTCAATTTAATGAACGCTTATTTAAGTTGATCATGTTACTAGTGCCATTTGACTTTTCCTTGTGTTATGCATTTTTTATGAAAGTTTTCATGAGGTACCGTGTTGGGATGGGCCTGGTCCTATTAGAGTGTTGCCAACTAACCTCTAGTGCCACTTTATCTACACGACTGACCCACATAGAAGCCATAGTTGGTAAAGATTTGGGGTAGCTCCCCTCCATGTTTAATGAGTGTCTTTTCATGAGGTACTATATTGGAAGAGGTCCAATATAGTTAGGGTGTTGCCAACTAACCCCTAGTGGGGCTTGATCATACTCGACTGACCCGCATAGTATCATAGTTGGTATTTAAACACATTTTCTATAGAGGTATTGTGGTGTGAGAGGC
The DNA here is from genome assembly GCA_033996785.1 of Trichosanthes truncata. Classification (NCBI taxonomy): domain Eukaryota; kingdom Viridiplantae; phylum Streptophyta; class Magnoliopsida; order Cucurbitales; family Cucurbitaceae; genus Trichosanthes; species Trichosanthes truncata. The sequence goes on along the minus strand of MU867261.1, from coordinate 14,700,113 downwards.
CTAGCTCTACCAGAGGGATGTTATGGGTGTCCAGCCCATTTGTTAAACAAACAAAGGTTTTCTTATGTTTGTGCGCCCAAAATGTTGGGTTATATGTTTAGCCCACTTGGAGTTAAACGTGTGGACTTACCTAGAAAGCCTAGGTTTTTTTAGGGGATAATGACCTAAAAAAGGAGAAAGAAAACAGAAAGAAAGATACAGAAAACGAAGAGGGAGGAGTGCGTTCGATTTTTCAAAGACAGCTTCCACAAAGTTGTCAATTTCTGGAGTTTCAGCCATTGGATCTTGCTGAAATTTGGTCAGCCTGTTGATGACACATAGGGTCATGTTTTGAACGGTTGATCATCATTTTGAGCTCCGATTTATCGGTAATCACTAATAGACAGAATCGAAAAACTAGGTGATATTTTTATCTTTCATCTCTCAATTGTTATTCTCTTATGTATGGAACTGTTGGTGGCTTGTGAACCTTTGTATGACTTATTTGGGTCCTTTTTCCCTCAATTTTATCATAATAAGAGAATGTGACAAGGATGGACTCCTCACAAGTCCCATGGTTTTTACTCTTCACATCGAAGAGAATTTCCACATATAATTTGTGTGTTGTTTGCATTTAGTCTTCTGCAATTTTTGATGGTTTATTGTTGTCCATTGCTGGTTGATCTCTTGGTAATTATTTGGTGTATAATTTGTGGTGTATTGGAGTATCATTTTTGGTTGATTGTCTTGAAGGAGATCTTTGTGGGTTGTTGTTATACTATTTGGGCCCCTATCAGTTGGTATCAAAGCCAAGGTTTAATTTGATCATTGTTATGGAGTCTACTAGCAGTAGTGGAGGTAATTCAATGGTTAGACTGACATCAACCAATTATTCCATTTGGAGACCGATGATGGAGGATTTGTTGTTTTGCAAAGATTTGTACGATCCAATTGAAACAACCATAGAAGCTGATGGCACCATTGCTAAACCTTCAAAACCAGAGAAAATGGAAGAGAAAGATTGGGCTAAGTTAAAGAGGAAGACTTTGGGTACTATTAGGCAATGGATTGGTCTTAGCATTTTCAACCATGTGTCTAAAGAGTCCGACCCATATGATTTGTGGAAGAAATTGGAAGGTCTTTATGAAAGGAAGACGGCGCATAATAAAGCTTCATTAATCAAGAGACTTGTTAATTTGAAATTGAAGGGTGGGAAGTCTGTTTCTAAGCATTTGAGTGACTTCCAGGATATTATTAACAAGTTGACTACCATGAAGATTGTTTTTGATGAAGAACTGTAGGCTTTGTTCTTGTTGAGTTCCTTGCCAGACAGTTGGGAAACCTTGATTGTGACTATTAGTAACTCTACTCCAGAAGGTGTTCTATCTTTGAATATGATCAAAGAAAGCATGTTCAATGAAGAAATAAGAAGAAAGGAGATGGAAGTTGATAATTTGAATGCTCTACTTGTTGAGAATCGTGGAAGAAGCTAGAGTAAATGACCCAAAGGTCGTGGTAACTCAAAGAGGAGGTCCAAGTCTAGAGACAAAGAGACTAGGACATGTTATTACTGCAACAAGCTTGGCCATACCAAAAAGTTTTGCTACCGTTGGAAGAAAGAACAAAGTAAGAAGCAAGACTCAAAAAATGAGGGAAATGATAAAAATACTACAGCAACCACTTCTACGAGTGATGGTGATGTCACTTTGATTTGTGCAACTAGTGAGTGTCATAGAGTTCATACACAAAATGGCTGGTAGATTCAAGTGCTTCATATCATTGTGTTCCCAAAAAGGAGTACTTCATGAACTATCAATTGGTGATTTTGGTAGTGTGGAGATGGGAAACAAGAGCTCAGCTAGCATTGTTGGGTTAGGTGATATTCGTGCGAAGACAAGTGTTAGGTGCATGCTTACATTAAAGAATGTGCGCCATATTCTTGATTTACGTCTTAACTTATTGTCTGCAACTGTCCTTGATCAAAAAGGGTTCCAACATACCTTTGGTGACGATAAGTGGAAATTGTATAAAGGTTTGATGATAGTTGCTCGTGGTGAGTTGTGTTGCTCTTTGTATAAAACATACTTGAGGGTATGTTCTAGTGAGCTGAATGCAGTTGAAGAAAATAATTCTCCTAATTTGTGGCATCGAAGGCTAGGACATATGAATGACAAGGGGATCAAACTGTTGGCAGGTAAATCTCTTATTCTGGTTGATAAAACAATTTCTCTTGACCCTTGTGATCATTGTTTGGCAAGTAAGCAGCATAAAGTTTCTTTTTCTAGAAAGTCCACTAGAAGACAAGAAAAATTGGAGTTAGTTCACTCCGATATTTGTGGTCCTATTGGGTAGAGTCTCTTGGTGGCAATAGATATTTTGTCACTTTCATAAATGATGCTACTCGAAGAACTTGGGTGTATATGTTGAAGACAAAAAGCCAAGTGTTTGAGATTTTTAGAAAGTTTCATGCTATGATAGAAAGGGAGAAAGAAAGTTGAAGTGTCTTCGATCTGACAATGATGGTGAGTATACTTCGAATGAGTTCAAGTACTATTGCTCACAACATGGCATTAGACATGAGAAGACAGAGCCTGACACACCACAACACAAATGGAGTTGCTAAAAGGATGAACAGACCATTGTAGAGAAGGTGAGGTGCATGCTTAGAATGTCTGATCTTCCTAAGACATTTTGGGCTGAAGTAGTGCAATGTGCCGTGCATTTGATTAATCGATCTCCATCGATTCCTCTTGGTCATGACATTCCAGAGAGAGCATGGAAGAGACGTGATCCCACTTATTCGCATTTGAGAGTCTTTGGCAACAAGGCATACATGCATGTGCCTAAAGAATAAAGGTCAAAACTTAATTTCGAAGACTAATCCATGTGTATTTGTTGGGTATGGGGATGAAGAGTATGGTTATAGGCTCAACGATCTAGAAAAGAAAAAGGTAGTGAGAAGCAGAGATGTAGTATTCTTTAAGCACGAGAATGGTGCAGATCTTCTGAGTACAAGGTACACTTCTATTTCAAAATTGTCTTTTGATACTACTAATGGTTCCACTTCTACTCCTTCTGTTATTCAGCCGTCAAATGAGAATGTTGAGGATGTACTTGATGATGTACATGATGATGTTGATGAGGTAGAACCTGATGGTAATGTACCAGATCATATTGATGATGATGATCTTGATGAGTCTTCATCTGATGAAGAAATCCATGGGGAAGATGTGCATGACGAAGTGATTCATGAATAAGTTCATGAGTAGGGGGAGCAATCTGCCCCTCAAGTGGAGGATACACAGGTTCGAAGGTCCACAAGATAGCGTGAAACTTCAACAAAGTATCCAAGCTCAGAGTTCATTCTAGTTAGTGAAGGTGGAAAGCCAGAGAACCATCAAGAGGTCTTGTCTCACGATGAGAAAGACCAGTGGCTTGATGCAATGGAGGAGGAGATGAATTCCTTGAAAAAGAATGAAACCTATGAGCTAGTACAACCTCCAAAGGGCAAGAAAGTCTTGAGAAACAAATGGGTTTTCAAGTACAAAAAGGATGGCGAGAAGATAGTAAAGCGCAAAGTCAGATTAGTGGTAAAGGGATGCAACTAGAAAAAGGGCATTGACTTTGATGAGATATTCTCTTCGGTGGTCAAAATGACATCTATCATAACAGCGTTGGTGTCACACCCCCTCCCGAACTAACCGATAACTTAGCCCGAAAGATAGCGTGAAGCCATCAGACATCGTTTACCTTTCTAACGATACCTGTGACTTTGTAACATCTGATAAACATACTATGCTGGCATATGAAATACTTTAAACACAACACAGCGGAACTTTGTAAATTACTATACGAACGTAAGGAGCGGCTCTACTTAAACCTCACTTGAAAATTAAAACGGGTAGAGAGCACTACAACCCCAAAATATACCCAACCATGATTTACACAACCACCACCACTAGTGCATACACGAACATAACTATACGTTCCTTCCAAAATATCTACAATGTATATACGGACTCGCTACAAAACCCCACCCACGTACAAAATATCAAACTTAGAGAGTGCTCGGCAGACTATGGCAGGATCTCAGGCACCGGGAGCTCGATCTCTACCTGAAAAGTTGGAAAACATTGAAAGAATGAGCTATGAGGCTCAGCGAGTGACTTAGTTAAAGCTACTAACTCGCAAATCATATCACCTGATAATCTATGAGCATATGAATCTGTATTCAAGCGTTAAATATAAATGTATAGTCACAATAGTTTTTCTTTTCAGCACTCCAGCAGGTATGTCATTAAAATCTCACAAGGCATATCTAGAATATTAACCATTTAAGGAAAAATCATGTGACGATCTACGTTGTGTAGGGCATGCCCAGTACAACCAACATTCATTCTACGATGTAGTGGGGCCCGCCCAGCACTCCCATCGTCTTTGTCGTAGTGGGCCCCGCCCAGCACTCACGACAGCATTGTTGTCACGGAGTACACTCAACGTCGACAACAGAAAATGACCTGTGTGCACACAGTACTATACAGCCTCGGCTCAATATCTTAATCATTTCCTAGGAAACCATGTATGCTCTTAAGTATGTGTTCAATGTTTAAAAAAATACATAAAGCATTTAAACTAATTCATTCTTAGGAAGTCTTATATTTCCATAAGCATAAATTCAGGCATAGAAATCGTTTTCGAAATTCGTTTTGTCACTCACAGTGTTAAAACTAGATCCTCGGCCCGTAAACTTGACCTACTTCCTCCTGGCCTGTCAAAAAAAAACCAAAACCAAGCATTAGAACTTCAATCTCATGACTTTCAAACTTAAGATAACAAATATCACTCCATCTATTTCCCAGCATTCTGCAGATTTCATACTCTAACCTCACATACTCATAACTTCTTCATTACTTGGCCAAAAATAATGTACTTTATACCAAACTCTTCCTTTTTGAACCCTCTAAAACTTATCTGAAGTAATGGAATCGAAATTCCCAAAGTATGTGTCAGTAAATACCTCGAAAACTACTTCCCTAAAATTAAACTTCTGAAATTTCCAGAATCATTTTTCTGCTGCACACCACACCTGATCTGAATTTTAAGGCCACTTCCAATCATTGCTTACTCACGACTTCTTCATGAAAGTTATAGGAAATTAAATACGCTTTCCAACCATACCTAATGGAGCTTCTGATTCAAATCCTACAGATCAGCATGTCTCAAACGCCAGAGGTTCCTCAGATTTGATAGCAAAATCTCTCCTCTGACTTCCCCTTCACGAATCAATAATTTAAAGTCAGATTTTGCTCAAGCATCCTTCACGAAATTTGTTCGAAAATGGGTTAAATTTCAAGAAAATCAAATCTCACATTTTAACTCTTCTTGTGGAGTTCAAAACGTTCTAAACATCAGTAGTGAGTAGAGTTGATCACCTAGTTGCTATGGAGGCTTGTGCTGAGTTTTCCCCCCTTCTTCTTCAACTTCCAACCCCAACAAGCTCTCTTTTCCTCTTTCTTCCACCTTCTCCCACGAAATGCTCTGTTTTTCTTTAATAAAAGAGAAGCAAATGGGAGAAAATGGGTTAGAAAGTGGAGTTAGTGGTGAGTGCTCCAAAGCTTATCCATTCCCACATTTCTTTTTCCTTTTTTTTTTATTCCTCTTTTCCTTATACAACAATTTCCCAAAAAAAGTTTTAACAATTATTTTATTTATTTATTTATTTATTTCCCTTTGTTTCTTTTTGTAAAGAAATTTCAAGGAAAAATCTCGGGTTTACAGTTGGGTTTAGTAGCAAGTCTTGATCTTGAGTTGGAGCAACTTGATGTAAAAACTGCGTTTTTTCATGGTGATTTGCATGAAGAGATCTACATGGAGCAACTTGAAGGATTTGAAGGAAAAGAGAAAGATAAACTTGTTTGCAGGTTGAAGAATAGTCTTTATGGGCTTAAACAGGCGTCAAGGCAGTGGTACAAGAAATTTGATTCATTTATGACAAGCAATTATTATAAACGAACTACAACCGATTCTTGTGTGTATTTTGGAAAGTTTCCTCGAGGTAACTTCATCATCCTTCTTTTATATGTAGATGATATGCTAATAGTTGGACAAGATGCAGATATGATTCAAAGTTTGAAGAAAGACTAGTCCAAGTCTTTTGACATGAAAGATTTAGATCCTACAAAGCAAATTTTAGGCATGGAGATTACTCATGACAAGAAAGCTAGGAAATGGTGGTTATCTTAGGAGAAGTATATTGAACGAGTTCTTGGAAGGTTCAATATGAAGCATGCTAAGCCTGTTGGTACACCGTTAGCAACTAACTTGAAGCTAGCTAAGAGAGCTTGTCCTACAACAGAGAAGGAGAAAGAAGCTATGTCAGTCATTGTTTATTCTTCTGCAGTTGGTTCTCTGATGTATGCTATGGTATGTACTAGATCTGATATTACACATGCGGTCGGTTTAGTGAGCTTTTTCTTATCCAATCCAGGTAAGGCTCACTGGGAAGCAGTGAAGTAGATCTTCATGTACTTGCGGGGCACCTCCAAATTGAGTTTATATTATGGAGATGATAAACCTATACTTCAAGGCTATACTGATGCATACATGGCAGGTGATCTTGACAACAAAAAGTCTACATCAGATTATGTGTTTACATTTTCAGAAGGAGCCATCTCAGGCAATCCAAGCGACAAAAATGTGTAGCATTGTCCACAACTGAGGCAGAGTATATTGCAGCAGTAGAAGCAAGCAAGGAGATGTTATGACTTAAAAGATTCCTTTAAGAGTTGGGTTTGAAGCAAGGTGAGTATATAGTATTCTGTGATAGTTAGAGTGCTATAGATTTGAACAAGAATTCAATGTATCATGCTCGCACCAAACACATTGACATTAGATATCATTGGCTGCGAGATGTGATTGAAGAGAAGAGAATGAAACTGAAGAAAGTCCACACCGACAAGAATAGTGCAGATATGCTAACTAAAGTAGTTCCTGGAAGCAAGGTTGAGCTTTGTAGTAAGCTTGTCGGGATGAGGTTCAAGTGATCATAGATGTGATCGTGTCTTCCCCGTAATGGGGCTAGAGGAGAAGATTGTTATGGGTGTCCAGCCAATTTGTTAGACAAACAAGGTTTTTCTTATGTTTGTGGACTCAAAATGTTAGGTTATATGTTTAGCCCACTTGGGGTTAAATGTGTGGGCTTACCTAGAAATCCTAGGTTATTTTTTAGGGGATAATGACCGAAAAAAGGAGAAAGAAAACAGAAAGAAAGATACAGAAAACGAAGAGGGAGGAGTGCAGTTCGGTTTTTCAAAGACAGCTTCCACAAAGTTGTTAATTTCTGGAGTTTTAACCGTTGGATCTTGCTGAAATTTGGTCCTCCTGTTGATGACACATAGGGTCATGTTTTTAACGGTTGGATTTTTGTTTTGAGCTCCGGTTTGTTGGTAATCGCTGATAGACAGAACCAAAAAACTAGGTGATATTTTTATCTTTCATCTCTCAATTGTTATTCTCTTATGTATGGAAGTGTTGGTGGGTTGTGAACCTTTGTATGACTGATTTTGGTTCTTTTTCCCCCAATTTTATCATAATAAGAGAAGATGACAAGGGTGGACTCCTCACAAGTCCCGTGGTTTTTACTCTTCACATCGAAGAGGTTTTCCACGCATAATTTATGTGTTGTTTGCATTTAGTGCAATTTTTGATGGTTTATTGTTGTCCATTGATGGTTGATCTCTTGGAAATTATTTGGTGTATAATTTGTGGTGTATTGGAGTATCTTTTTTGGTTGATTGTCTTGGAGGAGATCTTGGTGGGTTGTTGTTATACTATTTGCGCCCTATTAGGGGACGCCAGCTAGCCTCTAGTAGGACTTGCCTCACAGGACTGACACCCATAATACCATAGTTGGTTCCGATGGGGATATGTTTATTTTTCACCGAGCTAGAATGTTCTCATGTTTTAGTTAAGAATCTTAAGGCTTAGGAACACCTTATCGTGTGACCCAGATAAGCATGGAGATTTCTCTTTTCATGCACAAGTTCAGGCTTCCTAATATTAGTGGAACTCGAATGACCAAGCTAGGTAGGACCCCACAAATTTTGTTTAAGTTCCATCTTTTTTTCTTGATTGTTGTAGTTTCAGCTCCTCAAGTGGGCTACTTACTGAGTATACTTTATACTCACCTATGCTACATTACTTTCCTTTTCATATGTTGCATAGACCTCGTCGCGTGGCGAGAGCGTTCATCTTGGCAAGGCTATGGAATCGACAATGGACCTTGCTAGGATCTTAGACTAAATTTCTAGTTCATGTTTTCTGTTTCGATTTATTTCATTTATCCAATTCCCTTGATTCTTTTTTTTTTTTTTTTTGGCTTTTCTGCAAATTCTTCAATTGGGATCCCAAGCTCAAAGTATTTTGATATTTTCTTTTATTTTCACTCTTTAATAAAAGTTTTACTGGACTTCTATGAGTTTCCGCTATTTTTGTTTCAAAAGCTTTTATTTTGCATGCATTTAGTAGCGACCCTTAGAGTTTATCTATAGAAGAAGTCGGGTCGTTACATTTGAAAGTTTAGAGACCTATTAACCTTAAAAGTTCATAGACTAACTTCATAATTTAACCTATATGTTTTCTTTTTTACTAAATTATTTTAGAAATTTTGGTTAAATAATTAATTTGACAGGTAAATAAAGTCCTATTTGTTTTTTTTAGTTCTACTAAAGTCCTATTTACAACTTCCAAGCACGTCGCTTTCACAAAAAGAACCACCTTTCAAAAAATTTCCAAAAAGGAAAAAAAAACATGTCATTCATATATAAAACCATATTACAAAAAGGAAAAAAAATACCTTGAAATTATCCAAAATACCTCTTCTTATGGATTTATAAATTTGTGTCATATTCCCAAAAAACAACTCCCCAACCCAACAAATATTTTAATCTCTAACATTTTACATATTGTTTTAATGTAGTCATTTTATATAAAAAGTTTGGTCAATCCAAACACCTATCATCTATTTCAAAGACCAATGATTGGATTTCATCCCACAATTATTAAATTTAACAAGATCACCAAACACATAGTTTAATTGGTTAAAACATTATACACTCTTAACCCAAATCTCAGAGGTTAGAATCATCGTCCCATATATTATTAACCTCAAAAGAAAAAAGAACTTCCAAACATAGTAGCATAGCGTTAAAACATAAAGAGAACCATATTAAAACTTTTTAAACAAGCTAAGCAATACTACTATAGACTAAAACATATATTGGTCGTTGTTCGAATACATATTTACATACACAATATTTATAACAGGATTAGTAATTCCAAAGGCAATCAAGGGCATAAGGAGGCGAAGGATGATGTTGGTAAGAGGAAGAAACGTGGTTAGTCCCAAAGGCAAAGGGTTTAGAAGAGGTGACCTTCAACCTCCAAAGCTGCCCTTCATTTTCGTCCTCAATTTCATCGAAATGCCCCAACCAAAACAGGGCGTCGTCGTTTTGATCCTCCATTGAATTGGAGAAGCAGGTCACGTGCGACGCATCCGACTCCATTAATGGAGGAAGTACAGAGGATGAGCAGCTAATCACCATCTCTGACATTTCATTGCTCTTGTTCCCCCCCGAGCTCCCACTCTTCTTGAATACTCTGCATATTACCCATTCCTTCTGCACCATTTCAAAAAAAAAAGAAAAAAACACTCTAATAAACAAACAAAACCCATAACCGGTATTAGTTTCAATTTAGTCCCTATAATTTGATTTAATTTCAAGAATCATTCATGTTATTACCAAATTGAACAAATTGTTTCAATTTGAGGCCGAGTAAAAAAAGAAAAGAATAAAAGAAGTGGGTTATTCTAGGTGAAACATGGTTTAGAGACAATTTATGAATTCTAACCAAATTAAAAAAATAAAATTGAAATTAAGACCAAATTGAAAATATATCAAAATATAGAGGTAAAATTTGTAAATTATTTACCTGGGATGATTTTGTTGGAAGGTCATAATAAGCAGAGAATTTGCCATGTAATCTATATTCATGCATGACCCAATTGGACTTCTCTCCTCGAGGAGCTCTGCCTTTGTAAAAAACCAGAGTCTTCTTCATCCCCACAAGACTCCTCCCTCTGAAAATCTCTTTATCTTTTCCAGTGGCCTTCCAATACCCAGCCTCAGTAGCCCTATTGGTTCTTAAACCCGTAGGGTACTTTCTATCTCTCACACAAAAAAAGTACCATTCTTTCCCACCCATCTTAGCCTTCCCTGTAGAAAAAAAAAAAAAAAACCCAAAATCTCAAAATTGGAAATTTCGAATGATTGGATTTGAAATCATAGATAGGAGTTTGAATTACCAGGTAAATCCCAAGGCTCGCACTTGTTGAAATCCACTTCGGCGATGGCTGGAGAAGAGAAAGTGGAGGAAAGGACTTTGGGTGAAAGATAGTGAGTGATGAGCTCTTCGTCGGTTGGGTGGAATCGGAATCCAGGTGGCAGTTCCATCACCGTCTGATCTTCTTCTTCTTCTTCTTCTTCTAATTGGATGAGAATTGAATTCCTTTCCATTCCAAGTCCTGAAGATGAATGTTTGTTTTAGAAAAAGAGGAATAATATAGGGAAGTGGTGGAGGGAAAAATAAAACAGAGGGCTTTTGTAGAGACAGAAAAAAGAAAAGAGGTTGAGAGATTGATGCTTAGTTTAGTAGAAAATTATGAGAGAACAAAAATCTCAAACACCTTAATCCTCGTTTATAAGAGGCCTTGTTTCTGACCCTCTCGCTCTCTCTCTCTTTCAAACTGACCAGGAACATTTCACCTTGTGTACCATGAAAATTTACCGAGGTTTTTTATTTTCATTAAATATTAATTGATAAAGAGCTTTTAGATCAAATCTTATCCAATTATATGCCTGCTACTTTTTTTCCCTAATTTTGATGAGTTGCATAAATTTTCATCCTAAAATTTTAATTTCATCAAACTGGATTATTGACTTAGATAAGTGTTGCAAGTTTTAACCTCTATATAATTTTTGTTAATTTACAGACTAAATTTAACAAAAACAAATAATGTAAAAAATCCTAAGAACTCAATAATTTAATAAAAATCAACTCTAATTTTATTTTTGTCTAAATCCTATCAGCTTTTTATACTAAATATTTGTTTTATAATTTATTGGACGTATATGAAAATACTTTTTTTGATCATTTTTCTAACGAAAATCTATCATAAAGTAATAATTGCAACAACACTTTTTAAAATATAGCGTGAAAATTGTAATAATTATTCAAGTTTAACGTGCATGATTTAGAAACGGAAAGTTTAGTGTATAAAATTGATCTTTTTCTTTTAAACTACTATCTAAATTTTGTCCTTATCTTTTTTAAAATTTTGTCATTATCATTATATTTATCTTTGATTAAAGTTTATTGGATATTTCTTTACAAGTAATAACTTTGAAAAATAACACATAGTCTAAATTAATGCAAATAGATTTATTGTAAAAGATTAAGTTTTGGATCATTTATTATTATTATTATTATTTTGATAAACAAAAAAGTTCTACTGGTAAAAGTAAAATAGAATTGAAATTATTAGGAATAGTATAATTTGGATTATTAGGTCAAAAGGAGAGAGTGGGAGAGAATAAAAGTCATTGAGTTAGTTGTTATCTACCTAAACAAAAAGTCATCGACTTTATAACAATTTAAAAATGTCTTCGTGTGGAAGATATCCATATATTAAATTAAATTTATAATCTACTTTCCTTTTTCTTATGTATTGGAATATATATATATATATATATATATATATATATATATATATATATGAACTTGAATTTGTCAAATTCGTGTGAAATCGGTGATGACTGAAGAAGTTTTAAATTCACTTGAAAAAGGAAGAAAATCTTGAGATTGAATTTTTGAGGGACAATGGCACAGATAGCAATCTAGAGCAAATCAATGGAAGATATGACAGAAGCAAAAGGAAATTACAAATATGGCATAAATTGATTTCAAATCATGTAAAAATACAAAACAAAAAGTCTATCAGACGTCTATCAAACGCCTATCAGACACCCATATTAGCTCTACTATGATTTCAGCCCATGATTTTCTTGTCCACATTCTGCGATTTCAGCCCTAACTGTCATTCTCCGATTTCTCTCCCTTTATCCCTTCATCCTTCATCGATTTCTCTCCCTTTCTCCCTAAACCACCATTGATTTCTCTCCCTATATAACCTCATGTTTGATAACATGTTTATCTACTTTAAAATTTGATAGAGTGATACACCCATGTCTGATAGCCTGATGATGTACTTGAAAATTTCACAGAATGATACACCCATATGATAGCCTACTAATGTACTTCATCTATGAACACAATCACTTTTCATTCTATATGTGGAGGATTTACATATCTGAGTGTATCACATCTTAAAACCATGTGCAAATATAGCACAATATTAGTTCAGCCCATAAGAAAGTCCAAAAAGTATTTGATGTCTGATATACTACTGATATACTCAAAATGCCACTAAAACGATACACTCATGTGTTTGCCCCAAATGAATACTTGTTGATGTATGATATACTGCTGATATACTCAAAATACCACTAAAATGATACAGTCATGTATTTGTCTCAAATGAATACTTATTGATGTTGTTATACTTCTGATATACTTGAAATATTAATAAAATTATACACTTATGTTTGAACTCAAATGAATGTTGATTGATGTCTAATATACTACTGATATACTCAAAATACCACTAAAATGATACATTCATGTGTTTGCCTCAAATAAATGCTGATTAATGTCTGATATACTATTGATATACTTAAAATACTACTAAAATGATACACCCATGTTTTACCTCAATTGAATCCTGATTGATATCTGATATATTGATGGTATACTCTATGACATCCAAATTCAGGAGGGGTACATGAATGAACCGAGACCAGATCTGAATGAGAGGGGATCCTAAGACTATGCAAGCATGGTTAGGATAAGCTTAAAAGAATTGATAGTTACTACCTATACGAAGAAGGCTTACTTTCCTTTTCAGTTGCTCAATCATAGAAACTCCAAAAATTAAGCATGTTAGGCTTGGAGCAATCATATGTTAGGTGACCTCTTGGAAATTTTCTTAAGAAGCATGTGAGTGAGGACAAAGCATGCTGAAATGACTCATGTTGGTCTGTGGGGACAGTCTTCACTCTCGCAAGCAGCTCAAAACTAGTGTGGTGACGTAGCCAGGTCGCAAAGAAATGTCAAGGCCATGAGGTGCTGACTTCGAATTCTGAATCTTGGGCCTGGGGCGTTACATACTCGAAATATTAATAAAATGACACGCTTATGTTTGGGGCAATTGAATATATGGAAATCTAACACAAAATAATAATAAATCTAGCACAACCTAAAAGTATTTGCAAATATGACCAGTTTTAAGCCCAACAAGATTAAAGCATGTGAAAAGTCAAAAATAGTCTATCAAATATGTAGAAATGGTCGATAATAAACATAAAATAATCTATCAGTATTAGAAAACTGTCACTGATAGATATATTAATGGTCTATTGACAATAAACACAAATATTATTTTTGAGCAATAGACATAAAAATGGTTTATTAATGATAAACATCTATCACTGATTGAAGTAGAGTTGATCTATCATTTATAGAAATAAAAATAGTCTATCAGTGATAGACTATAGCGGTCTATCACTGATATCGATAGACTACTATCAATGATTAAAGTTTATTAGTGGTAGACGAGGGTAAAAAAGGAATTATGGAAAAATATTTCAATAGCCGCGCGATAATATGAAGAAAAAAATTCATATTTGCAAATTATTTATTTGTATGATATGTTTACAAATATAGCAAGCAATTTTGACACCCATTACAATTTTCTAATTTTTAATTGGTATGGAAAAAAATGGATTGTTTAAGCTATGTTTGATAACCATTTAGTTTTTGGTTTTTGTTTTTGAATATCATTGTTTTGTTATCTACTTTTCACCTATGTTTTCAAAAACCAAACCAAGTTTTGAAAACTAAAAAAAGTAGTTTTCAAAAACTTGTTTTTGTTTTTGGAATTTGGTTAAGAATCTGAATGTTTTCTTAAGAAAGATGAAATTTGTTGTAGAGAATTGATAAGAAATTTGTAGACAATTGATGAAAAAACAAGTACAATTTTAAAAAACCAAACACCAAAAATCAAACGATTATCAAACGAGCCCTTATTTAGCAATTTCCTTTTTCTATTTTTTTTTAAATTATTTATTTATTTTTTTATTTTTAAGAATACTTTTGAATTCTTGAATTTCATAAGCAACAGGTTTTTTAAAGTTGCTTATTAATTAGAGTTTATAAAAATTTGGCTAATATCGTGTCTTTGTTTTTTTTAAAACAACCTTTCATTAAAAAATAATTTTGCCACACGGGCAACAAAAGTAGAATTCTCTGTTAGAGAAATGCGTTGTATATACAAACTGTGTACACACTAGCAAACTAATTACACCTTAACTTGCTACAAACAATTACAATGTAAATAATCATACTAACACTGTATATAACAACAGTTTTTAAACTCAAGAAGTAAACCAGATGGGAAAGAAAAGGTTATAAATTGCAATAACCACAAATGAACATAACCACTAGATCTTGTGATAAAATGAATTAGTAGTCGAGGAATGTTAACAAAGCGTTGTCCTAAAGACAATTATTTGCTCTGCACGGGTTGCAAGTAGACTACAGTGATCGTCTCAACAGAATACAACGACTAATTCCAATCGAACAGTAGCCTCAAACTACCTGGATCTAACAAAGCTCTTGGATACTTGCTCTCAACTGAACTCAAAAATCAAAAAAAAAAAAAAAGAAAAAAGAAAGAGAGGAGAGGAGAACTCTTCAAAATGAAATGAGATACTCCAAATGAAGAAACAAAATGCTATTTATGGGCTAGCAACTTAGTAACTTTGCAAAATAAAATAAAATAAAATAAAATAAAGATAAATATTTAAACATATGTCAAACATAACTCAATTTAGTAGTTTCTTGCAAAATTCAAACATAACTCATCAAATTAGAAGTAACTACAAATTTAACTTCCATATGTTAAATTTGTAAATGAAACATCAATCCATTTGATGTTTCAATTCATTTTGAATGTTTTGACATATTTCACTTTCTTTCACAGAATTTTAACAAAATCCAACATTCTCATGAGATACAATATTCAAAATCCAACTTCGAAAAATTCTTAGTCCATAAAACAGAACGACTGAATAATCCAAATCTAACTAAACTATCATCCAAACTAATAAAATTCACGACAAATATGAGTGAACGTGACTTGCTGAAATTCCTTCTAGACAGTTGCAATATCATGAAGAGTGTTTTAAACTTCAAGTATCAAATCCCATAATCCATTTAACATTGAAATAATGGCTAATGAAACTGAAAAAACATGGACCTTTGTAAACCCCCAACCTTTGTGATAAGTGAAGACCTTCCAACACTGCACATGCTTCAGAACAAGTAGGAAAAACGAAAAGATTATTGCAATTCGTCATTATTGCCACTAATCTTCCATGTGAATACCTTAGAACCGCTCCCAGACCTGTCTTTCTATCTAGTTCATTGCAAGCCACATCCACAAATACATTAACCCAATCTACACCCTCATATAGTATCGAATGGTCAAACTTGATCAAAGATGCCTTTCGGACTTCGCATATATATTTTGGACCTCTTGTAAGTACTTCAAAATCCCATCACATTTCTCATCTATAGTTTGTATCGGTCGATTGAAACACAAACTATTTTGATTATTCCAAATAGCTCATGCACTCACCACACAAACACATCAAACTAATCTGAAAGTATCTTGAACAATAATTCCATCCATCGGTCCTTAATAGAGGCCAAAACTTCATCCCCATGTTCTCCTTTGACAATAAAATTCTCCACATTTCTTTCTCCCTTGAACATCTGAAAAGAGCATGATCTGTAGTTTCTGATTTTTCTTTACACACAGGGTGAGTCACCAACATCTCCATACCTCTATTAAACAGGTCCACCATTGTAGGAATACAATTATGAAAGGAACGGCAAACAAAATGCTTGATTTTTGTTGGAATATTTGCCTTCTATAATGTCATCCACCATCTCCTATACCTATTTTCACGTGTGGAAGACTCCATTTTCTGCAAAAATAAATGTTTTATAACCTATTTTTACTTGGTATCGCCTCTGTTTATCAAAGTGTCATATCCATCTATCCTGAATTCTTAAGATTGAGATTGGTTGGTTAATAATTTCTTGCACATCATCTTGGTAAAAATATTGATGCAATTTTATAACATCTCACTACAATGATGGTTAATATTGTGTCTAATTATAGATTCTTCGATTCTCTAAAAAAATTAAAAATAAATAAATAAAAATTGTAGATTCTTCAACTTGAAGCGATCTTAATTATATCTAAAAAGCGATCTTTTGATTCAATTTTTATGTGAATGTAGTTACTAGCTTAACACTAAAATGTTCATTAACTATAAGAATGAGAGTTTGGTGTCAAATCATGAAATAATTTTTTTTTTCAAATTTAATTTAATTTTGATCTATTAATTTCTAAATTTCTTTTGTTTTGACTTTTGAATTTTTAAATTGGTTCCATTTTAATCTTTAATTAGACTTCGAATATAAAGTTATTGTAGACATTATTGTTGATTTTAGTTAATTATTGAAAAAAAAAATGAATTCATTTTAAAACTTAACACTTGTACTAGACGACTACTACATGTGACTCAAAACATCTAGTACCCTAGACGCTACTCATTAGATAAATAAACAAATGGTATATTAGGTCATGTTTCGATTGGATAGTTTTTGAAAATTAAATGATGGGAATTTCAAGTCTAATTGGTATGCAATCTACATTCTATTTTATGTTTCCGGATTCACATAGTTTAGCGAATATGCATTTGGCATATGTGTTTTTGAAAACTGTTTTCAAATTTTGTGATCCAAATAATGAAAATTATGAAAACAACATTTTTATGTTTTTAGTGTATCCAAATTTTGAATTTGAAATTTTAAAATGTAAAATTATATTAAAAAGATAAAAAAATAATAAATATAGTATTATTTCATATTATAAACACAATTCATTTTTGTTAAATTAAAATATGTATAATAATATATTATAAATTATATAATATTGTGAAATAATAATTATACAAAATCTATAATATAAAACATGTTCATAAATTAATTAATATAATAGTTTATATTCAACATAATATTTAGTTGGTAGCTATAACCAAGCTTTTTTAAAAAATATATGAGATGAGAGATTTGAACCTCTAACCTCTTTGTTGAGGGTATATGTTTTATACCAGCTGAGTTATGCTCATCTTGGAAACTACAACTAGTTTTATGGTCTATAAATATATTGTCAAATACATTTATGAACAATTATTTAAATTGGAATCTAACTTTTAAATCTGTTACTAAACACATATCTGAAAATATGAAATACAATTATGTTTTCATTGAATCTCTTGTTTTCAAATTTTTGTTTTCAGATCACCGATCAAACGCACCCGAAATGATTATGTGTATAATTTTTTTCTTTAAGCTAAAGACCTGTACCTTTAGCCCCTATATTCTTTTTTAAAAAAGAAATTAATTTTATCTATAATGTATGATTTTATTTTGGTCAAATCATTTTGTAAAAAAAAAATATTAAAGTGAAATGAAATGAAAAGTGAGATGGTTGGTATTTATTAGGTAGTTTATCCAACATGTCCAAAAGAGAACAAATAAGAAACACATAATTTATCTGATTTTTCATGTGTTTCATGTAGGTGAAGTTTTGAATTATTAGATGGTAGGTCTTCTTCAACTAACAAATCTACATGTTAATGTCACGTCACACTTCTCTTCACATACTTTTTAAAAAAAATATTAAAAAGAAAAAAAAATTATCAAAATAAATTAATATACTAAACAAATAAAAATGGAAAGTTTCCAAATAATATGAATGAATTAAAAAAAAAAAAAAAGACATAAACAAGGAGCATCTTCATATTTCAATATAGAATATTTGTTTGAAAACAAAAATATAAGAAAGCGAAAAGATTTAATAACCAAAATAAAATTGAGATATTTTTTTTGATTGGGTGCATAAACCAAATTCACTTCTACAAAATACTAAAGTTCCTATTCCACTTTTATTTTATATGAATTCCAAAAATAATCAAAAATGAACAGAAAGCTTTTCCATGAAAAATCCAATTGAGAGACACGTCACCCACCAATAAATGAAGGTGGCTCATTCACTACATATATAATGGAAATTGAACAATAATATCTACAATTGATTTTCTAAAAGAAGAGGGAAAATTAATGAACAAACAAAAAATCCAAATGAAATTCAGCTAAAAAAATCTACCTCAGTGCATGAATTCATTTGGATAACAATATTAAATTTTTTTTTTTAATTTCTAAAAGTACTTATGGGTTTTTTACAAATAGATTTTTTATTTTATATTTTAATATAATTTTGAAAACTTTTCTATAATTCTAAACAATTTGCAAGGACTAGAAAAAAAAATTAAAAATTAAAAATGGTTTAAATCCTATTTTAGTCGAACTTTCAGTTTGATCCCCAAACTTTCAAATGTCTATTTTGATTCGTAGACTTTTGGATTTGTTTCATTTTGGTCCCTAGACTTTTAAAATGTCTATTTTAGTCTTTGAACTTCAAAAAAAATAAAATCATTTTAGTCCTTATTTTTATTTTGTTTTTAACTAATTGTTGCGTAGCTTTGAGTACGTATACTTGCATGTTAATATTAGTGTGATTTCAAGTCGCATAGTCTAGAGAAAAGTATTGAGCAAGTGGAAATTAAATGGAAAAATATTGTAATAAGGACGGAAATAGTTGTTTTTAAAAAGTTAATGAACTATAATTGCAAAAGAAAAGTTTAGGGACTACAATAGACATTATGAAAGTTTAAAGACTAAAATGGAACCAACATGAATGTTCAAGGACCAAAATGGATATTTTAAAAGTTCGAGGACTAAAATGGAACACATTTAAAAGTTTAGGAACCAAAATGAGATTTAAACTTTTTAAATTAGATATTTCCCTTCCTATATAGGAAAAGTAGATGAGTAGTTCCCTTAAGTGCTAATTTTTGGACTTGAACAGAGGTACTTAAAGTGCAAGATATAATTACAGGTGTAAAACGGACTTTTGACCTAGCTGTAATTACGAACAACTCATGAAGTATTGACTTAAATGTAATAATTAGATCCATGGACACAACTAGCTCATACGATCTCCTTGCTAGCTCATACGAACAATTAGGGATCAACTTTGTTGAAAGAAAATTTGAAACATTCAAATTAATATTTAATATATTTGATATATTAAATGAGGGAAAACATATTTATTGTATTTGATACATTAAATATCAAATAAAATTATTAATGTATTAAGATATAGATATATATAAAATTTGAATGAGATTCAAACAAGAAAATATATATTAGGAGAATTTGAAATATTTGAATGAGATTCAAATAGTTTAAATATATATTTTAATATTAGATATTAAAATATATGTTATTTAATTAGGACAAAATTTTGCCCTAGGTAGTCACTATAAATAGGACCTTTATGGGTTATGCAAAAGTGTGTCTCCTCCCTTGAGAGAAAAGAGTTATCTCAATTATCCCATTTATTCCTTCTCTCTTTCAAAGAGGCTCCACAAAGTCGTGGTCTTGTGTTTGAGTTATAGCAAGTAGGCTTAGTAGAATTGGAGTTTCAACCTTGTTGGAGTTGGAGCAAGAAGATTAAAGACCCTCTAGACAATTCTCCAATGTGTTTGAGGTATGTAATACTTAACCTTTGTACTTTAAATTTAATTCTAAATAAACACAAATTGATTCTAACGCTTTTGCTTGGATTTAATTCGATTTTTCCCTTTACAAGCTTCACAACATTACAATTGGATTACAACCGACCTCTGAATCAGAATCACAAACTCTAGCCGCTCATCGTGAAGATATAGCCAAAATTCATATGGTTCGATTGTTACAAAAGTTCAAAGGAAAACACAAAGGAAAACTCTAAAAGTGTCTAAAAACCTAAAAGCATAACATAAGTCTCGTTTGACTTAGAGAATGAGAAGATTTTGTAGGAATTGTGGTAGCATCGAGACACCATAAGTAGGGTCGAGACGCTACCCTCGCAAATAAGGGGGAAATTGCAAAACATCCCACAACGTTGAAACGCTTCAAACTGATTTCCTTGGGCGCGCGTGTTTAGAGCGTCGAGACTTTGGTAGTAGGGTCAAGACACTATCGACATTGAGCATAACCTATTCGCAGCGTCGAGCATGGTGTTGTTGGGCAATTTTCGTAGCATCTCGATGTTTCAAGGCAGCGACTTGACGCTACATACACAAGTCTCTTGGCCTTGTGGTGTCTACAGCAGCGTCTCGACCCTACCTGCATAGGTCTCTTTGCCTTGTGGTATATGCAGCAGTGTCTTGACTCCCAAATGTTGTTGAGATGCTATCCTCTTGGGTCAAATGGCTTGAACTTCATTTCTTGTTGACTTGATCACTCAATTTAGGTCCAAATAGCTCCTTTTTTATCTCGATTCATCCAAAGTGCTCCGATTAATTCCAAATTGCTCGATCCCTACAAAATAGATAGATAAGCACGTCAAAGTAATGGAACTAGCCTGAAATAAAGACTATAAATATCACATTTTAGGTTCTGTCAAATACCCCCAAACTTTAATCTTGCTAGTCCTCGAGCAAGGTAGAACTAGACCCATCCTATGAATCATCAGTTTCATATCAATGACACTAACTTGAATGCTTTAGATAACAGACTATTCACAAGCGAAGAAAGCACAAACACATTCAAAGAAATTTAAAACTAATCCCCATATCCCTTATGTGTGTGTGTGCGTAGCCTCTCCTATCTTAGTCTCTATAAGCTTGGAAAGGTTTCAACTCATTTTTTCCTTACTCTGACTCTAAGTTCTAATCATCTAGCTTTCCTACAGTCAAGAGCGTAATATGCCACTAGGGTGCCTAAAGCTTGGGGTAGGCCTACCCCAAACTTAAAATTTTACTCTAATGAGGTGGACATTAGCTTTCACACATCTACTACATGGACCCTTGCCCATGGAATTTTTTTTTCATAGATGGCCTAACTGATCACAACAGAGGTAGCTCTTTTTGTCCTTAACTTTAAAGCAAGAAAATTTTAGTTCATTTTTATTTTTCTCTCTTTCGATATTTCAATGATGAATTACACAAAAACAGGCAAATAGACATGCAATATCTTCTCAGTGTAACATTACTCCCTACATGCAAGTTGACCCTCTAATAAGTTCCTAAAGCCTCTTGAGGTAACAACAAGAATCTAGACCAAATAATACAATTCTAAGCCTTCAAAACCATAAATAAAAGGGCTATGTGCTCAAAAAGTAGGGAATCAAAGAAAAAAAAATTAATTGGCTCAAATCAAGCATGCATTCTCATGATTCAACAATTGCAAATAAAAGTTATCTAAAGCAAATCCTAGACCGTCCTAATCACAAAAGATGTAACTAATTCATCATGCAATTCATGCTCAAAATTTTTGAAAATTTATGCTCAACATCAAACATGCTTAACATATAGTTCTCTACCCCCCAACCTTAAATATACATTGTCCTCAATGTATAACAAAGCAGATTTCTCAAGAACAGAAATTAGAGGAATAGAAAACTCCCCTGATTTTTGTATGGTCTATGGGTGGTGGTGCATCTTTTGCTCCATTCTTTTCTCTAGTGCAAAAACTACAAATGAAAAGAAAAACAAACTAAGGAAAGGAAAACAAATAACTAAAAGGAAAAACAAAGAAAACAAATGAAAAACTTGGGTTGCCTCCTAATAGTGCAATTTTTTAACGTCGTTATGCTCGATAAGGACTCTACCTCGGTCATCCAGGATCCAATTTATTTGGAGCTAGTGATCCTTGTGGAAGGTCTTCAATTGTTTACCAACCACTTTCAAGATTTTTCTCTTAGTTGGAACATCATGCAACTAAATCAAACCTATATGGCATAGAGAACGCACATCATCAGAAGTTTCTATGGCATCAATTTTAAATTTAGCATTTTCTCCTTCAAACTCCACTGAGTGAGTACCCTCATCCACATCAATTTTGGTTTTGGCAATTTTTATAAATGGGTGCCCTAATAAAATCGAAACAGATGAGGGTGGATAATTTTCATCCACATTCAACACATAAAAATCAACAGGGAACATTAGACCATTGACCTACACTAAAAAGTCTTTAACAATTCTCGGAGGTCTAATACGAGAACGGTCAGCTAGTTGAATTACTATACCAGATTCATGTAGATCATTCAAGTTCAACTCATGGTAAATAGATAATGGCATGACATTTGTTGAAGCTCCTAAGTCTAACATAACATGCCTGAACTTCTTTTTACCTATGACATAGGGTAGTGAAACCTAGGAGTGTACACGGGGTTAGGTTGGGTGGGGTTAGGGAGTTTTTTTGGACCAACCAAGATTTTTGACTTGGTAATTCTCCAACTCGATCAACTCTGTTAGAGAGAGTAACCCAACCCAACCCAACCCAACCCTTATATTTTGATAGCAATAATTTAGTGCTAAAATTTACCATTAATTTCTAGCTAGTTTTGGTGTAATTGTAAGCTTTTATGTGGATATTTTGTGTATTTAAGGAAATGAGCAATTGGGAGAGGATTTGATGAATTTGGAGCTTTTGTATGGCTTATGGAGCTTAAATGGATCAATTTTGTTGACTAAGTATGAAGAAAGAGGTTGCATTAGCTGTTGGGGCCGAGAGGATGGCGTCAAGACACTTGAAATGGCGTCAAAATGCCATTCTTTATTATGCAAACTCGAGAGCTAGTGTCTCAACGCTGTCCTATGGCGTCTCGACGTTAGAAAGACGCAAACAAAGCAATTTTCGTCGGGAGCATTGCGAAATTGCCCTTAACGTCTCGACACCGAGGGCGCATACGCTTAAGTGAAACGGTGCGTTTGGATAGAGTCAAGATGTTATCCCTAGCATCTCGACGTTGTGTCGATTTCTGGCATATAAGCACCAATTTAAGATCTAATTAGGGGAGACCATTTTAGGATTTTTAGCCCTTTTTGCAATACTTTACCTCTTTGGGACCTATGGAGCTCAATTTGGAGTGTTCTGGAGTGGATCTCAAGGCTCGAAAACATGGATTTTGAGGCAAGAGTTGAGAATTCGACAACAATGGGTTTCATTTTTGCTTCCTACTATCTTTTTCTTAGTTCCTAGGGCTGTAAGATGGGTTTATTGTACTATACTGATTTGTTTATGGACTAATTTTAGTTGTTTAGGGGTTAAGAGCACATTAAGGATTACTTTTATGAATTAATTGTTATTATTGCCATTAATTGCTTTATTAGAATTTATTTGATTGAGTTATGTTTAATGCCTCTAATTAAGCCATTAATTAGTTGATTCTAGTCTTGAATTGAGCTCGACAGAGGAAATTTAGGGCCGAACTAATTCAATCAATGCCCTAATTCTGCTTAAGTGACATAGGATTAACAATTGACAAGTAAGACTAATGACGAGCGGACTTAATTCAATCAATTAATTAAATTAACGCTAAGGACACTTAGGTTAACAATTAATTGAGCATATTCGATTGAGACTGGCAGGAGATTTTGATCATTTTTGCTCGAGGTTTATGAACCATAATTGTTTTCAAATGTGTGCTCGGTCCCTTAAACTTCCTTTTAATTGTCATCTTCACCATTTTTAATCACTTTCTAGTTTAGAATTTGTTTCCAAGTTATCCCTTGTTTTAGTTTGTTCCCTAAATAATTCCAAGTACGATTATTCTTAATAATTATTAATTTAAAACAGCACCAATTTCACTTCCTCGTGGGATACAATACTCGGTACTCTTATGTCGTTTTATCATTACTTCAATTGCGTACACTTGTGTGTACAATTAGCGAAACATATTTTTAGGTTGGATTGGGTTAGGACCAACAGGTTGTGTTGTATACAAATTTGCAAACTGGAAAGGGAGGATAACAAAGGGGATCAAAACAAATAACTTAAGATGTTGAAGCAAAATCTTCACCTTTTTAGACCCAAATCCATACACTAAAAAATCAAAACCACATTTGGATCATAAGAAACAGAAAAATTATGCAAAATGACAATATGAACAAAACAAATAACCTTAAATGAAACTAAAAGCATTTTAAATTCAGTTAAAATCCAAAAGTAATTTGAAAATTTGTGACTAGAGAGCTCCAAAATAACAATACTATAGTTTAACTACCATGATGATGACATGCTTGAGCTAAAAAACCTATTCGGAATGCAAAACTTTTGTAGTTAGATATTAGAGCCACAATCTTTTTAATGAGAAAACTTGAGAGCAAGAAAAGAAAGAAGGCGTCTGGCGCAACGAAGATGAAATAGATGGAGAAGGATCGACCTTAACGAGTGACAAACGGTGCAAGCATCGGTGGCGAAGAACGCGAGCAGCAGTGAACAACGTAAGCAGCAACAATGATGATAAAGAACATGAGCAACGACAAAGAGCAATGTTAGGGTTGGGAGAGAATGAAAAGAGAGGAGAAAATCGGGTGAATCCAAAAGAGAGAGACTTCATAGAAGATGTGTGCAGTTGAGGTTGAAATGAAGGAGGAAACCCTAAAAACAATACATTTATACATACCGATTCGATTCGGGTTGAACCAAAATTTATTTTTTTGAACTCGAGAATCGAACCGAACCAATCGATTCTGGAAATTTTGAACCCAACCCAAATCAAGAATCAAACAAACCCAACAGAGGTTGGTCGGATTGTTCGGGTTGTTGGGGTTTTTTGAACACCCCTAGTGAAAACATACCTAGGTCCTTGCATTTTTCTGGTAAGTTGCTAGGTAGAATGGCTGAAACGTTCTCACTTTCCATTTCCTTTTTCTTTTCTTTTATCTTCCCTTTCTTTGTGTACCAGTTCTTTAAAAATTTAGCATACTTGGGAAGTTTCTTTACTGCATCAAAAAGTGGGATGTTGACTTTCACCTTCCTAAATATTTCCAGAATCTCCTTTTCCTGTTCATCTTCCTTTGGTTTCACTAACCTGCTAGGAAAATGAGCAACATAAGTGTAAGAACTCAAAGATAAAGGTAGATCAAATCTTACCCCACGTGTTGTCTTAGGAAAAGGTTGTTCTCCTTTCCTCTCTTTGCTCAATTCTTCTTCTATGGATGGGATTGATTTAGAAGGAATTTCTTCTCCACTTATCAACATGATTACACTGACATTTGCCCTTGGGTTTACCTCAGGCTGTGAAGGTAGCTTCCCTGAATTCTAGGCTTCCAACTTTCTAACTTAAGTGGCTAGTTAAGTGATTTGGGTGCCCAAATTTTACATTCTAGCTCTTGTTTCCTATTGAAATTGAAGAGTACTTCCAGCTAGATTTTTAACAATATCTTCTAAAGGTATACTTGAACTTGAAGTTTGAGTCTAAGGTGGTCTGTTGAAATTTTGGGAGGTTGTCTTTGCTATCCTCCTTGGTCCCTATAGCTAAAGTTGAGTTGATCTCTCCATCCTAGATTGTAATGACTTGAATAGGGATCATATTTCCTCTGTGATTAGCCATGAAACCTTCCTATTGCATTAGCTTCTTGTGTGGTGCCTTGTTGCATTTTCCCTATAGTCAATTGACGAACCAAGGCAGTTAGATCATAAATCTGGCTTTTAAGTTTACTAACCTCATTAATTTTATGAATAACACCTCCAGGTCTGGTCCCAAACTGTTGAGAATTCTCTGTTGTACTGGAAATTAGTTGTTTGGCTTATGCATGTATTTTATTCACTAGAGCCCCTCCATTTGCTGCATCGACTATACCCCTATTCATTTGCAACAAATCCCTCATAGAAATGTTGGATCAGGAGTTGATCAGGAATCTGATGGTGGGAGAAACTGGCACAAAGTCTCTTAAAGCACTCCCAATACTCGTACAAAGTCTCCCTAGTGATCTGTGTGATACCGTAGATCTCCCTCTGACAACACTAATTTAGTGTTATGTTTATGCCTTTATTTAGCTAGTTTTACGGTAGAAATGTGAGCTTTTATGTAGATTAATTGTATATTTCAGGAATTCGAGCAATTGGGATTGGAATTGATAAATTTGGAGCTCTGTAATGAATATGGAGCTAAAATTGATGAATTTGGAGATTAAGTATGAAGAATAAGGCTGCACAAGCTATTGGGGCCGAGAGGATAGAGTCACAATGCTAGCAATGGCGTTGAGACGCTCCATTTTATTATGCAAACTCGAAATCTAGCTTTGCAACACTACCATGTGGCATTGCTACGCTAGAAACAGGCGGAAGAGGAAAATTTCGTCTATAGCATTGCAACACTACTTACAACGTTGCAACGCTACCCCCTTTTGCGCAATAGTAATACGGTGCATTTGGACAGCGTTGCAATGTTGTGTCTAGCATTACAATTCTGCATCGACAACATTTATATTTATTCTTCGTTTCATAGCCGAATTTGGGGAGACCAATTTAGGGTTTAAATCCCTATTTGCAATAATTTACCTTCTTCGGACTTGTGGAACGTGATTGAAGGTGTTCGGGAGTGCGGAAATCAAGGCAAAAGTCGAGATTACGACATCAACGGGTCTAGATTTCTGTTTTCTTCCTCTGTTTCATGACTTTTATGGCTATAAAGATTTTTTTGTTTGTTTTGAAGTACTATTTACTGATCATGTTGGGCTGAATTTAGTTGTTTAGGGGTTAAGAGCACATTTAGGATTACTTTTATGGTTTAATTGAGTTTATTGCTATTAATTGACCTATTTGAATTCATTTGATTGAGTTGTGTTTAATGCCTCTAATTAATTTGCCATTAATTAGTTAAACCTAGCCTTGAATTTACTCGACAAAGGAAATTTAGAACCAATTTAATTCAATCAACGCCCTAATTTTGCCTACGTGACATAGGATTAACAATTAACGGGTGAGACTAATAACGAGCAGACTTAATTCAATCAATTAATTAGGTTAATGCTAAGGACACTTAGGTTAACAATTAATTGAGCGTGTTTGATTGAGACCGACAGGAGATTTCGACCATTTTTGCTCAAGGTTTATGAATTCGATAGAGTAGATTAATTAGCAATCTCAATTAACCATAATCGTATCTGAACGTGTGCTCAGTCCCCTAAATGCCCCTTTAATTGTTGTCTCCACTATTTTACATCGCTTCCTAACTTATAATTTAAAATCAAGCATTCCCTTGTTTTATTTTGTTCCGTAAATAATTCCAATTACAAGTATTCTTAATAATTAACTAATTCGAGATTCTCCTTTTCCGCTTCCTCATTGGATATGATACTTGGTACTATTGTGTCGTTTTATTATTACTCCAATCATGTGCACTTGCGTGTGCAATTAGTGAAACACTTTCTTAACGTTGGCAGCTCGCGATGCAAGAAATAATTTTTCCAGGAAAAGTCTCTTCATCTCACGTGGTGATGGTCCCCGATGGCAGGTAATAAAGAAAATCCTTGATCTAATCCTTCAAAGAGAAAGGAAAAGCCCGCAGGTTGATTTGTTCCTCAGTCACGCCATGAGGTTTCATTCTCGAACAAACTATGTGGAATTTCATGAGATGTTTATGCGAATCCTCACCTGCACATCCACGAAAAATAGGCAATAAGTGAATTAAACCAGATTTCAATTAAAATCACCTGCAATATTTTGGAAAGTTATGCAGAGTAGCTGTTGGTTAAGATCTGGTGCTGCCAACTGTTAAAAGTCCTCTTGACCATCTTATCTTCAGGACCAACAAAGATGGAAGATTCTCCAATGGATTCTTCATTAAGCCCAAGGTTCCTTTCTCTTCTCAATCCTTACCAAAATTTCCATTCAAAGGCACACTTGCATCCAATTGTAATATCGATCACAAGTGTTAATAACAAATCAACTTTCACATACAAGTGCTTAATCTACTTATTCGGAAAAGCCATGATAAAGCTTGATTCTTCTAACTTTATTGACTCTAACAAAGAATCACAGTCAAAACTTAATACCTAATCAACTGGGCAAAATAGCATTCCATAGTAATTAGACAAAAGCATTATGAAGGATGGAAAGACCAAGACAAATTAATCAAGCGAGATAGCTACGACCTAACCAATTTATTTCTTTAATTACAAGAATTTATCATGCAAGCTATGTGATTATGAAAAAACCACAAAAACACACACATGAACTATGCGATGTACACACAAGCTCACGTAATCAAGTAATATAAAATGGTAAGTACTACCAAGTATCGAATCCTCAGGGAATTGGGGAGGTTTAATCAATTAATTACTACACTTAATCGCAATTTTATGTAGGAAATAAATGCCAGAAGAACATGCAACAAAATCAACTAAAATTAAGCAATAAAAAGAATAAACAAATGGAGCACAAATTAAAAGGTTGAGTTTAGGTCATTAATCTCACCATTGGACCACTTATTGAGTTTCACGGGTGTTCATAATTAACTACCAAATTATTTGAATCTAAGGGTAAAGTTTCGTGGAATCCTTCGCCGAGCTCATCCAATGCTCGAGAGTAATTAATTAAATCTTGTGTCTGACTCTTTAATTAATCCTCATCCAGCATTAACAAACCCTATCATCGATCCTAATTGACATTCTTATCACTGTAGTGTCAGAACATCAATTATTACACAATTCAAGCTCTAATTTATGTACTCTTTGTCAAGCAATAACATAAATTAGCAGTTCAATAGTTCCTAATCAGGGGATTTAAAGCATTAAGAACATTGCATAAAAATAAATATGAATAATTAATCACAAATCCCCAATTAAGTTCAATCAATTACATGGTCCAAAGACTTGATTAAGCCCTAAACTCTACAACCTACTAAAAGTAAATCATAATTCAGCACCATAATTTGACATTTGGACCTAGAGGATGGGATTCAACCCTAGAATTGACGTTGCAACGCTATAATTTGACATTTGGAGAAGTGTTGTTCCGTCTGTAGCATTGCAACGCTACCCATGCACTGAAGGCAAAACGAATGCATTTGGACAACGTTGCAACGCTATCACGACAGACAATATTTATTCATCGCTTCTTCTTCGTTCAAGGGGAGGCCAAATCAAATGGGAATGTGATAACGCTCATTTATAAGTGTTATTTAACTTTAAAAACCAAGTTATTTGCTTAGAAAGCGCGTGTTTAACGTTATAATTCATGTCATTTAGGGAAAATTTAAGTAAAAACAAGTTTTGCATGTGTCTGAAGTCTTTATTTGATAAAAATAAGTTTTTAGGTGTATTTAGAGTCATTTTTGTTAAGAACGTGTTAATTTTTGTTGATTTTGTATAGAGGTTGAAAAATTACCCAAATGCACTCACATTATGGCCGCAACTGAGACAAAAGAAAGATGATTAAGGAGATATGCGACCAAGATGCGCCAACAATTGAGAGCAGAAGCCAAATTCCAACTGTTGCAAAAAAAAAACTCAAAATGCGCCCAACTATGCGGCCGCATTTAGGCCATTTCGACAACAACACAATTGAGCTCAACTATGCAGCCGCATCTGGACATTTTCGGCAGATTGTCCCAGATTCGCCAGATTTTCAGATAAAATCAAATATTCTCAATCAAATCTCCGAGGATCAAGGGATATGATCGGCCAAGCCTCTCTACACTGATCTCGGCAGCAAACCCTAGACTTTGAGGTCTATAAAAGGCAGATCAAGCTTCAATTTCAAGGGAGCTCGGATTTCTATCTTCTTTCCCAAATTCTGCAGTTTTATTTTTTTTTTCAGGCGACATACCGAGTCTCCCCTAAGTTCTGTTCATACTTCATTCGGACACGAACTTCGAAAGAAGGGAGTGTAAGCCTTGTTCTCCTCGAAAGAGGTTGAATAAAGTCAGAAAAAAGGAACAAACTTCGGGTTCTTTATCGCTTTCATTTAAGTTATGTACTTTCTGTTTTTCTTTAAAGTTTAGCTACTGTTTTTATTTGTTCATTTGAGTTGTAAGTTTTTGTTCTTATTTAAATTTCAATTATTTAAGTTGTAAGTCAAGTTTTGTTTCAATTCCGCACTTTAGTTTTCTTTTCAATGAGTAGCTAAATCCTTGGAAGGGATTCAATGAAGTGGATACCCTAAAAAGGAGATAAGCCCCGCCATGTGAGTCGAGTAACTTTGCTTAACATTTAATATCGTTTGCTTTTATGGAGTTTAAGTTTCATTGTTAGGTTAAACTAATCACCTGAGTTAGCATAGTCTGTGTGAGATTCAATATTGAAAGGGTTGGATCGAGCATGCGTTTTCATAAAAGCAATCTATGAGAAGAGTCTAGACATAGAACTTCGCTTTTTGTACCTAGATATAAGACAAAAACCTTTAGAATCATTGAGTTGCGTTCTTTAATTATCTAAATTAAAATTAGCTATAGACATATGTTTTTAATTGCTTAGTCTCCTAAAAACACTTAGAAAAGGGCTAAATAGGTGTTGAACTCGATTCATGGTGTTAAGTTTCGGTTAGGGTAGGTTGCAGGCGCACTTTAGTAGCATTTTGTCTGAATCACACAGAAGTTGAAAGAGGCAGTATGAGGGCGCAAGAGGCAAAATCTCTGAAATAGCCAGACCTAGTTAAGCAAGTATGCAGGCGCATTTCCTCAGGGTTGAAACAGATTTGTACTCCCTGCTTCTCATTATTGTTTTCTTATCTTTTCTTTAGTTTTCTTTATTTTATTGCACGAAAAAACCCCCAAAATATTTTATTTACTTGGTTACCTTCTGTTGCAACTTGAAAGCATTTGTGTTCTTAACTGAAAAGACTCTTTGTTAACCGTTCCCTTGGGTTTGATATTTGGAATACTTCCATATAGTACTTGTTGGACAGCGTGCACTTGCGCTTTGCTTTGGCAACATCTCACCATAATGCCCTAATGTTGGTTCCATACTGCAACTAAAGGTTATGGGAGCAATTGAGAGCATTTTTGGAGTAGATTTGAAGACCTTGGAGCTCGGACTCTTGGGAGAACGCCTCAGGAATGCAAGATCGTCCATTGTCTTTCTTCCCCTTTCCTTTCATTTGTAGTTAATTTAGTGACTATACATTAGGGATTTCTGGACTGTAATTGAATGGTTTTGTATTGTTAATTCCTTAATTATTTGGGTTTAATTGTTGAACAATGTTTTATCCTTAATTGTTGGAAACTCGAATTAATTACTTAATTAATAGTTGTTATTGCTTTTGTGATTATGAATTC
Source organism: Trichosanthes truncata (assembly GCA_033996785.1). NCBI lineage: Eukaryota > Viridiplantae > Streptophyta > Magnoliopsida > Cucurbitales > Cucurbitaceae > Trichosanthes > Trichosanthes truncata. The sequence goes on along the minus strand of MU867261.1, from coordinate 14,668,708 downwards.
CTTTGTGCATTTAGAGTTTAATGCCTTTAATCAGTGTTCTTTGATTAATTGAATTAATATAAGTTGAGCTCAAAGGAGGAAGCTTAGGGAGGGTTAAAATTGTCAATTAATTAATTACCTGAGTGACAACGAGAGGAAAGAATAGTTAAGTATTTGTTGAGAAGATTAATTCACTGAGCATTGATTAATTGATTCGTTTGCTAGTGTAGGCTCAACAGAGATAAGCTAGTTTAGAATCGAGTGCACGACTGATGATTTCTTGGACACGACAGTGATAAGAGCAATTATAAAAGGTCTGTAATGAAGGGTTGTAATGCCTTGTATTAATTAGCTAGTGCTGAGGGACACCTAGGTTAGTTAATTAAAACTTGAGATTGAAGGAGACTGACAGGAGAGTCTATGCTTTTAGAGCTTCTAGACTTATGAGTTCATTGTCAAATTAGTTGTGATTGTCTATTTAATTGCGTAATTAATTCTATACCCAAGTTATCCCTTAGGTTTGTATCTCTCATTTATCTTTCTTGCATTTATTTTCTATCCTTAGTTTAGTTTACCTTTCTCTTGTGGTTGTTTTCTCTGAATAAAGTTAAGTGAGAGCATTTACGGTACTTAATTGAATTAAATACCAATCTCAGTGAATACGATACTCGGTACTCTTGTGTCGTTTTATTATTACTTTGATCACATGCGCTAGCGTGTCATACACCAATCACACACGCCTCTGCTTATCAACAAGCTGCCATGTGTCTCAAACACTTTTTTGGAGACTCTTTAGGTATTTTCCTATTCTTCCCTTACTTTTTGATCAAATTTGACTAGTGGATAAATTTAAATACTGAAATTTGAAATTTATTCTAGAGAAGGTAAAATTGGAGCAAAAAATCTAAGATTTGGATCTAAGATACGGCTGAGTATGTTGTGCAATTGAAGCACGAAACATGCAAAACTCTTAAGTACTTAGGTGAAGAGGAAATGACCCGAAGGGTTGATTGAACCCCAAAAGGGTTTGATTTACTAATCTTGACAACCAAAAAAATTGAGGTATGCCTCACGATGGGTCTCGATTGAGCATGACTAAGCAAGCTTGATAAAGCTTTGCAGTTCATGATGTGTAAAACTCTAATTAATTGAAAGGAAGCAAAATTTTGAGGTGATTAATTGGGTCCTCAAAAGGGACTTGGTTAATTGGTCCAAGCATGGTCCAAAAATACGAGATGGATTTCACGATGGGTTATTCCAAAATTAAATTTGGGGCTAACTCTAGAGCTCTGAATCAAAGATCTTGAAAAGCCAAAAAATCAGCCTAATGGGTTTGATAGGTCGTTCCAAAATAAAATTTGGGGCCTACCCCAAAAGTTTCTTTTTAAAGCTTAAAAAACCCAAAAAATCAGTCCAATAGGCTTTATGGGTCATTCTGAGGCCAAAACCCAAGAAAAAAGAAGGAACACCTTGTGTTTGGGATTAGACATTATTCCTCAAGGATAAATTCACAAGCAAAATATATACTCCCAAAGTGGGCTTTGAGTGTCCAGCCCATGAAGAGCTAAACCACAAATCCCAATTCGGGAGTGAGGGCTTAATGTTATGGGTGATTTTGGACAATTGGATCAAACCTAAGGAGATAGAAGATAACTGAGGTCGAACAGAGGTTTATTCAAAGTCCGAGGTAAAATTGAGCACATATGAAGAAGTGATTAGGCCAAAAGGCCCAAACACTCGAGTCGGCCTAAACCGAGCTGAGCCAACCTGGCCGACACAGTTTGAGCACATGTAGGCGTTCATCTCACACACCATAGCCCAATGAACCCCGCGGAGATCACAAATTCGTTGGCCTCATCTTATTTGGGAGAGGAGAGAAAAGCCCTAGGTCATCCTCATATAAATACCTCATGAGTTATAACTCTATTGGAGGTAACTTCTACTCGATCCTCGAACTCTTAAGCTTGCTACACTTTTTAACCGTCTGACTTAAGCATCGAAGCGAGTGTGGCAAGCACCACACCGATGTGCAATTTTTCTTTGTTTTGCAGCCCACCTCTTTCACTGGAAATACAAATTTTATTGTTGAATTACAAGTAGATCAAGTACGTTCCTTTTGTCTGGATTTGCGCATCAATACTCTTTTTTTTTTTTGTGTGTGTGTGTTAAATCATCTTATTATAAATATCTCTCATAAGTGAACGAGATTAATTTTGATGTTATTTTTTGAAAGATTGGTTTGCTTTGTTTAATTAACTATCTACCTCTACCATTTACCAAATTCACATTGATTTCCTAATTTTCTGACATTAAAATTTTTTATTGATGTTAAAAACTCACTCACTATTGGCAGGACTATTGATTTGATTTAAATTAAGTCAGTGAGACCAAAGTAAAAGTAAAAAGATTTTATGGTTTAGGATTTAGGATTTGGAGTTTGACAAAATTAATAAGTGTTAATTGTTAAAATATATCAGGATGAAAAATATATTATTTTTAAAAGTATTTTTTTGTATTTTGAAATTTAGCTAAAGTTTTTGAAATATCTTATAAGAGTGAAAAAAAGTTACAAAACAAATTTAATTTTTAAAAATAAAAAAAGAATATATATATAATCATATTACTATTACCAAGCAGATCCTAATGCCCCCATTTCGTTTCCTTTTCTTTTTCAATAAAATTGTGTCTCAAAATTAAAAAATGTCAACAAAAGGTAACCTAATCTCATTTTATTCAAAAGCACTTGTCAAGTGATTAAACTCCACCAACAAACAATTTTTGTCCTCAAGTGTTATCAGGTATAATTTAGCATTGTTTTTCATATAAACACAGTTTTGGAGTACTACAAAAATGTTAAAATAATGTTAAAATACTTTTTTTTTTTAAAAAAAAGCCAAAAATTCCAAATTTATAAATTACAATCATGATCTGCATCTATTGTCTTTTGAATTAAATATACCACTAGACATAATTAAAACATTTTTCATTTGCAAAATATTAAACATTAAAATATTAGTCTAGCAAATGTAGACCCATTTGATTATTTAATAAGAATTCCTTTCCAATTTTTATAATATATTTTAAATAAAAAAACCAGAGCCGAAATTCGAAAACTAAAACAAATTTTCAGAAACTATTTTCTCAAGGCCGTTTTAGATAATCATTTTTTTTAATAAGCTTATTTACTTTTCGTTTCTTTGTTTATAAAATTTATCATTATTTTTTTAAATTCTAGCAGAATTAGAAAACTGCAAAGAATAGTCTTTAAAAAAAATATTTTGTATTTTATTTTTTAAAATTGACTAAGAATTCACAAATATATATTAAAAGTTATGTTAAATTATAAATTTGGTCGCTATGGTTTGAAGATGTTAAGGATGTGGAACCTTTACCTATATCCACATGGTATGATATATTGTCCACTTTGGACATAAACCCCTGATGGTTTTGCTTTTAGTTCCACCCAAAAAGTCTCATGTCAATGGAGATAATTGTCCTCACTTATATATCCATGATCACTATCTTCTCTAGCCAATGTAGAACTTTGTTTGCACTTCTAACAATCCTCCTCTCAAACAAAGTACCACTTGAGCTTCCGATGTCAACTTGATCCGTCGACTCTCAATTGACAACAAGAGCTCGCTCTTATCATCCCAAGGCAACAACCCAAACCGAGCATGAGCACGAATCATATTTGGAATATTTCTTGATGGCAACGACCTCATTGCACCCTCCATCTCCTCCCCTTGAACAAAGATCTACTCTTCCCATCAGGGAGGGTTTGACCTGATAGGATACACTTTGTTTGCCACTCAAGCACTTTTTGTTCAATTTGGGAATTCATCCACAATGTCATATGACTATAAGGCTCACTAATTTTTTGTTCCAATTTGAGGATTTCTTTGACACATAACTAGATTTAGACCATGGCTCTGATACCAATTGTTAAGGACAATGGAACCTCCACCTATCTTGACAATGATATGATATTATTCACTTTGGGCATAAGCTCTCATAGCTTTTCTTTTGGTTCCACCCTAAAGACCTCATACTAATGGATTGTCCTCACTTATATACTCATGGTCACTCTCTTTCCTAGTCAATGTGGGACTTTGTTTGCACTCATAACCGAAGAAATATAGAATTTAGTCCCTAATTTTAAAAGTTAGAACTCGTCCTTATGATTTGATAAAACCCTCATAAAAAGTTCCTATAGTAGGAACTACTTCTGAGGATTTTATCAAACCATATGGATTATTTATGAGGTTTTATCAAAGTTATAAAGACGAAATTCTAACTTTTCAAATCATAATGACTAATTCTAACTTTTTCTAAATCACATTGACCAAATTTATAATATAACCTAAAAATTATAAATCACGGAACAATTAAATTGGGAATAAACAAGTTGACTTGAATTTCAAAACTGCTTTTACAAAAAAAAGAAGGTAAGGGGAAAAAAACCTATTACCAAATAAGTTTGTAAATGAAGAATATAAAATTATTTTTTAAATAGACTCATTAATTTTATATTATTTTTTTTTAAAATCAAGGGATTTATAAAAATATAATACGAGAAGCATATCTTGATGAACTTAAAATTATCATTTTTATTATACATTTTTGTGAGGGACCAAATTAAATAAATATTAATTAGTTGGGCATTTTGGAATTAGCATTCACAAGAATCACGACATTGGCCATGGACGTAGCCATTATACATTACCTAACCTTGGTAAGTGACGACTTCTGGCTCCACTTCTATACTTTTCATAGCATGTGAAAAAAGGACTAAAGTGCCCTTTATCGAAATATTGTTATACAATTAAATTTGAGGCTTTGATACCAACTCTTTTTTTTCTCTTAATTTGGATAAAATGCACGGAATAAATTTCTGTATATTTTTCTATAACAAACACAAGAAAACTCATATGTAGAAGTAGTATTTATAAACTTTAATTTTTAAAATCAAAAATCAAAAACCAAATGGTTATCAAACGAGACCTTAGTTACTAAGTTTAATTCTTAGGTGAGTGTTACGAGTGAGAAAACACCCCTCAATGTGTGAGGTTGATTGAGTGCCATATTGGATAGCCGACATGAAGTCTCCATCCTAACAAACCACACCATAAAATTGCTTGCCGCTTTGTCGAGACATATTATATGAGATACCACCTTGCAAGTAGTATTTGGCGTGGTAAATGCCACATAACTTGGCGCGAACGGATTTGACGCCATAGCTTTTCATTTTAGTCCCCTATAAATTGTAGAACTTATTTCATAACCAAGTACACGAATATACCCTGTACTCACCTCAACACCAACCTTTGATTCAGTACTAACTTAAACATCAAAGTGTGTATTAGGCAAAACACCACATCAATTTGAGTTTTTTTTTTTTTAAGGTAATAACCTCAATTGAGTCATCTAAACTTGAGATTTGACGTCGTCAATGATGTACATTCACACCAAAATCATGCATCAACCGTGAGTATTTACATTTGTATAAAAATAAAGAAAAATGTTAAAGTTTTTCATTTCTATTTTCTATGGGTGATCGAGAGATAATTTAAATTAAAAAAAGATCATACCTTTTTACAAAGTTTGATCAATTATTTCATTTTTCTTAAATACAGTATATCACTTTTAAATTTTGTTTTGAACGAGCCAATAATAGTATCCTTCCCTTTCTAATTTTTCATGGTCTCTCTTATCTTCATTATTCGTTTTTGTCATTTATGAAAATTAATCAAGTTTTTTCCCTTACAAAATAAAAAAAACATATTATAGCATAAAAAAATCGGCATTACAATAATTGGTATCTTGGTTTTTGTATACCCTATTATTGGTTCCATATATGAAAGATTTACTTTTTTGGAAAAAAATGATAACCAAAAATCATTTATTTAAGAAAAATAGAAGGTTTCAATAATGTTGAAAAAAGCCATTTAAGAGCTTTCCTTTTCGGGAAACTGTTGCTTGAATTGCGTGTGGCTGCTTATGTCTATTTTCAGGAATTTCAATATCAAGGGCAAACTCCTCTTGATCCGACGGATCGAATTCCATCAATCAGTCAACTTTTATTTATCTGCCACGTCGTGTTTTAGGAAAGTTTTAAAAAATCGACAAACTTGCCGACGGGGAGTGGGATCATCTCTCTCTCTCTCGCCCCGTGTGTCCACGTGGAAGTTCTGTTTGGGAATTCGACCAATCAGAGAATTGAGGTACTGACGTGGAGAGCAATGTGGACCCCTGCTTCCCACACGCCTACATGACAGCCGCGCGAGATTTTTCCACGTGGCGTGACATAAGTGGTGGAAAAGCATGGGGTTGGCAACCAAATTAGATATTAATCAAAAATTGCGGTTCGGATATCTGACTTCAAAACAGTTTTGTGAGAAATTTTCTGTGCGCTTGAGTGAAAGGAATCTATGATCTGAAAAAGTTAAAATTAGTTGATATGGTTTTAAATATTAGAATTAGTTCTATAAGAATTATTTATAAGATTTTATCCAATCATTAGAATAAAATTCTAACTTTTAAAATTATAGAGACTACTTTTTAAAGAAGAAAAAAATTATAGATACTAAATTCTAACTCCCTCCAAACTAAATGGACCAACTTTGTAATTTAACATTTGCAAAATCACATATTTTTCTCTCCCGTCAAATATATAAAATTCGAAGATTTATTAGATTTTTTTGGTTCTTGTACTTTAAGTTTCATTCTATTTTGGTCTATGTACTTTTAAATGTTAAAATTTAGTCCTTGTACTTTCAATAAAGCTTAAAATTGGTTTCTACTGTTAGTTTATTGTTAACTTTTCTAAAAAAAGAATTAGTCTCCATTAATCTTTCTTATATAAATTTTGAAAATATGTCCACATTGCATCTTTTCTTGCATAAAAATTATTATTATTATTTAATGAATTTCAATAAAAGCTAACTTCAAAATAATAGTATTGACCAATTTTAAGCTTTATTGAAAGTACAAGAACTAAATTTGGACATTTGAAAGTACATGAACCAAAATTGAATGAAGTCCAAAGTATAGGAACCAAAATGGTATTTTAATATTTTTTAAATATCATTTTTATACCTTAGATTTGATGTGTATCACTTTTTACATTAAGTTTTAATTTTATCAAATTACATATTAAACTTCGATAAATGTTGCAATATTTACCTTAAACTTGATTAAGTGCTGTAATTTTTATCTTCTGATAGACTTTCAATATTTAAAAAATCGTTAATGAAAATATTATAATTTGTCTTTGATAATAAAATGAGTTTTGAAAGATTTATTCAATCATTGATTTTAGGCATTCATCATATCTTAATTTGTGCAAGACTTCTTTTTTTTTTTGTAAATAATAATTAGTATGGAGATATTTTTACTTTACTTTTTGTTAAAATTAGTATGTGAAATTTAATGAAAATTTAAGATAGAGTAAAAATTAAAACACATGCTTAAGTTTATGGTGAAAATTGATACAAATTGTCATGGGTAAAGATTGTTTTTTCCTAAACATTTTAAAGTATACGAATTAAATGGGTACACTTTTGAAAATTTATAAATCTATTAGAAACTTTTTAAAATATAAAAACTTATTAGACATAATCCTAAAAGTTTAAGGGTAAAACTTGTAATTTAACTTTTAAAAATCTTTAACTTTTTAAGATTAATTGATATTATTGAGAAAGCGAACATAGTTGCACATAGGCCAAAAGTGAAAAAGATCTATATGGTATATTTAAGTAAGGACACCATTGTATTTTTGTTAGTTAAATATAAGGCATTTGAGATGAAATCAAATGCAAAACTTGCAACTAACATTATATGTGCTAGTCGAAATTGAGAGAATTAAAAAGAAGTTCAAAGGATAATAGCTAGAAATAGTCCAAAATGTTTTGGGCCTTATATAAATGATCTCGTCTCAAAAAATCTAGTTTCTATAGCACATTTGACTTATTTAATTTTATATTTTAAATGTAGTTGTACCTTTTTACCCTTATTTATTTGGGACAGTTGCAACAATGGCAAAAAAGTTGCACAATTACAAGCATGTCTCCTATTTATCCTCTTTGCATATATAGCAAAAAAAGTCAGCCCAACCCAAATGGAATATGCAAAAAGTCCAAAATAGCCCTTCATTTAATCTCGCTTTTTTAATATTGTATTTTTACAATATGAAGTATATCAACAGTCTATCAGCGAGGTATTGTTGATATATATCATATGAAGTATATCAGTGATATACTATTGATATATTTTATTTATGTATATCAATGAAATGAAATTTCTAATATTATATATATCAATAGTAAATCAAAAATACATAATATGAAGTATATCAAGAATAAAACAGTAATTTATATTCAATATATCAGATATACTTAATATGAAGTATATCAGCGATATACTACTGATATATTTTATTTAGCTATATCAATGAAATGACATTCTAATATAAAATATATCAACAATATATTGGTAATTCATAATCAGTATATCCAATATACCTATATGAAGTATATCAAGCATATATCAAGAGTAATTCATATATGAGATATACATAATATGAAGTATATCAGTGATCCACTATTGATATAGTTCATTTTAGTTCTTGATTTTATTAATAGATTTTGGTCACTACTTTTTTGTTGATGCACTAGTTTTTAGTTGATACAATTGTGTAGTACTATATCAATAGTGAATGAATGATATAGTATTAATATACTTCATTTTAGGTATTTTATTTCTCTGATATTTCTAATATGAAGTATGACAATCGTATATCAATACTACATATTTATTATATTAGATATACTACTGATATACTCTATTTCAGCTTTTGAATTTATCAATAGTTATTCGTCACTTAAAGTGATGAAGCATACCACTGAATGAAGTATATCCCTAATTTACTACTGATATACTCAATGTTAGGTATATTAGTGATATACCAAATATGCAAAACATCCTTAAGGGCCCATTTGGATTGCAAATATAAAATATCTAGGAGTTAAAAACCCAAGTAATTATTACCCATGGATAAAAATAACCCATGTATGTGTTTGGATATGGATGATAATTAATATTTGGAAGTTTAATTATTACTTTTCTCTCTCTTCTCCATTTTCCAAAGAAAAAAGTCTCAACTAAAAAAAACTCATCTCCTACATGGATAATAAAATCTCATGGTTCATGGGTTATTTTTATCCATGGATAATAATTACTTGGGTTTTAAAAAGTAAATATCAATGAAACAAACATTAGTTTTTTATACCATTGCCAAACCCATCTCAAAACTAGTTAAACAAACGAGCCTAATATGTTACTGATGTACTTCATATAGAGTATATCATTTAGCTGATATACCTAAAAAGAAGTTTATCGGTAGTATATCAGTAATATACTATTAATATACTTCGTTTTAGGTATATATCAGTTGACTGATATACCAAATGTAAAGTATATCAGATATACTATTGATATACCAAGTATAAAGTATATAAGATATACTACTGATATACCTGTTGATACACCAATGAGGGTAAAATTGGAATATTAAAAAAATGGAAATCAGATTTAAGAAATTTTGCTATACTTCCAAATCTCTAAAAATCATGGCTAAATTTAAAAATATCCTAATATTTTTTCCTACCCATTACAATTCCCCTATTTATTAATTGTGGCAAAAAAACTACCAAATTAATGATCTATAAATATTTTATCAACCATTTAACTACTAAAACACTTCATTAACACAATTTTATTCATGATGAGATAACTAACACTGATAATATGAATCCAAAAATTAAAACTTCTAAGACCCAAAAATTTTATTACTACCAAAACATTTTATTTACACATTTTTCACTATTTTTTGCAAAAGGAAAAAGATACTTTATGTTTCTATGGTCTAAAAATTTTAATACAAATATATAGGCATATATTTCTGTACTCTAAAAATTTTAACACAAAAGGAAAAAGATACTTTGTACTGTTTTGTGCATATTTATGCATCTTTAAAACTAAAATTAAAAATTAGATTGAGAAAAAATCTATTCTTGAAAGAAAAAAAAAAGAAGAAAAAAAAACTTTATGGGGGTGTTTGGATTTAGGAGTTGGGTGAAGTGGAATTGGGAGGAGTAATAACTTCATCTAACTCCTTATTTGGCCTAAGGATAATTTAACTCATATTGTGGATCCCACAAACTTATTAATTTCTCTTCTAACTCCCTATTGGGCTCCACAAACTTATTAACTCATTATCCAACTCCTCTCCACAACTTTTTTTTTTCACCTCACCTCACTCCTACTTCTCTCTCTTCTCCCCTCTCCTTTCTCTCTCTATTTTTTTTTTTAAATTTCTTAATTTGAAAATTTTTCTTTATTTTTTATATAAATTTTATCATCATTATTACTAATTACTAATTAAATATAAATAATTAGTTTTTTATCCTATAATTTTAATAATTTTTTTAACAATTTTTTTTCTTTTTATTCTATAATTTTTTTTAAAATATAAATTATATAAGAATGTTTTAGATATGATACTATTATTTAAATTGAAAATTTAATATAAATTAGAGTACTACATAACAATTTTTTTAATTGATAAAAATCTTTCTATCTCACTTCTTCTACATGTCATCTACAATTTTTTTTTTTAAGTTTCAACTAAAATTACTAATAACAAATAAAAATCTTATCTTTTTTAAGCTTTTTTTTTTTATTTTTTTATTTATCAACAACTCAAATATATATATAATTTGAAGATTTGAAGATAAGAAAAACATATTTTAAACTAACCCGTATTACATTTTAGAAAATTACTATTTAAAAAGATTAACGTATTAAAAAATTTTAATTTTCAAACTAATCATATTCAAAGTAAAAAGAGAAACGATTTCTCATTCCAAACTTAATAAAATAAAATAATTATAATAAATAACACAAATATATAATATTTTGAACAAAAGCATGTATGATATTCATTTTGATTGGTGTTAAAAAATATATATTCATTTTGAACTTAATTATTTTAAAATAACATAAATATTTGATATTTTATTTTTAACTTAGTTATTTTAAAACTTTAAAGAATATATTATTTTCAAATTAATGAAACTTTAGATAATTCATTGTATTGATTAGTTAAAAAAATAAAATTTTAAATTATGCATTTTTTTTTTAATTTTATTAAGCTTGAAAATAAATCTTAATTTTAAAATTTAAAATTGACGAAAACAAGTCTCTAACAAAATTGTAAAATATTAATAAAATAATATAATTTAAAATCTCAATTTTAGGATTGACGGAAATAAATCTATATTATTTCTAGAATTGAGAGAATAAAAACATAAAAATCTTAAAGTTTATTTGAATCCCTTTAAATTAATTGATTGAAATCTTTCCAAATCACATGTAATATTTAAAAAAGTATTGTAAGACTTTCTTTTATTTGAAAACTATCCAAGATAAATGAATAATTAATATGAGAGATATTGAAAAAAGAATGTGGGGTATTTTGTTCAAAATTATTTTTTTTTCTTTAAAGAAATTTGTAAACTATACATAAATTAATAAAACAAAAAATCTCAATCTTAGAATTCATGGGAACAAATTCTTAATAATGAAATTTTGAGAAATTGTAGAAAAAACTGTATATAAAAAGCTAAAATCAACTTAGACTTCAGAACTTCAGGTTTAACAAATCTGCACTCTAAACACAGACTTCAGAACTCCTACTCTTTACAACTCCTTGCTCCAAACGCAGACTTCCTAACTCTATACTAAACAACTCTACATTCTAAATACAGACTTTCGAATTCCCTAGACTTACTAACTCCTACTCCTACTCCCTACAGCTCTTTGCCTCAAACAACCTCTATAAGAGTGCATAAACATATGACTAAGGATTTGTAAAAAAAAAAAGAATTAAAAAGACTTACTGAACATTTTGCTGGAAATTCTAAAAAAATAAATTAACTTTTCAAAATGACACCCCCAGTCGAAAATGAAAATTTTCGATTGGGAAAGATGAATACGGCCGAAAATTTTGTGGATTTCGATCGGAAGCGTCATTTTGAAAAGTTTAGTTTTTTTTTAAAATTGTATTTGTCTTGAAACATATGTACAGAAACTCAGAAAGTAGAAACATATGTCGTGAAAATCATTTTCTAGACGGGAAATTCGTGGATTCCGGTCGAGAACGTCATTCTGATTTTTTATATATATATATTTATTTGTATTTGTCGTTATCTTGAAACATATGCACATAAACATATGCCATGAAAATTTTATTTGTACAAAAGTACTTTATTTGCATATGCTTATCGATATTTCTATAGCACCTTATCTTTTTATTTGTACTGAAACATGTGTCGTGAAGAGAATTTTAATAAAAATATATAGGCTCGAACCTCTTGGATAATATCGATTTTAATACATATTCTTAGTTTAGTTATCTCATCATGGATAAAATCGTATTGATGAAATGTTTTGGTACTTAAATGGTTCGTAAAATATTTATAGACCATTAATTTGATAGTATTTTCTACCATTAATAAATAAGGGTAAAAAGGTAAAACTATATTTAAAATTTAAAATAAAATAAGTCAAATGTGTTATAGAAATTAGTTTTTTGGATAGGGAGTCATTTATGTAAGGCCCAAAATGGAGTTACTTTTTTTTTTTTTTTTTCAAAGAGGGAGTCATGCTTTCAAACATTTAACAAATAATTAGTATTCCAAACATATTTGTACCAAAATCTTTATTTTGGAAGGGATGTGGAAACTACTTACCTTGATCGATAATCCTACTATTCTTAATTTCAATTTTTTGAACAAAAGCCAACTTCCTAGAAGCCTAAACATATCCAGTACCTTACTGATTAGAAACCAAAATCTATCTTAAAGGTCCAAAATCTTATCTAAAATATAAACAATCTTATCTATCCAATTTCCTCATTGAAATTTTCTTTTTGCATAAAAAGTTACGAAAAATGGGTTCTTTGAGAAAAAAAATAGAATTGAAAAACTGGGTTAAAAGAACTTTAAAACCCAATAATAACATACTTAAATCGACAAAATCAATGCTTTACAATACAAATTATAATACCAAACAAATTTTAAAAAATAAAACTTTAAAACCTTCAAAACTATCTTAAATTAGAGACAATAAAATCAGAAAAATTTATGCTCATAAAACAAAACTTTCCAAGATTTTAAAACTAGATCTGAAAAATGTCATAAAACTATTGTAAAAGCATTAACATACCATTTTCATGTAGTAATCAAAACTATAAATTACACCTTCAAGTAGCAATCATTTGGTAAACTTTTTGAGCAAAAAGAATCTAAAATACGCTTAAAACAGTCCCAAATTCAAAGAAATTTAAAGCTAAAAAATTCTAAAAAAAATTTCATTATCAAAACCTTCAATTTAATCCAAAATCTCTAAGAGAAAAAAAAGCCTTGATGAAAAATTAAGCAAACCAAAAAAGTAAACTTTTAGGGAAAATGATTTAAAAAATCATTTCATTCTAATCAATCAAGAAGTGAACATAACAAAAATCAAAGCTAAAATTTTTCCAAGAAAAGTTTAATAATCAAGAAAGAAAAAAGACAAAGATCAAGAATAAAAGAAAAGATAACTTAAGTAATGACCTGACTTCTAATTTGGACTGCTTAGGGATGCTACTACATGCATGCAGAAAATGACACTTGAACGTAATGAGGAAAATAAAGAAGTTCTTGAAAACTTAGTTGAATATTAAACTAATTTGAACACGAGAATTTTGAATTTAGGATCCCATAAGAAAATCAAATCAATAAATCATTTTGATAGTACAAACATGCCACTTGCAAAACGAGTCTCTAGAACAATTTCAAGAATTTAAAACAATGTCTAGAAACAACCAAAAACTAGGTAAAATCTTGAGACTTCTGGTTTGACTTCTCACCATTGCCTGGCTAGCAAGAACGCCCTTGTCACTCACTTCATATGTTAAGGTCAACATCTGAAAAAGAAAAAAAAAATGAAGCTTGGGTGAGTATTAAAATAGTTAGGAAGTAGTCCCTTTGGTGGGGTTGAAGTTGCATTCATATATAAAGCTCATGATACTGAAAACTTTTGGGGCCCTAACTGATTTACACAAAGTGATAGGAATAAACACTTGACCATGCAACAAAAGACATGGTTTGTAAACAATTTAGAAATCAAATTTTGGGATTGACTTTGATTTATGTTGAATTAAACTAAAAGAGGTTAATCAAATTTACATTGAATTATTAATAGAGAATAATTCTAGCGGGTCTTTACTTCTTGTGCTCCAATTTCAGCGAGTCTCAAATCTCCTCAAAATCTTACTTGCTATCACTTGAACATAAGACCAAGGCTTGTGGGAACCACTTGAAAGAATTTCATAGAGAACGTTGTGTGTAGAGAACTTATACTTTGGCTTAACCCAAAGGTCCTATTTATATAGGAACCTAGGATAAGATATTTGCCAAATTCAAAATATAATATCTAATATATTATATATTTGAATCTCATTCAAATATCTTCCTACAACAAATATTATCCATTTGAATCTTATTCAAATTTAATATATAATTTATTTAATAATGTATTATTCTCTTGTAAATTTAATATATCAAATATATTAAATATTAATTTGAACATTTCAAAATTTTCTTCCAACTCAATCGATCATTTTAGTGTTACTATGAGTTAGCAAGGAGACCTTATGTGCCTATAGATTATAAGCTCCAATGATACAAAATTAATTTATTAAACTCTTTGATTAATCAATTTTCATTCATTAACTCTAGACCTAGAGTTGTACTTTTATGCACCGTAGGACAAGTTGTGTCCATGACATAACCATTACATGCAAGTTGATCCTTCACGAGTTGTTCCTAATTACTGTTGGGTCAAAAGTTTATTTTACCCCTATAATTACATCTAATACCTTAAGTACAATTGATCCTCTAATGAACAATTTGTTTATGAACCAATCATGAACTAAATCCCTCTCGGGCCAGTGAGAGGGTGGGGTCCTATTGTTCAAGTACTGAAATCAGCACTTAAGGGAATTACTCATCTACTTACCCTATATGGGAAGGAGTCTATGCTATCTTATGAAACTTATGTTCCCAGCTCCGTATTTGGTCAAGTCTCCAAAATGGTAGGCTTATTAAATCAGCTACAAAAACCACTCTCACTCTTGAAAATTAAAGGACAAACCCTCACAGGAAGGAGTTCACAACTCACTCAAGATTAAGATCAAGTAGCATATGATCATCCTGTAGAAATATTAATATTCTCAATTAACAGATATATAAAAAGAGACTAAATATTTTGTTGTCCAGTCTTATACAAATTCATTGTATGTGATACTCCCACTCGCATATCTCCACATGACCAATTTAGATTAAATCATTTGTAACTATTATAAAGTGGGCCTAGTGTTACTAGGATAAGGTGGATAAGGCACCCAACCTTATCTATATAGTATAAACCCTTTAGGTTATTTCTTAAACATGATCCTTCCATATGTCAATCATATACTATTCAAGATTACACTAATAACCTTTGATTATTATATATAATAGATATCATAAATTGCAAATAAAAATAATAAAATAATTATCAAATAATTATCAAATATTAAAAATATTAATTATGAGGCTTTATGGTATAAATCCTAACACAAAAGAGTTTTGATACACTGATAACTTGTAATAAAAAGTTATTTAGGTGCCTAAATGCATTGTTGTTTACCTCGATGCACTAAAAGAATGCTTAAATAGAAGAGAATTGGGAAATTGATAGCACACAAAAAGTGCTAGTTTCAAGATTTACTTTTGTTAGTATTTATAGATTATTCAGTACTTTTCACAAGTTTAATTATTGAAATTTCAGTTATCAAGCATTTGGAGTGAAAACTGGATAATTTGGAGATATCATAGAGAGTTTGGAGCTAATGGAGCTCAAATGGAGAAGCTAAGTGAAGAAAAGGAGTGGATTAGGCCAAGGACCCCGAGGGGGTGGCGTTGAGATGCCATTTGTTGCGTCTCAACGCCACATTTGTAGCAAATCAAGCCATAGGATCCGCACAGGCAGCGTTGAGACGCTGCTTATAGTGTCTCCACGCTACCTTTCCTATTTCGAAAACATGCATTTTGGAAGGACATCGTCTTGACGCTGCAATCTAACGTCTCGATGCTATCACGATTTCTTTAAATAATTGTCTATTTGCTCGTGGAAAGGAGAGCGTTTTGAAAGAAAATTAAACCCTAAACTTATTTCTACACATTTGAGGAGACAAAAGGACATTCTTGGGAGCGAGAGGCGGAGATTTGAAGCTCGGGATCGTGTAGATTGCATCGAAAATGAGGAACGAAGATCATGTAGATTCCTTCATTGGCGCTACAATTAGGAACCCTTGATCACCAGTTACTAACTCCAAGTTCTTTTACCTTGTGTCATCATAACTCTTCTGTCTACTCTATGCTGTTTGCATCCTTGCTCTAATATTTTGGATTGCCTCACTCGTGCCTTGGACCAACTTCTAGCAACTTGTGTTCCTCTACCTCATCCCAATAAATAGGAGACCTATACTTCTTCCCATAAAGAGCTTCAAATGGTGCCATGCAAATGATTGCTTGGTTATTGTTATTGTAGGAAAAATCCATCAGATGCAAGTGAGTGTCCCAACTATCTGCAATAAATGCACAAGCTTGTAACAAGTCTTCCAAAGTGTGATTTAATTGTTCTATTTGGCCATCGGTCTGTGTATGAAAGGCTGTGCTGAAATCCAATCGAGTGCCTAAGGCCCTCTGCAAACTCCTCTAGAAGTTGGATGTAAAATGAGGACCCCCGTCTGAGACAATCGAAACTTGCACCTCATGTAATCTGACTACCTCTTCCCGATAAAACTGCACCCATTTTTGTACGGAGTCAGTAGGCTTCCCAAGAAGGGCATGTGTTGACTTGGTGGGGCTGCCAATGATTACCCCCTAATTACAGTGTAGTCTTTAGCCATTCTAGGCAATCATGTGGTGAAGTCTATGGATATGATTTCCTATTTCTACTTTAGCACATTATAGGTTGCAACAAACCTACTGGTTTTTTTCTCAGTGCCTTTATTTGTTGAATCTGCTATACCTTTCTTCATGTTATGCCATGGCTCTATTTATGCCTTAATTTAGCTAGTTTTACGCTATAATTGTGAGCTTTTATGTTCATTATTTGTTAATTTCAGGAAACCGAGCATTTGGCAGTAGAAATTGTAAATTTGGAGCTTTGTGATGAAAACAGGGCTTAATTAGAGCTTTTGGAGCTTTGAAGCACAAGCTGTTGGGGCCAAGAGGACAACGTTGCGACCCTTAAAATGGCGTTGCAACGCCCAAATATATGGGGCAAACCTGAGAGCTAGTGTTGCAACGTTGCCCTTTGGAGTTGCAATGCTAGAAAGGCATTGGGATGTGGAGCTTTGTCCGAAGCGTTGCAACACTATTGATAACGTTGCAACGTTGTAGCTATGCAATTGAAGAAACGCTGCCATTTTGGATAGCATTGCAACGCTGCTGCAATGCAACCCTTTATATTCATTATTTTCTTTTTGAATTAGGGGAAGCCATTTAAGGTTTTTGATGGTGGGGGAAAACAAAGCGCAAGTATACGCTGTCCAACAAGTAATATATGAAGTATTCCAAGTATCGAACCCAAGGGAACGGTTAACAAAGAGCTTTTCAGTTTACAACACAAGCTTGCTTTCAAGTTTCATATGAAGGTAACCAAGTAAATAAAATATTTTGGGGGTTTTGGGCAATGAAAATAAAAGTAAATTAAAAGAAAAGATAACAGTAATGAGAAGCAGGGAATTCAAATCTGTTTCAACCTTGAGGAAATGCACCCACCATGCGCCCTCAAACTTGCTTAACTAGGTCTGGTTATTTCAGAGATTTTGCCTCTTGCGCCCGCATACTGCCTCTTTCGAGTTCTGTGCGATTCAGACAAAATGCTACTGAAATGTGCTCCCAACCTACCCTAACCGACACTTAACACCATGAATCGAGTTCAACACCTATTCAGCCCTTTTCTAAGTGCTTTTAGGAGACTAAGAAATTAAACACATATGTCTATGGCTAATTTTAACTTAGATAAATAAGGAATGCAACTCAACGATTCTAAAGGTTTTTGTCCTATGTCTAGGTACAAAAAGCAAAGTTCTATGTCTAGACTATTCTCCTAGATTGCTTTTATGAAAAAGCGTGCTCGATCCCCTTTCAGTATTGAATCTCACACAAACTATGTTAACTCAAGTGATCAGTTTAAGCTAACAATGAAACTTAAACTCAATAAAAGCAAACGGTGCTAAATGTTAAGCAAAGTTACTTGAATCACATGGCGGGGCTTATCTCCTTTTTAGGGTATCAACTTCATTGAATCCCTTCCAAGAATTTAGCTACTCATTGAAAAGAAAACTAAAGTGCAGAAAATAAAAAGAAAACTTAAATAAGAAAAGATGAACTTCATTGAAATAAACGTGCAGAATTAAACAAAACTTGAATTACAACTTAAAGACTTGCAATGTAATAAAGAAACAGAAACTTACAACTTGATTAAAGAATAAAAACAGTAACAAAACTGGAAAGAAAAACAGAATGTACAAAATTTAAAGGAAAGCGATAAAGAACCCAAAGTTTGTTCCTTCTTTCTGACTTTATTCAACATCTTTCGAGGAGAACAAGTGCTTAGACTCCCTTCTTCTTAAGTTCGTGCCCGAATGAATTATGAACATAACTTGGGGGAGACTCGGCATGACAACTGCAAAAAAACTGCAAAATTTGGAGAAGAAGATAAAAATCCAAGCTCCCTTGAAACTGAAGCTTGAACTGCCTTTTATAGACCTCAAGGTCTAGGGTTTGCTGTTGAGATCAGTGTGGAGAGGCTTGACCGATCATATCCCTTGATCCTCGGAGATTTGATTGAGAATATTTGATTTTATCTGCAAATCTCGCGAATCTGGGAGGATCTATTAAAAAGGTCCAGATGCGGCCACATAGTTGAGCGCAATTGTATTGTTGTCGAAATGGCCTAAATGCGGCTGCATAGTTGGGCGCATTTTGAGTTTTTCCTACAACAATTGGAATTTGGCTTCTGCTCTTAATTGCTGGCACATCTTGGTCGCATATCTCTTGCATCATCTCTTTTTTGCGTCAGTTGGGGCCAGAATGTGGGCGCATCTGGGTCCTTTTTTAGCCTCTACACAAAATCAACAAAATTTAACACTTTCTTAAAAAAAATCACTCTAAATACACCTAAAAACTTATTTTTACCAAATCACGACTTCAGACACATGCAAAACTTGTTTTTACTTAAATTTGCCCTAAATGGCATGAATTATAACATTAAACACTCGCTTTCTAAGCAAATAACTTAGTTTTTAGAGCCAAATAACACTCATAAATGAGTGTTATCACACCCCCAAACTTAGCTTATTGCTTGTCCTCAAGAAATCTCAAGCAAACACAACAAGCAAGCAAAGAAGCAACAATATTAAGGAAGTTTGGAAAAATAGTGCCTTTTAGGAGAGATCTCAACTTTTAGTACTTACACAAACTTGGAGTTTCAGCCCATGAGACTTTATCTTTCATTTTTCAAGACAAACCATTCACATGAAAATCCACCTACTTTGTTTATTCTACCTAAGGCTCAGTCATAAAGTCTAGGGTAATTTCTTTGTCTAACAAGCTAAGTCTAAACCTTTATAAGTACAAAAGATAACAACTTCCCCCAAACATATTCAATGCTACTTCTAGGCTCTTTTTCTTTTCTTTTCTTTTTCTAAGGAGAGTATTTTTGTCACATTGTACCTTCGCTCCAACTTACTAAAACTTTGTGGTGAAAGTAGCTGACTACGAGCACAAGTCATTGCGAAGACTGTTTCCACATACTCACTTCTTAAGTCAACCTTTCATGCAAAGGAAATCATGGGTGTCATGACCGCCCTTGGTTACTTGGTTAACCTTGGAAGGAGGAGTATCTCCCTTTTTTTTTAAAAAAAAAATAAGAAGCTCTAGCAGTAGTGTAATACATGATACATCCATATAATGGCATTTACAATATGACACTATCACTAAAACTCTTCCCCCCAACCTTAAATGGGTCAATGTCCCCATTGACTAAAAACATAAGGCATAAGAAGGGTTGCAGTACAAATTTTGTTGTGACTAAACTTGCTAAGCATTGAACTAAACTCTCCTATGCATACTAAGTAGTCTAAACACAAGGAGAATTCAAATTTGAATGATTTATGAAGAAAAGTGATTGATAAGGTACATGAAACTTAAACCTAAATTTGAATAAAGTAGGTGGAAGTTGAGAGAGTTCTAAGTATTATTTTAAAGGACTTGTTAACTCCACAACCAAAGAAAGCAAAATTGAAAACTTATTTTTGAAATTTTATTTTTTATTCATGCCTGTGTAAGGTGTAAGGAAAATTATTTAAGCAAGAAGTTTTTTTTAACAAAAACAAACAAACAAAAACAATTCAACCTATACTATAAAGCATCAAATCTATCCTATGAAAGCAAGTAAACTAACCTAGAACAAAAGCAAGTAAACTATCTATGAAAGCAATAAAGATAGAGTATAGAAACAATACTCCCCTAAGAGGTAGATGATGAATCATCTCTCTGTGGGTACACAAACTCTAGGAAAATGGAAGGCAAGTCAGGTAGTGCTGGGGCCTTTCCCTTGGTCAGCTCTACGAGGGCCTTTCGAATGGCCTCGTCCCTCTCTCTTGCATAAGCCCAATAGGCCCTGCTCTGCTCTTGAAGTTTATGTATCTAAGCCTGGATATCGTCTTGTGGTGGCTCTGATGGTCCTGGTGTTGCTTCATGCGGTAGAGATGTGGCCGCAAAGTGTGGAGTAGGAGTGGTGGGTTGCTTCTTTGGAGAAGTGAGCTTTTGTAAGTGCAAGGCCTTCAATTTGTTGATGGCCATCAGATCTAGGGTTCCCTTGCACCTGTCGATCTCTTCTCCACCTTCTGGGTACAGTCCCGCCCTCTTGCAGAGTTTAGTAATTAGGGCGAGAAAGAAAAGGCATCCCACGTTCCTTCAAGCGCATGCCACAATCTCCTCTCGTAGGATTTTGCCTAAATTGATGTCCAAGCCCTTGTAAATGCTATACAACAGCATGACCCTCTTCTGCGAGATAGTGGTGTCATGTGTTGTGGGCAGAATCCTATTCTTCAGGAAGTGGAGCCAAACATATGACTCTGTCTTGATGTTGGCAAGCACCAAGGTTCTCACTCCCTGTGGTGAGACTCTCCATTATGTGCCTTCGTGTGCCACGAACTCTTGGGCCTTATGCAGCTACTCCTCAGTTGGAATGTCCATTGCTCTGTTACCTGCAGGATTCCTTAAAGAGGGGATCATGTATACCCTGTTGATGTCTAGTACGGAGAATCACACTACCTTCCCTCTGAGTTCGAGTTCGTTCTTAGTTTCATCCCCTAGGTGGGCATAAAACTCTCGAACTAGTTGCACTGCGACTTTGTTGGGCTGCTCACAAAATCGCTCCATCCCAACCTGCGAATAGTATCTGTCATGAACTCTAGAATGAGGCCTGTTTTATTGGTGAAGCCCTTCTCGCACATAAGAGCTCTATCCCCCATGATGATTTTTCGTTTGTTGAGGTCGAATGGGGTAGAGCGTTCAACCATAGGACTCTCTACAGTGGCGTGACGAGTCCTTGGCTTAGGAGTAGTTTGAGGCCTACTCATCTTCTTCTTCTCAGTCCGTTTTTTGGAAGATTTAGGCATCTCGCTCTCTGAGATTTCCTGTAAATCATCCCCAGAGAGGGGAGCTTTAGTTTGCTTCCGGCCATCTTCTTCTTCATCTCTTCTGTGGCTCTGATCAGGAGTGAGCCCCCTTGTTTCGTACTCGAACAGGTCGTCAAATTCATCTTGTCTCTGTCCCCTGTTCGTCAAGAATGCGCCCTGGATGCGGTTGCATTTGCAGTATCGGCCTCAACTGGCCTTTGTTGGTCCTTTGGTGGTGGTGGTGGTGTCTGGTCTAAATGCGGTCTGGATGCGGCCGCATCGGCTTCATGCACAAATTTTTGATTTGCGGCCGCAATCCTGGCCGCATTTTCTTATTCCTCTTCTTTTCTTCTTCTCTCAGCCTGTTCATGGAGCTTTTCAGCAAGTTCCACAGCCTTGTCCTTTCCAGCAGCGACCATGGCTGCCCACTCAGGTGTGGGGATGTCTTCTTGAGCCACCTATTCGTCAGTTTGTGGTAGTCTTGGCTTTGCAGTGTCCTCTCCTTCTTCTGTTGGTGAGATGTCCCACCTTGACTTCCTTTTGTGTGTGGAGTGAAGGAGTTAATATTAAGAATGCGGAAGCAATTTTGGATCTTAAGCACTCTAATTTGATCAATTTTACAAAACAAAAAACATGCTAAAAAACTGGAAAAAATAGAGAATAAGAACACATACCTTTGTAGCTCAAAATTGAAGCAATCCGTGGGCTTTCTTTGAACACAAACCAGTTGTGGACCTCCTCTAGAGTCTTCCCTACTATCCTCAGGCCTTGGAACATATTGTGGGATCTTTGATTGAGAGAATTTGGGAGAAGAATGAGTAAAGGTCTAAAACCAAGGGCTAGAGAATTTTTCTTCAAAAATCTACTTACCCATTGTGTTTCTTCTCTATATATAGTAAACCACAAGCTTCTTTAAGCTTTTTAAAGAAGCCAACACATGAGTAATTAAAAGAGGAGTTGGCCACAAGCTTCTTTAAGCTTCAAGAAGAAGCCAACACATGAGTGATTGCCAAGCTTCTTTAAGCTTCAAGAAAAAGCCAACACATGAGTGATTGCCAAGCTTCTTTAATTCAAAATTAATATAAAATTATTTTAAATTAAAATCAATTTTTAATTAATTAAACAATTTAATTAATTTTAAAATTATTTAATTTAATATCAAATATCAAATTAAATAATTGGACCAATCCCGATTTCTTAAATAAAATGCTTGAACATGAATCCCTATTCATGTTTTAAACCGAACCAATATTTAAATCAAATTTCAATATGTCCACCTCTTCTTTATCATAGTTTAATTCATAATTAAGTTATGAAACGTTAAGTATATCATATAATTAACATTTTCTCCCAAAATCAAATTTGAACATTTCAAATTCTTTTTTCTTAAATTGTTACAAGGCTTAGTCTGAGCTAGTAAGGGGAACCTAATGGACCTACAGATCATGAGCTCCAACGATACGAGATTTAACCGGCCAAACTCTTTAGCCTAGCTAATCAACATTCGTTAACCACCGGGACACTCCACTAAAGCCCAGTGGCTGCACTCTCCTCACTGTAGATATATTTCTGTCTACTCGATATAACCATGATTAGTAAGTCGATCCTTCACAGGTCGTTCGTAATTACAGCTGGGTCAAATAAACCCTTTTACCCCTGTAATTACATCTTGTTCCTTAAGTCTCACTGATCCTCTAATGAACAATTGGTTTGTGGTCCAACCAACAAACCGAATCCCTCTCGGGCCAATGAGAGGGTGGGCCCATTGTTCAAGACCCAGAGTCAGCACTTAAGGGAATAACCTCTCTACTAAACCCTAAAGCGGATAGGAGTGAATTCCATCTCGCATGACTATGTTCTCAACTATCTTCCCTGTCTTATCCCCAAAATGGGAGGCTTATTGAGTCTGCGATCTCGGGCCACTCTCACCCATGCAAATCTAAGGATAATCCTGAATAAACAGGAGTTCATAGCCCGCGTAGGATTAAGATTGAGTTACCTAGGTCATCGTATGAATATAGTCAGTTAAGACAGTAAACGGAGTTATAAACTCTAAGTGACTATTTCGCTGTTCGGTCTTATACAAACTCTTTGCATAGGACGCCCCCACTCGCATGTCTCCACATGAACGATTCAGGATCACATCGTTAGTACTATACAAAGTGGGCCGCATCCATAGTGTCCCCAGAATAAGGTACCCAGCCTTATACTATAGACCATTTTGGCTATTACTCGAACTTGATCCACTTTTATGTCATACATAAAGTTCAAGTATACATACTATAACCAAGGGTTCTTAGTTCATTGGATTTGGGTTATAGAATACACAATTCACTTTTATTCAATAGCACTTTTACTGAATAAACCTCAATAACATCTTTATAGTAAAATAGAATATACATTCAGTTTACAAAACCACGAGTTTTAGGACATAAAACCCAACATGGAGAGCATCTGACCCTGCGTTTTCTAGGTGAAGGGCTTGAGGTAGATACTTGAGTAGTGGTAGAGGTGATTGATTTGGTTGGAGTGGCGTGAGTTGGCTTGGGCACCTCCAAATGCGTTGCAGATGCGGGCGCAATTCCTCCTTCAGCAGCTAGAGGATTGTTAGTTTGCAGGGCCAAATGCGCTGCAGATGCTGGCACATTTACCATTCCTTCGACAGGGTTGTCTTTGTGAGTATGCACCAGGGTTATGGGTGCCACTTCTTTTATTGCCTCAGGTTTCGTAGATTCCTAAGGCTTCTCTAGATGCAATGCAGATGCGGTTGCATCTGGGCCTTTTGCTTTGTCTTTATCGCTTGGCGCCATCTTCTTCTCCAACTTCCTTTTCTTCACATATACGGCCATGCAAGACCGTGATCCTTCTTCTCCAGCTCCGATTTCACTTGCCCTCAGTATGCCCTCGGGGTCGCTTCACAAATTTCGGCAACAGAGGGGCTAGTTTTTCTTTTTCATCCTCCGAGTGCATCCTCAAACTCTCAATGGCTTCTCTGCTCAGTCAGGCTATCTCCTGCACGTCCTCCTCCCACCAGCGTTTTGGCAGTGGAGAACCAGTGGGAAGAGTTGCAGTCGTTTGGCCCCTCACTTCCTTGCGTTGTGCTATTCTTCTAAGGCTGGTGCGAGTGGCTTGAGCTACTAAAATTTTCGGTAGGGAGGACTGGTTCTTCACGAGTCTTCGTCTCTTGTAGATGACTTTTTCGTGCTCCATTGTACTCGAAATTACCTGCAAAAGAAAGAGTGGAGGCAGTCGGTCCTTTCTATGAAGAAAGGAAGAATTTTGATCAAGGGGTTTGGTCGGAGAAGATGATCGGAAGCTCGCCGGAGTGTGGTTGAAAGTGGTACTTGTGATGTAAGAAACAACAAGGAGTTGGGTGTTTTGAAAATGTGGTGGGTCCTATTTATATGTTTCGATATTTCCAAAAACAGCCCCCTTTCCTTTTTTAATTGACTTCACCAATTCCTTATATGTCTTAAGGTCCATATGCGGTCGCAATTCTGGCCGCAATTCTCCTTCGGCGTGAGGTTCCTGCAAAACAAAGATTTAGGGCCAAATGCACCTGTAATTAGGCCGCATTTGCCCTATGTACACCTTCCAATATGCGGCCGCAATTCCAAACGCATTTCTCTGAGTTGAAAACTTGTAATAAACATTATGCATTTGGAATCCAGTCACATTTAGATCTTCATTTCACATTTTCTCCTTAACCCTTGAAATTTCATAAGTCCTTCAAAATTCCCTGCACACTAACTCAAGGTATCAAAAAGTTCACACATTAAACATAAAAGAAGAATTGAATTAGATACAAGGTGATAATGTCTTAGACTCAAAAGTTTGATTAATTCAACTCCCAGGTAGGTCCCCAGGTAAAGGTGTTCCCTTACGGTCAGCTTAAGTATCTCAGCCTAGACAGGGCCCTCCTAAGACAAAGTTCTCTCTTAATCAAAAACTTTTAGATCTAATGCATTAAGTCACTTGTGCACCATTTGCACAATTTTTTTTATATATATAAAGAAAACAAAAACAAAAATAAAAACAAAATCAATATTTACATATTTACAACACATCGTCTGATACTCTTAATCTGGCTCCCTTACTGAGACTAAGGCCTTGTTCCTACTTAGGCCTTCTCCTCAGTATGGTTTAACTCTCTGTTCGTTTACTTTAAAAATAGTCCCTTTGCTATCCTACAAATCAATTGCTCCGTATGAATATACTTTAGCAAGCGTGAATGGTTCGGACCATCTAGATCTCAGCTTCCCTGGAAAAAGTTTCAATCTTGAATTGAACAGCAACACCTGTTGTCCTTCATGCAGTCATTTGTCAAAAATCTTCTTGTCATGCCATTTCTTTACCTTCTCCTTATAGAGTTTACCATTTTCATAGGAGAAGTGTCTTAGTTCTTCTAGCTCATTCAACTGCATCTTTCTTAATACACCTGCATCATTCAAATTAAAATTCAGCCTTTTCAGAGCCCAATAGGCTTTGATCTCCAATTCTAAGGGTAAGTGACAAGCTTTCCCAAAGATAATCCTGTATGGAGACATTCCCAATGGAGTCTTAAAAGTTGTCCTGTGTGCCCATAATGCATCATCGAGCTTGAGAGACCAATCTCTTCGCGATGGATCAACTGTCTTTTCTAGGATTGTCTTAATCTCTCTGTTTGATAATTTTGCCTGTCCATTTGTCTGTAGATGATATGCAATCGCAATTCTGTGCCTTATTTTGTACCTTGCAAGCAAATTTCCTATGACCCTGTTCACAAAATGAGTTCCCTTGTCACTAATCAACACCCTTGGTGTACCAAAACGAGTAAAGATGTTCCTATGAAGAAACTTCTTCACTGTCTTAGCATCATTGGTAGGTGTTGCCACAACCTCGATCCATTTAGACACATAGTCTACTACAAGTAAGATATACACATTCCCAAAAGATGGCAGGAAAGGTCCCATGAAATCTATGCCCCACACGTCAAAGATTTCCACCTCTAACATGTAGTGCATTGGCATTTCATGTCTCGCTGTTAAGTTCCCCATTCTCTAGCATTAATCGCATCCTTTAGCAAACAAATGTGCATTCCTTAAAAGAGTTGTCCAAAAGTATCCACATTGAAGTACTTTAGCTACTGTCTTTGTACCTGCAAAATGACCTCCATATGGGGCTGTGTGATAGGCTTCTAATATCTTTGGGACATCCTCCTTCGCAACACATCTTCTGAGTACCTGGTCTAGTCCCATCCTGTAAAGATAATGTTCATCCCAACAGTAGTACTTACTGTCATGATAGAATTTCTTTAATTGATGCGATGTTGCACCTGGTGGAGTAAGCCCACTAACTAAGTAGTTAGCTATATCAGCATACCATGGTAACTCAATTGCTTTGACTGCCAACAGTTGTTCGTCTTCAAAAGTATCCTGTATCTCATTTGAATCGTCCTTCTGAGCCTCCAACCCCAATCTTGACAAGTGGTCTGCAACCTGATTTTCTGTTCCTTTCCTGTCTAAGATTTCCAGATCGAATTCCTGCAATAGCAAAATCCATCTGATGAGTCGGGGCTTAGCATCTTTCTTTGTAAGAAGATACTTGAGCCTCGAGTGGTCTGTGTGGACAATCACTTTTGTCCCAACCAGATGATATGAATTTGTCGAATGCAAATACGATTGCAAGCAACTCCTTCTCCGTTGTGGTGTAGTTAACCTGTGAGTCATTCATGGTCTTGCTGGCGTAGTAAATGGGATGTATTATCTTGTTTCTTCTCTGTGCCAGCACTGCTCCTACAGCAAAATCACTTACATCGCACAAAAGCTCGAACGGCTGACTCCAGTTAGGTTCAACCATTATGGGGGCTAAGCTCAATGCATCCTTCAACATGTTAAAAGCAATTAAACAATCCTGGTCGAACACAAATGGTTTGTCATCTCTAGCAACCTGCATAAAGGTTTAGAAATGTGGGAGAAATCTTTGATGATTCGTTTGTAGAATCCTGCATGACCAAAAAAGCTTCGGATCTCCTTTACTGATGTAGGTGGAGGTAAGTTTGCAATTAATTCCACTTTTGCCCTATCCACCTCGATTCCTTTCAGTGAGATCTTGTGCCCTAGGACAATGCCTTATTGCACCATAAAATGGCACTTCTCCCAATTGAGCACTAGGTTGGTGTCTTCACAGTGCTGCAAAACCTGTTCAAGATTCATAAGACAATGAATGAATGATTCTCCAAAGACAGAGAAATCATCAATGAAAATTTTCACTGTTTTTTCCACCATTTCTGAGAAAATGGCCATCATGCATCTCTGGAAGGTTGCTGGGGCATTGCACAGTCCAAATGGCATCGTTCTAAAAGCAAAGGTTCCATACGGACATGTGAATTTCGTCTTTTCCTGATCATTTGGAACTATCGTGATCTGGTTGTAACTTGAATATCCATCCAAAAAGCAGTAATACTTCTTCCCTGCAAGACGATCCAACATTTGAACGGTAAAAGGCAATGGAAAATGGTCCTTCTTTGTGGCCTTGTTGAGGCGGTGGTAGTCCATACACACTCTCCACCCTGTAATAGTCTTGGTTGGAATAAACTCATTATTCTCGTTTGTTACAACAACCATCCCCCCTTTCTTTGGCACGCACTGTACTGGACTAACCCAGTTACTATCTGCTATGGGGTAGATTACTCTTGCATCAATCCACTTTAAAATTTCCTTGCGAACTACCTCCTTTATCATCGGATTCAATCTCCTCTTGTTCTCTATTGACTTCTTAGCTCCATCCTTCAGATTGATCTTATGCATGCAAAAAGAAGGGCTAATTCCTCGTATATTTGCTATTGTCCATCCTAGAGCCTTCTTGTGCTTGAAGAGTACCTACAATAAAGAAAATTCATCCTCAGAAATCTGTATTTCAAGTGAGACGGAAGTGGCTTGAGCTCCATCACTGGTGGTTCAATCACTGAAGGTTTCAATGGCACGTTTTATCATCTGCTGGTCTCAATGCACTTGATTCTTCAAATGTGGGCGCATATGCGATCGCAATCTACTGCTCCGATGCTTCTTCAAACTTGTCTGCTACAAAAATTTCTCCTGTGAAACTGTCTTTCAGCAAATCATAAAATTCAAATGGATCACAGAGTTCTAAACTTGAGCATTCGTCCGATTCCCCTGGGTAGCGCATCGCCTTCATCACATTGAATGTGATGTATTGGTCATTTACTCGCATAGTCAGCTCCTCTTTTTGGACATCTATGATTGTTCTTCTTGTTGCTAGAAAAGGTCTTCCCAAGATGATAGGCACTTCCCTGTTTGCCTCACAATCTAGGATTATGAAATCTGCAGGAAAAACAAATTTGTCCACTTTAACGAGGACATCTTCAGTCTTCCCGATGTGCCTAGCATTGACCTGTCTGCCAACTGCAAAGTTACTGTCGTGGGTCTAGCTTCTCCAATTCCTAGTTGCTTGAAAACTGACAGAGGCATCATGTTGATGCTGGCTCCTAGGTCACATAATGCTCCTAGGTCACATCATGTTGATGTAGCCATTAGACTTGAGATTTTAATTGATTAAGTACCTTGATTGAATGTTTTTGTTTCATTCATGCTTTTGTGTATTTAATGCTTATAATCTCTTGATCACAGATTATTTGTTTTATTGGTCTGAATTTGTGCTTGAAAAAGTATGGTTTAGGCTAGAACTTAATTGCATGACTATTTGTAAATTCTTGCATGAAAGTGGAGAATTCTCTTAGAAGCCCTTAAAAGAAGTTGCTTAAAGCCTTGCATGTTATTAAAATATAGATAGAGATATTAGGTTTATAACATTGCATGAGAGTTAATTGTGCTTGAAAGAGTCAGTTAACACCCTTACTTCTTGGTTTATGGAATATTTGCATGACAAATCTTGGTAGTTTTCGCTGTAAGTCTAATTGGTGAAATTGATTCCCTAGGATATCTCTCTCCTATTCAGTCTCCTTTTATCTTTTGCTTTCTAGGTTAGCTCTTTAGTTTAGCTTGTTTGCATTTGATTTCTTTCTCTAAAGAAAGTTAAGTGAGAGTAATTACGAGACTTAAATGAACTAAGAAATCCAATCCCTGTGATCGACCCTGGCCACTATTATTGCAAATTTTAGAGGTTTAGGTTTATAAATATATTTGATAGAGCCTTCGACAAGCTCTTTATCAGTAGCATGTCTTCATGGGATGAGTTAGCCCAAGCTTTCTTGACCAAGTCCCCCCCCCCCCTAACCAAAAACTACGAAGCTGAGAACGGAGATTGGAACATTCTGCCAGCTCAATAAAGAACAACTGTATGAAAGCTGGGACAGTTACAAGGAGATGTTGAGGAAGTGTCCTTAACATTGCTATCCATACTGCTTAGAGGTACAATTGTTTTATAACGGTTTATCCTCGAGTACTAAAACCATTCTTGATACTAGTGTAGGAGGGAGTTTTTTCGTGAAGACTGTGGAAGAGGTGTCACACCCCCTCCTAGCTCACTTGCCTAATCTAGGAAGGAATGTGAAGAAAGAGAATACCAGCCCTCTTACTAGCACTCCCAGCCCAACCTAACATCCACCTGAAACTGTACACAACGCAATATGTATGAACAAGTAAAATTGAGCACACAGTTCCACACCTGAGCAAGGTACATTCACTCCCTCATACTAGGTTTGCATACTAAGTCATAACATACTTAAGTCTATTACAACCCGGCTAGAATGCTTTTATTTCAAAACTATATACATGTAGAAGTATATATACAAGGAGCTAAAGAAGCGTGGTGGCAAACAGGTCTTGATGAGGTAAGCACCGGGAACTCGTTTTGCTACCTGAGAAGAGAAAACATGTTGAAAACGTGAGCTGGGAAGCCCAGTGAGTGACTACTTTAATAGATTATGCGTTCAAAGATAAAGCATCAAAAGTACTTCAACAAGGCCGCCACATTACAGGATTTAAGCACCCCGAAAAGCAATGCATAAGAACTCATAAGGTAGCATCAAAATTAAAAATAGGTATGTCAAAACGTAGTAACTCATAATAAAGAAAATTTGTAGCATGGTACCCTTCCAAACCCTAGCTGTGGCAGAGTCCTCTCTAAACCAACAGCTTCAATACCTCTCTCACGTGCACGTGGAATGCCATTTAAGCTCACTGGCCTCCCCTAATACCTTCTCCATGTCCTTCAGTATTGGGGCCAGACCAACTACCACCTGAATACCTTCTCACTGTCCTTAAGTATCGGGGGTCAAGTTTTCTCTCTCCCAGGTACCTTTTCCGTGTCCTTCGGTACCGGGGGTTAATAATATACAAGGCATGCTTTAAATAGTTAGAAACATAGTTTGGAATCACATTCAGCAAGTTCTCAACATAAACACAAACTTTCATTTTAAACAAGCTTCCAAACGTCGAGTGTCATGCCAATAGTTAAGTTCATCGTACGGTTAAAGGAAAACTCACTGACCAAACTCATTTTTCGTGTTCTGAACGCATAAATTCTTTAATATAGCCAACCAATCATATTTTAAGGATTGGGCAATTCAACCATGTTTTAGAATGGATTAATGTAAGGTACTTCCAAGAAAACCTACTTCCAAACTTAGGTTTCATGCTTGAACGCAGAGTAACAACTAGTTACAATTATGCTTAACTTTCAACACCGCCATTTATTAATAGGAGTTCAATGAAAAATGAATATAAATTAGTTTAAGCATGCTTCAATATCCATCACTAGTAAGCTTTTGAATAAAGATCAAAGCATAGGTTTTCAAACAAAGTCACTCACAATCACCGGAAGACTCCCAAGGCTTATAAGCTTCGCCTATCTCCGTTTGCCCTGAAAATGAATTCCATAACATTAATCCATTTTTCTACTTGGCCCAAAATTAGATCTAATTCAGTCACATAACTCATAGCATAGTAACTGAACACACTTGGCTGTAAGGTATAACAAATTGGAAGAAAATCTTCCATACTCTCTTTCTAGCCCTTTCTATTTTGAACCAAAAATTACAGATTCAACTTCCAGCATGGGTTTCTCAACATTTAGAAAAACAACCACCAAATTTTATTTGATAACCCTCACATACAATGTCTAAACTTACTTACCTCAAAATTTGAGCTTCTAATTCGTCCTCAAGAGCTCAAAATCTTCAGATTTCTTCACCTTGTTCTACTGGCAGAGAACTGGAACACCTCTCGGTTTTCTTAATATTTCACGGCCTTCCTCTTCGTATTTTCTCACAACCTTTTTCAAACCTATTCTTCATTCAATTCCTGAGATTTCGGCTCAAGAATCATCTAATTTTCTCAAGTGGATTGAGAGATATGGCTGGTTGAAGTTAATGCACTTCCTAGAGCTTCCAGCTGTCTACTGCATTCACAAGAGTTGGACAACTCATCCTTCCTTAATAACCAACTCCAAAGAAATTGTGTATAATGGCCAGTTCCTCCTTCTCTCTTTAAACTTTAAGTCCTTTTAAATCCACCTAAATTGTAAAGAAATTTTAACTAATTTACTTAGAAATTACAGCTTTTGTATTCAACACAACATACACCTAATGTGTACCCAACTTGCTCATGACCTTAACTTACTTCAACTCAACCTTTAATATGCTTATAGCAGTGCCTAACCTGTCTCCTTATGAAGCTTTGTGCACGTTATAGTCCACAACTTAGGAGATTCTCAAATTCTACCACGGCATCCTTCAGTGCAACCTATACCAAGTTACATGTATCAACCTTCATGTATAAATGCAAGAAGATCAAAAGAGAGTTTAGGGCTTACAAGAGGCATTTGCGCTTTTGGAGGAAATGGCAGCAACGAGCTATTAGTGGCCATCAAACTGATCCACCTCCACTTCAAGGATCGTTGTGGGCATCTACGAGATAGATGAGGTAAGTGCGTTAAAAGCTCAAATGGCTTCATTAACTAACGCGTTGAATAAACTTTTTACTGTAGGAGCCACGAAATCAATTGCCTCGTTGTTAGCATTAAACTTGAGGGAAGTCGAGGATCAGTCTGTTGAGAAGTGCTAGTACTTGCAAAATAGAGGCTACAGATATCTAGGCCTTCAAAACCAAAATCTACCAAATTACTACCATCCAAGTTTGTGTAACCATGAAAACTTCTCTTAAACTAACCAGAAAAATGTTTGGCAGCTACTTGGGTTTGTAGGAACATCGAACCAAGAGAAGAAGTCAGACTGGAGGTGAGGATGGAAATGTTCATGAAGGAACAAAGAAGAGTGACCTAGCAATTGCAGACGAGCATAGTAGCCCTAGTCACTACAGTGAGTGGCAACGACACTACAAAAAAATATGGAAGTTCAGATAGGGTAGATAGCTACTGTAGTCAACACCTTGTGCAAAGCTATAATGCTGAGGAGTGGGACCTAGTTACGAGGGGCATCAAAAAGGGGCATGATGAGGAGATAGAGAGTCAAGGGGTTGTGGCAGAAGAAAAGCACACAATGTATGCTTTCTGACCCACCTCTTTAGTTTAATTCTGATAATGATTGTTGTGGTTCTAGAAAAGAAAAGAAAAATGATTGTGAAAAGAACAGATTTGAGAAGTCTAAGGAGTTGGTAAAGGATGTTGAGGTATCTAGACCCTGACCAATTGACAGAGGAGCACACATCAGTCCAAGGAGACGTGGAGAGTGTGCTACATTTAATTACAGGGAGTTACATTTTCCTGAGCTCTATAAGGATTCTAAATTAGAAGAGCAATTTTCTGACTTTTTAAACATGTTTAGAAAACTGCACATTAACATTTCTTTTGCAGAAGCGCTTGCCAACATGCCTAACTATAGGAGGTTCATGAAGGAGATGCTTTCAAAGAAAAGAAGACTTAAGGTGAATGCAGTGCTCAGCCTATATGAGAAGAGCTCATCCATTGTGAATCAAAAGATGCCCACAAAACAAAAGGATTCAGGGAGTATTACTATTCCCTATCAAATTGGTAGTTTAATGATAGATAGGGCATTATGTGACTTGGGTGCCAGTATTAATCTCATTCCTTATTCTATGTTTAGGAAACTTGGTTTACAAGAAATCCAACTTGCTGATATTACCCTCTAGCTTGCAGACTGTTTGGTGGTTAAACCAAAAGGCAAAGTGGAGGACGTGCTTATTAAGGTTAACTAGTTTATTTTTCATATAGATTTCGTTGTCTTAGATATAGAAGAGGATGAGGAGATACCCATCATCCTGGGAAGGCCGTTCTTGTCCATGAGTAGAGTTGAGTTAAGCATGTCGAGAGGCAAGTTAACTCTGTAGGTGGACGATGAGAAGGTAATTTTTCATATTTTTGACCCTATCCATGCTTTTGGTACTGAGGATAAGAGGCTTATGGTCGATTTAGTGGAAGTTAGACCTTCAGGGCATAATGTTAGAAATAGGCCTTAGGATGTATATATGCAATGCCCACGGTTCTTCTACTAATATACCTTTTGTTTTTGCTATGAATTATGTTATATCTCTTGATTTTGAGAATGAGAATAATGTTGGTTCTGATGTTGTGATGAATGACTCTGTTGCTTTGGTAGAAGAAAAATTGTTCGTTGAAATTGTATGTTTTTGAATAAAGATATTGATGTTTGTTTGCCTAACCGCCTTGACTACATGTGTACTGAGTCTGCTATTAGTGAATCCATCTTTTATGCAAATAGATTGAGTGAGGGTGTTTAGAGAGTATTGAATATGGAGCATGTGCTTGGTGACTTCCTTTAGAATATTGATTTCTTTACTTGTCATAATGCCATGCTTAATAATAAATTGACTTTAGAGAAAGATGAATTTGTTAATTTCTTTGTGAATGTTTTTCCTGAGATGAGCGTTGAGCATAAATATGTTGTGCCTCCTAGTTTGAGTCCTATCCTGGACGAAAATCATGAGGAGATGTCTGCTTTAGGTGCTTAATATTTTTCTTTCCCCTCCCCTGTTAATCATGATTCTTTCTCCCCATGTTTTACCAATTCTTTTTCTAATAAAAAATCTAAGGGAGATTGCATTTCTAACCTTAAGAATGTAGGTAAGAAGGAGAATGTTAATTTCTTTATATTTGAGCCACCTTGAAAGAAGCACGTTGGAACGTCGAGCTAATGACGTTAAACAAGTGCTTCTTGGGAGGCAACCCAAGGGTTACTTCAGTTGCTTAGTTTAGTCTGCTTTTATTATGCTTTAGTTGAATAAATAGCCCTTGTCTGTTTTGTAGCTACTTTAGTGTTGGAATCGATCATGCTCATTAGTGGAGGTCTCTTCAATTTAGAGAAGTACTATTACCCCTTTTATCTTTTATTTATCTTTTTTTGCATGTTAGTTATTTATTTAAACATTGAGGACAATGTTTGATTTAAGTGTGGGGAGAATGGGCTAGGCTGCTGTTGAGATGTTAAATTCTGAGAATTTGGGGTGAAATTAAAAATTTTTGATGATTGATTGAGACTGTGTGCTATAGAATGGTTTTGGATTTTGCATGCTTTTGTAATGTAGAAATTCTATGATTTGTGCTTCTTAGTGGATTGTTTTTGCATACGTCTTGTGGAATCTGAGCGTGCTAAAATATGAATTAATTTTAAACTTTTGCTTTGAAGCCTTTGCATATGTTGAGCACTTAGCTTAGTTTTGATAAGTTAAGCATTTAGAAGAGTTTTATGTTTTCTAGAAGTTTGTTGTCACTCTGATAGGCTTAAGGCTTGGTTTGTAAGTAAACTTGCAATATAGTTTGTAATGTTAAGCATAGGGGTGAGAAAAAAGCATGTGATTTGCCTACAGAAAAAAAATTGAGCTAAAAAAAATAATAATGATAGTAAAAAAGAAAGTTTTCTTGCTTGAGCTTTAGGTGTTTGGGGGTAAAAAGATCTACTTCTATCGTGATCAATTAGGCATCCATTGAGCAAGTGCTCTGGATAAGGGTCCCTGCAATAGTTGCCTAAAAGCTAGTGCCCCTGATTATGGTAAAAAATCAAGTGTGGGGGAGTAGTACCCCGTACTGAGTTCAGATACCTAGCTTATTATTACTTTCTTGATTGTAAGGGAGCTGAATTGGGTCTTTCGAGCCAATGTAGGGGGAAGATGAATGCAAGAGAGCATAATATTACTATGAATTAGTAAATGAGTCATTAGTAGGCTATGCACACACACGCAAATAATTTAGAGTTCCTTTTAAATTTTTCGTGATTTAAGCATGTTTTCGTTCCATTGTTCTTATTCTCTACTTCCAGTTTTGAGTACATTGAGAATTGGGTCATTTATTCATGAAAATTTAGAAAGTATTTATCTTTTTAAGGAGAGTTTGATTTTGTTTTGCTTGGGACAAACAAAAGCTTAAATGTGGGGGTATTTGATAGCACTAATTTAGTGCTATATTTATGCCTTAATTTAGCTACTTTTACGCTATAATTGTGAGATTTTAGGTTGATTATTTGTTAATTTCAGGAAACCTAGCATTTGGGAGCGAAAATTGTAAATTTAAAGCTTTTGGATGAAAACGGGGCTTAATTAGAGCTTTTGGAGGAGCTAAGTAGAAGAAGAGGTGAAGCTCAAGTTGTTTGGGGCCGATAGGACAACATTGTATGGCATTGCAATGCCCAAATATATGGTGCAAACCTGAGAGCTAGCGTTGGAACGCTCCCCTGTGGTGTTGCAATGCTAGAAAGGCAATTAAAGAAACGTTGCAATACTGTAGCTGTGCAATTAAAGAAACGTCGTTGTTTTGGACAGCATTGTAATGCTATCCCTAGCGTTGCAACGTTGTCGTGATGCAACCCTTTATATTCATTGTTTTATTCCCAAATTAGGGGAGGCTATTTATGGTTTTAGACCCCCATTTTCGATTCCCTACCCCTTTGAGACCGGTAGATGCTAATTGGAGGTGTTCGGGAGCAAATCTCGACGCTTGAGAGCCAGAATTTCAAGGCAGAAATCGGGATTTCTCGTCAACGGGCCTTTATCAGTTTCTTTCCCTCTTTTCATATATTTATTTGCTATATTACAAAAGGTCTTGCTCCATTTTAAGACTATGTTGGGTTAATTTTTTTTATTTAGGGGATTAGAGCATAAGTAGGTTTGCTTTTATGTTGTAATTAAGACTTTAGCCATTTAATTTACTTGTTATATTTCATTTGATTGTATTGTGCGTAATGCTCCTTATTAATTGGCCATCAATAAGCTGATTTAGTCCTAAATTGAGCTCGATAGAGGATGTTTATGTTAAACTTAGTCCAATTAATGCTCATAGATTGCCAAAGTGACATAGGAATAACAATCGAAGAGTGAGGCTTAATATGAGTGGGTTAATCCTAATTAATCAATCAATTAATGCTAAGGACACTTAGGTAAGTGATTAGCATGTTCAAATGAGACCGATAGGTGATTTCGACCGGTTTAGCTCTAGGTCTATGAAATTGGCAAGGCGTTATTAAATGGCGGGTTAAAATTCTCATAAAAGCAACCTAGGAGTGCTTGATTCCCATAAATTTCCCTTAATTGGTATCTCCCTATCTTTTAATTGCTTTTTAGTTCAGTTTATTTTTCAAGCACCTTTCGTTAGCTGTTTTTCCTAAATAATTCCAATTTCGACTATTCCCGATAGTTAATTAGCTAAAAAGAAGTTCAATCTCGCTTCCCTTGGGACACGATACTCGGTACTCTTGTGCCGTTGTATTATTACTTCGATCACGTGTGCCAAGTACACTAACCTGATCAGCCACCAATAGTACTGTGCTAAATCCTGATACATCTTCATGCTACCCAGATGTATTAAGAATGAAGTATTGTGAGTCTCAACTAATAAGTCATCCCGAGCTTGCATTTCCAAGCATGCACAAATGCCCCTAGTAAAGGAGACCATTATCTGAGGATATGGAGAACCCAACCATCTATCCTGACTCCGCTTGGTGAAAGTCAATCACGAGGTTTGAATTCCTTGCTAGCAATTTATGATGCGCTGTCTCCAAGCTAGATGATCTAATAACTAGGCCAAGTGGGAGGTGACTTCTCCTACTGCCACAACTATTTCAACTCGCTCCAGATCAATTCGTATATGGGCTTGGTTGGTGGTTAGAGTTGAAGTATGAGCTGTCTTCCTACTGAATGCATCTACAACTACATTCACCTCACTTGAATGGTACAGTATCTCGACATCCCAATCATTTACTAACTCAACCCATCCACGCTACCTCACATTTAATTCCATATGAGTAAAAAGTATTTCAGGCTCTTATGGTTTGTGAAGATTTAGAATTTTCTCCTCATACAAATAGTGCCTCCAAATCTTCAAAGCAAGGACCGTTGTTACAAACACTGAATCATGGGTTGGGTAGTTACGTTCATAATCTTTCAATGGGTGAAAGGCATATGCAATGACCTCACCATGTTGCATAAGGACAAAACCAACCCTTACTTGGAAGCATCATTGTAGATAACAAATATGCAACTCCATTAGCATAGTGAGCAGTGGTGTTGAAACCAACTTTTGCTTTAGTTCTTGGGAGATCGCTCCACAAGACTCACTCTAAACAAACAAATACCCTTTTGAGTTAACTGAGTTAGAGGCATTGCTATACTGGATAAGTTTTACACAACATACCGACAGTAACCTGCAACCCCAAGCAAACTACACACCTCACTAGTTGTAACTAGACGAGGCCAGTTGATTATTGTTTCTACCTTTGCTGGATTTACTAAAATCCATCTCTTGTCACACACGTGTCCTAGGAATGACATATGCTGTAGCCAAAACTTGCATGTTGGAGAACTTGACATTAAGTCACTATAGCCATAGGGTTGTCAAACTCTCCTAAGGCGTTCCTCATGTTCTGCATCTCGCTTGGAATAAACCAATATATCATCAATTAATACGATTATAAAGGTGTCGAGAAACTCCTTAAATACTTTATTCACCAAATCCATAAAAACTCTAGGTGCGTTTGTTAGTCCAAAGGACACCATTGTGAGCTCATAATGCTTATCTTTGGACTTGAAAGCTGTCTTGTAAATATCCTTGTCTCTTATCCTTAAATGATGGTAGCCTGATCGTAGGCCAATCTTAGAAAATACTATTTGCTTCTAGTAACTGGTCGGACAAGCCATCTATTTGAGGGAGTGGGTACTTATTTTTTTATAGTTAGTTTCTTCTTTACAACAACTGGTGTGCCTCAAGGTGAGACACTAGGGCGTATGAAGCCCTTGACTAGCAACTTTTGTATCTGCAACTTGAGCTCCCTCTACTCTGTTGGAGCCATTTTGTATGGAGCCTTAGAGATAGGAGTTGTTCCAAGTTTGGGCTTTATTCTGGAATCTACCTCCCATGTTGGTGGTAAATGATAAGCCTTAATATTAAGGCTTATTTAACTCCCAATTACTTAAAATATTCTTGTTTTGTCTTAAAATCATTGAAAATAGTTGACAAATTCTTAAAATTAAGGAAGAAAGAAGAACGAAGGCATATAGGGTGAGAATCTTAAAAACCAAACTTGTGTGCAGGAATTGTGAAAATTGTAGAACCAAAATTGCAAGATGAAGTTGCAATTTTGGAGCAGTAGAAAAAAATTCTGAATTGTGGAAATTACATAACCAAAATTGCAAGATGAAATTGCAATTCTGGAAGTAGCAGAAAAAATTTGAAAAAGGAAAAAAATATGCAATTGACCCATATACGAAATCTTTAATTACTACAAGATTTGAGGGATTTTGAGCATGAATTTTGGGCATTATTCAACCCTAATGAAGGCCTACAAAAGGAGAGAATATGGGTGAAGAATGGCGTGATTTTTGGAGGCCAATTTCAGTAGAATTTTTGTGCGTTTTCTTCCAAAAGTTTTCTCTGTTTTTTTTTTTTCAATTTTTCTTCTCTGTTTTACCGTAAGGCTACTGCTATGTTTGGTTATGTTTTCCTTCTTTTTTTCTAGTCTGATTCAAGTGAAAACTTGGGTTGTTAAGTCTCAATCTCTTCCTAGAAATAGTTGAGGAATTGAATCAATTGGAGACTAAGTGAAAAATTATCGAATGTAGTTGGAATTACTCTATTTCAACTTAGTTTCTGTTTTAATTTAGTTAAGTTGTGTTCTTTTCAAGATTTGTTTAATGTACTTGATATTCTTATTGGATTCAATTTATATTTGAGGAATTAAATTTACTTTGCTGGAAGTTCATGATTCATGGGTTTTTTCTTTTTAGTTTTGTTCTAGACTGTCATTGAAGATTCATCATCACTGGAATTTGTTTATTTGTGGGTTGTTCAAGAATAAGGGATGCCTTGTCTATTGCTTGGGTTGTTCAATTTTTAAATTCAAATTTGATGGCAAGCTATCTTTAACTCAATTAGATTTTGGTTGCAATTAGGTTTGTAAGTAAGCTCATTAGCATGGATTTTAATTCTAAAATTTGTTGTAGGAGTTTTACTTTTAATATGAGCTAAACTTCGTAGGGAGTTCAAGGATGTGAATTCCCTAAGAAGTAATTGTAGCCAAAATTCCAACAAAAACCAAGCCTCCATCTCAATTGTTTGCTTGTGTTTAACAAAATTTCGTTGAGATCCTAGATTGATCAACTAGAGTAGCAACTCAAGCTTATATCTAATATTGACGGGGTTAGTGATAAGCGGATTTTGCACAAGTGATGAAGACAAGAGTTTAGACATAAGCCAATTCTTTACTCCAGACATAGGGATTAAAGACTCTAAAACCCATAAAATTGTTGAGCCAAATTATCTAAGATAGAGGGACTATAGACATATAAGTCACTCACTTAGCCTCATAAAAATCTAATTACAAGGTAAATAGGAGTAGCAATTTTGGTTTACAACTGTGTGTAGAGTAGGTTGGATTTGCAATTTACAACTTAGGGCAATGACATTCTTGAGCCCCTCCTTTCTCTAAAGAATTTCTTTTGCAATTTTTATTTCTTTTATCAAGTACGTTAGTTTGCTATTCAATCTTGTAATTTTTGATTATGCAATTCAGTTCTGCAATCTTTGTCACTTTAACTTGCAATTAGATTCTGCAATTATTTTGTTTTTTAACAAACACGCCAAACCCAACTTTATTTTTGCAATTTTTAGTTTCAAGTTGCAATTCTCCTTATTTTTTCTTTGCAATATTTTTATTACATCGTTTCCTGTAGGATCGATACTCAGGAATACTCCTATTTTATTACTTTCATTGCACTTACACTGGGGTTGAACGTATTTACTTACTTTTCTTTACCCAACGTTCACCCGATCAGTAAAGCAAAAAGGTTCTACTTACTTTATTTAACACTAGCACAACCTTTTTCATTTACTTTGAGCCGACTTAATTTCCCTTTTCAATCAAAATAAAGGTTTCATTAGTTCTTGTACCGATTTGATCCCATAGTCAAATTTGTGAAACTTTGCTAATGAGACCGACAATGTACCTCTTTCCTAATAAAGGCTCAAATTTTCCTCTTTTTGATATTTGACAACTATTTTCAATAATTGTCTTTAATTAAAAGGTTATTTCCTCCAACTCTTTTGTAGATCTAAGACGGAGGCTTACCAAATTGTTGTCCAAAATTGGGACTGAACATGCTTAATCATTTGCTTTGGGAGGAAGATTCTCATACTAAAGCTAAGTTTCTAACCTAGGTCTCGTACACTTTCTTTCAACCAGTACAAACCAAAGTTCTAAGTTCCAAATAGTAACAAAATTCCTTGTATTAATTCTAAAGACTTCTAAGCACAAATCACATTATAGAAAGTCATGTCATACTCGAGTATTTGGAGTTTCAACACATTAATTTTTTTTATCCCTTGAGATATCAAAACTTTTCTATAACACCTTTCTTTTTTCATTTTGTCCTTCATTATGACCATTAAACTTAAGTGTCCCTTTTTCATTCTCCATGCTAGACTTATCTTCATCAACCGAAAACACATCTCTATTTATAACCCTATCATAGATCTTTCATTTGGGGTTTTTATAACCCTATCATTGATCTTTCATTTGTGGTTTCAAATGGAGTCTTTGTTATAATTTTTTTTCTTAACTAAATTGGCTTGCTTTTAATGCCAAAAACTTTCTCTTAGTCTGATTACACTTAAGCCTTTTCTTTCTTTTGGCCTGACATGTGAAGAACTCAAAATACTTTACTTAGTTCATCAAATTTTAAACTTCGCCAGACTGGTCATGACATATGTTTTCTTCAAAAGCTAACAACTTCACTACCAAATGACATTTAAGAAGAACTTCAACCTACTAAGATTATCTTATACATGAAGTAATAATCTAACAATCACTACACAATTTAATTGATTTCATAATGCTGCAAATCGTTAAACATTTAGCAAATCAATCCTATCAACACATTCATCTTGTCTAATCATGACTTTTTTTTTTCGACAAAACATTTTATAACACTAACATACCTGACAGTGACAAGGTTTTTTTTTGTTTGGCCATGGCGAAACACGGTGCTTACTAGGTAAGAAAGTCTACAGAACCAATAACTATGGGCTCTGATATCAAATGTAACAACTTGATTTCCAATTTGGATTGCTTAGGGATACTACTACATGCATGCAAAAAATGACACTTGAAAGTAACAAGGAGAACAAAAAAGTTTTCAAAAACTTAGTTCGTTATTAAACTGATTTGAATACAAGGAATTTGAGTTTAGGATCCCATAAGAAAATCAAATCAATCAATCATTTTAATAGTACAAACATCTCACTTGCAAAATGTGTCTCTGGAACAATTTCAAGAATTTAAAACAATGTCTAAAAACAACCAAAAACTAGGTAAAATCTTGAGATTGCTGGGGATAAAGGAAGTATCTCAATTATGCTTGAGAACTCCTCTTATTGAAGGTGAACCCCCACAACAATAATAAGAAAACCCCATTAATGAATTGATAAGTAACTCCAAGAAAGTTAAACAAATTTTTACTTGGAAAAAAACTGATCGATGATCAAGAAGAAAGGAGAACTTGTTCTTATCGTCAAGATATCAAACTCTCCACAATCTAATGGATCCAACTAGATTGAAATTACTAACATGCATTCTAACATAATAATACAAAGAAAGAATAAAGCTTGA
Organism: Trichosanthes truncata; assembly: GCA_033996785.1. Taxonomy (NCBI): domain Eukaryota; kingdom Viridiplantae; phylum Streptophyta; class Magnoliopsida; order Cucurbitales; family Cucurbitaceae; genus Trichosanthes; species Trichosanthes truncata. The sequence continues at coordinate 14,625,836 of MU867261.1, read as the reverse complement.
GAGACTAAAACTCAAATATGAGATTTCATTCAACTTCAACTTGTTTCAATTGACAAAATGACAACCCTATTTATACTAATTGAATAGACACCATTAAAGGACACAACCCTTCACTAATGTAGTCTAAATTCAGCCCCCAACCCTTCAAATCAATACATGAACCATATTAAATGTAAATACATGAATTAAATAGGTACACAATGCATTAAATATGTGAATGAATCTGGAATTTTAGATTCATTATGCCCTTTAAATGAATAGATGTCTTTTCAATCTTGAAAGGATGCAACTCTTCACAATGTGTAGACACCTTAGCTTGGAAGTAAGCATTAAAGTCTTCTTGTAGTCTTTTAGCTCTAATGGTTGAACTTTATAGCATAGTGATTGGCTCAACATTGGTTTAAATTGAAGTTGAGTCTTGTTGACTTTGAGAATAAGCTTCTTTTGAACTTGATTGCGCTAATTGAGTTTGGTGTTCATTTTTTGGGTTTCTCCCATGGTCTTCTTGGTCACTTATTTCCTTATCACATGGTCTGAGTTGTCACGATGACCTGGCTAGCAAGAACGCCCCTGTCACTCACCTCGTATGTTTAGGTCTTCATGGGAAAAAAGAAAAACAAGGAGCTTGGGTGAGTACTGATAGCACTAATTTAGTGCTATATTTATGCCTAATTATTTGCTAGTTTTGTGTTTAATTGTGAGCTTTTACGTGATTATTTCGTATATTTCAAGAAACCGAGTAACTTAGATTAGAATTGATGAATTTAGAGCTTCGGGTGAATTATGGAGCCTAATTGGACTAAAATTGGAGCTAAGTACAAAGAAAAGAGGTGGCACTAGCTATTGGAGCCAAGAGAACAGCGTCAAGATGACCAAAATGGTGTCAAGACGATGCCTCTATTCATGCAAACCGAGAGCTAGCATCGAGATGCTGTCTTGTGGCGTCTTGACGCTAGAGTGAGGCATGCACAATGTTCTCCACCCCGAGCGTTGTGAAGCTGCCCTTAGCGTCTCGACACTGAGGGAGCACACATTTAGTTGAATGGTATCGTATTGCACAGCATCTCGACACTTAGGGCGCACATGTTGTGTCGAAGTCTGGTATAAATTCATCGTTTTGAATATGGATTAAGAGAGACCATTTTACGGTTTTAGCCCCCATTTTCAATTTCATACCACTTTGGAACTTGAGGGTGACGAATTGGAGTGTTCGGGTGTAGATCTTGAGGCGTGGGAGCATGGATTTCAAGGCAGAAGTAAGGAATTCGACGACAACGGGTTTCATTTTTGTTTTCCTCTCATTTTCAAAATGCTTAGGGTTGTAAAGATGGTATTTATATACTGTTCTATTAGTATGTTCGGCTGATTTAATTAGTTTAGGGTTTGAGAGCATATTTATGTTTGCTATTATGGTTTAAATTGATATTATTGTCATTAATTGCTTGTTATATTTCATTTAATTGAATTGATCTTAATGCTTCTTATTATTTAGCTAGTAATAAGTTGAACTTATTGAGCTTGAAAGAGAGAGTTTAGGATAGATCTAATTCAATGAATTCCCTTATATTGCCTAAGTGACATAGGAATAATAATTGAAGGGTGGGGCTTAATATGAGTGGGCTTAATCTTAATTAATTAATCAATTAACGGTAAGGACACTTAGGTAAGCGATTAATTAAGCGTGTTCGATTGAGATTGAAAGGAAATGTCGGCCGGTTTAGCTCTAGGCCCTTGAAATGGGCAAGATTAATTAAATGGCATGTTTAATTCCCATAATTACATCCTAATAGTGCTCGATTCCCCTAAATTCCTCTTAATTTGGTATCTCCAACCCTTTATTTACTTTCTAGCTAGTTTTATGTTCTAAAGCATTTCGTTAACTTTAGTTTTAGCCTTAAATAATTTCAATCACGAGTATTCAAAATAATTATGTAACTAAAAAAGGCTTCCATCTAGTTTCCTCTTGGGGTACGATACTCAATACTCTTGTGCCGTTTTATTATTACTTTGATCACATGCTTTTGCGTGTATACTCAATCAAGTACTAGAATAATCAGTAAGTAGTCCCTCTGGCAGGGTTAAAGTTGCATTCATATATAAAGTTCATGATACTGCAAACATATGGGGCCCTAACTAACTTACACAAAGATGTTCTAATACATATTGGGCATTAATTGAAACCATGCAACATTTTGTTTAACTGATTTACACTAATGTGTTCTGGCTAAGTGAACAATTGACCTATCCCAAAATTGGACCAACTATGGTGCCTATGTTGGTCTGTCTTGTAAGGCCAAGCGCCACTAAAGGTTAGTTGGCAATCCTCCAGTGGTGTTAGGCCTCACGCAACATAGTACCTCATGAAAAGTGTTTTAGCTACAATTATGGTGCCTATGCGAGTGTGTCCTGTAAGGCAAAATGCCACTAGAGGTTAGTTTGCGACCCTCTAGTGATGCTAGGCCTCTTCTAATATAATACCTTGTGAAAAGTGTACCTAAAATTGTACCAACTATGGTGCCTATGCTGGTTTCAACTATAAGGTCGAGTGCTATTAAAGGTTAGTAGGTGATCCTCTAATGGAGCTAGACCTCTTCCAATATAGTACCTTATGAAAAGTGTACACAACATACAGCGAAAGGTAATTGACACTAAAGAAAGAGTTAAAAACTCAAGCATGAACATATACATAACGGAGGCCCCTCTAAAACATGTTATACTTTACAAGTCATTTTGAAATTGCTACATATCAAAAGTCATTTTGAACATGCTATCAACCAACCAAATTAGATATATCATGTATTATGTATTCAACCAACTAGTCAAACATCTCAAATTCACTGTACTGCTTTAACAAAATCCATATGGAGTTCTGTAAGTTAGGCTACTTATCTTATAGCGATTACAAGACACTGATGACCCTTCCTGCAAAAGTTCTTACCCAAACTTGAATAGTTTCTAACAAAAATTAATAAATGGAACTTACAAACTTTGAACTTTAGTTTTGAAGACTGCATCTTACATGAAAAGTGTTTGGAAGAACTATCCAAACGATTCTTTAATCCGAAGTTTCCTTTAAACCTTGATTTAGTTAATTCACAACTGCCCACAAAAGGCCCAAACATTAGAACTCAATCTAAAGTCTTTAATCGAACTAAAAATCTTAATAATTCCCGATACTCACACAAACCTTACCACGAGAACTCGATTCCTTGATGGACAATGCTCTAAATTGCCAAAACAATGCTCTAGAGAAACATGTTTGGGGTACACGCAAGCGTACACGATCAAGTAATATAAAACGGTAAGTAAATACCGACTATCGAATCCTCAGGGAATTGGGGAAGTTTATTCAATTAATTACTATACTTACTTGCATCTAATTTTATTTAGAAAAACTAAATGCTCGGAGAATCATGCAACCAAATAACGAAGTTAAAGTAATAAAAGAAAGAAAGAATGAGGGCGCAATTTAAACGGGGTCAAGTTTATGACATTAATCTCACCAATTGGACCATTAACTGAAATTCACGGGTTCTTATATTTAGTTAAGAAAATTACTTGAGTCTAAAGGTAGATTTATCAAGGAATCTTTCGTCGAGCTCATCCAATTTTCGAGTATAATTAATTAAATCATGTGTCCATCTCATTAATTAATTATGCTAGACATTTACATGCCATATTGATGACCCTAATTAATGTTTTTGTCACTGTCGTGTCCAAACATCAATTATTATGCAATTAAAACTCTAATTTATGCATTCTTTGTCAAGATATAACACAAACAAGCAGATCATTCAATCCTTGATCAAGGGATTCAACACATTAATCTCATTACACAAAAGTTAAATTGCTAAAACAACTACAAATGCCCAATTAATCTTAATTACCTGCTCCAAAGGTTTAATTAAGCCCTAAACTCTACAATCTAATTAATGAAATACATAATTCAGTTAAGTACAACCATAATCTGTCTAGTTCCAATCTAAAACAGTAGGGAAATTAAGGGAAAACAGAGAAGAAACTCGTTACGTTTCGATCCATAGATCCCGCTACAAACTCCTTGAACCTCGGGTGTCGGATCTTCCATTTACCCGCTCCAATTCAGCCCAAAACCTCTATAATCTCTCTCAAATCGTAGATTAGGGTGTAAGACCCCCAATTGGCTCTCCCTTTCCGTAATGCAAATGACTCCCATTAAGTCTGCAAATCGACACAACGTTGCAACGCTGTCCCAAAACATGACAGTTTCATAAATGTAGGCAGAAGTAGCGTTGCAACGCTACGAGCGGAATAGTCCTCATACACTTGTTTCTAACGTTGAAATGCCACAGGGTAGCATTGCAACGCTAGCTCTAGGGTTTGCTCCTAAAATGGAAGCATCTCAATGCTGTTTTCGACGTCGAGACACTATCTTCATGGCCCAAAATGCTAGTGCAATGCCTTTTCCCATTCTTAGCTCCAATAGTTGATCTAATTCGGTTCCAAATTCAATTGAAAACTTCCAAATTCATTAATTCCTCTTCCAATTGCTCGGTTTCCTGAAATACACGAAATATCTACATAAAAGCTCACATTATCAACATAAAACCAACTAAAATTAGGCATAAATATAGCACTAAATTAGTGCTATCAAATACCCCTACACTTAAACTTTTGCTAGTCGTGAGCAAAATAAAATAAAAACATCACCGAATTAGTAATAACAAGCGGCAATTCAAACTTCAACCTTTTAAATAGCTTGAAGAATAAACGAAAGAATCAAATACAAGTATAAACTTTCAATTAAGGAAGCATAAAATTAATCATTTCACCCCTTTCAACATATGTGTACAACCTTCCCTATCTAGGTTCCTACTAACCTAGAAAGCATTATAGACTCCTCTACTCATCTTCCCAGTACATTGGCCCTAAGATCCAATCATCTAGCTTACTTACACAAATTGAAGATAAAGCTTAACTAGGATGACTGAATTTAGCAAACGTCCTCCACACTAGAACACCAAAAATTTTCTTCTACCTAAGGGCACTAGCTTTTGCACAACTACTGCAGGGACCCTTACCTAGAGCACTCGCTCAATGGGTGGCCTACTGATCATAATAGAGGTAACTCTTTTTACCCTTGAGGACAATTAGCACAACAACAAACATTTCTTTTCTTTTCATACTTTCTTTTTCTCAAGATTTAAAAAAATTTCCACTGTAAGAAATAAACATTAAACTCCTAAGTACAACATTACCCACAACCATGCAAGATCACCTTCTAATCAAACCTTACACCTATCGGGGTGACAACAAACTTCTAAAGACTATAACCCTTTTCTAAGCTTTCACAACCCAACATAGGTAGGCATAAAGTACTCCACAACTGAACGGGATGATAAAAAAATTTAAAATTTCATCAAAATCTAGAACATGTTTGCATGATTCAATAGTTTGATCAACATGCTATTTAAACTAATCTCATAGGTCACCCTCATCACCACTTGCAATCACATGATAAGCCCAAATAACACAACAATCAACAATAAAGCATTCGAACACTCCTCCAACATTAAGTTCTCAACAGACAGAACAACAAATTACATCCCCCCACACTTAAATCATACATTGTCCTTAATGTATCAAACACAATAAAATAAGCATGCTTAAGGACAACAATTATAAATGGAGGACGATACTACCCTGAAAATGAAGGGATCCACTGTCAACCAATAATCCAATATACAAACGTGAGGAAGCAAGGCTGAATCATGAGCATGTTGTGTGCATTTTAGTGCTTGCAAATAACCGCAAGTGTATGGTGTCAAGTTTTAATATAGTAGTAAGTATAGAGTATCGTCTCCATAGGGATTGGTTTTCTTTAGACCTTAATTAAGTACCGTAGTTACTTTTACCCAATTTTATTTAGAGAATAAAAATTTGGAACTAAGGGAAAATAAAATCTAAACCAATATGTACATGCTTTGGAGTTCAATTTTGGGAAACATGAATGGTTGATTAAATTAAGTCCAACTTTGATGGATTAGAAAATTGAGTTATAAACTAACAATCTTAAGCCAAGAATTTCTAATGTAATCAATTGACTCTCTCAAGCCCAATTGAACTCATGCAAAGAAATAAATCAACCTCTCTGTCTATTTCTATTACTAAGCATGGTGTTAAGTCATTCTCTTAAGACTTCTAGAATTAACCTACTCACTCTCATGCAATAGCTTAACCCTAGTCATGCGTCTAATGCTCTTTAACTAAATTTACTCTCTCGAGCTAAATCTAGTCGAACAAGCAAAACCATGGCCAAAGGTTTAGACAATATAAACGAGATGCATAAAGATATCGATATGTAAACTAAAACTAAAAATAAACCAAGTGTTCAACAATGCAACCAAACTAATGTCTAAAACACATATTTGCAACATTAATACAATACACAAAAACTCCTAAATTCAAAAGAAAAGGGAAAGGATATAGAGAATAAACTCAAGTCGCGTGCCAACCCTCGTTTTCGACGTGATGTTCATGATCTCAAGCTTTGAACCTCCTCTTTAACTCTCCAAAGGTCTCCTCTAGGTCCTTAGACAGTGCTTGAATAAAAAATAGGGTTTTTGATCTCTCAAAATGGCTCCCAATTGACGAATAAAAAACTTCCTTTTATAGTCATCGAGACAGCTTTGCAACGCTTCGAATTTCATAAAAAAAGGAAAAAATCAATTTGGCTGGCATTCTGAACAACATTGCAATGTTATGCTTGCTGGTTTCCAAGTCTGAATAGTTGTTGATAGGGTGTTGCAACGCTATAGGTGGCATTGCAACGTTATACTCTCGGACTCACAAGCTTTGTTCTTTCTCTTCAACACCCGGATCCTCAAATATAGCTTATTTTTTCTCCAAATTCGTCCATATACTCTACAATGCTTCGGTTTTGCTCCAATTGCTTGGTTTCTACAAAATATACATAAAAATACATGAAAGCACACATAATCATAGCAAAACTAGCATCAAATTAAGCCTATAAATAGCACTATTTTGTGTGCTATCAGAGCACCTACACAAGGATCGATTAGCGAGAGCATTAGATCAACGCATAACTCCTAAACTAACTAACTACTAAGCAGTAAAGAAAGCAAAGAAATTTAATGCCTAGCTGCCTCCAAGAAGCACAAATTTTTAACGTCATTGCTTGACAATGCGTTAACACATCTCGCATATCTCCCAAAATTATCTTATCTAATTTCATTTATTCCACACCATAGTAATGCTTGATTATTTGAGCATTTACTTTGAATGTTTTGCCCTCACTATCCATCAATTCCACTGCACCATGAGAAAATACCTATTTGATTGTAAAAGGCCCTGACCATCTTGATTTAAGCTTACTTGGAAACAAACGCAACCGTGAGTTAAATTAAAGGACTTTCCGACCTGGTACAAAGGAAGGATTTTGAATCATCTTGTCATGCCAACTTGCCATCCTTTCTTTATACAACTTGGCATTCTCGTATGTCTGGGTTCTGAACTCCTCCAGTTCATTCAATTGAAATAAGAGTTGCTCTCCAGCTATTTGTGGGTCAAGGTTCAACTTCTTTATTGCCCAGTACGCTTTGTGCTCCAACTCCAATGGTAAGTGACAAGCCTTCCTAAACACCAACCGATATAGTGAAGTACCTATTGGAGTCTTGTAGGCCATTCTGTATGCCCGTAGAGCATATCCTGCTTCAATGCTCAGTCTTTCCTATTTGTTTTCACTATCTTCTCCAAGATCTGCATAATCTCCTATTAGAAATTTCAGCTTGCCCATTAGTCTAAGGGTGATAAGCTAAAGATATCTTGTGTTTAACACCATACTTAACCAACAATGAATCAAACATATTATTACAAAAATGATATCCCTCATCACTAATAATAGCCCATGGTGTATCAAATCTAGTGAATATGTGCTTGTGTAAGAATCTTAATACAACACGTGCATCACTACTCTTAGTTGCTATAGCCTCTACCCATTTAGATGCATAATCCACAACAACTAAGATATACAAATAACCATTAGAAGATGGGAAGGGACTCATAAAATCGATAGCTTAAACATCAAATAACCCAACTTCAAAAATAGCGGTTAGGGACATTTGATGACGACGAGATACTACCTGTTTTTTGACACCTATCTGACGTTTTCACAATAGTATAACAATCTTTAAATAAACTAGTCCAATAAAAACTAACTTGAAGTACCTTTGCAGCTGTTTTCGTAGGATCGAAATGCCCACCACATGGAGAAGAGTGGCAGCAATGCAACATTTTGTCCACTTCCTCCATAGGCTTACATGTCCTAATGATCTGATCAGAACATACCTTGAATAGCAATGGGTCATCCCATAGGTAGGACTTCGTGTCATGCAAAACTTTCTTTCTCCTCTGGGCATTCAAATCAAGTGGAAGATTTTCTGTAGCAATATATTTCACAATATCCACATACAAAGGAAAAGAAGACTCAACTACGTGTTGCGTGATTTTAATTCGCTCACTCAAATAACCGCAAGTGTACGGTGTCAAGTTTTAATATAGTAGTAAGTTGAGTATCGTCTCCTCATGGATTAGAATTCATTAGCCCTTAATTAAGTACTACAGTTATTTTATTTGATTTTATTTGAGAAACAAAACTTTAGAGAGATTAAAAAGAAAATAAAGTCCCAAACTAGTATTTACAAGGTTGGAGTCCAATTTTTGAGAAACATAATGGTTGATTAAATTAAGCACAACTTTATAGATAAAAAATTGATTTCATGCAATCAATCTTAAGCCAAGAATTACTAAGTGATCAATATCCTATATCGAGGTCAATTAAACTTATGCCTAGCAATAAATCAACCTCTCAGTCTATTTCTATTACTAAACATGGTATTAGACGATTCTCTTAAGGCTTCTAGCATTAATCTACTCACTCTCGTGCAATAAATTTAATCTAGTCATGCATCTATTGCTCTAAGGATAAATTTACTCTCTCGAGCTAAATCTAACCTAACACGCAAAATAATGGCCAAAGGTTTAAGCAATAAAATTGAAATAAATAAAAGATGTAAATAGAAGTGTTGCAACACTAGGGGAAGCGTTACGCTGTCTTTCACATTTTGCAAAAAAGGAAAAAATCTCATTCGACTGGTGTTGCAACGCTATAAAGGGCGTTGCAATGCCATCCTCTCAGGCTCAATTGCCTTATCTTCATCTTCAACGTTTGGATCCTCAATTTAAGCCACACATTGCTTCGAATTCATCCAAAGATCTTTCAATTCATCAATTTTGCCTCGAATGTCTGATTTCTGCAAAATATACATAACAACACATAAAAGTATACAAAACCATAACAAAACTAGCATAAAACTAAGCCAAGAAATAGAACTATTTTGCACTCTATCATTGCATATAAGCGTTCGTCGGAGAAGTCTTCTTTTTTAGGAAAGGTCTGAACATCTGGCTCATGCTCAAGTCTAGATAGATGATCTGCCATAACTTCCTCACAGCCTTTCCTATCCCTAATCTCGTAATCGAACTCCTGTAACAAAAGAATCCACGTATTCAAACGAGGTTTTGAATCCTTTTTACTGCATAGATAAAGAAATGAAACCTGATTAGTATGCACTATGATCTTTGAACCAAGCATATAAGGCCTAAACTTATCAAAAGCGAAAACAACAGCAAGCATCTCTTTTTCAGTTGTAGTGTAATTCTGTTGTGCACTATCAAGAGTTCTACTTGTATAGTAAATGGCTGTAAAAAAACTTATCTCTACGCAACCCTAGGGTTGCTCCTAATGCATAATCACTAGCATCACACATAATCTCAAAGTTGTCCAATCATGTACAACTATCATAGGCGCAAAAATCAATTTTCTTTAAGAACATTAAATGCTAGCATGCAATCAGTATTAAAAACAAATGGAGCATCATTCTCAAGCAGATTACACAGGAGTTTAGTAATCTCAGAAACATCTTTAATAAAGCGACGATAAAACCTTACGTGACTTAGAAAGCTACGAACTCCTTTTACGTTCACTAGAGGTGGCAGCTGCTCGATGGATGAGATCTTAGCTCAATCCACCTCCAAACCTTCAACAAAAACCTTATGGCCTAGGACTATTCCTTCATTTACCATGAAATGACATTTCTTCTAGTTAAGGACAAGGTTAGTTTCTTGAAACCGCTTCAACAAATGAGAGAGATTATTCAAACGAGAATTGAAAGAAGTAACAAAAACACTAAAATCATCCATGAAAACCTCCATAATCTCCTCGATAAAGTCTACAAAGATGGTCGTCATAAATTAGTGGAAGGTGGCATGTGCATTACACACATCGAATGCGTATGTGCCATAGAGGAACGTGAATGTTGTATTCTCCGGTCGTCAGGTGCTATCGCGATTTGATTGTAACCTGAGTAACCATCAAGAAAACAATAGTAAGGATAACTTGCTAACCTGTCCAGAATCTGGTTGATGAAAGGTAGGGGAAAGTGATCATTTCTAGTGCCTTTGTTGAGCTTTCTATAGTCGATGGATACACGCCATCCAGTCACTGTTTGAGTCGATATGGCTTTATCCTTCTCATTCTTTAGGACTGTCATCTCTCCTTTTTTAGGTATGACCTGCACATGGCTCATCTAAGGACTATCAGAAATAGAAAATATGATTCCTACATCTAATAATTTCATCACCTCATCACCTCGTTTTTAACGACTTCCTTCATAGTGAGGTTAAGTCTCTTTTGATGCTCTACAGTGGGAGTAAAGGTATCTTCCATTAAAATTTTATGCATAACAATAGAAGAGATGATACCTTTAATATCACTAATATACTATGCTAAGGCAGATCTATGCACACGCAACACATTCAACAAAATTTCCTCTTCTACTTTGCTGAACTCATGAAAAGTAAAAGAGTCACCTAAGAAAGCATAACGTAGGTGAGCAGGCAATTGCTTCAATTCAAGAGGCGGGTGTTAACTTGTGCACAAACAGACTTAGAAATAACTTTCCTTTCCTTTCTATGTCCTAAGTGTGCCTCAACAATATCATCACAAAAATAAGCATGCTCTGAATTCACATTCTCAGACAATTCACCATAAACATTAAGCATGCCAATCTCATACTTATAAGCAAGAGACACTAACTCTACACATTTATCAACAAAAGTGTCCACAATATCAATCATATGACATGTACTAACCTCCTCGGGGTGTTTCATCGTCCACTTGCAAAGTTAGAGTTCTTGTGTTTACCTCGATCACAGTGCATCCTATCACCAAGAATGACCTTCCTAAGATGATAAAGGCCTCAACATCGTCTTTCATGTCCATAATCACAACATCTACAGGAAAATAAACTGATAAATCTTAACTAAAACATCCTCTAAAATACCTTTTGGATACGTTAGAGAACAGTTTGCCAACTGAAGCACGATATTGGTCGGTTTAAGCTCTACTATGCCTAGTTTCTTGAAAATACTAAGAGGCATCAAGTTAATGCTCGCCCCTAAATCACATAATGCCTTTTTAATATGAATATTACCAATAACACAAGGACTAGTAAAACTCCCTGGGTCGATCATTTTCTGTGGTAGCTTCCTCTGAATGATTGCACCATACTCTGCATTATCTACACTTTCTCATCCTTACCAAATATCCTCTTGTTTGCTAGAATTTCTTTCATAAACTTGGCATAATTTGGTACCTGTTCAAGTGCATCAGCGAAAGGTATGTTAATGTGATGTTTCTTGAAATGGTTGAGAAATTTAACAAACTCATCATTTAATTTCTTCTTTTGAAATCTCTTAAGATATGAGATTTATTGGGAATAAAAGGTACAGGATCAGAAAACTTCCCTGAATAAATTTCCTGAGGTACTTTCTCCTCTTCAGCCACCTCCTCATCAATTTCCCATTCCTTGAATGTGCTGGGCATGTCATCCAACTTATGTTCTACTTCATTCAATTTCTTCCCACTCTTAAGTGCTATAACTACGCATTCCACAAGTGGGTCAGCAGGAATAACATGTAAATCACTTTTACCTCTTTGTGGGCTATCCAAGAGAGCTGCCATCTAATTGATCTTATCTCTCATGTCCTTGATCACAACATTTTGGCTTTCTACTTTATGTGCATGATGCTAGCACAGCTACGTGTTACCACACATGCACGAGCACAAGTAATAAACTGGTTGAGTATACAAGATATCGTATCCACAGAGAATTGTTATGGTTGATTGAATACAAAAAAATTTGCAATTAATTCCCCAAACTAAAGTAATTAGCCAACAAACATATTAAAAACAAGCCTAAAACCAATCATTACAACCCAATTACAACAACTGAAATGGAAAAAGAAGAGAAGAAAGCTAAAACCAATTCGATATTTAACTTCTACCTTGATCTACGTGATCCCGAGCCTCAAACCGTCACTGAACAACCTCCAAAAGCTTTCCAGCTATCCCAATTTGGTCTATTTCCATAAAAGGAGTACAAAACCCTAAGAGTTCTCTCCGTAAATCGAGCAAAAAAGCGAATTACTTAAAGCTGCTATCGCAACAGCATTGCCACGCCTTCCAAAATGATGTCGTATTCACTATGTGCATGAAGGCAGCGTTGCAACGCTACAGACGAAACGCCTCATCCTCACATGATTCTAGCGTTGCAACGCTAGCTCTCGGGTTTGCCTTCTCAATTGAGGTGTTGCAATTCCTTTTCAAGGGTTGCAACGTTGTCCTCATGGCCCCCCAACATCTAGCACTTCATCTCTTCCACTCCTTAGCTCCTCAAATGGCTCCAAATTAGCACCATCTTCAACATCTCGCTCCAACTTCACCCATTTCTCTTGGAATTGCTCAGTTTCATGAAATAAGCAAATAATCAACGTGAAAGCTCACATTTAAACCACAAAGCTAGCTAAATAAAGGTATAAATATAGCACTAAATTAGTGCTATCAAATACTTCTAAACTTTATCTTTTGCTAATCCCAAGCAAAACAACACATCAACCAATAAAATGAATCAATGGTTACATAACAATGACTCAAATCTCAATGATCTTAATAATGAATTTAAGAACAGATAAACATGAAATAAGCATGCATATCCAATTCACGAGAAATTTAAATCAAACTTTGAACTTCTTGTGTGTGTGTGCACGTAGCCTAACATATGGTATCTTTACTAGCTCGAAATAAGTTTATGAAGTCCTCCATTGATCTTCCCCCTACACTGGCTCTAGGGCTCAATTTAGCTCTTCACATTCAAGACAGTAATATCTAGCTAGGTGCCTGGACTACTATGGGGTAGCGCTTCCCACAAACTTGCTTTTTACTTTGAATCGAGGGCACTAGCTTTCACACATCTATCGTAGGGACCCTTATTTAGAGCACTTGCTCAATGGATTGCCTAATTGATCATGATAGAGGTAGCTCTTTTTACCCCCAAACATTTAAGTTCATGCAAGGTATTTTATTCCTTTTTTCTTTTATTTTTTTAAAATTTTTTTTTCTTCGCAAGCGTATAACAAACTTTTACTCACTCCTAAGTTCAACATTACCAGCTATTATGCAAGATTAGTTACAAACTAAGTCCTCAACCTGTCGGAGTGACAACAAACTTTTAGACAACATAAAACCACTCTAAACTTTCAAAATACCAAAAGAAGGCTATATGCTCATCATGTACAAGGACTTCAAAGAAAAAATTTCAAATTTACTCATATTCAGACATGCTTCAAATTTCATGAAAATCATGCAAAAATAAACTCATTAGACAGATCACATCATCGATTGTCCTAACCACAAAGTATGCAACTTAAATCATCAAATTATTCAAATCATTAACTCATCAAAAAATTTTAATTTAGCTCAAAATCAACTCAAACAAAGCATGCATTCCCCCCAAACTTAAACTATACATTGTTGTTAATTTATTATATTATTTCCCTTTTCTAAACAAGATAAAGACAATTGAAAAGATAAAAGGAAAATGGCATTGCCCTGTTAAGCGAAAAAAACACCATGAGCTTTAAAAACTCCATCAATCGAGGAAAATTTGGAAGCATGTTTGGATCACGAGCTCCTGAAATCACAAATCACAGGCAAAATCAAAGATCACTAAAACTACAAACTCAAAACCAACTAAACACAGCGAACAAACAACCTAGGTTGCCTCCCAAGAAGCACTTGTTTAGCGTCATTAGCTCAAAGTGATCTAAAAACGCTTAAAGGCTTCTCAAAAATAAAGAACCCACTATCCTTCCTATTCCTTGCATCCTCAAAAATAGAATTAGTCCCTCCTATATGATTTAGATTAGAAAATTTCAAACATGAGGGAAATTTAAAATTGGATTCAATAATATGATGCATAGGAATTTTCTCAAATTCATTTTTTCCAATCTCAATCTCCCTAGGTATGGGCATGCTAATATGCAATTTATCAATTAACTCTCCATAACTCTGAAAGTCATCCATAGCATGCACTAACTCAACTTCTTATCAACTGTACTTTCTAAGAGCATTATCTCATTCATGACAGGCACTCGATTATGCATATTTTCAATAGACAATCCCTCCAACAAAGAAACATCTTTAGAATGCCCAAATCCTAACATCCTAACTCCCTCACATACAACATTTACATTATGCATATTATCATTAACAACACATTCCATAAGCATAACGTTAGGGTGTTCAAAAGTAAACTCATTCCTATCAACTCTACAAACAAATTCATGAGAATCAATAATCATCTCATCAACAAAATTAGAATCAACAAAAATCGAAGAAGCAGCAAGACCCCTCAACAGTAAATCCATGTGATTATCCATATTAAACTCAGCCAACTCATGCTCATAAACCACAGGTAAACTACTATTAGCAAAGTTAGAAGGCTCATTATTTACCAATCTTATCCTACAACAATTCTCTATTTCAGGCACATGCATAGGACGAAAGACTTGGAACATACCTTTTCATCATTTACCTCAAAAGTAAGTTTACCTATATGCACACTGAACTTGGCCTTACTAGTCGGCAAAAAGGGTCGTCCAAGGATAACAGGAATCTTGGAGTCATCATCCTCCTCGTCCAGTACTACGAAATCTGTGGGAAAGATAAACTTGTCAACTTTAACTAAAATATTCTCAACTATACCTCTAGGATACATCGTCGATCCATCTGCAAGTCAAGAGATATAGTGGATAATTGTGCTTTCCCGAGATTCAACTTCTTGTAAACAAAGTAAGGCATTAGATTTACACTAGACCCTAAATCACATAAAGCACTCTTAATATGAATATCACCTACCGTGCAAGGAATTGTGAAACTACCTGGATCCTTCATTTTAATGGGCAGTTTATCTTGAATTAAAAAACTTGTGTTACCTATCATGAAGACCTGTTCGTAGTCTCTGAACTTCTTCTTTTTTGCGAGAACCTCCTTCATAAACTTCACGTAACTGGGCATGCTCTCCAAAGCCCTAAGAAAGGTATGTTAATGTGAAGTGTCTTAAACTTTTCTAGAAATTTTTTAAATTGCCCATCAAGTTTTTTTTTTGTTTAAAAGCTTAGGGATAAGGAACACATGCAGAATTAAAAGAAGAAGAAGGGTAAGAAAGCTTGTCTTGTGTGTGTGTGTGTTTTTTTTTTTTTTTTCTGCCACAGCCTCTTGACTCTTAGTCCTCGTCTGATCAATCATCATATTTTTCATCTGCCCATCCAACTGAGTCTATTTCCTTAGTGTAATCGCCTTACAATGATCCCTCTGGTTCACTTAAGTGTCACTCAGAAATTTACCTTTTTGCAGGGCATTAACAGCACTAGTAAGTTGTTCCATCTGTACCCCAAATTCTTCAAAGTAATGTCATGACTGCTCATAACATTCTCCAAATTAGTCATTGACATCTGCCATTTTGCATATTCTCCCCTTTGTTCCTTGAGTATTGCCACTATCATCTCTTCCAAATTTGACTTCTCAAATTGAACTAATGATGATGCAAATCTTGGAGGTGGCGGCAAAACATTTTTAGTGTTAAAATAAGAAATTTTTTCATGGTTTTGTAGACCTGAGTGATAATAATTAGGAAGATTCTGATTCCCCTGAAAGCCGTATCCACGATTCTGATTCTGAATGTACTGGCATTGCTCGATCAACAAATCCTTTTTGCACTTTGAATTTAGTGCTGCAAGTGAAGAGATAGATGGTGTGGCTCCTACAATAGACAGTTTATTCAATGCATTAGCAAGTGAAGCCACTTGTGCTTTTAAAGCACTTACCTCATCAATTTCATAAATTCCATCAGCAGATTTTGGTGTAGAACGGTTGATGGCTACTCATAACTTGTCATGTCCATTTCCTCGAGCAACGCATGTGCCTTATCAACTGTTTCAGCCATAAAGCTTCCTCCTGCACTGTTATCCAAAATAGTCTTAATATGAATTGTATGACCATTATAAAACAGTTGTACCTGTAGCCAGTTGGGGTATCCATGTTGAGGGCACTTTCTCAACATTTCTTTAAATCTCTCCCAACTCTCGTAGAGCTACTCTCCATCCATTTGTTTGAAGTTCCCAATTGCTATTCGCAATTTTGTTGTTTTGGCCGGTGGAAAGAACTTTGTCAGGAATGCTTAAGGAAGCTCATCCCAAGTAGTTACACTCTCTGGTTTTAGTGACTCGAGCCAATCCTTAACTTTTTCCTACAAAGAAAATGAAAATAATCATAAGCAAATAGCATCCGAAACAACACCGTTCATCTTTACCATGCCACAAATCTCTAAGAAAGAGCTGTTGTGTAAAATGCAAAACCGCAAGTATACGGGTCAAGTTTTAATATAGTGGTTAAGTGCAAGTATCATCCACAGGATTGGTTTTTCTAGATCAATTGACTATTATAGTTACTAACAACGAATTTTATTTAGAGAATAATTATTTTAAAGAATAATGGCAAAACAAAATAGTTAACAAGGGTTGAACTGGTAGGAGAGAAAACCTAGGGAATTGACTTCACCAACCAAACTAATGTTTTAGTCTATTAACTCAAGATTGATCATACAACACACTAAGCAAGTAGTTTAAAAGACCAAACGACTTTCTCAAGCCCAATTGGAATTCATGCAATTTTATAAGTCTAACATGTCTATCTAAACTTTAATAAAAGAACATGGAATAAGCTACTTCCTATGATGCTTCTAAAAGAACCCTCCATTCTCATGCAAGGATTTATAGTTAGATATGAAATTAATTGGTCTAGCCATAATTGATTCTTTCATAAGCAACAATTAAAGCCAATAAAACAAGTAAACTTTGGCCAAAAGAATACTAGCATTAAAAACATAAAACATCAAGTTTAGTGGCTACATCAATACCCTAGCTAAAAGTCTAGCCACTCATTACCACAAAACTAAAATCTAGACTTAGAACAAGATCCATAACAAGAACTACAACAAAAAGGGAAAAGAAAAAACTCTAGTCACGCATCAATGCTCGTTCCTGATGCACGTCACGATCTCAAGCTTCCAACTCTCATCCTCTACTCCCAAGAGTGTTCCTTGTCACCAAAATAGAGTAGAAATCGAGTTTAGGTTTAGGTCTCTCCAAAAACAGCCCTCCAAATTGATAGGCAAACTTTTCTTTTTATAACCTTGGGATAGCGTTGCAACGCAGTGTCGAAGAATTGCACAAAATTGGAAAAAACCAGGTAGCGTTGAGACGCTATACCATAGCGTCTCAACGCTACGGATATGACAGAACTCCAACGCATGTTTCTGGCATTGCAACGTTAAAATACAGCGTTGCAACACTGTTCGTGTGGGATCTTGGGCTTGAGCAGCTTCACTGTAGTGTTGAGACATTATACATAGCGTCTCAACGCTATGCTCTCGGATATCCTTGCCCAATCCATTTCTTTGCTTCACATGGCTTCTCAATTTGTGTTCCATTAGCTCCATAATTGTCATGGTATCTCCAAAATCTTCGGTTTTGCTCCAATTGCTCGATAACTACAATTTCAATAAATAAACTAGTGAAAAACACCAATTAGGTTGTAAAGACCAACAAAAGTAAAGCCTAAAAATAGCACATTTTGTGTGCTATCAAGAGCGTAGGTGCGAATAAGGATCTTCAGATGGATGTCCTCTGAACGAACAATCACGAACCATCTAAATCAACCTAGTCTTAAATTCAAAATTTGTTGCCTTGATAGGTGTATACACTATCCTTGAATGATCATTGGGAAAGACCAACTAGAAATAATCATGGATAGCCCTTGGCTCTTCTCTCTGCTAGGCCATGATCTCAAGTTTGGTTTTCTTCTCCTTATGAATACGTCTACACGTCCTGTCAATTTCTAAATCTAAAGGTAGAAGATTAACCACCTTATCACTTCGCATGCATCAATGACCTCCTAAAAAATAAAAAATAAAAATAAACTTAAACAACACAAAAATTAAACAAACAATAAAAACCTCCAAATTAAATTCAACTGTTTTCTTCTCATTATCAACCAAATCGATGCTAATTCCCTAGCAACGGCACCAAAAACTTGATGCTAGTACAGTTATAGATTACAGCATGTGCACGGGCCCAAGTAATAAAGTTGTATGAGTATACCAGATATCATATCCACAGAGAATTGTTATGGTTGATTGAATACCGAAAATAATTGCAATTGATTATGTTTAAAGAAATAAAGCGAGTAGCAAGTGATTAAAATACATAAAAACATGCAAGGAAAGCTAATGATCGAGAATAGCAGGGTTAAAGACGTTTAGGGAATTAATTTCACTAATTAGATCTTGCAATTAATTAATTGGACAATTGATATTATTAACTCATTTAAATGACTAGGCCTAGAAGTCTAAGTTCAAGGAATCCTATGTTGAGCTCATCCTAATCTCAGGTGTAATTAATTAAATCTCGAGTCCATCTCATTAATTAATCCTCATTCGGCATTATGAACCTTCATTTTAAGTTTTAATTAATTTTCGTTGTTCCTATGCCACTTAGGCGGATTTTGATTGTCATGCATTGTCTTTCTAAACTTAATCTACTTTGTCGAGCTCAATTAAACTAATGATCAATTAACACTATGACTAGTAGGTTAAAGGCATTAGCTATATTAATTACCCAAACTAATGTAATTAGCAAACAAACATATTCAAAATAGTTGTAAAACCAGTCATTACAACCCAATTATAGCAAATCAAATGGAAAAAGAAGAGGAGAAAGCTAAAACTACGTCGATCCTCAACTTTTGCCTCGATCTCCATGATCTCAAGCCCCAAAACTTCACCGAATAGCCTCCAAAAGCTCTGCAGCTATCCCAATTTGGTTTGTTTCCGTAAAAAGGGTCTAAAACACTAAGAGTTATCTCCCCAAATCGAGCAAAGAAGTGAATTACTAAAAGTTGCTGTGGCGACAGCGTTGCAACGCTATCCAAAATGATCTCGTATTCACTGTGCACATGAAGGCAGCGTTGCAATGCTATTAGTAGCATTGCAACGCTACGGACAGAACGCGTCATCCTCGTGTTATTCTAGCATTGCAACGCCACAGGGTAGTGTTGCAACACTAGCTCTTGGGTTTTCCTTCTAAATTGAGGCGTTGCAACACCTTTTCAAGGGTTACAACGCCGTCCTCACGGGCCCAACAACTAGTACTTCATCTCTTCCACTTCTTAGCTTCTCAAATGGCTCTAAATTAGCACCATCTTCAACATCTTGCTCCAACTTCACCTACTTCTCTTGGAATTTCTCGATTTCCTAAAATAAGCAAAAATGAACGTGAAAGTTCACATTTAAACCACAAAGCTAGCTCAATAAAGGAATAAATATAGCACTAAATTAGTGCTATCAATGCACTGCAGTCATCGCATCACTCAACCTATGAGAAAAACTCCTGGTCTCATCGATAAATCTCCTTAAAATATATTCAAGTGGGTTCCTCTTCTCTTGATGTTCAACTGTAGGTGCTTCTCCTAGAATAGGCTACACTACACGCCCATTAGTAACACAAATGGAAATCACTTGACTTTTCTTACTTGAGCGGCTTTCAATGTTACTAGGTGTAAGGACCTTAGCCCTTGAGCACTCAACTTGGTTAGGGTGGTGTCTTGAACCACCCAAGTCGAGAAGTGTGCGTTGGCAGCACACTGGTGAAGAACAAGGCGAGCAGCAAGGCAACCGGCCAATGACACTCAGAGACAGCATGTGATGTTAGCATGGGCAGTAGGACAGCCCACTGTGCCTACAGACGGACTTGATGCTACGAGGTTAGTGTACACCTGGCATGCGCGCACGAGGCCTAGAAGGGCACGCTCATGCAGGCGCGGTAAGTAGGATACTTTCGCATACAAGGCCCTAGTGGGGCACGCGCGAAGCAGAGTAGTAGACAAGCACATATCGCAGGCAGCACAGCACACACTCGTAGAGTGGCACGCGCACGTCTGCACGCCATTTGGCAAGAAATGCAGGTGCACACCATTTGGATGGAAACTCAGGCGCGCACCATTTAGCAGGAAATGCCTTGAGAGGCCGTTTTACCCACAAGAATGGACTTTTTGGCTCATTTTTGGCACTTGGGGCTTGTGGAATTCAAAAGAATAACTTTTACAAGTTGGAGGACTTGAAGCAGATATTTTTTGGGCGTTTTGAGTAGAAGATTATTCAAGAATGTGGTTGCGAGGCCATGACGAACAAAGGATCCTGGAGGAATGTGTTGTCAAACAAATTGTAATTCGAATTTTGAATGTAAGTTTTGGATAGACATGAATTTAGGATAAGTTTGGATAATTATGGGAATTATCCAAATAAGGAAATATGTTGTAATTATCCATATCTCAAATGTATAAGGACAATTGATCTTATCCATAGATAAGGACAATTGATTTTATCGACATCCATATGGAGAAGGACAACCAATCTTATCCACATCCATGTGGATAAGGAAAACCATTCTTATCCTTAGAACAAATGGATAAGGCTGTCCATCTTTATGCTTATCCCATGGCCGAAATTCATGTCCCCAAAATACCCTTCCCCTTTACCTATATAAAGACAACCTTGTGAGATGTGTAAGGGGCCTTGTAGTGGAGTCTCGTATGTGAGATTCAAAGTGTGTGTATTTCTTGTTACTTAGTGAATAAAGTGACTAGAAGATTACCACCAACACTTGTATTGTGTTGTCTCCATCTTTCCTTCTCTTTACTTACACTTGGTGTGCTTTAGTGAGTTGTTAAGTGTGAAGTGAGTGTGACTTTTCGGGAGGCTGTACTAAGGTTTACCTTAGGCCAAACGTAATGAGGAAAAAAATTTGTTGTCAAGTTTTACCTCGTGACACTAGGCTTGCAGTCTGAACACACTTGCAACCAACACACTTTGTGCTCACTACTCTAATGTGCTCATGACTAGGCTCCTCATCAACAAAAACTCATCAGAATCCTTCTTTAAGCTTGTCCCTATTAGTTTGCTAAAGCCTTAGTTAATGTTTTAACTTGAAATTTCAATGAACTCACCTCATTAGCTTCACAAATCCCCATCTCTGGTGCAAAAGTCTCAGATGGGCATCGGTAGCTAGTGATGGCCAACTCCTCTAACAAGGCTCGCACATCCTTGACTGACTTAGTTAGAAAATTCCCTCTAGTTGTAGTGTCAATGGTGATTTTATTAGAATTAAGCATACTGCTGTAGAAAAGTTGCACCTGAAGCAAATCAGGATATCCATGTGGTGGACACTTTCTCAGCATGTCTTTGTAACGCTCCCATGCCGTATAGCTGCTCATCCTCTCTTTACTTGAACTTACCAATCGTGGTTCTAAGCTTCACTATCTTAGCAAGAGGGAAAAACGTAGTGAGAAATGCCTTCATCAACTCACTCCAAGTCGAAATGCCTACCAGGGTCAAAGAATTGAACCAATCTCTCACCTTATCCTACAAAGAAAATGGAAACAAGCGTCAATTAATAGTATCAAAATTAACACCATTAATTTTTACTGTCCCACTGATGTCTAGAAACGTGCGCAGATGATAGTACAGATCCTCTGTTGGGTGCCCCCAAATGCACTGTCTCGAACCATTTGAATCAAACTAGTCTTTAGCTCAAATTGGTCAGCATGAATAGGTGTATGTGTTATCCCTGAGTAATCAACATGTAAATCCGACACAAAATAATTTTGAATCGCCTTATTCTCCTCATCCATGGCTAAACAAATCGGATTAATGACTCTACGAAGCATCCTGCAAATTTAAAAACACGCAGAAAAGCTCCAAGAGCACAACTAATCACTTTATAACTCCACAAAATTGCCACGATAACCTGAAACAAACAACAAAAAATAAGACGAATTAACAAATAAAGAATATGCTCCTAAATTAAAATCAAACACTTTCTGTACAATATTAATTTAAATAAACGCTAATTCTCCGACAATGCCGCCAAAAACATGTTCAGGGTACATGCAAGCGCACGCAGTCAAGTAATATAAAATTGTACGTAAATACTGAGTATCGAAACCTCAAAAAATTGGGGAAGTTTATTCTATTAATTACTATACTTACTTGCATCGAATTTTATTTAGGAAAACTAAATGCCCGGATAATCATTCAACAAAATAATGAAGTTAAAGTAATAAAAGAATGAGCGAATGAGAGTGCAATTTAAATGGGCCCGAGTTTAGGACATTAATCTCACTAATTGGACCATTAACTGAAATTCACTGGTTCTTGTAGTTAATTAAGCAAATTACTTAAGTCTAAAGGTAGATTTATCATGGAATCCTCCGTCGAGCTCATCTAATTCTTGAGTATAATTAATTAAATCATGTGTCCATCTCGTTAATTAATTATGCTCAGCATTTACAAACCTTATCGATGACCCTAATTAATGTTCTTATCACTGCCATGTCCAAACATCAATTTTTATGCAATTAAAACTCTAATTTATGCATTCTTTGTCAAGAGATAACACAAACTAGCAGATCATTCAATCATTGATCAAGGGATTCAACGCATTAATCTCATTGCATATAAGTAAGAATGATAAAACAACTACAAATACCCAATTAATCTCAATTACATAGTCCAAAGGCTTAATTAAGCCCTAAGCTCTACGATCTAATCAATGAAATACATAATTTAGTTAAGTGCAACCATAATCCATCTAGTTCCAATCTAAATCAGTAGAGAAATTAAGGAAAAACAGAGAAGAATCCGTTACGCGTCAATCCATTTCTCCCGCTACAAACTATGCGAACCTCGGGTGTCAGATCTTTAATCTACCCACTCCAATCCATCTCAAAACCTCTCTAGTTTCTCTTAAATTATGGATTAGGGTGTAAAACCCCCAATTGGGTCTCCCTTTCCGTAATGTAAACGACTCCTATTAAGTCTGCAAATTGACACAACATTGTAATGCTAGGGACAACATTGCAATGTTGCCCAAAATGTGATCGTTTAATAAATGCAGGCAGAAGTAGTGTTGCAATGCTAAAAGCAGCGTTGCAACGTTGCAAACGGAATACTCCTCATACACTCGTTTCTAGCATTGTAAAGCCATAGGGTAGCATTGCAACGCTAGCTCTCGGGTTGGCTCCTAAAATGGTAGTGTGTCAATGTCTTTTTCAGCTTCAAGACGTTATCTTCATTGTCCAAAATGCTAGTGCAATGCCTTTTTCATACTTAGCTCCAAAAGTTGATCTAATTCACGTCCAAATTCAATAGAAAACTTCATTCCAATTGCTTGATTTTTTTAAATACATGAAATATCTACATAAAAGCTCACATTATGAACATAAAACTAGCTAAAATTATGCATAAAACTAGCTAAAATTATGCATAAATATAGCACTAAATTAGTGCTATCAAAACACCCAAATGGTTCCATAACCAACATTGGCCTCAAAACTTAACCAATCACTCTAAATCTATACACAGAAAAGTTCCAAACGTAAGGGTCTAAATTATGACATTTAACAAGAGCTTGAAAAGACAATAGAGGAATCGATACCCAAAGAAACTTACTAAAATGGCTAGAACCCTCACTGAAAAGTATTTGAAAATGTTCAAAGCTTGCAGATCCGAAGTCATTGAGTCATGGGTGCTCGAAGCTAAGCCGGATCAAAGTGGTTAGAGTTGCTTTCACTTAAATTTGACACGAAACGAAATTGGTACTATACATAGGTGGTCAAAAGGGCGTGGATAACACTCGTGGGTTGCTAATCTAACCAATTACATAGAGAAGAAGTCGAAATGTGCTCATACTACTGCTGTTCATAACCCTCTGCCATCGCCGCTCAGGAGAGGAGACACTGGAACAGTGCTGCTATTGTCGATTGCTTGCATGAGGAGACGCTATGGATAGCTGGAAAAGATGCCGCCACGTGCCGTCGCATAGGGTGCTACGAACTAGCCTCTACTGCTCAAATTCAAAGATCAGAGATGATCATCTTTCGTCGCTATTAGAGATGAAGGAGTCGCCGCATGTCTCAATCATACTAGAAGATAGTGGGTTAAGACCCCCACGAAGTGAGTGAAGACAAGCAAGCACATCGACACACATAAGCAAATAAGTCGACACGCATGAGCTAGCATGTCGACACATGTGTGTGTCGGTCGACAAGCCAAGTAAGGGCCAGAGAGTACCATGATGTGATCGAAGAGGAAAATGCATCATCTCAAATAGCAAAACAAGTGGTCAAGAAAGCTAAATGACAATAGAAGCAAGAAAAGAAGCAGCGGTAGCGTTGGCAGTGTCAGTGACAAACTTAGTAAGGGCCAAATGGGGTTCCGGCCAAAGCTCTAAAATTTAGGATTTTGTCATGACTTTTGACGAGAAGCTTTGGAGTTAAGTTTGTATAAGTGAAAGATGCAAGCTCGCCAAATTTCATGTCAATCGAAGTTAAGACGAACGCTCCACGTCGACGTGTGACTCCTTACCACTTTTGATGTGCATGGGTGCCAAGGAAAAAATGTCTTAGAATGTACCTCCACCACCCCTAGGCCATGGCATGGCAAACATCGTCCAAGTGAGCCATGGTATGGACAAACGTGATGATATGGACAAACGTGATGGGATGAGTATCTCGAGTGATTTTTTGTGAGGATGGGAAACTCAAGAATAATGTTAGGTGACATGGGTGTGCTGACATTACGCCTTGTCTCGAGGGTCGGAGGTTGTGAGATAGGCTCCGACTTGAGCACAAGATAGCCAAGTGTCGTCATGCCTCAATGTAGTCTAGATGGATGGATGTTTGGAAGGCCCCAACAAGTATAAATGACCTAAGGGCTGGTTCTCGATAAGTGTGCCCAAGTTTGCAAAAAAGCTCAATGACATCCTAAGGTTCAGGATGGCATCAAAAGACATCGTTGGGCACCTATTAAGGGTCAGAAATCTAGTCTTGGCCCCATTAGTGGCAAGACTAATCTTAGTTGGCAAGTTAAGCACTCCTTGACTTGAAGTGCAAAATGAATTATCCTGATAGTACTCGATAGACCCGTTAAGATAGTGATGACCTAGTTATGCTACAAGAATGGTTTTCGAAGTCTTTGATTGCCCTTATAAGCTAGTTATGGCTGTGTTAAGCGGCATAAATCACCCAGATGTACTAAGTAAGCCTTGTAAGCTAGTTTTGACCCCGTTAAAGGTCAAAACTCATCTCGATAAGGTCCTGACTTGTTGTAGAAGTGGGACGACCAAGTGGGCGAAATCGAGATGATGAGAAATGATGTATCGAAGCATCTCAAGGGCCTTGGCCTAGTGTAGAAGCAAGGTTAAGCCGTGAGACTTGGCCTAGAATAGAGGCAATTTGGCTAGAGTTACGAAAGAGTTTAAATGCACGAGAGGGCGACGTACATTGTCAAGAGCAAGTCAAGTAGCAAGCATTGAGTTGAGAACACTCAATTGAGAAGAAGTTGACCATCAGTGAAAGGATGCTCATGTGTGCAACTAGTTTTGTTGAATGTTCGAGATGAGTGATGAAGCAAAAGAAAAAGTAAGCTCGATTAAGGATGAAGAACCTCACCTAAGGTCCAACAGAGTAAAAAGACTCGAGAAAATAATGTATGGGCTAGAGTTAGCCTTAAGACTGGTCCTAATCGTTCTAAGATTATTGCCCCGCACGGTTTGAAGAATAACGACTGTGACACCATGCATGTAAGAGGTTGTAGCCGACGAAGAGGGGGTGCGTGTTGTTGGAGTCAAAGGCCCCACAAAGAGCTGCATGAGGAAAGTGGTAGGGGGTTTGGGTGAAGAACATAACATGAAGGTGGGGGGTTACGTGAGAGGGAAAGAGATGAAGAGAGAAAGAGGGATTAGGGCTTTAGTTTTTTTTTTTTTCTCTTTTTTCCTTTTAGCAAAACTCTAACTAAACCCTTAAAGTATTTGGGTGAAACTCAAATTAACTCTCTTAAGCCCAAATTCCTCAAACTAAGCCCCAATCAAAAGTTCTAATCAACTCCACCACAATTGATTTCACTCCAAAATCAATTAAAGGAGAAATTAAACTACAATTTTCTCCAAAATTTAATATTAAATTTACTTGAAAACATTGGACATTACAACTTACTGCTTTTCTTTGGATAGAAAAATGCGGAACATCTTCCCCTTTTCTCTTCTTTTTTCCTTCAAAACGTTTAGTCTAAAAGCTGGGGCTTAAAAGATATTTTTAAAAAAACCCTAATTAAAATCCTTAAAAGATTATCCTTTTTTAACAAAATGATAAAAGAGATTTATCTCCTAATTTAAAAAGAAGATAAATTCTAATTCAAAACGGTTTTCGAAAATCAATAAAAAAAATTAAAATAAAGACAATTTCCTTTTTTTCTCTACTCGTTACAAAAACTTTATTCCTGTGTGAGTCAATTTTTTTCTTTGTTGTTCTTTTAGCTATGTCTATAGACTCACACTTTGAATTGATCCACTTTTCTACAAATTTTCTCTCATAAACATATTTCTTTCATAAAGATTTTTCTCAAGTCTCCTCTCTTCTATCCTTCAATTTTTAGTTATAATTCTATCTCTTTATTTTAATAAATGTAATGATTAAGTCCCTAGATGTTTGAAAATGAACAATGTGGAAGGAAGCAAAATATATATACATACATGCATATCCAAGAAAAAATATATATATAAGGAAGTGTCACAAATATCCAACAATCACAATAAGTGGTCGTCGTAGTTTTGGATGATATTTTTTTTTAAAGAACTGTTTCTAATTGAAATACTTTTTCTATTATTATTTTTGAAAGAAACGTTAATACGAGAAATTATTTGAAGGGTTGGAACAAAGTAGTTGACGATTCTACAACGTTGGATATATGAGATAGTTTTAAAAATATATTTCAATCCAAACATTTATTAGGGAGAAAACATATTACCTTCCTGACCTTGACTTGGTCATCAACATTCTTCTTTTTTGAGGTCATTTTTCCCTTCCCCTTGGCACCTTGTTTGGGCGAAGGCTCTTTTTTGACAATAGCCTACACCATAGATGCTACTTAATACATATATATACATATATAAGTTTAACAACAATTAAAAAAAAAACTTTATCTAGTATATATACCTTTTTAGACCTTTTCTATGTTGATTTGTAATTCTTGCTGACACTTGGTGAATCTACATTCGTCTTAGTGTCATCATCTTCATATTTGCTTACACTTGCTGAATCTACATACATGGAAGGTTGATACATTGAATAGTAACCTGCTTTTTTTTCTTGATCTTACTATTTTAAACTGGAAGCTCCCTTTTAATGCTAGCGTGTAGATTGCTTTTTTCAAATCATCCTTGCATCCAAAACCACACCCATCTGACACTCAAATATCCTGTGTTAGAGCACCAAAACTTCCAGAGTCAGCCATCCTGAACTTCTTCTTCTATTAGTTAGTATTTTTTGTTGAATTCAGGCATGCACCGTCCTTGTGTATACTAGTATCCACACTTTTGACGTCTACAACAAGGTAGCAATCATGATACATCTCGTTAGATACCCAGCAAGCATCCAGGCAAGATCCATGTCCTTAGAAAAAGTTATAATCCTAAACTTGTCTTCACCATTCTTGAAGAGAGAGATCCGTGAAATTTTCTTTCCAACACCAAGTTTTAATAAGGTTTGTAATGGATTTGGCGAACTGAGCAAGGGTCGAGCTATTACTGACTACCACTACACTGGACTTGAAATCATTGTATGTATTTCTCCTCACCCAAAACGCCATCGTACAAGATCGAAATGTGATGGGAAGCGATTATTGAAATACTTCAGATTGCAGAGAGACTATGGAAATGAAATTTGAAAATTAGAAACAAAAAAATGTACAACGTTCAAGTAAATAACAAATATAAATAGGTTTTATTTATTCATTTTTTTAACAAATCTTCAAGTTAGGAGAAAATCCTGTGTGTTTAAGATCTTGCAGTTGATAAAAATCTTGTGTTAAACTTTTTAACAAAACAAATTTTGGCAATTGGGTTGGTAAAGTGGTAAATAAGAGTATATACCAGGGGCATAATTGGAATGACTAATTATCGATAACTTCCCCTAGATTAATGGTAGCTATATCTCCAATTATAAAACTGTTTTAGCCATTTTTCATTACCGTGATAATTTTTTAGCCACTAGCCGTAATTCCCCAACGAAGAACACCAACGACTAAAACATTAGAAGTACCAAAATATCAAAGACTGAAAAATATGTTTTAATAGAGGGTGAGAATTGGTAGGACTTCTAGAGCCACATAAAGTACGTTTAGCCAATTTAAAATACTTTTCAAAATCTTTTTCATATATATATATAGTGAGTGTAAATCCCTAAATTTGTCCGATATTTTATTTCATCATCCTTATTTTTATTAATTTTGTATTTTTTTATTTAGAATTATCACTAAATTTTAAAAAAAAAATGACAAAGAATAAATATTTGATTAATTAACGATTGGTTCTTTTCATTTTCATTGATTTTAATTAATAAAAATAAAATAAAATATTTTTTCCCTCTTTTTCATTGTAGAGAGAATAGAATTTTAAAAAGATTAATGTTCAAATCTTTCTTGTATGGAAAAATTGTTTGATTTAACCAATTTTTGGAAGGAACCAATTAAACCAAATATTCATAAAGTCAATTCAATCAATTTAAATTATTTTGTTCCTTTGAATTTGGTTTATTTTTTTTCCAAAATGAGAATGATTTGAGATTTCTATAAATTGAAGGCCAAAGACAAGTTTTAGGGAGGCTTTTTTTTTCCTTACGTATACTTCTCCTCTTACCCACATTTGCTCTCTCTCTCCCCATATTTTCTCTTTCTCTCCCTCAACTCTTGTACACATCTCCCTCTCTTTCATAGGCCACTTACAAATCTCTCTCTCTAATCTATCCTTGGCTCTTTCTCTCTCAAATCCCTCTCCTTTTTCATAAATCTCTCTCTCCCTCACTCATAACTACCCACATATTTCTCTCTTAATTACACATCTCTCACCCCGTTTTTTTTTCCTTTACCCTCCATATTTTTTCCCCTCTCTCTCACAAACTCTCTCTCTTTTTAAAACTCTCTCCCTCTTTTGATTTCTCGTCTCTTCTCCAAACCTCTCTCATTGTTTCATTAAGAACAAAAAGCGACAAATATTCACAACCATCTTTGATCGTGTGTTTTATTTGTTCTCAAATAGGATTTTTATGCATGTGTTTATATATTATTAGCTAGGTTTATTCTAGATTAATTTTATGTGTGCATTATGTATATATTGAGTTATTGTAATGTTTAAATTTATTGAATAATGTCTTAGATTTTTATTTGGTTATTTGATTACACTATAATTTTTGTATTTTGATTTGATAGACGGTGATGTTTATTATGTGAAAATTTTATGTTGTTAATGACATACTTTTTTTAATTGCTAATAATTGCACTATTATTTTTTTAGCAAATCTTTTAAATATTTACAATGAAGGAATCCAAAATACTTGGGATGCCGATATTTTGGGTTTTTAATGTAAGAAATCAATTTCTTGGGATGCGAAAATTTGATTTTAATATGTTTTCTTTAAACAAAGTGTTTAATGAAATTCTTTCCCTTTATATGTTTTTTTTTCTTTTTTTATTCCTTTAAAAAAACAAAAAAATTGTTTGATAAAATCTCTTTTCCTAATAATGACATTTCAATATATGTGTATATTATATATTTAATCATTAGTATATTTTAGAATCTTGAAATCAATAACTCCAAAAAGAAACTTTTCTAACGTTGTAACTTTCAATTATCGGGATGCCAATATTGTAAGATTCTTGAGGTGAAAAATCAAAATCTTGGGAAGTGATGATTTGATTTTTTATATGTTTCCATAAAAAAGGAAAATAAAAAGCATTACAATTCTTTATTGTTTTCCTTTTTGCGTTTTTTCCTTTATAATTAAGAAAAATTGCTTTGTAAAATTTCATTTTCATAAAAAGTATTAAAAAAATATAAGTGGGTCATTTTTATTTTTTCTTGTGTTATTGTTTTTGTATATATGGCCTTATGTATTACATTTTTCTTTTTAATTTTGTAAACACACATCTACACAAGCTTTCTACCCGAGGTTTACCAATAAGATTAGAATTGAGGATGAGTAGTGGTGCCTCAATTTTTTGGATAAAGAAGAAATTGAGCACAGCTTGAGGACATTTCTCACTTTAGACAATAGAGCCTCGCCACACGTATCGTGATAGTAGATTATGTGTATGTTTTTAAATTATTTATTATTATTTGTTACCATGTTTATTTATATATTTGTTATCATGTATGTATATATATTTAATTATTGGCACATCTTCATATTCTCAGTGCTTTCCTTTTACTTTTTCTTCTATATTTAGTTATCTCGAATTTTTTTTTTTACTTTTATTTTTGTTTCATCTCACATTCATTACATGCTCATCATTTGTTGTGTGAAATTTACAAAAAAAAAAATTAAATTAAAATTGAAAAATTATCTTTGATTATTGGCATAGCTTCATAAACATATTATTGATGATTTTCTTTCACTATTTTTCTTCCATATTTAGTTTTCTTGGTTTCTTATTTTTAAAAGAAAAAAACTTTTATCTTTGTTTCATCTCACATTCATCACATTCTCATCATTTGTTGTGCAAAATCTACAAAAAAAAAAAGAAAAAAAAAGAAAAAAACTTTTGAAAATTGAAAAAAGATAGACAAAAATTCAATCTTTGTTACTTGAAACTTTGAACTTTTTCAAACAAACCAAATAGTGAGGTTGCAATGGAAAGAAAACCGATAATCAAAATTGAAAGCCAAAAACTTGTGCGTCAATGGTCAAAACAGAAGTAAGCAAAATGTGGGTATGCTCTGTTGAAGGATGTCTCAAATCAACCCACAGTGGCCAACATCTTCAGTCATGTTACTCCAAGCATGAGAAAACAAAAAGTGATTTGGGAGGGATTTACACCAGAGCAAAGGATGCCATTCGTGAAGAAATATGGACACATGACATGTCTTTTATATATTCAGATCGATGAAAATGTCTTGGCAGCCACATTATATTTTTGGGATCCAACTTACAAATGTTTTGTGTTCCATTCCCTCGACATGATGCCCACCATCGAAGAATACCAAGAGTTGCTTCGAATGCCTATAACGTTTAAAGAAAAAGTCTATTTCTTCAACAAAAAATTTGATTGGTAGGAGAGCTTTTACAAAGATTATTGGTAATATAACTGCCATTGAAATGGAGCATCAACTCAAGATTTAGGCTGGAAGTGAAGGACTAAATTACCTCATAAACTTTGTTCAACAGCATAAGGATCATGAATTAAGCTTGAAGCTCTTTGCACTATACATGTTTGGGTCAATCTTGTTCTCCAATCTCCGTGGACATATAGACATGAAGGTTGCCAAATTATTCCATGAAATTGAATATAACATTAATATGATTTTACTCATCATCGCAGAAACAATATGGTCATTAGATTTTTTTAAAATATAAGGGAAAAGTAGATTTATTTTGTCGCACTTCTTTGTTGTATATTTGGTTGATGAGTCATTTGAGGCATCCACCTGAGTTCAACCGTCTACAAGTAAAATTCTCCAATTTGTGAAACACTACCAGAAACCCTATTGTTGAATTTGGATAGTTGAGCACAAAGCATACGTGACAAGTAGAGAATTGTGGATAACATTCTTGAAAAACTTGAAAAGTGAAGACATAATATGGAGGGCTTTATGGACGTCTCTACAATCGATATTTTACAAGTGCGGTAAATTTCAGAATGTTCCATTGTTGGGCTCTTGGGGAGGTAATAGTTATGCACCTTTTTAGTTCTACGCCAAATGTAGATAAAATAGTTCATTCTTGTGACACATGGGATAGGGAACCTCAATTTTGATTCAGGGGAGAAAATTTTGCAGGTGATAGAATCATGGAACATTGAAAAGCACAGTGATGTCTCCACCCTTAATACAAATCAGGGTACAAAGCTATTCGAACATCATATAAGAATGAAGAGGAACGAATATCACCACTTCAAAAAGAGGCTGCTAATGAAAGCGCTGACGAGAAGGTAAAAATTTGTTACTCTACCAAGAGAAAGAAAAGTTACTAGAAGAAGTAAGTTAGTTAAAGCGACTAATGGAAGAAACAAAAAAAAAAAAGTTGATCAAGCCCAAAAAAGAGATTCGGGAGTTAGACTATGAGAATAGGCATCCAAAAGAAAGGGTCAGAAAGTTAAAGGAACGCAATGCATATGATTCTCAAAGAAAGGGATGCACGAATTGTTAGCCTGAAAAGTTGCATTTCCTCTTTTCAATAACTTGTGAACTGGACGTAACAATTGATTTGCGAGTTAAACAAGTTGTTGAATCTAAGGAAAACAATGGTACATTACATTTGACTATTTAAAATTTGGAGCACTAGATTCAGAAATGTTAGGATGCTGCAACAAAGAGATTGGAAAAACATAAATATTTGCAAGAGAAATTAAGATTCACTTGTAAGTATGAAGTTATTTTAGAGGACCTTTGGCAAGAAAACACAAGTTTAGTGTAAGATTGCAAAGACATGAAGGACTAGATAGACAATGTCATAGAAAGGATAAGAGAAATGACTAGAAGAGCAAAGGCATTTGTAGAGAAAAGGCATTTTCACCACTGCAGTCTAATGGAGAGGAAATAGGAAACTTTTTGTTGTTTTGTATATGAAATTATCCTACATCAATCATTTATTTTAGAGCAATGGTAGTTCCTTTTGAGTATTTTGAGTTTGATCTAGTATTTCGTTCAACTATTTCATTTAATAAAATTTGAAGTCTTTTGTTTCATTTTTGCACAACAATTTGAGACAACATATTTTATCTCTTTCATTCATTGTTTGTTCTTCTTTAGTCCTTCTAAGATCTAGAGTAATAAAAAAAATCATTTTGTAAAAAAAAAAAGGAATTTCATGTTTTTGTAGCATAATCGTTTTTAGCAAACAATAAAAATCATGCACAATTGACTTGTACATATTTTGAAATATAACTATCATGTTTCTAACAAAATCTTTAACTTTTTTTTAAAAAACAAATAATAATTCAAAGTAATGTTTTTGTAGCATAATCATTTTTATCTTAAAAAAAATCACGCATCA
Source organism: Trichosanthes truncata (assembly GCA_033996785.1). Classification (NCBI taxonomy): domain Eukaryota; kingdom Viridiplantae; phylum Streptophyta; class Magnoliopsida; order Cucurbitales; family Cucurbitaceae; genus Trichosanthes; species Trichosanthes truncata. The sequence goes on along the minus strand of MU867261.1, from coordinate 14,592,220 downwards.
TTGACTTGTACATATTTTGAGGTATAATTTTCATGTTTATAACAAAATCTTACTTTTGAAAAAAATTCAAAGCGATGTTGTGGTAGCACAATCTTTTCTTAATAAAATCATGCATCATTGACTTGTACATATTTTGAAGTATAATTTTCATGTTTCTAACAAATTCTTTGACTTTTGTAAAAAACAAATAGTGTTAAAAAAAAAAAACTTTATTAGAATCTTTCAGGTAATAAACTAAAAAATTTTAGTCTAATTAACTTAACTTCATTTTCTTTAATAGACAAACTTAAGGATCTAAATCATGTTTGAAAAAAAAAAAGGACTATTTGTTCGAAGAAGAAGAAAAAAAAAAAGAGAAAAAAAAAAGAATATAAAAAAGGTTCAAAAAAAAGGAAAAAGAAAAAGAAAAAATGTGGATGTCATCATGAACTGACTCAACTTGCCTATCGAAATTTTGCTTGAAAGATCTCCGTCTTGACCACCTTCTCTCGGATATTTCATTAAACTTATGCCTCACCACACAATCCATCACCCAATCTTCAACCCACCTTTCTTTCTAAACCTAACACTACGTTTTCTTACCATGCAAACTTGAGCTTTGAGCTAAACAAAGACCTTATTGGCCTATACCGTAACATTACAATGGAACAATTAGTTATTTTTCTATTGGTCTATACCATAATGTTGATATAGTAGGGCAATTTCTGCTTTCCTTATCCTTACCCATATATTTGTCAACTTTGTAATGCTCATATGCTATAAGATGACTTTAAAAGTAATCAATAGTATTTATCTCTTATTGGCAACATTTCAAAGTCATGATGAGAGAATTGCAATTTGGTCTACTATTTGTGTTGCTCAAGTTTCCTAATGATAGACATAGTTCTTACCTTTCTTGTCATATTTGATTTATTTGAATAATGTGCTTCCATAGTTAAATATTCTCTTTTGTTTAATTCTATTGTTCATCTTCCCTTATTTAAAGTGAGTCAATCCTATTTTTCATCTTCTTTGTTTAAAGTGAGTTGTCAATTCTACTGTCATCTTCCCTTGTTTAAACTGAGTCAATCCTATTGTTCTACTTCCCTCGATTAAACCAAGTCAACCCTTTTTTTCATCTTCCTTTGAATAAAGTAAGTCATTTTCTAAGGAAAATAATTGTAAGGATTACATGTGCTAGCAATCTCGGAGTAGATCTCATTTGAAGAACAATATTCAAGTTTAAAATGCTGGCAAATAGTGAGTTCACAATTCGTTTGGGACTACCTTTGGAACAAAGAATTTTTGTTTGTTTGAAATCTAAAGTACAAGTTGGTTGAGTAAAGTACTGAAGTGTCGAGGTAATGTGATGCATTTACTGCAAAGAAGATTACCGAAGATCTTAGAAAGAGGGAAGCAAAATAAGAAAAAAAAAGCAAAAAGAAAAAAAAGGGTAATTGTATCTTTTAAATCCTCAATATACTTTGGCGAATTAGCTTTTCATATCATAAGCAATCAAATTTCGTCTTTGGCTTGTAAAGGAATGAGGAATGTACAAATATTTGGTTGAAGATTGAAAATTAGAAACTGCATGTGTTGGGGAGTCATGACAGAGCATCTTGATTTTGTGACCATAGTGATAAGGTTTGACATTCACTTTTGGTCATTTTCTCTCATGAAGTATATATAGACCCAATTATTGTTTCTCAAAGCAAGTGAGGAAGAAAATAGTTGATAACTCTTAAAATAAGAGTTATATGCTAGCATTTTCGGACTAAATTGTCGATTTTTATCTCATTATATTGTGGAAAACTCCTAGCTTTGATGTACTTTGCTCTAGGAGTGATTTTGATTTAGTATTATTATTATTAGAGCAATAGTACCTTAATTAAGGAGCTTTATGTGATTAATTCATGTTTGATTAAGGAGGACTTCCAAAGCCAAGAGCAGTAGTTTTACAACAGTTTGCTAAAGCAAATCTGGCAATTTAGGCTAACACGAATTTCGCACGTGAGAATTGCTGCTCATTAAATGAGCTGGAATATGTCAGTCCAATCAGCGTATTTCATACAACAGAAGCTCACCACGCCACATGACCTGTCTACTCAGCCCTGATTGGCATAAAGAAGGGAATATATGTTGTTGGGCAGTCATTTTTTAAAGAGGATGAGGAGAGAAGGAGGGGAGATCCCGAAAATTCGCAGAGAGGGAGAAAAAGGAGAAGAGCCCGATTTTGGAGGTCATGATCGGAAGTTTGCCGAATATGGAAGGTCTTCTCCAGAGGATTTGATGCCGATGCTGAACCAAGCTTTTTGGGGTAGCTTCCCGACTTCTTCTTCTGCTTTTGTTTCTTCCAACTAGTTTTTATGTTTTATTTATTTCATGTCTATATTTCGATTTCTCTGTTGTAAGTTTAACATTATGAACTAATCACCATAAGGTGAGGATTAGAGAATAATTGCTTTTGGTTAATGTTATAGATAAGTACATTATATTTCCTTCGATTTGGTTTTTAAGAGGTTTTATTCATTAGCTCATTTCCATTTGGCCAGCCGATTTGAGCAGCGTTCCTTTGATTTCTGGGAAGAATAGGAGGGGCTGAAAACTTAAAAACCACGTTAGCACTGTTGGGTTTTGTGTCCTAAAACTCATGGTTTTGTAAACTGAATGTATATTCTATTTTACTATAAAGATGTTATTGAGGTTTATTCAGTAAATGTGTTATTGAATAAAGTGAATTGTGTATTCTATAACCCAAATCCAATGAACTAAGAACCCTTGGCTATAGTATGTATACTTGAACTTTATGTATGACATAAAAGTGGATCAAGTTCGGGTAATAGCCAAAATGGTCTATAGTATAAGGATAAGGCTGGGTACCTTATTCTGGGGACACTATGGATGCGGCCCACTTTGTATAGTACTAACGATGTGATCCTGAATCGTTCATGTGGAGACATGCGAGTGGGGGCGTCCTATGCAATGAGTTTGCATAAGACCGGACCGCGAAATAGTCACTTGGACTTTATAACTCCGTTTACTGTTTTAACTGACTATATTCATACGATGACCTAGGTAACTCGATCTTAATCCTGAGCGTGCTATGAACTCTTGTTTATTCAGGATTATCCTTAGATTTGCATGGGTGAGAGTGGCTCGAGATCGCCGACTCAATAAGCCTCCCATTTTGAGGATAAGACCGGATAGATAGTTGGGAACATAGTCATGCGAGATGGAATTCACTCCTACCTACTTTAAGGGTTTAGTAGAGAGGTTGTTCCCTTAAGTACTGACTCCGGGTCTTGAACAATGGGCCCACCCTCTCGTTGGCCCGAGAGGGATACGGTTTGTTGGTTGGACCACAAACCAAATTGTTCATTAGAGGATCAGTGGGACTTAAGGAACAAGAAGTAATTACAGGGGTAAAACGGTTTATTTGACCCAGCTGTAATTACGAACGACCTGTGAAGGATCGACTTACTAATCATGGTTATATCGAGTGGACAGAAATATATCTACAGTGAGGAGAGTGCAGCCACTGGGCTTTAGTGGAGTGTCCCGGTGGTTAACGAATGTTGATTAGCTAGGCTAAAGAGTTTGGCCGGTTAAATCTCGTATCGTTGGAGCTCATGATCTGTAGGTCCATTAGGTCCCCTTACTAGCTCAGACTAAGCCTTGGAATAATTTGAGAGAAAAGAATTTGAATTGTTCAAATTCGGTTTTGGGAGTAAACGTTAATTATATGCGATATACTTAACGTACTATAATTTAATTATGAATTAAAACCACAAGAAAGAGAGAGGAACATATTTAAATGTGATTTAAATATTTGTTCGGTTTAATACGTGAATAGGGATTCATGTACAAACGATTGGTCATAAAAGAGAGGGATTGGTCTAATTATTTAATTAATATTTGATATTAAATTAAATAATTAAATTAATTAAATGGTTTAATTAATTAATCAAGTTTTTAAATTAATTTTGATTTAAATGAAACTTGACTAATCCTATATATCCAACCAAGTGTTGTCTTCCATGGGAAGACAAGTGTTGTCTTCCATGGGAAGACAAATGTTGTCTTCCATAGGAAGCCTAATGAGGTTTCATTAGTGCCTATAAATGGGATGAAACACAAAAGGATTGAGTAAATTTTCTTTGATAGTTTTTTTTTAAAACTATCTTGAGCTCTCTTCCTTTCTCTCTAAAAATTCTCTTAACAAAGGATCCCACAATCCATTCCAAGGGCTGAGAATAGTAGGGAAGACTATAGTGGTGGTCCAAGTATTGTTGGTGATCCAAGATTTGCAAAGAATTTGGAGAATTTGAGCTACAAAGGTATGTGTTCATACTTTCTGGTTTTTTCCAGTTTAGAGCATGTTTTTGTTTGGTTAAATTGATGTACTTTGAGTGCTCGAGATCCGAAATTGCTTCTGCTTTCTTAATATTAACTCCTTCAAGCACGTTGTTAAGGTTAGTAACTAACTAAGTGTATAGGTTAGGGATAATCACTCACCTAACGCACACAAAATACAGTTGGTTAAACTGTGCTGAAGTAATGGAAATGAAACAGTATATTTAGGTGATTCGGGAGAATGCCGTGAATTCTGTAGTGGGTCGAATGGAATGGATTTGTACTCGAGTCGTAACTTAATTTAAGCATGATTTATCTCTAATCCGAGCCTTTACTCTTAGCTAAAAGCATCTAGACCGGTTGTTATTTGTTCCTTTACGATTCTTCTGTTTTTCCTGTTTTAACATTTATTTTGTTCTAGCAATTGTGATTTATTTTATTTCATTTTCTTGATGAATTTGAATGGTTACGAATTGAGTTACTAGGAATTAATTTAGGGTAAATAGAAGAATTACTGGTCTCTGTGGATACGATAATTTACTTATCACTTGCGACAAAAGTATGTGTACACTTGCGCATGGACATCATAATATTGCCAAATTATTCACATCACTCTAGCAAGGTATCAATAGTCCTTGCAAAATAAAATAGAAAAAAAGAAAGAGAGAGAAAAGTAAAAGAAAAAAAAAAGAAAGAAAAGAAATAGAAAGAAAATAGAAAAAGAAAATCAAGGACTAGTAGGTGCGAAAATGATATTTGAGACTTTGCTAGTACGTTCCTTTAACGTTGAAGCAAAGAGACAAGCAAAGAGATAAAGGATGTTAAGCTGGGTCATTTTTATTTATTGAGAAACGTACAAGTCAGATTCATTTTTTAAAAAAAGCTTGACACATATGCTAGGGCAACCACTGACAGATGAGGCTATTGGAGCAAATGCAAGAAATATGAAAGAAATGCCAAGTAATAAAATTACCATGTTATACATCTTTTACTTAGTTTGACAACATACAAGACTCTTCTCTTCAAGTGGTGTGTGAAAGGCACATAGTCTAAAGAAATGTTATTGGAAATTTCTTTGTAGACATCATCGAACATGACATGAGAAGAACGATATTCCTACATGACTATTTACTACTTGATAGACTTAACTAGAACAACGAAATATCCTCAAAGTCATAGGATGAATTGTGGAAATAGTCATGCCATCACCTCCAAGATCTCAACTAAGGCACTATAATTTCATACGAAAAGATACTCTCTCAATAAGGTTCAAAGTTAAGTGATTACTGACGGATTACATAGGCATGTCATTTCTAATAAGTTTCTTGATAAGTCATCTACTTGCTAACACACATGGCCAATCTACTACAACATATGATTGAAATTTTCAGAAGCTACATACGCCATCGAGTCCTAGAGAAATTGTCTAAAGAATGCATTCACTTTAGTCTTCTTTCATCGATTCTCTCATTCTCTCACATTTGTCAACTTTCTAGTCCTCATTTGTCAACTTCTGTTTGTGTCTCATACTTCCTTTGTTAATATATACATTGAGAAATGATAACTCCTCATTCTCATCGTCCACTCTTATCTTTGTCCGAAAAAATCCTTCTTATGTCTCTAACTTGAAAGTCACTCATTTAGTTTATTATCCTTTGAAACATTGTTCTCACCATGCTTGCTGTTGACTTTGTGAAATAATAAGACAAAATAAAATGATGCTATGGATTACTTTTATTAATCATTCAAATAGCATATGAGACAATTTTAGCTAATCAAATCTCATCATGTCTATTGTGTATCGCCAAGCTTATCCATTGAAGCATCGTGACAACAAAAAGCAACTGCAATCATATCAAAATTAGGACATTCACAAAAAAAAAAAAAAAAAATCAGAAAAGGACAAAGCTATATTTCTTATGATTTAATATCACATGGTAGACTGTAAAGGAGTTAGAGGCTAAGTAAAGTTAGCTATCCTTTTTTAAAAAAAAAAAAGAAAAAAAAAAAGCAAAGAAAAACAAAATGAAAAAGCAAAAAATGGAATCCTCTTTATAAAGTCATTTTTTTTAAAAAATAGTTTTATTTTTTTAAAAAAAGAGACAAAAAAAAAAAAAAAAAGAAAGCATAAATACTGGGGCAAATTATAGATGAGACTTTTTATTTGAATGCATTTCATTCATAAACTCTTTCTGAAAAAAGGGATGACCAAAACATATTAGATTATTTCTTGTCCCTAAAAAGCTTCTTTAGGAAGTTACTTTGTTTTCAAAATTGGGCTTAACAAAATAGATTTGTTTAAGAAGTTACCCTTTTCAAAGTTTTGTTTTAAGTAATCATGCATAAACACTAGGATAGTTTCTAGGTGGGAGTCCTTTTCATAAGACTTTTTGTCAAAAAAAAAATAATTCAATAATTCATAAGCACTTCAGTTATGAATGATTTGAAAAGTTCTCATCACATATATATATATTTTACTTTAACCATGTCATGAGGTGCTTATTCAACCCTTGACCCTTGACATCTTTACTGCGAAGGTGACCACTGGCTTGTTAGGAATGAACGTTTCACTCCCAGCGGAAGCATTGGATTGTCTTTGATTTTATTTAAAATTAAACTAAAAGTTTAGACTTATGCAAACTTACTTGGAGTAAACATGGAGATATTTCAGGCAGATCTTTATCTTTTTCACAAAATCTTTCTGGCTATGACTCGAACATAGGACCAAAGCTTGTGGGGGCCTCTTGAAAGAAAATCCACAAGGGATTGGATAGGAAGAGGTCTAGAGAGAATTCTCTAATTCTCTATTAAGGAGATATGTGTTTTGTCTTATGGCTCAACCCAATGTCCTATTTATAGAGACCAAATGAAAATCTTTGTCATAATTAAAATATTATATTTTAATATCTAATATATTAAAATATATCTTATATTTATTTGAATCTCATTCAAATCTCCTACGATATTTATTTATTTGAATCTTATTCAAATTCTATAAATATCTTTTATTTAATGTATCAAATATACATTAATTATTTTAATATTTAATGTATCAAATACAATAAATATATTTTCTTCTTTTATATTTAATATATCTAATATATTAAATATTAATTTGAACACTTCAAATTAATATTAATTTGAACATTTCAAAATTTTCTTTCAACTAAATTGATATTTTGATGTTACTATGAGCTAGCAAGGGAACCTTATGGACCTGCAGATTATAAGCTCCAATGATACAAAATTAATTAATTAAACTCTTTAATTAATTAATTTTCATTCATTAACTATAGGTCACTTCACTATAGACCTAGAGTTGCACTCTTATGCACTGTAGAACAAGTTGTGTCCATAGATATAATCATTACATGCAAGTCAATCCTTCACAAGTTGTTCATAATTACAGCTAGGTCAAAAGTTCGTTTTACCCCTATAATTACATCTTGCACCTTAAGTACTACTGATCTTCTAAAGAACAAGCTGTTTATAATCTAATTATAAACTAAGTCCCTCTTGGGCCAGTGAGAGGGTGGGGTCCCATAGTTCAAGTCCCGAAATCAGCACTTAAGGGAACTACTTATCTACTTACCCTATATGGGAAGGAGTGAATTCCATCTTGTGAGATTATGTTCCCAGCTCCCTATTTGGTCAAGTCCCCAAAATGGTAGGCATATTGAATTGGCTACAAAAGCCACTCTCACCCATGCAAATCAAAGGGTAAACCCTCACAGGCAGGAGTTCATAACTCACTCAGGATTAAGATCGAGTCGCATATGATCATCTTGATGAAATATTAATCTTCTCAATTAACGGATTTATAAAGAGAGATTAAATATTTTGTGGTCCAGTTTTATACAAACTCATTGTATAAGATACACCACTCACATGTCTCCACATGAATGATTTGGATCAAATCATTTATAACTATTACAAAGTGGGCCGTATCAATAGTGTTACCATGATAAGGCACCCAACCTTATCCATATATTATAACCCTTTAGGTTATTTCTTGAACATGATCCTCTCGTATGTCAACCACATACTGTTCAAGATTACACTAATAACCTTGGATTTTTCATATAATGGATAATATTATATTGTAAATAAAATAATCAAAATTATTGTTAATTTTTTAATAAATAATTAATTACGAGGCTTTAGGGCATAAATCCCAACATGGCCCCCAACGTATAACTTTGCTGCAATGTCGCTTATTTATCATTGGCCTCAAGTTTTCTACTTTAACCATGTCACGAGGTGCTTGTTTGGCCCTTGACATCTTTGCTGTAGAGGTGCTTGTTTGACCCCTGGCTCAAAGCATATCACTTTGCTGCAATTGAGTTCATTTATCCCTGGCCTTTAGTTTTCTACTTTAACCATGTCATAAGGTGCTTGTTTGACCCCTGGTCTTTGATATCTTTGTTGCGGAGGAGCTTGTTTGTCTTCTGACCCCCATCATGTTACATTACTACGATGGCATTTGCTTACCCATGGATGTAAAAGAAGGAAAAAAAACAAAAAAACAACAAAAAAAAAAACATCAAACAAATTAAGGTCTACACCTTTGTCCATCCTTTTATTCTATAAGAATGAACAAAGGGGGGCAAACTGTAAACCCCTAAATTTGTCCGTTATTTTATTTCATCATCATTAGTTTTATTAATTTTGTATTTTTTTATTTAGAATTATCACTAGCTTTTAAAAAAAAGATAGGCAAAGAATAATTATTTGATTAATTAATGATTGATTCTTTTCTTTTTCATTGTTTTTAATTAATAAAAATAAAATAAAAGATTTTTTTTTCCATCTTTTTCATTGTAGAGAGAATAAAATTTCGAAAAGATTAATGTTCAAATCTTTCTTGTAAGGAAAAATTGTTTGATTTAACCAATTTTTGGAAGGAATCAATTAAACCAGATATTTTAAAAGTCGATTCAATCAATTTCAATTATTTTGTTCAATTGAAATTTGGTTTGATTTATTTTTTTTTTCTAAATGAGAATGATTTGGGATTTCTATAAATTGAAATTCAAAGACAAGCTTTAGGGAGGTCATTTTTTTTCTTGCATATACTTCCCCTCTCACCCCCGTTTCTCTCTTTCCCAACGTTTTCTCTTTCTCTCCCTCAACTCTCGTACACATCTCCCTCTCTCTCATAAGTCACTTACAAATCTCTCTCTCCAATCTCTCATTGGCTCTCTCTCTGGCTCTCTCTCTCGAAAATCCCTCCACTTTTAAAAAATATCTCTCTCCCTTACTAATAACTACCCACATATTTCTCTCTTAATCACACATCTCTCACCCATGTTTTTTTTCCTTTACCCTCCACATTTTTTCCCTTCTCTGTCACAAACTCTGTCTCTTTTTAAAACTCTCTCTCTCTTTTGATTTCTCGTATCTTCTCCAAAGTTCTCTCATTGTTTCATTAACAACAAAAAGCGACAAATATTCACAACCTTATTTGGTCGTGAGTTTTATTTATTCTCAAATAGGATTCTTATACATGTGTTTATATATTATTAGCTATGTTTATTCTAGATTAATTTAATAATGCATTATGTATATATTGAGTTATTGTAATGATGGAATTTATTGAATAATGTCTTAGATCCTTATTTTGTTATTTGATTACACTATAATTTTTTTATTTTGATTTGATAGACAGTGATGTTTATTATGTCAAAATTTTATGTTGTTAATGATGTATTTTTTTTTTTTTAATTTCTAATAATTGCATTATGATTTTTTTAGCAATTCTTTTAAATATTTCCAATGATGGAATCAAAAATACTTGGGATGTCGATACTTTGGGTTCTTGGGGTAAGAAATCAATTTCTTAGGATGTCAAGATTTGATTTTAATATGTTTTCTTTAAACAAACGTGTTTAATAAAATTCTTTCCCATTATATGTTATTTTCTTTTTTTTTTTCCTTTGAAAAAAAATTGTTTGATAAAATCTCTTTTCCTAAATAATGACATTTCAATATATGTGTATATTAGATATTTAATTACTAGTATATTTTAGAATCTTAAGTTCAATAACTCCAAAAAGAAACTTTTCCAACGATGGAACTTTCAAATATCAGGATGTCAATATTGTAAGATTCTTGAGGTGAAAAATCAAAATCTTGGGATTCGAGGATTTGATTTTTTATATGTTTCCTTAAAAAAGAAAAATAAAAAAGCATTATAATTTTTTATTGTTTCTCTTTTTTGCATTTTTTCCTTTATAAAGAAATATGCTTTGTGAAATTTCATTTTCATAAAAAGTATTGAAAAAGCATATTTTAATAAAAGGCATTTTCATAAAAAAGAATTTTCTTTTAAAAGGAAACTTGAATTTTTCTAAAAATATCCTATTGACTTTCTTTTCAAATCATTTTTGACCATAAACTTGGCAGGTTGTATCAATTTAATTTTGAACTTACAATTTCATCAAATTTAAACCTCAAACTTAGCAGGTTATATCAATTTTAACCCTAAACTTTCGATTTCATCAATTTAAACCTCAAACTGGAATAAGTAGGTCAACTTACATCCTCAGTTAAGTTTCTGTTTCAATCCCTGCTAAAAAGGTTTTCCACACATGTCCAAAGCTACGTGTTGCTCTATAACATATACGTATTTGTTATTTTTAAAAATAAAATAAAATTACTAAGGAAAATTGGAGTAGACTCACCATAATGTTTTTCAATTTTAGAGCACAATTTTTTTTCATTTCATATATACTTTGATTATGTTACTTTTTTCATTTTATTAATTGAGGGTTTTTCAATTTTAAGGCAGGATTCTACTAAATCCATCGACTTTTAGTAGAAACAAAGCTGATTTTCACCATATTTCTCTCAATAAAGTACTCTCATTCTTGAATTGATAGCCAATATTGTTTTTTTTTTTTAATTTCTCATCGGACTCGGGCTCGATTTGTCCACCATCCACTGCAACGAATGTAAGGCTTTCAAAATCGCCCTCGTCAGAATCTTTGTCCCCTTCTTCTCCGTATCGATGTCACTTTAATCCTTTGTAAGATTGTTGATGTGGCTGACAAGGTCGGCTACAACCAGTTCATCGTGTTCATGGGCATCACTCTGTCCACCACTGCCTTCCCTACTCCTGCATTTTAGTCGAGCTCAAACTCCTCACCACTGAAGTCGATGAAACCGCCATGGTCTCGCCGCCTTCAATGACGTAATGGCTTGGATCTTCTTCACACTCGTCGTTGTTGGTATCGACACCAAAGGCAAGGGAAACACAAGAGTCTATTTTTTTTATGTGGGTCCTACTTTCGAGAGTCGAGTTCGTAGTTTTTATGATGGTGGCGACCCAATCTGGAATGATTTAATTATTTTTAGTAATTTTTTTAAAAAATAAAAAACAAGTAGATATCGTAGAACAACACATGACTTTAGGCATGTGTGGAAAACTTTTTTTAACACTGATTGAAATAGAAACTTAATTGAGGGTGTAAATTGATACACTTATTCAAGTTTGAGGTTTAAATTGATGAAATTGAAAGTTTATGGTAAAATTGATTCAATCTATCAAGTTTGAGGTTTAAATTGATGAAATTGAAAGTTTAGGATTAAAATTGATACAATATGTCAAGTTTGAGGTTTAAATTGATGAAATTGAAAGTTCAGGGTTAAAATTGATACAACATGTCAAGTTTAGGGTCAAAATTGATTTTTTTCCAAACATTAAATCAAATCTAAATTCGTTTTCCATAAAAATGTCATTTCTTTAAAAATAAAAATTAATAGTTTCCTTAAAAGAATTTCTTTAACTCACACATATTTTTCTAAAAATTAATAAACCAAACAATTATTTAAAAAAAAAACTTTCCTATGATTGAAATTGGAAAATCAAGATGTTGATTCTTCAATAATCTTGAGGTGATGAATTTTTTTTGGGATGCCAAATAAAATTCAAATAAATTTGAATGACTTTATGTCACTCATAGTTATTGCTTATTATTTAATTTAAGAATAGTGATCAATAAAACATGGTACATTTAAAAAAGCAAAACAAAAACCTTCCTTTTCTATAGGGGTCGTTTTCTTTAAATAACTCAAGAAAGTAAAATTTCGTTCTTTGAACAAGTGTTGTGGGTTGCTAATACATTCTCCATACACAATAGATCTCCGAGCCTTAAATCTTTTATTCGTAGACCATCTTAACAAATTTTGGGTGCCCAGTCACACCCACTAAATCAAGATAAGTGACGACTTTATTTTTCTCCTCTTAAAACCAAAGTCGGCCATTTCGAGTCTCAATCAAAGTCTTTAAAAATGTACAACAACTTTTATTAGGATATATATTAGACATTATTACATCATCAGTTCCAAAAGTAGACGATCAGAATATTTACATTATTATTTCAACAACACTATTCTATCAAGCTTTGCAGAACCCATTTTTCAAAACCCAATAATTGCGTGTTGAAAAACAAGTGGAAAAAGTGTATATGGGTTATGTTGTTCTCAAATATGTAAGTCTCTTTGATTGAATCCAACTTCTAATATGTGTGCTTTACCAAAAAGGCATCAACTTTTTCATGTAAAGGAAAAAAGTATCTATGACCAAACCATGATAAATCAAGTTTTTTGGTGCATGTTCATAATGAATAATTAACTTTTAAAAAATTGGCTTTCTTTATGACTAATCTTGATATGTATTTGCGAAAGTGAACATAGCTCGAGGATATTTGACACATATACTCCTTCTTTTGAGGTTGGAGGTTTAAATCTTCAAGACCCCATACTCCACCTTTATTGTACCCTAACAAATTAAAAATTCATTGATATGTATTTTATCTATTTTTTGAAATATATAGTAGCCAAATGTTTAAAAATTTAAAGGTTATTGGATAATAATCTTGTTTTTTTGTCTTTAACATTTAAGTTTTAACTTTAATTTTCTTAGCTTTATAACTATTTTTTAAAGACATTTCTAAATTCTTAGCCAAATTTCAAGAACTATAATTTTTTCAGTATTCAAACTTGTTTTAGGAATTTTAAAAATTTTCAAAAGGTGGAATGCACATCATAAAGTGATTGTGACTTGTGAGTAAATGATTATTCTACTTTTTTTAAAACAAAAAGATTAGCAACGCCGATCCAAACAATAGTTTTTTTTTTTTTTTTTTTTTATAGTTTTTTTTAGAACTTTGTGTTACTAAATCTGGCTTAAATTTCAATGGTATTTTATAAAAGTAGAAAATAACACAAAGAAGTAATCAAAGCACATTGTTTTATAATAAAATGAAATCATAAATTACGTGACTGAAATGTTGAGATTCAAGAAGTCAATATTGATAGCTAAATTAAAGTTGTTTTTTTTTTTTCCTTTCCTTTTTTTAAGAAATACATAATAAAAAAATATAACGTCCTCTTGTAGTGCAAAAGATAACTAACATTAATTAGTGGTCAATATCTAAACAATTAGGCATAAAGATTACTAGAAATATAAAGCAAGAAACCCTAGCTGATATTTTGAAAGCCACTGAGAAGATGAAAGAAAAAGATGATTCTTTTAGAAATATTAGATAAGTTAGATGGTTTTTGGACTTTTGTGGAGCCAAAGTTGGGAAAAGATTATGAATGCCTTTCAAATTGGCATTGATGAAATTGAACGTACTGTTAAATTTGAATTGGAAACAAAGTTATTGTTAAAGATGGAGACTATCTTTAAAGATTCCATTTTACAAGGAAAATAGCACATTTGACTAGATAAATTGGAGTATGAAAAAATAGTACTGATAATAATTGATGAAATTAAAAAATATTAGCTTTTCAAACTATTAGGAATTTAGATTTTTTTTTGCCAATCTGAATATAGCTTAACTAGTTAAGACATATATTCTCAACTAAGAGGTTAAAGATTCAAATCTTCACTCCATGTGTTGTTGAACTCGAAAAAAAAAAAAGAAAAGAGAAACATGGATTATTTGTTATGGTTTTATGAGTTATGTTTAGAAAAGGCAATCTCTATTATGTGTTGTTTACGAGTTTTCTTATACACCATTCATTTTAATTTCTTACATTTTGTTGTGTTTATGAATGTTTGAAGGTTCTTCTCAATCTTAACAATTCAACTGAAAATATTTTTTAAAAGATTCACATAGTAAAACTGAAAAACAACTTTTGTTTTTAGAAGTCGTGAAGTTTTCTAAAAAGAAGTTTCTACACTCTTTTGCAATGTTATACTTATTTCTACTCTTCATTTGCTTACATATTTTAGTTTTTAAACTTTCAATCTTATTAGATTTTCATTTTGATCTCTAAACTTTCAAAAGATATATTTTAGTCTGCTCAACTTTTTACAAAAATAAACTTTTTAGTTGTCATTATTATTTTATTTAATTGATAGACTCTAAGTTTGTGCATGAACGTGAGAATAAATTTGAGCCACATAGGTTGGAACTTGGTGGAAGTAGATATTGAGTGAGGAAAAATTAGGGGTGATGCAAGCAATGACAAAACTAATTGTTTTTCGAAATTTTAGGGATTATAATAGACATTTTGAAAGTTTAGAAACTAAAATGATTAATTTTTTAGCCTTATGAGACTAAAATAAATATTTTAAAAGCTTTTGGACTGAAATTAAATAAAGTTGAAAGTTTTGGACAAAATGAAATTTAAACTTAAAAAATAGCTATAGATGTTCTGTATTCAAATTCAATTTTCATTAAAAGAGTGAAGAATAGTTTTCAGCTTTATTTAAGCAAAACATGTAATTAGCTTCACTGAGATGAATTTATTAGCTTGGAAGAAAAATAATTTATAAAAATAGAAGGACCAGCTACAAAATTTTAAAAAATTATGGTCTATCAAGATGCTAAGAATATGGGTAGTTGTTTTCTTACATACTTTTAGTCAACAAAAAAATCAACGGGGGAATTTGTGTGCATATCAAGACCTCAAACAGGATAATGTTAATTTTTTATTGTCTTTTGTTAGGTACAGGTCTTTTGTTGACAGCCACATCAATAGACTGCATTAATTTAATTTAAAATGTGATCTTCGGATTTGTTTTCAAAATTCTTCAAAAATTTAAAACATTTTAAGTGTTAAAGTTGGAACCAACTACTTATTAGTATATTGAGTGTTCCAACTTAGGTGTCAGCTCCTAAGCTAAAATGAAGGGTTCTAAAAGACTCTAAATAATTGTTTAATTTCATTATATATTGGACATTATTTTCAAAGACCATATGGGTTTAATATGTGGAAATCGAAAGTTTTGGTCAATGAGATATGGTCTTAATTAAATATATGTTTATATATCACTTTCTATATGAATTGTGGTGGAGTTTAGTGACAGGATTTGAATCCTAATCTCCTCTATCATGGATATGTAATAACTTTCAACTATGTGCAAGTTAATTTTATCGAGGAGGAGATTTGACCGACAATTTAATGTGTAGAGAAAGACTTAAATATCTTATAATTTTAGATTCTTGGATTTCAAATAGTTAGATAGAGATATTTCACGTCTAGGACAATTTAAACAAGGAGTTTATTAAAAAATGATAATTGAAAAATAGCCCATAGAATAAAATTGAAACTTTTGTGACTATAGAACGATTAACTACCATTAAGGGTGAACCAATACTTTTTTTATGTCGTAAAAGAAGTCATGCAATACGAAAAAATATCAACAAAATATTATTAACGTAAACATAATGATATGAACAAGCCAAGTGCATTAAGCCAACCAACGTGGAGGCACTGCCTGTGTGCCCAATCCATGTGTCAAGGTGCCCTGGAGTTGCACAGCCAACCCTTGCACAAAACTTGGGCCATGTTCCTCGTTGCAAGCCCATTGAGCCATCTAATGCTCTTGAAGCTCACTCTACACTCCAAGGCTAGTTGGACTATGCTTTGGACTCTTGAACCTCATTTAAATGTAATTGGTTGACTTTTCACTTCTATTTGACTTCAACTTGTTGATATTTGACTTTATTTGTTTGGCTTTCAGTTTGTAAGGCTTAAGTCCACTCCCCTCCCTTAGCGTAAATTTTATTTTAAAGTTATCTCAGTTAGTTGCAAGTAGTTTTGGCTATGTTAACTTTGTTTATCTTTAATTAAGCAATTTAAGATTTTTGTGGTTGATCACATATAAGCTTAAAAGTTGAATGATGTAGAATTTAAATGAAACTTGAGTGAAACAGTTCTCTAAGTCTCCAATGTACTAAAAGACTCCACCCCCTTTTTTACAATTCATGGATTTGGTTGCAAGCCTAGAAACAAGCAAGTTAGATTGATCACTAAACTTGTGCATTGTTTTAAGCTTTGGATAAGGAACTAGTTCTCATTACAACTTGGTTTTGATAATCAAAAGACACTCCTTATACTAACTCCTTTGAATAATGGCCTTGAACACCTTTGGTTATATGATTTCCAAGCACACACTCAACTTAAAGATCACTCATACAATTTTGAATATGAAACTGTTCAAGGAGGGGCTGCATTTATTTGATCAATCAAGTAGAAAGGGAACTAGTCGCTTACTCAAGATTTGCAACAATTCACAAGTTTTGTGACAAATCCAATTGTTTCTAGTCTTGAAACTAGTTCCATGAATTTGGTTGAGATTTTTGGTTTGTTAGAGCTCACAAAGGAGGAATGAACTCTCCCACAAAATTTTCATTTATAAATCCATGATAAAACAACCTAAGGTCAAAAGCTAGAAAAGTTGGCTTCTATATGTCAAAAAAGAAACTCTAATTCACTTAAGTATCCAAATCAAGATTAAGTATAATCTAAGTAACGTAAGACATACTAATAAAAGACAACTTAAAATAACATTAAAGTGGAGGATGGTGGGCCTAAGCCCTTACAACAAAATACCCAAAATACAAGGCAAGTGCAAACTACAAGAATTTAAAGTTGTTATCAAAATGTTCAACTAAAAGTCTCAATATAAAACCTTAAGTAGGCCCAAAATTGTAAAGTGGTCATGGACCTCCTATCTTATAATCTCTTGAATTTTCTTTCAATTTGGTCCATATAGTTGATTATGTCTCCTAGTCTTTTGCTATGATCCTCCCTTCCCGAACATACTATATAGTTTGTAATAATTGATCATGGCATCGAAGTTTTTGATCAAAGCTTCCTTGTAACCTCCATACCTTGGATCTTATGTGTGTCTCTTGAGTAAAGGTGATAGTGGCATAGATCATATTACCCTCTTTGTCCCTTGTCTTTGGGTCATATAGAGTGTATGAGTGAATCCTTGTTTTGTGTATGTGCTTGAGAGTCATATAAATCAAGGTGCCGAAGCCTACCATTCAAGAAGGTTACCACTCTATGTCCCTTCTTTAGACACATCTCTTCTTGCTGCATGTCATTATGTTCTTTTTCCCAAAACCCTAAAAAAATTCTAAAAAAAAAAAAAATCCAGATTCGGACCAAGCACATTCCTCCACTTCCCAGCCCCATAACTTTTTTTACACACCTCTATTTTACAAAAAATGATACGTTCACTTCCTTTTTGAGCTTTCTTTCCAACGAGCTTTCTTGAGCTTTACTTTAAACTAAAATGAAAATTTTATGCATGGAAGAGTGAATGGTGCCCGTTGGAAACTGTTGCATGGAGTCACCTATGGGTTTGAAGGTTTTCTTTTCTTTTTCTTGTTATTGGGTGAGTTTTTCTTATTCCGTTGTATTCTTTAAGAGTTTTGCATTACAAAAGAAAAAAAGAGAAAGAATAATAGAGAGAACAGAAAGCAATAAAAAAGATGAAAAAGAGAGTTAGTTAAGAGCAGGAAAAAACCAAAACAGAGTACGTGTGTTCTTCGAGAATTTTGGGTGTTCTTCTTCATATTTTTCTTCAGCAATATTGTACCCAAATAAAAGCTAAGAGGACGAGAAAGCACGTGGAAGCAAGAGAACCTAAGTTTAGCATAAGTGGAGAGTCTAAATCCCCCATAGAAGCCATTAACGAAACCTTCCCAAAAAGGAAAGAACAAAATTTGCTGCACCTTGTTCCTTTGTCACTCTTTACCTACCATGTTAAGCACACATATGTTATCCCTAGAGAAAACTTCGAAAAGAAGAGGAAAAAGACAGAGGAGAAAGCAAGCGACGAAAGGAATAAATTTTAGGTCAAGAGAAATGATTCTGCGCATTTTTTCCATAGAGAAAATTGCTATTTAATGAGTTATACAATGCCTTGACAGCACACATACAGTTGTACCAATGAGAGAGCAACACCTAATAGTAATATACACAAATCATACAATAAAAGATGACTCTAGAATATTTGTCTAAAACGACACGGTAAGGTACTTATGTTCTAACATCCCCCCTCAAACAAGAGGATGATGGGATCGCACCGAGTTTGGACCAAAGAACACAGAACCGAGACTCTAACAAAGGCTTTGTTAGGCCATCAGCAAGTTGATGAAGTGAAGGCACATAGCGAACATCAAGCTGCTTAGCAATACCTTTATCGCAAACAAAATGAACATCCAATTCCACATGCTTACTTCGAGAATGGAAAACAGGATTAGCAGCAAGAGAAAGAGCACTGACATCACACCAAATTATGGGTACCTTAGAGGAATTAAAGCCAATTTCACACAAAAGGGATTGTAGCCAACTCAACTCAGCAGCAATGTGGGCAAGTGATCTGTATTCAGATTCAATGCTCGAACGAGCAACTACATGTTTCTTAAAGGCCCATGAGACAAGGGAAGAGCCAAGAAAAATACAATGTGTAGCTATGGATTTTTGATCATCAATACTACGTGCTCAATCTACCTCTGTGTAAGCAACAAGTGATAAGTTGTCTGATTTTTGTAGAAACAGACCATAGTGCAAAGTTCCCTTGAGTACCGGTTTATAAATATTATTTGATAGGTACCAGATTTTTGTATAAATATTCTTTCTATCTCATTCCCCAACAACGACGCCAAATTTGATAAGAAGGCTTGTCGAAGGCCCTATCAAGATTAAATTTATAAAAAATTGACCTCTAAATATTTTGCAATAATAGTGGTCAGGGTCATCCACATGGATTAGAGTTCTTAGATTTAATTAAGTACCATAGTTAATTATGCCCAATTTTATTTAGAGAAATATAACTTTGGTTTGATTTTTTTACAAATAAATAGAACCTAAAATATTATTACAAAGTTGGAGTCCAATTTTAGAGAGATATTTGGAAATTGCAATCTATACAGTACAACTATGAAATTGATTAAAAAATTATGAAACATGCAACAGTTCTAAGCCAAGAATTACTAAGGTATTCAATTGACTCTCTCGAGCCCAATTGAACTCATGAAAAGAAGTAAATCAACCTCTCGGTCTATTTCTACCACTAAACATGACATTATGAAATTCTCTTAAGGGCTTCTAACATTAACCTATTCATTCTCATGCAATAGGCCAATCCTAGTCATGCATCTAAGTCCTTAGTTAAATTTACTCTCTCAAGCTAAACTTAACTTAACATACAAAGCTATGGCCAAAAGCTTAGAAGATTGATTCAAGATGAATAGAAGACGTTACAAAAACACAAATCAATAAATCAAACATAGTTTTACAAAAATTATACAATTAACCATCAGTCTACAATACTCAATTACATTCAAATACAGTCCAAGAAATCCTAAAATTAAAGAAAGCAAAGTAAAGAGAATATAGAGAAAAAACTGGACGACGTGTGCCAACACTCTTTCCCGACGTGATGTCCCATGATCCAGAGCCTTCATTTTCCTCCTTAGCTCTCCAATATGACCCATGGACCTTAAAACAGTGACTCTATCGAAATTACGGTTTAGGTCTCTCTAAAATGACTCTCCTTTTGACGAATAAAATTTTTTCCTTTATAGACACCGAGACATCGTTGCAACGCTAGGGGCAGTGTTGCAACACTGTTCCTCGAATTTTATAAAAAAGGAAAAAATTGTTTTCGTTGGCATTGCAACGTCGTGGATAGCATTGCAATGTTATGCCTACTGCATTCCAAGGCTGAAGAGCTGTTGAGGTACCGTTGCAATGCTACAGATGGTGTTGCAATGCTGTACTCTCGGGCTCACAAGCTTTGTTACTTCTCTTCAACAATTGGATCCTCAAATATAGCTCAATTATGCTCCAAATTCGTCCAAATACTCCAAAATGTTCTGATTTTTCTCTAATTGCTTGATTTATACAAAATATACATAAAAATACATGAAAGTACACACAATCATAGCAAAACTAGCATAAAATGAAGCCTAGAAATAGCACACTTCTGCATGCTATCAAGTACCAGCTTAACAGCCCGCCAATGCATTATAGTAGGATTTTGAACAAACTGACTAAGTTTATTCACAATGAATGCAATATCTAGTCGCATATGGGTAAGGTACTGAAGTGCACCCAAGGCACTTCGATATAAAACTGGATTTTCCATTAAATCACCATCATACAACGATAATTGCTTACCAAGAACAGCTGGTGTGGGACATGGTTTTATGCGAGCAAGATCAACACGATCGAGAAGATCAAGAATATACTTTTTTTGTGTAAGATGTAGACCTTGTTTTGTTTCGTGAACCTCAACACCAATATAATAATGTAAGTCACCCATGTCTTTTAGAGCAAATGCTTTGTTCAACTCAACAACAAACTTGTTAATCAAAACTGTGTTTGTACCTGTCAGAAGGATATCAACAACATAAATCAGTACCAAAATAACATCAGTTGATGTAGAGAAAAAGAAAAGCGAATTATCCGCTCTGAAATTTTGAAAACCCGATTGAGAGAGTGTTGAACGAAGTTTTTTAAACCAAGCTCATGGAGCCTGTTTTAAACCATACAATGCCCGATTTAACCTGCAAACATAGTTTGGTCGGTTAGAATCTATAAACTCCTCCAGTTGCTTCATAAATACATTCTCTTCAAGATGGCCTTTAAGAAAAGTGTTATTAACATTGAGTTGTCTAATGTCCCATTGTTTTGTCACTGCAAGAGCCAAGATCACACGAATAGTAGATGTCTTAATTATCAAACTAAAATTTTCATTGAAATCAATACTCGGATGTTGATGAAATTCCTTAGCAACTAAACGTGCCTTGTATTTTTGAACACTTCCATTAGGATGACGTTTGATCTTGAACTAAAGACCAAGTGTGGTTTTGGGACAAGGCATCCATCTCCACATTCATGGCCTCATGCTAGTGATCAGAGTTAAATGCTTGAGATACTGATCTTGGTTCCATGTCAAGGAAATAGGCACCTTCGGTAGCTACAAGATATGAGTATTTAGAATTAGACTTAACAATACCACTTTTTGACGATGTGTGGTTTTTGGTGTGAAGATTGAGAGATGTCAATGTCATTTCCCACATAATCTGGACAAGGTACAACAGATTCATGACCAAAGTCAATGGTGTCAGCAAGTGGAGCAGGCATGGGTTCAATGTTGGAAACGTCAATGAGCCTACAATAATACTCACTCTAAATCTCACAATTTTGAAGAGAAGAAACTTGTTCTCTTACAAAATTCAAGAACATACAAGAGAAGAAAATTTTTCTCTTGAATAACTCTCTTTGAATTGTTTTGCTTGGCTTCTCAATTGACTTGGTTACAAATGAGGGAAATGATCCCTTTATATAATACCCCAAAATACACTTCTAAAAGACACAAATTAAATGAGTACATGTATATATACTATTCATGTACCTTAACTAAAGAACCTTCATGCATGTATGAATTCATGTATCTAGGAACTATAAATTTATGTATGTGTATCATGAATCTAGCTTAATTTCTAACATCTCCCCTTAAGCTAGACTTCCACGACTCCAAGCTTCTCCTTCATTTTTAGAAACAAGTTAGCTTTTAATGCCTTTGTCAATATGTCTACAACTTGCTCTTGTGTTCTGCAATACTTGATGCATACTTCTCCATCTTTGATCAATTCTCTGATGAAATGATATTTGATCTTTATATGCTTACTCTTTCCATGAAAAACTGGATTTTTCGCAAGAGCAATTGATGAGCTATTGTCACAAAATATGTCTGTCTCATTTTCTTGAGGACACTTAAGTTCTTGTAGCACCATTTTCAACCAAAGTGTTTGACAACTGGTTGTAGACAAGAAATATATTTAGCTTCTGTTGTTGGTAAGGCTACAACATTCTGCTTCTTTGATGCCCATGAAACTGCGCCTGAACCAATATTGAACACATATACAAAAGTGCTTTTGTAATCATCAATATTTCCTCCCTAATCACTATCACAATAACCAACTAGAGCATTATCTATGTTCTTTTTATAATGAATTCCATGATCAATAGTTCCAAGAATATATCGAAGAACTCTTTTTCCAGCTTCCCAATGACTTCTCCTTGGTGATGCCATAAACATGCTCAACAAGTTGATTGAGAACATAAGATCAGGTCTAGTTGTAGTTAAATACATTAAACTCCAACGAGATTTCTATAAATGGTGGCATCAAAATCTTCACTCTCATTATGTTTGCTCAATTTCAAACCTACTTCTAGAGGAGTATTGACAAGATGAGCATTCTCCGTTTTGAACTTTACCATAAAATCTTTTGCATACTTCTTCTGGGAAATGTTGATCCCATGATCACCTTGCTTAACTTCAATACCAAGGTAGTAATGAAGCAAGCCCATATCAGTCAGCTCAAATTCTTTCTTCATGCTCCCTTTGAACTCTTCAAGCATCATGGTTGAAATTCCCGTAAAGATTAGATCATCAACATAGAGACAAATGATTAAGAAATTACTATTTTTATCTGTTTTTGTGTAAAGAGCATGTAGATATGGACATCTTTTAAAACCATTCTCTAGGAAGAAACTGTTGATATGACTGTACCAGACTCTCGGTGCTTGCTTCAGCCCATACAATGATTTCTTTAGTTGACACAACTTATTTTCTTCTCCAATCCTGATATGACTAGGTGGTTGTTCACCATATATTTCTTCCTCTAGATACCCATTTAGAAAAGCTGACTTGACATCCATTTGATGTACATTCGATTCATTTTGAGCTACAAGAGCTAGAAGCAAACAAATTGTCTCTAAGCTAGTCACAGGTGCAAAAATTTGTTCATAATCCACACCATACTTTTGCTTATATCTTTTGACGACAAGTCTTGCCTTGTACTTCTCAACTTCCCGATCTTGCTTCAGCTTTATTCTGTACACTTATTTTACTCCAAGAGCTTTTCTACTCTCTGGTAGTTGTACTAGCTCCCATGTTTCATTTCTTCTTATTGCATCAATCTCTTGATCCATTGCTACTTTCCATTTTTCATCTTCAATCGCTTTTTCAATATGTAAAGGATTTGCGTCTGCAAATCTTCTTGAAGAATCATAGATCTCTTGAATATTTCTTGTCTTCCTTGGTGGATTTCTCCATCACTTGTGGAATGTGGAGATGAAGATGACGATGAAACCACTGGCTGAGTCCCTTCAAACTCCAAGTCTTGAGCAACTCTTTTGTCATCTATGTCAATATGTAATGGATTATGGTCTTCATTTGCTACATTCCCATTTCCAAAATTATGCTTCATTGAATTTGACATCTCGGCTAATAATGATTTTCTTGCTTATAGGATTGTATAATCTATAAACCTTAGAGTTCTCACTGTACCCAACAAAAATGCATTTCTCTGACTTATCATCTAGCTTACTTCTTTTCTCATCATATATGTGAGAATAAGCAATGCAACCAAATACTCTTAGGTGACTAACAGTTGACTTAATCCACTCCATGCTTCTTGTGGTGTAAGGCCTTCAACACTTTTGGTTGAAGTCCGATTCAAGAGATAAACGGCACATGTCACTGCATCTCCCAAAAATTCATTCAAAAGTTTCTTAGCCTTCAACATACTTCTTGCAAGCTCCATTATTATCATGTTCTTTCTTTCTACAACTCCATTTTGCTGAGAAGTTCTTCGAACGGTCTTCTGATGCTTGATTCCATTTTCCTTCAAGAAATATCCAAAACCAATATATTCACCTCCGCGATCAAAACACAATGTTTTCAACTTCAAGTTGCTTTCATTTTCAGTCATTGCTTTGAATGTCTTAAAACACTCGAAAGCATAACTTTTTTCCTTTAGCAGGTAAATCCATGTCTTCCTACTATAGTCATTAATAAATGTGAGAAAATAACAATTACTTCCAAGCATAGTAGTTCGCATGGGTTCACATACATCAGTATGGACAAGCTCAAGAGGTTTTGATGCTCTCCAAGCATTTTCTGTCGGATATGGATTTCGGTGATGCTTCTCCAAAATACATGCTTCACAAAATTGATCCTCCTTTTTAATATTTGGCATTCCTCTCACCATATGTTGTTGACACACGTGAGATAAAGTGTCAAAACTCAAGTGCCGATATGATACTACCAAAGCCATGATGTATCTTTTACCAACATCTCGAAACATAAAAGATTCTATGTTGGTAGTCATATGTACTTTCGTTATGAGACCTCTATTCTTGGTTATGATCTTGCACATGTTGTCTTTGAAGATTAGATCATGCTCTTTCAATACAAGTTGCCCAACACTTAAGAGATTGTGTTTGAGACTTATTACATAATACACATCAGTAATTCTTTTTGCTCCATTCTTTGTCTTGACAAGAATATCTCATTTTCCTTTGACTTCGAGCTTCTTGTTGTCACCAGGCTTCACCTCATTATGTACAGATTCGTCCAAAGTTACGAAAATATCCTTCCTTCCTGTCATATGGTTACTGCAACCACTATCGAGATACCATATATCTTCGGTGCTTGTTTCTTGGACATTGAAGGTGAGAAAAGGAAGACCTTGGTCATTATCTTGTTGTTCATGCATTAGGGTTGTCTTTTCCTGATTAGCCTTTTTGGACCAACAATCTGCTTGAAAATGACCATAACGTCCACAATTGAAACATTTTATGTGAGAATAATGTCCATGACCTCTATCTCTGCTTCTTCATCGACTTTAACTTCTTCTCCTTCCTCTATTTAAAGAAGCTTGATTATCATTTGTTTCAAAATCAGAATTTTTGAAGTCGTTGGATCTTCCATTTCCTCGTTCACCACGTCCACCTCTTCTTCCACTAGATCTCCCTCCTAGAAGAGGTTTGCATTTGAAAAGCTTCTTTTGAAGGAGTAGAATCAAATCGCTAAAATCTAAGCTTATGACATTGGAGAGATCCAATTAAGCTATTGATGGAGAGAGTTGACAAATCTTTGGATTATTTAATTGCAATGACAATGTGTTCGAATGTTCTAGTCATGCTTCTACGGATCTTTTCAACCACTCTTCGATCTTCAATTGTTTCTCCATTTGATCCCAGTTGATTAATAATTAAGAGAACATGGTTGAAAAATTCTTCAATAGTTTCAGCATATTTCATTCTAATGGTATCAAATTCAGCTCGAATTGCTTGCAATCTTACCATTTTTACCTTGTCTTCTCCTTCGTATAGACTTGGTAATGCATCCCATGCTGCTTTAACAGTTGCGGCTCTTGAAACTCTTTCGAAAATATTTTCATCTATAGCTTGGTAGATAAAAAGTAATGCCTTTTGTCTTTCTTTCTATTCAACTAATTGAGTGTTGTTGTGAAATACCTTCCTCACGTTCTTGCTCCACGTATCCATTTTCAACAATATCCCAAAGATCTTGAGATCCATAAAGAACCTTCATTTGTTGACTCCAACGTCTATAATTCTTTCCTTCAAAATGAGGAAGTTGAGGTTACAACATATTGTTGGATGACATCTTTTAACTTTCGCCTTGATACCAATTGATAAGGACAACGACCCTCGACATATCTCCACAATGGTATGATATTGTCCACTTTGGGCATAAACCCTCATGGCTTTATTTTTTGTTCCCCCAAAAGGCCTCATACCAATGGAGATAATTGTCCTCACTTACATACCATGGATATCTTTCTTCCCAAGCCAATGTGGGACTTTGTTAGCACTCTTAACAATCCTCCCCTCAAACAAAGTACCACAGTTGAGCCTCCCCTCAAACAAATCCATACACTCTCAACTGTGAGATTGCTTTTCATCTTGAGGCACAACTGGTGCATCTCAAGGTAACATCTAAATAGAGCACATAAACACATATCACACTAGCTCTTATCAAGGCGAGAAGGAGAACATCCTGATAGAGCATGACACTTGCTTTTACCTAGGCGAGTGGTATACCACCTAGATAGAGCACGACCGAGGCTCACTAATCTTTGTTCCACTTTGAGGATTTCTTTGGCACACAAGTAGGTTTTTTCCATGACTATTGGTGCTTGCTTCAGCCCATACAATGCTTTCTTCAGTCAACACACCTTATTTTCTTCTCCAATATTGACATAACCAAGTGGTTGTTCAACATCTATGCTACTGTTGTTTAAAAAAGATGAAAAAGAATGAAATTCCCCTCCCCAGTCACTTTGTAAGATTTTAATTTTCTTTTCGAACCTATTCTCAACAAGGTTTTTATATTGTACAAAAGTAGAAAGGGCTTCACTTTTGTGTTTGAGGGGATAAATATGAGTGAAATAAGTGTAATTGTCGATAAAGATAATATAAAAACGAAATCCAATTGTGGAACTCACAGGGGAGTGTCCCCAAAGATCACATTGCACAACTTAAGTGGTTGACTAGTACAAGAATTTGAAATAGTTGATGCTAGGAAAACTATGAGTGATTGCAAGTGCACTGGCCTAAGTAATAAAGTGGTATGAGTATACCACATATCACATGCACAAGGAATTGGTCTGATTGGTTGAGTACAGAAATACTTACAATTAATTATGTTTAGAGAATTAAATTGAGAAGCAGGTGATTAAGACAAATTAAAACATGCAAGGAAAGCTAATGATTGAGAACAACAGAGTTAAAGGCATTTAGGGAATTAATTTCACTAATTAGATCCTGCAATTAATTAACTATGCTATTAATACTGTTATCTCATTTAATTACTAGGCCTAAAAGTCTAATTCCAAAGAATCCTCTGTCGAGCTCCTTTTATTCTAGGGTGCAATTAATTAAATCTCGTGTTCGTCTCATTAATTAATCCTCACCCAGCCTTAAGGAACCTTCATTTTAAACCTTCAATTAATTTTCGTTGTTCCTATGTCACTTAGGTAGAATTTAATTGTCATGCATTATTTTTCTAAGTTTAATGTACTCTATCGAGCTTAATTAAACTAACAATCAATTAACCCTATTCCTTACTTTGTTAAAGGCATTAAGAACCCAATGCACAAAGCTATTACGAAGAGATGGAATATCAATAAACGTCAATTAATTAACTACAAAGATCTATTAGCTACATTAATTCCCCAAACTAATGTAATTAGCCAACAACCATATTCAAAACAGTCCTAAAACCAGTCATTACAACCCAATTACAGCAACTCAAAAGGAAAAAGAAGGGAAGAAAGCTAAAACCACATTGATCCTCGACTTTTGCCTCGATCTTCATGATCCCGAGCCTCGAACCTTCACCAAACAACCTCCAAAAGCTCCCTAGCTAACCCAATATGCCATGTTTCCATAAAAGTGGTGTAAAACCCTAAGTGTTCCCCGCACATTGAGTAAAGAAGCGAATTACTTAAAGTTGTTGCCGCGACATCGTTGCAACGCTGTCCAAAACGATGTTGATAATTCTCAGTTATGAGAATTATTCAACTCTAAAACCAAGTTGTTCTTGCTAATTTTGAGGATTTTGTTGACCAACAAGCAAGATAAAAGTAACATTTTGTATAAATTCATGCAAGCTTGTTGAAACTTGATGAATAAAAGAATTTTGAGAAAAGATGAAGAAAGTAGCTTAAGTTGTTGTCTTTTGTGCAGAATTGAAGACTTTGCAAAAGGAATGCAATTGCATTCCATTTGCAATGTAACCAGAAGAACAGAGGAAGGGAGAATGCGATTGCAAACCAATTGCATTCTAAGGCACGCCAAGGAAAGCTCGAAATTCACGGAAATCTCCATGATTCACGCGATTTACACCAATTATGGAGAAATTCCAGCAAGATTATCTTGTCCAGATTTTACCCACGAATCTGGGATCCAATTTTGGAAGGAGATGAAGCTCGACTTTGACTTTAAAAAGGGGAGAAGCCGAGGAGGAAGAAGGAGGTCGTTTTTTGGGTTTTAGTTTCTGTCTTGTTTTTCTCTCGAGAGCAGTTTTTCTTGGGTTTACTTTATGTTCTTCATTTTTAAGCAATTTTTCTGGGTTTATTCTCTTCGTAGACAGCAACCATTTGAATTTCAATTTTGTATTAGATCAGTTCCAATTCAATTTTGTGTTATTCTCTACATTGTAACTCACGGAGATCCTCCGATTTTTAGCTTCAATTGACAAGAAGGCAATTTTCTGCATTTTGTTACAGGTTTTTCCATTATTTTTCAGTCTTTGTTCTCGGCTTCTGTCGTTCTCCAATTTTGTTCTTTGTATCTCTTTTTCTTTTGAGTAACGTTTTGCCAATTTTTTGAATTTTCCCGTGGGTTTCCTTATTCCTTTGAAAACAAAAATTGAACTCCAGTAGCTAATTTAGGAGAAATTGATATTTTTCTTGTTGGTAAGTTAATTAGGTTTTCTTTAAAATTATTTATCTCATCTTTAAAACTATGAAATTTTCAATAAATTATTTTAGGATTTTTGTTTTATCTACAATGAGCTAAATTTCCTCTAGGGGTTCAAGTTGGTGAATGCCCTAAGGAAAAATGTAAAGCTCTAAAGCATAAACAATTTAGTTAGCATGTGTACTTTGTTTGTTTTTGTTGAATTTAATTTTGGGTAAACCTAGCCGGCCAACTAGTGCTTGCTCATCAAGCTCGAACTTAATATCGAAAGAGTTAAGGGAAAGCCGATGTCACAAAAGCAATGGAGGAAAAGGCTTAGAAATAAGTCCTGAACATCGACCCTAGACATAGGGCGAGACTCCAAGACCACTAGGGTTGTGTGCGAAGTATCTAAGTTAGATTAGCCATAGACGTATATGTTTAATCACTTAGTCTCCTAAAGGTTTTGAATCAAAATCGAATAGGAGTTGAACCCGGTTTACTTAGTCTCACATGCTAACTATGATTGCAATTGCAAAGTGAGTCGCATTCTTCCAAAGGTGCTTGCATCACTTGAATCCCTATTTTATTCTTTGAATTTTCACTCTCTTGTTAAATAAAACCAAACTCTCGCATTTTGAACTTTCGGTTACCCCCATTGCGATTTGCAAACATATTTCGTGTCATTCAAAATAGATTTTGTTAAACCCCATTCCCTTGGGTACGATACTCTGGAATACTTCCAGTTTCTTTATTACTTCGATCACGTGCACTTGCGTGTTAGCGGATCAGATGTCATATTCACTTTGCGCATGAAGGTAGCATTACAACGCTATTAGTAGTGTTGCAATGCTACAAACAGAATGTCTAATCCTCACGTGATTCTAGCATTGCAATGCCAGGGAGTAGCGTTGCAACACTAGCTCTTAGGTTTACGTTCTAAAATGAAGCGTTGCAACGCCATCCTCACGGCTCCAACAACTAGTACTTCATCTATTCCACTCCTTCGCTCCTCAAATAGCTCTAATTTAGCATCATTTTCAACATCTTGCTCCAACTTCATCCATTTCTTTTGGAAATTGCTCGGTTTCCTGAAATAGATAAAATATCACCATAAAAGCTCATATTTGTACACAAAACTAGCAATTAATTGGGCCTAAGCAGAGCACTAAATTAGTGCTATCGATAGGAAAAGGTAGACTATAAGATTTTTCTTATTGGCAAGCATTGCAAAAAGTAGATTTTTTATTAAAGGTCAAAAGAACATTATAACTTTTCATAACATACAATAAGATTCGATCAGATGCATGGCCCAGTCTTTAATGCCATATATCTTTTGACACACTACATTTATTAGAATTCTGGGAGGATATATTGGAAGACACAACAAAATTTTTGCTTTGACACAACCCATAGAAATCAAGGACTTGTTGGAGGAATTAGGACTGAAGGGAGCTTGAGACTTTTCTATGGCTGACAATTGAAGGGGAAGAGATAGTTGGTAGATCCCATTTTTAAGTGTTCGTTGCAGTACTACCTTCATGGTTTCCTTACCCTTCACAAAACAACAATTAGGGTGAAACTCAACAACAACATTATTATCAGCAGTCTACTTAGCAACACTTAATAAGTTTCTCTTGATGTGAGGTACATGGAGAACATTTGTCAATCTAATAGGCATTTGATTTGAGAAAACAACCCTGTCACCAACATGAGATATAGATAATTTAGTTCCATCACCAACAGTTAAAGAGCTAGAACCATAATATTTAGCTTTAAAATTAAGATTACCGGCATCATTAGTGATATGATTTGTTGCCCCACTATCTGCTAGCAAATTTGGATCAGTTAAGATTGCTGGAGTAGCAATAAAAGTTGAAGGACCTGCATTGACTTTGTTATTATTGCCTCTTAGATTGTTAAACTCCTCTTCAAACTTGTGATGGAAAATAGCAGCCACATGACCAAAGTTTCCACATAGCTCACAGGTGGGTTTGTGGAGTTGTTTCCTCTGAAATTTTGAGACCTATCTCTACCTCTTCAACCTTGAGAGTTGCCACTATTTTCCCTACTTTGAGAATGATAGCCACTCATCTCAAAATTATTATTTTGATTTCGAAAAAAATTTCCATTTGAGGAGAAACATTGTTGCTTCGAAGATCTCTCATTATTCACCTGTCTACTATAGACATAATTAACACTAGCATCTCCAAAATCTCCATTAGCATTCACAACATTCAGACGAAGTAGTTTTCCCTCAAATGTAACTAAGGTTGAATAGACATCTTGCAGGGTTAGAGAGATCTTACCTTTGATTTGGCATATAATCGGTATATATTCAGCATCTCGACATGCTACAACATATGAAATTAAATCATCATTTGAAATCGGTGACCTAGTAAATTCATATTTTCTGAAGTTTGTTTCATCAATGATAGATATTTAGTCATCCCCATTGTTCCTTTCATCGTATTCTGAAGAATCGATCTTAATTGAATTATTCGAGCCTTACTTATCGCACCATAGAGTTCCTCCAGAGCCAACCATACTTCTCTTGAGGTTGTTAGATTCACGACTTCCGATGCTATAGAGGGAGACATCGAGCTGAATAACCAGCCAAGAAGGGCTTGATCTACTGTTGTGCATTCATCAAATGTTGAGTTAACCTTAGAGTTATAGGAACCTGCTTCACCGCTGGAGTTTAAGAATTGTGCTGGTTGAGTTTTAGTGCCAAGCACATATCCATTAACCTTCTGGCCTCGAAGAACCGCTAGGACCATGCCTCTCCATAGCCGAAAGTTTTTATCATCGAGCTTAATGGTAAGAACCGTGCTCAAGGGATGCCCAAAAGAATTGTTAATAACAGTGTTGATCGAACTAGCAGTTGCTATAATGCTTTGAGTCTGCATTGTAGTGTTGCTTACGTTTGTATCCGACATGACTTTGGCCATTTTAGGCTTGGACACCAAGAGCAAACTTTGAGAAGAAGAGGAAAAAGACAGAGGAGAAAGCAAGCGATGAAAGGAAGAAATTTAGGTAAAAAAATGATTCTACACACTTTTTTCATTAGAGAAAATTGCTATTAATGAGTTATACAATACCTTGATAGCACACATACAATTGTACCAATGTGAGAGCAACACCTAATAGTAATATACAAAAATTATAGAATAAAAGTTGATTCTAGAATATTTGTCTAAAACGACATCGTAAAGTACTTATGTTATAACATCCCTTGATCCATGCAACCCTCATACTTAACATACATTGAATTTCCTCCTAGTTTATGCAAGACATATGACTAGATTAGTAGATAATCAACTTCCATTGTTTATTGCAAAAAGTACAGTGCCACATTGCCAGCTGCTTGTACTAGTCTATTCTAACCGTTCTTAATTGAATCTGACAATTAATTAAACAAGCTTAATTGCATAAACCTAGAGAAAAATCGTTCGAAATATCATGTAGGTCTCATTCGAACATGCCTAATTAATCGCTTGCTTAAGTGTCCTTAGTGCTAATTGATTAATTAGTTGGAATAAGCCCACTCGTAATTAGTCGTACCTGTCAATTATTACTCCTATGTCACTTCAGTACTTTAAGGGTGTTAATTGGATTAATTAAGTCCTAATTTTCTTTGTCGAGCTCAATTAAGACTAAGTTCAACTAATTATTGGCCAAATAAACAAAAGCATTAAGAACAATCCAATTAAATGCAATTAATCAAGCAATTAAAAGTCAATGATCACAATCAATCCATAAATTCAATCTTAAATGTGTTCTTAAACCCTAAACAAGTAAATCTAGTCCATAATTATCATTAAACAGCACAGTACAACATCTTAAAGTCCCTAGATACATAAAATAGAGAGAAGATAATGGGGAAGAATATCGTTGTTTATGAATTCTTGACTTATGCCTCGAAATTTTACAATCTCGAGCCTCAAAACTGCTCCTGAACACCCCATCTCGAGCGCCACAGGTCCCAAGGAGGCAAGTTATCGATATTAGGGCTAAAAACCCCCAAAAGGTCTCCCTCAGATGAAGAGAAAGCGAAGACTAAATACCCTATGTCGCGACAGCATTGCAATGCTAGGGACAACGTTGCAACGTCGTCCCAAATGTTGCTATTTTGCCTTCAGTGCAGGAGTAGAGTTGCAAAGCTACAGACGGAACAATACTTCTCTGCACGTTTCTAGCATTGCAACGCTAGCTCTCAGGTTTGCACAACATATTTAGGCGTTGCAACGCAATTTCAAGTGTCGCAACGCCGTCTTCGCGGCCCTAATTGCTAGTGCTTTAACACTTCTTGTCCTTAACTCGTCCAAAAGCTCTAATTAAGCTCCATTTCCACCATAATTCTCCAAAATCCATAATTATGCTTCCAATTGCTCGGATCCCTAAAATTAACAAATAATTCACATAAAAGCTCACATTTATAGCGCATAACTTGCTAAAATAAGGCATAAATATAGCAGTAATTTAGGGCTATCAACCGCCTTGCGTACGTGCTCGGAATGTCAGGGGAGTACATTTATTCTCTTCATTGTTCTTATTCTTTAGTTCTAGATACATCGGGGACATAGGACAACTTTATAGGGGCTAGATGTATGTTGTCACCTTGATAGGCTTAGGCTAGCTCTGCGGTGGTTATTGCAATAGAACTTGTGATGTTTTGCTCAGGAAGAAAAAAGGTGTTTATTTGCATAGTAAAAGAAACAAATGAGAAAAGAAAGAAAGGGCTTAAAAGAAAAAAAAATCTTATTGAGAAGAGAAAAGAAGAAGAAAAAAAAAACTCGTTGTGTGCTTATGGATCTTAGGTGAAAATAGCTACCCCTATCGTGATCAATCAGGCCATCCATTGAGAGAGTGCTCTGGATAAGGGTCCCTACGATAGGTGTGTGAAAACTAGCACCTTTTAGATAAAAGAAAGCAAGTTTAACACAAGTTTGTTTGAGTTTTAGGCACCTAAGCTTAGCATTGCTTGTTTGACTGTTCTTTGCTCTTTTGTTAGTTCTTTGGCCAGTGTAGAAGGAAGATAGACTTGAAGCCCTTATAAGCCTATCTCGCGCTTGTAGGAAGCATGTTAGGATGGCTAATTGCACACACACACTCAAGAATTGCCAAGAATTGTTTTTAAGTTTGCTCATAGGTGGATAGTGCAATGTTTAATGCTCCTTGTGTATGCAATTTTCATTAGCTTAATGAGCATTGAGGATTGAGCCATGCATGTAGTTTCCACTAATTCTTATTTGCCTGTATGTCTTGCTCGAGGACTAGCAAGGTTTTGGTTGGGGGTAATTTGATGAGAACTAATTTCAACATGCCTATTTATGCCTAAATTATGCTTTTTCCTTTCATTTTCTTAAAATTAATTGATTATTTTGTAGGAATTGAGAGAAAGGTTTATTTTTGAAAAGTACGTGGAATCAGGAAGAAAACGAGCCAAACCAAAGGTCAATCGGACGTCCGAGCAAAAATATATGAAAGATTGACAATTATACCTTTGAGGAGCATCGATGCTGCAAGGCAGTAGCCTCGGATGCAGGACAACATGGGTAGTGTCTGGGCGCTGTCGCAAGTCCAGAATGCACAAATACAGGACATCGTCTCGACATTGTAATAGTAAGCACCCCAAGAGACTACAGTGAGCCCCATTGATGCTGCAGCGAGGCCACCTCGAAGCTGATCTAATTAAGGGTATCGTCTCGACTCTACTTCGATTTCTATACAAGCGCCATTTTCAATTTAGGGTTTTTTTTTTTTACTCCAGCACTCATTTTTTGATTTCTCTCCTCCCTCTCCTATATTTTAGACATTTCTTAGCTTGTTATTTCATTTTGGACTTGTATTTGGACACAAAGATCGATGTGGACGATGTTCGACTACGAGTTTTCGGCTAATTCGAGGTAATTAGGGAAATTTTTGCAACATTATGAGGATTTTATAATTATTTCAGTATTAATGTATGGCTTTTATGGTTTATAAACTCTTAGGTATAAGTCTTAGCATGCTCTTTATTAACGGAATTGACAACTCGTATTAATTTAGGCCCAATTTGATAACCATTTAGTTTTTGGTTTTTGGTTTTTGAAAATTAAGCCTATAAATACTACTCTCATCCATGGATTTACTTGTTTTGTTATCTACCTTGTACCTATGTTCTCAAAAACCAAGCCATGTTTTGAAAACTAAAAAAAGTAGTTTTTAAAAAGTAGTTTTTGTTTTTAGAATTTGGCTAAGAATTCAAATGCTTCCTTAAGGGAGATGAAAACCATTGTAGAGAAATTGAGAGAAAACAAGCCTAATTTTAGAAAACCAAAAATCAAAAACCAAATGGTTATCAAACGGGGCCTTAGAGTTTTGCTTTGTTATGCTAGTATTTTGTGGGAAACTTCAATCTCTAGCTTAATTTTAGTAGTAAAGGGGCCAGTAGCTGTCGTCAGTCAAGTTAAGTAGGACTACTTAATCGCGAGAACGAGGTAGGCTCTAGAGTTACTATGCATGTGATAGTTTAATTCAAAGGACCCGTCGTGTTAACCTGTTGCATTTTGACATTTCTTGTATCTTAAACCCCAATTCTTTGGGGAGATCCTTTGAGGCTTCGGGGAGCCTGTCGATCTTAAATCCATGCATTAGTTTACATTTTGAGTAGTCATGCGATTAAATGTTGACAACGGATCTCAATTTACCTTGAGCTAGCATTTTTTCTTTTATCTATGAGTTTACTTTATCCCTAATTTCGATTGCATGTTTAGTTTTAACCAGGTTATTCTTTGCTATTGTTTTATTGAATTTCCTCGCCATTTATTTGCCCTTGCATAAAATTTTCCCCTCTATCGGTTCTCAAAATCAAAGAAAGAAAGCGAAGTAGCCATAATTCCGCCTCCATGTGTTCGACCCGGCCACTATTGCTACAAATTAGTGGTTGGTTATAAATTTATTTGACAGTGCCTTCGACCAGCTCACTTTCACTCACCATCCCAAACTTCAACCTTTCAATGTCCCCATTGACAAAGATCTAGAAAAAACAAATGGTTGGGTGCACAAATTTGGGTAATTAGACTTGTTAAGCATTAAAACTAAACTTTCTTAAGCTCCTTAGGCAGTCTAAATACAAGGATAATCTGGACTTGACTGCATTATGAAGAAAAGTGACTGATAAAGTACATGATGTTGAAGACTCTAAGTTATATAAAGCATTTTATAGTTGAGAGAGCTCTAGTTATCATCATTAAGGGCGTTTTATCATCACAACTAAGGAAAACATTTTGAAAACTTGTTGAGAACATGATTAAACTATTATGTGCCAATTGATTCTAAAGCCTACCACATGCAAAGTAATGAAACAATTTACTCTTGATTACTAATGTGGTTGTCAGCTTAGTGCTACTAAAATTAAGCAAGAGGCTGAGGACCCCAACATTTACTCAAGCATAGCTACAAACCCGCTAACTTAGTCAACTTATCAAATCAACAAAATTAGAGAATTACTAAGTATCAAACAAGAATCAAAAGCTATAAAAGCGTGTTGTGATTAATAAAGAAATTAAACCCAAATCCTCTTAATGTTGCAATAAAAATCCCTACAA
Source organism: Trichosanthes truncata (assembly GCA_033996785.1). Taxonomy (NCBI): domain Eukaryota; kingdom Viridiplantae; phylum Streptophyta; class Magnoliopsida; order Cucurbitales; family Cucurbitaceae; genus Trichosanthes; species Trichosanthes truncata. The sequence continues at coordinate 14,555,756 of MU867261.1, read as the reverse complement.
TACCTTAAATTAATGATTACACCAAGCTGGACATCGTCTTCATGAATCCTGGGGCCATAATATAAGCTAAAATAAAAGAAATTGTCTAAAAACTATCAAAGCAGTGAAAATGGGTGGAGAAATCGAGAATGGGCTATCTAGAAACAAAGAGTGAACCCTAAAATGGAAAAATATGTATTTATATAGCTCGCAGTAGCGTCGAGATGCTGAAGACAGTGTTTCGATACTGCCAGCGTAGAGGGGGGCTTGCCACAACATTGTGGGATGGTTAATGGGAGGAGACTTGTGACAGAATTGAAACGATGTCCTGCATCCATAGCTACTGCCTTACAGTGTCGAGAAGAGGCTCTATGTAAGTCGAGACGCTGCTTCAGGGACATTTTGATCAATTTAATTTTTTCTTCATTTGGGCACTGGATTGACCTTCGATTTCGCTCATTTTAACCCTAATTTGTCATAAAGGCTCTGAAATGCACCTTAAACTCGAATTCCTACAAAATACATGATAATTCTCTTAAAACCCATTTAGCTAACATCATTTAGGGCCCGTTTGGCCCATGGAGTAGGAGTTGGGGGGAGTGGACATATTAAGTCCACTCCTCGTTTGGCCCACAGGTTTGCATAACCCGGATTTTATTTTGCAACTCCCTGAACTTCAACAAAAATCACTGTTGAAATCCGCACACAACCCCATGAGACATCATGGCATTTGCAACCTTTTTCGTATTCTATCATCTTCGATTTTCTCTCATCTTCTCTTTTCTCTCTCATGCGAGGTCTGTTTTCTTCTCTTTCCTCTTCTCAAACCTTTGGCGAAAGCTTTGTGGTATTGTTTGCTTTGCATCGTCTTTTCTCTTCATTGTTCTTCTGTCTTGGCCGAGGTCCCGCTCCTATATTTGATCTGTCAATTTCACCATTTTTTTCCCAACGTTTGAAACCCTAACCATACATCTGGTTTCTTCTTTCGTAATCTGTCGATTTGAAATTTGTTTATGCAATATATGCAATTCTAACCATAGATCTGTGGTTTTTTTCGATTTAGATGAAACCCTAAGCAAATCCTTTTGTTTTGTGTTTCAGATCCGTGCTAAAATCCACTCGCCGCTTCAAACAACCATTGCGTAGAGTCCCTTGCTGCTATTTTGTTTCTATTTCCTCATCTATAATTTCTTAGCACCTTTCTTTCGGTCTGTGATGCTGAATGTTCTGTCTGAGTGACCATAGGACGGATCGCTTGGTAGGGGAATTCTACATTAGTTTGAAGCTTGGTGGGTGGGTCTACTCACAACAGGTTTGTTCTCTATCCCTTTTTAAACCAGCCGATGATGAGTACAAACCTCCCTCTATATATATATATATATATTTTATGAAACTGATTTTGTTAGGGCTTGTCTGATTCTGATTTTGTTTGGGCTTTTGTGATTACTTACATATTGTGCTATCTGTTCTGTCTTCAATATGTTGAATTGGATTTCAATGTTCTGTCCAGTTATGTGTTCATCTATGTTCTATCTGTGCTATCTGTTCTATTCACCCCAGTTATGTGATCATCTATGTTTTGTCCTCTGTTTTGGTCTCTGTTTTTTGGTTAAATTGGATTTTAGTCTCCGGTTTTGTGTATACCTATGCTCTGTCATCTGTTTTGCTATATGTTATTGGGTTAAATTGAATTTTAGTCCCCCAGTTATGTGTATACCTATGCTCTGTCATCTATTTTGCTATCTGTTTTTGGGTTAAAATAAATTTTGGTCCCCCGGTTGTGTGTATACCTATGCTCTGTCCTCTACTTTGCTCTATGTTTTTGGGTTAAAATGAATCTTAGTCCCCTAGTTGTGTGTATACCTATGCTCTGTCCCTTGTTTTGCTCTCTGTTTTTTGGTCAATCTGTTCAGTGTAATTCAATTAATCCGAACAATATTTGATGCTTCTTTGTGCTCATCACTTTCATATGAAATCTAATTCATATGAATGAATAATCTACCTCTGAGGCCGGTTTACTTCAAGTTACTATTCAGTTTAGTCGTCCTTACTTCAAGTTACTTCAGAAATGGATGGATTAATGTGTATCTTGTCATGTAACATGGTTGGTATAACTTGATAGGTGCCTTTAATGCATTTAAAAATATTATATATATATTGTACTTGTACTTGTATTAAATGTTGTTTTTTCTCTCAACCACCTCAACTTAAATCCAATTGTCTTTCTCCCTGCACTTCCATCTTTTCAATTCCATCTTTTCATACTTCATTTTCCCACTTGTTGAGTTAATTGAATACGGTAGGTGCACTTACCTATCCACAATATTGCGAACTACCACCTTTCATTTTTCCTTTATATATGCACTTACATTCTCTATCACGTTGAGCACAACTCCACTCCACCATAACATTTCTGCATTCCACGGTGAGTGTAGTACTTAATACGAGTTTCTCTTCTTCCGTTATATACATTATTTCCTATTACATATTCTTTCATTGACTAACCAATGTATTGTCTCCTATTGTCATAGAGTTGGTCTCATTCCACATCCAGCCACCCTCTTTACCATATCGGTCGAAACCTCGTACCTAAGGTAATATTTTTTTGGTTTATTCCTTTTAAATTTTAATAGTATGTTTCATCTCTTCCTCTCGACCTTCTACCACCTTTTTGGTTAAATATTCTTCCCTTGGATGTATTCTTTGTAGGGTGGCAAGTACTATTCTATTCGACCCTAGATTGAGGTTCGTTAATTTACAAATAGAAATGATTCTATTATGTATATACATTACATTTTACACTATTTTTTTATGTATTATTTGGTCATGCTTCCCTTTTTCCAATCAGGTTTTTTAATGTATTATTTACATGCCATGTGGGACATTTGTGGCACCATTTTTTCATGTATTGTTTGGACATTTTTTATGTACTATTTTTGACACGTACCAATGTTATATATTTCTCTTCTACCATCGCTTATTAAATATGTTGAAGTTCTACCATTTCGTTTGTTTAAAAAGTCATGTACAATGCATTGTTTCCAAATTCGATACAATTAAAACAAGTCTTCTTTGTCACTTTTGTTTGAAAATAGTATTTTCTTGAATTTAAATTCAAATTAAGAACCATACGGTAAACAAGTTAAGTTGAAAATAGAATCTTTTTTATTTGTCACCCTTGTTTGAAAATACTTGATTTCATAAAAAGTACTTTTTTTATGTCAATTATTCTACTTTAATTGAAAAAATAACCAAGTGTATAATGAACTTTGAAGGAGAAAAAAAAACCTAATGAAAAATATATAATTTTTAAAGAACAAAGGTTTTTTCAATCTTCAATTAGAATATTAAGGTCGTGTCAAATCGCAATTTTCTTTTTGGAAGTGAATGTACCTAAAAGAAGTTCTGTCAAGTAAGTTACTTTTGTCAACACAAAAGAACTATTGTTTTGAAAATAATATTTTCTTTTAAATATCATTCGAATTAAGAACAATATAAAGAGGACTTCTTAAAATTAACTATAGTACTTTGGAAAGAAAAAATCTTAGATGTAGTTCCTTTACAACCTACACTACATTTTTTGAAAAAAAAAAAATTTCTTGTAACCGGTTGATGATAGTATTTTTCTTGAACATAAATTCAAACTAAGAACTAAAGAAAAAAAAATAAATTAAATAACATAAGCTATTTTGGATCCAAACTATCTTTAAAAAAAAACACACAATATTTTCCTTGAAGTTGAATTCAAACTAAGAACGTTCCATATAAAAACGTTATTTTTGTAAATAACCTAAACTATTTTGAAAAAAAAACCAAACCATAAAATATTCAAACATCTAAACCGCTAAAAAACCCTAACCCCCCAAAAAAATCCTAACCCCTAAAAAACATCAACCTCCAAAAACCCTAAAACCCCTAACCCCTAACCCCTAAAAAACCCAACCCTCTAAAAACATCAAACCCTTTAAAAAATCATAACCCCCAAATAACCCTAACCCCCCAAAAAAATCCTAACCCCTAAAAAAATATCAACCTCCAAAAACCCTAAAACCCCTAACCCCTAAAAAACCCAACCCTCTAAAAACATAAAAAAAAATCATAACCCCAAATAACCCTAACCCCCCAAAAAACCTAACTTCTAACCCCTAAAAAACTCTAACCATAACCCCCCCCCCCCCCCCCCCCAAAAAAAAAAAAAAAAAAAAAACCTAAACTGTAAAACCGAGATTTCACGAGATTTTTCCTTGAATTTTCTAAAAAAAAAAGAAAAAATGTTTAAAACATTTGTTTGGGGTATTAAGGAGAAAATAATATGTGTGGGTTTTTTTTTTAAAAAAAAAAAAGAAAGAAAGGAAAATAGGGAAAAGGGAAAAAAAAAAAAAAAAAGAAAGTGGAAGTTTTTTTTTTATTCATTTTACAAATATACCTTATTCTACCCATCTTGCATCTCATTTACCAAAGAGAAGAAAGGGCTTCGTGGGAGAGGATGAGAGAAAGAGAGGAAGGAGGATTTTCTTAGTTTTGAAGTTGAAGAAGAAGGGGAGAAGATTCAATTCAAGGTTGCATGACAGATTTGGTGATCAATCCTGCTCACTGCTGATATTTAGATCGTTTTGAGCTCCACAAGAAGAATTAAGAGGTGAGGTTTGATTTTCTGGAAAGTTAGCTCATTTTCGAACAAATTTCGTGAAGGAAGCTCTAGCAAAATCTGACTTTAAGTTGTTGATTTGTAAAGGGGAAGTCAGAGGGGAAAATCTGCTGTCAAATCTGAGAAACCTCTGGTTTTTGGGTCGTGCTGGTCTGTAGATTTTGAATTAGAAGCTCTGTTAGGTATGGTTGGAAAGCTTATTTAATTTCCTAAAACTTTTATGAAGAAGTTGTGGGCGAAATATGATTGGAAGTTGCTTTAAAATGCAGGACAAGTTAAGGGTGCAGCAGGAAAACGCTTCTGGAATTGCAGAAACTGAATTTGAGGGAGGTAGCTTTCAAGGTATTTACGGACACATTCTTTGGGAATCTCAATTCCATTTCTTCATATGAGTTGTAGAGGGTTCAAAAAGGAATACTCTGGTATAAAGTACATCATTTTTGGCCAAGTAATGAGGAAGTAATGAGTATGTGAAATTAGGGTATGGAAGTGGTAGAATACTGGAAGTAGATAGAATGGTTTTGCAATTCTAAGCTTGGAATTCATGAATTCAAAGTTCTAATGCTTGGGTTTTGGTTTATTTGACAGGCCAAGAGGAAATAGGTCGAGTATACGGGCCGAGGATCTAGATCTAAAGCTGTGAGTGACAAAACGAATTTCGGAAACATATTCTATGCTTGAAATCGTGTCTATGTGAATATAAGACTTCTTAGAAAGGAATTAGCTTAAATGTTTTATGTTTTCTGAACACATGGTTATGAGCATACATGATTGCCTAGGAATGATTTTAAATGCTCGTGGTGAGCTTAGATTTTTCCAACGAAATTTACATGTGAGCATGTGTTTATTGATTTGCTAAAATCTAGCGAAAATGTTATGATTTCAGGCAAGCATGCTCTAGCAAGTAATGTTTAAAGATTATCATGTGTTTTTCTGAGACTCGAATGAGTAAATGAGTGAGATATTGAGCCGAGGCTGTATAGTACCGTGTGCACACAGGTCATTTTCTGTTGTCAACGTTGAGTCTACTCCGTGACAACAATGCTGTCGTGAGTGCTGGGCGGGCCCAACTACGACAAAGACGATGGGAGTGCTGGGCGAGCCCCACTACATCGTAGAGTGAACGTTGGTTGTACTGGGCGTGCCCTACACAACGTAGATTGTCATATGTTTCTAGATGGTTAATATTCTTGGTATGCCTTGCGAGTTTTTAATGACATACCTGTTGGATTTCTGAGAAAGACTGTGATAATTATACGTTTATATTTAGCGCTTGACTACCGACACATATGCCCAGGGTTTACCATATGTTGTAATTTGCGAGTTAATAGTTATAAATTCAGTCACTCACTGAGCTTCCCAGCTCATTCTTTCAATGTTTTCTAACTTTTCAGGTAGTGATCGAGCTCCCGGTGCCTGAAATCCTGCCATAGTCTGCCGAAAGCTCTACGAGTTTGATATTTTGTACGTGGGTGGAACTGTATAGCAGGTCCAAACATTTTGTAGTTATTCTGAGAGGAACGTATAGTTATATTCGTGTATGCACTAGTGGTCGTGGTTGTGTAATCATGTTTGGGATGTATTTGGTTGTAGTACTCCCTACCCGTTTAGTAGTTCAAATGGGGTTTAAGTAGGGCTGCTCCGTATGTATGTATAGTGACTTTCAAACTTCCGCTGTGTTGTGTTTAGACATTTTAAATTCAAGTATAGTATGTTTATCAGGTTTAACAGGGTCACAGGTATCGTTAGGGAGGAAACGATGTCTGTTGGCTTCACGCCATCTTCTGGGCTGAGTTAGCAGGTGGTTCGGGAGGGGGTGTGACATAAACCCTAACCCCTAACCCCTAAAATACCGTAACCCCTAGACCCTAAAATCCTTGAACACATACACCCTAAATTCTAAACCCTGAATCCAACAATAAATGGTATGAAAAAATGAATATGGACTTAATAGTATTCATTAAATTCCCATATTGTAATAGGTGAGCTATTAGCATTTAACTAATTATATCTTCAATTTAGGGTTATGGGGAATTCAAAATGCTATGTCGTATTCCTTGATCGTAACCCAGGGATTTACACATCGTGGGTTGAACTCCACAAAGAAGTGAATGAATTTAGAGGAGAAGTTCACAAGTCATATGCAACCTATGGGAGACTTATCTACCGTTGGTGGAATTTGCGTAGAATAACAGTTATGATTCTAGCATCGGAAGGGCACCATACGAAGCATTGTATGGAAGAAGATGTAGAACCCCTATTTGCTGGGACGAGGTGGGAGAAAGAAAGCTGATGGGACCAGAGTTAGTCCAAGTTACCTCGGAGAATGTTAAATTGATCAGGGAAAAGCTGAAGACAGCCCGGGATAGACAAAAGAGCTACGCTGACAAGCGAAGGAGAGATCTAGAATTAGGAATCGGAGACAGAGTTTTCTTGAGGTTGTCCATATGGAAAGGTATTTTACGGTTCGGAAGGAAAGGGAAGCTGAGCCCGAGATATATAGGGCCATACGAAATTTTGGAACGTGTAGGGCCATCTGCTTACAGACTAGCTTTACCTATGGAGTTGTCGCGAGTACATGATGTGTTCCATGTATCAATGCTAAGGAAATACGTTCCGGACCCATCCCATGTGCTCAAGGTACAACCAGTGCAACTGAAGGAGAATTTAACTTATGAAGAGGAACCTACACAAATACTTGATAGGAAGGAGCAGGTACTCAGGAATAAGACGATACCGTTGGTGAAAATATTGTGGAGAAACCATGGGGTCGAGGAAGCCACATGGGAGAGTGAAGACCAAATGAAAGAAAAGTACCCACGACTATTTCCGAGCTAATGACGTTGTTGAATTTCGAGGACGAAATTCTCTTTAAGGGGGTAGTAAATTGTAAGCCCTAAACTCTCATTTAATCTTATTGCACTTATACATGAAGTTTGATGCACGTAAATTGGTATAGGTTGCACTAAAGGATGCCGTGGTTGATTTTGGGAATTTCCTAAGTTGTGGACTATAACGTGCACAAAGCTTCATAAGGAAACAGGTTAGGCAATGAGATAAGCATATTAAGAGTTGAGTTAAAGTAAGTTAATGTCATGAGCAAGTTGGGTACACTTTAGGTGTATTATGTGTTGAATGCAAAAGCTTTAATTTCTAATTAAATTAGTTAAAGTTTATTCTATGGATTAGGTGGATTTAAAAAGACTTAAAGACTAAAGGAAGAAGTAGGAGCTGGCCAATGTATATGAACTCACGGATTAGTGTTATTGATGAAGAAGGAGCTGTCCATCTCTTGTGAATCCAATAGCCAGCTGGAAGCTCTAGGAAATGGGTCAACTTCAAACGGTCATATCTCTCAATCTACTTAAGCAAATTCGATGATTCTTGAGCCAAAATCTCAGAAATTGAATGACGAATAAGTTTGTAGGCTGTTGTGAGGAAATACAAAGATGAAGGTCGTGAAAATTTAAGAAAATTGAGAGGTGTTCCCAGTTTCTCGGCCAGCAGAACAAGGTGAAGAAATCTGGAGATTTTGAGCTATTGAGAACGAATTAGAAGCTCAAATTTTGAGGTAAGTAAGTGTAGACGTTGTATTTGAGGGTTATCAAATAAAATTGGGTGGTTGTTTTGCTAAATTTTGAGAAACCCATGCTGGAAGTCGAATATGTATTTTTCGGTTCAAAATAGAAGGGGCTAGAGAGATTAAGGAATATGTGTTTCCAATTTGTTATACCCTACAGCCAAGTGTGTGCAATTACTGTGCTATGAGTTATGTGACTGAATTGGATCTATTTTTGGGCCAAGTAGCAAAAGGGATTAATGTTATGGAATTCATTTTCAGGGCAAACGGTGATGGGAGAAATTTATAAGCCTTGGAAGCCTTCCGGTGATTGTGAGTGACTTTGTTCGAGAACCTATGCTTTGATCTTTATTTCTTCAAAAGCTTAATAATAATAGATATTGAAGCATGCTTAAACTACTTTATACTCATTTTTCATTGAACTCCTAATAATATGTCAGTTTTGAAGGTTAAGCATAATTTTAACTAGTTTGTTACTCCACGTTCAAGCATGAAAACTAAGTTTTGGGAGTAAGTTTTTCTTAGAAGTACCCTGCATTAATCCATTCTAAAACATGTTTGAATTTCCAAAACTTAAAGTATGAATGTTTGGCTATGTTAAAGAAATTATGCGTTAAGAACACGAAAAATGAGTTTGGTCAGTGAGTTCTCTTTTAACCATACGATGAACTTAACTTTTGGCTGACACTTGAAGTTGGAAGCTGGTTTAAGATGAATGTTTGTGCTTATGTTGAGAACTTGCTGAATGTGATTCCAAAACATGTTTTCTAACTATTTAAAGCATGCCCTTGTATATTATTAACCCCGGTACTGAAGGACACGGAGAAGGTACCTGGGAGGGAGAAAACTTGACCCCCGATACTAAAGAACAGTGAGAAGGTATTCGGGTGGTAGTTGGTTTGCCCCAATACTGAAGGACATGGAAAAGGTATTCGGGGAGACTAGTGAGCTTAAATGGCATTCCATGTGCACGTGAGAGAGGTATTGAAGCTGTTGGGTTAGCGAGGACTCTTCCACAGCTAGGGTTTGGAAGGGTACCATTTTATGAGTTTTCTTTATCATGAGATATTACGTTTTGAATTACCTATACTTGATTTCGATGCCTACATTATGAGTTTTTATGCTTTGATTTTCGTGGTGTTTAAAGCTTGTAATTTGGTGGCATTGTTTAATTACTTTTGATGCTTTACCTTTGAACGCATAACTTATTAAGATAATCACTCACTGGGCTACCCAGCTCACGTTTTCAACATGTTTCCTCTCCCCAGGTAGCTAACGAGTTCCCGGTGCTTAGCCTCGACAAGACCTGTTTGCCACCACGCCTCTTTAGCTCCTTGTATATATACTTCCACATGTATATAGTTTTGAAATAAAAGCATTCTAGCCAGGTTGTAATAGACTTAAGTATGTTATGACTTGTTATGAAAGCCTAGTATGGGGGAATGAATGCATCTTGCTCAGGTGTGCAACTGTGCGCTCAATTTTACTTGTTCATACATGCTACGTTGTGTACAATCTCGGGTTGAGATTGGGTTGGGCAGGGAGTGCCAGTAAGAGGGCTGGTATTCTCTGTCTTCGCATCCCTTCCTGGGTTAGGCAAGTGAGCAGGGAGGGGGTGTGACAACACGAGGATAGATAGAAGGTGTTTTTCCATCCTGTGTAGTATGTTGCGAACAATATGAGGGTTAGAGGCGACAGAATATGTAGATGTGGAGGAGATGGTCGCCATGTTCTTGCACATCCTAGCGCATGATGTTAAGAATCGAATGATTCGTAGACACTTTGCAAGGTCTGGTGAGACGGTGTCTAGACACTTTAACTCTGTACTTAGCGCAGTATTGCGACTACATGAGATTTTACTAGCGAAACCGGAGCCTATAACGAACTCTTGTACTGATGGGAAGTGGAAGTGGTTTGAGGTACACATAATTCAGTTTGTCCTTCCATTATATGGGCTTTAGAATGATGTACATAACTCCCGTAATGTATGCCTTTGCAATACATAATTGTTTGGGTGCATTGGATGACACGTACATAAAGGTGAATGTAAGCGCCGCTGATCGACCGAAATATAGAACGCGTAAGGGTGAGATCGCGGCCAACGTGCTTATTGTTTACTCTCCGAGTGGAGAATTCATTTTCGTAATGCCAGGATGGGAAGGGTTCGCAGCTGATTCTCGAGTTCTTCGAGATGCAGTATCAAGGCCTAATGGCTTGAGGGTTCCCAAGGGTAATAAACCAAACCATGCACTAGTAATACATGTTAATATTTTACATACACGACTCCCTAGGTCATGTGTTGAATGGTTCACATTATACAGGATATTATTATCTTTGTGATGCTGGGTACCCAAATGCAAAGGGATTCCTGGTGCCGTACAGAGGGGAGCGATACCATCTCTCTGAGCGGCGTGGAGCAGCGAATGAGCCAACTAATCCAAGGGAATTATTTAACATGAAGCATTCATCTGCGAGGAACGTAATTGAGAGGGCCTTCGGAGTGTTGAAAGGTAGATGGGCCATTCTGCGTGGTAAATCCTTTTACCCTGTCCAGACCCAATGTCGAACCATAACAGCATGCTGCCTTATCCACAATCTTATCAGCCGAGAGATGGGTTCGAGTATAGCGTTGGAAGGTTGGGAAGAGGAAGACTCACCTTCAAGTTCATTCAGTGGAGATCATATAAATTTCATTGAAAGTTCTACCGAATGGAGCCAGCGGCGGGATGAAATGGCTAAACAAATGTTTGCTGAATGGACACAGTCGTGATCATGGAGGATGTTAATTATTATTATTCAACTGTTACTGAACTTCTTGCTCATAAATTTTTGAATTATAACTTTTTGCTTATAACCATTTGAATTATAACTTTTCTGATTATCAACTGAATTTATGCGTTATTCCACTTACTATCATACATACTTATTGAGATATAACCCAAATAAAGTGAAATATGTGGCGATCTGTACATATGCATGTAGGACAATGGCAGGAGTAAAGAGAATGAAGAAGCACTCATGGACCAGGTTCGAGGATGCGAAGTTGGTGGAATGCCTCGTCGCAATTGTCCAAGAGGGATGCTGGAGATTAGACAATGGAACATTTAGGCCTGGATACCTATCACATCTGCTACGATTGCTCTGGGAAAAAAATATCAAACTGCACAATTGAAGCAACAACCACGATAGACTGTAGGGTAAAGAGTCTGAAGAAGCAGTACACAGCCATCTCCGAGATGCTAGGTATCGGGTGTAGTGGATTTGGGTGGAATGATGAGTTTAAATGTGTGGAGGCTGAGAAGGACGTATTTGACGCATGGGTCAGGGTAAGATTTCTGATTTATATCGTATATATTAGTCACACTATGAAGTACATAAAAAAGATATTTGTTTTGAAAAAAAGATATTTGTTTTGACATGCAGGGTCATCCTGCTGCTAGGGGACTCCGGAATAAGCCATTCCCACACTTTGATGAGCTGACATTCGTATTTGGAAAAGATCGTGCGACAGGGGCTGGTGTAGAGACCCCTGGTGACAGGGGCTCGAATGTTGCTGGCAACTGAGGGCAGATGAGGAGATGGAAGCATCTTAGGAACCTTATATACCACAACCCCCTTTGTTTGATGGAGCGAGCAATTTGAACGAGGAAGAAAATCTGGGTACGCCTACCAGCAGGATTCAAAGATCAGGCACGACATCGCGTGGAAGTAAGAGGAAACGCACAACCTACCACTCTAACATGCTAGAAGTCGTACGTACGGCGATGGACATGTAAAATACCCAATTTGAGTGTATTGCATCGTGACCTGTATCGAACTATGCGCTTGAGGATACCCGACGCAAATAAGTCTCAGACATCCTATCTAACTTGACACCGGCGTTGTCCAGACAAGACAGAATCACACTGATGGATATCTTATTTATGGATGTACTTAAGACCGCTAGTTTCTTGTCAGTACCGATGGATGATAAATGGGCTTATTGCATGTACCTTCTTGGAAGGAGGGAATGACCTATCTTGCTTCAACTCAGTTTGTGCTCTGAAGAAGATAGACCCATATATCTCTTATCACTTTTTTTTGTTTGTAATTAACGATGTTATATCATCCGTAACAAGTACACATATATGGCTATTATGTTGTAACCATTCTTGTCTATTCACTATTTTTTGTTATAACTACTACACATGTTTGACATTTTTGTTTGAACAATGAAATAGGCTCTTCTTGGGCATTCACTATTTTTTGTTATTATTGTCATTTTAAATTAAAAAGTCTTATGTAAATTAGAGTGGTACATAACAATTTTAAAAGTCTTATGAGTTTATATGTACTGTAAAATTTTCTTTTATTTCAAAAATGTCCAAGACAAATCAATAATTAATGCTAGAGATATTGAAAAAAAGAGTGTGGGGGTATTTTGTTCAGATTTTTTTAAAAAAGAAATTTGTAATATATACATAAATTAATACAAATAAAAAATCTCCATCTTTGTTAATCTTAGAATTCATGGGAATAAATTGTTAATAATGAAATTTTGACAAATTGTATGAAAAAAAACTGTACAAAAAAAAGTTAGTATCAACTCAGACTTCAAAATTTCAGGTTTAAAAAATCTGCACCCCAAACACAAACTTTAGAACTCCTACTCCTTGCAACTCCTTGCCTCAAACACAAACTTCAGAACTCCAGACTAAACAACTATGCACCCCAAACACAGACTTCCTAACTCCTTAGACTTTCTAACTCCCCAGACTTCCTAACTCCTACTCCCTGCAACTCCTTGCCCCAAACGCCCCCTTAGGCATGATAAAGATGGACTTTCTAAGTCCTATCAAATACCCCCAACCTAAATATTGCTAGTCCTTGCGCAAGGAAAAACATGCACATAAAGGATTAGTGGAAGCAACATACATGACTCAATCCTCAACGCTGTCTTAGCTAATTGAAAATGCATAATCAAGAAGCATGGAACAACGCACTGTCCATCTATGAGCAATTATTATTATTTTTTACAATCCTTGAGTGTGTGTGTGCAATTAGCCATTCTATCATGCTTCTTACACGCGTGGAGTAGGTTTATAAGGACCTCAAATACGTCTTCCCTTTACACTGGCCAAAGAACTAGCAAAAGAGCACGAAACAATCAAACAAGTAATACTATGATTAGGTGCCTAAAATTCAAATAAACCCATGCTAAACTTGCATTCTTTTATCTCAAGTGCACTAGCTTCCACACTCCTGCGTAGGGACCCTTATCCAGAGCACCCGCTCGATGGATGGCCTTGATCACAACAGGGGTAGCTCTTTTCACCAGTGATCCATATGCACACAATAAGTTTATCTTACTTCTCTTCTTTTCTTTCTCTTTCTTTTTCAACAACATTTTTTTTTTCTTTAAGCCCTATTTTGTTTCGTTTCAAACTAGGGAAAAAAACATATTTTTTTCATAAGCGATGCATTAATAGTTCTCATGCAAATACCACTTATAAGCTAACCTAAGGCCTATCAAGGTGACAACAGACATCTAGCACCTATAAAGCTACTATATACCTTTAAAAACATGCAAGAAGGGATAGTACGTGCTCTAAACTGTTCAAGGAATGAAATATTTTTTTAAAAAAGTCGCTCAAGTTAGAACATCATGCTAAACTTTTCAAAAGATCCATACGATTTGCTAAATGAGCGAATCTTAGGATGTCTGATCATGCACAAAGCAACCACTTCATCAAGTAATAAAGCTCAAATTCTTTTCTAATTTTTTTTCTTCAAAATTTTTAGATTTTCAACATGGTAAAAAAAACATTCAACCCATCCATCAAAACATCAAAAAAATTATGATTAGCACAATCAACAAAAAGTTCGAATTCAGGTGCTGAATGACTCAACATTAACGCCCAACAACAAATAATTATAGTAGTTTGAACTTAAATTATTAAGGACTCAATCAATAATGCTAAACACTTCAACATCAAAGCTAAAAAAAACAAAATAAACCTCCCCAACCTAAATCTATACATTGTCCCCAGTGTATTCAAAATAAGAATAGGGAAAAGTAAGGGAATAAGAATACTCCCCTAGCATTCCAAAGATCATAGGCGAGTGTGGGGTGAGCGGCTCATTTTTTCCAGGATAATCTTTTCCCATTTTATGGATCGAACATTAACATCTACAAATTCAGCTCACAAGTAAGCAAGCAAACTAACTAAAAAGACAAGAAAGTAAGTAAATTTAAACACCTGGTTGCCTTTAGGAAGAGTAAATTTTTAATGTCCATTACTCGACGGGTTGTGTGGCATTCCAACTCAATCAGAATCCTCCAAGCTTGATCCTGCACCATCCTCGATTCCAAACCTTCTTAATGGCTAAACCTGCAGCTCAACATCTAATTCATAAAGAGAATCTAGAGAGTCAAAACATTCAACAAAATTTAGAACCTTAAACTCTACCACCTTCCCATTAAAACCAAAGACACCATCCCTCCATCCACATTAATTATGGTCCTTACTATTTTCATGAAAGGCCTATGGATGCCTATTCATCGAGCTTACACGCAAGTGCACGTGATCTAAGTAATAGTAAAACGACACAAGAGTACCAAGTATCATATCCCACTGGAAGTGAAACCAAAGCCCTTTTTAGTTAATTAATTATTTGAAATACTCGTGATTGGAATTATTTAGGGCAAAAACTAAAGATAACAGAATACTTGGGAAATAAAACTAACAAAAAAGAAAATTAAGGGGTTGGAGATACAAATCAAGGGAAGTTTAGGGGATTGAGCACTATTAGGTTGCATTTATAGGAATTGAACATGCCATTTAATTAATCTTGCCAATTTCATAAGCCTAGATCTAAACCGATCGACATCTCCTTTTGGTCTCAATCGAACACACTTAATTAATCGTTTACCAAAGTGTCCTTAGCGTTAATTGATTAATTAATTAAGATTAAGTCCACTCATATTAAGCCTCACTCGTCAATTGTTTATCTCGTGTAACTTAGGCAATTTAAGGGCGTTAATTGAATTAGGTCTATCCTAAATTCTCTCTTTCAAGCTCAATTTAGGACTGTAATCAATTCATTAATGGCCAATTAATAAGAAGCATTAAGAAAAATTCAATTAAATGAAATTTAGCAAGTATTTAAAAGATAATAAAATTCAATCGCACCATAATTACAACTCCAAATGTGCTCTTAACCACTAAAGTAATTAAATCAGCCCATCAACATATTAAAATAGTATATAATCATCTGTAAAACAACCCTAAGATACATGCAAAAGCGATGGTAAAACATAGTAAAACCCATTGATGCCATAATCTCGACTTCTGCCTCGATTTTCGTGCTCTCGAGCCTCAAATTTGCTCCAAAACATGCCAATTCAGCATCCTTTATAAGCCCTAAACTCTCTTTTGATCATATTGTGCTCATATATGATGTTTTGACATATGCAAATTGATATAGGTTGCACTAAAAGATGTCGTGATGGGATTTGGGAATCTTTTGGATTGTGAACTATAATGTGTATAAAGCTTCATAAGGAGATAGGTAAGCCATTGAATAAGCATATTAAGAGTTGAATTGAAGTAAGTTAAGGTCATTAACAAGTTGGGTAAATTTTAGGTGCATTATGTATTGAATGAAAGTTCTTATTTCTCACAAACTTAAGTAAAGTTGGCTAAATGTGTTAGGTGAATTTATTGGCTTGTTTTGGTGTTTTAAAAAAAGGGGATTAAGATGTAAATGAGGAAGTAGGAGCTGGCAAAAATTTGTGGAGCCACGGATTTGTCTTTGGCAAGTAGGTGCTGTCGAGCTGGAAGCTTTTGGAAGAGGATCAACTTCAAACAGCCATATCTCTTAATTTACTGCACCAAATTCGATGATTTTTGATTCAAAATCTCATAAATTGAGTGTAGAATACTACAGTGGGCGGCTGTTTTGAAAATACGAAGAGGAAGGAGGTGAAAATTGCAGAAAACCGAGAGGTGTTCATAGTTCTCGGGTAGCAGAACAGTGTGAAGAAATCAGTTTCTTTTGAGCTCTTGAGGAGGAATTAGAAGCTGAAACTTTGAGGTAAGTAAGCTAAGATGTTGTACTTGTGGTTTATCAAAAAATATTAGGTGGTTGTTTTTCTAAATTTTGAGGAACCCAAGCTGAAAGTTGAACCTGGAATTTTAGGTGCAAGAAAAAAAAAACTGCTAGCAGAACAGTGTGAAGAAATCAGTTTCTTTTGAGCTCTTGAGGAGGAATTAGAAGCTGAAACTTTGAGGTAAGTAAGATAAGATGTTTTACTTGAGGTTTATTAAAATATATTAGGTGGTTGTTTTGCTAAAATTTGAGGAACCCAAGCTGAAAGTTGAACCTGGAATTTTAGGTGCAAGAAAAAAAAACTGCTAGCAGAACAGTGTCAAGAAATCAGTTTCTTTTGAGCTCTTGAGGAGGAATTAGAAGCTGAAACTTTGAGGTAAGTAAGATAAGATGTTGTAATTGAGGTTTATTAAAAAATATTAGGTGGTTGTTTTGCTAAATTTTGAGGAACCCAAGCTGAAAGTTGAACCTGGAATTTTAGGTGCAAGAAAAAAAAAACTGCTAGAAAGAAAATGTGAAGAAATCAGTTTCTTTTGAGCTCTTGAGGAGGAATTAGAAGCTGAAACTTTGAGGTAAGTAAGTTAAGATGTTGTACTTGAGGT
This sequence comes from Trichosanthes truncata, assembly GCA_033996785.1. Lineage (NCBI taxonomy): Eukaryota > Viridiplantae > Streptophyta > Magnoliopsida > Cucurbitales > Cucurbitaceae > Trichosanthes > Trichosanthes truncata. The sequence continues at coordinate 14,538,856 of MU867261.1, read as the reverse complement.
TTATCAAAAAATATTAGGTGGTTGTTTTGCTAAATTTTGAGGAACCCAAGCTGAAAGTTGAACCTGGAATTTTAGGTGCAAGAAAAAAAAAACTGCTAGCAAGAGATTGAAGGAGATGTGCTTCCATTTCTATATACCTTACACCCAAGTGTGTATGGTTATTATGAATTGAGTTATGGGACTGAATTAGATATGTTTTTAAGGTGTATAAGGAAAGGAATTAATGTTATTAATTTCTTTTTCAGGGCAAATGGAGATAGGAATAGCTTATAATCCTTGGAACCCTTTTGGTGATTGTGAGTGACTCTATTTTAGAACTATGCTTGACCTTTGTTTTTCTTCAAAAGCATAAATGTTGATCATTGAAACATTCTTGACTTACTTTTGTATATTTTTCATGGAGCTTTTAATAGAATGTCATTGATGAAACTTAAGCATGATTTGAATTAGTTTGTAACTACACATTCAAGCATGGAAACTAAATTATGGAAGTATGATTTCCTTTAGAAAATGCCTTGTGTAAATCCACTTGGAAACATGTTTAGAAAGGAAAAGTGCAAATGTTGAGAATTTGTTGTTTGTGTTATCAAAACATGATTTCCAAGGTAATCAAAGTATGCCCCGGTATGTTGTTAACCCCCAGTACTGAAGGACATTGAGAAGGTACTTGGGAGGGAGGAATCATGATTTCCGATACTGAAGGACAAAGAGAAGGTATTCGGGTAGTAACTGGTCTAACCCCAATACTGAAGGACATAGAGAAGGTATTAGGGAAGACCAGTGTGTTCAATGGCATTCCACGTGCACGTGAGAGAGGTATGAACGTTGTTGGTATAGAGATGACTCTACCACAGCTAAGGTTCGAAAGTGGTATCATGTTTTAAGTTTTATTTTTATGAGCTTCTACGCTTTTGAAATGTCTATTCTTCAGTATGGTACTACATTATGAGTTTCTATGCTATACATAATGTGGTGACTTAAACCTGTAAATGGGTAGCATGGTTTGATTATGCTTACAAATAAGTGATAAGTTATCTCTAACTTGTAGCTTGTCCATCATTATGCTTCACCTTTGAGCTTATAATGTTTTTAAGATAGACACTCACTGGGCTTTCCAGCTCACGTTTTCATTATGTTTTCTCTTTCCAGGTAGCAGACGAGTTCCTGGTGCTTAGCCTTGACAAGACCTGTTTGCCACCACGCCGTTTTAGCTCCTTGTATATACACTTTCTTATGTATATAGTTTGTAGTAAAAGCATTTTAGCGGGGTTGTAATAACTATAAAATGTTATGACTTGTTAAAGAACATAGTACTGAAAGTGAATGTGTCTTGCTCATATGTGTATTTGAGCGTTTCAAACGTACTTGTTCAAACGTGCTGTGTTGCCTTCATTTTCAGGTATATGTTGGGATGGTCAGGGAGAGCTAGTAAGAGGGTTGATTGTCTCTGTCTTTACATCTCTTCCTAGGTTAGGCAAGTAAGCTGGGAAGGGGTGTGACATCCTTAGGTCCCAAAAGGGTAGGAAATCGCAAATGGGGGCTAAAATCTTAAGTTGGTCTCCATTATTTTGGCCACAAAATGATGAATTAATAGATGCTATTGACGCAATGTTGCAATGCTATCCAAAACATACTATATTACTTATTACGCACAGGGGGCAGCGTTGCAACGCTAGGGACAGCTTTGTAACATTACGAACATAACTTCCTTCATTCGGCGTTTCTAGCGTTGCAATGCCACAGGGTAGCGTTGCAACGCTAGCCCTCGTGTTTAAGCTTCAAAATGCAACATCTCAATGCCCTTTTAAGTGTCTCAACACCATCATCATAGCTAGACAGGCTTGTGTAGCCTCCTCTCTTCATACTTAGCTCCAAATTTGATCCAATTAAACTCCAAAATTCACCCGAGGCTCCAAATTCATTTTCAATTCAAATTTCTCAATTTCCTGAAATATACAATTAATCCACATAAAAGCTCACATTTGAACCATAAAACTAGCTAGATAAAGGCATAAATGTAGCACTAAATTAGTGTTATCAAATACTCCCACACTTCAACTTTTGTTAGTCCCCGAGCAAAACAAAATCAAATTCCCACTAAGAATATAAATGTTTTAGAAAATTGCATACAAAAATGACTCCATTCTCAATGTACTCAAGAGTGGAATTAAAGTAAAAAGAAAAATGGAATGAGAACATGCCTAAATCACTAGTAATTTAAAAGAAACTCAAAACTCTTTGCGTGTGTGTGTTCATAGCCTAAATATTGACTCGTTTACTAATTTATGCTAACTTCCATTCATCTTCCCTACATGGCTCAAAAGACTCAATTCAGCTCCCTCACAATTAAGAAAGTAATATATAAAATTAGGTGCCTGAATCACTACAGGGTAGTATTCCCCCAAACTTGCTTTTTACAATCAATCAGGGGAACTAGTTTTCACACAACTATCGCACAAACCCTTATCTAGAGCACTCGCTTAATGGATGGCCTAACTGATCACGACAGAGGTAACTTATTTTCACCTTGAACATTAAAGCTCATGCAAAGTACTTTTCTTTTCCTCTTTTTTCATTCACAATTCTTTTTATTGTTTCATTAAGCTCAATTTTTTCTTTTTTGCAGGTTATTAACACACTTTTGTTACCCCTAAACTCAATATTACAAACTATCTTGCAAGTTCACTTACAAAGCAAGCCTTAAGCCTATCGAAGAGACAACAAACTTCTAGAAAACATAAAACTCCTATAAACTTTCTAATCATCAATATTAGGCTAAGCACTCAATATATGCAAATATTTCAATGCAAAAGATTTTAAATTTACCTAGATTTTAACAAGCTTCAAATTTTATATGCTACAGAAAACTTACAATGAAGCATATGAAGTTTTGGATAGTATGGCAAAGAATAACTATGAATGGGGGTCAGTAGAGCAAAGAAAGAATGCTGTAGTAAAGCTAAGCATACTAGAAGCACATGTTGCGTGATTTTTTGACCATGCAAGCCACAAGTGTATGGTATCAAGTTTTAATTTAGTTGTTAAGTGCAAGTATCGTCCATAGGAATGGTTTTTCTAAATCAATTGACTATTATAGTTACTAACACCCGATTTTATTTAGAGGATAATTATTTTAAAGAAGAGTGTCAAACAAAAAATAATAATTAAAAATTTTGAATTGCAACGAGAGAAAAACTAAGGAATTCACTTCACCAACTAAACTAATGTTTTAGTTAATTAACTCAAGATTGATCATACAACACATTGAGCACTTTTTGAATTGAGCATCTTGCTTTTTCTTTTGAAAGCATTGAGGATATGAAATATAATTAGGAACTAAAGAGATAGGAGACTTAGCAATTTTCTCAAAGATAGTTTTAGGTGTCTCTTTTTGAACCTCCTCCTAAACTTTTGTAATTCCTCTTAGATTGAATCTTGAACTAACCTTTTCTTCGATTCAGTCAATGTCCTTCCACTTCGCAAGCTGATGGCTTTGCACGTTTCCCTTGGATTTACCTCAGTATCACTAGGACACTTACCTTTTTGCAGAGTGTTCAAGGTGGTAGCTGATCGGTTTGCTACTACACGCAAGTGCACGTGATCGAAGTAATAAGAAACTGGAGTACTCCAGAGTATCGTACCCAAGGGAACAGGTTTTAATACAATTTATAAAAATGGCACACAATCGTTGACAAATTGCAAGTAAAAGTAACCGTAGGTGAAAATGATTTGTGAGGTGTTTAGACTAAAAAAAATTTGTTTGAAAAAAAATGAAATTGAAAAAGGGATTCAAGATGCTAATGCCCCTTTGGAAAGAAAATGCAATAAGAAGGAAATTGCAATCGTAGCTAACTCAAGAACTAAGTAAACTGAATTCAACTCCTATTCGACCTTCTACGAAATATCTTTAGGAGACTAAATGATTAAGCCTATATTTCTATGGCTAATCTAACTTAGATATTTTTTAGCACAACTCTAGTGGTTTTGGAGTCTCACCCTATGTCTAGAGTCGATATTTTAGGTCTTATGTCTAAGCTTTTTCCTCCATTTCTTTTGCGACATCCACCTCCCTTAACCCTCTCGATATTAAGTTAGGTTTGGCGAGCAACACTAGATGGCCAACTAGGGTTTACCCAACATTGAACTCACCAAAAGCAAACAATAGTTCAAGAATTAACTAGATTGTTTTTGCTATCGAGCCTTGCATCTTTCCTCTAGGGCATTCACAAACTTGAATCCCTAAGGAAATTTAGCTCTTTATAATGAAATTAACAAAAAATAGTAAGTTAAAATTGCTAAAACCCATTGATACAAAAAAAAGGATGAAAAGGCAAACAAATAATAATTTATATTTATATTTAAATACTCAATTTACCAAAGATTAATCTGAATTTAATACCCAAAAGAAATTCCAACAAATTAACAACTTCAATAAGAAATTCCAAGGATAAAGAAAAACAAAACAGTGGCTAATTTAATACCCAGAAGAAACTCCAACAAATTAACAACTTCAATAAACTTATATATCAAAATACAGTAGCTTCCAGAGTCAAATAAAAGAGAATAAAAACTTGCAAAAATTGAAAATAACAAACAAGTAGCTAACTTTAAAGCAAATAACAGAAACAAAAATACAATGCTTGCAGAAATCGAATAAGAACTTAACTATCCTAAAAACCCATTCCGCTCGACTCAATTGAACAAGAAATTTGTTTATAACCACACCCAATTCTTGTTGAAATGGGATTGAGAAATAGATTCTGGACTTTAAGAAAGAAGAACAACAAAACAACAATTCATAAAATAATAACTACTGTCTTCCTTCCGAAAATAACAATTCAACAAAATCCAGAAAACAAAAAAAATTCTTCCTTCCGAAAACAAAACAATTCAGAAAACAACAATTCAACAAAACAAAACAAATTCTTCCTTTCGAATCGAGCTCCCTCTTACGGTCTTCTTCTCCAAAATATATAGGGACTTCATGCCTGGGTTTCCCTCTTGGTTGAGGGACAGTTACAGCTCATAATCTAGTTGAAATCGTGGGTAATTCCTGCTCAAAATCCTGAAATCTGCATTTTTCCTTAATTTTCAGATCTGTCAAAATTGCAATTGCATAGCAATTGCAATGCTGTTGCATTCCGTAAAAGTCCTGCATCAAAACATTAAGTAAGTGTGAATTTTTTTATTCTTTTGTTTTCTTTTCTCAACTTACTTAATTTAAAGGACTTCCAACAATAATGTGATTAAATTCAACAACTTTTCTATTTTTCATTAAATAATATGAATAAAAATCACAAGTATAACTAAGTTTAAAGGCCAAATAATCCTCATGAACGAGAATTGTCAGTAGCCATCTGATTGATTTGTACCTTTATGTTTTTTATGGTTGTACCACGACCATTGACCATACTATCCAACTGGTTAGTTCTGCTCCTTGATTCAGTGATGAATGCCCCTAACATGTCCTCAAGGGAGGATGTCTTTTCAGCTTGATAGAAGGTGGATGCATAACCTGGAGAAGGCTGTAGAACATTTTTATTATTATAGGAATTTTTTTGTGATTTCTCAAACTTGGATGGCAGTGAGATGGAAGCTTTTTTTGCATCTAATGTCCCATGTAGTTGGAGTTTATACTGTTGACGTACTGGGCTTGCTCGATGCTAGACTCCCCACCAGCTTGAAAGAATTGAGCTGCTACTATGGAAGCTATTGACTGATGAGCACATGTACCTGCAAGGTTAGATAAAACATGAGTCAGAGATGCCATTTGAGATTTAAGGGCGCTTACCTCATCCAACCCATTAAGAGCAGCCACTGTTCGATGATTTGAGCACTCATTTGGCCATTGATAGCTGGTGGTTGACATTTCCTCCACTAATGTTCATGCTTCGTGATGGGACTAATATAGTCCTATATTTTTATGCCTAAATCATGTTAGTTTGGAGGTTTTAACGTAATTAATTGATCATTTTTTAGGGATATAAACATAAGGCACATTTTTAGAGATTCTATGTCGAATCATGATTCCAACACATTAAACCAAAGATCATTTGGACACTCGAGCAAAGAGTTAGAGTAAAAATGGTCAGTGTTGCGCAATGGGTAGCATCTAGACACTGTCGACGCTGCGACAAGCCCTTGTGATGATAGGAAGCATCTAGACACTGTCCATAGCATCTAGACACTCCATCGATTCCTATAAATAGATTTTTTTCATCATCTAGGTCATTCATCTCCGATTTTTAGCCGTGATGGGACTAGTTTAAACTTTCTCCTATCTATCTTTCATAGTTTTAGGCTAGTTTAGGTATTTTAGATAAATTCTCGGCGTTGGACAAAGTCGGTGCAATGGATTGCAAGAATTTTGATGTCGTTTTGGGGTTGTAATACGGTATTATGTATTTTATTGTGAGATTTGATTGTTAATTTTATTTTCCAGTATTTTTTTATTGCTTGCAATTTCACATGCTTATTCCTAGTTATTTCTACATTGATTGACCTGACAAATCAATTAATTTAGAACCAATTAGGCATTTGTAAATTGTTTTAATTAGGGGAGGCTCCTACGTGTCTTGAGGAGTTCAGTTGGTCTTAAAACACTAGAAAATTGTCTGTTAGGTTAGTTTCAATGAAAAATGAATTGCATAATTACCTGTTTAGCCCCGATTCAGTGCGCGAGGTGAGACCTCTATCTTTATTGCTTTTTAGTCCTTCTATCTATCATATGTTTTATGTTTAACTCCCCCTAGTCCGTGTCAAATAAGAAACCTAGAATTTAGAAATCAATTAATTCAGTTCGCTGTGATCAACTCTGGCCACTTATATTGCAAATTATTCGTGGTCCGATTTAGAAATGAATTTGATTGTGCCTTCGATAATCACATTCAAATTGGTGCCACTGTTGAGGATTTCATTTATTTGATTTCTCTAGCTCACACCAATTTAGAATAAGCAAATTGGCGCCATTGTCGGAGAATCACCAATTAAATTGATTTCTTGATTTTGGTTTTCTTATTTCAATTAAAAAATATATATATACCTTGTTTTTTTTATGGCTAATAATTTATGGAATTTCAGTGGAGTTGCCCTGCACAATGAAGAGGTTACTGATTTAAATTCTAAAATTTCTAAATTAGCATATTCAGTTTCTCTATTACTTGAAAAGCAAGAGTAAATATGGCATGCCTCTAGTCTTGGAAGCTTTCCAGACCAGCACAACACGAGCCACGATCCTCATGGTCCTTAGTTTCAAGTATGTCTTTAAAGGATTTAATTACTCAAATTGCTATTAATAACCTCTGAATTCAGCAGAGTAATTTCCAATTTCGAGAGGAGATGATTAGGACACTCGATGACTCCATCATTCAACTAGCTTATTCAGTGAAGAGCATTCAAGAACAACCGCCTATCGACATCCCTGAGGTACAAGAATTTGATTTAGTTTGCTTAGAGCTCAACGATAAAATTTGTTTGTCATATGAAGAACAGGTTTGTGAGGCTGAGGAGACCGAGCTTCAATCCGAGTAAGTCCAGGTGATAGAGTTGGAGGCTGAAGGCTTGCGTCTGTTATATACCTTGATTTCTCCTTCTTTGTGTGTGTTCCTCTAGTTCTCACAAGTCAGAGTCAGTTTCATTTGATTTTTCTTGTTTTTCTTTTTCAGAGCCAAAAAATCCAGAAAACCTACATTTATAGAGCACAACAAATGTTGAAGAACTTTCTTAGTGCAATGGGCTTTGTAGATTCGAAGAAGAAAAAGCTGAAGAAATGGAAGAATTCGTATGTGCCCTAATGCGTGCCACACGGCAAGTCGAGTAATCAATTATAAAAATTTGCACTTCCTAGAGGCAGCCAAGCGTTTAAATTTACTTATTTTCCTTTATTGCTTTATGTTTTTGTTTTTCCTATCTTAGCTTGTTTGCTTTGTTTTATAGGTAACATATTGACCTTTGAGCAGAAGAATTATCATTCTTGAAGGTTTCTGCCGCACCACCACCCACCTACATGCTGAGTTTTCTGTGGAGGTTTTCTATTCCCTTTTCTTTTTATCCTTTAATTTTCACCGATTTTTGTACATTGAGGACAATGTAGAATTTAGGTTGGGGTGGAGGTTATTATTGTGAGTTCATGATGTATTTAGCATGATTGGTTAAATCCTTGAGCATCTGAGCTCGGACCTATTTTTAGGTTTGATAGTTGCGCTTATATGTTGTCTTTGAGCACCTGAGCTTGGATTGTTGATTGATTATGTTAAACATGATTCTTGTGTGATTTTTTTTTTCAAACTTTGTGTAAATTGTCAGCTTGAATGCTTGATGATGTGTTTGCTTCTTGTTTGATGAAGACAATTGATGACATGCATGATATGTTTCTTTAATTGGATTAGCTGAAGTATATGAATGCTATCCTTCTTTGAGTCTTTTTGTGCCTAATTTTTAAATTTTTATGGTCTTTCTTGAACGATTTGAGCACGTTAGCCTTTCCTTTAGTAGTCTTGAAGGCTTGGGGTGGGATTATAGATGTCACACCACCTCCCGAACCACCTGCTAACTTAGCCAGGAAGATGGCGTGAAGCCAACAGGCATCGTTTCACTACTTAACGATACCTATGACCCTTTTAATTCCTGATAAACAAACCATACCTGTAAACGAAATACTTTACATATTACATCGCGGAACCCTGGAAAATTTCTACATATGCACACGGAGCAGTTTTAGTTAAAACCTCACTTGAACAATCAAAACACAACCACTCGTTGTTTACACAAACAAGACCACTAGTTTCATACACGAACATAACTACACGTCCCTTTTAAGTTATCTACACTATGAGCAGACTCGCTATATAATACCACCCACGTACAAAGTATCTAACTCTGAGAACCCTCGGCGGCGATGGCAGGATCTCAGGCACTGGGAGCTCGATCTCTACCTGAAAAGTTGGAAAACATTGAAAGTATGAGCTGGGAAGCTCAGTGAGTGACTGAGTTTAAAACTATTAACTCGTAAATCATAACATATAACATCAATAGCTTTTACAGAAGTCCAGCAAGCGTGTCAAAAGTATTAACCATTTTAAACATATGACAAATTAGTTGTGTAAGACTCGCCCGGTACAAACAATGTTCATTCTACGATGTAGTGGGGCCCGCCCAGCACTCCCATCGTCTTTGTCGTAGTGGGGCTCGCCCAGCACTCACGACAGCATTGTTGTCACGGAGTACACTCAACGTCGACAACAGAAAATGACCTGTGTGCACAGGGTACTATACAACCTCGGGCTCAGTATCTCAACCATTAACTCATTCAGGTCTCAGAGAAACACATGAAAACCTTTAACAGTTCTTGCTAACACATGTAGACTTGAAATTAAGGTATTTCTTCTAGTTTCAGAAAATCAGTAAACATATGCTCACAATGAACAATTTAAATCATTTTTAGGAAACCATATATGCTTATGAATACGTGTTCAAGAGACCATAAATCTTTAAGCTACATCATTCTTAGGAAGTCTTTTCTTTTCATGAACACAAGTTCAAGCATAGAATTTATTTTCAGAATTCATTTTGTCACTCACAGCGTTAATATTAGATTCTCGGTCCGTAAATTTGTCCTATTTCTTCTTGGCCTGCCAAATGAACAAAACCAAGCATTAGAATCTTGACCTCACGAACTTAAGGCCTAGGGTTGCAAAAATCACCCCATCAATTCCTAGCATTTCACATGATTAACACCCGAAACTCACACACTCATAACTTTTCCATTACTTGGTCAAAGTTTATGTTCTTTATACCAAACCCTTCCTTTTTGAACCCTCTAAAACTTATCTGAAGGAATGAAATCGAAATTCCTAAAGGATGTGTCTGTAACTACCTTGAAATCTATTTTCCCCAAACACGTTTCTGCTAAACCAGAACTGTTTTCCTGCTGCAACCCGAAACTAACCTGGAATTTAAAGCAACTTCCAAACAAATTCTAACCACGACTTCTTCATGAAAGTTATACGAAATTAAATCTGCTTTCCATACATACCTAATACAGCTTCTAATTCGAAGTCTACAGATCAGCATATCCCAAAAACCAGAGGTTCCCCGGATTTGACAGCAAAAACACTCCTCTGACTTCCCCTTCAAAAACCCATAACAAAAATTCCGATTTTGCTCGAGCTTCCTTCACGAAAATTGTTCCAAAATGAGTTAACTTTCAAGGAAAACAAATCTCACCTCTTAATACCTCTTGTGGAGCTCAAAACGTTCCAAATATCAGAGGTAGTCAGGGTTGAACACAAAATCTTCCATGCAACTTGGATTGATCTTCCCTCCTTTTCTTCTTCAATTACAACTCCAGCATCACCTTTCTTCTTTCTCTTACTCTCTCCCACGAAGAACCCTATTTTATTTCACCAAATGGGTAGCAAAATGGATGGACATAATTTAAGGAGAAGGAGTTTGACGGTGGTGGACAACCCACTTGCTTTTTCTTTTTTCTTTTTTTTTTTTTAAAAACAACATATAGTCATTCCATTTCTCTTTTGTTTTTCTTCTTTTTCCTTCCCAAAACAATATACCAACCTACTTTCCTTCTTTCCCTCTTTAATTTTTAAGAAGTTTCAAGGAGGAACTCCGGATAGAGCTTGTATGTCTGTTGTCACCTCGATAGGTATAGAGCTAGTTGTTAAGTGAAAAGATTGATAGCTTGTAATGCGTTGCTTAGGAGAAGTAAAAATGTGATTTGCCTAGAAAAAAGAATGAAAAAAGAAAAAAGAAAGTGGGCTTGAAAAGAAGATCATTCTTGGAAAAAAAAAAGAAAGAAAAAGAAGAAAATAAAATAAACTTGTAATGAGTTTAGTGAATCAAGGGGTAAAAAGATCAACTCCTGTCATGATCAGTTAGGCCATCCATTGAGCGAGTACTCGGGATACAGGTCCTTGCGACAGGTGTGTGAAAGCTATTGCCCTTTGGTTTTTAAAGTGATACAAGTTTATCCTGCAGGTTTGTGCTTAGGCACCTAGTAACCTATTACTAGTTTCATGGTTTGGAAGCTTGGTTACTAGTCCTAGTGCAAGTGTAGGGGGAAAGAATAGAAAGAGTTTTTAAAAGTGTCTCAAAACATGGATAGTGTATGTCTTCTTCCTTTTTGTGGTTATTGATATTCCTAAGTATTGAAATTAGAGTCTCGTGCATGCAATCATTGATTCATATCTTTATTATTTTTGTTTGTGTCTTGCTCGAGAACTAGCCAGATTTAGGTTGGGGGTTATTTGATGGGACTAATATAATCCTATATTTTTATGCCTAAATCATGTTAGTCTAGAGGTTTTAATTTAAGTTATTGATCATTTTATAGGGATTTGAACATAAGGAATATTTCTAGAGATTCTACGTCAAATAACGATTCCAACACATCAAACTAGAGGTCATTCAGATACCCGAGCAAAGAGTTAGAATAAAAATGACCAGTGGTGTGTAATATGGGTAGCGTCTAGACGCTGTACGTCCAGACGCTGTTGGCAGTCCCCTGAAGCCTATCTCAATGTTGCGGCGAGCCCCTGTGATGCTAGGAAGTGACTAGACACTGTCCAGAGCATCTAGACGCTCCGTCGATTCCTTTAAATAGTTTTTTTCATCCTCTAGGCCATTTTAGGGTTGTAAATACGGTATTATGCATTTTATTGTTAATTTCATTTTCCATCATTGTTTTATGGCTTGCAATTTCTCGTGCCTATTTCTAGTTATTTCTACTTTGATTCACCTAACAAATCAATTAATTTAGAAATTTCTTAGCTATACTAAATTAAGTTAGAGACCGAGGACACCTACGAGTACATGGTTGGCCTTAGAATTGTTCGCGCGGGCTTAGTTAATTTAGATTGACTAGTCTTAATTAATTAATTTGTTTCGACTTATCCCTTGGGTGTAATGCATTTAATTAATTATTTTTTTATTGGCCGTGCAAAATTAATTAATTAAATTAGAACCAATTAGGCGTTTGTAAATTTTTTTAATTAGGGGAGGCTGCTATGGTGTCCCGAGGAGTTCGATTGGTCTTAAAACACTGGAAAATTGCTTGTTAGGTTAGTTTCAATGATAAATGAATTGTAAATTACCTGTTTACCCCTGATTCGGTGAGCGAGGTGAGATCTCTACCTTTATTGGTTTTTAGTCATTTTGTCTATCTTATGTTTTATGTTTAACTTCCTCCCAGTCCATGTCAAATAAGATATCTAGAATTTAGAAATCAATTAATTCGGTTCCTAGTGATCGGCCCTGGCTACTTATACTGTAAATTATTCATGGTTCAGTTTATAAATGTATTTGATTGTGTGTCACACCCCCTCCCGAAACACCTGTTATCTTAGCCCGGAGGAAGGCGTGAAGCCAACAGAAATCGTTTCCTCCCTAACGATACCTGTGACCCTGTTGTACCTGATAAACATACTATACTTGAAGTATAAGTTACTCAAACACAACACAGCGGAATCTGGGTAAACGTTACCAAGTATACATATAGGGCGGTTCTGGTAAAGACCCCTGTGGAACAACCAACACGGCTAGGGGTACTACAACTCAATATATCACGAACCAAGATTTACATAACCAAGACCCCTAGCTTCGTTCACGCACCTAATTACACATCCCTACAAAGTTATGTACATTACGAGCAGCCTTGCTATACTACACCATCCACATACAAAATATCAGACTCGTAGAGCTTCTAGCAGGCTGTGGCAGGATCTCAGGCACCGGGACCTCGATCTCTACCTGAAAGGTTGGAAAACATTGAAAGAATGAGCTGGGAAGCTCAGTGAGTGACTGAGTTCAAAACTATTAACTCGTAAATCATAACATATAACATCAATAGCTTTTACAGAAGTCCAGCAAGTGTGTCAAAAATATTAATCATTTTAAACATATGACAAACTAGTTGTGTAAGCCTCGCCCAGTACAATCAACGCTCATTCTACGATGTAGTGGGGCCCGCCCAGCACTCCCATCGTCTTTGTCGTAGTGGGGCTCGCCCAGCACTCACGACAGCATTGTTGTCACGGAGTACACTCAACGTCGACAACAGAAAATGACCTGTGTGCACACGGTACTATACAACCTCGGGCTCAGTATCTCAACCATTAACTCATTCAGGTCTCAGAGAAACACATGAAAACCTTTAACAGTTCTTGCTAACACATGTAGACTTAGAATTAAGGTATTTCCTCTAGTTTCAGAAAAACCAGTAAACATATGCTCAAAATGAACAATTTAAATCATTTTTAGGAAACCATACATGCTTATGAATACGTGCTCAAGAGACCATAAATCTTTAAGCTACATCATGCTTAGGAAGTCTTTTCTTTTTATGAACACAAGTTCAAGCATAGAATTTATTTTCAGAATTCATTTTGTCACTCACAGTGTTAAAGTTAGATTCCTGGTCCGTAAACTTGTCCTATTTCTTCTTGGCCTGCCAAACAACACAAAACCAAGCATTAGAATCTCGGCCTCATGAATTTAAGGTTTAGGATTGCAAAAACCCTCCCATCTATTTCCTGCTCTTTACAGATTTTATACCCTAAACTCACACACCTATAACTTTTCCATTACTTGCTCAAAAATGATGTTCTTTATACCACACTCTTCCTTTTTGAACCCTCTAAAACTTATCTGAAGGAGTGAAATCGAAATTCCTAAAGGATGTGTCTGTAACTACCTTGAAAGTCATTTTCCCCCAAACACGTTTCTGCTAAACCAGAACTGTTTTTCTGCTGCAACCCGAAACTAACCTAGAATTTAAAGCAACTTCCAATCAATTTCTCACCACGACTTCTTCTTAAAAGTTATAGGAAATTAAATCAGCTTTCCATCCATACCTAATACAGCTTCTAATTCGAAGTCTACAGATCAGAATATCCCAAAAACCAGAGGTTCCCCGGATTTGACAGTAAAAACTCTCCTCTGACTTCCCCTTCAAAAACCCATAACATAAATTCATATTTTGCTCGAGCTTCCTTCACGACAATTGTTCTAAAATGAGTTAACTTTCAAAAGAATCAAACCTTACCTCTTAATTCTTCCTGTGGAGCTCGGTATGATCAAAGAACCAGACGTTGGCAGAATTGAACACCAGAATTTACCATGCAATTGGACTGTGTTTCCTCCTTTTCTTCTTCACTTCCACCTTCAAAATCACCTTTCTTCTTTCTCCTCTTCTCTCCCACGAAGAACCATGTTATATTTCACCAAATGGGTAGCCAAATGGAGGGACATAATTTAAGGAGAAGGCGTTGACGGTGGTGGACAGCCCACTTACTTTTCTTTTCTCTTTTTTTTTTTAAAACAACACATATAGTCTTCCATTCTTGTTTTTCTTTTTTTTTTTTTTTTCTTCCCAAAACAATATACCAACCTACTTCCCTTCTTTCCCTTTTTAATTTTTAAGAAGTTTCAAGGAGGAACTCCGGGTTTACATTGTGCCTTCGATAAGCACCTTCAAATTGGCGCCACTGCCGGGGATTTCATTTTCTTGATTTCTTTAGCTCGCACCAATTTAGAATCTGTCACTTCCTTAACAATTTTAGCCAGAATAGTGCCTCTAGCTGTTGCATCCAAAATAGTCTTATTGCTGCCTGTGAGTCCATTGTAAAACAGTTGGATATGAAGCCAGTTTGGGTATCCGTGCTAAGGGCATTTCCTTAGTAGCTATTTGTACCTCTCCTAAGCTTAAAATAACTACTCACTCTCATGTTTTCTGAAAATTCCTATTTCAGCTCTTATCTTGGCGGCCTTAGCAGGTAGAAATTTTTTTGTCATGAATGCTTGGGCCAACTCCTCCCAAGTGGTGATGCTTCCAGGCTATAAAGACCCAAGTCAATCTTTCGCCTTATCCTGCAAAGAAATGGGAAAAAGTCGTAAGCAAAGAGCATCAACAAAGACACCATTTACCTTAACAGTGCCACAAATTTCTAGAAAATTTTGTAAATGAGAATTAGGGTCCTCTATGGCAAGTCCTCTAAATGCACTGTCTCTCGACATTTGAAAAAGGTCTGTTTTCAATTCGAAGTTGTTGGCATTGATTGGTGCATGGACTATTCCAAACTGATCGGCATTGAACATCGGCTGGAAGTAGTTCCTTATGGCCTTAATTAGGCTCTTCCTCCTCCCTTTTGTTGGCCATAACTATACCTTGAGCTTTCCTTTCTCTAAGGTTTCTCTTGCAGGAACTTTCAATTTTAGAATCAAAAGGTATAAGGAGTGCCTCCATATTCTTTCGCATACACTACTCAAATAAAAAAAAAATCAAAATTAAAAAAATTAAAAAAAGACAAGAAAGCAAAAGAAAACTCTAAACTAAGACCAAGTGCTTTTTCCACAATATACAACGATCTAAATAATTGCTATTCCCTGAGAACGGCACCAAAAACTTGTTGTGTGATTTTGTGACCATGCAAGTTGCAAGTGTACAGTGTAAAGTTTTAATATAGTGGTTAAGTGCAAGTATCGTCCACATGAATGGTTTTTCTAGATCAATTGACTATTATAGTTACTAACACCCAATTTTATTTAGAGAATAATTATTTTAAAGAATAGTGTTAAACAAAAAAAAAATTAAAAATTAAAAAGGTTGAATTGCAAGAAGAGAAAACTTAGGGAATTGACTTCACCAACTAAACTAATGTTTTGGTTAATTAACTCAAGATTGATCATACAACACATTGAGCAAGAAGTTTAAAAGACAAAAAGACTTTTTGAAGCCCAGTTGGAATTCATGCCATTTTATAAGTCTAACATGTCTGTCTAAACTTTAATAAAAGAATATGGAATTAAGCTACTTCCTATGATGCTTTTAAAAGAACCCTCCATTCTCATACAAGGATTTACAGTTAAATATGCAATTAATTGGTCTAGCTTTTATTGAATCTTTCACAAGCAACAATGAAAACCAATAAAAACAAGTAAACTTTGACCAACATAATACTAGCATTAAGAGCATAAAAGCATACAATGGTGAGATTCAAAATCAATTCAAGAAATTAGACTAAAACATTGAGTTTAGTGGCTACATCAATCCCCTAGATCAAAGTCTAGCCACTCATTACCACAAAACTAAAACCTAGACTTAATACCAAATCCATAACATGAAATACAAACTAAAAATGGGAAACGAAAAACTCTAAATCTCGTGTCGATCCTCGTTCCCGATGCACACCACGATCACAAGCTTCAAACTTTCATTCTCCACTCGCAAAAGTGTCCTTCAGCTCCAAAGATAGAGTGAAAATCAATTTTAGGGTTTGTGCTCTCCAAAAATGGCTCTCCATTCCGCAAGCAAATAACAAACCTTATATAAATCGTGACAGCGTAGAGACGCTAGGTTGCAGTGTCTTGACGCTGTCATTCCAAAAACGTGCATTTTCAAATAAGGCAAGGTAGCGTTGCAGCATCTCAACGCTGCTTGTGCGGATTCTGTGGCTTGTTTGGCTACAATTGTAGCGTTGAGACGCTACTCATGGCCTCTCAACACTATGCCCACCGGTTTCTTGGTCCATTTTGCTTCTTTTCTTCACACAGCTTCTCAATTTAAGTTTCATTAGCTTCATACTAGCCATGGTATCTCCAAAATCTCTGGTTTAGCTCCCGCTGCTTAATAACAAAAATTTAAATAAATAAACTAGTGAAAAGCATTGAATAAAGTATAAAGACTAACAAAAGTAAAGTCTAGTGATAACACATTTTGTGTGCTATTAGCGCATGAACTTGACTCAAGCATCATCTGCAGCAATGAATCAGGTGGCAACATTGAGCTGCAACTTTTTTGGTGACAGCCACATGCTGGAACAATGTCCCAACAATTCGGAATCCATCTATTATGTGGGGCAGCAAGACACCATTTTCAAACACCTACAATCCAGGTTGGCGTAATCATCCCAATTTCTCTTGGAGCGATAACCATATAGGGAACACATCGACAACTTCAGGAGGTAAACCTTTTGCACCCCTAGGTTTCAACGCAAATAACCAAAATTTTTCATTTCCATATCAGTAGGTATGTAATCAAAACAACAACCGCAATGAAGGTGCTAGCACCTCTAGTTCATTTTCGCTAGAGGCGATGGTGAAAGATTACATGTCAAATCAGCATGAATACATGGCAAACCAGGACGCATACATTCAAAGTCAAGCGTCGGCGCTACAGAACCTAGAAATCTAAGTTGGGCAGTTGTCTTATGAACTAAAGAATCGACCCACATGATGTTGTATCTGGTAGATAGATCCGTCGCATGTTTCGAAGTGGGAAGGTGTTGTTGGAGCATGTGCATGAGGAATAAAAAAAATCGCTGATTTACCAACAGAAATTGAGACTATGGAAAAAGATGCATGGGCGAAGTAGTTGGAAGAACAAAAAAATTTTGACACACCAACCGTACAAGATCGTCAAGTAATTGAGAAACCCAGTGCACCAATGCAAGAATACCAGCCACCATCTTCACCATACCCTCAATGGTTAAAGAAGAAGACAGATGCCCACATACATCAAAGTTTTAAAGAATATCTTATCCAAGAAAAGGCCATGGCAAGAATTTGCAACCGTTGCATTGATGAATGGTTGTAGCGCATGGGTGACCAACAAGCTTCCTCCAAAATTGAAAGACCAAGGGAGTTTTACTATTACCTGTTTTATAGGCGGTATTGATGTAGGCAGATCATTGTGTGATTTAGGTGCAAGTATCAATCTAATGCCTCTTTTTGTTTTTAAAAAGCTAGGAATCGAGGAAGCACAACTTACCACGATGATGCTGTATCTGGTAGATAGATCTGTCGCATACGCCGAAGGAAAGATTGAAGACGTGCTGGTAAAAGTGGATAAATTTAGTTTTCCGGTAGACTTTATTATACTGGATTATGAAGCAGACAATGATGTACCCATCATTTTAAGACAGTCTTTCTTAGCCACAGGAGATACCATCATCACTGTAAAGAAAAGAGAGCTTAATATGCAGGTGAATGATGAAGAAATCTCTTTCAATGTTCTCAATACCTTGAAATATCCAAATGAAGTAGATGAAGGAGAATTAGTGGCCAAATATCCCAAATTGCCGCATGTATGGAAGAACCAAATCTTAAAGTAACAGAAGAAGCTGATGCATTGAGAAAAATTACTGACGCACTAGGAGAAGAGCAGTCGGTAGAGTTTGAAGAACTAAGGTAGTACAAATCGTTGGAAATACCAAAGGGAGAATCTCAGTTGTCAAAGCCATCGATTAAGGAACCTCTAGTGTTGGAGCTTAAGCCCTTACCTGCGTATCTTAAGTACAAATTCCTAGGCGATGAAGACACACTACCAGTAATAATTTCTAGTGTTTTGGACTCTGATAAGGAACTCATGCTCATGCGGGCTTTGAGCAAGCACACGAAAGCTATTGGTTGCAGCTTGACAGACTTAAGAGGCATTAACCCATCATATTGCATACACAAAATATGAATATAGGAAGGCAATGACGGTTTTGTTGAACATCAGAGACGCCTTAATCCAGCAATGATGGAGGTAGTTCGAAAAGAAGTCATCAAATGGATCGATGCAGGAGTGGTATATCCTATAGCAAATAGAAAATTAGTGAGTCCAGTATAGTGTGTACCCAAGAAAGGCAGTATGACTGTAGTCACCAGCAAACAAAATGAGATCATCCCAACGGGTACAGTAACCGATTGGCGCGTCTACATATATTAAAGAAAACTCAATGCCCACCAAGAAAAATCATTTTTCGCTTCATTTCTAGACCAGGTGCTGGATAGACTAGCTGGAAATGCATATTATTGTTTCCTGGATGGTTTTTCAGAGTACAACCAGATCGCCATCGCGTTAGAGGATCAGGAAAAGAAAACGTTCACATGTCCTTATGGATCATTCGCCTTTAGATAGATGTCGTTCGAGCTATGTAATGCGCCAGGAACCTTTAAAAGATGTATGATGGCAATCTTTTCAGATTTATTGAAATCATCAGCCAAGGTATTTATGGATGATTTTTCCGTTTATGGTGATTCATATGTTACGTGCCTCAAAAATTTAGATAACGTGTTAGCAAGATGTGAAGAAACCCACCTGGAGCTAAATTCGAAAAAATGCCACTTCATGGTAGAAGAAGGAATAGTCCTAGGGTACAAGATCTCCAAGGCAGGATTAGAGGTAGAATGTGCCAAGATTGATGTGATAGCCAAGCTTCCCCACCAATCAAATGTAAAAGGAATCATAAGTTTCCTTAGGCATGCCGGATTTTATCGGCGCTTCGTCAATAGTTTTTCGCAAATCACAACACCTCCGTGTGATCTTTTAGAGCAGAATAAGAAGTTTGATTTTACTAGAGAATGTTGTGAGGCATTTGAAAATTTTAAAGAACCATTGGTTACAACACCAATCTTGGCAACGCCTAACTAGGAGCATCCGTTTGAACTAATGTGCTACGCGAGTGACTTGGTAGTGGGAGCTATGTTAGGCCAGCGAATCGAAAAAATGCTTCACCCCATCTATTATGCCAGTAAGACATTAAATGAGGCGCATAAGAAGTATACCACTTCTGATAACGAATTATTGGCAATAGTATATGCTTTTGAGAAGTTTCGAGCCTACCTCAGAGGGGTGAAAATCACAGTATTTACGGACCATGCATCAATCAAATATTTGTTGATGAAAAAAGGCACCAAGCCATGGTTGATTAGATGGATTTTGTTGCTACAAGAATTTGACTTGGAAGTGAAAGATAGAAAAGAAACTGAAAACCAAGTAGTAGATCATCTCTCTCAACTCAACAATCCTGAAGCAACATCAACGCCTCAAGCAATAGAAGAAATATTTCCAGATGAAGAGATGTTGCAGATAAAAGCTCGATCACCATGGTTTGCTGACATAGCACACTACCTGGCAAGCTCCGTCGTGCCATCTGATCTTACAGCATAGCAGCGTCAGTGAGAACACACAAAATGTGCTATTCCTAAGCTTTATTTTTATTAGTCTTTATACCCTATTGAGATTTTTTCACGAGTTTATTTATTGTAATTTCAATTATTGAGCAATTGGAGCGAAATCAGAGAATTTGGCGATACCATGGTGAGTATGGAGCTAATGGAACATAAATTGAGAAGCCATGCGAAGAAAATGAATAAATTGGCCAAGGATACCCGAGAGCATAGGGTTGAGATGCTACAACGCTATAAGTGCAGTAACTCAAGCCCGTGATCCCGCATGAACAGCGTTGCAATGCTTAATTCTAGTGTTGCAATGCCAGAAACATGCGTTTAAGTCTCGTCATATACGTAACGTTGAGATGCTGTGGTATAGCATCTCAACGCTACCTTATTATTTCCAATTTTGTCTAATTATTCGGGACAACGTTGCAACGTTGTCCCAAGGTTATAAAAAGAAAAGTTTTGTATCGAATGAGGTGGTCGTTTTTGGAGAGACCTAAACCCTAAACTCGATTTCTACTATATTTTGGGAGACAAGGAATATTCTTGGGAGCAGAGGATGAGAGTTGGAAGCTCAAGATCGTGATGTGCATCGGGAACGAGCATTCACGCATGACTAGAATTTTTTCTTTCCTCTTTTTGTTGTAGTTCTTATTATGGAGTTTGTATTAAGTCTATATTTTAGTTTTGTGGTAATGGCTAGACTTTTATCTTGGGGATTGATGTTGCCACTAAACTTGATGTTTTAGTTTAATTTCTTGAACTTATATTACAACATCATTGTATGCTTTTATGTTCTTAATACTAGTATTCTTTTGGCCAAAGTTTACTTGTTTTTATTGGCTTTGATTCTTGCTTGTAAAAGAATCAATTAGGGCTAGACAAAATCATTGCATATCTAATTGTAATCCTTGCATGAGAATGGAGGGTTATTTTAGAAGCATCATAGAAAGTAGCATGCCATGTTATTTTATTAATGTTTAGACAGACATGTCAGACTTATAAAATTGCATGAGTTTCAATTGGGCTTGAGAAAGTCTTTTGGTCTTTTAAACTTCCTACTCAATGTGTTGTATGATAAATCTTTAGTTAATTAACTAAAACATTAGTTTAGTTGGTGACGTCAATTCCCTAGGTTTTCTTTCATTCCAGTTCAACCTTTTTAATTATTTTGTTTAACAATCTTTTTTAAAATAATTATTCTCTATATAAATTTGGGTGTTAGTAACTATAATATTCAATTGATCTAGAAAAACTATTCATGTGGATGATACTTGCACTTAACCACTATATTAAAATTTGACACCGTAAAATTGTGGCTTTGCATGGTCACAAAATAACGCAACAGTAAGTGGTTCTTTCATGATTTGAAATATTATTATTGGGATGCCCCTTTCTTGTATAGGCATGGTGCATATATGATTTTTAGGCGATGCGTTGTGGAAGAAGAAGTTTAGGGAATCTTGAGGCCCTGCAACACAGTGCCTTACGGAGGCCATTTTGGAAGACAGCGGACTGCAACTAAGGTATTACAGAGTGGATACTGGTGGCCGACATTATTCAAAGACACTCAACAGTTTTTCTTGTGCTGTGACAAATGCCAACGCGTGGGAAACTTGTCAACACATGATGAACTCCCTCATAATTTTATATTGGAGGTAGAACTGTTTGACGTGTGGGGAGTTGATTTTATGGGCCCATTTCCGCAATCAAGAAGGCTTAATTACTTCCTACTAGCAGTTGACTATGTATCCAAGTGGGTTGAGGTGGTAGCCTATTCCAAGAATGATGGCTAACAATGGTGAAGTTCCTAAAAAAAAACATTTTCACACACTTTGGAACACCTAGGGCATTGATTAGTGATGAAGGCACCCACTTCATCAACATAATTCTAAAGAAGCTTCTAAACAAATATAACATCAACAACAAGGTGGTAATGTCGTACCATCCGCAAACCAATGGTCAAGCAGAAGTGTCCAATTGAGAAATTAAAGGAATTATGCAAAAAGTGGTGAGCGTTACAAGAAAGGATTGGGCAGAACACCTTGACGATGTACTATAGGCCTATCGCACTGCATTCAAAACTACAATAGGCATGTCACCTTATCAGCTAGTGTTTGGGAAAGCATGCCATCTCCCAGTGGAACTGGAATACAAAGCTCAATGGGCTCTGAAAGTAATGAATTTAGATGAAGAGGTGGTAGGTGTGAAGGGAAAGATGCAACTATTGGAATTGAAAGAATTTAGGTTACAAGCATACAAAAATGCAAAACCCTATAAAAAGTGCACAAAGAATTGGCATGGTAACAATATCAAAAGTCGTCAGCTTTACGAAGGACAAAAAGTGTTATTGTTTAATTCTCGTTTACGTCTTTTTCCAGGTAAGTTGAAATCAAGGTGGTTAGGACCGTTTGGGATAAAAAAAAAAGGCTTATCCAAGTGGGGCGGTAGACCTGATGGATGAAAAATGTGAAAGAGAGTTTAAGGTCAACGAACAACGAGTAAAAGCGTACCACAGTTTCATGGACGATATCCCAACCTCCATAAAGCTGACAGATTTAGAATGAGAACTAATGAAAAATCCACCGCACCAAAATGCCAGATCTCGAGGTGGCAACAACTAGTACCAAGGACATTTTCTTTATTCTTTTAAGTGTTTATTCATTTGCTTTGTTAAGTGTTTTTTGTGTGTTAAGTTTATTAGTTAGTTAGGAAAGAATAAAATAGTCAAATAGGATGGGAGTTAGCTTAGAGCATCGACTATAGGGCATAAGCAAGAGGAAGTAGATAATAGGAAGGCCTGCTGCGTGCACATTTGGAACATAGTAAGTAATGATTATATAGGACAAAAGGCATGACATGGAGTAATTGGTCTAAAAAGTAAGGTGCCTAAGCACGTCATTTGAAGAGACTAATAACTCACCACTTACACACGTTCTCCGAGAAATCAGAGAAAACATCCTCATGGGGATTCGTGCATCCTTCCATATCTCCTCTTTCCTCTTTTGGGCATGCAAGTACTGTGTACTTTCGTCTGCCAGGCGGTAGGAATTCCAACGTAAAATAAATTATTTTTTTTCCTTTAAGTGTAAAACCCGCAAGCCATCATTCTCACTCTATTCATTCTCGAAGAAATTAAGAAAACCCTAAACTTCCAAAATTTCTCTAAGTCTTTCCTTCACCACTCTCGATTCCTCAAGAAAAATGTCTTCAGCATGCGACTCCCAAAACCAATCTGCTTACAATTATGGGGACGGAGGTAATGGACGCTAGTCAAACTTTCAGACACCAGTCGGTTCCCCTGAAGCAGTTGCACCACCACAGCAAGAGAAGAACCCTAGAGATGCCCCATAACCTCAGCAAAGCACAAATGTTGAATTCATGGACATCCCTAAAGAGCAATTCCCGACAGATTCTTTCTGTTATGTAATAGATGGTAATGGCCTTTGGCCAATTGCCCGCAATGCCTACCAGCGTGTTTTAGCGCTCGCATCCACCTGCACATGTACATCAGGGCCAGGACCAAGCCAACCTCCCCCTCCAATGCAAGACCCCACTTCATTAAACAACCCTGATGCTTAAAACTTTACCTTTAGTTTCTTTTTTTTTTTTTTTAATGTTATGTTATGTCATGTTAACACATCTTTTTATTTTTCAAAACTTGTCATGTATGCTATAGTCATTAAATGAAATGAAATCCTCTATTTCTCATTGCATCAATTATGTACGTGCGATTATTTCTAATACACCATAATCTCTTTAATGCCTTATCATCAAGTTGCCGCATGTGCCTTGTGTAAATGACGCCTAATTAATTATCGTTTCCTTGCGTGCGTGGAAATTCATACAGCATAGCTATAATTAATTATCGCTTAGCAAACTTTTCTCTTGATCAAGGCTTCTCTAAGTTTTCCTGCACCTCTGTTTTTGTTAGTACCTTCCCTACCGCCTGAGAATCCTTTAGAATCCTTTATTTCTTTGAAGGATAACAATACGTCTTTAAGCCACCGCATCGCCTCAGATAACACTCTCCTCACGTATAAATTAAGTTTGGGGGTCAATGAGGACATTGCCCATTTTAAGTTTGGGGGGAGGGGGAGGGGAGAATTGAATGCCATATTGCTAAATGGTCTACTAGACCATGGTCTAGTAGGCCTTAACTCCAAAAAAAAAAAAAAAATTTGTAACTTCTTTTTCTGGCATGTGAGTAACCAGAGGCATTCATACACCTATCGTTTGCCTTTGCATGAAAGCATGTAAGAAGAAGTGAACATGCGGTAGCAACCTAGAAAGATGCAGTGCTTGATAGGACCTATAAAGTCCTATTTAATCACACTTATTTCTTGTTAGTTAGAAGGATTTTACATTTATTATTATTATTTTTTAGGGATTCGAGAAATTTTCTTGTTTTGGAGAGTTTGCAACATTTCAGAGTTAATTCGGACTAACTCGGAGGTGATTCAAGCAACAAAATTTCTATACCAAATTTAACCGATCATATCATAATATTTAGAGATGAAAATATAATCAAATTTGATATCAAATGGAAGCTTATTGAATTATCTTTCCAACGGTATAAGACTCATTGCATTACAATAAGTATTATGAAAGTTATGGTATTTTGAGTGATTACTGCTCCTGCTAGAAAATTGCTGTACCCGAGAATACTTTGTGCCAACTTCCGTTCCCATTATCTTGCTGCTCACATTTGTGAATGTAGCCAAATTAGATATCATTTTAAATCTCTCTGAATTATCTTTCAAACCATATAAAGATCACATTGATACAAGTTTTGGAGAAGAAGTTATTGGCAAAATAATGAAGACTGCGCAATCCAAAAACTTTCCTTATTTGCAACATTCTATGTTTGTTTTGAGAATTTAGGAAAGGATTTTAAAGTTTTAGATGTATTTTCCATCATTTTACAAGAGAGAACATTATTTACTTTATTTTATTTTATTTTAAATATTATTCCCTAATTGTTTTGGAAAAATATCTTTCTAGAATTTAGGGTTTCTTACTTTTGCAAGTTGTCTACTTCAAGGCTATTTAAGCCTTCTTTTGGACAGCGGGAAGGGGGGTTCTCCGAATGTAATATTTCTAGACAATAGTTTTTAGAGTTTTTCTCCCTTTTCCTTTACTCTTCTTTTTGCACTATATCGAACCAATGACGAACCTTGGCTACATCATCACGATTAGCGACTAAGGTAACTATTCCAATTCATAGGTCGGTTGCAACCAATTGCAATATTTTGAGGCTTGAACCTTAACTAGTTCTCTTTCAATTGCAAGTATTTTTTGATTCCCGTGTTAATTTTATAAGCATGTATTTTGATTGAATTGACGCCTTAATCGCTTTACATGTTTGATTGCTAATCATGATGCATGATCCGTAATTGTCATGTTGACAGAATCGGTAGCATTAGGATTATTACATGTGTATGTTTTGTGAGTTTCCATATTACATGGCTTGCATGTTTAATTCTAAGAATTAAAAGAGCATCTTAATTAGATTAAAGTTATTTCACCTAATTGGTTGTATTGGTCCTTCCAAAGCACTTAATGCCTTTGTCTAAATAATTTGGAGCGGTTTCCTCAAAATTGTTTAGGTAATTAGCATTAACTTGACGTTTGTTAGAGTTAATGACCTTAGGGAATTTTCTACTTTTTGGGGTTTCCTAATAAGTTGACCAAGTACTTGCATTGTTAAGTTTAAATATTTTGAATGCCTGTGATCAATTTTGCAATTGAGTAGAATTGTACCTTTGGATTGGATTTTGGTAAGATTTAATTTATCTTTATTTTATTTGCTTATGTTTTATTTTATTAATAAAAATACAACCCCCC
Source organism: Trichosanthes truncata (assembly GCA_033996785.1). Taxonomy (NCBI): domain Eukaryota; kingdom Viridiplantae; phylum Streptophyta; class Magnoliopsida; order Cucurbitales; family Cucurbitaceae; genus Trichosanthes; species Trichosanthes truncata. The sequence continues at coordinate 14,513,056 of MU867261.1, read as the reverse complement.
CCCCTTTTAATTGTTTTATCCTTTGCAAATTTAACTTGAGAAATTAATATTTGGTTCCCTGAGATCGACCTGGTCCACTCAATGCTACAAGTAGTTTACGATCGGTTCATAAATTTTAATTTGACGAGCCCTCGACAAGCTCACGTCAGTGCTCGTAGTTGGATATATGTTATTACCAATGATAGCAAACCAAAGCAAAGCTAATGCATTTGGACAAGCCTTTCTTTCAGGAAATAAAGCAGTGGCAAGGTCTTAAGCAAATCAAGAAGCATGCTAGAGGAAATAAAGGGCAAAGAAGAGGAAATGAGTGAGGTAAGAGGATGCAAAGGTAGAGGTTCGGGTAAATCTATAAAGATTTGTGAAAAAGGAGAAGTTAGAGTAATGTTCTAAGAATAATAAGTAGTGTAGGGAAGTATGTTAACTTGGAATCATTTTCAACATTGCTTGAGGGACAAGCAATAGTTCAAGTTTGGGGGTTTGATAACTTGTAGAAAACAAGTTATAATTGCCACCAAATTCTTCTATTTCATGTCCTAGCGCGGCAAATGTTGTAAGATAATAAGGCATTTAAGGGTAATGTAGCGCATCAGACTAAAATTTGGCACTGCACGGCACTGCCTAGTGAAAATGCATAGAATTGCGTTGTTCTTGCGCTCACATCATATCAGTTACCATTCCTTGCAGGGAAGGCGATGAGGCACTGCAACATGATGATAAAACCAAGCAGCGAGGCACCGATACTTGGAGGAGACCAAAAGGATTTACGCACACTACCCGTGTCAAAAAGGACGGATGGTGGAGCAGAAATAGTACTATGTGCATGATCAAGGCGAACAGAAAAGTAGAATGGTAGAGGAGAGGACCACAGGCGCATAAGTCGTATCGCACAGAGAATGAAAATGGGCACGTGAAGTAATATTCTCACCTACGACTGTTGCTTATATAAGGATACCGTCTTCTTCATTAGAAAGAGAGAAGAAGGAAAAGAGTAGAAGGAAAAAAAAGGAGGGGAGAGGAGAAAGAAACAAAATGAAAGGAGGGAATGAGGAAAACAAGAAGGAAAGAGGGCTGGCAGGCGGATCCTCATTGGAAAAAATGCCATAGCCACCGTCGAAGCTCAAGGAAGAGGAAGTGATAGCCCTCTAAGAGTGACGCAACAGGAACCAGCAGTCACTGCACCATTGTTTCTTCCCCCTATTTTTGGTTTAGAACCGTTTTAATTCATGTCTAGTTATTGCAATTTAATGTTTTTCATTATGGTTCGTAGGAGCTAATTTTCTCATCATGACTTTGCCCGAAGGCCCTTTTGTTGGCCTTACCTTAACAATGTCTTAATACTAATAAAGTAGAATTATAACTCCAACCTTCTTCTTAAGTGTGTTTATTGAAATTGCTTGAATTTCGTTTGGCCAACCGAGTTTCGGTAGTAGCATGTTTTAGGCAGCAGGAGGGTCAAAGCATGTGGAAAGAACTTAAGAGGAATGAGGGTAACACATAGTTGCCAGATTGATTTAGGGATATTTCAATCTCTTGCAGAAGGTAGAATGGGGCGGTAGTTGTTGAGCAATAGTTGCACAGAGGAGTCTAACCTCTATTGCGAGTGAACGCCATACAGGGAGGGAGGCGGTCATAGGTCCCCAAATCTAGGTTGAGTGATTACTTCTGCAGCATTAGCATTTTGCATAATTGGGTGGGTTGGCATAAGGCACCAGGGCTAGGTCTTGAGTTTCCTTTTTATTAGTTTCTCTTTGCATTATCTGATTAACGTTGTTAGCAGTCAATTATTCTATCTTAATTTTGTTTATTTCCTTGCACTAAAATCACTATCTCACAATACTTCGGGTACCGCACAAAATCTGTTAAGTAATACTTTGTAATGAAATTTTGTCATTGCATCAAAAGAATAGTACACCTTCCCTGTTGAGTTCGACCCTGGAATACGAAATAGGTATTACTTGCTGACACATTGGGGTGCACTTGAGCCGATGCTTTAGATGTCAGCGAACTCGTCAGTGTTGTAGTGTAGAGATTAAGGGCATGACCTTGCATATAATCATCTATCCCATCCCATCACTACCCTCGCATCTTGTAACTTTTACATCATTCACCCGTTGCATCTTTATATACCAACACCACACAAACAACCAAAATTCCACAATACATATGCAAAAAGAATCCACTAAGGAGCACAAATCATATAACCTCATAATCGCTTCAGCATGCAACATCGTAAAACAACTCTACAACACACAATCTCAACAATTGAAAATTCTCCAAAATTCTCAAAATTATACAATTTGATTCAAATCAATTCAAAATCTCAACAACAGCCTAGTACCATTTCCCCCACATTAAAACAAACATTGTCGTCAATGTCTACATAACACATTCAACATGAAAAAGGGGCAATTAAAAAGATCAAGGGTAACGGTACTTTCCTCATTTGAAGAGACCTCCACTAATGAGCATAATTGATTTCAAACATCCAAAGGGAACTGCAAAACATACAAGGGCCATTTATTAAACGAACAATAAAAACATAAACGAACTAAGCAAAATAAGGAACCCTTGGGTTGCTTCCCAAGAAGCGCTTTTCAACATGGCTCAAATATGAAGAAATTAACATCCTCCATGCTTTCTGCATTCTCAATTAGTCGAACATTGAGAGAAAGAATTATGATTAACAGAAAAGGAAACAAACATATCTCAAACACCTAAAGCAATCATCTCCTCCTGATTCCTATTTAGGATAGGACTCGAACGAGGAGGCATAACAGAATCATGCTCATCACTCTCCACAGACAAATCATTCAAAAGAAAATTTTCATATTCATTTTTCTCGTAGTTCTTTTCTTATCAAGCATTGTATCATGGCAACTAATGAAATCGCTATTTTATACAAAATTATCCAACACATGCTCAATATTAAAAACACGCTGAACACCCTCACTTAGACGATTCGCATAAAAGATGGATTCACTCAAGGTACATTCAGTCAGCATGCAGTATCATCATCTATATTCAACATCACAAAACAATCATCAAACAAAATATATTTTCAATAGCAACATAGTCCACGACCATCATATCAAAACCAACATTTCTCAAATTTTCAGAATCAGACAACAAAACAATAGGAGATATATCAAAGAAGAATCAAGGTCATCCAACATTTCAAAATCCCGAGGCCTATTCCTATCACTATGCCCTCGAGATCTTACTTCTACTAAATCAATCCTAAATTTCTTATCTTCAAGACCAAAAGTATTAATGGGGTCAAAAATGTGGAAAATTACTTTATGGTCATCCACTTGCAGAGTTAGCTGATAGTAGGCATAACTATGCTATTTCTAGGCTTAGTTTTATGCTAGTTTTTCTATGATTGTGTGTACTTTCATATGTTTTTACGTATATTTTACAAAAATCGAGCAATTGGAGAAAATTCGAAGTTTTGAGAAGTATTTGGTTGAATTTGGAGCAAATTGGAGCTATAATTGGAGATCCAAGTGTTGAAGAGAAGGAAACAAGATTATGAACTTGAATTTAGGAATTTTTGTGGGTTGTACTTATGTTGTAACTATGTGTTTAGACCCTTGCTTGGTTGTAGTTGTTGAACATTTGGTTGATTTTTAGTTTAATTTATATATTGATGTCTTTTATGCATCTTGATATACTATCTTAACCTTTGGCCATGGTTTTGCATGTTTAACTAAATTTAGCTTGAGAGAGTAAGTTTAGTTATAGCACATTAGATGTATGACTAGATTTAATTTATTACACGAGAGTGAGTAGATTAATTTTAGAAGCCTTAAGAGAGTAACTTAATGCCATGTTTAGTACTGAAAATAGATCGAGAGGTTGATTTGTTGCTAGTCATGAGTTCAATTGAGCTCGAGAGAGGATGTTGATTATTTAGAAATTCTCGGCTTAAGATTTTTAGTATAAAATAAAGTTATTAATCAATTCAAGTTGGGCTTAAGGTAATCAATCATGCATGTTCTCAAAATTGGACTCCAAAACATGTACATATTAGTTTAGATTTTATTTCCCCTTGATTCCAAAGTTTTATTTCTCTAAATAAAATTAGGCATAATTAACTATGGTACCTAATTAATCTAAGAACTCCAATCCCTGTGGATGTCCCTGGCCACTATTATTACAAAATACTTAGAGGTCTTGTTTTTATAAATTTAATCTTGATAGGACCTTCGACAAGTCCTTTATCAAATTTGGCGCCATTGCCAAGGATTGGCATATTTTAGTTTAATTAATATCATGGTGAAAGAGTTTGTTCTTAATTTAGAGCTTAAATAGTGTATATTTGTAGTTCCTTCTTTTTGCTTTCATTTAGAGGTTTATCTTTATTTTGTTTTTATCTTGCTTGTTTTGTTTTCTTTTGAGTCATGGTCCATTGTTTCTAGTTGTGTGATTATTTGGTGTTGCTTGAGAGCCTGTGATTATTTCTTGTTTTGTTTAATGGCTTCTAATAGATTTGGGTGGTCCTTTAGGGAATCTGAGCCCAAAGAACCAACACTGCGTTCTAGTTCTTTTTCCATTAGTTATCCCTCTTTTGATCATGAGCCAATTAGTGAAGATTATGTGTTTCATGGTTATCAAATGCCTAGTTATTATCATACTGAATCTATGAGTTATGGAAATCCCATCGTAATTTATTTCAATAAGCCCAATTAGAGGAAGAATCATCCTTAGAGAAAATGTTGAGAGAATTTACAGAGGAGACTAGACTTAGGAGGTTACAGTTTGATGAGAAGTTTAAGAGTCTCCAGACCCCTAGGGAGGGTAGTGAAGTGAAACACACTTCCATATGATTTCCAGTGAGTCAATTGATCATTGATTCACTGATAGCCTATCATGAGCATGATTCTTTTGATTCTGCTGAGTTTGGAAAATTGAGGGAGAGTTGTGTTGAGAATAGGGAGGAATTAGAAAGTCTAAATGCACACCAGGATCGTGTCAGTGAGGATGAGAAGGAAGATGATCTTATCTTAGTTGAGGAGGTTCAGGATGTAGAGTTTAAGGCTATAAGGCCTTTGTCTGTTTTTTCTTATGATTCATCTCTTATCGTTGAGTGTTCTTCTAATTCTCATGAGTCCGTGTAAGAGTCTGTTTATTTTGATCTTTCTCCTTTTATGCTTTTCATATTGAAAAATACCAAAACTATTTATACTTCAGCGTCTCACGAGAAGCTAGTGTTTCTACTAGCCGTGGTTTGTTTTGTAGATTCCAGGAAGAGAGGCTCGAAGAAATGGGAGAATTTCTATGTACCTTGAGAGACTACATGAGTCTAGTCTAGCTGAAGATGTTAAAGAAAGCGGTGCTTGGAAGGCAACCTAAGTTTTCTTTCCCTCGTTTACTTTTCTTGTTTGTTTTTCTTTCCTAGTTTAGGTTCTTTTACAAAAAGAGCGCCAAGTAAATCTCGTTCCCTTTTTGCAGGACCTCAAACGTATTGAGTAGCTTCCTAGTCAATTCGAGGAATTCTCAAGGAACAGTCTCTCATCTTATCAGGCCAGTATCATTCACTCACTCTATCTTTGTCCTTATTTACTTTACTGAGCATGTTACATTAAGGGCAATGTAAGTTCTAAGTTTGGGGGTGGGTAGTACTGTGCAGTCCTGATAATTCTGAGCAAATTATGAGTAAATTTTTTTCGCTCTTAAGCATGCTTGACTGATTTATAATTCATGACAACTGATCAGGATAACCTAGGAAGTCATCTAAGTAAATTTTTTGCAATAGAATAATCTCTAAAGCATGTTCTAAATTAAGCATATCTGAAGTTTATCTTTTATTTCGTTGCAACACCACGACCACATAACCGACTTTCTATTATGTTCGAATGCTAGGTTGCTTTTGCTAAGTCTAGAGGTTGTTGTTACCCTGATAGGCTTAAGAACTAATTCATAGTTGACTTACATGAAAGTTAGTGGTTGAAATTTGTTGAGTTAAAAGAAACCTTTTCTTTATTGATTTTTTAGCATGTTTAACAGAAATCGAATGCATGTTCCATCAATATTGTGTGCTTAATGTGTGGGGATCAAAAGATCTACCTCCATTGTGATTAGGTAGGCCATCCATCGAGCAAGTGCTCTGGATAAGGGTCCCCTACAGTGAATGTGTGAAAGCTATGATCTTTTTGAGAAGGAAAAAGATAAGTTTGGGGTTAGTAACCCTTGTAAAATGAATGCTTAAGTAGATTGCTCTCTGTAGTGTGAGAAGACTGGAAAATTGGAACTTAGGGCCAGTGTAGGGGGAAAACGATGGAAAGCCTTGGTAAAAATATCTTAAGCTAATAGAAAATGATAGAAAGAAAGTTAAACACACACACACACGCAAGGAATGAGATAGATAGATTTAAATTGCTTAGTGAAGAGCATGTTAAGATTTTACTCAGTTGTTTTATGCCAATTAGATCACTGAGGCTTAAGTCATGAATCTTGTATTAGAAATCCTGTAAAACTGTTATTTTGGTTTTGTTTTGCTCGAGGATTAGCAAAAATCTAAGTTAGAGGGTATTTGATAGTGGGCATAAGTGTTGTATTTCTAAGCTTAGTTTTATGCTAGTTTTGTTATGATTGTGTGTATTTTCATTTGTTTTTATGTATATTTTATAGAAACCGAGCTATTGGAGCAAAACCATAGTTTTGAGAAGTATTTGGTTGAATTTGGAGCAAATTGGAGCTATAATTTGAGATCCAAGTGTTGAAGAGAAGGAAACAAGCTTGTGAACTCGAGAGTATAGTGTTGCAACGCCATCCGTAACATTGCAACGCCACTTTAGCAGCCTTTCAGCCTTGGAAACCAGTAGACACAGTGTTGCAACACTACTCAGCAGATTTTTTCCTTTTATATAAAATTTGAAGGGACAACGTTGCAACGCTGCCCCTAGCGTTACATCACTGTCTCAACTCTATAAAAAGAAAATTTTGCTATTCGAAAAGGGGAGCCAATTTGAGAGACCAAAAATCCTAAACTTGATTCAAGCACTGTCTAAGGACATAGAGGAGACCTTTGGAGAGCCGAGGAGGAGACTCAAAGCTCGAGATTGTGGACATCACGTCGGAGACGAGTGTTGGCATGCGACCTAAGTTTTCACTCTATTTCTTTTACTTTTCTCTTGAATTTAGGAGTTTTTGTGGATTGTACTTATGTTGTAACTATGTGTTTAGACCCTTGCTTGGTTGTAGTTGTTGAACATTTGGTTGATTTTTAGTTTAATTTATATATTGACGTCTTTTATGCATCATGGTATGTTGTCTTAACCCTTGACCATGGTTTTGCATGTTTAACTAAATTTAGCTTGAGAGAGTAAGTTTAGTTATAGAACATTAGATGCATGACTAGATTTAATTTATTGCATGAGTGTCACACCCCCTCCCAGCTCACTTGCCTAATCCTAGGAAGGAATGCGAAGACAGAGAATAACAACCCTCTTACTGCCACTCCCTGCCCAACCTAACATTAACCTGAAATTGTATACAACGAAGCATATATGAACTAGTAAAATTGAGCGCACAGTTGCACACCTGAATAAGATGCAATCATTTTTCCATACTAGGTTTTCATAACAAGTCATAACATACTTAAGTATTACACCCCGACTAGAATGCTTTTATTTCAAAACTATATACAGGTGGAAGTATATATATACAAGGAACTAAGTGGGGTGGTGGCAAACAGGTCTTGTCGAGGCTAAGCACCGGGAACTCGTTTGCTACCTGAGGAGAGAAAACATGTTGAAAACGTGAGCTGGGAAGCCCAGTGAGTGACTATTTAATAAGTTATGCGTTCATAGGTAAAGTATCAAAAGTAATTAAACAATGTCGCCAAATTATAGGCTTTAAGCACCACGATAATTAATGCATCAAAACTCATGATAAAGAAAACTTGTAGCATGATACCCTAGCTATGGTAGATTCCTCTCTAACCAACAACTTCAATACCTCTCTCTCTCACGTGCACGTGGTATGCCATTTAGGCTCACTGGTCTCCCCTAATACCTTCTCCATGTCCTTCAGTATTGGGGTCAGACCAACTACCACCCGAATACCTTCTCACTGTCCTTCAGTATCGGGGGTCAAGTTTTCTCCCTCCCAGGTACCTTCTCCGTGTCCTTCAGTACCGGGGGTTAATAATATACAAGGGCATGCTTTAAATAGTTAGGAAACATGTTTTGGAATCACATTCAGTAAGTTCTCAACATAAACACAAACTTTCATCATTAAACAAGCTTCCAACTTCAAGTGTAGTTCATCGTATGATTAAAAGAGAACTCATTAACCAAACTCATTTTTCGTGTTCTCAACGCATAAATTCTTTAACATAGCCAAACCATCATACTTTAAGTTTCAAGCAATTCAAACATGTTTTAGAGTGGATTAATGCATGGTACTTCCAAGAAAAACCCTAATTCCAAACTTAGGTTTCATGCTTGAACGCGGAGTAACAAACTAGTTACAATTATGCTTAACTTTCAACACCGACATTTATTAGTAGGAATTCAATGAAAAATGAATATAACTTAGTTTAAGCATGCTTCAATATCCATCACTAGTAAGCTTTTGAATAAATAAAGATCAACACATAGGTTTTCAAACAAAATTACTCACAAACACCGGAAGGCTCCCAAGGCTTATAAGCTTCTCCTATCTTCGTTTGCCCTGAAAATGAATTCCATAACATTAATCCCTTTTGCTACTTGGCCCAAAAATTGATCTAACTCAGTCACATAACTCATAGGATAGTAATTGCACACACTTGGCAATAGGGTATAACAAATTGGAACACAACTTCCTTAAGCTCTATAGACCCCTCTGTTTTGAGCCAAAAATTACAGATTCGACTTCCAGCATGAGTTTCTCAAAATTTAGCAAAACAACCACCAAATTTTATTTGATAACCCTCAAATACAACATCTAAAATTACTTACCTCAAAATTTTAACTTCTAATTCGTCCTCAAGAGCTCAAAATCACCAGATTTCTTCACCCTGTTCTGCTGGCCCAAAAACTGGGAACACCTCTCGGTTTTCTTAAATTTTCACGACTTTCTTCTTCATATTTTCTCACAAAATTTTCCAGACCTAATCTTCATTCAATTTCTGAGATTTTGGCTCAAGAATCATCGAATGTACTCAAGTGGATTGAGAGATATGACTGTTTTAAGTTTATCCACTTCCTAGAGCTTCCAGCTGTCTACTGCAGTCACAAGTGTTGGACAGCTCATCCTTCCACTATAACAAAAAAAAACTCCAACGAAAATGTAACTAAAATGGCCAGCTCCTCCTTCTCTCTTTAGACTTTAAGTCCCTTTCAATCCACCTAAATTGTAAAGAAATTTTAACTAAATTAATTAGAAATTACAGCTTTTGTATTCAACACAACATACACCTAATGTGTACCCAACTTGCTCATGACCTTAACTTACTTCAACTCAACTTTTAATATGTTTATCCCAATGTGTAACCTGTCTCCTTATGAAGCTTTTTGTACGTTAATATCCACAACTTAGGAGATTCCCAAATTCTACCACGACATCTTTTAGTGCAACCTATATCAATTTGCATATGTCAAAACATCATATATGAGCACAATATGATCAAAAGAGAGTTTAGGGCTTACAATGAGAGTGAGTAGATTAATTCTAGAAGCCTTAAGAGAATAACTTAATGCCATGTTTAGTAATGAAAATAGACCGAGATGTTGATTTGTTGCTAGGCATGAGTTTAATTGAGCTCGAGAGAGGGTATTGATTATTTCGAAATTCTTGGCTTAAGATTGTTAGTATAAATCAAGTTATTAATCAATTTAAGTTGGGCTCCAAAGTATGTACATATTAGTTTAGATTTTATTTCCCCTTGATTCCAAAGTTTTATTTCTCTAAATAAAATTAGGCATAATTAACTGTGGTACTTAATTAATCTAATAACTCCAATCCCTATGGATGACCTGGTCAATATTATTGCAAAATACTTAGAGGTCTAATTTTTATAAATTTAATCTCGATAGGACCTTCGACAAGTCCTTTATCATTAGCTTACCTCTATGCATGCTCACTTCTGCTTTGTTGTGGCTGAAAAAGGAGTCCCAAGAATGATCGGGATCTACTCCTCTGCCACCATATCCAGGACAACGAAGTCTATAGGAAAAATGAACTTGTTAACTCTAACAGGCACATCCTCTACTATACCTTTCGATTTCACAACCGATCGATCGACTAGCTGGAAGGTAATATATGTGGGTTGGATCTCGTGTAGTCAAAGTTTCCTAAACAAAGATAAAGACATGAAGTTAATGAAAGAATGAACGTTTCACTCTGCAACGGAAGCATTGGTTCGTCTTTGATTTTATTTAAAATTAAAATTAAAATTAAAGTTAAGCAAACTTACTTGGAGATAAATATGGAGAATATACTGGCGGGTCTTTATCTCCTCCACAAAGTCTTCCTGCCTATGACTCTAACACAAGATCAAGGCTTGTGGGAGCCTCTTGACAGAAAATCCTCAATGGATTGGAGAGGAAAAGTCTAGAGAGAATTCTCTAATTCTCTATTGAGGAGATGTGTTTTCTATGAAGAATGCCCAATGGCTCACCCCTAGGGTCCTATTTATAGTGGTCTAGGGAAGATAATTAAATAATATATTTTAATATCTAATATATTAAAATATATTTATCTAACCAATTTGAATCTTATTCAAACCTTTTCAAATTCTCCTACGACATCTATTTCCTAAATTGAATCCAATTCAAATTTAATAAATACCTTTTCTTTAATGTATCTAATATACATTAATTATTTTAATATTTTCTGTATCAAATACAATAAATAAATTTTCCTCTTTTATATTTAATATATATAATATATTAAATATTAATTTGAACATTTCAAATTTTTCTTTCAACTAAATTGATCTTTTAGTGTAACTATGAGCTAGCAAGGGGACCTTATGGACCTACATATTATAAGCTCTAATGATACAAAATTAATTAATGAAACTCTTTAATTAATCAATTTTCATTCATTAACTCTAGGGTCACTCTACTGTAGACCTAAAGTTGCACTTTTATGCACTGCAGGATAAGTTGTGTCCATTGATATAATCACTACATGCGAGTCCATTCTTCACGAGTTGTTCGTAATTACAGCTAGGTCAAAAGTCCGTTTTACCTCTGTAATTACATCTGGCACCTTAAGTACTACTGATCCTCTAATGAACAATTTATTTATGATCCAACAATATACTAAGCCCCTCTCGGGCCAGTGAGAGGGTAGGGCCCCAATGTTCAAGTCCCGAAATCATCACTTAAGGGAACTACTCATCTACTTACCCTATAAGGGAATGAGTGAATTCCATCTTGTGAGTTTATGTTCCCAGCTCCCTATTTGGTCAAGTCCCCAAAATGGTAGGCATATTGAATCGGCTACAAAAGCCACTCTTACCCATGCGAATCAAAGGACAAGCCCTCACAGGCAAGTGTTCATAACTCACTCAGGATTAAAATCGAGTTGCATATGATCATCTTGATGAAATATTAATCTTCTCAAACGGATTTATAAAGAGAGATTAAATATTTTCTAGTCCAATCTTACACAAACTCATTCTATAAGATACACCCACTCACATGTCTCCACATGAACGATTTGGATCAAATCATTTGTAACTATTACAAAGTGGGTCGTATCAATAGTGTTACCAGAATAAGGCACCCAACCTTATCCATATACTATGACCCTTTAGGTTATTTCTTGAACATGATCCTCCCGTATGTCAACCACATATTGTTCAAGATTACACTAATAACCTTAGATTTTTCCTATAATGGATAATATTATATTGCAAATAAAATAATCAAAATTATTATTAATTATTAAATAAATTATTAATTACGAGGCTTTAGGGAATAAATCGCAATAGTTAATACTGGCTTCCAAATAACATAGTGCCCAATCTATGGTTAAACTACCAATTTCACAAAGGATGATAATAGTCTCTAGATCCTTTTATTTCGGGGGCATCTTATGTTTCCGAATTGAAGTGCTCTTCTCAGATAGACTGAGCACTGCATTGACCTTGAACTTCTTGTTCTTTGACAACATTTCCTTTATAAATCTCCCATAGTTAGGCATTTTTGCAAGAGGGATGTTAATATGCAGCTTTTTAAACATATCTAAAAAATCAGCAAAATAGGCATCTAATTTAACATTCTTAAACCTATGAGGGTAAGGTAACTCCCAGTAGTAAAATGTTAGGAATTCACCAAGCCTCCTAGGAGGACTAATGTATGCATCCTTATCCACTGGCCTACACCTTGATACCTCATGATCTTCTCTTCTTGATGGCTCACAGAAGGTCATTTTTTTTGTCTTCTTTTCTTTCTTTTCAATTTTCTTCTCCAAATCTTGGGGTTTAGTGTCATGAGCAGTAATACAAGGAAAAGGAGAAATAAGCTTACTCGATGTGGTTTTTTTGACACAGCCTCCTCTCTTGCAATCTCGTCGCTCTCAATTTCCACCTTATTTGCAGGTCACCTAACTGAGTTCCACTCTTTGGTGTAATCGCCTTACACTACTATGTTCGGTTCACTTCAGTGTCGCTCGAGAATTTTCAATTATGAAGTGTGTTTACGGCGCTAGCTATTTGACCAATCTGCACCTCCATGTTCTTCAATGCAATGTCATGGCAACTTACTATAGTGGCTAGGGTAAAAATCGAGGTTTGCAACTGCTGATTGACTCCCATTGTTGCTCCTTTATAAATGTACTCAACATCTCCTCTAGGTTCGACTTCTTCTTCTAATAAGATGGTCCTACAAAAGCAGGTGGCTGCAAAACATTCCTCTGATTAGCGTAAGAAAAATTTTCATGGTTACGTAAGCCTAGATGATAAAAGTTAGGTAAATTCTTATTCTGGTGGCCTTGGTACTCATATCCTCTGTTCTAAACATATTGGCACTGCTCCATGGACTGTTCCTTGACTCCTTTCAAGTTTAACGCTAAAAGTGAGGCGATTGACTGATTGGCTCCTACAGTAGACAATTTACACAAAGCATTAGTTAATGAAGCCATTTGAGCTTTTAATGCACTAACATCATCGAGCTCCTAGATGCCCGCAATGGATCTCAATGTGGAGGTTGAACGATCTGATGGCCACTAGTAACTCGTGGCAGCCATTTCTTCCAACAGAATGTGTGCCTCATCAACTTTCTTTGCTAGGTAGCTCCTCCCTTCAAGTTATCAAGAATTGTCTTAGTACTAGCAAATAACCCATTGTAGAACAATTGTACTTGAACCAATCGGAATAAACGTGCTGAGGACACTTCTGCAACATCTTCTTGTATCTCTCCCAACTCTCATACAATTGCTCCCCATCGAGCTGGCAGAATGTCCCAATCTCTATCCTTAGCTTCGTTGTCTTAGCATGGAAAAAAATCTTCGTTAGGAAGGCCTGGGCTAACTCGTCCCATGAAGATATGGTAGCCAGCTTAAGGGATTCGAGCCAATCCTTTTCTTTGTCCTGCAACTAAAAAGGAAAATGCCTCTACCTTATTGCATAAGTAGAACCTCATTTAACTTTTTCGTACCACAGATCTAGAGAAAAGATCTGAGATGCAAATACAGATCTTCCAATGGATGGCCTTTGAATGATTTATCCTGTGCCATTTAAATCAGCCCCGTCTTCAGCTCAAAGTTGTTCACCTTGACCGATGCATGCACAATCCCAGAATGATCTGTTGGGAATGTGGACTAGAAATAGTCACGGATTGGCTTCCTTTCCTCTTTTTTGTGCTATCCATAGTGATTCGAGTTTCTTTATTTAACCTCCTACAAGTTCTGTCAATTTCAAGGTCTAAAGCCAAAATTTTAGTCCCCTTATCACTACCCATGTACCAATACAACCTACTTAAAAAAATCAAACCAAACAAAAACATAATAACAAAAACAACGAAATTGAGAAAAAAAAGCAAACACGAACAAATATATAAAAAAATCACACAAAATCCCTATTTTAATTCATTTTATTTTCTCCCTAATATCATCAACTAAATAAAACTTCACCGCTTCCCAAGCAACGTGGCCAAAAATTTGATCGAGCTACACGAAAGCATCGTGATCGAAGTAATAATAAAACAATAGAATAATATTGAGTATCGTATCCCACAGGAAGCGAAAACGAAGCCCTTTTTAGTTAATTCATTATTCGGAATACTCGTGATTGGAATTATTTAGGAAAAAAACTAAAGATAAGGGAATGCTTTGGAAATAAAACTAGCTAAAAAGAAAATTAAAGGGTTGGAGATACCACATCAAGAGAAGTTTAGGGGATCGAGCACTATTAGGTTGCATTTATGGGAATTGAACATGCCATTTAATTAATCTTCCCAATTTTATAAGCATGAAGCTAAATCGGTCGACATATCTTTTCGATCTCAATCAAACACGCTTAATTAATCGCTTACCTAAGTGTCCTTAGCGTTAATTGATTAATGAATTAGGATTAAGCCCACTCATATTAAGCCTCACCCATCAATTGTTAATCTTATGTCACTTAGGTAAAATTTTCCCACCTGCCAAGGTTGTTAAGCTTATGACGGAGATAGGAACTTTCAAACAACTAGATGGTGAGCAATTGTTCGAAGCATGGGAGAGGTACAAGGAGCTGTTAAGAAAGTGCCCTTGGCATGGGTACCCTGATTGGCTTCAAGTCCATTTGTTTTATAACGGGCTCATGGGCAACACCAAGATGATCCTTGATGGAGTAGCGAGAGGCACTATTTTGGCTAAAATCGTAGAGGAGGCCCAAACACTGCCAGAGGAAATTGCATCCACAAGTTACTGATGGCAATATGAACGTTCGATTCAAGGAACAATGATGGCCTCTACAAAGTGGATGAGGTAAGTGCATTGAAATCTTAAATGGCATCACTAACCCATGCTTTATCTAAACTTGCAAGCACAGAAACTCCTCAATCAATAAGTTCCATGGCAAGAACTCAATCCTTTCAAGTTGGTGGAGAGTCTAAGATCGAGTGGGACTAGTATGTCAATAATACAAATTCCAACTATGAGGGACAACATATGCAGAACAATCTTCCTTCTCACTACCATCCAGGTTTGAGAAATGATGAAAAAAGTTTACATGCGAATAGCAAGAGAGTTCTGCAGCCTCCTCCCCATTATGCATTCACCTCCTATCATGCTTAAAATAAGCCTTCCCTTGAGGACATGCTGGGGGCATTCATCACTAAATCAAGGAGAAGAACTAATCCGTTGGAGAGTATTCTCAATGGACATGGTACAACCATAAAAAACACAAAGGTATAAATCTGTTAGACGGCCACCACCTTGAACACTCTGCCAAAAGGTAAGTTCTCCTGCAATACTGGAGTAAACCCAAGGGAAACATGCAAGGCCATCACCCTATGAAGTGGAAAGGCATTAACTGAATCAAAGAAAAGGCCAGCTGAGGATTCCAGTCCATAAGAGGTATAGGTGTCTGATTAGGAGATTCAAAAGGCAACATCTATAGCAACCATTGAAAAATCTGCTAAGTCTCCTATCCTTATAACTCGTAATTATATTCCAAAAGAAAAAGCTAGACGCTCAATTTGCTAGATTTCTTGATTTTTCAAAAAGCTTCACGTAAAAATTCATTTTGTAGATGCACTGGAGCAAATACCAAATTATATGATGTTCATGAAGGAGATAAGGTCAAGCAAAAAGAAGTTGAAGGCCTATGAGACAGTCAATCTTACTAAGGAATGTAGTGCATGTTGGATTTATGCCTTAAAGCCTCGTAATTAATGATTTATTTAATAATTAATAATAATTTTGATTATTTTATTTGCAATATAATATTATCCATTATATGAAAAATCCAAGGTTATTAGTGTAATCTTGAATAATATGTGGTTGACATACGGGATGATCATTTCAACAAATAACCTAAAGGGTCATAGTATATGGATAAGGTTGGGTGACTTATCCTAGTAACATTATTGATACGACCCACTTTGTAATAGTTACAAATGATTTGATCTAAATCGTTCATGTGGAGACATGTGAATGGAGATATCTTATCCAATGAGTTTGTGTAAGATTGGACCACGAAATATTTAATCTCTCTTTATAAATTCGTTAATTGAGGATTAATATTTCATCAGGATGATCATATGCGACTTGATCTTAATCCTGAGTGAGTTTGACAAGCGTTAGTCAAAGAAGCCATCTATGCTTTTAGAGCATTTACCTTATTGATTTCATAGATTCCAGCAACTGGCTTTGTAATTGAGCGCTCTGTGGGCCACTGATAGCTAGTGGAAGCCATCTCCTCAAGCAAGTTCTTTGCCTCCTTGACTGTCTTTGACAAAATAGTTCCCCCAGCTGCTGCATCCAAGATAGTTTTTGTACTTCCGTTCAGTCCATTATAAAACAACTAGATTTGTAGACAGTCAGGATAACCATGTTGTGGGCATCTTCTGAGAAGCTCCTTGTACAGTTCCCAAGCCTCGAACATTTGCTCACCTTCAAACTGCCTGAATATCCCAATTTCTGTTCTAAGTCTGGCAGTCTTGGCTGGTGGGAAAAATTTAGTCAAGAAAGCTTGGGCCAGCTCATCCCAAGTGGCGATACTTTGAGGCTCTAAGCTTTCCAACCAATCTCAAGCTTTGTCCTGCAAGGTAAAGGGAAACAAACGTAAGCGAATAGAATCATTAGACACACCATTAATCTTAACAGTTCCACATAAAGTAAGAAAAGATTTTAGATGTGAGTTTGGGTCCTCTGTAGGATGTCCTCGAAAAGCACTATCCCTCGCCATTTGAATCAGGCCAGTTTTTAGCTCAAAATTATTTGCAGCGATGGGTGCATGGACTATTCCAGAGCTCTCTGCATGGAAGACAGGTTTAAAGTAGTCCCTGATAATCTTTTGCTCCTCTGCTTGTTCGCCCGCCATTTGTTAATTTTGAGTTTCTCTTCGGATTTGTAGGTTTCGTCTATAGGTGCGCTCAATTTCTGGATCAAAGGGCTCCAAATTCTCTCTAGCTATGGGCATAAACCGAGTGAACCTGAACAAAAATACAACAAGATCAAAAGAAAAAGTAAATAAATGACAAATTTAAAAAAATAAAAATAAAAAAATTATACAATTTTCCAAAAAATAAATTATCTACACTAATTACACTCTAAATTAAAATTAAGCTTTTTCACCACAATATTAATTAAACTAAAATATGCCAATCCCCGCCAACGACACCAATTTGGTAAAGAGCTTGTCGAAGGCTCTATCAAATAAAATTATTAACCAGACCTTTACAATTTGCAGTAGTAATGGCCAGGGTCGATCTCAGGGATTGGATTTCTTAGCTTAATTAAGTATTATAATTACTCATGCTCAAATTTTATCTAGAGAACCAACAAGAGAAAAAAAATCAGATTAAAACCTAATTAACTATATTTACATGGTTGGAGACATTTAGAGGGAACCTTCTTGAAAGAAATATTTAATTTCAATAAACCAATTGGCCATATAGAAGAGAAAATTTACATCAATAATAGTTATAAGCCAAGAAATTACCCAATTCATTAGTTGACTTTTCCAAGCCCAACTAAACCTCATGCTTAGTGATAAATCAACATTCCAGTCTATTTTTATAACTACACATGACATTGAATAAAATTCTATTATAGCTTTTATCAGCGAAAATTCCATTCCCATGCAAAAATTCACCAACAGTTATACATTCATATCTAAATTCAAGTTCTTCTTTCCCAAGCAAAAACCCAATATTCTCATAGTTAAACGTTGGCCAAACGATTAAACAATAATGTCTAGAATGCATAAATAACTTGCTACAATATAAACGTCTCGAAAATTAAACCAAACAGGTGAAATCAAACAAGTTCAAGACATTTATTCTCTAAAGATTCGTTACAAAATAAAACTTAAGCAACATCTAAAAACAAAAACTACAAAATAAATAGGAAGAAGGGAAGAACTATCTGACGCGTGTCACTATCATTCCCGTGGTGAATCGCCGCAATCTCGAGCCTTGAATGTCTTCCTCGGCTCTCAAAAGTGCTCCCTTGGTTCCAAATATGAGGTAGAAATCGATTCTAGACTGGTCCCTCTCCAAATCGTCTCCCCAAAATCGAAGCCAAAATGTTACTTTTATAAACCTCGGGATAGCGTCGAGACGCTAGGGACAACGTCTCTAGCGTCTCAACGCTACCCCATTTTTTCGTTTATATTCTGCAAATTAGGGTACAGCGTCGAGACGTTGTCCCTAGCTTCTGGATAGCGTCTCAACACTACGGACGGAAATCTTCTTGCGCGCGCGTTTCTGGCTTCGAGACGCTATAAAGTAGTGTCTCGACGCTACTTCAGCGGGAAGTATAACTTGGATAGCTGCACCTATAGCGTTGAGACTCTATAGACAGCGTCTCAATGCTATCTTCTCGGGTCTTCTCACTTGTAATGCTTCTTCTACTTGTCTTCTTTGCCCCAAAGTGTGTTTTTAAGCTCTAATTAAGCTCAAATAGCTTCAAAAGTGTTGTTTAGCTCTAATTGCTTGAAATCTACAATATAGATAAATAAATGCCTGAAAGTTCACTATAAACAAATAAAACCAACACAAATCTAAACTTAGAAATAGCACACATTTGAGTGCTATCAATCTCCATAAATAGGACCCTTAGGTTGAGCCATTAGACACAACACATATCTCCTTAATAAAGAATTAGTGAATTCTCTCTAGACCTCTTCCTCTCCAATCCCTTGTGGATTTTATTTAAAGAGACTCCCACAAGCCTTGGTCCTGTGTTCGAGTCATAGCCAGAAAGATTTTATGGAGGAGATAAAGATCCGCCAGAAATATCTACATATTTACTCCAAGTAAGCTTGCTTAACCTTAATTTTTAGTTTAATTGTAAATAAAATCAAAGACGATCCAATACTTCCATTGCGGAGTGAAACATTCATTCCTTTAGTGCAATCATTCAAAGACTTATATTAGAAACTAAAAGATCCAAGGAGTTTTCACTATTCCATGTACTATTGAAAATTTTTCTTTTAAAGCTTTAATTTATTTAGGTGCCAATATTAATTTGATGCCCTTCTCTATTTATAGAAAACTGGGTTTGGGGGAAGTATAACCAATAAACGTTTCACTACAATTAGCTGACCGATCCATCACATACCCCAGAGGAGTTATGGAGGACGTCCTAGTGAAGGTAGAAAAGTTCATATTCCCTATGGACTTCATAGTGCTTGACATGGAGGATGATGCTGAGATTTCGATCATACTAGGGAGACCTTTCTTAGCCACTAGTAAAGCATACATTAGCATCCACAAGGGTACACTAACCTTGCAGGTTGGTGAGAAAAACATAGAATTTCAAACTTTTAAACCCCAAAGTTCAAATCATGAGGTAAGTACTTGTCTCAGAGTTGAGTTGGCAAATTCTTTGTATCCTAACTATAAAAAATGTGTATTTTTGGGTGATTCTCTAGATGCAGGGTTCAGTAACAAAGAGAAGATGAAGGAGGGTGAGTTCAAGGACAAGAAACCACCCGAAAGGATACACATTAACCCCGTCTAGCAAAAGACAGTAAACAAAGCACTTGTTGGGAGGCAACCCAAGCTTCTATCCTTTTGTGTTAGTTTTGATATTTTTTAATAGTTTTCTGTCATGTGTCTTTACCTTGTTTCCTTTCTTTTTGTGTTATAGCAGCGCGAATTCTTCCACTTGCTCCTTTGAGATTATGAAATGATTGCATCCCCATTAATCAAGACAGTGTTGTTCACTCCCTCATCTTTTCTTTATCCTTATGCATGTTGAATATTTTATAGATTGATGACAATGCATGTTTTAAGTTTGGGGTTGGGAGTACTTTGTAGTTATTGTTTGAGTCCTAAGCATGCATTGAATTTTTTGAAGAATTCTTTATCCTTGTGCATATTGATGAATAGGACAGCCTAGGATGTGATCTAATTAATAAAAAAATCTTGCAATCTTTGAAATACGAGAGCATTTCCTGAAGTTGAGCTAAATTTAAATTTCCTTGGCTTCTCTTGCAACTCTTGAGAACTTAGTCTTCTTTCCTTTAGTTTTGAATGTATAGAACAAGGTTATTTTGTTCGAAAGTTTGATTTCACCTCGATAGGCTTAAGAACTGATTTGAGGGTCAATTT
This sequence comes from Trichosanthes truncata, assembly GCA_033996785.1. NCBI lineage: Eukaryota > Viridiplantae > Streptophyta > Magnoliopsida > Cucurbitales > Cucurbitaceae > Trichosanthes > Trichosanthes truncata. The sequence goes on along the minus strand of MU867261.1, from coordinate 14,492,849 downwards.
GCATGATAGTTTGTAATGTTGTATCAAGAGTTTATGCGTGAATGTTGCCTAATTATTTTTGCATGTTGAAAATAAAGAAATTTTTTGCACGTTTGAGTCAACATGCTATGTTGAAAATGATCGGGGACAAAAAGAGCTACCTCTACTGTGATCAGTTAGGCCACTCATTCAGTGAGTGCTCTGGGTAAGGGACCCTACAGTGGATATGTGAAAGCTAGGTCCTTGATTTAAAAGTACAAAAAAAAAAGAAGAAAAAGAGGCAAGTTTGGGGTTATCCAATTAAAATTTTAAGTTCTTCAATGAGTAATTGCTTTCTTGAGTGTAGAAGGGTCTAATAATTGGAACTTAGGGCTACTATTGAGAGAAATCAAATGGAGGACTTTATAAAAAAATTTCGGGCTAGTAAAGACTAAAAGAGGGAAGGTTAGACACACACACACACGCAAGGGATGAGTATGATGAAATTTAAATTTCTTGTTGAATGGTTGTGCTTAAGTTTTTTGTTTGACTGTTTGATTATCTTATTTAGATCTTTGAGACTCAAGTTATGTTTATGCATTAGTGAAACTGTGATGTGGTTTTGTTCTGTTTTGCTCAAGGCTAGCAAAATCTTAAGTTTGGGGGTATTTGATAGCACACAAATGTGCTATCTCTAGGCTTTACTTTTGTTAGTCTTTATATCTTATTTAGTTCTTTTCAAGAGTTTATTTATTAAAATTTCAGTTATTGAGCATTTTGAGCGAAACTAGAGAATTTAGAATTACGAGAGCAAGTATAGAGTTAATTGAACACAAATCGAGAAGCCAAGTGAAGCAAATGAATAAATTGGGCAAGGATATCCGAGAGCATAGCATTGAGACGATATACATAGCTTCTCAACGCTATAGGTACAGACACTCAAGCCCAATATCCCGCACAAACATCGTTGCGAAGCTGTACTAAAGCCTTGCAACCCCTGAATCACGTGTTTGAAGATTCGTCGCTACAATATAATAATGTCTCAATGCTACCTGATTTTAACCAAGTTTTCTTTGGGACAGCAGTGCAACGCTATCCCGATATCGAAAGTTTGCTTATCAATTGGAAAAAGCCATTTTGGGAGATGATTGAACCCTACATTTATTTGTACACATTTGAGGGGACTAAAAAACATTATTGGGAGCAAGAGGCAAAGGTTTGAAGCTCGACATGGTCTAGATTCCATTGAGAACGAGGATCAACACATAACAAGAGTTCTTTCTTTCCTTTTAATTTGTAGTTGTTGTTATGGATTTTGATATATGTCTAGATTTATTTTCTGTGATTATAAATGGCTAGACTTGTCTCTAGAGGATTGATGTAGCCGTTGAATTCGTTATGTTAGTATTAATCTGTATCTTGGTTATGCTTATTAACTATTTATGTTTGAATGTTCGTAACACTTGTTGACTTTTGGCCAAAGTTTGCATGATTCATTAGTCTAAGGTCTCTTGAAAGAGTAGTTTTTAGACTAGAATAAGTTCAAACATGACTATTTGTAAACTCTTGCATGTGAATGAGGAGTTCTCTTAGAAGCATAAAAAGAAGTTATTGATGCCTTGTATGTTATTGAAATCTAGATGGATACGTTAGGTTTATAGCATTGCATGAGGTCAACTGGGCCTGGAAGAATCTTTTGATATTTTTACTTCTTACTTATAGTTATGCATAATCATATCTTCAATTAATTAACTAAAATAATGGTTTTATTAGTGAAGTCAACTCCCTAGGGTTTTCTCTCTTTGACATCTCCCCACTATTTTTACTTATTTTGTTAATCACATATCTCTAAAAATCACTTCTCAAAATAAAATTGGATGTTACTATTCATGGTAACCAATTGTTCTAGAAAACCATCCTTGAGGACAATACTCTGCACTCACTAATCACTATACTAAAACTTGACACCGTACACTTGCGGCTTGTATGGTCACAAAATCACGGAACAAGTTTTTGGCGCCATTGCGAGGAATGTCAACTATTTAGATCATTTGATATTGTGGAAAAAGCATTCGGTCTTAGTTTAGAGTTTTCTTTTGTTTTCTTGTTTTTTTTTTAAAATTTTTGTTTTGATTTTTTTTTAGGATTTGATAAGGAGGAATTCCTTGCTCCTTTTGACTCTAGAATTGAAAGAACCTGCAGAAGAAACCAACGAGAAAGGAAAGCTCAAGCTGCAGTCATGGCTAACCATAGAGAGGCGAAGGAGCCAAAGGCCATAAGGGACTCCTTCTAGGCGATGTTCAATGCTTATCAATCTGGAATAGTCCATGTACCGATCAATGCCAACAATTTTGAGTTGAAGACGGGTTTTATTCATATTATGAGAGACAATGCATTTAAAATTTTTTACAAATTTGTGCCACTCTTAACTTAAAATGTGTCTCCACTGATGGCCTTCGCTTACGCCTTTTCCCTTTCTCTCTACAGGACAAAGCAAACACCACATGGGAGGAATTGGCCCAGGCATTCTTGAACAAAATTTTCCCACATGCTAAGGCTGCCAAGCTTCAGATAGAGATAGGGACTTTTAAACAACTAGATGGTGAGAAATTGTTCGAAGCATGAGAGAGGTACAAGTAGCTATTAAGGAAGTGCCCTCAGCATGGGTACCTTAACTAGCTTCATGTCTAGTTGTTTTACAACGGGCTCATGGACAACACCAAGATGATCCTTGATGTAGCAGATGGAGGCACTATTATGGCTAAAATCGTAGAGGAGACCTGAACATTGCTGGGGGAAGTGGCAGCCACAAGTTACCAGTGGCCAAATGAACGCTTGATTTAAGGAACAATAGCTGGCCTTTACAAGGTGGATGAGATAATTGCATTGAAATCTTAAATGGCATCATTAACTGATGCTTTACCTAAACTTATATGCACATGAACTCCTCAGTCAATAAATTCCATGGTAGCAACTAAATACTTTCAAGTTTGGAGAGTCTAATATTGAATGGGCCTATATGTCAATAATAGAAATTCCAACTATGGGGGACAACATATGCAGAACAATCTTCCTTCTCACTACCATCTAGGTTTGAGAAATCATGAAAAAAATTTTACATGCGAATAACAACAATGTTCTGCAGCCTCCTCCATGTTATGCATCAAGGAGCAGAACTAGTCCGTTGGAGAGTATTGTTAATGGACATGGTACAACCATAAAAAACATAGAGGTATAAATCCGTCAGATGGCCACCACCTTCAACACTCTGCAAAAAGGTAAGTTCCCCAGCGATACTGAAGTAAACCCAAGGGAAACATGCAATGCCATCGCCCTATGAAGTGGAAAGGCATTAATTGAATCGAAGAAAAGGCCAGCTGAGGATTCCATTCCATATGAGGTACAAGAGTATGATTAAGAGATTCAAAAGGCAACATCTAAAGGCAACATCTATAACTAACCTTTGAAAAATCTTCTAAGTCTCATATCCCTATAACTCCTAATTCTATTCCATATCCTTAGTGTTTCCAAAAGAAAAGGCTAGACGCTCAATTCGTTAAATTTCTTGATATTTTCAGAAAGCTTCACATAAACATCCCTTTTGCAGATGCATTGGCGCAAATACCGAATTATGTGAAGTTCATGAAGGAGATAATATCAAGTAAAAAGAAGCTAAAGGCCTATGAGACAGTCAATCTTACTGAGAAATGTAGTGGAATCATTTAAAGAAAATTACCTCTAAAACTGAAAGATCTAGGGAGTTTCACTCTTTCTTGTACTATTGGAAAATTTTCTTTTAAAGCTTTATTTGATTTAGGTGGGATAGCACACAAAATGTGCTATTCCTATGCTTTACTTTTGTAGTATAGCCTATTTAGTGTTTTTCACTAGTTTATTTATTTAAATTTTAGTTATCGAACAATTGGAGCGAAACTAGAGATTTTGGAGATACCATGGCGAGTATGGAGCTAATGGAACCTTAATTGAGAAGCCATGTGAAGCAAATAAGTAAAATGGACCAAGAGACTCGAGGGCTTAGAGTTGAGACACCATCTGTAGCGTCTGAATGCCACATTTGTAGCAAATCATGCAATAGAATCCACACATGCTAGCGTCTCAATGCTAACCTTCCTATTTCAAAACCACGCATTTTGGAAGCACAGCTTCAAGACGTCTCGACACTGTCACGATTTCTATAAATGCATCCTTATTTCCTTGTTGAAAGGGGGAACTGTCGTTGAGAAATTAGAACCCTAAAATGATTTCTACACATTCTTGGAGAGCAAAGGGGACTCTAGGGAGTTGGGTGTAGAGATTCAAAGCTTGTGATCATGGAGATTACTTCAAGAACGAGGAGTGATTCATCATTAGCGTTTTCTCTTTTCTCTTAATTTGTAGTTGACATTATGGATTTCTATTTTAGTCTAGATTTAATGATTACGAGTGGCTAGACTTGTTTCTAGGGGTTGATGTAGCCATTGAATTCATTATTTTAGTTATTAATCCATATATTGATTATGTTATAATTATTCATGCTTGTACGTTTAAATATTTGTAAGTCTTCGGCCAAGGTTTATATGATTTATTGGTTTAATTTATTGCTCGAGTGAGTGATATTTACACTAGAATGAGTATTTGCATGAGTTATTGTAAATTCTTGCATGCCAATGAAGAATTCTTTAAGAACCATCAAAAGCCGTTTTTAATGCCATGTATGCTATTAAAATCTAGATGGATACGATAGGTTTATAGTATTGCATGAGATCAATTGGGCTTGGAATAGTCTTTTGATATTCTTACTTCTTGATTATAATTATGCATGATCATCCCTTGGATTAATTAACAAAAACAATGACTCAATTGGTGAAGTCAATTCCCTAGATTTTTTTTTTCTCTCTTTGACATCTCCTTTTATTTTTGATTAATTTTTTTAATCATAAAATTATGGAAATCACTTCTCTAAATAAAATTGGAAGTTAATATTCACAGAAATCAAATGATCTAGAAAACTATTCTTGAGGACAATACTCAACACTCACTAATCAATATACTAAAACTTTACACTGTACACTTGCGGCTTTACATGGTCACAAAATCACGCTACGAGTTTTTGGCGCCATTGCTGGGGACTAGCAAATATTTAGATTAATTGATATTGTGAAGAAAGCATCCGATCTTAGTTAAGAGTTTTCTTTTCTTTTTTGTTTTTTTTATTGATTTTTTTAGGATTTGGGCACTATATGCGAAAGGATAAGGAGGCATTCCTTGCTCCTTTTGATTCGAAAGTTGAAAGAACATGCACAAGAAACCAACGAGAAAGGAGAACTCAAGCTGCAGTTGAAGGCATAAGGGACTATTTCCAGTTGATGTTTAATGCTGACCAACCTGGAATAGTCCATGCACCAATCAATGCCAACAACTTAAAGTCGAAGGCAAGCCTTATCTAGATGAGTGCATTCAAAGGACTTGCCATTGAAGATCCTAATTCTCATTTACAAAATATTTTAGAAATTTGTGGCACTGTTAAGTTAAATGGTGTCTCTTATGATGCCCTTTGCTTACACATTTTTTCCTTTTCTTTGCAAGATGGTGCAAAAGATTGGCTTGGATCTCTACAACCTGGGAGCATCACACGTGGGAGGAGTTGGCCTAAGTATTACTAAGAAAAGCTTTTCCATCTATTAAGGCCGCCAAGATGAGGACTGAAATAGGAACCTTAAAACAACATGAGAGAGAAATAATTGTTTGAAGGTTGGGCAAGGTACAAAGAGCTATTAAGGAAATGCCCTTAGCACAGATTCCCAAATTGGCTTTACATCCACTGTTTTACAATGGACTCACATGCAGCACTAAGACTATTTTAGATGCAACAGCTGGAGGCACTATCTTGGCTAATACTGTGGAGGAAGCTCAAGCCTTGTTGGAGGAAATGCCGACTACAAGTTATCTGTGGCCGAATGAGTGCTCAAATCATAGAACAGTGGCTGGTCTTTATGAGTTGGACAAGGTAAGCACCTTTAAATCTCAAATGACATTTCTGACTCATGCTTTATCCAAACTTGCATGTACATGCACTTCTTAGTCAATAGCCTCCATAGTAGCAGCTCAACCCTTTCAAGTCGGTGGGGAATCTAGCATCGAGCAAGTCCAATACGTTAGCAAACGAAATTCCAACTATGGGGGACATCAGATGCATAACAATCTTCCATCTCATTACCATCCAAGTTTAAGAAATCATTAAAAAATTCCAATGCTAATAATAAGAATATTCTGTAGCCACTCCAGGTTATGCATCCACCTCCTATCAAGCTAAAAATAAGTCTCCCCTTGATGATATGTTGGGGGCATTCATCACTGAATCAAGGAGCAGAACTAACCAGTTGGAAAGTATTGTCAATGGGTACACTACAACCATAAAAAACATGGAGGTACAAATAATTTAGATAGCCACCACCTTGAACACTCTGCAAAAAGATAAGTTCTCCAATGATACTGAGGTAAACCCTAGGGAAACTTGTAAGGCCATCACCTTGTGAAGTGGAAGGGCATTGACTGAATCGAAGAAAAGGCCAACTGATGATTCCATCCCACAAGAGGTACAAGAGCCTGATCAAGAGATTTCAAAACCAACACCTGAACCCATCAATGAGAAATCTGCTAAGTCTTCTATCTATATAGTTCCAAATTCTATTTCATATCCTCAACGGTTTCAAAAGAAAAAGTTTGATTGTCAATTTGAATTTTTTTTAGATGTTTTCAGAAAGCTTCACATAAATATTCCGTTCACAAATGCTTTGGAGCATATACCAAACTATGTGAAGTTCATGAAGGAAATCATATCAAGCAAAAAGAAGTTGAAGGCCTATGAGACAGACAATCTTACTGAGGAATGCAGCACAATCATTTAGAGAAAATTGTCTCAGAAATTGAAAGATCCAGAGATTTTCACTATTCCCTATACTATTGGCTAGTTTTCTTTTAGAGCTTTATCTGATTTATGTTTACAGAAGACTTGGTTTGGGGGAAGTGAAACCAACAAAAATTTCATTACAACTAGCTGACGACTCCATCACATACCATGAAGGTGTTGTGAAGGATGTTCTAGTGAAGATAGACAAGTTCATATTTCCCGTGGACTTCATAGTACTGGACATGGAGGAGGATGTTGAGATCCCAATCATATTGGGGAGACCTTTCCTAGCCACCTGTAAGGCAGACATTAGCATGCACAAATATACACTAACCTTATAGGTGGGAGACGAAAAGGTAGAATTTCAAATCTTTAAACCTTAAGTTCTAATGACGAGGTAAGTACATGTTTAAGAGTTGAGTTGGTAAATTCTCTATATCCTGATAGTGGAAAATGTGTAGCTTTTAGTGACTCTCTAGATGCAGTACTCAATGATAAGGAGAAGGGGAACGAGGGTGAGTACAAGGACAAGAAACCACCCCAATGCATACAGATGAGGTTCATCTAGCTAAAGACGTTAAACAAAGCGCTTCTTGGGAAGCAACCCAAGTTTCTATCATTTTTATGTTAGTTTTTATTTTATTGTAGTCCTCTTCCAAGTGTCTTTACTTAGCTTCCTGTGGTTTGTGTTGTAGGAGCTTGAATTCTTCCACCATGCCCCATTGAGATGATAAAAAAAATTGTATCTCCCTTAATCATGCCAGTATTATTCACTTCCTTATCTTTTCTTTTGTCGTAAGCATGTTCTGAATATATTATACATTGAGGACAATGCATGTTTCGATGTTTGGGGGTGGGAGTACTTCGAACTTAGTGCTTGAGTCCGGAGCATGTTCTGAACTTTTCTCTGATGAATCTTTCGCATATTGATGATTATGAAGGCCTAGGATTTGATTTAATTAATAAAACTGTGTACACTCATTTGAAATATGAGAGCATGTCCCGAAGTTGAGTTAAATTTCAATTTTTCTTAGTTTTCCTTGCAACTTTTGAGCACTTAGCCTTCTTTCCTTTAGTTTTGAATGTTTAGAATAAGGTTATTTTGCTTAAAAGTTTTATGTCACCTTGATAGGCTTAAGAACTAATTTGAGGGTCAATTTGCATGATAGTTTGTAATGTTGTATAAAGAATCTTATTCGTGAGTGTTGCCTATATTGAATTTTTTGCATGTTAAAAAGAAAGGTTTTTTTTTTTTTTTTGCATGTTTGAGCCAATATCTTGTGTTTAAACAGATCATGGATAAAAGAGCTACCTCCACTGTGACCAATTAGTCCACTCATTGGGCGAGTGCTCTGGGTAAGGGTCACTACAATGGGTGTGTGAAAGCTAGGGTCATTGATTTAAAAGTAAAACAAAAAACAAAAAAAAAGGCAAGTTTGGGGGTTATCCAATCAAATCTTTTGTTCTTCAGTGAATTACTTTCTCGAGTGTAGGAGGATGTAATAATTATAGCATAGGGCCAATGTAGGGGGAAATAAAACGTAGGACTTTATAAAGTTGTTCGAGTTAGTAAAGACTAAAAGAGTGAAGCTTAGGCACACCCACACACAAATGATGATTAGGATGAAATGTAAATTTCTTGGGAATGGTTGTGCTTGAGTTCTTTCTTTGATTGTTTGATTCTTTTATTTAGATCTTTGGGGCTCGAGTTATGTTTATGCATTAGTAAATTTATGATGTGGTTTTGTTTTGTTTTGCTTGGGACTAGCAAAAGATTAAGTTTGGGGGTATTTGATACCACACAAAATGTGCTATTCTAGTCTTTTTTTTTTTTTTTTTTGTAGTATTTAGAGCCTATTCAATGTTTTTTACGAGTTTATTTATTGAAATTTCAATTATCGAGCAATTGGAGTGAAGCTGGAGATTTTGGAGATACTATGGTGAGTATGTTGCTAATGGAACCTAAATTGAGAAACCATGTGAAGCAAAGAAGTAAAATGGACAAAGAAACCCGAGGGCTTGGCATTGAGACGCCATCTGAAGCTTATCAACGCCACATTTGCAGTAAATCAAGCCATAGAATCCATACAAGCAGCATTGAGACGCTGCTTATAGCATCTCAACACTACCCTTCCTATGTCGAAAACATGCATTTTGGAAGGACAACGTCAAGACGCTACAACCTAACGTCTTGACGTTGTCACGATTTATATAAATGCATCCTTATTTTATTGCAGAAAGGGGAAGCTGTCTTGGAGAAATCTTAAATGATTTATACACATTCTCGGAGACCAACGGAGACTGTAGGGATCTGGAATGGAGATTCAAAGCTTGTGATCATGGAGATTACTTCGAGAACGAAGGGTGATACATCATTCAAGTTTTCTCTTTTCTCTTAATTTGTAGTTGACATTATGGATTTCTATTTTAGTCTAGATTTAATGATTATGAGTGGCTAGACTTGTTTCTAGGGGACCGATGTAGCCGTTGAATTCATTATTTTACTTATTAATCCATATATTGATTATGTTATAATTATTCATGCATGTATGTCTAAATGCTCGCAAGTCTTTGGCCAAGGTTTTCATGATTTATTGGTTCAATTTATTGCATGGGTGAGTGATATTTATACTAGAATAAGTATTTGCATGGCTTATCGCAAATTATTGCATGCAAATGAAGAATTCTCTAAGGAGCATCAAAAGAAGTTTTTAATGCCTTGCATGCTATTAAAATCTAGATGGATACATTAGGTTTAGTATTGCATGAGGTCAATTGGGCTTAGAAGAGTCTTTTGATATTCTTACTTCTTGCTTATAATTATGCATGATCATCCCTTAGATTCATTAACTAAAATAATAGTTCAATTGGAGAAGTCAATTCCTTAGGATTTTCCTCTCTTTGACATCTCCTTCTATTTTTACTTAATTTTGTTAATCATAAATTTCTAAAAATCACTTACCTACATAAAATTGGAAGTTAATATTTACGGTAATCAAATGATATAGAAAACCATTCTTGAGGACGATACTCTGCACTCACTAATCACTATACTAAAACTTGACATCATACACTTACGACTATGCATGGTCACAAATTCACGCGATAAGGTGCCATTATTAGTTTGATGCCCTGCCCTGTTTACATGAAACTAGGTTTGGGGGAAGTGAAACCAACAACCATTTCACTACAATTAGTTAACTGGGCCATCCAGAGGAGTTGTGGAGGACGTCCTATTGAAGGTAGACAAGTTCATATTCCCTGTGGACTTCATAGTATTGAAAATGGAGGAGGATACTGAGATTTCGATCATACTGGGCAGACCTTTCTTGGCCACTAGTAAAGCAGACATTAGCATGCACAAGGGTACACTAACCTTGCGGGTGGGTGAAGAAAAGGTAGAATTTCAAATTTTTAAACCTTAAAGTTTAGATGATGAGGTAAGTACTTGTCTCATAGTTGAGTTGTCAAATTCTTTGTATCCTAACTATGAAAAATGTGTAGTTTTGAGTGATTCTGTAGATGCAGTGTTTAGTAACAAAGAGAAGATGAAGGAGGATGAGTTCAAGGACAAAAAACCACACTACACATGAGCCCCGTTAGCTAAAGACGTTAAACAAAGAACTTCTTGGGAGGCAACCCAAGCTTTTCTCCTTTTGGGTTAGTTTTGATAGTTTGTCATAGTTTTTTGTCATGTGTTTGTACCTTGTTTCCTTTGTTTTGTGGTACAGGAGCTCGAATTCTACCACCTTGCTCCCTTGAGATGATGAAAAGATTGCGTCCCCCTTAATCACGACAGCATTGTTCACACCCTCATCTTTTCTTTATTCTTATGCATGTCGAATATTTTATACATTGAGGACGATGCATGTTTTAATTTTTGGGGTGGGAGTACTTTGTACTTATTGTTTGAGTCCTGAGCAGGTATTTTGTTTGTAAGTTTGATGTCACCTCGATAGGCTTTGAGAACTGATTTGATGGTCAATCTGAATGATAGTTTGTAATGTTGTATCAAGAGTTTATGCATGAATGTTGCCTATATTGAATATATATATTTTTTTGGGAAAAATACTTTTTTGGTCCTTGAGTTTTTAACAATATGTGCGTTTGGTCCCTGAGTTTTGGAAATAGACATTTTTAGTCCCTGAGTTTAGGGAAAAATACCTTTTTGGTCCATGAGTTTTGGAAATAGACCTTTTTAGTCACTGAGTTTTGAGAAATAGGTTTAAAAGGTCCCTTGTATTATTATTATTTTTTATTTTTTAATATAAAATCAATATTCTTTATTAATTTTTAATATTAACGATTTTTTAAATTTTTTTTAAAAAAAACCTCTTTATTAATTTTAAATCTCTCAATATTCTTGATTAATTTTAAATTATTAATTTTTAATATTAACGATTTTTTAATATTGAGAGAGAGAATGGGGTAGAGAGGGAAGAGAGTTTTTTTTTTAATTTAAAAAATCGTTAATATTAAAAATTAATAAAAAATATTGATTTTATATTAAAAAAATAATAATACAGAGGACCTTTTAAACCTATTTCTCAAAACTCAGGGACTAAAAAGGTCTATTTCAAAAACTTAGGGACCAAACGCACATATGGTTGAGAACTCAGGGACCAAAAAGGTATTTTTCCCTATTTTTTTTGCACGTTGAATAGAAAGAAATTTCTTGCATGTTTGAGTCAATATGTTATGTATAATAGGATCAGGGACAAAAAGAGCTACCTCCACTGTAATCAGTTAGGCCACTCATTGAGCTCCCGCGCGAGCAGTGGTGGACGAAGCGGAAGCGAGAATGTCGGTTTGAGTAACATAAACATTGGTGAGAATCCAATGCCCTAAAATCCTAAGGGTTCCTCCACAAGGTTCGTCCACGGAGGGTGAGTCAGGGCCTATGATTAGGCTGAAAGGCGTAGTCGATGGACAATAGGTGAATATTCATGTACTACCCTTGTTGGTCCCGAGGGATGGAGGAGGCTAGGTTAGCTGAAAGATGGTTATCGGTTCAAGGACCCAACGTGCCCCAACTTTTTCAGGGTAAGAAGGAGTAGAGAAAATATCTCGAGCCAATGTTCGAGTATCAGGCGCTACGGCGCTGAAGTAACCCATGCCATACTCCCAGGAAAAGCTTGAACGACCTTCAACAAATGGGTACTTGTACCCGAAACCAACACAGGTGGGTAGGTAGAGCGCTCTTTCAAGGGTGGCTGCTTCTAGGCAAACCTCCTGGCTGTCTCTGCACCCCTACCTCCTTTATCACTAAGCTGTCATTTAGGGGCCTTAACTGGTGATCCGGGCTGTTCCCTCTCGACGATGAAGCTTATCCCCCATCGTCTCACTGGCCGACCTTGACCCCTATTATTTTGAGATCATATCTAGTATTCAGAGTTTGCCTCGATTTGGTACTGCTCTCGCGGCCCGCACCAAAATAGTGCTTTACCCCTAGATGTCTAGTCAACTGCTGCGCCCAATGCATTTTGGGGAGAACCAGCTAGCTCTGGGTTCGAGTGACATTTCACCCCTAACCACAACTCATCCTCTGATTCTTCAACATCAGTCGGTTCAGACCTCCACTTAGTTTCACCCAAGCTTCTTCCTAGTCATGGATAGATCACCCAGGTTTGGGTCCATAAGCAGTGACAATTGCCCCATGAAGACTCACTTTCGCTACGGCTCTGGTGGGTTCCCTTAACCAAGTCACTGCCTATGAGTCACCGGCTCATTCTTCAACAGGCACGCGGTCAGAGTCCTGGTCTCCTCCCACTGCTTGGAAGCTTACGGTTTCATGTTCTATTTCACTCCCCGATGGGGGTTCTTTTCACCCTTCCCTCACGATACTACTTCACTATCGGTCACCCAGGAGTATTCAGCCTTGCAAGGTGATCCTAGCTGATTCACACGGGGATTCCACGTGCCCCATGCTACTCGGGTCAAAGCGTAAGCTAGTGATGCTTTCGGCTACTGGACTCTCGCCATCTAGGGTGCAGCACTCCACCGCTTCACCTAGTAGCACGACGCTTGTATTGCTCTCCCACAACCCCATTTTCATGGTTTAGGCTGCTCCCATTTCGCTCGCCGCTACTACGGGAATCGCTTTTGCTTTCTTTTCCTCTAGCTACTAAGATGTTTCAGTTCGCCAGGTTGTCTCTTGCCTGCCCATGGATTCAGCAGCACTTTGAAAGGTTGACCTATTCGAGAATCTCTGGATCTACGCTTATTTTCAACTCCCCGAAGCATTTCATCGCTTACTACGCCCTTTCCTCGTCTCTGGGTGCCTAGGTATCCACTATAAGCCTTACTTCGTTTGAACCTCACCCTTAACTTTAAGGCTATGCCATCCTAAGGTGCTGCTAAATGGAAGGATCTTATCAACGTCCATGAATGATAAATCATAGATCAAACTACCGAATCAAAAAAATGGAGTGCTATCATATAGCTTTGTATCGGCTAAGTTCAAGAGTTGGAGATAAGCGGACTCGAACCGCTGACATCCGCCATAGGGTAAACCACCGCCTCTCAGGCCCCCAACTGATTCTACCATAGAGGCCAACGATAGACAATAACTCCCCTCCTAACACAGCTTACAACTTTCATCGTACTGTGCTCTCCAAAGAGCAACTCTTCTCAAAATCTCAAAAGGTACTGAGTTGGAATCCCATTCTAACTAAGGATTGTGGTTTCGGAGAATCCAGCTACAGGAGAACCAGGAACGGAGAGCTTTCCCTCCTTTTCTGCCCGCCTCTTTGGTCTTAAGAATGTTGGTTTTAAGAATGAGTGATAGCCCTTCTTCGACCCTTATTTCCCAACCGGAGAGCGAACAGCTAATGCATTCCACTTATTGAACATGGTTCTATGGTCGGTTCGCGACCCCTGGATACCGAAGGCATCCTTGGGGTGATCTCGTAGTTCCTACGGGGTGGAGACGATGGGGTCGGTCCATGGATTTTCCTTCCTTTTGCCGCATTTCGCTTAAAGGGTTGAAGGGAGATAGTGCATCAAGTTGTTCGCAAGGGCCAACTTGATCCTTTTCCCCAGGGATCCCAGATGAGGGAACCCTAAGAGAGCCGCCGACTCCAACTACCATCCATGTATGATCCATACTAGATCTGACCCACTGTCAAACACAAATGGAGAAGCCAAGTGAAGCAAAGGAATAAATTAGGCAAGGATACCTGAGAGCAACGCTATAGGTACATCCATTCAAGCCTAAGATCTTGCATGAACGGCGTTACAACGCTATATTAAAGAGTTGTAACTCCTGAATCCCGAGTTTGAAGATCCGCCATATTGGTAGCGTTGAGACGCTGCTGTATAGCGTCTGAACACTACCTGATTTTTACCAAGTTTGCGTGATTCTTTGGGATAGTGTTGCAATGCTGTCCGGATATTATAAAAATGAAAGTTTGTCTATCAATTGGGAACAGTCGTTTTGGTAGAGGATTGAACCCTAAATTTATTTCTACACATTTGAGGAGACTAAAATATATTCTTGGGAGCAAGAGGAAGAGGTTTGATGCTCTAGATCGTGTAGATTGCATCGGGAATGAGGATCAACACATCACAAGAGTTCTTTCTTTGCTTTTAATTAATAGTTATTGTTATGGATTTTAATATAAGTCTAGATTTATTTTCAGTGATTATGAATGGCTAGACTTGTCTCTAGGTTATTGATGTAGCTATTGAATTAGTTATTTTAGTATAAATCCATATGTTGATTATGTTTATTAACTATTTAGGTTTGAATGTTCTTAATACTTGTTGACTGTTGGCCAAAGTTTGCATGATTCATTAGCCCAATGTCTTGCTTGAAAGAGTAATTTTTAGACTACAATAAGTTCAAACATGACTATTTGTAAAATCTTGCATGTGAATGAGGAGTTCTCTTAGAAGCATAAAAAGAAGTTCTTAATGCCTTGTATGTTATTAAAACCTAGACGGATACATTAGGTGATAAGCCTTAGAATTAAGGCTTATTTAATGCTCATAAGCTTAAAATATGCTTGCTTTACTTTAGAAATCATAGGAGAAATTTGGTAAAATACTTGAAAAACATCAATAACTTGTGAGAAGTACATGTGAAAGAAATAATAAGGAAAAGAGAAGATAAACTGAGAATAATTTATTTTGTGCAAGAATTGTGGAAATTGCATAATCGAAATTGCAAGATGAAGTTGCAATTATGGAGCAGTAGAAAAAAAGAATAAAAAAAGGAAAGAATCTTCACATAACCAATAAGGAAAATATTTATTTGCTACACGATTTGGAGGTTCTTGAGCACGATTTCTGAACAATATTCAACCCTAATGAAGGCCTACGAAAGGAGAGAAATAGGGGGTTTTCATAGGGTTTTTTTTTTTAGTTGAAGCCATGGGTTTTCTTTCCCATTTTCCTATGTTTTTCTTCCAGTTTTCTCCTCTGTTTTTTGTCGAAATTCTGCAGCAAGTTTGGTTCTGTTTTTCTTCGATGTTTCTAGTCCAACTCAAGTGAACACTTAGGTTGTTAAGACAAAATCTCTTCCTTGAAATAGTAGAGGGATTGAGTCGATTGGAGATTAAGGGAAGATTTATTTACACAATGACTTCAGTGGTTGTTGAAATTGCTCTGTTTTTAATTCAGTTCCTGTGTTAATTCATTTGGTTGTAATTCTCATGTTTTTTTTTTGTTGCTTACCTACTGTATTAAGCTTTTGAATTGAGTTTAGATTGATGAGACAATTGATGGGTATTTTTCTGGAATTTTTATTCATGGGTTTGTCCTATGATTTCGCTTGAAGAAGGATTCCTCTAGGAGAGTTTCTTTGTATTTCTTTTGTTCGTGGGTTTGTCCAGGAATTAGTCTCATGTTCTAATTGCTTTCATGTTTTTAAATTCTGATTGGATAGCAAGCTCCCTCTAATTTCTTTAGTTTTTGGTTGCAATTAGCATTTTAATGTATTATTCTAGTATGTAATTAATTTCTAGAAGTTGTTGAGCTAAACTTCTTAGGGGGTTCAAGGTTATGAATTCCCTAAGAAGTAAATCTAGCCAAAAGTACCATGAAAACCAAGCATACATTTCAATTATTTGCTTGTGTTGATTAAAATGTCGTTGAGATCATAGATTGATCGACTAGGGTAGAAACTTAAGATTAAATCTAATACCGACAGGGTTAGTGATAAGTGGATTTCGAACAAGTGATGGAGATAAGAGTTTAGATATAAGCCAATTCTTTACCCTAGACATAGGGATTAAAGACTCCAAAACTCATAAAATTGTTGAGCCAAATTATCTAAGATAGAGAGACTATAAACATATAAGTCACTCACTTAGTCTTCTAAAACCTAATTTCAAGGTGAATAGGAGTAACAATTTTCGTTTACAATTGTGTGTAGAGTAGGTTGGATTTGCAATTTTGGTTTTGCAATTTACAACTTAGGGCAATGACATACTTGAGCCCCATCTTCCCTCCTTTCTCTAGGGAATTTTCCTTGCAATTTTCATCAGTTGGTTAACATTCTGCTAGGGTCAATTTTTGTTCAAATTATCATTTCTTTTATCAAGTCCATTTTGTTTTGCTATTCAATCTTGCAATTTTCAATTATGCAATTCAGTTATGTAATCTTTGTTTTCCTTACGTTTTTGTCACTTTAACTTGCCTTTGGATTCTGCAATTATTTTGTTTTTACCAAACACACACTCCTAACTCTGTTTTTGCAATTTTTAGTTTCCAACTTGCAATTCTCCTTACATTTTGCTCTGCAATATTTTTGTTACACCGTTCCTTGTGGCATCAATACTCAGAAATACTCATGTTTTATTACTTGCATCGACATTGTGCACTTGCACTAGGGTTGAATGTATTTAATTAATTTTCTTCACCCAAAGTTCACCCGATCATTAGGTTTATAGCATTCCATGAGGTCAACTAGGCTTGAATGAGTCTTTTGATATTTTTACTTCTTGCTTATATTTATGCATAATCATATCTTTGATTAATTAACTAAAATAATGGTTTAATTGGTGAAGTCAATTCCCTAAGTTTTTCTCTCTTTGACATCTCCCTCTATTTTTACTTATTTTGTTGATCACAAATTTCTAAAAATCACTTGTCTAAATAAAATTGGATGTTACATGGTAATCAATTGTTTTAGAAAACAATTGACATATTCTAAATTGGTGTGAGCTAGAGAAACCAAATAAGTGAAATCCCCAACAACGACGCTAATTTGATCAGAGCTTATCAGACCCATCAAATAATATTTATAAACTAGACCAACTAATATTTGCAATATAGTGGACAGGTCGATCCACAAGGAGGCTAGTTGGAGTTGCTTGGAGCGTTCGATATTCCTCTCGTGCTTGAATTGGATTTAAACACCATAAAGGGGAGGGGCTTTGGATACAAATAAAGAAAGATGCAAGGAAAGTTAAAGAACGAAGGCTTAAACAAAAGAAAATGAAATCACTTACAAAGAAAACAGGCTCAGAGCATCATTCGGGATCTAATATGCCTGTTTATCACTGATTAACTCTACTAACACGTACTCTATTCTAATGTTTAACCCAATTACCTTAAGAGATTAATTAAGTCTAACACTCATTTAATCCTAAATTAACCCTTGGAGCTAAACACGATAGCATTCCATCCACTTGAGTTAATAGCATTAAGCGCAAGACCACTTAAGAACACTTTGATTAACTAGATAGCTTAATTAATTTAGGTGTTGGTTCTCCACTAAGGCCTAAATCTTAACCCGAGAATCAAGAATTCCACTTTTAAGCAAAGAAATGGCCTATTGCTACTAAGTGCTTAAGTCACATACATGAAAGTTGCAAATGTTCTAAGCTAGCTATAGAAATAAATAAATGCTTATATTTTCCAGCTCTCATACAATTGTTCACCATCAAGCTAGCGGAATGTATCAATCTCCGTCCTCAGCTTCATCACCTTTGCCAGGGTAAAAACTTCGCCAGGAAGGCTTGGGCCAACTTATCCCATGAAGATATGCTAGTCGGCTGAAGGAATTCGAGCCAGTCCTTTGCTCTCTCCTAGAAGAAAAAATGAAAAAGCCTCGGCCTAATTGCATCAGGAGATACCTATTTAACTTTATCGTGCCACAAATCTCGAATCAACCATGTCTTCAAGTTGAAATTATTTGCCTGAATGGGCGCATGCAGAATCCTTGAATTGTCCGTCGAGAATACAGGCTAAAAATAGTCACAGATCGACTTCCTCTATTCCTCATTATGCTGTTATGCCATAGTGACTTGTGGATTCTTCTCCTTCTTTAACCTTCTACAGGTCCTGTTAATTTCCAAATCCAATGGAAGAAAATTAACCTCCTTATCACTACGAGTAAACCAACGACCTCCTCAAAGAAAAACCAAACAAAAATGACAACAAAAACTAACAAAAACTCAGATAAAATAGAAACACGAATATATACCAAAATCAACAAAATCCCTAAACTAACTCCTCCTACTTTCTTCCTAATTTTAAATAATTCAAAATTATTCGCCGCTTCCACAGCAATGGCGGCGAAAACTTGTTCACTATTTCACACGCAAGTGCATGCTATCGAAGTAATAATAAAAGGGCTCAAGATCAGTACTGAGTATCGAATCCCACAAGGAAACGAAATTGAAGCTCTTTCAAATTAATTAATTATTAAGAATAATTGTGCTTGAAATTATTTAGGGAACAAACTAAGCAAGGGAAGGTTTATAGATAAATTCTAAACTAGAAATCAGTCAAAAATGGTGGAGACGAAAATTTAAAGGGCCGTTTAGGGGATCAAACACACATTAGACAATTATCATGCTAATTTGAGCGTGCCAATTAATTAACTCTCTTGAATTCATAAATCAAAAGCTAAACGGTTGAAATCTCCTGTCGGTCTCAATCAATCACACTTAATTAGCTATTATGTTAAGTTTTCTTAGCATTAATTTAGTTAACTAATTAAACTAAGCTTGCTCATCATTAATCTCACTCGTCAATTGTTGTTCCTATGTCCTTGGGCAAAATTAGGATGTTGGATGGATTAATTCAGTTCTAAATTTTCTTCGTCGAGCTCAATTTAATATTAATTCAACTAATTAATAGCCAATCAATTAGAGATAATGCACACAATTCACCTAAATGAATCTTAAAGAATAATTAATTGACAATTGAATCAAATTAAAGCATGATAACGTATCTAATTCTGCTTTAACCCCTAAATTAAAAAATCATCCCATAATATCCATTGATCGTACATCAAACTCTATCTTAGAACCCTATAAATCATAAAAAGAAGGAGGAAAACAGAGTCTAAACCCAATGATGTCGTAATCTCGATGCTTGCCTCGATTCTCGCACTCTCGAGCCTCAAAACTACTCCCGAACACCTCCAATCGTCCTCCACAGGTCCCAAGAAGGTAAAAAATCATAAAAAGGGCTAAAACCATAAAATTGGTCTCACCAAATTCAGTCACGAAATGATGACTTTATAGCTGTTGTTGACACAGCATCGAGACGCTTTACAAAATGCACCGCTCCAGAGGGAGAACATTGCACACACGCCTTTCTAGAGTTGATATGCCACATGATAGCATCTCGACGCTAGCTCTCAAGTTTGCATCAATAGGGATAGCATATTGACCCCATTTTGGACGTCTCGACGCTGTTCTCTCGACTTCAATAGTTAGTGCAAATACTTAGCCTCAAAAACACCTCCATTTAAGCTCCATATTCAAAGTGAATCCTCCTAAGCCGTTAAATCTACTTCCAATTGCTCAGTTTCCTGAAATACACAAAATATCCACATAGAAGCTCAAAATTATACTAAAACTCGCTAGAAATTAAGACTAAATTATAGCACTAAATTAGTCCTGTTAGTTATTTCCTTGGCTAATTGCACTGGAAAGTCTCAAGGGTAAGAATGTTCCAGTGAGCGAAGCGCTATTGACCCAACACTCATTAGGAGGTTGTTTAAAGGAGCTTCGATTAGTCCTACTCAGTGTTGAATTTAATCAAGAGCCTCCACTACCCTACCTAAGGAACAAAGTCCTTCACCACCTCATCCTGAAGTCTCCAAACCCCAACCGCACGTTCAGTTTCTCCAAAAGACAAAGGGAAAAAGCCTACGCACACCGAGGTTTAGAGATCGCTTTCTCCTTAAGTGCATGAAGAATTTCCCTCATCCCCACTATTATAAAATCGATACTTCACCCTTCCTTTTTAGTCAAATGATATTCCAATCCAGGAGCCTCGCCAATCAGAGCTGCACATCTTGTCTCCTCTATTGGTTTCACAAGCCAACACTCCCCATCATCAACCATTGCAACATCTGACAAGAGGGCAGCAGTAGGCCTCGAGGAAATCCTAATGCTTATCACTTATATGATGCGACATTTGAGGAGAACTGTTCTTCGACCATTGATGTATGTTCTACGAGACTGAGAGCACTGAGATCAGAACCTGTCTCAATTACTCCTCCACCTTTTCTACCATTTCATGCCGAGTTGAGTGCTCCATTGATTATCCCTCTGGTTGACTCTGATGAAGATATTGACTCCTCGAACATCAATTGATTTGTCTCCTGCCATTGTTATTCATATTTTGTTCAACCCCCTATTTTCTCTGTGTATTTTTTGGAATATCTTTAATGAAACATCCTTTTGACGGGGTTCATTCCTACCTCTATATTTGTGTCTCTTTGTGCTTGCTTGTGATTCTATCTATTTCTTATGCTGTATATTTTTTGAAAAGTTTCATTTAGGTTTACTCTTTCAACTACAACATTTCATCTGCTATAATGTTGATGATTGCATTTAATTTTCTTTCTTTTATCTTTTCACTTGAAAGGTATGGCAGAAGTTTAGCTTTGCTATTTGAGTGCTTTTCTTTGTTTCCTAAACTACCCTTCATGAAGATTCAAGAGTATTTTATTTCCCTAGAATTTCCTCACCTTGATTATTTTAATGTAGCTTACTCTTAGAAATCAGCCAAGTTAGAGTTTTAGGCTTGTGCTAGTATGTCCAAACCTATGACTTTATCCTTTGTGTTTGCCACTTTTGTTACATTATAGCTTATTCAGGGTTTCATTAAAGCGCTATAGAATATTGAGTAATTTTTTTAGCCCCATAATTGGGATTCAATGAGAACATTGTATGTTCTAAGTTTGGTGGTGGGAGCACATGCTATGCTTAAGCTTGCGCTAGAATGTTTATACTAGAAATTTTGCAGTTTTTAAAACAAAAAAATAAATGATTCTTTGGGGTACACTGCTTTCAAAGTAAATTGGGTAATCATGGGCATTCACAACACCCATTGTTTGCCTTTGCATAAAAAGGCGACCAAGAAGTGAGTATGCGTTAACAGTCTTTTTAGGAGCTTGGCTCGTGACATATACTTTCACCACAAAGTGTTAAGTAAACTAAAACAAAAGTAAGGCTAGCAAAATGGCTCTCCTTTGATAGTGAAGGGATACTACAGTAATCTATAAAGGAGAATAAAAGCATAAAAGCATTAGCGATTGGTAGTTAAAGCATTCAGTAAGGGCCTATGGTCATTGCTTTAATTAGAGAATAAGCTGGCAGTCAGAAAACTGGGTAGAGTATTGATGCACTATAGCAAGTTTAAATCCAACAGTTGGTCCAAATGTAAAGATCTGACCTCTTAGACTGGATTTCTGAGGATCGCTACTACATGCATGCAAAACATGGGCTTTTGAAAATAAAGCGGAAGCTCGAGTAAGCGAAAGCAAAACATTTTATTATTAAAACCGAACAAAATTCACAAAACTTTGAGTTAAGGATCCCAATAAAATATCAATTTACAAAACTTAATTAATATAGAGACTTTAAATAAATACAAACGAATGCATAAACAATTAGTGCATAAACCTTGAAACTATGAATTTTTTAGCATCTTAAGAAACTCAGGTCTGACGCTATCTCCATAGCTCCACCAAACTGAACGCCCTCACCACACACCTTGTAAATCATGTACCATCTGAAAAGAAAAGAAGGGTAACATGGGTGAGTATAAAAATACTCAGTAAGTAGCCCCACTTGAGGGCTAAAGCTACATATACTTGAAACATTCATGATGCTCTTGAAACATGTAGGGTCCTAAATAAAGTACATATTTGAGTTCTACTACTTTAAAGACCATAACTGGAAACATGACATTCTGTCAAGCTAAATTATACTACAAAGTGTTCTAATACATAAAGGCTTAATCGAAAACATGAAAACTTTCTACCTTAGTGAACAATTAACCTATACCCAAGCTGAACCATTGTCATACGGTGCGTGTCATCCCTGTCCACCAAGTAGAGCTAGACCTCTCATCGCCTAGTTGCATATTATTCATTTCATTATTCCATTTTTCACTTTGTATTAACAAATGAGCATAGTTTTAGAGCTTTTTCATCTGCCTTTAATCCACACTGTCACACCACACAAACCAAACATAAAGTTTTTGCCCCGTTCCAAAGAATTTTTGTTTATTTTTGTTTGTGTTTGAAAATTATTGCTTTAACTTTGAAGTGCGCTGTAAAAGTATTGTTTGAGAAACACCTAAAATTATTTGTCGCTCTTTTAGGTACCCTAGTTTATGATCGACGTCGGACACACTAAAGTGGAATTTTACCCAGAGATTGATTGCAACTTCCATCAAATAAGGAAAGCCCAACACGCCAAGCATAATAGAAACAAGGTTGATAGCCAAGATCAAAACAAAAATCATAATATGAACATGGAAGATCGCCATGCTGCAACCAACGCGGCAGGTGTAGTGCTAGTTAATCAAATTCAGATAACCAGTGATCATGAGAGAGGAATAGGAGATGATGTCGTGCCAGTGATACGTATTTTCAACCAGGCGTAGCTACGCGTAAAATTGTTGCAAACCGCTTTAAATTTAAACCGATGATATTTCAAATGTTAACAGTAACTGGGTAGTTTGGTGGCATTGCGTCAAAAGACCCTTGCTCTCACTTGAAGTATTTTTTGGATATTTGCAACAAGTTTCGGATTCTAGGAGTTACAAAGGAGCAATTTCAAATTATATTATTCCCATATTCGTTGAGAGACACTACGAAAATCTGGTTAGACTCCCAACAGCAGATTCACCCACTTCATGGAACAAACTGGCAGAAAAATTCCTTGAGAAGTATTTTCCTTCAACAGAAAATTCAAGGTTGTGAAAGGATATTATGAACTTCACTCAGTTACATTATGGATCTCTTAGTGATGCATGGGAATGCTTTAAAAGTCTGCTCCAACGTTGTCCGGTGGATTTGTTTATGTGGGTTTAAACAAAAATTTACAAGTCTTGGTGGATTCGTCTACCAATGACGCGTTGCTAAGGAAAACCTATGATGCGACACTAATAACATGTAGAAATATAAGTTATTGTAGCTCAATAAATAGATCATATGTGCCTAATTCAGATGTTATTATAATATTGAATAAGATTATTCTCATTATTGGATATAATTTTCATAAACAACAATGTATAACTTAGAAGAATTTATTTAGAAGCATAGATTGTAATATTTGTTTCTTTTTAGGAAAACAATGCGTCGAAGTAGGAGAAAAATATAAGGATGGGTTGAAGAAATACTTGAAGGCCTTGAGCACGTGATGTCAGTGGAGATTTTGGCACCTGCTTGGAACCTGTCCTCATTACCTTTGAAATTTTTTTAAGAGACTTAATAAGCTACGTGTTCAAGGCCCACTGGACCTCGAAGCAACTAGAAGAATGGTGAACGTGATTGGACCAACAAAATAATGGGAAGGGTAAAAAAGGCTACGTGTCTTCTGACCATTGGTTGAAGTCGGCTATATATGGTGGAAAGCTCATGTTGGAAAGGGTTGGTTAGTTTACAAAATAATACATTTTCACATGGAAGAAGAAGAAGATGTCATACCTCAATCTGCAGAAACCAGGAATTTCAAGCAGAAGCTCGAGGATAACAGATCCTTCATTCTTTCTTGCCCTCGTTGTTCTTTACATTTCATATTAGTACATTGGTGATTTTGATATTGTGAACTATTAGTAATTTATTTTTTTACTTGATATACTATTGAAAATTTCATCCTGTTAAATTTCTCTAATTATAGAATGTCATTCTCAGTTTATCATTCAGTTATACTTAATATATTTTATAACATGAGTAGCTAAATCCCTTTGGGGATGGCTAAGGAAGATATTAGCATAATGTGATTTGGAACCATGGAATGAATGTTGGTAATTAATCCTTAGTTTTCTTGGGTATATTATGCTCTTGAATATTAATGGCCAGTCGAGAGAGGTGAAAGCATGTATTCATACTGGAAGGGTGAAACATGTGGAAATACCAAGAAAAACAAGAGTGATCATCATTCACGAGATTTTCTTATAAATAAGATAGTTAACCTGCAAGATAAATGAATCGAAGAGTTTATTCTTTATGTTGAGCATAGGAATATGACTGCATAAAGTGCTTCACATTCTCCACAGAAGTGTAAGAATAAGTAGATATTCATTCTTCTAAGGAATAACGACCAACATGATTAACAACATTCTTAATCACATTGTACTAAAAGATACTTAGCCAAACCCTCTATCTTCATTTAGTGAGAATATTCATTTAAGTATTTGTCAATATATGTTTTTGAATTAGTGAGTTTTACATATCTAAGTCCCTCAGGATCTCGACCTCGGAATATTCCCCGAGTAATACTTGCTTGCGTTTGGTTTATACTTGGACCCTTGTGTGAGGTTGACACTGACTGCATAGAACTGTTTGTTAAGCACATATTTCTATATATACCCATTGCATGTCTGTGTGAGTCATTAGTTATTGAGTCCAAACCTAATTATTTTATTCACAATGGGACCCACGACAGGCACATGAAATTTTGGACCGTATAGTGCGCAATAACTATGAATGGGGATTCGCTGAAGATAGAAGGAAGTTGTCTATGAAGACAAGTGCTGAGGCTATGAAGTAGAGCAACTCATAGTCATGCAAGCTTAACTTAGATCACTGCCTTAAGTAATATGATCAAGACATTTCCAACCTAATCTAGTGCCGCAAAAGTCAACCAAGTGACTGCGTTGAATTATGGATTTTGTGGGGATGCACATAGTGCGGATTAATGCCCAAACAATCCTGAGTCAATATATGATGTGCAACAGCCGAACACTAGAAACAATCCGTACTCGATACTTACAACCCGAGATTGCAGAATCACCCCAATTTTTCTTAGAGTGGAAACTAAGAGCTATCCCTATTGTAATCATATACTTCATTCATCTAGCAAGTGCTTCGGGTAAGAGTTCTTGCAATAGTGGCATGAAATATTGGGCCCTTGAGTAAAAAATATGCAAGTTTAGGGCCCATATTAGTTGTTTTCAGGCACCAAGTAAACCATTGCACTCTCGAATGTTCTATTGCTTGATATCTAGTTATTAGAGCCAGTGTAGGGGGGAGATAGATTGAGGACCTTGTAAACTACCCCACGCTTGTAAACATTACATTATGAAAGCTAAGCACACACGCACACAATAAATGATAAGAAAAGTTTTTAATCTGTTTGTGGATGGACTGTGCATGAGCTTTGCTTATTCTTTTGTAAATGATTGGCTATCTTAAGCATGGAGGTTAGAGTCATGAGCTTTGCATCCAGTGAGCCTCATCTTCATTGTTTGGTTGTGCCTTGCTCGAGGTCTAGCAAGATTTAGGTTGAGGGTTGTGATAGGATATAAAAAGTCATATTTTATTTCAATTATTTCATACTAATGATAACACTAATTTAGTGTTATATTTATGCCTTATTTTATTTAGTTTTACGTTATAATTGTGATTTTTTACGTCAATATCTTGCATATTTCAGGAAACCAATCATTTGAAACATAAATTGGCGAATTTATAGCATCGAGCTTGATGTGGAGCCTAGAAGAGCTTAAAATGGAGTTAAGTATGGAAAAAAAGGGCTTCACAAGTGCTGCTGGCCGAGAGAAGGGCGTCTCAACACTCAAAATGACATTGAGACGCTATATTTGATCACTTAAACCCAAGGGCTAGTGTCGAGACTCTACCCTGTAGCATCTCGACGCTCAAAAGGCGCAGAGAAGGTAGGTTTCGTACGTAACATTGAGATGCTACCTTCAATGCTCGATGATAGGGCATGTGCGCATAGAGAAACTTTATCATTTTGGACAGCGTCTCGACGCAGTGTCGATTTCAGATTAAAATTAGCGAATACATTATGGAAAAAGGGGCCAATTTGGAGGTTTTGCACCCCAATCGACGACTGGAGAGAGTTTAGAGAGTCTCGAGGCTAATTTAGAGCGGAATTGTTGAAGATCTAACGCTGAGGTTCACAGAGATGGTAGCGGGAGCAATGGATTGAAGCATAACAGGTTCTTTCTCTCTGTTTTCCTTATAATCCTCTATTGTAATTGAGTGTTTTGTGATGAAATTTGGTTGTATGGCACTGAATTATGATATATTTTCATTAGATTGTAGAGTTTAGGGCTTAACTAAGCTTTTGGACCATGTAATTGAGCTTAATTGGGGATTTGTGATTGATTACTCCATTTAATTTGATGCAATGATCTTACTTCTTTAAATCCCTTGGTCAAGGATCTAATGAACTACTAGTTTATGTTATTACTTGACAAAGAATGCATAAATTTGAGCTTTAATTGCATGATAATTGATATTTGGACATGCCAGTGATAAGAAAATCAATTAGGGACGATAATAGGGTTTGTCAAGTGAGAATTAATTAATGAGACGGACACGTGATTTCATTAATTACACCCGAGAATTGGAAGAGCTCGATAGGGAATTCTATGATACATTACTCTTAGATTCAATTAAATTGATTAATTAAGAACAAATGCCCATTAGATTCGATAAAAATGGTCCATTGGTGAGGTTAATGCTCTAAACTCGACCCTTAAATTTATGCTCCATTCGTTTATTCTTTTTCTTGCTTAATTTTAGTTAGCTTCCTTGCTTGTTCTTATTGTGCTTTATTTTTCTAAGTATAATTAGATTCGATTAAGAACAGTAATTAATTGATTAACCCTCCCCATTTCCCTGAAGATTCAATACTCAGTAACATTTCCATTTTATTATTACTTAGATCACGTGTGCTTGCATGTACATCGATCAACTAGTGAAATAGATTTTATGAATTTAATTGTTGATTTTGTAGCTAATAGAGCAAACGGCGTATGTCGGAGTGCTTTCATTAGTTCGGAGTTAATTCAAATCAATTTGGAGGTCATTCGAGGAACTGCATATCAAGGAGTGAAATGACCAAAATGCACTAAGAAAGAGCCTCTCAATGCCCAGTGTTGCGTACAATTTACATTTCCACATGTGTACGGGTCAAGTACTATAAAATGGTATTCCTACCGAGTATCGAATCCACAGGAATTGGTTTTAATTCAATTAAATACCACAATTACTCTCACTTAGGTTTATTTAGATAAAACAAACGAAAGAAGAGAAACCAACCTAAGCAACGAAAAATAAATGCAAGAAAATGAATGAGAGACTCAAACCTAAGAGATAAACTTGGGTAAATGATTAATTACTTAATTGAATAAACAATTACTACTAAATGGGAGTGAATTTGTATGTCTAGAAGCCTAAGAACATGGAATCTCGAGACGTTGCCCTAAATTGGACAAGTGTCTTTGGGGCTCGTTGTAGCGTCGCGCGATGCTCATTGTAACAGTGTCTCGACATTGTCCTGTATTCATGCATTTTTTCTTCTTTCAACGTCTTGAAGATTCCAACGGCATTCAGACGCTCTCGTTAGGGGAAAAATGGTTAATTTGATTGTTCTTCTAGCTCAATTGCTCAAATGGCCTTCAAATTGGCTCAAATTATCCCCAATTAGATGCAAACTCTCTAAAATACTTCTCTTGCTCGAATTCCTATCAAACTAACAAGAATTAGGCATAATAATATAGAAATATTTTGGTCCTATCAAATTAACCCCAACATAAATCTTGCTAGTCGATAACTTGTGAATACAAGTTATTTAGGCACCTGAAAATGGCTATTGGATGCTCTAACACGATGGGAATACGCTGAAAGAAGGCAGACTCATGCGTTGTGGTAAGGTGAAACTTGTGGGTAAAATTTAGTAAATATAAAGTTTAACCCTTAGTGCAAGTGTACACTGCCGATGTAAGTAATAAGGAATGTATTCCAAGTTATCAAATCCCAAGGGAACGGACAATGCAAATTAAAAATGTAGCAAGATTGCAACCAATAACAACTGTGGCAAGTAAAATATAAAAATGCAAATATTTGTGGGTGCAATAGTGAAGTCTAAACTAAAAAGCCTAAAATGGATTGAAAAGACTCTAAGGAAAATGCAGGGATTTAAGTCCATTCCTGGCCGTTGGTTATTTCTAACCAATTGCTACAAAAATTGGACATTTACATAAACCGATTGCCAACCAATTTCTACAACAATCGGGCATTGTACTAAAATGTGGTAAATAGAATCAACTCCCATTCAGTCTTTATTCAAAACATTTAGGAGACTAAGTGATTGAACCTATATGTCTATTGTCAATCGTGGTTAGGTGGATTAAGATCACACTCTTGGTTTTGAGGGGCCCGTCCTATGTCTTGGATCGTGCTTGGCTAATGTCTAAGCTCTTGCCTCATTGCTTTTACGAAATCCATCTTCTTCTAACCCTTTCAATATTCCATTGGACTTAAAAGCAACCCAATTTGATCATTCAAGGGTTCTAATAAAGAAATAAAACCAGTAAAAATAAACCACGTTCAAATTATTGTCGATTGCATTCGGTTTTATTGGCTATGCATCCTTACCTTAGGGCATTCATGTTCTTGAATCCCTTTGGAATGTTTAGTTCATGGTTAAGAATAAAAACAGTATTGAATTGAAGTAGAAAGTCATGAAAGCAATAAGAAGAACGATTACGTGAGGGAACCAAAAGGTAGAAACTAAAGAACACTAAGAGAAATATTAATACTGAATCAAATAATTGTAAATAATAAAAGATAAAATAGTACAGGTGAAGAACTTCTCAAGAACAAAAATGTAAACTAAGCTAGCATTCTGAAAATAGAAGACATAATGGAAAAAAGTACAAAGTAGAAGCAACTACAAAAATCGAGACACCCTTAGTCGATTCCCCTTTCCTCTTTCAAGTTAGGTGAAATCTTCACAACTCAAAGAGGAACCTTCGATTGGACTTCGGGTTTTTCTCAAGAACAAAACTGAAAAGCTAAAAGCAAAGTAAAACTGTTGATGGAAAATGAAGAGAATAGTCGCTGAAAAAGTAAAATCGCATGAAGTAAATCTTATGCCTTTTCTCCATATCCTCCTCCTTTTAACCTCTCTCCATTTTAGGGTTTTCTTATTAGCCTCCTTCTGACTTGGAAGCTCTAGATTCTCGCTTGATTTAATGGAAAGAATCCCCCTTTTTATGCAATTTACTATTATTTCGAAATTTGCTCTTTCCTTTTTTGATTGTTGCAAAAATCCATCAGCAATCTATTTGCAACCTATCTTTTCACCAAAAATGCATCAAAAATACCATAATTAGTGAAATTTTTTTTTTTCTTTCATGTATATATTTTGATTCACTTTGAAGAGTTCATGATGTTTTTCTTGGAATTTAAAAATTTTTATAAAGAAATTTGCTAATGAATCCAATCATAACTTCTATTTATGGGCTAAATAATTCTCAATTATGAGAATTATCACGTTGAAACTCTCAAATAGAGAGGCATACTGAATTGTGCGCTCAAGCCTTCAACGCATGCCTAAATCATCTACTTTATGTATTCAATGGTGCATTGATGTCTTTCTAGTGGCATGTTATAGGCAAAGGAATAATTGAGACAAGTAGAGGAAGGCGCCACGTTAGAAACACAAATCCTTCGAGGCGCTGAGTTTGAAAGCAATGTGAAAATGGGATCGAGAGCGACATGCTTAGAGAGTGTCAGAGAACGGGTAGTGGATCGGTGTGTTTGTACAATTGCAGTCGTGTAGCCAACAGAAAAAATATGCATGTCAGATGGGGATCACTGTCTAGCGTGCATTCGCCTGCAATATGCAGAGATATCTGACTTTCATTGTCTTCGCTCATTTGCCTGCCTTTTCTCTCATATATATACCTCATCCCATTCTCATTTAAAAGAGAGAGATACATGGAGATATAAATGGGGGATACACAAAGAGAATAGAGAGAGATAAGAGATCTAGAGAGAATTCGTCCTCCAAAGTCCGACGAGGAGGAGTGACAGCCCTTGTGAAGGGAAAGGAGGAAGAAGAAGGAGCTTTATCACACCATATTCTAGCTTGTGTTCATCTGCCCATTTGTCTTTCAGTTGCATTATGTTAACTTCCATTGTATTTATTTTATTTTATTCATTATGAGCTAAAATTGCTTCCAAGATTTGGTCTACGTTCCTTTTGTTGACAATGTTTGCATTACTTTGAGAGTATTAATGAATGAGACATATTGTTAAACTTTCTTCTTAAAAGTGTATATTTAAACCGTTTAAGTTCGTTTGGCCAACCGACTTTTAGTAGCATGCTTTAGGCATCGAGAGGGTCAAGGCATGTGGAAAGACTTAAGAAGAACAAGTGTGAACTTCATTTGCTACGTTGTAGAGATAATCCAACTACCTGTAGACTAAAAGGGGCAGTGACATTTGATTGGCACAAAGGAATTTAACCATTGTTACAGTGGAAATGCGATACAGAAAGAGAAGCATTCGTAGGTACCCTTGCCTTTGTTCAATAATAGCTTCGTCATTAAACGCATCCTTCCATGAAAACAATATTAGCATTAGGTTGCCTCGGTCAAGTCTTGGTATTTTCACCACATGATGCACCTTAGTTCTCTGTGTTGCTTGTTTTTCATTCCGAACAGTCTTACTTCATCGCATCTTCATTTTTATGCACTTTTATTTTCATGCACTTCAAACTCACAACATGCTACCACCACTAGTTTTCATACCTCTCACTACAAGTGCACCTTCCCTGCGGAATCGACCCAGGAATACTCTAGGTATTGCTTGTTAGTGCGTCTAGTGTATGCTTGTGCCAGAGCACTGAGTGACATTAGTTAAAAGAAACCATAATTGACTTGCCCACTACACTTTTACTATTCACATGCTCTACTCCAACCATATTCCTTTCTTCTTGCTTACATCATTTTCACATTTTGCTATTCAGCCATGAAACATTTTGCGTCCTTTTCTGGGAAGGTCACTTTGCATTTCTTCATACATTTTTGAATAGCATTATTAGTAACACACGTAGTGTGAGTTGGTTGATTTGCCTTTGAGGCAAATATGCAAACCAACGTCTGCAAAATCCTCTAGACCTACAGATAGACCTCACCTTCCATCAAAGAAAGTGAGCCCAACGTGCTAAAGAGAGAAATATGGCGGCTGATGTAGAAAACCAAGGCAATCAAGAACACGATATACCGCCTAATCCACAACTTAAAAGAGAAAAGGTTCCAGTTAACCATATTCTGTTGGTAGATGACCGTGAATGTGAGATTAGAGATTACGCCGCGCCAAGGCTTTGTTACTTCAATCAAGGCATTGTTAGGCCTGAAATCGTCGTAGAGAAATTTGAATTGAACTCTGTGATGTTTCTGTTGCGTGTATTTAAGTACTCGCAAATAACCACAAATGTTCAATGTCATGTTTTAATATAGTAGTGAGTTGAGTATCGTCTCCACAACGATTAGTTTTCTTTAGCCCTTAATTAAGTACTATAGTTACTTTCATTCAATTTTATTTAGAAAAACATAACTTTAGAAGGAGATTAAAAGACAAATAAAATCTAAACTAATATTTACATACTTTGGAGTCCAATTTTTGAGAAGCATAAATGATTGATTAAACTAAGCCCAACTTTGTTAGATAAAAAATTGATTTTATATTAAAAGTCCTAAGCCAAAAATTACTAATTAATCAATTGACTCTCTCAAGCCCAATTGAACTCATGCATAGTAATAAATCAACCTCTCAATCAGTTTCTACTACTAAATATGGCATTAAGCTATTCTCTTTAGGCTTCTATAATTAATTCACTCGTTTCCGTGCAACAAACTAAATCTAGTCATGCATCTAATGTTCTTTAACTAAATTTACTCTCTCAAGCTAAATCTAGCCTAACATGCAAAACCATGGCTAAAAGGTTTAGACAATATAATTAAGATGCACAAAAGATGTAAATATATACTACAGTTACAAAGTTAAACAAAATTTTAAACATACAACTATTCATTGTCTAAAAATAGAGATATTCAACTTATAAACTCATTATAAAACTCTTAAAACCAAAAGAAAATATAAAGGGACAAGAGAATAACCTAAGGTCGCGTGCCAACACTCATTCCCAACGTGAAGTCCACAATCTCAAGCTTTTAGTCTCCTCATTAGCTCTCCAAAGGTATCCTTTGTACCCTTAGCCAGTGTATGATTCGATTTAGGGTTTCGGTCTCTAAAAAATGGCTCCCTTTTGAACGAAGCAAACTATTCCTTTTATAATGTGGAGACAGTGTTGCAATGCTAGGGGCAACATTGCAATGTTGTCCTTCGCATTTTGTAAAAAAGGAAAAATTAAATTTGGCTAGCGTTGCAACGTTGTGCCCTTGGGTTCTCAAGGTTGAAGGCCTGCTTGATCGGCGTTGCAATGCTTCATCCTCTCGAGTCCAAATTCCTCGTCTTCTTCTTCAACACTTATGTCCTTAATTTTGGCCACAAATTGCTTCAAAGTTATCCCACTACCCATTCAATTCTCTGGTTTTGGTCCAAATGCTTGATTTTTGCAAAATTTACATATAAACACACGAAAACACCCACAATTATAGCAAAACTAGCATAAAATTAATCCAAGAAATAGCATTATTTTGCATACTATCAGGGATCACGAAGATCGAGGCAGAAGTCTAGGATCCATGTGGTTTTAGCTTTCTTTCATTTTTTCTCCATTTTTAGTTGTTGTAATTGGGATGTAATGACTACTATTGGGACAATTCTAATCATGTTTGGTGTCTAATTTCATTAGTTTGGGGAATTCATATAGTAATGGATCGTTGTATTTTGTTAATTGAAGTTTATTGATATTTTGTCTCATTCCAATAATGTTGTGCATTGGGTTTGTAATGCCTTTGAACTATTGCCCATAGTTTAATTGATCGTTAGCTTACATTGAGCTCGATAGAGGAGGTTTGAGTTTAAAAGGACAATGCATGACAATTAAAATCTGCCTAAGTGACACAAGAACAACGAAAATTAATTGAGGCTTAAAATGAAGGTTCGCTGATGCTGAGTGATAATTAATTAATGATGCGGACACGAGATTTAATTAATTAGACCTGAGAATTGGATGAGCTCAATAGAGGATTCCATGAAATTAGACTTATGGGCCTAGTAATTAAATGAGATAATAGTATCAATTGCCCAATTAATTAATTGCAAGATCCAATTAGTGAAATTAATTCCCTAAACATCTTTAAACCTATTGTTCTCAATCTTTAGCTTTCCTTGCATGTTTTTATTTGTTTCAATCAAGTGCCATTCAGTTTATGTCTATAAACATTAATCAATGGAAATTATTTTCGGTACTCAACCATCCTAAATAATTCCCTGTGGATATGGTACTTGGTATACTCATACCATTTTACTACTTGGGCTCGTACACTTGCGGTAACGCATAGCTGTGTGTGAACAATGCTTCATTTTGAAGCTTCCACCTGAGAGCTAGCATCGAGACACAAAATATGCTATCCCTAGGCTTTACTTTTGTTAGTCTTTATACTTTATTCAATGCTTTTCACAAGTTTAATTATTTAAATTCCAGCTATTGAACAATGGGAGCGAAACTGGATATTTTGGAGATACCATGGTGAGTATGGAACCAACGGAACTTAATTTGAGAAGCCATGTGAAGCGAAGAAGAAAAAGGAAACAAGAAATCCAAGGGTATAGCGTTGAGACAATGCCTCTCAACATTACCTCGCCTTATTAAAAAATGCACATTTTTTGGAGGATAGCGTCGAGATGCTGCAACCTAGCGTCTCGACGCTGTCACTGTTTCTTTAAATACTTCTTTATGTGCTTGCGGAAAGTGGGGGAGTTGTCTTAGAGATATTAGAACCCTAAATTGATTTCTACATATTATTGGATACCAAAGGAGATGCTAGAGGGCTGGGGGTGGAGATGCAAAGGTCGTGATCGTGAAGATTACAGGGGGAACGGGAATCGGCACATCACAAGAGTTTTTCTTTTCTTTTTACTTTATAGTTGTCATTATGGATTTTTACATAAGTCTAGGTTTATTTTCAGTGATTATGAGTGGCTAGATTTGTCTCTAGGGGATTGATGTAGCCACTGAATTTATTATAATAAGTATTAATTCATACTTTGATTATGCTTTATAACTATTTGTGTTTGAATTTTTTAATGCTTGTTGACTTTTGGCCAAGGTTTGCATGTTTTGGTGGTCTAAATCTACACTTGAAAGAGTGGCTTTTAGACTAGAATAATTTCAAACACAACTATTAGTAAATCCTTGCATGTGAATGAGAAATTCTCTTAGAAGCATAAAAAGAAGTTCTTAATGCCTTGTATGTGTTGGGATTTATGCCCTAAAGCCTCGCAATTAATAATTTATTCAATAATTGTTACTAATTTTGATTATTTTATTTGCAATATAATATTATCCATTATATGAAAAATTCATACGAGAACATCATGTTCAAGAAATAACCTAAAGGGTCATAGCATATGGATAAGGTTGGGTGCCTTATCTTGGCAACACTATTGATACGACCCACTTTGTAATAGTTACAAATGATTTGATCCAAATCGTTCATGTGGAGACATGTGAGTGGAGGTATCTTTTACAATGAGTTTGTATAAGATTGGACTATGAAATATTTGATCTCTCTTTATAAATCCGTTAATTGAGAAGATTAATATTTCATCAGGATGATCATATGCGACTTGATCTTAATCATGAGTGAGTTATGAACTTCTGCCTGTGAGGGCTTGTCCTTTCATTTGAATGGGTGAGAGTGGCTTTTGTGGCCGATTCAATATGCCTACCATTTTGGAGACTTGATCAAATATGGAGCTGGGAACATAATCTCATAAGATGAAATTCACTCATTCCCATATAGGGTAAGTAGATGAGTAGTTCCCTTAAGTGCTGATTTCGGGACTTGAACAATGGGGCCCCACCCTTTCATTGGACCGAGAGGGACTTAGTTTATAATTAGATTATAAACAGGTTGTTCATTAGAGGATGAGTGGTACTTAAGGTGCAAGATGTAATTATAGGGATAATTATGAACAACTCATGAAGGATCAACTTGCATGTAATGATTATATCTATGGACACAACTTGTCCTATAGTGCATAAGAGTGCAACTCTAGGTCTATAGTGAAGTGACCTATCGTTAATGAATGAAAATTAATTAATTAAAGAGTTTAATTAATTAATTTTGTATCATTGGAGCTTATAATTTGTAGGTCCATAAGGTCCCATTGCTAGCTCATAGTAACACTAAAAGATCAATTTAGTTGAAAGAAACTTTTGAAATGTTCAAAATAATATTAATTTGAAGTGTTCAAATTAATATTTTATATATTAGATATATTAAATATAAAAGAGGAAAATATATTTATTGTATTTGATACATTAAATATTAAAATAATTAATGTATATTTGATACATTAAATAAAAGATATTTATAAAATTTGAATAAGATTCAAATAAATAAATATCGTAGGAGATTTGAATGAGATTCAAATAAGTATAAGAAATATTTTAATATATTAGATATTAAAATATAATATTTTAATTCTAGCAAAGATTTACCCTTGGTCTCTTTAAATAGGACCCTTGAGTTCAGCCATTAAACAGAACACACATCTCTTCAATAGAGAATTAGATAATTCTCTCTTGGCCTTTTTCTCTCATATCCCTTGTGGATTTTATTTCAAGAGGCTCCCACAAGCCTTGGTCTTGTGTTCGAGTCATAGCTAAGAAGACTTCATGGATGAGATAAAGACATGCCAGAAATATCTCCATATTTACTCCAACTAAGTTTACTTAATCTTATTTTTTAGTTTAATTTTAAATAAAATCAAAGACGATCCAATGCTTTTGTTGTAGAGTGAAATGTTCATTCCTTCAGTATGTTATTAAAATCTAGACGGATACGTTAGATTTATAGCAGTGCATGAGGTCAACTAGACTTGGAAGACTCTTTTGATATTTTTACTTATTGCTTATAGTTTTGCATAATCATAACTTGGATTAATTAATTAAAGTAATGGTTCAATTGTTGAAGTCAATTTCCAAGGTTTTTTCCCTCTTAGATATCTTCATCTTTACTTATTTTTGTTAATCACTATTCTATATTTATCACTTCTCTAAATAAAATTGGATGTTAATATTCATGGTAATCAATTGATCTAGATAACCATTCTTGAGGATGATACTCTGCACTCACTAATCACTATATTAAAACTTGACACCGTACACTTGCAGCTTTGCATGGTCACAAAATCATGCAACAAATGCACACAAGGCATTCCGTCTAGAGTGTCTCGATGCTGGGGTAAAGCATGCATAAATGAA
The DNA here is from genome assembly GCA_033996785.1 of Trichosanthes truncata. NCBI lineage: Eukaryota > Viridiplantae > Streptophyta > Magnoliopsida > Cucurbitales > Cucurbitaceae > Trichosanthes > Trichosanthes truncata. The sequence goes on along the minus strand of MU867261.1, from coordinate 14,456,336 downwards.
ACGGTGCGCTCTATGCAGTGTCGAGACATTATGCCTAGCCTTTCGACGGTGCGTCGACAACAACTATAAATTTTGTGTTTTGAGTCCTAATTAAGGGAGACCAACTTAGGATTTTAGCCCCCATTTTCGATTTCCTACCCTTTTGGGACCTGAGTATACTGATTTAAGGCATTTTAGAGCAAATTTCGAGGCTTGGGAGTGTGGGAATAGAGGCAGAAGACGAGATTACAACGTCAATGGGTTTTTCTTTGTTTTTCCATCTCTTTACGACGTCAACAGGCTTTTCTTCATTTTCCCATATCTTTTCTATGTATCTTAGGATTGTTTTATAGAGGATGTTGTACTGTTTAAAGATGTTTATAGGATAATTCGTTGTTTAGGGGTTAAGAGCACGAATAGGATTGTTTTTATGGTGTAATTGATACTATTTGTCATTTAATTTTCTTGTTTAATTTCATTTCATTAAGTTGTTCTTAATGCCTCTTATTATTTGCCCAATAATGATTTGATTATTGTCCTAAATTGAGCTTGAAAGCGACAATTGAGGATAGACCTAATTCAGTTAACGCCCTTAAATTACCTAAGTGACATATGAATAACAATTGATGGGTGAGGCTTAATATGAGTGGGCTTAATCTTAATTAATTAATCAATTAACGCTAAGGACACTTACATAAGGGATTAATTAAGAATGTTCGATTGGGGTGAAAGGAGATGTCGACCAGTTTAACTCCAAGCTTATGGAATTGGCAAGATTAATTAAATGGCCCGTTCAATTTCAATAAATGCAACCTAATAGTACTCAATCCCCCTAAACTCCCCTTGATTTGGTATATCCAACCCTTTAATTTTCTTTCTAGATAGTTTTTTTTCCAAAGCATTTTGTTATCTTTAGTTTTAGCCCTAAATAATTCCAATCCCAGGTATTCTAAATAATTAAATAACTAAAAAAGGCTTCATTATCATTTCCTTGTGGGATATGATACTCGGTACTCTTGTTCCATTTTATTATTACTTCGATCATGTGCGCTTGTGTGCAAAATAGTGTGAACAAGTTTTTTGGCGCCATTGTTGGGGAAGCGGTGAAGTTCTATTTAGTTGATTAAGATTAGGAAGAAAATAAGAGGAATTAATTTAGGGGTTGTTGTGATTTTTGTACATATTTATATTTTTGTGCTTTCTTGAGTTTTTGTGTTTACCTTGTGTATTTCTGTTTGTTTTTTAGATGAGGTTGTATGTTTTTAGAGGATCATGTGTTGGTATATGCATAGTGATATGGGGATAATCTTTTTCCTTTAGATCATGAAATTGACTTAACTTGCAGAAGGTTGAAGAAAGAAACTCGAATCATTATGGCAGAGCGCAACGAAGAGAAAATGGAGCTGATCCCCGACTATTTTTAGCCCTTATTCCTGACAGACCATTCCTGGATTGTGCATGCACCCATCCAGGCATATAATTTCGAGTTGAAGACATAGCTGATATAAAGGGCGCTGGACAACTAGTTTAAAAGGCATCCTTCTGAAAATCCACATTCACATCTTAGATCTTTCCTTGATATTTGTGGAACAGTAAAGTTAAATGAGGTTTCTCCAGATGCCAATAGAGTGAGACTTTTTTCTTTTTCGGTGTGAGAGAAAGCGAAGGACTGACTCGAATCCCCAAAGTCGGGTAGCATATCTTAATGGAATGAGTTAGCCCAAGCCTTCTTGACGAAGTTTTTTGCTCCAGCAAAGAAAACAAAACAAGGATGGAGATTGGTACATTTCGCTAGCTTGATGGGGAACAATTGTACGAAAGTTGGGAGAGATATAAAGAGATGTTGAGGAAATGCTCTCAGCATGGCTATCCGGGCTGATTGCAGGTACAATTATTTTATAATTTGTTATGTTCTAGTACTAAAACCATTCTTGATACAAGTGCATGAGGCAGTTTCTTGGCAAAGACTGTTGATCGGTGTACACGCAAGCGCACATGATTGAAGTAATAATAAAACGGCAGAAGAGTACCAAGTATCGTATCCCACAAAGATTGGTTTCTAATTCAATTAATTACTGCGAATGGTCTCACTTTACTATATTTCGAGAACACAAAAGAAGAGCAAATAGGGAAATAAACATCTAATCCTAGAGATCAAGATAAATGGGTGACACAAATATATAGTTAATTTTATGGGTGTTGATTGCATTTTTGGACCTTAATTTACTTAATTGAGATAGGAATTTAGGCACAATCAAGTGTTTGATTCAAAAGACTAGAATCCTAAGGTCATTGAATCTCTTGTCGGTCTCCTCTAATTCTCAGGTATTAATTAACTCACCTAGGTGCCCCTCAGCGCTAGCTAAATCATACAAGGCATTACGACCCTTCGTCACTGACCTATAAAGATTACTTATTACTCCTATTGTCACTTAGGTAATTAAACTATAGTCATGTATCTAGTTATAACCTAAGCTTATGTCTATCAAGCCTCCACTTCGTAACTAATAAATTAGACGATGCTTAATTAATTAATATTTAGCATTAATTACAATTCATGAACCGTTTATCTCGTTGTCACTCGGGTAGCTGATAACACTACGGACATAGCTTCTCATCCCAGCATGATTCTAGAATTGCAACGCCACAGGGCAACATTGCAACGTTAGCTCTCGGGTTTGCACACTAAATTGTGGCCTTGCAATGCCATATTTCAAGGGTTGCAATGTCATCTTCACAGCTCCAAAAGCTTGTGCACCATATCATCTTCTGCGTAGCTCCTTCAAAAGTTCTACTTAAGCCCCATTTTCATCACAAAGCTCCAAATTCCCAAATTTTCTCCCATTTGCTCGATTCCTAAAATTAACAAATAATCAACGTAACATCTCACAATTATGGCATAAAACTAGCTAAATTAAGGCATAAATATAGCACTAAGTTAGTGCTATCAAATACCCCCACACTTAAATCTTTGCTAGTCCGAGCAAAGCAAAACAAAACTTTCACTAAAAAGATAAATGTTCCAGAAGATTGCATGCAAGAGTGTCTCAACTCTCAATAGTCCTAATAGTGGAATTAGATAACAAGAAAAATTGAATGAGAACATGCTTAAATCACAAGCAATTTAAAAGGAACTTTGAACTCTTTGGATGTGTGTCTGCAAAGCCTAAGTGTTGACTCTTTTACTAACTAAAGGTAATATTATGCTCTCCTCCATTCATCCTCCTCCTACACTAGCTCAAAAGATTGAATTCAGCTCCCTTATAGTCAAGAAAGTAATAAGTTAGGTGTTTGAACTCTCGGGTGTATTCCCCCACAATTGTTTTTTAGTGGATCGTTTTCACACTTCCATCGCGGGGACCCTTATCCAGAGCAATCGACAATGGATGGCATAACTGATCACAACAAAGGTAGCTCTTTTTAGCACCAAACACTCAAGCTCGTGCGAGGTATTTTTTTTCTCAACTTTTTTTTCTCTTTTTTGAGCTCAAAAATTTCTTTCTTTTCAAAGGAAAATTCTATGCTTTTTACTACTCCTAAGCTCAACATTACAAACTATCTTGCAAGTTCACTTGCAAACGAAGCCCTGAGTCTATTGGAGTGACAACAAACTTCTAGAAAACATAACACTTCTCTAAATATTCAACTAATCAATACTAGGCTATGTGCTCAACATTTGCAAAGAATCCAAAGCAAAAAAAAAAAATTAATTACTTCGATTTCAGCATGCTCAAATTCCACATGTCATATGGAAAAACAATCTACTAAAAAGCACAAAACATGGAATTTCATAATCACTTCAACATGCAACATCTTGAAACAACCCTACAACATACATTCTCAAAGAACACAAATTTTCAAATTATGCCTAAATTTGAAGAGACCTCCATTAACGAGCATGATTGATGTCAAACACTATAGGGAGTTGGAATGTAAGAGACTCCTCAATTCAGCCTTATCAATCCACTTGGGTGTAATGTAAGAGATATAATTCTTGAGCTTCTAAAAATTATCAACCAGTGATAGCATGCAATTATGCTATCTTATTTCCCATTATTTGTGCTAGTTTAGTTATGATTTCGTGAGCTTTTACGCCTATTTCTCTTTATTTTGTAAAAGTCACGCTAAAGAAGTAAAACCGAGTATTTGAGGGTATTTTGGTGAATTTGGGGCTCATTTGAACCATTTTTGAGAACCAAGAAGATAAAATATGAGTTATAAAGTGCTGAGAATATGGAGAGCATTGAGACACTGTCAAGAGCGTCTCAACACCGTGCGGCAACTACAATTGGAGGCTTAAGCCTAGAGGACAACGTCGAGACGCTGTCATATGGTGTCACAACACTAGGCTCAATGCTCAAAACACGCGCATCCGTGGAGTTTTGTTTGGAGTGTCGAGACGCTACCTTCAGCATCTCAACAATGGAAGCGCACATGCGCAGTCTAAAACGGGGTGTTTTGGACAGCGTCGAGACGTTGTCCATAGCATCGATAAGCAATACTTATTTTGAATTTTCTCTTCTAGAAAAAGGGGGGCAAAACAGTGGGATACTACCATAATCTCAATTCCAAGATGATTTAAAGGGCTTTAGGGAGCAATTGTGAGTAGATTTCAGCGGAATTGAAGAATCCAGAGCTCGAGGACCAAGGAGATCACTACCGGCCGGAACGCGGGATCGACTTTCATTTGCCATTTTTTTCAATTTTCCTTTAATTTTAGTTATTGTATTGGTTGTTAATTTAGAGATTTAGGAGTTTCATTGCATTATTCTTAGTATCTTTATCTCTAAGTACTTGAGAATTGTTGGGTGTATTGGATTTACGCTTAATTTTTTGAAACTTTGGATTAATTACTTGTTAAATAGATGTTATTGTTTTTATTACTTAAAGTTCTTTTATGCATTCAGAGTTTAATGCTTTTAATCACTGTTCTTTGACTAATTGGATTAATCTAAGTTAAGCTCGAAAGAGAAAACTTTGGGATGATTAAAATTTGGCAATTAATTAATTACCCAAGTGACAGCAGGAGTCAAGGTTGGTTAATTGTAATTTTTGAGAAGATTAATTCCTTTAGTAGTGGTTAATTGGTTTGTTTGCTAGTGGAGGCTCAATAGAGATAAGCTAGTTTAGAACTAAATGCATGACTGAAATTGCTTGGACACGAAAGTGATGAGGGCAATTATTAGAGGTCTGTAATGAAGGGTCATAATGTCTTGTATTAATTAGGTAGCATTGAGGGACACCTAGGTTAGTTAATTAATACTTGAGATTGGACAAGACCAAAAGGAGACTCCATGCTTTTAGACCTTCTAGACTTACGAGCTCATTGTCAAATTAGCTATGATTGTCTATTTAATTGTGTAGTTAATCCAATACCCAAGTCATCCCTCCTGTTTGTGTCTCCCATTTATCTTTCTGCTTTTATTTTCTTGTTTTTAGATTAGTTTATCTTATCTCTATCTGTGTTCTCTAATTAAAGCTAAGCAAGAGTATTTACTATAATTAATTAAATTGAAAACCAATCTTTTTGGATACAATAGTCGGTAGGAATACTGTTTTATTATTACTTCGATCACGTGCGCTTGCATGTACGCCCGATCAAGTTTTTGGCGCTGCTATCGAGAATTGGTGTATTGTAATTCAATTAATATTGTGGAAAACTTACTTGCTTTAATTTAGAGGTTTATCCTTACTTTTCTTTATGGCTTTTATTTCTGTTTGAGTCATAGTCCTTTGTTTATAGTTGTATTGCATCGTGTGTTTGATTGAGAGCTTGAGAAGTAGTTGTTTTATTGATTTAGATGGCTTCTAATAGATTTGGGTGCCCCTTTAGAGAATCTGGGCTTGAAGAGCAAACACCACCACCTGGTTATTTTCCTTTTAGTTATCCCCGTTTAGATTATGAGCCTTGTAGTGAGGGCTATGCATTTCATGGTTATCAAATGCCCAATTTTTATTATACTGAATGTACGAGTTATGGAAATCTCATGTATGATAATGATCAGTGCACTTGGACCCATGAACCATATCCTACTCTTTTTCAAGAAGCCCAAGTAAAGGATGAATCTTCCCTTGAAAGAATGATGAGAGAGTATATAGAAGAGATTAGATTTGAGAGGTAGCAATTAGATGATTTGATAAATAGTCTCCCAACACCAAGGGGGTTAGTGAAGTGGAACCCACTTCTTCAGTGAGTTAATTGGCCACTGATTCATTGATAGCCTTTCAAGAGCCTAATTCTTTCTATTCTATTGAGTTTGGGCAGTCGAGGGAGTGGATTACTAATGTTGGGGACGAGCAAGAGAGTTTTAGCACACTCCAGGATCAAGTCAATGAGAATAAGAGAATAGATGAACTTATTTTAGAATAGTTAAATCTGAGTAATTTAAAAAAAAAATTCTTTGGATTCTTTGCAAATGTTGAGCACATAACCTAGTGTTGATTAGTTGAATAGTTAGAGGAATATTATGTTCTTCATATATTTGTTGTCACCCCGATAAGCTTAAGAATTGATTAGAAGGTGACCTTACATGATTGTTGGTAACGCTGTACTTAGGAGTTTCACGTTTATTTGTCTGTTGTGGAATCGATGAAAAATCATTTATAAAGAAAAGTATGAAAAGAAAAAAAATAGTACTGCTATGCTTAATGTCCTCAAGGGTAAAAAGAGCTCTCTCTACTGTGATTAGTTAGGTCACTCATTGAGTAAGTGCTCTAGGTAAGGGGACCTATACTAGATGTGCAAAAGCTAGTGCCTTTGGGTGAGTAAAAAAGAAAAAAATTATTAGTGCAAAAGTCAACCAATAAATTCAAGCATCGTAGTTAAGTTTTACTTTTGATTTGTGTAAGCTTGTTGGATGATTGAATCTTCGGGTCAATGTAGGGGGAAGATGAATGGAGGAGAGCATATTATTACTCTAAATTAGTAAATGAGTCATCATTAGGCTATGCACACACACAAACAACGAGTTCAACATTTCTTTTAAATTGCTTGTGATTTAGGCATGTTTTCATTCCATTGTTCTTATCCTCTAATTCTACTTTTGAGTTCATTGAGAATTGAGTTACATCTTCATGCAATTTTCTGAAACATTTATCAATTTTAGAGGGAGTTTTGTTTTGCTTTGCTCAGGACTAGCAAAGATTTAAGAGTGGGGGTATTTGACAGCAACAATTATGTCATCTTATTTCCCATTTCTTTGTGCTAGTTTGGTTATGATTTAGTGAGCTTTTACGCCTATTTCTCTTGATCTTGTAAAAATCAAGCTAAAGAAGCAAAACCGAGTATTCGATGGCATTTTGGTGAATTTGAGCCTCATTTGAGCCATTTTTTTAAAACCAAGAAGACGAGAGGTGAGTTTTGAAGTGTTGAGAACATGGGAGAGTGTTGAGATGCTGTCAAGAGCGTCTCAATGTCGTGCTGTAGCTCAAATTGGAGGCTTAAACCGAGAGGACAACGTCTCAATGTTGTCCTTAGAGTCTCAATGTTGTCATGTGGCGTCACAATGCCATGCTCAACACTTAAAACACGCTCATCAGTGGAGTTTCGTCCGGAGCGTCAAGACGTTGCCTTCAACGTTGAGACGCTGGAGGTGCACGCATGTAGTCTAAAATGGGGCATTTTGAATAGTGTCGAGATGCTGTCCCTAGCATCTAGACACTGCATCGATAGGTAGTACTTATTCTGCATTTTCTCTTTGAGAAAAGGGGGGCAAAACTGTAGGATACTACCTTAATCTCAATTCTAAGCTGATTTAGATGACTTTGGGGGGAAATTGTGAGCGGATTTGAGCAGAATTGAAGAATCCAGAGCTCGAAGACCAAGAAGATCACGACCGGTCGGAACGTAGGATCGACTTCCGTTTTTCATTTTCTTCTATTTTCCTTTAATTTTAGTTATTGTATTGGTTGTTAATTTAGGGATTTAGGAGTTTCATTGCATTATTCTGAGTATTTTTATCTCTAAGTACTTGGAAATTGTTGGGTGTATTGGATTTACGCTTAATTTTTGGAAACTTTGGATTAATTACTTGTTGAATATATGTTATTGCTTTTATGACTTAAACTTCTTTTATGCAGTCAGAGTTTAATGCTTTTAATCATTGTTCTTTGACTAATTGGATTAATCTAACTTAAGCTCGAAAGAGAGAAGTTTGGGAGGTTTCAAATTTGGCAATTAAATAATTACCCGAGTGACAGTGGGAGTCAAGGTTGGTTAATTGTAGTTTTTAAAAAAATTAATTATTTAGCAATGGTTAATTTATTTGTTTGTTAGTGAAGGCTCGACAAAGATAAGCTAGTTTAAAACTAAATACATGACTGATAATTGCTTGGATACGATAGTAATAAAGGCAATTATTAGAGGTCTGTAACGAATGGTCGTAATGCCTTGTTTTAATTACCTAGCATTGAGGGACACCTAAGTTAGTTAATTAATACTCGAGGTTGGAGGAGGCCGACATGAGATTCCATGCTTTTAAAGCTTTTAGACATATGAGTTCATTGTCAAATTAGCTACGATTGTCTGTTTAATTGTGTAGTTAATCCTATACCCAAGTTATCCCTCGTGTTTGTGTCTCCTATTTATCTTTCTACTTTTATTTTCTTGTTGTTGGATTATTTTATCTTTTTCTCTATCTGTGCTCTCTAATTAAAGCTAAGCAAGAGTATTTATGGTAATTAATTGAATTAAAAATCAATCTCTGTGGATACTATACTTTGTACGAATACCGTTTTATTATTACTTCGATCACGTGCGCTTGCGTGTACGCCCGATCAACCACAGAAACACAAGATCAACACAAAGAAACCTAAAGAGAAAAACAAAAAAATAAAAAACAACAAAGAATGGATAGACTAGGAGACAGAAAGCTTGGGTTGCCTCCCACGAAGCATTTATTTAACATCTTTAGATAGATAAGACTCGCGTGCAATCTCAAGGTTCATAGGAATTCTCCCATTTTTTCAGGCCCCTTTTCCTATAGTCAACAAAGCATACCAGAACTAGTAAATTCACTAGCTTCTCATGGGACCCTGAAGTAGAAATATTTTTTGTATTTTTAGATAATAAAAGCATAAAAGGAAAAAGATCTAGATAAATAGACTCTGACACGGACTCGCGAGAATAAGAAAACGAACACTTAGGATTAAGAGAAGAATCAGAAGATAAAATAGACAAAGACTTTGTAGCCTCAAACTCTACCTCCTAAACCTCCTCAACTAAGATAGGCACATCTTCTCTCTCATCCCCATTGACTCGATCTTGGAGTGTGTTAAAACATTCTAATTCTTTCCCAATATCAATAATCCACTCCCTCGACTACCCAAACTCAATGAAATCGAAGGAATTATGCTCCTGAAGGAGTACACGAGAATCAATGGCCAGTTGATTCACTGTCCTATCTATTCTACTAATGTTCTCCCCTTGGATCTGGAGACTCTCATTCAACTTTTCTAAACTCTCATGAAGAACCTTAGTTTCCTCCATATACTCTCTCATCGTTCTCACTATGGAGTATTCTTCCTCTACTTAGGCTTCTTGGAAATAATTAGGATATGGTTCATGTGTCTAAATGCACTCATCATTACCATACATGAGATTTCCATAACTCATAGATTCAGTATGATAATAATTAGGTATTGATAACCATGTGTTGCTTAAAAGAATGTATGCAATTTCATAATGGAAACACCCTAAATGTGCAAGTATACACAACCTAATGCAGCAAGTGATAAGTATTTTTATATTGTTCTCCTCAGGGACTAGTTAAGTGGATTTTTGCAATGCCTAAGCTGATTTTAGTTAGGTAACAAGAAATAAACATCAATTGGTGCAATGAAATTAAAAGAAACTAAGGAACAAGATTAAAATTGTGCTGAAATGCTGGAATAACAGAAAAATAGTAAATAAAATGGGACTAAACAGATTCTGTGAAAATGGATCTAGATTAGGGGTAAACGTTTGCTCCATCAAACTAAATGCTACAGCATAGATCATGCTTCAACACTCAATGCAGCGAATTCGCAAATTCTTTCCAGAATTCCCGAAGAATCAGTGATTAACTCCCATTAACTTCTGAAATTAAGCCCTTAACTGCAAACATTAGGTGGGTTACCATCCATAGTGTCCCCAATTACCTTAGAGCATGCTCCTAATAAGAACTAATGTTATACCATGCATTTGGTTTATCCCTTCTCTTCCCAAAGTCAAGATAAACACAACCTAGATGAGTTGGCCAGACAAATCCAAGCTAAAAATTAAGCACACAAGGCATAGGAGTGAAGAGTATGCAAGTCTACTATTTCATTCAGCAATAATCCACAATAAATCTCCTAATCCCTCACCCAAGGGGTGATTAGTTCATAATTAAAAGAAAAGACAGCAACATAACAATAAGAAAGGTCTCAAATAACATTCTAAAACTTGTCTTTAATATCAGAATGCTGAAAAATAAAGAAATATTGTAGAAACTAGGAGAAATGGACAAGAAATGGATGTTGGGCAGCTTCTTTATGGTAGATTTTCCTCATTTCCAAAAGTGGATCACCTCCCAAAGAGGCTTATTCTTATTCTTCTTGAAATCCTCCCCCTCAAATGTCTAATCTCCAAGCTCTCCTCCAAAAATGGCAAGCTAGGGCTTTAAACCTCTCCCCTTCTTTGAAATCAGGGCTGAGTGGGCATTTTAAGACTAATGGCAGCCCCTCATTGGTTTAAATTAGTATAGGTGTCATAAATTGTCCACGTCAATTAATGAAATAACTCCCACATGCTTTTTGTGTAATTGATCCCAGGTAAATGCTCTAGCTTTAATGATGCTTCATCAAAATGCAACAATTGTTCCAGCAAGCTTGACCTTCCATCAACAACAAAGCTCTAGCATAGCAGAAAAAATTTCAGACTTAGCCATTTTTACCTTCAGCAATGGCCTACACAAGTCACAAATAGCACAATTAAGTAATATTATGCATTAAAAAGCTCAAAAGTGCTTTTCACATGAAAATGGACTCCTTAACTACTAAAACATCAATTCAAATAGGCTTCTTAGTACAAAAGTACCTAAGATAGTGTTTTTAAGCCAAAAAATCTTGAGTAAAACACCCTAAATAGCTCTCATTCTAAGAGCTATCACCATGAAACCCATAATCATTACTAAAAGGCTTATAATTAATTGAGGGATAACTATACGTTAAAGAACTAGAAGGTGGTGTTGGTTCTTCGGGCTCAAACTCTCTAAAAAGGCCACCTAAATTTATTAGAAGCCATCTAAATAAATCAAACAAATAACCACAGGTTTAATCAAACATCAAATCACAAAGCCAGAATCAAAGGATCAAGTCTCAAAGCAAAAAACAAAAATAAGCAACCAAACAAAAAACAAAGCAATAAAAACCTCTAAATTAAACCTAGCGATTTGTTTACAATATTAATCGAATTAAAATACACCAATCCCCAAAACTGCAGCATAAAACTTGATATGTGTACACGCATGCGCAAGTGATCAAAGTAATAATAAAACGACACAAAAGTACCGAGTATCGTATCCCACAGACAATGGTTTCCAATTCCATTAATTACCGCGAATAGTCTCACTTTACTTTATTTAGAGAAGACAAAGCAAGAGCAAACAAGGAAAGAAACATCTAATCCTAGAAAGCAAGATAAATGGGAGACAAATTGATAGTTAATTCTATAGGTGTTGATTGCATTCTTGGACCTTAATTTACTTAATTAATCTGGCAATTTAGGCACAATCAAGTGTTCGATTCATAAGTCTAGAAGCCTAAGGTCATGGAATTCCAAAGTATTAATCAACTAATCTAGGTGTCCCTCAGTGCTAGCTAAATCATACAAGACGTTACGACCCTTCGTTGCTGACCTATAAAGATTAATTATTACTCCTGCTGTTACTCAGGTAATTAATCTATAGTCATGCATTAGGTTCTAGTCTAAGCTTATCTGTGTCAAGCCTCCACTTATTAACTAATCATTTAGACGGTTCTCAATTAATTCATCTTCAACACTAACAACAATTAACCAATCGTTTATCTCACTATCGCCCAAGTAGCTAACTTAATATACATTAAGCTAACTAGGAGTCCTTTGTCGAGTTCAACCTAGTCTTACCACAAATAATTAAAGAACATAATCTAATGGCATTAAGCTTGAATTGCATAAATAAACATAAACACTTAATCAAACCACAATTACTAATTAATAAAGTAAATTAAGTGCAACTGTCCAAGAATTACAACAACCAATACAGCTTAGGGATTTAACTAAACACATTCAACAATTACAATATAGAAATCTCTAAATATAAACTAATCTAAAGACTTAAAAGAAAGGACAAATGGAAGAAAGCTTAGGTCTATGTCGATCTCGGGTTCTCGAGGCGATCCACCACGAACCTGAGCTCCAAAATCTTCAACTCAGCTTCAAAATCCTCCTAAAACCCACAAAGATGCTCAGGAACTGAGATTAGGGTATTCTCTATTGAATTGTCCTCCCTTTGGACGAAGATAATGTGAAAAACTTATACTGTCTGTCGTCACAGCATTGCAACGTTGTTCAAAAGAATGTCATTTTGATGTTGCGCTCAGGGGTAGCATTGTAACGCTCTTAGTAGCATTGCAACAATAGGTACAGAGCTTCTCATCCTAGCATGATTCTAGCGTTTCAAGGCCACAAGGCGGCGTTGCAAAGCTAGCTCTCAGTTTTCACACTAAATTGTGCCGTTGCAACGCAATTTCAAGGGTTGCAACGCCGTCTTCATGACCCCAATAGCTTATGCACCATCTCATCTTCTCCTTAGTTCCTCCAAAAGCTCTATCTAAGTTCCATTTTCATCACAAAGCTCCAAATTCACAAATTCTTTTCCCATTTGTTCGAATTCCTTAAATTAACAAATAATCAACGTAACAGCTCACAATTATGGCATAAAACTAGGTAAATTAAGTCATAAATATAGCACTAAATTAGTGTGATCAACTGTAGATGATACACATGCATTGTTGGAGGAAATGGCTGATAGGAGTTATCAGATGGCTTCTTTAACTAATGCTTTGAATAAACTTTCTACTTCAGGAGCCACATAATTTATTTCTTCATTAGCAGCGTTGGACTAGAAGGAAGTCGAGGAGCAGTCTATTGAGCAGTGCCCATACGTAGAAAATAGAGGATATAGATTTCAAGGACACCAGAACAATAATTTACCGAATTATTACCATCTAGGTTTGTATAATCACAAAAATTTATCTTACGCTAACAAGAAAAATGTTTTGCAGCCACTTGGGTCTGTAGGAACATCAAACCAAGAGAAAAAATTGAACTTCGAAGATATGTTGAGAACTTTTATAAAAGAACAGAGAGAAGTCAATCAGCAGTTGCCGACCTCTATTGCTGCCGTAGCCTCTGCAGTGAGTGGCCATGACACAACGTTGAAGAACATGGAGGTACAAATTGGTTACATTACTAGCCATAAACACACTTCAAGAGGGAAAATTCTCGAGCGACACTGAAGTGAACCCAAGAAAGCAGTGTAAGGCAATTACATTGAGGAGTGGGACTCAGTTAGGTGTCTTTGGGAATAAGGTGGAAATTGAGAGGGACGAGATTGCAACAGAAGAGTTTGTGGCAGAAAAACGCACATTGAGTAAGCTTCCTTCTCCTTCGTTTCCTTGTATTACCATTTTTGACACTCACCTGCAGGAATCAGAGAAGAAAAAATGAGAGAAAGAAAATACGATGAAAGAGAATATGTTTCAAGAGCTATTGAGAATATAATATTATGAGGCATCAAGGTGTAGGCTAGTGGATCGGGGTGCACACTTTAGTCCTCCTAGGAGGTGTGGTGAATGCCCGACATTTGACTACAGAATTATGTTACCCTTATAGGTTTAAGGATATTAAATTAAATGCTAAAAAATTGCATACTAAAATCGTCCTTGCAGATGCTCTTGCTAAAATTCCTAACTACGGGAGATTTATGAAGGAAGTATTGTCGAAGAATAAGAAGTTTGAGGTAAATAAAGTGCTCAGCCTGTCTGAGAAGAGCATTTCAATCCTGAAACATAAGAGCCCCCAAAATAAAAGGATTTAGGGAGTATTACCATTCCTTGTGAAATTCGTAATTGAACTATAGATAGGGAATTATGTGATTTGGGTGCCAGTGTTAACCTCATGCCTTTATCTTTGTTTAGGAAACTTGGATTGCAGGAAATCCAACCCACAAATATTACCCTCTCGCTAGTCGATCGATTGGTTGCAAAACTGAAAGGTATAGTAGAAGTTGTGCTTGTTAGAGTTGACAAGTTGATTGTTCCTATAGACTTTTTTGTCCTAGATATGGAAGAGGACGAGGAGATCTCGATCATACTTGGTAGGCCATTTCTAGCCATGAGCAGAGTGGAATTGAGCATGCATAAAGGTAAGTCAACTCTGCAAGTAGATGACAAGAAGGTAATTTTTCACATCTTTGACCCTATTAACGCTTTTGGTCCTGCAGGTAAGAGATTTTGGGTTGATTTAATGGAAGTAAGACCTTCAGGGCATAGTGATAGAAACAATAGGCCTCAGGATTTTGAAATGTTGGATGCCTCTGATTCTTCTTCTGATATATCGCCTGCTGTTTCATTGTATGATTTTGAAAATTTGAGAAATGTTGGTTCTTATGTGATGGTTGTGGACTCTATTTCTGTTAGGAAGAATGATTTTTTTAATTGTTATTTTTAGTTGTGAATAAAAATGATGATGTTAGTGTATTTGATTGCCCTAGCTACATGTTGACTGAGTGTGCCTTGAGTGAAACTATCTATTATGCTAATCGATTAAGTGAGGGTGTTCAACGTGCTTTAAATATTGAGTATGTGTTCGATGTTTTTCTTGAGAATAGTGATCCTTTAATTGCCATGATGTCATACTTAGTAGGAATTTCAATTTTAAGAAAAATGAATTTGAGAAATTTTTGATAAATGAATTGGTTGAGATGAATGATGAGCATAAGATTGTGATGCCTCCTTGTTCAAGTCCTATCTTAGATGAGAATCACTAGGAGATGACTGCTTTAGTGCTCAAATTTTATGCTCCCTTTCTTGTTAATAATAACTCTTTCTCCCTGTGTGTGAATAAGTTTGCTAATGATAAATCTATGGGAGAATGTATTGCT
The DNA here is from genome assembly GCA_033996785.1 of Trichosanthes truncata. Lineage (NCBI taxonomy): Eukaryota > Viridiplantae > Streptophyta > Magnoliopsida > Cucurbitales > Cucurbitaceae > Trichosanthes > Trichosanthes truncata. The sequence continues at coordinate 14,441,193 of MU867261.1, read as the reverse complement.
AACCTTCAGAATGCAGGACTTGTTGAAGGTCCAATCAAAATTAAATTTATAAAATCGGACATCTAAATATTTTGCAATAATAGTGGCTAGGGTCATCCACAGGGATTGGAGTTCTTATATTTAATTAAGTACCACAGTTAATTATGCCTAATTTTATTTAGAGGAAACTAACTTTGATTTGATTCTTGTGACAAATACATAAAACCTAAACTATTATGTACAAAGTTGGAGTCCAATTTTAGAGAGATATTGTTAATTGCAATTCACGAAGCACAACTATGAAGTTGACTAAAGAGTTATGAAATATGCAACAATCCTAAGCCAAGAATTACTAAAATATTCAATTGACTCTCTCGAGCCCAATTGAACTCATGCAAGAAGTAAATCAATCACTCAGTCTATTCCTACAACTAGACATGGCATTATAAAATTCTCTTAATGACTTCTAATATTAACCTATCCATTCTCATGCAATAGATTAATCATAGTTATGCATCTAAGTCCTTAGTTAAAGTTATTTTCTCAAGCTAAACTTAACTTTACATACAAAGCTAGGGTCGGGAGTTTAGAAGATTAATTCAAGATGCGTAAAAAACATTACAAACACATTCAATAAATTAAACACAACTTTATAATAATAATGCAATCAACTATGAGTCTATAATACTCGAATACATTCAAATACAATCCACTAAATTCTAAAATTAAAGACGTAAAGTAAAGGGAATAGAGAAGAACTGGACGATGCGTGCCAGCACTTGCTCTGACGTGATGTCCCATGACCTCGAGCCTTGAGTCTCCTCCTTAGCTCTCCAATATACTCTCTAGACCTCCAAACAAGAGCTTCTATCAAAAATAGGGTTGTAGGTCTCTCCAAAACGGCTCTCTTTGCTCAAATGAATAAGTTCCCTTTTATAGAGTTGAGATAGCGTTGCAACGCTAGGGGCATCGTTGCAATGTTGTCCCTCTGAAATTTATAAAGATGGAAAATATTTGTTTGAGTAGCGTTGCAATGCTATGCCTGCAATTTTTCAAGGTTGAAAGGTTATCCAAATGGCGTTGCAACGCTATAAGGGGTGTTGCAACGCTATGCCCTCAGGTCAAAATTCCTTGTCCTTCTTCTTCAACACTTGAATCTTCAAATATAGCCTTAAGTCACTCAAATTTTTCTAATTATCTCACAATTCTTCAGTTTTGCTCCAAATGCTCGGTTTCTGAGAAATAAACATAACAATACATGAAAGCACACAAAATAATAGTGAAACTAGCATAAACATAAGCCTAGAAATAGCATACTTATGAATGCTTTCAAATGCCCCCAAACTTAGATTTTTGCTAGTCCTTGAGCAAAACAAAACCAAAATAAAAACTTCACAAGCTTTTAATACAAGAGTCATGACTCAAGCCTCAATGATCTAATTGACATAAAACAACAGAATAAATCATTAATGCATCCTTCCTTAAGCAATTTAAATTTTATCTATATCATTCCTTGTGTGTGTGTGTGTTTATCATCCTTTCTATTGGTTTCTATTAACTTGAGAAACTCTTACCAAGACTTTCCTTTATTTTTCCCTACACTGGTCCTAAGTTCCAATTTTCAAGTTTTCTCACACTACAGAGAGCAATCTACTTAAGCATTCTTTCATTTTCATTTTGCAAGGGTTACTACCCCCAAACATATCTTTTTTGCTTCTTATGGAGACCCTAGCTTTCACACTTCCACTGTAGGGACCCTTATCCAGAGCACTCACTCAATGGATGGCCTAACTGATCACAATGGAGATAGCTCTTTTGATCCCCACACATTAAGCACAAAATTATTGATGGAACATGTTTTCAATTTCTTTAAGCATGCTAAAAAATCAATAAATATAAAAAATTTATTATTATAACAAATTTCAATCACTTACTTTCATATAAGTCAACTATCAATTAGTTCTTAAACCTATCGGGGTGACAACAACCTCTAGACTCGTCAAAAGAATCTTAGTATTCGAACATAATAGAAGGTCAGTTATGTGCTCATGTGTTGAAAGGAAATCAAAGATAAAATTTAAATGCACTCAATTCAAAACATGCTTTAGACATCATTCTATTGCAAAAAAAAAAATAATAATAAAAAATCTTTTAGATTACTTCATAGGCTATCCTAATCATTCATCATGCGTAGGATCGAAAAAAATTTCTCAGAATTATCAGGACTGCACAGTACTACCCGCCCCCAAACTTAAAACTTACATTGCCCTCAATGTAACATGCTCAATAAAATAAATAAGGCCAAAGATAAAGTGAGTGAATGATATTGGCCTGATAAGATGAGAGACGGTTCTATGGGAGTTCCTTGAATTGGCTAGGAGGTTACTCAGCACGATCGAGGTCCTGCAAAATGTGAACGAGATTTACTTGTCACTCTTTTTCAAAAAAACCTATACTAGAAAAGAAAAACAAACAAGAAAAGTAAATAAGGGGAAAGAAAAAGCTTGGGTTGCCTCCCAATAAGCACTTTCTTTTATGTCTTTAGCTAGACTAAACTCATGTGGTCTATTCTTTTGAGTTGGAGTCTTTACTACTGCAATTCATTGTTAATGCCCCTTCTAATGGGTCCTTTGTCACAATCATTTAAGAAAATTCATTAGCTAAACAATCAAGTGTATCAGTAGCCATAACTTGACTTACTTCTAGGGGTACCTTATTGCATTATGCATGTCAAAAGTTACCTTCTCATCGTTGACTTTGAAAGATAATTTACTGTCTTTCACTGTGATAGAAGCTTCCCTTGTAGCAAGGAAAGGACATCCAAGAATGATGGGGATATCATCATCCCCTTCCATGTCAAGCACCACAAAGTCTGCAAGAATAAAGAATTTATCAACCCTGACAATAACATCTCTACTATACCTCTAGGAAAAGCCAATGAACGATCTTCAAGTTGTAGAGAGATGTTGGTTTGTTTGAGCTCCGTAATACCCAAGGTCCTGTACACACAGAAAGGATCAAGTTAATAGAAGCAACTAAATCACATAAAGCCTTGAGAAAATAAGAATTGCCAATAGTGCAAGGAACAGTAAAACTCCTTGGATCTTTTAGTTTGGTTGGTAGCTTCTTATGTAGTGCATCACTACATTCTTTTGTCATGTGTACTGTCTCTAGAGTCCCAAATTTCTTCTTCCCCAAAATGTAGTTGTTGAGATGCTGCCAATGATGCAATAGAAGTACTGTTCCCTAAACCTTTCAAATGAGATAAAGCATTGATTAGATAAGCCATTTGTGCTTTTAAAGCATTTACCTCACTGACTTCATAAATGCCTGCCACTGAGTTTGCCATTGATCATTCTATGGGCCATTGATAGCTTGTGGCAGCCATCTCCTCCAACAAAGTCTTGGCTTCGGACACGATTTTAGATAAAATTGTCCCTCTCGCTGCTACATCTAGTATTGTCTTGGTGTTTCCGTTCAACCCATTGTAGAATAACTGGATTTCTAGCCAATCAAGGTACCCATGTTGTGGGCACTTCCTCAGGAGGTCCTTATACCTCTCCCTGGCCTCAAACATCTGCTCTCCTTCAAGTTGCCTAAATGTTCCAATTTCAGTTCTAAGCCTGACAGTCTTAACAGGTGGGAAGAATTTTGATAGGAATGCTTGGGCAAGCTCCTCCCAGGTGGAGATGCTCTATTGCTCCAAGCTTTCCAGCCAGTCTCTAGCTTTATCCTGTAAAGTGAAAGGAAACAAACATAAGCGAATAGCATCACAAGAAACACCATTGATTTTAATAGTCCCTTCGAATTTCAAATGATAATTGGGATCTTCAATAGGATGTCCTCTAAAGGGGCTGTCTTTGGCCATCTGAATGAGACAAATTTTCAACTCAAAGTTGTTTGCTGCTATAGGTGCATGGACTATCCCCGAACACTCTACGGGGAACATCGGTTTGAAATAGTCCCTAATCGCCTTCTGCTCATTGATCTGCTCTTCTGCCATTTGTAAGTCTAGCTTTTTTCTCTAAGCTTGACAGTTTCGAATACAAGTGCGCTCAATCTCAGGGTCAAAAGGCACCAAAGTATCTCGAATTCTGGCCATACTATGGAAGTCTAAACAAAAGAAGAATAAAAGCACTAGTAAAGGGAAACAACTAAACAAACTAACTACAGAAACTAAACAAACAAAACATAGCAAATAAACATACACAAAGTAAAAGCAACAAGGAAACAAAATATTTTCCATATAGTACACTAACTTAACAAAATTGCCATAACAAGGAAATACAACACAAGAAAAATACATAAGCATACAACAAGAACCAAATATTACACTAATACACAACATATACATAATTTACAAAAAGAAGAAAAACTAAAATAAGAAAAGAAAACTAAACAATTACACAATTATACAAATATACAAGTTAAAACAAAAGAAGAAAATTTATACAAATTTACACTATTTACACTGTAAATTAAAATCAAACACTTTCACCACGATATTAATTAAATTAAAAATATTTCAATCCCCAGCAACGGTGCCAAATTTGATAAAGGACTTGTCGAAGGTCCTATCAAGATTAAATTTATAAAAATCGGACCTCTAAATATTTTGCAATAATAGTGGCTAGGGCCATCGACAGGGCTTAAAGTTCTTAGATTTAATTAAGTACCACAGTTAATTATGCCTAATTTTATTTAGAGTAAACTAACTTTGATTTGATTATTTTGAAAAATACATAAAACCTAAACTATTATGTACAAAGTTGGAGTCCAATTTTAGAGAGATATTGTTAATTGCAATCATGAAGCACAACTATGAAGTTAACTTAAGAATTATGAAATATGCAACAATCCTAAGCCAAGAATTACTAAAATATTCAATTGACTCTCTTGAGCCCAATTGAACTCATGCAAGAAGTAAATCAACCTCTCGGTCTGTTCCTACAACTAGACATGGCATTATGAAATTCTCTTAATGACTTCTAATATTAACCTATCCATTCTCATGCAATAGATTAATCATAGTTATGCATCTAAGTCCTTAGTTAAATTTACTTTCTCAAGCCAAACTTAACTTAACATACAAAGCTATGGCTGGGAGCTTAGAAGATTAATTCAAGATGCGTAAAAGATGTTACAAACACATTCAGTAAATCAAACACAGTCTTATAATAATAATGCAATCAACTATGAGTCTATAATACTCGAATACATTCAAATACGATCCACTAATTTCTAAAATTAAAACATAAAGTAAAGGGAATAGAGAAGAACTGGACGACACGTGCCAACACTTGTTCCTGACGTGATGTCCCACAATCTCGAGTCTTGAGTCTCCTCCTTAGCTCTCCAATGTGCTCTCTAGACCTTCAAACAAGTGATTATATTGAAAATAGGGTTTTAGGTATCTCCAAAACGGATCTTTTTGCTCGAATGAATAAGTTCTATTTTATAGAGTCGAGGCAGCGTTGTAATGCTAGGGGCAGCGTTGACGCTGCCCCTTCGAATTTTATAAAGAAGGAAAATAGTTGTTTGAGTAGCGTTGCAATGCTATGCCTACGATTTTTCAAGGTTAAAAGGCTTTCCAAATGGCGTTGCAACACTATAAGGGGCGTTGCAACGTTATGCCCTCGGGTTCCAATGCCTTGTCCTTCTTCTTCAACACTTGAATCTTCAAATATAGCCTTAAGTTGCTCAAATTTATCCAATTATTTCACAATTCTTCGATTTTTCTCCAAATGCTCAGTTTCTGAGAAATAAACTTAAAAATACGTGCAAGCACACAAAATCATCGCAAAACTAGCATAAACATAAGCCTAGAAATAGCACACTTATGCATGTTAGTAGCAGGAAGTAGGGAGGATGATAACTTCTTTATCTTTAGCCACCTCGAGAGAGTTGTTAAGGAATGTTGAGCTAATGACGTTAAAAAAATTCTTCTTGGGAGGCAACCCAAGGGTTCCTTATTTCTATTAGTTTTTTTTTTGTTAGTCGAATAAATGGACCATGTCTATTTTTCAGTTCCCTTTGGTTGTTGAAATCGATTAGACACATTAGTAGATGTCTCTTCAATTCAGGGAAGTACCGTTAACCTTGATCTTTTTAATTGTCCTTTTTGTATGTTGAATGTGTTATCTAAACATTGAGGACAATGTTTGGTTTAAGTGTGAAGGGGAATGGTGCTAGGTTGTTGTTGATATTTAGAATTGTTCTGAATTTTGTATAAAATTTGGGAAATTCGAGCTTAATTTGAATTTTTTTTTATGAGATTGTGTGCTGTAGATTTGTTTTGGGATTTTGCATGCTCAAACGATTATGAAATGGTCATGCTCATTCTTGAGCATTATTTATCTCTGTTAGACTCAAGTTATGCTTAAAATTCCATAAAATTATGTATATAAACTTAGAAAATCTTTGCAATATTTAGTGAAAGCTAGAAAGCATGTCAAGGACGAACCAAACGAAGAAAAGAAGTGGAAAGAAGAAAAAAGTAGCTGAAAACGTTGTTTTGATGCATGAAATTGATGCTTCGAAGACTTGAAGTTATCAATTGCAATTGCAATTGCATTTGACAATAGATTTTGAACAAGGCAAAACTATAATTGCAAATGGAAATTCTTCACATATCTGGAAAGGGCAGGAAATTCGAGATTTGCCATATTTTTGAGAAATTTTCAAGATTCTCCTCCACGGTTCGAGTGAGATCAATTGACCATATTTGTGTGAAGACAAAGAAGGAAACTGATAACATGCAATTATGATATCTTATTTCCTATTATATATGCTAGTTTTGTTATGATTTTGTGGGCTTTTATTCCTATCTCTCTTGATTTTATAGAAATTGAGCTAAAGGAGCAAAATCAAGTGTTCGAGAGCATTTTGGTTGATTATGGAGCTATTTCGAGCTATTTTGGAGAGCCAAGAAGAGAGGAGATAAAGAATCTAACATCTGGGGCAGAGAATATGGCGTGGCAACACCCAAATGCATTGTGCAAACCCGAGAGCTAGCATTGCATTGCAACACTAGAAACGCGCGAAGAGGAAGCGTTCTGTCCACAACTAGAAACAACTGTGTTTACGATAGCATTGCAACACTATCTCGATAGACAATATAAGTTCATCGCTTCTTCTTTGTCCAAAGAGAGTCCATTTCGAGGGTTAAAGCCCTAATCTCGATTCCAGACAATGTTTGAGGGTATTTGGGAGGATTTATGAACATTTCGAATGGAATTAAAGACCTTGGAGCTCGGGTTCGAGATTGATCACCTCAAAAACACAAGATCGTCCTTTGTTTGCACTTTCATTCCCTTTTCCTTTCATTTATAGTTATTTTAGTGGTTGTAATTAGGAGTTTTATGTTGTGTAATTGTTGAATATGCTTAGTTAAATCCCTAAATTCTATGGGTTGTTGTAATTCTTGGACCATTGCACTAAATTTGATTTATTAATTAGTAATTGTTGCTTGACTAAGTGTTTTTGTTCATTTATGCATTTTAAGCTTAATGCCCTTAGGTTGTGTTTGTTAATTAATTGAGGTAGGACTAAAAGGAGAAAGATAGGAGATTCCTAGTTAGCTTAATGCACAATTAGTTATCTACCCGAGTGACAGCGTGATAAACGGTTAATTACTTGTAGTTAGTGCTGAAGATTAATTAATTAGGCACCATCTAATTGATTAGTTACTAAGTGGAAGCTTGACAGAGATAAGCTTAGTCTAGAACTGGATGCATGACTGTAGATTAATTACCTTAGTTACAGTAGGAGTAATAATTAATCTATAAAGGTGAGTGATGAAGGGTCGTAATGTCGAGTGAGGATTAAATAATGAGACGAACACAAGATTTAATTAATTACAACTGAGGTTTGGAGAAGACCGACATGAGAGTCCATAATTATAGGCTTCTAGATTTATGAATTGAACACTTGGTTATCTCTAATTGCAAGCTTCATTGAGTAAATTAAGGTCCCAGAATGTAATCAACACCCATAGAATTACCTTTCGTTTGTGTCTCCGATTTATTTTTCTTTCTAGGTTTAGTTGTTTATTTTTCCTATCTGCTCTTACATTTTGTTCTCTAAATAAAGTAAAGTGAGATTATTCTCGGTACTTAATTGAATTAAAAACCAATCCCAGTGGATATGATATTCTGTAGGAGTACCTTTTTATTATTACTTCTATCGCGTGCACTTGCATGTACAGCAATCAAGTGTTTGGCGCCGTTGTCGAGGATTGGTAATTCAAATTAATATTGTGAAGAAACTGTTTGCTTTAATTTAGAGGTTTATCTTTGCTTTTCTTGCTTGTTTTTGTTTTTTCTTTGACTCCTTGTCCTTTGTTTTTGGTTGTGTTGCATTGTGTGTTTTATTGAGCCTGCTGGTATTTATCTTATTATTTCTAGATAACTTCTGATAAAGTTGTGTGGCCCTTTAGGGAATTTGAACCCAAAGAACAAACACCACCATCTAGTTCTTTTCCTTATAGTTATCCCTCAGTTAATTTTGAGCCTTTTAGTGAGGGTTATGCATTTCATGGTTATCAAATGCCTGATTATTATCATACTGAATCTATGAGTTATGGAAATCCTATGTATGATAATAATGAGTGCATTTGGACCCATGAACCATATCCTAATTACTTTCAGGAAGCCCAAGTAGAGGAAGAATCTCCCCTTGAAAGAATTATGAGAGAGTGTTTGGAGGAGTCTAGAGCTCTTCATGCGAGCTTCGAAAAATTGAATGAGAGCCTTCAGACCCAAAAAGATAGCATTAGTAGAATAGGTGGGACAGTGAATCAATTGGCTGCTGATTTACTTGAATCCCTTCAGGAGCATAATTCTTTCAATTCTACTGAGGTTGGGCAGTCGAGGGAATGTATTATAGATATAGTGGAAAGACCTAGAGAGTTTTAGCACACTCCAGGATCAAGTCAGTGAGGATGAGAGAGGATATGAGCCTATTTTAGTTAAGGAGGTTCAGGAGGTAGAGTTTGAGGTTGTTAGGCCTTTGTCTATTTTATCTCTTGATAGTTCTCTCTATCTTGAGTGTTCTTCTTCTTATTCTCACGAGACCATGTCAGAGTCCTTTTATTTTGATCTTTTGCCTTTTATTCATTTTGTTTCTAAAAATACAAAAATATTTCTACTTCAGGGTTCCACGAGAAGCTAGTGATCTTACTAGCTTTGGTCTGTTTCATTGATTCTAGGAAGAGGGGCCCGAAGAAATGGAAGAATTTTTACGCACCTTTAGTGCCCGCACGAGTTTCGTCTTGCTAAAGACGTTAAATAAGCGTTTCTTGGGAGGCAACCCAAGCTTATTTCCTTTTCTTTCATTCTTATAGTTTCCTTTCGTTTGTTGTTTTTCTGTTTCTCTTTTAGTTTTGTGTTGATCTCATGTTCCAGTGGTTGATTGTTCTAGGAGCTCAAGATTCATATTATCTCTTCCATCATGCACCACAGTTGATTAAGCTGGAATCGAGGATTCTCTCGAACTACAAGACAATATTACTCTTCCCTTTATCTCTTTAGTTGTCTTTAAGTATGCTTAGATAGTTGGGTAGTTTATACATTGAGGATAATGTGTGCTTTAAGTGTGGAGGGATGTGTGCTGTTTTGATCGATCTGCCTTAGCTTTTTTATAAATTATATGATGATTCTGTTGCATTGTGTATGATAAGGACGACCTATGATGTGTTCTGAATAGCGATATTTTTACATTTTTTGTGAAATATGAGAGCATGTCTAGGATTCAAGTAAAATTTAAATTTTTCTTGGAATTCCTTGCACTTGTGGAGCACTTAGCCTACTTATTAGTGGTTTTGAACGCCTAGAACAAAATTATTTAATCTAGATGTTCGTTGTCACCCCGATAGGCTTAAGTTCTAGTTTGAAGGTTGTCTTGCATGATAGTCTGAAATGTTGAGCTTAGGAGGGAAAGTCATGTCTATTTGCCTATTTGAAAGAAAGAAAAGAAAAGAAAAAAAATGGTGAGAAAAGAAAGAGAAAAAGAGGAAAGAAAAGATGAAAGAGTACATATTAAGAAAGCGGAAGCAATTTTGGATCTTAAGCACTCTAATTTGATCAATTTTATCATACAAAAAAACATGCTCAAAACTGGAAAAACAGAGAATAAGAACACATACCTTTGTAGCTCAAAATTCTCTTAATCTGTGGGCTTTATTTGAACACAAACACTTTGTGGACCTCCTCTAGAGCCTTCCCTACTATCCTCAGGCCTTGTAACGGATTGTGGGATCCTCAATTGAGAGAATTTTTGAGAGAGAGAGCAAAGGTCTAAAACCGAGAATTTCTCCAATTTTCTGCAAAATTCTCTTCACCCATGGTGTTTCTTCTTATTTAAAACAAATCATAAGCTTCTTTAAGCTTTGTGAAGATGCCAAAACACAAGTGATGATGATAATTCAAGAAGGAGGTGGCCAATTTTGACGAATTTGAAAAAACAAGGAGCTTATTCATCAAATTGTGAATTTGGTCAAAAATTCATTCCTAAATGAATTTGAATTCTTCTTTAATTTTAATTCAAAATTAATATAAAATTAAATTTTAAATTAAAATCAATTTTTAATTAATTAAACAATTTAATTAATTTTAAATAATTATTTAATTTAATATCAAATATCAAATTAAATAATTGGACCAATCCCGATTTCTCAATCGAACGTTCGAACATGAATCCTTATTCATGTTTTAAACCGAAAAAATATTTAAATAAAATTTAAATATGTCCACCTCTTCTTTATCATAGTTTAATTCATAATTAAGCTATGAAACGTTAAGTATATCGCATATAATTAACGTTTTCTCCCAAAACCGAATTTGAACAATTCAAATTCTTTTCTCTCAAATTGTTACAAGGCTTAGTCCGAGCTAGTAAGGGGAACCTAATGGACCTACAGATCATGAGCTCCAACGATACGAGATTAACCGGCCAAACTCTTTAGCCTAACTAATCAACATTCGTTAACCCCCGGGACACTCCACTAAAGCCCAGTGGCTGCACTCTCCTCACTGTAGATATATTTATGTCCACTCGATATAACCATGATTAGTAAGTCGATCCTTCACAGGTCGTTCGTAATTACAGCTGGGTCAAATAAATCGTTTTACCCCTGTAATTACTTCTTGTTCCATAAGTCCCACTGATCCTCTAAAGAACAATTGGTTTGTGGTTCGACCAACAAACCGAATCCCTCTCGGGCCAATGAAAGGGTGGGCCCATTGTTCAAGACCCAGAGTTAGCACTTAAGGGAACAACCTCTCTACTAAACCCGAAAGCGGGTAGGAGTGAATTCCATCTCGCATGACTATGTTCCCAACTATCTACCCAGTCTTATCCCCAAAATGGGAGGCTTATTGCGTCGGCGATCTTGGGCCACTCTCACCCATGCAAATCTAAAGATAATCCCGAATAAACAGGAGTTCATAGCACACTTATGATTAAGATCGAGTTACCTAGGTCATCGTATGAAAATAGTCAGTTAAAACAGTAAACGGAGTTAAAAAGTCTAAGTGACTATTTCGCGGTCCAGTCTTATGCAAACTCATTGCATAGGACGCCCCCACTTTCATGTCTCCACATGAACGATTTAGGATCACATCGTTAGTACTATACAAAGTGGGTCGCGTCCATAGTGTCCCCAGGATAAGGTACCCAGCCCTATCCCTATACTATAGACCGTTCTAATTATTACTCGAACTTGATCCACTTTTATGTCATACATAAAGTTCAAGTTTACATCTTATAGTCAAGGGTTCTTAGTTCATTGGATTTGGATTATGGAATACACAATTCACTTTATTCAATAACAACTTTACTGTATATACCTCAATAACAACTTTATTGCAAAATAGAATATACATTCAGTTTACAAAACAACAAGTTTTAGGACATAAAACCCAACAAAAGAGACAAAGAATAAATTAGTTTATAGTGTGCATTGATCAAGGGAAAAAAAAGTTGCCTCTGTTGTAATCAGTTAGGCCACTCATTGAGTGAGTGCTCTGAGTACGGGTCCCTGTAACAGTTGTGCGAAAGCTAGTGTCCTTGAGTTTTAAAGAAAAATGCATGTTTGGGGCAGTGTTATCCTGTAGTTTTTAGGCACCCTAGTTAGATATTACTCTTTTGAGTGTTGGGATGCTGGATAATTGGTGCTTAGGGCCAATATAGGGGGAAGATGAGTGGAGGATTTTATAAATCTTTCTAGGCGATTAGGGATTAAATAAGGAAGGCTATGCACATATTTGCAAGGAATGAAAAGCTTAAATTTAAACTTGCTTGTTGAATTGATGTGTTTGAGTAACCATTAATTGTGAATATTTTATTATTTAGAACATTGAGGATGGAGTCATGCTTATGCAAATGGTTAATTCATCTTTGTGGTTTTGTTTTGCTTTCCTCGGGGCTAGGAAATGTTTAAGTGTGAGGGTATTTGATAACATGCAATTATGCTATCTTATTTGCTATTATTTATGCTAGTTTTGTTATGATTTTGTGAGCTTTTATGCCTATTTCTCTTCAACTTTATAGAAACCAAACTAAAGGAGCGAAATCAAGTGTTTGGGAGCATTTTGGTTGATTATGGAGCTATTTCGGGCTATTTTCGAAAGCCAAGAAAAGAGAAGATGAAGAATCTAGAATTTGGGGCTGAGAGGACGGCGTTGCTATGCCCAAATGCATTGTGCAAATCCTAGAGCTAGCATTGCAAAGTTGTCCTGTGGCATTGTAACGCTAGAAATGCACAGAGAGGAAGTGTTTCGTCTGTAGCGTTACAACGCTACCTCTTCGTGCAGCTGCAAAACGACTGTGTTTTGGACAGCGTTGCAATACTGTCCCTATAGTTGCAATGTTGTCTCGATAGACAGTATAAGTTCATCGCTTTTTCTTCGTCCAAAGGGAGGCTATTCCGAGGGTTGAAGCCTTAATATCGATTAAAAATCGAGATAAGGGTATCCCTGAACAACCTAGGGGATTACAACGAAGACTCCTATTCGGCATAAATCTGAGATAAACCATAGTTGCAAAAATAAGTGTAATCGAAGCATAAATTTGAGGAGTGAAACTTTAGTAAACTCCAAAAGTCATCACTAGAATATTCTTTCCCTTGAAAGGTTCTCAAATTTCTTTCATTCCATAAATTCCAAAGCAGACTAGCCACTGCATTGAACCATAAGATTCTAGCATGTGGGCCAAAAAAGGTTATGTAAATAAGCTGAAGCAAACCATTTGAGCTGTATTTTGGAAACCAAGATAGATTGAAGATTTTTAGGAGTTTTCCAAACTGACGCAGCATATGAGCAAAAGAAGAACAAGTGCTTTCTGTCTTCCCTATCCTTTATACATAACACACACCAAGAGATAAAGACCAATTTAGCAGCAATCTTCTTTATGGTCTGTTATAGGTATTTAACTTCACCCAAGGCAAAAATTCATAGGAATAATTTACCTTCTTTGAGGGTATTTGGGAGGATTTTTGAGCATTTTTATGCAGAATTGTAGACCTTGGAGCTCGGGTTCAAGATTGATCACCTCAGGAACGTGGGATCACCCTTCATTTGCACTTTCTTTCCCTTTTCCTTTCATTTTTTGTTATTTTAGTGGTTGTAATTATAGGTTTTCTGTTGTGTAATTGCTGAATATGTTTAGTTAAATCCATAAATTCTATGGGTTGTTGTAATTTTTGGACCATTGCACTTAATTTGCTTTATTAATTAGAAATTGTGGCTTGATTAAGTGTTTATGTTCATTTATGCATTTTAGGCTTAGTGCCCTTAGGTTGTGTTTGTTAATTAATGGAGGTAGGACTAGGCGGAGACCAACAGAAGATTCCTAGTTAGCTTAATGCACAATTAGTTAACTACCCGAGTGCCAACGGGATAAACGGTTAATTAATTGTAGTTAGTGCTAAAGATTAATTAATTGGGCACCGCTAATTGATTAGCAACTAAGTGGAGGCTCGACAGAGATAAGCTTAGACTAGAATTAGATGCATGATTGTAGATTAATTACCTGAGTGACAGCATGAGTAATAATTAATCTATAGAGACAGCATGAGTAATAATTAATCTATAGAGACAGCATGAGTAATAATTAATCTATAGAGGTCAGTGATGAAAAGTCATAATGTTGGGTGAGAATTAATTAATAATACGAACATGAGATTTAATTAATTACACCCGAGGTTTGGAGGAGACCGATAGCATAGTCCATAATTATAGGCTTCTAGATTTATGAATCAAACACTGGTTATGTTTAATTGCTGGCTTAATTAAGTAAATTAAGGTCCAAGAATGCAGCTAACACCCATAGAATTACCTTTTGATTTGTGTCTCCCATTTATTTTGTTTTCTAGGTTTAGTTGTTTATGTTTCCTTTCTGCTCTTGTGTTCTGTTCTCTAAATAAAGTAAAGTGAGATTATTCGCATTACTTAATTGAATTAAAAACCAATTCCAATTGATACGATACTCGGTAGGAATACCGTTTTATTATTACTTCGATCGCGTGTGCTTGCATGTACACCGGTCAGAAATCCTAGCCGCCATGGTCTATAAAATGGAAGAAAAACATACAAAGAAGGTGGAATTCATCCTTTGGAAGAAGACCCCTTTTTTTTTTTTGCACTTTTTTTCTTATTAGCTTGTTGTCCATTCTTCTTCTTCTCATCCTATCTACCCCTTGTGCTCAATCCAATTAGGGTGAAAACCTAAAGTTGTAAAGATTCAATTCCCCTTGAACAAGGTGGAGTTGATTCGATTGAGGAATAAATGAGGGAAGGAGTAGTAGTTGTGTTTTCAAGTATAAGTTCCATGCTTTTGTTTTCTTCCTAATTTTCAACTTTAGTTCTGTCCTTAGTTTGTATTTCCAGTTGCTGTAATTCAGTTGTTTAAGTTGGTACTGTTATTGTTTAGGGCATTTTCAATTTAAACTTCATTGAGGAAGTTATTGATAAAAGTTTTATGTTCTTAATATCTCGCAAGTTCCGTTTATGCATTTTCGTTCTGTGTGAGTTAGTCAAGGTTGTAATTTATTTCTTAATTTTTTGTCATAGTCTTCATGTAAGTCTCTCAAAGGAAGAATTGAAATAAACTCTTTAAGTTCAAGTTTTTCATTAATTCCGCTCTATTGTTTTAAGTTCCCTTTTCACCAGCAGGGGTATTAGGTTTTGTTCTTATTTAATTTTGTATACTTCTAATATGAGCTAAGTCCTCTTGAGGGGTTCAAGCATGTGAACACCCAAGAGAATGAATTGAACTTAAATTTAAAAAATTACCAAGCCTACACTTTCAATTCGTACTTGTGTTAATTAAATTGAAATTGCAACTCTAGATTGATCAACTAGTGTTGCATACTAAGGCTCGATTCTAATACTGAAAGGGTTAGAGGAGAGTGGATTTCACATGAACAATGGAGAATAGAGCTCAGACATAAGTCATTCTTGACCCTAGAATTAGGGCAAGGCTCTAAATCTATTGAAATTGTGTACTTCATTTATCTAAGTTGGGAAAGCTATAGACATGAAGCGCACTCACTTAGTCTCTTGAAAACTTAAATTGTAAGTTGAATAGGAATTACAATTCGGTTTACAATGCTATTGTAGGTTAGGATTGCAATTACAATTTAAGTTACAATTCATATCTTAAGGGCAATGACAATCTTGAGCCACCTTTTATTACATTTCTTACTAAATTTTATTTTCTGTTTTACTTTTCCTAGTTCACAATCAATAAACTTTGCTTCACTTTGGTTACCCTAGTTGCAATTTTTGAACATCTTTGTGATATTCTTAATTTTTGTTAAAATTTGTTCCCTGTGGGATCGATACTTTGGAGCACTTCCAAATTTATATTACTTACATCGATAGTGTGCACTTGCACGAGGCTAAAATTCTTACTTTTTTTTTTAACCCACAAGTTTCACCTGACAATGAAATTCTATGATTTATGCTCTTTAGTAGATTGTTTTTGCATATGTATTGTGGAATTTGAAACATGTTGAAATCTGGGTAAATTTAAAATTTTTTGCTTTGGAATCTTTGCAATTAGTGAGCACTTAGCCTAGTATTGATAAGTTGAAAATTTATAGTAGTTTTATGTTTTCTAGAAGTTTGTTGTCACTCTAATAGGCTTACGGCTTGGTTTATAATTGAACTTGTAAGATAGCTTGTAATGTTAAGCTTAGGAGTAAGAAAAAACATGTTTTTAGCCTGCTCAAAAAATAAAAATGAAATGGATAAAATACTGATAATGCTCATTTATGAGTATTATTTGGGTCTAAAAACTAAGCCATTTGTTTAAAAAGTGAGTGTTTAATGTTATATTTCATGTCATTTAGAGCAAATTTAAGTAAAAACAAGTTTTGCATGTGTTTGAAGTCTTGATTTTATAAAAAATAAGTTTTTAGGTGTATTTAGAGTCTTTTTTTGTTAAGAAAGTGTTGATTTTTGTTGGTTTTGTGTAGAGATTGAAAAAGGACCCAAATGCACCCACATTTTGGCTGCAACTAAGGCAAAAGAAAGATGATTCAAGAGATATGCGACCAGGATGTGCCAGCAATTGAGAGCAGAAGTCAAATTCCAAATGTTGCAGGAAGAACTTAAAATGTGCCCAACTATGCGGCCGCATTTAGGCCATTTTGACAACAGCACAATTATGCTCACTATGCGGCTGCATCTGATCCTTTTCGACAAATTCTTCCAGATTCGCTGGATTTGTAGATAAAATTAGATAAAATAAATTATTCTCAATCAAATCTCCAAGGATCAAGGGATATGATCGACCAAGCCTCTCCACACTGATCTTGGCAGCAAACTCTAGGCCTTGAGGTTTATAAAAGGCGGCTCAAGCTTCAATTTCAAGAGAGCTTAGAGTTGGAAATTCTCTTCATCCCTAAATTTTGTTATTTTCTTTAAGTGAGCCGCCACTCTGAGTCTCCCCTAAGCTCTATT
Organism: Trichosanthes truncata; assembly: GCA_033996785.1. Lineage (NCBI taxonomy): Eukaryota > Viridiplantae > Streptophyta > Magnoliopsida > Cucurbitales > Cucurbitaceae > Trichosanthes > Trichosanthes truncata. The sequence continues at coordinate 14,424,250 of MU867261.1, read as the reverse complement.
CATATTCCATTCAAACTCCAACTTCGAGAGGAGTAAGTACTTGATTCTCCTTGAAAATGGTAGAACAAGTTAGAAAGGAAGAACATCTTAGGGTTCTTTTTGCTCTTAGTTTTACTATCATGTTCTGTACGTTTTTAGGAGTTGTACTTGTTGTTTTATCTTTATTTTCCAGCTTGTAAGTTTCTGTTTTTCCTTTGAATTCAAGTAGTAGTTCCTTTTTAATTTAATTACATTTAGTTCTTCTTTTGTTTTCATACTTCAAAGTGTACTCAATTTCATTATTTCCATGAAGTGTGTTATTTCTTATTCTCGTTTCTTCTTTATTTTCTACACTTTAATTTTCTTTTCGATGAGTAGCTAAACACCTTGTAGGGGATTCAATGAAGTGGATACCCTAAAAAGGAGATAAGCCCCATCATGTGATTTTAGTAACTTTGCTTAACATTTAGCATCATTTGCTATTATTGAGTTTAAGTTTCATTGTTAACTTAAACTGATCACTTGAGTTATAATATTTTGTGTGAAATTGAATACTGAAAGGGTTGGATCAAGCACGCATTTTAATAAAAGCAATCTAGGAGAAGCGTCTAGACATAGAACTTCGCTTTTTGTACCTAGACATAGGACAAAAACCTTTAGAATCATTGAGTTGTGTTCCTTATTTATCTATGTGAAAATTAGCCATAGACATATGTGTTTAATTGCTTAGTCTCCTAAAAGCACTTAGAAAATGGTTGAATAGGTGTTGAACTCGATTCATGGTGTTAAGTGTCGCTTAGGGTAGGTTGCATGGGCATTTCAGTAGCATTTTGTCTGAATCGCACAAAAGTCGAAAGATATAGTATGCGGCCACAAGAGACAAAATCTCTGAAATAGTCGGACCTAGTTAAGTAAGTTTGCAAGCGCATGGTGGGCGTATTTTCTCAGGGTTGAAACAAATTTGAACCCCTTGCTTCTCATTACTAGTTTCTTATATTTCCTTTTAGTTTCCCTTCATTTTATTGCATAAAACCCCAAAAAACATCTTATTTATTTGGTTACCTTAGCTTGCAACTTGAAATTACTTGTGTTGTTAACTGAAAAGCTCTTTGTTAATCGTTCCCTTGGGTTCAGTACTTGGAATACTTCCATATATTACTTGTTGGACAGCGTGCACTTGCGCTTGCTTTTGGCATATAGAAGACACCCTGTCAAGTACCTTGCACGAGCTTAAGTGTTCAGAAGTAAAAAAAGCTACCTCTGTCATGATCAGTTACGCCATCCAGTAAGTGAGTGCTCTAGATAAGGGTCTCCACGATGGAAGTGTGAAAGCTAGTGCCCTAATTTATTGTAAAAAGCAAGTGTGGTGGAGTACTACCCTGTAGAGTTCAGGCACCTAGCTTTATATTACTTTATTGATTATGAGGGAGCTGAATTAGGTCTTTCGAGCCAATGTACGAGGAAGATGAAAGGAGGGATGCATAATAATACTTTGAATTAGTAAACCAGTCAATATTTAGGCAATGCGCACACACATGCAAAGAGTTCAGAGTTTCTTTTAAATTGCTCGTGATTTAGGAACGTTCTCATTCCATTGTTCTTATTCTCCAATTCCACTATTGAGAACATTGAGAACGGAGTCATTCTTGTATGTAATTTTCTAAAACATTTATCTTTTTAGAGGAAGTTTGATTTTGTTTTGCTCGAGACTAACAAAAGTGTAAGTGTGGGAGTATTTGATATCACTAATCTAGTGCTATATTTATGCGTAAATATTTTCTAGTTTTGTGTTTAATTGTGAGCTTTTACGTGATTATTTCATATATTTATAGAGACTGAGCAACTTGGAAAAAAATTGATAAATTTGGAGCTTCGAGTGAATTTGTGGAGCCTAATTGGACTAAACTTAGAGCTAAGTATGAAGAAAGGAGGCTTCATAAGCTAGTTTGGCCCTGAGGAGGGAGTCTTATCACTTAAAGAGCATTGAGATGCTTTATTTTGAAGCTTACACCCGACGATTAGAGTTGAGACGTTGTCTTGTGGCATCCCGACTCTAGAGAAAGGCGCATGCAAGGTGTTCCATCCAAAGCATCTCGACGCTAGGGTGAGTACGCATAAATGAAATGGTGCGCTCTGGACAACATCAAGTCGTTGCGTCTCGATGCTGTGTCGATAACAACTACAAATGGTGCACTTTGAGTCCGAATTAAGGGAGACCAACTAAGAGTTTTAGCCCCCATTTTTGATTTCCTACCCTTTCGGGACCTGAGGATGCTGATTTGAGGTGTTTGGGGGCATATTTTGAGTGTTGGGTGTGCGGGAATCAAGGCAAAAGTCGAGATTACTGCGTCAACGAATTTTGCTCTATTTTTCATCTCTCTTCTATGTATCTTAGGGTTGTTTTATAGGGGATTTTCTACTGTTTAAAGATGTTTATGTGCTAATTAGTTGATTAGGGGTTGAAAGCACGATTAGGATTGTTTTTATGGTGTAATTGATACTATTGTCATTTAATTACCTTGTTTAATTTCATTTAATTGAGTTGTCCTTAATGCCTATTGTTATTTGGCCAGTAATGAGTTGAATATAGTCCTAAATTGACCTTGAAAGAGATAATTTAGGATAGACCTAATTTAATTAGTGCCCTTAAATTGCCTAAGTGACAAAATAACAATTGACGAATGAGACTTAATACAAGTGGGCTTAATCTTAATTAATTAATCAATTAATGCTAAGAACACTTAAGTAAGCGATTAATTAACTATGTTTGATTGGGATTGAAAGGTGATGTCGACCGATTTAACTCTAGGCTTATGGAATTGGCAAGAATAATTAAACGGCTTGTTCAATTCCCATAAATGCAACCTCATAGTGCTCAATGTCCTAAACTCCCCTTGATTTGGTATCTCTAACCCTTTAATCTGCTTTGTAGATATTTTTATTTTTCAAAGCATTCTGTTATCTTTAGTCTTAACTCTAAATAATTCCAATCCCAAGTATTCTAAATAATTAATTAACTAAAAAGGGCTTCATTATCACTTCCTCGTGGGTACGATATTTGGTACTCTTATATCGTTTTATTATTACTTTGATCACGTGCACTAGCATGCAAAATAGTGTGAACAGGCACATAGAAATTCTTCCATTTCTTCGGGCCCTTCTTCCAAGAATCAATTAAGCATACCAAAGCTAGCAGAAACACTAGCTTCTCGTGGGCACCTGAGACATAAATATTTTTGATATTTTTAGATATAAAAAGCAGAAAATGTGATAGATCAAAATTAAAATACTCAAACACAGACTCGAGTGAGATAGAAAAAATACAATCAAGAGAAAATTCAGACGATAGAACAGACGAAGGCTTTTCAGCTCATACTCAACCTTCTGAACAACCTCTTCTAAACTAGGCTCAATGTCTGTTTTTATCTCACAAACTTGCTCTTGGTGTATTTCTAAAATCTCCAACTCTTCCTTTATCAATCAAGTCACCCTTAAATACCCAACCTCTGTAAAATCGAAAGAATTAGGCTTATCTTGAAAGGCTGCCATTGAATTGGTGGCCAGTTGACTCACTGGATAATCTAAAGTAGTGGATTGCACTTTACTAACCTCCCCTAGGGTCTGGAGTCTCTCACACAACTGTGCTAAATGCAAACTAGTAGCTCTAGACTCCATAATAAAATCTTGAAATATGCTCTCTCTAAAAGGGAGTTTTCTGCTAAAGGGGTATAACTAGAAAAAAAAAAAACTGGAAGATGGTGTTACTTTTTCGGGCTCAGATTCCTTATAAGGCCACACGAATCTATTAGAGGCCATCTAAATTAATGAAGAAAAAAAAACAAACTCTTAATCAGATGCAAACACCACAAATTAACACAAAGAACCAGGACTAAAACAAACAAAAGTAATGAAAAACAAAACAAAGCAAATAAAAACCTCTAAATTAAAGCAATCAATTTCTTCACAATATTAATTGAACTAAAATTTGTCAATACCTGGCAACAGGGCCAAAAACTTGATGGGTACAATTTACATTTTCACAAGTGTACGAGTCTTGTAATATAAAACGGTATTCCTATGATAGCACACAAAAGTGTGATATTTCTAAGCTTAGCTGTAGGTTAGTTTTGTGCTATTTTCAGTGGACTTTGATGCTTTTACTTTTTGATTTACTAAATTGGAGCCAAACCGATTAGTTGGAGTAGTCTGTAGACAAAAAGGAGCTTAAATGAGAGTTTTTGGGCTAAAGAAACAAGAAAAAGAGTTGCACAAGCAAAGAGACCCGAGAGTATAGCGTTGCAACGCTATAAATGGCATTGCAACACCATATGTACAACCCTCCAAACGCATAAATTCGCATGCAGAGTGTTGCAACGCTATGTATAGCATTACAAAGTCATAAATTATTCGATTCGAAAGGACAGCGTTGCAACGCTGCCCCTAGTGTTGCAACGCTTCCTTGGTAGTATAAAATGGAAGCTTAGTTTGGAACAAAGGGAGCCATTTTTGAGAGACAAAAACCTTAATTTCGATTGGAGCATAGTTTTGGGATTTAGTGGACTTTAGAGAGCTAAGGGGGAAACTCAAGGCTCGAGATCGCAGGACATCACTACAAGAATGGGTGTTCGCACGCATCGTCTATTTTTTCTCTTTTTTCCTTTACTTTGTTTCTTGAACTTTAGGATTTATTGTACTGAATATTTGATGTAATTTTGAGTATTTTAAACTCTTGGATGATTGTACTTTTGATCTATGTTTGATTTTTTAATTTATATTATATTGTAATGCATTTTATGCATCCTGGATCAGTTTTCTAAGCTTTTGGCCATAGCTTGCAGGCTAAGTTAAATTTAGCTTGAGAAAGTGAATTTAACTAAGGAACTTAGATGTGATGAGAACTAATTTGAACATGCCCATGCATGCCTAAATTATGTTTTTTCCTCTCCTTTTCATGGAATTAATTGAATATTTCGTAGAAAATTGGGAGCAAGGGTTATTTTTGAAAAGTATGCAAAATCAGGGTGAAAACAAACCAAATTGGAGATCAATTAGACACCTGAGTGAAAAGATATGAAGGATTGACGATTATGCCCCTTAATGGCGTCGAGACAACAGACGAGGCCTCGCTCGACACTGCAAGACAATAGCCTCAATGCACGGCAGCGTCGAGACATTGTCGCAAGTCCCCCTCATGCAAGCCTCACTGAACGTTGCAGCGAGCCCTACTCAATGCTACCAGCGTCTCAACGCTCTCGTGAATTCTATAAAAGCAGTTTTTCTATTTGAGGGCAACTTTCCAACCTTTTCTAGTCCCCATTCTCGATTTCAGCACCCATTTTACTATTTTAAGACCTTCATAACTTTTTTAGGTAGAATTTGGTTTGTATTATGAGAACGACACCTATTTTACGACTTCCAGGCAGTGGAAAACTCTAATTTGAGGTATCGTTGGGATTTTATTGTAGCATTGTGAGATTTTTGGTGTAATTAGAGCTAATTTATGGTTTTAATGGCTTTCAATTCTCGTGTTTATTCCCTAGAATGGTTTTGATGTGATTGATCTGACAATTCAATTAAATTAAATTCGTTCGTTGCTATGCATGAGTAGCCATAGTAATTCAGGGTTCCATGCTTAATTTGAGTAGTAATAGGCCGATAGCCACGTCGGTTAGATTGAGTAGAATTGCTTGTCTACGAGTACATGGTAGGCCTTATAATTGTTAGCACTGACTAAATTAATTGGTTTGTCTTGACTTATCCCTTGGGTCCATTGCATTTAATTAATTCCTTCGGTATTGGCCATGCCACAAGAGTTAATTAAGTTAGAGCCAATTAGGCATTTTCTTGTTAATTGGCTTAATTAGAGGGAATCTCTTGCAGGGTTTCGAGGAGTTAGTTGAGTGTTAAAAGCCTAATTAGTTAATCTCACAAAACAAATTTGTGATCAATGCTATAATTGAATCCCAACATGCCTGGATTGGTGTTAGGTACGTATCTTTACTTTCTTCAAATACCTTTATGTCATGCCATTTAGATTTATCGTAGTTAATTTGGTTTATCTTGCAATTTATTATTTACTTTTCTCCTAGTTCTATTTAATAAACCGACTTGTGAGAAAAGATAATCGCGATTCCCTGTGATTGACCCAACCACTATTGCTACAAGTTAGTGGTTGGTTATAAATTTATTTTGACATCTCTGACAAGCACGATTCAAGATGCATGATTAGGATTAATCTATTGCATGGGAATGAATAGGTTAATACTAGAAGCCAGTAAAAGAATTTCATAATGTCGTGTTTAGTTGAACAAATAGACCGAGAGGTTGATTTAATACTTTACATGAGTTTAATTGAGCTTGAGAGAGTCAATTGAATATTTCAGTAATTCTTGGCTTAGGGTTGTTGCATGTTCTACAAATCTTTAATCAAATTTATAGTTGTACTTCATGTAATGCAATTTTCACTTGTCTCTTTAAATGAACTTCAACCTTTGTAAATAGCTAATTTAGTTTATTCTTGTTTCAATCCAAAGTTAGGTTCTCTAAATAAAAGTAAGTGTGAGTAACTATGTCACTTAATTAATCTAAGAACCCCAATACCTGTGATCCACCCTGACCACTATTACTACAAATTTTTGAGGTCTAGTTTATAAATATATTTGATAGAGCCTTCGACAAGCTCTTTATCATCCTACCGAGAATCGAATCTACAGGGATTGGTTTTAATTTAATTAAATACCACAATTATTCTCACTTAGCTTTATTCAGAGAAAACAATCGAAAAAATATAAACTAACCTAAGCAACAAAAAATAAATGCAAGAAAATAAATGGGAGACTCAAACCTAAAGGATAAACTTTGGTAAAGGATTAATTAGTTAATTAACTTTGGTAAAGGATTAATTACTTAATTAAACAAACAATGACAACTAAATTGACCGTGAACTCATAAGTTTATGAGCCTAAGAACATGGAATCTCCTTTCGGTCTTCTCCAATCTCAAGTACTAATTAACTAACCTATGTGTCCCTAGCGCCAATAATCTCATACAAGGCATTAAGACTCTTCATTTCAACCTCTAATGTTTATTTATTCGCCCCGCTATCACACAGGTAAATAAACACTAGTCATGCATTCGGTTCTGTTAAGTAACTCCCGAGAGTTAGATCTAACAACCTTGTTGAGGAACAAGACCTTTAGATCTAAACCCCAAAAACCCCAAAACGTTATGGAATCAACCCAAGGGAAAGTTTTGGAAAGGATTACCTTGATGATCAAGATCAAGAGTAAAGAAAACTAGTTTCTAAACTCGTGATTCGAATCACTCCACAAGAGGTATGATCAACACCACTTGAATGACTCTAGCATGCAAATTCTAAACACAAGAAATTGCAATATGAAAAACTTAGCTCTCAACAAAGCTTAAAAGAAAAACTCAATTCATTCACTTTAAAATTCTGTCTACAATGAAAGAAAAGAAGGCTTTATATAGCCTTTGACACCCTTAACCTAATTGGCCAAAAGAGACCAAGAGACACAACTTTTATGGGCTAGTTAATGGGGGAAAATGGTAACCTACATGAGTTACAATTCAGCCACAACTCCCATGTTAAATACAAGTCTTAAATGATAAACGAAAACTGAAATTACAATTAAAATATTGAAATAAAAGAAATGTTCTATCTTGTAACTATCCTTGGAGTAATGATATGTAGCTTGAACTTGAGTTCCATAATTGAAGCTTAACTTGTCTTGAATGAAGCTTGTAATGATACTTGACTTCATTGAATGCATCTCCACCTCATTGAATGCAACTTGAGTTCAAATGTCACCTTATTAAATGTAACTTTAGTTCAACTTAGTTCTTTTATGTAAACACCAAGTTAAGCTTAAGTTCCATAAATTCAACTATGAGTTCATTAAATGCAAATTATAAGGCATTTAATGCGTCTCCATCTTGAAGCTCAACTTTGCACAACATGTAGGAAAAGACTCCAACATCTTCTAGAATCTCCTTCGTTGAGCTCACCATAGCTTGAATATAAGTGATTAAAGCTTGTTGTAGCTTCTTAGCTCTTGACCTTGTAATTGGACCTTGAGGCATGACAATAGATGCTCCTTGGTTGACATCAGGTTCTCGCCTAGTCTTCTCTTCGTCGAGTTTCCACTTAGAAAACAATTCAATTAAGCAAGGTTCTATTAATTAACCTTCAACACCAACTAGAATTAACTAACCCTTTATCCTGCTTTCACTCAAGAAGCTAATTAATTGTGCATTATACTAAACTACTAAGTTTCCTCCATCGAGCTCAACTTAGACCTACTCAATTAATTAAAGAACACTATTTAAAATCCTTAAGCACTAATTGCATGAATGATTCAAAGCCTAAATAATCACAAACATCTACTAAACAATAAATTAATCCAAACAATCTTCAATTAAGCATTACATAAATATCCAATAATTAAATCCTAAGTATTTATAGACTAAACTACACAAAACCAGTCATTACAGACCCTAAATCCCTAATTACAACCACAACAGTATTGAAATAAAGGAAAAGGAAAAAAAATAACGAATGTAGGTCGATCCCACATTTTCATCGCAATCTCCACGTCTCTCGAGTTCTGAATCTTCAATTATGCTCTATTTCACTCCATAATTGCTCTCTAAACCTCCAAAACTAGCTTAGAATTAAGATTAGGGCTTTTGTCCTTGGTATTGCCCCCTCTTTCACGAAGAGAAAATAATCAATTTATACCTCAATCGATGCAGCAGTGAGATCTGCACCCAAGAAACATCGTTCTCCTTGCCCGCATGCCTCCAACGTCAAGACATTCTAAGGAGCATCTCGACGCTCCAAATGAAAATGCTCATATGCACGTGTTTTGAGTGTCAAGACGCTTGCTCTCGAGTTTGACACTCCAAATATGGGGTCTAGAAGCTCTTTCTAGGGTCTAGACGCTCTCCCCTAGGTTCTTTTCTCAAAAGTCCACTTCTTCTCTTATTGAATCTCCAATATAGCTCCAATGAGGCCCAAATATACCATATAACCCTCGAACACATGGTTTTAATTCTCAAGCCTGGTTTATATAAAATCAAGAGAAATACGCATTAAGCTCACAAAATTATAACAAAACTAGCATAAATAATAGGTCATAAGATCGCATAATTGCATGTTATCACCCAGATAGAGTCAATACATTGATGAAGAGAGAACATTGCGGATGCAGGGCAGTGTCTCAATGCTGCTGTGCTCGACATTGTGGGGAGGCTGGTTTAATGTTGTAGCGTCTCGACACTACAACCAGCATCTCGATTCTATCGAGGTGCGCACGTATAGTTTCATCTGTAATGTCTCAAAGCTGCCACCACGTCTCGACGCTAAATTGACCTGTATAAATAGATTATTTTTCCATCGCTATTAGAGCATTTTAGTCCGTTCTTTATTATTTTCCTTAGATTTAGGCTAGTTTTTGGAGTTTTGATCAAGCCTCGTTGTCGAGCTTCACCGTTTCGATGGTTGGCTAGACTTTTGATGCTAATTTGGATGTATATTCAGTAACATTGTATTTTTGTGAGATTTGATTTATATTTTCATATCAATTTCAATAGCTTTATTGTTTCTTAATTCCTACTTTAATTATGGGCATATTCGTAGATGAAATTGACAACTTAGTCGATTCAATCGTGTTCATTGTGTTAATTAGAGTATTAAGTAGGTTGGCTCATGTTTGTGTTACGTGGATGATTGTCCCTTTTCGTATTTTGCTTGATAGACCTTAGGATTAAGAGAATGTTCTAGTTAAATATGACTATCCTGTTTAATAAATTTGTCTTAATCAATCCCTAGAGCGTAATGGTACTAGTTACATTAGTATGGAACGCTATCATGCCAAGGTAATTAGGACTTGTTTTGAAGTTAATTTGATCCTAGGTTGAATTAATTTGTTTAGGGGACCTAGGTTAGCTTAGGGGCTTCTTTGGCTTTTCCAGTGACGTGGATTAGGCAATAAACTGCAAAATTAAATCTCATGTTAGTTTCTATGATCAATTCTACGTTGTTAGCCGACATACCCTTAATTAGTACTCATGGTAAGATCGATTTATCTTTTCCTACTTTAGTTTTATGCTTTTTATCATTTTACGTCAAAATCCTTCCAGTTTGTGTCAATATGAAATCCAATTAAGAGAAATTGATAATTGGTTCTCTGTGGTTCGACTCAATCCACTATTAATTACTACAAATAATTAGCTTAGGATCGATATTATAAATATTAATTTGATGAGCCCTCAACAAGCTCACATCAAATTTGGCATTTGATTTCTCTATGTTGTGTTTCTTATTTTTTTTTAAAAAAAATAGTCAATAAATACCTATTTTCTAATGGCAGAGAATTTCTGGGCTTTTGGAGCAATTGCCCAACATGTCAATGAGGTTAGTGACCTAAAATCTCAAATTTCTGAATTAACCTCTTTAGTTTCTCAAATTCTTGTAGAGTAGAGGAGATAAGTGGAGATATGCACAATTTGCTCATTTGAAGGACACCTCATTGAGGCATGCCCCGAGTTGCAGGGACATTTCAGGCCAAATGCATACATCATTAGAGGATTTCCTGGTCATCAGATGTACTACAGGCATTACGATCCCTATGGTCTGGAGTGGGGTCAATCCTATGGATATTATGAGGAGTAGTAGAGCCTGTGCCCTCAGACTTCAAACTATGGTATGTATTTATAGGATTTACTTCCAGAGATTGCTAATAATAATCTTCAGCTTCAGGAAAATCTCCAATTCAAACAAGAGACTCGAGTTGAGATGTCAAGCCTAGGTGACCAAATCACCCAATTTGTTGATTCAGTGGTGAGGCTGATGAGGCTGCAAGAGCAACCACCTATCAACATCTTTGAGGAGAAGTTATTTTGATAAGGCAACCTTAGATAGTGATGAGGAGATTTATATGCCATGTGAGGTCCAAGTATGTGAATCAAGGAAGGACGTTGAGCTTCAGTTCCCTAAGGAGGCCTAGGTGATAGAGTTTAAGGATAAAAAGCCTTCTTTTGTTATATTTCCTTGCATTTCTCTTGATTTTGAATTGTCTTTTCTTTATTCTCACGAGTTCGACTGAGTTTCTTAGTCTTTTGAGTCTTTTTATTTTGATCTTTTTCATTTTAAGGTTTTGTTTCTAGAAAATACCAAACAGACCTATCTTTCAAGGGTCCACCTGATGTTGATGATGCTTGGTTTAGTGGACTTTAGAGATTCAAGGAAGAAAAGGCCGATGAAATACGAAAATTTTTACATGCCCTAATGCGTTTCACACGGCGAGTCAAGCAATCGACTATAAAACTTTGCGCTTCCTGGAGGCAGCCAAATGTTTAAATTTACTTTCTTTCCTTTATTGCTTTTAGTTTTTCCTATTCGTAGCTTAGTTTGTTTTGCTTCTATTGTAGGTAATAAATTGACCTTTGAGGAAAAGATTATCATTCTTTGGAAGCGTCACACCACCACCAACGCGCGAACATATCAGGGGAGTTTTTCTGTTCTCCTATCTATTTGTTATTACTCTTTCACGTATTTATTCATTGACGACATCATTTTAGGTTGGGGGTTGGGAGTTTATTTTTTTTAGCATAATTTTGAGTCCTAAGCATCTATGTGACGGACTATTTAGATTTTTAGCAAATTGTGAAAATTTTGAGAATTCTAAGCTTGATTTTTCTGATCAGTTGGATTTATGCTTTATGATTAGGACAATCTATGAGATGCTTTCCATATCTTGTTATTTGAAAATTTGTTGAAGTTGAGCATGTTGTCTTAATTTGAGTATATTTTAAAAAAAAATCTTTGATTTTCTTTCATGTCTTGAGCACATTGGCTTACCTTGTGTTAACTTGAAGGCCTAATTTATCTTTATGGGGTCATATATTTGTTGTTACCCCGACGAGCATATGGACTAGCTTGAGAGTTAATTTTTTGCATGATAGTCTGGAATGTCTTGCTTAGGAAAAGAGAATGTGTATTTTCCTGCAAGCAAAGAAAGAAAGAAAAAAGAATGAGATGAGCTTAGAAAAATTAAAAAAAAAATAGAAGAAAACTTGAAGAAAAGAAAGAAAAAAAAATAAACTTGTAATGTGTATAGTGATCGATGGTAAAAAGAGCTACCCTGATATGATAAGTTAGGTCATCCATCTAGCGAATGGTCTGAGTAAGGGTCCATGCAATAGTGTAGTGAAAGCTAGTGCCCTTTGATAACTCTTCATAAAAAAGTTATTCTTGTCCAAATTTCCTTCTTAAGCCTACAAGTTTTAAGTGTTTTGGTAGCTTTTAGGTTTCTTATGTTCCTAAGTAAATGGTTTTTGCTTATTTGGCTGAGTTAATTTAAGGATCTTGATAATGGCTTTCTCGTAAGTTGTGAGCTTAAACTTCAATTTTTGTCTCAGGTGGAAGCCAAATTAAATCTAAAAAGTTGGAAAATGGAATATGGTTAAGAAATCAGCTTTGCTAAAGCATTTATTCACTAAGAAGCCACTTGATTCACACGTGCAAGAATTTGTCATTAATTGAGCTGTCAAAAATTAGAGCTAGCTAGACTAAGGTGGTCCAATGAGATGCTGCCTATGTATCAGAGTTATCCAATCAGCCTTGAATTTGATGGATAAGATGGAGTATTTAAGCTTGGCGTTTTAGAATGAAAACGAGGTTGAAAAAAAGGAAAGGCTACGAAAAGGAGAAAAGAGAGCTAAAAAAGATTATCTACCTTAGGAAAGGAGCTGAAGACAAAGGATGGAGACCTTTTGAAGCTTATTCAGCTGGAGTTTTCTTCCTTTTTTGCATTTCCTTCTTCTTTCTATACCTCTAGAGTAGAGAACTTCACTGTAATGGATTTGATTTTGTTGTTTAGTAGTTTTATTTCTGTCATTATGAGCTAAATAGTTTTAGGCAAGGATTAGGGAACTCTATATTGTAGAGAGGCTTAAGCTTAGTTAAATTTATGTTTATTTGTACTGATTTTGAGTTGTTTTCATGCCAATGTATGGATTGAGTTTGGCCAACTTGTTCATCTATTGTTTTCTTGCATTTTGGGAAAAAGAATAGGAAACCAATTGCTTCAAATAACATTAGGACTGGTTACAAGTAAGCTTGCAGTGAAATGGGTAGGTTAGGGATAATCATCCACCTAATGGACACAAAGCATGAAGTAAATTTGAGTAGTTTAAATGGGAATTTAGCTACTAATTAGGGAAATCTTGGAAGATTCCGTGTTAGATTGTTGTGTGCTGTAAATTTGCATAAGTTTTTCTTCAACATTCTAGTCTCAATATAATATAGTGAAACCCCTAATACAAGCCTTCTTTTATTTCTATAGTGTAATTATTTGTTGTGCTCTCTTTTTTTGTTTCTTTTAACTATTACTTTATGCATTGTTGCTATTAATTTAGCTTTGATTTATTTCTTTAAAATCCCCTTGAATGTTGTTTTTATTTGGTTACCCCTTTATTCACTAAAATTTTAGCTCAAACTTAGTAAATTTCCTAAACATCCTTGAGGAAATGATTAAATTACTTATCATTTGCTGCATGAGCTATGTATGCATGCACAATTTGGGAGTGTTTATATTGAAAAATTAATTCCAATCTAGCTAAGGCAACAAGTTTTTCGTGTCGTTTCCAAGAATTAGTGTGATTTTTACTATGTTTGAGTTGATTTTTAGTGAATCTGAGCTTAAGGAAAAAACTAACTAAAGCTGATTTTCTTTATTTCAGGTACATCGACCGTGTATGAACGAACATCCTGGATCAGAGTTTATTTTAGATACAGAAATAGAAACGACCTTTAGGAGGAGGTTGAGAGATCAAAGAGCAGCTATGGCAGATCCAAAACTCCCTAGGGATCCTTTAGATTAGTAGTTGCCTAACCCTGATAATAGACAGCAACCAAATCCTGAAATGAATAGGCCAGCTTTAATGGTTGATCAAGCTGGAATTCCTACTAATGTCATTGTGTTAATAGATGACAGAGAGAGAGCCATTAGAACAAATGTCAACCCTTTGGTAGATGAGCTAAATCCAGGGACAATAAGACCTGAAATTCAAGCCCATATCTTTGAAATGAAACTTGTCATGTTTCAAATGTTACAATCAATAGGGAAATTCCATGGATTACCTTCAGACGACCCTTATTTGCATTTGAGATCAATTTTAGGAGTGAGTGATGCCTTCATTATGCCAGGATTTACAAAAGATGCTTTGAGATTAACCTTGTTTCCTTATTCTCTTAGAGATTCATATAAAGCTTGGTTGAATACTTTACCTCCAAGGACAATGGATACTTGGAATACTATAGCTAAAAGATTCCTCGTAAAATATTTTCCACCTACTAGGAATGCTAGATTTAGAAATGAGATAATGGCTTTGTTGCAGTTTGATGATGAGACCATGAGTGAGGCCTGGGAAAGGTTCAAAGAATTTCTTAGGAAACGCCCTCACCATGGACTCCTTCACTGTATACAAATGGAAACATTTTATCAAGGGTTAAATACAACCACTAAGCAAGTTGTTGATGTTTCAGCTAATGGGGCTCTTTTATCAAAGACTTATAATGAAACCCATGAGATTCTTGAAAGGATATCATCTAACAACTTTCAGTAGGCTGATTCAAGAAGTAAGCCAGGTAAAAAAAACAAGGGATTTTTGGAATTGGATGCTTTAACCTCTATCAATGCTCAAATCTTATCAATGGCAAACATTCTAAAAAATCTTACTATAGAAAGCCCATAATGTAAAGAATGCAGTTATGGTAAGCCAAGTAAGTACAGAGTCTTATATTTACTGTGGTGAAGGCCATATGTTTGAATTTTGTCCTAGTAGTCCAGCTATAGTTTGTTATATAGGAAACAAAATTATCAACAATCCTTGTCCCAACAGCAGCAAAAAGTAGTACTCCCTCAGCATATTTCAGGTACATCTCTTGACAGCTTAATGAAGGAATACATTGAAAAAATTGATGTTGTTATTCAAAGTCAGCAAGCTTCCATGAGAAACCTGGAATTACAAATAAGTCACCTAGCTAATGAGCTAAGGGCAAGACCTCAAGGAAAACTTCCCTCTGACAATAAAAATCGAAAAAGAGTGGGGAAGAAGCAAGTGCAAGCCATATAATTGAGCAGTGGGAAGCCATTATTTGAGGAAGTAGAGATTAGCAAGAGAAAATAGAAAGTGAAGGACACTGTTGTGCAAGTTGCGGAAGACAAGAATGAAGGGCAGATTGAGACTCAAGGTAGAATTAGGAAATTGAGGTTATACCTAGAGCTGAACCTTCAAGGACAAGTCAAGGTGTACCAGCCACTGTTCCTAAATTAGATCGCCTCCTTCTCCTTTTCCTTAAAGGCTGAGAAAGAAAAAATAAGAAGCTCGCTTTGAGAAGTTCATAGACATCTTAAAATAAATTCATATAAACATACCCCTAGTGGATGCTTTGAGGCAAATTCCTAATTATATGAAATTTCTTACAGATGTGATAACAGGAAGATAAAGGTTTGAGAAATTTAAGGTAGTTTTCTTAAATGAGGAGTGTAGTGCCATTTTGAGAAAAGAAATCCCAACAAAAGAAAAAGATCCAGGATCCTTTACTATCCCTATTTCCATTGGAGGAAAGGAATTAGGACGAGCTCTCTGTGACTTGAGAGCTAGTATAAATCTTATGCCCTTGTTCATGTACAAAAAATTAAGCATAGGTGAAGCTAGGCCCACTACGATCACTTTACAGCTTGCTGATAGGTCCATAACCCACCCTGAAGGAAAAATAGAGGACATTCTAGTTCAGGTGGATAAATTCATTTTTCCTGCTGATTTCATAATCTTGGAATATGAAGAAGACAAATAAGTGCCTATAATTTTAGGGACACCTTTCCTTAAGACCAGAATAACAGTGCTGGATGTGTATGAAGGAACAATCACTCTTAAAATGAATGATCAACAAGTGCAATTCAAAATCTATGATACAATGAAGTACCCGACTAATATTGAGTGTTCTGTGATTTAGGTGTTGGAAGAAGTGATTATAGAATAATGAATAGGAAATGCTAGAGCATCATGTTCAGTCCTTTGGAGAAATTGATAGCACACAAAATGTGCAATCTCTAGGCTTTACTTTTGTTTGTCTTTATAGCCTATTCGGTGCTTTTCACTAGTTTATTTATTGAAATTTCAGTTATTGAGCAATTAAAAAGAAACATGAGATTTTGAAGACGCCATGGCAAAATATGGAGCTAATGGAACATAAATTGAGAAGCCATGTGAAGCAAAGGAATGAATTGGGCAAGGATACTCGAGAGCATAGCGTTGAGACGCTATGTATAGCTTCTCAACGCTATAGGTGCAGCTGCTCAAGCCTAAGATCGCACACGAATAGCGTTGCAATGATGTATTGTAGTGGTTTAACGCTCGAATCACCCATCTGAAGACCCGTCATATCCATAGCATTAAGACGTTGTGGTATAGTATCTCAATGCTCCCTGATTTTTACCAATTTTGTGCGATTCTTAGGGACAGCGTTGCAACGCTGCCTCGATATTATAAATAGGAAAGTTGCTTATCGAATGAGAGGGCCGTTTTGGAGAGACATGAACCCTAAACTAGATTTCTACATTATTTGGGAGGCAAGGAACATCTTGGGAGTGGAGGACGAGAGTTGGAAGCTCGAGATCGTGATGTGCATCGGGAACGAGGATCGACACATGACTTATAGTTTTTTCTTTCCCTTTTTGTTTAAGTTTAGATTTGTTTTTAGTGATTATGAGTGGCTAAACTTTAGATATAGGATTGATGTAGCCGTTTAATTTATTATTTTAGTTGTTAATTCATACTTTAATTATGCTTTATAACTATTTGTGTTTGAATATTTTTAATACTTGTTGACTTTTCCCCAATGTTTGCATGTTTTGTTAGTCTAAATTTATGCTTGAAAGAGTGGCTTTTAGCCTAGAATAATTTCGAACACAACTATTAGGAAATTCTTGCATGTGAATGAGGAATTCTCTTAGAAGCATAAAAAGAAGCTCGAAATGCCTTGTATGTTATTAAAATCTAGATAGATACGTTAGATTTATAGCAGTGCATGAGGTCAACTTGACTTGGAAGAGTATTTTGATTTTTTTTTTTTTACTTCTTGCATATGGTTTGGCATAACCATAACTTGGATTAATTAATGAAAATAATGGTTACATTGGTGAAGTCAATTCCCTAGGTTTTTCTCTCTTAGATATCTTCATCTTTATTTTACTTATTTTTGTTAATCACCATTCTCTATTTATCACATCTGTGAATAAAATTGGATGTTAATAGTCATGGTAATCAATTGATCTAGAAAACTATTCCTGAGGACGATACTCTACACTCACTAATCACTATACTAAAACTTGACACCGTAAACTTGCGGCTTTGCATGGTCACAAAATCACGTAACAAGTTTTTGGCACCGTTGCTGGGACATGACAATTATTTAGATCATTTGATATTGTGGACAAAACATTCGGTCTTAGTTTAGAGTTTTCTGTAGTTTTCTTTTGTTATTTTGATTACTTGCAATTTTAATTACTTGTTTTTATTTGTGTAGGAATTAGGCAATGTATGCGAAAGGACAAGAAGGAAACTCTTGCTCCTTTTGACTCTGAAATTGAAAGAACTTGCAGAAGAAACCAAAAAGAAAGGAGAACTCAAGTTGCAGTCATGGCTAACGAAAGAGAGGAGGAAAAGCCAAAGGACATTAGGGACTACTTCCAGCCTATGTTCTTGACCGAACAGTCTGGAATAATCCACGCACCCATCAATGCCAACAACTTCAAGCTGAAAACAAGCCTTATTCAGATGGAGAGAGACTGCATTCAGTGGATATCCTTCTGACCATCATAATTCTCACTTGCTTAATTTTCTAGAAATTTGTGGCACTTTCAAGATAAATGGTGCCTTTGCTGATGCCATTCGCTTATGTCTTTTTCCTTTTTCTTTGCAGGATAAGGCAAACGATTGGCTTGGATCTTTACAACATGGAAGCATCACCACTTGGGAGGAGTTGGCCAAAGCATTACTAACAAAACTTTTTCCACTTGCTAAGCCCGCCAAGATGAGGACTGAAATAGGAACCTTCAAACAACATGAGGGGGAGCAGTTGTTTGAAGTTTGGGAAAGGTACAAAGAGCCGTTAAGGAAATGCCCTTAGCAAGGATACCCAGACTGGCTTCAAATCCAACTGTTTTATAATGGACTCACAGGCAGCATGAAGACTTTTTGGGATGCAACAGCTAAAAGCACTATTCTGGCGAAAACTGTTGAAGAAGCTCGAACCTTACTGGAGGAAATGTCAACCACTAGCTATCAATGGCCAAATAAACACTCGAATCATAAAACAGTGGCTGGTCTTTATGCGTTGGATGAGGTAAGCGCACTTAAATATCAAATGGCATCTATGACTCATGTTTTATCCAAACTTGCAGGTATAAGAACTCCTCAGTTAATACCTTCCATAGTAGCAACTCCATCCTTTCCAGTTGGTGGAGAACCTAACATCGAGTAGGCCCAGTATGTCAACAACAAAAATTTCAAGGGCAACATGTGCAAAACAATCTTCCATCTCACTACCACCCAGGTTTGAGAAATCATGAGAATTTTTCATGTGCGAATAATAAGAATGTTTTGCAGCCTCCTCAAGGTTATTCATCTACCTCCTATCAAGCTGAAAATAAGCCTTCCCTTCAAGACATGTTGGGAGCATTCATCACTTAATCAAGCATAACTAATCAACTAGAGAGCATGATCGATGAGCATGATACGACCATAAAAAACATGGAAGTACAAATCAGTCAGATAGCCACATCGCTCAACACTCTCCAAAAGGGTAAGTTCCCCAATGATATCAAGGTGAACCCAAGGGAACATTGCAAAGCCATCACCCTGCGAAGTGGAAGGGCTTTGGATGTATCTGAGAAGAGGCCAGCTGAGGATTTCACACTAGAATATGTACAAAAGCCTCATGAGGAGATTCAAAAGCAAACACCTAAATCGACCACTGACAAATCTGCTAAGTCTCCTATCCTTCATATCTTCAACGTTTTCAAAAGAAAAAGCTTGACTATCAATTTGAAATTGGTTTAGATATTTTTAGAAAGTTTCACATAAATATTCCTTTTGCAGATGCTTTGGAGAAGATACCAAACTATGTGAAGTTCATGAAGGAGATCATGTCAAGCAAAAAGAAGTTGAAGGCCTATGAGACAATCAATCTTACTCAGGAATGCAATGCAATCATTCACAGAAAATTGCCTCAGAAACTGAAAGATCCATGGAGTTTCACCGTTCCTTGTACTATTGGAAAATTTTCTTTTAAAGCTTTATCTGATTTCGGTGCCAGTATAAATTTGATGCCCCACTCTGTTTATAGGAAATTGAGTTTGGGGAAGTGAAACCAACAACCATTTCAATACAAATAGCTGACCATTCTATCACATACCCTAAAGGTGTTGTGGAGGATGTCCTAGTCAAGGTAGAAAAGTTGATATTCCATGTGGACTTCATAGAAGGACATGGAGGAGGATGTTGAGATCCCGATCATACTAAGGAGACCTTTCCTAGCTACCAATAAGGCAAACATTAGCATGCATAGAGGTACATTAACCTTACAGGTAGGGGAAGAAAAGGTAGAATTCCAAATCTTTAAACTCCAAAGTTCAGATGATGAGGTATGTGCATGTTTAAGAGTTGAGTTAGCAAATTCTTTATATTATGACTGTGAAAAAATGTGCAATTTTGAGTGACTCCCTCGATACAGTGTTCAAGGATAAAGAGAATGTGAAAAAGGATGAATTCAAGGACATGAAACAATCCTAATGCATATACATGAGCCTCGTCTAGCTATGCACATTAAACAAAGTGCTTCTTGGGAGGCAACCCAAGTTTCTGTCATTTTTGTGTTAGATTTTATTTTCTTGTAGTTTTCTTTTATGTGTCTTTATTGTGTTTCCTTTGGCTTTGGGTTATAGGATCCCAAATTTTTCCTCCCTACCCCTCAAAATGATGAAATGATTGGATCTCCATTAATCAGGACAGTATTATTCACTTCCTTATCTTTTATGTGTTATTATGCATCTCTGAATATATTATACATTGAGAACAATGCATGTTTTACGTTTGGGCATGGGAGTACTTTGTGCTTAATGTTGAAAGTCCTGAGCATGCTCTGAATTTTTCTGATGAATCTTGTGCATATTCATGATTCAGACAGCCTAGGATGTGATCTAATTAATAAAATTTAGCAATTTTTTGAAATACGAGAGCATGTCCTAAAGTTGAGCTAAATTTAAATTTTTCTAGGATTCCAGTGCAATTGTTGAGCACTTAGCCTTATTTCTTTTAGTTTTGAAAGTTTATAACAAGGTTATTTTGTTCGAAAGTTTGATGTCACCTCGATAGGCTTAAGAACTGATTTAAGGGTCAATCTACAAGATAGTTTGTAAAGTATCAAGAATTATGTGAGAATGTTGCCTATATTGATTTTTTTTTTTGCATGTTGAAAAGAAAATAAAGTTTTTGCATGTTTGAGTCAATATATTATGTTTAAAAGGATCAGGGACAAAAAGATCTACCTCCACTTTGATCAGTTAGGCCACTCATAGAGTGAGTGCTCTAGGTAAGGGTCCCTACAGTAGATGTGTGAAAGCTAGGGTCCTTGAATTAAAAGTTAAAAAAAAAAAAAAAAAAAAAAAAAGAAAAAAAGGCAATTTTGGGTATTGTCTAACCCAATTTATGAATTTAAGTGCTTCAATGAGTAATTACATTCTTGAGTGTAGAATGGCTTAATGATTGGAACTTAGAGCCAGTGTAGGGAGATTAAATAGAGGACTTTATAAAGTTATTCTGGGCTAGTAAAGACTAAAAGAGGGAAGGTTAGGCACACACACACGCAAAGATGAGCAAAAATAAAATTTAAATTCTTAACAAATGGTTGTGCTTGAGTTCTTTATTTGATTGTTTGATTGTCCTAGTTCGATCTATGAGGCTTGAGTTATATTTATGCATTAGTGAAATCGTAATGTGGTTTTTTTCTATTTTCTCGAGACTAGCAAAAGCATAAGTTTGGGGGTATCTGATAGCACACAAAATGTGTTATCTCTAGGCTTTACTTTTGTTGGTCTCTATACCCTAGTCGGTGTTTTTCACGAGTTTATTCATTGAAATTTCAATTATCGAGCAATTGAAACGAAATCGGAGATTTTGGAGATACCATGGAAAATATAGAGCTAATGGAACATAAATTGAGAAGCCATGTCAAGCAAAGGAATGAATTAGGCAAGGATACCCAAGAGCATAGTGTTGAGACGCTATGTATAGCGTCTCAACACTATAGGTGTAGCTGCTCAAGCCCAAGATCTTGCATGAACAGTGTTGCAACGTTGTTTTGTAGCGTTGCAACGACCGAATAACGCATTTGAAGACCCATCATATCGGTAGCGTTAAGACGCTGTTGTATAGCATCTCAATGCTACCTGATTTTTACCAATTTTGTGCGATTCTTAAGGACAGCGTTGTAACGCTGTCCCTCGCATTGCAACGCTGCCGCGATATTATAAATAAAAAAGTTACTTATTGAATGAGAGAGCCGTTTTGGAGAGACCTAAACCCTAAACTCGATTTCTACACTCTTGGGAGTGGAGGACGAGAGTTGGAAGCTTGAGATCCTGACGTGCATCAGGAATGAGGATTGACACGTGACTTAGAGTTTTTTCTTTTCCTTTTAGTTGTAGTTCTTGTTATGGATTTTTGTTTAAGTTTAGATTTCGTTTTAGTGATTATGAGTGGCTAAACTTTAGATAGGAGATTGATGAAGGGCCTAGGACAACTTTAGATAGGGGATTGATGAGTGGCTAAAGTTGTCTTTGTCGAAGGCTCTATCAAATATATTTATAAACCTAAACCTCTAAAATTTGTAATAATAGTGGCCAGGGTCGATCACAGATATTGGATTTCTTAGTTCATTTAAGTACCGCAATTACTCTCACTTAACTTTATTTAGAGAAGAAATCATATGCAAACAAGCTAAACTAAAGAGCTAATCTAGAAAGCAAAAGATAAATGGAGACACAATAGGAGAGAAATATCCTAGGGAATCAATTTCACCAATTAGACTTATAGCGAAAACTACCAAGATTTGTCATGTAAATATTCCATAAGCCAAGAAGTGAGGGTATAAACTAACTCTTTCAAGCACAATTGACTCTCATGCAATGTTATAAATCTAATATCTCTATCTATATTTTAATAGCGTGCAAGGCATTAAGCAACTTCTTTTAAGGGCTTCTAAGAGAATTCTCCACTTTCACGCAAGAATTTACAAATAGTCGTGCAATTAAGTTCTAGCCTAAACAATACTTTTTCAAGCACAAACTCATACCAGTAAAACAAATAATATGTGATCAAGAGATTATAAGCATTAAATACATAAAAGAATGAATGAAACAAAAGCATTCAATTATGATATTTAATCAATTAAAACCTCAAGCCTAATGGCTACATCAAAACCCCAAGTATTAGGAACAAAAATACTTATATTCATACAATTAAACCTCTAAGTTTCTAATTTACAGCCACAAAACAGAAACTAAAACTAAAGGAAAATGAAGAAATTAGCAAACAATGGTCGATCCCGCGTTCCCGTCGTGATCTCCATGTCCCTCGAGCTTCGGATCTTCAAAAAATGCTCCACAAACTCTCTCAATTGCTCCCTAAACCCTCAATTTTAGCTCGAAATCAAGAATAGAGCTAAAACCCTAGAATTGGCCTCCCAAAACGGCGCCCCAAAAACTTGTTTATATAGAAAATCACGAGGCAACATTGAGACACTGTAAGCAGCATCTCAACGCCACAAGAAAAGTGGTTTACGCACGTTATTGGGATAAAAACAGCGTTTTTGCTTTTTCCATAGCGTCTCGACGCTACCCTACAGACAGCACTGACCATTTTTGCTATATCTCTTTGCTCGGGTGTTAGAATGACCTCCGCTTCAATGCGTTGGAACTGTGATTCAATTTAGAATCTCTCGGAACGTGACTTATGCTCAAATAACATCTTTAATCTTCATGAATTTTTAATTAAGCCTCAAAATGCTCCAATATCCACCAAGGTACTCCCAAACACTCGGTTTTGCTCTTCACGCTTGGTTTCTATAAAATTAAGAGAAATAGGCATAAAAACTCACAAAATAATATCAAAACTAGCACAAATAATAGGAAATAAGACAGCATAATTACATGTTATCACTAAACACCCAAAGACTTTCATGTGTGATAGGTCGGGGGCACTACCTTGCCAAAGTTCTTGTGGTGTTTTTAGATCTATGGCTGTGGACGGGCTCCTATTAATTATATAGCATGTCGTTGACACAATTTCCCCCCAAAAACTCTGAGGGAGCTGTGAATTGGACAACATGCACCTTACTCTTCTTCACCAGGGTTCGGTTCATTCTCTCAGCCACCCCATTTTATTGAGGTGTTCCTACAACGGTCAAGTGTCTAGCTATCCCCTTAAACTTACAGTAGTTTTTAAACTCATGGTTACAAAACTCAAGTCCATTGTCAGTTTTAAGTTTCTTAACTCTAAGGCCAGTTTGGTTTTCAACATAGGTAACCCATTCAACAAATTTATTAAATGTGTCAAATTTATTTTTAAGAAGATACACCCTCACATTTTTAGTACAATCATCTATAATGGATAAAAAATACCTAGTCCCTTCATTAGTGACAACATTCGATGGGCCCATAAGTCAGCATGCACATATTCTAGTTTTCTTTTAGCAGAGTAACCCAAAATTTAACTCTTTTACTTTTACCATAAATGCAATGTTCACACATATCTAGGTCTACATTTTTTATATTAGAAATAATTTGTTGTTTTATTAACTCCTTAATCCCTTGTTCACTCATGTCACCTAAGCATTTATGCCAAAGAGTAGTTTTGGAATTATCACTCTTCTTAACTAGATCACTTGATCCTATGATCCTTGAACCCTCTAAGGAGTATAAGGTTTCCCTAAGATACCCTTTCATTGCTACCAAGATGCCCTTCATGACTTTAAGCACACCACCCTCTAATTTTATGGTGTATCCTAACTTATCAAGCATACTAAGGGATATTAGGTTTCTTTTAACCTCATGTACGTACCTAACTCCAGTAAGAAGCCTAATATTCTCGACATGAAGTCTAAGCCTAATAGTCCCTTCACCTTCTACATTACAAAAGTGTCGGTTCCCTAACATGACCTTACCTCCTACACCGGTTCGGAAGTCTTCTAGCCATTCTCTATTAGGGGTCATATGGAAAGAACAACCTGAATCTAATATCCAAGTATCATCTTCACTAGTGGTACTAACCATAAGGGATTTGTTATACTCCTCACTTAGGTTTACGACACTAGTTTCTTCTTTCCCTTTACCCGATGACTTTTTCTTTCTAAGGTCAAGACAAAATCTCCTAATATGGCCTTCTTTTTGGCAATGATAGCAGTTCCTATTACTAGCCCCTCTAGACTTCGATCTACCCCTACTCTTGCTTCTATGTTTGTTTCGATTCTCAAATCTCCCTCTCACATACAAAGACTCACTATTAGTCTTTTTATTTTCTTGAACTCTTATAGCACTTAAAACAATTTCAGTAGACAAAGTATCCCTACCAAATTTCATAGCAAATTTCACATCATTATATGCATCAGGTAAAGAATTAACCAACACAATAGCATGATTTTCATCAGAAAATGTTTCACCTATATTTTCCATTTCAGAGATAACCCTATCAAATTCATCTAAGTTATCTTTCATGATTTTATTTGGTTCCATTTTAAAGCTAAAGAATTTAGACTTTAAAAATACTTTACTAGAAATTGATGCAACTTGATAGGTAGACTCTAACTTACCTCACAGTTTTACCTCGATATCCTCAATTCTCTTTTTTCGTAGAATGGTGTCGGACAAATGAAGGATGATAAGGCTATGTGTTACCTTATTCATCTCTTTGAGTTGATCCTCCGTTAGGCTCTCCGAAATCTCCTTAGCCTCCATAAGAGCGTAATCAACCTTTTGTTGACGGAGGATAGCCAACAATTTGATCTTCCATAGACCAAAATCTCCTTTGCCATCAAAACGCTCCACCTCGAACTTGGTACTCATTCTACATTAATTAAAGAAAAATGGATAGCAAGCTTTTTTCTAGAATAAAAAAAATCAAGAATAAAATAACAGAAAAAAAATTTTCATATTCTTTATTTCAAGAAAGTGTATAATAACCTATTTTATTCAAGAAAAAAGTGCTCTCAAACATGGATTTAAGCTCTGATATCAATTGTTATTAATCATCCAATATCACAACCCAAGTTATAGTCATTTTTAAGCAAATTAGAGGTGACTTTGAGCAGTTTTTTTCTGGAATTAAAGGGCTAGACAGAAACTTGAAGTTGCAGAAAAAACAGTAAAGTAAGAAAACACAAGACTTTATAGTGGTTCGGTCAATAGACCTACTCCACTTTGCAAAGGGTCTTAGAGGCCTTTGCAAGTCAATATTATTAGAGATTCAAGAAAGAAAAATACATAACATTTAAGAACAAGAATATATCTAAAGGATTTTACAAAGAACAACAGTAAACTAGAGAGAAAAAACACAAAAGAAAAGAAGAGAAGCAATACAACCTTTCTATATCAAAGATTTGCATCTAAGAGCAAAGAAACGATTTACCCAAAGACTATTTCAACCTCTTCTCTTAGATACCCTCACCGTCAGTAACAAGAAAAATACCAAATCGGGTATTTTTACCGATTCAAAACTTCCTACTGTTGTAGCACTTAAAAGAGAGAAATGTTCTGCACATGAACGGCGACAAGACAGCGTGAACAACAGAAAAGGGGCATCACCTTCTCCCTTTCTCATTCAGACTCATGGCAAAGAAGAAAGGGCACCAATGAATCAACTCTCTCTCTCTTTTCTTTCTTGGCTGAATGGCTTCCCCCTTTTTTCTCTCTATCTCTTTTTCTTTCTAAACCCTAAAAGAAACTCTTTAATGAATGATGCCTCACATCCATAATCATCATCCCACATGCCCGTACATCATACATATATATAAGAAAAATGGGTTGTACGAAAATGGCTATAGAAATGGTTTTACCATATCAAGAAGAGGTTAAACATAATTGGGCTCCTCCATCTTTGGGCCCAGATGAATTTGAGTCTTTTATCTTGAGAACAAGTTTTAAAAGGTCCAAATTAATTTTAATTTAGTTTAATCTATTTTAATTAAGCCTAATTTGAACTTAATTAATAAATAAATTAAACTTATGATAAATTGAAACCAAATTTATAACATATTTGAATGTGGTTGAGGATCATAACATGATGTGTGAGGGTGCAGGCAAAGGAGTTGATGGACAACTTCTTATTTTTAAACCCCCTTAAAGGTGTTTGATAGAGTCTCATCTAGCTAAAGACGTTAAATAAGCGCTTCTTGGGAGGCAACCCAAGTTTTTCCTAGCTTTCTTATTTTTGTTTTGTTACCTTTATAGTTTTGTTGGTTGATCTTTCACTTCCGTGTTTGATTTATGTTGTAGGAGCTCGAGATCTAAGAATAACTTCACATCTCCCCTGTTTAGGATTGTTCAGAGTCTTTCTGTGGATTCTCTCACGCTCCAAGGCAGTGTTGTTCTCCCTTCATATCTTTAATTGTCCTTCGAATATTTAGATAGATATATTAATTGATACATTGAAAACAATAAATAATTTAAGTTTGAGGGGGATGCATGCTTCTGCCTTGTTTTTTAGCTTTATTTAAAAAA
The DNA here is from genome assembly GCA_033996785.1 of Trichosanthes truncata. Classification (NCBI taxonomy): domain Eukaryota; kingdom Viridiplantae; phylum Streptophyta; class Magnoliopsida; order Cucurbitales; family Cucurbitaceae; genus Trichosanthes; species Trichosanthes truncata. The sequence continues at coordinate 14,397,407 of MU867261.1, read as the reverse complement.
ATTATGAGAATTATATGATGATTTTATTGCTTATGTGGTGATTACGACAACATATGATGTGATCTGAACAAGTGATATTGTTGCAATTTCTTCAAAAATCTGAAAGCATCATGTGGATTTTATTAAATTTGAATTTTGCTTTGATTTCCTTCCTCCTTGGGAAGCTGCTCCCTCGTTATCCATTACTCCCTCTCCTCGCGATCCCCCTTTGAAAAATGGTTGCTGCTGCAATTTAAAGCTCTCCCCAAATCTAAAATGAGGGTTGATTAGACGTTTCCAGGTACGTGGTAATCTCCCAATGGCTCTCGTGTCCAATTTGGTATATTGTATTCCAACTAAGTTAATGAAACACGTTACACGTGCAAGTTCCACACAAAATCTAGATCAAAAATATGCTCTAGCAGACTACCCAACTTCAACATCCTCAAACATTAATCTATTGCTTTGCACATTGACTTTATTCCTTCAATCTTTGCGCTTTTTACCTACATCCATTAAGGAACTTGGTCATCTAGCAATCAATAAACACCAAGCAATAATTATCAAAAGTAGGAAGATTTTGAATATAAGATACGTTCAATTTCTCCTAAAATTACCAATTATAAGCCTTAAGAACTCTTCTTTGAAGAGTTATCATTAGGCCACTCATTGAGCGAGTGCTCTAGGTAAGAGTCCCTGCAACAATTATGTGAAAGCTAGTTCCCTTGAGTTAAAGTAATGCAAGTTTGGGGTACCCGTAGTTGTTTTCAGGCACCGAGTGAGATATTACTTGCTTGATTGCTAGAAAACTGAAAAATTGGTGCTTAAGGCCATTGTAGGGGGGAGATAAATTGAAGATTTCATAAGCCTATCCTATGCTAGTAAAGACTAAATTAGGGAGGCTATGCACACACACGCAAGAAATGATGAGTTTAAATTTGAATTGTTCTTGATGATTGAGCATGTTAGATGATTTCTTTTAATTGTTTTTAGTGGTTATTTGGATCACTAAGGCTAGAGTCAATTGTTTGCAATTTTTTATTCATATGGTTGTGTGGTTTTGTTTTGCTCAAAACTAGCAAAAGTTTAAGTTTGGGGGTATTTGATAGCTTGCACATAATGTTATCTTTATCCTATTTATTTGGCTAGTTTTAGGCATAATCTGTGAGCTTTGACGTTGTTTTATGTTGATTTTACATAAACCGAGCATAAAGAGCAAAACCAGAGCTTTGGAGAGTTTTTGGTTGATTTTGAGAGCAAAAAGGATGATATTTTGAGCTAAGTATGGATGGAAGTTATTTTGGGAAAAAGGACCCGAGAGAATGGCATCTCAATCCCACACATGGCGTCAAGACGCCATGGATTGTCTTGCAAACTCAAGAGATGGCATCGAGATGCCCAAAATATATGGAGAATGCAATTCTTCATGTAGCGTTGAGACGCTGTTTTCAGCATCGAGACACTGGAGGCACGTGCCTTAAGCTATACCATGCATTTCGAGACGTTGCCTCTAGTATCTCGACGTTGTATTAGGAGAGGTATATATTCATCATTTTGTGCTCGATTTGGTAGAGAAAGATTTAGGGTTTTAGACACCTTTTATGGATTGGTACTGTTTGGGAGTATTTTGGAAAGTTTTGAAGTGTTGGATCATGATTCGAGGCCCGAGATTGACGTGGATGGAGGCAAAAGCTAAAGATCGACTCATTTATTACTTTCCTTTGTCACTTGTCTTTAATTTTGTATTGAACCCATGTTTTGGATTGAGAATTTGGGATTGTATTTGCTAAATATGAGTGACTAATTTCTCATTCTAGGGAAGTTAATGTAGCTTTTGGACTTCTCAATCATTAATTAATTAGTTATTGATTATTGTGTTTCATAATTTTCCATTCTTGCTTAATGCTTTTATGCTTCTAGCCAAAGTGTAAATGAGTTATTTCCTAATTTGAAACTCAACGTAGGGGAATTATATTTAGAATTTAGAATGCATGACTGTTAATTAATTATCTGAGTGATAGTGTGCTTGTTAATTAATTAATAGAGGTTGTAACGAAGGGTCCTAATGCCTTGGTTAATTAATTAGCACTACGGACACATAGGTTAGTTAATCAATCAATGAGAATTGGTTGAGGCTGACAAAAGACACCACGAAAGTAGAACTTCTAGACTTATGGGTAATGTGTTAGATAATTTTAGGAGTGTAATTAATTAAGATTGAAAGTCCAATTAGTGAAGTTAAATTCCCTAATGCAATCCTATGGTAACCAATTAAATAAGTGAAGGATTTGAATGGTAATGTGAACAAAAATAACAATAGAAAATATGAGATTTGGTTAAGTTTCAACCTTAAGTAATAATGCTAACAGATTGCGACATAGTAACCACATTTTACCTTGTGTTATCAATCGGATACATCTCCTATTCAACCTTGATTCAAGACCCCTTAGGAGTCTAAGTAATTTCTCATATATGTTTATAGGATACTTATCTTAGTTTATTAAACAGACAATCCTTTTAATCTTATAGCGTGCCTTATGTCTAAGGTCAACAATGAAGTCCTATGTCTAGGCACTTTTCCAATATCCCTTTTACGAAAACTGTTTATTGTCCAACCCTTTCAGTATCATACTCAATATTGCATTCTAATTTAAGTGGTCAAGTTAAAATAACATTTAGTATCTAAATTCAGTAAAAAAAAGAATAAGCACAGGGAAAGTGGGTGACAATCAAGAACAAAGTGTTAAGTATCTCATTCCTTAAGAGTATCCACAAAACAGAATCCTTAAAGAGAATTTAGCTCATAATGAGATGAATGAAAACACAGTACTTCATTAAATAAAAACTCATAGTTACAAGTGTTGTGATTTATGCCCTAAAGCCTCGCAATTAACTATTTATTTAATAATTAATAATAATTTTGATTATTCTATTTGCAATATAATATTATCCATTGTATGAAAAATCCAAGGTTACTAGTATAATCTTGAACAGTATGTAGTTAACATACGGGAGGATCATCTTCAAGAAATAACCTAAAGGGTCATAGTATATGGATAAGGTTGGGTGTCTTATCTTGGTAACACTATTGATACGGCCCACTTTGTAATAGTTACAAATGATTTGATCCAAATCGTTCATGTGGAGACGTGAGTTAGAGTATCTTATACAATGAGTTTGTATAAGACTGGACCCCAAAATATTTAATCTCTCTTTATAAATCCGTCAATTGAGAAAATTAATATTTCATCATGATGATCATATGCAACTCAATTTTAATCCTGAGTAAGTTATGAACTCCTGCCTATGAGGGCTTGTCCTTTGATTTGCATAGGTGAGAGTGGCTTTTGTAGCCGATTCAATAACCCTATCATTTTGGAGACTTGACCAAATAGGGACCTAGGAACATAATTTCACAAGATGGAATTCACTCCTTCCCATATAGGGTAAGTAGATGAGTAGTTCCCTTAACTGCTAATTTTGGGACTTGAACAATGGGGCCCCACCCTCTCACTTTCTCAAGACGGACTTAGTTTATGGTTGGGTAGTAAACAAATTGTTTATTAGAGGATCAGTGGTACTTAAGGTATAAGATGTAATTACAGGGGTAAAACGAACTTTTGATCTAGCTGTAATTACGAACAACTCGTGAAGGATGGACTTGCATGTAGTGATTGTATCCATGGACACAACTTATCCTACAATGCATAAGAGTGCAACTCCAGGTCTATAATGGAGTGACCCATGAGTTAATGAATGAAAATTGATTAATTAAATAGTTTAATTAATTACTTTTGTATCATTGGAGCTTATAACATGTAGGTCCATAAGGTCTCCTTGCTAACTCATAGTAATTAATTTTTCTATTTGCCTTTACAAATTATGATATTTGGTTGCTCAGTCTAAAATTCAAATTTACAGCAATTGGGTTGATTTTTACTCTAAAAGTTACTGAATTAATTGTGTGTTTGATCAATTAAAGAAGTGGATGGTTCTCTGAAGAATATGAGATGCACATTTTATGTTGCCAACATAGTATATGATAAAAGACTTTGTAAAAAACTGTTTACAAAGGAGAATTGGACAATGGAAAGATTGTAGCTGCGAAGAGATTAGAAGGAGTTTTACAAGGAGATGCAGAATTTTGGGCAGAGGTCAGCATCATTGGAAATATTAACTACAAAAACTTGGTGAAATTATGGGGCTTTTGCATGAACAATGTCTCGAGTGGATTCTTCATTGTGATGTCAAACCTCAAAATATACTTCTTGGTGAGGCTTTGGAACCCAAAGTTGTAGATTTTGGAATGTCTAAGATATTTTGAGAAATCAATAAAAGTGGATTCTCAAAGGTGTGAGGGACAAGAGGGTATTTAGTTCCAAAATGGTGATGAACCTTAAGATTGATGCAAAGACATATGTTCTCTTTTAAAACCTTAGTGGTTTTAAAAGAAACATTTTCTTCCAATGTTTCTTTTAAAATGCAGAACTTGTGTCAAGCTGATTTGATATTTCTGAAAACTTCAAATTTTTTTCTTGTTAGCTTAAATCCTAAGTTGGAATTCTTATGCATATTTAGCTCCAATGTTTGTCTGAACTTAATGCCGATGAGTTAAAATTGAGAATAATTTTTTAATTTCATTCCCAAACTGCGTGTAATTTACACATTTCAATTTTCTGCTAATGTTTCTAGATGTCAGAAAAATCATCAGAAAAGCATTGCGCTGATGAGGTCGTTGAAATTGATGGGTTGAAAAGTGAGGGACCATGGCCTGACAAGAATGAGACTCTATTTATTGACTTAATGGATGAAGAGGTTGCAAAGGGCAATCGACCAACCACAACATTTACGAGGACTAGTTGGAATTATATGAGAACCCAACTGAATGCTAGTACTGGATATGCTTATACTCATGATCAATTGAAAAATAAGTTCAACAAATTAAGACAAATTTACAAAGACTTCAAAAAAATATTGAGTGATGTGTCAGTAAATGGTTGGGATCCATTATTGGGCACTATCACCCTAGAAGAGGAGCAATGGAATGATCTTTTTAAGGTATAAATTAACAGCAAGTGTTTTCCTTTTCAATGTCTACTCTTCTATTGAACTATGATTGGTTTTATGCACTATTGTGAAATTTCTTATAGGTCAATAAGAGAGCTAAGAGGTTTAAAAAAAGTGGCTGCCCGCACTATGCAAAGCTTATGAGAATTTTTGGAGATACTACAGCTACAGGTGCAAATGCTTGTCCATCGACAAAACTTCCTTCAGATTCTGAAGATGAAAATGATGTTGGAAGCAATACAAATCTTATTGGTGAAGATAGTGGTCATGAAAAAAGTAGAAAACGAGTTCGAAACAAGAGAGACGAATTTAGCAATTTCATGTCTTCATTTATAGATGTGTATGCTGAGAGTGCCAAAAGAAGAAATGACATCCTCGAAAAAAGATCTTTTAATTATATCGTTAGTCAAGTTGAGGAAGGTCAAACATCAAAAGAAAAAGGTGTTGTCGATGAGGAGTTGTTGGAATGCTTCAAATTTTTGAATGCAATGGAATATATTGATGGAGAAGCTTATACTAAAGTACTTTAACTTTTGCATGGAGATGTTGCTTGGAGAAAGTTATTTTTGCTCATGCGTGATGCGAGGAAGAAAGATTTCATACGTAGTATCTAGATTTCACTGTGCTTTTGTAGTATCTCATTCGTATGAAGAAAATTATTTTTGGTTTTTTGGATTTTTTTTTTTTTGGCTTTTTGACTCAAACTTTAAGCTTGGTTGTGTTGATCTTGTATTTCTAGTGACTATTTTTGGGATGTTACTTTGTATTTTAATGTCATTTACTTTTTCACATATTAAACTTGAACATCGAATTATGTGGTTTGATTATATGGTTTCATGTTGCTCATGCTTGATTTAGGGCTATCCTTATGGATTTAATTCAAGACAATGACTTGAATTTTGATTCTGATGATGACGATGATGTTGTATACATCTTTTTCAACTTATTGTTTGTTGGCTTTCACAAGATGCAATCTTCTAGATAACCATGTAGAACATCTTTACTAAAAGGTCATGATTATGTGATTGAGTTGTTAAATGGCAACGACATAAGATGCTTTGATTGCTTTAGGATGAAAAAAGGTACATTCATAGCTTTTTGTGAAGATTTAAAAGCGAAGACGAATTTGAAAACTTCTAGGTATTTTACTGTGCAAGAGAAAGTTGCCATTTTTTTATTAATCATATCACACAAAGATAGAAATCGTATAGTAGCATAAAGGTTTCAACATTCAGGTCAAACTATTTCTCGAGTTTTTAACCTTGTTTTGAAAAAGGTTTGCAAGCTTGGAGTAGAAATTATTTGTCCACCAAACTTAGAGAATGTACCACCAGAGATCACATCCAAGCCTAAATATTATCCTTTCTTTAAGGTAAGGCTTTAATTTTTTTTCACAAACATAACATTTTGAAAATATATTTATGATCATGTATATTTTTCAGGATTGTATTGGTGCGATTGACAACACTCATATTGCTGCATGTATTCCAAAAACGAACAAATACCATTTCGTGGTAGAAAAACTGACACAACATGGAATATAACGTGTGTTTGTTCGTTTGATATGTTATTCACATATGTCATGTCTGGTTGGGAAGGATCAACCAATGATTCTCGCATACTCCTTGAATGTATCAGATATCATGGGAATAAATTTCCTATGCCTAAAAGAGGTATATAATTATGTGTTATTTATATTTTAATTCAACCTTTCACTTTATCATAAGTTTTTATGTGTTTTATGTTATGCAGACCAGTACCATCTTGTTGATTCTGGATATACAAATATGCATGGATTTTTAGCACCATATCGCAGTCAAAGATACCATTTACGAGATTTTAGATAAAGGAGAAATCAACCTCGAGGTAGGGAAGAAGTGTTTAACTATCGACATTCTTCACTACGAAATGTTATTGAATGTTGCTTTGGCGTGTTGAAGGCTCGATTCCCTATTCTTAAACAAATGTCTCCTTACCCGATCAACACACAAAAATATTTACGAACAGCATGTTGTACTATTCACAATTACATTAGATTGAATGATCGTCAAGATGATCGCTTCAATGATTTTAGCAATGAATCAATGATCGTTGAAGATCCACAGAGTTTGCCGGACAATTTACAGAGTAATATAATTGAGTTAGATGTGAGCCAACATCATTTAAGGCGAATGGCTCGAGTAAGAGACAACATTGCAGATCAAATTTGGGCAACATGTGAAGGATAAATACAATTTTATTATTGTTTTTAATTTTGCATCGGGACTTACTTGTAATAGATACTATTTTTTAGTATAATTTGCATTAGATATGTTTTTTTTAGTGATATTACATTGAGATATTGATAATTACTTTTAATATTATTTTAATGCATGCTATATCTTTTTTATATTATACATATTAAACTCTATTTATACTAAAAAAAAGGAAAAAAAAAAAGAAACGAGAAACAGTTATCAAACAAATATATGTTTCTGTTTCTGTTTCTTTTTTTTTTTTTTCAAGAAACAAGTTTCTAGTTTTTAAAAAACAAGAAACATGCAACAGGAAATAGGAAACGGGAAACAGGAAACAGGAACATTATCAAACAAGGCCTTAGTAAGTAGTTTCTATATGTTGGGTCTGTCTACTTGTGTGTTGTTGCCTTAGCTAGAGTGAATGTAATTTTGCAATTAAAACACTCCTAATGTGCAAGTATACACAGTCTAGTGCAGCAAGTGATAAGTAATTTAATCATTCTCCACAAGGATTAGCTAATGAATTTCACCAAGTTGAACTTAATTTCTAATGAATTGAAGGGTAACCAAAAGAAAATAAAAAATTCATGTTTCCAAGAGTAACTTTAAAACTAAACAACATGCAACAAACTCAAAGTAAATAAAGTATAAAATGACATAAAACAGCTTAACAAGCAAAAGTACTCATAGGTAAAAGCAAGCTCGGATCAGGGGTTTCTTATACTGTTTTGAGAACTAAATGCTAGAGCAAAACTTATGCTATTTCACACCACATAGCATTCCAACACTGAATCTTTCCAGATTTCCTTAACTAGTAGCTAAACTCCCATTTAAACTACTTAAATTAGGCTCATTACTTGTATGCATTAAGTGGGTGATTATCCCTAACCTACCCATTGCACTGCAAGCTAACTTGTAATCAATCTTAATGTGATTTGAAGCAACCAATTCCCTGTTATTTTTTTCAAAATGTAAGAGAATGATAGATGAAGAAGGTTGGCTAAACATAATTCATCAAGCATTAAAAACACTTCAAATCAGTGTGAATCAACATAAATACAACTTAGCTTGAGCTTCATTACAATATAAGAGTCCCTAATCCTTGCCTTAAGCTATTTAGCTCATAATGATAGAATTTAAACTACTCAAAACTACAGCAAACTCCATTACAAATGTCTAAGAATAAAACAGCAAAAATGAAGAAGAAGAACAGTAAGAGAATAAGAAAATTTCAACTGAGGATGCTTCCAAAGGACTCCCTCCTTTTTCTTCAACTCCTCTTCCCAATGGGGATTTCTTAGCTCAGCTCCCCCTTCTTCCTTTCTGTAGCTCCTTCCTTTTTTCTACCTCAATTCTAATTCCAAAATTCCACGCTTATATACTCCCTTTATCCATCAATTTCAGGGCTGATTGGAAAACTTTTATACATAGGCAACATTCTATTGGTCCACATCTCTCCAGCTGGCTTAAATTGGACAGCTCAATTAATGAAAATCCTTGCACGTGTGAGTCAAGTGGCCTCTCAGTGAAGAAATGCTTCGACAATCCTGCTCTATTAGCCACACTGTAGCTTCCAACTCTTCAATCATTAAGCCTACTTTCACCTGAGGCATAAATTGCAAGATTAAACTCACAATTAACCAAGATTATGCCATTTATCAATACCATTAGCTTAGCTCAGCCAAACAAGTGAAAATACACTTACTTAGGGACTTAAACAACCAAAATACCTTAACAAGCAAGTTTAGTCAAGGAAATTAAGAAGGAATTTAGGCAAGAATAACTCTTTTATGAAGAGTTATCATGTGCTAGCATATTGTGTACCTTAATTACATTATACTTATGATATATATGAATATTCTCTTAAATCTCTATATGTTCTGAAATGTTGTTTGTGTTGAGCTGTGTTGTTGAGATATGTTGTGACATTTAGTATGCTACGTTGTTGTGATATTTTATTTGTGGTAAGCATGCTGCCCTATTGAGATTGTTTGAAAAGAAGCATACTTCTTTATGTTGTGAGCATGTTGTGAGCATGTTGTGGTTTTGGGCATAATGCATGGTCTAGAAAAATGTTTTAGGATGTATTTTTCTAAATGGTTGTGACCCTTTTAGTGAGAGGACCTAGAGTTCATGATAAAGGAAAGTAAGAAGGACATTAGGGCCTCAAGTATAGATGGTCAATGGTTGATATCGTATTAGAGAAATTTATATAGTTCATGTTAAGTATGAACATTGAGGTACCCGAGTACAAGGGTCAGGGATCGATATCCATATTAGTTTGCATCTGATATCGAGACACTTGGGTACAAAGGTCAGGTATCAATATTTGTGGTAGGTATATTGGGGATATTGAGGTGTCTGGGTAAAAAGGTTGAGGGTCAATATTCTCCATGTAAGAGTATCAGCGTACCCGAGTACAAAGGTTAGGAGTGCATAGGGCATGTTAAGTATGAAAATTGAGGCCCGGGTACAAAGGTTGGGAATCGATATTCGTATTGGTTTACACAACCATCGAGGTGTCTGGGTACAAATGTCAGAAGTCAATATATGTTGTAGGTATATGGAAGTTGTTGTGTGATCGGGTACAAAGGTCAAATGCCAATATCGTCCATATATAAGTGTTGGGGTACTGGGTACAAAGGCCAAGAATCGATACACTAGCATGTAGAGCAAGTGAGGCTCTTGTCAATTTGACTGGTGTTGAATGTTATGTTGGATATCGAGGTGCCTGGGTGTAAAAGTCAGGGTTTGATATCCTCCATAGGAGGTTAGTGTCAGGTCTTGAGTACAAAGGCCAGGAACCGACTAGCTAAGTTAGGTGATTATTGTGTTGTTGGTAGTTGAGTTTGACTTGGAGATATTGATCTTAATTAGATACATGATTACGATCCTTGAATTGAGTATGATTATGTTTGTTACTTGTTCTATATGAATGTTGAGCATGTTTAACTTGTATGTGGAAGGCATGGTGTTTGCTTTGTATGATGTATGTTGTTTGGTGGCTCATCAGGTGTGAGCTACTTACTCAGTACATGTTATGTACTGACCCACCATCAGATTTTGCAGGTGATGTGATGATTACTATGAATTTGGTGATGTTGAAGAGGAAACGTGATGGGAAGAGACCATTGGCTAGTTAACCTATTTCCTTTGAAGTTGCTTCTAAGTGTTGCTAGATCATTCTTTTGACTTGCTTTTATCTTTAAGTTGGAGCTTAGTGTTGAAGGTTAGGTTTATGTTGTAGTTGAGATGTTGGATTACTAAAGTGTTTCTTGCTTTTTTAGTTGGACATTTGTAATAGAAATGTTAGTTACTTTACTATTATGGTTTGGGTTGGCCTTGGAGTTTAACAAAGTTAGTTTTGTGCATATCTAGATTGTTGATTAGTTCTTATTCTCTAGAAGTTTATGGAGTGGAAGTTGTTATCTGGTTATCTAGTCTTAGAAGTGTAGCATCCTTATCTAACAGGTGTCAAAAAAGTTGGGTAGTTGTCATAGGTACATTGTTATGCTGTCGAAATTTTTGGAGCATTACAATTGTAAGCTTAGCAACGTTCCCTATTTTAGGTTGAATTCTTAGGGCATTACATATTTCTTATTTGATTATTTATTTGTGAGTGTCCATCACACGGTTCCAATATTACTTTCTTTCTTACATTTTGTTTTTACTTAAGTTTGTTGTTGTTCAAAGAAAGAAAGAAACAAAAGAAACAAAGAAAGCACAAGAAAAAGGAAAAAAGAAAAGAAGAAAAAAAGAAAGGGAAGCAATAGTTTCATATTTTTGAATTTTGTGCTACAAATTGTATTACTTAAAACCAGGGGCAAATCTACGTTCCTCTGCCCCCCTGAAATTATTGGTTTATTAATATTTATACCTATCTTCGTACAAAATAGAAAAAACGTCTTCTTGTTTGTTGGTCAGAGGGGGAACGAATTTGTGCTAGATCTCAAAATTCTAAAGTTCGAAACAAGCGGGGCACATGTGTTTTATTTTAATTTCATTTCATTTTAAAAAAAAAAAAATAGTTCAACAACATTTAGGGGCCGTTTGGTTTAAGGTTTGATTGGAAGATTGTGGGTAACATATGTCTGAAAATAAAAAATATGAAAATATGATGTCTGAAAATCAAAGATAACTATGATTGGCATGGGAATGTTATCATATTTTTTATGAAAATAAATAATATTTGTGTTTGATTGGTGAAATTAATTCTAGAACATTATATAATTGTGAATTATTAACTTAATAAACTGATTAAATTTAATTATAAATAATCAATATAAATGAATTGATTTTAAATAATTCAGGAATAATTTTAAGTACATAATTAATTATAATTATTAAAAAAATATGATTTCTATTAAATTATTCAATGGAATAATTTTAACCTGTTTTATTATTAGCTTATTTAACTAATATTTAACAAATGGTTTTTAAAATGAGTTCTAATGAAAAAATAATTTAATTGATTTAATATGTTTACTTAATATATTTTTGAACTAGTTAGTATTTATTACAATGAAATAATTAATTATATTCATATTAAACATTATTATAAATAAATAAATATTTATTTATTATATTTTTATTATTTATTAATTTTAATACAATTTTATGAATTATTAGATTAATGTAAACATATTTTGAAAAAATAAATTAATTAGATAACATAAACAATTACAATAGATATATAAAAAACAATTAAAAGCAATAAAAAGTAGGGAGAAAAAAATGGAAAACAATTGGAATGGGAAAATACCCACACATTTGTGAGGGTATGAGATATCCTCTTCCATGGGTATATGACATTTCCAGGAATAAGTTATTCACATTCCCACAATGACAAACCTTATAACAAACAATGTGATATTAATCACATTCTCATTCCCACCAATTATTTCCTTGAACCAGAAGACCCCCTAACATTTGGGAGTGGGAGGATTTGAACCTCTAATCTCTTGATCGAAGGTACATGCCAATTACAGTTGAGCTAAGCTCACTTTAGCTAAAAAAATAACTAATTCCATTTTAAAAGATTTGTGATAAATATTTCAAAATTCATTATTCTCATATATTTAGGGGTTTATTATAATTATATAATTAATATTACTTAATCTAAATACTATAAATGTATTTAAAATTATTATTTACATTAATGTTAAATTACAAGTTTAATCCTTGGATTTATAAATCTATGTCTCATAAGTCTCTAAATTTTCAATTTTATTCTAATAAGTTACTAAATTTTAAAAATGTTTAATAGATCCATGAACTTTCAATTTTGCATCCAATAGATATCTCAAACACATTCAAACTTTTTAAGAATTATTTGTTCTATTAGACATAAATTTAATTTTGTGCCTAATTAAACCTTAAACGATCAATTTTGTATCAAATAAATACATGAATTTTAAAAAATGTTGAATTGGTTGAGGACATACTAAACACAAAGTTAAATTTTATGTCTAATAGAATATTTAATTTTTTAAAATTTAAATATGTCAGAGACCTATTTGATACAAACTTGAAAATATAAGAATCTATTAAAAATAAAATTGAAAGTATAGGGACTTATCAAACACTTTTTAATATTCAGGGACTAAACTCATAATTTATCCTTATATTACTTTGTTCTCCCTCCCCCAGCGTAAAGTTTTGGATTGACCACTCCTTATAACTTTGTGCTCTGAAACTCTAATGGCCTCTAACTTTCATCTAAAATGAAGCTCTACAAGTCTACTTTATATCTAGAAAGTTTCAAAGCTTTTAGGGGGTGTTTGGAGCAATGGGTTGGGTTGGGTTGTTTTGGAATCCAAATCCAAACCCTTGTTTGGACCACTGTGTTCAAAACCCAATGGTTTTGAAACACAACCCCATGGTTTTGCATAGTGAAATGGGGGGGTTTGATTTCCAACACACCGGTTTGCTATTCATTTGGCACCTATTTTCATTATCACGTTTTCTTATCTCTCTCCCGTCTCTTCCATTGTTTTTTTTAATTGATATCTCACATCTTTTTTGTAACAAACAATAAATTATTACAAATGTTTGTTTTATACATGCCATAACTTAACCAAATTTCGTATTTGACAAAGTAATTATTTTTCATTGGAAACTCATTTTTTTTTTTTGAAAAACAATAAATTATTACAAATATTTTGTTTTTTTATACTTGTCATAAACCTAACCAAATTTGATATTTGACCAAGTAATTATTTTTCATTGGAAACTCACATTTTTTTTTTTTGTAAAAAACAATAAATTATTACAAATATTTTTTTTTATACTTGTCATAAACCTAACCAAATTTGATATTTGACAAAGTAATTATTTTTCATTGGAAACTCACATTTTTTTTTTTGTAAAAAACAATAAACTATTATAAATGTTTTTTTTTATACTTGTCATAAACCTAACCAAATTTGATATTTGACAAAGTATGTTGATTTTTCATTGGAAACTCACATTTTTTTGTAAAAAACAATAAATTATTACAAATATTTTTTTTATACTTGTCATAAACCTAACCAAATTTGATATTTGACAAAGTAATTATTTTTCATTGGAAACTCACGTTTTTTTTTTGTAAAAAACAATAAACTATTATAAATGTTTTTTTTTATACTTGTCATAAACCTAACCAAATTTGATATTTGACAAAGTATGTTGATTTTTCATTGGAAACTCACATTTTTTTTTTGTAAAAAACAATACATTATTACAAATATTTTTTTTATACTTGTTATAAACCTAACCAAATTTGATATTTGACAAAGTATGTTGATTTTTCATTGGAAACTCACATTTTTTTTGGTAAAAAATAATAAAATATTACAAATATTTTTTTTAATACTTGTCATAAACCTAACCAAATTTGATATTTGACAAAGCAATTATTTTTCATTGGAAACTCACATTTTTTTTTTGTAAAAAACAATAAATTATTACAACTGTTTTTTTATACATGCCATAAACCTAACCAAATTACCCAACTTACACAAAGGATTCTACAACTAACCAAAGATTGCCACTAAAATAAGGAAAGGAAAAAAAAGAGACCATAGTAGCAAAGGAAAAAACAAAAAACAAAAACTACACAACCCTAGGGTTCAGAACACTGCACTCAAAACACTGTTTCCTGATTCCCAGGGTTCAGAACACTGCACCCCAAACACTGTTTTCTGATTCCCAGGCTTCAGAACACTGCACCTCAAACACTGTGTTCTGATTCCCAGGCTTTCAAACCCCCCAGAACAAACCCTCCAGGGTTCCGATTTCAAGGGTTCTGATTCCGAAACGGTGCTCCAAACGCCCCCTTAGTGTTCTTTTGATCAAGCAAAAACAGTGAGGAATCAAGCTAGTTCATACTCCACTGTAGCAGAATGTCTAATACCATACCAACTTTCTTTGCTTATATCTTATTACTCTTGAACTTAATTTTGTTCAAATTAATATCTGTTGTGAATCTCTTTGAGTCTACTTTATGCTGAAAATTTTCAACTAATTTGTGTTTCATTAAGGTAAGATAAATGATGGGAAAGCAGAAGTTGTCTAGAGTGGGGGAAAAAACAGTACGAAACAATGACTGTCTTAAAATTCTACTACCAAATCTAACTCTTTCCTTCATTTTATTTCATGTAATCAATACTTTCTTTTTTCAGGTAAATTTCAGACCTTTAAATTCAATTTGGAGTAAAAAAAATTACACAAAAGTACTCCTTTTTGCTAAAAAAATCCTTTCTGACACCAAATAGTGCACTAATAAACTGTCGACTATACCACCTGTCGACTGTTTTTATTTTAGACCTTATATCTCTTTATCCTCTAATCCAAATCAACTTTTAACTATCAAAGTTTAAACTTTGAAGTGTCTACTCATATTCCTTGTTGGTTTTGAACCAAAATCTTCTGTCCACACCAAATATCATCAATTTGAAATTTGTTGCTCACTATTTATTTTGTCCAACCACTGATCTGAATTTGAAGTGTCCTACGACCCAAACCAAAACTCAAAATTATGTTTCAAACCCACATAGAAAATCATTAGGGAGTATATTTTCATTTTCCACCAATTTCAGTCCAATCCAAGTTGCATGTGCTAAAAACCAACCAGAAAACCAAATAGTATTTAGACACTACTCACCCAAATAGCAGTTACTCGGTTTTGACCTTCTTACTTTCAAATGGATATTCATCCAAATGCAATTTCAGTCGTATTATGTGTTCTTAGATCAATTACATGTATGAATATGCTTTTATTTTCAAATTAGCACGAGTCATTTGCTCACATCAATAGCTTCAATTCGAGTATGTTGTTGAATTTTGCTATTGCATTGAGTTATCGAGTAGCCTATCTTGTTTACTAAATTTATCCCAACTTGGAATAGTTCTCTTTTTGAAATTTTACATACTTAAACTAGACTTATTGAGCTTTCCAAAAAGGCTTTTAAAATTGAATTTTCATGAGTGGATTGTTCACACCAATGCTTTAAATTTAGCTGACATTTTGGAAATATTTCTATTGATTGCTCTTTATAGTATGTTGTCTTAGATTTTTCTTCGTTTCTTAATTGTGTTTCTTTCTTTTTGTTCTTCTCTTCTTTGTGCTCTAACTTGTGCTTAATCCAATTGTTGATTTGTCACAAACAAGCAAGCTTGGTGAATCTTGCTTGTGGCAAATCAAAGGAATCACTTAGCTAAGTTAGTTTGTGAACTCTAAGTTTTACACCTACTTATTTTGTCCTTGTGAGAGTGAGCTAAGCAACTTCCCAAGTTGAGTGTTAAACACGAGTGGACGAGTGGACAAGTGAGAGAGAGCATATTTGTAAGGTCCATATTTTTTTTTCTAACCTTTCTTGTAGCCATGTCAACATCCACAAAAGGAATCTGAATAATGAAGGAAAAAGCTAGTGACAACATGGTTCGTAATGATGTAGAAGGTGTGAATCAAAGCCTAGATCTAATTAAAACTATGCTCCAAAGAATGGAGAAAATGCTAGAAGCTATGAAGAGGCCTCAAGCACTAATTGCACCACAAACTCCTCACAAAAGGAAGATAGGTCAAGAGAGATAAAGAAGCATCAAGTTGCCTGCATTTCATGGCACAACCAACCAGGAAGAGTATCTTCAATGGAAAAAGCAAGCGAAAATCTTCTTTGAATGCAACTACTTGAGTGAAGAAAGAAAGGTGTGTATTGTTATATCTCACTTTCAAGACTATGCTCTGACTTGGTTGAACAAATTATAGTCTTATAGGCATAGGAACCAATTGCCAAGGATTTAAACTTAGAGTGAATTAAAGAAGATCATGGACACATCATCCCCAAAGCATACTCCAAATTGAAAAAGTTTAATCAAGGAGACCAAGATGTGAAATCCTATTACCTTAAGTTGCTAGCCCTAGTGGAAGAACTTTGTGTTTATGAAGAGAATGAAGTACTCATGAATCGATTCTTTAGGGGGCTTAGTGAAGACATTGCCAAGAGAGTTTCTCTCCAACCTTGCTACACTTTGAGAGAAATGTTGCACTTAGCTCTCAAGGTTGAAGGAAGACCACTTAAGAAAAGTTTGAGGTGTTCTATTACTAAGCCTAATGTTAACGATCATGATGTTGGACTAGGAAATACGGGACTTAAAAAAATTACATGCTAGTGCCACCACTTCTTTTGTGCCTACTACTTCTTTTGTGCATAATGTTCATAAAGAAGCATTTGCAAAGTCAAGCATGTTATAAAAAGATAAGCATAAAGCCGAATGCTTAGAAATTAAACTCATTAAGCATTTTGATATTCAAGAAAGAGCCAATGGTTAGAATAGTGATGTGTTGCCACCTATTGGTGAAATATTGCACCATACTTTACCATCTCATTGTGTACTTTCATGTGATGAACACTTATCCGTTTCCACTATAGAGAACCTAAAAGTGCATGACCCTAATGTTACTCCTTTTATTGTCTTTCTATGTCAAGATGAAGTAAGTGCTAATCCATGTATTACATCACATGAATCTAGTGCCAAGCACTTAGAGATTGAATTACTTGACTTACATGATAATTGGCGTAGGGATAAAAACGAAGAGCCTAGAGTTAGATGTTTCAAGGTCTATGCTATCACATTCACAAAACAACACATTCTTAAAATTTTGAAACACAAAGAGTGTCATCTAACAAGAGACCTTAAACCATGTATGTGAATGAATGAACGTTTACTCCGCAGTGGAAGCATTGGATCGTTTTTGATTTTATTTAAAATTAAATTGAAATTTAAGGTTAAGCAAACTTACTTGGAGTAAATATGGAGATATTTCTAGCGGATCTTTATCTCCTCCATAAAATCCTCCTGGCAATGACTCGAACACAAGACCAAGGCTTGTGGGAGCCTCTTGAAAGAAAATCCACAAAGAATTGGACAAGAATAGGTCTAGAGAGAATTCATTAATTCTCTATTGAGGAGATATGTGTTATGTCTAATGGCTCAACCCAATGGTCCTATTTATAGAGACCAAAGGAAAACCTTTGCCATAATTAAAATATTATATTTTAATATATAATATATTAAAATATATCTTATATTTATTTGAATCTCATTCAAATCTCCTACGATATTTATTTATTTGAATCTTATTCAAATTCTATAAATATCTTTTATTTAATGTATCTAATATACATTAATTATTTTAATATTTAATGTATCAAATACAATAAATATATTTTCCTTATATATTTAATATATCTAATATATTAAATATTAATTTCAACATTTCAAATTTTTCTTTCAACTAAATTGATCTTTGGTCACAAGCAAGAGTTCATAACTCACTCAAGATTAAGATCGAGTCGCATATGATCATCCTGATGAAATATTAATCTTCTCAATTAACAGATATATAAAGAGAGATTAAATATTCCGTGGTCCAGTCTTACACAAACTCATTGTATAAGATACCCCCGCTCACATGTCTCCACATGAACGATTTGGATTAAATCATTTATAACTATTACAAAGTGGGTCGTATCAATAGTGTTACCAGGATAAGGCACCCAACCTTATCCATATACTATGCCCTTTACGTTATTTCTTGAACATGATCCTCCTATATGTCAACCACATACTGTTCAAAATTACACTAATAACCTTAGATTTTTCATAAAATGGATAATATTATATTGAAAATAAAATAATCAAAATTACTATTAATTATTATTAATTATGAGGCTTTAGGGCATAAATCATAAGAATCTCCCACTTGCACTAAAGCCGGCGAGACATGTATCCTAGGGCATACTCTATACCCAGCATGTTCTCCCACTTGCCCTAGCAAAGATGAGACATGTCTCGTAATCTCAAACATTCTAGGTAACCCTCAAACACTTTAGCTTGGAGAGTCTTTTTATATATATCCAAACGACTGTCATTAAAAGTCATCTTGGTCACTACCATGATGCTTTCTCTCTCTCGATATGATTTTCTGTACGTTGGTGTTTTCTAATTTCCTTAATAGTAGTCTTTGTACCACTATTATCATAATAAATAGGATAAACTAAATCATATCTAAAACACCTTTCAGATCTTTAAGAAACTATTTGAGTCATACAAGATCTTTTGTTGCTTCACCACTTAACTTGTATACCATACTTGATCGGTGTTCACGCAAGCGCACGCGATCGAAGTAATATAAAATGGTATCTGAGTACCAAGTATCGAATCCCACAGGGAACGGAGTAACAAAGACTTTGTTTTGCAAAAGTGTAAGGAAAATTGCAAATTTGAAAAGTAAAAATGCCAAAATCAAGTTGTTGGTGGAAAATCGAAATTGCTAATTCAATTGCTAATCCAGAATGGCCATGTTGGAAATAACAGAAATTGCTAATCCAATTGCTAATCCAAAATGGCAATATGCGAAAAGACTGAAATTGCAGAATTAAATTGCTAATCCAAATTGGCAATATGAAATGGCAAATTAAATAAACTTAAGAATGAAATGACAAAAGATGGGGCTCAAGAATGTCATTGCCCTAAGTCGTAATTGCAAACCAAAATTGCAATTCCAACCTACTCCACACTCAATTGTAAACCAAAATTGCATCTCCTATTACCTCAAAATTGGGTTTTTTTAGGAGGCTAAGTGGGGGCTCTATATGTCTATAGTCCCTCCATCATAGATGATTTTGGCTCACAATTTTATGGGTCTTGGAGTCCTTAATCCCTATGTCTAGGGTAAGGAATGGCTTATGTCTAAGCTCTTTTACTCCATTACTTGTGTGAAATCCGCTTGTCACTAACCCTGTCGGTATTAGATCTAAGCTAGAGTTAAAACCCTAGTTGATCAATCTAGGATCTCAACAGAATTAAATCAACACAAGCAAACAATTGAGATGTAGGCTTGGTTTTTCTTGGAATTTTGGCTAAATTTACTCCTTAGGGAATTCACATCCTTGAACCCCCTAAGAAGTTTAGCTCATATTTTTAATGAAAAACATAAAACTAATTTTAAAGGAAGATTTCATAATGAAATTTAATTAAAAAGAAAACAACTTATGAATTGTAATTTGAGTTTTCCTAGAAATTCAACCAAAAATGCATAATTGAAATTAAATTAAAATGGCAAGGGTAATTAGGTAAATTTCTTTCTTTCTCCTTCCTTGCTTTGATTTCTTCTCCAGGAACTCAATTGAAAATAACACAAAACAGAGCACATAAGCAAGCTCTCCGATTGATTCCTATTCCACTCATTCTTCTCCAATCGATTCAATTTCCTCCACCTTTAGAGAGAATTTGATCTTAACGATTCAAGAATACCTTGAATCGGATTGGAAATCTAAGGAAGATGCAGAAAATTGTTGAACAATCCGAATTGAAGGAAACTCTAAACAAACGAGAAATTCGAATAGATTTGGAGTTTTCTACACAATACATTCACTTAAGAGCAAAAAGAGAATACCCAAAACCATTCGTTGTGACAAGACCGAAGAGTTGATGCATTGAAATTAAAATTTTTGGTAACAAAATCAACGAAAACCGAAGCAAAACAGAGGACTAAATGCGAACAAAAATACCTTTGAATGAACTTGAAACCAACATAAACTTGAATGAAATTACAATAAATCGAAAGATAAGTAATTAGACAATTGTCTGTACTACAAACTAGAAGGGAAAATTGAATGGAAATTGACTAAAAATGAAAAACAGTAGCAAAAACCAGCAAACAGAGGTGTCCAAAAACCCAGAAAAACCAGAAAATAAACTTCCGTTTTGACCCTCGAATCGTCCCCCTTTCTTCTACGATCTTCAATCTCCTTATGTAGACCAATCTAGGGTTCCAATTTGCCAAGAATAACGCATTAAATCCCTTGATTTGTGCGAGAAATTCACTGCCAATTATGGGTTCATCAATCACGAAATTCCCGAATTTTCCATATTTGCAGCAGCTGAAGATTGCCAATTGATTGGTTTGGCAATTCCTTTGGCAATTCCTTTGGCAATTCCTGCAAAATAATCACAATACTTAGAAATCTTTTCCAATTTCTACCATATTTCAATTTTTCCTTCTTTCAACCATTTCTCACCATTTTCCATTAATAATAGGACAAACAAGAGTTCTTTTGAGCAATTTAGGATTTAAATAAGCCTTAATTTCACGGCTTATCAATACTCCACCACTTAGGTTAAAATTTATCTTTACATAGATTTCCTAAATCTTTGTAAGAATCAGTGTATCTTGTAAAGATCAAATCTTTAACTCCATACACAAAAATTTCTCATTATCCATAGATTATTTGAGAAAGCTTTTAATTTTCTACTCAATGGTCATACCATTCGTTTAACTGATATATGCTAACCAATTGTCTATTAAATGTTCAATCTCATTTATGCATATCATATACTTTTAATATTTGAGGTGTCTTAGGATACTCTTCCTTAGACATAAATATCAAATATTTGACAACAATTTTGTCAATATAAGATGTTTGAGACAAAATTAACATTTTGTCCTTAAAATCTCCATTTTGATTAAGGACATGTAAAATATACTGAGTCATTTCAAATCACTTATTTGGAATTGGTTACTTAATCAACTTTTTATGTTAGACATCTTACATCATTCATAATGGGTAAAAATATCATCAACATAAAACATGAGAAAAATCAACTAAGCAATTAATGATTTTCTTGTCTATACAAGCTTCATTAATATTTATCTAAATTCACAGATTTTGATACTTTTATCAAACCTTATATTCAAATATCTAATGGTAAAATTCATTTCATAAATGAACCTTTATTATTTTGCAAAGCTTTATTCTTTTGATCTTTGAAAATAAATCACTCTTATTGATTTGTGTAGATACATTATCTAAGATTTCTTTTCATAAAAGAATTCTAAACATTCATTTTCATATCCCATATGCAACAATAAATTAAATAATGCTTACAGACTTTAGTATGGCAACATGTGAGAAAGTTTACTCGCAGTCTACTTTCTCCTATTAGGTTTAACCATTTGCCATTTGTCTCACTTTGAAGGCAATAAGCCTTCAACTTTATCATCTAACATGATAAATTAGGCTTCAATTAAGTCCTTGTAAAGGTTGAGTCATCTCATAACTCTCCTACTATAATGAGGCTTATCCAATTCATGACTAGGATCCATTTGACTTTCAAATGTAATTAAATTATTAACAACTTTTGTTAACTATTTTGGTTTCACTTGGGACCAATTTATTAACACTACCTCATCTTATTAAAGTTTTGTGGTCTTTTATTTGACATTCCTTATAAAAAATAATATTTGTCATATAAATACCTTATTCTTTTAGGGATAGATAAAAAACCATTTTATACTCCTTAGGGATGACCTACACTTAGGCATATCTTTGAAAATACACAGCATTTTTAGGCTTGTTTCAGCATGTAAGCTTAACATTCCCAAATAGTGAAGTGTTGTAAACTGGTTTTATTACTCTTCTATAATCTCAAAATTGTCTCGTAGACTATTTGGAGGGAATAATGATGTGACCATATTCAACAAGGTTTTGTTTTTCCCCTTGTAGTACAATTTCACATAAATGTACTTGGTATTTAAAATAATTGGGATAAAAACCTATTTCCTATCAACTAGTCTTAGTACACAAGGTTCTTGTACTTTACACTATGATATGATCATAATATCTTGATAGATTTACCTAATTAGTTTTTAACTTTAGCCTTAATTTTCTTGAACTTTTTAAAAATTTAGACTTATGTTGTATTAGGTACAAACACTCATACTTGAATGATCATCAACTAGAGTGATGAAATATTCATGATTTTATTTGGCCTATACATTCACCAGACCACTTGGGTTAGAATGTGTAAGCCCAAAGTATTCCTTGGCATTGTAGCCTTATCTAATAAATGTCCAATGATTATCTTACATTAAAGGTAAAATCTACAGCAGGTAAAATAATTAACTAACTTTTTAGATAAGTACCTCTTACTACTCTTTTCATGCTATTCAAGTTGATGTTAATGAACTTTAACTGCCAAAATCAAGTATCATCTTTTAGGAGAAAACAATATATTTCTATTCTGGATTCTATAATCCTAAATATCTCAGTATTTTGTAGTATAGTATATGTCAACATTTTAACATATACAAATTGTTCTTATTTTCAGTTGAATGTATTTTCAAATAAATTTGAAAATATAAACTTTCATACTTCAAAGTAATTCATACTATATGAACTTTTTAGTAATAAAGTTCAAGAAATTGAATTTCTCTTATGGTTACTAAAAACACCATATTCAGCATTAAGTAACAATTATTATTTAATGACATCTCAATGTCTCCCACTACATTAACTGAGATGGGCTTCTTGGTGCCAACTTGTAGAAACTGTTTTACATGTTAAGTATTTTTCAAGAATTACATATTAAATGCAATGAAGAATAAATCTTGATAGTAGATCTTATATCGACTATCTAGGTGGCGTTATTTATATTCCACCAAAAATCTAGTAAATCAAATTTACTTTCATTTATATTTTTCTTCCCATAGAGGTATTTCAAAAATTCCTCTCATTATGACTGTCCTAACTAATTTAGGAACTATTTCCTTATATATAGCTTAAGTCATTTGATTTCTTTTCTTGGATTTTTGTAATAGTTAAATTCGAGATCATTTAGACAATTATCTAAATTTAGCTTCTATTGACTTCAACATCTCATATGTTGTTGTCATTTTTTTTAATCTTCTAATCTTGACATCTAACATGTCAACTAGAAGATACATACAAGCTATCTCATTTACTTTTGATTCATTAATCATGTGCTTCACGAACAATTCGATTGACAACAGGTTTTAAGAACATTTCTCAATAAAGACAAATAAATATTTTACATCGCCATTATAGTGTTAATGTTACTTTTTCTAAGTAATAAAATTTTCTCAATTTTGACTTATCAGTAATAAAATTAAAAATTATGAGAGAAACTGACATAATATTGAAATATATAAAATATATAATTTAGCATTATGCAAACAATTATCCATTCGATTTTAGCATAGAAATAAAAAATTTTGAAAAATGAATCCTATAAATCATTTCTAATGTTATGGTACTTTAGTGAGTTAGAACAAGTGCCGCCATAGGGTCAAGTGTTTTTTTTTTCCGCAAAGTAAATAAAGTTACAAATTTAGTCATTGAACTTTCAAGCTTGTATCTAAACCAAGTATTATACCAGAATAACTCTTTATGCCTATAATATTTAGTTACCATTAGTTTGGTCAAGGACATTATTTACAACCTTAATAAGGCCTTTGTAAGTGTGACCCATAATTTTAGATTCCGTAGTTTTATCACAATAAGTGTCGTCGTAGGGTAGGTCAAGTATTTGAAACAAAAACTACAATCATATCCTTCTCAGGAGTTCACCCTGATATTGGCCCATGCAAACACCTTCCGTAGGGGGACGCTCCAAAAGTCGTCGCGAGGCCCCGCATGAATCTCACGATGTAAACCAATGATGGAAACCGTAGGATGTGTTGTCACATATCTTTCTCCCACTTACTATTTTGAAATAAGGTTTTCTCTTACTTAGACAAATTAGGCTAATCTCATTTATCTAAGTTCTCGATCTATCCTCCATAACCCTTATGTTGTTGGATTGATTTTTATGTGATTACCAAGTTTTAAACTATGTAAAAACTAATCACACTATGTTAATGAAATAAAATAAAATTTGACTAATTCAACTCCCACGTCAATTCCCAGTTAGAGGTATTCCCTTTCAGCCAGCTTAAATACCCCAGTCTAGATCGAACTTTTCATAGACAGAGTTCCCTCATAGTCAATTTTTAGTTTTAAAAAAATTCATTAATCTTTAATTAACTATTAATTACTAGATTAATGAACCTAAGTGAATTTATAAATAAATTTTTTTAATCCTATTAAAAAATAATTCACTTGGATAATCTTAAAATTCTAAAATTTTAACCCCTTTAAAACAAATTAAAAGATCATCATGGATATTTTATTCTAATCCTATTTAAAAAAATAAATAAAAGATAAATTAAATTCAAAACTTCAACTATTTTATCTTTGAATTAAATTATCTTTATTTATGGAAGACCTAATCTTATTAAAAAATTAAAAAATCACATCTTATTTTGAAATTAAAAGATCTAATCTTATTAGGAAACAAATAAAGATGAATTAAATTTAAATTTTAAACTATGGATAATCTTGAAATTCTACCATTTTAAACCATTTAAAACTAAATTAAAAGATTGTCCTAAATTCTAATCTTATTAGAAACAAATAAACATATATTAAATTCAAAATTTAAACTATTTAAAGCATGAATTAGAACTATCTTTATTTTAAGGAAATTCTAGTCTCATTAGGAAATATACTAATCCTATTAGGAAAACATAGATTTCATTTATGAAAGAAAATATCCTAATTTAATTTTCCAAATATAACAATTATATTCAAAGATATGGAAACTATAAACTAATTAGGAAAATATCTCAATTCTATTAGGAAACATCTTAATCAAATTTTTCAATATAACAATGATATCAAAAAAAAATAATCTTAATTCTATTAGGAAACAACCTAATCAAATTTTTAAATATAACAATTATATTCAAAACTAATTAATATGCATGATAATGCTTAACCTATGGTGAGATTTTAATCTAAATGGCATACTTTATGCAACAATCAAATAATTTAAAACATACGTCACATGCATAATTAAATTAAAACTAGCAAAATTGACTGGCATATTTGGCATATCCTAAGAAATTGAAAACAATTTAAATTACAATAATTTAAATCCAAGACATATCTTGGTATTCATCATCTTCCTTGATTGGACCATTCCAAATTTAGGATTTAGAAATCCTAAATTTTTAATTGCAGCAGCTGGCTTCAAGAAACACATTTAAATTGAAGGATCTTTTTTACAATTACAACAAATCCTAATCCTTTTGGGTTTTCTTTTCAACAATTACAACAAATCCTAACCCTTTTGGGTTTTACAATTGATCTAATCAAAGCAATAAAGCTAATGCTCAATAGCCTAAACAATCAATTTCTAAATCACATATATAAAATTAAAATACCCACCATACAAAACCTTTATTCTAAATAAAATTCAAAGACCGCTCTAATACCAATTGAAGGAATGAACGTTTCACTCTACAGCAGAAGAATTGGATCATCTTTGATTTTATTTAAAATTAAACTAAAAATTAAGGTTAAGCAAACTTACTTGGAGTAAATATGAAGATATTTCTGGCGGATCTTTATCTCCTCCATAAAATCTTCCTAGCTATGACTCGAACACAGGACCAAGGCTTGTGGGAGCCTCTTGAAAGAAAATCCACAAAGGATTGGATAGGAAGAGGTCTAGAGAGAATTCACTAATTCTCTATTGAGGAGATATGTGTTATGTCTAATGGCTCAACCCAATGGTCCTATTTATAGAGGCCAAGGGAAAATCTTTGCCATAATTAAAATATTATATTTTAATATTTAAAATATTAAAATATATCTTATATTTATTTGAATCTCATTCAAATCTCCTACGATATTTATTTATTTGAATTTTATTCAAATTCTATAAATATCTTTTATTTAATGTATCAAATACAATAAATATATTTTCCTCTTATATATTTAATATATCTAATATATTAAATATTAATTTGAACATTTCAAATTTTTCTTTCAACTAAATTGATCTTTTAGTATTACTATGAGCTAACGATGAGACTTTATGGACCTATAGATTATAAGTTCCAATGATACAAAATCAATTAATTAAACTCTTTAATTAATTAATTTTCATTCATTAACTACAGGTCACTCAACTATAGACCTAGAGTTGCACTCTTATGCACTGTAGGATAAATTGTGTCCATAGATATAATCATTACATGCAAGTCGATCCTTTACGAGTTGTTCGTAATTACAATTGGGTCAAAAGTCCATTTTACCCCTATAATTAAATCTCGAACCTTAAGTACCATTGATCCTCTAATAAACAATCTGTTTATAATCTAATTATAAACTAAGTTCCTCTCGGGTTAGTGAGGGGCCCCATTGTTCAAGTCTCGAAATCAGTACTTAAGAGAACTATTCATCTACTTACCCTATATAGGAATGAGTGAATTCCATCTTGTGAGATTATGTTTCCAGCTCCCTATTTGGTCAAATCCCCAAAATGGTAGGCATATTGAATCGACTACAAAAGCCACTCTCACCCATGCAAATCAAAGGACAAGCCCTCACAGGCGGGAGTTCATAACTCACTCAGGATTAAGATCGAATCGCATATAATCATCCTGATGAAATATTAATCTTCTCAATTAACGAATATATAAAGAGACATTAAATATTTCGTGGTCCAGTCTTACACAAACTCATTATATAAGATACCCCCACTCACATGTCTTTACATGAATGATTTGGTTCAAATCATTTATAACTATTATAAAGTGGGTCGTATCAATAGTGTTACCAGGATAAGGCACCCAACCTTATCCATATACTATGACCCTTTAGGTTATTTCTTGAACATGATCCTCTCATATGTCAACCACATACTGTTCAAGATTACACTAATAATCTTAGATTTTTCATGTAATGGATAATATTATATTGCAAATAAAATAATAAAAATTATTATTAATTATTATTAATTTCAAGGCTTTAGGGCATAAATCCTACAATCTCCCACTTGCACTAAATCAGGCGAGACATGTATCCTAGGGCATACTCTATATCCAACAGTATGCATATTATTTCTTATGCCTTTTTTGCAAGAAATTAAACCTTTTCTTATGAAGAAAGATACAAAGAATTTGAGACACCTTTGGAGAGAAATGAACACTAACCCAAGTGTTGCAAAAATGAAACTTAAGAAAGCAAAAACATTGACATCACATGACTACAAGAGTAATCTGCAAGGTATGCTAAAGTTAGCTTATCCTTGACATTACTAATGAATTATTTTTTAGTAAAATGTAGACTTGGATTTGAGGTTGGATCTCTTTCAAGAGGGAGAGGATGATATGCTTCAAACAAGGCACATTATGCCACATGGATCAACGAAAAGAAGGAGATCTCCTCTTCAACATTTGAAGTATTAAGTTTCATGAAGAAGGAGGACAAGTAGAGAAAATAACTTTAAGAAAAAATGAAGATACCAACTGATAAAACTCATTTATGAGTGTTGTTTAGCTCTAAAAGCTAAGTTATTTGCTTCGAAATCGAGTGTTTAAAGTTATATTTCATTTTACTTAGGGCAAGTTGAAGTAAAAACAAGTTTTGCATGTGTTCGAAGTCTTGATTTGGTAAAAATGAGTTTTTTGTTGTATTTTAGAATCATTTTTGTAAAGAAAGTGTTAATTTTTGTTGGTTTTGTGTACATAATGAAAAAGGACCCAAATGCGCCCACATCCCAACCGCAGTTGAAGCAAAGAAGAGTAATCCATGAAATATGCGACCAGGATGCACTAGCATTTGAAAGCATAAGCCGAAATCCAAGTGTTGTAGAAAAGAGCCATAATGCACCCACAAATGCACCCACATTTGGATCTTTTCAACAGATTCTCCAAGATTTGCATAATTTACAAAATTTATAGAATATTCTCAATTAAATCTCTTCAAATCAAGGGATATGATCGACCAAGCTTCTTCACACTGATCTCAGCAGCAAACCTTAGGCGTGAAGTCTATAAAAGACGGCTCATACCTCCATTTGAAATAGAGCTTGAAGTTGAGAATTCTTCTTCATCCTAAAGTTCTTTCATTTTCTCTTTAGTTTTAGCTACCACTCTGAGTCTCCCTTAAGTTCTGTTCATATTCTATTCGGACTCCAACTTCGAAAGAAGGAGGGGTAAGTACTTGTTCTCCTTGAAAAGGGTTGAACAAGTTAGAAATGAAGAACAAGCTTATGGTTCTTATTGGTTTTTATTCAAGTTTTGTAAGTTTCAGTTTTTAGGAGTTGTACTTGTTGTTTTATCTTTATTTTTAGCATTGTAAGTTTCTATTTTCCCTTTAATTTTAAGTTGTATTTTCTTTTGTTTCAATTCCAATTAGTTCTTTCTTGGTTTTCATACTTCAAAGTGTATTCAAGTTTATTATTTTAATGACTTGTGTTAGTTCTTCTACTTGTTTTCTTTTTATTTTCTACACTTTATTTTTCTCATCAATGAGTACCTAAACTCCTTGGAGGAGATTCAATCATGTGGATACCCTAAAAAGGAGATAAGCACCACAATGTGTTTCTTGTGAATTTGCTCAACACTTAGCAAAGTTTACTTTTAGTCAGTTTAAATTTCATTGTTAGCTTAAACTGGCCATTTGAGTTAGCATAGTTTGTGAAGATTTCAATGCTGAAAAGGTTGGAGTCAACACGCGTTTTCCGAAAAGTAATATAGGAAAATAGTCTAGTCATAGAACTTTGCTTTTTGTACATGTAGGAAAACCTTTAAAATCGTGAAAGTTGTATTTTTCATCATCTAAACGAATTTAGTCATAGATATATGAGTTTTAAATTGCTTAGTATCCTAAAGGTTTTTAGAAAATGAACTTAATAGGAGTTGAACTTGATTTACTTTGTTAAGTATCTTTTAGGTTAAGTTGCTGAAAGGACCAACATAGTCCTATATTTTTATGCCTAAATCACGTTAGTTTAGAGGTTTTAATATAATAAATTGATCATTTTCTAGGAGTTTGAGCATAATGCATGTTCCAAGAGATTCTACGTTGAATCATGGTTTCAACACATCAAACTAGAGGTCATTCGGACAACCGAGTAAAGAGTTGGAGCAAAAATGACTAGTGTTGGGCGCTAGGTAGCGTCTAGGTGTTGTCCAGAGCATCGAGATGCTATCGGTAGTCCCCTGAATCCTCCCTCGACGCTGCGTGAAGGAGCTTGTCTAAGGCTCAATTAAATAAAATTTATAATACCGATCTAAATTGATTTCAATTAATTGGTTTTCTTATGGACAAGGACTGACACGGACTAGGGGGAGTTAATCATAAAATAGAGATAGGAGGACTAAAAAAAGAGAGGTAAAAATAAAGATCTCACCTTGGGCACCAAATCGGGGGTAAACAGGTAGTTATGCAAATTATCGATCATTGAAACTAACCTAACAGGCAATTTCCTATGTTTTAAAACCGACTGAACTCCTCGGGACACCGTAGGAGCCTCCCTTAATTAAACCAATTTACAAACGCCTAATTGGTTCTAATTTAATCAACTAATTTGGCACGATCAATACCAAAATAATTAATTAAACGCATTAAACCCAAGGGATAAGCCGAAACGTGCTAATTAATTCAGACTGATCGATCTAAATTAACTAAGTTCGCGCTAACAATTCTAAAACCTACCATGTACTCGTAATCAAGCAATTCTACTTAATTTAACCGACGTGGCTACCGGCCTATTTACTACTCAAATTAAGCTAGAGACCGAGGATACCTACGAATACATCTAGCATAGCTAAGAAATCTCTAAATTAATTGATTTGTCAGTCCAATCAAAGTAGAAATAACTAGGAATAAGCACAAGAATTTGCAAGCTATAAAACAGTGCTGGAAAATTAAATTAACAACCAAATCTCACAATAAAATGCACAATACTGTATTTACACGAAACGGCGTCAAAAGTCTAGCCGAACATCGAAACGATGCAGCCCGACACCAACGTTTGATGAAAAACTCCTAATCTATCCTAAAGTACTGAAAATCAGAGAGGAGAAAACTTTAAATGGTCTCATGACGGCTGAAAATCGAAGACAAATGACCTAGAGGACGAAAAAATCTATTTATAGGAATTGACGGAGCGTCTAGATGCTCCCAGCGTCACAGGGGCTCGCCGCAACATCGAGGGAGGCTTCAGGGAACTGCCGATAGCGTCTAGATGCTACCCAGCACGCAGCACTGGTTATTTTTGCTCTAACTTTTCGTTCAGGTGTCCGAATAACCTCCGGTTTGATGCGTTGAAATTGTGATTTGACATAGAATCTCTTGTAACATGCCTTATACTCAAATCCCTACAAAATGATCAATTAATTACATTAAACCTCCAAACTAACATGATTTAAGCATAAAAATATAGAACTATTTTGGTACTATCACTGCGAAAAGCCCCTGTGATGCTAGGAGCATCTAGACGCTGTCCAAAGTGTCTAGACGCTCCGTCCATTCCTATAAACAGATTTTTCGTCCTCTAGGTCATTTGTCTCCAATTTGCAGCCGTCATGAGACCTTTTTTAAGTTTTTTTCCTCTCTATTTTTCAGTAGTTTAGGATAGATTAGGTAGTTTAGATCAAATCTCAGTGTCAAAAAATATCAGTTTGATGGATTTCTAGGCTTTCGACTCCGGTTCGGGATGTAAACTTGGTAATTATGCATTCGTTGTGAGATTTTGTTATTAATTTTATTTTTCAGCATGTTTCAATTCTTGTTTTTAATCCTAGCTTGCTCTTCTTTAATGGAACTGACAACTCATATTAATTTAGAGTGTTATTTAGCTATGCTAGATATACCCGTAGATGTCCTCGGTCTCTAGCTTAATTTGAGTAGTAAATAGGTCAATTTCCATGTCGGTTAGATTAAGTAGAATTGCATAATCACGAGTACATGGTAGGCCTTAGAATTGTTAGCACAGGCTTAGTTAATTTAGATCGATCAAGTCTTAATTAAATTAACTCGTTTCGACTTATCCTCTGTGTTTAATGCGTTTAATTAATTTGTTTGATATTGGTCGTGCCAAATTAGTTAATTATATTAGAACCAATTAGGCGTTTCTAAATTGGTTTAATTAGGGGAGGCTCTTACGGTGTCCCGAGGAGTTCAGTTAGTCTTAAAACATAGGAAATCGCATGTTAGGTTAGTTTCAATTATCGATAATTTGCATAACTACCTGTTTACTCCTGATTCGGTGCCCAAGGTGAGATCTCTATTTTTACTTATGCTTATGTCTCTATTTTATGCTTAACTCCCCCCAGTTCGTGTCATTAAGAAAATCAATTTATTGAAATCAATTTATTCGGTTCTGATAAGTATTGATTAATCACATTTATTGTGTCTAATTTCCTTACATTTTAATTGAATATTACGCTTAATTGTTAATATTGTGTTTAATTTAGTTTAGATGGTAAATTGCCAAATATTTGGTAAAATTAGTCAAAAAAGCATATTTTAGTTTAAATTCATAAATTGAATTGAAATTGGAAAAGAAATAAAATAAAATTTGAAAAATCAAAAATTGAAAGGAAAATAAGAAATAAAGAAAGATAAGAAAAAAAGATTAAAAAGAAAAAAAAAAAGATAAAGTGCTGGAGTAGGTTTTAAAAGAAGTAATAATATATACATATATAACAATAATGCTTAAGTCAATGGGACTTGATTAAGTTTAACAAATTTCTGTTTATTTGTTTGTGCAGGTGGTGGTCATCAGGCTAGAAGACTTCCTGGTAGAAATAAAACCTTGCAGACCTCTTCTTAAGCAGATTTTTTAGGAGGGAGTTGGCTATTTTTAGTAAAACTTTTACCTTCCCTTCAAGTATAAATAGGAGGGCAATGCAGTGAGTAAAAGGTGTGAAGAGTTCTAGCTTTCTTTGTAAAAAAGTTTAGAGAGTGAAAAGAGTGTTTTCAATTCTCTTTAGTTCTTTGAGTTTTCTGTTTTTTTCCTTTATGTTTTCTCCCCTTAACAGTCATTATTGCATTTCCACCATGTGTGGCTAAGTTTTAATTTCTGGTTCAAGGGTGATTTAGTTTCCAATTGTAATTTTGTGAGGCTTTGGGCCAAATTGAAATTTTATCTTTAATTTAAGAATTATTTGTTTCTTGTTC
Source organism: Trichosanthes truncata (assembly GCA_033996785.1). Lineage (NCBI taxonomy): Eukaryota > Viridiplantae > Streptophyta > Magnoliopsida > Cucurbitales > Cucurbitaceae > Trichosanthes > Trichosanthes truncata. The sequence continues at coordinate 14,364,757 of MU867261.1, read as the reverse complement.
TTATTTTTATGATTGATTGTTACTATTTTAAATTGACACCTTAATTTAGTTTCAATTGATTTATTGCTAACCATGATTTTGTGATCCGTAATTGTCACAAATGATTGAAAAATGTAGCAGTTGGCTTATGTGTGTGTAATTATGGCTTTTCCATTTTACATAGCTTGCATAATAGACTCTAGGGAAACAAATAAACAAAATTAATTAATGTGTAGTTATCTCAATTAGTTAGTTTTGGTTTAGTCATTCTGCTATTATTTAATCCATATGGAACGCTATCGTGCCCAATTAATTAAATAATAAGTTTTGATTTTGACGCATGGTTAAAGTCAATTAAATTAGGAGAATTTATATTTATTGTAGCTTTTCCGAATAAATTGACTAAGTTCTTGAATTTGAGAAATTGAAATTGATTTTTTTTAAGCCTATGATCAAGATTACAATTGGATGAAATTTATACCCTTGAATTGGAAGCTTCATAAAATTGATTTTTTTTTTCGCTTTTTTATTATTCATCTTTTTAATTCCAATTTTTGTTCAACAATTCAAACCCCTCCTTATTTATTTTTTTTATATTATTTTTTTAACTTTGAGAAATTAATTCAATTAGTTCCCTTGGGATTCGACCTGGTCCACTATTTCTACAAGTTAGATTTAGAGAATCAATAAATATTTTGGAGGGCTTCGACAACCCGACCAAAATTTGGTGCCATTGCCGGAGAACTATTTTAGTTTCTCATTGTTTAATTTGTTTGTTTATTTTACGTATGAGTCATTCTTCTCAAAATATTGAATTGCAGTACAATCCTGAAATCGAGAAGACAACACATAGATTGAGAAAAGAGACCAAAGAAAGAAAACGTCATCTTAGAGAGGAAGCCAATAGAGATTTGGATAGTGGTGGCAAATCTAAATTTCAAGATCAATTTCAAGAGGAGATGGCAGACAGCACGGTAGAGAGAACTCTCAAGCAGCTGGCAGCACCTGATTTAAATTAACAACCTTTATGCATTACTTTTCCTACTATTGTAGGTGATTTTGAACTTAAGTCAGGCTTAATTCACTTACTCCCTTCTTTTCGTGGATGTGCAGGTTCCCTGTGGTTCGACCCAGTCTATTATTAATTACTACAAGTAGTTAATTTTAGATCGGTATTATAAATTGTATTTTGAGCCTTCGACAAGCTCCTTCAGTTGCAGGCATAATTCAGAAGCATTCTGTTTGAACCATACAGAACTCTAAAGAGTCAGTATAGGAGCACAAGAGGTAGCATATCTAAATTAACTGGACTTAGTTGGACAGATTGCTGGCGCATGATGGGTGCATTTCCGAGGGTTGAACCAAAATTGAATCCCCTGCTTTCTCATCCTTATTTTTTCCGTTAATTTTAATTTATTTTTTTTACTTTTTATTGCACAAAAACCCCAAAATCAACTTTATTTTTCTTGGTTAACTTCAGTTGCAACTTTGTGAACAATTATGTTGTGAACTGAAAAATACCATTGTTAAATTCTTTTCCTTGAGTTCGATACTTGGAATACTCCATATATTACTTGTTTGACAGTGACACTTGCGCTTTTGCATAGCCGGTTCATCACCAACCCAAGAGCTTCAATTAATGGATAAGTACGGTTATTAAGGGTTTAAAACCCTAAAATGGTGTTTTCATGTATTTCTCATGTAACCTTATATTTCATTTTGTATATAACTTATTTAATAATTATTAGGCCTAAGAGTGGAGCCAAGTATGTATAATTGGCCCATTTGAGAGACTCCTAACCTGTAACTAAATACTATTCTAGTTCAGTTAGGGTTTCTTTAGTTACATTTAGTTCATTTCGTTGGCCAACCACATGAGGCTATTTAAAGCCTTCATTTGTAATTTGAGAGTGTTGGGATTGTTGGGAGTGCAACCAAACTCCCACATTGGCTAGATAAGGGGAAGATCATGTGTTTATAAGTGAGGGACATTATCTCCATTGGTATGAAGTCTTTTGGGTAAAACCAAAAATAAAGCCATGAGGGCTTATGCCCAAAGTGGACAATATCATACCAATGTGTAGATTTATCGAGGGTCGTTATCCTTAACAAGTGGTATCAGAGCCAGGCCCCTTGACTTAGCAATTTCGGTAGAATCCTAGGGTATCGAACAAAGAAAGCGAGCCCCAAAGACAAACAAGAAAACACATAAAGAAAAACGACACACAGATTTACGTGATTCACTAACGATGTGTTAGCTACGTCCACGGGCAGAAAGAAAGAGAGTTTTTATTATCTTGAGGAGAAAACTGAATACAAAATACAGAGATGTGTCAGATAAGAGTTTAGAGGGTTTATATGGTACCCATCTAACCCTAATACAGAATAGGCCCAAAAGCCCAAATTTACGAAAAATAAACTAATCTCCATATCACTTAGGTTTCTGGGGCGTTGCCTCCGAACCCCCCACCAGGGCTCTTCACCCCTGGACCCCAACTCGCTGGCGTACTTGGTCATTCGGAGCACCAAATAATAGATTCAAGGCATTTATACAAAGAGTTTTATGATAGAAACAAATGACAAGCAAAGAATCAAACAAGAAATCGACACATAGATTTACGTGGTTCACTAGTGGTGTGTTAGCTACATCCATGGGCAAAGAGAGAAACTGTTTCACTATCTTTAAGAGTAACAAAGTATAGAATATAGAGATATATATGTAGATAAGAGTTAGAGGGTTTATATATAGCACCCCTCTTAAATCCTAAATAGAATAGGCCTCAAAAAAGCCCAAAAATAAAAACTTAAATAATCTCCATATAACTTAAGTTTTGGGGGTGTTATCCCCAAGCCCCCATCAGGGGGGGTCACATTGCACCCCTGTGCTTGGTCATTCGGAGCGCCAGATAACATATTCAAGGCATTTCTACAAGAGAGAGGTTAGACATTTTGGTGAAATAAAAATGGAGAGAGTTCCTCTCTTTGCTCCAAACCAAGAGCATGTTGCATCCTAGCTTAGGTTTGCATATTCCTTAAAAACATTCAAGTTTGATTAGTCATCAAACTTGTAGAGTGTTTCGACTTTGGATTGAGAACAAGTTCTCTCTATTCGAAGTTTGACAAGCTTGACCACCAAGGTTAGTCCCTTCTTCTTTCCTTGAGTGATTCTTTGTGTGTGTACTAGGTGTTATCGTATGTGTTTAGGAGGTGTTTGTTCTTACAAGGGTTGCCTAAGCGACTTATGGTTTGGTTGAGTACATCATTTGGTATCAAAGCTTTCTCGATGCCTTTTATTTCATATTACGTTTAGTTATATTGAGTTTAACTTTTTATGCAAATCTAAATGATCAATTTAATTAGACTAACAATAAAGTTTAAATTCAATAAAATCAAATCGCACAAAGACAAACAGAAAAACACACTAGAGCTATTCTCAAGCTAACACATCTTTTTAAGGTATCCACCTAATTGAATTCCAAAAGAAAATTAGCTCATGATGAAAAGTGAAATGAAAGTAAACTTTATTGAATAAACAACAATTGTTAACATAATGGAAATAATAAAACTACGCTACTTAGGACGATCTACAAAAGAAAAGAAAAAACAAAGAATTTTCCACTCGTCGAGCTCAATCCTTCTTTTGTCAAGGAGAATTGGGCTTGTTACAACCCTAGACTTTTGATTAAAGGGCAAGAATAATTTGAAAATGGGATGGGTAGCAGAGAGCATTCACTCTTCAAATCCTAAGGTTATTTTCCTCGTGTAATCGATCTCCTCTTGTGTTGAAAGGATGGAGCGCCTTTTATAGACATGAGAGTGGGTAGTTGTTGTTGATTTATAGGTGGGAAGCTTAACCGAAACAACTCTAAGTGAGAATAGGAAGTAGTTGGCACGAAAATTTCATTATGTTTTGACTCACTGAAATCCTGTTGAAACATTTAAAGGTGGGTTTGTGGCAAAGTGATTTTTCTTTGTAGGCCTTATGGCCATGAGTGGGCTTCCCAGCAGACTCTGCACAAAAACACAGCAACTACTAAGATTATTTATAAAATAGTTCATTTTGCACAAAATTAAGCCCATTTAAGACATCATGGATGAAAATACATGTTTGTCTCATTCTTGCATAATTTCAATAGATTGAGCATGAAAAATAGCAAGATAGATTCAAAAGTACAAGGAATAAACTTAAATTTAAAGTTAAATAATCCTTGTAAACAAGAGTTATCAATTGACAAACTATATTAATTTGAAATTAATTTGTTATGACTAGACATGTGAGTTAGGTCATCTTCCTTTCTCTCTCTTTTTCTTCTCTCTTTTTCTTTTCCTACATTCTTATTCTCCTCCTCCTCCAACAAACTTTGCCAGTGTTCACCATCCTTATCTTTCTCTCTTCTTTTTCTTCCATCCTTCTCCTCATCAACCTCCAGCAAATGTGTGTTGTCATCCCTCTTCTCCTTCACATCTTAATTATTTTGTATATATATTTTTTACCAAAAAAGTGTACATTTTGAGTTAATCTTCATGTTTTGCTTTTGTAGGTACAAACACTACAGATAAATTCATTTATATATATAATTTAAATTTTGCAATATATATATGTTTATATATTATTTCAATTTTTAGTAAGTTACATGTGGTTAGAATTTAGTTAATTTTTTTTAATTCTACACAAATACATACAAAACAAAATAATCTTAATAAATATTCTAGAAAAAAATAATTGCATAAAAAAACTTAATTCTATTTTTACAAAATCTTATATCTTATATATTTCAAGTTCTACTCTTTGTGCTTATATATTTTGGTGATTAAATTTTAAATGATTTATTATAATTTTGTAATTAATTTTACTTATTATAAATATTATATATCAATACACTTAAAATTATATTTATATGAAGGTTAAATTACATATTTAGTCTCTTAATTTTAAATTTTGTGTCTAGTAGGTCTTAAGGTTTTAATTTTGTGTCTAATAAGTCGTTGAACTTTAAAATGTCTAATAGATCCACAAACTTTCATTTTTTTTATGTAATAGATCCTAGATATATTCAAAAAAATTTATAATTAATTGGTATATTGAACATAAAATTTAATTTTGTATCTAGTTGAACCTTAAACTTTCAATTTTAAACTAATATATACAGTTTAAAAAAATGTCGAATAGATTGAAGACTTATTAGACACAATTAAATTTATGTCAAATAAAACATTTAATTTTATTATTATTATTTTTTTTTTTTTTTTTTGAAACAGAAACTTCATAAAGAACCCAACATCAAACAACAATCAACCCCTCTCCAGAATGAGGGGTAAAACATCCGCTGGAAAACAATCTTTCCAGACCAAATAACTACCAGAAGAAGAGGCCAAAGTAGCTAGATTATGGGCAGCTTTGTTCTCTTCACTAGGAATTTTACAAAAGAGACATTTGGGCACAACCTGCGTTAAGCTAAGAGCTTCATCAATAAACAAACTAACTTCAGAGAGATCCGAGCTAGGACGGTTCAGAAGACTAATAACTTCGAGAGAATCCGATTCCACCACAAGGGGAGGGTTACGACCCTCCCAAAGAGAAGCAATCTGCTTTAGACCGTCCACAACCGCTTTCGCTTCGAGCACCTTCACCGACCACTTGCGATCCACAAAGGTCATCCCACCAATGATAGGGGTTCCATTCCAGTCTCGAACCACCCATCCCGTACCTCCTCTACCAAGACTATCTGACCAGGCAGCATCCGCATTCATCTTCCAGGAGCCCACTTGGGGAGGCCGCCAGCTACCCGATTGCCTCCTGCAATCCAAAACCTTGCACCCATGTGAGGGTCGTTTCTCCTGTAAGTGCAACTCTAAAAGTCTTTCGGTTGAGAACACCATCGATTCAAAGTCAGCAAACTCCTTGCCTATTCGAATTTGATTCCTCCTTTGCCAAACATTCCACATCAAAATCACAGGGCCTCTCAAATCCTCGAGCTTCGGGTGACTTCTAATATAGTCCCAATAATCGAGAGGGGACCATCTTCCCCTGCCAACAGAAAAGGAGCTAACATTAAAAGGGAAGAAGTGATGCCCTAAACGTTTAACAAACCTGCATTCCCAAAACAGATGCCTAGTTGTTTCATCCGACATCCTGCAAAAAAGACAGCCCATGTTAGTATCGACTCCTTTCCTAGACAGGTTTACCGCCGTGGGAATAATATCATTGAGAATCCTCCAAACCCCAATCTTAATCCTCGGGATTAGGTCGATCTTCCACAAAGCCCTCCAAAGGTCGTGCAGCTCACCCTTATCAGAAGAAGATGCTGGGAGGGAACAAGCTATGGTAGAGCCAAAACGATAAGCGCTTTTGACAGAGAATTTTCCCTTACAGTCTGGATTCCAAATGATCTCATCTGTCATTCTTTGACTCCCCAAGGGAATGTTTAGGATGTCCTCAGCATCTTGAGGAAGGAAAGCACTCCTAATAATTCCCTCATCCCACTCCCCACTCTCACCGATAATCTCTGCCACTCTCGTGAACTTGAGGGACTCTGGGATCGAAATCGACTTGAAATTTCCATTGTTTGGAACCCACGGATCTTCACCAATAAAGATGTGCCTCCCATTTCCAACTCTCCACCTATAACCTTTTATGAATAGTTCACGACCCCACAAAATACTCTTCCACGTGAGGGAAGGGTTTAGGCCTTCCCTTGCCTTCAGAAAATCACCGTGTTTGAAATACCTTCCTTTGAGAACTCTGGCGAGGAGACTGGAGGGGTTTTTGGCGATATTCCAGCCATGCTTAGCAAGCATTGCTTGATTAAACAACCTAAAGTCTTTGAAGCCCATACCGCCCTCCTCTTTAGGCGAGCATAATCGCTGCCAACTCCTCCAGTGGATTTTCCTCTTCCCCTCAGACGACCCCCACCAAAATCTACTGCACATGGCATTAAATCGTTACACAGCCCCTCAGGAAGATTGAAGCAGCTCATGGTATATCCTGGAATGGCTTGCGCAATTGCTTTGATCAGAGTTTCTTTTCCTCCAGCTGAAAAAAGCTTTTCCTTCCACGCCTGCATAACCTTCCACACTCTGCTCTTAACTTCTTGGAACATATCTTTCTTGTTTCGGGAATTATGGGAAGGCAAACCTAGATATAGGCCAAAGGTTCTCACAAAGCTTACCCCGAGACTCCCACTAATGGCTTGGATTCTGGTTTGACCTACATTCCTACTAGTAATGAAGGAGGACTTCTCCTTGTTGACCATCTGTCCAGAAGCCTCTTCGTACTCTTGGAGGACTTTCTTAATAACTTGACATTCCTGCATAGAGTCCTTAAAGAAAAACACACTATCATCAGCAAAAAAAAGATGAGAAATAACTGGGCACATATTAGAAATTTTAAAGCCAGAGATATGAGAGAGGGAAACTTCCCTGTTCAGGCGAGCTGAGAGGCCTTCGGCACAAATGAGGAACAGATAAGGAGACAGAGGGTCACCCTGTCTAAGGCCCCGGGTGGGCTTAAAGCTCGGACTAGGCCTTCCATTGATGATGACAGCAAAACTAACTGATTCAACGCACCTCATTATTAAAGAGACCCACTGGGGGTTAAAGCCAAAGCACCTCATAGATTCGCGAAGATAATTCCATTCCACCCTGTCGTAAGCTTTGCTAATGTCAGTCTTCAGAGCCACCCATCCAGTCTTGCCCTTCGTTCTACTGTTGAGGGCGTGAAAACACTCGAAACCAATGAGGGCATTATCGGTGATGTGACGACCCGGGACAAAAGCAGATTGGGAGGAAGAGATGAGGGCATCAAGGACTAATTTCAGCCGATTAGTAATAGTTTTAGCTATCAGTTTGTAAATTACATTGCACAAGCTAATGGGACGGAACTTTGACATCTGAGTTGGATTCTTAGTCTTTGGAATAAGAGAGATCAAGGTGTTATTGAGAGACCCTAGATCCTCACCCTCATTGAGAACTTTTAGACAGATTCTGGATGTTTCGTCTCCCACAATATTCCAATAATTTTGGAAGAACAGGGCGTGCATACCGTCAGGACCAGGAGCCTTAGTAGGGTGCATCTCCTTAAGCGCGGATTCCACTTCCTGCCTGGTGAAAGGCCTACCAAGATCCCTAGCCTGAGAATCAGAAATCCTTTTCTCCACGCAGCTAGAAAACTTCCCAATGGCTTCATAATCCGGCTGGGACGACGAGAAAACCTTCTTGAAGTATTCTGTGGCTATCGCAATAAGCTCCCACTCCTCCTCCCTCCACTGACCCCCATCGTTAAATAGGCCAGAGATCGTATTCACTTTCCTCCTGTAGGAGGCTTTAGAATGAAACCAAGATGTATTGCGATCCCCACACCGCAGCCAATCTTCGCGAGATCTAATCTTCCAGTGTCTCTCCTCTTCTACAAGGAGGTCTTCAAGCTCACACTAGAGACGAAGCCAATCTCTTCTCCAATCCCCGGCCTTAGCGTTTGCAATTGCTGCCATAGCCGCTTCTTTTTTAACGATTGCCCCTTTCAGAGAACCGTTCAGTCTCTCTTTATCCCAAGCCCTCAGACTACGAAGACAACAATCGATTTTCATCTTGAACTACCTTTGATTGCGAGCGGGACTTTCCTGCCAAACTCGATCAATGACCTCTTTGCTACCATCCATATTAGCCCATTTCTCCTCAAACCTGACAAGTTTCCTCCTTTTTCCAATAGAAGTCTTGTAGTGATGAGGGAGAGAATCCCAAGAGGCCAAAACAGGTCTGTGGTCAGATCGGCGAAAATTTAAGTGATCCACTCTCACCGCAGGCTGGAACTCTCTCAACTCAATATTGCCTAGGAATCTATCCAACCTTTCCCATATAAGGTTGCCCAAAAAATTCCTGTTAGTCCAAGTAAACATGTCGCCATTATAACCCAGATCGATTAGGTTACAACTATCCACGATGTCCCTGAAAGCCCTCATTTGCCTTTCCTTTCGCTCAGACCCACCCTCTTTCTAAAAACCAAACAGAATCTCGTTAAAATCACCCCCTATCAGCCAGGGGAGAGAACCCAACGTGCTTAGACGGCCCAGGAGCTTCCAGGAATCGCTTCTTTCCTCCTTTTTTGGATTACCATAAAACCCAGTGAAACGCCAACAATCCTCATCACCCGATATGATTGAGTCAATATGACCATTAGAAAAATAGCGAATATCGACTTTAATCGAGCTATGCCATAAGAGAGAGAGGCCCCCACTGCGACCCTTACAAGGAACACTAAAACATCCTTCCATCTGGAGCGCGACCTTTAACTGACTAGCAATCCCGCCCCTACTCTTGGTCTCCGATAAAAAAACTAGCTGGGGATTGACCTCTTCGACAAGAAGCCGAAGCTTACGGAATGTCCGAGGGTTCCCCAACCCCCGAACATTCCAACACAGAGTTTTCATGGCGACCGGCGGGGTTGGCAACCAACCTCCGCCGATATAGCTAAAGTAGTTCTACCCTCTGTGCAAATCCTCTTTTTAACTGGAGGAAAATCAGTGGGTGCCCCTTCGTGCTTCTGACCTGCCACTTCTACCCTCCCTTCATTGGCACAAAAGGCCTTCTCACTACGGGCTAACCGTTTCCATGAATTTCGATTTTTGCCTTTCTCAGAATTGGGGGGATCTTCCACGCGAACTACAGCTTGTTTTTTGCTGGGGGAGATCTCGGGTGGCAGATGGTTAGATATAGATCGAAATCTGCCTGGCTGGACATTGAATCCACGTGGGTTGGAATTTAATTGAGCAATTTGGGGCCCAATTTCAGATGGAAGGCCCATGGACTGCTTCCCATTTAAAGAAACAGCCTTATTTCCCATTAAATCAGGCCCATTCTGCTTATTCTGGCCCAAATCTTTGAGACAATCCATTCCCTTAGATCCAGGTGTGTTTTTCTCTTTGACTAAAACGTGAAGCTGTCCCTTTCCACCCGTTCTGACCGACTGAGCCTGCTGAAGGGACAAATCACCAACAGTCACCGCCTTGCCTCGGGCCACGCTCCTCTTGATTGCCTCCATTCCGGCCGAATCGTCGGAGCTCCCTCCGATCTTAGTTAACGGAAAGGCCCCATGCGCTTCGCCAGCAAGCGGGCGGTCACAACCCTCCATCTCCACTTTCTGATTAATCCCCTGAGCTTCGTCGGAAATCGGCCGAGGAACAGAGCGAAACCCATGCTTCTCCTCCTTTTCGAGAGGTCTGTCTTCTTTATCTATCCGCACAGCCCTAACCCCCAGATTTTCCGCTGATTTTGAATCGCCCCAGCCCTTCTGGCGAACGCCTATACCATGCTCCCCAACTGCCTTTTCATCTCTTATCTGTCCCTCATGACGAAGCCAACTCCCAAAAGCTAGCTGATCTTCTGGAGTATCCTTAAAACCATCACAGTTCTTGAGGCTGTGGCCAACTATCCCACAACCATAGCAAAAATCCCCCAACTTCTCATAGGTTACCTGAATCCATTTATCATCTGCCATTGAACCGTTTCTCACATTCACCACCCGCCGGAGTGGTTTTTTGGTGTCCACTCTTACTCTTACCCGGAGTGTCTGATGCCAGCGCCGTCCTACCTCCTCTGTTTCTATTCTTTCGAAACTGCCCACTAGGTTGCCTAAAGTCATTGCAAGCCTTCGGGTGCTACCTGCAAAAGGGAGGTTGTGAAAATGAACCCAAAATGACACATACCTGAATTCCAGAGACGATAAACTGCCATTTCCTCTTGGTTCCTCTAGCACAATCATAGCTTTGTCGAAAAACCACGGGCCGTTTTCAACAATCTGCTTCTTGTCCTGTTCGTCTCTAAAATAGCACATCAACAGGTTTCGCCCTACCTTTTCGATGTCCACATTTTCTTCGATATTCCAGATCCGAGGCATAAACTTCTTGAAAAGTTCGATTCGAATAAATTTGTTTGTGAGGACCTTGCACGCTATCGTAAATTGTAGCTTCTTCCCTGTTTCATCAATGTCATCATCTTCAATTTCTGCAACCTCACTCTCTTATTCTACTAACGTTAACTTAGACATCACTTTATTAAAACTGTCCTCGTCCATCGCTTCGACCCAACACGCCGGAGAAACACTCCCTTTGTCACCCGGACCTCAAAAAACAACACCGCGGTTGCCCAGAACACAACACAGAGGTTGCCCTAATTGCTCATTACCTTACTTCCTAACAAGAGAGAGACAGGAGAGCACCTAATTTTATTGTTTTTTTTTGAATATGTTAGAGACCTATTAGATACAAAATTGAAACTACAGAAGTTTATTGGACACAAAATTGAAATTCAAGTACCTTTTAAACACTTTTTAAAGTTCAGAAACTATATAGACACAAATCTAAAAATTAACAACTAAATTTAATATGAACTTGTGCCCCCTGGCATAAAGTTCTGGATCAGCCACTAACTAAAAGTGTCTCTTTTGAAACTTTAGAGACCAAATAAGACATCAACTTTAAACTTTAGGGACCAAAGTGTATTTTGCGTTTTTATCTATCATTAATGACAAAACATATAACATAATTTGTTTTATACACTGGATTATAAATTATCAATATTATTTTTCACAAAAATTATAAAATATCACATAAACTTTTGATTTGAATAAACTCTCTTTCCTTAATAATAAAAAAAATAGTACAACTCCAAAGGATAACTTACAAATACACAAGAAAGTTATTTAAGAACTTACCAAACAAAAAGGTCCAACCTAACCACATCCAGATTAAATTACCATTTTAAGTATAGCTGTTTAATTTAGTCCTTATAAATTAAAATTTCTAATCTTGTTTTATAATTTGGTTAAATATTTAAAACCGTATTTTTCATTACCAAATCTTAACAAATTTTTTTGCTATCACATCTTATAACCACAACCCAAAAAAAAGTCATAAAATGGTTAGTATTTGATAGCAGTAAGAGGAAAAATTATTACCACAGCCGACTTCCTCTTTATGACCAATAGATGTAGATTTGAAAATTTGTATGTCTTTTAACAACTACTAGATACAAAATCAAAATATTTTTAAAGTTTCCTCCTCTTAAATCAAACGATGCAAAATTGTCAAACACATGGTGGTGTTCCCCTCCAATAATTTTTCATATGAGATTTTTGAAAATTTAACCACACCATAAAGTACCAAGTTGAACCAAACACAAACTATAATAACTAAAATAATCATTTGAGCCAAAAAAAAAAGAAAAAAAGAAAAGTCTATGGACTGTGCATTTGTCATTGTATTGTTATTGTATGGTTTTGTTTAAATAAAGTTTCTCACACATTTTCTCTCTCTACAGAGTTGACTTTAGAAATTGGCTGAAGGAAGGTCTGAAAAGACAGAGACATCCATTTAATTAGTCTTCCTTGAACCTCTTCTCTATCAAATTCATCTTCTTCCAATCAAACCACAGAAAGAGAAAAAGAAGAAGAAAATGAATCAGAATTTGAGCTCTCTCCTAATAGGGCTGGTGGGCGCAGCCATCACTTTGTCTGCTTATTCTCAGACTTTGATTTCTCCAACTGAGTGCATCACAGTCGGCCTTCTCGTTCTCGTTTTTGGTCTTCTTGTTCATGAAGGTCTCATCTCTCTTTAGCTTCTAAATTTCTCACTTCTCCTTTTGTTTTTTTAATCATTTGGGTAGTTTCTCTGTAATTTCTTTATATCACTTTATTTTTCAATTCAACTTTTTATTTTCATCCGATAAATTATGATCATTTTGTGATCTTGATGGATCCAAGATTTGAGATCCATAACCACTTGGTCAATCTTTGCAAATCTAAAATTTGTAATGAGATGGAGGTCAGTTGATGTGATGTTTCTTATTAGTTTTCACTGCTTAAATCATGTCAGAAAATATTATAGATCCCATCGAGGGATATGTACTTAATGACTAATAGTACTTGAAGATATTTTGTGTATTTCTCCTCTAAAAAAATAAGGTGTATAGTACTGTTAGTTAAGTGAAAGGATTTTCGTAATTGTGACCCTAATAATGTAGCAGAGACTTTATCAAACTGGGCCTCACAAGTCAAACTTTTCTTGTTTGCTAGCTAGGCTAATATGCCAAAACTCAATTATATATACCAAAGTACTTGCTTCCCTCTCTTGTCCAATATCATTTTTTCCATGTTTTAAGTTTATCAATAACTTATGCCATATTTAAAAAAAAAAACCTATGTCATTGGGATTTGCAATTGTATGTTGTAGACGTGTATAATAGTACTGAGTTGTAAGATTTTATTTACTCAACAGTACCACTGCCAACGAATTATGAAATATCAATTAATTTTATAGTTGAAATGTTAGCATACACGAACACATATACCGACAAGAAACAATGACTGACTTGATGGAGTACCCCTTTGTCTGCTTATTCTGCTTATTATGAAATATCATATTGGTCTCTATAATTTTGTTCTATTTTAGTCTTTATATTTTTAAATATCTAATTTTAATGCTTGTACTTTCAATAAAATTTAAAATTGATTTCTATTGTTAGTTTATTATTAATTTTTCTTTAAAAATAGTCTTCATTAACTTTCTCTCTATAAATTTTGAAAGCATGTTTACATGGTGTCTTTTCTTGTATTAAAATTATTATTATTATTTATTTTTCTTATATGAAAATTATTATTATTATTTAATCAATTTTAATAAAACGTAGCTTAAAACTTATCATATGAACCTATTTTAAGCTTGATTGAAAGTATAGACTAAAATTAGACATTTGAAAGCATATGAACAAAAAATGGAACAAAAACTAAAGTACAAGAACCAAAATAGTATTTTAACTTAATATATATTTTATATATCAAATAAAATTAAGACCAAGCTATGGTTTAAAGGATGATTTTAGAATTGACTTTTAAAATCAAAATTAGTTCTTTAAACTAATTTAAAGTCTCTCAAATTTGCATGTTATTTAGCATTAAAATCATTTAGAAAATCTAAAAATAACTAAAAACACGTTTTATTTTAAAGGACCTCCAATTACTAAGGTAGAACAAATGTGAAATATGAGAATTTGAATCTCCAACCTCAAGAAAAGGCGTACATGTCAATTACAATTACTTTGGACTCCGTTTGATGATCATTTAAGCCATGTTTTATAACCATTTTGTTTTTTGTTTTTTGTTTTAAAATTTTAACTTATAAATACTACTTTTACTCATGGATTTACTTGTTTTGTTATCTAATTTTTTATATATGCTTTCAAAAAATCAAGCTAAAGTTTTTAAAACTATAAAAAGTAGTTTTCAAAAACTTATTTTTGTTTTTAAAATTTGGTTAAGAATTCAAATATTTTCTTAAAAAAATAAAATTCATTGTAGAAAAATAATAAGAAAACATGCACAATTTTCAAAAATCAAAAGCTAAATAGTTATCAAACGACGGGGCCTTACTTTTTTTTATTTGAAAATTATGTTTGTTTTCTCGTCATTTCTCTGCAATAATTTCAAAATTCTTTAACCAAATTTTAAAAACAAAAACTAATTTATGAAAACTAATTTTTTTAGTTTTCAAAACTTGACTTGATTTTTAAAAATTATATGTAAAATGTACACAGCAAAACAAAAAAATCATAAGTGGAAATAGATTTTATAAACTTAGTTTTGAAAAAAACCAAATGGTCATGAGATAGAGCATTAATTAGTATTTCTTCTCATGGTAAGTCGCTTATATGTCTTAAAACATGACATTTGAAAATTCCAAACTCCCTCTCTAAATGTCTCAAACAGAACAATTCTATAGAAAAGAAAAAAAAAGGGTCCAATATAAAAGGCTAGACAGTACAATAAACCAAAAAAAAAAAAAGAGCAAAAGGATCAGAGACGTCTTCAGCTGCATTAAAAAAAATAAAAAATCCTTCGCCAATTGGATGGATCTGGCATTGTGATTTTCATCAATAAACACCTTGCATGAAAGAAGGAGGAAGTTACATAGCCAGAGACGACTTGCCGACCAAAAAAATAAACCCCATTAAAAAAAATCTCTATAATTCATCATGTATCAACTTGAAGTTAAGATAGATTTTTTAAAAAAAAAAAACAAGATTTAAAAATTGATTAAGAATAAAGAAATGGCATTTAAAAACAAAATTAAATGGTTGCCGGCAAGTCATCCTTGGCTGCACCACTTGAAACCTCCTTCCCACATGCAAGAGCTTTGATGAAAAATACCATAAAATCATATAAAAAATTTGCCAAATTTCCCTCTCTTTCTTCTATTCTTCTTCCACTTTCTCTCTCTCTCTCTCTCTCTCTTTTTTGTGTGTGTAAATATGATGATATAACCACAGCAAGCATTATGAGAAAAAGAGAGAGAGAGAGAGGAATAGAGAATACAATTTTTTTTTTGGATTTTCCCAAAAAAGGAACAAAATGAAGCTAAGTGGAGAAAGAAGGAAGAAATTGAAGAAGAAGAAGAGGAAGAGAGAAGTGGATTGGAGTGCAGAGACTTTGTTGACAGGACATGAACCAATGGGGGTTTATGAAGGGAAATGGAAAGTGAAACAATCCAAAAACTTATTAATAATTTTTTTTTTTTTTCTGGGATTGAGAGTGCTTCTAAAGCAGTGCAAAGTATTAATGATGTTAGGCTTTTTACAGAGCTTACAGAACAGAAGATGCCAGTCAGCCAAAGAGGGGTCAAAAATTGTGTCCTTTTATTCATAACTACAAGGAAAAAACCAGTTGGTGAAAAGTGAATTGGATCTTGTTGGGTTGGGATGTGATATTCCAGGGTTAAAAACTTTCAACTGAGTTTGAGATTTTTTTTTTGGACCTTTTCTCTGTAAATAATTTTGAAGAAGTACTAACGGTCAGTTTGAAATGGCTTTTAAAGAAAAAGAATATAGTGAAACACTTTTCATCTTTTACCAAAGTCACTCCAAACTCATTTTATTTACAGTTATATTTTAGAGTACTTTTGATAGGTCTAAAATACTTTTGTCACGACCCAAAGTATTTCACTCAAACTCATCATGTTTGAAAATTATTTATAAGTTCTTTTGAGGAAAGTAAAGTAAGTAATAAAACATGAAAAATGCTTGGCGGCATCTCAGTGTGTAGCTATCTTCCTACATACCATCATTAAATTTTTGACAGTTATGAGAGAGAAACGTAGAAAATGAAAAATTTATACTTTTTAACTTTATCTCTATTAGTTGTTAGGAAATTAATAGTGGTGTGTAGGAAAATACCTACACACCATATACAACCAAGTATTGTTTATAATACATATGTAGAGTATTTTTAAGTGAAGTAATTGTTAAGAAAGTAGTTAAAAAAACCTAGTGTAAAATCAAACATCACACTAATTTGGTACTTCATTGGTGTACTTTTGCTAAAATAGCTCATTTCAAAACACTCTCAACTACATCAAAAAGATTTGTCATTTAGTACTTTTAGACATTTAAATGTTTTAAATATTTTGAAATTTTGAAATTTTATTTTTAACTATGTAATCAAATAGCATGAAAATCTTGAAAATGACTCTTAATGGAGTAAAAGCACTCCTCAAAGTTTACAAGCCCCAAACTCAACCTTTTTAGTGTTAGAGATATTTGTTGCAATTCTGGTAAGATTTAACAACAAAAAATTAAAGTGACAATCCAAGCATAGCTCATTACCATTCTAAAAGTTGGTGGTTCAATTTTTTATCCTACAATCGTCAAACTAAAAAATAACAATTAAAGTAGTTCTAAATACAACGTATTAAGTACAACTCATTTAAATGATGACAATTTGAATATTCTAAATTGAAATCTAATGCAACTACACAATTATATTTTATATTTGGATAATAAGAATTTTTAATTGCTAATTATACATCAAATTAGACTAAATACGAAAGGTTGAAATTGAGCCAACTTAATTAAAACCTTAAAAATCACTTATTGTCCTTAAATGTTTATGAAAGTAACAATTTAGTCTCTGAACTTTGATTTGTAACGATTTAGTATATGTACTTTTAATTTTGTAACAATTTATCCTTAAATTTTAATATGTAACAATTTAGTCTCTATACTTTAAAATTTGTAACAATTTAGTTTCTATCTTTGAAAATTATTGTTAAGATTTGATGGAATTTCTTATATAGGTGGAATAAACTAATTAGGGACTCAATATGTTTATAAGCTACAAAGTCTAAATTGTTAAATAATAAAAATCGATATTTAATTTTGATGAAATTTTTACTGTAGGAATTAAATTGTTACAAATCTGAAAGTATAGAGACTAAATTGTTACTTTCTTCAAAGTTTAGAGACTAAAAGGAGGCATTTGGAGCACCGTGTAGAGTTTGAATGGTTTTGGTATCCAAACCCAAAATGTTGTTTGGGTCACTGTGTTGAAAACTCAATGGGATTTGAAACACAACCTCATGGTTTTGAACAATGGAACACGGTAGTTTGAAATTCCAACACGCCCATTCTCACATTTTCTTCTCTCTCTCCTCTCTCATTCTCACGGAAAAAAAAAACTATCAAGCCATTTTTTAAATAACTCATGGGTCTACAATTGAAAACTTCATTTTTTTACATCTGAGTAAATTAAGAGATTTAAAATGATTTTAATTAAGAAATAACTTATGCTTTAAGGATTACAACTTGACACCTCACATAATTGTCACTTTAAACACTTATCCAGTCAAACACTTATCCATTCTAAATATTATCTATCTATGATGTAAATTATAAAAAAGAAATTGTATATATTAACCCAAAGTTCATAGTTATATTTATATGAATATATATTTATAACTTTTTAAAAATAAAAATGATATCATTCACTCAATTTTTTTTTATACTTCAAGGAAAACTCAATTTTATTTTACAATTTGACACCTCACTTACCTGTCATTTTAAACACATATTCATTCTAAATAGGTTAAATTATCAAAAATACCCCTAAACTATGGGATTGGTTTCAATTATACCTCTGAACTTTGAAAAGTTTCATTTTAACCCTTGAACTTTGAAGTTTGTTTCAAAACAACCCTTGAAGGTTTTTTCCGTTAAATTTATGGACGAAAAATGACATATTTGGATATGTTTTGATTTTTTTTTCAACGTATATGTTCAAATAAGCAACAATATACATACAAAAACATCATTTTCTGTCCATGAATTTAATGAAAAAAAAGCCTTCAAGGGTTGTTTTGAAACAAACTTCAAAGTTCAAGGGTTAAAATAAAACTTTTCAAAGTTTAGGGGTATAATTGAAACCAACCCCATAGTTCAGGGGTGTTTTTGATAATTTAACCTTCTAAATATCATGTATGATGTAAATTATAAAAAAGAAATTATATATATTAAACTTATGCCAAGTAATTTATATATAAAAAGAAGTCAAAAAGAATATAATAAATATATAAAAGATGGTTTTTTTAAAAAAAAGATTGCACCCCAAATACTAACCAACGATTGCCACTAAAAAATAAGAAAATAGAGAAAAAAAAAACTAAAGTAGTAAAGGAAAAAAGTAAAAAAACAAAAACTGTACAACCCAGGGTTCAGAAATTGCACTTCAAACACTGTTTTTTGATTTTCAGGCTTCAAAACACTGCCTCCAAACACTATTTCCTGATTCTCAGGCTTTCAAACTCCCTAGAACAAATTCTTCAGGTTTCGATTCCAAGCGTTCTAATTCTGAAATGTTGTTCCAAACGCTCCCAAAATATTTTTTAACCTAACTAAAATCATGATACTCAAATAAGAGATTCTTGTTATTAGTAAATTGATAGGAAAATAAAGAGAGTAAAAAGAGAGTTGAAAGATCCATCACAATCATTATCTTTAGAGTCATTTAAGACAATGGAAGAGCTCCCAACAGAACTATAATTGAATGGACATCTACAAGGGTCTGTAGTACTTGGCAGGAGGAAGTTGAGTTAGGTAAGAAATCATTACTACATATACCCATAAAGGACACAAAAGTAATTTAGAAAAAAATTCCATTAATTTTCCTATTGCATTTAAGAAATCTTTCTTTCGTTCTTTTTTTCTTTTTTTTTTTGGAAATATAGAAATCTTTCTTTTATATTTAAAGATGAATGATTTAGAATTATGTTGAACTTAGCTACCCTTTATATAATTATAATTAACATGACTAATATATAAATAAAAAGAAAACTTATCATATTCTAGCATTTAAAATGATATTTTATGAGTTAAATTAAATTAAATATATAAATTTTATAATTATAGTGGCATGCTTTGTAAATTTAACATTTGGCAACGAGTAAAATAGTCCAAAAATGATTCTCTCCCTAAGCTACTTTTTAAGATAGTAAGGTGAGATTATAAAAATTTCAAAGTTACTCCAAAATTTCTAATAATGATAGCTTAATAGTTTATAATTAAAACAATATTTATGTTCTAGAATTAAAATATAAATATATGAAATATGGATGTGTGTATAACACTATATATTTTATATTACATATTTTAAAAAAGTTATTTATTATTATTATTATTTTACTTTAATAAATTGTAGCTTCTAGTAAATAAAACAAATTAGAAGAGTAACAAACTAATAAAAAAAAATTGAAAAAAAAAAGGAGTTAAAGAAAACTTATAGCATTAATACTTTTATCGAGAAAAAAAAGTAATAAAAAATTACCAAAGAATTTTAAATGAAATTGTATAGAAAATATCAATCTAATAATTTTTTTAAAAAATTATTCAAAAAAAATTGAAATAGTTCTGTAAAGTAATTAAACAAATTTTGATTATTCAATAAGTTTCCCAATCCCAATCCAAACCATTATTCCATGTGCCAAATCTATGAACTGGGTCATAGTTCGACTCGACCCATGGACAAATAGCGTATTCTACTTGCAGTCGACTGATTTCAGCCTATACTGTCCATAAATTTGATACATTTATTGTATCAAATTTTTGTAACATTTAGAAATTGTTATATCTCAATTATTTTCTATTGTACTATGCAATTTTCATTATAAACATTTTAGTATTATCAAACTATATTAAATATTATTGTGAAATTCGTTTTGACTTGTACTAACTTTTTTTTTTTTTAAGATAAATAAACTTATATTAACTTTTGATATTATAATTTGGGATCACTTTTTATATAATTTAGGTTAAATTATAAATTTAGTCATTGAACTTTCAAGTTTGTGTCTATTTAGTCCCTAAACTATTTGGTTATAGAGATTATAAACTTTCAAGATTATAGAGATTGCGTGCACATTAAATGAATCATTATTTAGTTAGTTCATTGCAATTTAAGAATTTCAATATAACTCTCTGGTTGATTCTTGTTACAACAAAAGGAATTTAGGAGACAATGAAGCAGCCATGAAAGTTTGAAAGTTAATTACCAATCTAGTATTAAAATCTAAAGCATTCATGTTTCCAACAGCCTGAGTTAATAGCAAATTAATTAACAAAATAAATAAAACATAATTGATATATAAATAATAAAAGGAAAAGAAACACAATCCCACGAAAATAAAGGCTTCTTGTTGGGGATATTTACCTGTTACAAGTTGAAATGACAGGAAGTTGGAAACTTTTAAAACTTTTCCACCTTCCATACAAAGGGTCCCAAAGAGAGTCTCGTTTTCCAATTTTCATGCTCACTAAAATATTGAGAATACAGTGATTAGAAAAATAACGAGGAAAAGTAGCAATTAGTTCAATACAATACAAGACGACGTAAAAGAACAAAATGACCTTGCCCCCAAGCCCAAACTTCTGTGTGAACACTTGTACAAATACAAGCCTAACGTTCTAACTTAATTATGAAGTCATACTAAAATCAAACGTGTGTTAAAGTAATCTAAAGAGCACAAATAAGTCTACATGTAAGTAGCAATCTTCCTCACTTCTTCTGTGGAAATTGAGAACAAGAAACTGGCAATAATTTTAATTGAAAATATATTGAAATTGGGTGGTGCAACTAACTGCAAAGTACAATTATTAGAACAACTCTTATAACCGCAAATGGAAGACTATTTTTTTTACCAGAGTTTTCATTAAGTAAAATGAAATAATGTATAAGGGCATTGAAAAAACAGGCCTACAAAAGGGAATCTCATAACTAACTACTAGAAGGGATTCCAATAAAAAAAAATTAAATCAAACTGATTATTACAAAAAGCTCGAAGGACAGTCGCCCATAAGGAAGCATTAAACCTAACAACCTCCCACACTTCCTCTTAAGATCTCTTCACCCCTCTAAAGATCCTATTATTCCTCTTCAGCCAAATACCCTTCAAAGATCACGGAACACAAGTTAAATGGCTGAGATGAAACCTATGGTGGTATCTAATATGGTTCCTCTTTTGTCAAAGATCACGGAACACAAGTTAAATGGCTCCAATTACTATGATTGGAGTTGAACAATTCGGTGTTATCTATGAAGTACAGAGATGGATGATCATATTGATAAGGATCCACAAGAGGATGACACAAAGAAGGCCTGGTTTCATGATGATGTGAGAATGTACATTCAAATCAAGAATTCAATCGAGACTGAGGTTGTTGGCTTGGTGAATCATTGCGATTCTGTGAAGGAACTGCTCAAGTTTTTAGATTTTTTATACTCAGGAAAAGAGCAAGTCAATAAAGTGTATGAAGTTTGCACAACCTTCTTTCATGCGGAACAGAAAGAACAATCCGTTATGAATTACTTTATGCAAGTTAAGAAGACGTGTGCAGAACTTAATACATTACTCCCATTTAGTACGGATATAAAGGTTCAACAAGCTCAGCGAGAGAAGATGGGTGTCATGAGCTTTATGAATGGACTTTAGCAAGAATTTGGGATGACTAAATCACAAATTCTATCTGGCTCCGAGATCCTCTCTTTAGACGAAGCCTTTAGTAGAGCCCTCCGTACATAAAACCTTTCATCTGGTTTGTTTGCTCCTCAGTCCAACAGTGCTCTCATTAGTCAGAATGATCCTAAGGTTATTAAAGGGATGAGCATCAACACTCAGAGACTTGGTTTTGATAATCGCTGACAAAATTCGAAGGAGATTGTATGTAACTATTGTCATAAACCTGGTCACATGAAACGTGACTGTTGAAAATTGTTGAATAAGGGTCAAAGACCTCAAGTTGCTTAGCTTGCTTCCACCAATGATACATCTGAGAGGTTGATTACTATTTCTGCAGACGAGTTTGCTAAATTCCAGTTGTACCATGAATCATTGCAAGCATCTTCTTCATCGAATCCCTCCACCAAATAGGTCATAGACTCTGGTGCTACAGCTCATATGACAGGTAATTCTAGCTTATTTTCTACCTCTTTGTCACCTACACCTTTTCCAACTGTTACTTTGGTAGATGGATCAACATCCTCTATTCTTGGATCTGGCACCATTAATCTCCCACCCTCTTTTCCTTTGTCTTCTGTTTGCATTTGCCTCGACTTTCGTTTAACTTGATTTCTGTTAGTAAACTCACTTGTGACCTTAATTGTTTTATCTCCTTTTTTCCTGACTATTACTTGTTTCAAGATCGTATGATGAAGAAGATTATTGGTAAAAGATGAGTCTGAAGGCCTTTACATTTTTTATCAGCAAATACCGAAAGTTGTGGCTTGCTCTGGTGTTTCATCTCTGTTTGAAGTCCATTGTCGTTTGGGTCATCCATCTTTGTCCGTGTTAAAGAAAATTCATCCAGAATTTCATTCTTTGTCTTCATTGAATTGTGAATCTTGTCAGTTTGCCAAATTTCATCGTCTTAGTTCGAGTCCTAGAGTCCATAAACGAGCTAGTGCTCCGTTTAAATTAGTTCATTCTGATGTTTGGGGTACCTGTCCAGTAGTGTCCAAAACTGGATTTCGATATTTTATTACTTTTGTTGACGATTATTCTCATCTGACTTGGTTATATTTAATGAAAAATAATTATGAGTTACTTTTGTACTTTCCATGCTAAAATTCAAAATCAGTTTAATGCCTCTCTTAAAATTCTGCGAACTGATAATGCTGGTGAATATTTTTCTCACATGCTTGGATCTTACTTGTGTAAAAATAGAATTATTCATCAATCTTCTTGCGCTAACACTCCATCCCAAAATGGGGTCATTTAATGAAAAAACCAGCATTTACTTGAAATTGCTAGAGCATTATCCTTTCAAATGCATGTTCCAAAGCATTTTTGGGCCGATGCAGTTTCCACAACTTATTTTTTGATTAATAGAATGCCTTCCTCTGTTCTTAATGGTGAGATCCCTTATCATGTTCTCTGTCCAACAAAATCTTTGTTCCTTATTGCACCCAAAATATTTGGTTGCACTTGTTTTGCTCGAGATGCCAATCCTCATCGTACCAAGTTAGATCCTAAATCCTTAAAATGCATCTTCCTCCGTTATTCTTGTGTTCAAAAGGGATATCGTTGTTATTGTCCTAGTCTTAACAAGTATCTTGTCTCCCCAGATGTTACATTTTTTGAAGATATGCCCTTTAGCCCATCATTGTTGAGTCCATGTCAAGAGGAGAATGACCTACTTACCTATGAGATCATCTCTCCATCATCCCTCCATACTCCATCTCCTTCAGTATCTATCCCTCCTCATCCACCCATTAATCAACTTTACTCCAGATAGCCACCACAGCAACCTTCAGACACATGGTGTATACCAGAAGATTCTTCGACATCTGATCCAGGAACACGTGATGAGCTTCATATTGCCCTTCGTAAAGGTAAACGCACTTGTACTTATCCTATTGCTTCATTTGTTTCTTATCACCAGTTGTCACAACCAACATATTCTTTTCTTACATCCCTTAATTCTACCTCTATCCCTAACTCTGTTTATGAAGTTTTATCTCGTTCTAGTTGGCGTAATGCAATGATCAAAGAGATGAATGCTTTAGATAATAATGGTACTTGAGATTTAGTATCTCGTCCTGCAGGAAAGAAGGCAACTAGGTGTAAATGGGTATTTGCAATTAAGGTTAACCTTGACGGATCAGTTGCTCATTTGAAAGCACGCCTTGTAGCTAAAGGCTATGCTCAGACTTATGGGATAGATTATTCTCACACATTTTCTCCAATTGCTGAATTAACTTCTATCCGATTGTTTATTTCCATGGTTGCTACTCAATGTTGGCCTTTGCATCAACTTGACATCAAGAACACTTTTCTCCATGGTAATCTTCAAGAAGAAGTATATATGCAGCAACCACCTGGATTTGTTGCTCAGAGGGAGAATGATAAAGTTTGTAATCATAGAAAATCATTGTATGGATTGAAACAGAGCCCACGAGCATGGTTTAGTAAATTTAGTCAAGCACTTGAGCAGTTTGGAATGAAGAAAAGTACGTCTAATCATTCTGTTTTCTATCGACGATCTGAGAATGGTATTACTCTGCTTGTCATGTACACCGATGATATTGTTATCACTAAAAATGATACATCAGGTATATCTTCTTTGAAAACTTTCCTTCAGGGTCAGTTTCATACTAAGGATCTAGGAACACTAAAGTATTTTTAGGGCATTGAAGTGATGAGAAGCAAGAAATGCATCTTTTTGTCACAACGGAAATATGTACTTGATTTGTTATCTGAGACAGAAAAACTAGGAGTTAAACCATGCAGTACTCTGATGATACCGAATTTGCAACTCACCAAAGGAGAATCATTTAAAGATCTTGAGAGATACAGAAGATTGGTTGGGGAGTTGAATTATCTGACAATGACACGACTAGACATCGTTTATTCAGTAAGTGTTGTGAGTCAGTATATGTCTTCACCTACCGTGGATCATTGGGCTGCAGTAGAACAAATTCTATGCTACCTAAAAGCTGCACTTAGGCATGGAATCTTATATAAAGATCATGGTCATACAAAAGTTGAATGTTTTTCAAATGTTGATTGGGCAGAATCTAAAGAAGATAGAAGATCAATGTCTGGATATTGTGTTTTTGTAGGAGGCAATTTGGTGTCATGGAAGAGTAAGAAGCAGAATGTGGTTTCACATTCGAGTGCTGAGTTGGAATATAGAGCTATGGCACAATCTGTGTGTGAAATAGTGTGGATACATCAATTTTGACTGAGATAGGCTTCAATATTAGCCAGCTAAATTGTGGTGTGATAATCAAGCTACACTTCACATTGCGTCTAATCCAGTGTTTCTTGAGATGACTAAACATATTGAAGTGGATTGTCATTTTATTCATCAAAAAATACAAGGGTTGGTGTCCAATATTTTTGCAACAAGCTGGCCATGTTTGACATATTTACTCTAGCTTAAGGAGGAGTGTGTAAGGCCCCCAATTGTAAATGTCTATGTTAGAAGGGGCAAAGATGGAAATACACCATCTCCCAGATGGAAATACACCATCTCCTAGTTAGTGTCAGTGTTAGTATTTATGTGTTTTTGTTGGTGGGAAGAGGGAGGTATGTTTTTGGGTTGTACTTAGTCGTATAGACTTGGGTATGTAAAGGGAGAGAACCACCCTCTCGAACAGTGGCTACTACTGTAACTTTCATTTTGAGATTGTGAAATAGTATTAAAGCTTGAAGTATCCTTACAAAGTGGTATCAGAGCAGTCATCCTGGGGAGAACTAGGAGTATGTCGCAACGTATTTTAGAGGAACGGATGGAAGAATCGAAAAAATGTATGCAAGCTGTTCGTGAAAAGATTCCCGAATTGGAGAAATCGATGGCAGAGATGAATAGGAATATTGAACGGTTATTCACTAGCATGGAAGACCAACGCCAGACCGCGGAAGATAATCAAAAAGCCTTGGCCACACTGTTATCTAACTACTCGCGAGGGGCTTCGTGCCGGGAAAAGGATACAGGGCAAAAGAGAAAGACTCCCGAAGTAGAAGGGGGATCATCGAGCGGAAAGGGGAGTGTTAGAATAGAAGAACGCGAAGACAAAACAAATGATGGACAAATCATGAGACATAAGTTTAAGAAAGTTGACATGCCCGTGTTTGAAGGTGATCAACCAGATGATTGGTTGTTCCGAGCCGAACGCTACTTCGACATCCATCAGCTAACAGACAATGAGAAGTTGACAGTCATGGCAATCAGTTTCACAGGGGTGGCGCTAAGATGGTTCCGTTGGGTAGAGGGAAGGAGCCCTTTCGTAGACTGGCCGGACTTGAAGACGAGAATCCTGAACCGTTTCAGACCTTCACAAGAAGGCTCCCTGTGTGCTCGATTTCTTGTCGTCCGTCAAGAAACGACAGTTGCCGACTTCCGGGCTCAATTCGAGGCCCTATCCGCACCATTGTCCTTCTTGTCAGAAGACTTGTTAGAGGGAACGTTTCTCAATGGACTGGATGCAAACATCCGTAAGGAGGTATTATGTTTCGAGCCCCTAGGCTTAGAAGCCATGATGAAGGCAGCCCAGAGATTAGAGGACAAAAATAGGGCCCAATCAAATCGCGTAGGGCCAGGCCAAAGTAAGGCACCAAAAATGTCCTATCCCAACTACACGTTGGGAGGAACATCGAATACGACCGCAAGATCTCCAGTGAAGGCAATTTACGCGAGTCCCATTCGCACGATTACCCTGGCAAGCCCCCAACCTATTCAGCCTCCTACTCAACGTAGGGAATTACCCTACAAACGCCTCATTAACACAGAGCTACAGTCACAAAAAGAAAGGGGATTATCGATGCGATGAGAAGTTTTTTGTGGGACATAAGTGCAAGAGTAAGGAGCTGAACCTTTTGGTTGTGAGCGATGAACTAACTGCAGAAGCAGAAGTCAAGAACGAAGGAAATAGTGAGCAAAATCAGATGGTGGAAGGGATGGAAGAGATGGCAGAGTTATCCTTGAACACAGTTGTAGGGATTTCCACCCCAGGTACAATCAAGCTTAAAGGTAAGATAGAGCAAGAGGAGATAATCGTCTTGATAGATTGTGAAGCGACCCACAATTTCATATCACAGCGAGTGGTAGAGAAGCTCAGACTACCCGTTTCAGAAATAACCAGTTTCGGCGTGATCATGGGGACGGGGGCCGCGGTAAAAGGAAGAGGGATTTGCAAGGGGGTTATTGTCACAATGGTCGATTTAACCATTATTGAGAATTTCTTACCCCTCGACCTGGCAAGTATCGATGTAATTTTAGGCATGCAGTGGTTACGAACCCTGGGGGTCACTGAAGTGGACTGGAGGGCGCTGAAATTAACGGTGAACAATGGAACCGACAAGATTGTGATCCAGGGGGATCCGTCACTAACTCGAGCTGAGGTATCGTTGAAGAAGCTCCGCAAATCATGGGAAAAACAAGATCAAGGTTTCTTGATCGAACTTCGTGCCCTATTCGCGCAACTTCAGGGATTGGAAATAGATGAGGCCACTCCGTCCTCCCTACTACCCCGCCCTATACAGAGGACCATCGAGCAATATTTGGATGTTTTCCAGGAAAAGAGCCAGTTACCGACCACACGAGAGTTGGATCATCGCATCACACTAAAGGAAGGGCGAAGACCTATTAATGTCAGACCCTATCAGTACCCGTTCGCACAAAAAGGGGAGATAGAGAAGTTGATCAGCGAGATGCTGAGAGCGAAGATTATTCGACCAAGTAACAGTCCCTATTCGAGCCCCGTCTTGTTGGTAAAGAAGAAGG
This sequence comes from Trichosanthes truncata, assembly GCA_033996785.1. Taxonomy (NCBI): domain Eukaryota; kingdom Viridiplantae; phylum Streptophyta; class Magnoliopsida; order Cucurbitales; family Cucurbitaceae; genus Trichosanthes; species Trichosanthes truncata. The sequence goes on along the minus strand of MU867261.1, from coordinate 14,337,184 downwards.
ATGGGAGTTGGCGATTTTGCGTCGACTATAGGGCGCTCAATGACGCCACGGTACCAGACAAATTCCCCATACCAGTCATCGAAGAATTACTGGATGAGTTACACGACTCACAAGTATATTCCAAACTGGATTTGCGTTCAGGCTACCACCAAATCCGAATGGATGAAGCAGATATACCGAAGACGACATTCCGAACACACGAAGGACATTACGAATTTCTAGTCATGCCCTTCGTCTTAACCAACGCGCCTTCAACGTTCCAAGCCTTGATGAATCGGGTATTTCGACCTTTCCTACGTAAATTCATTTTGGTTTTCTTTGACGATATATTGATTTACAGCCCAGACTTAGCTACTCACGTGGAACACTTGGATGTGGTATTGAATGTGTTGCGAGAACACTCATTGACAGCCAATTTCAAGAAATGCTACTTTGCCCAAGCACGCATTGAATATCTAAGGCCACTGGGTCTCGACAACAGGCGTCGAAGCAGATCCCGAGAAAGTCCGTGCTATGATAGAATGGCCAGTTCCCACCAATGTTCGAGAATTGAGGGGTTTTCTTGGCCTCACTGGATGTTACCGGCGATTCGTGATTAATTATGGCACTATCTCTTTCCCATTAACTCAGTTGACTAGGAAAGATGCGTTTGAATGGAACAATCACACCAATCTTGCCTTCGAAACTTTGAAGCGGGCCATGGTGACTCTACCGGTTCCAGCCTTACCTGACTTCACTCAGCCATTTGTGCTTGAAACTGATGCATCGGGATTTGGGGTGGGAGCAGTACTGACTCAAGGTCAAAGACCGATAGCATATTACAGTCACACATTATCCGCCAGAGCTCAAGCTAAGTCAGTCTACGAGAGAGAGCTGATGGCTATACTTCTCGCGGTTCAGCGATGGCATCCCTATATGTTGGGACAAAGATTTATAGTGCGAACGGATCAACAAGCTCTTAAGCATTTGGTGGAACAACGTGAGGTTCAGCCTGAATACCATAAGTGGATTTACAAGTTGCTGGGATATGACTTCGAAATCCAATATCGACCGGGTTTGGAGAATAAAGCCGTAGACGCCCTCTCACGCATGCCACCCAAGGTGCAATTGGCCACACTCACTGCCCCAGCCGTGCTGGACGTAGAAATTGTGAAGAGAGAGGTGGAGGAAGATGCAGGGCTAAGGAGGATCAAACAGGAACTTGCGGAGGACCCAACCAAGCACCCAAAATTCTCTTTACACCAAGGTACCTTGCTATACAAAGGTCGATTGGTCCTATCCACCTCATCCCAACTCCGTCCAGCGGTGATGCATGCGTACCATGACTCGGTCCTGGGCGGACATTCTGGGTTCCTACGCACGTACAAAAGGCTCACAGGGGAGTTGTATTGGCCAGGAATGAAACAAGATGTCAAAAAATATGTAGAGGAATGTCACACTTGCCAGCGCAACAAGGTCGTGACCTTAGCACTGGCCGGATTATTATAGCCATTGCCACGGCCCGATAGAGTGTGGGAGGATATTTCTATGGATTTCATAGAGGGACTACCACGATCACAGAGGTGCGTTACGATCTTAGTAGTGGTGGACAGGTTAAGTAAGTACGCCCACTTCATCGCCTTGAATCACCCGTATACCGCCAAGGCGGTAGCTACCATATTCGTGAAAGAGATCGTGAGGTTGCACGGATTTCCTCGATTGATCGTGTCATATCGAGATAAGATTTTCATTAGTCACTTTTGGACCAAGCTGTTTAGATTACAAGGTACTCAGCTTCACCGAAGCACGACGTACCATCCACAGACCGACGACCAATTCGAGATTGTTAATAAATGCGTCGAGACATATCTCCACTGTTTTTGTGGGGAGAAACCGAAACAATGGCTGCAGTGGCTTCCTTGGTCAGAATTTTGGTACAATACAACATACCATGCCTCTCTTAATACTACACCTTTTCGTGTTGTCTATGGTCGTGATCCACCGCCAGTCATGTTTTACGGAAGTCAAAAGACCGTGAACGCTACACTTGACCAACAATTAATGGAGCGCGATACAATGTTGGACAAACTGAAGTCCCAACTCGAGTTAGCTCAACAGAGGATGAAGAAATTTGCAGATCGAAAGCGAAGAGAAGTGGAGTTCGATGTGGGGGTGTGGGTATTTCTAAAACTCCGTCCGTATCGACAAGCATTTGTTGCGAAGAGAAGAAACGAGAAGCTGTCCCCCAAATTTTATGGACCGTACCGCATCCTAGATCGCATCGGGAAGGTAGCGTATAAATTAGAATTACCGGTGGCATCAACCATCCACCCTATCTTTCATATCTCCCATTTGAAGAAGGTCATAGGCAATGACACGCCCTTAGAAGATCACGCACCAACGCTGACAGATGATTTTGAATGGGCAGCGCAACCCCAGGATGTAATAGCCTACCAATGGAATGAGGACAAGAGCGACTGTCAATTGCTTATACAGTGGAAAGGTCTACCGGACTACGAAGCAACGTGGGAATCACTCGCCTTTATTCGCCAACAATTTCCCGACTTCCACCTTGCGGACAAGGTGGTTATCAACCCCGGGGGAGATGTAAGGCCCCCAATTGTAAATGTCTATGTTAGAAAGGGCAAAGATGGAAATACACCATCTCCCAGTTAGTGTCAGTGTTAGTATTTATGTGTTTTTGTTGGTGGGAAGAGGGAGGTATGTTTTTGGGTTGTACTTAGTCGTATAGACTTGGGTATGTAAAGGGAGAGAACCACCCTCTCGAACGGTGGCTACTACTGTAACTTTCATTTTGAGATTGTGAAATAGTATTAAAGCTTGAAGTATCCAAACAGAGTGTTATAATATATATTATTATGTATATTCGTCCTTTATAGAAATTGTACATTCTTTAGTTTAGGGTTTCCTTGTGTACCTATATATATGTTAGTGACTCTCTAATATACAATACAATGAGTATTTTTCCTAATACTGATTACAAATCTCACCCTGTACAAGTCTTTCCTAAGGTAACATCTTCGGAGATAGAAATAAATCATTGTTCTATTGGGCCTGATGGAGTCAATTTTGCCAAAGTTCTATTACCTCCATTGAAGCGAGCTTGTCGAGGGCTCGTCAAATTAAAATTTATAAACCGATCCTAAGCTACTTGTAGCATTGAGTGGACCGGGTCGATCTCAGGGAACCGAATATTAATTTCTCAAATTAAATTTGCCAAGGAGAAAACAATTAAAAAGGGGGGGTTTTGTGTTTTTTTATTACTAAAATAAAACATAAGCAAATAAAAGAAAGATAAATCAAATCTTACCAAATTCCAATCCAAATGTGCGGTTCTACTCAATTGCAAAAATTGATCATAGACACTCAAAATATTTAAACTTAACAATGCAAGCACTTGGTCAACTTATTAGGAAACCCCAAAAAGTAGCAACTTCCCTAAGGTCATTAACTCTAACAAACGTCAAGTTAACGCTAATTATCTAAACAATTTTTGACGAAACCGCTCCAAATTATTTAGATAAAGGCATTACGTGCTTTGGAAGGACCAAGACAACTAATTAGATGAAATAACTTTAATCTAATTAAGATGCTTCTTTAATTCCTAGAATTAAACATGCAAGCCATGCAATATGGAAACCCACAAAACATACACATGTGATAATCCTAATGCTACCGGTTCATTCAACATGACAATTACGGATCATGATCATGATTAGCAATAAAATATGTAGAGTGATTAAGGCGTCAATTTAATCAAAATACATACTTATAAAATTAACACGGGAATTAAAGAATACTTGCAATTGAAAGAAAACTAAGTTAAGGTTCAAACCTCACAATATTGCAATTGATTACAACCGACCTCTAAATTGGGAACGCGAAGTTTAGCCGAGCATCATGATAAAATTTGATACCATTATTGTCTAAGGAGAAAAGAGAAAAAGAGTCTAAAAACTCTCTAAAAACGTCTAGGCCAAGAGGCCAAAAAGAGATCCCCTTGCTGTCCATAAGAAGGCTTAAATAGCCTTCAAGTAGACAACTTACACAAGTAAGAAACCCTAAATTCTAGAAAGATGTTTTCCCAAAACAATTAGGGAATAATATTTAAAATAAAGTAAATAATGTTCTCTCTTGTAAAATGCTGGAAAATACATCTAAAACTCGAAAATCCTTCCCTAAATTCTTAAAACAAACATAGAATGTTGCAAATAAGGAAAGTTTCTGGATTGCGCAGTCTTCATTATTTTGCCCATAACTTCTTCTCCAAATCTTGGATCAACGTGATATTTATATGGTTGGAAAGATCATTCCGAGATCTTTAAAATGATATCTAATTTGAATATATTCCAAAACGTGAGCAGCAAGATAATGGGAACGGAATTTGGCACAAAATATTCTCGGGTACAGCAGTTTTCCAGCAGGAGCAGCAATCACTCAAAATGCCATAACTTTCATAATACTTATTGGAATTCAATGAGTATTATACCGTTGGAAAGATAATTCAATAAGCTTCGATTTGATACCAAATTTGAATATATTTTCATCTCAAAATATCATGACATGACCGGTCAAATTTGGTATAGAAATTCAGTTGCTCGAATCACCTCCAATTTGGTCCGAATTAATTCTGAAATGGTGCAAACTCTTCAAAACACGTGAATTGTTCGAATCCCTAAAAAATAATAATAAAACACATAAAATCCTTCTGATTAACAAGAAATAAGTGTAATTAAATAGGACTTTATAGGTCCTATCACAACCCCCAACCTAAATCTTGCTAGTCCTCGAGCAAGGTAGAACTAAACAATCCTATGACTAATCAGTTGCATATCAATGGCTCTAATCTCAATGCTTTAGGCAACAAAACATTTGCAATGGAAGAAAATAATCAAACACATTCAATCAATGAGAATTTTAAAACTAATCCCTTCATCCCTTATGTGTGTGTGTGTATAGCTCTCCCTTATCTAAGTTTTTATAAGCCCGAGAAGGTTTTATTTGATCCGCAACTCGTTTTCCCCCTACTTCTGACTTTAAGACCAATTCTCAAGCTTCCCTACACTCAAAATGATAACACGAAACTAAGGTGCCCCGGGGTAGGCCTACCCCCAAACTTACTTTTTTGCTTATTTTAATGAGCACTAGCTTTCATACATCCACTGTAGGGACCCTTATCCAGAGCACTTGCTCGATGGATGGCCTGACTGATCACAGTAGAGGTAGCTCTTTTTGCCCTTAGACTTTTAAATACATGCAATCATTTTTTTTTTTACTCGAGTTTTCATTTTATCACAGTAATAAAGGCAAATAAAACATGCAATTACTCCTAAGTTTCACGTTATTCGACATCATGCAAGTAGACTCTTGAACTAGTTCCTAAAATCTTTCGAGGTGACAACAAGAATCCAAACCAAATAACCCAATCTTAGGCCTTCAAAACCATGGACAAGAGGGCTAAGTGCTCAAAAAGTATAAGGGAATCAGAAGAAAAATTTTAAAATAGGCTTAAATCAAGCATGCATCTTCAAGTTTCAGCCATTTCAAATGGGATTACCTAAAACACATCCTAGATTGTCATAATCACCTAATATGCAACTAACTCATCATGCAATTTAAGCTCAATTTTTATTTTTAAAATTAACGCTCCCTGCTCAATATGCTCATGAATAACCCTAAACATGCAAATCTAACGTTCTCCACCCCCAAACTTAATTGATACATTGTCCCCAATGTATCGCTAAACAGAGTTACACAAACAAAAAGCAAGAGGAACAGAAAAACTCCCCTAGTTTTTGGATGGCTTGTAGGTGGTGGTGCAGCTTTATCCTCAATTTCTCCTCTCAAGTGCAACACCTACAAAAGAAAAACAAGACAAACTACGAAAAGGAAATAAATCATTGAAAGGAAAACAAATAAAACAATTAAAGCACATGGGTTGCCTCCCAAGAAGCGCAAATTTTTAATGTCGTTATGCTCGACAGGGTTCGTAAGTGTCAGGGCACGTAAAATTCTTCTACTTTCTTCGGTCCCTTCTTGCTTGAATCAATGTAACCTTCCAAGTTTATAAGGCTTTCCTGTTTCTCTAGGGTACCAGACAGATCATTATTTTTGTTATATTTTATATAAGGAATAAAAGGCAGAAAGTAAGACTCAACTAACTTAACTGACTCAAAAGAAACAAAAGACTTTAAGTACTTACGAGAATAAAGAAAAGACAATTCAAAATCAATAGGAGAGTTAGGGAATAGAACAGGCGAAGGCTTTTTAGCCTCCAACTCTATCACCTGAATCTCCTCTTTGCGTGTAAGCTCGGACTCCTCCTTAACCTCACAAATTACCTGTTCTTGGCATGGCGCAAAATTCAAAACTTCCTCGTCACTGTCGGTGTCGATTTCTTCAAAAAATCTTTCCTCAGTGATGTCAAAAGAGTATTGCTCTTGTAGACTCTCCAGTCTTCTCACGGAATCAGCCAACTGGGTAATTTGGTCACCCAGACTTTGCATTCCAGCGCGAGTCTCCTCTTGAAATTGGAAATTTTCCTTTTGAAATTGGAGATTTTCCTTTTGAAATTGGAGACTTTCCTTTTGAAATTGGAGATTTTCCTGTTGAAACTGAAGAGTATTATTAGCAATTTGGTAAACTATGGCCTCTAAAGACGTACTTGAGTCTAAAGTTTGATAGTACTGGTTCAACTGCTCCTCCTGGTATCCATAGCTAAAGCTAGATTGATCCCATTCAAGATAGGGACTATAAGGCTCAAAGTTCATTTGATGACCAGGAAATTCTTCCAAAGTGTAAGCATTTGGCACAAAGTTCCATTGCAGCTGAGGGCATGCTTCGGTGGGGTGTCCTTGCAATGAGCATAATCTACATGTCTCCACTGCTTGAAGCCTCCCTACAGCCACTTGAAGAACAACAGAGGTTAATTCAGAAATTTGAGTTTTGAGCTCACTAACCTCATCAACATACGGGGCAGCTCCACCATTTCTCCAGTAGTACTGAGAATAATCTGCCATTTAAAGAACAGATAAAAAAAAAAAAAAATACAAAAATACAAAAGATTTTTTTTTTTGTTTTTTTTTAGAGCAAATTTAACAAAGAGAAACTAATAGTGGTTCCCCGGCAACGGCGCCAAATTTGAAGTGAGCTTGTCGAGGGCTCGTCAAATTAAAATTTATAAACCGATCCTAAGCTACTTGTAGCATTGAGTGGACCGGGTCGATCTCAGGGAACCGAATATTAATTTCTCAAATTAAATTTGCCAAGGAGAAAACAATTAAAAAGGGGGGGTTTTGTGTTTTTTTATTACTAAAATAAAACATAAGCAAATAAAAGAAAGATAAATCAAATCTTACCAAATTCCAATCCAAAGGTGCGGTTCTACTCAATTGCAAAAATTGATCATAGACACTCAAAATATTTAAACTTAACAATGCAAGCACTTGGTCAACTTATTAGGAAACCCCAAAAAGTAGCAACTTCCCTAAGGTCATTAACTCTAACAAACGTCAAGTTAACGCTAATTATCTAAACAATTTTTGACGAAACCGCTCCAAATTATTTAGATAAAGGCATTACGTGCTTTGGAAGGACCAAGACAACTAATTAGATGAAATAACTTTAATCTAATTAAGATGCTTCTTTAATTCCTAGAATTAAACATGCAAGCCATGCAATATGGAAACCCACAAAACATACACATGTGATAATCCTAATGCTACCGGTTCATTCAACATGACAATTACGGATCATGATCATGATTAGCAATAAAATATGTAGAGTGATTAAGGCGTCAATTTAATCAAAATACATACTTATAAAATTAACACGGGAATTAAAGAATACTTGCAATTGAAAGAAAACTAAGTTAAGGTTCAAACCTCACAATATTGCAATTGATTACAACCGACCTCTAAATTGGGAACGCGAAGTTTAGCCGAGCATCATGATAAAATTTGATACCATTATTGTCTAAGGAGAAAAGAGAAAAAGAGTCTAAAAACTCTCTAAAAACGTCTAGGCCAAGAGGCCAAAAAGAGATCCCCTTGCTGTCCATAAGAAGGCTTAAATAGCCTTCAAGTAGACAACTTACACAAGTAAGAAACCCTAAATTCTAGAAAGATGTTTTCCCAAAACAATTAGGGAATAATATTTAAAATAAAGTAAATAATGTTCTCTCTTGTAAAATGCTGGAAAATACATCTAAAACTCGAAAATCCTTCCCTAAATTCTTAAAACAAACATAGAATGTTGCAAATAAGGAAAGTTTCTGGATTGCGCAGTCTTCATTATTTTGCCCATAACTTCTTCTCCAAATCTTGGATCAACGTGATATTTATATGGTTGGAAAGATCATTCCGAGATCTTTAAAATGATATCTAATTTGAATATATTCCAAAACGTGAGCAGCAAGATAATGGGAACGGAATTTGGCACAAAATATTCTCGGGTACAGCAGTTTTCCAGCAGGAGCAGCAATCACTCAAAATGCCATAACTTTCATAATACTTATTGGAATTCAATGAGTATTATACCGTTGGAAAGATAATTCAATAAGCTTCGATTTGATACCAAATTTGAATATATTTTCATCTCAAAATATCATGACATGACCGGTCAAATTTGGTATAGAAATTCAGTTGCTCGAATCACCTCCAATTTGGTCCGAATTAATTCTGAAATGGTGCAAACTCTTCAAAACAAATGAATTGTTCGAATCCCTAAAAAATAATAATAAAACACATAAAATCCTTCTGATTAACAAGAAATAAGTGTAATTAAATAGGACTTTATAGGTCCTATCATCCATCCAAAGTCATCAACTCTTTAAACGAACCATCCTCATGTTGTTCTGAACAATCGGATAATGAATCTGAGAACAGTCAGATGATGAATCTGAAGTAAGTTTAAGTAGTGAGGAGCTTGATCATCCTCCTTCTGGTAATCATGCAGATGAAGTTTTTTTTAGAATCATTTTGAAGCGGATTTAAACTTATTATATCTTTCTCCAAGTCCAAATAAGTCAGATCCATTGATTTCTAAGGCAAGAGAGGAATCTACGAAGAGTTGTCAAGTTAATACTTCTAATTCACCATCCAACTTGGAAAATTTCTCTTCTTTAATTAAAGCCAGTGGACTTCAATTTCGGGAAATATCATCTTCATTCCCTGTGAAGTTATTCAGTCAAGCAGTAAATGTAATGTTTTTAGCCTTTGTTTTTTCCAATGAAGATCATTTCATGGAATACTAGAGGATTGGGGAATGCTTCTAAACCTGTGAGTCTGAAGAAGTTTTTGCAAATTGTTTGCCCGGATATGGTGCTTGTTCAAGAAACCAAGATGTCCTTCATTGACGGGAATTTTGTTAAATACCTATGGAGCTCTAGAGAGATTATCTAGGTTCAGGTTGAGTCTTTTGGTCGTTCGAGTGGGATGAAAGTAGAGTCAATGTTTTAGAAGTGCTGAAAGGCGGGTATTCCTTTTGCAATTAAAGCATCTTTTCAGCAAGGACAATGTAGCAACCGAAGAAAAATAAAGAATTTTATTAATCTATTTTACTGTTTATTTTAAAACCTTTTTGAATTAGGATTTTATCTTTTTTTAAATTAGGAGATAGATCTTTATTTTCTTTTTTTTTTTAAAAAGAGAAGATAATCTTTTAAGGATTTTAATTAGAATTCTTTTAAAAAGGGTCTCTTAAGCCCTAACCTTTTAGACAAAACCTTTTGACGGCAAAAAAAAAAGAAAAAAAAAGAAGACGTTCTGTAGTTTCTTCTCTAAAGAAAAAGCAGTAACATTTCTTCCCTTCAATTTTCAAGTTTGTTTTCTTTCTTGATTGAATCTTTCTTGGAAAATTTTGGGTTTTTATTTTCAATTCATGGATGTTTAGAATGAAAAGATTCTTGAAATCTTTTGCTCTAAAAAGTTTTTAGGTTTTTGGTTTGCTTAATTTTTTATCAAAATTTTTCATCTTATGGATTTTGGATTAAATTGAAGGTTTGATAAAGGAAAATTTTCCATAATTTTTCAGCTTTTATTTTCTTCAATTTGGGACTGTTTTTGTAATGTTTTTGGGTTCTTTTTGTATAAGAAAGTTTACCAAATGATTGTTTCTTTAAAGTGTAATTTATAGCTTTAATTTCTACATGAAAACATTATGTTTTTATGGTTTTTAAAGAAGTTTTATCAAGCCTTTCAGATTTGAAATTTGGGTTAAAAAGTGACAAATCTTGATTCTTTTGATGTTAAAATCTTAAAAAATTTTGTTTTATGGGTTATTTGTCTATAATTTATGATAGTTTTAAAGGTTTTAAAAATTGTAGAATTGAAAAATTGTTTGGTATTTTATTACGTATTAAAAAGCATTGATTTTATCGATTTTAATATGTTTTAATTGGATTTTAAAGTGTTTTTAACCCAGTTTTTCAGTGCTGTTTTTTAGTCCAAGAACCCTATTTTCCCTAACTTTTTATGCAGAAAATTGTTTTGAATGGGAAAAATTGGGTAGATAAGATTGTCTATATTTTAGATAAGCTTTTGGACCTTTAAGATAGAATTTTGGTTTTTGATCAGTGTAGTATTAGATATGTTTGGACTTTTAGGAAAAGTTGATGATTGTTCAAGAAAGTGGATAAGATTTGGAATTGAGATTGAAAATTGTAGGATTATCGATCGAGGTAAGTAGTTTTCACATCCCTTCCAAAATAGCAATTTTGGTACAATTATGTTTTTAATATTGTTTATTTGACAAATATTTGAAAGAATGTTTTGTATGATTTGAAATTGGTCGAAATTGTTTTACATGCTTTAAAGTGTTTTGCTATTTGAAAGTATTTTTGCCATTTTGGATAATTTAAAATAAATGTATTTTGATTGATTTCAAAGTGAAAGTAAGTTTGTTTTAGTTTTGAGTTTGAATGGTTGATTTGATGAATCTTTATTGAAATTGTTATTTGAAACTACATGTTTTGTTTCAAATTTTTACGAAAGAATTTTTTATCGTTTTGATAAGGGCTATCCGAATATGCTAAATTTTCTGTTTTGGGAATGCTTTGCTTATTTGTGGTAGTAGCCTAAATTAGAATTGATGGAATTGTTCTAGCTTATTTGTGAGAAGACACATTTGTGGTTTGACATTCCTTTGGAATGAAGATTCATGTGTGTGTTTCACTCACATGGCCTCACACTTAAGTAATTATATTGATTGTTCTGGTCGATTTTATCGACATCTCTGACTGATTGAAGCTTATTTGTGGGAATGCACAATTTGTGATTTGGCATTCCTTTGAAATGAAGATTCATGTGTGTGTTTCACTCATATGGCCTCACAATTAAGTAATTGAATTGAATGTTCTGGTCGATTTTTATCGACAACTCTAATTGAATGTTCTGATTGATTGATTGGTGTTACCGACGGGTAACCATCATATATGTTCTGAAGGCTACCCAAATAATACATATTCCCACTCTGATATTTGAAAGTAATGATTGATTGAAAATACTGTTTGAATTGAAAGTTTCGATACTTAAAAGTTTGGTTAAATGAAAGGTTTGTTTGATCGAAAGATTTTTGTTTTTCGAAAGTTTTGACTGAACATTTTAATAGTTGTATTAAAAGTTTTGCAAGGATATTTGTATTTTGATTATGATTGTTTTAAAAGAAAATTACCGAATGAATATTTGACTTTTGATTCAATTATTGAAATGATTTGTTAAACTGAATTTCTATGTTTTGTTTTGAAAAAAAATGAATTTCTGAACTTGATGTTGAAATTGCTTATTGAGTATTTCTGTACTCATTTTTGTTTTTCCAAAATGTTTTCAGACGAAGGATCAAGTGATAGTCTCGAAAGAAATGAAGTTTAGCACTCTGGCACAAGAATTAGAAAGTTGTTGTTATGGATTCAATAGTTTCTTTAGAAATCCTTTGTAAGAAATTACTTTAGCTGAATTTATTTAAGTCTATTTTAGTTTTGATTGTTACGTTTTCGCATTATTGTTAGAATGACCGTATTGAAAAATTCGGGCTGTTACAGACAAGCTTGCTGGATTTCAAACATTTACAGACCTAATGATTAAGTTTGGGGATATTGTCGCTCTTGAGCCTCCAATTTCTTTTTTCGGTGATCTATGCTTGAACAATTTTTCTAATTCTATAGATTTAGCTCATCTTTATCAGGTAATGGAAGACGAAGAGGTCTGGAACGAAGTATCACAAACAGTTCAAGAAGCAATAATTCCCAATGTGAATGTTTCACTTATTAATTTTAATGAACCTGTCTCGGGGAAGGGAGAGATTAATGTGGTCATCAATCCGATTTTAAGTCCCAATTTTATTCAAGAGGAAGAGATTATTCCGACCCCACCTTCTTTCAACCAGAATCTTCCTAAGGAACAGTCAACATCGAATGCATCTGCTATCCCAGAGTCTTTTCCTTCGATGGTTGCTGAAAAACCCATTATTGATATTTCGAATTCTAGTGAACCATTGGCAATTGCTCCCTCGATTTTTGATTCTCCGATTCCTTCATCTGTTAAAGAGGTCAAAGATATGTTTTGCGCAACATACTCTAAGTACTATATAAGGAAAAAAGACAGTGATTTGCAACTCAACAAATTCCCCTATTACGTCTTTGTTTAATGCAGATAATTTTGAAGAATCAGTTTCCAGAATTTTGCTCCCTAGTGAAGATCCAAATCTTGTCGATAAGGAAGTTACGAAGCGAGATAATCCTTCCGTGACCATAGATCAATGTCAGCTTGGCCCTTTAGGTTCCATTTTCTTTAAAGTTATCATCCCCTCTTCTTCAATCATCTCGCCTTCTATTAGTTCCTCTCCTCCTTGTGGTGGAATATCGAATTATGATTCAGAAGTCTAAGTATCCCTGAGGTTGAGTATTCGAAAAAATTTTCTCAAATTGATGATCGCATCAGAATTGACTTTCCAGTTGTGAATTTGAACTCCATTTTCCAATCGTCATGTATTGACTCCCAAGATCAGAATCTTCAAACATAAGGCATTTCAGATTTAGTTGTTGCCAATCAACTGCTCCCACCTCTGGGTTTGGATAAATTCTCGACTTTGATTAAGGCTAGCGGGCTTCTCGAGAAATTTCTCCTTCCATTGTCGAGGAATCTAATCAAGGCTCCAAGTCTCATCTTTTACCTTAATCATGAAGATTATTTTCTGGAACACTAGAGGCTTAGGGGATGGTTCGAAAAGTGTCAGATTGAATAAGTTTTTGCAAAATTTGTGTCTAGATGTGGTGCTCATCCAAGATACAAAGATGGCCGAAATTAATAGGTATTTTGTAAAGTCAATTTGGAGTTCAAAGGAAATTAATTGGGTTCATGTTGAAGCCTTTGGCCGCTTGGGGGGTTTATGTTCTACATCTCATTCATCAGGAGGTTTAGGAATTGGAGCTTTGCATTTTAGAAATCAGGCTTTAATAGCCAAGCGGTGCTAGGGACTTATGTTTGAACCGACCTTTTTTTGGAGAAAGGTTATCGCAAGTATTCATGGGGTAAGCTTTGGGGGTTGGCATACTTCTGGAGTGAAATTTTTAAGTTTGAAAAGCCCTTGAATGAGTATCTCGAGAGTTTGGCAGCAAGTTTCTCACTTAGCTCATGTTAAAGTGGGAGATGGTAGCGGGGTTCTCTTTTGGAAAGACATTTGGATATGAGAAACTTGTCGAACTTTGGGTTAGATATGAGAAAGTTGTTGATAAGCCTTGTTAATTTTGGAGTCAAGCAGTAGGAATTTGTGCTCTTCCTCATTTTGATTTCTGAGTTTTTTTCCTTCTAGTTCGAAGATTGGTGCAGCTTAATGGGAGTAGTCTTTGGTTTGTTGTGGCTCATCAGACGTTTTGTGTGGCCTTGAATGAGTTTTAGTGCTCTCCAATCATTGTTTTTAGTCTCTTATGGTGTTTTCTCAGCGAGATCTTTGACCTTTGGTGGTCTTGTCCCCATCGCAAAAGAAGATTTTGTTTCTTGATGTTCTCTTTCAAAGTCTTCTGTTGGATTTTCTTTACAGATTATTTGTTTACTTTGGGATGCTTTTAATTTTTTTATCTTTTTTGTTCTTGTTTCACTCCCTTGTAGAGTTTGTATCCTTTGAGCAAAAGTCTCTTTTCATTTTTTCAATGAAAAGTTTCATTTCTTGTTAAAAAAAAAAAGAGAAAGAAAAAGAAAACATCTCTGGAGTGAATTAAGATCGCCTTTCTCTTTTTGTGATGATCCTTGGTGTGTAGGCAGAGACTTCAAAAAAGAAACGTTTTAATAAAATCATTGAAGAGCTCGGGTGGATGGAAATTCTTTAGTCAAACGGAAAAATCACTTGGTCTAGATTAGGTGAAGAGGGTAGTCGATCTTTATTGGACAGATTTTTTATCAATAAAGAATAGGATGATCTTTTTGATAATTCAAAAGTTTCAAGACAGATACGTATATTTTCTGATCATTTTCCAATTCTTCTTGAGGCTAGTGGTTTTAATTAGGGTCCTCCCTTCTAGTTTTTCAACTCTTGGCTAAGTATACAACAAGATTGTGTTCAGATCATTGAGAAAACTCTTGCTGAAGATCATTCTTATGGCTGGGTTGGTTTTGTTATTTCTGCAAAGCTTCGAAATTTGAAATCTGTTGTTAAAGAATAGTTTGCTGATTTTGGAATTAAAAGAAAGAGGAAGGAGAAGCAATTGCTTGCCGAAATTGCTCAGTTTGATGATAAATCAGTTGCTGGTCTTTTATCCTCCCATGAGTTGAGATTGCGTTCTTCGGTAAAAGGTGCTTTATTGGAGCTTTATTTGATAGAAGAAAGGAATTTAAATACAGAAGAGTAAACTACAATGGCTTAAAGAAGGGGACGAAATTCAAGCTTTTTTCTTCTGTTTTTGGCAGCTAAGAAGTGGAAGTTAACATCTCTGAACTTTCTTCAATAGCTGGGCATTCTTTATTATCTTATAGGGAGTTTGAAGCCGAGATTCCTAGCTTCTTTACAACATTATTTACTAAACAGCCTGATTTCTCACATGAAGAAAGAATTTGATGCAATTCGTGCTAAAGTTATTTCTCAAGGGGGATTGACGCAAGGGCAGCAAACTCAGATCGCTAGGAATGAACAAAGAATTACTCAGACTTCTTTGGGTTAATGGGACCAAAACTTTATTATCGAAATTATGGTTGGAAAGAAATTAGAGAATTTTATAAGACAAGTTCCTCCCTTGGTTGGATCATTTGATTTTAGCATGTTTAAAAGCTTCTACTTGGTGTTCTCTTTCCAAACATTTTGATGATTACTCCTTACATATTATTTATTTTAATTGGCATGCTTTAATTCGTCCTTTGTAATCGTTGTTTATTATCTTTTGTACTTTTCTTCTTTTCACTTCTATATGTAGTTTGTATTTTTGAGCATTAGTCTCTTTTCATTATTTCAATGAAAAGTTTCGTTCTTGTTAAAAAAAATTTACTTACACTATATTAAAACTTGACTCGTACACTTGTAGCTAGGCATTTTTGCACACACGGCACCACCAACCAACATCCACATTGAGAATGAGAACCCCTTCTTGTCATTCTTAACTAAGATTGTGACATCAGACATGCATCAAGTCATTTTTCCCAATTGCACAACATTCACATCAAAATGTAAAAATGAAAAATATCTTCCCAATAAAATGACAAGGTCATGGCAAGTCAACGGAATGTAACTTACTTGGCCTACCTGTTTCTGGACCTCCTTTGTAGATTCATCCAAAATCACCCTCTCCAAGAAAGTTTACTTCGTCAAAGCCTGTTGTGGATGTAGGAAGTTCACGAAATGAGGAACTACAAGAAAAGCTCCCCTTACCATGCTCCAGAGCTTCTTTTCCCTTCCCACACCTGAACATGCATAGTCAGATAGTAAGATAACAAAAATGTGCATTGTAGAAATAGATTGGAAAAAGAAATTCTCAATACTTTGCATAATTTTCTGTAAAAAAAAATTGGCATTTAGCTACATGATTTTGTTGTTCTTCTTGGTCTGATTGAGTTCAAGTACAATTGCCGAAGAAATTGAAATTTAAGCCTGCAAATAGTTGAAAATTTTTTTTGGCTTGCTTAACCCAACATCAGAGCTAGTTTCATTCTATTCCACACATATCATCAATGGAACAATTCTTTCAAGTAAATTTCGTAAATAAGTTTACCACTAGAACCTATTGAAAGTCATTAATACTTGAACAGTTGAGCTACCTACCACACCCACAAGGAGGAAAAAAAAACCTACAGAGTCTGCTGCAGATTCCCCATTAAAAAAAAAAAAGGAACAATTGTGTTAAAACACTCACAACAAAGACTCATTCAAAATTAAACGGTTTGAGCCCAAAGAACTCTTAAAGATACAAGAGTGTATGTATGACCAACAAATAAGTAAATAATTAAGAGCATAGAGGAAATGGGTTCAAGTCATGGTAGCCACCTACCTTGGATTCAATATTCTACGAGTTCTTTTGACAACCAAATATAGTAGGGTTAGGCGGTTGTTCTGTGAGAATAGCCGAGGTGTGTGCAAGTTATTTATGATACTCACATATATTATAAAAAAAATGTGAACCCTGCAGTTTGTGACATGAAAAAATTGCTGCATTTCAGTATACTTTAACTTTACTTGGAAAAAAAGATTGAGTTAAAACATTAACAATAAAGTCTCATTCTACCTTAAAATGTTTGAGCCCGAAGAAGGCCACTATTAGAGAATATGAGTTTATAACGAGCAAAGCCTGCAGTCTGTAACATGAAAAAATTACTGCATTTCAGTGTACTTAAACTTTACAACTCAATAAAGTAAAACCTATGTATAGTCAAACAAAGGAGGGATAGGAGCATTGTCTACAGTGGGTGGTTTACTTGTAAATACCTACTCTATGTGACCAAAACAGTTGCATGTTTTTTTCTAGGTGTCACTGCGACAAAAATAGTTACATGTTCAACCACAGGAAAAGTAGAAACCTGTTTGAAGATTAAATGACATTTGTAGCTATTAAGAAAAATGAAAATACAAGAAAACCTCATAAATAATAACTCACATACCCAACATGTGAACTTAGTTGGCTCAACTTGTTTCATGCGTACCTAATACCAGCTGAAATAGAAGAGTATATTGATATCTCTGCTACTACAGAATCATAGGTTGAAATTCTTTATCATCAAAACGTCCAAGCCATTGAAAAACTCATCCAAATTGTCACCAATAATCTCCGCACGAGCAACAACCATCTTGAAAATGATGGAAACGATTGGGATCTCTAACAATTATAGCCCTATTTGCAACCTTTGAAATAAGTTTGACAGCAGTGTGACAATCATCGCACATCCTAAGGTTCTTGATCACCCGAATTGGTGCACCTGATGGTGTCTTCATCAGGCCATATGCTACGGCAAGCTTCTCACTGTGATAGCTAAGATTGTCTAGCTTTTGCTCATCCTCAATATCGTGCAATACACCAGCAATATCAGGAACATACCCTAATGGTCGAATTTTAGATAATAAGTCCCTTACCTTTTCATAAATCAGACTGGACTCAGGGTGTTTAGTATCTTCAGATGTAAAAACATGGGCAATATTTCTTATTTCTAACCAGCTCACTCCAGGTTCTTTCTTGACATTTCTTTCCCTCATCAATTTTCGAATCTTAACAACACCATCCCACCTCCTAACTCTCGCATGCATGTTTGATAATAGAATATAAGTTCCTACATCCTCATGGTCCATCTGTAGTAAGTACTCTGCTATTTGCTTCCCTTTCTCATAATTTCTATGAACATAACAAGCATTGAGAAGGGTCCGCCAGGCAACAACATCCCAATTGATTGGATTTGACCTCATAAAATTCTCAGCATCATCAAGTCGTCCAGATCTACTTAGGAGTCCAACAATACAGGTATAGTGCTCCAACCCAGGAACAATACCAAACTGTTTCATCAAATGATTAAAATAGTATAATCCTTCGTCCACCAGACTTAAATGGGCACAAGCAGAAAGAACACCAATAAAGGTTACATAATTTGGACGCTCTCGAATAGTCAACATGTCCTGGAACATGCTTAAAGCTTCCTTGCCAAGACCATGGTGGGAGTGACCAGTTATTATTGCATTCCAGGTAATGGAATCACAACACTTCATATTTGAGAACACATGTTGTGCCGCTAAAATGTCCCCACTCTTGGAATACATAATGATCAAGGCATTCCCTACCATAACATTGCCTTTGAGACCTGATTTCTCAGCACGTGCATGTAACTGATCTCCATGGCTTAGTGCAGACAAACCTGCAGCAGAATTTAACAACACTGCCAGTGTATATTCATTGGGAGAAATATGATCAGTTTCCATCCTTGAAAACAGATTCAATGCTTCTTCAAAGAATCCATTCTGAAAATAAGCTGCCATGATTGCAGTGCAAGAAACAACGTTTCGGCTTTGCAACTGATCAAAAAAGGCTCTTCCACTCAACACATTACCGCATTTCCCATACATATCAATGATAGAACTTCCAATATAAACATCATAGTCAATATCGCTTTTCAACATTTGAGCGTGAACTTGCTTACCTAATTTTAAATCTTTAAGACAAGCACAAAGGCGAAAAATTGTAACATAAGTGGCGTTATTCCATTCTATGCCTTCACCAATCATTAACTTCAGAACTTCTATAGCTTCTCTCATATGTGTGTGCTCTAGAAGCCCATTTAGAACCAAATTATAACAAAATATGTCATAACCTGGCACAGTATCTAATATCTGCAATGCTGCTCTTACATCTGAACATTTAGAGTACATCTGAATAAGTGCATTTTTAACATATTGATGAAGCTCCAACCCAGACTTTAACGCAAACCCATGACACTGCTTCCCCTCTACATACATTTGACTATCACAGCAAGAAGATATAACAGTGGTAATCACATATTCATTGGGGAAAATATTATCCTTCACAACCATATTTTTTAACAACCCAAAAACTTCCAAGTGCCTCCCATTTTGCATGTACCCAGCCATTAAAGCGCTCCAAGATACCACATTTCTTTTAGGCATACTATCAAACATCTGCCGAGCAATGAATAGTTCATCACATTTCACGTACAAATTAATAAGGGAATTAATTTGGTTTACTCTGCAGTCTCTAGGGATGTGATTGGTAATGATCAAATGGGCATGGATTATTCTACCAAATTTTAAGTTCTTGGCGTCAGCAGCTACTTTCAAGAGCTTTATTGGGTCAAGGAGAGGAGAAGCCAAGTAATTGGACTTGAATAGAAATGGCGTGAACTTCACAGGAGCAAGGCCAGTAATGGGTAGTTTTAACATAGGCATTACAATGCTTTGAATTTCCAAATTAGAAAGCGACCCAACAAAGAATACTAGGAGAAGAAAACCGAAGAACCAAAACTATTTCCTCTTAAGCTTATGTAAAGATTTTTCACAGAATCCATCCGCTCATCCTCAAAACAAGCTCAATCCTATTAACTACACCAGAGGAAAGCAGTAATTCCCAATCGCCAATTTAGCAAGCGAAGTATAATGGTAAAATTTACAATCGCAAAACAAAACTCGCACAACAACAAAAAAGAGTTTTACACAAAGTCCCGACAGAGGTACCCTGAGCGAAGTTTGGACTAAAAACAAATGATTTATAGACCCAAAACAATAACAAAGAATCTCCCAGCTAACAGATTGCATATAAAGATTCCAGCAAACAGATACCTAATACCTCCATATCATTAGGCACACTGTTTTATTTTATAAACCCCAAAATATCGGTCAGCTCATTAGTTATCAATGTGACCATCTATGGACCGACAATTACCATGAACGAGTGCGTCTCCTCGCAGCCACGGTCATCTATATGTTCTAACGATTAGTGGTGAATAGGGGTTCCGTTGCGTCGATCTGTACCTAAACCAATAATTGAACCAATGACCTCCGTTTATGAAAATGGAGACCAAACCGATGTCCAGGTTGGGAAAACCGGTTTTCAACGAATCAGAGAAAGATAGTGACGAGAATTGAGAAAGTATTTGAGTTCAACGATCACATTTGAGATAGAGAGATTCGAACATTTGACCTCTTAATCGAAGTTATATGTAAATTAATCATGAGCTATGTTTATTTTGGCGGAACGAATGAGTTAGTTGAAGAAATAAGTGGTCTGAAAATTTGGATGCCCAAAAAAATTAGGGTAACTACATATATAGGCTTTACAAGGGACTCATTTTTCACTTTTATCCAAATGGATTGAAAATTTCAATTTTGTCAAGAAGATGGATTTGTATAGAAGTTCATTTACCATTCTAACCTTCATTTAATGTCATTTGGTAATTAAAAAAATAAAAATAAAAATAACGCATTAATTGTGCTCTCCATTTGCCTTCCAAATCGATTCTCGTGCCCTAAAATTTGGTCCATTCCAAAAAAAATCATTTCAGCCAATGAAAGGGCAATCAATTTCAATAGCAAAACTGAAGAAGCTGCGACATTGAAGACGAGTTATACCTCTAATATTTCTTTCAAATGCTTCTTGGTAAGTTTAAACACTTTTTACAGTTGAAAAATCGACTTTTGGATATATTTAACATGAATCATTTGCAGGAGTGTTCAAAACTTAGGCACGCTTTTTATTTTCTAGGTATTATGTTTATTCGATTGTGGCATTTTTTTCGAGGCATCCACCCATATATATTTGAATAAATATGGGAATAAATATTTAATATTATGTTAATTCGGTTGTGGCTTTTAGGCTTTTTTGTAGAAGAAATCTAGGATTCTTTGTTGAAGTTGGTACTAATAAAGTCGCATGACAATGTATATTTTATACATAGTTAGATGTTTTATTATGATTAAAATAAAAATAATGAAGAGCATAAGGAAGGGGAGGAGAAAGTCATTAGGACACAAATAGTCCCATACGCTGGTATATTACATTACAGCCAACAGGTATATATTATATATGTAATATACTGCTTGTTGTTTGTATATTACTAAAATAAACATATGTATATTTTATATAAAATGTTAATGGTTAAATAAATTATATAGATATGGGTATTGATGTGAGCTTGTCAAAGACTCATTAAGTACAATTTATAATTACCGATCTAAAATTAACTAGTTGTAGTAATTAACAATGGACTTGGTCGAACTATAGAAAAACAAATAATTGATTTCTATCAAATGAATTTCTTATTGACACAGACTGGCATGAACTAAGGGAGTTTGGGATAAAGCATAAAAGATACAAACAAAAGGCTAAAGCAGTAAATATAAAGATCTCACCTTAGACACCGATTCAGGGTAAAACTAGCAACAATGAAATTTATGATCACAGATGACCAACATGAAATCTAATCAACAATTTATCACCTAATCGACTTTATCGAAACAGCTGGTGAAGACCCCTAAGCAAACTTAGGTCCCTTAAATCAATTAACCCAACCTAGTATCGAGTTAACAACCTAACTAGTCCTGATTAGCTGGGCATGATAGCGTTCCATACTAATGTTTCTAACTGTCTTACACTCTAAGGATTGATTAAGACGATTAACTGAAACTTGACTCATCGATTTAATTTAACTATCTCTCCCTCTTAATTCTAAGGTCCTATCATGCAAACTACACAAGAGACTGGCATCTACTATGAAATCATGAGGCAGACCTGCTACTTAAACTAGAAATCATAAATTTATTCGATGCGAGTAGGTTCTCAGGCTATCTACAAATAAATTCATGCTTTAACGTTAAAGCAAGAATCATGAAATAATAAACGTGCTAGAAAGATATTCACCCTACTTTTTACTTTAAACTAGCATAAAGAACATACTCGACGCGTATAGAGTGTCAATCTGTAGAATCGATATGGAAACCCTAGAGGGGGGTGAATAGGGTTTATTTAAATTTTATAAAACTTTTTCCTAATATAGGCCCAACTAAACAAATTAACACACTCTTTACAAACAAGTAATTTAAACAATAAATTAACACAAAAAATAATTTTAAACACCTTATTTAATTTTAAAAACAAGATTGGTAAATAATATAGACAATTTAAAAACTACCAATCTAAACAAACATAAAAAGAGCAATACATATCAAGAACAAATTATTGCATTTAATTTCATACAATAAAATATAATAACAAATTATTTGCAAAAATAATATAAGATAGGAATAGAGAAATTGACACCGAAAATTTTATAGTGGTTCGGCACAACCTGGGCTACTCCACTCCCCGAGCACCTCTTGGGTATTTGATAAGGAAATAAATGACCGAAGAGATGACGAGAGAAGCCCACAAGATGAACACCAAGCTCAACCAGCTCAATCAAAGCTCATGCTCAAAGTCAATGGAAGTCAACTCCAATTCAATCCCATTATGAGGCAATCATTATGCCACAAGGCCCAATGACAAGAGCTAGAGCTAAGAGACTTCAAGAAGCATTGAATATCCATCTCCAAGCTAAGGTGTCTACACATTATGAAGAGTTGTATCATTTCAAGCTTGACGAGGCACCTTTTCAACCAAGAGTCATAATGAATCTAAAAATCCAGATTCATTCACATTAATAATGCATTATGTATCTATTTATTCCATGTATTTACATTTAAGAAGATTCATGTATGGAGTTGAAGGGTTGGGGGATGTATTTAGACCACATTGGTGAAAGGTTGTGTCCTTTCAAGATAACTTTTCAATTAGTATAAATAGGGTTGTAACTTGGTCATTTGGAGACATGAGTTAGTTGAATTAAAATTGTTCTCTCAAGATTGAGACCCTTCCAAGCAATTCATGTAATAGAATGCATCTGAGCCATTCAATCCAACCTTGATCAAGTTAGATTGTGGAGTGACTCAATCTAGAACAAGATTTCCCAATCTTGCCTCTAGATCATTGATCTTAAGAGGTAATCAATTTTTGGCCTTATCTATTGGTGGATCCAAAATTCGTATAAGGAGGTGTTAACTTCTTAATTCAAGGGTTCTTGCTTAATCAAAGCTTGGATCTTTGGGCTGAGAGTTTGGTACACTCTGGAGCAAACCAAAATTGTCTACCCTGTGGTTTCTTGGCTGGAATCAGAAACCCTGGGGTTTCTGATTCCTGTGTTTGGGGTGCAGGGTTGTGTTGGGCTGGTTTGCTGAAACCTGTATTTGGGGTGCATGATTGGGTTGGGCTGGGGTTTGTTTAGTTAGTTTTTTTTTTTTATAATTTTTCAAACTGTTTATTATTTTAAAAAAAAATCTTACACTGTTTTTTTTTGCTACTTCATTTTTTTAACTTCATAATTTTTTTGGTGTGTTACATACCAACTATTTAACCAATTATGTAGAGCAATTGTTACAACTATAGTTCAATTTGAATTATACTATGTGTAGTTTGTATAACTATATGCTATCTCATTCACTCCACTCATGATGACATAAAATTGAAGATTATGCGTAGCAACAGATAATTAATAGGTGCAATGTAAAAATGGTGTTGCCAATGGTAAAGTAAAACCAAAAATTAGAACTAAGATCTAGTTCTAAAAATATCATAACACACATTCCAGATGAAATGACAAGAAAGTAGAAGTAGTTGTCCAAACACAAATGTAAGTCATAAGAGTGGTAGATGAAAGTGATGAAAAGAGAGTCAGGTTCTAGGTGCTTTTCCCAAAATTTTCACGTAGTAATCATGCTTCCAATCTGGGGTGAATGTAAAGAAGGAGTTCAACATCATACTATCCGAGAGAATAGTCTTTACAACAGCCATTCAGTCTTGCCTTGTCATCCCTGGGATCGCCTTTAGTTTTGCATATAGCTCGTCCACGCTGGCCCTTTTAAAATATTGACTAGGTGGTTGGGTCGCTAGGGTGATTGTTGGAGTGGTCGTTGGGGTGGTTGGATTGATGAGGTGTTTGGGTATGCCGAGGTGGTCGCCGGTGGTGATTGCATGGTGGTCAGGTCGCCAGAATGGTCGTTGGGTGGTTTTCAGCAGTAGTTGTCGGGTCGCTGGAGTGGTCATCAGGGTGGTCATGTCGCCGGAGTGGTCGCTGGGTGGTTGTGGCAGTGGTTGGGTTGTTGGAGTCGCCAGGGTGGTCACTAGGTGGTCGTCAACAGTGGTTTTGGGTGGTTGGGTTATCAGGTCGTCGGGGTAATCGCCGAAGTAGTCATCAGGGTGGTCAGGTCATCGGAGTGGTCACTAGGTGGTTGTCTACGGTGGTTGCTAGGTGGTCAGGTTTTCGAGGTGATCGTCAACTATGGTTGTCGGGTGATCGGGTCATTGAAGTAGTTGTTGTCGGTGGTTCGGGCAAGTCGGGTTGTTTGAGTGGTTGGGTTATCGGGGTGTCTAGTTGTTGAGGTAGTCAAGTCGCAGGGGTAATCGTCAGACTGGTCTCTCGAGTTCTCATCGCAGTGGTTGTCTGAGGTAATCGTCAGCGGTGGTCGGGTCACCGTTGTAGTCGTCAGAGTTGTTGTTATCGGTGGTTGTTGGGTGGTCGCCGGAGTTGTCATCAAAGTTGTTGTCGAAGTAGTCGCTAGAAATGGAGAATGGTAAATGGAACTGGTCTCTAGAGTTCTCATCGCAGTGGTCGTCGGAGGTAATCGTTAGCGGTGGTTGGGTCGCCGATGTGGTCGCCGGAGTTGTCATCTGAGTGGTCGCCTGAGTTGTTGTCAGAGTGGTCACCGGAGTTGTCATCGGAGTGGTCGCCGGAGTTGTTGTCGAAGTGGTCGCCGGAGTTGTTGTCGGAGTGGTCGTCGGAGTTGTCATCCGAGTGGTCGCCAGAGTTTGTTGTCGGAGTGGTCGCCGGAGTTGTTGTCGGAGTGGTCGCCGGAAATGAAAAACGGCAAATGGAAGAGGAAAACATGGCACAAACCCCATGGGGTTGCACTGTTGTAACCCATGGGGTTGTGTTTCAAAACCAAGGGTTTTGAAACACCTTGTGCCAAACATGGTTTTGGGTTTGGAACCCAAACCCATCCCAACCCAAACCCATGGGCCAAACGCCCCCTTAGAGGAGCAAATGGACAGCCATTGTTTATCAAGCATAAACTGCCAGAAGTCCATATATGCAAAAATGGAACTTTGTTTCGTAACTTCATTTTTGCTAGTCAAGAACCTATATCAGGCAGTGATTTTAGGTACTCCTTTTATTACTCAACTTTATCCATTAAAGGTTTCAGATGAAGGTATTTCATCAACACTTTTGGATAAGGAAATCATATTCAAATTTGTTGACCCAGTTCGAGAAAACAATCTTCATACAGTAACTGGAATTAACAAGATCTCTCTAAAAAAGAAGCATATATCTTTCGTATAGGAAGAAGTCAGTTTTAAAAGAGTTGAGAAAAAACTTCAAGACTCTCATACTCAAATGAAGATTCAAGTTATTCAAAAGCAGATTGAAAAAGAAATCTGCTCCACTCACCCAGACGCTTTCTGGAAAAGGAAGAAACATATGGTCTCCCTACCATATGCCAAGGACTTCATAGAATCCAATATTCCTACAAAAGCGCGACCTATTCAGATGAACTCTGAATTACTAAGCCATTGCAGGAAGGAGATTGATGATTTACTCAAAAGAAAGCTTATTAGACCTTCAAAAATCCATGGTCTTGCGCTGCATTCTATGTCAACACTACAACAGATTTGACATATAATGACAGTCCAAAAAAAAGGCACTAGAAATCATGAAGGCCCAAGGAAAAACGTGTGAAATTTTTTTTCTTAAAAATAAGAAGTTACAATGTCGGTTAATGACTGACATTGTATATATATTTTTAATGAGCCACATTAAAAGCCTTTTTACCATTTTTATTTTCACTTTTTAACTTCTTCTCTCTCACATATACCTAAACATCTTCTCTCTACCAGGCGCTTTGTAGCTTCTTCTCCCTCCCGACACCTTCATCTCTCTCACTATCGTCGTTCGCCGTGTTTGGTTCACTGTAGGTTTTTTTGCCGTCGTTCGTCATTTGAGCCACTATTCATCATGGGTTGCTCATGGGTAGCAGATTTGAAGTCGTGGAGGTCGTGGGTAGAAGATTTGGTGCATTTCATAGTAGATCTGAAGTCATGGAGGTTGTCGGTAGCAGATATGACGCTGTTGATTGCAGATCTGAAGCTTCAAGGTCGTACACTACAGGAGAAAGGTCTTTTTTATAGTATTTGAATATAGCTTTTTCAATATAGGCTATGAAAAAAAGAGTAAAATTTCAGAAACGGCGCGCGACAGATCAATTAAGGAGGGGTGGGGAATTTGGAAAAGCGTCTCCAATTTCCCTCCCTAAATTTCCCCCTTTCTTCAACATCTCTCTCTTTCACTACCATTTGTGAGCGTCTTTTCCACTACCCTAAACATCATTTTCAACTTCAGCCTTTAGGTATCATCTTTCTCTTTTTTTTTTACAATTTCCTTTTTCATTCAGCTTTCTCTTTCTCTCTTTCCTTTCGATTTCATTTCTCTTTTCTCTTCTCTTTTCCCTTTTGATTTTACCCTCGTCTCTCTTCCTTTCTCTTCTTCGATTTGAGACTTGGGGATCCCTAAACCCGTTGCTTTTATTACATTGCAGAAGCTTGATTGACTCCTCTTTGGTGTTACATTGCAGAAGTTCCTCAGGAGAGAGTCCATGGAGCCCTCCGGACGGAATATCTCTAACCCCATATTTTTCAAGTATAACCCCTATTCAATTTGTCTCTTCCTCCTCTTGGCTATTTCAAGGTTTGTATGAAAATTTTGATTCCTTCAAGCCCTATAGCAAAAGTCGAAGAAGAATCACGTTGAAAACACGTAAACATACAACACATTGAAGAGTATTGTTGGTACGCTATTTCCTCTTGAATCAGTATGTTAAATGTCAAATTGATTTTTTTTCCCATTTTCCCAGTTAAATGTTATAAGTTTTTTACATCTCTGTTTTTATATTGAACACATTTTGAAGTTACTGTGGCTCTTGAATCAATATGTTAAATGTGGAATTGTCGTCTGTTATAGATATTTCAGCCACTGTGATGAATAAAAGAGAATGTTTTATTATTCTAGTTTGAAAGGGATTGAAAATAAAGGAAAAAATCAGTAAATGGTAATACTCTTCTAATTGGAGTGAGATCCTCCAATATTAATGCATAGCAGAAATTCTATAAACCAATCTACTAATTTTGGTTAAGATTAACCACCGTGAGTCTTGGTTGGAGATTATGGTGTAGCTAAATAAAGAAGATTTGGTCCCAAATTAGTCTTGCAATAACTACTAAATGAGCAGAGTTGTTAAGGAATAATTTTTCTATTTTGGAGAGATGATTCTATAGAAAATTTGTGTCTTTTTTCTCCTTCAACAGGAAAGGGTGAAATCCGTTTAAATTAATCAACAACCACTGCCATGTAATATTGAATAAGAAAATTTTGGGTAGATGGGGGCTTGTGAGCATTAATTTGTGTCGATAATACAAAACAAATAGTCTACAAATATACAGAGCCAAAAATAAAGATATCAAATTCAAAGGCTTTATTAAAACTGGTGTGCCAAATAGGTTCATCACCTTCCCCACACATCTGGTGAACCTCCTTCACTTTCTCTACTGGTTTGCAAATGCCACTGCAACTCCAAACAAATGATGCTGCACAAGGATTCCCAACTTGAGCCTTCCACTAAAAGTCTAAATCCAAAGTTTTAACCAAATTCTCTTACAGATTTCATTCATGCAAATCAATTTCATTATTATTTGTATAATCAAATGAAACAGGGCTGCACCAATGGCTATTTGACCAAACACTGAAGTGATGACCTTACTGATTTAGCATTGCTGATGTGGCTGCTTGTTGAGGTGCCATTGATGACTTTGCTGCTATTTCTTATATGTTAAATATCTTTGTTTTTATTTGAGCTTATTAAAGATTTGTTTGATATAAATTGACTTG
Source organism: Trichosanthes truncata (assembly GCA_033996785.1). Classification (NCBI taxonomy): domain Eukaryota; kingdom Viridiplantae; phylum Streptophyta; class Magnoliopsida; order Cucurbitales; family Cucurbitaceae; genus Trichosanthes; species Trichosanthes truncata. Next base: position 14,309,252 of record MU867261.1, on the reverse strand, counting down.
CGTTGAGAAATGAACATTAAATTTTAATCTTAGAAATTGCTTTTAATAGTATTAAAAGTCAAACAATAGATTAGGATTCAACTTTTATGTTTTATTTGGGAGGTTATTTTTACCTTTAATTAGTTAAGTTTTGTAAGTCGTAAAGAATATATATTAGCCTATTTAAGCATCAATGTCGTACAAATGTATTGCTCTGATGGAGTCAATGTGTTGTTATTGAATATTTGCTACTGTTGTTTGATTTGTAATTGTTGTTGTCATGTGAGAATTTGTTGTCATCTTATCCATGCATGGCTTTTTCTTACTTGTATGCAATATTAAACTATTCTCTTTATAATGAATTATGTACTATCAACTTTGATCATAGTGGAACAACTTTACTAACTTTCGGGCATGCAAAGACATGAGTCAAAGAGAATAAAAAATGAAATGGGTTGGAGATAAAAAGAAGAAGAAGATGCATCGAGGAACAACACAAAAGAATTGAGTGGTTTGACAAGCAGCCTCCATCCATTATAATTAGCAGCTAGGAATTCAATTGTCAAAAGGAGAATTATTTCAGGTACATCACAAATTCTCTACTCTTTAATTTCTCTCTTTGCCATTTTCATGATAAGAAGCTTTGACATTTAGTATTGCATTTTGTTATGTTTGGATGACTCCAAAGTTCCAAAAGAAAGTGAAAGAAGGGATTTTTTAAAGAAACTCATTGGTTTTTGGTTTACTTCTAAGGTACAAACTAGGTCATTCATATTTGATAATTCTTCTTTCTTTAAATTATTGTGATATTTGAAAAACTAGGTCATCATTTTTAATTCAAATTTTGATTGATAAGAACTCAACATTTATTGTGTGTTATTGTAAAAATATATTATATATAATATCTAGGAGTTCAATTAGGACTTCTCCTTCTTAGGCCATCCTTTTGTAAATGCTCAAAAAATAACTTCTCCTTCCTAGGCTATGCTTTTGTAGATGCTTAAAAAAGAACTGACATTGGGTGTACTTCTGTTTTTACTGTTAGGTTATTACTCAAGCTCCATCCAATGTTGTTGATTGCAGTGACCCCAACAAATCAAAATACTATATTGTTGTTGTTCAGGTATGCAAGTTTTGAAAGAATAAAAGCTTATTCTTGAAGCTCCATCCAATGTATATGCTTTATTCCTTTGTTTAACTACTTAGGAAAGGCCAAAATTTGTTTACTTGGTTTTTGCTTGACGATGTTTATAGGAACGTAGATTTCCGTTTCTTAGATTGGTGGTTATTGTTTTTATATTATTTGGTGGGAGTTAGAAGCTGGAAATTTTAGTGTACATGCTTAAACTAAGAAGTTATCAGTATATAAAAACAATGTGATGGTTTGCCTTAGAGATTCTATTGGCAAATTTAAACTCTGAACTAACTGAGGTGGTTACTAATGAGATGAATTCTTATTAATGAAAGTAATATTGAGACACAAGTTTTTTAGCAAGAAATTACTACAACAAATCTAGCTTTTAATGACAGTCTTAAAAAAATCACCCTGGAAAACCATGACGGACATTAAAAATGCGTTGAAAGAACTAATTTTTGGGAATAGGGATTATCACTAACCGTCATTGAAGTTAAATAAAATAATAATAAAAAGTAAATTATCTTTTCTCTCACCAAAAATTTGGCTCTCTCCCTTGCAAACCTATACTCTCTTTCACCAACCCTAACTCTCTCTCACAAACCTCACACGACTTGGACTCCCTCTCCCTCTCCCTCGATCCTTCTCATCTAAGAGATTCAGTTTCTTCATCGTTCATCTCCAGATCTCGAGCGAAGGTAGCCTTTTGAGAGAGGATCTAGGACTATCCCTAATCCCACCACTTTCGAAGCGAACTGTCTGTGTAATTGCGCAAAGACGACATCAATTTGGATCTATGAAACAACCAAGAAGTGATAGGGGAAGAAATCAGCTGGATCTTGACGGAAATCGAAAAGAGCCTTCGGGTAGGGTTTGAGCGGTGTCCGATTGCGAGACAAGGAACGCATTATTAAGAGGCTGCATCGGCAGAAAGCTCCGCCGTGGAATGGAAGTCACGATGCCCTGTTCCTACAAAGAGTCTCACTTCTGCGCTTATTTACACGGTTGTTGATTTGTCGTCTTAGGTTAATAGTTTTGGAGATTGCAACTGTTCATGATATGTTTAATAATTTGAAATCTTTGTTTTTGGGTTCTTTTTTGTGGGGATTTGTTGATGTTTTGTCTCTATTTGGCTAGTTTGGTGAGCGAGTTTACTTTGAAGAGTCGATTTCTCTCTTATTGGATTGTTCTTCGTAACAAAATTTCTTATCGTTTACTACTTTTGAACTACTGCATTGATTAGAGATCGCCCCTCTAAATGCTCTGACTTGGGAATCAAATTTTGGGTATGTTTGTTGCTATGTTTTTGGGTTCTCTTTGTGGGGGTTTGTTGATGTTTATCACTAACGATCCTCATTTGGCAAGTTTTGGAGCAAGTTTTCTTTGATGAGTCATTTTCTCTGTTATTGGATTGTTCATAACATCAGTTTTTGGTCTTGTCTTTTTTTTTCCCTTCCAAGGTATATTCATGGCTTTACAACCAAAACAAAAAGAAGATGTCCAAGTAAATGGAGAGTATGATGAACAAGGGTTTAGAGATCAAAGCAATGAAGAGGAATTTAAAGGAAAAATAGCATGGCTGGAACCATTTAATTTTATCACATGTGTGAGGCCACATCTTGGTTCAAGAGGGCATAAACAGGTGAATAATCAATGTTTTTTAGTTACTCTTGTTTTATATGCTTAAATGGCAGTTCTGCTACTTTTGTCATAATTTGACATTGTGCTGAAAATTTTAAAACTTCTACGTCTTGTCTAGAAATACTTAATGGCCGAAAATATTTTATTTTACTATATATTCTCCCCTTCGATTTTTTTGTGCTCAACTTTGTTGACAATTTTCTAGTTACAATGATCAAACTCTTCTTTTAACAAAGATTTCATTAAGAAATTGATTATTATTCTTGAGTACATCTATCTTAGAATTTGAAGTTGAGTTTCCATGTTTTACAAAAATAGCATTCTAGTCATGTATGAGGCTCTTGAATTTATGAGGTGTTTTTTACGCTTCAGGTTTCTATGTGTTGTGGCTTTTATGCCCTAGAAAAAGTAGTTGTTTGTAGAACCGGGAGACATTTATTTTTAATTGACAAGCACAGTGAAAATGCCCTCTTCTTTTTCATATGGCTGGCGATCGTGAAGATCTCAAATTTTTGTGAGTCCACTCTTTTTGAGATCAAGTTTGTAACACTTTCTTGCCTGCTTTTAGAGAAACTCATCATAACTTGTAATATTATCGTTCTTTCTACTGCAAATCTGCTTTGCAGTCGTTTAGGCGTCGTGCTACTTATGCTAATGTGCATTATGATAGTATCCTATTATTGTTGGATGGAGTACATCTTCCATATACATACGTTGTTGGATGGAGTACATCTTCCATAACGCATCACAAGAAGTTGCCAAAGGTAATTTTAAACTTTACACATGAAGTTTTCTAATATAGGTAGAACTTGAACTACTTTCTCACTAGTTTTTACCTATCAGCTCAAAGGTTTATCAGGAGATAGCAAACATCCACATATTGTAAATGTTGAGACGACAATAATTTTTAGTCTTCAATTATGTGTGCCTTCAGAGGCCAAAGCCAATGGATACAAGATAGCTGATTTGGAAGGTGAGCATTCTATTAATAGTTGCCTCTTTGAACTATTATCAGTTACTATTTTAAGTTCCCCAGCCAATTTAAGATCAATTGTTTGGTATTAAATATCATAAGTTTGTAGTATGTTAATTTTATTCATAAGCTACATTTGTGAATTTGTGATCATGATCATGATTTTGTAAAACATTAAGAAAAAAAATTTAGAGTTCTTTGTGATAGGTATATTATATAAAGAACCAAACTGGCATGTTTAAAAGACATTGTGTGTTTAGATATCTTTGTGATTGAGTTGAGTAGTAAATATTTGGCCGTTGATTTCAATTCTTTGTTGAAATGTATATGTTATGCAATCAATCATTTCTGAAGCTTTTTTTCCTTTGGGCAATCTTTTGGGTTGCCCACAGATTGGGGTTGTGTTGTTTATTTTCCTTTAGATTGGATATGTGTTTGTTTTCCATAGAAATTTGCTTGAAGTAAGTTGTAGTTGAAGGATGAAATTGTCATAGGAGATAACTTGCAATTTTTACTAAATATTTTTCTATCTTAGCTTTCGAGTACCTTTGAAATTTGAAGGGTTGGTTTTACTTTGTTTGATGTGTTTCTTATTGTTTGTTTTTATACTTAGATGGGAGTTTGTGTTAATTAGCTATGCTTTCAGTTAAAATTGTAGAGTTTGTAGGGTCCTAAAAACAAGTGTTAAATTCTCTCTCAACTAAGCTTGTTTTTTTCATGTTTATGTAAGTTTTGTGTTGCAATTTGTTCAATTTTCTAATATGTTGTGGAACTTGTTACAGATATGGGGTATTATGTGAGAAATTGGCGTGATCGAACTATTCGAAGGGGGAGATTTTGAATAGATATACGCCTTGGGTGGATATCAACTCAAGTTGAATTTTCTCATTTGATTCATTGAGTTTCTCATTTGAACCAAATTCAAACTTCAGTTTATTATGCCTAATTTCGCATTTATTATCCTTAATGTTGTCGGATTCTCGTGTTGTTTAATATATATAACAATCAAAGATGAAGTGTATTTATATATATTACATTTTATTAATTAAAGTTATGTTTGTTGAGTTGATTGTTGTGTAAAAATATTATTGAGATTTTATTTCATGCATAGGTCGAGAAAGAAAAATATTGTTGGACAACCAACAATTTTTTTTAATTAAATTATTAAGGAAAAGATGCCGGACATTGCTTGTCATTAAAACAGACATTGACTTTTAATGACATACATTGACCGACATTAAAAGTTGACCGTCATTATAGGCTATGATGATGGACGACTTTTAATGACGGGCAATGTCCTGTCATTAAATAGTGTCCGTCATCGTAGCCTACGATGACGCTCGAAAAGATGACGGACACGCGTCCGTCATTGTTTCCTTTTAATGACGGACAATGCCCGTCATTAAAACCCAAATTTGTACTAGTGCAACAACCAGGCCGAAAAAGAACGAGGCATTTCCAAGACTGGTAATCAATTACAAGCCCTTAAAAAAAGTTTTGGAATGGATTAGGTACCCAATTCCTAACAAAACTGATTTACTCAAATGAATTTCAAATGCCAAAATATTTTCAAAATTCGACATGAAGTTTGGATTTTGGCATATTCAAATTATCGAAGAAGATAGGTATAAGATTGCATTCAATGTACCTTTTGGTCAATACGAATGGAACGTTATGCCCTTTGGGTTAAAAAAAATGCCCCATCCGAATTTCAAAAAATTATGAATGACATTCTTGAACCTATTCAAGAATTTTCAATTATCTATATTGATGATGTTTTAATCTTTTCATCAAATATAGATCAACATTTTTCTCATATAAAAAGTTTTATTGAAACAATTAAATATAATGGTTTAGTTGTTTCAGCTGCAAAGCTTAAACTTTTTCAAACTCAAATTAGATTTTTTGGTTTTAATATCCATTTAGGATTGATAAAACGCATACAAAGATCTCTAGAGTTTACTCAAAATTTTTCAGATGAAGTTTTAGATAAAATCCAGTTACAACGATTTTTAGGTTGTCTAAATTATGTATCGGGTTTCATCAAAGATTTTTGACCTATTTGCAAACCTCTTTTCCAAAGGTTGAAGAAAGACATTGTTCCTTGGACAAATGTCCAAACAAACACTGTTCGAAAAATCAAAGATTTAGTCAAAAGTATTCCTTGCTTAAGTCTTTGATAGTAATGAACTCTTCATCTCGCAGCGGAAGCATTGGATCGTCTTTGATTTTATTTAAAATTAAACTAAAAATAGTATTAATTAAGATAACATACTTTTGAGATAAATATGGAAAATATTCTGGCGGATCTTTATCTCTTCCACAAAGTCTTCCTAGCTATGACTCGAACACAGGACCAAGGCTTGTGGGAGCATCTTGAAAGAAAATCCACAAGGGATTGAAGAGGAAGAGGTCTAGAGAGAATTCTCTAATTCTCTCTATTGAGGAGATGTGTGCTATGAAGAATGCACAATGACTCACCCCTAGGATCCTATTTATAGTGGTCTAGGAAAAATAATTAAATAATATATTTTAATATATAATATATTAAAATATATTTATCTAACCAATTTGAATCTTATTCAAACCGTTTAAAATTCTCCTACGACATTTATTTCCTGATTTGAATCCAATTCAAATTTAATAAATATCTTTTATTTAATGTATCTAATATACATTAATTATTTTAATATTTAATGTATCAAATACAATAAATATATTTTCCTCTTTTATTTAATATATCTGATATATTAAATATTAATTTGAACACTTCCAATTAAATATTAATTTGAACATTTAAAATTTTAATATGTAATGTATCAAATACAATAAATATATTTTCCTCTTCTATATTTAATATGTCTAATATATTAAATATTAATTTGAACACTTCAAATTAAATATTAATTTGAACATTTCAAATTTTTCTTTCAACTAAATTGATCTTTTAGTGTTACTATGAGCTAGCAAGGGGATCTTATGGACCTACAGATTATAAGCTCCAATGATATAAAATTAATTAATTAAACTCTTTAATTAATTAAATTAATTAATTTTCATTCATTAACTATAGGTCACTCTACTACAGACCTAAAGTTGCACTCTTATGCACTGTAGGACAAGTTGTGTCCATAGATATAATCATTACATGCAAGTCGATCCTTCACGAGTTGTTCGTAATTACAGTTGGGTCAAAAGTCTGTTTTACCCCTATAATTACATCTTGGACCTTAAGTACCACTGATCCTCTAATGAACAATCTATTTATAATATAATTATAAACTAAGTCCCTCTCAGGCCAGTGAGATGGTGGGGCCCCATTGTTCAAGTCCCGAAATCAGTACTTAAGGGAACTACTCATCCATTTACCCTATATGGGAAAAAGTGAATTCCATCTTGTGAGATTATGTTCCCAGCTCCCTATTTGGTCAAGTCCCCAAAATAGTAGGCATATTGAATCGGCTACAAAAGTCACTCTCACTCATGCAAATCAAAAGACAAGCCCTCACAGGCAGGAGTTCATAACTCACTCAGGATTAAGATCGAGTCACATATGATCATCATGATGAAATAGTAATCTTCTCAATTAACGGATTTATAAAGAGATATTAAATATTTCGTGGTCCAGTCTTATACAAACTCATTGTATAAGATACCCCCACTCACATGTCTCCACATGAACGATTTGGATCAAATCAATTGTAACTATTACAAAGTGAGTCGTATCAATAGTGTTACCAGGATAAGACACCCAACCTTATCCATATACTATGACCCTTTAGGTTATTTCTTAAACATGATTATCTTGTATGTCAACTGCATACTGTTCAAAATTACATTATTAACCTTGAATTTTTCATATAATGGATAATATTATATTGCAAATAAAATAATCAAAATTATTATTAATTATTAAATAAATCAATAATTACGAGGCTTTAGGCATAAATCCCAACAGTCTTATCAATGAAAAAACAAATCTTATTGTCGAGACAGATGCGTCAGACATTGGATATGGAGGAATCCTAAAACAGTGTCTCGATAAGAAGGAATCAATTATACGATTTCACTTAGGAGTGTGGAATAGTAGTCAAAAGAATTACTCAACAATCAAAAAAGAAATTCTGGCTATTGTTTTATGTGTCCAAAAATTTCAAGGGGATTTAATTAATAAGAATTTTTTTATTAAAATCGATTCTCAAGCTTCAAAATTTATTTTAGAAAAATATGTAAAAAATCTTGTTTGAAAACAAATCTTTGCCAGATGGCAAGTAATTTTATCATGTTTCGATTTTGAAATTTTGTCTATAAAAGGGATTCAAAACCCCTTGGCTGATTATCTCTCAAGAGAACATCTTTCTTAAAGTTCTCAAAGTTCTCCATCCCCTTCTTGAGAGAAAACCATGAACGAGAGGAAAGGAAAAGCAAAAGCTTCCTCTTCCACTTTAAAGGCAAAAACATCTGCCTCTTCCAAACCTACTCCAATGAGGCTAGAGCAATATGCTCTTCCTAATGAGGAACTACTCATCTACTTACCCTATATGGGAAGGAGTGAATTCCATCTTCTAAGATTATATTCCCAACTCCCTATTTGGTCAAGTCTAAAAAATGGTAGGCTTATTGAATCTGCTACAAAAGTCACTATCACATATGCAAATCAAAGGAAACGCCCTCATAGGTAGGATTTCATAACTTACTCAGGATTAAGATTGAGTCGCATATGATCATCCTGATGAAATATTAATCTTCTCAATTAACAGATTTATAAAGAAAGATTAAATATTTCGTGGTCCAGTCTTATACAAACTTAATCTCCCATTTTGGTTGTCTAGGCTAATTTGGAAACTATTTTCTCTTATAGCTTTAGTCATTTGTTTTTATTTTCTTAGATTTTTGTAATACTTAATCTCAAGATCATTTAGACAATTTTTTAAATTTAGCTTCTGTTGACTTCAACATCTCATATGTTGTTGTCATTTTCTTTATCTTCTAAACTTGACATCTAACATGTCAACTAGGAGATACGTACAAGCTATCTCGTTTACTTTTGATTCATTAATCATGTGTTTTACGAACAATTCGAGTAGCATTGACAACATGTTTGGAGAATATTTCTCAATGAAGAAAAATTAAAATTTTTACACTGTCATTATAGTGTTAACGTTACTTTTCCAAGTAATAAAATTTTCTCAATTTTGACTTATCAGTAATAAAATTAAAATTGAGAGAAATAGTCATAATATTGAAATATATAAAACATATTATTTAACATCATGCAAACAATTATCCATTCAATTTTAGCATAGAAATCAAACAAATTTGAAAAAAGAACCCTATAAATCATTTCTAATGATATGGTACCTTATTGAGTTAGAACAAGTGCAGTCATAGGGTAGGTCAAGTGTTCCTTTATTAAATTGAGACAATCTCAACCAAGTATTATACCAAAATAACTCTTATTCCTATAATATTTTTTTACCATTAGTTTGGTCAAGGACATTATTAACAACCTTAATAAGTCATTTGTAAGTGTAACCCATAATTTTAGATCCCATAGTTTTATTCCAACAAGTGTTGCCGTAGGGTAGGTCAAGTATTGGAAACAAAACTAAAATCATATCATTCTCAGGAGTTCACCTTGATATTGACTCATGCAAATACCTTTCGTAGGGAGACGATCCAAAAGCTGCCGCGAGGCCCTATTGGATCTCACGTTGTGAACCAATGATGGAGACCGTAGGATATGTTGACACATTTCCTTCTTCCACTATAATACTTTCTCAAGAGATTCACCATGATATTGACCCATGTAAACACCTTTTGTCGGGAGGACAGTCCAAAAGCTACCACGAGGCCTCGCATGAATCTCACGTTGTGAATTAATGACAGAGATCGTAGGATATCTTGACATATGTCATTCTCCCACTAAGTATTTTGAAAATAGGGTTTTCTACTACTTAGACAAATTAGACTAATCTCATTTATCTAAGTTCGTCAATCTACCCTTTCATAACCCTTATGTTGGTTAGATTGATTTTAATGTGAATTACCAAGTTTATAAAACTATTTTTAAAAAAAAAAAAAACTAATCACATTATGAGCATGTTTAATAAAATTAAAAAAAATGTGACTAATTCAACTCCTAGGTTAGTTTCCAGTTAGAGGTGTTCTCTTTCAGTAAGCTTAAATAGAGAGACTTCTCTTATAGTCAATTTTTATTTCAAATTCATTAATCTTTAATTAACTATTAATTACTATATTAATGAACCTAAGTGAATTTAAACAATGTTTTTAATCCTATTAAAAACTAATTCACTTTATGGATAATCTTGAAATTCTACCATTTTAAACCCTTTAAAACAAAATTAAAAGATTACCCTAAATTTTAATCCATTAGAAACAAATAAATATTAAATTAAATTCAAAATTTAAACTATTTAAAGTATGAATTAAAAAATCTTTATTTTTAAGGAAACCCTAATCTCATTAGGAAAAATTTCAATCCTATTAGGAAAATATGGATTCCAATTATGAAAGGAAATATCCTAATTCTATTTTCCAAATATAACAATTATATTCAAATGTTGGGATTTATGACCTAAAGCCTCGTAATTAATTATTTATTTAATAATTAATAATAATTTTGATTATTTTATTTGCAATATAATTTGATCTATTATATGAAAAATCCAAGGTTATTAGTGTAATCTTGAATAGTATGTAGTTGACATACAAGAGGATCGTGTTCAAGAAATAACCTAAAGAGTCATAGTATATAGATAAGGTTGGGTGCCTTATCCTGATAATGCTATTGATACGGCCTACTTTGTAATAGTTACAAATGATTTGATCCAAATCGTTCATGTGGAGACATGTGAGTGGGGGTATCTTATACAATGAGTTTATATAAGACTGGACCACGAAATATTTAATATCTCTTTATAAATCCGTTAATTGAGAAGATTACTATTTCATCATGATGATCATATGTGACTCGATCTTAATCCTGAGTGAGTTTTGAACTCTTGCCTGTGAGGGCTTGTCTTTTGATTTGCATGGGGTGAGAGTGGCTTTTGTTGCCGATTTAATAAGCCTACCATTTTGGGGACTTGACCAAATAGGGAGCTAGGAACATAACCTCACAAGATGGAATTCACTCATTCCCTTAAAGGGTAAGTAGATGAGTAGTTCCCTTAAGTGCTGATTTCGGGACTTGAACAATGGGGTCCCACCCTCTCATTGGTCCGAGAGGGATTTAGTTTATGGTTGGATCATAAACACATTGTTCATTAGAAGATCAGTGGTACTCAAGGTGCAAGATGTAATTACAGGGGTAAAACGGACTTTTGACCTAGCTGTAATTACGAACAACTCGTGAAGGATCGACTTGCATGTAGTGATTATATCAATGGACACAACTTGTCCTACAATGCATAAGAGTGCAACTTTAGATCTATAGTGGAGTGACCCTAGAGTTAATGAATGAAAATTGATTAATTAAAGAGTTTAATTAATTAATTTTGTATCATTGGAGCTTATAATCTGTAGGTCCATAAGGTCCCCTTGCTAGCTCATAGTAACACTAAAAGATCAATTTAGTTGAAAGAAAAATTTGAAATGTTCAAATTAATATTTGAAGTGTTCAAATTAATATTTAATATATTAGATATATTAAATATAAAAGAGGAAAATATATTTTTTGTATTTGATACATTAAAAATTAAAATAATTAATGTATATTACATACATTAAAGAAAAGATATTTATTAAATTTGAATTGGATTCAAATTAGAAAATAGATGTCGCATGAGAATTTTAAAGGTTTGAATAAGATTCAAATTGGTTAGATAAATATATTTTATTATATTAGATATTAAAATATATTATTGAATTATCTTCTCTAGACCACTAAAAATAGGACCCTAGAGGTGAGCCATTGGACATTCTTCATAGAACACACATCTCCACAATAGAGAATTAGAGAATTTTCTCTAGAATTTTTCCTCTCCAATCCCTTAAGGGTTTTCTTTCAAACTCCAATCCTTTGAGGATTTTCTTTCAAAATGCTCCCACAAGCCTTGATCTTGTGTTAGAGTTATAGCCAGGAAGACCTTGTAGAGGAGATAAAGACCCGCCAAAATATTATCAATATTTATCTCAAAAGTAAGTTTTCTTAATTAATATTATGTTTAGTTTAATTTTAAATAAAATCAAAGACGATCCAATGTTTTCGCTGCGGGATGAAGAGTTCATTCCTATCATCAAAGGTATGGAAAATATAAACTTATTAGAAAATCATCTTAATTCTATTAGGAAAACATCCTAATCAATTTTTCCAAATATCACAATTATATTAAAAAACAATTGAGATGCATGATCATGCTTAACCTATGGTGGGATTTTAATCTAAATGACATACTTTATGCAATAATCAAACAATTTAAAACATACACCAACATGTATAATTCAATTAAAACGAAGCAAAATTGACCAACATATTTGCATATCCTAGAAATTAAAGACAAAACTTAAAAGTATACAATTTGAATTTCCAAGACATATCTTGGTCTTCAATTTATTTCCTTTGAGGGAGCATCCAAATTTAGATTAACCACAATTAGTGGCCACCATCTTGAAAGACAACTCACTTCCTGAAATTGGGCATTCACCAATGAACAATGAGGTTGAAATTAGGAACTTGAAGCCGACTGTGTATTTCCAAATCCAATTTCAATTTCATCAAATTGAAATCCAATTGAAATCCAATTTCAATTGAGATTGAAAATCAACTGGGTTGCTTATTTTGAGGGCCCACCACAAACATGTACAAGTTGGTTTACTGATGGAAAATTGAAGCATGCATAATTAATGGATTTCAATCTCCTATGCAAATTGAATCGATGGCAAATTAAATCAACAGCAAAAGCTTGCATTCACCGCTGATTGCTCCTACTCACCACCAGTAACACAAAACTCTAGCCCAACTATTTGGTCGACAAATGTTTTCAATCGGTGTAGCAGCACGCACAAGGGCCGACGACACAACAACATAATGATTTAAAAATATATAACAAAGAACCCTAAACCCTTTTAGGTTTTACAAAAGATCTAATCAAAAGCCATAAATTCTAATGCCAAATATGCCTAAACAGGCAATTCGCAAACCATCACATATCACATCTATAATAAATTAAAATACCCACTATGCAAAATTTTAATTCTAAATAAAATCAAAGATTGCTTTGATACCAATTGAAGGGAATAATTAAATTAAACCCACATCGGAAGCGTTGGAATTGACTTTGATTTTATTTAAGAATTAAATGAAAAATAATTTAGGCTAAGCAAAATATACCTTGAAATAAATTGAGATATTTCTGGCAGGTCTTTATCTTTTTCACAAAGCATTTCTAGCTATGGCTCGAACAAAGGACCAAAAGGGTTGATGGGAACCTCCTTGAAAATAGAGAGAGGAAATGATAGGAGAATTTTTAGAGTTCTTTTCTCTTATCAAGAATCCACCCAATGGCTCATCCCTAAGATCCTATTTATAGTGGCCTATGGAGAACCTTTGCCATAATTAAATAACATATTTTAATATCTAATATATTAAAATACGTTTATCTAACTAATTTGAATCTTATTCAAAAATTTTAAATTCTCCTACGATATTTATTTGTTTATTTGAATCTTATCCAAATTTTATAAATATCTTTTATTTAATGTGTCTTAATACATTAAAAATTTCTTTCACATTTAATGTATCAAATACAATAAACATGTTTTCCATATGATATATTAAATATTATTTTGAACATTTCAAATTTTCTTTCAACGAAATTGATCATTTATTATTCGTATGAGCTAGAAAGAGGACCTTATGGACCTATAGATTATAAGCTCCAATGATACAAAATTAATTAATTAAATTCTTTAATTAATTGTTTATTAAGTATAGGTCACTCCACTATAGACCTAGAGTTGCACTCTTATGCACCGTAGGACAAGTTGTGTCCATCGATCTAATCATTACATTCAAGTCGATCATTCACAAGTTGTTCGTAATTACAGATGGTCAAAAGTTTGTTTTACCCTTGTAATTACATCTTGCACCTTAAGTACCATTGATTCTCTAATGAACAATTTGTTTATGATCCAACCATAAACTAAGTCCCTTTCGGGCCAGTGAGAGGGTGAGGCCCCATTGTTTAAGTCCTGAAATCAGCATGTAAGGAAATTACTCATCTACTTACCCTATATGGGAATGAGTGAATTCCATTATGTGAGATTATGTTTTCAGCTCCCTATTTGGTCAAGTCTCCAAAATGGTAGGCTTATTGAATTGGCTACAAAAGCCACTCTCACCCATGCAAATCAAAGGACAAACCCTCACAGGCAAGATTTCATAACTCACTCAGGATTAAGATTGAGTCGCATATGATCATCCTAATAAAATATTAATCTTCTCAATTAATGGATTTATAAAGAGAGATTAAATATTTCGTGGTCTATTCTTGTACAAACTCATTGTTTGTATAAGATACCCCCACTCACATGTCTCCACATGAACGATTTGGATCAAATCATTTGTAACACTATAAAGTGGGTCGTATCAATAGAGTTAGCAGGATAAGGCACCCAACCTTATTCATATACTATGGCCCTTTAGGTTATTTCTTGAACATGATCCTCTCGTATGTCAACCACATATTGTTCAAGATTACACTAATAACCTTAGATTTTTCATATAATGGGTAATATTATATTGCAAATAAAATAATTAAAATTATTATTAATTATTAAATAAATAACTAATTAGAGGCTTTAGGGCATAAATCCCAACATTTAGTAAGTTCCTTGTTAAGTCTAGTCAAGAGTCGGGTTTCTTGTTTAGTTGGCCATTTTCTTGTCTTCTTTTATTCATTTCTTAGTTTTTTAGAATAGTTGGTTTAGCGTATTTTGTTTGCCCTTTGTTTTGCAGCCTAAGTAGTGAAAAAATGCTCATTGAGGTGTCGTTGCTGTAGCATTATGCAGCATTGTGCAACATTGACTTTTTGGCAGAAAAAGAAAATTTGGGGCTCACTTTTGATGACGTAAAAAGAGTTTATTCCAACAGTGTTTGCACCCATTCTAATGGGCCGAAAGTGGGAAGAAAAGAAAGGTGAGGAGCTGCTGTTTAAAAAAAGAAAGTAAGAAAACCCTAGCAAAACCCTAACTTGAGGGGTATGTGACATATGAGAGAGGGGGGGAGAAAAGTATCTATTACAAAAAGGAGTAAGGGGAAGAAGCAGAAAAATGCAGCAGCAAGGAGAAGAAGCTTCTTCTAAAATTTTCTTCAGCCACTCATTCTCATTCTAGATCTTTTTTTCTTATTCTTGAGTTGATGTATCTTGCTCTTTACTTCTTGAAGTTTTAGTTAGGTTAAGTTGATCTTAGTGATATTAGTTTGTGAACCTCCATTTGAATCTAAGATGTTTATGAGTAAAACTTTGTTTATGTTTGTTTTCCTTGTAAAAGTCATGAGCTAATTTCTTTAGGCTGGAATTTATGGAGCTATATCTCTATTTTGGAACCTTTTTGCTTTGGGAATGCTATAGAAGTGTAGTTTTCTTATGAGTTTTTTATTTCTTATTATTCTTCTTAAGAGTGATCAACTTAGGAAAGGATACTAGCTTGTTTTAATTCTGAAAAGGTTAGAATGAGTGGAAATAACACAAACAATGCAAGTGGGTTCATGTCTTGAATTAGGGATAAATTCATGGGTATCATATACTTTTGGCTTGTATTAGGATATTTTTGTGTTTGAAAGCTGGATTTTTATAGACATATGCTAAACTTTGCTTTAAAACTGAAATTCGGGGATTAGAAGTAATTTTCAGAGTTCATTCTCAAGTTTTTCCTATTACTATAGAGTATAGTAATGCTACACAATGCTATAATATCACACAACATCTAGAAGCTAAAATTAGCAGTGAAATTCCATAAATTCTAGCACCTTAGTTAATTGATTCTCATCTTATTTGTTGTCAATTTTTAGTGCACATTTCCTTTAGATTGCTAAAAATTAATTTTCTTGTGTCGAGCTTGCATATTGTTAATTTTAGACCACTTGTTTCCTTTAGAAGTAGTTGTTAGTGGTACTTAATTTCATAAAGTTTTCATTAATTAGTCTTCGTGAGATCGACCTTGTCTACCAATTTCTACCTACGATTCCGTATCCTTGCGTAATGAGTTTTTGCACAACAATGTACCCAATATATATATCCTATCGACAATGAATACATGTAAAACTGAATTTAATAATAGTATGAAAAGTATATCAGGTCTAAAAGAAAAATTTATTAAATATAATACATTTGTTGATCATAGACAACAAAGAGTAAATTTTATTAAAAGAATTAACTTAATGAAAATAGAAGCAATAGAGTTTCTGAGAAGTGAAACATAGAAGGTAAAATATTCAAATTAATGTTAGATAAAATGGTTATGTAATGTAGTGTAAAATAAATATGCAGTATATATTATTTGATCATAGACAATAACACAACAAAGAAAAAAAAAATCAGATTTTATTGCAAGCACAATAAGATAGTGTTTTTTGGAAAAAAAAAAAGAATAATATGTCTACTAAACAACCAAAATAGAGAAGAGTGCGATAGAAACCAGCCAGAAAAAGAAGAATGAAGAATATTAGGCCCCGTTTGATAACCATTTGATTTTTGGTTTTTGGTTTTTGAAAATTAAGCTTGTTTTCTCTCAATTTCTCTACCATGGTTTTCATCTCCCTTAAGGAAGCATTTGAATTCTTAGTCAAATTCTAAAAACAAAAACAAGTTTTTGAAAACTACTTTTTTTAGTTTTCAAAACATGGCTTGGTTTTTGAAAACATAGGTAAAAGGTATATAACAAAACAAGTAAATCCATGGATTGGAGTAGTATTTATAGGCTTAATTTTCAAAAACCAAAAACCAAAAACCAAATGGTTATCAAACGGGGCCTTAATAATGCAATTTATTGTATAATAATGGTCAATTAATTCAAACAAGTTAAAAACGGAAATAATATTTGAAGAAATTGTTTGCGTATTAAGTAACAATGTTAATCATCTTATAGAATTGAATTTGATTTGAAAAAAATAAATTCAATCAATATAATAAATGTAGAGAGAGAGCATTAATGTGAGGGCAATTTCGTAAGTAAAAACACAAAAAATATCCAGAAAATCTAGATTTGAACATTTTAGTATAGATGAACATGAGTGAAAAATATGGTTAGAAACAACCTAGTAGCCAGTAGGCATAATATCTGAAGAAAATTTCAAGTACTATTACACGGTCCGTATTGGGTAATTTTAAAAATTGGACCAAAATGTTTACAAATGGACCCATCTTGTAACGCCCCACGTTTTCAAGTAGATTAATTTTGTTATTTTGGAGTTTAATTTGGGTTTGATTGGATTAATTGGAATTATTGCTTGAAATATAATTTGAGCCAATTGAATTTAAGTGGATTAAGTTAAGATAATTAGTTTTTTTAAATTTGTGGTTGATATATGTATATATTTTTTAATTTAAGTCTAAAATTCATTATTCTGAAAATTTGATTATTCATTGGATTTTTGGTTAAGATTGAAAAGTCCCAAGTTTATTCCCTAATATTTGATCCAAAAATATTTTGGAGTTTAATTAAGAGTTTTAAAATTAGGTAGAGTAAAAGAGAATAAAAAGAAAAGAAAAAAGAAATGATAAAGGAAAAAAAAAAAAAGAAAAGGAACTCTAAGGGAGCTCACCATTATCTTCTTCCTCTTGAAAGGGGTAAATGCAAGCATACGTATCAAGTAATATAAAACAGTATTTCTATCGAGCATTGAATCCACAAAGAATTGTATTCCGATTTTGTTTGAGTATCAAAAGTAATGGCGATCAACGATATTTAGAGCACACAATGGAATAATACTTTGAAAAGTTAAAATGAATAAAAGCATACAAGAACTAAAAGCGAGAACACTAGGATTTAGGGCGTCTAGGGGTTAATTTTACTAATTGGACCGAATAAATGTTTAATTGAATGATTAAAATGCCAACTCACTTAATTCTTCAACCTAGAAGTCTATTGCCATAGATTTCTCCGTTGAGTTCCTCCAATTTTCTTAGATTAATTAACTAATTTAGGTGTCCCTCGCCCCAATTAATTAATTAAAGACATTAAGACTCTTCATAATAAGTCTCAATTAATTCTCATTAATCCTATGTCACTTAGGTGAGAACTAATTGTCATGCAAGGTAATTCTTAAGCTTAAACATCCTCTTTGAAGCTCAATTTAAGGAACGTATCCATTAAACTATGACCAGTAGTTTGAAGGCATTAAGCAACTCACGTATAAAAGAATTAAAGTAAGTGACAATATCTAATTAACTAAATTAAACATAAGCAACGGTCCGAAAAGATACATTAACACCCTAAACTAAGGAACTTAGCCACTAATTAAAGTGATTACAGCCCACAATTCTAACATTTCAACCCTAATACAATAGCTAAAAAGGAAATCAAAGGGAAGAAAACTACGAAAACCCATTGATCCTCAACTTTTTCCTTGATCCACGTGCTTCCCAAGCTTCAATCCACTTTTCCAAGGGCTCCAAAATGTCTCCCAAATGTCCCAAAAAAGCTCCAATCTATAAAAGGGATAAAAAATCCTAAGTTGTGTCCCACCTTTGTCGAGCAAGAATAAGATGACTTTATACCTCTATCGAAGCAGCGTCGAGATGTCGACGTTGTCAAAATGAACTATTTCATTTAGCATGTGCAGGCTCCAGCGTCGAGATGCTATGGATGGAAATTCACCATTGAGCATGTATCTAGCATTGATACGCCACAAGACAACATCTCAACACTAGCCCTTGAATTTGCAACTTGAAATGTAACATCTTGGTGCCATTTTTGGCGTCTAAATGCTCTGCTCTTGGGTCTAATTGCTCCTTTTAGCTTCTTTTCCATACTTAGCCTCAAAATTGACTATCTTTTTGCTCCAAAACACCAAATATCACAAAATTGACTCTCTTTTTGCTCCAAAACACCAAATATCACTTAAAAACTCCAAAACCTCTCAAAATGCTCAATTTCTAAAATGAAACATAAATCAACATCAAAGCTCACGTTTAAGACCTAAAACTAGCTAAATTATAGGATAAATATAGCACTAAATGAGTGCTATGAAGGGACTAATCTAATTAAACCCAAGCGGAAGCATAGGAATCGGTTTGAGTTTATTTAGAATTAAATAACAATATTATGGTTAAGCATAACATACCTTGAAAATATGGAGATTCTTCTGGCGGATCTTTATTCCTTCCACAAAGTCTTTCTGACTATGACTCGAACACAAGACCAAGGGTTGTGGGAGCCTCTTGAAAGAAAATCCACAAGGGATTAAAGAGGAAGAGGTTTAGAGAGAATTCTCTAATTCTCTCTATTGAGGAGATGTATGTTGTGAAGAATGGCTCAACCCAAGGGTCCTATTTATAGTGACCAAGGGAAAATCTTTGCCATAATTAAAATATTATATTTTAATATCTAATATATTAAAATATATCTTGTATTTATTTGAATCTCATTCAAATCTCCTACGATATTTATTTATTTGAATCTTATTCAAATTCTATAAATATCTTTTATTTAATATATCAAATATACATTAATTATTTTAATATTTAATGTATCAAATACAATAAATATGTTTTCCTCTTTTATATTTAATATATCTAATATATTAAATATTAATTTGAACACTTCAAATTAAATATTAAATTTGAACATTTCAAAGTTTAATATTTAATGTATCAAATACAATAAATATATTTTTCTCTTTTATATTAAATATTAATGTGAACACTTCAAATTAATATTAATTTGAACATTTCAAAATTTTCTTTCAACTAAATTGATCTTTTAGTGTTACTATGAGCTAGCAAGAGGACCTTATGGACCTACAGATTATAAGCTCCAATGATACAAAATTAATTAATTAAACTCCTTAATTAATTAATTTTTATTCATTAATTATAGGTTACTGCACTATAGACCTAGAGTTGCACTCTCATGCATTGTAGGACAAGTTGTGTCCATAGATAAAATCATTACATGCAAGTCGATCTTTCACGAGTTGTTCGTAATTACAGCTGGGTCAAAAGTCTGTTTTACCCCTATAATTACATCTTGCACCTTAAGTACCACTGATCCTCTAATGAACAACCTGTTTATAATCTAATTATAAACTAAGTCCCTCTCGGGCCAATGAGAGGGTGGGGCCCCATTGTTCAATCCCGAAATCAGCAATTAAGGGAACTACTCATCTACTTACCCTATATGGGAAGGAGTGAATTCCATCTTATGAGATTATGTTCCCAACTCCCTATTTGGTAAAGTCCCCAAAATGGTAAGCATATTGAATCGGCTATAAAAGCCACTCTCACCCATGCAAATCAAAGGACAAGCCCTCACAGGCAGGAGTTCATAACTCACTCAGGTTTAAGATCGAGTCGCATATGATCATCTTGATGAAATAATCTTCTCAATTAACGGATTTATAAAGAGAGATTAAATATTTCGTGGTCCAGTCTTATACAAACTCATTGTATAAGATACCCCCACTCACATGTCTTCACATGAATGATTTGGATCAAATCATTTGTAATTATTATAAAGTGGGCCGTATCAATAGTGTTACCAAGATAAGGCACCCAACTTTATCCATATACTATGACCCTTTAGGTTATTTCTTGAACATGATCCTCTCGTATGTCAACCACATACTGTTCAAGATTACAATAATAACCTTGGATTTTTCATATAATGGATAATATTATATTGAAAATAAAATAATCAAAATTATTATTAATTATTAAATATATTATTAATTACGATGCTTTAGGGCATAAATCCCAACATGCTATCTGTTCGCACGTAAATTTCAGTGAAGAAACAAGAACACGTGCGAATGAAACTTTTGTATTCGTATAGCTTTGAATGTAGTGGAATACAATCTCTAGTACTTGATCCTCTAATTCTCTCTCTTGCTTGTATGTTTCACTCGAGGGCTGTAGAGCTTATTATCGAGATTGAAGCTTCAATGGATTCTTGGGATCTCGAAGAAGTGTTCTTAATCTTCGAGGAAGTGTTCTTGGTTCAGGAGGTGTTTGATCTTCAAGAGCTCAAAGAGTTTTATAGCTTTTGTTTTTGAATTCTCTCTGAGTTCTCAAATTTCTGAATCTTCAAAATGGAGGAGGGAACTCTTTATTTATAGCATTCCCCAAGGCCCCCAAGTGGGCTTGGGCCTGACTATTGGATTGGGCCTAGTGGACTTTGGGCCTGGTCCTTAGACTGAGCCTGATTAACCTTGGGCCTAGCCTTGTGAGCTGGGACTTATTGACTTTGGGCTTAGAGTTTGCTGGATTAGGGCCTCCTATTTGGGCTTAGTCTAAAATTGGCCCAAATTTCATATAACCCAATTGCATATTGAGATTTACTTTAATTTAATTTAGGGATACTTGCATATTTAAATAGTCCCTAATTAAATAAATAATTTTGCCACTAATTTAAATTAATGACATGACAATTTTTGATTGGCCAAAATTTCTATTCCTACACTATCAAATACCCCCAAACTTTATCTTTTGCTAGTCCCAATCAAAACATCATACAACATATATAGATGACTAAAAAATTGCATAATAGTGACTCAAACCTCAGTGATCTCAATAATGAATTTAAGAACAGGAAAAATGAAATAAGCATGCACATCCAAATCACGAGAACTTTAATCAAAACTTTGTATTCCTTGTGTGTGTGTAGCCTAAATATTGATGCTTTTACTAGTTTGGATCAGGTTTATGAAATCTTCCATTCATTTTCTCCCAAAACTGGCCCTAAGACTAAATTCAGCTCATTCACACTCAAGAAAATAATATTAAACTAGGTGCTTGAACTACTACGAGGTAGGCCTATCCCAAACTTGCATTGTACTTTGAATCAAGGGTACTAGCTTTCACACAACTGTCATAGGGACCTTATCCAGAGCACTCGCTCAATGATGGCTTAACTACACACGAAAGAGGTAGCTCTTTTTACCCAAGATCATTTTTACACATTACAAGTTTTTCACTTTTCTTTTCTTTTCTTTTCACTTATTTTCTCAATTTATTTCTTTTTCGCAAGCAAATTTACAAAGCACATTCTTCCTAAGCTCAACATTACAAGCGATCATGCAAGTTCACTTTCAAACTAAGGCTAACTTAGGCCTTCAAGACAACAAAAGGTAAGCTAATGTGCTCATAACATGCAAGAAATTCAAAGAATTTTTTAAAAATATGCTCAAATTAGGACAACATGCTCAACTTCAACAAATTTACAAACAACGAGCTACAAAAAGCATTTCATAGATCATTCTAATCAAGAAGCATACATCCAACTCATCAGACACATCAAGTAAAGAATTTCAAATTTTCAAAGCTTTCAAAATTTGCTCAAAAGTTAAATAGTTCGATGCACAGATGCTCAGGACTCAACATTATGCTAAAAAACAATAAACTCCAATCCCAACCTAAAACATTACATTGTCTCCAATGTATAAATCAGTAAAAAGCAATGATAGAGAAGATGGAATAGAAAAACTCCCTTAAACTTTTCGCACGTAGGTGGTGTTGGTGCGTCTCCAGCCTCTAAGAATGATAAATTTTTTCTTAAAGGTCAACTTATTACCTACAAAAGCAATATATATATAAAGTTAAGATACGAAAAAGCAAAATCTGAAAGCAAAAAAGGAAAGCAAGTAAAATTTTCACATGGCTTCCTTTAGGAAGCGCAAATTTTTATAGCCAATGGCTCGACTCGCTGTGTGGCACGAGTTAGGGCTCATAAAAGTTCTTGTATTTCTTTAGCCCTTTCTTCCTTGAATCTACAAAGTCCACTGCACAAAGCAAGCATGTTAGCATCTTAAGGACTCTAGAAAAGCAAATCTTTTTGGGATTTTTGGAATCTAAAAGTATAAAAATAGAAAAATCAAAATAAACAGACTCTGACTTTGTAAGAGCAAGAGGAAAAACATTCACAAAATAAGAAAGACTCAAAAGATAGAACAGACGTAGGCCTTTCAGCCATCAACTCTATCACTTGTGCCTCTTCATCGTACTAAAGCTCAACTTCTTTCCTATCCTCACATACATGATCCTTACATGGCAGATAAATCTCATCATCAGTATCTAAATTAGCCTCATCAGAATAAATTCGTATCTCAAGGGTGTCGATAGGTGATTGCTCATGAACACTCTCTAGCCTTGCCATTGAATTAGCCACTAGATGACTTTGTCATCCAGGCTTCGCATCCTAGCTCGAGTTTCCTCCTGAAACTGAAGATTATTTTTAGCAAGTTCATTCACTAAAGCATCTAAAGACATATTTGAGTCTAAAGTCTGATGGCATGGGCTCTATTGCTCCTCTTGGTATCTATAGAATTGATCTCACTCAAGACCGTAGGGATCGTAGCTCATCTCGTGTTGACTAGGAAATCCTCCAACGGTGTAGGCATGTGACATTCGCCTCTACTCCACAACCATTTGAAGAATAGAGGTTAATTCAAAAATTTGAGATCTCAACTCACTAACCTCATTGACATGCTGAGTAGCTCCTTTAGAAGACCATAAATTCTCTGCCATTAAAGAACAAGGTATTTACTGACCTTTTTTTTTGTTTTGTTTTATTGAAATAAGAAACCCAACATAGAAGAAATCAATTGAATGGCTTTTCGACAACGATGCCAATTTTGATGCCACCAAATTTGATGCACGCTGTCTTTAAGAAGCAAAAGCAATCCCCAGCAACAGTGGCAATTTTGATGCCACCAAATTTGATGCGCGCTGTCTTCAGGAAGCAAAAGAAATCCCTAGCAACATTGTGAATTTTGTTCAGAGCTTGTCGAGGGCTCATCAAAATAACATTTATAATTACCGATCCTAATTAAATATTTGTAGTATTTAATAGTGGACTGTGTCGAATCACAGGGAACTGATTATCAATTTCTTTTAATTGAATTTCTTATTGACACGAACAAGGGGGCATTTAAACATAAAGTGGGAAAAGGCTAAAAATAAGGCAAGAAAAAGATAAAGCAATCTCACCACGAGCACCGATTCAAGGTACGTGATAGGACTCAGAAAGTCCTATTTTATCTAGCCTAAATCTAGTTAGTTTGGAGGTTTTAATGAGATTAATTGCCTATTTTGTAGGAAATTGAGTTCAAGGCATGTTTTGGAGTGTTTGCACATGTTCGGGGTTAAAATGAGCTAACTTGGAAAATGCTTGAAGGCGATAGCTACAAAACAGGATAGTGTCTCGATGCTATCTAGAGCATCTCAGCGCTGTCGCATCCAAACATTGAACAGACCTCATGATGACCCTGCGGCGAGCCCTTGTGACGCTACCCACTGCTCTTGACACTATTTTGAGTTTTATAAATGTTTTCTTTCCATTTTAGGGTTCATGAGAGATGTTTTAACAACAGCCTTGATACAAAATCTTTACTCCTTTTATGTATTTAGTCATTTTAGCCACTTTTAGTTAGATACAGCTTAGATTATGGCTTTGGGAGTCGATCTCGCTGTGTCGACTAGAGGAAAACACCAATTCGGAGGTGATTCAGGCATCAATTATGTAATTTTGTGAGATTTGAACTTCAATTCTATATTGTACTTTGTTTTAGCATGTTTTGCTTCTTCATTCAATTATAGAATATTTTAGCATGTTAGAATTGGCGCCTTTTGCATGTTTTTAACATTCATTATTAGCTAGAATTTCGTTTATGCTATGTATTGATTTCTTGCACGTTTAAGTAGCGAATAGGCTTCATCGTGTGTGCATAGTAGGGAGCTCATCCCCATGTAGTTGGCACGATAGGCTTTAAGAGCAAAATGTCATTCTAGATTAACTTGGTTTTGTCCAATTAATTAGGTTGTTCAAATCAATCCTGAGCTTAATGCGATCGGTTTAAGGGGTATGGAACACTATTGTGCTCAGCCCTTAGAGTCGATTAAGGACTAAAGAGATGCTAGGTTGAATTAGTCATTAAAGGGATTAAGGTTTTAGGCAGCTTTTCCGTCAAGGCCGATTAGATGCTAAATTGAGTACATAACTTGTTTGTATGTTTTCAATTATCAAAATTACATGAGAAACGCCCGATGAACTCCCGAATTGGTGTGTTTGGTAAGATTGTTAGTTTATGCTTTTAACTTCTTTTGTCTGTTCACTTAAATTTCGAGCAATTTACTTTTTAAGCACAAATCCCACCGTTCCATTTATTAATCCAAAGAAGGAAGTTAATAATTGAATTTCGCCTCCCTGTGGATCAACCTGACCATTAAGACTACAAAACATAAACATTACATAAATGAGTCAATGATTGTGAGCACGTGACTCTAATTTTAATACATAGGTCTATCACAATAATCACAAAAGAGAAACATGCAAAACACTATCCATAATTTGAGACATTTAAAAAAAAAAACTCTTTCTATCCTTTCTCGCATGTGTGTGTGGCCTCCCTAAAGAAGTCTTTACAAGCTTGGAGAAGATTTATAAGACTCTCAATCCATCTTCCCCCTACATTGGCACTAAAACTAGCCACTAAGCTTCCAAACAATCAAACAAGTAATAGGTTACTGCCTGAAAATAAACTTGTACGATAAACTTGCATCACTTTGAAACCAAAGGCACTAGCTTTCGTATATCTGTTGCAGGGACCTATATCCAGAGTACTCGCTCAATGGATGGCCTAACTGATCACAGTAGAGGCAGCTTTTTTTACCCATTGATTCATCTTTAATTATTACAAGCTTATTTTCTTTTCTTTCTTTTCGTTTCTCTTTTATTTAAAAAAATAATCTTCTTTTAAAGCTCAACTTTTTCTCTTTCTTTCTAAACAGGCATAAACCACACTTTTTCTTCTCCCAAGCAACTCATTACAAGCTATTAAGCATTTCCACTCAACAACCAGCCCTACGCCTATCGGGGTAACAATGGACATACAAGTCCTATAACTCGACCCTAAGCCTTCAAAACTACCAAGGATAGGCTAACTTGCTCACAACGTGAAGGAACTTCAAGAAAAGTTTGATAATTATGCACAAAAAGGGCTCAAAACAAGATGGCATTCACACACTTCAACTAATGCAATTAAAGCAACATATCAAGCATGTCATTAATTGTCCTCATCAAGCAACAAGCAATCAAATCATCAACCATTCAAGCTCAGAATTCACACAAAATTTCAAAAATTTTCACCTAAAAGCATGCTTAACAAATCAATCAAAAGTCCGAACTTAGGTGCTCAAGGACTCAATCAATAAGTTAAACAATTAATCAAATCAGCTCAACAAACAACAAACTGAACCCCAACCTAAAAGTATACATTGTCCTCAATGTAAATAAATTAAAGCAAGGAAAAATGATAGGGAACAAGGATACTCCCCTAGTATTCAAAGCTCATAGGTGGGTGGTGGAGCGGCGGAAACTTCTTTCCAAGATAATCTTCTTTCTATCTTTGGGTCAACCTTTAAGTTAACAAAAACAACAAACCAACTAAGCTTCAACTAACAAGCAACTAAAGCAGAAAAGCAAAGAAAGCATGTAAAAATTTGGCGCTTGGCTGCCTCTAGGAAGTTCAAATTTTAACGTCGATTGCTTGACGGTGTCCCTCTTTCACCTCATGGATCCCACTTCCTTAAGACCACCACTCTCCTCTTGGACTTCTTCTTCTTAAATACTCCTTGCAAAACTTATGCATCTACTTTGTGCAGGGAGTGCATAATGTGAGTATGGTCCACATCTCTAAAAACATGAAATTCTAATTTCTCCCCACCAAACTCAACAGAAAGTGTTTCCCCATCAACATCAATCTTAGTTTTAGCAATTTTCATAGAAGGCCTTCCTAGTAAAACAAATGCAGATGAATTCTTTGACCTATTGCCCATATCAAGCACATAAAAATCCACTGGAAAGATTAAATCATTAACCTTCACTAAGACATTCTCATTTATACCAATGGGTTTTATATAAGATCTATCAGCTAATTGCACTACCACATCAGTCTCATGCATGTCAGTCAATTTAAGCTCTTTAAACAGGCATGACATTAATTTAAGCACCAAGATCTAACATAACGTGCTCTAGTCTTATGTTTCCTATAGTGTAAAGTAGTGTGAACATACCTGGGTCCTTACACTTAGCTGGCATGGACCTTTGAGAAACAGATTATACATTTGCAGTAGTTGATTTCACTTCTTTCTGAGGGTTTTTCTTGTTGGAGCACCATTTCTTCAAGAATTTCACAAATTTGGGCACTTGCTTCACCACATCCAGTAGGGGGACGTTCACCTCAACCTTCTTGAACACCTCCAAGATCTCCTTCTCCCATTCCTTAAATAATTTAATCTTATTAGGAAACAAATAAAGATGAACTAAATTCAAATTTTAAACTATGGATAATCTTGAGATTCTCCCATTTTAAACCATTTAAAACTAAATTAAAAGATTATCCTAAATTCTAATCTTATTAGAAATAAATAAAGATATATTTAATTCAAATTTTAAACTATTTAAAGCATGAATTAGAAATATCTTTATTTTAAGGAAATCTTAATCTCATTAGGAAATGTCCTAATTTAATTTTCCAAATGTAACAATTATAATCAAAGATATGGAAAATATAAACTTATTAGGAAAAAATATCTTAATTCTATTAGGAAACATCCTAATCAAAATTTTCAAATATAACAATTATATTTAAAAGTAATTAAGATGCATGATCATGCTTAACCTATGGTGAGATTTTAATCTAAATGACATACTTTATGCAACAACAAACAATTTAAAACGTACATCTCATGCAAAATTAAATTAAAACTAGCAAAATTGACCGGCATATTTGACATATCCTAAGAAATTGAAAACAATTTAAATTACAATAATTTAAATCTAAGACATATCTTGGTCTTCAATATTGAACCATTCCAAATTTAAGGTTTAGAAACCTAAATCTTGTCTTCCAACTATAGCACCAGCAGTCGAAAAAATTAAAAACAAAAAATGGATTACCCAAGTGTGGAACCCAAGACCTAGAGTATAACAAGAAGTATCCTTCACCACAAAACCAAACACTGTTTTCTGATATTGGAATATTTAATAATAATATAAAGCTCTAGCCGAATACGTTTGACTTCGATTTCTCCTTTTTTTTTTTCGTGCACCTCTTCGTTGTCGGCTTCTTCAGCGCAGGTGATCGAAAATTGCAGCAATGGTAGTCATTCAAGTAAAATTCATGAAATCCTAACCCTTATGGGTTTTATAATGATCTAATCAAAGCAATAAATCTAATGCCAAATAGCCTAAAAAATCAATTTGCAAACCTCAATTTATCACATATATGATAAATTAAAATACCTACCATCACAAAACTTTAATTCTAAATAAAACTCAAAGATTGCTCTGATACCAATTGATAGGAATAAACTCTTCATCCTGCAGTGGAAGCATTAGATCGTCTTTGATTTTATTTAAAATTAAACTAAAAATAATAAGATTAATTAAGAAAACTTATTTTTAAGATAAATATGGAGAATATACTAGCGGGTTTTTATCTCCTCCACAAAGTCTTCCTGGCTATGACTCTAACACAAGATCAAGGCTTGTGGGAGCCTCTTAAAAGAGGGATTGGAGAGGAAAAAGTCTAGAAAGAATTCTCTAATTCTCTATTGAAGAGATGTGTGTTCTATGAAGAATACCAAATGGCTCACCCCTAGAGTCCTATTTATAGTGGTCTAGGGAAGATAATTAAATAATATATTTTAATATCTAATATATTAAAATATATTTATCTAACCAATTTGAATCTTATTCAAACCTTTTAAAATTCTCCTACGACATCTATTTCCTAATTTGAATCCAATTCAAATTTAATAAATATCTTTTCTTTAATGTATCTAATATATATTAATTATTTTAATATTTAATGTATCAAATACAATAAATACATTTTCCTCTTTTATATTTAATATATCTAATATACTAAATATTAATTTGAATACTTCAAATTAAATATTAATTTGAACATTTCAAAATTTTTTTTTAACTAAATTGATCTTTTAGTGTTACTATGAGCTAGTAAGGGGACCTTATGGACCTACATATTATAAGCTCAAATGATACAAAATTAATTAATTAAACTCTTTAATTAATCAATTTTCATTCATTAACTCTAGGGTCACTCCCCTATAGACCTAAAGTTGTACTCTTATGCACTGTAGGACAAGTTGTGTCCATTGATATAATCACTACATGCAAGTCGATCCTTCACAAGTTGTTCATAATTACAGCTGGGTCAAAAGTCCGTTTTACCCTTATAATTACATCTTGCACCTTAAGTACCACTGATCCTCTAATGAACAATTTGTTTATGATCCAACCATAAACTAAGTCCCTCTCGGGCCAGTGAGATGGTGGGGCCCCATTGTTCAAGTTCCGAAATCAGCACTTAAGGGAACTACTCATCTACTTACCCTATATGGGAATGAGTGAATTCCATCTTGTGAGATTATGTTCCCAGCTCCCTATTTGGTCAAGTCCCCAAAATGGTAGGCATATTGAATCGGCTACAAAAGTCACTCTCACCCATGTAAATCAAAGGACAAGCCCTCACAGGCAAGAGTTCATAACTCACTTAGGATTAAGATCGAGTCACATATGATCATCTTGATGAAATATTATTATTCTCAACTAACGAATTTATAAAGAGAGATTAAATATTTCGTGGTCCAGTCTTATACAAACTCATTGTATAAGATACCCCCACTCACATGCCTCCACATGAATGATTTGGATCAAATCATTTGTAACTATTACAAAGTGTGCCGTATCAGTAGTGTTACCAAGATAAGGCACCCAACCTTATCCATATACTATGACCCTTTAGGTTATTTCTTGAACATGATCCTCTCGTATGTCAACCACATACTGTTCAAGATTATACTAATAACCTTGGATTTTTTATATAATGGATAATATTATATTACAAATAAAATAATCAAAATAATTATTAATTATTAAATAAATCATTAATTATGAGGCTTTAGGGCATAAATCCCAACATAGTCATTGGAGACAAGACCGTCGGTTGCCGAATATGGTCGCCAACGATTGTCGTCGATCGTTGTAGAAGGTAGTTAGCAGTTATCGTCAGTTGTCGCTTATAGCCGTCGAAGAAGGTTGTCGGAGGTGGTCGCTGGTCGAGGGAGGTGGTTGCCAGTCGTCGGAGGTGGCCTCCTGTTGTTGGAAAATATGTGATAAAATATGTCAATAGAGTTACTTTACAAGTTGGTGGAGTTAATATCCTAACACTATTGCAAGTCGGTAGAGTTGAGTTTTTTATATGGGGAGTTAATTTCTCGATGGGCCAAACGGTGATTTGGGTTTAAAACCCAACTCAACTCAAGGGGCCAAACGGCGCCTAACAAATTCCAAAAATGCTTGAACCAACCCAAATTAACTCACTTGGGCTCAACTCATCAATTTAGACTTCAATCATGAACTAAAATAAGCCTAATAACAAGAATTAAACCAACAATTAACTTAAATGAAAGTCTGACCGAAACATTAATTCCGGAGGCTAAAATAATAATACCTGAATATGTCGGGCATTACAAGTATCTAAATTCAAAATAATATTTTTTTGTATGTTATCAAATTTTGTTATGAGATAGTGGAGTTTTAGTTAACTCATTATATCAATGTCACTCAACGACTCTCTATCTTATCTTAGACTAATAGATTTGATGGAATGGATAATTATAATTTAATTAAGTCATCATAATTAAAGTCTCATTTTATAATTCAAACAATTATCATAATTTTTCAAAAAATTTTCTAACATTGACATTTCAATACAAATATTATATATATTTTAGATATCATGGTTAAAAATGATCAACTATAGTATAATTAAGCCATAATTAAAGTTTCATGAAATAATTTAAATAATTTAATCAAATTCCATATATATAATTTTAAATTCCTGCTCGCATCGATATTTCCATCAACATTTACATTTAAAAATTGTCTTAGTTTTTAGATATAATGATTAAAAATGGTTAATTATAGTTTAATTAAGTCATAATTAAAGTTTCAATGACTAATTCAAACAATTTCTATCAATTTTCGTGTGATTTCCATAATTTTTTTTTGAAATTTCTATTTCCATCGACATTTTCGTAAAATCTAGACCTCGACATTTCCATCGATATCGACATTTGAACATTGCTTATATAACATATATGGATTTAGATAATTTGTTTAGATGATGGGACTAAATCTTAATTACATACTTAATTTGTGGTGAGATCAAAGTTTTCTTCCTTAAACGTGGGTGGATCCCCTTTTAACAAAAACATGTAGCAAAGATTGCTTTTTACAAGCATATACGCTGTCAAATTTTAATTTAGTGATTAGTAGTGAAAGAGTGCTGCTCTCTAGATTAGCGTTTTAGTTAACTTAAGTACTACGAATACAATTCTCAATTTTATATGGAGAATCCATCAATATTGGAATTAAAGGAAAAAAATCAACGCAACTAAACAATAATTCTAGAGAAAATATCAGTGGAGAAAAGGTCTTAGAAAATCGATTCATCAATTAAACATGCAAACTAATAAATCAACACAACTGAGATTGAGCTTACAATTATTCAATAAGTCAAAAAGACATAAATATGAATTGTCTCTTCCAATCAGAATTAAATCTCTTTGCAAGTTAAGAAACTAATATCCTTATTCAATTTATATAACAAACTATTAAGAAACCTAATGTGTATAAGAACCTCTTTTATGGATTAGCACCCCTATAACACAAGAACACTAGGGAGGTGTTTGGCCCACCAACATGAAGTTGGGTATAGTGGATTAAAATACCTCATTTTCTGTTTGGCCTACATACTTCACCATACAGTGAGAAAATAACTCTACCCCACTGATAAAGGAACTATCTCAATTACGCTTGAGAACTCCCCTTATTCAAGGTGAACCCCCACAACAATAATAAGAAAACCCCATTAACAAGATGATAAACAACCCAAGAAAGTTAAACAGATTTTTACTTGGAAACTTTGATCGATGATCAAGAAGAAAAGAGAACTTGTTCCTATCTTCAAGATTTCGAACTCTCCACAATCTAATGGATCAAACTAGATTGAAAGTTCTAGACATGCATTCTAAACACAAGAATACAAAGAAAGCATAAAGCTTGAGAGATACTAAACTCAAATATGAGATTTCATTCAACTTCAACTTGTGTTCCAATGACAAAATGATAGCCATATTTATACTAATTGAATAGACACCATGAAAGGACACATCCTTTCACCTATGTAGTCTAAGTTCAGCCCCTAACCTTTCAAATCCATACATGAACCAAATTAAATGTAAATACATGAATTTAATAGGTACATAATGCATTAAAGATGTGAATGAATCTGGATTTTTAGATTCATCATGACTCTTGGTTGAAAAGGTGCCTTATCCATCTTGAAAGGATTCAACTCTTCACTTTGTGTAGACACCTTAGCTTGAAGGTGAGAATTCAATGCTTCTTGAAAACTTTTAGCTCTAGCTCTTGTCATTGGACCTTGTGGCATAATGATTGCCTCATGATTAGGTTCAATTGGAGATGACTTCCATTGACTTTGAGTATGAGCTTCAATTGAGCTTGCTTGAGCTGATTGAGCTTGGTATTCTCTTTGTAGACTTCCCGCGTGATCTCTCTGATTGCTTA
The DNA here is from genome assembly GCA_033996785.1 of Trichosanthes truncata. Classification (NCBI taxonomy): domain Eukaryota; kingdom Viridiplantae; phylum Streptophyta; class Magnoliopsida; order Cucurbitales; family Cucurbitaceae; genus Trichosanthes; species Trichosanthes truncata. The sequence goes on along the minus strand of MU867261.1, from coordinate 14,276,661 downwards.
TTTCGTTATCACCCACCAACTTCAACAGTGTACACTATTGAAGTCCTCCAACTTCAACAGTGCCCTATTAAGTCTGCACATTTGTCGAGAAATATTCCTCTCTTTCCCTCTCTCCCTCTCTCCATCCCTCCCATGTTAATAATAAGTATTTTAACATATTTAAAAAATGTAAAGTGTATATTAATTAATTTATGTTTTTTTTTGAATTTTTTGTTTTATAATTTTTTCAAAATTATCCAATGACATTGACATTTTATTAATATTACCATAAAATTGAGACTTTGATATTTCCGTTGACATCGACATTTTAAACATTGATGTCAAAATTCTAGGAAATCTTGCAAAATATGACTATTTTGATAAGAACCTTTTTTGATAGAAAGATAATCAATTAATTTTGTATGATAATAAACAACAAAGTTAATTTAAAATTTGTTAGAATTTGAAATTATTCAAAATCCTACACACAAACAGACCAAAAAAAGATGAAGCTACAATAAAGACAAAGTTTAGCTATAAATATGCGAAAGACGTGTTTCATTAGTGACTATTACAATGATATAATACTTGCACATCAGGTTGTTAAAATTTGTGTTTAAATAGTAATTTTACAATTATAGAAAACTGGCAAAATATGATTGTCCTAATTTCATACGATAATAAACAATGGAAGTAAAAATATTCCAGCCGAAATTTGAGACCCACAAGCATGAAGGGGAAGCATGCGACGAGAGCTGCAATTTTTTTTATAATAATAATAAATCCTTTGAAAATATTAGATTGCGACACGTGACGCAATCTCGTTGATCTACGCTTCAGCCCCTGATTTCCTCCCTTTCCTTTTTTTTTAAAAAAATTTCAAACAACTCTCCACGTGCCGCTGATAGCACTCAATTTGTGATATCTTTATCCTATTAATTTGGCTAGTTTTAAGCTTAATTCATGAGTTTTGATATTGATTTATGTTACTTTACAAGAACCAAGCTATTTAGGAGAAAATGGAGAATTCAAGAGTAATTTGATAATTGTGGAGCAAAAAGATATGAGAAAATGAGGCTAGGGATGGAAAAGAAGTCAGGCTTAGCAATTGAACCTAAGAGGATAGCGTCTAGACCCTTAAAATGGCGTATAAACGCCATTTTTTATTGGCCAAATCCAAGAGCTAGCGTTAAGACGCTACCATGTGGTGTCTCAACACTAGAAAAACATGGAGAGAGGTGTTTTTGTCTATAGCGTCGAGATGCTTCATGTAGTGTCTCGACGTTGAAGGCATGCACACGTTAATGAAGTTGTACGTTTTGATAGCATCGAGATATTGTCCCTAGCGTTTTGACACTGTGTCGATTGATTGTATAAAGTCATCTCATTCTTGCTCGAAAAGGAGAGACACAATTTAGGGTTTAGACCCTCATTTGTAGAAAGGGCTAATTTGGGAGATCTTGGGACTACTTTTGGAGCTCTTTGGTGGAGGTTCGAGCTAGAGATCATGAAGGGCAAATTTTTACAAGCACGTCTTTTCAAATTTTAATATAGTGGTTAGTAGTGAAAGAGTGTCGCTCTCTAGATTGGTGTTTTAGTTAACTTAAGCACTATAAATACAATTCTCAATTTTATTCGGAGAAACAATAAATATTGGAATTAAAGACAAAAATTAATGCAACTAAATAATAAATCTAGAGAAAATATCAATGGAGGAAAGGTCTTATGGAATTTATTTCACCAATTAAACATGTAAACTAATAAATCAGTGCAGTTGAGATTCAGCTTACAATTATTCCATAAGTCAAGAAGACATAAATATTAATTGTCTCTCTCGAGCAAAATTAACTTTCTTTGCAAGTTAAGAAACTAAATCCCTATACAATGTATATAACAAACTATTAAGAAACCCTAGTGTATGTGTATAAGAACCTCTTTTATGTATTAGAACCCCTATAACACAAGAACACTAGGATTTCTTATCATTTGGTATAAGAACTTAGATTGAATATATGTTTTCACTATTTTTTTTTCTTTTCTTTTCTTCTTCTTCATTTTGAAATTTTATTCTTCTTCTTGTTCATCTCATCACATTCTATTCACTAACATAAAACATTAAAAAAAGTCACATTTCCATTATTCTTTTTGTGTTATTTTTTCTGCATACTTATAGATTTCATCCTGATCTATAATCGTGTCTTCTATAAAATTTTAAAATTTGGTTTGCATCATTGAGAAAATTCTTCCTTTTGAAAATATATGCTAAAAAACTGGTAGTTCTTTTTGTTCTTTGCTTCAAAAGTGTGTTAGATCTGAATTTGCTGATGATTAAACGTTACTCGTATTTTTATTAAGATCTTATTGTTTGGCATTTATTGGCTTCAGTTACATGTTGAATTCTTAAAAAAGAATCAACTAATTGTTAAAAATTTGGCAGTTACAATTTTTGCACATTCAATTTTCCAGCCATTTGGCGTTCATGCCCATGATTTTTCTGATTTGTGTAACTCTTATATGTTTTAAATGCTAATTTAAACTCCATAATTATTCATTTTAGCCTTTGAATATTTATTTGTCAAGAGTTAAATTTAAGAGTTTGCTTTCCATATAGCCATTTGTTCTTGTTGTTTCTTGCATTTTTTTTTCAATTCTATCCAATTTTCTTTCTTAACTTGTTTTGTATTTGATATTTGTTTTGCTCCATATTAAAGCCATTTGAATTGTGTTCTAAGTGTGTTGTCTACCACTTGAATGCAAACCTTGCTCATTAGCTTATGTGAATGAGATTGTGAGTTTGTTGAGAGTGTTTTGTTTTGAGTGTAAACATGAGTGACTATACCTTTACGAGTGTAAACACACAAGGGAGTACTTATGAAGTCCATTTTTGTGTTACTTTTCTTGGTTTTGTAGAAATATCCCAAGAGGATTTGTTAAGGCTTCACCAAAATATGCAGCATATGACTGTGCAATTTCAAAACTTGGATGCAAGGATCAAATCTGTAGAGAGACTACCAATCTATCTTATGCCTAAGGAGAGATCTAATCCAATGCACCACAAAGAGTATTGGTAAGCAAAAGAAAGAGGACATGGTGGAGTTTTCCAAGTCGTCGAAGAGAAATATGTAATAGAAGTTCAAACAATTGATCACAACATGGGGAGCATGAAGCCTAAACTTCCTAAATTTCATGGAAGTGCAAACTTGAAGGAGTACCATTCAATGGAAAAGGCAAGTTGACCATGTGTTTGATTTTTGCACTTTATATAATGCCTGACAATTTCAAGTATTATTAATGTTCTCCATTAGGTTTAATTTTTTAAATGAATTGGTTAAATTCTTTGTTATTGGGCTATTTTGAATTTTGGTCGGATTTCTAATTTGAAAGTTTGGGGCTCCATGTGCTAATTCAGACTTTAATTAAATCTCAAATTAGATTTTGACAATGGATTTGTGGGGTTTGTTGTTAATTTAACTTAAGGGAAGGGTATTGTGGAAAAGAAGAGGAGAATGAATTAGGGTTTTGACTTTGGCATTAAATAGCTATTTTGTCTTTTAGTGTGCATGCTTTACAAGGATTCTTCTTCCCAATGCCTCCCTTTTCCTCTTCATGGTAGCCATTTCTACAGCTCCATTTTTTTTCTTCTTCTTCTTTCGTTGAGCATCATTTTCTTCTCCTCCATTAGTCCACACTGGTGAGTGATTTTGGCGATGATGACGAAAACATCTCCTTCTCGTGCATGTGATTCCAATTGTCATTCTCCATCTCACGTGCATTTCCGATGTCATTACAGTCTCGCGTCAGTGCTCCTTTCAACCGACATTCGACGTACGACAAATAGAGCTTGCTGGCGGCGGTGTTTTCCAGCGATCTTCTTCTCTTCCTCTTCCACGATTCCATCATCGGTAGTCGTGGGCGAGTGGGTCCTCCATTCAATGGTTCTCTAAGTGAGGTTGTTGGTATTTATGCCCTAAAGCCTCGTAATTAATGATTTATTTAATATTAATAATAATTTTCATTATTTTATTTACAACATAATATTATCCATTATATGAAAAATCCAAGGTTATTAGTATAATCTTGAACAATATGTGGTTGACATACGGGAGGATCATGTTCAAGAAATAACCTAAAGGGTCATAGTATATGGATAAGGTTGGGTATCCTATCCTGATAACACTATTGATACGATCCACTCTGTAATAGTTACAAATGATTTGATCCAAATCATTCATGTGGAGACATGTGAGTGGGGGTATCTTATACAATGAGTTTGTATTAGACTGGACCACGAAATATTTAATCTCTCTTTATAAATTCGTTAATTAAGAAGATTAATATTTCATTAGGATGATCATATTGGACTCGATCTTAATATTGAGTGAGTTATGAACTCCTGCCTGTGAGGGCTTTTCCTTTGATTTGCATGGGTGAGAGTGGCTTTTGTAGTCGATTCAATAAGCCTACCATTTTAGGGACTTGACCAAATAGGGAGTTGGGAACATAATCTCACAAGATGGAATTCACTTCTTCCCATATAGGGTAAGTAGATGAGTAGTTCCCTTAAGTGCTGATTTTGGGACTTGAAAAATGGGATCCCACCCTCTCACTGGCCTGAGAGGGACTTAGTTTATGACTGGATCATAAACAAATTGTTCATTAGAGGATCAGTGGTATTTAAGGTGCAAGATGTAATTATAGGGGTATAAAACAGACTTTTGACCCAATTGTAATTATGAATAACTCGTGAAGGATCGACTTGCATGTAGTTGTATCCATTGACATAATTTGTCCTACGTGAATAAGAGTGCAACTCTAGGTCTATAGTGGAGTGGCCCTAGAGTTAATGAATGAAAATTGATTAATTAAAAAGTTTAATTAATTAATTTTAATTAATCAATTTTGTATCATTGGAGCTTATAATCTGTAGGTCCATAAAGTCCCCTTGGTAGCTCATATGAACAAATAAGGATCAATTTTGTTGAGAGAAAATTTTGAAATGTGCAAATTAAAATTTAATATATTTGATATATTAAATGAGGGAAAACATATTTAATGTATATGATACATTAAATATCAAAGAAATTAATGTGTTAAGATACATTACAGAAAAGATATTTATTAAATTTGAATTAGATTCAAATTAGGAAATAGATGTCGTAGGAGAATTTTAAAAGGTTTGAATAAGATTCAAATTGATTAGATAAATACATTTTTATATATTAGGTATTAAAATATATTATTTAATTATTTTCCTTAGGCCACTATAAATAGGACCCTAGGGGTGAGCCATTGTGTGTATTCTTCATAAAACACACATCTCCTCAATAAAGAATTAGAGAATTCTCTCTAGATCTCTTCCTCTCCAATCCCTTGTCGATTTTCTCTCAAAAGGCTCTCACAAGCCTTGGTCCTGTGTTCGAGTCATAGATAGGAAGACTTTGTGGATAAGATAAAGACCTGCCAAAAATATCTCCATATTTACTCTATGTAAGTTTGCTTAATATTATTATTTTAATTTAATTTTAAATAAAATCAAAGACGATCCAATACTTCCACTATAGAGTGAAACGTTCATTCCTTCAGTGGCAACACGTTTCTTAGACTGGTTTGTTTTTGCACATGTTCCAACAAGCTTTAATAGGTCGGTTAGGTTCCGGCGACGCCTAAAGGTGGATCTTGTTTTGTTTTGTTTTGGAGTGATAGAGGTATTTTTGAGTTAACCCATGGTTTGTTGGGCCATATCATAATACCCACAACATTTGGGTCTCAGATTTGTGAAATCAAACCTTTTGGAAGTTGAACCAACAAGTTGTCAAGGTTGTTTTTGGTACGGATTAAGGGGTAACAATCGTTCTTAACCTATTTGGGCACTTGATTGAATGCCTTAATTTAGTTTTTGACCCTTGAAATTGTTCAATGTGTAGTTTCAAACTGATTGATTAGTTGTTGAGATTTGGTGTTGGGGACAAAGGCATTTGGGTGTTTTCGTTTGGTATCTTTGGGTAAATTCTAAACTTGAAGAATTAGGTCCTTAATTTTGAATGTCGGGTTATTGTTGACTTTTGGAAATTTGTTCAGGTTGGGCAAGATTAATTTTATGAGAAACCATTAATTCGTTGTATTCTCTGCTATTCAATGTAAGTAGCCTAATTCGATAACTCCTTAAAGTCTTGGATATGGAGTACATGGAATTTGGAATGCATGTATGACTGGATGGTTATGATTTTATGTTTTCTCTTTAAGTATGTGACCTAACATGTTTGTTATTGGAAGATCTACTCTGGTTAAACTATAATTTTCTTAAGTATGAGGTTTGCTTAAGTATATTATATAACATGGTGATTAGAGGGGTTTGATTATGGAATAGACTGGTAATGAATGTTATGATTTCTAAGCATGTTTAGTGGGCCTCAGTTAAATGTATGTTTGCTCCTATGTTCATGAGGTTTCTAGTGACAATTACCTTTCCTGGCATGCCGTATATGTTTTCATGTATGTTTTCATGAGGTACTATGTTGGGATAGGCCTTGTTCTACTAGAGGGTCGCAAACTAACCTCTAGTGGCGCTTTGCCTTACAGGATTGACCCACATAGGCACCATAGTTGGTACAACATTGGGGTAGCTCCCCTCATGTTTAGTCAGAATGCTTTCACGAGGTACTGTTGATGTGTACAATTTACGTTACAGCAAATGCACAGGTTAAGTAATATAGCGATTTTGAGTATAAGAGCATCATCTCCTCAGGGATTGAAATTGTTAATTTGTTTAATTACTAATAATACTTTTACTTAGATTTATTTAGAGGATGAAATCAAAAATAGGAAAGGAAAACTACAATGTTAACCTAGAAAGAAAAGATAACGGAGACACAATATTGGGATAATTCTATGGGTGTTTATTTTATTAATTAGACCTTAATTACTTAATCAATTAGACATTTAATTCATAAGTCTAGAAGCCTAATTTCATGGAATCTCCTGACGGTCTACTCAAATTCTTATGCATAATTAATTAACCTACGTATTTTTAGCCATAATTAACTAAAACATGGCATCAAGGACCTTCATTATTAACCTCTAATGTCTATTTATTAGCCTCGCTGTCAGTTAGGTAAATAAACTCTAGTCATGCATTTAAGCTCTCATCTAACTTCTTTCCATCGAGTTTCCATTAGAAAGCAATTCATTTAATCAGTGTCCTATTAATTAACCTTCGTCACCATGTGCAATTAATTAACTATTACTCTTGCTGTTACTCAGGTAATTAATTAATTAATTGACATGCATTAGTGCTAAACTAAGTTTCCTCTCTTGAGCTCAATTGACATACCTCAGTTAACCAAAGATCACTAATTAAAAGCATTAAACACTAAATGCATAAATGACAAAAATATCAATTAAGCCAAAATTACTAATCAATTGAGTAAAGGTCCAATAAACTACATCAAACCCATAGAATTTAGGGATTTAGTTACTCATAATTACCAAATACAACCACAAATTCCTAATTACAACCTAATCTAAATACTGAAAATAGAGGAAAAAGGGAAGAAATGATCAATCGAATGCTGATCTCGCATTCCTATGGTGATCTACAATGAACTCGAGCTCCATTATCTTCAATTTTGCTCCAAAATCTCTCAAAATCCCCTAATTAGGTATTGTTATTGAGATTAGGGTAAAATCCCTCGGTTTAGCCTCCTTTTACTCAAAGAGAAAGAGAGAATTTATACTTCCTATTGAGGTAGCATCGAGACGTTATCCAAAAAGTAGCGTTTCCTTTGCGCTTGCGCTCCCAGCCTTGAGACACTATAAGCAACGTCTCGACGCTAGAGACGAAACTTGTCTTCCGCGTGTTTGATCATCAAGTATAGCGTTACAACCTATCTGATGGCATTGAGACACTATGGACAACATCTCAATGGTGTCCTCTCAATTTTGGCTTAAAAAATGGGTTGCAACATGGTGTTGAGATGCTCCAAACTGTGTCTCAATGCACTCCCCTATTCTCAACTCTTCAAATATTTTCTCTTCACTTCTTAGATCTTCAGTTAGGCACGAAAGAGATCCAAAATATCAAAATACTCTCAAACACTCTGGTTTTGCTTTTCAAGCTCAGTTTCTACAAAATCAGCATAAATAGCCATAAAAGCTCACAAATTCATAACAAAACTAGCATAAATATAAGGAATAAGATAGCACAAAATGAGTGCTATCAAATATGTTCGGATAGACTTAGTACCACTAGAGGCTCAATAGATCTTGTGTTGTTAAGTTTAATATCCATTTAAAAAAAATATTATAAGATTGTCCAAAAACTAACCAATATAATCAATAACCAAAAGAAAATTGATATCAACATACTAAAAATCTAACCTAAAATATATTCAAATGCCTCAGTCAAGAAAGCATAGATTTTTTATCCAACTAAAGGAACATCTTAAGTTGAAGACCTTTTTGACGACGGAGCCCATATCTACTCCAAATGTTGGCTTTGGATGACAAAGTATTGCTAATAAAACTCAATTAGTGCTATCTTTAGCCTAATAATTTAGCTTAGTTTTGTATTATAAATGTGAGATTTGACATGGATTTTTATTGAATTCGTGGGTTTCGTAGCTATTAAGGCAAATATGGAGGGATTGGTAGTTTAGAAGACATTTTGGAGCTTAAAAGGACATCAAGCTTTGATGGTTTACCAGCAATGAGAGCGTTGAGACGTTGTCTATAGTGTATTAACATTGTGCTGCAGCCAAATCTTGAAGCAAAAGCCATGGAAGCAGCGTTGAAATGTTATCTATAGCGTCTTAATGCTGAAGAGTAGGGTCAAGACGTTGCATTTGACACTCAAACACATGCGATGTTGTGTTTCCATCTAGAGTGTCAAGATGCTACTTATAGCATGGAGATGCTGTTATGCGTGTGCGAAGGAAAACAATGTGTTTGGCACAACATCGAGATGATGTCCATAACGTATCAACACTACATTGAGAGAGCTATATATTCATCATTTTCTTTGCAAAAAAAGGGAGGCAAATTAGGGTTCTTAGACCCAAAAATTGATACATTGCTGAATTAGGAAGTTTTGGTAGGCGTTTAGGTTGTTGATCATCAAATCGAAGCTCGGGATTGTGGTGGATCGAACCGAGAGCGAAATATCGACTTTGGTTATCACTTTTTTCTATTTTTTCTTTCAACTTTGTAATCGTACTATGGTAGAATTTAAGCATTTAGTTATTTTTCTTGAGATTATGGGTTTCTAATTCCTCAATCTAATGAATTTAATGTAGCCTTTCGAACCGCCTTTACTAATTAATTAGTTTCATTTTATTGTCTAATTATTTTAGCTCATTCATGTAATTTCTCCTTAATTCTTTCAAACTCTCTTGTGCAAAGTTTGATTGATTAGTTGCTTAGATTGACACTCAAGAAAGTGAATTTAAGCTAGAACTGGATTGCATGACTAATGGCATTTGCCGAGTGACAACCAGAAGTGAGAGAAACGCCATTAGAGGTTGTAATTGAAGAAAATTAATACCATGCTTAGTTAATTAGGGCCACAGGGATGTGGGTTAATTAATTAATCGTGAGATTTGGATGAGACTGGAAGGAGATTCTTAGTTTTAGACTTCTAGACTTATGGGTTAACCAATTAGATAGTTTTAATTACTAATTAATTAGGTCGAGGGTCCAATTGGTGAAATTAAATTTCCTAGAGCTCAAACAATCATTTGTTTCATCTTTATTTTAGCATTTCTGTTTATTTTATTTGTTTGTGCTAAGTGGCTTTTGATTTATGCTTCTAAATAAAATTGAGCGCAATTATTTCCACTAATCAAATGAATTTAAAACCAATTCCTTGTGAAGACGATACTTAAACTCATTAATCACTATATTACTTGACGTGTGCTATTACGACTCGACTTCCTCTATAGGTAAATTCTAAGGATCACTACTACATGCATGAAAAATAAAATCTTTTGAAACATAAATAGCGGAAACTCATGGAAGTCAAATAAAACTTTTATTAAAGAGTGGGAATAAAAATCATGATACTTTGAGTTTGGGATCCCAACAAAGAATTAGTAGAAATAGAGATGTCTGATTACATGAGGAATGGGGGAGAGAGTGGGGGAGAGTTTTCTCCAAATTGGCTAAACGAGGATGGGGACAGGGAATATATTTCCCGTGCCATCCCCGACCCCGAGCCCGCCCTGATTCCCCGCCCCACCCTGATTAGTTAGTTTACACACACACACACACACATATATTTAGCTATAAATAGAAAATTAAAAAAAATACTATAGTACGAATTAGTTGAAGACTATTTTTTTTTATTAAAAAAAAGTTAAAGACTGTGTTGTAATATTGACATTTTAATTTTTAGAAATTAAGTTATTTCGACATTATAATATTTTTACTTATGGTCTATTATTATTTTTATCATGAAATTTTATAACATTTTCTTTAAATAGAAATTATATTGGAAATTATTCATTTAGAAGTCATTGGAAAGAATTGCTATTATGATTAAAAATAAATTAAGAAATAAAAAATATAAAAAAAATTAAAAAAAAAAACAGGGAACAATTTCCCGCGGAGAACCTGATCCCTATAAATTCCCCACGGGGAATCCTCGCCACAATCCCTGCGAAAATAAATAGAGAATTTCACTGGGATGGGGATTGAAGTAGGTGGCGGGGATGGGGACGAGGAAGCCTTCCTTGTCCCCGCCTCACCCCGTGGACATCTCTAAGTAGAAAAGCTAAAAATGATACAAGAGCATTGAGTAAATGAAATAAGTCAAAACATAAAAAATCATGAACTAGGAATTCAATCTAAGATCCAAGAGAGGTCCGTTGCTAACTTCATAGCCTCACCAAGCTGAACGCCCTCGCCACGCTCCTCGTAGGTCTATGTATCGTTTGAAAAAGAAAGTAAAGTAGCATAGGTGAGTATAAAAATACTCAGTAAGTAGCCTCACTTTAGAGCGAAAACTTCAAATACATAAATTCTCTCAAGGATTTCAAAAGCCTCATTGTATGTTTTAGGCAAAAGAGCTCCATTGGCAGAAGCATCTACAACCTGCTTGGTGGCTGTATTCAATCCATGGTAGAAAGTTTCCATTTGAATGCAACGAGGGAGTCCATGGTGAGGGAATCTTGTCAACAATTCTTTGAACCTTTTCCATGCCTCACTCATTGTCTCATCCTCAAATTGCTAGAAAGCTACTATATCATTCCTTAATCTGGCATTTTTAGTGGGAGAAAAGTATTTAATGAGGAATTATTTTGCTAAAGTGGTCCATAAATCAATGGCTCCAGGTGGTAATGAATTCAACCAGGTTTTGGCTCCACCCCTAAGGGAATAAGGAAATAAACTCAATCTCAAGGCTTCTTTAGATACCCTTGGCAGTTAAACCCTAGAAAGGATCTCAAATGTAGATGAGGGTCTTTTATTGCTAATTCGTGGAATTGCCCTATTGTTTGGAGCATCTGGAACATTACTGCTTTTAGCTCAAAGGATGGGGCATCTATTTCAGGGTCTCACTATCCCAAGATTTAACTCATCAACCAAGGGATTGGTATAAGTCCTAATAGCTCTCTCCCTATCATTTGCTAAAACAATAGCATTGGTAGGGATCATAGCTTGATTAACCACTACAGCTGGTCTATTAATCTCATGATTTGGTTGCTGTCTATTCTCAGGGTTAGGTAATTGTTGAGCTAAAGGATCTCTATGAAGTTGTGGATCTGCCATAGCTTCTCTTTGATCTCTCAATCTCATCCTAAAAGTTCGTTCTATTTCTAGATCTAAAATAAACTCTAACCCAAGATGTTCATTCATACACAACCAATATACCTGAAATGAATAAAATTAACTTTAGTTAGTTCTGCCTTAAACTCGAAATCACTAAAAACAACTTAAACAATGTAAAAATCAAACTAGTCCCCGACAATGGCGCCAAAAACTTGTTGCTTAGCAGAGTGTACGCAATTTCAAAATGGAAGCACCCTAAATGTGCAAGTATCACAGTCTAATGCAGCAAGTGATAAGTATCTTTTATATCGTTCTCCTAAGAGACTAGTTAATTGAATTTTTGCAATGTTTAGGCTGAAATTAGTTAGGTAACAGGTAATCAACATCAATTAGTGCAAGGGACTAAAAAGAAACTAAGGAAACACGATTAAAATGGAGTTGGAATGCTTGAAAAACAGGAATACAGTGAATAAAATGGAATTAAACAGATTATGTGAAAAGGGACCAGGATTAGGGGTGAAATTTTGCTTCATCAAACTAAATGCTACAACATAGATCATGTCTCAACACTCAATGCAGCTAACTCGCGGATTCTTTCCAAAATTATCACAGAAACAGTGATTAACTCCCATTAACCTCTGAAATTAAGCCCTTAACTGCAAATATTAAGTGAGTTACTATCCCTAGTGTCATCAATTACCTTAGAGCATGCTCCTAATCAGAACTAATGCTATGCCATGCATTCGGTTTATCCCTCCCTTTCCCAAAGTTAAGATAAACACAGTTAAGACAAGTTGGTCAAACGAATCCAAGCTAAATTAAGCACACAAAGCATAGGAGATAAGAATATGCAAGTCTTGCTACTTCATTCAGCATGAATCAACAATAAATCCCCTAATCCATCACCCAACGGGTGATTAGTTCATATTTACAAGAAAAGACAGCAACAAAATAGTAAGGAAAGTCTTCAACAACATTCTAAAGCTTGTTTTTAATATAAAAATGCAAAGAATAAAGAAATATTGTAGAAACTAGGAGAAATTGACCAGAAATGGATGTTGGACAGCTTCTTTATGGCACATTTCCCTCCTTTCCAGAAGTAGACCACCTCCCACAAAGGGCTATTCTCCTCTTCTCGAAATCCTCTCCCTCAATTGTCTAATCTCCAAAATTCCTCCCCCTTTTCAAAACCGCTTTCTTTGAAATTAGGGCTGAGTGGACATTTGAAGACCAATGGCAGCCTCTCATTGGCTTAACTCTGTACAAATGTCATAAATTGTCCACCTCAATTAATGAAATAACTCCCACGTGCTTCTTGTGTAACTAATCCCAGATAAATGCTCTATCTTTGCTGATGCTTCATCAAAAGCACAACAATTGCAACAACAAACTTGATCCTTCATCAACAACAAAGCTCTAGCATAGCAGGTTGGATTTTCATACTTAGCCATTTTGCTACCTTCAGCAATGGCCTACACAAGACCCAAATAGCACAATTAAGTAACATTATGCATTAAAAAGCTCAAAAGTGCTTTTCGCATAAAAAATGGACTATTTTACTACTAAAACATCAATTCAAAGAGGCTTCTCAATACAAAAGTACCTAAGATAGTGTTTTTAAGCCGCAGAAACTTCACTAAAATACCCTCAATAGCTCTAATTCTAAGAGTTATCAGAACCCTTATTTTGTATTTATGCCTTATTTTAGCTAGTTTTATGCTAAATTTGTTAGATTTTACGTTGATTTATTGCTAATTTCAGGAATCCAAGCATTTGAGACCAGAATTATGGATTTTGGAGCTTTATGTTGAATATGGAGCTATTTTAGAGCTTTTGGAGGAGCTAAGGAGAAGAAGAAAGGGTGAACAGGCTATTGGGGCCTAGAGGATGTCGTTGCAATGCTTGAAATGGCGTTGTAACACCACAATTTGGTGTGCAAACTCGAAAGCTAGCGTTGCAATGCTACCCTATGGCGTTGCAACGCTAGAAACGCATGCAAGAGGAAAGCTCCATTCGTAGCGTTGCAACGCTACCCCTATGCACATGCCAAAACATCTGCGTTTTGGGACAGCGTTGCAATGTTTTCCCTAGCGTTGCAATGCTGTTGCAACTGCAGCATATTAATTCATCGTTTCGTTTTCGAATTAGAGGAGACCATTTAGGGTTTTAGACCCCCAATTTCGATTCCTACCCTCTTGGGACCTATAGCTATGGATTGGAGGTGTTCGAGAACAAAGTTAGAGGCTCGAGAGTGCAGATTTCAAGGCTGAAGTTGGGATTTTAGCGTCGATGGTCTTATCTTTGTTTTTCTTCCCTCTTTTCTTGTAACTATTTACTGTAATATAGAGGAATATGTGTTGTTATGTTAATATGCTGGGCTAAATTTGTATTTAGGGATTAAGAGCATGATTAGGTTTCGTTTTATGTTGTAATCGACACTTTAGCTATTTACTTTACTTGTTATGTTTCATTTAGTTGGATTGTACTTAATTCTTCGTATTAACTAGCCATTAGTATGTTGAATTAGTCCTAACTTGAGCTCAACAGAGGATGTTTAGGGTATACTTAGTCCAATTAACTCCCCTAGATTTCCTAAGTGACATAAGAACAATGATTGGAGGGTGAGGCTAAAGATGAGTGGGTTAATCCAATTAGCTAATCAATTAACGCTAAGGACACTTAGGTAAGTGATTAGTTATACATGTTCGAATGAGACCGACATGAGATTTCGACCGGTTTAGCTCTAGGTCTATGAAATTGGCAAGGTGTAATTAAATGACAGGTTAAAATTTTCATAAAATCAAGCTAAGAGTGCTCAATTTTCCTAAATTCCCCTTAATCGGCACCTCCTCCCATTTATCTTGCTTTCTAGGATTAGAGTTTATTTTTCCTATTTACACTTGCATTTTGTTCTCTAAAAAATGTAAAGTAAAATTATTCACGGTACTTATTTGAATTAAAAACCAATCCCAGTGGATACGGTACTCGGTAGGAATACCATTTTATTATTACTTCGATCGTGTGCGCTTGTGTGTATTCTGATCAACCTCTCCTCCATGGAAATCAAAGGTTTTGAAACTCCCTTTGATCATGAACTAAGAATGGGTGATAGCACACAAAAGTGTGCTATTTCTAGGCTTAGATTTAGGTTAGTTTTGTCTATTTTTAGTGGACTTCAAAACTTTTACTTTATGAATTGCATAATTCGAGCATTTAGAGCTTAACCAATGATTTGGAGTGGTTTAAAGACAAAAATAAGCTTAAAGGAAAGCTTTTAGGCTAAAGAGACAAGGAGAAGAAGTGCACAAGCACAGAAGCCCAAGAGCATAGCGTTGCAATGCCATATGTGTAGCCTTCCAAACCCAGCAAATCGTACACAGAGCATTGCAACACTATGTTTGGCATTGCAACGCTAGGCTCAAAAATTCTTTCCTTCTTTATTTGATTCGAAGGGGTAGCGTTGCAACAATGTCGAGACACTATAAAATGAAAAGTTTTATTCATGAAAAGGGAGCCGTTTTTTAGAGCCTAAAACCTTAAAATCGATTCAAGACACTGTTTTGGGACTGAGAGATCATCTTGGAGAGCTAAGGAGGAGACTCGAGGCTTGAGATCATTGGACATCACGATGGGAATGAGTGTTGGCATGCGTCATCCAGTTTTATCCCTTTTCCCTTACTTTATTTATGTTGTTTTTGGACTTTTAGATATGATTTTGATAAAAGGCTTGTTGAAGGCCCTATCAAATGATATTTATAAACTGGACCTCTAAAACTTTACAGTAATAGTGGCCAGGGTCGATCACAAGGATTGGAGTTCTTAGATTAATTAAGTACCAAAGTTAATTATGCACAATTTTATTTAGAGAAACAAAACTTTAGAGTGATAAAAAAGACAGATACAATCTAAACTACTATTGACAAGGTTGGAGTCCAATTTTTGAGAAACATAATGGTTGATTAAATGAAGCACACTTTGTAGATAAAAAATTGATTTCATGCAATTAATCTTAAGCCAAGAATTACTAAATGATCAATATCCTCTCTCGAGCTCAATTGAACTCATGCCTAGCAATAAATCAACCTCTTAATCGATTTCTATTACTAAACATGGCATTAGAGGATTCGCTTAAGGCTTTTAGAATTAATCTACTCACTCTCGTGCAATAAATTAAATCTAGTCATGTATCTAATGTTCGTTAACTAAATGTACTCTATCGAGCTAAATCTAGGCTATCATGCAAAACCAAGGCTAACGGTTTAAGCAATAAAATCGAGATGCATAAAAGATGTAAATGCAAACATTCAATTACAAAATCAATGAAGTTCTAAAACATAAAACCATTCTTGTCTAAATACAATGGTAAACAACATCAAATTCCATAACAAAACTCCTAAAAACCAAAATAAAAGCTAAAGGGAAAGAGGTTAAACTAAGGTCGCTTGCCAACATTCGTTCCCGACGTGAAGTCCACGATCTTGAGCCTTAAGTCTCCTCCTTGGCTCTCCAAAAGTCCCCTCTAGTCCCTTAGACAGTATATGAATCTATTTAGGGTTTGGGTCTCTACAAAATGGCTCCCTTTGCACGAAACTAAAACTTCTCTTTTATAAAAAAGGGAAAAATCATCTTCGATCAGCGTTGCAACGCTGTGCCCTCTGGTCTTCCATGTTGAAAGGCTTCTCCTTTAGCTTTGCAATGCTATAAAGGGCATTGCAACGCCATCCTCTCGGATCCAATTGCCTTATCTTCATCTTCAACACTTGGATCCTCAATTTAGCCCATAAATTTTTCCAAATTCATCCAAATATGTTTCAATTCATCAATTTTGCCTCGAATGCTCGGTTTATGCAAAATACACATAAAAAAAAAAAACTACTCGAAACCATAACAAAGCTAGCATAAAATGAAGCCAAGAAATAGCACTATATTGCCTACTATCAAATACCCCCAAACTTAGATTTTTGCTAGTCCTCAAGCAAAACAAAATCAAAATAACAATTTCACAAGATTTTAATACAATAATCATGACTCAAGCCTCAGTTATCTAATTGATATAAAAACAATAGAATAAAGACTTAGCACGTCCTTACTTGAGCAATTTAAATTCTATCTATTACTTCATTGCGTGTGTGTGTGTTTAACTTCCTTTCCACTATTTTCTACTAATTTGAGACACTTATACCAAGACTTTCCTTCTTTTTCCCCCTACACTGGCCTTAAGTTCCAATTTCAAGTATTCTCACACTACAAAGAGAAATCTATTTAAGCATTCATTTTCTTTCTTTTAACAAGGGTTACTAACCCCCAAACTTATCCATTTCCTTCGTACAGAGATCTTAACTTTCGCACTTCCACTGTAGGGACCCTTATCCAAAGCACTCGCTCAATGGATGACCTAATTGATGACAGTGGAGGTAGCTATTTTGATCCCCACACATTAAGCACACAATATTGATGGAACATGCTTTAATTTTCTTCAAACATGCTAAAAAATCAATAAAGAAAAAATTTTCTTTTTGTTTCAACAAATTTCAATTGCTAACTTTCATGCAATTCCACTATTAATCAGTTCTTAAGCCTATCGGGGTGACAGCAACTTCTAGACTCAACAAAAGCATCCTAGTATTCGAACATAATAGAAAGTCAGTTATGTGCTCATGTGTTGCAATGAAATTACAAATAAATTTTAAATATACTCGATTTAGGACATGCGTCAGAGATCATTTTATTGCAAAAAAATCACTTAGATTACTTCCTAGGCTTTCCTAATCAGTAATCATGGATTATAAATCACTCAAACATGCTTAAGATTAAAAACAATTTGCTTAGAATTCTAAAGATTATCAAGACTGCAAAACATTAGCCACCCCCAAACTTAAAACTTACATTGCCCTAAATGTGACATGCTCAATAAAATAAATAAGGACAAAGATAGAATGAGTGAATGATACTGGCCTGATAAGATAAGAGACTATTCCATAAGAATTCCTTGAATTGGCTAGGAGCTTACTCAGTACGATCGAGGTCCTACAAAATGGGAACAAGATTTACTTGGCACACTTTTTCAAAACAACCTAAACTAGGAAAGAAAGACAAACAAGAAAAGTAAATGAGGGAAAGAAAACTTGGGTTGCCTCCGAAGAAGCGCTTTCTTTAACATCTTTAGCTCGACTAGATTCATGTGGTCTCTCAAGGTACATAAAAATTCTCCCATTTATTCGGGTCCCGCTTCCTGGAATCTAGAAAATAGACAAAAGCTAGTAGAAACAGTAGCTTCTCGTGAGACCTTGAAGTAAAAATATTTTTGGTATATTTGAATAAGAAAGGCATAAAAGGAGAAAGATAAAATTACAAAGACTCAGACATAGACTCATGGGTATAAGAAGAGCACTCAAGGATAAGAGATGAATCAAAAGATAAAACAGATAAAGGGTTTATAGCCTCGAACTCTACCTTTTGAACCTTTTCAACTAAGATAGGTTCATCCTCTCACTCATCCTCACTCACTCGATCCTGGACTATGTCTAAATACTCTAGCTCTTCCCCAATATCAATAATCCACTCCCTCGATTGCCCAACCTTAGTAGAATCGAAAGAATTATGCTCTTGAAAGGCTATCAGTTAATTAATGATTAAGTGACTCACTAGATATCCTACACAAGTGGTTTACACTTCACTAACCTCCCTAGGGGTTTGGAGACTCTTAAACCTCTCATCAAACTGTAACCTCCTAAGTTTAGTCTTCTTTATAAATTCTCTAAACATTCTCTCTAAGGAGGATTCTTCCTCTCATTGGGCTTCTTGAAAGAAATAAGGATATGGTTCATGGGTCCAAATGCATTCATCATTACCATACATGGGATTTTCATAACTCATAGATTCGGTATGATAATAACTATGTATTTGATAACCATTAAACACATAATCTTCACTAACAGGCTCACGATCAAAAGAGGGATAACTAATGGAAAAAGAACTAGAAAGAGGTGTTGGTTCCTTGGGCTTAAATTCCTTAAAGGGCCACCCAAATCTATTAGCAGCCATTAAACAAAAGAACAAATAATAACAGGCTCTCAAGCCACACCAAATAATCACACAACTAGAAATAATGGACCAGGACTCAAAATAAAACAAAAACAAGCAAGATAAAAAATAAAACAAAACAAAGATAAACCTCTAAATTAAAGCAAACAGAAGGAAACTAAAAATATACACTATTTACACTCAAAATTAAAATCTAGCACTTTCACCACGATATTAATTAAACTAGAATATACCAATCCCCGACAACGACACCAATTTTGATAAAGGGTTTGTCGAATGCCCTATCAAATGATATTTATAAACTGGACCTCTAAAAATTTGCAGTAATAGTGGTTAGGGTTGATCACACGGATTGGAGTTCTTGGATTAATTCAGTACCAAAGTTAATTATGCCCAATTCTATTTAGAGAAACAAAACTTTAGAGTGATCAAAAAAATAAATAAAATCTAAACTACTATTTATAAGGCTGGAGTCCAATTTTTGAGAAACATAATGGTTGATTAAATGAAGCACACTTTGTAGATAAAGAATTGATTTCATGCAATTAATCTTAAGCCAAGAATTACTAAATGGTCAATATCCTCTCTCGAGCTCAATTGAACTCATGCCTAGCAATAAATCAACCTATCGATCTATTTCTATTACTAAACATGGCATTAGGCGATTCTCTTAAGGCTTCTAGAATTAATCTACTCACTCTCATGCAATAAATTAAATCTAGTCATGCATCTATTTTCGTTAACTAAATTTACTCTATCGAGCTAAATCTAGCCTATTATGCAAACCAGGGCCAAAGGTTTAAGCAATAAAATTGAGATGCATAAAAGATGTACATGCAAACATTCAATTACAAAATCAACGAAGTTCTAAAACATACGATCACTCGGGTGTCCAAATGACCTCTAATTTGACTTGTTGGAACCGTGATTCGACGTAGATTCCCCAGAACGTGCGTTATGCTCAATTCCCTATAAAATAATCAATAAATACATTAAAAAAAACTCCAATTTTGTAATATACTCATAAAAACTCCAATTCTGCAATATACTAAAAAATGTGCCTTACACTCAACTTACCTAAAAAATACGTAATATACTCATAAAATAAATGGAATAAGCGTGATTTAGGCATGAAATAATAGGGACTTTTTTGGTCTCTTCAAAAGACAATTACTAAATTACTCCAAAGTGGATACTTTTGGCCAACACTCTTTAAGGATGCACATCTCTTTGCTTATATATGTGACCAGTGCCAAAGAATAGGGAACATAACAAATAGAAATGAAATTCCAATGCACGACATGTTAGAGGTGGAAATCTTTGATATGTGGGGCATTGATTTCATGGGACACTTTCCCTCGTCCTTTGGAAATGTGTACATCCTTCTTGTAGTGGATTATGTCTCAAAGTGGGTGGAAGTAATAGCAACAAGTTAATAATGACGCCAAAGTAGTGAAGAAATTCCACCACAGGAATATCTTTACTAGGTTTGGAATGCCACATATGTTAGTGAGCGATGAGGGAACTCATTTTGTGAACAAGGTAATAAAAAATCTCTTGAAAAAGTATAATGTCTACCACAAGACTGCGATAACATATCATCCGTAGACAAATGGCCAAGCAGAGTTGTCAAATAGGGAGACCAAAACCATTTTAAAAAAGAATGTTGACCAGTTAAGGAAGGATTGGTCTCTCAAGCTTGGCGATGCACTTTGGGCACATAGGTTATCATTCAAGGCACCATTAGGAATGTCTCCATACACGATTATCTTTGAAAAAAGCTTGTCATCTAACCTTGGAATAGGAGCACAAGGCCATTTGGGCGCTGAAGAGGTTGAATCCGGTCATGGATCAAGCAAGGTTGAAGCGAAAATTATAGTTTAATGAGTTGGATGAACTAAGGCATTTCTCATACGAAAATGTCAAGCTATAAAAAGAGAAAGTGAAAAGATGGCATGACCAGAAAATTATTGAAAAACATTTGCAAGAAGGTCAATAAGTGTTGATGCTCAACTCTCGATTGAGACTGTTTCCAGGAAGTTAAAATTGAGGTTGTCTTAATCGTTCATTATCCCTAAAGTGTATCCACACAGAGTAGTTGATTTGCAGGAAAGCAAGGAAAATATCTTAAAGGTGAATGGACAGAGAATCAAACCATATTGTGTAGAAGGCATAACAGGAACAAGGCCTTGCTCTCCCTAGTGGAACTGAATTGAAGCAAGTTAGGTATCATTGTATATATGTTTATATTTGTATATATTTAAAATATAAAAGAAAAAAAGAAAAAAATATTTGTTGGTAATTGTGATGAGTTAGTAAGCATAATGCATTAGACTTTTCAAGTTTTGGTTGAGAGGAAACTTTATCTTAGGCAGGGCATGTCTAGGCTGAGGTATTTATGAAGGAAATAATCTAATTAAACCCTAGCGGAAGCGGGAAATCAGTTTTGAGTTTTTTTAGAATTAAATAATAATAAGGAGATTAAACATAAATATACCTTGAAAATAATATGAAGAATATTCTGGCTGGTTTTTTTCTCCTAATGTTCCAACTCCAACAAGCTCCAAGACTTCCATAAAGTCTTCTTTCTATGACTCGACTCGAACAAAGAACCAAAGAGGTTTGTGGAAACCTTCATGGAAATAGAGAGAGGAAATAATAGGAGAATTTCAAGAGTTCTTTTCTCTTATTCAAAATGCACACAATGGCTCACCCCTAAGGTCCTATTTATAGTGGCCTAAGGCAAATAATTAAATAATATATTTTAATATCCAATATATTAAAATATATTTATCTAACCAATTTGAATCTTATTCAAAACTTTTTAAATTCTCCTACGACATCTATTTTCAAATTTAAATCTAATTCAAATTTAATAAATATATTTTCTTTAATGTATCTTAATACATTAATAATTTCTTTGATATTTAATGTATCATATACATTAAATATGTTTTCCCTCATTAAATATGTCAAATATATTAAATTTTCATTTGAACATTTCAAAATTTTCTCTCAACGAAATTGATCTCTATTTGTTCATTTGAGCTAGCAAAGGGACCTTATGGACTTACAGATTATAAGCTCCAATGATACAAAATTAAATAATTAAACTATTTAGTTAATCAATTTTCATTCATTAACTCTAGGGTCACTTCACTGTACACCTAGAGTTGCACTGTAGAACAAGTTGTGTCCATGGATATAATCACTACATGAAAGTCAATTCTTCACAAGTTATTCGTAATGACAGCTAGATCAAAAGTCTGTTTTACCTCCGTAATTACATTTTGCACCTTAAGTACCACTAATCCTCTAATGAACAATTTGTTTATGATCCAACCATAAACTACATCCCTCTTAGACCAGTGAGATGGTGAGGCCACATTATTCAAGTCCCGAAATCAATACTTAAGGGAACTACTCATCTTGTGAGATTATGTTCCCAGCTCCCTATTTGGTCAAGTCCCAAAAATGGTAGGCATATTGAATCGACTACAAAATCCACTCTCACCCCATGCAAATCAAAGGACAAGCCCTCACGGGCAGGAGTTCATAACTCACTCAGGATTAAGATCGGGTCGCATATGATCATCCTGATGAAATATTAATATTTTCAACTAACGGATTTATAAAGAGAGATTAAATATTTCGTGGTCCAATCTTACACAAACTCATTGTATAAGATACCCCCACTCACATGTCCCACTTGAACAGTTTGGATCAAATCATTTGTAACTATTACAAAGTGAGCTGTATCAATAGTGTTACCAGGATAATGCACCCAACCTTATCCATATACTATGACATTTTAGGTTATTTCTTGAACATGATCCTCTCGTATATCAACCACATATTGCTCAAGATTACACTAATAACCTTGAATTTTTCATATAATGGATAATATTATATTGCGAATAAAATAATTATTAATTATTAAATAATTAATTAATTACAAGGCTTTGGGGCATAAATCCCAACAATCTCCCACTTGCAACTAAAGTTGATGAGACATGTCTCGTAATCCTAGACATTCTAGGTGACCCTTAAACACTTTAGACTAAGAGTCTTTTTATATAGATCCAAACGATTGCCATTAAAAAGCCATCTTGTTCACTATCATGATGCTTTTTCTCTCTTGATATGATTTCCTATACGTTGGTGTTTTCTAGTTTCCTTAATATTAGTCTTTGCACTACTATTATAATAAATATGATACACTAAATTATATCTGAAATACCTTTCAGATCTTCAAGGAACTATTTGAGTCGTACAAGTCATTTCATTGCTTCAAATGCAAAACAATTCAACTTGTATACCTTACTCCACCACCTAGAGTAAAATTTATCCTAACATAGATTTCCTAAGTCTTTGTAAGAACAAATGTATCTTGTAAAGATCAAATTTTTTATACCATACACACAAATTTCCCATTATAATTTGAAAAAGTTTTTATTTTTTTACTCAATGGTCATACCATTCCTTTGACTAATATATGCTAACCAACTGTATTTTAATTGTTAAGTCTCATTTGATGCATTATTTGTCTCCCACTGAGAGTAGATAAATTAATAATATGCTCTGAATATTTGAGGTGTCTTAGGATACTATTCCTTAGACATAAATATAAAATATTTGACAACAATTTTGTCAATATAAGATGTTTAAGACAAAGTTAATATTTTGTCCTTAAAATCTCCATTTTGGACATATAAAATAGTAATAATTCCAAATCACTCATTTGGAATTGGTTACTTAGTCATCTTTTTATGTTAGATAGACATCTTACATCATTCCTAACAAGTAAAATATGAACGACATAAAACATGATAAAAATCCACCAAGCAATTAATGATTTTCTTGTCTATACAAGATTCATTAATATTTATCCAAAGTCATAAATTTTGATACTTTTATCAAACCTTATGTTCAAAGATCTAATGGTAAAATTCATTTCATAAATAAACCTTTATTATTTTGCAAACCTTTTTGCTTTTGATCTTTGGATATAAACATCTCTGATTGATTTGTGTAGATGAATTGTCTAAGATTTCTTTTCACAAAAGAATTCCAAACATTGATTTTTCATATCTCATATGCAACAATTAATTAAATAATGATTACACACTCTAGTATGACAACAAGTGAGAAAGTTTACTTGCAGTCTACTTTCTCCTATTAGGTTTAATACTTTGCCATTAGTCTCATTTTGAGGGCAATAAGCCTTTCTACTTTTTCATCTAACATGACAACTTGGACTTCAATTAAGTCCTTGTAAAGATTGAATCATCTCATAACTCTCCCACCACGATGAGGCTTATCCAATTCATAAATAAGATCCATTTGACTCTCAAATGTAATTAAATGGTTAACAACTTTTGTTTACTATTTATTGGCTTTACTTAGAACCAACTTATCAACACTATTTCACCTTATTAAAGGTTTGTAGTCTCTTAATTGATATTCTTTATAGAAAAATTATATTTGTCATACAAATACCTTATTCTTTTTAGGACTAGATAAAAGACCATTTTATACTCTTTAGGTATAGCCTACACTTAGGCATATCTTTGAACATATACAACCGTTTTGGGCTTATGTAAGCTTAAAATTCCCAAATGGTGAAGTGTTGTACACTAACTATACTACTCTTCTATAATCTAAAAATTGTCTCATAGGCACTTTTTGAGGGAATAATGTTCACTATGTAATCTCTATTGCATATCTTAACCAGAGTCTTGTAATGGTATGTAACTCACTATTGATGTGACCATGTCTAACAAGGTTTTGTTTCTCCTCTTGTAGTACAATTTCACATAAGTGTACTTGGTATTTGTAATAATTGGGATGAAAACTCATTTTCTATCAATTAATCTTAGTACGTAAGGTTCTTGTTCTTTCCACTATGATCTGAGCATAATGTCTTGATAGACTTACCTAATCGATTTTCAACTTTGGCCTTACTTTTCTTGAACTTTTCAAAAATTTAGACTTATGTTGTATTGAGTAAAGATGCTTCTATCTTGAATGATCATCAACAAGAGTGATGAAATATTCATAACTTTATTTGGTCTTTTGTAACGACCGGCACCTTCAGGTATTAGTTAAGACTTTAATTTTGAAATTTAAAATTAATTGTAGGTCAATTTCATGCTTTAAGTTGTGTTGGAATTTAATTTTAGAATTAGCATATTTGAAATTAGAAAAATTGGAGGGTAGAATGGAAAGAAAGAAGGAAAAATGGGATTTAATTGATGTTTGGGGCATTCTTGTAAATTAAGAGTCACTAAGCCAAGCCCAAGCCCATGTTTTAGCCAAGCCCTAATATCCATCTCTACTATTTTTATACTGCACGCAGCCGTAGGTCAAGCCAAGCCGTCATCTTCTCCAACCTTCTCCTCTTCCTCCATGAAAAACAGTCTCCACCATCAATCTCTCTCTCTCTCTTTCACCACCAAAAGACCCATCCATTCGAAAGCTTCTTCTTCTTCAACAAACATCCATCGCCAGATTTGTCCCTCACGTGGGGGGTACTGTTCATTGCGGTACTGTTCACGGCACGTACTGTTCATTGCGGTACTGTTCACGACGCGACTGTTCACGCGTGGGGGTACTGTTCATACCGCGAGTACTATTCATACCGCAGGTACTGTTTACGACGCCGGACTCCACGAACCGCCGCCCGATCTGCTGCAGTTTGATTTTTGGGTGATTTTCGGTACTGTACAGCCTCGTTTCAGCTTTGTTTTCGCGTGGAATACCCGTTGTACGTAGAGGTTGGCTCGGCGAAATTGAATCAAATCGTCATCTATTCGGCAAAGTTCGATTCTGTTTTGGGGTTGAAATTGAGGTAAAATTCTCATTCTAAAATCAAGCAAATCCTTGGAAGTTTTGGGTTTTTGGTAGATTAAACTTGAGGGCGATTAAATCATGAGACTTGTGATTTGAATTGAGTTTAATCACCAATTTGAGATTAAGTTAAATGTTAAGGAATTAATTCTAATTTTGGAACTTTAGTTTGGTGGAAGGAACTTTGGGATGAATTATGAATTTTAGGAATTGTTTTTAACCTTAGGATGGTTTGAATTAGGCTCCAAATTGTTTGGCTGAGGTTCAAGGCGGAGGAATTTTTGGTGAGCATTTGGGTGAATTGGATTCTTGAGCTTAGTCAAGGTAAGAGATTTTACGCCGGTATGTTTAAATGCAAGTTGGGAACTGAATTGAAAAAAAAAAGTTTTATAAATGTTTTATTTATGATTTTTGATGAACTTTAAAATGCTTTATTTCATATGAAAATGGATTTTGACATGAGTGATTGCCAAATATTTTATGAAAGTTATGCATGATTTATGATTATGATTTATGATGAGTGATATGAGAATGTTGTTTATGTTGCATCATGAAATGAAAAATTTAAAATGCTTTGGGACCTCATGCATACATTATGTTTTCATGATAAAAATGATTTCGAAGGCTGTGGCAATTACCCCCTAAAATTATTGATGTACATCTATATGAAAAGGAGCCTTACAAGGCTATATGAAAAGGAACCTGAAAAGGTTAGATGAAAAGGAATCTGAAAAGGTTAAATGAAAAGGAAAGGTTAGATTGGGTTAATTGTCCACATTAAGCCGAAGAGCAAAGTTGAAAGAGAAACGTTTCCGCTATAAAAGTAATTTAGGTCCCACCAAAGGAAAGAAAGAAAATGTTTTCGAAAACTCATTATGTATGTGTATCCATATCCTGACCCGGTAGTGAGGTCACTTACTGAGTATTTTAAATACTCATCATTTTTCAAAATGTTTTTTTCTTTTCAGGTAAAGGCAAGAACATATTTTAGGCGAGTGGCAAGGTGGTTTGCTGAAAGGGTCATGGGTGTCATGAAGAGTATAGCTTCCGCATCTAGTTTATGTTTTAACTCAAATTATTTTGTTAAGTAAACTTAATTGAAGTGAACTATTTCATTTGATTTAACGTTTTGATTCACATTATGTTTTGCAATGGTTTTTAAAGGGATCCCGAACTAAAAGATTTTGATTGTTTAGCAAAAAAGTTTAATTCTTTTTGTCTTTTACCAAAGATTTCTAAATTCTACTAGCATGCATGTAGTAACGTACCTAGAAAGTCTAACATGAAAAGTCGGGTCGTTACATCTTTACATTTACCAGACCACTTGGATTAGAATGTGAAGCCCAAAGTATTCTTTGGCATTGTAGCCTTATCTAATAAAGGCCCAATGATTATCTTGCATAAAAGGCAAGATCTACAGATAAGTAAAGTAATTAACTAACTTTTAGAGAATTACCTTTTACTAGTCCTATTCAAGTTAATGTTAATCAATCTTAACTGCCAAATTCAAGTATTATCTTTTAGTAGAAAATAATGTCTTTCTATTCTGGAGTTTATAATCTTGAATATCTCAGTATTTTGTAGTATAATATATGCCAACATTTTAACATATACAAATTGTTCTTATTTTCAACTAAATGTATTTAAAAACAATTTTGAAAATATAAACTTTACTACTTCAAAGTAATTCATATTATATGAACATTTTAGTAATCAAGTTTGAGAAATTGAATTTCTCTTATGGCTACTAAAAACATCATATTTAGCATTAAGTAACAATCTTTACTTAGTGACATCGTAATGTCTCCCACTACACTAACTGGGATGGGCTTCCTGGTGCCAACCTGTAGAAACTATTATACATGTTAAGTATTTTCCAAGAATTACATATTAAATATAAAAAAAAATCTTCAGAGTGGATCTAGTATTAACTATCCAGATGTCGTTATTTATTCTCCACCAAAAATCTAGTAAATCAAATTTACTTTCATTTATATTTTTCTTTCCATAAAGGTATTTCAAAAAATTCCTTTTATTATGATTGTCCTAGCTAATTTAGGAACTATTTTCTTTTACATAGCTTCAGTCATTTGGTTTCTTTTCTTAGATTTTTATAATACTTAATTTCGAAATCATTAACACAATTATCTAAATTTAGCTTATATTGACTTAACATCTCATATGTTGTTGTCATCTTCTTTATCTTCTAAGCTTGACATCTAACATGTAAACTAGGAGATACATACAAGTTTTCTCATTTACTTTTGATTCATTAATCATACATACAAGTTATCTCGTTTACTTTTGATTTATTAATCATGTGTTTCCCGAACAATTCGATTAGAGCATTGACAACAGGTTTTTGAGAACATTTCTCAATAAAGATAAATTCAAAACTTTACACTGTCAATATAGTGTAACGTTACTTTTCCAAGTAATAAAATTTTCTCACCTTGACAAATCAGTATTCGAAATTAAAATTATAAGAGGAATTAACATAATATTGAAATATATAAATATATATTATTTAATATCATGCAAATAATTATCCATTCATTTTAGCAAAGAAATCAAACAATTTAAAAAGTGAACCCTATAAATCATTTCTAAGGCTTTGGTACTTTAGTGAGTTAGAACAACTCCTGTTGTAGGGTAGGTCAAGTGTTCATTCACTAAAATGAGACAATCTCAACCAAGTATTATACCAGAATAACTCTTATTCCTATAATATTTAGTTACCATTAGTTTGGCCAAGGACATCATTAAAGCCCTTAATAGGCCATTTGTAAGTGTGACCCATCATTTTAAATCCTGTAGTTTTATCCCAACAAGGGTCATCATAAGGTACATCAAGTATTGGAAACAAAACTAGAATCCTATCCTTTTCAGGAGTTCACCCTGATATTGACCCATGCAAACACCTTTCATAAGGGGACGGTCCAAAAGTCGCTATGAGGCCCCTCATGAATTTTACAATGTAAACCAACCATGGAGACTGCAAGATGTGTTGACACATTTCCTTCTCCCACATACTAGAACACTTTCTCAAAAGATTCTGATGTAGAACATCTTATGTTTACTTATTTCTAAGACTGTAACTTATTTTTACCTACTGTTATTATTATAGGCAGGCTTAGATTCTTTTAAAAACTTGTTCTACCAGTCATTGGATTGTTATTACCGGTTAGTTAGGATTTTCCCAGCCCTTTTAGCCCTATAAAAATGAGCCATTCCTTTGTATTCAGATCATCTTTTGACAATTAATGAAATTTCTTTCACTTGAGTACATCAAATTGGTATTAGAAAACTCGATCCTTAGCTCGAAAGTTCCTTTCAAAATTGGATCATAATCACAACTATCATGGACGCAAAAGCTTCCTCCTCCACCATCCCTCAAAATCTTGATCGACGCTTGCAGTCGGTAGAGAATTCAATTGAAGAAATGAAGAAAGGGTTCATTGACATGCAACAAGCTATTATCCACCTCACAAGACAGTGAATCAACAAGGTACGATTCAACAACCACAAGCAAATCCTCGAGAAGAACTTCCAGTAATGATTCGTAATATCCAAGAAAATCAAGAACACGATCAGAATGTGCAAGAAAGGCAGAATTTTAATTTTGGGAGGCTCCAAAGGTTCCAAATACTTGGATATATGATGAATGATTCAAAATCTTTTGATGAAGGTGAGATGAGTCTAAATTTTTAGAATGTGGGACAGCGAAATAGAGCCCCTAGAAGACAACAAGGCGATGTTATTGACCATAAAAATTCATAGTTTAAGATGAAAATAGATTTCCCTAGTTTCAACGGAAGGATGGATGTTGAAAAGTTCTTGGATTGGGTCAATAATGTGGAAAGATTCTTTGAGTATGCCAATATACCGGAAGATAAAAAAGTCAAACTAGTAGCCTTTAAACTACAAAGTGGAGCTTCAGCTTGGTGGCATCAATTACAAACTAATCGAAAATTCTACGGTAAGCAACCAATCAAAAATTTGCCAAAAATGCTTCGTTTGATGAAGAAGCGTTTTCTCCCACTCAACTACCAACAGATCCTTTACAACCAATATCAACATTGTGAATAAGGTAATCAAACTATCCTTGATTACACAAAAGAATTTAACCGTTTAGGAGCAAGAACAAACTTACCGGAGACTAGACAACAACAGATTTCAAGATTTGTTAATGGCTTACAAGATGACATTAAAGAGATAGTGAATCTACACCCACTAGCCTAACTTGCTGATGCAATAACTTTGGCTACCAAGATTGAGCAAAATGATGATATCAAACCAATCAAGACTTACCAAAGAATAACTATCTGGAAAAACAACTTTGAAGGAAAGAAGCATTTCTTCAAGGAAACTCTTCTTCTACAAATAAAAAAGAAGAACCAGTATCCAAGAATGTGCCAACTACAAAAGGTTTGGAAATTTCTAATTCCAAGAAAGTTTCAAATCCTCACAATCGTCCTTGTCTTGGAAAATGTTTTAGGTGTGGTCAACAAGGTCATTTATCAAATGAATGTCCACAAAGATGAACATTGGCTATACATGATGGGATAGGGGAAGAAAAAGAAAGCATCTCAGAAAATTTGGATGAAGGTATTAAATATGCAGTTCCTGATGATGGTGATCAACTATTCTACATCCTTCAAAGAGTACTCTTGACACCTAAAACCGAATCACACCCACAGAGACACTCCCTCTTTCGAACAAGGTGCACAATTAATGGTAAAATTTGTCAAGTCATTATTGATAGTGGTAGTACTTAAAACATTGTATCTAAGAAATTAATCTCCTATGTAAACCTTAAGACTGAAGTATACCTTAATCCCTACAAAGTATGTTGGATTAAAAAAGGTGGGGAGGCTAATGTGAAAGAAATTTGTTCAGTACCTCTATCTATAGACAATTTTTACAAAGACCAAATTATTTGTGATGTATTAGATATGGATGTGTGTCATATACTTCTTAGTAGACCATGGTAATATGATAATCAAGTTCTACATAAAGGAAGGGAAAATACATATGAATTCATGTGGATGGGAAAAAATGTTATCCTCCTACCTTTAGGTAAATCAGAAGGAAAGAAACCAATTTCCAAAATTTTCCAACTTTTTACTTTAACAAAAAACAAAGATCTATTAGTAGATAAGCAAATACTATTAGCTTTTGTGGTTAAACATGATCTACCTCTTGATAGCATGCATAAGTGTGCTATTTCTAGTCTTAGTTTTATGCTAGTTTTTCTATGATTGTGTGTACTTTCATGTATTTTTATGTATAATCTATAGAAATCGAGCAATTGGAGAAAAACCAAAGTTTCGAGAAATATTTGGATGAAATTGGAGCAAATTGGAGCTATAATTGAGGACCCAAGTGTTGAAGAGAAGGAAACAAACTTGTGAACCCGAGAGTATATCGTTGCAACGCCATCTGTAGCATTGCAACGTTACATCAGCATCCTTTCAACCTTGGAGACCAACAGACATAGCGTTGCAACGCCAGCCAAATTTATTTTTCCCTTTTTTTTATAAAATTTCAGGGACAGCGTTACAACCTGCCCCCAACGTTGCAACGCTGTTTCAACTCTATAAAAGGAAACTTTTTTATTTGAGCAAGAAAAGCCGTTTTGAGAGCCTAGAACCCTAATTTCGATAAGTAGCACTGTTTTTGGTACCTAGAGAGCATCTTGGAGAGCTAAGGAGGAGACTCGAGGCTCAAGATTGCAAGACATTACGTCCAGAACGAGTGTTGGCACGCATCATCTAGTTTTTCTCTTTTCCTATTCCTTTGTTTAGTTCAATTTTAGGATTCTTTGAGCTGTATTAATTTGAATATTTTAGACTCTTGGATGGTTGTGATTGTAGAACTTATTTTGGATTTTGAGTGGTTATATATCGTAATGCTATTTATGCATCCTTGTGTTTATGCTTGTAACTTTTGGCCAAAGTTAATTCTTAGAAATTGAATTTTAGCTTGAAAGAGTAAAACGTTAATGAGATGTGGTTGCATAACTAATAACGAAGTATTGCATGAGAGTGAATATTTTGTTATTAGATGTTGTTAATGCCATGCATGAGTAGTAAAAATAGACCAAAATGATGCTTTATTAGTTATGGATGAGTTCAATTGAGCTTGAAAAAGTCAATTAGATAAAGTAGAAATTCTTGTCTTATAGTGTTGCAATATATAACTTCTCTTAGTTATATTAAGTTTGTGCTTCATGATAATTCAATCTCCAATGTCTCTCTAAATGGACTCCAACCTTGTAAATAGTTAGTTTAGTTTTTTATTCTTGTTTCAATCTAAGTTTAGATTCTCTAAATAAAATTAGGTGTGAGTAACTATAGTACTTAATTAAATCTAAGAACTCCAATCCTTGTGGATGATCCTAGCCACTACTATTGCAAAATATTTAGAGGTTTGGTTTATAAATTTATCTGATAGGAGGCTTCGACAAGCACCTTTATCACCTCCTCCACCCAACAATATGAACATGCCTACTGAAATCTCTACCATTTTATCATAATTCCCAAAACTAACCACTTCACCAAAATCCTTACCCCCATTTCGAGATATACAACACAAAATTGACTTAATCCTAGGAAGTTCTCTACCTAACCTTCCTCATTATTGCATGAATCCTAAAGAGTACCAAGTTTTACTTGAACACATTAAGGAACTTTCATATTTAGGCCACATCAAACCAAGTACTAGTCCATGCGCAGTCCCTGCCCTTTTAGTGCCTATGAAGGATGGTTCATGGCGCCTATGTGTTGATAGTAGAGCAATCAACAAAATAACCATAATATACGATTGATTAATTACGTGGTGCTTCAATTTTTCAGATATGTTAGATCTGTTAGATCAATTACGTGGTGCTTCAATTTTTTATACGATTGATTTAAAAAGTGTATACCATCAAATCATAATATCACCTAGAGCTGAATGGAAAACTGCTTTCAAAACCAATGAGGGCCTTTTTTAATGGTTAGTCATGCCCTTTAGGTTATCTAATGCTCCTAGTACTTTTATACGTCTTATAAATTTGGTCTTTCTTCCTTTTCTAAATAAATTTGTTGTAGTATACTTTGATGACATTTTAATTTATAGCACATCCGAAGCAGAACATCTAAATCATCTTAAACAATTTTTTAATGCTTTGTCTGAGAATGAACTTTACATAAATATCAAAAAATGCACCTTTATGTCTAAGGAACTAAATTTTCTTTGCTTTCTTATCAGTCAACAAGGCATTACTGTGGATCTTAGAAAAATCCAGGCCATTCAAGATTGGCCAAATCCTTAAAAAACATGTGATTATGTTTTCTTGGGTTAGCCTCCTTTTACAGGAAATATATAAGAAATTTTAGCTCCATTGCAGCACCTTTAACTGATTGTTTAAAAAAGGGGCAATTTTGTTGGGGTACAAAACAACAATCTAGTTTTGATCTTCTCAAAACACATCTATCCTAGCCCTACCAAATTTCAACAAACCATTCGAGCAAACCGTAGATGCATCAAGTATAGGGATAAGGGTAGTCTTATCACAAAAAGGACATC
The DNA here is from genome assembly GCA_033996785.1 of Trichosanthes truncata. NCBI lineage: Eukaryota > Viridiplantae > Streptophyta > Magnoliopsida > Cucurbitales > Cucurbitaceae > Trichosanthes > Trichosanthes truncata. The sequence goes on along the minus strand of MU867261.1, from coordinate 14,243,457 downwards.
CAGTAAAGTTTTTTAGTGAAAAGCTTAGTGAAGCTCAACAAACATGGAGCACATATGAACGAGAACTTTACTCCTTAATTCGAGCGATTAAATAATGGGAACACTATTTACTTGGTAAAGAATTTATCCCACTAACCAACCATTTCTCTTTAAAATTTCTTCAATCACAGAAACAGATAAGTAGGATGCATGCTCGGTGGATACAATTTCTTCATCTATTTGACTTTGTCATTAAGCACACTTTCGGATCTAGTATCAAGGTTGCATATGCACTAAGTAGAAAAGGTGACCTTTTTACCATACTCCGTGGCCAGGTTATTGCCTTTCATACTTTACCTGAAACATATGCTTCTGATATTGATTTCAAAGATATTTGGTCTAAATGTAATATGCATTCCCCTTGTTTTGATTTTCATATAGTTAATGGATTTCTCTTTAAAAATTGTACTATTTGCATCCCTCGCACATTTCTTAGAGAGGCTCTTTTTTTTAAAAAAAAATACATTCTAGTGGTTTAGCAGATCATTTTGGGAGGGATAATAATGATGAATTGGTTTCTTCAAAAAAAAAATTGGCCCCAACTAAAAAGAGATGTTTCAAATTTCATCAAATTGTGTTTTATTTGCCAAACGTCAAAAGGTTCTAGCCAAAATACAGGCCTATACACTCCTTTACCAATCCCTATTAGTATTTGGGAGGACTTATCAATGGAATTCATCCTTGGTTTACCACGTACTCAAAGGGAACATAACTCTGTTTTAGTTGTTGTAGATCATTTTAGCGAAATGGCACACTTTCTACCCTGCAAAAAAATTTCTGATGCTTTAAATATAGCACATCTATTTTTTAAAAGAAATTGTAAGACTCCATGGGGTTCCCAAATCCATTGTTTCAGATAGAGATGTTAAGTTTATGAGTTTCTTTTGGAAATCTTTGTGGAAACGCTTTAGTACAGGGTTACTATTTAGCATAACTAGTCATCCACAAACGGATGGCCAAACATAGGTTACCAACCGCACTCTAGGCAATCTAATTCGGTGCTTAAGTGGTGACAAACCACGCCAATGGCATCTTTCATTACCCCAAGTGGAATTTTCCTATAACCATATGTGCAATCGATCCACACAGAAGTCCCCCTTTGAAATTGTCTATACTCATTTACCTCATTTAACTATTGATATTACATCTATTCCTTCTTCTATTGATCTTAGTCATGAGGTTGAAGCAATGGTGGATCAAATTCAAGCTTTATACAATGAAGTTGAGGACAATTTGGAAGAAGCAAATCGAAAATATAAGGAATTAGTTGATAATCAAAGACGACAAAAAGAATTTTAGATTGGAGATCTAGTTATGGTGCATCTTCAGAAGTCTTGGGTGCCTACTGGATTACACAACAAACTTACTAATAAGAAAGTTAGTCCATTTCCTATTTTGGTCAGAATTGGATCTAATGCTTACAAGATTGATCTCCCTCTAACTATGAAGATCGGTTAAACATATAATATTTCATATGTATCACCATATTATGATCCTAATGAGTTTTCTTTAGCTCAATAAACCCATGGTTGAGTTCTTTTAGGTGGGAGGGTCTAATGTAGAACATCTTATGTTTACTTATTTCTAGGGTTGTAACTTCTTTTTACCTACTATTATTGTTATAGAAAGGCTTAGATTCTTTTAAAAACTTGTTCTACCAGTCATTGGTTGTTATGACCGGTTAGTTAGGATTTTTCCATCCCTTTCAGCCTTATAAAAGGGAGCCATTCCTTTGTATTCAGATCATCTTTTGACAATTAATGAATTTTCTTTCACTTAAGTACATCAAATTCACCCTGATATTGACTCATGCAAACAACTTCTGTATGAAGGACGATCCAAAACCCACCACGTGGCCCCGCATGAATCCCACGTTGTGAATCGATGAATCTAGTTAGAGGTGTTCCATTTCGATCAGCTTAAATATCCTAATCTAGACAAAACCTTCCATAGACAAAGTTTCCTTATAGTCAATTTTTATTTCAAATTCATTAATTTTTAATTAACTATTAATTACTAGATCAATGAACCTAAGTGAATTTAAGCAATATTTTTAATCCTATTAAAACTAATTCACTTCATGGATAATCTTGAAATTCTACCATTTTAAACTCTTTAAAGCAAAATTAACAGATTATTCTAAAGTCTAATCCCATTAGAAACAAATAAAGATTAAATTAAATTCAACTTTTAAACTACTTTGAGTTAGAAATATCTTTATTTTAAGAAAATCCTAATCCTATTATGAAAGCACTACTACAAATTCTATGTTACATAAAACTTGTAACTTTAAATTAGTTGACAGTTTTATGTAAAAGCATAATGTACTATTGATTTTAAAAAAATGTCAAGAAAAAATGTAAAAAAAGTGGAGGTTGACGAAAATTTTCGACTTTTTTCACGCTAATAAAAACTTGACATTAAAGAAAAAGGTGCGGGATGTAAAAATTTATTTATTGTAAATATGACAAGTAAATGCCCATTCCACATGCCCATTTATATCCATGCCAAGTGGCTTTTTCTCCATAGCCAAAGTGTCCTCCATGTGTCCAACAAAGGCCATAGATTGGTGTCCAAATAGACCACATCATGCTCTCCAAATTTCCTATAAATAGTAGTTCATTTTGGATAAATGAGATATACATTTTTGGAAATGAAACCAATCCTCTCCAATCTTTTCCACTTTCTCTATTTTCATTTGCCATAAATTTCCATTAACTTTTGTTTATATTATATATATATATACTCTTTTATATTTCAACTTTTGTATTATTATTATTATTATTATTATTAGTATTATTATTATTATTATTATATGATTTGGTAAAGTTTTGGTGCCCGGTTTCGCCTCTCAATTTTACAACACGTTATCAGCACGAGACTCTGTCATTTTTCCCGCTAAAGTGTTATTATGGCAAACCTTACAAAGCTAGAATTTGCGGCCCTGGATATTAATGGAAATAACTACTTGTCATGGGTCCTTGACGCTGAGATCCATTTAGATTCTATGAATCTTGGAGAAACAATTAAAGAAGGAAATGATGCATCAAATCAAGAAAAAGCAAAAGCCCTGATCTTCCTTCGCCATCATCTTCACGAGGGATTGAAAATGGAATATCTTACAATAAAAAATCCCTACGTTCTATAGCAAGGTTTGAAAGAAAGGTACGATCATCAAAAAACAGTTATTCTTCCAAAAGCTCGTTATGATTGGATGCACCTGAGGTTGCAGGACTTTAAATCAGTAAGTGAGTATAATTCCGCACTCTTCAGAATTAGTTCAAAATTAAAATTATGCGGAGAAAAGATTACTGATGTTGATATGTTAGAGAAGACATTTTCCACTTTTCATGTCTCGAATATGCTCCTGCAGCAGCAATATCGAGAGAAGGGTTTTGCAAAATATTCTGAACTTATCTCATGTCTTCTCGTTGCTGAACAAAATAACGAGTTATTGATGAAAAATCACGAATCCCGACCAACTGGAGCAACACCATTCCCTGAAGTGAATGCTGTGAATTTTAATAACCGTGGTCGAGGTCGTGGTCGTGGTCGAGGTCGGGACCGCGGTAGAGGAAGAAATACCTATTTTCGTGGTAGACATTATAATTTTAAGAAACCCACACGAAGTGATGATCATAAAGGAAAGGCTCCACAAGATAGAAGTTCGAAAGGTGATGAACATAAATGTTTTCGGTGCGGAATGACTGGGCACTGGTCACGTACCTGTCGTACGTCAAAACACCTTGTTGATCTCTATCAAGCTTCCCTGAAGGAAAAAGGAAAAGGAAAGAATGTGGAGGTAAATCTTGCCATTCAAGAAGATGATGTGTTTGACCCCTCCAATATGATGCATCTTGATGTAGCTGATTATTTTGAATCTCCTGGAGAGAGAATTGATGCAATCAAACAAGTAGAGGATGATTTGTATGAAAATATATAATTAAGTACTGTTTAGTATGTTTTTGTTGTTGTTTTGTTTGTATATATATTTAAGACTCTTTGTAATCGTTTTTCTTTTCTTTTCAATGAAGAAATATGAACAATTTCAATATGTTGAGTAACTCGAAAATGAGCAATGAGGATTTATGTCTGGCAGACTGCGCAACTACGCACACGATACTCATAAATAGAAAATATTTTACTAGATTGACAATGCTGGAAGCAAAAGTCAATACTATATCAGGTTCTGCAAATCTGATTGAAGGTTTTGGAAAAGCAAACTTTATTTTGCCTAGAGGAACAAGATTTACAATTAATAATGCTCTGTTATCTAGCAAATCGAAAAGAAACTTATTAAGTTTTAAAGATATACGTGAAAATAATTATCATGTTGAAACTGATTGTAAAAATAATATAGAGTGTCTCTATATAACATCTATTGTTTCACATGAAAAACGTATATTAGAAACACTGCCTGCTTTTTCTTCTGGATTATACTATACTCATATACGAGTAATCGAAAGTTATGCAATAATGAACCCGAAGTTCATGAATCCAGAAATATTTAGTGTTTGGCATGATCGATTGGGTCATCCAGGATCAATAATGATGAGAAAAATTATTGAGAATTCACATGGACATCCTTTAAAGAGCCAGAAGATTCTTCAATCCAATGAGTTGTCATGTGATGCTTGTTCTCAAGGGAAATTAATTATTAGACCATCACCAGCTAAAGTGGGGATTGAATCACCTGCATTTTTAGAGCGAATTCAAGGTGATATTTGTGGACCTATTAACCCACCAAGTGGTCCATTTAGATATTTTATGGTATTAATTGACGCATCCAGCAGATGGTCACATGTATGCTTATTATCAAGTCGAAATCTTGCATTTGCAAGATTACTTGCTCAAATAATTAAGTTAAAAGCACAATTTCCTGATAATACAATTAAGACCATTCGACTTGATAATGCTGGTGAATTTACATCCCAAACTTTTAATAATTATTGTATGTCAATTGGGATAAGTGTTGAACATCCTGTAGCTCACGTTCATACACAAAATGGTCTAACAGAATCATTTATAAAACGTCTGCAACTAATTGCAAGACCATTGCTTATGAGAGCTAAACTTCCTACATCGGTATGGGGTCATGCTATTTTGCATGCTGCATCACTGGCACGTATTAGGCCAGTAGCTTATAATAAATACTCCCCAATGCAATTAGCTTATGGCCAGCAGCCAAATATTTCCCATCTAAGAATTTTTGGATGTGCAGTATATGTACCGATTGCTCCACCACAACGTACTAAGATGGGTCCTCAAAGGAGGTTAGGAATATATGTTGGTTTTGATTCCCCATCAATTATTAAATATCTTGAACCCCTGACGGGTGATGTATTTACTGCACGATTTGCTGATTGTCATTTTAATGAGACAAATTTTCCAACATTAGGGGGAGGAATTAAGAAGTTGGAAAAAGAAATTACATGGAATGCATCATTATTATCTCATTTAGATTCTCGTAGAAATCAATGTGAACTTGAAGTTCAAAAGATAATTCATTTGCAAAATATAGCAAATCAACTACCAGATGCATTCACAGATACTAAATGTGTGACTAAATCATATATACCAGCTGCAAATGCTCCATCAAAAATTGATATCCCAAAGGAACAAGTTGTCAATAATGAGTCTGGAGCACGCCAGAAGCGTGGTAGACCAATAGGTTCTAAAGATAAAAATCCTCGAAAAAGAAAAGTAGTTGAGAATCAAAATGATTCAATAAAAGGTATGGATGTTCCAGAAGAAATCCAGAATACAACTACTCAAAAGAGTATTGATGAAAATCAAACGCTTGAGGATAATAATGAAATTTCTATAAACTATGTTACAACAGGAAAGAGATGGAACCGAAATGATATCATTATTGACAACATTTTTTCTTATAATGTTGCTCACGATATTATTCATGAAAGTGACGATTTTGACCCAAAATCTATCAAAGAATGTCAACGTAGAAAGGATTGGCCGAAGTGGAAAGAAGCAATCCAAGCAGAGTTGAACTCACTTTCAAAACGTGAGGTTTTTGGACCAGTAGTCCCAACACCGGAAAACGTCAAACCTGTGGGATATAAATGGGTATTTGTAAGGAAAAGAAATGAAAAGAATGAAGTCACAAGATATAAAGCGAGACTTGTTGCACAAGGATTCTCGCAAAGGCCTGGTATTGATTATGAGGAGACATATTCTCCTGTGGTGGATGCAATAACGCTAAGATATTTGATTGGTCTGACTGTATATGAAAAGCTTGATATGCATCTAATGGATGTAGTCACGGCGTATTTATATGGATCTCTGGATGATGACATTTATATGAAAATCCCAGAAGGATTTAAAATACCAGAAACATATGAATCAAGTTCTCGGGAATTGTATTCAATAAAGTTACAGAGATCATTATATGGATTAAAACAATCAGAACGAATGTGGTATAATCGCCTGAGTGAATATCTGTTGAAAGAAGGATACCAAAATAATCCAATATGTCCGTGCGTTTTTATAAAGAAATCTCAGTCAGGATTTGCTATTATAACTGTATATGTTGATGACTTAAATATAATCGGAACTCCTGAAGAGTTATCCAAGGCAATAGAATATCTTAAGAAAGAATTCGAGATGAAAGATCTTGGAAAAACAAAATTTTTCCTTGGTTTGCAAATTGAACATTTAGCAGATGGGATATTTGTTCATCAATCAACTTATACAGAGAAAATCTTAAAAAGATTCTATATGGATAAAGCACATCCATTGAACATTCCAATGGAAGTTCGTTCACTGGATGTAAAGAAAGATATATTTCGACCTCGAGATGACAGTGAAGAACTACTTGGTCCTGAAGTACCATATCTTAGTGCAATTGGTGCACTTATGTATTTGGCTAATAACACAAGACCGGATATTGCATTTTCAGTAAATTTATTAGCTAGATATAGTTCATATCCTACAAAAAGACATTGGAACGGAGTTAAGCATGTACTCCGATATCTTCGAGGGACAATTGATATGGGTTTATTTTATTCTAACAAATCAAAATATGATCTAGTTGGTTATGCAGATTCTGGTTATCTATCTGATCCACACAAAGCTAGATCTCAGACAGGTTATCTATTCACATGTGGAGGAACTGCTATATCATGGCGATCAGTGAAACAGACTATAACGGCCACTTCTTCAAATCATGCTGAAATCCTCGCTATTCATGAAGCAAGTCGAGAATGTGTATGGCTAAGATCGATGACAGAACACATTCATGAGACATGTGGCTTATCTTCAAGTAAACCTCTTCCAACGATGTTATACGAAGATAACACAGCATGTATAGCTCAAATCAAGGGAGGATATATCAAAGGAGATAGAACAAAGAATATCTCACCAAAACTCTTCTATACTCATGATCTTGAAGAAAATGGCGATATCACTGTACAACAAATTTGTTCGAAAGATAACTTGACTGACTTATTTACGAAGGCATTACCAACTGCAACCTTCGATAAATTAGTATATAGCATTGGAATGCGGCGATTCAAAGACTTTAAGTGATGTCTCCATGAGGGGGAGTGAATGTATTATAGTAAACTATATAAAATATGTACTCTTTTTCCTTCACTAGGGTTTTTCTTCCCATTGGGTTTTTCCCTAGTAAGGTTTTAACGAGGCATATTTTATATAAATGGGCATTTAAGGGGGAGTATTGTAAATATGACAAGTAAATGCCCATTCCACATGCCCATTTATATCCATGCCAAGTGGCTTTTTCTCCATAGCCAAAGTGTCCTCCATGTGTCCAACAAAGGCCATAGATTGGTGTCCAAATAGACCACATCATGCTCTCCAAATTTCCTATAAATAGTGGTTCATTTTGGATAAATGAGATATACATTTTTGGAAATGAAACCAATCCTCTCCAATCTTTTCCACTTTCTCTATTTTCATTTGCCATAAATTTCCATTAACTTTTGTTTATATTATATATATATATACTCTTTTATATTTCAACTTTTGTATTATTATTATTATTATTAGTATTATTATTATTATTATTATATGATTTGGTAAAGTTTTGGTGCCCGATTTCGCCTCTCAATTTTACAACAATTTGGCGCTAATAAAAAAAAAACTCCATTACGCTAATGTGGGTTACGCGAAAAAAGCTCGCACAATCGCATTTCTTCCCAAATTTCTATCAGTTCCTCCCATAATCTTCGCTTCCTCACAAAATCGCTTTAATCGATTTCATCTTCCACCCAAAATAGCATGCTCAAAAATGTTCTTCCAAATTTCAATAAGTTCTTCCCCACTCAATCATAAACCCAAAAATCACAGCAAGGGCATTTGAAGACTTGGAATTGCACGAAGGGATACTTGAACCAGTCGATCAAGGTTGCAAGGTTAGTATTTGAACCAGTTGATTCTTCTAATAACGAGAGTATCCCAAGGCTTGCTTGACCTATTTATTTCTTTTGGAACCAAGCAATCTCACATAATCATGATGAAGTTTGTTGTGGATTGGAAAATTTTCCCTAAATGGAAAAGGAGATCTGATTCGTTGACATGACGATCCAGTTAGGGTTCGCCGCCATGGACAACCTCCTCTGTTTTGCCCCATTTCCAAATTGGAGCCGCCTATCTTTTATTCCTGTTTTACATTTTGTTCTCATATTTTTTTTCATTCATTCTTTTGATCGAAGTAAACTCGAGATTGAACTTAAAAAACAAGTAGCTTCGATTACATTTTCTTAATCGTAGGAAGAGTGTCATAAAGTATTTCATTGAGTAGAAGAAGTTAAGGAACTAACATCAAACAAGGCTCTACCATGGCTCTTCCATACTCACTTGGCTTCACTGTTAAAGCTATTTGATATTTTCTACTTTCTTTTGTTTATTTGGTTTCTGTCTTATGCTAGTTGTGTTGTAGAAGGTTCCTCACAAAAAAAAAAAAAAAAAAAAGAATTTACAACATAATAAAATATTTTAATGTTTTTTTTTTCTTATCAATTGAAGGTTGATAATGTCATCTCTAAACTATACTTTTACTTTCTTTTGCCTATTTGGTTTAAGAGTTAATAATGTTGGTTTGGGGGATGACATTATTTCTAAGGTTTAAGAGTGAATACTATTGGTTTGGGGGGTCATAGCCCAAACTATACTCACTTGGAATCCAAATTATGCATTGCTATTTTTTCCAGTTGCTTTTGCCTTTCACAACTGTTTAGTGGCTGCTTTTTTGGGCACTTGATTACTGAAACCTTCATCCTTCCCATGATGAACCTCTCTCAACAAGGTAACCTTTTTTCTTTTTCTTCTAATATAATAATATTATTGCATTACAAATCTAAAAAGTATCAATAAGGGTTGATTACTTCAACAGACTGCTTATGCAATTAATTGCATTCTTTTCCTTCCTCTATGCATTTTGTCTTTACTGTTTGCAATCCTTGTCTCATGTTTGCAAATTTGGCCAAAACAGTCACCTTTCAGGACATAGTTTCATGGTAAATTAACTCCTTTAATTATCATTAGCATTATTATTATTTCACTCTTTGTGTCCTTTGCTGAAATGAAGATAATTCAATATTATTGATTTTTTTTTTAATTTTTTAAAAAATGAATCAGGTGGTTCATGCCCGTGAACATTGGTCTTACCTTCTATTTGGAGGAATTTTGGGATGTATAGTTGTTAAAATGTTGAAACCCAAGCCATATCGTAAAGGCCTTGTCATTGCATCATATTCTGCTGGTTAGTTTTCATTCTTTCATTCTAATTTCCTTGTTTAACATCAAAACATAATGATCTATGATATAATCAAATTTATGTAATATAAGCAAGGAGTTAAATGTCCATGTCAAAAGCAACATTATGGTCTCAAGTTGCTTAAGCTTAAATTTTTAACTTGATCCTTTAAAAATATTTTCAAAATGTAGAAAGGAGCACGGGCAAATATAAGTTTTGTTCATGCATATTCTATACATCAAATATCAGTGCAGTTTCTTAGGTATCCGTCTTTAGATGTCATGGTGGAGATTTATCTTCTAACTTGGTTCTATTATCCTCTTAAATTGTGACATTAAAGTTAAATTTTTCCAGGTAAATACCCATTTTATACCAATTTGGTATATGTGAATCCTTGCTAAAAAAAATATTGTAGGCATAGACTTATTTTCAGCAAGGATTCACTTATGCCAAATTATGTTCTTTTGAGTGTGTTGCAAAATTTCCTATTGTTCAAGTTTTCTAAGTAATTAACATTCCCTCTTTTGATTACATTTTTTAAATTTCGGCTGTGAATGTGAATTTCTTTAGGGCTACTGTGTTATTTATGGTTTTTTTTTATTTATTTCGCTTTATTTTCATTATGTCTGCTTGTTATGTCACTGTACTTGCTGAGGTGTTATTATTGAAATCACTTTAAAGGTCGTGGTTTAGGCATCCAGTGACCATGGTTCAAGCACCTATCCACCTTGGTTGAGGCATCCGACAACCTTGTTTAAGCCGTCCGGTGACCATTGGTTTAGTCATCTTGTTCAAATTGTTTCGTCTTCAACATGGCGCAGTCTTCGTGTTCAAATGTTTCGTCCGACGTGGTGCAGTCTTCCATCTTCAACAATCCGACAACCGTGGTTTAGTCGTATGTGGGAACGTTCAGTTGTGGGTGTTTATGTCGAGAAGAGTCTCAAAGAGGCGTTCACACGTTTAGACTCTTCTTGTTTAGTCAAGCTTCAGTCGTGGGCATTTGGTCGTGGTTCAATCGTGGGCATTCAACCGTGGTCACTGTCCTGGTTCTTTTTTGATCCTTACTTTCTATCTCCATTTTCTATTTTTTGTTCTTGTTGCTATGATTATTTGTCACTATTTTCTGAAGGTGCTTGTTCATAAGGGTGTTGATGATTTGCTATTAGTTATTGATGCCACTTGACTTCGATTTGTTTTGAGCATAGTTGGAGTGTTTAGAAAACTCACTTGCCCTCCATTTGGAATTAATAAATGTTAAAAAAAATTAAATCTCGTGATTTAAAAAATTAGAAATGATTTTTTGTTTTTTGTTTTATTTGGAATGTGAAAGATCAGGAGGATTTTACTGACGTAGCTTTGATCATTATTTATAAATGGAGAGTTTAGATGAAGTTTAATTAGTAATTAACTTTGAAACTATACAAAATTTTACCATTTTTGTCTATAATGTTTTAGAAATAATGGTATTTTTATTTTGAAGATTAATAGACAAATTAGGATTCATTTGAAATATGAGAATTGAAAATTTACTAGGTGTTTTTGCTAGGACTGTGTTAGTGTTAAATCTTGGTGGTTCCTTTTTGAGTTTATTGAGTTTTCAAAGGAATAATAGCTTGATTTTGGGAAATTGTTATAAATTTTGTTTACACGGTTATTATTCTTCACCCATGCGACCCAGTGTCTCAAAGGTAATGCGTTTTTTCAGTTTATTTTTTTTTTCTTTTGTTGAATTTATGTTCTACTTTTTTTAATGTCTTCAAGATATATTACATCACATTATTGCTGATAAAAAAACCTATTGTTCACAGGTTGGAACATTAGTCGATGTTGCATATGGTCTCCAGGAAAAATATTGTCTTCAATTGACAAGTGAAACATGACCGAGAGATTTTTAGATCATATAGTTTTTATGTCTGTATGGGATCCCAAATGACTCATGTCCAAAAAAAAAGTATAACTCCATAAGTATTATATAGCTTCATATCTCACACATCCAAACCAGTCTTCTTATGTCTAGAACTTGTTGTATGGTTAATAGATTTTCACTCTTGAAAGTATCCACCTAAAAATGCATTTATTGACTAATTAAAAATGTTGTCTACTCCTTCAAAGATCAATTTGTAGTTACCATTAACAAACTAAAAACTAATGAGTCTTTTACTTGTTCTTGATGATTTTATAGCATGGTTGTGATCTCTATTTTTCTCATTGTGATTTAGTTTCTGGTCGGCCACCTCTAGAAGATATTCTAGTAGAACGAAAGAAAAACAAGGTAAATTTATGTGCTTTGTATGAATTCTTTTTCAATCTTTCCTTGGGATATATGCACCAGATTTAATTAACAAGAATGAGTTTCTGAGAAGAATGAATTTCAGAATTCTTCTATGCAGCTAATATTAGTTTTTCTACATCAATTTTTTAATTTTGTGTTCTTTTTTGTATTTGGCCGATTTTCAATTAAATGGTGAAATCTATCTTTCTTGTCAATCTTATGGAATCAAAGAGTATTGTTTTGGTATTCATGCTACTAAATTATTGTGTTTAAGGCATAAGGCATATGGTGCTCATAATGTTCTATGTTTACATTTATTCTCTGTTTTTCTTCATTTTGTAATAACCTTAGTACTATTGAGGACTGAGATTGAGTTTAAAATGTTACTTGAGCATTAATTTGGGGGAGTCTATGTATTTTTGTTGAGTTTGATTTGTAATGTTCTTTTAGATCTTACTTCTCACATGGACTTATCTAATTATATGAGTTATGTGAGTTATCTGATTATATGACATGTCAATATTTAGTCACAAATTGAAAAGTTGGTGTGTCTTTTGTATTTTCAAGAATAGCTTATTACAATTTTATGTTAATATTAATTGTTTATCATCTTCTCTTTCTAGACTTGTAACTATGGACAAATCATGGATGACAAAGAGTAGATTATCAAAAGATTTTGAGTTGGGTGTAGAAAACTTCATCAAATTTGGATTTTCTAATACAAATAGTACTTCTATACATTGTCCTTGTTTGTGTCACACCCCTTCCCAGCTTACTTGCCTACCCTAGGAAGAGATGTAAAGACATAGACAATCAACCCTTTTACTAGCTCTCTCTGACCATCCCAACATATATCTGAAAATGAAGGTAACACAACACGTTTGAACAAGTAAGTTTGGAATGCTCAAATACACATATGAGCAAGACCCATTAACTTTCAGTACTATGTTCTTTAACAAGTCATAACATTTTATAGTTATTACAACCCCGCTAAGATGCTTTTACTACAAACTATATACATAAGAAAGTGTATATACAAGGAGCTAAAACGGCGTGGTGGCAAACAGGTCTTGTCAAGGCTAAGCACCGGGAACTCGTCTGCTACCTGGGAAGAGAAAACATAATAAAAACGTGAGCTGGGAAGCCCAGTGAGTGTCTATCTTAAAAACATTATAAGCTCAAAGATGAAACATAATGATGGACAAGCTACAAGTTAGAGATAACTTATCACTTATTTGTAAACATAATCAAACCATGCTACCCATTTACAGGTTTAAGTCACCACATTATGTATAGCATAGAAACTCATAATGTAGTATCATACTGAAGAATAGACATTTCAAAAGCGTAGAAGCTCATAACAATAAAACTCATATCATGATACCACTTTCGAACCTTAGCTGTGGTAGAGTCATCTCTATACCAACAACGTTCATACCTCTCTCTCGTGCACGTGGAATTCCATTGACACACTGGTCTTCCCTAATACCTTCTCTATGTCCTTCAGTATTGGGTTAGACCAGTTACTACCCGAATACCTTCTCTTTGTCCTTCAGTATCGGGAAATCATAATTCCTCCCTCCCAAGTACCTTCTCAATGTCCTTCAGTACTGGGGGTTAACAACATACCGGGGCATACTTTGATTACCTTGGAAATCATGTTTTGATAACACAAACAACAAATTCTCAACATTTGCACTTTTCCTTTCTAAACATGTTTCCAAGTGGATTTACAAAAAGCATTTTCTAAAGGAAGTCATACTTCCATAATTTAGTTTTCATGTTTGAATGTATAGTTACAAACTAATTCAAATCATGCTTAAGTTTCATCAATGACATTCTATTAAAAGCTCCATGAAAAGTATACAAAAGTAAGTCAAGCATGTTTCAATGATCAACATTTATGCTTTTGAAGCAAAGCAAAGGTCAAGCATAGTTCTAAAATAGATTCACTCACAATCACCAAAAGGGTTCCAAGGATTATAAGCTATTCCTATCTCCGTTTGCCCTGAAAAAAGAAATTAATAACATTAATTCCTTTCCTTATACACCTTAAAAACATATCTAATTCAGTCCCATAACTCAATTCATAATAACCATATGCACTTGGGTGTAAGGTATAAAGAAATGGAAGCACATCTCCTTCAATCTCTTGCTATCAGTTTTTTTTTTCTTGCACCTAAAATTCCAGGTTCAACTTTCAGCTTGGGTTCCTCAAAATTTAGCAAAACAACCACCTAATATTTTTTGATAAACCTCAAGTACAACATCTTAGCTTACTTACCTCAAAGTTTCAGCTTCTAATTCCTCCTCAAGAGCTCAAAAGAAACGGATTTCTTCACACTGTTCTGCTACCCGAGAATTATGTACCCTAAAATTCCAGGTTCAACTTTCAGCTTGGGTTCCTCAAAATTTAGCAAAACAACCACCTAATATTTTTTGATAAACCTCAAGTACAACATCTTATCTTACTTACCTCAAAGTTTCAGCTTCTAATTCCTCCTCAAGAGCTCAAAAGAAACGGATTTCTTCACACTGTTCTGCTACCCGAGAATTATGTACCCTAAAATTCCAGGTTCAACTTTCAGCTTGGGTTCCTCAAAATTTAGCAAAACAACCACCTAATATTTTTTGATAAACCTCAAGTACAACATCTTAGCTTACTTACCTCAAAGTTTCAGCTTCTAATTCCTCCTCAAGAGCTCAAAAGAAACGGATTTCTTCACACTGTTCTGCTACCCGAGAATTATGTACACCTCTCGGTTTTCTGCTATTTTCTCCTCCTTCCTCTTCCTATTTTCAAAACAGCCACCCACTTTCGTATTCTACACTCAATTTATGAGAGTTTGACTCAAAAATCATCGAATTTGGTGCAGTAAATTAAGAGATATGGCTGTTTGAAGTTGATCCTCTTCCAGAAGCTTCGAGCTGGACAGCACCCACTTGTCAAAGACAAAATCGTGGCTCTACAAATTTTTGCCACCTCCCACTTCCTTATTTACATCTTAATCCCCCTTTTTTTTTAAAAAAAAAACAAAACAAAGACAATATATTCACCTATCACATTTAGTCAACTTTACTTAAGTTTGTGAGAAATAAGAACTTTCATTCAATACATAATGCACCTAAAATTTACCCAACTTGTTAATGACCTTAACTTACTTCAATTCAACTCTTAATATGCTTATTCAATGGCTTACCTATCTCCTTATGAAGCTTTATACACATTATAGTTCACAATCCAAAAGATTCCCAAATCTCATCACGACATCTTTTAGTGCAACCTATATCAATTTGCATATGTCAAAACTTCAAATATGAGCACAATATGATCAAAAGAGAGTTTAGGGCTTACAATTTACTACCCCGTTAAGAGGAATTTCGCCCTCGAAATTCAGCAACATCATTTGTACGAGAAAAGTTGTGGGTACTTTTCTTTCATTTGATCTTCGCTCTCCCATGTTGCTTCCTCGACCTCGTGATTTCTCCACAATACTTTTACCAACGCTATTGTCTTGTTCCTAAGTACCTGTTCCTTCCGATCAAGTACTTGTAGAGGTTCTTCCTCATAAGATAGATTCTCCTTAAGTTGTACTGGTTCCGCCGTGAGCACATGTGATGGGTCAGAAATGTATTTCCTCAACATTGATACATGGAAAACATTATGTACCCGAGACAACTCTATAGGTAAAGCTAATCTGTAAGCTGATGGCCCTACACGTTCCAGAATCTCGTAAGGACCTATATATCTCGGGCTCAGCTTCCCTTTCCTTCCGAACCGTAAAATACCCTTCCACGGGGACAGTCTCAAGAAAACTTTGTCTCCGATTTCGAATTCTAAATCTCTCCTTCGCTTATCAGCGTAACTCTTTTGCCTATCTTGCGCTGTCTTCAGCCTTTCCCTGATAAACTTAACATTTTCTGAAGTAACTTGGACTAACTCTGGCCCTATTAGCTTTCTTTCCCCTACCTCACCCCAACATATAGGGGTTCTACATCTTCTTCCATACAATGCTTCGTACGGTGCCATTCCAATGCTAGAATGATAGTTGTTATTGTATGCAAACTCCATCAATGATAGATGAGTTTCCCAACTTCCTTTATACTGCAACACGCATGCTCGAAGCATGTCTTCAAGGGTTTGGATGGTCCTTTCTGACTGACCATCAGTCTGTGGATGAAATGCTGTGCTGAAGTGCAGTTTAGTTCCTAAGGCCTCTTGAAGGCTCGGCCAGAACTTGGAAGTGAACCTCGAGTCCCTATCTGACACAATTGATACTGGGGCTCCGTATTGGCATACAATCCTGTCAACATACAATTTAGCAAGTTTATCCAAGGTGAAAGTTACCTTAACTGGTAAAAATCGAGCAGTCTTAGTAAGTCTATCAACTATCACCCAAATCCCATCATAACCGCTCGGTGTCCGAGGAAGTCCAAAAAGGAAATCCATGGTTACATGCTCCCACTTCCATTTAGGTACTGGGAGTGGGTTTAGAAGTCCTCCTAGTTTCTGTCGTTCAGGCTTCACCTGCTGACAGATAAGACATTTAGAGACATACTCTGCTATCTCTCGTTTCATTCCTGGCCACCAATAATGGCTCTTCAATGTCCGGTACATCTTTGTCCCTCCTGGATGCATCGCATAAGCCGAACTATGTGCTTCCTCCAGTATTGTGTTTCTCAAAGCTTCATCTTTAGGTACACAAAACCTACCGCACTTCATCAACGCCCCATCATGCCTTATTTCGTAATCTGCTCTCTGCTTCAAGTTCACTTCTTCCATCAATTTCTTGAGGACAGGGTCTCTAGCTTGACTTGAGATAACCTCATTAATTAAAGTAGGTCTTACCTGAAAATAAGCTAACAAATTCCCTTTTTCACCAACCGACACTTCTGCATTAGAACTCTTGAGTTCCTCAAACAGAGCCACTCTAACAGCATTAAGTGAACTCTTAGGTTGCTTCGACTTCCTACTAAGTGCATCAGCTACAACATTAGCCTTCCCTGGGTGATACTCGATTGTACAGTCATAGTCTTTTATCAACTCGAGCCACCTCCGCTGCCTCAAATTCAACTCTTTCTGCTCAAAGATATATTTTAAACTTTTATGATCTGTGTAGATATGACATTTCTCACCAAACAGATAATGCCTCCAAATTTTTAAAGCTAATACAACTGCTGCGAGTTCCAGATCATGAGTAGGATAGTTACACTCATGCTTTTTCAGTTGTCTTGACGCATAAGCGATCACTTTCCCATCTTGCATAAGAACACATCCAAGGCCCTGATGTGATGCATCACAGTAAACCTCAAACTCTTTTCCCGTGGTAGGTAGAGTTAATACCGGTGCTGTCACAAGTCTGTTCTTTAACTCTTGAAAACTTTTTTCACACCCTTCACCCCACTCGAACTTCGTGTTTTTCTTTGTCAAACTGGTTATTGGAAGAGCTATCTTTGAAAACCCCTCGATAAAACGTCGGTAGTATCCTGCAAGTCCCAGAAAACTACGGACTTCTGATACTGAAGTGGGTCGTTCCCACTTGACTATAGCTTCTGTCTTCTGAGGATCCACTTGAACTCCGGTTGCTGACACTACGTGTCCCAAAAACACAACCTGCTCCAGCCAAAACTCACACTTACTAAATTTAGCATACAACTTCTGATCTCGTAATGTCTGTAGCACTATTTTGAGATGTTCCGCATGCTTCTCCTTACTTTCTGAATACACTAATATGTCATCAATAAATACTATCACGAACTGATCAAGGTAAGGATGGAAAATTCGATTCATGAGATCCATGAATGCTGCTGGGGCATTTGTTAACCCGAATGGCATTACCAAGAACTCGTAATGCCCATACCTTGTCCTAAAAGCTGTCTTTGGTACATCAAAGTCATTAATCTTCAATTGATGGTACCCCGATCGCAAATCAATTTTGGAAAACACCGAGGCACCCTTTAGTTGGTCGAACAAGTCATCTATACGGGGTAAGGGATACTTATTACGTATTGTTACTTTATTTAATTGTCGGTAATCAATACATAATCGTAATGTCCCATCTTTCTTTTTCACAAATAACACAGGTGCTCCCCATGGAGATACGCTTGGTCGGATATAACCCTTATCCACCAACTCCTGCAACTGAGTTTTCAACTCCTTCAATTCCTTCGGTGCCATTCTGTACGGTGCTTGAGATATTGGCGCCGTTCCTGGAATCAAGTCTATGGTAAACTCCACCTCTCTATCAGGTGGCAACCCTGGTAGCTCCTCTGGGAAAACATCTAAAAACTCACATACTACTAGAATGTCCTCAGGTATCAATTTACTCGCCGGTGCACAAACTACATATGCGAGATATGCTGTACAACCTTTATTCAATAATTTTCTAGCTTTAATAGTTGATATTATACAAGTAGGCAATATCTTCCTATAGCCCTTAAACATGACTTCAATGTCGCCTGGCTTTCTGAACACAACTTCCTTCTTATGACAATCCATAGAGGCATAATACCTAGACAAGAAATCCATCCCCAAGATAACATCGAACTCTTGAAGATCTAAGGGAATCAGTTCGGCTGTCATAGTCATACCATCTACTTCTACCATACAATTCCTATAGAAGCTACGGACTATCAACATAGCACCAATAGGAGTATATATGCACAGTTCTTCAGATAGAGGTTCTAATTCGCCCTCAATATTAGTAGCAAACATATAAGAGATAAAAGAATGTGTAGCTCCTGGATCTAATAACACATGCGCAAGTTTACCACAAATAGAAAGTCTACCAGAAACAACTTCTGGTGCATCATCTGCCTCCTGCTGTGTCATGGCATAGATCTTCCCCTGCTGTCGGGGTCGGCCTATAGGTCCCTTCTGCATAGCCCTACTAGTGCCTTCTCCTCCAGCTACCCCAATCGTTTGCTGTTGGTTCACAGTCTGCGACGCAGTTCTCTGTCCTACCTTGTTCTCCTGAATTAGCTGGGGGCATTCCATCTTGAAATGACCTTCTTGCCCACAATTAAAACATACATTACTCCCACTCAAACATCGACCCCAATGATACTTTCCACAAGTGTTGCACAATGGTTTCCTAGCTGAACTAGCTACCGACTCACCGGGTTGTCCTGTACGAGAGTCTCTTGTTGATCCTGTCGAAAAACTCGATCCCTGCTGTCTCTGTCTCTCCCTACCTCTACTCGTACCAGTCTTGGAAGTAGACTGCCCACCACGATGAGATTTGAAGCTCCCTTTTCCAGAAACTCTTGGGGTGAATCTCCTACTATCTCCTGGTTGGAGCCGATCTCGTGATGAACTAACCGAATAACTGGTACGTCCATCACCTATAACACCTCTTCCCGATCTTTCCTCTACTAGGCTTCGCTCCACCCTTAGCGCTGTCTCCACTAGTTTGGAAAACTCAACCCACTCTGAACTTGCTGTCACAGGCGTTCGGATCTCTGTTCGTAGACCATCCTCGAACCTTTTGCATCGATCTATCTCGCTTGCAACAATAGTGCTAGCATACTTTGATAACTCTGTGAACTTCTTCTCATATTCTGCTATTGTCATTGATCCCTGAACAAGCCCCAGAAACTCGTTCCTCTTCGCATCACGGTAAGAACTCGGATAATACTTATCTTCAAATGCCTTTCGAAACTCTTTCCAACTCCATGCTTCCCCTTTTCTGCTCTCTATTATCTTCCACCAATCATCTGCTCCTTTCTGGAACAAGAATGCTGCTAAATCAACCTTTCTTTCCTCAGGGCATCGCATAACCCTGAAACACTTCTCAATCTGATTTAACCAAACCTCAGCATCAGCGGGATCTGTCGTGCCCTCAAATGTTGTTGCACCCAAGGCCTTTAGTCTTTCAATGCCATACTTTTTTTCTGGGTCTGTTTGTGTTGATCTAACACTTTCAGCTAATCTTTGAGTTATCCTCGTAAAAATCTGTTCCTCCAGATTCACCTCTTGCTGAGGATGACTAGACTCTCCCTCTGATACCTCTCTTCCTCTATCGCCAGTAGCTTCTTGAGTTCCGGCCTCCACTCGCCTGCCTCGTTTGCCACCTCGAGCCATGGTCCTAAATTATACAATCTTGTTAAAATAATTAAGACAACAAGCTCCTAGTTTAATGCATGAACTTAGTTCCCTTCCCAAAACCTTTTGCTCTGATACCAAGTTGTCACACCCCTTCCCAGCTTACTTGCCTACCCTAGGAAGAGATGTAAAGACATAGACAATCAACCCTTTTACTAGCTCTCTCTGACCATCCCAACATATATCTGAAAATGAAGGTAACACAACACGTTTGAACAAGTAAGTTTGGAATGCTCAAATACACATATGAGCAAGACCCATTAACTTTCAGTACTATGTTCTTTAACAAGTCATAACATTTTATAGTTATTACAACCCCGCTAAGATGCTTTTACTACAAACTATATACATAAGAAAGTGTATATACAAGGAGCTAAAACGGCGTGGTGGCAAACAGGTCTTGTCAAGGCTAAGCACCGGGAACTCGTCTGCTACCTGGGAAGAGAAAACATAATAAAAACGTGAGCTGGGAAGCCCAGTGAGTGTCTATCTTAAAAACATTATAAGCTCAAAGATGAAACATAATGATGGACAAGCTACAAGTTAGAGATAACTTATCACTTATTTGTAAACATAATCAAACCATGCTACCCATTTACAGGTTTAAGTCACCACATTATGTATAGCATAGAAACTCATAATGTAGTATCATACTGAAGAATAGACATTTCAAAAGCGTAGAAGCTCATAACAATAAAACTCATACCATGATACCACTTTCGAACCTTAGCTGTGGTAGAGTCATCTCTATACCAACAACGTTCATACCTCTCTCTCGTGCACGTGGAATTCCATTGACACACTGGTCTTCCCTAATACCTTCTCTATGTCCTTCAGTATTGGGTTAGACCAGTTACTACCCGAATACCTTCTCTTTGTCCTTCAGTATCGGGAAATCATAATTCCTCCCTCCCAAGTACCTTCTCAATGTCCTTCAGTACTGGGGGTTAACAACATACCGGGGCATACTTTGATTACCTTGGAAATCATGTTTTGATAACACAAACAACAAATTCTCAACATTTGCACTTTTCCTTTCTAAACATGTTTCCAAGTGGATTTACAAAAAGCATTTTCTAAAGGAAGTCATACTTCCATAATTTAGTTTCCATGTTTGAATGTATAGTTACAAACTAATTCAAATCATGCTTAAGTTTCATCAATGACATTCTATTAAAAGCTCCATGAAAAGTATACAAAAGTAAGTCAAGCATGTTTCAATGATCAACATTTATGCTTTTGAAGCAAAGCAAAGGTCAAGCATAGTTCTAAAATAGATTCACTCACAATCACCAAAAGGGTTCCAAGGATTATAAGCTATTCCTATCTCCGTTTGCCCTGAAAAAAGAAATTAATAACATTAATTCCTTTCCTTATACACCTTAAAAACATATCTAATTCAGTCCCATAACTCAATTCATAATAACCATATGCACTTGGGTGTAAGGTATAAAGAAATGGAAGCACATCTCCTTCAATCTCTTGCTAGCAGTTTTTTTTTTCTTGCACCTAAAATTCCAGGTTCAACTTTCAGCTTGGGTTCCTCAAAATTTAGCAAAACAACCACCTAATATTTTTTGATAAACCTCAAGTACAACATCTTAGCTTACTTACCTCAAAGTTTCAGCTTCTAATTCCTCCTCAAGAGCTCAAAAGAAACGGATTTCTTCACACTGTTCTGCTACCCGAGAATTATGTACCCTAAAATTCCAGGTTCAACTTTCAGCTTGGGTTCCTCAAAATTTAGCAAAACAACCACCTAATATTTTTTGATAAACCTCAAGTACAACATCTTATCTTACTTACCTCAAAGTTTCAGCTTCTAATTCCTCCTCAAGAGCTCAAAAGAAACGGATTTCTTCACACTGTTCTGCTACCCGAGAATTATGTACCCTAAAATTCCAGGTTCAACTTTCAGCTTGGGTTCCTCAAAATTTAGCAAAACAACCACCTAATATTTTTTGATAAACCTCAAGTACAACATCTTAGCTTACTTACCTCAAAGTTTCAGCTTCTAATTCCTCCTCAAGAGCTCAAAAGAAACGGATTTCTTCACACTGTTCTGCTACCCGAGAATTATGTACACCTCTCGGTTTTCTGCTATTTTCTCCTCCTTCCTCTTCCTATTTTCAAAACAGCCACCCACTTTCGTATTCTACACTCAATTTATGAGAGTTTGACTCAAAAATCATCGAATTTGGTGCAGTAAATTAAGAGATATGGCTGTTTGAAGTTGATCCTCTTCCAGAAGCTTCGAGCTGGACAGCACCCACTTGTCAAAGACAAAATCGTGGCTCCACAAATTTTTGCCACCTCCCACTTCCTTATTTACATCTTAATCCCCCTTTTTTTTTAAAAAAAAAACAAAACAAAGACAATATATTCACCTATCACATTTAGTCAACTTTACTTAAGTTTGTGAGAAATAAGAACTTTCATTCAATACATAATGCACCTAAAATTTACCCAACTTGTTAATGACCTTAACTTACTTCAATTCAACTCTTAATATGCTTATTCAATGGCTTACCTATTTCCTTATGAAGCTTTATACACATTATAGTTCACAATCCAAAAGATTCCCAAATCTCATCACGACATCTTTTAGTGCAACCTATATCAATTTGCATATGTCAAAACTTCAAATATGAGCACAATATGATCAAAAGAGAGTTTAGGGCTTACAGTTTGAAATGTGGGAATTGTGAAAGGCATAACATCAATGATATTAGAGATCATTTATATGTTAATGGTATCGACGAAAGTTATAAAATTTGGTTTTGGCATGGTGAAGAACTTCCTAGCTCATCTTTGCATGGAGAATCTTCTAAGTGAGACAGACGTATGATGTTGGAAATATAAAAGAAATGGTTGAAATTGCTCATGAGCAATGTTCAAAAGACCCAAATGGATTCGAGAAGTTGCTTAATGAAGCTGAGAAACCATTATACGAAGGATGTAAACAATTCACCAAGTTGTCTACACTAGTCAAGTTGTATAATTTGAAAGTTAAATATGGATGGAGTGATATTAGTTTCTCAGAACTACTAAAAACATTAAAGGATATCTTGCCTTATACTAATGAGCTTCCAACATCAATGTATGAAGCAAAGAAAACATTAGGTGCACTAGGAATGGAATATGAAAAGATTCATGCATGCCCTAACGATTGTTGTTTGTATAGAAAAGAATATGCCCATGCAATTGAATGCCCTGAATGTGGGGAGTCAAGGTGGAAATGTGGCAAGAATACAAATAAGGAAAAAAAAAAGAAATCTCTGCAAAAGTAATATGGTATTTTCCACCTATTCCACGATTCCAAAGGATGTTTAGAAGTGTTGATTATGCTAGAAAGTTGACTTGGCATGTTGATGAGAGAGAAGTAGATGGTAAATTATGTCATCCTGCAGACACACCAGCTTGGAAATTAATAGATTTCATGTGGCCAGACTTTGGTTATGAACCTAGGAATCTTCGTTTAGCATTGTCAATAGATGGAATAAATCCACATGGTGATATGAGTTCTAAATATAGCTGTTAGCCAGTGGTGATAGTTATTTATAATCTTCCACCATGGTTGTGTATGAAAAGAAAGTACATGATGTTATCAATGTTGATATCAGGTCCAAAGCAACCAGGGTATGACATTGGCATATACTTAGCACCATTGATTGAAGATTTAAAACTTTTATGGGAAAGTGGTGTTCAATGTTATGATGCTTATCGAGAAGAAATATTCAACTTAAGGACAGTTTTGCTGTGGACAATTAATGATTTTCCTGCATATGGAAATCTTAGTGGATGTTGTGTGAAAGGATATAAGGCATGCCCGATTTGTGAAGATAATTCGTCTTCTTTAAGATTGAAATATGGGGAAAAATGGCATACCTTGGACATAGAAAATTTCTAGTACGTAATCATCAATTTCGACATCAAAAGAAAGCATTTAATGGCCAGAAAGAACTTGGAACTGTTCCAGAACCTTTGTCTGGAGAGACTATATTCTTGAAAACTAAAGATCTTGAATTCCCAAGGGGAAAGAAAAAGAATAAAAACAAGCCCTGAAAGGAAGGGCAAAGAGTTGTTGGAACAGGTTTTCTGCTTTTTTTGAGCTCCCTTATGGGAAACATATCCATGTCAGGCACTGTCTAGATGTGATGCACATTGAGAAAAATGTTTGCATGAATATCATAGGTACACTTCTTGATATTCCAGGAAAAAGTAAGGATGGATTGAATGCTAGATGTGATTTAGTTCATTTAAAGATTCGACCAGAGCTTGCACCTGTTAGTGGGGACAAAAAAATATTCATTCCCCCTGCTTGTTATACTCTTACAAGGGAAGAAAAACGTTGTGTTCTGAAGGCATTATCAGAAATGAAGGTTCCTGAGGGTTACTCTTCTAATATTAAAAATCTTGTGTCAATGGCAAATTTAAAACTTAATAGTCTGAAATCCCATGATTGTCATGTGCTTTTACAACAATTGCTTCCTATTGCAATACGATCAGTGCTACCTAAATATGTTCGGTATGCTATTACTCGATTGTGTATCTTTTTCAATTCAATATGTAACAAAGTCTTAGATGTCATACAATTGGATAAGTTGCAAGAAGAGATCGTTGTTACATTATGTTTATTGGAGAAGTATTTTCCTCCCTCATTCTTCACAATAATGATGCATCTCACAGTACACATTGTTAGAGAAGTCAAGCTTTGTGGGCCTATGTATTTGCGATGGATGCATCCCTTTGAACGATTCATGAAGGTTCTTAAGAACTCTGTAAGAAATAGGCATCGTTCAGAAGGTTGCATTGCTGAAAGTTATATAGTGGAAGAAGCTGTTGAATTTTGTTCAGATTTTTTATCTGGAATAGATCCTATTGGGCTTGGCACTTACAAGTTATGAGACAATTCAGACAATTCAAATATTGGTAGACCATTGTCAATTGGAGTTGTTTTTAAACCCGAACAAGAACTTCTATATCAAGCTCATCGATATGTCTTGGAAAATACAATTGATGTGCAACCATATATAGAGTACGTTTATATAACTCTAGTTAATTTACTTCTAGATTAAATTACAAATTTGGTCCCTATGGTTTGGAGAGAGTTAGAATTTAGTCTCTATGGTTTTAAAAGTTAGAATTTCGTCCTTACGGTAGGGACTATTTATGAGAGTTTTATCAAACCATAGGGACTAATTCTAACATTTAAAACCATAAAGACTACATTCATACTTTCTTAAACCATAGGGACCCAATTTGTAATTTTACCTTATTTCTTTGAAATTTATAATATGAATCTAACTATATTTTAATGTTTTCTATGTTCTATTTAAGGAAACATATGATAATGTTGCAATTACAACACCCAAGTAAATCCAAAAATCAAAAATGGATACAAGAAGAACATAATCGAAGTTTCATATCTTGGTTAAGAGAAAAGGTAGCAACCGAACTTGAAATGGGAGATAATGAAGTGTCAGATAACTTGAGGTGGATTGCTCATGGCCCTCATCCAACTGTGATTAGATATACTGGTTATGTCATTAATGGATGTCGCTATCACACAAAGTCTCCTGACAATGATCGAAGTGTACAAAATAGTGGTGTTAGTTTAGTTGCAAAAACAATGCAAGTATCTAGCTCAAAGGATAAAAATCCTATAGTTGGAGACATGTCTTTTTATGGAGTGATACAAGAAATTTGGGAATTAAATTATAATACATTTAAGGTTGCCATGTTTAAATGTGATTGGGTTGAGAATAACAATGGTATCAAAATTGATGAGCTTGGTTTTGTATTAGTTGACTTAAATAGAATAGGCTACAAGTTTGATTCTTTTATACTAGCAACCCAAACAAGACAAGTGTTTTATGTTGAGGATCCAAGTGATGCTAAATGGTCAATTGTGCTTACTCCACCACAAAGACACTTTGAAGATCAATGCAATGACGACGAACTTGGAGATACAATACTACATTGTCAAGGAATACCAAATGATATGCCAAATATTGAATCTCCTAATGACTTGGATGAGAACACCTCAGCATATGTACGAATCGATTGCGAGGGCACATGGATTCCAAAATAACAATTTTTTGGTGGGTTCTCACTTATTAATTTTTATGACAGTTAGGTTATTATCTTATCTCTCTTGTTTGATCTATGATAACTTTTCTTAGTTTAATATTGATTATATTATGTTTTGTTTCGCAGTCTAATTTTTTCACCATGGAGGATGCCAATTTAAGTGATGAGAACTTGGAATTTGATTGTACTACACTCGGTATAGATAATGAGAATACTAGTTCCAAGACAGATGAAACATCTAACCGAAAAAAACGATCACGAGGACCTACTATTATGATTGAGGTAACACGCATTAGAAGTGCGGGAGAAAAGAAGTTGGTTGAATACAACGATGATGGAGTACCAATCGGTGTCAATGGAGCTATGTTAAAATCTTTTATTGGGTCTTGTGTGCATCATCATATTCCTATTACATATGCATCTTGGAATCATGTACCTGTTGAGTTGAAAGAAAAAATATATAATATGATTGAGGTACGTATGTTTTCCTTTTATAATATTATTGAGGTATATATGTTTTTTCTTGAAAAATAACTAAGTTTTTAATGTTTAGGTTGCCTTTATAATTGATAGTAGATCTAAAAAGGACATTATCAGAACTGCGGGCATAGCTTTTTGTCAATTCAAGAGTTGGTTAACAAGGAAACATATTCTGCCATTTAAGGATCAACCTAAAATTTTGTTAAATCCACCAGCAATGTACTCTCACATTGAACGATACCATTGGCTTGAGTTTGTTAGTTCGAGACTAAGTGCAGAGTTCGAGGTACTTATTAATGTTCAAATTATCATACTAAATAGTTGTTACTTTCTTCAATTTTTATATCATTATTTCTCATAATTATTAAATTTATGAAGAGATTGAGAAGCATACAACAAGGACGACGAGCTAAGAATAAGTACAATCATCGACTTTCAAGAAAAGGTTATGCTAATTTAGTGGAGGAAATGGTAAGAATATCATTTTATATTATTGAGCTTCCTAAATTGATTATGTATCTAACTTTGTTTTTATTTAAATGTAGAAGAAAACATCTTCCAGTAAAAGTGACTTCGGTCGAGCTAATTTATGGAAAAAAGCTCGAACAAATAAAAATGGACAATATGATAATGAAAATGTCCAGCAAGTAGTTAATCACATAGTAAGACAAATACTACATTTACATGAAACGTATATATTATGATGATGAAATGTATGAAACATATATATTATGAAATTATAATATATTATTTATTGTTCTTTTTAGGATGAGATCTTGAAGAACGATGGCCCACTTTCCAACAAACATCCCTCACCTAATGATGCTTTGACTCAAGCTTTGGGTACCCCAGAATATGTTGGACGTGTACGCGAGGTGGGTGTTTTCATTTACTTCCACATTGTGAAACGTAGTTCAAAACAAGAGATGGATAAAAACAAAGAACTTCAAGTTGAGAACGGAGCACTTCATCGACGTATTAGAGAATTAGAAGACCATATTCAAAACACACGATTTACACCAATATCTGAACAAGGAAGTTGCTCCAAGCAAGTTTTGGAAGATGATAATGAATTTCAAGAGAAACAAGCATTCATTAAGGTAAATTAAAAGTTTATCTAAACACAAGTACATTTAATTTATAAAATGATTTTTGTATGTTGAACGATTATTGAGAATTAAAATCACATTTTAAAGGTGAGTTGCATTAAACAATCTTTACAGGATATCAAGAGTGGAAGCCAGAAAAAACAAATTTTGCAAGATATCAAGAGTGGAAGCCAGAAAAAACAAACTTTGCAAGATATCAAGAGTGAAAGCTAGAAAAAATAAACTTTGATTAAGATAAAAATAATTGTATAGATGATGTGAAATTATGTATCTTGCTTCTATATACTTGAGTGAAATGATGTGAAAATTTTGTTCTATCTTAAGGGAAAATCATGTATGCTTGCACTGGGAAATATAAAAAATATTGTTGCCTCTGGAGTCTTGCTCGAAAATGATGGCCTAGAATCTACCATTCATGGAATTCCCCTTGGAGATGATAATGTAAGGGTCTCAATTGATGTTGTTATTGTTGATGTTGCTTTACCGATAAAGATAAGAGATGATCTTACAACAATAAAGCAAGCGGTAGGGTCCCATGTCCCATGGCCACGACATTTGGTAATTATTAACGAGGAAAGAAAGGTAGACATCAAACTAATTAATCTCAATTTAAAGATTTCTATATATGATATAAATTACTGCTTATAAAATTATACTTGGTTGTTTTAGGAGAACGTTTCAAGAAAGCTAATTGAGGAGAAAGAAGTTATTAGTGCGCCAATATCCAATTTACCTATATCTTTGAAGTCTATCCTTTGGTTTGCTGAAAAGGTAATGGCTGATGAAACTAGTATTTCCTTCCAACTACCTGTTCAGCTTTTTGGTTTCAGTCGAAAGAGTTATGTCTTGCGAGAAGATGTAATTGACTTCTGCAACATGCGAAAGGTTAAAACTTTATCAATGGTGGCTTATATGGTGTAAAGGACATTATTCATCTTTTCATGATTTTATCATATTTAATGGCTATAAATTATTTTGGTATTGATTAAAAATCTGTCAAATCTTTTGTAGGTACTTACACTCATATCTGCTTGATTCAAATTGAGTTTCACAATACATTTTTGTAGATCCATCTCTTATATCTGTTGGACAAAACACTCCAGAAATTAGAGCTCGAAACCTTTGTAGCAGTCTGACTTCAAAACAAAATCAATTAGTTATTGCTCCATATAATCCAGGGTAAGCAAAGTTGTACCCATTTCAAACTTGCATGTAGTAGGTAACAAACTTGCATTAGTAGAAAAAATATTAATTAGTTGTCCTTTTTGTTTAGTGGTCATTGGTCATTGATTGTTATTAATGCGTACGACATGGTGTATTATCTTGATTCACTAAGAACAAGTTCGCGAGAAGATCTCAAATACATAACAGATATGTAAGTTAACTATCTTTTGTGCCCACAAGTTAACTATCTTTTGTGCCCACAAATTTACTTCATTTTTAATATTATTGTGATTCCTTTACTAATGTAGGGCAATAGCAATTTTTCGATCTCAAAAGAATTTGAAGAAGACTTGAAAAGCTACTTTATGGAAAATAGTGAAGGTAAGTATAAACATTATTACTAAATTTATTCTACTATGTACACATCTAGTGCATATGTAACAAATATTATTGATCTTGACAATATTGTAGTGTCCTTTACAAGTGGGAAGTGTTGAATGTGGATATTACGTGATGAGATATATGAGAGATCTCTTGATCAACAAAAGCACCTTAATCACAGATGTGGTATGCTATCCAAACTATTTGAATTATAATGGTTTAAGTAGTGTAATGACAATTTCATAATTTTCATAAATATTATCTAACCTTCAATGTTTATAGATTGATACAAGGACCTCATATTCACAACTTGAGTTGGATGAAGTGCGAGTAGAGTGGGCTGAATTGCTGGGTCGCTACATATGATGATTAAGGACTAGTTTGGAATTATTCAAGTGAATTTTTTGGATGGTTAAATGGGAGTGTCATATACTTTTGTGATTCTTTGGAATGTTCATTATAGGTTTATGATGTTTGTCATTTTGAAAATATTTTCAAATACATTGGGAATAGATGTTTGTAATTTTGGAATATAGTTTCATATGGTAGATAGTTCTTGTAATTTTGGAATTGCGCTCATATGATCATTGGATCTTTTGTAATGAATTTGAAGATGTTATGATGGAATTGTTAATATTATTGTTAGATTGAAATTGTTATTATTATTGATGAAAATTGGACAAGTATCCAATATGTATTGTTTATTTGGCTGATATGAATACTGTAATTTTGAAGTTATCAAATGGTTGGAATACACAATACAGGAAATTAAAAATAGTATGGAATATATATATTTTTAAAAATTAAAAAGAAAAAAGAAAAGATATATGACATGTGAAATATGTCAATAAGTATTTACCTTGACACGTATTCTTTGTCAAGTTATAATATTGTTGATACGTAAAAAGTGTCAAGGAATGCTTATACCCATGACGTTTTGTTGTTTTCTTTTTTGACCGTTTATAAATGTCAAGTATTAAAATATCCTTGACATATTTAAAGTATCAAGGAATGTATAACATGACGCTCGTCGATAGTCAAGTTTTATCAAACTTATTCTTGATGGCCGGTTACTTGACGATAAAAAAAACGTCAAGTCTACAGTTACTTGACATTTGAAAAACGTCAAGTAACTCTATTTTTCTTGTAGTGAAGATCTTAATCCTATTAAGAAAACATGCATTCCAATTAAGAAAGAAACTATCCTAATTCAATTTTCCAATCAATTTCCAAATATAACAATTATAGTCAAAGATATGGAACATAAACTAATTAGGAAAACATCTTATCTCTACTAAGAAACAACCTATTCAAAATTTTTAAATATAACAACTATATTAAAAAATAAGATAAGATGCATGATCATGCTTAACCTATGGTGAGATTTTAATCTAAATGACATACTTTATGCAACATCTCATGCATAATGAAATTAAAAACTAGCAAAATTGACCGGCATATTTGACATATCTTAAGAAATTGAAAATAATTTAAATTACAATAATTTAAATCCAAGACATATCTTAGTCTTCAATATGTTTTCCTTTCTTTGGCCATCAAAATTTAGGGCTTTTAGAAACCCTAAAATTAATCTTCTTTCTCTGTAAGCTTTAGCTGTCGCCAATTAGTCATGGGAAACAATTTCACCAACAAAACCACAAAATAATTTGTGCATTCAATTGCCTGAAGGAACTATATGAAGACAAAACACCTACATGCTGGCACATTTTTCTTTGAAAATAAATCAAAAGACTTCTCAAGTACTCGTGTAAATGGGCTTATGAGATTTGTAAAAGCCCAGTAGAAATAACAAAGCTTTATTCGAGCATCAAGTGTGAATGCATTTAAAAAATATATATATATATATATGATGAACAATGGTCATCAAATTCACCATAATTCTTTAAAAATATAAAATATTATATATATTTCCTTTCATTTTGTTGATAAAAGTTGATAATTGAGCTGTAGTATGATGCACTTAATGCCGATTGGACCTTCGCCTATATGCTGCTGGCGAACGAACAGATGTCACCTATACCAGCCGGTGAATGGTCTTAAACGTGGTCTTCGTGAACACACATCCTGCGCACAAATCCTCCGGTGAATGGTCTTAAACTAAAATACCCACCATACACAAGTTTAATTCTCAATAAATCTCAAAATTGACTTTGATACCAATTATTGAAGGGAATAATCTAATTAAACCTTAGCGGAAGCGTGAGAATCGGTTTGAGTTTATTTAGAATTAAATAATAATGAGGTTAAGCATAAATATACCTTAAAAATAATATTGAGAATATTCTGACGAATTTTTTCTCCTTGTGTTCCAACTCCAACGAGCTCCAAGACTTCCACAAAGTCTTCCTTCTATGACTCGACTCAAACAAATGACCAAAGAGGTTTGTGGGAACCTTTTTAAAAATAGAGAGGGGGAATGATAGGAGATTTAAAGAGTTCTTTTCTCTTATTCAGAATACACACAATGACTCACCCCTATGATCCTATTTATAGTGGCCTAAGACAAATAATTAAATAATATATTTTAATATCTAATATATTAAAATATATTTATCTAACCAATTTGAATCTTATTCAAACCTTTTTAAATTATCCTACAACATTTATTTCCTAATTTGAATTTAATTCAAATTTAATAAATATCTTTTCTTTAATGTATCTTAATACATTAATAATTTCTTTGATATTTAATGTATCATATACATTAAATATGTTTTCCCTCATTTAATATGTCAAATATATTAAATTTTAATTTGAACATTTCAAAATTTTCTCTCAATGAAATTGATCCCTATTTATTCATGTGAACTAGCAGGAGGACTTCATGGACCTACAGATTATAAGCTCAAATGATACAAAATTAATTAATTAAACTCTTTAATTAATCAGTTTTCATTCATTAATTATAGGGTCACTCCACATAGACCTAGAGTTGCACACTTATGCACTATAGGACAAGTTGTGTCCATGGATATAATCAATACATGCAAGTCGATCCTTCATGAGTTTTTCGTAATTACAGCTAGGTCAAAAGTCAGTTTTACCCCTGTAATTACATTTTGCACCTTAAGTATCATTGATCCTCTAATGAACAATTTGTTTATGATCCAACCATAAACTAAGTCCCTCTCGAGCTAGTGAGAGGGTGGAGCCCTATTGTTCAAGTCTCGAAATCAGCACTTAAAAGAACTACTCATCTACTTACCCTATAAGGGAATGAGTGAATTCCATCATGTGAGATTATGTTCCGAGCTCCCTATTTGGTCAAGTCCCCAAAATGGTAGGCATATTGAATCGGCTACAAAAGTCACTCTCACTCCTACAAATCAAAGGACAAACTCTCACATATAGGAATTCATAACTCACTCAAGATTAAGATTGAGTCGCGTATGATCATCTTGATAAAATATTAATCTTCTAAATTAACAGATTTATAAAGAGAGATTAAATATTTAGTGGTCCAGTGTTATACAAACTTATTGTATGAGATACCCCCACTCATATGTCTCCACGTGAACGATTTGGATCAAATCATTTGTAACTATTACAAGTGGGTCATATCAATAGTGTTACAAGGATAAAGCACCAAACCTTATCCATATACTATGACTCTTTAAGTCATTTCTTGAATATGATCCTCCCGTATGTCAACCACATATTGTTCAAGATTACAGTAATAACCCTGAATTTTTTATATAATGGATAATATTATATTACAAATAAAATAATTATTAATTATTAAATAAATCATTAATTACGAGGTTTTAAAGCATAAAGCCTAACAATTTAAACTGACTGCAAGGGAACACTTCTACCTGGTGCCCACCTAGGAGTTGAATCAACCAAACTTTTAAATTATAAGTTATTAGCTACTTCTGTCTAATTTGATTAAAAAAAAAAAATCTTCTAAGTGCTTTAAATCTATGAACTTTTTGATGCTTTGCCTTGGAATTTCAGGAATGCAGGGTTAGCAAAAGAAAAGTGAAAAAATGTTAGGAAGGTTGAAATGCTACAAATATGCGGCCATGTTCTAAGTCCCTTTTTGAACTAACAGGAAAAATGAAGAACTTAAAGGGAAGGGAAATTGCAACCAGCATGCGGCTGCAATATGGCCAACAGATTTAACTTCGTAGAGTTCAAAGATTTAAAGGAAGTGAAATTGCAGCGAAACTTGCAGCCGAATATTGATGGAAAAATGCATGATGTCACTTGACATCATTTAAAAGAAGCGGGAATAATATTTGGAATTTTTGAAATATATAAATAGGCTCTTGATTGACCTAGGCCAATATGTTTGAAAATTTGAACTTTCCAAATGTATTCCCATTTTTCTTACAATGCAAGCCTCATCGCTGGTGACCCTCCGAGCTTCGCCTCCAAGTATTCCAACTGGCAAATTCTTCCTGTTTTTTTTGTAGAAAGTGCCAACCAGTTTAAAGGAAGATTCTCGTGCATGTTAAACGCAAAATTTCAAGGCCAGGATGATTAGTTTTCATTAGAAAAGATAATCATCTAATCAGTGATCTATTAATTAACATCCATCACCCTCTACAACTAATTAACCATTTATCCTGTTGTCACTCGGGTAATTAATTAATTGAGCATTAAGCTAATCTAAATTTCCTCTGTTGAACTCAACTTAGACATACCTCAAATAACTAAAGAACACTAATTAAAAGCATTAAACACTAAATGCATAAATGAATAATAATATCAATTAAGCCACAATAATCAAATTAATTAAGTAAGGTCCATTTAACTACATCAAACCCATAGAATTTAGAGTCTACCTACTCATAATCCCTAAATAATCCTCTAAACTCTATTTACAACCATAAAACAGTAACTAAAACAAAGAAAAAAAAATGAAGAAATATGCAATTGGTAATTAACCATGCGCTTCCGACGTGATCTCCTTGGTCCTCGAGCTATGGATCTCCAATTCCGCTCACAAATGCCCCTAAAGGCCCTCAAGTTTAGTCTAGATTCGAGTTAGGGTTGTTTTCCACGGATTGGCCTCCTTTTTGGATGAAGAAGAAGCGATGAATAAATATTGCCTATCACGACAGTGTTGCAATGCTAGCAACGTCGTTACAACACTGTCCCAAAACACCGCCATTTTCTTGTGCGTGCGGAGGTAGCGTTTCAACGTTGTAAGTAGCGCTGCAATGCTACAGATGGAACAACTCTCCTTTGTGCATTTCTAGAGTTGTAACGCCACAGGGCAACGTTGCAACGCTAGCTCTCGAGTTTGCATAATAAAGTGAAGCGTCTCAACGCCATTTCTAGCATTGCGACACTACCCTTCTCATCCCCAATTGCTTGATTCTTCATCTCTTCTCTTCTTGGCTATCCAAAATGGCTCAATTAGCTCCAATATCCACCAAAATGCTCGCGAACACTCGATTTTGCTTCTTCCGCTCGGTTTCTACAAAATCAAGAGAAATACACATCAAAGTTCACTAATTCAATATAAAACTAGTTAATAAATGGACATAAATATAGGCACTAAATTAGTGCTATCAATATCAACTTTTACCCGAAACTTTCAATTTCATCAAATTGTATCTTAAACTTAGATAAGGTTGCAATTTTTACCTTAAACTTTACAAAATGCGACAAATCGTTGAAAAAAGTATTCTCATGTATGTCAAATGAAGTATAAAACATATATTTGGTAGTTGATAGGATTAGATAAATATAGCATTAGAGTTAGTCTTTTATTGAAATTTGTAAGTTTTGGTGGACTTATTTAATGGGTTTTGTGCATTAATCAATTTTAATTTTGGGCAAAAATTGATTTTTATAAAATTAGTGAGTTCTTGGAGTTTTCTTACATTATTATTTGTTAAAATAGTGGGAGAATTAGTGGCATTTCAATAGAGGGTAAAAATTGCAACACTTATTTATGTTAATTAGGGTCCAAATTAATGAGATTGAAAGTTTAGGGTGAAAATTGATACAACTTGCCAAGTTTATGGATAAAATTTGATTTTTTTCCAAAAAAAATTGAAGATTAAAAAAATTATAGATTACCATAGCATTCTTGATAGTGTAATTTTTTTATTATTATTTTTAAGGTAAGATACAATTATAATCTATTTTTTTAGTAATTTTTAAGAATATGTTTTTTAAAGAGAGGAGGACGGATTATTCACTTTTCATTTGACTGTCATAAGCTATATTTATATATAATATAATTATTTTAATTTAGTTATAAAGATTAATTACAAATATTATAAAAATATAGTATAGTATAAAATATACTTTATACAAATTATATTATATAATAGCTTTAATATTTGTTAAATCTATATATAAATAAAAATAGTCTAGCATACTCTAACCTAGTATTAATAGCCTAGCATAATAGGCTAGCTCTATACTGATGTATACTATACATTGTGCCTCATTGTGGATCAAAAGAAAAAAAAAGTAGATATAGTTGAATGGTAAAATTTCTCTTTGCGCAGATAGCAGGAAAAATTCACAACCATAGTAGCGATAAGGATCAATTTAAGTTAAGGGAATTGTAATGGATAATAAAAAAAATTATTAGAATATTTATAAATCTAGCAATGGTTTTTGAGATTTGCAAATATAGAAAAATAATTTAAATTTAATTTCTATTTTTTATTATTCTAATTTTACCATGGGTGTATCAGCAGGTATATCAATAGTATATCTGATATATTTTATATTTGGTATATGAGTAGTAGTATATATAATATACTTTATATTTAGTATATCAGTTAACTGATGTATACAAAATATAATCAATTATTACACAACTGATATACCAAATTTATCAGTCAACATGTGCTCATGCAGTTGTTGTTATTTGTGAACTTAAATTGAATCCTTATTCATTTGTTTCAAAGTATTATTTCACTAGTACATTGTCATCAACTTATAATGGTCCAATTTTTTCGGTTGGTAACCATTATGATTAGAGTATTGTAAAGGTTGATGATAATGTATAACCTCCGATTGTTAAATGTCAAACATAAAGGCCTAGAAAACAAAGGATACCTTCACAGTTGGTGAATTTGAAAAGGCTCTAATGTGACTAAAAGGCATTTTTATTGCTTAAGTAACCAAAAACTTGTTTAAAGTGAACTAAACATGTCGAACTCACCTCCAAGCACTCCCAAAGCTGATCTCAACTCCTAAATTGTTTAGGAATCATAGTCTTATATTGTGGTGTGAATAGTTCATTCCCATCACACTCATTTTGAATGCAATTTCAATATTATTAGTGTATCAATAGTATATCAACATTCATTAAAAATTCATTTCAAGTATAACATTGATGTATCAATAGTATATCATTATTACTCATTAAAAATGAATTTCAAGTATATCATTAGTGTATTAGTAGTACATCATCAATCGTTCAAAATGCAATTTCAAGTATAACATTGGTGTATCAGTAGTATATCGGCACTCACTCAAAACTTATTTCAAGTATAACATTAGTATATCAATAATATATTAATATATAAAGTATATTAGTAGTATATCACTGATATACTTTATTTACGTATATATGTACTTAATATGAAATACTTATTTACTATTGATATACTCAATGTTAGGTATATCAGTACAATGATATACCTAAAATGAAGTATATTAGTAGTATATCACTGACATACTACTGATATACTCCTTTTAAGATATAGCAGTTAGCTGACATACTCTATATTAAGTATATTAGTAGCATATTAGGGATATTTTGCATATTCGGTATATCACTAATATACTTCATTTTATGCATATCATTTCACTAACATACATAACATTAAGTATGTTAGTAGTATATTATTGATATGCTTCATTTTAAGTATATCTGATATACTTCATTTTAGGTATATCTGATATACTTCATATGAAGTACCGATACACTATTGAAATACAATATTCGGTATATCATTGATAAACTTCATTTTAGGAATATCATTTCACTAATATACCTAAAATAAAGTATATGAGTATAGTAGTATCACTTATATACTTTATTTTAGGTATATCTGATATACTGAATATGAAGTACTAATATACAATTGATATACTTCATACTAGGTATATCAATGAAATGATATACCAAAATGAAGTATATTAATACTATATCATTGATTTATTACTAAACAAGTGTATCAACAAAAAACTAATGACAAAAACCATTGATAAAATCAAGAATAAAAAATGGCTTTACAATTTGTGATCCTATCACAATTTGAAATACATAAAGGTGAAGGCGAGATTGAAGGAGAAACGAAGCCAAAGAGAGATGGTGAAGATGATATATGTGTATCGCGTGTCTATCAGTGGTTCAAGTTCTGACTCTCCGTTTTCAAATGTTTGCGTGTTTAAATGTAATGAGGCGAAACAAGGAGAAATAAATATGTTTGAATTGGAAAAAAACATAAACGCTTAGCAAAAATAAAGTATCTCAGTAGTATATCATTGATATACTTCGTTTTAGGTAAAACACAAGATAAGGTAAGGGGTTATTTTTTACTTTTCCAAGCTGTTGTTTGGGGTGGGGTTTTTTTTCTCCCATATTTGCAATCTTGAAAAAGTGTTGACACGACTTCAATTACCCCAATTATTTTTGCTAGTCTTGCAAGTGGCGGTTTAACATATTTAGATTGATGAATCTATATAATCCTCTCCCTTGATAAAATCTCTAATGTTTTTCCTATATTTTTATTATGGTTACTTTTATTGTTTCAAAATAAAATATATATCTATGCTCTTTCAAAAAAAAAAAAAAAAAAAAAGATCTATGATTTTTTTTTCTTTTTTGAAGAACTTTTGATGAAAAAAAATTCTATGAAATTTAAAGCTTGCAATTTTAGGATTCTTACTATGATATTTTATCAAGTTACTAATTAATGAACTTAGATGCAATTAATAAAGATGCCGTTTAATATAATATTTTATCAAGTTATTAATTATTGAACTTAGATGCAATTAATAAAGATGCCGTTTAATATAATATATTATCAAGTTATTAATTATTGAACTTAGATGCAATTAATAAAGATGCCGTTTAATATAATATTTTATCAAGTTGCTAATTAATGAACTTAGAATGGGTGCTCAAATAATAATAATAAATAATCATAATAATCATAATTCACGTGGCACATATCTTTAAATATTTAAATACGAGTTCCATTCATGATCCATTAAATTAAAAATCTAAACATTAAACATAGTTTTCTTGGACTTTTTTTTTTAATTTAAATTTTCACGTATAATTAAAGAGATATTTCCTTCCCTAAAAACCTCCCCATATAATGTAGGTTTTTGTTTTATTCATTATTTTTATTTAAGAATGGTGAAATTGAAGATCACGACCATTTTGTATGTCTAGCTTTCAAAGTATTTGAATTAAAAAATATATTTTCTTGGAAATTTAAAATAGAACAAGATAATGTAAATAAGATAGAAAGTAATTAATAATTGAAGACGTTGAATTGATCAAAGCCTAGTTGCTATTATTTTTCTCACAATATAAAGTCAATGCATTGTTAATAAATAGGATGATCTCGATTTTTCTTGAGTTGTGAATATGGATTTGGAAGGTGGAAAAATTGGAATACTTGAAGGCGACGATCTCCTCAAAGCTCAATCTCACATATGGAACCACATCTTCATCTTCGTCAAGTCCATGGCTCTCAAAAGTGCCGTTCAACTCGGCATACCAGATGCCATCAACCACCATGGCCCCAACCCCATGCCCCTCTCTAAACTTGTTTCAGCTCTCCAACTCCATACCCAAAAGACTGACTACATATACCGCTTAATGCGTGTATTAGTTCACTCGGGCTTCTTTTCAATACAAAAGTTGAGTGGAAATGGTGAAGAAGATCAAGGATATGTGCTTACAAATTCATCTCATCTTCTTGTTAAAAACAACCCTTTGACTCTAGCTCCTTTCTTGCTTGGTATGCTTGAACCTTGCCTCTTGGAGTCATGGCGGTTCCTCCCAGCCTGGTTCCAAAGTGAGGATCGAACGCCGTTTGATACGGCTCATGGAATGTCCTTTTGGGAGTATATGGGCAATGCATCGGCAGATGGAGGCCATTTTAACGCATCCATGGCATGCGATGCAAAGTTGGTCATAAGTATTTTGTTGGATAAATATAAAGGTGTTTTTGATGGAATTGGCACCTTGGTTGATGTGGGAGGTTCCACTGGAACTGTTGCTAAAGCCATTGCTGAGGCTTTTCCAAAAATGGAATGTACTGTGTTTGATCTTCCCCGAGTTGTTGCTGATTTGAAAGGGGAGGGGAACTTAAAATATATTGGAGGGGACATGTTTGAGGCTATTCCTCCTGCTGATGCACTTCTATTGAAGGTAAACTTCCTTTTTCTTTGTCCATATATGTGTGTTTGAAGGTCACGTAGTCAAATAGATTATTAATGGCTTGCCATCACTTTAAAACCAATAGATATATTTGCGAGTTTTTTTTTTAAAAAAAAATCGATCTCTATCCAACGAGAATAATAACCAAACCATGACAATCATATTGTGAATAATAATTTCTCCGCCATCCTTGTATGATTAAAAAAAGAAAAATTGATTTAACAACATGCATATTATGAGGTTTTTGTATGGTTCAATTAGATCCCATTTTTTTTTTCTAAACTTTGGTTTGTTAAGTGTGCAAATGGGATCTTTCTTTTCTTTTTTGTACAAACGAATTTTAATTTGCTTTAAATCAATTGGATTTTTCAAATTTTCGTATATAATGTTATGTTTGAAAATACAGTCTAGTTATAACCATAGCTAATAGGTGCTTATTCAAGCCCTGAAAGTGAATTGCTTTTGTTGAAGAGAGAGGCTAAATAATAGAAAAAGTAAAATGGATTTTTAAAAATGGTTAAAATGAAGTAATTTTAGCCAAGTTGCACGGAGTTATAAAAGATTCTCCTACAATATATGTGTTAAAGTGTGCACAATTGTAATATATATTATAATCAATCACATTTAATCTATCTTGTATCATATAATATCTAATGTGAAATATAATACTTACACATGTGACAAAACTAGTGGATACTACATGATTGGAGTGATGAAGAATGTGTGAAGATATTAAAGAAATGCAAAGAAGCAATTGCAAGCAATGAGACGAAAGGAAAAGTGATAGTAATTGATATGGTGGTAGGCAATGAAAAAAGAGATGATTCGATTGAGCACAACTATACTTTGATATGGTAATGATGCTTATGCTAGGTGGAAAAGAGAGGAATGAAAAGGAGTGGGCTCATCTAGTTAAAGAAGCTGGGTTTAGTGGCTACAAGATCTTTCCAATTTTAGGTGTAAGGTCACTTATAGAAATTTACCCATAGCGATGTCACTTTAAATGCTTACAATGACATGTTGGGTACAATTTAAAACTATTTTTATGAACAAATTATTTGTTGTTGTAGGTTGATTGTTATTGCCTAAATAAGAGCTATATTAGAGCTCTTAGGTAATTGGGAATTGTTGTAATATGAAACTTTGTACTCATAGTACGTTTCCACACTTTGTTTTTTCCTTTTGATCAAATGGGTGATTATTGTACGTTGATTATTGTAATCAAAATAAGAGGTATGTTTCGACACTTAATTATTTTGGGAAGATTTATGATAAGTTTGTGAAAAATAATAATTTGTTTAATATTGAAATTTATGTGAAAATATTCTATTTCATTAACTAACTCTCATCTAACTCATGTCTCATTATATTAAAAAAATTGGTTAAATTACAGATTTAGTCTTGAACTTTTAAGTTTATCTCTATTAGGTAATTTTTTGGTTTTTAAACATTTCTAATAAAGTTTTGAACTTTCAATTTTGTGTCTAATAGATTGCAAAACTTTAAATTTATTGTCTCATAAATTCTCAAACTTTTAATTTTTTTTTATGGGACTTTGACCTAATAAACATTTTTTTTTTAAAAATTCACGGATCTATTATATACAAAATTAAAGATTTAGGTCCCTATTAGACACAAAAATCAATTTTATGTCTGATAGATTAGTTAATTTTAAAAAGTATAGAATATGTCAAATGACCTATAAGATACAAAATTGAATTGATTAGACACTTTTAAGGGTAAATTTATAGCGATGAATGAGTTATAATAGTCTATGAGTTATAATAATGTGTATGAAGTTATATAATATGTATTTAAGATGCAAAATTATTTAGTCTAAATTATAATAGTCTGTGTTTGGGATGGAGAGTACTTCACATACTATTATAACCCACGCTTCAAATAACCCCTTAAGGTTTCTAGATTTATTAGATACAAAATTGAAAATTTAGAAATTTAGTTTAGACTTTGACACAAACTTGAAAATTTTAAGAACTAAACTTGTAATTTGACCTAAAAAAAATATTTATTGTCCACATATGCAAAAAGATGATAAACTTTGATTGACTTATATACAAAATAATCTTTGGACAAGATTACAAAATCGTGTTCCGTTTTTAACTTTTATTTATGCAATGGGTACAAAATGGATGGCAATCTTTAAACGCCTGTTCTACTTTTTGGCTATCCAAATTTTTGGAAAGACGATGGTGTAACATTCTAGGCCTAGGATTTGAACTACAAATTGGATGGTTAATAGTGTAATCTTGAACAATATGTACACTACACGAAAATATGTTTCTTCCGACGAGTTTTCTCCTGACGCGTTCCTCTCCTGACGTCATATAATGTGGCGTCAGGAGAAGGGGAAGAGTGTAACCCTTTGATATACCTAAAATAAAGTATATGAGTAGTATTATCACTGATATATTTTATTTTAGGTATATCTGATATACTAAATATGAAGTACTGATATATTGTTGATATACTTCATACTAAGTATACCAATGAAATGTTATACTAAAATGAAGTATATTAATACTATATCATTAATTTATTACTAAACAAGTGTATCGACTAAAAACCAGTACTCTATCAACAAAAAAACCATTGATAAAATAAAGAATAAAAAATGGCTTTACAATTTGTGATCCCATCACAATTTCAAATACATAAAGGTAAAGGCGTGATTGAAGAACAAATGAAACCAAAGAGAGACGGTGAAGGTGATATATGTGTATCGTGTTTCTATTAGTGTTTCAAGTTCTGAAACTCATTTTTTAAATGTCTGCGTGTTTAAGTGTAATAAGGCGAAACAAGGAGAAATGAATATGTTTGAATTGGAAAAAAAATATAAACGCTTAGGAAAAATAAAGTATATCATTGATATACTTCATTTTAAGTAAAACACAGGATAAAGTAAGGTTCTTTTTTACTTTTCCAAGTTGTTGTTTGGGCTAGGCTTTTTTTTTTTTTTTTTTTCATATTTACAATCTTAAAAAAGTGGTGACACGACTGCAATTACTCCAATCATTTTTGCTAGTCTTGCAAGTGGCAATTTAACTTATTTAGATTGATGAATCTATATAATCCTCTCCCTTGATAAAATCTCTAATGTTTTCCTATATTTTTATTATGGTTACTTTTATCGTTTCAAAATAAAATCTATATCTATACTCTTTCAAAAAAAAAAAAAAAAAAGAAGATCTATGAATTTTTTTTCTTTTTTGAAGAACTTTTGATGAAAAAAAAGTCTATGAAATTTAAAGCTCGCAATTTTAGGATTCTTACAATGATATTTTATCAAGTTACTAATTAATGAACTTGGATGCAATTACTAAAGATGCCGCTTAATATAATATGTTATCAAGTTACTAATTAATGAACTTGGATGCAATTAATAAAAATGTCGCTTAATATAATATTTTATCAACTTGCTAATTAATGAACCTAGATGCATTTAACAATCATTCACATGGGTGCTCAAATAATAATAATCATAATTCACGTGGCACATATATTTAAATATTTAAACACGAGTTCCATTCATGATCCATACATTAAATATAGTTTTCTTGGACTTTTTTTTTTTAATTTAAATTTTCATGTATAATTAAAGAGATATTTCCTTCCCTAAAAACCTCCCCCATATAATGTAGGTTTTTGTTTTATTCATTATTTTTATTTAAGAATGGTGAAATTGAAGATCACGATCATATTTTGTATGTCTAGCTTTTAAACTTGTTTAGGCAATCTGACAGGTGACTAGTGCTCGTAGTCAGCTACTTCTACTACAAAATGTTAGTATGTTAGAACAAATGTGCAAGTGACTGAAGGACCTTTTGAGAAAATAAGTTGTAAATAGAATAAAAATGTAACGACCCTATAGGCTCAACACGCTACCTAAGAGTCATTACTAAGTCACGTCGCTATATTACCGAAAATTTCGGCAGCATAACGGCGTAACTACGCGAAAACCAAAAATTTAACCCTTACCTGATAAGACATAGAAAAACACACTTCTAAGATTTTCAAACAACCTCCTAGCATCCAACAAACTTCTCAATATGATGCTAGGGTTCAAACAGCAGAGACCAAGTGAATTCAAACATATAAAGCCAAATACACGTGCACGATTTACAAAGAAAGGTTAAAAGACTTTGAAACATCCTCCTAAACATTTAAAAACTCGACATGAGTTCTATGTACATCCAGAAACATAAAAGAAGCAGAATAGCGATCGCTCGGCTCCCATGACTCGAGTAGCTGATCTCCGGTCACGCGCTAGGGCCGATCTTAGCCTTACCTGAAAACATTTTAAAAGGAAAAGGGTGAGTATTAACGAATAATACTCAGTAAGTAACTCATAGTTTCAAAGTAAGAGTTTCAATCGCATGCAGTATGTCATTTTAAATCATAAAACCATCGTAAACCATCGCTTTAGTAGGGGACCTAAAATTCGTTTTATAATCCATGTACTTTTCCTTGCGGCTCTCGTGAACGATTAAATTCTCCCGAGGGCCTCGTAAATAGTCCGAAGACTTAATTTTCCATCGAATAGAGTCCTCCCCTAACTCTGAGAGTTGAGCTCGAAAGCTAACATACATCGTGGAGTCCGAAGACTCAGCCCGAAGGCTACCATCGTGGAGTCCGAAGACTCAAGCCCGTCGGCTACCATCGTGGAGCACTCTCGAACCCCGGGAGCATAGAGAATCCGAAGAATCGGGTTCCCTCATAACCCACATAAAACTTTTGGGAGAATTATCGTCACGGCCTTACATAAATCTTTTCATGAGCACACAACACATGCATGAGGTCCCGCTTGTTTTAGAACATACTCATGAATGCATAAGTCAAGGCAATCGCATTTCAAAGACATACATATCATTTTCATTCTTTTTAACATGAAAACTCAAATAGAACTCGTGGAACTAGCGTATAAAGGAATATACATATAAAACATGATAATCCTCATTCATGAGGATTATTTGGCCTTTAAACTTAGTTATATCCGTGATTTTATTCATATTAATTGATGAAAATAAAAAATATTTGATTGAATTTAATCACTTAATTGATGGAGGTCCTCTAATTTAAGTAAGATGAGAAAGAAAATAAAAGAAGGAAAAATCTCACTTATTTAATGTCTTTGTGCAGATTTTTGAAGAAATGCAACAACAATGCAATTGCCTTGCAATTGCATTTTCGGCAAAC
The DNA here is from genome assembly GCA_033996785.1 of Trichosanthes truncata. Lineage (NCBI taxonomy): Eukaryota > Viridiplantae > Streptophyta > Magnoliopsida > Cucurbitales > Cucurbitaceae > Trichosanthes > Trichosanthes truncata. Next base: position 14,198,463 of record MU867261.1, on the reverse strand, counting down.
TTGGAAACCAAGGGAAAAACGTGATTCTCGGGGAGATTAGGAGCAGATTAGCCATGATTCCAGGGATTGATATGCCATAATTGATTATTGATTGCAAAGATTCAACCCTAGCTCAAAAACTCCTATAAAAGATGAAGGAAAAGCCGAAGAAGGGAGCTCGATTTTGGAAGATTTTAGTTTTTGTTTTTGGGTATTTTTTTTACTTACTGCAACTTTTCATTTTTCATTTTTCTTTGTTGCTGTTTTGCTTTAGTTTCTTGTAGATCTCAGTCCGAATATCTTCCTCAATCTTATCACAACGAAGTATGTGTTGGTAGAAAGCAATACTTATTCGATTGTGGTGATTTTCGGGGAGAAAAACTTTCTTTTGGAATTTGGGTTTAGTTTCTGTCGAGAGCAGCAGTTTTCATTTTGGGTTTTATTTCTTAGTTGTTCTTCTCTTAAATTCCTAGAATTCTTCCTCTCAATCCCACAACAACGAAAGTTGGTAGTGGTTAAGAGTGAATTTGCTCGATTGAGCCGAAGAGGATGGGTTTTTACGAAGAAGCTTTAATTTTCTGCATTTGAATTACTGTACTTTGGGCTACAAATCAGCCTCTGTTATCTTTTAATTCATCATTTTTCTTCCTGTTATGAATTTGAATTTCAGTTTCTCAATTTGAGTAGTTGGTAAATGTTACTTTTTGATGTTGAAATCGTAAAGGCTTACTGGAACGAGAGTTGTTGCTACAAGCTTGTTGTTTCTGGTTTGGGTCCAGCACTGTACTTCTGTCTTAGTCTTTTACGAACTAACTTTCCAATCAGCAAAGTGAATTCATTTTCCGTGGGTAATTCGGCAAGCTGAATCCTGGGGTTGTTTCCTTGAAATAGTCACTTGCATAGCATTTGCAATCCAATTGCATTTTCTCCCTTTGAGTTCTTTTAATGAATTTTTACCATTCTAATTTATCAATTCCAAATTATTCTATCATGAAGAGCTAAATTTCCTTTGGGATTCAAGTTTGTGAATGCCCTAGAGGAAAGATGTAAAGCTCGAGAGTAAAAACAATCTAGCTAATTCTTGGACTCAAGTTTGCTTTTGGTGAGTAAATTGTTGGGTAAAACTAGCTGGCCATCTAGTGTTGCTTGTCAAGCTAAAACTTAATACCGAAAGGGTTAAGGGAAGAGGATGTCGCAAAAGCAATGGAGGAAAGGGCTTAGACATAAGTCTGAAACATCGACCCTAGACATAGGGCGAGACTCCAAAACCACTAGAATTGTGCGCAAAACTATCTAAGTTAGATTAGCCATAGACATATAGGTTTAATCACTTAGTCTCCTAAAGATACTTCAAAGAAGGTCGAATGGGAGTTGAATTCGGTTTACTTAGTTCCTGAGTTAGCTACGATTGCAATTGCTTTCTTGTTGCATTTTCTTTCCAAAGGGGCATTAGCATACTTGAATCCCTCTTTATTTCCATTGAATTTTCAAATACATTTTTAGTTAAAACACCTCTCAAATTATTTTCATCCTTGGTTACTTTAAATTGCAAATTGCAAACAACTTTGTGCCAACTAAAAATTCATTTTATTAACCCCGTTCCCTTGGGTACGATACTCTGGAATACTTCCAGTTTCTTTATTACTTTGATCACGTGCACTTGCGTGTTAGCACCGATCAAAACACTTTCTTTCTTAAATACTTAACACGGGAAAACATAAACTTTCAAGGTAAATATAGGGCTAGCTCTAGGTTTCGAAAACTTCTTTCGTTGTGAGATCCCTTACCTTAAGTCTTTACTTACTAAAATACCCTTTCTCCACTAGTAATGAGCTTCTCGAGTCCCCACTCCAAGTACAATCCAAGGTCCTCGACAAATCACCTAAAAAGTGTCCTAAACAGGTCTTAAACCAACCGAATTACGCTAAAACGCATCCTAACATTAATAACTCGACGAAACGGACCAAATGGCAAAATTTACCCAACTCCGGTGAACGGCGGCGCGTGAAACTCCGGCGACGGCGCGTGGGACTTCCGATCGGCGCGTGGCCGGCGCGTGGAACTTTCGATCGGCGCGTTGTCTTCGAATTTGGACAGATCCAGCCCCTTTCCGGTCGGATCTACCCGCAAACCAACGATTTCCTGAAATAAACGACCCCGGCGAGGCAGAAACTGCAACACCAACGATTTCGGGGCTCCGGCGAAGCTGTGGCGAAACGGCACCGGCGAGGCTTGAGTTGAGCTCCACTCCGTGCCCGAGGGAGCTTCAGATCCGGCCGGTCATCGTGGGTTGCAGCAAAACGAAGGGGAAGAAGCCGGCGGTGAAGGACGAGCTCCGGCGAGGTTGCTGTCGTTCGGCGAAGACGAGGAAGAAAGGGGAGAAGGGAGCCGGCGGTGATGGACTGGTCGGAGAAGAAGAAGAAGACAGTGGATGGGTGTTTGGCCGAGGGAGAGAGAGAGAGAGAGAGTGTGTGTGTGTTCGGGAGGAAGAAGAAGGGAAAGAGAAAAGAAAAGAAAAAAAATAAAATAAAATAAAATAATAATAAAAATAAATAATTAAAAATAATAATAAAATAATATTATAAAATCAAAAATATCTTCTCTATAAATGACCATAATACCCTTTCCTTTTCCAAAAATCACCAAATTACCCTCAAAGCAAATAGATTCTTAATAAAACTTTACCAAAACAACATTTTAAACTTACCCAAAACGTCTCGGGTGTTACAAAAAAGCAAGTTTGGGGCTTTATGAATGGGTAAATGTCTTGGTAAAAGTAAAGCCTTTTAATCATGACAATAAACTGAAAGATTGAATCTTAGGACCAATGTAGGGTGAAGATGAATGGAGGACTTAATAAAAATATTTCAGGGATTGTAAAGACTAGACTAAGAAAAGCTATCACACACTCACTCAAGGAATGATTGAATCTAATTTTTTGCTTCTTGAGAATATTTTGTTATCATGAATCTTGGTTTTGTAATTCCTTTATCTTCAGGATTGCTAAGATTGGAGTCAATAGTATTATCTGTTGTTTTGATTTGCTCGAGGATTAGCAAATATTTAAGTTTAAGGGTATTTGATAAGTGTAGTTTATGATGCATTTTTTGGGATATTTTATTGCACTTTTAAAGGCCGTTTCGAATACTTTCATGCATATAAGTGTTCATTTTATAGGAATCGAGCAATCGAGGGTAAAATGGGTAAAGGAGAAGAAAAAGGGACAAAATAGTCATTTTGGAGGCAGAATTTGACATTTGGGCGAAAGAAGAATTGAAGAACAAGGTTACAAACTTGTGAGTGTGCAACGCCATCAATGGCTTTGCAAAGCTACCATGATTTTGTAAATATGGAAAAGGGACAGCGTTGCAACGCTGGCCCCTATCTATAAATAAGAAGTTTGTACATTCGTGTAAAAGGGAGCTATTTTTTAGAGACCAAAACCCTAATCTCGATTTCTATACTGTCTAAAGGCTTGGAGGAGAGTTTTGGAGTCCAAGGAGGAAACTCGAAGCTCGAGATCGTGGACATCACGTCGGGAACAAATGTTGGCACGCGACCTTAGTCTAATTTCTTTCCCTTGCTTTTTGTTTTGGATTTAGGAGTTTTGTTATGGACTCATGCATTGTTTATCTATGTATTTAGACAAGTAATGATTGTATGTTTAGAACTTTGATGATTTTGTAATTGAATGCTTGTACTATTATCTTTTATGCATTTCGAATTTTATTGCTTGAACCTTTGACCATGGTTTTGCATGTTAGGTTAGATTTAGCTTGAAAGCATAAATTTTGAAGGGAATAATCTAATTAAACCCAAGCAGAAGCATAGGAATCGGTTTGAGTTTATTTAGAATTAAATAATAATATTATGGTTAAGCATAACATACCTTGAAAATATGAAGATTCTTCTAGCGGATCTTTATCTCTTCTACAAAGTCTTCCTCGCTACTCAAACACAGGACCAAGACTTGTGGGAGCCTCTTGAAATAAAATCCACAAGGGATTAAAGAGGAAGAGGTCTAGAGAGAATTTCCTAATTCTCTCTATTGAGGATATGTGTGTTGTATCTAATGCCTCAACCCAAGGGTCCTATTTATAGAGACCAAGGAAAAATCTTTGTCATAATTAAAATATTATATTTTAATATCTAATATATTAAAATATATCTTATATTTATTTGAATCTAATTCAAATCTCCTATGATATTTATTTATTTGAATCTTATTCAAATTCTACAAATATCTTTTATTTAATATATCAAATATACATTAATTATTTTAATATTTAATGTATCAAATACAATAAATATATTTTCTTCTTTTATATTTAATATATCTAATATATTAAATATTAATTTGACCACTTCAAATTAAATATTAAATTTGAACATTTCAAATTTTAATATTTAATGTATCAAATACAATAAATATATTTTCCTCTTTTATATTTAATATATCTAATATATTAAATATTAATTTGAACACTTCAAATTAATATTAATTTGAACATTTCAAAATTTTCTTTCAACTAAATTGATCTTTTAGTGTTACTATGAGCTACCAAAGGGACCTTATGGACGTACAGATTATAAGCTCCAATGATACAAAATTAATTAATTAAATTTTTTAATTAATTAATTTTCATTCATTAATTATAGGTCACTCCACTATAGACCTAGAGTTGCACTCTTATGCACTGTAGGATAAGTTGTGTCCACAGATATAATCATTACATGAAAGTCGATCATTCACGAGTTGTTCGTAATTACAGCTTGGTCAAAAGTTCGTTTTACCCCTATAATTACATCTTGCACCTTAAGTACCATTGATTCTCTAATGAATAATCTGTTTATAATCTAATTATAAACTAAGTCCCTCTCGGGCCAATGAGAGGGTGGGGCCCATTGTTCAAGTCTTGAAATCAGCACTTAAGGGAACTACTCATCTACTTACCCTATATGGGAAGGAGTGAATTCCATCTTGTGAGATTATGTTCCCAGCTCCCTATTTGGTCAAGTCCCCAAGATGGTTGACATATTGAATTGGCTATAAAAGCCACTCTCACCCATGCAAATCAAAGGACAAGCCCTCATAGGCAGGAGTTCATAACTCACTCAGGATTAAGATCGAGTCGCATATGATCATCCTGATAAAACATTAATCTTCTCAATTAACGGATTTATAAAGAGAGATTATATATTTCGTGGTCCAGTCTTATACAACTCATTGTATAAGATACTCCCACTCACATGTCTCCACATGAATGATTTGGATCAAATCATTTGTAACTATTACAAAGTGAGTTGTATCAATAGTGTTACCAGGATAAGGTGTCGAACCTTATCCATATACTATGACTTTTTAGGTTATTTCTTGAACACGATCATCCTGTATGTCAACCACATATTGTTCAAGATTAAACTAATAACCTTCGATTTTTCATATAATGGATAATATTATATTGTAAATAAAATAATCAAAATTATTATTAATTATTAAATAAATAATTAATTATGAGGCTTTAGGGCATAAATCCCAACAAATTTATCCATAGAACAATAGATGCGTGACTAGATTTAATTTATCCATAGAATTCTATCATCATTTAATGTATTCTTCTTATTCTCTATGGAAATGGGGAGGCAAATTAGGGTTCTTGGACCCAATTCTTGATAACACACTGTTTTGGGGCATTTTGGGACAGCTTTTGGGTTGTTGATCATCCAATCGGAGCTCAAGATTGTGGTGGGTTGAACCGGGAGTGGAGGATCGACCTCGGTTATCGCTTTCTTTAGTTTTTCCCTTATATTTGTGTAGTCATACTATGGTAGATCTTAAGGTTTTAGTTGTTTTTATTGAGATTATGAGTTTCCAATTCCTTAATCTAGGGATTTTAATATAGTCAATTGGACCTCTCGTTACTAATTAATTAGCCTTTTAATATTGTCTTTTCTTATTAACTCATCTATGCAATCCATTCTTAATGCTTTTAAACTCTTATCCGAAGTTTAATTGATTAGTTTTCTAAATTGATACTCGACGGAGAGAATTTAGGCCCGAACATTGATTGCATGACTAGCGGTGGTTGCCGTGTGATAGATGGGGGTGACAAAATTACCATTAGAGGTTAAAAATAAAGGGAATTAATGCCATGAGTATTAATTAGGGCCACAGACATGTGGGTTAATTAATAAAACATGAGATTAGGATGAGATCGACATGAGATTCCTAGAATTAGACTTCTAGACTTATGGGTTATGTGATTAGATAATTTTAGTAGCTAATGAATTAGGTTGAGGGTCCAATTGGTGAAATTAAATGCCTTAGAGCGTCTACCATCACTTGTCTCGCTTTTATTTCAGCATATCCAGTTTTATTTTTCCATTAGTACAATTTTCCTCTCGTGTTATGCTTCTAAATAAAATTTAACACGATTATGTCCAGTATTCAAATGATTTTTAAACGATTCCCATGGACGATACTTTTTAACTCATAATCACTATATTACTTGGGCTCGTGCACTTGCGGTTGCGCAAATTACACACATCAATGGGAAAAGCATTCATAATGAATGAATCATTGAATTTATATTCCTTGTACCTAACTAAGATTAAAACGAGGTTCAATAGAGATGATTGAAATGATGATAGAATTCTCGAAAATGAGATATCCGATGAATATGAAGTGTTTAGACAAAGTGCACGACCATTTGGGGCTCAACTTTAATGACATTATCACTGGAGGAGAAGCAAATTACTCATTGGTATATCTTGAACAATTGTGCTGATATACATGAAGGAATGAATGTTTCACTCCACAACGGAAGCATTGGATCGTCTTTGATTTTATTTAAAATTAAACAATAAAATTAAGGTTAAGCAAAACATACCTTGAAAATAATATTATGGAGAATATTCTGACGGATCTTTATCTCTTCCACAAAGTCTTCTTGGCTATAACTTGAACACAGAACCAAGGCTTGTGAGAGCCTCTAGAAAGAAAATCCACAAGGGATTAGAGAAGAAGAGGTCTAGAGATAGTTCTCTAATTCTCTCTATTGAAGAGATGTGTGTTGTGTCTAATGGCTCAACCTAAGGGTTCTATTTATAGAGACCAAGGGTAAATCTTTGCCATAATTAAAATATTATATTTTAATATCTAATATATTAAAATATATCTTATACTTATTTGAATCTCATTCAAATCTCCTACAATATTTATTTATTTGAATCTTATTCAAATTTTATACATATCTTTTTTTTAATGTATCAAATATACATGAATTAATATATCAAATAGAATAAATATATTTTCCTCTTTTATATTTAATATATCTAATAAATATTAATTTGAACACTTCAAATTAAATATTAAATTTGAACATTTCAAATTTTAATATTTAATGTATCAAATACAATAAATATATTTTCCTCTTTTATAGTTAATATATCTAATATATTAAATATTAATTTGAACACTTCAAATTAATATTAATTTGAACATTTCAAACTTTTCTTTCAACTAAATTGATCTTTTAGTGTTACTATGAGCTAGCAAGAGGACCTTATGGACCTATAGATTATAAGCTCCAATGATACAGAATTAATTAATTAAACTCCTTAATTAATTAATTTTCATTCATTAATTATAGGTTACTGCACTATAGACCTAGAGTTGCACTCTCATGCATTGTAGGACAAGTTGTGTCCATAGATAAAATCATTACATGCAAGTCGATCTTTCACGAGTTGTTCGTAATTACAGCTGGGTCAAAAGTTCGTTTTACCCCTATAATTACATCTTGCACCTTAAGTACCATTGATCCTCTAATGAACAATCTGTTTATAATCTAATTATAAACTAAGTCCCTCTCGACAAACTAAGTCCCTCTCGGGCCAGTGAGAGGGTGGGGCCCCATTGTTCAAGTCCCGAAATCAGCACTTAAGGGAACTACTCATCTACTTACCTTATATGAGAATGAGTGAATTCTATCTTGTGAGATTATATTCCCAGCTCCCTATTTGGTCAAGTCCCAAAAATGGTAGGCATATTGAATCGGCTACAAAAGCCACTCTCACCCATGCAAACCAAAGGACAAGTCCTCACAGGCAGGAGTTCATAACTCACTCAGTATTAAGATCGAGTCACATATGATCATCCTGATGAAATATTTTAATCTTCTCAATTAACGGATTTATAAAGAGAGATTAAATATTTCGTGGTCCAGTCTTATACAAACTCATTATATAAGATACCCCCACTCACATGTCTCCACATGAATGATTTGGATCAAATCATTTGTAACTACTACAAAGTGGGCCGTATCAATACTGTTACTAGGATAAAACACCCAACCTTATCCATATACTTGACCCTTTAGGTTATTTCTTGAACATGATCCTCTCGTATGTCAACCACATACTGTTCAAGATTACAGTAATAACCTTGGATTTTTCATATAATGGATAATATTATATTGCAAATAAAATAATCAAAATTATTATTAATTATTAAATAAATTATTAATTACGAGGCTTTAAAGTATAAATCGCAACAATACAATCTTATCGCAAGTATGTTTTCAACATTGTAATGCTCAATTTCAAAGATGCAACATGATAGGACTAGAAAAGTCCTATTTTACCTTGCTAATCTAATGCTAGTTCATTGCTTTTTATGTGCTTTATTGTTGATTTTGTAGGAATTCGAGCATAAGGTGTATTTTGGAGCTTTTGCATCAAAATGGAGTTAATTCGATTCAATTTGGAGGTCATTTGAGTAACCGAGCATTAAGAAGAAGTGAAATGACCAAAACACCCCTGACCAGAGCATCTCACCCCTGTTGAGAGCATCAAGATGCTTAGAAGGCAGAATGCTAGAGAATAGGATAGCATCGAGACGTTGTCAGAAGTACCAGCGCACAAGCCTAGCTCGATGTTGCGGCGAGTCTCACCTCAACATTGGTAGCATCGAGATGCTGCATGTAGCGTCTTGAAGCTACTTCAATTTGTACAAAAGGAAAATTTTCCCAACTAGGTCATGGGTCTTATAACTTTCTGCCGCTATGAGATCTTCTTAGTTTATTTCTCTCTATTTTTGGTAAATTTAGGATAGTTTAGGTATTTTTTATTGAGTCTCGATGTCGAGCTTCACTGTTTTGATGGTCGACTAGATTTTCGATGCCAATTCGGGTGTATTGACGATAATAATGTATTTTTGTGAGATTTGTACTTAAATTTCTCTATCAATTTCAGTATGTTATTACCTTAATTCTCGTTTAAATGTATAAGTATGTTCGTAGAATAAACTGACAACTTATTCACGTTGATCATGTTAATGTATGCTAAGCATTGAGTAGCGACTAGGCCGGCTTATGTTTGCATCGTAGAGGTTTCTCTCTCATGTAATTTCCATGGTAGGCTTTAGAACTAGGAACGTGGGTTAATTAAATTAGATCGGCCAATCTAGTATAGTGTATTGATCTTAGTCAATCCCTCAAGCATAATGCAATTAGCCATGTTAGTATCGTACATTATCATGCCTAGCTATAACGAGTTAGTTTAGAAGCTAATTCAATGCTTGGATTAGCTTAATTAGGGGACCTAAGGTAGCTTAGGGGCTTTTTCGACTTTTTTGGTTGAGTCGATTAGGTAATAAACTCTAAAATTGAATCTCACGTTGGTTATCTATGATTGAATTTACATTATAGCTTGACGTACTGATAGGACTCAAAAAGTCCTATTTATCTAGCCTAAATCGAGTTAGTTTGGAGGTTTTAATGAGATTAATTGCCTATTTTGTAGGAAGTTGAGTCCAATGCATGTTTTGGAGCATTTTCAAGTTAAAACGAGCTAATTTGGAGGTCATTTGAGCAACTGAGTGAAGATTGGAGGAAAAATGACTATATTGCCCCAGTGGAAGCATCTAGATGTTGGAAAGACACTTGGAAAATGCTTGAAGGCAGTAGTTGCAAAACAGGACAGCATTAAGACGCTGTCACAACCAAGCATCGAGCAGACGTCACGAAGACGTTGTGGTGAGCCCCTTTGACATAGTGTAGTGTCGAGACGTTACCCACAGTAACTCAACGTTACTTTGAGTTTTATAAAATGTTTTCTTTCCATTTCAAGGTTCATGAGAGACGTTTTGACTCAGCCTTGATACAAAACCTTTACTTCTTTTCTGTATTTAGTCATTTTAGCTACTTTTAGTTAGATTTAGCTTAGATTATGGCTTCGGGAGTCGATCTCGCGGTGTCTGGCTAGAGGAAAACACCAATTCAAAGGTGATTCAGGCATCAATCATGTACTTGTGCGAGATTTGAACTTCAATTCTATATTGTACTCTATTATAGCTTGTTTTGCTTCTTGATTCAATTATAGAATGTTTTAGCATATTTGTAACGACCCTATAGGCTCAACACGCTACCTAAGAGTCATTACTAAGTCACGTCGCTATATTACCAATAATTTCGGCAGCATAACGACGTAACTATTCGAAAACCAAAAATTTACCCTTGCCTGATAAGACATAGAAAAACACACTTCTAGGATTTTCAAACAACTTCCTAGCATCCAACAAACTTCTCAATATGATGCTAGGGTTCAAACAGAAGAAACCAAATACACGTGCACGATTTACAAAGAAAGGTTTAAAAGATTTTGAAACATTCTCCTAAACATTTAAAAACTTAACATGAGTTCTATATACATCTAGAAACATAAAAGAAGCGGAATAGCGATCGGTCGGCTCCCATGACTCGAGTAGATGATCTCCGGTCACACGCTAGGGCCGATCTTAGCCTTACCTGAAAACATTTTAAAAAGGAAAAGGGTGAGTATTAACGAATAATACTCAGTAAGTCCATCATAGTTTTAAAATAAGAGTTTCAATCACATGCAACATGTCATTTTAAATCATAAAACCATCGTAAACCATCGCTTTAGTAGGGGACCTAAAATTCCTTTTATAAACCATGTACTTTTCCTCGCGGCTCTTGTGAACGATTAAATTCTCCCGAGGGCCTCTGAATAGTCCGAAGACATAGTTTTTCTGTCGAATAGAGTCCTCCCTACCTCTGAGAGTTAAGCTCGAAAGCTAACATATATCATGGAGTCCGAAGACTCAGCCCGAAGGCTACCATCGTGGAGTCCGAAGACTCAAGCCCGTCGGCTACAGTCGTGGGGGCACTCTCGAACCCCGGGAGCATATAGAGTCCGAAGACTCGGGTTCCCTCAAAACCCACATAAAACTTTTGGGAGAATTATCGTCACAGCCTATATAAATCTTTTCATGAGCACACAACACATGCATGAGGTCCCATTCGTTTTAGAACATAGTTATGAATGCATAAGTCATAGCAATCGCATTTCAAAGACATACATATAATACACTTTCTTTCTTAAATACTTAACATGAAAAACATATACTTTCAAAGTAAACATAGAGCTCGCTCAAGGTTTTGAAAACTTCTTTAGTTGTGAGATCCCTTACCTTAACTCTTTACTTACTAAAATACCCTTTCTTCACTTAGTAATGAGCTTCTCGAGTTCCCACTCCAAGTACGATCCAATGTCCTCGACAAATCACCTAAAAAGTGTCCTAAACGTGTCTTAAACCATCCGAATTACGCTAGAACACATTCTAACATTAATAACTCGACGAAACGGACCTAATGGCAAATTTTTACCCAACTCCGGCGAGCGGCGGCGCGTGACCAGAGCACGGCGGCGCGTGGGCTTCACGGCGGCGGCGCGTGGCCGGCGCGTGGAGTTTCCAATCGGCGCGTGAGGGCGCGTTTTGAGCGGATCTAGTGCGCTCGGGACTCCGGTGAGCTGATCGGTGGTTCACGAGATGCAAAACCGTCGAGGTGGCGTCCGGCGACTACTGAAAACGACTGGGGAGCTCGGTACTGAACAGATCCGGCGAACGCAGAAGAAGAAGAAAAGAAATCGCGAGCTGGGGTTGGTCGGCGTGCAGCTTGCGAGGAAGAAGACCGGCGGACGGCGAGTCTTCAACCTAGCGTGCGGCGGCGACAAGTTGCGATGGCGGTCGGCGATTGAGCAGACGCGAGAGGCGGACGGCTGCACCGGCGGCGTGGTTGGAGCTTCGCGGTTCTCGGACGTCACCTCCGGCAGCGGTGGACGTCTTCGGCGAGCGGCGCTGCGATGGAAGAGAAGTCCGCGGCGTGCGGCGGCGCGAACCCGAGGAAGAAGAAGAAGCAGTCGGCGTGAGGAGCTCCGGCGAGAGAGAGAGAGAGAGAGAGAGAGAGAGAGAGAAATCGGGAAGCTTCGGGGAAGAAGAAGAAAGAAAAGAAAAAAAAATAAAAATAAAAAAAATAAAAATAAAAATAAAATAATAAAATAATATTATATTAAAAAAAATAAAAAATATCTTCTCTAAAAGACCATAATACCCTTTTTCTCATTCCAAATTTCAATTTAACCTTCATATTTACTTTCTAAATGAAAATCATTCCACTTTATTCCATAATTTGAAATTAATGCCCGTAAATAAGCCGGGCGTTACATTCTACCCACCTTAAGAAAACTTTCGTCCTCGAAAGTGGCTAGTCTTACAAAACTTTGAATACATGTTCGCCTCTCAAACGTCACAACCAAACATTAGCCATCTTTCTTTTTGTTCTAACCTCAAAGCTCCTTTCATTGTGCCACCATCAGGGATACAAAACCACCATCTTCGAACTCCATTCCCCGTTCCATCTTATGGCACATAACTTATCATCATAAACTCTTAAGGACTCAAACGATCTAAGCTGTCACATGCTCAACTCCTGGATGAACTATATTTTAAGCTCATAAGGTTTCGAAAGGTTTCAAACCTTCTTCTGACACCCATAGTGCCTTGCAATCTTTCAAAGCAAAGTCCTTAGCTATCCCTACCAAACCATAGATCGAGTAGTTGCATTCGTAAACCTTTCAACCAATCCTGATGCAGACAATCACCTTACCCAACTACACTACACTAAGGCTCAACCAACCACTTTTCCAAGAGTATTACCATGGGCAACAACTCTCCAGCTTCACACTAGCACCCAAAATCCACCTTTGCTTGAGTTCCTGAAATCTCACTTCATAAGTCTCACTCTAAATGAACAACTGCATCATTGAGTCAATTAAGTTTAAGACATTACTACACTGGAGAGGTTCTAACATAGAAAGTAACCCATAAACCCAAGCAAACCATGCACCTTTCTAACTGCAACTACGCAAAGTCATTTGGTTGCTAATTTTGTCCTTGCTGGAACCACTAAAACCGATCCCTTGGTACCACAAGTCTTAGGAAAACCATCTTCTGACCTAGAGCTCGTATTCGAACTGAGACATTACCATCAATCATTGCTCCAAATCAAATGACAACTTTTCTCTATTTGCAGGGCTACCTTTACTCCAACTTGCAACATTACTAGCACCTGCATTTTCATCCTTATTTGCTGTTTGATTCTCAGTTCCTCTATTCCACCCATAGTTTGATCCAAACCTCAAGGACGACTTAATACTTTCCAATTATTGTGCTCATTTCTCTTGATGTCACCTTCCAACCTGATTCCTGAACATTCAACTTATCACCATCATCATTGCTCGATTTCCAACTCCGTCGTTGGCTATTCCATTCACTTTCTCGATTCTAGGACCTTGCACAACCACCACTACTCCAAACTCTATTCTCATCCAAACTCGAACTCCAGCTTGCAAGTTTATCCGCATTGTCACCATCATTTGAATCGCTTTCTGGGTTTCACCTCACACGACCTCGGCCTCCAAATTCAATTCTATCTGATCCAGACTTCCACTATTGCCTTGCCAAATTCATCCACTGAAGTCATATATATTCGAACCACTCCTTTTGTTTCCCTTTCCAACTATTTAGCAACACAGGCCAATAACCATTTTCAACTAGAAAGTTGCTCTCTTCATTTCCTTTGCAAGCCTAAAACAAAGTCTTAACGAAATTCTTTTCAAATTCTTGAGTTTCACAAGTTTAAACTCTTACCTTAGGAGTAAGATCTCACATGTTAAGCTAGGCTCCATAACCAAAGTCTCAAGTTCTTACCTTCAGCCAAAGCTTACGAAGTTCTAAGTTTCAAATACTAACCAAATTTCTTTCACCACATTTAAGGATTTCTATCCTCAAAGCACACCATACTTGAGTATTAGGCACCTCAACATAACCGTTTCCTTTTTATTTCTTGAGACAAACATATCCTTTCTATATCACCTTTCTCTTCCTTTACTAAATCCATTAAGTCTCTTTTCCATCACCGAGCAACACCTTTCCTCAATGAGAGGAACATAAAGCACATCATGACTATAGAGAGAAAGGTGAACAAGTTAAACCACGAGTACGGGGTTAATCCTTTCCAAAGTCTCAAATGACCTCACGAATCATCAATCATAATCTCTTTTGTTCTTATTTTCCATTCCTTCATATCTCCCTCATTTGGGGTTCCTCATTCCCCACCAATCCACTCTCGGATTAATTCAGTTCTAATCCCCTTAAACTTATAACTGGCCTGTTTTGGGGGCGTGATCACCACTTCTTTACGAAAACAATCAATATTAGCATGGTTCAAAACCAGCCAATCCATGCCTAGAATAACATCGAACCCTTCCATCTCTAGGACTATTAAATTCACATCCATCTCGTGGTCGGAAACTATCATCTTACCATTCTTAATCCCCTCAGTAGCTAATAGACTCAACCCCATCGAAGTAGCAACAGACAAAGCAGAGGGTAATGGCTCAAGTTCTAACTCAGCTTGTCTCACAAAAGACGCAGAAATAAAGGAATATGTAGAACCTGAATCAAATAACACAATCGCAAAATATCCCAAAACGGGAAGCGTACCTGTAACTACAGCATCTGAGTTACCAGCCTCCCTGCTGGTACTAGCAAAAACTCTCCCTTGCTACAGTGCGGGCCTATTAAGTCCTACTCCACCTGAACCCGAAGACTGACCTCTCCTATCTGGGAGGGTAGGACAATTTTCAGCTCTGTGTCCCTCCTTCTTACATCGAAAACACAACCCAGACCGCATCAGGCACTGACCCCAATGAAACTTTCCACATTCATTACAACGAGGTTTCTCCCCAATGTTAGGTCCCGACCTATTCACTTGCTGCCTCTGACTAAAAGCGGCCTGTGACCTCATAGACGACTGTGAAGACTGTTGAGAACGCTGGGGATTCGAGTTCGCCTGACTCCATCTCCTCTTGTGATCAGAGGATGACTGACTCGGGTTTTGGACCATAGGAATCTCACTCTGTTGGCCTGCAACAATAAACTCTGCTGTCCTTACCGCAGCAGCATAGTCGTGAAGTGCTACAGCCTGCACCACGCCTTTAACCTGAGGATCCAAACCCATTACAAAACGCTCCATTTTCTTGGCCTCAGTATCTACCAGCTCGGGAGCAAAACGAGATAACCTTGTGAATTCCCTCTCGTAGACGTCCACTGGACGTCGATTCTGTTTAAGTTGTAGAAATTCTTCTTGTTTCTTGTATCGTGCAGTCGCAGGATAATATTTGTTCCAGAAAACCTCTCTGAACATCGGCCACGTCACTACTCCTCCTCCTGTACCTATGGTCCTCTGAGCAGATTCCCACCATAGGTAAGCATCATCCCTCAGCATAAATGTGGCGCAAGAAACTTTATATTCATCCGGGCAACTCATCAACTGAAAAATGTTCTCCATAGAGAACAACCATAACTCCGCCACTGTAGGATCCCCAGAGGATCCATCAAACGCCCTTGGATCATACTTTCTAAAGTCTTTCAAGTGACGGGCTTGTAATGAAGCTGGCGTAGAAACTTGACCCATCTGCGCTAACTGGGTCGTCACGGTCGCTTGTACTAAGTTCTGCATCGCCTCTAACATCAATGACGCAACCGTAGGATTTGCAGGCTCCATAACTGGATCAGGTTGATCCTGAGCAACAGGGGAATTTGCCCCAGAATTCACCTCCTGTTCCACTGGCATCTCAGGAGGTAAGTCATGTGTTCTACCAGCACCACGTCCTCTACCCCGTCCTCTGCCTCTCCTTCTAGGCGGCATACTTAACAAACAAACATAAACAAGTTTAACCTCCACATCAAAAGGGATCACACTTTTCAACTTTTCTTAAACTTTCCTTAACTTAAAATACATTTCACATATGAATCATTTCATAAAAATAACATGCTTTTCAACAAACGAATTTAAAGGTTTACTTCAGAGGCGTACCTGCGCGATGACTGGAAATCACTACTTAGTCATGGGATACCTGATGCTTACGAAGTAAGCTAGTCTACAGAACCTATAACCTAGTGCTCTGATACCAACTTTAACGACCCTATAGGCTCAACACGCTACCTAAGAGTCATTACTAAGTCACGTCGCTATATTACCAATAATTTCGGCAGCATAACGACGTAACTATTCGAAAACCAAAAATTTACCCTTGCCTGATAAGACATAGAAAAACACACTTCTAGGATTTTCAAACAACTTCCTAGCATCCAACAAACTTCTCAATATGATGCTAGGGTTCAAACAGAAGAAACCAAATACACGTGCACGATTTACAAAGAAAGGTTTAAAAGATTTTGAAACATTCTCCTAAACATTTAAAAACTTAACATGAGTTCTATATACATCTAGAAACATAAAAGAAGCGGAATAGCGATCGGTCGGCTCCCATGACTCGAGTAGATGATCTCCGGTCACACGCTAGGGCCGATCTTAGCCTTACCTGAAAACATTTTAAAAAGGAAAAGGGTGAGTATTAACGAATAATACTCAGTAAGTCCATCATAGTTTTAAAATAAGAGTTTCAATCACATGCAACATGTCATTTTAAATCATAAAACCATCGTAAACCATCGCTTTAGTAGGGGACCTAAAATTCCTTTTATAAACCATGTACTTTTCCTCGCGGCTCTTGTGAACGATTAAATTCTCCCGAGGGCCTCTGAATAGTCCGAAGACATAGTTTTTCTGTCGAATAGAGTCCTCCCTACCTCTGAGAGTTAAGCTCGAAAGCTAACATATATCATGGAGTCCGAAGACTCAGCCCGAAGGCTACCATCGTGGAGTCCGAAGACTCAAGCCCGTCGGCTACAGTCGTGGGGGCACTCTCGAACCCCGGGAGCATATAGAGTCCGAAGACTCGGGTTCCCTCAAAACCCACATAAAACTTTTGGGAGAATTATCGTCACAGCCTATATAAATCTTTTCATGAGCACACAACACATGCATGAGGTCCCATTCGTTTTAGAACATAGTTATGAATGCATAAGTCATAGCAATCGCATTTCAAAGACATACATATAATACACTTTCTTTCTTAAATACTTAACATGAAAAACATATACTTTCAAAGTAAACATAGAGCTCGCTCAAGGTTTTGAAAACTTCTTTAGTTGTGAGATCCCTTACCTTAACTCTTTACTTACTAAAATACCCTTTCTTCACTTAGTAATGAGCTTCTCGAGTTCCCACTCCAAGTACGATCCAATGTCCTCGACAAATCACCTAAAAAGTGTCCTAAACGTGTCTTAAACCATCCGAATTACGCTAGAACACATTCTAACATTAATAACTCGACGAAACGGACCTAATGGCAAATTTTTACCCAACTCCGGCGAGCGGCGGCGCGTGACCGGAGCACGGCGGCGCGTGGGCTTCACGGCGGCGGCGCGTGGCCGGCGCATGGAGTTTCCAATCGGCGCGTGAGGGCGCGTTTTGAGCGGATCTAGTGCGCTCGGGACTCCGGTGAGCTGATCGGTGGTTCACGAGATGCAAAACCGTCGAGGTGGCGTCCGGCGACTACTGAAAACGACTGGGGAGCTCGGTACTGAACAGATCCGGCGAACGCAGAAGAAGAAGAAAAGAAATCGCGAGCTGGGGTTGGTCGGCGTGCAGCTTGCGAGGAAGAAGACCGGCGGACGGCGAGTCTTCAACCTAGCGTGCGGCGGCGACAAGTTGCGATGGCGGTCGGCGATTGAGCAGACGCGAGAGGCGGACGGCTGCACCGGCGGCGTGGTTGGAGCTTCGCGGTTCTCGGACGTCACCTCCGGCAGCGGTGGACGTCTTCGGCGAGCGGCGCTGCGATGGAAGAGAAGTCCTCGGCGTGCGGCGGCGCGAACCCGAGGAAGAAGAAGAAGCAGTCGGCGTGAGGAGCTCCGGCGAGAGAGAGAGAGAGAGAGAGAGAGAGAGAGAGAGAGAGAGAAATCGGGAAGCTTCGGGGAAGAAGAAGAAAGAAAAGAAAAAAAAATAAAAATAAAAATAAAATAATAAAAATAAAATAATAAATAATATTATATTAAAAAAAATAAAAAATATCTTCTCTAAAAGACCATAATACCCTTTTTCTCATTCCAAATTTCAATTTAACCTTCATATTTACTTTCTAAATGAAAATCATTCCACTTTATTCCATAATTTGAAATTAATGCCCGTAAATAAGCCGGGCGTTACAATATTAGAATTGACACCTGATAATTCTCATTCATGAGGATTATTTGGCCTTTAAAATTAGTTATATTTGTGATTTTTATTCATATTATTTAATGAAAAAATAAAAAGTGGTTGAATTTAATCACATGATTGATGGAAGACCTTTAAATTAAGTAAGTTGAGAAAAGAAAACAAAAGAAGAAAAAAATTCACACTTACTTAATGTTTTGATGCAGGAATTTTTCGGAATGCAATTGCAGTGCAAGTACTATGCAATTGCAATCTAGACAAATCTAGAATTAAGGAAAAAAACGTAGATTTCGGGATTTTGAAGGAAAATTGACCCACGATTTCAGTAAGATAATTAGCCATGATTGTCCATCAACCAAGAGGGAAACCCTAGCATGAAATCCCTATAAATATTGAACAAAGAAGCCAAACAAAGAATGCTCTATTGGAGAAGATTTTCGTTCACGTATTTTTGGGTATTCTTACTTTCTGCTATTTTCATTTTTAGTTTTTTTTAGTTTCTGTTTGTATTAATTTCTTCTTCATCTTAGTACGAATCGCTTCCTCAATCCTATCTCAATGAAGTTGATGTTGGTAAAGAGCAAATCCTTATTCGATTGAGCTGGATTTTAGAAGATTTTCGTTTATGTTTTCTGGGTTTCTTCACCTACTGCAGCAGATTTTTTTTATTGCTTTTAGTTGCTGTTTTTGTTGTATTTTCTCTACATCTCCATCTCTAAACTCTTTCTCAATCCTATCTCCATAAGATTTGGATGTGGTTATGAACAAACTCTTGTTCGATTGAGCCAAAAAGAAATGGGCTTTTAGGATGGTTTAGTTCTCTTCGATTTCTGCACTTTTGTTTGTGAGTTTATGTTAATTGTGTTAAAATAGCTATTGGTTCGCTTTTCAATTTTAGCAATTGTAATTTCTGTTATTTGAAATTTGAAAAGCTACTGTATATATTTTGAATTTTGCATACATATATACAAGTTTCTTTAAGTAATTTTATATCTTGAAATTTTGAACTTATTTCTTTAAGCTACTATATTGCTTTGTATTCGCAATTTGTTGCATTGTTTACCTTGATTATACCAATGAATTTTACTAATTTACATTTACTGTTTTCAATTTATTCCATCATGAAGAGCTAAATTTCCTTTAGGATTCAAGTTGTGAATGCCCTAGAGGAAAGATGTAAGGCTCGATAGCAAAAACAATCAGCTAATTCTTGAACTATTGTTTGCTTTTGGTGAAATTAATGTTGGGTAAACCCTAGTTGGCCATCTAGTGTTGCTTGCCAAGCTAAACTTAAAACCGAAGGGGTTAAGGGAGGCGGAAGTCGCAAAAGCAAGGGAGGAAAAGGCTTAGACATAAGTCCTGAAACATCGACCCTAGACATAGGGCGAGACTCCAAAACCACTAGAATTGCGTGCAAAAATATCTAAGTTAGATTAGCCATAGAAATATAGGTTTAATCACTAATCTCCTAAAGATACTTCATAGAAGGTCGAATAGGAGTTGAATTCAATTTACTTAGTTCTTGAGTTAGCTACGATTGTAATTGCCTTTATGTTGCATTTTCTTTCCAAATGGGCATTAGCATCTTGAATCCCTTTTTCATTTTCATTGATCTTTTCAAACAATTTTTCTTGTAACCAAAACACCTCATAAATCATTTTCACCCACGGTTACCTTAAGTTGCAATTTGCCAACGATTTTGTGCCATTTTTATAAATTTTATTAAAATCTGTTCCCTTGGCTAAGATACTCTGGAGTACTCTAGTTTCTTATTACTTCGATCACGTGCACTTGCGTGTTGTAGCAAAAAGTCCGATCAACACCTCTTACGTGTTTTTAACATTCATTGCTAGCTAGAATTTTGTTTATGCTATGTATCGATTTCTTGAACATTTAAGTAGGCCACGTCGTGTGTGCATAGTAGGAGTGCATCCCCATGTAGTTGGCATGATAGGCTTTAGGAGCAAAATATCATTCTAGATTAATTTGGTTTTGTCCAATTAATTAGGTTGTTCAAATCAATCCTGAGCTTAATGCGATCGGTTTAGGGGGTATGGAGCACTATCGTGCTCAGCCCTTAGAGTCTATTAAGGACTAAAGAGATGCTAGGTCGAATTAGTTATTTAAGGGATTAAGGTTTTAGGCAGCTTTTCTGTGAAGGCCGATTAGATGCTAAATTGAGTACATAGCTTGTTTGTATATGTTTTCAATGATCAAAATTACATGAGAAACGCCCCGATGAACTCCCGAATTGGTGTGTTTGGTAAGATTGTTAGTTTCTGCTTTTAACTTCTTTTGTCTATGCACTTAAATTTCGAGCAATTTACTTTCTAAGCACAAATCCCACCTTCCGTTCCGATTAATTCAAAGAAAGAAGTTAATAACTGAATTTTGCCTCCCTGCAGATCGACCTAGCCACTAAAACTACAAATATTAGTTCGTCCATATTATAAATTTATTTAACGGGTCTGACTTGTCCGATCAAATTGGCATTGTTGGTGGGGATGCAATTTAGCTATTTTCTTTCTTTCTTTAGATATTTTTAACCTCTTTCTCTTGCTTTTGTATTTTTACTTGAATTTTTAAAAGCAAGAAAGCAAAAGGAGAGTGAAGCTGAGATGTTAAGAAAAGTATTTCAATAACCTTAGTGGAGCTTAAACGAGGAAAACCATGGCCGAGTGCACTTTCAAAGAACTAGAAGCTCCATATTGGAATCAACAATAACCCTTCTACATAGTTTACCCTGAAACCCAAGGTAGCTTTGAACTCATATCTGGTTTGATTCATTTATTACCTATTTTTCATGGTAATACAAGTGAGAACCCATACCAGCACCTTAAGGAGTTTCATGTGATTTGCTCAGGAATGAAGCCTGTCAATGTCATCGAGGAGTATATTAGCTTAAGGGCGTTTGCCTTCACATTGAAAGACTAAGCAAGGGATTGGTTGCACTACCTAGCATCAGGTTCCATCACTACTTGGAATGATATGAAAATGGTATTAGTACTTTCTAGCTTCCAAGGTTAGGAGCATCAGGAAGGAAATATGCGGGATTATGCAGGAATATAAGGAATCTCTACATGACTACTCAGAGCGTCCGAACACCTACGAGCGATTTCCCACACCATAAGATTTCTGACTACCTACTAATCCAGTACTTCTATGAAGGCCTTCTTCCAGCTGACAGGAACTTGATTGATGTGGCCAGTAGAGGATCTTTGGGAGATAAAATGGCTACAGAGGTGAGGGAAATCATTTTCAGCATGGTAGAAAACACCCACCAGTTCGATTGTACCATAAGAGTAGAGAAATAGATAATTGAATTAAAATTTCAGTTATCTAATCTTGCTTCTCTTGTGTAGAAACTTATTGAAAATCAAACCGCAAATGCTTGCCCTCAAACGCGAAGGTTGAACAAGTGAACGTAGTGGGAGGCTGCGAAGGACCACAAGCATCGAGTTCAAACTCGGGTATGTGTTCTGATGAGTTGATGCAAGTTTTAGCCACTAAAAATCTTCAACTTTAATAGAGCACCACCCAATCCAACCAGGCCACAGCTACCTGGATAAAAAGCATGGAGAACATGATGCTCCAACTTGCCACTGTGATGAATAAGTTAGTAGATGGTAAGTAGCCTGAGGTGACCATGAGTGAGGTTGCCAAATTCAATAAACCTGAGAAGTGGTAAGGAAGTCCCATCCAAAACCCCACCTAAGGAAACTCGGTCTAAAGAAGAGAGCACAACTCCTGAGATGCAAGAGGAAACAAGGAGTCTTACACCACACTGAAGAGGGGTAACTTTCAATCCTCCACTGAATTTAAATTTGTATGTTCCTAAACCTCCTTTCCCAAGTAGGTTCGCAAATGGGATCCACAATAAATCTAAAGAGAAAAAAGAGCGAGCTACTGCAAGAGCTGTTGTGAGAGAGAAACGAGGTAAGACCCAAGTCCACCCTTTGCCAAAAGAGACAAAAGAAAAAAGGAACAAGAGTTAAAGAAGAAACCAAGTCTGAAAAGGAAGAACAACTTCCCTCACCTTCACCGAAAAATAGGACCAAGTTTGATCCTCCACTTGATTTAGATTCTCATATTCCTAAAGCTCATTTTCCAAGCAGATTAGCCAAACCAAAAAAGATCACAAAATGTTCAAATTAATATTTAATATATTAGATATATTAAATATAAAAGAGAAAAATATATTTATTGTATTTGATACATTAAATATTAAATTTTGAAATGTTAAAATTTAATATTTAATTTGAAGTGTTCAAATTAATATTTAATATATTAGATATATTAAATATAAAAGGGAAAAATATATTTATTGTATTTGATACATTAAATATTAAATAATTAATGTATATTTGATACATTAAATCAAAAAGATTTATAAAATTTGTATAAGATTCAAATAAATAAATATCGTAGCAGATTTGAATGAGATTAAAATAAGTATAAGATATATTTTAATATATTAGATATTAAAATATAATATTTTAATTATGGCAAAGATTTACCCTTGGTCTCTATAAATAGGACCCTTGGGTTGAGCCATTAGATACAACACATATCTCCTCAATAGAGAATTAGAGAATTCTCTCTTGACCTCTTTCTCTCCAATCCCTTGTGGATTTTCTTTCAAGAGACTCCCACAAGCCTTGGTCCTGTGTTCGAGTCATAGCTAGCAAGACTTTGTGGAAGAGATAAAGACATGCCAGAAATATCTCCATATTTAATCCAAGTAAGTTTGCTTAACTTTATTTTTATAGTTTAATTTTAAATAAAATCAAAGACGATCCAATACATCCACTGCGGAGTGAAACGTCATTCCTTTCAGGACTAATATTAAAGAAATCACAAAACACTAATGTATAGGGAATCCTATCGAGAGAGAAAGCATCATAGTAGTAACCAAGATGGCTTTTAATGGCAGTCGTTTAGATTTATATAAAAAGACTCTCCTAGCTAAAGTGTTTGAGGGTCACCTAGAATGCCTAGGATTACGAGACATGTCTCATCTTTGCTAGGGCAAGTGGGATAACATGTTAGGTATAGAGTATGTCCTAGGATACATATCTCGCGCGGCTTTAGTGCAAGTGGAAGATTGTTGGGATTTATGCCCTAAAGCCTCGTAATTAATTATTTATTTAATAATTAATAATAATTTTGATTATTTTATTTACAATATAATATTATCCATTATATGAAAAATCCAAGGTTATTAGTGTAATCTTGAATAGTATGTAGTTGACATATGGGAGGATCATGTTCAAGAAATAACTTAAAAGATCATAGTATATGGATAAGGTTTTGTGAATTGTAGCTGTACTGTAATAGCATCGTTTCTGTCTTGATTGAAAGGATGATGCAATGAGCTGGAAATTTAATGCTGTATATGTTGAGTGGGTTTTCCATGTGGTGATGATGTAGTTTCTGATCTATCACTTTCATCGACTGCAATGGTGTGAGATTGTGTGGTTGTTTTACAAACAATAGGTGGAGATAGAAATTTGAACCTTTAATTATATTTTTTGGTTAAAATAATGATATTTTAACTAGTTAAACTATGTTTAGGTTGATTTTTTTCCTTATCATTTATATGCATACATAGAGATTAAAGTACATTTAATATTTAAAATTTATGTAATTGATCAAGAATGGATTTAATCCTAAACGTCTCTTAATAAACTATGAGCCACAATATTTCAAGCTTGATTCATAATAAATCTATTGGGAGAAAATTATATAATATGCAAAAGCAACAATCAGTAATATTTAATCTCCCTTTTAGCCAAAATAAATTAGAGTCACAAAAAATATAAAGAGATAGGAAAAAAGAGAGACACTGAAAGCTATAATGGTTCACCCCACACTCGAGACTATGTCTAGTTTTTTGCAACTGCAGGTTCTACTAAAATTCTGGAGAATACAAGAAACCCTCACAACCGCGCTACATATTAAACTAACACTACAACAAATTAAGGATATAATGACAGTCAATAAAAAAAAATGCAGGTGGAAACGATGACGGACAAGAGAAAAACATGGAAAAATTTTAAAAAAATAAAAATTCACCTATAATGTCGGTCATTGACTGACATTAAAGGCCGATTTTTTTACTTTACTTTTTAGCATCTTATCTCCTCTCACAATTCACTCTCTCTCCCTGAAAACTTATTCCAGTTCTCTCTCACTCTCACCAACAACGCTCTTCCTCCCTCATCTTCACGCAAACACCGTTCTCCATGCATTTTTGTCTCATGGGTTGCTGTGAGTCAGCCGCTTTGTTCACCGTGGGTTGTAGATCTGAGGCAGGGGAGGTTGTAGTTGTTCTTGGGTTGTAGATTTGAGGTCGAGTGTCTGTGAGGTGGTAGATCTGAGGCCGTGTGTTCGTGAGGTGGTAGATCTAAGTTGTTTAACTGTTGTGAGGCTGTGTGTATGTAGCCCTTTTCTTTTATAAGCTTTCCCTCTATCACCTCGCAACTTGTGTTCCCGTACAAAGCGGGGTCTTGTGGAGACTTCCAGAACCATGGAATTCAATATCTCTTCCTTTCTCTCACTGTTGTTGTTTAGATCGCTATGAAGATTTGTTTCTGTACGTTGATATTGTATTTGATTCAGGTTTTCTTGTTTTTTCGAGTTGTAGATATGAGAGTTTTGCTTAGTCGATTCGGCCATTTCAAAGTTGTTTGCGTTTCTTGGCTTTGTTTTTTCAGATTCAGATTGTTTTGCTTTTACATTTCTATGAATTGTGCTCATATTGTCGTTTGGCAGAAATGAATCTGTCGCTTCACTTTTTCTTGATGTTCTTAGCTTTAATTACAGGTTAAAACATCTCGATCTAGTTTGGTATGAAACTTTTTGTTGATTATTTCATGTTTTAATGTCTTTTGTAGTTTCCTTGTTTGATCCGTTTCTCGAAATGTTTGACACACTGACATGATAACAAGTTTTTAATTTAAGTTTAAAGCTGCTGACCCTTTCTTGATTGAATGGTCAGCAGAGGATGATGATAACTCATTGTCAACGTTGCTTCCAAATGGTACTTTCTATTTCTTTCACTTTTGATATTTGCATCAATATGATCTTTAATTTGAAAAAAAAAAAATCTTTTGTTCGTACCTTTGGCATTACAAAGAGTTACATTGTTTAAAATCAATGTGGGTGATTGACCCTGATATAGCTACAATGACCAAAGATTAAAAATACCAAACTTGCAATTTGGGGTGTTATGACTTTTTCTAAAGATGGGATTTTTAATGTGAATGGATGGCTAGGATGTGATCAAAATTTGATGATACTTTTTGGAGTAGGGTGTCTCTGATTTTTGTAAAGGAAATAAAGGGAAGTTGGACCGGTCAAAGCTAATTATTTTGCATGCTTAAAGTTATTGAAAAAGACCACATTGCTTTGTGAGAAGTGGGGGTTTTGAAAGCGTTTAGTTTTCTTTGTGGATCCTCAAGTTATGAGTAGGTGGATCATTACTTTTCTCTCACATTCTGCAATTCAGGTTGATTATTTTCTTCATTTTTCTTTTTTCCTCTATTTATAGTTTCCTTCATTTTTTGTTAAAGCCTGAGAACATGGTGGTTGAAAGATCTCCATTGAAGGTTTACTCATGGACCAGCACTTGTGCTCATCGTGTTCAAATTGCCCTCAACTTGAAAGGTCTTTTATGTTTCCTTATTTTCCTTGTGATTTCTTTGATTTTGATCATCTTGAAATCGTTTATTAGCTAGATTTTTTTAATTGTTTCTTCTTCTACTTCTTTTTTTGTTCTTGTTATTGTTCATTGTCGGTTACTTTTGTCACTTTTCAGGGCTAAAATTTGGGTACAAAGCTGTTGACATTATGAAGGGAGAGCATTTGAGTCATGGTAATGATATATCATCTTTCTGTCATCATCAATCTCTGGTCATCGCTTTATTTCATTTTCTTGTCAACTTCTCTTTCATCAACTTTTTAAATTTGCAATTTCACTGTTATGTCTACTTATTAGTGAGGACTAAATAGTCTTGATGAAAAAAGTTTATCTTTGCTCTTTATTGGATTGGACTAATGGGTTAAAATTGTTTAACTTATATTTACTAATTTTGTTGTTTCAACTCATGCAAGCATCAAACTATTATAGTGCAAAATAAACTAGTTGGTGTGACTCCATGACCTTCTAGAGCCTACGAACTAAACTTATTTTGTGATGTCGATTCTTATTAACATGTTTGTAGTTGATTTTAAACTTTTTGATTATTGTTTTGTAATATTGATACTTGGTAATATGTTTGGAGTTTATTGGATATGGTTGTATGGCTATCCTGCAGTTATGGTAACCAATGAATTGTTTTGAGTGTAGGTTGGTGCTTAGAGATTGATTTGAGGATAGAGGTTGAGTGTAGAGGTGGGTTGGTGCTTAGAGATCGTTCATAAGTTTTGTTAAGTTTAGTTCAAGTTTGTTTAAGTTAGGTTAAGTTTAGTTTAAGTTTGTTTAAGTTAGGTTAAGTTTAGTTTAAGTTTAGTTAATTTGGTTGAATGTATTTGGTGCATAGAGTGTTAGTATTCGGTTTGTTTGAGTTTTTGTTCATGATTGTTGAGTTTTAGATGCTATGTTCATAAAATTTGAAAAGTTTTAGGTAAATCTATTGTGTTTTGTAACTTTGGTTACTTAGTAAAAGTTTTGGTGGTTCATTCCTTTTAAAAAGTTAGTTCAATTTGGATGTTTTTGTTTATAAGTTTTGACTTTATGCCTCATAAAGTTTAGATTGTTTTAGTTCGTTATAATTCGATGGGTTTAATTGTGTGAATATGATAACTTTTGAGCTTGAGTTTTGATATGTTTTACAAGCTTTGAGTTTATTTCATTTGATTGTTTTAATTCATTATGTTTTGTAACTTTTTTGACAACTCTAAGTTAAGTGTTTTGGGTAAATGTGTTTTTAATTTTTGTTTTGATAAAGTTACTTATGTAGTTTTGTAATTTGGGTTTACTTGTTAAATTTAGAGTAATTTGGTGTTATTCTTGTAAAGTTTTGATTGTGTTAGTTCGTTGGAAAAAGTTACTCATTATGATAGACACGTGGGTGTAACCTTTGGAAGTTAATTGTTTTAAAGTTTTGATTGTTTTTTGTTAAGTTTGGATGGGTTTAGGTGTGAATATGATAATTTTTAAGTTTAGGGTTGAATTGTTTTAGTTCGTTATAATTCGTTACAAGTTAGATGATTTAACTGGTATGTATAGTTCTTCGTTGGTATATATAGGTTTCTTTTAAACTTTATGTGATTTGTCCTTTTCAGTGTTCTCATTTTTCATGTGAGGTTCATAGGTTTTCTTTACATAATACAATTTCATTTAGTTCTAAAAATCAATATACTGCTGGCTATTCCATTATTTCAAACAAGTTTGATATTCGGCTGCTCCAAGTTCTTGAAAAGTTGATAAGTTGTGTCTTTGAGCTTTAGTTCCTATTGTTTGTTTAATAGAATTCATAAGTATTCAATTTTACGGAGGTGATTTTTTTGGTGCTCGAGTTGGAGGCGCTATTCATATGAAAAGTTTGACAACGTTGTAGATTTGTGCAATTCAAAAGCATCCAAGTTAGTACAATTTTTTGTTCCATTAAGATAAGTTGGTTAGATTTTATACATTCATCGTTAACATTTATATTGTTTTGAAACAAAGAATTTCATTGACTAACCTATATGGAATGTTTTTTTTGTTTTTGGCTTAGTTATAGATAACCATCTTTGGCTCATCTCTTATTCTTTAGAGTATTGTTATGTCTCTAAACTATAGGTTCAAAATGCCCTTTACTACTAGTGGTAGATGCCAACCGAAATTCTAGTAATTTGTGTTTGCGTTTCATTGATCTAGGTTGATTGCTTCCTTTTTCTTTCAATATTTTGGTTCCTAATTCTTTTGTTGCTTTATGTAGTCATTGATTCAAAAGAAGGATAGAAATTCTTTGTATTAATGTCGTAAAGGAAATTATTTTATGATACGAAAAAGAAAAGAGTGCAATGGATTTGCCTTATGTAAGATTTGTTTAGAATCTACTTTTAGAATGAGGCTTTAGGTTTGATAACATGTTTCTTAAATTCTCAATTGCTTTCCAATTTTCAGTTGCAAGTTCTTTCAAATCTCTTATGATTTTTTGTAAGAATTATTATAATATAAAAGCATCCCTAATTTGTGATTCTAACTCTTCTATATATGTTGACAAGATGATTAAGTGAAAGGCAAACATTGCACATTGCCTACAATTTTCAGGTGACTGGTGTGACCTATTCTTAGGAAGTAAAAATATGCATTTAACATATATTTTGTATGGCATGAAACATTGTGAAAGAAATTGGATCTGTTAGTCTTCACAATTCTAATGTACAATGCTTCAAGGCTCTAGGCATGCTATTTGAACAAAATCAAGTCATCTCCTTTGGTAATCGATTATAAGTTGCTAACATCTTCCCTTTTTATTCGTAGGTTAAGTACTTGCAGATTTTAGCAATTTTGCTTATTTTTGTAAGTTGAATATAGGAACAAAGAGTCATATTTGTATTATGTATATATAGGGACAAAAAGTCATATTTGTATTATGTATGTGTATGTATAGAGAGAAATTTTGTGTTTTTTTTAGTTCAATAACAGAAGTGTATTACATATTTTATATTTTATTAATTAAAGTTAAGTTTGTGAAGTTACATATTGTATAAAAATGTAATACTATTGAGATTTTATTTTGTACATAGGTTGAGAAAGAGAAATATTGTTGGTTAGCCACGTTTGCAACCAATTTTTTTTATTAAATTATTGACAAAAATTGACGGTCATTGCTTGCATTGAAAGCCACTATTTTTGACATTTAATGACAGGCATACTTTTAATGACAGACTTTTAATGACAGATAAATTTTTAATGACGAACATTTAATGACGGACACACTTTTAATGACAGACATTTAATGACAGACAAACTTTTAATGACATACATTGACTGACATTAAAAGTTGTCTGTCATTATAAGCTACGATGATGGGCGACTTTTAATGACAGACATTGCCCAATATAAGTCAACCGTCATCGTAGCCTACAATGACACACGAAAAGATGTCGGGCGCTTGTCCGACATCGTTTCCCTACAATGACGGGCAATGCTTATCATTAAACCCCAAATTTGTACTAGTGTAACTTTCAATAGCCCAATATAAGGGAATAAGGAAAAAGAGAGACACCGAAAGCTATACTAGTTCCCTCCAAACTTAGGACCATTCAGTCTTCTACAACTGCAGGTTCTATTACAATTCTAGAGATTACAAGAAACGTAACCTTCACAACCATGCTACAAACTAACCCTCAATACTCCAACGAAAGCTATTGACTTCCAAAAACCATAACCCGATAGCTTTGGATAAACAACAAATGACTAACCTTCAATCCCATAAAACAAAACACTCTTTTTCTCTCTCAAAATCTCACTGGCAAACTGCACAAAAAACTCAATCTTACTCTCACTATATATAACCTACAATTGATAAACAAGCAAAAAGGCAACTCACATTCTGTCTTAAGACTTGTCGTAGGCACAATACAAATATACATACATACATATATATATATATATATATATATATATATATATAAAGCCACATGGGCTGAGGCCCATTAATGAGTTAGGTCAACAATAGCCTATATATATATATATATATATATATATATATATATGTTGAGATTTATGCCCCAAAGCCTCGTAATTAATGATTTATTTAATAATAAATAATAAATGTGTTTATTTAAAATATAATATTATCCATTATATGAAAAATCCAAGGTTATTGGTGTAATCTTGAACAGTATGTGGTTAACATACGGGAAGATCATGTTCAAGAAATAACCTAAAGGGTCATAGTATATGGATAAGGTTGGGTGCCTTATCTTGAAAACATTATTGACACGATCCACTTTGTAATAGTTACAAATGATTTGATCCAAATCATTCATGTGGAGACATGTGAGTGGGGGTATCTTATATAATGAGTTTGTATAAGACTGGACCACGAAATATTTAATCTCTCTTTATAAATCCGTTAATTGAGAAGATTAAAATATTTCATCAGGATGATCATATGTGACTCGATCTTAATACTGAGTGAGTTATGAACTCCTGCCTGTGAGGACTTGTCCTTTGGTTTGCATGGGTGAGAGTGGCTTTTGTAGCCGATTCAACAAGCCTACCATTTTGGGGACTTGACCAAATAGGGAGCTGAGAACATAATCTCGCAAGATGGAATTCACTTATTCCCATATAGGGTAAGTAGATGAGTAGTTCTCTTAAGTGTTGATTTCGGGACGTGAATAATGGGACCCCACCCTCTCACAGGCCTGAGATGGACTTAGTTTATGATTGGATCATAAACAAATAGTTCATTAGAGGATCAGTGGTATTTAAGGTGCAAGATGTAATTACAGGGGTAAAACAAACTTTTGACCCGACTGTAATTATGAACAACTCATGAAGGATCGACTTGCATGCAGTGGTTATATCCATGGACATAACTTGTCCTACAGTGCATAATAGTGCAACTCTAGGTCTATAGTGGAGTTACCCTAGACTTAATGAATGAAAATTAATTAATTAAAGAGTTTAATTAATTAATTTTGTATCATTGGAACTTATAATCTGTAGGTCCATAAGGTTCATTTGCTAGCTCATAGTAACAATAAAAGATCAATTTAGTTGTAAGAAAAATTTGAAATGTTCAAATTAATATTTAATATATTATATATATTAAATATAAAAGGGGAAAACATATTTATTGTATTTGATACATTAAATATTAAATTTTGAAATGTTCAAATTAATATTTAATTTGAAGTGTTCAAATTAATATTTAATATATTAGATACATTAAATATAAAAGAGAAATATATATTTATTGTATTTGATACATTAAATATTAAAATAATTAATGTATATTAGATACATTAAATAAAATATATTTATAAATTTTGAATAATATTCAAATAAATAAATATCGTAGGAGATTTGAATGAGATTCAAATCAGTATAAGATATATTTTAATATATTAGATATTAAAATATAATATTTTAATTATGGCAAAGATTTTCCCTTGGTCTCTATAAATAGGACCCTTGGGTTAAGCGATTATAGACAACATATATCTCATCAATAGAGAATTAGAGAATTCTCTCTAAAGCTCTTCCTCTCCAATCCCTTGTGGGTTTTCTTTCAAAAGGCTCCCACAAGCCTTGGTCCTGTGTTCAAGTCATAGCCAGGAAGATTTTGTGGAGGAGATAAAGACCCGCTAGAAATATCTCCATATTTACCCCGAGTAAGTTTGCTTAATCCTACTTTTTTAGTTTAATTTTAAATAAAATCAAAGACGATCCAATGCTTCTGCTACAGAGTGAAACGTTCATTCCTTCATAAAGTACAAGAATCTTAAATACTAAGATTAGTTGATAGAAAGTGGGATTGTATCCCAACTCTTAATACCAAGTACAATTGTGTGAAATTGTGCTTCAAGAGGAGAAACAAGACCTTGTTAGACATGGTCACATCAATAATGAGTTACACACCATTACCAAACTCTAGTTAGGATATGCAATGGAGATTGCATAGTGAACATTATTCTCTCTAAAAGTGTCTACAAGACAATTTTGTGATTATAGAAGAGTAGTAATGTTAGTTTACAACACTTCAATAGTTAGGATTTTAAGCATATGTGTTGAAAAAAAATCCAAAGAGGATGAATGTGTTAAAAATATGCCTAAGTGTAGGTCACTTCTAAGGAGTACAAAATGATCTTTTATATAGCTCTTAAAAAGAATAAGGTATTTATATGAAAAATATCATTTTTCTATATGGAATGTCAAATAAAAGACTACAAACTATTAATAAGGTGAGATAGTGTTAATAAATTGGTCCCAAGTGAAGCCACTAAATAGTTAACAAAAGTGGTTAACAATTTAATTACATTGAAAGTCAAATGGATCCTAGTCATGAATTATGTAAGCTTCATCGTAGTGGGAGAGTTATGAGATGACTCAACCTTTACAAGAACTTAATTGAAGCCCAAATTGTCCTATTAGATGACAAAGTTGAATGCTTATAGCCCTCAAAGTAAGACTAATGTAAAATGTTTAAACCTAATAGGAGAAAGTAGATTGTGAGTAAACTTCCTCACTTGTTGTCATACTGAAGTCTGTAAACATTATTTAATTCATTGTTGTATATGGGATATGAAAAATGAATGTTTAGCATTCTTTTATGAAAAGAAATCTTACATAATGCATCTACACAAATCAATCAAAGATGTTTATTTTCAAATATCAAAAGCAAAAAGTTTGCGAAATAGTAAAGGTTCATTTATGAAATGAATTTTACAATTACATATTTGAATATAGGGTTTGATAAAAGTATCAAAACCTATGACTTTGGATAAATATTAATAAAGCTTGTATAGACAAGAAAATTATTAATTGCTTAGTGGATTTTTTTCTCATGTTTTTTATGTTATGATATTTTACTCATTATGAATGATGTAAGATTTATATCTAACATAAAATTCAAAATGAGTTATTTGGAATGACTAGGTATATTTTATATATCCAAAATTAAGATTTGAAGGACAAAATATTAACTTTGTCTCAAACATTTTATATTGACGAAATTGTTTGTCAAATATTTGATATTTATGTCTAAGGAAGAGTATCATAAGACAACCTCAAATGTTGAGAGCATATGATTAATTATCTACTCTAAGTAGGAGACAATTAATGCATAAATGAGACTTAACAATTAATATACAGTTGGTTAGCATATATCAGTTAAACGAATGGTATGACCATTAAGTAGAAAATTCAAAACTTTCTCAAATTATCTATGGATAATGAGAAATTTTTGTGTATGGAGTAAAAGATTTGATCTTTACAAGATACACTAAATCTTACAAAGATTTAGGAAATCTATGTTTAGATGAATTTCACCCTAGGTGGTGGAGTATGGTATTCAAAGTTACATTGTTTTGCTTATGAAGCAACAAAAAGACTTGTATGACTAAAATAGTTCCTTAAAGATCTGAAAAGTGTTTCAGATGTGATTTAGTTTATCATCTTTATTATGATAATAATGATGCAAAGACTAATATTAAGGAAATCAAAAAACACCAATATATAGGGAATCATATTGAAAGAGAAAGCATCATGGTAGTAACAAAGATGGCTTTTAATGGTAGTCATTTGGATCTATATAAAAAGACTCTCTCAGCTACAGTGTTTGAGGGTCACCTAGAATGCCTAGGATTACGAGACATGTCTCATATTTGTTAAGGCAAGTGGAAGAACATATTGGGTATAGAGTATGTCCTAGTATACATATCTCATCGGCTTTAGTGCAAGTGGGAGATTGTTGGGATTTATGCCCTATAGCCTCGTAATTAATTAATTATTTAATAATTAATAATAATTTTGATTATTTTATTTACAATATAATATTATCCATTATATGAAAAATCCAAGGTTACTAGTGTAATCTTGAACATTATGTGGTTAACATACGGGAGGATCATGTTCAAGAAACAACCTAAAAGGTCATAGTATATGGATAAGGTTGGATGTCTTATCCTAGTAACACTATTGATATGACCCACTTTGTAATAGTTACAAATGATTTGATCAAAATCGTTCATGTAGAGACATGTGAGTGGGGGTATCTTATACAATGAGTTTGTATAAGACTGGACCACGAAATATTTAATATTTCTTTATAAATCTATTGATTGAGAAGATTAATATTTCATCAGGATAATTATATGCAACTCGATCTTAATCCTAAGTGAGTTATGAACTCCTGCCTATGAGGGCTTGTCCTTTAATTTGCATGGGTGAGAGTGGCTTTTATAGCCGATTCAATGAGCCTACCATTTTGGAGAATTGACCAAATAGGGAGCTGGGAACATAATCTTACAAGATGGAATTCACTCCTTCCCATATAGGGGTAAGTAGATGAGTAGTTTCCTTAAATGCTGATTTTGGGACTTAAACAATGGGGCCCCACCCTCTCACTGCCCTGAGAGGAATTTAGTGTATGGTTGGATCATAAACAAATTGTCCATTAAAGGATCAATGGTACTTAAGGTGCAAGATGTAACTATAGGGGTAAAACGAACTTTTGACCCAACTATAATTACGAACAACTCGTGAAGGATCGACTTGCATGTAATGATTATATCCATGGACACAATTTGTCTTACAGTGCATAAGAGTGCAATTTCAGGTCTATAGTGGAGTGATGAATGAAAATTGATTAATTAAAGAGTTTAATTACTTAATTTTGTATAATTGAAGCTTATAATCTGTAGGTTCTTAAGGCTCCCTTGCTAGCTCATAGTTACACTAAAAGATCAATTTAGTTGAAAGAAAAATTTGAAATCTTCAAATTAAATTTAATTTGAAGTGTTCAAATTAATATTTAATATATTAGATATATTAAAAGAGGAAAATTTATTTATTTAATTTTATACATTAAATATTAAAATAATTAATGTATATTGGATACATTAAAGAAAAGGTATTTATAAAATTTGAATAAGATTCAAATAAAGAAATAAATATCGTAGGAGAATTTAAAAGATTTGAATAAGATTCAAATAAATTAAATATATGTATTGTAATATATTAGATACTCAAATATATATTATTTAATTATGGCAAAGATTTTTCTCATATCTCTATAAATAGGACATTTGGGTTGAGCCATTACAACACACATCTCCTTAGTAGAGAATTAGAGAATTCTCTCTAGACCTCTTCCTCTCCAATCCCTTGTAGATTTTCTTTCAAGAGGCTCCCACAAGCTTTGGTCCTGTATTCGAGTCATAACCAGTAAGACTTTGTGGATAATATAAAAAGCCGCCAGAAATATCTCCATATTATCTCCATATTTACTCAAAGTAAGTTTGTTTAATCTTATTTTTTTAGTTTAATTTTAAATAAAATCAAAGACGATTCAAAGCTTCTGCTGTGGAGTGAAACGTTCATTCTTTCAATATAATATATATATATATATAATCAAAGACGATTCAAAGCTTCTGCTGTGGAGTGAAACGTTCATTCTTTCAATATAATATATATATATATATATATGACCTAATTGATTAATAGGCCTCGGCCCATGTGGCTTTCTTCCCTCTTTCCGCGTGTGCGTCAATCCGAGAGCGTCTGTCAAAACCAACGTAGCATCGAGACTCTCTAACTAGCATCTCGACGCTACGAGCTCTGTAGCAATACTTCTATGTTTTCAATCTTGCATGTCTCCTTGGTCTGCAGCCTATTTTTGGCTCCATAAACCTAACAATATCCCACTTGGAGATAAAATACGACTGTCTTCCACTGCAACAAAACTCTAATCATCTTGGCAAACTCCAAGGCCAAACTCTCACTATAACTATTATTTTTGATATTTTTGTCAAACTTCATGGCTCAAAATAGTTTAAAAAAACAACAAACGCATAAAAACAAGCAACCATCAAAATATAACTATAGCTCATCTTTGCTATCCCCGAGGTATGGGCTAGTTGCGTGGATCTATCTCCCAAATGAAAAAGACAAACACGAACTCCCACTTAAGCTGCTAAGTGGTAACTCCTAATATCTTCTTCCAACCTTAAAAATTGTTCTTAAAGAAGATACACTCTGTGAATGACTTGAATCCTCTATTCAAACATGTTGTCAAGCTAGAGACCTGACCTTTGACCTTAGAACCTTTTTTGGCCTTCCACTTCAATGTCTCCATTCCCCTAGGTGACTTCTTCAATTCATTCAAGTGTCTGACAATAGGGAGTCACAATTGCCATTAACTTTCTCTCCTGGACTTTTTGAAGTCCCACATTGGCTAAGAAAAAAAGTGGTCATGGGTATATAAGTGAGGACAATTATCTCTATTGATATGAGACCTTTTTGGGAACTAAAAGCAAAGCCATGAAGACTTAAGATTCAAAGTGGACAATATCATATCATTGTGGAGATAGTTGAAAGTTTAGTTATCCTTATCAAAATCTTTCTTTTTAACTTTAATTAGTAATGTGTTAATTAACCTTAATAGTGCCTCTTGATTATTTTCTTTTCTTATCTTTTTTTAGTGTATCCTTTGATTATTCTTTATACGCATACGAATTAGTTTACTATTTAATGTTTAAAATTTTAATAGATCAATAATGGAACTCATATATAAAATGTCATCAATGAATTGAATATTTTGAATATTTAAAGTTCAAAGGTAAGATAAAATATTATATTAGAAATCAGAAGATTGGAAGCTTTAAAATTTCGTCGATACTACATATAAACGAGGTCATGGAGGACAAACCTTTTTTTTTTTTTCTGAAAGAAATGAGGCGAGAGACTTTCTATGCCAATCTTGTTTTTTTTTTTGTTTTTTTGTTTTTTTTTAAATTATTTATAATATATTTATGTTGCTCCTTTTTTAATTCTTAATGAAAATTGTTAATCTAATTCTTAATGAAATTGTTCATTCGTTGATATGGCGTTCATAATGAATAAATTATTTAGTTCATAAATGTTCATTTATTTCTATTATTCTCTAAAAAATCTAATTTATTTCTATTAGTCTAAAAACCCCTTAGTGATAGACTTTTATCACTGACAGAGTCTATTAGTGATAGACTCCTATAACTGGTAGTCTATCAGTGATAGAAGTCTATTATTGATAGACTTCAATTATTTAAAGTCTATCAATAACTATCACTTACTGATTTCAAAATAATCAATAGAAGTTTATCAATAATTGTAAGCTATCGTTGATAGACTCCTTGCACTTATAAACTCCATAGTGATATACTTCTTTCATATGAATTTAAGTCCTTTCATATTTAATCTTCTATTTGGTATTGTTTGATGTTTAGATGCATCCAAATTGTTTAATTGGTTTAGTTTGCTTTTTTTTCTTTGAATTATGCTTCTTCTAATATGTTTGGTTTCCTGTTTGGTTGGATTATGTTTTTTCTTTGTTTGGTTGTTGATTAATCACATTAAAATGTTGCATCATGATGTTTAGTGTTGGGTTTTATGTCCTAAAACTCGTGGTTTTGTAAACTGAATGTATATTCTATTTTACTATAAAGATGTTATTGAGGTTTATTCAGTAAATGTGTTATTGAATAAAGTGAATTGTGTATTCTATAACCCAAATTCAATGAACTAAGTACCATTGGCTATAGTATGTATACTTGAACTTTATGTATGACATAAAAGTGGATCAAGTTCGAGTTATAGCCAGAACGGTCTATAGTATAGGGATAGGGCTGGGTACCTTATCCTGGAGACACTATGGACGCGGCCCACTTTGTATAGTACTAACGATGTGATCCTGAATCGTTCATGTGGAGACATGAAAGTGGGGGCGTCCTATGCAATGAGTTTGCATAAGACTGGACCGCGAAATAGTCACTTAGACTTTATAACTCCGTTTACTGTCTTAACTGACTATATTCATACGATGATCTAGGTAACTCGATCTTAATCCTGAGCGTGCTATGAACTCCTGTTTATTCGGGATTATCCTTAGATTTGCATGGGTGAGAGTGGCCCGAGATCGCCGACTCAATAAGCCTCCCATTTTGGGGATAAGACCAGGTAGATAGTTGGGAACATAGTCATGCGAGATGGAATTCACCTCTACCCGCTTTAGGGTATAGTAGAGAGGTTGTTCCCTTAAGTGCTGACTCCGGGTCTTGAACAATGGGCCCACCCTCTAGTTGGCCCGAGAGGGATATGGTTTGTTGGTTGGACCACAAACCAAATTGTTCATTAGAGGATCAGTGGGACTTAAGGAACAAGAAGTAATTACAGGGGTAAAACGGTTTATTTGACCCAGCTGTAATTACGAACGACCTGTGAAGGATCGACTTACTAATCATGGTTATAGCGAGTGGACAGAAATATATCTACAGTGAGGAGAGTGCAGCCACTGGGCTTTAGTGGAGTGTCCCGGTGGTTAACGAATGTTGATTAGCTAGGCTAAAGAGTTTGGCCGGTTAATCTCGTATCGTTGGAGCTCATGATCTGTAGGTCCATTAGGTTCTCCTTACTAGTTCGGACTATGCCTTGTAACAATTTGAGAGAAAAGAATTTGAATTGTTCAAATTCGAATTTGGTAGAAAAAGTTAATTATATGCGATATACTTAACGTATCATAGCTTAATTATGAATTAAACTATGATAAAGAAGTGTTGGAAATATTTAAATATGATTTAAATATTGGTTCGGTTTAAAACATGAATAGGGATTCATGTTCGAACGTTCGTTTTGAGAAATTGGGATTGGTCCAATTATTTAATTTGATATTTGATATTAAATTAAATATTTATTTAAAATTAATTAAATTGTTTAATTAATTATAAACTGATTTTAATTTAAAATTAATTTTATATTAATTTTGAATTAAAATTAAAAGATAATTCAAATTCATTTGGAAATGAAATATGGACCAAATTCATAACTTCATGACTAAGCTTCTTGTTTGAAACTTATCTTCTTTCAATTGGCTTCTTCACTAAGCTTCTTGTTTGAAGCTTATTTTCTTTCAATTGGCTTCTTCACTAAGCTTTTGGTTTTCTATAAATAGAGAAGAAACACAATAAAAAAAAAAGGATTAGTAAAAAAAGAGATTTTTGAAGAAAATTCTCTAGCTATTTGTTTAAGACCTTTACTAATTCTTCTCCCAAATTCTCTTAATCAAAGATCCCACAATCTGTTCCAAGGCCTGAGGATAGTAGGGAATACTCTAGAGGAGGTCCACAACTCGTTTGTGTTCAAAGAAAGCCCACGGATTAAGAGAATATTGAGCTACAAAGGTTTGTGTTCTTATTCTCTGTTTTTCCAGTTTTGAGCATGTTTTTTGTTTGATAAAATTGATCAAATTAGAGTGCTTAAGATCAAAAATTGCTTCCGCATTCTTAATATTAACTCCATCAGTTTAGTTGATAGACTACCATTGTGAGTGAAGTCAATAGAAGCCTATCACTGATAGACTTCAATCAAAATGGCAATTATTGCTGATTAGGTGTTTTTGTACTAGTTTATCAGTAATAGATTTTGCTATCATTGATAGATTTGTACAAAAGATACGCTACATGTGATGAATGAAGTTTATCAGTAATAGGCTTCTATCACTAATGAAGTAATCGCAGTAAATATAATATTCTATTTGATTTTGTTTGATGTTTAGTTTCTTCTATAAATCTACTTAGCACTATAATATCATGTAATACAAATTAGAGATAATCCATTTCCATACTCAATATTAGATCATATACTTTTGACTTTCATATTACATACAAATCAGCGAGAGGCCATGTAATGCAAACGTGAGTCCATGGGAAGACACTTAACACTTAGATTTAATTTTGACTTTTAGCATTGAAGATTGAAGTGGTTTTTTTCGTAATCGTTGATTAGCTCTTGTTTCTACAATTGAAGTCTATTAGTGATAAACTTCTATCATCGACAGAGTCTATCAGTAATAGTCTCTTATCACTGATAGAGTCTAACAGTGATAAGTCTATCATTGATAGATTTCAATTATTTAAATTCTATTAGTGACTATCACTTATTGACTTCAAAATAATAAATAGAAGTTTATCAATAATAGTAGGCTAAAATTATTCAGCCCTTCTACTTCATTTATTTATTTATTTATCATTGATATACTAATAAATGAAAGTGATGAGAAGCATGATGACGAGGAGGAAGATGAAAAAGAAATAGAAAATGAGAATGAGGAAGAAGAACAGAGATGACCAAAGAAGCACATGACAAAAAGAACAACTGGAAATGCACAATGTACTTTACCTAACTTATGAATGTATCACCGTTGCAATTATTGTTGATTAGTTGTTGTTGTACAGATCTATCAGTGATAGCAACATATCACTGATAAACAACATATATTGTGATTAAAGTATATCAATGATAGGATTCTATCACTAATAAACTACCATCATGGATTGAAGTCTATCACTGATAGACTACCAATGTGGCTAAAGTCTATCAGTGATATACTTCTATAAATATTGTAGTCTATTAATGATAGCTACAGTACATGTATTGTGATTGAAGTCTATTGGTGATAAACTTCTATCACTGATAGACTTTAACATTCACATTATAAAAATGCTTCTCATTCAACTTTAATTCACGTAGTGTATGACTTAATTTCAATTTTTTTTTTAAACATTCACATTCAACTTTGAATAAAGTAGTGAGATTAATATCCTCTCAAAATCAAATTAAAAATTATCATCAAACAGTCTATTATTGTTTGATAAAATTTTACATATAATCTAGTGAATGAAATAATAAAGGTTGAGGCTAGAAACATCCAGACCCATTATAAAAATGCTCCCATATAATCATAGAATCAAATATCCAAAAAAAAAAAAAATCTACCCAAAAAATATCCAATACTACAGGAAAAAAATTGGGAAAAAATGGAAAAAAAAGTCCTCGGTGAAAGTGTTTGGAGGCATTTAAAAATTAAAATTAAACATCCTTTTGGTTGCTTCTTGGCCTTCACTTCTTTTGATGGCCATTTTTCACTCCCATCTGCAACAATCAAGGGTAAAAAGGGAATAATGAAATTTTATTTAAAAGATTTGTCATATTTACAAATCTTTTTAAAAGTTGTTATATTTGCTAATAACAAACTCTAATTTGCTACCCATTACAAATACCCAAACTTTTTTAGTTTGTTTTTATATAAATAGACAATTTCCTTTGCTAATCCATAAAACTTTATGAGATAAATAAACCATTTGTGTGCTTTGTCACGTCTCATTTGATTTTAAAATGGATGACAAAA
Source organism: Trichosanthes truncata (assembly GCA_033996785.1). Classification (NCBI taxonomy): domain Eukaryota; kingdom Viridiplantae; phylum Streptophyta; class Magnoliopsida; order Cucurbitales; family Cucurbitaceae; genus Trichosanthes; species Trichosanthes truncata. The sequence goes on along the minus strand of MU867261.1, from coordinate 14,157,107 downwards.
GCGACAGTTGCAGTAATCAGAGCATAAAGTTGATTACTCTACAAAAAGCTACAGTGGTGGTGTCAAAAGTAGAGGCAACTACAGCAATAACAACAACGCAAAGTGGGTAACTATATGAAAACCTACAATGGTAACTCTTGAAAGTGAATAATGTACTCATATCTCTTGAGATTGTATTTGAGAACAATCCTTGAATTTTTTTTATTTTTTTATTTTTAATGAAGCAACCAAAAAGAATAAAAAATAGTGATGGGTTGGAGAAATTGGCATATGGAATTATCTAAAACTCTATTAAAAAAAATTGTATTTTATTTCTCTATTCTTCTAAACTTTTTTCATATCTGATTATTTCATCGTTAATTTTAGATTAAATTATAAGTTTAGCCCTTTAATTTTGAGGTTTGTGTCTATCTGGTCCCTGAACTTTCAAAAGTGTCTAATATGTCCCTAAACTTTCAATTTTGTCTCTAATAGGTTCCTAAACTTTTAATTTTGTTTCTAATTAGGTTTTTCATAAATTCAAAATTTTTAAAAATTAATTGATTTATTAGATATAAATTTGAATTTTGTGTCTAATGGAACTCTAAAATTTCAATTTTTTGTTAGTAGATCCGTGAATTTTAAAAAATTTGAAAGTTCATGGACTATATTTGTAATTTTGAAAGTTCAAAGACCGAATAGATACAAATCTCAAAGTTCAATGGCTAAATTTTTAATTTGACCTTTTATTAATTATTCACTACAAAGAAGTTGGTCTATTTCAATCATTTTTTATCAACGGTTATAAAAAAAAAAACCTTTAAAAAATAATACATTTATCGAAGGTATTTAAAAAACCTTTAAAAAATATCTACTTTTTATCGAAGGTTATTAAAAACCTTTGAAAAAGATATATGTTTATCAAAGGGTTTTGAAATACCTTTGAAAAATATATTATCCTTTATCAAAGGTATTTTAAAAAAACCATTGAAAAATATCTACTTTTTATTGAAGTTCTTAAAAACCTTTGAAAAGATATTATATTTATCAAAGGACATTAAAAACCTTTGAAAACTATTTTATCCTTTATTAAATGTATTTAAAAAATCTTTGAAAAATATCCACTTTTTATCGAAGATTCTTAAAAACCTGTGAAAAAGACATTATATTTATCAAAGGACATTAAAAACCTTTAAAAATTATTTTATCCTTTAATGAAGGTATTTAAAAAAACCTTTAAAAAATATCCACTTTTTTATCGAAGATTCTTAAAATCCTTTGAAAAAGAAATATTATATTTATCAAAGAACATTAAAAACCTTTGAAAATTATCTTATTATTTATCGAAGGTATTTAAAAAAAAAAAAACTATATCTACTTTTCATTGAAGGTTATTAAAAACCTTTGAAAAAGATATTATATTTATCAAATGACATTAAAACCCTTTGAAATTATATTATCCTTTATCAAAGGTATTCAATGTTTCCTACAGTTTTTATATTTTTCTTTTCGTCTCCCATGCTTGAGCTTGATTATATTGTTCAGGGGGATAATGAACTTTTGTCTCTCTTTCATTGCTTTTGCTAACTGCTATTGTAAGATTGAAGTTGATAGATGCTGCTTTGCTCAATTGTCGCCATTAGTTCTTGAATGATATTTTGAAGTCAATTTTGCCGCCAGTGGATTTGGAACAAGTAGCAAGATAGAAAATTTCATTGTCTTCATTTGAAAGTTAGAATACTAGAGTTTTAGTACTCAAACTGACACATATAACTTTGTCAACGGTAGTTCAAAGACTTTTGTATTTCTGAATATTTCTAATATATTTGGTCACTGTACAGATACCCATATATACAAGTATGAGAATGATAAATAAGAGAAGTCCACTGATTGATATAAAATCAGATCCTAAATCAATGGGTCAAGATTATTGATATACATGAAAATAAATTATTGTAATTACAGAAAAAATCACACAACTTGATTTCTGTTATTATGATCCCCAAGTGTAAGGGTCTAGAAAGGACACTAAGGCTGGACCGATGAATAATGAACTATTGTCAAGCTAGAGTTTTTGTTAGGGAATCAACTAATTGATCACTAGTGTGGACATGAGAAATTTGAAGAACTTTGTGAGCAACTTCGTAATGAACAAAGTGGAAATCTATGGCAACATGTTTCATACGAGAGTGAAATACAGGATTCGAGTACACATAGGTGGAACTAATGTTATTGCCAGTAAATGGATGGCACAGATGAAGGAGAGATATGAAGTTCTTGTAGTAAATGAGTGATCATTTATGTGGTAGAAACAATTGCACGATATTCTACCTCACTAGATGATTGATCAATGTTGGATTACTTTTTGGAGCTCCAACTAATCAGATTCGAGCCAAGAAACACAACATAAGCAGTTGTGGAATGACGAGTGTCCACATCACCTGCCCAATCTACATCAGAGAAGACATGAAGAGATAAAGGAGATAGAAAGCCACTATATTAATGAGATGTACCTTTCAAATAGTGAAGTATGCGTTTAACAGGTAGCCAATGATTAGTAGTTGGTTGGTGCATAAACTGGGCTAGTTTATTGACTGCAAAGCTGATATCTAGGCACATAAGAGCAAAACATTGAAAATACCCAAGGACTTCACGATATTCAGTGGCGTCATGTTGAGCAGACCCGTCATGCGATTTAAGTGCCATTTGAAGGAGACATATATAGGTGTACTCACCTCTTTAGCATCTACCATACACTACAAGAATTTTTGGATCTGCCGACGTTATTATTCCCGACGCTTTAAAACTGGTCGGCCTAAGTAGCTACTCCCGACGGTTTTTATAAACAGTTGGGATTATTCAAGAACCGCCGACAGTTTTGAAAACCGTCAGCGGTTTGGGGCAAAACTGGGACGGTTTTCAAAACAGTCGGCGGTTTGGGGCAAAACCGTCGACGGTTTACAAAACGATCGGCGGTTTGGGGCAAAACCGCAGACCGTTTTGAAAACGGTCGGCGGTTTGGGGCGAAACAGCCGACGGTTTTCAAAACCTTCGGCGGTTTTGGGCGAAACCGCCGGTTTTGATACAAAACTGGGGGCTCAAAAAAGAGCCCCCATTTCCTTCTTTTCCCCCCAATTATTTCCCTCTTTTCCCAATTTTCCCCCTTCTCTCTTCCCTTTCCTCCTTCAACATCATCCACCTCCCACAGCCACACCCCCGCCGCCGCCCCCCTCCGCCGCCGCCTCCCAGTCCGCTACCGCCGACCGCCCCACATTTTATCTCCCCCTTCCATTTTCTTCTCTCCTTCTTCCCTTTTCTTCTCTCCCCTTTCCTTCTCTCCCCTTTCATTCCCTCCCACCCCGCCGTCGCCGCCACCACCCCTCTCTTTTTCTCTTCTTTCCATTTTTTTCTCTTTCATTTCTTTCTCTCCCAACCCCATACCCCCACCCCGCCGCCAATCACTCCCGCCGGCCGCACCCCGTCTGCCGCCGCCCACCACTACCGCCGGCCGCACCCCGCCGCCCCCACCCCGTTGGCGGCCGGCCACTATTGTGGTAATATTGTAAATTTTTTTAGTTATTAAATAGGTAATATACTTAAATTAAATAGTATTTTGCAAATCAATTTTAGTTTATTGTATTTTTGTTTGTTTAATCATGGATTTGTGAGTTCAAACAATTTGGATCTCAAACCAACAAAGCTTCTAGCTCTTTTGGTGAAAAAAGTATGTAAAAATCTAATTTTAAACTTTTTCGAACTCAAACAAAGTATGTTTATTTTGCTAAATCGAATTAAGTTTATTGTGATTTGGTTTGTATAATCATATATTTGCAAGTTCGAACACTTTGGAGCTCAAACCAACAAATTTCTAGATTTTTTGGTGAAAAAAAGTATGTAAAAATCCACTTTTAAACTTTTTCTAACTCAAACAAAGTATGTTAGATCATTTTCTAAAGTTAATTTTATTTATTTTTAGTTAATTATTGTAAAGTATGCTAGTTATTGTAAATAAATAGAACTACATGTATTTGGTTTATTTGTACTTTAAAGTTAATTTTAGTTATTTTTTAGTTCTTTATTCTTATTCATGGATATGGAGTTGAATATTAAATATAGTTGGTTAGACTTTTTAGTATTGTGTAGACAACATAAGTTGGTTAGACTTTTTATGTGTAGATGAGTTATATAATTATGTTGGTTATATAATTTTGACTTATGTTGATTATATATTTATGTTGATTATCAAATAAACATAAGTTAGTAGATGTGTTGGTTATTATGTCTTATGTTGGTTAGACTTTTTTATGTTTGTTATCAAGTAAACAAGATAAGTTCTAAATTTGTTATATAATTATGTTGGTTTTATAATTATGACTTAGGTTGGTTAGACTTTTTAGTGTATTCGTTACAATCCTCATATAATTGAGAAGTGATTTGTGCAATTTTCAATTTATTGTCATTACCAAATTAGCAATGGTTATAATCCTAGAGTTTAATTGTACCAATTGCATAATGACCAAATTATATATATGTTTTTTTAAAACAGGGCATTTCTGTTGAAGGATTAAAACAAAGTCTTCAAACGGGCTACATACTCAAGGTCAATACTTTTTTGAGTTTAATTGTAACTATACTTTTCATACTTTTTTTTCATACATATAATTTTCATACTTAAGTTTTGCTTTTGATAAGTAGAAATTGAAATGAGAATTTTATTAGGTAGTTACTTGATAAGTAGAAATTAAAATGAGAATTTTATTAGGTAGTTACTTGATAAGTAGACTTGTGTTACTTCTTTTTTTTCTTTAATACATTATGCAATAGTCAATGATTGGCATAAATCAATACCTAACCTATATATTGATGGATTACCATGGTGGGTCATAATAAATCATTCAATTGCCTATATATTAACACATGTTTTTACTTTGAACTTCATTTCTATGTATTTGTAGTTGCATTTTCAATTGTTAGCTTTTAATATATTATTAAACTATATGAACTTGCTAGCATATTAAGATTGAAATTTTAGCTTATTAAGATATTCAATTTAATTTAGCTTATTAAGATATTGTAAAAACTTAAGTATCTAATTAATGTGCTTTGTAATTAATCAATGTTCTTGAGTATATGTGGGTTTAATAGAGAAATTAATCAGCGTGCAATCAGTAGCTAATTTATTAATTAAACTATCCACATACTTTCAATATTATTGGGAACACACTAGTACCCTCCTCTACATTCTTAAATTTTAAATATTATCTATCAAAGCTGGATTATTAATTTCATATTACAAACACCACATCAGGCCTCACTTCTATAATTGGTAACTTTTAAAATTACTTTACCCACAAGTAAGCCATGAATATAATTAAACTTTCTTTGCATAATTTCTGTAAATTTTTAATATAATAACTATATTTTTAGTCCCTATATACTATGATATTGGTAATATTTAAGTTTTTATTATTTAATTAGTTTATCAAGAGTTAATTAAGACATATTTTTTTCATTAATGCTACTTAAGACACCAATCTTTATAATTGAATGCTTATAACTTATCTTTAACAAACTCACGCCTCCGTATGAATAATTGTGGCTTGTTTATCCCAAAAAACCAAAAACATTTATAAATCAAAAAACTATAAACATCATTCAGAATGGTTATGAAATGGGCCTTAAGATATTAATTTGAATTTGTAGCTCAACTTGCTAGCCAAAAACTGTATAATTAAACTTGTTAGCCAAAAAATTTCTACATGAAGGGTTTGGGAGAAAGTTAAATCTATCTTCATTTGTCTAAATCCTACAGGATTGAACTTCTTACAAACTAGAATTGGACTTGGAAGGTGTATAAAATTAAGGGTAAGGATGAATAGAGATTGGATTAAAATTAGAGACAAGTTGTCAACCGAGTATATAGAAGGAGTAACCCAATTTTTAGCAAAGGCAAAGTTTCATGTTAATGACTCAGGAAAAACAAGATGCCCATGTTAGCCTTCGATCAATGCTTACACAATTCATCCGCTCACAAGGATCATCTAAATAGGTATGATCTCTCTACAACTACTTTTGTATGACTATCCTGCAGTAAAGGTAGCCAATGATTTGAGCATTGGATCGGGGGGGAGGGGGTGTTAGTATGCTTTGAGATTGAATTGAGATGCTTATACATAGTAAGACAAATTGTGTATGGCTATCCTGCAGTAAAGGTAGCCAATAATCTGAGTTTATTTGGTTTGTATGTATGTTCCTGATATAGTTGAATTTTAGATGCTATGTAAATATGTTCATAAATTTTGAAACGTTTTAGGTAAAACTACACTTTTATTTGTCAAAAGTTTTAGTTAAATTGTGAGTTTAAGTTCTTAAGTTTTGAGTTTATTTATGGTTTGTTTGAGTTCATGTTCATGTTAGTTGGTTTTCGAAATAGTTACTTATTATGTTTAGTAACTTTTGGTTTACTTGGTAAAGTTAGTTTATTTGGTAGAATTTTGATTGTTTGAGTTCGTTATACAACAAAATGGTTGATTAGTTGGTTTCTTTGAGCTTATGTATATGATGGTTGAGTTTTAGATGCTATGCATGTGTATCGAGAAGTTTGGGCAAAACTCATATATATATATATATGTGTGTGTGTGTGTGTGTGTGTGTGTGTGTGTGTGTGTTTTGTAACTTTTTTGACAAAGTAAAGTGTGTTTATAATTTTTTGTTTTGAAAAAGTTACTTGTAACTTTGGTTTACTTGGGACAAGATAGATTTGGTTGTGTATTGTTAAATTTGGTGTTATACTTATAAAGTTTTCATTCTCTTAGTTGGTTATGAATTTGATGTGTTGATTAGTTGGTTTCTAACCCATTGTGTTCATGATGGTTGAGTTTTAGATCAATGTATGTATATTGAGAAGTTTGGGCAAAACTCATATATATATATATATATATATATATATATATATATATATATATATATATATATATATATATATATATATATATATATATATATATATATATATATATATATGTTTTTGTAACTTTTTTGACAAAGTAAAGTGTGTTTATAATTTTTTGTTTTGAAAAAGTTACTTGTAACTTTGGTTTACTTGGGACAAGATAGATTTGGTTGTGTATTGTTAAATTTGGTGTTATACTTATAAAGTTTTCATTCTCTTAGTTGGTTATGAATTTCATGTGTTGATTAGTTGGTTTCTTGGAGCTTATGTTCATGATGTGGTTGAGTTTTAGAGGATATGGATGCCTATTGAAAATTTTAGGTAATACTCATATTTTTTGATAAGTCTAAGTTAAGTTTAAGTGTGTTCATAATTTTTGTTTCGAAAAAGTTACTTGTAGTTTTGTAACTTTGGTTTACTTGGAAAAAGTTAGATTTGATTGTGTATTGTTAAATTTGGTGTTATACTTGTAGAGTTAGATTAATTTAGTTGTTTTGATTGTTTTAGTTTAGTATAATAATTTGATGAGTTTATTATTAGTTTACTTAGTAAGTTATATTAATTTAGTTGTTTTGATGGTTTTACTTTATTATATTCATGGGTTTTGTAACTTTGTAATTTAGTAGAAAGTTTTGATTGTTTTTGTTACATTTAATTTTTTTTAGTTCTTTATAATTCGTTATATATATACTTCATTAGTATTAGGTTTATATGTTAAATTATATGTAAATGTACATGTTTGTGCTTTTGGTTTAGAAAAAGTTACTTATATAGTTATGTAATTTGGTTTACTTATATGAACTTGGTTGTTTTCTTAATTTTGGTGTGTTTTGCTTATATAGTTTTGTAACTTAATTAATTTTTGATACTTTTGAAATGTTAGTTTAGTTGTTATGTTTCTAGTTGCTTTCTTAAATTTGGTGTTTTGCATAAGTTCATGTTTTTATTTTTTATAGGTGGATTGAGTCGACATTATTCTGAGAGCAGGACAAAGATTTACCATGAAGATGGAAGATGATGAGAACTTAGGTTTATATGTGTCGACATTAAATTACTTTTGTTTCTAGATTAAGTTTATTTGTGTAAAAGTTTTATTTTTATCTTGTATGAATTTATGAACAAGGTGTAATCAAATTTGGTTTAATATAAAGTATTATTTGACTTATTTTTTGTATATTTTATTTTAAGTGCAATATGTTTAAATTACAGTGAAAATTTAGGCAAAAATATATTGAAATTAATAAAATATCAAAATTATAGGAAATGTCGACCAATTTTCGGTTTGGTCGGCATTTCCTATAATTGCCGACCAAACCGAAAATTGGTCGGCATTTCATACAATTGTCGACCAAACCGAAAATTGGTCGGCAATTCTAGGAAATGCCGACCAAAAAGTGGCGTCGGCATTTCTAGGAAATGTCGACGCCACTAAATTTTCGTCGGCAAAAGAGTCCTCGACGGGGATATGCCGACGATCATGCCGACGCAATTTTTTACGTCGGGAATACATTTGCCGACGACTTTTGGACATTTGCCGACCAATTTTGGCGTCGGAAAAACTCAGAACTCTTGTAGTGATATTTGTGCATTGAAGAATGTCAATAATATACTTCTTTTGAGATAGAAATAATCATTTAGGACATTGTTCATGTTCACGCAAGTGCACACGATCAAGTAATATAAAACGGTAGGTATTACCAAGCATCGAATCCTCAAGGAAGCGTAATGGAAGCTTTTTTTCTTAAGTTGATTAATTATTAAGAGAACACATACTTGAAATTATTAAGGGTAAAAACACTAAATTGAGAGAAAGCTTGCAATTAAATTCTAAACTAAGAACGCAGTTAAAAAGGTGGAGATACCAAATTAAATGGTAGTTTAAAGGATCGAACATAAATTAGATTACAATTATGGCAATTGGACCCGACATTTAATTTATCTTGCTAATTACATAAACCTAGAACCCAATTGGTCGAAATCTCATATCGGTCTCATTCGAACACGCTAATTAATCACTTGTCTAAGTGTCCTTAGTGCTAATTGATTAATTAATTGGGATTAAGTCTGCTCATAATTAGTTTCACGAGTCAATTGTTAATCCTATGCCACTTAGGCAATTTTAGGGCGTTAATTGAATTTGTTCGATCCTAAACTTCCTCCGTCAAGCTCAATTTAAGAATTGAATCAATTAATTAATGGCCAATTAATTAGAGGCAGTAAGTATAACATCAATTAAATGCAATTAAACAAGTAATTGAATCCCATAAATCACAATTAAACCATAATTCTACTCCTAATTGTGCTCTTAACTGCTAAACATATGAAATTAGACCATAATATTCAGTATACAACAAGAGAAATCCATCTTTACAACCCTAGGATACATGAAATAGAGGAAGAAAGTGATAAAAGAGCTCGTTGTCACTGAAATCTCCACTCCTACTTCGAATTTTGCAATCCCGAGCCTCGATTTCTGCTCTCAAACACCCCGATTTGTGCTCCACATATCCCAAGAGGATGAGAAGTCACAAAAATGGGCTAAACCCTAAAAATGGTCTCTCGAAATTCAGTCCCGAAACGATGATTATATATTGATCCTCTATACAGCGTTGAGACATTAGGCACAAGTCGAGACGCTGTGTTGAACGCATCATTTTAACTCAGCGTGCGTCCACAGCGTCAAGACACTGAGGGCAGCGTCAAAATGCTTTGGACGGAATCCTTTGCACTCGTGCCTTCCTAGTGTCAAGACACCACAGAGCATCTCGATGCTAGCACTCGTGTTTAAATGCCAAATAATAGCGTCTCAACACTATTTTGGGTGTTAAGATGCCATCCTCTCGGCCCATTGCACTTGTGAAGCCCCTTTTCTCCATACTTAGCTCCATTTTGAGTACTTTTTGGCTCCACAACATATCCGATTCTTCGAATTCGTCAATTTTATTAAGAATGTCTCAGTTACCTAAAATATAGAGAATATCTATGTCAAAGCTCACAAATACATCCAAAACTAACAATTAAATGGGCCTAATTATAGCACTAACTTAGTGCTATCAAATACACACTTTAACTTTTGCTAGTCCTGAACAAAACAAAATCAAACTTCCACTGAAAAGATAAATGTTTCAGAAAAATGCATGCAGCAGTGACTCCATTCTCAATGTACTCAAAAGTGGAATAAGATAACAAGAACAATGGAATGAGATCATGCTAAAATCACAAGCAAATTAAAAAGAACTCTAAACTCTTTGCATGTGTATGTGCATAGCCTAATAATGACTCATTTACTAAATCAGAGTAACTTTATGGTTCCATCTGTTCGTCTTCTCGCTACATTGGGTCGAAAGACTCAATTCAACTCCCTCACAATCAAGAAAGTAATAAAAAAACTAGGTGCCTAAGCTCACTACTGGGTAGCTCTCCCTCGCACTCGCTTTTTACCACAATCAAGGGTATTAGCTTTCACACTACTATCGTAGGGACCCTTATCTAGAGCACCGCTCAATGGATGACCTAACTGATAACGATAGAGGTAGCTCTTTACCCTCGAACACTTAAACTCATGCGAGGTACTTTTCTTTTCTCTTCTTACTAACACTTTTTTTTCAAAGCTCAAAATTTTTCTTTTTCACATGCAAAATAATACTTTTTCTTACTCCTAAGCTTAACATTACAATCTATCTTGCAAATTCACTTACAAACCAAGCCTTAAGCCTATCGGAGTGACAACAAACTTCTAGAAAACATAAAACTCCTTTAGATGCTCAACTTATGAAAACTAGACTCAGTGCTAAACATGTGCAAAGACTTCAAAGAAAAAATTTTAAAATTTACTCATATTTCAACATGCTTTAGATTCCACAATACATATGCAAAAATAATCCACTAGAAGTATAAATCATAGAATTTCTTCATCACAAAAGCATGCAAGATCCTAAAAAAATTCTACAGCACATATTCTCATCATTCATCAAAATTTTCAAATAAGCTCAAAAAACCACTAAAGCTTAAAAATCATTACATCACATCAAAATATCCCTCATCCAAGCGTAGCACCATTCCCCACACTTAAACCAAATATTGTCCTCAATGTTTACCCAAAACCAACTTGAAATGCAAAAAGGACAACTAAATAGACTAGGGGCAACAATACTTCTCTGAAATGGCGAGACTTCCCATAATAAGAACACGCAACCTCAAACACTTCTTAAGAACTGCAAAACAAACAAGGGCCAATTATTTAACTAACTACAAAATACAAGCAACTAGACAACTAATCATAAAGAACCCTTAGATTGCCTCCCAAGAAGCATTTGTTTAGCGTCATTAGCTCGACGTTTCTCATGTGCTTCTTTCAAGGTGGCTCAAAAATAAAGAACCGAACATCCTCCCTCGTTCTTGCGTTCTGAAGATAGCAACACATTCTCCCATAGAATTTTCACTAGATATATTACTCAAACACGAGGAGAAAGAACTATGATTAATAGGAGAAGGGACAGAAAAGTCCTGAACACCTAAAGCAGACATCTCCTCGTGATTTCCATCCAGGATAGGACTCAAACAAAAAGACACAACAGATTCATGCTCATCGTTCATCTCAGACAAATCATTCTAAAATAAATTCTAAAATTTATTTTTCTCAAAAGTCAATTTATTATTAAGCATGACATTATGACAGGTAAGAAATCATTATTCTCAAAAAAGTCATCTAACACATGCTCAATATTCAACACTTTCTGAACACCCTCACTCAATCTATTAGCATAAAAGATAAATTCACTAATAGCATATTCAGTCAACATGCAGTCAGGATGATCAAAAATACCAATATCAACATTTTTCAAAAATAAAAAACTCTCATCAATCAAATCATTCTTCAAAACAAAAATAGGACCGGTAATCATTTTATCAGAACCAACATTCTTCACTTTGTAAGAATCGGAAAAAGAAACACTAGGAGATACACAAGATGATGAACCAGGTGCATCCAACAACTTTTCAAAGTCCCTAGGCCTATTCCTAGCATTAAGCTCACAGGGTCTAATTTCTACTAAATCAACCCAAACCTCTTATCTTGAATACCAAAAGTATTAATAGGGTTGAAAGTGTTAAAAATTACCTTCTCATCATCTACTTGCAAGGTTAGTTTACCTCAATACATGCTCACCACTGCCTTGCTTATGGCTAAAAATGACCCTCCTAGAATGATCGAGATCTCCTCATCCTCCTCCATATCCAGGACCACGAAGTCTATAGGAAAAATGAACTTGTTAACTCCAACAAGCACATTCTTCACAATACCTTTCGGTCTTGCTATCGATCGATCAGCGAGCTGGAGGGTACTATTAGTGGGCTGAATTTCCTACAATCCAAGTTTTCTAAATAAAGAAAAAGGCATGACATTAATATTGTCTCTTAAATCACATAATGCCCTATCTATCGTTAGATTACTAATTTTGCAAGGAATAGTAATACTCCATGGATCCCTTTATTTCAGGGGCATCTTCTATTTCAGGATCAAAGTGCTCTTTTTAGATAGGTTGAGCACTGTATTCACCTCAAATTTTCTCTTCTTTGAGAGCATCTCCTTCATGAATCTTCCATAATTAGGCATTTTCTTAGAGCATCTACAAAATGGATGTTAATATGCATTTTCTTAAACATATCTAAAAAGCTAGCAAACTAAGCATCTAATTTAACATCAAATCTATGAGGGTAAGGCAACTCCCTATAGTCAAATGTTGGGCACTCCCCATGCCTCCTAGGGAACTGATATGTGCACTCTTATCTACTGGTTTACTCCTCGATACCTTATGCTCTTCTCTTCTTACTAGCTCTTGGAACACATTCTTTTCTTTCTTCTCTGATTCTTGGGGGTTAGTGTCATGAGCAGTAACACAAGGAAAAGAAGGAGAAGGAAGCTTACTTGATGTGGTTTTTTTTGCCACAACTTCTTCTCTTGCAATCTCATCCTTCTCAAGCTCCACCTTTTTCTCAGGGTTGCATACCTAAGTCCCACTCCTCAATGTAATCACCTTACACTACTCTCTTGGGTTTACCTCAGTGTCGCACGAGAATTTCCCTTTTGAAGTGTGTTCACGGCGTTGGAAAATTGACCGATCTGCACTTCCATATTTTTGAACGTCGTATCGTGGTCACTCACCGTAGTGTCTAAGGTTGAGATCAAGGTTTGCAACTGCTGGTTTACTCCCCTCTGCTCTTTTATAAATATCCCCAACATATCTTCCAGGTTCGCTTTTTTCTCCTGAGAATATGGTCCTGCAAACCCAAGTGGCTGCAAAACATTTTTTTGGTTAACGTAAGAAAAATTTTCATGATTACGCAAACCTGGGTGATAGAAATTGGGAAGATTCTGGTTCTGATGGCCTTGATAGCCATATCCCCGATTATGCACGTACTGGCACTGCTCCATAAATTGCTCCTCCACATTCTTCGAATTCAACGCTAACAACAAGGCAATTGATTGTGTGGCTCCCACAGTAGAGAGGTTATTCAACGCGTTAGTTAATGAAGTCATTTGCGCTTTTAACACACTTACCTCGTCAATCTCGTATATGCCTGCAGCGAATCTCAAAGATGATGAACGGTTTGATGGCCATTGATAACTCGTCGCGGCTATTTCCTCCAACAAAGCATGTGCCTCATCCACTATTTTTGCTAGAAAGCTTCCCCCTGCACTCGTATCAAGGATGGTCTTAGTACTCAAAGTCAATCCATTATAAAATAATCGTACATGTAACCAGTCCGGATAGTCGTGCTGAGGGCACTTCCTCAACATATCCTTATATCGTTCCCAGCTTTCATACAATTTTTCTCCATCAAGTTGGCAGAATGTACTAATCTTCGTTCTCAGATTCATCGTCTTTGTTGGGAGAAAGAATTTCGTCAAAAAGGCCTGGACCAGCTCGTCCCATGAAGATATGCTAGTCGACTTTAGGGATTCAAGCCAATCCTTAGGTTTATCCTGCAACGAAAATGAAAAAAGTCTTTATCTAATGGCATCAAGAGAAACACCATTTAATTTTACTGTTCCACATATCTCAAGGAAATATCTTAGATGCAAATATGGGTCCTCCGATGAATGTCCCTTGAAAGAGTTGTCCCGTCTTCAGCTCAACGTTGTTCGCCTGAATGGGCGCATGGACAATCTCGGAATGGTCCGTCAGGAATATGGGTTGGAAATAGACATGGATGGACTTTCTTTCCAACTCGTGTGTTGTTCTGCCATAGTGACTCGGGTTTCATTTCTTAGCTTCCTGCAAGCCTGTCAATCTCAAGATTTAAAGGCAACAGTTTAGCCCCCTTACCACTATGCATAAACCAACGGCCTCCTTAGAAAACAAAGTCAAACAGAAATAACAACAAAAAGCACAAAAATAGCAAAACTAAAAAATCAAGCAAACAAGAAAACACGAGCAAATATATACAAGGACAAAAACAACAAATATATACAAAAACCACATAAACCCCTAAACTAATTCCTCCTATTTTCTTCTCAATATTAATCAATTTAAAAAAAAAAAAACTTCGCCACTGATAAGCCTTAGAATTAAGGCTTATTTAATTCCCAATTGCTTAAAATATTTTTGTTTGTCCTAAGATTAATTGAAAATAGTGGAAGATTGCTTGAATTTAAGGAAGAATTGAATGTGATAGCATTTGGAATAGAATTCTAAATAAAGTGATTCTTTTTGCAGAAATTATGGAAATTGCTAAATCAGATTGCAAAATCTAATTTTGCAATGTTTCTGGAGCAGGGAATGTGAAAATTGCTAATTCAGATTGCAAAATCCGATTTTGCAATCCTGGGCAGATAATTTATGGAAACTTCATATTCGCGTGGACGAAGAAACCCATATATGGGAAGATCAATTTCCGCCTGATTTGGTGGAATTGGAGCACGAAATTTGGGCAATCTTCAGCCCTAATGGAGGCCTATAAATGGGAAAGAATAATTGGAGCTAAGCATCGGATTTTTGGCAGCAATTTTAGACATCAATTTCGTGGCTTTTGTGCGAAGAAACCCATATATGGGAAAATCCATTTCCGCACGAATTGAGGGATTTGAGCGCGATTTTTGGCAAATTTCAACCCTAGAAAGATCTATTAAAGAGGAGGGAAGAAGCAAGAAGAATCAATTAGGATTTCCTCGGTCGATTTCAAGGATTATTGTTCGTGGTTTCTTTGAAGTTCGTCGACCCTCTGTTTTTTGATTTTCTGCTGTTTTTGGCCAAAACATTCAAGTTCCATCTCGGTTTTTCTTCAGTTTGTATTACAGAAGTGTTGCTTGAACTTTTTCTATTCTCATTTGATGTATTTTGAATGAATTTTGAGTTTAATTCCAAGTCAAGTTGGTGGGTTTTGAAGTTTTCCGAATGCTCTGTTTTTCATGCTTTTTCTGTTTTTCAGCCAAGTATTCCTCATTTTACATAATTGCCCTTAAATTTCTCCTTAATTGCCATTAAGAATTCTTCCTTGAATTCCTTGTAGTTTTTCCAAGAATAACATTTCAAGTTATTATTCAATTATCTAATTTACACAATTTCTAATATGAACTTTTTCTCAAAAATTAGTTTTAGGATTTTTATTTTTAATATGAGCTAAAGCTTCTTAGGGGGTTCGAGGATGTGAATTCCCTAAGAAGTAAATGTAGCCAAAATTTCAATAAAAACCAAGCCTACATCTCAATTGTTTGCTTGTGTTGATTAAAATTCCGTTGTGATCCTAGATTGATCAACGAGGGTATCAACTCAAGCTTAGATCTAATACCGACGGGGTTAGTGACAAGCGGATTTCACACAAGTGATGGAGAAAAAGAGCTTAGACATAAGCCAATTCCTTACCCTAGACATAGGGATTAAGGACTCCAAGACCCATAAAATTGTGAGCCAAATTATCTAAGATAGAGGGACTATAGACATATAGGTCTCTCACTTAGCCTCCTAAAAACCTAAATTCAAGGTAAATAGGAGATGCAATTTTGGTTTACAATTGAGTGTGGAGTAGGTTAGAATTGCAATTTTGGTTTGGAATTACAACTTAGGGCAATGACATTCTTGAGCCCCATCTTCATCTAGAATTCCCTTTGCAATTTCATTTTCTAAGTTTTTTTAGTTGTTATTCCAATATTGCCAATTTTAGATTCTGCAATTTAATTCTGCAATTTTCAGTTATTTTGCTGATTGCCATTTTAGATTCTGCAATTAGATTCTGCAATTTTTCACCAATACACCAACCCAACTTTATTTTTGCAATTTTAGTTTTCTAGTTGCAATTTTCCTTACACTTTTGCTTTACAATATTTTTGTTTCTCCGTTCCCAGTGGGATTCGATACTTGGTACTCAGATACCATTTTATATTACTTTGATCGCGTGCGCTTGCGTGTTACAGCCAATCAAGTTTTTGGCGCCGTTGCCGGGGAATGACAGTTTAACAAAAAATTTGTTTTAGCAAAAATTCTAAGAAAAGATTGCAACAATTTCTCCTATCTGTAGGAGGAGCTCGATTTCATTTGTTGAGGGAGAGAAATTGCAAAAAGACACAACATAAGGTTGATTGCTTGAGAAAATCCACGAGATGGAAGGAGACATCATTGCAGCGTTGAGCACCCAAGGCTCATCTTTAAGCTACATGATGGAAACTTTGATGATGGGAAATCATATAGCTCCTTTTAACCCTATCTCTTCTATTTCTTGTGTTTATTGTAAAGGAAGTCATTCATTTGATAATTGTCCTTATAATCCTGATTCTTTGTGTTATGGATTTCTACCCAGATTTGCAAATCAACATCAGTATCAGTGCTTCCAACAAGGGAAGTTGATCCCAAAAGAGCCAAGCATCGAAGAACTCGCGAGGGAATATAGAGCAAAGAACGATGTTGTAATGCAAGGTCAAGCTGCATCTCTACGAAATTTGGAGATCCATATTGAACAAATTGCAGATGAATTGGAGAACAGATCCCAAGGAATCTTGTTCGAGGACATAGAGACTTCAAAACAAGAAGAAGAAAAATGTGAGGTGGTGACACTAACTGAATTGGAACATGAAGACCTTAAACTCCCAATAGAAGTAGAAAGCACTCCAACACTTGACAACATTAAGGAGCTAGAAGGGAGAGAAGAGACCAAAGAATAACCACCTCAAGAAGAGAATGAACCACAAAAGAAAATTGCAGTGAGCTATGAAATCGCAATTTCACAGCAATTGACATCCAAAGTGCTCCCGACGCTGGAATGTCCTGCTTTCGCTTATTGCAGCTTGCAGGAAACACTAAATGAAGAAGCATGCCGAAAGGAGAGCATGAAGGATGGCAACATGCAGTTTGCGACATGGATTGCACCCACAATTTTTACTTCCAAAGAACCATATAAATCTCTTGAGTCATCAAAGCTCGTGGTGATCAAAGCACCTCAACTACGAATGAAATCTCGTCCAACATCGAGACCTAGGTGCAAAATGAAGGAACACAATTGCGGTCTCCCCACTGGAATATGATAAGTTTTATCTTTTCGTTCATTTTCTTTAAAAACAAAACAAAAAACAAAAATTTAAGAGAAACTTTCAACTTTTGAAATTCCAATATGAATAAAGAAGTTAATTCAAAAAAGCTTTGTCTAAGGAAAATCCTGTCTAGGCTAAGGTACTTAAGTTGACCGCTAAGGGCACACCTCTACCTGGGGATTTACCTGGGAGTTTGATGCATCAACTTTGAGTTCAAAAATTGGAATTTCCAAAAAATAACTTTCCATTGAGAAAAACTGTGTGAACTTTCTGATGCTCTACTCTTGAGTTTCAGGAAAATATAAGAAGAAAGAGCGGGAGGAAGAAATTGTAGTCGCAATTGCGAAAGCAAAATTGCAATTGCAATTTCAGGAGAATTCTTTGCAAGACTTCCAACAACCTCAAGGACAGTAATGGCAACAACAACACATTTTTCTCTGCATAGGGGAGTCTCTCTTTAACCTATCTTTCTAGCTTTGTTAATTATTATGTTTTTTGTTTAAGGTTTAGTTAAGTTCTTGTATGCTTATGTAGTTTAATTGCTTTCATAAATTCTGAAAAATTTAAAAAAAAATATATATATTCCTCGCACAAGCATGCCATAAAAATCATGTTCCAAAAATAAGTTTGCAAACTATTTTCTTTGGTGTTTTGTTAAAAAGCTCTTAATGATGATACCTAGAGTTTTCTCAACTTTCAAATGCTTTCACACATAGCTTTGAGCTTCAAAATCATAAAACTTGATAAATTCTTTTTCTCCATAAAACATTCGAACCCAAACTTCCCTTGTGTTTATCCCATCTAATGAACTTAGGAGAGTTTAGCTTCGATGCTTAGCATGTTAAGTGACCCAACTATGTACCCCAACCCCTGTACTTCTAGTTCGTAGTCAATGGGGACATTGACTCACTTAAGTTTGGGGGGGTGAGTTTTGTAATACTACCGTTGTAATATTATGTCGTTGTACTAGTATGTTGTTGTAATATTATTTTGTTGTAACAGTATTTCATTGTAGTATTATGTTGTTGTAATAGTATGTCGTTGTAACAGCTGCTAGGAATTTCAAAAAAAAAAAAAAAAAAAAAAAAAAAAAGATACTCCTCCTTCTAGAGATAACTGAGTAACCAAAGGCAGTCATGACACCCATGATTTCCTTTGCATGAAAGGTTAACTTAGAAAGTGAGTATGTGAAAACGGTCTTAGCAGTGATTTATGCTCGTAGTCAACTACTTTCACCACAAAGTGTTAGTAAGTTGAAACGAAGGTACAAGTGGCAGTAAGACTCTCTTAAAAAAAAAAACATTTCAAAGGAAAAAGAAAATGAGGCCTAGCAGCAGCTTTACATAAGTTTGGGGGAAAAAAATGCTTGTAATGTGAGTGAACTTAGCTTGTTGAACAAAGAAGACCACCCTAGACTCTATGACTATGACTTAGGTAGGATAAGCATAATAGGTGGGTTTGCATAAGAATGTTTTATCTTGAAAAAGAAAAGTAAAAGTTTTATGTGAGGAAATCTTGAAATTGTGTAAAGTGTTAAAAGTTTGAGACCTCTCATGAACAACATTTATTTTTCAAAAACACCATTTGAAATCATTTTGTGAAGTGTTTGCTTGTGTTTGTTGCTATTTGTTTTCTAATTGCTTGAGGACAAGCAATATCCTAAGTTTGGGGGTGTGATAAGCCTTAGAATTAAGGCTTATTTAATTTCCAATTGCTTAAAATATTTTTGTTTGTCCTAAGATTAATTGAAAATAGTGGAAGATTGCTTGAATTTAAGGAAGAATTGAATGTGATAGCATTTGGAATAGAATTCTAAATAAATTGATTCTTTTTGCAGAAATTATGGAAATTGCTAAATCAGATTGCAAAATCTGATTTTGCAATTGTTTCTTGAGCAGGGAATGTGAAAATTGCTAAATTAGATTGCAAAATCCGATTTTGCAATCCTGGGCAGAGAATTTATGGAAACTTCATATTCGCGTGGACGAAGAAACCCATATATGGGAAGATCAATTTCCACCTGATTTGGTGGAATTGGAGCACGAAATTTGGGCAATCTTCAGCCCTAATGGAGACCTATAAATGGGGAAGAATAATTGGAGCTAAGCATCGGATTTTTGGGAGCAATTTTAGACATCAATTTCGTGGGTTTTGTGCGAAGAAACCCATATATGGGAAAATCCATTTTCGCACGAATTGAGGGATTTGAATGCGATTTTTGGCAAATTTCAACCCTAGAAAGATCTATTAAAGAGGAGGGAAGAAGCAAGAAGAATCAATTCGGATTTCCTCGGTCGATTTCAAAGATTATTGTTCGTGGTTTCTTTGAAGTTCGTCGACCCTCTGTTTTTTGATTTTCTGCTGTTTTTGGCCAAAACATTCAAGTTCCATCTCGGTTTTTCTTCAGTTTGTATTACAGAAGTGTTGCTTGAACTTTTTCTATTCTCATTTGATGTATTTTGAATGGATTTTGAGTTTAATTCCAAGTCAAGTTGGTGGGTTTTGAAGTTTTCCGAATGCTCTGTCTTTCATGCTTTTTCTGTTTTTCAGCCAAGTATTCCTCATTTTACATAATTGCCCTTAAATTTCTCCTTAATTCCCATTAATAATTCTTCCTTGAATTCCTTGTAGTTTTGCCAAGAATAACATTTCAAGTTATTATTCAATTATCTAATTTACACAATTTCTAATATGAACTTTTTCTCAAAAATTAGTTTTAGGATTTTTATTTTTAATATGAGCTAAAGCTTCTTAGGGGGTTCAAGGATGTGAATTCCCTAAGAAGTAAATGTAGCCAAAATTTCAATAAAACCCAAGCCTACATCTCAATTGTTTGCTTGTGTTGATTAAAATTCCGTTGTGATCCTAGATTGATCAACTAGGGTATCAACTCAAGCTTAGATCTAATACCGACGGGGTTAGTGACAAGCGGATTTCACACAAGTGATAGAGAAAAAGAGCTTAGACATAAGCCAATTCCTTACCCTAGACATAGGGATTAAGGACTCCAAGACCCATAAAATTGTGAGCCAAATTATCTAAGATAGAGGGACTATAGACATATAGGTCTCTCACTTAGCCTCCTAAAAACCTAAATTCAAGGTAAATAGGAGATGCAATTTTGGTTTACAATTGAGTGTGGAGTAGGTTGGAATTGCAATTTTGGTTTGCAATTACAACTTAGGGCAATGACATTCTTGAGCCCCATCTTCATCTAGAATTCCCTTTGCAATTTCATTTTCTAAGTTTTTTTAGTTGTTATTCCAATATTGCCAATTTTAGATTCTGCAATTTTCAGTTATTTCGCTGATTGCCATTTTAGATTCTGCAATTAGATTTTGCAATTTTTCACCAATACACCAACCCAACTTTATTTTTGCAATTTTAGTTTTCTAGTTGCAATTTTCCTTACACTTTTGCTTTACAATATTTTTGTTACTCCGTTCCCTGTGGGATTCGATACTTGGTACTCAAATACCATTTTATATTACTTTGATCGCGTTCATGCAAGCGCACGCGATTAAGTAATATAAAACGGTAGGTATTACCGAGTATTGAATACTCAGGGAAGCGTAATGAAGCTTTTTTTTTTCTTAAGTTGATTAATTATTAAGAGAACTCATATTTGGAATTGTTTAGAGTAAAAACTAAACTGAGAGAAAGCTTGCAATTAAACTCTAAACTAAGAAAGTAGTTAAAAAGGTGGAGATACCAAATTAAAGGGTAGTTTAGGGGATCGAGCATAAATTAGGTTACAATTATGGCAATTGGACCCGACATTTAATTTATCTTGCTAATTACATGAACCTAGAGCCAAACTGGTCAAAATCTCCTATCGGTCTCATTTGAACACGCTAATTAATCGCTTGCCTAAGTGTCCTTAGCGCTAATTGATTAATTAATTGGAATTAAGCCTACTCATAATTAGTCTCACCCGTCAATTGTTAATCCTATGTCACTTAGGCAATTTTAGGGCGTTAATTGAATTTGTTCGATCCTAAACTTCCTTCGTTGAGCTCAATTTAAGATTGGAATCATCTAATTAATGGCCAATTAATTAGAGGCAGTAAGTACAACTTTAATTAAATGCAATTAAACAAGTAATTAAATGCCATAAATCACAATTAAACAATAATTCTACTCCTAATTGTCCTTTTAACCCCTAAACATATAAAATCAGCCCATAATATTCAGTATACAACACAAGAAATTCATCTCTACATCCCTAGGATACATGAAACAGAGGATGAAAGCGATAAAAGAACCCGTTGTCGCTGAAATCTCCACTCCCACTTCAAATTCCGCAATCTCAAGCCTTGATTTTCGCTCCTGAACACCCCGATTCGTGCTCCACAAGTCCCAAGAGGATGAGAAGTCGCAAAAATGGGCTAAACAATGAAATGATCTCTCTAAATTCAGTCTTAAAACAATGATTATATACTGATCCTCGATACATTGTGTGCTGAACACAGTGTTTTAACTCAGCACGCGCACTCAGTGTAGAGATGCTGAGGGTAGTGTCGAAATGTTGCGGACCGAATCCTTTGCGCGAGTGCCTTCCTAGCATCAAGATGCCATAGGATAGCATCTCGATGCTAACCCTCAGGTTTGAGTACCAAATAATAGCGTCTCAACGCTATTTTGGACGTTGAGACGCCTTCCTCCCAGCCAATTGCACTTGTGAAGCTCATTTTCTCTATACTTAGCTCCGTTTTGAGTACTTTTGGGCTCCACAACATACCCGATACTCCAAATTCACCAATTTTAGTCTAAATTACCAAATTACCTAAAATATAGAGAATATCTATGTAAAAGCTAACAAATACATCCAAAACTAGCAATTAAATGGGCCTAATTATAGCACTAAATTAGTGCTATCAAACATTGAAGAGTTTCAATTCCCAAGAAATAGTTGAGGTCGCCAAGATCCTTGAGAGAGAATCGATGTGAGTGTTGAGAAGTGAATGTGTTGAGAGTAGTAGAGAATTTGCCAATTAAAATAATGTCATCCACATAATCTAACAGGTATATAATAGAGATATCAACATTATAGATAAATAAGGAGATGTCACTCCTGGAGTTGATGAATCCGTAAGAGATTAAGAAGGTTCGTAGCTCATTGTACCATTCTGAGGAGCTTGACCTAAACCATAGATCGCCTTGTGTAATTTACACACATGGATGGGTTACTTTTGGTCAATTGAGTTGCTGCATGAAGACACAATCAGTTAGCATACCTTGGAAAAATGCATTATTGACATCCCATTGTTTCAATGGCCATTGATCGAGTGAAGTTTGTGGGTTAAAATAAAATAAAGAATTCAGCTCAGTGCAAGTGCACGCTATCAATGCAAGTAATATAAAATTGGAAGTACTCCAATGTATCGATCCCACAAGGAATGAATACAACAAAATTTAAGAATAGCAAGATGGTGTTTAAAATGCAACTTAGTAACCAATCTTTAAAAGTTGAGAGGGTTGTGTTGCTAGAAAATAAAATAAAATAAATCAAGATAATGAAAAGCAAGATTAAAGTATGATCATGCCCTTTGGTAAGAATTGCAACTCAATTGCAATTGCAATCGCGCCTTAACACAAAATAATTGTTAACTGAATCGACTACTATTCAATTTTGATTCAAAATCCTTAGGAGGCTAAGTGATTGGACCTATATGTCTATAGCCAATCATACTTATATAATTTTAGATCGCATTCCAATGGTTTTGGGAGCTCGTCTTATGTTTAGGAACAAGCTTTGCTTATGTCTAAGCTCTTTATCCTATTGCTTTTGCAAGATCTGCCCTCATCTAACCCTTTTAGTATTAGATTTTGGCTAGCAAGAAACCCTGGTTGATTAATCCAAGTTTACTAAAACCAAATAAATCAACAAAAGCAAACAATATTTGTGTTAATTTGGATTGCCTTTACATATAAGGTTTACATTCTCACCTCTAGGGCATTCATACACTTGAACCCATAAGAGAGATTTAACTCATGGAGAAAATAAAGAAAAATAAAAAATTAATAAAATGAAAACATGCAACATCCATATAGGAATTCAAAATAGAGATGCTACTTGAATTTTTTATTTCATAAACCTCACTACCAAAAATTATTCAAAATAGAATATACTGCTGGAAATTGAATTCAATGATATCAAAGGACCTTGCGGTCTTGATTTGTTCCAAGAATGAAGTACAAACTTACTTGATCAACTAAAGACTAAAGGAGATGAAATACAATATTAACTGAAAAATGAAAAGGAACTAAAACAAAAAAAAAACAGCTAAATCAACATCTAAATGTAATTGAAATGCTGGACATAATCAATCATTTAAGTGAAAATAGGATTCGATAGCCTCTCTTTCTCTTTTCTTCAATCGAACTCAATTCAATCTTGTTCAAGATAAGTTGGGTCTTAAAAATCTTAAGTTTTCACCTAGATCGGACTGAGTATGGATGAAAAAAGAAGAAGAAACGAAATGGACAATAAGATGAAACGAAGAAAAAATGCAAAAAATGGGTTTTCTTCTAAGGAGAAATTCTACTATTTGCCTTCATTTCCCATCATTTTATAGCCTTTAAGTATCTAGAGTTTCTTCACACTCTATATACGGCTTGATGTATGAAATCATTTCTTGATTTAAGGAGAAATAACTGCTGGAATCTTCTAAATTTGGCCAATCCCAAAAATCTCATTTTTTTTACCTTCTAGGGTGCAATTGCAATTGCAATTGTACTGCAATCGTCTCATTTTCATGAAATTCAATCCCATGGCGTTTATGAAAGTCCTTGGAAAAAAAACAAGCTTTGTACTGAGCAATGGATCCGTCTGGGTTCTTTTTGATCCTGTAAACCCATTTACATCCAATAATGTTTTGTGTGAAAGAATAGGGGATAAGGGATCATGTGTTGTTGGCTTGAAGGGCTACGAACTCCACTTACATTGCTTCACACCACTATGGAGATTTATTGGATTGGGTAAATGAGGTAGGTTCAGTGTCAAGTGCATTCGTAGATAATGTGGTGTGAAGTGAGAGAGAAATTTTTAGTTTAAAGATATTATTTTGAGATCGAGTGACTATCCAAGGAGGTGGGTTTTGAGGGAGAGATGGAGAGGTATGAGAAATGGTGAGACAGGTGAGTGGGTGCCACAGGTTGGAGAGGGAGGTATGGTGATGGTAGAAGTAGTAAAGTTGAGTTGTGGGGATGAGGGTGGAGTAATGGTGATATGTTCGAGTAATGGTAAGATGTTCAATGCCATGTTTGATTAAAAGGAAGGATAAGGCTTTAAATTTACCACCACCATCAGTGTATATGGTTTTGATTTTGGTTTGGAATATTTTTCAAGGAGGGTGCAAATTTTTCAAAAATGTTGATCAAAACATTTGATATGAACTTTAGTGGATAAAGCCAAGTGTACTTGGTAAAGTAATCGATGAAAATGACATAATACCAAAAGTTTCCAAATGAAGTGATTGGTGTTGGACCCCAAACATCATAATACACCACTTGGAATAGTTTATCACAAGAAATAGAAGAAGTAGCAAAAGGTAACTTATGGCTCTTGTTGCATAAACATGAGTCACACACTTTATTATTGGATGAACTTAGAAGAGGCAGATGATTGCTAGTAAGAATTTTTTGTTGAATTGGAGAAGATGGATGACCAAGACGTTGATGCCAAATTTGAGAAGATAGAGCCAAGGAGGCAAATGGGGATGGTTTAGTCAACATGGTTGGGGAGACCATCCACTCGTACAGATTGTGTCTAATCCGGCCTTTTGCCAAGGATGGCCCTGTAGACAAATCCTTCACAAGAAAATAGGGAAGAAAGAATTCAATAGATGCATTGTTTTATTTACAAAATTGAGAAACAGAGACAAGATTTTTCTTAATTTGAGGATCACATAAAACATTATTTAAAGTAAATGAACCTTTTGAGGATTGAAGATATGAAGAACCAATGTGAGAAATGGGAATCACATTATCGCTACCAACACCATGTCTGCACTACCAATATAATCAAAATGCAGTGATAGGTTCTGAAGATCAGAGGTTATATAATGTGTGGCACCAGAGTCAACAAACCAATTATTGGTTGAATGGCTTGTTCCTCCTGTTAAATTGGCTCGTGGTTGTGAGTTGTGGAATGATGGTTTTCCTCGAGTGTGACAAACTTTAGCATTATGGCTGGGTTTGTCACATAATCGACAAACAATGTGGGGTTGTTTTTTACTTCCCTAATAAGAATGCATAAGCCCACTATTAGAAATTTTGAGAGTTTGAGTTATTTGTACCTCAATTATGGTTCTGATAGTTTCTATGAAATAGGTTGTTGTGGCCTTCCAAGTGTTATTGTTAGGTGTAGAACCACAGTAACCACCATAATGACCTTCACAAGTGCCACGTCCTCTTGATTGATGTTTTCGTTGAGTAAATTGTGCAGTAATTTGCACTTGTTCTTCTTCCTTGAGTTCACCACGATTATGAATAATTTCTTCATCAATAAATTTTTCATAACATTCCTCAAAGGAAATTGGGGTATCACGAAACCGAATAACAGCAGTAAGTTTTTTAAATTCTTTGCCCAGACCATTCAAAACATAAGATGTGATTTGTGCATCATTCAAAGGATGTCCCATTAATGCAAGATCATCAGTAAATGTCTTTATTCTACTCATGTATGCAGATAATGTTTTGCCTTCTTTTGTTATGCAATAAGGATGATAGAATTGATAACATATGATTATTGGATGAGTTAGCAAAGCTAGTCTCAAATTTACTTCATGCTCCAAAGAAAGTAGTGCAATTATTGATTAAAGAACCCAATGTACTATGAACAGTAGCTTGAATACCAAGAAGAAATAACCGATCTCAGCGAGTCCAATTGATTAAAAGAACCCAAATTTGTTTCTACTTTCTACTCTCCTTTTCGTAGTTCCTAAGGCTGTAAGATGGGTTTATTATACTGTACTAATTTGATTAGGGGCTATTTTTAGTTGTTTAGGTTAAGAGCACATTTAGGATTAATTACTTTTACGAATTAATTGTTATTATTGCCATTAATTGCTTTATTATAATTCATTTGATTGAGTTGAGTTTAATGCCTCTAATTAATTGGTCATTAATTAGTTGATTCTAGTCTTGAATTGAGTTCAACAAAAGAAATTTAGGATCGAACTAATTCAATCAATGCCCTAATATTGCCTGGGTGACATAGGATTAACAAGTGACAGATGAGACTAATGACGAGCAGACTTAATTCAATTAATTCATTAAATTAACGCTAAGCACACATAGATTAATAGGAGATTTCGATTGTTTTTGCTCGAGGTTATGAATTCGACAAGGTAGATTAATTGGCAATTCAAATTAACCATAATTGTATATGAACGTGTGCTCAGTTCCCTAAACTTCCTCTTTATTGTCATCTCCACCATTTTTAATCGCTTTCTAAATTAATTTGTTTTCAAGTTTTTCCTTGTTTTAGTTTGTTCCCTAAATAATTCCAAGCACAATTATTCTTAATAATTAATTAATTTGAAAGAGCTCCAATTTCACTTCCTTGTGGAATACGATACTCGGTACTCTTATGTCATTTTACGACATGACAATGAATGTGGCACACGTGGACCAAATGCAAGGCGACTGTTAAGGATTTACTATGTGTTTCTGCAAGTGCACGGGCCCAAGTAATAAAATTGTAGTATTTATCAAATATTGTAATCCATAGGTAATTGTACTTTGGGTTGTTTGATTACTGAGTGTAATGGTAATTGAGATTATTTAGGGAACATAATAAAATGGCGCTTTGAAGATCAACTAAAAATAAAGAAAGCATGCAATTAAACTACAATAGCTAGACAGCAGGGTTAAAGACATTTAGGGGGTTAATTTAACTAAATGGACCATGCAATGAATTAATCAAGCAATCGATAAAGCCAACTCACTCAATTCGTAGGCCTAGAAGTCTATTTTCAAGGAATTCTCCATCAAGTTCATCCCATCTTCTTTAACCAATTAACTAACCTAGGTGTCCCTAGAGCTAATTAATTAATTAAAGACATTAAGACCCTTCATTTTAAGCCTGAGTTGAATTTCGTTAATCCTATGTCATTTAGGAAAAATCCAACCATTATACATTGTCTTTCTGAGCTTAAACATTCTCTTTCAAGTTCTATTTAAGCTAACGATCATTTAAACTATAGTCATTAGTTTAAAAGCATTACGAAACCAATATACAAAAGAATCGAAATGAATGACAAAATCAATAAACTTCAATTAATTAAAGACATAGGTCCATTAGCTAAATTATACCCTAAACTAATGAAATTCAGCCACTAAACATGTTCAATACAGTCCACAAATCCAACATTACAGCCCAAATACATTAGCTAAAAATGAAAATAAAAGGGAAGAAAGCTAAAAATTATGTCGATCTTTGACTTCCACCTTGATCTCCATGATCTCGAGCTTCAAACCTCTACCAAAGAGCTCCAAAAGCAACCCCAAGGTCTCCCAACTTAGCCTTTCTGCAAATGGGGGTCTAAACCCTCAATTGTGTTTCTCTTTTTTGAGCAAGAATGAGATGACTTTATACCATCAATCAACATAGCATCGAAATGCTATCAAAATGCACAGCTTCACTAACACGGGCAAGTCTTCATGTCGAGATGCTACATCGAGACACTACATGTAGTGTCTCAAACCTATTGACTGTAAAACCCCTCTCCGTGTTTTCTTAACGTTAAGACGCCACAGGGCAGCGTTTCAATGCTAGCTCTTGTGTTTTGCCAATAAAGAATGGCGTCTAGACATTATCATTGTCCTCTTGAGTCTAATTACCAAACGTGACTTCTTTTCCATCCTTAGCCTCAATTTCTCATCACTTTTTGCTCCATAATCATCAAATTACTCTTGGATTCTCAATTTCCTCCTAGATAGCTTGGTTCCTATAAAATAACACTAATCAACATCAAAGCTCACGAATTAAGCTTAAAACTAACCAAATTAATAGGATAAAGATAGCACAAATTGAGTGTTATCAAGTACCCCCAAACTTAAGCTTTTTCTAGTCCCGAGCAAAACAAATCACAACACAAATATATGAATCAATGACTTCATAATAGTAGTCACTCAAACCTCTATGATCTCAATAATGAATTTAAAAACAAGCAAAATGAAATAAGCAAACACATCCAGATAACGAGAAATTTAAACAAAACTGTTCATTCCTTGTGTGTGTACACGCTTAGCCTATCTATTAATGTTTTTACTAACCTAGAATGGGTTTATGAAATCTTCCATTCATTTTTTCCCTACACTGGCTCTAAGAACTAATTCAGATCCCTCATAATCAAGAAAGTAATATCTAGCTAGGCACCTATACTATGAGGTAAGTTTCTCCCAAACATGCATTTTACTTTGAATCAAGGGCACTAGCTTTTACACAACTGTCGTAGGGACTCTTATCCAAAACACTCACTCAATGAGTGACCTAACTGATCATGATAGAGATAACTCTTTTTACCCAAGATCATCTTTACTCATTACAAGTTATTTTTCACTTTTATTTTCTTTTCTACTCTTTTCACTCAATTTTTTTTCTTTTGGAGGCAAATTTAACAAGCATTTTTTCCTAAGCTCAACATTACAAGCTATCATGCAAGTTCACTTTCAAACTAAGCCTTAAGCCTATCGAAGTGACAACAAACTTTTACAAATCATAGAACTATTCTAAACTTTAAAAATTACCAATAATAGCCTATGTGCTCAACATGTACAAGGAATTCAAAGCAAAAATTTAAATTTTACTCAAATCCAGGCATGCTTTCAAATTTTAAAAAAATCATGCAAAAATAAACCCATTATTTAGATCACATTATTGGCTGTCTTAATCACAACATATGCAACACCAATCATCATAATTCAATTCAAGCATAACAAAAAAAATTCAATGCAACCAACAAAAATTTTCAATTTAACTCAAAATCAAGCAAAGCATGCATTCCTCCCAAACTTAAACTATACATTGTCCTCAATGTATCAACTCATCTATCTCTCTTAAGTAAGTAAAAGACAATTCAAATGATAAAAGGAAACGATACTGCCTTGAAGTGCGAGAGAAATACCACAACTCTGAATGTTCCACTATAATGGAAGATATGAATCTTGGATCTCGAGCTTCTAAAAATAAAACCAATAGTAGAAGCTAAGATTAACCAAACTAAAACTCCTAAAAAAACTAAACAATAAAGCAATTAAGCTTGAGTTTCCTCCAAAGAAGTGTTTGTTTAGCGTCATTAGCTCAATGGGGCTCATGAATACCACTTCAAGGCAGCTCAAATATGAAGAACCTTCCATCAGCTTTCTTTCCTACAACCTCAACAACTAAATTAACTCCTTCCACATGATTCAAATTAAAAATAGAATTCAAGCACATGGAAGGGTCATTACCAAGCACATTGGAAGAATGTAGAAATACCTTCTCAAATTCATTTTCCAAAATCAAATTTTCATTCATCAGAGGCATGCTAGTATGCATATTGTCAATTGACGCACCATATATCAAAATATCATCTATAAAATGCTCTAAACTCCACAATTTCACACCTTCAAAAGCAAGATTTACGCAATTCATCTTTTCACTGATAACACATTCAATAAGCATAACATCAGGGTGCTCAACAACAAACACATTCCTATTAATACTACCAATAAATTCATCAAAATTAACCAACATTTCATCAGAAAAATCATAATCAACCAAAGAAAAACCCAGAGGTTCACCCACAGTATGCACAACATTCACAATCTCATTAATCACAGGCAAACTATAGTCAACAACAACTGGCTCTATATTCACTATTTCAACCCTAAAACACTTTTCTACTTGACGCACAGGCATAAAGCGAAATACTCAAAATATCACCTTCTCATCATCAACTTGAAACGTAAGTTTACCTGTGTGCACACTAAATTCAACCTTACCAGCGGCTAGAAAGGGTCGTTCAATGATCAAGGAATTCTTGAATCATCTTCCTCCTCGTCCAGTACCACGAAATCTGCAGGAAAGATAAATTTATCCACTTTAACTAGAATGTTCTATACTATACCTCGTAGATACGTCGTAGAACCATCATCCAACTTAAGAGATATAGTAGAAAGCTTCACTTCCCCGAGACCAAGGTTCCTGTAAATAGAGTACGTCATTAAATTCACACTGGACCCTAAATCACACAAGGCCTTCTTAATGTGAATATCTCCAATTATGCAAGGGATTTGGAAACTATCTGGCTCCTACATTTTAATGGGCAGCTTATCTTGAATTAAAAAACTAGCATTACCCATCATAAAGACTTGTTCGTAGTTTTTGAACTTTTTCTTCTTCGCAAGAATCTCCTTCATAAACTTCACGTTGCTTGGCATGCTTTCCCATGCCTCTGCAAAAGGTATGTTAATGTGAAGTTTATTAAAACATCTCTAAAAACTTTTTTAAATGATCATCTAGATTTTTCTTTTTAAATTTCTGGAGAAAAGGAAACATGTAGGAATAAGAGTAGAAGAAGAATTATAAAGCTTCTTTTGTATGATTTTTTCTACCATAGCCCCTGGACTCTCAGTCTTCTCCTCTTCAATTACGACCTTTTTCGTCGACCCATGTAACTGAGTCTGACTCCTCAGTGTAATTTCCTTACACTGCTTCGTTGGGTTCACCTCAATGTCACTCAAAAATTTACCTTTTTGCAATGTCTTAACAACGTTGTCGATCTATCCTATATGTACCTCCAAATTTTTTAGCATTTTGTCATGGCCACTAATCATGGTGGCCAAGGTAGTTATCGACGTCTGCAGCTTTGCATTCACTCCCCGTTGTTCATTGATAAAGGTCCTCAAATTTCTTCCAAGTTTGGCTCCTTCTCTGGTTGCATTGACAATGATGCAAAACCTAGATGTTGCTGCAAAACGTTCTTAGTGCTAGAATAAGAAAAATTCTCATAGTTTTGTAGACCTGGATGATAATAGTTAGGTAGATTCTGATTGCCTTGAAAATTGTATTCTCTGTTCTAGACATACTGGCATTTATTGATCATCGAATCCTCTAGACTCTTCACATTCAACACTGCTAATGAGGAAATCAATGGTGAGGCTCCTGCAGTAGACAATTTATTTATAGCGTTAGTAAATGAAGTCATCTATGCTTTTAAAGCACTTACCTCATCAATCTCATAAATCTCGGCAGCGAATTTAGATGTAGAATGATTCGAGGGCCACTGATAACTCGTTGCGACCATCTCCCCAAGCATTACTTGTGCCTCCTCAATTGTCTTTCCCATGAAATTCTCGCCTGCATTGGTATCAAAAATTGTACATGTAACCAGTCGAGATATCCATGTTGTGAGCACTTTTTCAAAATTTCTTTATATATCTCTCAGCTCTCGTAGAGTTGTTCTCCATCCAACTGTCGAAATGTCTTGATCTCTTTTCGCAACTTCGTCATCTTAGCAGAAAGAAAGAACTTCGTCAGGAATGTTTGTGCTAGCTCATCCCACGTAGTTATGCTCCCTGGTTTCAGCGACTTGTGCTAGTCCTTAGCTTTATCCTTCAAAGAGAATGGAAATAATCATAAGTGAATAGCATCAAGAGCTACAACGTTCATCTTTACGATCCTGCAAATCTCTAAAAATGAGCGTAAGTGCAAATGAGCTCAGAAGGATGTCCTTTAAACGAGCTGTCGCGAGCCATCTGAATTAGCTCAATCTTCAATTCGAAGTTGTTCACCTAGATATGTGTGTACACCATCCCTAAATGATCTATATGAAAGACCGGCTAAAAGTAATCTGTGATCATCTCGGCTCATCTTCTTGTTGATGTTGTTTGGGCACGGTTTGAATTTGTGTTCTCCTCTCCTTTTTCACTAACCTACAAGTATGATAAATCTCTAGATCTAAAGGAAGAAGGTTAGCCCCCTTACCACTTCACATGCACCAATGGCCTCCTAAAATCTAAAAGCAAAAATAAAACAAGCACAAAAAATAAGAAATAACGCAATAAAGCTCCTAAATTAAAATCAATTCCCTTCTTTTCAATATCAAGCACACCAAAATTTCCAATTTCCCTGCAACAACACCAAAAAATTATTAAGCATTCACTACGTGTTTCTACAAGCGCACGGGTGATAACCCTCATTTATGACTGTTATTTGGCTCTAAAAAGTAGCTTATTTACTTAGAAAGTGAGTGTTTAATGTTATATTTCATGTCATTTAGAGCAAATTTAAGTAAAAGCAAGTTTTGCATGTGTTTGAAGTCTCGATTTTATAAAAATAAGTTTATAGGTGTATTTAGAATCATTTTTGTTAAGAAAGTGTTAACTTTTGTTGTTTTTGTGTAGAGGCTGAAAAAGGACTCAATTGCGCTCACA
Source organism: Trichosanthes truncata (assembly GCA_033996785.1). Classification (NCBI taxonomy): domain Eukaryota; kingdom Viridiplantae; phylum Streptophyta; class Magnoliopsida; order Cucurbitales; family Cucurbitaceae; genus Trichosanthes; species Trichosanthes truncata. Next base: position 14,124,228 of record MU867261.1, on the reverse strand, counting down.
TTCTGACCGTAACTGAAGAAATAAAAGATGATCCAAGAGATATGCGACCAATATGTGCCAGCAATTGAGAGCAAAAGCCAAATTCCAACTATTGCAGAAGAAATCAAAATGCGCCAGCCTATGCAACCGCATTTAGGCCATTTCAACAACAACACAATTGCGCTCACTATGCGACCGCATCTGGACTTTTTCGGCAGATTATCCCATATTCGCGAGATTTGCAGATAAAATCAGATAAAATAAATTATTCTTCATCAAGTCTCCGAGGATCAAGGGATATGTGACACACCCCGTCCCAGATTACACTAATCAACCCAGAACGTGGCATGCTGACAATGGAACCCTACTACTATTAAATCCATTATCCGACTTATCAATACAAATCACGTTTTTGGAAATGATAGGTGACAAGCTAAGGTTTTATTGAAATTAAATCCACAAAAATTTCGGCAGAGTTTCCTCTGAAAAACGGATGAACAATCCTGAATTTTGAAACATTACCCTCCCAAATAGATAACATACATATGTATATATAACTTCGATACTCTCTCCAAAACTTTCTCAAACATACTATTCAGCATCACTTCAACCATTCAAACATAACTTTAGAAAGTCAAAAACTTCGTTAACCATTTACAAGTACTAAAACCCAAGTCAACGTGAAACACACATGTGGTGCGCTAAAGCTCATAATAGCCACTCTGGTTACAAAAGATGCATTCAAAGCATATGTACATACAAAAATGATATGTAATCTAGCAAGCCTGGTGGCAGATGTAAACTTCAGTAGGTTCACCTGAAACTCAAACGCTACCTGGTAGAAAAATGTAGGAAGAAAGAATGAGCCAATGCCCAATGAGTGGTAAGTTCATAAATAAATAACTACCAGATTCACAGTTCTATAAAAAGATCATAATAAAAATCAAAAACAATTTTTAAGTTCTCGCGATCACTAAAAACACAATAAAATCCCCAACAAAACCTCTTAAAACATAATGCTCGCTATTAACAATATATATATATATATATATATATATATATATATATATATATATATATAATGAGAGAATAAATAGTTATAGCTCTTAAAAACATTCGCGTAAGCCTATAACATTCATCACTAAATCTGTACCCAAAAGTTCCATCATACTGGCGTAGAGTAATCTCCATACGCACAGTAAGACATTCTCTATCATACTATGCACTGAGTAATCTCAAGATACATAGCAGAGCAAATCTTCGTCATACGTGCACGTAGAACTGCCCCCAAAGGGCTATGCACCCTAACACACAGCCCAAAGCTTTTGTGTGTGCTAGAGTGGGTCCCAAAGACCTCTCTCTCTGGCATACTATGGAAACACATTCACACAGTATACGGGTAATCACCATGAGTACATAGATCTAATGGTTTGAAAACCACATTTAACATAAAACTCTTGATTCTCAAGCTTTTTCTGAAAACCATGCTCTTTCTCTAAACAATTTTTCATAATCTTGAGAGATTTCTGAAATCACATCAAGCATTTATAATTTCTCAAATAATCATCCAATCTCTCAAATAATATAATACATTTCCAAAATCGTATTTCCTCTTAAACTATATCTCATGAAATTCATAAATTTCTCAATAAACATTTAACTCTTCAAACACATCTTTATAATCATAAAATATCTCAAATCTTCCTCAGATGATAATTTCAGCTAAAAAGCATAATATATTGCAAATTTCACATTTTTGGAAATTCATAAGAATTCCTTGAAGATCTCTTAGCAATTTCTCTAAAATCTCACATAATTATAGAATCCTTGAAAAATCATAATAATAATCAAATAATGAAATTAATTTGTAAAATAAACCACTCACAAACTATGGTGGTGTTGATATGTTCGGGTCGTAAATTTTTCCAATCTCCGCTTGACCTGAAATATTAATTAAACACTATGTGACACATTCCCACTTAATCTTTAATTTTAGACATAACAATATAATTTTCCAAACTTAAAACAATTTTAATTATTTCTCTTCTTGATTCCAACTACAATTTTTGTCCTTTTCTCCCTTTTTTACAAACTACTTTATGCAAAACTATTCTCTCTCCTGGATGCTTTACACTATTCCATTAATTCTTTTTAATTTCCAACTTCCCAAAATAATCCATTTCCCTTTCCTCCACGTGAATACCCTTTTCAAGCCACTTTCCTCTTTGATTTGACCCCATTAATGACTTTCTCCATCACTCTCTTTTTTTCTTTTAATGAAAGAGAAAAGGAAAAAAAATAGACCATTACCACGCATTCTCTTTCCTCTTCTTCTTCTTCCTTACCTCTGCTTCTTTCAATTACCTCTGCTTCTTTCAATTAGCTAACTTATTCTCCCATTACAACATCTTCTTTTTCCTTTCATTCATTCCCTCTCTCCAACCTTATCCGTTTTCATTCCAACAATCCATTCACCATGAAATAAGAAGCTAACGTCTTCAATAGCAATGAAATTAAATCTGAACTAACAAATTTTAATAATCTTAGCCCCCATCTGTCTTGAACACGAATCAAACTAATAAATTCTAAAGATTTGCGAGATTCCGCACCTTCGTTAAATTTCCGATTGATTTCGGCCTCCCAGTACCAAACCCTTGACTCTCTTTATTCTATTGCAATTTCAGCTATTCTTTCTTTTTTTTTTTCGAGCTTCACAGCCATGGATAGAAGTTTAAAGGGCAAACCATTTTATGTCTTCTTCTCTCTCTTCCTATTCCTTTTCCTTTCTTTTTTTTTTAAAAAAAAAATAAATAATTAAATAAAACTCTTCACACGTGTCGGCATACCTCATCAACAAGTTACTTTAACCTCAACTCCCACGTGTCCTTCATTAATGCAACATTTTTTATACCTTTACTTTAATTAATTCTTTTTTTAAAACAAAAAGACATAAAAGTCCTTACAATATGATCGGCCAAGCCTCTCCACACTGATCTCAACAGCAAACCCTAGGCCTTGAGGTCTATAAAAGGTAGCTCAAGTTTCAGTTTCAAGGGAGCTTGGAGATGAGAATTTTTTCATCCCTAAATTCTGTCATTTCCTCTTTAGTTTTAGCCGCCACTCCGAGTCTCCCCTAAGCTCTGTTCATATTCCATTCGGACTCCAACTTCAAAAAAACGATGCGTAAGTACTTGATTCTCCTTGAAAAAGGTAGAACAAGTTAGAAATGAAGAACATCTTAGAGTTCTTTTTGTTCTTAGTTTTTCTATTCATTTTTGTAAGTTTTTAGGAGTTGTGATAATTCTTATTTATGAGGATTATTTAACCCTAAACTAAGTTATTTTTGTCATTTTTGTATGCGTTATTGATTACCGAGCAAGCTAAAAATAGCGTTTATGAGATAAATTCATGAAAGCTTGTCGGAGTATAGAAAAAGAAGAAATAAGTTGAAAAGATAATGGAAAGTTGGCTAAAGTGTTGTTTTTGTGCAGATTTGAAGCAATGAAGAAAATGCAAATGAAATGCAATTGCATTTCCTTGAGAAAGCAATGTGGTGAACAAAAGGAAAAATGCAATTGCAATGCAATTGCATTTTCTAGACATATCAATTTATTGTGAAAATCACGAAAATGCTCCAAAACCCACAGCATTTGGCTCGATTCTAGGAGACTTTTTAGCCCAAAAATGCTGATGAAAATGCAATTGCATTTCTGAAAAAATTTGGTAGAGCTGAAAAATAATGCAACAGAAATGCAATTGAAATGCAATTACATTTCTGGAAAATCTGGAAGCTGCGGGAATCTCGGGAAAACACCAAAATTCACGGGATTTGCTCGATTTTTGGAGAATTTTCAGCCTAATCTCATGCCCAAACATTGACCCATGATTGAAGGAGCACAAAGATGGAAACCCTAGCCCTCAATGCCTATAGAAATGAGGAAAACGATCCAAAACGTGGCTAGATTTTCTGCTACTCGCCCACAGTCTGTAATTCACATTTTTTCTGTCATTTACAGTAGTTTTCTCTTCATCTTTTTCTCTGTAACTCCCGAGGTTGATCCCTCATCAACGAAAGTTAGAGGAGGTGAAGTTCCATTTGCCTTTGAATGGGTATTTGGATTGATCAAAGCAAGGAATTTCCATGGGTTTTGTTACTCTGTTTTTGTAGTGTGTCCCTCTGTTTTTCTGCTTGCTTTTACTCATTTAGTTAGTCTCCGTTTACTCATTTTGCTGTACGTTTTAGAAGTTGAATCAATTAATAGATTTTGTGTTTTGTTCTCCTTCAATTTTTCTATCAATTTGATGAAACTTTAGCTCCAAAGTTCTGAATTCTTTTAATTAATTTCATCACTGCCTTGAAGCTTTTATTTGAAATTATTTGAAGGTTGATGATGGTGTTGTCTTGAATTCTACTTTGGAATGTAAATTACTTTCCTGAACATTTGGATTATTGAATTAGATTCATAAATCATTACTAAATTTCAATTGTTTGATTCCATCATTGCAGTAGTTAATTTCTAAAAGTTAGGTCATTTAATATGAGATTTTTAGCAATCAACTTTTCGGTTTTCATTACCTCCATGATGAGCTAAATCCTCCTTAGGGATTCAAGTTAGTGAATGCCCTAGAGGAGAGATGTAAAGCTTAAAATCATATCAACTCTAGTTAACACTTGAGACTTTGTTTGTTTTTGTTGAAATAACGTGAGTAAACCTAGTTGGCCAACTAGTGATTGCTTGTCAAGCTTGAACTTAAATCGAAGGGTTAAGAGAAAGCGGATGTCACAAAAGCAATGGAGGAAAAGGCTTAGACATAAGTTCTGAACATCGACCCTAGACATAGGGCGATACTCCAAAACCGCTAGAATTGTGCGCTAAATTATCTAAGTTAGATTAGCCATAGACATATAGGTTTAATCACTTAGCCTCCTAAAGATTTTGAAGCAAAATCGAATAGGAGTTGAATTTGGTTTACTTAGTTCTCGTAAACTATGATTGCAATTGCATTTTAAGTAGAATTTCTTTCCAAATGGGCATAAGCAACTTGGATCCCATTCTTTTTAATTATTGACTTTTTCGCTTATTTTCTTTAGCAAAAACAATCACTCAATCATTTTTACACCATTGGTTACAGCAATTGCATTTTGCGAACAAATTTTGTGTCATCTTAGTAGATTTTGTTAAAACTCATTCCCTTGGGTATGATACTCTGGAGTACTTCCAGTTTCTTTATTACTTCGATCACATGCACTTGCGTGTAGCAAAAAGCACCGATCAAGTTTTTGATGTACTTGTCGTTTTATTTTTATTTTCCAGCTTTGTAAGTTTCTATTTTTCCTTTGAATTTAAGTAGTAGTTCCTTTTTAATTTCATTTCATTTAGTTCTTCCTTTGTTTTCATACTTCAAAGTGTATTCAATTTCATTATTTCAATGAAGTGTGTTATTTCTTATTCTCGTTCCTTCTTTATTTTATGCACTTTAGTTTTCTTTTCGATGAGTAGCTAAACTCTTTGGAAGGGATTCAATGAACTGGATACCCTAAAAAGGAGATAAGTTTCATTGTTAGCTTAAACTGATCACTTGAGTTAGCATAGTTTGTGTGAGATTCAATATTGAAAGGGATGGATTGAGCACTATTGCTTAAAAGAGTGTATGCAATTTCAGAATGAAAACACCCTAAATGTGCAAGTATACACAGCCTAAATGCAGCAAGTGATAAGTATTTTTATATCGTTCTCCTTAGGGACTAGTTATGAGGATTTTTTGCAATGCCTAAGTTGATTTTAGTTAGGTAACAAGAAATAAACATCAATTGGTGCAATGAAATTAAAAGAAACTAAGGAACAAAATTAAATGGTGCTGAAATGCTGGAATAACAGGAAAACAGTAAATAAACTGGGATTAAACAAATTCTGTGAAAAGGGATCAGGATTAGGAGTAAGATTTTGCTTTATCAAACTAAACGCTACAGCATAAATCATGCTTCAACACGCAATGCAGGCTAATTCACGGATTCTTTCCAGAGTTCCCAAAGAATCAGTGATTAACTCCCATTAACCTCTGAAATTAAGCCCTTAACTGCAAACATTAGGTGGGTTACCATCCCTAGTGTCCCTAATTACCTTAGAGCATGCTCCTAATTAGAACTAATGCTATACCATGCATTCAGTTTATCCCTTCTCTTCCTAAAGTTAAAATAAACACAGCCTAGATGAGTTGGCCAGACAAATCTAAGCTAGAAATGAAGCACACAAGGCATAGGAGTGAAGAATATGCAAGTCTACTATTTCATTCAGCAAGAATCAACAATAATTCCCCTAATCCCTCACCCAATGGGTGATTAGTTCATACTTAAAAGAAAAGATAGCAACATAACAGTAAGAAAAGTCTGAAATAACATTCTAAAACTTGTCTTTAATATCAAAATGCTGAAAAATATAGAAATACTGTAGAAACTAGGATAAATGGACAAGAAAGGGTTGTTGGGCAGCTCCTTTATGGCAGGATTCCCTCTTTTCCATAAGTGAATCACCTCCCAAAAAGGGTTCTTCTTCTTCTTCTCGAAATTCTGCCCCTCCAAATGTCTAATCTCTAAGCCCTCCTCCAAAAATGGCCAGCTAGGGCTTTATACCTCTCCTTTTCTTTGAAATCAGGGCTGAGTGTACATTTTAAGACTAATGGCAGTCCCTCATTGGTTTAAATCAGTACAGGTGTTATAAATTGTCCACGTCAATTAATGAAATAACTCCCACGTCCGTTTTGTGTACTGAGCCCAGGTAGATGCTCTAGCTTTAATGATGCTTCATCAAAACACAACAATTGCTCCAGCAAGCTTGACCTTCCATCAACAACAAAGCTCTAGCATAGCATGTTGGATTTTTCACAATTAGCCATTTTTATCTTCAACAATGGCCTACACAAGTCACAACTAGCACAATTAAGTAATATTATGCATTAAAAAGCTCAAAAGTGCTTTTCACATGAAGATGGACTCCTTTACTACTAAAACATCAATTCAAAGAGGCTTCTTAGTACAAAAGTACCTAAGATAGTGTTTTTAAGCCACAAAATATTCACTAAAACACCCTAAATAGCTCTCATTCTAAGAGCTATCAAGCACGTGTTTTCATAAAAGCAAATCTAGGAGAAGAATCTAGACATAGAACTTTACTTTTTGTACCTAGACATAGGACAAAAATCTTTAGAATCTTTGAGTTGTGTTATTTATTTATCTAAGTTAAAATTAGCCATAGACATATGCATTTAATTGCTTAGACTCCTAAAAGCACTTAGAAAAGGGCTGAATAGGTGTTGAACTCGATTCATGGTGTTAAGTGTCGGTTAGGGTAGGTTTCGGGCTCATTTCAGTAGCATTTTGTCTGAATCGCACAAAACTCGAAAGAGTCAGTATGCGGGCGCAGAGGCAGAATCTCTAAAATAGCCGAACCTAGTTAAGCAAGTTTGCGGGTGCATGGTGGGTGCATTTCCTCAAGGTTGAACCATATTTGAATCCCCTGCTTCTCATTACTATTTTCTTATCTTTTCCTTAGTTTTCTTTATATTTATTACACAAGACCTCCCAAAATATCTTATTTATTTGGTTACCTTCAGTTGCAACTTAAAAGTACTTGGTTCAATACTTGGAATACTTTCATATATTACTTGTTTGGACAGCGTGCACTTGCGCATGCTTTTGGCGTATAGCAGCCACCCCATCAAAGGACTCAAGTAATAAAATGATAGTATTTACCAGAGATTGTAATCCACAGATAATTGTATTTTAGGTTGTTTGATTATCGAGTGTAATTGTAATTGAGATTATTTAAGGAACATAATAAAATGACGCTTTGAAGATCAACTAAAAATTAAAAAAAAAAAAAAACCATGCAATTAAACTACAATAGCGAGACAACATGATTAAAGACGTTTAGGGGGTTAATTTAACTAAATGGACCATGCAATTAATTAATCAAGCAATCGATAAAGCCGACCTCACTCAATTCTTAGGCCTAGAAGTCTATTTTCAAGGAATTCTCCTTCAATTTCATCTTATCTTCTTAAACCAATTAACTAACCTAGGTGTCCTTAAAGCTAATTAATTAATTAAAGACATTAAGACCCTTCATTTTAAGCCTGAGTTGAATTCCATTAATCCTGTGTCACTTAGGAAAAATTCAACAACCATACATTGTCTTTCTAAGCTTAAACACTCTCTTTCAAGTTCAATTTTAACTAACGATCATTTAAACTATGGTCAGTAGTCTAAAAGCATTACGAACCCAATATACAAAAGAATCGAAATGAGTGACAATATCAATAAACTTTAATGAATTAAAAGCATGGGTCCATTATCTAAATTGACACCCTAAACTAATGAAATTCAGTCCCTAATCATGGTCAATACAGCCCACAAATCCAACAATACAGTCTAAATACAGTAGCAATAAAATGGAAATAAAAGGGAAGAAAGCTAAAAACTCCATCGATCTTCAACTTTCACCTCAATCTTCATGATCTCTAGCTCGAACCTCCACCAAAGAGCTCCAAAAGTAGTCCCAATATCTCCCAAATTAGCCCTTTCTACAAATGAGGGTCTAAACCCTAAATTGTGTCTCTCCTTTTCGAGCAAGAATGAGATGACTTTATACAATCAATCGACGCAGTGTCAAAACGCTAGGGACAATATCTCGACGCTATCAAAACGTACAACTTCATTAACACGTGCAGGCCTTCAACGTCGAGACACTACATGTACCATCTCGATGCTATAGACAAAAACACCTCTCTCCATGTTTTTCTAGTGTTGAGACACCACATGGCAGCATCTCAACGCTAGCTCTTTGATTTGGCCAATAAAGAATGGCGTTTATACGCCATTTTAAGGGTCTAGACGCTATCCTCTTAGGTCCAATTGCTAAGCCTGACTTCTTTTCCATCCTTAGCCTCATTTTCTCATATCTTTTTGCCCCACAATTATCAAATTACTCTTGAATTCTCCATTTTCTCCTAAATAGCTTGGTTCTTGTAAAGTAACATAAATCAATATCAAAGCTCATGAAGTAAGCTTAAAACTAGCCAAATTAATAGGGTAAAGATAGCACAAATTGAGTGCTATCAGCGGCACGTGAAGAGCTGTTTGAAATTTAAAAAAACAAAAAAGGAAAGGGAGGAAATCAGGGGCTGACGCGTAGATCAACGAGATTGCGTCACGTGTCGCAATCTAATATTTTCAAAGGATTTATTATTATTATAAAAAAAAATTGCAGCGCTCGTTGCATGCTTCCCCTTCATGCTTGTGGGTCTCAAATTTCGGATGGAATTTTTTTACTCCCATTGTTTATTATCGTATGAAATTAGGACAATCATATTTTGCCAGTTTTCTATAATTGTAAAATTACTATTTAAACACAAATTTTAACAACCTGATGTGCAAGTATTACATCATTGTAATAGTCACTAATGAAACACGTCTTTCGCATATTTATAGCTAAACTTTGTCTTTATTGTAGCTTTATCTTTTTTTGGTCTGTTTGGGTGTAGGATTTTGAGTGATTTCAAATTCTAACAAATTTTAAATTAACTTTGTTGTTTATTATCATGCAAAATTAAATGATTATCTTTCTGTCAAAAAAGCTTCTTGTCAAAATAGTCATATTTTGCAAGATTTCCTAGAATTTTGAAGTTACTTAACATCAATGTTTAAAATGTCGATGTCAACGGAAATATCAAAGTCTCAATTTTATGGTAATATTAATAAAATGTCAATGTCATTGGATAATTTTGAAAAAATTATAAAACAAAAAAATCAAAAAAAAACATAAATTAATAAATATACACTTTACAAATTTTAAATATGTTAAAATACTTATTACTAACATGGGAGGGATGGAGAGAGGGAGAGAGGGAAAGAGAGGAATATTTCTTGACAAATGTGCAGACTTAATAGTGCACTGTTGAAGTTGGAGGACTTCAATAGTGTACACTGTTGAAGTTGGTGGGGTAGAGTTATTTACTCACTGTGTGGTGAAGTATGTAGGCCCAACAGAAAATGAGGTATTTTAATCCACTATACCCAACTTCATGTTGGTGGGCCAAACACCTCCCTAGTGTTCTTGTGTTATAGGGGTGCTAATCCATAAAAGAGGTTCTTATACACATTAGGTTTCTTAATAGTTTGTTATATAAATTGAATAAGGATATTAGTTTCTTAACTTGCAAAGAGATTTAATTCTGATTGGAAGAGACAATTAATATTTATGTCTTTTTGACTTATTGAATAATTGTAAGCTTAATCTCAGTTGTGGTGATTTATTAGTTTGCATGTTTAATTGATGAATCGATTTTCTAAGACCTTTTCTCCACTGATATTTTCTCTACAATTATTGTTTAGTTGCATTGATTTTTTCCTTTAATTCCAATATTGATGGATTCTCCATATAAAATTGAGAATTGTATTTGTAGTACTTAAGTTAACTAAAACGCTAATCTAGACGAAATATGTAATTAAGATTTAGTCCCATCAACTAAAAGTTGAACTCATTTTTTTCGTAATTAATAAAAGATAATTTCTAATACTTTTTTAAACTAGTACATTTTCAAAACAAGTCCATATTAAGCAAATTAGTTTACAAACTTATCACAATACTTCCCAAATAACAAGAACCTTAAAATAGCTCACCTATTTTTAGCGTAACAATCCACATTTATTATCACACAATTATTTTATTTACAAAAGTAGTTTAAATTCGACTCAACATGTTGTATGCGCACCTAAAAAGGAGACTGTCATGGATAAATCTCTATAAAAGACCTTAAGCCCAGAATTGGAAAGATCTTATAGCCACCAAATCCAGCTTCTCTAATCAGTTGAGCCCACTCTTTTTCTTCTCGCTCTTTTCCACCAAATAAAACCATCATCAACATGTCTATTAATAGTTGAGTCTCAATTGATTCATCATTCTTTTTGTTGCTAACCACCATATCAATTACAATCACTTTTCCTTTGTTACTATTGCTTGTGGTTGCGGCTTTGCAATTCTTCGGTATCTTCACACATTCTTCATCACTCCAATCATGTAATATGAACTATTTTGTTACATGCAAATATCACATTCAACAATAAACAATATTAGATTTTATAAACACATAGCAAATCCTTTGGAAAGATTAAAAAAAATGATGTGATCATGATGTATAGTTGTATAAGTGTAATATGCGACATGATCACATCATTTTTCTAGCTGTGTAAGCAACTTGCCTTATTTATCTTTTTTTGAACCCTTTTCTAAATCCATTTAACTTTTTTTATTTATGCTTCTTTCTTTAGAGGTCTAATAGGCACTTAGCCATGGTTGTAAATGACCTAATGTGGGAAAAGAATAATAGATGACAGCCATGGTTGTAAATGACCTAATGTGGGAAAAGAATAATAAATGACCTAATGTGGGAAAAGAATAATGTTTGGACAATAGATTATATCTAATCTGATTGTTGCCTCATTAACTGTTGCATATAATTAGAAGAAAGAAAAATGCTTGCAGGTAGATAATATATAAATTATTATTCTTTTGAACATTAGTTATATGTAGGGATCCAAAAAAACAAAACAAAAAAAAAAAAACAAAAAACTGAATTCAATCAAGTTGATCTATTCAATTTGATTTTGTTTCCTAGTAATTTTGGGTATAATGGTTATAAAAAATAAACACTGAAACCATTTTTTATTGGTCTATTATTTACTGAAAATATATAAATAAATAAATATTGAATTGAATTGATGGGGATAATTTTATGAATAATGTAGTGTAAATAAAAATTGACAAAATTGAAGTAGTTTTGAAAAAAAAAGAATTTTAATAATGTTAAAAAAAACAAACTATAAATCTAGGTTAAGAAAAAAAAAGTAATGTGTAAAATAGAGTACCAAAATCGTGTACTATGTACACGTTTTACGTGTAGTTGGTAAGATGGTCATTTAATGTGTAAATGGTGTACATGAGTTGGTGAGGTGGCCATTTAATGTGTAAAGTACACGATTTACTTATTTTTTTGTAATTAAACTTATAAAATATATTTCCAGAATTTGAGGTCGAAATTAAAAAAAAAAAAAAAAAAAGATGTTATCTAAAGTATTTAAAAATACAATGCTAGTCGATTAAAATGAAATAAGTATTTCTTTTGCAAATAATGAAATTAGATCGAACAAATGTCTAATGATTAGTAAGTATTAAGGTTTAACAAAAAGTTATATACAAATGGTAAATTATCACTAAAAACTCATGTACCACATAGTGGTTGTCTTCTCGAACGGGCTCCACGATGAGGCCGAGGCACATCATAGTGTGATTGATGATGAATTACATCATCAATATCTTGTTGTATAATAGGTGGCAATGGATCTTGTGCATAACTCTTATTGATGACAAGAACTTGAAGTCATTGCTGAACCTTTGAAAAATTAAAAACACAAATAGTTTAATCAGTCTAAAAAAAATGTAGATCGGTCAAAAATAAGCCGAAAAAACATGTAGATCCATCTAAAATAAGTCTAAAATGAATAGATTGGACCAAAAAAAGAACCTAAAACTATATAAATCAGTCTAAAAAACTCAAAACTACATAAACTCATTTAAAAGATTCACATATTAGTCAAAGAATGAAAAAAAAACACACACACAAATCAAACACCTACCATGGCTGACAGCAAGAAAGACGACAAATGGAGAATCGACACACAGGAAAGGGACTGGGATTGGCGGCAGCAGCATGCGTCTATGCGAGGGAGTCGATGAGACACGAAACTCGTGTACGGTGTACATGACTTTTGGAACTCGTGTACAATGTACGCGATTTTCATGTCATTCCCATGTGGCAATTTTTGCTTATGTAGCGCGATGTGTCAAGTAATTCGCATACATGGTACACGAATTACATCATTACTCGTTACTTGGTGTCGTGTTACATTAATGAAATCGCGTACATGGGCCACGAGTTAGCTAATTCACAACCTATGTACATGAGTTAGCTACCCCAAATCTAGAATTAGTTTGAAAACTATCCTATTTTTGTTTTTTTTTAATTACATTATTTTTAAAAATATTCGAATTGATTAGAAAAACTTAAAATTAAAATTAAAAATTAAAGAAAAAAAATAAATTTAGGTTTAAATAGATATTTATACCTCTTAATTAGAAATGTCCACGGGGAGGGACGAGGCCAGGGAATGCTTCCCCGTCCCCATCCCTGCCCCCCATTTTATTTCCCGTCCTCGCAAAATTTCTCATTTAATTTTGTGGGGAACGGTGTGGGGAATCCCCACGGAGAATTCGAGGGGATTGAGTTCCACACGGGGAATAATTCCCCGTTTAAAATTTTTATTTTTTAAAATTGGGTCAAATAAAATCTATTTTTTTAATTTCTATTTAAATTGTTAATTCTTAATAAGAGATTTCTATTTAAGAGAAATTTTTTTGATTTCCATAGAAAAACAAAATAATATTGAATAAAAGTTTAGATTTATGGTTTATTATATATATACAAATATATATATATTAAAAAAATAAGAAATCGATGTGGGGTCAAGGAACGGAGCGGGGATGAAGACGGAGAATGTATTCTCCATCCCCGTCCCAGTTTAGCTAATGGAGAAAAAATTTTCCTCACTACCTCTCCCATTCCTTGCCTAAACGGGGATTCCCCAACTGCAAGTCCCCGCGGGAAAAATTGACATCTCTACTTTTAATTCTTTTAAATGATTTTTTTCGAAAGGATTTGTTATTATTATAAAAAAAAATAATAATAATTAAAAAAGAAGGAAAATTGTAGCGCCTGCTGCATCCTTCACGCACGCGTGTGATGCATACAGCTGGCATGTTGCACCAGAATGCGCAAGTAGCCCCATTTTTCTTTGGGTCTCAAATTTCAGCTAGGATTTTTTCTCTCCTCATTTTTAAATCCCAAATTCTTTCCATTCTCTCACCATTTAATTCCAACCATTCATCTCTTTTTTTTTTCTTTTTTTTTTTGACCTAAATCTAAAGGTTGAATTTTAAACTCTTCAAATTTAAAATTTAACCACATGAGTCATCTTCAGCACACCTTCACAATTTTTTCCAGCAAGCTCTCATACTTATTTTTTCTCCAAAAAGTGTTCAATCATTCAATTCTCTCACACACCTTCTTGAACCAGTCTATTGTAATTTTGTGAGGGATCTTTAGAATATTTGTTGTGCGATCAACTTGTGTATTTTGCCTATAGAGAAGCATTATTGTGAGATTTATTCTTTTTAATTGGATTTTGTATTAAGGTATGTGGTGCACATTAGGTCGTGTGAGAAGATAATTGGTTTGATTCTGAATGAGTGAAAAGAATCTTGAATTTCTCTTTAGCCTAGAAAAAAAGGGTCGGGCCGGTTTGGTTCTCACTCATAAGAAGATCAATTAGTGAAATACACAAGGAATCTTGAGAGTGGAGTAGGTAATTTGCCAAATCACTATAAATTTTCAGTGTCTTCTTTCCCTATCTTTTAATTTTTGCACTTTACTATTCTTAGATTGCATGGTATGGGATTTCTTTGTCTTATTTAAATTCTCTTTATTCCATTGCCTGAGTGCTTAATATTGATCTTTTGCTTTGTTGCAATTGGAAATTAAATTAGAAGTTTTTTGTTTGGTGAAAATTAGTTGTTAAAGTTTAGGCCCCGTTTGATAACCATTTGGTTTTTGGTTTTTAGTTTTTGGAAATTAAGCCTATAAATGTTACTTCCACCTATGATTTACTTGTTTTGTTATTTCCTTTTTACCTATGTTTTCAAAAACCAAGTCATGTTTTGAAAACTAAAAAAAGTAGTTTTCAAAAACTTGTTTTTGTTTTTAGAATTTGGTTAAGAATTCGAATGCTTAATTAAGGGAGATGAAAACCATTGTAAAAAAATTGAGAGAAAATAAGCTTAATTTTCAAAAACTAAAAACAAAAACTCAAATGGTTATCAAACGGGGCCTTAGTTTTATAGATTAAGTTGAAATTAATTAAAATTTCGTAGACAACCTTATTCATCCCTCCCCTCCCTCTAGTGTTGCCTTTAAATCCTATAATAACAAGTTGTTATAGCCTAGAAATAGCTCATTCATGCTCTTCAGTAAATAGATTAATAAAGTTTTGTAACAGATTTTGCACTAGAAAAGTGAAATTTCATGGCGGCAGCGTAAGGTACAGAGATTTCTATTTTTGGTCTCAATAAAGCATTTTTATTGATTATGTATTTCTAATTAGTGCAATATGCTTTTCTGTATGATAAGTGACCTCACATTGCGGCAAAAGACCAACGCAAGATAAAAGTCGACAATCCCTTTTTCATTTCTCAACAAAAAGTACAAGTTCTTGAGACATCGAGATTGCATTAATAAAAAGGCCACTATTACAAAGATAAATCCATGACCTTAGGCACACCCATGGGTGAGTTATTACCTTGGAGTCTCCCTAGTGATATTTGACATCTCTTTGACTTCCCAATTGTTCAACTCAAAACCTGGAGGACAAGGGTAAACTAGTTGTCGCGGCATGTTGGTGCTTTCAGAGACAACAGCGATCGAGGTGTCGGAGGCTTCGTTGGATAGTTGGTTATCATTGTGAAGCACTTCACCCCATTTAAAAGTCTCGGATATATGTGGTATACACATCCTTCCTTGTTCGACTTCTCGACCTTCGAGACGTGCGCTTCTCACTTCTTTCTTTTCGGCTCTGACTCTTTTCCACTCAGAAGCTGTTGGCTTGTATCTCAATCCGAATCTCTCCTTGCTTTCAGGAAGGAAAATCACCTTTGGGTTTTCTTGATTATTTCGTCCCAATCCTCCATGCATCTGAAAGCCACTTTTTAGCATTACCTTTGCAACCATCAAAGCTGTCCTAGCTGGATAGCAGTCTATATCCCAACCTTCGGTAGGTAGGTAGTGGCGTTGGCAACCTCAAATGATCTATATGAGCACTCAAAAGCTTCTTCAGCGGCCTCTAAGTATGGAAACGATGATGTTTTCGTTACAAACATATCCTCTTCCCCGAAAACAATGGCTTGGCCGCTTTCCACAACAAATTTCACTCTTTGATGAAGTGAGGATGGAACAGCCCCCGTCGAAAAAAATCCAAGGATGCCCCAGCAAACAACTGTATGAAGAGTTTACATCCATCACCTGAAATGTCACATTGAAGGAAAAGGGCCCAATCCGAAGAGGGATTTATATGTCTCCAATTACTTCCCTTCGGGCACCATCAAAGGCCCTAACAACCATAGTACTTGGCTTTAAATAAGATGAGTCCACAGGGAGTTTCATCAAGGTAGACTTCGACATTATGTTTAAAGAGAAACCATTGTCGACCAAAACTCTGGCCACGAGGTGATCCTTACACCTCACCGAAATGTGTAATGCCTTACTGTGTCCAGTACCCTTAGGAGAGATTTCATCATCCGTGAAAGAGATACAATTCGTAGCAGTTATATTTCCCACAATTTCGCTGAGTGCATTCACCGAAATGTCAGGGCCTACGTGAGCTCGATTCAAGATATCAAGCAAAGCTTTGCGATGTGGCTCAGAAGACAGAAAAAGTGATAAAATTGATATACAAGCTGGGGTGCGATGCAGCTGCTCTATCACTTTATACTCACTTTGCTTGATCAACTTCAAAAACTCTCGTGCTTTGTCTTCTGACACTGGCTCCTGACTTGTCTTTTTTCCTTCTATGGTCATTTTCTCAGCAAAAATTTTGTCCAGATCATTTAAATCATCTTCATTTATTACTTCTACAGCTTTTCCTTTACGTTGTCTAATTTCTTCTTCTTTCGAAATTCCTTTTAAATTGTCTGGCGTGTAACATCTGCCACTACGAGTCATCCCTCCAACTGCTGAGATGTCAGATGTAAAGGTACCACTATTTGTGATGAATTGACATTCGTACTTCCAAGGCACAGCTCGATTATCCTTATAAGCAAAGGGACCGGGTACTTCTACAATCATTGGTTTGGGTAACTGAATATGATGAGTGGTACTCGATTTACCCTCGTAGTGAATAATTAATGGCTTAGGTAGAGATGACGTCTCTCTTGGAGTCTTTTCAGAAGAAGACATATGAGTAATCATGTCAATATCCGTCTCTTGCATAGTTGTCTGACTCACAATCAATAGCTTTGAATCCATTAGCTTTTGCACTTGTTGCTTAAAATCATCACAATCTTCTATGAAATGTCCAACCATTCCTTTATGGAAAAGGCATTTCTCTTCGTTACCACAACCCGATTCATCCATGCTACTACTCTCAAGTCCTACTGAAAGATACCCAACATTGCGGAGAACTTGAAAGAGTGTCCTCATAGGCATACTCAAATCTTGAACTTTATCTTTGTAGCCTTTTTCAGGTACTTCAATGGCATTCATGGTAGGATTTTCATGGTTTGGGAGAGGATTTTGATTGACATCAGGCTCTTCCCCCGCTTTCTTGAATTTCAACCATCCCGCTTTAACTAAACTTTGCACCTTAGCCTTTAATGGATAACAATTCTCCGTGGAGCGTCCAATTGCCCCGGCGTGATATTCACATCGTGCATTTGGATCGTACCACTTAGAATACGGGGGTTGCAATGGTTCTTGAGGCACAAGGGAAACTTGATGATTTTTTAGCAATTGAGGCAAAAGCTCAGTGTATGTCATGGGAATGGGGTCAAAACGCGTTTGCTTCCAACTACTACTAGCACCTCGCTGATTTAACTGATTTGACTGATTTTGTCCTCCATACTGAGGACTATGGTTATAACTTGCTGGTCTTAGAGTTGGTGACGACATATGGGTCGCAACTCTTTGTCCTGAGCTCACCTCATGGACTTCTCCTTCTTTTTTTTTGGAGTAAATACCTTTCTTTCACTTGCCTCAGATGCTGCATCTATAATTCTCCCGTTCTTAACTCCATACTCTATCCTTTCACCAATTGTTATGATATCAAAAAAATTTGTTGAAGCACTCCCAATCATCCTGTCATAATATGGCGCTCGCAAAGTATTGATAAACATGGCTGACAATTCTCTGTCAGTTAAAGGGGGTTGTACTTGAGCATCCATTTCTATCCACCTTTGAGCGTATTCCTTAAAGGTCTCAACACCTTTCTTCTCCATACGCTGAAGATCTAAACGGTCAGGTGTCATGTCAATGTTGTACTTGTACTGCTTTAGGAATGCATCTGCCAAATCCTTCCACTTGTGCACTTGGGAGCTATCCAAATTCATATACCAACGAGACGTTGGGCCAATCTGACTGTCTTGAAAACAGTGAATCAACAACTTGTCATCATGGGCATAGGCTGACATTTTTCTACAGTACATGACAAGATGACTCTTCGGGCATGCAGTCCCATTATACTTTTTGAACTCTGGAGTCTTGAATTTGGGGGGAATAACAACATCCGAGATCAAACACAGTTGTGTCGCATCAATATCCCCATAGACGTCAGTACCTTCAATCGCACGTAGTCTTTCCTCGAGGAACTCCAACCTTCCTTTTCCCAACAAATCTTCAGAAGCTTTTTTACTGTTCTCCGCACTTGGGACATATACTAGGTCACTCACATGGCTCACTTGTTATGGAACTCTTCCAGGATCTTGCATAGGGAATGAGGTAGGGTATGCCATCCCTGCCTGTATGGGTTTGACACCATTGGTGGCGTAAACCCTGGAGGATAAGAGGGAGTGTCATCCAACCCTTGGTCTTGACCCACTTCGGCTTGTAATGACGTTCCTGCCACAAACTTCTCCTTTCTTGGTGTAAGGATCTCCAAAATCTTCGCCATTTGCTCTTTTAGCTCTTCTACTTCTAGTCGAACTGCCTGTACTTGGTCATTCACTTGGTCGTCCATGAACTTGGCTCTCCTTCTAGTCCAATAAGAGTGATGAGGGGGTGAACTTCGAGCTATTTTGCAAACTTTGAACCTTTGTTATTATAAAAGAAGGAAATAATGGTTTGATTAGTCAAAAAGAAGTCTTTAGTAGCAAAGTAAACCTTTGTTAATACTAACGTGAAGTGCATGAATGCAAGGTAAAATCAAAGATTCATTCCACAATCAAAGTCAACTATTACAAAAGCTTAAAGCAATTGCACACTTTAGTACCGAATGAAACAAAAAAAAAAAAGAAAGAAAGAAATCACTTTAATGACCTAATGGTAACACCCGAAATGCCCGAGGTCTCGTCCTATCACCCCTAAGAATCTAATCAAGTCTTCACCACCAGGTTGTGTGGATACGATGCCTTGTCGGAGAGTACTGGCCCTTTCAGCAAATTGATCCGCCCTTCTAGCCATCATCCTCAACTTTCTAGCCGCTCGTTCAATTGGTCCCTTTACGTCGTCGTAATGGCGTCTTAGATTTCTGTACTCATCTCTCCATATTGCAAAATCTGCCTTCATCACTTGATGCTCTTCTTTTAGTCGCGTGTGGTCTTCCATTACCACTTCATTGGCATTTCGATATATTCCCAATTGGTGCTCAAAGTTTACAGTGGCATTCTGAAGAAGCACATTCCTATGTTCTGCCTCAATGAGTTGGCTCTTGCATTCATCTGTCAATTTCTGCAGTGCTTCTTTTTCTTGTTGCAAAGACACAATAGTCTCTTGCGATGCGGTGGCTTGTTCATTTAGTGTACCTTGGAAGTCTTTCATGACCTTATTAAGCCTTCGTACTTCTTGCTTTAGATCTTTGGTGTGGGCTTTTTGAGCCTCCTCTTCACCCTGCAGGACTTCAATTTCTCTCTATAAGCTTCTATTTTTCTTTCTCAATTGGACAACTTCTGCGTTTAAAGAGCTATTTTCCCTTTCTAATTCTGTTTGTTGGTGTAGACGCCGCTGAACTTCCTCTAATTGTCTCTTAGTACTGATAGTTTGTCCAATCCATAGTTTAACCTCATCCCTTAATTCTTCATTCTCTTTTATCAAGATAAGATTTCTTTCCTTTAACTACTTCAATTCTCTTTCCCAATGAGTTTGGTCCACCTTCAGGACATCATCTGAGTTGATCGGTTTCAGTGAAATGGGAATTTTAATCCCAATTCTAGTCGCCCTCCAATTTTCGTATTGTACTGTGGTGCCTTCACAATGTTGTGTATTTTTCAATCTCCTCATTGCTTTCCAACCATCAACTGCTTGATTGCACCTCGCGCTTGCAATGTCTGAGTCATGCGAAAATTTCCATTCTTCTAAACCAGGGATCATTGGTGCAAATTGCTTTAACCATACCTGTCGCAATACCAATAGAGGTGAATAAGCAATACCTCCCCAAGGTCCTAGTAGTGGAACAAAAGGCAACTGCCCACACCGATACGTCATGGGGCTTGAAGGTAACCAAGATGCCCTCCAGACTACTTCTTCCAATGTTAGGTGGCTTAGAAAGATGTTCCATGCTTCGATAAGAGGAAAGGTCGGGTTCCAACATGCAGCAATGAAGTCTCTAACTGTGTTCCTTGCAGTGTTCTATGGATTGCTAAATCTAATTGGTGGATATTTAAACTCGCTTGGATACTTCAAGTGACTTGAAATCCATATAAAAAGCATGGGTGCACAGCTAAAAACTTTCCACTACCTCATAGTCTGCAGTAATTCAAGGATCTAAAAGTTTCTGCAAGAATTGGAATTAAAGGGTCTATTCCACGTTCAATTCCAACGAAAATCTTAATAACTTGTTCTTCCATGTACCCTTTAATTCTTGGAAAAATAACCATGTCGTATACACATGGCTAAAAGAGATAAACCCTTCTTATCAGGCAAACAGGTGCGTGTGAGGCTGACCAGATAGTCAATGGGGATACAATTCCTCCCCTCCTTAATCTTCATTTGCTTCTTTACATCTGATGCATGAATATTGCTCAAAAACTTGGATAATGACCTCTGTAAAGACGACCTTCGATCATAAGTAAAGACTTTACTTCCTCCGCTAGCCGATATACATATTAGAGCCCTATACTCCTCAATCGTGGGAGTCAAGTCACACGAGCTAAATGTGAAGCATTTAAGCACGGGATCCCAAAAATGGACCAAGGCTTGTAAAGCATTCAAGTTAACATCTGCGTACATGAGATCTACGATGTTCCCATATACTCCTGTAAAGTTGACTCTGTTTTCTGTGCTCAAACTCTCCCATAAACCTTTCAAATCTTCCAGGCTGTTATGAACAAAGTCTAGCTGACATTTTTGAGGAAATGAGACTTCTGCAACTCTTGGCCAAACTGTTCCCGACACCTGCTGTAATTGCTCCAACCCTCGGGATACGACTTCCCATAGGTCTTCCTCAGGGGTAGATTTGGAAAATACCTCAGGCAAGTTGGTGTCTACCATCCTATGACTTTACATGAGAAAAAAGAACCAAAAAAAAAAAAGAGTCTAAAGGCTGACTTAGACGAAAAAAATGCTTAATGCAACAAATAAAGCAATGACATAAAAACTCCAAACAAGTGAGGCTAAATCTAGGGTCCTAAATGACACAAACCCTCAAATTGATCATTGCTTTGACGACTTCATGATCAAATTGAGTGAGAATTTTTCGTGTGCCTGCACGGAAGTATAAACTTCTCGAAGGTGGACACTACTCAATTCTCGATTCTAGTCCTATTGGAAATAGCCCCGGTAGGAGGCTCATGATAGTGTGTGAGATAAAGTAATAAAGCTAGACTATCAAAAAAAAAAAAAATTAGCAGTAAAAAGGCTTTAAACAAGTGAAGTTAGCTCTAAGATCATAGACGATAGAGGTTCCCAAAATGGTCTCAAAATCGTACGCGATCACGTGACCAAATTGAGTAAGGATTTTTCGTGTGCCTACACGGAAGCATAAGCTTCTCGAAGGTCGACACTACTCCGTCCTCGAATCTAATCCTATTAGGAAAAAGCCTGGGTAGGAGGCTTGTGAAGATGTGTGAAGCAAACAATATAATAACCCAAGCAAATCATACAACAAGAACAATAAACAGAATAAATAAAATAAAATAAAATAAAATAACAAACAAATCAAGAAAAACAAATGGCCAAACCCTCGAGGTGGAACCTCAACATCCCCAATGGAGTCGCCAAGCTGTCGCCACGTGTCTGCGACGCAGAACGGCCGACGTCCTCAAAAAAGGGGATTTTAAAAGGAGTCGCCACCAATCCTTTTTATGGTGTGATTGGACATCAAAATAGAGTAAAACAATTTTTTTAAATAAAGGGTATGCGAAAACCAGATTTGGGCTCGGGGGTTGTTTGTGTATGGGGAATGTGTTAGCACCCCACAACACCCGTTTAAAAAAAAATGGTGGCCAAATTTAATCTTGAAATGTAAAAGAATTTAGAAGAAAAGCTTAATTAGGAAAAAAAAAAAGATTTTTAAGACAATGTCTTATTTTACCTCTCATTCCTCCAATATTTGAAGTCATGCATGATTCCATAAAATAAGTGGATAAATATCCATCAATTTGACTATATTAGAAATATTCCCAAAAAACTTAGGAAAAATCTCCACCTCAAGAATATGAGAAAATTTACAATTTTCTCAATTCCGTCATAGAATAGCCTTTTATAAAAGAAAGTTTTTTTTTTAAAAAAAAATTGTTTTAATTAAATTCATTTTTTTAAAAAAAAATTGTTTTAATTAAATTCTTTTTTTTTTTTGGGATCAAAATCTCGGACTCCTAAAGATAATGATCCCTCACCTCAAGAATTCTAGAAAATCGGACTCCCAAATATCTCTAGATTCCGTCGTAGGATCTTTTTTTTTTTTAAAGTATGAATTTAAAAGATTACCACAAATTTTCACAACAAAGTAAATATATATCAAATTAACCATTATGAAATAGAAAATATATATATATATATATATATATATAAAATAAAAATATAGTAATAGTAAAAATAATAATAATAATACATTATTATTAATGTTAATGAATTTCATTATTACAAAAGTAGATTGATGTGACAACTCAAATGGAATTTAAATAATAATAAAAAAGAAAGTTAGAAAACTGTGTTTGAATCAAGGTTCGAAATGTCGATGTCGATGGAAATGTCGAGGTCCAAAATTTATGGAAATGTCGATGGAAATTTCGGTGGAAATTTACGGAAATCGTGGAAATTGATAGAAATTGTTTGAATTAGCCAATGAAACTTAGATTTTGACTTAATTAGACTATAATGGACTATTTTTAAGCATCACATCTAAAAATTAAGATAACATTTAGATATAAATGTCAATTGAAAATTTGAAATGTCGATGCGAGTAGGAATTTGAAAAAAAATATGAAAATTAATTTAAATTATTAAAATTATTTCATGAAACCTTAATTGTGAGTTGTGACTCAATTATAGTATAATTGATTACTCAAGTCTTAACATCATATATCTAAATATATGTAATATTTATATTCAATTAGACAACTATGAAGGAAATTTGAGAGAATTGAAATGAATTTAAGAGAATTGGAGGGAATTTGAGAGAATTGGAGGGAAATTAAGATAATTGGAATTGGAGTGTAGAAATGCTTTGAACCTATTATCTAGCGCTTCGAATGACCAAGTGCGGAACTCTTATCTAATTGCTCTCTGTATTTTATACTCAATTTCTCCTCAAGATAATAAAATTCTCTCTCCCTCTACCTGTGGACATAACTTATTATTTATTAACAAAGAAAAGATTAAATTCGAAATATATATATATATATATATATATATATATATATATATATATATATATATATATATATATATATATATATATATATATATATATATATAATAATATAACAAAGAAAAGATTAAACCGTGCCTTAAAGTTTCTCATTAATGTAAAAAAAAAAAAAAAAAAAAAAAAAAAAAAAAAAAAAACCTCGAAATATGGACGACATATCGTCGAAATGAGGGGGGAAACGACATCCCCCCCCTGACGACATGTCGACCGAAATTTTCCACTATGGTTTGAATAGTTGTGCACAAATACACATGTGTATATATATATAATATATAAAATAATAATAATAATATAATAGTAATAATAATATTCTTAATAAAAAAAAATTTAAAAATTAAAACGCGTCAGTGTGCACTGACGCACTGCACTGACGCGATAGTAAAAAAAAAAGAAAAAAGTCAGAACTTTGCTCTGCCTCACTTAAACATGTATATATAATAATAATAATAATAATAATAATAACAAAAGTTATGTCATACGTACATAAATATATATATATATATATATATATATTATAATAATAATAATAAAGATAAAATTAACATCCCCTCTCTCTTTTTTTCTTTTTTTTAAACTAAACTGTTTTTTCACTTTCCCAATCTCCCACTTCATCCTCTTCTCTTCTCTTCTCTGATTTCAACTTCCATTTTTTTTCCTCTTCTTCAACCTAAGCTCTTCATCTTCTTCTCCTCTCTGTTTTTTTTTTAAACTTCTTTTTTTTTTTCTTCAACCTATCTTCTAAGCCTTTCCTCTTCGTTTTTCAGAATCTCCCATCATGCTTGGCTTTGTTACAACGGAAGCAAAGGTCCATTCTCCTCTAAGGGTACGTACACAACTCCTTTTTTCGTAACCCCTTTTTTTCATACCTTTTTTTTACACCCTTTTTTTCGTAGTAAATAAGACTCGAAAAGAAAAAAAAAGTCATAGATAGGTAAGTAAGATTTAGAGCAAGAACAAAGATTCAAAGCATAGGCGTAAAGATAAAAGAAGATCCCACAGTAAAAAAAAAAAAGCAAGAAGAGATGCAAGATAAAAAAAAAATGAAAGAGAACTCATAATAAATCCTTACTCAACTACTGTTTTTCAGGGGTATCTCAAGATATAAATGGAGATCTAGAACTCGAAACGCCCTTACTCAACCACTGCTTTTCGGAGGCATTTCGAGATAGAGATGAAGATCTAGAAGTGGGGGTCAAGAACACACAACTAACTTGTCGTTTGAGGTACGGATCCTTGGGTTGAAGCCCTACCGAATGCAACCCCCAACTAAGCTATCGTCATTTCACTGTGTTCTTGAAACTTTTTGATTCTTGCCTAAAGGATTTTTGCTAGCTTTCTAGGACAAGGACTTACTCTGGAACTTTGTGTTTTCTCTGTGCTTAGGGTTGTAGCTGAGAAATGAAAAATGGATGCTTGTAGGAGATTCTGCTTTTTTTTTTTGTGTTGCTGAGAATGTTCTTTAGGGTTGAGAAACAAGGGTTTTAAAACCCTATCCCCTTCTTCTTTTGAGCAAGAAAATAGGCCACATTTGTTCAAAATCAGCCCTTATACCAAAAGGGCAAGAATTTGAATTAAACCTAAATTTGACCAAATAAACATAATCTACATAACTAAAGCCAATACACACTAATTAATTGATAATTAACACAAGTGAGTTGGACAAAATACGTGGCTACAGGTCATCTTCAGCTCACCTTCACAATTTTTTTCCAGCAAGCTCTCATACTTATTTTTTCTCCAAAAAGTGTTCAATCATTCAATTCTCTCACACCTTTCTTGAACCAATTTATTGTAATTTTGTGAGGGATCTTTAGAATATTTTGTTGTGTATTTTGCCTATTGAGAGGCATTATTGTGAGATTTATTTTTTTGTTTGGATTTTGTATTAAGGTATGTGGTGCACCTTAGGTTGTGTGAGAAGATAATTGGTTTGATTCTGAATGAGTGAAAAGAATCTTGAATTTCTCTTTAGCCTAGAAAAAAAGGGTCGTGCCGGTTTGATTCTCACTCATAAGAAAATCAATTAGTGAAATACACAAGGAATCTTAGAGAGTGGAGTAGGTACTTTGCCAAATCACTATAAATTTCCAGTGTCTTCTTTCCCTATCTTTTAATTTTTGCACTTTACTATTCTTAGATTGCATGATATGGGATTTCTTTGTCTTATTTAAATTCTCTTTATTCCATTGCCTGAGTGCTTAATATTGATCTTTTGCTTTGTTGCAATTGGAAATTAAATTAGAAGTTTTTTGTTTGGTGAAAATTAGTTGTTAAAGTTTAGTTTTTTAGATTGAGTTGAAATTAAAATTTTGTAGACAACCTTATTCACCCCTCCCCTCCCTCTAGTGTTGCCTTTAGATCCTATAATAACAAGTTGTTATAGTCTAGAAATAGCTCATTCATGCTCTTCAATAAATAGATTAATAAAGTTTTGTAACAGATTTTGCACTAGAAAAGTGAAATTTCATGGCGGCAGCGTAAGGTACAGAGATTTCTATTTTTGGTCTCAATGAAGCATTTTTATTGATTATGTATTTCTAATTAGTGCAATATGCTTTTCTGTATGATAAGTGACCTCACATTGCGGCAAAAGACCAACGCAAGGAGGCAGTGGTCGACGATGGGATGCAAGACAGTTTTCTAAAGGCAAAAAAAAGAAAAAGAAAAAAAGGGAGTAAAAGGCCTGAGAGACCATTTGCTTTAAGAGACTCCATTTTTACTCATAAGAACATTTCCTACCACAAGAGCTTCATCGGAGCGATTTTCATGAACAAAACAGCACACAAAAGGCATCAAAGTCTAGAGATTATGGTGAAAAAAAAGAGAAAGATATTGCTCTGTTCTGTTCTAATCGAAAGTAGAAGGCGCCATTTCAATACAAGGAGTCTTAGCTGAAGGTCTCGACAAAGAACGGAATTTGGGCAGAATAACAGTCAGAAGTCGACGAAGACAAAGGGTCAACCAGGAAATCCTTGTGGTAGCTTGGATCATTCCAAATCTAGAGTTTTACGTTTTATATTTCATTTCTCCCTTCCTTTGTGTTTTTCATTTCTCATATACTCATATGCTATCATGTATGAACTTAACCTTAGTAATAGGCTAATTACTCGTAGGATAATTGAACTTAAACCCAAGTAATGTACTCATTTGAAATTACTCGTAGGGTAAAAAAGGGTTATGGGTTAATTCTTTTGTGGCTTATTCAGGTATAAACATATATCTTGAGTGTGCAACAAACCTTGAAAAGATAGCTCGACAAAGTGTGTAAAATCGAGTGTAACCTGCCTTAATTCTGAATTCAATTGATCGGAACTTGCATAATGTAAAGCAACGGTTGCATCACTAGTATAGTCATGAGCCAAGCCTATCCTTGTTGTCTGAGAATTTGTTACACTATCATTGATTGTAGGAATTGTAATTTCTATCTTTATTTTGTTACTTGTCTTGTTGCTTTAATTTTCTTTTACATTGCCACAGTTCACCAACAATTCATTTCTTGTTACTCATCTATCATTCAAGCATTTGGTTATCTGTTTACATAATCGGTCCTTTTAAATTTGATCTCGAAATACTTTTCGTGTATTACTTGTCAGAGCCTAATGTTCACTTACGTTAGTACTCTGTGTCCCAGTATTGTGTGTTTATCACATATTTTCTCTAGAATCTTACCATATTTTTAGCATATTTGCATTGCATATACTTTACCACAAAATATAGTACACAATCACAACATTCATCCAACAACCCCTTCGAGCACTCTCTCCTCTTGATCCAAACAAGAAAGATGCCAACATAAAGATCACAAAATTTAAAAGAAATGTTTTCAATTTTCTCTTATTACTCAAGAATTAACACGAAGTAGTATAATTATGTGGTAGGATAATTAGTTTTACCTGTCCAAGATATGCTACTCTTGTTTCATTAAGTCAAATACAAATAGTTGAGTTCAAAGTTTTAGCCAAAAATTTAAGGCCCACCCCAGATAAGGCAGAATTATCATGCATAAAATAGTCTGACGGGACGGACAAAGCACGAAACACGCAAAACTTCGCTTAGGTGCAGAAGAAACGAGCCCAAACGCTAATTGAGCCCTAAAAGGATTTGGTTGGTCGATCTTAGCATCCCAAAAATCCAATAAAAGACCTCGCAATGGATCACAATTGAACACGACATAGTAGGCTTAATAAAGCTTAGCAGAGTGTGAGTTATGCAAAACTCAGCTTAAGTACAAAAGATGTGAGCCCATAAGTAAATTGGGCTACCAAAAGAGGTTCGGTTAGTAGATCCTAGCGACTCAAAAATTTGAGATAGATCTCGCGATTAGTTTGAATATAATTGTGCAAAAATTGGTTCACTAAGGCCAAGCACGAACAATAATTTTCACCTGGAAAATTACTTAAATAATCTTAGAAAGCCAAGAAATCAGCCCAACGAACCTTGTAGGTCATTCCAAACAGACAAAAGCCCAAAAATATGAAGCCAACCTCGTGATGGGCTAAGATCCCAATGTCCAAAGAATCACCCTACTAGGATCGAACCTGGACCATACGTTAAAGGCAGCCTTGACAAAAAGATTATACTCCCAAATTGTCCGATCATCCAAACCATAAAAAGCTAAACCACGAATCCTAACTTGGGAGTGAGGGTTATTGTTATAAGTGAAATTGGACCTAACCAAATACCCCGATGCTAAGGGAAAGTTAGAATAAAAAGAGCTCGAAGTGAAAATAAATCTGGGCTGAAATAGGCCCAAGGAGACTCTTCAGGCAAGTTCAATCACTTTCAATCCAATTTCAAAGGAGAAAGGGAACCCCTCTTTCAATCTCAATTTTAAAACGAAACCTAAAACCTTACGTCAATCCTCATATTTAAATATATAATTATGACTCTAATGGAGGTAAGTCCAACTGAGTTCTTTTATTCTAAAAGCTTGCTACACTCTTCTTTTCTGTTTTCTGACTTAGGCATTGAAGCTGGTGTGGCAAGCACCACACCAGTGTGCAGTCTTTACTATTTTGTAGGTCGCCTCTTTCTTTGTTAAATAAATTTATTGTTGAAGCACGTGCAAATTAGACAGATTCTCTTTGGCTAGATCTGCGCATCAATAGAACCATTGACTATGGATTTGATCTTAATTTTGGATAGTGTGATTTTAGTGATGTCGATTGGATTGGAAATATGGAAGTGAAAAACCAAGAGTGAAGGTTGTTTTTATTTGGGGAATAATTTGAAATCTTGGCATAGTAAAAAACAAAACTCTATTTCTTTATTGACAGTTGAAGCAATAGTAGTAGGAAGTTATTGTACTCAACTTTTATGGATGAAAAAAATGTTAGAAGATTATGGTATTCAAACGAAAACCTTGATTATATATTGTGACAATGTGCTATCAATATTTCAAAAAAAAAAAAATCCAATTCAACATTTTCAGAGCAAACAAATTGATATTCAACATCATTTCAGAAGAGATTTAGTAGAAAATAAGTTTATTCATTTAGATCATGTTTCATCAAAACAACTAGGTGATATGTTCACTAAAGCTCTAAATTTTAATAGATTTGAGTTTTAAGAAAAGAGATGGGAAGTTTTTGTGTTTAATTTTTTTTAAAGGTGTTTTAGAATCAAATTTTTATTTGTGTTTATCTTGGTTCATTGCATATTTCAGCCTCACTTATTGTTGTGACTTGCATGTTGTGGGTGTATGACCTATGTTGTTGGTAAGGGCAATTTTTTCCTTCATTTATTTTCCTTTTATGCTCATCTCCCTCCATAGCCTTATCTCTGCACCTCTCTTGGAAAAGTGGTGTTCCTTCTTTCTTTGTCCTTGCTTTCATTTGCTAGTGTTTTTGCCCAAAAACAATAAAAGGGGGAGATTGAAAAAAATATTTCATTGGCATTACTTTTGTTTTCTATTAAAATGCCTTAATATCTTTTATTCTTTCTTTCAAGATTAATCCATTAACATTATTTTTTGTTTCCTTTTGGAATGCATGCATTCATTTCTATTAGTTTCTTCTTTTAACAACTTATTTATGGGAAAGTCTTCTGGACAGCTACTGTCTTCATTTTTTTTTATATTCTATTTTTTTGAATCTCATAGATGGTAAGTGGTATTTGTTGTATATATATGGTTAGTGGCAATATGAAGGTGCTAATTCTATATATTTTTTTTCATTTCCATAATCAGGTGAATGAATTTTTGTTTTAAATTTGAAAAACGTTGAAGATGGAGCTCCTTTTAATTTTATACATGAAACAATTTGTATCAAGTACTAATCCTTTGATAATCTAATCTTTGAGCGTGGCTCCATAAAGTAGGTTGGAAAACCGAACCACGTTAAAAACATCATGTATTTATTTATTTTTATATTTTCACATGCCTAGTTATTTTATGGTTCACTCACAATTACAAAAGAAAAATAAAAATAAATTCACCATTACAGATCCAACAAGACAGAATAAATAATTTAGATAATTAGGTCATTTCAAACACAATTTTCGAAAAGAAATAAGGTGATTACAAGAGCTATGGGTCAAGCCCATCGTTTAGTCTTCCCTTCCCTTGAAACAAGTCGCCTTCAATACCCAAAAATCCAGACTGAGATGTGTGTTTGTATGTTCTAAACTACTTCTTCAAACAACAGAAGTGTTGAGCAGAATGTGGTTAATTTTTCTTTTTTTTTTTTAATTGGAAGTGCAAATTAAGTTAATATCAGCACAAAACGGTATTAAATTAGATATACTGAGTTTCCCTTACGTAAAAGTACAAAAACAGCAATACTCACTGAGTTCTTAAGGCTTTGATCCAATCAATTTCCACTTTAAAGTCGCCGGGACCAGACCTTGCACCTGGAACGCCACCAGCAGCATTAACTGATAAAGACATGCCTACAATACGAGATGGGTTCATTTCCAACTCTGAATCTATTACATTCCCTCTCCATGTTGGTAAATATCGATCCAGAGGAATCTGAAATTTCAGAGAAAATGAAATGATTAATTTCAGTTACATCGTCAAATCAAACAATGGCTCGAACTCATCCACATCACAATGTTCAATTTACAATCATTTCAGTCTAACCTTGAAAATGTAAATGTAGCAAAAAACAATGGAGGAAAAAGAGTGTATAAAATAGCTTACTTCCAGTCATCCTAAGTCAGACTTAGCATAGCTCAATTTCAACTAGTTAAGCCTTAAGGCATAGCCAACATAGACATAACTCAACTGACATAAAGCATGTACTCTTGACCAAGAAGTCAGAGGTTTGAATCCCCCATCCTATATATTTAAAAAAAAATAAAAAATAAAAAAATCCTAATTAAGACATATACCCTCATCCGAGAGGTGAGAAGTTCAAATCTAGCTCCCACCCCCACATGTTGTTGAACTAAAAATAACATACTTCCTAGTTCCTATGCACCAGAAGGAAATTAAATGAAGGCTATGGTGCTAAATAATACTGTCATAAAAACCCAAATCAAAAGTAAAAATGGTGATATCATCAAGGTTTTGTTCTTTCTGATATTCAAAGTTGGAGCATTCATACAACAGTATGCCATAGTTGAAGCCATAGAACCAGTTTT
This sequence comes from Trichosanthes truncata, assembly GCA_033996785.1. Classification (NCBI taxonomy): domain Eukaryota; kingdom Viridiplantae; phylum Streptophyta; class Magnoliopsida; order Cucurbitales; family Cucurbitaceae; genus Trichosanthes; species Trichosanthes truncata. The sequence goes on along the minus strand of MU867261.1, from coordinate 14,092,925 downwards.
CAAGCTATGAGATGTAGAAGGTCACTTGCCTTGGCAATATACCAATCATCTTTGGGGGCTAGAACAAATGCTTGCCATGAATTATCTTCCTCTTGTCCTGGTGAGTTTACCCAATTCTCAGTATAAATCTGTGAAGGAGTTTGCAGAGATTCAGTGTAAATCCTTCAAGTTTTCAGTTCGCTAAAGAAGGCAAAACACATACAACAATGAATATACAACCAAATCTTTTTGCCTTTACATTCTGATTACCTAGAGGAGAAAAAGAAAAGAAAAAAAAACTTACAGTGGATATATAGCATCTTCCATCTCCTTTAAGTTTCAATGCAATTGAATCATACAAATCCAAATCAACGAAGCCATCAAACTGAAGTAGAGAACATAGAAGATCAAGAATTAGCCAAAAAGGGAACAAAAGATATTGTTGACAAGATGGAAACCTCCCCACTGTCTCAACAATAAATTCATTTGAAACCTCAACTGTAAAAATGCATAAAATCTAAATCAACTTCTGTGGTCAGATACAAAAACCAAAACCTGTTATGAGAGAAAGATCACCAATGAACCAAAAAATGGATTAAACCAATTCCAAAGCTGCACTTAAATTATCTTTGGGAAGTATAAGGAGATATGGAGAACAAAGATTCGAGGGAAAATAGCCTATGGGTGCACCAAAACCAAAAGAAAGTAACAGTGATACATATGCAATGAAAGCAAATCAATTGAAAGGACAGAATGGAAATACAAGCTAAGAGGTGCCGACTTTCCTAGGTTTTTCATAACATTTACAATACGCTTCCCATTTAGGGAATGTCTAAGGAATCTTGATTGTCAATCTGTAGACCATAATTTACTATTCTTCTTAAGGAGTTCGTCATCATCTAAATAGCTGGTGACAGGCGGTTATGTTTTCAGGTAAAAGGGTTAATTAATCTTGTAACCAAGCATGTCAGCACCTACACGTTCCAATCTAGTATAATATCAAGAATAATAATAATAATAATAATATGAAGAAAAATAAAATCCAAAGACAAGCAAGAATACGTTTTTCACCTTTCTGGAGCGCATTCCACAAAAACCACTCCTGTTTATGTTCCATTTTGAATTCCCACTTACATCCAAGGAGAGCACCCCGGAGAATATTCCTATAGAAGATAATAAATAAAAGGTTGATAGAAATGCATTTGACGGACTACAGAGCAAGTTATAACTTTCCCATTTCTTCTTGCATGAGCACAGTAGAAAAAAAATATCAATCCTCATCACGTAAACTGATTATTTCTATTACAAGATTTCTTGAGCCTCCTAAATTAGAGAGTAAAAAGTGTGTGTTCCCCTAACTTGCTACTGAATTAGTAAATAGTATCTCATCCAAAATCATCGTACTTTTCTCTTATCCATAACCACATAACTTTTACCTAATTGATTAACATTGCAAACACAGACAACGAAGCTCTATAATTTAGTACAGGACTTGCCGAGAAAAACTGGTCCAATCACCTATGCCATAAATTAGGACCTCACAAAGCTTTACAACAGTCCTTCAGGAAAATGTATCTTTTCTAATGATGGAAACGTTGATTTAATGAGAGAAAACAATGCATTTATGAAATATATGTTTTAGAGAGATAAAAGAATGTATAACATAGAGCAATACCAACAACCCTCAAGCTGATAATTTGCATTTAAATGAAGAGAGACAATCAGCTATACAGTACCACGTAGCTCATTTCCAGTTTCAGTGATCTCCAAAGATGCTGTAGACAATCCTGGAAACAATCCAATGAAGAAAACTAAATATTTTATTGCAGAGTTTATTAAGATAAATCCTTAAACAACTTACTGCTTGTCCTTGTCAAAAGTTATTGATGACAATTAAGCAAATCACATGATTGTAGCTAATAAAGGGACTTGGAACTGTTTTGCATTCCTATTTCACTTTTCAAAAATATTATGAAAAAAACCTGAAATGGGGGGAAAAGAAGTGAAAATGTATTGACACCAAATCAAAATGCTAAATGTCTTTCCTTTCCCTTATGGAGTAATATATAGAAATACTTAAAGACAGACGCACGCACATACCTCCATACTCCGAATCTGAATATAAATGCCACTTCTTAACTTCTTGCTTGGAATTGAAATTAAATATGTATTTTTCAGTAGGTGGTATCCAGTCTTCAACATTCCAAGCGAGAGCTGTGATATGACATCCAGAAAAAGGAAAGAAAAAAAGAAAGAAAAAAAGAAAAGGCATAAATAGTCATCATTCTGATTTGGACAAAAAAAAGACAAAATTGTTCAAAGGATATAAACTCCAAAACAGAGTGAGAAAGAGCAAAAACAAAAGAAAAAGGAAAATGAAAACAAAGAACCATAGAGGGAATGTCATCCCAATAAAACAAGAGACATAAAAGACTTAAAATAGAGGAGCTACAGAAAAATCCAGCCTTGAAATGGTCAAATCCGACAACTTCTCAGAAGACCCCAATAGAAACTTCAAGGATCTTTGACTTCAGACTCAGCATCAAGAAGCATGGCTTTGAATTTCATGAGAATTTTAACAAACACATCCATAATCTCCTGCTCGAAAACTTATAGCTCTATATTCCTTTTAGAATGAGCTTCCAACAAAGAATTAATTCCTTGTGAAACTATTCCAATTCCAAATCTACAAAATCAAACCAGCCCATGAGATTTTCAAAGAAGACTGCTAACAGCTCAACAGAGGCCCCATTGCAAAACTTTGACGGGGAAAATGGGAATCATCTGAAAAATATCTCCTCAAAACTCCTCACAAGTATTCCAATAACCACAAATCAATATTTATATATAGATAATTCTGAAGCTTGCAGATATAATAAAACTAATTAAAATAACCTTTTTTTGTTGTATTTACAGAAGCTTGCCAGAGTGCTCGCAATTTTGACATCTTTCAAACACAGTCAAGCTCTTACAACATACGAGAAGGCACTTCAAACCTGAATAGCCATGAAAGAAGATGCAAATCCATGGATTAAAACATAGAATTTTCCTCTGAAACAAACAAGCTCCACTAAATACAATGTTAAGTTATAAACATTAAGATACTGAAAGTTCTGGCTACCCAACCCCCAACCCGAACCAACATCATTCGAGTACCATAAAGACTCAACCATTTCCTATGGTTGTACACAGTTCAGAACCTGCTACTCGGTTTGCCATATGTGCAAACTGAATGAAATATCTTATCTGTATAAATAGATTTAAAGCCGGCCAGTGTCCGTAGTTCCGTTTTGATCACGAGGAGATGATTAAGAATATCAAAGATCAATTTCCATTTCCGATTTTTTTTTAGAAACAGAAACTTCATTACAAAAACAACTGAAGATCTGTTGAAGACTCAATCAAAATAATTACCCCATTGCCAATTTTGCGTCATGGATTGAAAACCCAGTACCCATTGTTTGTCCACTGCCAAATTTAACACACTGCCAAATTTAACTCATACAGCATATGAAAGCATGATTCAAATCAAAGAAATAGAGGAAGGGGAGGGAAGTGAGTACAGAGAGCATAGATCAGAGAAATTGAAAATAAAACATCAAAATCAAAATCTCAACCTTAACAGAAATAATCGAGCAGTGGGGGAAGTTTCGGGCGTACTAGGGCTGGACCTTTAACTGAAAATCGAGTGGGTATCGAGAGGGAGACAGAGAAATGAGTGAAGAAAGGGAGGGAGACGCTTGGAAGCTGAAACTAAGGCAGAAATTTTATCTACCCATTTTGCCCTTATTCTTTTTTAAATTTATCTAAATGTTTTGCGTGGCTGTTTCAAGAAAACCCTCCTATTGACCTAATGAACTTGTATCTTCTTTGGTATAAAGTTCGGATGATTGATTAGAAGAATGAGTTTTTTTTTATTGACGTCAACAACATTTGGAGTTTCAGTCTCTAACCTCTTAATTGACGGTAAGATACATGTCAATTATCGTTAAGCTGATTATGAAAAATGAGTTATTCTCATAATTTTTATATACTCATAAGTAAAGGTATTTGATATTCTTGCAGAAGTATGGATTTTTTTCATGTACTTCTCTTTCTCTCTTTTATTTTTGTTAATATTCATCTTTCTTTTAAATACATTTATTTATTCAATTAAAATTTATTTTTATAATCAACCAGATTATAGAAAAATTATTTTATAATAATATATTTAATTAACCTAATTAATTATTCAATAGTAATCAATTAATCATAACTAATTGGTTGATTAAAAATATCAACAAATTCTCATTTACAAAAAAGAAAAAAAAATCAATTTTTACCTTTAAATTTGTCAAGTTGTATCAATTTTTACCCTAAATTTTTAATTTCATTAAATTGTATCCCCAAATTTAGATAAGTATTGCAATCTTAACCTTAAACTTAAAAAAAGTGTTACAATTTTTGTCCTCCAATAAGTTCCTTTTGAAAATTCGTTAAAAAAATGTATTCTCATATGCTTTCAATTAATTATAAAACATATGTATGATACAAAATTGATAAGATTTTAAAGAAAAACAATGTTAGAGTTACATTTTGTTAAAATTTGTGAGTTTTGATAAAGGTATTCATTAGTTAATTTATGGATTAATCAAATTTAAAATCTTGAAAATCTTGATATTATTGAAATTAGTGAGTTTATGGAGATTTTTAAATTATTTTTTTAATTAAAATTATCGAAAATTGAATAGATGGTAGAAATTATAACATTTAACTAAGTCTATGGTCTAATTTGATGAAATCAAAGGTTTAGAGCAAAAATTGATACAATGTAGCATGTTTATAGGTAAAAATTGATTCTTTTTTCTTTTATAAAAATAAACTAAATTAATGTAATTGTGTATTTATTGAAACTATAATAAATTAGTAATCAATTAAATATATTTAATTAATTGAAATAATTTACTATAAAAAATTTAACTTTTTATAATTATTTATTCAATTAAAATTATACATCTATTATGATTAATTAATTTGCATCTATTTGTTGAAAAGTTCATTAATCAATGTATCATAATTATAGAAAATTGATCTCATAAAAAAGACAAAGGTATCATTTATTATTATAAAATTTAGCATTCCCAGCAATCTTATTTCTATATATATTAATTATTCTCAGACATATAAGAAACTTTGAATCAAATAGCCCCTTGAGACAGTTTGGGACACAAGTTCTGAATCAGAAACCCCAAGGTTTTAAAACTCATGGCGTATATTGGTTGGATTTTTTAGCATGGAGTTCCTGAAGCCTGTGTTTGGGTGTAGGTTCAGGTTGGCTCGGTTTCTAAAGCCTATGTTTGGGTGCAGGTTCAGGTTGGCTCAGTTTCTAAAGCCTATGTTTGGGATACAGGATCAGGTTTGGCTTGATTTGGTTAGCCTTTTTTTTTTAAAAAAAAAAATTTTAGGTTATTTTTTTAATCTCTATTTTTTGTGACTAAGTTAATTGTTTTTGAACTGCTATCAATATTTTGTCCCATTTTGTGGGAGGTAATTGTCTCAACCATATTCAAATTAGAATTATACTATGTGCATTCTTTGTAACCCTAATCTATGTCTTTCATTCCATTTATGGTGGCGTCAATTTAAATAACATTAGCTAAAGTATAGAATGAATAACTTCAAATTTAAAAACATATTGTTAAACAAAATCTATAGTCCAAGCATGATTTTGGAGATTGCAAACAGTAGGAACATAACTAACAGAGCATAGTGTCTTAAAGAAATATTATAAACAAAAGCAAAGGTTCAGACAAAATAGATTAATATTAAAAGTAGATGAAAGTGAGCAAAGTTCAAATTGCCCAATAAAAGGAGGTCAAGGCTCTCTCCCGAAAACTTGCATGCAGTACTTGTACTTCAATTAAGGAAGGAGTTCAACAAGGAACTATTCAAGAGTACTGACCATGCAACGACTAGATCGTGTTATAAAATGGATTAATACATATTTAGTTTCGTTCTTCACACTCTTCTTTATTATTTGCATAAAAAAAATGAATTTTATAATGCTACACCCATTTGAAGGTACCACATGTTCTTTTTTTTTTTTTTTCCCTTGAAAATGATTATCAAAATCGGTGTGATCAAATTCTTCCTTTTCTTTTCCAACATCATCCACCACCTTTTAGTTGACTCCTACACTTCCATCGGAGCAATAGTAGAATCTTGGAATGATGTTACATACTCAAATTAATGTACAGAAAAAGGTATATAATTGACACAAAAAAGTTGCTTTACATTGATGTATGAAAAAATGAATACTTGGAGAAAGAAAGGGGAGATAGTTCTCAAAAAAAAAAAAAAAAAAAAAAAAAAAAAAAAAAGAAAACTGATAGAGGGAGACACAACGGTTGAGAGGAAGATAAAGAGGGAGACAATAATAGTTTTTTTTCCCTTTCTTTTTAAAGAGGCAATAGGAGTTTAAATGTCTCTTTTAATTTCTATTCATTTAATAAGGTGGCCTAGGCTGTGGGTGTGAGTTTTTATTTTTTTTATAAATCTATTATAATTTTTTATTAATTTTAATAAGGTGGCCTAGGTTGTGGGTGTGAGTTTTTTAAAAAAAAGATCTATTATATTTAACTTTAATTAATAACAGCTCATTTAAAATCATTATAAAATAAAAGTAAGAGCTAAAATTATTATGGTCTTGCAATTCTCAACCTTTAGGACCATTTTTTTTTTCATGTTTAATTTATATTTTTTTCATAAATATTTTAATTTAGTTATTAACATTAAAAAAATAGAAATATTCGAAAAACGTGACAAGGATGATAAATATAAACATAACTATAAATCAATTAATTTCACTTTACTAATATACAATTTTAATTTCTATTAGAAAGAACTTCTATCCAGAACAAAATATATACTTCAAAATAATATATATATATATATATATATAATATGTTGTAGGGGATGGACTTTCATTGCACATTTTGTTCTATTTTGCATTTAAAAGTATAGATTTTCTTTTCCTAACCTATTATATTCCTCTTTTTATTGTTTTATTTCTTTTACTTATAGTATTGTAATTTAAAAAAGATTAAAAGAGAGAACTTTAGCAAACAATTTCCAAAACCATGTTTACTATATTTTTTATATTCTATAAAATAGTTTTTAAATCATATGATGGATTATTTTCAAACTTTCAAAAAAATACGTGCAATGCAAATGAATCTAACTAGTCTATAATCTATCTATAATCTATAATCTATACTATATATAAAAGACACAATAAGGAGAGAAATTTTATATTCTAGAGTTGTTCTTTAATTAGAAAATTTGTTCTAAAACTACCCTTTCAATGTTTTAATAATATCTATTTTTATCCTTTAATTTAATTAATAATTATTAATAATGGATTTGAATTAATTATACCTTTTGTATGGTTTTACTAGATTCACTACACAAGATTGAATGCTTGAGAAAGATGAGTAAATAAAGTCCAATTTCCAATACAATTTTAGCATTTATATATACTAGTGTATTACAAGCATCATTTTTAAATTTTAAGTAAATTAACTTTTAAATTGTTTGGGCCAAGTGTTATCAAGTATTAAGTACTATTATTTAAAAAATAATTAAAATTAATTATAACATGTTCTTACGTCTTTTATTTAATTTTCTAGTTTCAATGATTTTATGTTTTTTAATTAATTTAATCACTTAATTTAGGGTTGGTATTTTTATAAATATCAAAACTATTTTTTTAATTAAAAACATGGTTAGGATTTAAAATGTTTTGAAATCTATGTTTTAAACAAAGGTTAACTATATATTTTAGTTTTATGTCTTTATTAAAGTTTTGAAATTATTCTAGTTTCTTTTCATTACTATTAAACTATAATACTCTAAATTATAAATGATTTTTTTGGGTCAAAAAATTAATATTATAATCATAATATTAATTGTTTTTTGAATTACGATACTACAATATTATTTAATCGATAATAAATTAACATAAAGTAAATTTATTGATTGCAATCTCATTTGATTTTGATGGCGACGGAAGTATAATTTATTTATAAAATAATATTTTAAACTTAATTTTAATAAATTAATAAATTTGCAATTAATTGAATAGAAATTACACATTGAACATTTTAAATAATTAAATAATTATTAATATTTAATGTTAATGACATGTTTGTAAATGTAGAAATTAAAGTAAAGGTATAATGGTCTGAAAATATTTTTCAAAGACGGTGGCTTTATTGTATTATTTTTAAAAAATAAAAAGTAATTGTATTACAGTAATTAAGTAAAAATTAAAAATAATAATTAAACAAATGTAAAAAGAAAAGAATATAATAATTTCCCACAAAACGCTTCAAACTAACGTGGCAAAATCTTGAACTTGCCATCAAACAACAACTCACAGATTTACTCCTTTGTTCTCAAAGAATCGGAAATTTAACATGCAAATTTCTCTTGAGTGATCAACGACGAAGACAAAAGCCTCCTTGTGCGACAACCTCTCTCCTTTCCTCTCACTTTCAAGAAGAAGAAACACACATAAAATAATAGTAAAAAAAAAAAAAAAATAGAGAAAGAAGATGGCGCACGAAATTAAAGGGGTTCAGCAAATAATGCCTACCTCCACTGCAAATCTTGAAGCTGTATTTCATTATTCAACAAAGGTATACATCATGGATCTTAAAAGAAGAAGAAATTTACAGAAGGGTTAAAGTTTTCTGTTTGTTCTATTAATAAGGTAGGTTAGTGCCGACAAATAATTGGTTCAAATGTGGGTTGTTGTATTCATCGACAAATCTCTGCCGCTAGCAACTTCATCCATATTGTCACACTGTGTTGATTTCATCACTTGCAATCCTCACATCGTTAAGCTTCTTCAAGAGACGTGGATATTAGAGTAATTAATTGGATACTAAAATGGATCAATTGGTAAGATCAGCTTTAATATGCAAATTCATTCTTAAAACTCTCCAAAAATCAGTTAACAATGTTGAGAGACCCAAAATCCCAAATTACGAAGACAAATGCAAAACAAAGAGAGAGAGGGAGGTTGCAAAGACAGAGATGCAGGAGAACTTAAATTTATACATTCACAAATGGGAATTCAATTAATGATGGATTTATTTTCAGTTTTTTATGCATTTAATTTTGTGTGAAACGTCTAATTCAATCAATAGATTGATGGTTTGTTATTTTGGAATTAGAAACGGATTGAGAAAGAATGAAGAGATTAGGAGGATTTAATTTATGTTCTTCCGTTATTTAAATAGCTTTTTCTTTTAATTCATTTCAAGTGAAGGATAAATGAGATGTTAACGGTTAATTGATATTATTATTAAAAAAAATCTTCCACGTCTTCTCTAATTAAAATAAATAAATGTTACCTAACTTTTAGTTAAATTAACTATATAATTTACTAATTATTAAGAACTAAAAATAGTAATTATTATTAATTAATTATGAGTGGCATACTTTATAAATTAAAGTTTGACAAAGGGATAAAATAGTCTAAAAACGTTTTTCAAAGATTGTAGCTTTTTAATAGATTATAGATTATAGATTATAGATTATAGATATATATTTGGTTTTCACATTTGATCTGTTGCATGTTGATTGAGGGAGGAGCTTTGTACGTGGAATTGTCATTGGATTGAGGGGCTCGTGGGCCAATTAAACTACAGCAGGATGGTTTACAGCTGGTTTAAATGGTGTCCGGTTCTTACCAACTGCTCTTAATCTGGCGTGATGCTTAATATTTCAAAGGGAGAAAGGAGATGAAGGATGATATGTTGTCAGCTTAGTCTCGAAATGCCAGATTTTTTTAAACAAATTATTTTATAATTTTTTTTCATTTGTACTCCATCGTAATCATGGGTATACAAGTATACAAGTCAAGTAATACAGTGATTTTGAGTATACGAGTATCGTCTCCTTAGGGATTGAAATCGTTAATTTACTTAATTACCATGATTACTCTTACTTAGCTTTATTTAGAGAACTAAACCAAAATCAGAGCAAACAAAACTAAACTACGCAACAAAAAATAAAAGCATAAAATAAATGGTACACACAATCACAAGGGACAAATCTAGAGAATTGATTCTATTAACTGGACCAATACTTAATTAATCAGACAATTAAGACCAATTTGACAATTAATTCATAGGTCTAGAAGTTCTAAAGTCACGGAATCATCTGTCGGCCTCCTCCAATTCTCATGCCAAATTAACTAACCTATTTGTCTGTAACCTTAGTTAATTAATACAAAGCATTAAGACACTTCATTAAGGATCTCTAATAATAGCTCTTATCACTATCGTGTCCAAATGATTATTAGTTATGCATTTATGATATCTAATTCAAGTTCCCTCCATCGAGTGCTAAACTTAAATCATCACAACAATTAATTCCTTGATCAGAGAAATTAAAGGCATTAAACAAACAATGTATAAATTTAATCAAAGGCCAAATTAGCAATAAACATCTATCAATTAATCAATTAATCCAAAATAATACAATAATTCCAAGAATTTAAGAACCTAACTACTCAAAATTGCTAAAATAAACCTATAAGTCCCTAATTACATCACAAAACAGTAACTAAAAGGAAAGGAAGGGAAGAAATTGGAAAACAATGGTCGATCCCACATTCCCACTATGATCTCCAGGATCCTTGAGCTCTGGATCTTCAATTCTGCTTCGATTTTGCTCCACAATTACTCCAAAAGTCCTCAAATTTAGCTAGAAATTGAGATTAGGGCTTTTACCCTCGAATTGGCCTCCTCTTCACGAAGAGAAAATGATGCTTTTATACTGTTTATTGACACAGTGTCTCAATGTTAGGGACAATGTCTCAACACTGCACTAAACGACGATGTTTTCCTCATGTACGCACCTCTAGAGTAGAGACGCTATAAGCGTAGCGTCTCGACGCTCTAGATGGAACTTTGAAACTTCGCGTGTTTTGAGTGTGACGCTTGCTCTCGAGTTTGGCAATTAAAATAGGGCGTCAAGATGCTCTGAATAATGTCAAGATGCTATCTTCTCGAGTCCTTATACCAAATCTTCAATTCTTCTCTTTTTGGATCTTTAAAATGGCTCTAAAAGGTTCTAAAAGTGCTCGTCGCGCACAGTCAAATAAATTTATATACCGACTACATTAAGAATTGTAGTACTCAGTGGTGCCGAGTTGAATGCAGAGAGGCAAGTGATTGGTTACTTTAATTATCTTTCTTTGGACATTAAAACCAAACAAGGTGTAATGCACCAAGCCTAGGATTTGGATCAGGATTCGACAATTAACAACTTCGACATTCCCTTGCATCCCCCACAGCCTGACCATGCTACCTACTTGTCTTGAGCTGCTTGCGAGAGTGAAGACTGTCCCCACAAACCAACACGGGTCCTTTCAGCATGCTTTGTCCTTACTCACATGCTTCCTAGGAAAATTTCGAGGAGGTCACCCAACATATGATTGTTTTAAGCCTAGCACGCTTAAATTTGGAGTTCTTATGATTGAGCCACCGAAAAGGAATGTGCACTTTGTTGGTATAGATAGTAGCAATAAATTCTTTTAAGCCTTTTTTTAACCATGTCTTGCATAGCCTCAGAATCCTTCTCATTCAGATGTGGTCTCGGTTCATTCATGTACCCCTCTTGAACTCGGGCGTTACATGCCTACCAGCTTCAGCCTTGGTTCGTCCCCAAACCACATCTTACTGGGAGAGGTTCCGCTTTGATACCATCTGTAACGCCCCAGGCCCAGGATTCATACCAGTATTTAGAATTCGAATTCGGCACCTAACGGCCCCGACATTCCCCTGCATCCCTTGCGGCTTGACCAGGCTACCTACTTGTCTTGAGCTGCTTGTAAGAGTGAAGACTGTCCCCACAAACCAACATGAGTCCTTTCAGCATACTTTGTCCTCACTCACATGCTTCCTAGGATAATTCCTAGGAGGTCACCCAACTTAGGATAGCTCCAAGCCAAGCACGTTTAACTTTGGAGTTCCTATGATTGAGCCACCGAAAAGGAATGTGCACCTTGTTGGTATAGGTAGTAGCTATCAATTCTTTTAAGCCTTTTCTTAACCATGCCTTGCATAACCTCAGAATCCCTTTCATTTGGATGTGGTCTCGGTTCATTCATGTACCCCTCATAACTTGGACGTACATGCCCACCAGCTTCCGCCTTGGTTCGTCCTCGAACCACATCTTACTAGGAGAGGTTCCGCTCTAATACCATCTGTAACGCCCAGGCCCAAGATTTGGACCAAGATTTGGAATCTAGATTCGACACCTAATGGCCCCGACATTCCCCTACATCCCCCGCGGCCTGACCATGGTACCTAAGCGTGCTTGGCTTGGAGCAATCCTATGTTGGGTAATCTCCTGGGAATTTTTCTAGGAAGCATGTGAGTGAGGACAAAGCATGTTGAAAAGACCCGTATTGGTTTTTGTGGACAGTCTTCACTCTTAGAAGCAGTTCAAGACAAGTAAGGTGGCGTGACCAGGTTGTAAGGGATGTAGGGGAATGCTGGGGCCATCAGGTTTCGAATCCGGATTCCAAATCCTGGTCCAAATCCTTGGGCTAAGGCGTTACATATGGTATCGGAGCGGAACCTCTCCCAGTAAGATGTGGTTCGGGGACGAACCAAGGCAGAAGCTGGTGGGCATGAAACGCCTGAGATTAGGAGGGGTACATGAATGAACCGAGACCACATCTGAATGAGAAGGATCCTGAGAATATGAAAGTATGGATAGGAAAGGCTTAAAAGAATTGATAGTTACTACCTATACCAATAAGATGCATCTTCCTTTTCGGTGGCCCAATCGTAGGAACTCCAAAGTTAAGCGTGTTTGGCTTGGAGCAATCCTAGTTGGGTGACCTCTTGGGAATTTTCCTAGGAAGCATGTGAGTGAGGACAAAGCATGCTGAAAGGACCCGTGTTGGTTTGTGGGGACAATATTCACTCTTAGAAGCAATTCAAGACAAGTAAGGTGGCGTGACCAGGTCGCAGGGGATGCAGGGGAATGCCAGGGCCATCAAGTTCCGAATCTGGATTCCAAATCTTGGGCCTGGGGCGTTACACAAGGGGTGGTTTCATATGAATAAATTAAAATAGCAGGAAATAAAATCGTGTAAGGAATTAAAATAAACTGAATTTAAAGGCATGTATGGAAATTAAAAACAAAGGAAAATTAACTAAAAACTCACAAATTAATTAAAAGGCTAATTCAAGGTAAGTTAGGATTCACTTTGCAACACTGATCATCGAATTACTTTACTCATGCATTATTACAATAATTTTAAGATCGATCGGCCTCCTTGGGACACTATAGGAGCCTCCCCAAAGAACCAGAGTTCTAAGACTCAGGATAGAGAAGAATGTAATGAATTAAAATGATGGGCCTTTCAAATTAAACTATTACATGTGAATTGATTCTAGGGCCTACCATGTACACGCAATTAAGTAATTCTACTTCACTAACAGACGTGGCCACCAGCTTCTTTAATACTGTAATTAAGCTAGAGGCCGAGGACACCTACGAATACTTCTAGCATAGCCAAGAAAACTCTAAATCAATTGAGTTGTCAGGTCAATTAAAGAAGAGTAAACTAGGATTAAGCACAAGAATCAATGAGTCATAAAATCCACTGTAATAAACTAAAATTAATACAAAAATATCACAAGTGTTACAAAACTAGTCCCTAATTACCTTAAATTAGTCAAGAATCCTAGCCGAACATTGTTCCAATAGAGTTCGGGACCATAATACAAGCCCAAAATGAAATATGAAGCTAAAGAATATAAAAAACAGTGAAAATAGAGGGGATAAATCACAAAACGAGGGCTGGAATCAAGAGAGCTTAACCCTAATTTGAAAAACAGGCTTTTATAGTTGTTACGATAACATCGAGATGCTGTGGATAACGTTTTGATGCTGTCAGCATTGAGCAGGAGTTTATGCAGCGTCACGCAATGCTGGGTGTAGAGGGACTTGCGACAACGTTAAGACGTTATGGACAACGTCTCAACGTTGTCTTGCATTCGAGCATTCTGTTTTGCAGCGTTGAACAGAGGCTCTGATAATTCTCATTTTTGAGAATCATTTACCTCACAAGCAAAGGTTATTCTTGTAACTTTATCCTTTTTGAACTCCAAAATCTATTGAATTAGAGATCATTTGATAAGAAACCTTTAAGCATGTTGAAAATTCTTTAAAATACTAGAAAATAGCTAAACATATAGGAAAATGGCTAAATTATGTGTTATTTGTGCAGTTGGAGCTAAAGAGGAAAATTGCAAGTCAGATTACAATTACAATTTAGGCAAGGAGCAAAAAACTGAAAATTGCAAGTCAATTGCAACTACAATGCAATTGCAATTTGGAACAAACAAAAAAAAGAAAAATGGGATTTTCAGATTTTTTTCATAATTAGAAGATTTTGGCATCAATTCCTCCTTAATTCAAGCAATGACTTCCTACATCAATCCATACATGGAAAAGGAAGAAACTCTAGATGCTTGAAGGCTATAAAAAGAAGAGAAACATAAGGAAGAAGGCAGAATTCTTACTTGGAAGAAAACCCATTTTCTACACTTTTTCTTTATCATCTTGCTGTCCAATTTTCTTCTTCCTCTCTTTCCCTCTCATTTAAGTGTTGTTTTGTTTTCCTTTTAATTTATTTCTTAAATTTAGTTTGTATCTTTAGTTTTGTGACGATTCCATTCAGCAAGGTTATTCTTAATAAAGTGATTCCATTCTAGTATTGAAATTTTTTGGTTTGAGTTTAGTTTTTCTTTTCTTTCTTTTCTTTCATGTAAAGCTTGTTCCTCTTCTTCTTATCTCTTATATATTCAAGTATATGAATGTCCTAGAGGTGAGAATGTAAAGCTTTTATGCAAAAACAATCCAACTTAACATAATGGTTGTTTGCTTTTGTTGAAGTACTTGTTTAGGGTAAACCTTGTTTGATTAACTAGGGTTACTTTTCAAGCTTGAATCTAACATTGAAAGAGTTAGATGAAGGCGGATCTTGCAAAAGCAATGGGATAAAAAGCTTAGACATAAGCAAAGCTTGATCCTAGACATAAGACGGGCCCCCAAAACTACTAGAATGCGATCTAAAATTATCTAAGTAGGATTGGTCATAGACATATAGGTTCAATCACTTAGCCTCCTAAGAATTTTGAATCAAAATTGAATTGAAGCCGACTCGGTTTACAATTATTTTGTGTTAAGACGCAATTACAATTGCAATTGAGTTGCAATTCTCATCAAGGACATGACCATACTTGAATCCCGCTTTTCATTATTTTGATTTTTTTTTCATTTTTACTTTCTAGCAAAACCCCACCACAATCTTTTTATTTTTGGTTACCAAAGTTGCACTTTGAACACAATCTTGCTATTTCTTGAAATTTTGCTGTATCCGTTCCCTGTGGGATGATACTTTGGAATACTTCCAATTTTATTACTTGCACTAGGTTGATCTTTTGTTTTTTTTACACTTTTTAACCCACAAGTTTCACCTGATCAAGTTTTTAGCACCGTTGTCAGGGAATGACATCACTAATAAGATTTTATTTTTAGCACAGATTGTGAAAAGATTGCAACTACAAATATTTTCTATTGCAGATTGTGAGAAGATTGCAATTGCAATTTCTCCTATTAAAGGAGGAGCTAGATTTCACTTGCAATACTTGTGTAACAGATTGAAATTGGATTGCAATTACAATTTTCCTATTTCCAAGAGAAAAACCAATTCTTGTTTACATTGTTTTGCAGGTTGAGGGAGAGCAATTGCGAGAGGAGAAAGACACAGCATAGGATTTGTTTGCTTGAGATATCTACAAGATGGAAGTAGACACCATTGCAGCATTGGGCGCATAAGCTTCATCATTAAGCTACATGATGGAAACTTTGATGATGGAAAATCCCATAACTCCTGTTAAAACTATCTCTTCTATTTTTTGTGTTTATTGTAAAGAAAGTCATTTATTTGAGAATTGTCCTTATAATCCTGATTCTTTATGTGATGGATTTCTACTCAGTTTTGCAAATCAACATCAATACCAATGTTTCCAATAAGAGAAGATGATTTCAAAAGAGCCTAGCATTGAAGAACTCGCGAGGGAATACAGAGCAAAGAACGATGTTGTAAAGCAAAGCCAATCCACATCTTTACGAAATTTGGAGAACCAGGTGGAACAAATTGCACATGAATTGCAGAATAGGTCCTAAGGAATCTTGCTCAACATACAGAGACTTTCAAACAAGAAGAAAAGGAAGAATGCGAGGCGGTGACAATAAATAAAATAGAATATGAAGATCTCAAACTCTTAGTAAAAGAAGAAAGCGTTCCAACACTTGAAAATAATAAGGAGCTAGAAGGGAGAGAAGAGATCAAAGAAGAACCACCTCAAGAAGATAAGGAACCACCAAAGGAAGTTGCAATGAGCTATGCAGTTGCAATTTCACAACAAATGACATCAAAACTGCTCTCGATACTAGAATGCCCTGCTTTTATTTATTGTAGCTTGTAGGAAATGCTAAATGAAGAAGAATACAGAGATGAGAGCATGAGAGATGATAATTTGCAGCATGTGACACATGTTTCAACCACAATTTCTACTTTCGAAGGCACATATAAATCTCTTGAGCAGGCAAAGCCCGTTGTGATTAAAGTACCTCAACTAAGACTGAAATCTCATCGATCGTCAAGACCTAAGTGCAAAATGAAGGAACATGGTTGCGGTCTCCCTACTGGAATTTGATAGGTTTATATTTTCTTTCTTTTTCATAAAAAAAAAAAGAAAAAAAGAAAAATATTTTGGTGCAGTTAATGGGACATGAATTCAAATAAAAAGTTTTTGATCAAGAGGAAACTCTGTCTAAGGCAGGTCTTGGCTAGGTTGAGGTACTTAAGTTGACCGTTAGGGAACACCTCTACATGAAGAATTACTGGGGAGTTGAATTGATCAAGCTTTTAATTTGAAATTCATCAATTTTTTATTATTATTTTATTTACTTAAAGTGCATGAATTTTTTGATGATTTACTTATGAGTCTCAGCAAAAGAGCAAGTAAGAAAAGAGAAGAGAAAGTTGTGGCCAAGTTTACAGTTGCAACATTAGAGTCAAAAGAAAAAAAATTCAAATATGACTAGTTCTCACCACCACACCAACAATTGAAGAAAAGCCAGCTGAGGTCTCATAAGAAATTGCAGTTGCATCTCTATCACAAACTGCATACAACCCGTTTATCGCCTGCACAATTCAAAGCTAAGCTCTCCCACATAAAGAATGAGGACATGGTTGTCAGGCGTACGCTCATGAGAGGGACGAGAAAAGCTTTCTTAGTGAAGACATCGTTTATGAGGCCTACGGGAAGTTCTTCCTTCAACCCTACATTTACTTGCTTTTGATTAGATTAGTTTGCTTTATTTAGTTTGTTTTGTTAGGTTATAATTTATTATTTCCCTAATCTTGTTTGTTGTTGTTTATTTATTTTTACTTTTGAGCCCACTGTCTGGAGAGAAAAAAATCTACACCTCGCACAAACATGCCATAAAAATCATGTTTAAAAAATAAGTTTGCAAATTGTTTTCCTTGGTGTTTTGTTAAAAAGCCTTTGATGATGATACCTAGAGCTTTCTCAACTTTCAAGTACTTTTACACACAGCTTTGAGTTTTCAAAATCATAAAACTTGATAAATTCTTTTTCTTCATAAAACATTCAAACCCTATCCCATTTAATGCACTTAGGATAGTTTAGTTTTGATGCTTAACAAGTTTAGTGACCCAAATATGTACCTGTTGAATAATAAATTTTGGCCAATCACAAATTGCCACATCATTAATTTAAATTAGTGATAAAATAAATTTGGGACCAATTACAAATTTACATGTGTCCTCAAATTAAATTAAAATACATGAAAAATTGGCAAATCAAATAATGCCACATGTCTAGTATTGATCTCTTTGACGAATTAAGTCAGTCCAATCAAATTAGGATACATGGCAATTGGACCTGACAGTTGTTTAGTCCGAGATCATTAAAAAAAAAGAATTGGGCCAAATTTAAATAATTCAAGTTTATTGAAAATGATTGAATTAAACTCAAATAAGCCCAAGTCAAAGATGGGCCTAAAGTCAACCAAGCCCAAGCCCATGCAAGGTCCACCAAACTCTATAAATAGAGGAGGCCACCCTTCATTTGAAGGCATTCAGAGGAGTCAGAATCTAGAGCATTCGGCTAGAGAGTTCAGAGTCTCCAAGAGTCAGAATTCAGAAGCTTCAAGTTCAGTCAGAGAATCCAGAGAATTCGAAAGATTCAAGATTCAGAATTCAGAAGATTCAACGACTGGAAGGCTTCAATAAATTGATTGTCTCTTCACCAACTACAAATCAAAGATTCAATCTCCCTCCATTTGAGAACAAGCTCGTCAGCCCTCAGATCAGAGTCTACATTTCGAGAAAAAGCATCAGAGGATTATATATATTAGAGACTGTAACACGTACTCCAAATTCAATAAAATCAAGTTCATTTCCATGAATCAAATTTCTCTGGAAATCTCGTGCGAACAAATTGGCACGCCCAGTGGACAGTCTCTACCTCTCATCTCTTTCTCTCGTTCCAAGAAGTCATGACATCCAAAGAAGTATCTTCAAAGCCTGTTGCTTCAAGTAACTCCTACATGGGGCCAATCACACGCAGTCGCTCCAGAGAAATCCAGCATGAAGAAAGTCAAACACCTGTCATCGCAAACAAAATGCTGAGACGCATGACAGAGTTTGTTCAAGCAAATGCCGCCATTGCAGAAAATCTTGTGTTTGGCAGAATTACTTTTCCTTCTCTTCTACCAAGCGAAACATCAAATCCTGATGTGATGTCCGTTATGATGACTGATGCGGGCAATAGTGAGGAAAGAATGACTGAAGTTGAAAAGAAGATCAACATGCTACTGAAGGCAGTTGAAGAAAGAGACTACAAAATCGCTTCTCTCAAGAACCAAATTGAAAGTCGGGATGTTGCTGAATCAAGTCAGACCCCTGCAGTAAAAAAACAAGGGAAAGTCCACTGTACAAGAAGATCATTCACAACGTTCCACTTCAATTGCTTCACTATCTGTCCAACAGCTCCAAGATATGATCATGAACTCTATCAGAGCACAATATGGTGGACCTAGTCAGAATTCCCTCTTGTATTCCAAGTCGTATACTAAAAGCATTGACAACCTAAGGATGCCTAGCGGATACCAGCCACTGAAGTTTAAAAAATTCGACGGAAAGGGCAATCCCAAGCAACACATTGCTCACTTCGTCGAAACATGCAAAAATGCCGGTACCAGAGGGGATCTACTAGTCAAGCAGTTCGTCCTAACACTGAAGGGAAACGCTTTTGACTGGTATACTGACCTCCAGCCAGAGACTATTGACAGTTGGGAGAAGTTTGAAAAGGAGTTCCTCAACCGCTTCTACAGCACAAGAAGAATCGTCAGCATGCTTGAACTCACCAAAATTAGACAACAGAAAGGTGAACGAGTTGTTGACTACATAAATCGATGGAGAGCTTTAAGTCTTGATTGTAAAGATCGACTCACTGAGCTATCTACTGTCGAGATGTGCACCCAAGGCATGCACTGGGGGCTACTCTACATCCTCCAAGGTATAAAACCTCGCACTTTTGAAGAACTAGCAACTTGTGCCCACGATATGGAGCTGAGTATTGCTAGTCGGGGAGACAAAGACCTTCTAGTCCCTAACTTAAGGGAAGAAAGAAATAACATCGAGCTACCTTCAGAAGAGTCTATGGTTGTCAATACAACTCTTTTCAAGTCATCTTCAAAAGGAAAAGGCGAGCGTATTGAGAAGCAACAAGGAAATGAGAAGCGTCACATAGACATGAGCATAGAACTCAAGTCAAGAACAATACTCATTTTTTGGGTGGAATGACCCTAACAAAGCTATTGTAGCCCAAGTCACAGATACATGGACTATTAGACCAAAACTTCATGTGCCCTAGCGTTTTACCATGGGACACATTAATTGTTGTTCGTTAAGAAGAAAGATTGGCGAACCAGACAGTTATGCATCGAGTGCCAATAGTTATAGAGACCTATGAGTTTATTCAAAGACTAAAGGACAAAATGAGGAGTACCTTGGGTAAGTTGACGACCTTAAAAGGTAGTAAGCTTTTTGCCAAGTTATTTTTAGTCTGAGTCCTGACGGGATGAAGTTGTTTTTCTTGGGTGCATAACTACTAAGGAAGGTATCATAATGGACCCTTTTAAAATGGAATCAGTTCGTCATTAGCCTAAACCTAGTAAATGGCGGAAAGTCGTAGTTCCTTAGTTCTGCAAGCTACTTTAGGATGTATGTTTGGAATATTCCTAGCTAGGCAGCACCTTTGACTCAGTTGACACGAAAGGGTAGCCTGTTTGTGTGGAGTGATGATTGTGAAGCAAGTTTCCAAAAGCTGAACCAGAAGTTGGTCTCGGCCCCAGTGCTCACCGTGCCTGATGAAACAGGAGGTTTTGTGGTCTATACTGATGTCTCAAATAAGGGCTTGGGATGTGTTCTAATGCAACATGGATAGGTTATTGCCTATGCCTCCCTCCAGTTGAAAGACTACGAGCGCAACTATCCGACCCATGATTTGGAATTGGCAGCAGTGGTCTTTGCCCTGAAAATTTGGAGACATTATTTGTATGGGGAGAAAATCCAGATCTACACAGACCACAAGAGCTTAAAGTACTTCTTCACACAGAAGGAGCTAAACATGAGGCAAAGCAGATGACTGGAGTTAGTGAAGGATTACGATGTTGAGATTTTGTATCATCCAGGCAAGGCAAACGTAGTTGCAGATGCTCTCAGCAGGAAGACAGTGCACACTTCGGCTCTGATTACTGACCAAGCTATTATACGGGCCGATTTAGAGCGTGCAGAGATAGCAGTGTTAGTGAGGGAAGCTACCGCACAGTTAGCCCAATTGACAGTTCATCCAACCTTGAGGCAACGTGTTATTGATTCCCAACGGGGAGATCCCAGTCTAGTGAGCATGTTCGTCAAGTAGAAACAGACCAGGCGAGTGAGTTTTCTCTATCTTCTGATGGTGGTCTCCTGTGTCGGGGACGTTTGTTTGTACTGGAGATTGATGAACTTAAGAATGAGATTTTGACTGAGGCGCACTGTTCTCCATTTTCGATGCATCCAGGTAATACAAAGATGTATCAAGATCTGAAACAGTTTTACTGGTGGCGTGGAATGAAGAGGGATGTGGTAGACTATGTTAGCAAGTGTTTAGTTTGCCAACAAGTGAAGGCACCAAGACAGAAGCTAGCAGGCTTGTTACAACCGTTAAGCGTGCCACAGTGGAAGGGGGATGAAATCTCTATGGACTTCGTGGTAGGGTTACCCCGGACAGTAAGAGGCTATACCGTGATATGGATTATTGTGGATAGACTTACTAAGTCAGCACACTTTCTTCCAGGGAAGCCTACTTACTCCACAGAGAAGTGGACACAATTGTACATGAAGGAGATAGTCAGATTGCACGGGGTTCCTGCAAGGATTGTTTCGGACAGAGATTCCCGTTTTACATCTAACTTCTAGAGGAGTTTGCAGAAAGCTTTGGGTACTCAGTTGGATTTCAGCACATCTTTTCATCCCTAGACAGATGGTCAGACAGAACGGTTAAACCAGATATTAGAGGATATGCTACGGGCCTGTGCGTTGGACTTTGCAGGTAGTTGGGATACCCACTTGCATTTGATATAGTTCGCTTACAGTGATAGTTACCAAGCAACCATCGGCATGGCACCATTTGAAGCGTTGTACGGTAAAAGATGCAGGTCTCCTATTTACTGGGACGAAGTTGGTGAACGTCAGTTGTTGGGACCCGAGTTGGTCCAAGCCACAAATGATGCAATTAAAAAGATCAGAGCAAGGTTGCAAACCGCACAGAGTAGACAGAAAAGCTATGCTGACTCGAGGCGAAGGGACTTGGAGTTTGAAGTAGGTGACCACGTGTTCTTGAAGGTGGCTCCAATGAAAGGGGTTCTGAGGTTCAATCGGAAAGGAAAGTTAAGTCCACGTTTTATAGGGTCGTTTGAGGTTCTGGAGCGGATTGGCCCTCTAGCTTATAGATTGGCCTTGCCGCCATCACTTTCTGCAGTACACAGTGTGTTCCATGTGTCCATGTTGAGGAAATACATGCCGGACCCATCACATGTGATTGACTTTGAGCCTTTGCAGCTGAATGAGAACTTGAGCTATGAAGAAAGGCATGTGCAAATTTTTGGCGAGAGATCAGAAGACTCTTCGTAATTGAGAGATCAATCTTGTTAAGGTGCTTTGGAAAAACACCAGTCCGTGGAGGCTACTTGGGAGGGAGAGGATGAGATGCAGGCTAGATACCCTGAGCTTTTTCAAGGCTAGAAACTTTCGAGGACGAAAGTTTTTAAGGAGGGAAGATTGTAACGACCGACATTTTCAGGTTTTAATTAAAGTTTTAATTTTGAGATATGAATTAATTGTAAGGCCAATTTCATGTTTAAAGTTGTGTTGAAAGTTAATTTTAGAGATTTGCATAATTGAAATTTGAGAAATTGGAGAGTGAATTGGGAAGAAAGAAGGGAAAAAGGGAATTAATTGGGTTGGGGGCAATTTTGTTAATTAGGTGACTTTGAGCCAAGCCCAAGCCTAAGGAGAAGCCAAGCCCAAATATCCCTCTCTATTATTTTTATACTACACGCAGCCCTAGGTCAAGCCAAGCCGTCATCTTCTCCAACCTTCTCCCCTTCCTCCATGAAAAACAACATCCACCGTCAATCCCTCTCTGTCTATCCCTTTCACTACCAAGAGACCCATCCATTCGAAAGTTTTTTCTTCTTCAACAAACATCCATCGCCGCGGTACTGTTCACGACTCGACTGTTCACGCGCGGTACTGTTCATACCGGGGGGGGGGGGGGGTACTGTTCATACCGCGATTACTGTTCACACCGCTGTCAACTATTCACGCCGCCACCGTTCTGATCAGCCTCTTCCAGTCCGGCGAGCCTTCAATTGTGGGTAAGCAATTGGTTTCCACATATTTCTTTGATGATCTTAGTTGGGTAAGATTTAATTCATGAATCTTGACTTTGTTTCAAGGATACCCATTCCGTTCCGGCATCAAAATCATGAGCGTGTCGCTGTCCAGTAGGATTTGGACTATTGGAGCGAAATTTTCGGTAAGTCACGAAGATCCTTGAGTTTTGCGCTGTATGGTAGATCAATTGAAAATAAGATTAATCCATGGATCTTATGACTTAAATTCAGTTTTACCCACCAATTTGCAATTAAGTTAAATGCTATAGAATTAATTCTAATTTTGGGAATTTAGTTGGTGGAAGAAACTTTGGGCTCAATTATGGATTTTAGGGATCTTTACTAACCTTAAGGATGACTTTGATTAGGCCTCAAATCGTTTGACCGAGGTTCAAGGCAGTAGAACTTTTTTGTGAGCATTCGGGTGAATTGAATTCTTGAGCTTAGTCAAGGTAAGGGACTTTATGCCGGTATGCTTAAATGCAAGTTGGGGTCTGAATTGAAAAACTATTTTTGAATGAAAAGATTTTTAAATGTTTTATTTATGATTTGTGATGAAATTAAAATGTTATATTTCAAAAAGGATTCTTACATGTAAAACTACTTTTGAAATAAAAAGATTTTAAAAATGTTATATTCATGATTGCTTATGAGTATTGAAATTCTATGTGTGAAAAATCATTCTCACATGTATGTTTGCCAGATATCCTTACAAATGTGATGCAAGAATTATGATGTATGATGGTTAATGTGAGAATGTTTCTATATGTTGCATCACTGAATGAAAATGAAAGATGTTTTGGGACCTCATGCATACATGTGTTTTCATGATGAAATGATTTCGAAGGTTGTGGCAATTACCCTCCTAAATTTATTGATGTACATCTATATGAAAAGGAGCCTGACGAGGCTTTATGTAAAGGAGCCTTACGAGGCTATATGAATGAAAGCATAGTTAGGATGGGTTAAATTGTCCACATTAAAAGCCGAAGGAAAATATTTAAGGAAACGTTTCTGCTAAGAAAGGAATTTAGGTCCCACCAAAGGAAAGAAAAAAAATATTTTCGAAAACTCATTATGTATGTGTATGCATATCCTGACCCGGTAGTGAGGTCACTTACTGAGTATTTTAAATACTCATCCTTTTTCAAAATGTCTTTTTTTTCAGGTAAAGGCAAGAACATATTTTAGGCGAGTGGCAAGGTGGTTTGCTGAAAGGGTCATGGGTGTCATGAGGAGTATAGCTTCCGCATCTAGTTTATGTTTTAACTCAAATTATTTTGTTAAGTAAACATTAGGTTGTGAAACTATTTCAGTTATTTTAACATTTTAATTCCAAGTATCTTTTGAATTGTTTTTAAAAAGGGATCCCGAATTAAAGCTTCTTTGGTTGTTTATGAAGAAATTTAATTCTTTTTGTCCAATACTAAAGTTTCAAATTTTTCATGAGCATGCAAGTAGTAACGTCCCTAGAAAGTTAATAGGAAAAGTCGGGTCGTTTCAGTTGGTATCAGAGCGAAACCTCTCCCAGTAAGATGTGGTTCGGGGACGAACCAAGGCGGAAGCTGGTGGGCATGTAACGCCCGAGTTCAGGAGGGGTACATGAATGAACCGAGACCACATCCGAATGAGAGGGATCCTAAGGATATGCCAGGCATGGTTAAGAAAGGCTTAAAAGAATTGATAGCTTCTACCTATACCAACAAGGTGCACCTTCCTTTTCGGTGGCTCAATCATAGAAACTCCAAAGCTAAGCGTGCTTGGCTTGGAGCAATCTTATGTTGGGTGATCTCCTAGGAATTTTCCTAGATGCCTGTGAGTGAGGACAAAGCATGCTGAAATGACCTGTGTTGGTTTGTGGGGACAATTTTCACTCTCGCAAGCAGCTCAAGACAAGTAGGTAGAGTTGTCAGGCCGCGGGGGATGCAGGGGAATGCTGGGGCTGTTAGGTGCCGAATCTGGATTCCAAATCCTGGTCCCAATCCTGGGTCTGGGACCTTACAAAAGGCAAGAAAAAATCTATCCTTTTCCTAATTCTGACATTCCTGATATGTTGGAACAACTTTTAAAGATGCAATTGATTGAACTACCAAAGTGTAAATGACCAGAAGATATGGAAAAAGTTGATGATCCCAACTATTACAAGTATCATCGAGTCATCAGTCATCCTATGGAAAAATGTTTTGTCCTAAAAGAATTAGTTTTGAAGTTGGCTTAAGAAGGGAAGATTGAGGTGGATCTCGATGACGTAGCTCAATCAGCAAAAAAGAGCACTTAGAATAAAAAAAGCTCCTTATCATAAGAGCCTAAACTGCATGATACTCCTGGCCCGCATGAGTTAAAAAGGTGAACGGCCCCCCCAAAAAAAAAACTAGATCATGGCGTCCATTTATAGTTCTGCAGTTCTTGTTGTGCATCCTCCAACATTCCTCGAAGCATCTCCAAGTTATTGGTGTCTACATCAGTAAGAATAGGAGTATTTTCAAGGTTACTCATAGTTTCTAGCACTGCAGACACTTTGAGTTTGTATTGATTCAAGCATCCTTCTTTATCAACGATCAGCTGGGAAATTTCATCTCGCTTAGCTTTCAGATCTTTAAGTTTGGCTTCATATTCTTCTTCTTCTCGTAATGTTTGTTGATGTTGTTGTAGAAGCGCATCCATCTCTACAAGTGCCTGACTCTCATCGCCTTGTATCTTCTGCAAATTGAATCTAGCTTCTTGCAATTGACGATTCTTACTTGCTGAGGTAAGTTGGGAAGAAAAGGACAACTGTAATTTGTTATACTTTTCCACCTTCTGGAAATACTCACCTACAACTTTTTGAAGAGAAGAAAGGTTAGTTACACAAGTCTCTAAAATCCCTTGGAAAATTTTTCTTGTCTCTTGTTTAAGACAAGGTACTTTGTCAAAAGAGGTGCTTACGATCTTTTTATGTATGCTATCCCACATGGCCAGTGCAGTTTCTCGTCGCATATTCGAAATCACACTATCAGCACAATAATTAGAAATCTCAGAAGCAACAACATGTGTCGTTTTCATCACTTTTCCATAAGCCTCATTAATCGTAGGAGGACAAGAAGGAATCATCGCTTTGTCCATCGGAGCCTTGAAGTGATTGACATGCGCAACTGCAGAATCAAATATATCTGGACTCGTCAAAGATTGAGGACTGTGATGCTCTACAACTTCTTGAATGAGATCATCTAAAGGCGACTGCAAAAAAAAAAAAAAAAACATATGAAGAGATGTTGGAAAAATATTCAAAGAAATAATAAAAAAAAGATCATAATTCTAACCAAAAGAGTAGGAAGAGCAGAAAATTGTGAAGCGCTTGCAACTCCATCAAAAAAATCATTGTCACAGACTGATAATTTATTGGATTTCTTTGATCTCTTCCAATGATGATCGCTGTTACTGCTACGACTGTCTTCACTATCTTTAGGGACGAACTCGCTAGGTTCAAACATGCGAATCCTCTTACCTCCATTATTGTCGCCAACATTTTTAGGGAACTTAAGCTTAGAAGGAAGAGGGGAAGCGCTAGCCACTAATTTTTGTATGCCTTCCTCAAGATAGTTTCCATTTTTGGCTGACCACCAGTTTCGATAACGTTGAGTAACTTGGGTGTGAGGATTCGCCACACGTGCAGGAAGATATACTTGGAACAATGTTCCTCCTTGAGTACATATCATCCAAAGATGTCACACATTGTCTAAATTAGCTTGAGGAGTTTTCTGGGCTAAGTCATACGGTACATCCTGACAAAATCCAAATTGTCGACTAAATCTGCAAGGATTATAAGCTTCAATGACCATCGAAGAGACTGATCGGGAAGATAAAAAGCATGACCGAATACTTATGAAGAACGAAGAATACCAAAATGACAACTTCTCATCATCTTTCAAAAACTCGCCCCTGTTTCTGGCTTGGAGACTCGCATACCAGGACACATATTTACCCTTGTGAATGTGTACACAAGCTTCAAAATCATTGAAGTACTTAGCCCCACCTTCGCCAGAAAACTTGACCATCATCGGGCCCTTAACAGTTGTTGAGACTTTGTAATGCATATTAAAATAATGAGCAAGCCAAGCATGATCATAATGTAAAGGAAAGCATGCCTTTGAAAATCCAGCAGAAGGAGATGCATCGTGAATCTGGCCTAGTCCACGATATATGTTGGCTAAAACAGGAACAACGAGGTTAAAAACATAACCTTCAGCCATAAGACTGGCAACTTTAAAAACCTCTGGACGAAGGGAAACTTGTTTGTTGGGAAATACAAATACACATAACCAGCAAGAAAGGAAAGCAGCCAGGTACGTCTTATCCTGCAAGTCAACTTCTACACCCAACTCAAAGAATAGATCCATTTCTTCCTTAGACCAATCATGGCATTTGATGGGAACCCCATCTGGGTTATGGGTCAAACGAGGACGAAAAGTTTTCTTGGCCTTTCGAGGAGGAGGCTTTACATACTTCAAACCCCTTTTAAACCAAAAAGAAATCCATGAACTGATAGGGATCTGAGAGCGATCGATTTGTTGAGATGCAACATGATAATATGCAACGAAAAGATATTCGCAACTTTTTGGACAGTCTTCATCTTCTCGATCAGAGGATGCTAATAACTCCTTGCAACAAGGAACAACTTCATCATAAAACCTTCCTTTAATGGAAAGCCCCCCTAATCTCCACATGTCCCATAGAGAGATGGACAGTTCCCCAGACAATGTATGAAGGGTATTTGTTGAAGGACACCACGCTTCACAGAAAGCACGAACTATATCGTTGTTACGATCATAGGTGTATAGAGAAGCTATCACAACATTGAACAGACGAGCCTTCTTAAGTGGCATCTCATTTCGAGAAACTACGACCTCTAAGCATTCCCAATAATGAGAAATATAGAAGAATTCTCCATGGATCTTTAAAGAAGAGCCCCAACGAACCTTTTCATCTTCAATAATTCGACAACCTAGCGTTGATTCGAGATTCTCGCTCGGCATTTTATTATGTATTGAAGACTCTAAAAACCATGCTTTCAACGAGGAATCGTGACTCAAGAGCTTCTCCTTAGACCATCTGGGTAAAAAGATGGAATTTCTAGGGGTGGTCGGGATTCCCTAAAATCCCCATATATCGACACTCCTACCGGAAGAATGACTCCACTATCAATAGGCTGATCTCTATCCTTCAAGATGACTAAACAGCTTTTCTTCGAATCAGGATGTTCTGTAAAATACACCATATTGAAGAAGGATTCCTATACAAAAAAAAATTAGAGATTAGTTTCCCTAAAAAAAAAAAAAAGCAACAACAACAAAATCTTGGTGATCACCATGCTACTTAGGCAACCTAATAAATAAGAAGCCTGGTCTGGCGGGAGTAACATCACTGTAGGTGAGGTCAGTGACCACCACTGCAGGCTACTCAGGCCACCCAATAAATTAGGAGCCTGGTCTAGTAGGAGTGACATCATTGTAAGTGAAGATGACCACCGCTGCAGGCTACTCAGGCTACCCAATAAATTAGGAGCCTGGTCTAGCAGGAGTGACATCACTGTAGGTGAGGTCGGTGACCACCGCTGCAGGCTACTCAAGCCACCCAATAAATTAGGAGCCTGGTCTAGCAGGAGTGACATCACTGTAAGTGAAGGTGACCACCACTGCAGGCTACTCAGGCCACCTAATAAATTAGGAGCCTGGTCTAGCAAGAGTGACATCACTTTAAGTGAAGATGACCACCGCTGCAGGCTACTCAGGCCACCCAATAAATTAGGAGCCTGGTCTAGCAGGAGTGACATCACTGTAAGTGAAGGTGACCACCACTGCAGGCTACTCAGGCCACCCAATAAATTAGGAGTCTTGTCTAGCAGGAGTGACATCACTGTAAGTGAAGGTGACCACCACTGCAGGCTACTCAGGCTACCCAATAAATTAAGAGGCTGGTCTAGCAGGAGTGACATCACTGTAAGTGAAGGTGATCACCTCTGCAGGCTACTCAAGTCACCCAACAAATTAGATGATTGGTCTAGTAGAAGTGACATTACTATAAGTGGAGAATGGTTGCATCATTGAACAAGGGCATCTGAACAACAAATCAAGAGCAATAATAACAAAATATATACATATTGAAGCAAAAAGGGAACAAAGCAAGAGTAATACTAGCAAGATATTTATGGCGCAATAGAAGCAATTCATATATATATATATATTCAACAAGGGGCATCACTAAAAAAAAAAAAAGAATATGTGTGTACCTTTTAGATGGTGAACAGAAATCGATTGTGCAGTGGTTTTAGTCGTTCCCTGAAGTTGAGAAAGAAAGTAGAATTACAAAAAAAAAAAAAAATGCAGTGGCCTATGTACACACATACACATATCAAGTGGTTGAAACAAAAAAATATTCTTTGACAAAAAAATAAGAATATGCATGTGTGTAAATTAAATTTGATGTCATTTAAAGTGTACGTTAAATTTATATATGTAAGTTATATATGTTAACAAAAATAAAAATAAAATAAAACTGAACTGCTCAAACATCCCTATTGAAAGTGAAGATCATATGGATGAGGCAACATTTGAAAAAAAAAAAAGTTTGTAAAAATATACTAAATTTATGTTTGAAGAAGTTGTTAGCAAAAAAAAAATCTGACGGTGCAATGAGTGCATTGGCAATTGGGAAGGTGTATATGTGTATATATGTTCTAAACCCTACAGGCAGCAACATGTAAAAAAAAAAAAAAAAATCTGACGGTGCAGTGAGTGCAATGGCAATTGGGAAGGTGTAAAGTAATAAAAGTTTTGTTTTGCAGACAACAACATACACATAAAGCACATAAAGTTATTATTGTGTATATGAAACCCATGTGTGTCTGCAAGCGTGAATCTTTAAGAAAAAAAAATGTTGGTGGTTTGTGACGACACATATACATGAACTAAAAAAAAAAGAGAGTTTATGCAGCACATATGCACGAGAAAAAAAAATTCTAAGGTTAATTTTCACTTACCGGTGGCACAAGCAAAGTAGAACGAAGGAAGATTATTGCTCGAACTCAAGATCTACACAAAGAATAAAGTGTACGAGCATTAATAGTCAAGAAAAAAAAAACAAAGAGGAAGAAGATTGAAGAGAGAAATTCTTAATACCTAAAGCTTTTTGATGGAATGTTCTTATCTTGGTCTATACAATCTCTACAAGTTATAAAGGGAGGAATTAGGTCAAAACATATAAGGAAAGCTCTAATTTTGGAAAAGATTTTGGTCTAATAAAATTAACAAACCAAATTTAGGGAATCTCTACAATTGTTATTAAGGAAAAGATCTTGGCTTAATCAAACAAAATTGACAAGCCAAAGGAATATCCTACAAATTTTGTTACTCCAACTTTATGTCTAAATTAAGAGGAAATCTTGGCCAATAAATTTTTTTGGCTAAAATCAAAGATTGGAATGATTAGACAAAAATGTTGGATGTCAAATTTTTGACAAAATTTTCTCAAATCAAAATTTGGGTATACTCCAAATTTTCTCCCAAATAAAAATTTGAGTAAGTCTCAAATCCAAATTTCATTCCAAACTCAAGCCAAAATTCAAGGATATCTTAAATTCGTTCAAGGAAGTCAAAATTATCCTATATTTTGATTCCACAATTATCTTTTTTCGAGATTCATCCACCTCATACTTGTGAATAAATCTCAAAAAGGGGCATTTGTTGAATAATAAATTTTGGCCAATCACAAATTGCCACATCATTAATTTAAATTAGTGATAAAATAAATTTGGGACCAATTACATATTTACATGTGTCCTCAAATTAAATTAAAAGACATGAAAAATTGGCGAATCAAATAATGCCACATGTCTAGTATTGATCTCTTTGACGAATTAAGTCAGTCCAATCAAATTAGGATACATGGCAATTGGACCTGACGGTAGTTTAGTCTGAGATCATTAAAAAAAAAGAATTGGGCCAAATTTAAATAATTCAAGTTTATTGAAAATGATTGAATTAAACTCAAATAAGCCTAAGTCAAAGATGGGCCTAAAGTCAACCAAGCCCAAGCCCATGCAAGGTCCACCAAACTCTATAATAGAGGAGGCCACCCTTCGTTTGAAGGCATTCAGAGGAGTCAGAATCCAGAGCATTCGGCTAGAGAGTTCAGAGTCTCCAAGAGTCAGAATTCAGAAGCTTCAAGTTCAGTCAGAGAATCCAGAGAATTCAGAAGATTCAAGATTCAGAATTCAGAAGATTCAACGACTGAAAGGCTTCAATAAATTGATCGTCTCTTCACCAACTACAGATCGAAGATTCAATCTCCCTCCATTTGAGAACAAGCTTGTCAGCCCTCATATCAGAGTCTA
The DNA here is from genome assembly GCA_033996785.1 of Trichosanthes truncata. Taxonomy (NCBI): domain Eukaryota; kingdom Viridiplantae; phylum Streptophyta; class Magnoliopsida; order Cucurbitales; family Cucurbitaceae; genus Trichosanthes; species Trichosanthes truncata. The sequence continues at coordinate 14,061,466 of MU867261.1, read as the reverse complement.
CATTTCGAGAAAATGCATAAGAGGATTATATATATTAGAGACTGTAACACGTACTCCAAATTCAATAAAATCAAGTTCATTTCCACGAATCAAATTTCTCCAGAAATCTCGTGCAAACAGTACCCTAACCTCTTGTTCTTTTTAGTTCTTAGTCAATGGGGACATTGACCCATTTAAGTTTGGGGGGGTGAGTTTTGTGCTTAAAGTTTTGTTGAAATATGCTTGTATCATGTATTATACTGCTACTAGGACCCCCCCAAAAAAGGATACTCCTCCTTCCAGAGTTAACTGAGTAACCATGGGCAGTCATGACACCCATGATTTCCTTTGCATAAAAGGTTAACTTAGGAAGTGAGTGTGTGAAAACGGTCTTAGCAATGACTTGTGCTCATAGGCAACTACTTTCACCACAAAGTGTTAGTAAGTTGGAACGAAGATACAAGTGATTGTGAGACTCTCTCTAAAAAAATAAATTAAATTAAAAAAATGAGGCCTAACAACAACTTTGAATAAGTTTGGGGGGGGGGGGGGGGGGGAAGAAAAATCCTAGACTCTATGACTAAGACTTAGGTAGTATAAGCATAATAGGTGGGTTTGCATAAGAATGGTTTGTCTTGAAAAATATGAGTAAAAGTTTTATGTGAGAAAATCATGGAGTTGTGTAAGGTATTAAGAGTTTGAGATCTCTCCTGAAAGGTAACATTTTTTTTCAAAACACCATTTAGAAAGCATTTTGCAAATTGTTTGCTTGAAATTGCTTGAGGACAAGTAATAACTCAAGTTTGGGGGTGCTCCATGTAGGGATCTCAATGCTCCTTAGAGGTATTTTGGCCAATTTTCCATATCTTTTCACTCGGGTATCCGATTGACCTCTGGTTTGGCTTGTTTTCACCCTGATTTCACGTACTATTTCTAAAATATAACTTGAACTCAATTTCCTTACAAAATACACAATTAATCTTATAAAATCTATGAAACTAGCATGATTTAGGTACGAATAATTATGGACTCTCTGAGTCCTATCAAATACCCCCAACCTAAATCTTGCGAGTCTTTGAGTAAGGAAAAACACAGACATAAGAAAATAGGAATCAACGGAAGACAATATGCATGACTCAATCCTCAATGCTCATAAAGCTAACTAAAAATGCATGAAAGAGAAGTATTGAACAACGCAATATCCACTTATAGGCAAATTTAAAAGCTCTCTTGACAATTTGGAGGTCATTTGAGCAACCGAGTGAAGAGTAAAAGTGAAATGATCGTTATGCCCCTGACAAGAGCATCTCAACATCACTTGGAGGGTCAAGACGCTGAAGAAGATAGGATGCACGAGAACAGGATAGCGTCTCAATGCTGTAATAGTGAGCGAAGGTCGACGCTACAGCAAGCCCCACTTGAGGTTGGTCCAATTAAGGGCAGCGTCAAATTCTATAAAAGAAATTTTCACCCTCTAGGTCATCGAAGTCCGCTTTGTACATCCTCCATGGGCTTCCTCTTCCACCATCTTAGTTATGTTTAGTGTAGGTGATTGATTCATTGTGTTGGGCAACATCGAGTCGATGTTTTGCTAGGCTTTTGATGTCGATTCTAGTTGTAAACGACGGTACAATGTAACTTTTGTGAGATTTATGCTCAAGTTCTTAATGTTTTACAGTAGCTTTTTGTCTCTCTATTCTAGTTTAAAAACGTGCATTCTCGTAGGTAGATTGACGCTCTATACGCATTGAGTATGTTCATTAAGCTAGTTTAAAGTAACGAGTAGCTCGAATATCGATCAACATGCTTATTATTTCTTGATTCTCCTTTAACGATTATGGTATGAGCATGTTTGTAGATAGCTTGACAACCTATTCACATCCAATGTGCTTGTAATCGCTAGTTTAAGGTACCAATAGGACCACTTCGTGTTTACATAGTAGGGTATTTCTTCCTTGTGTTGTTCACAAAATAGGACCTAAGAATCAAGAGAATGAATTAGTTAAATTAGGAATGCATGCTAGTTTAATTAGTTTGTCTAAATCAATCCCTAGAACATAAAGTGGCTAGCAACGTTAGTATGAAACGTAATTGTGCCCAGCTAATTACGACTAATTAGGTTGTTAACTCGATGATAGGAAGGGTTAGTTGATTTAGGGGACCTAAGCTTGCTTAGGGGCTTGTTCAGTTATTTCGACAAGTCGATTATGTGATAAATTTCTGATTAGATTTCGTGTTGGTTATCTATGATCGAAAATTACATTGTTGGCTGGTTTTACACACCCCGAACTGGTGCCTGAGGTAAGATTGTTGTCTTTATCTTATTTGCTTTCCGTCCTTCTATTTATTTTATAATTAACTCCCCCTAGACCATGTCCATAATAAAACTAGTTAATAGAAAATCAATTTATTCAGTTCTTCGTGGCTCGACCCGATCCACTATTAGTTACTGCAAGTGGTTAATTTTAGATCAATAATTATAAATGTATTTGATTGAGCCATCAATAAGCTCCTTTAAAGGATAGCGTTTCGACGCTGTCCTATTCTTGCGCATTATGTCTTTTTCAGCATCTTGACTCTCCAAGAGGCGTTGAGATACCCTTGTCAGGGGCATAACAGTCATTGCACTTCTACTTTTCACTCGATTGCTCAAATGACCTTCAAATTAGCTAGTTTTAACCCCATTTGGATGCAAATACTCCAAATTATTTATGTTGCTCGATTACCTACAAAATGAATAAATAAACACATAAAATCTATCGAACTAACAAGAATTAGGCACAATAATATAGGACTATTTGTTGGGATTTATGCACTAAAGCCTCGTAATTAATAGTTTACTTAATAATTAATAATAATTTTGATCATTTTATTTGCAATATAATATTATCCATTATATGAAAAATCCAAGGTTATTATTGTAATATTGAATAGTATGTGGTTGACATACGAGAGCATCATGTTCAAGAAATAACCTAAAGGGTCATAGTATATGGATAAGGTTGGGTGCCTTATCCTGGTAACACTATTGATATGGCCCACTTTGTAATAGTTACAAATGATTTGATCCAAATCATTCATGTGGAGACATGTGAGTGGGGGTATCTTATGCAATGAGTTTGTATAAAACTGGACCACGAAATATTTAATCTCTCCTTATAAATCCGTTAATTGAGAAGATTAATATTTCATCAGGATGATCATATGCGACTCGATCTTAATCCTGAGTGAGTTATGAACTCCTACCTGTGAGGGTTTGTCCTTTGATTTACATGGGTGAGAGTGGCTTTTGTAGCCGATTCAATATGCCTACCATTTTGGGGACTTGACCAAATAGGGAGCTGGGAACATAATCTCACAAGAGGGAATTTACTCCTTCCCATATAGGGTAAGTAGATGAGTAGTTCCTTAAGTGTTGATTTCGGGACTTGAACAATGAGGCCCCACCCTCTCACTAGCCCTAGAGGGACTTAGTTTATAATTAGATTATAAGCAGATTGTTCATTAGAGGATCAGTGGTGCTTAAGGTGCAAGATGTAATTATAGGGGTAAAACAGACTTTTGACCCAGCTGTAATTACGAACAACTCGTGAATGATCGACTTGCATGTAATGATTATATCTATGGACACAACTTGTCCTACAGTGCATAAGAGTGCAACTCTAGGTCTATAGTGGAGTGACCCTAGAGTTAATGAAAGAAAATTGATTAATTAAAGAGTTTAATTAATTAATTTTGTATTATTGGAGCTTATAATCTGTAGGTCCATAAGGTCCCATTGCTAGCTCATAGTAACACTAAAAGATCAATTTAGTTGAAAGAAAATTTTGAAATGTTCAAATTTAATATTTAATTTGAAATGTTCAAATTAATATTTAATATATTAGATATATTAAATATAAAAGAGAAAAATATATTTATTGTATTTGATACATTAAATATTAAAATGTGAAATGTTCAAATTTAATATTTAATTGGAAGTGTTCAAATTAATATTTAATATATTAGATATATTAAATATAAAAGATGAAAATATATTTATTGTATTTGATACATTAAATTTTAAAATAATTAATGTATATTAGATACATTAAATAAAAGATATTTATTAAATTTGAATTGGATTCAAATTAGGAAATAGATGTCGTAGGAGAATTTTAAACGGTTTGAATAAGATTCAAATTGGTTAGATAAATATATTTTAATATATTAGATATTAAAATATATTATTTAATTATTTTCCCTTGACCACTATAAATAGGACCCTAGAGGTGAGTTATTGTGCATTCTACACAACACACATCTTCTCAATAGAGAATTAGAGATTTCTCTCTAGACCTCTTCCTCTCCAATCCCTTGGGGATTTTCTTTCAAGAGGCTCCCATAAGCCTTGGTTCTGTGTTCAAGTCATAGCCATGAAGACTTTGTGGAAGAGATAAAGATCTACCAGAATATTCTCCATATTTTTAAGGTATGTTATGCTTAACCATAATAATATTATTTAATTCTAAATAAACTCAAACCGATTCCTACGCTTTCGCTTGGGTTTAATTAGATTATTCCCTTCAATTGGTATCAGAGACTCTTTGAGTTTTATTTAGAATTAAAGTTTTGTGATGGTGGGCATTTTAATTTATCATATATTTGATATATTGTGGTTTTGTAAATTGATTGTTTAGGTTATTTAGCATTAGATTTATTGTTTTGATTAGATCATTGTAAAACCCACAAGGGTTAGAATTTCATGTATTTTAGTTGAATGACTTCGATAGCTACAAATTTCGATTATATGGGCTGAAGAAGTCGACAGCGAAAAACGTTCGGAAAAAAAAAAACGTGAATTGAAGTCAGCTTCTACAATTGAAAATTTAGGATTTCTAAATCCTAAATTTGGAATTGTCCAAACAAGGAAGATATTGAATACCAATATATGTCTTGGATTTAAATTATTGTAATTTAAGTTATTTTCAATTTCTTAGGATATGCCAAATATGCTGGTCAATTTTTGCTATTTTTAATTTATTTATGCGTGAGATGTATGTTTTAAATTGTTTGATTGTTGCATAAAGTATGTCATTTAAATTTAAAATCCCACCATAGGTTAAGCATGATCATGCATCTTATCTATTTTTGAATATAATTGTTATATTTGAAAATTTGATTAAGATGTTTCCTAATAGAATTGAGATATTTTCTTAATATGCATATATTTTCCATATCTTTGAATATAATTTGGAAAATTAAATTTGGATATATCCTAATGAGATTAGGATGTTCTTAAAATAAAGATATTTCTAATTCATGCTTAAATAGTTTAAAATTTGAATTTAATATATCTTTATTTGTTAGAATTTAGGATAATCTTTTAATTTAGTTTTAAAGGGTTTAAAATGGTAGAATTTCAAGATTATCCATAGTTTAAAACTTTTAATTTAATTTATCTTTTATTTTTTCTAATAGAATTAGAACAAAATATCCAGGATAATTTTTTAATTTTTTTTAAAGGGTTAAAATGATAAAATTTTAAGATTATCCAGTAAGTGAATTATTTTTAATAGGATTAAAAATATTTATTTATAAAATCACTTATGTTCATTAATCTAATAATTAATAGTTAATTAAAGATTAATGAATTTGAAATAAAAATTGACTATAAGGGAACTCTGTCTATGGAAGGTTCTATCTAGACTGGGGTATTTAAGCTGACCGAAAGGGAACACCTCTAACTGAGAACCGACCTGGGAGTTGAATTAGTCAAATTTTATTTAATTTCACTAAGCATGCTCAAAATGTGATTATTTTTTTTAAAAAAAAATATTTTAAAAACTTAGTAATTTACATTAAAATCAGTCTAACAACATAAATGTTATGAAAAGGTAGATTGAGGAACTTAGATAAATGAGATTAGCCTAATTTGTCTAAGAGAAAACCCTATTTCAAAATAGTAAGTGGGAGAAGGAAATGTGTCAACATATCCTACGGTCTCCATCATTGGTTCACATCGTGAGATTCATGTGGGGCCTCATGGCGACTTTTGGACCGCCCCCCTACGGAAGATGTTTGCATGGGTCAATATCAGGGTGAACTCCTAAGAAGGATAGGATTGTAGTTTTGTTTCCAATACTTGACCTACCTTACGGCGGCACTTGTTGGGATAAAACTACGGGATCTAAAATTATGGGTCACAATTACAAATGGCTCATTAAAGTTGTTAATAATGTCCTTGACCAAATTAATGGTAACTAAATATTATAGGAATAAGAGTTATTTTGGTATAATACTTGGTTGAGATTGTCTCAATTTATTGAAGGAATACTTGACCTACCCTACGGCGGCACTTGTTCTAACTCACTAAAGTACCATAGCATTAGAAATGATTTATAAGGTTCATTTTTCAAATTGTTTGATTTCTATGCTAAAATTGAATGGATAATTGTTTGCATGATGTTAAATTATATACTATATATTTCAATATTCTATCAGTTTCTCTCATAATTTTTAATTTTATTACTGATAAGTCAAAATTGAGAAATTTTATTACTTGGAAAAGTAACATTAACACTATAATGGTAGTGTAAAATTTTGAATTTGTCTTTATTGAGAAATGTTCTCAAAACCTGTTGCTAATGCTATTCGAATTGTTTGTGAAGCACATGATTAATGAATCAAAAGTAAACGAGATAGCTTGTACGTATTCTCCTAGTTGACATGTTAGATGTCAAATTTAGAGAATAAATAAAATGACAACAACATATGAGATGTTGAAGTCAACATAAGCTAAATTTAGAAAGTTGTCTAAATGATCTCAAAACTAAGTATTACAAAAATCCAAGTAAAGAAACCAAATGATTGAAGCTATATAAAAGGAAATAGTTCCTAAATTAGCTAGGACAGTCATAATAAGAGGAATTTTTTAAATACCTCTAGGAAGAAAAATATAAATGAAAGTAAATTTGATTTACTAGATTTTTGGTGGAATATAAATAATGCCACATAAATAGTCGATATAAGATCTACTATCAAGATTTATTCTTCATTACATTTAATATGTAATTCTTGGAAAATACTTAACATGTAGAATAGTTTCTACAAGTTAGCACCAGGAAGTCTATCTCAGTTAGTGTAGTGGGAGACATTAAGATGTCATTAAGTAAAAATTGTTACATAATGCTGAATATGGTGTTTTTAGTAACCATAAGAGAAATTCAATTTCTCGAACTTTATTACAAAAATGTTCATATAGTATGAATTACTTTGAAGTATGAAAGTTTATATTTTCAAAATTGTTTGAAAATACATTCAACTAAAAATAAGAACAATTTGTATATGTTAAAAATGTTGGCACTATATTACAAAATACTGAGATATTTAGGATTATAAAATCCAAAATAGAAAGACATTGTTTTCTTCTAAAAGATGATACTTGACTTTGGCTGTTAAGGTTGATTAACAACAACTTGAATAGAATGAAAAGACTAGTAAGAGGTAATTCTCTAAAAAGTTAGTTAATTATCTTACCTGTTTGTAGAACTTGCCTTTCATGCAAGATAATCATTGGGCCTTTATTAGATAGGGCTAAAACGCCAAAGAATACTTTGGGCTTACACATTCTGACCCAAGTGGTCAGGTGAATGTAAAGGTCAAATAAAGTCATGAATATTTCGTCACTCTAGTTGATGATCATTCAAGGTACAAGTATCTTTACCTAATACAACATAAGTCTAAATTTTTGAAATGTTCAAGAAAATTAAGACTAAAGTTAAAAAATCGATTAGGTAATTAAATCTATCAAGATATTATGATAAGATTATAATAGAAAGTACAGGAACCTTATGTACTAAAACTAATTGATAGAAAATGGATTTTTATCCCAATTATCTTAATACCAAGTGCAATTTTGTGAAATTGTGCTGCAATAGGAGAAACAGGACCTTATTAGACATGGTCACATCAGTAATAAGTTACACACCATTACCATACTCTGGTTAGGAAATGCAATAGAGATTGCATGGTGAATGTGATTCCCTCCAAAAGTGTCTACGAGACAATTTTAAGACTATAGAAGAGTAGTAAAGCTAGTTTACAACACATCACCATTTGGGAATGTTAAGCTCACATGCTGAAACGAGCTTAAAAAACTTATATATGTTCAAAGATAAGCCTAAGTGTAGGCCACCCCTAAGGAGTATAAGATGGTCTTTTATGTAGCCCTAAAACGAATAAGGTATTTCTATGACAAATATCATTTTTATAAGAAATGTCAAATAAAATACTACAAACCTTTAATAAGGTGAGATAGTGTTAATAAATTGGTTCCAAGTGAAGCCACTAAATAGTTAACAATTTAATTACATTTGAAAGTCAAATGGATCCTAGTCATGAATTGGATAAGCCTCATCCTAGTGGAAGAGTTATGAGATGACTCAACCTTTACAAGGACTTAATTGAAGCCCAAATTGTCATGTTAGATGACAAAGTTGAAGGCTTAGTACCGGCAAAATGAGACTAATGGCAAATGGTTAAACCTAATAGAAGAAAGTAGACTGCGAGTAAATTTTCTCACTTATTGCCATACTGAAGTCTGTAAGCATTATTTAATTCATTGTTGCATATATGATATAAAAAATAATGAATGTTTAGAATTCTTTTATGAAAAGAAATCTTAGATAATGCATCTACACAAATCAATCAGATATGTTTATTTTCAAAGATCAAAAGCAAAAAGTTTGCGAAATAGTAAAGGTTCATTATGAAATGAATTTTACCATTAGAACTGTGAATATAAAGTTTGATAAAAGGATCAAAATCTATGACTTTGGATAAATATTAATGAAGCTTGTATAGACAAAAAAATCATTAATTGCTTAGTGGATTTTTTCTCATGTTTTATGTTGGTGATATTTTTACCCATTATGAATGATGTAAGATGTCTAACATAAAACGTTAATTAAGTAACCAATTCCAAATAAGTGATTTGGAATGACTTAGTATGTTTTATATGTCCAAAATGAAGATTTTAAGGACAAAATGTTAACTTTGTCTCAAACATTTTATATTGACAAAATTGTTATCAAATATTTGATATTTATGTCTAAGGAAGTGTATCCCAAGACACCTCAAATGTTGAGAGTATATGATATCCATAATTGAGTCTGAACATTTAATATACAATTGGTTAGCATATATATGTTAAACGAATGGTATGACCATTGAGTAGAAAATTAAAAACTTTCTCAAATTATCTATGAATGATGAGAAATTTTTGTGTATGGAATTAAAGATTTGATCTTTACAAGATACACTGGTTCTTGCAAAGATTTAGGAAATCTATGCAAAAATAAATTTTACCCTAGGTGGTGGAGTATGGTATATAAATTAAATTGTTTTGATTGTGAAGCAACAAAAGGACTTGTATGACTCAAATAGTTCCTTAAAGATCTGAAAAGTGTTTCAGTTAGTCTATCCTTTTTATTATGATAATAGTGGTGCATAGACTAATAGTAAAGAAATTAGAAAACACCAACATATAGGGAATCATATAGAGAGAGAGAAAGCATCATGGTAGTGACCAAGATGGCTTTTAATGACAGTCGTTTAGATCTATATAAAAAGACTCTTCAGGCTAAAGTGTTTAAGGGTCACCTAGAATGTCTAGGATTACGAGACATGCCTCGTCTTCGCTAGGGCAAGTGGGAGAACATGTTGGGTATAGAGTATGCTCTAGGATACATGTCTCGCCGGCTTTAGTGCAAGTGAGAGATTGTTGGGATTTATGCACTAAAGCCTCGTAATTAATAGTTTACTTAATAATTAATAATAATTTTGATCATTTTATTTGCAATATAATATTATCCATTATATGAAAAATCCAAGGTTATTATTGTAATATTGAATAGTATGTGGTTGACATACGAGAGCATCATGTTCAAGAAATAACCTAAAGGGTCATAGTATATGGATAAGGTTGGGTGCCTTATCCTGGTAACACTATTGATATGGCCCACTTTGTAATAGTTACAAATGATTTGATCCAAATCATTCATGTGGAGACATGTGAGTGGGGGTATCTTATGCAATGAGTTTGTATAAAACTGGACCACGAAATATTTAATCTCTCCTTATAAATCCGTTAATTGAGAAGATTAATATCTCATCAGGATGATCATATGCAACTCGATCTTAATCCTGAGTGAGTTATGAACTCCTGCCTGTGAGGGCTTGTCCTTTGATTTACATGGGTGAGAGTGGCTTTTGTAGCCGATTCAATATGCCTACCATTTTGGGGACTTGACCAAATAGGGAGCTGGGAACATAATCTCACAAGAGAGAATTTACTCCTTCCCATATAGGGTAAGTAGATGAGTAGTTCCTTAAGTGTTGATTTCGGGACTTGAACAATGAGGCCCCACCCTCTCACTAGCCCTAGAAGGACTTAGTTTATAATTAGATTATAAGCAGATTGTTCATTAGAGGATCAGTGGTGCTTAAGGTGCAAGATGTAATTATAGGGGTAAAACGGACTTTTGACCCAGCTGTAATTACCAACAACTCGTGAATGATCGACTTACATGTAATGATTATATCTATGGACACAACTTGTTCTACAGTGCATAAGAGTGCAACTCTAGGTCTATAGTGGAGTGACCCTAGAGTTAATGAATGAAAATTGATTAATTAAAGAGTTTAATTAATTAATTTTGTATCATTGGAGCTTATAATCTGTAGGTCCATAAGGTCCCATTGCTAGCTCATAGTAACACTAAAAGATCAATTTAGTTGAAAGAAAATTTTGAAATGTCAAATTTAATATTTAATTTGAAATGTTCAAATTAATATTTAATATATTAGATATATTAAATATAAAAGAGGAAAATATATTTATTGTATTTGATACATTAAATATTAAAAATTGAAATGTTCAAATTTAATATTTAATTTGAAGTGTTCAAATTAATATTTAATATATTAGATATATTAAATATAAAAGATGAAAATATATTTATTTTATTTGATACATTAAATATTAAAATAATTAATGTATATTAGATACATTAAATATTAAAATAATTAATGTATATTAGATACATTAAATAAAAGATATTTATTAAATTTGAATTTGATTCAAATTAGGAAATAGATGTCGTAGGAGAATTTTAAACGGTTTAAATAAGATTGAAATTGGTTAGATAAATATATTTTAATATATTAGATATTAAAATATATTATTTAATTATTTTCCCTTGACCACTATAAATAGGACCTTAGGGGTGAGTCATTGTGTATTCTACACAACACACATATTCTCAATAGAGAATTAGAGAATTCTCTCTAGACCTCTTCCTTTCCAATCCCTTGGAGATTTTCTTTCAAGAGGCTCCCACAAGCCTTGGTCTTGTGTTCGAGTCATAGCCAGGAAGACTTTGTGGAAGAGATAAAGATCCACCAGAAGATTTTCCATATTTTCAAGGTATGTTATGCTTAACCATAATAATATTATTTAATTCTAAATAAACTCAAACCGATTCCTATGCTTCCGCTTGGGTTTAATTAGATTATTCCCTTCACTATTTTGGTCCTATCAATAATTAATCATTTGGTCTCAACATTTGAGGTGTCTGAGGATATTCTTCCTTAGACGAGCCAACTTCATATTAGAATGATACATTATCATTCTTTCGAAGTTCTACATCAAATACTTAAGACAAAGTTTACATTATGTCCTTAGAATCTCTATTTGGACATATAAAATAAAAAGTGCTTCCAAATCAATCATTTGGAATTGGTTAGCTAGTCAACTTTTTATATTAGATAAAGTCTTATATCATTTCCAATGAGTAAAATTTCATCACTATGAGAAAAATCCACTAAGCAATTAATGATTTGCTTGTCTATACAAGTTTTGTTAATAGTTATTTAAAGTCATAGATTTTGATACTTTTATCAAACCTTATATCCAAAGATCTAAAGGCTAATTCATAAATGAACCTTTACTATTTTGCAAACACTTTGCTTTTGATCTATAGAAATAAATCTTTGTGATTGATTTGTATAGATGCATTCTCTAAGATTTCTTTTCATAAAAGAATTTTAAACATTCATTTTACATATCTCATATGCAACAATGAATTAAATAATGCTTAAAAAGCTGTAGTATGGCAACAAGTGAGAAAGTTTACTCACAGTCCCATTAGATTTCCTTTGTCATTAGTCTTACTCCGAAGATCGGTATCTTCTTATCTACCCGTATCTTCTTTTTGTGGATCCATTCATATCCTATGGGTTTGATCCCCATGAAGAATGTCTACAATTTCCAGACAAAGATGGGGTACATGGACCCTATCTCGAGATTCACGACTTTGACATATTGATCATTATCAATACCCTCATTGCTCCTTTGAGGTCAATAGGCCCTCTGTTGTGTCATCTAATATGATAACTTGGACTTCAATTAAGCCCTTATAATGGTTAAGGCATCTAATAATTCTCCCACTACGACGAGGCATATCCAATTAATGACTATGATTCATTTGACTCTTAAATTGTTAACAACTTTTGTTAATGATTTAGTGACTTTACTTAGAACCCACTTATCAACACTATCTTACCTTCTTAAAGGTTTGTGGTCTTTTAATTGACATTTCTTTATAGAAAAATGAAATTTGTCATACAAATACCTTATCTCTTTAGAACTAAAGACCATTTTGTTATTCCTTAGAGGTGGCCTACACTTAGGCATATCTTTGAACACATTCTAGTCTTTTTGGGTTTGTTTTAGCATGTACGCTTAACATTCCAAAATCTTGAAATGTTGTAAACTAGCTTTACTACACTTCTATAATCTAAAATTTGTATGGCGACACTTTTTGAGGGAATAATGTTCACAATGAAATCTCTATTGCATATCCTAACTAGAGTATGAAAATAGTGTGTAACTCATTATTGATGTGACCATGTCTAACAAGGTCTTGTGTCTCCTCTTGAAGCACAATTTCACACTGAAGGGAATAATCGAATTAAACCCACAGTGGAACCATAGGAATCGTCTTTGATTTATTTAGAATTAAACTAAAATACAAAGGTTAAGCAATAAATACCTTGAAAATAATATTATGGAGAATATTCTGGCGAAGCTTTATCTTTTCCACAAAGTCTTCCTGGCTATGACTCGAACACAGGACCAAGGCTTGTGGGAGCCTCTTGAAAGAAAATCCCTAAGGGATTGGAGAGGAAGAGGTCTAGAGAGAATTCTCTAATTCTCTCTATTGAGGAGATGTTTGTTGTGTAGAATGCTTCAACCCAAGGGTTCTATTTATAGAGACCAAGGAAAGATCTTTGCCATTATTAAAATATTATATTTTAATATCTAATATATTAAAATATATCTTTTATTTATTTGAATTTCATTCAAATCTCCTACGATATTTATTTATTTGAATCTTATTCAAATTTTATAAATATCTTTTATTTAATATATCAAATATACATTAATTATTTTAATATTTAATGTATCAAATACAATAAATATATTTTCCTCTTTTATATTTAATATATCTAATATATTAAATATTAATTTGAACACTTCAAATTAAATATTAAATTTGAACATTTCAAATTTTAATATTTAATGTATCAAATACAATAAATATATTTTCCTCTTTTATATTTAATATATCTAATATATTAAATATTAATTTGAACACTTCAAATTAATATTAATTTGAACATTTCAAAATTTTCTTTCAACTAAATTGATCTTTTGGTGTTACTATGAGCTAGCAAGGGGACCTTATGGACCTACAGATTACAAGCTCCAATGATACAAAATTAATTAATTAAACTCTTTAATTAATTAATTTTCATTCATTAACTATAGGTCACTCCACTATAGACCTAGAGTTGCACTCTTATGCACTGTAGGACAAGTTGTGTCCATAGATATAATCATTACATGTAAGTCGATCATTCACGAGTTGTTCGTAATTACAGTTGGGTCAAAAGTCCGTTTTACCTCTATAATTACATATTGCACCTTAAGTACCATTGATCCTCTAATGAACAATATGTTTATAATCTAATTATAAACTAAGTCCCTCTCGGGCCAATGAGAGGGTGGGGCCCCATTGTTCAAGTCCTGAAATCAGCACTTAAGAGAACTACTCATCTACTTACCCTATATGGGAAGGAGTGAATTCCATCTTGTGAGATTATGTTCCCAGCTTCCTATTTGGTCAAGTCCCCAAAATGGTAGGCATATTGAATCGGCTACAAAAGCCACTCTCACCCATGCAAATCAAAGGACAAGCCCTCACAGGGAGGAGTTCATAACTCACTCAGGATTAAGATTGAGTCGCAAATGATCATCCTGATGAAATATTAATCTTCTCAATTAACGGATTTATAAAGAGATATTAAATATTTTGTGATCCAGTCTTATACAATCTCATTGTATAAGATACCCCCACTCACATGTCTCCACATGAATGATTTGGATCAAATCATTTGTAATTATTACAAAGTGGGCCGTATCAATAGTGTTACCAGGATAAGGCACTCAACCTTATCCATATACTATGACCCTTTAGGTTATTTCTTGAACATGATCCTCTCGTATGTCAACCACATACTGTTCAAGATTACACTAATAACCTTGGATTTTTCATATAATGGATAATATTATATTGCAAATAAAATAATCAAAATTATTATTCATTATTAAATAAATTATTAATTATGAGGCTTTAGGGCATAAATCCCAACACACACAATTGTACTTGGTACTTAAAGTTGGGATACAATCCTACTTTCCATCAACTAATCTTAGTATATAATTTTCTTGTACTTTCGACTTTGATCTGATCATAATGTCTTGATATTCTTACCTAATTGATTTTCAACTTTAGCTTTACTTTTCTTGAACTTTTCAAAACTTTAGACTTCTGTTGCATTAGGTAAAGATACTTGTACTTTGATTGATTATTAACTAGAATGATGAAATATTCACGTTTTTGTTTGGCATTTATATTCACCAGACCACTTGTGTCAGAATGTGTAAGCCCTAAGTATTCTTTGATCTTGTAGTCTTATCCAATAGGCCTAATGATCATCTTGCATGAAAGGCAAGATCTAAAGATAGGTAAAATAATTAACTCTTAACTCTTAGATAATCATTTCTTACTAGTCTTTTCATCATATTCAAGTTGATGTGGATCAACCTTCACTACCAAAGAGAAGTATCATCTTTTAGGAGAAAACTTTTATCTTTTTATTCTTAATTTTGTAATTCTGAATATCTCAGTATTGTGTAGTGTTTAACACATACTAATTGTACTTCTTTATTAGATGAACATATTTTCAAACAATTTTGAAAATATAAACTTTAATACTTAGAAATAATTCATTATTATATAAACTTTTCATAATAAAGTTTGAGAAATTGAATTTCACTTATGGTTACTAAAAATGCCATATTCAGCATGATGTAACAATATTTACTTAATGACATCTTAATGTCTCCCATTACACTAACTGAGATGGTCTTCCCAATGCCAACCTGTAGAAACTATTGTTAAGTATTTTCAAAAAATTACAATGAAGTATAAATATTGATAGTAGATCTTATATCAACTACAATATTTATTTTCTACCAAAAATCCAGTAAATCTAATTTACTTTCATTTATTTTTCTTCACATAGAGGTATTTCAAAATTTCTCTCATTATGACTACTCTGGCTAATTTAGAAACTATTTTCTTTTATAACTTCAGTCATTTGGTTTCTTTTCTTTGATCTTTGTAATACTTAATCTTGAGATCATATCGATAATTATCTAAATATATCTTCTATTGACTTCAACTTCTCATATGTTGTTGTCATTTTCTCTATCTTCTTAATTTGACATCTAACATGTCAGCTAAGAGATATGTACAAGTTATCTTGTTACATTTGATTCATCAATCATGCACTTTACAAACAACTCGATTAGATTGGCAACAAGTTTTTTAGAACATTTCTCAATGAAGAGAAATTAAATATTTTACACCACCATTATAGCGTAAATATTACTTTTCTAGAAATATATTTTTCTCAATTTGACAAATTAGTATTGAAATAAAATTGAGAGAAATAGACGTAATATTGAAATATAGAAAATATATTATTTAACATCATGCAAACAATTATCCATTCAATTTGAGTATAGAAATCAAACAATTTGAAAAAAAATGAACCATGTAAATCATTTCTAATGCTATGATACTTTAGTGAGTTAGAACAAGTGCAGCCGTAGGGTAGATCAAGTGTTCCTTCACTAAG
Source organism: Trichosanthes truncata (assembly GCA_033996785.1). Lineage (NCBI taxonomy): Eukaryota > Viridiplantae > Streptophyta > Magnoliopsida > Cucurbitales > Cucurbitaceae > Trichosanthes > Trichosanthes truncata. The sequence goes on along the minus strand of MU867261.1, from coordinate 14,045,176 downwards.
CTGAGACGATCTCAACCAAGTATTATACTAGAATAACTATGATTGCTATAGTATGTAGTTACTATCAGTTTGGTCAAGGATATTATTAAAAACGTAATAAGCCCTTTGTAAGTATGACCCATCATTTTAGATCCCGTAGTTTTATTCCAACAAGTGTCACTTTAGGGTAGGTCAAGTATTGGAAGCAAAACTAAAAATCCTTCTCAGGACCTTGATATTGACCCATGCAAACACCTTTCGTAGGTAGATGGTCCAAAAGTCGTCGTGAGCATCCACATGAATCTCACGATGTAAACTAATGATGGAGACTGTAGGATATGTCTTCTCCCACTAACTATTTTGAAAATACTTTCTTAGGAGATTTACCCTAATATTGACCCATGCAAACACCTTCTGTTAGGAGGAGTGTCTAAAAGCTGCCACGAGGCCCCACATGAATCTCAGGCTATAAATCAATGATAGAGACCGTCAGATATCTTGACATATGTCCTTTTTCCACTAAGTATTTGGAAATAGGGTTTTCTATCACTTAGTCAAATTAGGCTAATCGCATTTATCTAAGTTCTCAATCTACCATTCATAACCCTTATGTTGGTTAGATTGATTTTAATGTGAATTACCAAGTTTTTAAACTATTAAAAAAAAACTAATCACATTATAAGTATGCTTAATGAAATTAAATTAAAATTGACTAATTCAACTCCCAGGTTAATCGAGTTCATCAGACTCGTCAAATGAATTTATAATGTCGAACCTGGCTTAAATTGTAGCATGAGCAGGTTGGGTCGATCCGCAGGGAGTACATTGATTATTTTCTATTTTAATCTAAATTAACATAACAAGGTCGTAACATGGGGGGGGGGGGTTGTTTTTAATAGGAATGTATAATGACTCGAAATTAAAAGCATAAAAGTAAAAGCGGAATGAAATAGGAACGATGCCCTATTACCACTGCACCAATTTTGGGGGGTCTTCGGGTCTTATTTGTACTTCGATCACAGGTTTTCACAACAGTGCATCAATTTCAGGATTTAACAACTAACTGATAGTGCACGAAGGTATGCTATTTCTTAGGCTTGGATTATTGCTAGTTTATGGTTTTAAAGTATATTTTTTATGCTCATTGTGTGTATTCTATAGATTTTAAGCTAAAAACCAAAATCGAGCAAAGGAAAGTGCTAAGAGAAAAAAGGAAGCAATTACTGGCGGTTCAATTGGCACTGTTTTGTCCTTTACTATTCTTAAAGAACTAAATTCCTCAATTGTGGTTGCATATGGAGCCACAACTATTGTTGTTCACTTTCTTCTTCAGGAGTCTCATCCTCAAGGGTTTATTCTTCGAGTATCTCTTTGATAACTTCTTCTTGCAAGTCAGTAAATTCATCATGTAAATCATTAGAAGGATCAAAGGTCTTTAGGTAGGAGCATTCCTCCAATTCCCAAGGGTATCACAATACGTTCAACACATTGAATGTGATGTATTGGTCATTTACCCACATTGTCAACTTTCCTTTTTGTACATCTATAAGCGTTCTCCCTATAGATAGGAAAGGTCTTCCTAAGATGATTGACACTTCCCTATCTGCCTTGCAATCTAGGATTATGAAATCTGCAGGAAAAGCAAACATATCCATCTTAACAAGGACATCTTCCATCTTCCAAACGAGCCTAGCTATTCACCTATCTACCGGTTGCAACGTAACTGCGGTCGATCTAGATTTCCCTATACCTAGCTATTTAAATACTGACAGGGGCATGAGATTGATGTTGGCTCCAAGATCACAAAGTGCGCATCCAACATCTCTTCCTCTAATCATGCATAGAATTGTAAAGCTCATTGGGTCCTGCAATTTAGGGGTTATCTTACTTTTCAAAAGAATACTGCAATTCTCATTGAGAGCTACAGTCTCAAATTCACCTAGCCTTCTCTTTTTAGTCAAGATGTCTTTCAATAACTTGACATAGTTGGGCATGTGCTAAAGAGCTTCCACCCATAGAATGTTAATGTGTAACTGCTTGAGTATGTCCAAAAATTTGTTGAACAGCTCATCATAGTTCTTATTTTGAAATCTCTTTGGAAATGGTGGGGGTGGTCTGGCACATTGATAATGATTTTACGACTTATGTTAGTTGATTTCCTTTCAAGCTCCTTCCTTGCGGGAGCATCCTTGGTTGCATCACCTGCAATCTTTTCTTCTATAAGAATGCTTATTTCTTCATTAGATTGCCTTGCAGGAACAAGGTTAGTGATAACGCTCATTTATGAGTGTTATTTGGCTCTAAAAACTAAGCTATTTGCTTAGAAAGCGAGTGTTTAATGTTATATTTCATGTCCTTTAGAGAAAATTTAAGTCAAACAAGTTTTGCATCTGTTTGAAGTCTTGATTTTATAAAAATAAGTTTTTAGGTGTATTTAGAGTCATTTTTGTTAAGAAAGTGATAATTTTTGTTGGTTTTGTATAGAGACTGAAAAATGACCAAAATGCACCCACATTCTGGCCAACTAAGGCAAAAGAAAGATGATTCAAGAGATATGCGACCAGGATGCACCAGCAATTGAGAGTAGAAGCCAAATTCCAACTATTGCAGAAAAAACTCAAAATGCGCCCAACTATGCGGCCACATTTAGAGCATTTAGACAACAGCACAATCGTGCTCACTATGCGACCGCATTTGGACCTTTTCGGCAGATTCTCCCAGATTCGCGAGATTTGCAGATAAAATCAAATAAAATCAATTATTCTCCATCAAATCTCCAAGGATCAAGGATATGATCGGCCAAGCCTCTCCACACTAATCTAAGCAGCAAACCCTAGGCCTTGAAGTCTATAAAAGGCGGCTCAAATTTCAGTTTCAAGGGAGCTTGGATTTCTATCTTCTTCTCCAAATTCGGTAGTTTTTTTTTTCAGTCGTCATACCGAGTCTCCTCCAAGTCCTGTTCATACTTCATTATGACACAAACTTCGAGAGAAGGGAGTGTAAGCATTTGCTTTCCTCAAAAGAGGTTGAACAATGTTAGAAAGAAGGAAAAAACTTCAAGTTCTTTATCGCTTTTATTTAAGTTTCGTACGTTATGTTTTTCTTTAAAGTTTAGTTACTGTTTTATTCTTTCATTAAGTTGTAAGTTTCTATTAAATTTCAATTCTTCAAGTTGTAATTCAAGTTTTGTTTCAAGCTGTTATTGTTTCAATTCTAAACTCTCAGTATAGTTCTATTCCTCTATTTTCAATGAATTCTATCTTTTATCAATCAAGTTTTCTTTTTATTTTCTGCACGTTAGTTTTCTTTTCAATGAGTAGCTAAACTCCTTAGAGGGGATTCAATGAAATGAATACTCTAAATAGGAGATAAGTCCCACCATGTGATTCTAGCAATTTTGCTTAACATTTAGCACTGTTTGCTTTTATTGAGTTTAAGTTCCATTGTTAGCTTAAACTGATCACTTGAGTTAGCATAGTTTGTGTGAAATTCAATACTAAAAGGGTTGGATCAAGCACATGTTTTCATAAAAGCAATCTAGGAGAAGAGTCTAGACATAGAACTTCGCTTTTTGTACCTAGACATTGACAAAAACCTTTAGAATCATTGAGTTGCGTTCAGTATTTATTTAAGATAAAATTAGCCATAGACATATGTGTTTAATTGCTTAGTCTCCTAAAAGTACTTAGAAAAGATTTGAATAGGTGTTGAGCTTGATTCATGGTGTTAAGTGTCGATTAGGATAGGTTGTGGGCACATTTCAGTAGCATTTTGTCTCAATCAACTCAAAAGAGACAGTATGCAGGCGCAAGAAGTAGAATCTATGAAATAGCCGGACCTAGTTAAGCAAGTTTGAGGGGTCATGGTGGGTGCATTCCCTCAGGATTGAAATAGATTTGAACCCCCTGCTTCTCAATATTGTTTTCTTATCTTTTCTTTTAGTTTTCCTTAATTTTATTGCATCAAACCCCCAAAAACATCTTATTTATTTGGTTACCTTCGGTTGCAACTTGAAAGTACTTGTGTTGTTAACTGAAAATCTCCTTGTTAACCGTTCACTTGGGTTGAATACTTGTGTTGTTAACTGAAAATCTCCTTATTGAACAACGTGCACTTGTGCTTGCTTTTGGCATATAGTAGACGCCCCATCAGTTGGTCGCATTTCTTACAAAAATTTTAATTGCATATTTTGGCTCTTCCTTATCCTCTTTATCTATTTCTTTCCTTTCCAAATCTTTAAATGTCCCTGCAAAATCATGTTCCTTAGGCATCTCTGGCTCATCATATTGAGTTCTACCACTAAGGGTGATTGCCTTGGAATGCTCATTGTCTTCCATATGCGGGTTCTCTATATTACTTGGTAAAAGTCCTTGAGCCATGTTCTTCAATTCACTAGCCAGTTCTCCAACCTGTAATTCAAGATTACCCAACAAGGAAACTTGGCTCTGCAAAATCGCGTTTGAGTTTGTAGCTGCAATTGTTGCACATTCTTTTATTGTGTATATGGTTACTGCATTTGAGTGTTGAATCCAAGTGAAAATCCTTACTTCATGTACTGCGTTGATGTGCTTGCATTTTGTCCTTCACAAGAGAAGTTATGATGTTGTGATCGTGTGAAACTTGTGGGTTAAAGATAAAAGAAAGAATTTCAGCCCAATGCAAGCACACACTATGGATGCAAGTAGTATAAAATTGGAAGTACTCCAAAGTATCGATCCCACAGAAAACAAATTTTAACAAAAATTAACAATAGCACAAAGATGTTCAAAAATCGCAACTAGGGTAACAAAAGTGAAACAAAGTTTTGTGGAATTTTTGTGAACAAGAAAATAAATATCAAGAATAAACAGAAGGGACCCAAACATGCTTATGCCCTTTTGATTGGAAATGGTGCCTAATTGCAATTTCATTCCTTGACTCTAATCTTAACCAATATAAACTGGATTCAACACCTATTCGACCTTCTATGACGTATTTTTAGGAGACTAAGTGATTAAGCCGATATTTCTATGGCTAATACAAACTTAGTGATTTTGAAACACAATGCTTTTTGTCTTAAAGGTTTTAACCCTATGTCTAGGGTCAAAAACAAATTTCTATGTCTAGGCCTTTTCCTTTATTGCTTTTATGAAATCCAAACTTTATCTAACCTTTTAAAATTAGACTCAATTGATGTATACTAATCTAGTTGATCAATCTAGACTAATAATGAGCATGTAAAATAAATGAAAGCAAATAAACTATAGAGTAAGCAAGGTTACTCTCACACTTAGGTCTTCATTCCATTCTCTAGGGTATTTACAGGCTTGAATCCAAAAGAAAGACTTAGCTCATAAATGAAAAAGTAAAAAATAAAGCTCAAAAGCAATAAAAATGCATAACTGAATTTAAAAGGAAGAGAATAAGGAATTCTTGAATGAAATAACGAAATTATCTTAACCAATGCTTAAAAGCATAAACTAAAGTACTTGAAGAAGAAGATAATTAATTAGACTAAGTTGGAAATTTTATTCAAAATTAAGAATTCAATGTTGAAAATACAATGAAACTTAAACAATGTACTTGAATCTCGACTTACAACTAAATGAATGAAAATACAACAGAAACTATAGCTTCCTAAAATTGAAACAATTAAACTTAGACAGTCCATAAAATAAATTCTAAGAATAGAAGAACCCGAACCCTTTTTCACTTCGTGCTCAATCGGCTTAACTCCATCTTTTTTAAAGGGGATTGGGTATTCACTAACTTCAACTTTTGTTGAAAGAAGGATTGAGTTTTAAAGTTCAAAAGGGGCTGGAAACAGAAAAATACAACAATAGAAAAATAAGAAAACAGTAGCACGACTTGGACAAAAAGGGTGAAAAATGATCCTCCTTCTTGCAGCTTCTTTTCCATCATTTATAGAAGATTTAGGCTAGGATTTCCTTCTTGAATGATGAATATGGTCAATTGATCTCACTGTAATCGTAGAGTAGAATCTCGAAAATATCCTCAAAATCTTGTAAATCTCGAAAATTATGCATTTTTCAAATCTGTGAAGAATTTCCATTTTCAATTGCTATTATGGATTACAATTGCAATTCTTTCTTATTCAAAATCGATTGCCAAATGCGATTGCAACTGCAATTCGTCGCAACATCAATTTTCTACATCAAAACAAAACTTTTAGCCCTTTTTTCATTCCTTCCACTTTTTTTCTTCATTTGGTTCATCCCAACATGCTTACTAAATTTTACAAAATATTGCTACGCTTTTCTAAGCTCATACACATAATCTCATGAAATTTTAAGCATAACTTGAGTCTAACGAGGATAAATAATCCTAAAAAATGAGAATTAGCACACCCCCAAACTTAAGCTATTGCTTGTCCTCAAGCAATTCGAATCAATAGCAACATACACAAGAAAACACTTCACAAAATGCTTTGAAATGGTGTTTTGAAAAAAATGTTGTCGTTCATAAGAGGTTTCAAACTCTTAGTACTTTACACAACTCCAAGATTTTCTCACATAAAACTTCTAACTTTCTTTTTCAATGTAAAACATTCGTATGCAAAATCACCTATTATGCTTATCCTACTGAAATCTTTGTCATAAAGTCTAGGGTGATCTTCTTTGTTCAACAAGCTAAGCTCACTCACATTACAAGTATTTTTCTTTCCCCCCAAACTTATACAAAGTTGCTGCTAGGCCTCATTTTCTTTTTTTTTTTTAGAGAGAGTATCAATGTCACTTGTACCTTTGTTCCAACGTACTAACACTTTGTAGTGAAATTAGCTTACTACAAGCATGAGTCACTACTAAGACCGTTTTCACATACTCACTTCCTAAGTTAACCTTTCATGCATAGGAAATCATCGGTGTCATGACTGCACCTAGTTACTTAGTTAACTTTGGAAGGAGGAGATCTGTTTTTTTTTTTTTTTTTTGAGTTATAGCAGCTATTACAGCAACATAATATTACAACAACTATTACAACGACATATTATTACAACAGTAGTACTACAAAACTCACCCTCCCAACCTTAAGGAGGTCAATGTCCTCATTGACTAAGAACTAGGAAAAATAGGGATTGGGGTATATAGTTGGGTCACTAAAATTTCTAAGCATTGAAGCTAAACTCTCCTAAGTGCATAAGATGAGATAAACATGAGAGAATTGGTTTGAATGTTTTATTGATAAAAATAGTTGAGAGTTTTATGATTTTGAAAACATAAAATTGCATGCACAAGCACTTGAAAGGTTAATAAAACTCTAAGCATCCTCATCAAGGGTTTTTTTTTAACAAAACACCAAGAAAAATAATTTGCAAACTTGTTTTTGAAACATGATTTTTATGGCTTGCTTGTGCAAAGTGTAGATATTTTTTTTTTCTTTTTTTTTTTAGAAACTGTGCTCAAAAGTAAAAACAAACAAACAACAACAAACATGACCAGGAAAATAATAAATTCTAACTTAACAAAACAAACTAAAGAAAACAAATAAATCTAATCTAATCAAAAGCAAGTAAAGATAGGGTTGAAGTGAGAACTTCTCCTAAGCCTCAGAAACGATGTCCTCACTAAGAAAGTCTTGTTGCTCATTGAGAAGGATGGATAGGAAGTCATGAAATGCTGGCGTTTTTCCTTTAGATAACATTAGACATGAATATATGCCCAATAAGTCTCATTCGACTCCTTTATTCAAGCAAGTTCAGCTTGAAATTGTGCATAGAGGAGGCAGATGAGATGTATGCAATTGTGGCAGAGATGAGATTGCAATTTCCTATGAGATCTTAGTTGGCATTTCTTCAACTGTTGATGTGGTGATGAGAACTAGTTAGATTTGATTTATTTTTTTCATTTGATTATAATGTTGCAGCTGCAAACTTGACTACAACTTATTCTTCTCATTTTTTACTTGCTCTTTTGTTAAGACTCACAAGTAAATCATCAAAATGTTCATGCCCTTTAATACAATTAAAAAAAAAAGGATGAATTTCAAATTAAAAGCTTGATCAATTCAAGTCCCAGGTAAGTCTCCAGGTAGAGGTGTTCCCTAACGGTCAACTTAAGTACCTCAACCTAGCCAGGAGAGTTCCCTCTTGGTCAAATTTTTTTTATTTGAATTCATATCCCATCAACCACATCAAAATATTTTTCTTTTTCTTTTTCTTTTTTTTCTCTTTTTTTTTATGAAGAAAATGAAAGAAAAGATAAACTTATCCTATTCTAGTACAAAGACCGCAAACGTGTTCCTTCATTTTGCACCTAGGTCTCAATGTTGGACGAGATTTTAGTTGTATTTGAGGTGCTTTGATCACAATGGACTTTGTTAGATCAAGAGATTTACACATGCTTGTAAAAGTAGAGATCGAGGTTGCAACTTGTGTCACATAATGCAAATTGTCATATTTCATGCTTTCCTCTCTGCATTCTTCTTCATTTAGCGTTTCTTGCAACTTGCAGTAAATGAAAGTAGGACATTCTAGTATCGAGAGCACTTTGGATGTCATTTGCTGTGAAATTGCGACTACATAGCTCACTGCAACCTCCTTTAGTGGTTCATTCTCTTCTTGAGGTGGTTCTTCTTTGATCTCTTCTCTCCCTTCTGGCGACTTAGTGTTTTCAAGTGTTGGAGCGCTTTATACTTCTATTGGGAATTCAAGATCTTCAAATTTCAATTCACTTCTAAGTGTCACCACCTTGCATTGTTCTTTTTCTTCTTGTTTTGAAGTTTCTATGTTGTTGAGCAAGATTCCTTGGGACCTATTCTCCACTTCATTTGCAATTTGTTCAATCTGGATCTCTAAATTTCGTAGAGGTATGATGTAAATGACCAAATATATGTATATATATATATTTCTTTGATTGATTGGTAAAACCTTTTTGAATTAGGATTTTATCCTCTTTTTAAATTAGGAGATAAATCTTTATTATCTTTTCTTTTTTTTTTTTTAATAAAAAAGAAGATAATCTTTTAAGAGTTTTAATTAGGGTCCTTTAAAAAGGATCTTTTAAGCCATAACTTTTTGATTAAACATTTTGACGACAAAAAGAGAGATCAGAAGAAGACATTTTGCAGTTTCCTCTCCAAATAAAAAGTAGTAAGTTTCTTCCCTTCTATTCTTGAGTTTTGTTTTCTTTCTTTATTTCTTATTGAACTTTTCTTCAAAAAGTTTTGGCTTTTGATTATTGTTTTGTCCTCTTCTTGATTGATTAGGATGAAATTTATTTTGGAATCTTTTGCCCTAAAAAGTTTTTAGGTTCTTCGTTTGCCGAATTTTTATCAAGGTTTTTCCTCTTATGGCTTTTAGATTAAATTGAAGGTTTTGATAATGAAATTTTTTTCAGAATTTTTCAGCTTTAAATATCTTTAAAATTGGGACTGTTTTAAGTGTTTTATGGATTCTTTTTGCACAAGAAAGTTTACCGAATGATTGTTTCTTTAAACTGTAATGTCTGGCTTTGATTTCTACATGAAAAATGTATGTTTTTTTTATGTTTTTTACAGCATTTTTATGACCTTTTTCAGATCTATTTTTTTGTGTTAAAAAGTGGCAAATCTTAATTCTTTTAATGTTAAAATCTTCAAGAGTTTTGTTTTATGAAATAAATTTTTTTTGGGTTATTTGTCTATAATTTATGATAGTTTTGAAGGTTTTAAAAGTTGTTGAATTGAAAAACTATTTGGTATTTTATATGTATTGAAAATTATTGATTTTACCGATTTTAGTACGTTCTAATTGGGTAAAATATTTTTAACCCAATTTTTCAGTACTATTTTTTTTGGTCCAAAAATCCTGTTTTCCCTAACTTTTTATGCATAAAATTGTTTTGAATGGAAAAAATTGGGTAGATAAGATTGTCCAGTTTTTAGATAAATTTTTGGACCTTTAAGATAGAATTTTTGTTTTTGATCTTGGATATGTGTGGGCTTCTAGGAAAAGTTGATGATTGTTCAAGAAAGTAGATTTAGATTTGGAATTGAGATTGAGATTGAGAATTGTAGAATTATCGATCGAGGTAAGTAGTCTCCACATCCCTTCCAAAATAGAAAAATTGGAATAATTCCTTTTTGATTTATTGTTATTTGACAAAATATCTGAAAGCATGTTTTTTAGGTGATTTGAAATTGATTGAAATTGTTTTGTATGTTTTGAATTGTTTTGCTAAGCAAAAGTATATGTTTACCATTTGAATGTTTTGAATAGTATTTGATTGGTTCAATAGGACTATCCGAATATGCCATTTTTTTTGTTTTGGGAATGCTTTGCATATTTGTGGTAATAGCCTAAATTGAAATTGATGGAATTGTTCTGGCTTATTTGTGAGAAGACACGTTTGTTGGAAGACATTGTGGTTTGACATTCCTTTGGAATGAAGATTCATGTGTGTGTTATTCACTCACGTGGCCTCACACTTAAGCAATTATATTGATCGTTCTGGTTGATTTTATTGACATCTCTAATTGAAAGCTCTGACTGATTGAAGCTTATTTGTGGGAAGGCACAATTTGTGGTTTGACATTCCTTTGAAATGAACATTCATGTGTCTATTTCACTCACATGGCCTCACACTTAAGTAATTGTATTGAATGTTCTGGTCAATTTTTATCAGCAACTCAAATTGAATGTTCTAATTAATTGTGTTACTGACGGGTAACCTTCATATATGTTTTGAAGGCTACCCAAATAATGCTTCTTCCCACTATGATATTTAAAAGTATTGATTAATTGAAAGTATTGATTGATTGAAAGTACTGTTTGAATTGAAAGTTTTGGTTAAATGGAAGTTTTATTCAATTGAAAAGTTTGGTTTTGAAAGCTTGCCTTATTGAAATATTTTTGCTTCTTTTTTTTAAAGCACCGATTGTCTGAAAGTTTTAACTGAAAATTTTGATAGTTGTATTCAAAGTTTTGCAGGGATTTTGTATTTTGTTTATGATTGCTTTGAAAGAAAATGATCGAATGAATGTTTGACTTTTGATTTAACTATTGAAATGATTTGTTAAATTGAATTTCTATGTTTTGTTTTAAAGAAAATTAATTTTTGAACTTGATGTGAAAGTTGCTTATTGAGTATTTATGTACTCATTTTTTGGTTTTTCAAAAATGTTTTCAGATGAAGGATCAAGTGATAGTTTCAAAAGAAGTGAAGTTTAGCGTTGTAGCACAAGACTTTAAAGGTTGTTGTTAAGGATTCGATAGTTTCTTTTAGAAATCCTTTGTAAGCAATTGCTTCCGCTGAATTTGTTTAAGTCTGTTTTAGTTTCTAATTGTTACACTTCTACATCATTGTTAGAATGATCTTATTGGAAAATATGGGTTGTTACATATGCCTTGCCTTTGCATCACAACGTCATTCTTTGCCCTATATTCCCTCACAAGTTCTTTGATGCTAGGCTCTTTTAGAATCATCTTCTCTTACTGGAAATACTAGTACTGATGTTGATTTGCAAAGTTGGGTACAAATCAATAACATAAAGAATCATGATTATAAGGACAATTTTCAAATAAATGACACAATAAATACAAGAACTAGAAGAGATAGGGTTAACAGATGCTATAGAATTTTCCTTCATTAAAAATTCCATCATGTAGCTTATTGATGAAGCTTGTGCACTCAATACTGTAATGATGTCTACTTCCATCATGTAGATTATCTCAAGCAATCAACCCATGTGTTGTGTCTTTCTCCTCTTGTAATTGGTCTCCCTCAACCTGCAAAACAATGTACCAAGAGTCAAGCTTTGTTTTGGAAAGATGACAATCTGTGCTACAAGTATTGCAAGTGAAATTCAGCTGCTTCTGCAATTGGAGAAATTGCAGATGCAATCTTCTCACAATCTTTGCTAAAAATAAAATTTTGTTAGTAATGTCGTTCTCTAGCAAAGAGTGAAACTTGTGGATTAAAAATAAAAGAAAGAATTTCAACTTAGTGCAAATGCACACTATCGATAAAAGTAATATAAAATTGAAAATACTCCAAAGTATCGATCCCATAGGGATCAGATTTTAACAAAAATTAAGAATAGCATAAAGATGTTCAAAAATTAAAACTAGGGTAACCAAAGTGAAACAAAATTTTGTGAACAATAAAATAAATACCAAGAATAAAAGAAAGGGACCCAAACATGCTTGTGCCCTTTTGATTAGAATTGCAGCCCAATTGCAATTTCAATCCTTGAATCTGCTCTTAAGCAATGTAAACTGAATTCAACACCTATTCGACCTTCTATGAAGTATATTTAGGAGACTAAGTGATTAAACCGATATTTCTATGGCTAATACGAACTTAATTGATTTGGAAACACAATCCTTTTTGTCTTAAAGGTTTTTGACTATGTCTAGGCTTTTTCCTTTATTGCTTTTATGAAATCCCAACTTTATCAAACCTTTTCAGAATTAGACTCAACTGATATATACAAATCTAGGTGATCAATCTAGACTAATAATGGGCATTCAAAAGCAATAAAAGCAAACAAACTATAGAGCAAGCAAGGTTGCTCTCACATTTAGGCATTCATACAATTCTCTATGATATTCACATGCTTGAATTCCAAATAAAGACTTAGCTCATAAATTAAAAAGCAAAAAATAAAGCTCTAAGGTAATAGAAATGCAAAATTGAATATAAAAGGAAGACGAGAAGGAAGTTTGAAATGCAATAATGAAATTAACTTAACCAAAGCTTAAAAGCATAAACTAGAACACTTGAAAAAGAAGAGAATTAATTAGACTAAGCTGGAAATTCAATGCCAAAAATACAATGAAACTTAAACAACGTACTTGAATCTCGAATTACAACTGAAGGAATGAAAATACAGCAGAAACTAAGGCTTCCGAAAACTAAAACAATTAAACTTAGAATGTGCATAGAATAAATTCTAAGAGCAGAAAAACTCGACCCCTTTTTCACTCCGTGCTCAATCAACTTAACTACAACTTTTTTAAAGGGGATTGGGTCTTCACCACCTTCAACATTCATTGAAGAATGATTGAGTTTTGAAGTTCAAAAGGGGCTCAAAAAAGAAAAATACAGCAATAGAAAAATAATAAAACAGTAGCACGATTTGGACGAAAATGGTGAAAAATGATCCTCCTTCTTGTAGCTTCTTTTCCATCATTTATAGAATATTCAGGCTAATATTTCCTTCTTGGATGACGAATAAATATGGTCAATTGATCTCGATGGAATCATGGAGGAGACTCGAAAATATCCCAAATATCTCGTAAATCCCAGAAATTTGCATTTTCCAGATCTGTAAAGAATAGCCATTTCCAATTTCTATTTAATATTTTAATTGCAATTTTTCTATGTTCAAAATCGATTGCCAAATGCGATTGCATAACTTGAGTCTAACGGGGATAAATAATCCTATAAGATGAGAATTATCATGCTGCTTCCATGTTGGGTTGTATGTGTTAGAGTAGGGATTGAACCTGTTCTACCTTGCATAGTACACAAATGCGTGGTTGTGAAGACAATTGTCGAAGCGATGACTTTCACAGCAAAAAACACAAGTCGGTATATAGATTTAATTCAGAGTAGCAATTGGGGCCTTATTCCCCATGGTAAAGTTTTTCAATGTGTTGTTAATTGTTGCTATCTGTTCACTGAATGCTGTAAATGCATTAAATTCATGTACCTGCAATGTTCCTACTAGAATGAGTATCGTCTTTCCCCCATTGGCTATTATTTGAAACAATTTAATCAAGAATCTTGTTGGCTTCACTCACTGTCTTTTTTAATAGGGATCCATTTGCAGAGGCATTGACCATGGTCATAGAAGCCTGGGTCAACCCATTGTAAAAGTGTTTGATCAAAAGGCATGCTGGTAATCTGTGATGTGGGCACTTCCTTACTAGCTTTTTGAATCTTTTCCATGTTGTATCTACGTCTTCATTATGTCCGTGTTTAAAAGTAATGATTTCTCCCTTGATTTCAACATTTTTGGTTCGGATGAAATATTTCAAAAGAAATTTTTCTGCCAAATCATCGCAAGAAGTGATCGAATCAAGTAGAAATGAATCCAACCATGCTTCAGCATTACCCTGCAAAGAAAAAGGGAATAACTTTAATCACAATGTCTCATTGGATACTCTAGTTAGTGATAGCATGCATAAGTGTGCTATTTCTAGGCATAGTTTTATACTAGTTTTGCTATGATTGTGTGTACTTTCATGTATTTTTATGTGTATTTTACAAAAATCAAGCAATTGGAGAAAAATCAAAGTTTTGAGAAGTATTTGGTTGAATTTGGAGCAAATTGGAGCTATAATTGAGTACGTCAGCAGCCTTTCAGCCTTGGAGATCAGCAGACATAGCGTTGCAACGCTACTTACAACGTTGCAATGCCAGACAAATCAAAATTTTCATTTTTTATAAATTTCGAGGGACATTGTTGCAATGTTGCTCCTAGTGTTGTAACGCTGTCTTGACACTATAAAAGGGAAGTTTGTATTTTAAGTGAGGGGAGTCGTTTTGAGAGACCAAAAACCCTAAACTCGATTCAAGCACTGTTTAAGGACTTAGAGAAAATCTTTGGAGAGTCAAGGAGGAGACTCAAAGCTTAAGATCGCGGGACATCACGATGGGAACGAGTGTTGCAACGCGTCCCTCAGTTTTCTCTCTTTTTCCCTTTGCTTTATCTTTTGAATTTGAGATTTTTGTGGACTGTTTATGTACTGTTTATCTTTGTTTTAGGCATTAATTAGGATGTATTGATTGAACGCTTGGTTGATTTCTAGTTTATTTGATATATTGACATCTTTTATGCATCTCGTTTTTATTGTCTTAACCTTTGGCCATGGTTTTGAATGTTAAACTAGATTTAGCTCAAGAGAGTAAATGTAGTTAAAGAACATTAGATGTATGACTAGGTTAATCTATTGCATGAGAGTGAGTAGTTTAATTGTAGAAGCCTTAAAAGAATGACTTAATGCCATGTTTAGGAATAGAAATAGACCGAGAGGTTGATTTATTTGTTTGAATGAACTCAATTGGGCTTGAGAGAGTCAACTGATTACCTTAAAAATTCTTGGCTTAAGATTGTTAATATAAAATCAATTCTAGTAGGGCTTAATTCAATACCATTCATGTTTCTAAAAATTGAACTCCAAATTATGTAAATATTAGTTTAGATTTTATTTTCCTTTGATTCTCAAGTTTTGTTTCTCTAAATAAAATTGGGCATAATTAACTATGGTACTTAATTAAATCTAAGAACTCCAATCCCTGTGGATGACCCTGACCACTATTATTGAAAATTTTAGAGGTATTGTTTATAAATTTATCTGATAGAGCCTTCAACAAGCTCCTTTATCAGTTAGCTTGAAGGAATTGCAAATTCTCAAAAATAATTTTATATGTTTATAGGGATCTCCATTTGGTAGTCTTGCAAATTGCCCTATCCTCTAGAGCATCTGAAACATAACATGCTTTAACTCAAAATGAGTAGCCTCAATGCTTGGTTCCAAGATTCCTACATTAAGATTTTGGAAAGGTTTGATCG
Source organism: Trichosanthes truncata (assembly GCA_033996785.1). NCBI lineage: Eukaryota > Viridiplantae > Streptophyta > Magnoliopsida > Cucurbitales > Cucurbitaceae > Trichosanthes > Trichosanthes truncata. The sequence goes on along the minus strand of MU867261.1, from coordinate 14,029,699 downwards.
CATAATCCCTAATGGTTCTGTCTCATTCATCTACAATAAAAATGGAATTTTGTTAGGTTGATTGTTGTTGCTGTTGTTGTCGCAAATTATTATGTTGCACAACTCTTCTTTGTTGCTCTGGGTCAACAGAAGCATCGACTACAAGTGGATCCATGGAAACTCTCCGCAAAATAGATTCTTGGGGATTTTCTGGTGCGCTCAAATCTTGTTGCTCCTTTAACTTCCTCCTTTGCTCTTGATAGTGGCAATATAGTGCTATTTATAGGCTTGATTTTATGCTGGTTTTGCTATGATTGTGTGTGCTTTCATGTATTTTTTTATATATTTTACAAAAAACGAGCAATTGGAGCAAAACCGAAGAATTGTGGAGTATTTGGACGGATTTGGAGCATAACAAAGCTATATTTGAGAATCCAAGTGTTGAAGAGAAGTAACAAAGCTTGTGAATTCAAGAGTATAGCGTTGCAACGTCATTTGTAGCGTTGCAATGCTACATCAACAGCCTTTCAGCCTTGGAGTCCAGCAGACATAACGTTGCAAAGCTACTTACAGCGTTGCAACGCCAACCATATTAATTTGTTCCTGGTTTATAAAATTTGAGGGACAGCGTTGCAACGCTGTCTCGATGTCTATAAAGGAAAATTTTTCATTCGTCATAAGGGAGCCGTTTTGAGATACCAAAAACCCTAAACTCGATTCAAGCACTATCTAAGGACCTAGAGGAGACTATTGGAGAGCCAAGGAGGAGACTCAAAGCCCAAGATCGTGGACATCATCTCCGGGATGAGTGTTGGCATGCGACCTAAGTTTATTCTCTATTTCTTTTTTCTTTTCTTTTGAATTTAGTAGTTTATGTGGACTGTATTAAGGTTGTAAATCTGTGTTTTTAGGCACTTGTATGGTTGTGTTTGTGTAAGACTTGGTTGATTTTAGCTTGGTTTAGATATTGTCGTCTTTTGTGCATCTCTCTATATTGTCTTAACGTTTGGCCATAGTTTTGCATGTTTAACTGAATTTAGCTTGAGAGAGTAAGTTTGGTTATAGAACACTAGATGCATGACTAGGTTTAATCTATTCTATGAGAGTGAGTAGATTAATTTTAGAAGCCTTAAGAGAATAACTTAATGTCATGTTTAGTGATAAAAATAGACCGAGAGGTTGATTTGTTGCTATGCATGAGTTCAATTCGGCTTGAGAGAGTCAATTGATTGTTTAGAAATTCTTGGCTTAAGATTGTTAGTATAAAATCAAGTTACAAATCAATTCAAGTTGGGCTTAAGGTAATCAACCGTGCATGTTTCTCAAAATTGGACTCTAAAGCATGTACATATTAGTTTAGATTTTATTTTTCCTTGAGTCCAAGAGTTTGTTTCTCTAAATAAAATTGGGCATAATTAACTATGGTACTTAATTAAATCTAAGAACTCAAATCCCTGTGGATGACTTGGACACTATTATTGCAAAATTTAGAGGTCTGGTTTACAAATTTATCTGATAGAGCCTTCGATAAGCTCATTTATCAGCTCCTTTCGGCGTTGGCGAAAAGCTTTCTCTATCTTAGGATCAAGATCACAAGGGCAAGGCCCTTTATGCATGCACGAAACCTAACCTGCAAATAAGGGTTCAAATTCTTGGGACATGGTGATTTGCTATCACAAGTCAATCACAATCTTCACTGAAAAATTAAAAAATTGTTAGAATGTCATTCCCCAACAATGGCGAGAAAAACTTAATGGGATGAATGATAAGCACAAGTGCACGCTGTCTCACAAGTAATATATGGAAGTACTCCAAGTATCGAACCCAAGGGAACAATTAATAATTCCTTTAATTTAACAAGAAAAACCTCCTCAAAGCTTCCAACCGAAGGTAACCAAAAACAATGAATTTTTGAAGTGAGTGAAAAAGTAAAAAACACTGGAATGATAAAAAGTTTATAAAAATACTAATGAGAAGTCGGAGATTCCATTCTGGTTCAACCCCAAGGAATGTATGCCTACTATACGCTAGCAACTTGCTCAACTAGGCCCGGTTTATTACATAGATTTTTGCCTATATGCACTCCCATCTTGTCTCTTTCGAGTTCTGTACGGTTCAACCATAATGCTACTGTGCTACAACCTACCAAAATCAACACTTAACAAAGTGAATCAAGTTCAACATCTATTCAACCATTTTCTAAGTGCTTTTAGGATACCGAGGAATTTAAACACATATGTCTATGGCTAAATTTACTTAGATTAATCAAGAACACACCTTCATTGACTCTAAATATTTTTGCCCTATTTCTAGGTACAAAAAGCAAAGTTCTATTTCTAGACTATTTTCCTAGATTGTTTTCATGAAAACGCATGTCTGAAACGACCTTTTCAATATTGAACCTCACACAAATTATGCTAACCTAAATGGCCAGTTTAAGCTAACAACGAAACTTAAACTTGAATAAAAGCAAACAATGCTAAGTGTTGAGCAAAGTTACTTAAACATATGGTGGGGCTTTATTCCTTCTTAGGGTATCCACTTCATTAAATTTCCTTAAAGGAGTTTAGCTCATAGTTGTAAAGAAAACCAAACTACAAAAGTAAGAAGAGAAACTTAAAAATAAAGAATGATAATTCATTAAGAAGAATGAACAGAATTACACGTTGAAATTTGCAAATGAAAAGATACAACTATAATGAAGAACAAAATTGAAGCTACAACTAGAAACTTGAATTAGAAAACTAAACCAGAACTTACAACTAGAACTAAAAACGAAACCAACAATCAACTTTTAAGAATAACAAAAAATACAACTCAATGGAAATAACAAAGAACCCCAGGTTTGTTCCTCCTTTCTATCTTATTCAACCTTTTTCAAGGAGAACAACAACTTACACTTCATTCTTTTGAAGTTAGTGTCCGAATGGAGTATAAACAGCACATGGGGGAGACTCGAAGTGATGACTTGAATAAAAATAAAAAATGGGAGAATGTTGGAGAAGATAGGGATCCGAGCTCTGTTAAAATGGATACTTGAGCCACCCTTTATAGACTTCAAAGTCTAGGGTTTTCTACCGAGATTAGTGTGAGAAAGCTTGGTTGACAAGTCTCCTTGATTTTAGGAGATTTGGTAGAAAATCTATTGAAAATATACCAAATTCGAGATTCTAGAATCTCCTATCGAGTTAGGTCCAGATGCAGTTGTAAGGCTAGCACAATCCCTTTACTTCAGCACTTAGAAAAATTTATGCACTTGTTCTTCAATTGCGATCGCAACCGCATTTTGGTCCATTTCCAACCTCTACATGAAAACAACAAAACTTAATATTTTCTTAATAAAAATGACTCTATTTACACCATTTTACTATTTTTCACAAATCATGCCTTTGAACACATGAAAATCTTGTTTTTACTTAAAATCACTCTAAATACTAAAACTAAACACTTTCTTTCTTAACAATAAGCTTAGTTTTTAGGGCTAAGTAACACTCTTAATTAAGTGTTATCACTATTCATGGTCTATGGACAGGAGATCACCCATGGGGCTTTAGGAAGGTCAAGCTTACAAGCATATACGTTGGACAAGTCCAACAAGGAAGGACTGTGTGAGAAAATGGTTTAAGAGCCCGTGCAAGATCCTCCATACCGATGTAAGTTGGCATGGAGTCACGGACCACTATCTCTCCCTTACTCATATTAAGAGTAAGGAGCATCTAGTGCTCTCGTATGTTAAGGGGAGCGCACACGAAATTGACCTTAGCCCAACTAGGATTGTAATCCTTGTACTCCATAAGGATATAATCCATGTAGCTTTGGTCCTTTTAGCAAGTGCACTCGCCTTATTCACAATGTCTTTGAAGACCCCATCGCAATAGTTTAAATGTTTCTACATATGACATAACGCAATTATTCAAGCTCCTTAAATTTAAATGTCACTTAATCTTGATTGGACTACGATTGGACTAGTATGAGAGAAGACTTACAAAATATGCAGAGTTGAGAATTGTGAATCTATGAGTACACAAACCTCTACTTATTGTCAGCTTCTTCCTCACGCACATTAGTAAAGTGTTGATCATCTGCGTGTAAAGAAGGAAATAAGCTAGGTTGTATCGAAACAAAATAAGTAGATGATAGAAAATAACAAAGCTAACTTACATCATAAGTTACCTAGGTATTCTTCCTATCAAGTGCTCAAAAAAGCATTTTAGTCAACGTCCTAATGTTAGACAACACAAAGATGCGCTTCTCTATGTCATCCTCCTTGTTCCTCAACCAAGCAGTCATCGTGACCCTTACATCGACCAGCACATGGTGGAGTGGGCTGTACGTGTTGTGATTGCCTATGCATACCAACTGGATGTCCGACGCTTGTGGATCAATTGGCACAACATCTACCTCGAGTGAGTGAATGAAATTGAACTCTAGGTCAATAGACTCGACATCCATCACGATCAATTCAACCAACTTGACTTCTAGTGATGTGGCAGCACCTTCTTAGCTGCCGGCATTGCCTTTTTAACTGTGCATGTTGTGGGACTATATAGATTCACCTTCTTCCTGTTCCAACCACCTCTTCGAGGTGGATTTTCTCCCATAAATCCATTCAAGTCATGAAAAACATGCATTAACAAATGGAGAAAACTATGTAAATAACTTACAGTGTAAAGCTTAAGTTCATATCGTTGGTGGGTGAATGGGGGGAGATGGCAGAGCAAGAGACTCAGTGGATAAAGGAGGGGGGGTCTCAATATGAAAGAGGGGAGGTGGCAGAGTAAGAAACTCGATGGACAGAGGAGGAAGGGTCTCAGTATCAATGGTGGGAGGTTGCAGAGAAGGAAACTCGATGGATAGAAAAGGTAGGGTCTCGATATCAATAGGGTAAGGTGGCAGAGCAAAAGACTCAGTGGACAAAAGAGGGAGGGTCTCATAATGAACATAAGGAGGTGGAGGAGTAAGAGACTCGGTAAATAGAAGAAAGAGGGACTTGGTATCAACAAGGGAGGTGATAGAGCAAGAGACTTGGAAGACTGAGGAGCGAGGGTCTCGGTATGAATAGGGGAGGTGTCGGAGTAAGAGACTCAGATAACAAAGGAGGAAGGGCATCGGAATCAACAGGGGGAGGTAGCGAAGTAAGAGACTTAGTTTACAGAGGAGGGAAGGTCTTGGTATGAATAAGTGGAGATGACGGAGTAAGAGACTCGGTGGATAGAGGTATCTGGGTCTCGACATATAGACTCCCTGAAATTGATTTGAGGGATCATCATCCTCAGGACCATAATCATCCTCATGACCATGATCATCCTCAAGATCATACTCATTACTCTTAATCGATGGGGTTCCATTTGGTCAAAAGTAAATTGTACGAGTCTATGATCAACCTTCGTGTTCCATTATTGCTACTCAGCATCTGACATGCAGAGTTTTGATGTTACCACCATCTGGATTAAACAAACAATAAAATGTATATATAAATAAGTAGTAGAGAAATACTTACGTTGTCTTGTTTTAAATGAATGTTCAAACCGTAGGACAGTAGAATATGTTTTGCTTGAACCACCTGAACATAACTGATTGTTTGCATGACCATCAAAGTATGTGAGGCACTGCATCGTGGTTCAATCAGGTTGCAGCCTTCGCAACTAATGAAGATAAAGTCTCATGTGCCCAAACCTATAGATAAACAAAATATATCATACTACGTTAGGTAAAGTTATGGAAAAGCTAAGCAAAAGCTATGGAACATATAATGCCTAGAAAACATAGGAAAATTCGGTGAGACTATATTTCACTAAGTAGTCCTTATTATAGGTGACTTTCCGCTTATACACTCCAACCTTGTCTTTTAACCCATTCTGAAAGCCCTTCAACGTCCTCTCACATATGATTGTTCTCCGATCAAGGTTGTTATAGTCCAATTGCACCATATCCAAAAAAGTGATTGATTAACTATTGTCCTTTTTTTTTGGGAAAAAATCATTTTTAACCCTGAACTTTGCATGTTGTATCAATTTTAACCCTAAACTTTCAATTTCATCAATTTAGACCTCAAACTTGGCAGATTGTATCAATTTTAACCCTGAACTTTCAATTTCATCAATTTAAACCTCAAACTTCACGAATTGTATCAATTTACACCCTTGGTTAAGTTTTCATTTCAATCTTCATTAAAAAAGTTTCCCACACATGTCCAAAACCACGTGTTGCTCTATAACAAATACATATTTGTTATTTTTTTAAAAAAAAATTGCTAAAGAAAATTGGAGTAGACTCGCCATAATGTTTTTCAATTTTAGAGCATGACTTTTTCTTCATTGCTTATTTTCTCTGATTTTGCTGATTTTTTTTTTTCATTTCATCAATCAAGAGTTTTCCAATTTTAAGGTAAGATTCTACTCAATCCATCGGCTTTTAGTAGAAACAAAGCTTATTTGTATCATATTTTTCCTCAATTGAGTACTCTCATTCTTGAATCAGTTTCCAATATTGGTTTTTTTTTTTTTTAATTTCTCATCAGTCTTGAGCTTGATTTGTCCTCCATTTGGCACCTCGTCGGAATCTTTGTCCCCTTCCTCTCTAGCGTCGATGTCACTTTAATCCTACGTAAGACTGTCGATGAGGCTGATAAACTCGGCTATGACCAGTTCATTGTGTTCATGGCGCCACTTTGTCCATCATTGTCTTTCCTGTTCTCTCCTGCATTTTAGTCGAGCTTAAACTCCTTACCACCAAAGTCGACGAAACCGCCATGGCTTGGATCTTTGTTATACTCGTCGTTGTTGGTATCGACACCAAAAGCGAGGGGGAACACAAGAGTCAATTTGTTTTTGTATGGGTCCTACTTTTGAGAGTCAAGTTTGTAGTTTTCATGATGGTGGCGACCTGATTTGGAATGATTTAATTATTTTTTGGTAAATTTTTTTAAAAAATAATAAACAAGTACATATCATATAGCAATAACTGGCTTTGGGCATATGTGAGAAACCTTTTTAATGGTGATTGAAACGGAAATTTAATCGAGGGTGTAAATTGATACACTTATTCAATTTTGAGGTTTAAATTCATGAAATTGAAAGTTCAGGGTTAAAATTGATACAATCTGCCAAGTTTGAGGTCTAAATTGATGAAATTGAAAGTTCAGGGTTAAAATTGATACAACATGCAAAATTCAGGGTTAAAAATGATTTTTTCCCTTTTTTTTTTTATCCATTGTAACGACCGACATTTTCAGGTATTAATTAAAGTTTTAATTTTTAGATTTGAATTAATTGTAAGGCCAATTTCATGTTTAAAGTTGTGTTGAAAGTTAATTTTAGAGATTTGCATAATAGAAATTTGAGAAATTGGAGGGTGAATTGGGAAGAAAGAAGGGAAAAAGGGAATTAATTGGTTTGGGGGCAATTTTTGTTAATTAGGTGACTTTGAGCCAAGCCCAAGCCCAAGGAGAAGCCAAGCCCAAATATCTCTCTCTATTATTTTTATACTACATGCATCCCTAGGTCAAGCCAAGCCATCATCTTCTCCAACCTTCTCCTCTTCCTCCATGAAAAACAGCCTCCACCATCAATCCCTCTCTCTCTCCCTTTCACTACCAAGAGACCCATCCATTCGAAAGCTTCTTCTTCTTCAACAAACATCCATCACCGGATTTGTCCTTCACGCCGCAGTACTGTTCATGCGCGCGATACTGTTCATGCCGCGATACTGTTCACACAACGGTACTGTTCACATCGCGGGGTACTGTTCACGCCGCGCGCACTATTCACACCACCATCACTGTTCATGTGCTGCCGTCTCCCGATCAGCGTTTTGAATCCCGAATAGTGCCACGATTGCGTTATGATTTTGGTAAATTTTGACTCCGATTCAATTTTGGATTAAGGCCTTTAAGTTACTTGTGACTTGGTTATTATTATGAATTTTAGAAGGAAAGCATGAAATTCATAATTATGAAGCATGCCATATTTAGAGAAATCTTACTATGGGTAAATTAGAATTAAATTTTGACTAAGTTTATGGCTATGTTGGAATAGAGGGCTTAAAGATTTGGAGAATCATGTGTATTATCAAAAGGATTTACTTGAAATAATAGAGGAATTAAATTATGTTATCTTGGTAACTAGTTGGGGGTAAACTTAGCTACCTAGGTGGGTGAATATTCTTGTTGAAGAATTTAATGTAGTCAAATTCATGGTGGGTTCATGTGCGTATACAGTAATTTGAGTAGTTTGCCTAAGGTTCATGAGTTGAGTAGGTCAAGTAATAAGTTCTTTTAAATCATTATAGGTTGAGGTGAAAGAACTCCATAAAAGGAGAAAGCGAACTAATGGAGCCAAGGTAAGGGACTTTATGCCGGTATGCTTAAATGCAAGTTAGGAACTAAATTGAAAAAAACTACATTTGAAATGAAAAGCTTTTATAAATGTTTTATTATGATTTTTGATGAATTTTAAAATGCTTTATTATATTTGAAAATGGATTTTCACTTGTTGATTGCCAAATATTCTTGTGAATGTGATGCATGAGTTATGGTTTATGATTTATGATGAATGATATGAGAATGTTGCCTTGTGTTGCATCATTGAATGAAAATTTAAAATGCTTTGGGACCTCATGCATACATGTGTATTTTCATGTTGAAATGATTTCAAAGGCTGTGGCAATTACCCTCCTAAAATTATAGATGTTCATCTAAATGAAAAGGAACCTGAAAAGGTTAAATAAAAAGGAACCTGAAAGGGTTAAATGAAAAGGAACCTGAAAAGGTTACATGAAAAGGAACATGAAAAGGTTAAATGAAAAGGAAATGTTAGGTTGGGATAATTGTCCACATTAGGCTGAAGAGAAAAGTTAAAGGGAAACGTTTCCACTATGAAAATGTTTTAGGTCCCACTAGAGGAAAAGGGTTTTAAAAATCACTTTGTATGTGTTTGCATATCCTGATCCCGGTAGTGAAGTCACTTACTGAGTATTTTAAATACTCATCCTTTTCAAAAATGTTTTTTTTTTCTGGCAAAGACAAAGACATATCTTAGGCGATTGACAAGGAAGTTTGCTGAAAGGGTCATAGGTGACTTTGAGGATCATGACTTCCGCATTTAGATAGTGTGTTAGTTAAAACATATTTTGTTTAGTAAACAATGTGTTGTGAAACAATTTCAACTGATTGAACGTTATAATTCATATTATGTTTTGAAATGATTTTTAAAGGGATCCCGAGCACAAAGATTTTTGATTGTTTAGCAAAAAGTTTAATTCTTTCTGTCTTTTACCAAAGATTTTTAAGTTTCTTCAGCATGCATGTAGTAGCGTCCCTAGAAAGTCTAATAGGAAAAGTCGGGTCGTTACATCTTCCCCATCATCGCAAGCTCCATATAGTACAATAGTGTAACCTTCACTGCATTGTTGTGGTTCTTGAACTCCAAGTCCTGATACTTTTCCTTCAACCTTGAAAGGTGAATGTCATCAGTGCTAGCACTGAAACTTGGGTTGCAAATCTTGGATTGATACATCCTTCTCAACCACTATATCGAAGGTACGCAACAATCCAGTCATCAATAGAAACTTTTCCTTCGAAAATGCCTCGATCATACCTCTCAAATTGAAGCTCATCACATTTAGTCGCTCATCCACAACATCCCTTAATAAAATGTTATGAACCAATGGGTTGTTGAAAACCATATCAACGTCTATGAACAACCTGAAGATAGTAGTTCTCTTTGACGAATCAAGCTATATACGCATGAGCTTTTTCTACACTGTTGGGATTGTTGGGAGTGCAACCCAAGTCCCACATTAGCTAGATAAGGGGAAGATCATAGGTTTATAAGTGAGGGACACTATCTCCATTGGTATGAGGCCTTTTGGGTGAAACCAAAAACAAAGCCATGAGGGCTTATGCCCAAAGTGGACAATATCATACCAATGTGGAGATCTGTCGAGGGTCGTTGTCCCTATCAAGTGGTATCAGAGTTGGGTCCCTAACTTAGCAATATCGGTAGAATCCTCGAGTGTCTAACAAAGAAGTGAGCCTCAAAGACATAGTCATAGTGAATTCGTGGTTGAGCATTCGGATGCGATGTGCTCCAGTGAAGAGTTGACAGTGCGGTGTACTCCAGTGAGGAGTTGACACCATAGTATACTCCAGTGATAGTTGTCAGCAATTTGCTCGAGTGTAGTTCGGAGGGATGACTATTTGAGGGGAGGCTCGAGGTGGTACTTTGTTTGAGGGGAGGATTGTTGGGTTTGCAACCAAAGTCCCACATTGGCTAGATAAGGGGAAGACCATGGGTTTATATATAAGTGAGTGACACTATCTCCATTGGTATGAGGCCTTTTGGGTGAAACCAAAAATAAAGCCATGAGGACTTATGCCCAAAGTGGAAAATATCATATCAATGTGGAGATTTGTCGAGGGTCATTGTCCCTAACATACACAATCTTGTTTGCATTCCGAATGTGCGACAAACACATAGCTTGGCTAGGAAAGCGATCGGCTACATTGATCTTCAAAACATGTGTTATTCTTGTTCTGCATAAGTATACAAATAGTCGAGATAAGGGATAAGACAAACAAAATTAAAAAATATCTAAAAACGAAGTTAAAAAGATTTAACTCTTGCTCTTGACTCTCACTCTCAACCCTTGCTCTTGACTCCCGCTCTCTACATCAGCTCTCAACTCTCATCTCTTTCTCTCAGTGCTAACTATTGCTCAAACTCTCTTTTCCATGGACATATAACATTAGTTTGAAAATGTAGGTCATATATCATTTGGGACCAAAAATTTGGGTCATTCATACAAAAAACCAAAGCCTCAAGGTTTTTCTTTTCCTTTTGCATTATTTTCTCTTCTTCCTTTACTTCTCCAAAATAAAATATGAACTCATAAACAGGTCATCTTCTCCTTATTTTCTTCCAATTTTCTTATTTTTAAAAATCCAATTAAAACTCCTAAATCATTTTCAAATCTAGGGTAAATCTTACGAACGACCTTTGGGAAATTTCAAATTGAAGTAGAAATCCAAGGAAAAATTAAATTTCCAAAATTATGTAGTTGAGACATAATTAAAAAAAAAAAAAAAAAAAAAAATTTCATCCAAATTTCAAAAATTTAGTTAACTTAATTGACCCACTTAATTTCAATTTTTTAAATTACTCAAAGCAGTAATTCCAAACAACAAAATTCAAACTAAACTCGAAAACACAAAATTTATCGTACCTAGAAACGTGGGGTGTGCACATACTAACATCTACCCTTTTTTTCCTGCGAGTAAATTCTTTGTTTTCCCCTAGATTCTTGTCTTAAAATGTTTTTCATGTAAATCTTATACGCTTTCTTACAAATTTCCTACTTATCTTTTTATCATTTTTTAATTTCAATTTTCAGCCGCTGATTGCCACCTCACAAATGCTTTCTATTATGTTCTAACTTATTAACACGTTTTTCACTTTTTTTCTAACATTACTTTTTTTAATCAAACCTACCTTTTGGGTATTGTAAATCCATAGTTTTCTCTTCACCAAATAAAAAGAAGTGCTTAATACTGAAAGAAATGTTTAATAAGAAATTGCATTCTAATATTTTGAAAGGAAATTTAATTTAATAAAACAGTATTTGAAAATTAAATTATAATTAATTTCTAAATATATCATAATTATTTAACAATTTAAAACAAAAATTACTTAAATAGTGGAGTCACCTTAGTTTAATGGTGAAAATAATCAGTCAAAGAGTTTAATCAATTTCAGAAACCAATTTCTAAATCAAAAGAAATTACATTCAGTTCCATCTCAACCTTTTTCTAACTTTACCATTTAAAAAAATATATATAATCTTTATATTTTATCAAGATAATATTAACTTTTTGGTATTGATAAACCATATTCTTTTTTCAACTGAATAAAAAGAAGTGTTCTAATTGTAAGTAGTATCGATAGTTAAATCACTTTCCAGTATTTTTATAGGTATTTTAATTCAATTAAATATATTTTCTTGATAATTAATATTTATTTAACAAAACTTTAAAAATGGATTAATTACTAAAAGTGAAGACAATTAAAATTATAAAAAAAATTAAATAATAAGAGAAATTGTAATTAAAGACTAGCAAGAGAAAGGGTTTGTGTGTATAAGAAGAGTGATTAGTGAAAAAAATCGTATGGAGAGAGAAAGTGTGTGTGTGTTTTTCTTATAACTTGCAAACCCTATGCCAATTGTTCCCCAAAATTGAATGTAACATCCAACTTAATTCAAGGAGTTTTGTCAATCTATGTAATCATCTCGTTAAGGCACAAATAATTTTATGGGTCGAATATAATTCTTGTGGCCACCATTTATTGTACTAAAACACGTGTTTTTTTTAAGAGTTTTCTAAAAAATGCCCCACAACAAAATTTTATAAAGTATAGTGAAACGAATATAAAAAAGAAAAGAAAAGAAGATTCTCTAACAATTTAAAAAAGAAAGAAGATTCCTAACTTTTTTTTCCCAGCGATGCCTTACAAATTGTTTATTTAGTTATTTTAAGTACCTTATGTTTTTTTTTTATATCTTATAAACATGAAATATGAGCTTGATTAAGATTGGCGGGAAAAAAATTAGTATTATAAGAGTACGAAAATAACTTCTGTTGATTGTTAGTAACATCAACGAGGTTTTTTATATTGAATTAATAAGTGACAATTTAACAAAGAAGTAGGCACCTTCAAAAGACTCAAACCTAGCCAAACAACCATGTAATTTTTGAGATTGGGTTGCTTTAGGATGTTTGACTCATTATTTCACAAAAAAAAAAAAAAAGAAAAAAAGAAAAAAAGAAAAAAAAGAAAGTAAAAAGAGAGAATATAATGTTTTGGGTCATATTATTTCAATTAAAAATAAAATAAAATAGAACAGTATCTTCGAACTATCTATTAAAGGAAATACGATGAGTTGTATGTTAGCTCAAGGACGCAACCAATGCGTAGATTGAGGATCCATTTCTTGGCAGTGATGAGTGGCTTGAGAGAAGTTGCGAAACGAGCATTATATCAACCATATGGTGGATGTTACCGGCCAATACCGGCAAGATACAAGAAAGTTGCAGTGACAGAGCATAATAACCAAATTGGTAATTTGAGATTAAAAATAAAACCTGTATATATGTAATCTATTTTATGTATATTGGGTGTTTACCTCTTCTTTTTCTCTTAATTAAACATAGCTCATATGACCAATAACAAAGCTTTTGCCTCATTTATCTTGTTTTATCTGGTTAGCCTACTTGTGTATGCTCGTTGTGAAATCATCACTTATTAATTCAACATCAAAAAAGTAGGTAAAATTCAAAGGATTCAAACCAAACCAAACAACCATGTAATTTTTAGGCTTGAGTCATTATTTCAAGAAAAACATGGAAAGAAAAAAAAAAAGAGAGAGAGAATAGAATTATTGTCAACATGTTTTTAATTTTGAGCATCTATGTTACTTATATGTTTGTAGTTAAATGTTGTTTGTTCTTTTTTGCCATTAAAATAAGTTAAATCTACAAATTTAGCCTATAAATTTTGATGATTGTATTCATTAATATGGTCGTATGAGCTATCTTTAATTAAGAGAAAAACATGGAATATACATAAAGTGGATTAGACATATATAGTTTTTATTTTTAATCTCACATTAGTAGTGGTAGATGAATATGATATGCACGATTTTATGTAACATAGACAAGGAATAGTAAGATGATACCACCATTGGATGATTATGTAAGATAAAATAGGTTCCCTTGAAATTAGTCTTCAAACTTAGGAGAGTGGAACAAAAGATGGGAGCTTTTTCTATGGCCTATCGAACGAAATAATGTTAGAAATTAAAACCACCAAATATTTTCGGGGGTAGGTTTTGGCCACAAGAAGAAAGTCGTAAGAGTTTGGGAACAACTCACTACACTCTCGAAGATCAAATTCTTCCCATCCCAAAGTTTGCTTTTTATGCTCTTTCACTGCAAACTGCCTGTATATTGAACGCATGGCTCGTTAATATTCACCTAGGGCTTCATATAATGCTCCTTTAACAACCTCTCGCAGACCATTCATCATGCCTCAACTTCAAAAATTTATCCTATTCACCATAATTTCATCATTTTCCGTCCTTTTTTTCCCCCTCTTCTACCTTTTCATTTACTTAACTTTCCTGTATCTTGACGATATTTTCATTTTCTCGAACACAATCCAGCAAAGACCCAAGCCTTTTGGTAAGATTATTCAGTGGGTAACGACTTGCTCTAATCTCTTTTCAGATTTAATTAAGTGTTTTAAATATGATTCTGACCGTTGGAACTCTTTTTTCATTTTGGTTCAGATTGTTTGAATTAAGTTTAAGGTCGACATTTGGTAAGAACTAGTTGGTAACCCCTTCAAATCACCTTTTTTTTTATTAAGGATTTTGAACTAACTTTTAACCTTGGAATATTGTCTTTGTTGTTTCAGGAACGGATAGAATAATTTTGGAGCACTCTAGGACATCTTGTAAATAGTTTTTTTGGGATGCCTTCAATTGCATTGAGAATGATGACAAATCAACAACAATGGACATAGGGTCATTAATCAATGTCACGATATGTGTTATCTTTACCACATCATCTTTTTGTTCGGTCAACTCAACTCCAAGGACCAATTAGTTTGAATCGTTTTAAACTTATAGGTCAACGATTATTTTTCAATATTAAAAAGCATGTGCAAGCATGCGAGCAATAACCATTCTCCTTAAGTGAAAAAAATGAGAAATTGAAAATTTTATAATTGAGGGATTTCAAATGTTTGTTTTGGTATTTTTAGACAACAAATGTAGAGGTAGAGATTGAACTTTCAACCTTAAAGAAGGTAGTCTCGGTGCCTAATCCACTAGCTATATGCTCAAATTAACACATTCCAATATTTGTTGTTAAATTTGTGACTTTGTAAAGTAAATTTAAAATGAGAGAAATTGAGGGATAGGCATTTAAGATATGGTTTAAGGTTGTTAAAAAATGTTCAAGGTTTAATATACTTCTATGTACCGTATTATTATGGTAACTCCTACTATTTCTACCCTTTTTTTCGTCAAAGCAAAATCATTTTGTTTTCCTCTAGATTTTTATATTTAAGTGTTGTTCCATATAAATCTTGTGTGCTTTCTTGCAAAATTCCAACTTATCGATCCTTTATAATTTTTAATATCGATTTAAGCCATTGATTTCTACCTCTCAAATATATGCTATTAAGTTCCAACTTATTAACTTTTTTCTAACTTTAATTTCTTTTTTCAATAAAGACTACCTTTTGGGTATTGTTAAAGCATAGTTTTTCTCCATTGAATAAAAATAAATGTTCAATACTAAAAGAAATGTGTCCACACGAAATTTTCTAAGAAATTTTAGTTTGTGAAAGTGAAGTCGTAATTGTATTAGTTTGTATAGGTGTAGTTCAATATAATCTCTAATGTATGTTCTTCTGATTCTCTTTCTTGGACGTGAGCTTCACTCTAGGGTTAGTGTGATTGTTATCAAGTTTTAATCTTCAACTTATCTTTGAAGTCTTCAAATCTTGAAGTGCCTTTGATCTTCAAAGAATGTTCAGTGTTCGAGAGTTTCAAGGAGTCTTCTCATCTTATTTTCTTTTGAATTATCTCTAAGTTCTCGTATTCTAAGAATTTGACTTCTCAGCTACTGTAATGCCCTACTTTTTTTAAATAAGGTTAATTTCATTTTGAGATCAATTTGGATTGTTGCTTGAAATCTAATTGGGGCCAATTAGATTTGAATACCTAAATTAAGATAATTAAATTTTCAAATGATGGATGAGAGATTTATTAGTTAAGTCTCAAATTCATAATTTTCAGAATTTAATTTTTCTTACGATTTTTGGTTTAAGTTTGAGAACTCCAACTTTATCTTTCAAGATTTTCTCCTAAAATTTGAAGTTATTTTGGAGTTTATTTAGAGTTTTAAATTGGGGAGAGGAAAAAGAGAATAAAATGAAAAAATATAAAGAAAATTAAAAACCCTATTTTGTCATTTAGTTGCACATAAACCAATGCGTCATCTTCCCCAACTCTCCCCTTATTCTTCATGCAACAAACCAGCTTCACGATCTCTATCTTTTTCTTCCTCACGCTCGTCGACAATCCACGAACACACAAATGATAGCATGTAATTATGCTATTTTATTTCCTATTATTTGTGCTAGTTTTGTGATTATTTTGTGAGCTTTTATGCCTATTTCTCTTAATTTTGTAGCAACCAAGCGTGAGGAGCAAAACCGAGTGTTTAGGAGTACTTTGGTGGATATTAGATCATTTTGAAGCTTAATTGAAAATTCAAAAAGTTTAAATATGTTATTTGAGTATAAGGCACATTCCGGGAGATTCTACATCGAATTACGGTCCCAATGCATCGAACTGGAGGTCATTCAGACACCTGAGCGAAGAGATTAGCAAAAATGGCCAGTGTTGTCTGCACTGTAGCGTCGAGACGTTGTCCATAGCGTCGCGACGCTACGAAAAACACAAAAACGCTGTTTTTGTCAAGAAATGTGTGTAAACCATTTTTCTTGTAGCATTGAGACGCTGTAAGCAGCGTCTCAACGCTACCTCACAATTTTCTATATAAGCATCATTTTGGGGCGCCGTTTTGGAGGCCAAGCCAAGAGTTGTAGCCCTAATCTCAATTCCAAGCTAAAATTGAGGGTTTAGGGAGAAATTGGGAGCGTTTGTGGAGCATTTTTGAAGATCAAAAGCTCGAGGGACATGGAGATCACGACAGGAACGCGGGATCGATCATCGTTTGCTAAGTTCTTCGTTTTCCTTTAGCTTTAGTTTCTGTTTTGTGGTTGTAAATTAGGAACTTAGAGGTTTAATTGTATGAATTTAAGTATATTTGTTCTTAATACTTGGGGTTTTGATGTAGCTATTAGACTTGAGATTTTAATTGATTAAATACCTTGATTGAATGCTTTTGTTTCATTCATGCTTTTATGTATTTAATGCTTATAATCTCTTGATCACAGATTATTTGTTTTATTGGTCTGAATTTGTGCTTGGAAAAGTCTGGTTTAGGCTAGAACTTATTTGCATGACTATTTGTAAATTCTTGCATGAAAGTGGAGAATTCTCTTAGAAGCCCTTAAAAGAAGTTGTTTAATGCCTTGCATGCTATTAAAATCCAGATAGAGATATTAGATTTATAACATTGCATGAGAGTTAACTGTGCTTGAAAGAGTTAGTTAATATCCTCACTTCTTGGCTTATGGAATATTTGCATGACAAATCTAGTAGCTTTAGCTGTAAGTCTAATTGGTGAAATTGATTGTCTAGGATATTTCTCTCCTATTGTGTCTCCATTTATCTTTTTCTTTCTAGGTTAGCTCTTTAGTTTAGCTTGTTTGCATTTGATTTCTTTCTCTAAATAAAGTTAAATTAGAGTAATTGCGGTACTTTGGTGAACTAAGAAATCCAATCCTTGTGATCGACCCTGCCACTATTATTACAAATTTTAGAGGTTTAGGTTTATAAATATATTTGATAGAGCCTTCAACATGCTCTTTATCAAATTGGCACCGTTGTCGTGGATTGACGTACTTTAATTCATTTAATATTGTGAAGAAATTTCTTGGTTTAATTTAGAGGTTTTATTTGTTTTCTTTTATTTTCGTTGCTTTGTTTTTGGTTTGAGTTGTTGTCTCTTGTTCTTTGTTGTGTTGATTTAGTGGTGTATGCATTTGTGTGAAAGCCTAAATTTAGTCTTCTTCGATTCAGATCATGGCTTTTTACAATTCTAAGTGGCCTGATGGGAAGTTTCTGACCACCCAAGGTGAAACACCCTACATCAATTCTTACCCAGTAGACTACCCCCTTATGACTCTGTGAATGTTAATTATGGTTTCCATGGATATCAAGTACCTAATCATTACTGTTCTGAATCTATGAGTTCTGGAAATTCCTTTTATGGTAATGATATGGGCACTTGGACCCAAAACTTTGCATATCCCAACAAAATTAAAAAAAATTCTTCCTTGAATACCTATTGCAAGAATACATTTTGGAATCAAGGGTTAGAATTTTTTGTCAGATAGAAGCAGAGAGGTTGAATAGGATAGAAGCAAAGGTGGAAGAAAATGGGGCTGCACTAAATCGTATAACTCAACAACTTTGTCAGATAGTTGAATTAAGTTTAAGGTCGATATTTGGTAAGAACTAGTTGGTAACCCCTTCAAATCACCTTTTTTATTAAGGATTTTGAACTAACTTTTAACCTTGGAATATTGTCTTTGTTGTTTCAGGAACGGATAAAATAATTTTGGAGTACTCTAGGACATCTTGTAAATAGATTTTTTGGGATGTTTTCAATTGCATTGAGAATGTTGACAAATCAACAACAGTGGACATAGGGTCATTAATCAATGTCACGATATGTGTTATCTTTACCACATCATCTTTTTGTTTGGTCAACTCAACTCCAAGGACCAATTAGTTTGAATCGTTTTAAACTTATTGGTCAACTATTATTTTGTAAAAAGCATGTTCAAGGCATGCAAGCAATAACTATTCTCCTTAAGTGACAAAAATGAGAAATGGAAAAACTTCTAATTGAGGGATTTCAAATGTTTGTTTTGGTATTTTTAGATAACAAATGTAGAGGTGGAGATTGCACTTTCAACCTTAAAGAAGGTAGTCTCGGTGCCTAATCCACTTGCTAGATTCTGGAATTACACATTTCAATATTTGTTGTTAAATTTGTGACTTTGTAATGTAAATTTAAATTAAGAGAAATTGAGTGATAGGCAATTTAAGATATGGTTTAAGGTTGTTAAAAAATGTTCAAGGTTTAATATACTTCTATGTACCGTATTATTATGGTAACTCCTACTATTTCTACCCTTCTTTTCCTCACACCAAAATCATTTTGTTTTCCTCTAGATTTTTATATTTAAATGCTTTTCCATATAAATATTGTGTGCCTTCTTGCAAATTTCCTACTTATCGATCCTTTATAATTTTTAATATCGATTTTAAGCCATTGATTTCTACCTCACAAATATATTCTATTAAGTTGAAACTTATTAACTTTTTTCTAACTTTAATTTATTTTTTCAATAAAGACTACCTTTTGGGTATTGTTAAAACATAGTTTTCTCCATTGAATAAAAATAAATGTTCAATACTAAAAGAAATGTGTCCACACGAAATTTTCTGAGAAATTTTAGTTTGTGAAAGTGAAGTCGTACTTGTATTAGTTTGTATAGGTGTAGTTCAATATAATCTCTAATGTATGATCTTCTGATTCTCTTTTTTGGACGTGCGCTTCACTCGGGGTTAGTGTGATTGTTATCGAGGTTTAATCTTCAACTTATCTTTGAAGTCTTCAAGTCTTGAAGTGCCTTTGATCTTTAAAGAATGTTCAGTGTTCAAGAGTTTCAAGGAGTCTTCTCATCTTCTTTTTTTTTGAATTCTCTCTAAGTTCTCGTATTTTGAGAATTTGACTTCTCAGCCACTGTAACGCCCTACTTTTTTTAAATAAGGTTAATTTCATTTTGAGATCAATTTGGATTGTGGCTTAACATCTAATTGGGGCCAATTAAATTTGAATGGCTCTAAATTAATATAATTAAATTTTCAAATGATGGATGAGAGATTTATTAATTAAGTCTCAAATTCATAATTTTGAGAATTTAATTTTTCTTACGATTTTTGGTTTAAGTTTGAAAACTCCAACTTTATCTTTCAAGATTTTCTCCTAAAATTTGAAGTTATTTTGGAGTTTATTTAGAGATTTAAATTGGGGAGAGGAAAAAGAGAATAAAATGAAAAAGTATAAAGAAAATTAAAAACCTATTTTGTCATTTAGTTGCACATAAACCAATGTGTCATCTTCTCCAACTCTCCCCTTCTTCTTCATGCAACAAACCAACTTCACCATCTCTATCTTCTTCATCCTCACGCTCGTCGACGATCAACGCACATGCAAATTCTTGTGAGAACACGACGTTCGACTATGGGGCTTTCTGACTTCAGTCAAGATCGTTTTCCCCAAGCAGTAGCAGCAGCTAACACCCTTGCATTTTTTGCCTCATGAGCCGACCCACGCCCGCGCAACCATCGTCTCTTGACAATTCTTCAAATGAACGGCGGGCCTTGTCATTTGGCCGTTGATAGTAACTACACGGTGGGGAGATCTAGCCCTCAGCCCTCATTGTAATGCTCGATCCACGACACCCATGGCTCGATCTACTCCGATTTGGAGTACCCACTCTATCCCGACATTGGATTCAGGAGATGAGGCAATATAGTTGACTGCCCAACAAGGTTTCGACTTCCATTGGTAAGTTTTATTTCGTCTTGTTGTTGCCAAATTTTGGACAGGAGATTCTCATCTGACCTCCACGTGACAACGACGATGAATTTGTAATTTAAGGAAAGAGGTGACCTGTAAAAGAGAAAAAGCTAGGCACTGATGTGGCATTTGCCACACCAGCTCCGATGCCTAAGTTAGCAAAGGAGAATTTGAGGGTAACAATAAACTAGAGTTTAGAGAATGAGGGTTGAAGTTCAACTCCCTTTCTTTGAGTCATAATGACATATTTATAGGACATTTGTTTTCCATATTCCTTTTTAGATAAGGATAAAAGGTTTCCCCTTCTATTTAGGAATTGGATTTGAAAAGGTTAATCTTATATTGCAAGATTCCCTTGTAATTCCGGTTTATCTCTTTAGTCCAATTTCACCCACAACATTAGCCCCCACTCCATAGTTAGGATTCGAGATTAGGAGCGTGTGGAGTAATTGTATGGAGCCTGACTTGGGAGTAGCTTATTAAGTTTTGGAGTCATTGTTGACATTTCGAGGTCTGCCTCGAATTATCTCTAGTTATTGCTGTCCATCCTTGTGAGGATTTTCAGTCTCCTAGAGTGTCGGTTTCTCCGTTTTCCAGTAGGAATTTTAGAGTTCCATGACGCTTATCTCGAGTCTTGGTTTCTCTGTTTCCTATAGGAATTTTAGGGTTCCGTGACGCTTATTTTGCGTCTCAGATCATCCCCAGGATTGCCGTCTAACCCCGTAGGTCGGTCTCTTCCTGGTGGGTAAGATTCTCCTTTGGATATGTGTTCGTCCACATCCTGGAGAAAATTTAGGGCTCCAAGATTCTCCTTGGATCTCCCCAAGATTGTCGTCCAACCCCGTAGGGAACATTTCGATCTTTCTTGGGGGCTAAGACTCTCCTCTGGATTCGCTATCTGTGCCGTTTTCCTGGAGAGAATATGTAAATTCGAGGGCGTCCTCAAATTTAAGTGGGATTGCCATCAAACCCCGTAGGGACTATTCTGGACTTCCCGACCTCCCGTAGGAGGAAATTTTGGCCATCTAGTAGCCTTTGTAGCTTATTCTTGCATAAGTGTATTTTTGAATAGGTGGAATCTGGAATGTTCCATCAATTATTCTGCATTCAAAATATAATTTTCATGAATATGATATTTTTTCATATCATATGAAATCACCTTCTAGTTTGAGAGTTAGACAATTCAATGCAGATGAAATACTGATTTAGCTGAATGAAATATATCCAATCACTTATGTAAGGAAAATATGGAATTATGAAGTGGTCTGCTATTTGAATAACTTGTTATATCATGCAAGCAATTTCAAGACTTCTAGAATTCCATATAATAAATTTCTTTCTATAGATATTTCATGGCACTTTTAATAATTCATGATGTTCAATTCTTTATTAGAGCACAAAAACTGTCATTTTGATGTTATCATGCTAATGACATTTAAAGAATTAAAAAATGTAGAGACCATGTGTAGAGTGCATGAAGATGCTATAACATAGACAAAAGATCATAACAAAACAATTATGGCATGCATAATTTGGTTATTGAATTTAAATATTGCACTATGAAGTTTTAAGTTTGAAGTAAACTTATCTGTGATTTTGCAACTTTGTAGAAACCTTCAAAGTTGATTCCTCCAAATTTGCTTTGTAGTCTCGTTTTTCATATTTAATTGTTTAAACCTTCAACCTCAATATTTTGAAATCTTGAGGAGTTCTTGCTTTATAATTCCTCTATTGATCAATCTTCTTCCATATTGAGTTTCCAAAATTAGTCTTCTGGATTGAATTAAGGGATATGGATAACCTTGGCCTTGACCAGTCTCCAGTTTTTATGTTTTAATTTGCCCAAATCATCTTCTTGGTTGAACTAGGGTTGTTGATAGCTTTGGCTCGATCTTGGCCTTGTTGCTTTGGTGAGCCCCCAGTTTCTTTTCTTTCATCATTTTGTCTTTTGCTTTTTATTTAATAGGGAAGCATATCCCATGTCTTGCTTTTTGTTTGATAGAGAGACATATCATTTATTCAGTCCCCTAATCAATGAGAACTTTCCTTGCAAAGAAAAACTGCATGGTTATGCATTTAAAATTTTATGACCTTCATCTTTTCATATAGCAAATTTTTCTTCAAATATTTCATGGCATTCCTAGTTATTCATGATGTTCATATTCACTATATTACTAATTCACACAAAACTTTATTTTCAACAGTCTTAAAAAGTAAGAATTGTAGACTATGATAACTATAATTTTAATGTTAACTAGAATTAGTGAATTATTAAACACAGAATATAAGGAGATGCCATTTTATGAAGAAGTTAAGAGATAAACTATTATAATTTAATATCCATTCCTTGAATTTATTTCAAGTTCAAATAATACTTATCTGAGATTCTGGAATTTCGTAAAGATCTTTGATTTTGAAGCTTCAATATTTGCTTCAATTGTAATCATGAATTTTCATGTCAAGTAATCCTTTAGAACTCATATATAGTCTTCAATCATAAAGAAATTGAAGACCCTCCTTTCATCTTCTGCAATTCATCCTCCTTTAATTGAACTATCTCCAGCGCATTATCAAGAATGTCAGTTACAACTTGCAAGCATAGTTGTACGAATTTCTAACGGAATCTTGCGGCCATGAATCTCGAAGAAGCTTCAGCAACATTTGAATTTTTTTTTTTTATCCATTTTAAGCCCCCATGTCTTCATTCTTTATTGTTCTCAATTTAGATATGCAAGGTAGAGCACTCTCGTTCCCCACAGACGGCGCCAACTGTTGTGGCCAAATTTTGGACAAGAGATTCTCATCTGACCTCCACGTGACAACGACGATGAATTTATAATTTAGGACAAGAGGTGACCTGTAAAAGAGAAAAAACTAGGCACTGATGTGGCATTTGCCACACCAGCTCCGATGCCTAAGTTAACAAAGGAGAATTTGAGGGTAACAATAAACTAGAGTTTAGAGAATGAGGGTTGAAGTTCAACTCCCTTTCTTTGAGTCATAATGACATATTTATAGGACATTTGTTTTCCATATTCCTTTTTAGATAAGGATAAAAGGTTTCCCCTTCTATTTAGGAATTGGATTTGAAAAGGTTAATCTTATATTGCAAGATTCCCTTGTAATTCCGGTTTATCTCTTTAGTCCAATTTCACCCACAACACGTCTTAAGCCTATTCGAATTCGATTAACAATTTTAGATTAAGCTCTAATTGTTGGAATCTTTTTTTACAATTTTAAATTGAGGAAATTAATGTTTAAAAGTGACTTCGAATTAAGGAACTGTTTGGGCCTTTCTCCCAACCACTCTTGTGTAAGATTTTGTTAGTTACTATTGTCCTTAAGGCTTTTCGAATTTGATTAAAGTACTCCAAATTAAATAGTATTTTGTTAAGATTAATCTAGACATTTTCAAATACATGAATAGTTTGATACATGAATTACATTTAATTATATACATGAATAGTTTGATACATGAATCAATTAAGTACATTGATGAATGTTCATGTATTTGTGAAGAGTCATGTATTAGTATTTAATATTGATGTCTTTTGATGTACTTTCCTACTAGTATAAATATGTGTAGGATTTGTCATTTGAAAGCAAGAAAAACTGAAGTGAAGTTATTTACCAAAATACAAGTTCTTGTTTCTCCAAAATTGTGTGTGAGTAAGAGAACAATTTTCTTCTCTTGTCTCTTGAGTTGTGTTGTGGGTGTCTACTACGTTTCCAACAAGTGGTATCAGAGCAAAAGAACAGAGATGTCATCAAGTGGTAACATGTTGCAACCCCAACTTCCAAAATTCAGCGGGAAAAATTTTAGTCAATGGAGTATTCAAATGAAAGTGTTATACGGCTTGCAAGATTTGTGGGAAATTGTCGAAAGAGGATATACTGAAGTTGAGAATCAAAACGGGCTCACTAATCAACAACTTGCTGAGTTGAGAGAAAATCGTAAGAAGGACAAGAAGGCTTTATTCTTTATTTATCAAGCTATTGATGAAGGAATATTTGAAAGAATTTCAACAGCTGCTACTGCAAAGGAGGCTTGGGATATTCTACAATCCACCTATCAAGGAGAGGATAGGGTAAAGATGGTAAGATTACAAGCCCTCAGATCTGAATTTGATTCCATAAAGATGAAAGAGGCCAAAAGTGTTGAAGATTTTTTTAATCGTATTCTTGCGATTGTCAATAATTTGAGATCAAATGGAGAATTAATAGGCGATCAAAGAGTTGTTGAAAAGATTCTTAGAAGTATGCCGAGAAAGTTTGAGCATATTGTTGTTGCAATTGAAGAGTCGAAAGACTTGTCTACATTATCTTTAAATAGCTTGATGGGTTCCCTTCAATCCCATGAGCTTAGATTAAATCAATTTGATGTTACTCCTCCCGAGGAAGCTTTTCAGATGCAAACTTCCTTCAAAGGAGGTTCTCGTGGAAGACGTGGCGGTCGTGGTGGACAAGGAGGTGGAAGAAACTATGATGGTGTGAATTATGAAAATAAGCAAGAAAGCTCTTCTTCATCTCGAGGAAGAGGAGGTGGAAGAGGAAAAGGTTTTGGCAGAAACCAAAGAAATGGTCAGAGCAATTTTTCTCACATTCAATGTTTTAACTGTAAAAAGTATGAACATTTTCAAGCAGATTGTTGGGCTCTGAAAAGTAGAGATGGAAATATTAATTCCACCATGATGCATAAGGAGGAGAAAAATGATGAAGGCGTTTTATTTCTTGCATGTAGTGTTCAAGAAGATGATGTGGAGCCTACATGGTATCTTGACAGTGGTTGTAGTAACCACATGACGGGAAACAAAAGTATATTTGTTACTTTGGATGAATCTCTCCAAAGTGAAGTGAAAACTGGTGATAATACCATATTTCAAGTTAAAGGCCGAGGTGATATTCTTGTTAAGACAAAGAAAGGCACAAAACGAGTTGTGGATGTGTTCTATGTTCCAGGTCTGAAGCATAATCTTTTGAGTATTGGTCAACTGCTCCAGCGAGGACTCAAAGTTTCATTTGAAGATGGTGTATGCGCAATCAAAGATCAGAGTGATGTTCTTATTGCCAAGGTAAAAATGACTGATAATAAGATGTTTCCTCTAAAGTTTACATATGGTCAAATCTCTTGTTTTAGTAGCATATTGAAGGATCCATCTTGGCTTTGGCATTTTCGATATGGTCACTTGAATTTTGGATTATTATCGTATCTATGCAAAAATCATATGGTGAGGGGCATTCAAAATATCAATCATAAGTCAGATATTTGTGAGGTATGTATACTTGCAAAATACCATCGGGATTCGTTTCCAATTGGTAAAGCTTGGAGAGCTTCCAAACCTCTAGAACTTATTCATACAGATTTGTGTGGTCCCATGCGCACAATATCAAACGGAGGTAATCGTTATTTTATAACCTTCATTGATGATTTCAGCAGAAAGTTGTGGATTTATTTTCTGAAAGAAAAAAGTGAAGCATTTGAATGTTTTAAAACTTTCAAAGCTTTAGTTGAGAATCAAAGCGGCTATAAGATAAAAACTTTGAGATCTGACCGCAGTGGAGAGTATATAGTTTTTGATGAATTTTTCAAGGAGCACGGTATTCATCATCAAAAGAATGTTCGAATGACTCCACAACAGAATGGAGTTGCAGAGAGAAAGAATAGAACGATCATGGAGATGGCTAGAAGTATGTTAAAAGCCAAGAAGATGCCAGATGAGTTTTGGGGAGATGCTGTTGCATGTACTACTTACATCTTGAATCGAGCTCCAACAAAGAGTGTCCCAGGTATGACTCCTTATGAAGCATGGTATGGTGAGAAACCATGTGTTAGTCATTTAAGAGTTTTTGGGAGTATAGCTTATTCTCATATTCCAGATAAGCTAAGAGGCAAGTTAGATGATAAATCTGAAAAAAGTATTATGGTGGGTTACAGTGAGAATTCTAAAGCTTATCGGTTGTATAATCCTGTGTCGAGAAAGGTTATTATTAGTCGAGATGTGATTTTTAATGAAGAGGAATCTTGGAATTGGGATGTAGCTTGTGAAGCTGAAAGTTCATTTCATGTTAATATGGATGAAAATAAAAGTGCTCAAGATTTGGAGCAAGTAGAGATTCAAGCAGATGAGTCATCTTTGTCACCAGCTAGTGATGAAGAAACTTCACTAAGGAGAATGAGAAATATTCAAGAAATTTATAATGCTACTAGCAGAATTGACAATTTTGCTAATTTTGCATTATTTGCCGATGTTGATCCTATACATTTTGATGAGGCAATCAAAGACGAAAAATGGAAGATTGCAATGGATCAAGAAATTGATGCGATAAAAAGAAATGAAACATGGGAGTTATTGGAGCTTCCTGTAAACAAACAAGCGCTTGGAGTGAAATGGGTGTATAGAACAAAGCTGAAGTCAAATGGTGATGTTGAAAAATACAAGGTAAGACTTGTTGTAAAAGGCTACAAGCAGGAATATGGAGTGGATTACGAAGAGATATTTGCCCCCGTCACTAGAATTGAGACCATTCGATTGATTTTGTCTTTGGCTGCTCAAAATAGGTGGAATATTTACCAAATGGATGTAAAGTCCGCTTTTTTGAATGGATACTTGAAGGAAGAGATATTTGTTGAACAACCTTTAGGTTATGTGAAAAAAGGAGAAGAAGAGAAAGTATACAAGCTGAAAAAGGCCTTGTATGGATTGAAGCAAGCTCCACGAGCTTGGTATAGTAGCATCGACAGTTTCTTTTTGAAGACGGGATTTCAAAGGTGTCCATATGAGCATGCACTCTATGTCAAAGAAGATAAGTATGGAAAATTTCTTATCGTTTCATTATATGTTGATGATTTGCTGTTTACTGGAAATGATAAATTGATGTGTGATGACTTTAAGAATTCCATGAAAAGGGAATTTGAAATGAGCGATATGGGCCTCATCCATTACTTTCTTGGAATTGAAGTAAATCAAAAAGATGGAGAGATTGTTATCGCACAACAAAAGTATGTTGGTGAGTTGTTGAAAAAGTTCAGGATGGAAAATGCTTTTCCTTGTAATACGCCCATGGATGCAAATTTGAAATTGAGTAAAAATGATACTGGAGAAGAGGTTGATCCAAGTTTGTATCGAAGCTTAGTTGGAAGTTTGATGTACTTGACCGCAACGAGGCCTGATATTTTATTTGCTGTAAGTATGTTAAGTAGATTCATGACAAGCCCGAAGAGAAGTCATTGGGAGGCAGGTAAAAGAGTTCTTCGTTACATTCGTGGCACCATAAATTTTGGAATTCATTACAAGAAAGTTTTGGAATCAGTGTTGGTTGGTTTTTGTGATAGTGACTGGGGTGGTAATGTTGATGATCATAAAAGTACATCTGGTTATGTTTTTAGTATTGGTTCGGGTGCTTTTTCATGGGCTTCAAAGAAACAGCCCGTTGTTGCTCTTTCTACCACCGAAGCAGAATATATCTCTTTATCTGCAACTGGATGTCAAGCTTTATGGCTCAGGTGGATGTTGAAAGAATTGAAGTGTGATCAAAGAAGTGAGACTGTTTTATTTTGTGATAATGGTTCTGCCATTGCATTATCAAAGAATCCAGTCTTTCATGGAAGAAGAAAACATATTAGAATCAAGTATCATTTCATCAGAGAGTTGATTAAAGATGGAGAAGTGATAGTGAAGTATTGCAAGACTCAAGATCAGATGGCAGACATTTTTACGAAGGTGCTGAAGTTTGACTTATTTGTTAAGTTCAGAGAAAAGCTCGGAGTTGCTCAAGGCTAGATTAAGGGAGGATGTTAAGATTAATCTAGACATTTTCAAATACATGAATAGTTTGATACATGAATTACATTTAATTATATACATGAATAGTTTGATACATGAATCAATTAAGTACATTGATGAATGTTCATGTATTTGTGAAGAATCATGTATTAGTATTTAATATTGATGTCTTTTGATGTACTTTCCTACTAGTATAAATATGTGTAGGATTTGTCATTTGAAAGCAAGAAAAACTGAAGTGAAGTTATTTACTAAAATACAAGTTCTTGTTTCTCCAAAATTGTGTGTGAGTAAGAGAACAATTTTCTTCTCTTGTCTCTTGAGTTGTGTTGTGGGTGTCTACTACGTTTCCAACATATTTAACCATCGAAATCTTTATATGTCTAGGTTCGAATTAATCAAATTAAGCTTTTAGGGACGACATTGGGTAAGAGCATGTTAGTAGCCTTGAATTAAATTTTTGGGATTGGATGAATTTTAATTGTTGGAATGTTATTTAGGTTGATTCAATGACTTTTGTTGGACAAGCTGGTTTATTTTCTTTGGATGGCTAATCAGGTAAGTGACTCTGCTATCGAAACACCTTAGGCTAGGTTGAGAGTATTCTGTGTTGACTGCATTGATTTGTGAGGTACAAAAATGCTAAATTGATTGTTATGTATGTTTTCATCTTGCATTCGTATTAAAAATATGTATTATTGATGGGACCTCTTGCATGTGTGTTTGATCATGAGTTTTTTATGATTATGTTTCAAGAATATTTTCAAGAAAACATATCGCAATTACGCTCCCTTTCATGCTAAGTATTTTTCATGAGGAGCTTTGTGGGTAGGTCCTGCATTGCACATGGCTCGTCAATTAACCTCTGTTGGAGTTTGACATCAATTAAACCCACTCAACTCCACCATGAGTTAACATATCACGTGTACATGTTTTCCAAGAGGTGCTATGTCTTGTGAGGTCTTGCACCACTGAGTGATAACTAACCATCTTCTGATGGAGTTTGGTCTCACAGCATGAAATTGTGTATGTACCACCACGAGTTATTATAGTTATAGAGAGGAGTTAATTGTCTACCCCAGCTAAAGAGAAAAGTTTTAAAAGTTTTAGGTCCCACATGTTTAAGTTTCAAGATTCATGTTTTGCATGTGTTTGCATGACCGACCCCGAGAGTGGAGTTACTTACTAGGTATTTTTTTTTATACTCAACCTTTTCTAAAATATTTTTTAGGTAATGCTAGAGACGAATGTGGCAAGTGAATTGTACCCAAAATTTAATAATATGTGATTTTGTCATTAATTTACCAATAATGGCATGACACCAACAGCAAAATATAGAACTCGCCCATTTTGATATGAATTTGAAGTAAATTTTGAATTTCAGTTTTACTCAAACTTTGATTTGGGCTAAATTTAGAATTGTACCCAAAATTTAATTTGAGGTAAAACTTGGATTCCATAAAATTATACCAAATTTTAGTTTTGATTTAGAATAGAGTTTGAATTTAGATCTTAGTCAAATTTTGATTTGGTATGAAATTTAAATTATGTCAAATTTTGATATAGCAAAAAGTTTCATCATAATTTGATTCAAATAAAATTTGAAGTTTACCTAACTTTTGTTTTGATTTAAAGCTAGATTATAACTCAGATTTGCTTTCAAATTTCAAATTGATTTGAATTAAATCTCATACATAGTCAAAATAACGGTGGTTTAATTTTGAATTTAAGCCACAATATTAATCCTCTGTTGATTCAAATCAAATTTAAATTTCCAAATTGATTTGAATAAAAATTTCATTCAATTAGAAATTAGGTTTGATTCGAAATAAAACCATATAGGATCTTTATCTAATTTGAATCCAAAACTTTCTTCTATACTAGTCTATTATTACGTGCAAAATACACATGCACATGTGGTTTGTTTTTTTTTTTTTAAATTGTATAGTTTAATTTCATGGTAGCACACTTACAAAAGAAAAAAGATCAATGCCACTAATAGTTTAAAAAAAATAGTATCATAAGATGTGTCTATGCAAATTTTCTTAAAATATATTACCTCTTTTATTTAAAAGTAAAATATATTTATTTCTTACTCGATAATAGATAGACAGTCACCACTATACAATGCCCAAGGCCCCATATTCGAATAAGGATTTGGAATTCGGATTTGGCACATGATGTCTCGGGCATTCCCCTACGACCTAACCACATCACCATACTTGTCTTGAACTACTTCTAAGAGTGAAGACTGTCCCCACAGACCAAACGAGTCCTTGCACCATGCTTTGTCCTTACTCACATGCATCCTAAAAAAATTTCCAAGATATCACCTGACATAGGATTGTTCCAAGCCAAGCACGCTTAACTTTGGAGTTCGTACGATTGAGCCACAGAAAAGGAAGGTGCATTTTGTTGTTATAGGTAGTAACTATCAATTATTTTAAGTCTTTCTTCACCATACTTGCGTATCCTTATTATCCCTCTCATTCGGATGTGGTCATGATTCTTTCATGTACTCTTCCTAAACTCTGGTGCCTTCTAGTATGCTTTGTCCTTACTCACATGCTTTCTAAGAATATTCCCAAGAGGTCGCCCAACATAGAATTGCTCAAAGCCAAGCACACTTAACTTTGGAGTTCCTATGATTGAGCCACCAAAAAGGAAGGTGTGTCTTGTTGGTATAGGTAGTAATTATCCATTGTTTTAAGCCTTTCTTAACCATGTCTAATATGTCTCAGGTAGGGATGGCAACAAGGCGGGTGGGGTCGAAGATGCACTCCCCATCCCCATCTCCGTGGACATTTTTCATCCTTGTTCTCGCCCCATTCTTCGTTTTGAGGAATCGGGGTCGGAGTTGGAAAATTTCCAATTGAGGATTGGATCCCTGTAGGGAAAAATTCATATTTTTAGTTTTTAAAATTATATTTATTAAAAATTAATGATTATATTAAAATCATATAAAAGTTAAGTATTATTATTGTTTTATTTATTTAAATCATTAATTTTTAAAAATATTTAATATAAAAACTTATTACATTATGATATTACAGTATATACATTATTGTATTAAGAATTTTAATATATATATAGAATATGTTATTAATAATATAATATTATATATTAATAATAATATTATTACAAATAATTATAATATATGTAATGACGCACCCTAAATTTCTACTTAGAATTTACTCAGCAACACATTTAACTACGAACAAGGAAAATAAAAACAAGCTTTTAAACAAGACCAGATAAACATTTCATAAAATTACTTTATTTTGGGATCCCAATTTCAAAACAAAACAGTTCTTTCCAAAATAATTAAATTCAAAGGTAACTCGCCAGGACTGAAAGTAAAACAAAACACAAATCCAAATATGAAGGAAACAGGAATAGCAGGAAACCATGCAACTCTTCTATCCTAGGAAATAGGGAACACGATCTCCATAACCTTATCAAGCTAATGCCCCTGCCACACACCTCTTGAGTCTATTGATCACAAGAAAGGGAAAACAATGTAGCATAGAATGTGTATAAAAATACTCAGTAAATAGCCCATTTAAGATCCAAAGGCTCACAGTCCAACACAACTATTAGCCAACACTCCACAAGCCACTCAAGCTCACAATCTTCCTCAAGTTCTTTACACTTTCTTGGCTAAGTGAGCACCTAACATATCTTCAACTACGGTATTGCCTTATTACTATACCCTAGAGCCATGCTTCCTATCCATAGAGATTCACCCCTACAATCTTTGCTCAGATTGCTAAAAGGATAGGAGAATTAGGATCTTTGCAGGATACAAGTGTGTTTTGCGAATATATAGCTTAGAGAGATTTTTGCTTCTTCTCTTTTGCTAGATTATCCGCCTCTGCCTATTGAGTACAATTTGGAACTCTTTTATAGAGCCCGTACTCCAAACTGAATTTGAAACTAATTGAGTAAAAGATATGGATGAAAGGATAAGACAAACCCTTATCTCAATCATCTTTATGGAAAGCAGTGTAAAATAGGATTGGCCCGACAAGATACAATTTTTGTCAGGGCTTTATGGAAAATAAAATACTAAAGACAAGGCTAATAAATGCCTTTGTCTAAAAAGTCTAAAGTGAAGAAAATAATTAACATAAAAGACAAAAGGTAATTAATACCCCTTTGTCTCAAAAGTCTAAAGGAAAGAAAATAAAACGTGTGAAAAGTAGAGAAAAGAGAAGTCAAAAAGGCTATATGTAAAAATCTACCTATATGCCTAAAAAGTCTACACATCATCATAAACAAACAAAATTGAAAAAGAGAAAAAGCTAAGTTGGAAAATGATGGAGGTTGTCGGATGGATGTGGATGAATTGTCGGTGTGAAAACTTTGCACATTCTATACTCCCCCCTTATTAAAGATATTTTGAAAAAATAACTTTAATAAAGTGTTTTGTCTTTTCTTCCATGAAGCGCATCTTGGATTCTTGTATTGTCTTCTTCTCAGGCAAGGAGGCAGGGAGGCAAGGCCATGGCTTACCAACGGACTTACAATACTGCCTGGAACACCATATGGCTGTAACGGTCCTCCGCAGCAGGTCCTTTGAAGAAAGCGCCGCAAGATTGAAAGTTCGGAACGGGAGGAAATGTTTCTTCGTGTGTCTTTTATTGTGCAAAGCATATACTTACTGAAGAAATCGGTTGGGAATATACAAGGATTTCTTCGAAACTGTACAATTTTAAGAATTTACAAAGAAATAAAATTTACAGAAGAAGAATATACATATTATTATTATTATTATTCTTTTGTAGGTTCTACGGGAACCATGCCGTCCTTTTAGGAGAAGGAACTCCATTTGAAGAAAGATATCTGCTTGCAGATATCAACTTGAGTATTTTTTAGTAAATTTGTAGTTTAACGACTTTTCGGTCTAAAAAGTGATTAAGGATCACTTAGGTTGATGTCGTCATCGCCTTCATCTATTATGGAAAGAGGTGGAGAAGACGATCTGTTTGAGTTTGAGTTCTGGAGGAGAACTCTTTGAAGATCAGCTTCTGTGGCTGTTTGAGCTAAAGAAGCCAGCAAGGCAGCTTTATTTTTCTGAAATTCTTGCTGTGCTTTCTTTGAAAATTTTTGATTTTCTGGTGTGGTAATAAACCAAGATTTAATTTGAGGAAGATTAATGTTGGTGACATTGAATTTGTCCCACCATTTTATTTTGAGCGTCTTCACCAAGTATTTATAATTTAGGTGAAGGGTTTGAGTAGTTAAGTTCCAGCAAAAAATCCATGGAACTTGAAAATGGAGAGAAAACCTCAAGGTTAATGGATAAATATTTTTGAATATATTTTGAGAAAAATAATGGAATGATTCTTGAACAGGAGCAGGAAAAATTTCTGGAGAAAGGCCAAAGTTATGCCACCAAGTCATAAACCATATAGGGTATTGGTGTTTATGAGCTTGTCGGCAAAACTGGATGAACCAAGAGTGGTTAAAAGCATGGTACCAAAGGACGGTTGTCCATGCTCTTACATAGTCTCTATATGAGTATGATGGTGGATCATACCGAATTGAGAAGCGTTTTTCGGTATAAATTTTCTGGTTCCACCTTTGAGGAGTAATAACTCTGAAGATTTTGAGTTTTGAGTAAGAAATTACGGAAGGATTATTCATGTCCGGTATATGAGTAATTTCAGCAGATTTTGAATCAATAAGAATTAATTCATAAAACTGTCGTGTTTTTGAAAGGATTTCCGGCATGAAACAACAATCACCCGGATAAACATGGGAGGTTAGCTCAGTAAAGCTTTCAGAGTCCCATTCTGGTTCAATCGGGATCTCACTGATTACATGAGCTTTTTGGAAATATCCTGAAATTTCAGGTTTTGGAGTAAAACGTGTCGATGGAGACACAACAGAGTTGTAGGTTGATGATCTTGCAACAAATTGAGTAGTATTTTGAGGTAAAGGCTCTTGAAGCCTAATTGAAGCAGAACGACGCTATGAACGTGTTCTAACGGGAGTAAAAGAAGTATCGGGAAGAGCAAAATCCTCGATACGGACTGGATTAGTCTTTTGAGTATTTGAGGAAGAGGCAGGAGCCTTTCCTTTTGAAGTGGAAGAGAAAGCAATTCCTTTTCCTTTTCTTGAACTCATGATGAGTTTTTGAAGATGAAAATTTGAATATGAAATTAAGTTTTCTGATGAGGAAGTTCAGGCTAAGCTGCAACCTCAGAGCATACTAACTTTCTTTCAGATATTTTGAGAAGAGGGAGGCTCTCTAGAGAGAGAAATTCTCTCGAGAGGAGAGTGAGTTCTTTGAGAGATGTTCTCTCGAAAGATAATTTGCAAGAGGGTTTTGAGACCCTTTTATAGATAAAATTTGAAAATCAAAACATGACAATATTGAAAATTCTGTTTTGAAACCAAATTTTTAACATCTTTTTGTAAAATAAATTTAGAACTTTGAGAATTAGTTTTTATTAAAAACAATTTATTGATTAAATCACCTTGAAATTTCTGGACACATAAAACTATTGCCAGAATTTCTTTTTTCACTGTTGAGTAATTTTGTTGTGTACTATTCCACACTCCGGAGTGGAATCGTACTATTGATTCCTTCTTATCGAGACACTGTTTAAGAATTCCTCCATATCCAATGTCAGACGCATCGGTCTCAACGATAAGATTTGCTTTTTCGTCGATAAGACTTAAGCAGGGAATACTTTTGACTAATTCTTTTATCTTTTGGACCGCTTTTGTCTGTGTGGGTCCCCATGGAATAGTTTCTTTCTTCAACCTTTGAAAAAGTGGTTTGCAAATAGGTCGAAGATCTTTGATAAAATCTGAAACATAATTTAGACAACCCAGAAATCTTTGTAATTGAGTTTTATCTAAAATTTCGTTAGGAAAATTTTGAGTAAAATCTAGAGATCCTTGAATAGGTTTTAATAATCCGAGATGGATATCAAAACCAAGAAATCTAATATTTGTTTGGGAAAGTTTTAGCTTTTTGGCTGAAACTACTAAACCATTATGCTTTATGGTTTGAATAAAGCTTTTTAAATGGCTAAAATGTTGATCTATATTTGAGAAAAATATTAAAACATCATCAATATAAATAATTGAAAATTCTTGAATAGGTTCCAAAATATCATTCATGATCTTTTGGAATTTAGATGGAGCTTTTTTTAGCCCGAAGGGCATAACATTCCATTCGTATTGACCAAAAGGTACATTAAATGTTGTTTTGTACCTATCTTATTCGACAATCTGTATTTGCCAAAATCCATATTTCATATCGAACTTTGAAAATAATTTCGCATTGGAAATTCTTTTGAGTAAATCATTTTTGTTAGGAATTGGATACCTAATCCATTCCAAAACCTTGTTTAAGGGTTTATAGTTGATTACCAGCCTCGGGACGCCACGTTCCTTTTCGGCCTGGTTATTGACATAGAAAGCAGCACATGACCAAGGACTTTTTGAAGGTCTGATCAGCTTCCTTTTGAGTAATTCTTCAATCTCCTTCCGGCAATGGGTTAATAATCCAGAATTCATCTGGATTGGTCTCGCCTTTGTCGGAATGTTTGATTCTTTGAAATCTTTTTCATATGGTAGAGTAACCATATGTTTCTTCCTTGACCAGAATGCGTCAGGATGATTGGAGTAGATTTGTTGCTCAATCTGCTTTTGGATGTACTGGATTCTTTTTTGGACACCAGGGAGTTGAAGCTGTTCTTCAACTTTTTTGAAGCTGATTTCTTCTTTCAGATAGTCTATCTGCTTCTTCTTTAATTTAATCTTATCAACAACATTAAGATTACTTTCTCTTAATGGGTCGATAAAATTAAACTTAATAGTTTTATCCATGATGGATGAGCAGATACCTTCATCCGTTACTTTTAATGGATAAAGTTGAGTAATGAAAGGAGTACCTAAAATCACGGCTTGATTTAGGTCCTGTATTAGTACAAAGGAAGTAACAAAACATACCCCGTTTTTGCATATATGAACTTCAGGAAGCTTATGTGTGATATAAAGAGGTTGATTATTTGCTCCTCTTAATACTTCGATTGTCTTCTCGAAATATCTGGAGGGAATAATTCCTTCATGAATGCAATTTTGGTCTGCTCCAGAGTCGACCAGTGCTATTGCATTTAATGAGAAGTCTAGTATCCGCAGAGATACCTTAACGTACCATTTCTAGTATATAACTTTCTGCAAAGTTGATAAGAATAATTCTTCTTCCCCTGAAGATTCTGATGGCTCAGCTTGTTCCTTTGCATTTGAACTAGTCGCTTGATTGGATTTAATCATAGCAACTTCAACTGATAATTGAGTAATATCATTTTGATAATCAAGGCGAAGTCTTTTTACCTCCTCCTTGAGTTTGTTGATCTCGAATTTTAACTCCGAAGTTTTGACTTCTTTCTTTTCTTTTTTGAAAAGAGCGAAGACATCTTCAATATTAGGATAATGAGTATCTACTGATTCGTACTCCTTATCATTTTCTTTCTGAAGAGATTCCTTCAGTCTTTTGAGTATATTTCTCTTTAGGCTTTCGTCTGAGATTTGCCCAACTGCCTCAAAGAGTAAATCCTAATCTGTGGTAAGAACGTTTATGCAGCCACTGGAACAGCTGCAAAATTTTCCTCCTGTACATTCAGGTTTATGAATAAAATCTAATACTCCTTCAGAAGTATTTGTATTAGATTCTTCTTGAAGATGGAGTAATTGATCAACATCTGAATCCGCATAATCTGATTCTTCAAAATCTGTTCGGATTATTTGAAGTAATTCATTCTTAATATCATCGTCAATACGAAGTTCGTTGATTCTCTTCTTCATTGGACATTTTGGAGCATAATGTCCAAATCCTCTGCATTTATAACATTGGACTTTGGAAGAAGGTCTTCTAGAGAAGTTCCTACTGACTGTAGGATTCTTCTTGTTGTACTGTACTTTCCGATATGGTCCCTTAGCATATGGTCTACTAGCTTTGGACTTTTGCCAGTAGTTGGAGTAGTAAGATTTGGCTTGGTTAAGCCTCTTCTTTTTCCTGACAGACGGGGCTTCAGGATGATAGAAGTACATCTTACAAAATTGTCCAAATTCTTGCTTCTTTTCTTTGGACTTATTTTGCTTTTCATACCGAGCAGCTTCTAAGCATTACTTTCCTGCTTGGCTAATTATATATTGGCAAATTTCTCCATACGTTACTGAGTTCCAAGGAATTTCTCCATTGTATCTCTCACGTAGTCTTGCCAATAGTTCGGAACCAAATATCTTTGGTAATCCAATAATAAATCTTTCTTTCCAGATTGGACTGTGAGCATCAGTCCTCTTGTAGACTTCTGTCAAGAAAGTTTGCTTGTACCATTCAAAGTCCTGTAATTTGGGACAGGTTAATCTTTGAAGGTATTCCCCTGCTTGGTTGACATAATCATTGTTGTCTCCAACGAATGCTTTGATTATGGAAAAGTAGAGAGTAGTTACAGCATCATCTTTATACCCTCTTCTTGTGGGTGATGTAGCCGCGAGAGCTGAGGAAAGAGCTGCAGCAGTGACGCCAGTTGCTCTACTTTGAGCAGTATAAGAAGATTCTCCAACTTCTCTTACTATTCTCGAGGTATCTGATTCTTCAACCGGAGATCTGTGAGTAAGAATCTGATTCTTTTCTTCATCAGAAAAAGTGTTTAATCACCATCCTCTGAGAATACCAGTAAAGCCAGCAACTAAAAGCTTGGCTATTTGATGATCAATTGCTCCTTTCGAGGCGTAAGCTGCATTAGCAACAAAGATCTTTTGAACAACATTCATGATCAAATATTGAGATATTCCATCAATATTCCATTCGTAGATTGGAGTCCCATCGAAGGAACTGTAGACAACCGTGTTTCGGTCCTCTATTGAAAGATCAGGATGAGTAGCCCTTGGGTAATAAGTTCTTAGGTTACTTTTTGAATGCATGGAGATCCTATTGATTTCCCTTGGTTCTCCATCAGAAATTGCTGCTTGTAGCATTTCAGCAATTATTTGAACAATATCTTCATCATTGAGTATATTTATTTGAGAAGACTTTCCCCCAAGCTTGCTGAGTTCCTGTAGAACTTGTTCAAGCATGGTTTTTTCCCTGTTCTTCAATATTGGGGCAGATCCACCAGGGAGTCGCCCAAAATTTGACAAAGTATCTTCTAAAATAGGAACTCCTGATGTTTCTATCTGGAGTGGCCTAGGAACCTTTGGAGGAACGAAAACCTTTTCCTCTATTCGGTTCATTTGATCTGCCATAGTAGATAGCATTCTGTTTGTAAAATTGTTCTGCACCTGAATTCCTCGAATTCCCTTTGAAGGATTCTGATTTTCTTCTTCAAGAGATAATTGCTTGAACGGGGCAGCAACAATTAAATTTCCTTTGGAAGATCTGAATTCTATTTGTTCCAAAGGAGGATGAGTACTGGAAACTTCTCCGTTTTGTGTTCTCCAGAGAGTTTCTTTGATGACGTTCACCTGCTGGTTGTAATCATTACGGCTGGCGAACCATTGAAAGAAAGGAATATTTTGTTCAAGGGCTTCCATGGTAGAGATCCATGTAGCTTTGAATTCTTCTCTTTCTTCTTTTTCATATGTCTTAAAGAAAAACTTTATAGGCATTTTCCATTTCGTATCCATAAAATCCTCTTTCAAGAATCCCATGTTTACCTTGAATCCTTCAGATATGACGTTGAGCTCATTAAATTGGCTTCTGACATCCATATCTGATTAAGTAGGAGAATTTGTCCTTACATATGTCGTTTCTGGTATGCGAGAGGCAAAATCCACTGAGTTAATCTTTGCAGATAAAGATCTTCTCAATGGTTCTTGAGGCTCGAAGCTTCTGGAAGATGAAGCTTCTCCTTCAAAATATGAGGTACTCTGCCTGGATGGAGCAAAAGTTGAGACTTTCGGAACTGATGGCGTTTCTTGGGTGAAACTTATTTCAACAGTTCCATCTGGATGTTCAACTAGTTGAGTGGCAGACTTCGGAGGTGGTACTGCTGGAGCGATAGCTCGTTCGAGTATCCAATGAGAATTCCGAGTTATGTCTGTCAAATGTAATGTTTTCGGGACCTGAATATTAGATCTCGAGACATTTGCTTCAAGGAGTATGGTTTTGCCTTTTGGGGAACCCCTTAAGGCTCTTGGGGTTATCTCTGTCTTCATTAGACAATAGCATAATCTGAATATAACAACAAATGCATGAGCATCTGGTTGCATGTTCAGATCTTTGAAATAAACATCCATAATTAAATAATTTAGAATTCTGGGGTCTTGAAGCGATAGTGGATAGCATGGATAGCAATTGAAATAGGCTGGTCCGCTTTCCAGATTGGTTTCAACCATCGCTAAAAGAGAATCTTGAAACAGTAAGAATCTCTTATCCCTCAAAGTGAGAAGGATAGGAGTATTAAGGCCGGTTCTGAATAGCGGCTTGATTGCAACCTGGACTAATCCAAGATGTATATATGAATAGTCCTCTCTGTGTGAAAGGATTTGATTCCTGGTGAGGAGATTCAGAGACTCAGGATTCTTGTGGACAACAATCTTGTCTTCAACAATCTTTACTCCCCATTCTTGAGTAAAATTGAAGGTAGACTTGAAATAGACCGTTTTTTGGTCTAATTTTGGAATATTCCAGTTAGCTAATTGTTGCTCCACTTTAGCTATCTGGAGTAATTCATTTGTAGTGCTGGCGAGTTCGTCAGCATTTGACTCCGCTTTATGAGCTTCGTCTTCTTGAGTAGTTTGAGGCAATTGAGTAGATGAAGAAGAACTCTCTCCTTTGAGTAATTTTCTTGGTAACAAAGATTTGAGTAACTTAGACATAATTCATAAAATCAAATTAAAGATTAAAGGTAAAAATAATATTGTTTAAGAACAATAAAATCCTTCAAACGTTTCTCTCTCCACGAACTACCCAACTGTAGACTGGAACACGTGGCTTACCAACGGTCTTACGCCTCTTGCTGCCTGGAACACCTTACGCTTACCAACGCCTACCGACGGAAGGGCTGACGGAACGACCACAGAGAGAAACTTAAGAAGAATTGTATTGAATTTAATCAATACTAAATTTAACTTCAAAGATTAAAAAGATTTAATAAATTAAATCAAAGAAACGCAAAAGTTTGAAACAAAGGAAATTGCTTCAAAGATTGGAGTGTTATTGAATATTGAGAAGGCTCTGATACCAACTGCTCCCAAATCCCACAATCTTTGCTCAGATTGCTAAAAGGATAGGAGAATTAGGATCTTTGCAGGATACAAGTGTTTTTTGTGAATAGATAGCTTAGAGAGATTTTTGCTTATTCTCTTTTGCTAGATTATTCGCCTCTGCCTATTGAGTACAATTTGGAACTCTTTTATAGAGCTCAGACTCCAAACTGAATTTAAAACTAATTTAGTAAAAGATATGGATGAAAGGATAAGACAAACCCTTATCTCAATCATCTTTATGGAAAGCAGTGTAAAATAGGATTGGCCCGACAAGATACAATTTTTGTCAGGACTTTATGGAAAATAAAATACAAAAGACAAGGCTAATAAATGCCTTTGTCTAAAAAATCTAAAGTGAAGAAAATAATTAACATAAAAGACAAAAGGTAATTAATACCCCTTTGTCTCAAAAGTCTAAAGGAAAGAAAATAAAACGTGTGAAAGAAAAGTAGAGAAAAGAGAAGTCAAAAAGGCTATATGTAAAAATCTACCTATATGCCTAAAAAGTCTACACACCATCATAAACAAACAAAATTGAAAAAGAGAAAAAGCTAAGTTGGAAAATGATGGAGGTTGTCGGATGGATGTGAAGATGGATGTGGATGAATTGTCGGTGTGAAAACTTTGCACATTCTATACTCCCCCCTTATTAAAGATATTTTGAAAAAATAACTTTAATAAAGTGTTTTGTCTTTTCTTCCATGAAGCGAATCTTGGATTCTTGTATTGTCTTCTTCTCAAGCAAGGAGGCAAGGAGGCAAGGCCATGGCTTACCAACGGACTTACAATACTGCCTGGACCACCATATGGCCGCAACGGTCCTCCGCAGCAGGTCCTTTGAAGAAAGCGCCGCAAGATTGAAAGTTCGGAACGGGAAGAAATGTTTCTTCGTGTGTCTTTTGTTGTGCAAAGCATATACTTACTGAAGAAATCGGTTGGGAATATACAAGGATTTCTTCAAAACTGTACAATTTTAAGAATTTACAAAGAAATAAAATTTACAGAAGAAGAATATACATATTATTATTATTATTATATTTTTTTTTTTTGTAGGTTTTACGGGAACCATGCCGTCCTTTTAGGAGAAGGAACTTCATTTGAAGAAAGATATCTGCTTGCAGATATCAACTTGAGGAGTAATGATATTACTCAATTATCAATTTGCAAACCGCAATCTATACATATATGATAAATTAAATACCTACCATCACAAAACTTTAATACTAAATAAAACTCAAAGATTTCTCTAATACCAATTGAAGGGAATAAACGTTTCATTTCGCCGCAGAAACATTAGATCGTCTTTGATTTTATGTAAAATTAAACTAAAAATAAGATTACATAAACTTACTTGGAGTATATATGAAGATATTTCTGGCAGTCTTTCTCTCCTCCACAAAGTCTTCCTTGCTATGACTCGAACACAGGACCAAAGCTTGTGGGAGTCTCTGAAAGAAAATCCACAAGGATTGGAGAGGAAGAGGTCTAGAGAAAACTTTCTAATTCTCTATTGAGGAGATATGTGTTGTATCTCTAATGACTCAACCCAAGGGTCCTATTTATAGAGACCAAGGGTAAATCTTTGCCATAATTAAAATATTATATTTTAATATCTAATATATTAAAATATATCTTATACTTATTTGAATCTCATTCAAATCTCCTACGATCTTTATTTATTTGAATCTTGTTCTAATTTTATAAATATCTCTTATTTAATGTATCAAATGTACATGAATTATTTTAATATTTAATGTATCAAATACAATAACTATATTTTCCTCTTTTATATTTAATATATATATAATATATTAAATATTAATTTGAACACTTCAAATTAATATTAATTTGAACATTTCAAAATTTTCTTTCAACTAAATTGATCTTTTAGTCATACTATGAGCTAACAAGGGGACCTTATAGACCTACAGATTATAAGCTCCAGTGATAAAAAATTAATTAATTAAACTCTTTAATTAATTAATTTTCATTCATTAACTATAGGTCACTCCACTACAGACCTAGAGTTGCACTCTTATGCACTGTAGGACAAGTTGTGTCCATAAATATAATTATTATATGCAAGTTGATCTTTCATGAGTTGGTCGTAATCAGAACTAGGTCAAAAGTTCGTTTTACCCCTATAATTACATCTTACACCTTAAATACCCATGATCCTCTAATGAACAATTTGTTTATAATCTAATTATAAACTAAGTCCCTCTTGGGCCAGTGAGAGGATGGGGCCCCATTGTTCAAGTTCTGAAATCAACACTTAAGGGAACTACTCATCTACTTATCCTATATGGGAAGGAGTGAATTTCATCTTGTGAGATTATATTCTCAGCTCCTTATTTGGTCAAGTCCCCAAAATGGTAGGCATATTGAATCGGCGACAAAAGCCACTCTCACCCATGAAAATCAAAGGAAAAACCCTCACAGGCAGGAGTTCATAACTCACTCAAGATTTAGATCGAGTTGCATATGATCATTCTAATGAAATATTGATCTTCTCAATTAACGGATTTGT
Organism: Trichosanthes truncata; assembly: GCA_033996785.1. Taxonomy (NCBI): domain Eukaryota; kingdom Viridiplantae; phylum Streptophyta; class Magnoliopsida; order Cucurbitales; family Cucurbitaceae; genus Trichosanthes; species Trichosanthes truncata. Next base: position 13,986,822 of record MU867261.1, on the reverse strand, counting down.
AAAGAGAGATTAAATGTTTCATGGTCCAGTCATATACAAACTCATTGTATAAGATACCCCCACTCACATGTCTCCACATGAACGATTTGGATCAAATCATTTGAAACTATTACAAAGTGAGTCGTATCAATAGTGTTACCAAGATAAGACACCCAACCTTATCAATATACTATGACCATGATCCTCTTGTATGTCAACCACATACTGTTCAAGATTACACTAATAACCTTGGATTTTTCATATAATGGATAAAATTATATTGTAAATAAAATAATCAAAATTATTATGAATTATTAAATAAATCATTAATTACGAGGCTTTAAGGCATAAATCCCAACCTCCATGCCATCACACAATAGGGTACACAACCCACTAGTTAGTTTCTGCAATGAACGACCCATCCTCCATATCATCACATATCAGGGTATGCAAGCCACTGGTGCTAGCACAGCTATGCATTACTGCAAGTGCACAGGCCCAAGTAATAAAGTTGTATGAGTATATCAGATATCGTATCCACCGGGAATTGTTATGGTTGGTTGAGTACCAGAAATACGTACAATTAATTATGTTTAGAGAAATAACTCGATAAACAGGTGATTAAAGCAACTAAAAACATGCAAAGTAAGCTACGATTGAGAACAGCAAGGTTAAAGACGTTTAGGGAATTAATTTCACTAATTGAATCTTGCAATTAACTAATTGGGCAATTGATATTATTAACTTATTTAATTGACTAGGCCTAGAAGTCTAAATTCAATGAATCCTCTGTCGAGCTCATCCTAATCCCGGGTGTAATTAATTAAATCTCTTGTTCGTCTCATTAATTAATCCTCACCCGATATTACGAACCTTCATTTTAAGCCTCAATTAATTTTCGTTGTTCCTATGTCACTTAGGAGGAATTTAATTGTCATGCATTGTTTTTCTAAGTTAAATCTATTTTGTCAAGCGCAATTAAACTAATGATCAATTAACCCTTTTCCTTGCTTTGTTAAAGGCATTAAGAACCTATAGCACAAAGCTAATGCACAACCAATCATTACAACCCAATTACATCAACTCAAATAGAAAAGATAGGAAGAAAGCTAAAACCAAGTCGATCCTTGACTTTTGCCTCAATCCCCATGATCTTGGGCCTAAAAAACGTTAACTGAATAGCCTCTAAAATCTCTCCAACTATCCCAATTTGGTATGTTTCCATAAAAGGGGTCTAAAATCCTAAGAGTTCTCTCCCAAATTGAGCAAAAAAGTGAATTACTTAAAGTTGCTGTCGCGACAGCGTTGCAACGCTGTCCAAAATAATGTCGTATTCACCGTGCGCATGAAGGCAGCGTTGCAACACTACGGACGGAACAGCTCATCCTCATGTGATTCTAGCGTTGCAACACCACAAGGTAGCGTTGCAACGCTAGGTCTTAGGTTTGCCTACTAAAATGAAGCGTTGCAGTGCCGTCCTCACGGCCGCAACTGCTAGCACTTCATCTCTTCCACTCAGCTCATCAAATGGCTCTGATTTATCACCATCTTCAACATCCTGCTCCAATTTCATCCATTTCTCTTGGAATTGCTCGGTTTCCTAAAATAAGCAAATAATCAACGTGAAAGCTCACATTTAAACCGTAAAACTACCTAATGAAGGTATAAATATAGCACTAAATTAATGCTATCACCCACCAACTAGCACATCTCATAAACATCCTAGGCAGGTAATACTCCAGGTGAGGTAGTAGGTGTCACTATCCTAATGGTCCTAAGTTATTCCCTAACTCTATCAGGGTTCTTAAGACCATACAATAACATTTTCACATCAACACAAAAGTTAGGGTAATCAAGGCCTTAGTATTAAATTAACAACCACAACATATCAGAGCTACCAGTTCACAAGCATAATTCATGAATCTTAGAGACAAGAGCAACAAAGGAAGTACACATGCCAACAAGCCTTATCTTGCAACTTTAAGCCCCTAAACCAACATAGCCACATACTTACGCAATTTCCAACTCGAGATAAAATTCTAGAACAAATCCACCAACTACTAATGCTCCATATATACAATTCAGGCATGCTTACACAATTCACAAATTTTTAACATACACCAAAATTAAACAATGTCTTAAAGGTGCTTAGTCCAAATAGCTACTTACCTTTAGACAAAAATAGCTAATAATCCAAGCACCCAAAAATAATCCCTTTCTGAAAAAAAAATTATTTAGCACCACCGAGCAACAAATAAAGCAGGAAAAAATTAACTTAATGCTTGACTAAAATTATCCAATTAAATTCTAAAATTATTTTTGGTGTTTTTCCTTAAAAGGTGGTGAAAAATCCCACCTTTCATACTCTCTGAATAGTAACCCAACTTGCTAGAAATTGTGCCAAAACCACCCCAATTCCAAAGTCTTGCCTTCTCTTACAGTGGTTATCCTTCAATTTAATCAAATAAATTAAGGGTCAGAATCATTTCTAAAAAATAGCCCTTAAAATTTGACCGAAAGGTCCTAAACATGCATCCAATTAAATCCAATTTATGTTTGACCTTATTGTAAAAATAATTCGTCAAAATAGAATTTAATCTTACCCACAAGTGTTGTATAGTGGCTTAAAACACCTAAAAACGCTCTAAATGGATTGGTTTCCTAAACTTGGATTCAAAACAATTTGGATTAATTTAAACGGCCACTAACCATTAGATCAGCCCATAAAAAATCCACAATTTAGCCCTAAAACAGTGTTGGAAGCGTACCCAAATCCAACACGAGATCCAAACGTGGTTGTACAGTGCCAAAACCCACTAGAATCACTACTGTAAATCATCAGAAAAACAATCCAAAAATCACACCCTTGTCGTCCAAGCAAACTGAGAGGGAGAGGGAGGAGTGCTGACGGCGATCTGACATGAACGGTTGTTGGACAGCGAGTCAATAATGGTGGACGATCTGGTGACAAGCAGTGCAAATGCCAGGGGCGAGCGGCTGACGTGCGTGGCTGCGAAAGACCAGGGCACGCAGCTGGCCGACAGGCTGTGCGGCTCCGGTGTATGCAATAGCGAATGATAGACGATCAGGCAACGACAAAGGCAGGGTTGCGGGAGGGCGTGAATCGGTGAAGGGAAGGAGAAGAAAAACGGTGGAGATGAGGAGGGGGTCTTCGCACGGTTCAAATGAGGAGAGAGATAAGGAAAATAAAAACTAAAAAAGAATAAATGAGGGGAGTGGAACATGAGAGTGGGAGAGAATTAGGGAGATATGACTTGACTTTTCTTTTTTTTCTTTTCAAATCTCCCTTTTCAAACTACAACAACCACCATAAAAATGTTTTCTTTTTTGCCCTTATGAAAACTCAATTCCAAATTCAAAAAAAAATCAACTTAACTAATTTCCAACTCATCATGAGGTGCATATTTCAAATAACTTGAAATTTTGACAATAAATCAACTAGAAAAATGTTGGGCATTACAATCTTCCCTCCTCAAGAACGTTCGTCCTCGAAAGTTTCTAATTGTGGAACAATTTAGGATACAATGCACACATCTCATCTTCTTGCTCCCAAGTCACTTTCTTGACTTGATGGTTCTGCCAAAGCACTTTGACCAGCTCAATTTCTCGGTTACAAAGAGTCTTCCGATCCCTTACAAGGATTTGCATGGAGGACCACTCCTCATAGCTTAGGTTTTCATTCACACGCAAGGGCTCCTAATCAACCACATCTAACGAATCTGGCACATATTTTCGTAGCATCAACACATGGAAAACATTATGAACCGTAGATAGAGCAGGTGGCAAAGCTATACGATATGCGACAGGGCCAATCCACCTCAAGATCTCAAATGGCCTGATAAACCTTGGACTCAGTTTCCCCTTCTTCCCAAACCTCCAAATTCCATTCATCAGTGCCATTCTCAGGAACATGTGGTCATTGACTGTGAACTCTAAGTCCCTTTGCCTTGCTTCGACGTAAATTTTCGCCTACTCTATGCAGTTAGCATCCTAGCTTTGATCTTCTGGACTGCCTCATTCATAACCAGGCCTAGCTCAGGTCCCAACAATTTGCCCTTGCCAACCTCACTCCAATACACAAGGGTCCTGCACCTCTTTCCATAAAGAGCCTTGAAAGGTGTCATGCCAATTGTTGCTTGATAACCGTTGCTATAATCGAAGTCCATCAAATGGATGTGTGTGTCCCAACTACCTGCAAAGTCCAACACACAAGCCCGTAGCATATCCTCTAGGTCTAATTTAGTATCTTAGTTTGACCATCAGTCTCTGGATGAAAGGTTGTACTAAAGTTACACTATGAGCCCAAGGCCTCTGAAAACTCTTCCAAAAGTTTGACGTGAAACGAGGGTCCCTGTCTGAAACAATCTTCACAAAAACTCTTTGAAGCCTGACCACCTCCCCCATTTACAACTATGCCCACTTCTCAACTGTATAAGTAGGCTTCCTTGGCAGGAAGTGAGCTGACATGATCAGTCTGTCAATGATCACCCAAACCACCACAAACCTTTAATCGTTCTGGGCAATCTGGCGATAAAGTCCATGGAAACTTCCTCCCATTTCCACTGCGACACACTAAACGACTGCAATACTCCCACTGGTCTCTGCCTCAGGGCCTTTATTTGCTTATAGGCTAAACACTTACTGACGAAGTCTACAACATCTCTCTTCATGCTACGCCACCAGTAGAACTGTTTCAAATCCTGATACATCTTGGTATTGCCCAGGTTCGAAAAAGGAGAGTTATAAGCCTCAGACAAAATCTCGTTCCTAAGCTCATCAACCTCGGGCACACACAATCGCCCTCTAAATTGAAGGTCCCCATCTACTGCCAATGAGAACTCACTTTCTAGCTCTGACTCAACTTGGTGCACGACATCAGCAAGACTAGGATTCCCCTGTTGGGAAATTATAACACGCTGCCTCAAGGTTTGCTGAACTGTCAACTGAGCCAACTGAGCAATAACTTCTCCTATCACCACAACTATCCTTGCACATTCAATGTTAGTACACAAGTGAGCCTGACTAGTAATCAAAGTCGAAGTATGAGCTGACATTCTACTAAGGGCATCAGCAACAACGTTCGCCTTGCTCGGATGGTACATGATCTCTCCATCGTAGTCCTTTACAAGCTCAAGTCGCTTGCGCTGCCTCACATTCAACTCCTTTTGAGTGAATAAGTACTTAAGGTTCTTGTGATCTGTGAAGATCTGGATCTTCTCCCCATACAAGTAATGCCTCTAGATCTTCAGAGCAAAGACCGCCACTGCCAACTCCATGTCATGAGTTGGGTAGTTAATCTCATATTCCTTCAATATTTGTCGATAAGCATAAGCAATCACCTTCCCTCGCTGCATCAATACACAACCTAGGTCTTTCTTATATACTTAACCGTACACCACAAATGAATGCATTCCCCTTTAGTGTCAACTGGGTCAATGGTGAAGCTATCTTGGAGAAATCTTGGACAAATCGTTTATAGTATCCCATTAAGCCCAAGAAACTCCGCACCTCAGTGACCGAAGTTGGATGAGGCCATGTAGTAATTGCTTCCACCTTTATCGGGTCCACAAAAACTTCGTCCCTCAACACCACCTGTCCTAGAAAAGACATTTTCTCAAGCCAAAACTCACACTTAGAGAACTTGGCGTATAGTTGGTTTGCCCTTAAAGTCGACAACACTTTCTTCAGGTGAACTTTTTGTTCCTCACCGGACTTTGAGTAGACCAGTATATCATAAATAAAACTATCATGAAGGTGTCGAGAAACTCCTTGAATACTCTATTCATCATGTCCATAAAGATGACAGGTGCATTAGTCAATCCAAATTACATCACAGTAAACTCGAAATGCCCATACTTAGACCTGAAAGCTATTTTGGGGATATCCTCCTCTCTAATCATCAATTGGTGGTACCCCGACCTTGAATAAATTTTTGAGAACACTGCAACTCCCTACAACTGATCGAACATGTCATCGATTCAAGGGAGTGGATATTTGTTTTTCACTGTTACCTTGTTAAACTCATGGTAGTTTATGCATAGGCACATCGACCCATCCTTCTTCTTCACAAAAAGGGCTGGCGCGCCCCAGGGTAAGACATTAGGACGAATAAAACTCATGTCCAGTAGCTGTTGTATTGGCATCTTAAGTGCCTTCAACTCTGTAAAAGTCATTCTGTAAGGAGCCTTTGATAAAAGAGTTGTCCCTGGTTCGAGCTTAATGCTAAAATCTACTTCTCAAACAGGAGGCACTCCATGCAAATCTTTGGGAAATACATGCACAAAATCTCAGACTACTGGTAGGGAGGCCACCTTTAGTTCCACACTTCTAGTGTCTGACACACTGGCTGGAAGTGCCATGCTCCTTGGCTAACTAACCCTTTTGCCTTTAGCACTGAGATCACCATAGGGACCACCTCGGACCTAGAACCCTTAAACTTGAAGTTGGGTTTCGTCGGGGGTCTGAAAACAACTTCTTTAGAGTAGTAGTCAATGTTGGCATGATTCTCGGGCAACCAATCCATGCCCATAATAACATCAAAGTCGCACATCTCCAAGATTATAAGTATCACATCCAACAAGCAATCTAACACTAGAACCTGGAAGGACTTAACCTTCTCTCGAGTCATCAACTATACCACAACTGGGGTCGAAACTAACATGTTAAAACCCAAAGACTCCAACTCTAACTGAGATTGACTCAAAAAAGCAGTAGATATGAAAGAGTGTGTACAACCAGAATCAAACAACACAAAGACATAATGGCCAACGATGTGTAAAGTACCTGTCACCATTGTGCTCGAGCCCTCTACTGGCTTACTGGTAGAAGCATATGCCTTACCCTTCTGATGACCTCGATGTAGACTAGGATTTATGTTTTCAATACAACTAGCCGCTATATGGCCTGACTTTTGACAATTATAGTAAGATTTTAGCTCGGTCATTCTTTTCTCTTGACAGACCGATGAAATGTGCCTTACCTTTCCATAATTGAAGCACATTTTGGTGGCTGCAGAACAGGCCCCATCGTGATGCCTTCCCTGACCAACCACTTGCTGAAGACGCATATGCTAGTTTTGACATTCCAGCTCGACCTCCTGAACACCCAGTCGAACTTTCATTTTTGCCTCGAGTTAGAGCCATGTCCACTAGCTTCTCCCCACCGACGGCTGCGTGAGTTAATTAGGGTGGCTGTCCATAGAGCTACTGCGTAAGCGAGGGAGTTATGCGCTGCCACTGAGCCATACAGATCATCATTTAGGCCCATGAAGAACCTTTTTTTCTTCTTCGTCTTTGTGTCCACCAAGTCTGCGAAAAAATAGAAGAGCATGGTAAACTCCCATTCATACTCATCCATCGACTGATGGTCACTCTGTTTTAGCCTTAAGAATTCTGACTGCTTTAGGTACTTAATAATAATTGGATAATACTTCTCGAAGAAAGCCTACTTGAACTATAGCCAGGTGACCGGTCCTTCACTAACGTCAATTGATCTCTCGATCAACTCCTACCAGAGGAGAACCCGACCTCTAAGCGTGAACTTGGCACATTGAACCTTGTGCTCCTCGAGGCACTGCATACGTGGAAAGATTGACTCCAAGAAGCCAACCACGCCTTAGCCGCAGTTGGGTCCACATTCTGCCCATCTAAATGGAATGGGTCATATTTCTTGAAGTCCCTTAGATATCTAGCTTCCTCCATCACATAATCTTGATTTTACGTAATTAGTGCTGCCTGATTGGTTAGTGTCGTCTGAATAATGGTTTGCAGGGCCTCTATGGTAAGAGTTATAGTGGCAGCCTGTACAGGGGGGCTATCCACTCTGGTACTTGCCTTGCTAGCGATTCTACATCCAGGGGTTCTTGGAGATGGTCATTCAGCTCTGCCAGCTGCTCCTCAACTTGAGGGTCCTTGTAATGACCAAAAACTCCAGGTATATTGAATTTGCCTGTAACAACCCTACTTTTCCTATTAGACTTTCTACGGGCGTTACTAAATACATGATAATGAAATAAAGAAAACTTAAATAATCTCACAAAAAGAAATAAACTTTTGCTAAACAATAAAAAACTTTTATCACGGGATCCCTTTAAATTTGAGATTCAAAGCATAAAAATAAACCAAAATGCTTAACAATTGAAATATTTATTCCTAATATGTCTACTAAAAAAATACATTCCAAAATTTTCAATCATGAAGGTAATTGCAGAAAGTAAAACTTCTATAAGTCACCCATGGCCTCCCACAGCAAACTATCTTGTCATTCGCCTAGGATGCCCTTGCCTTTACCTGAAAAGAAAAACATTTTTGAAAAGGGTGAGTATTTAAAATTCTCAGTAAGTGACCTCACTACTGGGGTTAAGATATGCAAACACATACAAAGTGATTTTTTTTAAACTTTTTCCTCTAGTGGGACCTAAAACATTTTCATAGTGGAAACGTTTCTCTTTAAACCTTTCTCTTTGGTTTAATGTGGACAATTAACCCAACCTAACATTTCCTTTCCATTTAACCTTTTTAGGTTCCTTTTCAATTTAACCTTTTCAGGTTCCTTTCCATTTAACATTTTCAGGTTCCTTTCCATTAAGATGTACATCTTTAAATTTAGGGGGTAATTGTCACAGCCTTCGAAATCATTTTATCATGAAAATTCACATGTATGCATGAGGTCCCAAAGCATTTTAAATTTTCATTCTATGATGCAACACAAGCAACATTCTCATATCATTCATCATAAATCATAATCATAAATCATGCATGACATTCATAAGAATATTTGGCAATCATACATGTCAAAATCCATTTTCATATGAAATAAAGCATTTTTAAAATTCATCAAAAATCATAAATAAAACATTTATAAAACTTTTCATTTTGAATGTAATTTTTTTTTAATTTCAATTCAGTTCCCAACTTGCATTTAAGCATATCGGCACAAAGTCCCTTACCTTGGCCAATGTTCAAGAAAGAATCCTCAAAATCCTATTTCAAAAATCCCTTGGCAAACCTACAACAATTTCCAAAAAATCATGCTTGACATTCCTAGCCTTTAACTCCAATTCTAAAAAATCACCCTAAAACGATGGTTTAATAACTCCACTTATCCTAAAGAAACTCATATCTAGGGGAAACTCATAGTCATAACCATACATGTGTTCCCAAAGCCCATACTTCATAGTCATCCTAAAGTCCAAACTACCTCCCAAACTTAGTAAAAGAATTAGGAGATAATAATTTTTTTTTTCAACACAATCCAAATCTTAGAATTGAAGCCTAACATATACTCAAGAATTTGCTTGATTTTAGAATGAGAATTTTACCTCAATTCCTACCCCAAAACAGAACCGAACCTTACCGAATAGAGGACGATTTGATTCAGATTTTCCGAGCTGACCTCCACATACGATGGGTATTCTAAAATAGAGCCCGAAAATCAATGGGTCAACCTCCAAATTACCGTAACAATGCCCAAAACCAAAATTCCAATATGAAAACCATAAGGATACAACATGAATAAGCTTACCCACATGAAAACGGAGCCGAATCGGGGCTGTACAATGTCGAAAATCACCAGAAAATTAGCCCAAAAATAGAGCAATCTCGTTGGTACACAGAACTGCAGCTACAGAGGCACTTGGGTCTGCGGCGGGGCCTTCGTCGACGTGGTGCGGGCGGCGAACGGCGATCTGAGGTGGCCGGTGAGTGGCGGCGGCAACAACGTGCAGTGGTGGGTTCGTGGTACGCAGATCTGCAGTTGCGGGTTATTGGATCTGTAGAAGCGCAGCTCGGGTTTGTGCGGCATTTGGCGGTGGTTCGTGGATCTGCAGCGGCTGTGCAAGCGGCGTTCGGTGGCGGTTCACGGGTGTTCGTGGATCTGTAGTGGATCGGGTCGGAGGCGGCAGTTCAACGGGGCGAGGCGACACGGCAGTTTAGGCTGAGGTGGTGTGGGCAGCAATGAGTTGTAGAAGAGAAAGAAGATAAAAAAACTTTGCTTCAAGGGGTGGTTGTCGATCATAAAGGTAGAAGAAGAAAGAGTTGGAGAAGATGATGGCTTGGCTTGAGAGTTGGCTTGAAGGCTTGGCTTGAACCTAAGGCTGCGTGCAATATAAAATAATAGAGAGGAGAATTAGGGCTTGGCTTTTACATGGGCTTGGCTTGGGCTTAAACTCACCCAAATTATAGAAATGCCCCAAACATCAATTAAATCTCTTTTTCCCTTCTTTCTTCTCAATTTACCCTCGAATTCTCCAATTTCAATTATGCAAGTCCCAACATTCAAATTTCAATATACAACTTTAAACATGAAATTGGCCTTACAATTAATTTAAATCTCAAATTTAAAACTCTAATTAATACCTGAATGTGTGGTCATTACATTGCCTCTATTGAGTTGGATTGGAATTAATTTTAGCCAATTTCAATCATGAATTTTATTGGTTCATTCTCAATTTAAATTTGAGAAATTTAATTAAATGTATAAGCTAGAAGTCCTATTTGGGTTTGTTGGCAATTTTGAAATCAAGAAAGGGGCATTTTGGAGAAAAAGTGAGAGTCGTTAGGGTTTGGAAAAAAAAAGTCATTAAATACCCTCGCTAGTCTTTTTTTGCGCACGAATCCCAAGGAAGATTCGCCCTCCACTTCTCCCACTTTCTTCTTATCCTTCTTCAACAAAATAACCTCTTCCTCTTTTTTTTTTTTGCTTTCTTCCCTTTCTTTTTCCTCATTTCCTTCTCTCCACTACTGCTCGCCGCCGACGCCATCATCGGCCGTTCGCCGTTGCACTAGTCACCATTAACTACTCACCACTGTGCTGCTGCAATCGACGTCTCACCCAGCAGCTTGAATGTGCTGCCCCCTATCCGCAAGTCGCAGCTGAAATTTGTCTGGGGCGAGGGTCTTTGCGCAACCAGTCTAGCGACGTCGTCCCTTTTAGCTCCTGACCAATGCTTGTTGATCGCATTTCCAACATCGTAGCAGGGTGAGTTTCGAGTATGGTTGAAGCTTTGAAATGATATCAAATTTTTATTTGGGATACTTGATAGAACTAATTTAATGCTATATTTCTGCCTTAATTTAGCTAGTTTTATGTCATAATAGGGAGCTTTTACGTTGATTATTCGTTAATTTCAAGAATTCGAGCAATTAGGAGCGAAAATGTGAAATTTGGAGCTATGTGATGAAAATGGGGTGTAATTAGATAATTTGGAGGAGCTAAGGAGAAGATGAGAAGGTGCATAAGCTGTTGGGGTCGTGAAGACGGCGTTGCAACCCTTGAAATGGCATTGCAACGCCACAATTTAGTGTACAAACCTGAGAGCTAGCGTTGCAATGCTTCCCTGTGGCGTTACAATGCTACAATCATGCTAGGGAGAGAAGCTTCATCCGAAGCGTTGCAACGCTACTAATGGCGTTGCCATGATACCTTTGCGCGCACAAGGGAAATGCCCTGTTTTGGATAGCGTTGCAATGTTGTCACGATGCAGTCGATATATTCTTCGTTTTGTTTCTGAATTAGGGGAGGCCATTTAGGGTTTTTGATCTCCAATATTGATTATCTACCCTTTTGGGGCCTGTAGATGCTAATTGGAAGTGTTCAGGAGAAAATCTCGAGGCTCGAGAGTGCGGATTTCAAGGCGTAAGTCATAATTTTGTCATCGACGGGTTTAGTATCAATTTTCTTCTTTTCTTTCATGTATCTATTGGTTGTATTACAGAGGATATTGTGTTGTTATTCGATGATGCTTTGCTAAAATTGTATTTAGAGGATTAGAGCACGATTAGGTTTTTGTTTTATGTTGTAATCAATACTATTGTCGTTTAATTTACTTGTTGAATTTCATTTAGTTAGGTTGTGCTTAATGCTCATTATTAATTTGCCATTTGACAGTGCTTGTCAGACACGTCAAAATAAATTTATAACCAACCACTAATTTGTAGCAATTGTGGTCGGGTCGAACACAAGGAGACGAAAATTTGGTTATTTTGATTTCTTTCTTTGATTTTTAGAATTGAGAGGGGGGATTTTCATGCAAGGAAAAGAAATTTGCAAGGAAATTAAATAAAAAAGGAGTGAAAATTAAACTAGTTTAAACTGAACATGAAGTCAAAATTAGGGGTAGAGGAAATGCAATGAAAACTCACAAATTAAAGAGAATGCTAGCTCAAGGTAAATCTAGATCCGTTTTACAACATTAATCACAGGATTACTCAAAATGTAAATTAATGGATGATTTTAAGACCGATCGGCTCTCTGAAGCCTCAAAAGAGATCCCCAAAGAATCGGGGTTCTAAGACCCAAGAAAGGTCATAATGGAATAGGTTAACACGATAGGCCCTTCGAATTAAACTACCATGTGCATACTAACTTTAGAGCCTACCTTGTTCTCCCAATTAAGTAGTCCTACATAACTTGATTGACGACAGCTACTCGCCCATTTACTACTAAAATTAAGCTAGAAATTGAAGTTTCCCACAAAATACTAGCATAGCAAAGCAAAACTGTAAATTAATACGAGTCCTCAATTCCATTAATAAAGAGCATGCTAATACTTATACCCAAGAGCTAATAAACTATAAAAGTCATGCATCAATACTAAAAATAATCACAAAATCCTCATAAATGTTGCAAAACTTCTCCCTAATTACCTCAAACTAGCAGAGAACTCCTAGCCAAAAAGTGTTTCCATCAACCCCTGGGCCAAAATACAAGCCCAAAATACTCAAAATGTGAAGCAAAGTGTCTTAAAATAGACTAAGGGGGAGGAGAAATCGAGAAAAGGGGTTGGGATTCGGAACTCCTTAACCTAAAAATGAAAAAAATGCTTTTACAGAAATCGCGAGAGTGCAGCATCTCGACCTGGTAGCATTGAGTAGGGCTCGCCACAGCATCGAGCGAGGCTTGCATGAGCGGTACATGCGACAACGCTCAACGCTATTTTCCAGCATCTCAATGTTGCTCTGCATTCAAGGCTACTGTCTTGCAGTATCGAGTGAGGCCTCCGTCTGACGTCTGGACACTCCTCAGGGGCATAATTGTCAATCCTTCATATCTTTTCGCTCGGGTGTCTGATTGACTTTCGGTTTGGCTAGTTTTCACCCTGATTCCGTGTACTTTCCAAAATAAGCCTTGCTCCCAATTTCCTATAAAATATTCAATTAATTCTATGAAAAAGAGAGGAAAAAGCATAATTTAGGCATGAATGGGCATGTTCGAATTAGGTCTCATCACCATTAATAAGTTGATTTAGTCCTAAATTGAGCTCGACATAGGATGTTTACCTAATTAATCCAATTAACGATCCTAGATTGACTAAGTGACATAGGAACAATAATTGAAGGGTGAAACTTAAGATGAGTGGACTTAATCTATTTAGCTAATCAATTAACTAAATCCATGGCTGAACAAGAAGACCGAAAGACCATCAGAGACTACTTCCAGCCTGTGTTCCCTACAGAACACTCTGGAGTAGTCTATGGACCAATAAATTCCAACAACTTTGAGCTTAAGATAGGATTCATTCAAATGGCTAGAGACAATGCTTTTAAATGATATCTTTTAGAAGATCCATACTCTCACCTTAGATCTTTTCTTGAAATTTGTGGAACTGTAAAGATAAATGGTGTTTTGCTGATGCAATTCGCTTACGTGTTTTTCCTCTTTCTTTGTAAGATAAAGCTAAGGATTGGCTTGAGTCTTTATCACCTGGGAGCATTACCACATGGGAGGAATTAGCTTAAGCATTTCTTACAAAGTTTTTCCCACCTACCAAAACAACTAGGCTCAAAACGGAAATTGGCACATTTAGACAACACGATGGTGAGCAGTTGTTTGAGGCATGGAAACGCTACAAGGAAATATTAAGAAAGTGCCATCAGTATGGATATCCAAACTGGCTCCAAATTCAACTTTTCTACAATGGTTTGACTAGTAAGACTAAAACCATCGTAGATGTTGCAGTTGGGAGTAACTTCTTAGCTAAAAATGTTGAGGATGCCTGTACATTATTAGAAGAGATGGAAGCTACAAGCTACCAATGACCTTCTGAACGTTCCACTTTTAGAACAGTTGCTGGTTTATATGAGGTTGATTAGGTAAGTTCCCTAAAGGCTCAAATGGCTTCTTTGACTCATGCTTTAAATAAACTTGCAGGAATAGGAAGCTCCCAATCAATTGAATCAATTGTAGCTGCAAACAATCCTCAATTATATGAGGAGCCTGATATTGAGCAAAGCCTAATATATAAACAATCACAATTTTGGCTACAAGAGCAATCAGATGCAGAATTCATTGCCCACCCACTATCACCTAGGTTTGAGGAACCATAAAAATTTTTCTTATGCTAATTATAAAAATGTTTTGTAGCCTCCTCCAAGATATACATCTACTTCACAGCAACAAGAGAAAAAAACCATCATTAGAAGACCTATTGGGAGCATTTATTATTGAATCCAAAAATAGAACCACCCAACTGGAAAATACGGTAAGTGGACATGGAGCTGCTATAAAAAATATGGAAGTCCAACTTAGTCAGATTACATCTTCCATGAACGCCATGCAGAAAGGTAAGTTTCCTAGTGACACTGAGGTAAATCCTAGGGAACACTGCAAGGTTGTGACCTTAAGAAGTGGAAAGCAACTAGAGGAGCTTGAAAAGAGACCAGTTGAGAAACCAAGCATTATTAGAAATCAGGAAAAAACAAAATAAGTAGAGCATGAGGCAACACTTTTGCCTACAACAGATAAGCTTTATAACTCTACTAATTCTATTATTCCTAACTCTATTCCTTATCCTCAACTATTTCAAAAGAAAAAGCTTGATTCTCAATTTTCTAAATTTCTAGATATATTTAAGAAACTTCATATTAATGTTCCTTTTGCATATGCCTTGGAACAAATTTCAAATTATGTGAAGTTTATGAAGGAAATTCTATCAAAGAAAAAAAAATTGAAAATTTTGAGACTGTCAACATGACTGAGCAATGTAGTGCAATACTTCAGAAGAAACTACCTCAGAAATTAAAAGATCCTGGGAGTTTTACTATTCCTTGTACTATTGGTAGTATTTTTGTTGACAAAATTTTATGTGATCATGGGGAAAATATTAATTTAATGCCTCTTTCTGTCTATAGGAAACTTGGTTTAGGGGAAGTACAACCTACCACTATCTCTCTTCAATTAGCTGATCGCTCTTTGATTTATCCAAGGGGTATTATTGAGGATGTGCTAGTTAAAGTTGATAAGTTTATTTTTCCTGCAGACTTTGTTGTCCTGGACATGGAGGAGGACTCTAAGATCCCGATCATCCTAGGGAGGCTCTTTTTAGCCACCGGATTGGCTGAAATTAGTGTACATAAAGGTAAATTAACTTTGCAAGTGAATGATGAAAAGGTAGAGTTCAACATATTTCATCCTATAAATTCTTCAGATGAGGTTAGTAAATGCCATAGGATTGATGTTGTTGATACGACTATTAATAAGTTTAATGAGCAAGTTGTACATGTTGCATGTTTATTTTAGATGTTGAGAATATAGAGATAATGGATCAAATAAAAGATGTTAATTCTAATAATCTGAACCAACTTCCTATAGGACACTTTAGTGATGAAAAAATGATGGATTCATCTGTAAATGATTTTATGCATGATGAGTGTCCTTAATTGAACTGAATCATATGCATGTGCAACTTAGAGATTTTATTTTGAAAGACTCCTCTGCTTATCATAATATTTTTCGGTTATATTAAGTAAAGTAGATGAGGTGAATTTGTTAAAAGAGGGTACGAGCAAAGAAGCTGATGTTAGACTACATGAGTTTCAACCACCATGACACATACACACCATTCAGTCGAGTTGTAGCTGTTAAACCAAACGCTTTTTGGGAGGCAACCCATTTTTCTTCATTTTTAGTTTTTCATTAGTTTCTTTTTTTTTTTTTTGGTGTTTGTTATCATGTCTCTGTTGATTCTTTTGTAGGTACTTGACCACAATTGCCATAGTCTTCTTCCTCTACATTGATGAGCATGATGATTCTCTCACTTACGAGGGTAGTATTGTTCACTCTCTTATTTTTCTTTGTCTTTATGCATGCTAACTTTAGTAGGTAGTTTATACATTGAGGACAATGCATGTTTTCAAGTTTGGGGGTGGGGAATCTGCTGAGCTCGGAGCATGAAAATTTTTAATATTTTGTAAGTATGATTTGTATGAGGAACCAGTTGGATTGTTATGATTAAGACAACCTAGGATAAGTTTTAAATAATGATGTTTGCAATTGTTGAATCGAGTAAAATTTAAATTTTTTCTTTGATTCTCTTGCACTTTTAGAGCACACAGTCTTCCTACTTGTGATTTTGAAGGCTTGGAATTGGGTTATATGATCTGGATATTTGTTGTCACCTCAAAAGACTTTAGGAACTAATTAGAGAGTTAACTTGCATGATGGTTACTAATGTTACACTTAGGAGAATTATTTTCTATTTACTTGCATAATTGCTTTCATTGTATCAATATTCATTCAAGGAAAACTAAAATAATTTGTTCCGCTAAAAAAAATAAAAAATAACGAAGGACAAAAAGAGCTACTTTTGCTATGATCAGTTAGGACCACCTGTGAGTTGATACGTAAGGGTCACTAAAGTGGATGTGTGAAAGCTAGTGTCCACCAAAAAAAAAAAATCAAGTTTGGGGGAGGCCTACCCTAGTTTTCAGACACCCTAGTGGCATATTACTTTCTTGAGTGTAGGGAGGCTTAATAATTGGAACTCAGGGCCAGAGTAGGGGAAAACAAGCTGAGGATTGTATAAAACTATTTCGGACTATAAGAACTAAGATAGGAAAGGCTAAGCACACACACACGTAAAAGATAAAGAGAATTAAATTTAAATTTCTTGAAGATATGATATGCTTGATTAAATTCTTCAATTGTGCATTATTTATTATTTAAAACATTGAGGCTCAAGTCACTTGCATGCAATTGTTGATTCATAGCGTGGTCTTTTTTATTTTACTCGAGGACTAGTAAAAGCTTAAGTTTGGGGGTATTTGATAGCACACAATATGTGCTATCTTTAGGTTCTATTTTATGCTAGTTTTGAGGCTTAAATATATGCTTTCACGTTCATAATATTTTATTTTGTAGAAATCGAGCATTTGGAGCAAAACGAAGATTTTAGAAGAAATATGGTTACAAATGAGCTAATTGAGCAAGAAATTAAGCAACCACTGTTGGGGACAATTTTTGAGAAGAAAAATATTCTTAATTTAATTAGGTTTTGGATTCTTAATTTGATTAGACTATGGATTCCTAATTTGATTAGATTATGGTTTCCTAATTTGATTAGATTTTGGATTCCTAATTTAATTAAATAATGAATTCCTAATTAGATTAGGATATGAATTAAACCATTATAAAAGCTCACATTCTCTTCACTTCAAGGCATTCAACTTTGGAGAGCACAACTCTAAATTTCTACATACAAAAGTGAGAAGAGACCTAAGAGAAATATTCAAGGCTAAGTTGTGGAGACCATACGGAGACGGAAAATCGACACACCAACATAGTTGTTCTCATTCTTTTTATTTAGTAATTTGATGTTGTTTAAGACTTTAAATTTGGTGATAGTGAACATGAGTGGCTAAACTCGCTATTTTTTCTAGGGATTGATGTAGCCATTAGACCTTATACTTGAATTATTTAAATTCCATTATTGATTGTCTTTTATTTCATTCATGCTTTTATATTCTTAATGCTTTTAATCTTTTGATCGCAGATTAAATGTTATGTTGATCT
The DNA here is from genome assembly GCA_033996785.1 of Trichosanthes truncata. Classification (NCBI taxonomy): domain Eukaryota; kingdom Viridiplantae; phylum Streptophyta; class Magnoliopsida; order Cucurbitales; family Cucurbitaceae; genus Trichosanthes; species Trichosanthes truncata. The sequence continues at coordinate 13,969,035 of MU867261.1, read as the reverse complement.
AAATTCACACTTGCGAAAGGTGATTTAGATTAGATCCTAATTGCATGACTATAGGTAGTTCTAACTTGATAATGATTAGGGCTCCTTTCGAAGTTGTTAACGAAGGAACTTAATGCTATGCATAACATTAAAAATCATAAGAGATGTAGGTTTCGCCTTATTACATAAGAATTATTTGTCCTTGAAAGAGTCATTCGTGATAAAAGACTACTAGACTTAAGAAATATTTGTTTGATCAATCTTGGATGTTTAAGTAATTTAATTATTGTAGTCTAATAAGTGAAATCATTTCCCTAGAATATTCTCTCCTCTAATTGTTTCAATTTTTATTAGAATTTTTTTATTTAAATATTGTAACCATCATTCAATTATATTTTTTAAATAAAATTGGGTGATAATATTCATGTAAGTGAATTTGAAAATCAATCCTGAGGATGATACTCGAACACTCTTTCACTATATTAAAACTTGACCCGTACACTTGCGGTATTGCGCAAAAATTATGCAGCAATCTCCTTGTTCTTCTCTTTACCTTGAGTGTTTTTTTTTTTCTTTTTTTCATGAGTCTGTGTCAGAGTCTTTGTTTTTTGATATTTCTCCTTTTATGTTTTCCTTGTTCAAAAATACCAAAAAAAAATTTGCTTCAGGGTTCCATGAGAAGCTAGTGTTTTTGCTAGCTTTGGTTTATTTTGTTGACTCTAGAAAGAGGGGCCCGAAGAAATGGGAGAATTTTTACTTACCTTGAGAGCCCAAACGAGTCCCGTCTAGCTAAAGATGTTAAATAAGCGCTTCTTGGGAGGCAATCCAAGCTTTATTTCTTTAGTTTCCTTTTTCCTTGCTTTTGTTTGTTTTTTCTTTTAGTTTTGTATTGATCTCATGTTTCCATGGTTGATTGTTATAAGATCTCGAGATTCAGATTATCTCTCCCATCATGCATCTCATTTGATCAGGCTGAATTGAGGATTCTCTTGCACTCCAGGGTAGTTTTGATTTGAGCTTAATTGAAAATTTTCCTGAATTATATGATGATTCTGTTACATTATGTATGATGAGGATGGTCTGTGATGTGTTATGAATAGTGTAATTTTTGTATTTTTTTTTGGAAATCTAATAGCATGTCTAGGATTCAAGTAAATTTAATTTTTTCTTGGAATTCCTTGCACTTGTGGAGCACTTAGCCTACTTATTTAGTGGTTTTGAATGCCTAGAACCGAAATATTTTAATGTTCCCTGTCACCCCAATAGGCTTAAGTTCTAATTTGAAGGTTGTCTTGTACGATAGTCTGTAATGTTGAGCTCAAGAAGGAAAGCATGTTTATCTGTCAGTTAGAAAGAAAGAAAAGAGGAAAGAAAAAAAAGTAAAAAAAGAAAAAAAGAAAAAAAAGAAAAAAAGAAAAAAGAAGAAAAAGAAAGAAGAAAAGAAGAAAAGAAGAAAAAAGAGAATAAAATAACCTGTAGTACCTATTGATCAAGGGAAAAAAGAGTTGCCTCTATTGTGATAAGTTAGGCCACACATTGAGCAAGTGCTCTGGGTAAGGGTCCCTGTAACAATTGTGTGAAAGCTAGTGTCATTGAGTGTTTAAAGAAAAATGCAAGTTTGGGGGAGCGTTACCCCCGTAGTTTTCAGGCATCATTGCCACATATTACTTTCTTGAGTGTAGGATGTTGGATAATTGGTGCTTAGGACCAAAGTAGGGCAAGATGAACAGAGGATTCTACAAATCTTTCTACATTTGTAAGGATCGAAATAAGAAAGGCTATGCAAATATTTTCAATGAATGAAAAGCTTAATGAATTGATGTGTTTGATTATTTCCTTCAATTGTGGTTATTTTGTTGTTTAGAATATTGAGGCATGAGTCATACTAATGCATTGTTAATTCATATATGTGGTTTTGTTTTAGCTTTGCTTGGAACTAGCAAAGATTTAAGTGTGTGAGCATTTGATAGCATTCATTTAGTGCTATCTATTTCTTATTATTTTAGCTAGTTTTGTCATGATTTGGTGTGCTTTGGTGCCTATTTCTATTGATTTTGCAGAAATCAAGTTAAATGAGCAAAACTTAGTGTTTGAGGGTATTTTGGCAATATTGGAGCCTTTTAGAGCTATTTGAAGATCCAAGAGGAGAAAATATGGAGTTTTGGCATAAGAACCCAAGAGGAGAGCGTCTAGACCCTAAAATTGCATCTAAATGCCACATTTGAAGTGCCAAACTTGAGAGCAAGCGTCGAGATGTTGTTCTGTAGCGTCTCGACGCTCAAAACGTGGGCAGAAGTGGAGTTCCATCTAGAGCGTCGAGACGATCGATGCTGCTTCCATAGAGGTATAAAAATATTGTTTTCTCTTCGTCCAAGACGAGACCAAACCGATTGGAAAACTCATAATCTCGATTCAAGGCTGTTTTTGGAGTTCTTGGGGAGCATTTGTGAGCGAAATTAAGCATAATTGAAGACTTGGAGCTCTGGTTTGTAGTAGATTTCCTCGGGAACGTGGGTTCAACCTTCCATTAGTATTTATTTCTTTTTTCCTTTCAATTCAGCTACTGTATAGGTGTAAATTTAGGGACTCATGTGCTATAATAGTTGGATATGTACTAATTAGTTCTTAACTACTTGGGATTTATTGGTGTGTAATGGATTAATGCTTAATTATTCAATTGCATGGGTTTAATTATGAGTTTGATGGATTTACGACTTTTTGGCTTATGAATTCATTCATGCATTTAGGGCTTAAGGCTTTTAATTAGTGTTCGTTAATTTATTGAGGTAGGACTAAGTTGAGCTCGATGGAGGATACTTTGTTTAGCTTAATGAGCAATGAATTAGCTACCCAAGTGACAACGGGCTTTATTGGTTAATTAATTGTAGTTTGTGCTGAAGTTTAATTAACTAGACACTAGTTAATTGAGTTGTTACTAAGTGTAAACTCGACGCCAAAGAGAGCATAGCTCAACTGGCATATTGAATGTGTTAACGACCACGAGGTCTGTGGTTCGAATCCCCCCAACCCTTATTGTACTCAAAAAAAAAAAAAGTGTAAACTCGACGGAGAGAACTGTTCAATGTTCACACAAATGCACGAGATCAAGTAATATAAAATGATAAATATTACAAGTATAGAATCCTCAGGGAAACATAATGGAAGCTTTTTCTTAAGTTGATTAATTATTAAGAAAATTCATATTTGGAACTATTTAAGGTAAAAGCTAAACTGAACGAATGCTTGGAAATTAAATCTAAACTAGAAAGCAATTGAAATGATGGAGATACCAATTAAAGGATGAAATTTAGGGGATCAAGCACGAATTAGGTTGCAATTATGGCAATTGGACCTGATATTTAATTAATCATGCCAATTACATAAACTTAGAGTAACACCGGTCGAAATCTCCTGTCAGTCTCATTCAATCACGCTAATTAATCGCTTGCCTAAGTGTCTTTAGTGCTAATTTATTAATTAATTAAGATTAAGTCTACTCATATTTAGTCTCACCCATCAATTGTTAATCCTATGTCACTTAGACAATTTTAGGGTGTTAATTGGATTAGTTCAGTCCTAAATTTCCTTCGACAAGCTCGATTTAAGACTAGAATAAACTAATTAATTGCCAAATAATTAGAAGCATTAAGAACAGTCCAATCAAATGCAATTAAACAAGTAATTAAATGTCAATAACCACAATTAAACCATAATTTCAATCCTAATTATTCTTTTCACCCCAAAACAATTGAAATTAGCCCATAATACTCAGTGTACAACACAAGTAATTCATCCATAAGCCTTAGAATACATAAAATAGAGGAATGAAATGATAGAAGAGACTTTCGTTGCCAAAATCTCTACTCCCACTTAAAATTATGTGATCTTGAGCCTCGATTTGTACTCTCGAACACTCCGTTTCGTGCTCCACAGGTCCTAAGAGGTGAGAAGTCGCAAAAAGGGGTTAAAGCCCTAAAATGGTCTCTCCAAATTCAGTCCCAAGACAATGATTATGTACCAATCCTCGATATAGCGTCGAGACGCTAGATACAACATCTTAATGTTGTGTTGAACGCAGCGTTTCACTCTCCGCATGTACCCTCAGCGTCTCAACGCTGAAGGCAGAGTCTCAATGCTTCAGATGGAAGCCTTCACGCACGCCTCTTCCTAGCGTCGAGGCGCCACAGGACAACGTCTCAACGCTAGCCCTTGGGTTTGAATATCAAATAATTGCATCTCAACACTATTTTGGATGTTGAGACGCCATCTTCTCGACTAATTGCACTTGTGAAGCCCATCTTCTCCATACTTAGCTCTGTTTTAAGTACTTTTAGGCTCCACAACATACTCAATGCTCCCAATTCGTCAATTTTAATCTAAATTGCCCAGTTACCTGAAATATAGAGAATATCGACGTAAAAGCTCACAATTACATCCAAAACTAGCAATTAAAGGGGCCTAATTATAGCATTAAGTTAGTGCTATCAAATAACCCCACACTTGAACTTTTTCTAGTCTCGACCAAAACAAAATCAATCTTCCATTGAAAAGATAAATGTTTTAGAAAAATGCATGCAACACGGACTCCATTCTCAATGTACTCAAAAGTGGAATACATTAACAAGAATAATGGAATGAGATCATGCCAAAATCACGAGCAATTTAAAAAGAACTTTGAACTTTTTTTGTGTGTGTACATAGCCTAATAATGACTCATTTACTATATCAGAGTAACTTTATGCTTCCTTCTATTCGTCTTCCCCCTACACTGGCCAGGAAGACTCAATTCAGTTCCCTCACAATCAAGAAAGTAATAAAAAGCTAAGTGTCTGAGCTTACTGTGGGGTAGCACTCCCCCACACATGCTTTTTACCACAATCAAGGGGACAAACTTTCACACTACTGTCACAGGGACCCTTATCTTGAGCACTCGCTCAATGGATGACCTAATTGATCATGATAGAGGAAGCACTTTTTACTCCCGAACAATTAAACTCATGCAAGATACTTTTCTTTTCTCTTCGCACTAACACTTTTTTTTTTTAAAGCTCAAAATTTTTCTTTTTTGCAGGGCCATTTATTCAACTAATTACAAAACACAAGCAACTAAACGAAGCAAGTAATGAACCTTTGGGTTGCCTCCCAAGAAGCACTTGTTTAACGTCATTAGCTCGATCTTTCCCACGTGCTTTTTTCAAGGTGGCTCAAGAACAAAGAACCGAACATCCTCCCTCATTCTTGCATTCTCATACCAACAACACAATCTCCCATTGATATTTCTTTAGATATATTACTAATGAAGGAATGAATGTTTCACTCTACAACAGAAGCATGGGATCGTATTTGATTTTATTTAAAATTAAACTAAAAATTATAATGTTAAGCAAACTTACTTGGAGTAAATATGAAGATTTTCTGGCAGATGTTTATCTGCTCCATAAAATCTTCCGGCTATGACTCGAACACAGAATCAAGGTTTGTGGGATCCTCTTGAAAGAAAATCTACAAGGGATTCGAGAGGAAGAGGTCTAGAGAGAATTCTCTAATTCTCTATTGATGAGATATGTGTTGTGTCTAATGGCTCAACCCAAGGGTCCTATTTATAGAGACCAAGGGAAAATCCTTGTCATAATTAAAATATTATATTTTAATATCTAATATATTAAAATGTATCTTACATTTATTTTAATCTCATTCAAATCTCCTACGATATTTATTTATTTGAATTATATTCAAATTCTATAAATATCTTTTATTTAATGTATCTAATATACATTAATTATTTTAATATTTAATGTATCAAATACAATAAATATATTTTCTTCTTATATATTTAATATATTTAATATATTAAATATTAATTTGAACATTTCAAATTTTTCTTTCAACTAAATTGATCTTTTAGTATTACTATGAGCTCGCAATGAGACCTTATAGGCCTATAGATTATAAGCTTCAATGATACAAAATCAATTAATTAAACTCTTTAATTAATTAATTGTCATTCATTAACAATAGGTCACTCCACTATAGACCTAGAGTTGTACTCTTATGTACTGTAAGACAAGTTGTGTCCATAAATATAATCATTACATGCAAGTTGATCCTTCACGGGTTGTTCGTAATTACAGTTGGGTCAAAAGTCTGTTTTACCCCTATAATTACATCTTGCACCTTAAGTGCCACTTATCCTCTAATGAACAATTGGTTTATAATCTTATTATAAACTAAGTCCCTCTCGGGATAGTGAGATGGTGGGGCCCCATTGTTCAAGTCCTAAAAATCAGCACTTAAGGGAACTACTCATCTACTTACCCTATGAAGGAGTGAATTCCATCTTGTGAGATTATGTTCCCGGCTCCCTATTTGGTCAAGTCCCCAAAATGGTAGGCATATTGAATCGGCTACAAAAGACACTCTCATCCATGCAAATCAAAGGACAAGCCCTCACAGGCAGGAGTTCATAACTCACTCATGATTAAGATCGAGTCGCATATGATCATCCTGATGAAATATTAATATTCTCAATTAACGGATTTGTAAAGAGAGATTAAATATTTTGTGATCCAGTCTTACACAAACTCATTGTATAAGATACCCCCACCCACGATTCGGATCTAATCATTTATAACTATTACAAAATGGGTCGTATCAATAGTGTTACCAAGATAAGGCACCCAACCCTATCCATATTCTATGACCCTTTAGGTTATTTCTTGAACATGATCCTTCCGTATGTCAACCACATACTATTCAAGATTACACTAATAATCTTGGATTTTTCATATAATGAATAATATTATATTGCAAATGAAATAATAAAATTATTATTAATTATTAAATAAATCATTAATTACGAGTCTTTAGGGCATAAATCCCAACAATCTCTCACTTGCACTAAATCTGACGAGACATGTATCTAGGGCATAATCTATACCCAACATATTCTCCCACTTGCCTTAGCAAAGATGAGACATGTCTCGTAATATCAGGCATTCTAAGTGACCCCCAAACACTTTAGCCTGGAGTGTCTTTTTATATAGATCCAAATGACTGCCATTAAAAGCCATCTTGGTCACTACCATGATGTTTTCTCTCTCTCAATATGATTTCCTGTACATTGGTGTTTTCTAATTTCCTTAATATTAATCTTTGCACCACTATTATCTTAATAAATAGGATAAATTAAATCATATCTGAAACACCTTTCAGATATTTAAGGAACTATTTGAGTCATACAAGTCCTTTGTTGCTTCACAAGTAAAAGAATTTAACTTGTATACCATACTCCACCACCTAGGTTAAAATTTATCTTTACACAGATTTCCTAAATCTTTGTAAGAACCAGTGTATCTTGTAAATACCCAATCTTTAACTCAACACACAAAAATTTATCATTATCCATAGATAATTTGAGAAAGTTTTTAATTTTCTACTTAATGGTCATATCATTCGTTTAACTGATATATGTTAACCAATTGTATATTAAATGTTCAGTCTTATTTATGCATATCATATACTTTCAACATTTGAGATGTCTTAGGATACTCTTCCCTAGACATAAATATCAAATATTTGACAACAATTTTGTCAATATAAGATGTTTGAGACAAAGTTAACATTTTGTCCTTAAAATCTCCATTTTGGACATGTAAAATATACTAAGTCATTCCAAATCACTTATTTGTAATTGGTTACTTAATCAACTTTTTATGTCAGACATCTTACATCATTCGTAATGGGTAAAAAGATCATCAACATAAAACATGAGAAAAATTTACTAAGTAATTACTGATTTTCTTGTCTATACAAGCTTCATTAATATTTATCCAAAGTCATAGATTTTGATACTTTTATCAAACCTTATATTCAAAGATCTAATGGTAAAATTCATTTCATAAATGAACCTTTATTATTTTGCAGACCTTTATTCTTTTGATATTTCAAAATAAATCTCTCTGATTGATTTGTGTAGATACATTATCTAAAATTTCTTTTCATAAAAGAATTCTAAACATTCATTTTGATATCCCATATGAAAAAAAGAATTAAATAATGCTTACAGACTTCAGTATGGCAACAAGTGAGAAAGTTTACTCGCAATCTACTTTCTCCTATTAGGTTTAACCATTTGCCATTAGTCTCACTTTTAGGGCAATAAGCCTTCAACTTTGTCATCTAAAATGAAAATTTGGGCTTCAATTATGTCATTGTAAAGGTTGAGTCATCTCATAACTCTCCCACTACAATGAGGCTTATCCAATTTATGACTAGGATCCATTTGACTTTCAAATGTAATTAAATTGTTAACAACTTTTGTTAACTATTTAGTGGCTTCACTTGGAACTAATTTATTAACACTATCTCAACTTATTAAAGGTTTGTAGTCTTTTATTTGACATTTCTTATAAAATTGATATTTGTCATACAAATACCTTATTCGTTTTAGGACTAGATAAAATACCATCTTGTACTCCTTAGGGGTGGCCTACATTGAGGCTTATCTTTGAACATATATAAGCTTTTTAGGCTTGTTTCAGCATGTGAGCTTAACATTCCCAAATAGTGAAGTGTTGTAAACCATCTTTACTACTCTTCTATAATCTTAAAATTGTCTTGTAGACACTTTTAGAGGGAAGCATGTTCACCATGCAATCTCTATTACATCTCCTAACCATAGTTTGGTAATGATGTGTAACTCATTACTGATTTGACCATGTCTAACAAAGTCCTGTTTCTCCCCTTGTAGCACAATTTCACACAATTGTACTTAGTATTAAGATAATTGGGATAAAAACCCATTTTCTATCATAGTACGTAAGATTCTTGTACTTTCTATTATGATCTGATCATAATATATTAATATATTTACCTAATTAATTTTCAACTTTAATCTTAATTTTCTTGAACTTTTCAAAAAATTTAGACTTACGTTATATTACGTAAAGATACTTGAATGATCATCAACTAGAGTGATGAAATATTCATGACTTTATTTGGCCTTTACATTCACCAGACAACTTGGGTCAGAATGTGTAAGCCCAAAGTATTCTTTGGCCTTGTAGCCTTATCCAATAAAGATCCAATGCTTATTTTGCATGAAAGGCAAGTTCTATAGACAGGTAAAGTAATTAACTCTAACTTTTAGAGAATTACCTCTTACAAGTCTTCATTCTATTCAAGTTGATGTTTATCAACCTTAACTACCAAAAGTCAAGTATCTTTTAGGAGAAAACAATTTGTCTTTCCATTATGGATTCTATAATCTTGAATATCTCACTATTTTGTAGTATATGTCAACATTTTAACATATGCAAATTGTTCTTATTTTCAACTGAATGTATTTTCAAACAATTTCAAAATATAAAAATAATTCATACTATATGAACCTTTTAGTAATAAGTTTGAGAAATTGAGTTTCTCTTATGGTAATAAAACATCACATTCAACATTAATTAACAATTATTAGTAATGACATTTTAATGTCTCCCACTACACTAACTGAGATGAACCTCCTAGTGCCAGTCTGTAGAAATTATTCAACATGTTAAGTATTTTCCAAAAATTACATATTAAATGTAATAAAGAATAAAATTTGATAGTGGGTCTGGTATCAACTATCTAGGTGGAGTTGTTTATTCTCTACCAAAAATCTAGTAAATCAAACTTACTTTCATCTACATTATTCTTCCCATAGAGATATTTAAAAGTTTCCTCTCATCATGACTATCCTAGCTAATTTAGGAACTATTTCCTTTTATATAGCTTCAATCATTTGGTTTCTTTTCTTGGATTTTTGTAATACTTAATCTTCGAGATCATTTAGATAATTTTCTAAATTTAGCTTATGTTGACTTCAAGATCTCATATGTTGTTGTCATTTTGTTTATCTTCTAAACTTGACATCTAACATGTCAACTAGGAGAATACGTACAACCTATCTCGTTTACTTTTGATTCATCAATCACTTGCTTCATGAACAATTCGAATATCATTAGCAATAGGTTTTGAAAATATTTCTCAATAAAACCAAATTCAAAATTTTACACTACTATTATAGTGTTAATGTTACTTTTTCAAGTAATAAAATTTCTCAATTTTGACTTTCAGTAATAAAATAAAAAATTATGAGATAAACTGACATAATATTGAAATATATATATATATATATATATATATATATATATATATAATTTAACATCATGCAGACAGTTATCCATTCAATTTTAGCATAGAAATCAAACAATTTGAAAAATGAACCCTATAAATCATTTCTAATGCTATGGTACTTTAGTGAGTTAGAACAAGTGTCGCCGTAGGGCTGTCAAGTATTTGGTCATGGACATCATTAACAACCTTAATGAGCCATTTGTAAGTGTGACCCATCATTTTAGATCCCCTAGTTTTATCTCAACAAGTGCTGCTGTAGGGTAGGTCAAGTATTGGAAACAAAACTACAATCCTATCTTTCTCAGGAGTTCACCCTGATATTGACTCATGCACACCTTCCGTAGGGAGACAGTCCAAAAGTCGCCACGAGGCCCCACATGAATCTCATGATTTGAACCAATAATGGAGACCATAGGATATGTTGACACATTTCCTTCTCCCACTTACTATTTTGAAATAAGGTTTTATCTTACTTGGACAAATTAGGCTAATCTCATTTATCTAAGTTCCTCAATCTACCCTTCATAACTCATATGTTTGTTAGATTGATTTTAATTACCAATTTTTTAAATTATTTAAAAAAATTAATCACATTATGAGCATGTTTAGTGAAATTAAATAAAATTTGACTAATTCAACTCCCAGGTCAGTTTCCAGTTAGATTTGTTTCTTTTTGGTCACCTTAAATACCTCAGTCTAGATAGAACCTTCTATAGAAAAAGTTCCCTTATAGTCAATTTTTAGTTCAAATTCATTAATCTTTAATTAACTACTCATTACTAGATTAATGAACCTAAGTGAATTTAAACAGTGTTGTTAGCCCTGTTAAAAAAATTCACTTACTAGATATTCTAACATTTTAAACCCTTTAAAACAGATTAAAAGATCATCATGGATATTTTATTCTAATTCTATTAGAAAAAATAAAATATAAATTAAATTCAAAATTTTAAACTATGGTAATATTAAACCCTTTAAAACTAAATTAAAAGATTATCCTAAATTCTAATTTTATTAGAAACAAATAAATATATATTAAATTCAAAATTTAAATTATTTAAAGTATGAATTAAAAATATATTTATTTTAGGAAAATCTTAATCTCATTAGGAATATCCTAATCCTATTAGGAAAAACATGGATCTCATTTATGAAAGAAAATATCATAATTTAATTTTCCAAATATAACAATTATATTAAAAAATATGAAAAATATAAACTTATTAAGAAAATATCTCAATTCTAATAGAAAACATCCATATCAAATTTTCCAATATAACAATTATATTAAAAAATTAATTTTAATTCTATTAGGAAACAACCTAATCAAAATTTTTAAATATAACAATTATATTCAAAATTAATTAAGATGCATGATGATGCTTAACCTATGGTGGGGTTTTTGACGGGATTTTAATCGAAATGGCATACTTTATGCAACAAACAAACAATTTAAAAAATACATCTCATGCATAATTAAATTAAAACAAGCAAAATTGACCAACATATTTGGCATATCCTATGAAATTGAAAACAATTTAAATTATAATAATTTAAATCCAAGACATATCTTGGTCTTCAATATCTTTTCGTTTCTTGTATCATTACAAATTAAGATTTCAATTTCAATTTCACGCTACTTATCCAATTTTAAAAATAATTGAAATCATATTTCAATTTCACACAGCTTATTTTTAAATACAATCTCAAAATAAATTGAAATCTAATTTTAATTTCACATTGCTTATTTTGATTTTCAATATAAAAAATAATTGAAATCAAAATCCAAATTTCAATCCAATTTCTTTTCTCTTCATAATTATCTCAAGAAAATTGAAATATTGCATAGGCCCAAGCCCAACAATCTTTCATTTATTCTTTTGACTTCAATTTTAGATTCACACGTGGGCAATTTCGATGCAAAAATCCAATAAAGCAACAACCACATAGTGACAAAATTGTCATCTATTTAGAGGGAGAGTAATGATGTTTTTTTGTTTTTTTTAATTCTCCTTTCTCTCTCCAAAAATACAAGGATATTGAAAATAAAATTATACAGAATCCTAAGCCTTTTAAGTTTTACAAAATATTTAATAAAAGCAATAAATCTATATGCCAAATAGCCTAAACAATCAATTTGCAAACCACATATCACATACATGCAAAATTAAAATACCCACCATCACAAAACTTTAATTCTAAATAAAACTCAAAGGTTGCTCTGATACCAATTGAAGGAATGAACGTTTTACTCCGCAGCGGAAGCATTGGATTGTCTTTGATTTTATTTAAAATTAAACTAAAAGTTAAGGTTAAGCAAACTTACTTAGAGTAAATATGGAGATTTTCTAGCGGATGTTTATCTTCTCTATAAAATCTTCCTGACTATGACTCGAACACAAGACCAAGGCTTGTGGGAGCCTCTTGAAAGAAAATCCACAAGGGGTTGGAGAGAAAGAGGTATAGAGAGAATTATCTAATTCTCTATTGCGGAGATATGTGTTATGTCTAATGGCTCAACCCAAGGGTCCTATTTATAGAGACCAAGGGAAAATCTTTGCTAATATTAAAATATTATATTTTAATATCTTATATATTAAAATGTATCTTATATTTATTTGAATCTCATTCAAATCTCCTACGATATTTATTTATTTGAATCTTATTCAAATTCTATAAATATCTTTTATTTAATGTATCTAATATACATTAATTATTTGAAAATTTAATGTATCAAATACAATAAATATATTTTCCTCTTATATATTTAATATATCTAATGTATTAAATATTAATTTGAACATTTCAAAATTATCTTTCAACTAAATTGATCTCTTAGTGTTACTATGAGCTAACAAGGGGACCTTATGTACCTACATAATATATCCTCCAATGATACAAAATAAATTAATTAAACTCTTTAATTAATTAATTTTTATTCATTAATTATAGGTCACTCCACTATAGACCTAGAGTTGTACTCTTATGCACTGTAGGACAAGTTGTGTCCATAGATATAATTATTACATGCAAGTCGATCCTTCACGAGTTGTTCGTAATTACAGCTGGGTCAAAAGTCCGTTTTACCCCTATAATTACATCTTGCACCCTAAGTACCACTGATCCTCTAATGAACAATTGTTTTATAATTTAATTATAAACTAAGTCCCTCTTGGGCCAGTGAGAGGGTGGGGCCCCATTGTTCAAGTCCCGAAATCAGCACTTAAGGGAACTACTCATCTACTAACCTATATGGGAAGGAGTGAGTTCCATCTTGTGAGATAATGTTCCCAGCTCCCTATTTGGTCAAGTCCCCAAAATGGTAGGCATATTGAATCAGTTGTTGGGTTTATGTCCTAAAACTCGTGGTTTGTAAACTGAATGTATATTCTATTATGCAATAAAGATTTTATTAAGATTTATTCAGTAAAGGTGTTATTGAATAAAGTGAATTGCGTCATTTTAACCCAAATCCAATAAATTAAGAACCCTTGGCTATAGTATGTATACTTGAAATTCATGTGGAGACATGAATATGGATCAAGTTCGAGTAATAGCCAAAATGGTCTATTGTATAGGGATAGGGCTGGGTACCTTATCTTGGGGACACTATGGATGCAGCCCACTTTGTATAGTACAAACGATGTGATCCTAAATCGTTCATGTGGAGACATGTGAGTGGGGGCATCCTATGCAATGAGTTTACATAAGACCGGACCACGAAATAGTCACTTAGACTTTTTAACTCCGTTTACTGTCATAACTGACTATTTCATATGATGACCTAGGTAACTCGATCTTAATCCTGAGCACGCTAGAAACTCCTGTTTATTCGAGAATATCTTTTGATTTGCATGGGTGAGAGTGGCTTGAGATTGCCAACTCAATAAGCCTCCCATTTTGGGGATAAGACCGGGTAGATAGCTGGGGACATGTCCCGCGAGAAGGAATTCACTCCTACCGGCTTTAGGGTTTAGTAGACAGGTTGTTCCCTTAAGTGCTGACTCCGGGTCTTGAACAAGGGGCCCCACCCTCTCATTGGCCTGAGAGGGATTCAGTTTGCTGATTGTACCATAAACCAATTGTTCATTAGAGGATTAGTGGGACTTGAGGAACAATAAGTAATTACAGGGGTAAACGGTTTATTAGACCCAGCTGTAATTACGAACAACTTGTGAAGGGTCGACTAACTAATCATGGTTATATCAAATGGACATAAATATATCTACAGTGAGGAAAGTGCAGCCGTTGGGCTTTAGTGGAGTGTCCCGACGGTTAACGAATGTTGATTAGCTTGGCTAAAGAGTTTGGCCAGTTAGTCTCATATCGTTGGAGCTCATGATCCATAGGTCCATTAGGTCCTCCTTGCTAGCTTGAACTAAGCCTTGTAACAGTATGAGAGAAAAGAGTTTGAATTGTTCGAATTCGTTTTTTTGAGTAAACGTTAATTATATGCGATATACTTAACGTATCATAGTTTAATTATGAATTAAACTATGAGGAAGAGAGATGGACATATTCAAAATGATTTAAATATGGGTCGGTCTAATACATGAATAGGGATTCAAGTTCGAGAGGTCGGTTTTGAGATCGGGATTTGATCCGATTATTTAATTAATATTTGATATTAAATTAAATAATTAAAATAATTAATTAATTATTAATTAATTTTGTTTAAAATTAATTAATAATTAATTTTAAATTACATAATTGAATTTCAAAGTGGGAAATGTTGAAGTTTGTGGTGGTTGTATGACTAACCTCTCTCAAACTCAAAATTCACCAAAATTGGACACCTCTTTGATGACTAACCTCCTTGCTTATGTGTTGTCATATTTAGCAAGCTTGATGAAGCTTGTTAATGGCTTTAATTACCAATGAAACACAAGGGATTTGGAGATTTTGAAAAAAATATTTTTGCAGATTTTTACAGACCTTTTCTATCTCTCTCTCCAAATTCTCTCAAACTAGGATCCCACAATCCGTTCCAAGGCCTGAGGATAGTAGGGAAGACACTAGAGGTGGTTCATGAAGTGTTCATGCTTAGAAATTTGCAACGGGTTTGGAGAATTTGAGCTTCAAAGGTTAGTTTTCTTATACTTTGTTTTTCGATTTTTGAGCATGCTGTTTGTTTAATTAAATTGATGTAATTAGAGTGCTTAAGATCCAAAATTTCTTCCGCTTTTGTGATATTAACTCTTTCAATTGGTATCAAAGCAAGTTTTGAGCACTCAATTTGCATCAATTTGAGCTTGGTGGGTATGATTTTGAAATCGAATTTTCTGAGTGTCTAAAGTGGTACTTTCGGATTTGGCATCAAAATTGAGCTTCAATTTATAGTCCGCTTTGTAATTGCCCAAGCGTGTATGGGCTTTAATGTGTGACGAAGAGTCTGTAAAAAATTTGAAGTCATTAGAGTCCATATAGGCTTCCAATTTGAAGTGAGAAGGTGAAGTGTTCAAGCTGGAAAACAGAGGCAGAAGCTGCTGTAATTTTTTATGCCCAGACAGAGAAGCGGTTCGGTTCGTGGGTTTTCGGTCTGGTTCAGGCTGGGATCAAACCGGTTCTGCACTCTCCAGCCTCTTAGGGTTCGGTTCATCTTTGGTTCGTTTCGGTTCAGGTGAGTTTGGCCTGGTTTTGCCCTTTTGAAGCTCAATTTTGCTGGTTTTGGGCCGGTTCAAGCTTTTTCAAGCTAGTTCGGGGCACTTCCAAGGGTTCGAAAGCGTCTTAACCTAATTTTTGAATTATTCTTGTAATAATTTAGTTGTTTGCTTGCCCATGATGCCAAAACCGGTCTACTTTAGTGTGTTTAATTATTTTTGCATTATGAATGTATGCTTTAATTAAATCCCTATTTGTATATGCATAAAGTATGCCATATAGATTTAAAATCCCACCATAGGAAGCATGCTCCATGCATTGAAAGTATGTTATAAGTGTTATAATGTATAGTATGCATGTTTAGAATTTCATAAGTATTAATATAAGAATTGTATTAATTTTATGAAATAGGTGTTGTATGTTTTAAGTATAATTAATATAACTGTTATATTAATTAAAAATAAACATACAACTTATAGTTGCCTTAGTAGAGTATAATCGTTATATTCAATTCATGATGTATGTTATAGGTTGTCTTTATTTTATATGCATTATAAAATGAGATAGTCATTTAAAAACTATAACAAATATAAAGGCATACTCACTTAGGGTTAACGAATTCCAAATGTGATTAGGAATTAGGACCCGATCCGTTTTAATAATTAAAATAGGTTGACAACTTGTAAAACTAAGGTTACAAGAGAACTCACCCGGTGAGATCCTATCTAAGGCTGGGGGTATTTAAGTTGACGGTTTACGGAACACCTCCTACCTGGGGATCGATCCGGTACTTGAGTTGAGTTAACCCAATTTTATGAGCATGCACGTGTGAAATGTGAGGTTTTAAAGCATTTATCACCTAGACATTGTAGGTAAAATCCTTTTCTTGGACAAATTACCTGGACTTAGGTTATATTGATTTAGCCGGAATATGCCTAAGTAAAAAGTATACCCAAACCGTCTAAAATACTTAGTGGGAGTAAAAAAGTATATATGATATATCAATTTCCTCTTACGCTTTCTGCGAAATTCACATCGTGAGATTCATGCTTGGCCTCGAATGTCAATAGGGCATCCCCATTCGGATGGTGCTTGCATGAATCAAGAGCAAGGTGAATGGAGAAAGTATTTATTGTAAGTGTGAGAAGGAAGTGTGTCAACACATCCTACGGTCTCCTCCATTAGGTTAGACCGTTAAATTCTCATGTTTCGCCTGCAGGTTGCCCGTAGTAGCACCATCCATTCGGAGGGTCGTAACATGGGAGTCATAACAACTCAAACTCCATAAATGGATAGGGTCTCCTAGGTCCATTCCCAACATTGTCTTTTCCATTCGATAACATTGTTGGGGCTGACCTCTGAGGTCTGAAAATGGCGGGTCACACTTACAAGATTTACTAAAGTGTTAGTAAATTCTTGACCGAAGTAGCGATAACTAAATACTATAGGAATAAGAGTTATTCCGGTATTAGTAGTTAGTCAAGAACGTCTTGGTTCAGTAAAGGAGTGATTGACTGCCCCTTGGTAGCAGTTGCTCTGACTCATTGAAGTATCGTTGCAAAAACAATAATGAGTTTATGGGTACATTATTACTTTTGCTAAATAGAATTGGATGGGTTAAAAGCAATTCACTAATAGAATTTGTTCTTTTTCAGCATGTCGAGCTCTTTTATTCAATTACTCGCCTCTGATAAATTAAACGGCGATAACTATGCCACCTAGAAATTGAACTTGAATATGATTCTTGTTATCGATGATCTAAGGTTCGTCTTAACGAAGGAATGTCCTCCCCCTCCCAGCTCGTCTGCAACCCGAATTGTTCGAGATGCATTTGAAAGGTGGACTAGGGCTAATGATAAGGCTCGGGTCTACATCTTGGCCAGCATATCTGATGTGTTAGCTAAGAAACATGAGAGGATGATCACCGTGAAGGAGATCATCGAGTCATTCCAGGGGATGTTTGGACAACCGTCCTAATCGATCCATTATGACGCCCTTAAATACGTTTACAACTCCCGGATGAAGGAGGGAACTTCTGTTAGGGAGCATGTCCTTAACATGATGGTCCACTTCAACGTGGCAGAGGTGAACGGTGCTATCATAGATGAGAAGAGTCAGGTTAGTTTTATCATTGAATCTCTTCCAAAGAGTTTCCTGCAGTTCCGCACCAATGCGGTAATGAACAAAATAGAGTATAACTTGACCACTGTTCTCAACGAGCTTCAGACTTACCAATCCCTAATGAAATCAAAGGGACAAGAGAAAGAGACAAATGTTGTCACTTCAAAGAAGTTCCAAGGAGAATCGTCCTCAAGAACTAAGTCTGGTAAAGGGAAGGGAAAAGCTCTTGCCATAAGCAAGCGCAAGGCTAAAGCCGTAGATAAAGGAAAATGTTTCCACTGTGGTGTAGACGGGCACTTGAAAAGGAATTGCCCAAAGTACCTTGTAGAGAGGAAAGCTGAGAAAGAAAAACAAGGTAAATATGATTTACTCGTTATTGAAACATGTGTGTTCTTCTTTTCAGAAAACTAGTTCCTTGCAGCAGCTTGGAGATGGTGAGACAACTCTCAAGGTTGGAACAGGAGAGGTTGTCTCGGCCAAAGCAGTGGGAGCAGTGAAGTTGTTCTTTAGAGATAGGTTCATTTTGTTAGAAAATGTACTCTTGGTTCCTAGTATAAAAAGGAACCTTGTATCTATATCTTGTTTACTTGAACATATGTATAAAGTATCTTTTGATCTTAATGAAGTGTTCATTTGCAAAAGAGGTATACGAATATGTTCTGCTAAACTTGAAAACAACTTATATGTGTTAAGACCAACATAGACCAAAGCTATTTTGAACACCGAGATGTTTAAAATAGCTGAGACTCAAAACAAAAGGCAGAAGTTTTCTCCGAGTACCTATCTTTGGCACTTGAGACTAGGCCACATTAATCTCAATAGGATTGGGAGATTGGTTAAGAGTGGTCTTCTAAGTCAGTTAGAGGATAACTCCTTACCACCATGTGAGTCATGTCTTGAGGGAAAAATGACCAAAGGACCTTTTTCTGAAAGAGGTTATAGGGCCAAAGAACCCTTGGAACTCATGTATTCGGATCTCTGTGGTCCTATGAATGTCAAAGCACGAGGAGGGTATGAATGCTTCATCAGTTTCATTGATGATTATTCTAGGTACGACTATCTTTACCTAATGCATCATAAGTCCGAAGCCCTTGAAAAGTTCAAGGAGTATAAGGCAGAGGTTGAGAACACATTAGGTAAGACAATTAAAACACTTCGATCAGATCGAGGTGGAGAGTATATGGATTTGAGATTAAAGGACTATATGATAGAACATGGAATCGTATCCCAACTCTCAGAGCCCGGTACATGATAATTCTCATTTATGAGAATTATTTGGCCTTTATACTTAGTTATTCTTGTTATTTTATGTGTGTTATTAGATAAAAAGGCTAGCAAATAGTTGGTTTAAATTGAATTATTGTTAGAAGCCTTTTAAATTAAGTAAATGGAAAAAAGAAAGCAAAAGAAAATGAAAACCATGCTTACTTGATGTTTTTGTGCAGGAATTTGAAGAATGCAACAGAAATGCAATTGCATTGCAATTGCAATTTTGATAGATCTAGAAATTAAAGGAAAATCTACAAATCTCCTAAAATCTAGGAATTTTGTAAGATATTGGCTCCACGATTTTAGCTGTGATTTTGGCCATCATTGTGCATCATTCAAGAAGGAAACCCTAGCCCAAATCTTCTATAAAAATGGGAGGAGAAGCCACGAGAGGAGGAATCCGTTTACTGCCGTTTTCAACCTCAAGAGTTGCTGTTTTCACGATTTTCTGCTGCTTTCTGCTGTATTTGCTGCTGTTTTCTGCTGTATTTTCTACTGTATTTTCTGTTGTTTTTAAGATTAGTTGCTGCTGTTTTTTTTTATTTATTTTTCCAGCCGATTGAGCTTCAAAATTCGATCCTTCCTCAACGAAAGTTGAAGGAAGTAAAGACTCGATTCCCTTTGAGAAAAGTGGAATTGAGTCGATTGAAAGAAAAGTAAGAAAGGCGTTTATTTGTCGTTTTTCTAAGAGTTTATTTTCGACACTATCTAAGTTTATTTGATTCAGTTTTAGGGATTTCGTTGCTGCTGTAATTTTGACTTTTTAGTTGTAATTTCGTGATTCGAACGAGTTGTTAAAATCCATTTAAGTTTCAGCATTGAGTTTATTTAGCTTAATAAAATTTCCAGTTTATTCTATTCTTTTCTTTTTACCCAAGTTCATTCTAGTTTAAGTTCTTAAGTTTGGGTTAATTTATTTTCATTATTACATTCTAATTTTTTCCCTTCTTCCTTTTAAATTCAATTATGTGTTTTTATTACTTTAAAACTTTATTTTTCGATTTTTCTATGATGAGCTAAATTTTCTTAGGGGTTCAAGTTGGTGAAAGCCCTAAGGAAAAATGTAAAAGCTCTAAAGCATAACCAATCTAGCTAGCATGTGAACTTTGTTTGCTTTTGTTGAATTTAGATCTGGGTAAATCTAGTCAGTCAACTAGTGATTGCTTGTCAAGCTTGAACTTAATATCGAAAGAATTAAGGGAAGCCGATGTCACAAAAGCAATGGAGGAAAAGGCTTAGAAATAAGTTCTTAACATCGACCCTAGACATAGGGCGAGACTCCAAAACCACTAGAGTTGTGTGCGAAAGTATCTAAGTTAGATTAGCCATAGACATATAGGTTTAATCACTTAGTCTCCTAAAGATTTTGAATCAAAATTGAATAGGAGTTGAACTCGGTTTACTTAGTCTTCACATGTTTAGTCAAGATTGCAATTGCAATTGAATAGCATTCTTCCAAAGGTGCTTGAATCACTTGAATCCCTATTTTAACTCATTGATTTTTTACTTATTTTTCACTAACAAACCAACCTCTTATATTTTTACATCTTCGGTTACAGCAATTGCATTTTGCGAACAAATTTTGTGTCTTCTCAGTAGATTTTGTTAAAACCCGTTCCCTTGGGTACGATACTCTGGAATACTCCAATTTTTATTACTTCGATCACGTGCACTTGCGTGTTGTAGCAAAAGCTAGCGATCAAGTTTTTGGCACCGTTGCCGGGGAACGGCATTTTCAATAAAATTTATTTTAGACACAAATTGTGAGCAGATTGCAATTCGATTGCAATTGTATTGCAACTCGACTGCAATTGCATAGCAATTGCAATCTTTCTATTGCAAGAAGTCCAAACGAGATTTGCAAGTACTTGTAGGTTGAGTTTAGTGCATGCAAAAAGAGCCTTGTCTCTAGGAGCTTGATCCTGAAATAGAGAAAACCTTCCACCGACGTCGTAGACAGCAAAGGAGGAAGAAGAAGGAATTGCAGGAGTTGATCGCATAGGAAGTTCGTGAGAAAACGACCCTACAGGAAGTACAAATGGATCCACCTGTAGCTGATCCTCAAGCAAATCCAGCAAATGGAGGAAATCCACAAAATGCAAATAATATGCAACAGCAAAGGGGAATTCCTCCAGCAAATCCCATCTTCATTGCAGAAGAGAGGGATAGAGCGATAAGAGACTATGCAGCTGCCACTTTTCAAAATTTGAATACAGGAATTGCAGAACCCAATATCGAGGCCAATCACTTTGAGCTAAAACCAGTGATGTTCTAGATGCTTAATGTAATGGGCCAATTTGCAGGACTGCCCAATGAAGATCCCCACAAACACATCAAGATGTTTCTCAGAATTTGTAATTCATTTAAAATGAATGGGATCTCGAGTGAGACGTTGCGCCTGAAATTATTTCCTTTTTCTCTACAGGGAAATGCAGAAGCATGGTTAGACTCATTCCCTCCTGATTTCATAAGAACGTGGGACGAGCTAGTTGAGAAGTTCCTTCTGAAATACTTTCCCCCCACAAAGAACGCGCAGATTAGAGGAGAAATAATCACGTTCAAACAAGGAGTAAATGAAGGAGTAGACACCGCATGGGAATGTTTCAAGAAGTTGGTGAGGAGATGCCCACATCATGGCCTGCCAGCTTGCCTTCTGATAGAACATTTCTACAATGGATTAACACAAGCATCAAAGACTCTGGTAAACGCATCAGCCAATGGCTCATTATTGACTAAGACGGTGAATGAAGCCAACGAAATTCTGGATGCTATGGTCTCAAACAATAGTTAATGGGGAGAGGATGAGTCTCACAACACTAGAAATGTCGCAGGAATGCATGAAGTAGATTCAATAGTAGGGTTAAGCGCACAAATAGTTGCAATGAACAACACATTGAAGAACCTTGCATTAGGAAATCAAGCTCCAATTGCAGCCATAAATCATATTCCTAACCCTACTTGTGTTTATTGTAATGACAATCACAATTTTGATAACTGTCCTTACAATCCTGTTTCTGTGTATTATGTAGGGCAAAACAGATAGAACCCATATTCGAAGACATACAATCCAGGATGGCGGCAGCATCCTAATTTCTCCTGGAGTGGACAAAATGCAGGAAACTCAAGTCAGAATCAATATGTGAAACAGGGAACGCCACAAGGATTCAACAATCAGCCGCAACAACAATACACACAGAAGATTGCAAATCCAATGCAACAATAATCGACAGTACAGGGTCCATCACTAGAGAATATGATGAAGGAGTTCATAAGCAAAAATGATTCCATCAGGCAGAGCCAAGCCGCCATCATTCAGAGTCAAGCTGCATCTCTGCGCAATCTTGAAATACAGGTTGGACAACTGGCAAATGAGATGAAGCATAGGCCACAAGGGACGCTACCAAGTACCATAGAGAATCCACAACGCGAGGGCAAGGAGCATTGCAAGGCGATCACCTTAAGGAGTGGGCTAAATTATGAGGGCCCACAGATGCCGACGGAACAAGAAAGAGCCAAGAAGACCAATAGTTCTGAAGAAGAAAATAAGGAATGCAAAGAAGAGAAAGCCCAGGGACCAATTGAAGAAAAATCAGGTGAAGCGACAGAGGAAGTAATCGCTAAGCACCCAAAAGAGGAAAAGAAAATTTCAACAGCAACGGAGTCTACTTCAACCAATCAGGAGTACAGACCACCACCACATTTCCCCCAGAGATTCAAGAAAAAGAATCAAGATGCTCAATTTAACAAATTCTTAGACATCCTTAAGCAACTCCACATTAACATTCCGTTAGTGGAGGCGCTTAAACAGATGCCTAATTATGTTAAATTTCTGAAAGATATCTTAACAAAGAAGTGCAGGTTGGGAGAATTTGAAACTGTGGCTCTTACAGAAAATTGCAACGCTTTAATCACAAGTAAATTGCCACCAAAACTGCGAGATTCAGGGAGTTTCACAATCCCTTGCATGATTGGAAGCACAGATGTAGGAAGGGCGCTATGCGATCTAGGAGCAAGCATCAACCTAATGCCACTGTCAGTTTTCAGAAAACTAGGAATTGGCTAGGCCAGACCGACAACGGTAACATTGCAACTGGCAGATAGATCAATAGCTCGACCAACAGGGAAGATTGAGGACGTGTTAGTAAAAGTAGATAAATTCGTCTTCCCTGCCGACTTCATCATCCTTGATTGTGAAGCTGATAGAGAAGTCCCAATCATTTTGGGAAGGCCTTTCTTAGCAACAGGTAGAACATTGATCGATGTGCAAAAAAGAGAACTCACAATGAGAGTTAACGACCAGCAAATCACCTTCAATGTTCTCAATGCATTGAGATATCCAGGGGATTTAGAAGAATGTTCGAGGATTGAGGTTGTAGATTCTTTGCAATTGCATGAGTTTCAGAACCAATTAGAAGAAAAAGAAAGCGATGATGAAGAGAGTGATGAAGAAGGAATAACAAGTCAAGATGAAGAATAAGACGTTGCTTATATCAGCCCTTTGAGATCATCAGAAGAAAAGGCAATTCAAATTAAGCCATCTATATTGGAACCGCCCGCTCTCAAGCTTAAACCTTTGCCATCCCACCTAAAATACATCTTCCTTGGGAAGGATGAAACACTGCCCGTGATCATCTCATCCACTCTCAATGACCAAGATGAGTTTTCCTTGTTACAGGTCCTTACACGACATAAAAAGGCGATCGGCTGGGCAATTGCAGATATTAGAGGCATCAGTCCTTCATTCTGCATGCCAAGTTGTTTGAGTTCATACTAGTGTTTCTTTTTGGAAAAATTCACCAAAGAAATTAGAAAGGTTTGAGGAAACTACTCGTTAGTTGAATGTTCATGTTGGAAGGAAGTTAGCACTTGTCCTACTAGATGGAATTCTACCTATTTCATGTGTTAGCTACTGCTTTGGAATATAAGATTGTTTTTCCTCGATTAAAACAACAAGAGTCAAAATACAAATGTTTGCCTTTGGATAAAGATTGAGTATTGGCAAAAGAAATATGCAAAAAGCTGAAATTATTTTATCATGTGACTAAAACATTTTATGGATCCAAATATCCTACTACAAATCTCTTTTTTCAAAAATTTGTCAACTGAAATTGGCTATCTCTTATTGGACGAAATCTAACTTTGAGGAGATAAAAGTTATGGCTTCAAATATGACACAAAATTTGAGAAGTATTGGAAGACAATTCATGGGGTAATGGCCATGTCGACAGTCTTAGATCCACGTTACAAGATGAAATTGATTAAATTTTACTTCCCTCGAATTTATGGAGATAGTTATTTCCTTGAGGTGGAGAAGATAAAAAAAAATTGTTCAAATTTGGAGAAATATTTATCATAATCTTGATCATTCCAAACAAGATAAAGCATCGAATGTGGAAGACTTTGGAGATGTTTTCGATGATCATGACTTGTTTGTATCAAGATCTAATACAATGAATTCGAAGTTGCAATTTGATGCATACTTAGAGGAAACTGTTTTACCTCGATCATTTGATTTTGAAATTCTAAGTTGGTGGAAATTGAATGGAGTCAAATATCAAAATTTACAAGCAATTACTAGAGATATATTGGCCATCCCATTATCTACTGTTGCATTAGAGTCTGCATTCAGTACATGTGGTAGAATTGTGAGCCCACATCATAATAGACTTCATCCGAAAACATTAGAGGCTTTGATGTGTGCTCAAAATTCGATTATAACTGAGGTTTTGATAGGTATATATTGTTATTTAATATATTAAGCAATATTCTCTTATATGTTAAATGTGTGAAAAATGAAGGTTCTAACATTAGAAAATAAATAGTCATACATTTGGCTACTATTTTAGTGAATAAATGAATGTTTCACTCCGCAGTGAAAGTATTGGATTATCTTTGATTTTATTTAAAATTAAACTAAAAAAAATAAGATTAAGCAAACTTACTTGAAGTAAATATGGACATATTTTTGGTGGGTCTTTATCTCCTCCACAAAGTTTCCTAGCTATGACTCGAACACAGGACCAAGGCATGTGGGAGCCATTTGAAATGAAAATTCACAAAGGATTAGAGAGAAAGAGATCTAGAGAGAATTCTCAAATTCTCTATTGAGGAGATGTGTGTTATGTCTAATGGCTCAACCCAAGGATTATATTTATATAGACCAAGGGAAAATCTTTGCCATAATTAAAATATTATATTATAATATCGAATATATTATATTAAAATATCTCTTATACTTATTTGAATCTCATTCAAATCTCCTACGATATTTATTTATTTGAATCTTATTCAAATTTTATAAATATTTTTATTTAATGTATCTAATATACATTACTTATTTTAATATTTAATGTATCAAATACAATAAATATATTTTCCTCTTTTATATTTAATATATATAAGATATTAAATATTATTTTGAACACTTCAAATTAAATATTAATTTGAACATTTTAAATTTTTCTTTCAACTAAATTAATCTTTTAGTGTTAATATGAGCTAGCAATTGGACCTTATGGACCTACAGATTATAAGCTCCAATGATACATAAATTAATTAATTAAACTCTTTAATTAATCAATTTTCATTCATTAACTCTATGGTCCCTCCACTATAGACATAGAGTTGCACTCTTATGCACTGTAGAATAAGTTATGTTCATGGATATAATCACTACATGCAAGTCGATCCTTCATGAATTGTTAGTAATTACAGTGTGGTCAAAAGTTCGTTTTACCCCTATAATTACATCTTGCACCTTAAGTACCACTGATCATCTAATGAACAATTTGTTTATGATACAACCATAAACTAAGTACCTCTCGAGCTAGTGAGAGGGTGCGGCCCCATTGTTCAAGTCCTGAAATCAGCACTTAAGGGAACTACCTATCTACTTACACTATATGGGAAGAAATCAATTCCATCTTGTGAGATTATGTTCCCATCTTCCTACTTGATCAAGTCTCCAAAATGGTAGGCGTATTGAATCAGCTACAAAAGTTACTCTCACCCATTCAAATCAAAGGACAAACCCTCACAAGCTGGAGTTCATAACTCACTGAGGATTAAGATTGAATCATCTTGATGAAATATTAATCTTCTCACTTAACGGATTTATAAAGAGAGATTAAATATTTTGTAGTCCAGTCTTATACAAACTCATTCTATAAGATAGCCCCACTCATGTGTCTCCACATGAACGATTTGGATCAAATCATTTGTAATTATTACAAAGTAAGTCGTATCAATAGTGTTGCCAGGATAAGGCACCAAACCTTACCATATACTATGACCATTTAGGTTATTTCTTGAACATGATCCTCCTGTGTGTCAACCACATACTGTTCAAGATTACACTAATAACCTTGAATTTTTCATATAATGGATAATATTATATTGCAATAAAATAATCAAAATTATTATTAATTATTAAATAAATCATTAATTACGAGGCTTTAGGGCATAAGTCCCAACAATCTCCCACTTGCACTAAAGCCGGCGAGACATGTATCCTAGGCATGTCTGAGATGAAACATGTCTCGTAATCCTAGATATTCTAGGTGACCCTCAAACACTTTAGCATGGAGAGTCTCTTTATATAGATCGAAAGGACTACCGTTAAAAGCCATCTTGGTCACTACCATGATGCTTTCTCTCTCAAAATATGATTCCCTATACATTGGTGTTTTCTAATTTCCTTAATATTAGTCTTTGCACCACTATTATCATAATAAAGAAAATAGACTAAATCATATCTAAAATACCTTTTAGATTTTTAGGAAACTATTTGAGTCATACAAGTCATTTTGTTGCTTCACGAGCAAAAAAAAATTAACTTGTATACCATACTCCACCACCTAAGGTAAAATTTATCTTTACATAGATTTCTTAAATCTTTGTAAGAATGAGTGTATCTTGCAAAGATCAAATCTTTAAGTCCATGCAAAAAAATTTCTCATTATCCATAGATAATTTGAGAAATTTTTTAATTTTCTACTCAATGGTCATACCATTCGTTTAATTGATATATGCTAACCAATTGTATACTAAATATTCAGTCTCATTGATGTATATCATATACTCTCTTAGGATACTCTTCCTTAGACATAAATATCAAATAACTGACAACAATTTTGTCAATATAAGATGTTTGAGACAAAATTAACATTTTGTCCTTAAAATCTCAATTTTGGACATGTAAAATATATTGAGTCATTCCAAATCACTCATTTGGAATTGGTTACATAGTCAACCTTTTATGTTAAATAGACATCTTACATCATTCATAATGAGTAAAATATCATTAATGTAAAACATGAGAAAAATCCACTAGCCAATTAATGATTTTCTTGTCTATATAAGCTTCATTAATATTTATCCAAAGTCATAGGTTTTGATACTTTTATCAAACCTTATATTCACATATCTAATGGTAAAATTCATTTCATAAATGAACCTTTACTATTTCGCAAACCTTTTGCTTTTGATCTTTGAAAATAAACATCTCTGACTGTTTTGTGTAGATGCATCATCTAAGATTTCTTTTCATAAAAGAATTCAAAATATTCATTTTTTAGATCACATATTCAACAATGAATTAAATAATGCTTACAAACTTCAGTATGGCAACAAGTTAGAAAATTTACTCGCATTTTACTTTCTCTTATTAGGTTTAACCCTTTTCCATTAGTCTCACTTTGCGGGCAATAAGCCTTCAACTTTGTCATCTAACATGACAATTTGGGCTTCAATTAAGTCCTTGTAAAGGTTAAGCCATCTCATAACTCTCCCACTATGATGAGGCTTATCCAATTCATGACTAGGATCCATTTGACTTTCAAATGTAATTAAATTGTTAACAGCTTTTGTTAACTATTTAGTGGCTTCACTTGGAACCAATTTATTAACACTATCTCACCTTATTAAAGGTTTGTAGTCTTTTATTGAGTGGGACCAAGTTACAAGGGGTGTTGAAGGAGAGTGTGGTTGATAGAGTGATTGAGAGTCCAAGGGTTATGGCAAAAAAACCACGTCAAGTAAGCTTTCTCACTCGTCTCTTCCTTTTTCACTCGACGTGTGTGTTGGTTCTAGGGATAAGAAGAAAAATGAAGACAATGAGAAGAGAATTGAGAAGAAAGATGAGAAGCTGAAAGAAAACAGTTTCCAAGAGTTTTCTAGAAGAGAGGATAGAGAGGCATCAAGGTGTAGAATGATAGATTGGGGAGCACACATTAGTCCTTTTAGGAGGCATGGTGAATGCCATACGTTTGACTACAGAGAGTTTCCTTTTCTTCAATGTTATAATGTTGTTAAATTAGATGCACAATTTGTTGAATTTTTAGAAATGTTCAAAAAAAATTCATATTAACATCCCTCTTGTAGATGCACTTTCGAAGATGCTGAACTGTGGGAGATTTATGAAGGAGATGCTCTCAAAGAAGAACTTTGAGGTGAACATAGTGCTCAGCTTGTAAGCCTTCTAATGTGTAGCTTAATTTTGTTAAACAATTTGCACGAGGATGTGCATGTGTAAGCAATAATTGCAGCAAGTGATAAGTAAATTATCGTTCTCCACAGGGATTAGTGCAAGAGAATTTAATCATGCTTCAAGGAAATAAAAGCAATAGCAAGTGAATAAAACTCAAAAAATGCTAAAACAAAAAGTGCGAGAAAAACTTGTAACAAGATATGTAAAACACACTCGGATTAAGAATTGTTTGTATTTTCTCGAAATAAGAATACTGTGGAACGAACTTTGCTTCCTCAACCCACACAGCAATAAATATAGAATCCTCCTAGATTTTCAATAATTTGTGGTTTAATTCCCATTAACCCACGCCAAATTAAGCTACTGTAAATGTGCATTAGTGGGTTGTTATCCCTAACCTCCCCACTTAGCTAGCTACTAACCAAAACAAGGAGCTAATGTGGTATTGAGTAATCGGCCTCCCCTATTTTTTCCAAAACTCAAAGAGACAATACCCAAAATGGTTGGCCAAACGAAATCGAGAGTAAACAATAAAAACACTCTAAAACCAGGTCGAAAAGAGCTAAGGAGCCTCAACCCCTTATTTAGATTAATACCACATTCCTAATCCTCACCCAAAGGTGATTTAGTTCATGTTACAAGCTGAAAATAAAGGAAAACTACAGTAAAACACCATAATGTAGGATCTAATTACAATAGAGAAATCAAAAAGTAAAAGAAAACAATAGAAGGGAGAAGAAAAGTCTGAAATAGAAGCTCTTATGATGATTTCTCTTGTCCCCAGCTCTTTTTCTGCTTGGATCTTCTTCCTTTAGCCCCTTTGTTGACTTCTTCCTCTCAAAACTCAATTTCTTCCTCTCAATTAGGTCTCCCCTTTCCTAACGACGACTACTTGTTTTAAATATCAATGCGCATCTCCATTTTAGGGCTAATTAAGTCAGACACGTGACAACTTCTCATTCGATGGATGACATCATTTTGGTTAATTTACGCCTGCTCAACTAATGAATTATTTTCTCATGTGATGTATCACATGTTGTCTTTCTGTAACTCAAAATGCATAATATTTTGCTCCAGTAATTCCTTCGCTCGACAAATGTTCCCTCATAGTTCTGCTGTCAGAGTATTTAAATTACAACCTGCAACACCAAATTAACATAATTTAGTGTTTTTTTAGCTCCATTTATGTAAATACGACAATTAAGAATATC
This sequence comes from Trichosanthes truncata, assembly GCA_033996785.1. NCBI lineage: Eukaryota > Viridiplantae > Streptophyta > Magnoliopsida > Cucurbitales > Cucurbitaceae > Trichosanthes > Trichosanthes truncata. The sequence goes on along the minus strand of MU867261.1, from coordinate 13,939,197 downwards.
TAAAGAAGCTATTCCAATAAACAACAGTTTTAGGGGATTTCAAGCATGGAAATACTAGCATTAAACTCAAATAAAGGAAATTTAGGCATAAAAGACTAGCTAATGACTCTCATTTGGAGAGTTATCACCTGTCTGAGACAAGCACGCCAATTTTGAAGAAGATGATGCCACTAAAACTCAATGATCCAAGGAGTATTACTATTCCCTGTTCAATTGGCAATTTAACTATTGATAGAGCTTTAAGTGATTTGGGGTCGAGTATCAATTTAATGTCTTATTCTATCTACAGGAGACTTGAATTGCAGAAAATTCAACCTACCACGATATCACTTCAGCTCATTAGTCGGTTAATTACAAAACCAAAAGGTATAGTTGAAGATGTACTTGTTAAAGTTAACAAGTTTATTTTTTCTGTTGATTTAGTGGTCCTGGAGTAGAAGAAGATGAAGAGATCCCCATTATCGTGAGAAGATCGTTCTAGGCTACCAGTAGAGCGGACATCAACATGAGCCTGTTGGGATTTATGCCTTAAAGCCTCGTAATTAATGATTTATTTAATAATTAATAATAATTTTGATTATTTTATTTGCAATATAATATTATCCATTATATGAAAAATTCAAGGTTATTAGTGTATTCTTGAACAATATGTGGTTGACATTCGGGAGGATCATGTTCAAGAAATAACCTAAAGGATCATAGTATATGGATAAGGTTGGGTGCCTTATCTTGGTAACACTATTGATACGACCCACTTTGTAATAGTTACAAATGATTTGATCCAAATCGTTCATGTGGAGACATGTGAGTGGGGGTATCTTATACAATGAGTTTGTGTAAGACTGGACCACGAAATATTTATTCTCTCTTTATAAATCCGTTAATTGAGAAGATTAATATTTCATTAAGATGATATTATGTGACTCGATCTTACTCTTGAGTGAGTTATGAACTCCTTGTAACGAACTTAACAACTGGACAACCTAAACACGAAAGCACAACTGAGTTACCTCGCTCATGCCCGAAATTTTGGCAGCATGACAGCGTAACTATGAGAAAACAAAAATTTACAAAGACTTGCTAGGATTAACAACACTTCTATATCATCAGAGAAACTACTCAACATCCATGAAACTATAATATATTATGCTGAGCTAAACAAACAGACAATAGAATCTAAGAAATTCGAACCAAATAGAAGGAAATGAAAGAAGAGATTTAAGATTTATAGACCAACCATACAACAAAGAACAAAGGTACAAATCTAAAAGCTAAAACAAGGAAAGGAAAATTGGTGGTGTCTCTATAGCCTCGTCAAGTCCTCACCTCTGTCACTTGCCTCGTGGTTGTGCACCATCTGCAAGATCACCAACAAAGTAGCACAAGTAAGTATAAACATACTCAGTAAGTAGCCCACTTAAGGGTCCAAAGTTCAAAACAATACAAAGGAGGGCATTGCCCTAACTCACATACTCTAGTCTAGTCTCAAACATTCACCTTAGTTAGCTATGTGCCTACTCACATTACCTCAGGCTCACTCCCCTACGGTATTACCACGTGCTATCATGCGAGTCATGTATCCTAGACTGGTCTAATGCAAAGAAGGAAGGCAACCCTCACGCTCATCACTCTGGGAAAATCGCCCCCTAAGCTAGCATCATTCACGTTCATCACTCTGGGGGAATCACCCCCTATGTTAGCATCACTTAGTGAGGCAACACAACCCTCACACTCATCACTCTGGGAAAATCGCCCCCTAAGCTAGCATAATCACTCACAATGGGGTAATCGCCTCCTAACCTAGCACAATCACTCAATCCTCATGCTCCTCTCAATGGCAGAACCTTCTGGGAATACATGCTCGCATGGGGAAAAAGGTAGGTAGCACTAGCCACAATGCACTTAGATCATCAAGGGATATACCACCCAAGAGAACATAATTCTCACTCTCATCTCAACCCAAGAATCAAATGCATAACCGTAAACATGAACTCAACACCATGCATGCTTAGGTAGACAAGGCTCAAATAAAAGTTCAGAGCAATTCATTCACCACCATTTCCCATATACAGTCAAGAAAACATGCTACATAACCACTCGAGCGAACGTGCTCCATATATAACCAAGCTAAGCATATCCCATAAAATTCTTCTCATACACGGCCTTAATAGGTTAGTCCAAATGGTTATCTACCTTTTAGACCTAAACGAAAGCAACGAACTTGTCCTTTTGCTAGGAAGTTACAAACAGCATAAAGCCCTACGCAACTCATTCCAATGCTAATCCCTTAAACCTGCTAGGAACCATAATGGTCACTATTCTTCCCTTTACCTCCAAGCCCGACTAAACATGTTAAACACAACCAGCGTCCTGAACTACTCTAAACACAACACCATAGGCAAAGATTCTGAACTTGGTATTCCCTTAAGGTGTTCTAGATTGTCAGCTAGCTAGCCTAACAAGTCAAGTTTTCTATACGCAGCCAACCAACCAAGCGTTTCAGGCATATTGTACTCGGACAACATTCAACCATCCCAAACAAGCTTTACTTAATCATCTAGTCCTATAACTCAAGCATTCAGGGTTCCACAGCTACTCTAGATTCCACCGCTTACCATACATCACAAATAGTCCAAACATGCTTGTTTATACAATTTAAACTGACTTCCCACACGTCCATGCTTCATAAAAAAGCCACGATCACAGTCATCCATGCATTTCGAAGTGTTATTCCATAATTAAGCCCTTACTAGCACACAAGGCCAAGTCCCTATACTCTGCTCGCAATCATGACGATTGTAAAATCACTCAACTAGGTCTACAAGTTCCTTTAAATCCCAAGTTGAGGTACAACAAGGTAAATCTCGTTCTTAAGAGATTTACTAAGCAAAACTTCCAACGACCATCATTATTACACGCATACTTCATACTTAAAAGAATTACATCCACGACCACTTAAACATACACCAAACTCAACCATCACAACCTTAGGCAAACTCTTAAAGTACTACACATCCTAATTATAATAAACTCGAAACTTTAAGCCCCTAATTCCATTATTGCCACATAATTAGGCTATTTTCAGCTCAAACAACCTCCACACCGATCACTAAACATTGCATGCTTCATAAATACAATTTTCAGGCAAGCTTTCACAATTCACAAATTTTCAAACATACATTAAATTCAAATAGGAACTTAAAGGGCTTAAATCCAAATGACTACTTACTTTTCAAAAGTGAGTACAAGAGAATTTAAACCTCCTTCACCTAGAAACTCCTTTGCACCATCTAAAGCCACTTCAAAGAGGATAATGCTTAGTAATTGCACACACATGAACTTTAATCAGAACTTCCAAATCTACTTGCAAAACACTTCCATCAACAATCTAAACTTAGCCCTTTAGGCTAGAGAATTTACCCAAATAATTCCAAGATTTAAGGAAACTTGGAACTCGAATTCTTGATCCCAACTCACTAAACAAAGACCTAAAATAATTAATAAACCATCCTAAAATCCAATGATGAGTTCAAACAAGTTGTGACGAAAATTACCCAAGTAAACTTACCAAAAACAGAACCTCCGCTTGCTTGTTTTGATATCGAATTAATCAAAATTCGATAATTTTCCCTCCAATCGCAGTGGGTATTATGGAATAAAATCTAAAACATTGTGGGTTAGTTTAAAATCACCAAATCAGCCATTCAATTCAGTTTTACAACTCATAAATCACTTCGAATCATTTTTGGAACACTTACCCATGAAAAAAGGAGCGTTACCCACTTCGAATCGGAATTGTACAAGTCTGTACAATGCCAGGCTCGCCGAAAATTGACTTCGAAATAGCCTCCTCCCCTGCTAATCTACAAAACCCGCGAGAGAGAGGGAACAGTGGCAAGTGGTAGCTGGACGAACCTACAGGAGGCAGATTCGGTGAGCGACCGACGACAACGCGGCTCTACATTGCAACAGCGTGGCTGTAGCATAGATGTGCAACGCATATGACTTTGCAAGCGGCTGTACGACAGATCGAAGGGGATGGCAGTGTTCGCAATTCTCAAATTTGGACAGCGCGGGCTGCACGCTGCAATAGCTTGATCGCTGAATAACAGAGAGGGAGCTATCGGTTAAAAAAGAAGAAGAAAAAGAGGAAGGAGAAGAAAGAAGAAGAAAGAGGGAGAGAGAAGAGAAATTCTTCTCTTTTTTATTTATTCATTTATTTTTTTAAAACCACTTTTTTTCCCAATTTCCACAAATGCCCTCGAACCAACCTTTTCTTTCCCAATTTTCCCTTTTCATCTTTCTAAATTTCAAATTTAGCCCAACAACCTAATAAACCAAATTTTATATTCCAAAATTTTGAAATTAAGGCCCCTGAATAAGTTGGGCGTTACACTCCTGCTTGTGAGGGTTTGTTCTTTGATTTGCATGGGTGAGAGTGGCTTTTGTAGCTAATTCAATATGCCTACCATTTTGTGGACTTGACCAAATAGGGAGTTGGGAACATAATCTCATCAGATAAAATTCACTCATTCCCATATAGGGTAAGTAGATAAGTAGTTCCCTTAAGTGCTGATTTTAGGATTTGAACAATGGGGCTCCACCCTCACATTGGCCTGAGATGGACTTTGTTTATGGTTGGATCATAAACAAATTGTTCATTAGAGGATCAGTGGTACTTAAGGTGCAAAATGTAATTACAGGAGTAAAACGGACTTTTGACCCAACTGTAATTACGAACAACTCGTGAAAGACTTGTATGTAGTGATTATATCTATGGACACAACTTGTCCTACAGTGCATAAGAGTGCAACTCTAGTTCTATAGTAGAGTGACCCTAGAGTTAATGAATAAAAATTCATTAATTAAAGAGTTTAATTAATTAATTTTGTATCATTGGAGCTTATAATCTGTAGGTCCATAAGGTCCCCTTGCTAGCTCATAGTAACACTAAAAGATCAATCTAGTTGAATGAAAATTTTGAAATGTTCAAATTAATATTTAATATATTAAATATAAAAGAGAAAAATATGTTTATTGTATTTGATACATTAAATATTAAAATAATCAATGTATATTAGATACATTAAAGAAAATATATTTATAAAATTTGAATAAGATTCAAATAAATAAATATCGTAGGAGATTTGAATGAGATTCAAATAAGTATAGGATATATTTTAATATATTAGATATTAAAATATGATATTTTAATTATGGCAAAGATTTTCCCTTGATCTCTATAAATAGGACCCTTGGGTTGAGCTATTAGACATAACACACATCTTCTCAATAGAGAATTAGAGACTTCTCTCTAGACCACTTCCTCTCCAATCCCTTGTGGATTTTCTTTCAAGAGGCTCCCACAAGCCTTGGTCCTATGTTCGAGTCATAGCTAGGAAGACTTTGTGGAGAAGATAAAGACCCGTCAGAAATATCTCCATATTTACTCCAAGTAAGTTTGTTTGATCTTATTTTTTTTAGTTTAATTTTAAATACATTCAAAGACGATCCAATGCTTCTGCTGCAGAGTGAAACGTTCATTCTTTTAGAGCCGAGGTACGTTGAATTTGCAAGTTGGCGATAAGAAGGTAAGGTTTAGGGTTGAACTTGTTGAGGTTTCTCCTTCTGTTGCAGAGAAACATTTTGTTAGGTCGGTTGATGTTAATGTTCATGAGGCTTGTATTGATATACCCTCTTTTGCTTCTTTTGTTATGTCTTTATCTGAGAATCCTAGAGTTAGTAGTGAGATTAATTCTGATGACATGTGTGTTCATTCTATAGCTATTAATAATGTCTTTGTTGATGATTGTTTTGTATTTGAAAATAGAGATGTTGAGGTTGGTTTGTCGTTCACTCTGATTGTATGTTCACTAAGTGTGCATTAAGTGAATCTATTTTTTATGCTAATCGTTTAAGTGAGGGTGTGCAACGTGTTTTGAATATCGAGCATGTTTTGGATGATTTCTGAGAAAATAGTAATTTCTTTAGTTGCCATGATAGCATGTTTGCAAGGAAAGTGAGTTTTGAAAAAAAATGAATTTGAAAATTTGTTTGTAAATGGTTTGATTGATTTGAGTAATGAGCATGGATTTGTTATCCCTTCTCATTTAAGTCCTATCTTGGGTGGGAATCACGAGGAGATGGATGCTTTAGGTGCTCAAGATACTTCTCCTCCTTTTCGTGTTGATCATAATTCTCTCTCTCAGTGTTTGAGTAGTCCTGTTAATGATAAATTTGTCGGAGAATGTGTGGTTGGTATTCAGAATGCAGGAAGAAGGGAGGATGTGAATTTCTTTATCTTTGATCCACCTTGAGAAGTGTTTAGGGAATGTTAAGCTAATGACACTAAACAAGTGCTTCTTAGGAGGCAACCCAAGGGTTCTTTAATTGTTTCATTTGTTTTTGTTGTATTGTTAGCTGAATAAGTGGTTGTTACCTTGATTTTGTGTGTTCAAGAGTTCAAGATTCGCTTTACAGCTCCCTATGGAGGTTGAAGTCACGTGTGCTCATTAGTGGAGGTCTCTTAATTTCAGGGAAGTACCATTACCTTTATTCTTTTCATTTGTCTTCTTTCCATGCCTAATTTGCTTAGGTGTAAACATTGAGGACAATGTTTTGTTTAAGTGTGGGGGGAATGGTGGTATGCTTATGTGAGGGGAGCTTTAGTTTTGTTGATTTTTAGTTGATTTTTGTGCTAAATTTGAAAATTTTGTAGTAAGATTGTGTACTGTAGAGTTGTCTAGGATGTTGCTTGCTGGGGTGATTATGAAATTCTGTGATGTGAGCTCTTTAGTGGATTGTTTTTCTTGATTATGTGAAATTTGAGCATGTTGAGATCCAAGTAATTTAAAAAAATTTCTTTGAAAACTTTGCATATGTTGAGCACTTAGCCTAATGTTGATGTGTTGAACATTTAGAGGAGTGTTATGTTTTTTAGAAGTTTATTGTCACTCCGATAAGCTTAAGTCTTGATTTGTAAGCGTCTTGCGAGATAGTTTGTAATATTGAGCTTATGGGTAAGAAAGGGTGTGTATTTGCCTGGGAAAATGAAAAATGAGCTCAAGAAAAAAAAAAGATTTGTGTGAAAAGAAACTTGTTCTATTCGAAGGTAAAAAGAGCTACCTCTGTCGTGATCAGTCAGGCCATCCATTGAGCAAGTGCTCTAGATAAGGATCCCTGCAATAGAAGTGTGAGAGCTAATGCCCTTGATTGATTATAAAAAGCAAGTGCAGAGGAGTACTACTCCATAGTGATTCAAGCACCTAGCTTTATATTACTCTCTTGATTGTAAGGGATCTGAATTGAGTCTTTCGAGCCAATGTAGGAGAAAGATGAATGGAGAAATTCATATCATTATTCTGGATTAGTAAATGAGTCAATATATAGGCTATGTGCGCACACACACAAAGAATTCAGAGTTTGATTTAAATTGCTCAAGATCCTAGCATGTTCTTATTTCATTGTTCCTTGTTTTCTAATTCCACTGTTGAGACCATTGAGAATTGAGTCACTTATGCATGCAATTTTCTGAGACATTTATCTCTTTAGTAAGAGTTTTATTTTGTTTTGCTCTGGACTAGCAAAAGTGTAAGTGTCTAGCAAAAGTGCAAGTGTGGTGGTATTTGATAACACTAATTTAGTGCTAAAATTTAGCCTTAATTTCTAGCTAATTGTGGTGTACATGAGAGCTATTATGTGGATTATTCGTGTATTTCAGGAAACCGAGCAATTGGGAGCGAAATGAATGAATTTGGAGCTATGTATTAATTTTGGAGCTTAAAGAGATCAATTTTGGACGCAAAGTATGGAGAATGACATTGCACAAGCTATTGGGCCGAGAGGATGGCATCAAGAAACTTGAAATGGCATCAAGATGTTATATTTGCTTATGCAAACTCGAGGGCTAGCATTAAGATGTTGTCATGTGGCGTCTGAATGCTAGAAACAAGTGCACATGAAAAAGTCCATCCGGAGCGTTGCGATGCTGCCCTCAGCATCTCAACACTATCCTGATACCTTATGCAAGTTTATCATTTCGGGACTGAATTAGGGAAGACCAATTTAGGTTTTCAAACCCCTTTTCGATTTCTTACCTTCTTGGGATCGGTGGGGGACGATTGGGAGTGTTTGGGAGTGGATCTCAAGGCTCGGGAGCATGGATTTTGAGGTGAAAGTCAGGAATTCGACGACAACAGGTTTCGTATCTGTTTTCTTTCTCTATTTCGTAGTTCATAAGGCTATAATGATGGATTTAATGTATTGTTATGAATTGATGATGGGTTGAATTTAGTTGTTTAGGGCTAAGAGCACATTTGGGACTACTTTTATGGATTGATTGATACTATTGCAATTAATCTCTTTATTTGAATTCATTTGAATGTTTTGTGATTAATGCTTCTAATTAATTGGCCATTAATTAGTTGATTCTAGTCTTGAATTGAGCTCGACGGAGAAAATTTATGACCGAATTAATTCATTAAATGCCCTTAATTTGCTTAAGTTACACATGAATAACAAATGACGGGTAAGGCTAATGACGAGTAGACTTCAACCGTTTATGTTTACGCTAAGGACACTTAGGTTAATAATTAATTAAGCACAACAAGAGATTTCAACCGTTTATGCTCGAGGCTTATGAATTCAATAGAGTAAATTAATTAGAAATTTTAATTAACCATAATTGTGTCTGAATGTGTGCTCGATCCCTTAAACTCCCCCTTAATTGTTGTCTCTACCGCTATTTTATTTGCTTTCTAGTTTAGATTTTAATTCCAAACATTTCTCTGGCATTTAGTTTCTTTCCCTAAATAATTGCAATCATCGGCAACCATAATAATTAATCAACTCAAAAAGAAATATCATTACATGTAATGACCCCAAAAAATAGCCTAATCTAGGGAACATTACTAAGCTTTTCTACTTACTTAACCTAAAGATCAACGTTGTAGACAAACCAAACTATAACTCCAAAAATTTCAGCAGTATAATGACGTAATTATAACAATACCAACAAATTTTTAGTACCTGTTAGACAAAAAAATCACACTTCTAATTTAGAATCACCAAATAACCATTCCAAACTCCAACTCATTAACCACTAAAGGTTAAGAACACTCGAGAACCCAAACAAAACAAAACTAGACTTCCTCAATAACTTCAAGCAATTCAATTTTTAAAAGATCTGTCTAACTAGTCTATTACAAATCTTTCAACATGAACAAAATACCTAACATAAACCTAATACCATGTAATTATGCTATCTTATTTCCTATTATTTTAGCTAGTTTTTTTATGATTTAGTGTGCTTTGATGTTGTTTTATCTTGTTTTCACAGAAACCGAGCTTGAGAAGCAAAATCGAGTGTTCGGGAGCAATATGATGAATATTAGAGCCTTTGGAGCCATATTGATGATCAAATAAGAGAAGATGTGGTGTTTTGGTAAAAGAATCTGAGGGGAGAGCGTCTAGACCCTAAAAATCTCGTCTATACGCTACATTTGAAGTGTCAAATCTAAGAGCAAGCGTCGAGATGCTGTCTTGCATCGTCGAGACACTCAAAACGTGCGCAGAAGTGGAGTTTCTTTTGGAGCATTGAGACGTTGCCTTTAGCATCTCGACGTTGGAGGCGTGCACAGGAAAAAATGGAGCGTTTAGGTGCAGCATCAAAACGTTGGTTCAATAGATGTATAAAAATGCAATTTTCTCTTCGTCCAAAAAAGAGACCAAACCAAGGGTTTCAGCCCTAAACTGGATTCCATGCTATTTTGAGAGGTTTTGGGAGCATTTTGTGAGCGGATTGAAGCAAAATTGAAGATTTGGAGCTTGAGGATCAAGGAGATCACGATGAAAATGCAGGATCAACCTTCCGTTTGCAATTTTTTCCTTTTTCTTTCACTTTTAGTTACTGTGTAGGCTTTAATTTAGAGACTTGAGGGCTGTTATGACTGCTTATACAATAATTAGTCCTTAAATTCTTGGCTTGAATTGTTGATTATTGCATTTAATGCTAATTGTTGAATTACTTTGAATTAATTGCTTATTTAATATATGTTTGTGTTTAATTAGATTTTGAATCATCAATGCATTTAAAGCTTAAGGATTTTAATTAGTGTTCATTAATTAATTGAGGTAGGACTAAGTTGAGCTTGATGGAGGATACTTAGTTTAGCTTAATGCACAATTAATTAGCTATCTGAATGACAGTGGGGTTAATTGGTTAATTAATTGTAGTTGGTGCTGAAGTTTAATTAATTGGGGACTAGTTAATTGATTTGTTACTAAGTGAAAACTCGACGGAGAGAAGCTTAGGCTAGAACCGAATGCATGACTGTTAGTTAATTACATGAGTAACAGCAGGACTAATAATTAATTAATTGAGGTCTGTAATGAAGAGTCTTAATGCCTTGTATGAATTAGCTAGCGCTAGGGACACCTAGGTTAGTTAATTAGTACTTGAGAGTGAAGGAGATCGACAGGAGATTCCACGTCCATAGGCTTCTAAACTTATGAGTTCATTGCCAAGTTAGTCATATTCATCTGTTTAATTAGTAATTAATCATATACCTAAGTTATCCCTTAGGTTCGTGTCTCCCATTTATTTCGTGCATTTATTTTTCTGTTCTTAGTTTAGTTTATCTTCCTTTAACTGTGTTTTCTAAATAAAGCTAGAGTTTATTCGCGATAATTAATTGAATTAAAACCAATCCTAGTAGATACGATACTTGGTAGGAATATCGTTTTATTATTACTTCGATTACGTGCACTTGCATGTACGCTTGATCAAGTTTTAGACACCGTTGTAGGGGATTGGTGTATTTTAATTCAGTTAATATTGTGAAGAAACTACTTGCTTTAATTTAGAGGTTTATTTTTATTTTATCATCCTTGTTTTTATTTTTTGTTTGAGTCTTGGTCCTTTGTTTCTAGTTGTGTGATTCTTTGGTGTTTGATTGAGTCTGTTTTTAGTTGTTTTATTGATTTAGATGGTTTCTGGTAGATTTAGGTGGCCCTTTAGAGAGTCTGAGCCCGAAGAACCAACACCACCTTCTAGTTCCTTCCCTGTTGATTATCCCTCTGTTAGTCTTAGTGAGGAGAGGTCTCCTTTAGAACAGTTATTGCAAGATTGTTTTTCTGATTTTAGAGTTCAACACTTGCAATTAGAAAATTAGGTAGTGAGACCACAAGTAGCCCATGTAAAGGAAGATCCCCCTCAGGTAGCCCTTTGAAGCATTATTCTCACCATGCTTGTTGTTGAGTTTGTGAAATAATCAAACCAAATAAAATGATGCTATGGATTACTTTTATCAGTCATTCAAATAGCATATGAGACAATTTTAGCCAATCAAATCCCATCATTCCTATTGTATATTTCCAAGCTTATCCATTGAAGCATCATGACAACAACAAAGCAATTGCAATCATGTCAAAATGAGGACATTCATAAAAATAAAAATAAAATTTTTTTAAAAAAAGATATGTTCAGACAAGGACAAAACTATATTTCTCATGATTTAATATCACTTGCCAGTTTGTAAAGGAGTTAAAGACTAAGTAAAGTTAGCTATCCTTATTTTAAAAAACAAACAAAAACAAAAGCAAAACAAACTGAAAAAGAAAAAAAAAATGGAACCCTCTTATAAAGTCACTTTTTTTTAAAAAAAATGGTTTTCTTTAGAGAGAGAGAGAGAGAGAGAGACAAGAAAATTAGGCATAAATATGGGAGCAAATTACATATGAGAGTCATTATTCAAATACATTTCATTCATAAACAATTTTTGAAAAAAGTGGACCAAAATATGTTGGATTATTTCTTGTCCTTAAAAAGCTACTATAGGAAGTTACTTTCTTTTCGAAATTGGGCACAAAAAAAAAGGAAAAAATAATTGTTTAAGATGTTACCGTTTTCAAAGTTGTGTTTTAAGTAATCATGCATAAACACTGTGACAGTTTTTAGGTGGGAGTCTTTTTCATAAGGTTTTTTGTCAAAAAAAAAAAAAAAAACTCATTCATTCATAAGTACTTCAGTGATAAATGATTTGAAAAGTTCTCATCACACTTTTTTTTACCTTAACCATGTCATGAGGTGTTTGTTTGACCCCTGGCCCTTGACATCTTTGTTACATAGGTGCTTGTTTGACTTCTGGCCCCCAGTGTATCACTTTGCTACGACGGTGCTTGTTTATCCCTGGCCTCCAGTTTTCTACTTTAACCATGTCATGAGATGCTTGTTTGATCCCTGACCCTTGACATCTTTGCTGTGAAGGTGCTTGTTTGACCTCTGGCCCCCAACGTATATCACTTTGCTATGTTGGTGCTTGTTTATCCCTGGCCTCCACCTTCTACTTTAACCTGTCATGAGATGCTTCTTTGACCTCTGGTCCTTGACACCTTTGCTGCGAATATGCTTGTTTCACCCCTAGCCCCCAGCATGTTACTTTATTTCAATGCCATTTGTTTACCCTTGGACGTCAAAAACAATATATATATATCGAACAAATTAAGGTCGACACCTTTGTCCATCCTTTTATTCTATAAGAATGAACAAAGGGAGGCAAATTGTAGACCCCTAAATTTATCCGGTATTTTTTTTTCGCCATCCTTATTTTTATTAATTTTGTATGTGTATGTGTATGTGTGTGTGTGTGTGTGTGTGTGTGTTTAATTTTGAATTACCACTAGCTTATAAAAAAAACAAAAAATAAATATTTGATTAATTAATATTGATTCTTTTCATTTTCATTGTTTTTAATTAATAAAAATAAAATAAAAGACTTTTTTCCTCTTTTTCGTTGTAGAGAGAATAAAATTTTGAAAATATTAATGTTCAAATCTTTCTTGTATGGAAAAATTGTTTGATTTAACAAATTTTTGGAAGAAACTAATTAAACCAAATATTCTTAAAATTAATTCAATCCATTTTAATTAGTTATTCCTTCAAATTTTGATTTAATTTATTTTTTTCCTAAATGAGAATGATTTGAGATTTCTATAAATTGAAGGCCAAAGAGAAGCTTTAAGAGGAGGCCTTTTTTTTTTCATACGTATACTTCCCCCTCTCACCACATTTTTTCTCTCTCTCCCCACGTTTCTATCTCACTCTCTCAACTCTTGTACAACTCTCCCTCTCTCTCATAAACTACCTACAAATCTCTCTCCAATCTCATCTTACTCTCTCTCTATCTCCCTCCCTCATTCGTAAAAAGAGTCTTCAAACCATCAACTTTTTAGCATCCACACATTAGCGAGTAGGTAATCAACGTCGCAAGATCAAACCCCTCCTCTTTGTATCATCGAACACACTGTGGCATATTCTTTAAACTCTAACTCTCTTGTGCGTGGTGGTAAATTTTCTTTCCTCAATTAAACTCCAACTTGGAATAAATTGTTTTGTTTTTATTTTTCTTGTTTTGTAACATTGTCAATTTTATCTTTTATTTTATTTATTTATTTTTCTATTTTACACATTTAATAATTGTATGTGTATATCATGTTTGTTAAGTTTTTCCTCATATTTGGTTTAGATAATAGTTGTGTTGATTTATTGTCCTATTTAGATCATGCTCAATTTCAGTTTCCATTGGTTTACTATTGTTCTAATTTCTAGCAATATAAGTTTATTTGATTTGATCCTTAATATCTTTTTCCAATTATGATTTTTAATATATGCTTGCTTATTTGTTTAATAAATATATTTTTCAAAATCTTTAATTTTAATAACTCATTTTAAATACTTTCCAATGATGGAATCCAAAATACTCAGGATGCCAATATTTTGAGTTCTTAATTTGAGAAATCAATTTCATGGAATGACAAGATTTGATTTTGATATGTTACCTTTTAAACATAAATGTTTAATAAAATTCTTTAATTTTGTTTTATTTTTTTCCTTTTCTTTATATTTTGTTGTCATTAAAAAAATATTTGATAAAATTGTCTTTCCTGAATTATAATATTTCAATATATGTATATATTATGTGTGATCCATAGATATTTTAGAATCTTTAATTCAATAACTTCATAAATAAATTTTTCCAACGATGGAACCTTAAATCTTCGAGATGCCTATAATTTGAGGTTCTTGATGTGAAAAATAAATATCTTGGGATGTTAGGATTTGATTTTAATATTTTTCCTAAAAAACATAAAAATTGTGTTTAATCAAGTTTTTTCCTATTTTGCAATTATTTCTCTTTTCACAAATTCTTCTTTTTAAAAAAAAAAACAAAGGGAAATTTTTGTTTCATAAAAAATACAAAAAAATCTTTTCATAAAAAGCTATTTAAAAAAAAAAAAAAAAAGGAAGCTCTTTTAAAAAAGTAAATATTTGATTTTTCTAAATTTGAAGTTTTCATTCTTTAAAAACAAAAACTTTTTTACAAAGAGTACAAAAACTATATTTCATAAAGAGTATTTTCCTAAAAAATAGTTTTTTTTTTTTTAAGGAAACTTTGATTTTCCTAAACGTGAAGATTTCCTTCTTAAAAAAAATATTTTTCATAAAAAGTATAAAAAATAAATGTTTTCATAAAAAGCATTTTCATAAAAGAAAGTGTTTTTAAAGGACACTTTGATTTTTCTAAATTTGAAGTTTTCCTTCTTAAAATAAAACAAGAAGATCTTTTTCATAAAAGATACAAAAAAATATTGTCATAAAGAGCATTTCCATAAAACGATTTTCTTAAAGGAAATTTTGATTTTTCTAAAAATATCCCATTGATTTTCTTTTCAAAACAATAAATCAAATTTAAATTTTGTTTTTTGATCAAAATTTCACTTCTTTAAAAGTACAAATGAAGAATTTTCCTTTAAAAGTTTTCTTTAATTCACACATGTTTTAAAATTAATAAATGAAATGTTTTCTAAAAAAGAACTTTCCTATAATGGAGATTAAGAAATCAAGATGTCAATTTCCTAATATTCTTGAGGTGATAAATTTATTTTGGGATGCAAAATTAAATTCAAATAAATTTTTAATGTCTTTATGTCACTCATAATTATTGATCATTATTTAATTTAAGAATGGTGATCAATAAAACATGAGACATTTAAAAAAATCAAAACAAAACCTTCTTTTTTCGACAAAGGCTGTTTTCTTTAAACCAACACACTAAAAGTAAAAATGTCATTCTTTGAACGAGTGTTATGGGGTGCTAATACCTTTCCCATATACAAAAGACCTCTAAACCTTAAATCTTTTTGTTCATAGACCATTTTAGCAAACTTTGGGTACCTAGTCACACCCTTTAAATAATCAAGACTAGTGGCAACTCCATTTCCCTTCTCATGGGAACAAAGTCTGATATGAATCCTACCATGTCATTCAAAACTAAAGAAAAGCTTCAAAATGAAGTTGAATTAAATGTAGTCAAACTTCATTTATGACGAACTCAAGATGCATTTATTGAACTCAAGTGCAACTCCTGCTTGATTTATGCAACAAGGGTTTCAATCTACTTCAAGTGGGGCTTCATTTATACATGGCAGGTTACAAACCGTAAGTGGATTGATTAAAAGATCAATTCTCGGATTTATGGAGTTTTCAATGTAATTTTCAGTTTTAAAGTTTTGTTTTCAATGTTTTAAGTTACAATTTAGCTAGTGGACTTTTTTTTTTTTTTTTTTGAACTTAAAGATGGATATGAGATCAAATTAAAAAATTGAAGAACAATGGATGAAATGGAAGGAAGGATATGAATGGACAAAATTTCGAGAAAAGATAAACATTTGCATAAACTTAAGATAGAATCAATTCTAGAGTAGGCCACAAAGATGTAACCTAGTCTCTGATTCCAAAATGATAAGGCAACCTTAATCCTCAGTCCAAACATCCAAGCTTATGTTGAAGCAAGAATCCTTGAATCAAAGAAATTAATACCTCCTTATAAATTTTGAAAATCAACTCAAGGAAAGTAAGAACTGGATTACCTTGTTGATCAAATTTCTCAAGGCAAGAAAACTTGTTTGAAATTCGAATCACTCCATAAGAAAGATTGATCAAGTCAAGCTTGAATGATTCTAAGCATGCAACCTAAACTACATAGAATTGCAAAGAAACTTAGCTCTAGTCTAAAAGAAAGCACAAATGCTCTTTTTACTACATTTTCCAAGTCTCCTCCCATGAATAAATGAAGCCCCACTTGAAGTAGCTTGAAACCCTTGCTGCATAAATCAAGCATGAGTTGCACTTGAGTTCATTAAATGCATATTGAGTTCGTCATAAATGAAGTTTGACTACATTTAATTCAACTTCATTTTGAAGCTTTTCTTTAGTCTTGAATGGCATGGTAGGATTCATATCAAAGTCGGTCACTCTGCATCACAAACTCATAGCGACACAATTGAAGCATGTTATTGAATTTGCAACATTCTTATACATAATTCATACCCCAATTACTATCAAACACTTACCATTAGAGTTGGAACATAAGGCTTACTCGGCACTTAAACAACTCAATTTTGATCATAAGCAGCTGAAGCAGTGAGGTTGTTGCAACTAAATGAATTAGAAGAGCTGAGATTTTTCTTGTATGAAAATGTCAAGTTGTATAAGGAAAAAAAATAAAGCATGACATGACAGGAAATTGGTGCCAAAACAATTTGGGAAAGGGAAAAGGGTGTTGTTGTTCAACTCTAGGTTGAAGTTCTTTCCAGGAAAATTGAGGTTGTAGAAGTTTTCCCTCATGGAGTTGTAACATTGTGTGATGAGAAAGAGGGAAGAGAGTTTAAGGTTAATGGACAGAGGATCAAGAACTATTAAGGGGAGGAATTTCAGAGGAAATGTGCCTCCCCAAAATTACTAAACAACCGAAAATGAAAAAGGTTTGCGGGAGCATTTTCACCAGCATAATATCTTTCTCCCAGTGGAAGTAAGTTGTTATTCTTGTTGTTTAGGGGGTGTTTGGAGCAATGGGTTGGGTTGGGTTGTTTTGGAATCCAAACTCAAACCCTTGTTTGGGCCACTGTGTTCAAAACCCAATGGTTTTGAAACACAACCCCATGGTTTTGCATAGTGAAATGGGGGGGTTTGATTTCCAACACACCGGTTTGCTCTTCATTTGGCACATGTTTTCATTATCAAGTTTTCTTATCTCTCTCCCGTCTCTTCCATTGTTTTTTTTTAATTGGTATCTCACATTTTTTTTTTGTAACAAACAATAAATTATTACAAATGTTTGTTTTATACATGCCATAACTTAATCAAATTTCGTATTTGACAAAGTAATTATTTTTCATTGGAAACTCATTTTTTTTTAAAAAAAAATAAATTATTACAAATATATATATTTTTTTTTATACTTGTCATAAACCTAACCAAATTTGATATTTGACAAAGTAATTATTTTTCATTGGAAACTCACATTTTTTTTTTGTAAAAAATAATATATTATTATAATTTTTTTTTATACTTGTCATAAACCTAACCAAATTTGATATTTGACAAAGTAATTATTTTTCATTGGAAACTCACATTTTTTTTTTGTAAAAAACAATAAACTATTATAAATGTTTTTTTTATACTTGTCAAAAACCTAACCAAATTTGATAGTTGACAAAGTATGTTGATTTTTCATTGGAAACTCACATTTTTTTTGGTAAAAAACAATAAATTATTACAAATATTTTTTTTATACTTGTCATAAACCTAACCAAATTTAATATTTGACAAAGTATGTTAATTTTTCATTAGAAACTCACATTTTTTTTTGGTAAAAAACAATAAAATATTACAATTTTTTTTAAATACTTGTCATAAACCTAACCAAATTTGATATTTAACAAAGTAATTATTTTTCATTGGAAACTCACATTTTTTTCTGTAAAAAACAATAAATTAATAAAGAATATTGATTTTATATTAAAAAATAAAAATAATAATAATACGATGGACATTTTAAACCTATTTCTCAAAACTTAGGGACTAAAAATGTCTATTTCCAAAACTCAGGGACCAAAAAAGTATTTTTTTTCCTAAACTCAAGGACTAAAAAGGTCTATTTCCAAAACTTAGGGACCAAACACACATATTGTTGAAAACTCAGGGATCAAAAAGGTATTTTTCCCATAGTTTTTTCATTTATTTTTCTGAAACAAATACATCATTTTCTTTTGGACTAAAAAAGGTTACTTTGATACATGTAATAATACAATTTTTTTTTAAGCCTCATCTCCAAAATTGGATTATCATTTTAGTTTTATAACAAAATAATTAATACTTATGATAATATATGCTAGTTGTTCTTCTTCTAACTATCTTAGTTTTAAAAAAATATGAAATTAATAAGGATGAAAAAAATCCTTGTGGGTTGGGTCCATGTAGGAAATCCCTATTTTGAACAAGTTGGAGTTAGTCGGTGTTGAGACGAGGAACCTGATTACTCAATGGGGATTCCCCAACCCCCTCCACCTTTATTCCCCATGACAAAGGATGAGGCAGGGTCTATGTAGAAAAAAGTTTTTGAATTTCGAATTTAAAAAGTGACTTGAAAAAATAAATGTGTAAGTTTCTCTTTTGGCCTCATTCAGTATTCAAATCTATTCGTAGCTATCTAATAAATATTTTTATTTATTTGAATTTTTATTTAATGTATTCTATCTTAATAGCACAACAAAGTTTAATGGTTACTTTTATATTTATAAAATTAGTTTTAGTTCAAAATCAACAATGATATTAAATAGGGTCTTTGAGTTTTGGGTTTGATTGAATTTAGGTCATTGACTTTTCAAACTCCGTATTTTTAACCCCCGATGTTTGGAGAAATGGTTTATTTGATCCTTGCCATCAGTTTTTCGTTATTATAGCTAACGGAAAGTTGACTATTTTTTTTTAAAAATAATTTTCTTAAGCTGAAATGGTATTTCTTTATTAAAAAAATATTGTTTTAATTTTTTTGAACTAAAATAAAAATAAATATTTAGAAAATCATTTTTAAATTTATTTTTTCTATTCTTTCTATCTCTTCTTTCTCTCCTCTCCCCACGTTTCTATCTCACTCTCTCAACTCTTGTACAACTCTCCCTCTTTCTCATAAACTACCTACAAATCTCTCTCCAATCTCATCTTACTCTCTCTCTATCTCCCTCCCTCATTCGTAAAAAGAGTCTTCAAACCATCAACTTTTTAGCATCCACACATTAGCGAGTAGGTAATCAACGTCGCAAGATCAAACCCCTCCTCTTTGTATCATCGAACACACTGTGGCATATTCTTTAAACTCTAACTCTCTTGTGCGTGGTGGTAAATTTTCTTTCCTCAATTAAACTCCAACTTGGAATAAATTGTTTTGTTTTTATTTTTCTTGTTTTGTAACATTGTCAATTTTATCTTTTATTTTATTTATTTATTTTTCTATTTTTACACATTTAATAATTGTATGTGTATATCATGTTTGTTAAGTTTTTCCTCATATTTGGTTTAGATAATAGTTGTGTTGATTTATTGTCCTATTTAGATCATGCTCAATTTCCGTTTCCATTGGTTTACTATTGTTCTAATTTCTAGCAATATAAGTTTATTTGATTTGATCCTTAATATCTTTTTCCAATTATGATTTTTAATATATGCTTGCTTATTTGTTTAATAAATATATTTTTCAAAATCTTTAATTTTAATAACTCATTTTAAATAATTTCCAATGATGGAATCCAAAATACTCAGGATGCCAATATTTTGAGTTTTTAATGTGAGAAATCAATTTCATGGGATGACAAGATTTGATTTTGATATGTTTCCTTTTAAACATAAGTGTTTAATAAAATTCTTTAATTTTGTATTATTTTTTTCCTTTTCTTTATATTTTGTTGTCATTAAAAAAATATTTGATAAAATTGTCTTTCCTGAATTATAATATTTCAATATATGTATATATTATGTGTGATCCATAGATATTTTAGAATCTTTAATTCAATAACTTCATAAATAAATTTTTCCAACGATGGAACCTTAAATCTTCGAGATGCCTATAATTTGAGGTTCTTGAGGTGAAAAATAAATATCTTGGGATGTTAGGATTTGATTTTAATATTTTTCCATAAAAACATAAAAATTGTGTTGAATCAAGTTTTTTCCTATTTTGCAATTATTTCTCTTTTCACAAATTCTTCTTTTTTTAAAAAAAAAACAAAGGGAAAATTTTGTTTCATGAAAAATACAAAAAAAATCTTTTCATAAAAAGCTATTTTACAAAAAAAAAAAAAGAAGAAGGAAGCTCTTTTAAAAAAGTAAATATTTGATTTTTCTAAATTTGAAGTTTTCATTCTTTGAAAACAAAAACTTTTTTACAAAGAGTACAAAAACTATATTTCATAAAGAGTATTTTCCTAAAAATGAGTTTTTTTTTTTAAGGAAACTTTGATTTTCCTAAACGTGAAGATTTCCTTCTTAAAAAATATATATTTTTCATAAAAAGTATAAAAAAAAATGTTTTCATAAAAAGAATTTTCATAAAAGAAAGTGTTTTTAAAGGAAACTTTGATTTTTCTAAATTTGAAGTTTTCCTTCTTAAAATAAAATAAAAAGATTTTTTTCATAAAAGATACAAAAAAAACATAAAGAGCATTTCCATAAAACGATTTTCTTAAAGGAAATTTTGATTTTTCTAAAAATGTCCCATTGATTTTCTTTTCAAAACAATAAATCTAATTTAAATTTTGTTTTTTGATCAAAATTTCACTTCTTTAAAAGTAAAAATGAAGAATTTTCCTTTAAAAGTTTTCTTTAATTCACACATGTTTTAAAATTAATAAATGAAATGTTTTCTAAAAAATAACTTTCCTATAATGGAGATTAAGAAATCAAGATGTCAATTTCCTAATATTCTTGAGGTGATAAATTTATTTTGGGATGCAAAATTAAATTCAAATAAATTTTTAATGTCTTTATGTCACTCATAATTATTGATCATTATTTAATTTAAGAATGGTGATCAATAAAACATGAGACATTTAAAAAAATCAAAACAAAAACCTTCTTTTTTCGACAAAGGTTGTTTTCTTTAAAACAACACACTAAAAGTAAAAATCTCGTTCTTTGAACGAGTGTTATGGGGTGCTAATACATTTCCCATATACAAAAGACCTCTAAACCTTAAATCTTTTTGTTCATAGACCATTTTAGCAAACTTTGGGTACCTAGTCACACCCTTTAAATAATCAAGACTAGTGGCAACTCCATTTCCCTTCTCATGGGAACAAAGTCTGATATGAATCCTACCATGCCATTCAAGACTAAAGAAGAGCTTCAAAATGAAGTTGAATTAAATGTAGTCAAACTTCATTTATGACGAACTCAAGATGCATTTAATGAACTCAAGTGCAACTCATGCTTGATTTATGCAACAAGGGTTTCAAGCTACTTCAAGTGGGGCTTCATTTATACATGGGAGGTTACAAACCGTAAGTGGATTGATTAAAAGATCAATTCTCGGATTTATGGAGTTTTCAATGTAATTTTTAGTTTTAAAGTTTTGTTTTCAATGTTTTAAGTTACAATTTAGCTAGTGGACTTTTTTTTTTTTTTGAACTTTAAGATGGATATGAGATCAAAATAAAAAATTGAAGAACAATGGATGAAATGGAAGGAAGGATATGAATGGACAAAATTTCAAGAAAAGATAAACATTTGCATAAACTTAAGATAGAATCAATTCTAGAGTAGGCCACAAAGATGTAACCTAGTCTCTGATTCCAAAATGATAAGGCAACCTTAATCCTCAGGCCAAACATCCAAGCTTATGTTGAAGCAAGAATCCTTGAATCAAATAAATTAATACCTCCTTATAAATTTTGAAAATCAACTCAAGGAAAGTAAGAACTGGATTACCTTGTCGATCAAATTTCTCAAGGCAAGAAAACTTGTTTGAGATTTGAATCACTCCATAAGAAAGATTGATCAAGTCAAGCTTGAATGATTCTAAGCATGCAACCTAAACTACATACAATTGCAAAGAAACTTAGCTCTAGTCTAAAAGAAAGCACAAATGCTCTTTTTACTACATTTTCCAAGTCTCCTCCCATGTATAAATGAAGCCCCACTTGACGTAGCTTGAAACCCTTGTTGCATAAATCAAGCATGAGTTGCACTTGAGTTCATTAAATGCATCTTGAGTTCGTCATAAATGAAGTTTGACTACATTTAATTCAACTTCATTTTGAAGCTTTTCTTTAATCTTGAATGGCATGGTAGGATTCATATCAAAGTCGGTCACTCTGCATCACAAACCCATAGCGACACAATTGACGCATGTTATTGAATTTGCAACATTCTTATACATAATTCATACCCCAATTACTATCAAACGCTTACCATTAGAGTTGGAACATAAGGCTTATTCGGCACTTAAACAACTCAATTTTGATCATAAGCAGCTGAAGCAGTGAGGTTGTTGCAACTAAATGAATTAGAAGAGCTGAGATTTTTCTCGTACGAAAATGTCAAGCTGTATAAGGAAAAAAAATAAAGCATGACATGACAGGAAATTGGTGCCAAAACAATTTGAGAAAGGGAAAAGGGTGTTGTTGTTCAACTCTAGGTTGAAGTTCTTTCCAGGGAAATTGAGGTCTTGTTGGTCTGGCCCCTTCACAATTGTAGAAGTTTTCCCTCATGGAGTTGTAACACTGTGTGATGAGAAAGAGGGAAGAGAGTTCACGGTTAATGGACAGAGGATCAAGAACTATTAAGGGGAGGAATTTCAGAGGAAATGTGCCTCCCCAAAATTACTAAACAACCGAAAATGAAAAAGGTTTGCAGGAACATTTTCACCAGCATAATATCTTTCTCCCAGTGGAAGTAAGTTGTTATTCTTGTTGTTTAATGCTTAATCCGTGTCTTTATTTTTGATTGGTTAGTCGTTTTTATGTTTTTGTTATTTGATTCATTTTTTTAGTTAGTCTAAGATAGCAAATTACAGTTTAAATTAGTGGGTGAAGGCATTAACTACTAGGGTTCAAATACCTCAACCATCATCATTGAGGGACCTGCCAATACGTTTCTCAAGGACAGCATGCAAGGAGTGAGAACATGTGAAGTACAGGATAATATCTCAATCGTACAAGGGAGGTGATTCGATTTTCATTTCAAATTATGAAAAAGTCTAATATACCCTTGTTGTTGGTTGTGTTTAAATGCATTGAGTTATCGTAAATGGGAAATGTGCATATGAACGAAGAAGCAATAGCATTTCACTCTGTGTAACGAGGGTTCATTGTTTCTACAAACATGACGGCAAAGATTAGAGTGAGCATGGCCAAGGGTAAAGAGGAAGATGAATCTTCAAGAAGAATGGAGGACTCATTACGATCGTTAAAGCGCAACCTATGAAAAAGATAAAAAGTTTAGCTAAGAAAAAGGCTAAAAAAAACAAAGCTGAAGGAGAAGAGGTGGAAGCAGTACCTGAGACTCAATAAAATGGGTGGAACTAGAGGAAGAGCATGAGGCCATGGTGACTAACAAAAATCTTAAGTTAGGAAATCAGGGCGTGGAAAACCCAATCATCCGAATTCAAGAAGAAGTTCAAGAACTAGACCCTGAAGTGAAAGAAAATCAGTTGCATGCGATGGTGGAGAAGAAGAAAACCAAAAACTTGAAGAATGAGAAGCTTAAGACACAACCTGTAGAAGAAAAAGACAAGCAAGCAACACCTCCCTCAAAGAAGACAGAGTCTGGTGACAAAGGAAAAAACCAATGAAGATGCAAGATGGTCCTGCATATGAACACTACATCAATAATAAGGCTATAGAAAAGCATGTGGAGATGTTTAAAAGGGGTATTTTAGTAGAAAGAGGGTTTTTATCTCCCATCAGCGAGCTGCTGTATTTCTTGATGGCTGGGATTACGAATCAAAACTGGAGCAATTTTTGCCAAAAACCTAAAACAACAATCATCCCTCTGGTACATGAGGTTTATGCTAATGTTGATGAAGAAGAAGGTTTTCAAATCATTATGAGAGGTGTACAGTCGATTGGTTGCCAGAAGCGATCAATAAGGTGTATGGGTTGGAGGACTTTCCACATGCCGTATTCAACGAGATGGTAAATGCTCCTTCTGATAACCAATTGAACGTTGCTCTAAAAGAAGTGGGAATCGAGGGAGCTCAATGACAAGTCTCTACAAATGGGGTGAGAACGTTTCAATCGGCTTACTTAAAAAAGGAAGCTAATGTGTGGTCGTCATTCCTCAAGCTGAGGCTAATGCCTACAACCCACGATTCCATTGTTGGTAAGGAGATGGTGATTCTTATTTTTTCTATCATGAAATCTTTGAGTATTAATGTAGAAAAAATATTGGCGTGTGAGATTGTTTACTACTATAGAAAGAATGTTAGCAAGTTATTCTTCTCGAGCACAAAAATAATGTTGTGCAAGGGTGCTGGAGTTCCTTATCGAGAAGATGAATTGTGCTTAATGAACAAGGGAGTTATCGACTTTGCGAACATTATGAGGCTACAACGAGGAAAGGAAAAAGTGGAAGAGGTGGATTATTATTGAGAGTCCATAAATTTTTGGATCAACAAGATGCTCTCATGGGTACGTTCGAGCATATGGAGAGACAACTCCAAGCTTACTGGACGTATGCCAGCAAGAGAGATTCCAATATGAAGAAAGCTCTGCAAAATAATTTTTTAAGGCCATTTGACGCCGTTCCACCATTTCCAATGCAAGTGTTCACACAATGGACTCCACCTTCCACACTTATGCCTCAAGAAGAGCACGAAGACATTGAGCCAGTTGATGTAGATTAATTAAGCTAAGAGGGATGTGGTGATTTTTAAATTTACTGTTGTTTGGTTGTCTGCTGTTGCTTTATGTTTTTTTTTTCTGTGTTAAAGTTGTTATTGCATTAGGTTAGTATAGGTTGTTGCTGCTTTCTAATTTCTCTGTTTTTAGTATTTTGGGCTGGGAATGACATGAAGGGCTAGTTTAGATGTTGAGGTCATGTTTAGAAATTATGTACTATTTTGAGAGCCCTACTAGTGAAGAAAATAATTGAAGAATGAATGTATTTGTTGCAAGGACTATGTACTATGTCGACAAGAACTACAATTAATATGATTTCAATTTTTGGTGCCAATTGAGTAACATTCTGCTGTTTGTTTTTTTTTAAAAAAAAATGAAGGAACATAAGCTGTGTTAATGCATTAATACTTGCTAGATGATTGTGCTAAGTTGAATTATTTGAAATTTTGAGCTTGATCTATAGTAAACAAGCCTTGTACATGTAAATCTTGTTGGTTCTTAGTGAGATAATATCATCATGCAACCAACATTTTGGGAAAGCAAACTTTATCCCAATCCTTCTAGTTAGCTCATTTCTCTAGTTAGTTACCAACTATAGCTGAAATAAGTTTGGGGGTTACCAACTGTAGCTGAAATAAGTTTGGGGGTTCTCCAAGTTCTCATTAAGGACAATGAGAAGAATAAATTTGGGGGTAGGTCGTTTCCCTCAAGTTTTTAGGAATTAGTGAAAGCAATAATGAAAGAGAGCACTCCTCTATTCCCTTAGTTGATGCCCTCCCCTCCTTTCTTAGTAAGAACCCACTCTCCTGAGGTAGCTCCAGTAGCAAGGGGTATTCATGATACCCATAGTTTATCCTTGAGCCAAAGAGCATTTCAGGAAGGTGAGGCGAAAAAAAACTTGAAAACTAAATTCAAGAAGGATGAGTGTTTGCTAGACAGTTGCAACTCTCCCAAAGCTTAGGTGAGCTTCATCAAGAGGGCAATTCTCCTCTGGAAAAGCGAATGTAGATCTTGATAAGTGACGAGCTGGGAAGCTTAGGTGAACTTCATCATAAAATGTTGTCATTCCGAGAAGAAAGGTTGTGACTTAGGAATTTCTCTGAAAAAAACAAATGAGAGAGAGTGTATTTATATTAAGTTGGTTCTAGTAGTGAGAAAGCAAGCAAGAACGATTGGGTGAATAGTTGTACAAGTTGCTCGAGGAAGTAAATGTGGCTATATGAAGATTGTGACTTTTGAAAGTTAGTAAGCAAGGGTTGTGCAAGGGGAAGTAAAAAGGGATCAAGGTTATGTCAAACAAGGCGTAAGCAACAGGACAATAAGTAGCATCATAGTGGTGTTCTATCTTGCTATATTCCTGCTGTGATTAGAGCAAGAAAAGTCAATCCTTAAAATTATTGCATAGAGCAGATGTTATACAGTTGGCCTGGTGATTAATTTTGTATGATTTGTGTGTTATGGAAATTTTAGAAGGGGAAGTTGATTCTGTGATGTAACTCAAGGACGAGTAATAATTCAAGTTTAGGAGTTTGATAACTCTCCAAATGAGAGTTATTTGTCTACATTTTAGAGCTTTAGTGTTGATAATTAGATGCAAGTTAATACAATTTGATGGTTTTTTAAGAATTCTTTGAGTAAGTTAAGAATGTTTGATTGTGTATCAGTTGTTGAAATTGTATCACAATAATTGAGGAAGTTTTGAAATTGAAGGTTGATGAAGCATTTATTTAGCATTTTGGCTCATCGATTTTGTAATTGCAGGAAAAAAAGTTGAAGCATTGTAAGAGCAAAGTTTAGTTGTAAATTGCACGTGGGAAGCAAACTATGAATTGAGCTGGCTTTTATTACACAGTGTATTTATTTCCAACCAATGAGAAAGGTGAAAAGGTGGGGCCAGCTGATCTATTCATGAGAGGCATAGGTCTCATAGAGGAGCTGATAGGACTCAAGAAGTCCTTATTTTCTATGCCTAAATCATGTGGTTTTCAGTAGTTTTATGTGCTTAATTGCTTATTTTGTAGGTGATTTAGTCCATAGAGCTTTTGAGCATTCGAATGTTATCCAAGCCCTAATTGGCGATGTAGAGGACAAAATGACTGAAAATGCCCTTGAGGAGCGTCTAGACACTGCAGTGATGCTCAAAAGACGCTTGAAGATAGATTGCTTGAAAATAGAACAGCGTCTGATGCCGTAATAGTGAGCATCGCGCGACGCTACGACGAGCTCCAAAGACGTTGGGCTAATTCGCGAGAGCATTGAGATGTTATCCATAGCGTCTCAACGCTACTGTGAGAACTATAAATAGTTCTTTTCCACATTTAGATCAGAAGCTCTCAATTCTTAGCCTCAAAATTCGAAACTCTCTCTGTCTTTCACCCTCCTTTAGCCTCTTTATATTGAGTTTTCATTTATGGCTTGTATTATGGCCATTTTGTTTTCCATTTTCATGTTCAGCTAGACGCTAAAGTAGATTCAAGAGCGATTTTGGGACTCCAACATGTAATGTTTTGAGATTTCTATATTTGTTTCATATTGTACCTTGTTTTATTAGGTTTTTCTACTTGCTTTCATTATAGAGTTGTATGAATTTGTTGGATTGACAACCCATGAGCATTTATTGCATCTCATTGCTACCTATAAGTCATTTATGCTATCATATTTGATTTCCTTGCATTCTAATAGCTCTAAGCCATTCATTTACATAAAAGTGGAACGAATGCTCCCATGTAATTGCTCTAGACCTTAGTAGATAACCAACACTTAGATTAATTAGATAACTAATTAATTGGAGCATCCTTAATCGGTCCTAAACGTAATGAAATCAATCTTTGGAGTATGGAACTCTATCGTGCCCAACCCTAGGGGTTGATTTAGAATTAGTTAGGTGTTAGGCTTAATTAATCTCATTAGGAATCCTAACTAGTTGGCTTTTCCACTTAGTTAGATTAATCATAAAGCCGGTACGATACTTTAGTAAATCAAGGATGAGTGTGCATTTTGGATCCCAAGCAAACTTCTAAACTCGTGTCTTTAAGTAAGTGAACTCTATTTTCCTACCTTTCGATTTATTGCCTTCAATTTCCCTACATTTTACCTTTATTGCACAACCTCCCTCCCCTACGGTATTTAAATCTGAAACAAACATGAGAATTGTACTAGTTATTCCAAATTATTCCACTTAGCTTCCCTGTGGATTAACCTTGCCTCTATATTGCAAAATATTAGTTTGTAGGAGAAATAAATTCATTTGATCGATTTGACGAGCTCGATCAAATTGGCACCGTTGTCGGGGACGGACAGAGTTTTTGGTATTTTTCTTTTTCTTGGTTTGGATTTGTTTTTTCTATTAACATGTTTGCTTTGCTCTCTGCATGAACACTCACTCCTCACGAGAAGTAGGATTTCAATTCTTTGAAGAAACAACAAGAGAGGGGTGACAGTTGAGAAAGAAAGAAAAGGCAGGTGGAGGAGAGCCCAACGTCGAGTTTTTCATTGACCTCAGTGAGCTGTCTAACCTCAAGTACTCTTTTGAAGAGGATGAAATGATCGAGCAGACGTTGAAGCAGTTGGTTGCTCCTGATCTTAACGAACAACCGTTGTACATCACCTACCTCGAGACGCAAGGTGAGTTTGAACTTAAACTAGGTCTTATTCACTTACTGCCTTGGTTTCATGGATCTGCAAGTGAGGATCCACACACAGCACTTGAAAGAAATTCACATTGTGTGCTCTGGCATGAAGCCACATAAGTAAAAAAGGAACAAATAAACCTCAGAACCTTCCTCTCTCATTGAAAGATCGAGCAAAGGACTGGTTATACTTTCTGTTGCCTTGCTCCATGACGACCTAGAACACGATGAAGAAACTTTTCTTGAAAAAAAAATTCTTTGCTTCAAAAGCCACGAAATTGAGAAAAGAGATATACGACATAACCGTGATGATGGGAGAGACCTGGCATGCGTACTGAGAACGATTTAAGAGATTATGTGGGAGCTTTCTAAAACACCAATTTAAGACTAGTTGTTGATTACTTATTTCTATGAAGCACTTCAGCTCACCGACCACTCCATGATCAATGTGGTGAGTGGTGGAGCTTTGGTTAATAAGACACCCATGGAGGCGAAGAGGTTCATCCGCAATATGGCTAACAACTCTCAGCATTTTGGATCTGAAGGCCCATCTCCTTCTAACCTCGATCAGGTAAAGAAGGTAAGTGATCTAAAATCGTAAATTTTTGAACTAACATCTCTTATACGTCAGCTTGCAGTAAGTCAGGCACAGTCAACTAAGGCTTGTGGAGTGTGATCTCTAGTAGGGCACTATGCAAATGTATGTCCCCAAGTCTAACAAGGGAATATGCTTGAGGTAAATACGATTGGCGGTTATGCAAACAACCAAAGCAATTATGATCCCTATTTGAACTATTACAATCTGGGATGGAGAGATCAACCAAATTTTAGCTACGAGAGTGGAGGAGGATATCAGAAGCCTCAACAGAACTATCGTCCTCCAGCTCCAACACCAGCACAAGGCAAGTCTTCGCCTTTAGGTATGTCTTTAGAGGATACGGTAAGAGTTTAGCTTATGGTTCTTTGAAATTTTAGCAGGAGACCAGGACCGGTATGTAGAATTTTGGTACTCATATCACTTAGATGAAGAACTCAGTCAGGAAGCTCGAAAACTAGAATTCAGAGAAGTTGCTGACCCAACCTGAAACACCGCATGAGAATGTAAGTGTATTGACGTTGAGGAGTGGGAAAAAGGTGTTGAGTGATCTCGTGGTGGTCTCTCATGAGAGGAAAGAAGAAAAGAAGAATGAAGAAGAGAAGGAAGATGAGGAAGAAGAACCCATTGCCCCAGTGCAACAGAGAACTAGAGGTATTATTTTTTACCCTCCCTTAGGACTGAACTCATATGTGCCCCATGCCTCTTTCTCTTTTAGGTTGGCTAAACCTAAGCTCAAGGAGGAGGAATATGAGAAGAAAGTGATGAAGATATTCCAGAAGGTCGAGGTGAACATTCCCCTACTAGATGTTGTGAAGCAGGTTCCCAAGTTCTCTAAATTTCTTAAGAAATGGTGAACGAGCAAGAAAAGCTTGAAGAAAGAGAAACTATCAGTTTATGCGAACTTTTCAGAGGCTACCCAATGGTCTATGCCTGCAAAGTGCAAAAGCCCAGATATATTCACTCTTCCATGCACAATAAATAGCCAGAAAGTCGATCATGCGATGTTAGATTTAGGCGCATCAATTAATGTTATGCATTTATCTCTGTTTAAAGATTGACCTTAACTTATTTGCATGAGGCACCTATTGTTGTGCAACTAGCTAATAGGTCCTTCATTAAACCCCTATGAGTCATTGAGAATGTATTAGTCTAAGTCAAGCATCTTATATTTCCTATAGATTTTTATGTGAGTGATATGTGTAATAGGCCTAAGGAGTTTCTGCCTCTTTACTATTGGGTAGGCCTTTCATGAAAACTGCTAGAACAAATACCGATGTTCATGGGGGTTGTCTCTCTATGGTATTTGATGGTGAGAAACTAGAATTTAATGCTTTTAATGATGTTGACAGTTCTCACATGGTGCACTCTTTGTGCCAGTTAGATGCTTGTTCTTTTCAAGGAGTTCTCAAAAAGAGGATAAGGTTCAGAAGAAGGGTTGTTGTGTTGAGAAGATGGATGTTGGTTCATTGTTCAAGAGAAAAAACTCCATCGAGCAATCGACATTAAAAACTTGTGCTCCCTGGAGGCAGCTAGGCTTTAAATCTTTACTGCTTTCTTTAGTTTTCAGTTCCTTTTGTTATCTTGTTTTGGTTGTTGTTTGAGTTGGCTGGTTGAAATTTTGTAAGTT
Organism: Trichosanthes truncata; assembly: GCA_033996785.1. Lineage (NCBI taxonomy): Eukaryota > Viridiplantae > Streptophyta > Magnoliopsida > Cucurbitales > Cucurbitaceae > Trichosanthes > Trichosanthes truncata. The sequence goes on along the minus strand of MU867261.1, from coordinate 13,908,611 downwards.
TGAATTGTTGACCTTATGAGGAAAAGAATATTCTTTTTAGATTAGAGTTTTGTGTCCTGCCACCCACCCTACATGCTATGGAATCAAAATGAAGTACTAGTTTTCTTTTTTTTATTTGTCCTTTTGATGCATGTTAAATATATTGAGGACAATGTATAGTTTTAAATCGGGGGTGGTTTTAGATTTGTTGGATTATCTTGTTGAGCTTTGACTGTTAACTTGTTAGCATGAATTGGTTGAGTTCTTGAGTGCCTATGTCCGGACTTTTGATCGATTATACTTGCATGTTGATTTATGTGATTTTGATGAATTGTTGATAAGAGTTTGAAGATTTTTTGAAAATTTTGAAAATTTTGAGAATTTTGAAAAAGTTTGAGCTTGAATGGATGAAGTGGTTGCATTTAGCATGATCATGACATCCTAGGATTTGCTCATCTAACTAATTGTTTGTATCCTTAGAAGATATTAAATATGTTGTTCTAATTTGAGCCTTTTTAAAAACAAATCTTACTTTTCTTGAACACCTAGAGCACGTGTTAGCCTTTCTTGCATGTTTTCGAAGGTCTAGAGTAGCTTTATAGAAGCTAGATATCCGTTGTTACCTCGATAGGTCTTAGGCTAGTTTGAGAGTGATTTTTGCATGAAAGCCTACAATGCGCTGCTTAGGAGTAAAAGAAAGAGTTTAATTGCCTAGTGAAAAGAAAGAAAGAAAGAAAATGAGCTTAAAAAATTTCTTTGAGAATAAAAGAAACAAAAGAAACTTGTTGTGTGCATATAGATCATTGGTGAAAAGAGCTACCCCTATCATGATCAGTTAGGTCATCCATTGAGCGAGTGCACTAGATAAGGGGCCCTGAATAGGTGTGTGAAAGCTAGCACCAGTGAGGTAAAATAATGCAAGTTTAGGGAGCTCACAAAAGTGTGGTTAGGCACCTAAGTAAGCATTGCTTGTTTGATTGTTTTACACTCACTTGCTAGTTTTTAGGCTAATGTATAGGGAAGATGAATCTGAGGTCCCTATAAACCTACTCTACGCTTTTAGGGAGCATGCTAGTTTGACTAATTGCACACACACACTTAAGAATTGCAAGAATTATTTTTAAATTTGCTCAGGATGAACAGTGCGCAGTTCAGCGCTTCTTCTTTGTGCATTTGCATTTAGCTTTATAAACATTGAAGATAGAGTTATGCCATGCATCCATTGAGTCCTATCTATGCTTTATTTGTTGTCTTGCTCGAGGACTAATAAGGTCTAGGTTGGGGGTAATTTGATAGCACTCAGGAAGTCCTTATTTTCTATTCCTAAATCTTGTGTTTTTCAGTAGTTTCATGTGCTCAATTGCTTATTTTGTAGGTAATTTAGTTCGTGGAGCTTTTCGAAATGTTCGGGGTTAGTTCGACCTTAGCCAAAGGTCATTCAAGTCCTAATTGGATATGTAGAGGACAAAATGACTAAAAAAGCCCCTAATGAGCATCTAAATGTCGTGGTGATGCTCAAAAGATGCTTGAAAATAGATTGCTGGAAACCAAACATTGTTTATAGTGTCTCAATGCTGTAATAGTGAGCGTCGTGCGATGCTTCAGTGAGCCCCAAAGACCCTGGTCTAATTGCCGACAGCATGGAGATGTTGTCCAAAGCGTCTCGACACTACTGCAAGAACTATAAATAGTTCTTTTCCACATTGAGGTCGAGTGCTCTTAATTTTCAGCCTCAAAACTCGAAACTCTCTTTGTCTTTCACCCTCCTTTAGCCTCTTTTTATTGAGATTTCATATATGGCTTGTATTATGGCCATTTTTCTTTCCATTTCCATGTTTTGCTAGACACTAAAGCGAAATATGGAACGATTTTGGGACTCCAACATGTAATATTTTAAGATTTATGTATTTATTTCATATCGTACATTGTTTTATTTGATTTTTCTACTTGGTTTCACTATAGAATTGTATGAATGTGTTGGATTGACAACTCATGAGCATTTATTGCATCTCATTGCTAGCTAGAAGTCGTTTATGCTATCATATTTGATTTCCTTGCATTCTGGTAGCTCTAGGCCATTCATTTACATAAAAGTGAAACGAATGCTTCCGTGTAATTGCTCTAGGCCTTAGTAGATAACCAATACTTAGATTAATTAGCTAACTAATTAATTGAAGCATCTTTAATCAGTCCTAAGCGTAATGCAATAAATCTTTGGGGTATGTAACACTATTGTGCCTAACCCTAAGGGTTGTTTTAGGATTAGTTAGATTCTAGGCTTAATTAATCTCATTGGGGGCCTTAACTAGGCGCCTTTTCCACTTAGTTAGATTAAGCATTAAAACCAGTATGATACTTTAGTAAATCAAGGATGAATGTGCATGTTGGATCCAAACTCTTGAACTCGTGTCTTTAAGTAAGTGAACTCTATTTTCCTGCCTTTCGATTTATTTGCTTCAAATTCCTTGCCTTTTACCTTTATTGCACAACTCACACCCCCCATGGTATTTAAATTTGAAACCAGCATGAGAATGGTACCAGTTATTCCAAATTAGTCCACCTAGCCTCCCTGTGGATTGACTCTCCCATTATATTGCAAAATATTAGTTGGTAGGAGAAATAAATTCATTTGACGGGTCTAACGAGCTCGATCAGGAGCCGTTTTTTGGAAAAGAAAGAGGGTAGCTGGTACGAATTCATTTGAGAGCTTTTGGGAGGAGACATAAAAGGAAGGCTGGAAATGAGATATTGCACCTTCTTTTTCGACAACCTTCTCCCTTCTTCTTCTTAATTCTTGTCTAAGTTTTTGTAATGGCATACTTTTACTGCTTCCTATTATTTTCAAGTTGTAATATGAGCTAAATCACCCTTGGGTAAGGATTAGGAGTTCTTTTATTCAATCTACGAAGGGGTTGAGGCCCCTTAGCTTTTCTCAATCTGGTTTTTGGGTGTTTTTCATGTTTTGTCTAATTTTTTCTGGCCAACACACACTAAGCACATTCCCTTGAGTTTTGCAAGAAATAAGAGGGATTTGATTACCCAAAAACCACATTAGCTTCATGAATGAGTTTGTAGTTAACTAAATGGGGATGTCAAGGATAATTACCTGTCAAATGCGAGATTATAACATGTTTAAATCGATGTGGGTTAATGGAAGTTAATCTGCTAATTTTGGATATCTAGGAGGATTCCGTGAATTGTGCTATGTAGATTGAGGGAGCGAAGTACTCATTGTAGCATTCTTCTTAAAAAGAATAAAAGTTATTTCTAATATGGAGCCCATTTTCATTTAATTTGTTAGATTCGTTGCAATTAATTGCTTGAGTAATTTTGGTATTAATATTTTGTCGTTAAATTCATTTTTGATTTAGCATGTTTAGCTTAGTTACAACCTCAAAATTTCTTATGGTTACCGTTTGGATTCACTAAAAAATTAAGTTGAGTTAAGTAGTAATTCCGTATTAATCCCTGAGGAGGTGATAGGAATATTTATCACTTGATGTTGACTATGTGCACTTGCATAGCCTAAATTCGATTAATTATAAGAGCACTTTGTGAGGAAACAGCCACCAGCGCCTCTCAAACTTTTGATGTGGGACAATGGATAATTCAAATTTGTTGATTTCATTCAACTCTCCCAATTTCTCTCACTTAGGCATTAATCCTCTCAATCCCACCATATTCTTTTTTCCTTCTTTTGCAACTCTGTTCTTTTTTTTCCTGATAGAGGACTTTTCGAAGGTCCTACCAAGATTAAATTTATAAAAACCGGACCTCTAAGTATTTTGCAATAATAGTGGCTAGGGTCATCCACAAGGATTGGAGTTCTTATATTTAATTAAGTACAACAGTTAATTGTGCCTCATTTTATTTAGAGAAAACTAACTTTGATTTGATTCTTTTGACAAAAACATAAAACCTAAACTATTATGTATAAAGTTGGAGTCCAATTTTAGAGAGACATTCGTTAATTACAATTCATGAAGCTCAACTATAAAATTGACTAAAGAATTATTAAACATGCAACAATCTAAGCCAAGAATTACTAAAATATTCAATTGACTCTCTCGAACCCAATTGAACTCATGCAAGAAGTAAATCAACCTCTCGGTCTATTTCTACAACTAGACGTGGCATTATGAAATTCTCTTAATAACTTCTAGTCTTTACTTATTCTTTCTCATGCAATCGATTAATCCTAGTTATGCATCTAAAGTTCTTAGTTAAATTTACTTTCTCAAGCTAAATTAACATACAAAGTGATGGCCGAGAGCTTAGAAGATTAATTCAAGATGCATAAAAGACATTACAAACACATTCAATAAGTCAAACATAGTTTTATAACAATAATGCAATCAACAAAGAGTCTATAATACTCGAATACATTCAAATACAGTCCACTAAATCCTAAAATTAAAGACATAAATTAAAGGGAATAGAGAAAAACTGGACGACGCTGCCAACACTCATTCCCGACGTGATATCCCACGATCCCGAGCCTTGAGTCTCCTTCTTAGCTCTTTAATATGCTTTCTAGACCTCCAAACAACGTTTCTATAGAAAATAGCGTTTAGGCCCCCTTTGCTAGAATGAATAAGTTCCCTTTTATAGAGTCGGGACAGCGTTGCAACGTTGTCCCTTCGAAATTTGTAAAAAGGGAAACAATATATTTGAGTAGCATTGCAATGTTATGCCTGCAGATTTTCAAGGTTGAAAAGCTTCTCAAATGGCGTTGCAACGCTAAAAGGAGCGCCGCAACACTATGCCCTCGGGTCCAAATGCCTTGTTCTTCTTCTTCAACACTTGAATCTTCAAATATAGCCTTAAGTCGCTCAAATTTGTCCAATTATCTCATAATTCTCCTATTTTGCTCAAAATACTCAATTTTTGAGAAATAAACATAAAAATACATGAAAGCACATAAAATCATAGCGAAACTAGTATAAAAATAAGCATAGAAATAGCACACTATGTATGCTATCAAATACCCCCAAACATAGATTTTTGCTAGTCCTCAAGCAAAACAAAGCCAAAATGACAATTTCACAAGAGTTTAATTCAAGAATCATGACTCAAGCCTCAGTAATCTAATTGGCATAAAACAACATAATGAAGTCTTAACATACCCTTCCTTAAGCAATTTAAATTCTATCTATCTCATTTCTTGTGTGTGTGTGTATTTAACTTCCTTTCTATCATTTTCTACTGGCTTAAGACACTTTTACCAAGACTTTTCTTCGTTTTCCCCCTACATTGACCCTAAGTTCCAATTTTCAACCTTTCTCACACTACAGAGAGCAATCTACTTAAGCATTCATTTTTTGTCTCATTTTACAAGGGTTACTAACCCCCAAACCTACCTTTGTCCTTCTTATAGAGACCCTAGCTTTCACACTTCCACTGTAGGACCTTTATCCAGAGCACTCACTCGATGAATGGCCTAACTAATCACAATGGAGGTAACTCTTTTGATCCCCACACATTAAGCACACTATTATTGATGGAATATGCTTTGGTTATCATTAAACATGCAAAAAAATCAATATAGAGAAAATAATTTTTTTTCAACAAATTTCAATCATTAATTTTCATGTAAGTTGATTGCAATTAGTTCTTAAGCCTATCGGGGTGACAACAACCTCTAGACTCAACAAAAGCATCCTAGTATTCGAACATGATAGAAAGTCAATTATGTGCTCATGTGTTGCAAGGAACTCAAAGATACGATTCAAATATACTCTATTCAGGACATGCTTCCGAAGTCATTCTATAGCAAAAAAAAAAAATCACTTAGATTACTTCCTAGGCTATCCTAATCAATCATCATACATTGGATCGAAAAAATTTCTCAGAATTAGCTCAGAATTATTAGGACTACACGGTACTACCCACCCCCAAACTTAAAACTTACATTGCCTTCAATGTAACATGCTCAATAAAATAAATAAGGACAAAGATAAAGTGAGTGAATGATACTGGCCTGATAAGATGAGAGTCGATTCTATGGGATTTCCTTGAATGGGCTAGGAGGTTTCTAAATGCGGTCGAGGTCCTGCAAAATGGGGACGAGATTTACTTGGCACTCTTTTTCAAAACAACCTAAACTAGGAAAGAAAAACAAACAAGAAAAGTAAATGAGGGAAAGAAAACTTGGGTTGCCTCCCAAAAAGCACTTTCTTTAACGTCTTTAGCTAGACTAAACTCATGTTGTAGATCAATTTAAGTTGGACTCTTCAATATTGCAGTTCATTGTCAATACCACTTCTAATGGATCCTTTGTCACCATCAATTTAGAAAATTCATTAGCTAAACAATCAAGTGTATCAGTGGCCATAACTTGATTTACCTCTAGGGGATATCTCATTGCGTTATGCATGTCAAAAGTTACCTTCTCATCGTTGACTTTCAAAGATAACTTACCGTCTTTCACTCTGATAAAAGTTTCCCCCTTAGCGAGGAAAGGACGTCCAAGAATGATGGGGATATCATCATCCCCTTCCATGTCAAGCACCACAAAGTATGCAAGAATAAAGAATTTATCAACCTTGTCAATAACATCTTCTACTATACCTCTAGGAAAAGCCAATGAACGATATGAGAGTTGTAAAGAGATGTTAGTTGGTTTGAGCTCCTTAAGACCCAAGGTCTTGTACACACATAAAGGCATCAAGTTAATAGAAGCACCGAAATCACATAAAGCCTTGTGAAAATACGAATTGCCAATAGTGTAGGGAACAGTAAAACTCCCTGGATCTTTCAGTTTGGTTGGCAGTTTTTTATGTAGTGCATCACTGCACTCTTTCGTCATGTGTACTATCACTAGAGTCCCAAATTTCTTCTTGTTAGTCAGAATGTCCTTCATGAACTTTGAATAGCTTGGAATCATCTCTAGTGCCTTTACAAAAGGAATATTAACATTAAGCTTTTTAAACATGTCCAGGAATTTAGAGAACTCATTGTTGAGACTTTTCTTCTTGAATATTTGAGGATAAAGCATGTTGTTTGGCACAACAGGTATGGTTGGAGTAGGGAACTTTTCGGCCTCAGGTACAGTTTCAACTTCTTTATCTCCAATCTTTATGGTTTCCTCATCTTCATCATATAACTGTCTCACCAGTCCTTCCAGTTGTTTCCCACTCCTCAAACTGATTGCCTTACATTATTCTCTAGGGTTGATTTTAGTGTCACTTGGAAACTTCCCTTTATGCAAAGCATTTAGGGAGGAAGCCAACTGACTCATCTGCACTTCCAGACTTTTAATTGCACTTTCCTATCTAGAAACAATGCATTCAATTTTCTGCTCCAGTTGATTCGTCCTTTTATTTGATTCAGTAATGAAGTTTCCAATCAGATCCTCAAGAGAGGATTTCTTCTTATCTTGTTGTGAACTAGAGGGTAAACATGAAGAAGGCTGCAAAACATTCCTATTATTAGTATAAGAGAAATTTGCATGATTATTCAAACCTAGGTGGTAATGAGTAGGAACTGTATTGTGCATGTGATTTTCGCCTTGGTTGTATCATTTGTTGTTCACATAATTCACCTGCTCCATATTCGAATCTCCCCCAAAGTGTGGTTCTTGAGATGCTGCCAATGATGCAATAAAAGTACTGCTTCCTAAACCTATCAATTGAGATAAAGCATTGGTTAGAGAAGCCATTTGTGCCTTCAAAGCACTTACCTCACTGACTTCATAGATGCCTGCCACTGGCTTTGCCATTGATCTTTCTATAGGCCATTGATAGCTCGTGACTGCCATCTCCTCCAACAAAGTCTTGGATTTAGCCACGGTTTTTGATAAAATTGTCCCTACAGCTACTGCATCCAGTATTGTTTGGTGTTTCCGTTCAACCAATTGTAGAACAACTGGATTTGTAGCCAATCAGGGTACCCATGTTGTGGGCACTTCCTTAGGAGGTCCTTATACCTCTCCCAGGCCTCAAACATCTGCTCTCCTTCAAGTTGCTTGAATGTTCCAATTTCAGTTCTGAGCTTGGCAATCTTAGCATGTGGGAAGAATTTTGATAGGAATGCATAAGCAAGCTCCTCCCAAGTGGAGATGCTTTATGGCTCTAAGCTTTCCAGCCAATCTCTAGCTTTATCCTATAAAGTGAAAGGAAATAAGCGTAAGCGAATGGTATCACAGGAAACATCATTGATTGTAACAGTTCCACAAAGAGAAAGAAAAGATTTCAAATGAGAATTGGGATCCTCTGTAGGATGTCCTTTAAATGGGTTGTCTTTGGCCATCTAAATGAGACCAGTTTTCAACTCGAAGTTATTTGTTGCTATAGATGTATGAATTATCCCTGAACTCTCTGCGGGGAACATAGGTTTAAAGTAGTCCCTAATCGCCTTCTGCTCATCGATCTGCTCCTCTGCCATTGGTAAGTCTAGTTTTCTCTCTAAGCTCGACGGTTTCGAATACAAGTGTGCTCAATCTCAGAGTCGAAAGCACTAAAGCATCTCGAATTCTGGGTATACTATAGAGGCCTAATCAAAAGAAAAACAAAAGACCCAAGTAAAGAGCAAAACTAAACAAACTAACTAAACAAACTAAAAAGAAAAAAAAAACAAAAAGACATACATAAAGTACAAGCAACAAGGAAACAAAATATTTTACATATAGTACACTTAACGGAACTGCCACAACAAGGAAATACAACACAAGAAAAATACATAAGCATACAACAAGAACCAAAAATTATACTAATATACAACATATACATAATTTACAAAAAAAAAAAGAAAGAAAGACTAAAATAAGAAAAGAAAACTGAATAATTACACAATTATACAACTATACAAGGAAAAACAAAAGAAGAAAAATTTATACAAATTTACACTATTTACACTCTAAATTAAAGTTGAGTACTTTCACCACGATATTAATTAAATTAAAAAAATATTCTAATCCCCCGCAACGACGCCAAATTTGATCGAGGACTTGTCGAAGGTCCTATCAAGATTAAATTTATAAAAATCGGACCTCTAAGTATTTTGCAATAATAGTGGCTAGGGTCATCCACAGGGATTGGAGTTCTTATATTTAATTAAGTACCATAGTTAATTATGTCTAATTTTATTTAGAGAAAACTAATTTTGATTTGATTCTTTTGACAAAAACATAAAACCTAAACTATTATGTATAAAGTTGGAGTCCGAGAGACATTTGTTAATTGCAATTCATGAAGCTCAACTATGAAATTGACTAAAGAATTATTAAACATGCAACAATCTTAAGCCAAGAATTACTAAAATATCCAATTGACTCTCTCGAGCCCAATTGAACTCATGCAAGAAGTAAATCAACCTCTCGGTCTATTTCTACAACTAGACGTGGCATTATGAAATTCTCTTAATAAATTCTAGTCTTTACCTATTTATTCTCATGCAATCGATTAATCCTAGTTATGCATCTAAGTTCTTAGTTAAATTTACTTTCTCAAGCTAAATTTAACTTAACATACAAAGCTATGGCCGAGAGTTTAGAAGATTAATTCAAGATGCATAAAAGACGTTACAAACACATTCAATAAGTAAAACATAGTTTTATAACAATAATGCAATCAACAAAGAATCTATAATACTCGAATACATTCAAATACAATCCACTAAATACTAAAAGTAAAGACACAAAGTAAAGGGAATAGAGAAAAACTAGACAACGTGTGCCAACACTCGTTTCCGGACGTGATGTTCCATGATCCCCGAGCCTTGAGTCTCATTCTTAGCTCTCCAATATGCTCTCTAGACCACCAAATAATGTTTCTATCGAAAATAGGGTTTAGGTTCCCTTTTATAGAGTCAAGACAGCGTTGCAACACTGTCCCTTCGAATTTTGTAAAAAGGAAAAAAAATATATTTGAGTAGCGTTGCAACACTATGCCTGCGGATTTTTAAGGTTGAAAAGCTTCTCAAATGGCGTGCAACGCTATGCCCTTGGGTCCAAATGCTTGTTCGTTCCTCTTCAACAATCGAATCTTCAAATGTAGCCTTAAGTCGCTCAAATTTGTCCAATTATCTCATAGTTCTCCAATTTTGCTCAAAATGCTCGATTTCTGAGAAATAAACATAAAAATACATGAAAGCACACAAAATTATAGCGAAACTAGCATAAAATAAGCCTTGAAATAGCACACTTATGCATGCTATCATTTCCTCACACACAACGTTTAAGTAAATATATAAAAAATACATACATACATACATACATACATACATATATATATATATACACACACACACATACATAAAGAAGTGTTTAAAATATTCATTTTCACTTTCTTCACACCTCAAGGTCATCTCTTCGGTATTTTTATCATATACAAATGTTTCATATCTTCTTTAATTTTCTAACTAATTACTAATATTTTATATAATTTTGTATAGTCAATTAGGAATGATTAATTGTAGTTTAATTAAGTCATCATAAATAAAGTCCCATTTTTTTAAGCAATTAAAGTCTCATTTAATAATTCAAACAATTTTTTATCAATTTCCATAATTTTTTCAAAATTTTTGCTAACATCGACATTTCAATATAAATATTATATATATTTCAGATAGGATGGTTAAAAATGATCAATTATAGCATAATTAAGCCACAATTAAAGTTTCATGAACTAATTCACAATTTAAATCAATTTCCATATTTTTTTTTCCAAAATTTTTGCTCACATTGACATTTCTATCGATATTTAGATCTAAATATTGTCTTAGTTTTTAGATATGATGATTAAAAATGGTCAATTATAATCCAATTAAGTTACAATTAAGGTTTCATTAACTAATTCAAACAATTTCCTTAAATTTTCACAATTTTCATTTTTTTTTTTTGAAATTTCCATCGACATTTCCATAAGATCTGGACCTTGACATTTCCATTGACATCGACATTTCAAACATTGGTGATTAGCAAGTTGAAAGGCTTAAAAAACGTTTGACATAAAAAATGAGTTGAAAAAATCAAGTGGAAAAAATGGCAAAAAAAGAGAAGGAAGAAGCATAAAAAAAAGAGAGAGAGAGAGAGAAACAAAGGAAGAAAAAACAATTCAAGAAAGAAAAGTGAATAAAGCCAAAAAAATTCAAAGAAAAATGAGAAAGGTGTTGAAAAAAAAGAAGTGAAAAGAAAAAATGGAAAAGTTGTTGCTAAAGGCCCGAAAAAAAGGAAAAAAAAAAGGAAAGTGGAGTTAAGTTGATAAAAAAAAATCAAATCAAAATAAAAAGGAAATGAAAAAAAAAAGGTCAATGATTTCATTAAATAAAAAGAAATAATATAAAAATTGTGCATAAAAATGTGCTGCACAAAAAGAAAGGGATTCTCTCCAACTTCTTCCTCTCTCTGCTCAACCACCATCCTATTCCTTCAGGTTTCAGCTAAGCCTATCAGCCATAACGCAGCAACTCAAGCAGTGGGATTCTTCGATTTGAACACTGGTCGCAACACAATAGCTATCATGTTGGTGACCTCCTTGACCTAACGAGACCCACCTCCATGATAGGAATGAATACTTCACTCCGCAGTAGAAGACTATGATTTTTAAACAATTTAGAAATCAAGTTTGGGATCGACTTTGATTTATTTAGAATTAAACTAAAATAATAAAGTTAAGCAAATGTATATTAGTGAAATATGAAGAATAATTCTAGCGGGTCTTTACTTATTGTATTCCAACGAATCTCCACGTATTCCATCGAATCTCGAATCTCCACGAGATCTTTCTTACTATGACTGAAACACAGGACAAGCCTTGTGGGAACCTAATGAAAGAAAATTGAGAAAAATACCTTTTTAGTTCTTGAGTTTTTAACAATAGGTGCATTTAGTCCCTGAGTTTTCAAAATAGACCTTTTTAGTCCCTGAGTTTAGAGAAAAATACCTTTTTGGTCCTTGAGTTTTGGAAATAGACATTTTTAGTCCCTGAGTTTTGAGAAATGGGTTTAAAAGGTCCCTCGTATTATTATTTTTATTTTTTTATATAAAATCAATATTCTTTATTAATTTTTAATATTAACGATTTTTTTAATTAAAAAAAAACCTTTCTTCCCTCTGTGCCCCATTCTCTCTCTCATCTCTCCTCCATCTCTACCCCACTCTCTCCTCTCTCCTCCTTCCACCTTCCTCCCGTTTTCTTCATCCTTTTCCCTTCTCCCCACCATCTTTTTCTTCCTCTCCCCTCTCTCTCAATACATCAATCAATCTTCATAAAAAAAGATAAATGATTTTTTCACCATGAATCTTCATAAATCTCCAAGATTTCTTATCATTTTCTACCATAATCTTTCCTCAACCCCAACCTCAAGAAACCAAAAAAAAATGGTCGATAGCTACTCCAAAATCAAAGCCATCGCTATTGTCGCTGCAACGTAATGAGAGGAGAAGGGGAGAGGAAAAAGGAGATGGTGGAGAGAAAAGGAAGAGACGAAGAAGATGATACGAAGGTGGAAGGAGGAGAGAGGAGAGAGAATGGGGTAGAGATGGAGGAGAGATGAGAGAGAGAATGGGGTAGAGAGGGAAGAGAGATTTTTTTTTAATTTAAAAAATCGTTAATATTAAAAATTAATAAAGAATATTGATTTTATATTAAAAAACTTTAAAAAATAATACAAGGGACCTTTTAAACCTATTTCTCAAAACTCAGGGACTAAAAAGGTCTATTTCCAAAACTCAGGGACCAAATGCACCTATTGTTGAAAACTCAGGGACCAAAAAGGTATTTCCCAAGAAACTTCATAGGAGAAAAATTCTAGAGAATTATGTGTGTAGAAGATCTCTCTCTTTGGCTCAACCCATGGGTCTTATTTATAGGGACTTAGGGTAGAATCTTTGCCATAAAATCAAATAATATATTTTAAAATTATTATATTAAAAAATAATATTTAACATATTTGAATCTCATTCAAATCTCCTACAATATATATTTACCTATTTGAATCACATTCAAATTATATATATATTGTTTCCTTTAATACATCTAATACATTAATATATTATGCTCTTTAATATTTATTTTATCAAATACAATAAATATATTTTTCCTTATTTAATATGTTCAATATATATTAAACTTTAATTTGAACATTTCAAATTAAATATTAATTTGAACATTTCAAATTTTACTTTCAACTAAACTGTTCCTTTTAGTGTTACTATGAGCTAGCAAGACCTACATATTATAAGCTCCAATGATACAAAATTAATTAATTAAACTCTTTGATTAATTAATTTTCATTCATTAATTCTCGATCACTCCACTATAGACCTAGAGTTGTTCTCTCATGCATTCATTATAAGACAAGTTGCGTCCACGGATATAACCATTACATGCAAGTCAATCCTTCATGAGTTATTTATAATTACAGTTGAGTCGAAAGTCCATTTTACCCCTGTAGTTACAACTTATACCATAAGTACACCACTGATCTTCTAATGAACAATTTGTTTATGATCCAATCATAAACTAATTCCCCTTGGACTAGTGAGAGGGCGGGACCCTATTGTTTAAGTCCCGAAATCAGTACTTTTCCTATATGGGAAGAAGTGAATTTCATCTTGTTAAACTTATGTTTACTGCTCCCTATTTAGTCAAGTCCTCAAAATAGTAGGCTTATTGAATCAGCTACAAAAACCACTCTCACCCATGCAAATCAAAAGACAAGCTCTCATAGGCAGGAGTTCATAACTCACTCAAGATTAAGATCAAGTCGCATATGATCGTTCTGTTGAAATATTAATCTTCTCAATTAACGAATTTATAAAGAGAGATTAAATATTTTGTGGTCCAATCTTATATAAACTCATTATATATGATACCTCCACTCACATGTCTCCACAATAATGATTTAGATCAAATCATTTATAACTATTACAAAGTGGGTAATATCAATAGTGTTACCAGGATAAGGCCACCCAACCTTGTCCATATACTATAGACCTTTTAGGTTATTTCTTGAACATGATCCTCCCATATGTTGATTATTCTCATATTTTACACATTTTTAGACCTTTAAACTTAGGTTATTTGTAAGAATTCATGCTTGTATGTCCATAATTGTTAGTAAAGTGATATGAGAATAGTCAAAATCATAAAACTGTTGTTTTGTGCTGAGAATTCTGAAATGAGTGAAAAAGAGTTGAAATTTATTGATTTTTAGTGATTTTATGCAGGAAACTGTCAACAGCCTAGAATTGCAAAACCAATTGCAATTGTAATTTTTCCCCGCTGACAGAATTCTGAACAATCTTAAAATTCGATTTTCTCGAGATATTTCAACAAATTTCTCCACGATTCTAGGACTTGAGGGTTCGAAACATTTCATGAAGATATTTTGTGCAAACATTAGCCTTTAGAGGCTATAAATAGAGGAGCAACAAGCCATGAAGGGAGAAACATGTTCTCCACGCCAATTTTCTGCACTTTACAGTTTTCATTGTCCATTTAAGGAGATTCCAACTGCTGCACCTAATTCGATCCAGCCCATTCGAAAGTCTTGGAGTGTTACAACCCAACTCTCCTTGAAAAACATTAAGTTGGGTTAGATTGAGATCGATCCAGAGTTACATCTTCAAGTTTCGGCATTCTTTATTGCTTTCGATTCGAAGTTTCTATTTTGTTGTTTTTAGTTTCAAATTTAGTTTTGTAATGCTCTTCAGTTTTGGTTTTGCTTATGTTATTTCAGACTTAAGTTCTTACCCTTCATTCTTACTTTACAATATTGATTTTAATAAAGTTTGTTATTAAGTTTGAATTCTAACAAGCTTATTTCTTTTTCTTTAAGTTAATTTTTCATTCATTTGTTATTTAGTTCTTTCTTTAAATTCATTATGAAATTTTCTTTATTCCAAAATTTGTTATTTTCTTTTCTTAACATGAGCTAATTCTATCTTTAGGATTCGAATGTGTGGATGCCCTAAAGATAGGAAGTTAGGCCTAATATATAAAAGTAACTTTGTTCACTTTGTAAAGCCTCCAAATTTTAACCCAACGTAGGGAACGTCACTAAACTTACAACCAATATACCCCTAAAATTTCAATAACATAATGGCATAACTACAAGCTACCCAAAATTTTCCTAGCACCTGTCAAACAAGAACACAACACTTCTAAAGCCAAATAACCAAATAACAACCATTCCAATCTCCAATGCATGAAACTACTAAAGACTCATAACAATTCAACATTTTAAATATACCATAAACAGGCTACCGCAGTAAACTCTTAATGAAACCATTGCATTAAAGCAAAGTAACCTACAAGTCTAATACAACCTTTGAGTAAAGAATAAAATACTTGATAAACCAAACTCAAATGTAAAACTAAATAAGAAGGAAATGAAACTCCAAATAACTAGTCTGAAACTCAAAATATCCAACTACAAAGCTATTTCAGATCGATAAATACGTAGCTCATTATGGTCTTTCTCTTCTCATGCCTCCTCTTCAACGTCACCAAGCTCGTAGTACTCATCATCACTTACAAAATTTGGTGGTGGGTCAGTACATATTGCATACTGATAAGTAGCTCACACTTGAAGAGCTACCAAACAACATACAAGGCAAAGAACTTGCTTTACAAACATCATGCTTTCCACAACAAGCTAGACATATAACACATACAACATGCTCAATTTACAAATCGTATTCACACATGTACCACACTCATGTCATGCAGATGCAGCTACTAGTCAAGCTCAACAAGCTCACTCAAACTCCACCGAGTCACTCAATCCACCCATGTTTAGCCCTCACAAGCTATCTAAGATTTATTCCTTTGAGACACGTTGATCTCTATTGATTTTATCCAGGGCCACCGACATTCTCCATCAGCCCCAACTATTTGTATCCAACGCCATCGACACTCTCCATCAGCCCCAATTGATTGTATCTAAGGCCACCGACACCTCCATCGGCCCCAACTAATTTAATTCAAAGGTCATAGACGTTCTCGGGAATCTCCAATACTTGCCTATCTAGACTCGGTGCACCGACCCTAACTATCTTAAAATAAGGCCATCGATGCTACTCTAAATACCACCCCTCGATCACTTGACCGAGGCACTTAATATTCACCCAACTTTCCTTTATCACATATATGACCCTTTGACTTCATAGACTCACTAGAATACATGAATCCTACTATCATGCTTCTACACTATGCTTATGCCAAAACTACATGAAACACTTATAACATGCTTTTTAAACCAATGGCAACAACTCATCATGCATACACACATCACAAGATCAAACCAATCTCAACAAGGTAACATGCTTAACACAAAGAACCATCACAACATACTAAACACCACAAAACATCACAAGTAGCAACTCAGCAAATCAAACATTTCAAAACATATAGAGGTTCAAAAGAAATATCATATATATCATACTATAGTGAAAATTAGGCACATAGCATGCAAGCACACAAGCAAACAGACCCAATAGGTAGAATTCTACTTACCTAAAGCGCTTTTAAGTTAGCCCAAAAGGTTCCTATGCAACAAGTATAACACTTAAAGGTTAGAAATAATTTGGAAACCTAAATTGAAGCTAAAAGAGTGTTTAGGAGGATTTTCTTACCCAAAAACAACTTTGAACCTTACTTGAACATTTCAAACTTAGTCCAAATCTACAAATGCAAGCTTACATGAATTAGAAATTAATCTAAGACATTCTATTTAAGTTGAAAGGGTTTAAGGCTTGTTAAAGCTTACTGAACTACTCCAAACAAGCCCAAACTAATGATGGTTGGTGTTCAAAGGGGATCGAATTAGTTTGAAATTGCAAATTGAAGGCTCCCATGCTTTAGAACCTAAGCTATTACATTTAAATAAATTTGCTAAAGGGGCAGAACGTGCTGGAACTCACTAACCTTCACCAAAAAGACTCGAATGCAGGCTGAAAAGTGTTTGACGGAGTTCGAAGGGCCCTAAACCTGTAGATTTGAAACTATTAGAGAGTGGGTAACTCCAAACTAAAGTCAATTGAGCATACATCAAGGCTGAAGCTTACTGAAAAGAAGAAAAACGTTGTTGAAATAGAAGAAATCACGCACTGGAGAAGGTCTAACACCGTGGGCCTCATGTTGTTTGTGCCCCTGGTTGCTGGGCCCACCAAGTACACTGAATCACAGATGTCGGAGATGGTCTACAATCGTCGAACGCTCAAAGCCATGCTCACCATGCTATAAGGGAAGCTCGCAGATTCATTACTCGAAGGGAGAAGTGTCATCCCGCGTGTGGGTTTCATGCCGCTGCTGCAAGACGTCGCACGCTAAAGGAGACTCACTAAAGAGAGAGAAAGAAAGAGAGAGAGAAATCGCCATCGACAAAGGCTGCTACTTGCGTGGGTCCTTCGCACGTAGTCGCCAGAACTAGGGATTTCATTAGAGGAGTAGTCGGCCAGTGGTGTTTCACGAAGAGAATGAGAGGGGAGAAGGAGATTGGGGCTGGGATTTTCCTCTTTTCCCTTTCTTTTAATTTTCCCAAATGACCCAATTAACTCCAATAAAAAAAATGGAAAAATCTAGGGTTTCTTAATTTCTCAAACCTTTGATTGAATTTCTAAAATGAAACTCCAATCAGACTCCTGGCGAGTTTAGGAAAAATCCAATTGGTCAATGATTTGGGACCCTCTTGGAATTTGGTGGAAAAAAAATCCTAAAATTAAATCTCAAACTTAGAATTAAAGATTTAGTTAAAAATATTTTTTCTCAAAGTTAAAGAAACTTATGTTATCGAACTTAAGGGGGTAAACTCAAAATTCTAATTTTTTAAATTAGAACTATAACGAATAATTGAGTCTAATTACTCTAAAATAGGCTAATTCTATAATGCAGGGCTTTACACACTTTCATAGCATTGTTTGCTTTTATTGATTTTATTTCTTATTGTGAGCCTAGCTCGATCACCTAGATGAACATACAAAAATCGAGTTTAATACTAAAAGGGTTAGATGAGATTTGGTTTTCATAAAAGCAATAAAGGAAAAGGAGTTTAGACATAAGCCCTTGTTTTTGACCCTAGACATAGAGCAAAGCCTCTAAGATCAAAAGGTTGTATTTTTATTTAACTTAATTCGTATTAGGCATAGACATATTGGTTTAATCACTCAATCTTCTAAAGATCTTTTCATTAAGGTCGAATAGAAGTTGAACTCGATTTACATTGCTTTGGTGTTTGAGTAAAGATTGCACTTGCATATTAGGCCGCAATTCTTTTCATGGGATAAAAGCATGTTTAAATTCTATCTTTTTCTTATTGATTTTTAATACGCATACAACCTTCCCAATCTTGTTTATATTGGTTACCAAGGTTGCTTTGTGTGGACATCTTTGCCACTGTTTTGAATTTTGTTGTCCCGTTCTTTATGGAATCAATACTTTGAAATATTTTCAATTTACTACTTGTTTGACAATGTGCACTTGCACTAGATTGAGAACTTTTTCTATCTAAAAATTTTCTACTAAGCCCGCACGTTTTCAATCTATCATATGTCAACCACATACTATTCAAGTTTACACTAATAACCTTGATTTTTTATGTAATGGATAACATAAATTGCAAATAAAAATAATAAAATGATTATCATATAATTATTAAATATTCAATCAATATTTATAAGGCTTTAGGGCATAAATCCCCATAGTTCGACCACTTGTGCAACAACCCATCCCCGATGATACTCAGATCTACGATGACCCAATCTTCACTCACTAGATCTGCTACAGAAACATTCCGATGGTCCGATCTGGTACACACACCCTGACGACCCAATGGACGACGTCAGTGAAAGTAATAAGCAATGTAGCAACCAAGCTCTAATGCTCCACTCACTCCTCAGTGAAAACCAATGGGACTCGGTCTTCCCTATTTATAGCAAAACAAGATCAAATCATAACCAAATTTGGGAAGTTTGAATCCAAATAAAATCATAGGACTCAAGGTTTATCTTAACCAAATCTATATTTCAAACTCAATGCAAGATTTAGGTGATCAATAAATTCTTCTTCGAGTCAAAATTTGAAAAAAAAAATCAAATTTCCAAATTTTAATCAAAATCTAATTTCAGATCGAATTCTCTTTTAAATGCAATCAACATTCAAACAAATTAACAAAAATTCTATCTGAAGTCAAAATTTTAGTTATAGTTCAAAAATTTTAATTGCAAATGCCACTTCATATGCAAACTTTTTTTTTCTTTTTTGCAAAGGTAATGTATTCATTGCAAAAAACATGAGGACCTCATAGCTCGAGGTTAAGGCACACAGTTAAAGCAAAAATGAACCAAAGCTCACAGCCTGAGCAAGGCAACCTAACCAAAACAAGACAGCTCACAACCCAAGCAAGGTAGGAAAATGAATAAAGATGATCAAGAAAAGCGATCCTAAGGAGAGATAGAATGAGGGAAAAACTGCCCCCCCAACCAAGAAGAGCAACGAGCAGCTACATCTACCTAAATAATGTAGAAGATAGTAAGTGGGGACTGAGCAACCACACCATGAAGACGAAGATTCTGCTTCCTCCAAGTATGACAAATAGAAGCAAACTAGGCTAGCCTCCAAACACGATGTCAGTGACACCTCCCCCTACTGACTTGAAAATTTTAGGAAAACTCAGTGGTCCAATAAGTAATGCAATGAGTAGAACCACCCCAAGCCAGGACACTTCCCCAAACTACTTGATTGAATTGGCACTCAATGTCACACCCCCCTCCCAGCTCACTTGCCTAACCTAGGAAGGAATGTGAAGACAGAGAATACTAGCACTCCCAGCCCAACCTAACATCCACCTGAAACTGTACACAACGCAATATGTATGAATAAGTAAAATTGAGTACACAGTTGCACACCTGAGCAAGATACATTCATACTAGGTTTGCATACTAAGTCATAACATACTTAAGTCTATTACAACCTGGCTAGAATGCTTTTATTTCAAAACTATATACATGTAGAAGTATATATACAAGGAGCTAAAGAGGTGTGGTGGAAAACAGGTCTTGATGAGGCTAAGCACCGGGAACTCGTTTGCTACCTGAGAAGAGAAAACATGTTGAAAACGTGAGCTGGGAAGCCTAGTGAGTGACTACTTTAATAGATTATGCGTTCAAAGATAAAGCATCAAAAGTACTTCAACAAGGCCGCCAATTTACAGGATTTAAGCACCCCGAAAAGCAATGCTTAAGAACTCATAAGGTAGCATCAAAATAAAAAATAGGTATTTCAAAACGTAGTAACTCATAATAAAGAAAATTTGTAGTATGGTACGCTTCTAAACCCTAGCTGTGGCAGAGTCCTCTCTAAACCAACAGCTTCAATACCTCTCTCACATGCACGTGGAATGCCATTTAAGCTCACTGGCCTCCCCTAATACCTTCTCCATGTCCTTCAGTATTGGGGCCAGACCAACTACCACCCGAATACCTTCTCACTGTCCTTCAGTATGGGGGGTCAAGTTTTCTCTCTCCCAGGTACCTTCTTCGTGTCCTTCCGTATCGGGGGTTAATAATATACAAGGCATGCTTTAAATAGTTAGAAACATAATTTGGAATCACATTCAGCAAGTTCTCAACATAAACACAAACTTTCATTTTAAACAAGGTTCCAAACGTCGAGTGTCATGCTAATAGTTAAGTTCATCGTACGGTTAAAGGAGAACTCACTGACCAAACTCATTTTTCGTGTTCTAAACGCATAAATTCTTTTACATAGCCAACCAATCATATTTTAAGGTTTGGGCAATTCAACCATGTTTTAGAAAGGATTAATGCAAGGTACTTCCAAGAAAACCTACTTCCAAACTTAGGTTTCATGCTTGAACGCAGAGTAACAACTAGTTACAATTATGCTTAACTTTCAACACCGCCATTTATTAATAGGAGTTCAATGAAAAATGAATATAAATTAGTTTAAGCATGCTTCAATATCCATCACTAGTAAGCTTTTGAATAAAGATCAAAGCATAGGTTTTCAAACAAAGTCACTCACAAACACCGGAAGACTCCCAAGGCTTATAAGCTTTGCCTATCTCCGTTTGCCCTGAAAATGAATTCCATAACGTTAATCCCTTTTTCTACTTGGCTCAAAATTATATCTAATTCAGTCACATAACTCATAGCATAGTAACTGAACACACTTGGCTGTAAGGTATAACAAATTGGAAGCACATCTTCCTTACTCTCTCTCTAGCCCTTTCTCTTTTGAACCAAAAATTACATATTCAACTTCCAGCATGGGTTTCTCAACATTTAGCAAAACAACCACCAAATTTTATTTGATAACCCTCAAATAAAATGTCCAAACTTACTTACCTCAAAATTTGAGCTTCTAATTCGTTCTCAAGAGCTCGAAATCTTCAGATTTCTTCACCTTGTTCTGCTAGCCGAGAAACTGGAACACCTCTCGATTTTCTTAAGTTTTCACGACCTTCTTCTTCGTATTTTCTCACAACCTTTTCTAGACCTATTCTTCATTCAATTTCTGAGATTTTGGCTCAAGAATCATCGAATTTTCTCAAGTGGATTGAGAGATATGACTAGTTGAAGTTAACCCACTTCCTAGAGCTTCCAGCTGTCTACTGCATTCACAAGAGTTGGACAACTCATCCTTCCTTAATAACCAACTCCAAAGAAATTGTGTATAATGGCCAGCTCCTCCTTCTCTCTTTAGACTTTAAGTCCTTTTAAATCCACCTAAATTGTAAAGAAATTTTAACTAATTTACTTAGAAATTACAGCTTTTGTATTCAACACAACATACACCTAATGTGTACCCAATTGCTCATGACCTTAACTTACTTCAACTCAACCTTTAATATGCTTATAGCAATGCCTAACCTGTCTCCTTATGAAGCTTTGTGCACGTTATAGTCCACAACTTAGGAGATTCTCAAATTCTCCCACGGCATCCTTCAATGCAACCTATACCAAGTTACATGTGTCAACCTTCATGTATAAGTGCAATAAGATCAAAAGAGAGTTTAGGGCTTACACTCAAAGAATAGGTGATCACGGCACTCCGTTGAACCTAAGCAAAGTAAACAATCTATCAAGATAGACGCATCTCAATTGTGAAGGCGATCCCTAGTAAAAAATTTGTCCCGAACCGCCAACACACAATAAAGGAGTGTTTAGGGATGTTACCCTCAAACTAGAGGAGCCTATCCCAATGAACCAACGGACCACGAGGATAGATGGCACCTAGGGACTTGCAACAGAAAAAGTACCAAAGGTAGTTGGCTGATGCGTACAAATTACATTTCTACGAGCACACGGGTCAAGTAAGATAAACAGTATTCCTACTGAGTATTGAATCCACAGAGATTGGTTTTAGTTCGATTAAGTATCATAAATACTCTCACTTAGCTTTATTTAGAGAAAACAACCGAAAGATGATAAACTAACTTAAGCAATAGAAAATAAATGCAAGAAAATAAATAGAAAACTCAAACCTAAGGGATAAACTTGGGTAAAGGATTAATTACTTAATTAAATAGACAGGTACAACTAAATCAGAAGTGAACTCATAAGTCTAAAAACTCTAAAGGCATGAACTCTCCTGTTGGTCTCCTCCAATCTCAAGTATTAGTTAACTAACCTAGGTGTCCCTAGCGCTAGCTAAATCAGATAAGGCACTAGGACTCTTCATTTCAAACCTCTAATGTCTATTTATTCACCCTGATGTTGTTGGGATTTATGCCCTAAAGCCTCGTAGTTCATGATTTATTTAATAATTTTGATTATTTTATTTACAATATAATATTATCCATTATATAAAAAATTCAAGGTTATTAGGGTAATCTTGAACAGTATGTGGTTGACATATGGGAGGATCATGTTCGAGAAATAATCTAAAGTGTCATAGTATATGGATAAGGTTGGATGCCTTATCCTAGTAATACTATTGATATGACCCACTTTGTAATAGTTATAAATGATTTGATCCAAATTGTTCGTGTGGACACATGTGAGTAGGGGTATCTTATACAATGAGTTTGTGTAAGACTAGACCACGAAATATTTAATCTCTCTTTATAAATCCTTTAATTGAGAAGATTAATATTTCATCAGGATGATCATATGCGACTCGATCTTAATCTTGAGTGAGTTATGAACTCCTGCCTGTGAGGGCTTGTCCTTTGATTTGCATGGGTGAGAGTGGCTTTTGTAGCTGATTCAATATGCCTACCATTTTGGGAACTTGACCAAATAGGGAGCTGGGAACATAATCTCACAAGATGAAATTTACTCTTTCCCATATAAGATAAGTAGATGAGTAGTTCCCTTAAGTGCTAATTTCGAAACTTGAACAATGGAGCCCCACCCTCTCACTGGCCCGAGAGGGACTTAGTTTATAATTAGATTATAAACAGATTGTTCATTAGAGGATCAGTGGTACTTAAGGTGCAAGATGTAATTATAGGAGTAAAAAGGATTTTTGACCCAACTGTAATTACGAACAACTCATGAAGGATCGACTTGCATGTAGTGATTATATCCATGGACACAATTTTGTGCATAAGAGTGTCTATAGTGAAGTGACCTATAGTTAATGAATGAAAATTAATTAATTAAGGAGTTTAATTAATTTTGTATCATTGGAGCTTATAATTTGTAGGTCCATAAGGTCCCCTTGCTAGCTCATAGTAACACTAAAAGATCAATTTAGTTGAAAGAAAATTTTGAAATGTTCAAATTAATATTTAATATATTAGATATATTAAATATAAAAGAGGAAAATATATTTATTGTATTTGATACATTAAATATTAAAATAATTAATGTATATTAGATACATTAAATAAAAGATATTTATAGAATGTGAATAAGATTCAAATAAATAAATATCGGAGATTTGAATGAGATTCCAATAAATATAAGATATATTTTAATATATTAGATATTAAAATATAAAATTTTAATTATAGCAAAGATTTACCCTTGGTCTCTATAAATAGGACTCTTGGGTTGAGCTATTAGACATAACACATATTTCCTCAATAGAGAATTAGAGAATTCTCTCTAGACCTCTTCCTCGAATCCCTTGTGGATTTTCTTTCAAGAGGGTCCCACAAGTCTTAGTCATGTGTTCAAGTCATAGCCAGGAAGATTTTATGGAGGAGATAAAGATCCGCTAGAAATATCTCCATATATTACTGACACGCTTGCTAGAGTAATATGAATGAATTGGCAAATTCAGGATGTCAATGCGCAAGTGTACACATTCATTTTGTAGCAAGTGGTAAGTAACATTATCGTATCCACGGAGACTAGTAATTCTCTAATTTACCACAATTTAGTTCTCAATAAACTCAATTTGTAATCGTTTAACTCATCAGGGAAACACAATAAAATAATTCAGAAATGCTGAAACAAAATAAATGCTAAAGCAGAGTTAATAGAGTAAAATGCAAAAACAGAGAACAACTAAACCTGGACTTTGAATGAATTGGAAGGCTTGGATTAGGGATAATTGTTCGTCTTAATCTATTCTACAACTTAAACATCTGATCACCTACCTCAGTCCACTACAGCTCACATGGTATTCTCCCGAATGACCAGAATGTTGCTGTTTCATTTCCATTACTTCAGCATTATCTATCTGGTTGTACTTATGTGCATTAGGCAAGAGATTATTCCTAATCCTCTTACTTAGTTAGCTACTAACCCTAACAATGAGGCTAATGTGGTTATCAAGCAATCAGTTCCTTCTATTCTTTCCAGAAATCGAAAAAACACTACACAACATGGTTGGCCAAACGAAGTTGTGATACAAAATAAAAACACTTAACAACCATACTGAGTTAGAGACAATGTATTAAGCTACAAGAATGATCAAAACGTACACTCCCTAATCCTCACCTTGTAGGTGATCAGTTCATAATGGGAAAAACACAGAAAATAATTCGGAAATAAAGCATCATCCTAACAATGTAGTTATACTGAGAAAAGAAGAAATGAAAAGAAGAGGAAGAGGACGAGATGTTGCCACAGAAAGGTTGAACCAGCATTCAGCAATAGCTTCAGCAACGGTTCCTTCTTCTTTTGGGAATGCTCCGGCAACCTCCTTCTCGTCGGAATGAGATGGGTAGCTCCTCTGTTCTTTTCCGATAACCAGTCTCCTCTGCTTTTCAGTCTTTTTCTTCTTTTTTTCTTTCCCAAAACGGCTACCAACGGGGACTTAAATACCACAGGTCTTTCGCGCAAAACGAAGGCTGACTAGGCATAGTTGACGACGTGGCGAGCTTCCATTGCTTGCAGCAGGCTGAGTCATCTGACAATTGCCAACTCATTTAATGAATTGGTCTTCTCACGTGCGAAATTGATATTAGCCCGAATTGCCTGGTTTGCTCCAGCAAACTGTTATCAAACTGCTATTCCAACTTTCCACAAGTCCTTCTTGAATTACCCCTAAATAAATCACATAAACTTGTTAATTCAGATAACAATGCTCTAATAAAAAATTTACTTCTTCAAAATTAATCATAGAGCAAAAATGATTCAAAGTTAGGGAATTTCTAAGGTATAATTAAATAAAATATGGCAATTCATTCCAAAAACACTAGCACATAACTCTCAATTGAAGAGTTATCAATTACTCCAAGTAAGTTTGCTTAATCTTAATTTTTAGTTTAATTTTAAATAAAATCAAAGATGATCCAATGCTTCCACTGCGGAGTGAAACGTTCATTCCTTCAGCTGTCACTTAGGCGTCTAGTCATGCATCAGTTCTTTCCTAAGTATCTCTCTGTCGAGTTTCCATTTAGAAAATGAATCGATTAAATAGTATTCATTTAATTAACCTTCAACATTAACTACAATTAATTAACCACTTATCCCATTGTCACTCAAGTAGCTAATTAATTATTTTCAAATTTTAGCATGCTCAAATTCCACAATACATATGCACAAACAATCCACTAAAGAGCACAAATCATGGAATTTCATCATCACTTTAGCATGCAACATCCTAAAACTACCCTACACACATTTTCAACAACAAAAATTTTCAATTTAAACCCAAATTCTTCAAAATTCAACAGAATATCATATCTAACAACAGCCTAGCACCATTTCCCCCACACTTAAATCAAACATTGTCATCAATATTTAAATAAGGCAATCAACATGCAAAAAGGACAAATAAAAGATAAGAGGGGTAGCGGTACTTCCCTGAATTGAAGAGACTTCTTTTTACGAGCATGATTGACTTCAAACACTATAGGGAGTTGGAGTGCAAGAGACTCCTCGATTCAGCCTGATAAATCCACTTGGGTGCAATGTGAAACAATTAATCTCGAGCTCCTAAAAAATATAATCACCAAACAAGAACACAAGATCAACACAAAACAAATTGAAAGGAAAGTCGAAAAAGAACTACAAGGAAAAGAAAGACTAAGAGATAAAAAGCTTGAGTTGCCACCCAAGAAGGGCTTATTTAACGTCTTTAGCAAGACGAAACTCGTGTGGGCTCTCAAGGTAAGTAGAAATTCTCCCATTTCTTCGGGCCTCTATTCCTAGAAAAACAAAACAAACCAAGACTAGTTTCTCATGAGACCCTGAAGTAGAAATATTTTTGGTATTTTTAGAAAATAAAAGCATAAAAGGCCAAAAATCAAAATAAATAGAATCTGACACGACTTGTGAGAACAAGAAGAAGAACACTCAAGAATAAGAGAAAAATCAAAAGATAAAACAAACAAAAGCCTTACAACCTCAAACTTTATCTTCTGATCACTCTCAACTAAATTAGGCTCATCTACTTTCTCATCCTCACTGGCTCGATCTTGGAGTGTGCTAAAACAGTCTAATTCTTCCCCAATATCAATAATTCGCTCCCTCGACTACCCAACTTCAGTAGAATCGAAAGAATTAAGCTCTTGAAGGGGTACATGTGAATCAGTGATCAAGTGGCTCACTAGACACCCTAACTAAGTGGGTTGCACTTCACTAACCTCCCTAGGGATCTAGAGACTCTCATTCAACATTTTTAAGTTCACATTAATCGTTTTATTCATCTCCAAAAAAATTTGGAAAACATTATCTAAGGAAGGCTTTTCTTCTAGATGAGCTACCTGAGAGGGTTCTACCTCTAATTGAGCTTTCTAAAGTCTCACCACTCCTTCTATCTACAAGCGTATAGCTCTAAGATCAGAAAGATAATTTTGCAATAAAACTTCTAAGGAAGGCCTCTCCTCACTCGAGCTAATAGAAGGAGAATTAATAAAGAAGGAACTAGAAGGTGATGTTGATTCTTAGGGCTAAGATTCGCTAAAGGGCCACCCAAATTAATCAGAAGCCTTCTAAAAATAATAAGACAAATACAAACGAGTTCAATCAAACACGCGATGCAACACAATCAGAAACAAAGAACCAAAACTCAAACAAAAACAAAAACAAGCAAGAAAAATAAAGATAAACCTCTAAATTAAAGCAATCAATTTCCTCACAATATTAATTGAATTAAAAGACACCAATCCCCAGCAACGGTGCCAAAAACTAGAAAGGGTGTACACACAAGCGCACGCAATCAAAGGAATAATAAAACGGTATTCCTACCGAGTATCGTATCCATAGAGATTGATTTTTAATTCAGAGTACCGTGAATAATCTCACTTTACTTTATTTAGAGAACAAAAAGAAAGACCAAACAGGGAAATAAACACCAATCCTATAAGCAAGATAAATGGGAGACACAAACCTAAGGGGTAGACTTGGGTATTGAAGGAATGAATGTTTAACTCCGCAGCAGAAGCATTGAATCGTCTTTGATTTTATTTAAAATTAAACTAAAAATAAGATTAAGCAAACTTACTTGGAGTAAATATGAAGATATTTTTGGCGGGTCTTTATCTCCTCAACAAAGTCTTCCTAGCTATGACTCGAACACAAGACAAGGCTTGTGGGAGCCTCTTGAAAGAAAATCCACAAGGGATTGGAGAGGAAGAGGTTTAGAGAGAATTCTCTAATTCTCTATTGAGGAGATGTGTGTTATCTAATAGCTCAACCCAAGGGTCCTATTTATAGAGACCAATGACATTTTTTTGTCATAATTAAAATATATCTTATATGTATTTGAATCTCATTCAAATCTCCTATGATATTTATTTATTTGAATATTATTCAAATTTTATAAATATCTTTTATTTAATGTATCTAATATACATGAATTATTTTAGTATTTAATGTATCAAATACAATAAATATATTTTCTTCTTTTATATTTAATATATCTAATGTATTAAATATTAGTTTGAACACTTCAAATTAAATATTAATTTGAACATTTCAAATTTTAATATTTAATGTATCAAATACAATAAATATATTTTCTTCTTTTATATTTAATATATCTAATATATTATATATTAATTTGAACACTTCAAATTAAATATTAATTTGAACATTTCAAATTTTTCTTTCAACTAAATTGATCTTTTAGTATTACTATGAGCTAGCAAAGGGACCTTATGGACCTACAGATTATAAGCTCCAATGATATAAAATTAATAATTAAACTCTTTAATTAATTAATTTTCATTCATTAACTCTAAGGTCACTCCACTATAGACCTAAAGTTGCACTATTAAGCATTGTAGGACAAGTTGTGTCCATGGATATAATCACTACATGCAAGTCGATCCTTCACAAGTTGTTCGTAATTACAGATGGGTCAAAAGTCTGTTTTACCCCTGTAATTACATCTTGCACCTTGAGTACCGCTAATCCTCTAATGAACAATTTGTTTATGATCCAACCATAAACTATGTCTCTCTCAAGCCAGTGATAGGGTGGTGCCCCATTGTTCAAGTCCCGAAATCAGCATTTAAGGGAACTACTCAACTACTTACTGTATAAGGGAATGAGTGAATTCTATTTTGTGAGATTATGTTTCCAGCTCCCTATTTGGTCAAGTCCCCAAAATGGTAGGCATATTGAATTGGCTACAAAAGTCACTCTCACCCATGCAAATCAAAGGAAAAGCTCTCACTGGCAGGAATTCATAACTCACTCAAGATTAAGATTAAGTCACATATGATCATCCTGATGAAATATTAATCTCTCAATTAACGAATTTATAAAGAGTGATTAAATATTTCGTGGTCCAGTCTTATATAAACTCATTGTATAAGATACCCTCACTCACATGTCTCCATGTGAACGATTTGGATCAAATTATTCATGTGGAGACATGTGAGTGGGGGTATCTTATACAATGAGTTTGTGATCAAATTGTTTGTAACTATTACAAAGTGGGTCGTATCAATAGTGTTACCAAGATAAGGCACCCAACCTTATCCATAGACTATGACCCTTTATGTTATTTTTTGAAAATGATTCTCCCTTATGTCAACCACATACTGTTCAAGATTACATTAATAACCTTGGATTTTTTATATAATAGATAATATTATATTGCAAATAAAATAATCAAAATTATTATTAATTATAAAATAAATTATTAATTACGAGGCTTTATGGCATAAATCCCAACAGGTATATGATCAACTATTCAAATAAAATAGACATTCACAGCTAATCTAGCAGTAAACTCATATGTCTAGAAAATCTAAGAACATAAAATCTCATGTCGGTCTCATCCAATCTCAAGTAATAATTAACTAACTTAGGTGTCCTTCAACACTAGCTAATTAATACAAGGCATTATGACCCTTCATTACAAACCTCTAACAATTGCTCTTATCACTGTCATGTCCAAGCAATCATCAGTCATGCATTTGATTCTAAACTAGTTGATCTCTGTCGAGCCTACACTGGTAAACGAATCAATCTTCTCAAACACTGCAATTAACTAACCTTGACTCCCGCTGTCACTCGGGTAATTAATTAATTCCCAATTTTAATCCTCCCTGAGTTTTCTCTTTCGAGCTTAACATAGATTAATCCAATTAATCATATAACAATGGTTAAAAGCATTAAACTCTAAATGCATTAAAGGATTCAAAGCCATAAAAGTAATAAACACCTATTCATTAAGAAAATGATCCAAAGTTTCTAACAATTAAGCATAAAACAATGTTTAATAACTAACCCAAGTACTTAGGAACTAATCAATACAAAATCAGTAATTACGGCCTAGAAATCCCTAAATTAAAGCCACTAAAGTAAATAGAAATGAAAGAAAAGGGGCAGAAATTTCAAACAAAGGACAGTCTTGCGTTCCCAAGGTGGCCTCCCAAGTCTTCAAATATGCTTCAAAAACACTCACAATTACTCCCAAAACCCTCAAAGGTAGTTAGAGAATCGAGATTAGGGCATTCTCCCTCAGTTTGGCCTCTCCTTTTACGAAGAAGAAGCAAATAATATATATTGGTTGTCATGACATCGCTGCAACACTGTCCCAAAACGATAGTGTTTTACAAGGTGCACAGGGGTAGCATTGCAAGCATTGCAATGCTATAAGTAGCGTTGCAACATTACGGACGAATTGCTTCTCTTTAGCACATTTCTAGCGTTACAATGCCACAAGTAGCATTGCAACGCTAGCTTTTAGGTCCAATTGCCAAATTATGGTGTTGCAACGCCATTTCTAGGGTTGCAACGCCATCCTCTCGACTCCAATAGCTTATTTCTTATTTTATTCGTCTTAGCTCTCCAAAATGGCCCGATTTAGCTCCAAAATGACTAAAATACCTCTGAACACTCTGTTTTGCTCCTTAAGCTTAGTTTCTACAAAATATACACAAATATGCATCAAAGCAGACAAAATCATAGCAAAACTAGCTAAAATAATAGGAAATAAGACAACATAATTGCATGTTATCATCTTCTCAAACACCATGTCTTCATCCTTGAATCTCCAAAATATCATCATTTAAGCTCCAAAATCATCAAAATGCTCCCGAACATTCCAATTTTGCTCCTTTAGCTTGGTGTCTGCAAAATAAGCATAAAAACACTAGCTCAACAAATCATAATAAAACTAGCATAAATCGTAGAAAACAAGATAGCATAATTGCATGCTATCATCGACCCCTAAACAAGCCTATCCTCCCTAGACAAGCACGACTGCACTAAATAGACTAAAGCTGAAAGCTACAACAACTCTAAAGGCACACATGGCCAAGCCTAGGATCCATCCAAGAGCAAGAAATCATAAACATAAGCATAAAGGGTACTCTAGCATCATAAATAACCTGCTCACTGAACTGGGGCAAAACAGATCCACCTGGAAGCCAAGGATCAAGCCACACATGACATCTCTATCCATCACCAATAGAAAATCGCAGCAACGAACGAAATTGCTCATGCAATTTAAGAATAGACCTTTCGATCAAAACTTGATTAAAGTTCTAATTGTACTTTAAATCATATTTTGGATGGAGTATGAATTCCACTTTAATTCTAAAATCAAGATTGAGTAGAGCCAAATTTTTACTCGAACTCAAATTCTCGGTAAAATTAGATTTATTAGTTCGAGCAGAATCCTAAAATCTACCCAAGCCAAATTTTTAATAAAGTACAAATTCAAAATTGGATAATTCGAAATTCTTAATAAAGTACAAATTCAAAATTGGATAATTCGAAATTCGAGTCAAATTCAAGTTAAGATTAGGATAGATTCCAAAATTTATCCTTCTACCTAAAGTCAAAATATTGGTAGAGTTTAAATGTTTACTTTGGGTGTAATCCAAATTTTATCTCAAATCTTTAAAATACAAATTCTAGTCAATGTAGACTCTAAAAACTATCCAAATCAAAATCATGGTAGAATTTAAATTTTATCTCAAAACAAAATTGGAGCATAATCAATCCAAAATTTATCCCAAATCAGAATTTGATAAAATCTAAATTCAAGCAAGTAGAATTTCACTCCAAGTCAAAATCTATCTCAAAATAAAATTTGGGCATAATCCAAATTTTATCCCAAATCAAAATTTGGTAAAATCTAAATTCAAGCAAGTAGAATTCGAATTCTATTCAAAGCCAAAACTTGGTAGAATTTCACTCCAAGTCAAAATTATCAAATCAAAATTCGAGCATAATCAAAATTTTATCTCAAATCAAAATTTGTAAAATCTAAATTATAGAATTCGAATTGTATTCAAAGCCAAAATATGGTAGAATTTCACTCCAAGTCAAAATTTTGGCATAATCCAAATTTCACCCCAAATAAAAATTTGACTAAAATTCAAATTCAAATTCCATCTAAATTCAAGCCAAGATTCAGATAAAATCTAAATTCTATTGTGAGTCAAAATCTTGGTAGAATTTAAACTTTGCCTCAAATCAAAATTTGGACTTCGGGCATAGTCCAAGTTTTCTCTCAAATCAAAATTTGAGTAAAATTCAAAGTCAAATTCTACTCCAAATTCATATATATATAAAAAAAAAAAAAAAAAGGTAGGCACCAAATTCTACTCCAAATTCAATTTGGAATCATGTAAGGCATAGATTCTACTGAAATTCAAATCAAAATTTGCTGCCAAATAAGAAAATCAAAATTTTGACCCAAATTCATATTTTGATTAATTGGCATAAAAAGTGTGTGAAATTAAAAAAAATATCAAAATTATGAATCAAATTAATATTTTGAATAAATTGACCCATCAAATTGTAATGCTCGGCATTTTTATTTGGATTATTAATTGGATTCATGTGTCACAAGAATTTTATCCTATAGTTTTGACTTTTGGTTGTAAGTGAAATTTAAAGTGGAGAATGGAAAGAAGGAGAATTGTTATTTGTTGTGATTGTTGGGAATTTGGAAAAAAAAAAAGGGAATTTGTTGTTAAAATAAATAAAAGAGGAAAGTCAAGGTCCCATTTCCCCAGTTCTCTCCCCCTCTTTTTTTCCTTTTTCGTTTTTTATTTTATTTTATTTCCTTTTATTCTCTCTCTTTCTCTCTCACTCTCTTTCTCCCCCAAATGGAACCATACACATGTAGCCCTCTCCCCTTTTTCTTATTCTTCAGCTTATTCTTCTTATTTTTCTTCTTTCGTTGACAGCCATCGCCGCACACTGCCAAAACCATCGTAGGACTGCCGCACGAACGCACACCTAGCCACTGCCCAGCCGCGCACGCCAGATCCGTTGCTCCCCCTACAGTAGAATGTTGAGTGCCACTTGTGTCACTAGATCTCGCCACTCGCCGTCCACAGCATGCCTCCGCAACGTCCAGATCACCACTGCCTGCCGACAACACTCCTCTCTCCCTCTTGGTTTTCTTGGACAACAAGGAGGTGGTTTCTTAGATCGTTTTTCTAGCTATTTACAGTAGCAATTCCGGTGGGTTTTGGCACTGTACAGACACATTTGGACCTCGTGTTGGATTTGGGTAAGCTTCCAGCACTGTTTCAGGGCTAAATTATGGATTTTTTATGGGCTGATGTAATTGGGTAACTTTAGCCCAAGCCTTGGGTTAATTTTGTGTTGCTTTATTGTTGCTAGGAGCTACTACATATTTTTCAAAAAGAGATTTTTGGTGCTTGGAATATTAATAATTATTTTTGCCTAGAGGTAAGTAGGTATTTGGATTAAGCCTCTTTAAGACATTATTTAAATTTGGTTTATGTCAAAAAATTGTGATCTCTGCAAGCATGCCTGAATTATGTATATGAAGCATATATTAATTGGTGGATTTTTCTAGAATTTATCTTGAAATTTAAATTTCATAAGCACGTGGCTATATTGGTTTAGGGGCTTAAAGATGCAAGTTAAATGTTGTTGGCATGTGTAGTTCCTTGGTTGATTTTGTGCCTGAAATTCATAATTTATGCTTGTGACTGGTAGTCCTGATCATTGTGGTTGATGAATGTAATTGTAAGACCTTGTGTGTTGATGATAGATATGGTTGTATGGTTTTGAGAACCCTGATAGAGTTAGAGAATGACTTAGGACCGTTAGGCTGGTGACACTTACTATCCCACTTGGAACATGTTTGCCTAGGATGTTATGAGTTGTGCTAGCTAAAGGCTAGCTAGTGGGTTGTGTACCCTATGATGTAATGACATGAAAGATGTGTCCTTCATTGTAGAGCCTAGCTAGTGGGTTGCGTACCTTGTTATGTAATGGCATGGAGGGTGTGTCCTTCATTGCAGAGGCTAGCTAGTGGGTTGTGTACCCTATGGTGTGATGGCATGTAGGTTGTGGCCTTCATTGCAAGTGTTAGCTAGAGGGATTTTATGCATTCAAGGTGTGGGCTTGAGGATTATGTTCCTACTTACCATATGCTAACTGGAGGAGTGAATCCCTATGGATAAGAAGCATGACTCAGGGGTATGACAATGAGGCTATATCGTAGGTGGGGGCAGGTTAGGTGGTCACTTAACCAGGGAGTGTAGAACCTAAGTAAGTTAAGGAGCCTGAGTGGTTTGTGGAATGTTGGCTACTGGTTGTGGTGAATGTGAACCTTGGACTTTAAGTGGGCTACTTACTGAGTATTTTTATACTCACCCTATGCTACATTGTTTTCTCTTTTACGTGGTCAATAGACTCATGAGGCGCATGGTAAGGGCATTGGCTTGGCAAGTGATAGCATGCAATTATGCTATCATATTCATATTATTTTAGCTTGTTTTGCTATGATTTTGTGTGCTTTGATGCCTATTTGTGTTTAATTTGCATAAATCGAGCTAGAGCAAAATCGAGTGTTTGAGGGTCTTTTTATAATAATGGAGCCTTTTAGAGCCCATTTGAAGATCCAAGAGGAGAAGAGATAGAGTTTGGGCAAAAGAACCCGAGGGGAGAACGTCTAAACCCTTAAAATGGCGTCTAGACGCTACATTTGAAGTGCTAAACTCGAAAACAAGCGTTGAAACGTTGTCCTATAGAATCTCAACGCTCAAAAGGCGTGCCTTAGCAGTTTTCGTCTGGAGCGTGGAGAGCGTCTCGACGCTACTCAACTCGTGCACAAAAAAATGACAGTGTTTGGATGCAACGTCTCGAGACTGCATCGATGGAGGTATAAATTTATCTCTTTCTCTTCGAGAAAAATGAGGCCATTTTGAGGGTTGAAGCCCTAATCTCGATTCCATACCATAATTGAGGGTATTGGGAGCATTTGTGAGCGTTTTGGAGTGGATTTGAAGACCTTAGAGCTCATATTTGAGATTGATCACCTCAAGAACACGAGATCGTCCTTCATTTGCATCTTCTTTCCCTTTTCCTTTCAATTGCAGTTACTTTAGTGGCTATAATTAGGGGTTTCTGAGTTGTAAATGCTTATTATGTTTAATTAAATCCCTAAATTCTATGGGTTATTGTAAATTCTTGGACCATTGCACTTGATTTGTTAATTTAGTTAGTAATTGTGGTTTAATTAGTGTTCATGTTCATTTATGCATTTTAGGCTTAATGCCCTTAGATTGTGTTCGTTAATTAATTGAGGTAGGACTAGGTTGAGCTCGACGGAGGATTCCTAGTTAGCTTAATGCACAATTAGTTAATTACCCGAGTGACAGTGGGATAAACGGTTAATTAATTGTAGTTAGTGCTGAAGATTAATTAATTAAGCACCGTCTAATTAATTAGTTACTAAGTGGAGCTCAACAGATAAAGCTTAGGCTAGAATTGGATGCATGATTAAAGATTAATTACCTGAGTGACAGCAGGTGTAATAATTAATCTATAGAGGTTAGTGATGAAGGGTCGTAATGTCTTGTATGACTTAACTAGCGCTTAGGGACACCTATGTTAGTTAATTAATACTTGAGAATTGGAGGAGATTCCATAACCTTAGGATTCTAGACTTATGAATCGAACGCTTGATTGTGCTTAATTGCTAGTTTAATTAAGTAATTTATGGTCCAAGAAGGCAATCAACACCCATAGAATAAACTATCAATTTGTGTCTCCCATTTATTTTTCTCTCTAGGATTAGATGTTTATTTTTCATGTTTCCTCTTGCTTTTTGTTCTCTAAATAAAGTAAAGTGAGATTATTCTCGGTAATTGAATTAAAAACCAATCTCTGTGGATACGATACTCGGTAGGAATATCGTTTTATTATTACTTCGATCACGTGCGCTTGCGTGCACGTCCGATCAAGCTTTAGGCACCTTTGCTAGGGATTTGTGTATTTTAATTCAATTAATATTGTGGAAAAATTGCTTGCTTTAATTTAGAGGTTTGTTTTTGCTTTATCCTGCTTATTTTTGTTTTTCTTTTAGTCCTGATCCTTTGCTTCTAGTTATGTTGTATCGTGTGTTTGATTGAGAGCCTGTGGTTTTTTGTTTGATTTATTTATATGGTTTTTGATAGATTTGGGTGGCTCTTTAGGGAATCTGAGCCCGAAGAACAAACACCACCTTCTAGTTCTTTTTCGTATAGTTATCCCTTAGTTAATTATGAGCATTTTAGTGAGGATTATGGGTTTTATGGTTATCAAATGCCTAATTATTACCATATTGAATCTATGAGTGGTGGAAATTCCATGCATGGTAATGATGAATGTAATAGCATGCATAAATTGGCTATTTCTAGGCTTAGTTTTTGGCTAGTTTTGCTATGAGTTTGTGTGTTTTCATGTATTTTTATGTTTATTTCTCAGAAATTGAGCATTTGGAGCAAAACCGAAGAATTGTGAGATAACTGGACAAATTTGAGCAACTTAAGGCTATATTTGAAGATTCAAGTGTTGAAGAAGAAGAACAAGACATTTGGACCCGAAGGCATAGCGTTGCAACGCTCTTTATAGCGTTGCAACGCCATTTGAGATGCCTTCAACCTTGAAGAACCGTTGGCATAGTGTTGCAACGTTATCTATAGCGTTGCAACGCTACTCAAACAAATTTTTCTTTCTTTATAAAATTCGAAGGGACAGCGTTGTAACGCTTCCCCTAGCATTGCAACGCTGTCTCGACTCTATAAAAGGGAATGTTATATTTCGAGCAAAGTGAGCCATTTTGGAGAGACCTAAACCCTAATTTCGATGGAAGCATTGTTTGAGAGGTCTAGAGAGTACATTGGAGAGCTAAGGAGGACACTCAAGGCTCGGGATCACGTCGGGAACAAGTGTTGGCACGCGTCGTCCAGTTTTTCTCTTTTTCCTTTCTTTTGCATTCTTAATTTTAGGATTTAGTAGACTGTAATTGCATATATTTGAGTGTTTTAGACGTTTTAGTAAATAGCATTATTGTATAAAACTATGTTTGATTTTTTGAATGTGATTGTAACATTTTTTATGCATCTTGATTTAATATTCTAAGCTCCCGGCCATAGCTTTGTATGTTGAGTTAAATTTAGCTTGAGAAAGTAAATTTAACTAAGAACTTAGATGCATAACTAGGATTAATCTATTACATGAGAATGAATAGGTTAATACTATAAATTATTAAGAGAATTTCATAATGCCATGCTTAGTTGTAAAAATGGACTGAAGGGTTGATTTACCTCTTGCATGAGTTCAATTGGGCTCGAGAGAGTCAATTGAATATTGTAGTAATTCTTGACTTAGAACTGTTGCATGCTTCAAAATTCGATAGTCAGTTTCATAGTTGGGCTTCACGAATAGCAATTAACAAATGTCTCTCTAAAATTGGACTCCAATTTTGTATATAATAGGATAGGTTTTATGTTTTTATTTGAAAAACCAATTCAAAGTTAGTTTTCTCTAAATAAAATTAGGCATAAGTATCTATGGTACTTAATTAAATCTAAGAAACCCAATCACTGTGGATGACCCTAGCCACTATTATTGCAAAATACTTAGAGGTCTGGTTTTATAAATGTAATCTTGATAGGACCTTCGACAAGTCATCTATCAAAATGAATTTGGATCCATGAACCATATCCTAATTATTTTCAGGAAGCCCAAGTAGAGAAAGAATCTTCCATAGAAGGAATGATGAGAGAGTGTTTAGAGGAGTCTAGAACTCTTAATGCGAGCGTAGAAAAGTTGAATGAAAGTCTCTAGACCCAAGGGGAGATTATTAGCGAAGTAGGTAGGAAAGTGGATCGACTGGCCACTGATTTACTTGTACCCCTTCAGGAGCCTAATTCTTTTGATTCTACTGAGTTTAGGTAGTTGAGGGAGTAGATAATTGATAATGGGAAAGAATTGAAGTGTTTTAGCACACTCCATAATTGAGTCATTGAGGATGAGAGAGTAGATGAGCCTATTTTAGTTGATGATGTTCAGGAGGTAGAGTTTGAGGTTGTAAGGCCTTTGTCTATTTTATCTTTTGATTCTTCTCTTATTCCTGAGTGTTCTACTTTTTATTCTCATGAGTCCATGTCTGAGTCGTTTTATTTTGATCTTTCTCATTTTATGTTTTTATTATCTAAAAATACCAAAAATATTTCTGTTGCAAGCGAGAAGCTAGTGATTTTGCTAGCTTTGATCTATTTTGTTGACTCTAGGGAAGAGGGGCCCGAAGAAATGGGAGAATTTCTATGTACCTTGAGAGCCCACATGAGTCTCGTCTAGTGAAAGACGTTAAATAAGCGCTTCTTGGGAGGCAACCCAAGCTTTTTATCTCTTAGTCTTTCTTTTCTTTGTAGTTCTTTTTCGATTTCCTTTTAGTTTGTTTTGTGTTGATCTCGTGTTCTTGTTTGGTGATTTTATTTTTTAGGAGCTCAAGATTAATTTCCTTCACATTGCACCCAAGAGGATTGATAACGCTGAATCGAGGAGTCTCGTGCACTCCAGCTCCTTATAGTGTTTGACATCAATCATTCTCATTAATGGAAGTCTCTTCAATTCAGGGAAGTACTGTTACTCTGATAGCACTCAAATGTGTGTTATTTATAGGCTTAGATTTGTGTTAATTTTGCATGATTAGATTGAGCTTTCATGCATGTATTTATTTATTTTATAGGCTTCGAGCTAACTTGGCGAAATAGAGCTGATGAGGACGATACAGGCGTTTTTGGAGTTTAAAGGCATGAAATGGAGGCTTGGAATTGAAAAGAGAACAAGTTAAAGCCTCATGACCCAAAAGGATAGCGTTGAGACACTGTCCATAGCGTCTCAACGCTATAATTGCAGCTATCCAATTTCAATTTCCCCGATGAAGCAGAGTCGAGATGCTGCTTTATAGCGTCTCGACGCCAGAAATGCGGGCGCCAGAAGATTTTCGTTCGTAGCGTTGAGACGCTGCGTACAGCATCTCAATGCTACCCTGTTTTGCCGTCTTTATTCTGCGAACTAGGTCACAGAGTCAAGACGCTGTCCCTAGCGTCTCGCGCTACCCCGAGAATTATAAAAAGAACATTTTGGCTTTGATTTGAGGGAGACCATTTGGAGAGGGACCAGTCTAAAATCGATTTCTACATCATATTTGGGACCAAGGGAGCACTTTTGAGAGTCGAGGAAGACATTCAAGGCTCGAGATCGCGGCGTTTCACGACTGAAACGAGTGTGGCATGCATCAGAGAGTTCTTCACTTCTTCCTTATTTATTTTGTAGTCTTTGTTTTCAGATGTTGCTTAAGTTTTAATCTGTAATGAATTTTTAGAGATTAAATGTCTTGAACTTGGTTGTTTTCACTTGTTTTATTTAATTTTAGAGACATTTATATTGTAGCAAGTTATTTATGCATTCTAGAAAGTATTGTTTAATCGTTTGGCCAACGTTTAACTATGAGAAAATTGGGTTTTTGCTTGGGAAAGAAGAACTCGAATTTAGATCTGAATGTATAACTGTTGGTGAATTTTTGCATGGGAATGGAATTTTCACTGATAGAAGCCACAATAGAATTTTATTCAATGCCATGTTTAGTTATAAAAATAGACTGAAATGTTGATTTATCACTAAGCATGAGGTTTAGTTGGCCTTGGAAAAGTCAATTAATAAATTGGGTAATTTCTTGGCTTATAACTGTTATTGATGTAAATTTTCTCTTCTATAGGGCCAAATTGGTTTTATGAAATTAAATATTTGTTTCAAGAAGGTTCCCTCTAAGTGTCTCCAACCATGTAAATAGTTATTTAGATTTTAATATGATTTTTCTTCTATTGTTGGTTCTCTAGATAAAATTTGAGCATTAGTAATTTTAGTACTTAATTAAGCTAAGAAATCTAATCCCTGAGATCGACCCTAGCCATTACTACTGCAAATTGTAAAGGTTTGGTTAATAATTATATTTGATAGAGCCTTTGACAAGCTCTTTATCATACTCTTATCTTTTACTTGTCCTTTTTGAATGATGATTGCCTTATTTAAACATTGAAGACAATGTTTGATTTAAGTGTGTGTGTGTGTGTGTGTGTGTGTGTGTGTGTTGGGGGGGGGGGGGGGGGGGGGGAGATGGTGCTAGGCTATTGATAGAGATGATATTTTGTTGAATGTTAGAGAATTTGGGCTTAAATTGATCATGTTGAGAATGTGTGATGTAGAGTTATTTTAGGATGTTGTATGCTGAAGTGATGATGAAATTCCATGATTTGTGCTCTTTAGTGAATTATTTTTTAATACGTTTTGTGGAATTTGAACTTGCTGAATCTAAGTTAATTTTTTTTTTTTTTTTTGCTTTAGATTCTTTGCAAATGTTGAGCACTTAGTCTAGTTCTGATAAGTTGAACATTTAGAGGAGTTTAATATTTTCTAGAAGTTTGTTGTCACTCCGATAGACTTAAGGCATGGTTTGTAAGTGAACTTGCAAGATAGTTTGTAATGTTAAACTTAGGGGTAAGGCATGTGTGTTGCCCTACAAAAAAAAAAGGAAAAAAAAATGAAAAAAAAGAAAAATCTTGAGCTTAGAAAATTGTGTTAAAAGAAAATAGAAAGAAAAAGTGTCTTGCATGAGTTTAAGTGTTCAGAGGTAAAAAAAGCTACCTCTATCGTGATCAGTTAGGCCATCCATTGTGCAAGTGCTCTAGATAAGGGTCCCTGCGATAATTGTGTGAAAGTTAGTGCTCTTGATTGTGGTAAAAAGCAAGTGTGGGGGGTGCTACCCTGTAGTGAGTTCAGGCACCTACTTTTTCATTACTTTCCTGACTATGAGGGAGCTAAATTGAGTCTTTCGAGCCAGTGTAGGGAGAAGATGAATGGAGGAATGCATAAAGTTACTCTGAATTAGTAAACGAGTCATTATTAGGCTATGCGCGCACACACAAAGAATTTAGTGTTCCTTTTAAAATTTCTCGGGATTTAAGTATGTTCTCATTCCATTGCTCTTGTCCTCTAATTCCATTATTGAGATAATTGAGAATTGAGTCACTTATGCATGCAGTCTTCTGAAACATTTATCTTTTTAGTGAGAGTTTTATTTTGTTTTGCTCGGGACTAGCAAAAGCCTAAGTGTGGGGGTACATGCAATTATGCTATCTTATTTCATATTATTTTAGCTTGCTTTGCTATGATTTTGTGTGCTTTGATGCCTATTTGTGTTTAATTTGCAGAAATCGAGTGTGCAAGGATATTTTTATAATAATGGAGCCTTTTAGAGCCAATTTGAAGATTCAAGAGGAGAGGAGATGAAGTTTTGGCAAAAGAACCCGAGGGGAGGGTGTCTAGACCCTTATAATGGTGTCTAGACACTACATTTGAAGTGCCAAACACAAGAGCAAGCGTCGAGACGCTCAAAAGGAGTGCCCCAATAGTTTTCGTCTGGAGAGTCTCGACACTCTCTAGAGCATCTCGACACTACTTAGCGTGCTCACAAGAAATCAACAGTGTTTCAATGCAGTGTCTCGACGATGAATCGATTGAGGTATAAATTTATCTCTTTCTCTTCAAGAAAGAGAAGGCCATTTCGAGGGTTGAAGCCCTAATCTCGATTCTAGACTATACTTGAGAGTATTGAGAACATTTGTGAGCCTTTTGGAGCGGATTTGAAGACCTTGGAGCTTGGGTTCCAAATTAATCACCTTGGAAACAAGAGATTGTCCTTCATTTGCATTTTCTTTCCCTTTTCCTTTCAATTGTAGTTACTTTAGTGGCTGTAATTAGGGGTTTCTGAGTTGTAAATGTTGATTATGTTTAATTAAATCCCTAAATTCTATGGGTTGTTGTTTATTCTTGGACCATTGCACTTGATTTGCTTAATTTAGTTAGTAATTGTGGTTTAATTAGTCTTCATGTTTATTTATGCATTTTAGGCTTAATGCCCTTAGATTGTGTTCATTAATTAATTGAGGTAGGACTAGGTTGAGCTCGACAGAGGATTCCTAGTTAGCTTAATTCTTAATTAGTTAATTACTTGAGTGACAGTGAGATAAACGATTAATTAATTGTAGTTAGTGCTTAAGATTAATTAATTGAGCACCGTCTAATTGATTAGTTACTAAGTGGAGCTCAATAGAGAAAGCTTAGACTAGAACTGGATGCATGACTATAGATTAATTACTTGAGTGACAGCAGGGGTAATAATTAATCTGGGGTAATAATTAATCTATAGAGGTCAGTGATGAAGGGTCGTAATGCCTTGTATGACTTAGCTAGCGCTTAGGGGACACCTAGGTTAGTTAATTAATACTTGAGAATTGGAGGAGACCGACAAGAGATTTCATGACCTTAGGCTTCTAGACTTATGGATCGAACGCTTGATTCTGCCTAATTGCGAGCTTCATTAAGTAATTTAAGGTCCAAGAATGCAATCAACACCCATAGAATTAACTATCGATTTGCGTCTCTCATTTATTTCGCTTTCTAGGATTAGATGTTTATTTTCATGTTTGCTCTTGCTTTCTGTTCTCTAAATAAAGTAAAGTGAGATTATTCGCAGTACTCAATAGAATTAAAAGTCAATCTCTGTAGATATGATACTCGGTAGGAATACCGTTTTATTATTTCTTCAATCACCCGTGCTTGCATGTATGCCTGCTCAGTAAGGCTATGGAGATTGTGACCCCTATTTCCTATGATAGAAGAGTTGTCCAGTTTCCTTATGTTCCTTTTCCTTCGTGTTTGGATTTGTGTTTTTTTTTTTGTTTTACTTTCAGTTCTGGCGAGTTATCTTTGAATTGAATTATTTTGACAAGAACTGTTTTATTTTGAAATCGGGATCTCAAAATAAAGTAATGTCGTGAAATGTTTATCTGGTCTTGTTTGAAAGTTTGTTTTAATTAATTTCTTTGTCTGTAGTTAAAGGCATTCCTGAGTATGTTTTAAGTAGCGATCCAGGGTGGGTCGTTACATCAAATGGAGTCAAAATTAGGAACAAATATCTTACATTTTGATTCTAAATTATCTTTTTTTCGAGATTCACCCACACGTACTTATGATAAATCTTGAAAAGTGACATTTGTTGAATGAAAGATTTTAGCTAGTCACAAATTGCCACGTCATTATTTGAAAATTAATGACAAAAT
Organism: Trichosanthes truncata; assembly: GCA_033996785.1. Taxonomy (NCBI): domain Eukaryota; kingdom Viridiplantae; phylum Streptophyta; class Magnoliopsida; order Cucurbitales; family Cucurbitaceae; genus Trichosanthes; species Trichosanthes truncata. Next base: position 13,865,420 of record MU867261.1, on the reverse strand, counting down.
CACAAATTATAAAATTTCTAACCAATTTAAAATTGACATGTGTCTCAAATTTGATTGAAGACAAAAGTTGACGAATCCTAAATTATAAGGCCATTTACCTTCATTATGATCATTTGATCAAATAATTAAATTTAGTTTGGTCAAATTGGTTCATATGGTATTTGAGTTAAGCTTAAACAAGGGAAATTGAAACTAATATCTACAATTAAATAGCTATAATGAAAAAAGGCTAAAAAAGTTTACCATTTAGACTTCTAGCTACCACGGTTTTAGAGGATGGAGGGTGGGTAGTTTTCTTCCCTATTATACCCCTAATACATTTTGGATTCACTGTCAACTTAATAGGATGTTTGCTACAACAAAAAAAAATCAAAAGAATATCAACAAACGTATCTACTGATTGCTAAAAAAACTTAATAAATGAAAAAAAAGGTCACTTCCACGTATCTTTTATGTTAAGCATATCTATTTGCAAAATATGAATTAGATTTAGTTTTAAATACATTTCCTCTCTTACATTAGTTTCCTTAGACCTTGATTGTCACCTAAGGTACCCAGATCTAATTCTGACCAAGTTCATGAGTCTCCTGCTGAGAGGGCCAGTTCTTTCTAGTGCTGATGAAAGCGAAAAACAAAGAAAGCTAGGAGAATCGCCAAAAAGAAAATGAAGCGCAAGTAAACAAAAACTAAGATCGAAAAAAGACACACGAAGGTACAAGGCTACAAATTGACATTGCAAATAGAAACACTAGAAGGAATCGACAGATGAATGAAATTTGTAGAAAATGAGAGATCGGAAGTTAAAGAAAAAAGATGAATTCCTAGGGTTTCAGATTAAGAAAAGAAGTACAAGCTTGCAAGAAGAAAAATCAAGAAATTGAGGGGAATTGAAAGTGGAACTGTAGAATACTAAGTCTTTATACAAGTATGGAGGTGTTTACATAGATACATATTTTATTGCTTTGAAGTCTTTCATGGGGTTGAAGAACTCTACTGGTGCCCAAAGTATTGATCCGACATTTAAGAACTAAGAACTGGACAATACTGAATAATGTTGTTCTTGTATTTGATAAAAAGCATCCACTTCTAGAGAAATTCATGGAAAATTTTGCATCAAATTTTGATGGGAGCAAATGGGGATATAATTTGAAGAATGAGCTTCGAATTATTCTTGATGGAAATGGTAGTGGTCAATAGAGAGATGAGATCTCTATTTTGCAGAAATTACATTTTGTAACCAAGACGATCATGAGAGCAGTCTACAAGATGAAAATCTAGCTCAATCAAGCTCAACCGAAGCTCATGCTCAAAGTCAATGGAAGTCAACTCCAATTCAACCCAATCATGAGGCAATCATTATGCCACAAGGCCCAATGACAAGAGCTAAAGCCAAGAGATTTCAAGAAGCATTGAATATCCATCTCCAAGCTAAGGTGTCTATACAATGTGAAGAGTTGCAACTTTTCAAGCTTTATGAGGTACCTTTTCAACCAAGAGTCATAATGAATCTAAAAATCCTGATTCATTCACATTAATAATGCATTATGTATCTATTTATTCCATGTATTTACATTTAAGAAGATTCATGTATGGAGTTGAAGGGTTGGGGGATGTATTTAGACTACATTGGTGAAAGGTTGTGTCCTTTCAAGATGACTTTTCAATTATTATAAATAGGGATGTAACTTTGTCATTTGGAGACATGATTTAGTTGAATGGAAATTATTCTCTCAAGATTGAGACCCTTCCAAGCATTTCTTGTAATAGAATGCAACTGAGCCATTCAATCCAACCTTAATCAAGTTAGATTGTGGAGTGACTCAATCTAGAACAAGATTTCCCAATCTTGCTTCTAGATCATTGATCTTAAGAGATAATCAAATTCTAGCCTTATCTCTTGGTTGATCCAAAATTCGTATAAGGAGGTGTTAACTTCTTAATTCAAAGGTTATTGCTTAATCAAAGCTTGGATCTTTGAGCTGAGAGTTAGGGTTGCTTTATCAGATTGATTGAAAAAAACCTAGGTATTTACTTTTGTAAAGTCAGCATCTAACACCTTACATACTTATATGTACGTTGTATATACAATATGTATTTACTATATTATATACCACATTCATTGTTAGAGACCTATACTTTTAAGAAGTGTATAATAAGTATCTGAATAAATGTCCATTATATACAACATGTATTTACTATTATATATCACATTCATTATCAGGGATCCATACTTTATAAGGTGTTTAACAGGTCTGATATGAAGAAATTTCTATTATATACAACATGCATTTACTATTATATACCACATTTTATGGTGTTCAATAGTTGTAATAGTTGTAATTATGTCACAAATTATCGGTTTGTTTACCAGTATTGATCCCAAAAAGGGTTTCATAAGTGCTTTATTCGTTTTTAGTTGTTTTTCCAAGCATTCACACCAGCAACTGTTTTGAATTGGAATCCCAAATTATGTGTTTTTATTAATCAGATAGATTTTTATTTAAATTAAACTAACAAATTTCTCTTCCTTGATACACTCCATTTTTGTAGTATTTCTTACAGATTTTTATTTGAATTAAACTAACCGATTTCTTTTCCTCGATGCACTCCCTTTTTGTAGCCTTTCTTTTAGGGGTTTAAAAGTGTGAAACTCTATCAGGGGTACTTTCGTCACAATAAAATTAGAATATTCTGTTGAAAAATGCATTTAGCCATTTTTACAAAAAAATAGTAGGTTTAGCTATTTTTTGAGTTATGCTATTTAGATTTAGCTATTCATCTTGTTGCCTCCCTTAAACAAAGCGCAAATTTAGAAGGTTGGGCCCAAAGCCAACAAAGCCCAAATCCAAATGGTTGGACCCAAAAGCTACTAAAACCCAAACTCACATATCCATGAGAAGCTCTATAAATAGAAGAGTTATCATTCATTTGAAGAGTTCAGAAAATCTTACTCTCGAAACAAGAGAATTTAGAGAGAATTCATAAGCAAAGAAGCTTAGAAAACTCTCTATTGAAGATCAAAGACATTCAAGAGAAAGGCTTGAAAAATTTTAGAACGAGAGACATTCAGTCAGAAAATTCCTAACTCAGAGAATTCAGAGAAAATTCTAAGAAGATTGAAGACTCTTTGAAGACCAAAAATGCTAAGACTTAAGTCTCCTTGAAGACTTGACCACCAAAATATCTTTGGAATTATCAAGATTTTGAAGACAAGTTGAAGGCATTTGAAGCACACAAGACTTCAAGACTTCGATTGATTCATCAAGAAGATCAATAAACTAAAGACTGATCTAACAAGATCAACAAGCCAGGGGGTCGATCCAAGTAGATAACAAGGTGGAAGGCTGATAAAAAAAGATCAACAAATGTGCTCAAGAACAAGCTGTCCAGCCCTCAAGACATTTGTATATTTGAGAGAAAGAATTAGAGAAAAATATTAGATATTGTACTGTACCCAAACAAATGACTACAAAATCAAAATCAATTACATGTTTCAAATTTCTTTTGAATTCTCGTGTGAACACCAACCACGTAATTATAACTTTGTCAATGTCAATAATTGTCATCCATTTTCATATTTCCATAATTTTTCTTATAATTTCTATTCAGGTCAACATTTCTATAAAATTGAGATCTTTATATTTCCATAGAAACTTATGTCAATGTCGAGAAAATGAAATTAATAACTTTGCAAAAAGATTTTTTTACAAAAAAAAAAAAACACGTTTTCCCAGCGTGAAACACGAGGCCAATGGCACTATTCTCAAACCAAATTATCACTAAAATGTTGAGAGGATGCGTGAATCTAAAAGAATATTGTGTGGACACCCCCTCAGAGCTGACAGTCTTCTAAATCCATGGCACCAATTATCTGCTCCCAATTTCTCACTTAATTTCAGCCTCACAGATTCACAACCAAACCCATCTCCGATTCCCCCAATTGTGGGACTAATTTCAGTGCCCTCTCAATTGGATTTTTTCTGTTCCTCCATTGTTGCTCTTAAAAACCTCTCTTGATTTTCCATTTCTTCACTTGGGTTCGTTTTCTTTTCTTAAGAAATGGCGTCTTTAGGGTCTCTGCCTTTCACCATCGAGGCCAAGGCAGAGAGCTCCGTGTTCGTTCTTAGTAAGAACTATCATCGGACTTTCTGTTCACTTAAGCTGCAGAATCAGAGGCCTGTGAAAGGCGTAGGGTTTTTAGGAGACAAAATGGTTGCGAGGAGTGGGAAATGGCCTAAGCCTGTGCAAGCAAAAGCAACTACTTCGGGTTCTAACAGTGCCCAAAGCAGTGATGATCCGGACGAAGCAATTCAGGCCACCATTGAAAAGAGCAAGAAGGTTCTCGCAATGCAGCAGCAGCTACTCGAGCAGGTATGTTTTTCTAATTCTAGTTGTTTTGCTTTTTCTTTCTGAAATTGTAATTTTGTGGCAGATTCCATGTTTCCTTATTATTGATGAATTGTTGGATTTGGTTCTTAGCTTTGCTATTAGACTAAACTAAAATCAAATGTGATGGCAGCGTTGCAGATGATGATCAGCCAGCTAGCTGAAACCCTCAAATTATGTGATAGTACTAGAGATAATGGACAACCTTTTATTTTATTTTGTTTTATTTTTATAAGAAACTGATAATAAATTGATCAAAGAGGCATGTACAAAAGAAGGGGAATGAGATATCCCCACAAAAACAAAGGGCTACAAAAAGGCCTCCCAATTGGCAAAGGTAGGCAAGAAATCATAATTACAACCTTTTATTGGAACAGTCAATGGAGTTACAAACCTTGATCAAACATTTGAGAGGTTTGATACTCTCCCAAATTCTACCAGGACAGAAGTGAAAACGCCCTCTTGCCGATAAACACACACATAGACAGACAAGAGACCGATACTTATCTGCCTGAAAGAATAAACATCAAGCATATATATAACTTGAAAACATGTAAATAACAAACATAAATTGAAAGCCAAAAGTACCCAGTAATTGTTTCCTAGGCATCATTTTACCCTGTGTAAATTTCTACTACTATAGGTAGAACAAACTGGACGCCTAACATTATGCTTTAATATTGCTGTGATGTCAGTTGTGTTCTTTTAGGAGTATTCTTAGAATTCAAAATGCAATAGTTTGCAGAAAATGATCGTGTTACCCATCCTCAGATTCATGGTTTTCCTGAATCATTTGTAGGAGCTCAAATGTTGATATTTGAATTTAACTTTCCTGTGTTCTGTAGATTGCAGAAAGAAAGAAATTGGTTTCATCCATAAAAGGTACTTCTCTTGACTCCAAGGACGAACAAGATTCAAATGAACAAACAGATAGCTCATTCCCCATTCCTGATTTTCCTTTGCGTAATGATGAAAGTACTGTTGATGGTTTGAATGGAAGTCATCCTGTCGACAATGGCAATGTAGCTGTAAGAGAGCAACAGGATACTGTACCGTCTTCTTCCAGTAAGTCTTCTGATAAAAATGATGAGAAGCAAGTTGTAGATCTTAAAAAGAAAATATCTAGTGCAGATCCAAAAGATCAGCTGAAAGTCAGTTCAAAGACAAAATATTCTGATGTTCTTCCCGAGCCCAAAGATCTGCTGAAAGACAGTTCAAAGACAAAATCTTCTGATATTCTTCCAGAGCCCAAAGATCAGCTGAAAGGCAGTTCAAAGACAAAATCCTCTGATATTCTTCCAGATTCCAAAGATCAGCTGAAAGGCAGCTCAAGGACAAAATCTTCTGATTTTGTTCCTGCTTTTCTTTCCAGTAAATCTTCGTATTCCACTGTAAAAGAAGTAAAGGATGGACAACCGAGTGAACCAACTTTGAAAGTTGATAGTGACGCTGTTGAAACTGCAAATGTGGATGTTAAGCCTCCTCCTTTGGCTGGGGTTAACGTTATGAATGTCATAATCGTTGCTACAGAATGTGCTCCTTGGTCAAAAACTGGTATTTTACTATTAAGTGGATGATCGTAGCGTGTGAAATCCTTTTAGGACTATTTTCCTTTTTCTTTGTGAAAATATTTTACATGTTTTAGGATTCTTATCGTCATGTTTTTTGGGGGAAATTTAAAAGCTATACTCAATAATTTCAAGTTCAATACTTTTGAATCATGAAATTCATTGACCATTTCAAAATTCAAACTTCAATTTGAAAGTATTTGACTAGGGAAGAATGTTGAGAATAGCATCAATTGGATAAAGATCTAGATACTGTTCTGCCTTGGTCATTGTACTTCGATTATCGTTCCAGCTATACAAATAAATCTCTACTTTGATTTGTATAAAACATGATCTTCCTCCATTAGTTGTACCAAATACTTCAAAGCCTTTCTTCATCCGTCAGCTTTAGCTTGGCTTTCTATGATTCTGATTCTGATTATTGTTATTAAATTATTTAATCTCTCAATAAACAATACAAAAATAGGTATCTATGTGTCTACACACCCTGCTTTTTCGTAGTTACTTTCGTGCACGTCATTATTTATGGATTATGTACTGATATTTTGAAGATTTCTTATAGGTGGGCTTGGAGATGTTGCTGGCTCTTTACCAAAGGCTTTGGCTCGTCGTGGGCACAGGGTGATGGTAGTTCTTTTCACTTTTATATGTAGAAAATCTTCGTTTACTTCACAAACATTTTTTGAGCTAGTTCTTTTTGGCTTACTTGAAAAACAAAAAATAGAAAAGATGCGTTTGACAATCTTACTATAAACACCAATGTTAGTTCTAATTGTCTTTAAATAAAAGGAATTACTTTAATTATTTACTTTAGTCTTAGCTTTGGCCCCATTTATATTTCATTTCTTCCTTGTAGGTTACAGTACCTCGATATGCAAATTATGCCGGCCTCCAAGATACAGGTGTTCGAAAAAGATATAAAGTGGATGGACAGGTGTGCAACAACTTTTACTTTGAGCTGCAACTTTCTGTTCAATTTTTCCAGTATTTTATCACCTATATGTGAATTTTTAATCTTGCAGGAACTTGAAGTTGCATACTACCAGACATATGTTGATGGAGTTGATTTTGTCTTCATTGACAACAGTATGTTTCACAACAGGGAGCAGAATATATATGGAGGAGACCGTGTGGTAAGATGATGACCCCTGTGATTTTAACTTAAGAAGTTATCCGAAGGGATGAACTTAGTTTAATAGGTAAATTTTGTGTTGAAATTTAATTTCAATTTAATACCCCATGTTAATGCCATGGAAAATTTGTCATGTGACCTTTCATTATCTTCAATTTGGTAGTCTCTGGCAAGGTGGCCTATCCAACTTTACTGGAAATATAACATTTTAATCTTCTTTAGATTATTATGTTTCTTCATATTGTAAATTTTGGTCTATAACCTCCTACCTCAGTTTAGGGCTCCGAGATGAAGATAATAATTATTTAATGCTGATAGTGATAATAATATTAAGATTATTATTATTATCAATATAGCTATAATATTAATTTTTCTGACATCCATTACAATAATTGGCCGTAAAGGGGCTGCAAAATCTAGGTCCTTTTGGCTTTCTGCTGCTTGCTATAAATTTTTTGGGGCCTTACATTAACAGTCTTGGTTGAATCTTATTACCCTTCAAGTCATTATCCAAGCAATTAATTCATTATCATTTTCAAGTATTCAAGTCTGACGTACTTTTGTTCATTGGTTCAGGATATATTGAAGCGTATGGCACTCTTTTGCAAGGCAGCTGTTGAGGTAAAACTGGCTAAACAAATTTCATTAATGCTATGGAATATCGAAAGGGAGGGACATCCAAGGTTTACAGGGGTTACAAAAATCCCCTCCGATTAGCACAAATATCGGTTAACAAATAATGACAAAATGATGTATCTAGCTTTTACACCAAGTGGCTGCTGTGTACAAAATGAGATCTAAAAGATAAATGAGGTTTCTCTCCTTTCCACCTAAATTTCTATTGTTCCTTTCAAGCCACGTGTTCCAAAGAAAACTTCTAATCAGATTTAGCCACAAAACTTTTATTCATCTTTCTGAAAGGGTGATTCAGCAGCTGGGAGTGGAGGCTACTTGAGATATTGGAATGAAAGGGCTGGCTCCCTTCCAAAAGTCTCAAGGAGAGTTCCAAAGAATACCCGAAATGAGCAATGGATCAACAGGTGGTCCTAGGATTCATTTTCCCACTTACAAGGAAGGATAGCTCAGAGAGAGCTAGAGATGGGGATTCTTTTTTTTGGATATTGTCAATACCATGAGCAACTTTCACATAAATTTTCTTTTATCTTCTTTGGGTACTTACCTCTCCAAAAACCTGAATCAAACTCTTGATGGAGAAAGGAGTTCCTTGAGGGAGATTTGCAGTTGAAAACCCAAAAAGAACTTTGAAGGGGAGATTTGCAGTTGAAGATCCCCAATAGTTAAGCCAACGACCATGAATCCAGCAGGGAAGAGAGACAGAGAGAGGCCTTCAATTCTGCTCATAAGTGAAAGCCAGTCAACAAATTCCTCTTTTAAGATTCTTCTGAAGGATAGGTCCCAGAATCGTCCCAGAATCTTGAGTTGCTTGACTTAAGGCTGGTTATTGTTCTGTTCGCATCTGCAAAGAGAGAAAAGGTTTGGGTAGAGAGAGCTTAAAGACGTGTTGCCTATCCATGGATCTTACCAAAATCTGATATCCTGACCATGACTTAGAAACATAATGCATTCTTTCTGTATAGAAAGCAATTCTCTTATCGGAAAGAGTGGGTGCTTGAACATAGCATTTCTCCGTCCCAAAACTTAACTTATTTTGGTTTCTGGAAGGGAGTTTTGAAAAGGGACAGATGTCAAAATATGATGCAGACCATGGAAGCGTCTGTGATAGTTTATGCAGAGAACAGCTTAAAGTAGTTGTTTCTTCTGCTGATGTTACTTGCACCATTACTACTGGGTAGTATCATTAAATTTAATGTCCATTTGGTAGCATTCTCATTTTCTTTCTTGTTTTTTAAGAAAGAAAAATGAAAGCATCTTTGGTACTTGTTTCTTGTTATTTATTTTTTACTGAAACAAAAAGTAGAAATGTGTTTGCCAATCATTTTTTGAAAAGTGTCTGATAATTTTGTCTTTTTTTTTTTTTAAACTGAAAAAATAAGACGTGTTTGGTAAACATTTACTGATTATTGTTCTCTTCTTTTTATATTTAAAAATGAAAGGTGAAGTTTTACATGAAAAATAAAATTTTAAAAATAAAATATTCAAATTTATTATGTTACATCTAACTTTTTAGTATCCATTATGCATTTTATAAATAAAAAATGATAACAATGTTTTTATGTATATATTTGAAAATGGAAATAGGAAACAAGAAATCAGGTATTTTTGTGATTCCAAAATTTGTATACAATTTTGGTAATGGTTCTAAAAGATGAAAAACAAGAAATGAGAAATAGGAAACAGTTAACAAATACTTATATTTCTATAAAATTGGAAACAGAAAATGGAAATGTTACAAAAAGACCCCTAATACATTAGTACTTCGATATAATTCTTGAAGATGCAAATGATGGACAAGACTTCAGCAGGAGGAGGACATGGATCATTTATTGTGTCATTGTCAATTTGATTGCTTATTCCCTCTGGAGTCAGTGCTTATGTTCTTTTGGCCTTCACTTAAGCTCGCAGTAGCGACTAACTCTACGATTGAGGAGGTGCTTTTGAATTCTCCCTTTCGTGATAAGGGTAGAATTTTGTGCCATGCTTGTTTTTTAGCTATTTTATACGGTATTTGGCTAAAGAGGACTAGTAGGGTTTTTAGAAGGGTGGAGAGATCTTGGAAGAGGAAGTTTGGGAGGTCATTAGGTTTAATGCTTTTTTATGGACGTCTGTCCATCGGGCTTTTTCATAATTTCAGCTTGGTTTAATTTTTTTGGATTTGAATCCCTTCATGTAGTTAGTTGTGGGATTCTTTTTGTGAGTTTTTTTTTATGCCCTTGTAGATTCTTTCATTGTACTAAATGAAAGTTTGGTTTCTTACCAAAACGAAAAATGGACAAGACTTCTAGCTGAAGGAAAAAATTCACCTAAAATTTACATTCTTTCTTATATTTTGGAATAACATTCTCACTTTTTGTTGTACAACTAAAAGTTTATCATATATTATTTGAAAGTTATATTTTGCCCCCTTTTTTCCAGGTTCCCTGGCATGTTCCATGTGGTGGTGTATGTTATGGAGATGGAAATTTAGTTTTCATCGCAAATGATTGGCATACTGCAATGTTACCTGTATATTTGAAAGCATATTATCGAGACAATGGTATGATGAAATTCACAAGGTCCATCCTCGTTATTCACAACATAGCTCACCAGGTATGTTACAGTTGTTTAATTTGATTCAATCTATTATTCTTTCCATTGTAAATGAAGCTCAAAACTTTTCAATCAATATTTAAGTGAAGGAAATTAGAATTAGATAAATTGAATTCATTGCTCTCTAATGGAAATTTAAGTCGATGCTTCTCAAAATGCTCTCTTCCCCAACATTTCCTCCCCGTCTCCCACCTCTGTTATTCCAATCATGTTTCTCGCCTTGATCATAGTTCTATGACTGGTGAATTATGTTGCCCATGCTTTTTTTTATCCAGTTCAATCAGGGTTAGAAATCCGAACTTGCAATCTTTAAGAGAGAGGTTACTAATGTTTTAACAAATTAAGTTATACTCATATTTGTAGGTTAGAAGAGAAAGTTTTCTTACATTTGACGGGTCTCTCAAGGTAGTCAGTTTCCCTATTTTAGAGCAGCTGATAAATTAAGAGGTTTTGCTTTTCACGAAGGCTCTCAAGGACCCTATTTTGTCCCAGCCAGATTTGTAGTTTATTTTTCTATTCTTATTTTTTTTTTCCTTTAAAAAAAGCCATCTAGAGTTTCATATTTTGTGGGTATTAAGATATTCAAATGATAGCGGCTCCTTTTGTTGGACATGAAGATCTGAATAATTGGGCTGACAAGATAGAACAATGAAAAGATTTTTGCCCATTTCCTGAGAATCTGAGATGTTAGAAAGGTTTTAATAGTTTAAGTCTCTAAATAGATTCCCTTGCATCAATCACATTTTGTCCTCTCTCTCAAAAAAGGAAGGAAAAAAAGAACGGAGGTCTGTAATTCAGCACATTTATTGATCATGCAGGGCCGAGGGCCGGTTGAGGATTTTTATCATGTAGATCTTCCGGAACACTATATTGATCTTTTCAAGTTATATGATCCTGTTGGTGGTGAGCACTTCAATATCTTTGCAGCTGGTTTAAAGACAGCGGATCGTGTGGTCACGGTTAGTCATGGATATGCTTGGGAGCTTAAAACATCTGAAGGAGGTTGGGGTTTACATGGAATAATCAATGACATTGACTGGAAGATGAGGGGTATTGTGAATGGGATTGATTCAAAAGAGTGGAGTCCACAGGATGATGCTCACCTCACATCAGATGGTTACACAAACTACTCACTAGAAACACTTCAGACTGGCAAGTGCCAATGTAAAGCAGCTCTGCAGAAGGAGCTCGGGTTGCCCATTCGCGAGGATGTACCTCTGATCGGTTTTATTGGAAGATTAGATAACCAAAAAGGAGTTGACATAATAGCTGAGGCCATTCCATGGATGATGGGTCAGGATGTCCAACTTGTCATGTTGGGTACTGGCAGGCAAGATTTAGAACAAATGCTCAGAGACTTTGAGAACCAAAACCGCGACAAAATCCGGGGATGGGTTGGTTTCTCTGTCAAGATGGCACACAGAATAACAGCTGGCGTAGACATCTTACTCATGCCATCAAGATTCGAACCTTGTGGGCTGAACCAACTCTATGCAATGAATTATGGCACAATACCAGTTGTTCATAGTGTTGGGGGTCTAAGAGATACCGTTATACCTTTCGATCCATTCAACGAATCAGGATTCGGATGGACGTTTGATAGCGCCAAGGCTAGTAAGCTAATACATGCATTAGGGAACTGCTTAGTGACGTATCGACAATACAAGAAGAGTTGGGAAGGGCTCCAGAGAAGAGGGATGACCCAAGACCTAAGTTGGGACCATGCTGCTGAGAAGTATGAAGAAGTCCTTGTGGCTGCAAAATACCAATGGTGATGTGTTAATATTCTCAACCCTTTCATTGGAGTCTTTGTGTTAGTAGGCTCATGGGTATTTGGGATTTGTCAGGCTTATGAGTAAATTTTGGTTCCTGATTGTTTGAAATGAGAATCACTACTTCCCCTTTTCATACACCATTTTCAGGCAAGTGGAATTCTGCTGTAATAAGATTCTTTTTACTTGTAGCTAAGTGTATAAATTTAATGTTATTCGAAGCTTTTCATGCCCAACATGATGTAGTATAAGCTGAGTAAACTTTATTGGAATACAATTCTTCCTTGCTGATTTCATTTCGAATCTTTCGATCTATTGACCGAGGAAACACGTCGTGCTTGAACTAAGATAACGGCTGTTTCGTTGACCTCTGCTTTTAGAAGAATGATGAACGGTTCGTGTTTTGATATTCTTTGATTTGTTTTTCATTTTTTTGATTTGTTTTTTTTTTTTCCTTATTCTCTTCTTAGACATTTTTTTTTGAGTTTGTAATGTAATATTTAGGATCCTTTTGGATTACTTTCTAGTTTAAACACTTTTGAAAAAAATATTCTCAATAATAATGTTATTATTAGATCTTACATTTTTTCAAAAGTATTTTAAATAACAAATTTAATTTATTTGGTTGCAACTGAGATTCTATTAATTATAAAATTGTTTTGATTTTTTATTATATATTTTAAAAAGGATTCTATTAATTATAAATTTGTTTTGATTTTTTATTATATATTTTGAGGATTTTCGATTAATCAATGTAAAGTCATTTTTGAATAATTCATCATATGTTTATTTTAAAAAAGGTTTTTAAATTAATCCTTTTTTTAAGCACTTTGTATTCATTAAGATTTTTTAAAAATTAACTTTTGATCACATAAAATCACTCAATTTAAATTATTAATTTTTCTAAAGGTACTTATAGAAAAATCGGTTTTGTTCAAAAAAAACATGTTTTCACAAGTTATTCCCAACACACTATTAATATGTATATGTATTGTGCATGCAATTATACTTTTAAATAAGAAATTAATATATATATATATATATATATATATATATATATATATATATATATATATAATTTCTACAAATCGTATCACGTTTCTATGAGAAACAAGGATGATCACAAACATATGGATTTCTAATAAATCAGAAACAACAAAAGAAGAAAAAAAGATTTGAGAATGTTAGAAGCAAACTTATGTTTGATGGCTTTCAAGATGAATTGACAAAAATTCCTCTTTATGATGATCTTGTGGATGTATATAATGATATAGATCATTATTTTAAAACTTTTTTTTGTTTTTATTTTTTGAGTTCAACATTATTATAAAACATTAGTTTCAAAGTATCGAAAAGGAAAAACTCTGATATATCATGCCAAAATAATAACTTGCTTGCCAATAGGAGTATAGCTCAACTGACATGAAATATATGCTTATGACCAAGAGATTACATGTTCGAATCCCTCCACCCCCAAATGTTGTTGAATTAAAAAAAAAAATCTAATAACTTGCTTGAAACCTTAGTTAAAGGAAAAGGTGGTTTGAAAAATGGTTTTAATTAAATCAAATTTATGTGGCATATTTCAAAAAGTGAGTTCAATTCGTTAAAATGGAAGAATGGGGAGCCAAAGAGAGCATAGCTCAACTGACATATTGAATATCTTAAAGACCACAAGGTTTGTGGTTTGAATCCCCATGAATTTAGTAGAATTTATGTACTAACCAATTTTTGTTTGAACTTGGAATACAATTTGAAACTTACTACAATTTTGATTTGGGATAAATTTTGGATTATATCCAAATTTTGGTTTGAGGAACTTAATTTGAAATTTGGCTTGGGATAAAATTTAAATTATGCACAAACTTTGATTTGAGGTAAAACTTAACTTCTATTGGGATTTTTTTCTTTGATAGAATTTTGGCTATAACCAATTTTAACTTGAATTTGGAGAAATTTGAATGTGCCCAGATTCTAATTGAGCAAAAGGGTTCTCCATATAATTTGAAGTTTATGTGAAACTTGAAGTTTTATCCCCTTTAGCTCTAAAAGTAAGCAAACAGGTGGATTTGTCTTGAAATTGACATGAATCAAAAAAAATATTTGGATTGGATTTAATTCAAAACTTGACTCGAATTTAGAATAACACTTGGAACTTGAAATTTATTCTAAATTTTGATAAAACTTGAATTGTGCCCTTATTTGAAATAAAAATCAATCAAGCTTTGATTTAGACAAGATTTGAAATATATCCAAATTTCAATTTGGATTAAAATTTATTTATTTTTTATTTGAATAAGATCCAGCTCACTTTTGACCTTGGACAAACGTCTTGAACTTTAGATGCTGAACACTCCAATTTGAATTGGGAGTAGAGTTTGGTGGGTCCCAATTTTGAAGTAAGCTTCGATTCTCCACAATTCCAATTTAGAGTATAAATCAAAATCTGCCGAATAATGGACTTAGAACTTCCAGGATCAAAATAATCAAACAAACGCTTTAACACTAATTCTGTTAAATAGGACAAGATTCAGTTTTCAAAATATACCTTCCCATTCCTTTTAGATTTGGTATGAAATCTAGATAAAAAATTGTAAGATTTTGATCTCGAGGACTCCAATAAATACCACGCGAGATGGCTCCCTCACCATTCAGTCTTGAGTGTTGAAACTAGTCAATTCGCCGAGCCTGAGTACCATTGCTGGTCTTTGTTGAGTCGTCAAGCTTCAGCTGTTGTAGATCTTAGACAAACCACCAAGCCTCAGCCGTCGTTACGCTGAGCTTCTCCTACCGTTGAGAGTTACGAGCCGCTGGATTGTTGTTGGGTTTGAGCCCAGTCCCTGCCATTGTGGGCTTGCAAGCGTCGAACCATCATTAGGGGTTGCGAGCACAGTCGCCGTCGTGGGCTTGCAGTCAGATCCCATGGGGGTTGTTGTGCTTTGCTTTCCTTGGATCCTGTGGGAGTTGCTGCGCAATTGCACGCCCACACCGAAGTCGCTATCTCTGAGTCCTCCTAAGCTACCGAACCACAGGTGATTCGCTACTGTCACTGGATCTGCAAGGCCGATCAGAAAGGGTGAGGTGGAGGCGACGTGAGAGAGAGGGGGAGATGGAGAGATTCGGGGAGAGAGGGAGAGTTTAGGAAGAGAGAGAGAAGGGAGATGGAGTTTGGTGGGGGGATTCAGCTGACAAAGGAGAATAGATGGAGAGATTAGGGGTGTACATATAAACCGATAACTCGAAGAACCCGGACTACCCAACCCAAATCGTAAGGGTTGGGTTGGGTTAGATTTTTTTTTGGGTTTGGTTGGATTCTTTTTTAGGAGAACCAAATTTTCGGTTCGATTCTCGGGTTGACCATATTTTGGCTCGGTTCAACCCGAACTGAACTGAAAATATATATTTTTTAAATAAATAAATAAATAAATAAATAAATAAATAAATATAAATATAAATAAATAAATAAATATATATATATATATATATATATATATATATATATATATATATATATATATATATATATATATATATATATATATATATAATAACAGAAGGAAGCCCTAATCCTCCAAACTCGTGCCATTTATCTCGATTCCCTCCTTCTCCTCTCGCGTCCTTTTGTAATCCTCTAAACGCCAATCGTCGCTCGTCTGGTCACCATTCGCCAAATACTGCTCGTCTGGTCACTATTTTCGGTTCGCCATTCGTCGCTCGTCTGATCGCCGTTCGCTGATTGTCCCTCGTCTTGTAAGCCCTAAACTCTCTTTTGATCATATTGTGCTCATATATGATGTTTTGACATATGCAAATTGATATAGGTTGCACTAAAAGATGTCGTGATGGGATTTGAGAATCTTTTGGATTGGGAACTATAATGTGTATAAAGCTTCATAAGGAGATAGATAAGCCATTGAATAAGCATATTAAGAGTTGAATTGAAGTAAGTTAAGGTCATTAACAAGTTGGGTAAATTTTAGGTGCATTATGTATTGAATGAAAGTTCTTATTTCTCACAAACTTAAGTAAAGTTGGCTAAATGTGTTAGGTGAATTTATTGGCTTGTTTTGGTGTTTTAAAAAAAGGGGATTAAGATGTAAATGAGGAAGTAGGAGCTGGCAAAAATTTGTGGAGCCACGGATTTGTCTTTGGCAAGTAGGTGCTGTCCAGCTGGAAGCTTTTGGAAGAGGATCAACTTCAAACAGCCATATCTCTTAATTTACTGCACCAAATTCGATGATTTTTGAGTCAAAATCTCATAAATTGAGTGTAGAATACGACAGTGGGCGGCTGTTTTGAAAATACGAAGAGAAAGGAGGTGAAAATTGCAGAAAACCGAGAGGTGTTCACAGTTCTCGGGTAGCAGAACAGTGTGAAGAAATCAGTTTCTTTTGAGCTCTTGAGGAGGAATTAGAAGCTGAAACTTTGAGGTAAGTAAGCTAAGATGTTGTACTTGAGGTTTATCAAAAAATATTAGGTGGTTGTTTTGCTAAATTTTGAGGAATCCAAGCTGAAAGTTGAACCTGGAATTTTAGGTGCAAGAAAAAAAAAAACTGCTAGCAAGAAAATGTGAAGAAATCAGTTTCTTTTGAGCTCTTGAGGAGGAATTAGAAGCTGAAACTTTGAGGTAAGTAAGTTAAGATGTTGTACTTGAGGTTTATCAAAAAAATATTAGGTGGTTGTTTTGCTAAATTTTGAGGAACCCAAGCTGAAAGTTGAACCTGGAATCTTAGGTGCAAGAAAAAGAAACTGCTAGCAAGAGATTGAAGGAGATGTGCTTCCATTTTTATATACCTTACACCCAAGTGCATATGGTTATTATGAATTGAGTTATGGGACTGAATTAGATATGTTTTTAAGGTGTATAAGGAAAGGAATTAATGTTATTAATTTCTTTTTCAGGGCAAACGGAGATAGGAATAGCTTATAATCCTTGGAACCCTTTTGGTGATTGTGAGTGACTCTATTTTAGAACTATGCTTGACCTTTGTTTTTCTTCAAAAGCATAAATGTTGATCATTGAAACATGCTTGACTTACTTTTGTATATTTTTCATGGAGCTTTTAATAGAATGTCATTGATGAAACTTAAACATGATTTGAATTAGTTTGTAACTACACATTCAAGCATGGAAACTAAATTATGGAAGTATGACTTCCTTTAGAAAATGCCTTGTGTAAATCCACTTGGAAACATGTTTAGAAAGGAAAAGTGCAAATGTTGAGAATTTGTTGTTTGTGTTATCAAAACATGATTTCCAAGGTAATCAAAGTATGCCTCGGTATGTTGTTAACCCCCAGTACTGAAGGACATTGAGAAGGTACTTGGGAGGGAGGAATCATGATTTCTGATACTGAAGGACAAATAGAAGGTATTCGGGTAGTAACTGGTCTAACCCCAATACTGAAGGACATAGAGAAGGTATTAGGGAAGACCAGTGTGTTCAATGGCATTCCACGTGCACGTGAGAGAGGAATGAACGTTGTTGGTATAGAGATGACTCTACCACAGCTAAGGTTCGAAAGTGGTATCATGTTATGAGTTTTATTGTTATGAGCTTCTACGCTTTTGAAATGTCTATTCTTCAGTATGGTACTACATTATGAGTTTCTATGCTATACATAATGTGGTGACTTAAACCTGTAAATGGGTAGCATGGTTTGATTATGCTTACAAATAAGTGATAAGTTATCTCTAACTTGTAGCTTGTCCATCATTATGCTTCACCTTTGAGCTTATAATGTTTTTAAGATAGACACTCACTGGGCTTCCCAACTCACGTTTTCATTATGATTTCTTTTTCCAAGTAGCAGACGAGCTCCTGGTGCTTAGCCTTGACAAGACCTGTTTGCCACCACGCCGTTTTAGCTCCTTGTATATACACTTTCTTATGTATATAGTTTGTAGTAAAAGCATTTTAGCGGGGTTGTAATAACTATAAAATGTTATGACTTGTTAAAGAACATAGTATTGAAAGTGAATGTGTCTTGCTCATATGTGTATTTGAGCGTTTCAAACTTACTTGTTCAAACATGCTGTGTTGCCTTCATTTTCAGGTATATGTTGGGATGGTCAGGGAGAGCTAGTAAGAGGGTTGATTGTCTCTGTATTTACATCTCTTCCTAGGTTAGGCAAGTAAGCTGGGAAGGGGTGTGACACGTCTGGTCGTGTTTGCCAATCGTTTGGCCGTCGCTTCTCGCTTGGACGCCTATCATTTGGTTTGCTCATCGACCGTTTGGTTGCTTGTTGCTCGTCTAGTCGCTGCTCACTCGACTGCTCGTTGTCATATCCTTTCTACGAAACTCGTCTATGGCTCGATTCTCCACTGCATAGTATGTATATATATATTTTTTGAAACAAAGAGCATAATGTCTTTTGTTTTTAGGTTGAATCTTCCAGATTTTTTTTTAGGTTGAATCTTTCAGATTTGGGTTGGGTTGGTCAGACTTTTCTAGATTTGGAGGTGATAATTTTGAACTCTAAATAGATTTTGAGTTGTTGTTTGTTTGTTTTTGTGACTTCTCAAGTTCACTCTATTGTTTTGATTTGATTTTGTTATTTGAATTTTTATATTCATATCACCTTAAGAGTATCAAGTTTGTAGATTGGGAGGTGCAAATTTTGAACTCTAAATCGATTTCGAGTGGTTGTTTGTTTATTTTTGTGACTTCTAATGTTCTCTCTATTGCTTTGATTTTGTTTTGTTTCTAGAAAGTGTGTTCATATTCCTTTTTGCATAGAAAAAAGATGAACATGAAGTCACATTTAAATCCAACTGAAAAAGATTTTTAATCTCACACAAACTTCTTAATTTCCTATTAATCGGTAATTTCTTTAAAAAAAGAATAACCTGATGACCCAACCCAAAAAGATATGGGTTGGGTTGGGTTGGATTGCTCTCATGCATGGGGTTGATTGGGTTGGGGGATTAACCAACTCGAATTTTTGGGTTGGTCCAAAAAACTCCCCTAACCCGACCCAACCCAACCCATGTACACCCCTAGGAGAGATTGGGTTTTTTTTAGGGTTTCTTTTTTTACACTAAATGTTTTTTTTTTTAAAAAAAAGAAGCCCAAAACGTGGAGGCCTTTTTTGTTTTAAGGTTTTCTTTTCTCTTTTAAACAAATGTTTTTGTTTCGGAAATTATGAGTAATGTCCACAAATAAATACCTATAATAAAAAAGGATAAAAATGTTTTATATTTGGGATTATGGCTATCGATTTTTCAGGAAAGAGTGACAATAAAAAATCATCTTCATTTTACCCTGGCATATATAACATTATCTACATTTAGGCCAATTCAATCACAAGAGTTTTTTTTTTAAAAAAAATAAATTGTTTGGGTGAATTGAAATGAACGAAAAAAATGGGAGAATGTAATCGGAGAAATGTACATTTCAATTCCCTTCCGATAAACAGGAAGAATCTTGATTGAAGAATACAAGACTTATAGAGAGACACTGACCTTGGTACCTTTTACACCATGAGACCTCAATGCGAGAGGAAGTAGTGAGGAAGCTGGAATACAGAAGAACGAGTTCGAATACTTACCCCATTGTCAATTGTCAATGCAACAAAGGGGAATCAAGGGGAAGAAGAATTACATTGAATTGAGAGTAGGGCTAAGAGTTTCAATGCATGCGATTTTTTTGGGTATTCAAATCCGTTCTTCAAGGAGAAAGATGAAGGGAGTTTTAGGTGGAACAGTAATGACATACTCAGGTGAATTAAACCTATTTACCTTCTCTAATGGCGCATGTGGGTGGGGATTAATTTGTTTCTTTTTACTCTTGCACGTTGGGTGGTATTTACACATATTTCTACTCATTTATTACGTTAAAAAAAAAAGAGAGATGTATATCCCAGTATATACATTAAGTTCAGAAAGGAGAGAGTTTTAGGTAGAGCATTAATGACATCAGGTGAATAATTACACCTCTTTACCTTCTCTTATGGTGCATGTGGATGTGGATTAATTTTTTTCGTTTATTCTTGCACGGTGGGTGGGTATTTATGCATATTTCTACTCATTTATTACGTTAAAAAAAAAAAACAGAGATGTATGTTCCAGTATATATATTAAGTTAGATGATTAAGGGAGTTCATTATTTTTCATCTCTGATCCTCTCTCGTATGTGTAATTTATCAATTTTAGTTGTCTTCTGTTCTATTTTAGTGTTCTAGTTCGATTCATGTTGATTGGAAGTGTTAGATTAAATTCACGCTGGGTGGGTATTTACACATATTTCTATTCATTTATTATGTTAGAAAAAACAGAGATGTATGTTCCAGTATATACATTAAGTTAGATGGTCTAGAGCATTCATCGTTTTCATCAAAGTTTCTCTCTCGTATGTGTAATTTATCAATTTTAGTTGTCTTTTGTTCTATTCAAGTGTTCTAGTTCAATTCTGGTTGATTGGAAGTGTTAAAGTAAATTCAAAGTTGTTAAATTGTTCTAATTGAAATGATTTCTCTTCCTTGATGCACTCCCTTTTTGTAGCCTTCCTTATAGATTTTTATTTGAATTAAACTAACAACTCTCCCTTTTTGTAGCATTTTTTTGGAATCAACAATTTTTTAATTGTAATTTTCTCTCCGTAATACGTTGCTTTTTTCTTTTTGTTAACTACTCGTTTTTTTTTTGGGAAGAATGTTAACCACTTGTTTAGGTAGAATAAACTCATAAATATCCAATAGGGGTATTTTCTTCCTAATGCAATTAGTAGAAATTGGTTAAAATTGGTTTTAGTCATATTTGCAAATTAAAACTTATTTAGACATTTTTCAAGTTGGAGGGGTTAAATTTAGACATTCTTTTTGTTGCTCCTTTTGTTTTGTTTTTTTTTCAAAAAACAAAAGAAGCCCAAAATGAGTCAAAGGCCCAAAAGATTCCCTTTTTTTTTGAATTTATTATTATTATTATTATTATTTATTTATTTTTTCCTTCGATTTTTAACACTTCTTTTTCTTTTTTTATATACTTTTTTTTTTCTATTTTTCTTTTTAACAAACCGTTTTTTTTATTATTGTTTCCATATTTTTTTCAACTTGTTTTTGCAAATTCTTTTCGATTTTTTCTAACTTTTTCGAACTCTCTTTTGTTTATTTTTATTTTTATTATTATATTTTTTTACTTTTCTTTTTTCTTCCCTTTTTTAAGTCTTTTTTTTTTGTTTTTTCCTTTTTTTCTTTATCGAAACCTTTTTTACAATGGAAAATTTTTCCAAGTCTTTTTTTTTCTTTTACACTTTCTCATACTTTTTTCCCCCAGATATTTGCATTATTTACAACAGCCTACAAGTATTTTTTCTTTCTCCGTAAGAGAATGCCTCTGCCTACCACAAGGTAATTTTTGTATACAAAAAGTCACATATGCCTCCTTTGTTGTGTTTTTTTTTTTTGAATTGCAGCTAAGATGCCCCCTTCTGTTGTGTTTCAACTTTGGAGGTGAACAACTGGCTCACTCTCCTTGCACCTTGATAAAAGGAGCTTGTCGAATGCTATTATCATATTAATTTATAAATCGGACCTCTAAATATTCAGTAATAATAGTGGCTAGGGTCATCCACATGGATTGAAATTCTTAGATTTAATTAAGTACTATAGTTACTCACACCTAATTTTATTTAGAGAACTTTAACTTCGATTGAAACAAGAATATAAAACTAAACTAAATATTTACAAGGTTGGAGTCCATTTAGAGAGACATTGGAGATTGAATTAACATGAAGCACAAACTTAATTTGACTAAGAAAAGTTATAACATGCAACACTATAAGTCAAGAATTTCTAATTTATCTAATTGACTTTTTCAAGCTCAATTGAACTCATTCATAAGTAATAAATCACCCTTTCAGTCTATTTTTACTACTCATGCATGGCATTAACAAAATTCTATAACGACATCTAATAACAAAATATTCGTTCTCGTGCAATACTCCATTATTAGTTATGCAACCACATCTCAATTCAATTTCTACTCTTTCAAGCTAAAACTCAAATTCTAAGAATTAACTTTGGCCAAAAGTTACGAGCATAAACACAAGGATGCATAAATAGCGTTACAATATATATAACAACTCAAAATCAAATGTAAGTTCTACAATCACAACCATCCAAGAGTCTAAAAATATTCAAATTAATATAGCTCAAAGAATCCTAAAATTGAAAGAAACAAAGAAAAGGGAAAAGAGAAAAACTGGACGACGCATGCCAACACTCGTTCCAGACGTGATGTCTCGCGATCTCGAGCCTCGAGTTTCCTCTTAGCTCTCCAAAGTACTCTCTAGGTCCCAAAACAGTGCTCCTTATCGAAATTAGGGTTCTAGGCTCTCAAAATGGCTCCCGTTGTTTGAATGAAAATGTTCCTTAAATAGAGTTGAGACAACATTGCAGTGCTTCCCTCGAATAAAATAAAAAAATAAAATATCAATTGGGCTGGCGTTGCAACGTTGTAAGTAGAATTGCAACGCTATGTCTACTGCGCTCCAAGGTTGAAAGGTTGCTTGTATGGCGTTGCAACGCTATAGATGGCGTTGCAACGCTATAGGTGACGTTGCAACACTATACTTTCGGTCTCACAAGCTTGTTTCCTACTCTTCAACAATTGGATTCTCAAATATAGCTTCAATTTGCTCTAAATTCATCCAAATACTTCTCAAAACTCCGATTTTGCGCCAATTACTCAATTTCTATAAAATATACATAAAAATACATGAAAGTACACACAATCATAGCAAAACTAGCATAAAACTAAGCCTAGAAATAGTACACTTATGCATGCTATCACACCTTCAACTTCGAAGGTGACGAACTCCTGACTCAGGTGGAGTTAACGAGGGTTCACCTTCCTCTCTACAACCGTTGACTCAGATGAAGTTAAGGATGACTCACTTTCCTCGCTGCTTCAACTTTGAAGGTGACCAACCCCTGACTCAGGTGGAGTGAAGGATGACTCACCTTCCTCTCTACTTAAACTTCAAATGTGACCAACCCCCTCAAGTAGAGTTAAGGATGGCTCACCTTCCTCGCTGCTTCAATTTCAAAGGTGACCAACCTCTAACTCATGTGGCGTTAAAGATGACTCACCTTCTTCTCTAATTTAACTTTGAAGGTGACCAACCCCTGACTCGAGCAGATTTAAGGATGGCTCACCTTCCTCGCAACTTCAACTTCGAAGGTGACCAACCCCTGACTCAGGCAGAGTTAAGGATGACTCACCTTCCTTGTCGCTTCAACTTCGAAGGTGACCAACCCCTAACTTAGGGGGAGTTAAAATGACTCACCTTCCTCGTTGTTTCAAATTCAAAGGTGACCAACCCCCGACTCAGGCGTAGTTAAGGATGGCTCACCTTCCTCTTTGTTTGAACTTCGAAGGTGACTAACCCCTGACTCGGGCGGAGTTAAGGATGGCTTTGATGGTGACCAACCCTTGAATCAAGTGAAGTTAAGGATGTCTCACATTCCTCACCGCTTCAACTTCGAAGGTGATCAACCCCTGACTCAGGTGGAATTAAGGATGGCTCACCTTCCCCATCTGACTGCACCTTAGACCTTCGACATTATAATTATTTTGATAATAATTATTTCGATGTCACGTCTTCTACTTTTTTTTTCTAACCATGGTCCTTTTTTTTGTAGGACCATGTGTACTTCACGGAGCTTTGGGACAAAGGGAGGAGACATCTTGTCATTTTAGGCAACAAGAACCAACCTGCCAATAATGGGTCCATCCTCCTAGTGGGGAAGTCAATTAAGGAGTCAGGACTCGAACTGGACAAGTTGCATTTCTTGCCTGAATTGTATGTGGATAGACCTCTAACTCAAAACTTTGCAGTCAGGAAGTGGGTCTTATAGCCTTCCCTTCATAAGAAGAAGCCGAACGACGACCCAGAGCAGACATTGGGGTGCTGAATCATCAAAATCGAAGTTCATTGGGGTCCTAATAAATAATTTTTAGGCTTAGCAAAGTAGGATGCATTTGGGCTTATGGTTAGTTTTTGAGGCCATTGATTAACTAATATTTTTTGGTTTTTGTTTATTTTCTTTGTAGGTGATTTTTGGTAGAAATTAGAGAGAAAAAGTGATGTTTCAAGCCAAAAATTTCCAAGAGCTAGTGCTTAGGCGCCGACCAATGGTGCTTAGTCACTGGAAGATGCAAGAGATGAGAATGAAAAGAAATTGGCAGAAGGCTCGCGCCTAGGCGCTGCATTTAGGCACCTAGGCGCCATGATAGGAGGCGAACCACCAGGAGCATGGCATCTAGGTGCTATAGCAAGGATGGGAGCATTAGAAAGCTAGCGCCTAGGTGCTACGGTACTGGAGCCATCATATTTTCACACGTTTTACAGCGCTTAGGTTCTGCATCGACTGCGCTAAAAAAATAGAGATTTTAGAGAGGAAGAATAAGGTGAAGACGACTAGACACTATTTTGGAGGTTTCGAGAAACCGAAGCAATGATTGGAAACTCGTGGAATAGTTGGAATTTGTTTCTTTTCCCTTTTTCCTTATCTTTTATGGGTTGTAATGACTTCAATAGTTTAGATAATTTTTTTGAATTTTTCGTTATGAACTAAGTTATTCATTCTAGGGCTTTGATGTAATCGTTTTCAAATTCTACTCTTTCTTTGTTAATAGTTGATTATTCTATTTCATTGTGATTGTGAAACTCTTCTAAGCGTAATGCATGTTTAGATTTGGCCACTCTATGCATTAATTTCATGTCATAATTCGAGGTTGAGAGACAATAATTATTGATAGATCTGAATAGTTTTTCCTAATTTATACTTGAGATAGAGATATCCTTGTAGATTTTGTGGCCATAGGTTCTACATGCTTAATATTTGATTTGTTGGAATTGTCATAGAGATATAGGCAATTTACTTTTCAATGAATATCGTTATTGCTTGAGAGAGAATATCGAGTCTATAGGGTAGAACTTGCCAACAATCTACAAATAGAATTTTCTTCAACTATTAATGAATGAAGAGTAGGAGGAGATAATGGTGAAGTCATAGCTCTAGATCGTCTAGAAATTGAATTTATTCTTCTATTTTACTTTGTTAGTTTAGAGCTTTATTTGTTCAATTGCAAACAAGTTTAAAATTCCATCCCTCTTTAATTATTCAGTACTCAGATAAAACTGAAGCTAACGAATTTGGTAATTGGTAGCATTCATTCCCTGTGGAGAACGATTTTGGTATTCAACTACTATATTACTTGTAACGATTCGTGTACTTGCGAAATCGAGCAACAGGTCCCTAGCTAAAATTCAACGGGGAGTTCACTTATATTGCCTTCTACTAGGAGTGGCTGAAATTCACTGTTGGTCGGAACCAGAGGGTCCTGCGAGGCTCCCTGATTTGAACATAGAGGGCCTCCTCATCAGGAAGGTCCTCGCATAGCTTCCAGTCTAATGGAATTGGGTGACTAGCCAAGAAATCAGATACCGCTTGTCTTTTTATCACCTTTTGAGGCACATAAACGATGTCGTACTGGTAGGGTAAGATAGCCCATTTAGCCAAATGTCTAGAAATTATCGTTCTCGATAGGATGTACTTGATCGGGCCAACTTTTACTACTAAGTGCATTGTGAATGCTTACATATGGTGCCTTAGTCTGTCTATAGCAAAGAAAAGGACAAGACACATTTTCTCAATTGGGAAATAATTCACTTCGTCTCCGTTTAAAGTCCTACTTAGGTAATAATAGGCTTGCTCCTTCTTTTTTTCCCTTTCTTATGCTAAAAGCGCTCCAAGTAATCTTTCCAATGCGGCGATGTACAATATCGTGGCTTCCCATCTATAGGGCCACCTAATGAAGGGGATTGAGCAGTTACTTCCTGATGCTTTCAAAAGCGTTCTGACATGCCACATACCACTCGAAGTTTTCTCCTTTCTTCATTAACCTTTGAAAAGGTTAGCATCAACCAGCTAAGTTGGAGATGAATCTCCTGATATAGGCCAAACGTCCATGTAGACCTCTAAGCTCCCGTAAGTTTCTCATCCTCTGCATCTTTTGGGTGGTGTCAATCTTTGACTGGTCTATCTTGATCCCTCGATGTCTTACAACGAACCCGATAAATTTTATAGAAGTCACGCCAAATGCATATTTGAGAGGATTCATCCTCAACTGATATTTCCTTAGGCGACCAAATACCATCTTTAGATCTTCTAAGTGATCCTGTCGCTTCCTAGACTTGACCATGAAGTCATCAACGTAGCACTCAACATGCTTGTGCAACATGTCGTCGAAAGCCTTATGCATGGCACGTTGATAAGTGGCGCCAACGTTCTTCAGTCTAAAGGGCATCACCTTATAACAATATATCCCTTTTGGAGTTTGGAAAACCATCATTTCTTCATCTTCGAGAGCTATTCAAATTTGGTTATAACCCGATGATCCATCCATGAAAGACAAAGCTTTATGTCATATGGTGGCATCGACCATAATTTCCGTGATGGGTAACGGGAAGTCGTCTTTTGGACATGTGTTGTTCAAGTCATAAAAGTTAGCACAGACGCGAAGCTTACCATTCTTTTTCTTGACAGGAACAATGTTGGCAATTCATGTTGGGTATTTTACTTCATGAATTGATATGATCATAATGGATCACAAGTACATTGAGCCACCAAGGAAAAGGAAGAGAGCCAACAAACACATGAGAAGAGTTAAAGGGACTTTCCAAATGCATATGAGGAGCCCATTGATAAAAGAAAGCTTGTCGAAGGCTCTTATCAGATTAATTTATAAACTGGACCTCTAAATAGTGGCCAGGGTCATCCACATGGATTGGAGTTCTTAGATTAATTAATTACCATAGTTAATTATGTCCAATTATTTTTAGAGAAACAAAACTTTAGAGTGATAAAAAAAAGACAAATAAAATCTAAACTACTATTTACAAGGTTGGAGTCTAATTTTTGAAGAACGTAATGGCTAAGTAAATTAAGCACATCTTTGTAGATAAAGAATTAATTTCATGCAATTAATCTTAAGCCAATAATTACTAAGTGATCAATATCCTCTCCCGAGCTCAATTGAACTCATGCCTAGCAATAAATCAACCTCTCAGTCTATTTCTATTACTAAACATGGCATTAGGCGATTCTCTTACGGCTTTTAGAACTAATTTACTCACTCTCGTGCAATAAACTAAATCTAGTCATGCATCTTTTGTTCTAGGGATAAATTTACTCTCCTAATCTAAATCTAGCATAACATGCAAAACCATGGCAAAAAGTTTAAGCAATAAAAATCGAGATGCATAAAAGATGTAAATACAATAATTCAATTACAAAATCAAAAAAAGTCTAAAACATACAACCATTCTTGTCTAAATACAGAGATAAACAACATTATAGTCCATAACAAAACTCCTAAAAACCAAAAGAAAAGTAAAGGGAAAAGAGAATAAACTAAGGTCGCGTGCCAACACTCGTTCCCAACGTGAAGTCCATGATCTCGAGCCTTGAGTCTCCTCCTTAGCTCTCGAAAAGTCTCCTCTAATCCCTTAGACAGTGTATGAATCGATTTAGGGTTTTGATCTCTCAAAAATAGCTCCCCTCACTTGTACATACAACTTCCTATTTATACACAGGGGACGACGTTGCAACGATAGGGGCAGCATTGCAATATTGTCCCTTTTCCATAATTACAAAATTGTGGTAGCGTTGCAGCATTAGGGACAGTGTGGCAACACTACCCTCATGAGTCTTACAACTTGTTGTTCAATTCCTTCTTCGCCCAAATGCCCAATTAAGCCTACAAATGACTCTTTTGTCCTCGTTTCTTCTCCTTGGACAATTTTACCCTTGATTTCTCTATTCCTGCAAAATAAGCACTTAATTGCATGAAAGTATTCGATAATGTCCTTAAAAGTGCAATAAAACATCCCTAAAATTGCATAATGAATTACTCCTATCAAATACCCCCAAACTTAAATATTTGCTAGTCCTCGAGCAAATCACAAAATAAACATCAAGAAAAATATACTATTGTTGACTCCAATCTCAGAAATTCTGAAAGCTAAGGAATTACACAACCAAGATCCATGATAAGAAAATATTCTCAAGAAGTTAAAAATTGAATTCAATTATTCCTTGAGTGAGCGTCTGATAGCTTTTCTTGGTCTAGTCTTCACAATCCCTGAAATAGTTTTATTAAGTCCTCCATTCATCTTCCCCCTACACTGGTCCTAAGATTCAATCTTTTTGTTTACTGTCATGATTAAAAGGCTTCACTTTTACCAAGGTATTTACCCCTTTACAAACTCCTAAACTTGCTTTTTATTCTATATACAACCTATTTTCTCGAAAGGATCCTTCAGTCACTTACACCTTCGTTCCAGCATACTAACTCTTTGTGGTGAAAGTAGCTGACTACAAGTACAAGTCACCTGTCAGATTGCCTAAGCATACTCACATCCTAGATAGATTTTTCATGCAGTGGAAATCATAGGTGTCATGACCGCCTCTGGTTACTCAACCCACTCTTGAAAGTAGGAGTACCTCTCACTTATTTGACTACTTATTTACCTTATGCATAACTTTTTTTTTTCTTTTTTCAAAAGGTTTTGCTAGGGCTTCCTAAGTTCAGTTTATTCTCCTAATCATGCAAGACTACCTCCCAATCAAATCTTAAACCTATCGGAGTGACAACAAATTTCTAGATAAAATAACCCTATTTTAAGCATTCAAAACCAACCAAGAATAAGCTAAGTGCAATAAGAATTCAAGGAAGTTAATGATCCAATTTATCTCTATCTTGCATCCACTCCCTAATAAAAAATCCTAATAATGCAATTATCTTTGCTTCAGAACTAGGTATCATCAAAGATTATCATAGTCATAGCATACAAATTTAAGCTCATCATTCAGCACAAAGTCAAAAAAATTCTCAAATCTCTGCTTTCAACATATTTAAACAGGAAAAATTCCACAGAGAATCAAACATTATCTACGAACATCAGAATATCAAAATATCTGCAAAGTATCTCTCCAAATATAAAAGATAACCCACACCCCCAAACTTAAAATTTACATTGTCCTTAATGTAGCCAAATAAGATGATGAGAATAATTATATAACTACAAAGAAAGACTATAGAGGGATAATAGTAGCAGTAAACAGGGGTGAAAAGAATAACAAAGAGAGATAATAATAATACAATTAAAATAGAGAGGAATGGTGAAAATACAGATATAGTGAGAAAGAGAAAGAACGATATTGTCTTGAGTGGGTGTAGCGCTCTCATTCCTCCTCAAAGGAAACATAGGGTTGTGGAGGCTGAGGAAGCTTCATGTTCATGCCTGCCATCTGACGCATGCACTCAAAACGATGTTGGGGTATGCCTCATTGTGTTGTTGGTGGCACCTCCTACGTCGATCTTGTTGATGTTCTCTCTCTTCTTGCTGTTGGAAACGTTACTCTTGCCTCTGGAATATTTCCTCCTTCCTCATGTACCTCTCATCCATAGCAGACATCACCTCATAGATGCCCTGATAACCCACTGGTACAGGTTTTGGGTGAGGTTCTTCCTGTCTCCTCTCACCATGTTCCTGCTCATGTTCATCCACATCATGAGTCCATGACCTTCTTCAGCTTCTTCATTCCCTCCTCTGAGGCCCATGATATAATTCTTATCCATTATTCCTTTTGGGTGAACTAACTCCTCATTAGGGGTCCATATGACTCCTACATTTTTGCACAAAGCAGTGATGAGAGAAGGGTGGCCCAAACCACCTGTAGTTATGCCTTTCCTCACATGGCGGATGAAATGGAAAATTACTTTCCCTATGGCTATGCTCCTCCCAGTGGTAATAGAAAAGAGGAGGATGACCCTCTCTTTTGTGACATTGCTCATATGGGCCACTGGCTGCAACTTTGCACAAATAAAACTGTGCCAGATCTTGTTTGTCACCTTGAGGTCTGCTATTTTAAATTTGATGACCTCACCTCTCCTAGTCACCCAAGATGCTCCTGGATGTGCTAGCTCTGCAATCATTTGTTCAAGGTTGACCAGCTCACTGACATACTGATTATACTCATCTCGATTAAAGTTGGGCAACTCATAGTACTTGTTAATGGTGGTGGAGTCAAAATTAATCCGTTGTCCTCTCACATAGGAATGAGATTCATCCTTTTTCATGTTTGCATATAACTCTCTAACTACCAACACAACCCCAGCTTCAAGATGTTGTACCAACATATGTCAACCTCTCTGCATAATATTTTGGTATAGCTACCTATGATGAGAATCATCAGGAACTATTCCTCTTTCAGGCACTAATGCTCGAGAGACTACGTATCCCTGATATCTCTCTGTAGCTTCTCTGTTTTTAAATCTGAGGGCATCAAATCCCCCACTGGATGAAGAAGATGAAGCTCTTTCCCTCTTTGAGCTCATTGTCCTATTCTTGTTTAAAAATTTCATCCACAAGTAGAAAAATCCCAACACTTCAAATTTTATCTTAACAACAACACGTCCAAACTTCTTCTCAAATCCACAGAAATTCAGCCACAATACTTAAAAACAACATTCACAACTATATTTCTACTTCTAAACACTTCAAAAACTCACAAAAATCCCCAATCTCCTTCTTCACAAATTCAGCTCAACCAACAAAATCCACCAATAATGTAGATCTAGCACTCCAAATTGACTTAAAACTTCTCCAAAGCCTAAAGGAAGTCAAGAGAGGAAGAAGAGTACCGGACTCCTTCTGCAAAGATGCCCACGGATTTGGGTGTTTTCTTCATCCAAAAGTTGTTAATCCTAAAAAATTCGCACAAACAAGTGGTCTATGAAGGTTGGGTATGTATAAATTTGAAAAAATTGAAGGAAATTTGAAGAGATTATAGTTGGAGAGGAGAAAAGAAGGCGAAGTGCTCGGGTTAGGGCAGAAATTGGGTTCTTCTTTGCGAAATCTGGGATTTTAATTCTAGATTTCACGATAGCTTTGCAACGCTGTCCTTACGGCCAATCTACTGCAGACACGTTTTTTTTTCAAACAAATATTTACAAATTCACTCCGTTCCTTTGCTCCTTGAGTATCCTTGCATCCAAAAATCGAAAAAGAAAATTCTGTTAGTTAAATAATTGGAAGAATTAATTCAATCAAAAAATATTCTCAAGGGGTTTGAAACTATTCAAAAATACATATACTAATAAAATACTTACAAAAGCAATAAACAAAAAATAATTTACAGGGCAAAAAATATACAAATGATATAGGTAACAACAAAAAGAAAGAAAAAGTACATTAATACACAAAATATATACAATTTACACAAAAAGAAGAGAAACTAAAATAAGAGAAATACAACTAAAACAAGAAAAATAAACACTACACAATTATTCACATAATTACTCAAATTTAACAAAATATACATTATTTACACTCTAAATTAAGATCAAGCAATTTCACAACGATATTAATTGGACTAAAATATGCCAATCCCCGGCAACGACGCTAATTTGATGAAAGAAAGCTTGTCGAAGGCTCTTATCAGATTAATTTAAAAATCGGACCTCTAAATATTTGCAGTAATAGTGACCAAGGTCATCCACAGAGATTGGAGTTCTTAGATTAATTAAGTACCATAGTTAATTATGCCCAATTCTTTTTAGAGAAACAAAACTTTAGAGTGATAAAAAAAAAAAGACAAATAAAATCTAAACTACTATTTACAAGGTTGGAGTCCAATTTTTGAGGAACATAATGGTTGAGAAAATTAAGCACATCTTTGTAGATAAAGAATTGATTTCATGTAATTAATCTTAAGCCAAGAATTACTAAGTGATCAATATTCTCTCTCGAGCTCAATTGAACTCATGCCTAACAATAAATCAACCTCTCGGTCTATTTCTATTACTAAACATGGCATTAGGCGATTCTCTTAAGGCTTCTAGAACTAATTTACTCACTCTCGTGCAATAAACTAAATCTAGTCATGCATCTCTTGTTCTAGGGATAAATTTACTCTGTCGAGCTAAATATAGCCTAACATGCAAAACCATGGCCAAAGGTTTAAGCAATAAAAATTGAGATGCATAAAAGATGTAAATACAATAATTCAATTACAAAATCAACAAAAGTCTAAAACATACAACTATTCTTGTCTAAATACAGAGATAAACAACATTATACTCCATAACAAAACTCCTAAAAACCAAAAGAAAAGTAAAGGGAAAAGAGAATAAACTAAGGTCGCGTGACAATACTCGTTCTCGACGTGAAGTCCACAATCTCGAGCCTTGAGTCTCCTCTTTAGCTCTCAAAAAGTCTCCTCTAAGCCCTTAGACAGTGTATGAATCGATTTAGGGTTTTGGTCTCTCAAAAATGGCTTCCCTCACTAGTACATACAGCTTCCTATTTATACACAGGGGCTGGCGTTGCAACACTAGGGGCAGCGTTACAAGTAAATCCCGACGATCACCTTCAAATCGGCGTTCCCGCTTAGTCAGAGCCAGTTGTCTGGATACATGCATCCATAATTTGCATTAACTAAACTAAACTAAACTAAACTAAAACTAAATATTAGGAATGAAAATACAAAGGAAAAGAGGTGAGAAGAGAGAAAATGGGGCCTGTCAATCTATGGGTCTTGCCCTAAAAATGAAAAATATCATTTTATAAAAGTCGAAGCAGTGTCAAGACATTACAGGCAGCGTCTCGACGCTGTCCTTAATTAGACCAGCGTCTTTAGGGCTCATCGCAGCATTGACCTGCACTCACTGTTCAAGAGTCGAGACGCTTGGGACAACGTCTGGACGCTACCCAGCATCCACGCGCTCTAGACTTGAAACAATGGCTCGATGCTTGGGACAGCGTCTTGACGCTGCCCTGCACCCTTCCAGCCTCGAGCAGGGGTTCCATGGAGCATCTTGATGCTGCTCCTTGGGACATCTTGGTCATTTCTTTTTCAAATCTTCAATTAGGGTTTGCATGGCCTCCGGATAAGCTTGAATCAATCTCGAACACTCCAAAAAGCTACAAAAACATCGAAGAAACTCTGAATTGCTCCTTATACTAATTTACCTACAGAATAGGGAATTGAGCACGTTAAATCAATTAATACCACAAGATTTAGGACTAAAAAAATTGGACTTTTTGAGTTCTATCAAATACCCCCAACTTAAGCCTTGCTAGTCCTCGAGCAAGACTAGAATAGACTCAAGAATAAAAGATTCAATGGATGTAAGCAACATGACTCTAACCTCGATGTTGAAGATAGCAAATCAAATGCAAAAGGGTAAAGCACAATCAAACATGCCATCAAAAGCATATTGAAAAACTTTTCCAAGTGTTTCTTGCGTGAGTGTGTGCAGTTAACTTACCTAGCGAGGTCTTTACAAGCACGAGGTAGGTTTACGGGGTTCTCAATTTGTCTTCCCCCTACACTTGCCTTAGAAACTAATTACTTAGGCTTCCTAACACTTAAGAAAGTAGGTGCCTGAAAACTATCTCTGAGGCAAACTTGCATCACTTTAATGTCAAAGGCATTAGCTTCACACAACTGTCATAGGGACCCTTACCTAAAGCACTCGCTCGATAAGTGACCTAACTGATCACGACAGTGGCAACTCTTTTTACCTTTAACTTTTTTCAACATATTACAAGTTTATTTTCTTTATTTTCTCTCTTTTATTTCTCTTCTATTCTTTCACTAAAATGATTTTTCTTTTGAGCTCGTTTTCTTTTCTTTTTCTCTTGTAGGCAAAATAAACACTTTTTCTTCCTATACAACACATTACTAGCTATCATGCTCGGTCATCGTCAAACTAATGTCTAGACCTATCGGAGTGACAACAGACATATGAATCCCATAACACTACCCTAGGCCTTGAAGACATCAAAAGGGAAGCTAAGGTGCTCAAAACATACAAGAAACTCGAGGAAAATTTTTTTTTTGAATATGCTGAAATCAAGACAAGATAATCATGCTTCATCAATGTGAAAATAACAACACTATGGAGAGCATCTCATAGATTGTCCTAATCATGCAACAAACATCCAATTTCTCCTTCAAATTAAGCTCAATTTATAAAAAAAAAAATTCAAGATTTTCAACAAAGCTTTAAAAACAAACCAATATTCAAGTTATCAAAAATAACATGCTTAGCTCAGTCAATCAAAAGTTTGAGCTCAGGTGCTCAAGGACTACACAATTAAAGCGCACTATGCAAACCTAAAGATAGGTCCGCGCTCAGGTGCTCAAGGACTCAATCAACAAAGATAAAGCATTCATCAATCATAGCTCAAGTTCCAAACTAAACTACCCACCCCTAACCTAAATCATATATTATCCCCAATGTATTGAAGAAATATAACAATAACAAAATAAGGGAACTGAAACTTTCCTAACGTTCCAAGCACGTAGGTGGGTGAGGTAAGGCAACTCCTCCTTCGAGAATGATCGTTCTCCTTCACAAATTCGGGCCAACAAAATCCTTCAAAACAAACAGCCAACTTAAGCAAACAAACTAGAAAACTAAGAAGCAAAGAGCTAAGAAAAACTAGAGAAAACGAATTAAAGTTCAACGCCTAGCTGACTCCAGGAAGCGCAAATTTTTAACGTCGATTGCTCGACGATCCTTGTGGCTATCCATACTCAGCCAGGACCCTCCAAACTTGATCTTGTTCCATTAATCGATCCTCCAAAAGATAATTCCTGCAAATCTAAATCATCTGTCTTAGCCAAAGAATCAACACAATCATAATAATCAACAGAATCAACAACTTTGAACTCACAAATTTTTCCATTAAAACTAACAGAAACAGTCCATTCATCAATGTTAATGTTTATTCTGGCAGTTTTCATGAAAGGCCTACCTAAGAGAATAGATGCTAAAGCATGTCTAGGCTTATCTCCCATGTCAATCACATAAAAATTCGCAAGGAACAACAACTCATTAACTTTGACAGCCAAATTTTCAATGATTCCCAGAGGTTTAATAGAAGAACGATCTGCTCGTTGAATCATGATATTACTTTCATGCATTCCATTCAAGCTGAGTTCATGATACACAGACAAAGGCATAACATTTATCGATGCACATAAATCTAACATGGCATGTTTTATTTCTTTTCCCCCGATCACACACGATAATGTAAACATGCCAGGATCAAAACACTTTTTCAGGCATAGATTTCAATGAAAGAGTAGAACATTCTTACTAACCTCCTTTTTCTTCTTACCTCTCGTAGATCTCTTGATAATACACCACTTCTTCAGAAAGTGCGCAAACTTAGGGATTTGCCTCACAATATCCAAAAGTGGTACATTCACCTCCACCTTGCTGAATATCTCATAAACATCCTTCTCATACTCCTCTTCTTAAACTGTCTCTTTTTCTTTTCTAGGGGCAAGTCTGGAACGAAAGAGTGCACGAGGCACGTAAGTGTTTAAACCAAGGGGTAGATCGAATACAACACCTTTATTGGGTCTAGGAGTGGTCTCTTCATCCTTCTTCTTCAAATTCTTCTCAGCATTCATCTTTCTTCTTCTTTCTCTTCATCATCAATCAACTCCTCTTTAATCTTCTTCTCTTAAGAGATCACTACAGGATCATTCAGTACCTTTCTCCCACTCCTCAACATTAATGCACTTACATTTTCATGGGGTATTTCAAGTTGAGCAGGAAGCTTTCTTGAATTCTGATTTTCAAGCTTCCTAACTGAGTTTGCCAGCTGAGTGATATGAGTACCAAGACTCTGCATACCCGTCCTGGTCTCGTGTTGAAATTTTAATGAACTATTAGCTAAACTCTTGACCATATCCTCTAAAGGCATACCTGAAGAGGACGACTGTCCCTGAGTAGGTACTGAAGCTAGATGGCGATAGCTTCAAAGATCAATAAGATATGTTTATTTTCAAAGATCAAAATCAAAAGGTTTGCAAAATAGTAAAGGTTCATTTATGAAATGAATTTTCCCATTAGATCTGTGAATATAAGGTTTGATAAAAGTATCAAAACCTATGACTTTGGATAAATATTAATGAAGCTTGCATAGACAAGAAAATCATTAATTGCCTCATGGATTTTTCTCATGTTTTATGTTGATGATATTTTACTCATTATGAATTATGTAAAATGTCTATCTAACATAAAAAGTTGACTAAGTAACCAATTCCAAATGAGTGATTTGGAATGACTCGGTATATTTTACATGTCCAAAATGGAGATTTTAAGGACAAAATGTTAATTTTGTCTCAAACATCTTATATTGACAAACTTGTTGTCAAATATTTGATATTTATGTCTAAGGAAGTGTATCCTAAAACACCTCAAATGTTGAGAGTATATGATATGCATAAATGAGACTGAACATTTAATATACAATTAGTTAACATACATCAGTTAAACGAATGATATGACCATTGAGTTGAAAATTAAAAGAAAAAAAAATTTCTCAAATTATTTATGGATGATGAGAAATTTTTGTATATGGAGTTAAAGATTTGATCTTTACAAGATACACTGGTTCTTACAAAAATTTAGGAAATCTATGTAAAGATAAATTTTACCCTAGGTGGTGGAGTATGGTATACAAGTTCAATTTTTTTGCTTGTGAAGTAACAAAAGGACTTGTATGACTCAAATAGTTCCTTGAAGATCTGAAAGTTGTTTCATATATGATTTAGTCTATCCTTTTTATTATGATAATAGTGGTGCAAAGACTAATATTAAGGAAATTAGAAAACACCAACGTATAGGGAATCATATCGAGAGAGAGAAAGCATCATGGTAGTGACCAAGATGGCTTTTAATGACAGTGGTTTAGATCTATATAAAAAGACACTCCAGGCTAAAGTGTTTAAGGGTCACCTAGAATGTCTAGGATTACGAGACATGCCTCGTTTTTGCTAGGGCAAGTGGGAGAACATGTTGGGTATAGAGTATGTCCTAGGATACATGTCTCGCTGGCTTTAGTGCAAGTGGGAGATTGTTGGGATTTATGCCCTAAAGAATACTTTGGCTTATACATTCTAACCCAAGTCGTCTGGTGAATGTAAAGGCCAAATAAAGTCATGAATATTTCGTTACTCTAGTTGATGATCATTCAAGGTACAAGTATCTTTATCTAATACAACATAAGTCTAAGTTTTTGAAAAGTTAAAGAAAATTAAGACTAAAGTTAAAAATCAATTAGGTAATTAAATGTATTAAGACATTATGACCAGATCATAATAGAAAGTACAGGAACCTTACGTACTAAAACTAATTGATAGAAAATGATTTTTATCCCAATTATCTTAATACCAAGTACAATTTTGTGAAATTGTGCTGCAAGAGGAGAAACAGGACCCTGTTAGACATGGTCACATCAGTAATAAGTTACACACCATTACCAAACTCCGGTTAGGAAATGTAATTGAGATTCCATGGTAAACATGATTCCCTTCAAAAGTGTCTACAAGACAATCTTAAGATTATAGAAGAGTAGTAAACCTGGTTTACAACACTTCACCATTTGGGAATGTTAAGCTCGCGTGCTGAAACAAGTCTAAAAAGTTTGTATATGTTCAAAGATAAGCCTAAATGTAGGCCACCCCTCAGGAGTACAAAATGATCTTTTATTTAGTCATAAAACGAATAAGGTATTTGTATGACAAATATCATTTTTATAAGGAATGTCAAATAAAAGATTAGAAACCTAATAAAGTGGTTCAAAGTGAAGCCACTAAATAGTTAACAAAAGTTGTTAACAATTTAATTTACATTTGAAAGCCAAATGGATCTTAGTCATGAATTGGATAAGCCTCATCGTAGTAGGAGAGTTATGAGATGACTCAACCTTTACAAGGACTTAATTGAAGCCCAAATTGTCATGTTAGATGACAAAGTTGAAGGTTTATTGCTCTCAAAGTGAGACTAATGGCAAAGGGTTAGACTTAATAGGAGAAAGTGGACTAAGTGTAAACTTTCTCACTTATTGCCATACTAAAGTTTGTAAGTCTTATTTAATTCATTGTTGCATATGGGATATGAAATGAATGTTTAGAATTCCTTTATGAAAAGAAATGTTAAATAATGCATCTACACAAATCAATCAGAGAGATTTATTTTCAAAGATCAAAAGAATAAAGGTTTGCAAAATAGTATAGGTTCATTTATGAAATGAAATTTATAGTTAGATCTTTGAATATAAGGTTTGATAAAAGTATCAAAACCTATGACTTTGGATAAATATTAATGAAGCTTGTATAGACAAGAAAATCATTAATTACTTAGTGGATTTTTCTCATGTTTTATGTTAATGATATTTTACTCATTATGAATGATGAAAGACATCTATCTAACATAAAAAGCTGATTAAATAACCAATTCTAAATAAGTGATTTGGAATGACTCAGTATATTTTACATATCCAAAATGGAGATTTTAAGGACAAACTATTAACTTTGTCTCAAACATTTTATATTGATAAAATTGTTGCAAATATTTGATATTTATGTCTAAGGAAGAGTATCCTAAGACACCTCAAATGTTGAGAACATATGATTAATTATCTACTTTAAGTGAGAGACAATTAATGCATAAATGAGACTTAACAATTAATATACAATCGGTTAGCATATATCAGTTAAACGAATGGTATGACCATTGAGTAGAAAATTAAAAACTTTTTCAAATTATCTATGGATAATGAGAATTTTTTGTGTATGGAGTAAAAGATTTAATCTTTATAAGATACATTGGTTTTTACAAAGATTTAGAATATCTATGTTAAAATAAATTTTACCCTAGGTGGTGGAGTATAGTAAACAAGTTAAATTATTTTGCTTGTGAAGCAACAAAAGGACTTGTA
Source organism: Trichosanthes truncata (assembly GCA_033996785.1). Lineage (NCBI taxonomy): Eukaryota > Viridiplantae > Streptophyta > Magnoliopsida > Cucurbitales > Cucurbitaceae > Trichosanthes > Trichosanthes truncata. Next base: position 13,826,515 of record MU867261.1, on the reverse strand, counting down.
TGACTAAAATAGTTCCTTGAATATCTAAAAGGTGTTTCAGATAAGATTTAGTCTATCCTCTTTATTATGATAATAGTGGTGCAAAGACTAATATTAAGGAAATTAGAAAACACCAACGTATAAGAAGGAATCATATCGAGAGAGAGAAAGCATCATGGTAGTGACCAAGATGACTTTTATTGACAGTCATTTAGATCTATATAAAAAGACTCTCCAGGCTAAAGTGTTTAAGGGTCACCTAGAATGTCTAGGATTACGAGACATGCGTCGTCTTCTTTAGGGCAAGTGAGAGAACATGTTGGGTATAGAGTATGCCCTAGGATACATGTCTCGCCGGCTTTAGTGCAAGTGGGAGATTGTTGGGATTTATGCCATAAAGCCTCGTAATTAATTAATTAATTAATAATTAATAATAATTTTGATTATTTTATTTGCAATATAATATAGTATCCATTATATGAAAAAACTAAGGTTATTAGTGTAATCTTGAACAATATGTGGTTGACATACGTGAGGATCGTGTTCAAGAAATAACCTAAAGAGTCATAGTATATGGATAAGATTGGGGGCCTTATCCTGGTAACACTATTGATACGACCCACTTTGTAATAGTTACAAATGATTTGATCCAAATCGTTCATGTGGAGACATGTGAGTGGGAGAATCTTATACAATGAGTTTGTATAAGATTGGACCCGAAATATTTAATATCTCTTTATAAATTCGTTAATTGAGAAGATTAATATTTCATCAGGATGATCATATGTGACTCGATCATAATCCTGTGTGAGTTATGAAATCCTACCTGTGAGGGCTTGTTCTTTGATTTTCATGGGTGAGAGTGCTTTTGTAGTCGATTCAATATGCTTAACATTTTGGGGACATGACCAAATAGATAGTTAGGAACATAATCTCACAAGATGAAATTCACCTCTTCCCATATATGATAAGTAGATGAGTAGTTCTAAGTATTGATTTCGAAACTTGAGCAATGGGGCCCCATCCTCTCATTGGCCCAAGAGGGACTTAGTTTATAATTAGATTATAAACAAATTGTTCGTTAGAGGATCAGTGGTACTTAAGGTGTAAGATGTAACTATATGGGTAAACGGACTTTTGACCCAGCTGTAATTATGAACAACTCGTGAAGGATCGACTTGCATGTAATGATTATATCTATGGACAGAACCTGTCCGACAGTACATAAGAGTGCAACTCTAGGTCTATAGTGGAGTGACCTATAATTAATGAATGAAATTTAATTAATTAAAGAATTTGATTAATTGATTTTGTATCATTGGAGCTTATAATTTGTAGGTCCATAAGGTCTCATTGCTAGCTCATAGTAACACTAAAAGATCAATTTAGTTGAAAGAAAAAATTGAAATGTTCAAATTAATATTTAATATATTAGATATATTAAATATATAAGAGGAAAATATATTTATTGTATTTGATACATTAAATATTAAAATAATTAATGTATATTAGATGCATTAAATAAAATATATTTATAGAATTTGAATAAGATTCAAATAAATAAATATCGTAGGAGATTTGAATGAGATTCAAATAAATATAAGATATATTTTAAGATATTAGATATTAAAATATAATATTTTAATTATGGCAAAGATTTTCCCTTGGTCTCTAGAAATGTGACCCTTGGGTTGAGCCATTAGACATGACATATATCTTCTCAATAGAGAATTAGAGATTTCTCTCTAAACCTCTTCCTCTCAAATCCCTTGTGGATTTTCTTTCAAGAGGCTCCCACAAGCCTTGGTCCTATGTTCGAGTCATAGCTAGGAAGACTTTGTGGAGGAGATAAAGACATGCCAGAAATATTCTCCATAATTTTATTTTCAAGGTATGTTTTGTTTAGCCATAATATTATTATTTAATTATAAATAAACTCAAATCGATTCCTACGCTTCCGCTTGGGTTTAATTCGATTATTCCATTCACAAAATAATATGAAATGCACATGTACTTAGGTTGTCTGACTCTCTACTCCAACAATCTTTCTTCGGACTTACGAACTCAACTCATTGTTGGCCATTACTTATATTTTGTGAACCATAATTATGTTTTGTGAACCATGTAAATAGGCCCTTGATATTTTGTGAATAATCCACTTCTACATGACACTAATGTTGAAATATATTGTCGTTTTAATGTCATCTTGAAAAAGTAAAATACTGGCATTCTCTTTTCCAAAGATGTTAAATTTAGTACATGTGTTTAAACAAATGTAAACAAACAATGTTCCTTTAAAAAAAAATGGAAAGAAAAGAATATGTAATGGTCAATGTGTTTAAAAAAAACTCCCTCATAATGAAGACCCTATTAGCAATTGAAAAAGATCATAATAAGGTCCTCATTTGTAAGTTTCAAAGAATTTCAATGTGTGTTTAGAAAATGAAACCTTAGATTTCTATATTTTGATAGAAGTTCAATTTGTGTTTAAAGAAAAAAAAATACAGGTACATTGCCTTTTTTCCATTCACCAATTGCTATTTGTTGTGATAAAGAATGCAACATTTGATTTCTATAAATTGAAAGAAGTTCAATGTGTAGCAAAAAGAGAAATCAAGGCTACATTGCCTATAGTTTGGAAGAAGTTAATTTCTAAAAAAAGAAAGATAAAGAATGATGTTTTTTTAAAAAAGATCAATGTTGAAATATATTGTTTTTTAAGTGGACATCTGAATTGAGTGTTGGACAGTTGAGAAAATATGTTTCTAGATGAATGATTGAAAAAAATAAAAATAAAAGAAACAAAAACGGTCAGCTAAAAATCAGTCTACTTTGGATTACAAAAAATTGAACTAGATCCCCAGACAATTCAACTCAACTCTGCACCACAAACACAGACTTTCTAACTCAACTCAACTCAACTCTGCACCCTAAACACAGACTTCTGAACTCACTGACAAACTAACTCTGCCCTACTTAACTCAACTCTGCCCAACTAAACTCAACTCTGTGCGCCAAACGCTCATTTAGAGAATTCTCTCTAGACCTCTTCCTCTCCAATCCCTTGTGAATTTTCTTTCAAGTGGCTCCCACAAGCCTTAGTCTTTTGTTCGAGTCATAGCCAGGAAGATTTTGTAGATAAGATTAAGACCCACTAGAAATATCTTCATATTTACTCCAAGTAAGTTTGCTTAATCTTATTTTTTTTAGTTTAATTTTAAATAAAATCAAAGACGATCTAATGCTTCCGCTACGGAGTGAAACGTTCATTCCTTCAGTATTGTCTCAGGGCATTGCATCTCTAAGGCAGACTTCAAGGTTGATCCCCCCAAAATCAAAGTAATTGAGAAGGTACTGCCTCTTACAACCATGAAGGGCATCTGAAGTTTTTTCGGGCATGCGAGATTCTACATTAAAGGATTTTCCAATATCTCTAAACCTCTCTGAGAACTTCTGGATCAAGACAAGAAATTTGAATTCTCGGTTGCCTGTCTTGATGCATTTGAAAAGTTGAAGAACTCATTGACCACCGCTGCAATCCTTATAACACCAAATTGGGCACTCCTCTTTGAACTGATATGTGACACAAGTGACACAGCGGTTGAAGCAATGTTAGGGCAACGCGTTGAGAAGATTCTTCATCCTATCTATTATGCAAGCAAGACTCTGAACGAAGCACAACAGAACTATACAACAATAGAAAAAGAGCTTTTGGTTGTTGTCTTCACATTTGATAAGTTCCGCGCATACCTCATTGGGTCCAAAGTAACAGTGTTCACTGACCACGCGGCCATAAGATATCTGATGTTGAAGAAAGATGCCAAGCCGCACTTAATTCGATGGGTCTTGCTGCTCCAAGAATTTGACATTGAAGTGAAGGATAGGAAGGGCCCTAAAAATCAGGTGGCTAACCATTTATCAAGATTGAACAACCCTACTATCACCAACACGCAAGGTGAGATTCAAGAGAAATTCCCTGACGAAGAACTCCTAATGATTAACACTATCACACCTTGGTTTGAGGATATTGTGAACTACTTGGTCAATGCAGTCTTACCGTTTGACCTCACCGTACAACAGCCTATGCGATTCTTTTATGATTTGAAATTCTATTTTTGACATTACTTTTTTTGTATAGATTAGGAGCAGACCAGATTTACAGACGATGGGTGGCTGGAGAAGAGCAGAGGGCATCCTAAGGCACTTTCATTCATCGCCTTAAGGAGAGAGGGGTTGCCGACAGCTGGGTAGAAGTGTGACGGTGGCATGATGAATGGATGGAGGCGATTGGAGGCAGTGTTTAGGTGACAACGGAGGTTGAGCGGCGGGGTGCTAAAGCTATCGATAGAGGGGAAGAAAAGACAAAATGTAAAGGGGGAGGGGATTCACGGATGAGGGAGAGGGAAAGAGAAGGAAATAAACAAAAGGAAAAAAAAGGGAAAAAGAGTGGGTTATCGTGAATAGTGGAGAAAAAAGGGGAAGACTAGACCACTTCCCTTTTTTCTTTTTCTTTTTTTTTAAAATTCAAATCCTTTTTCCAAAATTCAAACCAACTCACTTAAAAGTCCTTTTTTGCCCTTACCAACTCCAAATTCAAAAATTAAATGAATTTCAAATGATCATAAGGTACAAATCTCATACAACATATAATTCCAATAAATAATCCAAATAAAAATGTCGGGCATTACAACCTTCCCTCCTTAAGAACGTTTGTCCTCGAAAGTTTTTAGTCTTGAAAGAGTTTAAGATACAAAGCTCGCATCTCATCTTCTCGCTCTCCAATCGCTTCCTCGACCTAATGGTTCCTTCAAAGAACTTTGACCATGTTGATTTCTCTGTTACGGAGGGTGTTTCAGTCCCTTGCCAGGATTTGCATCGGCTTCTCCTCATAGCTTGATTCTCATTCACGTGCAAGGGCTCATAGTTGATCACGTGTGACAAGTTTGGCACATACTTCTACAGTATGGCAACATGAAACACCTCATGAACTTTGGAGAGAGAGGGTGGCAAACCCAAATGATGTGCCACAGGGTTAATCCGCTCCAAGATCTCAAATGGCCCGATAAACCTGGGACTCAGTTTTTCCTTCTTACCAAACCTCAAAAATCCTTTCATCGGTGCCACTTTCAGGAATACGTGGTCACCGACTGCAAACTGTAAAGGGGCTGTTTGGGGCACTGAGTGGGTTATAATAACAGGGGTTATAATAGTCTGTGGGTTATAATAGTCTGTGAAATAATATAATATTGTTTAAAATGTAGAGTTGTTTAGTCTGAGGTTATAATAGTCTGTGTTTGGGGTGCAGAGTATTCCATGAGTTATTATAACACATGTTATTATAACCCTTGCCCCAAACAGCCCCTAAAGTCTCTTCACCCTGTGTCGGCGTAACTCTTTTACACTCTTTTTAGTTAGCATCTTAGCCCTGATCTTCTGGACTGCCACATTTGTAACCTAGACTAGTTCAAGTCTAAAAAACTTGAACTCGCCTACCTCACCTCAATACATAGGGGACCTACACCTCTTTCCATAAAGAGCCTCAAAAGAAGCCATGTCAATCGTTGCTCGATAACTGTTGTTATAAGCAAACTCTATCAAATGCAGGTGTGTATCCCAACTACCTGCAAAGTTCAAAACACAGGCCCTCAACATATCCTCCAGGGTCTAATTAAACCTTTCAGTTTGACCACTAGTCTGGGCATGAAAGGTTGTACTAAAATTACACTGTGAGCCCAAGGCTCTCTGAAAACTCAACCAAAAGTTCGACATGAAACGAGGGTCCCTATACGAAACAATCTTTACAGTGAAGCCTGACCACTTCCTCCATATACAACTGTGCCCACTTCTTAAACTATATAGGTAGGATTTCCTGGCAGAAAATGAGCCGACTTGGTCAGCCTATCAATGATCACCTAGATCATCCTGAATTCTCTAGCCATTCTGGGCAACCTAGTGATAAAGTCCATGCACACGTCCTCTCATTTCCACTGTGGCACACTCAACGGCTGAAACAGTCCCACTGGCTTCTACCTCAGAGCCTTTATTTGCTGACAGACTAAACACTTACTAATGAAGCATGCAACATTTCTCTTCATATTATGACACCAATAGAACTGTTTCAGATCCCGATACATCTTAGTACTACCTGGGTGCATAAAAAATTGAGAGTTATGAGCCTCATAAAGAATCTGATTCCTGAGCTCATTGACCTCAGGCACACACAAATGCCCTCTAAACAGGAGGCACCCATCTACTGCCAACAAGAAACCACTCTCTTGTCCTGATTCAACTTGGCGCAAGGCATCAACAAGACTTGGATTTCCCTACTGGGAACCTATAACACGTTGCCTCAAGGTCAGCTGAACGGTCAATTGAGCCAACTGATTAGTAACTTCTCCTATCACCGTAGGTATCCTTGTGCACTCCATGTCAGTCTGCAAGTGAGCCTTACTAGTAATTAAGGCCGAGGTATGAGTTGTCTTCCTACTGAGGGCAATAACAATAACGTTCTCCTTGCCTGGATGATACATGATCTCCACATCATAGTCCTTTACCAACTCAAGCTACTTGCACTGCCTCATATTCAACTCCTTCTGAGTGAAGAAGTATTTGAGGCTCTTGTGGTCTGTGAAGATCTGGATCTTCTCCCCATACAAGAAATATCTCTAGATTTTCAAGGCAAAGATCACTCCAGCTAACTCATGGTCATGAGTTGGGTAGTTATGCTCATAGTCCTTCAATTGTTGGGAAGCATAAGCAATCACATTCCCTTATTGCATCAACACATAACCCAGGTTTAGATGCATCACTGTACACCACAAAATTCCCTCTTCCATTGGGTACGGTCATACAGGAGTTGAAACCAACCTCCGTTTGAGCTCTTGGAAGCTCGTCAAGCTCGTCTCACAATCTCCGTTCCAAATGAATGCATTCCCCTTCTAGGTCAATTGGGTCAATGGAGAAGCTATCTTGGGAAAATACTAGACAAAACATCTATACTATCCAACTATGCCTAAGAAACTCTGCACCTCAATGTTCGAAGTTGGACTAGGCCATGTAATAATTGCTTCCACCTTTTTCGAATCCACAAAAACTTCGTCCCTCACCACCACGTGCCTTAGGAAAGACACCTGCTCAAGCCAAAACTCACACTTGGAGAACTTGACTTATAGTTTGTTTGCCCTTAAAGTTGATTGTAGGTTGGGCCCTTTGGACATGACCTGGTTGACTTTGAGCCTAGCCCTTTGGGCTAGGTTGGCTGACTTGGGCCTAGCCCTTTGGGGCTGGACTTTGCTAATCCAGGCCTTCCATTTAAGCTTTTGTCTAGAATTGACCCAAATTTCATATAACCCAATTGTATATTTGGATTTGGCATAATTTAATATAGGGATCCTTGAAAATTTGTATATGACCCCTAATTAGATTTTTTTTTTTTGTTATTAATTTTAAGCAATGACATGGCAATTTATAATAAGTCAATATTTATATTCCAACAAAATTCTTTACAAAAGTAGTTTAAGGTACGTACACCAACTTTTAGAATGAAATTAGAAATTTTGAAACGATGGTAGAAGAAAATAATAATTCCATTTTTTGTAACGACTTTTGGGTAAAATAGAAAATAAAATCTATGCTTGTTCAACAACATTTGGAGGTGGGGGGATTCAAACGTCTGACCTCTTGATTGAGGGTACATGCCAATTACCACAAAGCTAAGCTCACTTTGACAATAAAATATATGTTTGTTAAAGAAGGGACGAACTACAAAAGTTTGATCCCATAATTCTTTGAGTACTAATTGTTAAGAAATGTGAAGGCTCATGAGGATCTTAAATTTCTCTTTTTATAGATGGGATGAATATAACAAAAGCAAAAAAATAAGAGTAAAGAGAAATACTAAAGAACTATTTAGATTGACCTAACTAGCTTGCTTCCTACAAATTGAACAAAATTCTAAAGTTGATAAAGATTAAAAGAAGGCCAAATAGCTCAGTGGTAATTGACATGTAACCTTTTCCTTGAGGTCGGAGGTTCAAATTCTCATACTCCGCATTTGTTGTACAAAAAAAAAATAAAAATTATAAGAATATATCGCTTACTATTTTCCTTCGAACTCTCTTCATAATTCTCTCTCAATGCCTCAAACCTTTTATCTCAGAGTTGTCCTACTCTCACATTTTGGGGATACCCTAGATAATCCGTCAAAGCTTCTATTTAAAGGCACAATTCTTTTTTTTTTTTTAAACTTTGGACAATAATTTCAACTTGCGCTAGGAATACATCATATTCCTACTTGAAGAATTGACATTCCATAAAAAACACCTTTTATACTCTTGAACTTTGTTTTAGGCTTTCTAATTGGACTTGAATCAAGTCTATTTGATGATTAAACTCTACAATTCAAAAATCTCCCATTTGGAATCCCATTAGCAGCCTTCACCCTCCACTACCCCAATATGAGGTCTTCTTCATAGATAGAGATGGAATTATCAAATATTGCAAATACTAAAACATTACCTCTACTATATACATTCACCATTCATATAATCTTAGACTTTAACTGTGGAGTACTTGTTGTTAAATCACCAATCAACCCAAAAATTTAAGTTGATAGGTATGGTAAATTTTATATCAACACACCAATACTCGTCATATTGGAATATTTGTGGTAAGGTAACCATGCGTAATTGTCTTGTTGTGGAGGCATTTGACACGCTTTAAATCTTTTGACTATTCTTCTTGATTGATTGCTTGAGATCTGATTATGTCATGATCTGTGTGCTGTTAGCTCTTCCTGGCTCTTGAAGGACCATCTCTACAAACCTATAAAAACTTACACCTTGCATGTGGAATTTCCTTTTGGTAGCATTATTTTCAATCTCATACTCTAGAAGATGTCAATGGCTTCTTGCTACCAACAAGAAGACTTCGAATGAGTTCTCGGTCTTCATTCCTCATGTCTTCTATAGCTCAATAATTCCTTCAATACTTTATATCCATCCCCTTGATCCCAAGACTCTGAACCTCACTTTAATATTGGTTGTTGGAAATTAATTTTTAAGTATATTATGCATGGAGGATCATAATTTTTAAGTATATTATAGATTTTTTTTATTCCGATTAATGAGCCCAAGAGGCAATTTAATGTTACAAACTATGCTAAAAATAGGTTAGCTAGAAACTAGAAAAATAATAACTAACAACTACCTCTACTGTGATCAATTAGGCCACTTCTACTGTGATCAAGGGAAAAAAGAGAGAGTGCTCTAGGTAAGGGTCAAAAAGAGCTACCTCTACTATGATTAGTTAGACCACTCATTGAGCGAGTGCTCTGGGTAAGGGTCCCTGCAGTAGATGTGTGAAACTTAGTGTCCTTGAGATTTAAGAAAAATGCAAGTTTGGTAACCCATTGTTGTTCATGCACCCTAGTTAGATACTACTTCCTTGAGTGTAGGGATGCTGGATAATTGGTACTTAGGGCCAATATAGGGAGAAGATAAACAGAGGATTTTATAAATCTTTTCAGGTTTCTAAAAATCAAAATAAGGAAGGTTATGCACATATTAGCAAGGAATGACAAGTTTAAGTTTTAGGTTTGCTTGATGAATTGATGTGTCTGAGTATTTCCTTTAATTGTGATTATGTTGTTATTTAGAACATTAAGGCATGAGTCACTTTGATGTAATAGTTAGTTCGTATATGTGGTTTTGTTTTGCTTTGCTCGAGATTAGTAAAGATTTAAGTTTGGGGGTATTTGATAGCACTCATTTAGTGCTATCTTATTCCTTATATTAATGCTAGTTTTATTATGAATTTGTGAGCTTTTATGCATATTTTTGTCTATTTGTAGAAATCAATCTTGAGGAGCAAAACCAAGTGTTCCAGAGTATTTCGATTGATATTGGAGTCTTTGAGAGCCTTATTGAAGATTCAAGAAGAGAAGAGATGACGAATAAAGTGTTGAGCAAGAGGGAAGAGCATCGAGACGCTCAAAATGCACTTTTGTGGCTTTTCTACCCGAGAACTAGCACCTAGGCACTAGGACTTTGGCAGCTCGCACTCGTGCGCCTGGAGCTATAAAACCATCGCTTTCTCTTCAATTTTTGGAGGCCAAATCGAGGGTTTTTGTCCTAAACTCGATTTCATGTTATTTTGAGAGGTTTTGGAAGCATTTTGTAGCGGATTGGAGCATAATTGAAGATTCGGAGCTCGATGATCGAGGAGATCACGACAAAAATGCCAGATCGACCTTCCGTTTGCACTTTCTTCCTTTATCTTTCATTTTTAGCTACTGTATAGGCTGAAAATTAGGGATTTATGGGTTGTTTGGACTAAATTTGTGTATGATTGTCCCTAATTACTTGGATTTATTGTATTTAATTGTTTAGATACTTAATTGTTGGAATTGTTGGACCAATTGCATAGTTTATGGATGTTTATGACTAGTAGGGCTTTGAATCATTTATGCATTTGTTGCTTAATGCCTTTAATCATTGATTCTCTATTTAATTGAGGTATTTCTAAGTTGAACTCAATAGAGGACACTTAGTTTAGCTTAATGCGCGATTAATTAGCTAGTCGAGTGACAGCGAGAGTAATAGTTAATTAATTGTAGTTGGTGATGAAGGTTAATTGGTTGGGCATTGGTTAATTGACTACTTTTCTAAGTGGAAACTCGACGGAGAAAAACTTAGGCAAGAACTCATTTGGATAACTAGTATTTATTTACCTGAGTGACAGTCAGGGTTAATAAATAGAAATTAGAAGTTTGTAATAATGAGTCTTAAAGCCTTGTATGAGTTAGTTAATGCTAGGGACACCTAGGTTAGTTAATTAGTACTTGAAAGTGGAGGAGACTGAAAGGAGGTTCCACTTTCTTAGAGCTTCTAAACTTATGAGTTCACTGTCTATTGGGTTATAATTGTCTATTAACTTAATAATTGATCCTTTCCCAAATTATCCCTCGTGTTTCCATCTCTCATTTAATTTCTGCATTTATTTTCCTGTTGGTTAGTTTAGTTTGTCCTCTTTTAGTGGTTTTCTCTAAATAAAGTAAAGTGAAAGTATTTGCAGTATTGAATTGAATTAAAACCAATCTCTGTGGATTTGATACTCGATAGGAATATCGTTGTATATTACTTGACCCGTGCACTTGCAGTTATACGTAAAAGTACGTGCATCACTCAATAAACTGCCAACCTAACAACTAAGGTACAACAAATCTACAACAACCAAAATACAACAAACTAACTAATACAAAATCTATACTCCTCCTCAAGTTGGTGCATAGACAATGTCATGCATTTCCAACTTGCTTACAAGAGCATCAAAGGTTAGTTTGAATAATCTTTTGGTTAGGATATATGCAGTTTGATCCTTGGAAGGAGCAAATGGACAAAAATTGCTCCACTCTCTAGATTATTTTTAATGAAATGTCTATCCACTTCTATATGTTTTGTATGGTCATGTTGCACTGGATTTTGTGCAATACATATTGCAGTTTTGTTATCACAAAAACGTTTCATCAGTGATTTGACTTCCAGCTTTAATTCTCTTAGTACACGTTGGATCCACAAGATCTCACAGACAACATTGACCATCACCCTATATTCTACCTCGGCAGTACTTAGAGCTACCACGTTCTGCTTCTTACTGCGTCGTGTCAAAAAGTTACCCCATACGTACGTGCAGTATCCTGAGGTTGACTTTCGATCTGTTATAGATCTTACCCAATCAGCATCTGTGTAAGCTTCTACTGACCGGTTGCTTCATTTTTTGAAGAGAAGACCTCTACCTAGAAAACCTTTAAGATATTTGAGTATCTGATGTGCCACTTCAAGATGTTCTTCATATGGCTTATGAATAAACTAACTTACCATACTTACTGCAAAAGCCATGTCTGGGCAAGTATGTGATAAATAGATTAGTCGACCAACTAACCTTTGATACCTCTAAACATCAACTCGGGAACCTTGAGTGACATCTTCTCGCTTGTTGTTCGCATCAATTTGGTATTTCAGTAGGTTGACAACCACTCATGTCCATATCTTTGAGAAGATCTTGGACATACTTCTATTCGAACATAACGATTCCCTGTTTTGATCTAGCTACTTCCATGGCAAGAAATATCTCATCTCTCCCAAGTCTTTAATTTCAAATTCCTTAGAGAGTTTGTTTTTTAACATGGCTATCTCCTCCTGATCATCACATGTTATAAGTATATCGTCTACATAGACAATGAGTACTACTATCTTTCCATTCTTTGAGAATCTAGTAAATAATGTATGGTCAGCATGAGCCTGAGAATACCCTTGTTGTTTCACAACTTGAGTGAACCTTTTGAACCAGGCCCTTGGAGATTGCTTGAGGCCATACAAAGCTTTTTCTAGTCTACACACTCTCGATCCAAACAGTGTTAAGGAAACCGTTCAAGAACACATTTTTCACGTCGAACTAATTCAGTGGCCAATCAAGATTTGTTGCAATAGACAATAAGATCCGAACAATGTTAAGTTTAGCAACAAGTGCAAATGTTTCTATGTAGTGGACCCCATATGTCTGTGTATACCCTTTGGCCACTAAACGGGCCCTGTACCATTCAAAAGTCCCATTACCTTTGAACTTGGGAGTGAGTATCCATTTGCATCAAACAGCCGATTTTCCTTGCGGTAGCTCCTCAACCCTCCATGTTTGATTCTTCTCAAGTGCATCCATCTCATCATATACAACCTTCCTCCACTCTCTAACATTTAGAGCTTCCTAAACACTATTAGGAATTTGGATCTTTTTGACACAATATATAAAGGCAAAAAAAGACTTTAAAAGATTCGAATATGACACATTATTTGACATGGGATAGGACACATGAACGTTTTCCTTTATGTTAGGCTATAGAAATTTCAAGATCAGAGATAGATACTTTACAAAATGAGTTTTCTGATCTTGGTTCAAACTCTTGGCTGGTTAGAGGAGCATGGTTTTAGGTTCTTGATGATTTATCCTCCTCTCATATGTCTGCCCAGAGTTTTGTTGATTCCAAGCAAGATCTATTCTCAGAATGATGATGTTGATTATGATTATGCACATTTTCTAAATCATGAGTATGCACATTCAAATCAAGTTGAGGACTCATATTTTCAATATTCATTTGCGACTCTGATATGTTTCCTAGATTCTCAATTTCATTCATTAACTCAATGTTCATTTCTTATGATCCCTTACCTCCCCGAATTTCATCCCTTGCCCCATCACTAAAAATTCTAGAGTCTAATGACACACCAGAACTTCCAGGACCTCTAGCAATTAATTCTAAATCTATGGATTTCAGATTTCAGGGTGAACTTGGTATGACCAGATTCTTTTCTCCTCCCTGCTCCCCCTGAATCTGTTTACCAAAAAATGTCCGTTTTTTCAAAAAAATTGAACATCCATAGAAACGAAAACTTTCCTACTTATAGGATCGTAACACTTGTATCCTTTATGATTTAGAGTGACACCTACATAGATACATTTTCTTACTCTCGGGTCTAACTTACCAACGCGTCTATGTGGATTTCTAATAAACACTGTGCATCCAAATACCTTTAGGGTCGATAGCATGCAATTATGCTATCTCATTTCCTATTATTTTAGCTAGTTTTGCTATGATTTGGGGTGCTTTGATGCTTATTTTTGTATAAATTGTAGAAACCAAGCTAAAAGAGCAAAGTCGGAGTGTTCGGTAGTGTTTTGGTCATTTTGGAGAGCCAAGTAGAGTGAAAATGAAAAACTAAGCATTTGGACCCGAGAGCTAGCATTGCAACGCTGCCCTGTGGCATTGCAACACTAGAAACGCGTGCAAGAGGAAGTCTCCGTCTGTAGCGCTGCCATGCTACCCCTGTGCACATGTCAAAACGTCGCCATTTTGGATAGCATTGCAACATTGTCGCGACTACAGCCTATTTATTCATTGTTTTGTTTTTGAGTTAAGGGAGGCCATTTAGGGTTTTAGATCCCCAATTTCGATTCCTACCCTCCTGAGACTTATAGATACGGATTGGAGGTGTTCAGAAGCAAGGTTCAAGGCTCGGAAACGAGGATTTCAAGGCAGAAGTCGGGATTTCAAAGTTGACGATCTTATCTATGTTTTTCTTCCCTCTTTTCATATATCTACTTGTTGTTAGTTAGAGGATTTTGTGCTATTATTTGAATATTTTGGGCTAAATTTGTATTTAGGGAGTTAGAGCACGACTAGGTTTGGTTTTATGTTGTAATCGACACTTTAGTCTTTTAATTCACTTGTTATATTTCATTTAGTTGGATTGTGTTTAGTGCTTCGTATTAACTGGTCATTGATATGCTGAATTAGTTCTAAATTGAGATCGACAGAGGATGTTTGGGGTAGACTTAGTCCAATTAACTCCACTAGATTGCAAAGTGACATAGGAACAACCATCAAAGGGTTAGGCTTAACATGAGCGGGCTTAATCCAATTAACTAATCAATTAACGCTAAGGACACTTAGGTAAGCAGTTAGTTAAGCGTGTTCGAATGAGACCGATAGGAGATTTCAACCAGCTTAGCTCTAGGTCTATGAAATTGGTAAAGCAGAATTAAATGAGGGGTTAAAATTCTCATAAAACCAACCCAAGAGTGCTCGATTTTCCTAAATTTCCCTTAATTGGTATCTCCTCCCATTTATTTTTCTTTCTAGGATTAGTGTTTTTTTTCCTGTCTGCTTTTGCTTTGTGTTCTCTAAATAAAGTAAAGTGGGATTATTCGCGATAATTAATTGAATTAAATACCAATCCCAGTGGATACGATAGTCGGTACTCTTGTGCCATTTTATTATTACTTCGATCACGTGCGCTTGTGTGCAAACTACCAATCAAGGGCCATGGAATTTATCAACCTACATATGGGAAACATTTTGCACAAATGCGATGAACACAATAACAAAAGCAAAAGGAGGAAAACTACATAAAGAGAAAGGAAAACACAAAAAATATATGTTTCCAATTTTACTCTATGGAGAAAAAAATTTCCTGCTAATTTATGCCTCCCTACAATAGTTTCTTCTATATCCTTATGACCCAAGTCATCTTATCGATAGTTTCTTCTATATTCAGACTCTTAATGTCATTCAAGCAAACTCAATGTTAGGTTTCTATTTTGTTTGTCCATTGTATTTTGCTTCTTTTTTTTTAACTGATATAATAATTTCAATCCAACAAGCTAATTTTTTTTATAGCCAAGCAAACTAGAGATGGATTTTTTTTTCTTTTGTTCATCCTCTTAAATATTATTTATTTATATATTGATATGATAAGAATAATATGTTTTTTGTTCTTCCCTGTTTGGCTTCATTCATCTTCTTAAACTTTTTATTTATTTATTGATTTCGATAAGAATAACACGTTTTTTTGTTTCTTTTTATATATTAATTCAATCTCTCTTTTTTTCCTAATCTGTATGTATACACGTTTTTTTGTTGTCATACATTAGTTGAAGAAGAAATCAACAAAAAAAAAATACTTCTTTTAATTTTCCTTTCCGTGGGTCAAGATAACAAATCAATTTTAGTGAATGACATAACAACAAAATGTTATACTTTTTATTTCTCAAGGAGCATGCAAACAAAGAAATTTTAATTTCAGTGATTTCCAATCAATTTAATTCCAAACGCAAATACAAATTTGAAATCATTTCTATTTTTTAAAATCCTAAAATTTGAAATCATTTCTTACCAAATCATTACGCCAAACAAAGCAGTAGTACTTGAAATTTGATTTTTTTAATGAAAATTATTTTGCTCTTGAATTAAAATATGAATATTAGCTTTTTATTCTATTCTTTTTTTTTTTTGCTTGATTCATGGGCTTTAATTCGTCCAAAGAAATGAAATAAATATCTTTTGTTTATTTTTAGTTGAAATATATATATATATATATTTAAAAAGGTTCAGACGGTCATGATTTTTTGAATCTCGCTATGTATTGGATCGATGACAACCATCTGGGAATTAAGTATTTTAAAAAAATTATTTTGTTTTAATTATTCAACAAAATCACATTTTTGTTGTAAAATTGAGAGGCGAAACCGGGCACCAAAACTTTACCAAAACATATAATAATAATAATAATAATAATAATACAAAAGATGAAATATAAAAGAATATATATATATATAGTATAAACAAAAGAAAGTGGAGATTTATGGCAAATTAAAAACACAAAAATTAGAGAAAATGGGAGGAAAAATTGGTGTATTTTCTTTTCCAAAAATCTCTCTATTTATAGGCAATTTAAGAGAGGATGATGTGGTACATTTGGACACCAATCTATGGCCTTTAGAAGACACTTTGGCTATGGAGAAAATGCCACTTGGCATGGATAACAAATGGGCATGTGGAATGGGCATTTACATATGCCATATTCACAATACTCCCCCTTAAATGCCCATTTATATAAAATATGCTTCGTTAAAACCTTACTAGGGAAAAACCCAATGGGAAGAAAAACCCTAGTGAAGGAAAAAGAGTACATATTTTATATAGTTTACTATAATACATTCACTCCCCCTCAGGGAGACATCACTTAAAGTCTTTGAGTCGCCGCATTCCAATGCTATATACTAATTTATCGAAGGTTGCAGTTGGTAATGCCTTTGTAAATAAGTCAGCCAGGTTATCTTTTGAACAAATTTGTTGTACAGTGATATCGCCATTTTCTTCAAGATCATGAGTATAGAAGAGCTTTGGTGAGATATGCTTTGTTCTATCTCCTTTGATATATCCTCCCTTGATTTGAGCTATACATGCTGTGTTGTCTTCGTATAACATCGTTGGAAGAGGTTTACTTGAAGACAAGCCACATGTCTGATGAATGTGGTGTGTCATCGATCTTAGCCATACACATTCTCGACTTGCTTCATGAATAGCGAGGATTTCAGCATGATTTGAAGAAGTGGCCGTTATAGTCTGTTTCACTGATCGCCACGATATAGCAGTTCCTCCACATGTGAATAGATAACCTGTCTGAGATCTAGCTTTGTGTGGGTCAGATAGATAACCAGAATCTGCATAACCAACTAGATCATACTTTGATTTGTTAGAATAAAATAAACCCATATCAATTGTCCCTCGAAGATATCGGAGTACATGCTTAACTCCGTTCCAATGTCTTTTTGTAGGACATGAACTATATCTAGCTAATAAATTTACTGAAAATGCAATATCTGGTCTTGTGTTATTAGCCAAATACATAAGTGCACCAATTGCACTAAGATATGGTACTTCAGGACCAAGTAGTTCTTCATTGTCATCTCGAGGTCGAAATATATCTTTCTTTATATCCAGTGAACGAACTTCCATTGGAATGTTCAATGGATGTGCTTTATCCATATAGAATCTTTTTAAGATTTTCTCTGTATAAGTTGATTGATGAACAAATATCCCATTTGCTAAATGTTCAATTTGCAAACCAAGGCAAAATTTTGTTTTTCCAAGATCTTTCATCTCGAATTCTTTCTTAAGATATTCTATTGCCTTGGATAACTCTTCAGGAGTTCCAATTATATTTAAGTCATCAACATATACAGTTATAATAGCAAATCTTGACTGAGATTTCTTTATAAAAACGCACGGACATATTGGATTATTTTGGTATCCTTCTTTCAACAGATATTCACTCAGGCGATTATACCACATTCGTCCTGATTGTTTTAATCCATATAATGATCTCTGTAACTTTATTGAATACAATTCCCGAGAACTTGATTCATATGTTTCTGGTATTTTAAATCCTTCCGGAATTTTCATATAAATGTCATTATCCAGAGATCCATATAAATACGCCGTGACTACATCCATTAGATGCATATCAAGCTTTTCATATACAGTCAGACCAATCAAATATCTTAGCGTTATTGCATCCACCACAGGAGAATATGTCTCCTCATAATCAATACCAGGCCTTTGCGAGAATCCTTGTGCAACAAGTCTCGCTTTATATCTTGTGACTTCATTCTTTTCATTTCTTTTCCTTACAAATACCCATTTATATCCCACAGGTTTGACGTTTTCCGGTGTTGGGACTACTGGTCCAAAAACCTCACGTTTTGAAAGTGAGTTCAACTCTGCTTGGATTGCTTCTTTCCACTTCGGCCAATCCTTTCTACGTTGACATTCTACGATAGATTTTGGGTCAAAATCGTCACTTTCATGAATAATATCGTGAGCAACATTATAAGAAAAAATGTTGTCAATAATGATATCATTTCGGTTCCATCTCTTTCCTGTTGTAACATAGTTTATAGAAATTTCATTATTATCCTCAAGCGTTTGATTTTCACCAATACTCTTTTGAGTAGTTGTATTCTGGATTTCTTCTGGAACATCCATACCTTTTATCGAATCATTTTGATTCTCAACTACTTTTCTTTTTCGAGGATTTTTATCTTTAGAACCTATTGGTCTACCACGCTTCTGGCGTGCTCCAGACTCATTATTGACAACTTGTTCCTTTGGGATATCAACTTTTGATGGAGCATTTGCAGCTGGTATATATGATTTAGTCACACTTTTAGTATCTGTGAATGCATCTGGTAGTTGATTTGCTATATTTTGCAAATGAATTATCTTTTGAACTTCAAGTTCACATTGATTTCTACGAGAATCTAAATGAGATAATAACGATGCATTCCATGTAATTTCTTTTTCCAACTTCTTAATTCCTCCCCCTAATGTTGGAAAATTTGTTTCATTAAAATGACAATCAGCAAATCGTGCAGTAAATACATCACCCGTCAGGGGTTCAAGATATTTAATAATTGATGGGGAATCAAAACCAACATATATTCCTAACCTCCTTTGAGGACCCATCTTAGTACGTTGTGGTGGAGCAATCGGTACATATACTGCACATCCAAAAATTCTTAGATGGGAAATATTTGGCTGCTGGCCATAAGCTAATTGCATTGGGGAGTATTTATTATAAGCTACTGGCCTAATACGTGCCAGTGATGTAGCATGCAAAATAGCATGACCCCATACCGATGTAGGAAGTTTAGCTCTCATAAGCAATGGTCTTGCAATTAGTTGCAGACGTTTTATAAATGATTCTGCTAGACCATTTTGTGTATGAACGTGAGCTACAGGATGTTCAACACTTATCCCAATTGACATACAATAATTATTAAAAGTTTGGGATGTAAATTCACCAGCATTATCAAGTCGAATGGTCTTAATTGTATTATCAGGAAATTGTGCTTTTAACTTAATTATTTGAGCAAGTAATCTTGCAAATGCAAGATTTCGACTTGATAATAAGCATACATGTGACCATCTGCTGGATGCGTCAATTAATACCATAAAATATCTAAATGGACCACTTGGTGGGTTAATAGGTCCACAAATATCACCTTGAATTCGCTCTAAAAATGCAGGTGATTCAATCCCCACTTTAGCTGGTGATGGTCTAATAATTAATTTCCCTTGAGAACAAGCATCACATGACAACTCATTGGATTGAAGAATCTTCTGGCTCTTTAAAGGATGTCCATGTGAATTCTCAATAATTTTTCTCATCATTATTGACCCTGGATGACCCAATCGATCATGCCAAACACTGAATATTTCTGGATTCATGAACTTCGGGTTCATTATTGCATAAATTTCGATTACTCGTATATGAGTATAGTATAATCCAGAAGAAAAAGCAGGTAGTGTTTCTAATATACGTTTTTCATGTGAAACAATAGATGTTATATAGAGACACTCTATATTATTTTTACAATCAGTTTCAACATGATAATTATTTTCACGTATATCTTTAAAACTTAATAAGTTTCTTTTCGATTTGCTAGAGAACAGAGCATTATTAATTGTAAATCTTGTTCCTCTAGGCAAAATAAAGTTTGCATTTCCAAAACCTTCAATCAGATTTGCAGAACCTGATATAGTATTGACTTTTGCTTCCAGCATTGTCAATCTAGTAAAATATTTTCTATTTATGAGTATCGTGTGCGTAGTTGCACAGTCTGCCAGACATAAATCCTCATTGCTCATTTTCGAATTACTCAACATATTGAAATTGTTCATATTTCTTCATTGAAAAAAAAAGAAAAACAATTACAAAGAGTCTTAAATATATATACAAACAAAACAACAACAAAAATATACTAAACAGTATTTAATTATATATTTTCATACAAATCATCCTCTACTTGTTTGATTGCATCAATTCTCTCTCCAGGAGGTTCAAAATAATCAGCTACATCAAGATGCATCATATTGGAGGGGTCAAACACATCATCTTCTTGAATGGCAAGATTTATCTCCACATTCTTTCCTTTTCCTTTTTGCTTTAGGGAAGCTTGATAGAGTGTACAAGGTGTTTTGACGTATGACAGGTACGTGACCAGTGCCCAGTCATTCCACACCGGAAACATTTATGTTCATCACCTTTCGAACTTCTATCTTGTGGAGTCTTTCCTTTATGATCATCACTTCGTGTGGGTTTCTTAAAATTAGAATGCCCACCACGAAAATAGGTATTTCTTCCTCTACCGCGGTCCCGACCTCGACCACGACCACGACCTCGACCACGGTTATTAAAATTCACAACATTCACTTCAGGGAATGGTGTTGCTCCAGTTGGTCGGGATTCGTGATTTTTCATCAATAACTTGTTATTTTGTTCAGCAACGAGAAGACATGAGATAAGTTCAGAATATTTTGCAAAACCCTTCTCTCGATATTGCTGCTGCAGGAGCATATTCGAGACATGAAAAGTGGAAAATGTCTTCTCTAACATATCAACATCAGTAATCTTTTCTCCGCATAATTTTAATTTTGAACTAATTTTGAAGAGTGCGGAATTATACTCACTTACTGATTTAAAGTCCTGCAACCTTAGATGCATCCAATCATAACGAGCTTTTGGAAGAATAACTGTTTTTTGATGATCGTACCTTTCTTTCAAACCTTGCCATAGAACGTAGGGATTTTTTATTGTAAGATACTCCATTTTCAATCCCTCGTGAAGATGATGGCGAAGGAAGATCAGGGCTTTTGTTTTTTCTTGATTTGATGCATCATTTCCTTCTTTAATTGTTTCTCCAAGATTCATAGAATCTAAATGGACCTCAGCGTCAAGGATCCATGACAAGTAGTTATTTCCATTAATATCCAGGGCCGCAAATTCTAGCTTTGTAAGGTTTGCCATAATAACACTATCAAAATAATAATATATATTTATATTAGAAATTTAACATAAACCAAATGCGTAAAAATGGCTTACCTATAAGACTTACCTTTAGCGGGAAAAATGACAGAGATTCGTGCTGATAACGTGTTGTAAAATTGAAAGGCGAAACCGGGCACCAAAACTTTACCAAAACATATAATAATAATAATAATAATAATAATAATAATAATAATAATAATAATAATAATACAAAAGATGAAATATAAAAGAATATATATATATATAGTATAAACAAAAGAAAGTGGAGATTTATGGCAAATTAAAAACACAAAAATTAGAGAAAATGGGAGGAAAAATTGGTGTATTTTCTTTTCCAAAAATCTCTCTATTTATAGGCAATTTAAGAGAGGATGATGTGGTACATTTGGACACCAATCTATGGCCTTTAGAAGACACTTTGGCTATGGAGAAAATGCCACTTGGCATGGATAACAAATGGGCATGTGGAATGGGCATTTACATATGCCATATTCACAATAATTTTATAATTCTTCAAAAATAAAAAAAAAAAATCATAATTTATAATAAAAACACTCAAATCATGCAATTTCTCAAAACAGCCACAATATATCAATTTCAGTTTGAAATTCTCCTGAATAACTTAACAAACTTTAGCAAGCTAATAAAATTCAATTTCTTAAATAAATACTAGGAATGTTTTCAATGCAATGCTCATCCCTTAAAAAAAAACAACTCCAAATAATCAGAAATTTAATTAACAATTAATTAATTATAGATTAAAGACCAAAAAGCTAACACATGTTGGGTGATGAGATTTGACTTAAGTTTTTCTTTGGTTTTTGAGTACTAAAACTCTAACATTTTTACCATTGAGATTGTGAAAATTAAACCTACTATTTTGGTGACTATATTATCATTGTTGCTAACATAATTTTGGGAAAATTTGCACAGAAGACTCATTTTCACTCGCATCGATGTCATTTGACCCGTGTTTTGAAATTAATGACATATGACCCTTTCCGTACTCTGCATCCCGTCCAAATTACAGTGAGGGCATCGTACTCTCATTCTTGTTCTAACTCTAGCTCTCTAGTTCTCGCTCTCGCTCTAGCTCATTTTCTCTCTTGCTCTAGCTTGTTCTCGCTCTCGCTCTAGCTCGTTCTCGCTCTTACTCTAGCTCTGATGCTCTAGCTCTTCTCTGACGTAATTTTTTCTTGTCTTTTTTTTTCTCCAGATTTTCAACCATTCATTTGAGCGAGAGCGAGAGAGCTAGAGTGATAGCGTTTCTACCTACGAGAGCGTGAACAAGCAAGATTGCCTCATACTACCCTCATGTATAATTTTGCGCGCTATGCCACATCAGAATGGGTCATATTTCATTATTTTCAGAACGCAGATCATCAGTCATTAAAGCGTTGGAAAACGGGTCATCCGTACAAAAATCCCATAATTTTGAGTGGATTTTGTTAATGGTTGATGCAAATAATATGTTAAATTACATTTATTTTGTTGCTTCCATAACACTTACACAACAATGTCTTGTATGGGTTATTCTCATTTTGAAGCTCATATGTCTTGTTCTAAACAAGGTGGAAACAAACTCATTTACATCTATCTTCACATTTTTATAAATGACACAACAGGTTTTGAAATAAACTTTTCTAAAGTTTTTTGAAAATCCTAAACCCTATAGAGATAACATGCTCGCTTTTAATTATGAATAAGGCCTTTCTAACTTGACTTACATTCTCCTAATTAAATAATCAAAAGTTTTTAATTCAAAAATATTAAGTTGGCCTACCAACACAAAAGATGCATGATGTGTGATCTTTCCATAAATCAGTTATCCAACCTATATAAAGTTTTTATCAAACCAAATTGGGTCTTTTTTACTTTTAATTAATTATAAATCTAATCAACTATTAATATGACTCAATTCGACATTCTTACTTATTTGATTAAGTAATCAGTATAGTGTGGAATCCAATGAGATCTTGAATTAATTAGTTGACTCTTTAATTAATTAGCCTTTAACGTTAATTAATGTCATTTCACATACTAAAGGATGCACTTTTCATGCATTATAGATAAGTTAGGTGTATATATATAATATTTATTTATTTATTGCAATATGATTAGTCCTAAAGTTACTCATAATTGTAGACTGTAGTAGAGAAAATTTTCCTTTTATCACTGCACTGCACCTATAACTTATCACCCACTAAAATATATAGATAACTTCCTAATTAACACATTAACTTGGGAGAGAACCATAAAGCTAAGATGCATATAAAGTAGTCCCTAGATTTGGAAAATTTCCCAACAAAATAACATAATACCATTAAATCAACAAAATTTTATGTTTATTTGTTTTCTAATAGTGGTTATTCAAATTTAAAAAAGACAACTGTGTTGCAATTTCTTTTCACTTGAGCTAGCTTTAATATTGTTTCTTCTAGTTTTTTTTAATTGAAATATTGCTTTTCTTCTACTTGGTGGTGGTCTCTTTGGACTTTTTGCAATTATTTTCCTTTAATGTTTTTTTTTTATAACAAATCTTTACTAAATGATGATATTTGTTCCAACCAATAATTTTTCACTACTTAACTTAAAGGATGGAATCATATTTTCCTAAAATCAATCTAATTTGATGTTGTTTTTAATGGAATTTTGTCATGTATGTATTTACACACACATAAATCATTCTTTTGCTAACTAATATTATCACTTGTACTTGATGATACCGGTTAAAATGGATGAATTTAGTAGATATTTTAACGAAGATATATGTAACAATCAGACTTTTCCTATTAGACTTTCTAGGGACGTTACTACATGCATGTAACGCCCCGTGTTCTCATGTACGATTAACTTCGTCTCATGGACTTGTTTTGATTAAGCTAAATTGCTTGGAGTAAACCTTGAAGTTGGGGTTAGTAAGCTATTTTGGATAATTGGATTTCTATTTTTGTTGGATGAGTAATTGTGGTTAAGTCTCAAAATCAGTAAATTTGAAAGTTTAACTTTCCTTGGGTTTTTGTTTTGGAGATTGAAGTAAATCCAAGGTAATTCCAATGATTTACCCCTAATATATTTCTTAGATTTTCTTAAGATTTGGGAGTTATTTTGGAGTTTTTATATGCTAGAAAAAAAGGAACAAGTAAAAAAAAGGAAGAGAAAAAGAAGAGAAACGTAGCCCTTTCTCTCATATATTTCTTCCTTTCTCTTGTTTAGACATGAAGCAACCACCCCTCTCGTTTTTTTTCTCCTCCTTCTCTGACCACCTCCCCTCTGGCAAACTCCCCCACGCGACTTTGTCTCATCCTCTTTTAGTGAACCCAGCAAGCAGCAGCTCTTCTCACTTGTGAGGTAGATCGTGAACGACGAATCAGGAGATATACATGCGACGAACCCTCTTGCACACGATTGCTTGCAACCTTCATCTTGTGAACAATGACCCATCTCACGGTACCTTCATCTCTCACGGCATCGAAGCACGATCAGTAAACCCACCCACGTAATTCCTTCTTTTCAACGAGGTTTGTCACATACCCATGCCCAATCGACCTTGGTTTTGGATTACCCATACCATAAATGTTTTTGTTATTGTGATTTTAGGCTCTTTTGGACTCCGACCAACATATGTTCGAGGTTGTTGGTGTCGATTTGCGAGTTCCAGTAAGGGCTTACTTGTTTTCAGACCTGAAAATCGCCTCGATAAGTGACCCACACCCCAATTAGCCTCTAATAGATTTACCCACATCTTGTAAGGTTTAGCCTTGCGAAATCGAACTCGTTCGAACATCAACAAGCAAGCCTTTCAGTCCTTTTAGCACTGATCGGTAAGTTTCGCCACGTTTTAGACCTTTTGCAAATCAATTTAAATATTCTAGCTTTAGTTTTAATGTGTAGGAACCTTCAGTTTTCAGTTTAAGATCGATTCAAACACCTTCGAACAACAAACATCAAGCGTAAGAGCTCTTTCGGTAAGTTTTAATGTGTTTTACACCCTTTCGAATCCCTTTCAAGTGTTGTAATTGGATCTTAAACATTAAATAGTCGTTTCTTGTAGTAATTTCAAATCAATTTCGAACTTGAGCCAGCAAGGTTGAGGGTGCTTTTTGGTAGGTTTGAGGTCCATTTTATCCTTTGGAACTCTTTTAAAGTATGATAGATAAGATTTTAATGCTTGGATATCATTTATTTGTAGTTTCGAACACTTTCGGCTATGACCCATAACTTGAATACCTTCTTTTGGGTTTACCCATAAGCCATAGAAGTTAGGTTAGCATAATCGAACCAATTCGATTACCAACCGACAAGGTATTGGACCTATTTTGGTAAATTTAGTACACTTTAAACTCATTCAAACTCTATTAAAGCACTTCGGATGAATCTTTAACCCTTGGATAGTTGTTGCTTGTAGTTTCAACCAATTTGGAGTCCCTCTGAACACTTTGCAGCAAGTATTTGAATATGTATTAGTGAGTTTAAGTGGTAAGACTTGGCTTAGGCCACTTTTAAGCCAGTGTTAGGTGCTGAAAAATTAGGTACTAATCTTGGAATTTCTGTTTATAGTTCGTTTTTTTTTTCTGAAATGTTTGCTTTATAATTTAAGACTGTTTCTAAGTAAGTGTATCCTTCTTTGAGCATGTTCTAGTTTTTTTGAAGGTTCTCAAACTAAGTATAGCTTCTAAAAATTATTCTCATGGTTTAAGAACTCTTGGAATATTTTTAGGAGCGCTCTAGGTAAGTCATTTCTACCTTTTGAGTATGTTTAATTGTGTAGCATGCTATATGTTTCTTTCTTGATTTGTACGCATTATATCTATTCTATGTTTTTTTGTGCCTTTTGACGAGCATGTTTGAATATTGACTTGTGAAGTTTATGTAATGTTAGCATGTTGATTTATTGAGCTTGAAATATATGTATGAGCATGTATTTTTTGACATGAAACATGGTCTAGTAGCATGCATAGGTAACATGCATGTGGTGAGGTTGTGAGGAGGTCAGGGAACCTTGTGAGTTTTCTAAGGATTGTAGGGTGAGTACCAGTGCACCTCGAGTAAAAATGGTCAAGGGGTGGTATTGTCACCATTGGAATAAGATGAGTAGCATCGAGACCTTAGGTAAAAATGGTCATGGGTCGGTGTGATGAGTCTAAAAAGCATGTATGCCCACTTGGGGAAGAGCCAATGCATTGCTAAGTCATCGGTGCACCCAAGGTATAAAATAGTCAAGGGGCGATGCACAATTCATGGCCTTGGTAACATTTGTCGAGGGTCAAACACCAAGCTCTATAGAGAAGTGTTGAGGCCCTGGTAACAGAGTTTAGGGTCGGTGTTTCTCGAATGGTCAGTCTTGGAGAGCCTTGGTGAAGGCTAAACATGAGTGTTGAGTAAAACCGAGCGAGCATGGCATGATGCGAGAATTCATGTGTTAGTTGTATAGCATGGTGCGAGAATTCATGTGTTAAGCGAGTCTTATGCGAAAATAGTCAAGGGGCGATGCACAATTCATGGCCTTGGTAACATTTGTCGAGGGTCAAACACCAAGCTCTATAGAGAAGTGTTGAGGCCCTGGTAATAGAGTTTAGGGTCGGTGTTTCTCGAATGGTCAGTCTTGGAGAGCCTTGGTGAAGGCTAAACATGAGTGTTGAGTAAAACCGAGCGAGCATGGAATGATGCGAGAATTCATGTGTTAGTTGTATAGCATGGTGCGAGAATTCATGTGTTAAGCGAGTCTTATGCATATTTTACTGGCTTTTGTATGTGTAGCAGCATGTTTGTGATATTACTTTGAATAAGCATGTTTGGGTGCATGTGAACAGTATGTTACTTGATGTTTGATGTTTGGTGGCTTACTAGGTGAGTGCTACTTACTCAGTACGCATTATGTACTCACCCACCACCAGATTTTGTAGGTGATGACGGTTACTATGAACTTAGTGATGCAGCAAGGAGACATGATGAGACGACACGATTAGTGATTTGTGATTTTTAGTAGGAATTTTCCTTGAAATGCATGGATAGGACTTTTGTTGTTTTTGGTTAGATGCCATGTATAGACTTTACTTACATTCGTTATGTATAGACTTTAGTTGCTTACATTCATTATGTATAGACTTTAGCCGTTTTTGTTTAGATAGATTCTTTGGTAGAACTTAGGTTACAAAATAAAAGTCATTGTTATTAGAAACTTACTTGTGTTCCTGCTGGTTTACCTGAATTATTGTTTGGAGATGATGTGATTCTATTCATTCTATGAGTTTGGGAGTGTTGTGTTGTTGCTAGGAGGTGTGGAGGTTGTTGTTAAGTTACTCTAGTTGTAGAAGTGTTGTTTTCTTGTCTAACAAGTGTTGAAAAAATTTTGGGTAGCTTGTGTTACGCCATTATGCTGTCGAAATTTCTAGAGCATATCGGTTGTGAGTTTAGTAATGTTCCCTAAGTTAGGTTAAAATTTGGGGGCGTTACAATGCATGCTAATGAAATTCGAAAACCTTTAATAAAAGACAAAAAAAATTAAACTTTTTGCTTAAACAATCAAAATCTTTTAGTTTGGGATCCCTTCAAAATCAATACAAAACATAAAAATGAAATAAAACATTAAATCAATTGAAATACTTTCATGACATAACCTTTGCTAACAATCATTTTAAATAGAAAACATTATAAATGCATAATTTTCCTCTATGTCACCCATGACCCATTTTCAGCAAACTATCATGTCAACAGCCTAAGATGCCCTTGCCTTTACTTGAAAAAAAATATTTTTGAAAATGATGAGTATTTGAAATACTCATTAAGTGACCCCACTATTGAAGTTAGGATATGCAAACACATAAAGAATGATTATAAATTTTTTTCTCTAGTAGGACCTAAAACCTTTTCATATTAAAAAGGTTTCTTGTAACTTTTTCTCTTCGAGTTGATGTGGACAATTAACCTAACCTTTCACAACCTTTCCTTTCATTTTTCCAACTTCTTGGTGCTCAACGTTTTTAAGGGAGTAATTGTCACAACCTTCGTAAACATTTTACTTATGCAATCACGCATATGCATGAGGTCCCAAAATATTTTCAACTTTCATTAAGCGATGCAACACGAAACAACTTTATCACATACATTATCATAAATGTTTCAACATGCATAACAATCATAAGAATCAAATTTGGCAAACATACAAGTAAAATCCTTTTCATTTAAAACATAGCATTTTAAATCAGTTCCCAACTTGCACTTGGCATTTCGACATAAAGTCACTTACCTGATTAGCAATCCAAAATTTAAGGTGACTTCACTTACAAATCCTTGGGACGACCTAAATCAATTTTTAACATTGCGAACTTAACCAAACAGATCTAAAAACTTAATTTAAAAGCTACTAATTCATTATTATCCAATTACGGCTTCAATAACTCAATCTCATGAGCCTGAATCTACACATAAGGAGATCCCAATGGTTAAAACTAATTTAGAGTACTTTAATCGAATTTGAAAAGAATTAGTGACGAGCATTACTCAAAAATATTACCAAAGAGTGCTGGGGAGAAATACCAAAATAATTCTTTACTTAGAAGTGCCTTTAAAACTTATTTCTGTCAACTGTCCTTACACGATTCCAAAATTAGAACTCAATCTAAAATCTTTAATCGAATTCAAAGAGACTTAAGACGATCATTACCAACAAAAACTCACCAAAGGAGCCTGATTCCTTATTATGCAGTGTTCAAATACATCTGAACTTGTAGATCTTACATTGGAATGGAGTGGGTATTCAAAATCGGAGTCGATTGGGTTGTGGGTGTTGTGGGTTAAATGTCAAGATTGAGATTAAAGGGTGTTGCTGCTACCGGAAGCGCATCGTTTTGACAATCGAACACGCCGAATTCAAAAGCTGCTTGGACTGACATCGTCGCTGCTATACAGGTCATGGGTTGCATGTCTTAGATCGGAGAGGGTCTTGCACTAATGAAATTCGCGTGGGAGTCGGCATGGTGTTGAGTCACACAAGAAAGTGGCTGGAAACACACTGTGAATGTTGTGAACCCAGACGCCAGCGTGGGTCATTGATGGAAGGGAGAAGACGCTGCTGTGTGCTCTGTTTTTTCATGGATAAGTCGGAATCGTGATTTTCGTGGGTGCGTGGGTTGACGCCATGAATCTGGGTTAGAGGGTCTGAGACAAAGAGCGGTGGCCACTGTTTGTTGTTGCCGGAGGAGATCATCCAAGGAATGGGGGCCACAGGTGTGAGGTTGAAGAAAGAGATGATGATAACAATCAAGTGTAGTATGTCCAAATTTTGAGCAAATTTGGCAAGAAATTTGGCCTCCATTGGTAATATTTTGTCCAGACCCGAAAGTTGACCCAGCTCCAAGGATGCCACGGCCTGATCCCGATTTTGGCCCAAAATTATGGCATGAAGTAGAGCCTATTTGAGGCCCATATGAAAACGTGTAGTTGGCCCATACGAAAATTGTGAGTTTGACCCGTGAGCTGGAGATTCAAAATTAGGGTTGAAGATTTGCACTGCACGCAATCTTGGATTGAAGGATCGTCTTCCTTGCCCACGGTTGCCGCTCAAATTTGGAGGAAGCTTGCCATGGCAGTGGGTAAGACGTCAGATTTTTGGTTCTTGTTTAACACCTTTTCTTCAGCATCAAGGAGTTGATGGAGTTCTTCAAGTGACAGAGATCCACTTCCCGTTCGAATAGAAGTTTGAAAAGCACTGAATTCGTCTGTTAATCCATTCAAGGTATGCACTAAATCTCCTCATCATCAATGGAAATAGAGGCTGCAGCAAGCTTGTCAAGAAGTTCTTTGATTCTACAAGTATACTTTTCAATAGATTCATAAGTATTTTTCTTAATAGTATAAAGAGCAAATCGTAATTCAAGAATATTAGAGCGGGTATTGGATGATAGTGTTTTTCTAATGAAAACCATAGATCTTTGCAGAGGCTGATCTAAGAACATGAGAAGGAGTCAAGGGTAACAAAATGGCATTGATTAGCGTAATAAGAGCTTGATCTCGAGAAATCCAGTGAAGGTAATTTGTACTAACCTCTGTTGTGTGTGTGTCTGTTAATGAACGAACGAATTTGGGAGGTTGAGGAAGTGATTCGTCAATATGCCCAAATAACGAGTGTGCCTTCAAGATGGAGGATACATGGAACTTCCATAAGACATAATTTGTTGAGTCCAATCTAAGTGGTACCAAGTTGCAGATGTTTGATAGAAGAAATAGAGGAGAAGACATAGAAGAGGTAGTTGTAGAGATGTTCATGGCAGTAGAGGAATTGGCGGATGCAATTGCTAAGGAAGAAGAAGCCATGGAAGAAAAAAAAACCTAAAAAATTAGGTATGCTTTGATACCATGTAAAATTAGGAAGATGAATAGAAAATATTTCCACTGTATTTTACTCATACAAGATAGGGCCTTTTGTATACATTGTATTGGCCTAAATTAAGGAAAAATATCTGTACAATCTTTATAATTAAAGAGCTAAAATTTTTCCTAAATCTGAATAAACAATATTTCCTAAATTTTTAGGGTCAATATCAACAATGCAGTTCATCCGACATAAATCTAATTCAAATTATAGAGATATGAGACACTAAATCTGAATAAACAATATTTCGTTTTTGGAATTTAGAAACTAAAAACTAGAAGGAAAGAAAAAAAAAAGTGTCAAGCTCAATTACCTCTCATCTCTTTTAGCTAGATTAGACAGTTGAAAGGGTTAATAATAATGGATAGAAATATTAAAATCATAAATGTAGGACTCCTTATATTGATCATAGGGTGATTTATGAATCTATAAAATTAATTTTAAATGTTGACTCCGAGGCATAGATTCATCTACTTCTCCACACTATATAATATTCTTTTGAAAAAAAAATTAAGTTATATCCTATCCTAATTAAGCAATTAATTTTAATAGAGCTGTCATATGTGGCTTATGTTAAATTGATTTAAGTTAATATTTCATTGAAATTTAAGCATAAACATTAGTAAACTCCGTTATTGTGTCCTCAAAAAAAAATTAATAATAAAGAGAAGAAAAGAAAGAAAGAAAACTCTGTTATAGTTCAAATCCATAGGTAAATTATATCTGTTTATTTAAAATCAATTACTGAAATTAGTTGTGCAAAGTCAAAACATGAAACTAATTTGAAGCAAGCCATAATTGGCCATTAAATATTTAAATATCAATTAGTTCGGTTTCTTTAAAATTTGTAAACAGATTTGATTGTTTTCAATTAAGTGATTAGTCCTTATTAATTCCTGAATCGATTAATTTAATACCGGTTGGCCAAATATTAAACCAAATTGTTCTACTTACACTCTTACATAATTTGTAGATTTCACAAAATATGGCTAATGTTAATTTGTAAGTATCCCTTTAATTAAGTATATAATAAAATCAAAGTAACTTTACCAACGAGAATACGACATAATAATAGCGTTAGAAGTCAATTGTTTTAAAACTAAAATGGAGTTCTCATTTCCAATTTTACATTGCTTATATAAATATGCACCTTTTTTTTGTTTGGGTTAACTTATCCAGACTTTAAGCTTTCTTCCCATTATTTAAAAAATAAAAATTAATAACAGAAAAAGAAAAAAGGAAAAGGAAACTTTAATTAAATGCAGGCACTTATTGATCCACATCCAAACCACAAACAAATCTCTTTACAAAAACAAAATAAAATTAGGTAATTGAACATCAATGAAACTGCTTCTTTCCCTAACTTTCCCAAACAAATACAACAAAAACATTCCCAAAAAAAAAAAAAAAAAAGAAAAGAAAAGAAAGAAAAAGGAAAATCAACAAAGTCCTTACTGATCTCTCTTAAATTGAATTAAATTCATCCATGATAGGGAGGAGGTGGAGAAACATAGCCACCTTTTATGTTGGTGTTTGGTTCTGGATCTGAATAATCCATTGTCTCCATCGTCATCATCCTCGATTTTCCTCCACTTTCCTGCAAAAATAAATAAAAAATAAAAAATAATCCACCCAAAGAAAATTTTCAGATTTGTCCACCCTCCACACAAAAAAACAAACAATATCTTCACCTTTAATTGAACTCTGGAGCCATGGTGTGAATCAACATCCTCCACCATCCTCATTTTTCTTCCAAATCCTTGAGATTTACCACAAAAACAAAGCCAAAAAAGAGAAACCCGTTAAATTAAAAGATTAAAAAAGAAAAAGAAAAGGATTTAGAAGAAGAAGAAGAAAGAAGAGAGAAATTAAATATGTACCATTAGTGAAACAAAGAGCGATGAAGAGAGAAAGAAGAAGAATTGAGAGAAAAGAAGAGCGACCCATTTTTGTGAAGAAGATTTTGGGAGATGGGTCGTTTTCAGATTTACGAATTAGTGAATGAATGAAGAAATCAGTGAGTGAAGAAGAAAACTGAGTTTTTGTTTTGTCGTGAGTTCTTTCTTGAAGTTAGAACGAAACCCAACTGTAACGAGAAATCAAAGGCTATAAAAATGTGGTTTTCTTTTGAAGATCCTAATTCTCTAAACCCAATCGCGGTTTTCAGATTTGTTTCATGTGAGTCAACATATATCTAACATCATACAGCTTTTTCTCAGCAAATTTATAGAAAATAAAAATCTGTCTCTCTCTCTCTCTTTCTTTCTCTCTCCTTTCCTGTATGTATGAGTCAAATGGGAGACAATCTAATTATTTGATGGATTTTTCTACATAAGCCAAATATATATATATTATCATTAGCTTTTTAAAATTTTGTTCCTTTTTATATATCTTTTAGGCTAAATATATGGTTTAATACCATTTGGATTTATTTTGTAAAAGAATTTAGGCACTATTTTGAAAAGTTCCAATTTAGCCCCAACCTTTGATCTTTTTTTTTTCTTTTCTTTTTTTAAGTTCAACAACATGTAGACCGAAGAGATATGAATCTTTGACATCTTAGTCGATAATATATATCTTAACTAAATGAATTATAGTCACATCTGTGCAAAATTAATTAAAAGTTAAATTTATATGTCATGATATTTAGTGAGTCAACAAAAGTTTAGAAATAAAATTTGGACAACTAAGTTTAAAATTTTAAACTTTGTAATTTTATAAATGCAAAAGCGATTGCAGACATTAAAAATTTTATTGTAATTGAACATTTTATGGGTGTGTGTAATTAAACTACCATTCATTTTAGGTTGTAGAAGTTCCTTAGGAGTTAGGCTTCGCGTTTACTTTGTTCAAGTTTGTGATGGGAAAAAGGAGAATGGATAACTTTATTTTCAAAATATTTGTAAAAGTTATAGCCCAGTTATGAAAAAGTTATTTTAACTTGCAAGTATGGTATATATATATATATATATTTAAAAAATCATTAATCAGTTATGGATTTAAATAATGGTAATTAATCTAAAATTTGATTGTTGGATAAAAATATAATTTTTTTTCCTATGCTTTCTGTTTCTCCTCGCCCCCTTCCCCAAAATTTTTATTTAATAACATATTAAAATTATATATTAAATTTGAACCTAAAAATTACGATTAGATAAATTTAATTTAAAAAAAAAAAAAAGAAGATAAATTTACACTTTTTTTTTAATTTGTAAAGTTATCGTATCTTTAAAAAAAAAAAAAAAACAAAGTATAAATTTACACTTAAAATAAATAATAAATTTAATCGTTTCGATATATTCTCAACAATTCTCCTCACTGCTGTAAACCCAAAAACCACTCACTAATAGAGGCGGTAATTTTAGCTGTTTTTCAGTAAATTCTAAACAAAACATGTGAACATTTTTTTATTCTTTTATAAAAATAGAATATTGTATGATTTTTCCACCAGGAAATGAGAGGTAATGCAACTTAATTCTCATCTTGTATTTTGCTATCTTTGTAAATTTGAAAACCGACTACAATAAATATGTAAATTTGTAATATACTATTGTTATTGGAAAAAAAAACTTTGTCTTTTTCTCCTTTACTAATGTTTAATAGTATATTGTATACCTATCACTCCATTTATTAATATATACAAAAAAATTATTCCAAAAAAAATTCAGAAGGCACTATTTTGAAATATCGTATCAAAAAGGCAATATTCTTGGTTCATAATTTTTTAATTGTCATTTGACCATTAAGGAAGTGGTTCGGAAACCGTATAAAGAAACTCTATATTTAAGTCAAATTCATCCCTACTTGGTCTTAAATAATCTTAAGGGCACCAAAGTTGACTTGCTTAATTACAACTTGTTTAATTTTTTGCAATTCCAGATGATTTAAATAGAAACATTTTATCTCCACAATAGTATAATTAATGATGATAGTTTTTTCTTTTAGTACATCAAATGTAGAGTACGGGGATTTGAACCTCCAACCTCAAAGAAAGAGTATATGTCAATTATTGCTAAGTTATGCTCACTTTAGCCTGATAATTTTATTATTGAGGATAAATATTTGTTAAAAATTGAAGACAAATATAAAATTTTAATAATTTATGCATTAGTAAGAGTTAAAATAGAAGAATAGGATTTTAAAAAAATAATATTTTATATTTCTATTTATTTAATTTAACATATATTTGATTTTCTTTTGGATAATCTATCTAACGTTAAACCATTCAAAATCCTCCCATCATCTCTTTAGTTGGTTTTGATAATTTCTTAAAAGTTTTAAAATTCGGATTCAATATCTTTTTAATTTGTTGGAAAAAATATTTTGTTAGTAATTCTCTTATAAAATTAGGGATAAAAGTTAAAACTTTTAAGTTGTTGAAACCAAATACATACACGTCAACCTGAACATCACTCAACTGGTTAAAGCACATCCTTAATCAAGAGGTCAAAGGTTCAAATGAAACTTTATGGAGAGGGTATCATGTCACTCTTATCTCTCTTAGATAAGAGAGGTGAGAATTTCCATAATAGTGACTATCGATTGCTAGGTCAATTATTGCTTTTTTTAGCCTTGCTTGAAAAGTGATGTATTGGTGTTTGACTTTCTCTTGATCTTTAATAGGACCTATTAAGTCCTATTACATCTCTTTTATTTCTTATTAGTTTATTAGGATTTTATGAGTTTTATTGGCTATTTTATAGGTTCTTGAATAATTGGCATAATTTGGAGCGTTTACACGTGTTTAGGGTTAATTTGGAACAAACTAGAGGTCATTCAAGCTCTCGGGCGAAGTTTAGAAGAAAAATGACCCAAACTGCCTTTGGGAAGAGTCGAGACTCTACAAAAATGCTGCAAAAATGCTTGAAGACAGAATGCTGGTATTCAAGACAACATCTCGACTCTGAAGCATCGAGCAGACTCCTGGTGAAGCTGCGACGAGCCACTGTGACGTTGTGTAGCATCGAGACGCTACTCATGGCGCCTCGATGCTACTTTGAGGATTATAAATAGAATCTTTGCCATTTTAGGGCAAACATCACATACAGCCACCAACCGTTTTCTCTCCTTTCAAGCTCTACTTTACTATTTTTTTTTTTTTTTACATATTTTAACCATTTTAGGAGAGATTGAAGACATTCTATGGGTTCGGTGTTCAAGATTTCTACGTCCAGTTAAGTAGAAATGCCAATTCAGAGAGATCGTCAGGATTTTACATTATAACGCCATAAGGTTCTAAATATTATTGTATCAATTTTGGATTTTAATGTATCTTTTATCTCTATGTTTTTATTCATAAGCATTCTCGTAGGTAGATTAACAATCTATATGCATCGAGTGTGTTTAACCATATGTGTGCGATTCTTTGGATCCCTAATTATCGAGACAACATGGTTAATTTCAGTAGCAAAGAGCTGAAGCATCGGTGAGTTTGTGTTTACCATGAACCATAGTTTGCATGCTAGGTTCTAATAATTATAGAATAGTAAAATTGGTTTAGGCAGCCCAACCTAGATTAGATCAATTGTCTTGACTGATCCCTATAACTTAACGCAGCTAATTCGAGGAGTATGGATCGCTATCGTGCCTAGCTCTCATCGGGTCAGTCTAGGATTTAATGGATGCTTGGTTGATTAGATTATTTTAAGGGACTGTTAGGGGCTTTGTCGACTTTTTAGACAAAACTGATCAAGTATATTTAATCTAAAATTGTAAGTGATACTTGGTGCCTAGTTTGTGCCTAGTTTTGTGCCTAGTTTGTCTAAATTTATCCCTTGCTTTCGTTTACTTTTTATGCCTTTAATTTCCTTGCAATTTACTTTAAGCATCAAAACCCCTCCCCCCTCCATGTTACGTTCGATAACTCAAAGCGATTAGAGATGCGATTAGAAATTAGTATCTCAATTCCCTTTGGTATGACCCAACCAACTAATACTACAAATATTAGCGTGGTTCAGTTTTATAAATATTATTTGATTGAGTGTGACGAACTCGCTGATCAATCTTGTTTGCTCCTTGATTTGTTTCTCACCTCTTTGTTGTACGTTAATCTCGAGTTGTATGAGATCATTTATGAGCTTCAATTCAAAGCTTATTCCCCTCAAGTTATCATTATATATATATATATATATATATATATATATATATATATATATATATATTCTTGACAAACTAAAAACAATTTTCAAAAATAGAAAACTAAAAACGAAATAATTATCAAACAGAGCCTAAACTTTCAATTTTCTATCTAATAAATTATTGAATTTTCAAAATGTCCAATAAGTTTCTAAACTTTCAATTTTGTATTATTAAATCTCTCACAAATTCGAAATTCTTAAAAATTAACTGTTCTGTTAGACATAAATTTTAATTTTGTATCTAATTGAACTCTAAACTTTTAATTATGTATCTAACATATACATAAATTTTAAAAAATGTAGAAATGGTTAAGGACTTATTAGACACAAAATTATGAACCCAAAAGGACAAAGTATATTAGACACAAAATGAAAATTTTATGGACATAATAGACACAAAACTTGAAAATTTAAGAACTTACTAGACACAAAATTAAAAATTCAAGAACCTTTTATACAGTTTTAAAGTTCAAAGGCTATATAGACATAAACTTGAAACTTTTATACACTTTTAAAGTCCATAGATGTATAGACATAAACTTAAAAGTTCAAAGAATAAACTTGTAATTTAATCTTCTATGAAATTGTGTCTCTCTTGACGCAAAGTTCTAGATCCGCCACTTATATCTACCCTTAATATATATGCACCCTTTTGTAGAATAAAAGATAGGAGAGAACCCTTCTTCCCAAGTTGCAAGATTTTTTTGTTGTTATCAATCAAGAGATAACATATAATAATTATATAATATTAAAAAAAAAACTTATTCTCAATACTGTCATGATTTCAAAGTTGAAAGAAGATTAGAATGATTTTATTCTTGTGATTTGAATTTTGGATCTTATCTAAACCCATTGGAATTTATAAGTATAAAACCATGAACGTCATATCTATGAGTCAGCAAAACGACAATTTACCAATACGGACGGAATTAATTAAATCTTTAGTCACTTGCGCTCTGCAATTTCCAGCTGCCAAATAGGTTAGGCCATCAATTTACTTTTGAATTTCATCTTTTATAATTAAAAACACTTTGAACTGAAAATAATTAATTGATTGAAAGATGAACTTGAAAACATATTTTTTACATTAAATTATAAATTTAGTTCGTTAAGTTTCAAGTTTGTGTTTAAAAGGTTTCTGAAGTTTAAAAAGTGTTTAATAGATCCTTAAACTTTAAAAATATTTAATAATTCTCTGAATTTTCAATTTTATATCTAACAGATCCTTGATATACTCAAAATTTTTAAAAATTAACTGATCAATTAGTCTAACAGGATTATATAACCTTTCAAATTTGAATTGAATGTCGAATAAGTCAAAGACCTATTTGACATAATTTAAAATTCAAGGATCTATTGAATACAAAATTGAAAGTTTAAGGATCTATTAAGCACTTTTTAAACCAAAGTGAGCATAACTTAGCAGTAATTGACATGTACAATCGATCAAGAAATTCAAATCCCTTCATCTCAAATGTTGTTGAACTCAAAAAAATAATAAATTACTTTTTGAAGTTCAGAGAACTATTGAACACAAAATTGAAAGTTCAAAAATTTATTATATACTTTTTAAATTTTAGAGATCAAATAGACATAGATCTGAAGGTTAAATGACTAAACTTGTAATTTAACATTTTTTTTCTTTTAATTTGTGAAGCGCCCACTTCATGCATCTTCCCAAAAAGTTAGGCTTTTTCCCACTAAGTACAACTGCAATCCAAATGAACAACTTGGATACCCTTACTTTTGCAGGCAAAGAGAATATACATACTTATATAATTGATTCTAGAGTCATTAACCACTAACTCACATTGGGATTAACTTTAATTATATAGAAGTGGATAATTTTTTTTTTTTTGAGTTCTATAAAACTGGATAATAAATTATATATTTTTCCCCACTATTTTATATCTTGTCTCCTGATCGATAAACATAATTACCAACCTAGGTGTGATTAAATTAGGTCAAAAAAATTTTACATTTTAAAATAAATTTAGTACTTAAAAGTCTTACAAACTTTCAATAAAACACGCAAACTTTTCATTCATTCCAATTAATTCTTTTGTTAAGAGTCTCTCCCTCCACTGATTAATATCAATTGAACAGAGTAGAAAATTCACAAAGTTCTCACGTAGCTAATTATTTTAAAGTTCGGAATTTAAGGAGGGTTGAGAATATATCTAAAATAAGTGTTATGTAAATTTTAATTGTTTAGGTCCTGTTTAATAACCATTTGGTTTTTGATTTTTGGTTTTTGAAAATTAAGCCTATAAATACTACTTTCATCTATGAGTTTCCTTGTTTTGTTATCCACTTTTTACATATGTTGTAAAAAACCAAGCTAAGTTTTGAAAACTTAAAAAAAGTAGTTTTCAAAAACTTATTTTTGTTTTTGGAATTTGGGTAAGAATTCAAATGTTTTCTTAAGAAAGATGAAAGTCATTGTAGAGATTTGTAGACAAATGATGACAAAACAAGCACAATTTTCAAAAACTAAAAACTAAAAACCAAAAACCAAATGGTTATCAAACGGGGCCTTAGAATTCATTTGATAACTATTTGATTTTTGGTGTTTAGTTTTTGAAAATTAAGCTTATAATTAAACGCTACTTCCACTCATGGGTTTCTTTGTTTTGTTATCTACTTTTTACATTTATTTTCAAAATCCGAACCAAGTTTTGAAAACAAAAAAAGGTAGTTTTTAAAAACCTTTTTTTATTTTCCAAAATTGACTAAGAATTCAAATGTTTTCTCAATAAAGATGAAAACTATAATAGAGAAATGATGAGCAAACAATCATAATTTTAAAAAACCAAAAATAAAAAATCAAATGATTATCAAATAGACCCTTAGTTAAAAAGTTTGATAAAAGTAAGCTTTAAGATATTTAACTTCTAAAATAATTGTTATGTCTTAACTTCGATGTGGTAGGTGAAGCAACTAAAAATGCCTTTTCTTTTCCTTCACACTTATTGGTAAATGAAGATTGAGTCATTTTCTTTTTGAAGGTGTTCTTTAGTATTGTTATCAAAATTATTATTTTTTTAAAAAAAAGTACATAAGAAAACAAACAAACTCAAGAAGTAATAAAAGTATTCACGGTTGCCGTTTCTTATTAGAAAATGTGATATCCACATGGAGGACAACCCTCTAGCCAAACTTTCGAATGCTCAGCCCACCTTGCATGAGTTGCCAATGTGTGTGCTACTTTGTTTTTGGCCCTTGGAGTGAAAAGAAACACCAATATATAATTGGTTTTGAAGAGGATCTTTCGGTTGTCTATTAGTGGTTCAATCTCATTATGGGGATGATCCCGGTCTGTCACAAGATTTCACCCTAGTTTGGAATTAACTTCGGCCCAAAGTGGAGTTAGGCCTGCCTGTTGTGCTAAATGAACCCCTTCCAATAGAGCTTTGCCTACTGCCCATTCCACCGAGCTACTCGTCCTTAAGAAAAATTATGTTACTGCCATCGTTTCTCCCTTGGAATTGCGAATAATAATACCCATACCCACCTCTCCATTGAGAATTGTTGTGTCCACATTTAGTTTATATTTGTTATTGATCAGTGGTACCCATTTGATAAGAGGTGGCATATGAGTATTGGCTGGATCGTTGTACTGTTGCTTTGATCCACTATTTGTTGGTTCTTTCTAGACCCCTCCAGAATGGCGTTTTGAAGCTGAAGATTGTTAGGCTGCCATAAAAACATCCATGTAGCTTGCAGCCCAGAGGAATGGGTCATCTTCCATCCCCTGTTTCTTTGGTCCATTGAACATCATTGTATTTCTACACTACCACAAGGTCCACATAGCTATCACAAATATCGCCATTATCTCTTTTTGGAAAATTACCTATGCCCTGCAAAATAGATCCAACATATCAGAATAATGGAATTGAAAAAGGCTTTGCACTGGGCTCCACCAAGCCCAGTGCTTCCTTACCGTTTTACAACCCCACAACACGTGCACCGTTGTTTCATTTTCTTTTCCACAAAGAGGACATTTTTTATCACATTATACATCGCTTGAGAATGTTCATTATAGTAGGCAAATATTGAGACTAGCGCTCCAAATGAAGATATTTATTTTACTTAGAATATTGATATTCCATAAAGTCTTCCACCACTCCAAAGTGGAATTGTTATCAGATAAGGACACTTCATGACTCAAATCCACTGCCTGCTTGTATCCACTATGAACTGAATAACTTCCTTTCCTATTATATTGCCAAAAGAAAGTGTCCAGATAGTGACTTTCAACTATTGGAATATCGAGAATTTTCTCAACATCTTCATGTATAAACAAATCTTCCAGAAGTTCAACTTTCCAAGCTTGGTTACCAGTAAACAGACATTTGACACGTCGGTCAATTAAAGGACATTGCTTAGACATCAACTTGAAAGTTTTATCTTGAGGAATCCATTGATCTACATAGATATCTATCGATTCACCATTCCTAACTCATCATCACCCACCCTCAATAGCTAGCTCTCTTCTCCACAAAATTCCTCTCCAAACATAGGATGACTGCCCACTCAATCTAGTCTTCAGAAAGTCCTGTCGGGGGAAATAACGAGCCTTTAAAATAGTTGCCATTAAGGACTGAGGCCTCTGAAGAATTCTCCATGTATGTTTTGCCAAAAGTGCTTGATTGAAAACCCTTATATCATGAAAGCCCAAATCACCTCGATCTTTGGGCTTTGTCATAGAAGCCCAATTTAGCCAGTGAATCTTATGCCCCACTAAAACTTAGCCATAAGTCTATTTAGATCATGGCAACAACCTTTGGGTAACTTGAAGTATGTGAGCGTATAAGTGGGTATTGCCTGTGTGACTGCTTTAATAAGCATCTTCTTTCTAGCTGTTGAGAAAAAATGTCCTTTCCACCCTTGCAAAACCTTTTGCATTCTGGTTTTCATATGATTCATTGAGGCCTTCTTATTTCTAGACAAAGAAGAAAGGCACCCTAAGTATTTTCCATGGTTCGGCACAATCTTGACCTCCAAAATGCTTGCTAGTGAAGCTTGCGTCTCTGAATCAGTTCCTAGCCCAAAAGCAATCACTGATTTATTAAAATTGATAACCTGGCCAGTAGCAGCATCATAAACTTCCA
Organism: Trichosanthes truncata; assembly: GCA_033996785.1. NCBI lineage: Eukaryota > Viridiplantae > Streptophyta > Magnoliopsida > Cucurbitales > Cucurbitaceae > Trichosanthes > Trichosanthes truncata. Next base: position 13,784,688 of record MU867261.1, on the reverse strand, counting down.
AAATTCTTTGAAGCTGCATGAATTCCTCATGGCGAGCTTCTAAGAACAATAATTTGTCATATGCAAAAAGTGGTGAGAGATAGTAGGTGCTTTGTGAGCAATTTTCAGACCTGTAATTTTATAGAGAAGTATGTTTTCCGTAAGAGGCTAGAAAGTCCCTCAATACAGAAAAGAAACAAATAAGGGGATAGGGGTCCCCCTGCCTAAGTCCTTTAGATGGTCTAAATACCATAGTATAAACAACATTTAGGAGAATAGAGAAAGAAATTGATTCAACACACATGCTAATTTTATGAATCCAGGAAGAATTAAAATCCAATTTTTCCATCATGCTCTTAAGAAAACTCTACTCCACTCTATCATAAGCTTTACTCATATTTAATTTGATAGAAGCATAGCTATTCTTCTTAGACTTAAAACGCTTGATAAAATGCAGACATTCATAACCAACAATTATATTATTAGCTATTAATCTGCCAGGAACAAAAGCACTCTGGTTCTCAGAAATGGTAAACTGAAGAGTAGTTTTAAGACAATTGGCAAGCACTTTAGAAATAATTTTATAGCACACATTGTATAAGCTTATGGGCCGGTAATCATTAATTTTGCTTTGGTTTTTGGACTTTGGGATGAGCACGATTGTTGTCTCGTTGAGGGCCTCCGAAATAACTCTATCATTGAGACGTCTAAGGCATGTGTTTATTACAGAAACCCTGACAATATTCTAATATTTCTTATATAAAAGAGCGGGAGGCCATCTGGACCAAGAGCTTTTGTTGGGTGCATTTGCTTAAGAGCCTCTTCCACTTCATGAGCATTAAATGAACGGTCCAGTGATGTATTCATCTCCTCTGTTACAACCGACTCAATGGCCTGTAGAATTTCATTGATTACCTGCACATGTAAATCAGAAGCATTAAAAAGTTCAATATAATATGACAGAAACACACTTTCAATTTCCTCCCTACGTTCAACCCAGTTCCCATTAGAGTCAAGGATCTTGTGAATTTTGTTCCGACCATGTCTTTGAGTAGCTTTGAAGTGAAACCACTTTGCGTTGCGGTCCCCTGATCTGGTGAACTTTGGGTGAAGAAAAGGAAGTAAATACGTTCAACCCTAGTGCAAGTGCACATTGTCGATGCAAGTAATAAAACAGAAGTATTCCTGAGTATCGATCCCACAGGGAACGGTGTAACAAAAATATTGCTAAGCAAAATGTAAGGAGAATTGCAACTTGGAAACTAAAATTGCAAAAAAAAACAAGGATGGATGGTGTGTTTGGTAAAAACAAAATAATTGCATAATCTAATTGCAAGTTAAAGTGACAAAGATTGCATAACTGAATTGCATAATCAAAAATTGCAAGATTGAATAGAAAACTAAACAGACTTGGTAAAAGAAATGGTAATTTGAACAAAAAAACTGACCCTAGCAGACTGTTAAACAACTGATGAAAATTGCAAAGGAAAATCCTTAGGGAAAGGAGGAAAGGTGGGGCTCAAGTACGTCATTGCCCTAACTTGTAAATTGCAAAACCAAAATTGCAAATCCAACCTAATCTACACACAATTGTAAACCAAAATTTATACTCCTATTCACCTTGAAATTAGGTTTTTAGAAGACTAAGTGAGCGACTTATATGTCTATAGTCCCTTTATCTGAGATACTTTGGGTCAACAATTTTATGGGTTTTGGAGCCTTTAATCCCTATGTCTAGGGTAAAGAATTAGCTTATGTCTAAGCTCTTGTCTTCATCACTTGTGCGAAATCTGCTTATCACTAACCCCGTCGGTATTAGATCTAAGCTCAAGTTGCTACCCTAGTTGATCAAGCTAGGATCTCAACGAAATTTTGTTCAACATAAGAAAACAATTGAGATGTAGGCTTGGGTTGTTGGAATTTTGGCTACAATTTACTTCTTAGGGAATTCACATCCTTGAACCCCCTAAGAAGTTTAGCTCATATTAAAAGTAAAAATCCTACAACAAATTTTTGAATTAAAATCCATGCATAAGAGAATTACTTAAAAACTTGCAATCAAAACTAAAGGAATTTAAAAAGTCTGATGTTCAATAAAAAATTAAAGCATAAAACAAGAAAACCCACCCCAAGGAAAAGAAGTAGAGCAACTTGAACTTGTTCAAACTAATCATGAATCAAAACTAATAAATCAATAAAACTTCAAGAAGAGATAATTTCAACTCTTCTTCCTTCTAAAATTGAACCAATCAAAATTATAAAGTGTAAAGAAACAAGATTTAAGCCATTACAACTTATTGAACTTAAAACAAAATTGAATTGAAAACAAAGTATTATAACAACCATTCAATAAATCCTCACGTAATTTCCAAATCGACTCAATCCCTCACTATTTCTAGGAAAAGATTGAGTCTTAACAACCCAAGTTTTTACTTGAATTGGACTGGAAAACTTGAAGACAAACAAAAACCAATAGTGCAGCAACCCTTCTATAAAATAGAGGGAAAAAAACTGGAAAAACAGAGGAACTTTTAAATAAAACTCACGAGAAAACTCCACAAAAAATGCCTCCAAAAAAGTACCGAGCTCCTCCACTTCTTCCCCCCCCCCCCCCCCCCTCTTTTTGTAGGCCTTCATTCAGGGTTGAATAATGCCCATAATTCGTGCTTAAAATCCCCCAAATCATCATGTAATTGAAGATTTTCGTAAGCATATTTTTTTCCTTTTTTGAATTTTTTCTGCTGCTCCAGAATTGCAACTTCATCTTACAATTTTGGTTCTACAATTTCCACAGTTCCTGCACATAAGTTTAGTTTTTAAGATTATCACTCTACTTGCTTTCATTCTTCTTTCTTCCTAATTTTTAAGATTCTTTCAGTCATTTCTCAATGATTTCAAGACAAAACATAAATATTTTAATTAATTGGGAGTTAAATAAGCCTTAATACTAAGACTTATCATCCTACCATTGTAGCCAATCTTCTTGGAAGCGTTGTTTCCAGTAGATCTCATCTCCATAAGAATATGATCTAGACTCTTCTCTTTCACTTTTAATTGCGTCATAGCAACATCGTCCATTCGGTTAGCTGCTAGACTCTCAATCCGACCCTTAACCTCAGTAATCCTTGATTTAAACTTTCCTGTTTTATTTCGCCCTCAACGCTTGAGCTCTTCAGAAACATTACGAATGCCTGTGAGTAAGTTTGTTGGGTGTCCTTCCCCTTGTCCCTTCTCCTAACCTACTTGAATTGTTAATTCACAGTCCTCATAAAGGTCTAAGATTCTTCAAGTTTGAAATGTCTAACTTTTCTTTTCCATTGTGGATTGGTAACATTATTCTGAAGACACACTTCAATGAGTCGATGATCTAAAGAAAAAAACTAAGGTTGTTAACAGTAATAGAATTGAAGAGATAAGAAAGACCCACATTACCAACTGTCTGATCAAGATGTTTTCAGATAAAGGTTTCCCCTGGTCGTCATTAAGCCAAGTAGACGTATTTCTCATAAACTCCAGATCTTTCAATTCACAATAATTTAGTGCATTAAAAAAATGGCGACTTTGTGCAATATCAAAACTACAACCCCCATCCTTTTCATTCTCCTGAGAAATTTCATTTAAATCTCCACCCACTAGCCAAGTTCAATGAGGATAATCATAGAGTTGCCTAAGCAACGTCCACAATAAATGTCGATTTGCTAGATTGGATTCACCATACATTCCTGTAAATCTGAAAGTATTACCCTGGAAAGTAATGTTAACATCAATATGAACTTTAGAAAACGAAATAATACGTAAATCAATAGAATCTTGCCAGAATAAAGCCAAACCACCACTCAATCCATTGCTATCTATCAAAAGAACATTTTGAAACAAAATATTCTCCATAAGACTTTCCATCCGACTTTGATTTTCCATTTTTTCTATAAGAAAAATACATTGGGAGTTTTTCTCTTGCACTAAGATTAACGTATTTACACATTTTTTAAAATATAATCCGATATTTTGAGGAGATACAAGGTACAAATATAATAAAATATAAATAGATTCGGTTTCTTTATTCTAGAGTTTAAATTAGATAGTTTGGTATACCTAAACCTACCATTGTCATCTATCTCTTGAGCTGTGTATGTGCCTGAAAAAATATAGAGTAAAAATCAACTGAACAAAATACCTAATTCAAACAGATTATCTACAATTCAAACAAAAATACATAGCAATTAAAAATTGATTGCATAACAAAAAGATTAAAAAATTAGTTAAAACAATAGATTAACAAACCAATAAAATGACATGCAATATGAAATACTAAACTAAAAAATAAAAGTAACCCAAAAATAACGAAGATTAACGTATTTACACATTTTTTAAAAATATAATCCGATATTTTGAGAAGATACAAGGTACAAATATAATAAAATATAAATAGATTCAGTTTCTTTATTCTAGAGTTTAAATTAGGTAGTTTGTTATACCTAAACCTACCATTGTTATCTATCTCTTGAGTTGTGTATGTGTCTGAAATCAATATAGAGTAAAAATCAACGGAACAAAATACCTACAGAGAAATACACTGTACATAAAAAAAAATAAAAAGTTCAAACACTACCACGAATTCATCTACCTCTTGAGCTATGTATGTGTCTTAAATAAATATAGAGTAAAAATCAACGGAACAAAATACCTACAGAGAAATACACCGTACATAAAAAAAAATAAAAAGTTCGAACACTACCACGAACTCATCTACCTCTTGAGCTGTGTATGTGTTTGAAATAAATATAGAGTAAAAATCAACAGAACAAAATACCTATAGAGAAATACACTATAAATAAAAAAAATAATAAAAAGTACGAACATTACCACGAACCTGGATTTTTATCAATAAGAGCAACAGAACAGACATGAATAATAAGCGAATAGAAAGCTGCAGGTGAACCATGAATAGAACCCAAGGCAAGTTCGCGACCCCTCTATGCCTTCCCCATCAATGGAACCAACAACCACCTTGTCCCCTACTAACACTTTGCTCTTCATCTTCTTCAGCACTGCCTTCACCACGCATAGCAACTCAACTCCAAGCCTCGAAGATTCCTTTGAATCACCTTCTAAGCTTCCAAAAAGCTCTGAATCGTTGTTCGAACTGTCAGAAAGTTGAGAAGTAAGCGACTGAACAATTACTGAAATTGGCTTGTCCAGTAGCGACGGTGCCGATGGCTTGAGATTTGAGATTCGGAGAGAGGAGGATTGTCTTGGGGAGAGAAAATCGAAAAAATACTGATGGCTTAAGATTTAGAGAGAGGAGAGAGGAGGATTGTCTTAGGGAGAGAGAATTTCGGAGAGTGGAGAAGGAAGCAACTGAACAATTACGCGCATGAAATTAACTTCTGCAGCAGCGATGGTTACCGAAAAAATACCAATGGCTTAAGATTCGAAGTGAGGAGGATTGTCTTGAGGAGAGAGAATGAAAAAATATGTATAAAGATACTAACTGCAATGTAAATCTTTCAAAATACAAATTAGATATAGTTTAAATAAAATAGGAGAGAGATATTTAGATTTGAAGAGAGAATAATTGTCTTGGGGAGAGAGAATTTCGGAGAGAAGAAGATTTTCTTAGAGAGAGAAAATTGAAAAAATAAATATAAAGATAATAACTGCAATGTAAATATTTCAAAATACAGATTATATACAGTTTAAATAAAATAAGAGAGAGGGAGATTTAGTGTACGAGGGCAAAATGAGGATTTGAAAAAAGAAATGCCACACGTGCACCTCACGTGTGGCCATAATTAAAAAGAAAAATTGGATGGCCATTAATCAAAACAACCCATTCTTTTTAGCCATTCTTAGAATTTTCCCTAAAATTTTCAACATCTCATGGGCCTTCTCATCATGAAAGCTCAGCTCTGTTGGGTTAATTTCCATTGTATCAAATTGGTTTAGGCCACCAATTTGAGTTTTTGTTTTATGCTCACTCACAACAGGCGAGTTGATAATTCCAGGAATTGATGTGCGTCCCTCCGATGACTTCACCGATTGGGTTGTTTTCAAAGTCTTTCCAATTGGTGAATCCACTAATTCTTCATCGTCTATATTCCCAGATTTTCCAGACTCCCACCCCCTTCCACACATCGTGTACTATTGTATAATTCTGCCATATTTACTATGAGCATGCTTGCATTGAAATTATTGAAATCACTATTGATTTATGTTGAATATTTGTAGGAAGTGAGAAAGTGTCGTGCACAGAGAAGTGAAGAATGCCAATGTCCAACGCACAATTGAAGCCCGATGCAGTGAAGGCCAGCGCATGACCATTACCACATTGCGTTTTATGAAGGTCACTGAATTGAACGCAAGGAAGCTAACACATAGAAGACTCAGTTGGAGGAAATTGGAACCACTGACAACTGGTACTGGAACGTGTAAAAGGTACCTGTCGCACAGGCTAGTAGGACATGATAAAGAGAAGGACGAATGGCATCTTGTTATTGTAAGCAAGACAGTATAAGTAGATGGGAGCACTATTGAGAAAGGGTCATCTTCGACATTCGAGCTGTAGTTTTTTTATTTTCTCTTATTTTCTCTCTTGGTTTCTATTTTGTTTTCATTTTCGATCATCGTTGCTTTCACCAAAGACTTGAAGGAGAAGAAGAGTGTGCCTCGTTCCACCTCCTCTGCTTTAGCTGCTGCAGTAGTGTAACTTTTGTTGTAGTATTTTTCTTGTTTTAGTTTGAGTGCTTGATTTCTTGTAATCCAACTCTTCTTCCTCATTTTAGTAAAATGTTCTCCATCTTTATGTCTTCTATTGTTGTTCTTTTTAATTTATTCACCATGAGTGGCTAGATTTCTCAAGGTTTAGCTCATGGTGAGCCCTAATGTGTAAACTCTCTTGATTTTGGAATACATGCATGATGGTTGATCTCTAAACTTCTTCTTGGTTATGTTTATTTTTCCATTGTTTCTATCTGTTTGGCCAACCTAAGAGGAGTCAGTTGTATTATTTACTAGGCTATTTTAGACATAAAACAACTGTTTATAAGTTTAGATAGGTCAAAACTTTATTCTATTGCATCTTATATAGAAATATGGGGGTGCATTGTGCTTAACATCCTTCTTGAAAGAGTTAGGATAAGTAGGTCACCTATGCTTAGTTTAGAGGGATACAATATTTATTATGTTGCATAACATCTAGAGAGGAACACATTAGGGGAAACTAGAGCCAAGTCTTGCTTTCATCTTTGCATTAGGTTTAATTGTCTGCGTTGAAGTTTACTTCTTTTAATATTAGTTATCGTCGCTGCATAGTTGATAATTCGTCGTCGTATATTTTTGTTGCTTAAATCTACTGTGGAAAAGTTGTTGTCTTAAGTTTTGTAAGAGTAGTAAGATTCCTTGTCATTCGATCTCGAAATATTTTTTCTTCTATTACTTGCCTACCTATGGTGTATACTTATGCCAATGAGCAGGGGTGGTGGACATTCGAATCCTGTATGCATTTGTGAGTGCATTGCATCTTAGAGTTGATATTTTTCTAAAAATAGGTCAATGCATGCTTGATAAATTGCCCTTAATATAGCACAATATTAGCTTAGCCTATGAGAAAATTCCAAAAGACTTAACATAAGCCTAGCCACAAAAGGTGTTAAATCCACGAAACACCCAGAGATAGGTATCTATCAAACTTTGTTCTATCTGATAGATGCCTATCAGAGATAGACTGCATCTCTTAATTGTTATTGAAGTCTATCAATGATAGAAACTTATCAAAGATGTATTCTATTTGTGATTATTTTTTTTCTTCAATGCTATATGTAATAAGTGGTTGATTCATTGAAACTTAAAGACTTGCAAAATGAAATAGTCATCACTCTACGTTTGTTAAAAAAAAAATTACACCATCATTCTTCACCTTTATGGTGCATCTTACAATGCATTTAGTGAAAGAAGTAGAACTATGTGGTCTAGATATGGATGCTGAGATGAGTATGAGGTTTTGAAAAAGTATTTTAAAGATAATTTCAACCCAATACAAGTTCACACTGTCCACAAGTAGTATAAAATGAAAATATTCCAAGTATCGATCACACAGAGGCTGTTGCAAAACTCAGAGTTAATAAAAATTATTCACTAAGGAAACCAAAGGTAACCAATAAAGTAAGTGAAGACTACAAATAGTAATGAGATAGAAAACAACAATAGAAAACATGAGATTTAGTTAAATTATAACCCTAAGAGATATTGCTAACAGATTGCGCCTGTATAGTCACCGCATTTTACCTTGTACTACGAGTTGGATTCATCTTCTATTCAGCCTTGATTTTCAAGCACCCTTAGGAATCGAAGTAATTGCTCCTATATGTCTATGGGCAATTTACCTTAGTTAAATAAACACACAATGCCTTTGATCCTATAGGCGTGCCTTATATCTAAGGTCAACAACAAAGTCTTATATGTCTAGGCTCTTCTCCTATATCCCTTTTTCAAAAATTGTTTATTGCCCAACTTTTTCAGTATCAGACTCAACATTACATGCTAATTTAAGTGGCTAAGTTAAACTAACATTTGAACTCTAAATTCAGTTAAAGAAGAATGAGCACAAGTAAAGTGGATGACAAGCAAGAACAATGTGTTAAGCTATCTCATTCCTTAAGGGTATCCATGAAATTGAATCCCAATAGAGCATTTAGATCATAGTGAGATGAATAAAAACACAGTACTTCATTGAAATGTAAGTCATGATTACAAGAATGAATGAAATAAGAAAAAAAAATATAGGAAAAACAACAAAGAACCATTCCTCTAGGTTGAAATCTACACACACTCAAGGGAGATCACTCTAAGACTTAGTTCAATCATTTTTAAGGTGAACTGAGCTATACATGCTAACTCTTACTAGGTTTCTCGACTAAACTAGGGTTTTCTCAAGTGAAGTGGTCGATTTCCTCCAAAGGATTTGTCTCCAAGGTTCTCCTCCCTAAATCTACCATGATTTGTGCATTATATAGGCCTTTGGAGGGTAGGAGGTTGCCAAATTTCATGCTCCCCATGATAATCCCATGAAATGGGATTAGTTTAACATCATCTCTTGCTTATTCTTGGTCAAAATTGAGTGGAAAGCACACTTTTATCTTGTTTTTAGTAAGTTTCTTGTTAAGTTTAATTAAGAGTCGGGTTTTTGTTTAGTTTTCATTTTTCTTATTTCTTTTACTCTTTTTAGTCTTTTGTTGTAGTTGGCTTAGTGTGCTTTGTTTTCCTTTTGTTTTGCAGTCTAAGAAGTGAAAAAATGCTCGTTGAGGTACTGATGCTATAGCATTGTGTAGCATTGGTAGTCTGGCAGAAAACGGAAATGTGGGCCCATTTTTGATGACGTAATAGTAGCTTTTGGTCTTTAGATCCATTCTGATGGGCCGAAAATGGAAAGAAAAAAAAGCCCAAAGCAATTATTGGAAGAATGAAAACCCTAATTTAGGGTGTATGGAAAAAACGTGAGGGAGAGGGGGAGAAACTATCGCAAAAACCAGAGAAGATGAGAAGAAGAAAGAAGAAACGCAGCAGCAGGAAAGAAAATGAGCTTCTCCGGAATTTCGTTCTTCAGCTACCCATTCTATTTCTCTTCTTCTTCTTAAGTTTATGTATCTTGCTCTTAGTTTTCTTGAAACTTTAGTAGACTAAGTAGTTCCTAGTGTTTCTATTTTGTGAATCTTCACTTGAACCTAAGATGTTTATGAATTGTAGCTCATTTCTGATTATTTTTCGTGTAAAAGCCATGGGCTAATTTTCTTTGGGTTGGAATTTATGGAGTCATAGCTCTAGTTTTGGAACCCTTTTGCTATGGAATGCTATAGAAGTGTAGTTTTCTTATGGGTCCTTTATTTCTTACTGTTCTTCTTGAGAATGATCAACTTGGGAAAGAATAAAAGTTTGTTTTAATTCTGAAAAGGTTAAAATAAATGGAACTAGCATAGGCAATGCAAGTAGGTTCATGTCTTGAATTAGGGATGAATTCAAGGGTATAGACATATACTTTTGGCTTGTAAACTTAGGGAAGTTGGTCTATCCATGTGTTTGGAAGCTGGGTTTTCATAGACATATGTTAAACTTTGCTTTAGAACTGCAATTCGAGGATTAGAATTAATTTTCGGAATTAATTTTTAGATTTCCCGTTACAACACAGTGCAGTAATGCTGCACAGTGCTATACCATCACACAGCATTAGGGAGCGAAAATTAGCAGTGATTTCATAAATTCCAGCGCCTTACTCATTTGATTCTTGAATTGTTTGTTATCAATTTTAGTTGCTTATTTCCTTTAAATTGCTAGAGTTTAATTTTCTTGTGTCGTGCTTGCTTTTTGTTAACTTTATATCTCTTAAGTGTTTTAGAATTAGCATTAGTGATATTCAAGTTTACAAACTTTGCTTACTTTAGTCCTCGTGGGATCGACCTTGTACCTTGACTTTGAACTCATGGAATCAGAATAGGGTGCAAGTTGTAGAATCAATTCAAACAGATTTCATCTTGAACTCCTTGATTGATTAGGTCTAGGATAGATTGTGGGCGCATAATATTTTTCTTTATAAAGTTTGTGGGTGCATTATCTGGACACTTGGTAGATTTCTACAAAAGATAAAATAACAGTTATTCTTGACCAAAAAATGATTTTTTTTACCCCTAAACTCACTTAGTTATCACCAAATGACTATATCCACGTGAATCTCTCATTTATACATGCTTAGGACAACAAAATCACACAAATAAATGCAAAAAAAAGCATACTTAATCAAGGAATAAGCCGAATATAGGGTCAAATAATCATGATAAACACAGTTCATCACACATCCAAACTTAGCTTATTGCTTGATAAATAATCAATAAGGAAGACAACAATCATTTGAAAGAAAACATGTTTTTTCAAAAAAGTTGCTTTAGAAAGGTTCCTTTCAGGAGAGGTCTCATACTCTAGTGCCATTATTCATATCTCCAAAGTCTTTATTCTTATAAGTTTTTATCTATCCATTTTCAAAGTAAAACTCCCCTAATCTATCCTACCTAGCATGCTTACTCCATCTAACCTTTAGTCCTTGAGCCTGGGGTACTCCTTTTAGTTTAGCTAAACTTTAGACCTTAGAACAAAAGTACTCAATGCTTCTTCAAACTTGTTTAACCGTTAGGCTTTCATTTTTATTTTCATTTCCTTGTTTCTTTTTCAAAGAGAGAGCTTTGTTGTGACTCTTGCCTTCGTTCTAGCCCATTAAAATTTTGGGTTATTATATGAGAGTTTTCTTTATTAAATCTCAAATTCAGTAATTTGAAATTTTAATTTTTCTTGGATTTTAGACTTAAGTTAAAAACCCAAAGTTTACTTCTTAAAATTTTGAGAAATTATAGTGAGTGAATTGTTTCACAACCCAGATTTTACAAAAGTCCAATAACTCTAAATTTTACATATATAGATTCTTAATGATTTTGAAAATTGTTTTAGTACAGTTTTACCCTTCCTGATCTCAGTCCCTATAAATTCAATACTTTTTTAATAATATTTTTATTTCCTTATATATGAACATTCATTTAAGGAATTTGATTTCTTCATTATTGTTTTGAATTTCATTTCCAATTATTAAATCAATAAAATTTTGTAATTATGACCCACCATGGCTCCGTTTGATAACGTTTCCGTTTCCTACTTCCTGCTTCTTGTTTCTTGAAAAAAGAAACAGAAATAGAAATAGAAACTTGTTTGATAACTATTTTTTGTTTCTTATTTCTTATTTTTAAATAGAATATAGTTATATAATATAAAAAATATATAACATGCATTAAAATATATTAAAAAAATGATCAAAAGTTTACATTATCTAATATAGATAAGTCCCGATGTAAAATTTGACAACAATAAGAAAATCATTTCTATCCTTCAAATGTTGCCCAAGTTTGATCTGTAATGTTATCTCTCATTCGAGTCATTTACCTTAAATGATGTCGACTCAAATCCAACTCAATTATATATATTGCTCTGTAAAAAGGTTGTAAAATATTAGAGTGAGGCCAAAGACATGTTTTAATGAGAAAAATCATATATTGCAAAATTCTAACCGGTTCCAAGTGTACTAAAAATTCAAATAATATATAAATATATATTGCAAAATTCAAAAAAAAAAAATAAAAAAAAAAAAAAAATATATATATATATATATATATATATTAAAATTTTAAAATAATATATAAATATATTGCAAAATTAAGAAATAAAATAAAAAAGATAGGTGTCTTAGATAAGGACTCAAACAAGGACTTAGATAACAATAGGAAATTTGCCCGCTCTCTTAGCAAACGAACCAAACAATGAACAATGAATTTATTGTTTATAGTTTCTAAAATTTAGTTTTTCAAATTTTAGAAATAAGAACATGATGAATTATCAAACAAGTCTATTTCTTAAAAAATGAGAAACGAAAACAGAAAACAAGAAATGAGAATGCCATCAAACATGCCTTTATTGACTTCTTCTTTTTTTTTTTCATTTCCTTCATTGCCATGCGCCGCCACACATTTCTGCCGGCAAACATCCCTTTTCTCAATTTATTTCATTTATTTTTTTTGATCGTCAGCTTGTTCTTTGTTTTCTTTTGTTCATTTTTGCCGTGAACTTGCCAGAAAGCATTGATGAGTAAGTTTTTATTATATGTCGACATCGTTAAAAGTTAATCGTCTTATTCAGCTGCTTTCCATTCTGCCACCATATATGAATGCATGTTTTAATCTTCATACCAATATTAACCATATCTACATTTTATCACTACCATCAGTACATTTCTTTATCATGATTTCATATAATATTGTATTTAGAACCTTATAGAATATTTATTCATACATTGACAGTTTTGTTTTCATAATATATTAGATGATAATATTATTAAAACCTCGTGTTTTGTTATTTCTGTATATACCAGTATATTTTGTTTGTTTGTCAGAATTCATATATATTTTTTTTCCGCAGAATATGATATTTTGTAAATAAAAGATTAAATAATATAATAAGTAATAAGGTATATACCTAATATTTATAAGTGATATGTAGGTTCAAGCTCGATTCCTATACGCATACTTTATAGTGGTAACTAGAACGATAAGGACAATTATAATCATACCTAGAATGTCGTTTCATATTTTGTTGGACACTATAATGACACAACTAAGCATGGTAGGTAACTATGATTACCCTGATATATTTGTCATTATAGGACCACAATCTTTTATAAAGAAGGGTACGAAATTGGTAAATGATAGAGATGTGAGTTGGTTTTTCAATATTGTGTCAAATAGTACACAGTTCATGGTTGTTCACTAGTCATCAATTATAGAAATAGACTATCAGTGATATTGGATAGTATGACGGGAGAATCTTCCAACAATAGTAGTTATATCACTCATGGTCAATTTAATGACACTATTGATGTGGCTAAAATACCAACATATTTCCATATACTAGTTAATGACATGTTTCGAGGGAAGAAAAATCTACATAATACGCCATGTTTCATTGCGTTGAGAGATAATTTTCAATTCAAGACTGTGAAATCGAACAAAAAGTTGTTGATATTCGATTTATTTATGACAATTGTCAATGGTCTATTCGTGCATGTCGACATGGAGACGATACATGTGAGACCTGGATAGTGAAGAAGATCACCAACGATCATACCTACTCTCTTGACATTATTTTAAATGACCACAAACAAGTATTAGCCTCTCTTGTTAACGAATGTATCAAGAGTAGAATGAGCATTACTAGTAGTAAGTTGAATACTCCTAAAGAGATTATTTCATACATTCGTTCTCAACATGACATTCACACCAGTTATCAAAAAGCGTGGCGTGCTCGAGATTCGACTCTGAACGAAATTAGGGGATCCCCTGCAGATTCATACTCCACACTTCCATTATATTCTCATATGTTGAAGCTAAAACAAACAGGTACTATTCGTTATAATAACAGTTAAAGTATATTCATACACTGTATTTCTAATATTAACTCAGTCTTTTACATATGTTTTAGGTTCATTCACTACTTTCAAAGTAGATGACGATGGTAGATTTGTATACTATTTACATGTCGTTATCTGCTTCTATTGTTGGTTGGAAGCATTGTCAGCCAATATTCACTGTTGATGGGACTTTTTTGAAGAACAAGTACAGTGATACTTTGTTGGCAGCTTGTGCTATGGATGGCAATGACCAAATATTCCCATTAGATTGTGCAATCATTGATTCTGAGAATGATTTAGCATGGAAATGGTTCTTTGTCCAACCAAGGAATGCCATTGGTGATTGAAAGACCTTGGTGTTGTTTCTAATAAAAATAAGAGTATTGCAAAAGCTATTGAAAAGGTACTTCTTAATGCTTTTCATGATATATATGCATTTTCCATTTGTTGGAGAACTTGAAGATGAAGTACAGGGGAAATCTTCTTGATACATTATATTTTTCAATGGCCAAGGCATAAATATAGTGGATTTCGAGAATAACATGTGACAATTATAAAGTAGTGCACCCGTATTCGTGCTGATTTGGAAGAAGTAGATTTTCATCAATGGGCTTGTCCCTTTTGTCTTCGTCGAAGATATATGGTAATGTCCACCAATTCATTAGAGTTTCAATAAAGTGGTAAAACAAGCAAGAGAATTGTCTGTATCTTCAATGTTGGAAGTTATAAGAATGTTATTGCAAATTAGTTAGTTTTATAAATGAAGAAATGATGTAGATTATTAGGTTAATAATTAAATAAAGTCATGAGAGATTGAGTTATGAAATCATATTGAAATGGGACATACTATGTAGGTATGTATTATATTCACCTACGTATATATATAAATTAACTTTTATAGATTACATGGTATATATGCATATTACTTACTAATATTTTATGTGCATTATGTCATAGGTATGCCCGATTAATAACGTACAGTACCAAGTCATTGATGGATTAGAACAACAAGATGTGCATCTTGTCGATAAAAGTTGTACATGTCGACAGTGGGACCAATTACAAATCCCATGTGCTCATGCATGTGCTGTGTTATCTCGAAAACACATGTTGACAAAGATTACGTGTCTCCTTATTATTCCAACAAGGTGTTTCTTTCAATTTACAGTGGATTTATCCATCTAGTTGGCAGTGAGGCGAATTGGGTCATGCCAGAAGATGAAGATTTTTCTACTAAATGTGAAGCTTTTTGCTAGGAGACTAAAGAAACTTAGGATCCCTTCATTGATGGAATTTAAGAAGAGTGTTAAATGCGAACGTTGTGGACGAGTTAGTCACAATAGAAAGACTTGCAAATTTTTCCTTACCTAGTAGTCAATTTAGTCGTAGTTTTAATTTGTTTCAGTTCTATACTATCTATGTTATTCTATTTTGTTATTGTTAACTCTTTCATTTTTATTCAAGTATGAATTGAATATTTTCATTTATGTTACAGTATATATTTTCGTTGTCTTGATTATAATTTATTAAATAATATCTAAGTATGTCACACCCCATCCCAGATTACTCTACTAGCTTAGGACGAGTTGTGACGACAATAGACTCTGAATGTGCAATGGAATCTATTGTCAAAACTCTCTTATCTTATAACTCAACTTCATCTATAAACATCTTATATATAGCACAACAAAACATATACTCTTTACCTTCAATGCATGAGATTGGCGGCAGATTTTGAACAACTAAGTTTGGAATAAACACAAGAGTAACCTTGTGGAAAATAAGGATAAAAGAATGAGCTAAAAAGCTTAGTGAGTGGTAAGTTCATAAGAAAATGTTGTGGAATACGTTGTGTATAAGAACTGAGTAACACTAGAAAATTGATTACAACTTAATTGGCTACAAATAATTACAGTGTAAATAATGGTACAGACACTATATATAACAACAATTTCAAAAGACTCAAGATATAGAGACAATAAGTAGTCGAGGTACGCTTACAAAATTTTGTCCTGAAGATAATTATTCACTCTACAAAGGTTGCAAGTAAACTACAATGATCGTCTAAGCAGGATACAACGACTAATTTCGGTACAACAACAACATCAAACTACTTGGATCTGGCAGAACACTTGGATATGATAAAGGGCTTGTCGAAGGCCCTATCAAGATGAAATTTATAAAAATCGAACCTCTAAATATTTTGCAATAATAGTGGCCAGGGTCATCCACAGGGATTGGATTCTTAGAGTAATTAAGTACCACAGTTAATGATGCCTAATTTTATTTAGAGAAACACAACCTGGGAATCAAGAAAAAAAAAGAAATCTAAACTAATATGTACATGCTTTGGAGTCCAATTTTGAGAAACAGGCATGCTTGATTACCTTAAGCCCAACTTGAATTGATTAATAACTTGATTTTATACTAACAATCTTAAGCAAAGAATTTCTAAATAATCAATATCCTCTCTCGAGCTCAATTGAACTCATGCCTAGCAACAAATCAATCTTGCATCTATTTTCATTACTAAACATGGCATTAGGTTATTCTCTTAAGGCTTCTAGAATTAATCTACTCACTCTCGTGCAATAAATTAAATGTAGTCATGCATCTAATGTTCTATAACTAAACTTATTCTCTCAAGCTAAAATTAGTTAAACATGCAAAACCATGGCCAGAGGTTAAGACAATATAGCAAGATGCATAAAAGACGTCAATATATAAATTAAACTAAAAATCAACCAAATGTTCAACAACTACAATCAAGCAAGGGTCTAAACACATAGTTACAACATAAGTACAACCCACAAAACTCCTAAATTCAAGAGAAAAGTAAAAGAAATAGAAAGAAAACTTAGGTCGCGTGCCAACACTCGTCTCCGACGTGATGTCCACGATCTCGAGCTTTGAGTCTCCTCCTCGGCTCTCCAAAGATCTCCTCTATGTCATTAAGTGCTTGAATCGAGTTTAAGGTTTTTGGTCTCTCAAAACGACTCCCTCTTCTCGAAACTCAACTTTCTCTTTTATAGAATCGGGACAGCGTTGCAACGCTAGGGGTAGCGTTGCAACACTGTCCATAGCATTTTTTTAAAAAAGGGAAAAATCTTTTTCAGCCAGCGTTGCAATGCTATAACCATCGTTGCAACGCTATGCCCTCGGGTCTTCAAGGTAAAAAGGCTTCTTTTTTGGCGTTGCAATGCTATAATGAGCGTTGCAACGCTATGCTCTCGAGTCCAATAGCTTTGTTCCTCTTCTTCTATGCTTGAATCTTCAATTATGGCTTTAAATTGCCCAAATTTGTCCAATTATCTCATGATTCTCCGATTTTGCCCAAATTGCTCGGTTTCTGAGAAATAAACATAGAAATACATGAAAGCATACAAAATCATAGCAAAACTAGCCAAAAACTAAGCCTAAAAATAACACATTTATGCATGCTATCAAATACCCCCAAACTTAGATTTTTTCTAGTTCTCGAGCAAAACAAAACCAAAATAACAATTTTACAAAATTTTAATACAAGAATCATGACTCAGGCCTCAATGATCTAATTGACATAAAACAACAGAATAAAGCCATAACACATCCTTCATTAAGTAATTTAAATTCTATCTACATCATTCCTTGCGAGTGTGTGTGTTTAACTTCCTTTCTATCATTTTCTACTGGCTTAAGACACTTTTACCAAGACTTTCCTTCGTTTTCCCCTACATTGGCCCTAAGTTTCAATTTCAAGTTTTTCCCACATTATAGAGAGCAATCTACTTAGGCATTCATCATTTTCTTTTCTTTCTTTTCACAAGGGTTACTAACCCCCAAACTTATCTTTTTCCTTCTTATGGAGACCCTAGCTTTCACACATCCACTGTAGGGACCCTTATCTAGAGCACTAGCTCGATGGATGACCTAGCTGATCACAATGGAGGTATCTCTTTTGATCCCCACACATTAAGCAGACAATATTGATGGAACATGTTTTCAAATTTTTTCAAACATGCAAAAAATCAATAAAGATAAAAATTCTTTTTATTCCAATAGATTTCAATCACTAACTTTCATGCAAGTTGACTATCAATTAGTTCTTAAGCCTATCAGGGTGACAACAACCTCTAAACCTAACAAAAGGCATCCTAGTGTTCGAACATAATAGAAAGTCAGTTATGTGCTCATTTGTTGCAAGGAAGTCAAAGATAAAATTCAGATATACTCAATTCAGGACATGCTTCAGAAGTCATTCTATTGCAAAAAAATTCGCTTAGATTACTTCCTAGGCTTTCCCAATCAATCATCATGTATTATCAATCATTCAAGCATGCTTAAGATCGAAAAAAATTTACTCAGAATTATCAAGACTACACAGTATTACTCACCCTCAAACTTAAAGTTTACATTGCCCTCAATGTAACATAATCAATAAAATAAATGCGGACAAAGATAAAGTGAGTGAACGATATTGGCCTGATAACATGAGAGACTGTTCCAGGAGAATTCTTTGAATTGGCTAGGAGGTGTCTCAATGCAATCGAGGCCCTGCAAAAAGGGAATGAGATTTACTTGGCACTCTTTTTCTAAAACAACCTAAACTATGAAAGAAAAACAAACAATAAAAGTAAATAAGGGGAGTAAAAAGCTTGAGTTGCCTCCCAAGAAGCACTTTCTTTAACGTCTTCAGTTAGACTAGACTCATGTGGCCTCTCAAGGTACATAGAAATTTTTCCATTTCTTCGGGCCCCTCTTTCTAGAATCTACAAAACAAACCAAAGCTAGTAGAAACACTAGCTTCTCGTGAGACCTTGAAGTAGAAATATTTTTGGTATTTTTGAATAAGAAAAGCATAAAAGGAGAAATATCAAAATATAAAGACTCAAACACGGACTCATGAGAAGAAGAACACTCAAGTAAAAGAGATGAATCAGAAGATAAAACAGACAAAGGCCTTATAGCCTCAAACTTTACCTCATGAACCTCCTCAACTAAGATAGGCTCATCCTCTCTATCATCCTCACTGACTCGATCCTAGTGTGTATCTAAACTTTCTAATTCCTCCCTATTCTCAACACAACTCTCCCTCAACTGCCCAAACTCAGTAGAATCGAAAGAATCATGCTCATGATAGGCTATCAGTGAATCAGTGATCAATTGACTCACTGGACATCCTATGGAAGTGGGTTTCACTTCACTAACCTCCCTAGGGGTTTGGAGACTATTAAATCTTTCATCAAACTGTAACCTCCTAAGTCTAGTCCCCTTTGTAAATTATCTCGACATTCTCTCTAAGGAAGATTCTTCCTATAATTGGGCTTTTTGACATAATTTAGATTATGGTTCATGGGTCCAAATGCATTCATCATTACCATACACGGGATTTTCATAACTCATAGATTCAGCATGATAGTAACTAGGCATTTGATAACCATGAAGCACATAATCTTTACTAATAGGCTCATAATCAAAAGAGGGATAACTAATGGAACTAGAAAATGGTGTTGGTTTTTCGGGCTCAGATTCCCTAAAGTGCCACCCAAATCTATTAGAAGCCATTATAAACAAAACAACAAATAATCACAGGCTCTCAAGCAACACCAAATAATCACACAACCATAAATAATGGTTTATGACTCAAAATAAAACAAAACAAGCAAGATAAAAACAAAACAAAGATAAGCCTCTAAATGAAAGCAAAAATAAGAAACTACAAATATACACTATTTACGCTCTAAATTAAAATCTAGCACTTTCACCACGATATTAATTAAACTAAAATATGCCAATCCCCGGCAACAACGCCAAATCTTGATAGGGCCTTCAAATTTGATAAAGGGCTTGTGGAAGGCCCTATCAAGATTAAATTTATAAAAATTGGACCTCTAAGTATTTTGCAATAATAGTGGCCAGGGTCATCCACAGGGATTGGAGTTTAATTATGCCTAATTTTATTTAGAGAAACAAACATTGAAGTGATCAAAAGAAAAATAAAATCAAAACTACTATGTACATGCTTTGGAGTCCAATTTTGAGAAACATGCATGGTTGATTACCTTAAGCCCAACTTGAATTGATTAGTAACTTAATTTTATACTAACAATCTTAAGCCAAGAATTTCTAAATAATCAATATCCTCTCTCAAGCTCAATTGAACTCATGCCTAGCAACAAATCAACCTCTCGGTCTAATTTCATTACTAAACATGACCTAAAGTTATTCTCTTAAGGCTTCTAGAATTAATCTACTCACTCTCGTGCAATAAATTAAATCTAGTCATGCATCTAGTGTTCTACAACTAAACATACTCACTCTCGTGCAATAAATTAAATCTAGTCATGCATCTAGTGTTCTACAACTAAACATACTCACTCAAGCTAAATTTAGTTAAACATGCAAAACCATGGCCAAAGGTTAAGACAATATAGCAAGATGCATAAAAGACGTCAATATATAAATTAAACTAAAAATCAACCAAATGTTCAATAACTACAATCAAGCAAGGGTCTAAACACATAGTTATAACATAAGTACAACCCACAAAAACTCCTGAATTCAAGAGAAAAGTAAAAGAATTAGAGAGGAAACTTAGGTCGCGTGCCAACACTCGTATTTGACGTGATGTCAACGATCTCGAGCTTTGAGTCTCCTCCTCGGCTCTCCAAAGATCTCCTCTATGTCCTTAGACAGTGCTTGAATCGAGTTTAGGGTTTTTGGTCTCTCAAAACGGTTCCCTCTTCTCGAAATTCAACTTTTCCTTTTATAGAATCGGGGCAGCGTTGCAATGCTAGGGCCAGCGTTGCAACGCTGTCCATAGCATTTTTTAAAAAAGGAAAAAATCTTTTTCAGCCAGCATTGCAATGCTATAACCAACGTTGCAACTCTGTGCCTTCGGGTCTTCAAGGTAAAAAGGCTTCTTCTTTGGCGTTGCAACGCTATAATGAGCATTGCAACGATATGCTCTCGGGTCCAATAGCCTTGTTCCTCTTCTTTCATGCTTGAATCTTCAATTATGGCTTTAAATTGCCCAAATTTGTCAAATTATCTCATGTTTCTCCGATTTTGCCCAAATTGCTTGGTTTCTGAGAAATAAACATAGAAATACATGAAAGCATACAAAATCATAGCAAAACTAGCCAAAAAATAAGCCTAAAAATAGCACATTTATGCATGCTATCAGGATACTTGCTCCCAACTCAAATCAAGACAAAAGGAAAGAAAGAAAGGAGAGGAGAACTCTTCAAAACGGAATAAGATACTCCAAATGAAGAAACAAGTTACTATTTATAGGCTAGTAACTTAGAAACTCTCCAAAAAATAAAATAAAATAAAATAAAATAAATAAAAACATTGTAACAGACGTCAATTGTAACTCAATTGAGTAGTTACTTGCAAAATTCAAACATAACTCATCAAATTTAACTTCCATATGTTAAATTTGTAAATGAAACATCAATCAATTTTGATGTTTTAAACCATTTTTGAAACTTTTGAGATTCAAATAAAGTAACAACAAATTTAGCTTCCCTAGGTTAAATTTGTAAATGAAACATCAATTCATTTTAATCTTTCAAACAAAAACTTTCTTTCACAATTTTACTATAAAATCCAACAATCCCCCCACATGAAAGAAAGTTTGAAAATCAAAACAAATCGATGAGGGCAAACAAACAAGCTATGCATCAGGATAGGCGTCTTCTGGACTTGAATCTTCCTTAGTGAATATCCATCTAACTTGCTGAAGAAATAGTGAGACCAACTATGGAACTATTCTTCTCATTGGTAAATTAAAACAATAGATATCACACATAACTCATCTTGTATTTTTGAGTTCTATACATTTGTGTCCATATTGGCAGGACAAAATTTTGAATTCATGAGAGCTTTTAGAGAACATAAGTCATTTTAAAAGCCCTCATAGAAGCGACCCCACTTCTACTCTCATATAGGTGATATTGATTAAGAGTATTCTGTCCTTACACCTCTTATAAACAAGATATCAATATAAACTTAACATCAATAGATCACACACTCTACAAGCCACGACATCATAGAGATGGGAAGAAACTATAAGATTCTTAGTGTGTCAACTATAAATTATCCAACCAATTTGCATATTAAGCCTAGATCTTGGGGTCTCCAGTCAACTAGGCTAGGTTACCATCAGATAATTCATTTCATAGGCTTTAGCCCTATTTTCCTCAATTTACATGTTACTTGCTCTCTCGACAATTCTTTCGTTAAAGGATTTGCAATATTCTCTTTTGATTTCACATAATCGATGAAAATTATTCCATTGGAGAGCAATTGCCTTATTGGATTATGCCTACGTCTTATATTTCACAGCTTCCCATTGTAGACATTATTCTTGACCCTCATAAAGGCCGCTAAATTGTCACAATAAATACATATTGCGCTTACATGCTTTCACCATGTTTCTAAGCCATTTGGCTTCTTCTCTATCTTTTTCAAGAGCTATAAACTCTGATTCCATGGTAGAACATGCTATACATATCTGTTTTGAAGATTTCCATGATACAGCTGCTCCACCTAAGGTAAAAATATACCCACTGGTTGATTTAGTCTCCATGGTATCAGAAATCCAATTAACATCACTAAATCCTTCAAGTACATGTGGATCCCTCGTATAATGCAATCCATAGTCTACAGTGAACTTCAAGTACCTTAGAACTCTAACTAAAGCATTCTAATGATCATGCCTAGGATTGCTGGTGTATCTTGCTAACCTGCCTACTGAATAGTCAATATCAGGTCTTGTACAATTCATTAGGTATATTAAGCTACCAAGAACTCTAGAGTACTCTAGAGAAGACACACCTTCATCATGGTTCTTCTTTAACTTACAATTTGGATCAAATGGAGTAACAACTAGTTTTCTCTTAAATTGATCAAATTTTCTTAACACTTTCTCTATATAGTGAGATTGAGAAAGTATACATCCATTTAAATTTCTTGTTATTTGGATTCTAGGTATAACATCACCAAGACCAAGGTCTTTCATATCAAAGTTGAATTTCAACATTTTTTTAGTAGAATCAATGACACTTTTATTTGTGCCCATTATTAACATATCATCACATACAAGCACATAATGACACAACCTTGATCTATGGTTTTAACATAGATACATTTATCACACTCATTTATCACACTTATTTATCTTGAATCCATTTAATAACATAGTGTGATCAAACTTTTCATGCCATTGTTTGAGTGCTAGTTTCAACCCATAAAGAGACTTAACCAATTTACAAACTTTATCTTCAAGTTCCTTTATCACAAACCCTTCATGTTGTTCCATATATATTTCTTCATCTAAATCTCCATTTAAAAATGCAGTTTTTACATCCATTTGGTGTATTTTCAAAATTTGTAAAGCTGGTATTACAATTAAAATCCTTATAGATATAATCCTCATCACTAGAGAATAGGTATCAAAGAAATCTAGCCATTCTTTTTGACGAAAGCCTTTAACTACTGAGCTTTGTATTTATCAATAGTGCCATCAACTTTTAGCTTTCTTTTAAAAATCCAATTACTACCAATTAGTTTACTTCTAGGATGTAAATTAACCAATACCTAGGTATTGTTATGCAAAATGGATTCTATCTCACTATTGATAGCTTCCTTCCAATAAGGTGCACCTAGAGATGAGACAGTTCTCGAAAAGCTTGTAGCACACCTTCTATCACATAAGTTATGAAATCAGGTGCAAAATAATTAGCGTTCCTCACTTTTTTGCTTCTTCTAGGTTTAGACTCAGTTTTCTGATCGTCTTGACCTTTCGACGAGCTAGCCTCATAATTCCTTTTGACACCACTAATTGATCCCTTAATGTTATTTTGTCCTAAAGTGGATCTAATGGACCTATAGATTATAAGCTCCAATGATACAAAATTAATTCGTTAAATTCATTAACTCTAGGTCATTCTGCTATAGACCTAGAGTTGCACTCTTATACATTGTAGGACAAGTTGTGTCTATGGATATAACCAATACATGTAAGTTGATCCTTCATGAGTTATTTGTAATTCCAATTGGTCAAAAGTTCGCATTACCCCTGTAATTGCATCCCATACTTTACCCACTACTAATCCTCTAATGAACAATATATTTATTATCCAATCATAAACTAAGTCCTTTGCAAGCTAATGAGAGGGTGGGTCTTCGTTGTTCAAATCATCAAATCAGCACTTAAGAAAACTACTTTTCTAGTTTCCATGAGTGAATTCTATTTTCTGAAATCTATGTTCCCAACTCCCTATTCGGTCAATTCCTTAAATGGAAGGCTTATTGAATCAGCTACAAAAAACACTCTTACCCATGCAAATCAAAGGACAAGCCCTCACAGACAAGAATTCATAACTCACTCAAGATTAAGATCGAGTCACATATGATCATCTTATAAAATATTAATATTCTCAATTAAAGATTTATAAAGAGAAATTAAATATGTCGCTATTGCGTGACTTTTTAGTTGTGCAGTGCAAAACTACAAGTGTATTGTGTCAAGTTTTAGTATAGTAAATTGAGTTAGAGTATCGTCATCAGGATTGGGCTTCCAGTTTAATTGATTATCGTAGTTACTAACATTTAATTTCATCTAGAGAACCAAAAAGAAAGAATAAGATAACTACAAACTAAGTCTAAATATTCATATGTAAAGACAATTAGAGGGAACATTCTTAGAAAATAATTAAATTAATTAAACTCTATCTTAATCAATTTGACAATTTAATTTTTTACATGCAACAAATTATAAGCCAAGAAGATGGCTAATAATAATTGACTATTTCAAGCTCAATTAATTCTCCTCCCTAATTATAAAATCAACATGTCTGTCTATTCTCTACAACCAAGCAAGGCATTATCGAAACTTCTTTTTAATGGTTTCTATTAGAAAAATCCTCATTCTCATGCAAGATATCACTAACAGTCATGCATTAGAAACATAAACCAATCAGAATTACGCCTTAGCTAGAAACATAGAATTATGCATAAGAACACATGAATAACTTTATTGCAATAAAAAGAGAAAGTGATAATTAAATAAAATGTTCTTGAGTATAACAAATATTAACAAATCTTAAGAATAGAATTTAGTCACTCAAAATTCACAAATAAATCCTAAACTCATCTAAAAAGTCAATAAAAGAAACTACAAAGAAAAAGGGAAAAAATAGAAACTCTCTAACGCATGTCCATTCTCTTTTTCATAGTGATGAGCCGCAATCTTGAGCCTTGAATCTCTTCCTTAGCTCTTAAGTGTGCCTTCTAGATCCCAAAAGCTGAGTAGAAATTGAAGTAAATCTTTTCTCCTTCCAACTGGTTTCTCCAAAATCAAAGAAAAATGTTCTATTTATAATACTGGGCAGCGTCTTGACGCTAGGGATATTGTCTCGACGTTGTCATCCCATTCCATCTCATATTCGAAAAATCAAGTAACGCGAGATGCTACATGCAACGTCTCAATGCTACAAACAAAAAATGTCTATTTTCCGCGTGTTTTGGTGTTGAGACGCCCACAGGTAGAATCTCAACGTCAGCCTCTTAGTTTTCTTGGCTTAATTTTTGATCTCTCTTTACTTGGTTACTCTAATTAATGCCAATTGTCTTCCTTTTCATCCATAAGTCGTCCAAATGCGTGGTTTTTCTTTAAATCCCTGAAATCTATAAAATAATCAAATAAATATGTGAAAGCATTGAAATATAATACAAACTAGTAATAAAACAAGTCTTAGGAATAACACATTTTGTGTGCTATCCAATGCCCCCAAACTCTGCCTTTTGCTAGTCCTCGAGCAAAATAAAAGAAAACCATATTTTAGAATAATAAATACATACTAGTGACTCATGCCTCAATAAATCTAAATCTAAAAAAATCCACTACGTACCAAAACATTTAAATAAAGCCATTCACGAAGAAATTTCAAAAATAATTCCTTTTTATCCCTTGTGTGTTTCTGTGTCTAGCCTCTTGTTTCAACTTTATAAGCCTGAAATAGTCTTATAAGCCTTATGCCTCATCTTCTCCTTACTCTAGATCTAAGTCCCAACTATTAAATTTCCTCACATTCAAGAAAGTAATATGCCACAAGATACTTCGCATAACCCCCAAACTTGAATTTTTATTCGTTTATTAATTAATTAAGACACTAGCTTTCACACATCTATTGCAAGGACACTTACCCATCAACTCACAGGTGGCCCTAACTGATCATAACAGAGGTAGCTCTTTTTGTCTCATTTTAAGCACAATTTCCTTTTTCTTTTTCTCTCTTTTGATTTTTTTTTTAATGATGAGCACAAAATTAAATACCAAGAAGGCAAGCATTTTCTCATAAGTGTAACATTACAAGTTATCATGCAATTCAACCATCTAATTGGATTCTTGACCTTTCGGAGTGACAACAAGTAAAAGGTCAAATAATCCTATTCTAAGCATTCAAAACCAAAAACAGATGGCTATGTGTGCTCATAAGATGCGAGAGATGAAAAGAAAAAAAAAATTAAAATTTACTCAAATTCAGGCTATATTATCATATTTTGGCATTTGTGAATAACCAAAATCTAGCATACATCCTAGGCAGTCTTTATCACAAGCATTGCATCAAATATTCATCCATATCATGCTAAATATGCTAAAAAATTAGGACTTGCTAAGGTATTGCCTACCTCCAAACTTAAAACATACATTGTCCTCAATGAAATAATAAATATAAAGTATGTAAAGATAATAAGAAAAAGAAAAGGGTAAACGATACTACCTTGGTATGCTAGAGGAAATCTCCAATGTATCCTCAATGTATGGAAAAGATGAAAACACTTGAATGACCGAGGTCATACATAAGTAGGAGCAGATTAAATGGCACTCAAAACAACCTATACTAGAAAACAAATGAAACAACCTAGTTTAAAATGAGAAAGGAAACAATCCAAAGTAAAAGAAATGAAAGATGAAGGATAGAAAACTTGGGTTGCCTCCCTGAAGCTTTCTTTAATGTCTATAGCTAGATGAGGCTAAAATAATTGATCTTCAACCCCACAATAGTGTTTCACACGTTGGCCATTGACCTTAAAAGACTGTCCATCACTATTATGCAACTTTAAAGCTCCATGTGAGAAAACCTCTTTGATGATAAATGGACTGGACCTTCATGTTTTTAGTTTTGTTGGAAACAAATACAAACGAGAATTAAAAAGAAGTACTTGTTGTCCAGGTGAGAAAGACTGTCTTTGAATTTTCTAGTCATGCCATCGACAGTTCTTTCTTTGTACAACTTGAGATTCTCATATGCTTGGCCACGGAACTCTTCTATTTCATTTAGTTGCAACAATCGTTGGTCGCCCGCGTTTTGGAGGTCAAAGTTCAAATTCTTGATGATCTAATAAGCTTTATGTCCCACCTCCACAAGTAAATGACATGCCTTTCGAAACACCAAACGATACGAAGATGTACCAATTGGAGGTTTAAAGGCTATGCAATACGCCCATAATGCTTCATCTAATTTTAAGAACCAATCTTTTCTGTTAGTTCGAACTATTTTCTCCAAAATTTGTTTGATTTCTCTGTTTGAAATCTTAGTTTGACCGTTGGTTTGAGGATGATATGCTAAGGAAATTTTGTGCTTAACCCCATTTTTGGCAAGTATTGAATCAAACAGTTTATTGCAAAAATGTGAACCTCATCACTAATAATAGCCCTTGGAGTCCCAAATCTTGTGAAAATATTTTCGTAAAGAGATCTTAAGACAACATGAGCATCATTTGTTTTAGTGGTAATGGCCTCTAACCATTTAGATACATAGTCTACAGCAACTAAGATGTATAAATATCCATGGGAAGAGGGCAAATGACCCATAAAATCTATACCTCAAATGTCAAATAGCTCAACCTCAAAAATAGAAGTTAAAGAAAGTTCATGGTGTCTAGAAATATTACATGTCCTTTGGCAGTTGTTAGAACTCTTGACAAAAGTATAGCAATCCCTAAAAAGATTAGGCTAGTAAAAACCTGATTGCAATACCTTTGCAGCCATATAAGTAGGTCCAAAGTGCCCACCATATGGAGAAGAATGACAATCATGAGTAATCTTAGCTACATATTCAAAGGGTACCCACCTCCTAATTAATTGAGATAAGAAAACCTCGACTAGTAAAGGATTATTTCAAAGGTAGAATTTTACATCATGGAGAAATCTCTTCTTTTGTTGAGAGTTAAAATCTAGTGGCATCACTCATCCTACAAGAAAGTTCACATAATTTGCACCCATGGTAATTTAGCCTCTACCTGATACTATTTTTCATTAGGAAAATCCTTTGTGATGAGGAAGGTTTGTTGATTGCTTTCATGCCCTATTCTAGACAAGTGGTCAGCTACCACAATCTCACATCATTTCCTATCTTTTATGTCAAAATCAAACTCCTGTAAAACAAGAATCCAGCTAATCAATCGAGATTTAGCATCTTTCATGTTAAACAAATACTTCAGAGCTACATGGTTAGTATGAACAGTCACTTTAGTCCCTAACAGATAAGGCCTAAATTTGTTAAAATAAAATACAACTACAAGCATCCCTTTCTCAGCAGTAATATAGTTTTGTTGTGCATTATTTAGAGTTATAGCTTTGTTGTGCATTATCTAGAGTTATAGTTTTGTTGTGCATTATCTAGAGTTATAGTTTTGTTGTGCATTATCTAGAGTTCTACTTGCATAATAAATAGCTCTAAATATTTTATCACGATGTTGACCTAAGACTCCTCCTACAACATAATCACTAGCATCACATATAATCTTAAAAGGCTGACTCCAATGAGGTACAATAATAATAGATGCAGAAGACAACTTTTCTTTCAATAAATTAAATGCTAAGCATGCAATCATCATAAAATACAAAAGTAGAGTTCTTTCCAAGCAAATTACACAATAGTTTCATAATTTAAGAAAATTCCTTTATAAAATGCCTGTAAAACCCTGCATGTCCTAGAAAACTACAGACTCCCTTCACATTTACTGCAGGTGGAAGTTGTTCAATAGCAGAAATCTTTACTCAGTCCACCTCCAATCCCTTTTCACAAACTTTGTGCCCTAAAACTATATCTTCCTTGACCATAAAATGACATTTCTCCCAATTTAGTACAATGTTAGTTTCTTGGCACCTATGCAACACAAGAGAAAGATTATGGAAACAAGAATCATAAGAGGATCCAAAAGCTAAAAATTTATCCATAAAAACCTCCATAATCTCGTTTATCCTGTCGTGAAAGACGGCCATCATGCAATGCTGAAATGTAGCAGGGGCATTGAATAATTCAAACGGCATTCTCCTGAAAGCATTTGTCCCCGTATGGGCATGTGAATGTTGTCTTTTCTTGATCATCAGGAGCAATGACAATTTGATTATAACCTCAATAGCCATTAAGAAAACAATAATAAGGATAACCAGATAATCTATCAAGCATATGATAAATAAAAGGAATAGAAAAACGATCTTTTCTAGTAGCCTTATTCAACTTCCTGTAATCGATGTAGACATGCCACTCAGTTACTGTCCTTGTGGAGATGAACTCATTGTTATCTATTTTAACCACAATCATCCTCCCCTTTCTTAGGAATAGTGAGCACAGGACTCACCCAAGAACTGTCAGATATAACATACATAATTCCTCCATTTAGAAGTTTCAATACCTTAGCTTTTACCACATTTTTCATGGCATGATTAAGTCTCCTTTGGTGTTCCACTAATGGATTAAAGGTATTCTCCATCAAAATTTTATGCTGACAATAGATGGACTAATACCCTTATTGTCATCAATAGACCACCCTAATGCAGAACGATGATCACACAAGATTTTTATCAATTTTTCTTCTTCTATTTTACTCAATTCAATAGATATAATCACAGGAAAAGTAGAATAATTTTACAGAAAAGCATAACAAAGATGTGCAAGCAACTGTTTTAATTCTAATGTAGGAGGTTTATCTTCTTCAATTTCATTGATAGATAATAGCAATAATTTTTTACTCTTATCCTGACCTATGGGCAAATGATATAGTGCATTACAGTAAAAATAAAATTCTTGATTCAAAATACGTAAGTTCTCACAAACTAAATTTAGCATTTTCAAAAAATTTAACTCCCTACTTCATACACCAAGTGAGCCTAAAAAGAAAACAAAAATAAAATAAATGAGAAATATAAAAACCAAGAGAAAAGAAAGAAAAATAGAGAAAAATAAATACAAACTGAAAATATAAAAATTATAGAGATTATACAAAATATACAATATTTACACTCTAGATTAAGATCTCTTGTTTTCTCCCCAATATCAATTAAATTGAATAATTATCAATCTTCAGCAATGGCGCCAAAAACTTGTTGCGTGACTTTTTAGTTGTGCAATGCAAAACCACAAGTGTACCGTGTCAAGTTTTAGTATAGTGAATTGAGTGAGAATATCGTCCTCAAGATTGAGTTTCCAGTTTAATTGATTACCGTAGTTACTAACATTAAATTTTATCTAGACAACATAAAAGAAAGAATAAGGTAATTAAAAACCAAGTCTAAATATTTACTAGTGGAGATAATTAGAGGGAACATTCTTAAAAAATAATTAAATTAATTAAACTCTATCTTAATCAATTAGACAATTGAATTTTTTACATGCAACAAATTATAAGCCAAGAAGATGGTTAATAATAATTTACTCTTTCAAGCTCAATTAATTCTCTTGCCTAATTATAAAATCAACATGTCTATCTATTTTCTAAAACAAAGCAAGGCATTATCGAAACTCCTTTTTAATGATTTATATTAGAAAAATTCTCATTGTCATGCAAGATATTACTAATAGTCATGCATTAAGATCTAGATTTAAAGTTTTACTCTTTCAAGCTACAACGTAAACCAATCAAAACTGCACTTTGACCAGAAGCATAAAATTATGCGTAAGAACATATGAATAACTTTATTGTAATAAAAAGAGAAACTGATAATTAAATAAAATGTTCTTGAGTTTAAGAAATATTAACAAATATTAAGAATAGAGTTTAGTCACTCAAAATTCACAAATAAAATATAAACTCATCTAAAAAGTTCATAAAAGAAACTACAAAGAAAAAGGAAAAAGATAGAAACTATCTGACGCATGCCAATCCTCGTTTCCGTCATCATGGGCCGCGATCTTGAGCCTTGAATTTCTTCCTTAGCTCCCAAAAGTGTCTTCTAGGTCCCAAAAATCGAGTAGAACATTTCTCCCTCCAACATGTCTCCCCAAAATTGAAGAAAAACGTTTTGTTCATAATACTGAGCAGCTTCTCGACGCTGCAAATCCTATTCCTTTTTTAAAAATAAAAAATTGAGATAGCGTCGAGATGCTGTCTTCCCATATAGTATCATATTCAGAAAATCAAGTAGCGTCGAGACACTACACGCAACATCTCGATGCAACAGACGAAAAATGTCTATTTTGTGCGCATTCTAACATTGAGATGCTCACAGGTAGCGTCTCAACGCCCACCCTCTTTGTTTTATTGGCTCAATTCTTGATCTCTCTTTACTTGGTTACTCTAATTGATGTCAATTTGCTTCATTTTCGTCCATAAGTTGTCCAATTGCTTGGCTTTGCTCTAAATGCCTCAAATCTACAAAATAACCAAATAAATATGTGAAAGCACTGAAATATAACACAAACTAGCAATAAAATAAGTCTTAGGAATGACACATTTTGTGTACTATCAGTCGTGGCCAATCTTATACAAACTCATTATATATGATGCCCATTCACATGTCTCCATATGAATGATTTGGATCAAATGATTTATAAATCTTACTAGTTGTGTGTGTGAGAAATGAAGTGCTATGTCTTTGACGGGATGAGCGACACGGTGAAAATTAAGAACAACACACAGAAATTTGTCACCCAGTGCACCTGCCCAAGTAAAAGCAGATGCGCCAGCAAGGAATACCTGGCTTGTATTCCAGGGTTGAATCCTCAGGGAATAGATCAAATTAATAATTGAGATGCAAGAGAAATTATACAAGTAAATTGCGTGCTATGCAGTCACATGATACAATAATGAAAGATGGATGGTTGATGCTTTAAGAGTAAAGAACATAAAATAAACTATGGCAGACGAACATAAATAAACTAAGGCAGGCGAAATAACAGAATGCAAAGAAGACAAAATACATAATGCAAGGCTTGGTTGTTCGGCTGCCCTATTGTCACACCCCCTCCCAGTTCACTTGCCTAACCTAGGAAGGGATGCGAAGACAGAGAATACCAGTCCTTTTACAGGCACTCCCTGCCCAACCCAACCTCAAATGAAACTGTACACCACGAGCATATACGAACAAGTAAAAAAAAAATTGAGCGCACAGTTGCACACCTGAGCAAGATGCATTCATTCTCCCATACTAGGTTTGTATAACCAGTTATAACATACTTAAATCTATTACAACCTGACTAGAATGCTT
Organism: Trichosanthes truncata; assembly: GCA_033996785.1. NCBI lineage: Eukaryota > Viridiplantae > Streptophyta > Magnoliopsida > Cucurbitales > Cucurbitaceae > Trichosanthes > Trichosanthes truncata. The sequence goes on along the minus strand of MU867261.1, from coordinate 13,752,235 downwards.
TTATTTCAAACCTATGGACATGTGAAAGTATATATACAAGGAGCTAAGAGGCGTGGTGGCAAAGAAGTCTTGTTGAGGCTAAGCACGGGGAACTCGTTTGCTACCTGAGAAGAGAAAACATGTTGGAAAACGTGAGCTAGGAAGCCCAGTGAGTGACTATTTGAATAAGTTAGGCGTTCAAAGATAAAGCATCAAAAGTAATTAAACAAGGCCACCAAATTACAGGCTTTAAGTACCACAAAGAGCAAAGCATAAGAACTCATAATGTAGCATCAAAATCAAGAATAGGTATTTCAAAACGTAGTAACTCATGATAAAGAAAACTCGTAGCATGGTACCCTTTCAAACCCTAGCTGTAGAAGAGTCCTCTCTAAATCAACAGCTTCAATACCTCTCTCACGTGCACGTGAAACGCCATTTAAGCTCTCTGGCCTTCCCTAATACCTTCTCCATGTCCTTTAGTATTAAGGGTCAAATTTTCTCCCTCCCAGGTACCTTCTCCGTGTCCTTCGGTACCGAGGGTTAATAATATACAAGGCATGATTTAAATAGTTAGAAACATGTTTTGGAATGGATTAATGCAGGGTACTTCTAAGAAAAACTTACTTCCAAAACTTAATTTTCATGCTTGAACGCGGGGTAACAAACTAGTTAAAATTATGCTGAACCGTCAACACCGACATTTATTATTAGGAGTTCAATGAAAAATGAATATAAAGTAGGTTAAGCATGCTTAAATATCTATCATTAGTAAGCTTTTGAAGAAATAAATATCAAAGCATAGGTTTCCAAACAAAATCACTCACAATCACCGGAAGACTCCCAAGACTTATAAGCTTCTCCTATCTCCATTTCCCCTGAAAAATGAATTCCATAACATTAATCCCTTTTGCTACTTGGCCCAAAAATAGATCTAATTCAGTCACATAACCCATAGCATAGTAACTGCATGCACTTGGCTGTATGGTATAACCAATTTGAAAGCACATCGTCCTTCCTTTCTCTAGCCCATTCTCTTTTGACCCAAAAAATACAGATTCGACTTCCAACATGGGTTTCTCAACATTTTTCAAGACAACTACCCAATTTTATTTGATAACCCTCAAATACAATATCTAAACTTACTTACCTCAAAATTTGAGCTTCTAATTCGTCCTCAAGAGCTCAAAATCTCCAGATTTCTTCACCTTGTTCTGCTGGCCGAGAACTGGGAACACCTCATGGTTTCCTTAAATTTTCATGACCTTCCTCTTCGTATTTTCTCACAACTTCCTCCCAAATTCTTCTTCATTCAATTGCTGAGATTTTGGCTCAAGAATCATCGAATTTACTTAAGTGAATTGAGAGATATGGCTGTTTGAAATTAACCCATTTCCTAGAGCTTCTAGCTATCTGCTGAATTCACAAGAGTTGGACAGCTCATACTTCCTTAATACCAAAATCCAAGAATTCATGTATAGTGGCCAGCTCCTCCTTCTTCCTTTAGACCTTAATTCCCTTTTTAAATCCACCTAAATTGTACAACAATTTTAACTAATTTAACTAGAAATTAAAGCTTTTGCATTCAACACATCATACATCTACTATGTACCCAACTTGGTCATGACCTTAACTTACTTCAACTCAACTTTTAATATGTTTATCTCAATGCCTAACCTGTCTCCTTATGAAGCTCTGTGTACGTTATAGTCCACAACTTAGGAGATTCCAAAATTCTACCACGGCATCCTTCAGTGCAACCTATACCAAGTTACATGTATCAACCTTCATGTATAAGTGCAATAAGATCAAAAGAGAGTTTAGGGCACAACCTATGTTGAACCTCCTCCTAATTCTTTTACCTCCATTTTTACTCCCCAACTTGGTGATTATAGGTAGGAAAACCTTCGAATGCCTCCCTCCCGATATCGCATTCCCAGTTAACTTGGGTTGGATTCCTCTGTGCCCTCATTAAACAATTACCATTGCCCCCTTTTAGCCTACAAATGGTTGAGTTACCCCTAAAACAACCTAGCAAACTATGTTCACTCTTGCTCTACAGGAGTATTTTGACATGCTTGACCCTTCCAATGCCTAAAACATGCCACTACTCTACGTTGGTTGATCAAGTAGATAAGAGCAATTTTAACAAAAGAACTCTAAATTAGAAGAATACCAAGAAGTTTCATAGAAATTTCAGTTCAAAAGGCGAGATTACAACACAGGGCTTTTAACCAAGCCTTATAAGAAAACTAACTCATGCTTGAAAGTAAAGAAACTAAAACTACAAATGAAAACATGATAATGGAAATAAACTAAAACAGTAAAAATACTAGGGTAGATGAAAAAACGAAGGTTGGTGAATTGGAGCTGCCTCTCGCCTCCTTCAACTCTCTAATGGTGTTGTCACTCCACCATGTGAGCTTCTGGAGGTTGAAGATGAAGATGAAAGGATGGTGGATGGGAGGCAGTGATCATGGGGATGGAAACCCAGATACCCTAAAAATGAGATGAAAAAGGTCTATTTGAAATATGTTCCAGCAAATCAGAATGAGGCAGGGGACAAAAATGCTTTATGCAAGTGGTACAAGTTAGGCATGTATAGTGGTCCCCCACCTTGGATGTCCTTTTGGTTGACCTTGAATCAGTGTGTTTTCCAAAAGTGGTCCCCTATAATTCTCTGCGCCTTATTTCGTGCCACAGTTTTGATTGTGTCATTTTTAGTTGCGTCAATTTCAGGTGCCTCAACATTCAACTGCCTCATTTTTTGTTGCATCACTTTTAGGTGCCTCAATTTTAGCGTGTCAAGCTTGCTCTTTACATAAATCACCTCCATTGAATGCGTTCAAACTTCGGCGCCTTGGATTTGAATTCACCTACACAAACACTTGAAGTATGGCACAATAATAGATGAAATTCGAAGGTTTTGCATTAAATTTACTACTTTAGACACGTAATGTGCCCATCACACATATTTATGCAATTATTATTCTATTTTCTTCCATTTATGCTCTCTTTTACCGCATTGAGGCCAAGAATAGTCAAATTAAGGTGCCTAAATAACTTGTTATTACAGGTTATCACTTACAAAGCTGTTCGTTTCAATAGTGTTACCAGGATAAGACACCCAACCTTATCCATACACTACAGACTCTTTAGGTTCTTTCTTGAACATGATCTTCCCATTTGTCAACTACATACTGTTCAAAATTATACTAATAACCTTGGATTTTTATGTAATGGATAATGTAAATTTCCATTTAACATAATTTAAATAACAAATAATTAATTACAAGGCTCTAAGGCATAAATCCCAACAATCTCACACTTGCATTAAAGCCGGTGAGACATGTAACCTAGGGCATACATGATAACTCATGAATAACGAGTTATTTAGCCTAAAATAGCTTATTCTTGCATTCAAGTTATAGTTATCAATTGATTTTTAATAGATATTTGTGCTGGAAAAGTAACTTCCCAAAGCAGCAACGTAAAAACGTCAAGATCTTATTTTAATTATTAACTTCTATAATTCTTGAAGAGATTTGATCACTTTTGTCTGTCTTGTGCAAAACATAAATTTTAGAGCTAAAAAGTGATAAAGATTGTGTCAATAAACAGTGCAAGCAAGTAGTGGTCCCCCAAATCGCAGATAATCGCCTAGCCATGTGAATGAATATTTTTGGTTATGATGGAAGTGATGCATGGTGATTTCCTATTGTTTGAAGAGACAATATAAAAAGGTCGAAGGGACCATTTGAGAGGAAGAGTTTGCATTTTCTTACCAGAGAAGAACTCTTACAAAAGAGAACGTTCACTGAGGCGATTTCTAGTTACTGAGAAGCAACAAAGAAGTGTCGGAGGTATTTCCATGGTGAGAGGTCGAGCAAGACTGATAGTCGACTTGTCGAAGGTCCTATCAAGATTACATTTATAAAACCAGACCTTTAAGTATTTTGCAATAATAGTGGCTGGGGTCATCCACAGGGATTGGAGTTCTTAGATTAATTAAGTACCATAGTTAATTATGCCTAATTTTATTTAGAGAAAACTAATTTGGATTTGGTTTGAAAGCATAAAATCTATCCTATTATATACAAAGTTGGAGTCCAATTTTAAAGAGACATTCGTTAATTGCTATTCGTGAAGCCCGACTATGAAATTGGCTACTGAATTGTGAATCATGTAACCGTTCTAAATCAAGAATTACTAAAGTATTCAATTGACTCTATCGAGCCCAATTGAACTCATGCAAGAGGTAAATTAATCTTTCGGTCTATTTTTACAACTAAGCACAACATTATAAAATTCTTTTATTAACTTATAGTTTAAACCTATTCATTCTCATGCAATAGATTAATCCTAGTTATGCATCTAAATTCTTAGTTAAACTTACTTTTTCAAGCTAAATTTAACTCAACATACAGAGCTATGGCTGAGAGCTAAGAATATTAAATCAAGATGCATAAAAAACGTTACAATCACATTCAAACAATCAAACATAGTTTTATACAATCATTCAATTAACTAAAAAGTCTAAAACACTCAAATACATGCAATTTCAGTCCACTAAATCCTAAAATTAAGAAAGAAAAAGAAAATGAAAAGAGAAAAACTGGATGATGCGTGCCAACACTCGTTCCCGACGTGATGTCCTGCGATCCCAAGCCTTGAGTATCCTTCTCAGCTCTCCAATGTGCTCTCTAGACCTGTCAAATAATGCTTCTATCAAAATTAGGGTTCAGGTCTCTCCAAAATGGCTCCCTTAACTCGTATGTACAACTTCCTATTTATACAAAAGGGACGGCGTTGCAACACTAGGGGCAGCATGGCAACGCTGTCCCTATATTCCATATTTTACAAAATCGTGGTAGCGTTGCAACGCTACCCTCACATGTTTGCTAGCTTATTCTTCAATCCTCTTTCGCCCAAATGCTAAATTGTGCCTCCAAAATGACTTTTTTGCCCATTTTTCTTCTCCTTTGCCAATTATAGCCTCGATTGCTCGATTCCTGCAAAATGAACACTTAATTGCATGAAAGTATTCAATAAGGCCTCTAAAAGTTCAATAAAACATCCCTAAAAATGCATCATAAATTACACTTATCAAAGACATTGCTCAGTTTCCAACCAAAAGAAGAATGTGCTTAGCATAACCGAGAACCAACTGAAAGATTCAAAGGAAACCTGAAGCTAAAGAAGAAGATAACAAAAAGATCCTTACAGATTTAGAAGGATGAGTTTGATTTGTATTTCTTCTCTTCTTGTTTCTAATTTGTCAAGCATGAATCCCTATATTATCATGTACGATTCTAACACAGTAATGGGCTAAATTTCTTTAGGTGAGGTCACAATGAACTAGTGATGTATTTACATTTCTTTTAGTTGAAGCAAGTTTTATATCTATTGAGCATTGGATTTCTGTTGGGTGTTTTATGCTCCATATTTCTTTTTAAACTAGCCATCTGTTAAGAAACACTAGCAACTTCTGATACTGAAAGGGTAATGATGTGTAGAAATACAAAATAGAGCAAGGGAACCCTTGTTCCAGATTCACCTTAAACATTAGGGACTCTTTCGTATGGTATAAATAGAGTTTTGGTCTCATTCTTTGTAATGTTTTCCAACATAGATGTATATTTAAGGAATCTTCGACAGAGTGTAGCTTTATTTTGTGAAACTTGCCTTAATATGATATTCAATAGGTAAAAACTTGCGTTAATATAAGAGTGAAAATGCATGACTAGGGTAGTTTTGAGTTGAACCTGTTCTCTCCTCTGTTTGTTCGTTGCTTTAAGTTATAAGAATTATGTCTTTTTGTTCCTTTATTATTTTTTGTTTTTACATTTGTTTTACGTTACAACGATTTTAAATCAAAAACTATTTGGCTACTTTTGAGATTTATGTCTTAAAGCTTTGTAATTAATGTTTTATTATTTAAGAATTATTTAAGTATTATTTATTTACAATTTATAATATCCATTATGTAAAAGTCATAGGTTATTAGTGTAATCTTGAACAGTATGTAGTTGACATACTCAACCATGTTCAAGAAATAACCTAAAGTGTCTATAGTATATGGATAAGGTTGGGTGCCTTATCCTAGTAATACTATTGATACAATCCACTTTGTAACAATTACAAATCATTTGATCCAAATCATTCATGTGGAGAAATGTGAGTGGGGGCATCATATACAATGAATTTGTATAAAATTGGACCACGACATATTTAATCACTCTTTGTAAATTCGTTAATTGAAAAGATTAATATTTCACGGGATGATCATATGCGACACGATCTTAATCCTAAGTGAGTTATGAACTCCTACATGTGAGGGCTTGTCCTTTGATTTGCATGGGTAAGAATAGCTTTTGTAGCCAAATCAATAAGCCCATCATTTTGGGTACTTGATCAAATATGGAGATGGGAACAAAAGTGTCACAAGATGGAATTCACTCATTCCCATAGAAGGGAAGTAGATAAGCAGTTCCCTTAAGTGCTGATTTCAAGACTTGAACAATGGGGCCCCACCCTCTCACAGGCCCCAGAGGGACTTAGTGTATGATTGGATCATAAACAAAATTGTTCATTAGAGGATCAGTTGTACTTGAGGTATAAGATGTAATTATAGGGGTACAACGAACTTTTGACTAGCTGTAATTACGAACAACTTGTGATGGATTGACTTGCATGTAATGATTATATCCATGGACACAACTTATCCAACAGTGCACAAGAGTGCAACACTAGGTCTATATTGGAGTGACCTAGGGTTAACGAATGTAAACTAATTAATTAAATAATTTAACTAATTGATCTTATATCATTGGAGCTTATAATTTGTAGGCCCATAAGGTTTGCTTGCTAGCTCATAGTAACATTAAAACGATCAATATAGTTGAAAGAAAATTTTAAAATATTCAAATTAATATTTAATATATTAGATATATTAAATGAGGAAAATATATTTATTGTATTTGATACATTAAATATTAAAGAGAAAAATATATTATGTATTAGATATATTATATTAAAGGAAGCAATATATGAAATTTGAATGAGATTCACATTTTGGTTATATATATATTAGTAGAATGATATTAGAATCTATTATTTAATTTTTTGGCAAATTTTTTTTCAAGTCCCTATAAATAGGACGTTTGGGTTGAGCCAAAAACATATATATCCTCTACAGAGAAAATTAAGAATTCCTCTAAAATTTTCTTTTCTTCTTTCAAACAGGTTGACAACAACCAAAATGTGCTATATGTAGGCCTTATTTATCCATAGTTTTGTTAATTTAACGTCTTTATTTGTTTATTTCGTAGAAATCGAGCATTTGGAGCAAACTAGGTCATATTTATTGTATTTGATACATTAAATATTAAAGAGAAAAAAAATATTATGTATTAGATATATTATACAAAAGGAAACAATATATGAAATTTGAATGAGATTCAAATAGGTAAATATATGTTGTAGGAGATTTTAAGAGATTTGAATGAGATTCAAAAATGTTATATATATATATATATATATATTACTATAATGATATTAAAATATATTATTTGATTTTTTGGCAATTTTTTTTTCAAGTCACTATAAATAGGACCCTTGGGTTGAGCCAAAAACATACATCTCCTCTACAGAGCAAATTAAAAATTCTCTCTAAATTTTCCTCTCTTCTTTCAAAGAGGTTGACAACAACCCAAATGTGCTATCTGTAGGCCTTATTTATCCCTAGTTTTGTTACTTTAACGTCTTTGCTTGTTTATTTCGTAGAAATCGAGTATTTGGAGCAAATTGGGCCATATTTATTGTATTTGATACATTAAATATTAAAGAGAAAAATATATTATGTATTAGATACATTATACTAAAGGAAAAAATGTATGAAATTTGAATGAGATTCAAATAGGAAAATATGTGTTGTAGGAGATTTTAAGAGACTTGAATGAGATTCAAATATGTTATATATGTGTGTGTGTGTGTGTGTGTGTGTGTGTTTGTATAAATTAATATAATGATATTAAAATATATTATTTAATTTTTTGGCAATTTTTTTTTCAAAGTCTCTATAAATAGGACCCTTGGGTTGAGCCAAAAACATACATCTCCTCTACGGAGAAAATTAAGAATTCTCTCTAAATTTTTATCTTGTTTCAAAGAGGTTGACAACAACCAAAATATGCTATTTGTAGGCCTTATTTATCCCTAATTTTGTTACTTTAATGTCTTTGTTTGTTTATTTCGTAGAAATCGGGCATTTGGAGCAAACTGGGCCTTTTCAGAATTTTTTTTTTTGTGAAAAATGAGTTATTTGGGCAAGAATTTGAGAAGCTACGTCAAGAAAGGAAGAAAATCTAGTTAGAATTCCAGAGGGGATAGCGTCGCAATGCTTCTAGTGCATTGAAATGCTCAAATATGCAGCAAACAAGCCAGACCAGCTGCACGCATAGCATCAAGACGCTATATTCTAGCGTCGAGATGCTTGAAAAATACTTGTGCAAGCCTCTTTGTTAATGAATATGCGCATGTCTTGTTCCTTGCAGTGTTCATCTGTAGCGTCGAGACATTACCTAGAGCGTCTTGAGGCACCCCTTCCATTTTTTGTTTTCATGCATATTCAAATGCAGCATCGAGAGGCTATGCTTAGAATCTCAATATTGTGGTAAATTTGCTTATATATTCATCTTTTTCTACCCGTTTTTAGGGCAACTTTTTGAGTAATTCTTAGAAACAACTTTTTGAGAGTTTTTAGTTTCCTTTATACCATGGGCAACTAAATAATTTGTTTTTGATTCAAGGGTGATTTGATTCAAATTGTAAGACCAGGAGACTTCATGCTCAATTGTATTTTCTTTAACTCAAGTATTCTTTGTTTCTTGTTGTTATTTCATGAATAATTGATATTGATTAAATTGACGCCTTAATTTAGTATTGATTGCTTATTTGCTATCCATGATTTTGTGATCCGAAATTGTCATGAATGATTGACCTTAATAGCACGGAGTCATCATTCATTTATGAAATTGAGAAGGTAGAGTGAAGATTGAGAAAAGAGGTGAGAGAAAGAAATCGTGGTCTTAACGAGGAAGTAATCTTGATTAGACAATTGGTGAAACATCTATATTTGAAGAACTTGAAGAAAAGATGGCCAAAACAACTCTTAAACAACTGACGGCACCAGATTTGAATCAACAATTTTATGCATTACTTTTCCTAATATTGTAGATGATTTTGAACTTAAATCTGGTTTAATTCACTTACTTCCTTCTTTTTGTGGATGTGCAAGTGAAGATCCACATAAACATCTGAAGGAGTTCCACATTGTGTGCTCTGGAATGAAACCACATGGGGTGAGTGAAATGCAAATCAATCTTAGAGCATTTCCCTTCTCTTTGAAGGATCAAACAAAATATTGGCTATACTATCTACCCTCTGGTTCAATCATGACATGAAACGAGACGAAAAGACTTTTCTTGGAGAAATTCTTTCCCTTCATCATGGGTCGCGAATATTAGGAATGAGATTTATGGCATTACACCGATTACATGAGAGACATAGTATGAGTATAGGGAGAGATTCAAGAGATTATATGCAAGTTTCCCATATCATCAAATTTCCAATCAACTTCTAATCCAATATTTCTACGAGGGATTACTGCTAATGGATAGGACTAGCAAAGCAATTGATTTCAAATGTGGCAGAGAATTCCCAACAATTTGGGACAAGAGCTGGAGGAGCTGTACAACAAGTCAATGAGGTAAGTGAACTTAAAAGCAAAATTTCTAGTTTAACTACTTTGGTTCGTCAAATAGCTGTAGGGAAAATGCAACAAGACTCCATTCAAGAAGCCAATGCCATAGGAGGATTTACAGGCCAACCTTAAAGGAAGTTTGATTCCTACTCCAATCACTATAATTCATGATGGAGGGATCATTCAAACTTTAGCTATGAAAACCAAGGACGACAGAAAAGACAACCTCCTTAGAATTTCAACAAACCATCTCAAGCTCAAACTTCAAGTTTACGTATGCCTTTGGAAGATATAGTTAAAAATCTAGCTGACAGTACTCTTAAATTTCTACAGGAAACAAGAGCTGTAATGCAAATTTTTGGCAACCAAGATTACCTAATTAGCTACATCAGTTAGAAATTTGGAAGCCCAAAATTATGAAAAGTTACTCTCATAATTAGAGGTGAACTCAAGGGAGAATATTAGTGTAATCATGAAAAGAAGTGGAATAGAGATCCCTTCAGGATCAATTCCATCCAAAGAAAGGGAACTAAGCGAAGAGAAGAAAGAAGAACAACCTTCTCCTAAAGCATCACCTGGGGTAAAATTTGATCCACCTTTATCTTTTCTTTTTTACACTCCTTTAGCTCCTTTTCCTAGTAGGTTAGCTAAACCAAAGGAAGATGAGCATGAAAAGACAATTTTTGATGCATTTAAGAGAGTAAATATTAATATCCCATTGTTGGATGCAGTCAATAAAATTTCTAAACATGCTAAGTTCTTGAAGAATTGGTGTACAAAGGGAAAAAGAGAAAATTGTGGTAAGTGAGAATGTTTCAGTTATGTCAAAAAAGAGAATGCCAAAAAAATGAAAGGACCCATGTATGTTTTTCACTATGATAACACTCAATTAGTGCTATCTTAAGGCCTTTAATTTAGATAGTTTGGTAATCAATTTGTATGCTTTTATGTCTATTTTTGTCTATTTTGTATAATCCGAGAAAAATGAGCTATATCGAGTGTTTGAGTGTCAAGTGGAGCCATTTTGATGTCATTTTGAAGCTTCAAGAAGAGAAGAGGTGATTTATGCAGTGTTGAGAATAGGGAAGAGCGTTGAGACGCTGATCAGAGCATCTCAACGACGTGTAACAGCTCATTTTGCAAACCAAACTCGAGGGGATAGAGTCTCAACGCTGCTAGGAGGTCTCAATGCCATGCTCGACGCTCAAAACATGGAGGAGGTGAAGTTCTATCTGTAGTATCGAGACCTTGCTTGTAGTGTCTTGATGCTACCTGATAGAAGACTTGTCGAAGGTCCTACCAAGATTAAATTTATAAAAACCAAACCTCTAAGTATTTTACAATAATAGTGACTAGACAAGGATTGGAGTTCTTAGATTTAATTAAGTACCACAATTAATTATGCCTAATTTTATTTAGAGAAACAAAACTTTACAGTGATAAAAAAGACAAATAAAATCTAAACTACTATTTACAAGGTTGGAGTCCAATTTTTGAGAAACATAATGGTTGAGTAAATTAAGCACATCTTTGCAGATAAAGAATTGGTGTTTCATGCAATTAATCTTAAGCCAATAATTACTAAGTGATCAATATCCTTTCTCCAGCTTAATTGAACTCATGCCTAGCAATAAATCAACCTCTCGATCTATTTCTCTTACTAAACATGGCATTAGGCGATTCTCTTAAGGCTTCTAGAATTAATTTACTCACTTTCGTGCAATAAACTAAATCTAGTCATGCATCTATTGTTCTATGGATAAATCTACTCTCTCGAGCAAAATCTAGCCTAACATGCAAAACCATGGCCAAAGGTTTAAGCAATAAAAATTAAGATGCATAAAAGATGTAATTATAATCATTCAATTACAAAATCAACAAAAGTCTAAAACATACAACCATTCTTGTCTAAATACAGAGATAAGTAAAATTATAGTCCATAACAAAACTCCTAAAAACTAAAAGAAAAGTAAAGGGAAAAGAGAGTAAACTAAGGTCGTGTGCCAACACTCTTTCCCGACGTGAAGTCCACGATCTCGAGCTTTGAGTCTCATCCTTAGCTCTCCAAAGGTCTTCTCTAAGCCCTTAGACAGAGTATGAATCGATTTTTTGGTCTCTCAAAAATGGTTCCCCTTGCTCGAATGAATAATTTCCCTTTTATAGAGTAGAGATAGTGTTGAAACGCTAGGGGCAACGTCACAATGATGTCCCTTCGAATTTTATAAAAAAGGGAAAAGTAAATTTGGCTAGCATTGCAACGCTGTAAGTAGAGTTGCAATGTTATGTCTGCTGGTCTTCAAGGTTGAAAGGCTGCTGAAGTGGCGTTGCAACGCTACAGATGACGTTGCAACGCTATACTCTTGAGTTCACAAGCTTGTTTCCTTCTCTTCAACTCTTGGATCTTCAATTATAGCTCCAATTTGCTCCAAATTCAACCAAATACTTCTCAAAACTCCGGTTTTGCTGCAATTGCTCGATTTCTGTAAATTAGAAATAAAAATACATAAAAGTACATACAATCATAGCAAAACTAACATAAAAATAAGCATAGAAATAACACACTTGTGTCCATTATCACTACTGTCACACGCCTAAGAAGAACGCCACCGTTTTGGACATCATTCCTAGCGTTTCGAGGCTGCATCGGAAAATAGATTAAAAGTTGCATTTTTCATCACTGAAAGGGAGAGCCAATTTGGGAGTTTTCACCTTAATCCATGGTTTTAAGAGAATTAAGAGGATCAAGGATGGATTGGAGTGGGTAGATTAAATATCTGACGTTCGAGGTTCGCAGACATTGTAGTGGGAGCGATGGATCGATGCGCAATGAGTTTTTACTCTGTTCTTCTTTCATTTACGTACTGTTTTTGACAGAAGTATGGTGGAGTATGGTTGTACTGTGCTGAATTATGTATCACTTTGATTAGATTGATTAGTTTAGGGCTTAATCAAAACATTGAACCATGTAATTGAGGTTAATCGAGACTTTGTAATAGATTAAGACCTATTACTTTCTTGCAATTGTTTAATGCTTTCAATCTCTTGATCAAAGATTGATTGTTGATACAACTCATTTGATGCTATCTATTTCCTATTAATTTGGCTAGTTTTGTTATGATTTTGCAAGCTTATACGTGGACTTTTCTTGTATTTCAGGAAAACGAGAAATTGAGAGCAAATGTTATGATTTTGAACTTTTATATCGAATTTTGAGCAAGAAGAGAACTTGTTTTGAAGTTAAGGGTGGAATAAGAGCCTATTGTAGTTGTTGGACCCGAGAGGAGAGTGTTGAGATGCCCAAAATGGTGTCAAAATGCTATACAATTTATGTCAAAATCGGGAGCTAGCGTCTCGACGCAGCAAAAACACTACGGCTTGGAGTTTCGTCCATAGTGTCGAGATGCTGCTTATAGCGTCTCGACGCTACCTATGTACATGCAATTGGAATGGTGACGTTTTGGGCAGAGTCAAGACGCTGTCTCTAGCATCTCGATGCTGCGTTGATAAGCAGACTTAAATTATGATGATTTCATTACGAAAAGGGGAGCTAATTCGAGGGTTTTACACCCTAATCCCCAAAATTAGAGAGAATTATGAGGATCAAGGATAGATAAGAGTGGGTAGATTGAAGATCCATGCTCGGGATTCATGGAGATCATAGCGAGAGTGAATGATTGATGCGTAACAGGTACTTCCTCTGTTTTCCCTTGAATTTTTTGTTGTGTCTGTTTAGTTTAGGATGGATTATGGCTGTGTTGGACTGAATTATGATTTACATTGATTAGATTGAGGATTTTCGAGCTTAATCAATCCATTGGACCATATAATTGAGGATAATTGGATGTTTGTAATTGATTTTGCACATTTACTTTCATGCAATGTGATTAAAGCTTTGAATCCCTTGATCAATGATTGAATGATCTGCTGGTTTATGCTTTTTCTTGACAAAGAATTCATTAGAGCTTCAATTGCATGATAATTAGTGTTATGACATGAAAGTGATAAAAACATTAATTAGGATCAATGATAAGAAAGATTAATGTCGATCATAATTAATTGATGAGACGGACAAGTAATTCGATTAATTATACTTGAGATTGGAGGAGCTCAACAGACAATCCCTTGACAATTAAACCTTTAGATTCAAGTAAATTGTTTAATTAATTACAAAGTGATAAAGAGCTTGTCGAAGGCTCTATCAAATAAAATTAATTACCGGACGTCTACAATTTGCAATAATAGTGGCCAGGGTCGATCTCAGAGATTGGATTTTTTTTTAGATTTAATTAAATACCATAGTTACTCACGTCGAATTTTATGTAGAGAACCCAAATTTAAGAGATAGATAAAAATAAACTAATCTATGTATTTACAGTGTTGGAGACACTTAGAGGAAACCCCTTTCTAAACATTGATTTTTACCAAATAAATCCAAGTTAACCCAATTACGAGATTAGTCGAATGTTCAACTTTTATAAGCAAAAAAATCGCATATACATTCAATTGACTTTCTCATGCCCAACTAAAATTCATGCTTAATTATTAAATTAACTTTCAGTCTCAATTTTATAATTAAACAAGGCGTTGCAAGACTTCTTTAATAGCTTCTATTAGCAAACAATTCATTCCCATGCTACTCACGATTACTAATAGTTATGCCTGCTAATCTAGATTCAAATTTTACTCTCCCAAGCTATAATTCAAATCATATATAATTAATTCTTGGCCAAAGAATTAATCAAACAATGAGCATTCATAAATAAGAATTGAAATTTATAAATCTCGAAATAAAACTAACTATCTATCACACTCAAGTTTAAACACATGAGTTTAATCCTTAAAATGCACAATTACAATGCTAAACTCATACGAAAGTCTAAAAACCAAAACTACAAATTAAATAGGAAGAAGAGAAAGAACTCTCTGATGTGAGCCAAACTCGTTCTCGTGGTTAAACGCCGCGATCTCGAGCGTTGAATGTCTTCCTTGACTCACAAGAGTGCTTCCTTGGTCCCAATTATGAGGTAGAATTCGACTTTAGACTGGTCCTCTCCAAATGGTCTCCCAAAATCGCAACCAAAATGTTATTTTTATAATCCTTGGGACAGCGTCTCGACGTTGTGACCTAATTGGCAGAATAAAAATGGAAAATCGGGGTAGCGTTGAGATGCTATGCATAGCATCTCAATGCTACAAACGGGAATATTCTGGCATGCGCGTTTCTGGCGTCGAGACGCTATAAAGTAGCATCTCAACGCTACTTCTGCGGAAAATTGAGTTTGGATAGTTGCATTTATAGCGTTGAGACGCTATGGACAGCGTCTCAACGCTATCCTCTCGGGTCATGAATCTTTAACTAGTTCTCGTTTCAATTCCAAGCCTCCAAATCATGCATTTAAGCTCCAAAAACACCAATATCTTCCTCATAAGCTCTATTTCACCATGTTTACTTGATTCCTACAAAATGAATAGATTAAGTAGATGAAAGTATACTTTAACACCTTAAACTAGCAAGAATATAAGCCTAGGGATAGTACACTTTTGTATACTATCACAAAGATTCATTAATTTCAATTATCGGTCTAACTGGTGAGATTAATGTCCTAAACTCAACCCCATTGTAATTGTGCTCCCATTTGTTTGTATTCTTGATTGGGTGAAATTTGGGTGAAGAAACGTAAATAAATAAATACGTTCAACCCCAACGCAAGTTCACACTGCCGATACAAGTAGTAAAGGAATATCCTAGAATATCATTTCCCAAAGGAACGGTGTAACAACAATTTTGTAAAAACAACAACGTAAGTAGAATTGCAACTTGGAAACTAAAAAGTGCAAAAATGGTTTTGGGTTGGTGTGATTTGGTAATGGAATTAAAATGCACAGGTTGAAATGACAAAGGTGACAACAACCAAGATGAAGAAAACATAAATTATAAAGGGAAAATTGCAGAAATGAAATTGCAAAATAGATTTGACAAAATTAATGAAGACCAAAAAAAAAAAATTTCAAAAACAAAGTACAGAATGGTAAATAACTATAAAATTGCAAGAAAATGCTTAAAAGGGAAAGGAGGGCTCAAGAATGTTATTGCCCTAAGTCGTAAATTGCGAAACCAAGATTGCAACTCCTACCTACTATACACACAATTGTAAACTAAAATTGCTACTCCTATTCACATTGAGATTAGGTTTTAGGAGACTAAGTGAGTGACGTATATGTCTATAGTCTCTCTATCTTAGATCATTTGGCTCAATAATTTTATGGGTTTTGGAGTCTTTAATCCCTATGTCTAGTGTAAAGAATTGGCTTATGTCTAAGCTCTTGTTCCATCACTTGTGCGAAATCTGCTTATCCCTCTCTGTCGGCATTAGATCCAAGCTTAAGTTGCTACCCTAGTTGATCAATCTAGGATCTCAACGACGTTTTATTTAACACAAGTGAACAATTGAAATGTAGGCTCTATTTTCATTGTAATTTAGGCTAGATTTACTTCTTAGGAACTCCACATCCTTGAACCCCCTAAGAAGTTAGCTCATAATTAACTAAAAAATCTCACAACAAAACTTTGGATTGAATTCCATGCTAAGAAGAATTCACTAAAAGCCTAATTGATATTAAAAGAACTAAAAAAGGTGGAAGTTCGTTGTTGTAATACAGGAATAAGAAGAATAAGGAATAAATAAAAGAAAACAAGTGGTAACTTCATATAAAACCCATCTCTTGAACAAAACCCATGAATTTGAACACTTTCAGAGGAGATAAATTCAACTCTTCTTCCTTCTAAATTTGAAACCAACAGAAATTGAAAGTGTATAGAAACAAAAATTGAAAATGCTACAACTCAACTGAACTTAAAACAGGAACTGAGTTGAAAACAGAGCAATTAGAACAATCATTCAAGCCAAGGTTCATAAATCTTCCCTTAATCTCAAATCGACTCAACAACCCTAAGCTAAGTTTTAACTTCAATTGGACTGGAGAAATTGAGGAAGAACAGCACTACAACTCAAAGCAAGTCTTGGCCAAAATGGAGGAAAAATAGAGGAACACCAAGAACAAAAATATAAAAAAAAACCTTCGTTAAGCTTCCCCAAAAATCGACGCTTTTGTGTTGCCTTTGCTCTCATTTTATGATATTCCATTAGGGTTGACAACCCAATCAATTTCGTCCATAATCAACCCATTTCGTGCAAGAATCAAGCACTTTCCAAATTTGAGTTTCATTAATTTTTTTTCCTTTCTTGCATTTTTCATACTGCTGTACATTGCAAAATCGATTATGCAATGTTGATTATGCAATTTTCACCATTTCTTGCACAAAAAGACTTATTTTTTAGTTTCTCTTCGTACTTTCTTCAATTCCTCTTTCATAATCAATTCTTACATATTTTAGGACTATTTCTCATTATTTTAAAAGCAAAATAAGCATATTTTAAGCATATGGAAGTTCAATAAGCCTTAATGCTAAGGCTTATCAATTATTTTATTTCGTTAATTTCTCTATTTCATTGTATGTTTCTACTTGCTTTTGTTTTCCTAAATAAAATTCAACACAATTAAGTACAATAATTAATTGAATAAAATGAACCCAATTCGCTGCGGAGACGATCTTTGATACTTATCACTTTATTACTTCGACATGTGCGCTTGCGTGTGAATAAGTTTTTGGTACCATTGTCAGGGAATTGGCAATTATTCAATTAATATTGTACAGAAAGTGTTTTATTTTAATTTAGGAGTTTATTATGTATTTTTAATTCGTTCTAATTTTTTTATTTGTTTCGGGTGATATGTGGTAATTTTGTGGAGTAAGAAGGTGATTAATTATGCTCTTGGAGTTTTCCTGCATGTTTTTAAATTGTAGGACGCTTCTTAGTGTGATTAATCTAATTTGTTTAGCCATGGATGAGGATAATAAGGTGATTTGAGATTATTTTGCGCCATATTTACATGTAGACTACTCAAGGATAGCGTATACACCCGTACATGCTGACCAATTAAAGTTAAAAATTGGTCTCATTCAAATAGTTTGAGATAGTGCAGTTTTGGGGGCATCCAATTGAGGTTCCGTACTATCATCTGCACACATTTCTAGACATTAGTGAGATGGTAAAAATTAATGGTTTTAGTTATGATACTATTAATTTACTCTTATGTCCATTTTCTTTATAGGATAGGGCAAGATATTAGTTTGATTCTTTGACCCATGGAGGCATTTCGACTTAGAGTGAGCTGATAAAGGCATTTCTCACTAAGTTTTTCCCTTTTGCTAAGTTAGTAAGGCTCAAAACGGCAATTGGCACGTTCGAGCAAAGAGAGGATGATCAACTATACGAGGCATGAGAGCGGTATAAAGACATGTTGAGAAAGCGCCCACCACATGGATATCCCAATTGGCTCCAGGTATAACTTTTCTATAATGGTTTGCTTAGTTTTAATAAAGTCACCAGTGACACTTCAGCTAGAGGAGTTGGCCATCACGAGCTACCAGTAACCACTAGAGACTTCTACATTAGAGATGGGTACTCGTGAAGCTAATGAGGTTAGTTCATTGAAGTTTAAAGTTGAAACATTAACTAAGGCTTTGAGCAAACTGACATGGACAGGGCCAAAAGAGGATTATGATGATTTGGTAGGTGATGAGGAGCCTAGTCCGGAGCACGTTAAAGCAGTGAGCACAAAGTGTGTTGTTTGCAAATGTGCTCAAAATACAAAGCCTAGTAATGATGAGGACCACCCAGGAGTAGCACCTACAATTGAGCATAAGGGAAAGAGTAACCCACTTGAAGATATCTTGGGGAGGTTTATCGATGAGACAAGGAGTATATCTGACACATTGAGTGAGGCGATGCCTTCAGTGCTGGTTAAGGTAGAAAGCCAAGATGCTGTGATCAAGAGCATGGAAGATAAGATCAACCAGATGGTAGCTCTCTTAGACAGCATAAAGAGAGGTAAGAGTGATTTACATGTTTTTCCTATTGACCCACATGTGGAATGTACAACTATATCACTTAGGAGTGGGAAGAAACTGAAGGAATCTAAACAAAAGATGGATGATTTTCCCAGCACGAGCATAGAACGTGATATTGACAAGGAGGAGGCCAAAGAAGAGGAAGCACCTCAAGAACTAGATTCAAGGAAGTTTTCTGATCCTATACCTTTTATCCCAAATAGAATCTGATATCCGAAGAGATTTCAAAAGAAGAAATTAAATGATGAGTTTGTTAAATTTCTCGACCATTTTAAGAAACTTCACATTACTATTGCACTTGAATAGGTACCAAATTATGCGAAGTTTATGAAAGAAAATTTAGCAAACAAGTTGAAATTTGGTAAGGACGAGAGAGTGCAAAAGTGTAACGCCCGGCTTATTTAGGAGTTTAAATTTTAATTTTTGGAATTAAGAGGAATGATTTTTCATTGGATAAGTTAAATTTGAAAGTTAAATTGGAATATAGAATGAGAAAAAGGGTATAATTGGAACTTAATAAGTTGTTGAGGGCATTATGGTCTTTTAGAAGAAAAGATATTTTGATTTTTATTATTATTATTATTATTATTATTATTTAAAAAAAAAAAAAAAAAAAAAAAAATAATTTTCCTTTCTTCTTCCTCGCGAACGCTCCCCCTCCGTTTACTCTCTCTCTCTCTCTCTCTCTCTCTCTCTCTCTCTCTCTCTCTCTCTTCCCGCCGTTCTCCTTCCCTCTCCGACAGCTCTCCCTCTCCATCCTCCTTCTTCCGTCAGTCACGAGCTTCTCGTCGGAGCCGATTCTCGCCGCCGGCCATCTCCCTCAACCGAACGCCGACAGCACGAACCTCGCGGCACGACCGCCGCCCACCGCTGCCCGCCGCTGCTCGCGAACTCTCGCGCTGCACCGAAATCCCAGCCATCAGTCGGTCGAAGAGTCCGCCGGCTGCTTCTTCTTCTTCCTCGTCTTCTGCTAGTCCCGCCGGAAAACCCACGCAAGCCGCACGCTGCAAGTCTGAAGAACTCGCCGGTATCTTCTTCGTTTTCTTCCTCTGTCGACAGGCACAGCCGAAACCCCCCATCCATCTGTCTTTTCCCTCTTCCACGCGCCACCGTTCACCGGTTTTTGTAAGGGAAATTCAGATCGCGCCGGATCTGCGAGCAAACACCTCGAAACTCACCGAAAAACGATGCACGAAGCTCAGATCCGACCCGTCGAGACTGGATCTGTCTAAATCCGAAGTCCACGCGCCGTTTGGAAGCCTCACGCGCCGCCCACGCGCCGCCGCCGTGAAGCCCACGCGCCGCCGTGCTCCGGCCACGCGCCGCCGCTCGCCGGAGTTGGGTAAAAATTACCATTTGGTCCGTTTCGTCGAGTTAATAATGATAGAAGGTGTTTTAGCGTAATTCGGATGGTTTAAAACACGTTTAGAACACTTTTTAGGTGAATTGTCGAGGACCGAGGATCGTACTTCGAGTGGAAACTCAAGGAGCTTAATTACTAAGTGAAGAAAGGGAATTTTAGTAAGTAAAGACTTAAGGTAAGGGATCTCACATATTAAAGAAGTTTTCGAAACCTATAACGAGCTCTATGATTTCTTTGAAAGTTTATGTTTTCATGTTAAGTATTTAAGAAAGAAAGTGTATTATATGTATGTCTTTGAAATGCGATTGCTATGACTGATGCATTCATAACTATGTTCTAAAAACGAATGGGACCTCATGCATGTGTTGTGTTCATGAAAGGATTTATATAGGCTGTGACGATAATTCTCCCAAAAGTTTTATGTGGGTTTTGAGGGAACCCGAGTCTTCGGACTCTATATGCTCCCGGGGTTCGAGAGTGCCCCCACGACTGTAGCCGACGGGCTTGAGTCTTCGGACTCCACGATGGTAGCCTTCGGGCTGAGTCTTCGGACTCCATGATATATGTTAGCTTTCGAGCTTAACTCTCAGAGGTAGGGAGGACTCTATTAGACAGAAAACCTATGTCTTCGGACTATTCAGAGGCCCTCGGGAGAATTTAATCGTTCACAAGAGCTGCGAGGAAAAGTACATGGTTTATGAAAGGAATTTTAGGTCCCCTACTACAGCGATGATTTTATGATTTAAAATGACATGATGCATGTGATTGAAACTCTTATTTTAAAACTATGATGGACTTACTGAGTATTATTCGTTAATACTCACCCTTTTCCTTTTTAAAATGTTTTCAGGTAAGGCTAAGATCGGCCCTAGCGCGTGACCGGAGATCAGCTACTCGAGTCATGGGAGCCAACTGATCGCTATTCCGCTTCCTTATTGTTTCTAGATGTAAATAGAACTCATGTTAAGTTTTTAAATGCTAGGAGAATGTTTCAAAAGCTTTTAAACCTTTCTTTGTAAATCGTGCACGTGCATTTGATTTCTGCTGTTGAACCCTAGCATCATATTGAGAAGTTTGTTGGATGCTAGGAGGTTGTTTGAAATCTTAGAAGTGTGTTTTTCTATGTCTTATCAGGGTCAGAATTTTGGTTTTCGTGTAGTTACGCCGTTATGTTGCCGAAATTTTTGGTAATATAGCGACGTGACTTAGTAATGACTCTTAGGTAGCGTATTGAGCCTATAGGGTCGTTACAAAAAGAATGTGTAGTGCAGTGCTATCATTCAGAGGAAGCTACCACATAAAATGAACGGTCTAGGGAGTTCTACAATCCCTTGCGTTATTGGTAGTGTTTATTTTAAAAAAGCATTATGTGATTTAGGGGCGATTGATCGGTGTTACACGCAAGCGCACGCGATCGAAGTAATATAAAATGGTATCTGAGTACCAAGTATCGAATCCCACAGGGAACAGAGTAACAAAAATATTGTAAAGCAAAGTGTAAGGAAAATTGCAAATTGAAAACTAAAAATGAAAAAATAATGTTGGGATGGTGTGTTGGAAAAAGAAAAATTGCAGAATCTAAAAATGACAATAATTGAAATTACAAAATTGCAGAATTGAATTGCAGAATCTAATTGCAGAATTGAGAAATGGCAATATTAGATAGTAAACTAAAATTTCAAAAGGAATTTAGATAAAGATGGGGCTCAAGAATGTCATTGCCCTAAGTCATAATTGCAAGCCAAAATTGCAATTCTAACCTACTCCACACTCAATTGTAAACCAAAATTGCATCTCCTATTCACCTTGAATTTAGGTTTTTAAGAGGCTAAGTGAGAGACTTATATGTCTATAGTCCCTCTATCTTAGATCATTTGGCTCAACAATTTTATGGGTTTTGGAGTCCTTAATCCCTATGTCTAGGGTAAGGATTGGCTTATGTCTAAGCTCTTTTCTCCATTACTTGTGCGAAATCCGCTTATCACTAACCCCGTCGGTATTAGATCTAAGCTTGGGTTGCTACCCTAGTTGATCAAACTAGGATCTCAACGGAAATCTATTCAACACAAGCAAACAATTGAGATGTAGGCTTGGTTGTTATTGAAATTTAGGCTACATTTACTTCTTAGGGAATTCACATCCTTGAACACCCTAAGAAGTTTTAGCTCAAATTAAAGATAAAAATCTTACAACTAATTTTTGAAGGAAACATCATATTAGAGAAATTTTGAGTAAAATTGCTACTAATAATTAAAACTAAATACATTGATAAAATGCTTGGGCAAAAACATAATGCTAGACAATAGCTAAATAAGCCTCCAAAACCTCTCACTATGAATAGAAAATAAAAGGCAAATTGATATCAATTTCCAATCAAGACTTTAACTTTATGAAGAAATCAAATTGTGAATAACATAACAGTAACTTACTGCAAAACATAAAAGAAAAATAAAAAAAAAAAATAGAGGAAGAAAAACGTGACAGAAACCCACGATGAAAAACATCCAAAAACGTCTCCAAAACCCCGTCTTCTTCACTTGAATCGGACTGGAAAAATTAGAAGGGAAACAGAACTACATTGCAGCAGATTTTTGGTAAAAAAACAGAGGAAAAACACAGAAAAACAGAGGCAGAAAAACGTGACAAAAACCCACGAGCAAAGACTCCAAAAACGCCTCCCAATCGAATTGTGTTGCTCCTTCTCTTCTTCCCCTTTTATAGGCCTTCATTAGGGTTGAAGAATGCCCTAATTTCGTGCTTAAATTCCTCCAAATCGGGCTGTAATTGAAGATTTTCGGAATGGGTTTAATGCAGATTTTTTTTCCTTTTTTGAACTTTTCAACTGCTCCAGATTGCAGAATCGTGATTCTGCAATTTCCATATTCCCTGCTCCATAAACAATTGCAGAATCACGAATTTGCAATTTGATTTTGCAATTTCCATATTTCCTGCAAACAAGATTAATTTATTTAGAATTCTATCCCGAATGCCATCATTCTTATTTCTTTCTTAAATTGAAGCAATCTTTCGATTATTTTCAAATGATCTTAAGTCAAAACAAGAATATTTTAAGTAATTGAGAGTTAAATAAGCCTTAATTCTAAGGCTTATCAGCGATCATTAACTTGATGCCTCTCAATGTTTTTAGGAAGCTAGGTGCAAGGGAGCTTAAACCTACCACTATTGTACTTCAGTTGGTGGACCGTTCTTTGACGTACCCAAAAGGTATTTTAGAGGATGTTTTAGTTAAGGTTGATCGGTTTATTTTTGCTATAGACTTTGTGATTCTTGACATGGAGGAAGATGTCGAGTCCCTATTATTCTAGAGAGGCAATTCATGGCTACAAGACATACTCTGATCGAGGTAAACACAGGAACTCTGACTCTACGAGTGAACGATAAATAGGTAGTGTTCAACATATTTAAGGAATCGAAACACTTGAGGAGGTTAGTACATGTCGTATGATTGATATTGTGGACACTGTTGTCGATGAATGTTTAGAGTTAGTGTCTCCTGCTATTAAGTATGAGATTGGCATGTCTGATGTTTGTGGTGAATTGTGTGAGAATATAAATTTATAGCATGAATATTTTTATGATGATGTTGTTGAGGTACCCTTTAGGACACATAAGGAGGGGGCAATTATTTCTGAGTTTGTCTGTGCACAAGTTGACACGTCCTCCTGAATTGAAGCAATAGCCTGTTGGCCTACATTATGCTTTCTTAGGTGACTCTTTTACTTTTCCTATGATTATTTATGCTGAGTTGAATAAAGTAGAAGAGGAAAAATCGTTGAATGTGTTGCATGTGCATAGGTCTGCCTTAGGATGGTCTATCAGTGATATTAAAGCTATCAACCCCTCTATTGTTATGCATAAGATATTAATAGAGGATACCTTTACTCCCACTGTAGAGCATCAATGGAGACTTAACTCCACAATGAAGGAAGTGGTTAAAAACGAGGTGATGAAATTATTAGATGCATGAATCATATTTGCTATTTCTAATAGTTCTTAGGTTAGCCTTGTGCAGGGTGCACCTAAAAAATGAAGGATGACCGTAATGAAAAATGAGAAAGATGAAGCCATATCGACCCGAACAGTGACTGAATGGAATGTGTGCATTGACTACAAGAAGCTCAACAAAGCCACTAGAAAGGATCACTTTCCCCTACCTTTAGAAAATCAGATTCTGGACAGGTTAGTAGGTTATCCTTACTATTGTTTTCTTTATGGTTACTTAGGTTACAATCAGATGATGATAGCAATAGAATACCAGGAGAAGACGACATCCAAGTGCCCCTACCGTACATGCACCTTCAGGCGAATGCCATTCGAGTTGTGTAATGCACCTGCCACTTTTCAGCGATGTATGATGGCCATATTTCCAGACTTCATCGAGGAGATTATAGAGGTTTTTATGGATGATTTTAGTGGTATTGGTACTTCTTTCGATTCTTATTTGCATAATCTCTCTCGTGTGTTGCAGCGGTGTCAGAAAACTAACATTGTCCTTAACTGAGAGAAATGTCATTTCATGATAAAAGAAGGTGTAGTTCTTGGCCATAAGGTTTCTACAAAGGGGTTGTAGATGGATTGAGCTGAGATCTTAGCCATCGAGCAGCTACCACCACTAGTGAATTTTAAGGGAGTTCGTAGCTTTCTAAGACAAGCAGGGTTTTATCGTCATTTTATTTAGGATTTTTCTAAAATTACTAAACCCCTGTGTAATTTAATTGAGAAAGATGCTCCGTTTGTTTTTAATGATGATTGCATGCTAGCATTTAATGGTTTTTGTTTGTTTTTAAGTGTTCGCAATTAACTGCAAGTGTACGGTGTCAAGTTTCAATATAGTGATTTTCAATATCGAGCTATCGTCTCCACAGGGATTGGATTTGTTAGATTAATTAATTACCATAGTTACTCATGCCTAACTTTATTTAGAGAACCTAAACTTAGAGGGAAGTGAAAGTAAACTAAACCAATTATTTACAAAGGTTGGAGTCCCTTTAGAGAGATAAGTGAAGATTGCATTATATGAAGTGCAACTATGGATTTGATTAAAGAATTGGAGAACATGCAACAACCCTAAGCTAAGAATTACTAAAATATACAATTGACTCTCTCAATCCCAACTGAACTCATGCAAAGTAGTAAATCAACCTCTCGATCTATTTCTAGAACTAAACATGGCATCAAGGAATTCTTTAATGGCTTCTAGTATTAACCTACTCATTCTCATGCAATAGATTAATCCTAGTCATGCATTTAAGTTCTTTAATTAAATTAACTTTCTAAAGCTATATTTAATTCAACATGCAAAGCTATGGTCAACAGCTTAGAAATCGACTCAAGATGCATAAATGACATTACGATATTGTAGTCCCCTAAATTTGTCCGATAATTTTTTATCATCTTTATTTTTGTTAACTGTGTGTTTTTCCATAATTTAGAATTATTGTTGTCTTTTAAGAAAAATAAACAAAAAAAAGCAAACATTTTGATTGATTAATTTCCTTTCCTTTTCATACTTAATAAAAAATAAAATAAAAGATTTTTTTCCTCTTTTTTGTTGTAGAGAGAATAAAATTTTGAAAAGATTAACGATCAAATCTTTCTTCTTTGAAAAAATTATTTCATTTAACTAATTTTTGGAAGGAACCATTTTGGCCAAATATTCTTAAAATCAATTCAATCAATTAATATCATTTGTTCCTTTAAATTTTGGTTTGATTTTTATTTTTTCCTAAATGAGATTGATTTGGGACTTCTATAAATTGGAGGTAAAGACAAGCTTTGGGGAGGAGGCCATTTTCTTTTTTCCTTCATTTTCTCTCTCCCCACGTTTTCTCCCTCTTTTATTTTTTTTTTCTTTCCTTTACAACCACATTTTTCTCCTCCCACTCCAACAATTTCTTTTTCTCTCTCCCATATCTAAGGGCTCGTTTGATAATGTTCATATTTCCTGTTTCTTGTTCATGTTTCTCATTTTTCAAGAAACATACATGTTTGATAAACCATCCTGTTTCTTGTTTCTAAATTTTTTAGAAACGTTTCTAAAAAAATGGCAGTTTTTGAGAAACTTCAAAAAGTAGTTTCTCAAATTCTATTTCTGTTTTTTTTACAGGTTTCATGCATGTATTCATATTTCTCTTTTTACCCATCTCTCCTCTCTCTCTTCTCTCTCTTTTCCATTCTATTTTTTTAATACTTTTTAATCTTTTTGTTTTTTCTTCTTTTTTATTTTTATTTTTTGATTTATTTCTTTCTATTTGTTCTTTCTCTTTCATCATAATCTTTTTTCTTTTAATAGTTCATTATTTTTTTTTCTTTTTTCCATTTTCCATTTTACTTTTCTCTTTTCGTTTATGTTTTTCTCTTCTCTCTTATTTTCTTATTTTCTTTTACTTTACATTAATGAGTTTATAGTTATTATTTTCTATTTAATTCTCTATTATGTCCCTCTCTCCCTCTCTTTTTTTTTCCTCCTCCAACACATTCTCATTGTTTCGTTTACAATAAAAGCCGGCAAAGAAAACAAAACATTCACAACCACCTTTAATGGTGAGTTTTTCTTTCCCCAAATAGGACTTTTATTTCTATGTGTTTGCATATTATTGTTAGGTTTATTCTAGACTAATTTCATATATGCAATATGTATATTTGTAATATTGAAATTTCATGAATCATGGCTTAAATCCTTATTTGGTTAATTGATTTCACTAATTGTATTTCGATTTAATAGACGATTATGTATACTATGTCAAATTTCGTTAATGAGGTATTCTTGGTAATTTCTAATAATTGTATTATGGATTTTTGAGAAAACCTTTTAAATACCTTCCAATGACGGAACTCAAAATACTCGGGACGCCAATATTTCGGGTTCTTAAAGTGAGAAATCAATTTCTTGGGATACCAATATTTGATTTTAATTTGTGTCTTTTAAACAAACGTATTTAATAAAATTCTTTCATTT
This sequence comes from Trichosanthes truncata, assembly GCA_033996785.1. Lineage (NCBI taxonomy): Eukaryota > Viridiplantae > Streptophyta > Magnoliopsida > Cucurbitales > Cucurbitaceae > Trichosanthes > Trichosanthes truncata. Next base: position 13,725,177 of record MU867261.1, on the reverse strand, counting down.
TAAAAACAAAAAAAAATGTTTGATAAAATATCTTTTCCTAAATTAAGATATTCAATATATGTATATTGTGTATAAACCATAGATATTCTAGAGTCTTTGATTCAATAGCTCTAAAAAAAACTTTTCCAATGATAGAACTTTTAATTTTTGGAATGCCGACATTGTAAGATTCTTGAGGTGAAAAATCAAAATCTTAGGATGGCAAGATTTGATTTTTTATATGTTCTTAGCAATATATATATATATAAAACATTAAAAAAAATTTTTCTTTTTTTCATTTTTCCTTTATAAGAAAATTTTCTTTGTAAAATTTCTTTTTCATAAAAAGTAGTAAAAAACATATTTTCATAAAAAGCATTTCCATAAAAGACATTTCCTTCCAAAAATTTTTATTTTTTTTTATAAAAACTACAAAAAAAAAATATTTATAAAAGGAATTTATTTTAAAAGGAGACTTTGATTTTCTAAAATCATTTCATTGACTTCCTTGTCAAAATACAAAATAGAAATTTAAAAATTATTATTCCATAAAAAGTTCACTTTTTTTTAAAAATAGAAAATAATGAAGAGTTTACTTAAAAAGAATTCTTTTCTCACACATGTTTTTCAAATTAATAAATCAAATGTTTTTGTAAATTAAAAAAAAAAAAAACTTTCCTTTGATGGAAATTGGAAAATCAAGATGTTGATTCTCCAATAGTTTTGAGGTGATGAATTTATTTTGGGATGCCAAATTAAATTCAAATGAATTTTGAATGGCTTTATGCCACTCATAATTATTGTTAATTATCTAATTTAAGAATAGTGGTCAATAAAACATGAGAGATTTAAAAATTAAAATCAAAATATTTTTTTTCACAAATGTCGTTTTGTTTAAAAATAACACAAAAAAGTAAAATTTAGTTCATCGAAGGAGTGTTGTGGGGTGCTAATACCGTCCCCATACACAATTGACCCTCGAACCCAAAATCTTTTATTCGTAGATCATGTTAACACATTTTTGGTGCCCAACCACACCTATAAATCAAGGCTGGCGGCAACTCCATTTTCTTACTCTTGGTAACAAAGTTGGCCGCTCCGCTTCGCAAACCCATAGCAACAGCTTGGCGACTCTGCTGGGGAATTCAATTTTTAAGTGGGCCAATTTAATTTTTTTCTTGTGTTATTGTTTTTGTATATATGACCTTATGTATTGCATTTTTTTTTAATTTTGTAAACACACATGTACACAAGCTTTCTACCTGGGCTTTACCAGTAGGATTATAATCGAGGATGAGTAATGGCGACCTTTGTGGAGCTATGACACTCGTGTAGGCACATGAAAGGCCTCACTCAGGTCAACCTTATTCAGGATGCTAATAAGGGTGCCACAATTTTTCTTGTATAAAGAATAAATCGAGGACAACTTGGGGACCTTTATCCTTTAGACAGTACAGCTTCACCACAGGTGTTGTTATTTATATGTGTGCAAATGATTTATTATTCTTTTTTCTTTAATCTCATCATGTCTTTTTATATCTTTAATTATTGGTATACCTTTGTAAACATATCCATGGCGCTTTCCTCTTTCATATTTTGTTTTCTTGTTTTTTAAAGAAAAAAGAAAAAAAAACTTTATTATTTCTTCATCACATTCAATACATGCTCATCATTTGTTGTACAACATTTACAAAAAAAAAATTTTAAAAATTTTAAAAATTGAAAAAATATCTTTGATTATTGGCACACCTTCATAAACATATTCTTGGTGCTGTCCTTTTACTTTTTTTCCATATTTAGTTTTCTCAGTTTTTTTTCTTTTCTTTAACTTTTATTTTTGTTTCATCTTACATTCATTACATGGTCATCATTTGTTGCGCAAAATTTGTAAATATATATATATATATATATATATATTTTTTTTTTTAATTTGAAAAAAATAAACAAAAATTCAATCTTTATTACTTGAAATTTTGAATGGTTTCAGACAAACTAGATGTTGACATTGCAATGGAAAGAAAACTGATAATCACAATTGAAAGTCAGAAACTTATGCGTCAATGATGTCAAAACAGATGCAAGCAAAATGTGGGGACACTATTGAAGGATGTCTCAAATCAACCCACAGTGGCCAACATCTTCAGTCATGTTATTCCAAGCATGAGAAAGCAAAGAGTGCTTTGGGAGGGATTTACACCAGAGTAAAGGATGTCATTTGTGAAGAAATATAGATACGTAACAAGTCTTTATATATTTAGAGTGATGAAAATGCATTGGCAACCACATTATATTTTTGAGATCAAACTAACAAATGTTTTGTGTTCAATTCCCTTGACATGATGTCTATCATTGAAGAAAACTAGTAGTTGCTTTGAATGCCTGTAACGTTTGAAACAAAAGCTTATTTCTTCAACGAAAGGTTGATTGGCCAGAGAGCTTTTGCAAGGATTATCGATAATATAATTGCTGCTGATGTGGAGGATCAACTCAAGATTATGGGTAGAAGTGAAGGACTATCTTTATATTACCTCATAAACCTCGTTCCAATAGCATAAGGATAATGAATTAAGCTTTAAGTTCTTTGCACTACACATGTTTGGGTCAATCTTGTTCCCAATTCTCTGTGGACATATAGACGTGAAGGTCTCAAAATTATTCCATGAAATCGAATATGGCATTAATCTAATTTTACCTATCCTCGCAGAAACAATATGCTCATTAGATTTTTGTAAATACAAGGGAAATGTAGATTTATTGGTCCCACTTCTTTGTTGTACATTTGGCTAATGAGTTATTTCAGGCACCCACCTAAGTTTGGCCATCCATAAGTAAAATTCTCCAATTTGTGAAACACTACCATAAACCCTATGGTGGAATTTGGATAGTTGAGCACAAAGCAGACATGCTAGGAAGAGAATTGTGGATATCGTTCTTGAAGAACTTGAAAAGTGAAGACATAATATGGAGGGCTGTGTGGACACCTCTGCAACCAGTAATTTACAAATGCAGTAAATTTTAGAATGTTCCACTGTTAGGCCTTGGGGAGGTACTAGTTATGCATCCTTTAGTTCTACGCTAAACGTGGATAGAACAGTTCATCCCTGAGACACATGAGATGGGGAACCTTGATTTTGATTATGAGCAGGAGGATTCAGGGCAACAAATTTGCAGATGATAGAATCCTGAATAAATATAAAAAAAATAAACATTGAAAAGCATAGCAATGTCTCCACACCTGAATACAAGTCATGGTACAAAACTATTCAAACATCATACAAGAATGGAGAGGAATGGAGATCACTACTTCAAAAGGAGTATGCTGACGAAAGTATTGACTGGAAGGGCTGAAAACTTGTTGCTTCAACTGTAGAATGAGAGGTTACTTCAGGAAGCAAACTAGTAGAAACAATAGGCTATAGAGGTAGAAAGAAACTTGACCGATACAAGGAAGTTGTTGAAAACCCAAATTAAGCTTGAGGAAGAGGGTCAAGAGTTAGACTTTGAGAATAGACAGCTAGATAAAAATGTCAGAAAAATGAAAAAAAGATAAGGATGTTTAATAGAGTGCCCAAAAAGAAAAAGATTCATGAATTGCTGATTTAGAAAGCTGTATTGCTTCCATTTTGGAAACTCGCTTCTGAGTTAAATACAACGATCGATGCGTGAACTAAACAAGTTATTGAATTTGAGGAAATAATAGTGCATTGCATACGGTCAACGAAAGTACGGAGCATCAGATGCAAAAATGTCAAGGTTATGCGATGAAGATACTGTTAGAACATCGACAATTAAATGGAAAGTATGAGTCACTGTTGAGTAACCAAGCCAACTCGAAAAATCTTCTTCAAGAAAACTCGAGTTTAATCCAAAGTTGTAAAGACATGAGGGTCCAGATAAATAACGTTGGGAGAAAGGATAAAAGTCATGGCAAGAAGAGCTGGGGCATTTGCAGAGTATGCATCTGAACTTAGAACAGGCATTTCACCGTTGCAGTCTAATGAAGAGGAATTAAGAGAATTTTGTTGTTTTGTAAAGGGAATCATTCTACATATTACTCGTTTCTTTTAAAGCAATGACAATTCCTTTTGAGTGTTTTGGGTTTGATTTAGTATTTCGTTCAACTATTTCATTTCATAAAATTTGAAGTCTTTTGTTTCATTTTTGCACAACAATTTGAGCATAAAACATTTTTATCTCTTTCCATTTAGTGTTTGTTTTTCTTTAGTACTTCTAAGATTTAGGGTAGTCAAAAAGCCATTTTGTAAAAAAAAAAAAAAAACATAATCATTTTTTAGCAAAAATAAAACTCATGTATCATTGACTTGTACATATTTTGAAGTATAACTCTCATATTTCTAACAAAACCTTTGACTTTTTTTTTTTAAAAAAAAGAAATATTTCAAGGTAATGTTTTTGTAGCATAATTATTTATTAGCAAACAAAAAAAAATCATGCATCATTGACATGTACATATTTTGAGGTATAATTTTCGTGTTTTTGTTAGGATACAATCTTTTCTAAAAAAAAAAAAATCATGTATCATCGACTTGTATATATTTTAAAGTATAAATTTCATGTTTGAAACAAATTCTTTGACATTTTTTTAGAATCTTCTAGGTAATAAATTTAGATTTTTTTTTAAGGCCAATTAACTTAACTTCATTTTCCTTAACAGATAAATTTGAGGATCTAAATCATGTTTGAAAAAAAAATGGAGTCATTGTTTGAAGAAGAAGCAAAAAGAAAAAAAAAAAAGAGGAAAAAATGTGGATGTCATCATGAACTCACTCAACCTGCCTATCGAACTTTTGCTTGCAAGATCTCCATCTTGACCATTTTCTATCCAATATTTCATTAAACTTATACCTCACTACTCAATCCATCACCCAATATCTTCGACCCATCTTTATTTTCAGACCTAACACTATATTTCATACCATGCAGACTTGAGCTTTGAGCTAAACCAAGACTTTATTGGCCTATACTGTAACACAGTGAGGAAATTAGTTATTTTTCTCTTGGTCTATACCATAATGTTGATATAGTGGAGTAATTTGTTGCTTTCCTATCCTTACCCATATATTTGTCAACTTTGCAAAGCATGTGCTCATATGCTATTAGATGACTTTAAAAGTAATAAATAGTATTTATCTCTTGTTGGCAACATTTCAAAGTCGTGATGAGAGAATTGCAATTTGGTCTACTATTTGTGGTTCTCAAGTTTCTTAATGACAGACATAGTTCTTACTTTTCTTGTCATATTTGATTTATTGGAATAATGTGCTTCCATAGTTAAATATTCTCTTTTGTTCAATTATATTGTTCATCTTCCTTTGCATTAAAGTGAATCAATCCTATTTTCCATCTTCCTTGTTTAAAGTGAGTTGTCAATTTTACTGTTCATATTCCTTTGTTTAAAGTGAGTCAATCCTATTACTCAACTTCCCTTGATTAAAGTTAGTCAACTTTTTTTTCATCTTTTCCTAAATAAAGTGAGTCAATTTTTTAGGACAATAATTCTAAGGATTATATGTGCTAGTAATCTCAGAGCAGATCTCATTTGAAGAACAATACTCAAGTTCAAAATGTAGGCAGATAGTGAGTTCATAATCAGTTTGGGACTACCTTTGGAACAAAGAATTTTTGCTTGAAATATTAAGATAATGTGATGCATTTACTACAAAGAAAATTATCGAAGATCTCCAAAAGATGGAAGGAGAATGAAAAAAAAAAAGAAAAAAAAAAGGTAATCGTATCTTTTGAACCCTCAGTATACTTTTGCAAATCAGCTTTCCATATCATAAGAAATAAAATTTTGTCTTTGTCTTATAGAAGAATGAGGAATGAACAAATATTTGGTTGAAGACTGAAAATTAGAAAGTGCATGTGTCGAGGGGTCATGACAAAACATCCTAATTTTGTGACAATAGTGATAAGGTTTGACATTCACATTTGGTGATTTTCTCTCATGAAGTATATGTAGACCCAATTATCATTTCTCAAAGCAAGTATGATAGATAATAGTCCTTGCAAAAAAGAAAAAAAAAAAGAAAGAGAAAAGAAAAATAAAAGAAAAATAAAGAGGAAAATAAAGAAAATAAAGAAAATAAAGGACTAGCAAATGCGGAAATTATATTTGAGACTTTGCTACTACGCTCCTTTAACGTTGAAGCAAAGAGATAAAGGATGTTTATTGGAAATCCTCTTAATCTTTATAAAATTACCATGTCATGCATCTTTTACTCAGTTTGGCAACATGAAGACTCTTTTCTTCAAGTGGTGTGTGAAAGGCACATAGTCTAAAGAAATGTTATTAGAAATCTCTTTGAAGACGTCGAACATGACATGAGAAGAACGATACTCCTACATGACTATTTACTACTTGATACACTTAACTAGGACAGTGAAATATCGTCAAAGGCATAAGATTAATTGTTGCAATAGTCATGCCATCATCTCCAAGATCTCAACTGAGACAATATATAATTTCATACGAAAAGAAGCTCTCTCAAGGTTCGAAGTTAAGTGATTACTGACGAATTACATAGGCATGTCATTTCCAATAAGTTTCTCGAGAAACCATCTACTTGCTAACACACCTAACCAATCTATTGCAACATATAAGATAAATCTTGAGAAGCTATGCCATCGTGTCCTGGAGGAGTTGTCTAAAGAATGCTTTCACTTTAGCCTTCCTTTTGTCTATATCTCTCATTCTCTCACATTTGTTAACTCTTTAGTCCTTATTTGTTATCTTACGTACTTTATAGTCTTCATTTGTCAACTTTTATTTGTGTCTCATACTTCCTTTGTTCAAATGATACTTTGAGAAATGATAGTTCCTCATTCTCGTCTTCCACTTTTATCTTTGTCCGAAAAAATCCTTCTTATGTCTCTAACTTGAAAGTCACTCATTCAGTTTATTATCCTTTGAAGCATCATTCTCACCAGGCTTGTTGTTGAGTTTGTATAGTCAGACCAAATAAAATGATGCTATAGATTACTTTTATCAGTCAATCAAATAGCATATGAGACAATTTTAGCCAATCAAATCCCATCATGTCTACTGTGTTCTGCCAAGTTTATCCATTGGAGCATCATGACAACAACAAAACAAGTGCAATCATATCAAAATGAGGACATTCGCAAAATAAAAAAGAAAGAAAAAAAGAAAAAAAGAAGATACTTTCAGACAAGGACAAACCTATATTTCTCATGATTTAATATCACTTGGTAGCCTCTAAAGGAGTTAGAGGCTAAGTAAAGTTAGCTATCCAAAAAAAATAGAAGTAAAGCAAAACAAAATGAAAAAGCAAAAAATAGAATCCTCTTTATAAAGTATTTTTTTAATTGGTTTTCTTTTTAAAAAAAAGAGAAAAAAAATGTATACACAAATACTGGGGCAAATTACAGATGAGAGTCCTTATTTGAATGCATTTCATAAACACGTTTTGAAAAAAGGGGAAAAAACATATTGGATTATTTCTTGTCGCTAAAAAAAGCTTCTTTAGGAAGTTACTTTCTTTTGGAAATTGGATTTCTTTTTTTTTTTTAAAGGAATTTTTTTTAAGAAGTTACCCTTTTCAAAGATGTGTTTTAAGTAATCATGCATAAATACTGGGGTAGTTTGTAGGTGGTAGTCTTTTTCATAAGACGTTTGTCAAAACAAAAAAACTCATTCGTTCATAAGAAATTAAGTTATAGATGTTTTTGAAAAGTTCTCATTACACTTTATTTTTTATACTTTAACCATGTCATGAAGTGCTTGTTTCACCCCTGGCCTTTAACGTATTTGCTGTGAAGGTCTTTGCTGCAATGACACTTGCTTATCTTTACTTTAACCATGTCATGAGGTGCTTGTTTGACCCTCGCTCTTGACGTCTTTTCTACGGAGGTATTGTTTTACCCCTGGCCCCCAGTGTATCACTTTGCTACGATGACACTTGTTTATCCCTATTTTAACCATGTCATGAGGTGCTTGTTTGACCTCTGGCCCCCAACATATTACTTTGCTGCAATGACACTTGTTACTTTAACTAGTTTCAATATAGTGATTTTCAATATCGAGTTATCGTCTCCACAGGGATTGGATTTCTTAGATTCATTAAGTACCATAGTTACTTATGCCTAACTTTATTTAGAGAACCTAAACTTAGAGGGAAGCAAAAGTAAACTAAACCAATTATTTACAAAGGTTGGAGTCCCTTTAGAGAGATAAATGAAGATTGCATTATATGAAGTGCAACTATGAATTTGATTAAAGAATTGGAGAACATGCAACAACCCTAAGCTAAGAATTACTAAAATATACAATTGATTCTTTCAAGCCCAACTGAACTCATTCAAAGTAGTAAATCAACCTCTAGGTCTATTTCTAGAACTAAACATGGCATCAAGGAATTCTTTAATGGCTTCTAGTATTAACCTACTCATTCTCATGCAATAGATTAATCCTAGTCATGCATTTAAGTTCTTTAATTAAATTTACTTTCTCAAGCTATATTTAATTCAACATGCAAAGCTATGGCCAATAGCTTAGAAATCGACTCAAGATGCATAAATTACGTTACGATATTGTAGACTCCTAAATTTGTTCGATATTTTTTTATCATCTTTATTTTTGTTAATTGTGTGTTTTTCCATAATTTAGAATTATTATTGTCTCTTAAGAAATATAAACAAAAAAAAAGCAAACATTTTGATTGATTAATTTCCTTTCCTTTTCTTAGTTAATAAAAAATAAAATAAAAGATTTTTTCCTCTTTGTTGTAGAGAGAATAAAATTTTGAAAAGATTAACGATCAAATCTTTCTTGTATGGAAAAATTATTTCATTTAACTAATTTTTGGAAGGAACCATTTTGGCCAAATATATTCTTAAAATCAATTCAATCAATTAATATCATTTGTTACTTTAAATTTTGGTTTGATTTTTATTTTTTCCTAAATTAAATTGATTTGGGATTTCTATAAATTGGAGGTAAAGACAAGCTTTGGGGAGGAGGCCCTTTTCTTTTTTCCTTCATTTTCTCTCTCTCCCCACGTTTTCTCCCTCTCTACACCAACTCTCATATACTTTTTTTTTTCTCACACATTCCCCTATTTTTCTGTCACACCCCCTCCCAGCTCACTTGCCTAATCCTAGGAAGGAATGCGAAGACAGAGAATAGCGGCCCTCTTACTGCCACTCCCTGCCCAACCTAACATTAACCTGAAATTGTATACAACGAAGCATATATGAACTAGTAAAATTGAGCGCACAGTTGCACACCTGAATAAGATGCAATCATTTTTCCATACTAGGTTTTCATAACAAGTCATAACATACTTAAGTATTACACCCCGACTAGAATGCTTTTATTTCAAAACTATATACAGGTGGAAGTATATATACAAGGAGCTAAGTGGCGTGGTGGCAAACAGGTCTTGTCGAGGCTAAGCACCGGGAACTCGTTTGCTACCTGGGGAGAGAAAACATGTTGAAAACGTGAGCTGGGAAGCCCAGTGAGTGACTATTTAATAAGTTATGCATTCATAGGTAAAGTATCAAAAGTAATTAAACAATGTCGCCAAATTATAGGCTTTAAGCACCACGATAATCAATGCATCAAAACTCATGATAAAGAAAACTTGTAGCATGATACCCTAGCTATGGTAGAGTCCTCTCTAACCAACAACTTCAATACCTCTCTCTCGTGCACGTGGTATGCCATTTAGGCTCACTGGTCTCCCCTAATACCTTCTCCATGTCCTTCAGTATTGGGGTCAGACCAACTACCACCCGAATACCTTCTCACTGTCCTTCAGTATCGGGGGTCAAGTTTTCTCCCTCCCAAGTACCTTCTCCGTGTCCTTCAGTACCGGGGGTTAATAATATACGAGGGCATGCTTTAAATAGTTAGGAAACATGTTTTGGAATCACATTCAACAAGTTCTCAACATAAACACAAACTTTCATCATTAAACAAGCTTCCAACTTCAAGTGTAGTTCATCGTATGATTAAAAGAGAACTCATTAACCAAACTCATTTCGTGTTCTCAACGCATAAATTCTTTAAGATAGCCAAACCATCATACTTTAAGTTTCAAGCAATTCAAACATGTTTTAGAGTGGATTAATGCATGGTACTTCCAAGAAAAACCCTACTTCCAAACTTAGGTTTCATGCTTGAACGCGGAGTAACAAACTAGTTACAATTATGCTTAACTTTCAACACCGACATTTATTAGTAGGAATTCAATGAAAAATGAATATAACTTAGTTTAAGCATGCTTCAATATCCATCACTAGTAAGCTTTTGAATAAATAAAGATCAACGCATAGGTTTTCAAACAAAATTACTCACGAACACCGGAAGGCTCCCAAGGCTTATAAGCTTCTCCTATCTTCGTTTGCCCTGAAAATGAATTCCATAACATTAATCCCTTTTGCTACTTGGCCCAAAAATTGATCTAACTCAGTCACATAACTCATAGGATAGTAATTGCACACACTTGGCAATAGTGTATAACAAATTGGAACACAACTTCCTTAAGCTCTCTAGACCCCTCTGTTTTGAGCCAAAAATTACAGATTTGACTTCCAGCATGAGTTTCTCAAAATTTAGCAAAACAACCACCAAATTTTATTTGATAAACCTCAAGTACAACATCTTAGCTTACTTATCTCAAGGTTTCAGCTTCTAATTCCTCCTCAAAAGTTGAAAAGAAACTGATTTCTTCACACTGTTCTGCTACCCGAAAACTGTTAAATTCCAGGTTCAACTTTCAGCTTGGGTTCCTCAAAATTTAGCAAAACAACCACCTAATATTTTTTGATAAACCTCAAGTAAAACATATTAGATTACTTACCTCAAAGTCTCAGCTTCTAATTCCTCCTCAAGAGTTGAAAAGAAACTGATTTCTTCACACTGTTCTGCTACCCGAAAACTGTTAAATTCCAGGTTCAACTTTCAGCTTGGGTTCCTCAAAATTTAGCAAAACAACCACCTAATATTTTTTGATAAACCTCAATTAAAACATCTTAGCTTACTTACCTCAGAGTTTCAGCTTCTAATTCCTCCTCAAGAGTTCAAAAGAAACTGATTTCTTCACACTGTTCTGCTGGCCGAAAAACTGGGAACACCTCTCGGTTTTCTTACATTTTCACGACCTTATTCTTCATATTTTCTCACAAAATTTTCCAGACCTAATATTCATTCAATTTCTGAGATTTTGGCTCAAGAATCATCGAATTTGCTCAAGTGGATTGAGAGATATGACTGTTTTAAGTTTATCCACTTCCTAGAGCTTCCAGCTGTCTACTGCAGTCACAAGTGTTGGACAGCTCATCCTTCCACTATAACAAAAAAAATCTCCAACGAAAATGTAACTAAAATGATCAGCTCCTCCTTCTCTCTTTAGACTTTAAGCCCCTTTCAATCCACCTAAATTGTAAAGAAATTTTAACTAAATTAATTAGAAATTACAGCTTTTGTATTCAACACAACATACACCTAATGTGTACCCAACTTGCTCATGACCTTAACTTACTTCAACTCAACTTTTAATATGCTTATCCCAATGCGTAACCTGTCTCCTTGTGAAGCTTTGTGTACGTTAATATCCACAACTTAGGAGATTCCCAAATTCTACCACGACATCGTTTAGTGCAACCTATATCAATTTGCATATGTCAAAACATCATATATGAGCACAATATGAACAAAAGAGAGTTTAGGGCTTACAATTTCTCTCCCACAAAATCTTTTTTTTTTCTTTCCCTTTAATAGCCACATTTTTATCCTCCCACTCCAACAATTTCTTTTGCTCTCTCCCATCTCTAAATTTCTCTCTCTCCCTCTTTTTTTTTTTCTTTCTCGTCCTACACTTTCTCGTTGTTTCATTTACAATAAAAGTCGGCAAGGAAAACAAAACATTCACAACCTTCTTTAATGGTGAGTTTGTCTTATCCCAAATAGGACTCTTATCTCTATGTGTTTGCATATTATTGTTAGGTTTATTCTAGATTAATTTCATATATGCATTATGTATATTTGTATTGTTGAAATTTCATGAATCATGGCTTAAATCCTTATTTGGTTAATTGATTTCACTAATTGTATTCGATTTAATAGACGATTATGTATATTATGTCAAATTTCGTTAATGAGGTATTCTCGGTAATTTCTAATAATTATATTATGGATTTTTGAGAAAACCTTTTAAATACCTTCCAATGGCGAAACTCAAAATACTCGGGCGCCGATATTTTGGGTTCTTAAGGTGAGAAATCAATTTTTTGGGATGCCAAGATTTGATTTTAATATGTGTCTTTTAAACAAACGTATTTAATAAAATAATTTCATTTTAAAAACAAATTTTTTTTTTATAATATATCTTTTCCTAAATTAAGATTTTCAATATATATGTATATTGTGTATAAACCATAGATATTCTAGAGTCTTTGATTCAATAGCTCTAAAAAAAACTTTTCCAATGATAGAACTTTTAGTTTTTGGAATGCTGACATTGTAAGATTCTTGAAGTGAAAAATCAAAATCTTGGGATGGCAAGATTTGATTTTTTATATGTTCCTAACAAATATAATAATAATAATAAAAATATATAAAAAAAATTAAAAAGAATTGTTTTTCTTTTTCATTTTTCCTTTATAAGGAAATTTGCTTTGTAAAATTTCTTTTTCATAAAAAGTAGTAAAAAAACATATTTTCATAAAAAGCATTTTCATAAAAGACATTTTCCTTCCATTTTTTTATTTTTAAAAAGTAGAAAAAAAGATTTTTATAAAGTGCATTTTCGTAAAAGGATTTTTCTTTTAAAAGGAGACTTTGATTTTCTAAAATCATTTCATTGACTTCCTTTTCAAAGCACCAAATCAAAATTTAAAAGTTATTTTTCCATAAAAAGTTCATGTTTTTTTTAAATAGAAAATAATGAAGAGTTTCCTTAAAAATAATTATTTTCTCTCACATGTTTTCAAATTAATAAACTAAGTGATTTCTTAAATAAAAACAAAACAAAATAAAACAAAACAAAACCTTCCTTGGATGGAAATTGGAAAATCAAGATGTTGGTTCTCCAATAGTCTTGAGGTGATGAATTTATTTTGGGATGCCAAATTAAATTCAAATAAATTCTAAATGGCTTTATGCCACTCATAAATATTGTTCATTATCTAATTTCAGAACAGTGGTCAATAAAACATGAGCCATTTTTAAATCAAAATAAAAATCTTCTTTTCACAAATGTTGTTTTCTTTAAAAATAACACAAGTAAAATTCAGTTCATCAAACGAGTGTTGTGGGGTGCTAATACCTTCCCCATACACAATCGACCCCTGAACCCAAAATTTTTTATTCGCAGATCATCTTAACACATTTTGGGTGCCCAGTCACACCCTATAAATCAAGGCTAGTGGTGACTCTATTTTCCTACTTTTAGGAACAAAGTTTGCTGCTCCATGTCGCAAACCCGTAGCGACATATATAATACAAATAAAAAATGAAACATAGTTCAAAAGTATAATTGATAAGCCTTAGAATTAAGGCTTATTTAAGTCCCAATTGCTTAAAATATTTCTGTTTGTCCTAAGATTAATTGAAAATAGTGGAAGATTGCTTGAATTTAAGGAAGAATGAAATGTGATAGCAATTGGAAGAGAGTTCTAAGTAATGTGGTTCTTTTTGCAGGAATTTCGGAAATTGCCAAATCAAATTGCTAAATCGTTTTGTCAATCCTGGGCAGAGCATATATGGAAAATCTGTACCCGCGTGAATGATGAAACCCATAAATGGGAAGAGGAAATTTCGCACGAATCAAGGGAATTGGAGCATGATTTTTGGGCAATCTTCAACCCTAATGAAGGCCTATAAATGGGGAAGAAGAAGAGGAGCTATTAAGTGGATTTGGAGGTGAATTTAGAAGCAAATGTTCGTGGGTTTTCGCACCCTCTGTTTTCCGAATTTCTGCTGTTTTTTTTGGCCAAATTATTCAAGTTCCACCTCGGTTTTTCTTCAGTTTGTATTACAGAAGCATTGCTTGAACTTTTTCTATTCTCATTTGATGTATTTTGAATTAAGTTTGAGTTTAAATTCAAGTAAGATTGGTGGGTTTATTTCAATTTACGTTGCTCTGTTTTCTTGCTTCTTTTTATTCACAATTGGTTACTGTTTTTATTAATTCTTTTCTTGAGTTTTTATTTACACTTTTTGGGATTTTTTATTAATTGTTATTTTTACAATTGGATTTTTATTTAAACAACCTCTAGTCTTCAATTTGTTTTTATTGCTTTGTTTTTATTAATTGTTTTACTGTTTTTATTTACACTTTTTGGGATTTTTTTTTTATTCTGTCATTTACATTTTATTCAAGTTTCCATGAGTTGTTGGAGTATTTATAAGCTATAAAAATCAAAGGGAATAAGGAAGAAGATTGAAAATTCTTATTAAAGCACTTGACCCACTGTTTTTAATTTGAAGGTTTTAGAATTCCTTGAAATAATTGCCTAGATTTGTGTCAATGTTAATTACCATAGTTGTTTATTTAAGTAATATTAATTAGAATAGAATTTTGTGTTAATTAGCAATTTATTCAACTTTCTAATATGAATTTTTCATCAATTAGTTGTAAGATTTTTATCTTTAATTTGAGCTAAAACTTCTTAGGGGGTTCAAGGATGTGAATTCCCTAAGAAGTAAATGTAGCCAAAATTTCAATGAAAACCAAGCCTACATTTCAATTGTTTGCTTGTGTTGATTAAAATTCCGTTGAGATCCTAGATTGATCAACTAGGGTATCAACTCAAGCTTAGATCTAATACCGACGGGGTTAGTGATAAGCGGATTTCACACAAGTAATGGAGTAAAAGAGCTTAGACATAAGCCATTCCTTACCCTAGACATAGGGATTAAGGACTCCAAGACCCATAAAATTGTGAGCTAAAAATTATCTAAGATAGAGGGACTATAGACATATAGGTCTCTCACTTAGCCTCCTAAAAAACCCAATTTCGAGGTAAATAGGAGATGCAATTTTGGTTTACAATTGAGTGTGGAGTAGGTTGGAATTGCAATTTTGGTTGCAATTACGACTTAGGGCAATGACATTCTTGAGCCCCATCCTTTATCATTTCATTATCTAAGTTCATCCAATTTGCTATTTCATATTGCCAATTTAGATTCAGCAATTTAATTTTGCAATTTTTAGTCATTTCGCTCATTGCCAAATTAGAATCTGCAATTCAATTCTGCAATTTCTGTTATTTCCAACATTGTCATTTCTAGATTTAGCAATTGGATTTAGCAATTTCTGTTTTTCACCAACAACCTATCCCAACTTTATTTTTGCATTTTTACTTTTCAAACCCGCAATTTTCCTTACACTTTTGCAAAACAAAACCTTTGTTACTCTGTTCCCTGTGGGATTCGATACTTGGTACTCAGATACCAATTTATATTACTTCGATCGCATGTGCTTGCGTGTAACACCCGATCAATAATCATCCAAGAAACTAAAATACTCAAAATTACATCGAATGTTCAGTATAATAAAACCTAAAGTTTAAGAAACAAAGTAAAGGGAAAAGAGAAATAATGGACAATGCGTGTCAACACTCATTCCCGTTGTGATGTCCCAGGATCACGAGCCTTAAGTCTCCTCCTTAGCTCTCCAAAGTGCTCTTTAGGTCCCAAAATAGTGGTCCTTATCAAAATTAGGGTTCTAGGCTCTACCAAATAGCTCCCCAAATTCGTATGTCAAATTTCCTTTTTATAGAATTGGGATAATGTTGAGAACCTATAACAGTAGCATCTCAACCTTGTCGCAGCACCAAAAAATTATCTTTCAATCCTTAGCGTCTCAACGCTATATTATAGCATCTCGACACTACACATTCAGATTTTCTCACTTGTAACACTTCTTCCCTTAGCGTCTCAACGCTATATTATAGCATCTCGACACTACACATTCAGATTTTCTCACTTGTAACACTTCTTCTACTCATCTTCTTTGCTCCAAAGTGTGTCTTTAAGCAATAATTAAGCTTCAAATAGCTTCAAAATCCTAGTTTAGCTCAAATTGGCAAGAACATCTGCAAGAGGAATGTTAATATGCAGCTTTTTGAGCATATCTAAATATTCAGAAAATTGAGCATCCAATTTAACAATCTTAAACTGTTAGGGAAAAGGAAGCTCCTTGTAATGAAACGTAGGGCATCCACTATGCCTCCTTGGAGGGTTGATGTATGCTTCACAATCTACTGTTATGGACCTGGGTGCCTCGATCTCCTCCTCTCTCACCAATTCCTGGAACTCCTCTCTATTTAACTCCAGGAACATCTTCTTCAGCTCTCCATCTTTCTAGTTCATCTTTTTTTTTTTGTTTCTCAAACTTCTTATCTTCTTTCTTTTTATCTTTCATCTCATCTTTCTTTCTTGGCTCATGGGGGTTAGATTTATAACCAGGAATAAAAGGAAAAGAAGGGGAAGAAAGCTTTCATGATGTAGATTTTTCTACCATATCCTCTTCACTCTCAGTCTCTTCCTTCCCAGCTACTACCTTATTCACTAGCTCTCTTAGTTGAGTCCCACACCTTAGTGTAATCACTTTATACTGCTACCTTGGGTTAATCTTAGTATCACTCGAAAATTTTCCTTTTTGAAGCGTATCGACTGTGCTCGCTATTTATCCAATTTGAACCTTCCTTTTTTCAACATCGTGTTATGGCCACTCACAACTCTGGCCAAGGTAGTAATCGTTGTCTGCAGTTGTTGATTCACTCTCATTTGTTCCTTGATAAATGTACCCAACATCTCTTTTAGGTTAGGCTTCTTCTCTTGAGAAGATGATGTTGCAAACCCTTGTAGTGGCTGCAAAACATTCTTCTAGTTCACGTAAGAAAAAATTTTGTGATTACGCAAACCTGGGTGATTATAGTAGATTCTAGTTGTCCTGATAGCCAAATCCTCTGTTCTACACGTACTGACATTGCTCAATAGATTGATCATCTAAGCTCCTCAAATTTAACGTTGCAAGCAAGGTAATCGACGGTGTAGCTCCTATAGTAGACAATTTATTCAGAGTGTTAATCAAAGAAACCATTTGTGCCTTTAATGTAGTTGCCTTGTCCATCTTGTAGATTCCAGCAGCAGATTTTGAAGAAGAAGAAGAACAGTTTGATGGTCTTTGATAGCTTGTTGCGACCATTTTCGCAAGAAGAGCACGTGCCTCCTCCACTGCCTTCGCCATAAAGCTTCCTCATGCACTAGTATCAAGAATGATTTTAGTACTAGATGAAAGATCGTTATAAAAGAACTGTACTTGTAACTACTCTTGATACCCATGCTAAAGACATTTTCTCAACATCTCTTTACAGCGTTCCCAACTTTAATATAATTGCTCTCCATCAAGTTGGCTGAATGTACCAATCTCCGTGTGCAGCTTGGTAGTCATAGTTGGGGGAAAAACTTCGTTAAAAAGGCTCAAGTGAACTCGTCCCAGGTAGTTATGCTCCGAGGTTTTAGGTACTCAAGTTAGTCTTTCGCCTTGTCTTGTAATGAGAAAGGAAAAAGCCTTAGTCTAATAGCATTAGGGAAAAACTCTATTCAACTTAAGTCTACCCTGGATCTCTAGAAAAGATCTCAAGTGAGAATGTGGATCTTCTGATGGATAGCCTTTAAAAGAGTTATCCTGGGCCATTTGTATCATCCGGGTCTCTAGCTCGATGTTGTTTTCCTGAATGGGCACATAAACGATCCCAAAATGGTCCATCGAAAATACCAGCTGAAAATAGTCACGGATGGCTTTTTGTTCCTCCTCGAGTTGTCTTAGTTCAGCAATGACGAAGGTTTGGGCTTTTCTTTTCCTTTTTTAGTTGAATGCAAGTCATGTTGATTTCAAGATCTAAAGATAAAAGATTAGCATCCTTATCTCTTCACATGTACCAATGACCTTCAATAAACCAAAAAAATAAAACACAACAATAGAAAAGCAGCAAAAATAAAGAAAAAAACAACAAAAGAAAACTCTAAACTAATTTCTAACACTTTCTTCTCAGTATCAATCAATCAGAAGTTGCCAACTTCCTCGACAACGGTAAAAAAAATTATTTCCACATCACGCAAGCGCACGTGTTCAAGTAGTATAAAACGATATTCCTATCGAGTATCGAATCCATAGAGAGTTGTACTATAATATTTATAAGCCAGACCAAACTAAGGTTTGTAGTAAGAGTTGGTCGGGTCAAAGCATAGGGAATTAGGTTACTTTTTCTTAGTGCAAAGGATTTATCGAACGTAACGTATGGTTTTTATGCAATAGGTTAAATTGCACTTAATTTAAATGGCATAAATGTAAATAAAAGAAAAGGATGAAATTCAGACAAACCAGGCACCAATATGGGGTCACGTCGAGGTTTAATTGCGCAATGTCAATCATAGGTAACTATAATCAAATTCATATTAGATGCACTTAACCGGCTTTACCGATAAAGCCCTCAAAGCTCCTAATGGTCCCTTAAAACAACCAAATCAACCTATCATTTAGTCCTAGACTAACTCGATAGAGCTGGGCATGATAGCGTTCCATACTCCTCGAGCTAGCCACATTAAGTTCTAGGGATTAGTTAAGACGAATAAACTAACCTAGGTTGGCCTGCCTAAATCAATTTAACTGCTCTTTAACTCTTAAAACCTAACATGCAAATATGGTCTATGGAAATCATAAACTTGCTCATGCATCAGCCCTGTACTATTCAAGTTAAACACAAACTCTAGACAATTACGAATCTAAAATTATGTGCATAGCAAGGTAAACACATTCGACGCAAATAAGTTGTTAGGCTATTCTACAAACATGCTTAAGAATATAAAACAAAAAATTAAATATGCATTAATACTTAAATTAAGTACAAAACATTCAAAACATCATGACGTTAAAATATAAAACCCAACAATCTCCTTGAATTGGCATTTTCGCTTAGCCAGACATCGAAATCTCTAGCCATGAACCCGTAATTCTATCTAAACCTATCCTAAAAATAGCCAAAACACCTAAAAGTAGTAAATAGTAGAGAGAATAGCATACAAAACGGCTGCCAAAACGCATATAATGACCTAATTTGAAAAAAAAGAGCTTTTATATAAATTGACGTAGCATCGAGATGTTACAGGCAGCGTCTTGACACTACTGGCTTGAGCATAATGCTCCATATTGTCAAGGTAGTCTGCTCGATGCTCCACCTTTTCCATCAGCTACTATCTTTTGTGTCTAAATGCTGAGCGTTGAGACGCTTGGAATAACAACTCGACGCTCTTATCATGGGCACTTTAGTCACTTTGTTTCATCTTCTCACTCGATTGCTCAAATGACCTCCAATTTGCTCTGAATTGACTGAAAAGCTCCAAAATGCACCTTACGCTTAATAACCTACAAAATACGTAATAAATCTCATAAAATAGATACAAACTAGCATGGATTAGTAGAGTTATGATAGGATTTTTCTGGGCCTATCATGTACTTATGATCAGATTGATTATTGAAATTAATTGTGCTCAAAATTATTTAGAGAAAGTAATAAAATGGTATTTAGAAAATACTTAAAACTATAAAGTATGAAAATAAAGTGAGAACAATGAAGGAAAATGGCATTTAGGGGATTGGTTTCACTATTTGGACCATGTAAATATCTAATTAACCAAGTCAATTACTTACTTTTACAATTCAAAGGCCTAGAGATTCTAAGATCATAAATTCTCCTTTCGGTTTCCTTCAATTTTCTCTAATGAATCTAATTAACCCAGGTGTCCCTAGCACCAATTGATTTAACTATGTTATTCAGCCCTCGCATAATTAGCCTCACTTAATTTACGTTAGTCCTTTGTAACTTAGGTGAAAACTAATTGTCGTGCAAGACTAATTCTAGACATAACCTATGTTTTTCAAGTCCAATTAGGAAAACACAACATCTAAACTATGGTCGATAGCTTAGAAGCATTAAACACAACTTGCACAAAAGAATTGATAATTGTGACAATATAACATAAATTCAATTAAGCTAATACAATGGTCCACATAGATTCACCAAACCCCTAAACTAATGGATTTGGCTTCTAATATCCATTAACACAGTACAATAACCCATAATCATAGCCCTAATATAGATCGTAAAAATGGAAATTAAATAAAGAAGATCGATGATCCCGAGATTGTGACATTTTCATCGAACACCGTGCTCCACGAACCTCGATCCATGCTCTAAAACCTCCAAATAGGCCTTCACAGCTCCCAAAATGTCTAAAATCTAGAAAGAGGGTCTAAAGAACCCTGAATGTCTTCCTTCGTTCGAACAAGAAAGTAATTATTTTTTACCTGTAATTAGCATCTTGACATCGTTGAAATGGTGTCGTTCGACTTAAGCGTGCGAGGGTAGTGTTTCAACGTTATAGACGAAACGATGCTTCTTTGCATTTTCCAAGTGTAAAGACGCCACAGGGTAGCTTCATGATGATAGCTCTCGGGTCTTACAACAATTTTAGGCTATTTAGACACCCAACATGGCGTCTAGACAATTTAGCCTCATGTCCAACTTCCTCAAATGACTTCAATTCCATTCTCAGCCTCAAAATTTACTTCTTTCTTGTTCCAAGACACCAAAACTCTCTTAAATTCACCAAATCCTTTCGAATTGCTCGGTTCCTACAATTATGCACAAATTAACGTCAAAGCTCACATTTTTCAATATAGCACTAAATTAGTGCTATAAAAAACTTGAGCCTATAGAAGAGAAGAAAAACCTAATGATAGAAGGAACAGAGAATTCAAGATGCAAAAGGAAATGAAAATGAGAAGGAAGAGGAAACCCAAAGACCAGCTAAAAAACCAAATGTGAATACAAGTTTAGCAGGTACAGAGACCATGATTCAGCAGAATGACAAAGAAAGAAAAAGAAATAAGAACAAAGATGAAGCAATAGTGTAATCCACAAGAGCTGACACTCTTGCACAAAGGGCCATAACTCGTCCTCCTTATCCTTAGAGACTAAAGAAAAAGAACGATGATAACCAATTCAGAAATTTTTTGGAAGATGTTGTGCAAAAACTCACTACGTAAGCATACGCAATCGTAGGTAGTAAATGGTAAACAAGTTCAATCCCACAGGACTAATGTATGTGATAAGCCTTAGAATTAAGGCTTATTTAACTCCCAATTACTTAAAATATTATTGTTTTGTCTTAAGATCATTTGGAAATAGTTGAAAGTTACTTGAAAATAAGAAAAAAACTAAAAATGAAGGCAATTAGGATAAGATTCTAAAAAAGTTAAGCTTGTTTGCAGGAAATGCGGAAATTGCAATTTCGTGATTCTGCAATTTTTTCTGGAGTAGAAGAAAAATTCAAAAAAGGAAAAAAAATTGCATTTACCGATATCCGATAATCATCAATTCTTGCACGATTTGGGGGATTTTGAGCACGAAATTTGGGCATTATTTAACCCTAATGAAGGTCTATAAAAGGAGAGAAGATGAGTGAAGAAGAAGATCAGTTTTTAGAGACAACTTTATTCGTATTCGGAGAGAATTTTGGCTCGTGGGTTTTCCAACTCGAATCTCTGTTTTTCTACAGAATTTTGCAATGTTTTGTCGAGAGCTTCAACTTTTTGTCTTTACTTTACTGGAACTTTTTCTTGTATTCCCAAGAGTTGCTGGCAGTACAATCTTGTTCTTCATTCGAATTATGTTTTAATTAAGTTTTTGTTTTAATCCAGCCTCTATTTGTGAGTTTTTGTAGGTTTCTTCCTTATTAAATTTTTGCAATTCTGTTTTTACTCTAGTTGTCTAATCCGATTCAAGTGGTACTTGGATTGTTAAGACTAATCGTCTCCTAGAAATAGTGAAGGGATTGTGTCGATTGGAATGGAGTAAGGAATTGAAAAAGCGTATGTCAAATTCGTTTTCTATTAATTATGTTCTTGCAAGGAGTAATTATGTTATTTTTTGATTAATTTTCTTATTTAGAAAATCTCGATTGACAGTATTGTTTCTATTCAATTTAATTTTGCTCTCTTCAAAACATTCATACTGTTTATGTTCAGATGGAAGTTTGAATTTCTTTAGTGCCTCTATTGCTATTCAAATTGGAAATTTTGTGGGAAGACTTAATTGGATACTTGTCCAGAGAGGTGTTGAGTATTATTACCAAGGCATTCTGATTTACAAGCTGTTTAGGATAGAATTTATATTAATTCATTTAATTCTAGTTATCATTGAAATTTATTTAATTATCTAATATGAACTTTTCTTCAAAAATTAGTTGTGGGACTTTCACTTTCAATTTGAGCTAAACTTCTTAGGGTGTTCAAGAATGTGAATTCCCTAAGAAGTACTTATAGCCTAAATTTCAATAAAAACCAAGTCTACATCTCAATTGTTTGCCTGTGTTGAACAAATTTTCGTTGAGATCCTAGATTGATCAACTAGGGTAGCAACTTGTTACACCTATTTCTACATTTTGAAAAATATGTATATAATTGGAAAGTATGAAAATTGAGAAATTAAATATTTGGATATTTATGGTTTTGGTTGGAAGATAAGGATTGGTTCCTTTTTATTAATTAAATAATGGAAATTAAAGAAAGAGAAAGTGGGATAAATATAATTGTTTATTAAATAAAAACATGTGGCTTTATTAGTTATTGTTTAATAAAACAAAAATGAGGGCTTTTGTTGGAGAAGCTATTTCGTAAGGAGGAAAGTGAAGAAGATTGTGATTTTTGGGCTATTTTGAAGTGGAAAAAAAAATAAACAAAGAGAACCTCTCACAACCTTGGATTGAAGCTTTTGGTAAGCTTTCTAACTTTTGATTAAGGTTTCTCATGAGTTATAGAACCTATTTTGGTGGGTTTCCTTATGGGTTTTCTTCCTTTAGTTGGAAACTCCATAAACTAGCTTGAAAACTAAGGTGGTGGTGATGATTGAGTAAAAGAAGGAAATTTGATGAAAGTCATGAGTTTTATCAAAGTATGGATTGAAGGGGATTAGTTGTATGTAGAAATTGCAAACTTTTTAGGGAAAGAAAACCAATGAATTTATTCATGGAGAAGAAGAAATGAAAAGAATGAGATTTCTTATGGAGAAGGATTACAATGGAGTTTATTGGAAACTTTATTTTGGGTTATGGTCTCAATTTCTTGGTAATTTGAAGAGTAAAATGATGAAAAGAATTGTTAATTCTTGGGTTATGGAGAAATTTAAAGGCTTGGATAATTTAGTGTTGTTACACTTTAATTTGGCATTAAGAGGTTAGTAATATGTTGACAAATTATAATTTCAGGGCAAGCGGAGATTGGAACTATTTACGACCCAAACAAACCTCGTTCGTAGTAGTTGTGAGAGGTTATTTTATAAAGTATTTCAATTATTTTAGTAATTGATGAGATTTTATAAGATTTGAAATCAATTGAAATTAATATTAATGCAAAGGATTTAGTTATTTGAAAATTTGGAGGAAATTATGTGTATTTCACAAATTGTTTATTATTAAGATTGATGATTTACTAATTTGATAAGAAAGTGACATATGATCACTAAATTGAATTCATGATTTAGCATATTTGAATTTGAAGAGATTTATGTTTATTGAAATTTTAGCTACAATGACTTAATTATTTGAATTAATTAAGCTTATGAAAGGTGAATTTATGAAAATCTCTTGATTGTAGCCAATTGGCAAAAAGTTCAATTATTTGAGGTGAAATCAAGTATTTGTGAGTTTTAGAAATAACTTGATTTTTGAATCATGATTTTAGTTGATCTTTGACTTATGGCTTAAAGTTATGGAACCACAATTTGAGAATGTGTGGGGTTTGAGAAATTACGATGATTATTATATAGGAATTGTTTTCAAACCACTAGAGCTTATACCCATGGTTATTACCCGTATGCTATAAGAATGTGTTTCTATAGTATGCTAGTGTGCCAAGGCCGCAGGGGATGCAGGGGAATGCCGGGGCCATTAGGTGCCAAATCCGGATTCCGAATCCTGGTCCAAATCCTGGACCTGAGGCATTACAGATGTTAGAGTTTGTTTTACGTGCACGTATGACATAAATTTGCTCTGTTATGTATCTAGAGATTACTCGATGCATAGTATGGCAAGGATTGGGTACAAGGTTGGTGATGAGTTTTGTTGGCCTATTATTTTGTGCTTTCTTTAAAGAGTTATTGCTGCAAATCTCTATGATGTTTTATTTATCTTGTGTATTTATATTGTGCTTAGTATATAAAGTTTTATTGAACTTTGAATTCTTTTTTAATATAAAAGGTTTTTGTCGAGAGATTATTTTTCCTATTAACTTACCACTCACTGGGCTCTATTAGCTCATTCTTTCTTCCTAAATTTTTCCTCCAGGTAGCGATTGAGTTTCTAACCAGCCTACAGAAGTCGATATCTGCCACCGGACCTGATATTTTGCATACCATTTTGTATGTACATAAATACAAATGCTTCTTTTGTAACTAATGTGGCTAGTACGTTTTGAATGACTTAGCACCATTTTTGGGATTTCCATTGGTTTGTAATCTGAAACCCACATGTCTATCTACTTTTAAGTTCGTGGGATTGTGTTGAGTTTCTGAAATGGTGGTTGGAGTTTGAACATGTTAATTTTGCAGTGTATATATTTCTTTCAGGTGTGTTTACTCAGTTTTTAGGGGAAACTCTGCCGAAATTTTTATAAAATTTGGTGTTAACAAAGTTTTAGCTAGCCACTTGTGATTTTCAAAACTAAGATTTATTTTGTAAAGTTTGACATTGGATTCCATAGTTTAGTAGGGATCTAATGTTGGCACGCCACATCCTAGGTTGGTTAGGGTAATTTGGGGTGGAGTGTGTCACAACTCAAGCTTAGATCTAATACTGACGGAGTTAGTAATAAGCGGATTTTGCACAAGTGATGGAGAAAAGAGCATAGACATAAGCCATTTCTTTACCCTAGACATAGGGATTAAAGACTCCAAAATTCATAAAATTGTTGAGCCGAATTATCTAAGATAGAAGGACTATAGACATATAAGTCACTCACTTAGCCTCCGAAAAACCTAAATTCAAGGTAAATAGGAGAAGCAATTTTGGTTTACAATTAAGTGTAGAGTAGGTTGGAATGCAATTTTGGTTTGCAATTACGACTTGGGCAATGACATTCTTGAGCCGCATCTTTATCTAAAATTTCTTTTGCAATTTCATTTACTAAGTCTATCTATTTTGCTATCTAATATTGCCATTTCTCAATTATGCAATTCAATTATGCAATCTTTATCATTTCAATATTGCAATTTTGTGATTCTGCAATTTAGTTTTGCAATTTTTGTCACCTCAACTTGCAATTAGATTCTGCAATTATTTTGTTTTACCAACACACCACCAACATTGTTTTTGCAATTTTTAGTTTTAAGTTGCAATTTCCTTACATTTTGCATAGTGATAATTTTTGTTACATTGTTCCCTTGGGATTCAATACTTGGTACTCATATATCATTTTATATTACTTCGATCGCGTGCGATTGCGTGTACACAGATCAAGTTTTTGGCGCCATTGCCGGGGAATTGCAGTTTTAACAAAAATGTTGTTTAAGCAAAAATTGTAAGAGAAGATTGCAACAATTTCTCCTATTGCAGGAGGAGCCCGATTTCACTTGTTGAGGGAGAGAAATTCTAAGAGGAGAAAGACACAACATAGGGTTGATTGTTTGAGAAAATCCACGAGATGGAAGAAGACATCATTACAGCATTGAGCGCACAAGCTTCATCTTTTAGCTACATGATGGAAACTTTGATGATGGGAAATCCCATAGCTCCTTTTAACTCTATCTCTTCTATTTCTCGTGTTTATTGCAAAAGAAGTCATTTATCTGAAAATTATCCTTATAATTGTGATTCCTTATCTTATGGCTTTCTACCTAGCTTTGCAAATCAACATTAGTACCAGTGCTTCCACCAAGGGAAGATGATTCCAAAAGAGCTTAGCATCAAAGAACTCATGAGGGAATATAGAGCAAAGAATGATGTTGTAATGCAAAGTCAAGCCGTATCTCTACGAAATTTGGAGATCCATATTAAACAAATTGCAAATGAATTGGAGAATAGGTCCCAAGGAATCTTGTTCGAGGACATAGAGACTTCAAAACAAGAAGAAGAAAAATGTGAGGCGGTGACACTAACTAAATTGGAACATGAAGACCTTGAACTCCCAATAGAAGTAGAAAGCACTCCAACACTTGACATCATTAAGGAGCTAGAAGGGAGAGAAGAGACGAATGAAGAACCACCTCAAGAAGATAATGAACCACCAAAGGAAATTACAGTGAGCAATAGAATCGTAATTTCACAGCAATTGACATCCAAAGTGATCCCGACACTGGAATGCCCTGCTTTCACTTATTGTAGCTTGAATAAAATACTTAATGAAGAAACATGCAGAAAGGAGAGCATGAAGGATGGCAACATGCAGTATGTGACACGGATTACACCCACAATTTCTACTTCCAAAGACACATATACATCTTTTGAGTCATCAAAGTTTGTTGTGATCAAAGCACCTCAACGACGACTTAAATCTAGTCCGACATTGAGACCTAGGTGCAAAATGAAAGAACATAGTTGTGGTCTCCCCATTGGAATTGGATAAGTTACCTTGTCTTTCTTTTACGTAAAAATTTAAAAAAAAAGCAAAAAAAAAAAAAAAATTCAACTTTTGAAATTCCAATCTGAACGAAGAAGTTAATTCAAAAAAGCTCTGTCTAAGGAAAATTCTGTTGAGGTTGAGGTACGTAAGTAGACTACTAAGGGAACACCGAACACCTCTACATGGAGATTCACCTGGGACTTTGATGAATCAACTTTGAGTTCAAAAATTGAAATTCCAAAAAGTTAACTTTGCATTAAGAAAAACTGTGCAAATGTTTTGATGCTCTACTTTTGAATTTTAGGAAGTAATAAGAACAACAATCGCGAAAGCAAATTACAATTGTAGTTCTAGGAGAATTCTTTGTCAAGACTCCCAACAACCCCGAGGACAATAATGCCAACAAAAACAAATTTTTCTCTGTATATGGGAGTCTCTCTTTAACCTATCTTTCCAGCTTTGTTAATTGTTATGTTTTTAGTTTGAGGTTTAGTTAAGTTCTTTTATGCTTATTTAGTTTATTTTCTTTCATGAATTATAGAAAAAAAAATCTACACCTCGCACAAGCATGCCATAAAAATTATGTTCAAAACAAGTTTGTAAATTGTTTTATTTGGTGTTTTGTTAAAAATCTCTTAATGATGATACCTAGAGTTTTCTCAACTTTCAAGTTCTTTCACACACAACTTCAAGTTTTTAAGATCATAAAACTTGATAAATTCTTTTTCTCCATAAATATACGAACCTAAACTTCCTTTGTGTTTATCCCATCTAATGGACGTAGGAGAGTTTAGCTTCGATGCTTAGCATGTTAAGTAACCCAACTATGTACCCTAACCCCTGTTCTTCTAGTTTTTAGTCAATGGGGACATTGACCCATTTAAGTTTGGGGGGCGGGGGTGAGTTTTGTAATACTACTGTTGTAACATTATGTTGTTGTAATAGTATTTTGTTGTAATAGTACGTTGTTGTAACAGTATGTTGTTGTAATATTATGTTGTCGTTGTAACAACTGCTAGGACTAAGAAAAAATGATACTCCTCCTTTTAGAGTTAACTAAGTAACCAGAGGTAGTCATGCACCCATGATTTCCTTTACATGAAAGGTTAACTTAGGAAGCGAGTATGTGAAAACAGTGGTAGTAGTAATTTGTTCTCGTAGTCAACTACTTTCACCACAAAGTGTTAGTAAGTTGGAATGAAGGTACAAGTGACAGTAAGACTCTCATAAAAAAAAGCATTTCAAAGGAAAAAGAAAGTGAGGCCTAGCAGCAACTTTACATAAGTTTGGGGGAGAAAGAAAAATGCTTGTAATGTGAGTGAGCTTAGCTTGTTGAACAAAGAAGATCACCCTAGACTCTATGACTATGACTTAGGTAGGATAAACATAATAGGTGGGCTTGCATAAGAATGTTTTATCTTGAAAAAGAAAAGTAAAAGTTTTATGTTAGAAAATCATGGAATTGTGTAAAGTGTTAAAAGTTTGAGACCTCTCCTGAACAACATTTTCCTTTTTTTTTTTCTTCAAAAATACCATTTGAAATCATTTTGTGAAGTGTTTGCTTGTGTATGTTGCTATTTGTTTTCTAATTGCTTGAGGACAAGCAATATCTTAAGTTTGGGGGTGTGATAAGCCTTAGAATTAAGGCTTATTTAACTCTCAATTACTTAAAATATTCTTGTTTTATCTTAAGATCAATTGGAAATAGTTGAAAGTTGCTTGAAAATAATAAAGAAATAAGATTGAAGGTAATTAGGATAAGATTCTAAAAAAGTTAAGCTTGTTTGTAGAAAATGTGAAAATTGCAAAACCAAAATTGAATTTTCGTGATTCTGCAATTTTTTTCTAGAGCAACTGAAAACTTCCAAAAAGGAAAAAAAATTTGCATTTACCCATATCCGAAAATCATCAATTCTTGCACGATTTGGGGGATTTTGAGCACGAAATTTGGGCATTATTCAACCATAATGAAGGTCTATAAAAGGAGAGAAGATGAGTGAAGAAGAAGATCAGTTTTTAGAGGCAACTTCATTCGTATTTGGAGAGAATTTTGGCTCGTGGGTTTTCCCACTCGAAGCTCTGTTTTTCTGCAGAATTCTGCTCTGTTTTGCTAAGAGATTCATCTTTCTGTCTTTATTTTTCTGGAATTTTTTCTTGTATTACCAAGAGTTGCTGGCAGTACAATCTTGTTCTTCATTCGAATTCTGTTTTGCATTGAGTGTTTGTTTTAATCCAGCCTATGTTTTTGAGTTTTTGTAGGTTTCTTTCTTATTCAATTTTTGTAATTCTATTTTTACTCCAGTTGCCTAATCCGATTCAAGTGGTACTTGGATTGTTAAGACTAATCGTCTCCTAGAAATAGTGAAGGGATTGCATCGATTGGAATGGAGTAAGGAATTGGAAAAGCAGAGGTCAATTTCGTTTTCTATTAATTATGTTCTTGCAAGGAGTAATTCTATTATTTTTGGATTGATTTTCTTATTTAGAAAATCTCAGTTGACAGTATTGTTTCTATTCAATTTAATTTTGCTCTCTTGAAAACATTCATACCGTTTATGTTCAGATGCAAGTTTGAATTTCTTTAGTGCCCTCTATTGCTATTCAATTTGGAAATTTTGTGGGAAGACTTAATCGGGTACTTGTCCAGAGAGGTGTTGAATATTATTACCAAGGAATTCTTATTTACAAGCTGTTTAGGATAGAATTTATATTAATTCATTTAATTCTAGTTATCATTAGCAATTTATTTAATTCTCTAATATGAACTTTTCTTCAAAAATTAGTTGTGGGACTTTCACTTTCAATATGAGCTAAACTTCTTAGGGTGTTCAAGAATGTGAATTCCCTAATAAGTAATTGTAGCCTAAATTTCAATAAAAACCAAGCCTACATCTCAATTGTTTGCTTGTGTTGAACAAATTTTCATTGAGATCCTAGATTGTTCAACTAGGGTAGCAACTCAAGCTTAGATCTAATACTAACGGGGTTAATAATAAGCGAATTTCGCATAAGTGATGGAGAAAAGAACTTAGACATAAGCCAATTCTTTACCCTAGACATAGGGATTAAAGACTCCAAAACTCATAAAATTGTTGAGCTGAATTATCTAAATAGAGGGACTATAGACATATAAGTCACTCACTTAGCCTTCTAAAACCCTAAATTCAAGGTAAATAGGAGAAGCAATTTTGGTTTACAATTGAGTGTAGAGTAGGTTGGAATTGCAATTTTGGTTTGCAATTACGACTTAGGACAATGACATTCTTGAGCCCCATCTTTATCTAAAATTTATTTTGCAATTTCATTTACTAAGTCTATCTAGTTTTCTATCTAATATTGTCATTTCTCGATTCTGCAATTCAATTATGTAATCTTTATCATTTCAATATTGCAATTTTGTGATTTTGCAATTTAGTTTTGAAAATTTTGTCACTTCAACTTGCAATTATATTATCCAATTATTTTGTTTTACCAACACACCATCCCAACATTGTTTTTGCAATTTTTAGTGTTAAACTGCAATTTCCTTACATTTTGGTTAGCAATAATTTTTGTTACATTGTTCCCTTGGGATTCGATACTTGGTACTCACATACCATTTTATATTACTTCGATCACGTGCGCTTGCGTGTACACCGATCAGTATGCAAATTTGTTGACATTAAGCACAAACTCACTAATACAAAGCTAAACTAAACAAGGCCATTAAACCCATAAATTGGATAAAACTAGCATGAAAGCGACTAATAACACAAAAGAGACTTAAAAAATCAAATGTTGAATTTAAATAAACACGTAAGAGGCTGAAACACGGACTAAAATGATAAAATAGAGAGCTCAAATTTATGAAGTCAATGGCTGTGTTTGCCCAGTTAAGGTCAACAATGCTATAACATTAGACACCATAATGTTATACAAAAGAGAAAATTTAAATGAAACCGACCTGACAACTTCTATAACACGTTTTCTTGCCTTTAACACTAAGTTAAACACATGTCTATGAAAACCCAATGCTAATGAATACTAATAAGATCCAAATTCTCCAAAATCACAAGCTTAGAATGTATGTCTACACCCTACAACTTCTACCCCTTAAGGAGAAATTACTTGCTCCATTTGTGCTAATCTACTAACTCCTAACTCTTTCAGTATTAAGAACTAGCTTGTGTCTTACGTACGGTGATCAAACTCAAATAAGAACTTGCAAGAAACACCACAAATGAGTATATAACTTCATAAAAGTTCATTGAATCAAAAGAGTTGAAATAATTTTTTCAATCCTTAAATTTTAGCCTTAAAAAGACTTTGCCCATAACTTTAAAGCATAAAATAAACCAATAGAATTCAAAAACAACAAACATCTTGAGCTTAATCTAAGATTTGCACCAAAATGGCTATAAAAGTATGTTAACCTGGTTTAATGCTTAAAATCACTAAGAGCAATACAGAATCAACAAGCTATAATGTAAAACTAGAAAGAAGATGAGGACGAAAGAGTGTAGGAGAATGGAGCTTCTTCTTCTCTTCTATGACAACATGAAAAACTGCAGCCTCCCTCCTTCCTTTTTCGTTGTTTTGGCCCCCTTCCTTTTTTGGTTACTCTCCTCTCTTTCATGATGGCTTTATTTTTCTTCTTTTCCCTTAAGGTTTGATTTTGCTCTCTCTCTCTCTCCACGTGGTTGCTTTCTATTTTTCCATCTTTTAATAATTGTTGACTCCCACGCTGATGAAAGATTTAGATTTTGCGTAAAATTCTATTTCCAGAAATGTCGTTTGCAATACTATAGCATTGGTGACCTAAATAGTTTGCCACCTCACAAAAGTTGGGCCCAAAAGCCCAACAACACAAAATTGCTTCACCCAACTTTAAATTCGGGAATACCTACCCAAATAAGAGAGAACCTAACTAAAATAAAGGAAGAATAGATGACTTTTTAATCCGCAAGCTCGATTACTAAAGTAAACAATAAAGAGTCACAAAATTGATGAGGGAGAGAAGATAATTTGACTATTAACTAGATCTAAGAATGAAAATGCAATAATTTACTTCCATTTCATGGGAATATCAGAAGTATTGAAGTAGTTTCATATCAACATTCTTCTAGTGGAAGCATTAGAATAGATTCCTAGTTATGTGAAATTTCTTAAACATGAATACTACGAAGAGACTGTTGGGAGAATTTGAGATGGTAGTGCTGAGATATGAATGCACTGCCATGGTGAATAAAATAATCTTGTTGAAATTGAAAGATCCAGGAAGCTTCATGATTCCATGCTCAAGTGGAGGAAAACACGTGGCAACAACACTATGTGATCTAAGAGCCAACATCAATTTAATGCCTCTATCAATTTTCAAGCAATAAAGCATTGGGCAAGAGGGGCCAACAACCGCAACTCTACAACTGGCTGACAAATCGGTAATTTATTGAGAAGGTAAAATTGAATATGTTCTAGTGAGTGTCGACATATTTATTTTTCCTGTAGACTTCCTAGTCCTGGATTACGAAGCAGATCAAGAAGTTCTACTCATTTTGAGTCAACCATTCTTAGGTACCAGTGGAGCATTGATTGTTGTTCAGAAGGGGGAGTTGACCATGAGAGTGGATGACAAAAATGTCAAGTTCAATGTATTTAGATCACTACACTTGGAAGACAAGGTAGGTGAATGTACAACTAGATGTGCGGTAGAAGCAAAGGAAGAGAAGGTTGAAATACTAATAAAAGAAGATAAAATAGCAATGCATTCAAGAGATGAAAGGCAGACACTGAAATAAATTCTCAAGTTAGAAGAGCAACTGCAGGTAAGAGAATTATTCAAAAAGAGTTTTAACAAATTGTTATGTGTGCATATAAGAAATTCTCAAGTCAAAAGAGCAAGGCGTAGGCGAATAAATGGAGTAGAAAATAGTAGTCTTCAAGAAGAAAGGACAGAAAGGAGCAGCCGAATTGGGTGTTGAACCTCAATCTCCCTAGCGCATTTGAGAAGAATGAAGAAAGCCTCAAGCCATCTACTGAAGAACGAAATGAAAGAGGCCAAAGTACTAGGGAGTAGTGTAGTTTTGTTATTGCTTTTTGTTTTGTTTTACTTGTTAGTTTATCTAACTAAAACCTTAGGTTACCTTTGGTAGTTTAGTTCAATTCTAGGTTTTTGATAACTTGCAGAAATTCAAGTTATTCTATCTCATAAATAGATTAATCTTATTTTGAGAGAATCGTTTTATGCGTCTATTGATCATATTAGTATGAATTTATGCCAAGTTAATCGAAGAGGTTATATGCGTTGAACATTCAGAGAATTTGAGAACTTATGCTTCGATGATTTAAAAGTTATTAATTTTCTATTTTATGATTGTAGGGCCATTCATGCAAAGAGGAGACCATAAGCAATCCTAGATGCACCTTGTGATGAAAAAGACGTAGAAGCTTCAGCGCATGAAGAGTTGTTAGAATGAGAATAATATGTTATCAAATGAGGACCACAGTCAATTAGAATGTGAAAGAAATTTTGTTTCATAACTGTTAGGGAATCTAACTGACCACGTGTCAACATTCTGATTGGCTGAAAGCTTCTATTTAAACTGAAGTGTAGACGATCGAAGGCTCCCTCTCTCACTTATTCTCTCTTCTTCCCGCTATAATTCTTAGCTCTCTTCCACAATTTTTTTGGCTTTGAGTTTCTTCTTTCAATTTCTCTTAGAATCTTTGTTAGGGTAGATTAGAGGTTTTCCAGATTATAGTTTTTGGAGTTTTGTTTTGCGATTTCTCTTGTTGTTTTGATATTCGGTGCGTGAATGATAGCATGTAGTTATGCTATCTTAATTCCTATTATTTTAGCTAGTTTCATGCTTAAAATGTGAGATTTTATGTCTATTTCTGTTAATTTTGTAGAAATCGAGCTTGAGAAGCAAAACCAAGTGTTCAAGAGTATTTTGGTGATTTTAGGTCTCATTTGTGCCATTTTGTAGATCCAAGAAAAGAAGAGATAAAGAATGAAGTGTTTAGAATATGAGAGAATGTTGAGACGCTGTCGAGAGTGTCTCTATGCTATGTTGCAAATCAATTTGGAAACAAAATATGAGAAGATAGCGTTGAGATACTATCCATAGTGTCTCAATGCCACCAAGAAAGCTTGCAACGCTAGCCTCAACGTTTAAAACACGCAGAAGACGTCTGTAACATCTTATAACGTCTGAACGCTGGCGACGAATGCTCAACTGAAACGATGTAGTTTTGGCAGCGTTGAGATGCTGCTTATAGTGTCTAAACGCTGTCACGATAGAGGTTATATATTCATCTTTCTCTCTTCGTCCAAAGGGAGGCCATTCCAAGGGTTTTCACCCATAATCTCAATAAT
The DNA here is from genome assembly GCA_033996785.1 of Trichosanthes truncata. Classification (NCBI taxonomy): domain Eukaryota; kingdom Viridiplantae; phylum Streptophyta; class Magnoliopsida; order Cucurbitales; family Cucurbitaceae; genus Trichosanthes; species Trichosanthes truncata. Next base: position 13,691,169 of record MU867261.1, on the reverse strand, counting down.
AGAGCATAATTGATGGGGGTTTTAGAGGTTTTTAGAGCGGAATTGAAGATTTTGGAGCTCGGGTTTGTGGTAGATTTCCTCGGTAACGAGGGATCGACATCGACCTAAGCATATCCTTCCCTTTTCCTTTATTTTCAGTATTTAGATTAGGTTGTAATTAGGGATTTGTGGTTGTAATTGATTGATTTTGTTTATCTTGTCCCTAATTACTTGGAATTTATTGTATTGAATTGAATTGAATGCTTAATTGTTGAAAATTTTGATTAATTGCGTAGTTAATTGATGATTATTACTATTTGGCTCTTGAATCATTCATGGATTTAGGACTTAATGCTTTTAATTACTGTCCTTTGGTTAATTGAATTAGTCTACGTTGAGCTCGAAAGAGGAAACTTAGTTAGGTTTAAAAAGTAACAATTAAGTAGCTACTTGAGTGACAACAAGACTTGTGGTTAATTAACTGTAGTTGTAAAGAAGATTAATTCATAGAGCATTGTTGCGCTTTTTAAGCACCTTGCAGTTAACCTTAAGCATTGTTGGATTTTTAGATTAATTAAGTACCATAGTTACTTATGCCTAACTTTATTTAGAGAACAAAAACTTAGAGAGAAGCGAAAGTAAACTAAACTAATTATTTACAAGGTTGGAGTCCATTTAGAGATATAAGTGAAGATTGCATTATATGAAGTGCACCTATGAATATGATTAAAGAATTAGAGAAAATGCAATAACCCTAAGCCAATAATTACTAAAATATGCAATTGACTCTCTCAAGCCCAATTGAACTCATGTAAAGTAGTAAATCAACCTCTCGGTCTATTTCTACAACTAAACATGGCATTAAGGAATTCTTTAATGGGTTATAGTATTAACCTACTCATTGTCATGGAATAGATTAATCCTAGTCATGCATCTAAGTTCCTTAATTAAATTTACTTTTTGAAGTTAAATTTAATTCAACATACAAAGTTGTGGCCAAACACTTAGAAAATCGACTCAAGATGCATAAATGGTGTTAAGATACAATACATAAAAAAATCAAACATAGTTAAGAAGTACAATTATCCAAGAGTCTAAAATACTCAAAATTACATCAAATGTTCAGTGTAATAAATCCTAAAGTTCAAGAAACAAAGTAAAAAGAAAAGAGAAAAATTGGACCACGCGTGCCAACACTCATTCCCGTTGTGATATCCTGCGATCTCGAGCCTTGTGTCTCTTCCTTAACTCTCCAAAGTGCTCTATACATCCCAAAACAAATGCTCCTTATCGAAATTTGGATTATAGGCTCTCAAAAACGACTCTCCAAATCCGTAGCTTAAATTTTCTTTTTATAAAATCGGAACATCATTGAGAGCGTGTAATAGTAGAGTCTCAACGCTGCATAGTGCCAAAACCCTGTAATAGCAGCATCTCAACTGTAAGCCCTAAACTCTCTTTTAATCTTATTACATTTATACATGAAGTTTGATACACGTAAATTGGTATAGGTTGCACTGAAGGAATGCAGTGGTTGAATTTGGAAATTTCCTAAGTTGTGGATTATAACGTGCACAAAGCTTCATAAGGAGACAAGTTAGGCATTGAGATAATCATAGTAAGAGTTGAGTTGAAGTAAGTTAAGGTAATGAGCAAGTTGAGTATACATTGGGTGTATTATGTGTTGAATGCAAAAGCTTTAATTTCTAATTAAATTAGCTAAAGTTTGTTTATGGATTAGGAAGATTTAATAGGACTTAAGGTCTAAAAGAGGAAGTAGGAGCTGGCCAATGAGTATGACTCATGGATTGATCAAGTAGGAGCTGTCCAATGTGCATGATTCACGGATTGTTGAAGTAGGAGCTGTCCATTCCTTGTGAATTCAATAGGCAGCTGGAAGGGGTCAACTTCAAATGGTCATATCTCTCAATCCACTTAAGCAAATTCGATGATTCTTGAGCCAAAATCTCATAAATTGAATGAAGAATTTATCTGGAAAGTTTTGTGAGAAAATACGAAGAGTAAGGTCGTGAAAAAGTAAGAAAACTGAGAGGTGTTCCAGTTTCTTGGCCAGCAGAACAGGGTGAGGAAATCTGAAGATTTAGAGCTCATGAGGACGAATTAGAAGCTCAAATTTTGAGGGCAAACGAAGATAGGCGAAGCTTATAAGCCTTGGGAGATTTCTGGTGATTGTGAGTGACTTTGTTTGAAAACCTATGCTTTGATCTTTATTCAAAAGCTTACTAGTTATGGATATTGAAGCATGATTAATCTAATTTATATTCATGTTTCATTGAACTCCTATTCATAAATGAAAGTTAAGCATAATTGTAACTAGTTGTTACTCCGAGTTCAAGCATGACAGTCAACATTTGGAAGCTTGTTTAAAATGAAAGTTTGTGTTTATGTTGAGAACTTTCTGAATGGGATTCCAAACTATGTATCTAAATATTTTAAGCATGCCTAGCATATTACTAACCCCCGGTACTGAAGGACACAGAGAAGGTACCTAGGGGAGAGAGAGAAAACCTGACCCCCGATACTGAAGGACAGTGAGAAGGTATTCGGGTGGTAGTTGATCTGGCCCCAATACTTAAGGACATGGAGAAGGTATTAGGGGAGACCAATGAGCTTAAATGACATTCCACGTGCACGTGAGAGAGATATTGGAGCTGTTGGTTTAGAGAGAACTCTGCCACAGCTAGGGTTTGGAAGGGCACCATGCTACAAATTTTCTTTATTATGAGTTCTTATGCATTATTTTTCATGGTGCTTAAATCTTGTAAATTGGCATTCTTGTTGAAGTACTTTTGATACTTTATCTTTGAATGCATATTCTAATAAAGTAGTCACTCACTGGGTTTCCCAGCTCACGTTTTCAACATGTTTTCTCTTCCCAGGTAGCAAACGAGTTCCCGGTGCTTAGCCTCATCAAGACCTGTTTGCCACCACGCCTCTTTAGCTCCTTGTATGTATCTTCTACATGTATATAGTTTTGAAATAAAAGCATTCTAGCTGGGTTGTAATAGACTTAAGTATGTTATGACTTAGTATGCATACTTCGTATGAGGGACTAAATGTATCTTGCTCATGTGTGCAATTGTGTGCTCAATTTTACTTGTTCATACATATTGCGTTGTGTACAGTTCCAGGTGGATGTTAGGTTGGGCTGGGAGTGCTAGTAAGAGGGCTAGTATTCTCTGTCTTCACATTCCTTCCTAGGTTAGGCAAGTGAGCCTGGAGGGGGTGTGACATCAACCCTTTCGAAGCACAAAAAATTGTCTTGCAATTCGTAGCGTCTCAATGTTATATTATATCATCTCAACGCTATACCCTTAGATTTTTTCACTCGTAACACTTCTTTTACTTATCATCTTTGTTCCAAAGTGTCTTTAAGCTCTAATTAAGCTCCAAATAGCTCCAAAAGCCTAATTTAGCTCCAAGTGCTCAATATCTACAAAATATATAAATAAATGCATGAAAGCTCACTATAAGCATCAAAACCAACACCAATGTTAGCCTACAAATAGCATACTTTTTTATGCTATCAAGCACTGATTAATTGATTAGTTTTCACTACAAGATTTTTGGCTTTTTCCGACGACAAACATCATAGGTAGAAGTGAGAAAAACGTCGATACAGGCTCTCCCGATGTTCAATTTGGCGTCGAGAAGTTCATCAGCATAGAACAGTTGACAGAGGATCTACCAACGCCATATGTTTAAGTGTCGATAGATCCTCTATTGAGCAAATTGTCGACGCCATTAAATGCGTCAGTAGATCCTACTTTTACAGACGCCATATGTTGTGGCGTTGGCAGATCCTTTACCGAGAGAAAATGTCGAAGCCTTGAAATGGCGTCAACAGATCCCTCTGTGGCGTAGACAGAGTCTGCGGTGTGGAAAATTTATTTTTTTCTATTGATTTAAATTTAGATCTCCAAAGTTTTTTTTTTATTCAAATCTTGTTGTACCTGAACAAATGTATACAAAATAAAATATATTCTTAATTTCATTCAAAATATAATTTATATTAATTGAACAAATCCAAATATTGTTCTGACAAATGTCTTCAATCATCCTAAATATTTTCATTGAAAGTTGGAAATTACATAAAGTAGATAAGGAAAAAAAAAGATGCACTCGTAGATGCATCCTACATGTCTCTGGCATAATCTTGCTTGTTCAACGATCTTGATGCACCTAAAAAATAAATTTTAATTATGTTAAAGACTAATTCAACAATTCAAAATTATTGAACAAAATTAATTTATCAAAACTTAGAGAACATCCAAATAAACAGAAAATACCTTAAAAGTTTTTAAGCATTTGAACTAATGATCAGAGTACATGCAAGTGCACGCAATCAAAGTAATAATAAAATGGTATGTGAGTACCAAGTATCGAATCCCAAGGGAAGCATATATGGAACTTCTTTTTAAAGCTAATTAACTATTAAGCATACTCAAAATTAGAATTATTTCGGGCCCAAACTAAAAGAACGATGCTTAAGAATTTAAGGGAAGAATTTAAACTAACTAGGAAACCAATATAAAGAGTTGGAGATACCAAATTAAGGGATTGTTTAGGGAATCGAGCACAATTTAGGATGGACTTATGGCAATTGAATCTTACAGTTAATTAAACAAGCTTAATTTCACAAATCTAGAGCAAAACTGGTCGAAATCTCCAGTCGGTCTCATTCGAACATGATTAATATCGCTTGCCTAAGTGTCCTTAGCGCTAATTGATTAATTAGTTGGAATAAGCTAACTCATAATTAGCCTCACCGTCAATTGTTACTCTTATGTCACATCGGCAAGTTAAGGGTATTAATTGTATTAATTCAGTCCTAATTTCCTTTGTGGAGCTCAATTAAGACTAAGTACAATAAATATTGGCCAAATGAATAGAAGTATTAAGAACAATTCAATTAAATGCAATTAAGCAAGTAACTGAAAGTCAATGATCGCAATTAAACCATAAATTCAATCTTGAATGTACTATTAACCCCTAAACAAGTAAATTTAGCCCATAAATGTCATTACAACAGCACAGTACAACATCCTAAAGTCCCTAGATGCATAAAATAGAGAGAAGATAAGGGGAAGAAGACCGTCGTTGTCGAATTCTTGACTCTCGCCTCCAATTCTGCAATCTCGAGCCTTGAACACTGCTCTCGAACACTCCGTCTCGACCTCCACAGGTCCCAAGGAGGCAAGTTATCAAAATTAGTACTAAACCCCCCCAAAAGGTCTCTCCCAATTCAAAAACGAAGCGAAGAATAAATAGTATAAATCACGACAGCGTTGCAACACTATCCCAAAACGATGGCATTTTCGCAAGTGTACATATGCAGCATTACAACACTGTTAATAGCCTTGCAATGCTTCAGACGTAGCTCCACATTCCACTGTGTTGCAACGCTAGCTCTTAGGTTTGCACACCAAATTATGGCGTTGCAACGCGTTCTCTCGGCCCCAACACCTTGTTCTTCTACTATTTTTGTCTTTAGCTCCTCCAAAAGCTCTAATTATACTCCATTTTCAACATAAAGCTCCAAAATTGCAATTTCCACTTGGAATTGCTCGAATTCCTAAAATCAACAATTAATTAACGTAAAAGCTCACAAATATAGTGTCAAACTAGCTAAAATAAGGCACAAATATAGTACTAATGTAGTGCTATCAAATACCCCCACACTTAAGCTTTTGCTAGTCCCAAGCAAAACAAAATCAAACTCCCACTAAAAAGATAAATGCATTAGAAACATGCATGCCAAGTGACTCCATCCTCAAAGCACTCAGGAGTGGAATAAGATAACAAGGACGATGGAACTAGAACATGCTTAATTCACGAGCAACTTTAAAAGAAACTTTGAACTCTTTGCGTGTGTGTGTGCAAAGCCTAATGATAGCATGCATAAGTGTGCTATTTATAGGCTTATTTTTTATGTTAGTTTCGCTATGATTGTGTGTAATTGCATGTATTTTAATGTATATTTTGCAAAAACCGAGCAATGGGAGCAAAACTGGAGTTTTGAGAAGTATTTGGATGAATTTGGAGCAAATTAAGGCCATAATTGAGTATCCAAGTGTTGAAGAGGAAGAATAAAGCCTTAGAGCCAGAGAGCATAGCGTTTCAACACCACTTGTAGTGCTGCAACGCTAACAATAGCAACCATTCAACATTGGAAACCAGCAGACATAGCGTTTCAACGCTACTTACAGCATTGCAATGCCACCCAAATAAATATTTTTCCTTTTTACAAAATTTGAAGGGACAGAGTTGCAACGCTGCCCCTAGCATTGCAACACTGTCTTGACATTATAAAAGGGAAGTTTGTACTTCGAGTGAGGAGAACCGTTTTGGAGAGACCTAAACCCTTATTTCGATAGAAGCACTGTTTGGAGGTCTAGAGAGAAACTTGGAGAGCTAAGGAGGAGACTCAAGGCTCGGGATCGTGGGACATCACGTCGGGAATAAGGGTTGGCACGCGTCGTCCAGTTTTTCTCTTTTCCCTTTCCTTTAGGTTCTAAATTTTAGGATTTAGCGGACTGTATTTGAATGTATTTGAGTGTTTTAGACTTTTAGATGATTGTGTTATTGTTGTAAAACTATGTTTGACTGAATTAATGTGTTTGTAACTTCTTTTATGCATTTAGAATTAATCTTCTAAGGTCTCGGCCATAGCTTTGCATGTTAAGTTAAATTTTGCTTGAGAAAGTAAATTGAAATAAGAACTTGGATGCATAACTAGGATTAATCTATTGCATGAGAATGAATAGGTTAATACTAGAAGTTATAAAGAGAATTTCATAATGCCATGTCTAGTTGTAGAAATAGACCGACAGGTTGATTTACTTCTTTGAATGAGTTTAATTGGGCTCGAGAGAGTCAATTGAATATTTTAGTAATTCTCGTCTTAGGATTTTGCATGTTTCACAATTCTTCAATAAATTTCATAACTGTGCTTTACGAATAGCAAGTAACGAATTTCTCTCTAAAATTGGACTCCAACTTTGTACATAATAGGATAGGTTTTATGCTTTCATGTAAAAAAAACCAAATAAAAGTTAGTTTTGTCTATATAAAATTAGGCATAATTAATCGTGGTACTTAATTGAATCTAAGAAACTAAATCCCTATGGATGACCTTGGCCACTATTATTGCAAAATACTTAGAGGTCTGGCTTTTATAAATTTAATCTTGATAGGACCTTTGAGAAGTCATCTGTCAAATTTGGCGTCGTTGCTGGGGATTGGCATATTTTAGTTTAATTAATATCGTGGTGAAAGTGCTTGATCTTAATTTCGATTGTAAATAATGTATATTTGTATAAATTTTTTTTTATTTTTTATTTTTCCTTGTATATTTGTATAATTGTGTAATTGTTTAGTTTTCTTATTTTAGTTTTTGTCTCCTTTTTTGTAAATTATGTATATGTTTGGTATTTTAGTGTAATTTTGGTTCTTGTTGTATGCTTATATGTTTTTATTTTGTGTATTTCCTTGTTAGGGTAGTTAAGTGTACTATATGTAAAATAGTTAGTATCATTGTTGTGTGTGCTTTGTGTATGTTTCTTTGTTTTCCTTTTTTTTTTTAGTTTGTTTGTTAGTTTGTTTAGTTTTGCTCTATACTTGTGTCGTTTGTTTTTCTTTTGATTAGGCTTCCATAGCGTATGCCAGGAATTCAAGATACTTTGGTGCCTTTCGACCCTGACTTTCTCCCATTTAGACTTAAAGAACTTGTATCATGCGGTGATAACTATGCGTCACTACAAGAAAAATGCTTTTTTATAGCTTTTTAACATAGCTGTAACAACCCTAATTTTCCAATATGGTCATTCTAACAATAATGCGGAAGCGTAACAATCAAAACTAAAATAGAATTAAACAAATTTAGCTAAAGTAATTTCTTACAAATGATTTCTAAAAGAAACTATTGAATCCATAACAACAACTTTCTAATTGTCTTGTGCCAGAGTACTAAACTTCACTTCTTTCAAAACTATCACTTGATCCTTTGTCTGAAAACATTTTAGAAAAACAAAAATGAGTACATAAATACTCAATAAGCAATTTCAACATCAAGTTCAGAAATTCATTTTCTTCAAAACAATACATAGAAATTCAATTTAACAAATCATTTCAATAGTTGAATCAAAAATCAAATATTCATTCGGTCATTTTCTTTTAAAACAATCATAAACAAAATACAAATATCCTTGCAAAACTTTTAATACAACTATTAAAATGTTCAATCAAAACTTTTGAAAAACAAAAATCTTTCAATTGAACAAAACTTTCATTTAACCAAACTTTCAAGTATTGAAACTTTCAATTCAAACAGTACTTTCAATCAATCATTACTTTCAAATATCAAAGTGGGAATATGCATTATTTGGGTAGCCTTCAGAACATATATGATGGTTACCCGTCGGTAACACCAATCAATCAATTAGAACATTCAATCAAAGTTGTCGATAAAAATCGACCAGAACGTTCAATTCAATTACTTAAGTGTGAGGCCATGTGAGTGAAACACACACATGAATCTTCATTCCAAAGGAATGCCAAACTACAAACTGTGTCTTCCCACAAATAAGCTTCAATCAGTCAGAGATGTCGATAAAATTAACCAAAACAATCAATATAATTACGTAAGTGTGAGGCCACGTGAGTGAATAACACACACATGAATCTTCATTCCAAATGAATGCCAAACCACAAATGTGTCTTATCACAAATAAGCCAGAACAATTTCGTCAATTCCAATTTAGGCTACTACCACAAATAAGCAAAGTATTCCCAAAACAGAAAATTGGCATATCCAGATAACCCTCATCAAATCGATCAAAAATTCTTTTGTAAACATTGGAAACAAAACATGTAGTTTCAAATAACAATTTAATAAAGATTCATCAAATCAACCATTCAAACTCAAAACCAAAACAAACTTTCAATTCAAAATCAATCAAAACACGTTTATTTCAAATTATCCAAAACGAAAAATATACTTTTAAATAGCAAAACACTTTAAAGCATACAAAACAATTTTGATCAATTTCAAATCATACAAAACATACTTTCAAATATTTGACAAATAAACAATATTCAAAACATAATTGTACCAAAATTGATATTTTGGAAGGGATGTGGAAAACTACTTACCTCGATCGATAATCCTACAATTCTCAATCTCAATTCCAAATATTGTCCACTTTCTTAAACAATCATCAACTTTTCCTAGAAGTCCAAACATATCCAATACTACACTGATCAAAAACCAAAATTCTATCTTAAAGGTCCAAAAGCTTATCTAAAATATAGACAATCTTATCTACCCAATTTTTCCCATTCAAAACAATTTTCTGCATAAAAAGTTAGGGAAAATAGGGTTCTTGGACTAAAAAAAATAGCACTGAAAAACTGGGTTAAAAACACTTTAAAATCCAATTCAAACGTATTAAAATCGATAAAATCAATGTTTTTTTTAATACGTAATAAAATACCAAACAATTTTTCAATTCTACAATTTTTAAAACCTTTAAAACTATCATAAATTATGGACAAATAACACAAAAAAAATTCTGCTCATAAAACAAAATTTTCCAAGATTTTAACATCAAAATAATCAAGATTTGTCACTTTTTAACCCAAATTCCATATCTAAAAAGCTTGATAAAAGTGCTGTAAAAACCATAAAAACATAATTTTTTCATGTAGAAATTAAATTAAAGCTATAAATCACACTTTGAAAGAAACAATCATTTGGTAAACTTTCTTGTACAAAAAGAACCCGAAAACATTACAAAAACAGTCCCAAATTTGAAGAAAATAAAAGCTGAAAAATTTTGAAAAATTTTCCTTTATCAAACATTCAGTTTAATCCAAAATCCATAAGATGAAAAACTTTGATAAAGAATTAAGCAAACCAAATACCTAAAAACTTTTTAAGGCAAAAGATTTCAAGAATATTTTCATTCTAAACAATCAAGAATTGAAAACAAAAATCCAAAATTTTTCAAGATAGATTCAATCAATCAAGAAAGAAAACAAATTTCAAAATAAAAGGGAAGAAAACTTACTGTTTTTTTTCTTTAAAGATGAAACTATAGTACGTCTTCTTTTTTTCTCTCCTTTTTGCAGTCAAAAGGTTTTGTCAAAAAGGTTAGGGCTAGACCCTTTTTAAAAGTACTCTAATCAAAACCCTTAAAAGATTATCTTCTCTGTTTTTAAAAAAAGAGAAAATAAAGATTTATATCCTAATTTAAAAAAAATAAAATCCTAATTCAAAAAGGTTTTAAAAAAAATAAAAATAATAAATTTTTTTTTTTGGTTGTTACAATAGCATTTTTCAATATAGGCTATAAAAAAATTAAAAAAACTTAAAAAATATACGCGCCAGACCAAAAATTGGGAGAGAAAAAAAATTTAGAAAGGCATCACCTCTTTCCCTCTTCTCTTTTCCTCCTTGTTCCCAACCCACATCTCTCCTTCCTCTCTTTTCCCTCGACAATCGTCAATACCCATCTCTTGTCGTCTGCTTCTGCTGTTAGAAAATTGTCATCGTCGCTGTTCAAAAGTCGCTGTCATCACTGATGGAAAGTCCCCTTTCTCTCTTTTCCCTCGACACCCATGTTTCTTTTTTCATAGGTTTTCTCTCCTTCCTCTCTTTTCTCTCGACACCCATCTACATATTACACTAGCTCACTCTTCCAGTTCCATCGTTGCTGCCGTCTGCTTGTGCTGCCAAAAATTCGTCTCTAGTTTTCTTTTCCATTTCCTTGTCTCGAAGATCTCATTCTACCCTATGTTCTCTCTTTAGAAGAATTAGGTACTTCATCTCTCTCTCTGGATTTTTCATTCTTATTCCTGATTCTCTCTGGAAGAGGGGATTTGTTTTTAGCTTTTGGAAAGGTGTATCATTGGAATCTGCGTGTTCTTGTTTCCATTTGGATTCGTGATGGGTTTGGTGATTTTGTGGTTTTTTTTCTTTTATTTCTTGCCTATGAGCATTTTCTTGTGATTTGTGACTATTCTATGTGTGGTGGATCGAATTGGAGTGATTCGGGTTTCGATCCCAGGATGTACTTTGAACGTTGTTTTTTAAATTTGGATTCTAGGTTTGGGAATATGCAGGGAGTTGATCTGATGGTTGGTTCTTGTTCAAGGGCATTTTTTTATGTTTGTGGAGGAAATGATGGGAAATTAAAGTTATATTGATTATGATCTAGTTTTTTTATCAATATGTTTCAGTTTCTTCATTAATAAAGCTTAGTAATAACTAATAATGCATATTAGTTTTGTTTTTCTAAGAGAAAAGTTAGTTTAGGAGTTTGTCTTTCCTCTTTTGCTAATTTCCCTGCTACTATAACTGCCACTGAATGTAATCTTAAATTAGATAGTAATGTTTACATATTTACAATTAACAATCCCGTAAGTTGTTTCCATGAAAATTAGACAGTCAAATTAGAGAGTGATAGCACACAAACGTGTGCTATTTCTAGGCTTATGTTCTTGCTAGTTTGTGGCTTTTAAGTGCGCTTTCATCTACTATTGCTGAATATTTTTTAGGATTCGAGCAAATAGAGTAAAATTGGGCAAATAGAGGAGATATTAGAGAAAGTAGAGCTTCAAGGCATGATTTGGAGCTTTAGAATTGAAGAGAAAACAAGTTAAAGCTTCAAGACCCGAGAGGATAGCATTAAGACACTGTCTATAGTGTCTCAACGCTATAATTGTATACATCCAAGCTCTAATTCCCACAAAAGTGGCATTAAGATGCCACTTTTGGGCTTCTCAACACCCAAAACATGCGCGCCAGACTAATTTCCGTCCGCAGCATTGAGACGTTGCGTGTAGCGTCTCAATGCTACCCCGATTTTCATTCTTTAGTTTGCGAATTAGGTCACAGCATCAAAACGCTGTCCCTAGCGTCTCAACGTTGTGACGATATTATAAAAAAGAAATTTTGGCTGCGGATTGAAGGATGACATTTGGAGAGGAACAAGTCTGAATTTGATTTCTACATCATATAGTTTGGATTAAGGGGGGCACTTTTGAGAGCCAAGGAAGACATTCAAGGCTCGAGATCGCAAGGTTTCACGACGAGAACGAGTGTGACAGCGTCAGAGTGTTTTTTCCTTCTTTCCTATTTATTTCGTAGTTTTTGTTTTTAGATTTCTATGAGTTTAGAGCTGTAATTGTGAATTTGAAAGATTGAACTCATGTGTTTAAACTTGATTGTGATAGATAGTTAGTTTTATTTTGGGATTTATATATTTCAACTTTCATTTATGCATTCTCATTGTCTTGATTAATTCTTTGGCTATAGTTAATTGTGTATGATTTAAGTTATAGCTTGGAAGAGTAGAGCTTGAATCTAGATTAGTGTGTATAACTATTGGTAAGCTTGAGCATGGGAAATACATAGCTTAGTTTATTTTTATCTGCCTCTTAAGTTTGGGTTCTCTAGATAAAATTCGGTGTGAGTAACCATGGTATTTAATTAAATCTAAGAAATCCAATCCATGAGATCTACCCGAGCCGTTAATATTGCAAGTTGTAGAGGTCCAGTAATTAATTAATTATTTGATAGAGCCTTCGACAAGCTCATTTTATCAGAGAGTCAAATTACATATTTATAATTGTTGATTGTGTTTTTGGTTATGCTTGAAATAGTTGAAGGACAAATTAAAGGAAGGAGAAAGGGAGAGCTTTACCGTAATTTTAAGGATTTGGTGTTTGTAAAAAGTGTTAAACCACCATGTCATACCCTTTGTTTGATATAAATTATTAATTAGTTGTAATTTAAATCTGATTTAGTTCTAATTTAGTTGTGATTTTGCTTGTAAGCACTTATTGTTGTAATCTTTTTTATAAATACAAGAACATAGGTGAATATATTATTTTTAATTACTTATCTGGAAGAAAGAAAAAAGTGGTTTTAGCAAATTGTGGTTTCGGTGAAGAAGACGAAGAAGAAGAACGAAAGGGGGAAGTAATGGTGGAGATGAGAATGGAAGAGGATATTGGAAGATGTGAGATATTGGGTGGATGGAGAGAGAAACGATTTTTAAAAAATGCTAAGCTTAGAATATAGATCTGGAAATTTTGAATCTAATTTTCATCTAATTTTTTTCTTTAGAAAATGATCTATTTTTGTTTCTTCCACGGTAGATAAGTTTCACAATTCAATTTTCTTTTTGGATGTTTCAAATTTGGTTAAATTCTTTCTTTTATTTATTTGGTATGAACATTTGTTTCCACTCTTCTCTCTCTCCAGAGATTGTTATGGGTCTATCATCTTCTCCCTTCCCCTTGGGATGAGAAAATCTTGGATGAAATAATATTTAAGAAATTTTTTTTTTTAAATTTGGGGTTAAATACCTTTTATTTGGCTTTTTTTTTTTCTTTTTTCTTGTTGATCATAATCTCCTAATTTAGAGAAGGTTCATAAGAGCTAGGAGAGCAATAGGGTGTGTGTATGCAGTGTTATAATCTAATTGGGTTTAAATAAACTAGAGAAAACACATCACATACTCTCTCACTTTCTCTTTCTCTTTACATTTCTCTCTCTCTCTCGGATTTGTGTTTCTGAGGGGAGCTCAATTTCCCCTCAAGTGAGTATAAAAACTTAAAGAATTTAATACCACCCAAAGAAAAAAAAAGAAAGAGGGTAAGGGAGAATCAACTTGACCTTATTGAGTCCCCAATGATTATAATTAACTCTGTTTTAGATCTCAAATCATAGTTATTCATTTTTTATCGTGTTACTAGTTCAATTTTTGTTTAATTCATTTTTGTATTTTTTTCTTCATTGTTTTGGTTTTTGTTGTTTTCTTAACTGTAGTGATTTCTTTTTATTTGTAGTAAGTTGTTCATTTGATATTATATTCATCTTTCTATGGTTGCAGTTTTGATTTTTGTAATCATTGGGTCATTTTTTTAATAGTTAGCTCAAGTTTTGGTTTATTCTATTTTAGTCTCAAGTTTTAAATTAACTATGTATATATTTGTTTTGTACTCAACGAATTGCAATATCTCATGAAAGTGCTTTCAGAAAGAAGTACTTTAATCATAAGCACTTAAGTAAAAAGTGCTTAATATCAAATCATTTTACTTTTTCATTGTACAGTCTTAAATAAAAAATGCTTTCTAATCAAGCACTTGGGCCAAAAGCATTAACCAAGTATTTTTTGGCAAAGAAATTTGTATTGGGTGTATTTGGGTTGTCTTTTTTAAAAAAAGTGTTTTTAAGGAAAACATTTTTTTATAAGCACTTTTGGAAGAAACATTAATTAAATCGACAACTTTTAATTTGAAAAACTGTCTGAAATTAGTTAAAGACAATTTTTAAAGTGTTCACCAAACATTACAAATTCTTAAAAGAACACTTTTAGTGATTCACGAAGACACTTTAAAAGACTTTAAAGACGTGTCAAATACACAATTCCTTAAAAAACATGATAATTTTATGTGGGGAAGTAGTTTTGGCATAGCAAAAGTACGTCCAAACATAGCCTAAATATTAAAAGTTTGTAGAAGGCAAAAAGACCAGAGATAGAGAGACCGAACGAAAGAATTCCTTTGATATGGATGGGACCTTTTCCTCCTAAGTATTCTATGAACAACCCAATTAGAGCATGCTCTCGAGCAACCAAGTCCTTGTACTCCTATAATATTGCAACTTTTTTAATTCTTAGTCACCAAACACTTTGTGAAAAATGTTATTCTCTTTTCTCATATAGTGCTTGTCGTCCAAGTCATTGACAGTTCAATTGATCATACCATTAAGGTTACCAATACCTTGTGAATGTTCAACAAAGATTGGGTGCATTTTAATCAGTATAAAAATAGTAGAACTACCTATTAGTCTTTGAGTTAATTATATGGCGTTAACTTAACAAAATTGACTTTGTCTAATAGTGCTACTAATGAGTACATGGAAGGAGCATGGAATTTTCTACAAGAAGTGGAGAAAAGGAAGCCAGATGCCAACAAAATTTTATGTCCTTGCAAAGAATGTAAGAATATGAGACATTGTGATCTTCAAATTGTATATGAACATTTAGTCATTAAAGGAATGGATCCTACATACAATGTTTGGTATCATCATGGAGAAGTATGCGATCAGGGGGATGAACTTGAGAATGAACTTGAGGGTGTTTTTATGTTTGAAGTAACTAATTTCTATAAGAGCACATTGGGAGATGAGGACAATATTATTGATCCTTTTATATCAATAAATGACAAAAAAATTTCTCAGAATGTGCAAGAGGCAAACACTCCATTGTATGAAAGATGTACAAAATATACAAAGATATCAGCAATTGTAGTACTACTATATAAACTTAAAACCTTTAATGGTTGATCAGATGCAAGTTTCACTAGTCTTTTGGAGTTGTTGCATGACAGTCTCCCAACGGATAATGTTATCCCACGGTCTATTTATGAAGTTAGAAAATTATTCAAGGCATTTGATTTAGCCTACCAAAAAATTCATGCATGTGTTAAGGATTGTTGCCTATTTAGAAATGAGAATGAAAAGTTAGAAAGTTGTCCTCACTGTGCGACTTCAAGATGGAAGATTGATGAATGAACGAATCAAATAAAAAAAGTGTGCTTAAACGGATGTTCAAAATAAATGAAGTGAGTGAAAGTTTGTGTTGGCATTCTAACCATAAAAGTACTGATGGAAAGATGCAACATCCAGTTGATTCTATTGCATGGGAGTCAATTAATCAAAAGTGGTCAGAGTTTCCAATGGACTTGCATAACCTTAGACTAGGCCTTGCTACAAATGGTTTTAACCCATTCTCCAACTTTATCAACCGATATAGTTGTTGGCCAGTCATGCTTGTTCAAGTCTACCTTCAATTTTACTCAAGAATGGGGAGTAAAGTTTGTTGAAGACAAGATTGTTGTCCACAACAATCCTGAGTCTTTGAACCTCCTCACCAGGAATCAAATCCTTTCACACCGAGACGATTACTCATATATGCATCTTGGATTAGTCCAGGTTGCAATCACGCCGCTATTCAGAACCGACCTTAATACTCCTATCCTTCTCACTCTGAGGGATAAGAGATTCCTACGGTTTCAAGATTCTCTTTTAGCGATGGTTGAAACCAATTTGGAAAGCGGACCAGCCTATTTCAATTGCTATCCATGCTATCCGCTATCACTTCAAGATCCCAAAATTCTAAATTCTTTAATTCTGGATGTTTACTTCAAAGATCTGAACATGCAACTCGATGCTTATGCATTTGTTGTTATATTCAGATTATGTTATCGCCTAATGAAGATAGAGATAGCTCCAAGAGCCTTAAGGGGTTCCCCAAAAGGCAAGACCATACTCCTTGAAGCAAATGTTTCGAGATCTAATATTTAGGTCCCGAAAACATTACATTGGACAGACATAACTCGGAATTCTCATTGGATACTTGAACGAGCTATCGCTCCAGCAGTACCACCTCCGAAGTCTGCCACTCAACTAGTTGAGCATTCAGATGGAACTGTTGAAATAAGTTTCACCCAAGAAACGCCATCGGTTCCAAAAGTCTCGACTTTTGCTCCATCAAGGCAGAGTGCCTCAGATTTTGAAGGATAAGCTTCATCTTCCAGAAGCTTCGAACCTCAAGAACCACTGAGAAGATCTTTATCTGCAAAAATTAACTCAGTGGACTTTGCTCCTCGCATACCAGAAACAACTTATCTGAGGACGAATTCACCTACTCAATCAGATATGGATGTCAGAAGCCAATTTAATGAGCTCAATGTCATATCTGAAAAATTCAAGGTAAACATGGAATTCTTGAAAGAGGATTTCATGGACCTAAAGTGGAAAATGCCTAGAAAGTTTTTCTTCAAGGCATATGAAAAAGAAGAAAGAGAAGAATTCAAAGCTACATGGATCTCTACCATGGAAGCCCTTGAACAAAATATTCCTTTCTTTCAATTGTTCGCAAGCCGAGAAAATTATAGTGAACAGGTAAACGTTATAAAAGAAACTCTCTAGAGAACTCAAGAAGGAGAAGTTTCTAGTACTCATCCACCCATGGAACAGATTGAATTCAGAAATTCCAAGGGAAATCTAGTTGTTGCCTCTCCATTCAAGCAATTGTCTCTAGAAGAGGAAAACAAAAACCCCTCTAAAGGTATTCAAGGAGTTTTTGCTCAAAACAACTTCACAAACAAGATACTATCCACCATGGCAGAACAAATGGATCGTATAGAGGAGAAGGTTTTCACTCCTCCAAAGGTCTAAAAGCCTCTTAGGATAGGATGATCTGGAATCCCAATAATTGAGGATACTCTTTCAAATTTTGGAAGGATTCCAGGAGGATCAGTTCCATTATTAAAAAGCAAAGAAGAGATCTTGATTGAATCAATTCAACAGGAGCTCAACAAGCTTAATGGAAAGTCTCCTCAAATTAACGTACGCAATGATGACGCGATAGCTGATATAATTGCAGAGATGCAGCAATTAGCAATCTTAGATGAAGAGCCTAGAGAAATAAATAGAATCTCTATGCACTCAAAAAGCAACCCAAGGACTTATTATCCAAGGGCTACTCACCCAGATCTATCAATAGAAGACCGAAATCATGTTATTGCCAGTTCATTTGATGGATCATCCATTTATGAATGGAATATTGACGGTTTTTCTCAATATTTGATCATGAATGTCGTCCAAGAAATGTTTGTTGCTAACGTAGCATACACTTCAAAAGGCGCAACTGATCATCAAATCGCCTAGCTTCTTGTTGCTGGATTTACAGGCATTCTGAGAGGTTGGTGGCAAAATACCTTCACTGATGAAGAAAGAAGGGAAATTCTCACTCATAAGTCTCCAGTAGAAATAACTGATTCTACTAGAACAGTGAGAGAATTTTGAGAATCCTCTTCAACAGCCCAAAGTAGGGTATCTCGAGCTACAGGAGCCACTGGTGTCACTGCAGCGACCCTATCAACAGCCCTTGCAGCTACTACAAGAGGCTAAAAAGATAATGCAGTTATAACCCTCTGCTTTAACATAATCAAAGCTTTTGTTGGAAACAACAATGATTATGTTAGTCAAGCAGGTGAATATCTTCAAAGGCTAACTTGTCCAAAACTTCAAGACTTTGAATGGCATAAGCAGACTTTCTTAACAGAAGTCTACAAGAGAACGGATGCCCATAGCCCGTTCTGGAAAGAAAGATTTATAGTCGGATTACCAAAAATATTTGGCTCCGAACTATTACTTCATCTCCGAGAATTCTACAAATGAGAAATTCCATGGAGCTCAGTCACTTATGGCGAGCTTTGTCATTTCATTATTAGCCAAGCAGGAAAGCAATGTCTTGAAGCTGCTCGACATGAAAAGAAAAACAAGTCCAGAGAAAAGAGACAAGAATTCGAACAGTTTTGCAAAATATATTACTATCATCCTGAAGCACCGTCTGTCAGGAAGAAAAAGTGCCTTAATCAAGCCAAAACTCATTACTCAAATTATCGGCAAAGATCCAAGACTAGCAGACCATATGCTAAGGGTCCTTATCGAAAAGTTCAATATGGCAAGAAGAATCCTACTGTCAGTAGGAATTTTTCAAGAAGACCTTCTTCTAAATTCCAGAGCTACAAATGCAGAGGATTTGGGCATTATGCTCCAAAAATGTCCAATGAAGAAGAAAATCAATGAACTTAGTATCGAAGAAGATACTAAGAATGAACTACTCCAAATAATGCGAACAAATTCTGAAGAATCAATTTATGAAGATTCAGAAGATGATCATGCACTTCAACTCCTGAAAGAATCTGAAACAGATACTTTAGAAGGAGAAATACCACATAAACCTGATTGCAAAGGAGGAAGATTTTGCGGTTGTTTCAACTGCATAAATGTCCTAACTAAGGATCAGGAATTACTATTTGAGGCGGCTGAACAAATTACAGATGCCAACCTCAAAAATAATATACTCATTCGTCTGAAAGAATCTCTTCAGAAAGAAAAAGAGAAAGAGTATGCTTCGGTTGATACTCATTATCCGAACATCGAAGATATCTTTTCCCTTTTCAAGAAAGAGAAGGAAGAAATCAAAGCTTCAGACTTAAAGTCCGAAATCAATAAACTCAAGGAAGAAGTTAAGAAGCTTCGCCTTGATTATCAAAGGGACATAGCACAACTGTCCATCGAAGTTGCTACGATTAAATCAAATCAAGAAACTACTTCAACAGCGCAGGCAGATGGAGAACTTTCAGAATCTTCAGCAGAAGAAGAACAGTTCTTATCTACCTTGCAAAAAGTCCAGTATAAGAAATGGTATGTTAAGATATCATTACGGGTACAAGATTTTTCAATTAATGCAATTGCTCTAGTAGATTCAGGAGCAAATCAGAATTGCATTCATGAAGGCATTATTCCTTCAAGGTATTTCGAGAAGACAATGGAAACCTTGAGAGGAACCAATAATCAGCCTTTATTCATCAGACACAAGCTTCCAGAAGTGCATATATGCAACAATGGAGTTTGCTTTGTGACCTCATTCTTATTAGTCAAGAACCTAAATCAAGCAGTGATTTTAGGAACACCATTCATTACTCGATTATATCCATTACAGGTAACAGATGTAGGAATCTGTTCATCAATCATGGATAAAACCATTATATTCAAATTTATCGACCCATTAAGAGAAAGTAATCTTAATGTTGTTGATAAGATTAACCTCAAGAAGAAGTAGATTGACTATCTGAAAGAAGAAGTCAGCTTCAAGAAAATTGAAGAACAACTTCAACTACCTGGAGTTCAAAGGCAAATCCAGATCATTCAAAAGCAGATTGAACAACAAATCTGCTCCACTCATCCAGATGAATTCTGAATTATTAAGCCATTGCCGGAAGGAAATTGATGAATTACTCAAAAGAAAGCTGATCAGGCCATCCAAAAGCCCATGGTCATGTGCTGCTTTCTATGTCAATAACCAAGCTGAAAAGGAATGAGGCGTCCCAAGGCTGGTAATCAACTTTAAACCTTTAAACAAGGTTTTGGAATGGATTAGGTATCCAATTCCAAATAAAAATGATTTACTCAAACGAATTTCCAATGCGAAATTGTTTTCAAAGTTCGATATGACATCTGAATTTTGGCAAATTCAGATTGTCGAAAAAGATAGGTACAAAACAACATTCAATGTACCTTTTGGTCAATACGAATGGAACGTAATGCCTTTTGGCTTAAAAAACGCTCCATCTGAATTTCGGAAGATCATGAATGATATTTTGGAACCTATTCAAGAATTTGCAATTATCTATATTGATGATGTTTTAATCTTTTCATCAAATATGGATCAACATTTTTCTCATTTAAAGAGTTTTATTCAAACAATTAAATACAATGGTTTAGTTGTTTCAGCTGCAAAGCTTAAACTCTTTCAAACTCAAATTAGATTTCTTGGTTTTGATATCTATCTCAGATTATTAAAACCTATTCAAAGATCTCTAGATTTTACTCAAAATTTTCCTGACGAAATTCTAGATAAAACTCAGTTACAAAGATTTCTGGGTTGTCTAAATTATGTTTCATATTTTATCAAAGATCTTCGACCTATTTGCAAACCACTTTTTCAAAGGTTGGAGAAAGAAACTATTCCATGGGGACCCACTCAGACAAAAGCGGTCCAAAAGATAAAATAATTAGTCAAAAGTATTCCATGCTTAAGTCTTATCGACAAAAAAGCATATCTTATCGTTGAGACCGACGCGTCAGACATTGGATATGGAGGAATCCTTAAACAGTGTCTCGATAAGAAGGAATCAATAGTACGTTTCCACTCCAGAGTGTGGAATAGTACACAAAAAAATTAGTCAACAGTAAAAAAGGAAATTCTGGCAATAGTTTTGTGTGTCCAGAAATTTCAAGGAGATTTAATCAATAAATCGTTTTTAATAAAAACGGATTCTCAAAGTTCTAAATTTATTTTAGAAAAAGATGTAAAAAATTTGGTTTCAAAGCAGATTTTTGCCTGTTGGCAAGCAATATTATCTTGTTTTGATTTTCAAATTTTGTTTATAAAAGGGTCTCAAAACCCTCTTGCAGATTATCTTTCGAGAGAACATCTCTCAAAGAACTCTCCTCTCGAGAGAATTCCTCTCTCTAGAGAGCCTCCCTCTTCTCAAAATCTCTGAAAGAAAGTTAGTATGCTATGAGGTTGCAGCTTAGCCTGAACTTCCTCATCAGAAAACTTAATTTCATATTCAAGTTTCCATCTTCAATTACTCATCATGAGTTCAAGAAAAGGAAAAGGAATTGTTTCCTCTTCCACTTCAAAAGGAAAGGCTTCTGCCTCTTCCTCAAATACTCAAAGACCTATTCCAATGAGGATCGAGGATTTTGCTCTCCCTGATACCTCATTTACTCCAGTAAGAACACATGCTCAACGTCGTTCTTCCTCTATTAGGCTACAGGAGCCTTCTGCTCCACCGGCCACTCCATCTGTTGCAGGTTCTTCAACCTACAACTCTGTTGTGTCTCCACCAACACGATTTACTCCAAAGCCAGAAATAGAAGGCTATTTTCAAAAGGCTCATGTTATTACTGAAATCCCCATAGAACCAGAGTGGGATTCATATAACTTTGCTGAGCTAACCTCACATATTTATCCGGGTGATTGTTGTTTCATGTCGGAATCTCTTTCAAAAACACGGCAGTTTTATGAATTAATTCTTATTGATTCAAAATCTGCTAAAATTACTCATATACCGGATAGGAAAAATCCATCTGTCATCGCTTACTCAAAATTGAAGATTTTCAAGGTTCTCACACCCAAAAAATGGAACCAGAAAGTCTACACAGAAAAACATTTCTCAATCAGGTTCAATCCACCTTCTTACTCATACAGGGATTATGTTAGAGCATGGACCACTGTTCTATGGTACCAAGCATTTAACCATTCCTGGTTTATTCATTTTTACAGACAAGCCCATAAAAACATATTTCCCATCTGGTTTAAAACCTAGTGGCATAATTTCGGCCTCTACGAAGAAATTTTTCCTGCACCTATTCAGGAATCCTTTCATTATTTTTCTCAAAATGTATTCAAAAATGATTTTCCTTTGACCTTCCGCTTTTCTTTACATTTTCAAGTTCCATGGATCTTCTGTTGGAACTTAACTACTCAAGTTCTTCACTACAATACCAAATATTTAGTGAAAACCCTTAAGGTCAAATGGTGGAACAAAATCAATATTACTCAAATCAATCTTCCAAAAGTAAAATCTTGGTTCATTGATGTTCCACATAACCAAGATTTTTCAAAGAAAGCACAGCAAGAATTTCAGAAAAATAAAGTTGCCTTGCTGGCTTCCTTAGCTCAAACAGCCACAAAAGCTGATCTTCAAAGAGTTCTCCTCCAGAACTCAAATTCAAATAAATCATCTTCTCCAGCTCTTTCCATAATTGATGAAGATGATGATGACATCAACCTTAGTGATCCTTAATCACTAGGTAGACCAAAAAAGTCGTTAAACTATAAAATTACTCAAGTTATCTTTATGCAATTTAGACCGGAATAGTCTTTAAACTACCAATCGTCCGCAATGACATTAAACTATGAATTTACTCAAAATTACTCAAGTTGATATTTGCAAGCAGATATCTTTCTTCAAATGGAGTTCCTTATCCTAAAAGGACGGTAAGGTTCCCGTTGAACCTACAAAAAAAAAAACAAAAAAAAAACCGATGTATATTCTACTTCTGTAAATTTTATTTCCTTGTAAATTCTTAAATTTGTACAGTTTCGAAGAAATCCATGTATATTCACAACTGATTTCTTCAGTAAATACATGCTCTGCACACAACAAAAGATAAATAAAAAACATTTCTTCCCGATCCGAAGTCATTTTCCTCAGATGTCAAGCTTCAAGGACCTACTGTGGAGGACCTGTTGCAGAGGACCGTTACGGCTATTTGGTGTTCCAGGCAATTGTGTAAGTCCGTTGGTAAGCCATAGCCTTGCCTCCTTGCCTCCTTGCCTACGAAGAAGACAAATGATGATGATGCATTTCGCTTCATGGATAAAATGACAACAACTTTATTAAAGTTACTTTTCCAAAAAGTATCTTTAATAAGGGGGGAGTATAGCATGTGCAGAGTTTTCACATCAACAATTTCTCCACATCCATCTTCACATCCATCCGACAACTTCCATCTTTTTCAAACTTAGCTTTTTCTTTTTTTCAAATTTGTTTGTATATGTAATAAATAATTAGACTTTTTAGACATATAGGTTTAGACTTTTTCTTTTAGCCTTTTTGACTTCTTCTTTTACATTTTTCTTTCCACGTTTTATTTCCTTTTTAGACTTTTGTGACAAAGGTAGTTATTACCTTTTGTCTTTTGTGTTTTGTTTTCAAGGGTATTTATTACCTTTGACTTTTATGCTTTTAATTTCCATAAAGCTCTGACGAGATGATACACTTGTCAGGCCATTCCTATTTTACACTACTTTCCATAAAGATGATTGAGATAAGGGTTTGTCTTATCCTTTCATCCATATCTTTTACTCAATTAGTTTCAAATTCATTTTGGAGTCTGGGGTCTATAAAAGACTCCCACTTTGTATTCAATACGCAGAAGCAGATAATCTAGCAAAAGAGAAGAAGTAAAAATCTCTCTAAGCTATCTATTCGCAAAACAGTTGTATTCTGCAAAGATCCTAATTCTCCTATCATTTTAGCAATCTGAGCAAAGATTGTGGGATTTGGGAGCAATTGGTATCAGAGCCAAGATAAGTTTTATTCAATAACACTCCAATCTTTGAAGCAATTTCCTTTGTTTCAAATTTTTGCGTTTATTTGATTTAATTTGTTAAATCTTTTATATCTTAAAGATAAAGATAAATATTGTTTTAATACAATAAAACTCTTCCAACTATTCTCTCTCCACGAACTCCCAACTGTAGGCTGAAACACGCGGCTTACCAACGGTCTTACGCCTCTTGCTGCCTAGAACACCAATCGCTTACCAATGCCTACTGACGGAAGGGCTGACGGAACGACCACAGAGAGAATCTTAAGAAGAATTAAATTGAACTAAAGCAATAATTAATTCTAGCTTTAAGATATAAAATATTTAACAAATTAAATCAAAGAAACGCAAAAATTTGAAACAAAGGAAATTACTCAAAGGAGAGAGTTCTTCTTCATCTACTCAATTGGCTCAAACCACTCAAGAAGACGATGCTCATAAAGCGCAATCAAATGCTGACGAACTCGCCAGCACTACAAATGAATTACTCCATATAGCTAAGGTGGAGCAACAATTAGCTAACTGGAATATTCCAAAATTATACCCAAATACGGTCTATTTCAAGTCTACCTTCAATTTTACTCAAGAATGGGGAGTAAAGATTGTTGAAGACAAGATTGCTGTCCACAACAATCCTGAGTCTTTGAACCTTCTCACCAGGAATCAAATCCTTTCACACCGAGAGGATTACTCATATATGCATCTTGGATTAGTCCAGGTTGCAATCAAGCCGTTGTTCAAAACCGACCTTAATACTCCTATCCTTCTCACTCTGAGGGATAAGAGATTCCTACGGTTTCAAGATTCTCTTTTAGCGATGGTTGAAACCAATTTGGAAAGCGGACCAGCCTATTTCAATTGCTATCTCTGCTATCCGCTATCACTTCAAGATCCCAAAATTCTAAATTCTTTAATTCTGGATGTTTACTTCAAAGATCTGAACATGCAACCCGATGCTCATGCATTTGTTGTTATATTCATATTATGTTATCGCCTAATGAAGACAAAGATAGCTCCAAGAGCCTTAAGGGGTTCCCCAAAAGGCAAGACCATACTCCTTGAAGCAAATGTTTCGAGATCTAATATTCAGGTTCCGAAAACATTACATTGGACAGACATAACTTGGAATTCTCATTGGATACTTGAACGAGCTATCGCTCCAGCAGTACCACCTCCGAAGTCTGCCACTCAACTAGTTGAGCATTCAGATGGAACTGTTGAAATAAGTTTCACCCAAGAAACGTCATCGGTTCCAAAAGTCTCAACTTTTGCTCCATCAAGGTAGAGTGCCTCAGATTTTGAAGGAGAAGCTTCATCTTCCAGAAGCTTCGAACCTCAAGAACCACTGAGAAGATCTTTATCTGCAAAAATTAACTCAGTGGACTTTGCTCCTCGCATACCAGAAACAACTTATGTGAGGACGAATTCACCTACTCAATTAGATATGGATGTCAGAAGCCAATTTAATGAGCTCAATGTCATATCTGAAAAAATCAAGGTAAACATGGAATTCTTGAAAGAGGATTTCATGGACCTAAAGTGGAAAATGCCTAGAAAAGTTTTTCTTCAAGGCATATGAAAAAGAAGAAAGAGAAGAATTCAAAGCTACATGGATCTCTACCATGGAAGCCCTTGAACAAAATATTCCTTTCTTTCAATGGTTCGCCAGCCGAGAAAATTATAGTGAACAAGTGAACGTTATAAAAGAAACTCTCTGGAGAACTCAAGAAGGAGAAGTTTCTAGTACTCATCCACCCATGGAGCAGATTGAATTCAGAAATTCCAAGGGAAATCTAGTTGTTGCCTCTCCATTCAAGTAATTGTCTCTGGAAGAGGAAAACAAAAACCCCTCTAAAGGTATTCGAGGAGTTTTTGCTCAAAACAACTTCACAAACAAGATACTATCCACCATGGCAGAACAAATGGATCGTATAGAGGAGAAGGTTTTCACTCCTCCAAAGGCCCAAAAGCCTCTTAGGATAGGATCATCTGGAATCCCAATAATTGAGGATACTCTTTCAAATTTTGGAATGATTCGAGGAGGATCAGTTCCATTATTAAAAAGCAAAGACGAGATCTTGCTTGAATCAATTCAACAGGAGCTCAACAAGCTTAATGGAAAGTCTCCTCAAATTAACGTACTTAATGATGACGAGATAGCTGATATAATTGCAGAGATGCAGCAAGCAGCAATCTCAGATGAAGAGCCTAGAGAAATAAATAGAATCTCTATGCACTCAAAAAGCAACCCAAGGACTTATTATCCAAGGGCTACTCACCCAGATCTGTCAATAGAAGATCGGAATCATGTTATTGCCAGTTCATTTGATGGATCATCCATTTATGAATGGAATATTGACGGTCTTTCTCAATATTTGATCATGAATGTCGTCCAAGAAATGTTTGTTGCGAACGTAGCATACACTTCAAAAGGCGCAACTGATCATCAAATCACCTAGCTTCTTGTTGCTGGATTTACAGGCATTCTGAGAGCTTGGACTAAGCCTTGTAACAGTATGAGAGAAAAGAATTTGAATTGTTCGAATTTGTTTTTGGGAGTAAACGTTAATTATATGCGATATACTTAACGTATCATAGTTTAATTATGAATTAAACTATGAGGAAGAGAGATGGACATATTTAAAATGATTTAAATATGGGTTCGGTCTAATACATGAATAGGGATTCAAGTTTGAGAGGTCGGTTTTGAGATCTGGATTTGATCCGGTTATTTAATTAATATTTGATATTAAATTAAATAATTAATTAAATTTTTTTAATTAATTAATTAATAATAAATTTTGTTTAAAATTAATTTAGAATTAATTTTAAATTACAAAAATTGAATTTCAAAGTGGGAAATGTTGAAGTTTGTGGTGGTTGTATGACTAACCTCTCTCAAACTCAAAATTCACCAAAATTGGACACCTCTTTAATGACTAACCTCCTTGCTTATGTGTTGTCATGTTTAGCAAGCTTGATGAAGCTTGTTAATGGCTTTAATTAGCAATGAAACACATGGGATTGAGAGATTTTGAAAAAAACATTACGGTAGATTTTTACAGACTTATGCCATCTCTCTCTCAAAATTTTCTCAAACTAGGATCCCACAATCCGTTCCAAGGCCTGAGGATAGTAGGGAAGACATTAGAGGTGGTCCACGAAGTGTTCATGCTTAGAAATTTGCAACGAGTTTGGAGGATTTGAGCTTCAAAGGTGAGTTTTCTTATACTCTGTTTTTCCAGTTTTGAGCATGATGTTTGTTTGATTAAATTGATGTAATTAGAGTGCTTAAGATCCAAAATTGCTTTCGCTTTTTTGATATTAACTCTTTCATGCACTTGCTGATAGTAGGAAAAATAGTGTTATTTCTTGGCTTAGTTTTATGCTAGCTTTGTTATGGTTTCGTGTACTTTTATGTTTTTTTTTTTTGTGTATTTTGCAGAAATCGAGGGTTCGAGGCAAAACTGACTAATTGAAAGATATTTGGACGAATTTGAAGCAATTTATGGCCTAAATTGAGTATCCAAGTGTTGAAGATGAAGATAAGGCAACTGGACCTAAGAGGATGGCATTGCAATGCCAAAGGAGAAGCCTTTCAACATGGAGAACCTAAGGGCACAGCATTGCAACGCTAGCGGAAGAATATTTTTTTCTTTTTTTGCAAAATGCTAAGGACAACGTTGCAACGCTGCCCCTAGCATTCCAATGTTGTCTCAACTCTATTTAACAAACTTTTTCATTGATCAAATGGGAGCCATTTTTGAGAGATTAAAACCTTAAATCAATTCATACACTGTCTAAGGGCCTAGAAAATACTTTTGGAGAGCCAAGGAGGAGACTCAAAGCTCGAGATCGTGGGCTTCACGTTGGGAACGAGTGTTGGCATGCGACCTTAGTCTAATCTCTTTCCCTTTAACTTTTCTTTTGGTTTTTAGGAGTTTTGTTATGGACTTTGATGTTGTATATCTATGTATTTAGACAAGAATGGTTGTTTTAGAACTTTGTTGATTTTGCAACTGAATGCTTATATTTACATCTTTTATGCATCTCAATTTTATAGCTTGAATCTTTAGCCATGGTTTTGTATGTTAGGCTAGATTTAGATCAAGAGAGTAAATTTATCCATAGAACAATAGATGCATGACTAGAATTAGTTTATTTTACGAGAGTGAGTAAATTAAGTGCTAGAAACCTTAAGAGAATTACCTAATGCCATGTTTAGTAATAAAAATAGACCAAGAGGTTAATTTATTGCTAGGCATGAGTTCAATTGAGCTCGAGAGAGGATATTGGTCACTTAGTAATTCTTGGCTTAGGATTGTTTACATAAAATCAATTCTTTATCTAACAAAGTTCTGCTTAAATTAATCAACCATTAATGTTTCTCAAAAATTGAACTCCAACCATGTAAATATTAGTTTAGATTTTATTTTTTCTTTGATTCCAAAGTTTTGTCTCTCTAAATAAAATTGGGCATAATTAACTATGGTACTTAATTAATCTAAGAACTCCAATCCCTTTAATCGACCCTGGCCACTATTACTGCAAATTTTTAAAGGTCTAGTTTATAAATATTATTTAATAGAGCCTTCGACAAGCTCTTTTATCACTTGCAAAAACTTAAATTGTATGTATCAACCATGTGATCCAAACTCAATACATGTTCAAGAACAATACATCAACTAATCATTACCTAAGATCAGATAGATCGAGCTCAAGAAGTTGACGTGGCATGCACTTATTGGACCATCACTTAAGGATCTATCATAGCTAAATTTGAATGGACCACATCTTCAACTTGCGTTCAACAGAGCATGGGCCAAAGTCGATATCACATATGTGTCAATCTGTCATTGGATGATCTAGTTATACATCAAAGAAAGCTAAAGATCGGGTTGGCTAGTTCCTTTAGTTCATTTTCATCATCGATTATTTACAGTTTCTCCTTCTTTAACCTTCGACTTTAAAAGTTAATTGCATAATCATCTTGAATCTTGAAGACTAAAGATTTCAACTTTAATCTCTATCGTTTTAGTAGATTATAGCATTGTTTTAGCTTTAATCTTTAAATTGGCTTGTTTAGATTGTTGTTTGAACTTATAATTAGCAATTATAGCTTCATTATACCAAACTCTTGCATTTTCATTTAAATTAATTCAATGGAAACTTCCATTCTCGTATCTTTGCATCATTTATGTCACAGGTAGCTAAATCTTTAAAAGGGATGGCTTAAGAGGAACTTAGTATGTAAGTTTCTTAACATGCAATAAAATGTTGGTCGCTCTTTCTTAGTTTTCTTGGCTGTAAGTAATTCTTCCATTGCCAATCTTCATTTGCCCAACCGAGGGAGGTAAAAGCATGTTTTCATACTAAAAGGGTGAAGGTGTGTGGAAAGTCCAAAGAAAACAAGAGTGAGCATAACTCACTAGGTTCTTTTAGAAATATTATGACCACTTGTCAGTAAGAATGGGTCGGGAACTAAAGCATTGTGTTGAGCATAGACATATGACTGCATAATGAGCTTAACATTCTTCTTGAAAGAGTTAGGATAAGTAGGAACCCATGCTTCTAAGAACGACATAATTAGTAACTTATTGTAGTTAAGAACAATGCATACTAAGGCCAAACCCTTGCATTTAGTATTTCTTTATACTCATTTAGCATTTAAGCATTCTTACAACCAAAATATCAATTTATTTACACCCACTGCGTTTAGTTGTTATTAAGAAATTAACTGTGGTCAGACCAAGTCCCTGAGGATTCAACCTCAGAATACTGATAAAATAGCTTTTCGAAGGCTCTATCAGATAAATTTATAAACCAAACCTTAAAATTTGTAATAATAGTGGCCAGGGTCATCCACAGGGATTGGAGCTCTTAGATTTAATTAAGTACCATAGTTAATTATGCCCAATTTTATTTAGAGAAACAAACTTTTGGAATCAAGAGGAAATAAAATCTAAACTAATATGTACATGTTGTGGAGTCTAATTTTGAGAAACATACATGGTTGATTACTTTAAGCTCGACATGAATTGATTAGTGACTTGATTTTATACTAACAATCTTAAGCCAAGAATTTCTAGACGATCAATTGACTCTCTCAAGCCCAATTAAACTCATGCATAGTAACAAATCAACCTCTTGGTTTATTTCTATCACTAAACATGGCATTAAGTTATTCTCTTAAGGCTTCTAAAACTAATCTACTCACTCTCGTGCAATAGATTAAACCTAGTCATGCATCTAATGTTCTATAACCAAACTTACTCTTTTAAGCTAAATTTAGTTAAACATGCAAAACCATGGCCAAAGGTTAAGACAATATGAAGAGATGCATAAAAGACGTCAATATATAAACCAAACTAAAATAAACCAAGTCTTACACAAACACAACCATACAAGTGTCTAAAAACACATATTTAAAACCATAATACAGTCCACAAAAAACTCCTAAATTCAAAAGAAAAGAAAAGGAAATAGAGAATAAATTTAGGTCGCATGCCAACAATCGTCCCCTACGTGATGTCCACGATCTCGAGCTTTGAGTCTCCCCCTTGGCTCTCCAAAGGTCTCCTCTAAGTCCTTAGATAGTGCTTGAATCGAGTTTAGGGTTTTTGGTCTCTCAAAATGGCTCCCCTCGGACGAATGACAAACCTTCCCTTTTATAGAGTTGAGACAGCGTTGCAACGCTAGGGGCAGCGTTGCAACGCTGTCCCTTCGAATTTTGTGAAAAGGAAAAAATCTATTTGAGTAGCGTTGCAATGCTATGCGTGCAATTTTTCAAGCTTGAAAAGCTTCTCAAATGGCATTCCAACGCTATGCCTTTGGGTCCAAATGCCTTGTTGTTCTTCTTCAACACTTGAATCCTCAAATATAGCCTTAAGTTGCTCAAATTTGTCCAAATATCTCACAATTCTCCGGTTTTGCTCCAAATGCATGATTTCTGAGAAATATACATATAAACACATGAAAGCACATATAATCATAGAAAAACTAGCATAAAACTAAGCCAAAAAATAGCACTATTTTGCCTACAAAATACCCCCAAACTTAGATTTTTGCTAGTCCTTGAGCAAAACAAAACCAAAATAATAATTTCATAAGATTTTGATACAAGAATCATGATTCAAGCCTCAATATTCTAATTGATATAAAACAACAAAATATGGTCTTAACACATCTTTCCTTAAGCAATTTAAATTTTATCTATCTCACTCCTTGCGTGTGTGTGTGTTTACTTCCTTTCTATCATTTTCTACTAGCATAAGATACTTTTACCAAGACTTTCCTTCATTTTCCACGTACACTAGCCCTAAGTTTCAACTTCAAGCTTCCTCACATTACAGAGAGCAATCTATTTAAGCATTCATTTTTTTTTCTTTCTTACAAAGGTAACTAACCCCCAAACTTATCTTTTTCCTTCTCACAAAGACCCTAGCTTTCACACTTCCACTATAGGGACCCTTATCCAGAGCACCCACTCAATGGATGGCCTAACTGATCACAATGGAGGTAGCTCTTTTAATCCCCACACATTAAGCACGCATTATTGATGGAACATGTTTTCAAAATTTTTTTTAAGCATGCAATAAAGAAAAAAAATTTCTTATTTCAACAAATTTCAATTACTAACATTCATGCAAGTCAACTATCAATCAGTTCTTAAGCCTATCAGGGTGACAACAACCTCTAGACTCAACAAAAGCATCCTAGTGTTTGAACATAATAGAAAGTCAGTTATGTGCACATGTGTTGCAAGGAAATTACATATTAAATGTAAATGCACTCAATTCAGGACATGTTTTAGAGGTCATTCTATTGCAAAAAAAAATAAAATAGAATCACTCAGATTACGTTCTAGGCTATCCTAATCAATCATCATGCATTATACGTCATTCAATCATTCTTAAGATAGAACAACAATTTTGTTCAGAATTTTTAGGACTGCAAAGTACTACCCACCCCCAAACTTAAAGTTTGCATTGCCCTCAATGTAATATAATCAATAAAATAAATAAGGACAAGGGTAGAATGAGTAATAATAATGGCTTGATAAGATGAGAGACTGTTCCATGGGAGTTCCTTGAGTTGGTCAGGAGGTTACTCAGTATGATAGAGGTCCTTCAAAATGGGAATGAGGTTTACTTGCCACTCTTTTTCAAAAAACAACCTACGTTAGAAAAGAAAAACAACAAACAAGAAAAGTATATATGCAAGGGAAAGAAAAAGCTTGGGTTGCCTCCTAAGAAGCACTTTCTTTAACGTCTTTAGCTAGACTAGACTCATGTAGATTATTCGTTTGGATCATCAAAGAAGATGCTCTCCATCTTTCATTATGTATCTCCACAATAGTGCTTCACTCGCTGGCCATTGACTCTGAAAATTTGTCCATCGTTTGTTTGTAATTCAAGTGCTCCATGTGGGAAAACTTCCTTGACTATGAATGGCCCTGACCAACGAGACTTTAACTTACCTGGAAACAAACGCAATCGTGAGTTAAAAAGAAGTACTTGTTGACCAGGTAAAAATGTTCTTTTGTTGATTTGTTGATCATGCACCAAGTCGTTCTTTCTCTATACAGTTTTTCATTTTCATATGCTCGAGCTTGAAATTCCTCCATCTCATTAAGTTGTAGTAACCTTTGATCTCCTACTTTTTGGAGATTGAAGTTTAACTTTTTAATGGCCCAATAGGCTTTATGTTCTAACTCTACAGGAAGATAACCTGCTTTTCCAAACACAAATTGATACGGGGATGTGCCAATTAGAGTTTTGAATACGGTGCGATATGCCCATAATGCTTCATCCAACTTTAACGCCCAATCCTTCCTATTGGTTTTAACTGTCTTCTCCAAAATTTGCTTAATTTTCCTATTTGAAAATCTCAGCTTGACCATTTGTTTGAGGATGATATGCTAAAGAAATATTAGTGCATTGATTTAAACAGATTATTGCAAAAGTGTGACCCCTCATCACTAATTATAGCCCTATGAGTGCCAAACTGTGTGAAAATATTTTTGTGCAGAAACGTTAAGACTACACGTGCATCATTCTTTTTAGTAGCAACATCCTCGACCCACTTAGAAACATAATCAATAGTAACCAAAATGTACAAATAATCATGGGAAGAGGAAAAGGGACCCATAAAACCAATACCCCAAGCATCAAATAACTCTATTTCGAGAATAGGAGTTAAATGAAGTTCGTGGTGTCTGGAAATATTACCTGTCCTTTGGCACCTGCCACATGTTTTCACAAAAGTGTAATGATAGCTCTTAGAATAAGAGCTATTTAGGGTGTTGTAGTGAAGATTTTGTGGCTTAAAAGCACTATCTTAGGTACTTTTGTACTAAGAAGCCTATTTGAATTGATGTTTTAGTAGTAAAGGAGTCCATTTACATGTGAAAAGCACTTTTGAGCCTTTTAATGCATAATATTACTTAATTGTGCTATTTGTGACTTGTGTAGGCCATTGTTGAAGGTAAAAATGGCTAAGCGTGGAAAATTCAACCTGCTATGCTAAAGCTTTGTTGTTGATGGAAGGTCAAGCTTGCTGGAGCAATTGTTGTATTTTGATGAAGCATTAGAAAAGCTAGAGCATTTATCTGGGATCAGTTACACAAAACGCACGTGGGAGTTATTTCATTAATTGACGTGGACAATTTATAACACCTGTACTGATTTAAACGAATGAGGGGATGCCATTAGTCTTAAAATGTCCACTCAGCCCTGATTTCAAAGAAGGGGAGAGGTATAAAGCCCTAGCTTGCCATTTTTGGAAGGGAGGTGAAAAGAGGGCAGAAAATAGCTTGGAGATTAGACAATTCAAGGGAAAATTTTGAGAAAAGAAGAAGAACCCTTTTGGGAGGTGCTCCACTTCTGGAAAGGAGGGAATCTTGCCATAAAGAAGCTGTCCAACATCCTTTCTTATCCATCTTCTCCTAGTTTCTACAGTATTTCTTTATTTTTCAGCATTTTGGTATTAACAAGTTTCAGAATGTTATTTCAGACTTTTCTTACTGTTATGTTGCTGTCTTTTCTTTTAAGTATGAACTAATCACCCATTGGGTGAGGGATTAAGGGATTTATTGTTGATTATTGCTGAATGAAATAGTAGACTTGCATATTCTTCACTCCTATGCCTTGTGTGCTTAATTTTTAGCTTGGATTTGTCTGGCCAACTCATCTTAGCAGTGTTTATCTTGACTTTGGGAAGAGAAGGGATAAACTGAATGCATGGCATAGCATTAGTTCTGATTAGGAACATGCTCTAAGGTAATTGGGGACACTGGGGATGGCAACCCACCTAATGTTTGCAGTTAAGGGCTTAAATTCAGGGGTTAATGGGGGTTAATCACTGATTCTTGAGAATTCTGGAAAGAATCCGCGAATTAACATGCATTGAGTGTTGAAGCATGATCTATGTTGTAGCATTTAGTTTGATGAAATAAGATTTTACCCCTAATCCTGATCCCTTTTGATAGAATCTGTTTAATCCAATTTTATTCACTGTTTTTCCTATTATTCCAGTATTCCAGCACCATTTTAATTTTGTTCCTTAGTTTCTTTTAATTTCATTGCACCACTTGATGTTTATTTCTTGTTACCTAACTAAAATCAGCTTAGACATTGCAAAAAATCCACATAACCAGTCCCTGAGGAGAACGATATAAAAATACTTATCACTTGCTGCATTTAGGCTGTGTATACTTGCACATTTAGGGTTAGGGTGTTTTCATTCTAAAATTGCATACACTCTTTTAAGCAACAAGTAACAATTTTTAAATAAAGTAGGCCAATAAAATCCAAATTGTAATACCTTTGCAGCCGTACGAGTAGGCCCAAAGTACCCCACCATATGGTGAAGAATGACAATCATGTATAATCTTAGATATTTCTTCAAGGGGTACGCATCCTCGAATGAATTGGTCTGAACAAACCTTGAATAGGGGATCGTCCCGACGGTAGAATATTACATCATTGAGGAATCTTTTATTTTGTTGCGAATTCAACTCTAGTGGCATCACTCCTCTTGCAAGAAAATTAACATAATCAGCAAACCATGGTACATGAATGTCTACCTAATATAGCTTATCATCAGGAAAGTCCTTTATGATGGGCTCAGTTTGTTGATTTCCTTCATGCTTTATCCTGGACAAGTGGTCAGCAACTACGTTTTCACACCCTTTCTTGTCTTTCTCCTCAAAATCAAATTCCTGCAAAAGAAGAATCCATCTTATCAATTTGGCTTAGCATCCTTCTTATTGAACAAATACTTGAGGCCTGCATGATCAGTATGAACAATCGCCCTAGTCCCTAACAGGTATGGTCTAAACTTGTTAAAAGAGAATACAACTGCAAGCATTTCTTTTTCAGTGGTAGTGTAATTTTGTTGTGCAAAATCTAAAGTCCTACTTGCATAATAGATGGCTCTAAACAATTTATCTCTATGTTGACCTAAGACTGCTCCTACTGCATAATCACTAGCATCACACATAACTTCAAAGGGCTGACTCCAATCAGGTGTAACAATAATGGGTGCAGAAGTTAATTTTTCTTTTTTCTTTTTTTGAGTACAATAGGGGTTGGGGGGATTCGAACCACAGACCTCGTGGTCGTTAACACATTCAATATGCCAGTTGAGCTATGCTCTCTTTGGCAAGTTAATTTTTCTTTCAACAAATTAAAAGCTAGCATGCATTCCTCAGAAAATACAAAAACATAATCCTTTTCCAACAAAGTGCACAGGGGTTTCACAATCTTTGAAATTTTTTTTATAAAACGCCTGTAAAACACTGCATTACCTAGGAAACTACGAAATCATGGCTCGATCTACCTCAAGTCCTTTTTCTGATACCTTATGCCCTAAAACTATACCTTCTTTTACCATAAAATGACACTTCTCCCAATTAAAAACAAGGTTAGTTTCTTGGCACCTCTGCAACACAAGAGAAGGATTATGCAAACAAGAATCAAATGACGATCCAAAAACTAAAAAATCATCCATAAAAACCTCCATAATTTCCTCTATCATGTCATGAAAGATGGCCATCATGCACACATGCCAACCCATCACTGTTCTAGTGGAGATGAATTCATCTTTGTTATTTTTCACCACTATCGTGTCTCCTTTCTTGGGGACTACTTGCACAGGACTCACCCAAGAACTATTAGAAATTGCATAAATAGTCCCTGCATTTAAGAGTTTCAATACCTCAGCCTTCACAACATCTTTCATTGTAGGATTAAGTCTCCTCTGGGCTTCCACTGATGGATTAAAGGTATCTTCCATTAATATCTTATGCATGACTATGGATGGACTAATACCCTTAATGTCGCTGATGGACCACCCTAATGCAGACTTATGTTTACTCAAGACTTTTATCAACTTTTCTTCCTCCTCTTCATTTAATTCAGCAAAAATAATGACAGGAAAAGTTGAAGACTTGCCTAGAAAAGCATAATGAAGATGTTCAGGTAACTGTTCAAACTCTAATGCATGTGATTCTATCATTTCAGATTTATCAATATCATCATCCAAAGAGGCATCTAACACATCATCATGCTCTATGATTAATTTATGTAATGCATTACAAATGAAATTAACTTCGTGGTTTACACTACCCATGTCTACGCTGTAAGGTTTGTAAGGCTTTCTTCTTGCTTCGAGCACAATCCTAGTGAGCCTAGTAACAAAAACAAGTAAAAAGCAACACTAAAACGAAACTAACTAAAAAACCTACAAGCAAAATGAAACAGATGAACTTAACAAAAACAAGGAAACAAAGTATTTTACATGCAGTACACTAAACTTAACAGAAATACAACAAGAAAGAAAAATACAAGAACAATAATTTACATATTTTACACTAAAATGCATAATCTACAAAAATTGTACAAGGATATAAAACACAAGAAATATACATGTTATACAACAAAAACAAAGATACACAAAAAATGCACAAAATATGCATAATTTACACAAAAAGAAGAGAAATAAACAACTACACAACTAAACAAAAACACAAGGAAAACAAAAGAAGAAAAATTATACACATATACACTCTTTACACTCTAAATTAAGATCAAGCACTTTCACCACGATATTAATTAAACTAAAATATGTGAATCCCTGTCAAAGGCGCCAATTTGATAAAGGAGGTTGTAGAAGGCTCTATTAGATAAATTTATAAACTAGACCTCTAAAATTTGCAATAATAGTGGCCAGGGACATCCATAAGGATTGAAGTTCTTAGATTTAATTAAGTACCATAGTTAATTATGCCCAATTTTATGTAGAGAAACAAACTCTTGGAATCAAGGGGAAATAAAATCTAAACTAATATGTACATGCTGTAGAGTCCAATTTTGAGAAACATGCATGGTTGATTACCTTGAGCTCAACTTGAATTGCTTAGTAACTTGATTTTATACTAACAATCTTAAGCCAAGAATTTCTAGAAAATCAATGTACTCTCTCAAGCCCAATTGAACTCATACATAGCAACAAATCAACCTCTCGGTCTATTTTTATCACTAAACATGGCATTAAGTTTGAAGGTGCTTGTCGAAGGCACGATCAAATACATTTATAAACCAAACCACAAATAATTTGCAGTATAAGTGGCCAGGGTCGATCACAGGAAATCGAATTAATTGATTTCTAAATTCTAGGTTTCTTATTTGACACATACTGGGGGGGAAGTTAAACATAAAACATAAGATAGACAAAAGGACTAAAAAGTAGTAAAGATAGAGATCTCACCTCGTACACCTAATCGGGGGTAAATAGGTAATTATGCAATTAATTTATCATTGAAACTAATCTAACAGGTAATTTTTCAGTATTTTAAGACCAACCGAAATCCTCGAGACACCGTAGGAGCCTCCCCTAATTAAACCAACTTACAAACGCCTAATTGGTTCTAATTTAATTAATTAATTTGGCACGACCAATGCCAAAAGAATTAATTAAACGCATTACATCTGAGGGATAAGCTGAAACGAGTTGATTAATTAAGACTGATCAATCTAATTAACTAAGCCTGCGCTAACAATTCTAAGACCTACCATGTAATCGTAATTAAGCAATTCTACTTAATTTAACTGACGTGGCAATTGGCCTATTTACTACTCAAATACTCTAGCATAGCTAAGAAATTTCTAAATTATTTGATTTGTCAAGTCAATCAAAGTATAAATAACTAGGAATAAGCACAAGAAATTGCAAGCCATAAAACAATGCTGGAAAATAAAATTAACAATCAAATCTCACAATAAAGTGCATAATACCGTATTTACAACCTCAAAACAGCGTCAAAAGTCTAGCAATCCATTGCACCGATGTTTCTCAACATCAAGAATTGATCTAAAATACCTAAACTAGCCTAAAACTATGAAAAATAGAGAGGACAAAGCTTAAAATGGTCTCATGATGGCTGAACATTGGAGACAAATTACCTAGAGGATGAAAAAATCTATTTATAGGAATCGACGGAGCATCTAGACGCTCTAGACAGCATATAGACGCTTCCCAGCGTCATAAGGACTCACCGCAGTGTCGAGGGAGGCTTCAGGGGACTATCGATAGCGTTTATACGCTCTAAACAGCGTCTAGATGTTACCCAATGTCAACACTGGTCATTTTTTGCTCTAACTTTTCGCTTAGGTGTCTGAATGACCTCCGATTTTATGAGTTGGAACCGTGATTTGATGTAGAATCAATCAAAATGTGACTTATGTTTAAATTCCTACAAAATGATTAATTAATTGCATTAAAACCTCTAAACTAACATGATTTAGGCATAAAAATATAGGACTATATTGGTCCCATCAAAGTTATTCTCTTAAGGCTTCTAAAATTAATCTACTCACTCTCGTGCAATAGATTAAACCCAGTCATGCATCTAATGTTCTATAACCAAACTTACTCTCTCACGCTAAATTTAGTTAAACATGCAAAACCATGGCCAAATGTTAAGACAATATAAAGAGATGCATAAAAGACGTTAATATATAAACCAAACTAAAATCAACCAAGTCTTACACAAACACAACCATACAAGTGTCTAAAAACACAAATTTACAACCTTAATACAGTCCACAAAAAACTCGTAAATTCAAAAGAAAAGAAAAAGGAAATAGAGAATAAACCTAGGTCGTGTGCCAACACTCGTCCCCGACGTGATGTTCACAATCTCGAGCTTTGAGTCTTCTCCTTGGCTCTCCAAAGGTTTCCTCTAAGTCCTTAGATAGTTCTTGAATCGAGTTTAGGGTTTTTGGTCTCTCAAAACGGCTCTGATAGTGGGCATAAGTGCTCTATTTCTAGGATTACTTTTATGCTAGTTTTTCTATGATTGTCTGTACTTTCATGTGTTTTTATGTATATTTTATAGAAATCGAGCAATTGGAGCAAAACCAGAGTTTTGAGAAGTATTTGATTGAATTTGGAGCAAATTGGAGCTATAATTAGAGATCCAAGTGTTGAAGAGAATGAAACAAGCTTGTCAACTCGAGAGTATAGCATTGCAACGCCACTTCAGCAGCCTTTCATCCTTGGAGACCAGCAGACATAGGGTTGCAACGCTACTCAGCATATTTTTTTCCTTTTGTATAAAATTCGAAGGGACAACGTTGTAACGCTGTCTTGACTCTATAAAAAGGAAGTTTTGCTATTCGACAAAGGGAGCCGTTTTTTGGAGGCCAAAAACCCTAAACTCAATTCAAGCACCATCTAAGGACATATAGGAGACTTTTGGAGAGTCAAGGAGGAGACTCAAAGCTCGAGATCGTGGACATCACGTCGAAGACGAGTGTTGGCACGCGACCTAAGTTTCTTCTCTAATTTTTTTACTTTTCTTTTAGATTTAGGAGTTTTTGTGGGCTGTATTTGTGTTGTAACTATGTGTTTAGACCCTTGTTTGGTTGTAGTTGTTGAACATTTGGTTGGTTTTTAGTTTAATTTATATATTGACTTCTTTTTTGCTTATTGCTATATTGTCTTAACCTTTGGCCATGGTTTTGCTTGTGTAACTAAATTTAGCTTGAGAGAGTAAGTTTAGTTATAAGACATTAGATGCATGACTAGATTTAATTTATTGCACGGGAGTGAGTAGATTAATTCTAGAAGCCTTAAGAGAATAACCTATTGCCATGTTTAGTAATAGAAATAGACCAAGAGGTTGATTTTTTGCTAGGCATGAGTTCAATTGAGCTCGAAGAGGATATTAATAACTTAGTAATTCTTGGTTTAAGATTGTTAGTATAATCAACCATGCATGTTTCTCAAAATTGGACTCCAAAGCATGTACATAGTAGTTTAGATTTTAATTTTCTTTTGATCACTCCAAATTTTGTTTCTCAAAATAAAATTAGGCATAATTAACTGTAGTACTTAATTACTCTAAGAACACCAATCCTTGTGGATGACCCTGGCCACTATTATTGCAAAATATTTAGAGGTCCGGTTTTATAAATTTAATCTTGATAGGCCTTCGACAAGTCGACTATCAGGCTCCCCTCGCACGAATGACAAACCTTCCCTTTCATAGAGTCGAGACATCATTGCTAAATGTGTTAGGTGAATTTATTAGCTTGTTTTGGTGTTTTAAAAAAAGGGGATTATGATGTAAATGAGGAAGTAGGAGCTGGCAAAAAATTGTGGAGCCACGGATTTGTCTTTGGCAAGTAAGTGCTGTCCAGCTGGAAGCTTTTGGAAGAGGATCAACTTCAAACAGCCATATCTCTTAATTTACTGCACCAAATTCGATGATTTTTGAGTCAAAATCTCACAAATTGAGTGTAGAATACGAAAGTGGGTGGCTGTTTTGAAAATACGAAGAGGAAGGAGGTGAAAATTGCAGAAAACCGAGAGGTGTTCACAGTTCTCTGGTAGCAGAACAGTGTGAAGAAATCAGTTTCTTTTGAGCTCTTGAGGAGGAATTAGAAGCTGAAACTTTGAGGTAAGTAAGCTAAGATGTTTTACTTGAGGTTTATCAAAAAATATTAGGTGGTTGTTTTGCTAAATTTTGAGGAACCCAAACTGAAAGTTGAACCTGGAATTTTAGGTGCAAGAAAAAAAAAACTGCTAGCAGAACAGTGTGAAGAAATCAGTTTCTTTTGAGCTCTTGAGGAGGAATTAGAAGCTGAAAATTTGAAGTAAGTAAGTTAAGATGTTTTACTTGAGGTTTATCAAAACATATTAGGTGGTTGTTTTGCTAAATTTTGAGGAACCCAAGCTGAAAGTTGACCTGGAATTTTAGGTGCAAAAAAAAAAAAACTGCTAGCAGAACAGTGTGAAGAAATCAGTTTCTTTTGAGCTCTTGAGGAGGAATTAGAAGCTGAAAATTTGAGGTAAGTAAGTTAAGATGTTGTACTTGAGGTTTATCAAAAAATATTAGGTGGTTGTTTTGCTAAATTTTGAGGAACCCAAGCTGAAAGTTGAACCTAGAATTTTAGGTGCAAAAAAAAAAAAAAATACTGCTAGCAAGAGATTGAAGGAGATGTGCTTCCATTTCTATATACCTTACACCCAAGTGTGTATGGTTATTATGAATTGAGTTATGGGACTGAATTAGATATGTTTTTAAGGTGTATAAGGAAAGGAATTAATGTTATTAATTTCTTTTTCAGGGCAAACGGAGATAGGAATAGCTTATAATCCTTGGAACCCTTTTGGTGATTGTGAGTGACTCTATTTTAGTACTATGCTTGACCTTTGTTTTTCTTCAAAAGCATAAATGTTGATCATTGAAACATGCTTGACTTACTTTTGTATATTTTTCATGGAGCTTTTAATAGAATGTCATTGATGGCACTTAAGCATGATTTGAATTAGTTTGTAACTACACATTCAAGCATGGAAACTAAATTATGGAAGTATGATTTCCTTTAGAAAATGCCTTGTGTAAATCCACTTGGAAACATGTTGAGAATTTGTTGTTTGTGTTATCAAAACATGATTTCCAAGGTAATCAAAATATGCCCCGGTATGTTGTTAACCCCCAGTACTGAAGGACATTGAGAAGGTACTTGGGAGGGAGGAATCATGATTTCCGATACTGAAGGACAAAGAGAAGGTATTCGGGTAGTAACTGGTCTAACCCCAATACTGAAGAACATAGAGAAGGTATTAGGGAAGACCAGTGTGTTCAATGGCATTCCACGTGCACGTGAGAGAGGTATGAACGTTGTTGGTATAGAGATGACTCTACCACAGCTAAGGTTCGAAAGTGGTATCATGTTATGAGTTTTATTGTTATGAGCTTCTATGCTTTTGAAATGTCTATTCTTCAGTATGGTACTACATTATGAGTTTCTATGCTATACATAATGTGGTGACTTAAACCTATAAATGGGTAGCATGGTTTGATTATGCTTACAAATAAGTGATAAGTTATCTCTAACTTGTAGCTTGTCCATCATTATGCTTCACATTTGAGCTTATAATGTTTTTAAGATAGACACTCACTGGGCTTTCCAGCTCACGTTTTCATTATGTTTTCTCTTTCCAGGTAGCAAACGAGTTCCTGGTGCTCAGCCTTGACAAGACCTGTTTGCCACCACGCCGTTTTAGCTCCTTGTATATACACTTTCTTATGTATATAGTTTGTAGTAAAAGCATTCTAGCGGGGTTGTAATAACTATAAAATGTTATGACTTGTTAAAGAACATAGTACTGAAAGTGAATGTGTCTTGCTCATATGTATATTTGAGCGTTTCAAACTTACTTGTTCAAACGTGCTGTGTTGCCTTCATTTTCAGGTATATGTTGGGATGGTCAGGGAGAGCTAGTAATAGGGTTGATTGTCTCTATCTTTACATCTCTTCCTAGGTTAGGCAAGTAAGCTGGGAAGGGGTGTGACATTCTATATAACAAACAATGCATGTTATTGAATTTGCATGCATTCTTATACATTTTTATACCCCAGTTACAAACAAGCAAGTTGTTGGCATCGTTGTCGAGGACTTGATTTCTTTTCTTAATTGATTTCTTTTTGATTTGTGAATGCAACACCCTTTCGATTTGTTGGGAAATTACTTGGGACTCAAGCTTACCCAAGTAAGTCAATTGCATGAGCGAAAGTGAAGAACTAGAGCAAAGCTTTGACCTAGAGATCGAAAGAACCGTAGATAACCACCATCCTCTTAGTTGTCCAGTGAATCCGGCAACCAAAAGATGAGCGCTATCATGATCATTATGTCCTTTTGAACTGTATGCAGCGTTTGCAACAAACATTTCTTGGACAACTCCTACGATCAGATATTGAGAAAGACCATCAATATTCCATTCGTAAATGGATTGACCGTCATATAATGAGTGTTGAATAAAAGATCGATTTTCGATAGACAAATCTGGATGAGTAGCCCTTGGATAATAATTCCTTGGGTTGCTTTTTGAGTACTGCTTTGAGATCCTATTAATTTTCTTAGGATCTTCTTCATTAGAGATAGTGTTCTGCTGCATGGCAAGAATTAAGTCTTCTATCTCTTCATCTTTGAGTACATTGATTTGTGGACTTTTTCCACTCAGTCTAGCAAGTTCTTCATGAATTTTCTCAAACATAACTTGCTCTTTGCTTTTGAGTTAAGGGATGGATCCACTTGATCCTCTACAAAGGACTGGTAGAGGGTCACTTACTATTGGAATTCCTAATGTGGTGGCAGAAAATCCCTTGTGGGTGCTGGATGAAGTGAAAATATTTTCTTCAATCATGCACATTTACTCTGCCATTGTAGACATAATTTTGTTCGTATAGTTGTTTTGAAGATGAACTCCTCTGATTCCTTTGGAGGGGTTCTTTTCTTCTTCATTCAAGGATATTTGCTTGAATGGAGTAGCAACAACTATATTACCTTTAGAGCTTCTGAATTCAATCTGCTCTAGCAGTGGATGAGTATCTGAAACCTCTCCTTCTGATGTTTTCCAGAGAGTTTCTTTGAGAGTGTTCACTTTTTGACTGTAGCCATTTTGATTTGCGAACCACTTGAAGAAAGGTACATTTCTTTCAAGTTCTCCCAACGTAGAAACTCTAAAAAGATTATCCTGTGAAGATATCACCAGGACATCTCACTGGGTTTTGGAAAGAGCTGTAGCAACTCCAACACCCAAAA
This sequence comes from Trichosanthes truncata, assembly GCA_033996785.1. Lineage (NCBI taxonomy): Eukaryota > Viridiplantae > Streptophyta > Magnoliopsida > Cucurbitales > Cucurbitaceae > Trichosanthes > Trichosanthes truncata. The sequence continues at coordinate 13,647,279 of MU867261.1, read as the reverse complement.
CCAAAATAACTTTCTCAACTGATTGAACATCCAGATGGAACTGTTGAGCTCAGTTTTCAACAACCTTTCTCAACACGACCAAAGGTCTCAAATTCTGCCCCTTCAAGGCAAAGTGTCTCGAAATTTAGAGGAGAAGCTTCATCCTCAACAAGTTTCGAACAACAAGAACCGTTGAGAAGATCTCTCTCTGCGAAGATCGACTCAGTAGATTTCAGCCCTCAGATACCACAAAGTAGGTATGTACGGCCAACCTCACCTACTTAAACAGATATGGACTCAGCAAGCTGATTCAACGAGCTCAATGTCATATCTGAAGAATTCAAGGTCAATATGGAAAGTCTAAAAAAGGATTTTCTTGACAAAAAGTGGAAAATGCCAAAAGAATTCTTCTTTAAGGCATACAATGCTGAAGAAAGAGAAAATTTCAAGAAAACATGGATTTCTACCATGGAAGAACTTGAAAGAAATGTACCTTTCTTCGAGTGGTTCGCCAATCAAAATGGCTATAGTCAAGAAGTGAACACTCTCAAAGAAACTCTCTGAAAAACATCAGAAGGAAAGGTTTCAGATACTCATCCACCGCTAGAGTAGATTGAATTCAGAAGCTCTAAAGGTAATATAGTTGTTGTTGCTCCATTCAAGCAAATATCCTTGAATGAAGAAGAAAAGAACCCCTCCAAAGGAATCAGATGAGTTCATCTTCAAAACAACTATACGAACAAAATTCTGTCTACAATGGCAGAGCAAATGTGCAGGATTGAAGAAAAGATTTTCACTTCATCTAGCACCCACAAGGGATTTTATGCCACCACATCAGGAATTCCAATAGTAAGAGACAATCTACCAGTCCTTTGTAGAGTATCAAGGGGATCCATCCCTTTACTCAAAAGTAAAGAGCAAGTTATGTTTGAGAAAATTCATGAAGAACTTGCCAGACTGAGTGGAAAAAGTCCACAAATCAACGTACTCAAAGATGAAGAGATAAAAGACTCAATTCTTGCCATGCAGCAGAACACTATCTCTGATGAAGAATATCCTAAGGAAATTAATAGGATCTCAAAGCAGTACTCAAAAAGAAACCCAAGGACTTATTATCCAAGGGCTACTCATCCAGATTTGTCTATCGAAGACCGATCTTTTTTTCAACACTCATCATATGACGGTCAATCCATTTACGAATGGATTATTGATGGTTTTTCTCAATATCTGATCGTAGGAGTTGTCCAGGAAATGTTTGTTGCAAACGTTGCATACATTTCAAAAGGACATAATGATCATGATAGCGCTCGTCTTCTGGTTGCCGGATTCACTGGACAACTAAGAGGATGGTGGTTATCTACTTTCAATGAAGTTGAAAGGAGAAAAATTATTACTCATAGATCTCCACAAGAGACTCCTCCTCAAAATCGCCTAGAAGAGAAGAGGCAACTACTTCCATTGCACAAAGTGGTACTGGTATGACTATCGATACACCAGCAATACCACCTCGTGTTCCAACAAGCAGAGATTTTAAAGACGATGCAGTCGTAACCCTCTGCTTCACAATAATCAAAAACTTTGTCGGAGACGATAAGGAATATCCGAGTCAAGCAGGAGAATACCTCCAAAAATTAACCTGCCCAAAACTCCAGGATTTCCAATGGTACAAAGATACCTTCCTGACAGAGGTTTACAAGAGAGCATACGCCAATAGTCCTTTCTAGAAAGAAAGATTTATTATTGGACTGCCCAAAATATTCAGCTCAGAATTGTTGATCTACCTCCGGGAATACTACAAAGGAAATATTCCTTGGGAAGAGGTCACTTATGGCTAAATTTGTCAATTCGTCATAGCCCAAGCTGGAAAATAATGTCTCGAAGCCGCAATGATCAAGAAGCAGACCAAAACTCTAGAAAGAAAGCAAGAGTTTGGACATTTATGCAAAACATACTTTTATCAAAACCATATTGAGCCTCCATCAGTAAAGTAAAAGAAAAGTCTTGGAAAATCCAAGACTTATTACTCAAGACAGTACAATAGTAGACCAACTGTGTACAGGTCTCATCGGCAATATCCTTATCGGAAAACTTCTTATGATAAGAAGAATCCCAAACGAAAGAAATATTCCAGAAGAGACTCTTCAAAAGTCCAATGCTACAAATGCAGAGGATATGGGCATTATGCTCCAAAGTGTCCCATGAAGAAGAAAATCAATGAGCTTAGTATTGACGAAGATATTAAAGCTGAACTACTCAATTTTGTCGAAACAGATTCAGAAGAATCAGAATATGATTCAAATGAACATGAAGGACAAATCCTTTATTTGCAAGAAGAGACGGATTCTTACTCTTCTTCAGAAGGAGAAATTCAAGTTATTCATAAACTTGGATGCAAAGGTAAACGATTATGTGATTGCTTTAATTGCATAAACATTTTAACAAAAGACCAGTAGTTACTTTTTGAAGTTGTAAGCAACATCACGGATGTGGCTCTCAAAAAGACAATTCTCAATAGACTGAAGACTTCTCTCCAAGACGAAGTAAAACATGGAGAAGAAGATTCTTCAATAACTACTTAGTATCCTTCTATAGAAGATGTCTATACACTTTTCAAGAAGGAAAAAAGAGAGGTCAAAGTTTTAGACTTAAAGGCTGAAATAAACCAACTCAAATACGAAGTAAAACAACTTCGTTTGGATTATCAAAAGGATATTTCTCAATTAGCTGTTGAAGTCGCATTGATTAAATCAAAGCAAGCAGATTCCTCAGAAACTATCGAAGGAGATGAAGCAGGACCTTCAGAACCTTCTCCAGGAGAAGAATCATTTTTGTCAACTCTGCAAAGGGTTCAATATCAAAAATGGTACGTCAAAATATCCTTAAGGATTGAAGATTTCAAATTTAATGCAGTAACTCTGGTAGATTCCGGCGTAGATCAAAACTGCATTCATGAAGAACGAATACCATCAAAGTATTTCGAAAAGACTATCGAAACCTTGAGGGGAGCAAATAATCAACCATTATTCATAAAGCACAAGCTACCTGAAGTTCACATCTGCAATAATGGAATTTCTTTCGTGACTTCATTCTTACTCATCCAGAACCTAAATCAAGGAGTGATTCTAGGTACACCTTTTATTACTCAATTATCCTTTTCAGGTAACTGATGAAGGGATAGTATCAAACATCCTTGAAAAGACAATCTTATTCAAATTTATTGATCCATTAAGAGAAGATGATCTTAATGTGGTCAAAAGAATCAGCCTCAAGGAGAAGCAGATAGATTTTCTAAAAGAAGAAGTTAGCTTCAAGAAGGTAGAAAACCATCTCAAAGAACCTTGACTTCAGAGAAGAATCCAGATTAAAGCAGATTGAAGAACAAATATGCTCCACTCATCCAGATGCTTTCTGGATAAGGAAGAAACATATGGTTACCTTACCATATGAAAAGAACTTCAAGGAATCAGACATTCCAACCAAAGCAAGACCAATTCAGATGAACTCTGAATTATTAAGCCATTGCCGGAAGGAAGTTGATGCAATACTCAAAAGAAAGCTAATCAGACCATCCAAGAGCCCTTGGTCTTGTGCGGCATTTTACGTCAACAACCAGGCTGAAAAGGAAAGAGGAGTCCCAAGACTGGTAATAAACTACAAACCCTTAAACAAGATTTTGGAATGGATTAGATATCCAATTCCTAATAAAAATGATTTACTCAAAAGAATTTCAAATGTAAAATTATTTTCAAAGTTCGATATGAAATCAGGATTTTGGCAAATCCAGATTGTCGAACAAGATAGGTACAAAACAACATTTAATGTACCTTTTGGTCAATACGAATGGAACGTCATGCCTTTTGGCTTAAAAAATGCTCCATCCAAATTCCAGAAGATCATGAATGATATTTTGGAACCTATTCAAGAATTTGCAATTATCTATATTGATGATGTTTTAATCTTTTCATCAAATATAGATCAACATTTTTCTCATTTAAAGAGTTTTATTCAAACAATTAAATACAATGGTTTAGTTGTTTTAGCTACAAAGCTTAAACTCTTTCAAACTCAAATAAGATTTCTAGGGTTTGATATCCATTTAGAATTAATCAGGCCAATACAAAGATCTCTAGAATTTACTCAAAATTTTCCATATGAAATTTTATACAAAACCCAACTACAAAGATTTTTAGGGTGTCAAATTATGTATCTGATTTTATCAAAGATCTTCGGCCCATTTCCAAACCACTTTTTCAAAGGTTGAAGAAAGAAACTATTCCTTGGACAGATGAGCACATGCACACTGTTCAAAAAAATCAAATCTTTAGTCAAAAGCATTCTCTGCTTAAGTCTTATAGACGAAAAAGCAAATCTTATCGTTGAGACCGATGCGTCAGACATTGGATATAGAGGAATCCTTAAACAGTGTCTTGATAAGAAGGAATCAATAGTACGTTTTCACTCAGGAGTGTGGAGTAGTACTCAGAAAAATTACTCAATTGTGAAAAAAGAAATTCTAGCAATTGTTCTATGTGTCCAGAAATTTCAAGGAGATTTAATCAATAAATCGTTTTTAATAAAAATCGATTCTCAAGCTTCTAAATTTATTTTAGAAAAAGATGTTAAAATTTTGGTTTCAAAACAGATTTTTGCCCATTAGCAAGTAATATTATCTTGTTTTGATTTTCAAATTTTGTCTATAAAAGGGTCTCAAAACCCTCTTGCAGATTATCTTTTGAGAGAACATCTCTCTAGAGAGCACCTCTCAAAGGACTCTCTCTCTCTTGAAAGAACCTCTCTCTCTAAAAAGTAACCTTCTCAAAAACTCTTCTAAGATGAAGAAAGTATGCTCTGAGGTTGCAGCATAGCCTGAACTTCCTCATCAGAACTCTTAATTTCATATTCAAAGTTTTCATCTTCAAAAACTTGCTATGAGTTCTCGCAAAGGGAAAGCTGTTGCTTCCTCTTCCTCTTCTCAAAAAGGAAAAGCTTCTGCTTCTTCCTCAAATACTCAAAAACCTACTCCAGTTCGTATCGAGGATTTTGCTTTACCCAATACATCGTTTACCCCAGTCATAACATGAGCACAACGTCGTTCTGCCTCAATAAGGCTTCAAGGCTCTTATACTTTTGAACCTTTAAACCAAAATACTACTCCATTGGTTGCAGGTTCTTCTACCTACACCCATACCATTAATCCACCAACAAGATTTACTCCAAAACCTGAAATTTCAGGATATTTTCAAAAATCTCAGGTAATCACTGAAATCCCAATTGAACTAGAATGGGATTTAGACAGCTTTGCTGAGATTACTTCTCATATTTATCCGGGTGATTTTTGTTTCAGGCCGGAATGTTTAGAAAAAACACGGCAGTTTTATGAATTAATACTCATTGATTCAAAATCTGTTGAGATTACTCATATACCGGATAGGAACAATCTTTCGGTTATTACTTACTCAAAATTAAAGATTTTCCAGGTTTTAACTCCTAAGAGATGGAACCAGAAAGTCTTTACAGAAAAAAGATTCTCAATCAGGTTTGATCAACAAGTTTCGAACAACAAGAACCGTTGAGAAGATCTCTCTTTGCGAAGATCGACTCAAGGGATTTAAGAATTCGCATACCAGAAAGTAGGTATGTACGACCAACCTCACCTACTCAAATAGATATGGACTCAGCAAGCCGATTCAACGAGCTCAATGTCATATCTGAAGAATTCAAGGTCAATATGAAAAGTCTAAAAAAGGATTTTCTTGACAAAAAGTGGAAAATGCCTAGAGAATTCTTCTTTAAGGCATACGATGCTGAAGAAAGAGAAAATTTCAAGAAAACATGGATTTCTACCATGGAAGAACTTGAAAGAAATGTACCTTTCTTCGAGTGGTTCACCAATCAAAATGGCTATAGTCAAGAAGTGAACACTCTCAAAGAAACTCTCTGGAAAACATCAGAAAGAGAGGTTTCAGATACTCATCCACCACTAGAGCAGATTGAATTCAGAAGCTCTAAAGGTAATATAGTTGTTGTTGCTCCATTCAAGCAAATATCCTTGAATGAAGAAGAAAAGAACCCCTCCAAACGAATCAGAGGAGTTCATCTTCAAAACAACTATACGAACAAAATTCTGTCTACAACGGCAGAGCAAATGTGCAGGATTGAAGAAAAGATTTTCACTTCATCCAGCACCCACAAGGGATTTTCTGCCACCACATCAAGAATTCCAATAATAAGAGACCCTATTCCAGTCCTTTGTAGAGGATCAAGAGGATCCATCCCTTTACTCAAAATCATAGAGCAAGTTATGTTTGAAAAAATTCATGAAGAACTTGCCAGACTTAGTGGAAAAGGTCCAAAAATCAATGTACTCAAAGATGAAGAGATAGAAGACTTAATTCTTGCCATGCAGCAGAACACTATCTCTGATGAAGAAGATCCTAAGAAAATTAATAGGATCTCAAAGCAGTACACTATCTCTTATTATCCAAGGGCTACTCATCCAGATTTGTCTATCGAAGACTGATCTTTTATTCAACACTCATCATATGACGGTCAATCCATTTACGAATGGAATATTGGTGGCCTTTCTCAATATCTGATCGTAGGAGTTGTCCAGGAAATGTTTGTTGCAAACGTTGCATACAGTTCAAAAGGACATAATGATCATGATAGCGCTCGTCTTTTGGTTGTCGAATTCACTGGACAACTAAGAGGATGGTGGTTATCTACTTTCAATGAAGTTGAAAGGAGAAAAATTATTACTCATAGATCTCCAATTGATTCGGGAGACTCCTCCTCAAAATCGCCTAGAAGAGAAGAGGCAACTACTTCCATGGCACAAAGTGGTGCTGGTATGACTATCGATACACCAGTAATACCACCTCGTCTTCCAACAATCAGAGATTTTAAAGACGATGCAGTCATAACCCTCTGCTTCACAATAATCAAAAACTTTGTCGGAGATGATAAGGAATATCAGAGTCAAGCAGGAGAATACCTCCAATAATTAACCTGCCCAAAACTCCAGGATTTCCAATGGTACAAAGATACCTTCCTGACAGAGGTTTACAAGAGAGCAGACGCTAATAGTCCTTTCTGGAAAGAAAGATTTATTATTGGACTGCCAAAAATATTCAGCTCAGAATTATTAATCTACCTCTGGGAATACTACAAAGGAAATATTCCTTGGGAAGAGGTCACCTATGGCAAAATTTGTCAATTCGTCATAGCCCAAGCTGGAAAACAATGTCTTGAAGCTGCAAGAATCGAGAAGCAGACCAAAACTCTAGAAAGAAAGCAAGAGTTTGGACATTTCTGCAAAACATACTTTTATCAAAACCATATTGAGCCTCCATCAGTTGGCTCTATTCGAGGTTTAACGAGTGAGAAACCCAAAGGTCTTCCCTAAGAGCGTTGTTCATCCACTTTCGACCAAAGCGGACTAAAATTCGATTCATTCGAAATTTAACGAGTTAGAAACCCAAAGTTCGAACTCTAGAGCGTTGCTCGCCCTGTTTACAACCAAATGGACGAAACTTGTCTCGATTCGTGGTTTAAGGAGTCAGAAACGCAAAGTTCGTCTGCTAGAACGTCCTTCGACCTCTTTAGTCTAAAGTGGACAAAACATGTCTCCATTTGGGATTTGGTGAGTTAGAAACCCAAACTTCGTCCCTTAGAGTGTTGTTCGTCCTGTTTGGAGTACCAAACTCGGTTCCATTCGAGGTTTAACGAGTGAGAAACCCAAAGGTCTTCCCCAAGATCGTTGTTCTTCTTCCATCGTCCAAAGCTGACTAAACTACTATCCATTCGAAATTTAACAAGTTAGAAACCCAAAGTTCGAACTCTAGAGCATTACTCGCCCTATTTGCAACCAAATGGACGAAACTTGTCTCGATTTGTGGTTTAAGGAGTCAGAAACCCAAAGTTCGTCTGCTAGAACGTTCTTCAACCTTTTTGGTCTAAAGTGGACATAAAATGTCTCCATTTGAGATTTGGTGAGTTAGATACCCAAACTTCGTCCCCTAGAGCGTTGATCATCCTGTTTGGACTAAAATGTACCAAACTTGGCTCTATTCGAGGTTTAACGAGTGAGAAACCCAAAGGTGTTCCCCCAGAGCGTTGTTCGTCCTCTTTCGACCAAAGAGGACTAAAATTCGATTCATTCGAAACTTAACGAGTTAGAAACCCAAACTTTGAACTCTAGAGCGTTGCTCGCCCTGTTTGCAACAAAATGGACTAAACTTGTCTCAATTCGTGGTTTAAGGAGTCAGAAACCCAAAGTTCGTTTGCTAGAACGTTCTTCGACCTCTTTGGTCTAAAGTGGACATAAAATGTCTCCATTTGAGATTTGGTGAGTTAGAAACCCAAACTTCGTCCCCTAGAGCGTTGATCGTCCTGTTTGGACTAAAATGTACCAAACTTGGTTCTATTCGAGGTTTAACGAGTGAGAAACCCAAAGGTCTTCCCCAAGAGCGTTCTTATCCTCAAATATAGCCTTAAGTTGCTCAAATTTGTCCAAATATCTCACAATTCTCCAGTTTTGCTCCAAATGCTTGGTTTCCGAGAAATATACATAAACACACATGAAATCACATATAATCATAGAAAAACTAGCATAAAACTAAACCAAGAAATAGCATTATTTTACCTATTATCAAATACCTCGAATACTACTTACTTTCGTTGAGTTTATACCTGGACTTAACACAAAGTGGACAGAAGTTGTAAAGCAATTTGCATGCATGTCAAACAATTTTCTATATAACAATCAATGCATGTTATTGAATTTGCATGCATTCTTATACATTATTTATACCACAATTACAAGCAAGCAAGTTGTTGGTATCGTTGTTGAGGACTTGATTTCTTTTCTTAATTGATTTCTTTTTGATTTGTGAATGTAACACCCTTTCGATTTGCTGGGAAATTACTTGAGACTCAAGCTTACCCAAGTAAGTCAATTGCATGAGCGAAAGTGAAGATCTAGAGCAAAGCTTTGACCTAGAGATCGAAAGAACCGTTAGGCAATGAAGGAGAGCTAACAAACGTTGAGTTAAAGAATAAAAGATGGTAGATAGAAACTGGCATTCAAAGCCAGGGAGAGGGCAGGAATAAACAACCTGCACAAAACCAACATCCTAATGCCTTTGCAATAACAAACCCAATACACATGGACAAGGACAGAAATCATGCCATCCGAGAATATACCACCCCTACATTTATAGGTTTGAGCCTAAGGATAATTGCTCAGTGATAGCTCTTAGAATGAGAGCTATTTAGAGTGTTTTAGTGAAGATTTTGTGACTTAAAAGCACTATTTTAGGTACTTTTGTAGTTAGAAGCCTCTTTAAATTGATGACTTAGTAGTAAAGGAGTCCATTTTCATGTGAAAAGCACTTTTGAGCTTTTTAATGCATAATATTACTTAAATGTGCTATTTGTGACTTGTGTAGACCAATTGCTGAAGGTAAAGATGGCTAAGTCTGGAAAATTCAACCTGTAATGCTAGAGCTTTGCTGTTGATGGAAAGTCAAGCTTGCTGGAGCAATTGTTGTGTTTGATAAAGCGTTATTAAAGCTGGAGCATTTACCTGAGATCAGTTACACAAAACGCACGTGGGAGTTATTTCATTAATTGACGTGGACAATTTATAATACCTGTACTGATTTGAGCGAATGAGGTGCTGCCATTAGTCTAAAAGTGTCCACTCAGCCCTGATTTCAAAGAAGATGAGAGGTATAAAGCCCTAGTTTGCCATTTTTGGAAGGGAGCTTGGGTATTAGACATTTGAGGGGAAGATTTCGTGAAGAAGAAGAAAAACCCTTTTTGGGAGGTGATCCACTTCTGGAAAGGAGGGAAATCTGCCAAAAAGGAGCTGCCCAACATCCCTTTCTTGTCCATTTCTCCTAGTTTCTACAGTATTTCTTTATTTTTCAGTATTTTGATATTAAAGACAGGATTTAGAATGTTATTTCAGTTTTTTTCTTATTGTTTTACTGCTGTCTTTTCTTTTAATTATGAACTAATCACCCCTTGGGTGAGGGATTAGGGGATTTATTGTTGATTCTTGCTGAATGAAACAGTAAACTTGCATATTCTTCACTCATATGCCTTGTGTGGTTCATTTTTACCTTGGATTTGTCTGGCCAACTCATCTAGGCTGTGTTTATCTTGACTTTGGGAAGAGAATGGATAAACTGAATGCATGGTATAGCATTAGTTCTGATTAGGAGCATGCTCTAAGGTAATTGGGGACACTAGGGATGGTAACCCACCTAATGTTTGCAGTTAAGGGCTTAATTTCAGAGGTTAATGGGAGTTAATCACTGATTCTCGAGAATTCTGGAAAGAATCCGTGAATTAACCTACCTTGAGTGATGAAGCATGATCAATGCTATAGCATTTAGTTTGATGAAGCAAAATCCTACCCCTAATCCTGATCCCTTCTTCACATATTCTGTTTAGTCTCATTTTACTTACTGTTTTTCTTGTTGTTCCAGCATTTCAGCACCATTTTACTCTTGTTCCTTAGTTCTTTTAATTTCATTGCACCATTTGATGTTTAATTCTTCTTACCTAACTAAAATCAGCTTAGGCATTGCAAAATCCACATAACTAGTCCTTGAGGATAACGATATAAAAATACTTATCACTTGCTGCATTTAGGATGTGTATACTTGCACATTTAGGGTGTTTTCATTATGAAATTGCATACACTCTTTAAAGCAACACTCGGCCATAAATATGCTGAGTTTTGAACTTAAACCTGTAATGTCCCAGATGATCGCCATGACAGGACAATTCAGAAGAGATCTTGGAGAAGACCCACACTCTCATCTTAAAAGCTTCTTGGAGACGTGTGGAAAGTTCAGCATACCCAAGGTAGACAACGACGCATTGTAGCTCATTTTATTTCCATATTCAGTTAGAGATGAGGCAAAGGACTGGCTCCCACCATAAACGCGCGATATAGAAAGGAGATTGTCACATTTGAGCAAGGAAGAGTCCCTCAGTAATGCATGGGTAAGATTCAAGAAATTGCTCAGAAAGTGCCCACACAATGGTCTCCCAAGTTGCATTAAACTTGAAACATTTTACGAAAGTCTGAATAGAGCTTCCTATAATATGGTAGATGCGTCAGCGAATGGGGCTTTAATGTCTAAAATATTAAACGAACCTAATAAAATCTTGGACATGATAGCCCATAACAACTGCGAATTGTCAGATGATGGCTTCGTATCTTGGACAACCAGCAAAAGGAAAAATGGGACTAGAGAATCAGGCGCATTGACTACTTGACAGTGCAAGTTGTGCCAATGGCAAATATGATAAAATCATTGACAATTAAAATGGAGAGAATAAAGCGCAAGTTGTTAATCAAGTTAGCACTTCCAATGCATGTATAGGTTGTGGAGAGAATCATATATTTGAAAGTTGTTTGCTAAATCCATCTTCAGTATTTCACATTGGCCAAGGTGGCACTGACAGGAATAACTTGTATTCAAATACTTATAACTACGAATGGAGAAATCATCTGAATTTCTCTTGAGGTGGCTAGCAACAACAGCAACAGAATGTCAATTCTAACTCTAATGTATGTAAACTTCTAATACCCCCAAGTTTTCACAATAATCAAAATTTCTCCCATGTGTAGAACCCACCTTAGTACCAACGCAATCAGCAAGCCAACTCCAACTCATCAACTTCAACCTCGTTGGAGGCACTAATGAAAAAATATATAGAAAAGAATGACGCGTTGATACAAGCTAGCCCAGCTTCATCAGTACAGAATTTAGAAGTTCAAGTAAGGAAGTTGGCCTCATAATTTAAAAAAAAAACAATTTGTTAGGCGCGTTGCCCAGTACAACAGAATCTCCCACTAGAGAAAAAGAGAAGGAGAAGTGTCAGGTAATAAACATATGGAGCGGCAACACCTTAAGAGAAGAACCAACACAAGAACATGAGTTTCAGAAGAATGAAGCTAAAAAACGGCCAACGCACGAGGGAGATGAAAAACAGGGGAAGAGAGAGAATCAAAATGGAGAAGTTGATAGCAACCATGCAACGGAAGACAATGAAAAGGAAGTTGCACCAGAGGAAGGTCCCGTTCAAAAACATCATGTAGTGAAGCCTAACCCATCTTTCCCTCAAACACTCAAAAAAAAGAATGATGAGACCTAGTTTAGGAAACTTCAAGATTTGCTGAAGCAACTACACATCAACATACCTAGTAATTAAGTGTTGGAATAGAAGCCCAGCTATGTAAAATTCTTAAAAGATATACTTGCTAAGAGAAGATCGTTGGTTGAGTTTGAAATGGTGGCTTTAACAGGAGAATGCAACATAGTGGTCAGAAAAAAAGTCTCAATGAAACTGAAGGACCCAGGGAGCTTTACAATTCCTTGCTCTATACGAGGCATTGACGTGGGCATGCCTTATGCGACTTAGGTGCAACGATCAACATAATGCCCTTGTCATTATTTAAGAAATTAGGAATTGAGGAAGCGAGACTCACAATGGTAACCCTTCAGTTGGCAGATCGATCAATCACCCACCCAGAGGGAAAAATAGAGGACGTGTTGGTCAAGGTGGATAAGTTTATCTCCCCAGCTGACTTCATTATCCATGATTATGAGGTAGACAAGGATGTCATTATGATTCTTTGGTGGCCTTTCCTTGTCACTAGGCAAACATTGATTGACATTCTAAAATGAGTGTTGGTTATGCACATGCATGATAAGGAAGTCAAGTTTAATGTTTTTGACGCCATGATATTTCAAGAAATGGAGTCTTGCAACTTTATTAAGAGTCTGAATTGGGAGGAGATTCAGTGGGAAAGTGAAGCCGAGATGGAGGAAGAAAATGATGAAGAAAGTCCGATCTCAATGCATAGTGAAGATGTGGAAGAGGAAATTAACAGTGTCAACGCATTCCAAAGTAGATTTGAGCTTCTGCACTTGGCTGAAATAAAAATACCAATGCTTAGATCTTCCCTCGAGGAACCTCCAACTGTAGAGATGAAACCTTTTCCAACTCTTTTGAATTGCATTTTTCTTAGCCAAAACAATATCATACCTGATATTATTTCTGCCTCTCTCAAAACTGAAAATGAAGTCTTGTTGTTACATGTTTTGAAGAAGCATAAAAAAAGCAAATGGATGGACGCTAGCAGACATAAAGACAATCAGTCCCTCATATTGCATGCACAACATCAAAATAAAAGAGAAAAAATCCATCACCAGAGAGGTCCAATGCAAACTTAATCCGATAATGAAGAAAGTAGTAAAAAAGAAGGTGATCAAATGGTTGGATACAGTAGTGATTTATACTATCTCAGACAGCAGTTGGATAAGTATTGAATACCTCAGCCTAGACTGGCCCTGCCTAAGACAAAGTTGCCTTTAAACCAAAACCTTACAAATTTTAAAGCATTAGGCTCGCATGTTCATTTATACACATATCTGATCTGCTTCAATTCAGCTCCACTAGGGAGATTGAGGCCATGTTCCTACTTAGGCATTCTTCCCAGTATGGTTTACCTCTCTACCCATTCACCTTGAAGATATTCACCTTATTGTCCTGCAAATCAACCGTTCTGTGATAATATACTTTAGAAACAATGAAGGGTCCAAATCATCTCCATTTCATCTTTCTAGGAAAAAGTTTCATTCGAGAATTGAACAGCAGCACTAGCTGACCGTCCTGCAAATGTTTTTCATTAATTTTTCAATCATGCCATCTTTTCTCCTTCTCTTTATACAGTTTAGCATTCTCATATGAGAAATGCCTTAGTTCATCCAACTCGTTCAGCTACAGTTTCAACTTCAACCCTGCTTGCTCCATGTCCAAATTCAACCTCTTCGGCGCCGAATAGGCCTCATGTTCCAACTCCAAAGGTAGGTGACAAGCTTTTCCAATGATAATCCAGTAAGGAGACATTCCCAATGGTGCTTTGAAGGTTGTTCTGTGTGCCCAAACCGTGTCGTCAAGCCTTAGAGACCAATCCTTTCTTGATGGACAAACAATTTTTCTAAGATGGTCTTGAAATCTCGGTTTGACAACTCTGCTTGGCCATTCGTCTGTAGATGGTATGTTGTCACAATCCTGTACCAGACATTGTACTTTGCCAAGAGATTCCTAATTATCCTGTTCACAAAATGAGTTCCTTCGTCGCTCACCAACACTCATGGTGTTCCAAACTTAGTAAAGATATTCCTGCGAAGGAACTTCTTCACTACCTTGCATCATTAGAACTTGTTGCAATGGCTTCCACCTACTTCGAGACATAATCTACTGTAAGAAGGATGTACATATTACCAAAGGACAAGGGAAAGGGTCCCATGAAGTCAATGCCTCACACGTCAAAGATTTCCACCTCTAACATGTAATGCATGGCATCTCATTTCTAGCTGTCAAGTTTCCCATTCTTTAGCTTTGGTCACACCTCTTAGCAAAGAGATGAGCATCTTTAAAGAGTGTTGGCTAAAAGTATCTGCTTTGGATTACTTTGATGTCGTCTTTGTACTAGCAAAATGACCTCCTGGAAAATTGTGCAAGCTTCCAAGATCTTCATCATGTTCTCTTCTACAATGCATCTTTTGAACACCTAGTTTGGTCCCAACCTGTAAAGATAAGGTTCATCCTAACAGTAAAATATACTATCATGGAAGAATTTTTTCAATTGTTGCGAGGTTGCATCTGGTGGCATGAGTCCACTAACTAAATAGTTAGCCATATCTACATACCAAGGCAATTCAATGTGGCATGAGTCCACTAACTAAATAGTTAGACATATCTACATACCAAGGCAATTCAATGGTCCTAACTGCCAACAATTCTTCATCTGCAAAAGTATCTCTTATCCCCTGCACTTTTGCTGTTTGAGCCTCATGCCCTAGCCTTGACATGTGGTCTGTAACCTGGTTTTCTGTTCCTTTCTTGTTAATGATCTCAAGATCAAACTCTTGAAGGAGTCAGATCCATTTGATCAGGCAAGGCTTTGCTTCTCTTTTAGACAGAATATACTTCAATGCTAAGTGATCTGTATGGACAATCACCTTTGTCCCCACCAAGTAAGACCTGAATTTGTCAAAAGCGAAGATAACTGCAAGTAGCTCCTTCTGAGTTGTTGAATAATTTACATGTGCATCATTCATTGTCTTGTTGGCATAGTATATAGGATGTATCACTTTGCTCCATCTTTACTCCAACACTGCTCTAATTGCATAGTCACTTGCATCGCACATGAGTTTGAACGGCTGGCTGATTTGCATACACATAAGCGCACGCGATCGAAGTAATAATAAAAGGTATGTGAGTACCAAGTATCGAATCCCAAGGGAAGCAGATATGGAACTTCTTTTTAAAGCTAATTAATTATTAAGAATAATCAAAATGGGAATTATTTAAGGCCCAAACTAAAGGAACGATGCTTAAGAATTTAAACTAACTAGGAAAGCAATATAAAGAGTTGGAGATACCAAATTAAGGGGATGTTTAAGGGATCGAGCACAATTTAGGTTGGACTTATGGCAATTGGATCTGACAGTTAATTAAACCAGCTTAATTGCATAAACCTATAGCTAAACCGATCGAAATCTCCTGTCGATCTCATTCACATGCGCTTAATTAATCACTTGCCTAAGTGTCCATAGCGCTAATTGATTAAATAGTTGGAATAAGTCCACTCATAATTAGCCTCACCCATCAATTGTTACTCCTATGCCACATCAACAATTTAAGGGTGTTAATTGGATTAATTCAGTCCTAATTTCCTCTGTCAAGCTCAATCAAGACTAATTTCAACTAATTATTGGTCAAATAAATAGAAGCATTAAGAACAATCCAATTAAATGCAATTAATCAAGCAATTAAAAGTCAATTATCATAATTAAACCATAAATTCAATCCTAAATGTGCTCTTAACCCCTAAACAAGTAAATTTAGCCCATAAATCTCATTAAAACAGTTTAGTACAACATCCTAAAGTCCCTAGATGCAGAAAACATAGAGAAGATAACAGGGAAGAACACCGTCGTTGCTGAATTCTTGACTTTTGCCTCGAATTCTACAATCTTGAGCCTCAAATGTCGATCTCGAACACTCTGTCTCTAGCTCCACAAGTCCCAGGGAGGCAAGTTATCGAAATTAGGGCTAAAAACCCTCAAATGGTCTTCTCTAATTTGGAAAGAAAATGATGAATATAAAGGTTATAGTCGCGAAAGCATTGCAATGCTAGGGACAACATTGCAACGCTGTCCAAAACGATGGCATTTTTGCAAGTGTACAGATGTAGCGTTAGTAGCGTTGCAACGCTTTGAACGGAGCTTCACATTCCAACTTGTTTCTAGCGTTGCAACGGCACAGGGCATCGCTGCAATGCTAGCTCTCGAGTTTGAACACAAATTATGGCGTTGAAATGCCATTTGAAACATTGCAACGCCGTCCCCATGGCCCCAACAGCTTGTGCACCATCTCTTCTTCTCCTTAGCTTCTCCAAAAGCTCTAAAATAGCTTCATATTCACAATTTTGCTCCAAAATTCATAATTCTGTCTCAATTACTCGGATTCCTGAAATAAACAAATAATCGACATAAAAGCTCACATTTAAAGCATAAAGCTAGCTAAAATAAGGAATAAATAGAGCACTAATTTAGTGCTATCATTGACTCCAGTCAGGTTCAATCATTATCGAGGCTGAACTCAATGCTTGCTTCAAAGTGTCAAATGAAATTAGGCAAT
The DNA here is from genome assembly GCA_033996785.1 of Trichosanthes truncata. NCBI lineage: Eukaryota > Viridiplantae > Streptophyta > Magnoliopsida > Cucurbitales > Cucurbitaceae > Trichosanthes > Trichosanthes truncata. Next base: position 13,630,563 of record MU867261.1, on the reverse strand, counting down.
CTTGGTCGAATACACTCTTACTTCAGCAACCTGCACAAAGGTTTAGATATATGGGAGAAGTTCTTAATGAATCGCCTGTAAAATCCTGCATGGCCCATATAAAGGACTTGTCAAAGGTCCTATCAAGATTAAATTTATAAAAAACGGACCTCTAAATATTTTGAAATAATAGTGGCTAGGGTCATCCACAGGGATTGGAGTTCTTACATTTAATTAAGTACCACAGTTAAGTATGCCTAATTTTACTTAGAGAAACTAACTTTGATTTGATTCTTTGGACAGATACATAAAACCTAAACTATTATATACAAAATTGGAGTCCAATTTTAGAGAGACATTCGTTAATTGCAATTCATAAAGCAACACTATGAAATTGACTAAAGAATTATGAACCATGCAACAATCGTAAGCCAAGAATTACTAAAATATTCAATTGACTCTCTTGAGCCCAATTGAACTCATGCAAGAAGTAAATCAACCTCTCGATCTATTTCTACACTAGACATGGCATTATAAAATTCTCTTAATGACTTCTAGTATTAACCTATTCATGCTCATGCAATAGATTAATCATAGTTATGCATCTAAGTCTTTAGTTAAATTTACTTTCTCAAGCTAAACTTAACTTAACATACATCGCTAAGGCCGGGAGCTGAGAAGATTAATTCAAGATGCGTAAAAGACGTTACAAACACATTCAATAAAACAAACATAGTCTTATAATAATAATGCAATCAACTATGATTCGATAATACTCGAATACATTCAAATATAGTCCACTAAATTCTAAATTTAAAGACACAAAGTAAAGGAAATAGAGAAGAATTAGACAACACATGTCAACACTCGTTCTCGATGTGATGTCCCACGATCTCGAGCCTTGAGTCTCCTCTTTAGCTCTCCAATATGCTCTCTAGACCTCCAAACAAGTGCTTCTATCGAAAATAGGGTTTAGGTCACTCCAAAATGGCTCTCTTTGCTTGCATGAAGAAGTTCCCTTTTATAGAGTCAAGACAGCATTGCAACACTAGGGGTAGCGTTAGAACGTTGTCCCTTCAAATTTTGTAAAAAGGGAAAAAAAATCTATTTGAGTGGCAGCAACGCTGTAAGTAGCGTTGCAACACTATGTCTGCTGGTCTCCAAGGCTGAAAGTGTAACGACCCCAACTTTTTAAACTAACTTAAGGACATTATTAAACCTAAAACCAATATGCCCCAAAAATTTCTGCAGCATAACGGCGTAACTACAAGATAACCAAAATTTTTCTAGTACCTGTTAGACAAAATATCACACTTCTATAGCCAAATAACTAGATAACCATCCAAACTCCAAGCTCATAACCACTAAAGGTTCAGAATCAGTCAAGAACCAAGCCAAACAAAACTAAACTTCCTCAATCTTCTTCAAACAATTCAATCTTTAAAAGACAAGGAAACTTAACAAAACTATTACAAGCTGCAACTCGAAAATAGATCACCAAAAATATTGCAACTCAAATAAGAGAAACATAACCTACCAGTAACACTCAAGCCTTATAAAACAAGCCTCACCGACCTATAATTCAAACTATCCAATAAGTTTATAAGTCTACTCTAAAGAGAAAAGAAACAACAGTACTAAACTATAAACTCAAGATCACTGTAAATATAAATCAATTACACTAAATTCAATGCGACAACTACTAGATGAATAAGTATCCAACTATGGTCTTCCTCCTCTCATGCCTCCTCTCCAGCATCACTAGGGTCGTAGTATTTAGTCATCACCTGCAAAACCTGGTGGTGGGTCAGTACATAACACGTACTGGTAAGTAGCTCACACCCAGTGAGCCACCAAACATCAAACAGCAACAACATGTTATACACACGCACCTAAACATGCTTATTCAAAGTAAATTCACCAACATCATACCATGCATACATAAACAAGTAAACTATGCATAAGATTTGCTTAACGCATGAATTCTTGCACCATGCTATGCAACTAACACAGGAATTCTAGCATCATGACATGCTAGCTCGGTTCTACTCAACACTCATGTTTTCCCCTCACCAAAGCTCTTCAAGACTGACCCTTCGAGAAGTATCGACCCATGACCACTGTTACCAAGACCTCAATACTTCTCTACAGAGCTCGGTGTTCGACCCTTGACCAATGTTACCAAGGCCTCGAACTATGCATCGCCCCTTGACCATTTGTACCCAAGGTGCACCGATGACTTAGCAATGCATTGGCCCTATCCTAGGCGCCCAACACATGCTTTTTAGACTCATCACACCGACCCTTGACCATTTGTACCCAAGGCCTCGATGCTCCTCTTATTCCAATGGTGGCAATACCACCCCTCGACCATTTATACTCAAGGTGCACTGGTACTCACCCTACAATCCTTAGCAAGCTCACAAGGTTCGCTAATCTCCTCACAAACTCACTAAATGCATGTTACCTAAGCATGCTACTAGACCATGTCTCATTCCAAACCACACATGCCCATACATACTTTCAAGCTCAATTAATCAACATGCTAACATCATGTAAAATTCACAAATCCACACGAAAACATGCTCATTAAAAGATATAACAAAGCACATAATATATATACCAATCAAATAAGAAACGTAGAACATGCTGCACACAATCAAACAGACTCACCAAGTAGAAACTACTTACATAAATTTTAGCCTTAAATGGTAAAGCGAATGCTCCAGAACCCGACTGAACACCTAATCCTTACCAAAAATAGCGTGGGCAATTATTTGGAGTGTTCAAACTACATTTAAAAGCTTCCCAATGATTAGGTACTATTTTTACAACACTTAATAAACGATTTTGAAAGGCTAAGACATTCTAAATTTACCAGAACAAGCCTTGCACCTTGCTGGTTGAGTTTGAGAGTGTTCAAGTGAGATCGAATTGGGTTGAAACTGCACACAAAAGGCTCTCACGCGTTAGAACCTAAGTTATAACACCTAAGGTGATTTGCGAAAGGTTTAAAATGCATTAAAACGTACCAAAAGAGCCCTTATGCTTGTTGTTTGCTATTCAAAGGTGTTCGAATCGATTCTAATCTGCAACCCAAAGGTTCCTACATGTTAGAACTAATGCTACAATGCCTAAATTGATTTGCGAAAGGTCTATAAAACTTACCGAACAGCCTCAAAGAGACCAGAACGCTTGCTGGAAAATTGGTTTTTAGCACCAAAAGGTCTCAAACTCGGTCTAGACAATGTGCAACAGGGTCTAGATAGAAAATCAATGTCATTTAGGGGATGGGTAATCCAAATCTAAAGTCGATTAGGCATGGGTATGTGTCAATCCTCATCAAACAATAAGGAATTCGCCTGAGTCTGTTGTAAATCCCGTTTTTGGCAGTACACGGCTTCGAATGGGGGCCATTCGGAGTCCAAACAAGCTAAAATTACAAATCAAAGGTGTTTAGGGTATGGGTAATCCAAAACCAAGGTTGATTTGACATGGGTATGAGACATACCTCGATAAAACAAAGGAGAACGCGTGGGTCAAGCGAACTGCTGTCACATGGGTCTTTGCGTGGCTACCGTCGGCCTGCTTGTGGGTTGAATGGAGAAGAAAGATGAAGAAGAGGAGAAAGAAGATGAAGGAGGACGTGGGTGGGGCGATTTCTAGTGTGAAGAAGAAGAAAGTGAAAGAGATGAGGAGGAGGCCTAATTTCGTGGGAACAAGAGAGAGCGATAGAAGAGGATAAGAAGAAGAAGAAAGATTATTTGGTTTTCATTTATTTATTTAGTAAATCTTATCTAATTAAACATTAAAAAAAATGACTATTTTCTCCAAATTTCTAATTTTAAAACTCCAAATAAGTAACCTAAAAGATTTTGGATAAAATCTACTTATTAGAAGATTTGGGTTCCTTTTGAACTTGGGAATAAGATAAAAAAAAAATTAGATTCTCAAACTTTGGATTTAAAGATTTAATTCAAAATCCTCTTTTTCAAAATTATAGAAATTTAATTTACCAAACTTAATGGACTAAACTTAAAATTCAAAATTTCCAACTTATAACTCTAACGAATAGATTCGATTACTCAAGGATGGCCTCATTTATAACGCGGGGCATTACAGAAAGACTGCTGATGTAGCGTTGCAACACTACAAGTGGCATTGCAACGCTATGCTCTTGGGTTCCAAAGCTTTATTCTTCCTCTTCAACACCTGGATACTCAATTATGGCCCCAATTTTCTCCAAATTCAACTAAATACTTCTCAAAACTCCGATTTTGCTCCAATCGCTCGGTTTCTGTAAAATACACATAAAAAATACATGAAAGTACACACAATCATAGCAAAACTATCATAAAACTAAGCCTAGAAATAGCACACTTATGCCTGCTATCAGCCTAAGAAACTCCGGATCACCTTTACTGATTTAGGTGGAGGAAGTTTTGTAATCAGCTCCACTTTTGCCTTGTCTACCTCGACTCCTTTCTTTGAGATCATGTGTCCTAGGACAGTGCCTTCTTGCAACATGAAGTGGCATTTCTCCCATTTGAGTACTGATATCTCCTCAAATGAGAGTTATTAGTGTTGATATTAGAGCTTAAAGTTTCAGCACTATGACTTTGTGAACATGAATTGTGCAAAAAAAAAGTTAGAATTGTTGAAAATTAATTTAGGTTGTCTATTTTGCATAAGATTGAATTTGTTGGATATTTTAGAGCATTTATGGCAGTATTTATCAGTGAAGGTTGGCAGCTTAATTCATTGGAAGTAGAAGTATTGTTGGAACATTAATGATGCTAAGTTCTACTTAGGAGAGCAGAACTATTGATGAAACATTATTTCTACAAGGATTTTGCAAACTGGCACGTGAGAATTGGATTTTAATTGAGATGGACATTTTTGACAGTTCAGCTCATCCCAATCAATAGAAAAGCTTCTTAAGGTCTTACACAACCTAATCAGCCCTAAATTTGGGGGATTGGACATTTAAGGGAGAAGCTAGTTTTTAGGGACTAGCATTGGGAAAAAGGAAGAAGAAGAAGGAGGATGAGCAGAGGAGAGAGCTGGATGAAGGGAGTTACTGCAACTTCCCTATTTTTGCAACAATTTCTTCTCTTATTTTCTCTAGTTTGTTCTTATTTTCTATAATGGCACCTTATAGATCTTTAGTTTCATTCTTAGGTTGTAATATGAGCTAATTCACCTTTAGGTGAGGATTAAGAGTGTTTTTATCAATCTAAGAAGGGGTTAAGGCCCCTTGGCTCTTCTCATTCTGGTTGTTTATGTTTTTATTGATTAATGCTTGGAGTTTGTCTGATCAGCACACACCAACACTGTTCTTTGGTATTATGGGAGAAATATAGGGACCAATTGCTTGCAACCACATTAGCTCCTCGATTGGGTTAGTGTCTAATAAAATGGGTATGCTAGGGATAATAACCTGCCTAATGCGTGAAGTCAACATGTTTAATTAAGATAGGTTAATGGGAATTAAACCAGTAAAATCTAAAAATCTGCGAGGATTTCGTGTTTAATGATGAGCGATTTGAGGGAACAAAGTTCTCGCTAGAGCATCCTTTTTAGAAAGATAAAAATCATTCTTAATCCAAGCCCATTTTTATTATCTTGTTGCAAATCGTTTTATTCTCGCATTTAGTCCTGCTTGTGCATTTGATTAGCAATTTAAGTTTGTTTAGCAAAGTTAATGTTCTTGCATTTAAATTTGTATGCTTAACTTAGTTAAAAACTCCAACTATATTTTGGTTACCCAATTGAATTTGCTAGTAATGAACTTGAGAGAGATAGATTTATGTTACTAATCCCTGAGGAATCGATAATTTACTTATCAATTGTTGTCGTTGTATGTACTTGCATAGCCATTATTGAAAATTATTGATTGTTTATCAATAACATTTTGGAGGCAACAAGTATCAGGTTCTTCTCTTCACAGTTTTGCAAGACTTGTTCAAGATTTTTAAGACAATGATTTAATGTTTCTCCGAAGACAAAGAAATCATTCATGAAAATTTCCACAGTTCTATCCACCATATCCGAAAATATGGCCATCATACACCTTTGGAAGGTTGTGGGTGCATTGCACAGTCCAAATGGCATTCTTCTGAAAGCAAAGGTGCCATAGGGACATGTGAATGTCGTCTTCTTTTGGCCTTCTGGTACGATTATTATCTTGTTGTAACTGAAGTATCTATCGAGAAAACAATAGTATTCCTTCCTTGCAAGATGATCAAGCATCTGGTCTATGAACGGCAATGGAAAGTGGTCCTTCTTCGTAGCTTTGTTCAAACAGCGGTAGTCCATGCACACTCTCCATCCTGTAACAATCCGTGTTGGAATCAACTCATTTCTCTCATTTGTCAAAACTATCATCCCACCCTTCTTTGGAACACACTGCACTATGTTAACCTAGCTACTGTCTGTTATTAGGTAGATAACAGTTGCATCCATCCACTTTATGATTTCTTTGTGCACCACCTTCTTCATTAAGGGATTTAATCTTCTCTAGCTCTCCACTGAATTCTAGGCTCCTCATTCAAGATTGATCTTGTGCATTCAAAAAGAGATGATAATTTCTTAGATGTCTGCAATCTTCCATCCTATGCCTTCTTATGCTTTGAAAGAACCTCTAATAAAAAAATTTATCCTGGTCAACAAGATGAGTTGAGATGATCACTGGTCTCATCCTTTCCCAGAAACATGTATTTCAAATTGGAAGGAAGTGGTTTGAGCTCAAGCTTAGGTTGATTAACAATTGAAGGTTCAATAGGCATCGATTTATCCTCTATTGTTCATAAAGAATTGATTCCATCAATTGTGGTCGCATATGCAGTCGCAACTTGTGGTTGCTCGCATTCTTCTTCAAATTCTTCATCAAATTCTTCCTAAAAGTCCTGTTGTTCAAGGGTTTATTCTTCAAGTATCTCTTTAATAACTTCTTCAAGCAAATTAGTAAATTCATTCGACAAATTATAATAAGGATCAATATGTTAGAACATTCCTCCATTTCTCCCAGGTATCGCAATGTGTTCAACACATGGAATGTGATGTATTGGTCATTTACCCACATTGTTAACTACCCTTTTTGGACATCTATTATCATTCTTCATGTGGCTAGGAAAGGTCTTCCTAAGATGATTGGCACCTCCATGTTCGCCTCTCAATCTAGGATTATGAAATCTATAGAAAAAAACAAATTTGTCCACCTTTACGAGGACATCTTCGATCTTCCCAACGGGCCTAACAATGGACCTGTCTGACAGCTGTAAAGTAACTATGGTTGGTCTAGCTTCTCCAATACCTAGCTGCTTAAATACTGACAAGGGCATTAGATTGATGCTAGCTTCAAGAAGACAGAGTGCTCGTCCAACATCTCTTCCTCCAATCATGCATCGAATTGTAAAGCTCCCTTGGTCCTGCAATTTATGAGGCAGTTTACTTTTCAGAAGAGAAATGTGATGGGACTTAGAAAGTTTATATTTTATCGTACCTAAATCATGTTAGTTTTGTGGATTTTATGAGATTTATTGTGTATTTTGTAGGAATTCTAGCTCAAGGCACATTTTGGAGACTATACGTGAAATTAGGGCTAAAACGAGGTAAACTAGAGGTCAATCGGGCACTCAAGCAAAGAGAAACTTTAGATTGACCATTTTGCCCCTAGAGTAGCATTGAGACCCTATGAGGAGCCCATGCTTGATGCTGGAAGGCAGTAGCTTCGGATGCAGTACAGCTTTGAGACCCTGTCCATAGCATCTCAACGTTGTCGCAAGTCTCCCCGCACATAGCATCCCGCAACACTGTGGTGAGCCCCCCACTGGTTATTGTTTGAAACAATTGCATCAAGAATCTCATTAGCTTCATTCACTATTCTTTTCAACAGAGACCCATTGGTGGATGCATTGACCATGGTCTTAGAGGCCTGGATCACCCATTGTAAAAGTGTTCAATTAGAAGGCATGCTGGTAGTCTGTGATGTGGACACTTCCTCACTATCTTTTTGAATCTTTCCCATGTTGTTTCCACGTCTTCATTGATACCCCTGCTTAAAAGTAATGATTTCCCCCCTGATTTCAGTATTCTTGGTTGGAGGGAAGTATTTCAAAAGAAATTTCTCCAAGTCATCCTAAGAAGTGATCGAATCAGGTGGAAATGAGCCTAACCATGCTTCAACATTGCCCTGCAAAGAAAAATGGAATAGTTTCAACCTCAATGTCTTGTTTGACATTCCATTCATCTTGAATGAGTTGCATATCCTCAGGAAAAGCTTCATGTGCTTATGACCTCGTTTGATAGCCCTGTAAATTGCCCTATAGTTTAGAGCATCTGAAACATTATAGGCTCAACTCAAAATGAGTTGCCTTAATGCTTTGTTCCAAGATTCCTACATTAAGATTTTAAAAAGTTGTGACCGCATAATCCCTTATAGCTCTATCTCGTTCATCTACAATAAAAATGGGATTTTGTGGGGTCGCTCGTTGTTGCTGTTGTTGTCGCAAATCATTTTGTAGTGCAACTCTTCTTTGTTGCTTTGTGTCAAAAGGAGGATCGACTCCAAGTGCATCCATGGGAATTTTCTGCAAAATAGATTCTTCTAGAATTCCTTATGCGCTCAACTCTCATTGCTCCCTTAACTTCCTCCTTTTCTCATTTCGACACTGGTGGAAAGTTTTCTCTATCTTAGGATCAAAATCACAAGGTCAAGGCCCTTTACTCATGCACCAAACCTATCCTGCAAATAAAGGTTGGATTCTTGGGACAGTGTGAATTGCAGGTGCAAGCCCATCACAATCTTCACTGAAAAATTGAAAATTTTGCTAAAAAGTCATTTCCTGACAACAATGACAAAAACTTGATGATTGCTAATGCAAAAGATCGCGAGTGCACGCTATCAAAACAAGATATGGAAGTACTCCAATTATCGAATCCAAAGGAATGGTTAACAAACTTTTCAATCTAACAACAAAGACCTCCTCAAAACTTGCAACCAAAGGTAACCAAAAATAATAATTTTATGAGGTGATTGAAAATGTAAAAGACACTGGAATGATAACAATATGATAAAACCGCTGATGAGAAATGGGGGATTTAATTTTAGTTCAACCCCAAGGAATATGAGCCCACATGCGCCCACAGCTTGCTCAACTAGGCTTGGCTTGTTCAAAGATTACTGCCCATATGCACTCGCATCAGTCTCTTTTGAGCTCAGTATGGTTTAAGCAGAATGCTACTGAATTGCACCCACAACCTATCCTAATCGACACTTAACATAGTGAGTCAAATTCAACACATATTCAGCCCCTTTTCTAAGAGATTTTAGGAGACTAAGTAATTCAAACACATATGTCTATGGCTGAATTGACTTAGGTGAATCAAGAACACAACTTTAAGACTCTGAGAGGTTTTTGCCCTATTTCAAAGCACAAAAAATAAAGTTCTATTTCTAGACTCTTTTCCTAGATTACTTTTATTAAAACGCATGTTGATCCAACCTTTTTAGTATTGAATCTCACACAAACTATACTAACTCAAATGGCCAATTTAAGCTAACAATGAAACTTAAACTCAATAAAAGTAAACCATGCTAAATGTTGAGCAAAGCTACTTAAACATATGGTGGAGCTTTCATCCTTCTTAGGTATCCACATCATTGAATTCCCTCAAAGGAGTTTAGCTCATATTGATAAAGAAAATAAAAGTATAAGAGCAATGAGAGAGACTTGGAAGTAAAAAACAAAACTTCATTATGGAAATACAACTTAACGTATGTAATTAAAGAGGTACAACTAGAATGAAGAACAAAAGTGAAACTACAACTCAAATCTTGAATTAGAAAACTAAAATCGAAACTACAACTTGAACTGAAAATAAAAACTAGCAACTAAACGTTTACAAAAATAGAAAATACAAGAGATGAAAGAACAAAAGATCCTAGGTTTGTTCCTCCCTTCCATCTTGTTCAACCCTTTTCAAAGAGAACAAGACTTTACACCTTATTCTTTTGAAGTTTTCGTTCCAATGGAGTACAAACAGAACCTAGGAGGAACTCGGATTGGCAGCTGGAATAAATAGAAAACATGACAGAATGTTGGGACATATGAGCTCTCTTGAAAATGATGCTTGAGCCATCTTTTATAGACTTCAAAGTCTAGGGTTTGCTACCAAAATCATTGTAATAAGGCTTGGACGACAAGATTCCTTGATTTAAGGAGATTTACTCAAGAAGTTACTAAAAATCTATCAATTTCAAGATTCTGGAAATATCTGTCGAATTAGGTCCAGATGCGGTTGCAAGGCAGGCACAAGTTTGTTGCTTCAACACTTAGAAAAAATTTTGCACTTGTCCTCAGATTGTGGTCGCAACACTAGCACAATTTGACCCATTTCTAGCCTCTTCACTCAAAAACAACAAAACTTAACACTTTCTTAACAAAATCAACTCTATTTACACCTATTTCTTTACTTTTTATAGATCATGCTTTTAAAGCCATGCAAAGCTTATTTTTACTCAAAATCACTCTAAATAGCATCAAATATAACAATAAGCACTTTCTTTCTTAACAGTAAGTTCATTTTTTAGGGCTAAATAATACTCGTGAATGAGTGTTATCAAGGAGTCTTCAAGATGGACTTCCCGACACATCGCGAGCTGGCATGATAGAAGTATGCAAATTTTTTACATTGCTTGAGATAGTTCATCGACATGAATTTGATTACAGTCATGGGGTCAGAATATCCACATTGAAACCAAAGAATATAACATCCAATCAAAGAACACCAGCCATTGGGACAAAATTAGAAAGGAGCAATGTTGACATAAGTTTGAAAACGCTGAAGAAATGGGTGTAAAGGAAGTCGAACATCACTCAGAAAACATACAGGGATAAAAAGCGACCACCCTATGAGGGGGGCTCTGCTAAACTTTCTCCAGTATTCGATAATTGCATATGGATGGAGGAAGGTGATAATTCTCAGTTAGGATTATTTAACCCTAAAACTAAGTTGTTCTTGCCATTTTTGCATATTTTATCGATCAACGAGCAAGCTAAAAATAGCATTTATAAGATAAATTCATGCAAGCTTGTCGGAGTATGGAAAAAGAAGAATTAAGTTGAAAAGATAAAGGAAAGTTAGCTAAAATCGTTGTTTTTGTGCAGAATTGAAGCAATGAAGAAAATGCAGATGAAATACAATTGCATTTCCTTGAAGAGGTCAGGTGGTGAACAACAGGAAAAATGCAATTGCAATGCAATTTCATTTTATGGACTTATAAATCAAAGCGGAATTCACGAAAATTTGCCAAGATTTACGAAGTTTGCTCGAATTTATGGGAAAATTTCCAGCCTAATCTCACGCCCACAAGTCTATGCAAGAATTAAGGAGCCCCAAGATGAAGGAAAAGGACCTCGGAATATCTATAAAAGGAAAGGAAGAACGAAGATGAAGAACATTCGATTTTTGCACTCTGTTTTGTGGGTTTTTCTATTTTCCAAGTTTTCGAATCGCAGCTGTTCAGTTTTATTTCTCTGTCTTTCTTCCATCAGTTTATACTTCGTTTTACTCCTTAATTCCTGAGTTTGACCCCTCATCAACGAAAGTTCAAAGAGGTAAAGATTCAAGAGTTCGTAAAATGATTCTGATTTGACCACAATAAGGAATTTTGGTAGGGTTGTTCTGTTTTGGGTTCAATACCATTCTGTTTTAATGCTTCAAGTTTTTGCTCAATTTCTAGTTATTGAATTAGTCTTGGTTAAATTCCATTTTCCTGTATGTTGCGTAATTGAATGAATAATTGAATTCTAGATTCCAAATTCCTTCTTCCCTTATAAAAGCTTGTTCAATTCTGGATTTTTATTTTTATCTCTACAAAGGTTGAAATTCCCAGTAGCATGATTTATGAAATTCTGATTTCAATTTATTAATTTCAGCATTGTTACCAACTTCTTTGTGGGCATTCTTTATAGATAGATTAAGTTTACATTAAGGTTCTTTAATAAAATTCAAACCGATTTGCCTTAAGGTTATTTCCCTTATTTCGTTGTATTAATTATGAATTTTAGAACAATTAAATTTTGGGTTTTCATTTCTTTCATAATGAGCTAATTTCTCCTTAGGGATTCAAGTTGGTGAATGCCCTAGAGGAGAGATATGAAGCTTAAAAGTATGTTCATTCTAGCTAATAATCGAGACTTTTGCTTTTGTTGAATTAACATGAGTAAATCTAGTCGGCCAACTAGTGATTACTTGTTGAGCTTGAACTTAATACCGAAAGGGTTAAGAGAAAGCGGATGTCACAAAAGCAATGGAGGAAAAGGCTTAGAAATAAGTCCTGAACATCGACCCTAAACATAGGGTGAGACTCCAAAACCGCTAGAATTGTGCCCGAATTTATCTAAGTTAGATTAGCCATAGAAATATAGGTTTAATCACTTAGTCTCCTAAAGATTTTGAAGCAAAATCGAATAGGAGTTGAATTCGGTTTACTTAGTTCTCATGTATTAACTATGATTGCAATTGTTTTTTAAGTAGCATTTCTTTCCTAAGGGGCACAGGTAACTTGGATCCCGTTCTTTTTAATCATTGACGTTTTGTTATTTTCTTTAGCAAAAACAACCAATTCAAGCACTTTTACTCCTTTGATTACCGCAATTGTATTTTGCAAACAAATTTGTGTCATCTTAGTAGATTTTGTTAAAACCCGTTCCCTTGGGTACGATACTCTGGAGTACTTCCAGTTTTCTTTATTACTTCGATCACGTGCACTTGCGTGTAGCACACCAATCAGAAGGAATGGTGAATTGATTCCTAAGGTCATTTAAGACAGCTTGAGTTAAAAGACCCGTGTGGAGGGCTATACTCGGTCCAACCCAATTGCAAGTACCGCGACCTTTCCCAGAACGAGCCTTTGGAGCAAGGATGGGAACACAATCTGTCACACCCCCTCCCGAACCACCTGCTAACTTAGCCCGGAAGATGGCGTGAAGCCAACAGACATCGTTTCCTCCCTAACGATACATGTGACCCTGTTATACCTGATAAACATACTATACTTGAAATATAAGTTACTCAAACACAACACAGCGGAAACTTGGTAAACGTTACCAAGTATACATATAGGGCGGTTCTGGTAAAGACCCCTGTGGAACAACCAACACGGGTAGGGGTACTACAACTCAATATATCATGAACCAAGATTTACATAACCAAGACCCCTAGCTTCGTACACGCACATAACTACACATCCCTATTACGATATGTACATTACGAGTAGACTTGCTGTACTACACCATCCACATACAAAAATATCAGACTCGTACAGCTTCCAGCAGGCTGCGACAGGATCTCAGGCACCGGGAGCTCGATCTCTACCTGAAAAGTTGGAAAACATTGAAAGAATGAGCTGGGAAGCTCAGTGAGTGACTGGGTTTAAAGCAATTATCTCATAAATCATAACATTTGGCAAACTACAAGCATATGTGTCGGCAGACAAGCGTTAAATATAAACTTATAAGGACAATAGCTTCTTCCAGAAATCCAGCAAGTATGTCATTTAAATCTCGCTAGCATATCCAGAGTATTCATCATCTAAAACATATAATAAACTAGGTTGTGTAAGACACGCTCAGTACAATCCATCACTCTACGATGTAGTGGGGCCCGCCCAGCACTCCCATCGTCTTTGTCGTAGTGGGGCCCGCCCAGCACTCACGACAGCATTGTTGTCACGGAGTACACTCAACGTCGACAACAGGAAATGACCTGTGTGCACACGGTACTATACAGCCTCGGGCTCAGAATCTCAAACATTTACTCATTCGGGGTCTCATAGAAACACATGAAAACCTTTGACACTACTTGCTAACACATGTTGGCCCGAAATTATGGTATTCTCACTAGTTCAGGTAAAATAGTAAACATATGCTCACAACGAACAATTAAATCATTTCTAGGAAACCATATATGCTCATAAATACGTGTTCAAGAGACATACAGTCTTTAAGTAAAATTACTCTTAGAAAGTCTTTTTTTTTCGTAAGCATAAGTTCAAGCATAGAATACACTTTCGAAATTCGTTTTGTCACTCACAGCGTTAAAAGTTAGAACCTCGGCTCGTACACTTGACCTATTTCCTCTTGGCCTGCCAAATAACCAGAAACCAGGCATTAGAACACAATTCCTTGCACTTCAAACTTAAGATTATACATATCCCCTAACTAATTCTAGCATATCACAGATTTCATACCCTAAGCTCCTTTACTCATAGCTTTTCCATTACTTGGCCAAAGATGATGTACTTTATACCAAACTCTTCCTTTTTGAACCCTCTAAAACTTATCGGAGGGAATGAAATTTAAATTCCTAAAGGATATGTCCGTAAATACCTCGAAAGCTACTTCCTACAAAATAGGTTTCTGCACTTTCCAGACTCGTTTCCCTGCTGCACCCTGAACTTAACATGAATTTTAAAGCAACTTCTAGTCCATTTATAACCACGACTTCTTCATTAAAGTTATAGGAAATTAAATCATCTTTCCAACCATACCTAATAAAGCTTCTAATTCGAAGTGCACAGATCAGCACATCCCAAAAACCAGAGGTTCCCCGGATTTGACAGCAAAAACATTCCTTCAAATCCCTCTTCACAAATCATTAACATAACATCCGATTTTGCTCGAGCTTCCTTCACGAAAATTGTTCTAAAATGTGTTAACTTTCAAGGAAATCAAACCTCACCTATTAATACTTCTTGTGGAGCTCAGAATGATCCAAACATCAGATGTAGTCAGGATTGATCATAAACTTTGTCATGCAACTTGAATTGGACTTTTCCCTTTCTTCTTCAACTTCAACTTCAGCAAAACACCTTTCTTCTTCCTCTCACCCTCTCCCACGAAACCCTCTTCTTCTCCTTGGTAAATAAGATGCAAGATGGGTAGATGAATATATATTTGTAAAATGAATATAAAAAAACTCACACTTTCTTTCTTTTTTTTCTTCCCTTTTTCCTATTTCCTCCTTTTTTTTTTTTTTTAAACAAAACCCCACACATTTTATCCCAAACAAATGTTTTAAACACATTTTTTTTTTAAGAAAAAATTCAAGAATAAATCTCGTGAAGTCTCGGTTTTACAACTTATCTCCCTCTTAAGAAATTTCGTCCCCGAAATTTAGTAGTACTTAGGTGATAAGCGTCGGGTAACTCTTCCTCACTTGGTCTTCTAATTCCCAGGTTGCCTCCTCCACTCCGTGATGTCTCCAAAGAACCTTCACGAGTGGGATCGTCTTGTTTCTCAAAACTTGTTTTTTCCTGTCGAGGATTTGAATTGCATCCTCTACATAACTCAAATCTTCTTTAAGCTCAACTCGTTGCACTTGCAACACATGCGTCGGACCTGGAATATACTTCCTTAACATGGACACGTGAAAGACATCATGTACTCGAGATAGTTCTGCTGGCAACTCAAGTCCGTAAGCTGCTGGCCCAACTCATTTTGTTATCTGATAAGGACCAATATATCTAGGACTCAGCTTACCCTTCCGGCCGAAACGAAGGACACCTCTCCATGGAGATAACTTCAAGAAAACTCGATCTCCGACTCGAAATTCTAGGTTTCTTCGCCGCTTATCTGCGTAGCTCTTCTGACTATCTTGAGCTACTTTCAGATTTTCTCTAATCACCTTCACATTGTCTGTCGTAACCTGTACCAACTCAGGTCCGATTAGCTTCCGTTCCCCCACTTCGTTCCAACACACGGGAGTTCTACATGGTCTTCCATACAAAGCCTCAAACGGCGCCATGCCGATACTAGACTGATAGCTGTTATTATAAGCGAACTCCATAAGTGATAAATGGGTATCCCAGCTTCCCTTAAACTGAAGGACACATGCTCTCAACAAGTCCTCTAAGGTCTGGATGGTCCTCTCTGACTGACCGTCTGTCTGGGGATGGAACGCCGTGCTGAAATTCAGTTTTGTTCCCATAGCTTTCTGTAAGCTAGGCCAGAACTTAGATGTGAATCTCGGATCTCTATCTGAAACTATGGACACTGGCACTCCATACTGACTCACAATTCTGTCGATGTATAGCTTAGCAAGCTGATCAAGTGTATACGTCGCTTTAATCGGTATAAACCGTGCTGTCTTAGTGAGTCTATCCACTATTACCCAAATACCATCATGTCCACCAGAAGTACGTGGTAATCCAAAAAGGAAATCCATAGTGATATGCTCCCATTTCCACTCCGGCACTGGCAGTGGACTAAGGAGTCCCCCTGGCCTCTGTCTGACTGGTTTAACCTGTTGGCAGATTAAACATTTATCAACATAGTCAGCTATCTCCCGCTTCATCCCAGGCCACCAATATGATCCCCTTAAAGTTTTGTACATCTTGGTGCTTCCTGGATGCATAGCGTAAGCTGAACTGTGAGCTTCCTCCAGTAAAGCATCCTTAAGCTCACTAATATTCGGAACGCATAGCCTTCCTTGCTTCACCATGGCTCCTTCTGCCCCCATCTTAAACTCTCCCTCTGGGTCCTGTTTGGACTTCCCAAACCTCTTCTGCAAGTCCCTATCCTCGGCCTGTTCCCTCACAATCTCTGCTATAAGCGAAGGCCTAACCTGAAATTGAACCAAGAGACTTCCTGAATCTTCTGCAGTCACAACCGCCTTAGAACCTCTTAGCGTACTTAAGAAAGTTGCTCGTATACCACACAAGGCATCCTTAGGAAGTCTCGACTTCCTACTTAATGCATCTGCCACTACGTTCGCCTTACCTGGATGGTATTCTATAGTACAATCATAATCTTTGATAAGTTCTAGCCATCGTCTCTGTCTCATATTCAACTCTTTCTGATCGAAGATATATTTCAGACTCTTATGATCTGTGAAAATGTGGCACTTCTCACCGAACAAATAATGCCTCCAGATCTTCAATGCTAAAACAACTGCTGCTAGCTCAAGATCATGGGTAGGGTAAGTACACTCGTGCTTTTTCAATTGCCTTGACACATAAGCTATTACCTTTCCTTCTTGCATAAGTACACACCCTAATCCTTGCCTTGACGCGTCACAGTAAATCACATACTCTTTTCCTGTTACAGGAAGTGCCATAATAGGTGCTGTCACTAATCTCTTCTTCAGCTCTAGAAAACTCTGTTCACACTTATCTGACCACTCAAACTTAACATTCTTCCTTGTCAAAGCTGTTAGGGGTAATGCTAATCGTGAGAAATCCTCAACAAACCGTCTGTAGTATCCCGCCAAACCTAGGAAACTACGTACCTCTGTTGCACTAGCTGGTCTTTCCCAATTGACCACAGCTTTTACCTTCTGCGGATCCACACTAACTCCATTTGCTGAAACGATATGCCCCAAAAACACTACTTGGTTTAACCAAAACTCACATTTGCTGAATTTAGCATACAACTGTTTATCACGTAGCGTTTGCAGAACAATCCTCGGATGTTTTCCATGGGCTTTCCTGTCAATTGAGTAAACTAGTATATCATCAATGAACACTATCACAAACTGATCCAAATACTAATGAAAGATCCTGTTCATGAGATCCATGAAAACTGCTGGTGCATTAGTTAAACCGAAAGGCATTACTAAAAACTCGTAGTGCCCATACCTTGTTCTGAATGCTGTCTTAGGAACGTCTGATTCCCTAACCTTTAACTGATGGTATCCTGACCTTAAGTCAATCTTAGAGAACACTGATGCTCCCCTCAACTGGTCAAACAAGTCATCTATGCGTGGTAAAGGGTACTTGTTACGTATCGTGACCTTGTTTAACTGCCTATAGTCAATGCACAATCTTAGAGTACCATCTTTCTTCTTTACGAATAACACTGGAGCTCCCCAAGGCGATACACTAGGTCTGATGTATCCCTTGTCAACTAGTTCTTATAATTGTATCTTCAGTTCCTTGAGCTCGCTTAGTGCCATTCTATACGGCACTCGCGAAATAGGTGCTGATCCTGGTAACAAATCGACAGTGAACTCAACTTCCCTATCTGGTGGCAAACCTGCCAGATCAGCTGAGAAAACATCAAGAAATTCGTTCACGACAAGAACATCTTCTGGTTTTAACTTTCCCTCATGCCCCTCTACTACGTGTGCAAGAAACGCCGTGCAACCTTTCCTCAACAACTTCTCAGCTTTCAAGGCTGAAATCAAACTCGTAGGAATAACCATCCTTTTTCCCCTGAAAACCACTTCAGCCAAACCTGGTTTCCTGAAAATCACTTCCTTCCTATGGCAATCCATGGAAGCAAAATGAGTAAATAAGAAATCCATCCCTAAAATTACATCTAACTCCTGCAGCTCTAGTGGAAGAAGATCTACTAACATGCTGAGACCTTCTACTAAGACCTCACAATCTCGCAGCACTCCATTAACTAGTAAAGCATCACCAACCAGAGTGTGTATAACCAACCTCTCAAATAAAGGCTCTAGCTTCTTATTTAGCTTCGTTAAGAACATATTAGAAACAAAGGAATGTGTAGCACCTGGATCTATTAAAACACGTGCATGTACATTACAAATAGGAATCGTACCAGTAATCACATCCGGTGCATCTTCCGCTTCCTGCTGAGTCATAGCGTAGATCTTTCCCTGCTGCCTAAGTCTCCCTACAACTCCCTTCTGTCTAGCACCGTTGGTGCCTTCTCCAACAGCTACTGGAACCCTCGGCTGCTCAACAGTCTGGGACTCAACTCCCTGGTCTCTCTGTGCGACCACTCTTAGCTGTGGACAATCTCTCTTGAAATGCCCTGGTTGTCCGCACTGGTAGCACACACCGGCACCAACAAGACAATGGCCCCGATGATTCTTGCCACAATTCGTACATGGGGTTCTCCTCGTCATACTGGCAACAGACTCTTGCCCTGCCCGCGGTCTTGTTGCTAATCTAGCAGACTGATTGGGTGCTCTCTGACTCTGCCTCTGATAGGTATTACCCACACTCATCTGCCTCGATGCCTGGCCACCAGATCGGTTCTTAAAGTCCTGACGACTTGAAACATTCACCCCAGGTGTGAACCTTCGCTGCTCACGACCCCGGAAGCTACTAGTTGTCGAAGCTGTCACACCCCCTCCCGAACCACCTGCTAACTTAGCCCGGAAGATGGCGTGAAGCCAACAGGCATCGTTTCACTACTTAACGATATCTATGACCCTTTTAATTCCTGATAAACAATCCATACCTGTATACGAGATACTATACATACCACACAGCAGAAACTAGGAATCTTATTACACATACCTACGGGGCGGTTCTGGTTAAACCTAACTTGAACAAGCCAAACACGACCAGACGTGCTTTATACACCCAAGACCACTAGTTCCGTATACAACATAACTACACATCCCTATTAAGTTATGTACAATACGAGCAGACTTGCTATACTACACCATCCACATACAAAAATATCAGACTCGTAGAGCGTTCAGCAGGCTGTGGCAGGATCTCAAGCACCGGGAGCTCGATCTCTACCTGAAAAGTTGGAAAATATTGAAAGAATGAGTTGGGAAGCTCAGTGAGTGACTGAGTTTAAAACTATTAACTCGTAAATCATAACATATAACATCAACAGCTTTTACAGGAGTCCAGCAAGTGTGTCAAAAATATTAACCATTTTAAACATAAGACAAATTAGTTGTGTAAGACTCGCCCAGTACAATCAATGTTCATTCTACGATGTAGTGGGGCCCGCCCAGCACTCCCATCGTCTTTGTCGTAGTGGGGCTCGCCCAGCACTCACGACAGCATTGTTGTCACTGAGTACACTCAACGTCGACAACAGAAAATGACCTGTGTGCACCCGGTACTATACAACCTCGGGCTCAGTATCTCAACCATTAACTCATTCAGGTCTCAGAGAAACACATGAAAACCTTTAACAGTTCTTGCTAACACATGTAGACTTGGAATTAAGGTATTTCTTCTAGTTTCAGAAAAACCAGTAAACATATGCTCACAACGAACAATTTAAATCATTTTTAAGAAACCATATATGCTTATGAACACGTGCTCAAGAGACCATAAATCTTTAAGCTACATCATTCTTAGGAAGTCTTTTCTTTTCATGAACACAAGTTCAAGCATAGAATTTATTTTCAGAATTCATTTTGTCACTCACAGCGTTAATATTAGATTCTCGGTCCGTAAATTTGTCCTATTCCTTCTTGGCCTGCCAAATAAACAAAACCAAGCATTAGAATCTTGGCCTCATGAATTTAAGGTTTAGGATTGCAAAAACCCTCCCATCTAATTCCTGCACTTTACAGATTTTATACCCTAAACTCACACGCCTATAACTTTTCCATTACTTGCTCAAAAATGATGTTCTTTATACAAAAATCTTCCTTTTTGAACCCTCTAAAACTTATCTTAAGGAGTGAAATCGAAATTCCTAAAGGATGTGTCTGTAACTACCTTGAAAGCCATTTTCCCCAAACACGTTTCTGCTAAACCAGAACTGTTTTCCTGCTGCAACCCGAAACTAACCTGGAATTTAAAGCAACTTCCAAACAAATTCTAACCACGACTTCTTCATGAAAGTTATAGGAAATTAAATCAGCTTTTCATCCATACCTAATAAAGCTTCTAATTCGAAGTCTACAGATCAGAATATCCCAAAAACCAGAGGTTCCTCGGATTTGACAGAAAAACCTCTCCTTCGATTCCCTCTTCACAAATCATTAACATAACATCAGATTTTGCTCGAGCTTCCTTCACGAAAATCGTTATAAAATGAATTAACTTTCAGAAGAATCAAACCTTACCTCTTAATTCTTCCTGTGGAGCTCGGTATGATCAAAAAACCAGACGTTGGCAGAATTGAACACCAGAGTTTACCATGCAACTTGGACTGTGTTTCCCCCTTTCCTTCTTCAATTCCGCCTTCAAAATCTCCTTCTTCTTCTTTTTCAAACTCTCTCCCTCGAAACCCCTCTGTTTTCCTTTGGTAAATGACAATCTAAATTGGGTGAAGGTGTATAGAAGGGTTATAAAGAAAGGTTTGGCGGTGGGTGAAAGTTCCCATCTTTCCACTTTCTCTTTTTTTTTTTTAAAACAAAACATACACCTTTTCACTTCCCATTTCTCCTTAGTTTTAGTTCCTTCTTTTCTTTTTTTTTTAATTAGAAAAAAAGCAATACAACACATTCCACCTTTCTTTCTCCTTTTTTTTAACAAGCTTACCAATACACACATTTTTTTAAGAATTTTCAAGGAGGGATTCCGGGTTTACAGAAGCCCCACGACTAGGCTCCACTACTGACTTCTCTTCTGCTATACTCTGTTCCACACGAAGGGCAGTCTCTACTAGCTGAGAAAAGTGTGTCCATTTAGCAATAGCGGTGACCGGGGTACGTATCTCAAAACGCAGCCCTCTTTCAAACCTTCGACACCTGTCACTCTCAGATGCCACAATCACATCAGCATACCGTGACAGCTCGGTATACCTCCTCTCGTACTCGACCACTGAAAGTGACCCTTGCTTCAATTCTAAGAACTCATCCCTCTTTGCCTCACGATACGTGATAGGGTAATACTTGTCTTCGAATATGCCTCTGAAAGAATTCCAATCCATGGTACGTGCATCACTACGCCTGGCTAATATTGATTTCCACCATCCCTCTGCCTCTTTCTGCAGCAGGAATGTAGCCATCTTCACCTTTCTCTTCTCAGGACAAGTCATCACATCAAAGCATTTCTCCAGCATATTCAACCAAACCTCGGCGTCAGCTGGATCTGTGGAACCCTCGAACACTGTGGCTCCTAATTTCTTTAAGCGTTCTATTCCATATGCTTTCTCTGGATCACTTGGCCCTGCTCTCTCTGGCCTACCCACCTCCTGTGAGGAACCAGCATGCTGTTCGTTTCCTGCCCCAATCTGAACTCTCGGGGCACTAGATCCCCTCTCAGATTGGCCTTGGGTAGGATCCTGCGTCCCGTCCCGATCCTGCCTGCTTCGTCTGCTAGTACGTGGTGGCATGACTCCTATAACATATCAATACATTAGGCATGTTATGGATACTTAACTCAAATATACAATACTAAACTTCTACTCATATTCTAGTCCTGACTGGACTTACTCTTGTCCTTACTTGGACCATGCTTTACTAGTTCTATCTGAACTAATTCAATAACATGCCCTCTACTTCCTAATTTTTCCTTAGAGTTATCTCGCTCTATCTCGTTTCCCGTGGAGCTAACTGCTCTGATACCAAGTTGTCACACCCCCTCCCGAACCACCTGCTAACTTAGCCCGAAAGATGGCGTGAAGCCAACAGACATCGTTTCCTCCCTAACGATACCTGTGACCCTGTTATACCTGATAAACATACTATACTTGAAATATAAGTTACTCAAACACAACACAGCGAAAACTTGGTAAACGTTACCAAGTATACATATAGGGCGGTTCTGGTAAAGACCCCTGTGGAACAACCAACACGGGTAGGGGTACTACAACTCAATATATCACGAACCAAGATTTACATAACCAAGACCCCTAGCTTCGTACACGCACATAACTACACATCCCTATTACGATATGTACATTACGAGCAGACTTGTTGTACTACACCATCCACATACAAAAATATCAGACTCGTACAGCTTCCAGCAGGCTGCGACAGGATCTCAGGCACCAGGAGCTCGATCTCTACATGAAAAGTTGGAAAACATTGAAAGAATGAGCTGGGAAGCTCAGTGAGTGACTGGGTTTAAAGCAATTATCTCATAAATCATAACATTTGGCAAACTACAAGCATATGTGTCGGCAGACAAGCGTTAAATATAAACTTATAAGGACAATAGCTTCTTCCAGAAATCCAGCAAGTATGTCATTTAAATCTCGCTAGCATATCCAGAGTATTCATCATCTAAAACATATAATAAACTAGGTTGTGTAAGACACGCTCAGTACAATCCAACAATCACTCTACGATGTAGTGGGGCCCGCCCAGCACTCCCATCGTCTTTGTCGTAGTGGGGCCCGCCCAGCACTCACGACAGCATTGTTGTCACGGAGTACACTCAACGTCGACAACAGGAAATGACCTGTGTGCACACGGTACTATACAGCCTCGGGCTCAGAATCTCAAACATTTACTCATTCGGGGTCTCATAGAAACACATGAAAACCTTTGACACTACTTGCTAACACATGTTGGCCCGAAATTATGGTATTCTCACTAGTTCAGGTAAAATAGTAAACATATGCTCACAACGAACAATTAAATCATTTCTAGGAAACCATATATGCTCATAAATATGTGTTCAAGAGACATACAGTCTTTAAGTAAAATTACTCTTAGAAAGTCTTTTTTTTTCGTAAGCATAAGTTCAAGCATAGAATACACTTTCGAAATTCGTTTTGTCACTCACAGCGTTAAAAGTTAGAACCTCGGCTCGTACACTTGACCTATTTCCTCTTGGCCTGCCAAATAACCAGAAACCAGGCATTAGAACACAATTCCTTGCACTTCAAACTTAAGATTATACATATCCCCTAACTAATTCCAGCATATCACAGATTTCATACCCTAAGCTCCTTTACTCATAGCTTTTCCATTACTTGGCCAAAGATGATGTACTTTATACCAAACTCTTCCTTTTTGAACCCTCTAAAACTTATCGGAGGGAATGAAATTTAAATTCCTAAAGGATATGTCCGTAAATACCTCGAAAGCTACTTCCTACAAAATAGGTTTCTGCACTTTCCAGACTAGTTTCCCTGCTGCACCCTGAACTTAACATGAATTTTAAAGCAACTTCTAGTCCATTTATAACCACAACTTCTTCATTAAAGTTATAGGAAATTAAATCATCTTTCCAACCATACCTAATAAAGCTTCTAATTCGAAGTGCACAGATCAGCACATCCCAAAAACCAGAGGTTCCCCGGATTTGACAGCAAAAACATTCCTTCAAATCCCTCTTCACAAATCATTAACATAACATCAGATTTTGCTCGAGCTTCCTTCACGAAAATTGTTCTAAAATTTGTTAACTTTCAAGGAAATCAAACCTCACCTCTTAATACTTCTTGTGGAGCTCAGAATGATCCAAACATCAGATGTAGTCAGGATTGATCACAAACTTTGTCATGCAACTTGAATTGGACTTTTCCCTTTCTTCTTCAACTTCAACTTCAGCAAAACACCTTTCTTCTTCCTCTCACCCTCTCCCACGAAACCCTCTTCTTCTCCTTGGTAAATAAGATGCAAGATGGGTAGATGAATATATATTTGTAAAATGAATATAAAAAAACTCACACTTTCTTTCTTTTTTTTCTTCCCTTTTTCCTATTTCCTCCTTTTTTTTTTTTTTTAAAACAAAACCCCACACATTTTATCCCAAACAAATGTTTTAAACACATTTTTTTTTTTAGAAAAAATTCAAGGATAAATCTCGTGAAGTCTCGATTTTACACAATCCTCATCGTTTGGATCCAACAAATCCACCGTCTTCAAACTCCACTCTCTCAACCTACTTCCCATAATGACAAAACTGAAATAGAAAGAAGAGTAAAAGAAGTTTTACCTCAAGAAAAGATGAGGTTAGAAACTCTAAGTTCAAGAGTGAGATGAGAAGAATTTGAAATTATGAAGTCTTGAGTTTCCATTCAAAGCTCTTATATAGCCCTAAGGGTGACAATCATATCAAGGAGTGGCACAAAAATCGAGAAACGAGTTAAAAAACTTAAACCTAAGACATAAGTAATAGCTATCACTAAACTCCCAACCTAGACTTAGGACACTGATTGAGAAGTCTAGCTCGAGAGTGGGGGCAAATGTTAGGGATATGATTTAACCATAGGATTGAATACAAAGAATGAATTTCAAGGTGAGGCCGAGATGGTAACTGGACCATGAAATTCAAATTTTGGTACCCCAGTAAAAGGCCCAAGAAGAGTAGGGCTATCATAAGTTAACACGTGGCCCAAGGAGTCATGAGGTAAAAATCGACCAAACCCTAGAAGGGCTAGCCTAAAAGCCCAAACCGAACCTATTTGGTTGATCCCTTAAGGGTTAGGCATACGGGCCGCCCTAGGCCAGTTTGACCAGCCTCGACCAATTTGGTTATCCCCTCAAGTGGTCATCCTAGCTTGCTCTGTCAATCCTCGAGGCTTGACCGAGGCTATGACCAATTCCTCGAAAATCAATCTAGAGACCCTTGACCAATCTTGAGATACTGATATGACTCAAAAAGTCCTATTTTATCTAGCCTGAATCGGGTTAGTTTGGAGGTTGTAATGAGATTAATTGCCTATTTTGTAGGAAATTGAGTCCAAGGCATGTTTTGGAGTGTTTGCGCGTGTTCTGGGTTCAAACGAGCTAATTTGGAGGTCATTCGAGCACCTGAGGGAAGATTGGAAGAAAAATTACCATATTGCCCCTAGGAAAGTGTCTAGACGCTCAAAAGACGTTGAAAGGAAGTTACTTCGAAATAGGACAGCATTGAGACACTGTAACAGTGAGCGCAGGTCGACGTTGCGGCAAGACCCAAAGACGCTAGTCTAATTAGCGACAACGTCTCGACACTACTTCAAGTTTTATAAAATGATTCTTTTCCATTTTAGGGTTCGTGCGAGACATTTGATAGCCACTTTTATACGAAACTCTCTGACTTTCTATATTTAGTCATTTTAGCCCTTCTTAGTTATATTTAGCTTAGATTATGGCCTCATGAGTCAATCTCGCGGTGTCCGGCTAGGGGAAAACACCAATTCATAGGTGATTCGGTCATCTATCATGTAATTTCATGAGATTTGAACTTTTTTTCTATGTTGTACTCTGTTTTAGCATGTTTTACTTCTTGATTCAATTATAGAATGTTTTGGCATGTTAGAATTGCCTCTTGAATGTTTTTAACGTTCATTGCGAGCTTCAATTTTGCTTACGCTTGTATCGATTTCTTGCACTTTTAAGTAGTAAATAGGTTGCATTGTGTGTGCATAGTAGGGAGCTCATCCAATTTTAGTTGACAGAATAGGCTTTAGGAGAAAAAGGGCATTCTAGATTAATTTGATTTTTTCCAATTAATTAGGTTGTTCTAATCAATCATGAACTTAATGCGGTCAGTTTAGGGGGTATGGAATGCTATCATGTCCAACCCTCATAATCAATTTAGAACTAAAAAGATGCTAGGTCGAATTAGTCTCTAAAGGGATTAAGGTTTTAGGTGGCTTTTTCGTTAAGGCCGATTGGTAGCACTAATTTAGTGCTATATTTATGTCTTTATTTAGCTAGTTTTATGTTGTAAATGTGAGCTTTTACTTTGATTAATTGTTTATTCCAGGAATCCAAGTAATTCCAAACGAAAATTGTAATTTTGGAGCATTATGTTGAATATGGAGCTATTTTAGAGCATTTGGATGAGCTAAGGAGAAGATGAGATGGTGCACAAGCTATTAGTGTCGTGAGGACGGCGTTGCAACCCTTGAAATGACATTGCAATGCCACAATTTAGTGTGCAAACTGGAGAACTTGCATTGCAATGCTAGAAACACGTTGAGAAGAGCATCTTCGTCCGTAGTGAGAGTAGGCAATTATGCTATCTTATTTCCTATTTTTTATGCTAGATTTGTTATGATTTTGTGTGCTTTGATTTCTATTTGTGGTTAAAATTGCATAAATCGAGCTAAAGAGCAAAACCAGAGTGGTCGAGGGTATTTTGGACATTATGGAGCTATTTCAGGCTATTTTGGAGAGCCAAGAGGAGAAGAGATGATGCACTGGCAATTGGGGTTGAGAGGACGGCGTTGCAACTCTTGAAATGGCGTTGCAATGCCCAAATGCATTGTGCAAACCCAAGAGCTAGCATTGCAACGCTGCCCTGTGGCGTTGCAACGTTAGAAATGCGCGGAGAATTGAAGTTTCGTCCGTAGCATTGCAACGGTACTTATAGCGTTGCAATGCTACCCCTGCGCTGAAGGCAAAATGACTACGTTTTAGGACAGTGTTGCAACGATGTCACGACAGAAGGTATTTATTCATCATTTTCTCTTCGTCCAAAGGGAGGCCAATTGGACGGTTTTAGCCCTAACCTCGATTCCATACCATAATTGAGGGTATTTGAGAGCATTTGTGAGCGTTTTGGAGTAGAATTGAAGACCTTGGAGCTCGAGTTTGAGATTGATCACCTCGGGAATGCGGGATCGTCCTTATTTTGCACTTTCTTCCTCTTTTCTTTTCAATTATAGTTTCTTTAGTGGCTGTAATGAACAGGTTTAGTTAATCCCTAAATTTTTATGGGTTGTTGTAATTCTTGGACCATTGCACTTAATTTTACTTAATATAGTTTGTGATTGTGGTTTAATTAGTGTTTATGT
Organism: Trichosanthes truncata; assembly: GCA_033996785.1. Classification (NCBI taxonomy): domain Eukaryota; kingdom Viridiplantae; phylum Streptophyta; class Magnoliopsida; order Cucurbitales; family Cucurbitaceae; genus Trichosanthes; species Trichosanthes truncata. The sequence continues at coordinate 13,603,222 of MU867261.1, read as the reverse complement.
TCATTTGTGCATTAGGTTCCTTTAACAAAGTAAGGAATAGGAGTTAAATGATCGTTAGTTTTATTAAGCTCAGCAGAGTAGATTAAACTTAGAAAAATAATGTATGACAATTAAATTTCGCCTAAGTGACATAGGAACAACGAGAATTAATTGAGGTTTAAAATGAAGGTTCATTAATGTCAAGTGAAGATTAATTAATGAGACGGACACAAGATTTAATTTACACCCGAGGTTTGGAGGAGACCGACAGGAGATTCCATAATTTTAGGCTTCTAAACTTATGAATCAAACACTTGGTTATGCCTAATTCTAGCTTAATTAAATAAATTAAGGTCCAAGAATGCAATCAACACCCAATTACCTATCGATTTGTGTCTCCCATTTATTTTGCTTCCTAGGATTAGAATTTATTTTCCAGTTTTCTCTTGCATTGTTTTCTCTAAATAAAGTAAAGCAAGATTATTTGTGGTACTTAATCAAATTAAAAACCAATCCCAATGGATACGATACTCAGTAGGAATACCGTTTTATTATTACTTCGATCATGTGTGCTTGCGTGTGCGAGATCACGTAGCATTGCAATGCTACTTATAGCGTTGCAATGCTACCCCTAAGCACAACAAGAAATGACAGCATTTTGGGGCAACGTTGCAACACTGTCGCGACAGACAATATATAGTCTTCGCATTTCATTCATCCAAGGAGAGTCCAATTCGATTGAGACAACCCTAATCTCGATTCCAGAGCGTCTTGGGTGCATTTTGGAAGGATTTTGGAGCTAAGTTGAAGATTTTGGAGCTTGGGTTAGTGGTGAATCGCCTCAGGAACATAGGATTAACATTTACCTAAGCATTCCTTCCTTTTTCTTTATTTTTCAGTATCTAGATTAGGTTGTAATTAGGGATTTTTGTGTTGTAATTTCTTAATATGTTTAGTTAACTCCTTAATTTCTATGAGATGTTGTAATTCTTGGACCATTGCACGTAATTTGCTTTCTTAATTAGTAATTGTGGTTTGATTAACTGTTTATGTTCATTTATGCATTTTAGGCTTATTGCCCTTAGATTGTGTTCATTAATTAATTGAGGTAGGACTAGGCTGAGCTCGACAGAGGATGCCTAGCTAGCTTAATGCACAATTAGTTAGCTACTTGAGTGACAGCGGGATAAAAGGTTAATTAATTATAGTTAGTGCTGAATATTAATTAATTGAGCACCGTCTAATTGATTAGTTACTAAGTCGAGACTTGACAGAGATAAGTTTAGACTAGAACTGGATTCATGACTATAGATTAATTACCTGAGTGACGGCAAGAGTAATAATTAATCTATAGAGGTTAGTGATGAAGGTCGTAATGCCTTGTATGACTTAGCTAGCGCTAATGGACACCTAGGTTAGTTAATTAATACTTAAGAATTGGAGGAGACCGACAGGAGATTCCATGACCTTAGGCTTCTAGACTTATGAATCGACACTTGATTGTGCCTAATTGCTAGCTTAATTAAGTAAATTAAGGTCCAATAATGCAATCAACACCCATAGAATTAACTATCAATTTGTGTCTCCCATTTATCTTGCTTTCTAAGATTAGTTGTTTATTTTCCTATCTTATTTTAGTTTCCGTTCTCTAAATAAAGCTCAATTATATTATACGTGATACTTAATTGAATTAAAAACCAATCTCTGTGGGATACAATACTCAGTACTCTTGTGTCATTTTATTATTACTTCAATCACGTGTGCTTGCATGTACACCAATCACCGATTAGATGCTAAATTGATTGTGTTGCTTGTTTGTACAACTTTGATGATCAAAATTACATGAGAAACCCCCAATGAACTCTCTAATTGGTGTGTTTGGTAAGATTCCTAGTTTCTACTTTTAATTTCTTTCATATATGCATTTAAATTTCGAGCAATTTACCTTTTAAATCACAAACCTCCTTACGCATACAATTTACATTTCTGCAAGCACACGGGTCAAGTAATATAAAACGGTATTCCTACTGAGTGTGAATCTATAGAGATTGGTTTTAATTCAATTAAATATTGCCGATACTTTCACTTAGCTTTATTTAGAGAAAACATCCAAATGAAGATAAACTAAACTAACGACAAGAAAATAAAAGCAGAAAAATAAATGGGAGACTCAAACCTAAGGGATAAACATGGGAAAGGGATTAATTACTCAATTAAACAGACAAATACAACTAACTCAGTAGTGAACTCATAAGTCTAGAAGCTCTAAAGGCATGGACTCTCCTATTGGTCTCCTCCAATCTCAAGTACTAATTAACTAACTTAAGTGTCCCTAGAGCTAGCTAACTCATACAAGGCATTAAGACTCTTCATTACGAACCTCTAATCATTTCCCTTATCACTGTCGTGTCCAAGTGATTATCAGTCATGCATTCGGTTCTAAACTAACTTCTCTTTGTCGAGTTTTCACTAGTAAACGAATCAATTAATCAATATTCTACGAATTAATCTTCTCGATGACTGCAACTAATTAACCAATACTTTCTTTGTCACTCGAGTAATTAATTAATTGCCTCTTTTAGTCCTAACTAAGTCTCTTCTTTCGAGCTCAACTTAGACTGATTCAATTAACTACATAACACTAATTAAAAGCATTAAACATTAAGGGGCTGTTTGGGGCACTGAGTGGGTTATAATAGTTTGGGTTATAATAGTCTATGAAGTTATATAATTTGTGTTTAGGATATAGAGTTATTTAGTCTAGGTTATAATAGTCTGTGTTTGGAGTGTAGAGTATTCTATAGACTAATAACCCAGACTATTATAACTCACGCCCAAACAGCCCCTAAATGCATAAATGATTCAAAGCCTAATTAGTCATAACAATCCATCAAACATGCAATCAATCCAATATAAACCTCACTTAAGCATTAAATCCATTATAAATCAATAAATCCTAAGTAATTTAGGACTAAGCTACTGTAAATCAGTCAATACAGCCCAAAAATTCTTAATTACAACACTAAATCAAAACTACAAACTTAAGGAAAAAGAGAGAAAAACTATCAAACTTGTGTCGATCCTGCTTTCCCGAGGTGATCTCCAAAAATTCGAGCTCTAAGTTCTTCAATATCAGCCCAATTTTCACTCCAAGACGCCCCAAGTGTGCTGAGAATCGATTTAGGGTTAAAACCCTTCAGAATGGCCTCCCCTTGGATGAAGAGAAAACGAAGAATAAATATACTTTATCGAGACAGCATTGAGATGCTAGGGACAACGTCTCAACATTGTCTAAACAACTATGTTTTTCCTTCAGCACGCTCCCCCAGAGTTGAGACGCTATAAGTAGCCTCTAGGTGCTACGGACAAAAATGGTCTTCCGCGTGTTTTGAGCATCGAGACTAGCGTTGCAACTCTATCTGCTAGTGTTAAGATGCTATGGACAGTGTCTCAACTCTGTTCTCATGGTTTTGTCTTCCAATTTGAGCTGCAACACAGTGTTGAGACGCTCTAGACAGCATCTCAACGTTCTCCCCTACTCTCAACACTTCATTCTTCATCTCTTCTTTTCTTTGATCTTCAATATGGCTCCAAAAAGACCCAAAATTATCCAAATAACCCTCGAACACTTGGTTTTACTCCTTAAGCTTGGTTTCTACAAAATAAAAATAAAAACACTTAAAAGCTCACCAAATCATAATAAAACTAGCATAAACATAAGGAATAAGATAGCACTAAACGAGTGTTATCACCCCCCCCCCCTCCGTTCCATTTATTAATTCAAATAAGGGAGTTAATAACTGAATTTTGCCTCCCCGCGGATCAACCTGGCCACTAATATTACAAATATTAGTTGGTTCATATTATAAATTTATTTGATGGGTCTGACAAGCCCGAACAAAAACCAACCTTAAGGATGAGAGGAAAGACCAAGGATGGGCTAGAGACCCACCCTTTGGCACTCAAAGGGTCTAGTTGAGCTCAAACGAGAGGGAATGAATATATCCGTTTCATAATTACAGTGACTCAACATCCCGACAAGATTCCCAAAAAATGTCGGGATATTTAAGTAGACATTACATAAATACGATTAAAAAATATAGTCTCTTACAACATTCCAAGGTATGCAACAAATACTTACTTTCTGCTATCTGAGTTTTCTTACAAACTCAATTATTGACTTAAGCATCAGAGTGTAAGTGGCTTAGCAACACACCAGTGTTCTTTTCTCTTATTTTTCAGGCACATTTTTGTTCCCGGTAATACAAATTTATCGTTGATCCGACGATCCATATTCTAGTATCAACAAAAAGTATTATATCAAATTGGACTGTTATGGGTAATTTCGGACCAAAGAATAAACCTAAGATAGAAGGAAAAAATTAGGAATCAGGCTAATAGAAAAAGGCCCAATGTGGAACAAACTTGGGAAACACAAAACACCTGAGCCCTAGAGTAAAGAGAAGAAGAAGCCCAATCCCCCTCCTCGACCTCTGCAAGGGGCCGAGGCCGAGGCTACTATCAACCCTCTAACGAGGCATGCTCCATGCATGCCCCTGACTCGTTCGATCCAGTTTGGTTCACTTTTAACTTAATTCGTAGAGGAAACATAAAAAACCCTAAAGGGTTCTCATATAAATACCTTTCTTCAACCTAGAAAATGTAAGCTCTTCCTCATACCTAAAACCTTACTACACCCAAATTGTCCTAGCTAACTTAAGCATCAGAGCTGGTGTGCCAAGCACCATATCGGTGTGCAGTTTCTTCTTATTTTGCAGGCCACGTCTTCTCCCCATCAAATAAATTCACTGTTGCTATTAGATGAAGGTCATGTGCGTTTTTTCTATCTGGATTTTGGCAACAACAAGGACAAAAGAAATTATTTTAAAAAAAACCCAAATTTTTTATGGTCAAACTTTATATAATTTAGGTAACCTTATTTCTTGGAGAAAAGAAATGAAAACCAAAGAACGGTTATTGTATTTTCAAAAACAGAAACAGATTACCAAACAAAACACCTTAAAGAAACTTCATCAACGTTCAACAATTCAAGGAAAAAAACAAATTTTTACCTCTAATTTAGCGAGTCGTATCAATTTTCTTCATAAATTTTTAATTTCATCAAATTAAACTCTAAACTTCAACATGTGTTGCAATTTTTACCTACGTACAATCTCCGCTAAATTCACTTACTAATTTTAACAAAAACTAAAATGAAAATTTATTAAAACTCACTAATTTCAACAATAACCAAGTTTGACACAAAATTAAGCTCGATTAGTACCCAAGATTAATAATTGAATAAATTTTTCAAAACTCACAAATTCCAACAACAAAAAAACCAACATTGAGCCCCATTTGGGATTGCTTTTGAAGACCGTAGAAGTAATTGTTGGAGAATTTTAACCGTTTTTTGTGTTTAGTAAAATTAATTGTTTAATAATATAGATAAAAATCACTTTTTGAATCACGTTGATTTGCAAAAGCTGTTAAGAGTAGCTTTTAGATTTGGCTTCGATAAAGACTGATGTAACTGAAAAAAAAACTAAATTCTTTTTTAATCCTTTTATATCTTATACAACAAAAGTTTTTTTTATAAAGGGGTGTTTGGCCCTCCAACTTGGAGTTGGGTGGAGTGGGTTGAAATATCTCACTCTCTGTTTGGCCCACATACTTCACAACATGGTGGGTAAATAATTCCACCCCACCAACTTCAACAGCGTTCACTATTGAAGTATACACATTTATCGAGGAATCTCATCTTCCTCTCCCTCTCTCCCTCCTATGTTAATAATAAGTATTTTAACATACTTAAAAACTATAAAATGTTTTTTTTTTGTTTTTGAATTTTTTGTTTTAGAATTTTTTTAGAATTATCCAACAACATCGACATTTTATCGATATTTCCATAAAATCAAGACTTCGATATTTTTGACGACATTGACATTTTAAACATTGATGTTAAGTAACATACTTCGAAATTCTAGGACATCTTGCAAAATATGACTATTTTGGTAAGAACCGTTTTTGACAGAAAAATATCATTCAATTTCATATGAAAATAAACAAGAAAGTTAATTTAAAAATTGTTAGAATTTGAAATCACTCAAAATCTTACACATAAACATACCAAAAAATATGAAGTTACAATAAATACAAAGTTTAACTATAAAGATGCTAAGGGTATGTTTTATTAGTGACTATTAAATACTTGCACATCAAGTTGTAAAAATTTGTGTTTAAATGATAATTTTAAAATTATAGGAAAACTAGCAAAATATGATTGTCCCGTAATTCTTCTTATATAAGAATATCATTTAATTTCATATAATAATAAACAATACAATTTACTTAAAACTTGTTAAGTTTTGAAATCATATATAAACAAACCATCCATAAAAGATGGAGTTACAATAGATACTAAGTTTAACCATAAAATACTAAATTCCTATGTGCTATAGGCAATAGATATGCAATGGAGTTGAAGTTAAAATTATAACATAAGATTTTCCTCAACAATCTTTTACATTAAACATCAGACATTGTTATGCAATTAATTTTTTAAATAATATATATATATATATATATATGTATGTATGTATGTATGTATGTATGTATGTATGTATGTATGTATGTATGTATGTATGTATGTATGTATACCTCTTTTAGGTCATTAGAATAAATGTCTTTAAATAAACAGTATATTTAAAAAAAGTAATAGAATTAATTAAAAACAAGGATTTTCTATTAGGATAATTCTGAAGGAAATTCCTTGACAAATGCCTCTAGCTATCTAAATCAGATAATACGTGAAAATAGAAATGAAAAAAATATTTCCTTTGATAGGAACAAATCTTTATTATTTAAATTTTGAAAAATTGATAACTAATATAGCTCTAATTGTATAGTGTAACAAAAAAAATGTAGAAAAAAAAACAGTCAGCATAAACACAGACTTCATAACTCTATGTTAAACAACTTTGCACCACACAGACTTACTTAACTCAGTACCCCAAACACAGATTTATCTGACTCCACAAACTATTTAACTCCACAGACTAAACAACTCTAGACTATTTTAACTCACTCAACGCCCCAAACAGCCCCTTAAATATTATTATTTACAATTTATCTCATCTCATCTCATCATTTTTATTTTTAAATTTAATTTCTTGCTTCTAATTTATTTTTCTTACTTTTTTGTATTTAAACTAAAATTAGATTTTGTTTGAAACAATTTTTTTTATAAAAATTGTATTTTTTGTATATTTTTATCTAATTACCCATATTTTAAGTAATATATATATATATGGGTAATTTGATATATATGGGTATATATATATATATATATATATATATATATATATATATATATATATATATATATATATATATATATATATATATATATATATATATATTTAAATTATATAAAATTTTACATAATTATCTTTAAAAAAATTGAAGTTAAATATTAATACAAGTTTATGCTTAATTGAAATATATGTTTATTTTGGTCATTATAGTTATTTCACAACAATTTAATATTAATTTACCAAATACAGTAACCTGACTTTCCATGTTTAAATCTGAAATTTACCAAACACTAATTTACTTCATATGACAGTTAATCTTTTTTTACAAGCAAAACTGACAGCAATTATTTTAAAAGCTATAGCAATCCTAAACTAAATCTTATTCCCCCATATCTACACGTTGTTGAGACGTGATTCACTATCAATCCTCAGTTTTTTTTTGTATTTGTATTTGTTTATTTTATTATCTTATATTCAATTGAATTTATTTGTTCCTACATTTTTGTATTTAAATTGAAATAAGATTTTTTCAATATGATTTTTTAGCAATTATATTTCTTATCAAAATATAAAAATATCTAGACTAAAAATAATATTGTAATTTAAATCGTATGAATTTTTAAATAATTTTTTAATAAAAACCTTGAAATTAAATATCAACCTAACATTATGTATTATTAATTAAAAAAATCATACATATTTTAGTTATTATAGTTAAGTTGCAACAATTTAGTATTAATTTACAAAACGCTTTAATATGCTTTTCAGTCATTAAAGCTAAAACTTACTAAACACTAATTTACTTCATATTACAGTTAATTTTTTTAGAAGCACAGTTGACAACAATTATTTTAGAAGCTATAGTTATCTCAAACTAAGCCTTAATATTATTCTTTGAAGCTTCATTAATTTTGCACTATTCATATACGTTTACATTCCTTAAAAGCACATGAGAATATTGTCATGGACAATTTTTCAAAATGAAAGTAAATCAAAAGATAAAAATTGCAAAAAGCATTATAGTTTAAAGTAAAAATTGCAACACATTAAAGTTTAACGTGCAATTTACTAAAATTAAAAGTTTAGGATAAAAATCAATACACCTTTAGGGGGCGTTTGGAGTACCTTGTTGGGTTTGGATGATTTTGGAATCCAAACCGAAATGTTGTTTGGGCCAATGTATTCAAAACTCAATGGGTTTGAAACACAGCCCCATGGTTTTGAACAGTGCACTACAACACACTGTTTTATGATTCCTAGCTTCAGAACATTGCACCCCAAACACTGTTTTTTGATCCCCAAGCTTTCAAACCCCCAAGAACAAACCCCACAGGGTTCTGATTCCAAGGGTTCTAATTCTGAAATGGTACTCCAAACGCTACCTTAAAGTTAAAATGGATATTGTTCCAAAATTAAAAATAGCAATATCGGCTTAGAGGTCTCAGGTTTGAGCCCCGAGTGAGTTTAATAAATAAAAATCCTTGATATCTCCCAGGTTCAGGCCTTGGGGAGGATGGGCGTGCCTCTGGATATAGGGAAGGAAAGCTCAGACTCCCGATTATTAAAAAAAATAGTAATTTAATCATTTAAATTAAGAATAAATAATTTTTTTAAAAAACAATGGTGATGGTTTGAAGTTAGCTTTTTCTTTTTGTTTGGTGTTAGTAATGAATAATGATCGAAACATGAGGGGCTAGCATTGAACAAGGCATAGCTTTCATACAAATAATGTAATGAATAACTGAGTTAAAATGATGAGAAAAGGCGAAAACGAGTTCCACTTCCAAAGCAAATAAACAAGAAACAGATATATTACTTGGCTGCAAAAACATGACAAAAAAAAAAAAAAAAAAAAAGCAATATGATTAAATGGCAGCACGTGATTTGGACCCCACCAAACAGCCAGTGAATGTCCACCAATAATTCTAAATATCTTTTTGTGTTCCTTTTCGTCACGTGAATTTTTTGTCTACACTTAGGGCGCGTTTGCTTATTCGTAACCATAATGAATCAAACGTAATTTAACATTATAGGTCCCACGTGATTATGATTGATGATGTTTATCGTATTCTGCAATGATAATAATTGTAGGCCCCATGTTATTCTATCTCATAATCTGATTACATACAAAATGGTATGTTATCCGATTACCATTGAATATTACATGGGACCCACCTATCTTTTTGGTTTACTTCCCACGCTTTGCCCTTTCTCTCTCTTCTAACTTCGATTATTTTTTCTTTCTCCTTCCTTCTCTCTCCTTCTTCTTCGTTGTTATAAGGAGCATTAAAAACCATAATTATTTTTATGGCCTTGTTAAAAAAAAATTTATCCATTTTCTAGACCATCATTTTGTCCATGGTTTTACATTTTTAGTTCGATGAAACACACCAAAGAAGAAGGGACTCGTTCTCGAGATTACTGTCTATGATTTTTGGCCATATTTGAATCGATACGATATTTTTTTATGTGTGAGTTTTGTCCAGGCTATGAGACTTGTTTTACCAAGATCGAGACCATTTTTTTTTATGTGTGAGTTTTGGCCAGACATATTTTGATCCATATCGATATTGATATTTAGATCCATAATCGATAATCGATATTTTTTTTTTCCATCAGTTTTGGTCAAACCATATTTTGATCGATATTGATATTTAGATGAGATATATATATTTTTTATGGCATGAGTTTTGGCCATGCCATATTTTGATCAATATCGATATATAAATATTTGTGAAATGAAAATCTATTATGATTTTTGGATCATTTTTTTATACGTTATTTTTGGTTTGATCTGTTACAAAAAATCATTTTAGAAATTTTGAAAAATTATTTTGGAAAATTAGAATAAGTAAATAAAATTGAAGAAGGGTATCTTAATTCTGGAGCATAGTTATGCATTTTAATTAATTATAAATATAAATGGGCATCATGGTAATCATATCTATTTCATTCTAATTTCAGACGTAGGTAAAGTAAACACAATCGATCGTAATTCCATTGTGTTATATCTCGTTCTATCCCAACTACGTTTGTGCCACAATCTCATTACGATTGCACCCAAATTCATTATGGTTTAGTAAACGCACCCTTATTCTCATTTTATCTTATTTTTCTCTCGATAGAGATATAGAGAGAGAAAGTGTCCCTTTTTTAAAGAAACATATAAAAGTTACAAATTTAATCGGTATAGTTTTAATTTAAGCTCCTTTGATAACAATTTGATTTTTAAAAATTGTGTTTATTTTTTCATAATTTCTTAACCATGATTTTCATCTTTCATAAGAAAAAAATTGAGTTCTTAGCCAAATTCTAAAAACAAAACACAAGTTTTAATTTTTTTTTTCTTAGTTTTCAAAACTTGAATTGAATTTTAAAAACTTTTGTAAAAAAACAAAATAAACAAAATAAAGAAACTTATAGGTGAAAGTAGTGTTTATAAGCTTAATTTTCAAAAACTAAAAGTCAAAAAACTAGGTTATCAAACAGGGTTTTAGTCTTTACCATTTGAGTTTTGTTTTGATTTGGTTCTTATGATTTAATTAAGATTAAATTATAAGTGTCAATCTATAAATTTTCAAGTTTGTATTTAATAGGTTTCTAAACTTTCAATTTTATGTCTAATAGATCTTTTACTTGTTCAACATTTTTTTTAAATTAACGAATCTATTAGACATGAAATTTAATTTTGTATCTAATAGGATATTTAACTTTAAATTTGGTGTCCAATAGGCTCGTGAAATTTTTTAAAAAATGTTGAGTAGGTCAAAGACCTATTAGACTCAAAATTGAAAGGTCAGAGACTTATTAGACATAAAATCGAAAGTTTAAAGACTTATTAATCACTTTTTAAAGTTTAAAGGCCTATTTGATGCAAACTTAAAAGTTCAAAGACTAAACTAGTAATTTAACCTTTAATTAATTATCAAAATTCATTCTTTTTATTTTTTTTAGTTCAACAATATGTGGGGTTAAAGATTTCAATCTCCAACTTTTGGTCAAGATTATGTTTAGTTATAATCATGGAATTAAATGTGGATTATGTTTAGTTATACTCATACTCATGGAATTAAATGAGCGACATGTCGACATTTTGATATTTTTAGTAGGAGAAAAATCGTTTTTCTCCCATTATCGACGATAAATCACATTTACAAAATGTGCACAAAATATCGCCACTCAGATAGAACTTTTAAACTAATAACAATGCCCAGCCCCATACTTTTAAGGCCTAATATGCTTGGCTATCGTGGAACACTCAGATAGAGAGGGGAGAGAATTTATAGATGCTTGTTGGTTCCACCCCTCTCATTCTCACTGATGTGGAACAATAAAAAATAGGGTTTTTTTTTTTCAATTTTCTTTTTCACTATGCATCTTTCTATCGATTTGTCATTTCCAATTTCCAAGCTGCATGTCCTATTAATTTTCATTTATATTCTCCTTTTCTTTGCTTAAGAAAAATATATATTCGCCATTTTTTTAGGCTTTTAATTATTTAGTTAATTAGTTTATTTATATATTTTAAATTTTTAATTAAATGAATGAATTTATTTTTTTATTATAGTTATTTGTATTTATTCTTCCATGGAGTTACAATATTGATATGAACAAAAATAAAGTTCATTTTATAAAGGTGATAAAAATGTCAACAAAATATCAATGTTGACATATTACTATATTAATTTTAATAGTAGGAACTAGTTTCAACTTTTAAGATATATTAAAAGTACATAGACTAAAATAGAACAAATCTCAAATCAAAATGATATTTTGATCTAATTTTTTAGCACTTTTTACCATCTAATGTATATATTTAGTAATGATGATTAAAAATTGTCAATTATAGCATAATGAAACCACAATTAAAGTTTCATTTAATATTTCAAACAAATTTCATAAATCTCTATAATTTTTCCAATATTTATGTTGTCATCGACATTTACATATAAGCATTATATATATTTTTGAGATATGATGATTAAAAATGCAAAATTATAGTCTAATTAAGTCACAGTTTCATTTACCAACTCAAATAATTTTCATGAATTTCCATGATTTTTATAAATTTTTCTAAAATTTCCATCAACATCGAAATTTCCATCGACATCGACATTTTGAACATTGGTTATACTTATGTTGGCACCTAAAAACTCATTTTTAATTTGTCTTTTATCCACAAAAAAAATCTACTAATTTTCTTCTATCTTTTACTCAACCCCAAACCTCACAAATACAATTAGTCAAATAGAAAAACACCAACTAAGATTTGGCTAAATCATGAAAATCAGATTAGGCTGAAGCTTAATTTGGAATTGCTGTAGATTTTAAAATAATGGTTGCCAACTGTACTTTTAAAAAATTCTAACTGCGTTTGGTAAATTTTAAACTTAAACATGAATAGTATAATAAAATGGGATAAAATAGAACTTTTAAAAAGTTGGTTAGAAATTAGAATGATCAATCAGATTTTTTTGGAGTCAATCCTAAAAATTACCGTGAGCATTTTACAAATCAACGTAAGTACAAGGTGCAAATATACCATAAGTACTAAATTTATAATTTAACTTTTTTTTTTTCTTTATTTCTGCCTTTTTGTGCCACTTGTTTGGATTCTTCAATAACTTTTTCAAGTGATAAAGAAAAAGCTGCTTGGCTTTTTTGTCATGACAGTACAACACTTATCTACAGAAGAGAGAGAGATTGCTTTTCAAACAGCTTCCAAAACTGGGTGTTGCGTCATTGGTTTTCAACTCTTTATTTCTTTCCCAACAAAATGACAAACAAAACAACAATCCGAGTCCCTCAAAACTGTTTTTCAATCAACCCAATCCCTATTTTTTTGACCTGCTTAACATATATAAAAATCACAATTTCCATCACAAGCTTCAAATATATATGCATATATGGAAAATAGTATGTGCAAAACAAGTAAGATCAATTATTCATTTCTAAGAATTTATTTAAGTACACATTTAGTTATTGTTTGTACTACTACACCTCACTCACTCCTGTACTAACTAACTCTTCCTGGATACCATACATTTATATATATCTATGTACATCATCATTCAGACAAACTTCAAACTACAAACAAAATGCCACCCACTTCTTCAACACTACAAGTAAACATAAAAATCAAGTCATTTTTGTCTTCCGCTACCGTACTCAGGCCGTGGGATGGGATCTACTATTCTTCTCCTTGGAGGGGTCTAATGGTTTATACAGATTTGAAACAGAAGGATGAACTCAAGGAAGTTGTAAGTTGGTTTGAACTTGTATCGCCCAGATGAGCAGCAGTGAATACTTTGATGACACATTCCGTGATGAGAATTTTCAGTTCCTTTCACGAACTTTCGTGGAATTTGATTGATCTGGACAATGCAGCTGGATTGACTTGCAAGACTGGAGAAGGTTCGGCTTTGTGATTCTTTTGGTCGCACTTCTTCGATTGAAAGGCCTTGAAAAGCCCTTCACTGACAGAATTAGTCTTGTCATTCTTGATTCCCAGAGTTGCCCAGATGGAGCTTTTAGCTGCCTCCCCTGGGTCGTCGATCCTCAAAGTTTTCGGTATCCAAAGGCATCTCTCAGCTTTGTTATCTTTTTGCTGCTCGTCTTCCCCAGAATCACTCTGCTTGCTCACATTCTCATCTCTTGAATGTTTCCCCAAGGTTGGAGAGTTCGGAGCATGGTTTTGGGCAACGGGGCTCAGAGAGGGCGGCTGGGGAAGCCACGGGATGGTCCAGGCGCCTGGAACGGTACAACCCCAAAATGGAGTGGTTGGATAGAAGGACATAGGAATGCCTGGTGGATAGAAAGTAGGAGGAGGAACAGGAGAGCTCCATTGTGGTGAATTCCAAGGGTAAGGCCAAGGAGCTCCAGGGAAGAATGGAATCTGAGGTAAAAACCCTTGACAATTATGAATCACTTGATCTTGTGGCACAGTTTTGGCTTCTCCATTATTTATAAATGGAGTAGCAGCAGATTCCTGAGACTGATCATCATTTTCTCCATTCTCAAAAGCCACAGGAATTTTCAGAGCTTCAGGTTTTGGAAACCCATTTCTAGTGCTATTCTGTCTTGTTTTATCAGTAGCAAGGTTCAAAATGGAAGCCATTGATTCACAAAGAGGAGTGTCTGAACCAAATGCCAAGACATTGCCATTTGGTTTGAGTGTAGGATGATGGATGCCATTTGAAACATCGGTTCGAGCATGCTGAAGCGCTTCTGAAACAATAATCTGTCGGTGGTGAGAAGCGGAGTTTTTGTTCTTACGACGCCCTGCACCAACAGGAACATTCCTCATCGTCCCGCCAGCAGTCCAATACCTTTGACAGTTCTTACAAAAGTGGCGTGGTTGATTCACATTGTAGTTATTATAGTAACAGAACTTGGTATCCATGCTGTTACAGCGGGGGCACGGAAGTATCTTGTCGGGTTTTTTGAGAGTCTTCTCTTGCAAGTTACTTGTTTCATTCTGTTCATCAATCTTCGTAGTACTCAGCGGATTACTGTCCTCACCAGAAATTACTTTAGAATTCTCCGATCTCACCACAGAAGTATCTGAATTCGTAAACTCTTCTGTCGAGACAGACAAGCCTCCATCTCCATCTCCATCTCCATCTTCCATCCTAGTTTCACCTGATTTCCCTCCCATAGTCTCCTAATACACCAAAACACAAATTTCTTTATGAACATACAAAAACAACATTACCAAATTCAAGCAACAAGCCTAGAGCTCACAGGCACAACTTCAAAAGATATCTCAGGAAACTCCTAAAACATTAAATAGTCAAAACCCAAATTCTGAAGCATCAAAGCAGCATTTCTAAAAATTTTGAATAGCCAATTATGGAAATTACAGCAAAAAGTACCCACATCACTTAATTAAGTAAACAAGACAAGCTTTCCAAATTTGTAAATCTGAGTATGAAATCAAAATCCAAAATCTTCATAGCAGAATCAGAAACATCATAGACAAAGATCCCACAAAGCCCACCAATAAACACAAATCAAGAAAATCAAAGGAGGAACAAAACAAGAAAGAAACCTAAATTTCCCAGAACAGATGAACAAATTGAGTCAACAAAATCAATCAAACCAATATCAAACCAGCAAATGGGTATCTGCAAAAACAAAAAACAAATCGATTGGAAGCAACTCCATACCTTATCGGCCTCCAGATCTTCACCATCGCCATCGATATTGCCTTCCGGCGACAAGCTTGAAGAAGGAGAATCGTGGTCGTGATGATCAGCGGCAGTGTTATCGTCACCGGCCGTGACAATAGCTAAAGAAGACGGCGGCGGAGGAGAGGCCGGAGAAGCCTCCGGCAGAGGAATCGTCTTGCCAAAGAGCTTGATCGCTGGATCTTTTGGCTCCGACATTTCTGCCCTGTTTTTTTTTTTTCTTTTTCTTTTTTCCTCTTTATTTTTGCTATTTTATTTTTTTTCCATTTGGAAATCAAATACAAAAGAGAAGAGAGAGAGATCTGACACGAGTGAAGTGTCAGCGTGGATAAATTTTACATCCGACTAGGAGAACTCCGCTTTTCCCCTTTTCTCTATTTTTATTTATTAACTTTCAATTTTTAATTAATATTGTTATAAAATAAATAAATAAATATCGTCTACAACTACTATTTATTTTTTTTCTAATTTGAACACGAAATCTACTCATTAAACCTATGATGTGAATATTTTGAAAATTAAATTGATGTCTTTTTTGGTAATAATATTATATATGATGGGCTTCTGTCACAAAAAAAAAATAGATATATATATATATATTATATATGATGGGTCAATTAAAGATAAGATTTGTACAATTTTTTAGATAAATGGAAAATGAAATCTAAGAATTAAGATTAAAACGACGGCGTATTATTGATGGTATTGGGTTCCTTTTTTGAAAAAGAAAATGGGTTGGATTGGGGGTGAAATGACACGTCAGCAGTAGTGGACGATTCTCAGCCACAAGCTTGTTTGTGGCCTTGAAAAGATCTTCTTTCTTTCATCTCTTTTTGATTTTATTCTTTTTCTTTTTCTGTTTGCTTTCTTTTTTTGTGCAAAAAAAAGAAATTGACGTTGTCTTTGAATCCTAGTCAGCATTTATTCGCTTTCTACCTAATATCTCTGTTTCCTCGGGTACTAATCAACGAATCGCTGATCCCAAAGTTATTTTTTTAATTGTTACTTTTTTTAGTTAAACTCAAAGAAAAAATTTCAATGTTTCAATTATGTTTTAAACTTTTAAAAGTTTTATTTCTATCCTTGAATTTTAAATTTTTTTCAAAATAACTATTTCGTCAAGGTTTTGCATTACAGTGAAGATGAAAATATAATGGAATAATTACTTAAAAATTAGTGAGACACATGGTACAGGTGAGAGATTTCAATTATACTTTTTAACTTTAAAATATATTTCAATTATGCACTTATCATTTCAAAAGTTTCATATTGACCTTTAACATTTGAAATTATTTCAAACAACAATTTCATAAGCTTCTACGTTAAAATGAAAATGGAAATGTGACGTGGTGGTGAATTGTCAAAAAAAGAATAGAAAAGTCTTAGACATATTTGAAATGATGTAATCTAATTCGGGTGGGGGGACAAATTTGGAGATTATAGTAAAATTGTTTTCTTTCTCTCACAATCAAAGGAACCAAAACTTTTAAGGTAAGTAAGACCATGAAGAACGAACAAAATTTGAGGTCTTTATCTAACGATCAGTTAATGAAAATTACTATTTAGGGCATAAATAATGAAGAGGAAAAGACAAATGAAACCCAAGACAATGGAACCTTAGGGACCATTATTGCTCGATAATATCTTACCAATACCTTCGAGTTGAGGATGAAAATTGTTTTTCCTCGTTAGTCAATCGTTTTCTTTATTGTTCTCCTAGCTTCTACATACCCACACTTCTACAATTTTTTTCTTATATATTCCTCTTGCAAAACTTTCTCACACTTAACCCCCCTCTCCTTCAACTTTTCCAAAGGACAGTCAAGGAAGTTGTTGATTTTTACTAGTGCATGACTTTTTTCATAATTGTGTGACTTATCCCATTATTTTGATTAAAATTCTATCTCCTAAATTTAATTTTTCTCTCCAATCTAGATCAGTTCGAATGGGATTAAACCTTTCAATTTTTACAACTCACCACTATGTATGCCCATGTGTAGCCTTCATTTTCACAACTAATCACCATGTCATATTTTTGTCTTTATTTCAATAGAGAAGCTAACATGAATGTTGTTTTGAAACAATTCTAGGAGTTAAGGGGTTAAAATAAAACTTTTGAAATGATAAGAGCATACTTGAAATCTACACTAAAATTCAGGCGCATAATTGACACTCACCACTTGTGCCCAAGTATAGCAGTATTATACAACTCATTGCCAAATTACATTTTCTTCTTCATTTTAAAATAAAAATTAACAAAAATAATTGTTTTGAGGCTAAATTATAAAAATTACTCATGAACTTTGTCATTTGTTTAAAAAATACCCCTATTATTTTAAAAGTTGCAATATTACCCTTGATCTTTCATAAAAGTGTCAAAACTATATTTGGAGTAGAAATCCTTTACAATTTCGAATAGAGAAATTGGAACCTAGAGGACTGTGGTGGTGACCTAGAACGGTATGGCGATCCAAATTTCCGTTCTAGGCCACCTCCACACCATTCTAGGTCCTAATTTCCATACAAAATTCTATAAGATTTCTACTTCAATGGTAGTTTTGAAACGTTTATGAAAGCCCAAGTGTAATATTACAACTTTTGAAAGAATAGATGTATTTTTGAAACAAATGGCAAAGCTCAGGGTTATTTTTTTTATATAATTTAACCTTGCTCTAAAACAAATTGAAAGTTCAAAGGTATGATTCAAACATATTAAGGAAATAATCAAATTAAACCAACAACGGAAGCATTGGAATCCACTTTGATTTTATTTTAGAATTAAACAAAAAAGTATTTTAGGCTAAGCAAAACATACCTTTGAGATAAATATGGAGATATTTCTGATTAGTCTTTATCTCCTCCACAAAGTCTTCATGATTATGACTCAAACACAGGATCAAGGCTTATGAGAGCCTCTTAAAAGCAAATCCACAAGGGATTGGAGAGGAAGAGGTCTAGAGAGAATTCTCTAATTCTCTATTGAGGAGATGTGTGTTATGTCTAATGGTTCAACCAAAGGGTCCTATTTATAGAGACCAAGGAAAAATCTTTGCCATAATTAAAATATTATATTTTAATATCTAATATGTTAAAATATATCTTATATTTATTTGAATCTCATTCAAATCTCCTACGGTATTTATTTATTTGAATCTTATTCAAATTCTATAAATATATTTTATATAATGTATCTAATATACATTAATTATTTAAATATTTAATGTATCAAATACAATAAATATATTTTCCTCTTATATATTTAATATATCTAATATATTAAAAATTAATTTGAACATTTCAAAATTTTCTTTCAACTAAATTGATATTTTAGTGTTACTATGAGCTCGCAATGGGACCTTATGGACCTATAGATTATAAGCTCCAATGATACAAAATCAATTAATTAAATTCTTTAATTAATTAATTTTCATTCGTTAACTATAGGTTATTCTACTATAGACCTAGAGTTGCACTCTTATGCACTGTAGGACAAGTTTTGTCCATAAATATAATCATTACATACAAGTTGATCATTCACGAGTTGTTCATAATTACACCTGGGTCAAAAGTTCGTTTTATCCCTATAATTACATCTTGCACCTTAAGTACCACTGATCATCTAATGAACAATATGTTTATAATCTAATTATAAACTAAGTCCCTCTCGGGCCGTGAGAGGGTGGGCCCCATTGTTCAAGTCCCGAAATCAACACTCAAGGGAACTACTCATCTACTTACCCTATATGGGAAGAAGTGAATTCCATCTTGTGAATTCCATCTCGGCTACAAAAGCCACTCTCACCCATGCAAATCAAAGAACAAGCCCTCACAGGCAGGAGTTCATAACTCACTCAAGATTAAGATCGAGTCGCATATGATCATCTTGATGAAATATTAATCTTCTCAATTAACGGATTTATAAAGAGAGATTAAATATTTCGTGGTCCAGTCTTATACAAACTCATTATATAAAATACCCCCACTCACATGTCTCCACGTGAATGATTTGGATCACATTATTTGTAACTATTACAAAGTGGGTCGTATCAATAGTGTTACCATGATAAGGCATCCAACCTTATCCATATACTATGACCCTTTAGGTTATTTTTTGAACATGATTCTCTCGTATGTCAACCACATATTGTTCAAGATTACACTAATAACCTTGGATTTTTCATATAATGGATAATATTATATTGTAAATAAAATAATCAAAATTATTATTATTTATTAAATAATTAATTAATTATGAGGTTTTAGGGCACAAATCCTAACAACATACCCTATAGTTCAAGGGCATTTTGTATAATTTAACTTTTCTTTTTTACTTTTGTTGAGTGAATTTAGCTACCCATAATTTGATTTTTATTTAATAACATAAATTTTAATTTGAATCCCTAATAATAAATTTTCTTTTTTGAAGAAATCCCCAATACTGAATTTTAATCAATTGAAATAATGGTAATCTCGATAATCTTCTGAAATTATTATAAGTTAAATTCTTATTTTAGTCAATTCTTATATTAGTCATTTTTTTAGTTCGTGGGCGTGTGGATTCAAACCTCTAACCTCATTATCGAAGATATAATACCTTAACCAATTGAGCTACGCTCAAGTTGATTAATTTTAGTCATTGTTCTTGACCACCTTTTGTATGGATTTGGCTTGCATAATTTTATTTGTTCAAAATTCTTGTACTTTGCAAATGTATTGATTTACTATTCAATGTTAAGTTTAAATTATACAAACCCTCCTCCCAACTTTAAGGTAGATTTCAATTATGTCTCTAACTATGAAAAGTTTTATTTTAACCTTTGAACATTGAAATTATTGTTCCAAAAATACCCTTAAAGATTTTTCCATGAGAATGATGAATGAAAATTGACACAGTAGTTGATGTGTAAAAATTGGAAAGCATACATAACATTATTTACAGCATCATTCATAGAAATTTATGTGGTAGCTGATGTGTAAAAGTTAATTTTGTGAATTATGTTGTAAATGATGTCGACGATATCTTCTGACTTGAAATGAATAGCAATAACAATCTTAATATTTTATATAATTGAAATTGAGTTGTAAATATGTTATGTATGATCTCCAATTTTTCAATTAATATTTTTGTCCTTTATTTTAACGAAAAAAATTGTTCAATGGTTTTTTTTTTTTAAACACTTTTTCAAAGCTCAAGGGTCAAAATGAAACTTTACAAAGTCTAAGGGAATAATTGAATCATATTCCAACGTTTAGGAGTATTTTGTATAATTTAACCCAATGTTAATTATCTATACTTAGGGAAAGGAAACTAATATAAGCATTAATGGGTGTTTGAGACATCAGGTTTTGGGTGGGTTTGGCTTCGGAAGCCAAACCCATGTTTGGGGCACGAAGTTGGGTATCATGGGTTTGGCCTCTCAAACCCATGGGCTACACCCTCCAAATCCATAGTTTCTCTTTCTTCCATAAAATTGGTGGGTCTCATCATTTCAATATCCATTTTTCTCATAATTTTGGTGAGTCCCACCATTTCTCTCTCCATTTTTCTCATAATTCTTTTTATTTATCTATATTTAATTAACAATAGTTGAATATATATATATATATATATATATATATACATACATATATATATATGTATGATATGTTGTACATACATACATACAACATACATACATATAATATGTATGTATGTACAACATACATACATATATATATGTATGTATAGATACATACATATATATATATATATCTATATTTACATACATACATACATATATATATATATATATAATTTTATAATTTTAAGATAAGAAAAATATATTTTAGACAACTTACTGATATAAATATTTTAAAAATAACATTTAATTTTAAGTTAACGTAATATATTTTATTTTAAAATTAACAATATTCAAAAGAACAAAAATAAATGATATTTTATTTTGAATTTATTAAAATAAAATGAATAATATTTAATTTTAAATTAGTTTGTAACATCCGAAAAAAAAAATTGTTTGTTTTTTTTAATTTGTTTTATTGATTTTTCTAATACTTTTTGAATTATAATTTATTTTCTTTTTAAATTAGGAGATAAATCTTTATTATTATTATTTGTTTTTAAAAAATAACAATAATCTTTTAAGGGTTTTAATTAGGGTTCTTTTTAAAATGGTCTTTTAAACCCTAACTTTTTGACTAAACATTTTGACGGAAAAAAAGAGAAAAAAAGAAGAAGACATTCTACAGTTTCCTAAAGCAATAAGTATTCTTCCCTTTTATTCTTGAATCTTTGTTTCTTTCTTAATTTATTAAACTTTTCTTGAAAAAGTTTACGTTTTGATTTTTGTTTTTTCATCTTCTTGATTGATTAGAATGAAAGATTTTGAAATCAAGCCCTAGAAAGTTTTTAGGTTTTTGGTTTGCTTGATTTTTCATCAAAGGTATTCCTCTTAGGGCTTTTGGATTAAATTGAAGGTTTTGTTAATGGAATTTTTTTCAGAATTTTTCAGCTTTAAATTTCTTTAAATTTAGGGTTGTTTTAAGTGTATTTTTTTTAATTCTTTTTGTTCAAAAAAATTTACCAAATGATTGCTACTCTAAAGTGTGATTTATAGCTTTGATTTCCACATGAAAAGAGTATGTTTTTAATGTTTTTACAACAGTTTTATGGCCTTTTCAGATATGATTTTTTGGTAAAATAGTAGCAACATTGATTCTTTTAATTTTAAAATCTTGAAAATTTTTGTTTTATGAAGTGGAACTTTTTCTAGTTTAATTGTCCCTAATTTATGATAGTTTTGAAGGTTTTTAAAGTTGTATTTTGAAAAATTATTTGGTATTTTATTGTGTATTGAAAAACATTGATTTTACCTATTTTTGTATGTTATTATTGAATTTTAAATAATTCTTACCCAGTTTTTTGGTGTTGTTTTTGTAGTTTTAAGAACTCTATTTTTCCTAAATTTTTATGCATAAAATTGTTTTGATTGGAAAAATGAGTAGATAAGGTTAATTATGTCTAGGATTAGTTTTTAGACCCTTAAGATAGAATATTGGTTTCTGATCAGTAAAGTATTGGATATGTTGAGTTTCTAGGAAGTTGACAATTGTTCTAGGAATTGGAATTGGAATTTAGATTGAGAACTGTAGGTTGTTGATCGAGGTAAGCAGTTTCCACATCCCTTCTAAAATAGAAATTTTGCTATACTTATGTTTTGAATATCGTTTATTTGACAGATGTTTAAAAACATGACTTGAAATTGATTGAAATTGTTTTGTACATTTCCAATTGTTTTGCCAAATGAAAGTATGTTTACTGTTCTTAATATTTTGAAAAGTATTTTGATTAATTTGATAGGGGTATCCGGATATGCCAAATTTTGTTTTGGAGATTGCATGCCTATTTGTGTAGTAGCCAAATTTGGAATTGACAGTATTTGATTTGATTCAAACTTATTTGTGAGAAGGCACAATTGTGGTTTGACATTTCTTTGGAATGAAGATTCATGAGTGTGTTACACTCACATGGCCTCACACTTAAGTAATTGTATTGAATGTTCTGGTCGATTTCTAATCAACATTTCTGTTTGAATGAATTCATGATTGGAGGGGTAATCACATATGTAATGGCTACTCCAATTATGTGTCTTTCTCACTCTGTAAATGAAAGTATCGAATCAATGAAAATATTTAATGAATGAAAGTTTGATCGATTGAAAATTTGACTTTTGTTTCAACTATTGAAATGATTTGTTAAATTGAATTTCTATGATTTGTTAAATTAAGTATTTTTGTGCTCATTTTATTTTTCCAAAATATTTTCAGACGAAATGTCAAGTGATAGTTCCGAAAGAAATGAAGTTTAGAGTTCTGGCACAAAACTTTGAAAGATGTTGTTAAGGATTCTATAGTTTATCTTAGAATTTTTTTTGTAAGAAATTGCTTCCGCTGAATAGTTTAAGTTTGTTTTAGTTTCTAATTGTTATGCTTCTACATTATTGTTAGAATGACCATATTAGAAAATACAAGTAGTTACATAGTAAAAAAAATATTTAATTTTCAAATTACCTACACCCAAAAAAAACAAATGTATATTTATGATATTCACTTTGAATTTATCTTTATTAAAATAATATAAATATATGTTATTTTATTTTTAATTTAGTCATTTTAAATAATAGAATGTAATTTATTTTTAATTTAATCAAATTAAAATTACAAAAACTATGTAAATTTTGCTCCCTATGTAATTCTATATTTTAAATTTCCCTTTTTCCATAAACCATGTATTTTTTATTTCTCATTAATTACTTTAACTTATGACATCAGAATTAATGTCATTATTCTTAATGGTTGTTTCGTATTTAAAATTTGCATGTCGATCCATGAAAAAATGGCAAAAATTAGGGTTACAAAAAATATAAGTAATAAAATACCAATTTTAAAATGGATGAAACAATTGTTTAAAAATTCAACAGAATTATATCAAGGGTTGAATAGTTTACAAGAAAACGGGAAAAATAAAAGGAATAATCGAATTAAACCCAAGCAAAAGCGTTGGAATCGATTTGAGTTTATTTAGAATTAAACTAAAAGTACAAAGGTTAAGCATTACATACATCGAACATAATGGAGAATTGTCTCTAGAGGGTCTTTAATCTTCTTGCTCCAACTCCAACGAGGTTGAAACTCCAATTCCACAAAGACTACTTGCTATGACTCGAACACAAGACCAAGGAAGCTTGTGGGAGCCCCTTTGTAAGAGAGAGGGAATGGATAGGAGAATTGAGATAACACTTTTCTATCAAGATTTGATCTTTACAAGATACATTGGTTCTTACAAAGATTTAGAAAATCTATGTTAAGATAATTTTTACCCTAGGTGGTGGAGTATGGCATACAAATTAAATTGTTTTGCTATTGAAGAACCAAAATGACTTGTATGTCTCAAATAGTTCCTTCAATATCTGAAAGGTGTTTCAGATATGATTTAGTCTATCATCTTTATTATGATAATAGTGGTGCAAAGACTAATATTAAGGAAATTAAAAAATACCAATGTATAGGAAATCATATAGAGAGAGAGAAAGCATCATGGTAGTGACAAAGATGACTCTTAATGGCAATCATTTGCGTCTATATAAAAAGACTCTCCAGGCTAAAGTGTTTGAAGGTCACCTTGAATGTCTAAGATTACGAGACATGTCTCATCTTTGCTAGGGTAAGTGGGAGAACATCTTAGGTATAGAGTATGCCCTATGATACATGTCTCACCGGCTTTAGTGCAAATGGGACATTGTTGGAATTTATGCTCTAAAGCCTAGTAATTAATGATTTATTTAATCATTAATAAAAAAATTGATTATTTTATTTGCAATATAATATTATCCATTATATGAAAAATCCAAGGTTATTAGTGTAATCTTGAACAGTATGTGGTTGACATACAGAAGGATCATATTCAAGAAATAACCTAAAGAGTCATAGTATATGGATAAAGTTGGGCCTTATCCTGGTAACACTATTGATACGGCCCACCTTGTAATAGTTATAAATGATTTGATCCAAATCGTTCATGTGGAGATATGTGAGTGGGGGTATCTTATACAATGAGTTTGTGTATGACTGGACCACGGAATATTTAATCTCTCTTTATAAATCCGTTAATTGAGAAGATTAATATTTCATCATAATGATTATATGCAACTCGATCTTAACCTGAGTGAGTTCTGAACTCCTGCCTATGAGGGCTTGTCCTTTGATTTGCATGGGTGAGAGTGGCTTTTGTAGCCGATTCAATATGCCTACCATTTTGAGGACTTGACCAAATAGGGAGCTAGGAACACAATCTCACAAAATGGAATTCACTCATTCCCATATAGGGTAAGTTGATAAGTAGTTCCTTTTAGTGTTGATTTCGGGACTTGAACAATAGGGCACCACCCTCTCACTGGCCCGAGAGGGACTTTGTTTATGGTTGGATCATAAACAAATTGTTCATTAGAGGATTAATGGTACTTAAGGTGCAAGATGTAATTACAAGAGTAAAACGAACTTTTAACTCAGCTGTAGTTACGAACAACTCGTGAATGATCAACTTGCATGTAGTGATTATATCCATAGACACAACTTGTCTTACAGTACATAAGAGTGCAATTCTAGGTCTATAGTGGAGTGACTTAGAGTTAATGAATGGAAATTGATTAATTATAGAGTTCAATTAATTAATTTTGTATCATTGGAGCTTATAATCTGTAGGTTCATAAGATCCCCTTGCTAGCTCATAGTAACACTAAAAGATCAATCTAGTTGAAAGCAAATTTTGAAATGTTCAAATTAATATTTAATTTGAAGTGTTCAAATTAATATTTAATATATTAGATATATTAAATATAAAAGGGGAAAATATATTTATTGTATTTGATACATTAAATATTAAAATAATTAATGTATATTAGATACATTAAATAAAAGATATTTATAAAATTTAAATAAGATTCAAATAAATAAATATCGTAGGAGATTTGAATGAGATTCAAATAAGTATAAGATATATTTTAATATATTAGATATTAAAATATAATATTTTTATTATGTCAAAGATTTGCCCTCGGTCTCTATAAATAGAACCCTTAGGTTGAGCCATTAGACATAATACATATCTCCTCAATAGAAAATTAAAAAATTCTCTCTATACCTCTTCCTCTCCAATCCCTTGTGGATTTTCTTTCAAGAGGCTCTCACAAGCCTTGGTCTTGTGTTCAAGTCATAGCTAGGAAGACTTTGTGCAGGAGATAAAGATCTGCCAAAAATATCTCCATATTTATTCTAATGTAAGTTTTTCCTTAACCCTGTATATTTTATGTTTAATTCTAAATAAATCAGAGACGATCAATTGCTTCCACTGCAGGATGAAGAGTTCATTCCAACAGAAAGACTAATTTCCTTCACCGTCTCTATCTCCATTGTGCACAGAATCTAAATTGTCTCGCTCGAATACACAAAGTTCGACCCTAAAATCCCCAAATTGAGTCAATAAACAAATCCTTACCAAAAAATTTGAAAACATAAATTGAAATTCGAAATTCAAAGTCGATTCCACCACAACTCCAAATTCGGGAAGAGATTAGAAGTCCAACCATGTGTAATTGAATCGTCTTCTATGTTCTTTAGCTGTGAAGTTAGGGCTCTGATGTTCTTGATTTCATAGAGGTTTTCAAGGAGGAAAGAAGGTGAAGGACAACTTGTTTGTGGAGCTTCAATCTTAGCCCTAACTTGTTTAAAGTATTTGTTTAAAGTTTGTTTAAACAAATAAAAAAAATATTTGTTTAAAGTTTAATAATTAAAAATTAGAAAAAATATTTTTTTAATAAAAAGTAGGTGTCACATTAGCTTTCCATTTGAAATTAACAGAAAAGCTGACGAAGGGACCAAGAATGCTAACAAATGTAAACCTCGGAGGTAAATTTTTTGAGTTTGAAAACTTATGGACCAAAAGAGAACCAAACGCAAAACTGAAGGACCAAAAATATATTTTGCCCTAGTTTTTTTCCATGTACTCCATCTCGATTTAGACTTATAGATGTTCTTGATGACGTCAAACCCATAGGATATGAATGGATCTACAAAAAGGAGAATATGGGCAGATAAAAAGATACAGATCTTCGGAGTAAGACTAATGACAAAGAGTTAAACCTAATGGGAGAAAGTAGACTATGAGTAAACTTTCTCACTTGTTGCCATATTAGAGTATTTAAGCATTATTTAATTCATTGTTGCATATGAGATATGTAAAATGAATGTTTAGAATTCTTTTATGAAAAGAATTTTAAAGAATGCATCTACATAAATAAATTAGAGGGATTTATTTTTAAAGATCAAAAGCAAAAGGTTTGCAAGATTGTAAATATTCATTTATGAAATGAATTTGACCATTAAATCTTTGAATATAAGATTTGATAAAATTATCGAAATTTATGACTTTGAATAAATATTAATGAAACTTGTATAGACAAGCAAATCATTAATTGCTAAGTGAATTTTTTTCTCATATTTTATGTTGATGACATATTACTCATTGTGAATGATGTAAGATTTCGATCAACATAAAGAGTTGACTACCTAACCTATTCCAAATGAATGATTTGGAAGCATTTGGTATATTTTATATGTTCAAATGGAGATTTTAAAGACATAATGTAAACATTGTCTCAAGTATCTTATCTTGACAAAATTGTTGTCAAGTATTCAATGTAGAACTTCAAATAATGACAATGTATCATTCTCACATGGAGTTATTGTTGGATTTTATAGTAAATTGTGAAAGAAAGTGTTGGTTTGAAACATCAAAAATGAATTGATGTTTCATTTATGTTGTTGTTACTTGACTTGAAATTCAAAGGTTTCAAAATGGTTTGAAACATCAAAATGTGTTGATGTTTCTTTTACAAATTTAACTTAAAAGTTAAATTTGTGAGTTATGTTTGAATTTTTAAAAGTAACTACACAATTGAGTTACTTTTTATGTATGTTTCATTTTTTTTATATTAATTTTATTTTTGGAGAGTTACTAAGTTGCTAGGCTATAAATAGCAACTTGTTTCTTCATTTGAAGCATCTCATTCCATTTTGGAGTATCTCATTCCAATTGAAGAGTTCTTCTCTCATCTCTTTCTTTTCTTTAATCTTGAGTCAAGTTGAAAGCAAGTATCCAAGAGTTCTGCCAGATCCGAGTAGTTCAAGGTTGCTGTTCTATCGGAGTTAGTCGTTGTATCCTGCTGAGACGATCGCTGTAGCCTGCTTGCAACCCGTGCAGAGCGAATAATTGTCTTCAGGACAACGCTTTGTAAGCGTGCCTCGACTACTTATTATCTTTTATTCTTGAGTTTTGAAATTGTTATTACATACTGTGTCTGTATTATTGTTTACACTGTAATTGTTTGTTTCCAGTTAAGTTGTAATCAAATTTGCTAGTGTTACTCAGTTCTTATACACAACGAATTATTATTTCCAACAGTTATTTTGTCTAAGGAAGTGTATTATAAGATTCCTCAAATGTTGAGAGCATATGATTAATTATCTACCATAAGTAAGAGATAATTAATGTATAAATAAGACTTAACATTTAATGTATACTTGGAAGCATATATTAGTTAAATCAATGGTATGACAATTAAGTAAAAAATTAAAAACTTTCTCAAAGTATCTATCGATAATGAGAAATCTTTGTGTATGGAGTAAAATATTTGATATTTACAAGATACACTGGTTCTTACAAAGATTTAAGAAATCTATGTTAAGATAAATTTCATCCTAAGTAGTGGAGTATGGTAGATAAGTTAAATTGTTTTGCTTGGGAAGCAACAAAAGGACTTGTTCGACTTAAATAGTTCCTTGAAGATCTGAGAGGTGTTTCAGATATGATTAAGTCTAGCACACTTTATTATGATAATAATGGTGCAATGACTAAAATTAAGGAACTTAGAAAACACCAATTTATGGGGTATAGCATATTGAGAAAAAACATCATGGTGGTGACCAAGATGGCTTTTAATGACAATCATTTTGATTTATATAAGAACACTTTCCAGGCTAAAGTGTTTTAGGGTCACTTAGAATGTCTAGGATTATGAGACATGTCTCATATTCGCTATGACAAGTGGGAGAACATGTTGGGTATAGAGTATGCCTTAAGATACATGTCTCGTTGGCTTTAGTGCATGCGGGAGATTGTTGGGATTTGTGCCTTAAATCCTCATAATTAATGTGTTATTTAATAATTATTTAATTATTTTATTTGCAATATTATATTATCCATTACATGAAAAATTCAAGGTTATTAGTGTAATCTTGAATAGTATCTGGTTGACATACGAGACAATCATGTTCAAGAAATAGCCTAAAGGGTTTATACTATATGGATAAAGTTGGGTGCCTTATCCTTGTAATACTATTGTTGCGGCCCACTTTGTAATTGTTACAAATTATTTGATTCAAATCGTTCATGTGGAGACATGTGAGTGGGGGTATCCCATATAATGTGTTTGTATAAGACTGGACCACAAAATATTTAATCTCTCTTTATAAATCCGTTAATTGAGAAGATTAATATTTCACAGGATAATCATATGCGACTCGATCTTAATCTTGTGCGAATTATGACCTTCTACCTGTAAAGGCTCGTCCTTTGATTTTTATGGGTGAGAATGGCCATTGTAGTCGATTCAATAAGCCTACCATTTTGGGGATTTGACCCAATAGAGAGCTGAAAACATAATTTAGGGTTTTTGAAATTCTAAACCCTAACTTCTTCTTGGCAGCCGCCACATTGAATGTCTTTAAAAAATATCCATCAATTAGAGGAATTTGCAGGAGTTCAATGCAGCTTCCATCGGTAAAGGAACTCAATTGAAACACACTCAAACGCCAGCACCTTTTGTCTCATGTGCTCATCAATTAATCACCAAAGTCAACTAATTTGCCATTTAAAGCACTAT
Organism: Trichosanthes truncata; assembly: GCA_033996785.1. Classification (NCBI taxonomy): domain Eukaryota; kingdom Viridiplantae; phylum Streptophyta; class Magnoliopsida; order Cucurbitales; family Cucurbitaceae; genus Trichosanthes; species Trichosanthes truncata. The sequence goes on along the minus strand of MU867261.1, from coordinate 13,573,243 downwards.
CAACGCCTTCCATCAATTTATTCTTCATTACATATATATATATATATATATATATATATATCAACAAAATTAGGCCCTTTGATTACTAATTTATAGGCCTCATAAAGCCCAATTAAAACCTTCACTAACTTCTTTAATGCCCAAATTGAATTTACTAAAGAAGAAAAAAAAAAAAAACTTACATTATGGAAGACGTACGTAGCCGACTACACGTTTAAACACGGACGAAGAATCTCTCACCGAAATATTGAAATACATAGACCGCCAGTCTTCAATTGCAACACCTCATCGACGGACACATTCAGATTGAATGACATTTTCAACAATTACAACGAACCCTTGGATTTTACAATTTATCTAATCAAAGCGATAAATCTAGTGCCAAATAACTTAAACAATCAATTTGTAAACCACAATATATCACATATATTAAAATTAAAATACCCACCATCACTAAAATTTAATTATAAATAAAATCTCAAAGATCGCTATGATACCAATTGTTGGAATGAACTCTTCATCCCGCAGCAGAAACAATGGATAGTCTCTGATTTATTTAGATTTAAACACAAAATATACAAAGTTAAGCAAAAACTTACATTTGAATAAATATGAAGATATTTCTGGTAGATTTTTATCTCCTCCACAAAGCCTTTCTGACTATGACTTGAACATAGGACCAAGGCTGGTGGGAGCCTCTTAAAAGAAAATCCACAGATGATTGGAGAGAAAGAAGTTTAGAGAGAATTATCTAATTCTCTATTGATGAGATGTGTTTTATGTCTAATGGCTCAACCCAAGGGTCCTATTTATAGAGATCAAGGGAAAATCTTTGACATAATTAAAATATTATATTTTAATATCTAATATATTAAAATATATGTTATACTTATTTGAATCTCATTCAAATCTCCTACTATCTTTATTTATTTGAATTATTTAAATTTTATAAATATCTTTTCTTTAATGTATCTAATATACATTAATTATTTTAATATTTAATGTATCAAATGCGATAAATATATTTTCTGCTTTTATATTTAATATATCTAATATATTAAATATTAATTTGAACATTTCAAATTAAATATTAATTTAAACATTTCAAAATTTTCTTTCAACTAGATTGATCTTTCAATGTTACTATGAGCTGGTAAGGGGACCTTATGGACCTACAGATTATAAGCTCCAATGATACAATTAATTAATTAAACTATTTGATTAATCAATTTCCATTCATTAACTCTAGGGTCACTCTACTATAGACCTAGAGTTGCACTCTTATGCACTGTAGGATAAGTTGTATCCATGGATATAATCACTACATGCAAGTAGATCATTCACGAGTTGTTTGTAATTACAGCTAGGTCAAAAGTCCGTTTTACCCCTATAATAACATATTCTTCCTTAAGTACCATTAATCCTCTAATGAACAATTTGTTTATGATCCAACCATAAATGAAGTTCCTCTCAGGGCAGTGAGAGGGTGGGGCCACATTGTTCAAGTCTTGAAATCAGGACTTAAGGGAACTACTTATCAACTTACCATATATGGGAAGAAGTGAATTTCATCTTATGAGATTATGTTCCCAGTTCCTTATTTGGTCAAATCCCCAAAATGGTAGGGATATTGAATCGGCTACAAAAGTCACTCTCACCTATGCAAATCAAAGGACAAGCTCTCACAGGCAGAAGTTCATAACTCACTCAAGATTAAGATCAAGTCGCATATGATCATCCTGATGAAATATTAATCTTCTCAATTAGATACCCCCACTCACATGTCTCCACATGAACGATTTGGATTAAATAATTTGTAACTGTTATAAGGTGGGTCGTATCAATAGTGTTACCAGGATAAGACATCCAACCTTATCCATATATTATGACCCTTTAGGTTATTTCTTGAACATGATCCTCTCATATGTCAACTACATACTATTTAAGATTACACTAATAACATTGGATTTTTCATATAAGGGATAATATTATATAGCAAATAAAATAATCAAAATTATTATTAATTATTCAATAAATCATTAATTATGAGGCTTTAGGGCATAAATCCCAACACTTTCAATGTCGTTGAGTTTGGGGAAGCCCCTTCGATTTGAGCTCTGTTTTCCCTTCATTTTTTACGTTTGTTTTCGTCTGAAACGAAAGGGGAAACCCCCTCGGTTCGGTTTATATCTGAAACGAATCGAGGGGGTTTTTCCCCTCGTTTTTTGTTTGAGTTTCAAATGGATTTCGTTTATCAAAAAAAAGAAAAAAGAAAGGAGATATCAAGAAAAGAGGACAGGTGACGACTGAAGGGAATAATCTAATTAAACCCAAGCGGAAGCGTAGGAATCAGTTTGAGTTTATTTAGAATTAAATAATAAAATTATGGTTCAGCATAACATACCTTGAAAATATGAAGATTCTTCTGGCAAATCTTTATCTCTTCCACAAAGTCTTCCTAGCTATGACTCGAACACAAGACCAAGGCTTGTGGGAGCATATTGCAAGAAAATCCACAAGGGATTAAAGAGGAAAATGTCTAGAGAGAATTCTCTAATTCTCTCTATTGAAGAGATGTGTGCTATTAAGAATGCACAATGGCTCAGCCCTAGGGTCCTATTTATAGTGGTCTAGGAAAAATAATTAAATAATATATTTTAATATCTAATATATTAAAATACATTTATCTAATCAATTTGAATCTTATTCAAACCGTTTAAAATTCTCCTACGACATTTATTTCCTAATTTGAATCCAATTCAAATTTAATAAATATCTTTTATTTAATGTATCTAATATACATTAATTATTTTAATATTTAATGTATCAAATACAATAAATATATTTTCCTCTTTTATATTTAATATATCTAATATATTAAATATTAATTTGAACACTTCAAATTAAATATTAAATTTGAATATTTAATGTATCAAATACAATAAATATATTTTCCTCTTTTATATTTAATATATCTAATATATTAAATATTAATTTGAACACTTCAAATTAATATCAATTTGAACATTTCAAAATTTTCTTTCAACTAAATTTATCTTTTAGTGTTATTATGAGCTAGCAAGGGGACCTTATGGACGTACAAATTATAAACTCTAATGATACAAAATTAATTAATTAAACTCTTTAATTAATTAATTTTCATTCATTAACTATAGGTCACTCCACTATAGACCTAGAGTTACACTCTTATGCACTGTAGGACAAGTTGTGTCCATAGATATAATCATTACATGCAAGTTGATCTTTCACGAGTTGTTCGTAATTACAGCTGGGTCAAAAGTCCGTTTTACCCCTATAATTACATCTTGCACCTTAAGTACCACTGATTCTCTAATGAACAATCTGTTTATAATCTAATTATAAACTAAGTCCCTCTCGGGCCAATGAGAGGGTGAGGCCCCATTGTTCAAGTCCCGAAATCAACACTTAAGGGAACTACTCATCTACTTACCCTATATGGGAAGAAGTGAATTCCATCTTGTGAGATTATGTTCCCAGCTCCCTATTTGGTCAAGTCCCCAAAATGGTAGGCATATTGAATCGGCTATAAAAGCCACTCTCACCCATGCAAATCAAAGGACAAGCTCTCACAGGCAAGAGTTCATAACTCACTCAGGATTAAGATCGAGTCGCATAAGATCATCCTGATGAAATATTAATATTCTCAATTAACGGATTAATAAATAGAGATTAAATATTTCGTGGTCTAATCTTATACAAACTCATTGTATAAGATACCCCCACTCACATGTCTCCACATGAATGATTTGGATCAAATCATTTGTAACTATTACAAAGTGGGCCGTATCAATAGTGTTACCAGGATAAGACACCAAACATTATTCATATACTATGACTCTTTAGGTTATTTCTTGAACACGATCCTCCTGTATGTCAACCACATACTGTTCAAGATTACACTAATAACCTTAGATTTTTCATATAATGAATAATATTATATTGCAAATGAAATAATCAAAATTATTATTAATTATTAATTAATTAATTAATTACGAGGCTTTAGGGCATAAATCCCAACAACGACGAGCTGCAATTGTTGGCCACAGGTGACGACAGTAGTGGCCATGTATTGGAGAAAAAAGAAGATGGAAGGAGGAGGGAGAAAGAAGTGGGAAGAGAGAGAAAGAATAGAGACAAAAATTAAAAAAAAAAAGAAAAATGTTTTTTTAAAGTTTAATAATTGATAAATTAGAAAAAATATTCTTTTAATAAAAAATAGGTGCCACATCAGCCCTTTATTTGAAATTAATAGAAAAGCTGACGGAGGGACCAAGAATGCTACCAAATGTAAACCTCAGGGGTATATTTGTTGAGTTTGAAAACTCACGGACCAAAAGGGAACCAAACGCAAAACTTAGCAACCAAAAAGGTATTTTGCGCAAAAAAAGTAATATGAAATTTAATTTTTCTATCTTTTCAAAACATATATTTTTTTTAAAGAATATTAATTCATGTTTTATTAGATTTTTTTAATAAAATAATTTAAAATAGAAAAGGCAAGGAATAACCCTGGGGATCCAAATCCCCCAATAGAAGTTTCCCAAACTAGTCTCTAATTCCTTAAATTATTTAATTAAACTTCAATCACAAAATATTTTAATATTGCTTTTAGTAAAATATTCAAATTTCTACATTAATTAATTAATAATTGAAACTATTGGGTTCATATATAATCAGATAATGCTAATGTTGATACCTAAATTTGGATAACTAGATGAATAGTGAATTTGCATTTCTCAGGAATCGTATTGTGCCTGCAAAATAGAACGAATGAACACCGGTGTGGGGCTAAACCAACCACAATCCGACACTCAAGTTAGAGATCGAATTTGTAAGAAGACTTAGACAGTAAAAAGTATGGTCTTTGTTGCATACCTTGAAATGTTGTTCTCACTATATTTTATAATCGTATATCCGTCGTATACTCGAGTATCCCAACACTCAATGAGAATCTCGTCGAGCTGTTGGGATGCCATAATTACAAAACGGTTACTCAATCTCTTCTCTTCTACTTGAGCTCAATGAGACCTTTCAAGTGTCAAAGAATTGGCCTCAACATGGCCTTGGCTGACCCTTGAGGGTAAGGGGTCGGCCAAACCGGTCTTTGGTCGACTGGAGGGTTTGGCCAAACAAGGCTTTGGCCGACCCCTTGAGAGGTCAACCTTCCTTGGGTTGGATTGAACCCTTGGACAGTAGGCTAGCGTGTCCCATCCTACTGGGCCTTTATCAGGGTGCCTTCACTCGAATCTACATGGCCCAGATATTATTCCTAGCCTCGCTTTCAAATTCTTTCTATGGGCTTTTTCATTCTAGCTAATCTTTGACTCAATCGTATGGTTAATTTTTACCCATGACAGTTGCCCCCATTCTTGAGTTAGGTTTTATCAGTCTGGTGGCATATTCTTCGCCTAACCACCTGGTCGGTCTTAGGTCTAGAGTTCATTTTTTGTGAAGCTTTAGGTGGCTTGTTGGGCTATTGTGTTGACCAATTAGCTTGGACGGAAAATGTTCAATACCTTTAGCCAGGAGAGAACTTGTGGTCTTTGTTTTTGTTTTAAATTTTGTCAACTTATATTGTAACGCCCCGCATGTTTAGGTATTGTCAACTTTTCCATTATCGAAATTAATTGGAATTTAATTTGATTAATTCTAGTTTATTGGGTTTAATTATTTTGATTTCAAATTAGGTTTGAGGAGTAGTTAAGGTTGTTTTGTTTAAGTTTGTTAGGTTTTTTTAAATTGGAGGAAAATGAGAAGGGAAAATTGGAAAAAAATTTGTTACGTTTTGTTCATGTAAAAAAATATAACCTAACCTAAGCCATTTAAGCTGTGCCCATGGATTTACCATCTTCTTCCTTCTCATTCTTCTCGACAATGCCATCTCCATTCATCCTCTTCTTCGTTCACCCACGCCTGAAGCCAGTTTTTCATCGTGACCATCACCATCTTCTTCAGTTCGATAGTAGCTCCTCTGACAGTGACGCTACGACAGTGTACAGAGCAGGAGAAATCGACGTGTTTTCCATTGACTAGGGCTCCGTTCGCGTTGTTCCTTCCTTTGTTTGGCATCTCCAGTGTCTTTTTGCACTTACCCATAGCAACTTCTTCTGATCTACGACGTGCATAACCCCCCCCCCCCCAATAGCAGGGAATGGATGAGTTTCTCTTTCACAAGCTTGCTCTCCGACCAGCACGTGGTGAGCAGTGTCAGCGGTATTCGCCACCGTCCGGCGAGGTGAGTCCAATTCAATCAAGGATTTATGATATTCTTGTCTTTCGAGAGTGACCAAAGAAATTTTCGATCTCGTTTCAAATTACCCATTGCATTTGGTGTCTGAATCGACTTAATCGAACTTAATCGAAGTCGAATCAGTAAGCATTAGAGTCTAATTTTGGTATTGTTCAAGGTGGGTTCCTTTTTCAGATCAAGTTTTAGGTTGATTTTTGGCGATTTAGAATTAACCCATGAATCTTTGGACTCTATTTCAGATTACCCACAACTTTGAGACCTTGATTTTTGTGTAATTGGAGTAAAAATCAGCAAGGTTTTCATGCCAATTTAGTAAGGATTTGTGGGTAAAGTTTGTTCTAAAACCCAATTGGACCCATGATTTAAATGCTAGAAACTTAACTTTGACTTTTGAAATCTTATTGTGTAGTTTCAAGTTGGGCAAACTAAGATTCAAAAGCGGCATTGGGTTGGGTACTGATTAGGTAATCCTTTCCAATTACTTTTAGTAAGCTCAAGTCATTTAAATTGATGTTCAAATTTTCCTTTGAAACTAAAGTTCAAGTATTGTGTATTCACCACATTGGTTTCTTTGAAATTGTTCTAGGTGGTGCAAATGACTTCTAGGAGAAAGAGTTTTGACCTTTTGAATTTTCTTATAAGGTAAGTAGCCAAATTGGATTCACTCCTTAAAGTCTTGAAAATGAAGTATGTGAGATTTGGAATGCATGTATGACTATGTTCATGTTCGTTTAAGTATGAATATTTGGGAAGTTGATTTAGAACTGAATAAGCATGAATTTTTGGGATGTCTTGAGATGTTTGTTTAGCTACAAAGTTCAACATGCTTGAGTTGTTTGACTGAATGATTGAGTACAATAGACTTGAAATGTTGAATAGTTGACTGTGTTTAGATTACTATTTATGCATAGTGTGACCAGAATGGCATAGGATGACTTTTGATGTTTAGCACATTTTAGAGAGGTCTGATTATGGAGTGATCTAGTAATGAATGCTATAATTTCTAGCATGTTTAAAGGGCCTCAGTTAAATATATATTTGTTCTTAGGACTCATGTTGCTAGTGGTTATTACCTTCCCTTATGTCATGTATATTTTCTTGAGGTACTATGTTGAGATAGGCCTAATTCTGCTAGAGGGTCGCCAAGTAACCTCTAGTGGTACTTTTCCTTACAGGATTGACCCACGTAGGCACCATAGTTGGTACAACTTTGGGGTAGCTCCCTTTTATGTTAAGGGAGAGTGATTTTCATGAGGTACTATGTTAGGAGAGGTCAAGCACCATTAGAGGGTTGCCAACTAACCTCTAGTGGTGCTTGACCTTACACCACTGACCTGGATAGGCACCACAGTTGGTCAGACACACTTTTTCATGAGGTACTGTGTTGGGATAGGTTTATTACCATTAGAGGGTCGCCAACTAACCTTTAGTGACGGGCCTTACAAGACTAATCTGCACAAGCACCATAGTTGGTTCAGTTAGGAGATAGGTTAATTATTCACTTAGACAGAATGTTCTCATGTTCTTAGATGAGGGTCTTAATGTTTCAGAACACTTTATAGTGTAAATCAGTTAGACAGAATGTTCTCTTGTTCTCATATGAGGGTCATAATGTATCAGAATACTTTATAGTGTAAATCAGTTAGACATAATGTTCTCATGTTCTCATATGAGGGTTTTAATGTATCAGAACACTTTATAGTGTAAATTAGTTAGACAGAATGTTCTCATGGTCTCAGATGAGTATCTTAATGTATCAGAACACTTTATAGTGTAAATCAGTTAGACAAAATGTTCTTATGTTCTCAGATGAGGGTCTTAATGTATCAGAACACTTTATAGTGTAAATCAATTAGACAGAATGTTCTCATGTTCTCATATAAGGCTCTTAAAGTATAAGAACACTTTATAGTATAAATCAGTTAGACAAAATGTTTTCATGTTTTCAGTTAAGGCCCTTATGTATCAGAACACGAAAGTGTACTTTCCTCAAGATCTCTCACGTTATCAAGTACCATGAATGTTACAAGTATTTACATTTTCAACCCCTCAAGTGGGGCTACGTACTGAGTATGTTTTTATACTCACCCGTGCTACCCTTCTTTTCTTTTCAGATCATACATGACTTACGAGTCGTGTGGCGAGGACATTCATTTTGGCGAGGCTATGGAGACAAATGTCAGATTAGAGTTTCCTAGGGTCTTAGAGCTTCCTAGTTCATCTTTTCTGCTCTATTCTTTTAAATCTTTGATTTGTAATTATTTAAAGGCTCTGTATTCACTAATGTTTGTAAATAAATGTTTATTGGGATCTCGAATTAAAAGTATCTTGAATTTTAGTCCGTTTTATAATAAAGAAATGTTTTTATTTTGGTTTACTTAAGCTTCCACTTTTCTTTCAAAAGTTCTTATTTTTGCAAGCTAGTAGTAGCGACACTCAGAAATCCAGTCTAAGAAGTTGAGCATACATATATAGATCAAGGGGTTGGCTCTTTAGGTTCATCTTCTAGAGGTTGGTCATTTGGTTTCTTCCCTAGGGTGTTGGCCTATTTGGTCTCTGCTCTTAGGGGTTAACTTTTAGACTCATCCCAAGGGGATTGATCCTCTTTAGCCTCCTCTCGAGGGGGTTAATCTCTTAGACTCGTTGATAACTCTTCAAATAAGAGTTATAGGATAGCTTTTATGGCTAAAGCTCGATAGTTTTAGGAGAAATAGTGCATATTTTCCTATTAGAATTCTCATATTTCTAGACTTTATTGCTTGGTGCATGTTATGCGAATTATATGCCTCTTATGTGTCTTTATTGGTTGAATTAGTTACTTTTTGGAAGAAGATAAAATGGATAAGCCAAGTGATAAAGCATGGGCAAAAAGGATGATTAATGCTGAAGCGATATTATATGCTGGAGCAAATTCTGGATCTGGAATTCGTGTGAAATTTGCACGTGTGACACATTTCATTAAATTGAGCTGGAGTGAAATATGCCAAATTAGACGCGGAATTCACTGAAAGATCTTAGTTTTACAATTGAGGAGTGCTATAAGTTGCAACAACAATCATTTTCGAGAGAGTGAATCGAAGGAGGAAGGAAGCAATGAAAATCAAGAACGCTATAGCAGAGCTTGTCGAAAGAGCAAAGATCTTTGCCAGAGTTGTGGAAATGGCACCAGCAAAGAGCTCTTCTCTGTTTTCTTCTTCTTCCCTTAGCTTAGATTTTTAATTTATTTACGTTACAACATAATGTTTGTTTTTTTACTATTTTATTGCTTTTTCATCTTCTATCATGAACTAAACACCTCAAGGTGAGGATTAGGGATGTTTGTAATATTTTGAGACAATTTTTCCAGCATTCTTTGTTTAATTAATTTGATTTTGAGGGCATTTATTGTAACTATTCGATTTCGTCTTGCCAACCATTTTGGATATTGTCTCCTTGAGTTTTGGAAAAAATAGGGGAGACCGAACTCTTAAAATCACATTAGCTCCTTGTTTGAGTTACTAGCTAAGTGGGAAGGTTAGGGCTAATCACTCACCTAATGTACACTGTTAGCAGCTGGGTTATAGTAGGTGTAATGGAAATTAAGCCGTAATATCTGGAAATCTTGGAAGATTCCATGAGGGTTGTGTGTGGGTTAAGAGAACAAATATTTTGCTGTAAGACTTTACTCAAAGCAATGCAAACCTCTCCCTAATCCGAACCTGTTTATTTTATAAAACAAGCTCGTCTTGCGTCATCTCTTTACTCTGTTTTGCTCTGTTTTATTCTCTACTTTAGCTTTTAAGTTTACTTAAGCATGTTATTTTTTCATAGCATTTCTCGAACCTATTTTCTGTTACCAATTGAGTTTGCTGAGAATTAATTCTTGCTGAGTCGAAAAGTTTCTAATCCCTGTGGAATACGATAATTTACTTACTGCTCTCTATAGCTTATGTGTACACTTACGCATATCAAAACCTAATTGTTGTTAAAATAAGTAGTATACATTAGCATGTATCACTCTTCTCAAGGGAGTCATCTCTTTTTGACCTCCTCCCGATGAGTTTAATCTCTTAGACTCCTCCCAGAGGGGTTGACCCTTTTTAGTCTCATCCCAAGGGGGTTAATCTCTTAGACTCCTCCCAAGGGGGTTGACTCTTTTTGGTCTCCTCCCGAGGAAACTTGTGGTCTTTGTTTTTGTTTTAAAATTTGTCAACTTATAAAGACCAAGGGGTTGGCCTTTTAGGTTCCTCTTCTGGGGGTTGGCCATCTGGTTTCTTTCCTAGGGAGTCGGCCCCTTCGGTCTCTGCTCTAGAGGATTAACTTTTAGACTCATCCCAAGGGGATTGACCCTCTTTAGCCTTCTCTTGAGGTTGTTAATCTCTTAGACTTTTCCAAGGGGGTCAATTCTTTTTGACCTCCTCCGAAGGGGTTAATTCTTAGACTCCTCCTAAGGGGGTCAACTCTTTTTGGTCTCCTCCTGAAGGGGTTAATCTCTTAGACTCCTCCCAAGGGGTCGACTCTTTTTGGCCTCCTCCCTAGAGGGTTAATTTATTAGACTCCTCCCAAGGGGGTCGACTCTTATTTGGCTTCCTCCTTAGACTTAAGGGGTCATCTTTGGTTTGGATCGTATCAACCTGTACAAGTTATTTTGCACTCAGAATTAAATCATCTTTGCTTTAAAAGCATTAAAATGTTGTCTTTATTGAATTTTTAGTATGATATTATGTCAAGTTAGTAAGCGAGCATATTTGCATTGAATGTTGAGAAAGTAGGCAATTAACACCTTCATGTGTTGAAAGATTGAAGAATGTTTTGTTTAACATTGCAGGTTAATATGAACGCGTAAGAAGAAAGCCAAGTGTCAGCGTGAACTAGTTCGAAGTAGAAGCCAAGTATTCCCAATTCTCCTTGTGATGAAAAGAACTTAAAGCTTCGGTGCATTAAAGGTTGAATGCATAAGAAGAATTAGTTATCAAGCGGGGGCAACTAGCAATTAGATTATATAATGATGTCTGACACATAACCATTTAGTGGGACATGGGGAGTTTGTTAGACCACGTGGCAGCAATCCATTAGCTTGAAGATGCTATTTAAGTAGCGGTTTTGTGAAGTCCTCAGGGATTCTTACTCGAGTTGTGAAGTTTCCTTCCATTCTCTCTTTGTTTTCTCTGTAAGTTTTCCAATTCCAAGCTTTCTTTCCAGTGTGTTGAGTTTGGTGGCGTGAAGAAAAGGCAGTAGCAACATTCACTGCCACTCTCTCTACCCTTGTGCCATCGTAGTTTGTTTTAGATTTGTACTTTGGTTTTTGCATTTCTAAATTCTTTGTACCGAATTCTTGTAGTTTTTTGATTAAGCAATATGTTCTTCTTTTCCTCTGGTTACTACATTTTCTCTTTAATTACCACCATGAGTTGCTAGATTTATAAGGTTTGGGTCATGGTGAACCCTATTTTGTAACACAGTTGAATTAGTAATACATGTTTAGTTGATTCCTCAACTTTCTTTTGGTTTTGCTTCATCTTTCATTGCTTCTTTTCGTTTGGCCAACCGAAGTGAATTATTAGCATGTTCTTACCATTGAAAGGGTTAAAATATGTGAAAATCCTAGAAGAAACTAGAGTACTAATTACTAGGGTGTTTTAGAGATAAAAAACCACTCGTATACTAAATTACGACGGTTGCTTGTTAATGAATCGTGCATAGAAATATAGGGATTCATTGTGCTTAACATCCTACTTGAAAGAGTTTGGGTAAGTAGGTACCTAAGTCTAGTTGAGGAATAAACTGTATATGTATAGGTTAATTCAATAGTAAAGTAATATAAAGGGATTTGGAGCCAAACTTATTACTCATATTGCATTAAAGCCGTTAGCACTGCCTTTTACCATGCATTGATAAGTCTATTTTGTTTTGAATTTCTCTTTCAGCGTATAGTTTAGTTCTGTCAGATCTTTGTTAGTTGCTTAAAATCTACTACATTTAAGTTATTCTGAGTCTTGTGTAAGATTATGTTCCCCTGTGGATCGATCTCTAGAATACTCCAGTGTATTACTTGCATACTATTTGTGTATACTTATGCCAGTAAGTAGGGGTGGATATTAAATTGTTCAAGTAATTTAGAGTGAATTTTGAGTGTCAAAGTGTTAATTTTAGGTGTAATCGGTCAACACATGTTAAATATTTCAAAAAATTCCACAACAACCCCCCACTTATGCTAGTTGGATTGTTGGAAGCTAACTACTTGAGTAATATAGAACAAAAGACATATTCTTATTAGTTGAAAATTGGATGCAAATAGTCAACACTTAACTTTTAAGATTAAAGTGCTAAAAGATAGTCTACTAAAAATAAATCTTCAAGTGCTTGGCACTTCAAGGATGAAACATCGATTTTTCACTCAAGTGAGTTAAGCTGTAGGTGCTTACTCAGAGGATCTTGGAGGTGCCAAAGTTAGTAGGACATTTTGGCCTTTCTCCCATTGCAGCAAACTGGACCGACTATTCTTGGTGGTTGATCAATTTCCTATATGAGATTTCACTTCCTTCATAACCGTGAAATAATATTCCCTCGACGTCTGTTGCTCACCTCGCATTGTGCCAATTCCATTAGGAGTTAGAAATTTTATCATTTGGTGATATGTGGATGGTATTGCCTAATAGGAATGAACACTTCATCATGTAGCGGAAGCGTTGGGTCATCTTTGAATTTACTTAGAATTAAACAAAAACTAAGGTTAAGTAATAAATACCTTTGTATATTATGCAGATATTTCTTACAGGTCTTTAATCTTCTTGATCCAACTCCAATGAGGTTGAAACTCCAATTCCATAAAGCCTACTTGCTATGACTCGAACACAAGACCAAGGCTTGTGGGAGCCTCTCGAAAGAAAATCTACAAGGGATTGGAGAGGAAAAGGTCTAGAGAGAATTCTTTGATTCTCTATTGAGGAGATGTGTGTTGAATGACTCAACCCAAAGATCCTATTTATTGAGACCTCGGGCAAATCTTTGCCATAATTATAATATTATATTTTAATATCTAATATATTAAAATATATCTTATACCTATTTGAATCTCATTCAAATCTCCTATAGATATTTATTTAACCTATTTCAATCTCATTTAAATTTTAAATATATATGTTTATCTTTAATGTATCTAGTATACATTAATCATTTTAGTATTTAATGTATCAAATACAATAAATATATTTTTCTCTTTTATATTTAATATATCGAATATCTAATATTAATTTGAACACTTCCAATTAAATATTAATTTGAACATTTCAAAATTTTCTTTCAACTAAATTGATCTTTTAGTGTTACTATTGTTGGGATTTATGCCCTAAAGCCTCGTAATTAATGATTTATTTAATAATTAATAATAATTTTGATTATTTTATTTGCAATATAATATTATCCATTATATAAAAAATCCAAGTTTATTAGTGTAATCTTGAACAGTATGTGGTTGACATACGGGAGGATCATGTTCAAGAAATAACCTAAAGGGTCATAGTATATGGATAAGGTTGGGTGCCTTATCTTGGTAACACTATTGATATGACTCACTTTGTAATAGTTACAAATGATTTGATCGAAATCGTTCATGTGGAGACATGTGAGTGAGGGTATCTTATACAATGAGTTTCTGTAAGACTGGACTACGAAATATTAAATCACTATTTATAAATTCGTTAATTGAGAAGATTAATATTTCATTAGGATGATCATATGCGACTCGGTCTTAATCCTAAGTGAGTTATGAACTCCTGCCCATGAAGGCTTGTCCTTCGATTTACATGGGTGAGAGTGGTTTTTGTAGCCGATTCAATATGCCTACCATTTTGGGGGACTTGACCAAGTAGGGAGCTGAGAACATAATCTCACAAGATAGAATTCACTCATTTCCATATAGGGTAAGTAGATGAGTAGTTCCCTTAAGTGCTGGTTTCGAGATTTGAACAATGGTGTCCCACCCCCTCACTGACCCGAGAAGGACTTAGTTTATAATTAAATTATAAATAGATTGTTCATGAGAGGATTAGTAGTACTTAAGGTGGAAGATGTAATTATTGGGGTAAAACGGACTTTTGACCCAACTGTAATTACGAACAACTCGTGAAGGATCGACTTGCATGTAATGAATATATCTATGGACACAACTTGTCCTACAGTGCCTAAGAGTGCAACTCTAGGTCTATAGTAGAGTGACTTATAGTTAATGAATGAAAATTAATTAATTAAAGAGTTTAATTAATTGATTTTGTATCATTGGAGCTTATAATTTGTAGGTCCATAAGGCCTCCTTGCTAGCTTATAGTAACACTAAAAGATCAATTTAGTTGAAAGAAAGTTTTGAAATGTACAAATTAATATGTGATTTGAAGTGTTCAAATTAATATTTAATATATTAGATATATTAAATATAAAAGAAAAAAATATATTTATTGTATTTGATACATTAAATATTAAAATTTGAAATGTTCATATTAATATTTAATTTGAAGTGTTCAAAATAATATTTAATATATTAGATATATTAATATATAAAAGAAGAAAATATATTTATTGTATTTGATACATTAAATATTAAAATAATTAATGTATATTAGATACATTAAATAGAAGATATTTATAAAATTTGAATACGATTCAAATAAATAAATATCGTAGGAGATTTGAATGAGATTCAAATAAGTATAAGATATATTTTAATATATTAGATATTAAAATATAATATTTTAATTCGTCTAAAGAGTTACCCTTGGTCTCTATAAATAGGACCCTTGGGTTAAGTTATTAGACATAACACATATCTCCTCAATAGAGAATTAGAGAATTCTCTTTAGACCTCTTCCTCTCCAATCCCTTGTGAATTTTCTTTCAATAGGCTCCCACAAGCCTTGGTCTTGTGTTCGAGTCATAACCAGGAAGGTTTTATGGAGGAGATAAAGATCTGCCATAAATATCTCCATATTTACTTCAAGTAAGTTTGCTTAACCTTAATTTTCAGTTTAATTTTAAATAAAATAAGAGACGATCCAATGCTTCTGCTGCGAAGTGAAACGTTCATTCCTTCAACTATGAGCTAGCAAGGGGACCTTATGAACCTATAGATTATAAGCTCCAATGATACAAAGTTTATTAATTAAACTCTTTAATCAATTAATTTTCATTCATTAACTATAGGTCACTCCACTATAGATCTAAAATTGCACTCTTATGCACTGTAGGACAAGCTGTGTCCATATATATAACCATTACATGCAAGTTGATCCTTCACGAGATGTTCATAATTATAGCTGGGTCAAAAGTTTGTTTTACCGCTGTAATTACATCTTGTACCTTAAGTCCCACTGATCCTCTAATGAATAATCTGTTTATAATCCAATTATTAACTAAATCCCTCTTAGACTAGTGAGAGGGGTGGGGCCCTATTGTTCAAGTCTTGAAATCAACACTTAAGGGAACTACTCATCTACTTATCCTATATAGGAAGGAATGAATTCCATTTTGTGAGATTATGTTCCCAGCTCCCTATTTGGTCAAGTTTCCAAAATGGTAGGCTTATTGAATTGGCTACAAAATCCACTCTCACCCATGCAAATCAAAGGACAAGCCTTCAAAGATAGAAGTTTATAACTCACTCGGGATTAAGATCGAGTCGCATATGATCATCCTGATGAAATATTAATCTTTTCAATTAACGAATTTATAAAGATAGGTTAAATATTTCGTGGTCCAATCTTATACAAACTTATTGTATAAGATACCTCCACTTACATGTCTCCACGTGAATGATTTGGATCAAATCATTTGTAACTATTACAAAGTGGGTCGTATCAATGGAGGATAAGACACCCAACATTATTCATATACTATGACCCTTTAGGTTATTTATTGAACATGATTCTCTCATATATCAACAATATACTGTTAAAGTTTACACTAATAACCTTAGACTTTTCATATAATGGATAATATTATATTGCAAATAAAATAATCAAACTTTAATTATTAAATAAATAATTAATTACAAGGCTTTAGAGCATAAATCCCAACATTGCCTTCAAGATATGAAGGGTTGGTCTTTCTAGGATTGCGTTGTAGACGCACTTGTAGTCTACTACTAGAAACTCCACCATCATTATTACACAGGTGGTTGTTGTGGTATTTTTAAAGCTAAAAGATTATGCTATGCATTAAACTAAATGAATCTAAATATAAGCTTAATTCTTTTAAACGCATACACAAATCTACTATCCACTCCTATTATCAGCGCAAGTATACACTAATAACGGGCAAGTAATACACTTGATGTATTCCAGAGATCGATCCACAGGGAAATGTAAGTCTCACACAAGACTAAATTTGACTTTAAACCAACAGATTTTAGGAAAAAAATAAAGAGGTTATGCGATGAAACTACAAACACAAATTTAACAACGCTTTAAATGCAAGAAGATCAAACAGGTTTGGCTTCAGATTTCCCTATATTGTTCTTCCTTCTAAAAGAGCATTATAAATTCTGGATTCTTTCTCAATTAGAACTAGGTACCTACTTACCTTAGCTCTTTCGAGAAGGATGTGAAGAACAATGGATTCAATACATGAAAACTGACCTATTATGCTCTACGAGTGGATATTTCATGTCTAAAATTGATAGCATGCATAAGTGTGCTATTTCTAGGCTTAGTTTTGTGCTAGTTTTGCTATGATTGAGTGTGCTTTCATGTATTTTGATATATTTTGTAGAAACCGAGCAATTGGAGCAAAATCGGAGCATTAAGGAGTATTTGGACGAATTTGAAGCAAAAAGAAACTATATTTGAGGATCCAAGTGTTGAAGATGAAGAACAAAGCTTGTGAGCTTGAGAGTATAGCGTTGCAACGCTACTTGTAGCATTGCAACGCCATATCAGCAGCCATTCAATCTTGGAGTGCAGCAGGCATAGTGTTGCAACGCTACCACAATTTGTAAAACAAGAAAAAATGGACAATGTTGCAACGTTGCCCACTGTCTATAAATAGGAAGTTTGTGTTTCGTGTAAAGGGAGCCGTTTTAGGATTTCTTGGATTGTATTTGAATGTAATTGAGTATTATAGACTCATGGTTGATTGTATTATTTTTTAGACCACGTTTGATTTATTGATTTGTATTTTTGTAATGTCTTTTATGCATCTTGAATTAATCTTCTAAGCTTTTGGCCATAGCTCTGTATGTTAAGTTAAGTTTAGGTTGAGAAAGTAAATTTAACTAAGGACTTAGATGCATGACTAGGATTAGTCTATTGCATGAGAATGAATAGGTTAATGTTAGAAGCCCTTAAGAGAATTTTATAATGCCATGTTTAGTTGTAGAAATAGACCGAGAGGTTGATTTACTTCTTTGTATGAGTTCAATTGGGCTCGAGAGAGTCAATTGAATATCTTAGTAATTCTTGGCTTAGGACTATTGCATGTTTCATAATTCTTTAATCAATTTCATAGTTGTGCTTCATGGATTGCAATTTCCAAATATCTCTCTAAAATTAGACTCCAACTTTGTAAATAATAGTTTAGGTTTTATTTATTTGTTAAAAAAAAATCAAATTGATAGCATGCATAAGTGTGCTATTTTTAGGCTTAGTTTTATGTTAGTTTTTCTATGATTGTGTGTACTTTCCTGTATTTTTATGTATATTTTACAGAAATCGAGCAATTGGAGCAAAATCGGAGTTTTGAGAAGTATTTGGTTGAATTTGGAGCAAATTAGAGCTATAATTGAGAATCCAAGTGTTGAAGAGAAAGAAACAAGCTTGTGGTGCCCTCTATGTAACAACCCACCTGAGACGATAAATCACATCTTTTGGGGTTGTAAGGTAACTTCCAAATTCTTGCATAAATTTCTCCCTTCTAATGCAGATAATTTTTTTTTATAACAAGAGTGTCTGGATGGCGGCGGATTATTTCACTTGGATCCAGAACAATGTGAGAGGGGCAGAGGAAAACACCTTCATGTTTATACTTTGGAAGATATGGACTATCTTGGTGCAACATAATGATTCATAGGGTTACGAGAGGTGTAGTGGACTAGATGAAGCTTATAGCTGGAATTGAAACTCACTTGTCGAAACTATTATGCTCATCAACGAATATTGGAATACAAGCAACTCCTCTTCCTATTACTGCTGCTTTTTGGACACCTCCACCGTCTAGTTGGTGGAAACTTAACACGGATGCTTTGTGGTGCGATAACTCTGAAAATGAAAGTCTGAGTTGAATTGTTTAAGATTGGAAAGGTTGCATCATTGCTGCTGGCCATAAAAATATTATACGCTGTGGTCAATTCTTATTCTTAAAATTCGAGTGATTTCTACAAGCCCAAACATGATTAATGATAGATCTATTTCCTTAATTGTAGAATTTGATTCTCTTAATGTCATTCGCTTCATTAATAATCAAGATGAACACATTACAGAAGCACAAAATTTTGTAAACGAAGTGCACAGGATTACAAGCTCCTCGACTTGAATCACCTTTACCCATGAATCTCAACAATACAGAAGCTCATAAGATTGGTTGTTGGGCTCAAAGACTGAAAAGAGATGAAGTGTGAAATCAACAGCCTTTTGAGGGTTTTAAACTTTTCTATCTATTTAATTTATTTCCTTTTAATGTACTAAAAGAAAAACAAACAAACGATCTCCGAGTTTTTGCGAACTTTTCGGCTTGCGAGTTGAATAGAAAAATAAAAGAAAGCGGTGGGCGGAGATATCTAGGCGTGGGAAGACGAAAAAGCCCACTTAATCCAAGTCAACTCGTTTTTCCACAACAAGCCACGTGATGTGGGGCCCACCCATGCCACGCAAGGAGCCACACCACCAGGATGTTTTTATTTTTTATTTTTTTTTTCAGTGCGTATATGCGTGGGGCCCGTACCCACTTTAAATAAATTGAACTGTAAAGTTATCTGAGGGATAACGGAGGTCCACGCACCCAACTCTGAACCTACTTTTTTGAGTTTTTGAGTTTTTGAGTTCGAGCCTATTACCTAATTGCACGTGTTTGAAACTAACACACGTGGGGATCATATGCCATTTGGATCCATTTCTAGTGGATGAGCTTTTCTCTCCTTTCCTTGTCCATAAACCATAAGCAAACAACAAAAAGGGTAAATTTTACATTTTGTATGACATCATTTTTAGGTATACTTATTTTCAAAAGTTGGGTAATATTTTATTCACCCCTCTTATTTTAGATTAATTCACTCAAATAATTCAATACACTTTTGATTTTTAGGATTTGAATTTAGTTTCTCAGTAAAAATCTAATACACTTGTAATTTTTAGAATTTGAATTTAGTTTTTATTTGGTCCTTGGATTTTCAAAACTAACACTAATTTTAGTCATTTAGATTTGAATTTGTTTCTATTTGTTTCTATTTGGTCCTTCACAGTTCAAAAGTGTCATATTTGGTCCATAATGTTTGAATTTGATTTCTAATTGGTTCTTAGATTTTGAAATTTGTTTATAATTGGTTCTTGAATATATAAAATAAAAAAATTAAAATTCAACTCATTTAAATAATACATATCAGCAAAATCTAGTTACATATGTTAACTTCTATGTCATCATTTTGTTAGGTCAACTAATAATTAACTCTACTCATGGACCATTTAGAAACTAATTTCAAACTTTAGGGATCAATTTGAAGTCTAATTCAAACTTTGGAGACCAAATATGTCACTTTTGAAACCTCAAGGACCAAATAGAAACTAAATTCAAATCTCAAGAACTAAAAGTGTTAGTTTTGTAATTCTTGGGATCAAATAAAAACCAATATTAAATTTCAAGGACAAAAAGTATATTTTAATAAAAAAAAAAGGTCAGAATACTATTTGGGTTCATGTGTGTTGGTTGTTTTATTTTAGTTTATATATTTTTAAAGTGTCTACATTCAATCCCTATACTTTGAAATTGAAAACAGTTGCGATTGTTAGTTTGAAGTTACTTTGAGGTTAAAATTCAACCGACTTTGCAAAGAAAATTAGTTTTTTCTCTCTTATTTAGCTTTATCACTCATTTTCTAAAAATTAATTGTAGAATAATATTTTAGGATAGAGTTATTGTTAACTAGGCCAAAAGTGATCCTAGTAGAATTGAGTAGCAAGCTTAGACTCAAGATATGTTTGAAAGAGATTTTAGAAATAGTAGTTTTAGCAAAAATGATTTACTTATAATGATTTATTAAAATTAATTTTCATATAATCATTTTAATGTTTGGTCCTACACTCTTAAAAGTGATTTTCACACAATCAAAAGTGATTTTAAATAATTGAAAGCATGCTTTAGAGTGACTTTAGAATATGTGTTTTAAGCTTAAATGATTTAATTATAGTTATTTTTGTAAAAGTATTTAATTATAAATTATTTTAATATTTGATTCCACACTTGGAAAAGAGATTTTGATTTTTGAGTATTTTTTCAAGATTAATGTTTGTTTGCAATAATGGTTTTAGAGTCATCAAATTCCTAAAAAGGGTATTACATTTGAGAAGAAAAACAAATTAGAGGTGGTGAGCAAAAAGCTATAAAGAGGAAAAAATTATGAGGAAAACACAAATTTAAGAGAGAAAAAAAATAAAAATAAAATAGAGAGCTAAAAAAATGTGTTTCAAAGAGGAAAAAAAGAGTGAGACCCGGAGGGGCAAAAATTTTAGAATGGTACAAAAAATTAAAGAGATAAAATTTTAATCGTGTGATAAAATTCATGTGGGTATGACAACCCTAGAGGAGAGTGAATAGGGTAATTAAATTTTTTCTAAGTATACTCAATTAATTTAGTTAATAAACTTTTTATAAATAATTAATACAAATCTAATTAATGCTAAAGGAAAGATAGGTAAAAAGTATGGAAAAATTAATTATATCAAACTCAATAAATAAATAAGAACAATTTAAAGCATGCAATAAATTACTAAAATTATTTACAAAAATAAATAGGAAAGAGTTAGGGAAGAGGACACTATAGTGGTAATTTGGTCAATCTCGACCTACTCCACTCTCTAAGTGCCTCATAAAAATTTGAATAAAATATTTCCAACTCTTTCCACTAATTAAAACCTCATTTATGGATTCAAGAGCAAATCCAATCATTTCCACAGGTTAAGATCAAAACGTTACAAAGTTTGAAATCTTTATAAGAACACATTGCAACTTTCTCAATAGAGGGATTTAGAAATTTAAACTCACACAAATCAATCATTACAATACAACAAAACTCTCTCAAGAATAAGATGAAAAGAAAAAAAAATTGAAAGCTTGGAGAGAGCAACAGTGAGAGCCTTTTTTTTGAATTTTTGGAGGATTGAAAAATAGTAAAACTTGTTTGAAATTTTGGAGAACATGAAAAAATTTTAAAAAGAGAAAAATAGAGTAAAAATCAAATTTTAATTTGGGCCATTGGATTAAGGTGAAAACAAAATCAAAATGATTGTAATGTCCCCAAATTTTAACCTAATTTAGGGAATTTTACTAAACTAACAATCGATATGCTCCGAAAAATTTTGGCAGTATAACGGCGTAACTGATAAAGAGCTTGTCGAAGGCTCTATCAAATATATTTATAAACCTAAACCTCTAAAATTTGTAATAATAGTGGTCAAGGTCGATCACAGAGATTGAATTTCTTAGTTCATTTAAGTATCGTAATTACTCTCACTTAACTTTATTTAGAGAAGAAATCAGATGCAAACAAGCTATATTAAAGAGCTAACCTAGAAAGCAAAAGATAAATGGAGACACAATAGGAGAGAAATATCCTAGGGAATCAATTTCACCAATTAGACTTACAGCCAAATTTACCAAGATATGTCATGCAAATATTCCATAAGCCAAGAAGTGAGGGTATTAACTGACTCTTTCAAGCATAATTAACTCTCATGCAATGTTATAAATCTAATATCTTTATCTAGATTTTAATAGCATGCATGCAAGACATTAAGCAACTTCTTTTAAGGGCTTCTAAGATAATTCTCCACTTTCATGCAATAATTTACAAATAGTCATGCAATTAAGTTCTAGCTTAAACAAGACTTTTTCAAGCACAAATTTAGACCAATAAAACAAATAATCCATGATCAAGAGATTATAAGCATTAAATACATAAAAGCATGAATGAAACAAAAGCATTCAATCAAGATATTTAATCAATTAAAACCTCAAGTCTAATAGAAATTAATTCAATTCATATAAAAATCCCAAGTATTAGGAACATAGATACTTAAATTCATACAATTAAACCTCTAAGTTCTTAATTTACAGCCGCAAAATAGAAACTAAAACTAAATGTGTAAGCCCTAAACTCTCTTTTGATCATATTGTGCTCATATTTGAAGTTTTGACATATGCAAATTGATATAGGTTGCACTAAAAGATGTCGTGATGAGATTTGGGAATCTTTTGGATTGTGAACTATAATGTGTATAAAGCTTCATAAGGAGATAGGTAAGCCATTGAATAAGCATATTAAGAGTTGAATTGAAGTAAGTTAAGGTCATTAACAAGTTGGGTAAATTTTAGGTGCATTATGTATTGAATGAAAGTTCTTATTTCTCACAAACTTAAGTAAAGTTGACTAAATGTGATAGGTGAATATATTGTCTTTGTTTTGTTTTTTTTTTTAAAAAAAAGGGGGATTAAGATGTAAATAAGGAAGTAGAAGGTGGCAAAATTTTGTGGAGCCACGAATTTATCTTTGACAAGTGGGTGCTGTCCAGCTCGAAGCTTCTGGAAGAGGATCAACTTCAAACAACCATATCTCTTAATTTACTGCACCAAATTCGATGATTTTTGAGTCAAACTCTCATAAATTGAGTGTAGAATACGAAAGTGGGTGGCTGTTTTGAAAATAGGAAGAGGAAGGAGGAGAAAATAGCAGAAAATCGAGAGGTGTTCACAGTTTTCGGGTAGCAGAACAGTGTGAAGAAATCAGTTTCTTTTGAGCTCTTGAGGAGGAATTAGAAGCTGAAACTTTGAGGTAAGTAAGCTAAGATGTTGTACTTGAGGTTTATCAAAAAATATTAGGTGGTTATTTTGCTAAATTTTGAGGAACCCAAGCTGAAAGTTGAACCTGGAATTTTAGGGTACATAATTCTCGGGTAGCAGAACAGTGTGAAGAAATCAGTTTCTTTTGAGCTCTTGAGGAGGAATTAGAAGCTGAAACTTTGAGGTAAGTAAGCTAAGATGTTGTACTTGAGGTTTATCAAAAAATATTAGGTGGTTGTTTTGCTAAATTTTGAGGAACCCAAGCTGAAAGTTGAACCTGGAATTTTAGGGTACATAATTCTCGGGTAGCACAACAGTGTGAAGAAATCCGTTTCTTTTGAGCTCTTGAGGAGGAATTAGAAGCTGAAACTTTGAGGTAAGTAAGCTAAGATGTTTTACTTGAGGTTTATCAAAAAAAATTAGGTGGTTGTTTTGCTAAATTTTGAGGAACCCAAGCTGAAAGTTGAACCTGGAATTTTAGGGTACATAATTCTCGGGTAGCAGAACAGTGTGAAGAAATCCGTTTCTTTTGAGCTCTTGAGGAGGAATTAGAAGCTGAAACTTTGAGGTAAGTAAGCTAAGATGTTTTACTTGAGGTTTATCAAAAAATATTAGGTGGTTGTTTTGCTAAATTTTGAGGAACCCAAGCTGAAAGTTGAACCTGAAATTTTAGGTGCAAGAAAAAAAAAACTGCTAGCAAGAGATTGAAGGAGATGTGCTTCCATTTCTTTATACCTTACACCCAAGTGCATATGGTTATTATGAATTGAGTTATGGGACTGAATTAGATATGTTTTTAAGGTGTATAAGGAAAGGAATTAATGTTATTAATTTCTTTTTTCAGGGCAAACGGAGATAGAAATAGCTTATAATCCTTGGAACCCTTTTGGTGATTGTGAGTGAATCTATTTTAAAACTATGCTTGACCTTTGTTTTGCTTCAAAAGCATAAATGTTGATCATTGAAACATGCTTGACTTACTTTTGTATACTTTTCATGGAGCTTTTAATAGAATGTCATTGATGAAACTTAAGCATGATTTGAATTAGTTTGTAACTATACATTCAAACATGGAAACTAAATTATGGAAGTATGACTTCGTTTAGAAAATGCTTTGTGTAAATCCACTTGGAAACATGTTTAGAAAGGAAAAGTGCAAATGTTGAGAATTTGTTGTTTGTGTTATCAAAACATGATTTCCAAGGTAATCAAAGTATGCCCCGGTATGTTGTTAACCCCCAGTACTGAAGGACATTGAGAAGGTACTTGGGAGGGAGGAATTATGATTTCCCGATACTGAAGGACAAAGAGAAGGTATTCGGGTAGTAACTGGTCTAACCCAATACTGAAGGACATAGAGAAGGTATTAGGGAAGACCAGTGTGTCAATGGAATTCCACGTGCACGTGAGAGAGGTATGAACGTTGTTGGTATAGAGATGACTCTACCACAGCTAAGGTTCGAAAGTGATAAGTTATCTCTAACTTGTAGCTTGTCCATCATTATGTTTCATCTTTGAGCTTATAATGTTTTTAAGATAGACACTCACTGGGCTTCCCAGCTCACGTTTTTATTATGTTTTCTGTTCCCAGGTAGCAGACGAGTTCCCGGTGCTTAGCCTTGACAAGACCTGTTTGCCACCACGCCGTTTTAGCTCCTTGTATATACACTTTCTTATGTATATAGTTTGTAGTAAAAGCATTTTAGCGGGGTTGTAATAACTATAAAATGTTATGACTTGTTAAAGAACATAGTACTGAAAGTTAATGGGTCTTGCTCATATGTGTATTTGAGCGTTCCAAACTTACTTGTTCAAACGTGTTGTGTTACCTTCATTTTCAGATATATGTTGGGATGGTCAGAGAGAGCTAGTAAAAGGGTTGATTGTCTATGTCTTTACATCTCTTCCTAGGGTAGGCAAGTAAGCTAGGAAGGGGTGTGACAACTTGGTATCAGAGCAAAAGGTTTTGGGAAGGGAACTAAGTTCATGCATTAAACTAGGAGCTTGTTGTCTTAATTATTTTAACAAGATTGTATAATTTAGGACCATGGCTCGAGGTGGCAAACGAGGCAGGCGAGTGGAGGCCGGAACTCAAGAAGCTACTGGCGATAGAGGAAGAGAGGTATCAGAGGGAGAGTCTAGTCATCCTCAGCAAGAGGTGAATCTGGAGGAACAGATTTTTACGAGGATAACTCAAAGATTAGCTGAAAGTGTTAGATCAACACAAACAGACCCAAAAAAAAAGTATGGCATTGAAAGACTAAAGGCCTTGGGTGCAACAGCATTGGAGGGCACGACAGATCCCGCTGATGCTGAGGTTTGGTTAAATCAGATTGAGAAGTGTTTCAGGGTTATGCGATGCCCTGAGGAAAGAAAGGTTGATTTAGCAGCATTCTTGTTCCAGAAAGGAGCAGATGATTGGTGGAAGATAACAGAGAGCAGAAAAGGGGAAGCATGGAGTTGGAAAGAGTTTCGAAAGGCATTTGAAGATAAGTATTATCCGAGTTCTTACCGTGATGCAAAGAGGAACGAGTTTCTGGGGCTTGTTCAGGGATCAATGACAATAGCAGAATATGAGAAGAAGTTCACAGAGTTATCAAAGTATGCTAGCACTATTGTTGCAAGCGAGATAGATCGATGCAAAAGGTTCGAGGATGGTCTACGAACAGAGATCCGAACGCCTGTGACAGCAAGTTCAGAGTGGGTTGAGTTTTCCAAACTAGTGGAGACAGCGCTAAGGGTGGAGCGAAGCCTAGTAGAGGAAAGATCGGGAAGAGGTGTTATAGGTGATGGACGTACCAGTTTTTCGGTTAGTTCATCACGAGATCGGCTCCAACCAGGAGATAGTAGGAGATTCACCCCAAGAGTTTCTGGAAAACGGAGCTTCAAATCTCATCGTGGTGGGCAGTCTACTTCCAAGATTGGTACGAGTAGAGGTAGGGAGAGACAGAGACAGCAGGGATCGAGTTTTTCGACAGGATCAGCAAGAGACTCTCGTACAGGACAACTCGGTGAGTCGGTAGCTAGTTCAGCTAGGAAACCATTGTGCAACACTTGTGGAAAGTATCATTGGGGTCGATGTTTGAGTGGGAGTAATGTATGTTTTAATTGTGGGCAAGAAGGTCATTTCAAGATGGAATGCCCCCAGCTAATTCAGGAGAACAAGGTAGGACAGAGAACTGCGTCGCAGACTGTGAACCAACAGCAAACGATTGGGGTAGCTGGAGGAGAAGGCACTAGTAGGGCTATGTAGAAGGGACCTGTAGGCCGACCCCGACAACAGGGGAAGATCTATGCCATGACACAGCAGGAGGCAGATGATGTCACACCCCCTCCCAGCTCACTTGCCTAATCCTTGGAAGGAATGCGAAGACAGAGAATAGCAGCCCTCTTACTGCCACTCCCTGCCCAACCTAACATTAACCTGAAATTGTATACAACGAAGCATATATGAACTAGTAAAATTGAGAGCACAGTTGCACACCTGAATAAGATGCAATCATTTTTCCATACTAGGTTTTCATAACAAGTCATAACATACTTAAGTATTACACCCCGACTAGAATGCTTTTATTTCAAAACTATATACAGGTGGAAGTATATATACAAGGAGCTAAGTGGCGTGGTGGCAAACAGGTCTTGTTGAGGCTAAGCACCGGGAACTCGTTTGCTACCTGGGGAGAGAAAACATGTTGAAAACGTGAGCTGGGAAGCCCAGTGAGTGACTATTTAATAAGTTATGCGTTCATAGGTAAAGTATCAAAAGTAATTAAACAATGTCGCCAAATTATAGGCTTTAAGCACCACGATAATCAATGCATCAAAACTCATGATAAAGAAAACTTGTAGCATGATACCCTAGCTATGGTAGAGTCCTCTCTAACCAACAACTTCAATACCTCTCTCTCGTGCACGTGGTATGCCATTTAGGCTCACTGGTCTCCCCTAATACCTTCTCCATGTCCTTCAGTATTGGGGTCAGACCAACTACCACCCGAATACCTTCTCACTGTCCTTCAGTATCGGGGGTCAAGTTTTCTCCCTCCCAAGTACCTTCTCCGTGTCCTTCAGTACCGGGGGTTAATAATATACGAGGGCATGCTTTAAATAGTTAGGAAACATGTTTTGGAATCACATTCAGCAAGTTCTCAACATAAACACAAACTTTCATCATTAAACAAGCTTCCAACTTCAAGTGTAGTTCATCGTATGATTAAAAGAGAACTCATTAACCAAACTCATTTTTCGTGTTCTCAACGCATAAATTCTTTAACATAGCCAAACCATCATACTTTAAGTTTCAAGCAATTCAAACATGTTTTAGAGTGGATTAATGCATGGTACTTCCAAGAAAAACCCTACTTCCAAACTTAGGTTTCATGCTTGAACGCGGAGTAACAAACTAGTTACAATTATGCTTAACTTTCAACACCGACATTTATTAGTAGGAATTCAATGAAAAATGAATATAACTTAGTTTAAGCATGCTTCAATATCCATCACTAGTAAGCTTTTGAATAAATAAAGATCAACGCATAGGTTTTCAAACAAAATTACTCACGAACACCGGAAGGCTCCCAAGGCTTATAAGCTTCTCCTATCTTCGTTTGCCCTGAAAATGAATTCCATAACATTAATCCCTTTTGCTACTTGGCCCAAAAATTGATCTAACTCAGTCACATAACTCATAGGATAGTAATTGCACACACTTGGCAATAGTGTATAACAAATTGGAACACAACTTCCTTAAGCTCTCTAGACCCCTCTGTTATGAGCCAAAAATTACAGATTTGACTTCCAGCATGAGTTTCTCAAAATTTAGCAAAACAACCACCAAATTTTATTTGATAAACCTCAAGTACAACATCTTAGCTTACTTACCTCAAGGTTTCAGCTTCTAATTCCTCCTCAAAAGTTGAAAAGAAACTGATTTCTTCACACTGTTCTGCTACCCGAAAACTGTTAAATTCCAGGTTCAACTTTCAGCTTGGGTTCCTCAAAATTTAGCAAAACAACCACCTAATATTTTTTGATAAACCTCAAGTACAACATCTTAGATTACTTACCTCAAAGTCTCAGCTTCTAATTCCTCCTCAAGAGTTGAAAAGAAACTGATTTCTTCACACTGTTCTGCTACCCGAAAACTGTTAAATTCCAGGTTCAACTTTCAGCTTGGGTTCCTCAAAATTTAGCAAAACAACCACCTAATATTTTTTGATAAACCTCAAGTACAACATCTTATATTACTTACCTCAAAGTCTCAGCTTCTAATTCCTCCTCAAGAGTTGAAAAGAAACTGATTTCTTCACACTGTTCTGCTACCCGAAAACTGTTAAATTCCAGGTTCAACTTTCAGCTTGGGTTCCTCAAAATTTAGCAAAACAACCACCTAATATTTTTTTATAAACCTCAAGTAAAACATCTTAGATTACTTACCTCAGAGTTTCAGCTTCTAATTCCTCCTCAAGAGTTCAAAAGAAACTGATTTCTTCACACTGTTCTGCTGGCCGAAAAACTGGGAACACCTCTCGGTTTTCTTACATTTTCACGACCTTATTCTTCATATTTTCTCACAAAATTTTCCAGACCTAATATTCATTCAATTTCTGAGATTTTGGCTCAAGAATCATCGAATTTGCTCAAGTGGATTGAGAGATATGACTGTTTTAAGTTTATCCACTTCCTAGAGCTTCCAGCTGTCTACTGCAGTCACAAGTGTTGGACAGCTCATCCTTCCACTATAACAAAAAAATCTCCAACGAAAATGTAACTAAAATGGTCAGCTCCTCCTTCTCTCTTTAGACTTTAAGCCCCTTTCAATCCACCTAAATTGTAAAGAAATTTTAACTAAATTAATTAGAAATTACAGCTTTTGTATTCAACACAACATACACCTAATGTGTACCCAACTTGCTCATGACCTTAACTTACTTCAACTCAACTTTTAATATGCTTATCCCAATGCGTAACCTGTCTCCTTATGAAGCTTTGTGTACGTTAATATCCACAACTTAGGAGATTCCCAAATTCTACCACGACATCGTTTAGTGCAACCTATATCAATTTGCATATGTCAAAACATCATATATGAGCACAATATGAACAAAAGAGAGTTTAGGGCTTACAGATGATGCACCAGAAGTTGTTTCTGGTAGACTTTCTATTTGTGGTAAACTTGCACATGTGTTATTAGATCCAGGAGCTACACATTCTTTTATCTCTTGTATGTTTGCTACTAATATTGAGGGGGAATTAGAACCTCTATCTGAAGAACTGTGCATATATACTCCTATTGGTGCTATGTTGATAGTCCGTAGCTTCTATAGGAATTGTATGGTAGAAGTAGATGGTATGACTATGACAGCCGAACTGATTCCCTTAGATCTTCAAGAGTTCGATGTTATCTTGGGGATGGATTTCTTGTCTAGGTATCATGCCTCTATGGATTGTCATAAGAAGGAAGTTGTGTTCAGAAAGCCAGGCGACATTGAAGTCATGTTTAAGGGCTATAGGAAGATATTGCCTACTTGTATAATATCAACTATTAAAGCTAGAAAATTATTGAATAAAGGTTGTACAGCATATCTCGCATATGTAGTTTGTGCACCGGCGAGTAAATTGATACCTGAGGACATTCTAGTAGTATGTGAGTTTTTAGATGTTTTCCCAGCATATCTCCCGGGTGTTCAACTCGCGTTGTTCCTGTTTCTTCCTCCTTTGCTGCCTACGGCGCCGGTGGAAGGTTCTCTCTATCTCAGGATCTAGCTCAAAGAGATGAGGCTCTTTTTGCATACACTGGATCTACCCTGCAATTTTTGCAAGTGAAATTCTGCCCTCTTGCAATAGAAAGAACAATTGCAACTTTGTCTTACAATTTTTGCTAAAAACAAAATTTTTGTTAAAAACTGTCGTTCCCCGGCAACGACGCCAAAAACTTGATCGGTGGTCACGCAAGCGCACGCGATCGAAGTAATATAAAATGGTATCTGAGTACCAAGTATCGAATCCTACAGGGAACGAAGTAACAAAAATATTGTAAAGCAAAAGTGTAAGAAAAATTGCAAATGGAAAACTAAAATGCAAAAATGATGTTGGGTTGGTGTGTTGGTGAAAAACAAAAATTGCAGAATCTAATTGCAGAATCTATAATGACAATAATTGAAAGAACATAAATTGCCGAATTGAATTGCATAATCTAAATTGGCAATCAGCGAAATAACTGAAAATGCAGAATCTAAAATTGGCAATATTGGAATAACAACTAAAAAAACTTAGAAAATTAAATTGCAAAGGAAATTCTAGATGAAGATGGGGCTCAAGAATGTCATTGCCCTAAGTCGTAATTGCAAGCCAAAATTGCAATTCCAACCTACTCCACACTCAATTGTAAACCAAAATTGCATCTCCTATTTACCTTGAATTTAGGTTTTTAGGAGGCTAAGTGAGAGACCTATATGTCTATAGTCCCTCTATCTTAGATAATTTGGCTCACAATTTTATGGGTCTTGGAGTCCTTAATCCCTATGTCTAGGGTAAGGAATTGGCTTATGTCTAAGCTCTTTTTCTCCACCACTTGTGTGAAATCTGCTTGT
Source organism: Trichosanthes truncata (assembly GCA_033996785.1). Taxonomy (NCBI): domain Eukaryota; kingdom Viridiplantae; phylum Streptophyta; class Magnoliopsida; order Cucurbitales; family Cucurbitaceae; genus Trichosanthes; species Trichosanthes truncata. The sequence continues at coordinate 13,542,346 of MU867261.1, read as the reverse complement.
CACTAACCCCGTCGGTATTAGATCTAAGCTTGAGTTGATACCCTAGTTGATCAATCTAGGATCTCAACGGAATTTTAATCAACACAAGCAAACAATTGAGATGTAGGCTTGGTTTTTATTGAAATTTTGGCTACATTTACTTCTTAGGGAATTCACATCCTTGAACCCCCTAAGAAGCTTTAGTTCATATTAAAAATAAAAATCCTAAAACTAATTATTGAGAAAAAGTTCATAATACAAATGATGTAAATTGAATAATTAAAACAATAAATTATGAGATTGTTTTAGGACAATAATTCAAGAAAAGGATGTTGATGAGAATAAAGGAAATTTTCAAGGGCAATTAAGTAAAATGTCAATCTTCTTCCTCATACTTCTTAGAAAACCTGGACATTTGGAACATCCTTGAAGAAAAACAGAGGTTTACAAATTTGATTCAAAACTTAATCACTCCCAATTATTCCAATCCAATCGACTCAACCTTTACCAACGTTAGGAGAAAGTTAGTCTTAACAACCCAATTGATGCTTGAGTCGGATTGGATAAACTGGAAAATGCCGAAAACAAAAAATTATCACGAAGAATTTCTAAAACAATCTGCAAGGGAATACCGAATTAATCCATGAATTTAATTCCTAATGGAACCTCAACTGGGCACAAGGGATTAACTCCCACCTTTATTCGGCAACACAAGAAGAATTAACAAGTAACAGTAGCCATAGACGCATAACGAAAAATTACAGAAAAAACAGAGGAACGATTTCTATAAAAACCCACCAACTAAACCTTGAATTTAACCCAAGTTTGATTCGAAGGTTCATAAAAAAAAAATCAAGAAGTTCGATACTCTCTGTAATACAAAACTAAAGGAAACTAAACTTGAAATTGAACTCTTCGTTGAAAACCGAAGAAAAACTAAAAACAGAGGTGCAAAAACGTAAAAACCCAAAACAAAAATCTTTCCAATCGCCCAAGGAAATCCGAGATTCTCTTTCGAGCTTCTTCCCCCCTCTTTTGTAGATCTTCTTAGGGTTCAAATCTATCAAAAATCACGCTCCAATCCCATGATTCGTGCGGAAATTATTCTTCCCATATATGGGTTTCGTCATTCACGCGGATATGAAAATTCCATATATTCTCTGCCCAAGATTGCCAAATCGGGTTTAGCAATTTCCCGAATTTCTGCAAAAAGAATCAAATTACTTAGAATTTTCTTCCAATTGCTATCACATTCAATTCTTCCTTAATTTCAAACAATCTTCCACTATTTTCAATTAATCTTAGGACAAACAAGAATTTTTCAAGCGTTTGGGAATTAAACAAGCCTTAATTCTAAGGCTTATCACACCCCCAAACTTAAGATATTGCTTGTCCTCAAGCAATTTTAAAGGTTTATAGTGGAAACAATTAACCATGTTTGACCAACAATTGAATTTTTTAATATGATTAACTTCTCAGAGGATCTTCAAACTCATAATATCTTTGCCCAACTTGCTCAACTTGCTCTTCCTACTTTCTTCATGATTTAACACTTTTTGCCACATCCAATTTAACTTAAACTTCTACTTGTTCAGGTAGATTTCACTAAGTTGTCCTAGCAAAAGATTTCAAATTGCTCTAATTTCTTCTCTCCCCCCAAACTTATTTCATGCTGTCATACAAATTTTTATTTTTATTTTTTTTTAAGAAGTATTTCAGTCAATTGTGCCTTCGTTTCAACTTACTAACGCTTTGTGGCGGAAGTAGCTGACTACGAGCACACATCACCTAATACAACTATACCCGTTTTCTTATTGAACCGTTCATGCAAAGCAAATCATGGGTGTCATGACTTACCCTGATTACTTGGTTAAGTTTTGAAAAGAGGGGTAATTTTATTTATTTATTATTTATTTATTTTTTTTCGAGACAGCACATTTTCACACAAGAACATAATTGTTTCCCTCCCCCAAACTTAAACTGGTCGATGTCCTCATTGACACTTGAATTATGGGGAGATGTAGGGGACTTAGAAGAACTTAGTGTTTCTATCTGAAGTATGTATTAATTTAAGCTTAACTGGATGTGATCAAAAGTGTTAACTAAATGCAAAAGTAGTATTAACCTAGTCGAACAGGTTGGTGGGAGATATTTAATGAAAATGGGTGTTCCTACCTCATCATCGAAGTTTTTTTTTTTTTTTTTTTTTTTTTTTTTTTTTTTTTTTTTAAATTTTGTTCAACAACTACTGAAAATGATTGAAATAACAATTCTTGAAATTTGATATTGAAAAAGAGACTAAGAATGATAAGGTTAACTAATCCTATAGTGACAATCTAGAAAAGAACACAAGTTAACAACATAACGTGATCCAAAAATAAAGAGTTCAAAAATGAAATTTCAGCAAAAATTCAAAGTTCAATAACGTAAAAGGGTGTTTGAGAGAACTCCCCTAAAAAGAAGAAGATTGATTGTCATGATGAGACTCTGGTGGATGTGCAAGTAGTATGTTTGGAAATTCTGGGAACATTGGACCCTTCCCCTTTGTGAGTGTGGCCAATGTTTGCTGGAGGGCTTCACATACCCCCAATAAGCTTGAAATTGTTCGTGAATCTTCTTTTGGTGGTTAGTGAGAATTGCCAAATCAGATTGCAGAATTGGCGATTCTGCAATTCCTTCTGCACCTTTTTCAGCACCCTTTTCTTGACATATTTCCACGTGAAGCCTCATGACTTTCCTTTTATTGTGACTCATCAGTCCCTTGACACCAGCAGCATCCCATGGCCTTATGTTTGCACTTGGTCTGATTACCTTAAGGCCAGCCTTCTTGCACAACTTTGTGATCAAAGCTCCAAAGAAAATTTTACCCGCCTTCTTATTTCGTTCAACCACCATCTCATGCTTGATCAATCTACCCACATTGATCTCATAACCCTTGTATATGCTGTAAAGGAGCATAATATGGTCTTGAGAAATAGTGGAGGCGTGGGTAGTGGGTAAAATCCTATTCTTGATGAAGTTTAACCATATCGAAGGCTCATCTTTCATAACCCCTGCAAGCAAATGTCGTTTCCCTTTATGTGCTATTTGCCATTGGACACCTGGGTGTGCAAGCATTTTCAAGGCTTCTTCCATCTGCTTTTTGGTTGGGTTTTCGATGGCTGCATTTCCTGAAGGATTTCTCAAGGACTTGAGCTTGTAAGTGTCATTAATGCTCTTGGCCGAGTAGTCCACCCTCTGGTTTTGAATCATGAGTTCATTTTTGCCTTCATTTCCTAAGTGTGCATAGAACTCGATCACCAAGTTGTCATCCGCTGGTTTCGGATGCTTGCATAACCTTTCCCATCCATATTGCTCAATCTTTGATGTTATGAATTTTGGCACATTTGTGGTGAAACCTTTATCTACTATTAATCCCATCTTTTTCAAATTTTTTCTTCTCTCCTTCACATCAATCATCTCTTCTTCTTCACTTTCTTCATCATCTTCTTCTTCTTCTGTCTCTCACTTGCTTCATCTTCTTCCTCATCTTCTTTTTCTTCTAAATTCATTTTTTTACTTTCCCTTTGTTCTAATTCTTGTCCTTCCTCTGTATTATCTTCATGTTCTGCCTTCCCCTGCTCGGAATCATGCCTCATCTCAGATGATGAGGTGCTAGAGGCCCGAATTCCTCTAGACTCCACAGTAAATAGTTTTTCAAAAGAGTCAGGGGATGATATTGCTTTTGTTGTTCTTCCCACGCTTGGCTAGGACCTCCAATGTCAAAAACATCTTCTCCATGTTCTGCTTCTGGTTCAGACCATCTTGAAGGTCTTTTTGTACTTAATCCGGCTGCTATGTGTGCCTCTTGGAAGGATGAGGCTAAGGTTTGAGCGTGGACAATTGCTTCCCTCACCCAATCTTCCTTTTCAGAATGCTTCTTTTCCGATTGCTGTTGTTTGGGTGGTGGCATTTGTTCCACATCCCTCCCTATGGAGCTTCTTGGTTTTGGTTGGCCTTCCCCTGTTTTCCTTATTCCTTTAAATCGATGAGGGGTCACTATGGCTTTTCGCGCAAGAAGCTTCTGATTTGCAGGTTGTCTTGCTGTAGGAGGCACAATTTTTACTTCCTCTTTTTCCTTTTCTGCTTTTTCAGATTGCTTTACCGCAACCATGGGGGTTTCGGCTTTTTCCCTTTTTGCCTCACGCTTGAGTCCCTTGATGAGGGTGTCAATTTCTTTCTCCCTTTTCAATTCTCTCCGATTTGCATGGATTTGGAGAATCATCTCTTTCCATTCCGGGGTTCCCCTCTTTGGTTCTGTTGGTGGGTTAGAAGAAGAAGCCGAGAGTGGCATTATCATTTGAAGTGGTTTCTCCATCTCCATCAATTGCTCGAATCGTTCGTCCGCTACCCGCTGCCATTCCCTTCGCCATTCCTCAGTTCCTACTTCTGGTGCAAGATCGATAAAAGAGTGGGAGTCTTGCTGCTGTCCTTTAGATTTCTCGTTATCGGAGGAAGGCATTTTGGGCTCTGGGGGTTCGGGTAGTGATTTAGGGCTTGAAGGTAGGGGCCTTGAGGGTTCGGTGAGGGCTTCACTCTTTGTCACTGGTGTCTTTCTTGGCCGGCGGCGATATGTGCTCATCGAAGGTTGCATGTTGAAGGAGGCGAGGGGTTCGGTCGAAGGAGGAAAAAGATGAAGTGGTTGGGGGAAAATTTACTAATTGGCTTAACTTCCCTTCTTTGTTTTATTCGAAATGAAAGAGGAAAATAATTTTAAAATGGGCAACGGTTGGGTTTCATTTAATTGATTCCCTTCCTTATTTGCCCCTAAAAAGATTTCCTTCCTTATTCACTTCCTCCTTTCCTTTTACGAGAACGCACGAGGATTGCAAAATCGCAAGTTGCAATTTCTCTTTGCCATTTGCGTGAGATATATTGCAAAATCGAGATTGCCAATTCGAATTTGCAATTTTTTCTTTGCCAGCTTCACAATCATTGCCAATTTGCGATTGCCGATTCGGGGTCCAGCAATTTTTACCTGCATTGTTTGCAACTTGCAATTTGCACTTTTTGAATTCTTATTCCTTTGGATGTTTTGGATGTTCTTTCATTGTCTTCCTGTGACTAAAAGTAGCAGATTAAAAAGTTCACACACTATATATATTTTCTTTTTCTTTTTCTATATATATATATATATATATATATATATATATATATATATATATATATATATATATATATATATATATATATATATATATATATATATATATGTTTTATTAAATAAATCAAGAAAAACAGCTATGTACATCTAACCTGGTGGTCTTTCACTTTTCCTCTAGCAATGAGATGACAACTTTGTGTCGGTTCAAATCGTCTCCCCTGTACGGCTTGACTCTTTGACCATTGACCTTGAAGATATTTCCCTTGTCATCTCTTAGCTCAACTGCACCATGCTCGTAAACCTTTTGAATAACAAATGGTCCGGACCAACGTGATTTAAGTTTTCCTGGGAATAACTTTAATCTTGAATTGAACAATAGGACTTGTTGTCCTTGTTCCAGCTCTTTTCTTCGGATCCTTTGATCATGCCATTTCTTCATTTTTTCTTTGTAAATTTTAGCATTCTCATAGGACGCATGTCGGAGTTCTTCGAGTTCATTCAATTGCAGTTTTCTCCTTTCTCCAGCTTGATCCATGTTGAGGTTTAGCTTTTTTATGGCCCAAAAAGCCTTGTGTTCGAGTTCAAGTGGTAAATGGCATGCCTTCCCAAATATGATTCTGTATGGTGACATTCCTAGAGGTGCCTTGAAGGCAGTCCTGTGTGCCCATAATGCCTCGTCCAATCTTATCGACCAATCTTTTCTGGAAGGATCAACTGTTTTTTCTAATATCGCCTAGATTTCTCTATTTGAGAGTTCAGCCTGTCCATTGGTCTGTGGATGATATGCAGTTGCCACTTTATGTTTCACATTGTATTTTGCAAGCAGGCTGGCCATTATTCTGTTGATGAAATGTGTGCCTTCATCACTGATCAACATTCTCGGTGTTCCATATCTTGTAAAGATATTTTTTAGAAGAAACTTTTTGACCACCTTGGCATCATTTGTAGCTGTAGCCACTGCTTCTATCCATTTGGATACATAATCTACCGCCAACAAAATGTAATGGTGGCCAAAGGATGGAGGAAATGGTCCCATGAAGTCGATTCCCCAAACATCGAAAATTTCCACTTCTAGCATATATTTCATCGGCATTTCATCTCGTGTTGTCAAGTTTCCTGTCCTTTGACACTTGTCGCAACCTTTTGCAAAAATTTGAGCATCCTTAAACAAGGTGGGCCAGAAATATCCACTTTGCAAAACTTTTGCTGCTGTCTTGGTTCCTGCAAAGTGACCTCCATATGGAGCCATGTGACATGCTTCTAAAATTTTTCTCATCTCATCTTCAGCAACGCATCTTCTCCATACCTGATCTGGACTTAATTTATATAGGTAGGGCTCATCCCAATAGTAATACTTCATATCATGAAAGAATTTCTTTAACTGATAAGAAGTTGCTTCTGGGGGTGTCACTCCATTGACCAAATAATTTGCAATATCTGCATACCATGGATCTGGTCCAATCTCCACAGCTAACAACTGTTCATCAGCAAATACATCCTTTATTTCTGTCTTGTCTTTCTTCTGAATAATTGTTTCTAGCCTGGACAAGTGATCTGCCACTTGGTTTTCTGTGCCCTTCCTATCTTGGATTTCTATATCAAACTCTTGTAATAATAATATCCATCTGATTAGTCGTGGTTTTGCCTCCTTCTTTGAAGTAGATACTTCAAGGCGGAATGATCGGTATGAACTATCACCTTGGTACCTACCAAGTAAGATCGAAATTTGTCGAATGCAAAAACTACGACCAGCAATTCCTTCTCAGTAGTGGTGTAATTAATTTGTGCTTCATTCATTGTCCTACTGGCACAATAGATTGGATGAATTATTTTGTCTCATCGCTGTGCCAGTACCGCACCTACTGCGAAATCACTTGCATCGCACATTAACTCAAAAGGTTGTGACCAGTCTGGTTCTATTATCATTGGAGCAGAACTTAATGCATCTTTCAACTTGTTGAAAGCTTCCATGCATTCTTGATCAAATAAGAACCTTCGGTCATGTTCTAGCAACCTACATAAGGGTTTTGATATTTGTGAGAAGTTCTTGATGAATCTTCGGTAAAACCCTGCATGTCCAAGGAAACTACGAATATCTTTCACAGTTTTTGGTGGGGGTAATTTTGCAATTAACTCCACCTTGGCTCTATCCACTTCTATTCCTTTCCTTGATATTTTATGACCTAGCACAATTCCTTCTTGCACCATAAAATGGCATTTTTCCCAGTTTAGCACTAGGTTTGTTTCTTCACATCGAATCAACACATGTTCTAAGTTATCCAAGCATTCTTGATAAGTTTCGCCAAACACCGAGAAATCGTCCATGAAGATTTCTACTGTTCGTTCGACCATGTCTGAAAATATTGCCATCATGCATCGCTGGAAGGTTGCAGGTGCATTACATAATCCAAATGGCATCCTTCGGAATGCAAACGTTCCATATGGGCAAGTGAATGTTGTTTTATCTTGATCTTCTGGAGCGATCGTAATCTGGTTGTAATCAGAATACCCATCCAAGAAACAGTAATATTCCTTTCCTGCAAGTCTGTCCAGCATTTGATCTATGAATGGTAGAGGGAAATGATCCTTTTTGGTGGCCTTATTCAAACGTCTATAGTCCATACAGACTCGCCATCCTGTTACCGTTCGAGTGGGGATTAATTCGTTCTTCTCATTTTCTACTACTGTCATCCCGCCTCGTTTGGGTACACATTGGACTGGACTCACCCATCTACTATCGGAGATAGGGTATATGACTCCCGCGTTAATCCACTTTATGATCTCATTCCGTACTACTTCTTTCATTGCCGGATTCAATCGTCTTTGACTTTCCACTGAATGCTTTGCTCCTTCTTCTAGGTTGATTCTATGCATGCAGAAGGAAAGACTAATTCCATGGATGTCTGCAATGGACCATCCAATTGCTTGCTTGTGTCGTGCAAGTACCTGTGTCAAAGAAATTTCATCCTCGTGAGACAAAGTGGCAGAAATAATTGCTGGAAGGGTCTTATCTTTTCCCAAAAAGATATATTTTAGATGTGGTGGTAATGGCTTTAGCTCCAATTTAGGTGGTTCCAGAATGGATGGTTTGATCGGTGCTGCTTTATCTCAGTCCATCCTTAATGGACTTATTTCTTTCACGAATGCTGTTGGTTCAATTGACCATTCTTTTTCTTTTTCAGACTATTCTTCTTCTAGGTATTCTTGTGGTTCATGAAATTGCAATGCTTCTACAACGTCTACTTTTAAGCAATCCTCCATGTCCCCAGGGTACTTTAATGCATTTAGTACGTTGAAAGTGATTTGTTGGTCATGCACTCGCATTGTAAGTTCCCCTTTCTGGACATCTATTAAGGTTCTCCCAGTGGCCAAAAATGGTAGTCCTAAGATGATTGGAACGTTTCGGTCTGCTTCACAATCCAAAATTATGAAATCTGCAGGGAATACAAACTTATCAACCTTGACCAGGACGTCTTCTATTTTACCAATAGGGCGTGCAATTGATCTATCTGCTAATTGCAGGGTCATTGTTGTTGGGCGAGCTTCACCTATGCCCAATTGTTTGAAAGCAGATAAGGGCATTAGGCTAATGCTTGCTCCCAGATCACACAAGGCTTGCCCGACGTCCGTTTCTCCAATCATGCATGGGATTGTAAAGCTGCCAGGATCCTTTAACTTGGGAGGTACCTTGCTTGTTAGCAATGCACTGCAATTTTCTGTCAGTGCCACTGTTTCAAATTCTCCCAATTTCCTTTTCTTTGTCAAGATGTCCTTGAGAAATTTAACATAATTTGGCATTTGCTCAAGTGCTTCCACTAATGGAATATTGATGTGGAGCTGCTTGAGAATATCCAAAAATTTGTTAAATTGGGCATCTTGATTCTTCTTTTTGAGTCTTTGAGGAAATGGGGGTGGTGGTCTATAAACTGGTTCAGGGTCCCTTGTTTCAGATGCTTTGGTTGTGACCTTGGTTTGTTGATTTTTTTGTTCTTCTGCACTGATCTTCTCTTTTTCTTGATTTTCTCCTTCTGCAATTTCTTTCTCATCTTTTGCAATTTTATTGGAAATTACTTCTTCCACTTCTTGTAGCATCTTTGGTCCTTCATAGTTAAGCCCACTGCGTAAAGTAATTGCCTTGCAGTGTTCCTTCCCTTCTCTTTGAGGGTTCTCAGTGGTGCTTGGAAAGGTCCCTTGAGGTCGATTTTTCAATTCATTGGCCAACTGCCCCACCTGCATTTCTAAACTTCGTAGTGAAGCTGCCTGACTTTGAATAATGGCATCGTTCTTTGCCATGTTTGCTTCATTTTTAGCCATGTATTCTCTCATCAAGGCTTCTAATGATGAATTGTGTACTGCAGGTTGAGCTTGTGGTTGTGTCACATTCTTGGGCACAAAAGTTTGCTGTTGTGAATTGTTGAATCCTGGTGGTCCTCCTTGCTTTCCATATGAATTGGCATTCACTATGTTTGCACCTTGTCCTCCCCATGAGAAATTGGGATGCTGCCTCCATCCAGGGTTGTAGGTATTAGAATAAGGGTTTGTCCTGGGTTGTCCTACAAAACAAACAGAAGTCGGATTGTAAGGGCAATTTTCAGCAATATGATTATCATTGCAATAAATACAAGGTGGAGTAGAAATTTGATTAATGGAAGCTATTGGGGCCTGGTTCCCCAAAGTTAAGGATTTTAAGGTGTTGTTCATTGTCGAAATTTGTGCACTCAAAGCTGCAATTGCATCTACTTCGTGCATTCATGCAACATTTCGAGTGTTGCTTGGCTCTTCTTTTCCCCATTGGCTATTGTTGGACACCATAGCATCCAAGATTTCATTTTCCTCGTTCACTATTTTCTTGAGTAGGGATCCGTTGGCGGATGCATTGACTAGAATCTTCGAAGCTTGTGTTAGACCATTGTAGAAGTGCTCGATCAACAGGCACGCTGGCAATCCGTGGTGTGGACATTTTCTCACCAGCTTTTTAAAACGTTCCCATGCAGCATCTACTCCTTCATTTATTCCTTGCCTGAAGGTGATGATTTCCCCTCTAATTTGTGCATTCTTTGTCGGTGGGAAATACTTCAGAAGGAACTTTTCTGCAAGTTCGTCCCAGGTTGTGATCGAGTTTGGGGGAAATGAGTCAAACCATGCCTCTGCATTTCCCTGTAAATAAAAAGGGAACAATTTTAGCCTCAATGTGTCATTAGAAACTCCCGTCAATTTGAATGAATTGCAGATTCTCAGAAAAGTCTTTATGTGCTTGTGTGGATCTTCATTCGGCAATCCAGCAAATTGTCCTATCGTATTCAACATCTGGAACATCACGGGCTTCAGTTCAAAATGATTTGCTTCTATGATTGGTTCTGCAATCCCGGTGTTCAGATTTTGGAATGTAGCAGCTGCATAATCCCTGATAGCTCTGTTCCTTTCTTCTGCAATAAATATGGGATTCTGCATAAGATTTGCTTGCTGCTGAGCATTGTTGTTCATTCCATTATTTTGGCCCTCATTGCCAAGTGGATTAACTCGAGGTCCATCTTCCGGTCGATCCATGAGTGGTTCCTGCAACCAAGTTTCCACAAATTCTCCCGGGTGTTCAACTCGCGTTGTTCCTGTTTCTTCCTCCTTTGCTGCCTACGGCACCGGTGGAAGGTTCTCTCTATCTCAGGATCTAGCTCAAAGAGATGAGGCTCTTTTTGCATACACTGGATCTACCCTGCAATTTTTGCAAGTGAAATTCTGCCCTCCTGCAATAGAAAGAACAATTGCAACTTTGTCTTACAATTTTTGCTAAAAACAAAATTTTTGTTAAAAACTGTCGTTCTCCGGCAACGACGCCAAAAACTTGATCGGTGGTCACGCAAGAGCACGCGATCGAAGTAATATAAAATGGTATCTGAGTACCAAGTATCGAATCCTACAGGGAACGAAGTAACAAAAATATTGTAAAGCAAAAGTGTAAGAAAAATTGCAAATGGAAAACTAAAATGCAAAAATGATGTTGGGTTGGTGTGTTGGTGAAAAACAAAAATTGCAGAATCTAATTGCAGAATCTATAATGACAATAATTGAAAGAACATAAATTGCCGAATTGAATTGCATAATCTAAATTGGCAATCAGCGAAATAACTGAAAATGCAGAATCTAAAATTGGCAATATTGGAATAACAACTAAAAAAACTTAGAAAATTAAATTGCAAAGGGAATTCTAGATGAAGATGGGGCTCAAGAATGTCATTGCCCTAAGTCGTAATTGCAAGCCAAAATTGCAATTCCAACCTACTCCACACTCAATTGTAAACCAAAATTGCATCTCCTATTTACCTTGAATTTAGGTTTTTAGGAGGCTAAGTGAGAGACCTATATGTCTATAGTCCCTCTATCTTAGATAATTTGGCTCACAATTTTATGGGTCTTGGAGTCCTTAATCCCTATGTCTAGGGTAAGGAATTGGCTTATGTCTAAGCTTTTTTTCTCCATCACTTGTGTGAAATCTGCTTGTCACTAACCCCGTCGGTATTAGATCTAAGCTTGAGTTGATACCCTAGTTGATCAATCTAGGATCTCAACGGAATTTTAATCAACACAAGCAAACAATTGAGATGTAGGCTTGGTTTTTATTGAAATTTTGGCTACATTTACTTCTTAGGGAATTCACATCCTTGAACCCCCTAAGAAGCTTTAGTTCATATTAAAAATAAAAATCCTAAAACTAATTATTGAGAAAAAGTTCATAATACAAATGATGTAAATTGAATAATTAAAACAATAAATTATGAGATTGTTTTAGGACAATAATTCAAGAAAAGAATGTTGATGAGAATAAAGGAAATTTTCAAGGGCAATTAAGTAAAATGTCAATCTTCTTCCTCATACTTCTTAGAAAACCTGGACATTTGGAACATCCTTGAAGAAAAACAGAGGTTTACAAATTTGATTCAAAACTTAATCACTCCCAATTATTCCAATCCAATCGACTCAACCTTTACCAACGTTAGGAGAAAGTTAGTCTTAACAACCCAATTGATGCTTGAGTCGGATTGGATAAACTGGAAAATGCCGAAAACAAAAAATTATCACGAAGAATTTCTAAAACAATCTGCAAGGGAATACCGAATTAATCCATGAATTTAATTCCTAATGGAACCTCAACTGGGCACAAGGGATTAACTCCCACCTTTATTCGGCAACACAAGAAGAATTAACAAGCAACAGTAGCCATAGATGCATAACGAAAAATTACAGAAAAAATAGAGGAACGATTTCTATAAAAACCCACCAACTAAACCTTGAATTTAACCCAAGTTTGATTCGAAGGTTCATAAAAAAAAAAATCAAGAAGTTCGATACTCTCTGTAATACAAAACTAAAGGAAACTAAACTTGAAATTGAACTCTTCGTTGAAAACCGAAGAAAAACTAAAAACAGAGGTGCAAAAACGTAAAAACCCAAAACAAAAATCTTTCCAATCGCCCAAGGAAATCCGAGATTCTCTTTCAAGCTTCTTCCCCCCTCTTTTGTAGATCTTCTTAGGGTTCAAATCTGTCAAAAATCACGCTCCAATCCCATGATTCGTGCTGAAATTATTCTTCCCATATATGGGTTTCGTCATTCACGCGGATATGAAAATTCCATATATTCTCTGCCCAGGATTGCCAAATCGGGTTTAGCAATCTGATTTAGCAATTTCCCGAATTTCTGCAAAAAGAATCAAATTACTTAGAATTTTCTTCCAATTGCTATCACATTCAATTCTTCCTTAATTTCAAACAATCTTCCACTATTTTCAATTAATCTTACGACAAACAAGAAATTTTCAAGCGTTTGGGAATTAAACAAGCCTTAATTCTAAGGCTTATCAATGCTCCACAAATGCTCTCAATTGCTCCCTAAACCCTCAATTTTACTTTGGAATCGAGAATAGGGCTGAAACTCTTAGATTGGCCTCCCAAAACGACACAAAAAATGATGTTTATATAAGAAATCTCGAGGTAGTGTTGAGACGCTATAAGTAGCGTCTCAACGCTACAAGAAAAAATGGGGCGCACATGTTTTTGAGCAAAAACAACGTTTTTGCATTTTCCGTAGCGTCGAGATCTACTTTGCAGACAGACTGGCCATTTTTGCCATACCTCTTTTCTCGGGTGTCCGAATGACCTCCGATTTGATGCGTTGGAACCGTGATTCGATGTAGAATCTCCTAGAATGTGTCTTATGCTCAAATAACATCTTTAATCTTCTTGAATTTTTAATTAAGCTTCAAAAGGCTCTAATATCCACTAAAATACTCCAAAACACTCGATTTTGCTCCTCACGCTCGGTTTCTACAAAATTAAGAGAACTAGCCATAAAAGCTCACAAAATAATCACAAAACTAGCATAAATAATAGGAAATAAGATAACATAATTACATGCTATCAGTAACTACAAAATTATCCAATTTTTCAAACACCTGTTAGACAATACAAACACAATTCTAAAGCCAAGTAACCATATAACGCACAAACTCCACCCCTCCTAAACATCACAACAACCCCATACTCCAGCACGAATAGAATCTCATCAACTCCACGTAAATACTCAAATAGGAAGAAGAGAAAGTTTCTAAAAACATGCGAAACATTTGCTTTATAAACTAAGTTCTACCAAAAGAGCCTTTCTTCAACTTCAAAGCAAAGAGAGACATAAAGAATAAAGAGTAAAAGGTATAAGCCTTTACACAACATGGGTTCAAAATCAACTAAGGACTTAACTACTCTTTTCAATGAAAACTTCTACTAGAAAGCTAAAGTCTTGCTAATGGTCTCTTCCAACGCCTCCTCCTCACCACCAAGCTCATAGAAACCTTAGTCACCTGCAAATTGTTGGTTTGGGGGGGAGGTGGAGAGTTAGTACAAACGTACTCAATAAGTAGCTCACACCTGGTGACCCACCAAACATCAAACAAACAAACATCATGTTGTTCACACGCACCCAAACATGCTTATCAACATTAATAACACAAGTCTCATGCTCAACTTACACAACAAGTAAAGTAAACATGAAACTCACATAACACATGAATTCTACATCCTACCATGCACACTCATGCTACACGAGCTCACACAATACTTATAATTTAGTTATCACAAAACTTCCTGAGACTGATTCCATTGAGACTCGTTGATCCCCATTGATTTTATCCAGGGCCGCCGACATTCTCTGGCGGCCCCAATTAATTTTATCCAGGGCCATTGGCGCTCTTTGCCCACCCCAATTCATTTTATCCAGGGCCACTAATGCTCTATGTCGGCTCCAGCTGATTCCATCAAGGGTCATCGACATTCTCGAGAATCTCCAATACTTGCCTATTTAAACTCAACGCATCGATCCTAACTATATTAAACTAGGCCATTGATGCTACTCCTAAATTCATGGATGACATACCACCCCTCGACCATTTTTACTCGAGGCACCTGGTATTCATCCAATTTTTCTTTATCACATCTAAGGTCCTCTGACCTCCCACATAATCTCACTAGAATGCATGTTTCTTAGGCATACTCCTAGACCATGCTTTATGCCCCAACAAACAACCCATTCACAGCACACATATTGTGCATAAACAAACAATCAAAAAATCTAGCATGCCAACATCACATAAACTTCACAAGTCCACACCCAAGAATGCTCATCAAAAGATACATTAAGACATAGAATATATAGAGATATATAAATAACAAAATTAAAGCATATAACATACTCTACAATGTCAAATAGACTTATCAGGCAGAACTCTACTTACCTATGGCACTCCTAAACTTATCCCAAGAGTGTTCAAAGGAGCTTTTTTTATCCAAAACTTCCTTTGAACTCAACCAAGCACTCCAAAACAAATCCACAACTAACAGTAGGAATCCCAAGGGTTAGAATTAAACTTACAACACTTAAAACAAGCTTTAAAAGGCATAAACAATGTCTCACTACTTGATCCTTATCCAAAAGGACTAGGGTACTTGCTGGAAGGATTTGAACTACAAACCAAGAGCATTCAAGGGTTACAAACCGATCTAAAGTAGTTTAATTCAGTTTGATAAGGCTTGAAAAAAACTTTACTACCTTAAACTTACCTAAAATTGCCTTTAAACACTTGCTGGTTCAAGTTCAAAAGTGTTCGAACTGATTTGAAACTGCAATTAGAACACTTCTAAAGTTTGATACTGAACTACGACATTTAAAAGGTATCCAAAAAGAATTTAGAACGATCTTTACCCAATTATTTTCACTCAAACGATTCAAAACGTTGCTGAAAAGTATTCTAAGGGACTCCGAATTAGTTCGAACTACAAAGAAGATACCTCCAAAGGTTAGAAACCAAACCACAACACTTTAACTGATTTGTGATAGCACTAATTTAGTGCTATATTTATGCCTTAATTTAGCTAGTTTTATTCAATAATTGTGAGCTTTTACGTTGATTTTAGGAATTCGAGCAATTGAGAATGAAATTATGAATTTTGGAGCAAAATGGTGAATATTTAGCTTAATTAGAGCGTTCGGAGGAGCTAAGGACAAGATGAGAAAGTGCACAAGCTGTTGGGGCCGAGAGGACAACATTGTAACCCTTGAAAGAGCATTGCAATGCTCAAATTTAGTGTGCAAACTTGAAAGTTAGCTTTGCAATGCTGCCCTATGGCTTGCAACGCTAGAAAGGCGATGGGATGTAGAGCTCCATTTGAAGAGTTAGCGTTGCAACGTTGTAGATGTGCAATTGAAGAAACGCCGCCATTTTAGACAGTGTTGCAATGCTGTCGCGATGCAGCTCTTTATATTCACCATTTTCTTTCTGAATTAGGGGAGGCCATTTAGGGTTTTAGACCCCTATTTTCAATTTCCTATCCTTTTAGGACTTGTAGATATTGATTGGAGGTGTTCGGGAGTGGAGTTTGAGGCTCAGGAGCTCAGTTTTCAAGGTGGAGTCATGTTTTCGGCCTCGATGTGTCTATTATATGTTTTCTTCCCTCTTTCATGTATCTACTTGCTATTAAATAGAGGATTATGTGCTGTTATTTGACAAAGTTGGGCTAATTTTTATTTAGGGAATTAGAGCATAATTAGGTTTGCATTTATGTTGTAATTGAGACTTTAGCCATTTAATTTAATTGTTATATTTCATTTAGTTGGATTGTGTTTAATGCTCTATATTAATTGGCCACCAATAAGCCAAATTAGTCCTAAATTGAGCTCGACAAAGGATGTTTAGGGTAGATGTAGTCTAATTAACGCCCCTAGATTGCCGAAGTGGCATAGGAACAACAATCGAAGGGTGAGGCTTAATATGAGTGGGCTTGATCTTAATTAACTAATCACTTAACGCCAAGGACATTTAGGCAAGCGATTAGTTAAGCATGTTTGATTGAGACCGACAGGAGATTTTGATCGGGTTAGCTCTAGGTCTATGAAATTGACAAGGCGTAATTAAATGGCAGGTTAAAATTCACATAAAAGAAAACTAGGAGTGCTCGATTCCCCTAAATTTCCCTTAATTGGTATCTCTCTATCTTTAATTTCTTTTTAGTTAAGTTTATTTTTTTTCAAGCATCTTTCTTTAGCTGTTTCTCTAAATAATTCCAATTTCGACTATTATCGATAACTAATTAACTAAAAAGAACTTCAATCTCACTTCCCTTGGGACACGATACTCGGTACTCTTGTGCCATTCTATTATTACTTCGATCACGTGCGCTTGCGTGTATAACCTCGATCAAGTTTTTGGCATTGTTGCTGGGGAAGCAACGACATTCTATTTAGTTAGTTAATATTGAGAAGAAATTAAGAGGAGTTAGTTTAGGGGTTTTTGTATATATTTTGTACATATTTTTGTTCGTTGTTTTTCAGTTGCTTTTTTTCTCTTTTGTGTTTATTTTTTAGTTTTGTTTGGTTTGTTTTTCTGAGGAGGCTGATTTATTATATGCGTAGTGATAAGGAGGGTAATCTTTTTCTTTTAGATTTAGAAATTGACAGAACTTGTAGGAGGATAGTAATAGAAATTCTTTTTTTTCTTTTCAATTAATTTCGAAGATGATGTAACATTATTGTTTTCTTTCTCTGTTAAAACAAAACTCGAACAACCACAAACATCTGATCTAAACAAAAAGAAAAAAAATTCAAAATTAATAATAATAGAAAATGTACATATATCTCACTATCTATATTAAAAACTCAACCACATATAGTTGCCATTAGCAATTGCACAACATGTTCACACTTAAATACAATTGTCAGCATAGAATTTTTAAGAAACTATGGTTTCTACAAGGTTAAAAAGATTGGACCTGAGAATAAATTATTCGCATGGCTTTTTGTATATCTGTGAGTAAGAGTACGTTGATACTCTTGTAAGGGTTTTCTTCATACCCTTCTTTTTTTTTTTTCTTATTTTGTTATTATCTTTTTTTTTTTTCGTCAACATGTTGGTTTGTTTTTCTGAGGAGGCTGATTTATTATATGCGTAGTGATAAGGAGGGTAATCTTTTTCCTTTAGATTTAGAAATTGACAGAACTTGTAGGAGGATAAGGGGAGAAGCCCAAATCACTATGGAGGAACTAATGATGAGGAGAGGAAGCCGATTCGTGACTATTTCCAGCCCATATTCTCGATGGACCATTCTAAGATTGTGTATGTGCCTATCCAGGCAAACACTTTCGAGCAAAAGACTAGGCTGATTTAGATGGCGCGGGGCAACTCATTAAGGGGCAAGCTTCAGAAGGCCCACACTCGTATCTCAGATCTTTCCTTGATATCTGCGTAACAATAAAGTTAAATGGGGTTTCTCTAGATGCCATTAGACTAAGACTTTTTTCCTTTTCATTACAGGGTAAAGCAAAGGACTGGCTCGAATCCCTGAAGTCGAGTAGCATATCTTCATGGGATGAGCTAGCTCAAGCCTTCTTTACCAAGTTTTTTCCCCCAGCAAAAACTACGAAGCTGAGAATGGAGATTGGGACATTCTACTAGCTTGATGGAGAATAACTGTATGAAAGTTGGGAGCGTTACAAAAAGATGTTGAGGAAGTGCCCTCAACATGGGTATCCAAACTGGTTACATGTACAATTATTTTATAACAGTTTATCCTCTAGTACTAAAACCATTCTTGATACTAGTGAAAGAGGCACATGCTCTTTTGGAGGAAATGGCTGCAACGAGCTATTAGTGGCTGATAATGCTCATTTATGAGTGTTATTTGGCTCTAAAAACTAAGCTATTTGCTTAGAAAGCGAGTGTCTAATGTTATAGTTCATGTTATTTAGGGAAAATTTAAGTAAGAACAAGTTTTGCATGTGTCTGAAGTTTTGATTTGGTAAAAATAAGTTTTTAGGTGTATTTAGAGTCATTTTTGTTAAGAAAATGTTAATTTTTGTTGGTTTTGTGTAGAGGTTAAAAAAGACCCAAATGCACCCACATTCTAACCACAACTGAGGTAAAAGAAAGATGATGCAAGAGACATGCGATCAGGATGCGCCAGCAATTGAGAGTAGAAGCCAAATTCCAAATGTTGCAAGAAGAACTTAAAATGTGCCCAACTATGCAGCCTCATTTAAACCATTTCGACAACAAACACAATTGTGCTCAACTATGCGGCTGCATCTGGACCTTTTCAGCAGATCCTCTCAGATTCGCGAGATTTGCAGATAAAATTAGATAAAATCAAATATTCTCAATCAAATCTCCGAGGATCAAGAGATATGATTTATCAAGCCTCTCCACATTGATCTCGGCAGCAAACCTTAGGCCTTGAGGTCTATAAAAGGCGGCTCAAGCTTCAATTTCAAGAGAGCTCGAAGTTGGAAATTCTTTTCATCCCAAAATTCTGTCATTTTCTTTTTAGTTTTAGTCGCCACGCCGAGTCTCTCCTAAGCTGTGTTCATATTCCATTTAGACTCTAACTTCGAAAGAAGGAGGAGTAAGTACTTGATTCTCCTGGAAAAAGGTAGAACAAGTTAGAAAGGAAGAACATCTTAGGTTTATTTTGTTTGTAGTTTTTCTATTCAGTTTTGTAAGTTTTTAGGAGTTGTACTTGCTGTTTTACCTTTATTTTCCAGCTTGTAAGTTTCTGTTTTTCATTTGAATTCAAGTAATAGTTTCTTTAATTTAATTTCATTTAGTTCTTCCTTTGTTTTCATACTTCAAAGTGTATACAATTTCATTATTTCAATGAAGTGTGTTATTTCTTATTCTTGTTTCATCTTTATTTTTTGCACTTTAGTTTTCTTTTCGAATAGTAGCTAAACTCCTTGGAGGGGATTCAATGAAGTGGATACCTCAAAAAGGAGATAAGCCCCACCATGTGACTCTACTAACTTTGCTTAACATTTAGCATCGTTTGCTTTTATTGAGTTTAAGTTTCATTGTTAGCTTAAACTGATTACTTAAGTTAGCATAGTTTGTGTGAGATTCAATACTGAAATGGTTGGATCGAGCATGTGTTTTCATAAAAGAAATCTTGGAGAAGAGTCTAGACATAGAACTTCGCCTTTTGTACCTAGACATAGGACAAAAACCTTTAGAATCATTGATTTGTGTTCCTTATTTATCTAAGTTAAAATTAGTCACAGACATATGTGTTTAATTGCTTATTCTTCTAAAAGCACATAGAAAAGGGCAGAATAGGTGTTGAACTCGATTCATGGTGTTATGTGTCGGTTAGTGGCCATCAGACCTATCCACCTCCACATTGAGGACCGTTGTAGGCATATACGAGAGTGACGAGGTAAGTGCGTTAAAAGCTCATATAGCTTCATTAACTAACGCGTTGAATAAACTTTCTACTACAAGAACCACAAAATCAATTGCCTCGCTGTCAACATTGAACTCGAGGGAAGTCAAGGATCAATCTTTTGAGCAATGCCATTACGTGCAAAATAGATGCTATGGATATCAAGGCCTTTAGAACCTGAATCTTCCAAACTACTACCATCCAGATTTGCGTAACCATGAAAACTTCTCTTACGTTAACCAAAAAAATGTTTTCCTGCCACCTGAGTTTGCAGGAACATCGAATCAAGAGAAGAACTCAGGCCTGGATGTGAGGATGGACATGTTCATTAAGAAACAGAAAATAGTGAACTAGCAATTTTAGATGAACATCACATCCCTTACCACTATAGTGAGTGGCCACGACACTGCACTAAAAAATATGGAAGTTCAAATAGGGCAGATAGCTAGTGTAGTCAACACCCTCCAAAAGGATAAATTCCCCAGTGACATTGAGGTAAACCCATGGAAGCAGTGTAAAGGCATAATGCTGAGGAGTGGGACTCAGTTATGAGGGGAGTCAAAGAAGGGCATGGTTGATGATGAGATAAAGAGTCAAGGGGTTGTGGCAGAAAAAACCACACAAGTAATCTTTCTGACCCATCTATTCACTTTAAGTCTGATAATGATTGTTGTGATTCCAGAAAAGAAAAGAAGAATGAATGTGAAAAGAAAAGATTTGAGAAGAAGAATAAAGAAGAAGATGAGAAGATAAGGAAGACCTTTTTGGACTTGATTGTTGAGGAGTCCAAGGAGTTGGCAAGGGATGTTGAGGTACCTAGACCCTAACCAGTTGATAGAGGAGCACACATCAGTCCTAGGAGACATGGACAGTGTGCTACATTTAATTACAGGGAGTTACCTTTTTTCGACCGCTATAAGGATTCTAAATTAGATGAGAAATTTTCTGACTTTTTAAACATGTTTAAAAAACTGCACATTATTATACTTTTTGTAGAAGTGCTTTCCAACATGCCTAATTATGGGAGGTTCATGAAGGAGGTGCTCTCGAAGAAGAGGAGATTCGAGGTGAATGTTGTGCTTAGTCTATTTGAGAAGAGCACATCAATTGTCAAGTAGAATATACCCCTGAAACAAAAGGACCCAGAGAGTATTACTATTCCCAGTCAAATTGGTAGTTTAATGATAGATAGGGCATTATGTGACTTGGTTGCTAGTATTAATCTCATGCCTTATCCTATGTTTGCGAAACTTGGTTTATAGGAAATCCAACCTGGTGATATTACCCTCGAGGTTGCAGATCGTTCGGTGGTTAAACCAAAAGGTATAGTGGAGGATGTGCTAAGGTTAACAAGTTTATTTTTCCTATAGATTTCATCGTCTTAAATCTGGAGGAGGATGAGGAGATACCCATCATCCTAGGAAGGCCATTCTTAGCCACGAGCAGAGCTGAGGTAAGCATGTTCAGAGGTAAGCTAACTCTGTAGGTGGACGATGATAAGGTAATTTTCTATATTTTTGACCTTATCCATGCTTTTGGTACTAAGGATACGAGATTTAGGGATGATTTAGTGGAAGTTGGACCTTCATGGCATAATGTTAGAAATAAGCCTTAGGATGTAGATATGCTGGATGCCCATGATTCTTCTGCTAATATATCTCGTTTTTTTTTTTTTTTTTTTTTGGTTGTGAATTAAGAGTGCAACTCTAGGTCTATAGTGGAGTGAGCTATAGTTAATGAATGAAAATTAATTAATCAAAGAGTTTTGGCCCCGTTTGATAACCATTTGGTTTTTGGTTTTTGGTTTTTGAAAATTAAGCCTATAAATGCCTACTCCCACCTATGAATTTACTTGTTTTGTTATCTCCTTTTTACCTTGTTTTCAAAAATCAAGTCATGTTTTGAAAACTAAAAAAAGTAGTTTCCAAAAACTTGTTTTTGTTTTTAGAATTTGGCTAAGAATTCAAATGTATCCTTAAGGGAGATGAAAACCATTGTAGAGAAATTGGCAGAAAACAAGCTTAATTTTCAAAAACTAAAAACCAAAAACCAAATGGTTATCAAACGGGGCTTTAATTAATTAATTTTGTATCATTGGAGCTTATAATCTGTAGGTCCATAAGGCCCCTTTGCTAGCTCATAGTAACACTAAAAGATCAATTTAGTTGAAAGAAAATTTTGAAATGTTCAAATTAATATTTAAATTGAAGTGTTCAAATTAATATTTAAATTGAAGTGTTCAAATTAATATTTAATATATTAGATAAATGAAATATAAAAGAGGAAAATATATTTATTGTATTTGATACATTAAATATTAAAATTTGAAATGTTCAAATTAATATTTGATTTTAAAGTGTTCAAATTAATATTTAATATATTAGATATATTAAATATAAAAGAGGAAAATATATTTATTGTATTTGATACATTGAATATTAAAATAATTAATGTATATTAGATACATTAAATAAAAGATATTTATAAAATTTGAATAAGATTCAAATAAGTAAATATCGTAGGAGATTTGAATGAGATTTAAATAAATATAATATATATTTTAATAAATTAGATATTCAAATATAATATTTTAATAATGACGAAGATTTTTTCCTTGATCTCTATAAATAGGACCCTTGGGTTGAGCCATTAGACATAACATGCATCTCATCAATAGAGAATTATATAATTCTCTCTAGACCTCTTCCTCTCCAATCCCTTGTAGATTTTCTTTCAAGAGGCTTCCACAAGCCTTGGTCCTATGTTCGAGTCATAGCCAGGAAGACTTTGTGGAGGAGATAAAAATCCGCCAGAGATATCTCCATCATTACTCCAAGTAAGTTTGCTTAATCTTATTTTTAGTTTAATTGTAAATAAAATCAAAGACGGTCCAATGCTTCCGCTACAGAGTGAAACGTTCATTCCTTCAATTGGTATCATAGCAGTCTTTGAATTTTATTTAGAATTAATGTTTTGTATGGTGGGTATTTTAATTTCATATATGTGATATATGTGGTTTGCAAATTGATTGTTTAGGCTATTTGTCATTAGCTTTATTGCTTTGATTAGATCAATTGTAAAACCCAAAAGGGTTAGGATTTGTTGTAATTCTTGAAAAGAAAACCCAAAAGGGTTAGGATTTGTTGTAATTGTTGAAAAGAAAATCCAAAAGGGCTAGGATTTGTTATAATTGTTGAAACGATCCTTCAATTCAAATGTGTCTCTTGAAGCCAGCTGCTGCAATTGAAAATTTAGGATTTCTAAATCCTAAATTTGGAATGGTCCAATCAAGGAAGATATTGAAGACCAAGATATGTCTTGGATTTAAATTATTGTAATTTAAATTGTTTTCAATTTATTAGGTTATGTCAAATATACTGGTTAATTTTGCTAACTTTAATTTAATTATGCATGTGATGTATGTTTTAAATTATTTGATTATTGCATAAAGTATGTCATTTAGATTAAAATCCCACCATAGGTTAAGCATTATCATGCATCTTAATTAATTTTGAATATAATTTTTATATTTAAAAATTTGATTAGGTTGTTTCCTAATAGAATTAAGATTATTTTTTTTAATATAATTGTTATATTGGAAAATTTGATTAGGATGTTTTCTAATAGAATTGAGATATTTTCCTAATAAGTTTATATTTTCCATATCTTTGAATATACTTGTTATATTTGGAAAATTAAATTAGGATATTTTCCTTCATAAATGAAATCTATATTTTCCTAATAGGATTAGGATATTTCCTAATGAGATTAGAATTTCCTCAAAATAAAGATATTTCTAATTCATGCTTTAAATAGTTTAAAATTTGAATTTAATATATCTTTATTTGTTTCTAAGAAGATTAGAATTTAGGATAACCTTTTAATTTAGTTTTAAATGGTTTAAAATGGTAGAATTTCAAGATTATCCATAGTTTAAAATTTGAATTTAATTCATCTTTATTTGTTTCCTAATAAGATTGGATTCTTTTAAAATAAGATGGGATCTTTTAATTTCCTAATAAGATTAGGTCTTCCATAAATAAAGATAATTTAATTCAAAGATAAAATAATTTAAGTTTTGAATTTAATTTATATTTAATTAATTTATTTATTTTAATAGGATTAGAATAAAATATCCATGATGATTTTTTAATTTGTTTTAAAATTTTAAAATGTTAGAATTTTAAGATTATCCAAGTGAATTATGTTTTAATAGGATTAAAAATATTTATTTATAAATTCACTTAGGTTCATTAATCTAGTAATTAATAGTTAATTAAAGATTAATGATTTTTGTTTTTAAAAATAAAAATTGACTATGAGGGAACTCTGTTTATGGAAGGTTCTGTCTATAATGAGGTATATAAGTCGACCAAAAGGGAACACTTCTAACTGAAAACTGATCTGGGAGTTGAATTAGTCAAATTTTATTTTATTTTATTAACATAGTGTGATTAGTTTTTAAATAGTTTAAAACTTGATAATTCACATACAAATCAATCCAACCAACATGAGGGTTATGGAGAATAGATTGAAAACTTAGATAAATGAGATTAGGATAATTTGTCTAAGTAAGAGAAAATCCTATTTCAAAATAGTAAGTGGGAGAAGGATATGTGACAACACATCCTACAGTTTCCATCATTGGTTCACATCGTGAGATTCATGTGGGGCCTCGTGGCGGCTTTTGGACTGTCCCCTTACGAAAGATGTTTGCATGGGTCAATATCATGGTGAACTCCTGAGAAGGATAGGATTGTAGTTTTGTTTCCAATACTTGACCTGCCCTACGACGACACTTGTTGGGATGAAACTACGGGATCTAAAATTATGGGTCACACTTACAAAGGGCTTAATAAGGTTGTTAATAATATCCTTGACCAAACTAATGGTAACTAAATATTATAGGAATAAGCGTTATTCTGGTATAATACTTGGTTGAGAATGTCTCAGTTTAGTGAAGGAACACTTGACCTATCCTACGACGGCACTTGTTCTAACTCACTAAAGTACCATAGCATTAGAAATGATTTATAGGGTTCATTTTTTAAATTATTTTATTTCTATGATAAAATTGAATGGATAATTGTTTAAATAATGCTAAATTATATATTTTATATATTTCAATATTATGTTAGTTTCTCTCATAATTTTTAATTTTATAACTGATAAGTCAAAATTGAGAAAATTTTATTACTTAGAAAAAGTAACATTAACACTATAATGGTGGTGTAAAATATTTATTTGTCTTTATTGAGAAATGTTCTTAAAACCCATTGTCAATGCTAATTGAATTGGTCGTGAAGCACATGATTAATGAATCAAAAGTAAATGAGATAGCTTGTACATATCTCCTAGTTGACATGTTAGATGTCAAGTTTAGAAGATTAAGAAAAAATGACAACAACATATGAGATGTTGAAGTCAATAGAAGCTAAATTTAGATAATTGTCTAAATGATCTCGAATTTAACCATTACAAAAATCCAAGAAAAGAAACCAAATGACTTAAACTATATATAAGGAAATAATTTCTAAATTAGCCAGGACAGTCATAATGAGAGGAATTTTTGAAATACCTCTATGGGAAGAAAAATATAAATGAAAGTACATTTGATTTACTAGATTTTGGTGGAATATAAATAACGCCACCTAGATAGTCAAAATAAGATCTACTATCAAGATTTATTCTTCATTACATTTAATATGTAATTCTTGAAAAATACTTAACATGTAAAATAGTTTCTACAAGTTAGCACCAGGAAGCCCATCTCAGTTAGTGTAGTGGGAGACATTGAGATGTCATTAAATAATAATTGTTACTTAATGCTGAATATGGTGTTTTTAGTAACCATATGAGAAATTCAATTTCTGAAACTTTATTACTAAAAAGTTCATATAGTCTGAATTACTTTGAAGTCTGAAAGTTTATATTTTCAAATTTGTTTGAAAATACATTCAACTAAAAATAAGAACAATTTGTATATGTTAAAATGTTGACGTATACGTGATAGCACTAATTTAGTGCTATATTTATACCTTTATTTAGATAGTTTTGTGGTTTAATTGTGATATTTCACGTGGATTATTTGCTTATTTCAGGAAGCCGAGCAATTCCAAGAGAAATGGATGAAGTTTGAGCTATATGTTGAAGATGGTGCTATTTTAGAGCCATTTGAGGAGCTAAGAGTGGAAGAGATGAAGTGCAAGCTTTTGGGGCCGAGAGAACGGCGTTGCAATGCCTGAAAGAGCGTTGCAACGCCACAAATTCATATGCAAACACAAGAGCTAGCGTTGCAACGCTAGAATCACGCGAGGATGAATTGTTCTGTCCGCAGTGTTGTTACGCTACCTTCATACACGCGAGGAAAACGACATTGTTTTGATAGCGTTGCAAAGCTGTCTATAGCATTGCAACGCTGTCACGACAGCAGCTTTAAGTATTTCGTTTCTTTGTTCGATTTGGGAGAGAACACTTAGGGGTTTAGACCCCTTTGATGGAAACAGAGGAATTTGGGATTGCTGAGGAGCTTTTGGAGGCTATTCGGTGGAGGATCTAGGCTCAGGATCACAGAGATCGAGGCAAAAGTCGTGGATCAACGTGGTTTTCGTTTCTTTATTTTCTTTTTCCATTTATTTACTGTAATTGGGTTATAATGAATGCTATTGGGACTGCCGTGACTATGTTTAGTGGTTGGTCATTTTAGTTTGGGGAATTAATGTAGCTAATGGATCTTTGTAGTAATTGATTGACGTTTATTGATATTGTGTCTCCTTTTAATAGTTTTATGTATTGAGTTCTTAATGCCTTTAACAAAGCAAGGAATAGGGGTTAAATGATCTTTAGTTTAATTGAGCTCGACAGAGTAGTTAAACTTAGAAAAACAATGCATGACAATTAAATTCCGCCTAAGTGACATAGGATAACAGAACTTAATTGAGGCTTAAAATGAAGGTTCGTAGTGTCGGGTGAGGATTAAGTAATGAGCGGACACGAGATTTAATTAATTGCACTCGAGAATAGGATGAGCTTGACAGAGAACTCCTTGGAATTAAACTTCTAGGCCAAGTTAATTAAGTGAGATAACAATATTAATAGCCAAATTAATTAATTATAAGATCCAATTAGTGAAATTAATTCCCTAAACATCTTTAACCTTATTGTTCTAAATTATTGGCTTTCTTGGCATGTTTTTATTTGTTTTGATCACATACTACTCGCTTTATTTCTTTAAACATAATAAATTGCAATTATTTTCGGTAGTCAACCAATCGTAACAATTCCCTATGGATACGATATCTGGTATACTCATACCACTTTATTACTTGGGCCCATGCACTTGCGGTAATGCATAGTTGTGCTTGCATCACATTTTTGGCGCCGTTGCTGAGGAATTGGCATCAGTTTAGTTGATATTGAGAAGAAAGCACTTGATTTTGATTTAGAGGCTTTAATTGTTTGCTTGTTTATTTTTTTTATTTGTGTTGTTTGTTTTTATTTGTATTTGATTTTGTGAGGAGGCCTTTGATGTATGGGAAG
The DNA here is from genome assembly GCA_033996785.1 of Trichosanthes truncata. Classification (NCBI taxonomy): domain Eukaryota; kingdom Viridiplantae; phylum Streptophyta; class Magnoliopsida; order Cucurbitales; family Cucurbitaceae; genus Trichosanthes; species Trichosanthes truncata. Next base: position 13,514,935 of record MU867261.1, on the reverse strand, counting down.
TGATAAGGTGGTTAATCTTTTGCCTTTAGATTAGAAATTGACAGGACGTGTAGGCGTATTCGTAATGAGAAGAAAACCTAAACTGAGATCATGGCCGAGTAAAGAGAAGAGCCGAGGGCTATTCGTGATGATTTCCAGCCGGTCCTTCCCACTGACCCTTCAGGGATAGTGTATACCCCTATCTAGGCAACAAATTTCGAATTAAAGACCGGGCTGATTCAGATGGTTCGGGATTGTTCTTTCAGATGACATCCATCTGAGGATCCTCATTCGCACCTACGCTCTTTCTTAGAGATTTGTGGCACGGTAAAGATGAACGGTGATGTTCCAGATGCTATTTGCTTACGATTATTTCTGTTTTCTTTGTAGGACAAAGCTAAGGATTGGCTTAAGTCACTGAAACTAGGGAGTGTAACTACTTGGGATGAGCTTGATCAAGCTTTCCTGACAAAGTTCTTTCCACGTGCCAAAACCACAAAATTGCGAACATTGATTGGGACCTTCAAACAAGTGGATGGAGAGTAGCTCTACGAGAGCTGGGAGAGATTTAAAGATATGTTGAGAAAGTGCCCTCAACACGGATACCCCGACTGGTTATAGGTACAACTGTTTTATAATGGTTGTACAATGCATACTAAGACTATTTTAGATACCAGTGCAGGCAAAAGCTTTATGGCTAGAACAGTTGGGAGGCACATGCTTTGCTCAAGAAAATGGCCATGACAAGTTATCAGTGGCCATCAGATTGTTCTACACCAAAATCCGCTGCTGGAATTTACGTAATTGATGAGGTAAGTGCTTTAAAAGCACAAGTAGCTTCACTTACTAATGCATTGAATAAGTTGTCTACTGTAGGAGCCACCATCTATTGCCTCACTTGCAGCATTAAGTTCAAAGAGCACGGAGGATTTGTCAATTGAGCAATGCCAGTACATTCAGAATCAGAACCGTGGATATGGTTTTTAGGGGAATCAGAATCTTCCCAATTATTATCACCCAGGTTTGCAAAACCATGAAAAATTTTCTTATTCTAACACTAAAAACGTTTTGCAACCACCTCCAGGATTTGCATCATCATCAGTTCAACCTGAGAAGAAATCAATTGTGGAGGAGATGATAGTAGCGGCCCTCAAGGAACAAAGAGGAGAGTATGCAAAATGGCAGATGTCAATTACCAATTTGGAGAATACTATGAGCAGTCATGACATCGCTTTGAAGAATTTGGGGGTACAGATGGGACAACTTGCCAGTGCTATTAATGCCCTACAGAAAGGTAAGTTCCCGAGCGACATTGAAGTGAACCCGAGGGAGCAGTGTAAGAAGATTAAATTGAGGAGAGGGACTCAGTTGGACGAGCCGATGAAGAAAACAACGATTGATGAGACGAGAACTGAGAGTAAAGGGGTTGTGGCAGAAAAAACCACACAAGAGAAGCTTTCTTACCGTTCTTTCTCTTTTAATTATGCATGTGTTCCCTATCCCAAAGCTTTTAAACAGAAAAAACTTGATGATCAATTTAAAATTTTTTTAGAGATGTTTAAGACACTTCACATTAACATACCTTTTGCAGAGGCTTTGGAGAGCATGCCCAGTTATGTGAAGTTTATGAAGGAGATTCTTGCGAAAAAAAAGAAGTTCAGAGACTATGAACAAGTCTTCATGATAGGTAACACATGTTTTATAATTCAAGATAAATTTCCCATTAAAATGAAGGATCCAGGTAGTTTCACAATCCCTTAAATGATATGTGATATTCATATTAAGAGTGCTTTATGTGATTTAGGGTCTAGTGTAAATCTAATGCCTTACTCCGTTTACAGGAAGTTGAATCTCGGGGAAGTAAAATTATCCACTATATCTCTGGAGCTTGCAGATGGATCGACCACGTATCCTAGAGGTATAGTTGAGAATATCTTAGTTAAAATTGACAAGTTTATCTTCTCCTCAGATTTCGTAGTACTGGACGAGGAAGATGATGACTCCAGGATCTCGTTATCCTTGACGACCCTTTTTGGCGACTGGTAAGGCTGAGTTCAGTGTGCATACAAGTAAACTGACTTTTGAGGTAAATGATGAAAAGGTAATGTTCCAAGTCTTTCGTCCTATGCTTGTGCTTGAAATAGATAATTGTTGTAGCATAGGACTGGTAATGAATGAGCATTCTGATTTTACTGATAATAGTTTACCTATGATTTATGAGCTTGAGTATGCTAAGTTTAATATGGATGATCACATGGATTTATTGTTGAAGGGTCCTGCTTCTTCTTCGGTTTTTGTTGATTTTGATGTTGTTGATGAAATGATCATTGATTCTGATGAATTTGTTTGTAGAGTTGATAGGAATGAGTCTGCTTTTGAACACCCTGACGTTATGCTTATAGAATGTGATATTAATGATAATATGTGTAATGTTAATGATGTATATGAGGGTGTTAGGAGGTTGGGATTTGGGCATTCTAATGATGCTTCTTTGTTGGAGGGGTTGTCTATTGAAAATAGGGATAATAGAGTGCCTGTTATGAAGGAGATAATGTTTTTAGAGAGTATTATTGATAGGAAGTTTTGTTTAGCGAATGCTATGGATGACTTTTAGAGTTATGAAGAGTTAATGGATAAATTTCATATTAGCATGCCCATGTCTTGGGAGATTGAGATTGACAAAGCTAAATTTGAGAAAATCCCTTTGCATCCTGTTGTTGAATCTAGGTTTATTTTTCCCTCATGTTTGAAATCTTCTAATTCTATTTTGGAAGATGCAGAGAATAGGAAGGACAATGGGTTCTTCATTTTTGAGCCGCCTTGAAGTGTTTTAGGATCACGTTTAGCTAATGACACTAAACAAGCGCTTCTTGGGAGGCAACCCAAGTTGTTTGGTTGTGTGTTTAGTTGGTTTTGAGTTTGTAGTTTTAGTGATCTTTGCTTTTGCTTGTGATTTGTGTTTCCAGGAGCTCGTGATCCAAACATGCTTCCAAATCTCCCTTATTTGATGGAGTTTAAGGCTCGTTGTGTTTTCTCGCTTAATAGGGCAATGTTGTTTCCCTTTTTATCTTTTCAATTTTCCTTATTTTGTTTAGGAAGTGTAAATGATATCATACATTAAGGACAATGTATAGTTTAAGTTTGGAGGGAATGCATGCTTTGCTTGAGCATATTTTGAGCTTAATTGAAAATTTTCGATGTGTTAATGACTTGAGGAATTTGATGATTTGAGTTGCATACGTTGTGGTTAGGACAATCAATGATGTGATCTGTTTAATGAGTTTTTTTTTTTTTGCATGATTTTCATGAAATTTGAAGTATGTTTGAATCTGAGTAAATTTGAAGTTTTTTCTTTGAATTCTTTGTATATGATAAGCACATAACCTTCTTTTGGTATTTTGAAAGTTTAGAGTGGGTTTATGTTGTCTAAAAGTTTGTGTCACTCGGATAGGTTGATTGTTTAGTTTGTAAGTGATCTTGCATGATAGCTGGTAATGTTGAGCTTAGGAGTGAGTAAAAGTGTGTTGTATGCCTGAAAAAAAAAAGAGAAAAAGAAAGAATAAAATACCTTGCATGAGCTTGAGTGTTTGTGGGTAAAAAGAGCTACCTTTGTCGTGATCAGTTAAGCCATCCATTGAGCGAGTGCTCTGGATAAGGGTCCCTACGATAGATGTGTGAAAGCTAGTGCCTTCGATTTTAAGTAAAACAAGCAAGTTTGGCGAAAGCGCTACCCTGTAGTAGTTTAGGCACCTAGCCATATATTACCTTCTTGAATGTGAGAGAGCTGAATTAAGCCTTAGAGCCAGTGTAGGGGGAAGACGGATGGAGGACTTTATAAACTTATTCTGGGCTAGTAAAGATACTATATGTTAGGCTACGCACATACACACACAAGGAGTTAAAGTTTGCTCTAAATTTCTCGTGAATTAGATATGCATGCTTATTTCATGTTTATCTGTTCTTAAATTCATTATTGAGATCACTGAGATTTGAGTCATTGTTATGTAACCATTGATTCATTTTATTGGTTGTTGTGTTGTTTTGATCGGGACTAGCAAAAGATACAGTTTTGGGGGTATTTGATAGCACTAATCTAGTGAAGATTTATACCTTTATTTAGTTAGTTTTGTGGTTTAATTGTGAGCTTTCATGTGGATTATTTGCTTATTTTAGGAAACCGAGCAATTCCAAGAGAAATGGATGAAGTTGGAGCTACATGTTGAGTGGAAGAGATGAAGTGCAAGCTTTTGGGGCCAAGAGGATGGTGTTGCAATGCCACAAATTCATATGCAAACCTGAGAGCTAGCGTTGCAACGCTAGAATCACGCGAGGATGAATTGCTTCGTCTGTAGCGTTGCAAACTACCTTCATATGCCGAGTAAAACGACATCGTTTGGATAACGTTGCAAAGCTGTCCATAGTGTTGCAACGCTGTTGCTACAACAGCTTTAAGTATTTAGTTTCTTTGCTCGATTTGGGAGAGAACACTTGAGGTTTTAGACCCTTTTGACGGAAATAGAGGAATTTAGGATTGCTGAGGACCTTTTGGAGGCTATTCGGTGGAGTATCGAGGCTCGGGATCATGGAGATCGAAGTAAAAGTCGTGGATCAATGTGGTTTTCGTTTCTTTCTTCTCTTTTTCCATTTATTTGCTGTAATTGGGTTATAATGAATGCTATTGGGGCTGCTGTGGCTATGTTTAGTGGCTGATCATTTTAGTTTGGGGAATTAATGTAGCTAATGGATCTTTGTAGTAATTGATTGACGTTTATTGATATTGTGTCTCCCTTTAATAGTTTTATGCATTGGGTTCTTAATTCCTTTAACAAAGAAATGAATAGGGGTTAAATGATCTTTAGTTTAATTGAGCTCGACAGAGTAGATTAAACTTAGAAAAACAATGCATGACAATTAAATTCTGCCTAAGTGACATAGGATTAACATAACTTAATTGAGGCTTAAAATGAAGGTTCGTAGTGCTGGGTGAGAATTAATTAATGAGATGGACACGAGATTTAATTAATTGCACTCGAGAATAGGATGAGCTCGACAGAGGACTCCTTGCAATTAGACTTCTAGGCCTAGTTAATTAAGTGAGATAACAACATTAATAGCCCAATTAATTAATTGTAAGATCCAATTAGTGAAATTAATTCCCTAAACGTCTTTAACCCTGTTGTTCTCAATCATTGGCTTTCTTGGCATGTTTTTATTTGTTATGATCACCTACTACTCGCTTTACTTCTCTAAACATAATCAATTGCAATTATTTTCGATAGTCAACCAACCATAACAATTCCCTGTGGATACGATATCTGGTATACTCATACCACTTTGTTACTTGGGCAAGTGCACTTGCGACAACGCATAGTTGTGCTTGCATCAATACGATACTACAAAATACTGAGATATTTAGGATTATAGAATCCATAATAGAAATACATTGTTTTCTCCTAAAAAATGATACTTGACTCTGGCAGTTAAGATTGATTAACATCAACTTGAATAGAATGAAAAGACTAGTAAGAGGTAATTCTCTATAAAGTTAGTTAATTACTTTATCTGTCTGTAGATCTTACCTTTCATGTAAGATAATCATTGGGCCTTTATTAGATAAGGCTACAAGGCCAAAAAATACTTTGGGCATACACATTCAGACCTCAGTGGTCTGATGAATGTAAAGGCCAAATAAAATCATGAATATTTCATCACTCTAATTGATGATGATTCAAGGTACAAGTATAGTTACCTAATACAACATAAGTTTAAATTTTTTGAAAAGTTGAAGAAAATTAAGATTAAAGTTAAAAATTAATTAGGTAAATCTACCAAGATATTATGATAAGATCATAATAGAAAGTACAAGAACCTTACGTACTAAGATTAACTGATAGAAAATGGGTTTTTATCCCAATTATCTCAATACCAAGTAAAATTATGTGAAATTGTGCTGCAAGGGGAGAAACATGACTTTGTTAGACATGGCCACATCAGTAATGAGTTACACACCATTACCAAACTCCGGTTAGAAAATGCAATAGAGATTGCATGGTGAAAATATCCCCTCCAAAAGAGTCTACGAGACAATTTTAAGATTATAGAAGAATAGTAAAGTTGGTTTACAACACTTCACCATTTGGAAATGTTAAGCTCACATGCTGAAACAAGCCTAAAAAACTTGTTTATGTTCAAAGATAAACCTAAGTGTAGGCCACTCCTAGGAGTACAAAATGGTATTTTATCTAGTCTTAAAACGAATAAGGTATTTGTATGACAAATATCATTTTTATAAGGAATGTCAAATAAAAGACTACAGACCTTTAATAAGGTGAGATAGTGTTAATAAATTGGTTTTAAGTAAAGCCACTAAATAGTTAACAAAAGTTGTTAATAATTTAATTACATTTGAAAGTCAAATTGTCATGTTAGATGACAAAATTGAAGGCTTATTGCCTTCAAAGTGAGACTAATGAAAAATAGTTAAACCTAATAAGAGAAAGTAGACTGCGAGTAAACTTTCTCACTTGTTGTCATACTGAAATCTATAAGCATTATTTAATTCATTGTTGCATATGAGATATGAAAAATGAATGTTTAGAATTCTTTTATGAAAAGAAATCTTAGATAATGCATCTACACAAATCAATCAGAGAGGTTTATTTTCAAAAATCAAAAGTAAAAGGTTTGCGAAATAGTAAAGGTTCATTTATGAAATGAATTTTAAAATTAGATCTTTGAATATAAGGTTTGTTTAAAGTATTCAAAACCTATGACCTTGGATAAATATTAATAAAGCTTGTATAGACGAGAAAATTATTAATTGCTTATTGAATTTTTTCTCATGTTTTATGTTGATGATATTTTACTCATTATGAATGATGTAAAATTCTATCTAACATAAAAAGTTGACTAAGTAACCAATTCCAAATGAGTGATTTGGAATGACTCGGTATATTTTACATGTCCAAAATGGAGATTTTAAGGACAAAATGTTAACTTTGTCTCAAACATCTTATATTGACAGATTTGTTGTCAAATATTTGATATTTATGTCTAAGGCAGAGTATCCTAAGACACCTCAAATGTTGAGAGTATATGATATGCATAAATGAGACTGAATATTTAATATACAATTAGTTAGCATATATTAGTTAAACGAATGATATGACTATTGAGTAGAAAATTAAAAATTTTCTCAAATTATCTACGGATAATGAGAAATTTTTGTGCATGGAGTTAAAGATTTGATCTTTATAGATTACACTGGTTCTTACAAAGATTTAGGAAATCTATGTAAAGATAAATTTTACCTTAAGTGGTAGAGTATCGTATACAAGTTAAATTGTTTTGCTTGTGAAGCAACAAAAGGACTTGTATGGCTCAAATAGTTCCTTGAAGACATGAAAGGTGTTTCAGATATGATTTAGTCTATCATTTTTATTATGATAATTGATAAGCCTTAGAATTAAGGCTTATTTAACTTCCAATTACTTAAAATATTCTTGTTTTTTTTTAAGATCATTTGGAAATAGTTGAAAGTTGCTTAAAAATAAGAAAGAAAGAAGAATGAAGGCAATTAGGGTGAGATTCTTACAAACCAAACTCGTGTACAGGAATTGTGGAAATTACAAGATGAACTTGCAATTGCAAGGAACTGTGGAAATTGCATAACCAAAATTGTAAGATGAAGTTGCAATTCAGGAGCAGTGATAGTGGGCATAAGTGTGCTATTTCTAGGCTTAGTTTTATGCTAGTTTTGCTATGATTGTGTGTACTTTCATGTGTTTTTATGTATATTTTATAGAAACCGAGCAATTGGAGCAAAACTGGAAAATGGAGAAGTATTTGTATGAATATGGAGCAAATTGGAGCTATAATTGAAGATCCAAGTGTTGAAGAGAAGGAAACAAGCTTGTGAACCCAAGAGTATAGCGCTGCAACGCCACTTTAGCAGCCTTTCAGCCTTGGAGAGCAGCAGACATAGGGTTGCAATGCTATATATAACGTTGCAATCTACTCAGCAGATTTTTTCCTTTTTTACAAAATTCAAAGGGCCAGCGTTGGCGTTGCAACACTGTCACGACTCCATAAAAAGGAAGTTTTGCTATTTGCAAAAAGGGAGCCATTTTGAGAGACCAAAAACCCTAAACTCGATTAAAGCACTGGCTAAGGACATAGAGGAGATCTTTGGAGAGCCGAGGAGGAGACTCAAAGCTCGAGATTGTGGACATCACGGCAGAGACGAGTGTTGGCACGCGACCTAAGTTTCCTCTCTATTTCTTTTACTTTTCTCTTGAATTTAGGAGTTTTTGTGGGTTGTACTTATGTTGTAAATCTGTGTTTAGACCCATGCTTGGTTGTAATTGTTGAATATTTGGTTGATTTTTAGTTTAATTTCTATATTGACGTCTTTTATGCATCTTGCTATATTGTCTTAACTTTTGGCCATGGTTTTGCATGTTTAACTAAATTTAGCTTGAGAGAGTAAGTTTAGTTATAGAACATTAGATGCATGACTAGATTTAATTTATTGCACGAGAGTGAGTAGATTAATTCTAGAAGCCTTAAGAGAATAACCTAATGCCATGTTTAGTAACGAAAATAGATCGAGAGGTTAATTTGTTGCTAGGCATGAGTTCAATTGAGCTTGAGAGAGGATATTGATTATTTAGAAATTCTTGGCTTAAGATTGTTAGTATAAAATCAAGTTATTAATCAATTCAAGTTGGGCTTAAGGTAATCAATCATGCATGTTTTTCAAAATTGGACTCCAAAGCATGTACATATTAGTTTAGGTTTTTTTGGTCTTATTGATCACTTTAAAGTTTTGTTTTTCTAAATAAAATTGGGCATAATTAACTGTGGTACTTAATTAATCTAAGAACTCCAATCCCTGTGGATGACCATGGCCACTATTTTTTTAAAATATTTAGAGGTCTGGCTTTATAAATTTAATCTTGATAGGGCCTTTGACAAGCCCACTATCAAGCAACAGAAAAAATCCAAAAAAGGAAAAAATTTGCATTTAACCCATATCCGAAAATCCTCAATTATTACATGATTTGGGGGATTTTGAGTACGAATTTTGGGCATTATTCAACCCTAATAAAGGCCTACAAAAGGAGAGAAGATGAGTGAAGAAAGGGATCGATTTTTGGAGGACATTTTTGGAGTTTTTGCTCGTGGTTTCTACCTAATTTTTCTTCCTCTATTTTCTGTCAAGTCCAGTTTTTTTTTGTTTCTGTTTACCCAAGATTGTTGCAAGTTTCCTTCGATTTATCCAATCCGATTCAAGTGAAAACTTGGGTTGTTAAGACTCAATCTCTTCCTAGAAATAGTTGAGGGATTGAATCGATTGGAGAAGAAGTGAAGATTTATTGAATGTTGTTGGAATTCCTCTATTTCAATTTAGTTTATGTATTAATATAGTTGAGTGATATTATTTTCAAGCTCTGTCTAATGCACTTGATATTATCATTGGATCAAATTTATATGCGAGGAATTCAATTTACTTATGCTAAAAGTTTATGATTCATGGTGTTTTTCTGAGTTTTGTTTCAGATTTTTGTTGAACATTTAAGTCTTTGAAGTTGTTATTTTAGTGGGTTTATTCAAGAATAAAGAAAAACAGTAGCTACTGCTTGCTTGTTTCAAATTTTCAACTCTATTTTTGATGGGAAGCTTTCTTAATTTCTTTTAAATTTTGGTTGCAATTGGATTTGTAAGTAAGCCCATTAGCATGAATTTTAATTCTAAAATTTGTTGTAGGATTTTTATTTTTAATATGAGCTAAACTTCTTAGGGGGTTCAAGGATGTGAATTTCCTAAGAAGTAATTATAGCTAAAAATTCCAACAAAGACCAAGTCTACTTCTCAATTGTTTGCTTGTGTTGAATAAACTTCCGTTGAGATCCTAGATTGATCAACTAGGGTAGCAACTCAAGCTTAGATCTACTACCGATGGGGTTAGTGATACGTGGATTTTACACAATTGATGGAGAAAATAGCTTAGACATAAGCCAATTCTTTGCCCTAGACATAGGGATTAAAGACTCCAAAATTCATAAAATTGTTGAGCAAAATTACCTGAGATAGAGGGACTATAGACATATAAGTCAGTCACTTAGGCTCCTAAATCATAATTTCAAGGTGAATAGGAGTAGTAATTTTGGTTTACAATTGCATGTAGAATAGGTTGGAATTGCAATTTTGGTTTGCAATTACAACTTAGGGCAATAACATTCTTGAGCCCTTCATTTCTCTAAAAATTATTTTACAATTTTCTTTTACCAAGTCTGTTTATATGCTATTCAATCTTGTAATTTTCGATTTTGCAATTCAGTTCTACAATCTTTGCCACTTTAACTTGCAATTAGATTATGCAATTATTTTGTTTTTAACAAACTCACCAACCCAACCTTATTTTTGCAATTTTTAGTTTCCAAGTTGCAATTCTCCTTACATTTTGCTTTGCAATATTTTTGTTACATCGTTCCCTGTGGAATCGATACTCATGAATACTCATGTTTTAATACTTGCATCGACAGTGTGCACTTGCACTGGGGTTAAAAGTATTTATTTACTTTTTTTCACCCAAAGTTCACCTGATCAATAATAGTGGTGCAAAGACTAATATTAAGGAAATTAGAAAACACCAATGTATAAGGAATCATATCGAGAGAAAAAAAGCATCATGGTAGTGACCAAGATGGCTTTTAACGATAGTCCTTTGGATTTATATAAAGAGACTCTCTGGGCTAAAATGTTTGAGGTTCACCTAGAATGTCTAAGATTATGAAACGTGTCTCATCTTTCCTAGGGCAAGTGAAAGAACATGTTGGGTATAGAGTATGCCCTAGGATACATGTCTCGCTGGCTTTAGTTCAAGTGGGAGATTGTTGTGATTTATGCCCTAAAGCCTCGTATTTAATGATTTATTTAATAATTAATAATAATTTTGATTATTTTATTTGCAACATAATATTATCCATTATATGAAAAATTCAAAGTTATTAGTGTAATATTGAACAGTATGTGGTTGACATATGCGAGCATCATGTTCAAGAAATAACCTAAAGAGTCATAGTATATGGATAAGGTTGCGTGCCTTATCCTAGTAGCACTATTGATATAGCCCACTTTGTAATAGTTACAAATGATTTGATCCAAATCATTCATGTGGAGACATGTGAGTTGGGGTATCTTATACGATGAGTTTGTATAAGACTGGACCACGAAATATTTAATATATTTTTATAAATCCGCTAATTGAGAAAATTAATATTTCATCAGGATGATCATATGCGACTCGATCTGAATCTTGAGTGAGTTATGAACTCCTACCTTTGAGGGCTCTTCCTTTGATGTGCATGGGTGAGAGTGGCTTTTGTAGCCGATTCAATATGCCTACCATTTTGGGGACTTGACAAAATAGGGAGCTAGGAACATAGTCTCACAAGATGAAATTCACTCATTCCCATATAGGGTAAGTAGATTAGTAGTTCTCTTAAGTGTTGATTTCGGGACATGAACAATGGGGCCCCACCCTCTCACTGGCCCGAGAGGTACTTCATTTATGGTTGGATGATAAACAAATTGTTCCTTAGAGGATCAGTGGTACTTAAGGTGCAAGATATAATTATAGGGGTAAAACGGACTTTTGACTCAGTTGTAATTACGAACAACTTATGAAGGATCGACTTGCATGTAGTGATTATATCCATGGACACAACTTGTCCTACAGTTCATAAGAGTGCAACTCTAGGTCTATAGTGGAGTGACCTATAGTTAATGAATGAAAATTAGTTAATCAAAGAGTTTAATTAATTAATTTTGTATCATTGGACCTTATAATCTCTAGGTTCATAAGGTCCCCTTGGTAGCTCATAGTAACACTAAAAGATCAATTTAGTTGAAAGAAGAATTTAAAATATTCAAATTAATATTTAATTTGCAGTATTCAAATTAATATTAAATATATTAGATATATTAAATATAAAAGAGAAAAATATATTTATAGAAAAATATATTTATTGTATATGATACATTATATTAAAATATGAAATGTTCAAATTAATATTTAATATATTAGATAAATTAAATATAAAAAGGAAAATATATTTATTGTATTTGATACATTAAGTATTAAAATAATTAATGTATATTAGATACATTAAATAAAAGATATTTATAAAATTTGAATAAGATTCAAATAAGTAAATATCGTAGGAGATTTGAATGAGATTTAAATGAGATTTAAATAAATATAAGATATATTTTAATATATTAAGTATTAAAATATAATATTTTAATTTTGGCAAAATTTTTCACTTTGTCTCTATAAATAGGACCATTGGGTTGAGCCATTAGACATAACATACATCTCCTCAATAGAGAATTAGAGAATTCTCTCTAGACCTCTCCCTCTCCAATCCCTTGTGGATTTTCTTTCAAGAGGCTCCAACAAGCCTCGGTCATGTGTTCGAGTCATAGCCAGGAAAACTTTGTGGAGGAGATCAAGATTCGCCAAAAATATCTCCATATTTACTCCAAGTAAGTTTGCTTAATCTTATTTTTAGTTTAATTTTAAATAAGATCAAAGATGATCCAATGCTTCCACTGTGGAGTGAAACGTCCATTCCTTCATTTCTAACCTTTAGAATGCAGGTAAGAGGGAGGATGTTAATTTCTTTATATTTGAGCCACCTTGAAAGAAACAAGTAGGAAATGTTGAGCTAATGACATTAAACAAGCTATTCTTGGGAGGCAACCCAAGGGTTATTTGAATTGTTGGTTGTAGCTTTGTTTGTGTTTCTGTTTTTAGTTGAATAAATAGCCCTTGTCTGTTTTTCAGCTCCCTTTAGTGTTGGAATTAATCATGCTCATTAGTGGAGGTTCCTTCAATTCAGGGAAGTACTGTTACCCCTTTTATCTTTTAGTTTCCTTTTTGCTTATTGATTAATTTATTTAAACATTGAGAGCAATGTTTGATTTAAGTGTGGGGGGAATGGTCTAGGCTATTGTTGTGATTGTTGGAGTATTTTGATGTATGTTAAGAATTTGGGCTTCAAGTAAATTTTTTTGTTGTTGAGACTGTGTGCTGTAGAATGGTTTTAGGATGTTGCATGTTGAAGTGATTATGAAATTCCTTGATTTGTGCTCTATAGTAGATTATTTTCGTATATGTCTCGTGGAATTTGAGCATGCTGAAATTTGAGTAAATTTAAAATTTTTGCTTTGGATTCCTTGCACATGTTGAGCACGTAGTCTATTATTGATTAGTTTAATATTTAGAGGATAAGCTTAGGAGTTTGTTGTCACATGTTGAGCATGAATTGTGCTTTAGAAGTTTGTTGTCACTTCGATAGGCTTAATGCTTGATTTGTAAGAGAAGTTGCAAGATAGTTTGTAAGGACAAGCTTAGGAGTAACAAAAAGGTGTTAATATGTGTCACACCCCCTCCCGAACCACCTGCTAACTTAGCCCGGAAGATGGCGTGAAGCCAACAGACATCGTTTCCTCCCTAACGATACCTGTGACCCTATTAAACCTGATAAACATACTATACTTGAATTTAAAATGTCTAAACACAACACAGCGGAAGTTTGAAAGTCACTATACATACATACGGAGCAGCCCTACTTAAACCCCATTTGAATTTCTAAACGGGTAGGGAGTACTACAACCAAAATACATCCCAAACATGATTTACACAACCACGACCACTAGTGCATACACGAATATAACTATACGTTCCTCTTAGAATAACTACAAAATGTTTGGACCTGCTATACAGTTCCACCCACGTACAAAATATCAAACTCGTAGAGCTTTCGGTAGACTATGGCAGAATTTCAGGCACCGGGAGCTCGATCACTACCTGAAAAGTTGGAAAACATTGAAAGAATGAGCTGGGAAGCTCAGTGAGTGACTGAGTTTATAACTATTAACTCGCAAATTACAACATATGGTAAACCCTGGGCATATGTGTCGGTAGTCAAGCGCTAAATATAAAGGTATAATTATCACAGTCTTTCTCAGAAATCCAACAGGTATGTCATTAAAAACTCGCAAGGCATACCAAGAATATTAACCATCTAGAAACATATGACAATCTACGTTGTGTAGGGCACGCCCAGTACAACCAACGTTCACTCTACGATGTAGTGGGGCTCGCCCAGCACCCCCATCGTCTTTGTCGTAGTGGGGCCCGCCCAGCACTCACGACAGCATTGTTGTCACGGAGTAGACTCAACGTTGACAACAGACAATGACCTGTGTGCACACGGTACTATACAGCCTCGTCTCAATATCTCACTCATTTACTCATTCGAGTCTCAGAAAAACACATGATAATCTTTAAATATTACTTGGTAGAGCATGCTTGCCTGAAATCATAACATTTTCGCTAGATTTTAGCAAATCAGTAAACACATGCTCACATGTAAATTTCGTTGGAAAAATCTAAGCTCACCACGAGCATTTAAAATCATTCCTAGGCAATCATGTATGCTCATAACCATGTGTTCAAAAAACATAAAACATTTAAGCTAATTCTTTCCTAAGAAGTCTTATATTCACATAGACACGATTTCAAGCATAGAATATGTTTTCGAAATTCGTTTTGTCACTCACAGCGTTAGATCTAGATCCTCGGCCCGTATACTCGACCTATTTCCTCTTGGCCTGTCAAATAAACCAAAACCCAAGCATTAGAACTTTGAATTCATGAATTCCAAGCTTAGAATTGCAAAACCATTCTATCTACTTCCAGTATTCTACCACTTCCATACCCTAATTTCACATACTCATTACTTCCTCATTACTTGGCCAAAAATGATGTACTTTATACCAGACTCTTCCTTTTTGAACCCTCTACAACTCATATGAAGGAATGGAATTGAAATTCCCAAAGAATGTGTCCCGAAATACCTCGAAAGCTACCTCCCTCAAATTCAGTTTCTGCAATTCCAGAAGCGTTTTCCTGCTGCACCCTTAACTTGTCCTGAATTTTAAAGCAACTTCCAATCATATTTCGCCCACAACTTCTTCATAAAAGTTTTAGGAAATTAAATAATCTTTCCAACCATACCTAACGGAGCTTCTAATTCAAAATATACAGACCAGCACGACCCAAAAACTAGAGGTTTCTCAGATTTGACAGTAGATTTTCCCTCTGACTTCCCCTTTACAAATCAACAACTTAAAGTCAGATTTTGCTCGAGCTTCCTTCACGAAATTTGTTCGAAAATGAGCTTAATTTCCAGAAAATCAAACCTCACCTCTTAATTCTTCTTGTGGAGCTCAAAACGATCTAAATATCAGCAGTGAGCAGGATTGATCACCAAATCTATCATGCAACCTTGAATTGAATCTTCTCCCCTTCTTCTTCAACTTCAAAACTAAGAAAATCCTCCTTCCTCTCTTTCTCTCATCCTCTCCCACGAAGCCCTTTCTTCTCTTTGGTAAATGAGCTGCAAGATGGGTAGAATAAGGTATATTTGTAAAATGAATAAAAAAAAACTTCCACTTTCTTTTTTTTTTTTTCCCTTTTCCCTATTTTCCTTTCTTTCTTTTTTTTTTTTAAAAAAAACCCACACATATTATTTTCTCCTTAATACCCCAAACAAATGTTTTAAACATTATTTTTTTTTTTTTTAGAAAATTCAAGGAAAAATCTCGTGAAATCTCGGTTTTACAACTTACCTCCCTCTTAAGAAATTTCGTCCCCGAAATTTACTTAGGTGATAAGCGTCGGGTAACTCTTCCTCACTTGGTCCTCTAACTCCGAGGTTGCCTCCTCCACTCCGTGATGTCTCCAAAGAACTTTCACGAGTGGGATCGTCTTGTTTCTCAAGACTTGTTCTTTCCTGTCGAGGATTTGAACTGCATCCTCTACGTAACTCAAATCTTCTTTCAGCTCAACTGGTTGCGCTTGCAACACCTGTGTCGGGTCTGGAATATACTTCCTTAGCATGGACACATGAAAGACATCATGTACTCGAGATAATTCTGTTGGCAACTCAAGTCCGTAGGCTGCTGGCCCAACTCGTTTTGTTATCTGATAAGGACCAATATATCTAGGACTCAACTTACCCTTCCTGCCAAAACGAAGGACACCCCTCCACGGAGATAACCTTAAGAAAACTTGATCTCCGACCTAGAATTCTAAGTCTCTTCGCCGCTTATCTGCGTAGCTTTTCTGACGATCTTGAGCTACCTTCAGATTCTCTTTAATCACCTTTATATTGTCCGTCGTAACCTGTACCAACTCAGGTCCGATTAGCTTCCGCTCTCCCACTTCGTTCCAACACACTGGGGTTCTACATGGTCTTCCATACAAGGCTTCAAATGGTGCCATGCCGATACTAGACTGATAGCTGTTATTATAAGCGAACTCCATCAGTGATAAGTGGGTATCCCAACTTCCCTTAAACTGCAGGACACATGCTCTCAACATGTCCTCTAAGGTCTGGATAGTCCTCTCTGATTGACCATCTGTCTGGGGATGGAATGCTGTGTTGAAATTCAGTTTTGTTCCCATAGCTTTCTGTAAACTAGGCCAAAATTTAGATGTAAACCTCGGATCCCTATCTGAAACTATGGATACTGGCACCCCGTATTGACTCACAATCCTGTCGATGTATAGCTTGGCAAGCTGATCAAGTGTATACGTCGCTTTAATTGGTATAAACCGTGCTGTCCTAGTGAGTCTATCCACTACTACCCAAACACCATCATGTCCACAAGAAGTACGTGGTAATCCAAACAGAAAATCCATTGTGATATGCTCCCATTTCCACTCCGGTACTGGCAATGGATTAAGGTGTCCCCCTGGCCTCTGTCTAACTGGTTTAACCTGTTGGCAGATCAAACATCTATCAACATATTCGGCTACCTCCCGCTTCATCCCAGGCCACCAATATGTCCCCTTCAAAGTCTTGTACATCTTGGTGCTTCCTGGATGCATAGCGTAAGCTGAACTGTGAGCTTCCTCTAATATAGCATCTTTAAGCTCACTAATATTCGGAACGCATAGTCTTCCCTGCTTCACTATGGCTCCGTCTGCTCTCATCATAAATTCTGCCTCTAGCCCCTGTTTGGATTTCCCAACCCTCTTCTGTAGGTTCCTATCCTCAGGCTGTCTTCTCACAATCTCTGCTACGAGCGAAGGCCTGACCTGGAATTGAACTAAAAGACTCCCTGACTCCCCTGCAGTCACAATCGCCTTAGAACCCCTTAGCGTACTTAAGAAGGTTGCTCTCATACCACACAAGGCATCCCTAGGAAGTCTCGACTTCCTACTTAATGCATATGCTACTACGTTCGCCTTACCTGGATGATATTCTATAGCACAATCATAATCTTTAATCAGTTCTAGCCATCGCCTCTGTCTCATATTCAACTCTTTCTGATCAAAGATATATTTCAGACTCTTATGATCTGTGAAAATGTGGCACTTCTCACCGAACAAATAATGCCTCCAGATCTTCAATGCTAAAATAACTGCTGCTAGCTCAAGGTCATGGGTAGGGTAGGTACACTCGTGCTTTTTCAATTGCCTGGACGCATAAGCTATTACCTTTCCTTCTTGCATAAGCACACACCCTAATCCCTGCCTCGACGCGTCACAGTAAACCACATACTCTTTCCTCGTTACAGGTAGTGCCAGAATAGGTGCTGTTACTAATCTCTTCTTCAGCTCCTGAAAACTCTGTTCACACTTATCTGACCACTCAAACCTAACATTCTTTCTTGTCAAAGCTGTTAGGGGTAATGCCAACCGTGAGAAATCCTCCACAAACCGCCTGTAGTATCCTGCCAAGCCTAGGAAACTACGTACCTCTGTCCCACTAGCGGGTCTCTCCCAGTTGACCACAGCTTCCACTTTCTGCAGATCCACACTAACTCCTTTTTCTGAAACAATATGCCCTAAAAACACTACCTGATTTAACCAAAACTCACATTTGCTGAATTTAGCATACAACTGTTTATTACGTAGTGTTTGCAGAATAATCCTCAGATGTTTCTCATGGGCTTTCCTGTCAATTGAGTAAACTAGTATGTCATCGATGAACACTATCACAAACTGATCCAAATACTGATGAAAAATCCTGTTCATGAGATCCATGAAAACTGCTGGCGCATTTGTTAAACCGAATGGCATTACCAAAAATTCATAATGCCCGTACCTCGTTCTGAATGCCGTCTTAGGAATGTCTGATTCCCTAACCTTTAACTGATGGTATCCTGATCTTAAGTCAATCTTAGAGAACACCGTTGCTCCCCTTAACTGGTCAAACAAGTCATCTATGCGTGGTAGAGGATACTTGTTACGTATCGTGACTTTGTTTAACTGCCTATAGTCAATGCATAATCTTAGAGTACCATCTTTTTTCTTTACGAATATACCTGGAGCTCCCCAAGGCGATACACTAGGTCTGATGTATCCCTTGTCAACTAGTTCCTGTAACTGCATTTTCAGCTCCCTGAGCTCGCTTGGAGCCATTCTGTACGGCGCTTGCGAAATAGGTGCCGTTCCGGGTAACAATTCAATAGTGAACTCAACTTCCCTATCAGGTGGCAAACCCGACAAATCAGCTGGAAAAACATCAAGAAATTCGTTCACGACAAGAACATCTTCTGGTTTTAACTTTCCCTCCTGCCCCTCTACTACGTGTGCAAGGAACGTCGTGCAACCTTTTCTCAACAACTTCTCAACTTTTAAAGCTGAAATCAAACTCGTAGGAATAACCATCCTTTTTCCCCTGAAAACCACTTCAGCCAATCCTGGTTTCCTGAAAATCACTTCCTTCCTATGGCAATCCATGGAAGCAAAATGAGTAAATAAGAAATCCATCCCTAAAATTACATCTAACTCCTGCAGCTCTAGTGGAAGAAGATCTACTAACATGCTGAGACCTTCTACTAAGACCTCACAATCTCGTAGCACTCCATTAACTAGTAAAACATCACCAACCGGAGTGTGTATAACCAACCTCTCAAATAAAGGCTCTAGCTTCCTATTTAGCTTCGTTAAGAACATATTAGAAACAAAGGAATGTGTAGCACCTGGATCTATTAAGACATGTGCATGTACATTACAAATAGGAATCGTACCAGTAATCACATCCGGTGCATCTTCCGCTTCCTGCTGAGTCATAGCGTAGATCTTTCCCTGCTGCCTAGGTCTCCCTACAACTCCCTTCTGTCTAGCACCGCTGGGGCCCTCTCCTGCAGCTACTGGAACTCTCGGCTGCTCTACCGTCTGGGACTCAACTCCCTGGTCCCTCCGTGCAACCACTCTCAGCTGTGGACAATCCCTCTTGAAATGCCTTGGCTGTCCGCACTGGTAACACACACCAACACCAACAAGACAATGACCCCGATGATTCTTGCCACAACTCGCACATGGGGTCCTCCTTGTTACACTAGCAACAGACTCTTGCCCTGTCTGCGGTCTTGTTGCTAACCTATCAGACTAACTAGGTGCTCTCTGACTCTGCCTCTGATAGGTACCAGCCACATTCCACTGCCTGGATGCCTGGCCACCAGACCGATTCTTAAAGTCCTGACGACTTGAAACATTCACTCCAGATGTGAATCTTCGCTGCTCACGACCTCGAAAACTGCTAGCTGTCGAAGCCCCCGACTAGGCTCCACTATTGACTTTTCCTTTGCTATACTCTGCTCCACACATAAAGTAGTCTCTACTAGCTGAGAAAAGTCTGTCCACTTAGCAATAGCTGTAACCGGGGTACGTATCTCAACACGTAATCCTCTTTCAAACCTTCGACACCTGTCACTCTCAGATGCCACAATAACATCAGCATACCGAGATAGCTCGATATACCTCCTCTCATACTCGGCCACTGAAAGTGACCCTTGCTTCAACTCTAAGAACTCATCCCTCTTTGCCTCGCGGTACGTGCTAGGGTAATACTTGTCTTCGAATATGCTTCTATAAGTTTGCCAGTCTAAAGTACGTGCGTCACCGCGCCTGGCTAATATTGATTTCCACCATCCCTCTGCCTCCTTCTGCAACAGGAATGTGGCCAATCTAACTTTCCGCTCCTCAGGACAGCTCATCACATCAAAGCATTTCTCAAGCATATTCAACCAAGCCTCGGCGTCAGCTGGGTCTGTGGAACCTTCGAACACCATGGCTCCTAGTTTCTTCAGGCGTTCTATTCCATATGTCTTCTCTGGATCACTTGGCCCTGCTCTCTCTGGACTACCTACCTCCTGTGAGGAACTAGCATGCTGCTCGTCTCCTGCCCCAGTCTGAACTCTCGGGGCACTAGATCCCCTCTCAGAATGGCCTTGGGTAGGATCTTGCGTCCCGTCCCGATCCTGCCTACGTCGTCTGTTAGTACGTGGTGGCATGACTCCTATAACATATCAATACATTAGACATGCTATGGATACTTAACTCAATTGCACAATACTAAACTTCTATTCACATTCTAGTCCTATTCTTATCCTTGCTTGGACCATGCTCCACTAGTTCTTATCTAAACTAACTCATTAACCTGCTCTTTATTTCCTAGTTTCTTCTTAGAGCTAACTCGCTCTGTCTCATTTCCCATGGAGCTAACTGCTCTGATACCAAAATGTCACACCCCCTCCCGAACCACCTGCTAACTTAGCCCGGAAGATGGCGTGAAGCCAACAGACATCGTTTCCTCCCTAACGATACCTGTGACCCTGTTAAACCTGATAAACATACTATACTTGAATTTAAAATGTCTAAACGCAACACAACGGAAGCTTGAAAGTCACTATACATACATACGGAGCAGCCCTACTTAAACCCCATTTGAATTTCTAAACGGGTAGGGAGTACTACAACCAAAATACATCCCAAACATGATTTACACAACCACGACCACTAGTGCATACACGAATATAACTATACGTTCCTCTCAGAATAACTACAAAATGTTTGGACCTGCTATATAGTTCCACCCACGTACAAAATATCAAACTCGTAGAGCTTTCGGCAGACTATGGCAGGATTTCAGGCACCGGGAGCTCGATCACTACCTAAAAAGTTGGAAAACATTGAAAGAATGAGCTGGGAAGCTCAGTGAGTGACTGAGTTTATAACTATTAACTCGCAAATTACAACATATGGTAAACCCTAGGCATATGTGTCGGTAGTCAAGCGCTAAATATAAACGTATAATTATCACAGTCTTTCTCAGAAATCCAACAGGTATGTCATTAAAAACTCGCAAGGCATACCAAGAATATTAACCATCTAGAAACATATGACAATCTACGTTGTGTAGGGCACGCCCAGTACAACCAACGTTCACTCTACGATGTAGTGGGGCTCGCCCAGCACCCCCATCGTCTTTGTCATAGTGGGGCCCGCCCAGCACTCATGACAGCATTGTTGTCACGGAGTAGACTCAACGTTGACAACAGAAAATGACCTGTGTGCACACGGTACTATACAGCCTCGGCTCAATATCTCACTCATTTACTCATTCGAGTCTCAGAAAAACACATGATAATCTTTAAACATTACTTGGTAGAGCATGCTTGCCTGAAATCATAACATTTAAACACATGCTCACATGTAAATTTCGTTGGAAAAATCTAAGCTCACCACGAGCATTTAAAATCATTCCTAGGCAATCATGTATGCTCATAACCATGTGTTCAGAAAACATAAAACATTTAAGCTAATTCCTTCCTAAGAAGTCTTATATTCACATAGACACGATTTCAAGCATAGAATATGTTTTCGAAATTCGTTTTGTCACTCACAGCGTTAGATCTAGATCCTCGGCCCGTATACTCGACCTATTTCCTCTTGGCCTGTCAAATAAACCAAAACCCAAGCATTAGAACTTTGAATTCATGAATTCGAAGCTTAGAATTGCAAAACCATTCTATCTACTTCCAGTATTCTACCACTTCCATACCCTAATTTCACATACTCATTACTTCCACATTACTTGGCCAAAAATGATGTACTTTATACCAGACTCTTCCTTTTTGAACTCTCTACAACTCATATGAAGGAATGGAATTGAAATTCCAAAAGAATGTATCCCTAAATACCTCGAAAGCTACCTCCCTCAAATTCAGTTTCTGCAATTCCAGAAGCGTTTTCCTGCTGCACCCTTAACTTGTCCTGAATTTTAAAGCAACTTCCAATCATATTTCGCCCGCAACTTCTTCATAAAATTTTTAGGAAATTAAATAAGCTTTCCAACCATACCTAACGGAGCTTCTAATTCAAAATATACAGACCAACACGACCCAAAAACCAGAGGTTTCTCAGATTTGACAGCAGATTTTCCCCTCTGACTTCCCCTTTACAAATCAACAACTTAAAGTCAGATTTTGCTCTAGCTTCCTTCACGAAATTTGTTCGAAAATGAGCTTAATTTCCAGAAAATTAAACCTCACCTCTTAATTCTTCTTGTGGAGCTCAAAACGATCTAAATATCAGCAGTGAGC
Source organism: Trichosanthes truncata (assembly GCA_033996785.1). Classification (NCBI taxonomy): domain Eukaryota; kingdom Viridiplantae; phylum Streptophyta; class Magnoliopsida; order Cucurbitales; family Cucurbitaceae; genus Trichosanthes; species Trichosanthes truncata. The sequence goes on along the minus strand of MU867261.1, from coordinate 13,492,480 downwards.
AGGATTGATCACCAAATCTGTCATGCAACCTTGAATTGAATCTTCTCCCCTTCTTCTTCAACTTCAAAACTAAGAAAATCCTCCTTCCTCTCTTTCTCTCATCCTCTCCCACGAAGCCCTTTCTTCTCTTTGGTAAATGAGATGCAAGATGGGTAGAATAAGGTATATTTGTAAAATGAATAAAAAAAAACTTCCACTTTCTTTTTTTTTTTTTTTCCCTTTTCCCTATTTTCCTTGCTTTCTTTTTTTTTTAAAAAAAACCCACACATATTATTTTCTCCTTAATACCCCAAACAAATGTTTTAAACATTATTTATTATTTATTTTTTTTTTAGAAAATTCAAGGAAAAATCTCGTGAAATCTCGGTTTTACAATATGCCTGCAAAAAGAAAGAAAAAAAATGTTAGTGAAAAAGTTTCTTGCATGATCAGTTATGTCATCCATTGAGCGAGTGCCCTAGATAAGGGTCCCTGCGATAGTTATGCGATAGCTAGTGCCACTGATTGTGGTAAAAAGCAAGTGTGGGGGTACCCCAAGAGTTCAGGCACCTAGCTCATTATTACTTTCTTGATTGTGAGGGAGCTGAATTGAGTCTTTCAAGCCATTGTAGGGGGAAGGTGAATGGAGAAGAGCATAATATTACTCTGAATTAATAAACGAGTCATCATTAGGCTATGCACACACACAAGAAAAGAGTTAAGAGTTTCGTTTAAACTGTTCGTGATTTAGGCATGTTCTTATTCCATTGTTTTTGTTCTCTAATTCTAATTTTGAGTACATTCAGAATTGAGTCACTTTTGCATGCAATTTTATGAAACATTTACCTTTTTAGTGAGAGTTTTATTTTGTTTTGCTCGGGACTAGCAAAAGCTTAAGTGTGGAGGTATTTGATAGCACTAATTTAGTAGTATATTTATGCCTTAATTTAACTATTTTTATGCTACAACTATGAGCTTTTACGTTGATTTATTATTGATTTTAGGAATCTGAGCAAATGAGAGCGAAATTATGAATTTTGGAGCAAAATGGTGAATATGGAGCTTAATTAGATCATTCGGAGGAGCTAAGGACAAGATGAGAAGGGGGTCGAGAGGACAGCGTTGCAATGCTCAAATTTAGCGTGCAAACCCGAGAGCTATCGTTGCAATGCTGCCCTATGGCATTGCAACACTAGAAAGGAGCTGGGATGTGGAGCTGTAACGACCGACATTTTCAAGTATTAATTAAAGTTTTAATTTTGAGATTTGAATTAATTGTAAGGCTAATTTCATGTTTAAAGTTGTGTTGAAAGTTAATTTTAGAAATTTGCATAATTGAAAATTCAGAAATTGGAGGGTGAATAGGGAAAAAAGAAGGGAAAAAAGGGAATTAATTGGTTTGGGGGCAACTTTTGTTAATTAGGTGACTTTGAGCCAAGCCCAAGCCCAAGCCCAAGGAGAAGTCAAGCCCAAATATCCCTCTCTATTATTTTTATAGAGCATGCAGCTCTAGGTCAAGCCAAGCCGTCATCTTCTTCAACCTTCTCCTCTTCCTCCATGAAAAACAAGCTCCACCATCAATCCCTCTCTCTCTCTCCCTTTCACTACCAAGAGACCCATTCATTCGAAAGTTTTTTTTCCTCCTTTCAGCTTTGTTTTCGCGTGGAATACCCATTGTACGTAAAGGTCGGCTCGGCGAAATCAAATCAAATCGTCATCTATTCGGCAAGATTCGGTTTTGTTTTGGGGTCGGAATTGAGGTAAAATTCTCATTCTAAAATCAAGAAAATCCTTGGAGTTTTTGGATTTTTAGTAGATTAAACTTGAGGGTACGATTAAATCATGGACCTTGTAATTTGAATTTAGTTTTAACCACCAATTGGGAATAAGTTAAATGCTAAGGAATTATTTCTAATTTTGGAATTGAGTTGGTGGAAGGAACTTTGGAATGGATTATGAATTTTAGGAATTCTTTTCTAACCTTAGGATGGTTTGAATTAGGCTCCAAATTGCTTGGCTGAGGTTCAAGGCGAAGGAATTTTGGTGGGCAATTGGGTGATTGGATTCTTGAGCTTAGCCAAGGTAAGGGATCTTACGCCGGTATGCTTAAATGCAAGTTAGGAACTGAATTGAAAAAAAAAAATTAATTATTTCAAATGAAAAGTTTTATAAATGTTTTTAGTTGTGATTTCTGATGAATTTTAAAATACTTTATTTTATATGAAAATGGAGTTGCACATGTATGATTGTCATATGTTCTTATGAATGTGATGCATGTTATATGATTTATGATATGAGGAATGACATGAGAACTTTGTTTTATGTTGCATCATGAAATGAAAAATTTTAAATGCTTTGGGACTTCATGCATACATTATGTTTTCATGATAAAAATGATTTCGAAGGCTGTGGCAATTACCCCCTAAAATTTATTGATGTACATCTATATGAAAAGGAGCCTTACGAGGCTATAAGAAAATGAGCCTTACGAGGCTATATGAAAAGGAACCTGAAAATGTTAGATGAAAAGGAACCTGAAAAGGTTAAATGAAAAGGAAAGGTTAGGTTGGGTTAATTGTCCACATTAAGCCGAAGAGAAAAGTTGAAAGAGAAACGTTTCCGCTATGAAAGGAATTTCGGTCCCACCAAAGGAAAGAAAGAAAATGTTTTCGAAAACTCATTATGTATGTGTATGCATATCTTGACCCGGTAGTGGGGTCACTTACTGAGTATTTTAAATACTCATCCTTTTTCAAAATGTTTTTCTTTTTAAGTAAATGCAAGAACATATTTTAGGCGAGTGGCAAGGTGGTTTGCTGAAAGGGTCATGGGTGTCATGAGGAGTATAGCTTCCACATCTAGTTTATGTTTTATTTAAAAATATTTTGTTAAGTAAACTTAATTGAAGTGAAACTATTTAACGTTTTGATTCACATTATGTTTTGCAATGATTTTTAAAGGGATCCCAGACTAAAAGATTTTGATTGTTTAGCAAAAAAAAGTTTAATTCTTTCTGTCTTTTACCAAAGATTTCTAAATTTCATTAGCATGCATGTAGTAACGTCCCTAGAAAGTCTAACAGGAAAAGTAGGGTCGTTACAGGAGCTCCGTCCAAAGCGTTGATGTTGGGATTTATGCCCTAAAACCTCGTAATTAATAATTTATTTAATAATTAATAACATTTTTTTATTATTTTATTTGCAATATAATATTATCCATTATATGAAAATCCAAGGTTATTAGTGTAATCTTGAACAGTATATGGTTGGCATACTGGAGGATCATGTTCAAGAAATAACCTAAAAGGTCATAGTATATCGATAAGGTTGGGTGCTTTATCTTGGTAACACTATTGATACGGCTCACTTCGTAATAGTTACAAACTGAAGGAATGAGCGTTTCACTCCGCAACGGAAGCATTGGATTGTCTTTGATTTTATTTAAAATTAAACTAAAAATTAAGATTAAGCAAACTTACTTGGAGTAAATATGGAGATATTTCTGGCAGATTTTTATCTCCTCCACAAAATCGTCCTGGCTATGACTCGAACACAGGACCAAAGCTTGTGAGAGTCTCTTGAAAGAAAATCCACAAAGGATTGGAGAGGAAGAGGTCTAGAGAGAATTCTCTAATTCTCTATTGATGAGATATGTGTTGTGTCTAATTGCTCAACCAAAGAGTCCTATTTATAGAGACCAAGGAAAAATCTTTGCCATAATTAAAATATTATATTTTAATATTTAATATATTAAAATATATCTTATATTTATTTGAATCACATTCAAATCATCTACGATATTTATTTATTTGAATCTTATACAAATTCTATAAATATCTTTTATTTAATGTATCTAATATACATTAATTATTTAAATATTTAATGTATCAAATACAATAAATATATTTTCCTCTTACATATTTAATATATCTAATATATTAAATATTAATTTGAAATTTTCAAATTTTTCTTTCAACTAAATTGATCTTTTAGTGTTACTATGAGCTAGCAAGTGGACCATATGGACCTAAAGATTATAAGCTCCAATGATACAAAATAAATAAATTAAACTATTTAATTAATTAATTTTCATTTATTAACAATAGGTCACTCCACTATAGACCTAGAGTTGCACTCTTATGCATTGTAAGACAAGTTGTGTCCATAGATATAATCATTACATGCAAGTCGATCCTTCACGACTTGTTCGTAATTACAGCTAGGTCAAAAGTCCCCCCTATAATTACATCTTGCACCTTAAGTACCACTGATCCTCTAATGAACAATCTATTTATAATCTAATTATAAACTACGTCCCTCTCGGGCCAATGAGAGGGTGGGGCCCCATTGTTCACATCTCGAAATCAACACTTAAGGGAACTACTCATCTACTTACCCTATATGGGAAGGAGTGAGTTCCATCTTGTGAGATTATGTTTTCAGCTCCCTATTTGGTCAAGTCCCCAAATAGTAGGCATATTGAATAAGATACAAAAGTCATTCTCACCCATGTATATCAAAGGACAAGCCCTCACAGGCAGGTGTTCATAACTCACTCAGGATTAAGATCGAGTGGCATATGATTATCTTGATGAAATATTAATCTTCTCAATTAACAGATTTATAAAGAGAGATTAAATATTTTGTGGTCCAGTCTTACACAAATTCATTGTATAAGATACCCTCACTCACGTGTCTCCACATGAACAATTTGGATCAAATCATTTGTAACTATTACAAAGTGGGTCGTATCAATAGTGTTACCAAGATAAGTCACCCAACCTTATCCATATACTATGACCCTTTAGGTTATTTCTTGAACATGATCCTCTCGTATGTCAACCATATATTGTTAAAGATTACACTAATAACCTTGGATTTTTCATATAATGGATAATATTATATTGCAAATAAAATAATCAAAATTATCATTAATTATTAAATAAATCATTAATTATGAGGCTTTAGGGCATAAATCCCAACACAAATGATTTGATCCAAATGGTTCATGTGGAGACATGTGAGTGGGGGTATCTTATACAATGAGTTTGTATAAGACTGAACCATGAAATATTTAATCTCTTTTTGTAAATCCGTTAATTGAGAAGATTAATATTTCATCAAGATGATCATATGCGACTCGATTTTAATCCTGAGTGTGTTATGAACTCCTTCCTGTGAGGGCTTGTCCTTTGATTTGCGTGGGGGAGAGTGACTTTTGTAGCCGATTCAATATGACTTCCATTTTGGGGACTTGAGCAAATAGGATAATCTCACTAGATGGAATTCACTCATTCCCATATATGGTAAGTTGATAAGTAGTTCCCTTAAGTGTTGATTTTAGGACTTGAACAATGGGGCCCCACCGTCTTACTGGCCTGAAAGGGACTTTGTTTATGGTTGGATCATAAACAAACTGTTCATTAAAGGATTGGTGGTACTTAAGGTGCAAGATGTAATTATAGGGGTAAAACAGATTTTTGACCTAGCTGTAATTACGAACACCCTGTGAATGATCAACTTGCATGTAGTGATTATATCCATGAACACAACTTATTCTACAATGCATAAAAGTGTATTTCCAAGTCTATAGTGGAGGGACCCTAGAGTTAATAAATTAAAATTGATTAATTAAAATGTTTAATTAACTAATTTTGTATCATTAGAGCTTATAATATGTAGGTCCATAAGGTTCCCTTGCTAGCTCATATTAACACTAAAAGATCAATTTTGGTTGAAAGAAAATTTTGAAATGTTCAAATTAATATTTAATTTGAAGTGTTCAAATAAATATTTAATATATATTAGATATATTAAATGTAAAAGAGAAAAATATATTTATTGTATTTGATACATTAAATTTTAAAGTAATTAATGTATATTAGATACATTAAAGAAAAGATACTTGAATAAGATTCAAATAAAGAAATAAATATTGTAAGAAGATTTAAAATATTTGAATAAGATTCAAATAGATTAAATATATATTTTTTAATATATTAGATATTCAAATATATATTATTTAATTATGGCAAAGATTTGCCCCAGATCTCTATAAATAGGATATTTGGGTTGAGCCATTAGAGCACACATCTCATCAATAGAAAATTAAAGAATTCTCTCTAGACCTCTTCCTCTCTAATCCTTAGTGGATTTTCTTTCAAGAGGTTTTCCTGAGCCTTGGTCCCATGTTCGAGTCATAGCCAGGAAGACGTTGTGGATAAGATACACACCCGCAAGAAATATCTCCATATTTACTCCAAGTAAGTTTGCTTAATTTTATTTTTTTTAGTTTGATTTTAAATAAAATCAAAGATAATCCAATGCTTCAGCTGCGGGATGAAGTGTTCATTCCTATCAGTTGCAACGCTACATTATAGCTGTGTACTTGAAGAAACGTCGTCGTTTTAGATAGCATTGCAATGCTGTCGTGATGCAACCCTTTATATTCATCATTTTCTTTCTGAATTAGGGGAGGTCATTTAGGGTTTTGGACCCCCATTGTTTATTTCCTACTCTTTTAGGACTTGTAGATGCTGATTGGAAGTGTTCGGGAGTGAAGTTGAAGGCTCGAGAGTGTGGTTTTCAAGGTGGAAGTCATGATTTCGGCATCGATGAGTGTATTATTTATTTTCTTCCCTCTTTTCATGTATCTACTTGATGTTAAACAGAGGATTATGTGCTATTATTTGACAATGTTGGGCTAATTTGTATTTAATGGATTAGAGCATAATTAGGTTTGCATTTATGTTGTAATTAAGACTTTAGCCATTTAATTTACTTTTTATATTTCATTTAGTTGGATTGTGCTTAGTGCTCCTTATTAATTGGCCATCCATAAGTTGAATTAGTCCTAAATTGAGCTTGATATAGGATGTTTAGGGTGGACTTAGTCCAATTAATGCCCCTAGATATCGGAAGTGACATAGGAACAACAATTGAAGGGTGATGCTTAATATGAGCGCGCTTAATCTTAAATAACTAATCAATTAACGCTAAAGACACTTAGGTAAGCGATTAGTTAAGCATGTTCAATTAAGACAGATAGGAGTTTTCGAACGATTTAGCTCTAGGTCTATGAAATTGGCAAGGTGTAATTAAATGGCAGGTTAAAATTCACATAAAAGAAACCTAGGAGTACTCGATTCCCCTAAATTTCCCTTAATTGGTATCTCCCTATCTTTTAATTTCTTTTTAGTTCATTTTATTTTTTTCTAAGCACCTTTCGTTAGCTGTTTTCCCTAAATAATTCTAATTTCAACTATTCTCGATAATTAATTAACTAAGAAGTTTAATCTCGCTTCCCTTGGGACATGATACTCGGTACTTTTGTGTCATTTTATTATTACTTCGATCACTTGTGCTTGCGTGTATAACATCGATCAATTTGTGAAAAGGATGAAACGTGTTGAAACTTATTGAAAGAGCTCTTACGCTTGATGTTTGTTGTTTGAATGTGTTCGAATTGATCCTAAACTTCAAACTGAAGGTTCCTACACGTTAGAACCAAAGCTACAACACTTAAATTGATTTGTGAAAGGTCTAAAACATGGCGACACTTACTGATCAGGGCTAAAAGGACTGAAAGGCTTATTGGACAGTGTTCGACGAGGTTCGATTTTACGAATCAGAACACTTTAGACTATGGGTAACTCGATTCTAGGTTATTCACTTGTGGGTCACAACTGAAAGGATTCAAAGTTGCAAATAAAGGGTATCCAAGCATTAGATACCGATTTACAACAATTTAAAAGAGTTCGGGAAAAACATGCTAAAACGTACTGAAAGAGATCAAAACCTCGTTGGTTGGTGTTTGACCGCATTTGAAAACATGAATCCGACCCTCACAGCATGTGGGTAACTCGATTGAGCATTATTCGGGTTGTGGCATTTTGTTTTAAGGTCGAATAGAGCTGGGTCAGCACAGACCTTTGCCAAACGACACTGTTGCGTGGGGTCTTGCGTTGCAATGTTCACTGGTGTTGGCTTCGCTGGAGAAGGAGAAATTGAGGGATGGGGGGTTGTGGTGGCTATCTTGCGTGAGAGAGAGGGAGGAGAAGAAGAATAAGAAGAACTTAGGGCTTTTTTTTTTTCCTTTTAAGTAAACAAACAACAATAACTCCAAATATGACCCTAAAAGATTTGGGATAAAATCTAACCAAAAGGAAATTTGGTTCCTTTTTAAACTTGGAGAATAAACTTCAAAATTAAATTCTTAAATCTCAAAATTAAAGATTTAATTCAAAATTATAGAAATTTAAATTTTCAAACTTAATGAACTAAACTTGAATTCTAATTTTTCAAATTAAAACTCTAACCCAAATACTCTAAAATAGCCTAATTTATAATGCGAGTTGTTACAATGGTGGATATTAAAAGAAAGAAAAGTAAAAAGGAATAGAAATAATAAAATTATATATATACATACATATTGATTTTTTTAAAAAGAAAACTAGCCCCAACAGTAAAAACATTAAATGCAAACTTTTTTTTTTAATATTCTGAGTCCTACACTATGGACACCTCAAAATACTAAGATTTTTAGTAATCAAAATTAAATTTGTTATCTTCAAAACATTAATTAATTAATTAATTTGAGATTAAGGGCTAAAAACCAACAATTCAAAGATAGAGAAATAAAAATAGAGAGATATACAAATAATTTAGGGAGAAAAAAAGTTAGAGGGAGGGGCAAAAAGTTTCAAGAAAAAGAAAGTTAGCAAAAGAGGTACAAAAATTAGAGAGAAAAAAAAGTTAGAAAGGTACAAAAATTGTACAGAGAAATAAAAATTTTAGGAAAAAAACAAAAATTTAGAAATATTTTAAAAATATTAGAGAGAAAAAAAAAGTGATAAAAATGAAAGAAAATAGAGAATAAAGTTAGAAATATAGATTATAAAAACTTTAGAGAGAAAAATTAGAGATATCATTATTTAAAGATATTTAAAAAAAACATTGGAGAGAGAAAAAGTGAGAAAAAGGAAAAATTAGAGAGAATAAAGTTAGAAAGACCGAGTTGTAATTATGAATAACTCGTGAAGGATCGACTTGCATGTAGTTATTATATCGATGGACACAACTTATTCTATAGTGCATAAGAATGCAACTCTAGGTCTATAGTGGAGTGACCTTAGAGTTAATGAATGAAAATTGATTAATTAAATAGTTTAATTAATTAATTTTGTATCATTGGAGCTTATAATCTGTAGGTCTATAAGGTCTCCTTACTAGCTCATAGTAACACTAAAATATCAATCTAGTTGGAAAAAAATTGAAATGTTTAAATTAATATTTAATATATTAGATATATTAAATAGAAAATAGAAAAATATATGTACTGTATTTGATACATTAAATATTAAAATACTAAATGTATATTATATACATTAAAGAAAAAATATTTATAAAATTTGAATAAGATTCAAATAAATAAATATCGTAGGAGATTTGAATAAGATTCAATTAAGTATAATATATTTTTTAGTATATTAGATATTAAAAAATAATATTTTAATTATGACAAAAATTTGTCCTTAGTTTCATTATAGGACTCTTGGGTTGAGCCATTAGATATAACACACATCTTCTCAATAGAGAATTAGAGAATTCTCTCTTGACCTCTTTCTCTGCATCCCTTGTGGATTTTCTTTCAAGATGCTCCCACAAGCCTTGGTCTTGTGTTCGAGTCATAGTCAGGAAGACTTTGTGGAGGAGATTAAGACCAGCCATAAATATCTCCATATTTACTCTAAATAAGTTTGCTTAATCTCATTTTTTTAGTTTAATTTTAAATAAAATCAAAGATGATCAAATGCTTCCGTTGCAGAGTGAAACATTCATTTCTTCAGAAGACATTGAGAATGAGTTGCCCACTAATGTCCATGAAAGAGATACTTCAAACTTATTTGAGGATTTAATGACTGAAGCATGTAATAAGTTATACCCTAGTTGTACACAATTTTCTTCATTAAACTTTTTTGTGAGGTTGATGCATATTAAAATTCTTAACGGTTGAAGAAACAAGTCGTTTGATATGTTACTAGAATTGTTAAAGAAAACATTTCCAACTGACACATCTATATCTAGTTCATTTTATGAAGCTAAGAGAAAGTTGCATGACTTAAGGATAGGCTATGAGTCAATCCATGCTTGCAAGTACAAATGCGTATTATATTGAAAAGAATTTACCAATTGCCAATAGTGTCCAATATGTGGCGAGTCTCGGTATAAAGTTAACGATGGAAAAAGTAAGAAGGTCCCACATAAGCTTTTATGCCATTTTTCATTGATATCGAGGATGAAGCAATTTTTTGCATCAAAATATGTTTCTTCTGAAATGAGGTGGCATAAAAAGAAGCATGTTGAAATAGATGATGTGTTACAACATCCAACTGATGTTAAAGGGTGGAAGCATTTTGATCGTGAGTTCCCTCAGTTTGCTTCAGACCCACTAAATATCAGCTTTAGATGAGTTTAATCTGTTTGGGAATATGAGTACTTTGTACAATATGTGACATGTGGTGCTAGTTCCTTATAATTTTCCACCTTGGAAATGCATGAAAGAAATAGATTTCTTCATGTCTTTACGTGTACTCAGCCAAAATCTCTTGGAGAAGAATTTGACATTTACTTGCAATCATTGATAGAAGAGTTGAAAGAGTTATGGAATAATGGTGTGCTCACTTATGATTGTGTTAGTGGTGGGTGCTTTAAACTACATGCAAGTTTTTTTGTGGACTATTAATGACTTCTACTACATGTAAGTCAATCATCCACGAGTTGTTCGAGCTCCAATGATACAAAATTAATTAATTGAACTTTTTAATTAATCAATTTTCATTCATTAACTCTAGGGTCACTCCACTATAGACCTAAAGTTGCACTCTTATGCATTGTAGGATAAGTTGTGTTCATGAATATAATTACTACATGCAAGTCGATCCTTCACGAGTTGTTCGTAATTACAGCTGGGTCAAAAGTCCGTTTTACCCCTGTAATTACATCTTGCACCTTAAGTATCATTGATCATCTAATGAACAATTTGTTTATGATCTAATCATAAACTAAGTCCCTCTTGGGCCAGTGAAAGGGTGGGGCCCATTGTTCAATTCCCGGAATCAGCACTTAAGGAAATTACTCATCTACTTACCGTATATGGGAATGAGTGAATTCCATTTTGTGAGATTATGTTCCCAGCTTCCTATTTAGTAAAGTCCCCAAAATGGTAATCAAATTGAATTGGCTACAAAAGCCACTCTCACCCATGCAAATCAAATGATAAGCCCTCACAGGTAGGAGTTCATAACTCACTCAGGATTAAGAACGAGTCGCATATGATCATCCTGATGAAATATTAATTTTCTCAATTAACGGTTTTATAAAGAGAGATTAAATATTTCGTGGTCCAGTCTTATACAAACTCATTGTATAAGATACCCCCACTCACATGTCTCCACATGAACGATTTGAATCAAATCATTTGTAACTATTACAAAGTGGGCCGTATCAATAGTGCTACTAGAATAAGGCACCAAACCTTATCCATATACTATGACTCTTTAGGTTATTTCTTGTACATGATCCTCTTGTATGTCAACCACATACTGTTCAAGATTACACTAATAACTTTAGATTTTTCATATAATGGATAATATTATATTGTAAATAAAATAATTAAAACAATTATTAATTATGAAATAAATCATTAATTACGAGGCTTTAGGGCATAATCCCAATAATCTTCCACTTGCACTAAAGGAGATGAGACATGCATCCTAGGGCATACTCTATATCCAACATGTTCTCCAACTTGCCCTACGAAGATGAGACATGTCTTGTAATCCTAGACATTCTAGGTGTCCTTCAAACACTTTAGCCTAGAGAGCTTTTTATATAGATCCAAATGATTGCCACTAAAAGTCATCATTTTCACTACCATAATGTTTTCTCTCTCTATATATGTTTCCCTATACGTTGGTGTTTTCTAATTTTCTTAATATTAGTCTTTGCACCACTATTATCATAATAAAGAGGATAGACTAAATCATATTTGAAACTCCTTTAAGATCTTAAAGGACCTATTTGAGTCATACAAATAATTTTGTTACTTTACAAGCAAAACAATTTAACTTGTATACCATAGTCCACTACCTAGGGTAAAATTTATCTTAACATAGATTTCCTAAATCTTTATAAGAACCAGTGTATCGTGTAAAGATCAATATTTTTACTCCATACACAAAAGTTTCTCATTATCCATAGATAATTTGAGAAAGTTTTTAATTTTCTACTCAATGGTCATACCATTCCTTTAACTGATATATGATAACTAACTATATATTAATTGTCAAGTCTCATTTATGCATTAATTGTCTCCCACTTAGAGTAGATAATTAATCATATGCTCTCAACATTTGAGGTGTCTTAGGATATTCTTCCTTAGATATAAATATCAAATAATTGACAAGAATTTTGTCAATATAAGATGTTTGAGACAAAGTTAACATTTTGTCCTAAACATCTCTATTTTGGACATGTAAAATATACCGAATCATTCCAAATCACTCATTTGGAATTGGTTACTTAGTCAATTTTTTATGTTAGATAGACATCTTACAACATTCATAATGGGTAAAATATCATCAACATACAACATGAGAAAAAATCCACTAAGTAATTAATGATTTTTTTTGTTTATACAAGCTTCATTAATATTTGTCCAAAGTCATAGATTTTGATACTTTTATGAAGCCTTATATCCAAAAATCTAATGGTAAAATTCATTTCATAATTGATCCTTTATTATTTTGCAAACCCTTTTGCTTTTGATCTTTAGATATAACCTTTCTGATTGATTTGTGTAGATGCATTATCTAAGATTTCTTTTCATAAAAGAATTCAAAACGTTCATTTTTCATATCCCATATGAACAATGAATTAAATAATGCATACAAACACCACTATGACATGCAACAAGTGAGAAAGTTTACTCGTAGTCTATTTTCTCCTATTAGGTTTAACCCTTTGCCATTAGTCTCACTTTATGGGAAGAAGCCTTTCTACTTTGTCATCTAAAATAATAAATTGGGCTTCAATTAAGTCCAATTTATCATGTTAGATGACAAAATAGAAAGGCTTATTGTCCTCAAAGTGAGAAGTCCTTGTAAAGGTCGAGTCATCTCATAATTCTCCGACTACGATGAGGCTTATCCAATTCATGACTAGGATCCATTTGACTTTCCAATGTAATTAAATTGTTAACAACTTTTGTTAACTATTTAGTGACTTCACTTGGGACTAATTTATTAACACTATCTCACCTTATTAAAGGTTTGTGGTCTTTTATTTGACATTCCTTATAAAAAAAGATATTTGTCATACAAATACCTTATTCTTTTTAGGACTAGATAAAAGATCATTTTGTACTCCTCAGGGGTGGCCTACACTTAGGCATATCTTTTAACATATATAGCCTTTTTAGGCTTGTTTCAGTATGTAAGCTTAACATTCCCAAATGGTGAAGTGTTGTAAACTAGCTTTACTACTCTTCTATAATCTCAAAATTGTCTCGTAGACACTTTTAGAGGGAATAATGTTCACTATGTAGTCTCTATTGCATATCCTAACTAGAGTCTTGTAATGGCATGTAACTCACTATTCATGTGACCATGTCCAACAAGGTTTTTTTCTCCTCTTGCAGTATAATTTCACATAAATGTACTTGGTATTTAAGATAATTGGGATAAAAACCCATTTTCTATCAATTAGTCTTAGTACGTAAGGTTCCAGTACTTTCTATTATGATCTGATCATAATGCCTTGATAGGCTTACCTAATCGATTTTCAACTTTAGCCTTAATTTTCTTGAACTTTTCAAAAATTTAGACTTATGTTGTATTAGGTAAAGATACTTGTACCTTGCATGATCATCAACTAAAGTGATGAAATATTCATGACTTCATTTGGCCTTTACATTCACCAGACCACTTGGGTCAGAATGTGTAAGCCCAAAGTATTCTTTGCCTTCTAGCTTTATCTAATAAAGGACCAATGATCAGTTTGCATGAAAAACAAGATCTACAAACATGTAAAGTAAGTAACTCTAACTTTTAGAGAACTACCTCTTACTAGTCTTTTCATTATATTCAATTTGATGTTAATCAACCTTAAATGCCAAAGTTAAGTATTATCTTTTGGGAGAAACTAATGTCTTTCTATTCTAGATTCTATAATCTTGAATATCTTAGTATTTTGTAGTATAGTATATGTCAATATTTTAACATATATAAATTGTTCTTATTTTCAGTTGAATGTATTTTCAAACAATTTTGAAAATATAAACTTTCATACTTTAAAGTAATTCATACTATATGAAAATTTTAGTAATAAAGTTCGAGAAATTGAATTTCTCTTATGGTTACTAAAAACACCATATTGAGCATTGAGTAACAATCTTTACTTAATGACATCTTAATGTCTCCAACTACACTAAATGTGATGAGCTTCCTGGTGCCAATCTATAGAAACTATTCTACATGTTAAATATTTTCAAAGAATTACATATTAAATGTAATAAAAAATAAATCTTGATAGTGGATCTTGTATCAACTATCCAGGTGACGTTATTTATTCTCTACCGAAAATCTAGTAAATCAAATTTACATTCATTTATAAGCTCTAATGGTACAAAATTAATTAATTACACTTTAATTAATCAGTTTTCATTCATTAACTCTATGGTCAATCCACTATAGACCTGTAGTTGTACTCTTATGCATTGTAGGACAAGTTGTGTCCATGAATATAATTACCATATGCAAGTCGATCTTTCATGAGTTATTTGTAATTACAACTGGGTCAAAAGTTTGTTTTACCCTTGTAATTACATCTTGCACATTGAGTACCATTGATCCTCTGATGAACAATTTGTTTATGATCTAACCATAAACGAAGTACCTATTGGGCCAGTGAGAGGGTGGGGCCCATTGTTCAAGTCTTGAAATCAACACTTAAGGGAACTACTCATTTACTTAGCCTATAAAGGAAGGAGTGAATTCTATCTTGTGAGATTATGTTCCCAGCTCCCTATTTGGTCAAGTCCCCAAAATGGTAGGCATATTGAATTGGTTACAAAAGCCACTCTCACCCATGCAAATCAAAGGACAAGCCCTCACAGGCACAAGTTCATAACTCACTTACGATTAAGATCGAGCCGCATATGATCATCCTTATGAAATATTAATCTTCACAATTAACGGATTTATAAAGAGAGATTAAATATTTCGTGGTCCAGTCTTATAAAAACTCATTATATAAGATACCCCCACTCACATGTCTCCACATGAACGATTTGGATCAAATCATTTGTAACTATTACAAAGTGGGCCATATCAATAGTGCTACCAAGATAAGGCACCCAACCTTATCCATATACTATGACCCTTTAGGTTATTTCTTGAACATGATCCTCCCATATGTCAACAACATACTGTTCAAGATTACACTATTAACCTTGGATTTTTCATATAATGGATAATATTATATTACAAATAAATAATCAAAATTATTATTAATTTTTAAATAAATCATTAATTATGAGACTTTAGGGCGTAAATCCCAAAAATTTAAATATTACATAACCCTCTGTACAACAACACTAAGATTCATGTAAAAGATATGGAAAAATAGAACAAAACTCGTTGGCGCTGTAATCTAAACTTCTGCATCAATTCCTATGCTTCCGAGCCTCGAAATCTTCTATTGAACACCTCAAATCATCATCCTCAAGTCCCAAAAGGGTAGAAAATAAAAAATGGGGGCTAAATCTGCTCTTGAAATGCTGCCTAAAACACACTGCTTTGCCTTTGAGCGCAAGGGTAGTGTTGCAACGCTACAAACGGAACACTCCTCTTTTCGTGTTTCTAACGATGCAACCCCACAGGGTAGTGTTGCAATGCTAGCTCTTAGATTTGCATAATAAAATGGAGCATCACAACGCCATTTATAGCATTGTGATGCTATCCTCTTGGCCCCAACAACTATGGTAATGCCTTTCCTTATACTTAGCCTCCAAAATTAACCCATTTAAGCTCCATAGGCCATACAAAACTCTAAATTCATGAATTTCACTCCCAAATGTTCGGATTCCTGAAATACACGAATAATCCACATAAAAGCCCACATTTCTACCGTAAAACTAACTAAATAAAGGCATAAATATAGCACTAAATTAGTGCTATCAATTTTGATCCTGAGATAGAGAAGGCTTTCCACCAGCGTCGTAAGGAGTAGAGGAGGAAATTTAGGGAACAACGAGAGTGCACACAGGAAATTCCAGAAGAATTTGTTTTGCAGGAACTTTCAATGGATGCACCTGGAGTTGATCCTTCTGTTGACCCAAATCAACAAGGAAGAGCTGTACTACAAAATAATTTGCGATAGTAGCAATAACAGCAAACGACCCCACAAAATCTCATTTTTATTGCAAATGAAAGAGACAGAGCCATAAGGGATTATGCAGCCGCAACTTTTCAAAATCCTAATGCAAGAATCTTGGAACCTAACATTGAGGCTGCTCATTTTGAGTTGAGGCTGATAATGTTTCAGATACTCCAAACTATAGGATAATTTGCAGGATTACTTAATGAAGATCCTCACAAGCGCATGAAGCTTTTCTTGCGGAAATGTAACTCATTCAAGATGAGTGGAGTGTCAAACAAGACATTGAGGCTTAAACTTTTTCCTTTTTCTTTGCAAGGCAAAGTTTAGGCATGGTTGGATTGATTTCCACCTGATTCGATCACTTCTTGAGATGACTTGGTAGAGAAATTTCTTTTGACATACTTTCCTCCAACCAAGAATGCTCAAATCATAGAGGAAATCATTACTTTTAAACATGGTATCAATGAAGGCATAGACACAACATGGGAAAGATTCAAAAAGCTTGTGAGAAAGTGCCCACATCACGGATTACTGACATGCCTTCTCATTGAACATTTTTACAACAGATTGACCTAGGCCTCTAAGACCATGATCAATGCATCCAAAAATGGATCACTGTTGAAAAGAACAATGAATGAAGCCACAAGATTCTTGATGCAATTGTTTCAACCCATAGCCAATTGGGAGATGATGATTCTCATTCTAGCAGGAATATTGCAGGTGTTTATGAAGTGGATGCTTTGACAACACTCAGTGCACATATAGTAGCGATGAAAAACACATTGAAAAGCCTTACCATGGAGAATTGAGCCCTAGTTGCTTCTATTAATCAAATTTTCACTACAATTTGGGTTTTTTTATAGTGTGAGTCATCTTTTCGACATTGTCCTCACAATCCCGCATCGATATGTTATGTAGGGCATAATAGGTTCAATCCTTACTCAAACACATACAATCTAGGATGGAAGCAACATCCTAAATTTTCCTGGGAGGACAGAATGCAAGCACATCAACGAAATACGTAAAGCAAGGATCTCCAGTTTGTTTCAACAACCAAATGCAATAGCCATGTGCACAGCAAAAGAATGTGCAACAGATGCAACCGCATGTTTCAATGCAAACTCCATATATGGAGACTCTCATAAAGGAATTTATGGCTAAGAATGATGCAATCATTTAGAGCCAAGCTACGTCATTGTGAAATATTGAATTGTAGGTAGGACAATTGGCTAATGAATTGAAGAACATGCCTCAAGGAGCTTTATCAAGCAATACAGAGAATCCGCAAAGGTCAGAGAATGAGCATTGCAAGGCAATCACTCTCAGGAATGGAACTCAATATGATGAACCAGAGATGCCTAAGGAACATGATTTTGTAGATGTAAATAAAGATGCAGGAAAAAAAGTAGAAAACAAGGACAAGGAAGAACCAAAAAAGGCTAATAATGCGACCAACCTTGTGCCTGCAAGGCAACTTGGTGAACTGATAAGCATTGCGTTGGAAAAAAAATTGTAGGTGATGCGACCAAGGATGTGCCCGCAACTTAGCTAGAACAAAAGAAAAAGAAAGAATCGACGCAGGTCAAGAAGCAAAAAAATCTTTTTGAAAGTGTCATACCACTCCATTATTTCCACAGAGATTTCAAGAGAAGAACCAGGACGAATAATTCAAAAAATTCTTGGACATTCTTAAGCAGTTGCACATCAACATTCCATTGGTGGAAGTTCTTGAGCAAATGCCCAACTATGTCAAGTTCTTAAAAGACATATTGACAATAAAGAGAAGGCTAAGTGAATTTGAGACTGTAGCTCTCACTGAAAACTATAGTGCTCTTCTGAAAAATAAGATGCCCCCTACATTGCAGGATCCAAAGAGCTTTACAATTTCATGCATGATTGGAGGAAGAGATGTTGGATGAGCACTTTGTGATCTTAGATCCAACATTAATTGAATGCCCCTATTAGTATTCAAGCAGCTAGGAGTTGGAGAAGGAAGGCAAGCCACAGTTACTTTGCAGCTGGCGGAAAGGCCATTGTTAGACTCGTTGGAAAAATTGAAAATGTCCTTGTTAAAGTGGACAAATTTATTTTTTCCTGCAGATTTCATAATCCTAGATTGCGGGCGGACATGAAGGTGCCAATCATCTTGGGAAGACCATTCCTAGCCACTGGGAGAACAATAATAGATGCCCAAAAGTAAGAGTTAACTATATGGGTAAATGACCAATACATCACATTCAATGTGTTGAATGCATTGTGATACCTAAGAGAAATGGAGGAATGTTCCAACATAGAGACCCTTGATCCTTATTATGATTTGCATGATGAATTTGCTGATTTACAAGAAGACGTCATTAAAGAGATACTCAAAGAATAGACGACCTTTGAAGAATAGGAAATGGAAGAAAAATTTGAGGAAGAGTTTGAAGAATAATGCAAGCAACTACAAGTTACGGTCGCATCTGCGACCGCAATTAATGGAATTAGGTCTTTACGAATAGCAAAAGACAAGTTGATGCTTATTCAACCTTTAGAGGAACCACTTCCCTCCCATCTAAAATACATGTTTCTGGGAAAAGATGAGACCTTACCAGTGAAAATATCAGCTCATCTTACTGACCAGGATGAATTTTCTTTATTGCAGGTCCTTTCAAGGCACAAGAAGGCTATACGATGGACAATTGTAGATATCCAAGGAATTAGCCTTGCATTATATATGCACAAGATCAACCTTGAAGAAGGAACTAAAAAGTCAATAGAGAGCTAGAGAAGATTAAATCTCATAATGAAGGAGGTGGTGCGCAAAGAAATTATCAAGTGGATGGATGCATGTGTTATCTACCCGATTGCAAATAGTAGCTAGGTCAGCCCAGTGCAGTGCGTTCCAAAGAAGGGTGGGATGAGAATTGTAACAAACAAAAGAAATGAGTTAATTCCAATGCATGATGTTACAGGATGGAGAGTGTGCATGGATTACCGCTGCTTGAACAAAGCCACAAAGAAGGACAACTTTCCATTGCTATTCATAGACTAGATGCTTGATCGTTTAGCAGAGAAGGAATACTATTATTTTTGGATGGATACTCCAGTTACAACCAAATAACAATAGCACCAGAAGACCAAGAGAATACGACATTCACATGTCCTTGTGGCGCGTTCGCTTTTAGAAGAATGCCATTTGGACTGTGCAATGTGCTAGCAACCTTATAGAGATGCATGATGGCCGTATTCTCATATATGGTGGAGAGGACCATAGAAATTTTTATGGATGATTTCTCTGTCATTGGAGAAACATTCAATCATTGCATTAAAAATCTTGATCAGGTCAGCACTGTAAAGAAATGAACCTGGTACTCAATTGGGAGAAATGCGACTGCATGGTGTAGGAGGGCATTGTCCTAGGACACAAGATCTTAAAAGCAGGAATTGAGGTGGACAGAAAAAAAGTGGAGTTAATTGCAAAGTCACCTCCGCCTACATAAATAAAGGAGATCTAGAGTTTCTTAGGCCATGCAGGATTTTACAGGTGATTCATCAAGAATTTCTCTTACATATTTAAAGCATTATGTAGGTTACTAGAGCAAGATAAACCCTTTGTATTCGACCAAGATTGTCTTGTTGCATTTGACACTTTAAAGTAAGCATTCAGTTTAGCCCCTATAATGATTGAACCTGACTGGAGTAAGCCATTCGAACTCATGTGCGATGCAAGTGACAATGCAATTGAGGCAGTGTTGTCACAAAGAAGGAGTAAAGTGATACATCCTATATATTATGCCAACAAGACCATGAATGACCCACATGTTAATTACTTAACAACTAAGAAGGGGTTGCTTGCACTTGTCTTCGCTTTTGACAAATTCATATCATACTTGGTGATGACAAAGGTGATTGTCCATACAGATCACTCCCAATTAAAGTATCTTCTATCCAAAAGAGAAGCAAAGCCGCGACTTATCAAATGGATTTTACTCCTTCAAGAATTTGATCTTGAGATCATTGATAGGAAAGGAACAAAAAATCAGGTTGCAGACCACATGTCAATGTTAGGGTAGGAGTTTCAATTAGAGGAAACACAGGAGATAAGAGATACATTTGTAGATGAAGAATTGTTGGCAGTTAGAACCATTGACTTACCTTGGTATGCAGACATAGCTAACTACCTAGTTAGTGGACTCACACCACTGGATGCAACCCTGCAATAATTGAAAAAGTTCCTCCATGACAGTAAATTTTACTGTTGGGATGAACCTTATCCTTATAGGTTGGGACCAGACCAGGTGCACATAAGATGGATTATAAAAGAGGACATGTTGAAGATCTTGGAAGCTTGTCACAATGCTCCATATGGAGGATATTTTGCAGGTACAAAGATGACAGCTAAAGTACTCAAAATCGGATAGTTTTGGACCACACTCTTTAAGAATGCTTATCTGTTTGCTAAGAGGTGTGACCAGTGCTAGAGAACGAAAAATTTGACGACTAGAAATGAAATGCCAATGCACTACATGTTAGAGGTGGAAATCTTTGATGTGTAGGGCATTGATTTCATTGGACCCTTTCCCCCGTCCTTTGGTAATGTGTACATCCTTCTTGTAGTGGATTATATCTTGAAATGTGTGGAGGCCATTGCAACAAGTTCTAATGATGTAAAAGTAGTGAAAAAAATTCCTTCACAGGAATATCTTTACTAGGTTTGGAACACCATGTGTATTGGTAAGCGATGAAGGAACTCATTTTGTGAACAACATAATCATGAATCTTTTGGCGAAATACAATGTTAGGCACAAGATTGCGACAACATATCACTTGCAGACGAATGGCCAAGTGGAGTTATCAAACTGAGAGATCAAGACCATCCTAGAAAAAACTGTTGATCCATCACGAAAGGATTAGCCTCTCAGGCTTGATTATGCACTATGGGCCCACAGAACAACCTTCAAAACACCATTAAGAATGTACCTTTACAGGATTATTTTTGAGAAAGCTTGTCATTTACCCCTGGAATTGGAGCACAAGGCCTATTGGGCGTTGAAGAGGTTAAATATGAACATGGAACAAGCAGGACTGAAGCGAAAATTGCAGTTGAACGAGTTGGATGAGCTAAGGCATTTCTTGTATGACAATGCTACACTCTACAAAGAGAGGGTGAAGAGATGGCATGATAGAAAAATTTATGAAAAACATTTGCAGGAAGGTCAACAAGTGTTACTGTTCAATTCTCAATTGAAACATTTTCCTAGAAAGTTGAAATCGAGATGGTCCGGAGCCTTCATTGTTGCTAAAGTATATTAGCATGAAGTGGTTGATTTTTAGGACAATAAGGGGAATATATTCAAGGTGAATGGACAGAGAGTCAAAGCAGATTGGGGAGAAGGTCTAAGTAGAAACAAGGTCCCAATCTCCCTAGTGGAACTGAATTGAAGCAAGTTATGTATTAGTGTACATATGTATATATTTGTTAAACAATAAAATAATAAAAAAAATGTGAATGATCATGGTGAGTTAGTGAGCCTAATGCATAAAATTTTTTAATATTTTGGTTGAGAGAGAACTCTGTCTTAGGCAGGGCCTATCTTGGCTGAGGTATTTAAGCTAACCGCAAGGGAACACCTCTACCTAGTGTAAGCCTTAAACTCTCTTTTAATCTTATTGCATTTATACATGAAGATTGATACACTTAAAATTGTTGCACTGAATGATGCAGTGGTTGAATTTGGAAATTTTCTAAGTTGTGGATTATAACGTGCACAAAGCTTCATAAGGAGACAAGTTAGGCATTGAGATGATCATATTAAGAGTTGAGTTGAAGTAAGTTAAGGTAATGAGCAAGTTGGGTATACATTGGGTGTATTATGTGTTGAATGCAAAAGCTTTAATTTCTAATTAAATTAGCTAAAGTTTGTTTTATGGATTAGGAGGATTTAATAGGACTTAAGGTCTAAAGGAGGAAGTAAGAGCTGGCCAATGTGTATGACTCATGGATTGATGAAGTAGGAGCTGGTCAATGTGTATGATTCACGGATTGATGAAGTAGGAGCTGTCCATTCCTTGTGAATTCAATAGGCAGCTGGAAGCTCAAGGAAATGGGTCAACTTCAAATGGTCATATCTCTCAATCCACTTGAGAAAATTCAATGATTCTTGTTCCAAAATCTCATAAATTGAATGAAGAATAGGTCTGGAAAAGGTTGTGAGAAAATACGAAGAGAAAGGTCGTGAAAACTTAAGAAAACCGAGAGGTGTTCCAGTTTCTCGGCTAGCAGAACAAGGTGTAGAAATCTGAAGATTTCGAGCTCATAAGAACGAATTAGAAGCTCAAATTTTGAGGTAAGTAAGTTTAGACATTTTATTTGAGGGTTATCAAATAAAATGTTGTGGTTGTTTTGCTAAATGTTGAGAAACCCATGCTGGAAGTTGAATCTGTTATTGTTGGTTCAAAAGAGAAAGGGCTAGAGAAAGAGTAAGGAAGATGTGCTTCCAATTTGTTATACCTTACAGCCAACTGTGTTCAGT
Organism: Trichosanthes truncata; assembly: GCA_033996785.1. Lineage (NCBI taxonomy): Eukaryota > Viridiplantae > Streptophyta > Magnoliopsida > Cucurbitales > Cucurbitaceae > Trichosanthes > Trichosanthes truncata. Next base: position 13,469,547 of record MU867261.1, on the reverse strand, counting down.
TACTATGCTATAAGTTATGTGACTGAATTAGATCTAATTTTGGGCCAAGTAGAAAAAGAGATTAATGTTATGGAATTCATTTTCAGGGCAAACGAAGATAGGCGAAGCTTATAAGCCTTGGGAGACTTCCGATGATTGTGAGTGACTTTGTTTGAAAACCTATGCTTTGATCTTTATTCAAAAGCTTACTAGTGATGGATATTGAAGCATGCTTAAGCTAATTTATATTCATATTTCATTGAACTCGATTAATACATAGCGGTGTTGAAACTTAAGCATATTTGTAACTAGTTGTTACTCCGCGTTCAAGCATGACACTCAACGTTTGGAAGCTTGTTTAAAATGAAAGTTTGTGTTTATGTTGAGAACTTTCTGAATGGGATTCCAAACTATGTTTCTAAATATTTAAAGCATGCCTTGTATATTATTAACCCCCGGTACTGAAGGACACGGAGAAGGTACCTGGGGGAGAGAGAAAACCTGACCCCCGATACTGAAGGACAATGAGAAGGTATTCGGGTGGTAGTTTGTCTGGCCCTAATACTGAAGGACATGGAGAAGGTATTAGAGGAGGCCAGTGAGCTTAATTGGCATTCCACGTGCACGTGAGAGAGGTATTGAAGCTGTTGGTTTAGAGAGGACTCTGCCACAACTAGGGTTTGGAAGAGTACCATGCTACAAATTTTCTTTATTATGAGTTCTTATGCATTTCTTTTTGGGGTGCTTAAATCCTGTAAATTGGCGGCCTTGTTGAAATACTTTTGATGCTTTATCTTTGAGCGCATAATCTATTAAAGTAGTCACTCACTGGGCTTCCCAGCTCACGTTTTCAACATGTTTTCTCTTCTCAGGTAGCGAACGAGTTCCCGATGCTTAGCCTCATCAAGACCTGTTTGCCACCACGCCTCTTTAGCTCCTTGTATATATACTTCTACATGTATATAGTTTTGAAATAAAAGCATTCTAGTTGGGTTGTAATAGACTTAAGTATGTTATGACTTAGTATGCAGACCTAGTATGAGGGACTAAATGTATCTTGCTTAGGTGTGCAGTTGTGTGCTCAATTTTACTTGTTCATACATATTGTGTTGTGTACATTTCCAGGTGGATGTTAGGTTGGGTTGGGAGTGCTAGTAAGAGGGCTGGTATTCTCTGTCTTCACATTCCTTCCTAGTTTAGGCAAGTGAGCCTGGAGGGGGTGTGACACCTAGGGTCCAACCTGGGAGTTAAAACAACCAAACTTTTTAAATTTTAAGTGATTGGCTATATGAGACCAAATTCTTTTTAAATTCTTAAATTATGTGAACTTTTTGATTCTTTGCCTTAGAGTTTCAGGAATATAGTGTTAGTAAAAGAGGATTGAAAAAGAAAATTGGCAAAAGGAATAGGAAGGAGAATTGTAGCCAACATGCAGTCGCATTCAAATCCCAATTTAAATTTGTAGGAATATAAGGAAGAGGCGAAGTTGTACCCCACATGCAGCCGCAAGTAGACCATTTGATTCAATTTTGCATGTAATCGATCGAGTTAGGAGAAGTGGAATTGGTGCCCACTTTACGGCTGCAATTTGAAGAAATCAGAGATGATGTCACCTAACGTCATTTAAAAACTGGCAGGAGTCATATTTGAATTTTTGAAACATATAAATAGGCCCCATTGGTTGACCTAGGTCAATACATTCAAAAATTTCATAACTCTCAAGCCTTGTAGTTTCATGCAGCCTAAGGACCAACTCTGACAACTCCTCTGACCTTCATCTCTGATTAATCCCACCGACGATTTCTCTCTTTTCTTTTGCAGAAACAGGCGATTAGACCTAAAAAGTCTTTGCAACAATACAGAGGCAAAAATCAAGCGGAATGAGGAACCTCCAAACCACTTACAAGCGCCAAAAATTATAGAATGAGCAAGCTTCTTTGATGGAAAAGCTTGAAACTCCATCAATGGCAGTTCCGGAGCCATTGAAGGACATGCAAATGGAGATTCCTATGCCATCTATCAAAGGTTCGAATAAGTCACCCGAAAGCCATGGTAAGGCAGTCCATTCAACTTCTAAATCTCCTCCCATTATCTTGCCGCATAAAAGTTCTCAACAGAATGGATGGAGGAGATGAGACAGATGGTTGCAAGCCGTCAGAAGACTATCAAGGAAGTTAGGGCTCACAGCCCACATATGGATTCAAGTGAAGATGAGAAAGTCGAAGTTCCGTTGGCTGGATGAACAAGAAAATGACCAAAGGCTTTGCCAAAGGTCAGTGCAGGTGAAGGAGGAAGTAAACTGGTTACTGTGGTTTACAAGAAGAAGAAGAAAGTGACTCGGGCTGAAGAAATTAAAAAAGGGCAAGTTGCGCCCACATCCGCAGTGCAATCTTCCCCCGCACCACAGGTAGCGCTCCCTGATGAGAGCGAGCATAAAATGAAACCGTAAGCTCCTACCACTAACGCCACACCTACCTCAAGCCATAATCCCTCACCTAATGTGCAGAAACCCTCTAACAACCCTTTTCCACGCAAACCAAGGATTAAAGTGCTCTCTAAGCATAAAAGAGTGTCAAGATTGGCACTGTCAAGGCATAAGGAAGATGAGCCAACCACTCCAGTTGATGCACAGGTTGAAGAAAGCATTCCTACACCTATTCGAGTACAAAACTAGGGGATTCACCCTTGAACTTAGCCCCGAGTCCCGTAATGAAACTAATAATCAAGGGCAAGTTCAGGAGGAGAATGTCCCACTCTCTAAGGATGATTTGCAGGAAATCTTGGAGAGTCAGATGCCAAGCCCCTCAAAGAAGAGAAAGAAAAATGGAGGGGTAGACAAGAAGAAGAAAATGAGTAGGTAACAAGCTACTCCTAGGCCAAAGACCAGAGCCACAACTGCTTAGACTCCTTGAGTTGAAATAAAGGTCCCCCTAGACATTGATGCCACGATGAAGATTATAGAGGACAGGTCCCTCGATTGCAAGAAGGGCTTCTTCGAGAAAACAGGTCCCATCCCAAAATATACTAATGATGTGATACACAAGTTTGGATGGGAGAGGCTATGCGAAGGACTGAACAGAGCAATTATTCCTTTGGTTCATGAATGTTATGCCCATTTATGGGATGAAGAGCAGAACGACCTGACCATCAGAGGGAAGAAGGTCAATTACTCAGCATGGGACACAAATTGTGTCTACATGCTCCCATCTCTTAGAAACCCTGTAGGTATCGAAGCAATGGAGAACCCTACTGAAGAGCAGCTACAAGAATCTTTAAAGCTCGTAGCACACGAAGGAGCATAATGGAAGGTTTTCTTGACGGGTGTGCGACATCTAGTGTCGACATACATCAAAACAGAGCCACACGTGTGGCTTTACTTCATCAAGAACAGACTCGTGGCTTTACTTAATTAAGAACAGGCTTGTGCCAAAAACGCATGACTCCAACATTTCACAACGGAAAGTCATGTTGTTGTACAACATATACAAGGGCCTCGAGCTAAATATTGGCATAATCATCAAGGAAGAGCTCATGGCCTGCTCAAGAAGGAAAGTAGGATGCCTTTTCTTCCCCATCATAATCACTAAACTTTGCAGGAGTGTATAGATTTGGCCTCAATCAACGAGTTGATTGGCATGCACGAGAAAAGTTAACCTCACCAAAGAAGAAGAAGCCTGCCACGCCTACTGCTCAAGATGCGACTGCATCTACTCCTCAAATTGAGACAGCAGTAGGGCCATCCGATCCTTTCTTCGCTATTCTAAAGGTTGAACTGGAAAAGTTATAGGAGCAAAGAAAGGCTTATTAAGCCTATGCTAAGGAGAGGGATGATGTCATCTGTAGGACCCTATCTAAGTTCACTAAGGGAAAAGCTCCAGCACCACTAGAATTCATAGATATTCTTATAGAAGAAGAGCCCCCAGTAGATAAGAGCAGCTCATCTGAAGTTTAGGGGAGTAATTGTTTTCTCTCACTTCAATCTATCTTTACTTTCTTTCTTAGTATTGGTTTATTTGCTTTAAGTATTTTCTTTGTTAGGATTGACTTTACTGTTTCTTAGGATTGTTTCAATTGTAGTTTGTTTGTGAACACTTTCTAAAAAAAAAGAAAAGATAAAGATTTCATTTCTTTTACACATGTGAACAAGTATGACAAAAACCATGTTTTTCAATAAGCTTTAAAATCGTTTTCCTTCATTGTGATGATAAAAAGCCTTTATGATTAAATTAGAGCTCTCTCAGTTGTCCTATACTTGATATAACTTTGAGTTTTCAATTTCATGTACTTTATCAATAGTTTTTCTTCATAACACATTCAAGTCTGAATTCACCTTCTGTTTAAACCACCTAAAGGACTTAAGAGAGTTTAATTTCAAAGCTTAACAAGTCTAGTTACCCAAATTTATTCACCTAACCCTTGGTATTTATAGTGTTTTGTCAATGGGGACATTGACTAGTTTAAGTTTGGGGGGTGAGTTTTGTTGTACTAATGTACTATTGTATATTTCCATATCTTGTATTATGTACTACACTGCTTACCAGGATCCATAAAAAAAAAGAAAAAGAAAAAAGGAGATACTCCTCCTTCCAAAAGTTGACTAAGTAACGAAGAGCGGTCATGACACCCACGATCTCCTTTGCATGAAATGTTGACTTAGGAAGTGAGTATGTGAAAATGGTCTTAGGAGTAACTTGTGCTCGTAGTCAGCTACTTTCACCATAAAGTGTTGGTAAGTTGGAACGAAGGTACAAGTAACAATGAGGCTCTCCCTAGAAAAAGAAAGTAAAAGAAGAGGCCTAGTAGTAGTTTTCAACAAGTTTTTTTTTTTTTTTTTTTGGGGGGGGGGGGGGGGGGGGGAGGGAGGAGCAGGAATGTCTATATAATTAGTGAACTTAGCTTGTTGGTCAAAGAAAATCACCCTAGACTTTATGACTAAGACTTAGGTTGTAGAAGCATGATAGCTGGATTTGCATAAGAATGTTTTGTCTTGAAAAGTAAAAGTTATAGTCCATATGAGAAAATTCTAAGTTGTGTAAGTACTAGCGGTTGAGATCTCTCCTGAAAGGCATATTTTTTTTCAAAACTCCCTTTGGAAAGCATTTTGTAATTATTTACTTGTTGTTTGCTTGTTATTTTTGCTTAAAATTGCTTAAGGACAAGCAATAGGTTAAGTTTGGGGGGGGGGGGGGGGGGTGTGATAATACTCATTTCTGAGTGTTATTTAGCTCTAAAAACTTAACTTATTGTTAAGAAATCAAGTGCTTATTGTTACACTTTATACCATTTAGAGTAATTTTGAGTATAAACAAGTTGTGCATGAATTTAAAGACATGATTTGTGAAGTACAAAAAAATAGGTGTAATAGAATAGATTTGATTAAGAAAGTGTTAATTTTTATTGTTTTTGTGTAGAGGCTGGAAATGGGTCAAATTCCGCCAGGCTTGCGACTGTAATCAAAAAACAAGTGCATACTTTTTTCTAAGTGTTGAAGCAACAAGTTTATTTTTGCAAGTAACTACTCAATTGAGTTATGTTTGACATATGTTTCAATGTTTATTTTTATTTTATTTTTGGATAGTTACTAAGTTGATAGCCTATAAATAGCAAATTTTTTCTTCATTTAGAGAATTTCATCCCATTTGAACATTTGTCATCTCATCTCTTTCTTTCTTTTGATCTTACGTTGAGTTGAGAGCAAGTATCCAAGAGTTCTACTAGATCCAGGTAGTTTGAGGTTCCTGTTCTACTAGAATTAATCGTAGTATATTGTCGAGACGATCGTTGTAGTCTGCTTGTAACCCGTGTACAGCGAATAATTGCCTTCAGGACAGCGCCTTTTAAGCGTGCTTCAACTACTTATTGACTTTATAGTAGGTGATAGTGGGCATAAGTGTGCTATTTCTAGGCATAGTTTTATACTAGTTTTGCTATGATTGTCTGTACTTTCATGTGTTTTTATGTATATTTTACAGAAACTGAGCAATTAGAGCAAAACTGGAGTTTTGAGAAGTATTTGGTTGAATTTGGAGCAAATTGGAGCTATAATTGGAGATCCAAGTGTTGAAGAGAAGGAAACAAGCTTGTGAACCCGAGAGTATAGCGTTGCAACACCATCAGTAGCATTGCAACGCCACTTCAGCAGCCTTTCAACCTTAGAGACCAACAGACATAGGGTTGCAATGCTATATATAGCGTTGCAATGCTACTCAGCATATTTTTTCCTTTTGCATCAAATTTGAAGGGACAGCATTGCAACACTGTCTCGACTCTATAAAAAGGAAGTTTTGCTATTCGACAAGGGGAGACGTTTTTTAGAGACCAAAACCCTAAATCTATTCATACACTGTCTAAGGACTTAAAGGAGACCTTTGGAGAGCTAAGGATGAGACTCAAGGCTCGAGATCGTGGACTTCACGTCGGGAACGAGTGTTGGCACGCGACCTTAGTTTATTCTCCTTTCCCTTTACTTTTCTTTTGGTTTTTAGGAGTTTTGTTATGAACTATAATGTTGTTTATCTCTGTATTTAGACAAGAATGGTTGTATGTTTTAGATTTTGTTGACTTTGTAATTGAATGATTGTAATTACATCTTTTATGCATCTCAATTTTTATTGCTTAAACCTTTAGGCATGGTTTTGCATGTTAGGCTAGATTTAGCTCGAGAGAGTAAATTTATCCATAGAACAGTAGATGCATGACTAGATTTAGTTTATTGCAGAGAGTGAGTGAATTAATTATAGAAGCCTTAAGAGAATCACATAATGGCATGTTTAGTGATAGAAATAAATCGAGAGGTTGATTTATTGCTAGGCATGAGTTCCATTGAGCTCGAGAGAGGATATTGATCACTTAGTAATTCTTCGCTTAAGATTAATTGCATGAAATCAATTCTTAGATTAATGACCTAATGTCATGTTTAGCAGAGTGTATGCAATTTCATAATGAAAACAACCTAAATGTGCAAGTATACACAACCTAATACAACAAGTGGTAAGTATTTTTATATCGTTCTCCTCATGGACTAGTTAATTGGATTTGTGCAATGCTTAAGCTGATTTTAGTTAGGTAACAAGCAATAGACATCAATTGGTGCAATGAACTTAAAAGAAACTAAGGAACAAGATTAAAATGGTGCTGGAATGCTTGAACAACAGGAAAACAGTGAATAAAATGGGACTAAACAGATTATCTAGAAAGAGATCAGGATTAGGGTAGAATTTTGCTTCATCAAACTAAATGCTACAGTATATATCATGCATCAACACTCAATGCAACTAACTCGCGAATTCTTTCCAAAATTCTCAAGAATCAGGGATTAACTCCCATTAACCTCTGAAATTAAGCCTTTAACTGGAAACATTAGGTGAGTTCTTATCCCTAGTGTCCCCAATTACTTTAGAGCATGCTCTTAATCAGAACTAATGCTATGCCATGCATTCGGTTTACCCCTCCTTTTTCCAAAGTTAAGATAAACACAGCTAAGAGAAGTTGACCAGACAAATCCAAGCTAACATTAAGCACAAAAGGCATAAGAGTGAAGAATGTTCAAGTCTACTATTTCATTCAGCAAGAATCAAAATTAAATCCCTTAATCCCTCACCCAAGGGGTGATTAGTTCATAATTAAAAAAAAAGGACAGCAACAAAACAATAAGGAAAGCCTTAAATAAAACTTGTCTTTAATATCAAAATGCTAAAAAATAAAGAAATATTGTAGAAACTAGGAGAAATGGACAAGAAAGGGGTGTTGGGCAACTTTTTTATGGCAGATTTCTCTTCCTTCCAGAAGAAGTTCACCTCCAAAAATGGCTATTCTCTTCTTCTAGAAATCCTCTCCCTCAATTGTCTAATCTCCAAGATTCCCCTCCAAAAACGACAAGCAAGGGCTTTATATCTCTCCCCTTCTTTGAAATCAGGGCTCAGTGGACATTTGAAGACCAATGGTAGCCTCTCATTAATTGAAATTGGTACAAATGTCATAAATTGTCCACCTCAATTAATGAAATAACTCCCACGTGCTTCTTGTGTAATTGATCCCAGATAAATGCACTAGCTTTAATGATGCTTCATCAAAAGCACAACAATTTCTCTAGCAAGATTGACCCTTTATCAACAACAAGCTCCAGCATAGCAGGTTAGATTTTTCACACCTAGCCATTTTTACCTTCAGTAATGGCCTGCACAAGTCACAAACAACACAATTAAGTAATATTATGCATTAAAAAGCTCACAGGTGCTTCTCACATAAAAAGAGACTCTTTTACTGCTAAAGCATCAATTCCAATAGGCTTCTCAATACAAAAGTATCTAAGATAGTATTTTTAAGCCACAAAAACTTCACCAAAACACCGTAAATAGCTCTCATTCTAAGAGCTATCAAGCCCCCAAACTTAGACCATTACTTGTCCCTGAGTAATGCTTCATTTCAGGAAATTTTCAACACAGAGTCTAGCTACCAAACAATCAAGTTAATCTGCCAACACTTGGATCACAATATAGATACCGTTACAACAGTTTGATTTCTCAAATTCTCATTCAATCTCAGCATCCTAAGGATTTACCTAGATTTTTTTTACTCCAAAGACATAACCTCAGCCTTTACATAGCCCCACAGCTAGACCTCCCTTACCTTTGTTCTCCCCTTTACTTAGCCGATCAATGCTTGCTAGATCAAAATGTCCTTGATCACTTAGGATATCCTTAGATGGTTGAAAAGGGACCCCAACTCTTAAACACAACATGGTAATGGTGTTGGGGAAGAACAACTTCCCTACTTTCTTCTTAGCACAATCTTGAATCTCACAAGCTATTATTCGACCCACATCAATGCTTAACACTTTTAAAATTGCAAAAGTCATGAGAATTATGTTTTTGGAGAGAGTGCTATCATGAGCAGTATGAATCAAATGGTTTTTCACAAAAGATATCCATACATTAGCTTCATCATTGAGATAGGCTGCTTCAAGACTTATTGCACCTATGTGGGAGACCCTCCATTGAGCACCCTTTACTCCTACAACTTTCACAACAGTGTTAAGGTGGGACTCGGGTGTTGCTACTTCCATTTCATTAAAATCAACATGAGGGATGTCTGAAAGGTTAAACAGTTCATTAATAGCCGTAGGTGACGAATCCACCACCTTACCTCGGACTTTCACTTGAAAGGCAGAATTTTCCTCCAAATTGGCATAAAACTCTTGGACAATGGGCACTATGGCTGGCTCTGGTTACTGAAAAAATTGATCCCATCCATGGTTGATGATGTTAGCTCGAACAAACACAGGTAGCTTACTGAATGAAGCAGCAAAGCCTTTCTCAAGGAAAAGCTCCTTAGTTTTTAGCTTTTCAAACCTGAGCCTAGCTTCCTCATAAATAAATCTTTCCAAGGGGGAACCTTTTTGAGCTTTATATGGTTCCTTACCTCTTCTCTTTGATATTCTGCTGCTAGGAGAAGAAGCATCCAATGGTTCTTCATGCTCGTCTGCAGTGTTTTCTTCAGCAACCTCCTCAAGAGCTTCTTCCTCAATCACTTTCTTCTTTTCTTTTGGATTTGGAAGATCTAGAAGATTTAGATTTGGATTTTGAATGAGAAGATCTTGAAACAACATTAGCTTCAACAAGTCTTTCTTTTTTTGGCTGAGGTGCATATCCATGTGGAGGCTGCAACACATTATTAGAATTACATAGGACAAATTCTCATGATGCCTCAAACCTGAGTGGTAATGGGTAAGCAAATTATTTTGTTTTTGATTGCATCTACACCCATAATCTCGATTATTGCATATTGATCCTGCTACATGGTGGGCTCCTCATAGTATGGATATGCATTTATAACTGTAATTGGCTATGAAGATCATGGCCTTGAAAGTTTAGTCAATGTGTAGTAAGAGCTACAACTTGAGATTTTAGAGAATTTACCTTACTTGGCTGCCGTTCGAATAGCTCGCCCATTGGGCCACTGATAACAGCTTACAACCATGTCCTCAAAAAAGGTTTGAGCATCATTCACGGATTTAGATAAAAATGTGCCTCCGTTGTTGCATCCACTATGGCTTTGGTATTACCATATAGTCCATTATAAAACAACCAAATCTGCAACAAGTTCGTGTTGGGATTTATGCACTAAAGTCCGGCGAGACATGTATCTTAGGGCATACTCTATACCCAACATGTTCTCCCACTTTCCCTAGTAAAGATGAGACATGTCTCGTAACCTTAGACATTCTAGGTGACCCTCAAACACTTTAGCCTGAAGAGTCTTTTTATATAGATCCAAAGGATTGCCATTAAAAGCCATCTTTGTTGTTGTCCCTAATAGTTCGAATATCCATTTTGGGGACACTTTCTCAAAAGCTCCTTGAAACCCTTCCAAGCCTCAAACAATTGTTCAAAATCTTGCTTGAATGTCCCAATTTTAGTCCCCGAATTTGACTATTGATAAGTTCATTATATATTTATTTATTATATATTGTTTAGGTTGTTTTTAGTTAGTTTTGCTATAGTTTTTGAGTTTCAATTCATGCATTTCATTTACTTTTGTAGGTGAAAAAAGATTGCATAAATTAGGAAAAGTAGCTAAGTGCCAAAATTAGAGAATTTTCAAGTTGTAGAGTAAAAAACAATTTGCAGCACCTAAGTGCCATAGACAGTTAACAAAAGTAGAGGCCATGCTTTCAGCATCGAGGGGCTACGAACTTTGAAGCATAAATTAGGGATTCGCGCCTAAGGTTGTTTTGGCCAATAAATACATCTCTTCTTTATAATTGAGGGGGATTTCAAATAGAAAATAGTTGGAACAAAATTTCGAGATCTCGAGGAGCCGATCGGAGAGAGTGTGAAGCTCGAAGAGTCATGGAATCGTTGAGATTTTTTTCTTTTTCCTTTTTCCTTCTCTTTTCTTATTTGTAATGACTCTTATGTTGTTAGTTGAGAGTTTTGTTGTGATTTCATTATGAACTAATTATATTTTCTAGAGCTTTCATGTAATAGATTATTGAATCCTACTCTTATTAGTTAGTAGTTGATATTTTCGTCTCATTTTTTGTTGTGAAAACTTTTCTGAGCTTAATGCATGTTTAGATTTAGCTACTCTTTGCATTGATTTTATGTCATAATTTGAGGTTCAAAGATAAGAATTATTGATAGATCTGAATAGTTTTCCCTATTTTATACATGAGATAGACATATCCTTGTAGATTTTGTGGCAATTTTAGGTTCTACATTCATAATATTTCAATAGTTGAAATTGTCGTAGAGATATAGACAATGTACTTTTCAAAGAATATCGTTATTGCTTGAGAGAGAATATCGAATCCATAGGGTAGATCATGCCAATAACCTAGAAATAGAAATTGTTTCAACTATTAATGAACGAAGAGTAAGAGAAGATAATGGTGAAATCATTGCTCTAGAGTTTATAGAAATTGAACTTATCCCTTTGATTTTGTTAGTTTTAGACTTTTAAATAGTTTAATTCAAAGCAAGTTTAATTTTCATCCTTCTTTGATTGGTCAGTATTCAAATAAAATTGAGGTGAACGAATCTGGTAATTATTTAGCATTCATTCCCTATGGAGAACCATACTAGTACTCACACTACTATATTATACATGTAACAATTCATACACATGCGAAATTGAGTAACAGCTGTCTTGGCGAGTATAATTTTTTTTGTGAGAAATGCTTGGACCAACTCCTGCCATGTAGTGGTGCTTCTAGGTTGTAAAGATTTAAGTCAATCTCCTGGCTTATCCTGCAACGAAAAAGGAAATAGGTGTAAATAAATAGCATCTTCAAATACACCATTAATTTTAATGGTACTACAAATGTCAATAAAAGAAGTTAGATGAGAGTTCGGGTCTTCTGTAGGATGTCCCTTGAATGAGCTATCCCAAACCATCTGGATTACACCAATTTTAATTTTGAAATTGTGGCATTTATAAGGGCATAGACTATTCCAGAATGATCAACATGGTACACATGCTAGAATTGGTCCCTAATAGGCCTTTAATTATCCTGAACAACTGGAACAAGTGGTACATATGGGACTTGTCGCGGAAGTGATAATTGTGGGGGCAAGTGGATTTTGTAGAACATGTGGTATTGGTAAATTTGGGATGACAAGTGGATCTAAGCCAACGAGTGAAAGTTGTGTAGTATCCATGGATTCACTCTTTTTCCTTGGTTCCCTTCGATTCCTTCTAAAAGTTTTTTTTTTCAATTTCAAGGTCAAAAGGGACTAAAGCTACATCCTTAACTTTTCGTATTAACAGGTATCACCCTAAAAAAAAAAATTCAATAAAACAATAATAATAAAAAAAAACACTAAACTAGAACCCAACAAATTCTCCATGATATTAAGTGAACTAAATAGTTGTCGATCTCCAGGAACGGTGTCAAAAACTTGATGCACAAAAATTCACCTAACCGCAAGTGTACGTGTCAAGTTTAATATAGTGTAAATAATTATCAATATCGTCCTCAGGATTAGGTTTCTAGCTTACTTAAGTACCACATATACTAATGTTCGATTTTATTTCATGATAAATATGGAATGAATGATTGAATTAAAAAAAAAAAAGCAAAAACTAAAATGTGTGAGAAAAATCTATGGAAAAAGTGTCTTAGGGAGTTGGTCTCAACAATTAGATTTATGAATTTATTAAGTTGAATGCAAAAACAAGCATGCAACTTTCCATAATTCAAGAACTCTAAGGTAATAAACGTTTCTCTAGATCACAATTGATTCTCAAGTATATTAAGAACCCAATATTCTTATCTAGATTCATTAACATGCAATGCCTTAAGTCTACTTTCTTTTACAACTTCTAAAGCAATCCTAAATCTCCCAATCTTTGAACTACTTTAGTTATGCATTTAATTTCTAATATAATTCCTCTCTCCCAAGCGTAAGATTAAGTACAAAAAGATTCAATTTATGGCTAGTAGATCAAAAGCATTAAGCAAATAAGTACATGAATGGAATCAAGCACAATATGCATTCAGTTGATTAAATCATAAAAATTCAATGGCTATAACAATACCTAAGAACTAATGATTTAGTTGCATGTGTTTGCAAAATAACCACAAAATCTCAATTTAGAATTCACACCAAAATACAAAAAGTAAAGGTAAGAAGACAAACTATGTTCGACGTGGTGATATCCCATTCCTGGCACTATCTCCACGATCTCGAGCTTCAAAAATCCTTTTTCTAGGCTCCAAATCGTCCTCCAAGCTCCACAAGTTGTAAATTTTCTTTAGATTAAATTTTTGTATGAGAATCCCCTAAAAAGGGTTGAAAAATCAAGGTAGCATTAAGATGCTCTCGACTAGCGTCTCAATGATGCTCCAAAACACATGGGGAAATATGGAAAGAAAGCATAGCGTCTTGACGCTCTCAACTAGCATCTAAACGATACCTCTACTGCATTCTAGCTTGATAATTGTACCTTTGTGATGCTATTCCCTCGAGTCTTGAACTTGATTTGCTCCTATTCTTTTCTTGACTTCCAACTAGTTTTGTCCATTTGGCTCAATTTTCTAGATATATTCTTCAAAACCTTTGTTTTGCTCCAAATGCTCGATTTCTACAAAATAGAGGAATATGTATGGAAAATTGGTCAATTGATTAACTATAAATAAATAGGCCCTAGAAATAGTTAATTTTGTGTGCTATCGACTGAGGAGGAAAATTTTGCTCCTTTATCCCTATTTACAAGATAAATTAATTGAATTTTGTCATCCTTGCCGACACATACAAGCCAACAAAATGATGTTATTGAGACTAAGCATAGGCACATCATTGAAATGGGTCTCACTGTTCTTGCTCAAGCCTCCATGCCTTTACATTATAGGTGGAGAAATTCTTTTGTTTCTGTTGTGTTTATTATCAATAGATTACCGACGCACTTTGGTTCTTCGTATATCTCCTTGGGAAAAAACTTTCACAAGAAACTTGAATACTCTTTTCTTAAAGTTTTTAGTTGTGCTTGTTTCCCCTTTCTTCGATCCTATCTAGCAAACTAATTCTAATTCTATAGCACGTTATGTGTTTTTCTTGACTATAGTGAAACCCATAAACGTTACAAATGCTGAGCTCAAATGGTCAAGTTTACATTTCACGTAGCGCTGTTTTTAACGAAACTAATTTTCCCTTAAAAAATGGTTCCCTTACCAATTCACCTACAAAGCAATGCCTTTTTCAAACTATTATCCCTCGGAAAAATTCTCCCTCATCCAAAATTTGCACCACATCTTCAACCCAAAGCCCATTCCAACCAAAAATCCTAACCATCTCACTGTCTAAGATCCTCTTTCTCCCTTAAAACTTAGTACATACCTCACCCAATTACTTGTTGGATAATTTAATGATTTTTTATTTAATTTTATTACTTTAATGAATTATTTATTTATTTCTTATTGTTTATAAAAAAAAAAAAAGGGAGATTAAGTCTTTAACCACTTTCTTCTTTTAAGGAAAAAGTTAAGCACGTAACTGCATGTGTGGATGTGAACCTTTATGCCGAGAGTTTTCAGAAAAATCCTTATATAGAGTTTAATGAGAATTTATCTTTCACTAAACCTATTCTACAAAAATCTTTCCTTCCCCTTTTGAGCATATAAGTCAATGAGGATTCATAGGAGAGTTTAGCTTCATACTAGCTTTCTTGAAGGGAGTTGTATCCTGAAATGGAGTGGTGAATAACTCAGTGTAAGTGGGTTCATGCTTTCTCTAAGGACAACGTTCTGCAAGGCGCCTCGACCAACATAACAAGCTTTCTTAAACCCTATTTTACTGATTAATATTTTTATATTTGTTGATTATTGTTGCTTTTAAAGAGTGTATGCAATTTCGGAATGAAAACACCCTAAATGTGCAAGTATACACAGCCTAAATGCAGCAAGTGATAAGTATTTTTATCGTTCTCCTCAAGGACTAGTTATGTGGATTTTTGCAAAGTCTAAGCTGATTTTAGTTAGGTAACAAGAAATAAACATCAATTTGGTGCAATGAAATTAAGAGAAACTAAGGAACGAGATTAAAATGGTGTTGGAATGCTGGAATAACAGAAAAACAGTAAAAAAAACTGGGACTAAACAGATTCTGTGAAAAGGGATCAGGATTAGGGGTAAAATCTTGCTTCATCAAACTAAATGCTACAACATAGATCATGCTTCAACACTCAATGCACGTTAATTCGCGGATTCTTTCCAGAATTCCCGAGAATCAGTGATTAACTCCCATTAACCTCTGAAATTAAGCCCATAACTGCAAACATTAGGTGGGTTACTATCCCTAGTGTCCCCAATTACCTTAGACCATGCTCCTAATCAGAACTAATGCTATGACATGCAATCAGTTCATCTCTCCCTTTCCCAAGTTTAAGAAAAATGCAGCTTAGATAAGTTGGCCAGACAATTCCAAGCTAAAATTAAGTACACAAGGCATAGGAGTGAAGATTATGCAAGTATACTATTTCATTCAGTAAGAATCAACAATAAATCCCCTAATCCCTCACCCAAGGGGTGATTAGTTCTTAATTACAAGAAAAGACAGCAATAAAACAGTAAGAAAAGTCTGAAATAACATTCTAAATCCTGTCTTTAATATCAAAATGCTGAAAAATAAAGAAGTACTGTAGAAACTACGAGAAATGGACAAGAAATGGTGTTGGGCAGCTCCTTTATGGCAGGATTCCTTCATTTCCAGAAGTGGATCACCTCCCAAGAAGGATTCTTCTCAATCTATCGATTTTTAGCCCCTCCAAAATGTCTAATCTCCAAGCTCATCCCCCGAAAATGGCAAACTAGGGCTTTATACCTCTCCTCTTCTTTGAAATTAGGGCTGAGTGGACACTTTTAGACTAATGGCAGCACCTCATTCGCTCAAATCAGTACAGGTGTTATAAATTGTCCACGTCAATTAATGAAATAACTCCCACGTGCGTTTTGTGTAACTGATCTCAGGTAAATGCTCCAGCTTTAATAATGCTTTATCAAACACAACAATTGCTTCAGCAATCTTGACTTTCCATCAACAGCAAAGCTCTAGCATTACGGGTTGAATTTTCCAGACTTAGCCATCTTTACCTTCAACAATTGGCATGCATAAGTCACAAATAGCACATTTAAGTAATATTATGCCTTAAAAAGCTCACAAGTGCTTTTCACATGAGAATGGACTCTTTTACTACTAAGTCATCAATTTAAAGAGGCTTCTAAGTACAAAAGTACCTAAAATAGTGCTTTTAAGCCACAAAATCTTCACTAAAACCCCCTAAATATCTCTCATTCTAAGAGCTATCAATTATGTTTTTCTATTTACAGTATACCTGCCCAATTGCTTTACATAATTTTTCCAACAATCATAGAGAAGACGTGGTTGGAAATTCTGTCAATTTTTTTCATTGTTGTCATGGATACGATTCATGAGTCTAAATATCATTCTTGTAAGTATGAAAATTTTATTGGACAAAATTTCAAATGTTGACAACAACAAATGAAGTTTTGGCTCACTACTTTAGGTCTTTATTATGTAATTTCTCCTAGTGCCAGTGATTCTGAACCAAGGATCATCATTAAGACTACTGTTGACAAAAATCTTAAAGAAAAATATATTTTGTGCCATGAAAGTATTCTGATTGCTTTGTCTGATAATATCTATAAAACATTATATTCAATTAAAAATTCCATAGAGTTATGGGAAGCTTTAGAAAATAAGTATGGGGTAGAAGAATTAAGTTTTAAAAGGTATGATGTTGAAAAATGGATTGATTTCAAAATGGTCTATATAATGTCGGTGTGTGACCAAATTCATGAATTTGAAAATATTATTTTTGATTTGGACATGGAGGAAATTTTGTTTGATGATGTTGTATTGGTTACTTTTTTTATTATAAAATTACCCCTTTCTTAGTCAGATTTTCAAAGAGTTGTAAAACAAAAACTTGAAAATTTCTCCTTTGATGAATTGATATTTTCATTGAGAATTGAGGATAGACATCGTGAAAATTTGAAAGAAGCATCCATTTCTGGTAGTCAGGCAAAAGCTCTACTTATCGATAAAGCCTATAAATCTAAGCCTACAAACTTGGAGAAAAAAAGGCCTTAATAAAAATTACCAGTGCAATAACAAACAAAGAGATAAAACTGTTAATCAGAAAAATACGAGTCCTCGTTATTGGGTTTGTAGCAAGACGAATCACTTCACAAAAGATTGCTTCCAGCATAAAGGTTGAACTTCCTAACCACATGCACTGTCAAATGTGATTTACGTTACAATAAGCGCACATGTCAAATAATAAAATGGTAAGTATTTACCATATATCGTATCCACAAAGATTGGTTTTAATTCAATTAATTACCACGAATAGTTTCACTTTAGTTTTATTTAGAAAACAAACACTAAAAAAATGAGTAAAAAAAGCTAACCTAAATAATAGAAAATAAAAGCATAAAATAATTGGGAGACACAATCCTTTGGGAAAAACTTGGGACGAGGACCAATTACTTAATTAAACAAACAGTTAAAACCTAATTGACAGTGAATTCATAAGTCTAGAAGTTCTTAGGGCATGAAATCTCCTGTCGATCTCAACAAATCTCAAGCACTAACTAGATAAACCTATGTGTCCGTAACCTTAACTAATTAAAACAAGGCATTAAGATTCTTCATTATGAACCTCTAATAATCGTTCTTATGATTGTCTTGTCCAAGCGATTATTAATTATGCATTCATGATCTAATTCAAGTTTCCTCCGTCAAGTGCTAAACTTAAACTATCACTACAATTAATTCCTTATTCAAAGAAATTAAAGGCATTAAACAACCAATGCATAAATGAAATCAAAAGCCAAATAGCAATAACCATCCATTAGCTAAGCATTTAATCCAAAATATCCAACAATTAAGCAATTAATCAAATTAATACAAAATCCCAAGTCATAAGAACAAAGCTACTCAAAATAAATCATTTAAACCTCCAAGTCCCTAATTTATAGCCACTACAGTTACTAATAATAAAGGAAAAAGGAAGAAATATGCCAACGGAAGTCGATCCAGCATTCCCATCATGACCTTCTCGGTCCTCAAGCTCTAGATCTACAATTTTGCTCCAAATTCGCTGACAATTTCTCCCCAAAACCCTCAAAATCAGTTTGGAATCGAGATTAGGATTGTCTTCCACGAATTGGCCACTACTTTCACAAAGAGAAAATGATGAACTTATATTGTCTATCGATGCAACGTCGAGACGCTGCATCAAATGCTACCATTTCCTTTGCATGGCTCAAATGAGGCCCAAAATTACCAAAATAACCTCAAACACTCGATTTTACTTTTCAAGCTCGGTTTCTACAAAATAAGCAGAAATAGGTATGAAAGCTCACAAATTTATAACAAAACTAGCATAAACATATGGAATAAGATAGCACTAAATGAATGTTAACAAATACCCCCAAACTTAAGCCTTTGCTAGTCCTGAGCAAAGCTAAAACAAAGCCCACATATGAATCAAAAATTGCAAATGAATAACTCAAACCTCAATGTTCTAAATAACAAATGTTCACAATTAAAGGAAATAATCTAACAATTCCAATCATCAAGCAAAATTAAACTTAAGCTCTTCATTTCTTGCGTGTGTGTGTAAATAGCCTTCCTAAAGTAGTCTTTACAATCCAATAATAGGTTTATAAAGTCCTCAATTCATCTTCCCCTACACTGGCCCTAAACACAAATTATCTAGCGTTTTTACACTCAATGGAGCAATATCTCACTAGGCGATTGAAAGAACTATGGATGTCTCCCAAACTTGCATTTTTCTTTAACTCAAGGGTACTAGCTTTCACACAAATGTTGTAACCCAGAGTACTCGCTCAAGGAGTGGCCTAACTGATCACAAAATAGGTAGTTCTTTTTACCCTCGACCGCTTTAAGAAACAAGTTATTTTATTCTTTCCTTCTTCTCTCCTTTTCACAAATTAATTTTTTTTTTGCAAGAAAAACAATCAAACTCCTAAGTAACACATTACAACCTATCATGCAAGACAACCTTCAAATCAGTCCTTATGCCTATCAGAGTGACCATAAACATTTAGACAAAATAAACCCATTCTAAGCCTTCAAAAGTAAAAATAGATAGGTTAAGTGCACAAAACTTGCAAGAAAAATTAAGAAAAAATTTAAATTTACTCAAATCTCAGACATGCTCTCATATTTCACAAATATTGTAAAGAAATTCATTATTTAGAATACATCACAGGTTGTCCTCATCTCATCATATAATTCACAAAAAAGTTCAATCAGCTCAGAATCAGAACAACATAGCACCCCCCAAACTTAAAGCATACATTGTCCTTAATGTATAATTCAACATGCTTAAGGAAAATTAAAAAGATAAAGGGGAATGATACTACATTGGTGTGCGAGAGAATCCTCGATGTCAGCCTGATCAACTGGGGTGCAATATGAAGATTTTGTGACGCTCAAGGTCCTATAACAATCAACAACGGGAACATGAAATCAACACAAAATAACTAAAGAAAATAAAATATAAAAGAAAAGTAGGAACATGAAACTGAAAGAAAGAAAGCTTTGGTTGATTCCCAAGAAGTGCTTATTAAACATCTTTAGCTAGATGGGGTTCGTGTGGGCTCTCAAGGTACATGAAAATTATCATATTCCTTCGAACCCTTCTTCCTAAAATAGAGGAAGCATACCAAATATAGCAAGATCACTAGCTTTTCATAGGCCCCTGAAACAAACATTTTTTTGGTATTTTTGGATATTAAAAGCATAAAAAGAGAATGATCAAAATAAAAAGACTCAAACATGGACTCATGAGAACATGAAAAATAACACTTAGGATAAAGAGAAGAATCATGAGATAAAATAAACGAATGCCACAATCATGAGATAAAATAAACGAAGACCTTTCAGCCTCAAACTCTACCACCTAAACTACCTCTTCTAAAACACTAGGCGCATCTTTACTTTCCTCCTCACTGACTCGATCATGGTGTGTATCTCAACTTTTCCATTCTTTTCCAATATCTATGACGCACTCCCCTACATACCCAAACTTAGTGTTATCGAAAGAATTAGGCTCTTGAATGGCTACAGAGAATCAGCGATCAAGTGACTCACTGGACATCCTATAGAAGTGGATCCCACTTCACTAACCTCCCTTTGGGTCGGGAGTCTCTCATGCAATTCATCTAATTGTAACCACTCGGCTCTAGACTCCTCTCTAAACTCTCTCAATGTTCTCACTAAGGGAGGTTCTTCCTCTACTTGGGCTATATGAGCTCTCTCCTGAATTTGTGCTAGATTCAAACAAATAGCTCTAAACTCATCCATACAATCTTGGAATATGCCCTCTAAGGGGGAGTTTTCTGACAAAGGGGTGTGACTAGAAAATGAAAAACTAGAAGATGGTATTGGTTCTTCAGGCTCAGATTCCCTAAAGAGCAACCCAAATCTATCAAAAGCCATCTAAAATTTTTATAATGGTTTAGATGGAAATACGAGGACCACCATTAATGCAGCTTCAGGAGGAGCGTTCATAAGCAAAACTGAGAACGAGGCTTTTAAGTTGTTGGAAGAAACGACCATGAATCACTATGAATGGCCAAGCGAGAGATTAGTTCAGAAGAAGGCAATGGGAGTTAGTGAGGTAGATGCCATAGCAAATTTGACTGCACAGGTGGTTTCACTTACTAAGCAACTCCAAGCAAGTCTAATGACAGTAAATGTTATTCAATCACCTCCTGGGTATTGTGAATACTGCCATGGGACCCATAGAAGTGAGGATTGTCAAGTTGGAAATCCATTTATGCCAGGGTGCAGTGACCAAGTACAGTTTGTAGGGAACTTTAATCGTCCACAAAATAACCCCTATTCAAATACATATAATCTTGGCTGGCGCAATCACCCTAACTTTTCGTCGAAGCAAAATCAGACTCAAAATCTACCACCACTAGGATTTTAGCAGCCTAAAAAGAAAAGCAGCCTTGAAGAGGCAATGATTCAGTTGGCAAACATTACGAATCAGTTCATGACTGAAACAAAGACCAATTTTCAAAATCAAGCAGCATCCATTCGAAATTTAGAGGTGCAAGTTGGTCAGCTAGCCAACATGATGGTGGATAGGCTTCCAGGTAATTTACCGAGCACAACAGAAAAGAATCCAGTGGAGCATTGTAAGTCAATTACCTTGAGAAGTGGTAAGGAGTTGGTTGAGCCAATGCCGAACAAGAAGTCCAGAGAAGAAGAAGAAGAAAAGGTTACACCAGAATCATCAACGAAGCAAGCTAAGGATAAACTACAGTTGGCTACTTCATCAGCCATTCCATTTCCTCAACACCTCCAGAAGAACAAAAAGGATAAGCAATACAGTAAGTTTATTGATATTTTTAAGAAACTGCATATTAACATTTCTTTTGCAGGTGCCCTTGCACAAATGCCACATTATGTCAAATTCATGAAGGACATCTTGAAGAAGAAAAGGAAGTTGGAGGATTATGAAATGATTCCACTCACAGAGGAGTGCAGTGCCATATTGCAAAGAAAATTACCACCCAAACTGAAAGATCCAAGGAGTTTTTCTATTCCTTGTTCGATTGGTGATATTATCTTTGCTAATGCCTTATGTGATCTAGGAGCTAGTATTAACTTGATGCCTTTATCTATTTTTAAGAGATTAGGAATAGGAGAGGTGAAACCAACAACTGTTTCTTTGCAACTGGCTGATAGATCAATTAGGCACCCATTGGGAATCATTGAGGATGTTCTTGTCAAGGTTGGAAAATTTATATTTCCTATAGATTTCTTAGTGGATATGGAGGAAGATGAGAACATCCTATGATTTTGGGAAGACCATTCTTGGCTACGGGAAGAGCAAACATTGATGTAGAATTGGGAGAGCTGAAGCTACGAGTTTAGGATGAGTCAGTCACATTCAAAGTCTTCAAGGATCCCAGTCTTTCACATCATATGAACTGTTCTTGCATTTTTAGGAGTGGATCACCATTGTCCCAATCTTCTTCGGAGTCACATGCTTCATACTACTACTTTAAACCACCTTGAAGAGGAGAAGAAAAGTTAGGCTAAGGACTATAAATCAAGCGCTATTAGGAGGCAACCCAAAGGTTTGTTTTGCAACTTTTATTTTCTAGCTTTATTTTTCTGTTACTCTAGTTTTTTTTTTTAATGAAGGAAATAGAACTCCCAACAAGCAACTATGAGGTCATTGAAGCTTAGGATTTTTTAAACTCAGCACATTCAGGGAAGTCTCGATAACCCTTACATTTGATGTTTACTTATTGTCCTTTTTATTCCTTTTAGACATTGAGGACAATGCAAGTTTTGAGTTGGGGGTAGAGGGATTTCTTTGAGTTTGAATGGTTTTTGCTAATTAATAAAGTGTTCTGACTTCTTTTGAAATAAAAGGTAAATAAGTGCAAGTGTATTGATTATTGTCTGATTGAGAAGTGTAGTTAACATTATTTTTATCCCTTTGATAATCTTATGAGCACTCAATTACAAGTATTTTGTTGCTTTGATGTTTAAAGGAATCTTTTTGCTGCCTTGGAACTTGCTCTGGCCTTTTGAATCAATCGAAATGAATTATTTTCTAGGAAAAGAATTGTCTTGTTTACTTCTTGTTGGTATCTTTCGAAAAAAAAAGAAGAAGAAGAAGAAGAAAGAAAAAAGAAAAAAAATAGAAAAAAAGAAGAGAGATACTCCTACTTCTAGAGTGAATTGAGTAATTAGGGGCGGTCATGAAACTCATGATTTTCTTTGCATTAAAAGTTTACGTAGGAAGCGAGTATGTGAATACAGTCTTAATAGTGACTTGTGCTCGTACTCAGCTGCTTTCACCACAAAGTGTTAGTATGTTGGAACGAAGGTATAAGTGACTAATAGATCTCTCTAATAAAAAATAAAAAAAAATAAAAAAAAAATAAAAAAGAGGAGCAAAGTAAAAAAAATTAATAATAAATGATGTTGCTAATATTCGTATTTATTAGAGATTCCTAAATGATCCTAGTTGACATGGTTTTGCTTGAGTGAAGGTTGGCCAAAAGGTGAGATCTTAGAGTCCACTGGAAGTTGGGCAAGTTCTGTTGTGGTAAAAAGTTTCTTTGAGTTGAAGGATGGTAAAATACCAATAATTGTACACACACACACATCTAGAGATTTAAAATGAAGACAACGAAGCTTATTTGTTATATATGATTGACATTTCTTGCATTTTCTATTCTTTTGTTTTGAAAGATTGATGAACTTTATTTTAAGGCATAAGACTATTAACTTTGCACAACATATGTGTTGTTGAGTTTTGTTTTCATGATTCTTTGCTCGAGGACAAGCAAAAAGCTAAGTTGGGGGTATTTGATAAGTTCATTTTACATATATATATTCTATCTTGTTTAGATTGTTTTTAGTTAGTGTTCATATAGTTTTTGAATTTTAATTCTTCATTCTCTTTTATTTTTATAGGTGATCAAAGATTGTATTTTGAAGGTCAAGTTTGAGGACTTTTAGGAGGACTTTTCGGTTGAAGATTAAAAAATAATAATAATAATAAAATAAAAAAATTACGGCGCTTAGGAGCCCAAACTGGCGCCCAGGCGCCCAAACCCATGCAGGAAGGCAGAGAGCCAATGCCTAGGTGCTTCGAAAATTTTCTCACGCCTTTTTAACAGCGCCTAGGCGCTATTCATGGCTCTTAGGCACTACGTCGACTGCCCTAACTTAAAATGGGCATCTTTTATCAGTTTTGGGGGTCGAAAATTAGATTTTGGGAGGCAGAAAAAAGAGAACAGAAGGGAGAGAAAGAAAGGAAGACGACTATACAGTATTTTGGAGGATCCGAGCAATCGAAAGAAGCGAGAGCGACGATTAGAAACTCGTGGAATCACCAGGATTTGTTTCTTTTCCCTTTTTCCTTTTTTTTTTCTTCCTTTCATGACTCCATTGAAACTTTTAGCTAGTCTTGTTAAGTTTTACATTATGAACTAAGTTTTTCTTTCCAGAGCTTTGATGTAATCGCTATTCGAATCTTATTCTTCATAGTTAATAGTTGATATTTCAATTTCGTATTTGGTTGTGAAAACTTTTCTGAGCTTAATGCATGTTTAGATTTGGCCATTCTTTGCATCGATTTCATGTCATAATTCGAGGTTGAGAGACAAGAATTGTTGATAGATCTGAATAGTTTTCCCTAATTTTCACTTGAGATAGAGATATCCTTGTGGGCTTTGTAGCAATTTAGGTTCTATGTTCGTCATAATTGAATTGTTGGAATTTTCATAGAGATATAGGCAATTTACTTTTCAATGAATATCGTTATTGCTTGAGAGAGAATATCGAGTCTATAGGGTAGAACTTGCCAACAATCTAGAAATAGAATTTGCTTCAACTATTAACAAATGAAGAATAAGAGGAGATAACGGTGAAGTCATAGCTCTAGAACCTATTGCAATTAAATTTAATCATCTGTTTTACATTGTTAATTTTAGAGTCGTATTTCATTCTTTTGCTGCTAATTTTAATTTCACCTATCATCAATTATTCGGTCCTCAGATAAAATTGAAGCTTACGAATTTGGTAGTTGATAGCATTCATTCCCTGTGGAGAACGATACTAGTACTCACACTACTATATTACTTGTAATGATTCGTACACTTGCGAAATCAAACAACATCTCTCTAGACTTCTTCCTCTGCAATCCCTTGTGGATTTTCTTTTAAGAGACTCCCACAAGCCTTGGTCCTGTGTTCGAGTCATAGCTAGGAAGACTTTGTGGAGGAAATAAAGACATGCCAAAAATATCTCCATATTTACTCAAAGTAAGTTTACTTAATCTTATTTTTTTAGTTTAATTTTAAATAAAATCGAAGACGATCCAATGCTTTCGCTGTGGAGTGAAACGTTTATTCCTTCACTCCCATCTTTCTTTCGTCTTCATCCATGGCCCCCCACTGCCAACTAGGACCACCACTGTCCACCGTCACCCACAGCCATTGCCACTTCCTTTTTTTTTTCTTTTCCTCTTCTTCTTATTTCTTCTCCCCTTCTTGTTGTTCTTTTTCCCCTTCCTCCATTCTTCCATTCTTCTTACATTAAAACAAAAAAAAAAAAAAAAAAAGGAAAAAATCCAAATTTTAGATCTAGAACGAACCAAGGTCTGGGTTCGTTCCAGATTCGAGCGAAGGTGATTTCTCCTTTTCGGTTTGATTCAAATCTGCAACACCAAAATCAACTCCATAATTCAACTCTATGCAAGATGATTTAGACACTTCCTCACTAACCTCCTTCATTTCCTTCTTAACCTCATACTCCCTCTTCAAGCTAATAGCACACAAAAGGGTTCTATTTCTAGACTTAGATTTAGGTTAATATTGTGCTTTTATAGTGGACTTTGATGCTTTTATTTTGTAATTTGTAGGATTCAAGCATGGAGAGTTAAACCGAGGAGTTGGAGCAATTTATAGACCAAAATGAGCTTAAATGAGTGCTTTTGGGCAAAGGACATGAAGAGAAGAGTTGTCAAAGCAAAGAAGCCGCCTGAGAGCATAGCGTTGCAATGTTATACATAGCGATGCAACGCCATACATGTAGCCCTTCAAACCCAATAGACAGCACACAGAGCGTTCATTGCAACCCCAGACCAAAAATATTTTCCTTTTTTATTCGATTCAAAGGGGTAGCGTTGCATTGCAATGTTGTCTCGATAATATAAAGAAAACTTTTTAGTTTCGTGCAAAGGGAGTTGTTTTTTAGAACCTAAAACCCTGAACTTGATTGAAGACATTTTGGGATTGAGAAATCATCTTGGAGAGCCAAGGAGGAGACTCGAGGCTCGAGACTGCAGGACATCATGATAGAAACGAGTCTTGGCATGCGTCATCCAATTGTATCCCTTTTTTCCTAATTTGTTTATGTTATTTTAGGACTTTTAGATAGAAATTCATGTTGTAGTTTTGAGTATTAAAGACTCGTGGATGGTTGATTATTTAAATTTGTATTTGGTTTTTGAGTTGTAGTATATCGTAACAAAGATTTATACAATTTTTGAGATTTTTGTTTAAATCTTTTGGTCATAGCTTGCATGTATTGTATTGAGTTTAGCTAGAAAAAGTGAACTTAATTAAAGAACTAAATTGCATAACTAAAAATAACCTATTGCATGAGAATGAATATATTAGTTTTAGAAGCCGTTAAAAGAATTTCTTTAATGTCATGCTTAGTTTAGAAATAGACCGCGAGGTTGATTTGTACTAAAGCACAAGTTGTTTGAGCTTGAGAGAGTCAAACGAGTAATTTAGTAATTCTTGGCTTATATTCGTGGTGTATGGTGCAATTTCTTGATCAAGCCAAGTTGCATTTAATAGTCATTCAATCTCCAATATTCTCTCTAAATGGACTCCAACCTTGTATATATTCAACATCCAAAGTTTTGTTTCTCTAACTAAAATTGGGCATGAGTAACTATGGTAATTAATTAATCTAAAGAAAACCAGTCTCTGTGGAGACGATAACTCGATACTTGTATCGCTATATTAAAACTTAACACCGTACACTTGCCAATTGCGAGCACTTAAACTAACGCAATAAAAGCAAGCTCTCGCTACTTTGTTCGAAGCAAGATCCAAATTCACTTCAACAAACCCGCCAATTAAACAAAATCGCCTCTTCCTCAAATTTGGCCTATAATCTTACCTCCTCCTCCGGGAAGGAACTGGAACTTAACTCAGTCACAACAAAGGAAGAAGAAACGAAACCAACGCTCCTATATGGGGAAACCTAGTCTGATTATGGAGAGCAGAAAATAGGAGAAATTTGAGAGCGTTTTCGGCAAGGAAGCTGAGAGGTTTTGGAAGTGAGTTTATGGAGTTTTAGGAGGTTTTTTCGGGGAAATCCCCTTCGATTAAGACCGAAACGAAAGGGGGGTCAGATCTAGATCAAGCCCAATTCAAATCTAAAATTTGTATTTTTTTTTTTGTTTGTTTCAACGTAAGAAGAAGGGGAGAAAGGAGGAAGGGGAAAGAGAAGAGGAAGAAAAAAGGAGAGGAAACGAAATAAAAATGAAGAGGTGGCAGCAGTGGAGGACGGCGGCAATCATGGATGGAGGAAGGGGAAGGTTGGGAGGAGGAGAGAGAAAGAAGATGGAAGATGAAGGAGAAGAGATAGAAAAAAAAGAAAAAATAATAAAAATGTTTTTTAATTTAGAAAATTAAAAAATATATATTTTATTTTAAAAAATTAAAAAACATATTTTTTAATAAACAAAACATATGTCATGTCAACATTCTGTTAGTAATTAACAGAATTTTGGATGGAGGGATCAAAATACAACTAAATCCAAAACTCATGGGCTAAATTGTTGAGTTTGAAAACTTAATGACCTAAATGCTACCAAACCTAAACCTCAAGGACCAAAAGTGTATTTTTCCCTAAAAACCAATTCACTTCATGGATAATCTTGAAATTCTACCATTTTAAACCCTTTAAAACAAAATTAAAAGATTATCCTAAATTCTAATCCTGTAAGGAAAATATGAATTCCAATGATAAAAGAAAATATCCTAATTCAATTTTCAAATATAACAATTATATTCAAAATATGGAAAAATATAAACTTATTAGAAAAGCATTTCAAGTCTATTAGGAAACAACCTAATCAAATTTTCAAATATAACAATTGTATTCAAAAAATCAATTAAGATGCATGATCATACTCAACCTATGTTGGGATTTTAATCTAAATGACATCTTTATGCAACGATCAATAATTTAAAGCACACTTCACATCATAATTAAATTAAAACTACCAAAATTGACTGGCATATTTGGCATATCGTAGAAATTAAAAACTAATTTCAAAACTATACAATTTAAATTTTCAAGACATATCTTGGACTTTAATTTATTTCCTTTGTTGGATCATACAAATTTAGGGTTAAGGAAAACCTTAGACCTATCCTTTTGGTAAGCAAGCATTAGCCGCCAAAAAGGATTTAGTCTCACCTGAACCGTAATTCAATCGCCAGCTTCACCCTAATAAGCAGCAGCTGCAAGCATCCCACACATCCTCGTAATGTTCACGATTTCATTGCCGATGAATAAGATTTGAGATATACGGTCGCCTGAATTTCTTCATAAAGCCCATTAGGCCTCCAGCTCTTCACGAACTGCACTCAACGCTTATTTGCACCACTGATCGAAGGAGCTTGAAGGAAAAAATCATCACCGGAAATTTAAAGCAAAGAACACTGTCGGTTGAGAGTTTCATTGATCGTATAAAGGTTCAATCACCGTTTGGATAATCGAGACCCACAACCGGCAAGCAATTCAATTTTAATTCACGATGAGGATTGAAAATCAAAACAATGGCAAAGTGACCGTCGAATTCCTCACGCTGGTTGAAATTTAGAGATATTTGGTTTTCACTATTGATTCTCAGACTAGCAACCAAGAAAGTTTTACTGCCAACTTATGAATTCGGCCGCCAACAACACCACTTATGGATTAATGCAAATTGAATTTTGAAAACAGCCATGTTCATTCACTTTCTTATGAATTAATAGATCACATATAAGTATGTGATATACGCCCAGCAATGGAAGGAGTAATCAATCCAAAAATTTTCTTGCATAAAAACAAAATTACATAGAATCCTAAACTCATATGAGTTTTACAATTGATTTAATCGAAACAATAAATCTAATGCCAAATAGCCTAAATAGTCAATTTGCAAACTACCATATATATCACATATATAAAATTAAAATACCCACCATTATTGAGCTTTAATTCTAAATAAAAATCAAAGATTGTTATAATATCAATTGATAGGAAGGAATGTTTCACCCGCAACAGAAAGTTTTATTTTTCCATGAGGTAAAGTTTTATTTTTGGGATGATCTATTTATGTTTAGACAGTTTGCTAATAAGGATGGGAGAGAGTTTAGGGCGAATGGGCAGTGAATCGAACATTATTGGGAGAAGGAGTTACAAAGAAATATGTCTCTTTCCAACTGTTTAAGGGTGGATGAAACATGAATTTTGAGGGAGCATTGGTACTTTAATTTGAAAATAAGTAGTGCTCCCGCAAATGGTTTGTTGCGTTTTGGTATATTTTCATTTTAGATATTTTATTTTTTGCATGTTTGCTTTGAGTCTGTTTTTCTATTTTAGGTGTTCTTATTCTATTGAAATGACAAAGGCTAATAATGCAAAGGCTAGGTCATAATGAATTACAACATCAAATGAAGAAGAATGAGAAGGGATGTAATTTGATTTCCCTTAGTTATTTGCTTATCTGTCTGTCTTTGCTTGTTTTTGTTCAGTTTATGTTTTACTGGTTGTTGCTATGGTTTTAAGTTTTTTTTCAAAAGTTATGACCCTAGAAAGAAAAGAAAAAAAAAAGCTCTCTAGCTGACTCATGTTTTAGGAATGTAGTGATGACCTTCTGCTCTCTTAGTAAAATGAAAGTATGTTTTGTTTCAGCCTCCTAGATTTTGATTGAATGTTGAATGAATCCTTTCTTGCCTAAGCCTTTTACAAAAGCAATTAAATTGAAATAGCATAATTAGAAATCGCATGTCAAATAAGTTGTGCTCTGTTTGTACCCTAAATTCTTAAGCTGAGTCAAATTAGACTCTATATTCAAGACACCTGGATGATTGCTGATGATTTAGCATTTTAGGTTATTAAATCTTTTGCACAATCAGTCTTAATCTTTAAATATATTCTTATAGCACCATCCCTTTTAAAGCTTAGAAGTCTAGGAATGCTCATTCCCAAGTGATAACAAGTTTACTTCCCTGTCTAATTCTAGTATTTTCAGCCAGCTTGTAATAAGTTTGGGGGTCTTCCCTATACTTTCTCTCATTGAGGACAATGAGCGATTCAAGTTTTTTTTTTTTTTTTTTTTGGGGGGGGGGGGGGGGGGGGGGGTGGGGAGGGGGGCTTGTTAAAGTTGCTAGAGCATTTTTGAAGATTTTGCTTGTTAAATTTTTTTTTTTTTAGGATCTACTCTTAGGGAGCACTCCCCTTCCACTCCTAAGATGCACTCCTCTGCCTTGCAAGCAAACCCAACCTGTTTAGTAGTTTACTAAAGTGAAAAAAAATAAAAAAAACTTTAGCTCAGAAAAAGGGTTTTGCTAAAGCAATCTATGTGTAGCTTGTGCTCGTAGCTAGATGTTTTCACTAAAAAGTGTTAGCATTCTGGAACGAAGGTATAAGCTGCATGAAGAAGCTTTGAAAACAAAAGAGAAAAAAAGAAAAGAAAGCAAGGGATGAGTGTTTGCCTGATAGTCACAACTCTCATAGAGCTTAGGTAAGCTTCAACATAAAATGTCGTCATTCTAAGAAGCAAGATGGGAGTGACATGAGGGTCAATCTTAAAAAGAAGTGGAATGAGTGTTATTCCTATGAGGTGATGAGCCTGAAGGCTATGGTGCTTGACATCATAAAATGTTGTCATTCCAAGAAATAGAGTTGTGACTTCAAGGATCTCTAAGAGAGTAGTAGGTTGTAAAAAAAAATAGAGAGAGAGAAAAGAAAAGTGCAAGTTTTGTGCTAGCTTAGAAGATTAGTCTTAAAAAGGAAGCACTCTTGTGTAAGTTTGGTCTTGAGATTGCATAGTGAGCTTGATGATTAGAATTCTTAGGTGATAAAATTTTTGAAGCTAAAAGGTGTTTAGTTAATTCTTAGGCTTGTGCAAAAGAACAAAATTTGAAATCTTGAAGTAGGACATCATGTATTGAATTGCAGGAGCAGGTTTGATGCTAGACCATTGCTGCAATGGTGATAATGCATATAAGAATTTAGTGGTCAAGTAGAAGTAGTTGTTGGCATGTGTAGGTGGAGGAAGCATCACTCGAGGACGAGTAATGATTCAAGTTTGGGGGTTTGATAATTCTTAAATTAAGAGTTATAGGCTAGCATTTCAGGACTAAATTGTCGAATGTTATTTCATTATATTGGGGAAAACTTCTAGCTTTGATGTATTTTGCTCTAGGATTGATTTTGATGTAGTAACATTATTATTAGAGAAAGATTATAGTAATTAATGAGCTTTGTGTGATTAATTCAGGGTTTGATTAAGGAGGACTCCCGAAGCCAAGGGCAGCAGTTATACAACGTTTTGCTGGAGCAAATCTAGCAATTTAAGCCAACACGAATTTCGCACGTGAGAGTTACTGCCCGTTAAATGAGCTGGAAGATGTCAGTACAGTCAGCATGTTTCAGCCAACAGAAGCTCGCCACGTCACAGGACCTGTCTAATTAGCCCTAATTTGCATAAAGAATGAGATATATTTGTTGGGCAACCATTTTTTTGTAAAGGAGAGGAGGAGAGATGTCTGGAATCGAGGATAGAGAGAAAATGAGAAGAGCTCCGAGTTTGGAGGCCATGAGCGGAAGTTTTCCAAATAAGGAAGGTTTTTCTTAGGGGGTTTGACGCCAATACTGAACCAAGCTTTTTGGGGCAACATTCCGTTTTCTTCTTTTATTTCTTCTTCTTCCATTTAGTTTTTTTGCACCATTTATTTCATGTCTATATTTCGATTTCTTTGCTGTAGTTTTTACATTATGAACTAATCACCATAAGGTGAGGATTAGAGGATGGTTGCTTTTGATTAATGTTATAGTTGAGTATATTTCATTTCCTTCAATCTAATTTTTAAGAGGTTTTATTCATTAGCTCATTTCTGTTTGGACAACCGATTTGAGCAGCGTTCCTCTAATTTCTGGGAAAAATAGGAGGAGTTGAAAGCTTAAAAACGACATTAGCTCTGTGTTAGGGTTAGTAACTAGCTAAGTGAGTAGGTTAGGGATAATCATTCACCTAATGCACACACAATACAGTGGGTTAAACTGTGCTGAAGTAATGGAAATGAAACAGTATATTTTAGGTGATTCATGAGAATGCCGTGAAATCTGTAGTGGGTTGAATGGAATGAATATGTACTCAAGTTGTAACTTAATTAAAGCATGATTTACCTCTAATCCAAGCCTTTGTATTAGCTCAAAGTATCTAGACCAGTTGTTATTTGTTCATTTATGATTCCTCTGTTTTCTCTGTTTCAATGAGCATTTTGTTCCAACATTTGTTATTTTATGTTAATTCAATTCCTTAATGAATTTTTTGGGTAACAAATTGTTGCTGAGTATTAATTTGTTGTAAATTGAAGAATTAATAGTCTCTATGGATACGATAATTTACTTAGCACTTGCTACAAAAGTATGTTTACACTTGCGCATAGACATCATAATATTACCGAATTATTCACATTACTCTAGTAAGGTATCAATCCTCCCGTATGTCAACCACATACTGTTCAAGATTACACTAATAACCTTGAATTTTTCATATAATAGAAAATGTTGTATTGAAAATAAAATAATCAAAATTATTATTATTTATTAAATAATAAATCATTAATTATGAGGCTTTAGAGCATAAATCCCAACAATTATTCTAGTAGAAATTGGTTTACCTTCACCAAGGGTGGAGCAATTTGATCCTCAACAGAATGAAGACTCAACCATGGCCTGTGAAGGCCAAGGCCATCCATGACTTGTGAAGGCTATGGCTGACCATAGCCTATGAAGGCCGAGGCCAACCTTAACCTATGAAAGTCGAGGCCGATCACACCTTTTTTTTCTTCTGATTGGTGACTCCTTATATCACATAAATGAAGAAAGTATTAAATCATCCAAACATAAAGCTTGCACAAAGAATGAAGGCTTATACAAAAGTAACAGACAAAAATTAAGAAGATAAGTGGTTGAATAAAACACCAATGTCTAAAGTAAAAGTTATTAATAATCAAAATCAAGGCCATTTTCTATGCACAAAAAGGCCAATGATTTTCTTATGACTTCCCTCAGATTAGGAATATTTCTCTAGATTTCCATTCTTGTTCTATGAAGTCGATACATGATTATTTGATTTTTACTTCTAGCAAGTGAAGAAATCATGAATTATGGTTTGCCAGTATCGAAAAAGAGAAAAAGATATATATATATAAAAATAGAGTGATGCTAAAGAAGAACATTTGGAGCAAAGGAAGAAGAAGAGTAAAAAGAACTGGACAAACTTCTTCAATAATATGCAAAATCAAGTTCCAGATGATGGATCTAGTAATAAGAGGTTAAAAGGTAATACTAAAAAAAATAATGATGCCAAAAGCACAAGGCCATGCCCGCCCTGAACCAACAAGTGGTTGGCCTGATTCCTTAAATTACCTCTCTAGAAATTGATTTCCATATTTCTAAGAGGAGAGTAATAATTAAAACAATCAGCTTCCCTAGAAATTGATTTTCATCTTTCTAAGAGGATAGCCCTAACCTGACATTTTCTCCAAGAATTCGATTTTCATCTTTACAGAGGATAATCTTAGACCTATGAAAGACTGAGTTAATTCCACTAGCAATAACTTGCAAATCCTATGGATAATCCGAAGCAAGACTTTGGAGCCCTGACATTTTCTCCAGGAAATCGACTTTCATCTTTCTAGAGGAGAATCTTATACCTATAGAAGACTGAGTTAATGATAAGACCAACATAGTCTATATTTTTATGCCTAAATCATGTTAGTTTAGAGGTTTTAATATAATTAATTGATCCTTTTGTAGGGATTTTATCATAAGACATGTTCCGGGAGATTCTACGTCAAATCACGATTTCAATGCATCAAACTAGAGGTCATTTGAACACCCCGAATATAGAGTTAGAGCAAAAATGACCAATGTTGCGCACTTGGTAGCGTATAAATGCTGTCCATAACTTTAGACGCTATCAGTAGTCCCCTAAATCCTCCCTCAACACTGTGGAGAGCCCCTATGACGTTTGGAGCGTCTAGACGCTCTGTCGATTCCTATAAATAGATTTTTTTGTCCTCTAGGTCATTTGTCTCCAATTTGCAGCGTTGTGAGACCTTTTTTTAGTTTTTTTCCTCTCTATTTTCAATAGTTTAGGATAGATTAGATAGTTTAGATCAAATCTCGGTGTCGGACAACATCAATTTGATGGATTGCTAGGCTTTCGACGTCAGTTCGAGATGTAAACTTGATAATTATGCATTTTGTTGTGAGATTTTGTTATTAATTTTATTTTCCAGCATGTTTTATGGCTTTCAATTCTTGTGATTAATCCTAGCTTGTTCTTCTTTAATGGAACTGACAACTCGTATTAATTTAGAGTGTTGCCTAGCTATGCTAGATATACCCGTAGGTGTCATCGGCCTCTAGCTTAATTTGAGTAGTAAATAGGTCGGTTGCCACATCAGTTAAATTAAGTAGAATTGCTTAATTACGAGTACATGGTAGGCCTTAGAATTGTTAGCGCGGGCTTTGTTAATTTAGATTGACAAGTCTTAATTAATTAACTCGTTTCGGCTTATTCCTTGGGTGTAATGCGTTTAATTAATTCTTTTGGTATTGGTCGTGCCAAATTAATTAATTAAATTAGAACCAATTAGGCGTTTGTAAATTGGTTTAATTGGGGGAAGCTCCTACGGTGTCCCGAGGAGTTTGGTTGGTCTTAAAACATTGAAAAATTGCATGTTAGGTTAAACCAATGATAAATGAATCGCATAATTACCTGTTTACCCCCGATTCGGTGCGCGATGTGAGATCTCTATCTTTACTGCTTTTTAGTCCTTCTATTTATCTTATATTTTATGATTAACTTCCCCCCAGTTCGTGTCAGTCTGTGTCATTAAGAAAAATCAATTTATTGAAATCAATTTATTCGGTTCCCTGTGGTTCGACCCAGTCTACTATTAATTACTACAAGTAGTTAATTTTAGATCGGTATTATAAATTATATTTGATTAAGCCTTCGACAAGCTCGCTTCAATTAATTCCATGAGAATTAACATGCAAATCCTAAAGATAATCCGAAGCAATACTTTGAAGCCCTAACATTTTCTCTAGAAAATCGATTTTCATCTTTACAGAGGAGGATCTTAGACCTATGGAAGATTAAGTTAATTCCACAAGAATTAACATGCAAATCCTAAGGATAATCCAAAGTAAAGACTTTTGAGCCTTGACATTTTCTCCATGAAATCGATCTATCTTTACGGAGAATCTTAGACCTATGAAAAATTGAGTCAATTCCACAGAAATTGACCAGCAAATCCTAAGGACAATTTAAAAATATAACTCTGAAGCATTTAAACTAAAAAAAATGGGTAAAATTGAGACACAAAGAGTTTTGCTCCCAAATTGGTCTTCTTACTCTAGATCCATAATAATAGGTCATACTATAAATCTCAATTAGGGAGTAGAAGCTAATGTTGTAGGTGAAATTGGACCAAGAGGATAAAACCTAAGTTACAAGAAAAATCAAGAACAAAGGACCAAAGGGAAAGCAAAACAGACTTGAACGATGAACAAACCGAATCACTAGGATAAGGAGAGAGGTGAGTTTGACACAATCTATTAGTTATTTTATTTTATTTTATTTAAAATAACTCAACCTATTAGTTTAACTAATAAAATTTTACCAACTGAAAGTTTTCATCTAGGATTGAATTCCTTCATCCCACTAGAATCTTTGTTAAAAATAAAAGGAAAAAGTTGAACTCCAACCAAATTAGAGAATGAAAATCCTAGCGCCACCTGGCCGTTTCTTTACTTTTTTAGCACAACCCTATTTGCTTTTCAGCTTTGCATTCAAATTTCCCTCTAACACAAATAGAGTAAAAAAAACGTGTATTGCGGTATTGCCCAATCAAACATACGTGGAAAGGGTTTCACAGCCAAAACTTCCCCAAAGAATTTTCTCTTATCAACTCAACATGAACAATTCTTCCCAATTTCCCCAACCCTTTCAAATTATAAAGGGCTTTCCCCCTTTTTTTAATATTATATATGTGTGTTTCTTCCTTAGCTGATATTGACAGTTGGATTTTCTAAAATCCAAAATTATTTTAAAAGTTACAGCAATCCTAAACTAAGTCTAAGTCTTTCCAATTTTTTGGGCTCTTTCAAATTTTAAAAGATTTTTTCCTCTTTTAAATTTTATATATTTGGTTTTCCTTTAGGCAATGTTTGGGAAAATGCTTAAAAAAAGAAAGAGAAAGACTTTGAATTAAAGTAATCTAGTTGCCCACGGAAAAAGAAAGACCTCATTTCCAAGAAACTTCTTTCATTTGGAAGTTTCTATGTGCGTGGAAAAAGTGACAGATCCCCACCGAAATGCAATTATCTAATTGCTACCATCATTCTCTTAATCTAAACACTGCTGCATACTTCCATTTGTTGCATTAATTTTATGCAAACTGACTCTCTTAATTATAAGTTCAATTATTGAAGTAATTCTATTTTATCAAACTATTATTTATCAAACTATTCTAATTGTTGCGTTGATCACTTTGATTCATGAAATCTGACCATTACATATTTTATCAAATTTTGACTGCGTCTTCACTACAATGGTTAAAAAAAATTTGTGATTTATATCATTATCACGAGGGTGTCCGAAAGTCTCACTACAATGGTTAAAAAAAATGAAAATTCATTGAAAACGCTAATATTTGACCCCATAATTTTAAACAGGTTTGATTTGTGTATATCTGTAACAAAAAAAAAAAAGAGCTTTAATTTGTTTAACATATGTTTGAATTGTGCCAAATACAAAAATTCTATACTATTTAAGATTAAGATTAGGTGTGTAGATAAGTTTTAGAAATTTGATTTAAATAACATATGTTCCATTTGATAATCATTTGATTTTTTGTTCTTTATTTTTGAAAATTGTCCTTATTTTCACACAATTTCTTTATAATGGTTTTCATTTTTCTTAAAGAAACATTTGAATTCTTAACCAAATTCAAAAAATAAAACAAGTTTTTAAAAACTACTCTTAAACTTGGTTAGGATTTTGAAAACATTGGTGTAAAAGTAGATAACAAAACAAAGAAAACTAGAAGTGGAAGTAGTGTTTATAAACTTAATTTTCAAAAATTAAAAAAAAAAAATTCAAATACTACCTCGTTTAATAACCCATTATTTAATTTTTTTAAAATTAAGCTTATAAACGCTACTTCTACCTATGCGTTCTTTGTTTGATTGTCAACTATTTACCAATGTTTTCAAAATCCAAATAAAGTTTTGAAAACTAAAAAAAGTAGGCCCCGTTTGATAGCCATTTAGTTTTTGGTTTTTGGTTTTTAAAAATTGTGCTTGTTTTCTAATAATTTCTTTACAATAGACTTCATCTTTCCTAAGAAAACATTAGAATTTTTAACCAAATTCCAAATTTCAAAAACATGTTTTTGAAAACTTTTTTTTTTTTTTTAGTTTTCAAAACTTGGCTTGTTTTTTGAAAACATATATAAAAAATAGATAACAAAGCAAAGAAACTCATAGGTGGAAGTAGTATTTATAGACTTAATTTTCAAAAATCAAAAACAAAAAACTAAATAGTTGTCAATGGGGCCGTATTTTCAAAAGCTTGTTTTTGTTTTTGAATTTAGCTAAAAATTCAAATATTTTATTTGGAAAGATGAAACTTATCGTAGAAAAATATTGAGAAAACAAACACAATTTTCAAATGGAACCTTATCAAACGGAGTCGTAATAGATGTGTGTAATTACCAAACCTCCAAACAACTTAGTACAATGTGTACATGGACTCAACTTTACAAAACTTCAACTAAATAAATGTTACATGTAAACTACCATCTTGATTTCCCCCTTCCCTACTTATAGTTGGTAACCCAATAAAGAAGAAATTGACAAAAAGCAGGCCAGGTAGGACCCACTTTTTTTTCTCTGAATATATGATTAAAGAAAAAAAAAACCTTGAAAAATGCAGTGAAGTTTCCTAACAACATCCTGACACATTGAAGATTATTGTATCTTAATTGCACATCTTCTTGCCTACCAACAAGCTGGTAACTTTCAAAATACCAATCTCCAATGCTGATCATCACATATATAAACCCTTTCCGATCTCCCATTCACCACATTAAGTCCAGAAAAACCTGTATCCATGTTCTTTAGATTGGAAGTATTTAGTCACAATGCAGAACCCATTCATTGGAGTCAACGTGCAGCTCACCCCGACGCTCGTGCTCGTTGATCGGTTATCGATTTTCCCGATTCTATTCTCATTTGCAGACAGGATACATGACCTGATTTCTATACCTTGGTCACTGTTTCGTCCACCCCCCAAAGAAAAGGCTTTCCCACGAAGCACTTCCTCAGAATCTGAGGCCACCCAACACAAAAACTTGTCAATCAGCAAAGAAGAAGTGAAATTCGTGATGGAAAAACTTGAATTGTTTTGCAGCAAAGAAGAAGAGGAGGAAATTGAGGAATGTTTTGGAACTGATGAACTAATTACTGCCATTTTTTATGAGAGTGAGCCAAGCTTGGAAGAGTTGAATCAAACATTTAATGTGTTTGATAAAAACAGAGATGGGTTCATTGATGCAGAGGAGTTGCACACAGTGCTGGGCATGCTTGGATCTAATAAAGGTATATTCATCCATGACTGCCAAAGAATGATTGCCAGATTTGATCACAACAAAGATGGTAAAATTGATTTCAATGATTTTGTTAGGTTTATGGAAATTGCCTTGTCCTGAATTTTCTTTTATCTGTACAAGGGTGTTTGAATTTCCATTTTCGTTGACATGGTTGACACTTTCATCAACATTTTTATGTTTATGGGTTCGATGTCAACATAAGCAGTGAATTAATATTTTTGCTATATAATAAAAAGATGAACGAAATATGAAAAAAAAATTGAAAAACAATATCAATTATGTGAACATAATAGTAAAAAAAAAAATTACTTATTTAAAAATGGTAAAATACTTATTTGTTAATTTGAATATTTTTTTATTAATGTTTTTCAAAAATATTTATTGATATAGAACATTTTATCAATATTTCTATTATATTAATAACTCAACATACATTCATATTTAAGCTTGACCGGTACAAGTTATAAGTTTTCTTGGAATCTTCTTTTGGTGGCATAAAATTTAGGGCAATTGCAATGGATAGCAAAAAACATTAAGATATTTGCAAATCTAGCAATGATTTGAATTCAAATTTGCAAATATAGCATAATTTTTAAATTTTATTTCTGTTTTTTTTTAATACAAATTTTACCTTTGTTGGTGTATCAACAGTATATCTGATATACTTTATATTTCGTATATCAATAATATATATGATATACTTTATATTTCATATATCAATAGTATATCTGATATACTTTATATTATGTATATCAATTGTATATCAATAGTATATTTGATATACTTTGTATTTCGTATATCAATAGTATATCTAATATACTTTATACTTTGTATATAAGTCAACTGATATACCGAATAGTATATCAATATTGATTCAAAATTCATTTTAAGTATAACATTGATGTATCAATAGTAGTCTATACTTAAAATTATATTTTTGAATGAGTACTGAAAATGAAGTATATTAATACTATATCATTGATATACTTTATTTTAGGTATATTTGATATACTAAATATGAAGTACTGATATACTGTTGATATACTTCATATTAGGTATATCAATAAAATGATATACATAAAATGAAGTATATTAGTACTATATCATTGATTTACTACTGATATACTACTAAACAAATGTATCGACTAAAAATCAGTCTATCAACAGAAAACCAGTGACCAAAAACCATTGATAAAATAAATAACTAAAAATGGCTTCACAATTTGATCCCTTCACTATTTAAAATACATAAAGGTGAAGGTGATATTGGAGGAGAAACGAAACCAAAGAGAGACAATGAAGGTTATATATGTGTATCGTGTGTCTATTAATGGTTTAAATTTTGAATCTCTTTTTTCAAATGCCCACGTGTTTAAGTATAATGAGGCGAAACAAAGATAAATGAATGCGATTGAATTGGAAAGAACAGAAACACTTGGCACAAATAAAGTATATCAATTGTATATCAGTGATATATTTCATTTTTGGTATATCTCATATACTGAAAATGAAGTACTGATATAATATTGATATATTTTATATTAGGAATATCATTTCAATAATATGCCTAAGTAAAGTATATCAGTAGTATATCAGTAATATACTTCATTTTAGGTAGATCTGATATACTAAATATGAAGTACTGATATATCGTTGATATACTTCATATTAGGAATATCATTTCACTGATATACCTAAATAAAGTATATTAGTAGTATATTAGTGATTTAGGCTGGATCGAATTTTTTTGCCATATATGCAACTATTTTTGACTTTTTCGAGTTGTTATTGCGGCTAGGCTGAATTGATTTTTCATATTTGCAATTTTAAAAATGAGTGACATGGCTGCAATTAGCCCAAATGTATTTGCCAGTATTGCAAGTGCCCCTAAATTTTAAAGTTAAATATATATTTGTAAGGAACAAAAATAAAAATGGTATAGAAAAAAAACAGAGATGAAATTGGGCATTTAAAACTGCATCTTTTATGATATGTGCTATAAAACATGTGAGAAATAATTTTAACTATCAAATATCAATTGGATTTTATAGTTTGTGACTCATTCCATTTCAATTGATGCACTTTTAAATGTCTAAATCAAGTCTCGTATTTTTAATAAATCTTAAAATTAGTAATTTTTATCAAACTTGAAAAAATAATAACAATAATTTTCATTTTTCTAATACAACAAATGTAGAGTATGAAGATTTGAACCATCAATCTCAAAGGAAGAAGTACATATCAATTACCTTTGAGGCTTGAGCTATGTTGACTTTGACAATAATTTTCATTTAAGAAAGACACAATGTAAATATGTTTCCAAATTTTATAAGGGAATACTATACATAACCATAAAATAATGGTAGAATCTAATTTTAGAATTTTTTTGAAAACATGGAGACAAATTTTAGACATTTAAAAGAATATGAACTAGAATTGAACAAATTTTACAGTACAAGGACCCGACAAATTTGATATTTTAACATATTTTTAAGTAGTCGTAGAAATCACTTGAAAAACAATTCCCCAAACAAGACTCTAAATGGTGCAACGATATCAAAGTCGACCATCCTGATGGGTTTAAGAGTTGAGACGAGCTCATTTGTGCATATAAAAATCCTTCCTTATTCATTGCTCTCTGGGGGCAGATCCACGTTGGGGCCTCCTGGCCTTATGGTTTATATATATATATATATAATTTTAATTTTTAGTAAGTTGGGTACGATTAGAATTTAATTATTATTTTTTTTAATTTTACTCACATATATACAAAAAGAAATTAATCTTTAGTAAATATTTTAGAAAAATTAGATGCATAAGAAAAAACTTAATTCTATTTTAAAAGATCTTAAATATTTCAAGTTTCATTTTTTGCTCATATATTTAGGTCGATAATTCTATAATGGTTTATTCTATTTTTGTAATTAATATTACTTAATCTAAATATTATATATCAATATATTTAAAATTACATGTTTAGTCCCTTAATTAACTTTTTATTTTTGTGTCCAATAAGTCATTAAATTTTAAAAATGTCTAATAGATGCACAAATTTTCAATTTTGTACCTAATAGGTCCTAGATTTTTAAAAAATTTACAATTAATTGTTCTACATTAGACATAAAATTTAATTTTGTATCTAATTGAAACTATAACTTTCAATTTTAAACTAATAAATATATTAAAATGTGTCAAATAGGTTTAAGACTTGTTAGAAACAAAATTAAAATTTATGTCTAATAGAATATTTAATTTTTTAAAATTTTGAATATGTCATAGATTTATTGGATACAAACTTAAAACTTGTGTATGTTAGATATTTTTTTAAGTTCAAGGATCATATATATACAAATTTAAAAAAGTTTAACTATTGAATTTGTAATTTAACTTAATATGAATTTGTGCCCGATGATATAAAATTCTAGATCTGTCGTGGATGCTCTCCACTTTCTCCACTTTGTTTCAACAGAGTTCCTTTTCAACTTCTTATTGATTCCCTTTTTCTTTTTTCTTTTCTCTTCTCATTGCGTTTTTTGAGGCGATATTAAGGCAAATTAGAAAAAACACAATTACCAATTTAAAGCGATAATTTGATAAAATATGGATACTTAAAAGTGAGAAATTCCAAGGGGGAGAACCCTTTGGAAGAAAATTGAGAAGTTTGACTAGTGTATTCAAGGAACGTGCATTCCACGAGTTATTATTTTAATTTTTTTTAAAAAAATTAGTCACTTATTATTATTATTATTATTATTATTAAACAAATGTGAGTGATATGGACAAATTATCAAAAGATATAGATATGCTTTAACCATTGAACTAAATTAACTTTGATTGGTATTTGTCATCACGAGGCCGTTGTTTGGTCCATGATTTGATTTCTTTTTAAATAAAGAATTCCATGAGAAAAAATGGATTTCTTTTTTCTTTTTCAAATTTTTTTAAAACACATGTGGTTGCAAATGGAAGAACTTTAAACTTCAATATGAAATTTGAAAACTATATTTGGTTGTGAATTTGAAAATACTGGGAAGAAAATAAATATGTGTTTGCTAGAATTTTTATTGAAAAGATTTCTAATTAAACATTATTCATTAATAAATTATAAATATGTGTTTGCTAGAAATTTTATTGAAAAGATTTCTAATTAAACATTATTCATTAATAAATTATAAATATGTGTTTGCTAGAATTTTTAATGAAAATTTTCTAATTAAACATTATTCATTAATAAATTATATACACTTGCTGATTTACAGTAAGCTAAAAACAAAAGTTGTAATTTAATAGTCTAATCCAAGAACATTTATGGTTCAAAGTCTTCCTAGTGTATATAATAAAATTAACTATGTTTCAAAGTCTTCCTAATGTATACAATAAAATGATGAGTAAAAAATGCTGTCAATCTAATCAAGGAGAGCTATTATTTTTTTTTTAAAATTATTCAACACAACTCAATTGATTAAGACATTATATTCTCATTAGCAATAAAATTGCATATATCTTACTTCACACATTCAACCATATAATTATGATTGTGGTTTTTTTTTTCAAAACACCTCCTTAAAATATTTCACAAAAATATAATATATTAGATGAAGTACAAAGAAAAAAAAAAGAGACATAATCATGATATGTATATTTTAGAAAGTAAAACATTACCTTTCATTACTATAATTACACCACAACCCTCCAAAAATATCATCTCCTACTGCATTTTCAACAATAATGGAGTAGAAAATCAAAACATCGACCTTTCAGATGGTAATTGGTGACTTATCTATCGCTACAGGTTTGCAACGCGAAGCAACCAACTTTTTCTCTAGAGGAGGAAAATGGAGTCACACCCAATCTTTATTTAGAGGGTGTGACTGGGAACCAAAATGTGTTAAGATGATCTGTGAATAAAAGATTTTGGGATCGAGGGTCGTTTGTGTATGGAGAAGGTATTAACACCCGACAATACTTGCTCAATGAACAAAATTTTACTTTTCTTGTGTTATTTGAAAGAAAATGACCTTTCGTAAAAAAAAATTATTTTTATTTTTGAATGTCCCATATTTTATTGATCATTATTCGTAGATTAAATAATGAGCAATAATTATGAGTAGCATAAAATCATTCAAAATTGTTTGAATTTAATTTGGCATGCCAAAATAATTTTATGACCTCAAGAATATTAGGAAATCAACATCTTAATTTCCTAATATCCATCATATGATTTTTTTTTTGTTAAAAAAATGCTTGATTTATTAATTTTAAAAAAATATATGTGGAGTAAAGAACTCTTTTTAAGAAACTCTTTATTAGTTTTCAATTTTAAAGAAAGAAAATTTTTATGGAAAACAATTTTGGATTTTGATTTGCCTTTTAGAAAGAAAGTCAAAAGTTTCCTCTTAAATTTTTTTTTTTTTTTTTTTATTGAAAATAGGTTTTGATGTTTGTATTTTTTTTTATGAAATTATTTTTTTCGTCTAAACAAAAAAGGAAATTTCATTAAAAATAAAAATTTGCAAAAAGGAAAATATCCTTATTAAACGCAAATTTTTTATTATTTTTTATTTTTGTAAAAGAAAAATATTAAAATCAAATTTCAACATCCCAAGATATTGATTTTCACCTTAAAAACTCAAAATATTGGCATCCCGAATACTTTGGGTTGCATCATTGGAAAGATTTACTCAAAGGAGATGTGTAAACATTCTCCATAAAATAAAATAGCAAAGATGCATGAACAACTACTTAGCATACATACTTCATCTATCCAACAAACGACATTTGAGAGCATTCTTCGACAAATCTCATGTTACAAATATTTCAAATGCATACAATGAGTTAGAATCTAAATGTGTAATAATAATAATAATAATAAATTAATACTAACTAGCTATATGAAATTATGCTAACAAAATATTCCAATGAATAAATTTAAATGAGACATCAACGCATTTTCAAAATGTATTTTGTTTGTGAAAAATACATTGTATATACAAACAGTGTAACACTAGCAAACAAATTATACATAACTGGGTACAAACAATTACAGAGTAAATATGACTACAGACTCAGACTCCGTATACAATAAAAATTACAGAAAACTATAAATGAACTAGATGATAAGATCCGAAGCTCCAATGTTCGTAGATGATCAGATCGATAACAACAACAACATCAAACGTATAAAACCTGAAACAATAAAGGAATGAGATGATTGGTAGTCGATGCACGCTTACAAAGTACTGACCTGAAGACAATTATTCGCTATGCCTGGGTTGCAAACAGACTACAACGATCGTCTTAGCAGGATACAATGACTAATTTTTGTTGGACAATAACCTCGAACTACCCGGATATGGCAGAACTCTTGGATACTTG
This sequence comes from Trichosanthes truncata, assembly GCA_033996785.1. Lineage (NCBI taxonomy): Eukaryota > Viridiplantae > Streptophyta > Magnoliopsida > Cucurbitales > Cucurbitaceae > Trichosanthes > Trichosanthes truncata. The sequence continues at coordinate 13,424,672 of MU867261.1, read as the reverse complement.
CATTCAACTCAACTTAAGACCAAAAGAAAAAAAGAAATGAGAGAACTCTTCAAATGGAATAGGATACTCCAAATAAAGAAAGAAATTGCTATTTATAGGCTAGTAACTTAGTAACACTCAAAAAATAAAATAAAAATAAACATTGTAACATATGTCAACTGTAACTCAATTGAGTAGTTACTTGCAAAATTCAAGCATAACTCATCAAATTAGAAGTAACTACAAATTTAACTACCATATGTTAAATTTATAAATGAAACATCAATTCACTTTGATGTTTCAAACTATTTTGAAACTTTTTAAGATTCAAACCAGCACTTTCTTTCACAAATTTACTACGAAATCCAGCAATCCCCCACATGAAAGAAAATTTAAAAATCAAAACAAAACATTAAGAGCAAATAGAAAAGTTAAGCATCAGGAGAGGTGTCTTCTAGACTTGAACCTTCCTTAGTGAATATCTATTGAATTTACCAAAGAAATAGTGAGACCAAGCTTTGGAACTATCCTTCTTGTTGGTGAATTGAGACAACAAACATCACACATAACTCATCTTGTATCTTGGACTTCTATACGGTTGTGTCCATTTTGGTCCTGGACAAAATCATGAATTCATGAGAGCTTTAGAGAACACGAGCCCTTTGAAAAGTCCTCAAACGTTTATTTGTCTATTTTGTAAGGATTGAGAAATTTATAAACTTATTTCATGCTAGTTTATAAACTTTTTTCATGCTAGTTAGTTGCCATCACATGTTTATTTGTCTATTTTGTAAGGATTGAGAAATTTAGAGCCACTTGGAAGACTTTGGGTGAATCAAGCATAAAAAGGAAGCCAATCGGGGCTATTTTGAGCATTCGAACTGAGTAGAGATGATATCCAAACATAGGGAACCGAGAGAAGAGCATCCAGACACCGTTTAGGCGTCAAGACATTGCTGCATGGCAAGATCAAGCTTGAAGATCCATAGGAATAGCGTCTAGATGTTATTCCAAACATCTAGACGCTGGCCAAATTGAGGATCCAAGGCTCGCTCGACTGTGCGATGATGCTACCCAAATTTTTCCAAATTTGTTTCTTATTTTCCAAAGCAGCATCTCGACGTTGTCCTTAGTGTCTAGATGTTGCCTTGCCTTATTTAAAGAACGTTTCACTTTAGGGTTGGAACTTTTTTTTGCCTCCTTTGCCTACACGTTTTAGAGAGCTTTTGGGACCTTTTTTTTCTTATTCTCCATATTTGTCTACTGTATCAAATCAAACAATGTTGAACTTGAAGAATTCTATCATGATGCTTGGCTAAACCTTGTGTTTCCGATTCAGAGGTCGGTTGTAGCCAATTGCAATGTTGTGAGGCTCGGACATTAATGTAGTTTTCTTATAATTGCAAGTATTCTTTGATTCCTGTTTTCAATTTATGAGCATGTTTCTTTGATTGAATTGACGCTTTGGTCACTATTTATGCTTGATTGCTATTCATGATGCATGATCTGTAATTGTCGTATTTGATTAAGCATTGTAACATTAGGATTATTACATATGTGTGTTTTATGGTTTCTCATAACTACATAGCTTGCATATTTAATTCTAGGAATTAGAAGTACATTTTGGTTAGGTTGAAGTTATTTTATTTAACCAATTTGTCTTGGTCTTTCCAAAGTGCTTAATGCTTTTATCTAAATAATATGGAACAGTTTCGTGCCCAATTGTTTAGGTAATTAGTATTGACTTTGACGTTTGTTATAGTTAATGACTTTAGGGGATTTGTTGCTTTTTGGGGTTTCCTAAAACGTTGACCAAGTACTTGCATAATTAAGTTATAAAATGTTTTGAATGCCTATGATCAATTTTTCAATTGGATAAAACAGTACCTTTGAATTGGATTTTAGTAAGATTTGATTTTTTTTTCCTTTTGCAATTACTCATTTCTTTATTGTTGTTTTCTAAAAAAATTCTAAAAATCCCATTTTGCTTTTTATTGAAATTTAACCCTGAGAAAACAAATTACTGGCTCGTTTGAGAAATCGACCTGGTCCACTATTGCTACAAGTTATAGTAGGAAGCAAGTCTAATTTTGGTAGGCCTCGACATCCTCACCAAAATTTGGCGCAGTTGTCGGGGAGCCATGTTTAATTTATCATTGTTAGATTTCACTTACTTTCTTTCTCTCTGTATATGGCCCATTCTTCTAAGAATATTGAATTTCAGTATTTTCCTGAACTTAGGAAGGATGAGCACATATTGAAAAGAAAGACGAAAGAAAGGGAACAGGCGCAAAGAGAAGATCTCAGTTTTGACTGTAACATCGACGAATCCTCAATATTTGCTGAAGTTAAGGAAAAGATGGTTGAAAGAACACTGAAACAGCTGGCAGCACTAGACCTGAACCAACAACCACAATGCATCACCTACCCTACTTTTGAAGGTGATTTTGAATTAAAGTCTGGTTTAATACACGTGTTTCCTGTTTTTCATGGTTTTGCAAGTGAGGATCCTCACAAACATCTCAAGGAATTTCACATTGTTTGTTTTGGAATGAAACCCCATGGAGTGACTCAAGAACAAATAAACCTAAGGGCCTCTCCCTTTTCCTCAAGGGATCAGGCAATGGATTGACTGTACTTTCTACCATTGGGGACCATTAATACATGGAACGAGATAAAAAAGTTTTTCCTAAAAAAATACTTTCCTTCCTCATGAGCTGCAACCCCTTAGGAAGAAGATCAATGGTATTCAACAGATCACAGGGGAGACACTCTACGAATATTGGAAAAGATACAACAGATTATGTGCTAGCTTCCCAAATCATCAGATCTCAAACCAGCTTCTGATCCAGTATTTTTATGAAGGTTTGTTGCAAAATGACAAAGGTATGATTGATGCAGTAAGTGGAGGAGCATTGGTAAATAAAACACATGCTGAAGCAAATCAACTGATTCAAAACATGGCTAAAAACTCCCAGCAGTTTGGAACAAGAGGAGGTGGAGGAATCCATCAAGTCAAACAGGTAAATAAATTGAAAGGTCAGATCTTTTATTTGTCAAATGACTGCAAGTCAAGGTCAACTAGATTTCACTCAAGAAACAAATGCTATTGGAGGATTTCATGGCCATAATCAAAGGAAGTATGATCCCTATTCGAACACGTATAATCCTGGATGGAGGGATCATCCAAACTTCAGTTATGGAAATCAGGGAGGCCAACAGAGGCCACCTCCTTAGAAGTACAATAGACCATCACAGGCTTCCATACAAGCTCGGACTTCAACATCAGGTATGTCTCTAGAAGATATTGTAAAAGTCTTAGCATCTAACACTGTCACAACCCGCCCCAGATTAACACTACCAAACCTAGGATGAGCTGTGATGGCAGTAGACCCCAAAAGTGCAATGGAATCTATTGCCAAATCTTATTTTCTTTTACTCATTATCTATCTTTAACTATGAATATCTCATAAACAACGCATTGGAATTTCTCTCTTTACTTACAATAAATGATATGCAATGACTTGATAAGACTGGTGGCAGATTCTGATTAGCTAACTCTGATTGAAACTCAAGAGCAACCTGGTGAAAAATTAAAAACAAAAGAATGAGCTAAAAAGCCCAGTGAGTGGTGATTCATAAGAAAATACATTTTCAAGAAAATTATTCTCTTACTAAACAGAAGTTCATAACTCTGTGAAATAATGTAAATCACGATCAATTTAGAAATCTTCGAGATCATTTTAAGACATTAAAGTCTGTATATAAACTTCTCGTGAAACAATAACTCTTAATTCAACAATTCTTGAAAACATAAGCACGAGTTCGTAAAAACATAGATAGGAAAATCCGTAATTATAACTCTGGAAAGCATAAATATAACTGGTGAAATTCATCACCAAATCTGTACCCAAATCTCTATCATACTATGTACCGAGTAATCTCCAGATACATAGCAGAACATATCTCTGTCATACGTGCACGCAGAACAAACTCTATCATCTGTAATGCTTCAGGACCAGGATTTGGACCAGGATTCGGAATCCGGATTTGGCATCTAATGGCGCCGGCATTCCCCTGCATCCCCTGCGACCTGAGCATGCGAGCATACTATGGAAACACATTCTCATAGCATATGGGTAATCACCATGGGTACAAAAATCTAGTGGTTTCAAAAATCCACTTTTAACATAAAATTCTTAATTCTCAAACTCTTTCTTAAAATCGTGTTCTCTTGCACTAAACAACTTTTCATGAACTTGAGAGATTTCTGAAATAACATCAAACATTTATAATTCCTCAAATGATCATCAAATCTCTCATAGAACATTTCCAAAATCATATATTTTTTTAAACTACATCTCATGAAATTCATACATTTCTCAACAAACATTTAAACTCTTCAAACATCTCAATAATCATAAAATATCTCAAATATTTCTCAAATAATAATTTATGCTAAAAGCATAAAATATTGGAATTTCAATACCATTTTTGGAAACTCATAACAATTCTCTAAAAATCTCTTTACAATTTCTCTAAATTCACACATAATTATAGAATTCTTAAAAATCTATAATAATAATCAAATAATGAAAACAGTTCGTAAAATAAACCACTCACAAAATTATCGACACTAGCATTCCGAGTTGCAATTAGTCATTCCGAACTCCGCTTGATCTGAAATTCCAATAATTATATCACAATTTATTCTTCAAATCATATAATTGGAAAACCAATATTTCATCCTTAAACAATATCCATTAGTCAAACCTTCAAATACACTTCCTCTCTCATCCTTAAATTACCAAGGTACATTTTTGTCATTTTCTTCAATTAACTATTACTTTCTTCTCTTTCCTCATAAACCATTGTTTTATTTCCTATAATAAAAATAATCCTCATCTATCCTTCTTTCTCTATAATTCCAACGTAAAAGCCTCCATACAAAAAAAATATCTCTCTTCTTCCAATGACTTCTTTTATGTACTTTTAATGATAAGAAAAATAGTCCATCTTCCTTCTACTATTCATCTTCTTCTTTCTCAAGCCTACAAAACATCTCTTCCCTTTTTACATATTTACAACTTTCATTCTAGCCCTTTTTTTTTAATTTCTTTCTATGATAAATTCTCCTATTGATCTTGCCACACCAACAATAATAATTAAAACCACATCAATCAAAACCTCAATAAGTGTTCTTTGTATAAGGGAGTAAAAAAAATCCACATGAAACTTCATCCTTTTGTTCAAGTCAACCCCATTCAAGGATCCATCAAATTTATTGAACAATAAAAAGAAACTCAAGAGATAAATCATCCATTTGTCATTTTTTTTTTTTCAAGAAAGGCTTACCGGCAAGTTTCCGACGAGTTTTCGGCCATCTCCTTTCCCTATCTTTCTCTTCCTCTTTCCTCTTCTCCCTTTTTCTTTCTCTTCATTTCTTTCTTCATTTTTCTTTTCTCCCCCTTTTCCAGAACACTCCTCCCTCTCTTTTTCATTTTCTTTTTCTTATTTTATTAAAACACTCTTTTTGTGTGGCTTAACAAAAGCCACACGAAATTTCTCTTCTTTTTTTTTTTTTTTTTTTAAAAATTAAAACCAAAAGCTTCCACTAGAAGCTTCTTTTATTTATTATTATTATTTTTAATAATATATATATATTCTTTTCCAACTTCCTTCCAATATAATACAATACAAACTCCCATTTTCCTTTCTTTTCTAATATATATATTTATTAAATACAATTTGTATTCCATTTTCAAAGTTTCAAATTACTTGTATTTTTATTTTGTCTCAAACTATAATTTCTCCATTAACAATTTCAAAATTGAATAATCCATATATCAAATGCATATATCCAATTGCTAGAAGACCAAAATTAGGTCTTACAAACACTCTTCAATTTCAATAGGACACGATGTAGTTTAAAAAAGAAGTAGTACAGTTTCAAAAGGAAACACAGGCATGGATGCAAAATCTGGAAAATCAAATTACCCAGCTAGTTACATCAGTGAGCAGGCTGGAAACACATAATTCTGGAAAGTTACCTTCATAGCCTGAAGTAAATCTTAGGGAAAATGTATGTGCAATCTCTCTTAGAAGTGGAAAGGAAGTTCCTTCAAGCACCCCACCAAAGAAAGTGCACAAAGCAAAGAGAAAATTGATAGAGAATGCTCCACCAAGGTGTCCAAAGGGGTAAGTTTTGATCCATCTTTGTCTGTTAGTTCTCACCTCCCAAGTGCTCCATTTCCTAGCAGGTTGAAAAGGCCAAAGAAAGAAGACCAGGAAGAGGAAATTCTTGAAGCATTTAGAAAGGTGTAGGTCAACATCCCTCTGTTGCAATTAAACAAATTCTCAAGTATGCTAAATTCCTCAAAGAACTGTGCACTAATAAGAGGAAACTTAAAAATAAAGAGACCCAAGTATGTTGTCTTTACCTTGTGTGATTGGGGATAAAAAAAAATAGAGCATGCTATGCTAAATCTGGGTGCCTCAATCAATGTCATGCCTTTTTCTATATATCAAGAGCTTAAACTACATGAACTACAAGAGACTGGTGTGGTTATTCAATTAGTCAATAGATCATACATTCACCCCTTAAAAGTCGTAGAAGATGTGTTAGTTCAGGTTAAAGAATTACTATTTTCCTATAGACTTCTATATTTTAGAAATGGATGAGAGGTCTTCCCCTACTTCTACTTCAATTTTGTTAGGGAGGCCATTTATGAAAACTTCAAAGACTAAAATCTTCGTCGATGAAGGTACTTTGTCAGTTTAATTCGATGGTGAGGTTGTTGAATCCAATATTTCTGATGCCATTGAAGTATCCTGAAAATGTCCATTCTATATGTCATGTTGATATTTTTGATTCACTTGTGCAAGGTCTTACTTTTGAAGAACATGAGGAATACGAAGCATTTACTTTGAACGACATCTATGATGAGATTGATCCGAAAGAGTTGTCTTCATCGACACTCTCCGAACCAATTAAATATAATGCTGAGATTTCTGCACAAACTAACAAGATGTTACCATCTATTGTGTATGCACCTAAAATATAACTAAACGCTCTGCTAGACCATCTCCAGTACGTGTACTTGGGAGATGCTGAAACATTGCCTGTCATCATCTCCAAGGAACTCACACCTGAAAAAGAGAAAAAACTGGTGATAATTCTGAAAGAGCACAAGTTGGCCATTGGGTGGACTTTAGCTGACATAAAAGGTATAAGTCCAGCTATGTGCATGCACAAGATTCTTCTAGAGGACGATGCTAAACCATCAAGAAAACCATAGAGGCAATTGAACCCAACCATGAAGGAAGTAGTAATGAAGAAATTGTCATGATCCTAGATGCAGGTATAATCTATCCAATTTTTGACAGTAAGTGGGTAAGTCATATCTATATAGTTCCTAAGAAAACTGGCATAACTGTAGTTAGGAACAATAATAATGAGTTAGTACCCATGTGTGATCAGAATGGTTAGAGGATGTGTATAGACTATAGGAAGCTAAATCAGGTAACAAGGAAAGACCAGTTCCCTATCCCCTTTATAGATAAGATGGTTGAAAGATTAGTTGGGAAACTATTTTTTTGTTTTCTTGAGGCTTTTCTGGTTTTTATCAAATTCCTATTGCACAAGAGGACCAGGAGAAAACTACTTTCACTTGTTTTTTTGGGACTTATGCTTATAGGCGGATGCCTTTCGATTTATATAATGCTCCAGGTACATTTCAACGAATCATGATGAATATTTTTTATGATTATATTGAGAAATGCATTTAAGTGTTTATGGACGATTTTACTGTGTATGGAGAGTCATTTGATGAATGCTTAGATAATTTAGCTAGGGTCATGAAGTGTTGTATTGAAACTAATCTTGTGCTGAATTATGAAAAGTGTCATTTTATGGCTAACAAGGCCATTGTTTTAGGTCATGTGGTCTCTCTCAAGGGCATAGAAGTAGATAAAATAAAAATAGATGTTATTGCTAACTTGCCCTACCCTACCAATGTTAGGGAGGTGTGATCTTTTCTTGGCCATGCAGGTTTTTATTGTAGGTTTATCAAAGACTTCTCTAAAGTTGCCTTGCCAATGATCAATTTGTTGCAAAAAGATGTTCTCTTTGAATTTGAGAAGGAATGCAAGGAGGCGTTCGACGTGCTTAAAGAACGATTGACCAGTGCACCTATAATTTACCCACCTTAATGGGACCTACCTTTCAAGATTATGTGCGACACAAGCAACTATGCAATGGGAGCAATGCTTGGCCAGAGAATCGATAAGAAAAGTCATGTCATCTATTATGCCTCCAGGACTTTGAACCCGCTTAATGCAACTATTCTACGACATAAAAGGAGCTTTTGTCCATTGTTTTTGGGTTAGATAAATTTCACTCTTATATTCTTGGTTCTGAAGTAGTTGTTTTCTCTAAGCATGCAGCTCTGATATATCTCATGTCAAAGAAAGAATCCAAACCAAGACCGCTAAGATGGGTTGTGCTCCTTCAAGAATTCAACCTGAAAATCAAAGACAGAAAAGGAGCATAGAACTCTATTGTAGATCACCTGAGAAATTTGATAAGGGAAGAGGACAAACTGCCGTTTAATGATGACTTCTCTAATGAGCATCTGTTTCAAGTGCAAAACATAATTCCTTGGTATGCAGATATGGTAAATTACCTTGTCACATGTACTTTTCCTTACCATCTTTCTACATCTAGAAAAGCCAAGGTAAAAAGTGATTCTAAATATTATGTTTAAGATGATCCTCACTTGTGAAAATTTTGTTATGATCAAGTAGTTCGAAAATGTGTGTCTGAAAATGAGTTTGAGTCTATTCTAGCTTTCTATCATGACTATGCATGTGGGGGATACTTTGGGCCAGAAAGAATTGCTAGAAAAATCTTATACAGTGGGTTATATTGGAAATCTTTGTTGGCTTTTTGGCCCTTAATCTCAAATTAATTAATTTTAATTAATATTTTGATGATAAAAAACCTGCTATTAATTACTAACAATTTTAGTATTTTGAAGTATCCATAGTGTAGAGCTCGGAATAACGATTCCAACGCCCTTTTGAATCACTCAAATCAGAGTTAAAATGAAGAAGTTATGGGCAAAGCAAATTTGAACGAAAAATTTCCGACGCGATGACGTGGTAGCCGAGTCAGCAATGTGGACCATCTAGAGAGTGACACGTGGAATTATGGGGAAGTGACTGTTCACACAATATTTCAACAAAGAAATTTAGTACGTGTAAATAATTTGTATTGTATTAATTTCAGTATAGTGAGTACAATCTCTAGTATTTGATCCTCTGATTCTCTCTCCTGCTTGTATGTTTTGCTCGAGGGCTGAATAGCTTGTTCTCGAGGTTGAAACTTCAATGGATTATTGGAGTGTTCTTGATATTCGTGACGTGTTCTTCGTTTAGACAGTGTTTAATCTTCAGGAGCTTCTGGAGTCTTCTGAGCTTTGTTTATGAATTCTTTCTGAGCTACTTCAATTATGAACCTTTGAAATGAAGGAGGAAGCTCTCTATTTATAGAGTTCCTTAAGGGCTCCAGGTGAGCTTGGGCTTGTTGGACTGGACCCAGTTGATTTTGGGCCAACTATTTGGATTGGGCTTATTAACTTTGGGCCAACCCTTTTGGACTGGGCCTGGTTGACTTTGGGCCTAGCTCCTGAACTGGGCCTGGTTGAATTTGGGTCAGCCCTTTTGGACTGAGCTTGAATTTTGCTAATTGGGGCCTTCAATTTGGGCTTTTGCTTTCCAAACTTCAAATGACCCAATTGCGTACTTGGATTTCCCATAATTTAATTTAAGAATCTTTACAAATTTAATTAATCCCTAATTAAATATAATTTCGTCATCAATGTTAGGTAGTGACGTGGCAATTTTGGGTTAGTCGAAAATTCTATTCCAACAATGACACATGGTGCCTTTTTGTTTGTTTAAAAAGAAAAAGGAAAAATTATATTATTATATATTATTTTGCATGTGTCTAACAGTTTTTAAATTTTTTTTAAAAAAAATTCTGACAGCATTAAATGTTGCCAGCCGTTGGGCTGATTTAAAAAAAAAGTTATATATATATATATATATAAGTTTCTGACCGTTGGTCATATATATATATATATATATATATATATATATATATATTATAACTTTTATTATTTTCTTTTAATCTCCACCATTTATTTCATTTATTTTACTCTTACCACAATCCAATGGTCCAAATTAAATTTTGATTTTTACCTATTTTCCCTCTCTTTTTATATCATCTTCTTCTCCAAAAAATTAAACAACAAGTTCTACAATTTTTCAATCCTCCAACATCTCAAAAAGCTCCCATTGTTGCTCTCTCCAAGCTCTCAATTTTTTTCTTTTCATCTTATTCTTGAGAGAAAATTATTGTGTTGTGAGGATTGATTTGTGAGAGTTAAATTTGTAAATTCACTCTATTGAGAGAGTTGTAAGTGTGTTCTTTCAAAATTCAAAACTTTGTAACGGTTTTATCTTAACCTGTGGAAAGGATTGAGTTTTCTCTTGAACTCGTAAAAAGAGCCGTTGTAGTGGTTGGAATCTAATCCGTGGAAAGAGTTGATAAAGTTTTTATTCAAATTCCCAATAGGCACTTGGGGAGTGGAGTAGGTCGAGTTTGACCAAACCACTATAAAATTACGGTGTCATCCTCTCTACTCTTTCTCATTTACTTTTGCAAATTAATTGTAGTAATTTATTGCATGCTTTAATTTGTTCTTAATTGTTTATTGTGTTAGATGAATTAATTTTTCATACTTTACATATTGCATTAATTATCCTTTTTATTTGTTTATAAAAAGTTTGATAATTAGATTATTTGTGCATACTTAGGAAAAAGTTTTATTAAACCCTATTCACCCCCTCTCTAGGGTTGTTATATCGATCCAACAATCTTTATTTAAGAATGCCAACTAATTCTGCAAATCATGTGAGAGATGCCAAAGGGTGGGAACAATTTCTTGTAGGAACGAAATGCCTCAAGTACCTATTCTAGTTTGTGAGATATTTGATGTATGAGGCACTGAATTTATGGGTCCTTTTCCTTCTTCCTCTGGTTTTTCTTATATTATGTTTTGCTGTGGATTATCTATAATATATTAAAAAGGTACAAACTTTGAAAAACTATTTTAGACATTTTACCCCTTTGTAAAACTTAAATTTACAATGTATACCACCCATAATTAATTTGTAACGACCCTATAGGCTCAACACGCTACCTAAGAGTCATTACTAAGTCACGTCGCTATATTACCGAAAATTTCGGCAGCATAACGGCGTAACTACGCGAAAACCAAAAATTTGACCCTTACCTGATAAGACATAGAAAAACACACTTCTAAGATTTTCAAACAACCTCCTAGCATCCAACAAACTTCTCAATATGATGCTAGGGTTCAAACAGCAGAAACCAAGTGAATTCAAACATAGAAAGCCAAATACACGTGCACGATTTACAAAGAAAGGTTAAAAGACTTTGAAACATCCTCCTAAACATTTAAAAACTCGACATGAGTTCTATGTACATCCAGAAACATAAAAAAAGCGAAATAGCGATCGCTCGGCTCCCATGACTCGAGTAGCTGATCTCCGGTCACGCGCTAGGGCCGATCTTAGTCTCTCCTGAAAACATTTTAAAAGGAAAAGGGTGAGTATTAACGAATAATACTCAGTAAGTAACTCATAGTTTCAAAATAAGAGTTTCACTCGCATGCAACATGTCATTTTTGAATCATAAAACCATCGTAAACCATCGCTTTAGTAGGGGACCTAAAATTCGTTTTATAAACCATGTACTTTTCCTTGCGGCTCTCGTGAACGATTAAATTCTCCCGAGGGCCTCGTAAATAGTCCGAAGACATAATTTTCCATCGAATAGAGTCCTCCCCTAACTCTGAGAGTTGAGCTCGAAAGCTAACATACATCGTGGAGTCCGAAGACTCAGCCCGAAGGCTACCATCGTGGAGTCCGAAGACTCAAGCCCGTCGGCTACCATCGTGGAGCACTCTCAAACCCCGAGAGCATAGAGAATCCGAAGACTCGGGTTCCCTCATAACCCACATAAAACTTTTGGGAGAATTATCGTCACGGCCTTACATAAATCTTTTCATGAGCACACAACACATGCATGAGGTCCCGCTCGTTTTAGAACATACTCATGAATGCATAAGTCAAGGCAATCGCATTTCAAAGACATACATATCATTTCCATTCTTTTTAACATGAAAACTCAAATAGAACTCATGGAACTAGTGTAAAAGGAATATACATGTAAAACACTTTCTTTCTTAAATACTTAACACGGAAACATAAACTTCAAAGTAAATATAGGGCTAGCTCTAGGTTTCGAAAACTTCTTTCGTTGTGAGATCCCTTACCTTAAATCTTTACTTACTAAAATACCCTTTCTCCACTAGTAATAAGCTTCTCGAGTCCCCACTCCAAGTACAATCCAAGGTCCTCAACAAATCACCTAAAAAGTTTCCTAAACGTGTCTTAAACCATCCGAATTACGCTAAAACACATTCTAACATTAATAACTCGACGAAACGGACCAAATGGCAAATTTTACCGAACTCCGGCGAACGGCGGCCCGTGAAACTCCCGATCGGCGCGTGGAACTTCCTATCGGCACGTTGTCTTCGGATTTGGACAGATCCGTTCCTGGAGTGGCTCCGATCAGTGCGTAAACACAAATCCGATGAGATCTGAAACTCCGGCGAGTCAGATCCGGCTCGTTCGTGGCTCCGGTGAAGACCCGATGTTTAAACTAAGCTTCCGGCGCTTATGCAATAGCAGCTTCATCCGACGAGGCGTGCGACGGCGTTCGACAGTGAGCTGCAGCGGCTTCACCGGCGATCGAAAACAGAGGTGCGGCGGCTGGCTGAGTGTTCGTGGCGGCGGAACTGGGCGGCGCTGACGAGCAGAAGAAGATGAACGAAGTTGCAGGCGGTGGATGGGTGGGTGTTCGGCGGGGAAGAAGAAGAAAACCGATGGAGATGGGTTTTCGGTCATAGAGAGAGAGAGAGGGGCTGCGCGAGAGAAGAAAAAAATTAATAAATTTTTTTTTTTTTAAAAACTAATAATAATATAAAATCAAAAATATCTTCTCTATAAATGACCATAATACCCTTTCCTTTTCCAAAAATCACCAAATTACCCTCAAAGCAAATAAATTCTTAATAAAACTTTACCAAAACAACATTTTAAACTTACCCAAAACGTCTCGGGTGTTACATAATTACTAATAATAATTAATTTTTTAGTAGTCAATAATAATTAAATTATATAGTTAATTTAACTCATAAAAGTAGCATTTAGAAGTTGGAATATGAAAAGTTTTATCTTTATTTACAAACATACAAACTTTTAATAAATTTAATTTAATTCGAACTCAAAAAACAAAAAAAAAAAAATTTAATTCAAAAATATTATAAAAAAAATTGAAATATTAAAAGTTTTACAATTTCAATAAATTATATGTTTAATTTAAATAATAAAATCTATAATCTATAATATTGGACATAATTGTCACCGTCCTTATTAAATTGTGTTTAAATTAAGAAAGAATTATTAAAGAATTTTTTTTCCCACACCACTCACCACACACCCCCATGTAAACACCATTATCTTTTTTTAGTTGTTTTATTATTAATTATCCTTTAATTAAAATATAAGTATTTGAAAAATAATAATTTTTTCTTTTTTAGAGGAAAAACTTAGAGATAAGAGTTAGAATAAAAAAAGTTGTGTCCTTTATTTTTATAAATTAATTCTAAAAATCTATGAGTTTAACTTTAATTATATTTAATGATGAAATTCAAGAATTTTGTAAGTTGCTAAATACTAATGGTTTTTTTTTTTTCATTTATGGTCTTTCTTTAAAATCATTTTATTAGTCATTATCATTTAATTAAAATATAAAATCCATCAATGCCATAGTCCTTATTAAATTATGTTTAAATTAATGAAAGAATTATTAAATAACTTTTTGTCCACACCACACACCCACCGCTCCCACGTAAACACTATTGTCTTTATTTATTTATTTTTAATTGTTCTATTATTTATTATTAATTATCATTTAATTAATATAGAAATATTTGAGAGATAGGAGTTAGAATATAAAAAGTTTTGTCTCTTTATTTTTATAAATTAGTTCTAAAAATTTATGAGTTTAAATTTAATTATATTTAATGATGAATTTTAAGAGTTTTGTAACTATTTATCTTGTATAACTATATATTATTTCTTCTTCTTCTTCGTTGGTTTGTTTTTTTTTTTTCATTTCTTCGTTGTCTTACTATATATTATTTTTTCTTATAATTTTCTTTCAATTGCTTAATCTAACATTCATCTTATCTTGTCTTTTGATGTAATATTGATACCTTACAATTTAAAGAAGACTTGAAGATATGCAAAAAAGAGAGTTATGGATGATATACTACCTATTGAACTCAAGTGCAAATATATTGTAACTTTACAAGTATTCTCTCTAATATATGTATTTTTGTTTTAGTGCTTATTTTATAATAATAATAATTATTATAAAAAATATATATGATAGGAACTTTTTAAATTTAGTTTGTAGTGCATAGATTATATTTCTTAGTTGTCTCCTTAAAACCACAAAAATAAGCAACTGTACCATTACTTTTTTTTTAAATAAACGTTATATTTTTTTGTGTTAAGCATTAAATAAAATTAACTAAAAATAATATACACACACGTTTGAACACTTAAAAAAAATGAGATTTTGATTTAGTATAACTTTTCACTAGCTAACAATTAATACTAATTAAATTACTTTTTACCATTTTTTTTATCAAACTTCTCACACCCCACAGAGTGGAAGAGTAAATTTTTAGTAATAATGAATGATTAGTTATTTAATTAATTTTTATTTGATAGTGTGAAAAGTTAGAATTTAAATAGTTACAATATGAAAAGTTAGAATACAAAGAGCTTGAATTTATTAAAAGTTCCCTTCGTTTCTAGAAATTAATTTTAAAAAGTTATGAGTTATTTTAAATTAATAATTAATAATGAAATTTCAAAGTCTTGAAATTTCTAAAGTTTTGTTGCTTCTTTGTTTTTCTTTATCCTACACCATATAAAGAGCAACTTTTAACTATTTTTCTAAAAATATTGAGTCCTCACACACTACTTAAAGAATTAATAGTACACCTTTTTTTCTAGATTAAGAATTAGTAACACACCCACTAGGTTATTAATATTTTAAAAAATCTTAATATTAGAAAACATTCTCAATTATCTTTATTTATTATTTCGGTTTAAAATTTTCTCACATCCCACATATAATGTAACAATTATGTTAATAACTATTTTAACTATTTAAATAAGCTTAAACAAATCTAAGTTATTCTATAATTAAACTAAGTAGTTAATGTTGATTAAAAAAGCATATTTTATTTGAGTAATTGATTAAAAAATTATTTTACCTCCTCTAATTTTTTAAATACACAAGTTTCATTTCTATAGTCAAAATGACCAGGTTTGCGACCCTGAGTGTTGGATCATGGAATATGATTCAATAGCCACTGTTCACCTCCTTCAAGGCGTGGATGAAAACTATTGAAGGTGAAAACTATTTTTCTTAAAATCCTACCATTGACAAAAGATGTTGCCTCAATTTCCTTTACATACATAAAGGGACGAACAAGTAACTTTATGGATTATGGTGGATACTTTGGTGAAAAAAGCTTTGACGGAACGGTGCTCTACTGTTTAGGATCATGATTTCCCTTTGTGACTTACCAATATGGTCGTCAAGGACATGAACAATATTGTTTAATAGTTTTGTACTAAAAAAAATACATTATATGAATTCATTTAATTTCTCATTTCTCATATCTAATATTGTTATTATCTTTCTTTTAAGAGTTCATGGATTATTAGAATTTTTTAATTTAATTCTTACAAAAAAAAAATTATTGGATACTCACTTATTATAACCATTATAATAAGAAATAATACTAAATTCGTTGTTTTATTTTTTAATTTTTTGAAAATGAAAGTAACATGTTTTTAATATAAAGTTTTGCTATAATATAGCAAAATTCACCATGGATGCAGATTTTTTTCATATCATTTTATAGAATATGTTAAAATTAATTTATGTCCTTATAGAATTACGTACATTATCTTCAAAATATATTGTTCATGAATATATTTCCTATAACAGCTCGAATTTTCCAATACGGTCATTCTAACAATAATGCGGAAGCGTAACAATCAAAATTAAAATAGATTTAAACAAATTCAGCTGAAGTAATTTCTTACAAAGGTTTTCTAAAAGAAACTATTGAATCCATAACAACAACTTTCTAAGTCTTTTGCCAGAGTGCTAAACTTCACTTCTTTCAAGACTATCACTTGATCCTTCGTCTGAAAACATTTTGGAAAAACAAAAATGAGTACAGAAATACTCAATAAGCAATTTCAACATCAAGTTCAGAAATTCATTTTCTTCAAAACAAAACATAGAAATTCAGTTTAACAAATCATTTCAATAGTTGAATCAAAAATCAAATATTCATTCGGTCATTTTCTTTTAAAACAATCATAAACAAAATACAAATATCCTTGCAAAACTTTTAATACAACTATTAACAACTTTTTGTAAAAACTTTCAGAAAACAAAAATCTTTCAATTCAACAAAACTTTCATTTAACCAAAACTTTCAAATATCAAAACTTTCAATTCAAACAATACTTTCAATCAATCAATACTTTCAAATATCAAAGTGGGAATATGCATTATTTAGGTAGCCTTCAGAACATATATGATGGTTACCCAAGGTTATCCGTCGGTAACACCAATCAATCAATCAGAACATTCAATCAGAGTTGTCGATAAAAATCGACCAGAACATTCAATTCAATTACTTAAGTGTGAGGCCATGTGAGTGAAACACACACATGAATCTTCATTCCAAAGGAATGCCAAACCACAAATTGTGCCTTCCCACAAATAATCTTCAATCAGTTAGAGATGTCGATAAAATCGACCAGAACAATCAATATAATTACTTAAGTGTGAGGCAACGTGAGTGAATAACACACACATGAATCTTCATTCCAAAGGAATGCCAAACCACAAATGTGTCTTCCCACAAATGTGTCTTCTCACAAATAAGCCAAAACAATTCCATCAATTCCAATTTAGGCTACTACCACAAATAGCCCTTATCAAATCGATCAAAAATTCTTTTGTAAACATTTGAAACAAAACTTGTAGTTTCAAATAACAATTTCAATAAAGATTCATCAAATCAACCGTTCAAACTCAAAACCAAAACAAACTTACTTTCATTTTAAAATCAATCAAAACACATTTATTTCAAATTACCCAAAATGGCAAACATACTTTTAAATAGCAAAATACTTTAAAGCACATAAAACAATTTTTTATCAATTTCAAATCATACAAAACATACTTTCAAACATTTGTCAAATAAACAATATTCAAGACATAATTGTACCAAAATTGCTATTTTGGAAGGAATGTGGAAATTACTTACCTCGATCGATAATCTTACAATTCTCAATCTCAATCCCAATTTCAAATCTTGTCCACTTTCTTGAACAATTATCAACTTTTCCTAGAAGTCCAAACATATCCAATACTACACTGATCAAAAACCAAAATTCTATCTTAGAGGTCCAAAAGCTTATCTAAAATATAGACAATCTTATCTACGCAATTTTTCCCATTCAAAACATTTTTCTGCATAAAAAGTTAGGGAAAGTAGGGTTCTTGGACTAAAAAAACAGCACTGAAAAACTGGGTTAAAAGCAATTTAAAACCCAATTAAAAACGTATTAAAATCGGTAAGATCAATACTTTTCAATACGATATAAAATACCAAACAAATTTTCAATCCTACAACTTTTAAAACCTTCAAAACTATCATAAATTATAGACAAATAACCCAGAAAATTTTATGTTTCATAAAACAAAATTCTTCAAGATTTTAACATTAAAAGAATCAAGATTTGCCACTTTTTAACATCAAAATCAGATCTGAAAAATCTAGATAAAACTGTTGTAAAAACCTTTAAAACATACGTTTTTTCATGTAGAAATCAAAGGTATAAATTACACTTCAAAAATAAACATTTGGTAAACTTTCTTGTACAAAAAGGACCCAAAAACATTACAAAAACAGTCCCAAACTTGAAGAAAATAAAGGCTGAAAAATTCTGGAAAATTTTCCTTTATCAAACCTTTAGTTTAATCCAAAATCCATAAGATGAAAATATTTGATAAAGAATTAAGCAAACCAAAAACCTAAAAACTTTTTAGGGCAAAAGACTTTAAGAATTTTTTCATTCTAAACAATCAAGAATGAAAACAAAACCCAAAATTTTCCAAGAAAGATTCAATCAAGAAAGAAAACAAACTTGAAAATAGAAGGGAAGAAAACTTACTGTTTTTTTCTTTAGAGAGGAAAATATAGAACGTCTTCTTTTTTCTCTCTTTTTTCCGTCAATAGGTTTTGTCAAAAAGGTTAGGGCTTAAGAGACCATTTTTAAAAGAACTCTAATCAAAACCCTTAAAAGATTATCTTCTCTTTAAAAAAAAAAAAAAAGAAAATAAAGATTTATCTCCTAATTTTAAAAAAAAAAATCCTAATTCAAAAAGGTTTTAAAAAAGCCAATAAAATAAATAAAATAAAAATTCTTTTTTTTATTCAGTTGTTACATTTCCATTCAATTTATAAAAACATATATTTAAATTTATATCCATGCTTAAATTTTATATATTTATTTATTAATTAGATTATGTTTTTCCATATGTTGAATGTTTATGAATATTTAAATTTTAAAAGATTATAAAATAAAGAAGTAAATATAATGTGCATTGCACATGGTAACTAGTGTGTCTAAATGGGTGGAAGCAAAAGCCACCAAAACTGACGATGCTCAAACTATTGTAGGTTTTATAAAGACTAACATTTTTCAGTAGGTTTGGGATTCCACAAGCCATCATAAGTGATCAAGGAACACACTTATGCAATAGATCCATGGAAGCTCTAATGAAGAAATATGGAGCGAACCATCGTGTAGCTACTACCTACCATTCTCAAACTAATGGTCAAACTGAAGTCTCCAACAAAGAAGTCAAGTCTATCCTGGAAAAGATTGTAAATCCAGGAAGGAAGGATTGGAACCTTCACACGATCTACAAAACCCTCATAAAAATGTCTCCCTATAGGTTGGTTTTTGGAAAGGCGTGTCACCTGCTAGTAGAGATTGAACACAAAGATTATTGGGTAATAAGGCAATGCAACTTTGACATGGACAAAGCAGGAGAATCGAGGCTACTACAGTTGCAGGAATTAGAAGAGATGAGACAAGATTCCTAAGAGAATTCGATGATTTATAAAGAAAAATCCAAATTGCTTCATGATAACAAGCTTATTAGGAAGCAATTTGAGATTGGTCAGAAAGTCCTCTATAATTCTCTTTTAAAGCTCATGCTAGGTAAGTTTCGTTCTAGGTGGAGTGGCCCATTTGTTGTTACTAACGTTTATCCCTATGGTGTAGTTGAGATCAGAGACATGGAGACGAACAAAATCTTAAAGTTAAATGGGAAGAGATTGAAAATATTCAATGAGGATGATGCAGCGTCGTGCCTCACTAGTTCATCATTGAAACCACCTAACTATTTGGACTCGTGATCGTCATGCCAGATCCGTTGGGAGGCAACCCAATTTTCTATCCCTTTCTTTAATTTTTAGTTTTTTTTCTCATAGGTTGTGTAGCAATACTTTTGTTTTTTTTTTTTTGCAATTCTATTAAATTCTAGTTTTTTTTAAAAATAAAATTAAACATAAATAAATAAATAAATAAAATGAAATAAAAATTATTCATTTCTCTTTACATTAAAAAAATGTGTGAAAAGGAGTAGGAGCAGCGTCTAGATGCCTTGCCTAGGTTTAGACACTACGAATCAAGCATGCAGAAACCGCAAGGACAACATCTCGATGTTGTGTAAAGCGTCTTGATGCTACGTCATTTTTTTTAAAACAATCCTCTCCTTTGAAAAAAAAAAACAAAACGCAACAACTTTTTATTTGCCCTACCCCCATTTTTTATCTCCTCCCTCTGCTCCCTTCGATTTTTCTCAAATCTTTCACCAAATCCTTTCATTTTTCCACCCACCCACTCACATACTTGCAAATCGTTTCATATATTTTCGGATTAACGACTCTTCTTGCAGGTATTTTGGATCTAAGGTTGTGAGCTCCATTCGTGGTAACTTCTATTCGTTTACCATTTAATTTTGTGAATTCAATTCATTTTCCTAGCATAGAAACAACCTTAGAGGTTTGTGTAGATCCACTGCAGTTTATGTTGAATTACGATAGCTTATTGAGACAAGATTAAGATTAGGGGGTGGATAATATGCAAAATTGTTTGCATTGTTATAAGTTGGTGATTATGCATGTTGAATTCATTGTTGTAGTGGGATGAGTGTGAAATATGGGTGCAATTTTGTCTTCCTATGTTTTTGGTCTTGTTTAAATTGACATATATTTGCTTGCTTTGACATACTATATTTGATTTGGGATGTTGGTTATAACTATGAAATAATGCTTGAGGTTCAGAGATTATTTGCATATAGAGCATTACAATTCTTTTCCATTGTGATGGGCCATTATGAAAAGTGTGCAATTTGACAATTGAACATGTGAAGCTACTTTTATTGAAGGTGGAGTGTTGCTAGGCTTTTTTTTTTTGTGCTTAAAATTTGATGTCTTGGTATTTAATTGTCTTTGGTAGGGTCACCTTATCTTGGAAATTTTGAACCACCCTATTGCCCACCTTGGGTAATGCAACAATTCCTAATCATTGTAACATTTTGCATAATTTGTGTTAGGCATATACCATGGCACCAAAGAGATCTCGCGACGCTTCGTTATCTAGGTCTACATTCGTTTCGCACAGATTTTTTGACCAACAAGCTACCGATTGGTATCAGAGCCACATCATATCTCACTTGATAGTTGTGGAGATAGGGATTGCCCTAGATGACTCCCACCATCGACACCTACATGCTGCCATCCATGAGTGTGGGTGGAGCATCCTAGTCCAGCATCCTCATGACGGAGTCGTGGCCGGTAGTTTAAGAGTTATACGCCAACCTACAGGACTACGATTACCACTCCTATGTGTAAGGGTGCCAGATTCCATTCGATGCAGTCGCTCTCAACAACTATTACCAGCTCCCCACCTATGACAGGGAAGAGTATACTGAGTATGCCGCTGGGCAAGTTGACTACATTCAGATTATCCAACAGCTGTGTCGACCAGGTGCAGAATGGATCAAGACACCATGGGGAGAGGTGGTTCGTTTTAGGACTTTAGATTTGAGTGTCACCAGCAAGGTGTGGCACAACTTCATATGTTCAAAGCTCATTTTCGTCTCCAGACTGACCGATGTGATGAAGGAACGAGCCATTCTCATGTATGCTATCGCCACAGGTAAGACTATTGACGTCGTGAAGCTTATATATCGGTCCATTAGACACATTAGGTGTGGTGGTACCACCGTCAAGTTCGGCCACACCTCCTTGATCATAGATTTATGTCGAATTGTTGGGGTCACTTGTGCCCTAGATAAGGAGATGATACAGCCACGAGCGATCATTGATCGTAATTTCATCATGGGATTCCGTGTATGGGATTATTTGCAGGGAGGCGACGGTCAACATGAGCATGAGGACGAGGCCGATATGCAAGAGCAGCCTTAGGACCTTCCAGCTCCACCTGCACCACAAGGACCATTCCAGGATTGGGCAGCTATTTCAGCACGACTCGATAGGATTGAGAGTTACCAGTTGCATGATGAGGCCTATCATGAACACCTCTACACGTGCCTGTGCCATATGGCTGGCGGAAACTCGACCTTTCCACCTCTGATGCTGCCATATGCCTCATCTGATGAGGAGTAAGGTCACTTGTTCAGGGTAGTTTCTCTCCCCCACTTCTAGTTTTTTTTTTTTTTATATTTGCATTTATCATTTTTCCCTATATTACTTTGTTCCATTGTATTATATTGAGGACAATGTAATCTTTTAGGTTGGGGGTACTTGTGTTTATTATTTTGAATATTTGCAAACCACATGGTTGTACTTAATTTTGATTTGCACACTTAAACTATCCACCTCACATTTCACTTAAGCATAAACTTTTGGGACAAAAATAGTTTGTGTTTTTTCTTTTGGATGGCCTGTGAGGATATTGATTCTGTCTTTAGAATAATAATTTAGTTTCGAGGTATGTGACTTGTTTTCTTGATTCAAGCTAGAATTAAATCCAGTTCTTGATCTCCTTGCAACTGAAAGAGCACTTAGTCTACCTGTTTAGGGTTTTGAAGGCTTAGACCTGGGTTATGTAACTCATATGCTTGTTGTCACCTCAAAAGGTCTTAGGAATTGATTAGAGAGTCTACCTACATGATATTGAGCAATGTGACACTGAGGAGTACATGCACAATTGATTTTCCTTTGATTGAATAACTAAAAATTAAAAAAAAAAATCTTGTGTTTAAAAAGATTAAGGGAAAAAGGAGCTACCTCATGTGTGATTAGTTAGGCCACCTATGAGCGAGTGCATTGGGTAAGGGTCCCTACATAGGATGTGTGAAAGCTAGAACCCACTAAATTAAAGCATAATTTAAAGTTAGGGGTGGGCTTACCCCGAACTTATAAAGATGAGTTGAGAGTCGCATATAAAACAAGCCCATACTTATAAAGACTGTTTGGGATAAACTATCACACACATACGCAAGGAATGATAGAATCATATTTGAAACTTCTTGAATGTAAATTCTAGCCACAAATCTTGATTCTTTATGATTGTTTTAATTTAAGAATTTCTTAGGCATGAGTTGTAACGACCCTATAGGCTCAACACGCTACCTAAGAGTCATTACTAAGTCACGTCGCTATATTACCGAAAATTTTGGCAACATAACGGCGTAACTACGCGAAAACCAAAAATTTGACCCTTCCTGATAAGACATAAAAAAAAACACACTTCTAAGATTTTCAAACAACCTCCTAGCATCCAACAAACTTCTCAATATGATGCTAGGGTTCAAACAGCAGAAACCAAATACACGTGCACGATTTAAAAAGAAATGTTAAAAGATTTTGAAACATCCTCCTAAACATTTAAAAACTTGACATGAGATCTATGTACATCTAGAAACATAAAAGAAGCGGAATAGCGATCGGTCGGCTCCCATGACTTGAGTAGCTGATCTCCGGTCACGCGCTAGGGCCGATCTTAGCCTTACCTGAAAACATTTTAAAAAGGAAAAGGGTGAGTATTAACGAATAATACTCAGTAAGTCAATCATAGTTTCAATCACATGCAACATGTCATTTTAAATCATAAAACCATCGTAAACCATCACTTTAGTAGGGGACGTAAAATTCCTTTTATAAACCATGTACTTTTCCTCGCGGCTCTCGTGAACGATTAAATTCTCCCGAGGGCCTTGTGAACAGTCCGAAGACAGTTTTTCCATCGAATAGAGTCCTCCCTACCTCTGAGAGTTAAGCTCGAAAGCTAACATACATCATGGAGTCCGAAGACTCAGCCCGAAGGCTACCATCGTGGAGTCCGAAGACTCAAGCCCGTCGGCTACCATCGTGGGGGCACTCTCGAACCCCGGGAGCATAGAGAGTCCGAAGACTCGGGTTCCCTCAAAACCCACATAAAACTTTTGGGAGAATTATCGTCACGGCCTACATAAATCTTTTCATGAGCACACAACACATGCATGAGGTCCCATTCGTTTTAAAACATAGTTATGAATGCATAAGTCATAGCAATCGCATTTCAAAGACATACATATAATACGCTTTCTTTCTTAAATACTTAACATGAAAAACATAAACTTTCAAAGTAAACATAGAGCTAGCTCAAGGTTTTGAAAACTTCTTTCGTTGTGAGATCCCTTACCTTAAATCTTTACTTACTACAATACCCTTTCTTCACTAGTAATGAGCTTCTCGAGTTCCCACTCCAAGTACGATCCAAGGTCCTCGACAATTCACCTAAAAAGTTTCCTAAACGCGTCTTAAACCATCCGAATTACGCTAAAACACATTCTAACATTAATAACTCGACGAAACGGACCAAATGGCAATTTTTATCCAACTCCAGCGAGCGGCGGCGCGTGACCGGAGCACGGCGGCGCGTGCAGCGGCGGACGGCGGCGCGTGGGGCTTCCAAACGGCGCGTGGAGGTTCGCTTCTGGTGTGTTGCAGCCCGATCTACAATAATCCGTGGTCATTTTGCTGAAAATCAATCAAACTCGAGCTCAAAATGACAAACATCCCACGGAACGAAAACCCACCTTGAAATCGCGGCTGAAATGGTGTTTTCCGGCGAGCTTAGAGTTCAAAACCACCGACGATTGCAGGCGTAAGGGCCCTCGTCGACCGGCGTGCGCATGGAGGAGCTTTCGTCGATCGAAGCCTTCGCGCGAGCTGATCGGAAAACAGACGAAAACGCGGCAGCTTGCTCGCGAGCAGCGGCGGACGGCAGTCGTGCGTCGGGGTTCGTGGCTGTCGGCGACGGCGTGCGGCGGGGTTGGAGCTTCGGCGAGAGAGAGAGAGAGAGAGAGTTACCGTGAGGGAGAGAGTGATCGGAGAGGGAGGGAGTGATCGGCGGGAAGAGAAAGAGAGAGAGAGAGAACTGCGCGAGGGAGAGAGAGAGTGAATTTTTTTTTTTTTTTTTTTTTTAATAATAATAATAATAATAATAATAATAATAATAATAATAATAAAATCAAAATATCTTCTCTCTAAAAGACCAAAATGCCCTTTCCTTTTCCAAAAATCACCAAATTACCCTCAAAATAATTAAATTCATAATAAAACTTTACCAAAACAACATTTTAAACTTACCCAAAGAATCTCGGGTGTTACATGAGTCATCCATACATTTTATTCTAGATGTTCTGAGGGATTGCTTTCATTTGTTTTTCTCGAGAATTTGTAAATGTTTAAGTTGAGGGTATTTTGATAGCATTGTAAAAGTGTTACTTTTTAAACTTATTCCATGCTAGTTTAGTTGCCATCACGCATATATTTGTCTATTTTGTAGGGATTGAGAAATTCAAAGCCACTTGAAAGACTTTGGATGAATCGGACTTAAATAGGAAGCTAATCGGGTCTATTTTGAGCATTCAAACTTAGAAGAGATGACATCCAAACCAAGGGAACCAAGAGCAGAGCGTCTAGATGCTGTTTTGGGTGTCAAAACGCTAATAACAACGTCTAGATGCTAAGGCATGGCCAGATTAAGGTTAAAGATCTGCAAACGCTATTCCAAGTGTCTAAATGCTGGCCAAATTGAGGATGCAAGGCTCGCTCGACATTGCTGTAAGGCTACCCAGATTTCACCAGAATTGTTACTTATTTGCAAAGGTAGTGTCTCGACACTGTCCTTAGCATCTAGATGTTGCCTTGCCTTATTTAAAGAACTTTTCACTTTAGGGTTTTTTTGCCTCATTTGCCTCCACGTTTTAGAGAGCTTTTTCCATTTTCTCCATATTTTTCTATTGTATTAAATCGAACGATGTTGAATTTGAAGAATTCTGTCATGATGCTTGGCTAAACCTCGCGTTTTTGATTCAGAGGTCGGTTGTAGCCAATTGCAATGTCGTGAGGCTCGAACGTCAATGTAGTTTTCTCATTATTGTAAGTATTATTTGATTCCTATTTTCAATTTATGAGCATATTTCTTTGATTGAATTGACGCTTTGGTTACTATATATGCTTGATTTCTATTCATGATGCATTATATGTAATTGTTGTGTTTGATTGAGCCTTGTAGCATTAGGATTATTGCATGTGTGTGTTTTATGGTTTCCCATAACTACATAGCATGCATGTTTAATTCTAGGAATTAAAGGAGCATTTTGGTTAGGTTGCAGGTTGGTCTTTCCAAAGTGCTTAATGCTTTTATCTAAATAATATAGAATAGTTTCGTGTCCAATTGTTTAGGTAATTAGTATTGACTTTGATGTTTGTTATAGTTAATGACTTCAGGCGATTTGTTGCTTTTTGGAATTTCCTAATAAGTTGACCAAGTACTTGCATAATCAAGTTCTAAAATGTTTTGAATGCCTATGGTCAATTTTGCAATTGGATAAAACCATACATTTGAATTGGATTTTAGTAAGATTTGATTTTTTTCCCTTTTCAATTACTCGTTTCTTTATTGTTGTTTTCTAAAAAAATTCCTAAAATCTCCTATTTCGCTTTTTACTGAAATTTTGACCCTAAGAAAAACAAATTTACTAGCTCTTTTGGGAAATTGATGTGGTCCCTATTTTTACAAGTTAGAGTATGAAGCAAGTTTAATTTTGGTTGGCCTCGACAGCCTCACCAGCGACCCTATTTCTACTCTTACATATGTGATATTGTTTAAGAGTATTCCATCATTACTCCTCTTGTCAACAAGATATCAACATGACCATAACATCAACAAATCATACACTCTAAAACATCATAGAAATGAGAAGAAACTATAAGTTTTTTAGTGTGTCAACAATAAATTATCCAATTAGTTTGCCTGTTGAACCTAGATCTTGGGATCTCCAGTTAACTAGGTTAGGTTACCACTAGTTAATTCATCTCATAGGCTTTAGCCCATTTCCATTGACATATATGTCATTTGCTCTCTCAACAATCCTTTCATTAATCAAAGGATCTACAACATTCTATTTCAATTTCACATAATTGATGGAAATTATTCCATTAGAGAACAATTGTCTTATTAAACTATGCCTACATCTTATATGTCGTGACTTTGCATCATAGACATTATTCTTGGCCCTCATAGAGGCCGTCAAATTGTAACAATAAATGCATATTGCGCTTACAGGCTTTGATCATAATAAAATATTTTCAAGAAAATTTTGAAACCACTCAGCTTCTTCTTCAGCTTTATCGAGAGTTATAAACTCTGATTCCATAGTAGAATGTGTTATACACGTATGTTTTGAAGATTTTCATGATACAATTGCTCTACCTAAGGTAAAAATATACCCACTGGTTGATTTAGTATCAATGCTATTAGAAATCCACTTAACATCACTAAATATTTTCAGTACATATAGATCCCTCGTATAATGCAATCCACAGTCTAGAGTGTTGGTTGTGAAGGGAATAATCTAATTAAACCCAAGCGGAAGCGTAGGAATCAGTTTGAGTTTATTTAGAATTAAATAATAATATTATGGTTAAGCATAACATACCTTGAAAATATGGAGAATCTTCTGGCGGATTTTTATCTCTTCCATAAAGTCTTCCTAGCTATGACTCGAACACAGGACCAAGGCTTGTAGGAGCCTCTTGAAAGAAAATCCACAGGAGATTAAAGAGGAAGAGGTCTAGAGAGAATTATCTAATTCTCTATTGAGGAGATGTGTGTTGTGTCTAATGGCTCAACCCAAGGGTCCTATTTATAGTGACCAAGAGAAAATCTTTGTCATAATTAAAATATTATATTTTAATATCTAATATATTAAAATATATCTTGTATTTATTTGAATCTCATTTAAATCTCCTACGATATTTATTTGTTTGAATCTTATTCAAATTCTATAAATATCTTTTATTTAATATATCAAATATACATTAATTATTTTAATATTTAATGTATCAAATACAATAAATATATTTTCCTCTTTTATATTTAATATATCTAATATATTAAATAATAATTTGAACACTTCAAATTAAATATTAAATTTGAACATTTCAAATTTTAATATTTAATGTATCAAATACAATAAATATATTTTCCTCTTTTATATTAAATATTAATTTGAACACTTCAAATTAATATTAATTTGAACATTTCAAAAAAAAATTTCAACTAAATTGATCTTTTAGTGTTACTATGAGCTAGCAAGGGGACCTTATGGACCTACAGATTATAAGCTTCAATGATACAAAATTAATTAATTAAACTCTTTAATTAATTAATTTTCATTCATTAACTATAGGTCACTCCACTATAGACCTAGAGTTGCACTCTTATGCACTGTAGGACAAATTGTGTCCATAGATATAATCATTACATGCAAGTCGATCATTCACGAGTTGTTTGTAATTACAGCTGGATCAAAAGTCCGTTTTACCCCTATAATTACATCTTGCACCTTAAGTATCACTGATCCTCTAATGAACAATATGTTTATAATCTAATTATAAACTAAGTCCCTCTCGGGCCAATGAGAGGGTGGGGCCCCATTGTTCAAGTCCCGAAATCAGCACTTAAGGGAACTAATCATCTATTACCCCATATGGGAAGGAGTGAATTCCATTTTATGAGATTATGTTCCTCCCTATTTGGTCAAGTCCCCAAAATTGTAGGCATATTGAATATGCTATAAAAGCCACTCTCACCCATGCAAATCAAAGGACAAGCCCTCACAGGCAGGAGTTCATAACTCACTCAAGATTAAGATCGAGTCACATATGATCATCCTGATGAAATATTAATCTTCTAAATTAACGAATTTATAAAGAGAGATTAAATATTTCGTGGTCCAGTCTTATACAAACTCATTGTATAAGATACCCCCACTCACATGTCTCCACATTAATGATTTGGATCAAATAATTTGTAACTATTACAAAGTGGGCCGTATCAATAGTGTTACTAGGATAAGACACCCAACCTTATCCATATACTATGACTCTTTAGGTTATTTCTTGAAGACGATCCTCTTGTATGTCAACCACATACTGTTCAAAATTACACTAATAACGTTGGATTTTTCATATAATGGATAATATTATATTGCAAATAAAATAATCAAAATTATTATTGATTATTAAATAATTAATTATTTACGAGGCTTTAGGGCATAAATCCCAACAATTCTTGTTAGGGACAACGACCCTCAACATATCTCTACAATTGTATGATATTGTCCACTTTGGGTATAAGCAGCCATGGTTTGGTGTTTGGTTCTCCCAAAAGGCGTCATGCTAATGGAGATAGTGTCACTCACTTATAAACCCATGATCTTCTCCTTATCTCGCCGATGTGGGACTTTGGTTGCACTCCCAACAATCCTCCCCTCGAACAAAGTACCAACCGAGCCTCCCCTCAAATAGTTATCTATCCGTCTAGCTCTTATCCTAGCCAACTCCTTTACTGGAGCACACCGCCTATCCGATAGAGCTGTCGACCACGGATCTCCACCATGACTACGCCTTCAGGGCTCGCCTCCTTTGTTAGGCACCCGAGGATTCTACCTATCACGGCTCAATGGCATGGCTTTGATACCACTTGTTAGGGACAACGACCCTCAACATATCTCCACAATTGTATGATATTGTCCACTTTGGGCATAAGCCCTCATAGTTTTGTTTTTGGTTCTCCCAAAAGGCCTTATGCTAATGAAGATAGTGTCCCTCACTTATAAACCCATGATCTTCCCCTTATCTAGCCGATGTGGGACTTTGGTCGCACTCCCAACAGGTTGGTGGTGAATGTGGTGATGGTAAATAAAAATAAAACACATGAATGATGTAAAAGTTACAAGATGCAAGAGTAATGATGCGATGAGATTGAGGTTTATATGCAAGGTCGTGCCCTTGATTTCTACCCTACAGCACTGATGAGTTCGCTGACACCTAACGCATCGGTGCAAGTGCACACCAATACGCCAGCAAGTAATACCTGGTTGTATTCAAAGGTCGAGATCCACATGGAAGGTGTACTATTCTTTTAATGCAATGACAAAACTTCACTATAAAGCGTTACTTAGCAGAATTTGTGCGATACCCTAAATATTGTGAGATGGTGATTTTAGTGCAATGAAATAAACAAATTTAAGATAAAATAACTAACTGGTAACAACGTTACTCAAAATAAAGCAAAGAGAACTTGATAAAAAGGAAACTCAAGACCTAGCCATGGCACCTTATGTCAACCCACTCAATTATGCAAAATGCTAATGCTGCAGAAGTGTTTACTCAACCTAGACTTGGGGACTTATGACCGCCTCTCTCCCGGTATCACGTTCACTCGCCATAGAGGTTAGATTCCTCTGTGCAACTATTGCTTAATAGCTACCGCCCCATTCTACTGCATGCAAGAGATTGAAATATCCTTAAATCAATATGTCAACGAAGTGTTACCCTTGCTCCTCTCAAGTTCTTTTCACATGCTTTGACCCTTCTGGTGTCTAAAACATGCTACTACCCGAACTCTGTTAGCCAAATGAAATTCAACCAATTTTAATAAACACACTCGAGATGAATGTTGGAGTTAAACTTCTACTTTACTAGTATTAAAACTTTGTTAAGGTAGGATCAACAAAAGGGCGTTCTGGCAGTCTTGATGAGAAAATTAGCTTCTACGAACCATAATGAAAAACATTAAACTACAGTAACTAGACATTAATTAAAATAATTCAACACTGAAAATAGGGGGAAGAAAGCAATAACACAGTGACTGCTGGCTCTTGCCGCGTCACTCTTAAAGGGCTGTCACTTCCTCTTCCTTGAGCTTCGATGGTGGCTATGGTGTTTTTCTCGATGAGGATCTGTCGGCTAGCCTTCTCTCCTTCTTGTTTTACTCGTTTCCTTCTTTTTTGCTATTCCTTGCTCTCTCTCTCCTCTCATTCCTTTCCCTTTTAAGAATAAGATGGTACCCCTATATAAGTAACAGTCGTGGGAAAGAATATTACTTCACGCACCCATTTTCATTCTCTGCGCAGTACATCTTACGTGCCAGTGGTCCCCTCCTCTATCATTCTACTTTTATGTCGACCTTGATTCTGCACACAATACGATTTCTACTCCACCATCCGTCCTTTCTAACACAGGTAGTGTGCAAAAATCTTTTTGGTCTCCTCTAAAAATCGGTGCCTCACTGCTTAGTTGTATCATCATGCTGCAGCACCTCATCGCCTTCCCTGCAAGGAACAGTAACTGATAAGATGCGAGCGCAAGAACAGGGCAAGTCTATACATTTTCACTAACGATGCTGTGTAGTGACAATTTTTAGTATGATGTGCTCTATTACCCTTAAATTTCTTATTATCTTACAACAATTATCGTGCTAGGACATGAAATAGTCTTATTGGT
Organism: Trichosanthes truncata; assembly: GCA_033996785.1. Taxonomy (NCBI): domain Eukaryota; kingdom Viridiplantae; phylum Streptophyta; class Magnoliopsida; order Cucurbitales; family Cucurbitaceae; genus Trichosanthes; species Trichosanthes truncata. The sequence continues at coordinate 13,393,482 of MU867261.1, read as the reverse complement.
GGAAATTATAACTTATTTTCTACAAGTTATCAAACCCCCAAACTTAAACTATTGCTTGTCCTCAAGCAATGCTGAAAATGATTTCAAGTTAACACGCTTCCCTACACTGCATCTTAATCTTACAACATTACTCTAGCTTCACTAAGGCAGGGCAAGTTTTTCCTTTTTCACAAATCTTTTTAGATTTACCCGAAGCTCTACCTTTGTTTCCTCTTACCTCACTCCTTTCTTCATGCCTCCTTATTTCCTCTAGTCGGCTCAAGTTAAAAGCCTCCACCTGCTTCTTGATTTGCTTAAGACCTTGCCACTGCTTTATTTTCTGAGAGAAGGGCTTGTCTAGATGCATTACCTTCGCTTTGGCTTGATATCATTGGTAATGACATGCATCCAACTACGAGCACCACATCCTTCCAGGATGCTAGCGCATGTTCACTTTTTCTTATATGCTTTCATGCAAAGGCAAATGATGGGTGTCATGAATGCCTCTGGTTACTCACATGCCAGAAAAAGGAGGAAAAAAACTCTCTCTCTCTCTCTCTCTCTCTCTCTCTCCCTCTCTTTGAAGTTAAGGTCTACTAGACCATTTAGCAATATGACATTCAATTTTTCCCCCAAAACTTAAAATGGGCAATGTCCTCATTGATCCCCAAACTTAATTGATATACGGGGAGTATGTATTTGAGGCGGTGCAGTGGCTTAAAGACTTATCGCTATGCTTCAAAGAAATAAATGATTCTAAAGGATTTACAGGTGGTAGGGAAGGTACTAACAAAGATGGAGGTGTAGGTAAACCTTGAGAAGCCTTGATCAAGAGAAAAAAACTTACTAAGCCATAATTAACTAAAGCTATGTTGTAGGAATTTCTGCGCATGCAAGGAAACGATAATTAAATAGGCGTCATTAACACAAGGCACACGTGACATCTTGATGATAAGGTATTAAAGAGATTATGTTGTATAAAAAATAATCACACAAACTTAATTGGTGCAATGAGAAAGAGATGGTTTCATTTCATTTAATGAGCGCAAAATTCATGACAACTTTTGGAAAATAAAAAGATGCGTTAATAGGACATAACATAAAAAAAAAAAAGCAAAGTTTTTAAACAGTCGGGTTTTTTGATGAAGCGGGATCTTGCATAGGAGTTGGAGGTTGGCTTGGTCCTGGTCTCGATGCAGCAGGTGAAGGTGGACGTGAGCGCTGAAACACGCTGGCAGGCATTGCGGGCAATTGGCAAAAGGCCGTTGCCCATCTATTAAAGAACAGAAAGAACACATCTAGGCGTAGATTAACACCTCTCACATTGGTTTGGACCTCTTCTCGTATCATGCCGCACAGAACTGACAGGAATTGCTTCAGGGATGTCCATGAATTCAACATTTGCACCTTGTTGAGGCGCTGGCGCATCTCTGGGGTACTTCTCTTGCTGCGATGGTGCGGCTGGTTTGACTTCATCAATTTGAATATTTGGTTCAGGAGTTGGGGGTATCAGAACATGATTAACTAGGGCCAAAGGAGGAGTAGGTTGAGGCATTGGCGGAGGAGGAGGTGGCATGATAAATTGATTGATTTCTTTCTATGAGGGGTTGGGCACTTCATTTGCCAGAGTCTCCTTTGAGCCTTCATCCGTGATGCAGAATGGCTCAAGAGGCGCGAATTCCGTAGGGAACCCCTAGTCCGTTTCAATCTCAACGGTTGTTTGCTTCAGGGGACTTTGAGGTGGCGGCAGAGCGGACTACTTTTTCTTTGGTGTGGCAGGATTGTAACTGGAAGCTGAGGCTTTGGGTTTCATAGGGCGCTTTCTTTTGGCTAAGGTGGCAAAGATTTGGTCTCCTAGAGCATTAGCATTTCTCGCGTGATTGCAAGAAATTCTAACAAACCATTGATTATCGAACGCCAGTGTCATCTTAGCAGCAGACTCAGGCTCATTGGATTGCACCCCAACAAGGATGCACAACCTTGTAATTAGTCAAGGGAAGAACAACCCTCCCCTGGGTTTCTTGAAAACCGTACGAATACTTTTAGAGACGACTTCGACGATATTCACCTTAATACTATTCATGAAACAATAGCATAGTATTTTTTTGGGACGTTGAGTATTTGATCATGCGTTGTCGCATGATCCTGTTCTTTAACAGCGCAACCCAAATTATCACCTCAAATTTCAATGCGGCAAGGCGAAGCTGGTGTAGTCCAGTGGACTCTTTCACTTCCCACGCGGTGCTTGATATTGCTATTGTTTCTAACACTTTAGCTAGCAAGTTTGTGTCTGACAGCTGTAGAAGCACGTTTCCTAAGCCCTCTTTGCGATTTGGCATTCCAAATAGTCTATTTATCACCACTCCTGAATAATTTACCAAGTGCCTCGCACCATCACCTTTTCTTTTTCTTCGTCACACTTTGCCGCATAAAAGTCTTCAACTAGCCTTGGGTGGAACGTGGACTCCTTCAGACACAATCCCTTCCACCCGTTTGTCTCAATACCCCTTTATACTGCCTCGAGCATTTCAAAATCCAAGCTGAAGAATTCCCTCTCCACCATGAATACCTTTCCTGCTTCTCCTTTTAGTCGGTCAAATCTTTTTGTTGCTGCCTCTTCTACGTCCTATTCTACTCTTTTTCTTTCTTTTTCCTAGGCGCTACCCTTCTCTAACTTCATTTCCATAACTTTTTCCACTGGTAGGCGTTGGCACCTTCTTAACAGTCGTTTTTCCCATGTCGATAGCGGTACTTTGTCAGAGTCTCCTTCCTCTGATCCCACTTCTATGGGCTCTTGCCCTGCTTGTTTTTGGGGTATTTCTGACTCCTCAGCTTCCCGGACTTCCACATTCAAGTCCAATGCCTCATCACCAACCTTTTTCTCCTCTTCCTCACTTCTTTCTCTTCTGCCACTCTATCTTTTTCCGGTGACAGCCTCACTTTGTTTTCTATTTCATCGAAGATTTCACCTAGCCTCACTTATTGAGAAACTGTCAGTGAGTCCGATTGCTTCAGCACTTCTTCAACCTGTTTGATACTTTCTCCAAATAACTTCCTCTTGGGGCTCCTCGCAACCTTCTTTCCTACTTTCTGCATAATCCTCATCTTCTTCTTTTCAGGATCCTTCTCGTGGGTTGCTAGAATCAATTCCGACACATTGGCTGTCGGTATTTTAGAAACGACAACCCCTAAAATGATTCATCCTCCAATGGATTCTAGAGGCGCCATGTGAAGCACTTCTTCCTCTCTGGCAGCAGGCGGCTCAATAGCTATCTTCTTTGGAGATGATTCAATAAGGACGTCCCTTATTGCACTTGTTGTGGTTGCTTCAGGGGAACCGACTGGTGACTGAAAGTTCAATGAGAGTTCATTACCTTCGTCCCCATAACTGTAAGCTCATTGGTTTTGGGAGTCGCTTGTTGAAGACATCTTGCTTGAGGAATAGCGAGTGGTGAAGGAAGGAAAACTTAAAGAAATTTTTTTTCTTTTTGTTCTAGAATGGGGAGAGTCAGAATTATGGCCTACGGGTTTAAAAAAAAAATTATCTTACGCGATAATTTTTATCTCTCGGCAAACGAAAGTACACAGTACTTGTATTCCCAAAAGAGGAAAAAAGAGATATGGAAGGACGCACAAATCTCCATCAGGATATTTTCTCTGATTTCTTGGAGAACGTGTGTAAGTGGTGAGTTATTAATCTCTTTGAAGGACATGGTTAGGCGGCGCCTTACTTTTAAGGCCAATTACTCCCTACCGCGCCACCTGCCCTATATAATCATTAGGCAGGCCTTCCATTATCAATTTCCTCCTGCTTCTGCCCTACAATGAATGCTCTAAGCTTACTACCATCCTATTTCACTATTTTATTTTGTCCTAATAAACAAAACAACATTCCACAAAATAAATAAATAAACACTTCAAAGGATAAAGAAAACGTCCTTGATACTAGCTACTGCCGCCTCGAGATTTGACATTTTGGTGCGGTGATTTTTTTATCAGTTCTCATTCCAAATTTACCAGTTTTATGGAGGCTTGGATATCCTCCATGCAACCATTACTCTTTGCCTATTGACCCTGAACTCTCTTTCGCCTTTTTAATCAATCTGGTCTACTGCCCCACTTGGATACTGAAGGGAATAATCTAATTAAAAAGCGGAAGCGTAGGAATCAGTTTGAGTTTATTTAGAATTTAATAATATTATTATGGTTAAGCATAACATACCTTGAAAATATGGAGAATCTTCTGGCGGATCTTTATCTTTTCCACAAAGTCTTCCTAACTATGATTGGAACACAGGACCAAGGCTTGTGCGAGCCTCTTGAAAGAAAATCTACAAGGGATTAAAGAATAAGAAGTCTAGAGAGAATTCTCTAATTCTCTCTATTGAGGAGATGTGTGTTGTGAATAATGGCTCAACCCAAGGGTCCTATTTATAGAGACCAAGGAAAAATCTTTGCTATAATTAAAATGTTATATTTTAATATGTAATATATTAAAATATATCTTATATTTATTTGAATCTCATTCAAATCTCCTACGATATTTCTTTATTTGAATCTTATTCAAATTCTATAAATATATTTTATTTAATATATCAAATATACATTAATTATTTTAATATTTAATGTATCAAATACAATAAATATATTTTCCTCTTTTATATTTAATATATCCGATATATTAAATATTAATTTGAACATTTCAAATTTTAATATTTAATGTATCAAATACAATAAATATATTTTCCTCTTTTATATTTAATATATCTAATATATTAAATATTAATTTGAACATTTCAAAATTTAATATTTAATGTATCAAATACAATAAATATATTTTCCTATTTTATATTTAATATATCTAATACATTACATGTTAATTTGAATAGTTCACATTAATATTAATTTGAACATTTCAAAATTTTCTTTCAACTAAATTGATATTTTAGTGTTACTATGAGGTAGCAAGGGGACCTTATGGACCTACAGATTATAAGCTCCAATGATACAAAATTAATTAATTAAACTCTTTAATTAATTAATTTTCATTCATTAACTATAGGTCACTCCACTATAAACCTAAAGTTGCACTCTTATGCACTGTAGGACAAGTTGTGTCCATAGATATAATCATTACATGCAAGGCGATCCTTCACGAGTTGTTCGTAATTACAGCTGGGTCAAAAGTCCGTTTTACCTCTATAATTACATCTTGCACCTTAAGTACCACTGGTCCTTTAATGAATAATCTATTTATAATCTAATTATAAACTACGTCCCTCTCGGGCCAGTGAGAGGGTGGGGCCCCATTGTTCAAGTTTCGAAATCAGCACTTAAGCGAACTACTCATCTACTTACCCTATATGGGAAGGAGTGAATTCCATCTTATGAGATTATGTTCCCATCTCCCTATTTGGTCAAGTCCCCAAAATGGTAGGCATATTGAATCGGCTATAAAAGACACTCTCACCCATGCAAATCAAAGGACAAGCCCTCATAGGCATGAGTTCATAACTCACTCAGGATTAAGATCGAGTCACATATGATCATCGTGATGAAATATTAATCTTCTCAATTAATGAATTTATAAAGAGAGATTAAATATTTCGTGGTCCAGTCTTATACAAACTCATTGTATAAGATACTCCCACTCACATGTCTCCACATGAATGATTTGGATCAAATCATATGTAACTATTACAAAGTGGGCCGTATCAATAGTGTTACTAGGATAAGGCACCCAACCTTATCCATATACTATGACTCTTAGGTTATTTCTTGAACACGATCCTTCTGTATGTCAACCACATACTATTTAAGATTACACTAATAACGTTGGATTTTTCATATAATGGATAATATTATATTACAAATAAAATAATCAAAATTATTATTAATTATTAAATAAATAATTAATTACGAGGCTTTAGGGCATAAATCCCAACAGATACATCTTTTTTATTACAAACGGCCCTAACCACCTTGATTTCAGCTTACCTAGAAAAAGACGTAAACAAGAATTAAACAATAACACTTTTTGTCCTTCTTAAAGCTGACACCTTTTGATATTTTTATCATGCCAAATATTTGTGCGCTCTTTACAGAGTTTTGCATTTTCGTATGCCTGTAACTTGAATTCTTCCAATTCCAATAGTTGCAGCTTTCGCCTCACACCTACTGCCTCTTCATCACAATTTAGTCTTTTCATAGCCCATTGAGCTTTGTATTCCAATTCCACTGGGAGATGACATGCTTTCCCAAACACTAGCTGATAAGGTGACATGCCTATTGGAGTTTTGAATGCGATACGATAGGCCCATAGTACATCGTCCAGGTGTTCTGCCCAATCATTTCTTGTAACGCTTACCACTTTTTTCAGAATTCCTTTAATTTATCGATTGGACATTTCTGCTTGACCATTGGTTTATGGATGGTACGGTGTTGCCATCTTGTGGTTAATGTTATATTTGTTCAGCAGCTTCTTTAGAATTCTATTGATGAAGTGGGTGCCTTCATCACTGATCAATACCCTAGGTGTTCCAAAGCGTGTGAAAGTGTTTTTCTTTAGGAACTTCACCACTTTTAGCGCATCATTCTTGGAATAGGTTACCGCCTCAACCCACTTGGATATGTAGTCAACTGCTAGCAAGATGTAATTCTGCCCTCTTGATTACGAAAATGGCCACTAAAATCAACTCCCCACACATCAAACAAGTCTACCTCCAATATAAAATTCTGATAGAGTTCATCACGCGCTGACAAGTTTCCCACGCGCTGGCATTTGTCACAGCACAAGGCAAACTTCTAAGCAATATCCACTATGTAAAACCTTAGCTGCATTCTATTGTCCTCCAAAATGGCCTCCGTAAGGCGCTGTGTGGCAGTGCCTCAAGATTCCCTCAACTTCTTCTTCTGCAACGCATCGCCTAAAAATCATATATGCACCATGCCTATACAAGAAAGGGTCATCACAATAATAATATTTCAAATCAAGAAAGAACCGTTTACGCTGTTGTGCTGTAAGATCATACGACATGATGGAGCTTGCTAGGTAGTTTTCTATATCAACAAACCATGGCGATCGAGCTTCTATCTGTAATAGCTTCTCATCCAGAAACCTCTCTTATATTGCTTGAGGCGCTGATGTTGCTTCAGGATTGCTGAGTCGAGAAAGATGATCTGCTACTTGATTTTCAGTTCCTTTTCTATCTTTCACCTCCAAGTCAAATTCATGTAGCAACAAAATCCATCTAATTAACCATGGCTTGGTGTCTTTTTTCATCAACAGATATTTGATTGTCGCATGGTCCGTGAATACTGTGACTTGTGTCCCTATGAGGTAGGCTCGAAATTTGTCAAAAGCATATACTACTAGCCAATAATTACTTCTCAGCGGTGCTATACTTCTGTTAAGCCTCATTCAATGTCTTACTGGCGTAATAAATGGGGTGAAGCATTTTTTCAATACACTGGCCTAACATAGCTCCCATCGCCACGTTACTCGTGTCGCACATTAGTTCAAACGACAGCTGCCAGTTAGGCATTGTCAAGATTGGTGTTGTAACCAATGCTTTCTTCAATTTTTTAAATGCCTCACAACATTCTCTAGTAAAATCAAACTTCTTATTCTGCTCTAAGAGTTCACACAGAGGTTTTTGATTTGCGAAAAACCTTTGATGAAGTGTCGGTAAAATCCAACATGACCAAGGAAACTCCTGATTCCTTTTACATTTACTGGGTGGGGGAGCTTGGCTATCACGTCAATATTGGCACAGTCCACTTCTAATCGTGCGTTGGAGATCTTGTGCCCTAGGACTATTCCTTCTTCTACCATGAAGTGACATTTTTTCCAATTTAGCACTAGATGGGTTTCTTCACATCTTGCTAGCACGTTATCTAGATTTTTGAGGCACGTAGCAAATGAATCGCCATATACAAAAAAATCATCCATAAATACCTTGCTAATGATTCCAGTAAATCTGAAAAGATTGCCATCATACACCTTTGGAAAGTTCTTGGAGCATTACATAGCCCGAACGACATCCGTCTAAAGGCGAGTGTTCCATAAGGACACGTGAACGTTGTCTTTTCCCGTTCCTCTGGTGCAATGGTGATCTGATTGTACCCTGAATAACTATCAAAGAAACAATAATATGCCTTTCCAACTAGTCTATCCAGCATTTGGTCTATAAATGGAAGTGAAAAATGATCTTTCTTGATCACCGAATTGAGTTTTCTGTAATCCATGCAGACGCACACGTTGGGATGAACTCATTTTGTTTGTTGGTGACTACAGTCATACCACTTTTCTTGGGTACACACTGCACTGGACTCACCCATTTGCTATATGCTATAGGATATACCACTCCCGCATCAATCCATTTGATGATTTCTTTTTGGACTACCTCCATCATTGCTGGATTAAGGCGTCTCTGACATTCAACAAAATTGCCATGGCCTTCCTATGTTTGTATTTTGTGCATGCAATATGGTGGGCTGATGCCTTTTAAGTCTACCAAGCTCCAACCAATAGCTTTCTTGTGTTTGTTAAAAACCTGCATGAGCATGAGTTCCTTATCAGAATCAAGAACAACATAAATTATTACCAGTAGTGTTTCTCCATCACCTAGGAATTTGTATTTGAGATGTGCTGATAAGGGCTTAAGCTTCAGCATTGGAGGTTCCTCAATCGATATCTTTGACAATTGAGATTCCTTTGGTTTTTCCAACGAACTGTACCGCCTCAGTTCCTCCAACTCTACCGAATGCTCTTCTCCTAGTGCGTAGTAATTTTTCCCACTTCATCAGCTTCTTTTGTTACTTCAAGTATTGGGTCTTCCATACATGCGGCAATTGCGAATATTTTTCCCTCTAATTCTCTTTCTTCTACCTCGTATGGATATTTCAAGGCATTGAGAAGATTGAAAGAGATTTCTTCATATTCACCTGCATTTTAAGCTCTCCTTTCTTTACATTGTTGATGGTATCTCTTGTGGCTAAGAAAGGCTGCCCTAAGATGATGGGTACATCCTTGTCTGCTTCATAGTCCAGTATGATAAAGTTTGTTGGAAAAATAAATTTATCCACTTTTACCAGCACGTCTTCAATCTTTCCTTCGGGGTATGCGACAGATCTATCTGCCAGCTACAATGTCATTGTGGTAGGCTGTATTTCCCAAATTCCTAGTTTTTTAAAAATAGAAAGAGGCATTAGATTGATACTTGCACCCAAATCACACAATGTTATGCCTACATCAATATTTCCTATAGAACAAAGGATAGTAAAACTGCCTAGGTCTTTCAATTTCGGAGGAAGCTTGTTGGTCACCCATGCGCTACAACCATTGGTCAATACAACGGTTGCAAATTCTTTCCATGGCCTTTTGTTAGATAAAATATCCTTTAAAAATTTGACGTACATGGGCAATTGTTCCAAAGCTTCTACAAGAGGAATGTTGATATGGAGCTGCTTTAGCACGTTTAAAAACTTCTCGAATTGCTTTTCATTTGTTTTCTTCTTTAACCTTTGAGGGTATGGTGGATGAGGTGGTTGGTATTCTTGCTTTGTGCTCTGGGTTTCTCAATTACTTGAGGATCCCGTCTGCTGGAGCATAAACATTTTTTTCTTCTTCCAATTCCTTTTTTGTTCCTGCATCTCTTTCTTTAGCCTCGATTTATGTTGGTATTTCAACGTTTTTTTCTTCTTCCTCATGTACATGCTCCAACAACACCTTCCCACTTCGCAACGTTATTGCATTCCACTGACCTTTTCCATATCTTTTTGGTGCTTCAGTGTCACTAGGCAACGCGCCTATGGGTCGGTTCTTTAGTTCATAAGAAACTACCCTACCTGGATTTCTAGGTTCTGTAGCGTCAACCTTGACTTTGAATGTATGCGTCATTTTTTTCCATGTATTCACGCTGGTTTAACATGTAATCTTTCATCATCGCCTTTAGCGAAGAGGAAGTAGAGGTGCTAGCGCCTTCATTGCTATTGGTGTTTCGATTATATCCATGTTGTTATGGAGACGAATTTTTTTGGTTATTTGCGTTAAAACCTGGGAGTGCGAAATATTTACCTCCTGAAGTTGCAGAAGTTTTTTCTTTCTGGTACCGCCCCAAGAGAAATTGGGATGGTTACACCAACTTGGGTTGTAGGTGTCTGAAAATGGATCGTTTCTTCTGTCCTGCTGCCCCACATAATAGATGGATTCTGGATTGTTGAGGCATTGTTCCATCATGTGGCTGTCACCACAAAGGTTGCAGTTCGCTACTGCCACCTAATTCACAACTGTAGATGATGCTTGAGTAATGATTTTACTAGATTTGTCAATGTGGTGATCTGAGCTTGCATTGCTGTCATCTGGGTCAAGTTCATGTGTTCTTGATATGCTCAACTTTATTGTCGCCTTCTTTCTTTGCTCGACTGACCCCCATTCATAATTATTCTTTGCCATGCAATCCAAATTTTCATATGCTTCATTGTAAATTTTTCGTAACAACGTGCCACCTGCTGAAGTGTCTGCCAACACTTGAGTGTTCTTGTTAAGCCCACTATAGAATGTCTCTAGCTGTACATAATGCGGTAGGTTGTGACGTGGGCATCGCTGTAATAATCGTTTAAATCTTTCCCACACGTCATTCAATGCTTCTCTTCCATCTGGGTAAAAGTCATAACATCTAACTGCAACTTTGAGTTGGCGGTGGGTGGAAAATATTTCTCTAATAATTTTTTGGTTAGATCATTCCAAGAACAGATTGATCCTACCGGTTGCTGGTTTAACCAGATCTTGGTTGATCACGCAAAGAGTAAGAAAATAAAATCACTTGGAGCTATGCTGTGGTTATTCCCGACTACTTAAATTTGTTGCATACGTTCAGGAATGACTTCAAATGTGAGTGTGGGCCTTCTGATGCGTTACCTCTAAACTTCCATGTTGTGAGTAGCATTTGGAATATTACTGACTTTAATTTAAATCACTCAGCGACAATTTTAGGGGTGACAATCCCTAGATTAAAATTGCACAGCCTTGGTGTGGCATAGTCTTGTATTTCTTGTTCTCTATCATCAGCAAGGAGAATAGGATTAACTGGCGCCTTCATTGATGTTGTTTGGCTGATCTTCTCAATTTCCTACCATACTCTATTATGTGACGCGTTGGGTTCTCCTTCTTCGATGGAAAGTCCTATCAATCTCTAGGTCTATTTCTAACTGGCGATGTTGTGTTGTGCCACACATGTACTGTAATTTACCTGAAAGAATCTTTAATCAAAATTTTCCCGACAGAAAGAAGTATAAACCTACTTAAGTATGCTGTAATGATTAAATTGAATTGAGAAAATTGAGAATAGTGAACGTTTCCCTCCCTGACAACGGCACCAAGAACTTGGTTGGTGGTGAATGTGACGATGGTAAATAAAAATAAAACGTGTGAGTGATGTAAAAGTTACAAGATGCAAGAGTAATGATGCAATGGGATGGATGTTTATATGCAAGGTCGCGCCCTTGATTTCTACCCTACAACACTGACGAGTTTGCTGACACCTAACGCATCGGTGCAAGTGCACACCAATGCGCCAACAAGTAATACCTGGTTTGTATTCCAGGGATGAGATCCACGGGGAAGGTGTACTATTCTTTTGATGCAATGACAAAACTTCACTACAAAACGTTACTTAGTAGAATTTGTGCGGTACCCGAAATATTGTGAGATGGTGACTTTAGTACAACGAAATAAACAAACTTAAGATAAAATAACTAACTGGTAACAACGTTACTCAAAATAAAGCAAAGAGAACTTGATAAAAAGGAAACTCAAGACCTAGCCATGGCACCTTATGTCAACCCATTCAATTATGCAAAATGCTAATGTTGTAGAAATCTTTACTGAACCTAGACTTAGGGCCTATGACCGCCTCTTTCCTGGTATCTCGTTCACTTGCAATAGAGGTTAGATTCCTCTGTACAACTATTACTCAATAGCTACTGCATGCAAGAGATTGAAATATCCCTAAATCAATAAAACTAAGTGTTACCCTTGCTCCTCTCAAGTTCTTTCCACATGCTTTGACCCTTCCAGTGCTTAAAACATGCTACTACCCGAACTCTATTGGCCAAACGGAATTCAACCAATTGCAATAAACACACTAGAGAAGAAGGTTAGAGTTAAACTTGTACTTTACTAGTATTAAAACATTGTTAAGGTAGGATCAACAAAAGGACCTTCGGGCCAAGTCTTGATGAGAAAATTAGCTTTTACGAACCATAATGAAAAACATAAAACTACAGTAACTAGACATTAATTAAAATAGTTTAACACTGAAAATAGGGGGAAGAAAGCAATGGTGCAGTGACGGCTGGCTACTCTCGCGTCACTTTTAGAGGGCTGTCACTTCCTCTTCCTTAAGCTTCGACGGTGGCTATGGCATTTTTCTCAATGAGGATTTGTCAGCTAGCCTTCTTGATAGATGACTTGTTGAAGGTCGTATCAAGATTAAATTTATAAAACCAGACCTCTAAGTATTTTGCAATAATAGTGGCTAGGGTCATCCACATAGATTGGGTTTCTTAGATTTAATTAAGTACCATAGTTACTTATGCCTAATTTTATTTAGAGAACACTAACTTGAATTTGGTTTGAAAACATAAAATCTATCCTATTATGTACAAAGTTGGAGTTCAATTTTAGAGAGACATTCGTTAATTGCTATTCATGAAGCCCGACTATGAAATTGACTATCGAATTATGAAACATGCAACAGTTCTAAGTCAAGAAATACTAAATTATTCAATTGACTCTCTCGAGCCCAATCGAACTCATGCAAGAGGTAAATCAACCTTTCGGTCTATTTTTACAACTAGGCATGGCATTATGAAATTCTCTTAATAACGTCTAGTGTTAACCTATTCATTCTCATTCAATAGATTAATCCTAGTTAGGCTTCTAAGTTCTTAGTTAAACTTACTTTCTCAAGCTAAATTTAACTCAACATACAAAGCTATGGCCGAGAGCTTAGAAGATTAAATCAGGATGCATAAAAAACGTTACAATCACATGCAAATAATCGAACATAGTTTTATACAATATTACAATTAACTAAAAAGTCTAAAACACTCAAATACATGCAATTGCAGTCCACTAAATCCTAAAATTAAGAAAGCAAAAGAAAGGGAAAAGAGGAAAACTAGACGACGCGTTCCAACACTCGTTCCATACATGATGTCCCACGATCTCGAGCCTCGAGTCTCCTCCTTAGCTCTCCAATGTACTCTCTAGAACTCTCAAAAACTGTTTTTTATCAAAATTAGGGTTTAGGTCTCTCCAAAATAGCTCGATTTGCTCGAAATACAAACTTCCCTTTTTATTGAATCAAGACAGCGTTGCAATGCTGTCCCTTTGAATTTTTTTTAAGAAGGAAAAAATATGTTTGAGTAGCGTTGCAACGCTATAGACAGCATTGCAATGATATGCCTGCGATTCTTCAAGGTAGAAGACTACTCCAATGGCATTGCAACGCTATAAGGAGAGTTGCAACGCTATGTCCTCGGGTCCAAAAGCCTTGTTCTTCTTCTTCAATGCTTGAATTTTCAAATATAGCCTTAAGTTGCTCAAATTTGTTCAATTATCTCTCAATTCTCCGATTTTGCTCCAATTACTCGATTTCTGAGAAATAAACATAAAAATACATGAAAGCACACAAAATCATAGCAAAACTGGCCAAAAACGAAGCCTAAAAATAGCACATTTATGTATGCTATCAAATACCCCTAAACTTAGATTTTTGCTAGTCCTCGAGCAAAACAAAACCAACATAACAATTTCACAAGATTTTAATACAAGAATCATGACTCAATCCCCAGTGATCCGATTGATATAAAACAACAGAATAAAGTCTTAACATGCTTTTCACTAAGCAATTTAAATTCTATCTCTCTCATTCCTTGCGTGTGTGTGTGTGTGTGTTTAACTTCCTTTTTATTAGTTTCTACTAGCTTAAGACACTTTTACCAAGACTTTCCTTCGTTTTCCCCTTACACTGGCCCTAAGTTCCAATTTTCAAGCTTTCTCACACTATAGAGAGCAATCTACTTAAGCATTCCTTTTTTATCTAATTTTACAAGGGTTACTTACCCCCAAACTTATCTTTTCCCTTCTCACAGAGTTCCTAGCTTTCACACTTCCACTATAGGGATCCTTATCCAGAGCACTCGCTCGATGGATGGCCTAACTGATCACAATGGACGTAGCTCTTTTGATCCCCACACATTAAGTACACAATTATTGATGGAACATGATTTAATTTTCTTCAAACATGCTAAAAAATCAATAAAGATAAAAAATTTATTATTTCAACAAATTTTAATCACTCACTTTCATGCAAGTCAACTATCAATTAGTTCTTAAGCCTATCGGGGTGACAACAACCTCTAGACTTAACAAGAGCATCCTAGTGTTCGAACATAATAGAAAGTCAGTTATGTGCGTATGGTCTTGCAAGGAAATCAAAGATAAACTTCAAATATACTCGATTCAGAACATGCTTCATAAGTCATTCTATTGCAAAAAATTTACTTAGATTACTTCCTAGGCTGTCCTAATCAATCATCATGTAAATCAAGCATGCTTAAGATCGAAAATTTTTTACTCAGAGTTTGCTCAGAATTATCAGGATTGCACAGTGTTACCCAGCGTTGCAACGCTATGCCTACGGTTCTTCAAGGTAGAAAAGCTTCTCAAATGGCATTGCAACGCTATAAGGAGCGTTGCAACGCTATGCCCTCAGGTCCAAAAGCCTTGTTCTTCTTCAATGCTTGAATCTTCAAATATAGCCTTAAGTTGCTCAAATTTATTCAATTATCTCTCAATTATCTCTCAATTCTCCGGTTTTGCTCCAATTGCTCAGCTTTTGAGAAATAAACATAAAAACACATGAAAGCACAAAAAATCATAGCAAAACTGGCCAAAAACTAAACCTAAAAATAGCACATTTATGTATGCTATCACTTCTCTACTTGTTTTCCTCGTTCCCTTCTTTCTTGATGTTCTTTACTCTCTCTCTTCTCTCATTTCTCTCCCTTTTATGAATAAGATAGTACCCTTATATAAACAACAACTGTGAGAGGGCATATTACTTCATGCGCCCATTTTCATTCCTTTCTGACATGGGTAGTGCACGCAAATCCTTTTGGTCTCCTCTAAAAACCAGTGTCTCACTGCTTAGTTGTATCATCATGCTACAGTACCTCATTGCCTTCCCTACAAGAAACGGTAACTGATAAGATCTGAGCACAAGAACAGGGGAAGTCTATGCATTTTGACTAAACGATGCTGTGCAATGCCAATTTTTAGTCTGATGCACTCTATTACCCTTAAATTCCTTTTTATCTTACATTAATCATCGCGCTAGGACATGAAATAGAAGAATTTGGTGGCAATTATAACTTTTTTTCTACAAGTTATCAAGTGTAATTCAAGTACCTTAGCACTTTGACTAAAGCATTCTGCTGATCATGCTCAGGATTGCTGGTGTACTTGCTAACCTCCCTATTGAACAGGCAATATCTGGTCTTGTATAATTCATTATGTACATTAAGCTATCAACAACTCTAGAGTATTCTAGAGAAGACACACCTTCATCATTGTTTTTCTTTAATTTACAATTTGGATCAAATGGAGTAACAATTGGTTTACTCTCAAATTGTTCAACTTTTCTCAACACTTTCTTTCTATATATTTAGATTGAGAAAGTATGTATCATCTTGGATTTGAATTTCATGGAAACATCAGCAAAAACTTGTCGCGTGATTTATTGACCATGCAAAGCCGCAAGTGTACGGTGTCAAGTTTTAGTATAGTGATTAATGAGTGCAAAGTATCGTCCTCAGAAATGGTTTTCTAGATCGATTGATTACCATAAATAATAACATCCAATTTTATTTAGAGAAGTGGTAATTGGAGAAAACTGCTTAACAAAATATGTAAAATTAAAGGAGATGCCAAAGAGAGAAAAAACCTAGGGAATTGACTTCACCAATTAAATCAATATTTTTAATTGATTAATCCAAGGTTTGATTATGCAAAACTATAAGCAAGACATAAAGTTATCAAAAGACCCTTCCAATCCCATTTGACGTCATGCAAGACTATAAACCTAACGTATCCGTCTAGATTTTAATAGCCTACAAGGAATTAAGATTGTCTTTTTATGCTTCTAAGAGAATTCCTCATTTACATGCAAGAATTTACAATTAGTTGTGTTTGAATCTATTCTAATTTAAACGCCACCCTTTCAAGCATAAATTTAGATCAATAACTCATGCAAACCTTGGCCAAAAATTCACAAGCATTAAGTGCATTCAAACACAAATAGTTATAAAACATAATCATCGCATGGATTAACAAAAATAAAGAATTCAATGGCTACATCAATTCCCTAGCTAAAGTTTAGCCACTCATAATCACGAAAAAAAATTCTAAACTTAAACAAAAATCCATAGCAAGCACTACAACAAAAAGGGAAAAGAAAAACTCTATTTCACGTGTTGATTCTCATTCCCAATGCACGTCACAATCTCGAGCGTCCAACTCGCATTCTCCCCTCTCAAGAATGTTCCTTGTCTCCAAACTTAGAGTAGAAATCGAGCTAGGGCTTAATTCTCTCCCCTAAAACCACTCTCCCAATCCGTAGTAAAAGAGGTAAATTTATACTACTCGGGACAGCGTCGAGACGTTGTACCCTAATTCGCATAGTAAAGAAGGAAAATCGGAATAGTGTTGAGAAGCTATACATAGCGTCTCGACGCTACGGACGAAAATTACCTAGCGCGCATTTTTTCAGCGTCTCAACGCTATAAAGCAGCTTCTCATAAATTATGCCTTGTAAGGCTGCACCTATAGCGTTCAGACGCTATACATAGCGTCTCAACGCTATGCTCTCGGGTATTCTTGCCTAATTCTTTGCTTTGCTTCATATGGCCTCCAAATTTATGTTCCGTTAGCTCCAAACTCACCATGGTATCTCCAAATTCTCCGGTTTCGCTCCAATTGCTCGATAACCGAAATTTCAATAAATAAACTCGTGAAAAACACCAAGTAAGCTATAAAGACCAACAAAATTAAAGCCTAGAAATAGTACATTTTCTGTGCTATCAAAGACCAAGGTCTTTCATATCAATGTTGGATTTCAACATCTTTTTAGTGAAATCAATGACACTTCTATTTATGCCCATTTAACATATCATCCACATACAAGCAAATAATGACACAATCTTGATCTATCGTTTTAACATAGACACATTTATCACACTCATTTATCTTAAATCCATTCGATAACATAGTGTGATCAAACTTTTCCTGCCATTTTTTGGGTGCTTGTTTCAACCCATAAAGAGACTTAACCAGATTACAAACTTTATCTTTAAGTCCCTTTACAACAAACCCTTCAGGTTGTTCCATATATATTTCTTCATCTAAATCCCCATTTAAAAATGCAAGTTTTACATCCATTTGGTATATTTCTAAATTTTCTAAAATTGCTATTGCGATTAACATCCTTATAAATATAATCCTTATCACTAGAAAATAGGTATCAAAGAAATCTAGCCCTTATTTTTGGCAAAAGCATTTAGCTACTAAACGGGCTCTGTATTTATCAATAGTACTATCAACCTTTAGCTTCCTTTTAAAAATTGATTTACCTCCAATTGATTACTTTCAAGAAGTAAATCAACCAATACCCAAGTATTGTTTTGCAATATGGATTCTATCTCACTATTGATAACTTCCTTCCAATAAGGTGCATCTGAAGATGACACAACTTCTTGAAAAGTTTGAGGCTCACCTTTTATCACATTAGTTATGAAATTAGGTCCAAAGGAAGTAGCTTTCTTAGCTCTTTTACTTCTTCTAGGTTAAAACTTAGTTTTCTGATCGCTTGACCTTTTGAAGAACTAACCTCATAATTTCTTTTGACACCACTACTTCTGTGTGTTTTCTTTTTCAAAGGAAATATATCCTCAAAGGATTCAGCTTCAATAGATTCCATAATTGTATTATTATTAATATCAGATATTTATGATTTAACTACCATGAATCTATAAGTAGCACTATGCATTGCATAGCCTATAAAGACACAATCAATTATTTTAGGTCCTAGTATGGTCCTTTTTGGTAAAGGAACTTGTACTTTTTCCAAACCTCCCACACTTTCAACATTTTATATGAGGGTAACTTTCTTATTTCTGCAGATCAAGATTCAATGGCGAAGAGAAGGGTAGATCCGACGGCGAAAAGGTGAGGTACGGATCTAATGGCCAAGGGGAAGAGAAACAGAACAAAAGAACTAAGAGGAGGAAGGAGAGAAGAAAACGATGGGGAGAGGAGGAGGGAGAGAAGAAAATGATGGAGCAGTGGGTTTGAAAAGTGAAAGAGAGAGAAGGTTAGATGTGTGGCTGCTGGAATGTGAGAGAGAGAAGTAGGGTTACACTTTGTGCCAAATATAATAAAAAATGGGTTGGGCTTGGTGAGTGAAGGGAAGGAAAAGGTAGTGGGCTGGGCTTATTTAACTTTTTCTTATTTTTTATTTATATATAGTTCGGTTCGATTTTTTTTCGATTTTTCAGGTATTAAACCAGAGACCAAACCGAATCTTACGATTTTTTAAATGATTAAACCGAAATTCCAAAATTTTCAAAAAAACCAAGTCGAACCAATCGGTTTGGCTCGGTTCGGATCGATTCCTCGATTTTCATCAGTTCCTGCACACCTCTATTATGATCTTAGTCTTTTGCAATGCACCAACTTTTATTTGTCTGATGAGTTCAATTATCCTCACTCTATAAGAAAATGAAAGGTATGTTCATCAATGTCAGTCATAAACGATAAATTGGAAAAATCTCATATTTTTAGTTTTATGTTTTATTTTGGAGTGAACAAGTTGAATAGATTGCAGATGAGGTTGAACAAGTTGAACTACTTGATGTGGCCAACGATAACCATGGAGGCGTTAACATGGAAATGGATAAACCTATGGAGTTTGAAGTCTTTGTGCGAATCCTTAAAGCTTAAATTTCACACTGGAAACAATAGGTGCTCATTCTTATCTTGATGAGTCCAATAGTAAACCTTTTTGTCCTTTTTGCTCATTGTAGTGCATACTTTCGAATAATATAAGATTTTGGTTATGCCAACCTGATCATAGCTAGTTAAGACATTATAACCTTGATCTTAGTCAAAGGTTCAAAATCCCACTCCCAAATGTTATTGATCTAATATATATATATATATATATATATATATATATATATATATATGAAAGAGTATGTTTACTCCATTTTCGTTTCTCTCTTAAGTGGACTATTATTGATTTCAGCTGCAATTTTAAATGCCACTGTAAAATATAATCAATTCTTGTTTAGTGTTTGATGTATCAGTCATTTCCTTTGGATTTATTCTTGAGCTTGGGATCTCCAGCATCAAGCTCCTTAATTAAACTTAAAATTGTCCAAAGTCCTTTTCATGATGTAGTTGACAACTTTGTAAACTAATAGTTATCAATATTTCTGTAGGATAAGAAAGGTGTTTGGTTTAAGTTGCCTATTGAGCTTGCGAATCTTGTTGATGTTGCTATGAAGGTGATATTCTAATAGAGTTTTTTAGGTTGATTTAAGACAATAGATTTAGGAACTTGCATTTTCAAGTGCTGCAAGTAAATGTTTCTAGTTTGTACAGTTCTTTGACCAAGCATTGTCCTTTGTTTAGGAAGAATTATAGTACCACCACACAGAGCCAAAGTATTTGATGCTTGTGTGCTGGATACCTGAAGGTGCTCATACTCTTCTTGTAAATGCTACCCATCAAGTTGGCGTTAGTGCCTTTGTCTTGAATGAGAACAAAGAAGTACATTCTCATGCACTTCACTATATTAGTGCACCAAGAAAAAAAGCTTACTTCATGAATAGTTCTTTTTATATGCTTCACTCGTAAATAGATGAGCAGTAATTATCCTTTCAACAAGAAACTAGAATTGAGGAAAAAGAGTTCCAAACACATCTAAAATAGATGAGAAGAGTGTTTTTTTTTTAAATCACTGCAGAGCACCAAGTAGCAAGTATTCATGTGATACTGTAAGCCTAAAACATTGCTGATTTTCAAGGTTGGATGAACTCCTTAATAGTTTTTAAAAGTTTGTCATGCTTAGGCTTCCACTAATAGTTATGTCAATTTATTTGTTCAAATTGATACCTTAGGCCAAGAGCATGTACTCGTTGTCTTTAATCACAAACGTGATATTGATTCGCTTGTTGGATGGATTCTAGCTCAAGTTCTACTTTGCATTCTTAATCAAGGATAGTTCAATTCAACATGTATTACACACACATATGGGTGGTGTATCATCAAAGTTTCTATGGGTTTTGTTGATGCCGGAAGCTAAATATGCCTGCAAAATAGAGAACTAACACCGATGTGATACTAAGACACTTAAACTTCGACGCTCAAGTTAGAAATCGAGGTTTCTTACTTGGAAAGCTTAGATTGTAAAAGCTAAGTAATGATTGCATACCTCTCAACGTCGCTGGCCTTTGCCTTTTATATTTTCATGTAATCGTAACGGTCAATCCTGCATTATTACGATCTCCGAGAATTTAGCTAGATCATGGATCGTTTTTATTGTTCTGACCGTTACAGACCTTAACTCGTTTAATTCGAATCTTAATGGATCATTCAATGCACTCCCGAATGACTTTCCCACTCCAAGCTTCTTGCTTGTCCATTCGGGATAAAGCGAAGTTAGACCAGGCCTACCTTTCGGTCAACTCTTTGGCTAAGCTGCCTCTTCAGTCAACCCATAAAAGACGGTTCAAGTGTCTCACCAACCTAAGCTGACCCTCAGAAGAGTCAATCAAAGTCGATCTTGGTCGACCGAGGTTGGTTCAGCCTCTTGGCCCACCCCTCGAGGGTCGCCCAAGGCCGGTCTAAGCCGACTCCTTGAGGGGTCAGCCAAATAGGCCTCTTGACCTACCCCTCGAGGGGTCGGCCAAGGTCGGTTCGGCCTCTTGGCTGACCCCTTGAGGGATCGGCCAAGGCCGGTCTAGGCCGACCGCTCGAGGGGTTGGCCAAATAGGCCTCTTGGCCGACCCCTCCAGAGGTCGGGCAAATGGGCCTCTTGGCCGACCCCTTCCCTCAAGGGGTCAACCAAGGCCGGTCTAAGGCTAGTTTTTTCCCGTAACAGTTGCCCCCACTTCCAATGCGAACCCTCTAAGCGTATTCACTTGGGTTTCACTTGGAAGTCTACGGGTATCGCTCACTAGTATTCCATTGCCGGCACCATTCTATGTCTCGAAAATCGTGACAACCCATGTTTATATAAGGGCTTAACTTGAACTCAAAATTCTCACAACTTCTCAAACTCTTCCTTTCCTCACTTCCTTGTTTTGAAGTCCTAGTCATTTCTTCATCTTTCAGGTAACTTCTCTTCTTTTGACTTATTTTCCACATGGCGGGTTATTCTAGAGCTATCCACTTCGAAACGGGTGACTCTTCTGATCTTAATGATGAAGATTTCGTCCCTAATCCCCCTCAACCGGTCCGTGGTCAGCCCAAATCCAAGGCCCGAACACAGAAGGAGCCATCTAAGATCCGTTTGAGAGGGCCTCTAATTCAAACGACCCTAGATGACTTAGGGTTCAGTTTAATGTTCCTAATTCCATCAACATGAGAGTCCCAAATCTTGGAGAAAATCCAGCCTCTCCCCCTTTTGGACATGTTCACTAGTGGTGTTCAGCTTCCTTTGCTACCTATGATCCAAAATTTCTTAACCCTTATCAATCTTGCCCCCTGTCAGCTTCTTCCCAACGCTTGGTGTTCTTTTGTAGGGTGTTATATCCTTTGGCTTCAGGTTGGGAACCGTACACCCATGACCGCTCTTGATTTTCTATTCTTGCACACTTTTAAGAAAAAAGATAAATCCCAACTATTTTATTATACCAGTCTGCAGTCCGTCCATGAACCTATAGTGAGAGAACCTTCGTCAGTGAAAAACTGGAATAAATATTGGTTCTTCATTTGTGGTTCATGGCTTGCTCCTGATAATTTTGGCTCTACTCTCCAAATTCCAACTGATTTCAGGGTGATAGGCGAGTCCGCTTTTCCCTCCCGATCGAAACGTTTTTTCTTCCTTATATGTGTATACATCATACTGTTCTTATTTTACTATTGTTTTTGTAGCTAACATCAATCCAGAGCCATCATCTGTGGCTATCGCCTTTCGTGACCTTACTTGGAGGATTAGTGGACTTCTGCGTTGGGGTCCTAATTTGGTTCATCCCGATCTCTTTGCTGAATATCACCTCACCCCAACCCCTTCGTCGAACTTTTTAGGTATTACTTTCTGAGTTGGATATTAAGTCATAAATACCTTGTCGGTCAAGTTCGAACTTTAACTTTGTTTGTTTGTTTTTTTTTTAGATATGGCTTCACGCCCCTAATTTAGAGTCATGGACCGTGAGTTGGAAATGTTGTCTGACAACTTGGATTCTTAACCTGTAGAGATTGCCCCCATGGTCACCTCTCCCATTAACAATGAAGGGCACGAAATACAACCTTCTCGAAGACAGTGCACTCGAGCCTCTCCTAGGCGTACGACTTTTCGAACCCCTCCTCAAGGATCTGGCAGACTAGGCATTTCTCCAACTCTGATGCCCCCTACTACTCATTCTGTAGGAGGGGCCAGTCATAATGCTCCTCCATCATTTGGCGGGTCCAGTCATGAATCTATTCAACCCTTTGACTATACCGGCCCTTATGATTCTCCTATTGACGAAACTACTAAGCTTGAGCGCTCGTTTTCTATGTGGGCTGGTTTATCTGAAAGTAGCTCTTCTCAAGAACGGGTTGACTATCGTTGTGGTTTACGGGACCCCCAACTTGCTATCAAAATCATGATGTTTCATCTTCGCGAGGTGAAGCAGTTATCTAATCTCCAAAACTGATTGTTGTAAGCCTTAATTTTCTCATTGTGTGTTCCGCGTGAAGGCTTTTGGTCATGCAACTTTAGCTTCTAGTCGGATGTCTGTAGAACTCACTCATCTTCGCCAAAATCACGTACCTAGAGAAGAATTGAACCAAGCGTTCGCTCTACATGCCCAAGCGAACCAATCTTTACAGAGTCTACATACTAAATTTGATGACTATCGAGCCCGCTTCGAAAGTGATATATCTGCTCTCCAGCTTCAATTGTCAGAGACTCAAGCTAAACTGAGAGAGGCCGAAGCTAAGCTTGCTGACTTCAAATATTTGACTGGCATTCTAACTTTTCGACGAATATGTCGCTTTTCAGAATCAAGCTATGTGGTGTGGAGTGAATTGGTCAATCCGAACTACTTAGGAACGTCACCCTAACCTAGATCTTAGATGGCTCAAAACTTCTTTCAAAGAATATTGCAATCCTCCAGGGTTTGATCTTGGTCAAACCTCTAGACCCGAAGCCTTATGAGGAGGCTTCTATCTTGGTCAGACTTCTGGACTGGAGAACGAAGTTCTAGGAGAAGGTTTTCTTCATGGTATTCTCTCAGATGATGAGTAAGCTCCTTGACTTTAATGGATTGATGACTTTACGTACTTATGTATTAATGATCATTTATGTTATATTGCTTTGCTGATCTACTCACGAATCTTCAATCTAGTTGCTTGTTTGTTGCTCGATGGATCATGCCCCCCACTCATGCAGGGTTGGTTTTATTTTATAAACAACTTGCTTGAGTAAAAAATATGCCTTCATTAAAATTTGAAATTAAAGAACTGACTCCCCAACTCATAACTTACAATGAAAAATTAAAACACCAACTTTACTGAAAGTAAATTTTCAAATGCTCAGCATTCCATGGATGAGGCATCTGTCGACCTCCAAGATTAGCTAACTCATATATTCCTGGCCGAACAATTTTCGTAACTCGATACGGATCTTCCCACGTTGGGCCTAATACTCCACTATTCGAGTCTTTAGTGTTTGGCATAACCCTCCGAAGGACCAAATCCCCTTCTTTAAAACTTCGTCGCTCCACACGAGAATTGTAGTATCGAGCTACTCTGTTCTTGTACTCAGCTATCCTCAATCTTGCTGTCTCTCTTTGCTCCTCTAACAAGTCGAGGTGTAAGCTAAGTGAATCAGTGTTATCCTCAGGATTGAACTGTTTAACTCTTGGAGACGGGAGGCTGATTTCTACTGGAATGACGGCTTCGAATCCAAATGAAAGTGAGAAAGGAGTCTCACCAGTCGAGGTCCTAGGGGTTGTCTTATAGGCCCACAAAACATTTGGTAATTCTTCTGCCCAAAGCCCTTTAGCCCTTCCAATTTGGTCTTTAAATTTCGCTTAATGATTTTATTCACTGCTTCCACTTGACCATTCGCTTGCAGATGAGCCGGAGAAGAGAACAAATGTAAGCCCTAAACTCTCTTTTAATCTTATTGCATTTATACATGAAGATTGATACACTTAAAATTGTTGCACTGAATGATGCAGTGGTTGAATTTGGAAATTTTCTAAGTTGTGGATTAGAACGTGCACAAAGATTCATAAGGAGACAAGCTAGGCATTGATATGATCATATTAAGAGTTGAGTTGAAGTAAGTTAAGGTAATGAGCAAGTTGGGTATACATTGGGTGTATTATGTGTTGAATGCAAAAGCTTTAATTTCTAATTAAATTAGCAAAAATTTGTTTTATGGATTAGGAGGATTTAATAGGACTTAAGGTCTAAATGAGGAAGTAGGAGCTGGCCAATGTGTATGACTCATGGATTGATGAAGTAGGAGCTGGTCAATGTGTATGATTCACGGATTGATGAAGTAGGAGCTGTCCATTCCTTGTGAATTCAATAGGCAGCTGGAAGCTCTAGGAAATGGGCCAACTTCAAATGGTCATATCTCTCAATCCACTTGAGCAAATTCGATGATTCTTGTGCCAAGAATAGGTCTGGAAAAGTTTGTGAGAAAATACGAAGAGGAAGGTCGTGAAAACTTAAGAAAACCGAGAGGTGTTCCAGTTTCTCGGCCAGCAGAACAAGGTGTAGAAATCTTAAGATTTCGAGCTCATAAGAACGAATTAGAAGCTCAAATTTTGAGGTAAGTAAGTTTAGACATTGTATTTGAGGGTTATCAAATAAAATGTGGTGGTTGTTTTGCTAAATGTTGAGAAACCCATGCTGGAAGTTGAATCTGTTATTGTTGGTTCAAAAGAGAAAGGGCTAGAGAAAGAGTAAGGAAGATGTGCTTCCAATTTGTTATACCTTACAGCCAAGTGTGTTCAGTTACTATGCTATAAGTTATGTGACTGAATTAGATCTAATTTTGGGCCAAGTAGAAAAAGGGATTAATGTTATGGAATTCATTTTCAGGGCAAACGAAGTTAGGCGAAGCTTATAAGCCTTGGGAGACTTCCGGTGATTGTGAGTGACTTTGTTTGAAAACCTATGCTTTGATCTTTATTCAAAAGCTTACTAGTGATGGATATTGAAGAATGCTTAAGCTAATTTATATTCATGTTTCATTGAACTTTATTAATAAATAACGGTGTTGAAACTTAAGCATATTTGTAACTAGTTGTTACTCCGCGTTCAAGCATGACACTCAACGTTTGGAAGCTTGTTTAAAATGAAAGTTTGTGTTTATGTTGAGAACTTTCTGAATGGGATTCCAAACTATGTTTCTAAATATTTAAAGCATGCCTTGTATATTATTAACCCCCGGTACTGAAGGACACGAAGAAGGTACCTGGGGGAGAGAGAAAACCTGACCTCCGATACTGAAGGACAATGAGAAGGTATTCGGGTGGTAGTTGGTCTGGCCCCAATACTGATGGACATGGAGAAGGTATTAGAGGAGGCCAGTGAGCTTAAATGGCATTCCACGTGCACGTGAGAGAGGTATTGAAGCTGTTGGTTTAGAGAGGACTCTGCCACAGCTAGGGTTTGGAAGAGTACCATGCTACAAATTTTCTTTATTATGAGTTCTTATGCATTTCTTTTCGGGGTGCTTAAATCCTGTAAATTGGCGGCCTTGTTGAAATACTTTTGATGCTTTATCTTTGAGCGCATAATCTATTAAAGTAGTCACTCACTGGGCTTCCCAGCTCACGTTTTCAACATGTTTTCTCTTCTCAGGTAGCAAACGAGTTCCCGGTGCTTAGCCTCATCAAGACCTGTTTGCCACCACGCCTCTTTAGCTCCTTGTATATATACTTCTACATGTATATAGTTTTGAAATAAAAGCATTCTAGTTGGGTTGTAATAGACTTAAGTATGTTATGACTTAGTATGCAGACCTAGTATGAGGGACTGAATGTATCTTGCTTAGGTGTGCAGTTGTGTGCTCAATTTTACTTGTTCATACATATTGCGTTGTGTACATTTCCAGGTGGATGTTAGGTTGGGCTGGGAGTGCTAGTAAGAGGGCTGGTATTCTCTGTCTTCACATTCCTTCCTAGTTTAGGCAAGTGAGCTTGGAGGGGGTGTGACAACAAATGTTTGATGCTCAAATCAACACAAATTTTTTGAAAAGTTGCATTATCAAACTGTCGACCATTGTCAGTGACAAGAGCATATGGTATACCAAAACGGCATATTATACCTCTCCAAATGAAGTCGATAACTTTCTTCTCTGTTATGGTTGCTAGGGCCTCTGCCTCAGCCCATTTTGTAAAATAATCAACCGCCACTATAGCAAACTTTGTTTGCCCTCGACCTTGAGGTAGGGGTCCTATGAGGTCTACTCCCCATTGCGCGAACGGCCATTGGCTCATAACTCCTGTGAGCGGTTCAGGAGGTTGTCTCTGTATTGTAGCAAAACGTTGACATCGGTCGCATGACCTAGCAAAAATGCGTGCATCTGCAAATATAGTTGGCCAATAATACCCCTGTCTTACCACCTTCTGTGCGAGAGACCGTGCGCCTGAGTGGTTTCCACATACGCCCTCGTGTATTTTTCACATGACATACTTAGCTTCGTCAGGTGTAAGACACTTGAGAAGAGGTAAAGAGTAGCTTCTCTTGTACAACTGTCCGTCTCGCAAGACATATCTGGCTGCTCTGTACCGCAGTCGTCGCGCTTCATTTTTATCAGAAGGGAGTTCGCCACTTGTGAGGAAATCAACTAGCGGATCAATCCAAGTGCGCTCATTACCTAGCGGAGGGTCATCGAGTTCCATCACTTCGCTTTCTCCAACACTTGGCTCATCTAGGATCTCAACAGGGACAGTTCGTCCCAATTCTGTCTCGTAAGCCGCTGCCAACTTAGCTAATGAGTCTTCATTAACATTTTGAGATCGAGGGATCTGCTTGATCTCAAACTTGACAAAGGATTCCAAGTGTTGCTTCACTTTCGCCAAATACATAGCCATCCGCTGTTCTTTGGCCTAATACGTTTCTACCACTTGGTTCACGATGAGTTGAGAGTCACTAAGAATAATCAAATTGCTGATCTCAAATATCTTAGCAATCCTCAAACCAGCTAGTAACGCCTCATACTCGGCCTCATTATTGGAAGCTCGAAATTTGAACCTCAATGCATACTCGACACTAACAGCAACCCAACTCCACACCCTCGACGACTGGATGACCCATCCACATAGAGTGTCCAAGGGAGGTCATCCTTAGTTAAACTTTGGGACTAGAATTGCGCTACACATACTTTTGCTTGATGAGTCATCTCAGCCACGAAATCGGGTACCGCTTGCCCTTTCACTGCTGTTCAGGGTCATAATTGAATATCATACTCTCCTAGCTCTATCGCCCACTTCATTAACCAACCTGACGTCTCAGGCTTTTGCAACACCTGTCTTAATGGAAAATTGGTTAAGACAATTACCTTATGCACCTGAAAATACAGTGTAATCTACGAGCCGAGACCACGAGAGCCAAAGCCAACTTTTCTACCTGTGGGTATCTTGACTCTGCTCCCAGCATAGCTTTGCTGGTGTAGTAGATAGGCGATTGTCGTCCATCAACTTCCTTAATCAGCACCGAGCTGACTGTAGAGTCAGAAGTCGCCAAGTACAGGAAAAGCTCTTCTCCTGGAACAGGCTTGGAGAGGAGTGGGGTCGAGCTAAGGTATTTCTTCAATAGTTCAAAAGCCTGCTCACACTCCTCCGTCCATTCGAAGTTAGCCTTTTTCCTTAGCTGTTTGAAAAATGGAAGACACTTATCAGTTGCTCTACTTACAAATCGGTTTAAAGCAGCAATTTTCCCATTCAAGCTTTGCAACTGCTTCATTGTCTTCGGAGACTCCTTCTCGAGTACAGCCCGGAGCTTGTCTGGATTTGCTTCAATACCACGCAGGTTGACCATGAAACCTAAGAATTTACCTTAAGTGACTCCAAAAGCACACTTGTTTGGATTTAACTTCATCTGGTATTTTCGTAGAGTTTCAAACGCGTCAGTTAAGTCATCTTGATGTTGATAAGATTTCTTGCTCTTTACCAACATGTCGTCGACGTATACCTCTATATTCCTGGCGATAAGATGAGCAAACATTTTATTAACTAAACGTTGGTAAGTGGCACTAGCGTTTTTCAAACCGAAAGGCATAACATTGTAGCAATATAATCCTCTACTGGTGATAAATGAAGTTTTTTCTTGATCTGGAACATGCATTCGGATTTGATTATACCCTGAATAAGCATCCATGAAACTTAGCAGTTCATGACCAGCTGTTGCATCTACCAGTTGGTCAAATCGTGGTAATGGAAAACTATCCTTTGGGCATGCTTTATTCAAATCTGTGAAGTCGATACACATTCTCCACTTGCATTAGCCTTCTTGACAAGTACGACATTGGAAAGCCATTGAGGATAGTTGACTTCATCTATGAATTTAGTCTTCAGCAACTCCTCAACCTGCTCGGCAATCACCTCATTTTGGGCATGGTTAAAAGCTCGTCTTTTCTGGCGAACCGGCTTAAAATTCGGGTTGATATTAAGTCGGTGCACCGTTACTTGAAGGTCTACTCCAGGCATATCATTTGCTGACCAAGCGAACACATCCACATTTTTCCTTAGGAAAGATACAAGACTCTCCCTTTCAGTGGCTTCCAGCTTGGCTCCAATATTGACTCGTTGAGAGTCTGATAGTAGCGGGACAAACTCCAATGAATCTGTCGGTTCACCTCGTTGATCAGTCTTACCTTCGAGTTCAACCATCTCTTCCGCTTCCATATCGACTGTATGTTGTTCCACTATCTCGAGTGTCGGGGTTTGAAAATCGACCTTGGCCTCTCCCTCAACCTGTGGATTTCCCTGAATGACCTGCAGATCTCCAACATTGCTGGTCGAATCTTTTAAGGCCGTCCGATAACATTCTCGTGAAGTCAATTGTTCTCCTCGTATTATTCCAATCCCATTAGGGGTAGGAAACTTCATTACCTGGTGATAGGTAGATGGAACAGCCTTCAATTGATGTAGAGCAGGTATCCCTAGGATGGCTTTGTAGATTGATTTATCATCTACCACAAGGAAGTTTACCATCGCCATTACGTTGGTCATGCCATCGCAAAAGGTCACTGGTAACTCTATACTTCCTTTTGAGTATACGACTTGGCCTCCAAATCCAATTAGTGGGTCTGGTCGGCTTTTCAATCGTTCACGCCCTATCTTCATGGCGTTAAACGCATAAAGGGAAAGTATATCAGCTGAACTTCCACCGTCTACCAAGATGCGATGCACCTTGACATTTGCTATTACCAGAGACACAACTAAAGCATCATTATGAGGTTGATGCAGGTTCACTGCATCTTCCTATGAAAAGCTCACAACTTGAGTAGCCGACAAAGTATAACATACCTCGTAATTCTCTGGGGTAACCCGAGCCTCTCTTACTTTTTCCTTCCTCTTTCTTCCAGATTCTCCACCTGTTGGGCCCCCAAAAATTTTCCTTATCTCCCTGGGTGGCGTAGGGGTTCGGTCTTTTTTACTCCGTGATGGTCGATCTGCATCTGGTGCATTCTTTCTTCCCACATATTCCTTTAGATGTCCTCTCTGGATTAGAGACTCTATTGCCTCATTTAAATCGAAGCAATCAGCAGTGGTGTGACTGTGGTCTCTATGAAAGAGACAATACTTATCCTTGTTTCTCCGATGCAAACCCGCTTTCAATTTGGCTTGCCACTTTAGTATTTCTTTGTCCTGGATCTCCATCAGAATCTGCTCCACAGGAACTACTGTTGGCGTATATCGCTCAAACTTGCTTGGGTAGAACTTTGGCAAGCTACACCGGTTGAGGAAACCCGCCTGCAAACGGTTAGGCAAGAGGAAGAACGGGTAATGCCGGAGCATGTGGAATTAGCAGAGAAGGTCCAAAAGATAGATCAGGATTTGGCTCGTATCATGGATATCTTGAGCAAGCCCAATGCCATCATAGAGGCGTTGGCAAAGATTGCTGGGGAAATTCCAGGACCTAGCAAAGGAAAGGAAGGTGTGTGCTTGAATCCACCTTTGCTAGTCAACAACTCTGCCTCGGTCGTATGGGATCAAGCCAAAGGGAAGGGACCTGCAGAAGAAGAGGTAGGTGAATCCCAAGTTAGAGGTCCGTTCACGAGGGAAAGGCTGAAGATAGGAGGGAATGACAAAAGGCCAGCACGCCTTGATTTGAAGAAACCAGAAGTAACGACCCATCAGTCCTAGGTGCATACGGTTCAACTCCATAGTGAAATAAGGGGCTCTGTTAGAGAGTCGCGTGGACATTGTGATAAGTCTATGGCTCGAAAGGTCGGTCAGCAAGAAAAATCTGACCTTGGCACGGACCTGCGAGACTTTATCAATCACAAGAGAAAGGAGCAGGCTAACGACAAAGAGGTAGAGAGTCAACCATGAGCAATTGAGTTACGAAGAATCCAGAATGAGCTTGGAGACATGAAGAAAGCTCAAGATCATGAGGGATTGGATTTGGAGAACTTGCTAGACAAGGTTGACCCACATTTCACCGATGAGATTATGCAAGAAAAAGTACTTCCCAAGTTTAAGTTGCCTACCATGAAGGCGTATGATGGATCCAAAGATCCTGTATAGCATTTAGATACCTTCTGGTCGTGGATGGAACTCCATGGAGTCCAGGATGCTATTAAGTGCCGGGCATTTTCATTTACTCTCGCAGGACCAGCTCGAAAGTGGTTCAGACAGTTGAAGCGAAGATCAATAGGTTCTTTCCGCAAATTAGCACGGGCGTTTATTACCCAGTTTCTGGGGGGACGAGATCAACGAAAGCCCCCGACGCACCTGCTTACTATAAAGCAAGGAAGAAATGAAACATTGAGGAAATATGTCTCAAGGTTCAATAGTGAGGCTCTCCAAATTGAGGGTTACACTGATGGAGCGGCTCTCACTGCTATAGTAGCGGGTCTCAGAGATGAAAAGTTCCTTTGGTCTTTAGGTAAGAAAGCTGCAACTACTTATGTGGATCTTCTTTCTAGGGCACAAAAGTACATGAGTGCAGTGGAATTACTTCATTCTAGAGGAGCTCCAGAAGAGAAGATTACTCGCCCCGATCATCAACGGGTCAGAGGACGAAATGAAGAGAAGCGTTCTGAATCGAAGAAAATAAGACTAGAGGAACACAATACCTCACAAGAGCGGATTGGTGATCGCCTTGGGTGGTGTTCCCGATCTGAATCGTCTCCATCTATCATTCGATTTTCACGGTTCATGTATGTATTCGTGATCTTCCAAATGTTTTAATTCTCAGACAAGCAGCAAATCGTTGTCCCCACAGACGGCGCCAACTGTTGATGCCAGAATTTGGATCGCCGGATCAATGGTAAATTTGTATCACTGGGAGCTGGATATGCCTACAAAATAGAGAACTAACACCAATGTGGTGCTAAGCCACTTAAACTCCGACGCTCAAGTTAGAAATCGAGGTTTCTTACTTGGAAAGCTTATATTGTAAAAGCTAAGTAGTGATTGCATACCTCTCAACGTCGCTGCCCTTTGCCTTTTATATTTTCATGTAATCGTAACAGCCAATCCTGCAATATTACTATATCCGAGAATTTAGCTCGATCATGGATCATTTTTATTGTTCTGACCGTTACAGACCTTAACTCGTTTAATTCGAATCTTAACGGATCATTCAATGCACTCCCGAATGACTTTCCCACTCCAAGCTTCTTGCTTGTCCATTCGGGATATAGCGAAGTTAGATCAGGCTTACCTTTCGGTCAACTCTTCGACTAAGCGGCCTCTTCTATCAACCCATAAAAGACGGTTCAAGTGTCTCACTGACCTAAGCTGACCCTTAGAGGAGTCGATCAAAGCCGATCTAGGTCGACCGAGGTTGGTTCAGCCTCTTGGCCGACCCCTCGAGGGTCACCCAAGGCCGGTCTAGGCCGACTCCTTGAGGGGTCAACCAAATAGGCCTCTTGGCCAACCCCTCGAGGGGTCGGCCAAGGCCGGTTCGGCCTCTTGGCCGACCACTTGAGGGATCAGCCAAGGACAGTCTAGGCCGACCCCTCAAGAGGTCGGCCAAATGGGCCTCTTGGCCAACCCCTCGAGGGGTCGGCCAAGGCCGGTTTGGCCGAGCCCTCGAGGGGTCAGCCAACAAGGCCTCTTGGCCGACCCCTTCCCTCAAGTTGTTAACCAAGGCCGGTCTAAGGCTAGTTTTTGCCTGTAATAGGTTTGTTTACTTTTTGTTGTCTTTTTGGCATTTGTGAGATTGTTTTTCTTTTTTTTTTTTGGGACTATTTAGTTGCAAAATTACTTTTGATATTAAATTTCTACTAGAACTTGATTTTTTAAGCTGACTAAAGTTGTTTTAAGAGCTGTTGTGGCTTTAGGTTATTAGAGGGAAGAACTTATTATTTAGAGTTCCTATCATGATAGATTTTTTTGGTTGGAATTTTTGCCAACATGTAGCCAATGATGTTTTTATTTTGTTGACTCCTTTACTTGTGAACACCTATATTAATGCATATACTGAAGTAAATGGTCTTGCCCAGTCAGATTTATTACACAATGATATTGCAAATCCTTGTCTCTTTTGGCCAACTCATTACATAATTGGGCCAATAACTTTTTTGAGTCGTTTTATTAACAAATTCTTTTATGGACTCTGTACATGTTTGTTGCTTGGGTCGTGATTCAGTGTCATGCATGAGAGAGAAGCATTCTAAAGGTTTTAGTATTTTTTTGCTTAGATATTCGATTAAGATTCTTTCATTTTCTCTAGGGTTAGGGTTGTTGTGAGCATTTGTCTTCCGGGGAGAGAAACATGGAGCTCTATTTTGTAATTGTAGCCTATTTGAGTGAGAAATTGAGAGAGTTGAGAGATATTCTCTGCAAGAGGTTAATCCTCTTATTAAACTTTCAATTTGCTCATTGGTTGGTTAGTGGAGTGCCTATAGTGGATGTAGATCCTAAATTGGTGATCGGCGTACACTCAAGCGCACGTGATCGAAGTAATAATAAAACGGTAAGAATTACCCAAAGAATCAGTGATTAACTCCCATTAACCTCTGAAATTAAGCCCTTAACTGCAAACATTGGGTAGGTTACCATCCCTAGTGTCCCCAATTACCTTAGAGCATGCTTCTAATCAGAACTAATGTTATACCATGCATTCAGTTTATCCTTTCTCTTCCCAAAGTCAAGATAAACACAGCCTAGATGAGTTGGCCAGACAAATCCAAGCTAAAAATTAAGCACACAAGGCATAGGAGTGAAGAATATGCAAGTCTACTATTTCATTTAGCAAGAATCAACAATAAATCTGCTAATCCCTCACCCAAGGGGTGATTAGTTCATAATTAAAAGAAAAGACAGCAACATAACAGTAAGAAAAGTTTCAAATAACATTCTAAAACTTGTCTTTAATCAAAATGCTGAAAAATAAAGAAATATTGTAGAACTAGGAGAAATGGACAAGAAAGAGATGTTGGGCAGCTTCGTTATGGTAGATTCCCCTCCTTTCCAGAAGTGGATCACCTCCCAAAAAAGGCTTATTTTTCTTCTTCTCGAAATCCTCCCCCTCCAAATGTCTAATCTCCAAGATGTCCTCAAAAAATGGCAAGCTAGGGCTTTAAACCTCTCCCCTTCTTTGAAATCAGGGCTAAGTGGACATTTTAAGACTAATGGCAGCCCCTCATTGGTTTAAATAAGTACAGGTGTCATAAATTGTCCACGTCAATTAATGAAATAACTCCCACGTGCTTTTTGTGTAACTGATCTCAAATGAATACTCTAGCTTTGCTAATGCTTCATCAAAACACAACAATTGTTCCAGCAAGCTTGACCTTCCATCAACAACAAAGCTCTAGCATAGCAGGTTGAATTTTTCACACTTAGCCATTTTTTCCTTCAGCAATGACCTACACAAGTCACAAATAGCACAATTAAGTAATATTATGCATTAAAAAGTTTAAAAGTGCTTTTCACATGAAAATGGACTTATTTACGACTAAAACATCAATTCAAAGAGGCTTCTTAGTATAAAAGTACCTAAAATAGTGTTTCTAAGCCACAACATATTCACTAAAACACCCTAAATAACTCTCATTCTACGAGCTATCAATTACCGAGTATCGAATCCTCAGAAATTGGGAAGGTTTAATCAATTAATTACTGGTCTTACTTGCGTTAAATTTTATTTAGGAAACAAAACACCAGACGAACATGCAATGCATTAATCAACAAAAAAGTAATAAAAGAATGAAACGAATAGGAGCACAATTTAACTGGCACTGAGTTTAGGACACTAATCTCCACATGGACCATTCACTGAGTTTAATGAGTGCTCATAATTAATTAAACAATTTACTTTAGTCTAAAGGTAAATTATTGATAATATACAAAAGTGTACTATCCCTAGGCTTATATTCTTGCTAGTTTGACGTGTTAAAGTGTACTTTCATCTCCTTAATCTATTCATTTTGTAGGATTCGAGCAAACATGGTGAAATAGAGCTTGTGAGGACGATATTCGTGTTTTTAAAGCTTAAAGGCATAATTTGGAGGCTTGGAATTGAAAAGAGAACAAGTTAAAGTTTAATGACCCGAGAGGATAGCATTGAGATTCTACCTATAGCGTCTCAACGCTATAGGTGCAGCTATCCAAATTCAATTTCCCGCAGAAGTAGCGTCCAAATGCTACTTTATAGCGTCTCAACGCCAAAAACGCACGCGCCAGAAGATTTTCGTCCGTAGCGTTGAGACGTTGCGTACAGCTTCTCAACACTACCCCGATTTGCCGTCTTTATTCTGCGAATTAGTTCACAGCGTCGAGATGCTGTCCCTAGCATCTCGATGTTGTCTCGAAGATTATAAGAATAACATTTTGCTGCAATTTTGGGGGAGACCATTTGGAGAGGGACCAGTCTAAAGTCGAATTTTACCTCATATTTAGGACGAAGGAAGACCTCTTGAGAGCCAAGGAAGACGTTCAAGGCTTGAGATCGCGGCGTTTAACGACGGGAACGAGTTTGGCACGCGTCATAGAGTTCTTTCTCTTTTTCCTATATAATTTGTGGTTTTGATTTTTAGACTTTCATATGAGTTTAGCATTGTAATTGTGAATTTTTAGGATTAAACTCATGTGTTTAAGCTTGATTGTGATAGATAGTTACTTTTATTCCGAGGTTTATAAATTTCAATTCTTATTTATGCATGCTCGTTGTTTGATTAATTCTTTGGTCATGAGTTAATTATGTATGATTTGAATTATAGCTTGGGAGAGTAAAAATTTGAATCTAGATAGCATGCATAACTATTAGTAATCGTGAACATGAGAATGAATTGTTTGCTAATAAAAGCTGTTAAATAAGCCTTGCAATGTCGTGTTTAATTATGAAATTTATACTGGAAAGTTACTTTAATGATTAAGCATGAATTTTAGTTGGGCTTGAGAAAGCCAATTGAATGTGTATGCAATTTCTTGGCTTTTAAGAGTTGAACATTCGACTAATCTCGTAATTGGGCTAACTTGGATTTATTTGGTAAAAATCAACGTTTAAAAAAGGAAGTGTCTCCAACACTGTAAATACATAGATTAGTTTATTTTTATCTATCTCTTAAATTTGGATTCTCTAGATAAAATTGAGCATTGGTAATTGTAGTACTTAATTGAGCTAAGAAATCCAATCCCTAAGATCGACCCTAGCCATTACTACTGTAAATTGTAAAGGTTTGGTTAATAATTGTATTTGATAGTCTTCGACAAGCTATTTATCAAATTGACGTCATTGTCGGGGATTGTCGTATTTTGGTTTAATTAATATTGTGGTGAAAATTCTTAATTTTAATTTACAGTGTAATTAGTGTATATAATTTATATTTGAAAATTGTATAGCTCTTCTTTTGGGTCTTATTCTTATTTTTATTTTCTTATTTTTAATCTTAATTTTGTATTTTATTTACCTTTTACTTTGGTCTTGTTGTATTTTGTTCAGGTTCATTTGGTTTATGCCCAAAATTAGGGAGAATTTAGAGCCCTTTGATCTAGAAATTGAGCGCACATGCAGACGAACCCGCCAAATTCAAAGAGAAACGCAAAATCAACAAATGGTGGGTGAACAAGTAGAAGATCAAAAGGCTATCAGGGATTATTTCAAACCTATTTTCCCTATTGAAAGCTCAGGGATAGTCCACACACCCATCGCTGCAAATAATTTCAGGTTAAAAACTGGCCTAATTCAGATGGTAAGGGATAGCGCTTTTCAAGGACATCCTACGGAGGATCCAAATTCACATATGAAATATTTTCTTGCTTTATGTGGAACTGTTAAGATTAATGGTGTGTCTAACGATTCTATTCGCTTACGTCTGTTTCCAGTTACCTTACAGGACAAAGCTCAAGATTGGTTGGAAAGTTTAGAGCCTCAGAGTATCACCACTTGTGATGAGCTGGCCCAAGTCTTCCTTACTAAAATTTTCCCACCAGCCAAGACTGCCTGACTTAGAACAGAGGTTGGGACATTCAGGCAGTTTGAAGGTGAGCAAATGTTCGAGGCTTGGGAGGGTTACAAGGAGCTACTCAAAAGATGCCCACAGTACGGTTACCCTAACTGGTTGCAAATCCAGTTATTTTATAACGAACTGAACGAAAACACAAAGACTATCTTGGATGCAGCAACTAGAGGGACAATTTTGTCCAAGACAGTCACGGAAGCAAAGAACCTTGATAATTCTTATTTATGAGGATTATTTAACCCTAAACTAAGTTATTTTTGTCATTTTTGTATGCTTTATTGATTATCGAGCAAGCTAAAAATAGCATTATGAGAAAAATTCATGAAAGCTTGTCGGGGTATAGAAAAAGAAGAAATAAGTTGAAAAGATAATGGAAAATTGGCTAAAGTGTTCTTTTTGTGCAGATTTGAAGCAATGAAGAAATGCAAATGAAATGCAATTGCATTTCCTTGAGAAAGCAAGGTGGTGAACAAAAGGGAAAATGCAATTGCATTTTCTGGACATATCAATTTATTGTGGAAATCACGAAAATGCTCTAAAACCCACGGCGTTTGGCTCGATTCTAGGAGACTTTTCAGCCCAAAAATGCTGATGAAAATGCAATTGAATTTCTGAAAAATTTTGGTAGAGCTGAAAAATAATGCAACAGAAATGCAATTGCATTTTTGGAAAATCTGGAAGCTGCGGGAATCTCGGGAAAACACCAAAATTCACAAGATTTGCTCGATTTTTGGAGAATTTTCAGCCTAATCTCATGCCCAAACATTGAACCATGATTGAAGGAGCACAAAGATGGAAACCCTAGCCCTCAATGCCTATAAAAATAAGGAAAACGATCCAAAACGTGGCTGGGTTTTTTCTGCTCGCCCACAGTTCGTATTCAACATTTTTTCTGTCATTTTACAGCAGTTTTTCTCTTCATCCTAGCTCTGTAACTTCCAAGTTTGATCCCTCCTCAACGAAAGTTAGAGGAGGTGAAGATCCATTTGCCTTTGAATGGGTATTTGAATCGATCGAAGCAAGGAATACGCGAGCCCGTAGTTTTTTTTACATTTTGTTCTTTCTTCTTTTTAGTTAATGTTTTTCTTAATTTTTTCTTGTAAGTTCATTGGGTTTTAGTTCAGTAGTATGTTCT
Source organism: Trichosanthes truncata (assembly GCA_033996785.1). Classification (NCBI taxonomy): domain Eukaryota; kingdom Viridiplantae; phylum Streptophyta; class Magnoliopsida; order Cucurbitales; family Cucurbitaceae; genus Trichosanthes; species Trichosanthes truncata. The sequence continues at coordinate 13,355,427 of MU867261.1, read as the reverse complement.
TTTGAGTGTTGTTTTCTTCTTTAATAAATATTCAGTTTGTTCTTTGGAATTATATTTCTACAAGGGTTGAATTTCATAAAGTATTGCCCACTGTTTTTGTTAGTGTTTTTTAACTTGATTGATTGATTTTATTAATGTATTCTCAATAAATTTTTAGCTTGGATTGCCATTTATTTTGGATTTTTATTTTCTTTATTTTGGCTATTTAATTATGAGTTTTGTATCCATTCATTTGTTGTTTTTCATCTCCATCATAATGAGCTAAGCTTTCTTTAGGGGTTCAAGTTGGTGAAAAGCCCAAAGGAAAAATTGTAAAGCTCAAAAGCATAATCAATCTAGATAGCATGTGAAATTTGTTTGCTTTTGTTGAACTTAGATTTGGGTAAAACTAGTCGGCCAACTAGTGTTGTTTGTCAAGCTCGAACTTAATACCGAAAGGGTTAAGGAAAGGCAGATGTCACAAAAGCAATGGAGGAAAATGCTTAGAAATAAGTTCTGAACATCGACCCTAGACATAGGGCGAGCTCCAAAACCACTAGAGTTGTGTGCGAAAGAATCTAAGTTAGATTAACCATAGACATATAGGTTTAATCATTTAGCCTGCTAAATATTTTGAATCAAAATTGAATAGGAGTTGAACTCGGTTTACTTAGTCTTCACATGTTAACTACGATTGCAATTGTATTTTTTATAGCATTTTTCCAAAAGGTGCTTGAACCACTTGAAATCCCTTATTTTTACTCATTGATTTTTCACCCATTCTGTGTTAACAAGCCAACCTCTTATATTTTTACATCTTCGGTTACCACAATTGCATTTTGCGAACAAATTTTGTGTCATCTTAGTAGATTTTGTTAAAACTCGTTCCCTTGGGTATGATACTCTGGAGTACTTCCAGTTTCTTTATTACTTCGATCACGTGCACTTGCTGTAGCAAAATTCTTGATCTACATGAGGAGATGCAGCCACTAGCTATCAATGGCCAACTGAGCGCTCAATTACAAAGCCAGTAGCTGGAATCTATGAAATTAATGAGGTAAATGCTCTGAAAGCTCAAATGGCTTCTTTGACTAATGCTTTGTCTCAACTATCTGGTCTAGGCAACAATTCCTCAATTGCATCATTAGCAGTTGCCCAACATCGATAATATAGAGGAGATTCAAGCATGGAGAAAGTCAACTATGTAAACAATCGGGGGTACAACCAGGGTGGCAATCACATGCACAACTCATTACCTACACATTACCACCCAGGTTTGAGGAATCATGAGAATTTTTCATATGCTAACAATAGGAATGTTTTGCAGCCCTCTTCGAACTATGCTTCCACATCTCAATCAGCATAAAAGAAGCCATCTTTGGAGGCATGATAGGAGCTTTCATCGCTGAATCAAACAAGAGGACGACTCAATTGGAAGAGAAGATGGAAGGCATTGCTTCTGGACATGGAAGGCTATACAGAACCTTGAAGTGCAGATGCGTCAGATAGCCACTCCCCTGAATGCACTGCATAAAGGGAAATTCCCCAATGACACATAAATTAATCTTAGGGAGCAATGTAAAACTATAAGTCTGAGGAGTGGAAAGTGAAGGAATGAACGTTTCACTCCGTAACGGAAGCATTGGATCGTCTTGGATTTATTTAGAATTAAACACAAAATTAAGGTTAAGCAAACATACCTTAGGATTATCATGGAGATATTTCTGTCGGATCTTTATCTCCTCCACAAAGTCTTTCTGGCTATGACTCGAACACAGGACCAAGGCTTGTGGGAGCCTCTTGAAAGAAAATCCACAAGTGATTAGAGAGGAAGAGATTTAGAGAGAATTCTCTAATTCTCTATTGAGGATATGTGTGGTGTGTCTACTGGCTCAACCTAAGGGTCCTATTTATAGAGACCAATGGTAAATCTTTGACATAATTAAAATATTATATTTTAATATCTAATATATTAAAATATATCTTATACTTATTTGAATTTCATTCAAATCTCCTAAGATATTTATTAGTTTGAATCTTATTTAAATTTTATAAATATCTTTTATTTAATGTATCAAATATACATTAATTATTTTAATATTTAATGTATCAAATACAATAAATATATTTTTCTCTTTTATATTTAATATATCTAATATATTAAATATTAATTTGAACACTTCAAATTAATATTAATTTGAACATTTCAAAATTTTCTTTCAACTAAATTGATCTTTTAGTGTTATTATGAGCTAGCAAGGGGACCTTATGGACCTACATATTATAAGCTTCAATGATACAAAATTAATTAATTCAGGTCCCGTGTGATAACCATTTGATTTTTAGTTTTTGGTTTTTAAAAATTAAGCCTATAAATACTACTCCCACCTATGGTTTTACTTGTTTTGTCATATACTTTTTGCCTATGTTTTCAAAAATCAAGCCACGTTTTGAAAACTAAAAAAAGTAGTTTTCAAAAACTTGTTTTTGTTTTTAGAATTTGGCTAAGAATTTAAATACTTCCTTAAGGGAGATGAAAACCATTATAGAGAAATTGGGAGAAAACAAGCTTAATTTTCAAAAACCAAAAACTAAAAACCAAATAGTTATCTAACGGGGCCTAAACTCTTTAATTAATTAATTTTCATTCATTAACTATAGGTCACTCCACTATAGACCTAGAGTTGCACTCTTATGCACTGTAGGACAAGTTGTGTCCATAGATATAATCATTACTTGCAAGTCAATCCTTCACGAGTTGTTCGTAATTACAGCAGGGTCAAAAGTCTGTTTTACTCCTATAAGTGAGAGGGTGGGGCCCCATTGTTCAAGTCCCTAAATCAGCACTTAAGGGAACTACTCATCTACTTACCCTATATGGGAAGGAGTGAATTTCATCTTGTGAGATTATGTTTCCAGCTCCCTATTTGGTCAAGTCCCCAAAATAGTAGGCATGTTGAATCGGTTAAAAAAGCCACTCTCACCCATGCATATCAAAGGACAAACCCTCATAGGCTCGTTCATAACTCACTTAGGATTAAGATTGAGTCGCATATGATCATCCTAATGAAATATTAATCTTCTCAATTAACAGATTTATAAAGAGAGATTCAATATTTCGTGGTCCAGTCTTATACAAACTCATTGTATAAGATACCCCCTCTCCACATGAATGATTTGGATCAAATCGTTTGTAACTATTATAAAGTGGACTGTATCAATAGTGTTACCAGGATAAGGCACCCAACCTTATCCATATACTATGACCCTTTAGGTTATTTCTTGAACATGATCCTCTCGTATGTCAACCACATACTGTTCAAGATTATACTAATAACCTTTAATTTTTCATATAATGGATAATATTATATTGCAAATAAAATAATCAAAATTATTATTAATTATTAAATAAATCATTAATTATGAGGCTTTAGGGCATAAATCCCAATAGAAAGAATTTAGGAGGACTTGGAAGGCCCCACAACGATGAGGATGATGAATCACTAGAGAATGAAGACAAGGAAGATACACCTTAACAGGAGGCTACAAAGCCATCTAGTCCAATTCGTCCATCTGTCCTGAATTAGATTCCTTACCCTCAACGTTTCAAGAAGAAAAACTTGAATTTTGAGTTCTCTAAATTTCTCAAAATATTTACAAATCTTCAAATAACCATTCCTTTTGCAGATGCCTTGGAGAAAACATCGAGCTACTCAAAGTTTATGAAGGAACTCTTAACAAACAAAAGGAAGTTTGGGGCCTCTAAAATTGTATGCATGACAGAAGAGTCCAGTAACGCACTCCACAAGAAGCTACTACCCAAGCTAAAAGATCCAGGGAGTTTTACTGTTCCCTGCACTATTGGTAGTTCTTATTTTCGTAGGGCATTATGTGATCTAAGTGCCTCTATGAATTTGATACCTTATTCTGTGTACAAGACGTTGGGTCTCAAAAAACTGAAGCCTACAGGAATCTCTCTGTAATTGGCAGATTGCTCCATCACCTACCCCAGAGGTATAATAGAGGATGTCGTGGTAAAGGTAGACAAATTTTTAATTCCTGCAGACATTGTGGTGCTCGATATGGAGGGCGATGACGACATTCCCATCATCCTGGGACGACCTTTCCTGGCCACAAGGGAAACTTCCATTAAGGTGAAGGAAGGAAAGATATCTTTTCAGGTAAAAGACGAAAAGGTAACTTTCGACATAAGCAAAGCAATGAAATACCCCTGCGAAATGGACAAGGTATGTTTGTGGATGATATTGATAATTTGACTTATGATTTTCAAGAAGTGATGTTGAATAGGGATCCATTGGAGTGGGTGCTCACCAAGGACATCGGCGTAGAGTTGTGCAAGAACTGATTCACCATTTGAGCCTCGTCTAGCTAAAGACGTTAAAGAAATCGCTTCTTGGGAGGCTACCCAAGTTTTCTTTCCCTTTCTTCTAAGTTGTGTTTTGTTATTTTTCTCTATCGGTTCAATCAAAAATGTTGGAGTGCCATTAAATCTCATTCCCGTTTTGCAGGACCCCGATCATTCAAGTGATTCTCTTGCTCCCATTCACTGAGGACATTACGCAGACCCTCTTGTATCAAGGGAATATTGTTCACTCTTCTTTCTTTTCCATTGTTTTATATGTTTTGGATTGAAATTAGATTATTTTTTACATTGAGGACAATGCTGGTTTTAAGTTTGGGGGTGGACAATACTTTGCTAGTCATGATTTCTGAGCATGTTTTTAAAATTTTTTATATGATCTGGATGAATTGCATTGCCTTATTTGTGGATAAGACAGCTTACGATATGTTGAAATAATGATAGATTGCAATGTTGGAAACATGAGAGCATACCCCTGAATGGAGTTAATTAAATTTTTTTTTTACTCAATTCCTTTATCTAAGTACCGCACCTAGTTTTCCTGTTTTTGGTTTTGAAGGCTTAGAATAAGGTTATATGATCCATATGTACGTTGTCACCCCGAAAGGACTAGGAACATGTTAGAAGGCTAAGTTGCATGATAGTTAATAATGTTACACTGAGGAAGATTCATGCTTACATATTTGCCTAGTTGAACTCTACGATTTATATCTTAATTTTAAAAAAATAAAAATAACTTGTGCATTTAAAATTAAGGAAAAGAAGACCTACCTCCGCTGTGTTCAGTTAGGCCACCCATTGAGCGAGTAACGGTGTAAAAAATCGAACCGAACTGCCAAACCAAACCAAACCACTTCAGTTCGGTTCGGTTCGATTTTCAATATTAATTCAGACCAAACCAACCAAAACCCATATGGTCAGTTCGGTCCTCGGTTCCATTTTCCCTAGAGTCGTTTCCGTTTTTCATTATCTCTTTTAGTCTCATACTCTCAATCTCCCGCCGCTGGTATCTCCGCCTGCCGCTGAAAGATTTTAGGGTTTTTTCGTCTAATGAGAGTGATAAGAGAACATAACAAGAAGAACTCGAATAGGGCTGGGCTTGGAAACGATCAAATTCTTCAAAATTGCGGGCGAATTTCTTGAACTTTGAATCGGAGCTTTGGCTTTTGGCCGGAATCGACTTGTTTGTTGCAGTGGCTGTCATTAGAGACGATTCTGAAACTTCTTCTTCCATGGAAGCTCCAATCTCTCTCTGTAAGACCTCTATTTTTCTAAAGAATTCCATTTGTATTCTTAGTGATTCTTAGAATTTGTTGGCGTGACAATAATGGTGTTTGTCTTCTTATGTCAGTGGATTGTTTCTGGGGTTGCTCTGATGTGAATAAAAATCCCATTGTTTTCTTCCAAAATTGCTCTCTCTTCTTCATTAACCTTGTTCTTCTCTTACTGTACATACGAATTACAAACTGATTTTACCTCCATTTTATCGGTTCAGTTTTAGATTCTTGTAAGTTGTTTCAGTGTCAACAACATTGTTATGCCTGATTATATCTGTTTCTTCCTCACCCTCCCCCTACATCGACTCGAAAATGTAGGCATCAAATGCAATTTCTTGTTGGATCCAAAACCACTTTGGGTGCTTTTTTTTTTATCTAGTTTTAAAAATTCTCAATGCAAAATTTGTGTTTTTATATGGTTTAAAAGCACTAATAAATTTTTAACCAAACACTAACAATAGTGGTAGGAAAGAGAGTTTCTGAAACGCTAAACTCCCTCCTTGATGTCGAAATTCTATAGTGATGTTGGTCAAATTTGGTTAGAGTTGAGGGTTGGTCCATCCTCTTTGGTTGTGTATCATAGCTGATAAAGGAAGCTCCACTGGCTGTAGGCCCATGTGGTTGATTGATTAATTCTGGATTCAGATGCCACCGCCTTCCATACCAGGAAATTAAGAATGAGGAAACATTAAACAATATCATATCCCTTCCCCCTTCCTGCTTTCTCTTCGCCAAACTTCTCAGCCTTGAAATTAGCATAGCTCAACTGGTGAGGTCTCAATAAAAAGGTAGGTTCAAATCCCTTGTTTCACATGTTATGTGGGTTCAATAATATTCAAACATTAATTAATAAAACAAAATTTATAGTGAGAATAAAAGGAATATGTACTACTAGTGTACTAAAAAAATTTATGTATTATGTCATGTGTCAACTTGAGTATATCTCAATTGGTTAAAGAAATTATATCTTCAATCAAACAATTTTGAATCTCTGCTCCATGTCATCATATCATGTTTCAAAGTTGGGGTTGAATTTATGAGGACTTGTGATTTGTATTAAGGTAGGTGTGAACATTTGAATCCAAAATGTTGGTCAAGTGGCAGGAAGAGTACTCCTTTTTGGCCTTGATATTAAAAGAAAAAATTTAAGCATACCATACATTCAAGAACTAAAAACATAAACATATTTGATAACTATTTTTGTTTCTTGTTTCTTTAAGAAAAAAATTAGAAACATAAATATGGTTGGCTCCATTTGATAACAATTTCGTTTTTAGTTTGCTTGCTTTTGAAAATTATAGCTCGATGGTTATTGTCTGCCCCTTGTTTAGTTTCGTTTTTAGTTTGCTTGCTTTACTTAGTTTGGTTTCTGTTACAGGATGACTTCGTCTTTTACAAATGAGACTTCTAAACAAAGTCATTCTAGTCAATCTCTACGCTCAGTTGAAAGTGATGATCCTAATCTTGGTGTGAGTAGTAAAGTAGGATCATTAGGGAAAAGGAAACCTACTAAACAAGCTTCAGATGTTTGGGAGCTTTATGTTAAGTAGAGGGATGTAATCCTAAATTTCCTAGGGCTGCTTATAAATATTGTGGGGTAACATATGCTTGTGATTCTAAGAGAAATGGAACAACAAATTTGAAAAGACACTTAGATAAATGTAAGAAGTTTACAAGTCAATCAGAAGTTTATGTTGAAGAAGAGGGAGATTCTGAATGTAAGATTGCTACATCATTCACTCAAGAGAATTGTAGAATAATGCTTGCTTGTATGGTCATATTGGATGAATTGCCATTTAAGTTTGTAGAAAGTGAAGGATTTCATAAATTTTGCAAGGCATTAAATCCAAAGTTTGTAATTCCATCACGAGTCACTATTGCAAAAGATTGTTTTCAATTGTACGTGGGGGAAAAAAGAGGTTGAAGAGTGCCTTAGCTTGAAGTGGCCAAAGAGTTTGTTTAACGACTGATACATGGACTTCCATTCAGAATATTAATTACATGGTTATAACTGCTCATTTCATTGATGATGATTGGAACTTGCACAAAAGAATTCTAAACTTTTGTCAAATAAATAATCATAAAGGAGATACGATAGGAAGAGCCATTGAAAAATGCTTGCAAAGTTGGGGTATTAGTAGACTTTTTGCCATCACGGTTGATAATGCTACCTCAAATGATGTAGCAATAGCATATTTGGTTAAAAAGTTTAAAGGAAGAAATGAGTTGGTGTTGGATAGTGAATTTCTCCATGTTCGATGTTGTACTCATATACTTAATTTGATTGTTAGTGAAGCTTTAAAAGATTTTCATGAGTCTATCATTCGCATTAGAAATACTGTGAAGTATGTTAGGTCATCTCCTTCAAGATTGCAAACATTTAAAGAGTTTGCTAAGGAAGATAACATTTGAACAAAAAGTTGTCTTAGTATGGATGTTCCAACACTGGAATTCGACTTTCACTATGTTGGCTGGAGCAATTAAGTTTCGAAAGACCTTTGAAAGATTAGAGGAACATGAGCCAAAATATTTGCCGAAAGGTGAGATACTACTGACGATTGGGAAAATGCTAAGGTGTTTGTAGAGTTTTTGCAGACTTTTTTAGATGTCACTTTAAAGTTTTCTGCATCTATGTTTGTAACTTCAAACATATTTTTTCATGAAATGTGTTTGGTTCAAGAAATAATTCGAGAATACTTGTTGTACAAGAATAAGTTGTTAAGTCAGATGACATTAAACATGCAAGCAAAATTTAACAAGTATTGGGGTATTACTTCAAGTGAGAGAACTAATTTATTATTGTACGTTGTTGTTGTTCTTGACCCTAGATATAAGTTGAATTATATGAGTTATTGCTTTCATGAATTTTTGGAGGAAGAAAGTGCGAAAAAATGGACAGATAAGGTTGAAGAAACATTGCCCCCACTGTGTGATACTTATTATTTAAGAATATTAGTGGAACAATATCCACAAACACAATCATCCACGTCCATAGAAGCATCAAGTTGTCAAAGTCAGAGTGAAATACCATCTATCTCCTCTAATGCACCGAGTGGAATTGGATCTTATAAAGTACGTGTTGCTGTCCATGATAGATATAAAGAACTTAGTAAAAAAAAAGATCCAGATGATGGTAAAAAAGAGGTGGCATTATCTAGATGAGGCTTGTGCAGAAGATGAAAATTTGGATCTGGTGAATTGGTGGAAGTTGAATTCAGATCGATTTAAGATTATTAGCCAAATAGCTAGGAACATCTATAGTATTCCTATATCTACTGTACCATCTGAACCAGCTTTTAACACTGGAGGATGAGTGTTAGATTCTTTTCGGAGTTCATTAACTCCTCAAACTGCGGAGACCCTCATTTGTGCTCAAAATTGGCTTCAATCTAAACCTCTGGATGATATGAGTGAAGAAGTTGAAGGAGCTGGAGAAATTGAATAAGGTAATGAGCTAATTTTTTTCTTTCTTATCTAGAATTTATAAACGTACCAAAGGAGATGGAAGTTGCATTTAAGAATTTGAAATCCGATTCTATGGTAGATGCCATTTTTTTTTTTTTAGTTCTTAGCAATGAAATATTTTGTTTTACTCTTTAACTCATTTATATTTATCTATATTTTTTTTTTGTAGAGTCTTGAAGTCTAACAATGAGACTGAAGTTATGTCTGAAATCAAGAGTCGATGAGTGACAATGAAATCCATTGAAGTTAGAGCAATAAATGTGATTGTGTTGCTTATGATTTTGTTCTTGAAAGATGGTTCTAGTTTCTATTTTTGTTGTAGAAATTATGAAATACTTCTAAGTTGGTGGTTGATCTAGTATGAACTAAGTGGGGGGAGAATGAGGTCACTCAACTTAATTAAGAAATGGTGTCCTAAATATATTAGAAAAGTCAATTACAATCACAAACTAGAGAAATGAGCATTGTAAGAATTAAGAATGAAAAATAAAATCCTTGAATCAAATTGAAATAAACCTCAAAATTGATTTTCTTAAAAAGTTCAACAGAGAGAGACTCTCTCAGAGAGTGAGCAAGCAAGCTTAAAAAATAAATTTAAAAATTAAAAAAAAAACAGCCAGCTAACCGAACCAAATCGCTTCTCGGTTCGGTTCGGATATATTCTCAGCTAAACCAAACCAAGTCGAGACGGGTCAGTTTTTCTGTAGAACCAAACCGACCCACCATTTTTATACCCCTATGAGCCAGTGCTCTGGGTAAGGGTCCCTATAGCGGAAGTGTGAAAGCTAGTGTTCACTTATTTATTGAGAAAATAAAAGTTTGGGGGAGGCCTACCCTGTGTTGAAGGCACCCTAGTGGCATATTATTTTCTTGAGTGTGCGGAGGCATAATAATTGGAACTTAGAGCCAGAAGTAGGGGAAAAATGAATGGAGGGTTGTATAAAACTATTTCACGCTTATAAAGACTAAAATAGGAGACTTGTCACACACACATAAAGGATGAGAGTTTCAAATTTAAATTTTTTTGCGACGGGGTATGTTTGATCGATTTCTGCTTTTGGTAATTTATTTATTATTTGGAATATTGAAGCTGGAGCCTATTTTTGCAATTATTAATCATTTGAGAGTTGTGTTTTATTTTGCTCGAGGACTAGCAAAAATCTAAGTTTGGGGGTATTTGAAAATGTACAAAAGTGTACTATCCCTAGGCTTTTATTCTTCCTAGTTTGAGGTGTTAAAGTGTACTTTCATCTCCTTAATCTATTCATTTTGTAGGATTCGAGCAAACATGGTGACACAGAGCTTGTGAGGACGATATTGTGTTTTTAGAGCTTAAAGGCATGATTTGGAGACTTGGAATTGAAAAGAGAACAAGTTAAAGCTTCATGACTCGAGAGGGTAGCGTTGAGACACTGCCTATAGTGTCTCAACGCTATAGGTGCAGCTATCCAAATTCAATTTCCCGCAGAAGTAGCGTCGAAACGCTACTTTATAGCGTCTACATGCCAGAAACGCACGAGCCAGAAGATTTCCGTCAGCAGAGTCGAGACGCTGCGTACAGCGTCTCAGTGCTACCCCGATTTTCAGTCTTTATTCTACAAATTAGGTCACAGCGTCGAGATGCTATCCCTAGCATCTCGACGCTGTCCCGAGGATTATAAGAATAACATTTTGCGGCGATTTTGCGGGAGACCATTTGGAGAGGGACCAGTCTAAAGTCAAATTTTACCTCATATTTGGGTTCAAGGAAGCACTGTTGAGAGCCGAGAAAGACATTCAAGGCTCAAGATCGCGGCGTTTAACGATAGGAACGAGTTTGGCACGTGTCATAGAGTTCTTTCTCTTCTTCCTATTTAATTTGTAGTTTTAATTTTTAGACTTTCATATGAGTTTAGCATTGTAATTGTGAATTTTTAGGATTAAACTCATGTGTTTAAACTTGATTGTGATAGATAGTTACTTTTATTCTGAGGTTTATAAATTTCAATTCTTATTTATGCATGCTCGTTGTTTGATTAATTCTTTGGCTAGGAGTTAATTATGTATGATTTGAATTATAGCTTGGGAGAGTAAAAATTTGAATCTAGATAGCATGCATAACTATTAGTAATCGTGAGCATGAGAATGAATTGTTTGCTAATAAAAGTTGTTAAAGAAGCCTTGCAATGTCGTGTTTAATTATGAAATTTAGACTGGAAAGTTAATTTAATAATTAAGCATGAATTTTAGTTGGGCTTGAGAAAGCCAATTGAATGTGTATGCAATTTCTTGGCTTTTAAGAGTTGAACATTTGACTAATCTCGTAATTGGGTTAACTTGGATTTATTTGGTAAAAATCAATGTTTAAAAAAGGGTTCGCTTTAAATGTCTCCAACACTGTAAATACCTAGATTAGTTTATTTTTATCTCTCTCTTAAAATTGGATTCTCTAGATAAAATTGAGCATTGGTAATTGTAGTACTTAATTGAGCTAAGAAATCCAATCCCTGAGATCGACCCTGGCCATTACTACTGCAAATTGTAAAGGTTTGGTTAATAATTGTATTTGATTGAGCCTTCGACAAGCTATTTATCAATTATCAAGGAATCATCCATCGAACTCATTCAATTCTCGAATATAATTAATTAATTTACGTGTCTGTTTCATTAATTAATTATATCCGGCATTAACGAACCTTATCGATGACCCTAATCGATGTTCTTATCATTGTCATGTCCAAACACCAACTATTATGCAATTAAACTTTAATTTATGCATTCTTTGTCAAGTAATAACAGAAATAAGCAAATCATTCAATCCTAGATCAAGGGATTCAAAGCATCAAACTCATTGCATAAAAGTAAAGATGTGAAATTAATTACAAATACCCAATTAATCTCAATTACATGGTCCAATGGCTTGATTAAGCCCCGAACTCCACAATGTAATAAAAAGAATCCATAATTCAATTCCTTACAGCCATAATCCATCTAAATCTACTCATGAACAGCAGAGAAGTTAAAGGAAAATAGAGACGAAACTCGTTACACGTCGATCCATTACTCCTTCTACGAACTCCGCAAACCTCAGACATCAGATCTTCAATATACCCCCTCCAATTCAGCCCTAAACCTCTATAATATCTCTTAAATCGTGGATTAGGGTGTAAAACCCCCAAATTGGCTCCCTCTTTTTGTAATGCAATCGCCAATTTTTAATTTTAAAAATCGACACAGTGTCGAGACACTTTCCAATACGGTAGCATTCCTCTTATGGGCGCGTAGATAGCATCGAGACGTTACGGACGAAAAATAACTCCTTTGTGCTTTTGCAACGTCAAGATACCACAGGATAGCATCTCGATGCTAGCTCTCAAATTGGACATTGATTCTTGGCATCTAGACGACATTTTTAAGGTCTAGACACTATCCTTTTGAGAATGCTTGCCCAAATTGAGTCCATTTCCATCCTTAGCCTCAAATTGCACCACAAATTGCTCCAAAATCACAATATCTGCTCCATTTTCTTAGTTTCCTGAAATATAAGAAAAGTTCACATAAAGCTCACATTTAACCACAAAATTATCTAATAATTGGGCAATAATATAACACTAAATTAGTGCTATCAATTGGGATCAGACCACTATAAATCATCGTGTCAGTCTTCATCTTGTCTTCTCTGATTCACTTTTATTACTTAAATCTACTGCATTTTAGTTTCTAAATGTTGTTGTGGAATGAACATGGTGATTTGAACTGTTGTTTTCGGTTACGGCCCGTTTGGATTGCAAATATAGAATATCTAGGAGTTAAAAATCTAGGATTTAAATACATGGGTAATAAATATATGTGTTTGGATATAGATGGAAATTAATATTTGGGAGTGTAATTATTACTTTTCTCTCTCTTCTCTTTTCTCCATTTCCCTAGGGAAAAAGTCCCAAGTAAAAAAAACCCATCTCCTACATGGGTAATAAAATCCCATGGTTCATGGGTTATTTTTATCTATGGGTAATAATTATTTGGGTATTAAAAAGTAAATAACAATAAAACAAACATTGGTTTTCTATATCATTGCCAAAACTCATCTCAAAACCAATGAAACAAACAGGGCCTTAGAGTTAAGGTGAACATGGGGTATCATTGTCTATAAAGAAGTTGGGCCAAAGATAAAATCACTTTGAGAGTAAGGTATTTATGTTATGTTGTTAACTATATAGAATTTTGGAAGATTTAAATAGCTTAATTCATGCATTACAACAAATATCCCCTATTCATAAGATTTAAGGATAGCATTTACATAAAGAAGCTATTAAATAGTGTCACTGGTGGGTAGGAATACTGTACTTTTATTAGGTGATTTTTTTTTTTTTTTGTTCCAGCCATTGAAAGCGCATAAAATTGAAAGTGCTACCTTAGGGTACTACTCTATGATGTAGGTCCCCCACTTCCCAAAACTTTCAGTCCTTCACATATGCGATTCAAGCCACAACTCATGAACCAAATAAATGCATTTTCATGGTGATTGTAAATTTGTTAAACTTCTGATCTTATATTTGGTTTTTAATTTGAGACATTTGTCAGTTATGTGTTGTTTTCTTGCTTTAACTTCTAGGATAATTGCTTCTTTATTTCTTAAAGGTAGCTGCAAAGGTGTTATCAAAGGAAATATCAAACATGAGTCCTTGTGTTATATCTTCTCCACATGAAGTTTGTAGAAGTGGTTTTGGTAAGTATATATATATTGACTTCTAATCGTTTATAGATAATTTCAACATTAAGCATGAATTAGAATATTAGCCTTAGGCATACAAACTTTAATTTTGTCATTATCTGGGAGTTGCAACAATTCCTAAGTTTTTGGCATTAATCTAAGAAACTCATTATGAATGATTAGCTTAATGGGAAAGATTGGTATAGAACTGCTTGCATAAGCTAATTATTTCATGTATTTGGTTACGTTTGTTGATAGCTAAGAGCTATTAGTTGAAGAGGCTTATATGTTATTGAGTTTGTTTCATGGCAAGTGTATAATACCTTGCTTTTAGCTATAAGGGTGAAGGGTATTTCTATTCTACGATGATTTGTTTCTTTCTAGGATGGTGATAGTAGGAAAATAAGTGCATTCCAGAAGTCAAAAAAGTAAATTGAAGTCGAGGTCGACCACCCTCAAATAAGTTCCTACGGACTTTTTAATTTTAGACACATTGATAGGGGGTTCTTCTTACTTAAAATTCCATATAGTAAAACTTAGATTGATTTTACTTATTAGAGTTTGCTTTTTTGAACGAAAAGTTCATAAAAGTAAGACAGTGAAGATAAGTAAAACCAAAGATGGATATTGCATTCATTGGTAAAAAGTCTTACAATATGAAAAAGAAAGAAAAACAAATACAAGAGAAAACCTTGAAAAGAAAAGAACTAGTCCTCATTCACGTCCATGTTGCCATCACCTTCTTCGTTGGAATCATTAGAATCGATAAAAAGAAGCGGTAGCCGACCCTCCCTAAAAAGTCGAGGCCGAGCTTGGCTTTCCACAAATCAAGATATGTGTCTAATACATCCTTGATCCAGAACATTCTTGATCCAAATTGCATTTTACAAGACTTGGCATTGCCTTCTATAATCATTTAGATAAATACATCAAAACTTAAGGGAATTTCATAAAAAAACTGAAGTAGATTACTCATAATTCCATAAAAATCAAGCTCAAAAGTCTAACAACAACTCTTATTCTAAGAGTTATCACTTGACTAAAAGGGGAACGAAGATACGATCATGAAAAAAATACTTTCAAAAAGCAAGAAGCTACAAACGCCACAAGACAGCCAAAAATGACCTCCCATGAGAGGATGAAAAGTCTAAAATTATCCCTACATGGCCCACTGGAAATTCAAAAATTCCCTTGAATTTATAGTTTCTTCAAAATCTTAGCCTCCAAGAAAGATCGAAATGTTCCCTACGGGGTTGGTGATAGCTCTTAGAATGAGAGCTATTTAGGGGGGTTTTAGTGAAGATTTTGTGACTTAAAATCACTATTTTAGGTACTTTTGTACTTATAAGCCTCTTTAAATTGATGACTTAGTAGTAAAGGAGTCCATTTTCATGTGAAAAGCACTTGTGAGCTTTTTAAGACATAATATTACTTAAATGTGCTATTTGTGACTTATGCAGGCCAATTGTTGAAGGTAAAGATGGCTAAGTCTGGAAAATTCAACCTGTATTGCTAGAGCTTTGCTGTTGATGGAAAGTCAAGCTTGCTGAAGCAATTTTTGTGTTTGCTAAAGCATTATTAAAGCTGGAGCATTTACCTGAGATCAGTTACACAAAAAGCACGTGGGAGTTATTTCATTAATTGACGTGGACAATTTATAACACCTGTACTGATTTGAGCGAATGAGGTGCTGCCATTAGTCTAAAAGTGTCCACTCAGCCCTGATTTCAAAGAAGATGAGAGGTATAAAGCCCTAGTTTGCCATTTTTGGAAGAGAGCTTAGAGATTAGACATTTGGAGGGCAGAATTTCGAGAGAAGAAGAAGAAGCCCTTCTTGGGAGGTGATCCACTTCTGGAAAGGAGGGAAATCTGCCATAAAAGAGCTGCCCAACATCCCTTTCTTGTCAATTTCTCCTAGTTGCTATAGTATTTCTTTATTTTTCAGCATTTTGATATTAAAGACAGTTTTCGAATGTTGTTTCAGATTTTTCTTACTGTTTTATTGCTGTCTTTACTTGTAATTATGAACTAATCACCCCTTGGGTGAGGGATTAGGGGATTTATTGTTGATTCTTGCTGAATGAAATAGTAGACTTGCATAATCTTCACTCCTATGCCTTGTGTGCTTAATTTTTAGCTTGGAATTGTCTGGCCAACTTATCTAAGTTGCGTTTTTCTTAAACTTGGGAAAGAGAGAGATGAACTGATTGCATGGCATAGCATTAGTTCTGACTTGGAGCATGTTCTAAGGTAATTGGGAACACTAGGGATAGTAACCCACCAAATGTTTGCAGTTATGGGCTTAATTTCAGAGGTTAATGGGAGTTAATCATTGATTTCTTGGGAATTCTGGGAAGAATCAGCGAATTAACTACAATGAGTGATGAAGCATGATCAATGCTATAGCATTTAGTTTGATGAAGCAAAATCCTACCCCTAATCCTGATCCCTTCTTCACAAATTTTGTTTAGTCTCATTTTACTTACTGTTTTTCCTGTTGTTCCAGCATTTCAGCACCATTTTACTCTTGTTCCTTAGTTCTTTTAATTTCATTGCACCATTTGATGTTTAATTCTTGTTACCTAACTAAAATCAGCTTAGGCATTGCAAAAATCCACATAACTAGTCCTTGAGGAGAACGATATAAAAAATACTTATCACTTGCTGCATTTAGGCTGTGTATACTTGCACGTTTAGGGTGTTTTCATTCTGAAATTGCATACACTCTTTTAAGCAACAAGTTTTTGGCGCCATTGCCGGGGACTAGTTTGATTTTTACATTGTTTAAGTTGTTTTTAGTCATTTTGAGCTTAAGACAGAACTAACTAAAGTTGATTTTATTCATTTCAGGATTATTGGTTGTGTATGAATGAACATCTTGGGTTAGAGTTTATTTTAGATCCAGAAATATAAAGGACTTTTAGGAGGAGATTGAGAGATCAAAGAGAAGCTATGGCAGATCCACAACTCCTTAGAGATCCTTTAGCTCAACATTTACCTAACCCCGAGAATAGACAGCAGCCGAATCTTGAGATTAATAGACCAGCTGGTTTGGTTAATCAGGCTATGGGTCCTGCCAATGCTATTATTTTAGCAGATGACAGAGAGAGAGCCATTAGGACATATGCCAATCCCTTGGTTGATGAGTTAAATCCAGGGATAATTAGACCTAAAATCCAAGACCCTACTTTTGAGCTTAAACCAGTCATGTTTCAAATGCTCCAAACCATAGGACAATTCCATGGATTACCATCTGAGGACCCTCATTTTCATTTGAAATCCTTCCTAGGGGTTATTGATTATTTTATAATGCCATGAGTGTCTAAGGATGCCCTAAGGTTGAGTTTGTTTCCTTACTCCCTTAGAGATGTAGCCAAGACATGGTTGAATGCATTACCTCCAAGGGCAGTGGACTCTTGGAATACTCTTGCTGAAAAATTTCTCATTAAATACTTCCCACCTACTAGGAATGCTAGATTTAGAAATGAGATTGTGGCTTTTCAACAGTTTGATGATGAGACCTTGAGTGAGGCATGGGAGAGATTCAAGGAATTGCTTAGAAAATGCCCTCACCATGGACTCCCTTATTGTATTCAAATGGAGACATTCTACCATGGGTTAAACACAACCACTAAGCAAGTTGTGGATGCTTCAACTAATGGGGCTCTTTTATCAAAGACCTATAATGAAGCGCATGAAATCCTTGAAAGGATATCATCAAACAACTGCCAGTGGGCTGATTCAAGGAGTAACCCAGGTAAGAAAAACAAAGGAGTTTTGGAGTTGGATGCCTTAACTGCTATAAATGCCCAAATCTCATCCATGGCCAACATGCTGAAAAATTTGACTGTGGGAAATGTGGCCCAGAATGCTCCTAATGTGCAGAATGCAGCTGCTGTAAACCAAGTAGGTACTGATTCATGTGTTTACTGTGGTGAGGGCCATACTTTTGAATTTTTCCCCAGCAATCCTGCTTCAGTCTGCTACATTGGAAACCAAAACCAGTAAAGGAATAATCCTTATTCTAATACCTATAACCCAAGTTGGAGGAATCACCCAAACTTTGCTTGGGGAGGCCAAGGAAGTAATTCTCAAGCCCCTCAAGTACAGCAAAAGGTGAATTACCCACCAGGTTTTGGGCATCAATGTTACCAAGCCTTTGGAAATCAGCAACTCATGCCTCAGCAGCAGCAAAAAGCAATGCCCCAGCAGCATATTCCTGGTACATCTCTTGAGAGCTTGATGAAGGAATATATGGCAAAAAATGATGTTGTTATTCAAAGTCAGCAAGCTTCATTGAGAAATTTGGAATTGCAAATGGGTCAACTAGCTAATGAGCTAAGGGCAAGGCCTCAAGGTAAGCTTCCCTCTTATACTGAAAATCCAAAAAGAGAGGGAAAAGAGCAAGTGCAAGCCATAGAATTGAGAAGTGGAAAGCCATTAGTTGAGGATGTAGAAGTTCACAAGAGAAAACAGAAGGTGAAAGACACTGTTGTCCAAGTTGAGGGAGAAAAGAAAGAAGAGCAGTTTGAACCTAAAGGGAGAGAGAATGAGGAAGTTGAGATTACACCTAGAGTTGAACCTTCAAGAGAAAATCAGTGTGTAGCTACTCCCATTCCAGAGTTTAAACCACCTCCTCCACCATTTCCTCAAAGGTTGAGAAAAAGAAAAGAAGAAGCTCACTTTGAGAAGTTTATGGATATCTTGAAGGAAATTCATATAAACAGACCATTGGTGGATGCTTTGAGGCAAATGCCTAATTATATGAAATTTCTGAAAGATATCTTGATAGGAAGAGAAAGATTTGAGGAATTTAAGGTAGTTTCCTTAAATGAGGAGTGTAGTGCCATTTTGAGAAAGAAAATCCCAAACAAGGAGAAAGACCCTGGATCCTTCACCATACCTGTTTCTATTGGAGGAAGGGAATTAGGACGAGCTTTGTGTGACTTAGGAGCTAGCATTAACCTTATGCCTTTGTCCATTTACAAGAAATTAGGCATAGGTGAAGCTAGACTCACAACTGTCACTCTCCAATTAGCTTATAAGTCCATAACCCACCCTGAAGGAAAGATAGAGGATATTCTAGTTCAGGTGGATAAGTTCATTTTTCCTGCTAATTTCATAATTTTAGATTATGAAGCAGACAAAGAAGTGCCTATAATCATACGGAGACCTTTCCTTAAGACAGGGAGAACTGTGGTGAATGTCTATGAGGGAACAATCACTTTGAAAATGAATGACCAGCAAGTGAAATTTAGCATCTATGACACAATGAAATATCCCGCTGATTTGGAAGAATGTTCTGTAATTCAGGTGCTGGAAGAAGTTATCAGTGAGACTGCTGAAGAGGAATTGCTACAGCATCATGCTCAATCTTTTGGAGAAATAACAGCAGAGGATCTGGAAAACAACAGTTTTAAGGGGAGGATGAAAATTTGGCTGAAGTTTCTTGTTTTAGGAGAGTGTTTGAATCCCTAGAGTTAGAAGATAGGAAAACACCACCTATGCAGCCTTCCATTAAAGAACCTCCTACCCTAGAGCTAAAACCCTTGCCCAATCACTTGAAATATGCCTATTTAGATGAGGCAAAGACTCTTCCCATTATTATTTCAGCAAGCTTACTACCTGAAAATGAGTTGATGTTGCTGGAATTGTTGAAACAGTACAAAAAGGCTATAGGATGGACTTTGGCTGATATCCAGGGCTATAAGTCCTTCTTTTTGCATGCATAAAATTAATTTGGAAGAAGGAAATTTCAAATCCATTGAGCAGCAAAGAAGACTTAATCCAGCTATGAAGGAGGTTGTGAAAAAGGAAATCATTAAATGGTTGGATGCTGGAATTATATACCCTATTTCAGATAGCAATTGGGTAAGTCCTATCCAATGTGTGCCAAAAAAAGGTGGCATGACAGTGGTGGTTAAGGAGGCCAATGAGTTAGTTCCAACTAGGACAGTGACAGGTTGGAGGGTATGTATGGATTATAGGAGGTTGAACAAAGCCACTCGCAAAGACCACTTCCCACTACCTTTCATTGACCAAATGTTGGATAAACTAGCTGGTCAGGATTACTATTATTTTTTAGATGGGTACAGTGGCTATAACCAGATCACCATAGCCCCACAGAATCAAGAAAAGACCACTTTTACCTGCCCCTAAGGAATTTTTGCCTTCAGGAGAATGCCCTTTGGCCTTTGTAATGCCCCTGCCACTTTTCAGAGATGTATGATGGCTATATTTTCTGATATGGTGGAATCTATCATGGAAGTCTTCATGGATGACTTTTCAATCTTTGGGGATTCATTTGAAGCTTGTCTAGGCAATTTAGGGAAAGTCTTAAAGAGGTGTGAGGAAACAAATTTGGTCTTAAATTGGGAAAAATGTCACTTTATGGTGCGAGAGGGCATAGTGTTAGGCCATAAGATTTCAAAAGAAGGGATTGAGGTTGATAGAGCCAAGATTGAGATCATTGCGAAATTACAACTACCTACCAATGTTAAGGGTGTGAGAAGTTTCTTGGGTCATGCTGGTTTTTATAGGAGATTTATAAAGGACTTCTCTAAAATCTCAAAACCTTTGTGTTCATTGCTGGAGGTAAACAGACCATTTGAGTTCAATTCTGACTGCCTTAGAGCCTTTAATATGCTGAAAACAGCTTTAGTTACTGCTCCTATCATATCTTCTCCAAATTGGCAATTGCCATTTGAGTTGATGTGTGATGCAAGTGACTATGCTGTAGGTGCTTTGTTAGGACAAAGGCAAGGTAAGGTCATTCACCCAATCTATTATGCTAGCAAAACTCTCAATGAAGCACAACTAAATTACACAACAATAGAAAAAGAGTTGTTGGCAGTAGTTTTTGCTTTTGAGAAGTTTAGATCTTATTTAGTAGGTTCTAAAGTGGTTGTCTACACTGACCATGCTGCTATTAAGTACCTACTAGCTAAGAAAGATGCTAAACCAAGATTAATTAGGTGGGTGTTGCTCTTACAAGAGTTTGATTTGGAAATTAAGGACAAAAAAGGTTTTGAAAATTTGGTAGCAGACCATCTGTCCAGAATTGAAAATTCGCAAAGTTTGCTGCAGCAATCTGATATCAGAGATGATTTTCCTGATGAACAGCTTTTTACAGTAGCTCAAATTCAGGAACTCGAAATTCCTTGGTATGCAGACTTTGCAAACTATGCAGCCAGTGGTATTCTACCTTTGAATTTGACAGGGCAGCAAATGAAAAAGTTTATTCATGATTCAAAAGCTTATTTTTGGGATGATCCATACCTTTATAAGCAATGTGTTGATGGGCTTTTGAGGAGGTGTGCTGCTGAAGGGGAAATTCACTCTATCTTAGAACATTGCCATGCTTCACCTTATGGAGGTCATTTTGGTGGTCAAAGGACAGCAGCCAAAGTGTTCCAATTTGGATATTATTGGCCTTCAATCTTTAAAGATGCTCACATGTTTAGTAAGGCTTGTGATAGGTGTCAAATGAAGGGAAATATTGGGAAAAGAGATGAGATGCCCCTCACATACATTTTAGAAGTTGAGTTGTTTGATGTTTGGGGAATAGACTTCATGGGCCCATTTCCTCCTTCCAAACGGAACCTATATATTTTAGTGGCTGTGGATTATGTCTCAAAATGGGTTGAAGCAATGGCTTGTCCAGTGAGTGATGCCAAGACAATCATGAGGTTCTTGCACAAGCATATCTTCACTAGATTTGGAACTCCTAGAGTGCTAATAAGTGATGAAGGGTCTCATTTTGTGAACAAGGCAATGAATTCCCTCTTGGCTAAGTATAATGTCAAGCATAAAGTCTCCACTCCATACCACCCGCAAGCTAATGGGCAAGCAGAGATTTCCAATAGGGAGATTAAGGGAATACTTGAAAAAGTAGTGAATCCTAAGAGAAAGGATTGGTCATTTAGGTTGGAGGATTCCCTGTGGGCATATAGGACAGCATTTAAGACTCCCTTAGGTATGTCCCCCTATCGAATTGTTTATGGAAAAGCTTGTCATTTGCCCTTTGTGCTTGAGCATAAGGCTTTTTGGGCATTAAAAGAGCTAAATCTGGATCATTTAGTAGCTGGAGCCCTCAGAATGTTACAACTTAATGAAATGGATGAGTTTAGGCAACTGTCTTATGAAAATGCCAAATTGTATAAAGAGAAAACCTAGGCTTGGCATGATAGGAAGTTAGTGCCTAAATAGTTTGAAAAAGGGCAAAGGGTTTTGCTGTATAACTCAAGGTTGAAATTGTTCCCTGGAAAATAAAAATCCAAATGGTCTGGCCCTTTTACTGTTATGGAAGTTTTCCCACATGGTGCCATTACTGTGAAAGATGAAAAAGAAGGGAGAGAATTCAAGGTCAATGGCCAAAGGCTCAAGCACTATTGGGGAGAAAATTTTCAAAGAGAAATAGCCTCGAAGAGGCTATTATCCAATTGAATTTGAGACAAAGAAAACAATTGGGAGTTGGATTAATTGGTTTTCACATCTTTTCTCCCTTTAATTATTTTACTGTTTTGATTACAACTAGCTTAGACACGTTTTAATTCTTATTTGTTCTGCAGTTTTTCTTTTCTTTTGCAGATGAGCAGTGGGATGGCAGACATCATTGATGAAACAACTGACATGCAGAGTTTCTGTCTTCATATTTGCCATTTTTTGGGAAAAGACAGTTGTGCAGCTCGAGATCTGACTTCCTGCTAGGTTGCAGTAGTCTATATCAATGTAAGACAGCTTGGAAATGACAATTGTGTAGCTGCAGCATAGCTGAAGTCTGAATTCAGTCTTGTTGGGAAGCATAAAAGGAAGATATGGCAGAATTGATTCTTTGACCAGCCTTAATTCGAATTGATGGCTTGGCTCAGCTCAATTCTATTTAATTTGGAAGCCTTGGAGGGGTAGCCTCTATCTCAACCCAAAAGCAGCAAGTGTAGCTACAAAGAAGAAAAAAATTTCCTGCATCAGTTAGGAAATGGCTCCTTCCAAAACCCGAGGAAAGAAAGCAAAGGAGGTTGCACATGTTCAAGCTGAGGAGGAGCAGGAATTCGTTGAAGCTACTGTTGTTTCAAGATCTTTTCATTCAAAATCCAAATCTAAGTCTTCCAAACGTTCTAAATCCAAGGGAAAGAAGAAGGTGGTCGAGGATGAAGTTCTTGAGGAAGTTGCTGAAGAAAACACTGCGAATGAGCATGAAGAGCCACTGGATGCTTCTTCTCCTAGCAGGAGAATATCAAAGAGAAGAGGTAAGGAACCATATCAAGCTCAAAGAGGTTCCCCCTTGGAGAGATTCATTAATGAGGAAGCTAGACTCAGGTTTGAAAAGCTGAAAACTAGGGAGTTGTTCTCGGAAAAAGGTTTTGCTGCTCCATTCAGCAAGCTCCCTTTATTTGTGAGAGCTAACATCATCAACCATGGATGGGAGCAATTTTGTCAACAACCAGAGCCGACCATAGTTCCCATTATTCAAGAATTTTATGCCAATTTGAAGGGCAATTCTACGTTTCAAGTGAAAGTCAGAGGTAAGGTGGTGGATTGGTCACCTACGGCCATTAATGAGCTGTTTAACCTGACAAATATCCCTCATGATGTTTTCAATGAAATGGCAGTAGCAACCCCTGAGTCCCACGTCAACACTACTGTCAAAGTTGTAGGAGTGAAGGGTGCTCAATGGAGGGTCTCCCACACAGGTGCAAGAAGTTTTGAAGCAGCATATCTCAATGATGAAGCTAATGTATGGCTATCTTTTGTGAAAAATCGTTTGATTCCCACTACTCATGACAGCACTGTCTCCAAAAACAGAATCCTCTTAACTTTTTCCATTTTGAAAGTGCTAAGCATTAATGTGGGTCGCATAATAGCCCAAGAGATTCAAGAGTGTGCAAAGAAGAAAGTCGGGAAGTTGTTCTTCCCCAACACCATTACCATGCTGTGCTTAAGAGCTGGAGTGCCCTTTCAACCTTCTGAGGATATTTTAAGTGATCAAGGACACTTTGATCTCACAAGCATTGACAGGTTGAGTAGAGGGGAAAACAAAGGCAAGGGAGGTCTTGCTGTGGGACTAAACAAGATGTTGAAGCAGCAAGCTCATCTTCTACAAAGGTGGGACTATTCTGAGAAGCAGCAGCAAACCTATTGGAATTATGCCAAGACCAGAGACAGCTCTATGCAGAGAGCTATGCTAGCAAATTTTTCCAATTCCTACCCTCATTTCCCTACTTTTCCTGATGGTCTCCTGACTCCTTGAACCACTCCTTCAACCAACGAAGAACAGGAAGATGAAGAGGAAGAGCACACTCCTGGAGATGAAGATTGGAGAAAAAGGGAGTTGTGTTTTAAGTTGCTGCTGTCTTTTCTTGCTGTTATGCTTATCCTACGCCATTTGATTGCTTTTATGTTGTTTTTAATTGCTTTTAAGTTCTTGATTAGGGTAGTTTAGTATCTATTATATTTTTTTTTATTCTGGCTGAGTTGTGTGCTTATATTTGAAAGAAAAAAAAATCTGCCAAGAAGTAATGCGTTGTAACCTCCCCATATTTAAATGAAAAGCAAGTAGCTGTTATGTAGTTTAATTTTTCTTCCAATTCTGTCAAGCTCAATACTCTTGCACTTCTTGCTTTGAAATTTTTTTTTATTGCCATGAATATAGCTAGCCTCAATGCCCCTTGTTGTTACTGTTAAATCTTAAGAGTTTGCTCCATTTAGCTTGAAATTAGGAGTGAGATGCTTGTTGTTGCTAGTTGTTATTGTTTAAAATAAGTTCAGGGGATTTCCTTGCCTCATTCTTTCACTCATTGAGGACAATGAGTACGATAAGTTTGGGGGGAGTAAGGTTTCCCTTACTGAGTTTTTCTTTTAATATTTGTGTCAAAGAGTACTACCCCTAAGATCAATAATTTCTTTTTAAGCATTCAGGCCCCTTTTGAAAAAAAAATAAAAAAAAAAGAGCAAAAGTTAGTAAGAGAGTTATTCCTCTTTCAAAAGCTAACCATTAAGACAAGGTTAGACATGAAACCCATGTTTATCCTTGAGCTAAAAGGTGGCTTGAGACATGAATATGCCTTAGCAGCCCAACTTAGTAACAAAGCTCGTTGTTAGGCAACTTTCATTACAAATGTTGGTGTCTAAATCGAAGGCTTTGTATACAAAGAGGGTTCTCTCTAAGAAAAAGAAAAAAAAAAGCAGAAAAGTTGTTTGTTAAAGTTTAGCTGTTATAAGCTCTTTGATGCTTAGATGAGTTGCATCACAAGTGTAGCCATTCTAAGAACTAAGAAGGAGCTTAGCATAAAGTTAAGGGAGCTTGTTTGGTTAAGGAAATGATTGATTCTTAGGGGAAGGTGCTTTGAATGTGTGTCTGTTTTCTGTGTGAAATAAAAATAAGTTAGAAGCAGTAAGCTAGCTCTCCTTTTTATGAGCTAATGGAATGCAAAGTGAACTCAATGAAGGAAAAAGGCAGTGGTTTAGCTGTGGGGCCGTGTAAAGACTGAGGCTATGTTTTTGGAGTAAAAAAAATTCTAGGAAAATCCTTAGAATGCTGAGCTTGAATGAGAATTTGAGAAATCAAACTGCTGTAACAGTATCTATGCTGTGATCCAGGTGTTGGCAGGTTAGCTTGATTGTTTGGTAGCTGGACTCTATGTTGAAAACTTTATGAATTGAGGCATTACTCAAGGACGAGTAATGGTCTAAGTTTGGGGGCTTGATAGCTCTTAGAATGAGAGCTATTTAGGGGGTTTTAGTGAAGATTTTGTGACTTAAAAGCACTATTTTAGGTACTTTTGTACTTATAAGCCTCTTTAAATTGATGACTTAGTAGTAAAGGAGTCCATTTTCATGTGAAAAGCACTTGTGAGCTTTTTAAGGCATAATATTACTTAAATGTGCTATTTGTGACTTATGCAGGCCAATTGTTGAAGGTAAAGATGGCTAAGTCTGGAAAATTCAACCTGTAATGCTAGAGCTTTGCTGTTGATGGAAAGTCAAGCTTGCTGAAGCAATTGTTGTGTTTGATAAAGCATTATTAAAGCTGGAGCATTTACCTGAGATCAGTTACACAAAACGCACGTGGGAGTTATTTCATTAATTGACGTGGATAATTTATAACACCTGTACTGATTTGAGAGAATGAGGTGCTGCCATTAGTCTAAAAGTGTCCATTCAGCCCTGATTTCAAAGAAGATGAGAGGTATAAAGCCCTAGTTTGCCATTTTTGGAAGAGAGCTTGGAGATTAGACATTTGGAGGGGCAGAATTTCGAGAGAAGAAGAATAAGCCCTTCTTGGGAGGTGATCCACTTCTGGAAAGGAGGGAAATCTGCCATAAAGGAGCTGCCCTGCATCCCTTTCTTGTCAATTTCTCCTAGTTGCTACAGTATTTCTTTATTTTTCAGCATTTTTGATATTAAAGACAATTTTCGAATGTTGTTTCAGATTTTTCTTACTGTTTTATTGCTGTCTTTTCTTGTAATTATGAACTAATCACCCCTTGGGTGAGGGATTAGGGGATTTATTGTTGATTCTTGCTGAATGAAATAGTAGACTTGCATAATCTTTACTCCTATGCCTTGTGTGCTTAATTTTTAGCTTGGAATTGTCTGGCCAACTTATCTAAGTTGCGTTTTTCTTAAACTTGGGAAAGAGAGAGATGAACTGATTGCATGGCATAGCATTAGTTCTGAGTAGGAGCATGCTCTAAGGTAATTGGGAACACTAGGGATAGTAACCCACCTAATATTTGCAGTTATGGGCTTAATTTCAGAGGTTAATGGGAGTTAATCACTGATTTCTTGGGAATTCTGGGAAGAATCCGCGAATTAACTACATTGAGTGATGAAGCATGATCAATGCTATAGCATTTAGTTTGATGAAGCAAAATCCTACCCCTAATCCTGATCCCTTCTTCACAAATTCTGTTTAGTCTCATTTTACTTACTGTTTTTCCTGTTGTTCCAGCATTTCAGCACCATTTTACTCTTGTTCCTTAGTTCTTTTAATTTCATTGCACCATTTGATGTTTAATTCTTGTTACCTAACTAAAATCAGCTTAGGCATTGTAAAAATCCACATAACTAGTCCTTGAGGAGAACGATATAAAAAATACTTATCACTTGTTGCATTTAAGCTATGTATACTTGCACATTTAGGGTGTTTTCATTCTGAAATTGCATACACTCTTTTAAGCAACAGTTGGACAACAATCTTAGGGAGATCAAAGGATGAATCTTGGAGCCTTAAATTTTCTCTCGAAAAGTGGACGAGCACACGAATCCAAAGGAGAATCTTACTCACTAGGAAATACGAAAATATTCCCTACAAGGTTAGATGACAATTCTTGAGATTATTTGAGGTACGCCTTGAAACCCTAAAATTCGTACGAAAAATCAAAGAAATCGACACTCTAAAAAGACTGGAATAATCCCCATGGGGTCTGACAGAAATTCTAGAGAGAATTCGATGCTGAAGGGAATAATCGAATTAAACCCACAGCGGAAGCATAGGAATCGTCTTTGATTTATTTAGAATTAAACTAACATACAAGAGTTAAGTAGTAAATACCTTCCAAATTTGGAGATTCTTCTGACGGATCTTTATCTCTTCCACAAAGTCTTCCTAGCTATGACTCGAACACAGGACCAAGACTTGTGGGAGCCTCTTGAAAGTAAATCCACAAGAGATTGGGGAGGAAGAGGTCTAGAGAGATTTCTCTAATTCTCTCTATAGAAGAGATGTGTGTTGTTCAGAATGGCTCAACCCAAGGGTCCTATTTATAGTGACCAAGGGAAAATTTTTGCCATAACTAAAATATTATATTTTAATATCTAATATATTAAAATATATCTTGTATTTATTTGAATCTCATTCAAATCTCCTACGATATTTATTTATTTGAATTTTATTCAAATTCTATAAATATCTTTTATTTAATATATCAAATATACATTAATTATTTTAATATTTAATGTATCAAATACAATAAATATATTTTCCTCTTTTATATTTAATATATCTAATATATTAAATATTAATTTGAACACTTCAAATTAAATATTAAATTTGAACATTTCAACTTTTAATATTTAATGTACAAATACAATAAATATATTTTCCTCTTTTATATTAAATATTAATTTGAACACTTCAAATTAATATTAATTTGAACATTTCAAAATTTTCTTTCAACTAAATTGATCTTTTAGTGTTACTATGAGCTAGCAAGGGGACCTTATGGACCTATAGATTATAAGCTCCAATGATACAAAATTAATTAATTAAACTCTTTAATTAATTAATTTTCATTCATTAACTATAGGTCACTCCACTATAGACCTAGAGTTGCACTCTTATGCACTGTAGGACAAGTTGTGTCCATAGATATAATCATTACATGCAAGTCGATCCTTCACGAGTTGTTCGTAATTACAGCTGGGTCAAAAGTCCGTTTTACCCCTATAATTACATCTTGCACCTTAAGTACCACTGATTCTCTAATGAACAATATGTTTATAATCTCATTATAAACTAAGTCCCTCTCGGGCCAATGAGAGGGTGGGGCCCCATTGTTCAAGTCCCGAAATCAGCACTTAAAGGAACTACTCATCTACTTACCCTATATGAGAAGGAGTGAATTCCATCTTGTGAGATTATGTTCCCAGCTCCCTATTTGGTCAAGTCCCCAAAATGGTAGGCATATTGAATCGGCTACAAAAGCCACTCTCACCCATGCAAATCAAAGGACAAGCTCTCACAGGCAGGAGTTCATAACTCACTCAGGATTAAGATCGAGTCGCATATGATCATCCTGATGAAATATTAATCTTCTCAATTAACGGATTTATAAAGAGAGATTAAATATTTCGTGGTCCAGTCTTATACAAACTCAATGTATAAGATACTCCCACTCATATGTCTCCACATGAATGATTTGGATCAAATCATTTGTAACTATTATAAAGTGGGCCGTATCAATAGTGTTACCAGAATAAGGCACCCAACTTTATCCATATACTATGACCCTTTAGGTTATTTCTTGAACATAATCCTCTCGTATGTCAACCACATACTGTTCAAGATTACACTAATAACCTTGGATTTTTCATA
This sequence comes from Trichosanthes truncata, assembly GCA_033996785.1. Classification (NCBI taxonomy): domain Eukaryota; kingdom Viridiplantae; phylum Streptophyta; class Magnoliopsida; order Cucurbitales; family Cucurbitaceae; genus Trichosanthes; species Trichosanthes truncata. The sequence goes on along the minus strand of MU867261.1, from coordinate 13,326,535 downwards.
TAATGGATAATATTATATTGCAAATAAAATAATCAAAATTATTAATTACGAGGCTTTAGGGCATAAATCCCAACAGTCTCACACTTGCACTAAAGCCGACGAGACATGTATCCTAGGGCATACTCTATATCCAACATGTTCTCCCACTTGCCTTAGCAAAGATGAGACATGTCTCGTAATCCTAGACATTCTAGGTGACCCTCAAACACTTTAGCCTGGAGAGTCTCTTTATATAGATCCAAAGAACTGCCGTTAAAAGCCATCTTGGTCACTACCATGATGCTTTCTCTCTCTTGATATGATTCCCTATACATTGGTGTTTTCTAATTTCCTTAATATTAGTCTTTGCACCAGTATTATCATAATAAAGAGGATAAACTAAATCATATCTGAAACACCTTTCAGATTTTTTAGGAACTATTTGAGTCATACAAGTTCTTTTCTTGCTTCACAAGGAAAACAATTTAACTTATATATCATACTCCACCACTTAGGGTAAGATTTATTTTTTACATAGATTTCCTAAATCTTTGCAAGAACCAGTGTATCTTGTAAAGATCAAATCTTTAACTCCATACACAAAAATTTCTCATCATCCATAGATAATTTGAGAAAGTTTTTAATTTTCTACTCAATGGTCATACCATTCGTTTAACTGATATATGCTAACCAATTATATATTAAATGTTCAGTCTCATTTATGCATATCATATACTCTCAACATTTTAGGTGTCTTAAGATACACTTTCTTAGACATAAAAATCAAATATTTGACAACAATTTTGTCAATATAAGATGTTTGAGATAAAGTTAACATTTTGTCCTTAAAATCTTCATTTTGGACATTTAAAATATACTGAGTCATTCCAAATCACTTATTTGGAATTGGTTACTTAATCAACATTTTATGTTAGACATCTTACATCATTCATAAGGGGTAAAAATATTACCAACATAAAACATGAGAAAAATTCACTAAGCAATTAATGATTTTCTTGTCTATACAAGCTTCATTAATATTTATCCAAAGTCATGAATTTTGATACTTTTATCAAACCTTATATTCACAGATCTAATGGTAAAATTCATTTCATAAATAAACCTTTACTATTTCGCAAACCTTTTGCTTTTGATCTTTGAAAATAAACATATCTGATTGATTTGTGTAGATGCATTATCTAAGATTTCTTTTCATAAAAGAATTCTAAACATTCATTTTCATATCCCCGTATGCAACAATGAATTAAATAATACTTACAGACTTTAGTATGACAACAAGTGAGAAAGTTTACTCTTAGTCTACTTTCTCCTATTAGGTCTAACCCTTTGCCATTAGTCTCACTTTGAGAGTAATAAACCTTCAACTTTGTCATCTAACATGACAGTTTGGGCTTCAATTAAGTCCTTGTAAATGTTGAGTCATCTCATAACTCTCCCACTACGATGAGGCTTATCCAATTCATGACTAGGATCCATTTGACTTTCAAATATAATTAAATTGTTAACAACTTTTGTTAACTATTTAGTGGCTTCACTTGGAACCAATTTATTAACACTATCTCACCTTATTAAAGGTTTGTAGTCTTTTATTTGACATTTCTTATAAAATTGATATTTGTCATACAAATACCTTATTCGTTTTAGAACTACATAAAAGACCACTTTATACTCCTTAGGGGTGGCCTACACTTAGGCTTATCTTTGAACATATATAAGTTTTTTAGGCTTGTGTTCAACACGTGAGCTTAACATTCCCAAATGGTGAAGTGTTGTAAACCAGCTTTACTACTCTTCTATAATCTTTAAAATTGTCTCGTAGACACTTTTAGAGGGAATCATATTCACCATGCAATCTCTATTGCATTTCCTAACTGGAGTATGGTAATGGTGTGTAACTCATTACTGATTTGACCATGTCTAACAAGGTCCTGTTTCTCCTCTTGTAGCACATTTTCACAAAATTGCACTTGGTATTAAGATAATTGGGATAAAAACCCATTTTCTATCAATTAGTTTTAGTACGTAATGTTCCTGTACTTTCTATTATGATCTGATCATAATATTTTGATAGATTGAATTACCTGAATTACCTAATCGATTTTTTAACTCTAGTCTTAATTTTCTTGAACTTTTCAAAAATTTTGACTTATGTTGTATTAGGTAAAGATACTTGTACCTTGAATGACCATCAACTAGAGTGACAAAATATTCATGACTTTATTTGACCTTTACATTCACCAGACCACATGGGTCAGAATATGTAAGCCCAAAGTATTCTTTGGCGTTCTAGCCCTATCTAATAAAGGCCCAATGATTATCTTGCATGAAAGGCAAGATCTACAGACAAGTAAAGTAATTAACTAACTTTTTAGAGAATTACCTTTTACTAGTCTTTTCATTCTATTCAAGTTGATGTTAATCAACCTTAACAGCCAAAGTCAAGTATCATCTTTTAGGAGAAAATAATGTCTTTCTATTTTAGATTCTATAATCCTGAATATCTCAGTATTTTGTAGTATAGTATATGTCAACATTTTTAACATATACAAATTGTTCTTATTTTCAGCTGAATGTATTTTCAAACAATTTTGAAAATATAAACTTTTATACTTCAAAGTAATTCATACTATATGAACATTTTTGTAATAAAGTTCGAGAAATTGAATTTCTCTTATGGCTACTAAAAACACCATATTCAGCATTATGTAACAATTTTTACTTAATGACATCTTAATGTCTCCACTACACTAACTGAGATAGGCTTCTTGGTGCGAACTTGTAGAAATTATTCCACATGTTAAGTATTTTCCAAGAATTACATATTAAATGTAATGAAGAATAAATCTTGATAGTAAATCTTATATCAACTATCTAGGTGGCATTTATATTCCACCAAAAATCTAGTAAATCACATTTACTTTCATTTATATTTTTCTTCCTAGAGGTATTTCAAAAATTCCTCTTATTATGATTGTCTTAGCTAATTTAGGAACTATTTCCTTTTATATAGCTTCAATCATTTGGTTTCTTTACTTGGATTTTTGTAATACTTAATTTTGAGATCATTTAGACAACTTTCTAAATTTAGCTTATGTTGACTTCAACATCTCATATGTTGTTGTCATTTTCTTTATCTTCTAAGTTTGACATCTAACATGTCAACTAGGAGAATACATACAAGCTATCTCGTTTACTTTTGATTCATTAGTCATGTGCTTCACGAACAATTCGAATAGCATTAGCAACAGGTTTTGAGAATATTTCTCAATAAAGACAAATTCAAAATTTTACACTACCATTATAGTGTTAATGTTACTTTTTCCAAATAATAAAATTTTCTCAGTTTGACTTATCAGTAATAAAATTAAAATTATGAGAGAAACTAACATAATATTGAAATATATATAATATATAATTTAACATCATGCAAATAATTATCCATTCAATTTTAGCATAGAAATCAAATAATTTGAAAAAATGAACCCTATAAATCATTTCTAATGCTATGGTACTTTAGTGAGTTAGAACAAGTGCCGCCGTAGGGTAGGTCAAGTATTCCTTCACTAAACTAAGACAATCTCAACCAAATATTATACCAGAATAACTCTTATTCCTATAATATTTAGTTACCATTAGTTTGGTCAAAGACATCATTAACAACTTTAATGAGCCCATTGTAAGTGTGACCCATAATTTTAGATCCCGTAGTTTTATCCCAACAAGTGCCGACGTATGGTAGGTCAAGTATTGGAAACAAAACTACAATCCTATCCTTCTCAGGAGTTCACCCTGATATCGACTCATGCAAACACCTTCCGTAGGGGGACGGTCCAAAAGCCGCCACGAGGCCCCGCATGAATCTCACGATGTAAACTAATGATGGAGACCGTAGGATATGTTGACACATTTCCTTCTCCCGCTTACTATAATACTTTCTCAAAAGATTCACCCTGATATTGATCCATGCAAACACCTTCCGTAGGGAGGACGGTCCAAAAGCCGCCACGAGGCCCCACATGAATCTCACGTTGTGAATCAATAATAGAGACCGTTGGATTTTTGACATGTGTCCTTCTCCCACTAAGTATTTTGAAATAGGGTTTTCTATTACTTAGAAAAATTAGGCTAATCTCATTTATCTAAGTTCCTCAGATACCTTTCATAACCTTTATGTTGTTAGATTGATTTTAATGTGAATAACTAAGTTTTTAAACTATTTAAAAAATAATAATAACATTATGAGCATGCTTAGTGAAAATAAATAAAATTTGACTAATTCAACTCCCAGGTCGATTCCCAGTTAGAGGTGTTCCCTTTCGGTCAGCTTAAATACCCCAATCTAGACAGAACATTCCATAGACAGAGTTCCCTTATAGTCAATTTTTATTTTCAAATTCATTAATATTTAATTAACTATTAATTATTAGATTAATGAACATAAATATTTTTAATCTTATTAAAAAAATAATTCACTTGGATAGTCTTAAAAATCCATCATTTTAAACCCTTTAAATTAAAAGATAATCCTCGATATTTTATTCTAATTCTATTAGAAAAATAGAAGACAAATTAAATTCAAAACTTAAACTATGGATAATCTTGAAATTCTACCATTTTAAACCATTTAAAGCTAAATAAAAAGATTATCCTAAATTATAATAAATAAAGATATATTCAATTCAAATTTTAAACTATTTAAAGCATGAATTCGAAATATCTTTATTTTAAGAAAATCTTAATCTCATTAGGATATATCCTAATCCTATTAGGAAAACATGGATTTCATTTATGAAAGAAAATATCCTAATTTAATTTTTAAATATAACAATTATATTCAAAGATATGGAAAATATAAGCATATTAAGAAAATATCTCAATTCTATTAGGAATCATCCTAATCAAATTTTCTAATATAACAATTATATTAAAAAATTAATCTTAATTCTATTAGGAAACAACGTAATCAAAATTTTCAAATATAACAATTATATTTAAAAATAATATAAGATGCATGATCATGCTTAACCTATGGTGGGATTTTAAATTTAAATGGCATACTTTATGCAACAATCAAACAATTTAAAACATACATCTCATGCATAATTAAATTAAAAATAGCAAAATTGACCGGCATATTTGGCATATCCTAAGAAATTGAAAATAATTTAAATTACAATAATTTAAATCCAAGACATATCTTGGTCTTCAATATCTTCCTTGTTTGGACCATTCCAAATCTAGGATTTAGGAATCCTAAATTTTTTTCACGTTTTTTTTTTCGAACGTTTTTCGTTGTTGACTTCTTCAGCCCATAAAATCGAAATTTTTAGCTATCGTAGTCATTCAAGTAAAATACATGAAATCCTAACTCTTATGGGTTTTACAATGATCTAATCAAAACAATAAATCTAATGCCAAATAGCCTAAACAATCAATTTGCAAACCACAAATATATCAAATATATGATAAATTAAAATACCCACCATCACAAAACTTTAATTCTAAATAAAACTCAAAGAGGCTCTGTACCAATTGAAGGGAATAATCGAATTAAACACACAGCGGAAGCATAGGAATCGTCTTTGATTTATTTAGAATTAAACTAAAATACAAGGGTTAAGCAATAAATACCTTCCAAATATGGAGATTCTTCTAACGGATCTTTATCTCTTCCACAAAGTCTTCCTGACTATGACTCGAACACAGGACCAAGACTTGTGGGAGCCTCTTGAAAGAAAATCCACAAGGGATTGGATTGGAAGAGGTTTAGAGAGAATTCTCTAATTCTCTCTATAGAGGAGATGTGTGTTGTACAGAATGGCTCAACCCAAGGGTCCTATTTATAGTGACCAAGGGAAAATCTTTGCCATAATTAAAATATTATATTTTAATATCTAATATATTAAAATATATCTTGTATTTATTTGAATCTCATTCAAATCTCCTACGATATTTATTTATTTGAATTTTATTCAAATTCTATAAATATCTTTTATTTAATATATCAAATATACATTAATTATTTTAATATTTAATGTATCAAATACAATAAATATATTTTCCTCTTTTATATTTAATATATCTAATATATTAAATATTAATTTGAACACTTCAAATTAAATATTAAATTTGAACATTTCAACTTTTAATATTTAATGTACAAATACAATAAATATATTTTCCTCTTTTATATTAAATATTAATTTGAACACTTCAAATTAATATTAATTTGAACATTTCAAAATTTTCTTTCAACTAAATTGATCTTTTAGTGTTACTATGAGCTAGCAAGGGGACCTTATGGACCTATAGATTATAAGCTCCAATGATACAAAATTAATTAATTAAACTCTTTAATTAATTAATTTTCATTCATTAACTATAGGTCACTCCACTATAGACCTAGAGTTGCACTCTTATGCACTGTAGGACAAGTTGTGTCCATAGATATAATCATTACATGCAAGTCGATCCTTCACGAGTTGTTCGTAATTACAGCTGGGTCAAAAGTCCGTTTTACCCCTATAATTACATCTTGCACCTTAAGTACCACTGATTCTCTAATGAACAATATGTTTATAATCTCATTATAAACTAAGTCCCTCTCGGGCCAATGAGAGGGTGGGGCCCCATTGTTCAAGTCCCGAAATCAGCACTTAAAGGAACTACTCATCTACTTACCCTATATGAGAAGGAGTGAATTCCATCTTGTGAGATTATGTTCCCAGCTCCCTATTTGGTCAAGTCCCCAAAATGGTAGGCATATTGAATCGGCTACAAAAGCCACTCTCACCCATCCAAATCAAAGGACAAGCTCTCACAGGCAGGAGTTCATAACTCACTCAGGATTAAGATCGAGTCGCATATGATCATCCTGATGAAATATTAATCTTCTCAATTAATGGATTTATAAAGAAAGATTAAATATTTCGTGGTCCAGTCTTATACAAACTCATTGTAAGATACCCCCACTCACATGTCTCCACATGAATGATTTGGATCAAATCATTTGTAACTATTATAAAGTGGGCCGTATCAATAGTGTTACCAGAATAAGGCACCCAACCTTATCCATATACTATGACCCTTTAGGTTATTTCTTGAACATGATCCTCTTGTATGTCAACCACATACCGTTCAAGATTACATTAATAACCTTGAATTTTTCATATAATGGATAATATTATATTGCAAATAAAATAATCAAAATTATTAATTATGAGGCTTTAGGGCATAAATCCCAACAGAGGCACACCCCAAAACTTGAGTTATTGCTTGTCCTCAAGCAATTGCAAAATAAATATAAACAAAAGTCATAGTATATTCTAAGAATAATTCTTTCAAAAAATACACCTCTCATGGGAAGTCTCATACTTATAACACTTTAACTTTACTTGGATGCTTCCACTACATGCAACTTCCATGCCTCCCTTGTATAAACAAAATATTTTCTTCTCACAATCTCACCTTGGATTCATACTACCTATTACCTTTAGTCAAGTTTCACTTAGTTGCTAAACAAGGTAACTTTACACACTTTTCTCAACTAACAATATCCGCCCCAAACTTATTTTTCACTGCTAGGATGAATACTTCTTTTTCTTTTTTGTTTTCTTTAGAGACAGTCTCATTGTCACTTGTACCTTTGTTCCAACTTACTAACACTTTGTGGTGAAGGTAGCCAACAAGCACAAGTCACTGCTAAGACTGTTTTCACATACTCACTTCTTAAGTTAACCATTCATGCAAAGGAAATCATAGGTGTCATGACTACCTCAGGTTACTTAGTTAACTCTAGAAGGAGGAGTATCCCTTTTTTTTTTTATTTTAGCAGCTGTTACTGAAAGTGCACGAAAGTGTGCTATTACTTGGACTTAGACTAATGCTAGTTTATGATTTTAAAATATGATATTGATGTTTTTTGTGTGTATTTTGTAGGTTTTAAACTAACAAAAAAAAACCGAGCAAAATGCAAGTATTAGGATGAAAAAGGAAGTAATTTGACTTCAATTGGAACTATCAAGTGAAGAAGAGAAGAAAATTGAAGCAGAGAACCCGAGGCCAGAGCGTCGAGATGCCATATGTGCAGCCCCACAAGTTAGAATTTCGGCATGCATAGCCTCGAGACGCTACTTTATAGCGTTGAGATGCTGAAAACAAGTGCGCCAGGCTCTTTCTGTCCGTAGCGTTGAGACGTTGCGCGTAGCATCTCAACGCTACCTCGATTTTCCTTCTTTATTATGCGAATTAAGGTACAGTGTCGAGACGTTGTCCTGATTATTATAAAAAGATCTCTTTGGCTGTGGATTAAGGGAGGCATTTTGGACAAATTTTACCCTAGTTTCGATTCACAACAATTATTGGGGACTTAGGTAGTACTTTTGACAGAAAAGAAGGGATTCTGAGCTCGAGGTCGCGGGACATCACGACAGGGATGAGGATTGGCACACGTCTTTAATTTGAGTTTTAGCTTGGGAAAGTAGAACTTGAATTTTAGTGTGGATGCATGGCTAATAATTTATTATTGCATTGGAATGAATGATTTATTATTAGAAGCTGTAAAAGATTCACTTGTTGGCATGCATAATTGAAGAGTTAGACTAGAAGGTTAATGATTCAATTTAGCATGATTTTAATTGGGCTTGGAAAAGTCATTTAACCTCTTTAGTGATCTTCTAACTTATGATTGTTGCATGTATTTATGTTTCCTAATTTAAACCAAGTGATGCTTTATGGCTAAAATATTACTGGCATTTAATATCTCTAAAATTGTCTCCAATCTTGTAAATATATATATTTTTTTATGTCATAATTTAATTCTATCTCAAGTTTCGATTCTCTAGAAAAATTGAGCATTAGTAACAATGGTATTTAGTGAAATTAAAGAATACAATCCCTGTGTTCGACCCTGGCCACTATTACTATAAATTTTAAAGGTCTAGGTTTATAAATATATTTAATAGAACTTTCGAAAAACTCTTTATCAAATTGGTGTCGTTGCTGGGGATTGGTGTATTTTTAGTTTAATTAATATTTTGGTGAAAATGCATGACTTTAATTTAGAGTGTAAATAGTGTATTTTTGTATGTAAGTTTTTCTTCTTGTTTGATAGTTATTTTCGTTTTTGTTTACATTTTTTTCCTTTTCGTGTTTGATCTTTTTTTTCTGTGATTTCAGGCTCATTTTGTGTATGCCCAGAGTTAGAGCAACAAATTTAGAGCCTTTTGATCCTGAAATCGAGCGTACTTGCAGACGAAACCATCAAATTCGAAGAGAAATTCAAAATCAACAAATGGTTGGTGAGCTAGTTGAAGAAAAAAAGGTTATCAGGGACTACTTTAAGCCTGTCTTCCCTGCTGAGTGCTCTGGAATCGTTCATGCACCTATAGCTGCTAATAACTTCGAGCTAAAGACTGGAGTGATCCAAATGGCGAGGGACAGCGCCTTTCGAGGACACCCTACAGAGGACCCAAATTCTCATTTGAAAACTTTTCTTGCCATCTGTGGAACTGTAAAGATTAATGGTGTGTCTAATGATTCTATTCGCTTACGTTTGTTTCCCTTTACATTGTAGGATAAAGCTCGAGATTGGTTGGAGAGTTTAGAGCCTTAGAGCATTACCACTTGGGACAAACTTGCCCAAGCCTTTCTCACAAAAAATTTTCCACCAGTAAAGACTATTAGACTTAAGACTAAGATTGGAACATTCAGGCAGATTGAAGGTGAACAGATGTTTGAGGCATGGGAAAGGTATAAGGATTTGTTAAGACGATGCCCACAGCATGGCTATCCTGACTGATTCCAAATTCAGCTATTCTATAATGGGCTGAATGGTGGAACCAAGACCATTTTAGATGCTGCAGCTAGAGGGGCCATGATACGAACCAAGGTGTCTTAATCATGCCACAAGGACTTCAAGATGAATGTTGGGATTGTATCCTATATGCTGTCCAAGATGACATTAAAATGGAGTTGCATTGAATGAACTCAAGTGCAACTCATGCTTCATTAAAGATGAGACAAGCTTCATTTATGGAACTAGGACTTCAAACTACTCAAGTGGGGCTTCAATTACTCTTGGAAGGTTACAAACATTAGGGTTGGCTAATTAGACATCAATTCTTGGATTTAAGACTACTTTTATGTAATTTTCAGTTTTAAAGTTTTTATTTCAGTGTTTTAGGTTACAATTTAGGTAGTGGTCATCATGGTATTGACGGGCAAGAGAGTTACAGCCCTTCAATTGACCATAGGTTACTCTAGGGTTAGTTTGAAGGCTATAAATAGCCATCCATGTTGTTTTCTTGAGGGAAGATTTTTTTTGATGATGTTTCAATGAAATTGAGTCTTTTGTGCCCAAAGGCCATGAGCAACTTTCTTTGCATATCTTGTGTTTAGATTTGCATGCTAGGATCATTCAAGTAGCTTTGATCAAACTACTTGTAGAGTGATTCGAATCTTGAGTTTAGAAACAAGTTTTTTCTATTCTTGATATTGATCATCAAGGTAAATCCATTTCTATCTTCTTCCTTGGGATGAAATCATCTTGATTTTGGGATTTTTGGGTTTTAGATCTAAAGGTCTTGTTTGTTAGCAAGGTTGTTAGATCCAAATTCTCGGGAGTTGGTTATCAGACCATCTTATCCAAGACAATTCCTGAGGCAAGAACACTACTGAAAGAAATGGCGGCCACCAGTTACAAGTGGCCCACAAAACGTTCAATGACAAAACCAGTAGTAGGAATTGATGAAGTTGACAAGGTAAGTGCTCTGAAAGCACAAATGGCTTCTTTGACTCATGCTTTATCTAGTTTTTCAGGTTTAGGGCACAGTCCTTCCATTGCATCCATAGCAACTGCGCAACAGCCATAATTTGGAGGGGATGTTAGCATAGAACAAGCAAATTATGTGAATAATCAGGGATATCATCGGGTGGCAGTCACATGCAGAACTCCGTACCTACCCATTACTACCCGGGTTTGCGATATCATGAAAATTTTTCATATGCTAACAATAAGAATGTCTTGCAGCCGCCTGCAAGTTTTGCCTCTACATCCCAGTCAGCTAAGACTAAATCCTCTATAGAGAATATGTTGGGAACGTTTATTGCAGAATCAACTAAGAGATCAGTTCAGCTGGAGAAGAAGATCGACGACATTGTATCTAGCCATGGGAATGCTATAAAAAGCCTAGAAGTTCAGATGAGTCAGATAGCTTCTTCCCTAAATGCATTGCAGAAAGGAAAGTTTCCTAGTGACACAGAGGTAAATCCAAGGGAGCAATGCAAGGCCATCACTTTTAGGAGTGGAAAGAAAATGGGAGAATCATTGAAACGCCAAATGATTGTAGATTACGATACTGTTGAGGAAGAAGACAATAGAGTTGCATCTACTTTGGCACATGATGCTGAAAAGCTTACTCAATCTACTCTCCCTTCTATCCCTAACACTATTCCTTATCCCCAACGTTTCAAGAAAAAATTAGATGAACAATTTGTAAAATTTTTGGATTTGTTGAAAAATCTTCACAAAACTATTCTTTTTGCAGATGCCTTGGAGCAAATACCAAGTTATGTTAAATTCATGAAGGACATCTTAGCAAATAAGGGAAATTTTGGAGCATTTGAAACAGTCCATATGATTGAGGAGTGCAGTATCAGGCTCCAGAAGAAACTACCCTAGAAATTAAAGGACCTAGGGAGTTTTACTATTCCTTATACCATTGGTAGTTCACATTTTTGTAAAGCTTTGTGTGATTTAGGAGCTTCCATTAATCTAATGCCATATTATGTGCATGAAAAATATTACACAGGGAGGTGCAACCCACTACTATATCCTTGCATCTTGCAGACCGTTCTATTACTTATCTGTGAGGATAGTAGAGGATGTGTTAGTCATAGTTGATCGTTTTATCTTCCTTGCAGATTTCGTGGTGTTAGACATGGACGAGGATGATGAGATCCCTATAGTTCTAGGGCGACCTTTCCTCGCAATAGGACGAGCTTTAATAGATGTGCATCAAGGTAAGTTATCTCCTCGTGTCAACAGTAAGGAGGTAACTTTTGACATTAAAAACTCAATGAAGTATCCTGATGAGGTAAGTTTGTGCATGTCGATAGATATTCTTGATAATCTAACTTGTGAATTTCAAAAGTCTGTGTTAAATAAGGACCCCTTGGAGTTAGCTCTTAATGTTGAAAGCAGCATGGGCTCCAACAGCAAATGATCACATGAGCCTCGTCTAGCTAAAGACGTTAAAGAAAGTGCTTCTTGGGAGGCAACCCAAGTTTCTATCTCTTTCGTTGAGTTTTTTTTTTTTTTGCTATTTTCCCTGTCTAGTTTAGGTTGTTAGAGTTCCATTAGTCTCGTTCCCATTTGTGCAGGACCACGATAATTTAGGTACTCTCTTTGTCCTATCTATTGACCTCTCATGGTGCGTTCCTCCCAGTTATCAGGGAAGTATTGTTCACTCATTCTTTTCTCCATTGTTCTCTACATGCCTTAGTTTTATTACATTGAGGATAATGTTAGTTTTAAGTTTGGGGGTGGGCAGCACTTGGCAAATCCTGATTTCAAATAAATTGATTTAGATAATTATCTAATATGTAAGGGGTGACTATGATCTGTTGATGATGTACTTTGAATGTTTCTATTTCACAGTGTTTGTTCTCTAAATTTGAGTAAACTTTAAATTTTCATTTGAATTCCCTTGCATCTAGAGCACATAGTCTTTCTATTTAAGGTTTTGAAAGCTTAGAATTGATTTATATGCTTAGGCTTGTTTTGATCCTGAAAAATCTTAGGAACTAATTAGATGGTTGACCAAAGGAATAGAAAGTAAGAGTACACTTAGGAAATAGAGATGCTCCTCTTTCCCAATTAGCTGAGTAATCAGGGGCATTCATGACACCCATGTTTTCTACTGCATGAAAGGTTACGAAATGAGTACAAGTCTAAGTAAGTGATCTTTGCTCGTAGCTAGATACTTTCACCATAAAGTGTTAGTAAGCTAGAACGAAGGAAAAAGTGACGACAAAGACCTCCATAAACGAAAATAAAAATAAAATACAAAAGTTCTAATTTCAAGAGAATTCTAATTTCTTTAAGCACCTTATTGGCTTATTATTTTCCTAAATTGAGGAATACTTGATGATTAGAACTGGAGATATAGTAGGGTGATAAATAGTTATAAGTTGTATAAACCTTTTTTGGGCTTATAAAGACTAAAATAGGTTAGACTAGCACACACACACGTGAGGGATGATAGGTTTAAGTAATTTTTTTGCTCAACGAAAGTCATTGGTTAAATACATTCTTTCAGTGTGAGTTTAGTTAGAATTTGGAATTATTGAGGCTGGAGTCACCCACTTGCATGTTTTTGAATTCTCTAATGATTGTATTTTGCTCAGGCCTAGCAAAAGTTTAAGTTTGGGGGTATTTGATAGTGCACGAAAGTGTGCTATTACTTGGACTTAGACTAATGCTAGTTTATGGTTTTAAAATATGATATTGATGCTTTTTGTGTGTATTTTGTAGGTTTTAAACTAACAAAGCAAAACGAGCAAGAGGCAAGTATTAGGATGAAAAAGGAAGTAATTTGACTTCAATTGGAACTATCAAGTGAAGAAGAAAAGAGAATTGAAGCAGAGAACCCGAGGCCAAAGCGTCGAGACGCCATATGTGCAACCTCACAAGTTAGAATTTTTGTATGCATGGCGTCAAGACGCTATTTTATAGCATTGAGACGCTGAAAACACGCCCACCAGGCTCTTTCCGTCCGTAGAGTTGAGACGCTGCGTGTAGCATCTCAACGCTACCTCGATTTTCCTTCTTTACTATGCAAATTAGGGTACAACATCGAGGCGTTGTCCTGATTATTATAAAAATATCTCTTTGGCTGCAGATTAAGGGAGGTGTTTTGGAGAAATTTTACCCTAGTTTCGATTCACAATAATTATTGGGGACTTAGAAAGTACTTTTGAGAGCAAAGAAGGGATTCTGAGCTTGAGGTCGCAGGACATCTCGACAGGGACGAGGATGGGCACGCGTCCTAGAGTTTCTCTCTTTTTCATTCATACTTTGTTAATGTTTTTAGACTATTCCTTAGAGTTTAGATTTTATTCTAGTAAACTTTGCATAGTTGAACTCTGGGAACTTGTAATTGTTGAGACTTTGCTTAAATTTTGACTCTTATTACCATGCAATGTTATTCATATTTCTATGTCTGAGCTTGCGGCCAAAGTTTGGTTGTCTTTAATTTGAGTTTTAGCTTGGGAAAGTAGAACTTGAATTTTTAGTGTGGATGCATGACTAATAATTTATTATTGCATTAGAATGAATGATTTATTGTTAGAAGTTGTAAAAGATTCACTTGTTGGCATGCATAATTGAAGAGTTAGACTGGAAGGTTAAGGATTCAATTTAGCATGATTTTAATTGGGCTTGGAAAAGTCATTTAACCAATTTAGTGCTTCTGACTTATGATTGTTGCATGTATTTATGTTTCCTAATTTAAACCAAGTGACGCTTCACGACTAAAATATTACTTGCATTTAATTTCTCTAAAATTGTCTCCAATCTTGTAAATATATTTTTTTTATGTCATAATTTAATTCTATCTCAAGTTTCGACTCTCTAGATAAAATTGAGCATTAGTAACAATGGTATTTTGTGAAATTAAAGAATCCAGTCCTTGTGTTCCCCTGGCCATTATTACTATAAATTTTAGAGGTCTAAGTTTATAAATATATTTGATAGAGCCTTCGACAAGCTCTTTATCAATTATAACAACATACTATTACAGCAGTAGTATTACATATATTACATGATTCACCCCTCCTCCCCCCCCCCCCCCCCCCCCCCCAAAAAAAAAAAAACTTAAATAGGTAAATGTCCCCATTGACCAAGGATAGCACAAGAGCGATTTGCAAAACATCTAAGCTAGACTCTCCTAAGGAGATTCAGTGTACAAACTTAGGCGAGTTTGAGGCTTGGGTGTTTTATAAAGACAAAGAATCATGAAATTGTTTGTTCGCAAAGCATGTATACATAATGTTTCTAAGTATTAAATGAACTGAGCATACTCCAAATTTTCATCATTAAAGGGTATTCAACAAGAAAAAAAAACTCAAAGAAATTCGACAAGAAATGTGTTGTCAACTTGAACAAGTCAAAAGTATTCACAATTGTTTTTTTTTTTTTATTATTCATAGCAAATAACTAAGGAAAGCATAAAATAACCTAACTAAACCTTAAAGCACTAACAACAAATAACAAAAGCTGGAAAGATAAGTGATCAGTGTTACACGCAAGCGCACGCGATCGAAGTAATATAAAATGGTATGTGAGTACCAAGTATCGAATCCCAAGGGAACGGAGTAACAAAAATATTATAAGCAAAGTGTAAGGGAAATTGCAACTTGAAAATTAAAAATGCAAAAATAAGGTTGGGTTGGTGTGTTAGAAAAATTACATAATCAAGAAATTACAATATTGGAATAAGGAAAAATTGCAGAATCGAAAAATGGAAATAATGAAAATAACCAGAAATTGCATAATTGAATTGCAGAATCTAGAATTGGCAAGATTGGATAGCAAATTAGATAAGCTTAGTAAATGAAATTGCAAAAGGAATTTGGATAAAGGATGGGGCTCAAGAATGTCATTGAATTTGCATAATCAAGAAATTACAATATTGAAATAAAGAAAAATTGCAGAATTGAATTGCAGAATCGAAAAATGGCAATAATTGAAATAACCAGAAGTTGCAAAATTGAATTGCATAATCTAGAATTGGCAAGATTGGATAGAAAATTAGATAAGCTTAGTAAATGAAATTGCAAAAGGAATTTGGATAAAGGATGGGGCTCAAGAATGTCATTTCCCTAAGTTGTAATTGCAAACCAAAATTACAATTTCAACCTATTCTACACTTGTAAACCAAAATTGCTTCTCCCATTTACCTTGAATTTAGGTTTTAGGAGGCTAAGTGAGTGACTTATATGTCTATAGTCACTCTATCTTAGATAATTCGGCTCAACAATTTTATGGGCTTTGGAGTCCTTAATCCCTATGTCTAGGGTAAGGATTGGCTTATGTCTAAGCTCTTTTCGCCATCATTTGTGCGAAATCCGCTTATCACTAACCCTGTCGGTATTAGATCTAAGCTTGAGTTGCTACCCTAGTTGATCATTCTAGGATCTCAACGGAAACTTATTCAACACAAACAAAAATTGAGATGTAAGCTTGGTTTTTAGTTGGAATTTTGGCTACAATTACTTCTTGGGGAATTCACATCCTTGAACCCCCTAAGAAGTTTAGCTCAAATTGAAAGTAAAAATCTTACAACTAATTTTAGAATAAAAATTCATACTAGAAGAATATATTAAAATGCTAAATTCAACAAAGATTTAAAGGAATTAAAGGATTTTGCCATCCAAAATCGAATCAAACAAAACTGAAAACTAAACCATAAACTTCAGAAAAATAAACCCGCAAAATAACAATTGACGAAAAAACGTAACCAACATAATAACCATCATAACAGAGGAAAAACAGAAAACTTGAAGCAAAAATAGAATCATAGCAAAAACAGAACCTTCATAAAAATTGAAGCAAAAATAGAACTAATATAGCAGTAGCTCTTGGTGAAGAATAGAGGAAAAAAAAACTAGAAAACAGAGGAATAACTAGACAAAAACCCACAAAACAGAGGCTGGAATTAAACAGAAACTTAATGCAAAATGGAAATCGAATGAAGAATAAGACTATACTACCATCATCTCTTGGTAATACAAGAATAAATTCCATAAAAGTAAAGACAGAAAGCTGAAGCTTCTCGGCAAAACAGAGCAGAAAAACTAAAAAAAAATAGAGGAAGAAAACATGACAGAAACCCACGATGTAAAACTCCAAAAACGTCTCCAAAACGAATGCTTTGCTCCTCCTCTTCTTCCCCCTTTATAGGCCTTCACTAGGGTTAAAGAATGCCCAAATTTCGTGCTCAAATTCCCTTAATTCATGTGGTAATTAAGCTTTCCATATATGGGTTTTCAGCAGGAATTTTTGTTCTTCCTTGAATTCTTCTACTGTCCAGAATTGCAAAATCACGATTTTGCAATTTGATTTTGCAATTTCCATATTTCCTGCAAACAAGATTAATTTATTTAGAATTCTATCCCAAATGCCATCATTCTTATTTTCCTCTTATTTTAAAGCAATATTTCAACTATTTTCAATTGGACTTAAGTCAAAATAAGAATATTTTAAGCAATTGGGAGTTAAATCAGTCTTAATTCTAAGGCTTATCAATAAGTCAGAAAGAAACTCCCCTATATAGAAAAAAATGTATTGTTGCTACCATTACTTTCTTCAAGAATCTTGGAGTTTTGAAGAAGAATTTTTGGGAAGTCCAAAAAGTGGTCATTTGCCTTTGGATAGCATGGAAAGCTATTGTTTCATCCTTTTCTTTGACATACTCCTAATATGCCCTAGTTGGTTGAGTTTCTTGAATTTACAATTGCAACTTGCTTTCGCAATTGTGATTGTAATTCTTACTTATGCTCTTTGTTCTTATATTTTCCTTTGGCCTCGTATTTTTCTTCTTTTTCTTTTTTTTTTCTTCACCTAAAACTCAAAAGTAGAGCATTAAAACGTTCACACAATTTCTCCTAAGCCATAATTAACTTTTTGAAATTTTCAATAATATTTTAATTATGGAAAAGATTTTTCCTTGGTCTCTATAAATAGGACCCATGGGTTGAGCCATTAGGCATAACACACATCTCCTTAATAGAGAATTAGAGAATTCTCTCTAAACCTATTCCTTTCCAATCCCTTGTGGATTTTCTTTCAAGAGGCACCCACAAGCCTTGGTCCTGTGTTCGAGTCATAGCCAAGAAGACTTTGTGGAGGAGATAAAGACCTGCCAGAAATATCGCAATATTTACTTCAAGTAAGTTTGCTTAATCTTATTTTTTAGTTTAATTTAAATAAAATCAAAGACGATCAAATGCATCCGCTACGGAGTTTGTTCATTCCTTCATTTACCACTTTTAACTTTCGTTGAGGTAGGATTAAGCTTCGGAGCTTCATGGGTCTGGAACGAACAAAAAAACAGTAGCAAAATAAAAGGGAAACAACAGAATGATGGACTTGGGGGGTGAAGAAAAACTCGTCCCGTTTTTGATTCATTCTTCCTTCTTTTATAGGTGTCGGGGGCTAGGGTTTCCATCCTTCCTCTTCTACAACCTTGGGTTCACTTTTACAATTGAAATTAGGCTGGAAAAATCTTTCAAATCTCGCAAAATCTCCACAATTCTCGCAAATCTCGTGATTTTGCAACCTTCAGTTTTTTTCAAGAAATGCAATTGCATTTCAATTTTGGAATGCAATTTCATTTTTATAGTTGCTCCAAACCTACATAAAAATATCAAATTAGTATAATTTCCAACCTCTTTTCAACTTCTTTCCTCTTTTTCATTACTCCAACGAGCTTTTATGAATTTAACTGATAAACATTATTTTTAGCTTGCTCGTCATGCAACAAAACACAAAAAATTACAAGAACAACCTAGTTTAGGGTCAAATAATTATCATAAATTAGAATGATCACATTCTTTGAAATGTCACAATGACTCCAAAATTATAAAAGGCTACTCCCAAGTCAAGCTCCATGCAATTAGCTCACACATTCACATCGCGAATCCTACTAGGGAGTGGGGGCTAATGTTATAGGTAAAATTGGACCATGAGGAGGGGCTAGAAAAAGCATAAGGATTAAAAGCCAGATGGAGTATAGAGGCACAGTACATATTAGAATGGATTGAAATCGAGCGAGAACCAAACCTACAAGCTAGGAAGAGAAAGAACGGACTTGAGCAGAAGCCCAAATTCGCGGCAAGCCAAGGCCGACCATATAGGAAGACCCTCCTTTGGGCTATGTCTTCCTTCCCCTTGGTCATGGCAGCCCAGATCTAGCCCAATTTGGTTCTCTTTATCCTGATTGAACGAGGAAACCCATGAAAACCCTAAAGAGGAGGTATTTAAGTTCTCTTCCCCAAGAGAGAGAGGTAACTGGGTTCATTCTAGCCACCCTAAACACTCACAAAACCCTAATTCTCTTTAAAATCTTATTGACTTAAACATCGGAGTTTGTGTGGCCTACACCACACTGGTGTATAGATTTTTCTTGTCTAAGGCTGCGTTTTTCGCTCCAAATTACAAATCTACCCTTGTTGTCACATGGATGTCAGGTGCGTTCTCCTATCCAAAATTTGGAAACAGCAAAATCTATTGTAGAGAATTCATAAGAAAACAAGCACAATTTCCTAAAATCAAATTGTTATCAAACGGACCCTAAATGATTATTAAACAAAGCTTAACTAATTGAAACTCTCAATTGTACCTCTTATTACCTTTAAAAAAAAATTGTACCTCGTATTCAAATATAGAGTTTTAATTACACTTTCTATTAAGTATATGATCTAAATACTTGATGAAAAGGAAGTATATGATTTAAATATATGAAATTCGAAGTTCTAGAAGGGTAAAAATAAAGATGAACACACATAATTTCAGAGATATAAATTAAAAAAAGATACAAAAAAATTTATGACATCAAACTCAAGCATTTTTGGCCTCTTGTTTTGGGTTTGGATGGTTTTGGATTCCAAACCCAAAACCATGTTTGGTCCAATGTGTTCAAAATATTTGGTTTTGAAACACAACCCCATGGGTTACAATAGTGCAACTCCATGGGATTTGTGCCACGTTTTCTTCTTTCATTTTCCTTCTTCCATTTTCGGTAACCACTTCAACAACCACTCCAGTGACAACTCTAGTGATCACCGCCGACGACAACTCCGACGACCACACCGACGACCCGACCACCGCTGATGACTACCTCCAACGACCACTTAAGAGACCAGTTTGACGACCACCCCAACAACCTGACCACCCAAGCAACTCGTCCACCCCGACGATCTAACGACCCGACTTGCCTGCAACCACCGCCAACGATGACCCGACAACCCAACCACCCTAGTGACCCAACCACCCGACAACTACCACTGACGACCACCTCGACAACTCGACCACTTGACAATCACCGCCAATGAGCACCTAGTGATCACTCCAGCAACCCGACCACTCTGATTTCCACTTCGATAATCACCCCAAGGACCTGACCACCCAACCACCACCCTAGTGACCAAACCACCCAGCAACCACTACCACCGACCACCCCAGCAACCTGACCACCTGGAAACCACCGCCCGACAACCACCCAGTGACCACTCTAGCGACCATACCAGTGACCCAACCATCCAGCAACCTGATTACCTTGATGACCACTCTGGCGAACACCCCGCAACCACTCTAGCGACCTGGCCACCCAACAACCATTATCGACGACCACCCAACGTCCACTCCAGCAACCCGGCTACCCTGCAACCACTGCCGACAATTACCCCATGGACCCAACCACCCCCAGCAACTCGACCACCCCGATGATCCGACCACCTAGTTAATTTTTTAAAAGGTTAAAATTAAAATAAAAATGGCTACTAAACAAAATTTTTAATTTCTAAAAGAGAGTTCCAAAAATAGATTTTTGAATACTTTGTGAAATAGAGTTTTAAATTTCCTAATTTCTTAAATAGACTTCCTATTTTTTAATTTCTAAAATAAAGTTCCAAAAATAGGTTTTTGAATACTTTGTGAAATAGAGTTTTTAATCTCTAATTTCTTAAATAGACTTCCAATTTTTTAATTTCTAAAATAGAGTTCCAAAAATAGGTTTTTGAATACTTTGTGAAATAAAGTTTTAAATTCTCTAATTTCTTAAATAGACTTCCAATTTTTTATTTTCTAAAATAGAGTTTCAAAAATAGTTTTCTGAATATTTTGTGAAATAGAGTTTTAAATACTCTAATTTCTTAAATAGAATTCTAATTTTTTAATTTTTAAAATAGAGTTCAAAAAATAGGTTTTCGAATACTTTGTGCAATAGAGTTTTAAATTCCCTAATTTCTTAAATGGACTTCCAATTTTTTAATTTCTAAAATAGAGTTCCAAAAATAATTTCTAAATACTTTTTGAATAGAGTTTTAAATTCTCTAATTTCTTAAATAGACTTCCAATTTTTTAATTTCTAAAATAGAGTTCCAAAAATAGTTTCCTGAATACTTTTTGAAATAAAGTTTTAAATTCTCTAATTTCTTAAATAGACTTCCAATTTTTTAATTTCTAAAATAGAGTTCTAAAAGTAGGTTTTTGAATACTTTGTGAAATAAAGTTTTAAAATTTCTAATTTCTTAAATAGACTTCCAATTTTTTAATTTCTAAAATAGAGTGCTAAAAATAGTTTTCTCAATATTTTGTGAAATAGAGTTTTAAATTCTTTAATTTCTTAAATAGACTTCTAATTTTCTAATTTCTAAAATAGAGTTCCAAAAATAGGTTTTCGAATACTTTGTGCAATAGAGTTTTAAATTTCCTAATTTCTTAAATGGACTTCCAATTTTTTAATTTCTGAAATAGAGTTCTAAAAATAGTTTTTTAAATACTTTGTGAAATAGAATTTTAAATTCTTTAATTTCTTAAATACACTTTCGATTTTTTAATTTTTAAAATAGAGTTCTAAAAATAGTTTTATTAATATTTAACAAAAGTTATGGATCAACAAGACCGTGCAAACTGACAGTACATTAGATCCTCATGTACACACGTAAATCATGTAGCTGAAAGTAGTGTTGTCCGCAGACTCCGCACACTTTCCTTCTCTCTTTCTTAACATAGAAGAGATCATATCAGATTTCAAACCCTCCGTTTAATTTCTCTCTTTATTACAATCAGAAACCACATAGAACCTTTCAGCTCTCAAATGGCCACTCTCAGAAATCTCCCTGAAGAAGTGATGATCGAGATTCTGTCGAGGGTTCCGCCGGAGTCTCTGCTCCGATTCAAGTCCGTTTACAAATCCTGGTACACTATAATCAATGACCATAAATTCGTAACCACACATTTCTCAAATTCTCTTGAACACAAACATGCTCTTCTCAAGCGTCTTGTGACGAAGAACTCTGGGGAAAAGGAAAATATATTCTCCATCCTCAAATTTCCCCTGGCCCTAGATCGATCTGTGTCCGTTCTCGACGTCGATTTGCCATTCGATGAGGATTTTCAGTATTTCGAAATCCGCGGCCATTCTCACGGCTTAGTCTGTCTGACCGATCTTAGTAGGGATATTTTCCTCTGTAATCCGACGACCAGAGAGTTTCGTAAACTCCCACCGTCGATTCTTCTCCTCACTGAACCTCCCGATGAGCCCGACGGTTACAATTCGTGTACGAACGCCGTCGGATTTGGGTACGATTCGAAATCTAAGGATTTCAAAGTGGTTAGGGTTGTGGATTTTGTGGAAGGACCTGGATATTTTCATCCTCCGAGAGTGGAAATTTGCGATCTGTGCAAAGATAGATGGAGAGAAATTGAAAGTATGTTTGTGGCCATGTATTTTGGGCGCCTTCCTTTGAGATGTATCACGAAGGAACATATTACTGGTGGGCGGATACTGAAGGAGGGACTGAAATTATACAGTCTTTTGACATGAGCGAGGAGGTTTTCGGTCGAATTTCGGTACCGGAGAGTTTGGAGGAGCAGCGTGAGAAGTATAGAAGCATGGGAGTTTTGAATGGATCCATTGTTCTGTTTCATTATCCATGCACAGGGAATGAAAAAACCTTTGACATTTGGGGGATGGAGAAGGAGGAATCTGGTAGCGTTTCATGGTCAAAGCTATTGACAGTCGGCCCTATTTGTGGATTTGAGAAGCCATTGTTGTTTGTGAGCTCTGATGAACTTTTAATGGAGGCCAACGAAGGACAAGTGATTTTGTACAATATTAATACTCAACAGTTCAAAGAACTTCCAATAAAAGGGCATCCAGCGAGGTTCCAAGCTACTTTGTTTGTTAAGAGTTTGTTGTCTGTGGAAAGAGGGAATAATATCAGTTATGAATTTTAGTCTTTTGAGCTCGATTAAGTTTAGCCGTGAAGAAATGTCTGGTTTTAGTTTAGTTGAGATCCATCAAATCCTAATACGTGTTTGAAGTGATGTGATGTTTTAGCTGTTACACAAAATCTTGTCCTTGTTCCCCACCTCTCTGTTGACCGTTATGGTCATGGGTGTCATTTTTGATTGATGTGATCTATCAATCTTTGTTTGTTTACTCAAAAATCTGTTTGTACGTTATTTTACCTGCCTGGGTAAATTCAAAATTGATTTTACATAAATTAATAAATAATTAGTTTAGTTAAAATTCTCTGAGAATTACTTTTTTATCACTACACCAGCAATTTCAAATAGACTTTTTTTCCCCCAGTTCAACATTTCAAATATACTCTTTACTAAGTACTTTAAGAAACACAGGCTCTAAATAAGACCATTATTTGTTATTTATTTTTTATAGTTCTTCTTTTTGGTCTTAATTTTTGCTGCAATTGTGAGATACCAGTAAATCAAACAAAGATTGGAATTGTTGTTTTTAATAGAAGGAGGAGGTAGTTCAACTCTATAAGGATGCGAGTATGTGTAGAAAATCTATGGTCCAAAAAAAATAGTAGCGAGTCTGAGCATCCACTAGTACAAATTTGAGGTTTAATGACGGGCCATTGCCCGTCATTGTAGGGAAATGATGTCGGACAAGTGCCCGACATCTTTTCGCGTGTCATTGTAGGCTATGATGACAGGCGACTTTTAATGACGGGCAATACCCGTCATTAAAAGTTGTCTGTAATTGTAGCCGACAATGACAGACAACTTTTAATGTCAGTCAATGTCTGTCATTAAAAGTATGTCGATCATTAAAAGCCTGACCGTCATTAAATGTTTGTCATTGAAAGTTCGTCTGTCATTAAAAGTCCGTTATTAAATGTCAAAAATAGTAGTTTTTAATGATAGACAATGACCGTCACCATTTTGTCAATAATTTAATAAAAAAAATTGATTGCAAACGTGGCTAACAAACAATATTTCTCTCTCTCAACCTATGAACAAAATAAAATTTCAATAGTATTACATTTTTACACAAGTAACTCAACAAACTTAACTTTAATTAATAAAATATAAAATATGTAATACACTTCTCATATTGACCTCAAAAAAAAAAGAAAATACAATTTCTCTATACGTACAGACATAATACAAATATGACTCAACGTCCATCTACAAACTACATCTACCTTACAAGATAAGCAAAATTGCTAAACAAAATAAACACAAGACTCTAAAACCAATTAGCAATCAACAATCCCCATTATATTTGAAAGCCTGGAATGATAGTAGAGGAAAAAATCAACATCAACCACAATTACTGAATTCCATGCTATTATATATTCAACTCCATTGTGGATGAAATAAATCACATAATAAAATATTAGTAACAAATATAAGTTACTAATTTATACAAGTCCATTTTGAGTTTTTAACTAACAAGTGATCTGGGTTACAAAAAGGGTACGACTACAATACTACTAAAGAAAGCAATGAAAAGGTTGAAATAATATATGGAAACTAACATCACAAAATTACTCCTAATAGTCAAAAACTTATAAAAAAAAATTGTTTTTCAATTGAACTTACCAAGTAGAAATAGTATTTGGCAACATGGCAAGTCCTTTTCTAAAAGATCCAACAATTTGGCCTTAGAGAAATTGTAAGCATAAGAGTCGTCAGCTTCTAGCATAGCACTCCATATTTTAGCTTCCATCAAAGAATAACAAATACTAATCAATGAAGTCCACCCTTTAGATAAAAGATATCCAAACTTAACTTTAAAATGCCCAAATTCAACTAACTCAAAGCATCTAAGCATCTAAGATTAAAAAAAAATTACCCAGTAAGTATTTGCAATTAACACCTTCTTTAATCTGCCATGAAGTAAATATTAAACATATGCATTGTGAATGTTAGAATCCTCAATGCAAATAATCATTTAGTTTATGACATCCCTATTATTAAATTCATTAATAAGTCACTTTAGTTTAAACATAAAGAGAAACTGAATCTTTCAAGTAAAGGATGGTTTTGATTCATGATATGGATATGAAGGCTAGTAGCTCATCGTGGTTATATCAAGAATACAAAACTACTTGGTTAGTGAGAAATCTGAAGATTCAATACCTTAATTTTGTTGTCATTGGAGATGCTAACTAAATAACCTTCATTCTGTAGAAACTGTAAGAAGAAATGCACAATCAGTTTCAGTGCTGCTAAAATGGAAAAGAAATGAGTTTAAACTCAATTTTTTTTTATGAGAATCCTATAACTTGATTTTAAAAACTGCAAAAATTTTCCCTCACTTAGAAAATTGAAAAGTTGCCTCAAAATTCCTCTTAAAGGCCTTGCATTTGTTGAAAATTTACAGATAGGCCTTGCATTTGTTGAAAATTTACAGATAGGCCTTGCATTTGTTGAAAATTTACAGATGTACACGAGTCGTCTTCTCATTTCCAGTTTGGAAGAAAAAAATTTCAACCGATGTACCTTCGTCATCGAATAAAGAAGTCAATATCGTCAAGCAAACACATATGAAAATATCTTCCCTTCAAGTTTAAAATTCTTAAAAGGTAAGACAACACTAATTCTTTTTGAAAAAATGAAAGTACTGAGAAAGCTTAAAAGTTTAGAACTTCTACTGAGGGACATGATCAAATTGAACCACACATTGGAACCTAGAGAAACATTAGAAATATATACAACATCAATATCCTAACCAACCAAAAGTCAAAAAGACATATTTGTTCACGAATCTTATAAGAATTTTGTCAGCCAATATCAATTTTTGTTTGAGGTACATATCAATTTTTTGATTGAAGTACCTCAATTTTTTTAGCCAACAACAAATAAATTCCAGGGAAGAGTAAAAAACTCTCACTACAATCCATATTTTTCTTCTCATGTCCTTCAAAATTTCAAAAGAAAATGTCACAAATACAAGCCAATTTAACACAATCGAAAAGCAAGAAATTACCTGAGAAATTTGAGCGTTCCAACAAGGTATACATCACAAATGCCGCATCTGGCAAGCATGCTACAAACATTCATTATTTACAAGAATCGTTCTCTGCTCCAAGTTGATTTTCGAATCTTTGCAATGCAATTGAAAAGACAGTTTTCCTACCTCTTGATGTTTTGCTAGGAACCAATTTGACAGCCTTCATGAAAATAAAGTTGTCAAAATCCAAGGAATATAATATTTTTATGGTTTAAACCCTATCTTCATCTCTAAACTTTTAAGATTTGTTCTATTTTATTTCCTAAACTTTTAAAATGCCTATTTAATCTTTGAATTTGAACAAAACAATCATTTTGGTCCTTGCCACCAATCTGACCCACTCAATACCAACCTCAACCAACTCATATAGCATCAATATATGCAACGAAAGCATGATAATAAACCATTTAGACTTTAAAGTCATGTCATCCCTCTATTAAACAATTAATAGTATAATAACAACAATGGCTAAAATAATTATAGTTTAAAAGTTTGGAGACTAAATTAGAATAAACCTTAATGTTGAAAAACCAAGACACTCTTCTTTGTCCAATAACGAGAAAATGGTACCAAGCCTCTGGAAAGGTGTTACTATTCATAAAATTATCTTTATCCTATATTTCAATTCATGCCATTACTATAGAAAGCCTACGCCCACTCCCACTGGAGATAAATTTTTCCAACTCATTATTCTACAAATTACATTATTCAAGCATGCTACTTAGCATATCTCTAATTATAACAACTATGTATCTCCACATATAAAAAAGAGAGAAAGCAGAAGTATTGGGAACCCTACCGACTAAAGATACAAAAAAGAGTAGAAGTATTGGGAACCCTACCAACTAAAGATACAAAAAAGAGAGTGAGGAATATAGTTACCTCCTCGTGTATCTAGGTCATTTCACGAACTATAACACATCGCCTCCAAAACAGGTACAGAAACAAAAATATTCACCAAGTTGGCAATGAGAAAACCATCTACTAATAAAAGGCAAGTTTGCTCCTCCATTAAAGTAAGTTAATGTCAAAGAACAGCTCATCAATGTATAGAAAAATTGACCAATAAAAGAGTTGTCGAGGCTCTTAGTACTAGATGTGATAGAGAATCAACTGGAATGAATTGGAACAATGAAACAAATTGTTTGAACTATAGTAAAATAGCTTTAAAAATATAATTCACTACAGAAGACACTAAAATACCTTGAACATGTTAGGTGCCTTTATGAATTCAACAATTGCATGCACAGCTTCCTCCTTTGCTTCACTCAAGGTATAAGCATCTTCACCAGAGAAAGTGACAAAATATTTGGTAAGGAACTTGAAATAATCATCTACAGAAGTGCAATCAAAGAGAAGATGACAACAACAAATTCGTTTTTAATTATTGGTAAGAATAAACACATTGCTCATATCAAAAGAAAAAAAAAGTAAGAGGTAACAAATAGTGAAAGTAAAAACATAATAAGGAGCTAAATGACACTCATTTAGCAGCATAATTCATTATGTAGTGTCTCTTACTTTCTTTCAAAACATTAGAGATGGCGGGGAAAAGTTGTCTCTGCTCTACGATTATAATATTCCACCCTCTCAAGAAACTCTCAGAATTACATAACTGTGGCATAGTTTAATCTCAACCCTAGCTTCCAGCATTAGCTCAAACAACCTAATAGCCTCAACAGATGCTCAAAGTTTAAGAGAAAATACACGACATTTCGAAAAGAGTACATCATAGGCCATATAAAGCCTTTTGTCAAATGAATTACACCAGAAATAGGTTAGCAATAGGTCAAATTTAACCATATACTAACCAATAACAAGCTAAACAAATGCAACTAACAGAAGATGAGCTTGACAGAAAACACTCCTAATGAGCTTCTTTAACACAAACCAATTATTTTCAACGAACCCATCAATCATGAAGTCCAATTGAACCTAAATTTCTCCCATGCATTTCAAAACAAAATAGCTTTTCTTAGTTATTTCAAAAACAAAGAAAAATATTAGTAAATAAGCATGTTATTAAAAAAAATTACCAAAAGAAAAACAAAAAAAGTTATGCACAAAGCATAAAGCTACTTGTTTCTCACAAAACTTAAGAAAACAACATCACCTTTAACCGCTCGGATAGAAGATATCTTCGAAAAAATTGGAGGCAGTGTGCTAACCTAACAATTCTTTACCTAAATCACTCACAAAACTAACTTAAAAACATTATAAATGTAATTGTAATTAATCAAAGAAGCTCAGTGGAAGGAGAAGCCATTTAGTTTATAGGCTCACCGCATAAGTTGATTAAAAGTTATGGCCATTGCCCAAGACAAGTCCAAGTGTTTAACCTCATCATAGCTTCATCTTCAACTAAACCAATTATATGACATATAAAAAATGAATAAAAGAACGAATTGTCGATCACAAAACATAACAATACATTTCAACAAATCTACCCTATGTTAAAGTAAAGTAGGCTTTAGTGTGTGTAACAAGCAGATCATTGATAGTAAAATCTCACTGAAATCCTCTAAGATTATTTGAAATATCATCATAAGCTCATAAAATCAAACACACAATTCAAAAAACATCAAACAAGTCAAGAAACTGACGACACATCTCAACAAAATTCAAGAGAGTGCACAGAAAGGCAAGGGTATATTAATCAAATCCCGAGAATTGTACCCAGATAAGAAACTCTAGTCCATAAAAATTGCCTCATCACAACATTACAGCGCAAATAAAAAAGTGAAAAAGAAGATGAGAATCAAAGTTGAAAGGGGGAGAAAGAACAGAGCTTTAGAAACTATGCACATGCCAAAAAGTAAAAGATGCACCAAAACCTTCGGTAGTCCTCGTATGACAAAGAATATCAGTCAGAACCAAAATCAAAAGCTTTGGGGATGGAATTAGGGCCACCTGCTGAACCAGCCGCCATAGATTGCAGTGAGTAATCGAAAGAATGGGAGTGAAGGCTGAGATTTTTAGGATGTGTGTTTAGTGGTTTCGGATGTATTGAGATTAGCCAAAGTTTTCTCCTCTACTGCCCCTCAAATGCTGCTTCAAGGTTTTTCAATTGTCAACAGCCGGCGACGACGAGGTTTTGTGGCCAAACAATGATGATGAGCGCACAAGGAGTGACATCGCAGACACCTTCGAAAGAAAAGAGGGGTAGGTTAGTTTCTCATCTGACTGAATGTCAAAAGAGAAATGGCTCCCACTTGCAAGCAGAAGAAGATTTGGGTTGATTATAAGTGTTCTGTGAAGAGTGTTTTTGATTTAGGAGAAAATGATGCGCGAGAGAAAGATTGAAGGGATGAAAAATCGGTGAAAGAGAGATTGGAGGGCTGGAGAAAGTGAGAGAGAGATTGAGGGCTGGGAAAAATGTGTTGATCATTGAGAGATTGAATGATTGAGGGTTGTGCAAGAGAGACATTGGTGGAGGGCTGGAAAATATCGCACGGTGAGAGGAAGATCGAGGGTTTGAGTGACACACTTGAGAGGTTTTCAAATTTTTTTTATTAAGCACTTCTTTTTTTTTTTCAAATTGCCGCGCCTTCTTTTTTAATGACGGATGATATAATGTCGGAAGTTGACCGACATTATAGCTTTCATTTTTTTCCTTTTTTTTGGCTAGTTTTTTCTCCTGTCCATCATTATTTCTAAGCGCGAATTTTTGTAGACTATTATTAAAAATCAGTTTTGTTGTAGTGATCGTCAATCATCATTTAACTAGTTAGAACATGGGTTCTAGACCAAAGAGGTTAGAAGTTCAAATTCTTTCACCCTTATAGTTAAAACATGAATTCTCGATCAAAAAGGTTACAACTCTCCAATTCCTTGTGAATTTCTTTAAAGAGGCTCCCACAAGTCTTGGTCCTGTGTTCGAGTCATAACTAGGAAGATTTTATGGAAGAGATAAAGACTCATAAAAAATATCTTCATATTTACTCCAAGTAAGTTTGCTTAATCTTATATTTTTTAGTTTAATTTTAAATAAAATCAAATACGATTCAATGCTTCTGCTGCGAAGTGAAACGTTCATTGCTTCAATACCTTGAAATGTCATAATGACTCCAAAACTATAAAAGGCTACTCCTAAGTCAAGCTCCATGCAATTAGCTCACATATTCAAATCGTGAATCCTAACTAGGGAGTGGAGGCTAACGTTATGAGTAGAATTGGACCATGAGGAGGGGCTAGAAAAAGCACAAGAATTAAGGGCCAAATGGAGTAAAAAGGCACAATACATATTAGAATGAACTAAAACCGAGCGAGAACCAAACCAACAAGCTAGGAAGAGAAGGAACAGACTTGGGCGAAGCCCAAATCCGTGGCCAGTCGAGGTCAACCATATAGGAAGGCCCTCCTTTGGGTTGTGTCTTCCTTCCCCTTGGCCATGGCAACCAGATCTAGCCTGGTTTGGTCCTCTTTATCCCGATTCAACGAGAAAATCCAAGAAAACCCTAGAGAGGAGGTATTTAAGTTCTCTTCCCCAAGAGAGAGAGATAACTAGGTTCATTCTAGCCACCTTAAACACTCACAAAAACTCTAATTCTCTTTAAACTCTTATTGACTTAAACATCGGAGTCTGTGTGGCCTACACCACATTAGTGTATAGATTTTTCTTATCTTACAAGTTGCGGTCTTCCCTCCAAATTACAAATCTACCGTTGTTGTCACATGAAGGTCAGGTGCGTTCTCCTGTCCAAATTTGACAACAAGAAAATCTATTGTAGAGAATTCATGAGAAAACAAAGCACAATTTCGTAAAATCAAATTGTTATCAAACGAAACCTAAATGATTTTCAAACAAAGCTTAACTAATAAAAACTCAATGATACCTCTTATTACATTTTTAAAAAAAATTGTATCTCTTATTCAAATATAGAGTTTTAATTACACTTCTTATTAAGTATATGATTTAAATACATGATCAAAAGGAAGTTTATAATTTAAATATATGAAATTCGAAGTTTTAGAAGGGTAAAAATGAAGATGAACACACATAATTTCAGAGAAGAATTAAAAAAAGATACAAAAAACTCTCTGACATCAAACTCAAGCATTTAATTTTCTAGAAGAAAGTTTAAATTAAATTATCACTCAAGATTATTTAACAAAAGTTATGGAGCAACTGAGCAAGAAGACGGTGCCAACTGACAGCACATTACAACCTCCTGTACACGCGTAAATCATGAAGCTGAAAGTAGTATTGTCCGTACCCAATACTTTCCCTCTCTTACTTAACAGCGAAGAGATCATATCAGATTTCAAACCCTTCGTTTAATTTCTCTCTTTATTACGATCAGAAACCATAAAGAAACTTTCAGCTCTCAAATGGCCGCTCTCGGAAATCTCCCTGAAGAAGTGATGATCGAGATTCTGTCGAGGGTTCCGCCGGAGTCTCTGCTCCGATTCAAGTCCGTTCGCAAATCCTGGTACGCTCTAATCAATGACCATAAATTCGTAACCAAACATTTCTCAAATTCTCTTGAACACAAACATGCTCTTCTCAAGCGTCTTGTGACGAAGAACTCTGGGAAAAAGGAAAATATATTCTCCATCCTCAAATTTCCCATCGCCCTAGATCGATCTGCGTCCGTTCTCGATGTCGATTTGCCATTCGATGAGGTTTTTCAGTATTTCGAAATACGCGGCCATTCTCACGGCTTAGTCTGTCTGACCGATCTTCGGAGGGATATTTTCCTCTGTAATCCGACGACCAGAGAGTTTCGTAAACTCCCACCGTCGATTCTTCTCCTCACTGAACCTCCCGATGAGCCCGACGGTTACGATTCGTGTACGAACGCCGTCGGATTCGGGTACGATCCGAAATCTAGGGATTTCAAAGTGGTTAGGGTTGTGAATTTTGTGGAAGGACCTGGATATTTTCATCCTCCGAGAGTGGAAATTTACGATCTGAGCAAAGATAGATGGAGAGAAATTGAAAGTACTGTTTGTGGCCATGTATTTTGGGCGCCTTCCTTTGAGATGTATCACGAAGGAACATATTATTGGTGGGCTGATACTGAAGGAGGGACTGAAATTATACAGTCTTTTGACATGAGCGAGGAGGTTTTCGGCCGAATTTCGGTACCGGAGAGTTTGGAGGAGCAGCGTGAGAAGTATAGAAGCATGGGAGTTTTGAATGGATCCATTGTTCTGTTTCATTATCCATCCAGAGGAAATGAAAAAACCTTTGACATTTGGGGGATGGAGAAGGAGGAATCTGGTAGCGTTTCATGGCCAAAGCTATTGACAATCGGCCCTATTTGTGGAATTGAGAAGCCATTGTTGTTTGTGAGCTCTGATGAACTTTTAATGGAGGCCAACGAAGGACAAGTGATTTTGTACAATATTAAAACTCAACAGTTCAAAGAACTTCCAATAAAAGGGCATCCAGCGAGGTTCCAAGCTACTTTGTTTGTTAAGAGTTTGGTGTCTGTGAAAGGAGGGAATAATATCAGTTATGGATTTTAGTCTTTTGAGCTCGATTAAGTTTAGCTGTGGAGAGATGTCTGGTCTTGGTTTAGTTAAGATCTATCAAATCCTTGTATGTGTTTGAAGAGATGTGATGTTTTAGCTTGTGCACAAAATCTTGTACTTCCTTGTTCCCCACCTCCCTGTTGACTGTTATGGGCATGGGTGTAATTTTAGAAATAATGGAGGATAATAAAGCAAGTTACACTACCATAGGTTTTTAAATAATGGTTGGAAACGGTGCTCCGGGAAAAATTAATTGTAATACGAATGAAATTACTAAATTAGTGTTGGGTAGATTTTAATTTTAAATTTTAAATACCATGGTACAGTTTTGGTAAATTAGTTTAGTTAAAATTCTCTGATAATTACTTTTTTATACCTACACCAGCAATTTCGAATGGACATTTTTTTCCCGAGTTCAACCTTTCAAATATACTCTTTAATAAGTACTTTAAGAAACACAGGCTCTAAATAAGACCATTATTGGTTATTTCTTTTTTACAGCTCTTCTTTTTGGTCTTAATTTTTGCTGAAATTGTGAGATACCAGAAAATCAAACAAAGATTGGAATTGTTGTTTTTAATAGAAGACGGAGGAGGTAGTTCAACTCCATTAGGATGCCAGTCTGTGTAGAAAATCTATGGTCCAAACAAAATAGTAGTGAGTCTGAGCATCTTCAAGCATCATTTAACTAGTTAGAATATGGATTCTAGACCAAAGAAGTTAGAAGTTCAAATTCTGTGACCCTTATAGTTAAAGCATGAATTTTTTAAAAAAAAGGTTAGAAGTTCAACATGGATTCTAGACCAGAAGTTAAAAGTTCAAATTCTTTCACCCTTACAGTTAAAACATGACTTTAACCTTATAGTTAAAACATGACTTTAAAAAAAAAAAGGTTAGAAGTTCAAATTCTTTCACCCTTATAGTTAAAACATGAATTTTTAAAAAAAAAAGGTTAGAAGTTCAAATCATTCCACCAAAGAAGTTAGGATTTCAAATCCTTTCACTCATATATTTTACTCTTATACATTTTAGTGAACTAAAAAGAGTGAGATTGAATTTTTTTTTTTTTTTTTTTTTGATACAACAAAGCAAAAATTGAAATACTGAAGGAAAAAAATGCAAAAAACTAAATGTCCTCAACACGGCACGTCTAGACTGATGGAACATCAGATTGAGCCATCTCTTTGTTGCACTCAGGAAAAAAACGATCCCAAATTGCAACCTCTAATCTTTGCGATGCTTCAACTGTTAACAAGTGAGTAAGTTTATTGCCTTCCCTCTTCACATGATTAACGCTCAAATCAACAAAGCCTTCTGCCAGAGAAAAGAATTCTTGGGCGAAAATGGCTAATTCGGTGATGTCTTATTTTGAATTGTGTAAGATCAATACTGCCTCAAAAGAATCGGATTCAACCTGAATGGGTTGATTAGCAAAACTTCTCACATTCCGAATGCCCTCGCAAATGGCCATCATCTCAAGGATTTTCATCGGCCAAGATTCTTGGATAGGACAAAGACCCGCACGAATTAAGGATCCTTCTGCATTTCTCAAGCACCAGCCAACGCCATGTGAATATTTTAATTTTTGTAGGAATTTTCAACCTCCATAGGAGCCTCCAAAATCCAATACAATTGTCATTCGATGAGTTAAGAGGCTTGAAATTGAGTTGCAAATTTCATTCCAACTTGGTAAGCACTCTTAACTGTAAACCGTCCATTCTTGTTGTGATGCCAAATAATTTTGTCTGGTAAAAGTGTTGGACCTCTAGGAATATTAAGAATACGTTGGGCATCCTCAGAGTTAAATAAAGTGTTGATTTTTGCTACTTTCAATTACCATTTTCTTGAAGTAAATAAGCAACATTAAAATTGTGAGTTGAGGAAGGAATGCTACTGAGCCGAAAGTTAGTGGCTTCTGGAATCCAAGGATCCATATTAATATCCACTGATTTTCCATCTCCCACCCTCCAACATATTCCTTTAGCCAAAATTTCCCTACCCCACAGGATACTCCTCCAAGTGAAAGATGGATTATGACCAATTTTAGCTTTGAGAAAATCACAATTGTGGAAGTATCTACCTTTTAAAACTCTGGTTAGTAGACTATTTAGATTATCAAGAATTCTCTAACCTTGCTTGGCTAATAAAGCTTGATTGAACAACAATAAATCCCGAAACCCAAGTCTACCTTCCAACTTGTTCTTGCAAAGTTTTCCCCAGTTTTGTCAATGAATCTTCTTTCCATGATCATTTGAACCCCACTAATAATGAGCACAAGATTAACTGGAATCTTAAAGCAACTCATAGAATAAGTGGGTATTGCTTGACCCACTGCCTTATTTAAAATCTCTTTCTCTCCTGTAGAAATAAGATTCAATTGCCAACCTTGAAGAGTGAGACACACTCTATCTCTAATATGTTTAAAGATGGCCTGCTTGTTCCTTGAGCTTTGGGTCAAAGCCTATGTTCTTTCTACTTCAAGAACTTCCTCAATATTTGAACATTCAAAATCCCGCTACCCTTCATGAACCTCGATTTAGAATGATTTAATGATTGACCAGAAGCAGCTTCATAATCTAATAAAACCTGGCTAATAACCTCACCCTCTCGTCTGTCTGCCTTGAAGAAAATTAAGCTATCATCTACAAAGAATAAATGTGTAATGGATGGACAATGACGATTAATCTTCTATCCTGTTATATCACCTTTCTGTTTTCTTTCAACTAAAAGAGCTGAGAGACCTTCTGCACAGAGAATAAAAAGAAACGGTGACAAAGGGTCACCTTGGAGTAAGCCTCTGTAAGCACTATATGACCTGTAGCAATGCCATTCACAATTACTGAGAAGGTAGGTGTTTGAACGCTGTTCATAATTAAGGATATCCATTTAGTATCAAAGCCCATTTGATGCATCAACTCTTTCAAATAACCCCACTATACCCGGTCATATGTCTTGCTCATATCAAGTTTTAATGCAACATATTGACAATTTCTCCCTTGACTACGAGAGATTGCATGAAGGCACTCAAAGCCTATTAAAGCATTATTTGAAATAAGACGTCCAGGAAGAATGCACTTGAACGCACTTTGATTGAATTTTGATGATGGATGTATTCATAAAACTAAAAGGACTATCATCAATATTTTTAATATATTATATGGATATGCATACTTATTTATTGTCAGCCCATACTTATTTATTGTCAACCTAACCTAAGGCATCTAACCTAAGGCATGTGTATAGACCCTCGTTTATCCACTTGTGATGTAATATTAAAAATATTTATTTATTAATTTAAATAGTTTTTATGAAATGATTTAGTTTTCTGTAATTTCATTTTTAAGAATATCTATTGACATGAATATTTTTATAAATTGTTGGATGTGAATAATTGTCACCAAAGGAGAACAAATTTCGTTGAATATAATTCAAAATTATTCTTTCAGATTACTAATTAGCTGCAGGCACGTGGCAAACATGAGTATAATTAATTGGTTAAAACATTTTTAATTTTTTTTAAGAGGCCTTAAATTTGAATCTCCACTATGTAACGTGATATTGTAAAACAATGTGCTCAGAACATATAGCGAAGGTAGCTAAGTGAGTGTGACACTTTGTTTTCATCAAGCATCTACATCCATCTGTCCATGAAAGTTTGGATATATATTCTTAGATTGACTTAGCACGACACAACCAAGCAGGGTAATCCACCTTTTCAAGCTTTTTCCTCCGAATGGGACATCAAGGTTTAGAAACTACACCTCTCTGAAATAAAATACCTCAGATAGGAATAAAATTATGGATAATTTTTCACTCAAGCATTTTGATTATTAGTGGAATTGAGTTTTCACAATTTCTTCCACCAATAGTTATTGATTGGTATTGTTTCCATTGTTTTTAGTACAATAATGATAAAAGAAAATAATAGTTGTCTTTTATCTCTCAAACTATACTTGGATTGACCTTCCTTTAAAGTACTGCTATCATTGAACTGTCGGTATATGAATAATTTGTAGCTACTTTTGACACAACTGGCCTTTAATATAATTATAAGAGATGAAGAAAGTTACAAAAATTAGAATTAATTTTAAGAAACTAGTTTGAAACTATGTGCGTTGCACGTGCTTCGTAAAGTTTAAAATATAAATTAGTTAAAAGATTGAAACACATATTTTTACCCGCTATGATTCATACGTGAGTTTATAATTATTGTAAAGTTTAAAATATAATTTAGTTAAAAACATTGAAATGCATATTTTTACTAGCTATGATTCATACGTAAGTTTTATAATTATTATAAGAGTTGATGTTATGCATATTGTTATGGGTGAAACTAAACTTGAAAGGAAAGTAGGTTGCAAGGGAGTCTCGAAAAGTACAGTCCCAAAGAAAGCCAAGGCTCAGCACTAAAGTTGAGCCCTGACCAACCAAGCTGAAGCTGAGGTTGAGCCCGACATAGCCTTTTGTGGCCCAAAGCCTAGTCTAGGCTGTTAGAGACAACGACCCTCAACATATCTCCACAATTGTATGATATTGTCCACTTTGGGCACAAGCCCTCATGGCTTTGCTTTTGGTTCTCCCAAAAGGCCTCATCCCAATGGAGATAGTGTCCCTCACTTATAAACCCATGATCTTCCCCTTATCTAGCCAATGTGGGACTTTGGTTGCACTCCCAACAATCCCAACAATCCTCCCCTCAAACAAAGTACCACCTTAAGCCTCCCCTTAAATAGTCATCCCTCCGAATTACACTCGAGCAAATTACTGACAACTCCTCATTGGAGTATACTGTGGTGTCAATTCCTCACTGGAGTACACCGCGCTGTCAACTCCTCACTAGAGCACACCGCATCTGAATGCTCTACCACGGATTCACTATGACTATTCCTTTGAGGCTCGCCTTCTTTGTTTGATACTCGAGGATTCTACCGACATTGCTAAGTCAAGGGGCCTGGCTCTGATACCACTTGTTAGGGACAACGACTCTCAACATATCTCCACAATGGTATGATATTGTCCACTTTGGGCATAAGCTCTCATGGCTTTGCTTTTGGTTCTCCCAAAAGGCCTCATCCTAATGGAGATAGTGTCCCTCACTTATAAACCCATGATCTTCCCCTTATCTAGCCAATGTGGGACTTTGGTTGCACTCCCAACAATCCCAACAAAGGCTTGGCTAGTTAAGCCTTGGCCAACTAGGGCAAGGCCGAGACCTACTATGCTTTTTCATGGTTCAAAGCCCAGCACTACAAGATTTTTGCTCTTTCCCAATGCAAAAACGCGTCGGGATAAGTAGGAAAAGCGTCGGGAGAAAATATCCTGACAAAACAACTACGTCGGATAACTTCATTGCGAAAACCTTGTCAGGAGAAGTTTTTCCAACGTTATGATTCTTGCGTTGGGAAAAATGGCGAAATCACCCAACACAATTGTGTCGGGAAAAGTAACTACTATCCCAACGCACGTTGCGTCGGTATAAATATAAATCACGTGACGCATTCGCGTCGGGTGATTTCTCCATTCGTCCCGAAGCAATTTGCGTCGAGACAACTAAATTCCTAGTTTATAATTATCTAAATTTCAATTTTTTAATCAAAACCTGTAATTTAAATTTCTGTAATCACCTGATAATTTATTTTACATAAATACTAAAAATTATATAATTTTAACACAAAAATGAATATAATAAAAGTTAATATATATATATTTAAAATGTATCATTCTTACAAAATGAACATTGACTAAGCTAGAGTCTCCAAAGTTATGTCAAAATACAACAAAAAACCTATCTCCAAGGTTATATCAAAATACAACAAAAAGAAGAAAACTTAATCTAAAAGGCTTCTGTTCTTGTCTTATTTGCTTCTCCAAAGTCAGCTTTCAAAATTACATACCTATAGACCTGAAAGAAAAAATAAATAATATTAAAAAGTTTAAACATAAACAATAAATAAATAAAAGAAGCGTTGAAATGCACAATAGTTTTACAAAAAAATCATAAGTGCCAAAATGAATTTGAACATTCTCTATACAAGCCTATCATATGTATAACCCACCCCGTCGAAACTATACAAGTGTGTTAAAGGTGCCTGCGTACCCTCTGAGGCAAAAACGCAACTCAAAACGAACTTAACACATCTACCCCACTTCTCAGAACTTTGAAAGTGTCTACAAAGTGCCTAAGTGGCCTACAAGTGTCCAAAAAGTGCTTAAGTGGCCTACAAGTGTCCAAAAAGTGCTTAAGTGGCTTACAAGTGTCTAAAAAGTGTCTAAGTGTCACATGCAGACCAAAATGAACTTAAATGTTCCCTAGACGAGCCTAACGCGCGTAACTCGCTATTCAAACCTACATAAGTGTCTTAGAGGTGTCTACATGCCCTCTGAGGCCAAAACCCAACTCAAAACGACCTTAACACATCTACCCCGCTTCTCGAAACCTTGAAAGTGTCCAAAAAGTGCCTAAGTGCCCTACACATGTCCAAAAAGTGCTTAAGTGGCTTACAAGTGTCTAAGTGTCACATGAAGACTAAAATAAACTTGCACATTTTCTATACAAGCCCAATGCGTGTAACCCATCGTGTCAAAACTACGCAAGTATGTTAAGTGCCTATGTACCCTCTGAGGCCACAACTCAAAACGAGCTTAACATGTCTACCCCGCTTCTCGAAACCTTGAAGGGTCCAAAAAGTGCCTAAGTGGCCTACAAGTGTCCAAAAAGTGCTTAAAGTGGCTTGCAAGTGTCTAAGTATCCTATGCAGATCAAAATGAACTTGAATGTTCCCTAGACGAGCCTAATGCACGTAACTCACCCACTCGAACCTACTCAAGTGTCTTAGGGGTGCCTACATGCCCACTTCTTGAAACCTTGAAAGTGTCCAAAAAATGCCTAAGTGACCTACAAATGTCCAAAACCTACAAAATAGCCCGAAACTCCCTAAAAATGTCTAAGTATCTTTTAATTTGAATTCCAAAGTGCACTTCTATGCACCCAAAGATTGGCTAATGCATCCCACCCCTTCTAAACCTACATGCATGAAGTGGCTACCATAACTGCAGGATAGCCACACATAAAACAACATAATGAATTTTATAAATTCGCTACATGCATGAATTGGCTACCATAACTGCAGGATAGCCACATGACAACACATAATTAATTTTAATTCTAAAACATACATAGTTGTTTGAAGGTCTATCCTCTCCCTGTCGTCGGCCCAACAAATTCTGGATGTCAGCCCAGCTACCCTCTCACAATGATAGTTGAGTTGCTAATGCATCATTTGTTGCTTGCATTTGTACCATCTGACCTACCATCTTTTCAACCTTCTTTTCCAACTCTTTTTCATACTGTGAGGAAGATGTCACATCTGATGATGAGCTAGTTTTTGGGTCCCAACCAAGGCTTTTTATGTGGCCTGATCGATGACCCAAAAACTTTTTACAAATCTCTACATCAGACATCGGTTCAGAACCTTCATGAGATGATGCTTCTTTAAGTTTGTGCATTTCCAACTACATGAAAGATACAATGAGGTTAAATATAGTACGAAACACATAAATTTACACAAGTATGATGGAATAAAACTTACATATGCATTTTTAGCGTTATCATTCACCCACCCATCCTTTATAGAAAAATGACTTTGGTGGAACAAAACCACCTGATCAATGTCATGACTCTATTTTATTTTCTGTATATGCAAAACACAAACTATATTAGTCATAATAATGATATACGATATAAAATAATAATTAGGTTGCACTTTACCAGTTCGTTTTGCAGTTGGACGATTGACTTCTTCTCAGCTTTGTGGTTGTAAGGGAGATTCGTTCGACTCTTTTTGTTCGTCTCCGTTTTTTTTCTAAAACAATTTTTGATTAATACAAGTAATCCATGTAGAACTATAAGATCAACCAAGAAAACATACCTTCCATTCAGGAGTCTCCCATCTATCGCATAGAAGATTCCAATCTTCTAGATTCGTTATCCTATCAGGCAGATTTGCATGAGCTTCATAGGGCCCTCGAACTCACAATACTCCTGATACAACTCTGCTCTATATTCTTTGAAAGTGTTTTGCATTTGTCGTTCCAAGTATTTCCTCACAATCATCTTTGACATGTCAAAGTCAAAAAATGTCTGTATAGTCAATGATAAATGTGTAAGCCAAAATTGACGTTTCAAATAGCACACAAATGCTAAAGAAAACATAAACTTACCGACAATCGATCAATTATATTATTTCAAACTTCTTTTGGTACGAACTTCCAAGATGCACAATGCAATGGAACTGTGGCCCGTATGATAGTACAAATAGTGCCACTCAACTTCGTGGTAGCGGCACATACTGGTTTTCCCACCTTGTCGTCAATTTCAATCCTAATCCTCCCGTGAGCGTTCATATATCGGTCCAAGTCTATGTTACGACTAAACCCTCTTGCTCGCCTTCCTTTTCCTTGTGTTCTTGTGTGTGATCTGGATCCTGCAAAAAAGATAAATTTTATTAATGAGATATGAAAATAACATTTATAAATAGACGTTTGTATGATATAATTATTACTAGATGCCCTAGTGACGACCTCGAGTCTTGGAGGATTAGCCTCATGAACTTCATCAAGTGCCTCATGTTGTTGCTCGGAACGTACCATGACTCTAGAATCTCAAAAAAAATGAAAATATTAATCTCAATCTATATGAAGCATTCAATTATAGAATCAATGTTTGAAATACATAAGTTATACACTTATTCACTATTCTGGTCATTGGAATCTAAATATTGAAGTGAACTCGAACTCTATTCAGTAGATGCTTCTACATCTTCAGGTTTGTCGTTTATAAAATCGTCATCATTTGGGAATGGTACACTCCTATTCAACTATTTTTGAATCACTTGATGTTCGACAACACTAGGGTTAACATCGTCTTTGCATAATGTGACATCTTGGATAGATTCATTGACCTCAATCGGACTAGATACTTGTAACAACTCCAAAGTGTCATTTTTTAGGTCTTCAGCTTTTAGAACGTCCCATATGTGTTTATTTTGGACAATTTGTACAACTTTCCAATTATTACCAAGTGTAGGGTCGTTAATATAGAAAATTTGCTTAGCTTGAGTAGCAAAGATGTATGGGTCATCTGTATACCAAAAATGGGATGTGTTGATTGACTTAAATCCTACATCCATGTATATTTTGTTCTTTTTAGTATCCGTGTCAAACCATTTACATTTCAAAAGAAGTGCATGTCTTCTCTTGGTATATTCCAAATCCAAAACCTCATGCAATACACCATAGTAATTCATTTCTTCTTGTTTGGTTTCTCAGGGCACTAAGATTCCACTATTCTGAGTCGTGCGACGATTGTTAAACTCTATACAATGAAAATGTACTCCATTGACAAAGCAACCACTATAAGTGCGGACTTGATTACTAGGCCCCAACGCTATAGAGTATAGATCATCAGTTCCTTCTCCTCTTTCACATAATGAGTACATCTGTTTATGTTGTATAAGTTAACATAACTTAGAGTTCATTATTGAACATCAAAGTTAAAACGTGAGAACAACACTTACATGTGCCCTAAACCAATCAAGAAATTGTGATTGGTGTCGTCTAAATAAATCTGATGCACTATCTGCTCTAGTACAGATCAATCTCAAATGTTTCCTATTTAGTAAAAGTATCAAACAAAAGGAAAAGAGATTTGATCTTAGACATATATACTTCAAACTTGAAAACAAAGTATATGAACTTATTTTGTTGCAAAAAACGTACCTATGATAAGACTCTATCTCAGAACAGTTGTTCAATATATACCAATGCACCATTCGTTTCTCATTTTCAGATAACGTCGTCACAACCAAACCACCCAATGGTCATGCTCTCTGTCTAAACACTTCAAAATCTCCACAAATCTCGCGATCGGGAATTGAGTCATCATTACGTGGATCCTTATTGAACCTTGTTTCTATTCCAGTTAGATACATGGTGCAGAAAGTCAAACATTCATTCATGACAAATGCTTCTGCTATGGAACCCTTAGGACGAGCTTTGTTTCATACGTATTGTTTCAAGGTTCGTAAGCTTCTCTCGATAGGGTACATCCAACTCTAGCTAACTGGATCAACGATCTTCATTTCATATGGCAAGTGAACTGCAAAATGCACCATTACATCAAAAAATGTCGGTGGGAAGATTTTTTCAAACTTACAAAGTATGAGTACAATATCTACTTCCAATCGGTTTAAGTCACTAATTCGTATTGTCTTTGCTCATAGATCACGGAAGAAATTACATAACTCAACAACAATAGCTGTACACACATCCTTTTGTAAGTATGCTCGGACAACAATAGGAATAAGTTGTTGGAGCAGAATATGAGAGTCATGAGTTTTCAAACCCCACAATTTTTCATCACTGACACTCACACATCGTGATATGTTTGAGACGAACTCGTCAGGAAATTTAACAAATTTCAAGAACTTACAAAAATCTACCCTCTCATTTGCAGTCAATGTATAAGCAGCATGTGGTTTTACAACTTTACTTCCTTGCTTTTGCAAGTGTAAGTACTTTCGCATATTCAAATCTTCAAGATCCAAATGGGCCTTTTTCGTATCTTTTGTTTTCCCCTCAATGTTCAACAAAGTCCCAAGCAAGCTATCACATATATATTTTTCAATATGCATGACATCTAACTTATGTCTCAACAGAAGTTTAGACTAGTAGGGAAGTTCAAAGAATATACTCTTTTTTGTCCAATTACTAGTACGCTTCATTTTCTTATCTTGTTTGGATTTATGCTTACTTAACACTGGAAAGTTTAGCACGTTTACTTATTGTAGAATATCATCTCCATTCATTACAACCGGTGGAGGTCTATGCTCCAATTTTTCATCATGTTGTTTACTCCTACGCCAATTGTGATTATCCGGAAGATAACGTCGATGTCCCATGAAAGATATTTTTCCTCTTATCTTAAATGATGATGTAGGTTCGGGAGGGGGTGTGACAGTCAGGATTAGTTCAAACATCTGTCGACACCACTTAAACGTCTCCTGATGCATATTGTGTTGGGAAAAACAATCTATCTCGACGAATTAGGTTACGTCGCGAAAAACCTCGTCGGAATATCTAAAAATTCTTGTAGTGCAGTATGGGCTTGGTGTTGATTCAAAACATGTGCTCATTCAAATTAATTGCAGCTCACAACAAGGTGTGTGCAAAGTGGACACAGTTAATGCAACATGTGATAAGGAAGAAGATCATCTCTACAGGGATTAGCACAAGATTTCCACAAATTCAAGCTCAAATGATGTGAATCAAAGGTGACCATACAAATAACTTAGAATGCATATACAATGTAGAAGTAGTAAAATTTAAACAAAAGATGACTGATAATTGTAAAGAAAAACATGTTTGGATTAGGGATATTTATACTTTTCTATTATAAAAATGTTGTTACAAAATTAATGCTCTCTTAGGGCCCATTTGGTTGAGGGTTTTTATGTGTGGGAATGGGCTTGGGCTTTTAAAATATATGTTTGTTTCAAGGTTTTAAATTAAATACCTGGGAAAAGTCTTTTCCCAGGCATTCTTTAATAAGTCTCTCCAAGGGTTTTCTAAACCCATTCAAAATCGTGGGTTTCTCCAAGGGTTTTCTTCTCCAGCCTCTAGGTATGTTATGTTCTTTCTCTTCATCTTCTTCCTTTTTTTTTCCTGTATTTTTCATTT
Organism: Trichosanthes truncata; assembly: GCA_033996785.1. Classification (NCBI taxonomy): domain Eukaryota; kingdom Viridiplantae; phylum Streptophyta; class Magnoliopsida; order Cucurbitales; family Cucurbitaceae; genus Trichosanthes; species Trichosanthes truncata. The sequence goes on along the minus strand of MU867261.1, from coordinate 13,282,265 downwards.
CTGTCTTCTTTTTTTCAACTTTCCTTTACTTTCTTCTTCTTCTATTTTTCTTTTCATTTCATTCTAGGTATTTTTCGTTTTTTTAACATAATTTTTTTTCTTGTTCTTTCTCTTCATCGTCTTTTTTTTCTCTGTATTTTTCTTCTCTTGTTTTTTCAACTCTCCTTTCCTTTCTTCTTCTTCTATTTTTCATTTCATTTTATTATAGGTATGTTTCGTTTTCTTTTTTCTTTTTTTAACATGATTTTTTTTCTTGTTCTCCTTTTTTACTTGTGCTTTTAATCTAATCCTTTTTTTGTTTTTAATTTTCTGGATTTGGGTTTTTAGTCATTGTTCTTCTTGATTTCCATTTTGATTTTGTATTTGTTTTTTGTATTTGTTCTTGCTTTGTGATTTAGATCTGAATCTATGATTACGTTTATGCAAATTTTATGATTTAGATCTGAATCTTTTGATTTTGTGATTTAGAACTGAATCTTTGCATTTGTTCTTTTTGTATTTGTTCATTTATCTAATTTTATGCAAAGAGTGTTGATTTTCAATAGGCATTCTTCTTCAAGGATTTTGTTGGTAATCTTGCTGGATCTTTGTTTGTCCAATGTGAAGCTTTCGAATCAATAAACTCTAATACTCCTGTCATATTTTTTCGGATCATGTCATGTTCATTGGTGTTTAGCATAATGTAGCCGAAGATTTTCGACACATTCCGACTCTATTTTGCAGATTCTTTCATACACAATTTTTGTTGACTCGTTGTCCATTTGAAATCCGTGGTAAAAACAAACCAACAAGAACAAAAGATTTTGAAATTTGACAAATTTAAGAAATAAGAAACAGAGATAGTGGAGGAATTTGTTTAAAATTGAAAAAATTGGAAAACAAGAATGAATGATGTTCTTTTCTCTCTGTGTTTGTTTATATTTATCTTCTTCACACTTAAAACGACACCATTCTTATAAAAAGGAAAATATGACAGAAGGATTGGCTTTTATTGATTCGAACTAATTGGTGTCATATTTTTATAGGACAAAAATAAGTGGGGGTATATATGGGAGAATATAAGAAGATGTGGGAGACCAAGAAGAGTGGGGGACAATGGAGATTGGGAATATATATAAGAAAGTGGGGAAAGTTGGTAGAGATTTTCTAAATTCATTTAACAAAGAAAAATATAGATAAATGATATTTGATTCCTTGGCTATTGGGAGTTGCTTAGAATTCATGGGTTGGTCTTTTTTTTTTCTTTTTTTTTTTAATGTATTTTTCATTTTCATTCTTCTGTTTTTTCAACTCTCCTTTCTTTTTTTTTTTCTTTTCTTGTTTTTTCTATTTGTTCCTTCTTGTTTGGTTTGTTTGTTTGTTGTTCCATTTAAAACTTGTGTGCAATAATATTCTCGATGTAGTATAATTATAATATTATATCACCTAATTATAGATGTGATTTTGAAAATGTTGTTTGTTATGCAGATATGACTCACATATCTTCAGCAACTGAACAATAAATTCTTGTTATCTTGTTGTCCTATTTAGAGATGCTAAAACAAATGATGAAAACATATTTCCTATTGGTAGTAATGCTTATGTATAAAGGACAAACACATAGAAGACTTATGGGTGGAAGTTCTTTCTATAGACATCGAATTAGACAAGTAAATTTTTTTCGTCTAATACATGAGAGTGATTTAGCATGTTTTGAGACTACACGTATGAATAGGAGATGCTTTACTATATTATGTCACTTGCTTAAAACAACTGGAAAATTAAGAGGCACAACAAATGTAGAAGTTGAGGAGATGGTTGCAATATTTTTACATATCATTGCACATGATGTCAAAAATAGAGTTATACGTCGACACTTTGCACGTTCAGGAGAAACAGTTAGTAGGCATTTTAATACAGTTCTTAACTCTGTGTTACGGTTACGTGAGTTATTACTTAAACAACCTGAGCCAATTTCTGCCAACTGCTTGGACGAAAAGTGGAAGTGGTCTAAGGTAAATTTTTATGTAGTTTTAATCATATTTAAATATTAATACATGGTTTATATTGGATGTGACCGTAATTACTTTGAGTTTTCTTTGTATTTAGAATTGTCTAGGTGTATTAGATGGAACCTACATTAAAGTCAACGTAGGTATTCTTGATAGACCTAGGTATCGAACAAGGAAGAATGAAATTGCTACCAATGTGTTAGGAGTTTGTTCTCAAGATATGCAATTCATCTATGTTTTACCTGGATGGGAAGGTTCAGCTTCTGACTCAAGAGTTTTACGTGATGCTATATCTAGAAGGAATGGATTAAAGATTCCAAAAGGTAACACATGTATAATAATTGGTAGTTATATAGTTTAGGTCGGACTTTATAAATAAATTTGGATTAGAAAAAGGCTTTATGTACATTCTCAAGTATTCAGTTGGTTTATTTAGGTTGTTACTACCTATGTGATGCTGGCTATACAAATGGTGAAGGATTTTTGGCACCTTACAGAGGACAGCGATATCATTTAAATGATTGGATGCAAGGATACCAACCAAGAACTCCAGCTGAATTTTTTAATATGAAGCATTCTTCAGCAAGAAATGTAATAGAACGAGCATTTGGACTATTAAAAGGTCGATGGGCTATTCTTCGAGGAAAAACTTATTATCCAGTAAAAGTTCAATGTCGAATGATCCCAGCTTGTTGTCTCATTCATAATCTTATAAGAAGAGAAATGCCTGTAGATCCTTTAGAAGAAGAAGTTGGAGACACTCATTCAAGTACTTTTGATATGGACAATGATCGAATAACACATGTTGAAAGTTCAAATGAATGGACAAATTGGAGAGATAATTTAGCAATTGAAATGTTTGAGGAGTGGAGAGGCATTAGACATTAGTATTGTTATTATTTAGGGATGGGTTTTACTGATGATGTAAACAAGTAGCTGAACGAGAATCTACCAGAGAGGAACGTCGAAATTCATTAGTAAGTGAAATTAGAAAGGTGGATGGATTGAGTGTACGACAGAGAGTTCAAGCCAGTAAAATTATCACCAAAGATCAATCCCAGATTGATTACTTCTTCAATCTTCCAGCTGATGAAAGGTACAAATTTCTGATGGAGGTTCTGTAAGAGAACACTGATCTTTAGTTTGTGTGAATAATGTTGACCCTTTTATGTAATAGGAGGTTTTATAACATGGTATGTATGGGCATTTATATTTTTTGTGCCCTTATTAGATGATGTAAGATTCTTATTTTGAGCTAGCATGTCATTGACATGCTATGGATGGATGATGTAACATTCATATTTTTGTGCCATGATTAAATATCCTCATTTCGAATTAGCATGTCACTATATCTTGTATTTGTATGGTCTACTAAGAACATGGAACTATGAGGAAAATGATTGATTGTATTTGATTTTTGAAATATAACATTTATCATTAATCTTTCAATTTGATTATTGTACTAATTAATTACAATTAGTATATTATTTATAATAAATTTAATAATGAATGAAAATTAAATCAAAATCTAGCTACTTAAAATTATTTTAATAATTTGACTTAATAAAAATAAATTAACAAATGTAATAAAATTGTTGAAAGAAATTGCAAGAACCAAATAGAAATATTTTTTATTTATATGCAATTCTGATAGCATTCCTACGCGACACCAAACACAGACATTATTTATTCTCATGAAAATCTGATAGCATTCCCATGCATAACCAAACACAGTTATCTTTGATTCCCAGGCATCTGATTCCCAGGCATCATATTCCCAGGCATCTTAAACTAAACCTCAAACCAAACGCACCCTTAAATCACTCACTTAACTCATGGATTCTTCCCATAACTCCTAAATTATTACCTCAAACTTCCATTAAAAGTATGCAAATTTATTTTCAACGAACAATGTATTAGCTGAGTTTTATCCCTAACCCAACTCACTTAGTTGAGAACAAAGTCCTTAAATAGTTCTAATGTAGTTTTAAAAAATCAGTTACTTAAATTTTTTCCAGAACAAAGAGTAAACAACAAGAGACGTAGTTGGCCAAACTAATTACACAAAAAACAATGAAAGCACTATAAACCAACTTGAAATTTCATTAACAAAAATGCATCAATACAATAGGTTAGTAAATAACACTTAATCCTCACCTAAGGATGTTTAACTCATACTAACAGTTGGAAAACAACAAATTACAAAAGAAAATTCCCTAAAACAATAAATGAAGCTCACTGTGCAATTATACAAAGAAGAAAATTAAAAGGAAACTAAGAAGAAATCATTAGAGGACACCTTCAGTATCTCTAACGTTCTATCGATTTTTCTCCTCCAAAATTCCACACACTCACCAAAAATGATTAGCTGAAACTTATAATCACCCCCATTCACTATAAGAAAGTTTGGTTCTACCGACGTCCCTTCATGGCGTCGGGAGAACAAAGTCTATCCCGACACCGTTTTAATGGCATTTAAACGACTCGACCTCTTAGATTGGATTTCTGAGGATCGCTGCTACATGCATGCAATACATGGACTTTTGAAAATAAAGCAGAAGCTCGAGTAAGCGAAAACAAAATATTTGGTTATTAAAACTGATCAGAATTTGCAACACTTTGAGTTCATGATCCCAATAAAATTTATTTACAAATCAATGAATATAAGAAAAAAAGTTAAAACCAATAACTAAGTAAATAAATCAAAATAAGAAAAAGTGAAACTAAGATTTTCCTAAGATCCTAGGAGACTCTGGTCAGATATTGTCTCCATAGCCTTGCCAAACTAAACGCCCTTGCCACACGCCTCTAAGTCATGTACCATTTGAAAAGATAAGAAGGGTAGCATGGGTGAGTACTATAATATTCAATAAGTAGCCCCACTTGAGGGCCGAATCTGCAAAAACTTAAAACATTGATGACACTTGAAAATATGTGGGGTTCTGACTAACTTGTTCATTCATGTTTTGATACATAAGGGCCTTAATTGGAAACATAAAACATTCTGTCTAAGTGAACAATTAACCTATCCCCAAGCTGAACCAACTATGATATTATGAGTGGCAGTCCAATAAGGAAAAACGCCATTAGAGGGGTAGTTAGCGGCCCTCTAGTAGAGCTAGACCTTTAACAACACAATACCCATGAAATCATACATTCTAACCATGAGGGGAGTGACCCTCAAGCTGTAACATGAGGAGAGTGACCCTTAAGCTATAAACATAGAACATCCATGGGATCATACGTGAAATCATACTTAGAAGCATTCAAGAAAACATACATGACATGGGGAAGGTAAGTGTCACTAGCAACACGAGTCTTAAGAACAGACGTGCATTTAACTGAGGCCCTTTAAACATGCCAAAAATCGTAGCATTCATTACTAGTTCATTCCATACTCACACCCCTCTAAAACATGCTAAACATATAAAGTCATTATGTGTCATTCTGAACATATTATATATGAATAGAAATCTTGAACTTGTTATATTTTTAAAGTATTCTAATCTACCAACAAGCTAGTCATATACTCAAGTACTCTGTACTTAGTCAACTAATAAAACATTTTAAGTATACTATACTTAGTGATTCAATCAAATAACTCAAGCATTATGAATTCTATAGCTAAACAAACATCTCAGACATCCTAATCAGTCACACTATTCGGTTTTGAATCAACTACCCAAACATTCATACTTAAGAAAACTACAGTTTATTTTGAACAAATCATCCCATACCAACATGCTAGATTACGTGCTTAAGAAAATCATAATCATCCAATTACATGTATTCCAAAATCCATGTACACCATATCCAATATTTAAAAGAGCTGTTCCATAGGACAGTGTCTCGATGCTTGCTCTCAGGTTTGGCACTCCAAATGTAGCGTCTAGACTATCTTTTTACCGTCTAGATGCTCTCCCTTGGTTTTTTTTTTTTCAAAACTCCACTTCTTCTCTTTTTGGATCTTCAAAATCTCTCAAATGAAGCCCAAAATCACCAAAATACCATCGAACACTTGGTTTTGCTTCTTAAGCTCGATTTCTACAAAATTAATATAAACTGGCATCAAAGAATACATTTTAAGCATAACATTAGCATGAATAATAGGTCCTAAGATAGCATAACTGCATGCTATCAGTTACGCCCATAATTCTTCAACTGGTGAGAAGCACTAGAAATGACCTTAGCATGCTGCATTAGGACACCACCTAACCCCTTCTTCGAAGCATCACTGTAAACCACATAATCTCTTGCTCTATTAGGCACAATGTGCACTGGTGCTGAAACCAATCTCTGCTTGAGTTTTTTGGCAGCTCGCTTCACTAGCCTCATTCCACACCAACGAAATACCCTTACAAGTCAACTGAGTCAGAGGCATAGTTCTACTGGGGGAATTCTGCACAATACTTTGATAATTGTTGGGTTTTATGTCCTAAAACTCGTAGTTTGTAATGTGTAAACAAATCCTATTTTCAATGAAGTTGTTATTGAGGTTTATTCAGTAAATATGTTATTGAATAATAAGTGAATTGCACATTATATAACCCAAATCCATAGCCAGATCTTTCCATTTATATTTTCACTCAACACAATTACAGTTCATCGCATATCATCTTTACGATTTTTATCTTTTCCTTGCGCTGAATATTCACACAATAGCCACCTTATTCATTTGATTACCACATATGTAATCAATAAGTTGTAAAACTTAGTGTATTGTATCAAATTCCTCGAGGATTTGACCTTGGAATGCTTCCAAGTACTACTTGCTTGCATTGAGTTTGCGCTTGCGCTCAACGCGAGGTAGTTATTAGAGTTGAAAGCCAATTTGCATGATATCATTATTTTGAGCATTTTATCAACGCATCTAAGTTTGCAATATTTTCATAGCATTTTAGACGCCCATATCGAAAGACCAAGAAAGTTTTTGGCGCCGTTGCTAGGGAACTTTATTTATGTACATTTTGATTTTTATTGATTTTTTATTACAAGACCCTTTCAACTTTTGGCGAATCACTTGAGTTGTAAGCTCGCTCAAATGACTTAAATGTATGAGTCATTTGATATGTTACTAGAATTGTTAAAGGAAGCATTTCCAACCAGCGCATCTATACCTATTTCATTTATGAAGCTAAGAGAAAGTTGTGTGACTTAAGAATAGTCTATGATTCCATCCATGCTTGCATGTACGATTGCATGTTAAATTGAAAATAATTTATCGATTGCCAACAATGTCCAATATGTGGTGAGTATCAGTATAAAGTTAACGATGGGCAGGGTAAGAAGATTCCACACAAGGTTTTACGCTATTTTCCATTGATACCAAGATTGAAGCGGTTGTTTGCATTGAAACATGCTGCTTCTGAAATGCGGTGGCATAAAGAGAAGCGTGTTGAAACAGTTGATGTGTTATGACATCTAGCTTGTTATGATTTATGCTCTAAAGCCTCGTAATTAATATTTAATATTTAATAAATATATGATTATTTTTATTTAATATATATAATATTCATTATATGTAAAAATTCAAGGTTATTAGTGTAATTTTGAACAATATATAGTTGACATGGAAGATCATGTTTAAGAAATAGCCTAAAAGGTCTATGGTATATAGATAAGTTTGGGTGTCTTATCATGGCAACACTATTGATACAAGCCTCTTTGTAATAGTTACAAATGATTTGATTGAAGTTGTTCACGTGGAGACATGCGAGTGTGGGTATCATATACAATGAGTTTGTATAAGTCTGGATAACGAAATATTTAATCTCTATTTCTAAATCTGTTAATTGAGAAGATTAATATTTCAACATGATTATCATATGCGACTCGGTCTTAATCCTGAGTGAGTTATGAACGACTATCTGTGGGAACTTGTCCTTTGATTTGCACGAGTAAGATTGACTTTTGTAGCCGATTCAATAAGCCTACTATTTTGGGGGCTTGACGTGTAATGACCTGATCTCTTAGACTAGATTTTCGAGACTCGCTACAACATGCTTGCAAGACATGGACTTTTGAAAACAAAGCTAAAGCTCAAGTAAAACAAAAAAAAAAAACATTTTTTTACTATAAAACTGATTGAAATTCTAGCTACTTTGAATTTGGGATCTTGATAACGATTTCTTTACAAAACTTAATGAATAAAGAGCATTTAAAAAATTACAAATCAAAGAGTTAAAAGAATGTGGCAGAAAACATGAACTAGGAATTTCTAAGAATCCTAGAAAGCTCTGGTCTGATATTGTCTTCATAGCCTTACCAAGCTAAACACCCTCGCCACATGCCTCATAAGTCATGTACCATCTGAAAAGAAAAAAAGCATGGGTGAGTATAAAAATACTCAGGAAGAAGCCTAATTTGAGGGTTGAAACTGCAAATACTTAAAACATTCATGATATTTGCAAGCATGTGTGGTCCTAACTAGCTTCGTTCATGTTCTGATACATAAGGGCGTTAACTAAAAACATAGAACATTTTGTCTAAGTGTGTAAGCCCTAAACTCTCTTTTAATCTTATTGCATTTATACATGAAGTTTGATACACGTAAATTGGTATAGGTTGCACTGAAGGATGCAGTGGTTGAATTTGGAAATTTCCTAAGTTGTGGATTATAACGTGCACAAAGCTTCATAAGGAGACAAGTTAGGCATTGAGATAATCATATTAAGAGTTGAGTTGAAGTAAGTTAAGGTAATGAGCAAGTTGGGTATACATTGGGTGTATTATGTGTTGAATGCAAACGCTTTAATTTCTAATTAAATTAGCTAAAGTTTGTTTATGGATTAGGAGGATTTAATAGGACTTAAGGTCTAAAGGAGGAAGTAGGAGCTAGCCAATGTGTATGACTCATGGATTGATGAAGTAGGAGCTGGCCAATGTGCATGATTCACGGATTGATGAAGTATGAGCTGTCCATTCCTTGTGAATTCAATAGGCAGCTGGAAGCTCTAGGAAATGGGTCAACTTCAAATGGTCATATCTCTCAATCTACTTAAGAAAATTCGATGATTATTGAGCCAAAATCTCAGAAATTGAATGAAGAATGTGTCTGGAAATTTTTGTGAGAAAATACGAAGAGTAAGGTCGTGAAAAAGTAAGAAAACCGAGAGGTGTTCCAGTTTCTCAGCCAGCAGAACAGGGTGAAGAAATCTGATGATTTAGAGCTCATGAGGACGAATTAGAAGCTCAAATTTTTAGGTAAGTAAGTTTAGACATTGTATTTTAGGGTTATCAAATAAATTTTGGTGGTTGTTTTGTTAAATATTGAGAAACTCATGCTGGAAGTTGAATCTGTAATTTTTGGTTCAAGAGAAAGGGCTAGAGAAAGAGTAAGGAAGATGTGCTTCCAATTTGTTATACCTTACAACCAAGTGTGTTCAGTTTCTATGCTATGAGTTATGTGACTGAATTAGATCTAATTTTGGGCCAAGTAGAAAAAGGGATTAATGTTATGGAATTCATTTTCAGGGCAAACGAAGATAGGCGAAGCTTATAAGCCTTGGGAGACTTCCGGTGATTGTGAGTGACTTTGTTCGAAAACCCATGCTTTGATCATTATTAAAAAGCTTACTAGTGATGGATATTGAGGCATGCTTAAGCTAATTTATATTCATGTTTCATTGAACTCTATTAATAAATAGCGGTGTTGAAAGTTAAGCATATTTGTAACAAGTTGTTACTCCGCGTTCAAGCATGACACTCGACGTTTGGAAGCTTGTTTAAAATGAAAGTTTGTGTTTATGTTGAGAACTTTCTGAATGGGATTCCAAACTATGTTTCTAAATATTTAAAGCATGCCTTGTATATTATTAACCCCCGGTACTGAAGGACACGGAGAAGGTACCTGGGGGAGAGAGAAAACCTGACCCCCGATACTGAAGGACAGTGAGAAGGTATTCGGGTGGTAGTTGGTCTGGCCCCAATACTAAAGGACATGGAGAAGGTATTAGGGGAGGCCAGTGAGCTTAAATGGCATTCCACGTGCACGTGAGAGAGGTATTGAAGCTGTTGGTTTAGAGAGGACTCTGCCACAGCTAGGGTTTGGAAGGGTACCATGCTACAAATTTTCTTTATTATGAGTTCTTATGCATTGCTTTTCAGGGTGCTTAAATCCTGTAAATTGGCAGCCTTGTTGAAGTATTTTTGATACTTTATCTTTGAACGCATATTCTATTAAAGTAATCACTCACTGGGCTTCCCAGCTCACGTTTTCGACATGTTTTCTCTTCTCAGGTAGCAAACGAGTTCCCGGTGCTTAGTCTCATCAAGACCTGTTTGCCAGCACGACTCTTTAGCTCCATGTATATATCTTCTACATGTATATAGTTTTGAAATAAAAGCATTCTAGCTGGGTTGTAATAGACTTAAGTATGTTATGACTTAGTAAGCAGACCTAGTATGAGGGACTGAATGAATCTTGCTCAGGTGTGCAATTGTGGCTCAATTTTACTTGTTCATACATATTGCGTTGTGTACAGTTCCAGGTGGATGTTAGGTTGGGCTGGGAGTGCTAGTAAGAGGGCTGGTATTCTCTGTCTTAAAATTCCTTCCTAGGTTAGGCAAGTGAGCCTGGAGGGGGTGTGACAAAGTGAACAATTAACCTATCCCCAAGCTGAACGAACTATGATATTTTGAGTGATAGTCCTGATAGATGACTCGTCAAAGGCCTATCAAGATTAAATTTATAAATGCCAGACCTCTAAGTATTTTGCAATAATAGTGAACAGGGTCATCCACAGGGATTGGGGTTCTTAGATTTAATTAAATACCACAGTTAATTATGCTTAATTTTATTTAGAGAAAACTAACTCTGATTTGGTTCCTTTGACAAAAACATAAAATATAACCTATTATGCACAAAGTTGGAGTCCAATTTTAGAGAAACATTTGTTAATTCCAATTCATGAAGCTTAGCTATGAAATTGACTAAAGAATTATTAAACATGCAACAATCCTAAGCCAAGAATTACTAAAATATCCAATTGACTCTCTCGAGCCCAATTGAACTCATGCAAGATGTAAATCAATCTCTCGGTCTATTTCTACAACTAGACATGGCATTATGAAATTCTCTTAATAACTTCTATCATTAACCTATTCATTCTCATGCAATAGATTAATCATAATTATGCCTCTAAGTTCTTAGTTAAATTTACTTTTTCAAGCTAAATTTAACTTAACATACAAAGCTATGGCTGAGAGCTTAGAAGATTAATTCAAGATGCATAAAAGACGTTATAAACACATTCAATAAATTAAACATAGTTTTATAAAAATAATGCAATCAACGAAGAGTCTATAATACTCAAATACATTCAAATACGGTCCGCTAAATCCTAAAATTTAAAGACACAAAGGAAAGGGAAAAGAGAAAAACTGGACAACGCATGCCAAAACTCGTTCTCGACATGATGTCCCACAATCCCGAGCCTTGAGTCTCCTCCTTAGCTCTCCAAGTTGCTATCTAAACCTCCCAACGTTGCTCCTATCGAAATTAGGATTTAGGTCTCTCCAAAACTGCCCCCCTTTTCGACTAGCAAAACTTCCTTTTTATAGAGTCGAGACAACGTTGCAATGTTGTCCCTTCGAATTTTATTCAAAAGGAAAAAATTTGTTTGAATAGTAGCATTGCAACGCTATGTCTGCGGTTTTTTAAGGTTGAAAAGCTTCTCAAATGGCATTGCAACGTTATGCCCTCGGGTCCAAATGCCTTGTTGTTGTTCTTCAACACTTGAATCCTCAAATATAGACTTAAGTTGCTCGAATTGGTCCAAATATCTCTCCATTCTCTGGTTTTGTTCTAAATGTTCGATTTTTGAGAAATATACATAAAAACACATGAAAGCACACACGATCATAGCAAAACTAGCGTAAAATCAAGCCTATAAATAACACACTTATGCATGATATTAAGTCCAGTAAGGCAAAGTGCTACTAGAGGGTAATGGGCAGTCCCCTAGTAGAGCTAGACCTTTCACAACACAATAGCTATGAAAACATACATTCTAGTCATGAAGGGAGTGACCCTCAAGCTGTAACATGGAGGAGTGACCCTCAAGTTGTAAACATGAAGGGAGTGACCCTCAAATTATAACATAAGGGGAGTGACCCTGAAGATGTAAACATGAGGGGAGTGACCCTGAAGCTGTAAACATGGAACATCCATGGGATTGTACATGAAATCATATCTAAAAGCCTTCAAGGAAACATACATGACATGGGGAACATAAGTGTCACTAGCAACACGAGTCTTAAGAACAAACGTGCGTTTAACTAAGGCCCTCTAAATATGCAAAAATCGTAGCATTCATTACTAGTTCATTTCATACTCAGACCCCTCTAAAATATGCTAAACATAGAAGTCATTTTAAGCCATTATGAACAGACTATACATGAATAGTACTCCTTAACATGCCATACTTTTAAAGTATTTTAATCGCCAACCAACCAGTCAAACAACTTGAGTATTTTGTACTCAGTGAACTAATCAAACATTTTCAGGTATACCGTACTTAGTCATCCAACCAAATAACTCAAGCATACCAAACTCTGTAGCTACATAAACATCTCCAGGCATCCCAAACATTCATGCTTATTCATTTCTAAATCAACTGCCCAAACATTCATACATAAGAGTAATCACATGCGTTTTAGATCTCACATGCTCCATTTCCATGACTTTAAGGAGTGAATCCAATTTGGCTACTTACCTTATTAGTGACTACAAAGTACTAATGAGCCCGCCTGTAGAAGTTCTTGCTCAAACCTGAACAATTTCTAATAGAAATTAATAACTTAAACAATTTAAACATCCCAAGCTTGATATTCAATTACTGAAAGATGTAAACCTACCTAAAAAGTGCCAAAAAGCCAATGTCCAATTGATTTTGCACCCAGCCAACCTCAAACCCTAATCAATTAATTCGAACCTACATAAGGAAACGTCTCATGGGCCAGAGTCTTAAAACACACCATCTAATCAAGAGTCCAAATGGATTTAGAATGGCTGTTACCCAATAGTGTTCGAGAGACTTACGCAAACAATACTTTAATCTGCACCTTGCCTTCAAACTTTAATCTACAAAATTCACAACTTTCCATAAAATTTTTGGAAATTAGAACCCAAACTAAAACACTAATTGAACTTGAAGGGCTTAGGGACGACCGTTACCTATCAAAAGTCATCAAAGAAGCCTAAATCTCCTGTTGGACAATTTCAAATGTGTTCGAGCTCGTGAAACCAATGTCGGAATGGAGTGGGTATTCTCACACTGTCGTCGAAGACATGAATAGCACTGGATTTGAACGTTGGCAACATGAACAACCTGCTTTAGACGTGAGTGAGGGAGAATCGACTGTAGCTTGCTGGAAATCACGTGGGTAGACCACCGATGCTATTGATCGATGAAGAAGGTTGTTTGCGAGGCCACCTAACACAAAAAACACATGCCCCAGGTTTTGACCAGGAAGAACGATGCCAGTAATCGATTGGAGGAGAGAGTGATCGCTAGAGAAACGTCATCCCGCTGCTGCTAACAAGGTCTTATCTCCGCCGTTTGCTTGAATACCTTGAAATTGAACGGAAAAAGGAAATGAAAGGGGAAAGCGATTCTACACGCTTAATCGACGTCGCTGAAGTCACTCACTAGTGTGGGCTAATAAAGAAGAAAAAGGTGACACTGCTGACCTTTTTGAGTGCGAGTGAAGAGAAGAACAAAGAAGAAGATGCTGGTGAATATGGAGGTAGGTGGCTGCATGAGGAAGAAGGAGAGGGAAAGAGATGGAAAGAGAAGGAGTTTAGAGTTTGTTTTTATTTGTTTTTTCTTTTTTTTCCAAATCCTTTATGATATTACCATGAGGTCATATATAAACATTTTTTCTTTTTTTTTTTAACCCATGATAGATCTTAGTGAAGCCAAAAATTTCCAATTCTTATTTTATCTTCCAATTCTCTAAAATCCAATTAAGCCCCAAAATTAACTTAAAAAAATAGGAGCTAATTATGCTTGAAAATGTCAAGCATTACAATTTTCCAACCTTAAGAACTTTCGTCCCCTAACGTTTCTAGTATTGAAAAAAAAACTATTGATACTTGGTTCTTATTTCGTCCTCTCGTTCCCATGCTACTTTTTCAAATTGTTGATTCTGCCAAAGGACCTTGACAAGGGATATCTCCAGGTTATGGAGATCCTTCTTATCTATTGCAATAATTGTCTGAGGTTTTCTTTATAACTCGGTTTCTCATTTGAGCACAAAGGCTCGTAATCAATCACATGCGATGGATCTAAACTACGAAGAGAGATGGTAGCAAAGCCAAGCGATACGCTCCAGGGCTAATAAGCTCCAAAATCTCAAGTGTCTCGATGACCTTGGGACTTAGTTTTCCTTTCTATTTGAAACTCAACACTCCCTTCATTAGTGCTACCTTTAGGAACACGTGATCACCAACTGCAAATTTCAAGTCCCTTTGCCTCGTGCCAACATAACTCCTCTACCTAGTTTATGTTGTTTGCGTCCTTGCTCCAATCTTCTAGATTGTCTCATTCGTGTCTTGGACAAAATCGAATCCTAGCAACTTACGTTCACCTACCTCGTCCTGATAAACAAAGGATCTGTACCTCTTCCCATAAAGTGCTCCAAACGGTGTCATGCTGATAGTTGTTTGATAACTATTATTGTAGGCAAATTCTATCAAATGCAAGTGAGTATCCTAACTACGTACAAAATCCAACACACAAGCTCGCAGCATGTCCTCCAAGGTTTGATTCAATCTTTTTGTCTGACCATCAGTATGGAGATGAAAGGTTGTGCCAAAATCACACTCATTGTCTATGGCTCTCTAAAAACTCTTCCAGAAGTTAGACTTAAAAAGAGGATCTCTGTCTAAAACAATCTTAACAGAAACCCTTTGCAGTCTGACTATCTCCTCTAAGTACATCTGTGCCCACTTCTCAACAAGGTAAGTAGGCTTTTCTGTAAGGAAATGATCCGACTTGGTGAGTCTGTCCACGATGACCCAAATTACTGTGAAACCTTTAGTTGTCCTTGGGAACCCTGTGATGAAGTCCATAGACACCTCCTCATATTTCTACTGCGGCACACTCAAGGGTTGCAACAAACCTGCTAGTCTTTGCCTTGGAGCCTTTACCTGCTGACAAACTAAACACTTACTAACATAAACCACTACATCTCTCTTCATGTAACGCCATCAGTAAAACTATTTCAAATTCTGGTACATCTTGGTTCTATCTGGATGCATCACAACTGGAGAACTGTGAGCCTCAGTCAAAACCTCATTCTTGAGCTCATCCCTCGCAGGCACACACAAATTTCCTCGAAAATTGAGGCCATTATTTGTGGATAGAGAGAACGCACTCACTTTCCTTTACTCAACTAGCGCAATGAGTCAACCAGACTAGGATCCCCCCTACTAGGAATCTATGATATGCTGCGTCAAAGTCGTCTGACCTATCAACTGAGCCAACTGTGCAACAACTTCTCTTACTATCACTGCGATCTCTGCGTGCTCCAAATCGATTTGTATGTAGGCTTGGTCGGTAATTAAGGCTGAAGTATAAGCTGTCTTCCTACTGAGGGCATCGACAACAACATTTTCCTTTCCTGGGTGGTATAAAATCTTCACATCATAATCTTTCACCAACTCATGTCATCTGGATTACTTCATATTCAACTCCTTCAAAGTAAAGAAGTACTTTAGGCTCTTGTGGTCTATGAAGAATCGAATTTTCTCACCATACAAGTAATGCCTCCAAATCTTTAAGGCAAAGGTCACCACTGCCAATTCCACATCATGAGTTCGGTAGTTGCACTTGCATTCCTTCAATTTCCAGATCATTGTCATACATTCGTTCCAGATCTCACATACTCCAATTCAAAGACTTTAAGGAGTGAATCCAATTTGGCTATTTACCTTAGTAGTGACTACAAAGCACTAATAAGTCCGCTTGCAAAAGTTCTTACTCAAACCCAAACAATTTCTAATAGAAATTAATAACTTAGACAATTTAAACATCCCAAGCTTGATATTCAATTACTGAAAATTGTTAACCAACATAAAAAGTGCTAAAAAACCAATGTCCTAATGATTTTGCACCCAACCAACCTTAAACCTTAATCAATTAATTTGAACCTACATAAGGAAAAGTCCCATGGGCCAGAGTCTTAAAACATAACATCTAATCAAGAGTCCAAATGGGTTCAAAACGAATGCTACCTAAAAGTGTACGGGAGACGTACTTAAACAATTCTTTAATAAGAAAGTCTCCTTCAAACCTTAATCTACAAAATTCACAACTGTCCATAAAAGATTCTAGAAATTAAAACCCAAATTAAAACTCTCTAATCGAACTTGTAGGGCATAGAGATGATCATTACCTATCAAAAATCATCAAAGAAGCCCAAATATCTTGTTGAACAATTTCAAATGCGTTCGAGCTCACAAAACCAATGTTGGAATGGAGTCGGTATTTTCATGCTGTAGCTAAAGACATGAAATCACACTCGATTTGAATGCTGGCAACACAAACGACCTGTTCTGAACATGAGTGATAGAGAATCGGCTATAGCTTGCTGAAAATCACGTGGGTAGACTGCTGGTGCTACTGATCTTCGAAGAAGATTGTTCATGGGGCTGCACAACATCGAAAACACGTACCCCAAGTTCTAACCAGGAAGAACGACTCCAGAAATCAATTGGAGAAGAGAGTGAGTGTCACACCCCCTCCCGAACCACCTGCTAACATGGCCCGGAAGAAGGCGTGAAGCCAACAGGCATCGTTTCACTACTAAACGATACCCATGACCCTTTTAATTCCTGATAAACAAACCATACCTGTAAGCGAAATACTTTACATATTACACAGCGGAACCCTGGAAAATTTCTACTTATGCACACGGAGCAGTTTTAGTTAAAACCTCGCTTGAACAATCAAAACACAACCACTCGTTGTTTACACAAACAAGACCACTAGTTCCATACACGAACATAACTACACGTCCCTTTTAAGTTATCTACACTACGAGCAGACTCGCTATATAACACCACCCACGTACAAGGTATCTAACTCTGAGAACCCTCGGCGGCGATGGCAGGATCTCAGGCACTGGGAGCTCGATCTCTACCTGGAAAGTTGGAAAACATTGAAAGTATGAGCTGGGAAGCTCAGTGAGTGACTGAGTTTAAAACTATTAACTCGTAAATCATAACATATAACATCAATAGCTTTTACAGAAGTCCAGCAAGCGTGTCAAAAGTATTAACCATTTTAAACATATGACAAATTAGTTGTGTAAGACTCGCCCAGTACAATCAATGTTCATTCTACGATGTAGTGGGGCCCGCCCAGCACTCCCATCGTCTTTGTCGTAGTGGGGCTCGCCCAGCACTCACGACAGCATTGTTGTCACGGAGTACACTCCACGTCGACAATAGAAAATGACCTGTGTGCACACGGTACTAGACAACCTCGGGCTCAGTATCTCAACCATTAACTCATTCAGGTCTCAGAGAAACACATGAAAACCCTTAACAGTTCTTGCTAACACATGTAGACTTGGAATTAAGGTATTTCTTCTAGTTTCAGAAAATCAGTAAACATATGCTCACAACGAACAATTTAAATCATTTTTAGGAAAACTATATATGCTTATGAATACGTGTTCAAGAGACCATAAATCTTTAAACTACATCATTCTTAGGAAGTCTTTTCTTTTCATGAACACAAGTTCAAGCATAGAATTTATTTTCAGAATTCATTTTGTCACTCACAGCGTTAATATTAGATTCTCGGTCCGTAGATTTGTCCTATTCCTTCTTGGCCTGCCAAATAAACAAAACCAAGCATTAGAATCTTGGCCTCATGAATCTAAGGTTTAGGATTGCAAAAACCCTCCCATCTATTTCCTGCACTTTACAGATTTTATACCCTAAACTCACACACCTATAACTTTTCCATTACTTGCTCAATAATGATGTTCTTTATACCAAACTCTTTCTTTTTGAACCCTCTAAAACTTATCTGAAGGAGTGAAATCGAAATTCCTAAAGGATGTGTCTGTAACTACCTTGAAATCTATTTTCCCCAAACACGTTTCTGCTAAACCAGAACTGTTTTCCTGCTGCAACCCGAAACTAACCTGGAATTTAAAGCAACTTCCAAACAAATTCTAACCATTACTTCTTCATGAAAGTTATAGGAATTTAAATCAGCTTTCCATCCATACCTAATACAGCTTCTAATTCGAAGTCTACAGATCAGTACATCCCAAAAACCAGAGGTTCCCCGGATTTGACAGTAAAAACACTCCTCTGACTTCCCATTCATAAAACCCATAACATAAATTCAGATTTTGCTCGAGCTTCCTTCACGAAAATTGTTCCAAAATGAGTTAACTTTCAGAAGAATCAAACCTTACCTCTTAATTCTTCCTGTGGAGCTCGGTATGATCAAAAAACCAGACGTTGGCAGAATTGAACACCAGAATTTACCATGCACTTGGACTGTGTTTCCTCCTTTTCTTCTTCAATTCCACCTTCAAAATCACCTTTCTTCTTTCTCTTATTCTCTCCCACGAAGAACCCTGTTTTATTTCACCAAATGGGTAGCCAAATGGATGTATATAACTTAAGGAGAAAGAGTTTGGCGGTGGTGGACAACCCACTTTTTTTTTTTTTTTTTTTTTTTTTTAAAAAAAAAAAAACAACATATAGTCATTCCATTTTTGTTTTTCTTCTTTCTTTTCTTCCCAAAACAATATACCAACCTACTTCCCTTCTTTCCCTTTTTAATTTTTAAGAAGTTTCAAGGAGGAACTCCGGGTTTACAGTGAGTGCCAGAGAAACGTCATCCAGCTGCTGCTTGCAAGGCCCCACATCATTCTAGCGCGAATACCTCGCCATTGAAAAAAAAACAAAGGAGATGAAAGTGGAAAGCGATTGTGCATGCTTTGTCGATGTCATTGGAGTCGGTCACCGACATGGACTCATAAAGAAGAAGAAGGTGATGGTGCTGGCCGTTGAGCATGAGTGAAGAGTGATATGAATGAACTCTTCATCCTGCAGCGGAAGCATTGGATCGTCTTTGATTTTATTTAAAATTAAACTAAAAATAATATTAATTAAGAAAACTTAGTTTTGAGATAAATATGGAGAATATTCTGGCGGATCTTTATCTCTCCACAAAGTCTTCATAGTTATGACTCGAACACAGGATCAAGGCTTGTGGGAGCCTCTTGAAAGAAAATCCACAAAGGATTGGAGACGAAGAGGTCTAGAGAAAATTTCTAATTCTCTCTATTGAGGAGATGTGTTCTATGAAGAATGCACAATGGCTCACCCCTAGGGTCCTATTTATAGTGGTCTAGAGAAAATAATTAAATAATATATTTTAATATCTAATATATTAAAATACATTTATCTAATCAATTTGAATCTTATTCAAATTGTTTAAAATTCTCCTACAACATCTATTTCCTAATTTGAATCCAATTCAAATTTAATAAATATCTTTTATTTAATGTATCTAATATACATTAATTATTTTAATATTTAATGTATCAAATACAATAAATATATTTTTCTCTTTTATATTTAATATATATGATATATTAAATATTAATTTGAACACTTCAAAATAAATATTAATTTGAACATTTCAAATTTTAATATTTAATGTATCAAATACAATAAATATATTTTCTTCTTTTATATTTAATATATCTAATATATTAAATATTAATTTGAACACTTCAAATTAAATATTAATTTAAACATTTCAAATTTTTCTTTCAACTAAATTAATCTTTTTAGTGTTACTATGAGCTAGCAAGGGGACTTTATGGACCAACAGATTATAAGCTCCAATGATACAAAATTAATTAATTAAACTCTTTAATTAATTAATTTTCATTCATTAACTCTAGATCACTCCACTATAGACCTAGAGTTGCACTCTTATGCACTGTAGGACAAGTTGTGTCCATAGATATAATCATTACATGCAAGTCGATCATTCACGAGTTGTTTGTAATTACAGTTGGATCAAAAGTCCATTTTACCCCTATAATGACATCTTGCACTTTAAGTACCACTGATCCTTTAATGAACAATCTGTTTATAATCTAATTATAAACTAAGTCCCTCTCAGGCCAGTGAGAGGGTGGGGCCCCATTGTTCAAGTCCCGAAATTAACATTTAAGGGAACTACTCATCTACTTACCCTATATGGGAAGGAGTGAATTCCATCTTGTGAGATTATGTTTTTAGCAACCTATTTGGTCAAGTCTCCAAAATGGCAGGCATATTGAATCGACTATGAAAGCCACTCCCACCCATACAAATCAAAGGACAAGCCCTCACAGGCGCGAGTTCATAACTCACTCAGGATTAAGATCGAGTCACATATGATCATATTGATGAAATATTAATCTTCTCAATTAACGGATTTATAAAGAGAGATAAATATTTCATGGTCTAGTCTTATACAAACTCATTGTATAAGATACACCCCCCCACTCACATGTCTCCACACGAATGATTTGGATCAAATCATTTGTAACTATTACAAAGTGGGCCGTATCAATAGTGTTACCCGGATAAGGCACCCAACCTTATCCATATACTATGACCCTTTAGGTTATTTTTTGAACATGATCCTCTCATATGTCTACCACATATTGTTCAAGATTACAATAATAACCTTGGATTTTTCATATAATGGATAATATTATATTGCAAATAAAATAATCAAAATTATTATTAATTATTAATTACGAGGCTTTAGGGCATAAATCCCAACAATCTCCCACTTACACTAAAGCCGGCGAGACATGTATCATAGGGCATACTATATACCTAACATGTTCTCCCACTTGCCCTGGCAAAGATGAGACATGTCTCGTAATCTTAGACATTTTAGGTGACGCTCAAACACTTTAGCCTGGAGAGTCTATTTATATAAATCCAAAGGACTGCCATTAAAAGCTATCTTAGTCACCACCATGATGCTTTCTTTCTCTCGATATGATTCCCTATAGATTGGTATTTTCTAATTTCCTTAATATTAGTCTTTGCACCACTAATATCATAATAAAAAGGATAGACTAAAGCTTATATGAAACACCTTTCAGATCTTCAAGGAACTATTTGAGTCAGACAAGTCTTTTTGTTGCTTCACAAGCAAAACAATTTAACTTGTATACCATACTCCACCACCTAGGGTAAAATTTATCTTTACATAGATTTCATAAATCTTTGTAAGAACTAGTGTATCTTGTAAAGATCAAATCTTTAACTCCATACACAAAAATTTCTCATCATCCATAGATAATTTGAGAAAGTTTTTAATTTTCTGCTCAATGGTCATACCATTCGTTTAACTGATATATGTTAACCAATTGTATATTAAATGTTCAATCTCATTTATGCATATCATATACTCTCAACATTTGAAGTGTCTTAGGATACACTTCCTTAGACATAAATATCAAATATTTGACAACAATTTTGTCAATATAAAATGTTTGAGACAAAGTTAACATTTTGTCCTTAAAATCTTAATTTTGGACATGTAAAATATACTGAGTCATTCCATATCACTTATTTGGAATTGATTACTTAATCAACGTTTTATGTTAGACATCTTACATCATTCATAATGGGTAAAAATATCACCAACATAAAACATGAGAAAAATCCACTAAGCAATTAATGATTTTCTTGTCTATACAAGCTTCATTAATATTTATCCAAAGTCATAGATTTTGATACTTTTATCAAACCTTATATTCACAGATCTAATGGCAAAATTCATTTCATAAATGAACCTTTACTATTTCGCAAACTTTTTGCTTTTGATTTTTGAAAATAAACATATCTGATTGATTTGTGTAGATGCATTATCTAAGATTTCTTTTCATAAAAGAATTCTAAACATTCATTTTTTTTTATTTCACATATACAACAATGAATTAAATAATACTTACAGACTTCAGTATGGCAACAAGTGAGAAAATTTACTCGCATTCTACTTTCTCCTATTAGGTTTAACCATTTTCCATTAGTCTCACTTTGTAGGTAATAAGCCTTTAACTTTGTCATCTAACATGAAAATTTGGGCTTCAATTAAGTCCTTGTAAAGGTTAAGTCATCTCATAACTCCCCCACTACGATGAGCCTTATCCAATTCATGACTAGGATCCATTTGACTTTCAAATGTAATTAAATTGTTAACAACTTTTGTTAACTATTTAATGGCTTCACTTGGAACCAATTTATTAACACTATCTCACCTTATTAAAGGTTTGTATTCTTTTATTTGACATTTCTTATAAAAATGATATTGTCATACAAATACCTTATTCGTTTTAGGACTACATAAAAAACCATTTTATACTCCTTAGGGGTGGCCTACACTTAGGCTTATCTTTGAACATATACAAGCTTTTTAGGCTTGTTTCAGCACGTGAGCTTAACATTCCCAAATGGTGAAATTTTGTAAACCAGCTTTACTACTCTTCTCTAGTCTTAAAATTGTCTTGTAGACACTTTTGGAGGGAATCATGTTCACCATGCAATCTCTATTGCATTTCCTAACCGGAGTATGGTAATGGTGTGTAACTCATTACTGATGTGACCATGTCTAACAAGGTTCTGTTTCTCCTCTTGCAGCACAATTTCACAAAATTGCACTTGGTATTAAGATAATTAGGATAAAAACCCATTTTCTATCAATTAGTTTTAGTACGCAAGGTTCCTGTACTTTCTATTATGATCTGATCATAATATCTTGATAGATTTAATTACCTAATCAATTTTTTAACTTTAGTCTTAATTTTCTTAAACTTTTAAAAAATTTAGACTTATGTTGTATTAGGTAAAGATACTTGTACCTTGAATGATCATCAACTAGAGTGACGAAATATTCATGACTTTATTTGACCTTTACATTCACTAGACCACTTGGGTCAGAATGTGTAAGCCCAAAGTATTCTTTGGCGTTCTAGCCCTATCTAATAAAGGCCCAATGATTATCTTGTATGAAAGGCAAGATTTACAGACATGTAAAGTAATTAACTAACTTTTTAGAGAATTACCTCTTACCACTCTTTTCATTCTATTCAAGTTGATGTTAATCAACCTTAACAGCCAAAGTCAAGTATCATCTTTTAGGAGAAAAAATGTCTTTCTATTTTGGATTCTATAATCCTAAATATCTCAGTATTTTGTAATATAGTATATGTCAACATTTTTAAAATATACAAATTGTTCTTATTTTCAGCTGAATGTATTTTCAAACAATTTTGAAAATATAAACTTTCATACTTCAAAGTAATTCATACTATATGAACATTTTTGTAATAAAGTTCAAGAAATTGAATTTCTCTTATGGTTACTAAAAACACCATATTCAGCATTATGTAACAATTTTTACTTAATGACATCTTAATGTCTCCCACTACACTAACTGAGATAGGCTTCCTGGTGCTAACTTGTAGAAACTATTCTACATGTTAAGTATTTTCCAAGAATTGCATATTAAATGCAATGAAGAATAAATCTTGATAGTAGATCTTATATCGACTATCTATGTGGCATTATTTATATTCCACCAAAAATCTAGTAAATCAAATTTACTTTCATTTATATTTTTCTTCCTATAGGTATTTCAAAAATTCCTCTTATTATGACTGTCCTAGCTAATTTAGGAACTATTTCCTTTTATATAACTTTAATCATTTGGTTTCTTTACTTGAATTTTTGTAATACTTAGTTTTGAGATCATTTAGACAACTTTCGAAATTTAGCTTATGTTGACTTCAACATCTCATATGTTGTTGTTATTTTCTTCATCTTCTAAATTTGACATCTAACATGTCAACTAGAAGAATACGTACAAGCTATCTAGTTTACTTGTGATTCATTAATCATGTGCTTCACGAACAATTCGAATAACATTAGCAGCTGGTTTTGAGAACATTTCTCAATAAAGACAAATTCAAAATTTTACACTATCATTATAGTGTTAATGTTACTTTTCCAAGTAATAAAATTTCTCAATTTTGACTCATCAGTAATAAAATTAAAAATTATGAGAGAAACTGACATAATATTGAAATATATAAAATATATCATTTAACATCATGCAAACAATTATCCATTCAATTTTAGCATAGAAATCAAACAATTTGAAAAATGAACCCTATAAATCATTTCTAATGTTATGGTACTTTAGTGAGTTAGAACAAATGCCGCTGTAGGGTAGGTCAAATGTTCATTCACTAAACTGAGACAATCTCAACCAAGTATTATACCAACATAACTTTTATTCCTATAATATTTAGTTACCATTAGTTTGGTCAAGGACATCGTTAACAACCTTAATAAGCCCTTTGTAAGTGTGACCCATCATTTTAGATCCCGTAGTTTTATCCCAACAAGTGCCGTCGTAGGGTAGGTCAAGTATTGGAAACAAAACTACAATCCTATCCTTCTTAGGAAATCACCCTGATATTGACCCATGCAAACACCTTCAGTAGGGGGACGGTCCAAAAGCCGCCACGAGGCCCAGCATGAATCTCACGATGTGAACCAATTATGGAGACCATAGGATATGTTGACACATTTCCTTCTCCCACTTACTATTTTGAAATAGGGTTTTCCATTTCATAGACAAATTAGACTAATCTCATTTATCTAAGTTCCTCAATCTACCATTTGTTGTTGGTTAGATTGATTTTAATTACCATGTTTTTAAATTAAAAAAAATAAATTAATCACATTATGAGCATGCTTAGTGAAAATAAATAAAATTTGACTAATTCAACTGCCAGGTCGGTTCTCAGTTAGAGGTGTTCCCTTTCGGTCAGCTTAAATACCCTAGTCTAGACAGAACCTTCCATAGAAAGAGTTCCTTTATAGTCAATTTTTATTTCAAATTCATTAATATTTAATTAACTATTAATTATTAGATTAATGAACATAAGTGAATTTATAAATAAATATTTTTAATCCTATTAAAAAACAATTCACTTGGATAGTCTTAAAAATACATCATTTTAAACCCTTTAAAAGATAATCATGGATATTTTATTCTAATCCTATTTAAAAAAATAAAAGATAAATTAAATTCAAAACTTAAACTATTTTATTTTTGAATTAATATATCTTTATTTATGGAAGACTTAATCTTATTAGGAAATTAAAAGATATCATTTTATTTTGAAATTAAAAGATCTAATCTTATTTTAAAAGAATTTAATCTTATTAGGAAACAAATAAAGATGAATTCAATTCGATTTTTTTTTAAACTATGGATAATCTTGAAATTCTGCCATTTTATACCCTTTAAAACTAAATTAAAAGATTGTCCTAAATTATAATCTTATTAGAAACAAATAAAGATATATTAAATTCAAATTTTAAACTATTTAAAGCATGAATTAGAAATATTTTTACTTTAAGGAAGTCCTAATCGAGTTAAGATATATCCTAATCCTATTAGGAAAACATGGATTTCATTTATGAAAAACAATATCCTAATTTAATTTTCCAAATATAACAATTATATTCAAAGATATGGAAAATATAAACTTATTAGGAAAAAACATCTTAATTCTATTAGGAAACTTCGTAATCAAATTTTCTAAATATAACAATTATATTTAAAAGTAATTAAGATGCATGATCATGCTTAACCTATAGTGGGATTTTAATCTAAATGACATATATTATGCAACAACAAACAATTTAAAACATACATCTCATGCATAGTTAAATTAAAACTAGCAAAATTGATCGGCATATCCTAAGAAATTGAAAACAATTTAAATTACAATAATTTAAATCCAAGACATATCTTGGTCTTCAATATCTTCCTTGTTTGAACAATTCAAAATTTAAGGTTTAGAAACCTAAATATTGTCTTCCAACTATAGCACCAACAGTCGAAAAAATTAAAAACAAAAACTGCTTTACCCAAGTGTTGAAATCAAGACCTAGAGTATAACGAGAAGCCTCCTTCACCACAGAACCAAACACTATTTTTGGATTCAAGAATGTTTAATAATAATATAAAGCTCCCACAGAATATGTTTGACTTCGATTTTTCCTTTTTTTTTTTATTATTTTTTTTCGTGCACCTCTTCGTCATCGACTTCTTCAGCACAGGTGATCGAAAATTGCAGCAATGGTAGTCATTCAAGTAAAATACATGAAATCCTAACCCTTATGGGTTTTACAATGATCTAATCAAAGCAATAAATCTAATGCCAAATAACCTAAACAATCAATTTGCAAACCACAATTTATCACATATATGATAAATTAAAATACCCACCATCACAAAACTTTAATTCTAAATAAAATTCAAAGATTTCTCTGATACCAATTGATAGGAATGAACTCTTCATCCTGTAGCGGAAGCATTGGATCGTCTTTGATTTTATTTAAAATTAAACTAAACATAATATTAATTAAGAAAACTTACTTTGGAGATAAATATGGAGAATATTTTGGTGAATCTTTATCTCTTCCACAAAGTCTTTCTAGCTATGACTCGAACACAGGACCAAGGCTTGTGGGAGCCTCTTGAAAGAAAATCCACAAGGGATTGGAGACGAAGAGGTCTAGAGAAAATTCTCTAATTCTCTCTATTGAGGAGATTGTTCTATGAAGAATGCACAATGGCTCACCCCTAGGGTCCTATTTATAGTGGTCTAGAGAAAATAATTAAATAATATATTTTAATATATATATATATTAAAATACATTTATCTAATCAATTTGAATCTTATTCAAACCGTTTAAAATTCTCCTACGACATCTATTTTCTAATTTGAATCCAATTCAAATTTAATAAATATATTTTATTTAATGTATCTAATATACATTAATTATTTTAATATTTAATGTATCAAATACAATAAATATATTTTTCTCTTTTATATTTAGTATATATGATATATTAAATATTAATTTGAACACTTCAAATTAAATATTAATTTGAACATTTCAAATTTTAATATTTAATGTATCAAATACAATAAATATATTTTCTTCTTTTATATTTAATATATTAAATATTAATTTGAACACTTCAAATTAAATATTAATTTAAACATTTCAAATTTTTCTTTCAACTAAATTGATCTTTTTAGTGTTACTATGAGCTAGCAAGGGGACCTTATGGACTTACTGATTATATAGAGTTTAATTAATTACTTTTGTATCATTGGAGCTTATAATATGTACGTCTATATGATCTCCTTGCCACCTCATAGTAACAATAAAAGGATCAATTTTGTTGAAAGAAAAATTTTAAATTGTTTAAATTAATATTTAATATATTTGATATATTAAATTTATAAGAGAATAATATATTATTAAGTTAATTAAATATTAAATTTGAATAAGATTCAAATGGATAATATATGTTGTAGGAGATATTTGAATGAGATTCAAATATATTAAATATATAATATATTAGATATTATATTTTGAATTTGGCAAATATCTTATCCTAAGTTCTTGTATAAATAGGACCCTTGGGTTGAGCCAAAGGATAAGCTCTCTACATACAAAATTCTCTACAAATTTCTTTCAAGAGATTCCAACAAGCTTTGGTCCTATGTTCGAGTCATAACAAGTAAGATCTAGTGGTGGAGATTCGGCTTCACTAGAATTAGACACAAGAAGTAAAGACCCGCCAAAAAAAATTCTCCATATTTTATCAAGGTATTTATTGCTTAACTTATTTTTTATTTTAATTCTAAATAAATCAAAGTCGATCCATAAATTGATTTCTAAAATGTTTAGAAATCATAGTCTTCCACTGCGGGGTGAATTGTTCATTCCTATCACAGTCGATGCTGAAGGATGGAAGCATTTTGATCGTGAGTTCCCTCAATTTGCTTTGAACCCATGAAATGTTCATTTGGGGTTAGCTTCATATGGGTTTAATCCATTTGGGAATATGAATACTTCATAAAGTATGTGGAGTATGGTGCTAGTATAATTTGCCATTTTTAAAATGCATGAAAGAGACAAATTTGTTTATGTGTTTACTTATATTCAGGTCAAAATCTCCTAGAAAAGAAATTGACGTTTACTTGCAACCATTGATAGAAGAGTTAAAAGAGTTATGGAATAATGGTGTGCGCACTTATGACTGTATTGGTGGTGAGTACTTTCAACTACACGCAAGTTTGTTGTGGACTATTAATGACTTTCTTGCATACAGAGACTTGTCTGGATGGAGTACGGAGGGTTACCAAGCATGTCCTATTTGTAAAGAAGTCACATCATTGTTCAGGATCAAAGGAAACTTTTCTTTCATGGGGGCATCGACGTTATCTTCCAGAGAACTATATTTGGCAAAGGAGTAAGCAACATGACGGAAAAGTGGAACATAGACCTCCTCCAGTTACAATGGATGGAGAAGAGATCTTACAAGAAATAAGTATGCTAAACTTTCCCGTGTTTAGTAAACATCCAACAAAACAAGATAAGAAAAGGAAAAGAATTTTAAATTAGAATAAAAAAAAAGTCTTTTTTTCCAACTTCTTTACTGGCCAAGACTTTTGTTACGACACAAACTGAATGTAATGCATATTGAAAAGAATATTTTCGACAACTTAGTTAGCACGTTGTTAAATATTGAAGGAAAATCGAAGGACACAATAAATGCTAAGTTGGATCTAAAAGATTTGAAAATACAAAAAGACTTACACTTGCATGAGGTAAGGACCAGAGTTGTGAAGCCATACGTTGCATACATATTGACTACCAATGAAAGGATCGATTTCTATAAGTTTTTGGAATTAGTAAAATTTCCTGATGGGCTTGTATCAAAAATATATCATGATGTGTGAGTGAGAAGGATGGAAAACTATGGAGGTTGAAAACCCACGACTCTCATGTTCTGCTTCAAAGACATCTCTTATTGTTGTTCAAGCATATTTACGAAAGGATGTGTCCACTACTATTGTTGAGCTATGTACTTTCTTTCATGATATATGCAAAAAAATCATATGCGTAAGTCATTTGGATGATTACAATAAGATATTATAATCATTCATTACAAGTTGGAAACAGTATTCCCACCGACAATTTTCCATACGAAATGAAAGTGGTGGTCTTGTTAGTTACAGTTGGATGTACCCTATTGAGAGAAGTTTGCTTTGAAATAATACATATGAAACAAGGCACGTCATGAGGGTTTTACAGCAAAGACATTCATAATGAATGAGTCATTAAATTTTTGTTCCTTATACCCAATTGGAATTGAACGAGGTTCAATAGAGATGAACAAAATGATGATAGCATTCTTGAAAATGAGATATGTGGTAAATTTGAACTGTTTAGACAAAGTGCATGACCATTAGGGGGCTCAACTTTGAGAACATTAACATCAGAGGAGAAACGGATTGCATATTTGTATATCTTGAACAATTGTATAGAGATACAATATTATCGCAGGTATGTTTTCAACATTGTAATGCTCAATTTCAAGATGAAACATTTCAAATACAAATATGAGACACAACCACTGGTTCTTATGGTTAATAGGCAACATTTGAGACTAATTCGCCTTTAAGAACAAAGCTCTGGAGACTTACTGATAATTCTCATTCATGAGAATTATTTGGCCTTTAAACTTAGTTATGCTTGTACTTTTATTCATATTATTTGATGAAAAATAGAAAAGAAGTTGAATTTAATCTCATTATTGTTGGAAGACCTTTAAATTAAGTAAGTTGAGAAAAGAAAACAAAAGAAGAAAAAAATTCACACTTACTTAATGTTTTGATGTAGGATTTTTATAGAATGCAACAGCATTGCAATTGCATAGCAATTGCAATTTTGACAGATTTGGAAATTAAGGAAAAACGCAAATTTCGGGATTTTGAACGACAATATACCCACGATTTTAGCTAGATTATGAGTTGTAATTGTCCATCAACCAAGAGGGAGAACCTAGCATGAAGTCCCTATATATTTTGGAGAAGAAGGCCATAAGGGAGAGATCGATTTTGGAAGAGATTTTTGTTTTCTATTCCTAGGTTTTTAAAAGAAGTATGTAATTTCTTTTTATTTTTGTTACTGGATTTTCCTTCTACATCTCCGTCTTTAAACTCTCATCAATCCCAGAACAACGAATGCTGGTAGTGGTTAAGAGAAAATCTTTGTTCGATTGAGCCGAGAGGAAAATTTGTTTTTAGTGTAATTTTGTTTCTGTTTCTTAGATTACTATAATTTTTCGATTATGTTATTTAAATTCATAAGCTTTAGTTACTGATTTCCTCATCCTTTCCTTGTGATTTCTTATTGAGATTAGTTGAACTTTGGATTTTCTTGGTTCTTGAATTCAGACTTAGTTTTCATTTTGAAAAATTGGTTGTTCTCTTCATTCCCTTTTGTTCTAATGAATTCCTACAATTTCAAGCTTACTGTTTTTGTTAATTTTATTATGATGAGCTAAATTTCCTTTGGGATTCAAGTTTGTGAATGCCCTAGAGGAAAGATGTAAGGCTTGATAGCAAAAGCAATCTAGCTAACACCTAAACTAATGTTTGCTTTTGGTGAGTTCAATGTTGGGTAATCCTAGTTGGCTATCTAGTGTTGCTTGCTAAGCTATAACTTAATACCGAAAGGGTTAAGGGAAGCAGATGTCGCAAAAGCAATGGAGGAAAAGGCTTAGACATAAGTTCTGAAACATCGACCCTAGACATAGGGCGAGACTCCAAAACTACTAGAGTTGTGTGCGAATATATCTAAGTTAGATTAGCCATAGAAATATAGGTTTAATCACTTAGTCTCCTAAAGATACTTCATAGAAGGTCGAATAGGAGTCTAATTCAGTTTACTTAGTTCTTGAGTTAGCTACGATTGTAATTGCCTTCCTGTTGCATTTTTTTCCAAAGGGGCATTAGCATCTTGAATCCTTTCCTCATTTCCATTGCTTTTTCAAATAATTTTTTTTTAGTCAAAACACCTCACAAATCATTTACACCCACTACTTTAAGTTACAATTTGTCAACAATGTTGTGCCATTTTAATAAACTTTATTAAAACTCGTTCCCTTAGGTACAATACTCTGGAATGCTTCCAGTTTCTTATTACTTTGATCATGTGCACTTGCGTGTAGCACGGATCACTTACATAAAAGACATCAATGAACCTTTCCTGATTGGTTCAAAACTCATGTAAGGGATTGTTTTAAAAGTTTACAAACTTTCTTTCGTATGATGAGCGACATTATGTTCAGTTCGAGAATAGGGGGGAGGGTGAGTTTGAGTTAAGTTTAAGTTGTTTGTTGAATTTAGCTAAAAGTTTGGTTTAGTTCTTGTGTATATAAGTTTGAATATGTTAAGTTTAGTTATTTGTTGATAAGTTTGAGATATTGTTTGGTATGTTTGTTTTGTTTTTTTGGAGTTTTGAGTTTGAGTTTGATATTAGTTTTGATGTTGAGTTTGATAATAGTGTAGGCTGGAGGGTGAATTTGAGTTAAGTTTAAGTTGTTTGTTGAATTTGGCTAAAAAATTGGTTTAGTTCTTGTGTATATAAATTTGAATATTTTAAGTTTAGATGTTTGTTGATCAGTTTGAGATATTATTTGATATGTTTGTTTCTTTGTTGGAGTTTGAGTTTGAATTTGAGATTAGTTTTTATGTTTAGTTTGAGAAAAGTGTAGGGGAGGGTGAATTTGTGTTAAGTTTAAGTGGTTTGTTGAATTTGGCTAAAAAATTGGTTTAGTTCTTGTGTATATATATTTGAATATTTTAAGTTTAGCTGTTTGTTGATCAATTTGAGATATTATTTGATATGTTTGTGTCTTTGTTGGAGTTTGAGTTTGAATTTGAGACTAGTTTTGATGTTTAGTTTGAGAATAGTGTAGGGGAGGGTGAATTTGTGTTAAGTTTAAGTTGTTTTTTGAATTTGGCTAAAATTTTCGTTAAGTTTTTGTGTATATAAGTTTGAATATGTTGAGTTTAGTGGTTTGTTGATAAGTTTGAGATGTTGTTTGATATGTTTGTTTCTTTGTTGGAGTTCAAGTTTGAGTTTGAGATTAGTTTTGATGTTGAGTTTGAGAATATTGTAGGGAGAGGTGAATTTGAGTTAAGTTTAATTTGTTTGTTGAATTTGACTAAAAGTTTGGTTTAGTTGTTGTGTATATAAGTTTAAATATGTTAAGTTCAGTTGTTTGTTGAAGTTTGAAATATTGTTTGTTATGTTTAATTCTTTGTTGGAGTATGAGTTTGAGTTTGAGATTAGTTTTGATATTATGTTTGCGAATAGTGCAGGGAGGGGGGGGGTGAGATTATTGGAGTTTGAGAATATTGGAGTTTTAGTTTGAGATTATTGTTTGATAAGTTTGAGTTTAGTTATTTGTTGGAGTTTGAGTTTTAGATTATTGTTTGTTCGAGTTTGAGATATTATTTTATATGTTTGTTTGTTTGTTGGATTTTGAATTTGAGATTGCTTGTTGGAGTTTGAGATATTATTTGATGTGTTTGTTTTTAGGGTGCTAATGGATGGTTTTGAGTTTAGATAAATTTGGCTAAAAGTTTTGTTTAGATCTTATGTTCATAAGTTTGAATATGTTAAGTTTAGTGTCTTGTTGGAGTTTGAGTTATTGTTTGATAAGTTTGGAAAAGTTAAGTTTTCGTTAGTTGAATTAGTTTAAGAGATGTTGTCCTCATTTTGATTACTTTGGTTTAGTTCTTATATTTATGAGAGTTACTTATGTTTTCAAAAGTTTAATTGTTTAATAAATTTAAATTATTTAGTTGGTATTGAACATAATTAGTTTTTAATTTTTTTAGGTGCTTCGGGGTCGATGTACGAGCAAGATTGAACGTATTTGTTTTTGTGTAGTTGATATAAATTATATTTCGAATGAAATTGAGTTTGACTTTATTTTGTACACATTTTTTTTATAGGTTCAACAAGCTAAGATTTGAATGACAAAAAAAATTCAGACTCAAAACATAAAAAACAAATTCCTCTTCCACATTCTGCCTACACCTATAATCTGACATCTGTAGAAGGCAGATCTACCAATGCCATATATTCAATGTCAACAACTAATGCCTGCCAAGCTTCTACTGATGCTATACTATAGGCATCGGCAGAAGCCACCTTTGTCGACGCCACAACATTGGTGTCGGGCATTAGCAAAAGGTGGCTCTACTGTCGACGATATTTCTAACGTCGATAGAACCTCTCTCGACGAAATTCTATTGACGTGTTGGCCGACGCATTTCTAGACATCGAAAAAGGTTTTTTCGACGCATAAAGCCAGATCGTGAGGGAAGAGTTGCCTTCGAAGTTGAAGTTTCTGAGCATAAAGCCATATGATGGTAATAAGGACACCAGTAGAACATCTAGACACATACCCATCATGGTTGAAACTACATAGAATCTAGGACGAGATCATTTTTCGAGCATTTTCGTTCACTTTGATAGGTGGCTCGGGAGTGGTTCCATAAGTTGAAGCAACAACCTATTGGATCGTTCAAGGAGTTGCTCGCGCCTTCATAACACAGTTTCTGGGAGGACAAGATCAATGCAAACTGCCAACTACATGTTCACCATCAAGTAGGAGGGCATGGAGGGTGCAAGAATATGTCTTGCACTCCAATAGTGAGGCTCTCGAAGTTAAAGGCTGCATGGATATGGCAACCCTAACTGCCATATTAGTTGGTCCGTGTGACAAGAAGTTCCTTTGGTCCTTAGGCAAGAAAGAGCTAATCACTGATAAGCACAAATTCACATATTCCAAGTGTACGAGTCAAGTTTGAATATAGTATATAAATAAATATGGATATTGTTCTCTAGATTGAGTTTCTAGTTCACTTAAGTACCACAAATACTAGCATTGAAAATAAAAAAAAATAAAGTAAGAAATATCTATGGGAAATGTGTCTTAGGGAGTTGTTTTCACCAATTGGATTCATGATTTAATTAAAGTGAAAGCAACAACAAATATGCAAGATTCCATAAGTTAAGAACTCTGAAGCCATAACTGACTCTCCTGAGGACAATGAAGTCTATAGAAAATGAAGAAACCAATAATCATATCTAGTTTTGTTAACATGTAATACCATAAGTCTAATTCTTTTAACAACTCCCAAAGAAGTGCTAAATCTCTCTATTTTAGATTCTCTTTAGTAATGCAATTAATGTCTTCTTTGAATCACTTCTACCGAGCGTAAGATTTAGAAACAACAACATTCAATCTATGGTCAGTAGATTAAAAGCATCAGGTAAGTAATTGCATGAATGGAAAACAAGCATTAAAATGACATTCAATTAATTAAATCTTAAAAACCAATGGCTACATCATCATTAAGAACACAAGATTTAGCTATGCATAGTCATAAACTAGCAATAATGTCTTAAGCTAAAATGCATAAAAAAACTACAAAAAGTAATAGTAAGTAGACAAATAAAATCCGACGTGGCGATATCCCGTTCCCACCGTCATCTCCACAATCTAGAGCTTCAAAACTCCCTTTCCTAGGCTTCAATGTCGTCTCTTCTAAGCCTCCGAAGTATTAATTTTGCTTTAGATCAAAATTTTCAATGAGAATTATCCTAAAATGACGTGTTGAAAGCGAGTATATATGGAAAAAGGGAGTAGCTTGGAGATGCTAGGGGGAGCATTTTGACGTTGCCCCAAAATGCGTGAAAATAATAAAGAAAATAAGGAGTAGCGTCAACACACTGTCCATATCATCTCAATACTAAGGAAAAGCGTTCTCGTGTTTGTTGAGCGATTGAAAGCATTGTGTTGTTTTGGTAACATTGAGAAGCTACATGTAGCGTCCCAACGCTACCCTGAAGAACTTTGTGGCTTGCTATAACATCATAGCAGAGATCACCAATATTATAACATTGCTGCATCATCATAGAAAAAATAAAGAATGCTATAACATTTCCTTTTCTACCCCTTCAAGCTTGCTTCTGAATTTATCCTTCTTCTAAAGCCCCGATTTCTACTATTTTTGCCCAATTTCTCATGATTTACTCCATAAATCCTTTGAACTCACTGGTTTACACCGTTTGCTCAATTCCTACAATATAAACAAATGTGTGCATGAAAATAGTCAACTAAGCATCAAAACTAGCAATAATTAAGCCTTAGAAATAGCTAGGCTTAATTTATTGTTAATTTAGAGAATTAATTGACCATTTTTACATACATTGTTTATTTTGTAGAAATTGAGCATTTGGAGCTAAACCAAGCTTTTAGAAGATTTAGAGCTAAACAAGGGGACTAAGTGGATGCAAATTGAAGAAATCGAGCAAATAGAAGGAGAAAATAAAGCTTAATACCCGAGGGGGTAGCATCATGATACTGCTTAACAGCATCACGACATTGCAATTGAGCAAATGAAATTGCCTGCCAAGGTAGTGTAAAGACACCACCTTTGGCATCTTAACACTACGAACATCACGAGCGCAACCCCAATGCCAATTGAACAATGTGCACACTTAGGAGTCATTTCCATCCGTAGCATCCAGATGCTATACACGGTATCTCAATACTACATTTCCTTTCTTGAAGCCACGCATTTTCTTTAGCTGCCATGAAATTTTGTATATATAGGTTATTTTGGGCACCATTTTGGGGGGAAGAACTTTGGGATTTTGACCTAAAAGTAAATTCTTGGTTTGGAGCATTTAGAGGACAATTTAGGAGCATAGAAGAAGAATTTTCAAAACTCGAGATTATGGAGATAATATCAAAGACAAGATATCGCCATGCTGAACCTAATTTGTCTTTTTAACCTTATTCTTGTAGCTTTGGTGTGGATTTTAACATGGATTGTATTGTTTCTTATTGAATATGCATAGGTAAATCTTTTATTCTTAAAGATTGATGTAGCTATTGGATTTTATGGTTTAATTTACTGTATGCTTTATTAATGCTTGTTTTCCATTCATGCAATTACTTGCTTGATACTTTTAATCTATTGGCCATGGGTTGAATGTTGTTGTTTGTCAATCTTACGCTCTAGATAGGTGATTTAGAGTGGACCTTAATTGCATGACTAAAGTGAATCTAAAATCAAGAGATCTAGGATTGCTTTAAAAGTTGTTAAAATAATTAGACTTAAAGCTATTGCTTGTCATTAAAAGCTAAATAGTGATGTCGGTTTTATAATTTAGGAAAGAAATGTAATTACACTTGAAAGAGTTAGTTTTTATTTATGTCTTCTTGACTTATGAAATGTTGCATGTTTGTTACTGCATTTAATTTAAGTAAATCATGAATTCAATTAGTGAAATCAACTCCCTAAATGTAACACCCGTCTCAAGAGTTCACCCTAATATTGGAAAGCCCTTTGTAAGTCCTTTGTAAATGTGACTCATCATTTTAGATCCCGTAATTTTATCCCAATAAGTGCTGTCATAGGGTATGTCAAGTATTGGAAATAAAACTACAATCCTATCATTCTCAAGAGTTCACCCTAATATTGACCCATGCAAATACCTTCCATAGGGAGAGGTCCAAAAGTTGGTGCGAGGCCCCACATGAATCTCACGATGTGAACTAATGATGGAAACCGTAAGATATGTTGACATATGTCCTTCTCCCACTTACTATTTTGAAAATACTTTCTCAAGAAATCACCATGATATTGACCCACGCAAACACCTTCTATAGAGAAGACGATCCAAAAGCCGCCACAAGGCCACGTATGAATCTCATGTTGTGAATCAATGATAGAAACCGCAGGATATCTTGACATATGACCTTCTCCCACTAAGTATTTTGAAATAGGCTTTTCTATTACTTAGACAAATTAGGCTAATCTCATTTATCTAGGGTCCCCAATCTACCATTCCATAACCTTTACGTTGGTAATGTGAATTGCCAAGTTTATTAAACTATTTTGAGCTTTCTGGTGGCTTTATTGAGCTTCCTATAGTCAATGCACCCACGCCATCCAGTCACTGTTTGGGTCGAGATATCTTCATTCTTTTCATTTTTTTACAATCGTCATCCCTCCTTTTTTAGGTACAACCTGCATGGGGTGTGCCTAAGAACTTTCAAAAATAACAAAAATAATACTTGCATTATTTTTACCACCTCGTTTTTTACCACTTCTTTCATAGTGGGGTTAAGTCTCATTTGGTGTTCTATAGTGGGATTGAAGTCATCCTCCATCAAAATTTTGCATAACAATCAAGGGGCTAATGCCTTTAATATCACTAATAGACTACCCTAAAGCAAACTTATGTGCACGCAACACATTCAACAATTTTTCCTCTTCTACTTTACTCAACTCAACAGCAATAATCACAGGAAAAGTAGAAGAGTCGCCTAAGAAAGCATAACGTAGGTTGGAAGGAAAGTGCTTTAATTCAAGAGGAGGAGTGTCAACTTGTACACAAACAGACTCAGAAATCATTTCCTCATCCTTACTGTGTCCTATAGATACCTCTACAACATTATCACAAAAATAGGCATCCTCAATATCAAAAGTTTCAGACAATTCACCACACAAATCAGGCATGCCAACCTCAAACCTATCAAAAGGAGTCACTAACTCAATACATTCATCCACAATAGTATCCACTGCATCAATCATTTGGCAAGTACTAACCTCATAAGGCTGTTTCAATGCCTTAAGCATGTTGAACACTACCTTTTCATCATTTACGCGTAGACTCAGAGTTCCTGTGGGAACCTCGATTAGAGTGCGCCCTATGGCCAAAAATGGCCTCCCTAAGATGATTGGGACCACCGCATCTTCCTACATGTCCAGGATAACAAAATCTACGAGGAAAATAAACTTATTAACTTTAACTAGAACATCCTCTAAATTACCTTTTAGGTATGCAGAGAACGATCCGCCAATTGAAGCACTACCTCATCGATTTAAGCTCCCCTACTCCAATTTTTTGGAAAACACTAAAGAGGCATTAAATTAATACTCGGCCTTAGATCACAAAGTGCCTTTTTATGTGAACACTACTAATAATACAAAGAATGGTGAAACTCCCTGGGTCATACATTTTCTGTGGTAGCCTCCTCTGAATGATCGCACAACACTCGATGTTCATCTGCACTCTTTCATCCTTTTCAAACTTCCTCTTACTTGCTAGATTTCCTTCATAAACTTCGTAAAATTGGGTACCTATTCAAGCACATCAGCAAAGGGTATATTTATATGAAATTTCTTAAAATACTAGAGAAATTTAGCAAACTCCTCATCTAACTTTTTCTTGTTAAATCTCTTAGGATACAAGATTTCATTGGGAACGACAAGTATAGAATTAGATAACTTCCCTTAATTAATTTCCTGAGGTACTTCCTCTTCCTCTACTACCTCTTCATCAACATCCCATTCCTTACTTGTGCTTAACACATCTTCCTTATTCCGCTTGGGCTCCTTCAGCTCTTTCCCACTTCTTAAAGATATGACTGTACATTCCAAAAATGGCTCAGCAGGAATAACATGTAAATCACTCTTACATCTTTCTAAGCTATCCAAGAGTGTTGCCATCTGCTTAATTTTATCTCCCATATCTTTGATCACAGCATCTTGGGTTTTTTTCTGAACACGCATCGACATCACCGTATTGTTCAAAATATGAGAATTTCTCTTGGTCTTCTCTAAAAATCTCTCTAGAATACCTTCAAGTGAATCCCTCTTGTCTTGAGATTATGTAGATGCTACTCCTGAAACAAATTGCACTACACTTTCATTAGTAACACGAGAGGATTTCAATTGAGCTTTCTTACCTGGGTGGTTCTCAACATCTTTAGGCTTAACTTTCTGAACACAACTACATCCAACGCTCCCTGTGCTCACAACTTTAACATGCTTGGGACTAGGTTCCTCAGAGTCCTTCTTCAATCTTGTCCATATCAATTTACTCAACAACTTTGTTAGTGTTTCAACTTGGAATTTAAGAGCACTAACCTCATTGGCTTCACAAGCTCCATTTTTTGATGTAAAATCCTCTGACGGCCATTGGTAGTGTGATGGCCAACTCTTCTAATAGGACTCGGGCTTCCTTCACTGACTTCGATAGAAAGTTCTCTCCAGTTGCAGTATCAAGAGTAATTTTATTAAATGCCAATTCCTCGGCAACGATGCCATAAACTTTATCGGTATGTACACGGAAGCGCACATGATCGAAGTAATAATAAAATGGTAAGTAATACCATGTATTGAATCTTGAAGGAATTGGGGAAGTTTAATCAATTAATTACCACAGTTAATCGCGTCCAATTTTATTTAGGACATTAAACGCCAGAAGAACATGAAACGAAATAAACTAAAAGTAAGCAATAAAAAAACAACCAAAAGGTGTGCAGAGTAAAGGGCCAAGTTTAGAACATCAATCTTACCAATGAACCATTTATTGAGTCTAACGGGCATTTGTCATGAATTAATCAATTTATTTGAATTTAAGGGTAGTGTAAATCCTCTATCGATCTCCTCCAATTCTTAGTTGTAATTAATTAAATCATTTATCCGTCTCATTAATTAATTTTCACCCGACATTAACGAACCATATCATCAATCCTAATTGACATTTTTATCAATGTCCTGTCCAAACATCAATTATTATGCAATCGAAGCTCTAATTTATGCACTCTTTGTTAAGTAATAAAATAAACCAACAGTCATTAATCATTGATCAGGGGATTTAAAGCATTACGAACATTGCATAAAAATAGATTCAAATAATCAACCACGAATCCCTAATTAAGTTCAATTACATGGTCCAAAGACTTGATTAAGCCCTAAACTCTACAATCTACTTAAAGTAAATAATAATTAAGCACAAACAACCATAAACAATCTACAATCAGTCTGAAACATTGGAGAAATTAGGTAAAAACAAAGTAGAAACCCATTGTGCGCCGATCCATCGCTCCCACTACGAACAACGCGAACCTCGAATGCCAGATCATCAACAAAACCACTCCAATTTAGTCCAAAGTCTCTCTCAAACACTCTCCTTTTGTGGCTTAAGGTGTAAAAAACCCCAAATTCCCCTTCAAATCGATGAATAAACAAAAAAATAAAGGCTTGTAATCCCGATAGTGTTGCAACACTTTCTAAAATGCTGGCGTTTCTTCAAGTGTATAGTTGTAGCATTGCAACGCTACGGACCATTCTAGCGTTGCAACTCCACAGGGTAGCGTTGCAATGACACTTCAAGCGTTGCAATGCTGTCTTCTCGGCCCCAATAGCTTATTCACCTTCTCACATTGCCCTTAGCTCGTCCAAAAGCTCTAATTAAGCTCCATATTCACCATTTTGCACCATAAATCATAATTTTACTCTCACTTGCTCGGTTTCCTGAAATTAACAAATAATCGACACAAAAAGTCACATTTATAGCATAAAACTAACTAAATTAATGCATAAATATAGCACTAATTCAGTGCTATCACGTTTACGTGTCTATTGATAGCACTAATTTAGTGCTACATTTATCCCCATTTAATTGCTAGTTTTGGATGTAATTGCGAGTTTTTATGTAGGTATTTCTATATTTCAAGTAACTGGGTAATTAAGGCTAAAGATAACGAATTTGGAGCTTTGGGTATGTTGTGGAGCCTAAAAATACTCAAAATGGAGCTAAGTATGGAGAAGAAGGGCTTCACAACAACAACTGGCTGAGAAGATGGCGTCTCAACTCCACAAATAGCATACAGATGCTGTATTTTATCACTCAAATCCAAGGGTCTCAACATTGGACGTGCGCGCACAGTCAAAATGCACAGAGAAGACACATTCCTTTTGGAGCATTGAGACAATGCCTTCAGTGTCTCGACACTGTCCCTAGTGTCTTGATGCTGCATTGATAGACAATATAAAATCATCGTTTTCTATTTAGAAAAAAGGAGACCATTTTAGGGTTTTAGCCTATTTTTGCGACTTCTCACCCTCATGGGGCTTGTGGAACATAATTTGGAGTGTTCGGGAGTGGAGATCAAGGCTCGAGGTTGCGAGATTCGAAGTGGGAGTGGAGATTTTGGCGACGATGGTCTTTTTATTCCCTTTCTTCCTCTGTTTTTTGTATTATAGGGCTTTAGATATGAGTTGTTTGTGCTGTAATATGAATATTATGGGATGGATTTACTTGTTTTTAGGCTATAAGCACAATTAGGAGTACGATTATGGTTTAATTGTTGTTTTAGACATTTAGCTACTTGTTATATTGCATTTAATTAAATTGTACTTACTGCTTCTAATTAACTGGCCATTAATTAGCTAATCCCAGTCATGAATTGAGCTCGAAAGAGAGAAATTAGGATATAATTAATTCAATTAATGCCCTAAAATTTCCGAGGTGACATAGGATTAACAATTGATGGGTGAGACTAATTATGTGCGGACTTAATCCCAAATAATTAATCAATTAGCACTAAAGACACTTAGGCAAGCGATTAATTAGCGTGTTTGAATGAGACTGAAAGGAGATTTCGACCGGTTTAGCTCTACTTTTATGTAATTAACGAGTTCAATTAAATGTCGGATCCAATTACCTTAATTATAGCCTAATTTGTGCTCGGTCCCCTAAACTACCCCTTAATTTGGTATTTTCAACTCTTTAATTGCTTTCTTCGTTTAGATTTATTTTTCCAAGAACTGCTTTCTTTAGTTTGTGCCCTAAATAATTCTAATTACGAGTATTTCTAATAATTAATTAAATAAAGAAAAAGCTTTCATTGCCTTTCCCTGAGGATTCAATACTCGATATTTACTTACCATTTTATATTACTTGATTGTGTGCGCTTGCGTGCTTCACATCGAACATCTATACAGTACATTCACTTTTCGAATGATGCCTTTTGGACTGTGAAACGCCCCAAGTACATT
This sequence comes from Trichosanthes truncata, assembly GCA_033996785.1. Taxonomy (NCBI): domain Eukaryota; kingdom Viridiplantae; phylum Streptophyta; class Magnoliopsida; order Cucurbitales; family Cucurbitaceae; genus Trichosanthes; species Trichosanthes truncata. The sequence continues at coordinate 13,240,392 of MU867261.1, read as the reverse complement.
TCAGTGATGCATGATGAGCATTTTTTTTTAAGTTCATAGAAAAATGCATTGAAGCATTTATGGATGATTTCATAGTTTATGGTAATTCTTTTGATGAGTGTTTGTCAAACTTAGCCAAATTCATGAAAAGATGTATTGATTGTAATTTGGTTTTGAATTTTGAAAAGTATCATTTCATAGCTAATCAGGGCATAGTCTTAGGTCACGTAGTCTCTGCTAGGGGTAGAGGTGATAGCACTAATTTAGTGCTAGATTTATGCCTGTTTAATTGCTAGTTTTGCATATAATTGTGAGCTTTTATGTCGATATTTTGCATATTTTAGGAAACCGAGCATTTGAGATTGAAATTAGTGATTTTGGAGCATCAGGTGATTTGTGAAGCTTAAAAGAACTCAAAATGGAGCTAATTATCGAGAAGAGGAGCTTCATAAGCATTTTTGGTCTAGGGGATGGCACCTTGACTCTCAAAATGGAGTTGAGGCGTTGTCGATTATGTTGAAAATTCGAGAGCTAGTTTCGAGACGCTGTCGTGTGTCGCATGTTCATTAAAGACTTCAGCAAAGTTGCCCTACCAATTACGAACCTTTGTAGAAGGATGCCCCGTTTGTGTTCGGTGAGGAGTGCAAGAAGGCATTCAAACTCCATAAGAGATTGTTGACCAGTGCATTAATCATCCGTTCTTTCTGATGGGACTTACCCTTCGAGATCACGTGGGACGTGAGCGATTTTTCTGTTGGAGTTGTCTGTGGCCAAAGGATTGACATGAAGAGTCACGTCATCTACTATGCATCTAGAACCCTCAATCTTGCACAGTGCAATTATAACACTACAGAGAATGAGCTTCTAGCTGTTGTGTTCGCCTTAGATAAGTTTTGGTCATATATTCTAGGGTATGAAGTAATTGTGTTTTCTGATCATACACCTCTCAGGTATCTTTTAAATAAGAAGAAGTTGAAGCCTCTCTTGCTGAGGTGGATCTTGCTTCTTCTAGAGTTCAACATCAAAATAAAAAATCGAAGACGATGAAAAAACATAGTTGCAGACCATCTTAGCCGTTTGAGAAGGGAAGAAGATCAAGTACCTTTTAACGATGAATTTCCTGATGAACACCTATTTTAGATACAAAGTATGATCCCCTGGTAAGCAGACATAGTTAATTATCTTGTTACAAGGATTTTTCCTAATAGTCCAGGTAGGTTCAGGAAGGATAAGATTAAGGGTGAGTCTATGAAGTATGTTTGGGATAAGTCATATTTGTGAAATTTTTGCTCTTATCAGGTTATTAGACATTGTGTGCCTGACTTTAAAATTCTGTATGTTCTAGCTTTTTGCCATGATTTTGCATGTGGATGGCATTTTGGGCCTAGGCGAACCACTAGAAAATACTTGAGTCAGGGTTATACTGAGAAACTTTATTTCGGGATGCCAATTTAGCTTGTCAGAACTGTGAGAAATGTTAGAGGGTAGGGAACTTATCATGCAAGCATGAAATGCCTCAAATGCTTATTATGAATTATGAAATTCTTGAGTTGTGGGGCATGGATTTTAAGGGTCCTTTATCTTTGTCTTATGGGTATAATTATATTTTATTAGCCGTGGACTATGTTTCCAAGTGGGTATGCGCAAAAGCCACTCATACTGGCGACTCTAAAACTATCGTAGCTTTCTTAAAAGACATTTTCAATAGGTTTGAAGTACCATGAGTTGTAATCAGTGACCAGGGAACCCACTTTAGCAACAAATCAGTGGAAGCGCTGATGAAGAAGTATGGAGTAAACCACAAAGCTATAACTGCCTACGACCCCCAAACAAATGGGCAAGCAGAGATTTCCAATCCCGAGGTAAAATCTATCCTTAAGAAAATAGTAAATCCTAGCACGATGGATTGGAGCCTTCGGTTGGACGACGCTCTATGAGCTTATCGTACTACCTACAAAACTCCCATAAGGATCTCCCCATCAGCTTGTTTTTGGAAAGGCATGTCATTTTCCTGTAGAGATTGAGCATAAAACATATTGGGCAATTAAGAAGTGCAATATGGATTTTGGTGAGGCAGGCAGTTCGAGATTACTCCAGTTGCAGGAGCTCGAAGGATTGAGATTGGAGGCCTATGAAAGTGCCAGGATCTACAAGGAAAGAACCGAGTTGTTCCATGACAGTAATATTTTTAAGAAACAATTTAAAGTTGGGCAAATGGTCCTCCTCTACAACTCTCACTTGTAACTAATGCCAGGTAAGTTCAAATCCAAATGGCTTAGTCCCTTTGAAATTACTGATGTCTTCCCTTATGGCTTAGTAGAGATTAAGAGCTTCGATTCATATAAGCCATTTAAAGTGAACGGACACAATCTAAAAATTTTTAAGGAGGGTGATGCTGTCGTTTCTAACCTCATGACTGTTCGATTTGACGACCCTTAAAATGAGGACAAGTGATCGTGCCACATGGCCTGTCGAGAAATCGATGTTAAAATTTTTACTTGCTTTGTTTAGTTTGTTGTTTTTAGTGTTTAGTTGTAGCTTAATTGGGCTATTGCTTTTGTCAAGTAAAGAGTAGAACTAAAAGAATGGAGAGATTAATTTTGTAGAGTAGTCGCCGCCCCCTCCCTCCATGAGCTTTGAAAAATCAGGGAAATTTACTTATTCCCCTTTTATTTGTTCTTGTGCTTTCGTGTTATTTACATTGAGGACAATGCAAGTTTTAGGTTAGGGTGGAGTTGTAGTGTTTCTCAGCTTTAATGATTAATTGCTTACCATGTTGATTTAGTCCTTGAGCACCTGTGTTTGGACATTTGATGGATTTGTAAAACATGCTTTTCAGTGGAAAATTTTCAAATTTTGAGTGAATTCTAAGCACAATTGGTTGATGACGTGTTTTCTTTGCGCTTGATGAGGACAATGGATGACATACTTACGAATGTTATGTTAATTTCTATAGTTGAAGCATGTATTTGTCATCCTATGTTGAGCATGTTTTGTCCAAAATTTTTCAAAACCTTCTAGACTTTCTTGCACAATTTTAGCATATTAGCCTTTCCTTTAGTAGTCTCGAAGACTTAGGGTGGAACTATAGAGCTCATATGTATGTTGTCACCCCAACAGGGGTAGAGCTAATTATTGAGGAGAACAATTTCATAGTTTGTAATATGTTGCATAGGAGAAAAATATGTGACTATTTGTCTAAGAAAATAAAGAAAGAAAGTGTGCTTTGAAATAAGAACTTTTCTTGAGGGAAAAAATAAGAGAAAGAGAAAAGAAAGAAAAGGGAGGAACGAAAAGAAAAAAAGCTTGCAGTAGTTAAAGAAGAATCAACAGGTAAAAAGAGCTGCCTTCATTGTGATCAGTTACGCCATCCATTAAGCGAGTAGTCTGGATACGGGTCCATGCGATGGATGTGCGAAACCTAGTGCCTGTTGGTTTCAAAGTGATGCAAATTTAGCCACGATATTTGCTTCAGGCACTTAGTAACCTATTACTTGGTTGACGGTTTGGAAGGTTAGTAGCCAAGATTAGTGCTAGTGTAGGGGGAAGATGGATTGAGCGCCTTATAAGCCTCCCCCGGGCTTGTAAAGATTTCTTTAAGGAAGCTAAATACACACATGTGGGAAAGAAGAGAGAGTTTTTAAAATTGTGTCTCAACGCATGGATAACTTTTGCTTGTTTCTATTTTGTGGTTAATATGAAACTCCCAAGTATTGAAATTAGAGTCTCGTGCATGCAAACGTTGATTCATTTATGCTTTTGTATCTGTGCCTTTCTTGAGGACTAGCAAGATTTAGCTTCCGGGTATTTGATGAGACACAGAAAGTCCCTATTATTTCACGCCTTAATTATGTGTGTTCTATTGATATTACGAGTATATTGTGTATTTTGTAGGTAACTTGAGTTCAGGCACAATTTTCGGATAGTATGTGGAATTAGGGTGAAAACGAGCCAAACCAGAGGTCAATCAGATACTTGAGCAAAAAGATATGAATAATTGACCATTTTGCCTTTGAAGTAGAGTCGAGACCCCATGGAGGAGGCTTGCTCGAAGCTGGAAGGCAGAGAACTTGGATACAGGACAACATTAAGATGTTGTCCACAATGTCTCAACGCTGTCACAAGTCCCTCCGCACCCAGCATTGTGCAATACCACGAAATCTGCTGCTAAACGCTGACAACGTCTCGACTCTGTCACGAATCATATAAAATGATTTTTTTTTCACTTTAGGGTTAATCTTCGACCTCTCCAGCCCCAATTCTCAATTTGTATGCCCTTAGTATTGTTTTTAGACTTTTTAGTCCATTTTAGATAGATTTGGGTTTGTAATATGAGCTCCGGATCTATTTCGACAACTTTTGGCTAGTGGAAAACAATAATTCCAGGTATTGTGGGATTTCATTTATAGCATTGTAGATTTGTGGATTAATTCAGAGTTAATGTCAGGTTTTAATGGCTTTCAATTCTTGTGGTTATTCCTATAATGATTATTGTGTGGTGCCTGCCTTTGAGAAATCCTTGCCTCCTACTCTAGAAAATTTACCCTCCTCCTTCTTCTACTATTTTTACCAAACAAACAAACCAATCCAGTCAAGATCTGCCATCCATCCTGTGCCCGTGTGTCAAGTGAAGTGGAAGATACCGTAGCTATACATATGGACCTAATACGACATATGATTCGTGAAGAAGTTGCCAAAGGCATACAGCCGCTGAATAGATGCCTTTATGCATTCTTGCTCTACTTTCACCGTTGGACAGAGTCCTTTGGACGTTTGCCCCCAATGTCGGCGCTCCTCATCAGCAACTTGCATCACCTAGCTTCCAATGCACCCAGCTCCAGCGCGCAAAATCCTGAAGTCCCTCAAGCCAGTGAGCGCCAACAGCCACCATCTGACCCCGCAACTTGATTTATTTTTAATCTTTTTAAATATTTTGTATTAGTTGAAGTTTTTATTTTTTGCTTGCCTTGTTTCCTTCGTGTATAAATTAATGAAATATGAAAGCATGACCGTATTTTTTTAACATTTTGTCTCTATGTCTCTAATTTTCTTTGTCGTCTGCCTTAGTCTAGTGTGCTATTTTAATGCTTCTATTGTGAAATGTCAGTTATGTGTTCCTGTCCACAGTTTTCCTTTGTGTTCATTTGCCTAAGGTGCTTAGACTTATTTTTGAAGGCGTGTTGCATTGAAATGTAATTTAGTTCCTCTTAACCTGCCTAAGGCCCTGTTATTTCTTGTACTTAAGTAAGCAACCCTTAAAAATCTCCTCTTGGGACAACTAGCCATATCTCGTTTCCTTAGCTTGCCTTGCCTTAGAGTTATCTTTTTTCTTTTGATCGCCCATTTATTCTTTGTAATTTCCATTCAATGCAATGAACAAGTTTGGGAGAGAATAAAGACATTGCCCACTTTATGATTGGGGGAAGCTTCCTGGTCACATGCCTTAAAGAAGTCTAGTAGACGAAATTTTATCTAAAAAAAGAAAAGGGAGAGTGCTCCACCCTTTGCAAAGCATAAGTAATCAGGGGCCTTCATGACACCCATCATTTGCCTTTACTTGAACGCGCTGGGCAAGGAGAGAATGCGCCTTGCAGCTGTGAAGGGCAATTCACTCATAGTTGGATGTCTTTCACACCAAGTGTGGGCAAGACAAAGCGAAGGTAACATGCTTGGAAAGGCTTCTTCTTAAAAATAAATAAATAAATAAATAGGGTGCAAAAAGTTGGATAGCCTAAGTAATCATTGTTGTAGGCAACGTAGAGAGGCAAAGTGCCTCTGGGGCAAGAAGGCATGGGAAAATAATAGGTAGTCAGCTTTCAATTGTTGGGCGCCTGGGAAAGAAATAAGAGAGTCTCATGCAAGTTGAGAAAGGTAAGTAAGGTTTCGATCTTCCTAGTGATAGAATAAAACTTAGTGACTTTAGAGTAAGCAGTGCGAGGGTGCGCGATTGGGACCAGGAACTCAATAACAGTATTGCTTGAGGGCAAGTCATGGTCCAAGTTTGGGAGTTTGATAACTTATGAATACAAGTTAATTAGGCAACTAAAATTTTCCATTAAAGGCCTCGATGCCCTAGGAAATTATAAAAAGAAGGCAGGATTGCGCAGAAATTTAGTTTAATAGAGACGCATTTTAATATGAGCATATTTATCTTCAGCGCATACCATGACAATTAAATGTTTGTTTAAAATTATGTGTTGAGACCTTTTCTAGTGTCATGTGTGCAAGCAAGCGAGAAGAAAGGCAAGCGGATGCGAGCGCTGCATCGAAGGAAAGAAATATTTGAGGCGCCGAGAGTGAAAGCGATAGAAAATGGGATCAAAGGATGCTTGCCTGTATTGTCAGAGAGTGGATAGAAAATTGACACAGTCGTACAATGTTCAGGCTCGTACCCAACAGAAAAGTAGATTGTTAGGGGGGACCACTAATAGACGCACATTTGCCTGTGTATGGCAAAAGATATTTTGACTTTTATGGTCCCCACCTATCTAACTTGTGTTCTATCATATAAATAGCCACCCTTATCCATTTTAGAAAGAGAGTCTGGGGAGAAGGAGAGCAGCCATTCACAAAGAGAGAGAAAATGAGAAGAATGGTCAGAGAAAGGTTTTCCAATGAAGTCCAGAAGCGAGAAGTGACAACTCCGACGAAGGGCCTCACTGTGCCAATGCTCCACCCAGCCTGCCCTACTTAGTTTTACATTTATTTGCGTATGCATTTACTTTTTGTATTCATGTTTTTTATTATCGTTATGACCTAAGCTCACCATCAAGACTTGGCCTATGGCCCTTTTGTTAGCAATGTTTCGTATACACTAAATGCTTGTTTAATGAAGTTTATCTATGACCCTTCTTCTTAAGAAAGCTTATTTAAATTGCTTGGGTTCGATTGGCCATTCGGCTTTAAGTAGTAGCACTGGGAGAGTCAAGACATGTCGAAAGGCTTAAGAAGAGCAAGAGTGAACATAGTTTGCTAGGATGTTTTAGGGATAACTCAACCACTTGTAGGCTAAAAAGGGGCAACAACTAAATTATTTAACAATGGCACAAAGGAATCAAACCTACGTTACATGTGAATGCGATACCATAAGGGAGGCATTGGGAGGCCCCCTTGCCTAGGTTGATAAATAACTTCATCACTTATCCATGCATGTGTATAGAAACGACGCAAACACTAGGTTGCCTCGGTTAGGTCCTGTGTTCTAAACAATTCGACGCATCTCACGTTACTTGCCTATTATTTCCTTGTCTTGGAAGCCTATTATATTAAGTTAACCTTTGGTTTTGTTTTATTATTCAATGTTCGAACACCTCAATCCAACATATCATTCCCATATCTAGTTACCTGATAGCTCTTAGAATGAGAGCTATTTAGGGTGTTTTAGTGAAGATTTTGTGGCTTAAAAGCACTATCTTAGGTACTTTTGTACTTAGAAGCCTCTTTAAATTGATGACTTAGTAGTAAAGTAGTCCATTCTCATGTGAAAAGCACTTTTGAGCTTTTTAATGCTTAATATTACTTAATTGTGCTATTTGTGACTTGTGTAGGCCATTGTTGAAGGTAAAAATGATTAAGTGTGAAAAATCCAACCTGTAATGCTAGAGCTTTGCTGTTGATGGAAGGTCAAGCTTGCTGGAGCAATTGTTGTGTTTTGATGAAGCATTATTAAAGCTAGAGCATTTACCTGAGATCAGTTACACAAAACGCACGTGGGAGTTATTTCATTAATTGACGTGGACAATTTATAATACATGTACTGATTTAAACGAATGAGGTGCTGCCATTAGTCTTAAAGTGTCCACTCAGCCCTGATTTCAAAGAAGATGAGAGGTATAAAGCCCTAGCTTGCCATTTTTGGAGAGCTTGGAGAGCTTGGAGAGCTTGGAGATTAGACATTTGGAGGGGTAGAATTTCGAGAGAAGAAGAAGAAGCCCTTCTTGGGAGGTGATCCACTTCTGGAAAGGAGGGAAATCTACCATAAAGGAGCTGCCCAACATCCTTTCTTGTCCATTTTCTCCTAGTTTCTACAATATTTCTTTATTTTTCTACATTTCGTTATTAAAGACAATTTCTAGAATGTTATTTGAGACTTTTCTTACTGTTATGTTGCTGTCTTTTCTTTTAAGTATGAACTAATCACCCCTTGGGTGAGGGATTAGGGGATTTATTGTTGATTCTTGCTGAATGAAACAGTAGACTTGCATATTCTTCACTCTTATTCCTTGTGTGCTTAATTTTGAGCTTGGATTTGTCTGGCCAACTCATCTAGGTTGTGTTTATCTTGACTTTGGGAAGATAAGGGATAAGCTGAATGCATGGCATAACATTAGTTCTGATTCGGAGCAAGCTCTAAGGTAATTGGGGACACTAGGGATGGTAATGATGGAGTTAATATTAAGAATGCGGAAGCAATTTTGGATCTTAAGCACTCTAATTTGATCAGTTTTATCATAAAAAAAAAAACATGCTCAAAACTTGAAAAACAGAGAATAAGAACACATACCTTTGTAGCTCAAAATTCTCTTAATTCGTGGGCTTTCTTTGAACACAAACCAGATGTGGACCTCCTCTAGAGTCTTCCCTACTATCCTCAAGCCTTGGAACAGATTGTGGGATCTTTGATTGAGAGAATTTGAGAGAAGAATGAGTAAAGGTCTAAAACCAAGGGCTAGAGAATTTTTCTTCAAAAATCTACTTACCCATTGTGTTTCTTCTCTATATATAGTAAACCACAAGCTTCTTTAAGCTTTTTGAAGAAGCCAACACATGAGTAATTAAAAGTGGAGTTGGCCACAAGCTTCTTTAAGCTTCAAGAAGAAGCCAACACATGAGTGATTGCCAAGCTTCTTTAAGCTTCAAGAAGAAGCCAACACATGAGTGATTGCCAAGCTTCTTTAAGCTTCAAGAAGATGCCAACACATGAGTGATTGCCAAGCTTCTTTAATTCAAAATTAATATAAAATTAATTTTAAATTAAAATCAATTTTTAATTAATTAAACAATTTAATTAATTTTAAAATTATTTAATTTAATATCAAATATCAAAATAAATAATTGGACCAATCCCGATTTCTTAAATCAAATGCTTGAACATGAATCCCTATTCATGTTTTAAACCGAACCAATATTTAAATCAAATTTAAATATGTCCACCTCTTATTTATCATAGTTTAATTCATAATTAAGCTATGAAACGTTAAGTATGTCATATAATTAACATTTTCTCCCAAAATCGAATTTGAACATTTCAAATTCTTTTCTCTCAAATTGTTACAAGGCTTAGTCTGCGCTAGTAAGAGGAACCTAATGGACCTACAGATCATGAGCTCCAACGATACGAGATTTAACTGGCCAAACTCTTTAGCCTAGCTAATCAACGTTCGTTAACCACCGGGACACTCCACTAAAGCCCAGTGGCTGCACTCTCCTCACTGTAGATATATTTCTGTCCACTCGATATAACCATGATTAGTAAGTCGATCCTTCACAGGTCGTTCGTAATTACAGCTGGGTCAAATAAACCGTTTTACCCCTGTAATTACTTCTTGTTCCTTAAGTCCCACTGATCCTCTAATGAACAATTGGTTTGTGGTCCAACCAACAAATCGAATCCCTCTCGGGCCAATGAGAGGGTGGGCCCATTGTTCAAGACCCGGAGTCAGCACTTAAGGGAACAACCTCTCTACTAAACCCTAAAGCGGGTAGGAGTGAATTCCATCTCGCATGACTATGTTCCCAACTATATACCCGGTCTTATCCCCAAAATGGGAGGCTTATTGAGTCGGCGATCTCGGGCCACTCTCACCCATGTAAATCTAAGGGTAATCCCGAATAAACAGGAGTTCATAGCACGCTCAGGATTAAGATCGAGTTACCTAGGTCATCGTATGAATATAGTCAGTTAAGACAGTAAACGGAGTTATAAAATCTAAGTGACTATTTCGCGGTCCGGTCTTATACAAACTCTTTGCATAAGATGCCCCCACTCGCATGTCTCCACATGAACGATTCAGGATCACATCATTAGTACTATACAAAGTGGGTCGCGTCCATAATGTCCCCAGAATAAGGTACCCAGCCTTATCCTTATACTATAGACCATTTTGGCTATTACTTGAACTTGATCCACTTTTATGTCATACATAAAGTTCAAGTATACATACTATAGCCAAGGGTTCTTAGTTCATTGGATTTGGGTTATAGAATACACAATTCACTTTATTCAATAACACATTTACTGAATAAACCTCAATAACATCTTTATAGTAAAATAGAATATACATTCAGTTTACAAAACCACGAGTTTTAGGACACAAAACCCAACAGGTAACCCACCTAATGTTTGCAGTTAAGGGCTTAATTTCAGAGGTTAATAGGAGTTAATCACTGATTCTTTGGAAATTCTGGAAAGAATCCGCGAATTACCATGCATTGAGTGTTGAAGCATGATCTATGCTGTAGCATTTAGTTTGATGAAGCAAGATTTTACCCCTAATCTTGATCCCTTTTCACAGAATCTGTTTAGTCCCAGTTTATTTATTGTTTTACTGTTATTCCAGCATTTCAGGACCATTTAAATCTTGTTCCTTAGTTTCTTTTAATTTCATTGCACCAATTGATGTTTATTTCTTGTTACCTAACTAAAATCATCTTAGGCATTGCAAAAATCCACATAACTAGTCCCTGAGGAGAACGATATAAAAATACTTATCACTTGCTGCATTTAGGCTGTGTATACTTGCACATTTAGGGTGTTTTCATTCTGAAATTGCATACACTCTTTTAGGCATTACCCTACCCTTTTGCTGTGAATGCGCTACTAACTATGCTTCTGCATTTAAATTCTGAATTGCCTTCCCTGTGGATCTCGACTCTAGAATACTCCAAGTACTGCTTGTGAGCGCGTCAGGTGTATGCTTGTGCCAGTGCACTGAGTGACAAATCTGGAAAGGGATGTTATTAACGCATACTACTATATTTCTTTACATGATCCATCATTATATTCCCTTTTCTAGCATTCATTTCAATAGTGTTTCAAAGAACTCACCAACTTCCCTCTACCATTCATCGATCAAATGCTTGATCGACTTGCAGAAAATGAGTATTATTTATTTCTGGATAGCTACTCAAGTTACAACTAGATTACAATTGCTCCAAAAGATCAGGATAGGACAATATTCACATGTCCTTTTGGAACCTTCACATTTAGGAGGATGCCATTTGGATTATGTAATTCACCTATGACTTTCTAAAGGTGTATGATAGCGATGTTCTCAGACATAGTAGAAAGTACGATAGAGATCTTCATGGATAATTTCTTAGTCTTTGGGGAAACATATCAACATTGCCTAGAGAATCTTGAATAGGTCCTAAGACGATGCAAAGAGATGAACCTGGTGCTCAACTCGAAAAAGTGTCATTTCATGGTACAAGAAGGAATAATACTCGAATATCGAACCTCTAAGATTATATTAGCTCCACCAGATGCAAATCAACACTAACTAAAAAAATTCTTCCATGACATAAAGTATTACTTCTGGGACAAGCCTTACCTCTACTGAATAACACCAGATTAGGTATGGAAAAGATGTGTTGCAGAAGAAGATACATGGAAAGTGTCGGAAGTTTGTCATGCAGCTCCCTCAAGAAAAGACTGGTGTCTAGGATTGCAAAAGGCATTATGGGCCCACAGGATTGCATTTAAAGATCCACTAGGAATGTCTCCATACAGAATCGTGTTTGGAAACGAATGCCATCTACCATTAGATAATTGGAACACAAAGCTTTTTGGGCGATAAAAAGATTGAACATGGATATGGTTGAAGCAGGGATAAAAAGGAAGCTTCAACTAAGTGAATTAGAAGAACTTAGATATTCTGCCTATGAGAATGTTAAGATTTACAAGGAGAAGTTGAAAACAGGGCACGATCAAAGAATTCAACGAAAGGACCTAAGAGAAAGACAATAAGTGTTATTATTCAACTCAAGATCGAAACTCTTTCCTGAAAAGCTAAAATCTAGGTGGTCAGGACCCTTTGTAGTCTCAAAGATTTATCAACATGGAGCTATGGATCTACTAAACGAAAAAGGCAATACATTCAAGGACAATGGCAAGCGAACAAAACATTATTAGGGAGAAGAACCAAGCAAAGAGAAAGCTTCAATCTCCCTCAACGAAGTCGAATAAGAATCACCAGGTTTGATGTACATAGTGTGAAGTATGAAATTTGAATTTGTTTCAATTTTTTACAATTAAAACAAATGGTGAACAGAAAGCGTATGACTTTTGGAAGCTCAATTCAAACGAAGACGTTTGATTTGGAGAATCTCAAGTTAACTGTTAAGGAAACACCTCTACCTGAAGATCACCTAGGAGTTCGATGAATCAATTATAAGTTACAAATGGGGAATCTCAAAAGTCATCCATACCAAAGGGAGAGATGTGTGAACTTTTTAATGTGTTAATCTTGAGTTTAAGGTGGAAGAACGATGAATAAAGGAGCTCGAAGAAAAATAATCAAAAGAAGGAAGGGCAACTAAAATTGCAGATGCAATTGTAAATGCAATTCTTGAGAATCAGATTTTTGAAATTAAGCTGAAAATTGTGATAACGCTCATTTATGAGTGTTATTGAGCCCTGAAAATTAAGCTATTTGCTTAGAAAGCAAGTGTTTAAAGTTATATTTCATGTCATTTAAGGAAAATTTAAGTAAAAACAAGCTTTGCATATGTTTGAAGTCTTGATTTTGAAAAAATGTTTTTTTTAGGTGTAATTAGAGTCATTTTTGTAAAGCAAGGTGTTAATTTCTGTTGTTTTTGTGTAAAGGTTTAAAAAGGATCCAAATGCGCCCACATTCCAGTAGCAATTGAAGCAAATAAGAAAACATCCATTAGATATGTGACCAGGATGCGCCAACATTTGAGAGCATAAGCCAAATTGCAAATGTTGCAGAAAATAGACCAAATGCGCCGCATTTAGGCTATTTCGACAACAACCCAAATGCACCCACAAATGCGCCTGCATCTGGACATATTTTGACAGATTCTCAAACATTCACAGGATTTGAAGATTTTATCAATTATTCTCAATCAAATCTCCTCAAATCAAGGGATATGATCGACCAAGCTTCTCCATGCTGACTTCGGCAGCAAACCCTAGGAGTGAAGTATATAAAAGGTGGTTCAATCCTCCATTTGAAAGAGAGCTCGGAGTTTGGAATTCTCTTCATCCCAAATTTATGTCGTTGTTATTTCTAAGTTTTAGCCGCCACTCCGAGTCTTCCGTAAACTCTGTTCATATTCTATTCGGACTCCAACTTCGAAAGAAGGAGGAGTAAGTACTTGATTCTCCTTGAAAAAGGTTGAACAAGTTAGAAAGGAATAATATCTTATGGTTCTTTTTGTTCTTAGGTTTTTCCAATCAAGTTCTATAACTTTTTAGGAGTTGTACTTGTTGTTTCTTTTAATTTGAGTTATAAGTTTCTTTGTTTCAATTCCATTTAGCTCTTTCTTGGATTCATGCTTCAAAGTGTATTCAAGTTTATTTATTTCAATGAATTGTGTTCTTTCTTCTACTTGTTGTCTTTTTTCTTTCTGCACTTTATTTATTTCTCCAATAAGTAGCTAAACTCCTTGGAGGGGATTCGATCATGTGAATACCCTAAAAAGCATATAAGCAAGCACCATGTGTTTCTTGTAAATTTTCTCAAGAGCAACGCATTGAAAATGCCATCAAGATGGTCTGTAATGGGGCCAATTGAACAAAGTGGCAACAATAAAGGTTACTGGGAAAAAGAAATTAAAGGAAGAAATGAAGAAGTAGAAGGAAGAAGATAAGAAGACAGAGAGAATGAAGAAGAATGACCAGCACCTACTAGGCGTGTTGGAAGTGAAGAACCACTCTGGTTGTTGAAATTGAATTTGAAGAATAAAGGGATGAGGTGCCCAATGCACACCCAACTCAAAAAGACCCAGCACCAACTGTGGGTGCTGGGAATAAAGAAACCGAAGCCACAAGTGTGGCTAAAACAGAATTAGAAGAAGAAAGAAGGGAGGTGCAACCTCCATAAGCTAAAGAAGACAGTTTTGATGAGCTGTTCAACTATGAGACTAGAGGAGTCCCACTCTAATGGACCCCATTGCTTGAGATGGGGATAAGTCTTTTGAAATACATGAATCAAGACCTTGGAAAGAAGGGATAGGAGAGGCTAAAGTTGAAGAAAAAGAAAAGGTGATTGTGGTGGGTAGTAGTTATGGAGGTTAGCTACCACAATCACCTCCCTAAAAGAGAAAAATAGAAGAATCTAGGAAGATATGAGGAAGCCAAAGGGCCAAGAGGCCAAGCGAAGAAAAAGAAAATTCTAAAGAGGAAGAAGAAGCAGAGTTTGATGTAAGTGCTAGGAGGAGAGTCCTTGAGAAGATGAAGCTCGGGGGCGAAAGGGGATTCTCCAACCATTTGGGACCTCTCCAAGAAGTCATCACAGCAAACATTCGCAAGCATAACTGGGAGAAGCTCTGTGAGCATCCTGAACTAACAAGTGGCACCTTGATGCTTTATTTTTATGCTCACTTGGGAGGAGAAGCGTTGAATGAGTTGACCCTCCATGAACACAAGGTTAAGTATTTGACCAAAGAGATCAACTGAGTTTATGGCATGAAATCACTTCACAACCCACAGGGGAACAAAGTCATAGAAAACCAAACTGAGGAGCAGCTGGAGGAGACCCTGAAGTTGTTGGCCAGAGGAGCTGAATGGAAAGTGGCTTTGCAGGGGAAAAGGCATCGTTTGGCTAGTGACTTGAAAGATGAACCTAGGGTATGGCTCAGCTTCATCCAAAATTATCTCATTCCAACCACACACCACTGCACACTCTCGTAGGAATGAACGATGATTATGTACAAAATTTACAAGGGGTTGGAGTTCAATGTGTGGAGGGTCATTAGGAGTGAGATCATTTCGTGTGGAATAAAGAAGGTCGGCCAACTCTTTTTTTTCTCAATCATCACACAGTGTGGCAAGCAAGTAGGGCTCGAATAAAATAAACCCAACTTGGAGATCAAGCCACTGGATGCAGTGGGTGTGCATACCTTCATGATGTGCAATGCAATGAAAGCTATTCGCTGCTCCAAGACTCCTAAGGCTCAGCTAAAAATTGCAAGTGTATCTTTTTCACAATTTCAGGCCAACACCTGAAGTCAAGAAGATCAATTCTTGAGAGAACAACTCAGGATCTATTGGACATATTTGAAGGAGATAGACGAGGCAATCAAGGCCACAATCTCATCCCTCGCAAAAGACAAAGAGCCCCATCTTCCCGACTTTCCAAAAATCCTTCTTCTGCATCCCAACTCCCGAAGCTAGTGATTGTAGTAATGATACCTTCTTCTCCATAGAGGGAGTGACTTTTTGACTCTATCTCTTCAGCTTTATAGATTAGTTATGTTCTTATTGTGATTGATGTTTTAGTTGTTATTTTTAGATTAGCTTGGATAGGTTCTTTATTGCTTTCTTTAGTTTAATTTCTTCTTGAGAACTCTGGACTAGAAACAAATTGTAAATGCTATGGAACCTCTTGAATTGTCAAACATATATTTTTGTGATTTCTTTAAGAATTTCCTAATTAAATGCCCTTAATGTTGATATTTGGAGTCTTCTCTACTCATTGAACTTTTAGAGACACTATTTTGATGCATCCCGAACAAACAACTTCATGATTCCTTGTCTTTATAAAACGTCCAAGCCTCAAGCTCACATAAGTTTGTATACCGAATCACCTTACGACAGTCTAGCTTGGATGTTTTGCAAGCCACCTCTTTGTTATACCTCTTGTTTTATTTTTAGTGAACGGGGACATTGACCACCTTTAAGTTTGGGGGGATGTTATCTTTTGTGTGATGACTTCTATAAGTTGTTGTATATCACTGCAAGGATTTTTTTTTTCAAAAATCTAAAAAAAAAATAATAACAATAAAAGAATAAGAGTGTAAGCCCTAAACTCTCTTTTAATCTTATTGCATTTATACATGAAGTTTGATACACGTAAATTGGTATAGGTTGCACTGAAGGATGCAGTGGTTGAATTTGGAAATTTCCTAAGTTGTGGATTATAACGTGCACAAAGCTTCATAAGGAGACAAGTTAGGCTTGACATAATCATATTAAGAGTTGAGTTGAAGTAAGTTAAGGTAATGAGCAAGTTGGGTATACATTGGGTGTATTATGTGTTGAATGCAAAAGCTTTAATTTCTAATTAAATTAGCTAAAGTTTGTTTATGGATTAGGAAGATTTAATAGGATTTAAGGTCTAAAGGAGGAAGTAGGAGATGGCCAATGTGTATGACTCATGAATTGATGAAGTAGGAGCTGGCCAATGTGCATGATTCACGGATTGATGAAGTAGGAGCTGTCCATTCCTTGTGAATTCAATAGGCAGCTGGAAGCTCTAGGAAATGGGTCAACTTCAAATGGTCATATCTCTCAATCTACTTAAGAAAATTCGATGATTATTGAGCCAAAATCTCATAAATTGAATGAAGAATGTGTCTGGAAAGTTTTTTGAGAAAATACGAAGAGGAAGGTCATGAAAAAGTAAGAAAAATGAGAGGTGTTCCAGTTTCTCGGCCAGCAGAACAAGGTGAAGAAATCTGATGATTTAGAGCTCATGAGGACGAATTAGAAGCTCAAATTTTGAGGTAAGTAAGTTTAGACATTTTATTTGAGGGTTATCAAATAAATTTTGGTGGTTGTTTTGTTAAATGTTGAGAAACCAATGCTGGAAGTTGAATTTGTAATTTTTGCTTCAAGAGAAAGGGCTAGAGAAAGAGTAAGGAAGATGTGCTTCCAGTTTGTTATACCTTACAGCCAAGTGTGTTCAGTTGCTATGCTATGAGTTATGTGACTGAATTAGATCTAATTTTGGACCAAGTAGAAAAAGGGATTAATGTTATGGAATTCATTTTCAGGGCAAACGAAGATAGGCGAAGCTTATAAGCCTTGGGAGACTTCCGGTGATTGTGAGTGACTTTGTTTGAAAACCTATGCTTTGATCTTTATTAAAAAGCTTACTAGTGATGGATACTGAGGCATGCTTAAGCTAATTTATATTCATGTTTCATTGAACTCTATTAATAAATGGCGGTGTTGAAAGTTAAGCATATTTGTAACAAGTTGTTACTCCGCGTTCAAGCATGACACTCGACGTTTGGAAGCTTGTTTAAAATGAAAGTTTGTGTTTATGTTGAGAACTTTCTGAATGGGATTCCAAACTATGTTTCTAAATATTTAAAGCATGCCTTGTATATTATTAACCCCCGGTACTGAAGGACACGGAGAAGGTACCTGGGGGAGAGAGAAAACCTGACCCCCGATACTGAAGGACAGTGAGAAGGTATTCGGGTGGTAGTTGGTCTGGCCCCAATACTAACGGACATGGAGAAGGTATTAGGGGAGGCCAGTGAGCTTAAATGGCATTCCACGTGCACGTGAGAGAGGTATTGAAGCTGTTGGTTTAGAGAGGACTCTGCCACAGCTAGGGTTTGGAAGGGTACCATGCTACAAATTTTCTTTATTATGAGTTCTTATGCATTGCTTTTCAGGGTGCTTAAATCCTGTAAATTGGCAGCCTTGTTGAAGTATTTTTGATACTTTATCTTTGAACGCATATTCTATTAAAGTAATCACTCACTGGGCTTCCCAGCTCACGTTTTCAACATGTTTTCTCCTCTCAGGTAGCAAACGAGTTCCCGGTGCTTAGCCTCATCAAGACCGTTTGCCAGCACGCCTCTTTACCTCCTTGTATATATCTTCTACATGTATATAGTTTTGAAATAAAAGCATTCTAGCTGGGTTGTAATAGACTTAAGTATGTTATGACTTAGTATGCAGACCTAGTATGAGGGACTGAATGCATCTTGCTCAGGTGTGCAATTGTGTGCTCAATTTTACTTGTTCATACATATTGCGTTGTGTATAGTTCCAGGTGGATGTTAGGTTGGGCTGGGAGTGCTAGTAAGAGGGCTGGTATTCTCTGTCTTCACCTTCCTTCCTAGGTTAGGCAAGTGAGCCTGAAGGGGGTGTGACAAAGAGGATACTCCTCCTTCCAATAGTTAACTGAGTAACAAAGGACAGTCATGATATCCATGTTTTTCCTTGCATGAAAGGTTAACTTCGGAAGTGAATGTGCAAAATGGCCTTGATGTGATAAGTGCTCCTAGCTAGATACTTTTACCAAAAAGCGTTAGTAAGCTAGAACGAAGACACAAATGACAAAAAGATTCCCTATTGAAAAAGAAAAGCGAAGAAAAATAGAAGTATGTATCTTAGCAGTAAAAAATAAGTTTTGGGGGATGTTGTTAGTTGAAAAACCTTGTAAAGTTAGCTTGTTTAGTAAAACAACGAAACTTGACTAACAGTAATAGGTAGTATGAGCAAGTATTTATGCTCATAAGTCCATAGTTGTTAGCAAATTGATATTAGATTAGCCCTAATCAGCAAAAGTGTTGTTTTGTGATGAGAAATCTGAAATGAAAGAAACAAGAGTTAAGCTTTGCTAATTTTTTGTGTTTGCTGTAGGAATTTTCACATGTCCAAAAACAAGAGTTAAGCCTTGCGGTGATTGTGAGTGACTTTGTTCGAGAACCTATGCTTTGATCTCTATTTCTTCAAAAGCTTAATAATGGTAGATATTGAAGCATGCTTAAACTACTTTATACTCATTTTTCATTGAACTCCTAATAATATGTCGGTGTTGAAGGTTAAGCATAATTTTAACTAGTTTGTTACTCCACGTTCAAGCATGAAAACTAAGTTTTGGGAGTAAGTTTTTCTTAGAAGTACCCTGCATTAATCCATTCTAAAACATGTTTGAATTGCCAAAACTTAAAGTATGATTGTTTGGCTATGTTAAAGAAATTATGCGTTAAGAACACGGAAAATGAGTTTGGTCATTGAGTTCTCTTTTAACCATACGATGAACTTAACGTTTGGCATGACACTTGAACTTGGAAGCTTGTTTAAGATGAATGTTTGTGCTTATGTTGAGAACTTGCTGAATGTGATTCCAAAACATGTTTTCTAACTATTTAAAGCATGCCCTTGTATATTATTAACCCCCGGTACTAAAGGACACGGAGAAGGTACCTTGGAGGGAGAAAACTTGACCCCCGATACTGAAGGACAGTGAGAAGGTATTCGGGTGGTTGTTGGTCTACCCCCGATACTGAAGGACAGTGAGAAGGTATTCGGGTGGTAGTTGGTCTGCCCCAATAGTGAAGGACATGGAGAAGGTATTCGGGGAGTTCAATGAGCTTAAATGGCATTCCATGTGCACGTAAGAGAGGTATTGAAGCTGTTGGGTTAGAGAGGACTCTACCACAGCTAGGATTTGGAAGGGTACCATGTTATGAGTTTTCTTTATCATGAGATATTACGTTTTGAAATACCTATACTTGATTTCGATGCCTACATTATGAGTTCTTATGCTTTGATTTTCGTGGTGTTTAAAGCCTGTAATTTGGTGGCATGGTATAATTACTTTTGATGCTTTACCTTTGAATGCATAACTTATTAAGATAATCACTCACTGGGCTTCCCAGCTCACGTTTTCAACTTGTTTCCTCTCCCCAGGTAGCGAACGAGTTCCCGGTGCTTAGCCTCGACAAGTCCTGTTTGCCACCACGCCTCTTTAGCTCCTTGTATATATACTTCCACATGTATATAGTTTTGAAATAAAAGCATTCTAGCTGGGTTGTAATAGACTTAAGTATGTTATGACTTGTTATGAAAACCTAGTATGGGGGAATGAATGCATCTTGCTCAGGTGTGCAACTGTTCTCTCAATTTTACTTGTTCATACATGCTACGTTGTGTACAGTCTCGGGTTAAGATTGGGTTGGGCAGGGAGTGCCAGTAAGAGGGCTGGTATTCTCTGTCTTCGCATCCCTTCCTAGGTTAGGCAAGTGAGTAGGGAGGGGGTGTGACAATTTTACATTGTAACACCATGAGCTTATGACTTTTATTGTATTAATTTTAGATTTGAGTATATCTTTACTTCCTTTCACTTAGCCTTGAGCATGCTCGTAGGTAGATTGACAACCTATACACGTCGAGTTTGCATAACCATGCCATTCACGTTTCTTTAGATTGCTTAGTTATCGAGAGATTGACTTAATTTCAGTAGCATAGGGCTGATGCATTGGTGAGTTTATGTTCCCATAAAAAGAAGCTAGGTCCTCAAGAAGTAAAGAGCAATCGAATTAATTTAGGTCGGCCAACTTAGATTAGTTTAATCGTCTCACTAAATCTAATAATTCCTAGAACATAATCAACTAGTTGTGAGCATGGCACGATATCGTCCCCAACTTAGGATTAGTTTTGGGTTTAATTGATGTTAGGTTGATTAGACCGTTCTAAGGGATCGTTAGAGGTTTTGTTTGCTTTACCAACAAAGCCAGTTGAGTGCATTCATTCTGAATTTATTTTTTGATATATGTGATTGGTGTTGCTAAAATTTATCCCGATGTAACCCCGAATCGGTGCTTGGTTTGTCTATTTTACCCCTTTTACTCTCATTTACTTTTATGCAATTTATTTCATTTACAATTTATATTCTAAGCATCAAAACCTCCCCTCCGTGTTCAATAATCAAAAACATTAGGAAATTTGTATCACGATTCCCTGTGGTTTGACTCGGCCACTAATATTGCAAATATTAGTTGGTTGAATATTATAAATTCATTTGATAGAGCATTCGACAAGTTCATACTATCAAATTGATGGATCATGTGAAGTCCTATTACATCATGCTTAATTCTTATTAGTTTATTTGGTTTTTAGGTGTTATATTGATTATTTTGTAGGTTCTTGAGAAATTGGCACATGGGACTAATTTGGAGCTAACAAGAGGTCATTTGAGCATCCGAGCAAATTGGAGAAGCAAAATGACTGAAAATGCCCCTAGGAAGTGTCTAGACGCCTTGGTGACGCTCAAAAGATGTTGAAAGGTAGTAGCTGCAAAACAGGACAACGTCTCAACCCTATACGCTATCCATAGTGTCGAGACGCTGTGGCATGCCAGCGTTGAGTAGACCTCGATGACGTTGCGGTGAGCTCCAGAGACGTTGTGTAGCATTTAGACGCTATCCATATCATATAGACACTACTTCGAGGACTATAAAAGCTTTCTTTGCCATTTTAGGGCAACAACTCATACGACAACCAACCATTTTCCTCTCCTTTCATTCCCTTCGAGGACTATAAAAAACTCATAAGCTGTTTTTTTCTTTGTAGTTCAAAATAAACCATTTGCAACCAAACACCTGGAAATACCTTACATTTGGAATTTTATTATGCCAAAGCTCATAAGGAGTTTTATCTAAAGAAGGCCTAATTAAAACTCTATTTTAAACATCAAAAGCGGTGTTAATGGCTTTCACTCAAAAATACTTAGGTAAATCATACTCATGCAACATTGACGTAGCAAAAGTATGCTTTTTCCTTTCAACCAAACTGTTTTGTTGAGGAGTTCTTAGAGCAAAGAAGTTATGAGAAAAACCATTTTCTTCACAAAAAGTTTGAAAAGAAACACTATCAAATTCTCCTCCATGATCACTCCTAATTTTAGAAATCAAAAATCCTTTTTTATGTTGAATGCATTTTGCAAACTAGCTAAACTTTTCAAAGTATCATCCATATGTGTTATCATCAAAATCCAAGTAAATCTTGAAAAATTATCAACTATCACAAAGGCATAATAGTTGCCTCCAAAACTAGCAATGCTAACAGGACCAAATAAGTCCATATATAATAGTTGTAAGGGTCTAGTTGTAGAGATAACATTTTTATATTTGAAAGAATACTACTTAGTTTGTTTACACATTTGAAAAGCATCACCAACTTTATCGTTTTCAAAATTAAATTTGGGAAGACCTCTAACCAAAGAATTCTTGAAAATATTTGAAATTAAGTATATGCTATCATGTTCTAGTTTTCTATGCCATAACCAAGAATCATCATGAAAAGCTGAAAGACATTTATCACTAATAGGGAAATCATTCAAATCAATAGTGTACACATTTTCATCCCTATTTCCAACAAACAAAACTTTCCTATCATTAGCATTTTGAATGATACAATTCTTTTTATCAAACACAACTCTAAAGCCTTTATCACACAATTGACTAATTACTAAGTAAATCATATTTTAAATCATCAACTAAAAGCACATTTTCAAGCCAGGGAGAAGAACCATTGCTCGAACTATCATTACCAATTATTTTACCTTTCTTGTTGTCACTAAAGGTTACTAAACCTCCATCCTTTTTGGAAAGATTAACAAACTTGGATTGGTCTCCCGTCATGTGCCTCAAGCAATCACTATTCAAGTACCATTTATTTTTCTTGGAGGCTTTCAAACAAACCTACAAACATAAATGTTTAAGTTTGATTCTTTGGTTTGGGTCCTAGAAGGTCGTTAGTCTTTACAAACTTGGAAATCCATTTCATTTTTGCATCGGCATTTAAAGCATTGAATTTAGACAAGTAATAAGAATAAGCTCTATGTTCATACTTGACACTTGAGAAACAAACATCATTATGCAAAGATTTATCTCTTACAACAAGCTTATGCACTCTACTTTTCATGTAATTACATAGGTAAAATGAACTTTTCAGCCAACTATAATTACGAACAACTCGTCAATGATAGACTTGCATGTAATGGTTCTATCCATGGACACAACTTGTCCTACAGTGCATAAGAGTGCCACTTTAGGTCTATAGTTGATTGACCTAAAGTTAATGAATGAAAATTAATTAACTAAAGAGTTTAATTAATTATTTTTGTATCATTGGAGCTTATAATCTGTAGGTGACAATGCTCGTCACACACAATCAAATAAATTTATAAACCAACAACTAATTAATAGCAATAGTGGCCGAGTCGAACGCCGTGAGGCGTGTTATTTGGTATTTGATTTGCTAAAATTGGATTAAAAAGGTAACCAAGGGAGGAAGTTTAAGCAAGAATTGTAAACATGCTTGAAAATGTAAATACAGTAAAATTAAACTAAAGCATGAAAAGGGGATCAGACAAACCAAGCACTGATTTGAAAGGGTCATGCCGAGATGTAATTTAGTCATGACAATCACTGATAACTAAGAATGTAAATCATGCTTTGAATGCACCCACAAGCCCAATGGAAATTCGAGAGAGATTCTAACAACCTCTAGTGCAGTTTAATGGAACAATATGCTAATTAAATCCCAAACTAATCCTAAACATGGGACGATACTAACCCAAGTCACAGGTTGCAAGTTTCCAAGCTCAAGAGTAGTCGTTTAGCCCTAGGAATTACTTAATTTAGTGAGATGCTCAAACTAATCTACTTGGCGAACTTAGATTAACCCTTACACTTTTTACTTCTTTAGAACTAGATTCCTTATGTCGTTCATGACCGCATAAAGCTCACAATCTTACCAAACCTAAGTCCTATTGCTACCCAAATTAAGCGCTCTCTCGATATGTTCAAACAAACTCAAGATTATACATAGCTAGACTAAGCATGCTCGACGTGTATAGAGTTATTAGGCCTACCTACAAATATGCTTAAGAATGAAAATAAATAAGCAAAAGACATTCAAAGCAGTAATTTAAATGTATTAAATATAGAACCTCATGGCATTATAATATGAAATCCCGATGATTTCTTCCGAATCAGTGTTTCTACTTAGCTAGAGTTTGTTTGCATCAATCCCGAGGCCATAATACAAGCCTAAAACAAATGCTATCTAAAACAGTGAAAAACAACGGAAGAAATTGCAAAACGAGGGCTGGGGTCGGAGAGAATTAACCTAAAATGAAAAGAATACTTCTATAGAATTCGCGAGAGCGTCGAGACGTTATTACCAGCGTCTTGACACTAGTAGCGTCGAGCGAGGCTATGGCACGGGACTTGCAACAGAGCCTCGACGCCACTAGGCAGTGTCTAGACGTTGTGCTGCATCCGAAGCTACTGTCTTACAACATCTAGCGAGGCCTGCATCTAGCCTCTCGACGGTCTTCAGGGGCATAATAGTCAATCCTTCATATCTTTTCGCTCGAGTGTCTGATTTACCTCTGGTGTGGCTCGTTTGAACCGTGATTCGATGTAGACTCTCTCGAAATGTGCATTATGCTCAACTTCATACAAATGAATCAATTAATCACATAAAAATCCCAATTTTTTGTATTATCTAAAAAATGTGTCTTACACACAATTTACCTATAAAATATGCAATATACTCATAAAATCAATGGAACAAGCATGATTTAGGCATGAAATAATAGAGACTTTTTAGGTCTCATCAAATACCCTCAATCTAAATCTTGCTAGTCCTCGAACAAGACACAAACTAAACAATAAAGTCATGAATCAATGATTGCATGTACAAGACTCTAATTTCAATACTTAGGAATATCGCAATAATCAAAAACAAAAAGAAACAAGCAAAAGCTATCCATGTGTTAAGACACATTTTTAAAAGCCATTTCTATTCTTTCCCACGTGTGTGTGTGCTTAGCTTCCCTAAAGAAGTTTTTATAGGCCCGAGAAAGGTTTATAAATCTCTCAATCCATCTTCTCCCTACACTGGCACTAGAGCAAGCTACCAAGCTTCCAAACCATTAAGCAAGTAATGGGTTACTAGGTGCCCAAAACAAATAGCACGGCTAAACTTGCATTACTTTGAAATCAACAAGCATTAGCTTTCGCACATCCATCGCAAGGACCCATATCCAGAGCACTCACTTAATGGATTGCCTAAGTGATCACGATAGAGTAAGCTCTCTTTACCTGTTGATTCATCTTTAACTATTGCAAGCTTATTTGCTTTTTTTTTTCTCTCTCTCTCTATTTTTCTTTTTTCAAGAATGATATTCTTTTAAAGCACACTTTCTTTATTCCTTTTCTTAGGCAAATAGTCACATTTTTTTTTCCTCTTAAGCAACATATTACAAGCTATCAATATTTCTACTCAACAATTAGCTCTACACCTATTAGGATGACAACAGACATATGAGCTCTATAATTCTACTCTAAGCCTTCAAGACTACTAAAGGAAAGGCTAACATGCTCAAATCGTGCAGGAAAGTCCATAAATTTTATATAAATTTGGCACAAAACATGCTTAACATAGGATGGCGATTACACGCTTCAACTAGAGCAATTAACATAACATTCCAAAGTATGTTATCAATTGTCCTCATCAAGAGAAAAATAAACACATCATCAACCAATCGTGCTCAGAATTCACTAAAAAAATTTCAAACATTTCAAAAGATTTTCAACATGGCTTATAAAAGAAACAACTCATTCAATCAAATCTATAATCGCATGCTTAGCACGATCAATCAAAAGTTCGAGCTCATGTGCTCAAGGACTACACAACAATGTACAGCTATCAAACCTAAAGATAAGGTTCTGGCTCAGATGCTCAAGGACTCAATCAACCAATGCTAAACACTTCAAAAACATTCAAAGCTCAAAGATAAACTTCCACCCCCAACCTAATTCATACATTGGGATTGTCCCCAATGTATCTAGAAATGAAAAGACAAACAAAGGAAGAAAAATACTCCCCTCTCCAAAGCACGCAGGCGAGACGGGGTATGCAGCTCCTCCTTTCAAAGATAATCCTTTCCAAATTAGGGTAAAACCATCCATCTACAAGATTCAGCTAAATACTTAAAAATGCAAACAAAGTAAACAAGAAAACTAACACAAAACAAAATAAAAGCAAGTAAAATTTTAGAACTCCTGGCTACCTCCAGGAAGCGAAAATTTTTATCGATTGCTCGACGGGCCATGTGGCATTCCACTCAATCAAGATCCTCCAAGAATGATCTTGCACCATTCAGCAATCCTAATCTCGCAATGAACATATCCTAGAATTCTAAATTTTCCATTTCGCATAGAGAATCCATTGAGTCATAATTATCAACAACATCCATAATCTTAAACTCAACAATCTTTCCATCAAAGCCTACAGAGACAATTCCTCCATCAACATTAATTTTCATTCTTGTCGTTTTCATAAAGGGCCTACCTAAAAGTATGGATGCAGATGCATGAACAGGTTTGGTGCCCATATCTAAAACATAGAAATCAGCAGGAAACAAAAAATCATTGATCTTAACCAGCACATTCTCAACTATTCCTAGAGGTCTCAAGGTCGATTTATCAGCTAATTGAATACATACGCCATTATTATGCAAACCATTCAAGTTCAACTTTTTACATATAGGCAGAGGCATAACGTTAACCGATGCACCTAAGTCTAACATAGCATGTTTGATTTTTCTATCTCCTATAATCCACGTTAGTGTGAACATGCCAGGGTCAGAGTGTTTTTCATAAAATTTTTGTAAATTTAAAGCAAAAACATTTCATTTTTCTTTTCTTTACCTCTTAAGGCTCTCTTTGTTGTGCACCACTTTGTTAGAAAACTGAGCGAACCTCAGGATCGTATTTATAGCGTCCAGAAGGGGGATATTCAGCTCCACCTTTTTAAAGACCTCAAGTACATCCTTCTCCTGCTCCTCTTCTTCGTCCATCTTCTCTTCTTCTCTAAGAGCCAATCTGGATGGAAAAGGTGCACATGTAAGTATTTCAACCAAGAGGTGGGTCAAATACTACACCTTTCGTGGGTTTAGGAGTGGATTCTTCATCTTTCTTTTCAACTCTTCCTTCATCCTTCTTCTCAATAACAATAGAGGTGTGTGGTGGAGCCATTTCCTTTTCATTACTAAGAATAATGGCTTTAGCATTCTCACTTCAACTCGCTTCATGTTGCTTTCTTATGTCTAGCTTCTTCATTACAACATCCGCAAGCTAGGTCATTATCTTAGTCATGTCCCAGATGGTAGCCTGTGTTTCCTGCTTAAAGTGGCACAAATCATCAGTTATGGCTTTCAAAGCATCATAAGGAAGCATATCTGAGCCTGGGCTTGCTGCTTGTGGATTCATACAAACTCCAACTGTATTAACCTCTTTGATCCTCCTCTGGGAGAAAGCCATGACAATTTGTCCTTCAATGAGTTTCTGCATAAGAGTAGTAAGATTATATACTTCAGATTTTAACTCTCTTGCCCTTTTGTCTACTCTAGTGGTTTGGCCAAATTGAAGATCGAGTGTATCCTGCCATCCTTGAGATGATTTCCCTCACCTTAGTGGCTGTCTTGTCTAGCAGAGATCCTCCACTGGCCACCCCAATTAGGCTCCTATTAGTAGTGTGAAGGCCTTCGTAGAAGTATAGGACGAACTGGTGATCTAAGAACTAATGGTGAGAGAAACTTGCACATAAGCGCTCGTATTGCTCCCAATAAGCATGTAGATTCTCCTCGTCTCCTTGCGTTATCTCATAAATCTTTTTTATGATCCTCGTTGCTTTTTGGGCTAGGAAATACTTCTCAAGGAATACCTTTTTCATCTCATTCCAAGTCATAATGGAACCCGGCGGTAAGTAGTGTAGCCAATCTCTTGATTGATCTTTCAGTGTGAAAGGAAAAGCTCTTAAACTAATCTGCTCCTCAATTACATTCGCAGGCTTCAGTGCTGAGCAAACTGCATGAACCTCCTTTAGGTGCTTATAAGGATTGTCACCTGCATTGCCACATAAAATCAGCAATAAGTGAATTAAACTAGATCTAAGTTCGAAGTCACCTAGAGTCTCGAGATAGACTATGCAAAGAGGCTTCTTATTCAAATCGGGGGTGAACAGCTCTTTTAATGTACACTCGGCCATGATTTTATTCGTTTAAGCTCCGAAGAGGTTGTGAAAAAAAATTTCCTTCTCTGCTCACATCCACTATCTTTCTGCTTTCTTACTTCTTAAAATCGAATAAAAATACGAAGCAGAAGGTGGTTAAATCCAAATAAAGCAAGAGAAATACCAAAAAAGTTTGCTTCCCCGACAACGCTACCAATTTGACAATGCTCGTCACACACAGTCAAATAAATTTATAAACCAACCTAATTTGTAGCAATAGTGGCTGGGTTGAATGCAAGGAGACGTGGTATTTGGTATTTGATATGCTAAAATTGGATAAAAAATGTAACCAAGGAGGTTAAAGCAAGAATTATAAACATGCTTGAAAATTTAAATAACATAAAATTAAACTACAACAGGAAAAGGGGATCAGACAAACCAGGCACCAATTCAAAGGGGTCATGCCGGGATATAATTTAGTTACACCAATCACTAATAACTAAGAATGTAAATCATGCTTTGAATGCACTCACAAGCCCAATGGAAACCCGAGAGAGCTTCTAACAACCTCTAGTGCAATTTAATTGAACAAGATGCTAATTAAACCCCAAACTAATCCTAAATTAGGGACGATACTAATCTGAGCCACAGGTTGCAACGTGCTAAGCAAAAGACTAGTAGTTTAAGCCCTAGGAATTAATAGATTTAGTGAGATGCTCAAACTAATCTAATTGGCGAATTTATATTAACCCTTACACTTTTTACTTCTTTAGAACTTGATTTCTTATGTCGTTCATGACCGCGTAAAGCTCGCAAACTCACCGAACCTAAGCCTTATTGCTACTCAAATTAAGCGATTTCTCGATATGTTCAAACGAACTCAAGATTACACATAGCTAGGCTAAGCATGCTTGACACGCATAGGGCTGTCAGGCCTGCCTACGAATATGCTTAGGAATAAAAATAAAGAAGCAAAAGACAATCAAAGCAGTTATTTAAATGTATTAAATACAGAACCTCATGGAGTTACAATATGAAATCCCGACGATTTCCTCTGAATCGGCGTTTTCACTTAGCTGGGGTTCGTTTGCATCAATCACGAGGCCATAATACAAGCCCAAAATAAAAGATGGAAGCAAAATCTATCTAAAACAGTGAAAAACAAAGGAAGAAATCGCAAAACGAGTGCTGGTGTCGGAGAGAATTAACCCTAAAACAAAAAGAATCCTTTTATAGAATTCGCGAGAGCACCAGCATCTCGACGCTGGCAGCGTTGAGTGGGACTCGCGGCAGCGTCGAGAGAGGCTTGCTTGCAAGAGACTTGCGATAACAACTCGATGTCGCTGGGCAGCGTTTAGACATTGTCCTGCATCCAAGGCTATTGTCTTGCAGCGTCGAGCGAGACCTCCGTCTGGCGTCTCGACGCTCCTCAGGGGCATAATACTCAATCCTTTATATCTTTTCGCTCAGGTGTCCGATTGACCTCTGGTTTAGCTCGTGTGAACCGTGATTCAACATAGAATCTCCTGGAATGTGTTTTATACTCAAATTCCTACAAAATAATCAATTAATCACATAAAAAATCTCAATTGAGTGTATTATCTCAAAAATGTGTCTTGCACTCAATGTACCTATAAACTATGCAATATACTCATAAAATCAATTGAACAAGCATGATTTAGGTATGAAATGATAGGAACTTTTTAGGTCTCATCAGTAGGTTCATAAGGTCCCCTTGTTAACTCATAGTAAGACTAAAACATCAATTTAGTTGAAAGAAAAACTTGAAATGTTCAAATAAATATTTAATTTGAAGTGTTAAAATTAATATTTAATATATTAGATATATTAAACATAAAGGAGGAAAATATATTTATTGTATTTGATACATTAGATATTAAAATAATTAATGCATATTAGATACATTAAAGAAAAGATATTTATAACATTTGAATAAGCTTCAAATAAAGAAATAAATATTGTAGGAGAATTTTAAAGATTTAAATAAGGTTCAAATAGATTAAATATGTGTATTTTAACATATCAGATATTAAAATATATATTATTTAATTATAGCAAAGATTTGCCCCAGGTTTCTATAAATAGAACCTTTGGGCTGAGTCATTATAGTACACATCTCCTCAAAAGAGAATTAGAGCATTCTCTCTAAATCTCGTCCTCTAATCCCTTGTAGATTTTCTTTCAAGAGGCTCCCACAAACCTTAATTTCTATGTTCGAGCCATAGCTAAGAAGACTTTGTGGATGAGATAAAGACTCGCCAAAAATATCTACACATTATCTCAAATGTATTTATTGCATAACCTTGGTATTTGTATAAGTATAAATAAATTCAAAAATAATCCAATGCTTCCGCTGTGGGTTTAATTTGATTATTCCCTAACAATTTCTCCAGTGATTTGAATCAGACTTACATTATTGTCGTCCCAAAGCATCAAAATCCGTAGAGAATGGTGGACTATAGACCAATTAGACTATACAATGTCATTTATAAGATCATTGAAAAGACAATAGTCGATCGTCTGAAGAGGGTTGATAATTTCCTCGGTTCAGCCGGCCTTCATACCAGGGCACCTAATTTCTAACAATGCAATATTAGGTTTCAAATACATACATGCAACCAACATCAAGACTCGTGGAAAGGTAGGAAATGTGATAATGAAGCTAGATATGAGAAAAGTGTATGATAGGGTGGAATGAGGCTTTCTACGGAAAGACATGGTTAATCTAGTGATGAGTTGCGTAGAATCCTGTGGACTTTTCTATTCTATTGAACCAAGAGACGTGCATAAAATTTTAGCCTCTGTGTCCTCTTACCACTTTATTATTTGTGCGTAAGGCTTATTTTCTTTGCTTCAAAATGTATTGTCTTTGCATAATTTTATGGGCTAACAAATTTCTAAATATATGTCCTGTGATTTCTCATCTTTTTTTTTTTGTGGATAACAGTCTAATTTTCTTTAATCATCTTACAAGAAAATCACAAATATATCATGGTCAATCTTATATGATAGTCCCCCATATATGTTCTACACGGATGTTTTGTAACTATCACAAACTGAATAGTAAAGGCATTACTGATCAAATAGCGTAGAAGTCCTTTTGTTAGTTATTGTTCTTTTAATTACAAATTATACTATGCATTTCTTTTTCTGCTACATCATCATGCATTTCCAATCATTGTTCCACTATCTTCTCATTCTACCAATTTTCAATATATTAGTGGGATTCCCCGACAAATTGTAGTGCTAATTGACATGATCGGTGACGACCTAATTTATTATTATCTAGACATTAGGTATAAGCGATAGATAAAGTTAAAGGTTTAGGTTTAATCAATAAAGTTTTTGTTCCTAATCCGTTCTTGAACATTCATTACAGTCTTTGTTTATTTAGTTTATTAATTTCAAAATTTATCAATTATAACAATATATTACATAATTTCAATTGAAATTTTACATAGATTTGGTTGTTAACATGGTTAACCCTTAACTTAATCATAATCTTGATAGGTTTATTTTACTAATTTTGTTGCTTTAACGTATGCAACAAAAAGATGTTGACAACAAAACTAAATAATAATGTGAACTCTTCTTGAACCAACATCTTAAATCCTTTATTATAGAAAACATGTTACTCAATTTTTCCGTTTGTCTTTTTAATAGTGTTAAATCAACTCAAATTTGTTATATAAGTATGTCCATTTATTTTTTAGTAAGCAATAAGAAAATTCAAAGTCTAAGCACTTAATGCATCATTTTTTATTTAGAAACTAAATATTTTTCCCTCTAATAAGTGAGGGCAGATCAAAATTGTAACATGTCTATTGAATATACATTCATTAGTCGTCTATTTTTTTTTAAGTTAAAATATTATTTTAGTTCTAATACTTTGAGAATCATTCTATTTTAGTCTATATACTTTCAAATGCCCAAATTTAGTTCCCGTACTTTCAATAAATCTTAAAGTTGGTTCTCTCATATATTGTTAATTAGTTTGAATGTTAATTTTTATCAAATTTTGGTAAAATAATAATAATAATCTCCATATAAGAAAAGATACAATATGAATATATTTTCAAAATTTATGGAGTGAATACTAATATTATAGACTAAATTTTTTATAGAAATGTTAACCATAAAATAACAATGTAGACTATTTTAAGATTTATACCAAGTACATGGAGTAAATTTAGACATTTGAAAGTACATCTACTAAAATTACATTTGAAAGTACACCTACTAAAATAGAACAAGTTCTAAAGGACTAACACTAAACAAAATGAGATTCTATAACAAAAAAAAAAAAAAAAACATGAACATGATAATGTGGCTCAGTGTTCCATTCTTACTCGTTATCAATCAATCAATTATTGATTTCAAAGAGATTGAAGACCTTGCATGAAAAGATTAGTGAAACACTCCATTTCATCTCTTTCCTTGACAAATCCAATCTCTAATCCGCCATCGCCATGTCTACTTTCAGTCAAAGAAAAGGATCTTGAAAATTCAGTGGACACCATTTCCACCTTCTTCGGCTTTCCCCACCCAAAATCAGCACTATAAACTTCAAACCTGGGCGACCCAGCAATGGCAACAGGTCGTAATTCTCTGGCCGAGACAACATTTTTGGTCACTTCTTTCATAGACAAACCCCACTTCTCAATCTCCTCCATAACTCCTCCACTGTCCACACTCTTTATAGCCTCAGAGATTGCCTCCACAGCAACAACCATCCCATTTTCACCCAAAAGCTCACACCTTTCAATGAATTTCGGCCGAGCGACCAAACAATTCCCAAAGTAATTCGAAGGTAAAGGAGGTTGCAAACGAGCCCTCACATCCATAATGAATACAATTCCAACTTTCTCATCTGACGTGGCGCCCTTCAACTTGGCTGTGCAGACAGAAAGGTAAGCAGTCGTCACAGAAAATGAAGATACATGAAGAAGCTCAGCGCTAGCAGCTCGTTGCTGCTTCAAAACCAATTGCTTTAGCTTTTGGAGGTGTTGGGGAGTCAGTTCAAGTGTGCATCGGATTAACCCACGTGAAGTTTTAGGTACAAAAAGGCTCAAGCTTCTATTGTTGGGTCCGTCCATGTTCAGCCATCCGTCTGCAAAAACTGCCGCGAGACCTGCCGAATCGTCGATAACTGACCGGTCGTAAAACGGCGCCGTCGGGAGAGCTGAGCCTTTAGTAATATGAGCCCATGACTTGAGAAATGAAGTTGAAGTTTTGCCGTCGAGAATCGCGTGGTGGTTCGTTATTCCAATGGTAAATCCCATGTTTGGAAACAGAGTGATTTGGAGGGCAATGACAGAGGCACGGTCATGGGAAACGGGCAATTGGGGGAGGAGAGAATGATATTCTTCTGCTAATTTAGGGGTTCCATTGCTTGAGAGATGGTAAAAGTCCGCGTTGGACTCGGCGACGGTGAGCGAAACCGCGTCCCCTTGAACAAAATGAACGAAGGGAATGGGAGAATTTGGGGGCCAAATGAGGTTGCCGGCGAGAGGAAGATAGTGGCGGAGAGTGAGAGAGAGAGAAGATTTGAGGATTGGAATAATATTGGAATTAACAGATGAAGTTTGGTAGAAGAAAAGGCGTTGGATTGGATGAAATCTGAGCCATACAATGTCGAATAAGGTCAGGGGAAGAGAGCTGGGCACAACTGAGTCCAGTGGAGGAGCCACTCTGCATATTTCAAGTATCTTCACAGACGGATGATCCTCCATTTGTGTTATCAATCCTCACCAATACAATTCCTCTGCACTGCTAGTTTCCCTTCTATGACTGCTATGTCTCTACTTCTTTTCCTTTAAATATTGCTTTGTTTTTTTAATTACCCAAAACTTTCTTTTCATCGAATTGCACCTTAAATATGGATAACTGTTGCAATTTTTACAATCAAATTTAAAAAGTGTTGCAATTTATACTTTAGAGGGGAAGGTTTTCCTTCAATAAATCATTTAAAAAAGTATTCTCATGTACATCCGATGAATAATAAAACATATATTTGGTGTGCAACACTTATAGAATTTAGACAAAAATGACATTAAAGCTTGTTTTTTTTTTATTTATTGAAATTTGTAAGTTTTGGTGGAGTTATTTAATGGCCAATTTTGTGAATTAATTTAATTTAATTTTGAGCAAAACCTAATTTTCATTAAATTGGTGAGTTATTAGAGTTTTTTACATTATTATTCTTTTTAAATCATTACATGAATTAGTAGAATTTAAATCGAGTGTAAAAATTGTACCATTTATCTAAGTTTAGGGTCTAAATTGATCAAATTGAAAGTTTAGAGTGAAAATTGATACAACTTGCCAAGTTTATTTTCTAAAAAACCCAATAAAGGTTTGAACTACTTAGATCATTAAGAGATGTATGTTTGATCGAGTATATACATTAGATAGATGGTCATAGTTAGAGAGTTCATACGATGATGGTCGCTTTTTAATGACGGTCATTAAAAACGCGACCGTCATCGTAGGTTATAATGACGGTCTCTTTTAATGACGGGCAATATATGACATTAAAACCCGCTGCCCATCATTAAAAGCTGTAGCGTGCTGTATGTTACGATGACGGTCGCTGTATAATGACGGGCAATGCCCGTCATTAAAGGTCACAACATGCTTAGTTTTCCATGTCGATCAATAGATAATGACGGTAAGGCCCGTCATGTAATATACATTGATGACGGGCAAGAATCGTCATTAAATGTTATATGTGCGTCATGAAATGTCCATCATTAAATGTTAAGGTGCGGCATGAAATGTCCGTCATTAAATGTTATATGTGCGTCATGAAATGTCCGTCATTAAATGTCCATTTTGAAAGATTTAATGACAGGCAATGCCCGTCATCGTTTTGTGAATAATTTAATATAAACAAATTGTTGGTTGCCCGGGTGGCTAACCAACAATATTTATCCTTTCATCAAACCTCTGCACAAAATACAATTTTATTTGTATGTTATGACTTAACAAAGATAAGACTTACTACAAACACAATAATCAGCTTATTCACTACAAAGAGGTTATAATTTGCACAAAAATTGAATGAAACCAATTACCTATGCACAAAAACTAAATCGATTATAAAAGAGGATATTGATCTAATTTCCTAAGATTTAACAAAACTAACCTAAAATAAGTTAAAATGCTTAAGAAAGTTCTTTAATATTCATTCACTAAAATTGAATGAAACTAATAAGTGAAAATTTCGGCATGACCTCTACAAAAACTACCAAAAACTAACCTGAAATAATGCACTTCTATATCATAATGCATTAATACATTAAGATAAAACTAACATACCTAATTCACTAAGAAGATTATTTAGCATTCATTTACCAAAACTGAATCAAACCTAGTGGAAATTTCGGCATGAACCAGATCCAACAACAATTTCGAAAGAATGGATATGTACATCTAAACAACAACTTTCTTTATACATACAATTTACACAACAAACAATGGAACCATAGTTGATCTTTCCAAAAAATTTAACAAAAACCAAAAACTGAAAATTTCGACATGACCTCTACTAAAACTACCAAAAACTAACCTGAAATAAGACATATGTAATTCACTTTTATATCATAACCTGAAATAATGCAATTCACTTCTATATTATACACATATATGAGACCACCCGTCCCTCCACAAACTACATTCAACCAGATCCAACAACAATTTCGAAAGAATGGATATGTACATCTAAACTACATTTCCTCCACAAACTACAGCCAACAAGATCTAGCACTAGTTTCAGAATAATGCATATATACATCTAAACTTGAAACTTCAAACTACAGCCACAAACTACATTCAACAAGATCCAAATATACACACTTCTAGTATATTTATAAACAAATATTTTCATTCTACATCTAACAAGACAGAAAGTAAATCTACTACTTACATCAAATCTCTACTCAACGAATCCACAAATAGCTCTACACAAATCTTCCAACAAAATCAGACCATTCTATTCGAATCTCGTCAATTTCTTCTTGTTTATATGCACTTTTGCTGTTAAACTACAAAGAAAAATAAATATACATATAATATAAGAATAAATCATATAGTTATAATCACTTAAAAGATAAAGGAATAATACGTACAAGGTTACTTATGGAGATACTAGAGTTGTGCACTATTTCTCGTATATACTTTTGCACATAGTATCCACACTCTACAGAACCCAATTGGCGGGGGCACTACATGTAAAATAATTGAAAAACAACATACTTGAGTTATACATATAAGATTTCTTTCCAAAGAGTTCAAATAAAGAATATAATCAATGTAAATTTACCTTTACAAGTTTCCAAATGATATTAGAGCGATATTGTGGGAGTGAGTGTTTAGCTTGCCACATTCTCAATGATCTAGATAACTTGAAACATTAGAATAATATAAATGTCGAAATTAACAACTATAAAAGTTTAAAACACTTACGTATTATGGTTCCTTGAAAACTTTCTTCGATTTTACTGCGTAAAGAGTTCAATACATAAACAGTGTTCTCTCGCGGATGGATAACGATCAACATCCAATGATAACTATTAGCAATGAATATTCTAATATCATTGTTTAAGAATAAAACAACACTATAATTAAGTTAAAGTAATTTAAATTGTCATTACTTACCCAGTGTTATATGGGACGAGTACTCGTTGATCCAAATCCATATTAACCATGTCTAATCCATTTGCTAGATTTCTGCAACGAGTTTCTTGACACTTCACATAATTTGAAATGGTTATTTGATCAACTAACATGAACTTACTGATTATTTCGTAGTCACATACAGTCCAAAGATACCTAAAGAAAATTAAAATTATCATGAAACATTAAAAAAACGTAGTCCATAAATCAAAAAATGTAATAGATTTTGTATACTTACGCAATGTACATGACTATACATGAATAGCCTATCTCCACCATCCCACAATAATGCATGATGTCGTCACGATGTAGATAAATTACTTTCTCCTTTCCGAAAATGTGCTTGCTCAAGTTGATTTGAATTGTATCACCCTCTTGCATAGAGAGCATAACATATCGATTCAAGAGCTTGATAGTAACGTGGACATTCATGTAGTTAGAAGATTGTGAAACAGGGACATTGACAGAAACATCTTTCTTAGGTTTGGCAGAAGAAGAACCCTATCACAAACAAAATTGAAATTATAAACGAAGAATAACAAAAATATTTAAGTTGGCAAAAAGACATACCTTTTTAGCCATATTCAGAATTACAAGTTCACGAGGCCATGCCACAAAGTTACCCATCGCTTGACTTAAAGTTTCTACTTCTCCCATCAAAGGAATTGGTATGGTAACATCTTCGCCCATGATCATATCTACCACCACTCTGACATTATTAGCTCCTAGTGGAACTCCATGAATAGTTGGAAATTGAACATCAGACTCATACATTGTGCCTACAGCAACAATGTTATCCACTGATCCTATAGCCAGGTGGCATGGTGTTCCCTTCAAAAATTTAAAAGAAAGAAGTTAAGTGTCATGCCATATGGTTAAGTTACAGAATATAAATAAAAGTTACCTCTAAAATTTCTTCTAGATCGTCAATGATCTCTTTTCCTTTTGACTTCGTATTTGAAACATTACTTCCTACACTTGAACCCTTATTTGATTGCGAGCCTCGAGTTGCACCTTTGGTACCAGACTCTTCACCCAGTTTTGATTGTCCTCTAACGACATTGAAGTAAAATTATGGTTTAACAAACTTACCCACTCCCCTAACCCGGACCCTATGTTCTGGCTTGCCAGTGCTTCTGTCAAAATATCTTTACCCTGATGTGTCATCCATAACTCATCCTGTCACAACCATTTAGATTTACACATTTCAATCATCAAAGGAACACATAATCATATGACATTTAACCTAAGAATTATATCTACATATGCTTAAAATAAAAATATTTAAACTTACAATTCGACTAACACATTGTTTAGTGTCGTCATCGAAGTATTCATTATTTTTTCCTTTTCGGGCTTCCTTCCATAAAGTTGCACGATTGGAAGGATCGTCTGACAATTTCTATATGAACATACACATTATTAATTCTCATTAACATATAATCATAAGAAATAATTTAATTAATGTTACTCACTAGTTCTTCAGCCAAGTTTGCGTAACCCTTACGAGAGATATGGTGATTATATTTACATTTTTCCCTCCGTTCTTTCTGGACACGACTAAGCGCCTGTATAACATAAGACCGTTGATTTAAATCTTCGAAACAATTTCACTAATATTTAAAAAATATATTAGTATAATGTAGTTACCTTCCACTTTTCAGATATTCTTGCATTAACAAATGCCTCCCATTGTTCTTGATCAATGTGTGAATACTTTTCAGGAGGACTTTTCAATAAAGATGGTTCATTCTTGAAGGGAAGAATGTACTTCTGAGTCAATGTATATCTAAATGTCCGAAACTTCGTTGACGCCGATTGAAGAATAGCACGTTTGGACCTAGAGTCCACCACAAACGACATCTGCATAGGAAAATCACCATAAAAAATTAAGTACCTCTACATAATAAAAAAAGTTTACCTTAAAATTAATTAATACTTACCTCTACACAATCAAAAAAAAATTTCTTTCAATTCTTATGGAACCTCTTTCCAATTGTTGTAGATCAATGGAATTTGTTGTCTAACACAAACTCCGATATAGCTTTGCATTTTATTTGCATTTTCACCTACAGGCTGGCCTTGATTATTGTATTGGATGACTAAGCGTTCTCCAGTATTTCTTATGGGTGCCAATTCACGCATAGTAGTGAGGCCTCGTCGAGCAGTCTGTCTAGCCTCCATATGTATAGCTACGTTCACTCCATCATCACTGCTGCTACTCGAATCACTCATTGTAACAATCTGCAAGAAAATACAACATAAGATATAATAACTCGTAAGATACATTAACTCATAACAATGTGACTAAACTACTAAATGACATACCATATTTAATACATTATTTATCAATCCATGTACCCTCACAATCATTTCTAAGATATGTAGATGACATTTCGTCGATTTCATGAGATACATCAATAACGGGCATTGTTTCCAAGACCCCATATCCACAATCTTGAACAATATCTACCACTTCATCTTCGTAAAAATCATCTTCAACTATTCTTGGAGGAGGGGTTAAAACCACTGACCATCGAGGATCAAGAGGATCTTTCACGTAGAATACTTGTTTGGCTTGAGAGGCTAAAATAAATAAGTCTGATTTATGTCCAATGCAATTAAGGTCTACAGTTGTAAACCCAAGCTCGTCTATTTTAACTCCATTATTATTCTCAACCCAGTCACATTTTAATAAAATAAAAGTTAATTTATGGTAATCAAGTTCCCATATTTCCTGTATTACACCATAAAAGGTCATGTCCGACATAATAGGATTTTTATCCTTAGCACTGGAAACTTGCATTGTATTAGCTGTTATAATGATTCCACTGTTTTGGACATTCCTAATATCATCGTGTTTCTTCGTATGATAATGAATACCATTAACCACATAACCACTATATGTGGCCACATCTGGACGAGGCCCATGAGCTATCCATCTTAAAGAAGATGATATGGAGTTGTTTGGCACCTCGAGAGCAAGTCCAACCTGAAATTAAGTTTTAAATTTAGTTGGAATTAACATTACACCCACTCATTAAAAAGTATGGCTTTCAAGATTACCCGATCACGCAACCAACAGCCAAATGTGCAATTATGCTCATCTTGAAGCCACTTTTTGTTTTTGGATCTACTGAGATTGAGTTTAGATAAAGTTTCCATGTGTTGCCTGTTGAATTCATGTCAAAGTTATTAGATCATCACATAATTAGAAAATTAGGTAAAAATGTTTGAGATTTACGTACCCTACATATGGAAGCACGCCATTTACATTTTGTAGAACATAAAGATGAGGTTGATCCAATTGTTCCTTACTAAGATTGATATAATGAGCAACAGACAATGGTCTATCAATGTCTGAATTCTCTTTCCTTGTCGATGAGCATAACCCAATAGACTCAATTCTAGAGAGAAATTCATAACAAAACTCTACAGCCTCCTCTACAATATAATTTTCTCCAATGCATCCTTCTAGTCTATTTCTATTTCGCACATAACCTTTAAGGACTTTCATATATCGTTCAAAAGGATACATCCACCTCAAATAAACTGGTCCACAAAATTCTATCTCTCTTACAAGATGGACGACAAGATGTACCATTATCGTGAAGAATGCCGGTGGAAAATATTTCTCTAACAAGCATAAAGTGACTACTACATCTTCTTGCAAGCCTTTTAACTTCGATGAATCGATCGCCTTACTGCATATAGCATTGAAGAAGAAACATAGGCGAATAATTGCATATCTAACATGTTTGGGTAAAATACCACTTATTGCCACAGGTAATAATTGCTGCATAAGAATGTGGTGGTCGTGCGACTTAAGCCCATAAAGTTTCAAATCTGTGAGTGACACTAAACTTTGTATGTTCGATGAATAACCTTCCGGTACTTTAATTTCTTATAGTGTCTTACACAAATTCAACTTCTCCATCCGCGATGATATATAACATGCTGGAGGTAAGAATATTCTTTTCTCTCCCACTCGAGGGGCCAACTCTGATCTAATGTTCAATTCAACCAAATCTAGATGAGTTTTTAATCCATCTTTTGTCTTGCCAGGAATATCAAGTAACGTGCCAATAATATTAGCACGCACATTCTTTTCAATATGCATCACATCTAAACAATGTCGCACGTGAAAATGTTTCCAATATTCTAACTCAAAGAAAATAGACTTCTTCTTCCAATAAGAGTTTGAAAGATCTCCATTATTTTTTTTCTTTTTCGATTTCTTACCAAATGAATATTGAAGTCTACTTGTTTTTGCAAGAATCTCCTCTCCACTTAATGGTTTGGGAGCAAATGTCAATTCTTGTTCACCATTAAAGGCTTTCTTCTGTCTTCTATATGGATGATAACGAGGTAAATGTTTTCGATGTCCAAGATACGCCATCTTTTTCCCTTTTGGCAAATAAATGGATGACGTTTTCTCCCCACAAATTGGACATGCATGATATCCTTTTACTGTACAACCACATAAATTGCCATACGCAGGAAAATCATTAATAGTCCACAATAAAATAGCCTTGAGTGTAAAACATTGTTCTTGATATACATCATAACATTCAATTCCATCATTCCAAAGTTTTTTCAGATCATAAACTAATGGAGCTAAATAAACATCTATGTCATTTTCTGGTTGTTTAGGCTCAGATATTAATGCATTTAACATCAAAAATTTCCGCTTCATGCACAACCATGGGGGTAGATTGTACGTCACCAACATAACTGGCCAACAACTATATCTACTACTAAGATGACTGTGTGGATTGACCCCATCAGTTGAAAGAGCAAGACGAAGATTTCTAGGTTCTAAACCAAACTCTGGCCACAAATTGTCTACTTGTTTCCACAATATTGTGTCTGCAGGATGTCGTATGTACCCATCAATTACTCATTTTTCAGCATGCCAAGTCAACAAACTCGATATTTCTTTACTGCGAAACATTCGTTCAAATCTTAGGATAGGAGAGAAATACCACATGACTTTCGCTGGAATGTTTTTCATCACATCCTTCGAATTTTTACGAACTTCCATCTTGATGTTCCACAAGTGGGGCATACTTCTGCATCTGAAAGTTCTTTTCTAAACAAACAACAATTGTTGCTACATGCATGAATCTTTTCATACTTCATTCCAAGAGTACATAAGATCTTTTTTGCTTGATACGTAGAACTCGAAATTTCATTAGGACTTGGTAAGATGTCACAAACTAATGCTAACAACTCAATGGAACTTTTATCGCTCCATCCAAATTTTGCTTTCAAATTATATAACTTTACCAATGCAGATATTTTAGTAAAATTCTTACAATTTGAGTATAATGGTTTCTTGGCATCAACTAGTACTTCCTCAAAAATTGGGGACTTGTCATTAAAATAACTACGTGCAGCCTCAAACATTCCTATTGTGTCACTCAATGGAACTAATGCTAACTACTAGAGACGTTTTCATTGTTTCTCTTAATCGGTAGTGATTCACCATGCCAAATCCATGGTTTATAGCTT
This sequence comes from Trichosanthes truncata, assembly GCA_033996785.1. Taxonomy (NCBI): domain Eukaryota; kingdom Viridiplantae; phylum Streptophyta; class Magnoliopsida; order Cucurbitales; family Cucurbitaceae; genus Trichosanthes; species Trichosanthes truncata. The sequence continues at coordinate 13,198,460 of MU867261.1, read as the reverse complement.
TCATCAATACCATAAATGAATAAATGGTCTCTTACTACATTCACATTTTGAGACTTTGCATTCACACATTTCAAACATGGACAACAAATGGCATCTGACCTATTTGAATGTCGTAGACCATTTTCGATGAACATCTCAACTCCTAAACTATATTTTGGTGACATCTGATTCTTTGACATCCATGACTTATCCATAGCAATAAAACTGGTGGCTTGAAAGTTTAATCTATATTCATTAAACTAACACAAAAATTAATTAAACTTATCAAATCTAAACTCATAAAAAATTAACATAAATCAACTATTAAAATTAAGTAAAACTTAGGAATATAACAAAACTTACTAAACTTAATAACCAAATGTTTTCAACCCCTCCTCCATCACAACTAAACTCAACAAATTAAACTAATACAAAAATAAACTTATAAAATCTAAACTTATCAAAAATTAACATAAACCAACATTTAAATTTAAGCAAAAGTTAGGAAGTTCTCAACCCTCCCCCCATCACATCATAATACAAGTTCTTAACCCCCCCCCCCCCCCCTCCCCTCCCCCAACTATACCCATTAAACAAACAAAAAAAACTAACCTCATCCAATTTAAACTCATAAAAAAATTAACATAAACCAACCATTAAATTAAACAAAACTTACTAAACTTAGTAATCAAAAGTTTTCAACCCCTCCTCCATCACAACTAAACTCGTCAAATAAAACTAACACAATAATAATTTTATGAAATCTAAATTAGTAAAAAATGAACACACACCAAACAATTAAAATTAAGCAAAACATAAGAAGTTCTCAACCCCTCCCCCATCACATCATATTTCAAGTTCTCAACCCCCATCTCCCCCAATAACTATACTCATTAAACTAACACAAAAATTAACATAAACCAACAATTAAAATTAAGCAAAACATAGAAAGTTCTCAACTCCTCCCCCATCACATCGTATGAAGTTCTCAACCCTCTCTCCCAACAACTATACTCATTAAACTAAAACAAAAATTAACATAAACCAACTATTAAAATTAAGCAAAACTTAGGAATCTAACCAAACTTAATAACCAAAAGTTCTGAATCCCTCCTCCATCACAACTAAACTCAACAAATTAAACTAAACTCATCAAATTAAACTAACACAAACATAAACTTATTAAATCAAAACTCATCAAAAATTAACATAAACCAAGAATTAAAATTAAGAAAAATTTAAGAATATAACAAACTTAATAACCAAAAGTTCTCAACCCCTCTCCTACATTCTCAACCTCCATCACCACACACAACTATACCCATTAAACAAACACAAAATTTAAACTTATCAAATATAAACTTATATAAATTAACATAAACCAACTATTAAAATTAAGCAAAATTTAGAAATATATATAACAAAATATCTCAATGAGTTGCAAAAACAATCTAAACCAACAAAATCAAACTCCTAAAACAAAATTGAATTTCCCATTAGTCAATCTAGTGCACATAATTTTCAGATCTACACAAAAATAGTCAATACCCACAAAATCAAATTACATAAACATCCTAAGGATAGTACCCACAATAAATTTCTACGGGCTTTGCCCGCCATCATAGGGGACTTAAAATGTCATGCAATGCCTGACATTGTAGGTGTTTAATTTTTTTTTAAATTTTCGCGCGTTTTTATTTTGTGCGTCATCGTTTCCCAGGCGCGTTTTTACCTGTGCGTCATTATTTCATTGTTTTGTAGTAGTGTATGTCCAATCTTAATTAGAATAACAAATTATTAAAAATGGAAAAGGGAGGTTTAGCCATATCTATAATATTTAAATATTTTAGCTATTTTTCAAGTTTCCTTATAAATATTTAGTCATTTATCTTGTTACGTCCATTTTAAAATTTGATTGGGTTTTAGATTTATAGAAAGGAAAAAGGGAATAGAAATATTTAGGGTTAATTAAGATTTGGTATGGGTTTGAAAAAAAAAAGAGAAAAGGTCTGTATATGACTTCATGGTGATACCATATAGGAATTGAAAAAAGCAAGAAATAAAAAAGAAATAAAACCTTAAGCTCCTTCTCTCTCTATCTCTTTCCTTCCCTCTTCATGAAGCACCAACCAACCAGCCCCCACCAGCACACCACCACCAGCAACCAAACTAACAATGGCATTGAGGTAGAGGCGCCGATCGTCTTCTCCAAACCATCTTCACCTTTGTCTTCATCTTCTTCTTGTTTAAAAGAACCTTTTGGAGATTGGAGGTTAGCCTTGAAAGATAGATTTTTTAGAAAGAGACTAGTATTATTGGTCACTTCTAACTTTTTGGCTTGATACAAACTCTAAGCTATCACCTCTATTTCTATTAGTTGCATCTTCTAAACTTGTGGCTATGGTTTTGCCAACACATATGCAATCTAGTGGTTACAAATGACTCTCTAGATAGTTTTTTACAAATTCAATTTTTCTCTCGCATTCTAGAGAATTCTACATCATACTCTAAAATATTCTAGTACTTAAAATGTTTCTAGAAATTGAGCTTTTATTTAGACTAGGTCTAAATACTAAGTACCCAAAATTATGTTTATATTTCAACACCACCTCTCAAACTTGATTTTGTTACTCTAAGCAAACCTCTCAACCTTCTGAAAACTTCTCTTTTAGGTGGCTTGGTGAAAATATTAGCTACTTGATCATGAGTCTTCAAGTACTCCAAATACACATCCTTTCTTGCTATGCAGTCTCTAATATAGTGGTAATGGGTATCAATGTGCGTACTCCGATCGTGGAAAAATGGATTCTTACCCAAAGTAATTGTTGACTTGTTGTCTAGAAAAATATTCGTCGGCTCCTCTTGTGACAAAATCAACTCCTTTAGTAGATTTCTTAGCCAAATTGCGTGGCAAACACATGAGGTAGCAGCTACATATTATGCTTTACATGTTGAAAGAGTAACATGGTTCAATGAAAGATTAATTCAAGATGCATAAGAGAACTTACAAATACACAAATCAATAAATGAAACATAGTCTTATAAAAATAATACCATCAACCATTAGTCTACACTACTCTATTACATTCAAATACAGTCCAATAAATCCCAAAATTAAAGAAAACAAAGTAGAGAGAATAGAGAAAAACTAGATGACGTGTGCCAACACTCGTTACCGACATGATGTCCCACGATCCCAAGCCTTGAGTTTCCTTCTTAGCTCTCCAATATGACCTCTTGACCTCAAAATAGTGCCTCTATCTAAATTAGGGTTTAAGTCTCTCTAAAACAGCTCATTTTACACGAAGCACAAACTTCCTATTTATAGACAGTGGGCAGCGTTGCAACGCTGTCCATTTTTCCTTTTTTTACAAATCGTGGTAGTGTTGCAACTCTACAAACAACATTGCAACGCTCTATACCTGTTGCACTCTAAGGTTGAATGGTTGCTAATGTAGCGTTGCAACGCTATACTCTCAGACTCACAACATTGTTTCCTTTTCTTCAACACTTGAATCCTCAAATATAGCTAAATTATTCTCCAAATTCGTCCAAATACTCCACAATGCTCCGATTTGATCCAATTGCTCGGTTTCTGCAAAATATACATAAAAGTACATGAAAGCACACATAATTATAACAAAACTAGCATAAAACGAAGCCATAAATAGCACACTTATGCATACTATCAGTAAGATTATCTTGATTTGTAGTTACCTCATAAAGTTCTTGTAAGCTTCTGAAGCGGTGAACTCTTTCACTTGAACTTTCATCCTCTTGAGAACTTGTAGTTGGTGAAGCTTGTGAGGTAGAAGGCTCCTCTCGTGTTTTTCTACCCTTGTTTGTTTCATGTCATCTTCTTTAGAGTATAGAAAAAAGTAGTAGTTTTCATCATGTTTTCTCCAATCCCATTCTTCTTCTTCAACGAATACTATATCTCGACTAATGATTTTCTTTCCCGTATTAGGGTTTTAGAGCTTGTACCCTTTAGTATTGGAGTCATAACCAATGAAGATGTACTTCTCACTTTTATCATCCAATTTACTTCTCTTTTCATTCTATATATGCACGTGAGCAATGCTTCCAAAGACTCTAAGATGCATGGAAAATCCCATGCTTTCTTCCGCTCCATGCTTCTTGTGGCATTTTTTCATATATGCTTCTTGTTGGAGATCGGTTGGATAAGTAGACTACACACGCCACTGCTTCTACCCAAAACTCCTTTGGTAATTTCTTACTTTTAAGCATGCTTCTTGCCATGTCCAAAATGATTTTATTCTTCCTTTCTGCCACTCCATTTTGTTAGGGAGATCTCGACATTATTAAGGGTCTTCGAATTCCATGGCTTTCATAGTACTTTTGAAATTCATTTGATGTGAACTCTCCTCCACGATTAGATCGCATGGCCTTAATTATCAAACCACTTTGTTTCTCAACAAGGGCTTTGAATTTCTTGAAATTCTCGAACACCTCAGATTTATGCTTTAAGAAATACATCCATGTATTTCTTGAAAAATTATCAATAAAGAAAAGGAAATAATTACTCTAAGAAATACATCCATGTATTTCTTGAAAAATCATCAATAAAGAGAAGAAAATAATTACTCTTACCAAGTGAGCTTGGCTTGATCGGACCACACACATATGTGTGTATGAGTTCTAGAGGCTTTTGAGCTCTTGACTTTGACTCTTTTAGAAAACTTTTCTTGAATTGCTTTCCGAGTAGCATCCTTCACACACATGATCGAAGTGGCTTATGGAAGGTAATCCTCTCACCATGTTCTTCTTGGAGAGTGACTCTAATCCCCCAAAATTGAGATGCCCAAAGCCAAGATGCATCTTTGTAACATACATCTTGAGGCGTTTTGCTACATCGTTTTGAATGTTGAGTACGAACATTCTAGTTCTTGTCATTGGTACCTTAGCAATCAAATTACTTGTATTGTCTCTTATAGAAAGGTTATTATTTTTTAATTGAATGTCATAACCTTTCTCTAAGAGTTGGCCCAAGCTCAAAATATTACTCTTCATATTTGGCACATAATAAACATTTGAAATAAGTTGATGCTCACCATTCTTCAATCGGATGAGAATGTTACCTCTTCCTTTTTACCTTGAATTCATCTCCAAAAGCTACATTGCAGCTCACCGATTCATCGAGTTCTATGAACATGCTCCTTTTTCCACACATATGGTTGCTTGCTCTTGTGTCTAGGTACCATCTATTATCTTTGTTCCATTTGTCATCCGTGCAAACCATCAATAAGGTTCCACATTCTTGATTTCTTTCTTCAATGTAGTTTGCCTTCTCTTCAACTTTATTGTTGCTTGCAGCTCTACATTAAGATGCATAATGACCAAATTTCTGACAATTGTAGCATTTAATATTTGACTTATCGTACCTTTATCTTGAGTGGCCTTGCCCATGACCTCATGTTGAGTTTCTTCCTCTTTGGAAGTTGTTATTGTCCTCATAGGGCCTCCAACCTCATCCTTGACCTTGTCCATGACCTCTTCCTCGTCCTTGATGTCACACCCCCTCCCGAACCACCTGCTAACTTAGCCCGGAAGATGGAGTGAAGCCAACAGACATCGTTTCCTCCCTAACGATACCTGTGACCCTGTTATACCTGATAAACATACTATACTTGAATTAAAATGTTTAAACACAACACAACGGAAGTTTGAAAGTCACTATACATACATACGGAGCAGTCCTACTTAAACCCCACTTGAACTTCTAAGCGGGTAGGGAGTACTACAACCAAAATACATCCTAACCATGGTTTACACAACCACGACCACTAGTGCATACATGAATATACTATACGTTCCTCTCAGAATATCTACAAAATGTTTGGACTTGCTATACAGTTCCACCCACGTACAAAATATCAAACTCGTAGAGCTTTCGGCAGACTATGGCAGGATTTCAGGCACCGGGAGCTCGATCACTACCTGAAAAGTTGGAAAACATTGAAAGAATGAGCTGGGAAGCTCAGTGAGTGACTGAGTTTATAACTATTAACTCGCAAATTACAACATTTGGTAAACTCTGGGCATATGTGTCGGTAGTCAAGCGCTAAATATAAACGTATAATTACCATAGTCTTTCTCAGAAATCCAACAAGTATGTCATTAAAAGCTCGCAAGGCATACCAAGAATATTAACCATCTAGAAACATATGACAATCTACGTTGTGTAGGACACGCCCAGTACAACCAACGTTCACTCTACGATGTAGTGGGGCTCTCCCAGCACTCCCATCGTCTTTGTCGTAGTGGGGCCCGCCCAGAACTCACGACAGCATTGTTGTCACGGAGTAGACTCAACGTTGACAACAGAAAACGACCTGTGTGCACGCGGTACTAACCAGCCTCGGCTCAATATCTCAATCATTTACTCATTCGAGTCTCAGAAAAACACATGATAATCTTTAAACATTACCTGCTAGAGCATGCTTTCCTGAAATCATAACATTTTCACTAGATTTTAGCAAATCAATAAACATATGCTCACATGTAAATTTCGTTGGAAAAATCTAAGCTCACAACGAGCATTTAAAATCATTCCTAGGCAATCATGTATGCTCATAACCATGTGTTCTAAAAACATAAAACATTTAAGCTAATTCATTCCTAAGAAGTCTTATATTCACATAGACATGAATTCAAGCATAGAATATGTTTCCGAAATTCGTTTTGTCACTCACAGCGTTAAAACTAGATCCTCGGCCCGTAAACTTGACCTACTTCCTCCTGGCCTGTCAAAAAAACCAAAACCAAGCATTAGAACTTCAATCTCATGATTTTCAAACTTAAGATTACAAATATCACTTCATCTATTTCCAGCATTCTGCAAATTTCATCCTCTAAACTCACATACTCATAACTTCTTCATTACTTGGCCAAAAATGATGTACTTTATACCAAACTCTTCCTTTTTGAACCCTCTAAAACGTATCTGAATGAATGAAATCGAAATTCCCAAAGGATGTGTCCGTAAATACCTCGAAAACTACTTCCCGAAAAATAAACTTCTGAAATTTCCAGAATCGTTTTTCTGCTGCACACCACACCTAACCTGAACTTTAAAGCCACTTCCAATCATGTTTTACTCACGACTTCTTCATGAAAGTTATAGGAAATTAAATAAGCTTTCCAACCATACCTAATGGAGCTTCTGATTCAAATCCTACAGATCAGAACGTCCCAAACACCAGAGGTTTCTCAGATTTGACAGCAAAATCTCTCCTGTCTTCCCCTTCGCAAATCAATAATTTAAAGTCAGATTTTGCTCGAGCTTCCTTCACGAAATTTGTTCGAAAATGGGTTAACTTTCAAGAAAAACAAATTTCACCTCTTAACTCTTCTTGTGGAGCTCAAAACGATCTAAACAACAGTAGTGAGTACAGTTGATCACCTAGATGCCATGGAGGCTTGTGCTGAGTTTTTCCCCTTCTTCTTCAACTTCCAACCCAGCAAGCTCTCTTTTCCTCTTTCTTCAACCTATCCCACGAAATGCTCTTTTTTTTTTTAATAAAAGAGAAGCAAATGGGAGAAAATGGGTGAGTGCTCCCAAAGCTTATCCATTCCCTCAATTCTTTTTTTTTTTCTTTTTTTTTTTGTTTAAAACAAAACATACCAAAACACATAACTCCTTTTTGTTTTCCCTTACCCTTTCTTTTGTTTTATTCCTCTTTTCCTTATACAACAATTTCTCAAAAATGTTTTAACAAATTTCTTTTTAAAGAAATTCCAAGGAAAAATCTCGGGTTTACACTTGATGTTCACCATGACCTTGTCCTCGGTAGCTTCTATCATTGTGACGATTCCACTAGTAGTTGAGTCAACTCGCAGCTTGAGTAATTGATCTACGATTCCTTCCTTCCTCTTTTTCTTTTCTTCATATGCTTGTAACGAACCCATGAGTAACTCAATGGTCATAGCCTCCAAGTCTTTTATTTCTTCAATTATGGCAACAATATGTTCAAACCTTGGATCTAATGATCTTAGTATTTTCTCCATAATTTTTACATCATCGAGCTTTTCACCATTTCTCTTAAGTTGATTGGTGACCATTAAGACTCTAGAGAAATAGTCAAAGATGAATTCTCCTTCTTTCATATGCAAGGTTTCAAACTCAGCTCTTAGAATTTGAAGACGTATCTTCTCGAAGGGATTCGCTCCCTTGTATGATATTTGAAGCTTCTCTCATGCTTCTTTCGTCGTCTTTACTTCTAAAATCTTCTCAAAAGCATCGTCATCTAATCCTTGATAAATTAGATAGAGAGTCTTCTTGTCTTTCTTTCTTGAGTCTCTCAAACTGTCCCTTTGTGTTTGAGAATGACTACCATCATTCTCCGGCTCAGTGTGCCGTATATGAACTATCTCCCATACATCTTGCGATCAAAGGAGAGCCTTCATATTGATGCTCCAATTATCATAGTTGATCTTGTTGTGCACTGGGACTTGGAATGGGACCATGTTGTTACTTGCCATCTTCTTAAAAATGATCTTCAAGCTCTGATGCCCTTTTCTTGGAAAGAAACTTTTGGAAATTGGAGGTTAGACTTGAAAGTTAGATTTTTTAGAAAGAGGCTACTTGTATTATTAGAAACTTCTAACTTTTTGGCTTGATACAAACTCTAAGATATCACCTTTATTTATACTAGTTGCATCTCCTAAACTTATGACTATGGTTTTGCTAACACATATGCAATCTAGTGGTTACAAATGACTTTCTAGAATGTTCTTTACAAATACAATTTTTCTCTCACATTCTAGAGAATTATACATCATACTCTAAAATATTCTAGTATTTAAAATATTTCTAGAAATTGGGTTTTTATTTAGACAAGGCCCAAATACTAATTCTCCAAAATCAAGTTTATATTTCAACACTTCTTACCCTCACGTCAACACCCACAAATTGACGACAAGGGGCTTCTATGTGGGTCTCCTTCATCCTCCGGCAGGTGAATGCATCGATTTTAGTGGCGTTTCGACGTCCCCGACAACCTCCCTCACACGGCTGACAAATCTCTTTTCCGATCTTCAAATCTAGGAGCTCAGGTGACTTTTCTCTCTTTCTCACGCGATTTCATTTAAGAGGAGTTCTTTGGCAGTGGTGCAACGTGATTGAGACTATGTGGGCCTTTTCTCTGATGACCAGCAGTAAGTTCATCTTCTTTTGAGTCGTGATACTTTTAGTTGTGGCTGAAATTGACCCATGGTATTTTTGGGACATTTCAACGAATACCCATAGGTTTCAAAGTATACATTTTTAAATTTCATACCCATTCGAAGTCGAATCCAACAAGGTTTGAAGTCATTTTGGTAAACATTTGTGGGTAAAGTTCATTCCAAACCCAATTGAACCCTCCATTAAATGCTAGCTTTTAATCATTGTCTTTTAGAACCTTGCTACGTGTAGAATTGGACTTATTATCTAAAGTTTGAGGTTAGCGTGTGTGAGGAACCTTTTGGATAACTATTTTGATTATGTTTAAGGTAACCTAGCAAGCTTAGGGGATTTAATTTTCAAATTCGTTTATTAATTTCTTTTAGGAAATGTTCAAGTTGGACTAGAACACTTATTGAAGGAGTTAAGATTGTTTAAGGATCGCTCTTAAAGTAAGTAACCAAATTGGATTCACTCCTTAAGTCTTGATAATGGAACACTTGCATGACTATGTTCATGATTTCTCTCAAGTATTAATGTTTGAGTAATTGATTCAGAATGGAATAAGTATGAATGTTTGGGATGTCTTAAGATGTTGTTTAACTACAGAGTTCAGTATGCCTGAGTTATTTGACTGAATGACTGAGTACAGTAGACCTAAAATGTTGAATAGTTGAATGTGAATAGATTACTTTGATGCTTGATAACTTGACTGAGTACATGATACTTGAGTTGTGCTTATTGGCTGGTTGGCAGTTTATAATTATTTTAAAGTATAGCATGTTCAAATTAGTATTCATGTATAGCATGACCAGAATGGTTGGTGGGTGCTAAAGCGCAAGTGCACGCTGTCCAGCAAGTAATATATGGAAGTATTCCAAGTATCGAACCCAAGGGAACGGTTAACAAAGAGCTTTTCAGTTAACAACACAAGTGTTTTCAAGTTGGAACCGAAGGTAACCAAGTAAATAAAATATTTTAGGGGTTTTCGTGCAATACAAATAAAGAAAACTAAATAAAAGATAAGAAAACAGTAATGAGAAGCAGGGAGTTCAAATCTGTTTCATCCCTAGGGAAATGCACCCACCATGTGCTCGCAAACTTGGTTAACTAGGTCCGACAATTTCAGAGATTCTGCCTCTTGCGCGCGCATACTGCCTCTTTCGAGTTCTATGCGATTCATACAAAATGCTACTAAAATGGGCCCGCAACCTACCCTAACCAATCTTAACACAATGAATCGAGTTCAACACCTATTCAGCCCTTTTCTAAGTGCTTTAGGAGACTAAGCAATCAAACACATATGTCTATGGCTAATTTTAACTTAGATGAATAAGCAACACAACTCAATGATTCTACATGTTTTTGTTCTATGTCTAAGTACAAAAAGCGAAGTTCTATGTCTAGACTCTTCTCCTAGATTGTTTTTATGAAAACGCGTGCTCGATCAAACCCTTTCAGTATTGAAGCTCACACAAACTATGTTAACTCAAGTGATCAGTTTAATCTAACAATGAAACTTAAACTCAATAAAAGCAAACGATACTAAATGTCAAGCAAAGTTACTCGAATCACATGGCGGGGCTTATCTCCTTTTTAGGGTATCCACTTCAATGAATCCCCTCCAAGAATTTAGCTACTCATTGAAAAGAAAACTAAAGTGCAGAAAATAAAAAGAAAACTTAAATGATAAAAGATAATCTTCATTAAAATAAACGTGCGAAATTGAAACAAAACTTGAAGTATTGAAATTTAATAGATAAACAGAAACTTACAACTTGATAAAAGAATAAAAACAGTAGCTAACCTTTAAAGAAAAACAGAACGTACAAAACTTAAATGAAAGCGATAAAGAACCCAAAGTTTGTTCCTTCTTTCTGACTTTGTTCAACCTCTCTCGAGGAGAACAAGTGCTTACACTCCATTCTTTTTCAAAGTTTGTTTCCGAATGAAGTATAAAAAGAACTTGGGGAAGACTCGGTATGGCAGCTGAAAAGAAAACTGCAAATTTGGAAAAAAAGATAGAAATTCGAGCTCTCTTGAAACTAAAGCTTGAACCCCCTTTTATAGACCTCAAGGTCTAGGGTTTTCTGTCGAGATCAATGTGGAGAGGCTTGGCCGATCATATCCCTTGATCCTCGAAGATTTGATTGAGAATATTTGATTTTATCTGATTTTATTTGTAAATCTTGCGAATCCAGGAGAATCTGCCGAAAGGGTCCAGATGCGGCCGCATAGTTGAACGCAATTGTGTTGTTGTCGAGATGGCCTAAATGCGGTCGCATAGTTGGGCACATTTTGAGTTTTTCTTGCAACAGTTGGAACTTGGCTTCTGCTCTTAATTGTTGGCGCATCCTGGTTGCATATCTCTTGCATCATCTTTCTTTTGCCTCAATTGGGGCCAGAATGTGGGCGCAAGAAAACGACAAAACAACTTTAATAATGCCATTTTATTAAAGGAATATAATGTTGCAGAAATTCTACATCGATCTTTCACATCCATCATCATCCACCATCATATCAACCATCCGACAATTCACCTTCTTTTTCCAAATTTCATTTAATTTTGTCTTTTTGTAATAAATTTGTTTAATAGCCTTTTTGACTTTTAGATTTTAGGTTTTTTGACTTTTAAGACTTTAGATAAAACTTTCGCTTTATTAGATAGATCTTTCACGTTTTTCTTTTCTTTTGAGACAGAGGTAACTATTTACTTTTGTCTTTTCTCTTTTGTCTTTATCTCTACTTTTTACTTTCCATAAAGAGATGTATCAGTCAAGGCTTGTGCTGTCAATTCATCCTCATCTTTTATTTTTCTGCATTTTAATTTTGTATCAAGGCCGTGGTCTTTAAATAGACTTCCAAATTGTATTCAAAAGGCAGAAGCGGATAAGCTAGCAAAAGAGAAGAAGTAAAAATCTCTCTAAAGCTTTTATTCGCAAAAACACTTGAATTCAGCCTTCGATCCTAATTCTCCTAACCTTTTATCAATCTGCGAACAAGATTGTGGATTTTGGGAGCAATTGGTGTCAGAGCCATCTTACTCATTACTGAATAATACTCCAAACTTTGAAGCAATTTCTAGTGTTTCAAATTTTTGTGTACTTCAAGATTAATTCAGATTAATCTTTTTATTCTTTAAAGAAAATTATCAATATTGATTTAGTTCAATATTGTTCTTGTCAATTCTCTTTCTTTGGTCCTTCCGTCAACCCTTCCGACAGCAGGCGTTGGTAAGCGTTTGGTGTTCTAGGCAGCAATGTAAATCCGTTGGCAAGCCAAATGTTCCCACCTGCAGACGAGCAGTTGATGAAGAAAGAGAAGTCTAAAGGATAATATTGTGTTAGAACAATATTAATTCTTATCTTTGAAAAAATATTTTGATTTTTATGAATTAATGTCGAAGCTACTCAAATCTTTGATTTCGAAGAAATTACTCAAAGGAGAGAGTTCTCAGTCTACTACTCAAATGGCTCATACTCAAACACTTGATGATGCTCACAAGGCAGAGAAAAATGTCGATGAGCTAAAAGGCTCAAATGAATTACTTCAAATAGCCAAGGTTGAAGAACAACTGGCAAATTCGAATATTCCGAAGTTAGATCCAAAGACGGTCTACTTCAAGAATACTTTCAATTTTACTCAAGAATGGGGAATCAAGATCGTGAAAGACAGGATCACCATCAAAGACAACCCTGAGTCACTGAATCTCCTCACTAGAGATTTAATCCTTTCACATCGAGAGGAATATTCATTCATGCACCTTGGAGTCGTCCAGGTTGCAATCAAGCCATTATTCAGAACTGGTCTGAATACTCATATCCTTCTAATTCTTAGGGATAAGAGATTCATCAGGTTTCAAGATTCTCTTTTGGGAATGGTAGAAACCAATCTGGAGAATGGTCTAGCCTATTTCAATTGCTATATGCATTACTCTCTTTCACTCCAAGATCCAAGGATATTGAATTCCTTAATTTTAGACGTCTACTTCAAAGATCTGAACATGCAACCAGAATCACATGCGTTCGTCGTCTTCTTCAAAAATTTTTATCGATTAATAAAGACACAAATAGCACCAAGAGCCTTAAGGGCTTCCCCTAAAGGCACAACAGTACTCATAGAGGCAAATACAGCACGAACAAATATTGAAAAGCCCAAGCCTCTATCTTGGGTTGATATTACCAAGAACTCACACTAGGTTCTTGAAAGAGAAATCGCTCCAAGTCAACCAAAACTTAAGGTTCCTACTCAACTAGTAGAGCATCCAGATGGATCTGTCAAGATTAGTTTCAGATAACCAATTCCGTCAACTCCCAAAGTTTTAAATTTTGCTCCATCAAGGCAAAGTGCTTCAGAATTTAGAGAGGAAGCTTCATCCTCTACCAGTTTTGAGCAACGAGAACCACTGAGAAGATCCCTCTCTGCAAGGATCAACTCAGTAGACTTCAATCCTCGCATACCAGAAAGTAGGTATGTGAGACCAAACTTACCTACTTAATCAGATATGGAATCAGCTAGCCGTTTCAACGAGCTTAATGTCATATATGAAGGATTCAAAGTCAATATGGAATATCTTAAAAAATATTTTCTTGACAACAAATGGAAGATGCCTAGAAAGCTTTTCTTCAAGGCATACAACGAAGAAGGGAAGGATTTAAAGCGACATGGATATCCACCATGGAAGCTCTTGAAGAAAATATACCTTTCTTCGAATGGTTCACCAAATGTGACGAGTATAGTCAAAGAGGTGAATCCACTCAAAGAGAATATCTGGAGAACATCAGAAAAAGGAGAAATCTCAAGTACTCATCCACCATTAGAGAAAATAGAGTTCAGAAGCTCTCATGAAAATTTAGTCGTTGCTTCTCCATTCAAGTAGATATCCTTGAGTGAAGAAGAAAAGAACCCCTCCAAAGGCATCAGAGGAGTTCATATTCAAAACAACTTTACCAACAAAATTTTGTCTACAATGGCAGATCAAATGAGCAGAATTGAGGAGAAGGTTTTCACTCCTCCAAATACTTAAAAGAGACTCGTTATCGAGACTCCCAACATTCCGAAGACAGATAATTCTTTACCAAGTTTTGGTAGAGGATTAGATGGACTAATTCCTTTAATTAAAAGAAACTAACATGTCATGCTTGAACAAATTTGCGAAGAACTCGCAAGATTAAAAGGGAAAGATCAACAAATATTCAACGACGAAGAGATGTCTGATTTGATTTCAGCAATGAATCAGTTTGGAATCTCAGAAGAAGATCCTAAGGAGATAAATAGGATCACATGACCTTACTCAAAGAGTAACCCAAGGACATATTATCCAAGGGCTTCTCATCCGGACTTGTCTTTCGAAGACCGTCCTTTTATTTCAAACAAATCATTCGACGGAGAATCCATATATGAATGGAATATCGATGGTCTTTCTCAATACTTGATCATGGGAGTTGTCCAAGAAACATTTGTTGCAAACACAGCATATTTGTCAAAAGGACACTCTGATCATTCATGTTCCCGCCTCATAGTTGCAGGATTTACAGTGAAACTAAAAGGCTGGTGGTTCTCTGCATACACAGAGGAATAAAGGAGAAGGTTGGTTACTCATAGGTCTTCTATAGACTCTGGAGAATCCTCTTCGAAGTCTCCTAAAAGAGATCCGACAGTCTCTCCCAGAAAAGAACAAGAAACAACCTCTCAAACTGGTGTCCCAGCGATACCAAGTATTCCAACAAGCAGAAATATGAAGGATAATGCTATTGTCACCATATGCTTTGCTATTATCAAACTTTTCATTGGAAGTGATACAAATTACAAAAATCAGGCAGGAGAATATCTCCAGAGATTAACCTGTCCTAAACTTCAAGACTTCAAATGGTACAAAGATACTTTCCTAACGGAAGTATACAAATGGCCAGATGCTTGTAGTGCTTTTTGGAAAGAAAGGTTCATAATAGGTCTGCCAAAGATATTCAGCTCAGAACTAATGATTTATCTCAAAGAATATTACAAAGATAATATTCCTTGGAATGATGTAACATATGGCGAAATCTGCCAGTTCGTCATCAATCAAGCTAGAAAGCAATGTCTCGAAGCCGCAAGGTTAGAGAAGCAGAATAAAACTCGCGAGAAGAAGCAAGAGTTTGGGCAATTCTGCAAGCTATATTTTTACCAAGACAAGACTGAACC
The DNA here is from genome assembly GCA_033996785.1 of Trichosanthes truncata. Lineage (NCBI taxonomy): Eukaryota > Viridiplantae > Streptophyta > Magnoliopsida > Cucurbitales > Cucurbitaceae > Trichosanthes > Trichosanthes truncata. Next base: position 13,183,114 of record MU867261.1, on the reverse strand, counting down.
TCCTTCAGTCCGAGCAAAGAAAAGGCTTGGTAAATCTAAACCCTACTACTCAAATGCTTATCATCAGAGAAGACCTATGCCCTATAGGTCCAACAAGCAATACCCTTATAGGAGAAGTTCTTACAATAAGAAGACTCCTCATAAGGATATAAGCTTTGTAAAAAGAGATTCTTCAAAAGTCCAACACTACAAATGTAGAAAATTTGGACATTATGCTCCAAAATGTCCAATGAAGAAGAAGATCAATGAGCTTAGTATCGATGATGATATTAAGAATGATTTACTCAACATTGTCCGAACAAATCCTGAAGAATCAGACTTTGATTCAGAAGAAGGACAAATCCTATATCTCCAAGAAGAAACAGACACATATTCTTCATTAGAAGGAGAAATACAAGTTATTCATAAACCAGGTTGCAATGGAAAGCGTTTATGCAATTGTATTGATTGTATAAATGTCTTAACTAAAGACCATGAATTACTTTTTGAAGCTGCGGGAGATATTACTGATGTCGCTCTCAAAATGAATATACTCAACAGGTTAAAGATTTTTCTTCAAAAGGATCTTAAGAAAGAAGAAGATGATTCTTCTCTAACTACTCAATATCCAAATATTGAACATGTGTTTGCACTCTTCAGAAAAGAAAAGCAAGAAGTCAAAATTTCGGATTTGAAGTTCGAAATAAATCAACTAAAGAGCGAGGTAAAGAAACCCCGCTCTAATTATCAAAGAGATATTACTCAATTAACCACAGAGGTTGCTTTGATGAAATCACAACAAGCAACTACCTCAAATGCCAAAGAAGAAGATGAGGATTTAGAACCTTTTACGGAAGAAACATCATTTTTGGAAACTCTACAAAGAGTACAATAACAGAAATGGTATATTAAGATATCCTTGAAAGTACAGGATTTCCAATTTACTGCAATAACTTTGGTCGATTCTGGAGCCGACCAAAACTGTATTCATGAAGGCCTTATTCATTCTAAGTATTTCGATAAGACAATCGAAACCTTAAGAGGAGCAAATGGTCAGCCATTATTCATCAAGCACAAACTCCCTGAAGTTCACATATGCAACAAAGGAGTGTGCTTTGTGACCTCGTTTTTACTCATCAAAAACCTAAATCAAGGTGTGATTTTAGGTACACCGTTTATTACTCAACTTTATCCTTTACAGGTTACAGACGAAGGCATTGTCTCAACTGTACTGGATAAAAAAACTCTATTCAAGTTTATTGATCCATTAAGGGAGAGTGACCTTAATGTTTTCAATAAAATAAAGCTCAAAGAGAAGCAGATCGATTTCTTAAAGGAAGAAGTCAATTTCAAGAAGATCGAATACCAGCTTCAAGAACTTGGAATCCAAAGGAGAATCCAGAATATTCAAAATCAGATTGAAACAAAAATCTGCTCCACTCATCCAGATGCATTCTGGGAAAGGAAGAAACATATGGTTACCTTACCATATGAAAAAGGATTTTAAATAATCTGATATTCCAACAAAGGCGAGACCAATTCAGATGAATTCTAAATTATTAAGTCATTGCCTAAAGGAGATCGATCAACTACTCAAAAGAAAGCTGATCATGTTGGGAGTGCGACCAAAGTCCCATATCGGCTAGATAAGGGGAAGATCATGGGTTTATAAGTGAGGGACACTATCTCCATTGGTATGAGGCCTTTTGGGTGAAACCAAAAACAAAGCCATGAGGGCTTATGCCCAAAGTGGACAATATCATACCAATGTGGAGATCTGTCGAGGGTCGTTGTCCCTAACAAGTGGTATCAGAGACTCTTTGAGTTTTAATTAGAATTAAAGTTTTATGATGGTGGGTATTTTAATTTATCATATATTTGATATATTTGGGATTTGCAAATTGATTGTTTAGGCTATTTAGCATTAGATTTATTGCTTTGATTAGATCATTGTAAAACCCATAAGGGTTAGGATTTCATGTATTTTACTTAAATGACTACGATAGTTGAAAATTTCGATTTTATGGGCTGAAGAAGTCAACAACGAAAAACGTTCGAGAAAAAAAAATGTGAAAAAAATTTAGGATTCCTAAATCCTAAATTTGGAATGGTTCAAACAAGGAAGATATTGAAGACCAAGATATGTCTTGGATTTAAATTATTGTAATTTAAATTATTTTCAATTTATTAGGATATGCCAAATATGCTGGTCAATTTTGCTATTTTTAATTTAATTATGCATGAGATGTATGTTTTAAATTGTTTGATTGTTGCATAAAGTATGCCATTTAAATTTAAAATCCCACCATAGGTTAAGCACGATCATGCATCTTATCTTATTTTTAAATATAATTGTTATATTTTAAAATTTTGATTACGTTGTTTCCTAATAGAATTAAGATTAATTTTTTAATATAATTGTTATATTGGAAAATTTGATTAGGATGATTCCTAATAGAATTGAGATATTTTCTTAATATGCTTATATTTTCCATATCTTTGAATATAATTGTTATATTTGAAAATTAAATTAGGATATTTTCTTTCATAAATGAAATCCATGTTTTCCTAATAGGATTAGGATATATCCTAATAAGATTAGGATTTTCTTAAAATAAAGATATTTCGAATTCATGCTTTAAATAGTTTAAAATTTGAATTGAATATATCTTTATTTGTTAGAATTTAGGATAATCTTTTTATTTAGTTTTAAATGGTTTAAAATGGTAGAATTTCAAGATTATCCATAGTTTAAGTTTTGAATTTAATTTATCTTCTATTTTTCTAATAGAATTAGAATAAAATATCGAAGATTATCTTTTAATTTAAAGGGTTTAAAATGATGGGTTTTTAAGACTATCCAAGTGAATTATTTTTTAATAAGATTAAAAATATTTATGTTCATTAATCTAATAATTAATAGTTAATTAAAGATTAATGAATTTGAAAATAAAAATTGACTATAAGGGAACTCTGTCTATGGAAGGTTCTGTCTAGACTGGGGTATTTAAGCTGACCGAAAGGGAACACCTCTAACTGGGAACCGACCTGGGAGTTTAATTAGTCAAATTTTATTTATTTTCACTAAGCATGCTCATAATGTTATTATTATTTTTTTAATAGTTTAAAAACTTAGTAATTCACATTAAAATCAATCTAACAACATAAGGGTTATGAAAGGTAGATTAAGGAACTTAGATAAATGAGATTAGCCTGATTTTTCTAAGTAATAGAAAACCCTATTTCAAAATACTTAGTGGGAGAAGGACACATGTCAAAAATCCAACGGTCTCTATTATTGATTCACAACGTGAGATTCATGTGGGGCCACGTGGTGGCTTTTGGACCGTCCTCCCTACGAAAGGTGTTTGCATGGATCAATATCAGGGTGAATCTTTTGAGAAAGTATTATAGTAAGTGTGAGAAGGAAATGTGTCAACATATCCTACGGTCTCCATCATTAGTTTACATCGTGAGATTCATGTGGGGCCTTGTGGCGGCTTTTGGACTGTCCCCCTACGGAAGGTGCTTGCATGAGTCAATATCAGAGTGAACTCCTGAGAAGGATAGGATTGTAGTTTTGTTTCCAATACTTGACCTACCCTACGGCGGCACTTGTTGGGATAAAACTACGAGATCTAAAATTATGGGTCGCACTTACAAATGGCTCATTAAAGTTGTTAATGATGTCATTGACCAAACTAATGGTAACTAAATATTATAGGAATAAGAGTTATTCTAGTGTAATATTTGGTTGAGATTGTCTCAGTTTAGTGAAGGAATACTTGACCTACCCTACGGCGGCACTTGTTCTAACTCACTAAAGTACCATAGCATTAGAAATGATTTATAGGGTTCATTTTTCAAATTGTTTGATTTCTATGCTAAAATTGAATGGATAATTGTTTGCATGATGTTAAATTATATATTTTATATATTTCAATATTATGTCAGTTTATCTCATAATTTTTAATTTTATTACTGATAAGTCAAAATTGAGAAATTTTATTACTTGGAAAAGTAACATTAACACTTGTAATGGTAGTGTAAAATATTTATTTGTCTTTATTGAGAAATGTTCTCAAAACCTGTTGCTAATGTTATTCGAATTGTTCGTGAAGCACATGATTAATGAATCAAAAGTAAACGAGATAGCTTGTACATATTCTCCTAGTTGACATGTTAGATGTCAAGTTTAGAAGATAAAGAAAATGACAACAACATATGAGATGTTGAAGTCAACATAAGCTAAATTTAGAAAATTGTCTAAATGATCTCAAAATTAAGTATTACAAAAATCCAAGTAAAGAAACCAAATGATTGAAGCTATATAAAAGGAAATAGTTCTTAAATTAGCTAGGACAGTCATAATAAGAGAAATTTTTGAAATGCCTCTAGGAAGAAAAATATAAATGAAAGTAAATTTGATTTACTAGATTTTTGGTGGAATATAAATAATGCCACCTAGATAGTCGATATAAGATCTACTATCAAGATTTATTCTTCATTACATTTAATATGTAATTCTTGGAAAATACTTAACATGTAGAATAGTTTCTACAAGTTAGCACCAGGAAGCCTATCTCAATTAGTGTAGTGGGAGAAATTAAGATGTCATTAAGTAAAAAATTGTTACATAGTGCTGAATATGGTGTTTTTAGTAACTATAAGAGAAATTCAATTTCTCGAACTTTATTACAAAAATATTCATATAGTATGAATTACTTTGAAGTATTAAAGTTTATATTTAGCTGAAAATAAGAATAATTTGTATATGTTAAAAATGTTGGCATATACTATACTACAACATACTGAGATATTCAGGATTATAGAATCCAAAATAGAAAGACATTATTTTCTCCTAAAAGATGATACTTGACTTTGGCTGTTAAGGTTGATGAACACCAACTTGACTAGAATGAAAAGACTAGTAAGAGGTAATTCTCTAAAAAGTTAGTTAATTACTTTACCTGTTTGTAGATCTTGCCTTTCATGCAAGATAATCATTGGGCCTTTATTAGATAGGGCTAGAATGCCAAAGAATACTTTGGGCTTAGACATTCTGACCCAAGTGGTCTGGTGAATGTAAAGGTCAAATAAAGTCATGAACATTTCGTCACTCTAGATGATGATCATTCAAGGTACAAGTATCTTTACCTAATACAACATAAGTCTAAATTTTTGAAATGTTCGAGAAAATTAAGACTAAAGTTAAAAAAAATTGATTAGGTAATTAAATCTATCAAGATATTAGGATCAGATCATAATAGAAAGTACAAGAACCTTACGTACTAAAACTAATTGATAGAAAATGGGTTTTTATCCCAATTATCTTAATACCAAGTGCAATTTTGTGAAATTGTGCTGCAATGGGAGAAACAGGACCTTGTTAGACATGGTCACATCACACACCATTATCATACTCCGGTTAGAAAATGCAATAGAGATTGCATGGTGAACATGATTCCTTCTAAAAGTGTCTACGAGACAATTTTAAAGATTATAGAAGAGTAGTAAAGTTGGTTTACAACACTTCACCATTTGGGAATGTTAAGCTCACGTGTTGAAACAAGCCTAAAAAGCTTGTATATGTTCAAAGATAAGCCTAAGTGTAGGCCACCCCTAAGGAGTATAAAGTGGTCTTTTATGTAGTCCTAAAACTAATAAGGTAATTGTATGACAAATATCAATTTTATAAGAAATATCAAATAAAAGACTACAAACCTTTAATAAGGTGAGATAGTGTTAATAAATTGGTTCCAAGTGAAGCCACTAAATAGTTAACAAAAGTTGTTAATAATTTTATTACATTTGAAAGTCAAATGGATCCTAGTCATGAATTGGATAAGCCTCATCGTAGTGGGAGAGTTATGAGATGACTCAACCTTTACAATGACTTAATTGAAGCCCAAACTGTCATGTTAAATGACGAAATTGAAGGTTTATTACTCTCATACTGAGACTAATGGCAAAGGGTTAGACCTAATAGGAGAAAGTAGACTAAGAGTAAACTTTCTCACTTGTTGTCATACTAAAGTCTATAAGTATTATTTAATTCATTGTTGCATATGGGATATGAAAATGAATGTTTAGAATTCTTTTATGAAAAGAAATCTTAGATAATGCATCTACACAAATCAATCAGAGAGATTTATTTTCAAAGATCAAAAGAAAAAAGTTTGTGAAATAGTAAAGGTTCATTTATGAAATGAATTTTACTATTAGATCTGTGAATATAAGGTTTGATAAAAGTATCAAAATCTATGACTATGAATAAATATTAATGAAGTTTGTATAGACAAGAAAATCATTAATTGCTTAGTGGATTTTTCTCATGTTTTATGTTGGTGATATTTTTACCCATTATGAATGATGTAAGATATCTAATATAAAACGTTGATTAAGTAACCAATTCAAAATAAGTTATTTGGAATGACTTAGTATATTTTACATGTCCAAAATGAAGATTATAAGGACAAAATGTAAACTTTGTCTCAAACATTTGATATTGACAAAATTGTTGTCAAATATTTGATATTTATGTCTAAAGAAGTATATCCTAAGACATCTCAAATGTTGAGAGTATATGATATGCATAAATGAGACTGAACATTTAATATACAATTGGTTAGCATATATCAGTTAAACGAATAGTATGATCATTGAGTAGAAAATTAAAAACTTTCTCAAATTATCTATGAATGATGAGAAATTGTTGTGTATGGAGTTAAAGATTTGATCTTTACAAAATACACTGGTTCTTGCAAAGATTTAGAAAATCTATGAAAAAAAATAAATCTTACCCTAGGTGGTGGAGTATGATATATAAGTTAAATTGTTTTGCTTGTGAAGCAACAAAAGAACTTGTATGACTCAAATAGTTCATTGAAGATCTGAAAGGTGTTTCAGATATGATTTAGTCTATCCTCTTTATTATGATAATAAAGACTAATATTAAGGAAATTATAAAACACCAATGTATAGGGAATCAGATCGAGAGAAAGAAAGCATCATGGTAGCGACTAAGATGGCTTTTAATGGCAGTACTTTGAATCTATATAAAGAGACTCTCTAGGCTAAAGTGTTTGAGGGTCACCTAGAATGTCTAGGATTACGAGACATGTTTCATCTTTGTTAGGGCAAGTGGGAGAACATGTTGGGTATAGAGTATGCCCTAGGATACATGTCTCACCGGCTTTAGTGCAAGTGGGAGATTGTTGGGATTTATGCCCTAAAGCCTCGTAACTAATTAATTATTTAATAATTAATAATAATTTTGATTATTTTATTTGCAATATAATATTATCCATTATATGAAAAATCTAAGGTTATTAGTGTAATCTTGAACAGTATGTGGTTGACATACAGGAGGATCGTGTTCAAGAAATAACCTAAAGAGTCATAGTATATGGATAAGGTTGGGTGCCTTATCCTAGTAACACTATTGATACGGCCCACTTTGTAATAGTTACAAATGATTTAATCCAAATCGTTCATATGGAGACATGTGAGTGGGGGTATCTTATACAATGAGTTTGTATAAGACTGGACCACGAAATATTTAATCTCTCCTTATAAATCCGTTAATTGAGAAGATTGATATTTCATCAGGATGATCATATGCGACTCGATCTTAATCCTGAGTGAGTTATGAACTTCTGCCTGTGAGGGCTTGTCCTTTGATTTGCATGGGTGAGAATGGCTTTTGTAGCCGATTCAATATGCCTACCATTTTGGGGACTTGACCAAATAGGGAGCTGGGAACATAATCTCACAAGATGGAATTCACTCATTCCCACATAGGGTAAGTAGATGAGTAGTTCCCTTAAGTGCTGATTTCGGGACTTGAACAATGGGGCCCCACCCTCTCATTGGCCCGAGAGGGACTTAGTTTATAATTAGATTATAAACATATTGTTCATTAGAGAATCAGTGGTACTTAAGGTGCAATATGTAATTATAGGGTAAAACGGACTTTTGACCCAACCATAATTACGAACAACTCGTGAAGGATCGACTTGCATGTAATGATTATATCTATGGACACAACTTGTCCTACAGTGTATAAGAGTGCAACTCTAGGTCTATAGTGGAGTGACCTATAGTTAATGAATGAAAATTAATTAATTAAATAGTTTAATTAATTAATTTTGTATCATTGGAGCTTATAATCTGTAGGTCCATAAGGTCCCCTTGCTAGCTCATAGTAACACTAAAAGATCAATTTAGTTGAAAGAAATATTTGAAATGTTTAAATTAATATTTAATTTGAAGTGTTCAAATTAATATTTAATATATTAGATATATTAAATATAAAAGAGAAAATTATATTTATTGTATTTGATACATTAAATATTAAAATTTGAAATGTTTAAATTAATATTTAATTTGAAGTGTTCAAATTAATATTTAATATATTAGATATATTAAATAAAAGAGAAAAATATATTTATTGTATTTGATACATTAAATATTAAAATAATTAATGTATATTAGATACATTAAATAAAAGATATTTATTAAATTTGAATTGGATTTAAATTAGGAAATAAATGTCGTAGGAGAATTTTAAACGGTTTGAATAAGATTCAAATTGGTTAGATAAATATATTTTAATATATTATATATTAAAATATATTATTTTATTATTTTCCCTAGACCACTATAAATAGGACCCTAGGGGTGAGCCATTGTGCATTCTACACAACACACTTCTCAATAGAGAGAATTAGAGAATTCTCTCTAGACTTCTTCCTCTCCAATCCCTTGTGGATTTTCTTTCAAGAGGCTCCCACAAGCCTTGGTCCTGTGTTCGAGTCATAGCCAGGAAGACTTTGTGGAAGAGATAAAGATCCGCCAGAAGAATCTCCATATTTGGAAGGTATTTACTGTTTAACCCTTGTATTTTAGTTTAATTCTAAATAAATCAAAGACGATTCCTATGCTTCCGCTGTGGGTTTAATTCGATTATTCCCTTCAAGTGGTATCAGAACCATGCCCCTGAGCCGTGGTCGGTAGAATCCTCGGGTGCCGAACAAAGGAAGCGAGCCCCGAAGGCGTAGTCATGGTGGAGATCCGTGGTAGAGAGCTCTATCGGATAGGCGGTGTGCTTTGGTAAAAGGAGTTGGCCTGGATTGGTGGTGTGCTACGGTAAAGGAGTTGGCCAAGATAAAAGCTAGACGGATAGATGACTATTTAAGGGGAGGCTCGGTTGGTACTTTGTTCGAGGGGAGGATTGTTGGGAGTGCGACCAAAGTCCCATATCGGCTAGATAAGGGGAAGATCATGGGTTTATAAGTGAGGGACACTATCTCCATTGGTATGAGGCCTTTTGGGTGAAACCAAAAATAAAGCCATGAGGGTTTATGCCCAAAGTGGACAATATCGTACCAATGTGGAGATCTGTCGAGGGTCGTTGTCCCTAACAGATCATACAATCCAAAAGTCCTTGGTCAAGTGCAGCATTCTATGTCAATAACCAGGGCGAGAAGGAACGTGGTTTCCCACGACTGGTGATTAACTACAAACTCTTAAACAATGTTTTGGAATGAATTAGGTATCCAATTCCGAATAAAAACGATTTACTCAAAAGAATTTCTCGAATGCAAAATTGTTTTCAAAATTTGACATGAAATTGGGATTTTGGCAAATCTAGATTGTCGAAAAAGATAGGTACAAAACAACATTCAATGTACCTTTTGGTCAATACGAATGGAACGTAATGCCCTTAGGGCTAAAAAATGCTCCATCCGAATTCCAAAAGATCATGAATGATATTTTGGAACCTGATCAAGAATTTGCAATTATCTATATTGATGATGTTTTAATCTTTTCATCAAATATAAATCAACATTTTAGCCATTTAAAAAGTTTTATTCAAGCAATAAAGTATAATGGTTTAGTAGTTTCAGCTGCAAAGCTTAAACTTTCTCAAACAAAAGTAAGATTTCTTGGTTTTGATATCCATTTAGGATTAATCAAACCTATCCAGAGATCTTTAGAATTTACTCAAAAAATTTCAGATGAAATTTTAGACAAAACCCAGTTACAAAGGTTTTTGGGCTTTCTAAATTATGTTTCAGATTTCGTCAAAGATCTTCGACCTATTTGCAAACCACTTTTTTAAAGGTTGAAGAAAGACACTATTCCTTGGGGACTAGCTCAAACACAAGTTGTCCAAAAAATAAAAGATTTAGTCAAAAGCATCCCATGCTTAAGTCTTATCAATGAAAAAGTAAATCTTATCGTTGAGACGGATGCGTCAAACATTGGATATGGAGGAATCCTGAAACAGTGGCTTGATAACAACAAATCTGTAGTACGATTCCACTCAGGGATATGGAATAGTACGCAGAAAAATTACTCAACAATCAAAAAGGAAATTTGGGCCATTGTTTTGTGTGTCCAAAAATTTCAAGGGGATTTAATTAATAAGAAATTTTTAATCAAACCAATTCTCAAGCGTCAAAATTTGTTTTAGAAAAAGATGTAAAAAATCTTGTTTCCAAACAAATTTTTGCCATATGGCAAGCAATTTTATCTTGCTTTGATTTTCAAATTGCCTCTATAAAAGGGACTGAAAACTCTCTTACATATTATCTCTCAAGAGAACACATTTCTCAAAGTTCTCAAAACTTTCCATCTCCTTCTTGAGAGAAAGCAATGAGTTCTCAGAAAGGAAAAGCAAAGGCTTCCTCTTACTCCTCCTCAAAAGGAACGGCTTCTGCCTTTTTCGTCCCTACTCCTATGAGGTTAGAGCAATATGCTCTTCCAAAAGAAGAATTTACACAAGTGCAGACTCGATCCCAATGTCGATCTGCAAGTATAAGAATTCGAGAACCCCTCGGTCTCGAAGAAGTGTTACCTTCTGTAACACATCCTACTCAATCGATTGCCAGATCTTCGTCAACCTTTAATAACGTGGTGGCTCATTCACCCCGTTTTACTCCAAAACCAGTAACCACCGAATATTTTCAAAAATCTCATGTAATACATGAAATCTCTATCAAACCCGAATGGGATTCAGAAAGTTTTGCTGAGCTTACTTCAAATATTTACCCAGACAATTTCAATTTCATGCCTGACTCCTTACTCAAAACTAAGACCTTTTATGAGTTGATTCTCGTCGACTCAAAGTCCGCCGACATTACTCATATTCCAGATCGAAAAAATCCATCGATCATTGCTTACTCAAAACTCAGTCATTCATGGTTTATTCAATTCTGCAGAAATGCCTACAAACAAAATTTCTCCATTTGGTTCATCAATTGGTGGAAAAACTTTGGCCTCTACGAGGAAATTTTCCCGACTCCAATTCAGGAATCTTTCCACTATTTTTCTCAAAATATTTACAAGATTCCATTTGCCTTAAGCTTTCGATTTTCTTTATATTTTCAAGTTCCATGAATTTTCTGTTGGAACATAACTACTCAAACATTTGAACCAAATTTCAAATACCTTGTAAAAACTCTCAAGGTCAAATGGTGGGAAAATTTTACATTAATCCACATTTCTCTTCCAAAAATAAAAATCTGGTTTGCAGAAACACCGCATTACCAAGATTTATCAAAAAGGAATCAGCAAGAATTCCAGAAAAACAAAGTCGGCCTCATGGCGTCTCTTGCTCAAACAACCACTGAAGCTGATCTTCAAAGAGTTCTTATCCAAAGAACTTCAGGTTCAAATCGGTCTTCTTCTCCACCTCTCTCCATCATCGATGAAGAAGAAGACGAAGAAATAAATCTTAGTGACCCTCTAATAACACTAAGATCGACCGGAATAGTCGTTAAACTATCAGCTATCAAACCAACAGTCTTTTAGATTTTTCGTCAATTGTACTCAAAAACATCTTTTTTAAAGATGAGACATGGTAATCAAATAGACCACTAAGTCTCTAAACTACATTACAGGTCCAGACGGACTTATCAAAAAAAAAAAAAAATCGTGATTGTATATGCTTCTTCTTGTATATTATTTCTTTGTAAATCCATCATCCACATGTACATATTCAAAGAATTCCATGTAAATATTTCTGAATTCTTTGGTAAATATTTTTTTTGCAACAAAAGACACACGAAGAAAATGTCGTCATTATTTCAATGAAGTGTCTTCTTGCTGCAAGTGAATTCAAGTTCATTATTTCAATGAAGTTTGTTCTTTTTTATTCTTGTTTTCTCTTTATTTTCTACACTTTGATTTTCTTTTCAACGAGTAGCTAAACTCCTTGGAGGGGATTCAATGAAGTGAATACCCTAAAAAGGAGATAAGCCCCACCATGTGATTTAATAACTTTGCTTAACATTTAGCATCGTTTGCATTTATTGAGTTTAAGTTTCATTGTTAGCTTAAACAAATTACTTGAGTTAGCATATTTTGTGTGAGATTCAATACTGAAAATGTTGGATCGAGGACACATTTTCATAAAACCAATCTAAGAGAAGAGTCTAGAAACAAAACTTCACTTTTTGTACCTTTTTGTACCTAGACATAGGACAAAAACCTCTAGAATTTTTTGAGTTGTGTTCTTTATTTATCTATGTTAAAATTAGTCATAGACATATGTGTTTAATTTCTTGTGATCCTAAAACCACTTAGAAAATGGTCAAATAGGTGTTGAACTCAATCATGGTGTTTAGTGTCGATTAAGGTAGATTGTGGGCGAATCTTGGTAGCATTTAGTTCATGCTGTACAGAGATCGAAAGAGCCATTTTGGGGCTCAAATTGGCTTTTTAGAATGCTACAAAGATGGTGCAAATGGACAGTAATCGCAAGATGTTCTTCGCCTAGTTTAGCAAAATGTAGGCGCATGGTGGGCGCATTTCCTCAAGGTTGAACTAGAATTGAATCTCCTATTTTTTCAGCATCATTTTCTCGTAACTTTTTCAGTTTAGTTACTTTTACTTGTCGTTTCACAAAAAGCCCAAAATCACTTTGATTTCTTGGTTATCACTTCGGTTGCAAGCTGATAACTCTTCGTAGAATATTTATTTCTCTTAATTTTTAGTGCTAGACCCTGTCATATTTTGATGTTTTGGTAACTTGTTGGTTCCTTAAGTTCCTAACTTAGTGCTTAATTGACTAAATAATTAGGGAGCTTTGATTAATGATTGAATTCTTGAAATTTGGGAGTTGATTTGTTGCACATTATGTCTCAGGTAAGAGCATATTGAAGGAGAGAAGAATTGGAGTATAGTGAAGATCTTTGAGTTGAATTTTTGTAGCAATCCATCACAGAAAACAAATTTTCTCACACGTGCAAAGAATATTCTCATTAATTGAGCTGTCCAAAAAGAGCTAGTTGGATTAAGTGGACCAATGGGAGGTTGCCAATTGTATCATCTATCTACTCAACCCTAATTTTGATGGACAAAAGGGAGTATTTAAAGTGTTGTTTTCGAAAAAAGGAGGGGGGCTGAAAAAGGTTAAGAGCTACGGATTGGAGAAGAAGAAAAGGGGAGGACTATCTACTTTGGGAAAAGTGCTGAAGAAGAAGGAGGAATCCTCAAAAGTTTGCTTCCCTGATTTTTTCTATTCTTCTCATTGTTTCTCTTCCTTTCTCATACTGTTTAATTAGAAGCTTTTTGTAATAGAATTTTCATTAGTTGTTTTTAGTTTCCTTTCTTTCATTATGAGCTAAGTAGTTTTAGGCAAGGATTAGGGACCTCTATATTGTAATGAGGCTTGAGCTTAAGTGATTTATTTGCATATTTATACTGAATTTAAGTTATTTTAATGTTAATGTTGGATTGAATTTGGCCAACTTTCTCCTTCACTGTTTTCTTGACTTTTGGGAAAAAGAAAAGGAAATTGATTGCTTAAATTTACTCTAGGACTGATTACAAGCATGCTTGCAGTGAATTGGGTAGGTTAGGGATAATCACCCACTTAAAGTCACAAAGCATTGAGCAAAAATATATAGTTTAAATGGAAATTTAGCTACAATTTTGGGTAATCTTGAAAGATCCTGTGCTAGAATGCTATGTAGTGTGAGTTTGCATGATTTTTGCTTTAGTAATTAGTCTCAGATCAGTATAGAGTAACCCCTAATCCTAGCCTGTTTTTATCATTGTTTGATTATTTCTACTGCTTTATTCCTATTGTTTCACTTATCGTAACTCTTAGCACTTTGTTTGCTTATCGTGGCTCTTTTAATTAGTTTAGTCTATGTTAAAAGCATCCCCTTTGTATTCACTATAATTCAGCTCAAACTTGGTAAAATTCGTGGACTAATCCCGGAGGAGAACGATATAAATATATCTATCACTTGTTGCACTAGACTGTTTATACCTTGCACATTTGGAGTGCTTAATTGCAAAATTAATTCCACTCTAGCTAAGGAACACAAACTTTGAGAAATCTTGTTGTGGTCGGAAAGTTTTATTACATTTGTTCCCTTGGGTTCGATACTTAGAGTACTTTCATATATTACTTGTTTTGACAGTGTGCACTTCCACTTTTGATTGCACCAGTCATCAACATGTTATGAGCTTATGCTTATATTTTGCAGATACTTTGATCACTCACTTGCATTTGATAAATGTTGCCTACTACAATAGTTACTAAGCAACCCTTAGGTTAGACTACAACACTTATTGAAGGAGTTAAGAATCGCTTTTGAGGTAAGTAGCCAAATTGGATTCACTTCTTAAGTCTTGAAAATGGAACACATGTATGATTATGTATATGATTTCTCTTAATTGTGAATATTTTAGCAGTTGATTTAGAACCAAATGAGCATGAATGTTTGGGATGTTTGGAGATGTTGTTTAGTTACAGAGTTCAGTGTGCCTATGTTATTTGACTAAATGACTGAGTACAGTAGACCTGAAATGTTGAATAGTTGACTATATATAGATTACTTTGATGCTTGATAACTTGACTAGTACAAAATACTTGAGTTGTTTTACTGACTAGTTGGCAGTTTAGAATTCTTTTAAAGTATACTATGTTCATATTACTATTCATGTAAAGTGTGACCATAATGGCACAAGATGGCTTTTATGTCTAACATGTTTTAGAGGGGTTTGAATATGGAATGAACTAGTAATGAATGCTATGATTTTCTAGCACGTTTAAAGGGCCTCAGTTAAATGTATGTTTGTTCTTAATACTCATGTTGCTAGTTGCAATTGCTTTCCCCTATGTCATGTATTTTTTCATGAGGTACTATGCTGAGATAGCCCTAGTTTTGCTAGAGGGCGCCAACTAACCTCTAGTGGCACTTTGCCTTACAAGACTGACCCACATAGACACCATAGTTGGTACAACTTTGGGATAGCTCCCCTCTACATTTAATGAGTGTGATTTTCATGAGATACTATGTTGGAAAAGATCTAGCTCCATTAGAGGGTCACCAAATAACCTTTAGTGGTGCTTAATTTTACAGGATTGACCTGCTTGGACACCATAGTTAGTTACACACTTTTTTTAGAGGTACTGTGTTATGAGAGGCCTAGCTCTACCAGAGGGATGTTAGGTAGCCTCTAGTGGCGCTTTGGCTTACAGGACTGACACACACAATATCATAGTTGGTTCAATTTTTGGGATATGTTAATTGTTCACTTAGACAAAATGTTCTCATGTTCACATATGAGGCTTTTGATGTAATCAGAATACTTTATAGTGTAAATAAGTTAGACAAAAGGTTTTCATGTTTTTAGTTAAGGCCTTTATGTATCAAAATACAAATGTACAAGTTAGTCAGGACCTCACATGATTTAGTATCAAGCATGTTTTAAATGTGTAACGCCCGAAAATTTTTGAATTTAATTAACCCTTGAATTTGAAAGAGTTAATATCACAAAAGCGGAAACAATTTTGGATCTTAAGCACTCAAATTACATCAATTTGATCAAACAAACAACATGCTAAAAAAAAAAAAAAAAGAGTATAAGAAAGTTTACCTTTGAAGCTCAAATTCGCCAAACTCATTACAAATTTCTAAACATGAACACTTCGTGGACCACCTCTAGTGTTTTCCCTACTATCCTCAGGCCTTGGAATGGATTGTGGGATCCTAGTTTGAAAGAATTTTTTGAGAGAGAGAGCAAAGGTCTGAAAAAAAAAAAACACAGAAGTTTTTTTTTCCTTCTTCCAAAACCTCTTCATTTTGTTGTGTTTCTTTGCTAATTAAAGCCATTAACAAGCTTCATCAAGCTTGCTAAACTTGACAACACATAAGCAAGGAGGTTAATCATCAAAGAGGTGTCCAATTTTGGTGAATTTTGAGTTTAAGAGAGATTAGTCATCAAACCACCATAAACATCAAAATCTCTCACTTTGAAAATCTATTTTGTTATTTAAAATTAATTCCAAATTAATTTTAAACAAAATTGATTATTTAATAATTAATTAGACAATTTAATTAATTAATTAATTTAATATCAAATATTAATTAAATAACCGGATCAAATCCCGATCTCAAAACCGACCTCTCGAACTTGAATTCCTATTCATATATTAGACCGAACCCATATTTAAATCATTTTAAATATGTCCATCTCTCTTCCTTATAGTTTAATTCATAATTAAACTATGATACGTTAAATATATCGCATATAATTAACGTTTACTCCCAAAAAATGAATCGAACAATTCAAATTCTTTTCTCTCATACTGTTACAATGCTTAGTCCAAGCTAGAAAGGAAGACCTAATGGACCTACAGATCATGAGCTCCAACGATACGAGACTAACCGGCCAAACTCTTTAGTCAAGCTAATCAACATTCGTTAACCGTCGGGACACTCCACTAAAGCCCAACGGCTGCACTCTCCTCACTGTAGATATATTTTTGTCCACTTGATATAACCATGATTAGTAAGTCGACCCTTCACAGGTTGTTCGTAATTACAGCTGGGTTTAATAAACCGTTTTACCCCTGTAATTACTTATTGTTCCTCAAGTCCCACTGATCCTCTAATGAACAATTGGTTTGTGGTCCAACCAGCAAACCAATTGTTCATTAGAGGATCAGTGGGACCTAAATCCCTCTCGGGCCAATGAGAGGGTGGGGCCCCTTGTTCAAGACCCGGAGTAGCACTTAAGGAAAAAACCTCTCTACTAAACCCTAATGCGGGTAGGAGTGAATTCCTTCTAGCAGGACTATGTCCCCAACTATCTACCAGATCTTATTCCCAAAATGGGAGGCTTATTGAGTCGGCAATCTCGGGCCACTCTCACCCATGCAAATCAAAGGATAATCTCGAATAAACAGGAGTTCATAGCGTGCTCAGGATTAAGATTGAGTTACCTAGGTCATCAAAGGAAATAGTCAATTATGACAGTAAACGGAGTTAAAAAGTCTAAGTGACTATTTCTGGGTCCGGTCTTATGCAAACTCATTGCATAGGATGCCCCCACTCACATGTCTCCACATGAACGATTTAGGATCACATCGTTTGTACTATACAAAGTGGGTTGCGTCCATAGTGCCCCTAGGATAGGTACCCAGCCCTATCCCTATACTATAGACGATTCTGGCTATTACTCGAACTTGATCCATATTCATGTCTCCACATGAAGTTCAAGTATACATACTATAGCCAAGGGTTCTTAATTTATTGGATTTGGGTTAAAAATGACGCAATTCACTTTATTCAATAACACTTTTACTGAATAAACCTCAATAACATCTTTATTGCAAAATAGAATATACATTCAGTTTACAAACCACGAGTTTCAAGACATAAAACCCAACAGAATTTAAGTAATTTTGGGAAAAAAATTGGTTTATTTGGTTGATTATTAAAATGGAATTTTGTAAAGTTTGAAGGGGTAATTTTTCAAAGAAATTTCAAGGGTAAAGTGGTTATTCAAAGAGCTTGGAAGGGAATTTTTGGAAGAAATGGTTAGGTAGATGGGCATTTTTGGTATTTTTCTATTTTTGTTAAAAAAAAAAAAAGAAAAACCTCAATTGTTCTTCTCTCTCCCAGAACACCCATATTCTTCCTCCTCTTTCTTATTCTTCTTCTTCCCACTACCGTAGTCTCTCTCTCTCTCCAATCGTAGCTTCTTCTTCTTCTTCTTCCTTGTGCAGTCGCCACGCCGCCATCACCATTGATGGACTCGCATCGTTTCTCGCCAAACGGGCTTCAAATCTGCCGTCGCAACCACCATCTGCTGCACAAACCTCGCCGGCGTTCGCAGGATCTCTTTGGACCTCATCGTTGAGCTCCGTTGGCGCCTCTAAAGTTGCAGCTCATCGGATCTTGCTGCTGCAGCTCCGTCTGCATCGTCGGACATCGTGCTCGCTGGATCTACCGCCGCGTCATTCGCCTACACCTCGTCGAAGCTTCAATCTGCTATGATCTACAAGATTGCAGCCACGGTGAGGTCGTTCGTGCCACTGCTGTACTGTACAAGTTCGCCAGTAAGCCACACGCACCGCCGCCCTTCTGACCAGCATTTGATTTTCAAATAGCATACTCCGGTCGTGTTTCGATTTGGGTAATTTTGGTCACTGGTCTGATTATGGATTAAGAATTTTGAGATTTGTTTGATTTATGAGCTAAATTTAGTTGGCCAAATTTAATTTCAGGATAACCATCGATATTAAAGGATGATTTGTCATTTGGAATTAATTCGGTATAATTTCAGCAAGTAATCGGTATTGGACAGTCACTTCCTGGTTCCTCTTCAATTAGGTGAGCACTTTGTTCTAAATTAAAATCAATTTAAGGAAATAAAAGAGATTGATTTACCATTAAGAATACCCTTAAGCCATCAGACTAAATTTATTGATAACATTTGCAATTGGAGACATTTTGGACTGTCAAACAGGAATGTGAAATTAAGGATCAGTAAATTTAAAATAAAGTGTTGGTTTGGTAGAGATGAACCAAAATTGGATTAATTGGAGGCATGATTAAGAACTTACCAGGAATTGATCTAAAGTTATAACTCTTACTTTCACTTGGGTTATTGAAGGATAAGCAGGAAGCCAGAGTTTGGAGGAGATTTTTGCTACCCATAATAAGAATAATTACTCTGTTTGAGGTAAGTAATTATTTGGACTAAGCCCTTTAAGTTACTTGTGACTTGGTTATTATTATAATTTTAGAAGTTAAGCATGAAATTCATAATTATGAAGCATGCTATGTTTAGAGAAATCTTACCATGGGCAATTTGGAATTAAATTTGGACTAAGTTTATGGCTATGTTGGAATAGAGGGCTTAAGGATTGGAGTTATTATGAGAAACATGTGAATATTCTTGTTAAAGAATTTAATGTTGTAAACCCATGGTGGGTTCGTGTGAATATGCAGTAACTCGAGTGAGTTTTTGCTTAAGGTTCATGAATTGGGTTGGTAAAGTAATAAGTTCTTTTTAAATCATTATAGGTTGAGGTGAAAGATCTCCATAAAAAGAGAAAACGAGCTATTTAAGCCAAGGTAAAGGACTTTATGCCGGTATGCTTAAATGCAAGTTGGGAACTAAATTGAAAAATTACATTTTTAAATAAAAAGATTTTCATAAATATTTTATTGTTGATGAATTTTGAAATGCTATGTATGAAAAGAAATTCTTGCCAAATACTTTTACAAATGTAATGCATGATTTATGATTTATGATGATCAATGTGAGAATGTTACTATATGTTGCATCACTGAATGAAAATGAAAGATGTGGTATTTTCATGATGAAATGATTTCGAAGACTGTGGAAATTACCCTCCTAAAATTATTGATGTACATCTATATGAAAAGGAGCCTTACGAGGCTATATGAAAAGGAGCTTTACAAGGCTATATGAATGAAAGCATAGTCAGGATGGGTTAAATTGTCCACATTAAAAGCCAAAGAAAAATTTTAAGGAAACGTTTCTACTAGAAAAGGTTTTAGGTCCCACTAAAGGAAAGAAAAATGTTTTTGAAAATTCATTATGTATGTGTATGCATATCCTGACCCGGTAGTGAGGTCACTTACTGAGTATTTTAAATACTCATCCTTTTTCAAAATGTTTTTCTTTAAAGGCAAGAACATAACTTAGGCGAGTGCCAAGGTAGTTAGTTGAAAGGTCATGGGTGTCTTGAAAAGCATGACTTCCGCATCTAGTTTGTGTTTTATCTCTAAATATTTGATAAGTAATCAATGTATTGTGAACTATTTCAGTTGCTTTAACGTTTTATCTCTTAGTATCTTTTGAAATATTTTAAAAAGGGATCCCAAACTAAAGCATTTTTATTTGTTTACCAAGAAATTAAATCCCTCTGTCCAATGTTAAAGTTTTCAAATTTTCATGTAAGTAGTAACGTCCCTAGAAGGTTCAATAGGAAAAGCCGGGTCGTTACAAAATGTTTGTAGTTTCAACCCTCAAGTGGGACTAGTTACTGAGTATATTTTTATACTCACTCATACTACCCTTAATTTTCTTTTCAGATGACATATGACCTATGAGGCATTTGGTAAGGGCGTTCAATTTTGCAAGGCTATGGAGACAATGTCATACCAAAGTTTCCTAGGATCTTAGAAATTTATAATTCATGGTTTATGCTCCATTCTTTTAACTCTTTGACTTGTATTTATTTAAATACTCTTTATTCATTAAGTTTTGTAATAAATGTTTATTGGGATACCGAATTCAAAATATCTTGATTTTTTAACCAGTTTTAAATAATGAAAGATCTTGTTTGGCTTAAATGAGCTTTCGGTTATGATCAAATGTTTATATTTTACATGCATGTAGTAGCAACCCTCATAAATTTAGTGTAAGAAGTCAGGTCGTTACAGTCTCTTTCTTCACTAAACTTTAATAAGTGTCTAATAGATCCTTGAACTTTTAAATTTGTGTCTATTTAGTCCTTTAACTTTAAATAGTATCAAATAGGGTCTTAAACTTTCAATTTTGAGTCCAATATGTCTCTAAATTTTCATTTTTGTGTCTAATAGGTCCTTAACCCTATACGACATTTTTTAAAAATTTACGAACATACTAGACACAAAGTTGAAAGTTTAAAGTCATAGTAGACATAAAGGTCAATTTCTTATCTAATGATTCAATTAGTTTTTTAAAATATGAATATATCATGAACCTAATTAGACATTTCTAAAGTTTAGGGACCTATTAGATATAAAATTGAAAGTTTAGAGACCTACTAGTCATTTTATAAAGTTCAAAAACCAAATAGATACAAACCTAAAAGTTCAAGGACTAAACTTATAATTTAACATTAATTTAACATGAGGTTATAATGCCTTAACTAATGAAGAAAAACTTCTTCACTAGTACAAGACCCGTGAACCAGAAGTGTAGAACGATAAAGGCTTATATCTAAAGTAGATAATATCATATTCTTGTGAAAGTGTGAGACGGTTATTATGTGTAGTCTAGCAAACGTTAAATAATGCCTAACATTTTTTTCATTGTATTATACACTTCATATTCTCTCTATTATATTTCTCAGAGTTTTAATTTTTCTAACGTAATTCTATATTTTAAAATTTTTAATTCAAACTACAGATATATTGAAAACAACTGTTGTTTTTAGAACTCTCACTATTTACATCAGATAATCCAAAAATAGTTAAAAAAGAAAATTTGTCCAATGTATACTTTGTGAATTCATTGAGTAAGTAAATTTGAAACCATACCAAAATGGCACCAAGTATCCTTTGTTTTTTTAGTGTCGGCATGAAGTCACAGTCAGACTCCCCTTTGCCAATATGATATTGGTGCCGACAGTCTTAGAGTAGAGACCAGTGTAAGGATTGTTAATTCTATAATTTTTTTTTTAATTCTCTTTGATAACATCTGATTTTCTACAAATGAAAATCCTCCTCTTCTTTACCCAATAAATATACAGAGTAAATAAAATTTGAGGAATTTTTTTTTTTTGATCTTGTAATATGATATTGAAAGAAAGATTTTCTTTTCTTTTCTATTTCATTGATTCATTTTCCCAACTGGGTTGAAGTCTGATTCTGGAAAAAAGTCTGAAAAAATTAGGGCTTGTTTGCTAGGTAATATGAATTCTGTTTTATGTTTTCGGATTCACTGATAATATGCGTTTGGCTGATATGTTTTCAAAAAAAAATTCTCGATTCTGTGATCCAAATAGTAGAAATTATGAAAACAACAATTTTCTATTTTCATTGTATCTAAATTTTGAATTTAAAATTTTAAAATGCAGAATTATACTAAAAAAGATAAAAACTTTAATAAATATAGTATTTCATGTTATAAACACAATTTATTTATGTTAAATTAAAATATGTATAATATAATATATTATAAATTATATGATATTATAAAATAATAATTATACAAAATTTATAACAAAAAAACATGTTCATAAATTAATTAAGAATGATTTATATTCAACATAATATTTAGTTTTGCAACTACAACTAATTTCATGGTCTATAAATATATTATAGAATACATTTTGAATAATTGTTTAACTTACAATCCAATTTCTAAATCTACTAGCAAATATTTATTTAAAAATATAAAATACAACTCTGTTTTCATTGAATCTCTTGTTTTTAAAATTATGTTTTCAGATTGCCTACCAAATAGGCCCTTAAATTTTGGTAGTTTGGTTGTTGGGGTCCATTTTGATTCATTGTGGAGTAAAACTCCACACTAACTTGTGAGTGGTAAAGAAAAATCTATTATTTTATAAAGCAATTATAAAACACTCAACCTATATTAAATTAGCCACGTGCTTTTCATTTTTTTTATATTTCTCTTGCGATAATTTTTTTTTTTTTTTGTGTGTTTCTATCCTCTTTAATTCAATAAAAAATGATTGTGTACCGAATCAAATTGGTTCAACATTTTTTTTTGTTAGAGTTGGCTACTAAACAATGAGACTTGTCGTTGCTGTGTTAGTTCGTGTGTGGTGATTATGCTTGTTGGATTTATGATGGTGAATGTTGTAAGATGTGAGGTGAAATGGAGTGAAAATGGTAAATAAACACACTATGTTCATTCAAAATCTAGCACAAGTATACACTACAAATTGACAAATAATACAATAAAGAGTATTCCAAGATCGATCAATAGGAAAATTTGGTAAAAATTCAATTACAAACTTTCCTGCGCTACAACAGGGTAACCGGTAAAAATTGATGGTGATGAAACGAGTAAAAAGATTATATGGTATGAAATGAAAGCAAGAATGCAACAAATGCAAAGAACACAGGTAGAAGAGCAAGACTTGACTCAATGAATCCCCATATATTGTAAGGCATCAACGTGCTCTAGCGCAAGTCTTAAGTACTTCACCTTTGAATTTAAATAGGGCAACGTCCACTCTAGCTAGGCTATCTCAAGTTGTTGTCATGACTTCTCTACTACTCCATAATGTATGATGTGAAATCAAAGGTATCGAGAAAGCTCTGGTACCAAATGATGTACTCAACCCTACTACAAGTGGCTTAGACAACCCTTGTAAGAACAAGCATCTCCTAAACACACATGCGAACACCTACTACATATACAAAGAATCACTCAAGAGAAAGAAATGACTAACTTTAATAGTCAAGCCTTTGGAAAGGGAACTCGTTATATATCAATCCAAAATTGAAACACTCCACATGTTTGATGACCAATCAAACTTGAATATTTCTAAGGAACATGCAAACCTAAGCTAGGATGTAACATGCTCTCAGTATTGGGATTTATGGTCTAAAGCCTCGTCATTAATGTTTTATTATTTAACAATTATTTGATAATTGTTTATTTGCAATTTATATTACCCACTACATAAAAATTCGAGATTATTAGTGTAATCTTGAACATTATGTGGTTTACATATGGAATGATGATGTTAACAAAATAAACCTAAAAGGTCTATTGTATATGGATAAGGTTGGGTGTCTTATCTAGGTAACACTATTGATATGACCTGCTTGGTAATAGTTACAAATGATTTGATCCAAATCTCTCTTTATAAATCTATTAATTAAGAAGATTAATATTTCAATAGGGATGGTCATATGCGACTCAATCTTAATTCTGAGTGAGTTCTGAACACACCTGCCTATGAGGGCTTTTCCTTTGATTTGCATGGGTGAGAGTGACTTCTGTAGCTGATTTAATAAGCCAACCATTTTAGAGACTTGATTAAATAGGGAGTTGGGAACATAAGTTTCACCAGATGAAATTCACTACTTCCCATATAGAGAAAGTAGATGAGTAGTTCCTTTAAGTGCAGATTTCAAGACTTGAACAATGCGGCCCCACCATCTCACTAGCCTGGGAGGGGTATAGTTTATAATTCGATTATAAACAAAATTGTACATTAGAGGATAAATTGTACTTAAGGTAACAAGATGAAATTATATGGGTAAAACGAACTTTTGATCCAACTGTAATTTGCCTTGCATGTAATGATTATATTTATAGACACAACTTGTCTTACAGTGCATAAGAGTGCAACTCTAGGTCTATATTAGAGTGACCTAGAGTTAATGAATGAAAATTGATTAATTAAATAGTTTAATTAATTAATTTTGTATCATAAGAGCTTATAACCTATAGGCCCATAAGGTCTCTATGCTACCTCATAGTAACACTATGTGGATCAATTTAGTTGGAAGAAAATTTTGAAATGTTCGAATTAATATTTAACATATTGGATATATTAAATGATGAAAATATCTATTTATTGTATTTAATACATTAAATAGAATAATATAGGAAACAATATATATTTTAAATAAGATTCAAATAAGTATATATATGTTGTAGGAAATTTTTAGGGATTTGAATGAGATTCAAATATGTTATATATATGTTATTATACATTATTTGATTTTGGCAAAGATTCTACCCTAAGTCCTATAAATAGGACCCTTGGTTTGAGCCAAAAACAAAAATCTCTACAAAGAGAAAGAAACTCTTGAAATTTTCCCTTAAAATTTCTCTTTCTTTCAAGAGATTCCCACAAGCTTTAGTCTTGTGTTTGAGTCATATAGTGAAGAAGATCTTGTAGAGATTCAAGATTCGTTGGAACATGTGCAAAAACTCACTACGCAAGCATAGACAATCATAGGTAGTAATTGGTAAACAAGGTCGATCCCACGAGGACTAATTATGTAAATTCCATAAATTTGAGTACCACTAATAACTAATTCTAATGAAATTACGTGATCTAAAACTAGCAAAACACAAGCTTGACACAAGAAAATCAAGTTGTAGCAATCTAAAAGAATTATACAATTAAAAATTGGCAACAATTAAGTCGAGAATCGATTCATTAAACCTTTGCAACATCACTACAACGTGTAGTAACGAAAAAATCTTAGAATAATACCTGAAAATTATTTCTAATCTTCGAATTTCTGTTTTTAAGTAAAGTTTAACATATGTCTATGAAAATTCAGCCTTCAAACACAGGATTAGCCCAATTTTCCTAAATTTACAAGCCAAAAGTATATGTTTATACCCTTTAATTCATCCCTAATTCAAGATATGTACCGACTTGTATTGCTTTTGCTATTTCCACTAATTTTAACGTTTTCAGAATTAAAACTAGCTTGTATCCTACCTAAGTTGATCACTCTTAAGAAGGACAATAATAAATAAATACCCATAAGCAAACTACACTTCTATAGCACTTCCATAGCAAAAGGATTCTAAAAAATAGAGATATGACTCCATAAATTTTAGCCTAAGAAATTAGTTCATACTTTTTAAAAAAGGAAAATAAACAGAAACAAGGCACTACTCATAAGCATCTTGGATTCAAATAAAGGTTCACAAACTAATATCACTTAAAACATCTCAACCTATAAAATATCATGAAACTAAGAGCAATGATACATTTAGGGAATAAAATTAGAAAGTAAGAAGAAGAAAATGAGAATGGGTAGTTGAAGAAAGTTGATGAAGACCCCTCCCCAAAAATGTCCTTGTTGATTTTCCTCTCCCAATACGGTTCTAGTTGCTGCATCATTCATCTCCTCTTATTTTCTAGTTTTTGTGATTTTTTTCCTTTTCTTTACCTCTCACGTATACCATCCCCCCAAATTGGAGTTTGCCACGTCCCAAAATTGGAGTTTTCTTTCGTTTAATCATTGCCTTGAGCTTTCTTTTCTTTCTATTTTTGGTCCATCTAAGGGCCAAAATCGCTGGTACGTCACCAAAAGTGGGCCCATATTTTCATTTTTTACCAGACTACCAATGTTGCATGATGCTACGCGATGCTATAGTATTACTACTTCCACATGCTTTTTTTCAATCCTTAGGCTTCAAAACGAGAGACAAACAAAACTACAATTAACAAAATGGTCGGGTTACTGAGGCCCTCCAAAATAAAAACCAATTATAGTATTCTAGCTTGTAGAAATAGTGGAACCAAGTTAAATCCCAAGGGAATCAAATTAATTAATTTCTCAAAGTTAAATTAAAACGAAAAAATAAAAAGGGAGGCTTTGATTTGTAAATTAAAACTAAAACTAAACAGCAAGTAAATGTAAACAAGGGAGAAAAATAAATCTTACCAAAGTTTCGAAATCAACAGTGTAATTTTCATCAAATTGTAATATTGATCACAGGTTTACAAAAGATAAATTATTCTCTCTATCTAAGAACTTATTCTACTTATTCTGAAAAATAGTGACAAATTTGATTTCCCCTAATTCAACTGATTCAACAAAGCATTACAATCAAATCTTATCATCAATTAACTGGTCACGATATCCATCCATATCAACTCAATGATAACATTACAAATAGGGAGAATGATTGACAAGATCAACTAGGTGAGATAGCTACAACCTAGTAATTTTGTTCCTTTATTTCTAGGGAATAAGATACATTTATAGAGATTTTGACAACGTAGAGATACCCAAAGACAAGGTCTCGACGGTGCCTCGTCAAATAAGGAAGGTTGCATAAAAGGGAGGACATCGTCGAGATCTTTGAATTGAAACTTGAATGCGCGTGTTTTGAGCATTGAGCATAGTGTCGAGACGCTATAGAGCGTCAAGCACAATGTTGAGGAGCGTTCAATAACGTCGACCATAAAGTAAATATCAAATTCATAGTGATTGAGATGCCTAAAGTTATGTCTCAATGCTACTCCTTCAGGAAGAATGGCTTGAAGTTTGCATTCCAGAGCATCTCAACGCTACCCTCTCGAGATTTTTAGCTTCAATTTCTTCTTCTTTTGACTTGGTTATTTAAATTAGGTCCAATTGGCTTCTTTTTCACCATAATTCTTCTAAAAAGGCTCCTGTTTGCTCCAAATACTCGATATCTACAAAATAGGTAGATAAGAAAGTGAACGTAACAAACTAGCAATAAATAAGGTCTAAAGATAGCACATTTTAGATGCTATCAAATACTCCCAAACTTAATTTTTTCTAGTCCTCGAGCAAAATAGAACAAAACCATCTTATGAATCAACAAATGCATACAAATGACTCAAGCCTCAATACTTTAAATAACAGAATATTCACAATAGAGGAAAGTACTCAAACACAATCAATCATCGAGAAATTTAAATTTAGTCCTCTGATCCCTTACGTGTGTGTGTGCGTAGCCTCTCCTATTTTAGTCTTTATAAGCGCGGAACAGTTTTATATTATCCTCAACTTATTTTCTTCTACTCTAGCTCTAAGTTCTAATCATCAAGTTTCTCTACCCTCAATAAGGTAATATGCCACTAGGGTGCCTGAAGGTAATTACATTCACTATGCAGCCGCATTGGACCTTTTCGACAGATTCTCTCAGATTCGCGAGATTTGTAGACAAAATCAGGTAAAAACAATTATTCTCAATTAAATCTCCAAAAATCAAGGGATATGATCGACCAAGATTCTCCATATTGATCTCGGCAGCAAACCCTAGGCGTGAAGTCTATAAAAGTTGGCTCAATTCTTCATTTGAAAAAGAGCTCGGAGTTGAAAATTTTCTTCATCTCAAAATTTTGTCGTTTTCTCTTTAGTTTTAATCGCCACTCCGAGTTTCCCCTAAGCTCTATTCATATTCCATTCGGACTCCAACTTCAAAAGAAGGATGAGTAAGTACTTGATTCTCCTTGAAAAAGGTAGAACAAGTTAGAAAGGAAGAACATATTAGGGTTCTTTTTGTTCTTAGGTTTTTCTATTCAGTTTTGTAAGTTTTTAGGAGTTGTATTTGCTGTTTTATTTTATTTCCAACTTTGTAAGTTTCTGTTTTTCTCTTAATTCAAGTTTTAAGTTCTTTTGTTCTTTCTTGGATTCATTCTTCAAGTATATTCAAGTTTATTTATTTCAATGAATTGTGTTCTTTCTTCTATTTGTTTTCCTTTTACTTTTTGCACTTTATTTATTTCTCCGATGAGTAGCTAAACTCCTTGGAGGGGATTCAATCATGTGGATACCCTAAAAAGGAGATAAGGAATCGTCATGTCTTTCTTGTAGATTTGCTCAACATTTAGCTAAGTTTACTTTTAGTGAGTTTAAGTTTCATTGTTAGCTTAAACTGGTCATTTGAGTTAGCATAGTTTGTAAAGATTTCAATACTGAAAGGTTTGGAATCGACACGCATTTTTCTAAAAGTAATCTAGAAAAAAAAGCCTAGACATAGGACTTTGCTTTTTGTACATAGACATAGGACAAAAACCTTTAAAATCATAAAGTTGTGTTTTTCATCATCTAAGCGAATTTAGTCATAGACATATGAGTTTTAAATTGCTTAGGCTCCTAAAGGTTCTTGGAAAAGGAGTCGAATAGGTGTTGAACTTGATTTACGTTGCTAAGTGTCGAAAAGGGCAGGTTTCGGGCGCATTTCAATAGCATTCTGTCTTAACCGTATAGAACTCGACAGAGTCAGTATGCAGGCACAAGAGGCAGAATCTCTGAAATAACCGGACTTAGTTGAGCAATTTGCGGGCACAAGGTGGGCAAATTTCCCAGGTTAAATCGGAATTGAATCTCATGCTTCTCATCTTTGTTTTTCTCACACATTTTAAGTATCTTTACTTCTTTTAACCGTTCCCTTGGGTTCGATATTTGGAATACTCCATATATTACTTGTTTGTAACAGCGTGCACTTGAGCTTTCTTTTGGCGTTTGCATAGTAGCCCACCCCTATCAGTATGTTGTCCACGAGTTTATTGATCGTGAGATTGATAACTCTTTGAATAAGAGTTATAAGGTAGCATTTATGGATTAATACTAGTGGTTTTAGGAGAGCTAGTATATATTTTCGTATCATAATTCTCCTATTCATAGTCATTATTGATTGGTCCTCGCTAATTATGGTTAATTGCCATTTGACAGATTTTCTTGATGAATTTAGGTACAATTTAGAGATGGTAAATTGGATGAAGCTAAGTAATAAAACATGTGTCAAGAGGGTGGAGGATGTTGAAGTGTGTATGTCTGCTAGAGCAAATTCTGGATCTAGAGTTCGTACGAAATTCGCACGTGAGATCAACTTGTTAATTGAGCTTGAAGGGTATATTCCAAATCAACGTCGGGAGCCAATTAGAACTTTCCATTTTACATGAAACATCTAATCAACTTTGATATTCATTTGGGGAGAGCTTTAAAAGAGTGAGCAACCATTTTTGTGAAGAGAGATCGGAGATAGGAGGGAGCGATTTTCAAGGGAGTAGATTGTGACAGAATGCTTCCCAAGAAGGAAAGGCAAACTAGTGGGGTGGAATTGTGGAAGCGTATACCTCTAGGAGTCATTTTTCGTTTTCTTCTTCTTCTCTAATCTTTTGGCTGTTATTTTTATAACATTACAGACCGTTATGGAAACTTTACTTATTTTTGTTGTTCTTTCTACTTGTATCATGAACTAATCACCACAAGGTGAGGATTAGGAGATAATTGCATTTAATTAATTTTGTAATTGAAGTTTCCTTTGGTTTCTCATTTGGTTTTCAAGAACTTTTATTGATTAAGCTCGACTTTGTCTTGCCAATTGAGTTGTTGCATCATTTTTTCTAATTTTTGGGAGAAATAAGAAGAGTCCATAGCTTGAAAACCATGTTAGCCTTCACTGGGTTAGAAGTTGTCTAAGTGAGGATATTAGGAATAATAACTCACTTAACACACTAATAAAACAAAGGCTTAATATGAGGGTTTAATGGGAGTTAAACAATCAATTTTAGGTTATTTGGGAAATTACCGTGATACTATTGTGAATTAAGTAAGCTTAGTGATTGCTTCAGCTATAATTTCAGTTAATGCATGAATTAACCACTAATCTGAAGTTGCCTTAGTTTATAATTACAAGCATAGTTTTTTTTTATACTCTATTTAACCCTGTTTTATTATGTGTTTTATAATGTACCTTTACTCAAGCATGTTAGTTTTTTATAGCAATTACCACCTATATCTTGGTTACCTATTGAGTTTGCTAGAAATTAATTCTTGCTGAATTGAAAAGTTGCTAATATCTGTACATACGATAATTTACTTACTGCTTGCTACAGCTTGTGTGTATACTTACACATATTAAGACACAAATTATTGCTAGAATAATCTACACATTAGCACGTATTAGAGATCCATACTACTTTCAAGGAGTATAGGGGGAATGTGTCAAACATTACAGAAATTATTCTCCAGAGGAGGGACATTGTGAATATGATAACTTCTGAGTTTAAGGTTGGATTGTTTTAGTTCTTTATAATTCGTTATGAGTTAGATGTCGTTGGTATATATACTTCATGAGTATTAGATGTCTATAAGTTAAATTTTAGGTAAATGTACATATTTTTGTTTTTGGTTTAAAAAAAGCTACTTATGTAGATTTGTAACTTTGGTTTACTTAGTAAAATTTGATTAACTTGGTTACTTTCTTAAATTTGGTATTTTGCTTAAATTTGGTGTTTTGCTTATACAGTTTTGTAACTTAATTAGCTAAGTTTTGATAATGTTATTTCTTACTTTTGAACTATTAGCTTACTACAACAAATATGCCATTTTATAGCATTTTAGTATACGATTTTACAAAAAATGCTATGAAAGAAAAAGGAAAAAAAGGCAGAAACATACTAAAAATTGCGCGCTCATATTAAGATGAGAATACATAATGTAATTGTCTCTCAATCTGACTGTGCAGTTGTCTTAAGCTTTTCCCCCTCTAATTTTCAAAGGTAATGATCATCTTCTTATCCCTCTCTCTCTTGAATCGTCGGTGGAATAGATCAATTTGGTATTTGATTTTACTTCCGGTTATAGAGTTTTTAGGAAAATTGATGTGAAATTGATGCTCTAAAATTAAATTATCTAATTAATTTGGGAATGGTGGTTTTGAAGTGATTGTGGGGTGCTGGTGCTGGGGGATTACTTGCAGTTGAAGGAGAAGAAGCCTCACAAGACATTTGCTCGATGGTATAAGACGTACGATTTGTTTATTACTTAAAAACCAGCACTTCAACTGTGATTGTCTCAATACCACCGATATTGCAAGAAAGGTACAAATCACAGCTGTTTTCTGGAAAACTTTTACCCTCTAAATGAAAAAAAGTGCCTATGATTCTAACTATGCACTTTTCTGGTCTTGATTCATTTATGGCTATGGTGACAAGGTACTCTTCCATTTCCAGTACAACGCTAAGTAAAGCCCTAACCATCTCGACTTCTGATAAATGCATGATTCCTATGAGTGATTACAAATGACTTTCACAAAGATGGTGAAGAGATACATATTGGCAAATGTCTTGGGTGCTAATGCTCAAGTTGTTTTTTTCCTCTTTTTCTTCTTCTTCTTTTCATTTGGATTAAATCTAATAGTTTGATTTGTCTCATTTTCAAAAGAGATGCAGACAAATGAGAGACACCCAATTCAGCCATTGAAATCTCAAATTATGCTCCCTTCAATGCATTTGTTTCTACAGCCCCCTAATTCTTATGGTATGTTTGTTCAATATCAATCATTCACTTACAAATCTTAACAATGAATTGTAGCCAAAATTTCTTTCTCTAAATTGTGAGAGTTATTTCTCAAATCCTGATTCTGGTAGAGTGACCCATCCAAGTGAGATGAAGAAGAGTCTAGGCATCATATGAAAATTTGAAGGAAATGTTTAAGCGAGAAATTAAAAAGTTGATGTTTTGCTGCTGATCTATTTTTGAGTTGTCTTTGCGTTCGACCCATAAATCACTTTTTATTTTCCTTTCTTTCCACTTCTCCTCTCTCTCTAACTTCCCTACTTTGCCTTTTCGTGCTGAGATTTCATATGGGTTTTTGTATAAAATGCCCACCCCTCTCTGATATGAGCTTAAAATGTAGAGAAAAAGAGAGGGAGCAAAGGGATACATAACATCTTTTATTATAAATTTTCAAAGAGAGTTGTTTTTTCACCAGGTGAACAATCTCATGAGATTTTGGGCCAACGTTTTATATGATTACTTTGTAATCTCCAATTTTGAATTAGACCAATATGCAAAGAGATTTATGTGATTAAAGATTTCTTTGGTCTAGAGATATGTCTTTTTAAGTTTAAAGTTGCTGGAACAACATAAAGAAATAACAATCAAATCTGCACATATCTTCATTTGGTAGATCTTGCATTATTTGTTGGTCCATTAGAGAAAATTTCAGAGTTACCTTATTTTTGTTTTGAAAATTAGAATTGGAATATTTTGTATTCTTTATTTTAGTTTTTGGATAGAATCAAACAAGTATCCAATTGTGCTACAACAATTATTATTCCATTAAGATTGTTAACATATTTTTGTAATATGTTGTAAATTAGGCTTAACTTACTACTTTCCTTATTTATCTTTTGTGTATAAGTTAGAAGTATTCTTCTTTGTAAACATCTATAAAAATATATCAATAACACACAAAAAATTACATGGTATAAGAGCTTAGAATATTTTTACCATCTTTTGTCGCCGCCTCTGATCTCTACCGCCATTGATCTCTGACTGCCTGTTATCTCTTACTCTAGATCCATCGATCTCTATCTCCGCAGCCTTAGATCTCAGCTGCTTCGTCTCTCGTAGCCTCTCGCCATTCTCGCAACCTCAGATTTCTCGCCATTCCCACAACTCCAGTGCATTCAATCACCAAATCTGAGCCTCTCGTAGCCTCCGTCGCTATTCCGATTTTCCTTTGTCGTCATCTGGCTCCATCGCTACTCAGATACGGTTCATTTTCTCAAAGATTCTCTGTCTCGTTTAAAGCTTCTTCGTTTCTGTCCGACTGCCCTGTCTTCATCGTAGATATGCTTCTACCCTTAGCTCAGCCTACTCTGCCTTCGTCGCCGCCGCCGCCGCCGCCTAGATCTACCGTCGCCAAGATACACTGCCCAGATATGCCGCCTAGTATTCCCAGCCCAAGTGTTTCTCTCTCCTCAGCCCGTATCGTGAAGAAGGAGGGGTTTTTTCTATCACATGCAAAAGAAAGCAATAACGTGTAGGGTTATCTTAAACCGATTCACTCAATTCGTGGGTCTATTTTTAAATTAGTTTAGTTTCCTGGTTCAAACCGGCTTAGTTCATTCAAATCGGTTCATACTGGTTCAGTTTAAGTTCAGTTAGACCAGACCAGTTCAATCAAACAAACCGGTTTAATTCAATTTCGATTCACCTGTTTGTTCAATTAAGTGATTTTCTTCATGGAAAAAGTTTGTGGCTCTCTCTTCTGCACGAATTGTAAATTATATGGACATAAATTTCTTGATTGTTCTACACTTGAGTGTAGGTATTGTCACAAACTTGGTCACATTTTGGACAATTGTCCTATTCAACCACCTCGCCCTTCAAGTAGATCCACCAAGCCAAAGAACTTATCTAAAATCGATTCCTCATCTATTGTTGCTGATGCCTCCTCCTCTCCAGACCCCCATTCTCTTAGGTTTTCGATTAGTGATCTTCATGATTTACTGAAATAGGTAATCTCTACCAATTCTTCTACCCTTGCAGTCCTAGGTAACTCATGGCTTCTTGATTATGCTTGTTGCAATCATATGACTACTAATATCTCGTTTTTGTCTTCCTCAACTCCTGCTCCA
Source organism: Trichosanthes truncata (assembly GCA_033996785.1). Taxonomy (NCBI): domain Eukaryota; kingdom Viridiplantae; phylum Streptophyta; class Magnoliopsida; order Cucurbitales; family Cucurbitaceae; genus Trichosanthes; species Trichosanthes truncata. The sequence goes on along the minus strand of MU867261.1, from coordinate 13,149,219 downwards.
TCTCTTCCTCTCATCCATGCTGCTGATGGAAATAGTATATCTATTACACATATTGGTACTGTTGCCACTCCCACTTTAACACTTCCCCATACCTTCCATGTCCCTAATCTAACCTTTAATCTTGTCTTTATTGGTCAACAGTGTCTAATTTGGTAGGAGAAAATACTCTGAAATTTTCAAGTGTTTGTGATTTAGCTTTAACTAAGGAAATTCGTAGAAATGATAGTAGTAAATAATCTACTATAGAATCAGTTTTGGTTATGACTAAGGGTAAAGAGAAGATTAATAGGGAAAGTATGTCGAGTAGCAGTACGAAGAAGTGGGATTATATGAATAAAGAAATAGAATGCTTTTACTGTCACAAGAAAGGCTACATTAAGAGTCAGTGTAGAAAGTTGAAAGAGAATCTAGAAAGGAAAGAAAAGTATGAGGCAAATACAGTGCATGATGCCTTTGTGTTAGCAGTGACACAGAGAGTTGTAGAAACTTATTTGATTGGATTTTAGATAGTGCAACTACTGTTCACATAGCTTTAGATAAAAGTTTGTTCACATCCTTCACAAAAGGTTATCATGGCCTAGTGAGAATGGGGAATGGTAGAACTTCCAAAACTAATGAGATTGGAGATGTTAGTATGAAGACAAAGTGTGGAGATAAATTGGTACTGCGTAATGTCAGGTTTGTGCCCAGTGTTAAGATGAATCTCATATCCACTGGCAAGTTAGCAGATGAGGGCTACATGTGTGAGTTTGGAAAACGCTAGTGTAAACTCAGGTTAGTATCCCAAGTAGTGGCAGTTGGCCACAGGAAATCTACACTGTACAAATGTCGGTTGGATGTTTCCAAAGGTGTGGATGCCAATTAAAGCTATAGTGGTTGTAATAGAGGTGAGCCGGAAGGAGTGATAGCCAAGTTTCATCAGCCAGATTAGGATCCTTCAATTCGGAAACAATTGGGAAGTCAATTAGAGAAAGTTGATGGCTATCATGAACCCCCAATTGTCAGACGCTCAATTGAATTGAAGAAATCACCTAGGCTAGTGGAGGCATCGAAGTGGAAGGCTAGAGCAGTTGCTAAGGTCAAAGGTAAGGTCTCTAGTTTGGCAATAGGTTTGAATAGAGGATTCAAGCCCTTCTCAGAGTGTATCTTCTTCAAGAACAGTGATTTGAGTCTAAAGAAGATGTCAGTTGTTATCACTAGTTGAAGTGGGAAGTACGTGTCTATCTTTTTCTTCTGGGAGACAGATCCACATAGCGAGCCCATACCTCGGGGTGAGCATAGATGCACTACAGTTATTTTCTGATGGATGCATGTTTTTGTGAGTTCTTGTTGTTTTTCAAGTACTTTTTGAGTCTTGGAGTTTTCCAAGAAGGTCAAAGATAATAGTTGTAATGGGAGTTAGGCCTTGGAGTTTGCCAAGGTGATTCGTTCGTTGCAGAGGGAGGCAAGATCATAATTTTTTCTTCAAGTAGGAGATTGTTAAGATTTGGTGGAGCTAAAATTCAAGCTCAATAATCTTTGTTTTAGACAGAAATTCATCCCAGTTGCACGCGCACGTGAAAAAAGGGAGATGGGCTGATGCCCATTTATTTTTTAGGTTATTTCACACATATATATACATATGCTTTGTGTGTCTGGCCGTAGTGTGAAAAATCATAGATGTGCCTTTCATTTGAGAAAAATACAGTGCACTTTTTCTGGTACAGTGTGTGCGTGACAGTATTTTGTTGAGGAGAGAAAGTGAGTGTTTTCTCTTGAGGTTGAGCGTATTTTTCTTTGTTGTTGATCCCAAGTTATCGGATTGTGATACTTGAAAGTCAATAGTCATTGTTGGGCTATTGAGGGTTAGTTTGTAATGCGATTTTGAGGCTTCTTGTAATCTCCTATTTTAGTAAAAATTGCAGTTGCAGAACTGGACGTAGTCCCGCATTTGGGGCGAACTCATATAAACTTCGGTCTCGTTCTCCTTTCCCTATCTCTCTTTATTATTATTTGTGACTCTTGTTTGGTTGACTTATCCCGTGGAAAGGAAGAATTAATATTGTAGTAATTATTATTATTATTATATTATTATTATTTTTTCTCCTAACATATACCTGGCACTTTGTTGTTGTTGTTTAGCGTTTTGGGGTTTTGAGGATTTTGAGGTTAATTTTGATCTTTAATATGTGGAGATTTGTTGGGAGATATGAGTGAGAACATGGGTTGTATTTTTTTCTTCTTGTTGTGTAATTTTCTTAAGGGTTTGATTCTTCTTCTTCTTCTTTAGTTCTCTCTTTTTTTTTTTTTTTTGGAATTTTGATGAACTTTGAGACAGATTGAGAGGAGTTGAAAAAAAATCGATAGATTGTGAGATAGGGGACGTTCGAACAGAGCTAGACTGAGTAAGCAAAAACAAAAAAGAAAAATTTGACTCAACCCAACCCGATTTAGGGTCGATTTTCTTCTCCTTGAAATCAATCGATTTCAGGTTGGGCCAGTTTTGCATCAAAATCGACTCGATCGGACCCGTTTTCACCCCTAGTTTATAGGTAGTTTGTGGAATTTTCCATTGAACTTTTGTTAAGCAACTTGGTTTATAATTATGTTTTTTTTAAGGAGAAAAAAACATTGAAACTTTTATGATCGTAAGAGCACAATTGATCAACTACATAGATTAATAAAATTTTGTATAATCTAGCATATAGGATACTTTTGTTTTTCACAAATTGAAGAGTTTAGTACTAAAGATTTAAATATCACGTGGATTAATATTCTTAGAAATCATATAAATTAAGGAAGTTAGATTATTTATATTAATAGACAGGTGTCTTACCTTTCATAAATAAATTAAATTTTGTTAACATTAATATTTATGTTTATATTTGTGACGATTTTATTAATGTATGTTTATTTTACCAATATTCTTTCTGTTTATTAAAAATATTGATATTATTATAAATATAAATGCCCATTCCACATGCCCATTTGATATCCATACCAAGTGGCATTTTATCCATAGCCAAAGTGTCTTCCATGTGTCCAACAAAGACCATAGATTGGTGTCCAAATGGACCACATCATGCTCTCCTAATTGTCTATATATAGTGGTTCTTGATGGATAAATAAAGATATACAATTGGTAAAGAAATCTCTCAAATCTTCTTTTTTCTCTCCCATTTTCTCTAATTTCATTTGTATTTAATTTGCCATAAATCTCCACTTTCTTTTGTTTATAATATATATATATATACTCCCTTTTATATTCTAACACTTGTATTATTATTATTATTATTATTATTATATGTTTTGGTAAAATTTTGGTGCCCGATTTCGCCTCTCAATTTTACAACAGATATTGTATTATAAATACAGAACTATTGTTAGGTACTTAAATAATATTTGATTGACATAATTTATGGAACAACATGTACAGGTTGTGTGGGAGCAAGGAAACAAATTTTACAAAAGGTTACCAACAAACTTTGACTTTTTCCATTTGTTGTTGACATGTTGTACTTGTACTGTACAGACATGTGAAGATAATGTGGGACCAAGGAAACAATATTAAACCGCAAATAATCCAAATAAGATTCGACCGTTTGAATTTTTTGTCATAAAAAAAATGCATGCGAATATAATTTGAGAGCAAGGAAATAAAGGGGGTGTATTGAGCACTATGTTGAATTTAGATGGTTTTGAAATTCAAATCTAAAATAGTGTGTGGGCCATTGTGTTCAAAACTCAATGAATTTGAACACAACTCCATAGTTTTGAACAATGAAACACGATGGTTTGAAATTCTAACATGCTCCTTCTCACGTTTTCTTCTCTCTCATCTCTCACTCTTACGTTTTCATTTGAAACACTAATCGCCGATTGACTCTCTTGTCCTTCTCTTCATCTCTCTCGATTTCTCACCACCATCTGCTTCCCTCATTCCTGACCAACCCTCCTCCAGCTCTCTCAATTTCTCACCACCGTCTTCTTCCCTCATCGCTGATCAACTCTCAATCTCTTTTGATTTCTCCCCACTGTCTGCTTCTCTCATCGCCGACCGTAGGCTCCTCCAGCTCTCTCGATTTCTCTCCTCTAAATCTCGTTTTTTCCTACTTGAACTTATTTTCCCCTCCCTCTTATCTTCTTTTGACTTCTTCTCCTCCATTTTCAACCACTACGACAATTTTTTTTATACTTCGAGGAAAACTCAATTTTATTTTACAATTTGACACCTCATTTACCTGTAGCTTTAAACACTTATCCATTCTAAATATCATCTATGATGTAAATTATAAAAAAGAAATTGTATATATTAAACTTATGCTACATAATTTATATGTAAAAAAAGTCAAAAAAATATAATAAATATATAAAAGATAGTTTCAATATATATATATATATATATATATATATATATATATATATATATATATAAGATTATATGTCAAATTAAGATTTTAAATCGTCTTTTAAATAATGAAATACATATTACTTTTTTATAACCCAAAGTTTATAATTATATTTTTATGAATATATATTTATAACTTTTTAAAAATAAATGATATCATTCAGTCATTTTTTTTATACTTCAAGAAAAACTCAATTTTATTTTACAATTTGACATCTTACTTATTTGTCACTTTACACACTTATCCATTCTAAATATTATCTATGATGTAAATTATAAAAAAGAAATTGTATATATTAAACTTATGCTAAATAATTTTTATATAAAAAAAGTCAAAAAAATATAATAAACATAAAAAAGATAGTTTCAAAAAATATATATAATTTAGTTTTCTTGAAGTATAAGTTTTTTTAATATATTTTTGTTGTTGTTAATAGTAATGAATGTTTGCATTTCTAGTAACAAATTTCTCATTCTTATACTAATTAAAAAAGTTTGTTGAAAAGTCTAAAAAAAAAAAAACAAAATACTCAACCTACACAAGAGATCCTAGAACTAATAAAAGATGGCCACTAGAAAATAAGAAAAAACGAAAAAAAAATCAAAGTAGCAAAGAAAAAACGAAAAAAAATAAAAACTGTACAACTTCGGAATTGAGAACAGTGCACTTCAAACACTATTTTCTAATTCTCAAGTTTCAAAACAGTACATCCTAAATATTATTTTCTAATTCTCAAGCTTTCAAATCTTCTAGAATTCTGATTTCAAAAGTTGTGATTCCGGTATGCGCCCAAAATGTTTTCTCCAAAAAAGAGTTCTTATCCTTACGTGTCTTGTTGATCAAAAAGAAACCACAAGATATGTTTGGTAGAATATGTGGTGAGAAATATTAAAAAAAATAGCATGTGGTGAGAAATGAAGACGATGTACGTTCATAATCTTTGCGAGATTGTGTGGTTGAGTGACAACAATGACAAGAAATAAAGATGCACGCAAATTTATGAAATCAATTTTTTGTTTTTAATAAAATATTTATATTTTAGTAGATCAAAGAGTTTCAAAATAAGATGAGAAATTATTTTAGTAAATCAAAGAGTTTCAAATTAAGATGAGAAATTAATTGATATTTTTCATATATCAAAAAAATGTCTATGAAATATTAAAGTTAAATTAAAAAAAAAAAACTTACTAAGAACGTAAATATTAATAAAAAGATTTTATGGCTTATTTAGGATGTATGAGATATATAAAATTTATTAATTTTTTTATAATTTTTTCAATAGGATGTTTTTGACAAGTACTAACAGTAATTTAATTTAGCATAAAGAATTGATATGATAGAAGGAATCTAGTAGTCCTTTGCTTGAAGCCTCTTCAAATGCCATCGCTAGCATTATCATTTTCCTCCAATTTATCAAGTTAAAATTTGTGTCTATTCAAAAGATGATATTTTAAAACGTTATACCAAAGTTATTATCAGGCATAGTGATCGTGTCTACTCCATCTCACAATGGTATCATAGAACTCATATGTTTAATCACCAAAAACATTAGCCATAATATACTTTTTTTATCCTTTTTTCATGCAAATGGAATGGTATATATTGCAGTTTATTGATCCTAAATAGCAATAGCATAGCCTTTATTTGTATTTCTTTTTTAATGCCTAAGACCCACGGAATTGGTAACAACATTTCCCAACCGAACAATGTTGAGAATGAAGGACTTCTCTCCGTTGATTGCTTGAATAACCATTCCACGACTTCGCCATCGCCCTAAGCCGTCCTGCACTCTTAAATCATGACTGTTAAATTCTTTCCCAACTTGAAGAAAGTTATAATTTGGGCTGAATTTCGGATTTGAGAATATGGCTAAATTAGAAATTGGGTGTAGAATTGAATTCTTAGTGTACTAATTTCGTTTGGTAGGGGGTGTGTGCAATGACTAGCCTATGAAAATGACTGCAAATTACTTTCTTTGGGCGTCTCAACTCAGTGAACATTTGAAGTTTTAAAAGAAAAGGAAATTTTGGAGATGAGGAGGTAGATGAAGATGCTGTTATTGTATTTGGATTTCATGTCTATATATGTTTGTGTGTTTGAAAGGAGAGGAGGAAATATGTGCGAGAAAGAGAGTTAGATGGATTTGATTTATATTAGTGAAATGGTTTTGATGATTTAAATCCATGGTCTTATGTTATATAGGCACTTAGTCGTATTCAGAGAAAACGAAGGGAAAAATGTAAATATAATCATCATATCTCTCGTAAGGGATATGCAAACCTGGTCGAAGAACTAGTGAGTAACATTAATTAAATTATGGCTTATGATTATATGTTGATGATAATTAATAATCTGTATGTTCATATGGGAATTGTCAGACGATCCTTCCAATTGTGCAACTTTATGGAAGGAAGCACGAAAATGAAAGAATAATGAATACTTTCATAACGACACTAGAGAATGTGTTAATCGAATTGTAAGTTTATATATTTTTATTTTAATAAGATGTAGATGTGATTCTTAGATTAAATGTCTTATAATTATGTGTTACTTTGATGATTGAAATGTGTCGATCTAATGGTTGTGACAGGATGAGTTAGCTATGAACATCAAGGTCAAGATATTTTGACCGAAGCATTGGGCACGCTAGAACACAGGGGGGCGTGTTAGGGGAGTGGGTAAGTTTGTTAAACCATCATTTTACTTCAATGTTGCTAGAGAAAAATCAAAATTGGGTGAAGAGTCTTACAACAAAGGTGAGACTCAAGGCTCGCAATGAAATAAGTCTACAAGTGTAGAAAGTAATGTCTCAAAGAAGAAGTCAAAACGAAAAGAGGTCGACGAGCCAGAATAAATTTGAGAGGTAACTTTTGTTTATATTGTGAAACTTAACCATAGGGCGTGATACTTAACTTCTTTCTCTTAAATTTTTGAAGGGAACACCATGTCACCTTGCTATAGGATCAGTGGATAACATTGTTGCTGTAAGAACAATTTATGAGTCTGATGTTCAACTTTCAACTATTTATGGAGTTCCACTAGGAGCCAATAATGTCAGAGTGGCAGTTGATATGATAATGGGTGTATATGTTACCATACCAATTCCTTTAATGAGAGGAGTAGAAACTTTAAGTCAAGCGAAGGGTAACTTCGTGGCATGGCCTCGCGAACTTGTAGTTTTGAATATGGCAAAAAATATATGTCTTTTTTTCAACTTAAATGTTTTTTTATTCTTCGTTTACAATTTCAAATTTGTTTGTGCTAAACTTAAGAAAAATGTTTCTGTCAATGTCCATGTTTTACAATCTTCTAACTACACGGATATCTACGTTACTATCAAGCTCTTGAATTGATATGCTATGCTCTTCATGCAAGAGGACGATACAATTCAAATCAACTTGAGCGAGCACATTTTTGGAAAGGAGAAAGAAATTTATCTATATCGTGACGACATCATGCATTTATTGCGGGATGGTGAAGATAGGTTATTCATGTATACTCACATACATTGCGTAAGTATACAAACTCTATTACATTTTTTGATTCATGGACTATGTTTTTAATGTTTTATAATAATTTTAATTTTCTTTAGGTATCTTTGGACTATATGTGACTACGAAATAATCAGTAAGTTCATGTTAGTTAATCAAATAACTATTTCAAATTACATGAAATGTCAAGAAACTCGTTGCATAAATCTAGCCAACAGGTTAGACATGGTTAATTTGAATTTGGATCAACTAGTACTCATCTCATATAACACTGGGTAAGTAATGACAAGTTAAATTACTTTAACTTAATTATAGTTTTTTTTAATTCATAAACACTGATATTAGAATATTCATGGTTAATAGTTGACATTGGATGTTGATGTTATCCATCCGCAAGAGAATATTGTTTATGTATTGAACTCTTTACGTAGTAAGATCGAAGAAAGTTTTCAAGGAACCATAAATACGTAAGTGTTTTAAACGTTTATAGTTGTTAATTTCTACATTTATATTATTCTAATGTTTCAAATTATCTAGATCATTAAGAATGTGGAAAGCTAATCACTCCCTCCCACAAAATCGCTCTAATATCATTTGGAAACTTGTAAAGGAAAATTTACATTGACTATATTCTTTATTTAATCAAATTTAGATTGAAATCTTATATGTATAACTCAAGTGTGTTGTTTTTCAATTATTTTACATGTAGTGCCCCCACCAATTGGGTTCTATAGACTGTAGATATTATGTGCAAAAGTATTTACGAGAAATAATGTACAACTCTAGTATCTCCATACGTAACCTTATACATGTTACTCCTTTATCTTTTAAGTGATTATAAATATATGATTTATTCTTATGTTATATTTATATTTATTTTTCTTTGTAGTTTAACACAAAAAGTGAATATGAACAAGAAGAAATTGACGAGATTCGAATAGAATGGACAGATTTTGTTTGAAGATTTTTGTAGAGCTACTTGTGGATTCGTTAATTTTGTGCATTTGAAGTAAGTAATAGATTTACTTTTTGTCTTGTTAGATGTAGAATGAAAATATTTGTTTATAAAAATACTATGTCACACCCCCTCCCTGAGCTACCTGCTAACTTAGCCCGGAAGATGGAGTGAAGCCAACAGATATCGTTTCCTCCCTAACGATACCTGTGACCCTGTTATACCTGATAAACATACTATACTTGAAATAAAATATTTAAACACAACACAACGGAAGTTTGAAAGTCACAATACATACATACGGAGCAGCCCTACTTAAACCCCACTTGAACTTCTAAACGGGTAGGGAGTACTACAACCAAAATACATCCCAACCATGGTTTACACAACCACGACCACTAGTGCATACACAAATGAAACTATACGTTCCTCTCAGAATATCTACAAAATGTTTGGACTTGCTATATAGTTCCACCCACGTACAAAATATCAAACTCGTAGAGCTTTCGGCAGACTATGGCAGGATTTCAGGCATCGGGAGCTCGATCTCTACCTGAAAAGTTGGAAAACATTGAAAGAATAAGCTAGGAAGCTCAGTGAGTGACTGAGTTTAAAGTAATTATCTCATAAATCATAACATTTGGCAAACTACAAGCATATATGTCGGCAGACAAGCGTTAAATATAAACTTATAAGGACAATAGCTTCTTCCAGAAATCCAGCAAGTATGTCATTTAAATCTCGCTAGCATATTTAGAGTATTCATCATCTAAAACATATAATAAACTAGGTTGTGTAAGACACGCTCAGTACAATCCAACAATCACTCTACGATGTAGTGGGGCCCGTCCAGCACTCCCATCGTCTTTGTCGTAGTGGGGCCCGCCCAGCACTCACGACAACATTGTTGTCACGGAGTACACTCAACGTCGACAACAGGAAATGACCTGTGTGCACACGGTACTATACAGCCTCGGGCTCAGAATCTCAAACATTTACTCATTCGGGTCTCATAGAAACACATGAAAACCTTTGACACTACTTGCTAACACATGTTGGCCCGAAATTATGGTATTTTCACTAGTTCGGGTAAAATAGTAAACATATGCTCACAACGAACAATTAAATCATTTCTAGGAAACCATATATGCTCATAAATACGTGTTCAAGAGACATAAAGTCTTTAAGTAAAATTACTCTTAGAAAGTCTTTTATTTTCGTAAGCATAAGTTCAAGCATAGAATACACTTCCGAAATTCGTTTTGTCACTCACAGCATTAAAAGTTAGAACCTCGGCTCGTACACTTGACCTATTTCCTCTTGGCCTGCCAAATAACCAGAAACCAGGCATTAGAACACAATTCCTTGCACTTCAAACTTAAGATTATACATATCCCCTAACTAATTCCAGCATATCACAGATTTCATACCCTAAGCTCCCTTACTCATAACTTTTTCATTACTTGGCCAAAGATGATGTACTTTATACCAAACTCTTCCTTTTAGAACCCTCTAAAACTTATATGAAGGAATGAAATTGAAATTCCTAAAGGATATGTCCGTAAATACCTCGAAAGCTACTTCCTACAAAATAGGTTTCTGCACTTTCCAGACTCGTTTCCCTGCTGCACCCTGAACTTAACATGAATTTTAAAGCAACCTCTAGTCAATTTCTAACCACGAATTATTCATGAAAGTTATAGGAAATTAAATAATATTTCCAACCATACCTAATACAGCTTCTAATTCGAAGTCCACAGATCAGAACATCCCAAAAACCAGAGGTTCCCCGGATTTGACAGCAAAAACATTCCTTCAAATCCCTCTTCACAAATCATTAACATAACATCAGATTTTGCTCGAGCTTCCTTCACGAAATTTGTTCGAAAATGAGTTAAATTTCCAGAAAATCAAACCTCACCTCTTAATTCTTCTTGTGGAGCTCAAAAAAACCCAAATATCAGCAGTGAGCAGGATTGATCACCAAATCTGCCATGCAACCTTGAATTGAATCTTCTCCCTTTCTTTTTCAACTTCAAAACTAAGAAAATCCTCATTCCTCTCTTTCTCTCATCCTCTCCCACGAAATGCCCTGTTTTTCTTTAATAAAAAAGAAGCAAATGGGAGAAAATGGGTTAAAAACTTATTTAATTATTTTTTTGGTGGTGAGTGCTCCAAAGTTTATCCATTCCCACATTTCTTTTTCCTTTTCTTTTTTTTTCTTTTTTTTTTTAAAACAAAACATACCAAACACCTAGCTCCTTATTGTTTTCCCTTATCCCTTTCTCCTTTTTTTTTTTTTTTTTTTTTTTTTTAAAGAAATTTCAAGGAAAAATCTCGGGTTTACATACTAGAAGTGTGTACATTTGGATATTGTTAAATGTAGTTTGTGGAGGGATGAGTGGTCCCATTGTTTGTTATTTAGACATATGCATTCCTTTGAAACTAGTGGTCTCATACATGTATATGATATAGAAGTGAATTATATGTGTATTATTTCAGGTTAGTTTTTGGTTGTTTTAATAGGGGTCATGCCAAAATTTCCACTTATTGGTTTGAATTAGTTTTGGTGAATGAATGTTAAAAAATCTTCTTAGTTTTATTTTAGTGTATTGGTGGATTCATTCTTCTAAAATTGCTGCTAGATCTTGTTGGATGTAGTTTGTGAAGGGATGGGTTGTCCCATGCATGTTTATGATATAGAAGTGAATTATATGTGCATTATTTCAAGTTAATTTTTGGTTGTTTTAGTAGAGGTCATGCCAAAATTTTCACTTATTAGTTTGATTCAGTTTTGGTGAAGGAATGTTAAAGAGTCTTCTTAGTGAATTTGGTATACTACTTTGTTTTATCTTAGTGTATTAGTGTATTCATTCTTCTAGAATTGTTGTTGCATCTTGTTGGATGTAGTTTGTGGAGGGATGAGTGGTCTCCCATGCGTGTTTATGATATAGAAGTGAATTATATGTACATTATTTCAGATTAGTCTTTGTAGTGAATAAGTCAATTGTTATGTTTGTAGAAAGCCTTATGTTTATTGAGTTATAAAATACAAATGAAATTGTATTTTGTGTAGATATTTGACAAAAGGATAAATATCGTTGGTTAGCCATAGGGGCAACCAATAATTTTTTTATTTAAATTATGAACAAAATGATGACGGGCATTACCTGTCATTAAAACTTTCAAAACAGACATTTAATGATGCACATATAACATTTAATGACGGACATGGGCTTTTAATGTCACACATGGACTGACATTAAAAGTTGATGTGATTTATCTACTAACCTTTTGATGACGATCATTGGCTATCATCAAAAATAGTTTTAATGATGGGGATTACCTGTCATTACATCGTGCCCGTCATCATACCCTCTACTGACCATCATTTTTCATGACGGATATCGGGTTTTAATGACGGGCATACCCCGTCATTATATCGTGCTTATCATCGTATCCTCCACTAACCATTGGTTTTAATGATGGATATAGGGTTATAATGACGGGCATTACCCGTCATTAGATTGTGCCCTTCATCGTACCCTATACAGACCATCGGTTCTAATGACGAATGTCGAGTTTTAATGACGGTCATTGCGCGTCATTAAAAGATGATCATCATCGTAACCTATTTTTCTAGTCGGCCAGTGTACCTTTTAATGACGGTCATCTAGATTTAATGTCGGTCAATGATCGACATTAAAGCCGTTTGTCATTAAAAGATATAATGATGGGCGGCCTATAATGACGTGCAATGCCCGTCATGAAAAGGCGCCAGTCATTGTCATCATTTTCCTATAATGACTGGCAATGCCCGTCATTAAACCCCGATTTTGTACTAGCACACGCTTGCCTTTCAACCCAAATCCCTAATTTCTCTTCATCTTCCTTCATTTTCAAGTCTCCAATTGTCTTCAATTTCTTATGATTTCATCTTCCTTTTGGTCTTCAATTTCGTCTTCGTTGATTATTGAAAGAGTTAATATCACAAAAGTGGAAGCAATTTTGGATCTAAAGCACTCTAATTACATCAATTTAATCAAACAAACAACATGCTAAAAAAAAACCGAAAAACAGAGTATAAGAAAACTCACCTTTGAAGCTCAAATTCTCCAAACCCGTTGCAAATTTTTAAGCACGAACACTTCGTGGACCACCTCTAGTGTCTTCCCTACTATCCTCATGCCTTGGAATGGATTGTGGGACCCTAGTTTGAGAGAATTTTAAGAGAGATATGGCAAAGGTCTATAAAAATCTGCAGCAATTTTTTTTTCTTTCAAAATCTCTAAATCCTCTATGTTTCATTGCTAATTAAAGCCATTAACAAGCTTCATCAAGCTTGCTAAACATGACAACACATAAGCAAGGAGGTTAGTCATCAAAGAGGTGTCCAATTTTGGTGAATTTTGAGTTTGAGAGAGGTTAGTCATACAACCATCACAAACTTCAACATTTCCCACTTTGAAATTCAATTTTGTAATTTAAAATTAATTCTAAATTAATTTTAAACAAAATTTATTATTAATTAATTAATTAAACAATTTAATTAATTAATTAATTAAATGATTTAATTTAATATCAAATATTAATTAAAGAACCGGATCAAATCCCGATCTCAAAATCGACCTCTCGAACTTGAATCCCTATTCATGTATTAGACAGAATCCATATTTAAATCATTTTAAATATGTTCATCTCTCTTCCTCCTAGTTTAATTCATAATTAAACTATGATACGTTAAGTATAAGACATATAATTAACGTTTACTCCCAAAAACGAATTCGAACAATTCAAATTCTTTTCTCTCATACTGTTACAAGGCTTAGTCCAAGCTAGCAAGGAGGACCTAATGGACCTACAGATCATGAGCTCCAACGATACGAGACTAACAGGCCAAACTCTTTAGCCAAGCTAATCAACATTCGTTAACCGCCGAAACACTCCACTAAAGCCCAACGGCTGCACTCTCCTCACTGTAGATATATTTCTGTCCACTTGATATAACCATGATTAGTAAGTTGACCCTTCACAGGTTGTTCGTAATTACAGCTGGGTCTAATAAACCGTTTTACCCCTGTAATTACTTATTGTTCCTCAAGTCCCACTGATCATCTAATGAACAATTGGTTTGTGGTCCAACCAGCAAACCAAATCCCTCTCGGGCCAATGAGAGGGTGGGGCCCCTTGTTCAAGACCCGGAGTGATCGGTGTACACGCAAGCGCACGCGATCGAAGTAATATAAAATGGTATGTGAGTACCAAGTATCGAATCCCAAGGGAACGGAGTAACAAAAATATTGTAAGCAAAGTGTAAGGGAAATTGCAACTTGAAAATTAAAATGCAAAAATAAGGTTGGGTGTGTGTGTTAAGAAAAATTGCAGAATCAAGAAATGACAATATTAGAATAAGGAAAAATTGCAGAATTGAATTGCAGAATCTAATTGCAAAATCAAGAAATGGCAATATTGGAATAAAGAAAAATTGCAGAATTGAATTGTAGAATCTAGAAATGGCAATGTTGATAGCAATCTAGATAAACTTAGAAATTGAAATTTGCAAAAGAATTTTGATAAAATGGGGCTCAAGAGTGTCATTGCCCTAAGTTGTAATTGCAAGCCAAAATTATAATTCCAACCTACTCCACACTCAATTGTAAACCAAAATTGCATCTCCTATTCACCTTGAATTTAGGGTTTTAGGAGGCTAAGTGAGTGACTTATATGTCTATAGTCCCTCTATCTTAGATTATTTGGTTTAACAATTTTATGGGTTTTGGAGTCCTTAATCCCTATGTCTAGGGTAAGGAATAGGTTATGTCTAAGCTCTTTTTCTCCATCACTTGTGTGAAATTCGCTTATCACTAACCCTATCGGTATTAGATCTAAGCTTGAGTTGCTACCCTAGTTGATCAATCTAGGATCTCATCAGAAATTTATTCAATACAAGCAAACAATTGAGATGTAGGCTTGGTTTTTATTGAAATTTAGGCTACAATTACTTCTTAGGGAATTCACATCCTTAAACCCCCCTAAGAAATTTTAGCTCATATTAAAGATAAAAATACTACAACTAATTTTTGAGAAAAAGTTCATATTAGAAGTTTTGTAAATTGAATAATTAAGGCAATGAATTGTAGTGCTATTCTAGGCTAAACTACAAGGAATTCAAGAAGAGATTCTCAATGGGATTTAAAGCAAAGAATCAAAGGGCATCTAATTGAATTTTTAGTATTCTTCCTTCTGCCCTTGAAATTGATGAAGTTAAACATTCCCACAAAAACTGAATTTGAAAAAAAAAACTGCTCCCACAGAAACTAGACTTGAATAAAAACAGAGGATAAAATCAACTAATAACATAAATTCATTCAATAATTGTTCAACACAACTCATTCCATTCCAATCGACTCAACCTCCACAAATTTTAGGAAACGATTGGTCTTAACGATTCAAGAACCACTTGAATCAGATTGGACAACTGAAGAAATGCAGAAAAATTTCATATTATAACAGAACCATAGCAGCCCATTGAATATCATGAAAAACCAAATTTTAATCGAACAAAAATGTAACACAAATGAAGAAATCAAAATAACAACGACTTGGTATTGCTAACACTGTCGAAATTACAAGAAAAACTCGAAGAGAATGGAAAACAGAAGCTGCACATCCTCGTGAACAAAGAATTTCCAGCAAGTTCGAAAAATAGAGTGTAAAACAACAATTAAACCCACGAAATTGACTCCTAAAAATGCCTCCAAAATCGAATTAATAGCTCCCTCTCTTCTTCTCCCTTTGTAGGCCTTCATTAGGGTTGAAGAATGCCCAAATTTCATGCTCAAATTCCCTTAATTCATGCAGTAATTAAGCTTTCCATATATGGGTTTTGCGCAGGAATTTTCGTTCTTCCTTGAATTCTTCTGCTGTCCAGAATTGCAGAATCACGATTTTGCAATTTGATTTTGCAATTTCTATATTTCCTGCAAACAAGATTAATTTATTTAGAACTCTATCCCAAATACCATCATATTTATTCCTTTCTTAAATTGAAGCAATCTTTCGACTATTTTCAAATTGTCTAAAGTCAAAACAAGAATATTTTAAGCAATTGGGAGTTGAATAAGCCTTAATTCTAAGGCTTATCACGGAGTCAGCACTTAAGGGAACAACCTCTCTACTACACCCTAAAGCGGGTAGGAGTGAATTCCTTCTCGCAGGACTATGTCCCCAGCTATCTACCCGGTCTTATCCCCAAAATGGGAGGCTTATTGAGTCGGCAATCTCGGGCCACTCTCACCCATGCAAATCAAAGGATAATCTCAAATAAACAGGAGTTCATAGCGTGTTCAGGATTAAGATCGAGTTACCTAGGTCATCATATGAAATAATCAGTTATGACAGTAAACGGAGTTAAAAGTCTAAGTGACTATTTCACGGTCCGGTCTTATGCAAACTCATTGCATAGGACGCCTCCACTCACATGTCTCCACATGAACGATTTAGGATCACATCGTTTGTACTATACAAAGTGGGTCGTGTCCATAGTGTCCCCAGGATAAGGTACCCAACCCTATCCCTATACTATAGACCATTCTGGCTATTACTCGAACTTGATCCATATTCATGTCTCCACATGAAGTTCAAGTATACATATTATAGCCAAGGGTTCTTAATTTGTTGGATTTGGGTTAAAAGGATGCAATTCACTTTATTCAATAACACCTTTACTGAATAAACCTCAATAACATCTTTATTGCAAAATGGAATATACATTCAGTTTACAAACCACGAGTTTTAGGACATAAAACCCAACAATTATAAGGTTCATCTTCGCTGATTTCTTCTGATTTCTTCTTCCTTCTGTTTGTCTTCATAATTCTAAACCCCGAACTCGGCAGCCATATCCCTCCATCTTCAAGCTTCAGTTCCTTATCGTTTTCCTTTTCAAGGTGAATACTTAACATTGTTGTTAACTTTCTGAAATCGATTTCTTTTTTGTTTATGTTCTTCACTTTGATTGTTCATATTGGTTCTTGAAGTGGATGTTCTTAGTCAGTATTAATTTTTGAATTTATGTTGATTTTCGTATCAAGCTTTTAGGAATCATTGTTTCAATGAAATGAGACCTGACGTTGGGTTGCCATCTTGATGGCTTTTGTTTTAGCTATAGATAAATCAATTTAAAACCTTTTGTAGTTGCTGTGATAGTTAAGAAATCAATCTTATTATGTTAAATCATTAATAGAAGTCTATCAGTGATAAACTTTTATCAATGATAGAGTTTAAGCATTATAATTGGACCAACGTCTATCAGTGATAGAGTTCAATCACAACATATGTGTTGTGATTATTCAACCCTTTTACTTCATTTACTTCTTTTTTTTTTTTTAATCATAAATATACTAATAAACAAAAGTGTGTGATAAGAAGGATGTTGATAGAAGACCACGGATGGAGGAAGTTGAAAAAGAAGATGAAAAAAAAAAAGAAAAAGAAAATGAAGAACATAGGACAAAAAAATCATGACTTAAAGAGGGGGAAGGTAAGTACTGCAGTATTAAAGCCTATCAGTGACTATTATTGGTAGACTTCTATTATTGATAGAATTTATTAAAGTCTATCAGTGATAGTCACTGATAGACTTCAATGCATAAAATTATATTAATAATAGAAGTCTATCAGTGACTATCACTGATAGAGTTCTATCTGTATTGAAGTCTATCAGTGATAGTCACTGATAGACTTCAATACAGATAATTTAGTTCAATTTGAGTATCTAACTACATATTAATGTGTAATTAACGTTTCAGGTTGTTTAGGAAAAATCAACTAAAAAATATAGACCTAAGGTCAACTTTGGAAATGACCCTACTGTTCCTCCTAAGAATGTTGCTGTGAGGCCAAAAACACAACCAAAGCCAACAAAAAAAAAAAAATCTTTGAGAATACAAAAGATCAAAAGAAAGACAAAGAATCTCCAAACAAATAGAGACATTCTCCAAGATTTGTACCACGATGCTCCTACTTTTAATCTCAAAATATCTCAAGACAAATGAATGAATACTTTTTTGAACTTTTTTATCTGAATACATTCTAGAACTTTTTTGTTTTTGAATGTGTAACTCTTTTGAAGGTTATATTGTAATACTTTTTTTTAATTACTTTAAGTCTATCAATGATATTGGTGAAATTTTTGGGATGGTTGCTTGATTATCAGGTGCTTAAGAACTATCATTTTAGGTACTTAGGAACTTTACTAAGATTCTTTAATATTATCATGCCTAGTTTCCTTAATATTATCATGCCTAGTTTATTGTTGTACAGGTGCTTAGTGTTCAAAGAGGGAACATCTGCATAGTTACTTTACTTTATGTATCAACTTTCGCCTGACTTCTGGATATAAGAGTCAATCAGTGATAAACTAGCAGTCTATTGGTGATAGAAATCAATCACTGGTAGACTTCTAACTGTGATAAAAGTCTATCAGTGATAGAAATCTATCGGTGATAGAATTCTAACTGTGATAAGAGTCTATTAGGGATAGACTACTATCAGTGATAGGAGTCTATCATTGATAGAAGTCTATCAATGTATTTCCTTAATATATTTGCTAATAGATTTCAATAGCTAATAAACATGTTTGTCATGATCATGGTGACTGTTGCTCAGCAACTTTTCGAGATTCGAGTAAGAAGGAATAAAGGATTTGAGTGGGTGAATCCTTTTGGAATGGTTGTTGATAATCAGGGGTATTTACAATTGGAGTTTATCAGTGATAGAAGTCTGTCAATGTATTAATATATTTGCTAATAGGTTTCAATGGCTAATAGACTTGTTTGTCATGATCATAGTGGCTGTTGCTCAATTTTTTTTTTTGAGATTCGAGTAAGAAGGAATAAATGGTTTGAGTGGATTAATTTTTTTGGGATGGTTGCTGATAATCAAGTGCTTAGGAAGTATGGTTTCTGCAATTGGAGTCTATCAGTGATAGAAGTCTATTGATGATAGACTTGTATTATAGATAGATTTCAATAAAAACAAAAAGAAAAACACATCTCCACAAATGAACACATATGGCTTCAACCCTTCAATTGCTTCCATATGCTTAGTTACTTTATGTATCAACCTTCAAGCCTGACTTCAAGTGCAGTCTATCATTGATAGAAGTCTATCACTAATAGACTTCGAACTGTGATAATAGTCTATCAGGCTTCAATCCCAACCCTGGACTCTTAATTAACCAACTCAACAAAGTAAAAGAAAAAATGTGAATATCTGCACATGCTAGACACATATTGATAGTATTGATAGTATCTAGCAATAAATGTATATTCCCAATATTACATCATTGTAAAATTGGTGGAAATTTACATGTCCTACGATTGTGACCAACACGATGATAGCGATTACATTTCATGTGTCTTCTCGCTTCACCAATTGATAACATCCTTTGTTTTCGAGCCCTTCCTACTCGACGTTTAACGACTGGAGGTAATACATTCATATCAACATCTATAGAGCCGCATTTGAAATGATTCCCAACTGGCTATCACTAATAGAATTTTATATGTATTGAATTTTATTTCAATAGAGATAGAATTCTATAAGTATTATAGTCTATCAATGACAATATTGTAGTCTATCAGTGACTATCACTGATAGACTTCAAATACAGAATATAGAATTCTATCAATATTGTAGTTTATCAGTGATAGTCACTGATAGACTCCATGCGTTCCGATTAAAGTCTATCAGTGATAATAGTCTATTACTGGCTATCACTAATAGAATTCTATATGTATTGAATTCTATTTCAATAGAGATAAAATTCTATTAGTGACTATATGTATTGAAGTCTATCAGTATCTCTGAATAATCTTGAGAGAGGAGCTAATTGATGCGTATAATCTTGAAAAGAACGTGATAGCTCAAGATGAATCCATATTTAGAAGAAGTCTCTGTGAATGGCAACAACCAATCAACATATTATCTTGAGAAGAAACCAATCAAGATGTTGGAGACATTTATTGATCTAACCCCTGCTGCAGCAAGAGAGAAAGAGAAAAGAGTAGGTGGAGCGAGCAATTGGTGACAACTGACTAGTATTGTTTTATGGGTGACAAATAACTAATAGTCTAGTAGGTAGATAAATTGGTACAAATTACATGCCAAATGTTGTATAATAGACTTTTCAATTCAGATGAAGGAAATTTTATGGGCACAGTGGATGTTGGAAAAATTTTAGGCCACAACCAAAGAATCCACTTCTAGGATGAATGGGAAACCCACTTAATCGGAGAAGAAGAAGAAGAATAACGAAAGGAAAAAAAAATGCATAAATGTTGAGGAAGAAGAAGAACGCGCGCCGGACAAATTTCTTCTTTAAAATATGGGCAAAAAAGGAACAACGAATATTATTTTAAAATTTTGCCATATTTACAAATTCTTTTAAACTTTGTTATATATACAAATAGCAAACCATAATTTGCTACCCATTACAATTACCCTTTTCGAAATCTCAGCCAAATCCATCTTCTTCCACACAATACTTCCAAACCTCAAAACATCGCTCTCTCTTATTCTCAAACACTACGCCCCTCTTGCTGCAAACTTCACTTGGCCACAACATTCTTTCAAACCCTCTATCGATTTCATTTCCGGTGATGGCGTTTTGTTCACTGTCTTTGAATCAGACATCGATTTCTATCATCTCTCCGGCAACAACTTTCGTCAAGCTACCGAGTACGATCCGCTTGTACCTAAGTTTCCATAATCTGATGAAGTAGTTGTTATGACCTTGCAGGTAACTAAAGGGCTTACCAAAAAAAATTTCTTCTTTCTTCCCTCTCTTTAAATTAAGGGAAAAATTATAGGTACAGTTCTTAAATCTTTATTTTTTAACAGTTAAATTACAAATTTAGTCTCCATAGTTTAGAGAGAGTTAGAATTTAGTCCCAATGATTTAGAAGTTGGAATTTTGTCTCTATGATTTGATAAAACTTCATAAATAGTCCTAACCATTAGCCAATAACAAATTGAGTACATGGCCGTTAGGTTTCAATGTGTCAATGAGGTGGTTTTTTAATTTAAATGATTGTTTTGGTCAAGTAACTTATTAGATAAAAATTTGCATTGGAAATTGGTAATTTAATATATAGTTTCTTTGGAAATTGGCACTCCTTTTCCATCCAGTCAGCTAAATACAAAAGACCATGTCATTAACACATGGATAGCTATTTGCATCGTACTCAATTTGCTAGTGACTTCTAATGTAAAATCAAGGTTTTATCAAATCATAAGAATGAAATTTTAAGTTTTGAAACCATAGAGACTAAATTCTAAATATTTCCAAACCATAAGACCAAAAATTTATAATTTAACATTTATTAATGGAAAAAACTTGGGCACAGCCTGTCATGCATCCCAATTCAACCACACAAGGAAAAAAACCTCAATGTTTTTCTACTATGTAGTTAAAGTAGGATGCACAAAGATGGATGCGGTTGTGCTCTTTATTAATTGAAATTTAACTGGCTGGTTTCCTCCTTTCTTCGCTCTATCTTGTAGGTCACAGTGTTTCAAAAGGGGAGGGTTTTGCATCGGAATTGACACTCACCATGCTCTTCATGACGGAAGAACTTCAACTACATTCATGAAGTCATGGGCTCATATCTGCAAACTCGACAAAGGGTCACCGTCATTGTCGTCATCTCAATCGGCTGAGCTTACACCATTCTACGACAGGACAATGATCAAAGATTCCAAAGCCCTTGAGACCATATACCTGAACACATGGCTAAACCTCGAAGGCCCCAACAAGAAAAGCTTAATGATTTGGGATGCCAAAGCCCGACATGAGTCCATCCGAGTCACCTTCGAACTAACACACGAAAACATTCAAAACCTCAAACTCTCAATAAACCACTGCTCCACTTTCACGTTGATCACTACTTACGTATGGGTTTGTCTAACAAAGGCCAAAGATTCAATAAAGCACACAAAATCCAAAACCTCTCCTGTTGAACATCGACGCAAGGGCTCATTTGGAGCCGCCATTGCTTTCCACGTATTTGGGCAACTGTATTGTCGGTCGCATTGTGGTGGCAGAGAGAGAGGGGCTAATGGGGGAAAATGGAGTTGCTGTTGCAGCCGAAGCCATCAATGGAGAAACAAACAACTCGGGCAGTGGGATTTTGGAGGGTGCCGAGCAGTGGATTTCGTGGCTGTGTACTGTAAATGAAGCTGAACCGATTGTCGGAGTTGCTGGCTCGCCCGGGCTTGAGGTTTATGATGTTGATTTCGAATGGGGAAAGCCATTTATCTCTCTGATGCCCCAAACGGAGGAGTGGAGATTGGTTTGGCCAGGCCATGAGGTATCATGGAAAAGTTTGCAACCCATTTCGCTAAAGGAATTGAACATCTTACAAACAAACGTGTGGAACAAGTTTAAATGAATGAACCACAGTTCTATCGTATTAAAATAAAAGAGTATATTTTGTTGTATTAAATTCCTAGTTTAATTTTCAGCTCAAACTATAAATTTAGTTCCTAAAGCCTCGTTTGATAACTATTTGATTTTGGTTTTTAGTTTTTTAAAATTAAGTCTATAAATACTACTTTCCCTATGAGTTTCCATGCTTTCTTATGTACATTTTATATATATTTTCAAAAACCAAGTCAAGTTTTAAAAACTAAAAAAAATAGTTTTCAAAAAGTAGTTTTTGTTTTTAGAATTTGACTAGATTTCCTTAACAAAGATGAAAACTATCGTAGAGAAGATGAAAACTAGTGTAGAGAAATTGTGAGAAAACAAGTACAATTTTCAAAAACAAAAAACAAAAAATCAAATGGTTATTAAACAGGGTCTAAACTTTTCAATTCTTATCTAATAGGTTGTTGAATTTTCAAAAATATCTAATAGCTACCTAAACTTTCATTTCTATGTGTAATAGGTCTTTGACATATTTGAATCTTTTAAAATTAAGGTATCTATTAAACATAAAATGGAGTTATTTTTTATATAATAAAACTGAAAACTTTCAATTTTGTCTTATTGATCCATTAATTAAAAAAAAATAAAAAAAAAACCTCAAACATAACAAGGGCCTATTAGACACAAAATTGAAAATTTAGAGATCGATTACATACAAATTGGAAACTTAAGTACATATTAAACACTTTTCAAATTCAAGGATTTATTGAACACTTTTTAAAATTGAAAGACCTAATAGACATAAAATTAAAAGTTTAGAAATCTATTTGATATATTTTTTAAGTGTAGGTACCAAATAGAAACAGCCTAAAATTTGTGGGGGCAAAACTTGAACTTCAATCTAATTTTAAGGTGTTGAGAGTTTTTAATTTAGCACTAAAATTTCACTCCATCCACCAATTTATGTTTCCCCGTTAAATATTTTGTAGTTAATTATAAAGTTGGTTTGTGAACTTTTATTGTTGTGTATTTCATGTTTTGAACTTTTCATTTAATCCTAATATATTTGTGTGTTTATTCCATCTTTGTTTGGTTTTTTGAAACCAAATTGAAAACTAAAGGGAGACAGAGAGAGATGATGTTTTTTTTGTTTGTTTTCCAAAACAAATTGAGACCCAAGAGAGAGAGAAAGTTGTAAACATTTTAGCTTATCAGATTAATGTTAATGGGTTTTTTTGTGCAGTGTTACAGATTTGTTGCAACCAATTGAGTGGAATGATAGCACTAATTTAATGCTATAATTATGTCCATTTATTCGCTAGTTTTGTGATGAATTAGTGAACTTTGATGTGTATTTCTCTTGATTTTGTAGAAACCGAGTATGAGGAGAAAAACCGAGTGTTTGGGAGTATTTTGGTGATCAGTAGAGCTAAATTGAGCCATTTTAGAGAGCCAAGAAGAGAAGGGATGATATATGAAGTGTTGATAACAAGGAAGAGCGTTGCGATACAGTCTAGAGTGTCTTGACGCTTTGTTGTAGCTCAATTTGGAAGCCAAAATCGGGGGGACAACATTACAACGCTTTCTATAGTATCGCAATGCTAGAATGCCTCGTCGCAATTGTCTAGGAGGGATGTTGGAGATCAGACAACGGAACATTCAGGCCTGGATACCTATCACATCTGCTGCGATTGCTGAGGGAAAAAAAGATCAAACTGTACAATTGAAGCAACAACCACGATAGACTTTAGGGTGAAGAGTTTGAAGAAGCAGTACATAGACATCTGCGAGATGCTAGGTACCGAGTGTAGTGGATTTGGGTGGAATGATGAGTTTAAATGTGTGGAGGCTGATAAGGACGTGTTTGACGCATGGGTCAGGGTAAGATTTCTGAATTTATAGCGTACATATTAGTCACACTATGAAGTACATAAAAAAATGTATTTGTTTTGACATACAGGGTCATCCTGCTGCGAGGGGACTCTAGAATAAGCCATTCCCCCACTTTGATGAGCTGACATTCATATTTGGGAAAGATTGTGTGACAGGGGCTGGTGCAGAGACCCCTGGTAAAATGGCATCAAATGATGCCGAGCAACTGGTGCATCTTAGGAACCTTATATACCACAACCCCCTTTGTTCGATGGAGCGAGCAATTTCAATGAGGAAGAGAATCCAGGTACGCCAACCAGCAAGCTTCAAAGATCAGCCACGATGTCGCGTGAAAGTAAGAGGAAACGTACATCATACCACTCTGGCATGCTAGAAGTCGTGCATACGACGATGGACATGCAAAATACCCAATTGGAGCGTATTGCATCGTGGCCTGTATCGAACTATGCTCTTGAGGATACCCGACGCAAACAAGTCTTAGACATTCTATCTAACTTGACACCGGCGTTGTCTAGACAGGACAGAATCACACTGATGGACATCTTATTTACGGATGTACTTAAGACCGCCAGTTTCTTGTCAGTACCGATGGATGACAAATGGGCTTATTGCATGTACCTTCTTGCAAGGAGGGAATGTCCCATCTTGCTTCAACTCAGTTTGTGATCCGAAGAACATGGACCCATATATCTCTTATCACTTTTTTTTTGTTTGTAAGTAACGACGCATCCGTAACAACTACACATGTATGGCTTTTATGTTGTAACCATGATCGTAGCCATTCTTGTCCATTCACTATTTTTTGTTATAACTACTACACATGTTTGACTTTTTTGTTTGAACAATGAAATAGGCTCTTCTTGGGCATTCACTATTTTTTGTTATTGTTGTCTTTTTAAATTAAAAAGTATTATGTAAATTAAAGTGGTACATAACAATTTTTTGCTTGATAAAAATCTCTCTATCTCCCTATCTCACTTCCTCTACATGTAATATTTAAAAAGGTATTGTAAGATTTTCTTTTATTTGAAAACTGTCCAAGACAAATCAAGAATTAATGCCAAAGATATTGAAAAATGACATGCAATGCCCGTCATCATTTCCTCAATAATTTAATTAAAAAAATTATTGATAACACAGTGGCTAACCACTAATATTTCTCTTCCTCAACCTATAAACAAAATAAAATTTCAGTATTATATTTTTACACAACAATTAACTTAACAAACATAATTTTAATTAATAAAATATAAAATGCGTAATACACTTATGTTATGGAACTAAAAAAAAAAACATAAAATTTCTCTTTATTGATCCACACACATAATACAAATATGACTCTCCGTCTATCTACAAACCACATCCAACTTACAAAGAGATGCAAAATTGCTAAGCAAAATAAACATAAGACTAAAACATTTCAACTTAAACTTAAGACCAATTAACTGAAGTAGATAAGTGGTGAAAGGCGTAGCAACTCGACTTGGTGAAAGATGCTCCTTAGTAAGCTAAATGAATAAGTATCTAGCAAAAAAAAAAAAAAAAAAAGACATTCATCAGTCACCAAAACAAAAACAAAAAAAGTACAAGGAAAAAACTTAGGAAATAATCTCATTTACAACTAGCATCCAAGTTTATTAATCTAATATCTTTATATATGATCGAAATAGTTAAAATCCTTTTGCTTCATCTTTATTCATAATCTTGAAACTTGCTAAACCTTAGTTTCGTCAAACAACATATTGAGTATAGTGTGGTTACCACAAAAATCAATCGATATTGTAATAATTTGAGTTCTAACATTGTTGTACTGTACCAAATATCGGCAAGGGAATTTAAGACATTGAAACCTAAGGTTCAAACTTCCAGAGGAAATAATAAAGCAACATATTCATAAAACCATGATACTGCCAGATAATGAATGATTTATATGAAATATCATCCCATTGATATAAAAATAAAAGACCAAGCAGGGGAGTATCTTACCAGGATGCCCACATTCATTCCCAATCCCATGGTCTGTCCAAAGCCATGAATTTATACTTGTCCTGGAAAACATGAATATAAGAGACTTAGCAGCATAAGTAATCCTCTTTGTATGTGCTTCATAAAGTCATTGGAACCACTCTTAATACAAACGGAAAAATTGACATGAAAAAATTGGCTGAGAATGAAACAAAAAAGAATAAATGAAATCAAAGAGTGATTTAAATGAACAAACTAGTCGAACCAAATGCTATAAACTGCTATAAAGTTGTCCATAAGACAAATGTATCTACACTGACTAAAAGATCACTAAATAACAAGGATGTCAGATGCACGTGAAACATGTAGAACTGAGGTGGAAGATAATATAGTTGCAGCACACCAAGTTCACATTTTTTAGACTGTTAAAGTGACAAGCTTTTCATAACATGTATTTCGAAAGAGTGCCTTTATTGGGAAGAAATTAAAACAGTTCATTAGTTCTTCTTCTTCATTATATTTACTCCTAAAGCAAGTCTTTTCTATATGTCATAATTCAATCATTACAGCCACTTCTGATGTGGAAAAAAGGAAATTTTTATTGCACCAAAGGCCACATGTTTGGACAAGCCATATACAAAAAACCATGCACAAAGCAAGCAGCAGAGATTTTGTATTGAATTCAATGAAAACAATGAAATGGAGCTTAAATGGTTTACGAACTCATCAAAATAGCACGAACAATTAAATTTGAACATAACAACAATACTTAACTAACTTATCAATATTTAAGAACATAACATCTAAACTAAACATATCAAAACTTATGAACATAACAATTGATTTTTGAAAAAGTCAAAACAAAAGTAAACCAGAGAAAGCAAACCTTCAAGCTAAACCTCTCTAATTTCCCCCAGTCAACAACAATCCTCGCCAAACCCACAGTCAACAACACTCCTCAAAGAAAGAGAAATAAAAATGGGAGTAAACAACTAACTTATCAAAAACTTAGTAACATAACAACAAAATTTAACTAACTTAAAAACTTCAAGAAGCTTATGAGAAGATAAGATAGTGTTTTACCTCTTCTAGATGTACAGTAGCTATTCTCAACCACCTTCAAGCATCTATATGCTAAGGGTACAATCACAATACACATAGTTATTGTCAACAATCATGCACAAATTCTATTTTTTAGAGACAATCGACCAATAAGAAATATAATAAGTTCAACATAATCAACAAATAAGAAGCTAATTCAAAATAATTCATGTATATTCTTCAAATTTTGGTACTGTGCATGCATACAAAAGCATGGCATATCAATAAATGTTCACATGAGAACTTCACAGATTTATGTCCCATTAAAAGTACATTTATTTAAATAGCTATCCTTATCATGACAATGAAAAAAGCATGAAATCAATAGTTTTCCTTTCTATAAGAAAAGGAACACACAAAAGATGTTTATAAATATGAGTTCTTCAGATTCTTTCTTTTCTAACACGAAGACTTTCCATGAGGAATACCTTTGACAAACCACTTAGTAAATTAGGACATCAAACAAACAGAAGATCGATAGCACAAGTCAAAGGCTTGAGAGATCCAATCTCCATGAAACCAAGCATTAACAACATAATTACCTCAACACGACATATCAAGAGAGCTAAGATCATGAAAGCAAATCATCGCCAATTAACGTTGACAGCATAATACATATCCATACACATCACCGAGACATACAAAGGTTATTTCTCCAATATCAAACAGTCTAAAAAAACCACAAGATCTCAGCGTTCCAACAAGAAAAAAGCTAAAAATCGGCATAGTTCACGATGATTTACTTTTTATTGCTACTTTTACCTCCAGACGAATTATCTCTCCCTGCCGCCTGAGCCGCCTTCTTTGCCGCCTTCTCTTGTAGCGCCTTCACATCCCTAACCAAAATCTAAAACCAAAAGCATTGGTGAGGTTTGTGAAAAATGCACTATTCACACACTGAATTCGTTAACACTCAAATAATATGTTGTGCCGTAGCTAATAAACTAATTGTTGTTGAGTGCATACCAATGGATGAAAATGGCCATCAACTTTTCTCCCTTGTTATTGCAATATTCCAATCGGTGATTTCTTAGCTGCCCCACCACTCTGGCTTCATCTTAAAAATGCCAGATTAGATAACTTAACCCACTAAAAAGAATAATCTTGAACTTATGTTAACCCTTGAGAGTTGAGACACAAGGAAGATGCACATAGATTTTGCATAAATTTCATAGTTATTATAATTACTTGAAGAATATCAGTGGCATAGAAGTTGAGAACATAATATGAAAGAGGAATTCCATTTATGGAATATATTACAAGGAAAAAACTGACTTCTGCAAGTTGTGACAACAGTAAAAAAAAAAACTATTTGTTGCAACTCAAGGTAAAAACCATTACACAATAGAAAATTGAGAGTGAAGTAATACCTCTTATCCAATTGACAGTTATATAAATAACATTGAAGACCAAACACAACACTATACCTTCAAATGCAGCAAAGGATAAAATGTAGAGTTAAAAATAACTATGTTGCATGATATATGCTTAGAAAAGAAAATGTCAAGGATGAAGTACTAAGTGAGAGGCAAGAACTTGAGTGCGGTGACGAACATCACATACACGTAGAAACATAACTCTTTCAAGAATGTTTAAACTAAAATATTTGGATATAAAGTTTACACAATAACAAAAAAGAGAGGGGGGTCGATATTTTGTCGATAATAAGAAGCTGAAGATGGAAAAATAACTGAAAAGAAATATTTTCTCAATTGAAGAATATCAATTGAAGAAATATTTTTTGTCTTTTGTCTTATAAAGCTTCACACTGTACATGAAACAATTCATAAAAAAATAATACAACATTCTTTTGAATCTAAGTTTGATTTATTTTATCCTAAACCTCCAAATTCAAAACTGAGTGAGAATAAAATAATCCGAGAATATGACCGCACTCTTCACTCTTAGGCTTCTCACTTCTCAATCTCCAACAAGTCACAACAATACCATATAACTAGAAAATTAGCATGATAAATATTTCAAGACAAGAAGGACTCAGCAGAAAAATGGCAAATCGATTCCCAAGAGACATAAGTTTCCTATTAAAGGAGCGATGGGGAATACAATTAGCTCCTTGATGCTTCTACAAACCCGAATCCTTTCCTCCACTAGACTTCACTTTCTCTAGGTAAACTGCAGTGTTATTTTTTAAGAATATATAAACAAATATAAAGATTTGTGAAGAACCCAGCTCCTCGTTAAACATGATTTTTCAAATCCCTTTGCCCAATTTTTTTTTCGAAACTCGAGAGAAGATGCAGAATCCAATACCAAAGTGCCTAAAGAACAAGAGAAATAGATTACTCACAAGCCAAAATTAGAGGGACTCGCCTCGCCGTCAGGCCGTAGCTGCCATCGATTATTGTTGCTCAAATCTGGGTTTAGTCACGCCGTCAGAGGGACTCGCCATAGCCACCATCGGTGTTGCTGTACCACGCTGCCAAAGATCTGAATCTTCACATTTCGAAGTCATGTCACTGGATTTGGGTCACCAAGCCTAACCTTGATGACCGCGAGTGGAGAGCAATTGTGAGAGAGTGAGAGGGATTGAAGAGGAGGGAGGCTGAGCGGCTCTTTCGTTAGGGTTTGAGAGAGAGAGAGACCGATACAGTGAGATTGTAAATTCACAAATTTTTATTGTTTTTTCCTTTCATGATGGTCAGATTCATTTTTGAAAATCAACTTCGCAGTTCACCGTGCATTTTTGCATGTCCGTCATTATTGGTAAGCATGAAAATTTCAGTCTGTCATTAAAAGTAAGATTTGTTGTAGTGAAAGAGTGTGGGGTATTTTGTTCAATTTTTTTTTTTTAAAAATGTAATATATACATAAATTAATACAAATAAAAAATTCCAATCATAGAATTCATGGTAAGAAATTCTTAATAATGAAAATTTGACAAATTGTATGAAAAAAACTGTAGAGAAAAAGCTAAAATCAACTCAAACTTCAGAACTCCAGGTTTAAAAATTTTGCACCCCAAACATAGACTTCAAAACTCTTGCTCCCTTCAACTCTTTGCCCCAAACACAAACTTCAGAACTCCATACTAAACAACTCTGCACCCCAAACACATACTTCCTAACTCTCCAGACTTTCTAACTCCCCAGACTTCTTAACTCCTACTCCCTGCAACTCCTTGCCCCAAACAACCCCTAATAGAGAATTGATTAGATGATTAGCTTTTTAATGGAAACACAATGGAGAGAAGTTAGATGAGACCCGAATGCATGACTGTTAATTAATCACCTGAGTGACAACATGAGTACTAATTAATTAATAAAGGTTAGTTAATAATAAAGGTCCTCAATGCTATGTTTTAGTTAATTAAGGCTACGGATATGTAGGTTAATTAATTGTGCATGAGAATTGGAGGAGACCGACAGGAGATTCCATGAATTTAGACTTCTAGACTTATGAATTAAATGTCTAATTAATCCTAGTGTCTAAATTGATTAAGTAGTTAAGGTCCAATTAATGAAATCAACACCCATAGAATTATTCCTTGTGATTGTGTCTCCCATTTATCTTTCTTTCTAGGCATAGTTGTTTAATTTTCTGTCTACTTTTGATTTATGTTCTCTAAATAAAGCTAAGTGAGATTATTCACGGTACTTAATTGAATTAAAATGAATCACTATGGATGCGATACTTGATAGGAATACCATTTGATTATTACTTCGATCACGTGCGCTTGCATATACTCCAATCAAGTTTTAGGCGTTGTTGCGGGGGATTGGTGTATTTTAATTCAATTATTATTGTGAAAAAAATTGCTTGCTTTAATTTAGAGGTTTATCTTTGATTTGTTCTTGTTTTTCTTACTTGTTTTTGTTTTCTTGTGAGTCTCGGTCTGTTGTTTCTGGCTGTGTAGTTATCTGGTGTTTGATTGAGAGCCTGTGTTTATTTCTTTATTGCTTTTTAGATGGCTTCTGGTAGATTTGGGTGACCCTTTAGAGAATCTGAGCTCAAAGAACCAACACCACCTTGTAGTTCTTTTTCCATTAATTATCTCTCTTTAGATTATGAGCCTTAATTTTAGTGAGGATTATAAGTCTCATGGTTATCAAATGCATAATTATTATCATACTAAATCTATGAGTAATGGAAATCTCATGTATGGTAATGATGAGTGCATTTGAACCCATGAACTATATCCTAATTTTTTTCAAGAAGGCCAAGTAGAGGAAGAATCATCCTTAGAGATAATGTTGAGAGAGTCTATAGAGGAGACTAGAGCTAGGAGTTTGGAATTAAATGATTTTCTTAAGAGTCTTTAGACCAATAGGGAGGTTAGTGAAGTGCAACCCACTTCTTTAGGATATCCAATAAGTCACTTGGCCACTGATTCATAGGTAGCCTTTCAGGAACCTGATTCTTTCGATTCTACTAAGGTTGGGCAATCGAGGGAGTGGATCATAGATATTGAGGAAGAATTAGAGTATTTAGACACACACTAGGATCGAGTCAGTGAAGATGAGAGAGTAGATGAGCCTATTTTAGTTGAAAGAGTTTAGGAGGTGGAGTTTGAGGCTATAAGGCCTTTGTCTGTTTCATATCTTGATAGTTCTCTTTATCCCGAGTGTTCTTCTTCTTATTATAACGAGTCCGTGTTAGAGGCTTTGTTTTTTGATCTTTCTCTTTTTATGTTTTTATTAGTTAAAAATACTAAAAAATTTTCCTCTTCAGGGGCTCATGAGAAGTTAGTGATCTTGCTAGCTTTGGTTTGTTTTGTTGACTCTAAAAGGAGGGTCCAAAGAAATAGAAAATTTTTTACGTACCTTGAGAGCCCACATAAGCCCACGTCTAGCTAAAGACGTTAAATGAGCGTTATTTTCATTGTTTTCTGTTTGTTTTAGTTTGTTTGGTGTTGATCTCATGTTCACATGGTTGATTGATCTAGGAGCTCAAGATTCAGATTATCTCTTCCATTATGCACCTGATAGCACTAATTTAGTTCTATGTTTAGGCTGAATTAACTGCTAGTTTTGTGTACAAATATAAGCCTTTACGGTGATATTTTATCTACTTCAGGAAACCGAGCAATTCCAATAGAAATGGATGAAGTTGGAGCATGATGTCGAAGATGGAGCTAAATTAGAGCCATTTGAGGAGCTAAGAAGTCGAAGATATGACGTGCTAGCTGTTGCGACCATGAGGATGGCGTTGCAACGCTTCATTTTAGAAGACACACCTGAGAGCTAGTCTTGCAATACTACCCTATAGCGTTGCAACTAGAATCACGCGAGGATGATGCATTTCGTTTGTAGCATTGCAATGGTACTCATAGCTTTGCAACGCTGCCTTCATGTGCACAATGAATACGACATCGTTTTGGACATTGTTTAATTAATTGTAAGATCCAATTAGTGAAATTAATTCCCTAAACGTCTTTAACCCTGTTGTTCTCAATCATTAGCTTTCCTTGCATGTTTTTATTTGTTTTAATCACCTGCTTCTCGATTTAATTCTCTAAATATAATTAATTGTAAGTATTTTCGGTACTCAACCAACCATAACAATTCCCTATGGATACGATATTTGGTATATTCATATCACTTTACTACTTGGGCCCGTGCACTTGCGGTCATGCATAGCTGTGCTAGCATCAAGTTTTTGACACCGTTGTCGAGGAATTGGCATCAGTTTGGTTCATATTGAGAAGAAAGTAATTAATCTTTATTTAGAGGTTTTTATTGTTGTTTGCGATTTTGTTTGGTTTTATTCTGCTTGTTTTTTATTTTTGAGGAGGTCTGTGTTGCATGAGAAGTGACAAAGTGGTTAATCTTATACCTTTAGACTTAGAAATTGACAGGACGTGCAGATGCATTCAGAAGGAGAAGAGAGCCCAATTTGAAAATATGGATGAGCAAAGAGAAGAGCCTAAAGCTATTCAGGACTATTTATAGTCGATTTTCACAATAGATCACTTTGGGATAGTGTACACGCATATCCAAGCAATGAATTTTGAGTTGAAGACTGGATTGATTCAAATGGCTCGCAATAACGCCTTCAGAGGCACCCGACAGAAGATCCACATTCACACTTGTGTTCATTCTTGGAGATTTGTGGAACAGTAAAAATGAATGGTGTATCTCCTAATGTAATTCGTCTGAGCTTATTTTCTTTTTCTTTGTAGGATAAAGCAAAGGATTGGTTGGAATCGCTTGCTCTAGGGAGCATCACGACATGGGACGAGCTAGCGCAAGCATTCCTGAAGGAATTTTTCCCACCTATAAAGACCACTAAATTGAGGATGGAGATCGGGATCTTTAGGCAATTGGATGGAGAACAACTCTATGAGAGCTGGGAGCGGTAT
Organism: Trichosanthes truncata; assembly: GCA_033996785.1. Lineage (NCBI taxonomy): Eukaryota > Viridiplantae > Streptophyta > Magnoliopsida > Cucurbitales > Cucurbitaceae > Trichosanthes > Trichosanthes truncata. Next base: position 13,115,675 of record MU867261.1, on the reverse strand, counting down.
AAGGAGATGCTTCGCAAGTGTCCTCAGCATGGCTACTTCGACTGTCTCCAGGAATAATTGTTTTATAACAGTTTAGTCAGTGGTACTAAAACTATTCTTGATGATGCTTTAGGGGTAAATTTCATGGCGAAGATTATTAGGGACACGAAGGCTTTATTAGAGGAGAAGGCAGATACGAGCTACCAATGGCCTACTGACCGCTCTATGCCGAAGTCAACCACTGGGATATATAGATTGATGAGGTTAGTGCACTTAAAGTGCAAATAGTTACATTAACTAATGTAGTGAATAAACTTTCTGTTTTAGGAGCGTCTTTGTATATTGCATTGTTAGCAACGGCGAATGCCATATCATATGAGGAGCCGATGGTGGAACAAGTTTAGTATGTCCATAATAGAGACTGTGGGTACTAGGGGAACCACAATTCTTTGCCCCACCCATTACCACCAAGGTTTGCGAAACCACAAGAACTTTTCTTATGCTAATACTATAAATGTTTTGCAACCTCCTCCAGAATTTGCTTCATCATCAAATCAACAAGAAAAGAAACCAGATCTGGAGGCAACATTGTCAGCAATGTATAAAAAGTTGGCTAATATTAGTGTTGAGGTGGAAGGTGCAATAGCCAAGATGGACTCCAATAACAAGCAGGTAATTGATAATTTGAATGGTGTGACTAATATTGTCAACACTTTGACCATTATAGTGTGTAGTCCTGTGACAAATTTGAAGAATTTGGAGATTCCGATGGGACAGATTGCCAACGCTGTAAACGCCCTGCAAAAAGGTGAATTTCCAAGTGACACTGAAGTAAACTCGAGTGAGCAGTGTAAGGCGTTTACACTGAGGAGCGGGATTCAGTTGAGTGGGCCCGAGCAAAAAGAGAAAACTGGAAAGGAAAAGACTGAGAGCAAAGGGACTGTGGCAAAAAGAACCACATTAGGAAAGCCTTCTAACCCTTCTTTTCCTTTGATTTCTGCGAATGATGGTTATTTTCAGGATATGAAGGATAGTGAAGAGAAGAAGTTTGAGAAAAAAAGGATGGAGATGAATGATGTAGAAAGAAAAGAATTTTCTTAGAGAAAAGAGGATGGAAAGCCAAAGGAGTTGGCTTCTAAGGAAGAAGTTGAGGCACCTAGGTGCAAAACAGCTGATCGGGGGACACATTTTAGCCTATTGAGACAACGTGGTGACCACCCCACATTTGATTACAGGGAGCACCCTTTTCCTCATCGTTTTAAAGATGTTAAATTAAATGAGCAGTTTGCTAAATTTTTAGAAATGTTTAAAAGGCTACACATTAACATCCCTCTTGTAGATGCATTAGCAAACATGCCCAACTATGGAAAATTTCTGAAGGAGATGTTGAGCAAGAAGAGAAAACTTGAGGTAAACGAGGTGCTAAGTGTTTCTCAGCATAGTAGCACCATCCTACAGAAGAATAGGCCTTCGAAAATAAAAGATCTAGGGAGTTTTACTATTCCCTACACCATAGGCAATATTCATATAGATAGGGCATTATGTGATCTTGGGGCTAGTATATTTTTGTTTTCAGGAAGCTCAGTTTGGGGGAAATCTAGCCAACTAGCATCACTTTACAGCTTGCTGACCATGGCTCATCCAAAACGAATTGTAGAGGACGTTTTAGTTCGAGTTAACAAAATTATTTTTCCTGTAGAATTTGTTGTATTGGACATGGAGAGGATACTGAAGTCCTTATCATACTTGAGAGGCTATTCTTAGCTACTGGTAAGGCTGAGATGAGTGTTCATAAAGGTAAACTTACCTTAAGTGTAGACGATGAGAAAGTAGTGTTTGACATTTTTAATTCCATGGATGATTATGATAGTGTGCATGCATATTATAGGATTGATTGTGTTGAGCTTAAATCTTCTGCTAAGATGTTGAGAATAAAACCTCCTAATGGTGACATGATTGATTCTTTTGATGTGCTCTTGAATCCTTCTATTTCTATGTTATTTGCACTGAATGACCACCAAGTAGTTGCTTACTCTAGAGAGTTGGATTAGGATATTCTGAGGGTGTCATAATTTTTTAGCAAACCTTAATTGATAACATTAATCATAAAATGTCTTTGATTAATGAGTCTAGGAAGCTAAATGAATTCGATGTTTATTCTGGATGTGTAGATAGGAACATGCATGAGGTTGAGCACTATGTGGACGCCATGATGTTAGATTGTGATGTGTTAAATTATATGCATATTGGAGAGCTCCTTCATGATAGTAAGATTGTGTTGGACGATGTTCATGTTCTAGTTTCTTTTGAATCAGATTTTGTTGATGTTTTGTTGATGTTTTGTTGATGAATGAGATTAGGCACCCAAGTTCCTTATTGTTTGGTCCATTTTTTTAGTTAAATTTAAATGTTGTTGAGGATCATAACATGTAAGTTGAGGGTGCATACGAAGATGGTGATGGTCAATTCTTCATTTTTGAACCACCTTGAAGGAGTTTATGAGAAACTCGTTTAGCTAGAGATGTACAAGAAGCGCTTTTTGATAGGGAACCCAAGTGTTTCTAGCCTTATTCTTTTTGTTGTTTCTTTTTAGTGTTTTAGGTGGTTGATCTTTGTTCTGTGTTGGCTTTTGTTTTCAGGAGCTCGAGTTCCCAAACATGCTTCCAAATCATTTGTTGGAAATCTTGAACTTCAGGGTAAATCTCACTTATTTTAGGGTAGTTTCATTATCCCTTTTTTTTTTCTTTTTTTTTTACTGTCCTTCAGTTTGTTTAGGAAAGTTAGATAAATATTTACATTGAGGATAATGTATAGTTTAAGTGTGGGGGGGGGGGGGGGATGAGTACTATTTTGTGCTTAGAATGTGGGTTTTATTGAAATTCGTATTGAAAAATTGGGATTCATTTGAAATTTTTATTAAAATATGATGAATTGATTGCTTATGTTGAGATTAGCACAACCTGTGATATGATATGAATAAGAAATCGCTGACAATTTGATCGGTGCTAACACGCAAGTGCACGTGATCGAAGTAATAAAGAAACTGGAAGTATTCCAGAGTATCGTACCCAAGGGAACGGGGTTAATAAAATGAATTTTTAGTTGGCACAAAGTTGTTTGCAATTTGCAATTTAAAGTAACCAAGGATGAAAATAATTTGAGAGGTGTTAAAAATGTATTTGAAAATTCAATGGAAATAAAGAGGGATTCAAGTATGCTAATGCCCCTTTGGAAAGAAAATGCAACAAGAAAGCAATTGCAATCGTAGCTAACTCAAGAACTAAGTAAACCGAATTCAACCCCCATTCGACCTTCTTTGAAGTATCTTTAGGAGACTAAGTGATTAAACCTATATGTCTATGGCTAATCTAACTTAGATAGTTTTGCGCACAATTCTAGTGGCTTTGGAGTCTCGCCCTATGTCTAGGGTCGATGTTTCAGACTTATGTCTAAGCCCTTTCCTCCATTGCTTTTGCGACATCCGCTTCCCTTAACCCTTTCGGTATTAAGTTTTAGCTTGACAAGCAACACTAGATGGCCAACTAGTTTTACCCAACAATTTACTCACCAAAAGCAAACTTGAGTCCAAGAGTTAGCTAGATTGTTTTTACTCTCGAGCTTCACATATTTCCTCTAGGGCATTCACAACTTGAATCCCAAAGGAAATTTAGCTCTTCATGATGGAATAATTTGAAAATGGTAAATTAGAATTGTAAAAATTCATTAAAAGAAACTCAAAGGAAATAATGCAATTAGATTGCAAATGCTATGCAAGTGAGTATTTTAAAGGAACAACTAAATAACCTTGCAAATAATGCAATTGAATTGCAAAAGCTATGCAAATTGCTAAGTTGAAGAAATAACCCAATGGTGCAATTACCAAATAATTTACGGAAAACTGCAGTACCTTGCTAAATGTAAATCTAATTTCGTAAACTACCAAGATAGAGGTACAGTGCTGGAACTTAAATTAAAACCCAGACATAACCAGAATCAAAAGCTTGTAGCAGCAATTCTCCACGATTCAACGTCAAGAAGTAAAATTACCAACCACTCAAATTGAGAAACTGAAATTCAGATTTATTGCAGAAGGTAAGATTGAAGAATTAAAAGATAACAGAGGCTGATTGTAGCCCAAAATACAGTAATTCAAATGCAGAAAAATTAGACTTCTCGTAAAAACCCATTTTCTTCGGCTCAATCGAGTGATTTCGCTCTTAACCACTTCCAACTTTCGTTGTTGTGGGATTGAGATGAAGATTTCTGGGAACTCAGGAGAAGAACAAGAAGAAAAATAAAACCCTCGAATGAACTATAGCTCTCGACAGAAATTAAACCCAAATTCCCAAAAAGAAGCTTTTTGTCCCCAAAAATCTCCTCTTCTTTCTTCGGCTTTTCTTCATCCTTTATAGGAATTTTTGAGCTGGGTTGAATCTTTGTAATCAACAATCAATTACGGCATCTCATTCCTGAAATCGTGGATAATTTGCTCCCAATCTTCCCGAGAATCACGCTCTTCCCTTTATTTCCAAGTTTGCCGAAAATGCAATTGCAAGGCAATTGCATTGCTGTTGCAATTCATCAAAAATCTGCAATAAGACATTAAATAAGTGAGATTTTTTTTTCTTTTCTCAACTTACTTAATTTAGAGGACCTCCATCAATCACATGATTAAATTCGCTCGAATATTTTTATTTTCATCAATTAATATGAATAAAATCACGGATATAACTAAGTTTTAAGGCCAACTAATCCTCATAAATGAGGATTATCACAATTGTTGGTGAATTATGAAAACATGTTGTGAAGTTGAGTAAAAATTAAGTTTTCGTTTTAGTTTTCTTGTATAGCCTAAGCACATTAGCTTTCCTTTTGTGAGTCTTGAAGGCCTAGGGTAGCTTTATAGGATTCATATGTCTATTGTCACCCCGCTAGGCTTAGGCTTGAGTTTAACGGTGACTTAGCATGATGGGCAGTAATGTGTTGCTTAGGGTAAGAAAAAAAAAGTGTTGATTTGCCTTCTTAAAAAAGAAAGAAGAAAGAGAGAGAGAAAAATAAGCTGGTAATGTTGAGAAAATAGTCGAGGGTAAAAAGAGTTACCCATATCATGATCAGTTAGGCCATCTATCGAGTGAGTGCTCGAGGTAAGGGTCCCTACGATGGGTATGTGAAAGCTAGTGTCTTTGACATTAAAGTAATGCAAGTTTAGCTGGGCAGTTTGTTAATTTTTAGGCACCTAGTAGATATTTACTTTCCTCAGTGTTAGGATGCCTATATAACTAAATCCTAGTGCCAGTGTAGGGGGAAGATAGATTGAGGATTCTGTAAACCTTTTCTATGCTTGTTAAGATGTCATTAGGAAAGCTAATTATACACACACACGTGAGAAATGAAGAGCATTGATTTAATTTTGCCGTAATTAAATAATCATATTTGAAGCTTTCCTTTCAATTATTCTTTTAGTTATTTTAGATCATTAAGGTTCTAGTCTTACTTTGGCATTATCTTACTCATATTTGTTATGATGTTTTGCTCAGGATTAGCAAAAGTTTCAGTGTGGGGCTCTTTGATAGCACTAATTTAGTGCTATGTTTAGGCCCAATTAACTGCTAGTTTTGTATACAAATATGAGCTTTTATGGTGATATTTTATCTATTTCAGGAAATCGAGCAATTCTAACAGAAATGGATGAAGTTGGAGCAAGATGTTGAAGATGATGCTTAATTACAGCCATTTGAAGAGCTAAGGAGTAGAAGAGATAAAGTGCTAGTTGTTGGGGTCGTGAGGATGGTTTTGCAATGCTTAAAATAGCGTTCCAACGCTTCATTTTCAAAGGCAAACCCTAGAGCTAGCGTTGTAATGCTAGAATCATGCGAGGATGAGGCATTCCTCCATAACGTTGCAACGCTACTAATAGCATTGTAACGTTGCCTTCATGTGCACAATGAATACGACATCGTTTTGGATAACATTACAACGCTGTCGCGCAACAACTTTAAGTATTTCGCTTCTTTACTCGATTTGGGAAAAATACTTACGGTTTTTAGACCCCTTTCATGGAAACAGAGCAAATTGGGATAGCTAGGGAACTTTTAGAGGCTGTTTGGTGAAGGTTCGAAGCTCGGGATCATGGAGATTGAGGCAAAAGTCGAGGATCAATGTAGTCTTAGGTTTATTCCCTTCTTTTTCCTTTTGAGTTGTTGTAATTGGGATGTAATGACTAGTTTTAGAATTGTTTTGAATATGGTTGTTGGCTAATTACATTAGTTTGGGGAATTAATGTAGCTAACGGATCTTTGTAGTTAATTAATTGACGTTTATTGATATTGTATCTCTTCTTAATAGCTTTGTACATTGGGTTCTTAATGCCTTTAATAAGCAAGGAATAGAGTTAATTGATCGTTACTTTAATTGAGCTCAACAGAGTAGATTAAACTTAGAAGAACAATGCATGACAATTAAATTCCGCCTAAGTGACATAGGAACAATGGAAATTAATTGAGGTTAAACATGAAGGTTCGTTAAAGCCGGGTGAGGATTAATTAATGAGATGGACACGAGATTTAATTAATTGAACCTGAGAATAGGAGGAGCTCGACAGAGGGTTCCTTGAAATTAGACTTCTAGGCCTAGTAATTAAATGAGATAACAATATTTATAGCCCAGTTAATTAATTGCAAGATGGTCAAGCTGAGTCGAGGATTCTCTCGCACTCCAGGGAAGTATCATTTCCCTTTATTTATTTTTTAATTGTCCTTAAGCATGCTGAATAAGTTTGGTAGTTTATACATTAAGGACAACATATGTTTTAAGTGTGGGGGGATGTTTGCTATTCTGATTTGAGTTATTTGAGCTATGTTGAAAGTTTTGTGAGTTATATGGTGATTCTATTGCATTGTGTATGATGAGGACAACTTGTGATGTGTTTTGTGTTGGGATTTATGCCCTAAACCCTCCTAATTAATGATTTATTTAATAATTAATAATAATTTTCATTATTTTATTTGCAATATAATATTATCCATTATATGAAAAATCTAAGGTTATTAGTGTAATATTGAACAGTATGTGGTTGACATACGAGATGATCATGTTCAAGAAATAACCTAAAGAGTCATAGTATATCGATCAAGTTGGGTGTCTTATCTTGGTAACACTATTGATACGACCCACTTTGTAATAGTTACAAATGATTTGATTCAAATCGTTCATGTTGAGACATGTGAGTAGGGGTATCTTATACCTTGAGTTTGTGTAAGATTGGACCACGAAATATTTAATCTCTCTTTATAAATCCGTTAATTGATAAGATTAATATTTCATCAGGATGATCATATGCGACTCGATCTTAATCCCGAGTGAGTTATGAACTCCTGCCTGTGAGGGTTCGTCCTTTGATTTGCATGGGTGAGAGTGGCTTTTGTAGACAATTCAATATGCCTACCATTTTGGGGACTTGACCAAATATGGAGCTGGGAACATAATCTCATAAGATGGAATTCACTCCTTCCCATATAGGGTAAGTAGATTAGTAGTTTCTTTAAGTGCTAGTTTTGGGACTTGAACAATGGTACCTCATGTTCTCACTGGCTCGAGAGAGACTTGATTTATAATTAGACTATAAACAGATTGTTCATTAGAGAATCAGTGGTACTTAAGATGCAAGATGTAATTATAGAGATAAAATAGACTTTTTACTGAGTTGTAATTACGAACAACTCATGAAGGATCGACTTGCATGTAATGATATATCTATGGACACAACTTGTCCTACAGTGCATAAGAGTGCAACTCTAGGTCTATAGTGGAGTGACCCATAGTTAATGAATAAAAATTAATTAATTAAAGAGTTTAATTAATTGATTTTGTATTATTGGAGCTTATAATCTGTAGGTCCATGAGGTCCCCTTGCTAGCTCATAGTAACACTAAAAGATCAATTAGTTGAAAGAAAAATTTGAAATGTTCAAATTAATATTTAACCATCGGCCTTTAGCTTCTTTTTTAAATATTATTTACTTCCAGGAGGTAAATCATCCAATACCCCTATATTGTTCTACAAACTGGATTCTATCTCACTATTGATAACTTCCTTCTAATAAGGTGCATCTGGAGATGACATAGCTCCTTGAAAAGTTTGAGGCTCACCATCTATCACATAAGTTATTAAATCAAATCCAAAGGAAGTAGCTTTCTTAGCTCTTTTACTTTTTCTAGTTTCAAACTCGGTTTTATGATCATTTTGACCTTTTGAAGAGCTAGCATCATAATTCTTTTTGACACCACTATTTCTATGTTTTTCTCTTTCAAAGGAAATATATCCTCAAAGAATTCAGCTTTAATAGATTCCACAATAGAATTATTACTAATATCAGGTATTTCTGATTTAACCACCATGAATCTATAAGCAGTACTATGCATTGCATAGCCTACAAAGATACAATCAATTGTCTTAGGCCCTAGTTTGGTCCTTTTTGGTAAAGGAATTTGTACCTTGTCAAACACCCCCACACTTTTAACATTTTATATGAGGTAACTTTCTATTCCACACTTCATAAGGTGACTTATCAGTCTTTTTATATGGAATTCTATTTAGTATAAAATTTGTTGTAAGCAAAGCCTCCCCTCGCAAATTATGTGGTAAACCTAAACAATTTAACATGCAATTAACCATGTTCTTTAAAGTCTGGCCCTTTCTTTTAGCTACACCATTTTATATATTGTGGTGTATAAGGTGTTGTAGTTTGATGGATTATACCATTAACTGATAGATCTTAGAATGAGAGCTATTTAGGGTGTTTTAGTGAAGTTTTTGTGGCCTAAAAATACTATCTTAGGTACTTTTGTATTGAGAAGCCTATTGGAATTGATGCTTTAGTAGTAAAAGAGTCCATTTTTATGTGAGAACCACCTGTGAGCTTTTTAATGCATAATATTACTTAATTTTTCTATTTGTGACTTGTGCAGGTCATTATTGAAGGTAAAAATGGCTAAGTGTGAAAAATCCAACCTGTCATGCTAGAGCTTTGTTGTTGATAAAGGGTCAAGTTTGCTGGAGCAATTGTTGTACTTTTGATGAAACATCATTAAAGCTAGAGCATTTATCTGGGATCAATTACACAAGAAGCACGTGGGAGTTATTTCATGAATTGAGGTGGGCAATTTATGACATTTGTATCGATTTATACCAATGAGAGGCTGCCATTGTCCCTCAAATTTCCACCCAGCCCTAATTTCAAAGAAGGGGAGAGATATAAAGCCCTTGCTTGCCGTTTTTGGAGGAAGATCTTAGAGATTAGACAATTGAGGGAAAGGATTTTGAGAAGAAGAGAAGACCCATCTTTGGGAGGTGAACTACTTTAGGAAGGAAGGGAAATCTGCCATGAAGAAGCTGCCCAACACCTATTTCTTGTCCATTTCTCCTATTTTCTACAGTATTTCTTTATTTTTTAGCATTTTGATATTAAAGACTAGTATTAGAATGTTGTTTAAGGCTTTCCTTACTGATTTTTTGCTGTCCTTTCTTTTAATTATGAACTAATCACCCCTTGGGTGAGGGATTGGAGGATTTAATGTTGATTCTTGCTGAATGAAATAGTAGACGTGCACATTCTTCACTCCTATGCCCTGTGTTCTTAATGTTAGCTTGGATTTGTCTGGCCAACTTGTCTTAGCTGTGTTTATCTTAACTTTGGGAAGAGGAGGGGTAAAATGAATGCATGGAATAGGATTAGTTCTAATTAAGAGCAAGCTCTAAGGTAATTGGGACACTAGGGATTGTAACTCACCTAATGTTTGCAGTTAAGGGCTTAATTTCAGAGGTTAATAGGAGTTCATCACTGATTCTTGAGAATTCTGGAAAGAATTCGCGAGTTAGCTGCATTGAGTGTTGATGCATGATATATGATGTAGCATTTAGTTTGATGAAGCAAAATTCTACCCCTAATCTTGATCCCTTTCCACAGAATCTATTTAGTCCCATTTTATTTACTGTTTTCCTATTGTTCAAGCATTCCAACACCATTTTAATCTTGTCCCTTAGTTTCTTTTAAGTTCATTGCACCAATTAATGTTGATTGCTTGTTACCTAACTAAAATCAGCTTAATCATTGCAAAAATCCACTTAACTAGTCCCTGAGGAGAATGATATAAAAATACTTATCATTTGCTGCATTAGGTTGTGTATACTTGCACATTTAGGGTGTTTCCATTTTGAAATTGCATACACTCTGCTAAGCAACAAGTTTTTGGTGTCATTGCTGGGGACTGTTTGATTTTTATATTGTTTAAGTTGTTTTTAGTAATTTTGAGCTTAAGATAGAACTAACTAAAGCTGATTTTATTCATTTCATGTATAGAACGAACCTTTAGGAGAAGATTGATAGATCAAAGAGAAGCTATGGCAGATCCACAACTCCCTAGAGTTCCTTTAGCTCAACAATTACCTAACCCTGAGAATAGACAGCAGCCAAATCCTGAGATTAATAGACCAGCTGGACTGGTTAATCCGGCTATGGTTCCTGTTAATGCTATTGTTTTAGCAGATGAGAGAGAGAGCCATTAGAACATATGCTAATCCCTTAGTTGATGAGTTAAATCTAGGGATAATTAGACCTAAAATTCAAGCCTCTACTTTTGAGAGCTTAAACCAGTCATGTTTCAAATGCTTCAAACCATAGGACAGTTCCATGGATTACCATTTGAGGACCCTCATTTGCATTTGAAATCCTTCCTAAGGGTTAGTGACGCTTTTATCATGCAGGAGTGTCTAAGGATGCACTATGGTTGAGTTTGTTTATTTACTCCCTTAGAGATGCAGCCAAGACATGGTTGAATGCACTTCCTCCAGGGGCAGTAGATTCTTGGAACACTCTTGCTGAAAAATTATCCATTAAATACTTCCCACCTACTAGGAATGGTAGATTCAGAAATGAGATTGTGGCTTTTCAACAGTTTGATGATGAGACCTTGAGTGAGGCATGGGAGAGATTCAAGGAATTTCTTAGGAAATGCCTTCACCATGGACTCCGTCATTGTATTCAAATGGAGACATTCTACCATGGGTTAAATACAACAACTAAGCAAGTTGTGGATGCTTCAGCTAATGGGGTTGTTTTATCAAAGACCTATAATGAAGCCCATGAAATCCTTGAAAGGATATCATCAATTAATTGCCAGTGGGCTGATTCAAGAAGTAACCCAAGTAAGAAAAACAAAGGAGTTTTGGAGTTGGATGCCTTAACTTCTATAAATTTCCAAATCTCATCCATGGCCAACATGCTGAAGAATTTGACTGTGGGAAATGTGGCCCAAAATGCTCCTAATGTGCATAATGCAGCTGTTGTAAACCAGGTAAGTACAGACTCTTGTGTTTACTGTGGTGAGGGTCATACTTTTAAATTTTGCCCCAGCAATCTTGCTTCAGTCACTACATTGGAAACCAAAACCAACAAAGGAATAATCCCTACTCCAATACCTATAACCCAGGTTGGAGGAATCACCCAAACTTTTCTTAGGGAGGCCAAGGAAGTAATTCTCAAGCCCCTCAAGTACAACAAAAGGTGAATTACCCACCAGTTTTTGGGCATTAAGGTTACCAAGCCTTTGGAAATCAACAACCCATGTCTCAACAACAGCAAAAAGCTATGCCCCCTCAACATATTCCAAGTACATCTCTTGAGAACTTGATGAAGGAATATATGGCAAAAAATGATGTTGTTATTCAAAGTCAGCAAGCTTCATTGAGAAATTTGGAATTGCAAATGGGTCAACTAGCTAATGAGCTAAGAGCAAGACCTCAAGGTAAGCTTCCCTCTGATACTGAAAATCCAAAAAGAGAGGGGAAAAAGCAAGTGCAGGCCATAGAATTGAGAAGTGGGAAGCCATTAATTGATGAAGTAGAGGTTAGCAAGAGAAAACAGAAAGTCAAGAACACTGCTGTCCAAGTTGAGGAGGAGGAAAAGTAGAATGAGAATGAAAGAAATAAAGAGGAGGAAGTTGAGATACAACCTAAAGCTGAATTTTCTAAAGAAAAGCAGTGTGTAGCTACTCCCATTCCTGAGCTTAAACCACCTCCTCCTCCATTTCGTCAAAGGTTGAGAAAGAGAAAAGAAGAAGCTCACTTTGAGAAGTTCATGGATATCTTGAAAGAAATTCATATAAACATACCATTGGTGGATGCTTTGAGGCTAATGCCTAATTATATGAAGTCTCTGAAAGATGTCTTGACAGGAAGAGAAAGATTTGAGGAATTTAAGGTAGTCTCCTTAAATGAGGAGTGTAGTGCCATTTTGAGAAAGAAAATCCCAAACAAGGAGAAAGACCCTGGATCCTTCACCATACCTATTTCTATTGGAGGAAAGGAATTAGGACAAGCTTTGTGTGACTTAGAAGCTAGCATTAACCTTATGCCCTTGTCCATTTACAAGAAATTAGGCATAGGTGAAGCTAGACCCACAACTGTCACTCTCCAATTAGCTGATAGGTCCATAACTCACCCTGAAGGAAAGATGGAGGATATTCTAGTTTAGGTGGACAAGTTCATTTTTCCTGCTGATTTAATAATTTTAGATTATGAAGCAGACAAAGAAGTGCCTATAATCCTAGGGAGACCTTTCCCTAAGACAGAAAGAACAGTGGTGGATGTGTATGAGGGAACAATCACTTTGAAAATGAATGACCAGCAAGTGAAATTGAACATCTATGACACAATGAAGTATCCCACTGATTTGGAAGAATGTTATGTAATTCAGGTGCTGAAAGAAGTTATTAGAGGGAATGCTAACAAGGAATTGTTGCAGCATCATGTTCAATCTCTTGGAGGAATAACATTTGAGGATTTGAAAAATAGCAGTTTTGAAGGGGATGGTGAGAGTTTGGCTGGAATTTCCTGTATTGGGAGATTGTTTGAAACTCTAGAGTTAGGAAATAGGAAAACACCACCTATGCAGCCTTCCATTAAAGAACCTCCTACCCTTGAGTTGAAACCATTGCCAAATCACTTGAAATATGCCTATTTAGGTGAGGAAAAGACTCTTCCCATTATTATCTCAGCAAGCTTACTACATGAAAATGAGTTGATGTTACTGGAATTGTTAAAACAGTACAATAGGGCTATAGGATGGACTTTAGCTGATATCCAGGGTATAAGTCCTTCTTTTTGTATGCATAAAATTAATTTGGAAGAAGGAAATTTCAAATCTGTTGAGCAGCAAAGAAGACTTAATCCAGCTATGAAGGAGGTTGTGAAAAAGGAAACCATTAAATGGTTGGATGCTAGAATCATATACCCTATTTCAAATAGACATTGGGTAAGTCCTATCCAATGTGTGCCGAAAAAAGGTGGCATGACAGTGGTGGTAAATGAGGCCAATGATTTAGTTCCAACTAGGACAGTGACAGGTTGGAGGGTATGTATGGATTACAGGAGGCTGAACAAAGCCCACTTGTAAAGATCATTTCCCTCTACCCTTCATTGACCAAATGTTGGATAAACTAGCTTGTCAGGATTACTATTGCTTCTTAGATGGGTATTCTGGTTATAACCAGATCACCATAGCCCTACAGGATCAAGAAAATACCACTTTTACCTGCCCCTATGGAAGTTTTGCCTTTAGAAGAATCCCCTTTGGCCCTTGTAATGCCCCTGCCACTTTTCAGAGATGTATGATGGCTATATTCTCTGATATGGTGGAATCTATTATGGAAGTGTTCATGGATGACTTCTCGTCTTTGGGAATTCATTTGAAGCTTGTCTAGGCTATTTAGGAAGGTATTAAAGAGGTGTGCGGAAACAAATTTGGTCTTAAACTGGGAAAAATGCCACTTTATGGTGAGATAGGGCATAGTGCTAGGCCATAAGATTTCCAAAGAAGGGATTGAGGTTGATAGAGGTAAAATTGAGATCATTGAGAACTTACAACCACCTACCAATGTTAAGGGTGTGAGGAGTTTCGTAGGACATGCTGGTTTTTATAGGAGATTTATAAAGGACTTCTCTAAAATCTCAAAACCTTTGTGCTCATTGCTGGAGGTAAACAGACCATTTGAGTTCACTACTGACTACCTTAGAGCCTTTAATATTCTGAAAACAGCCTTAATTACTGCTCCTATCATGTCTTCTCCAATTTGGCAATTGCGATTTGAGCTGATGTGTGATGCAAGTGACTCTGCTATAGGTGCTTTGTTAGGACAAAGGCAAGGTAAGGTCATGCACCCAATCTATTATGCGAGCAAAACTCTCAATGAAGCACAACTAAACTACACCACAACAGAAAAATAGTTGTTGGCAGTCGTTTTTTCTTTTCAGAAGTTTAGATCTTATTTAGTAGGTTCTAAGGTGGTTGTCTACACAGACCATGTTGCTATTAAGTACCTACTAGCTAAGAAATATGCTAAGCCAAGATTAATTAGGTGGGTGTTGCTCTTACAAGAGTTTGATTTGGAAATTAAGGACAAGAAAGGTTCTGAAAATCTGGTAGCAGACCATCTGTCTAGAATTGAAAATTCAAAACTTTTGCTACAGCAATCTGATATCAGAGATGATTTTCCTGATGAATAACTTCTCATAGTGGCTAAAATTTAGGAAGTTGAGATCCCTTGGTTTGCTAATTTTGGAAATTACCTGGCCAGCAATGTTTTGCCCCCTGATTTTTCCAAACAACAGCTCAAGAGATTCTTACATGAAGCTAAATTTTATCTGTGGGATGAGCCATTATTGTATAGGCAATGTGCTGATGGGATTTTAAGAAGATGTGTGGCAAAAAGTGAAGTGTATTCTATTTTGGAACATTACCATTCTTCACCTTATGGAGGCCATTTTGGTGGCCAAAGAACAACAGCCAAAGTATTTCAATCAGGATTCTATTGACCTTCTATTTTCAAGGATGCCTATATCTTTAGCAAAGCTTGTGATAAATGTCAAAGGAAGGGAAACATTGAAAAAAGAGATGAAATGCCCCTCACTTATATATTAGAAGTTGAACTCTTTGATGTTTGGAGAATAGATTTCAAGGGACCATTCCCTCCTTCAAAAGGTAATTTGTACATTTTAGTGGCTGTGGATTATGTCTCAAAGTGGGTTGAGGCTCTTGCTTGTCCTTTAAATGATGCTAAGACAATAATGAAGTTTCTGCACAAGTTTATTTTCACTAGATTTGGAACTCCTAGAGTTCTAATTAGTGATGAGGGCTCTCACTTTGTGAATAGAGCAATGACTTCATTATTGACTAAGTATAATGTCAAACACAAGGTCTCCACTTCCTATCACCCACAAGCCAATGGCCAAGCTGAAATTTCAAATAGAGAAATTAAGGGTATTCTTGAGAAAGTAGTAAAGCCGAATACAAAAGACTGGTCCAGTGGGTTAGAAGACTCTCTATGGGCTTATAGAACAGCTTTTAAAACTCCCTTGGGCATGTCCCTATATAGGCTAGTGTTTGCTAAAGCGTGTCACTTGCCTTTGGAGTTAGAGCACAAGGCTTTTTGGGCTTTAAAGGAGTTGAACTTATACTTGCAGGCTGTTGAAAATTTAAGAATGTTGCAATTGAATGACCTTAATGAATTTATCATATTCTCTTATGAAAATGCTAAGTTGTATAAGGAAAAAACCAAGGCATGGCATTATAAGAGGATTTTTCCTAAAAAGTTTGAAGTTGGCCAAAAAGTGTTGTTATACAATTCAAGGCTGAAGTTATTCCCTAGTAAGTTAAGATCAACATGGTCTGGGACATTTTTGGTAACTGATGTATCTCCTTATGGTGCCATTATTGTAAAGGATGAAAAAGAAGGGAGAGAATTTAAAGTCAATGGCCAAAGGCTCAAGCACTATTGGGGAAAAGATTTTCAAAGAGAAATAGCCTCGAAGAGGCTATTATCTAACTCAATTTGGGACAAAGAAAAAAAATGGGAGTTGGATTAACTGGTTTTCAAATCTTTTTACTCCCCACATGTAGTTATTTAATTTAGAACTAGTTTAGTCATATTTTAATCCTTGTTTGTTTTTAGTTTTTCCTTTCTTTTGTAGGAAAGGAGTGGGGTGGCAGACAGCATTGATGAAACAGCTGACATGCAGAGTTTTTGTCTTCAATTTTACCATTTTTGGAAAAGATAGTTGCACAGCTTGAGATATGTTTTTCTTCTAGGCTGCAGCAGTCTATATTCATGTAAGACAGCTCTGAAAGGACAAAGGTGTAGCTGCAGCATAACTGGAGCTAATTTCAAGTATTGTTAGGAAGCATAAAAGGGAGATATGACATAAATGAATCTTTGAGCAACTTAAATTTGAATTGATGGCTTGATTCGAAACAAATTTCTTTAAATTGGAAGTCTTGGAAGGGTAGCTTTCATCTCAACTCTAGAGCAACAAGTGCATAGCTCGAAAAAAAAATGTATTAGTGAGGAAATGGCTCATTCCAAAATTCGAGGAAAGAAAGCAAAGGAGGTTGAACATGTTGAAGTTGAGGAAGAGGAGCAGGGATTTGTTGAAACTACTGTTGTTTCAAGATCTTCTCATTCAAAATCCATATCTAAATCTTCAAGATCTTAAAAATCCAAAGGAAAGAAGAAAGTGATTAAAGAAGAAGCTCTTGAGAAGGTTGCTACGAGCATGAAGAACCATTGGATGCTTCTTCTCCTAGCAGCAGAATATCAGGGAGAAGAGATAAGGAACCATATCAAGCTCAAAGAGGTTCCCCCTTGGAAAGATTCATTAATGAGGAAGCTAGGCTCAGGTTTGAAAAGCTAAAAACTAAGGAGCTTTTCCCTGAGAAAGGCTTTGCTTCTCCAGAGCCAATATCATCAACCATGGATGGGAAAATTTTTTTTAGTAATCAGAGCCAACCATAGTGCCCATTGTCCAAGAGTTGTATGTCAATTTGGAGGAAAATTCTGCCTTTCAAGTGAGAGTTCGAGGTAAGGTGGTGGATTGGTCACTTACGGCTATTAATGAACTGTTGAACCTTTTAGACATCCCTCATGTTGTTTTTAATGAAATGGAAGTAGCAACACCCGAGTCCCACCTCAACACTGCTGTGAAAGTTGTAGGAGTCAAGGGTGCTCAATGGAGGGTATCCCACACAGGTGCAAGAAGTCTTGAAGCAGCCTATCTAAATGATGAAGCTAATGTATGGCTATCTTTTGTGAAAAAACGTTTGATTCCTACTACTCATGATAGCATTGTCTCCAAAAACCGAATTCTCTTGACTTTTGCCATTTTAAAAGTGTTAAGCAGTGATGTGGGTCGAATAGTAGCTCGTGAGATTCAAGATCGTGCTAAGAAGAAAGTAGGAAAGTTGTTCTTCCCCAACACCATTACCATGTTGTGTTTAAGAGTTGGGGTCCATTTTCAACCATCTGAGGATATCTTAAGTGATCAAGGACATTTTGATCTAGCAAGCATTAATTGGCTGAGTAGAGAGGAGAACAAAGGTAAGGGAGGTCTAGTTGTGGGGGTGAATATGATGCTTAAACAGCAAGCTCATCACTTGCAAAGGTGGGAATATACTGAAAAGCAGCAACAAACTTACTGGAATGATGCAAAATCCAGAGACAGCTCCATAAAGAGAGCCATGCTAGCGAAATTTTCCAAGTCTTATCCTCCTTTCACTGCCTTTCCTAATGGTATCTTGAATGCTTGGAACACTCCTTCACCCAATGAAGAATAGGAAGATGAAGAGGAAGAGCATATTCCTGGAGATGAAGACTAAAGAAAAGGGAAGTTGTGTTTTAAGTTGTTGTTGTTCTTTCATGTTGTTATGTCTGTCCTACTTCTTTTAATTGCTTTTGATTATGTTCGTTGTTGTTGTGAGTTCTTGGTTAGGGTGGTTTAATACCTTTTGTATCTTGTTCTCTTTTTCATGGATGAGTTGTGTGCTTCAATTCGAAAAAAAAAATCTGCCAATAAATTAATGTTGTAAGCTCACTAGATATGAATGAAAAGCTAGTGCATGTTCTGGAGTTTACTTCTGCTTCCAATTCTGCCAAGCTCAGTGATCTTGCACTTATTCCTTTGAATTTTTTTTTACCATGAATGTAGCTAGCCTAAATGCTCCTTGTTGTTAGCTGTTAAATCTTAAGAGTTTGCTCCAATTAGCTTGAAATTGAGAGTGGGGATGCTTGATGTTGCTAGCTAGTGTTTGTTTAAGATAAATTTAGGGGACATCCTAGCCTCTTTCTTTCACTCATTGAGGACAATGAGCAAGATAAGTTTGGGGGGGAGTAAGGTTGTCCTTTCTGAGTTTTTCTTTCAGTGTGTGTGTCAAAGAGTACTACCTCTAAGATCAATAATTTCTCTTTAAGCATTCAAGGCCTTTTAAAGAAAAAAAAGGAAAAAAAGAAAAGAAAAGAAAGAAAAGTTAGTGAAAGAGTTATTCCTCTGTTAGAAGCTAACCATTAAGACGGGGTTAAACATGAAACCCATGTTTATCCTTGAGCAGAAAGGTGGCTTGAGACATGAATATGCCTTTACAGCCCAACTTTGTAACAAAGCTTGTTGTTAGGCAACTTTCATAAGAAATGTTGGTGTCCAAATCGAAGGCTTTATATACAAAAAGGGTTCTCTCTAAGAAAAAAAAAACATAAAAGTTTTTACTTTATTTAGCTATTATAACCTCTTTGATGCTTAGATGAGTTACACCACAAATGTGGCCATTTTAAGAACTAAGGAGCTTAGCAGAAGGTTAAGGGAACTTGTTTGGTTAACAAAGTGATTGATTCTTAGGGGAAGGTGCCTTGAAGAAGTGTCTGTTTCCTTTGTGAAATTAAAATAAGCTGGAAGCTGTAAGCTAGCTCTCCTTTTTATGAGCTAAAGGAATGCAAAGTGAACTCAATGAAGGAAGAAGGTAGTGGTTTAGCTGTGGGGCTGTGTAAAGGCTAAGGTTATGTCTTTGGAGTAAAAAAATTTAGGTAAATCCTTAGGATGCTGAGCTTGAATGAGAATTTGAGAAATCAAACTGCTATAACAATATCTATGCTGTGATTCGAGTGTTGGAAAATTTACTTGATTGTTTGGTAGCTGGACTTTGTGTTGAAAATTTTCTGAAATGAAGCATTACTCAGGGACGAGTAATGGTCTAAGTTTGGGGGCTTGATAGCTCTTAGAATGAGAGCTATTTAGGGTGTTTTAGTGAAGTTTTTGTGGCTTAAAAATACTATCTTAGGTATTTTTGTATTGAGAAGCCTATTGGAGTTTATCCTTTAGTAGTAAAAGAGTCCCTTTTATGTGAGAAGCACCTATGAGATTTTTAATGCAAAATATTACTTAATTTTGCTATTTGTGACTTGTGCAGGCCATTATTGAAGGTAAAAATGGCTAAGTGTGAAAAATCCAACTTGTTATGCTAGAGCTTTGTTGTTGATAAAGGGTCAAGCTTGCTGGAGCAATTGTTGTGCTTTTGATGAAGCATCATTAAAGCTAGAGCATTTATCTGGGATCAGTTACACAAGAAGCACGTGGGAGTTATTTCATGAATTGAGGTGGGCAATTTATGACATTTGTATCGATTTAAATCAATGAAAGGCTGCCATTGGTCCTCAAATGTCCACTCAGCCCTAATTTCAAAGAAGGGAATAGATATAAAGCCCTTGCTTGCCGTTTTTGGAAGAAGATCTTGGAGATTAGACGATTGTGGGAGAGGATTTCGAGATGAAGATAATAGCCATTTTTGGGAGGTGAACTACTTCTAGAAGGAAGGAAAATCTGCCATAAAGAAGCTGCCCAACACCCCTTTTTGTCCATTTCTCCTAGTTTCTACAGTATTTCTTTATTTTTCAGCATTTTGATATTAAAGACTAGTTTTAGAATGTTGTTTAAGGCTTTCCTTACTGTTTTGTTGCTGTCCTTTCTTTTAATTATGAACTAATCACCCCTTGGGTAAGGGATTGGAGGATTTAATGTTGATTCTTGCTGAATGAAATAGTAGACTTGCACATTCTTCACTCCTATACCTTGTGTGCTTAATGTTAGCTTGGATTTGTCTGGCCAACTTGTCTTAGCTGTGTTTATCTTAACTTTGGGAAAAGGAGGGGTAAACCAAATGCATGACATAGCATTAGTTTTGATTAAGAGCATGCTCTAAGGTAATTGAAGACACTAGGGATAGTAACTCACCTAATTTTGCAGTTAAGGGCTTAATTTCAGAGGTTAATGGGAGTTAATCACTGATTCTTGAGAATTCTTGAAAGAATTCGCGAGTTAGCTGCATTGAGTGTTGATGCATGATATATGCTATAACATTTAGTTTGATGAAGTAAAATTCTACCCCTAGTCTTGATCCCTTTCCACAGAATCTATTTAGTCCCATTTTATTTACTGTTTTCCTATTGTTCAAGCATTCCAGCACCATTTTAATCTTGTCCCTTAGTTTCTTTTAAGTTCATTGCACCAATTGATGTTGATTGCTTGTTACCTAACTAAAACCAGCTTAAGCATTGCAAAAATCCACTTAACTAGTCCCTGAGGAGAATGATATAAAAATACTTATCACTTGCTGCATTAGTTTGTGTATACTTGCACATTTAGGGTGTTTTCATTCTGAAATTGCATACACTCTGCTAAGCAACAAGTTTTTGGCGTCGTTGCAGGGGACTGTTTGATTTTTATATTGTTTAAATTGTTTTTAGTAATTTTGAGCTTAAGATAGAACTAACTAAAGCTAGAACTAACTAAAGCTGATTTTATTTATTTCAGGTATATTGGTTGTGTATGAATGAACATTCTAGGTTAGAGTTTATATTAGATCCAGAAATAGAACGAACCTTTAGGAGAAGATTGAGAGATCAAAGAGAAGCTATGGCAGATCCACAACTCCCTAGAGATCCTTTAGCTCAACAATTACCTAACCCTGAGAATAGACAGCAGTCGAATCCTAAGATTAATAGACCAGCTAGATTGGTTAATCTAGCTATGGTTCCTGCTAATGCTATTGTTTTAGCAGATGAGAGAGCGAGCCATTAGAACATATGCTAATCCCTTAGTTGATGAGTTAAATCTAGGGATAATTAGACCTAAAATTGAAGCCCCTACTTTTGAGCTTAAACGAGTCACGTTTCAAATG
Organism: Trichosanthes truncata; assembly: GCA_033996785.1. Lineage (NCBI taxonomy): Eukaryota > Viridiplantae > Streptophyta > Magnoliopsida > Cucurbitales > Cucurbitaceae > Trichosanthes > Trichosanthes truncata. The sequence continues at coordinate 13,094,644 of MU867261.1, read as the reverse complement.
CTTCAATAGTTTCGTAAAATAAAGAAGTTATCAACAATACAAAATAAAGTATTCATTGAATGTAATTTTCAATAAGATAAGTGAGTTCATAAAATACAAAATTCACTAAGTGTTCAAGAGTATAGTATCATAGAGTTGAGCTGCCATCTTGTATCTTTTTGCATGTGTAAAAATATCATTTCATTCACCTACATAAATATATAAAAAAAATATATAACTATATGATTATGTGAATACCAATAGTGAAGTAAATAAATAGATTCTTTATTAAATATAAATAAATACGCCTAGAAACAAAATACAAATAGTAACTTTGTCAGATGGCCATACAACTGTACTATCCATAACTTCTTCAATACATGTCATTTCTTGTGGGCCTCCACAAATATGCATTGGGTTTCTTTGATACATCAACCCAGACTCTAACTGCATGTTGTCCAAATTTTCAACCAAATTTCACCTATTCTATAAGCAAAAGATCACAACAAAGTCAACTCTACTAAACTTTTCCACTCCACTCCCCCTCCAACACAACAGAATCCTTGAAGTCATTTTTAACCGAATTTCACCTATCCTACTAAGAAAAGATCATAACAAATTCTATTAGCAAAATATAACAATGAAGACAACATTCCTAAGCTTTTTTACCCCCTCCCCCCAACATAGCAAAATCCTTAATGTCATTTTCAACCAAATTTTATCTATCTTATAAGAAAAAAAGTCACAACGATAACTCTCCTAAGCATTTTCCACTCATCTCTCCTCGAAACAAAGAAAAATCTATGAAGTCATTTTCAACTAAATTTCACCTATTCTATAAGCAAAATAGCACAACAAAATCAACTCTTCTAAACTTTTTCACCCTCCCCCTCCAACATAGAAAAATTCTTGAGGTCAAAAAGCTAACTCTACTTCACTATTTGTAGCATTTCCTCAAAGCAATAAACTATAAGTTTTACTAGTTTCTCGGCAACTTGTGCATTCACTGATTGTGCATTCACTAGTTATGCAGCTGCCTTTTTTATTGCCTTTGTCCCCAACATCATCCTTGTGATTGAAGTTGAATCTGAACAACTTTCTTTCTACGAAATGAAATAAAGAAAATGAACTCACATATAATCATGAAAGTAAATTTAAACTTTAGAAATAATGATCTTTACTATCTCTTCAACCAAGCGAGCATGCCCTTTTCTACTACATATATGTGAGAGTTGTTTCTTCTTCATTGCTCTATATTTTTCACTTTTTACCTACTCAAACAAAGATACTTCTAATATTTATATCAAAGTAATATTATGAAACTGTAAAGTTACACTGAAGTAGAGGTTTTCATACCACAAAGTTTGCGCTAGTCTTTTCATTGACAAATTCCATCCAATCATCTATAGATTGAAAATTATTTGGGACAAGTTTCAAAAGTGCATCCTTTGTTAGGCCTTGCGAATTTGGTGTAACAACCCGTATTTTCCAATATAGTCATTCTAACAATAACGCGGAAACATAACATTTAGAAACTTAAATAATTCAGCAAAAGCAATTTCTTACAAAAAAAATTCTAAGATAAACTATCGAATACTTAACAACTTTCTAAGTCTTATGCTAGAACGCTAAACTTCACTTCTTTCGGTACTATCACTTTATCCTTTGTCTGAAAACATGTTGGAAAAACAAAAATATGTACAAAAATACTCAATAAGCAACTTCCACATGATGTTTAAAAATTCGTTTTCTTCAAAACAAAATATAGAAATTCAATTTAAGAAATCTTTTTCAGAATTGAATCAAAAGTCAAATATTCATTCGGTCATTTTCTTTCAAAACAATCATAAAGAAAAATACAAATATCCTTGCAAAATATTTAATACAACTATCAAAACTTTCATATAAACGGTGCTTTAAAAAAATTAAAATCTTTCAATCAAACGAACTTTCAAAACTAAACCTTTCAATTGAACAAAATTTTAATTTAACCAAAACTTTAAAATGTCAAAATTGTTAATTCAAACAGTACTTTCAATCAATTAATACTTTTGGTTCAAACAGTACTTTCAATCAATCAATACTTTCAAATATCATAGTGGGAAGATGCATTATTTGGGTAGCCTTCAAAACGTACATGATTGTTACCCGTCAGTAACACTAATCAATCAATCAGAATATTCAATCAGAATATTCAATCAGAGTTGTCGATAAAAATCGACCAGAACATTCAATATAGTTACTTAAGTGTGAGGCAATGTGAGTGAAACACACACATGAATCTTCATTCCGAATGAATGCCAAATCACAAACTGTGTCTTCCCACAAATAAGCTTCAATCAGTCAAAGCTTTCAATCAGAGATGTCGATAGAATCGACTAGAACAATCAATATAATTATTAAGTGTGAGACCACATGAGTAAATAACACACACATGAATCTTCATTCCAAAGGAATGCCAAACCACAAATGTACCTTCTCACAAATGTGTTTTCTGATAAATAAGTCAGAATAATTCTATCAATTTCAGTTTAGGCTACTACCACAAATAAGCACAACATTCCCAAAAATAAAAATTGGCATATCCGGATAGCCCTATTAAACCAATCAAATACTTTTCAAAACATTCGAACGGTAAACATATACTTTTACTTAGCAAAACAATTCAAAACATATAAAATAATTTCAATCAATTTTAAATCATATAAAAAACATGCTTTTAGATATTCTGTCAAATAATAACAATAATCAAAATGGAATTATTCTAACTTTCTATTTTGGAAGGGATGTGGAAACAACTTACCTCGATCGATAATCCTACTATTCTCAATCTCAGTCTCAATTCCAAGTCTAATTCCACTTTCTTGAACAATCATCAACTTTTCCTAAAAGCCCAAACTTCCAATACTTTACTGACCAGAAACCAAAATTTTATCTTAAAGGTCTAAAAACTTATCTTAAACATAAACAATCTTATATACCCAATTTTTCTCATTCAAAACAAATTTCTACATAAAAAGTTATGAAAAATAGGATTCTTGGACTAGAAAATAAGCATTGAAAAGCTAGGTTAAAAATACTTTAAAACCCAATTAAAACGTATTAAAATCGGTAAAACCAATGCTTTTCAATACATAATAAAATAGGAAACAATTTTCAATTCTACAACTTTTAAAACTTTCAAAACTATCATAAATTATAGACAAATAATTGAGAAAATTTTATGTTTCATAAAACAAAACTCTTCAAGATTTTAACATTTAAAGAATCAAGATTGACCACTTTAACACCAAAAATCAGATCTAAAAAAGGTCATAAAACTGTTGTAAAAACATTAAAAACATACATTTTTCATGTAGAAATCAATGCTATAAATCACACTTTAAAGAAACAAATCGTTTGGCAAACTTTTTGTGCAAAAAGAGCCCAAAAACAATTAAAATAGTCCCAAACTTGAAGAAATTTAAAGCTAACAAATTCTAAAAAAATTTCCATTATCAAACCTTGATGAAAAACCTTGATGAAAATTAAGCAAACCGAAAACCTAAAAACTTTTTAGGGCAAAAGATTTCAAGAATCATTTCATTCTAAACAATCAAGAATGAAAACAAAACTCAAAATTTTCCAAGAAAGATTCAATCAAGAAAGAGAGAAAAAAAACTTCAAAATAGAAGGGAAGAAAACTTACTGCTTTTTCTTTAGAGATGAAACTGCAGAGCATCTTCTTCTTTTCTCTCTTTTTTTTTTGTCAAAACGTTTAGTCAAAAACTTATGGGCTTAAAAGATCTTTTAAAAAGAACCCTAATTAAAACCCTTAAAAGATTATTTTCTTTTTTTTTCAAACACACACACACATATATATATATAACAAAGATTTATCTCCTAATTTAAAAATAAGATAACATGCTAATTCAAAAATGTTTTAGAAATTAATCTAACAAATAAAAAAAAAAATTCGGTTGTTACATTTGGCTTACCATACGAGATTTTCTAGCCCACCATAATCTACCCATCTTTTGGAAAAAGTACTGTTTTTGTAAATCGTCAATTACATTGTACCTCGACTAAAGTATCAAATGGTTAGAAATAAATCATAATGAAACATTTAGGAAAAAAGATACATATCTTCAATTAAAACTATATAAATGAAATAAAGTAACTTCATACCTAGATAGACTTCCATAACACTATTTTCAACCTTATAGGTAGTTTTCTCGAATCCTCTAAATTATACAGTTGCCTCCCAAATGGGTTATCCACATTCTTTAAAAAGTAGGTCTACTATAGATTGTTTATTAACGACAACTATCTTTATCTTGGTAGGGTCCCTTGTTCACTTTGGCAAAGTTGTTGTTTCAAGCGGGCCTTCGTTTTCAAATCCATTTTCAATAGAAGTTACTACTTGCCTATGAAGTACTACTCAGTTGTTTCTCATCAAATTCGACTTTTTCTTTACCCTTATTAACTACTAATGCTTATCCTATTATAGGTTCCATAACATTTCCCTTCCTATGAATTTCTTCCGTGCATCACAAATTTCTAAAAAATTTATAGTCCTATCACCTAATGAATTAGACATTGTTCATGTCTTCATCGTTTTAGATAAATAAGTTAACAACTGAATAGCATTCACCTTGTCAGTAAAAATAATCTTAACTAAAACTAGTTGATTGATTAAATTAGTGACTTCATTAATATGAGAATTCACATAAATATTTGCAAATTAATATAAGAATTCACATAAATATTTTTAGCCATTTCCATGATAAAAAAACTTTCTAACGAGATAAACCCTATTATTTGTTAAGGGTTTTTCACACCTATTTATCAGTGCTTCCATCAAACCTATTACAGTTGTCTCACTTGCTATGAGACTGACCATGTTCATTAACAAACACAATCTTATAATTGTAATGCCCTACGTTTTTAGGAAAAGAATATGGGGATTAGTTTGGATTAATAGGAATTATTGTTTGAAATCTAATTTGAGAGTAAATTAGATTTAAGTAGATTTAGTTAAGGTGAATAAATTTTTAAATTTTGAATGAAGAATTTTTAATTAAGTCAAATTTAATCTTTGGTTTTTAATTTAAATTTGATAAGCTCAATTTTGTCTATCAAAGTTTCTCCCAAGTTTGTAACCAAATATTTTTAAACCTTAATTAGAGTGTTCAAAATTTGAGAAAAAATAAGGAAGAAAAGACAGAGAAAAGGAAAAGGAGTTTTAATATTAATAATAAACCCTAAGATGACATTTTTGTCTTCTTCCTTTCCCCCCCACCCCCCTGATGATCTCAGCTAGCTTCCCTTCCCTCTGAAAATTTTCCTATCCACTAGCTGCCATCTCCTCCATCTACGACAATCTTCCTCCAGCACCTATAGTTTTCGGCGCAACTATGGGCCTCCAGTCAGTGACCCACTATGACTCGACGTAGTATCAGCCACCGACCATGCGTGACAGCCGGCGATCTTGGTGCAGCACCTCTTGCAGTGTAAGGCGAACCACGAACCGACCGTAGCAGCACGACTTCAACTCCGACGAACTGTATTGGAGTTTCCCTCTTTCTCCACGACATCACGATTTGTGATGACAACTTCCTCCACCATTCCGACAACTACAACTAACCATGGCTCTCGACAGCAATGTTTGGATGATTCTGGTCATGTCAAGGCACGACAATGAAAACCCGCATGCTAAATTGCATCTTTCCACACGAATAGTCAACAGTGCTTCACGAATCACCAGATCTACTTTTGACGTTGTGGATATGTACCAAGTTAACTCGATTCAGCCACCATGAGATTCAGGTGCCAGTACACCTACATTAATCACCATCTAAGGACCTCAAATTGCTTTAGCTTCTTGACCCACACTCTGAACGACACTGAATCGAAGTACCCATAGCTCATAGAATTCAAATCTACGAGTTCGAACTCTTTCAAATACGAATGAGAGGACCAACATAGTCCTATATTTTTATGCCTAAATCATGTTAGTTTAGAGATTTTTAATATAATTAATTGATCATTTTGTAGGGATTTGAGCATAAGGCATGTACGGGAGGTTCTATGTCGAATCACAGTTTCAACACATCAAATCGGAGGTCATTCGGACACCCGAGTAAAGAGTTAGAGCAAAAATGACTAGTGTTGCGTGCTAGGTAACGTCTAAACGTTGTCCAAAGCGTCTAGACGCTACCGACAGCCTCCTGAAGCCTCCCTCGACGCTGCGGAGAGCCCCTGTGACGCTTGGAGCATCTAGACGCTCTGTCGATTCCTATAAATAGATTTCGTCCTCTAGGTTATTTGTCTCCGATTTTCAGCCGTCATGAGACCATTTTAAGCTTTATCCTCTCTGTTTTTCATAGTTTTAGGCTTGTTTAGGTATTTTAGATCAATTCTCAATGTTGAAAAATGTTGGTGCTATGGATGGCTAGACTTTTGATGTCTTTCGGGGTTGTAAATACGGTATTATGCATTTTATTGTGAGATTTGATTGTTAATTTTATTTTCCAGCATTGTTTTATGGCTTGCAATTTCTTGTACTTATTCCTAGTTATTTCTACCTTGATTGACCTGATCAATTAATTTAGAGATTTCTTAGTTATGCTAAAGTACTCGTAGGTGTCCTCGGTCTCTAACTTAATTTGAGTAGTAAATAGGTCGGTTGCCCTGTCGGTTAAATTAAGTAGAATTGCTTAATTACGAGTACATGGTAGGGCTTAGAATTGTTAGTGTGGGCTTAGTTAATTTAGATTGATCAGTCTTAATTGATAAACTCGTTTCGGCTTATCCCTTGGATGTAATGCGTTTAGTTAATTCTTTTGGCATTGGTTGTGCTAAATTAAATTATTAAATTAGAACCAATTAGGCATTTATAAATTGGTTTAATTAGGGGAGGCTCCTACAGTGTCCCGAGGAGTTCGGTTGGTCTTAAAACACTGGAAAATTACCTGTTAGGTTAGTTTCAATGATAAATGAATTGCATAATTACCTGTTTACCCCTAATTCAGTACGCGAGGTGAGATCTTTATTTTTACCACTATTTATTTAGTCATTCTATCTCTATTTTATGCTTAACTCCCCCCCTCAGTCCTTGTCATTAAGAAAATCAATTAATTGAAATCAATTTATTTGGTTCCCTGTGGTTCGACCTAGTCCACTATTAATTACTACAAGTAGTTAATTTTAGATTGATATTATAAATTTTATTTGCTTGAACCTTCGACAAGCTTCTTCAACAAATTAGCAAGTACTAAGTTTTTTATTTCTAATTGATCATACTGAGTTTTAGAAATGACATTGGGTTGATTCAAGAGCTTTTATTGGACAAATGGGTTTGTTTTGTTTGGATTACTAATCAGATAAGTGACTCTGTTATCAGAATGCCTCAAACTAGGTTGGGACTATTCTGTGATGGCTGTATTGATTTGTGATATATGAAAATATTAAATTGATTGTTACGTATGTTTTCATGTTGCATTCATATAGAAAGCATGTATTATTAATGGGACCTCGTGCATGTGTGAGTGATCACAAACAAGTTTTTCATGATTATATTTCAAGGATATTTCAAGAAAGATGTGCCAATCATTCTCCCTTTCATGCTAATTTCACGAGGAGCATTGTGGGGAGGTCTTGCACCACAGATGACTCGTCAATTATCCTCTATTGAGGCTTGACCTCATTTAAACCCACTTAGCTCCACCACAAGTTTACATATCATGTACATGTTTTGCATGAGGCGTTATGTCAGATGAGACCTTACACCACTAAGTGATCGCTAGCTATCATTTGATGGAGTTTGGTCTCATAGCATGAACCCGCGTATGCACCACCACGAGTTCGTACAATTTTAGGGAGGAGTTAATTGTCCATACCAGTTAAAGAGAAAAGTTTTAAAAATTATAGGTCCCACATGATTAAGTTTTAAGATTCATGATTTTCATGTGTTTGCATGACCGACCCCAGTAGTGGGGTTACTTTTACTCGGTATTTTTTCAATACTCAACATTTACTAAAAAAAATTCTAAGTAATGCCAGAGACATGCAGGGTGAGTGACAAGATTATTTGCTAGTTGTGCCATTGGGTCAAAGTCAACATAGCTTCTGCATTCATGTTACTCACGTTTTTAAGATTTTATTTTAGAAGTTATGTTACAAATTATTTCTAGTTGTTAATCAATTTACTCCATCTAATGTTTTTCAATGTTTTCTTTGTGATCCCAAGTAAAGATTATAATTGTTTTAAAGAAAATCATTTCTATTATATCTTTTCTCGCATATTTTCAATTGCAATAGCATGCATGTAGTAACGACTTTAGTTAGTCTAAGTCCAAAAAGTCGGGTCGTTCCAATAATAGTCATTGCTTGTTCATCCACTAATTCCCAATTTTCATCTTTCATCCATTTTATCGTTTCTTTAAGGCTTTGCGAACTTTTCTGCTGGTTAAACAATCCTTAACCTAGAACAAAGAGATATTAGAATTCATCAAATTCTAAACAATTTAGTTAAAAGTATAGGAATTACGTTTGTTTATTGCAATGGTTCTATAAATTAAATTATTGTCTTTCTAAATTGTCAAACTTTATACAGGCTTTTTAGGCATTAGCTAGTATGTCCAGAATATTACTAATAATTTTGTCGTAGGTTCTTTTAGAAAAGATAATAGCTCTAAGTTGACATCCTATGATATAAACGATAACAACTCTGAACCATCATCAATGAACCTAAACAATATCGATTCCTAACTGCCATCGATCATAAACCATCATAGTACATTTATGACTACTGTCATTTTGATGTCAGTTGTTAATCGACATCATTCAATAATCATCATCGTAGTATACAATGAATACCTAAAATGATGGCAGTTATGAGGATTTTTTAGAGAAATAGGGTTCTTTTGTAAACTTATTACAGAAAACGTGAGAAGACCGAAACTTTTTACAAAAAACGAGTAGTTTTTTTTCTTTGTATTGGAATGCGTCTATACAAGAGACGCATTCCAAGGGATTTTGGTCAACACTGTCCTTGCTGGCACGATCTGTTCACACGCTGGAACCGAGCGCTGACATTTGGGTCAGAATGCGTCTCTAGTAGAGACGCATTCCCATCGGTAATCAACAAGCTCCCGCTAACACGCCGCCTGATGTGACATGTCACATCTCGATCAGAATTTCGGTTAGAGACACATTCTCCTCGAAACCGCGCAGAATCTCAGTCAGCCATGATGTGATTTTTATGATGTGATTTTTATGATCGTAATTAATGCTAATTAATTATGCATTAATGATAATAGGTGTCTGGTTGGAGCATTAAAACGGGCTTTTTAATGCATACACTCATTCTGAAATTTCTCACCATTCTCCTTCTCTCTCTTTCATTCATACATCCGAAGAAAGCACCGATTTTTCATCCCTCCCTCCCTCCATCCGAATCCTCTTCTCTTCTCTCCTCCCTCCATCCATCCAACTTTCTTTCTTCTCCATTTGCAGTCCGTCCAAGCTCCATTTCCTTTCCTTTTCTTCTCATTTTGTCTTTGATTTTTGCATTTCTATTTTATTGAAAAGGGTAATTTAATCTTTCATGTTTATTTTTTTTGTTAGCTTAAGTTTTATCTCAAGTTTCTAATTTTTTTATTTTTATTATGATACAGGATTGTTCTTAGTTTCTACGGGAGAAAAATTCGTGGAAAGCAAATTTAGAAAAGAAGTATATTCTCCTCGGTAAAGCGTATATCATTTTTTTTTATAAAAATGTATATAAAAAATTGAAAAACTATGTGTACGAAAAATGTAGAAAATGCATGATAAAATGTATGTGGAAATGAAATTAAATTGTTGTGGTTTCTCTATTATGACTAGATGTTGGTAGATTTATAGAACGATTAGACCTAAGGTGGTTTTTGATAACTTTTAATTTGTTCTATTCTTCGCATTTGATATTTTTGTGTTCTTGCTTCTAAGTGTTTATTTTAAAATTAAAAGAAAAATAAATTATTGTAGAGATGTAGAAACATCATAATATCTTAAAAATGACTTAGTTAAATTTAATTATTAGTAAACAAAATTCAACCAACATTGTGAGAAGGTTTATTTTTTTGAAAAAAATTATATGGGTTTCTTAATTTTTGAATATAAAAATAAATGAAACTAAAAATAAAATTGGCAAAAAAAAAAGAGACATAAATACAATCATTACATGTAATATAATTTTCTATTTAAAAATTTTACTTTTAGAAAAATATTCTTCTTAGTTATATTTTTGTTTTAAATTAAATTGAACTAGGAGTAAAAATAATAATTAATAAATAATATATAATAAAAACTAATTATTATATAGAGTTATTATTTTATGCAATATAATATTTAATTTAGTAGATTTAGCTTGGAATAAGTTATTATTATCCATATTCGAACTTTTTAGAGAAGTAGAGGTATTTTCTAAACTTGTTACAAACAATGAGTACAAAATGAAAAAAGAATTTGGCAAGAGACGCATTCTACTATTTTGATCAAAAAAGAACTTTACACGATTCGGTCAGAAAAAAAAATATTGAGTGACTTCGATATTTTAATGGCCATGTTGAGTAAGGATAGGATTAACGGTTTTTGAAGGCAAAATGTAATACCATTTTCTATCTTTAAGCATTTGATATTAAAGAGACTATGACAATTACGAGAGTACCTATTGGTTTTGAAAAAAATAGATGTTGAAAATAATGAAAATTAACTCAAAGATAACCTTAGGAAATTTAAAACGAAGCTTTTGATAGAATATGAAAAGTTTTAGATTCATTTTATAAAAATTTAAAGATAACCTTAGGGACTTTAATACGGAGTTTTTGAATTTCAAAAAGTGGTAAAACTCGTTACTTTTCCTACAAATTATAATTGATTGAAATTATATTCGGTTAATGAAAATTTAAATGAAAGGAATGTAAAAAAGTGAAATATGAAACAAGTGGTGCATTTATTAATATTATTATTGTTGTTGTGATTATTGGTACGTAGGATTTAATATATTATAAACATAGTTATATGTCTTTATTAATTTGTGACACTAAATAGTGCTTGTTACTTATATTTTATTATTTTGTGATAAATTATGCAATAATGCCTCTTTTTAGTACATCTTTGTATTTGTATTCTTTCTTAAACATATGAGAAACCAATAGAATATTAAACTATTAACCCTAAATTGTAATACCCTAAAATCCTAAGCCCTGCACCATAAGCTCACAACCCTACCCCCTTAAAAAAATAACCCTAAACCCTAAAAATAATAACCCTAAATCCTAAAAACCCTAAACCCTAAATCTTACGAATCCATAAACCCCAAATCTTACAACCCAAAACCCTAAAAATCTTAAACCCTAAAAATAACCCCAAGAATAATAACCCTAAAACCCTAGACCGTAACCTTAAACCCTAGAAATAATAAACCTAAAATCCTAAACTCTATCCCTAAAACCTTAAGAATAATAACCACTAAATCCTAAACCCTAAAAATAACCCCAAGAATATTAACCCTAAAAATCTAGACCCTGACCCTAAAAATAATAACCTAAAAATAATAACCCTAAAATCCTAAACCCTAAACCCTAAAACCTTAAGAATAATAACCATAAAACCCAAAACCCTAAACCTTAAAAATAACCCCAAGAATAATAACCCTAAAAATCTAGACCCTATACCTAAAAATAATAACCTACAACATTACAAAAACCTTAAGAATAATAACCCTAAAACCTTAAGAATAGTAACCATAAAACTCTAAAACCTAAAACATTACAAAAACCCTAAACCCTAAAAATAACCCCAAGAATAATAACCCTAAAACCATAGACCCCAACCATAAACCCAAAACCCTAAAAATAATAAATCTAAGCCCTAAAACCCTAAAACCCTAAACCCTAAACCCTAAAAATAACCCCAAGAATAATAACCCTAAAAATGTAGATCCTAACCCTACACCCTAAAAATAATAACCTAAACCCTAAACACTAAACCCTAAACCCTAAACACAAATAACTCTGAACCCTAAAACCCTAAAAACCCTAAGCCCTAAAACCTTAAGAATAATAACCATAAAACCCTAAACCCTAAAAACAACCCCAAGAATAATAACCCAAAAAATCTAGACCCTAGCCCTAAAAATAATAACCTAAAAATAATAACCCTAAAATCCTAAACCCTAAACCCTAAACCCTAAACCCTAAAAATCTAAACCCTAACCCTATAGCCCTAAACCCTAAGGGGGCGTTTGGTTCGCAGGTTTGGGTGGTTTGTTAAGTCTGGGTTTATTAAGCCTGGGGTTGTTAAGTTTGGGTTTGTTAAGTCTGTGTTTGGATGGTACAGAAAATAGGTTTGTTAAGTCTGGGTTTGTTAAACCAGTGTTTGGATGGTGACAAGTCTGGGTTTGTTAAGTCTGTGTTTGAATTCTAATTTGTTAAACCTAAGTTTATTAAAAATGTATTTGATTGGTAAATTTAAAATTTGTAATAAATAATAGAAATTATTTAATTAAAGTAATAAAAACTATATATTAAATTATATTTTAAAATGTAACTTTATTATGAAATTAGAGAGTATTATTTTAATAATAAATAAAATATTTTTAATACATTTGTCAACTCAATTTTCTTCCAATAATTATTTTATAGAATAAATATTTAATTGTTCATAAAAATATTTTCAGACTATGTACCAAAGCGTGAATAAATATAAACACTTTTTTTTATGTAAATATATCCAACATAAAATTAACTATAAAGAAAATGTTATCAATTGTTTATTTAATGATTTATAACTTGTTGTACTAACAAAAGTTATTTACTACTTATCATCAAAATTACTATTGAACTTAACTTTCTATATTTAACTAATACATGAGGTTATAAAGTTAAAATATTTTAAATAATATTATTTTAAAAGCTATTAACTTCAAGATACACTAACCAAAATAGTTTAATTAATTAATTTTACAAATATTATGTTTTTAGTTGACTATGATAACATGATTTTTACATTTTCATAAGAAAATAAGTTTAGGAAAGTTGTGGATTTAGAAAAATGGATTTTATTTTATGAAATGGAAATTGACGTATTAAATTTAGGTTTATATAACGTGTATGGTTTGGAATTTATAATAAAATAATTTTTATTATAATTTATACGTAAATAAAAATTTTAAAATATAATAATAAGTTTCTTCACGATGAATATCTCGTACACCATATCTTTCTCTTCAAATATGGAAAAACAGAGCACCAATTTCTCCAATCGCTCTAAAAATTTAACAACAATACTGTATGATATGAAGTCATATCGTCGATTGTGAAGGTGAAGAACATCTTAGGGTCAATGGAAATGGAGAAGAGAGAGAACAAATCTTGAGAGGAGTGAGAAAGTAAATTGTGATGAGTGAAAGGAAGAGAAATCATGAGAATGGAAGAGAGAGGAGAGAGAAAGAGGGAAGGAAAATTGGGAGAGGAAAAAGTGGGTAACATGGGTAATGTGCATAAGAGAGAGGAGAGAGAAAGAGGGAAGAAAATTTGGGAGAAGAGAAAGTGGGTAAAAGATAAGGGGGTTTAAAAAAATGAGAAGAGAAAATGGGGGGTTAATTACTTGGGTCAATGAGTTTGTAAAACTGGGAACCAAACATGGGTTAGGGTAATTAAACCCAAACTTCTCCCTTGAAACCTGCGAACCAAACAAAACCTAAAACATTACAAAAACCTGAAGAATAATAACCCTAAAACCTCAAGAATAATAACCAAAAAAACTCTAAACCCTAAAACCATAGACCCCACCCTTAAACCCTAAACCCTACAAGAATAACCCTAAAACGCTAAACCCTAAAATAATAAATCTAAATCCTAAAACCCTACACCCTAAACCCTAAAATAACCCCAAGAATAATAACCCTAAAAATGTAGATCCTAACCCTACAACCTAAAAATAATAACCTAAAATCCTAAACCCTAAAATCCGAAACCTTATACCCTAAAACCGAAAGAATAATAACCCTAAACCCTAAAACCATAAACCCTAAACCCTAAACCATAAAACCCTAAACCCTAAGGTTTTAAACCCTAAAACCCTAAAACCCTAAACCGTAAACCGTAATAAACTTAAACTCTAAACCATAAACCCTAATAACTCTAAAACCCTAAAACCCTAAAAACCCTAAACGCTAAAAATAACCCCAAGAATACTAACCCTAAAAACCCTAAACCCTACAAATAACCCCAAGAATACAAACCCTAAAACTGTAAACCCTAAAACCATAAACCCTAAACCCTAAAAAAATAACCCTAAACCCTAAAACTCTAAAACCTAACCCCTAAAAATAATAACTCTAAACCATAAACCCTAAACCCTAAAAACAATAACCCTAAAACCCTAAACCCTAAAAAATAACCCTAAACCCTAACAATAATAACCCTAAAACCCTAGACCCTAACCCTACACCCTAAAACCCTAAACCATAAACCCTGAAAATAATAACCCTAAATCCTAAACCCTAAAACCTTAAGAATAATAACCCTAAACCCTAAACCCTAAAACCCTAAAATCCAAAAACCCGAAACCCTATACTCTAAAACCCTATGAATAATAACCCTAAACCCTAAAACCTTACAATCCTTAAACCCTAAACCCTAAACCCCTAACATTTTTTACCCTAAACCATAAACCATAAAACCCTAAGAATAATAACCATAAACCCCTGAAATCCTAAAAATAATTACCCTAAACCCCAAACCATAAACTCTTAAACCCTTAGATTATGTAGTGATATAAAATAATTTACCGATACAATCTTTTATGAATATTAGATTTAATTACATAACTACAATGGATGTTGTTGGGTTTACGTGTTATATGAATGGAAACATTGTTCATGGGCCAAACGGTATATAGTATGATGTGGGACCATGTATACAAATGAGTGCTAGTCGTGACATTGAATTCGACGCATTTATGGACGGTTTATGTAATGGTTTGTCGATAGATAGAAATGAAGGGGTTGAGGTCATTTTTAGATACGGCAGTATTGGGATAACAGGGTCTACTTTCTATGCTCCTATCTCACTACGGAGTGAGGTTGATTTTAGGTTCATGATGAACCTTTCTCTGTCCCTTCCAAATATAGTCGAGTTGTATATTTCCCAACCAAACATTGAAAGCCATACCGAAATAAGACATAGGAGATGGTCCGGAAGTCCAAAATTTGAACAATGAAGAATTGGAAGATTCAGAGGATGATAACTTCGAGCCACCTATTGCCACAAATGATGAAGACGTTCAAACTGACAATGACGATGATAGTGAAGGAGAAGTAGTTAAATTTTATGGCGAGCATGACATTCCTCCCTTTTTCACTCAGTTAGATATGGATGTTATTGATTCCATGCCTGACACTGGTATTGCACAAGAAGTTAGAGGGTCTGATTCATTGCTGAAGGGATGATTTTTGAATCGAAACTCGATTTAAAGAATGTTGTAAAGAGTTACTCCATCCTTCGACACCAACATTTTGATGTTATCAAGTCGAACAAGAATGTGTGGGCAGTTATGTGTAAAAGATATGGTGATGGTTGTACGTGGCGACTTCATGCCTGTTGTCGTAAACGACATGGTCGTTTTGAAATTACACAGTACAATGATCCTCACTCTTGCATTTATGCAAGACTGAGTCAAGACCACAATCAACTCGACTCAAATCTTATAGCATCTGAGGTGTTCAGTATCGTCAAAACCTAACCGTCTGTAACTGTTCGCACATTACAGGCCATCATATTGAAGAAATATGGATACAATGTTAATTTTTCTAAAGTCTGGAATGGAAAAAGAAAAGCAATTGTCAATATCTTTTGAGATTGGGAGGAGTCATACAGTTTGCTACCAAAGTGGATCCACATACTTGAAATGACTAATCCTGGTTCGAAAGTTTTGTGGAGGTTGCAAGAGGTGGATGGGAGCAATAAGGAGGTCATATTTCACAGTGTGTTTTGGGCATTCAGACCTGTTATTGAGGGATTCAAGCATTGCAGACCTCTACTTCAGATAGATGGTACCCACCTATATGGAAAGTATAAAGGAAAGTTGTTAATAGCAACCTCTGTAGACGCAAATGGTCATATATAACGTTTTGCTTACGCGATTGTACCAGAAGAAAGCACTGATACATGGGGTTGGTTTTTACGTAACCTACGGACAGAGGTAGTGCATGATAGGGCGGGGATGTGTATAATTTCGGATAGGCACAAAGGTATCATATCTGCAATTCGAGACGCTGATAACGGTTGGAAAGATGCGCATCATCGATTTTGCTTGCGACATGTCGCAAGTAATTTTAACAAAAAATACAAGGATAAATTCTTGAAGGATTTGGTGTATCGTGCAGACTCGAAGTTTCGGGTCCGAAAGTATGAGCTATGCATCATCGAGATAGCAAATAAAGAGTGTATGAGATTTTTTACTTCCTTGGATCCCACCCAATGGACTCAATCTAATGATGGAGGTCATTGTTACGGATGGTTAACCACGAATGTGGCTGAATGCATAAACGGTGTGTTGAAAGGAGCTAGGAGGTTGCCCATAGCTGCAAGTGTTCAATCCACATTCTACCGAACTGTGACATACTTCGTGAAGAGAAGACTTCGAGCAGAAGCTGCCATTGACAAAGGGAGACAATTCACAAGGTAACTTCTTCAATTGAAACCTAGTATGGGTTTTGAGATGCTCTAATATCAATTGAACTACCATTTGTAGATATGCTATTGAGAAATTAGTGCCATGGGAAGCACGTGCCAATGCGCACCAAGTTCATGTCTACAATCATCGGTTGGAAAAATGTATTTAAAAAAATAATAACCAAAATTAAAAAAAAAAAAAAAAAAGAAAAAAAAATATTTTTTTTAAAAAACATAATAAAAAAATGATTGATAAGTGTATTTTAGCAAATTATAGTTTTTTTTTGAGAAATAATTAAGAAAATGATTAGTGGAAAATAATGATAAAAAATGATTGGTGAATGATTGGATAGGAATGAAATGTTTGTTAAATATTTATTTTAAAGAAAAATAGATAAGTAAATGATTGGTGAGATTTGATGGGTTGTTAAATAATGATTTGGTAGATTTGATTGTTTATTAAATAATTATTTTTAATCTAAAATATTAGATTTCCGTTTGAATTGAAACAGAAGGGAAGGGTCAAACGCAGTCAACGATTTGTATGGAATGCGTCTCTTCAAGAGACGCATTCCAATAAAGATAAAAAAAAATACATGTTTTTTTGTAAAACGTTTGCTTTTATACTCATTTTTTGTAATATGTTTAAAAAATACCCTTATTTCTCTAAAAAGCCCCAGTTATGAAACCGCCATCATACTTATACGTAACAGTTGAGAACAATCATCGAAGAAAAGTTGTTGTAGTGTGTCTGATTGTACTTCCAATGATATTTTGTTAATGAGAAGGTAAATTCTAAATCTAAATATCAAGGAAAATTTTCATAGGTGGAAAAATGATAATTTTCTTGAACCTCACTTATGCTTGATTAGATGATTAAAGTTGAATTCAAAAACAAAACTTAAAATTGATTGTGAAACACAACCATAAGGTACTTCAGGTAAATTTAGTGATGAGTTGCCTCTTGTTTCAAAAACAGAGTCCTCATAGAGGTCTTAATATGATGGTGGACAATCTCAAGAGGAGAGGATTTTGACTGATGAGGGATCTTTTACTAAAGAAAATTAAGGTAACCATGACTTATAGAACTATCAGCTTGCACATGATAGATCTCAAAGGGTGAGACAAGCTCCTATGAGGTATAGTTTTGCTGATCTAGTTGCTTTTACTCTTAATTATGCTTCTGATAGCATTGAGGCAGAGCCCATTACATATGAAGAGGCTACTGCATCTGATTTGAATGAACAATAGAAAGCTGTAGTGGAAGAAAAATTATTCTATTTGCATAAGAATCATATGCGGCCATTGGATTCAAAGCCTCCTAAACAAAAACTCATTCAATCAAAATGGATTTATAAAATCAAATTAGGCACAAGAGGTAACAGCAAGCCTAGGTATAAAGCTAGGCTAGTGGCCAAAGGCTACACTCAAAAAGCGAGAGTTGATTTTCATGAGGTTTTCTCTCCTATGGTGAGACATTTATCCATTAGATTAATTTTGTCTATTACTTTTCATTTTGATATGTTTCTCGAATAGATGGAAGTTCCTTCATGGAGAATTGGAGGAGGTAATTTACATGGCTCAACCTAAAGGCTATGAAGTGAAGGGAAAGAAAAATATGGTGATGAGTCACCTCTGGTTTCAAAAATAGAGTCCTCACAGAGGTCTTAATATGATGGTGGACAGTCTCAAGAGGAGAGGATTTTGACTGATGAGTACTGAAGAAAATTCAGGTAACCATGACTTGTAGAACTATCAACTTGCACGTGATAGATCTCAAAGGATGAGACAGGCTCCCTATGAGGTATAGTTTTGTTGATCTAGTTGCTTTTGCTCTTAATTGTGCTTCTGATAGCATTGAGGCATAGCCTATTACATACGAAGAGGCTATTGCGTCTAATTTGAAGGAACAATAAAAAGCTACAGTAGAAGAAAAATTGTTCTCTTTACATACGAATCAGACGTGGTCATTGAATTCAAAGCCTTCTAAATAAAAACTCATTCAATCAAAATGGATTTATAAAATCAAATCAGGTACAAGAGGTAACAACAAGCCTAGATATAAAGCTAGGCTAGTGGCCAACGACTACATTCAAAAAGAGGTCTCTCTTGTGGTGAGGCATTTATCCATTGGATTAATTTTGTTTATTGCTTTTCATTTTGATATGTTTCTCGAATAGATGGATGTCACCACAACATTCCTTCATGGAGAATTGAAGGAGGTAATTTACATGGCTCAACCTAAAGGCTATGAAGTGAAGGGAAAGAAAAATATGGTTTGTCTCTTTCAGAAGTCCATTTATGGATTGAAGCAGTAGCCAAGACAATGGTATATTTAGTTCTATACCTTTAATCCAAAGCAAAGGTTTCACAGGAGCTCATATGATGCTTGTGATAGGAATGAACTCTTCATCTTGCAGCGGAAGCATTAGATCGACTTTGATTTTATTTAAAATTAAACTAAAAATAATATTAATTAAGAAAACTTACTTTTAAGATAAATATGGAGAATATTTTGGCGGGTTTTTATCTCCTCCACAAAGTCTTCCTAACTATGACTCTAACACAATATCAAGGCTTGTGGGAGCTTTTTGAAAGAGAATTTTCAAGGGATTGGAGAGGAAAAAGTCTAGAGAGAATTTTCTAATTCTCTATTGAGGAGATGTGTGTTCTATGAAAATAATGTCCAATGGCTCACCACTAGGGTCCTATTTATAGTAGTCTAGGGAAGATAATTAAATAATATATTTTAATATCTAATATATTAAAATATAGTTATCTAACCAATTTAACTATTATTCAAACCTTTTAAAATTCTCCTACGACATCTATTTTCTAATTTGAATCAAATTCAAATTTAATAAATATTTTTCTTTAATGTATCTCATATACATTAATTATTTTAATATTTAATGTATCAAATACAATAAATATATTTTCCTCTTTTATATTTAATATATCTAATATATTAAATATTAATTTGAACACTTCAAATTAAATATTAATTTGAACTTTTCAAATTTTTCTTTCAACTAAATTGATATTTTAGTGTTACTATGAGCTAGCAAAGGGACCTTATGGACCTACAGATTATAAGCTTCAATGATACAAAATTGATTAATTAAACTCTTTAATTAATCAATTTTCATTCATTAACGCTAGGGTCACTCCACTATAGACCTAAAGTTGCACTCTTATGCACTCTTATGCACTCTAGGACAAGTTGTGTCCATTGATATAATCACTACATGCAAGTCGATCCTTCACGAGTTGTTCGTAATTACAGCTGGGTCAAAAATTCGTTTTACCCCTATAATTACATCTTGTACCTTAAGTACCACTGATTCTCTAATGAACAATCTGTTTATAATCTAATTATAAACTAAGTCCCTCTCGCGCCAGTGGGGCCCCATTGTTCAAGTCCCGAAATCAACACTTAAGTGAACTACTCATCTACTTACCCTATATGGGAAGGAGTTAATTCCATCTTGTGAGATTATGTTTCCAGCTCCCTATTTGGTCAAGTCTCCAAAATGGTAGGCTTATTGAATCTGCAACAAAAGCCACTCTCACCCATGCAAATCAAAGGACAAGCCCTCACAGGCGGGAGTTCATAACTCACTCAGGATTAAGATTGAGTCGCATATGATCATCCTGTTGAAATATTAATCTTCTCAATTAACGGATTTATAAAGAGAGATTAAATATTTTGTGGTTCAGTCTTATACAAACTCATTGTATAAGATACCCCCACTCACATGTCTCCACATGAATGATTTGGATCAAATCATTTGTAACTATTACAAAGTGGGCTATATCAATAGTGTTACCAAGATAGGGCATCTAACCTTATCCATATACTATGACCCTTTAGGTTCTTTCTTGAACATGATCCTCTCGTATGTCAACCACATACTGTTCAAGATTACACTAATAACCTTGGATTTTTCATATAATGGATAATATTACATTGCAAATAAAATAATCAAATTTATTATTAATTATGAGGCTTTAGGGCATAAATCCCACCAACTTGCATGTATTGAAAACTATCTTTAAGAGGTATTTATATTCATCTATTGCTTTATGTAAGTGATATGATAATTGTGTCTAAGGATTATGCTGAAATTGGTGAACTCAAGAGACATTTGAGTAGTGAGTTTGAAATGAAAGATTTAGGTGCGTTGAAAAGAATCTTTTGCAATGGATGCTAAGAGAGATAGGGAGAATGGTTTATCAACCATTTCGCAGGAGAACTACGTGCTTAAACTTCTTGATAAGCATAACATGTTTGATTGTAAGGCAGTTTCAACACCCTTAACATCTCATTTTAGACTTTACTCTTCTCAGTGTCCTACTTTTGAACAAGAAAGGTTAGAGATGTTAAAAATTCCATATTGTAATGTTGTTGGAAGCATAATGTATCTCATAATTTGTATTAGGCCTGACTTGGGTTATTCAATGACTATGATAAGCAAGTTTATGTCTAATCATAGGAAGGAGCATTAGAATGCAGCTAAATGGGTTCTTCGGTATTTGAAAGGTACTTAGATGTAACATTGTATTTTGGGAAGAATTGTGATCAATCAACATTGCTTGAAGGCTTCACAGATGCAGATTATGCTACAGGCCTTGAGAAAAGAAGGTCTTTATTAGGTCACATTTTTCGCTTGTATGGTAATGTTATTAGTTGGAAGGTTTCTTTACAAATAGTAGTTGATTTGTGAACTATTGAATCAAAGTATATTTTTGTTAGAGAAGCAGTTAAAGAAGCAATGTGGTTAAAGCGGATTATTGGTGAGTTATTGTCACAAGAGTTTACTCTTATCATCCATTGCAAAGAATCCATCTCACCATGAACGGTCTAAACATATCAATGTTAAATTTCATTTTATAAGGGATGTTGTTGCTCATAATGAAATTAAACTAGTCAAAGTTCATGGATCAGAATTTGTTAGATATGTTAATCAAGGTACTCACAACTCATAGGTTTAAATACCTATTAAATGAGCTGAATGTAAAGCTAGGATGATAGGAAATTTTAGAGAATTAGCTTAGTGACTTAAGATATTCTTGTCATGAGGGAGATTTGTTAAAAATGACAAGTTTATCAAGATTAAAGAAGGCATTTACGTAATTTACACAAGAGGTGTGACTTTCTCATCTTCTTAACTAGGGTTGTCCTTTTACATATACACGCAATAGAGAGAGGGTACACATACAGAAGGAAAACGCAGGGGCTGTTTTTTCCTTTGGGTTCTTGATTTAGAGGCTCCAACCGTGGGTCTCGGTACAAAAAAAAGATGTTTCCAGTACAAGGAAGGTGAATACTGGTGTGGGTCTCGGTTTCAGAGAATGCTTGTGGCTGTGGGTCTCTCCATGAGCCTCAATTTAAGAACAACAGAGGGGTGAGTCGCCATCTGGGGGTTCTTACTGACGACGTGGGTCTCCGTTCAGAGAGAGGTGAATGCCGGTGAGTGGTCCCAGGTTAGAATGACGTCGGTTGCGGTACAATGGCCTTGAACTCTGTGGGTCTCTTGATTCGAACGACGTTTGGCACTGTGAACACAGTGGGTATTTGATTGAAGCTTAAATCAGTCAAGATTTGAGGTATTTGGCGTTGTTTATTCCTTTGTATTTGTGACTTTGTGTTCTTAATAAAAGACTCATAAAGTTTGTTCTCAAAGTGGATGTAGACCGAAATGTTGAACCACTATATATCTTGCTGTCATTCTCTCTTACTTTGTTGATTGGTTATTTGCTGTAAGTTACATTCTGATTGGGCATATTCAAGTTTGGTTTATAACAAGTTGCATTAGAGCTCCATTCAATCCAAGGATTGGGAAGTTTGTGGTTTGTGCCTTTATTTCCATTTTTTGTTCAGGTTATTTTGTGAGGTTATATATTGACTGATGTCTTCAATGTCGACTCGTTTCAAGGTTGTTCGGTTTCATGACAAGGGTGATTTTGATTTATGGAGGGGTCGTTGTCCCTAACAAGTGGTATTAGAGTCCTGCCCTTGACTTAGCAATTTTTGTAGAATTCTTGGGTGCCAAACAAAAAAGTTGCAAGCCTCAAATGCATAGTCATGGTGGAGATCCGTTGTTCAGCTTTATTGGCAGTGTGTTTTAGAGAAATGAGTTGGCCTGGATAAAAGCTAGATGGATAGATATGACTATTTGAGGGGAGGCTCGGTGGTACTTTGTTTGAGGGGAGGATTGTTGGGATTGTTCTGAGTATGACTAAAATCTCACATTGGCTAAATAAGGAGAAAATCATGAGTGAAGGACAATATTTCTATTTGTATGGGGCATTTTGGGTGAAACCAAAAAATAGCCATGAGGGCTTATGCCCAAAGTAGACAATATCGTATCAATGTGGAGATATGTAGGGGTTGTTGTCTCTAACAAGTGGTATTAGAGCCATGTCTCTGACTTAGTTGTGTTAATAGAATCCTCGAGTGCTGAACAAAAAAGTTATGAGCCTTGAAGATGTAGTCTTAGGGTGGATATTCGTAGTTGAGCCCTATCGAACTGGCGTGTGCTTCAATAACACAAACCAAATGATTGGAATGGACATATTTTTCTACAAGTGTGCAGTTGTGTCATAAATTCATTTACCTTTAAAAAACGAAAACAAAATATATTTATAAAATAAAAATGTACTTTTTATAAATCATGATTTAACTTAAATAATGTATTCAATTTTTTTTTAAAACAAACTTAAATGTATTCACATTAATCAATAAACAAAATCAATCTTTAATTCATGGAAACAAAACCAAACTTTGCTTACTAGTTTTACTTTATCAGCAAGCCATGCAATTGTAATACCCACAAACATCATCAATAACCATCATATATATAAATAAACATAAACATGAATTGAGTTTGCGTACCATATCAAAGCACACACCGGCTGCATTTGGTTTGTGATGGACAAGTAAACAACATATTACCTAACGCTATAAATCTATCCAACAATTAAAAAAATCAATAAAAAAATGTCATAAAACTCAAAGAGCTACAGAAATTAAACTAATTTTTAAGTTTACATGGAGAGAGATCGTAAACATATAAACATACAAACGACCAACCAATGACATACCAAGTAAAATCTGTTGTCCAATTTAAAAAATAACCAACATAGAACTTCATAAGCTCAAAAGCCACCCACAACTCTTTTAAATTTATATTTGGGGGTCATAATTTATATAAACATGTAAATAACCAACAAAACATAAGAAGCTCAAAAGCCTTACTCAACGTTGGTCAAACTTCAATTAGCAACAGGAAGCACTTAATGATATAATTTGCAATGGCAAGAGGAAGTAGTTAATGGCATGAAGATAGTAGCAGATGGGGAAAGAAGACATGCAAGGTCTACCATTTCTATACTATATTATGAACTTTATCTTTTTGGTATATATTTCCTTCTTTGCACTTTTATATATCTTAGGTCAATGGAGTGGGTCTTATGGCCAAGGACGAGCTCTTGGAGTTTGGATCATATATTACATAGAAATCAAATAAAATAGAACTGATGGACTGCAAATTTAATAAAATTTACAAAATAGTCATCATATTATAATCTATAGTTAATTTTTTTTCATAGAAAACATCTAATATTAAAAAAAGAAAAAGTCACAAGAATATTTGAAAAAAGTTCTAACACAAATTAGCATTCCTTAGCAACTTACCTCAAAGAAGTTCTACACTGTTTTTTTATCTCAATCAACTAAAATGCAATGTTAAATCACCAATCAACCCAAAAACTTAAGTTGATGGTTTATGGTAAATTTAATTATATATCAACATTTTAACACTCCTCTCATTTGTGGGCTTGGAAATTTGTAAGAATGCCCAACAAGTGGAAATCAATATTAATTGATGAGGAAATAACATTACAGAAGTTCGAACTCAGGATCTCCTACTCTAATACCATTTTAAATCATCAATCAATTCAAAAGTTTAAGCCTGATGGGTTATGGTAAATTTAATTGTAGAACACAATATACAACTAAATGAGGCCCAGAACTCATCATAATCACAAGTACATGGTGATTTCCTTACCAAACATAACTACAATTTCATCTAAGATTGGTGGACATATTCACTTGGACAAAGCAATCATAGAACAATATGTACAAAGACACAAATTGCCATAACCACCACATCCAGATGTATATCTACAAACGACATGTCCATATCCAATAAAAAAAAATATGCTCTTCAATTCTGAAGTTAGAACCAAGTAATTTACCAAACTTCAAATCATTAGATATAACCAAAGAAATATATGTCCTTCAACATTTCTATACAACTATGTATCAAATTGAATATTGCCTTCCTTGAAGGAATAACCATGGATTAAGAAACAAGTATTTTAGGGCTCGTTTGATAACGTTATTGTTTCCTGTTTTTTGTTCCTGTTTTTCATTTTTCAAGAAACAGACATGTTTGATAAACCATCTTATTTATTGTTTCTAAATTTTTTAGAAACCTTTCTAAAAAAATGGCAGATTTTGAGAAACTTCAAAAAGTAG
Organism: Trichosanthes truncata; assembly: GCA_033996785.1. NCBI lineage: Eukaryota > Viridiplantae > Streptophyta > Magnoliopsida > Cucurbitales > Cucurbitaceae > Trichosanthes > Trichosanthes truncata. Next base: position 13,069,417 of record MU867261.1, on the reverse strand, counting down.
TTTCTCAAATTCTGTTTCTGTTTTTTTTTTCAAGTTTCATGCATGTATTTCAATTTCTCTTTTTACCCATCTCTCCTCTCTCTCTTCTTTCTCTCTCTTCCATTCTATTTCTTTTCTTTTAATATTTTTTAATCTTTTTTGTTTTTTCTTCTTTTTTATTTTTATTTTTTGATTTATTTCTTTCTATTCGTTTTCTCTCTTTCATCATAATTTTTTTTTCTTTTAATAGTTTATTATCTTTTTTTTTCTTTTTTTCTTTTTACTTTTCTCTTTTCTCTTCTCTCTTATTTTCTTTTTTTCTTTTACTCTACATTAACGAGCATATAGTTATTATTTTCTATTTAATTCTCTATTATTTTTCCTTTTGGTACGATTTTATTTTTTTATTAAATAAATAAACTAATAATGTATTTCATGTTTACCATTAAATGTAAAAAAAATATATACATTATCTTTCTTTTTCTGATTTTACTTGCGTGTATTATTGGCTAATGCATTTTTTTAAAAAATAAAAATAAAGTTTATTATTAAATTAAAGAAATGTGGGTATGTTCTATTGTCTGACCTTAGACAATTTACAAATTCGCCTAATTCAACTAACTTTTGTAAGTCAAAATCGTTCAAGGTGAATTGATTGGAGTGAGAAATAACATTGCAAATCAAATTTGAACAACATTTGAAGGATAAAATTTATTATTATTATTATTAATTAGGTGTTGGGCCTTAATAAAATACTATAACCTTTTTATAATTGTTTTATATTTATTTTAATGCATGTTATATGTTTTATTATAGTATATGTACTAAATTTTATTTTTACCAAAAAACAAGAAACAAGAAACAGAAATAGTTATCAAACATGTTTCTGTTTTTAGTTTTGAAGAAACAGAAAAAAGAAACGAGAAACAGAAACAAAAAACAAAAAATGAGAAACGAGAACGTTATCAAACAGTGCCTTAAAGAAAAAAGTTCACAAGCATGGTCATGAACGAAAAATCCGGCATGGCTTCACCCTCTTTTCTTGATCCATCAACCCTCTAGGGAAAGGGGGTTTTATTCAGCATAACCTACAGATAAATATAATTAAAATTCCTAAGAAGAAGAAACTAAAGTGGAATACAGGAAGAAGAATTTTAAGCATGATGTCATATTTAACCACTTGTTTTTCTCCTCCATGGCTACCTCCTAGTCTTCTCCAGGCTCTGAAAACTGAAATCTAGCTCCCTCAGCATTATATCAAGTATATATTAGGTGAATGTAGACTCCAACATTTAGTTGGTATTTATTTCATCAATTTGGTCTTTTATTAATATTATGTGCTTTTTTCTCATTATATAAAATTACCATGAACGTCTAAATTAAGAACATACATAAAAGTATTTAAATAGTTAGTTATTTTTCTTTTTTATCACGCTTTTAATTAATTAATAATAAAGTTAACACTAATGATAGAAACAACACTTATAAGGACAACATTATTTGATTTAGCTTTTTGTTCAAAATTAAAACATGTGAGGTGGGAATTTGAATCTCTTACCTCTTGGTTGAAAATATATGTATTTTCCAGTTAAACTATGCTTAAGTTGAATAGAGCATCTGTTGATTCTATTGTTTGACTCACATATTGTAATATTTACTTTTACCATGAAGTTACTATGGGTAAAAGTTAGAGTTTGTTAGAAGTCTTACAAACTTGTTATTGGGCTTGGGAATTCTATTAAGGCCCTTAAATATGGATGGTGGTGCTCCATTTGTATGTGATTATCCTCTATATTCATTGGTGGCAAAAATAAGAAGCTCTCTCTCCCTGATTCCAAAAGTGGACGTAGACAAATGTCGAACCACTATAAACACTTGTGTCAATTATTCTTCTTCTTCTCTCCTTTACATTATGTTTTTTAACTTGGTTAATTACATGGATCAACAATTGGTATCAAAGCATTAGAGAGGAGGATGTTGGATATGAAGCTTTTTTTCTATTCTTCATCTAATTCTCTATTTTTTTTTTTTTTTTTTTGCATTTTGATTGATCTGCGGTTTCCGATTGGTCTGATTTTGTTATTTTGGTGATTACTTTCGACTGTCAATGCTTCCGATTTGCGTATTTGTGGCCATTCTTCTAGCATGTCGACTAGATTTGAATTGGACAAGTTTGACAGCAAAGGCGATTTCGTTTTATGGAAAAAGAAGATGAAGGCTCTTATCGTTCAACAAAAGGTTGCTAAGGTTTTAGATGATCCAAGTAAGCTTCTTGAAACTATGACTGAGGATGAGAAATTTGAAATGGTTGAGATTGCTTATAGTACTGTCATTTTGTATTTAGCTAATAATGTTTTGAGGCGTGTCAGTGATATTAATAAAGTTGTTGATCTCTAGTCTAAATTAGATAGTCTCTATATGTCTAAATCACTCACGAACAAAATTTATCTCAAGGAGAGACTATTTGGCTTTAAAATTGATCCATCGAACGGATTAGAAGAGAATACTAATGATTTCAATAGAATTTGTATTGATTTGATTAATAGTGGAGAGATTATCTACAAAGAATCAAGTTGTGGTCCTAAAGTTCCTGCCTTAAAAGTATAAGGAGATTAAAAATGCAATTAAATATGATAGAGACTCCCTAGCTATGGATGTGGTTTTGAATTTACTCCGATATAAAGAGTTAGAACTTAAATTTGAAAGGAAAGATTCAAAAGCTTTTTTTGCTAAAGGAAAAAATAATAAAAGTGGTGGCAGCAGTAAATCTCAAAAGCAAAACACCAAATCAAATCAAAGGGGAAATAATTCAAACTAGAGAGACAACCTTGTAACTATTGTCATAAAGAAGGACATATTAATTATGATTACCATGTTCTTAAAAGAAAAATTAAACTGCCTAATAGAAAAGAAAACAAAGTTGCTTCAAATGTCCTAGAAGGGTATGAATCCGTTGAGGTTCTCATGATAGGATGATCTCATGATGTTGATAAATGGATTATGAATTCGGGATGCACTTTCCATATGTCACCCAATAAACACTATTTTACTGATTTGAATAAATTTGAAGGGGGTAAAGTAGTGATAGAAACAATCAGTAGTGTCACATCAAGGGAATTAGGCCAGTTAAGTTCAAATTATAAGATAAATCCACTAAAATTTTGTCATCTGTTAGATATGTACCAGGACTATAGCGTAACTTGATTTCTTTGGGGATGTTAGACAAATCTTGTTTGAATTATAAATCAGGGAATGGAAACTTGTTTGTATACAAAGGTTCATCAATTAAGCTAAAATGTATTTTAGAAAATGGCCTATATGTTTTGAGAGGTAGTGTTGTAACAGGGGAGCTAAATATTGCAGAAAATGAAGAGTTAAAAGACACCAAATTGTGGCATAATAGACTGGCTCATATGAGTAAGAAAGGACTAGATTGTTTGTTTAAACAAGGATTAATTAGTAAAAATAAGCCACGAGGATTTGAATTTTGTGAACATTGTGTCTTATGGAACACAACTAGATTGAGTGTTCACTCATCTTCTTATAAAACAAAAGGGAAAAACTTGAGTACATACATTTTGACCTTTGGGGGCTCTCAAATGTTAAAACTCATAGAGGAGTTAGATATTTTCTTACACCCATTGATGATTTTTCTAGAAAACTATGGGTGTATATGTTGAAAACAAAAGATGACGTCTTTGCAAAATATGTTGAGTGGAAGAATTTGATTGAAAATCAAAGTGGTAGGAAGATTAAGAAACAAAGATAAGATAATAGGCTGGAGTTTTTGAATGAAAACTTTAACAACTTGTGTAGAGAATCTGGTATTGATTAACATCTAACTGTACTTAGTACTCCTCAATAAAATGGACTTGCTGAAAGATTTAAACGGAGTATACTTGATAAAGTTAGATGGATGCTCTCTTTCGCTAATTTTCTTAAGACTTTTTGGGGTGAGGTAGTAAATATCATAACATATATAATTAACTGAAGTCTTTCAACTTCCCTTGACTTTAAAACACCTCAAGAATTATGCAATAGTGGACCACCAAAGCCGAATCACCTTCAAATTTTTGGGTGTTCTGCCTTTGCTCATGTTAAACAGGGGAAGTTAGAACCTAGAGCCAAGAGGTGTATGTTCATTGAATACCCTCGTGGAGTTAAAGGTTACAAATTATGGTTTCTTGAAGCTGGAGAAAATAAATGTTTTGTTAGTAGAGATGTTACTTTCAATGAAAATGTAATGCCTTGGAAAGATACTCAACAAACAAACTTTACAATCAAAACTGATACTAAAACTTTTGAAATTGAACTTCATGCAGATGAAATATTTGAAGCTCACAGAAATGAAATTAGAAGTTCTTCTGCTGAACCTTCCCCTAGTGAACCTGAACCTTATATAGTTAAATCCGAACAAATAGAAGCTTCATCTCAAGAGGGTGATACATCATACTCACCTCCATTAAAACATAACACTCAAATCAAAGGTTACCAATTAACTAGAGATAGAGTGAGAAGGACAATTAGACCTCCCAGTAGAGATGAAGAAGTGGATTCTGTGGGTTATGCTTTCAATTGTTTTGAGGAAAGCACATTACTATAACCCAATTCGTATAAAGAGGCTATTAACTCCATTAATTCACAACATTGGATTGAAGCTATGAACATAGAAATGGATTCCCTTTATAGAAATAAAACTTGGACCTTGGTTCCAAAACCTAAAAGTCAAAAACTTATTGATTGTAAATGGATTTTTAAGGTCAAACCAGGGCTTAAGGGTTCGAGCTGCCTCGATTTAAGGCTCGTTTAGTAACCAAAAGTTTCACATACACAAGAGGAGGGCATTGATTATAATGAAGTTTTCTCTCCAGTTGTTAGACATTCTTCTATTAGAGTTCTTTTATTCATGGTTGTTCATTTTGATTTAGAACTTGAACAAATGGATGTCACAAAAACATTCTTGTATCCAACCTTGGATGAAGACATATATATGAAACAAACACCTAGATATATTGAAACTGCAAAGAACATTTAGTCTGTCATTTGCAAAAGCCAATTTATGGACTTAAAACAGTTCTCAAGGCAATGGAACAAGTATTTTGATACTTTCATTATCTCTAATGGTTTTGTTAAAAACTCATTTGATAGTTGTGTTTATATGAAGATTGTTGATTGTAATACTATAGTTTGGTTATTGTTGTATGTTGATGACATATTGATTGCTTCAAATAATGTACAAGAGATTCAGAAACTTAAACAGCTTTGTGGTCATTTTGAAATGAAAGATTTAGGCAGTGTAAAGAAGATTTTGGGAATGGAATTGATTAGAGACAAGCAAAGGGGTTCGTTGCATATTTCTCAATCAGATTACTTGAATAATGTGTTGAAGCGTTTTCATATGGAAAGTTGTAAACCTGTTAAAACTCCTTTGGCAAATCATTTTAAACTCTCTTCTTCACAGTCACCTTCTATTGAGATTGAGAATATGAAAACAGTACCTTATGCTAGCCTTGTAGAAAGTATCATGTATACTATGATTTGTTGTCAGTCCTTTTTTAGCTTAGTCCATGAGTGTTATCAGTGAATTGCATGGATCAACAGCATCATCGTCTAAAAAAGTGTACTTTCCTTCATTAAATATAGAACATGGGAGTGATATGATTCACAAACCCAAGCTCAAGAAGGCATTATTAGAAACATAAAAAGCGTAGGAAATACACATATTTAAAAGCCACTAGACTGAGGCCTTATTAATTTGAAGTAGAAGTTGTAGCTTCTTCTATTCTTTAGATACAGCCTTCAAAGTGCTCCACGAAGACCACACAAAAGAAGTCGAACAACTATTGGCATTGAGAGGGCAGTCCTCAAAAGCCGAAGCACTCCAATTGTAACACATTGTTATTTCATGCAATTGTTCTAGTCCACTCCAACGGTTGTAGTTGCATCGAACGGCTGGTGTCTTTCCAGTTCTTGCTCTAATTGCTGCGTAGATTTGATCCCTTGTGTATGTTTGTCCATTAGGTGTAATTCGGTTATTGCTGAGAATAAATAGCAGATTGTTATCAATGTATGTGTCCATTGCAAAACTGAAATATCTTTCTTGGTCAAACAAGATGGCTTCAGTGCAGGTTCCATGCTTGTCCCACTCGTGTCTCCATAGCCATAGATTGTCCCCTGTCGCAACATTTGGCCAAATTTCACTCAACCCGGGTTGTAGTATAGTCACCTGAAGAATTGTGATCATTAAATTAAGTCACTTTTTACTGGAATGTTTATCCTCTGATAAAAGTATATTAGCATTCTTGGAATTATTGTTTGTATAACATAATACAAATCCAATATGGTAAGTTGTTATGTTGGTGGATGTGGAGATGAGGTTTATAGGGAAGATTTTTTTTTTGAGCATCTGCAAATACAGCAAAAAACGAAGGGCTAGCCAAAAAGAAAATATGAAAAAGTCAGTTATATTCTTAAATTTATTGACAGTTTTACAATATTTAAAGTTCGTCATTCTATCATTAATGCAAAAGCATAACATATAAAAATCTAAAAGAAACTTAATCAACCCAACAGAAGAAATTTCTTAAAAAAAAAATTTAATAATTTATTGAATCGTTAACAACTTTCAATGTCTTGTGAAACTTCACTTATTTTAGAACTATCATTTGATACTTCATCTAAACATATTTTGAAAAAGCAAAAATGAGTATAAAAATACTTAACACGCAATTAACCATTATGAATAACAAAAGGAAATGACTTTAGGATGCATACTTACCTGGTTCACATCGAAGGGACTGCCAGAGCATTGTGTTGCGCCGCCATTGTATAGGCTAGGCCACACGCCATGGATACTGAATCTATTACTTGGGTTTTGATAGCATAGAGGCTTATTCCAATCACTACATGTTGCTGGTTGCCACTGAATTACAACCTGCAAGTAGTCATACTCATTAAGCCCATCACAACTCACTATTAATATCGACATACACAAAACCAACACAATTTCACTCTTCCTCATTTTTGAAAGCTTTGATAATGGGATTGATCTCAAATGCTTGTGAATGATATAATAGAGAGAGGCTATTTATAATAATTCAATGGGTGACTACTTCTAATTTCACTTATTAATTTCTATGGAGAATTTAAAATATATAGAGAGAAAAAGGCTTACGCATTTTCTTTGTAATATAATAAATCATAGTATGTACATGAAAAATAGTCACATGTCATAAGTTGAAAGATATTGAAAAAAGTAGTGGGGGAGGGCTTGATATATATATAACCATATGTAAATTAAAATATAATATATAGTTGTGCCAACATCTTATTTGTTTGAATTAGATTCCTTTAGGATTTATTCTCATATTTAATCTCAAAATAAACAAAAACGTTCTCCATTTCACCCTGTCTCATTTCTAGAAGCTTTGATTATAAAATTGGTATGGAAAGCTCATGATTGATTTAATGGGATAAGGAGAGAAGAAAGCTTACGCATCTTTGATTGGCATTTTGCAATATAATAAACCAAAGCATATACATACAAAATGGTCCCGTGTGGGTGTGTCAGCAATGGAATAGGAGTTCATATATGGACCACATGAAGATAATTTTGTAAATTTAAAAAAATACTATATGGGTGTGTCGGCACCTTATTTGTTTAAATTAGACTCCCAATAGAATTTATTTTCATACTTGGTCTTCAAAATAAACAAAAATATTCTCTTTATTTTTCTCGTTTCTGATCGATATGAGATTTTAATTCCCTAAACCACCCTTCCTTTAATAAAATAAATAAACAAACCAATGAACCTTTTCTTCTCAAATAATATATGGGGTGTTAATGATTATACGTAAAATAGTTCCTATAAAGTCTATTTTACATTTTTTATGTGCAAAATTTAAAATATATATATTGCATACAACCAAGGTTAGAAATGTCGATTTTGATGAAAATATCGAGGTCCATATTTTACGAAAATATCAATGGAAATTTCAAAAAAATTTATGAAAATCGTGAAAATTGATGGAAATTATTTGAATTAGTCAATGAAGCTTTGATTGTGGGTTAATTAGACTATAATTGACTATTTTTAAGCATCATCTCGAAAAAATAAAACAATATTTAGATATTGTTGTGGGTGAATTGGACTAAAGGAGGTACATCCGAATTACAAGGGAATCTTGCAAGATAAGATTAACCTTTTCAAATCTCATTCATAGATAGAAGGAAAACTCTATTTAATCCTTATCTTAAAAAGAATATGAAAAATCTAGGTCAAAGTCGACCCTATAAATATGTCATCATGACTCAAAGAAAAGGAGTTCAACTTAACTCTCATCCTCTAAACTCTAGCTTGATACACTTTTCTTCCTCTCTGACTTAAGCATCGAAGTTGTGTGGCAAGTGTCACACTAGTGCTAAGCTTTTTCTCTTTTGCAGGTCACTTCTTTCTCCCAAATTAAAAGTTTACCGTTGTTGTCACGTGAAAGACATGTGAGATTTTTCCTGGCCATATTTTGGCAACAATAGTTGGTGTCATCTGTGGGGAACGAGAGTGCTCTACCTTGCATGCCTGAATTGAGAAAATCAAAGCTATGAAGACATGGGGGCTTAATGAGAAGGCTTTTTCATCATATTTACTAACTGAAGGAATTCACCAGAAGGTCTAATAAAATTTGCCTTCAATCGGATATTCACAATAAATGTGCTCATCCAAATGAAGCTAGCAACAAGAAGATGAGATTTCCCCGTGATAACACAAATTTGCAAAGCAAATCCACAAATAAAGAATCTCACTTGGACATGAATTAACGTTCACATGCTTTCACATAAGGACAAAACACAACTGAAAAACTTGGAAGCATCAACTTTGAAGGTTTCTACAAAGTTGCAAAATTATAGATAAGTTTACTTCAAACTTGAAACTTTATAATGCAATATTTAAATTCAATAATCAAATGATGCATGTCATAATTATTTTGTTATGATCTTTTGTGTATTTTATAGCATCTTCATGTACTCTACATATGTTCTCTACATGTTTGAATTATTTGAATGCCATTAGCATGATAACATCATAATGACAATTTTTGTGCTCCAATAAAGAATTAACACATCATGATTTATTGAAAGTGCCATGAAGTATTTGTAGAGAAATATTATATGTGTTGGCTTTTTGACTGTCAATCTCAAATTAATTAATTAATTAATTAATATTTTGATGATAACAAACATGCTATTAATTACTAATAATTTTAGTGTTTTGAAGTATCCATAGCGTAGAAATCGGCATAACGATTCCAATACCTCTTGAATCACTCAAATCGGAGTTAAAACGAAGAAGTTATGACCAAAATAAATTTGAACTAAAAATACTCGAGACAGTGATGTGGCGGTTGAGTCAGCAACGTGGACCATTTAGAGGGAAACACATGAACCTATGGGATAGTGAAACTTGGTGGGCTTTCTGTTTGTTTAAAAAAATTGACAAATTATATTATTTTAATTATAATTTATATGTGTCTTGGTTTTTAAAATTTAAAAAAAAAAAAAAAAAACAGACAACATTTAATGCTGCCAGCCATTGGCCTATTTCTTTTTTTCAATATATATATATATATATATATATATATATATATAATTATAACTATAATTATAATTATAATTATAATAATAATATGATTGTTGGTCTCTAAAAAAAATAATAAATAAAATTATATATATATTATTTATTTTTTTCACTTTTTATTTTCTTTTAATCTCCACCATTCATTTCTCTTTTATCACAATCCAATGGCCCAAATTAAATTTTAATTTTTACCTCATTTCCCTCTTTTTTTATACCATCTTCTTCTCCAAAATTCCATAACAAGTTTTACAATTTTCGAATCCTCTAAAATCTCAAAAAGCCTCCATTTTTGCTCTATCCAAGCTCTCAATTTTTTTAAAAATTATTGTGTTGTGAGGATTGATTTGTGAGAGTTGAATTTGTAAATCCACTCTATTGAGAGAGTTGTAAGTGTGTTCTTTAAAAATTCTAAACTTTGTAACGGTTTGATCCTAACCCGTGGAAAGGATCGGGTTTGCTCTTGAACCGGTAAAAATAGCGGTGTAGGGGTTGAGCTTTAATCTGTGGAAAGAGTCGGTAAAGTTTTTATTTAAATTCTCAAGAGGCACTTGGAGAGTGGAGTAGGTCGAGTTTGACTGAACCACTATAAAATTACAATGTCATCCTCTCTAACTCTTTCTTATTTACTTTTGCAAATTAATTGTAGTAATTTATTGCATGCTTTAATTTGTTCTTAATTTTTTTTCTTTGGAGTTCAATTTTTTCTTAATTATTTATTGTGTTGGATTGAATTAATTTTTTATACTTTATATCTATCTTTCTTATTGCATTAATTATTCTTTTTATTTGTTTATAAAAAGTTTCATAATTAGATTATTTGAGCATACTTAGAAAAAAACTTTTATTAAACCCTATTCGCCCCTCTCTAGGATTGCTATACCGATCCAACAATTGATATCAGAGCAAGGTTTCTGTTCTGGAACTTTTTTTTGATAAACTTTATTATTTGAGCTTTATGGAAAACCTAAAAGTAAATTGTGTTATTGAAGGACAATCCACATCTAGGCCTTCTTATTTCGATGCGTCAAATTATGCTTATTGGAAGGCTAGAATGAAAATTTATTTGCAATCTGTTGACTATTATTTACGGTTAAAGGTCTTTATATTTGTTATGATTTATGCCCTAAAGCCTCATAATTAATGATTTATTTAATAATTAACAATAATTTTGATTTTTTTATTTGCAATATAATATTATACATTATATGAAAATTCAAGGTTATTAATGTAATCTTGAACAATATGTGGTTGACATATGAGAGGATCATGTTCAAGAAATAACCTAAAGGGTCAGTATATGGATAAGATTGGGTGCCTTATGATAGGACCATGATAGTGATAGGAATGAACTCTTCATCCCGCAGCGGAAGCATTGGATCGTCTTTGATTTATTTAGAATTAAACTAAAATACAAGGGTTAAGCAATAAATACCTTGAAAATATGGAGATTCTTCTGGCGGGTCTTTATCTCCTCCACAAAGTCTTCCTTGCTATGACTCTAACAAAAGATCAAGGCTTGTGGGAGCCTCTTGAAAGAAAATCCTCAAGGGATTAAAGAGGAAGAGGTTTAGAGAGAATTCTCTAATTCTCTATTTGAGAAGATGTGTGTTGTTCAGAATGCTTCAACCCAAGGGTTCTATTTATAGAGACCAAGGGAAGATCTTTGCTATTATTAAAATATTATATTTTAATATCTAATATATTAAAATATATCTTTTATTTATTTGAATCTCATTCAAATCTCCAACGATATTTATTTATTTGAATCTTATTCAAATTCTATAAATATCTTTTATTTAATATATCAAATATATATTAATTATTTTAATATTTAATGTATCAAATACAATAAATATATTTTCCTCTTTTATATTTAATATATCTAATATATTAAATATTAATTTGAACACTTCAAATTAAATATTAAATTTGAACATTTTAAATTTTAATATTTAATGTATCAAATACAATAAATATATTTTCCTCTTTTATATTTAATATATTTAATATATTAAATATTAATTTGAACACTTCAAATTAAATATTAATTTGAACATTTCAAATTTTTCTTTCAACTAAATTGATCTTTTAGTGTTACTATGAGCTTGCAAGGGGACCTTATGGACCTACAGATTATAAGCTCCAATGATACAAAATTAATTAATTAAACTCTTTAATTAATTAATTTTCATTCATTAACTATAGGTCACTTCACTATAGACCTAGAGTTGCACTCTTATGCACTGTAGGACAAGTTGTGTCCATAGATATAATCATTACATGCAAGTTGATCCTTCACGAGTTGTTCGTAATTACAGCTGGGTCAAAAGTCCGTTTTACCCCTATAATTACATCTTGCACCTTAAGTACCACTGATTCTCTAATGAACAATATGTTTATAATCTAATTATAAACTAAGTCCCTCTCGGGCCAATGAGAGGGTGGGGCCCCATTGTTCAAGTCCCGAAATCAACATTTAAGGGAACTACTCATCTACTTACCCTATATGGGAAGGAGTGAATTTCATCTTGTGAGATTATGTTCCCAGCTCCCTGTTTGGTCAAGTCCCCAAAATGGTAGGCATATTGAATTGGCTACAAAAGCCACTCTCACCCATGCAAATCAAAGGACAAGCCCTCACAGGCAGGAGTTCATAACTCACTCAGGATTAAGATCGAGTCGCATATGATCATCCTAATGAAATATTAATCTTCTCAATTAACGGATTTATAAAGAGAGATTAAATATTTCGTGGTCCATTCTTATACAAACTCATTGTATAAGACACCCCCACTCACATGTCTCCACATGAATGATTTGGATCAAATCATTTGTAACTATTACAAAGTGGGCCGTATCAATAGTGTTACCAGGATAAGGTACCCAACCTTATCCATATACTATGACCCTTTAGGTTATTTCTTGAACATGATCCTCTCGTATGTCAACCACATACTGTTCAAGATTACACTAATAACCTTGGATTTTTCATATAATGGATAATATTATATTGAAAATAAAATAATCAAAATTATTATTAATTATTAAATAAATTATTAATTACGAGGCTTTAGGGCATAAATCCCAACAGATAGTCCTAATTTATTATGCCTAAATCATGTTAGTTTGTTAGAATTTATGTGTTTATTTGTTTATTTTGTAGGTATTTGAGCAAGAAGTGTAATTTGGAGCAATTGCATCCAATCGAAGTTAAAACGAGCTAAATCTGAGGTCATTTGAGCAACCGAGTGAAGAATAGAAGCAAAATGACCATTTTGCCCCTGAGGGGCGTCGAGACGCCAGACGGAGGCCTTGCTCGACGCTACAAGGTAGCAGCCTCAGATGCAGGACAGCGACTCAACGCTGCAACAATGAGTGCAGGTCGACGCTGCAGTGATTTCTATAAAAGCATTTCTTCTCCCTCTATGTCATTTTGTCTCTGTTTTTGGCCGCCAAGAGACCATGTTAAGGCCATTTCTCTCTGTTTTTCATTAGATTAGGATAGTTTAGGAGTTTTTGGTTAATCTTTGGTGTCGGGAAACATTGTAACGATGTTTGGCTAGACTATCGATGCCATTTCAAGTTGTAAATAAGGTACTATATATTTTTGTTAGATTTATTCCATATTTCCAATATTTTCCAACATGTTCTATTGTTTCTTGATTCTTGCTTGAATGCCCATAGCATGTATTCTTTCATAGATACATTGACAACCTATTCGCGTCGATTGAATACGTGATCAGTAGTTTAGCTAACATTAGGACCGGCTCATGCTTGCATTGTAGAGGCTAGTCTCTCATGTAGATTGCATGATAGGACCTAAGAATCAAGAGAGCTAATTAATTAAATTAGGAATGCATTCTTAGAACTTAAGGCGATTAACTACGTTAGTATGGAATGCTATTGTGCCCAGCTAATTGGGGCTAATTAGGCTAATTAACTTGATGCTAGGTTGGGCTAATTGGGATTTAGGAGATCTAATTTTGCTTAGGGGCTTAGCCGGTGTCGCTATGGGTTTGCGACGCGGAGCGGCTGACTTTGTTTCCAAGAGAAGGAAAATGGAATATCCACCAGCCTTTATTTAGAGGGTGTGACTGGGCACCCAAAATGTGTTGAGATGATTTGTGAATAACAGATTTTGGATTCGGGGGTCATTTGTGTATGGGGAAGATATTAGCACCCCACAACACTCGTTCAATGAACGAAATTTTACTTGTGTTATTTAGAAGAAAATGACCTTTGTAAAAAAATTTATTTTAATTTTTAAATGTCCCATGTTTTATTGATCATTATTCTTAAATTTAATAATGAGCAATAATTATGGATGGCATAAAGCCATTCAAATCATTCAAAATTTATTTGAATTTAATTTGGCATCCCAAAATAAATTCATCATCTCAAGAATATTAGGGAATCAACATTTTGATTTCCTAATCTCCATCATAGGAAAGTGTTTTTTTTTTAAGGAAAATGTTTGGTTTAACATGTGTGAGAAAATTGATTTTTTTTTTAGAAAATTCTTCATTACTTTTCTAACTTTAAAGAAAGTGAAACTTTTGTGAAAAAAAAATAGATTTGATTTAATACTTTGAAAAGAAAATCAATGGGATGTTTTTATTAGAGAAATCAAAATTTTCCTTAAGAAAATCATTTTTATGGACATGCTATTTATAAAAACTTTTTTTTTTTGTATTTTTTATGGAAGAGACTTTTTATAGAAAAATATTTTTTATGAAAGAATTTTTTGGTACTCTTTATAAAAAAAGGTTTTTATTTTTAAAGAAGGAAAACTTCAATTTTAGAAAAATCAAATATGTCCCTTTTTCAAAGAACTTCCTTTTTTGAAAAGCTTTTAATGCAAAGGTTTTTTTTTTTTTTTTTTTTGTATTTTTATAGGAAATATAATGAAAAAAGGGAAGAATTCAAGAAAAGATAAATAATTGCATACAAAAAAAAACTTTATTGAACACCATTTTATTTTTTTTTAAGAAAATATGTTAAAATCAAATATCGGCATCTCAAGTTATTGATTTTTCACCTCAAGAACCTTAAATTATCGTCCTCCCGAAGACTTAAGGTTCCATCATTGGAAAATTTCCTTATTTCGAATTAGAGTCTAAAAAAGGATTATGGACCAAACATAAGTGTGCATAAATAATAAATACAAGAATTCACAAGTCTAAAACATAAACTCATATGATAAATAACTCTAAGCTCCTAGCTACACTAACATGCAAAACTTTTAAAAAAAAAACATGATACATGCTTATAAATGTTAAGCTAAAAAAAAGCTTAGAATTTGGGGGAAGAAGAGAGAATGTGTATGTTCTTTGAAGGGTGTGTGCAGGGGCGGATTTAGTTAAGGCCCAGGGGGGGCTTGAGCCCCCCCTCTCTTCTCTCAAAACTCCCTTATTTTCTTCTCTTCTTCTTCAAATCCTCTCGCACCATTATTCTATTTTTTTTCTCTAATTAGAAGCAAGAGTCTCTCACTCACGGGTATGTAGACAACATTTTCTATTTATTTTACAACGTTGCTACTTTTTTTTTGTTCTTTTCGTTTCTTTTTTTAGTACCAATAACTTAAGAGCCAAGAAGGAGAAGATATGAAAAAAAAATGGTAGATAGGTAGGGAAGATGAACCATAAAAATAAAGAAAAATCAGTGGCATCAAACAAAAGATCTAAGGCATGATGCAAAACAAAGATAGGTAAAGATTCACATTATAATAAAATTAAGAAGAGATGTAATAAACAATAAAAATGAAAGAAAACTCATAACACCCTTACTCAACTACTGTTTTTTCAGGGGCATTTCGAGATAGAGATGAAGATCTAGACGTTGAGATCAAGAATAACCAACTAGCTCGTTGTTTGAGGCGCGGATCCTTGGGACAAAGCCCTACCAAATGCAACCTCGAACTAAGTTAGGGTTTTTTTTTTTTTTTTTTTGTGTTATGGATTTTTGTTGGTTTTGAATGAAGCTCACTGTTTTTTTTTTTCTCTACCTCTCAATGCATGTGTGGTTGTGATATTTGTTTGGATGTGTATATGGATATGGGTTTGTAGGGTTTTTTTTTTTTTTTTTTTTTTGTGTGGATGGATGTAGTGGTGTGTGTTATGTGTGAGTGTTGCCCCCCCTTTGAAGAAGGAAAAGAGGGGTATAAAAACCCAAAATTACTTCCTCTTTCGTGTATTAAACCAAAGACCAAGTTTTTCTTTGCAATTTTGAAAACATGCCAAAATGAGCTTAACACCAAAATGGACCAACAACTTTTGGTCAAGCAAAACCAAGTACCAAACTTACTCACATAACCAAACTTTGTTTTTATCCAAAAATTATGGTTTTTCCAACTGAAAAAAAATAAATAAATAAAAGCATAAAAAAGTAAAATTAGCAAATAACAAACAAATATCAAAGTGGAGACATTCCAATAATGAGCAAATTTAATAACAAACATAAAAAAAATGCAATAAAGAAAATAAAAAAAAATTAAACTAGCAAACAATTTTTATAAAAAGAAGCCGGACAAAATAGGTGGCTATAGCATGCCCCCTTCGTACATCCTTATAGTAGTAGAAGGTGGACGAAGGTATAGACACTATTTTGTCTGGCTGAAGTTTAGATGCATACTTAAATATCTCAACATGTTATAAAAGTGTCAAAGGGATGGCTTTTTGGAAGTCAAGAATAACCAACACTATGCATAATATATATCAGGTAAATGTTTGGGGCCAGGGATAAACAAGCACCACCGCAACCAACGTGTCAAGGGCTAGGGATAAAGAAATGCCACATGAAACGCTACATGAAACAATAAAAGAGCATGCTGAGGGCTAGGGATAAACAAGTGTCACTACAACAAAAGTAACAAGCTGGAGACAAACGCCTTTGCAGCGAGGGTAAAACACTGGGGGCCAGGGATAAACAAGTACCACCATAGCACAAGGTGTCAAGGGCCAGGGATAAACAAGCACCACATGACACATCAAAAGAAACATGCTGAGGGCTAGGGATAAACAAGTGCCACTACAACAAAAGTAACAAACTGGAGGTAAACGCCATCGCAGCAAGGATAAAATGCTGGGGGCCAGGGATAAAGAAGTACCACCACAGCACAAGGTGTCAAGGTCCATGGATAAACAAGTGCCACATGACACAGTAAAAGAAACAAGCTGAGGGCCAGGGATAAACAAATGCCACTGCAGCAAAAGTAACAAGCTGGAGGTAAATGCCATCGCAGCAAGGGTAAAATGCTCAGGGCCAGGGATAAACAAGCACCACCACAGCACAAGGGTGTCAAGGGCCAAAGATAAACAAGCGCCACATGACACAGTAAAAGAAACAGGCTGAGGGCCAAGGATAAACAAGTGCCACTGTAGGAAAAGTAACAAGCTGGAGGTAAATGCCATCGCAACAAGGGTAAAATCCTCGGGGCCAGAGATAAACAAGCATCACCACAGCACAAGGGTGTCAAGAGCCAGGGATAAACAAGTGCCACATGACATAGTAAAAAAAACATGCAGAGGGCCAGGGATAAACAAGTGCCACTGCAGCAAAAGAAACAAGCTGGAGGTAAACGCCATCGCAGCAAGGGTAAAACGCTGGGACCAGAGATAAACAAGCACCACCATAACACAACGTGTCAGGGGCCAGGGATAAACAAGCGCCACGTGACACAATTGAAGAAACAAGCTGAGGGTCAGGGATAAACAAGTGCCACTACAACAAAAGTAACAAGCTGGAGGTAAATGCCATCGCAGCAAGGGTAAAATGCTCGGGGCCAGGGATAAACAAGCACCACAGCACAAGGGTGTCAAGGGTCAGGGATAAACAAGTGCCACATGACACAGTAAAAGAAACAGGCTGAGGGCCAGGGATAAACAAGTGCCACTGCAACAAAAGTAACAAGCTGAAGGTAAATGCCATCATAGGAAATCAAGCATAAAGATAAATATCACAAATGGATGCATGCATGTATGTATATGCTTGCGATTGATATGTTCATTTTAATGCTAACTTTTATCCTTTTCTTATTTCTTTTGTAAAAGAGAAAAAAAAGGTTAAAGCGCACAAAATAGTTCGTTTATACTTCTGCATAGAGGTATCATGGACTTGAACTATGATTTGACTTTTGTCTCGCCTTGAGACTTTTAAGACGAGATTAAGAGTGGTTACTTGACATAAGAATTCATAAATCTCATTGAAAGAACTCTTATGATGACCACATAAGCACCATCTCGAAACTTTGGAACTGATGGTAAAATGATGGATGCAAAGAAGGCCAATTGCATAATACTTTATTGGAAAGATTTGCATTTGTCAAGTTCGATGATTCATCCCTTCATAAATACTTCACAAGGCCTTTTTACTACGTAGGCTCCTTCATAACTTTCCTCGATGATCATTCTGAAATGGGAGGATCCTTTTCAAAACTAAATATTTGTTTCGAACTTTGTTGCATAAGCTCGAGCCAAATCCCTTTGATATAGCTGACTTCTACGCAATGCAATCATACTCAAAGGGATGATTCATATTCAGAAGGATGGTACTTCAGCTTCAACTGGTGAAACTACTTTCATGCCACATGTAAAAGAAAAAGGAACTGCTCCATTTGATGTGTGAATTGATATACAATAGCCATATACCAGTCTTTATACTTCACATTCAGTTTGTCAACAAAAATCTATTGATACTTTGTTAGGTGTTTCCATTACACCGACTCACTTTTAAGCACACAAGAAACAATGCTTCAGAATCATTGTATCCCAACTATGTACACCTCAACACATCCTTGAACTCATGAAGTGGAGCTATGAGGCTCAAATAAGCACGCTTTGTGGACAAAATGTCAACTCAAATTACTTTCAGAGGTTCCTGGCATGACATGGTTGTCATTCCTCTTATTCTAATAATTTCAGTTACTTGGGCAACATATCATATGCTTCTCTCAAGAATAAAGATGGAACTTTGAAATTAATCCACAAATAAAAGTCATTCCCAATTCTAATGTCCTTGTTATTTAAATCCTTTCAACAGATTCACTCTCTGGTTAGAAAATACTGCCAAAGGGAATGCGCAGCTATAACCACAATGTACTCTTTACAGAATAATGGCTGCTAATATATTAGTTTACCCACTTAATTTTTTGTTAGAGCTCAACCATTCCTTATTACCTATGTTCCCAATCTTTTGCACTTAACACGAGAATGTCAGGCTTGTACTCATACTCCACAACTTGCCTAACTATTGACTCAGCCATTGAGCTCGTTGTGCAGCCCTTAAACTTCTTTATAAGAACTTTTAATCCCCCTACTCTTTATAACTCTTTAAGTCAGCACTTTTTATTTATTTATCATTTTTTTTACACTCAAAGAATCCTTCAAGTCATAGCCTCTCATCTTGGAATGACAACATTGGTGATTAAGTTCACCCTAGCTTCTAGGCTTATGACCTATTAGGCAAGACAATCATTCTCCTAACTTTCTTTCCTTTATGCTCAACCCTCTTGTTGCATTCCCCTTAATTCACAGAGTGGCGACATCTTTGTATGAAGCTCACCTAAGCTTTGGGATATTTGCAATAGTCAGGCAATCACTCATCCCTTCTTTTATTCATCATTTTTTCTTTTTCTTTTTTTAGAGGGAGAGGAGTGAGTCCTTAGGAGAAGAGGAGTGCTCTTTGAGGTGCACTTTCCTATAATAGATTATTACTTTTCTTATGGTCACCTTACCCCCCAAACTTAAAATCAGTGGTAGGCCCCCAAACTCTTTTTTTTTTCTTAGAAATAAGGAGTTTAAAAGTTCTTAGTCTTCAGCTAAAGGAGCAAGTTCTCTTGAGACCAGCAGCCGTTAGGCGTGAAACACAGAGACTTGTTAGATTCTTTTAGATTAGGCACAAAAGATAAGGTTGACGGTATAAGTTAGGTTGAGCTCCTTAGAAAAATTGAACAACGACACAACATAAAAGAAGCCAAAACTCTTTCTAATTACTAGAGGGTCAATCATGCAGCATTTAAGAGGCTTATCATTGTCCATCACGAAAGCTATTACAATCATTTTCAAGTGAAAGATTAAAGTGCCCCTATTACAAAGGCATCAACATGACCTTAGGCACAATCAATGGTTATTACTCTTGCATTTCTTCAGTGCCAAATGGCAACTTTTTGAAATTCCAATTGCATAGCTTAAACTCTAGTAGCTTGAACTTGGGTGGAATAGCCATGTCTGAGATCAAGCATAGCTGTTTTGCGTCAACATCTCCATAGACATCGGTGCCTTCTACTACCCGCAGTCTGTCTTCTAGAAGACCTAACCTTTACACTGCCTAAATTTTCAGAAATTCTATTGCAGTTCTCCATGTGTGGAGTGAACATTGGAACATTCTCCTGACTCTTTTGCTGAAGGACTTGATTAGGAACTTGCTTTAAAAACAATGTAGGGTACGACGTCATTCTTGCCAATGGTAGATTTGATAGCTTCTGATGTGTAGACTTTGGAGGATAAAGAGAGGTATCCTCTAATACTTGGTTCTATCCCATTTCCACTTGTAGTAATGCCCCTGCCACCAACTTTTCCTTTCTTGCAGTGAGGGTTTCCAAAATGTTTTCCATTTGCTCCTTTACCTTTTCCACGTCTGGTTGGGCTGCTTATACTTGGTCGTTAACTTGATCTTCCATCATTCTTGTTTTTCTTCTTATCCAATAATGATGATGAGGTGGAGATATATTCACGCTATTTTGTAACACTTTGACCCTTTTAATCTTTTTAAAGAAAGAGAAGGATTGAATTAGTTCGAAGTTTCTTATTACTAGCATGAGGTGTATGCATGAAACGTTTTAAAACCTAATGCTTATTTTAATAATAATGAAAATTTTATAAAAAGCTTAAGGTGAATGTTCAATGACGATTTTAAAAGGAAAAGACCACAATGACTAATGACTAACTAGCCTATGGTGACGCAACAAGCAAAAGAGTGCTTACCAATCCCGGATTATGCATGATGATTAATGAAATGACTCTCAACTTAATTAGGCCATGTAGATGCCAATGAGAGGATATATGGATGAAAGAATGAAGAAGAAGAAAAAAAGAAATATATATATATATAAAGGTTAAAGAGAACAAACATAAGGTGATGGCCAAAAAACTGAGCAAAGTAAGCACACAAGGCATAAAAGCTCTAAACAAGTTAAGTTAATTCTAAGATCCTAAACGAAAAAGAACCTCAAATTGGTCACAAAGTCATATATATGACGAAATGACCAACTTAAGTGAGGGTTTTTCGTGTGCCTACACGAAAGCATATGCTCCTCGAAGGTCGACACTACTCCATCCTCAATTCTAATCCTAGTAGGAAAAGCCCGGGTAGGAGGCTTTTGATAGTGTGTGAAATAATTAAGATAATTAAAGCAATATATACAATAAGAGCAATATTAAAGAACAACGCAATTCAAAATAATAAAAAATGGCCTAACTCTCGAGGTTGAACCTCATGTCCCCAGTGGAGTCGCCAAGCTGTCGCCACGTACCTGCGACACGGAGCTGCCGACATCCTCGAGAAAGGAGGTTTTAAAAGGGAGTCGCCACCAATCTTTTTTATGGTGTGATTGTGCACCAAAATAAAATAAAACAACTTTTTTTGGAAAAAAAAAAAGAAAAAAAAAACGACATGCGGAAACCAGATTTGGGCTCGGAAGTTACTTGTGTGTGGGGAAGGTGTTAGCACCCCACAACACCCGTTTAAAACGGTGGCCAAATTTAAATCTTGAATTGCAAAAGATTTTAGACAAAAAGCTTATTTAGGGAAAAAGAGATTTTCAAAACAATATCTTATTTTACCTCTCATTTCTCCAATATTTGAAGTCATGATCCCATAAAATAAGTGGATAAATATCCATCAATTTGACTATATTAGAAATATTCCCAAAAAAACTTAAAAATTCTCCACCTCAAGAATATGAGAAAATTTTACAATATCTCAACTCCGTCATAGAATAGCCCTTTATAAAAGAAAGTTTTTTTTAAAAAAAAAAACAAATCTTTTTTGTTTTAATTAAATTCATTTTTTCTTGGGATCAAAATCTCGGACGCCCAAAGATAATGATCCCTCACCTCAAGAATTCTAGAAAATCGGACTCCCAAATATTTCTAGATTCTGTCGTAGGAATTTCTAGGAAAAAAAAACGACCTTGAAAATCACTTTTTAAGAAAGAAATTACAAAAGGCTTTAGAAATGACATTTTGGTTATAAAACTTTCATAAACTCAAAAAGAGCAAATTTAAAGATTTAGAAATAATTTTATAACAAGAGATTAAAAAAAACAAGAAAATCAAAATTAAGCGTAATAAATAAATGCATTGTAAAGACAAATTAAGCTACCATAATAATCTATTCATTCGTAAATAATCAAACG
Organism: Trichosanthes truncata; assembly: GCA_033996785.1. Lineage (NCBI taxonomy): Eukaryota > Viridiplantae > Streptophyta > Magnoliopsida > Cucurbitales > Cucurbitaceae > Trichosanthes > Trichosanthes truncata. The sequence continues at coordinate 13,047,394 of MU867261.1, read as the reverse complement.
AACACTATATGCAAACATGTTAACAAATTTAAGGAAGAAAAACAAATATTGAAATCAATCTTGGACTTCCAAAGAATCGATTTCTCACCTCGAGAAAATTAGAAAATTGGACTTCCAAATATTTTTAAATTCCGTCGTAGGATATTTTTTTTACGAAAAGGTAAATTGACTAAAAAGATTAGTACAATATATCTTATAACGCAACATGCACATATAAAAAAACAACAACGTGGTAAACATGCTAATATAAATAATGATAATTAGAAAGTAACATCTAAATTAAAGCAAATGAGACAAGCAAATAATACATCAATCTTGGATAAAGAAGAAAAATAAGAAAAGTAGAGAATTAAAAAGCAAATCAAAATAAATCAAACAAAAAGTACAAAAATTAAAAAAAAAATTGAAAATCATGTCATGTCTAGTGCATTGTGCTTGATGTGACAACACAAACAAAAAAACTTGATTTGAAAACCTTCACGCAATCCAACATACATACATACATATATAATAATAATAATAATAATAATAATAATAATAAAAGGATTGTCAAGCTCCAACGAAATGCACATCTAAAAAACACATAATAATAATAATAATAAATAATAATAATAATAATAAGTAAAACTAATGAATAAAATAAAATAAAACAAAACAAAAGTTCTCCTTTTTTTAACCACACATCACTCTCTTTTTTGAAACTCTCCTGCTTTCATTTGTTTTTTTCTCTTCTCTCAAAACTCCCTTATTTTCTTCTCTTCTTCTTCAAATCCTCTCTCACCATTGTTCTATTTTTTTTCTCTAATTAGAAGCAAGAGTCTCTCACTCACAGGTATGTAGACAACATTTTCTTTTGATTTTACAACGTTGCTTTTTTTTTTTTGTTCTTTTCGTTTCTTTTTTTAGTACCAATAACTTAAGAGCCAAGAAGGAGAAGATATGAAGAAAAAAATGTTAGATAGGTAGGGAAGATGAACCATAAAAATAAAGAAAAATCAGTGGCATCAAACAAAAGATCTAAGGCATGATGCAAAACAAAGATAGGTAAAGATTCACATTGTAATAAAATTAAGAAGAGATGTAATAAACAATAAAAATGAAAGAAAACTCATAACACGCTTACTCAACTACTGTTTTTTCAGGGGCATTTCGAGATAGAGATAAATATCTAGAAGTTGAGATCAAGAATAACCAACTAGCTCATTGTTTGAGGAGCGAATCCTTGGGACAAAGCCCTACCAAATGCAACCTCGAACTAAGTTAGGGTTTTTTTTTTTTTTTTGTGTGTGTTATGGATTTTTGTTGGTTTTGAATGAAGCTCACTGTTTTTTTTTTCTCTACCTCTCAATGCATGTGTGGTTGTGATATTTGTTTGGATGTGTTTATGGATATGGGTTTGTAGGGTTTTTTTTTTTTTTTTTTTTGTGTGTGTGGATGGATGTAGTGGTGTGTGTTATGTGTGAGTGTTGCCCCCCCCCCCCCCCCCCCCCTTTGAAGAAGGAAAAGAGGGGTATAAAAACCCAAAATTACTTCCTCTTTCGTGTCTTAAACCAAAGACCAAGTTTTTTTTTGCAATTTTGAAAACATGCCAAAAGGAGCTTAGCACCAAAATGGACCAACAACTTTTGGTCAAGAAAAACCAAATACCAAACTTACTCACATAACCAAACTTTGTTTTTATCCAAAAATTATGGTTTTTCCAACTTAAAAAAAAAAAGCATAAAAAAAAAAGCATAAAAAAAGTAAAATTAGCAAATAGCAAACAAATATCAAAGTGGAGACATTCCAATAATGAGCAAATTTAATAACAAACATAAATAAAATGCAATAAATAAAATAAAATAAATTAAACTAGCAAACAAATTTTATAAAAAGAAGTCGGACAAAATAAGTGGCTACACTGATGAAATATTAATCTTCTCAATTAACGAATTTATAAAGAGATATTAAATATTTCGTGGTCCAGTTTTATACAAACTCATTGTATAAGATACCCCCACTCACATGTCTCCACATGAATGATTTGGATCAAATCATTTGTAACTATTACAAAGTGTGCCGTATCAATAGTGTTAACAGAATAAGGCACCTAACCTTATCCATATACTATGACTCTTTAGGTTATTTCTTGAACACGATCCTTCTGTATGTCAACCACATACTGTTCAAGATTACACTAATAACCTTGGATTTTTCATATAATGGATAATATTATATTGCAAATAAAATAATCAAAATTATAATTAATTATTAAATAATTAATTAATTATGAGGCTTTAGGGCATAAATCCCAACAAACTGTTAATTACTACAAGTAGTTAATTTTAGACCGGTATTATAAATTGTATTTGATTAAGCCTTCAACCAGCTCTTCTGTCAAATGGGTGCCATTGCCGGCGATTTCATTTATTTGATTTCTCTAGCTCGCACCAATTAAGCTCTTCTATCACCTTATCTTGGTAACACTATTGATACGACCCACTTTGTAATTGTTACAAATGATTTGATCCAAATCGTTCATGTAGAGACATGTGAGTGGGGGTATCTTATACAATGAGTTTGTATAAGACTGGCCACAAAATATTTAATCTCTCTATAAACCCGTTAATTGAGAAGATTAATATTTCATCAGGATGATCATATGCGACTCGATTGTAATCCTGAGTGAGTTATGAACTCCTGCCTGTGAGAGCTTGTCCTTTGATTTGCATGCGTGAGAGTGGCTTTTGTAGCCGATTCAATAAGCCTACCATTTTTGGGACTTGACCAAATAGGGAGTTGGGAATATAATCTCACAAGATGGAATCCACTCCTTCTCATATAGGGTAAGTAGATGAGTAGTTCTCTTAATTGTTGATTTCGGGACTTGAACAATGGGGTCTCACCCTCTCACTAGCCCAGAGGGACTTAGTCTATGATTGGATCATAAACAAATTGTTCATTAGATGATCAGTGGTACTTAAGGTGCAAGATGTAATTACAGAGGTAAAACGAACTTTTGACCCAGCTGTAATTATGAACAACTCGTGAAAGATCGACTTGCATGTAGTGATTATATCCATGGACACAACTTATCTTACAGTCCATAAGAGTGCAACTCTAAGTCTATAGTGGAGTGACCTATAGTTAATAAATGAAAATTAATTAATTAAAGAGTTTAATTAATTAATTTTGTATCATTGGAGCTTATAATCTTTAGGTCCATAAGGTCCTCTTGCTAGCTCATATGAACAAATAGGGATCGATTTCATTGAGAGAAAAATTTGAAATGTTTAAATTAAAATTTAATATATTTGATATATTAAATGAGGAAAAACATATTTAATGTATATCATACATTACATATCAAAGAAATTATTAATGTATTAAGATACATTAAAGAAAATATATTTATTAAATTTGAATTAGATTCAAATTAGGAAATAGATGTTGGAGGATAATTTAAAAAGGTTTGAATAAGATTCAAATTGGTTAGATAAATATATTTTAATATATTAGATATTAAAATATATTATTTAATTAATTGTCCTAGGCCACTATAAATAGGACCCTAAGGGAGAGCCATTGCGTGCATTCTTCACAAGAGAAAAGAATTCTTGAAATTCTCCTTTCATTCCCTCTCTTTATTTTCAAGAAGGTTTCCACAAACCTTTTTGGTCATTTGTTCGAGTCATAGTAAGAAAGACTTTGTGGAAGTCTTGGAGTTCAACCTCATTAGAGTTGGAGTACAAGGAGAAAAAGACCCGCCAGAATATTTTCCATATTATTTTCACGATATGTTTTGCTTCGCCTAAAATTATTTTTCCTTTGATTCTAAAATAAAATAAAAGTCGATTCCAACGCTTCCGTTGTAGGTTTAATTCGACTATTCCTTTCAATTCGTATCGGAACAATTTTTTATTTTTATTTAGAATTAAAATTTGTAATGGTGGGTATTTTAATTTCATATATGTGATATATGTTTGTTTGAAAAATTAATTGTTTAGGCATATTTGTCATATTAGTTATTATCATTTTGATTAGATCAATTTATAAAAACCTTTTGAGTTTAGGATTGGATTCCATTTATCAAATTGCACAACCACGTTTGTCGTCGAATCCAAAGTGCATGAGAAGAAGTTTTTTGAGGGAATGAAATTTTATATATTGGCATGCTTGAATGAACTACTTAATATATACATATACACATATACACATATATATACACATATACACATACACATACATATACACATATACACATATACATACATATACATATATACATATACACACACACACACACATATATATATATATAAGACATTACAACCTGCAAGTGGATATATCAGCCATAAGAATTTGATTTATGAGTCCAAAACCTCACCGGCGATTGGCATGTGTTGATTTTTTGTCTTCATGTGCACATCCTTAACCAAATTGGCGGTAGATATATGTTTGTGGGTTGATTGTTTCAGCAATAAGGATTTCAACGAATCAATAGCCAATTTTTTTGTGTGGCCGTAGTGGTGAAGTTTCTCTCTAGGTATTAAATTGAACTGTCGTCATGTCTATTTAGTTTTTTTTTTTTTTTTTTTTTGTGTGTTCAATCAGTCAGAGATATGCATCTTTAGACTTTAGACGACAATGAGGGTTTCAAGGAGCTAATGCTTGAAGTTAATGTTAGGGTTTTCTAAAACTCTAAATTTGGATGACCCAATGCAAGAAAGAAATTGAAAACCATGATATGTCTTAGAATTCAAATTGTGTAATTTTGAATTTAGTTTTTAATTTCTAGGATATGCCAAATATGCCGGTTAATATTCCTAGTTTCAAATTAAATTATGCATGTGATGTATGTTTTAAAATATTTGATTGTTGCATAAAGTATGTCATTTAGATTAAAATCCCACCACAGATGAAGCATGATCATGCATCGTAATTAATTTTTGAATATAATTGTTATTCTTGAAAATTTGATTAGATTGTTTCCTAATAAAATTCAGATGCTTTCTTAATAAGCTTATATTTTCCATATCTTTGAATATAATTGTTATATTTGGAAAATTAAATTAGGATATTTCCTTTCAAAATTGGAATCCATATTTTGCTAATAGAATTAGGATTATTTCTAATGAGAATAGGGTTTTCTTAAAATAAAGATATATTTTTCTAATTCATGCTTTAAATAGTTTAAAATTTGAATTTAATTTATCTTGATATGTTTCTAATAATATTAGAATTTTGGATAATTTTTTAATTTAGTTTTAAAGGGTTTTAAATGGTAGAATTTCAAGATGGAAAAAACTTAGGTGCTGTGCTTCCCACATCACAACCATTCATTTTTAATTTTTGGATTTTTTTTTTTTTTTTGAAAATGGATGGTTGTGATGTGGGCAGCACCCAAGTCTTGCCCTTTCAAGATTATCCATGAAGTGAAATTAGTTTTTAATAGAATTAAAAACATTGTTTAAATTCACTTAGGTTCATTAATCTAGTAATTAATAGTTACTTAGAATAATGAATTTTGTAATAAAAATTGACTTTAAGGGAACTTTGTCTATGGAAGATTTTGTCTAGACTGGGGTATTTAAGCTGACCGAAAGGGAACACCTCTAACTGGGAATTGACCTGGGAGTTGAATTAATCAAATTTTATTTAATTTCATAAAATAGGCTCATAATGTGATTAGTTTTTAAATAGTTTAAAACTTCGTAATTCACATAAAAATCAATCGAACTAAGATAAGGGTAATAAGGGTAGATTGAGGACTTAGATAAATGAGATTAGCCTAATTTGTCTAAGTAAAAGAAAACCCTATTTCAAAATAGTAAGTGGGAGAAGGAAAGTGTCAATATATCCTACGGTCTCCATCATTTGTTTACATCGTGAGATTCATGCGAGGCCTCGTGGCGGATTTTGGACCGTCCCCCTACAGAAGGTGTTTGCATGGGTCAATATCAGGGTGAATTCCTGAAAATGATAGGATTGTAGTTTTGTTTCCAATACTTGACCTACCCTACGACGACACTTGTTGGGATAAAACTACGGGATCTAAAATTATGGGTCACACTTACAAAGGGCTTATTAAGGTTGTTAATAATGTCCTTGACCAAACTAATGGTAACTAAATATTATAGGAATAAGAGTTATTATGGTATAATACTTTGTTGAGATTGTCTCAATTTAGTGAAGGAACACTTGACCTACCTTACGGCGACACTTGTGAACTCATTAAAGTATCATAGCATTAGAAATGATTTATAGGGTTTATTTTTCAAATCATTTGATTTCTATGCTAAAATTGAATGGATAATTGATTGCATGATGTCAAATAATTGATTGCATGATGCTAAAATTAGGAAATAGATGTCGGAGGAGAATTTAAAAAGTTTTGAATAAGATTCGAATTGATTAGATAAATATATTTTAATATATTAGATATTAAAATATATTATTTAATTATTTGCCCTAGGCCACTATAAATAGGACCCTAAGGGTGAGTCATTGTGTGCATTCTTCACAAGAGAAAAGAATTCTTGAAATTCTCCTTTCATTCCCTATCTCTATTTTCAAGAAGATTCCCACAAACCTCTTTGGTCATTTGTTCGAGTCATAGCAAGAAAGACTTTATGGAAGTCTTGGAGTTCAACCTCATTGGAGTTGGAGTTAAAGGAGAAAAAGACCTGCTATTTTTCATATTATTTTCAAGGTATGGTTTATGCTTAACCCTAATTTTATTATTTTGTTCTAAATAAACTCAAACCGATTCCAAAGCTTCCGCTTGGGTTTAGTTAGATTATTCCCTTCAATATTCCCATGAAAAAGGTTAATGATAATGATGTGCCTAAATTAGAATAGGAATATGATGACGATGATATGAAAAGTGTGCTTTTTAATACTAGAGCTATAACTTATTTATATTGTGCTTTAAGCAAAGATGAGTTAATAGAATATGTTTGTGCTCTTCCACTAAAGAAATGTGGAATACTTTTGAAGTGACTCATGAGTGAACTAATCAAGTTAAAGAATAAAAAATTAGCATGCTAGTTCATAATTATGAATTATTTAAGATGGATGCTAATGAATCTATTATCGAGATGTTTACTGGATTTACTAACATTATAAATGCTTTGAAGAGTCTTGGCAAAGTATATACTACCTCCGAAAATGTTAGGAAAATTATTAGGTCTCTATCTAAGAATTGGGAAGCAAAGGTGACGGCGATTCAAGAAGCAAAACATCTCACCAACATTCCTTTGGAGGAACTTATTGTCTCTCTCATGACACATGAGATTACTATGAAGGAACACATGGAGGATGAGTCCAAAAAGAAGAAGAGTATGGCTTTAAAGACCATCTCCTTGGAAGTTGAATATGAAGATGAGGGTGTTCTTGATGAAGACGATATTGCATATTTTTCATGTAAGTATAAGAACTTCATCAGGGAGGAAGAAACAATTCAAGAAGCACATTTCAAACTAAAGAGAGTCAAAAGGTGAAAAGAGCAAAACAGATGAGGTAATATGCTATGAATGCAAGAAACCGAGTCACATAAGAATGGACTGCCCTTGACTGGTGGCTGCTACGCAAACGCCAAAAGAAAGCGCAAGTGCACGCTGTCACAAACAAGTAATATATGGAGTATTCCAAGTATCAAACCCAAGGAAACGGTTAACAAAAACTCTCCAATTAACAACACAATTGCTCACAAGTTGCAACCGAAGGTAACCAAGAAAATAAAGTTATTTTTTTTAGGTTTTGTGCATGAAAAAGTAAAGATAACTGAAAAGGTATGAGAAAAACAAAGATGAGAAGTAGGGGATTCAATACTGGTTCAACCCTGGGAAATACACCCACCATGCGCTCAAAATTGCCAAACTAAGTCCGGCTATTTTAGAGATCCTGCCTCTTGCGCCCGCATACTGACTCTGTTAAGTTCTATACGGTTCAGACAGAATGTTGCTGAAATGCGTCGCAACTTACCCTTTTCGACACTTAGCTAAGTAAATCAAGTTCAACATCTATTCAGCTCCTTTTCCAAGAACCTTTAGGAGACTAAGCAATTTAAAACTTATATGTCATAACGCTAGCTCTCGGGTCCAATTGCAAAATTATGGCGTTGCAACCCTAAGGTTGCAAAGCCATCCTCCAGGCCCCAATAGCTTATTTCTTCATCTCTTCTCTTCTTGGCTCTCCAAAATTGCCCGATTTAGCTCTAAAATGACTAAAATACCCTCGAACACTCTATGTTTGCTCCTTAACACAAATAGGCATCAAAGCACACAAAATCATTGCAAAACTACCTAAAATAATAGAAAATAAGATAGCATAATTGCATGCTATCAATAATCATCCTGTGAAATATTAATCTTTTCAATTAAGGGATTTATAAAGAGAGATTTGGTCCAGTCTTATACAAATTCATTGTATAAGATACCCCCACTCACATGTCTCCATATGAGTGATTTGAATCAAATTATTTGTAACAATTATAAAGTGGGTCGCATCAATAGTGCTACCAAGGTAAGGCACTCAACCTTATCTATATATTATTGACCATTTAGTTTATTTTTTGAACATGGTCCTCTCGTATATCAACCACATATTGTTCAAGATTACACTAATAAACTTGGATTTTTCATATAATGGATAATATAATATGCAAATAAAATTATTAAATAATTATTAAATAACACATTAATTACGAGGCTTGAGGGCGCAAACCCCAACATTACGAGAGTTTGTTGCTCACTGATCGGAGTATGATAGACGCTGCTAGTGGAGGTGCCCTTGTGAAGAAGAGATATTTCTCTTGATTTCTCTTGCTAAACCTGTAAGCCCTAAACTCTCTTTTGATCATATTGTGCTCATATTTGAAGTTTTGACATATGCAAATTGATATAGGTTGCACTAAAAGATGTCGTGATGAGATTTGGGAATCTTTTAGATTGTAAACTATAATGTGTATAAAGCTTCATAAGGAGATAGGTAAGCCATTGAATAAGCATATTAAGAGTTGAATTGAAGTAAGTTAAGGTCATTAACAAGTTGGGTAAATTTTAGGTGCATTATGTATTGAATGAAAGTTCTTATTTCTCACAAACTTAAGTAAAGTTGACTAAATGTGATAGGTGAATATATTGTCTTTGTTTTGTTTTTTTTTTAAAAAAAAAGGGGGATTAAGATGTAAATAAGGAAGTAAGAGGTGGCAAAAATTTGTGGAGCCACGATTTTGTCTTTGACAAGTGGGTGCTGTCCAGCTCGAAGCTTCTGGAAGAGGATCAACTTCAAACAGCCATATCTCTTAATTTACTGCACCAAATTCGATGATTTTTGAGTCAAACTCTCATAAATTGAGTGTAGAATACGAAAGTGGGTGGCTGTTTTGAAAATAGGAAGAGGAAGGAGGAGAAAATAGCAGAAAACCGAGAGGTGTTCACAGTTCTCGGGTAGCAGAACAGTGTGAAGAAATCCGTTTCTTTTGAGCTCTTGAGGAGGAATTAGAAGCTGAAACTTTGAGGTAAGTAAGTTAATATGTTGTACTTGAGGTTTATCAAAAAATATTAGGTGGTTGTTTTGCTAAATTTTGAGGAACCCAAGCTGAAAGTTGAACCTGGAATTTTAGGGTACATAATTCTCGGGTAGCAGAACAGTGTGAAGAAATCCGTTTCTTTTGAGCTCTTGAGGAGGAATTAGAAGCTGAAAATTTGAGGTAAGTAAGCTAAGATGTTGTACTTGAGGTTTATCAAAAAATATTAGGTGGTTGTTTTGCTAAATTTTGAGGAACCCAAGCTGAAAGTTGAACCTGGAATTTTAGGGTACATAATTCTCGGGTAGCAGAACAGTGTGAAGAAATCCGTTTCTTTTGAGCTCTTGAGGAGGAATTAGAAGCTGAAACTTTGAGGTAAGTAAGCTAAGATGTTGTACTTGAGGTTTATCAAAAAATATTAGGTGGTTGTTTTGCTAAATTTTGAGGAACCCAAGCTGAAAGTTGAACCTGGAATTTTAGGTGCAAGAAAAAAAAAACTGCTAGCAAGAGATTGAAGGAGATGTGCTTCCATTTCTTTATACCTTACACCCAAGTGCATATGGTTATTATGAATTGAGTTATGGGACTGAATTAGATATGTTTTTAAGGTGTATAAGGAAAGGAATTAATGTTATTAATTTCTTTTTTCAGGGCAAACGGAGATAGGAATAGCTTATAATCCTTGGAACCCTTTTGGTGATTGTGAGTGAATCTATTTTAGAACTATGCTTGACCTTTGTTTTGCTTCAAAAGCATAAATGTTGATCATTGAAACATGCTTGACTTACTTTTGTATACTTTTCATGGAGCTTTTAATAGAATGTCATTGATGAAACTTAAGCATGATTTGAATTAGTTTGTAACTATACATTCAAACATGGAAACTAAATTATGGAAGTATGACTTCCTTTAGAAAATGCTTTGTGTAAATCCACTTGGAAACATGTTTAGAAAGGAAAAGTGCAAATGTTAAGAATTTGTTGTTTGTGTTATCAAAACATGATTTCCAAGGTAATCAAAGTATGCCCCGGTATGTTGTTAACCCCCAGTACTGAAGGACATTGAGAAGGTACTTGGGAGGGAGGAATTATGATTTCCCGATACTGAAGGACAAAGAGAAGGTATTCGGGTAGTAATTGGTCTAACCCAATACTGAAGGACATAGAGAAGGTATTAGGGAAGACCGGTGTGTCAATGGAATTCCACGTGCACGAGAGAGAGGTATGAACGTTGTTGGTATAGAGATGACTCTACCACAGCTAAGGTTCGAAAGTGGTATCATGATATGAGTTTTATTGTTATGAGCTTCTACGCTTTTGAAATGTCTATTCTTCAGTATGATACTACATTATGAGTTTCTATGCTATACATAATGTGGTGACTTAAACCTGTAAATGGGTAGCATGGTTTGATTATGTTTACAAATAAGTGATAAGTTATCTCTAACTTGTAGCTTGTCCATCATTATGTTTCATCTTTGAGCTTATAATGTTTTTAAGATAGACACTCACTGGGCTTCCCAGCTCACGTTTTTATTATGTTTTCTCTTCCCAGGTAGCAGACGAGTTCCCGGTGCTTAGCCTTGACAAGACCTGTTTGCCACCACGCCGTTTTAGCTCCTTGTATATACACTTTCTTATGTATATAGTTTGTAGTAAAAGCATTTTAGCGGGGTTGTAATAACTATAAAATGTTATGACTTGTTAAAGAACATAGTACTGAAAGTTAATGGGTCTTGCTCATATGTGTATTTGAGCGTTCCAAACTTACTTGTTCAAACGTGTTGTGTTACCTTCATTTTCAGATATATGTTGGGATGGTCAGAGAGAGCTAGTAAAAGGGTTGATTGTCTATGTCTTTACATCTCTTCCTAGGGTAGGCAAGTAAGCTGGGAAGGGGTGTGACAACTTGGTATCAGAGCAAAAGGTTTTGGGAAGGGAACTAAGTTCATGCATTAAACTAGGAGCTTGTTGTCTTAATTATTTTAACAAGATTGTATAATTTAGGACCATGGCTCGAGGTGGCAAACGAGGCAGGCGAGTGGAGGCCGGAACTCAAGAAGCTACTGGCGATAGAGGAAGAGAGGTATCAGAGGGAGAGTCTAGTCATCCTCAGCAAGAGGTGAATCTGGAGGAACAGATTTTTACGAGGATAACTCAAAGATTAGCTGAAAGTGTTAGATCAACACAAACAGACCCAGAAAAAAAGTATGGCATTGAAAGACTAAAGGCCTTGGGTGCAACAGCATTTGAGGGCACGACAGATCCCGCTGATGCTGAGGTTTGGTTAAATCAGATTGAGAAGTGTTTCAGGGTTATGCGATGCCCTGAGGAAAGAAAGGTTGATTTAGCAGCATTCTTGTTCCAGAAAGGAGCAGATGATTGGTGGAAGATAACAGAGAGCAGAAAAGGGGAAGCATGGAGTTGGAAAGAGTTTCGAAAGGCATTTGAAGATAAGTATTATCCGAGTTCTTACCGTGATGCGAAGAGGAACGAGTTTCTGGGGCTTGTTCAGGGATCAATGACAATAGCAGAATATGAGAAGAAGTTCACAGAGTTATCAAAGTATGCTAGCACTATTGTTGCAAGCGAGATAGATCGATGCAAAAGGTTCGAGGATGGTCTACGAACAGAGATCCGAACGCCTGTGACAGCAAGTTCAGAGTGGGTTGAGTTTTCCAAACTAGTGGAGACAGCGCTAAGGGTGGAGCGAAGCCTAGTAGAGGAAAGATCGGGAAGAGGTGTTATAGGTGATGGACGTACCAGTTATTCGGTTAGTTCATCACGAGATCGGCTCCAACCAGGAGATAGTAGGAGATTCACCCCAAGAGTTTCTGGAAAAGGGAGCTTCAAATCTCATCGTGGTGGGCAGTCTACTTCCAAGACTGGTACGAGTAGTGGTAGGGAGAGACAGAGACAGCAGGGATCGAGTTTTTCGACAGGATCAGCAAGAGACTCTCGTACAGGACAACCCGGTGAGTCGGTAGCTAGTTCAGCTAGGAAACCATTGTGCAACACTTGTGGAAAGTATCATTGGGGTCGATGTTTGAGTGGGAGTAATGTATGTTTTAATTGTGGGCAAGAAGGTCATTTCAAGATGGAATGCCCCCAGCTAATTCAGGAGAACAAGGTAGGACAGAGAACTGTGTCGCAGACTGTGAACCAACAGCAAACGATTGGGGTAGCTGGAGGAGGAGGCACTAGTAGGGCTATGCAGAAGGGACCTGTAGGCCGACCCCGACAGCAGGGGAAGATCTATGCCATGACACAGCAGGAGGCAGATGATGCACCAGAAGTTGTTTCTGGTAGACTTTCTATTTGTGGTAAACTTGCGCATGTGTTATTAGATCCAGGAGCTACACATTCTTTTATCTCTTATATGTTTGCTACTAATATTGAGGGCGAATTAGAACCTCTATCTGAAGAACTGTGCATATATACTCCTATTGGTGCTATGTTGATAGTCCGTAGCTTCTATAGGAATTGTATGGTAGAAGTAGATGGTATGACTATGACAGCCGAACTGATTCCCTTAGATCTTCAAGAGTTCGATGTTATCTTGGGGATGGATTTCTTGTCTAGGTATCATGCCTCTATGGATTGTCATAAGAAGGAAGTTGTGTTCAGAAAGCCAGGCGACATTGAAGTTATGTTTCAGGGCTATAGGAAGATATTGCCTACTTGTATAATATCAACTATTAAAGCTAGAAAATTATTGAATAAAGGTTGTACAGCATATCTCGCATATGTAGTTTGTGCACCGGCGAGTAAATTGATATCTGAGGACATTCTAGTAGTATGTGAGTTTTTAGATGTTTTCCCAGAAGAGTTACCAGGGTTGCCACCTGATAGAGAGGTGGAGTTTACCATAGACTTGATTCCAGGAACGGCGCCAATATCTCAAGCACCGTACAGAATGGCACCGAAGGAATTGAAGGAGTTGAAAACTCAGTTGCAGGAGTTGGTGGATAAGGGTTATATCCGACCAAGCGTATCTCCGTGGGGAGCACCTGTGTTATTTGTGAAAAAGAAAGATGGGACATTACGATTATGTATTGATTACCGACAATTAAATAAAGTAACAATACGTAATAAGTATCCCTTACCCCGTATAGATGACTTGTTCGACCAACTAAAGGGTGCCTCGGTGTTTTCCAAAATTGATTTGCGATCGGGGTACCATCAATTGAAGATTAATGACTTTGATGTACCAAAGACAGCTTTTAGGACAAGGTATGGGCATTACGAGTTCTTGGTAATGCCATTCGGGTTAACAAATGCCCCAGCAGCATTCATGGATCTCATGAATCGAATTTTCCATCCTTACCTTGATCAGTTCGTGATAGTATTTATTGATGACATATTAGTGTATTCAGAAAATAAGGAGAAGCATGCGGAACATCTCAAAATAGTGCTACAGACATTACGAGATCAGAAATTGTATGCTAAATTTAGTAAGTGTGAGTTTTGGCTGGAGCAGGTTGTGTTTTTGGGACACGTAGTGTCAGCAACCGGAGTTCAAGTGGATCCTCAGAAGACAGAAGCTATAGTCAAGTGGGAACGACCCACTTCAGTATCAGAAGTCCGTAGTTTTCTAGGACTTGCAGGATACTACCGACGTTTTATCGAGGGGTTTTCAAAGATAGCTCTTCCAATAACCAGTTTGACAAAGAAAAACACGAAGTTCGAGTGGGGTGAAGGGTGTGAAAAAAGTTTTCAAGAGTTAAAGAACAGACTTGTGACAGCACCGGTATTAACTCTACCTACCACGGGAAAAGAGTTTGAGGTTTACTGTGATGCATCACATCAGGGCCTTGGATGTGTTCTTATGCAGGATGGGAAAGTGATCGCTTATGCGTCAAGACAACTGAAAAAGCATGAGTGTAACTATCCTACTCATGATCTGGAACTCGCAGCAGTTGTGTTAGCTTTAAAAATTTGGAGGCATTATCTGTTTGGTGAGAAATGTCATATCTACACAGATCATAAAAGTTTAAAATATATCTTTGAGCAGAAAGAGTTGAATTTGAGGCAGCGGAGGTGGCTCGAGTTGATAAAAGACTATGACTGTACAATCGAGTATCACCCAGGGAAGGCTAATGTTGTAGCTGATGCACTTAGTAGGAAGTCGAAGCAACCTAAGAGTTCACTTAATGCTGTTAGAGTGGCTCTGTTTGAGGAACTCAAGAGTTCTAATGCAGAAGTGTCGGTTGGTGAAAAAGGGAATTTGTTAGCTTATTTTCACGTAAGACCTACTTTAATTAATGAGGTTATCTCAAGTCAAGCTAGAGACCCTGTCCTCAAGAAATTGATGGAAGAGGTGAACTTGAAGCAGAGAGCAGATTACGAAATAAGGCATGATGGGGCGTTGATGAAGTGCGGTAGGTTTTGTGTACCTAAAGATGAAGCTTTGAGAAACACAATACTGGAGGAAGCACATAGTTCGGCTTATGCGATGCATCCAGGAGGGACAAAGATGTACCGGACATTGAAGAGCCATTATTGGTGGCCAGGAATGAAACGAGAGATAGCAGAGTATGTCTCTAAATGTCTTATCTGTCAGCAGGTGAAGCCTGAACGACAGAAACTAGGAGGACTTCTAAACCCACTCCCAGTACCTGAATGGAAGTGGGAGCATGTAACCATGGATTTCCTTTTTGGACTTCCTCGGACACCGAGCGGTTATGATGGGATTTGGGTGATAGTTGATAGACTTACCAAGACTGCTCGATTTTTACCAGTTAAGGTAACTTTCACCTTGGATAAACTTGCTAAATTGTATGTTGACAGGATTGTATGCCAATACGGAGCCCCAGTATCAATTGTGTCAGATAGGGACTCGAGGTTCACTTCCAAGTTCTGGCCGAGCCTTCAAGAGGCCTTAGGAACTAAACTGCACTTCAGCACAGCATTTCATCCACAGACTGATGGTCAGTCAGAAAGGACCATCCAAACCCTTGAAGACATGCTTCGAGCATGCGTGTTGCAGTATAAAGGAAGTTGGGAAACTCATCTATCATTGATGGAGTTTGCATACAATAACAACTATCATTCTAGCATTGGAATGGCACCGTACGAAGCATTGTATGGAAGAAGATGTAGAACCCCTATATGTTGGGGTGAGGTAGGGGAAAGAAAGCTAATAGGGCCAGAGTTAGTCCAAGTTACTTCAGAAAATGTTAAGTTTATCAGGGAAAGGCTGAAGACAGCGAAAGATAGGCAAAAGAGTTACGCTGATAAGCGAAGGAGAGATTTAGAATTCGAAATCGGAGACAAAGTTTTCTTGAGACTGTCCCCGTGGAAGGGTATTTTACGGTTCGGAAGGAAAGGGAAGCTAAGCCCGAGATATATAGGTCCTTACGAGATTCTGGAACGTGTAGGGCCATCAGCTTACAGATTAGCTTTACCTATAGAGTTGTCTCGGGTACATAATGTTTTCCATGTATCAATGTTGAGGAAATACATTTCTGACCCATCACATGTGCTCACGGCGGAACCAGTACAACTTAAGGAGAATCTATCTTATGAGGAAGAACCTCTACAAGTACTTGATCGGAAGGAACAGGTACTTAGGAACAAGACAATAGCGTTGGTAAAAGTATTGTGGAGAAATCACGAGGTCGAGGAAGCAACATGGGAGAGCGAAGATCAAATGAAAGAAAAGTACCCACAACTTTTCTCGTACAAATGATGTTGCTGAATTTCGAGGGCGAAATTCCTCTTAACGGGGTAGTAAATTGTAAGCCCTAAACTCTCTTTTGATCATATTGTGCTCATATTTGAAGTTTTGACATATGCAAATTGATATAGGTTGCACTAAAAGATGTCGTGATGAGATTTGGGAATCTTTTAGATTGTAAACTATAATGTGTATAAAGCTTCATAAGGAGATAGGTAAGCCATTGAATAAGCATATTAAGAGTTGAATTGAAGTAAGTTAAGGTCATTAACAAGTTGGGTAAATTTTAGGTGCATTATGTATTGAATGAAAGTTCTTATTTCTCACAAACTTAAGTAAAGTTGACTAAATGTGATAGGTGAATATATTGTCTTTGTTTTGTTTTTTTTTTAAAAAAAAAGGGGGATTAAGATGTAAATAAGGAAGTAAGAGGTGGCAAAAATTTGTGGAGCCACGATTTTGTCTTTGACAAGTGGGTGCTGTCCAGCTCGAAGCTTCTGGAAGAGGATCAACTTCAAACAGCCATATCTCTTAATTTACTGCACCAAATTCGATGATTTTTGAGTCAAACTCTCATAAATTGAGTGTAGAATACGAAAGTGGGTGGCTGTTTTGAAAATAGGAAGAGGAAGGAGGAGAAAATAGCAGAAAACCGAGAGGTGTTCACAGTTCTCGGGTAGCAGAACAGTGTGAAGAAATCCGTTTCTTTTGAGCTCTTGAGGAGGAATTAGAAGCTGAAACTTTGAGGTAAGTAAGTTAATATGTTGTACTTGAGGTTTATCAAAAAATATTAGGTGGTTGTTTTGCTAAATTTTGAGGAACCCAAGCTGAAAGTTGAACCTGGAATTTTAGGGTACATAATTCTCGGGTAGCAGAACAGTGTGAAGAAATCCGTTTCTTTTGAGCTCTTGAGGAGGAATTAGAAGCTGAAAATTTGAGGTAAGTAAGCTAAGATGTTGTACTTGAGGTTTATCAAAAAATATTAGGTGGTTGTTTTGCTAAATTTTGAGGAACCCAAGCTGAAAGTTGAACCTGGAATTTTAGGGTACATAATTCTCGGGTAGCAGAACAGTGTGAAGAAATCCGTTTCTTTTGAGCTCTTGAGGAGGAATTAGAAGCTGAAACTTTGAGGTAAGTAAGCTAAGATGTTGTACTTGAGGTTTATCAAAAAATATTAGGTGGTTGTTTTGCTAAATTTTGAGGAACCCAAGCTGAAAGTTGAACCTGGAATTTTAGGTGCAAGAAAAAAAAAACTGCTAGCAAGAGATTGAAGGAGATGTGCTTCCATTTCTTTATACCTTACACCCAAGTGCATATGGTTATTATGAATTGAGTTATGGGACTGAATTAGATATGTTTTTAAGGTGTATAAGGAAAGGAATTAATGTTATTAATTTCTTTTTTCAGGGCAAACGGAGATAGGAATAGCTTATAATCCTTGGAACCCTTTTGGTGATTGTGAGTGAATCTATTTTAGAACTATGCTTGACCTTTGTTTTGCTTCAAAAGCATAAATGTTGATCATTGAAACATGCTTGACTTACTTTTGTATACTTTTCATGGAGCTTTTAATAGAATGTCATTGATGAAACTTAAGCATGATTTGAATTAGTTTGTAACTATACATTCAAACATGGAAACTAAATTATGGAAGTATGACTTCCTTTAGAAAATGCTTTGTGTAAATCCACTTGGAAACATGTTTAGAAAGGAAAAGTGCAAATGTTAAGAATTTGTTGTTTGTGTTATCAAAACATGATTTCCAAGGTAATCAAAGTATGCCCCGGTATGTTGTTAACCCCCAGTACTGAAGGACATTGAGAAGGTACTTGGGAGGGAGGAATTATGATTTCCCGATACTGAAGGACAAAGAGAAGGTATTCGGGTAGTAATTGGTCTAACCCAATACTGAAGGACATAGAGAAGGTATTAGGGAAGACCGGTGTGTCAATGGAATTCCACGTGCACGAGAGAGAGGTATGAACGTTGTTGGTATAGAGATGACTCTACCACAGCTAAGGTTCGAAAGTGGTATCATGATATGAGTTTTATTGTTATGAGCTTCTACGCTTTTGAAATGTCTATTCTTCAGTATGATACTACATTATGAGTTTCTATGCTATACATAATGTGGTGACTTAAACCTGTAAATGGGTAGCATGGTTTGATTATGTTTACAAATAAGTGATAAGTTATCTCTAACTTGTAGCTTGTCCATCATTATGTTTCATCTTTGAGCTTATAATGTTTTTAAGATAGACACTCACTGGGCTTCCCAGCTCACGTTTTTATTATGTTTTCTCTTCCCAGGTAGCAGACGAGTTCCCGGTGCTTAGCCTTGACAAGACCTGTTTGCCACCACGCCGTTTTAGCTCCTTGTATATACACTTTCTTATGTATATAGTTTGTAGTAAAAGCATTTTAGCGGGGTTGTAATAACTATAAAATGTTATGACTTGTTAAAGAACATAGTACTGAAAGTTAATGGGTCTTGCTCATATGTGTATTTGAGCGTTCCAAACTTACTTGTTCAAACGTGTTGTGTTACCTTCATTTTCAGATATATGTTGGGATGGTCAGAGAGAGCTAGTAAAAGGGTTGATTGTCTATGTCTTTACATCTCTTCCTAGGGTAGGCAAGTAAGCTGGGAAGGGGTGTGACAAAACCTTACTTGTTTGAGGCATTTTGGTAGCTTTTTGGTTACATAAGTTCCTAATTTAGTGCTTTCTTGCTTATTTGGCTAAGTATTGAGAAAACCTTGATTAATGTTTAGATTATTGCAATTTTTGAGCTGAATTGTTGCAATTTGTGCTTCAGGTAAGAGAAGACTTAATGAGTGGAGAATTGGAACACAGTGTAGCTGAATTAGTTGGTTTGCTGCAGCAATTCTTCATAGAGAAGCCAGTTAATTCACACGTGTAAGGAATCTTTTCATTAATTGAGCTGTCTAAAAAGAGCCAGCTGGTATGATGTGGACCAATAGAATGCTGCCAAGCTTTATTCCCTGTCCATTTAGCTCTGATTTTGATGCAAGAGGGGAGTATATAAGCTGATGTTTTTCGAATGGAAAAGGGATGAGGCTGAAAAAGGAATGTTTACGGAAAGGGAGAGAGGAGATAAGGAAAAAGTCTATCTGCAATGAGAAGCAAGCTGAAGACAAAGGAGGGAGACCTTTGGAAGCTATCCAATTAGATTTACCTTCTCTCTTTACTTTTTCTTCTTCTTCTTTGCTCCTCGAGTGTAGAAACTTCTTTGTAGTGGATTTGATTTTGCTTTCCAATAGGTTAAATTTTGTCATTATGAGCTAAGTAGTTATAAGAAGGGATTCAAGATCTCTATATTGTAACGAGACTTGAGTTGATGTCATTGTATGTACATTTGTATTGAATTTAAGTTGTTTTAATGCTAATGCTTGGATTAAGTTTGGCCAGTTTGTTCCTTCACTGTTTTCTTGCCTTTTCGAAAAAAGAAGAAAAAATTGATTTCTTAAATTCACTTTAGGACTGATTACAAGCATGCTTGCAATGAATTGGGTAGGTGGTGGTGCAATGTAATGCAAAGAGCGCAAGTGCAGGTTGTCCAACAAATAATATATGGAAGTATTCCAAGTATCGAACCCAAGGGAACGGTTAACAAAGAGCTTTTCAGTTAACAACACAAGTGCTTTAAAGTTACAACCGAAGGTAACCAAGTAAAGAAAATATTTTGGGGGTTTTCGTGCAATAAAAATAAAGAAAACTAAATAAAAGTTAGAAAAACAATAATGATAAGCAGGGGGTTCAAATATGTTTCAACCCTGAGGAAATGCGACAACCATGCACCCACAAACTTGCTTAACTAGGTCCGGCTATTTCAGAGATTCTGCCTCTTGCGCCCGCATACTTCCTCTTTTGAGTTCTGTGCGATTTAGACAAAATGCTACTGAAATGCGCCTGTAACCTACCCTAACCGACACTTAACACCATGAATCGAGTTCAACACCTATTCAGCCCTTTTCTAAGTACTTTTAGGAGACTAAGCAATTAAACACATATGTCTATGGCTAATTTTAACTTAGATAAATAAAGAACGCAACTCAAAGATTCTAAAGGTTTTTGTCCTATGTCTAGGTACAAAAAGTGAAGTTCTATGTCTAGACTCTTCTCCTAGATTGCTTTTATGAAAATGCGTACTCGATCCAACCCTTTCAGTATTGAATCTTACACAAACTATGCTAACTCAAGTGATCAGTTTAAGCTAACAATGAAACTTAAACTCAATAAAAGCAAATGATGCTAAATGTTAAGCAAAAGTAGTAGAATCACATGGTGGGGCTTATCTCCTTTTTAGGGTATCTACTTCATTGAATCCCCTCTAAGGGGTTTAGCTACTCATTGAAAAGAAAACTAAAGTGTAGAAAATAAAAAGAAAACTTGATTGAGAAAAGTTAAACTTCATTGAAATAAAAGTGCAGAATTGAAACAATAATAACTTGAAACAAAACTTGAATTACAACTTAAAGAATTAAAATTTAATAGATAAAACATAAACTTACAAATTGATGGAAGAATAAAATAGCAACAAAACTTTAAAGAAAAATAGAACGTACAAAACATAAATGAAAGCAATAAAGAAACCAAAGTTTGTTCCTTCTTTCTGACTTTGTTCAACCTCTTTTGAGGAGAACAAGTGCTTACACTCCCTTCTTTCGAAGTTCGTGTCCGAATGAAGTATGAACAGAACTTGGGGGAGACTCGGTATGGCGGCTGAAAAGAAAAGAAAACTGCGGAATTTGGAGAAGAAGATAGAAATCCGAGCTCTCTTGAACCTGAAGCTTGAGTCGCCTTTTATAGACCTCAAGGCCTAGGGTTTGTTGCCGAGATCAGTGTGGAGAGGCTTGTCCGATCATATCCCTTGATCCTCGGAGATTTGATTGAGAATATTTGATTTTATCTGCAAATCTCGCGAATCTGGGAAAATCTGCCGAAAAGGTCAAGATGCGGCTGCATAGTTGAGCGCAATTGTGCTGTTGTCGAAATGGCCTCAATGCGGCCGCATAGTTGGGCGCATTTTGCATTCTTCCTACAACATTTGGAATTTGACTTCTGCTCTCAATTGTGGGCGCATCTTGGTCGCATATCTATTACATCATCTTTCTTTTGCCTCAGTTGCGACCAGAATGTGAGCGCATTTGGGTCTCTTTTTTTAGCCTCTACATAAAACCAACAAAAATTAACACTTTCTTAACAAAAATGACTCTAAATACACCTAAAAACTTATTTTTACCAAATTAAAACTTCAGACACATGCAAAACTTGTTTTTACTTAAATTTTCCCTAAATGACATGAATTATTACATTAAACACTCGCTTTCTAAGCAAATAGCTTAGTTTTTATAGTCAAATAACACTCATAAATGAGCGTTATCAGTAGGTTAGGGATAATCACCTACCTAAAGTACACAAAGCATTGAGCAAAAATAGGTAGTTTAAATGGGAATTTAGCTACAATTTTGGGTAATCTAGAAAGATCTCGTGTTAGAATGTTGTGTAGTGTGAGTTTGTGATAGCACTCAAAAGTGTGCTATTTCTAGGCTTAGATTTGTGTTGGTTTTATATGTTTACAGTGAGCTTTCATGCATTTTTTATCTATTTTGTAGATTTTGAGCAATTGGAGCTAACCGGGCTTTTTGGAGCAAAGAAGATAAGTAGAAGAAGTGTTACAAGTGAGAAAGCCCGAAAGGACAGCGTTGAGATGCTGTCCATAGCGTCTCAACGCTATAATTGAAGCCTTCCAATCTCGAATTCCCGCAGAAGCAGCATCGAGACGCTGCTTTATAGCGTCAATACGCCAAAAACGCACGCGTAAGAGAATTTCTGTTCGTAGCGTCGAGACGCTGTCTACAGCGTCTCAACGCTACCCCGACTCTCCGTGTTTTTCATGCGAATTAGGGTACAGCGTCGAGACGCTGTCCCTAGCGTCTCGATGCTGTCTCGAGGATATAAATACAATATTATGGCTTCAATTTTGAGGAGACCATTTGGAGAGGGACTAGTCTAGAATCGATTTCTACATAATATTTGGGACCAAAGGACACTTTTGAGAGCTGAGGAAGACATTCAAGGCTCGAGATCGCGGCGATTCACGACGGGAACTAGTGTGGCACACTAGAGAGTTCTTTCCTTCTTCCTTATTTATTTTGTAGTCATTGTTTTTGGATGTTGCTTAAGTTTTCGTAAAGATCAAATGTCTTGAACTTGATTTATTTTCACTTATTTGGTTTAATTTTAGAGACATTTATATTGTAGCAAGTTATTTATGCATTCTAGAAATTATTGCTTAACCGTGTGGCCAACGTTTACTTCTGATAAAATTGGGTTTTTGCTTGAAAAAGATGAACTCGAACTTAGATATGAATGTATAACTATTAGTGAATGTTTGCATGGGAATGGAACTTTTGCTAATAGAAGTCACAATATAATTTTATTCAATACCATGTTTAGTTATAAAAATAGGCTGGAATGTTGATTTATCACTAAATATGAGGGTTAGTTGGGCTTGGAAAAGTCAACTAATGAATTGGATAATTTCCTGGCTTATAACTTATATTTATGTAAATTATCTCTTCTATAGGGCCAAATTGGGTTTATGAAATTAAATCATTGTTTCAAGAAGGTTCCCTCTAACTGTCTCCAACCATGTAAATAATTGTTTAGGTTTTAAACTAATTTTTCTCCGATTATTGGTTCTCTAGATAAAAATCGTGCATTAGTAATTATAGTTTTTAATTAAGCTAAGAAATCCAATCCCTGAGATCGACCCTGACCATTACTACTGCAAATTGTAAAGGTCTGGTTAATAATTACATTTGATAGAGCCTTCGACAAGCTCTTTAACAGTTTGCATGACTTTTGCTTCAGCAAATTAGTCTCATATCAGTACAGAGTAACACCTAATCCAAGCCTGCTTTTATCCTTGATTGATCACTTCTGCTGTTTTGTTCACGTTGTTTCATTTGTTATAGCTCTTAGCACTTTGTTTGCTTGTTGTGGCTTTTTTAGTTAGTTTAGTCTTTGTTTAAAAGCATCCCCTATTGTTATTTTTGTTTCGTTACCCTTTGTATTCATTAAAATTTAGCTCAATCTTGGTAAAATTCTTGAACTAATCCTTGAGGAGAACGATATAGATATACTTATCACTTGTTGCAAAGGCGCTGTATACTTCACATTTGGAGTGCTTAATTGCAAAATTAATTCCACTCTAGCTTAGGCAACACCCCATTTAAAGCAAAACAACTCATCTCGAATTTGGTAGAGAACTCTTAGCAATTTAGGACACGTGGACCCACTCCTTCTATAGGACTTAGCTAGATAAAAGAGGTAAATGATCTTAAGTCCTAGATTTCTGAGCTAACATCTCTTGTGAGGAAATTGGTTGTAGGTCATACTCAGAATGTCAAGGCGTGCAATTTATGCTTCGTTGTAGGCCACATCCTAGACATGTGCCTCAGTTGCAGTAGGAAAAGATGCCAGAAGTAAATGCTATCAGTAGGTATGCAAGCATCAACTAGAATTATGAGCCTTACTCGAACCACTACAACACAGGATGGAGGGACCATCTTAACTTTAGCTACAAGAACCATGGAGGCCCACAATGAGTGCCTCAGCAGAACTTCAACCGTCCTCCAGCAACTATTTAGTCTCAGGCCCAACCTTCGAGCTCAGGTACATCCCTTGAAGACATTATTAAAAATTTTGCTGACAGTTCTTTAAAATTTCAACGGGAGACTCGAACTGGGATGCAAAATTTGGGCAACCAAATCACCCAGTTGGCCAACTCAGTAAGGAAGCTTGAGAGCCAGAAGTTAGACAAGTTGCCTGCCCAGCCAGAGACACTCTACACTGAGAACGTCAATGCATTAATCCTGAGAAGTGGGAAGGTGGTGAAGTTTGATGTTGACCCTATTCCCAGAAAAGAGAGGTTGGAAAAAAAAGAAAGATGAAGAGAAATTTGAAGAAGAGCTTGATGAAGAAAAAAAAAGAGAAGCCTGCACCTCCTAAGAGGACTAGAGCTATAGTGTTCGATCCTCCCTTGAACCTTAGTACTTATGTAACTCGTGCCTCATTTCCTAGCAAGTTGGAAAAACCGAAGGAGAAGGAGTAAGAGACGGAAATCTTAGAGGTTTATAAGAAGGTTGAAGTAAACATTCCCCTCTTGGATGTTATTAAGAAAGTGCCTAAATTTGCTAAATTTTTTAAGAAACGAAGCTCCAATAAGAAGAATCTTTAGAAAGGAGTGAAATCAGCTAGTGCGAACATATCATCTTTTTTCTCAGAATTCCATGTCTACAACGTGTAAGGACCCAGGTATGTTCATGTTGCCTTGCACTATAGGAAACATGAGACTAGAGCATGCTACGTTAGATCTTAGTACTTCAATTAATGCCATGTTCCTCTCTATGTTTAAAGAGCTTAAGTTGTCTGATATGCATAAGACTGATGTAGTAGTGTAATTAGCTGATAAATCTTATGTTAAACCCCTTGGTATTGCTAAAAATGTCTTAGTAAAGGCTAATGATTTAATCTTTTCAATGGAATTTTATGTGATTGATACATGCAATAGGCCTAAGAACTCATCTGCATTTGTTTTATTAGGAGGGCCTTTTAGGAAAGCTGCTAAAACTAAGATAGATGATTGAATTTGATGGGAGAAGTTAGAATTTCATGTTTTTAAAGATGTGGACCATGCTCACATTGTGCACTCCTTGTGCAAAGTAAAGGCTTATGTTTTGCAGGGAGTATTTAAGAAGAATAAGAGGTCCAAGAAGAGAGTGGTGGTCCTGAAGAAGTTGGATTTCGGTTGACGATGAGAGAAAGGACTCCGTCGAACAATCGTCATTAAAAATTTGCGCTTCCTAGAGGTAGCCAAATATTAAATACTTACTTGCTTTCTATGTTTTTTGCTTGCTTGTCTTTAGTTTTTAGTTGCTTAGTCAGTTTGCTGCTGTTTATAGATGGAGAAGTTGGCCAATGAATGGAAGGATGAATTTTTGAAAGAGGTTTCCCGCCCCGCCACCCACCTATGAGCTTTGAATGCCAAGAGAGTATTTGTTTTCCCTTTCATTTGTCCTACTACTTTTGTTTTTAGATACATTGAGGACAATGTATAATTTTAGGTTGGGGGTGGAGTTTGTTGTTTGTTGAGCTGATTTGATTAATTGTTAAGCGTGTTGATTGAGTCCTAAACATCTGTGTGTCGGACTTTTGATTGTTTGTTAAGCATGTTTTTTGAAAATTAGATGAGCTTGAATTGTGATGAAGTGGTTGCATGATGCATGGTTATGACATTCTAGGATATGCTCATGTAGCATGTTTGCACTTTTATTGAAGTCAAGCATGTTGTTCTAATTTGATCACTTTTAAAAAGATTTCTTTGATTTTCTTGAATACCTAGAGCACATGTTAGCCTTTCTTTTGTAGTTTCGAAGGCTTTGAGTAGCTTTATGGGATCTAGATATTCGTTGTCACCTCAAAAAGCCATAGGCTAGCTTCAGAGTGGTACTTACATGATAGCTTGTAATGCATTGCTTAGGAGAAAAATAATGAATATTTCTTCTATGAAAAAGAGAATAAAAGAAAAGAAAAAGTCAGCTTAATAAAAATTGTTGAGAAAGGAAAAAGAAGAAAAGGAAAGAAATAAAATTATAAGTATGTTTTGTGGATCAAGGGTAAAAAGAGCTACCCTTGTTATAATTAGTGAGGCCATCCATCGAACACGTGCTCTTCTAATAAGGATCCCTACAGCAGATGTGTGAAAGCTAGTGTCGTTGAGTTAAAAGAATACAAGTTTAGGGAGCTCCAAATGGTTGGTGTTTAGGCACCTAAGTAAAACATTATTTGCTTGATTGTTTTATGCTTGATAGCTTATGAGTACAATTTACGTTTCTGCAAGCGCACGGGTCAAGTAATATAAAACGACATTCCTACAGAGTATCGAATCCACAAGGATTGGTTTTAATTCAATGAAATACCGCAATTACTCTCACTTAGCTTTATTTAGAGAAAATAACCAAAACAAGATAAACTAACCCAAGCAACGGAAAATAAATGCAAAAAAAAATTAAATGGGAGACACAAACCTACAGGTTAAACTTAGGTAAAGGATTAATTAATCAATTAAACAGAAAAATACAACTAACTCGACAGTGAACTCATAAGTCTAGAAGTTCTAAAGGCATAGAGTCTTTTGTCGGTTTCCTCCAATCTCAAGTATTAGTTAACTAACCTAGGTGTCTCTAGTGCTAGCAAAATCATACAGTGCATTAGGACTCTTCATTACGAACCTCTAATAATCGCCCTGATCACTGTCGTGTCCAAGTGATTATCAGTCATTCATTCGATTCTAAACTAGCTTCTCTCTATTGAGTTTCCACCAGTAAACAAATCAATTAGTCAATGTTCTATGAATTAATCTTCTCAACGACTACAACTAATTAATCAATACTCTCGCTGTCACTTGGGTAATTTATTAATTGCCACTTTTTAATCCCAACTAAGTCTCCTCTTTAAAGCTCAATTTAGACTAATTCAATTAACCAAAGAACACTAATTAAAAGCATTAAACACTAAATGCATGAATGGTTCAAAGCTTCAATAGTTATAAACATCCATAAAACAAGCAATTAATCCAAATTAACCAACAATTAAATACAATAAAACCCAAGCAATTAAGGACAAGGATACTCAAGATCAGTCAATTACAGCCCCTAAATCTCTAATTACAACCACTATAGTAACTACAAATTAAAGGAAAAAGGAAGAAATTGCAAACAAAGGTCGATCCCACGTTCCCGTCGCGATCTCCTAAATCCTCGAGTTTCGGATCTTCAATTTCGCTCTAAAAACGCTTACAAATACTCCCAAAACACTCAAGAATAGCATGAAATCAAGTATAGTGCTAAAACCCTCGGTTTAGCCTCCCAATTGAGCTGCAGCACGACATTGAGACACTTTCCCTATTCTCAACTCTCCAAATATCTTCTCTTCACTTCTTGGATCTGATAATATGGCTTAAAAAGGCCCCAATATCATCAAAATGCTCTCGAACACTCTAATTTTGCTCCTTAAGCTCGGTTTCTACAAAATGAATAGAAATAGGCATAAAAGCATACATTCTAAGCACAAAACTAGCTAATTAATAGGCTCTAAGATAACACTATTTTAATGCTATCAAATACCCCCAAACTTAAACTTTTACTAGTCCCGAGCAAAGCTAAAACAAAACCCATACATGAATCAACCATTACATCATAATGACTTACACCTCAAAGTTCTAAATAGCAAAATAATCACAATTCAAGGAAATACTAAAACACATCAATTCATCAAACAAATTTAAATTTACGCTTTTCATCCCTTGTAAGTGTGTGTCTAGCCTTTCTATTTATATTTTTATTAGCCTAGAAAGATTTATAGAATCCTCTGTTCATCTTCCCTTTACACTGGCCCTAAGATCCAATTATCCAACATCCTAAAACTCAAGAAAGTCATATCTAACTAGGATGTCTGAACAACAACAATGGGGTATGTCTTCCCCAAACTTGCATTTTTCTTTAAAAAATCAAGGACACTAGCTTTCACACAACTGTTGCAAGGATCCTTATCCAGAGCACTCGCTCAATGAGTGGCCTAACAAATCACAACAGAGGTAGCTTTTTTCTTTCCTTGATCAAAAAGCATAACAAGTTATTTTATTCACTTTTTTCTTTCTTTTCTTCATTTTTTTTTCTTTCTTTTCTTTTTCTTTTAGCAGACAAATAAACATTCTTTTCTTCTAAGCTCAACATTACAAACTATCATACAAGACAACCTTCAAACAAGAACTTAAGCATATCGGGGTGATAACGGATATCTAGACATTATAAATCTATTCTAAGCGTTCAAAACAACTAATAAGTAGGCTAAGTGCTCCACATGTGCAAGGAATTCTAAGGATTTTTTTTTTAATTTACTTAAATATTAGACATGCTCTCGTATCTCACAAAAATTGTAATTTAACACTATCCAGAACTCATCACAGTTTGTCCTCATCACACACAATGCAACAGACTCATTAATTCACAAAAAAATTCAATTAACTCATATCAGAATAGTAGAGCATCCCCCCTAACTTAAAGCATACATTGTCCTCAATGTATAAACTACCCAACTAATTAAGCATGCAAAGGGACAATGGAAAAGGTAAAAAGCGAATGATACTGCCCCAGTTTGAGAGAATCCTCGATTCAGTTTGACCAATTGGGGTGCATGATGGAAAAGATAATATGAATCTTGAGCTCCTAGAACAATCAACCAATGCGAACATGAGATCAACAAAAAACAACAAAAAGACAAACATAACAGAAAAGCAAAAACAGGAAACTAAAGGAAAGAAAGCTTGGGTTGCATCCCAAGAAGTGCTTATTTAACGTCTTTAGCTAGACAGGGCTTGTGTGGGCTCTCAAGGCACTTAAAAATTATCCCATTTCTTTGGGCCCTTCTTCCTATAATCAATGAAGCATACCAAAGCCAACAAAAACACTAGCTTCTTGTGGGCCCCTAAAGTTTAAATATTTTTGGTATTTTTAAATAATAAAAGCATAAAATGAGAAAGATCAAAATAAAAAGACTCTGACACGGACTCAAGTGAGATAGAACAAGCACAATCAAGAGAAAATTCAAAAGATAGCATAGATGAAGGATTTCCAGCCTCAAGCTCAACCTCCTGAATAACCTCTTCTGAAAGAGGCTCAACTTCTGCTTCTAACTCACAGACTCGCTCCTGGTGTTTCTAAAATCTCCAACTCTTTTTCTTTATCAATCAAGATCACCTCTGAAAATCAAACCTCGGTAAAATCGAAAGAATTAGGCTGATCTTGAAAGCCTACCAATGAATAAGTTGCTAATTGACTCACTGGACATCCTATGGAAGTGGATTGCACTAAACTAACCTCTGCTTGGGTCTGGAGTCTTTCACACCACTGCACTAACTATAAACTAGTAGCTCTAGACTCCTCAATAAAATCCCAAAATATGCTTTCTAAAGGGAAATTTTTAGCTACAGGGGTAGTACTAGAAAAGGAAAAATTGAAAGATGATGTTGGTTATTCAGGCTCAGATTCCCTACGGGGTCACCCAAATCTATCAGAAGCCATCTAAAAAGTAATAAAGAAATAAACACAAGCTAAAAAAAACCACCAGATAATCCTCACAACTAGAAACAATGGACCAGGACTCAAAACAAAAACAAAAACAAGCAAGATAAAAAAAACCTCTAAAATAAAACCAAACAATTTACTCACAATATTAACTACATTAAGATACACCAATCCTCGACAAAAACTTGATGGGTACAATTTACGTTTCTAAAAGTGCACAGGTCAAGTAATA
Source organism: Trichosanthes truncata (assembly GCA_033996785.1). Taxonomy (NCBI): domain Eukaryota; kingdom Viridiplantae; phylum Streptophyta; class Magnoliopsida; order Cucurbitales; family Cucurbitaceae; genus Trichosanthes; species Trichosanthes truncata. Next base: position 13,017,799 of record MU867261.1, on the reverse strand, counting down.
TAAAACAGTATTCCTACCGAGTATTGAATCCCCAGGGATTGGTGTTAATTTAATTAAATACCGCAATTACTCTCACTTAGCTTTATTTAGAGATAACAACCAAAAGAAGACAATAGCCTAAGCAATAGAAAATAAATGCAATAAAATAAATGGGAGACATAAACCTACGGGTTAAACTTGAGTAAAGGATTAATTACTCAATTAAATAGACAAATACAACTAACTCGACAGTGAACTCATAAGTCTTAAAACTCTAAAGGCATGGAATCTTCTGTTGGTCTCCTCCAATCTCAAGTACTAGTTAACTAACCTAGGTGTCCTTAGCGCTAGCTAAATCATACAAGGCATTAGAACTCTTCATTATGGATCTCTAATAATTTCCTTTATCATTGTCATGTCCAAGCGATTATCAGTCATGCATTCAGTTCTAAACTAGCTTCTCTCCATCGAGTTTCAACCGGTAAATGAATCAATTGATCATTGTTCTACGAATTAATCTTCTCAACGATTACAAATAATTAATCAATACTCCCGCTGTCACTTGGATAATTAACTAATTGCTTCTTTTTAATCCTAACTAAGTCTCCTCATTTGAGCTCAACTTAAACTAATTTAATTAATCAAAGAACACGGATTAAAAGCATTAAACACTAAATGTATGAATGGTTCAAAGCCTCAATAGTTATAAACATCCATAAAACATGCAATTAATCTAAATTAACCAACAATTAAGCATTAAAAGGATTCAATACAATAAATCCCAAGCAATTAAGGACAAGGATACTCAAGATTAGTCAATTACAGCCCCTAAATCCCTTGTTATAGCCACTATAGTAACTACAAATGAAAGGAAAAAAAGGAAGAAATTGCAAACAAAGTTTGATCCTATATTCCTGTGGCAATTTCCTCGGTCCTCAAGCTTCAGATCTTCAATTCTGCTTCAAAAATGCTCACAATTACTCCCAAAACATTCAAGAATAGCATGAAATCGAGTATAGGGCTAAAACCCTCGGTTTGGCCTCCCAAATGAGGTGCAGCACAACGTTGAGACGCTCTAGACAACATCTCAACACTCTCCCTTGTTCTCAACTCTTCAAATATCTTCTTTTCACTTCTTGGATCTAATTATATGGCTAAAAAAGGACCCAATATTAGCAAATGCTCCCGAACACTCTGGTTTTGCTCCTTAAGCTCGACTTCTACAAAATGAACAAAAATAGGCATAAAGGCATATATTTTAATCACAAACCTAGCTAATTAATAGGCCCTAAGATAACACTATTTTAATTCTATCAATAGTTAGTTCTTAGGCCAGTGTAGGGGAGATTAATTTGTGGTTCCCATAATCCTACTCTGCATTTGTAAGGACTACGTTAGAAATGGCTAAGAACACACACACACTCAATAATTGATAAGAAATATTTTTAATGTGCTCATGGGTGAACAGTGCATGTGTTCTTTGTGCAAATTGATTAGCTAAATTGAGCATGGAGGATAGAGTCGTATATTTTGCATCCACTGGATCTTTATGCTGCTATTTATGCCTTGCTCAAGGACTAGCAAGATTTAGGTTGGGGGTATTTCATAGGACTTAGAAAGTCTTGTTTTATCTAGCCTAATTCATGTTAGTGTAGAGGTTTTTATGTGATTAATTGATTATTTCGTAGGAAATTGAGTTAAAGACATATTTTGGAGGCTTTGCAGGTCATTCGAGCACCCGAGTGAAGTTTAGAAGAAAAATGACCTAAACTACCCCTTGAAGCATCAAAACTCTACAAAAACACAACAAAAAATGCTTGAAGACAGAATGCTAGAATTCAGGATAGTGTCGTGACGCTATTCAGAGCGTCTTAACTCTGTAATGTCGAGTAGACTCCTGGTGACGCTGCAATGAGCCCCTGTGATGCTGAATAGCATCGAGACGCTATCCTTAGTGTTAAGACACTACCGCAATATTATAAAAGGTTTTTTTTCCACTTTCAGGGTTATTCTCTCTGTTTTAGACAACAACCCTTCGTTTCTCTCTTTCTCCTTTACTGTATTCAGACTTTTTCTTAGCTAGTTTACTTAGTTTTGGCTTGATTTATGGAAATAGGAGTCAATTCCACGATGTCCGGCTAGAAGATAATGTTGATTCGGAGGTGATTCGGGTATCTAACATGTAACTTTGTGAGTATTGAACTTCATTTATATATCGTACTCTGTTTTTGGCATGTTTTGATTCTTGTTTCCATTATAGAATGTTGATAACGCTCATTTATGAGTGTTATTTGGCTCTAAAAACTAAGCTATTTGCTTAGAAAGCGAGTGTTTAATGTTATAATTCATGTCATTTAGGAAAAAATTAAGTGAAAACAAGTTTGCATGTGTCTGAAGTCTTGATTTGATAAAAATAAGTTTTTAGGTGTATTTAGAGTCATTTTTGTTAAGAAAATGTTAGTTTTTGTTAATTTTGTGTAGAGGCTGAAAAAGGACCCAAATGCTCCCACATTATGGCCGCAACTGAGGCAAAAGAAAGATGATGCAAGAGATATGCGACTAGGATGCGTCAGCAATTCAGAGTAGAAGCCAAATTCCAAAAGTTGCAGGAAGAACTCAAAATGTGCCCAACTATGCAACCACATTTAGGCAATTTCGACAACAACACAATTGCACTCAACTATGCGGCCGCATCTGGACCTTTTCAGCAGATTCTCCCAGATTCTCGAAATTTGCAGATAAAATCAAATATTCTCAATCAAATCTCCGAGGATCAAGGGATATGATCGGTCAAGCCTCTCCACACTGATCTCAATAGCAAACCCTAGACCCTGAGGTCTATAAAAGGCGACTCAAGCTTCAATTCCAAAGAGAACTTGAATTTCTATCTTCTACTCCAAATTTTGTAGTTTTCTTTTCAGCCGCCATACCGAGTCTCCCCAAGTTCTGTTCATACTTCATTCGGATTCGAACTTCGAAAGAAGGGAGTGTAAGTACTTGTTCTCCTCGAAAGAGGTTGAACAAAGTCAGAAAGAAGGAACCAACTTTGGGTTCTTTATCGCTTTCCTTTAAGTTTTGTACGTTCTGTTTTCCTTTAAAGTTTAGCTACTATTTTTATTCTTTCATCAAGTTGTAAGTTTCTGTTTTATCTCTTATATTTCAATTCTTCAAGTTGTAATTCAAGTTTTGTTTCAATTCTGCATGTGTAATTCAATGAAGTTCATCTTTTCTTATTTAAGTTTTCTTTTTATTTTCTGCACTTTTGTTTTCTTGTCAATGAGTAGCTAAATCCTTGGAAGGGATTCAATGAAGTGGATACCCTAAAAAGGAGATAAGCCCCGCCATGTGATTCAAGTAACTTTGCTTAACATTTAGTATCGTTTGATTTTATTGAGTTTAAGTTTCATTGTTAGCTTAAACTAATCAATTGAGTTAACATAGTTTGTGTGAGATTCAATACTGAAAAGGTTGGATCGAGCACGCATTTTCATAAAAGCAATCTAGGAGAAGAGTCTAGTCATAGAACTTTGCTTTTTGTACCTAGACATATGACAAAAACCTTTAGAATCATTGAGTTGTGTTCCTTATTTATCTAAGTTAAAATTAGCCATAGACGTATATGTTTAATTGCTTAGTCTCCTAAAAGCACTTAGAAAAGGGGCTGAATAGGTGTTGAACTCGATTCATGGTGTTAAGTGTCGGTTAGGATAGGTTGCAGGTGCATTTCAATAGCATTTTGTCTGCATCGCACATAACTCGAAAGAGGCAGTATGCGGGCACAAGAGGCAGAATCTCTGAAATAGCCGGACCTAGTTAAGCAAGTATGCAGGCGCATGGTGGGCACATTTCCTCAAGGTTGAAACATATTTGAAATCCCTGCTTCTCATTATTGTTTTCTTATCTTTTATTTAATTTCCTTTATTTTTATTGCACAAAAATCCCAAAATATTTTATTTACTTGGTTACCTTCGGTTGCAACTTGAAAGTACTTATGTTGTTAACTAAAAAGCTATTTGTTATCCGTTCCCTTGGGTTCAATACTTGGAATACTTTCATATATTACTTGTTGGACAGCGTGCACTTGCGTTCTTTGTTTTCCCTCAGACAACCCATCAAACGTGAATACATGTTAGAATTGACGCCTCTCGCATGCTGGAGCATTCACTGCTAGGTAGAGCTTCACTTACGCTTTGTATCGAATTCTTGCACGTTTAAGTAGCATAAAGGTAGGTTCATGTGTGCATAGTTGATGAGGAGAGCTTGTTGAAAGCTCCATCATATACATTTATAATAATTGACCTAAAATTAACTACTTATAGTAATTCATAGTGGACTGAGTCGAACCACAGGGAATCGAACTAAAATTGATTCTCTTAATTGGGATGGTTATTGACACGAACTGTGGGGGAGTCAAACAAAACATAAAGAGACAAAAAACTAAACTAAAAGTGAATAAAGATGGGATCTCACCTAGGTACTGATTCGAAATGGGTCATATCGTGGTTCAATGTAGAAGATGAATTTCTTACTTTGAATGCAACCACAAGCCCAATGGGACACCCTAGGGAGCTTTTAATAACTCATAGCTTAGTTTAATTAAGCTAAAGGCTAATTAAACCCAAAACTAATCCGAAACTGGGGATGATACTAACTCGAGCCACAGATCGTAATGTGCCATGCTCAAGACAAGTCGTTTAAGCCCTATGAATTACTAGATTTAGTGAGATGCTCAAATGAATCTAAGTGGTGAATTTAGATTAACCCTTACACTTTGTACTTCTTTAGAACTAGATTCCTTAAGTCGTTCATGACCGCATTCATCTCATAAACTCACCGAACCTAAGTCCTGTTGCTACTCAAATTAAGCGCTCTCTCTATACGCTCAAACAAACTCAAGATTACACATAGCTAGGCTAAGCATGCTCGATGCATATAGAGTTGTTAGGTCTACCTACAAATATGCTTAGGAATGAAAACAAAAAAGCAAAAGACATTCATTGCAAGAAATTAAATGCATTAAGTACAAAACCTCATGGCGTTACATTGAAGATCCCGATGATCTCCTCTGAATAGGCATTTCCACTTAGCTGGGGACCAAAATCTTGACCAATGAACCCATGAATCGATAAAAAAAATCCTAAAACTAACCTATATCTACTGAAAATAGAGAGAAAACAACTAAAAATGTCATATTTCAGCGGACAAAAATGGAACTTATGACCTAAGGAAAGAAAATAACATTATATACTTCAGGTGGTAGCGTTGCGACACTGTAGACAGCGTTGCAATGCTGCCAGCATCAAGCGAGGCGTGCACGTTTGGGACTTGCGACAACAACGCTATGGACAGCGTCGCAACGCTGTCCTGTTCTTCGACATTCTGTTATTTCACTCGATACTCCAACGTCTTGATGCTCCTTTAGCTGTTGTGACGCTTTTAACAGAGACATTTTGGTTATTTCATTCTACTTCTTCCTCGGTTGTTCAAATTACCTCCAAATTAGCTCAAATTAACCTTGATTGGACAAAAATGCTTCAAAATGCTTCTCTTGCTCAATTACCTACCAAACAATCAAATAAACACATAAAACAACAAAACTAACACGATTTAGGCATAAAAACATAGGACTATTTTGGTCTCATCAATAGTAGGGAGCTATCTCATCGTGTAGTTTGCATGATAGGCTTAAGAAGCAAAACGACATTCTAGTTAATTCGGCTATTCAATTAATTAGATTGTTCAAATCAATCCTCGAGCTTAATGCGATTGTTTTAGGGGGTATGGAATGCTATTCTACCCAGCCCTAAGAGTCGATTTAGGAATAAAACGACGCTAGGTTGAATTATTCTCTAAAGGGATTAAGGCTTTAGGTGACTTTTCTGTAAAGGTCGATTAGGGGCTAAATTGAGTACGTTGCTTGTTTATATGCTTTCAATGATCAAATTTACATGAGAAACACTCGATGAACTCTCAAATTGGTGTGTTTGGTAAGATCGTTAGTTTATGCATTTAAATTCTCTCTTTTATGCATTTAATTGTCGTGCATTTATTCTTAAGCACAACCCCCCCCCCCCCCCCCCACATTTTGTTTTATTAATTCAAATAAAGAAAATTAATAAATGAATTTGGCCTCCCTATGGTATGACTTGGCCATTAATACTGCAAATAGTAGTTGGCATAGTTTATAAATTTATTGACAGACTGACGATCTCGACCACTGCAATTAGAGTATGATCAATTCATACCAAATAGTTTACAACAAGCTTTTAATATATTCATAAGTACATAGAATATATAACCATATATAAAATATCCCTATGTTTATTCTACTAAAATAGAAATATATAGATAAGTTAAACTGCCACAAGGAGTATATATAATATGTACTCGTACAATTCCCACATATGAGATTATTTGTGTCTCTATGACTATTTCCTCTCATTCCTAATGCCCTTCATTCTATCATCATTACATTTTTCAACATTTTATTCTTACATCTATATATAAAATATACCTTATTCGGTTTTTAATATGTCTTACTCTCACACCATTGTCTAGTATAATAATATATACCACTATTAACTAAAGGGAATAATCGAATTAAACCCAAGCGGAAGTGTTGAAATCGACTTTGATATACCTTAGATTTAAACGAAAAACTAAGGTTAAGCATTACATACCTCGAACACAATGAAGAATTGTTTGGCGGGTCTTTACTTCATAAGCTCCAACTCCAACGAGGTTGAAACTCTAATTCCACAAAGTCTACTTGCCATGACTCGAAGACCAAAGCTTGTGGGAGCCTTTTTGAAAGAGAGAGGGAATGGGTGGGAGAATTTAGAGAACTCTTCTCTTAAGGGAGGAAGCCACTTGTCACACCCCTTCCCAGCTTACTTGCCTACCCTAGGAAGAGATGTAAAGACATAGACAATCAACCCTTTTACTAGCTCTCTCTGACCATCCCAACATATATCTGAAAATGAAGGTAACACAACACGTTTGAACAAGTAAGTTTGGAACGCTCAAATACACATATGAGCAAGACCCATTAACTTTCAGTACTATGTTCTTTAACAAGTCATAACATTTTATAGTTATTACAACCCCGATAAAATGCTTTTACTACAAACTATATACATAAGAAAGTGTATATACAAGGAGCTAAAACGGCGTGGTGGCAAACAGGTCTTGTCAAGGCTAAGCACCGGGAACTCGTCTGCTACATGGGAAGAGAAAACATAATAAAAACGTGAGCTGGGAAGCCCAGTGAGTGTCTATCTTAAAAACATTATAAGCTCAAAGATGAAACATAATGATGGACAAGCTACAAGTTAGAGATAACTTATCACTTATTTGTAAACATAATCAAACCATGCTACCCATTTACAGGTTTAAGTCACCACATTATGTATAGCATAGAAACTCATAATGTAGTATCATACTGAAGAATAGACATTTCAAAAGCGTAGAAGCTCATAACAATAAAACTCATATCATGATACCACTTTCGAACCTTAGCTGTGGTAGAGTCATCTCTATACCAACAACGTTCATACCTCTCTCACGTGCACGTGGAATTCCATTGACACACTGGTCTTCCCTAATACCTTCTCTATGTCCTTCAGTATTGGGTTAGACCAGTTACTACCCGAATACCTTCTCTTTGTCCTTCAGTATCGGGAAATCATAATTCCTCCCTCCCAAGTACCTTCTCAATGTCCTTCAGTACTGGGGGTTAACAACATACCGGGGCATACTTTGATTACCTTGGAAATCATGTTTTGATAACACAAACAACAAATTCTCAACATTTGCACTTTTCCTTTCTAAACATGTTTCCAAGTGGATTTACACAAAGCATTTTCTAAAGGAAGTCATACTTCCATAATTTAGTTTCCATGTTTGAATGTATAGTTACAAACTAATTCAAATCATGCTTAAGTTTCATCAATGACATTCTATTAAAAGCTCCATGAAAAGTATACAAAAGTAAGTCAAGCATGTTTCAATGATCAACATTTATGCTTTTGAAGCAAAACAAAGGTCAAGCATAGTTTTAAAATAGATCCACTCACAATCACCAAAAGGGTTCCAAGGATTATAAGCTATTCCTATCTCCGTTTGCCCTGAAAAAAGAAATTAATAACATTAATTCCTTTCCTTATACACCTTAAAAACATATTTAATTCAGTCCCATAACTCAATTCATAATAACCATATGCACTTGGGTGTAAGGTATAAAGAAATGGAAGCACATCTCCTTCAATCTCTTGCTAGCAGTTTTTTTTTTCTTGCACCTAAAATTTCAGGTTCAACTTTCAGCTTGGGTTCCTCAAAATTTAGCAAAACAACCACCTAATATTTTTTGATAAACCTCAAGTAAAACATCTTAGCTTACTTACCTCAAAGTTTCAGCTTCTAATTCCTCCTCAAGAGCTCAAAAGAAACGGATTTCTTCACACTGTTCTGCTACCCGAGAATTATGTACGCTAAAATTCCAGGTTCAACTTTCAGCTTGGGTTCCTCAAAATTTAGCAAAACAACCACCTAATATTTTTTGATAAACCTCAAGTAAAACATCTTAGCTTACTTACCTCAAAGTTTCAGCTTCTAATTCCTCCTCAAGAGCTCAAAAGAAACTGATTTCTTCACACTGTTCTGCTACCCGAGAACTGTGAACACCTCTCGGTTTTCTGCTATTTTCTCCTCCTTCCTCTTCCTATTTTCAAAACAGCCACCCACTTTCGTATTCTACACTCAATTTATGAGAGTTTGACTCAAAAATCATCGAATTTGGTGCAGTAAATTAAGAGATATGGCTGTTTGAAGTTGATCCTCTTCCAGAAGCTCCGAGCTGGACAGCACCCACTTGTCAAAGATAAATTCGTGGCTCCACAAATTTTTGCCACCTCCTACTTCCTTATTTACATCTTAATCCCCCTTTTTAAAAAAAAAAAAAAACAAAACAAAGACAATATATTCACCTATCACATTTAGTCAACTTTACTTAAGTTTGTGAGAAATAAGAACTTTCATTCAATACATAATGCACCTAAAATTTACCCAACTTGTTAATGACCTTAACTTACTTCAATTCAACTCTTAATATGCTTATTCAATGGCTTACATATCTCCTTATGAAGCTTTATACACATTATAGTTCACAATCCAAAAGATTCCCAAATCTCATCACGACATCTTTTAGTGCAACCTATATCAATTTGCATATGTCAAAACTTCAAATATGAGCACAATATGATCAAAAGAGAGTTTAGGGCTTACACCACTACAACAAATATTACTTTCCATAGCACGTATTTATAGCATCAAGGTTAAAGGAGGTATGGAAAAAAAGGCGTTGTTGTTTAAAAAATGAAAAGGACTTAAGCGCGTATAATCTCGTTACAAAAAGTCCCCTTCGTTATTTTCACTTCTCATATTTGATTTTTCCCTTGTCCCTCTCATCTCCCATTCACCTTCTCCCTCTCATGATATGCTTTCATCTCCCAATTTTCCCCTTTCCTTCTCTTATGCCCTCTGTTTTTCCAGTCATAACGATCTTTCTCATCTTCCATTTTTCCATTTTCTTCTCATCTTCCCTCCACTTTCCTTGTTGTCAAAACTAATTTCCTCTCACTTTTGACTTTCCCTCTTTCCCTCTTGGTATCCCTTCCATTGCTTATGTTTTCCATCTCATCTTCCATTGTTGCACTGTTTTAAGGTCTTTGTCACCGAGGATGGTCCTATTGTTGAACAGGCTTGCTAAACGTTGGTTGTGATCCTTTTCACTGGACTTGTGGGTGTTGTCCTCTTCAGACACTCCTTTTTATCTCCTTTTCACTGTAGCTATTAAAATTTTGATTTTGTGGTTGAAATGATTGTTTGTATGTTGTATGTTGGTTTTCATCATAAATGTATGTTTAATTTGTAGGCTTTTTTCTTAATCAGCACATATTTTCACAGTAATGAATGCTCTTTTTTCTTGATCTGCAATCAAGTGTAGTCTTGAAATCCAATTATAATAGTTCTTGATTTACGCAAAAATATGTGGAGAGAACTCAAGTGGTAGTGTTTTTTATACTTGGAAAAAAGATTTTGTCAAATTTGTGGCTGTTTCTTGATATTCTTGTTAATCTGTAGCCTTTTTTTTTTTGGTTAATATGTAAGGGTTTTTTTTTTTTTTTTTTTTGGGTTGAGAAATAGAGGTTTCATTAACATCTTCAAATGTTAACCATATTAGTCCTAAATTTGTGATAAGGTTTAGTGTGATGTGGATAAGTTTTTCCACTATATCCTCTATGCTGGATGACTTATACAATTTCTAATCCCTCTCCCTTTTGCAATTGGCAAGTCAAGAATACCATTAATTTTTGTTGGCAGATAGATCATATTGTATGAACTAAACGGAGGTTCTTGTGGACTTAATGAATTGACTAGAGGTTCTTGACTTTGCTCAAGTATGTGCTCTTCTTTAGACTTTTCTTGTTTCATTGTGAGTAGACAATAAATTCCTTTTGTTGTTTAGTTTCTTGAGTTTCATTGTTTTGAATTTGTAGTGGCAGGACTATTATTAAAATTATCAACTATGTGTAAAATTGGAGTGGTTTTGTCCGAATTTGTTTCGAAGTCAAGCTCCTTGGGCTGTAGAGTTTAAATTCAGATGCACTACAAGAATTATGCTTCTTTATTCTATTTAATTGCAGTGTTTTACTAAATTACTATGAAGGGTTATACAAATTCCTATTAATTTAGGCGCTCTCTTAAAAATTGGAAGCAAATTTATTGTTTTTCATCTCACTCTTATCGATCTCGCTCACTAAAAGTTACACACACATCCCCATATTCATATCACTCGTATAGGTGTTGATAGATTTGGCAAACCCAAACCTACCTTCTTCGGTGTCATCTGAAATTGTTTTGAAGGACAATAGAGAAAGATAACGGTAGTCCATTATCTTTTATGACCCTGACCTAGATAAGTCACCACCACAACATATAACTTTGTTGTTGTTATCATTTTTCATTTGCCATGGAAATAGCCTCAACTTTTCAATCTAGCTTTCCATTTTTCTCTTTTATTTTTTCAACTCATGTTTCACTTCCTTTGCATTTGTTCAGTGCTAGTAACATGATTATTATTCTTTTTTTACAATATATATGTTGGATGAGAAAATAATTGTATGAAATCTCCTTCATTACAGTAAGTTGTCTAGGGATTTAAAGCTACAACAAAAAATTCTGTGAAAGGCGTTTTTCATTTTTCAACAAAAAAAAATCCTGGGTGTCTTTTCAATCTACCCATTTTTGATCCCTTCTCCCATTTTCCATTTTTCATTTCTCATTCCAACATTATTGAAAAAACATTTGACTTTTTCTTTTTCATTGCAAATACAAGTTATTTGAGCAAACTTACAAGAAAAGAGTGTGGCGTCGATACTTCCTTTGAAGTTTGTTTGATTACTGATTATTATTTTTTCTTATGTTATTTTTGGGTGTTAGAGCTAAAACATAAAAGTTTAAATTGCCTTTGAAGTTACTTTACATATTGCCTATATTGTTTTTTTTATTTGAAACCTATATTGTTATTTTTATATAGTAATTAATAAATGGATTGAAGGATTTGTATTGTGTTGTGTAGCTGAATTGTGATGAGTTGTCACTTGAAATATATTCAAGGACTTGAAAACCAAATTCCAACTCCTATAAAGAATAAGAATACAACTCAGTTCATAATGAAAGTTTCTCAAATTAGGCTTATGAAAGGTGAGGAGGGATTATTTATAGACAATTTTTCTACAAAATGAGTGTCCTACATTTTCTTCTTTTAGGCACATGAAGTTGCTTGTTTTTCAATTATCTTTTATGTTTAAAGATTCACCATCTATACTTCATCCACCTTGAGATAAAATGAAACAACAAATATAGATGTAAGCAGAGACTACTTTACCCAAATAGACTTCTTATTTGTTGACAGTTCATTGTCATTGCCCAATGTGGAAGGGAGACTTATCCTTTATTTGTTTTTTTCTGCTAGATAATCTTAAATTTAATTTGACGTCATTTATATTTATGACAATTAGACAATATAGCTTTTCTTTATCTTGCTAAAGACCATCATTATGCTCAATGTGTTAATCTACACCCTTTGTAATTCGCCACTCTGATTCAGAGAGAGGCCATGGCTGAACTTCACAGATTCTATTGCTAGAGTTATTTCAGGGTGGAGGAGGGGATCTCATTAAGCAAATTCTGTTGACTGGGAGCTCATCAAAGCGCCATTGACTAGCGTTTCAAGTCGGAGGACGGCTGTGCAACCGATTGCATCGATCGGGTTAGGGCGTTGATGGAGCCATTAAGGAGTTCGAGACAAGCATTGTAGGCAGAGCGAACACGGAGACCCAATCTCCATAGTTTCGTATTTCTCTCTCAATTGATTCATTCTCCTCTTGGTGAGTCAATTATAAGATTTCTCTCTTTTAATCTTAAACCTACATCCAATTCTTCTTTAACCTATTTTGGGGCTTTGTTTGATTTTTTTTTCATTGAATTGATTATGGATTATTCTAAATTGCCTCACCTGCTTTTAAGCTGGTTTATTTTCTTTCAAATTGTTGTGGTTTTTCTTTTCATTTTCATTCTACTTGCTATCGTAATGAATTTCAATTTATATATGTTACTTGTTGGTTTATTTCGACAGTTTCGTTTTCAACACTCGAGTGGCAAGTGGATGAGGAGATCGATTCTGATACGCAAAACTGGACGATGCACGTTATGTTTAGTTCTCGTACAAACAGTAATTAAATTCTTCCACTCAAACTGCGTCAATGATGTTCTCACTATATTGAACAATGTTTGCAGTTATTATGTTCTTTATATTTTAACTAACATTAAAAGGAGCATTGAGTTCTCTTTCAGAAGGATGTCATTTTTCTATTGCATATCTAGCATCTTCCACTGAACGTTCATAGTTAAATCTCAGATATGATTTATTTTTTACCTTGCATCTTGGATAAGGAAGAAGACTAGAAAGTTATCCTCTTTTTCCTTTTTCCAACCATTTATTATTTGTAATCATTTTATCATTTGTGTTTGTTTACCCATGTTGTTTCCATCATTGACAAGCTTCTACTTCAACCGTGACTCTCATTCAACCAGAGAGAGACTTCAAAAGGGTATTTTTCCAAGGACTTTTGTAAGTCCCCATCTTAGATAATCTTTCCTCTTCTTTTTGTAACCTGCTTGACCCCAATTAGTAGTTATTTTTTCCACTCTTTTTTTATTTTTTAATTTTCTTCACGTGTTCTTGGTTTTTGGGGGTGTTCGATTTCTCTCCTTGATTAATAATCACATTAAATCCTAAATAAGAAAGCAACATTTGGATGGTGAAATTTTTTCTTCATCTCTATTCGTGGTTCTTAGGAGAAGTTCTCTTCTTAATTTGATAATGTAATTAATTCCTAAATGAAGAAGCAACATTTGGATGGTGAAATTTCTCTCTCTTTACCCTATTGGCGTTGAAGCACGGTAATGATTATGATTTATTATTGTCGATGAGTTTATTATGAGTTGAGCTTTGCTTGCATTGATATTATTTAAATTTCCAAATTCTCAAATTTGATTTCAATTAATGATTTTCTATTTGTTCTATGACTGTACTACATTTCATGTTTCTCAATTCTTTTGTAATTCAACTTTTATCTTGAGTTGAATCGTTGGTCAATTGGCTCAACAACTTCTTAAGCCATATTTTCTCTTGTTGAAATGGGATTCAATGCTTATGGGAAAGGTGAATAGCATGCCTTTGTTGCACTCAATATAATTATGTTGAATGTATTTACTAGAGAAAGAAAAGATATAGCATTTTGTCTGCTTCAAAATAACTAGCATAGAGTAGCAACATTTTGTTCGTATTGTTTCTGTAGTGAAGTGGAGTAAGAATCTAACAACTTCAATGGGTGCAAAGCTTGCATCTTCACAAAATGCTATGCTATATGGAACCAAAGGAACTCTGGAAAGTTTTACTTATATATACATATATCACATACACTAACTCATCTTTGCTTATGATTAAGAACTTGAAATTATAAATTTTACAATATTTTTTTTCTCGGTAGAGTTTACAACATAATTCTTCTCTTCTTGCAATTAGCTTAGCTTTCAGATGTACTTAATTTACATCTTTATCTTCTGAATTTTGATTAACTTTGGTTTCAATATTGTGTTCTCTTTTATAGTATTATTGACTTAGTCAACAAGTCTTTGTTGCTTATTAATAAAAAATTTCCTTCCTAATATTGAATTGTTAACATTTGAATGATGAACCTGGGACCTAGACTGCTACTAATAGTTTGTTTTCTTACTGTGTTGTTTTTGTATTCTTTGTAGGGCCAACTCTGCACTTACTGCTTAGGCTTCATGGTGGTTTTATTGAGCCTTTTTTAATGTCATTGAATAGGAAGTACAACCAGGACAAGAGATGATCTGCTGCAAGTAAGCTTCAATATGCTAATTCATTGCATACGAAAGTTTTGTGTAGTTCTTCTATATAGGGCCGTTTGTTGTTTTCTGTTGCAATAATATTACATATGAAGTTGGACATGTTGGATATTTATATCATGTTTCTAACTTCAATTGCTTCCTTATTTTGAAGTTCAATTGTCTTACTCTTCTTTGTTTTCCAGCAGGTTTAAGATTTTGGTTTGGATGTTCTGTTGTATTTTTTTTTTTTAAAGTTTGGTCTCTTATTCTTGGTGGATCTTTATTCTAGTTTGGTGGTTCTCGTTGATGTCGTGCTTGTTTTTTGCCTTCATTTTATTCTTAATGGCTTTTGCTTTTTACCATTGCAGTCTATTCTATGCAACTCAAATTTAATTTTAATTCCACACATCTCAAATCAACATGTTGTATCATACAATTTTTGAATGGTTGTTTTGTTCTACGAGGCTTTGTTTCCTTCCAGGATGGTTGGGCCTTTGGATTTTTCCTACTATGTAAGGTTCAATGTTTGTATGACATCTTGTTTCAATTTTTGTTACGTTGGTGTTTAGATGTTCTTTTGGCCTTATTACACCATCTCATATACAAGAATTAAGTAGGACAAATGAATAACACACTTGGTAGGTTGGTTTTTGCTTTTGCAATGTGTGAGTTATATAGTTATTAGAGAGTGAGAGTTTACTGCTTGTTGTTGTGCGAGTGTTTCAAGGAGTTTGTTGCTAGTGTACCTATCAATGGCCTTATCAAAGATGCATGGCTGAATATTGAAATTCTCTATTCTGCATTTGGTCAAATATTTATGAAATCATTGGATAAAGTTGTAGTATAAGACATTGTTATTAACCAACAGGTTTTCATGAACATTTCAGTTCTTCCATTCTTGATATGCTCTCAGTTATGCATATGGAACTTTTTTTATCAGGAATTGTAATTTTATTGTTTTAGTTTTTCTACTTTGATTGATAGAAGACAGTATTGGCCATATGATTTCAACATTGGCCATGGTTGATATTTTGAATTTCTAATAAGTGAATATAAAAAAATGACGCAGGTAAGTTATAATTATTGTAACTCAGTGTTCACTTTTTGTAGGAAACAACTTGAAGAGTGGTTCTAGCAATTATTCACATTGGTTCCTCCAAAACCATTGTAAGTTACTTTCATAAATTTTGTTGCAATTTCTTTGATTTTAAAGTTGTGGCTATGATTGGTGTCTTCTATTGTGTTTTAAAATAAACTGAAATTTTAGTCTAAAGTAGACGTAGAATAGAGTTTTTTTTTTTTTTTTAAATAAAAAAGAATCAAACTAATTTTTATTTGTAACTTGAAAACTATGAATTTTTTATGTTCTTTAAATAGAATATTATGGCATTAACTCAACTAAAACAAAAGTGGATTTGATGAACTTGAATGTGTAGTCGGTGGTTTGAGTTTTCACTTTGTTACTTGATTATTGTTAATTTGATGTTTGAATTTTTATTGTGTTTTCTTTGGTTAATTTGTATTTCTATTCATTTCTTTGCTTTTATATGACATCTTAATGTAACTCCTCTTTAACATTTTTAAACTTGTTGGTCTAGTAGATTGTTCCATAGCAGATACTACGTTTTAATTAAAGAAGGTTTTTTTTTTTAATGTGTAAGTTCATGGTTATAAAGAAGGCTCCTTGATGTGAATTTTCTTTATATGAATTAGAATATTGATTTGGTTTATGTGTTGGTGTATCATTAGAGTTAAATCATGATGATTTATAAAAGATATTTTGTTTTTTATTAGGTGAATGAAATGACGACACACACCCAAACTACAAATTTATATGGGAGAATGTTCGTATCCAATCATGTGAACTTTTCTCGCACTCGTTTTTTATTTTATGAACTTTTTGGAATTGTATGTGTATTCATTTTACCTAGATTATGAATTTGCAACTTGCTTCATATGTATATACTTAGTTAGAACACACTTTTGATTATATTAACTTTTGGAATTAATAGTGTTTTATCTTTTTGTGTGCTAGAAATTTGAAGATTTTATGTGTATCTTTATGATTGTAGATGTAGATGTAGATGAAATGAAAATTACATTTTTCGTCTACAAATAATATAGGCAAGCAACTTCAATAGATATATATGTTCATACTCTTGAAAATTTATTTTGATGTAAAAGCACTTAAAATGCTATAAAAATGATTACATACTAATTGAAAATAATCTGTAGGTTTATATATAATTGAGTTGATTTTACAATAACATTTGAAATAACAATTTGTTATTTATATAAAATGCTATAAAAATGATTACATACTAATTGAAAATTGTACAAATGTTATCAAATAAATAGAATTAAAAAAATGCTATTAAAAGTCGCCTACTATTCATAACATGGTTATCAGAACGAGGCTAAAAATGTTATGATATGTTTTTTATAGTATTTTTTTTCTACTATAAAAAATGTTATTAAAGATCAATTATAGCCTTTTTTGCTAACGCTATAAAAAGTTTTCATAACATTAAAATTGTGCAATCGAAAATGTAATTTTTATAGCTTTTTATTTGGCATTAAAAATATGCTATGAAATGTCAGGGACTTTCAATAACATCGGCTATGATAGCGTATTTAAAAATGCTATAATGTCTTTTATAACATTTTTTCATTGCTATAAAACATGCTATGAAAAAGAAATCATAGCCTTTTTTGCTGATTCTATGAAAAGTTTCTATAGCATTAAAATTATGCAATTGAAAATAGACTTTTTATAGCGTTTCTTATAGCATCGAAAAAATTCTATGAAAAGTCGAAGACTTTCAATAACATCGGCTATGACCGCATTTCGAAAACCCTATCATAGGTCTACGATAGCGTTTTTTGAATGCTATCGTATGTGATTTTTTTTGTAGAAGCACACTTTTGCTTAATCCATAAAGATCCTATTTATAGTGACAACCTAGGCCAAAATTTTACCCTAATTAAATAATATATATTTTAATATCTAATATTAAAATATATATTTAAACTATTTGAATCTCATTCAAATATTTCAAATTCTCCTAATATATATATTTTTATATGAATCTCATTCAAATGTTATATATATTTGTATCGTAATACATTAATAATTTTATTTTATATTTAATGTATTAAATACAATAAATATATTTTTCCTCATTTAATATATCAAATATATTAAATGTTAATTTGAATGTTTCAAAGTTCCTTTCAACAAAGTTGATCCCTAATTGTTCATATGAGCTAGCAATGGGACCTTATGAACCTACAAATTATAAGCTCCAATGATACAAAATTAATTAATTAAACTTTTTAATTATTCAATTTTCATTCATTAACTCTAAGGTCACTCTGCTTAGACCTAGAGTTGCACTCTTATGCACTGTAGAACAAGTTGTGTCCAGGAATATAATCACTACATGCAAGTCGATCCTTCACGAGTTGTTCGTAATTACAGCTGGGTCAAAAGTTCGTTTTACTCCTGTAATTACATCTTGGACCTTAAGTACCACTGATCCTCTAATGAACAATTTGTTTATGATCCAACCATAAACTAAGTCCTTCTTGAGCCAGTGAGAGGATGGGGCCCCATTGTTCAAGTCTCAAAATTAGCACTTAGGGGAACTACTCATCTACTTACCTTATATGGGAAGGAGTGAATTCTATCTTATGAGATTATGTTCCCAGCTCCCTATTTGGTCAAGTCCCAAAAATAGCAGGCTTATTGAATCGGCTACAAAAGCCACTCTCATCTATGCAAATCAAAAGACAAGCCCTCACAGGCAGGAGTTCATAACTCACTTAGGATTAAGTTCGAGTCGCATATGATCATTCTGATGAAATATTAATCTTCTCAATTAACGGATTTATAAAGAGAGATTAAATATTTCGTGGTCTAGTCTTATACAAACTCATTCACTAGATACCTCCACTCACATGTCTCCACATGAACAATTTGGATCAAATCATTTGTAACTATTACAAAGTGGGTCATATCAATAAGGTTACTAGGATAAGGCACCCAACTTTATCTATATACTATAACCCTTTAGGTTATTTCTTAAACATGATCCTCCTGCAAGAATTTTTTGATATACCGACTCGATTGTTCTTGACGCCAGAAAATTCGTCGAAATATCTTGCTTCTCCCGACGCATTTGAAGGTTATATCGATACAACTTTGCGTTGGGATATATTCAATAAAAAAATTTATCTCAAAACGAGTGTACACGTGGAGACAAATGGTAAAACCCTAAGCTGTATCTTCCCTTTCTTCCCAAAATAGAGGCGTCGTTCGATTCTCTTCTTCTCCACTCACAAATAGAAATCTTCTTCTCACCCAAATCGTCTTCCTTCCAGCAACGTTGTTCTTCTTATTCTCTGCTCCCAAACCCAACCTCTCTTCTTCTTGTTCCCCAAATAGAATAGAGTTCCGGTGGCGCAATCTTTCCTTACCTGAAAGGCATCCACTGATAGATTCTATTTTGCCTCGAAAAAATAGCTAAATCAGCCGAACAATACTTGCACAGTGGTCAGTGAGATATTCTGTAGACTTTCTTCTATGGTTTATTTTCATCCATCTATTTCTCTTACGTTTTAACTAGATGAGTAGTTTCTAGTAAAATCTTGAACCGATGTATGGTTACAGGTATTGCCACAGCTACTCAATTAACTGGTGCCACCATGATCGAAATTTCTTTCCGTCGTCCCAATCTTTCGTCTCCAAGCTTTTCAGTACTGTAAGTTTTTCTCCTCCATTCCATTGTCGAACTCTCATTTCATTGTTTCTTTTTCTCAATTTTGGTATGGTTCTCTTGATTTGCAATGGCGTAGATTACCTTTCTTGTTCATGAGTATGTGTTCATATGCTTATCTCAATATCTAGTTGCAATTTTAACCTAATAATAGTTCGATTGATGTATTTTCCATACCTCTTCATGAATTGGATGAAGTGTTTCTAGTTTTGTTGCTGAAAAAAGTTCATTATTCTTATACACAGTACAATGGATATGCTTGGAAAGGAGGAAATTGAGGCTTGAGAAAGCATGAACATTATATTAAACTTGTGGTTAATTTTGGAATATTGATGTAGAGGGATGTCTAATTGTTTTATGCTTCATGATTCTTTCACCATGAGAAGAAAATCAATTTTATACTATCTAGCCTCTGGGAGCAAGAAAACCATTATTGATATCTTCACAAGAATATATAATTGTTCATCGTATTGCATACATACTGTTTTATAAGTGATTATTATTAACTCTCAATAAATATCTAATTCATTATTATAATTCTTGATAAGCGTTGAGAATATGTTAATAAGAACCTGTTTTATGTAAATCACCTTGAAGATGTTTCTTAGAGTGTATATATACGCTCATGACCTTATACAACAGCTATGCCTTGATCAACAAGAAGCCATAATAAAAGGAGTAGAGAGCATTGTTGGTGCTTTACTATTATGAATGATTTACTACATTAATAATATAGCAGAAATGCCTTTCATACTCACATACAAGTTGCATATTTTATTCTAAAATTTTATGCACTGCTTATTGATTCCAATGCCTCTTTTCCATTAATCATTTGCATATTCATTAATTAGCTTTTGTTAGGGGCCAATAAAATATAATATCAATCTAAATTCACTCAACCAGATTCAGACAATATATATTTTATCTCAAAATCTCATATCAGGTCCTGGTTCCAAATCTAATACGGAATAAAAAATTTGGAACTCTCAAGTTTAAAAGAATAGATAAACCAACCTAAGCTTTTAAGCAACAAGAACGATAATTAAATCAAGTTTAAGAGAAGAGAAATTGACATCGAATTTATACTGGTTCACTCAATGTGGGCTACGTCCAGTTCTCTGCTACCGATGTAGGTTCCACTAAAACGTCAAGGAGAAAATTACAAGAGTTTACAACGCTCAATAATGATTTCTCTCACTTTTCTCTCAAGGAAAAGGCTCACGAATCACTCTACAATAGCTCACAAAACTCTTCAAAGGAGAAAAACTCACCACAGAAAAATACCCAAAGAAAAGCTCCACAATTCTGTCTTCAATCAAGAATACATCCACAACTTTTCTTCTTCTTTTCTGTTTCAGTAAACACACACCCGCAACCACTGATTTTTTTTTCTTCCGTGAAAGACACAGCCACACCACTTCAACATTAAAAGCTAGGTTAATTGTAAAATTGAAAATGGGCCAAAGGGTAATGGGCCTTTTGTTTGGGCTCCATTTACTTAATAATCTCCCACTTGGAGACAAAACAAGCAACGCGTCTCCCCTGCAACGGCAGCAACTCCTCTCTACTCATGGAGAAGTCCAACTGAAACTGCACACAACTTCAGTTTGTCAACAAGAACGACCTTGGTAAACATATCAGCTGGATTCTGACTCCCTGGAATCTTTTCAAGCACCAACACTCCGTCTTCCAAAACTGATCTGATAAAATGGTACCTCACCTGTATGTGTTTCGTTCTCGAATGGAACACTGGATTCTTTGCTAAATAAAGAGCACTCTGACTGTCACAATGCAAAGTCCCCTTTCCCAATTTCAAGCCAAGTTCTTCTAAAAAGGACTCAAGCCATATCATCTCTTTACTTGCCTCAGTAACTGCAACATACTCATCCTTTGTAGTAGAAAGAGCTACTATCTTTTGCAGTCTAGAAACCCAGCTAATTGCAGTATCACCCAAAGTAAAAACATACCCGGTAGTACTTTTCCTGCCATCTGTATCACCTACCATATCTGCATCCACATAACCCTGCAGTTTAAAATCTGACTTCTTAAAATGCAGAGCATAATCAGTTGTCCCTCTCAAAAATCTGAAAATCCATTTCACAGCCTCCCAGTGCTGCTTCCCTAGATTACTCATACACCTACTAACAACTCCCACTGCATGTGCAATGTTTGGTCATGTGCAAACCATATCGTACATCATGCTACCTATAGCTAAAAGACAATCTAAAAAGACAAGCTAAAAGAGTACTCACAGGTTTTGCATCTTCCATGTGAAATCTGTTCAACACCTTTTTCACATACTCTTCCTGCAACAATATCAATGTACCATCTTTCCTCTCAATTCTCATTCCTAAAATTTGTTTGGTAGCTCCCAAATCTTTCATATCAAATTCTTTAGATAATTCAGCCTTTATCTTCAGAATTTCATGTTTGTTCACACATGCTATCTGTTGGGATTTATGCCCTAAAGCCTCGTAATTAATGATTTATTTAATAATTAATAATAATTTTGATTATTTTATTTGCAATATAATATTATCTATTATATGAAAAATCTAAGGTTATTAGTGTAATCTTGAACAGTATGTGATTGACATATGAGAGAATCATGTTCAAGAAATAATCTAAAAGGTCATAGTATATGGATAAGGTCGGGTGCCTTATCTTGGTAACACTATTGATATGGCCCACTTTGTAATAGTTACAAATGATTTGATCTAATTCATTCATGTGGAGACATGTGGGTGGGGGTATCTTATACAATGAGTTTGTATAAGACTGGACCATGAAATATTTAATCTCTCTTTATAAATCCGTTAATTGAGAATATTAATATTTCATCAGGATGATCATATGCGACTCGATATTAATCCTGAGTGAGTTATGAACTCCTGCCTGTGAGGGCTTGTCCTTTGATTTGCATGGGTGAGAGAGGCTTTTGTAGCCGATTCAATATGCCTATCATTTTGGGGACTTGACCAAATAGGGAGCTGGGAAAATAATCTCATAAGATGCAATTCACTCATTCCCATATAGGGTAAGTAGATGAGTAGCTCCCTTAAGTGCTGATTTTGGGACTTGAACAATGGGGCCCCACCTTCTCACTGGTCCGAGAAGGACTTAGTTTATAATTAGATTATAAACAGATTGTTCATTAGAGGATCAGTGGTATTTAAGGTGCAAGATCTAATTACAGGGGTAAAACAGACTTTTGACCCAGCTGTAATTACGAACAACTCGTGAATGATCGACTTGCATATAATGGTTATATCCATGGACACAACTTGTCCTACAATGCATAAGAGTGCAACTCTAAGTTTATAGTGGAGTGACCTAAAGTTAATGAATGAAAATTGATTAATTAAAGAGTTTAATTAATTAATTTTATATCATTGGAGCTTATAATCTGTAGGTCCATAAGGTCCCCTTGCTAGCTCATAGTAACACTAAAAGATCAATCTAGTTGAAAGAAAAATTTGAAATGTTCAAATTAATATTTAATTTGAAGTGTTCAAATTAATATTTAATATATTAGATATATTAAACATAAAGGAGGAAAATATATTTATTGTATTTGATATAATAATTAATGTATATTAGATACGTTAAATAAAAGATATTTATAGAATTTGAATAAGATTCAAATAAATAAATATCGTAGGAGATTTGAATGAGATTCAAATAAGTATAAGATATATTTTAATATATTAGATATTAAAATATAATATTTTAGTTATGGCAAAGATTTGCCCTTGGTCTCTATAAATAAGACCCTTGGGTTGAGCCATTAGACACAACACACATCTCCTCAATAGAGAGAATGAGAGAATTCTCTCTAGACCTCTTCCTCTCTAATCTCTTATGGATTTAATTTCAAGAGGCTCCCTCAAGCCTTGGTCCTGTGTTCGAGTCATAGCCAGGAAGATTTTATGAAGGAGATAAAGATCCGCCAGAAATATCTCCATATTTAATATTTTCAAGGTATGTTTTGCTTAACTTTAATTTTTATTGTTTAATTCTAAATAAAATTAAAGTCAATTCTAATGTTTCCACTTTGGGTTTAATACGATTATTCCCTTCACTATCAACATATCATCAACATACAGCAGTAAAACAATATATGAGTTACCTTGAGACCTTATGTAACAACAGTGATCTGCCTGACACCTTTGAAATCCATTGTTGCACATAAAACTATCAAACTTCTTATACCACTGTCTAGGAGCTTGTTTGAGACCATACAGGCTTCTCTGACGTTTGCAAACCATTTTCTCCTGCCCCTGTATTGTGAAACCCTGTGGCTGTACCATGTAAATTTCTTCTTCTAAATCACCATGAAGAAAAGTTGTCTTTACATCCATATGTTCCAAAAACAAATCCTCTTCTGCCACTATCGATAATACAGTTCTAATAGTAGTAAGTTTGCCTACAGGAGAAAATATCTCACTAAAGTCAATATCTTCCTTCTGTTGAAAGCCTTTGACTACAAGCC
Organism: Trichosanthes truncata; assembly: GCA_033996785.1. Taxonomy (NCBI): domain Eukaryota; kingdom Viridiplantae; phylum Streptophyta; class Magnoliopsida; order Cucurbitales; family Cucurbitaceae; genus Trichosanthes; species Trichosanthes truncata. The sequence continues at coordinate 12,994,072 of MU867261.1, read as the reverse complement.
TTTCTTTGTACCTCTTGCTACCATCAGGCTCTTGCTTGATTCTATAAACCTATTTGTTCTGCAAAGCTTTCTTACCTTTTGGTAACTCAGCCAGTTGCCATGTCTGATTCGTCATAAGAGAATCCATCTCATCCTTCATGGACAACTCCCACTTGACAGAATCTTTCAGTTGAACCGCCTCATCATAACATTCAGGTTCACCTTTGTTAGTCAATAATATGTAATTCAAAGTAGGGGAATACCTCTGTGGTGGTTTGATAGTCCTGCTAGACCTCCTAACTGCTATAGGTGGCGTTCTCTGAACTTCATCAAGTTCCACAGTCTGCTCATCAGGTTCCACAACTAGTTCCTCAGTTTCCACAACTGTTTCCTCAAGAGTAACTGCATTATGATCTTCAATTCTCATTGTCCTGGTCTCAACCTTAGGAAGACTTATATAATGAGTCTTCTCTTCTGTACTTTTATTTGACTCTGAAACAATTGTTGTTTTGTTTTTGTACAGAACTTCCTCATTGAAGATACGTTATTGCTTCTGAGTATCTTCTTGTTTTGGTCATCCCAAAACCTGTAGCCAATGTCAACTCCACCATACCCAAGAAAATAACATTTCTTGGATTTGACATCTAATTTACTCATGTCTGCAGCATCAATGTGAATGTAAGACACACAACCAAAAACCTTTAGATGAGAAAGGTTTACATGTTTACCGCTCCAGACTTCTTCATGCAACTTGAAGTCTAGTGATGTGGTCGGGCTCCTATTGATCAGATAGGTAGCCTTGTTGATTGCCTCTACCCAGAACATCTTAGGCAATCCTGCATGTAATCTCATGCTCTTGGCACGCTCATTCAGCGTCCTGTTCATTCTATCAGCCACACCATTCTGCTGCGGTGTCTCTGGAATAGTCTTTACCATCACAATCTCATTGTCTGCACAGTATCTTTTGAACTCCCCATCAACATATTCACCGCCATTGTCTGACCTCAAGCTTTTAACTTTTAGACCTGTCTCATTCTTAACCATAGCCTTCTAGGTTTTGAAAACAGAAAATACATCATATTTATGTTTGAGAAAATAAGTCTATACCTTCCTGCTTGAGTCATTTATGAAACATAGTATCTGGAACCACCGAGAGAAGATACTTCTAAAGGCCCCCACACATCAGTATGAACTAATTCCAACTTCGTAGGTTTTAGCTTTGCTCCTGTCTTTGAGAAACTAACACGCTTCTGTTTTCAAAATACACAACCCTCACACAACTTGTGTTCAAATGCCTTTAGTCCCTGTAACTTCCTTGCAGAGTGAAGAATTTTCATACCTTTTTCACTCATATGTCCCAACTTGTTGTGCCACAAATCAGTTTGACTCGAAAGATCGACAACAACCACCATGTCCTTGTCATTACTGTTGACATATAAAGTCCCTGATTTGCTTACTCCAGCAACTACCATGGCACCTTTTGTAACCTTCCAATTTCTTTGGCCAAAGCAAATCTCATATCCTTCACTATCTAATTGCCCTACAGAAATCAAGTTCTTCATCATATTTTGAACGTGACGTACCTTGCGAATTTTCTAGACTGAACCATTCGACATTTTTAATTTCACGTCACCAATTCCAATGATGTCCAAACGCTCTCCATCAACTAAATACACCTTTCCATGATTCCCTGCAACATAATTTTCAAGAATGTCACGTTGTCCTGTAGTATGAAATAACGCACCTGAATCTATCACCCATGGGTCATGAGCACTTTCTACTGCTAGAACCAAAGCATCATGTAACTCATTCGTAGCAACATTTGCACTGGGTTCATTCCCCTCAGTTCGCTTTGGGGCCTTGCAGTTCCTTTTCAGATGTTCAGTATTACCACAATTCCAACACTCAAATCTGCCGTTCCTAGACTTACTTATGTTGTTTTTCGATTTACCTCGATTCCCATGACTTCTGTTATTACTCCTCCCTCTACCCACATTCAATGCTGAACCAGAAGTAGAAGCAACACCTGAGTCCTTTCTGCGAATCTCTTTCGCAATAACATAATCTCTAACCTGTGAAAACTGTAATTTCTCTTTTCCACATGAATTAGAAAGTGTGGCCTTCATGGTTTCCCAACTATCAGGAAAAGATCTCAACAACAAAATCGCATTTACTTCATCAGTAAATTCTAACTCAATAGCAGCTAATTTGTTCATCAACAAATCAAATTCATTTATATGAGCAATAACAGATGCACCTTCAGCCATTTTTAAATTAAAAATTTTGGTTGCAAGATATACCTTGATGTTTACTGAGGGTTTTTCTTACATGTTAGACAAAGCTTCCATTAGCTATGCTGTGGTCATTGCCTTTGCCACACTGCTTTGCAAATTCTTTGTCAAAGTCAAGCGAACAGTCCCCAACACCTTTCTGTCCAACTTTTTTCATTAAGCTTCTCCCATATCTTCAGGCATTCCTTCTAATGGCAAATCCAATTTCTTGGAATGCAAATAATCCAATATCTGACATTTCTAAAACGAAAAGTCTGATCCGTTAAAAGTAACCAATTTCTCATCTCCTCCTGACATCGTTCTACAACCCGAATACTCTGATACCAATTGTTAGGGGCCGATAAAATATAATATCAATCTAAATTCACTTAACCAGATTCAGACAATATATATTTTTTCTCAAAATCCCAGATCAGGTCCTGGTTCCAAATCTAATACGGAATAAACAATTTGGAACTCTCAAGCTTAAAAGAATAGATAAACCAACCTAAGCTTTTAAGCAACAAGAACGATAATTAAATAAAGTTTAAGAGAAGAGAAATTGACACCGAATTTATACTGGTTCACTCAATGTGGGCTACGTCCAGTTCTCTACTACCGATGCAGGGTCCACTAAAACGTCAGGGAGAAAATTACAAGAGTTTACAATGCTCAAGAATGATTTCTCTCACTTTTCTCTCAAGGAAAAGGCTCACGAATCACTCTACAATAGCTCACAAAACTCTTCAATGGAGAAAAACTCACCACAGAAAAATACCCAAAGAAAAGCTCCACAATTCTGTCTTCAATCAAGAATACATCCACAACTTTTCTTCTTCTTTTCTGTTTCCGTAAACACACACCCGCAACCACTGATTTGTTTTTCTTCCATGAAAGACACACAGCCACACCACTTCATCATTAAAAGCTAGGTTAATTGTAAAATTGAAAATGGGCCCAAGGGTAATGGGCCTTTTGTTTGGGCTCCATTTACTTAACAATCTCCCACTTGGAGACAAAACAAGCAACGCGTCTCGCCTGCAACGGTAGCAACTCCTCTCTACTCATGGAGAAGTCCAACTGAAGTCGCACACAACTTCAGTTTGTCAACAGGAACGACGTTGGTAAACATATCAGTTGGATTCTGACTCCCTGGAATCTTTTCAAGCACCAACACTCCATCTTCCAAAACTGATATGATAAAATGGTACCTCACCTGTATGTGTTTCGTTCTCGAATGGAACACTGGAATCTTTGCTAAATGAATAACACTCTGACTATCACAATGCAAAGTCCCCTTTCCCAATTTCAAGCCAAGTTCTTCTAAAAAGGACTGAAGTCATATGATCTCTTTACTTGCCTCAATAACTGCAACATACTCAGCCTTTGTAGTAGAAAGAGCTACTATCTTTTGTAGTCTAGAAACCCAGCTAATTGCAGTATCACCCAAAGTAAAAACATACCCGATAGTACTTTTCCTGCCATTTGTATCACCTGCCATATTTGCATCCACATAACCCTGCAGTTTAAAATCCGACTTCTTAAAATGCAGAGCATAATCAGTTGTCCCTCTCAAATATCTGAAAATCCATTTCACAGCCTCCCAGTGTTGCTTCCCTGGATTACTCATATATCTACTAACGACTCCCACTGCATGTACAATGTCCGGTCTTGTGCAAACCATGGCGTACATCAGGCTACCTATAGTTGAAGCATATGGCACTCTAGCCATATGATCTCTTTCTCGCTCAGTAGTGGGTGAGTGCTCCTTAGATAATCTAAAAAGACAAGCTAAAAGAGTACTCACAGGTTTTGTATCTTCCATGTGAAATCTGTTCAACACCTTTTTTATATACACTTCCTTCGACAATATCAATGTACCATCTTTCCTCTCAATTCTCATTCCTAAAATTTGTTGGTAGCTCCCAAATCTTTCATATCAAAGTCTTTAGATAATTCAGCTTTTATCTTCAGAATTTCCTGTTTGTTCACACTTGCTATCAACATATCATCAACATATAGCAGTAAAATAATATATGAGTTACCTTGAGACCTTATGTAATAACATTGATCTGCCTGACACCTTTGAAATCCACTGTTGCACATAAAACTATCAAACTTCTTATACCACTGTCTAGGAGCCTGTTTGAGACCATACAGGCTTCTTTGAAGTTTGCAAACCATTTTCTCCTGCCCCTGTATTGTGAAACCCTATGGCTGTACCATGTAAATTTCTTCTTCTAAATCACCATGAAGGAAAGCTGTCTTTACATCCATCTGTTCCAAAAACAGATCCTATTCTGTTTGAGCAGGGGGAAAAAGGTTAATATTTGAGCAGGGGAAAACGATCATTGTGTACGGAATATGGGGATTTGATAGTTGAAAAAAGGGGTTCTTAATTTGTAGTCTTAAATGCTGTGTTAGCAGAAGGAATGGTGATGTATTAATTCTTGCGTATTTTCCAGTCACTTGCTCCCATTGTTTATCAGGTTTTCTTGCTCTGTTTTTGGGCCCTTTCATTTTAATAAAAGAAGCATATTAATTATTTATTATTATATTTTTTTAGTTCAGAAGTATATTTATTATTTATATACACACCATTCATTTCATATTTAATTCACTTGGTTGTTCATTCATTTGAATTCACTTGGTTCTTCATTCATTTGAGCTTTTAAAGTTATCAAATTGAATGGCCTATTGAATGATGTATATGAAGATTGCCATTAATGGGTGAGGATGTTTTCCTGTTTTTCAAGTAAATCTGACTTGCTTTTATTGTATTTAGGTAGAATTACATGTCTACGGTTCCAATTTAAGATAAAAAGTAAAACTTGGATAGGCATTTGGATGTCTAAGTTCGTAGGTTATATTCATAAAATATAGATGTTAATGAATTATTTTGCAACTGTTTTTTATGCTTATTCTTGGTTCTTTTTGATAGATTCTAGTTGCTGCTGATGTATTGACCTTAAGTTTGTTATATTTCTTGCTTCGGCCTCATATATATGAGAAATTGCATTATTATTGAAAATTTATATACTATACTTTATTAAAGGGAAGCTTTTAAAAGAAGTGAAACTAGCAAATTCATTATTAAGTTCATAATGGATTGTTTGTTTCAGCACCTGTTTGCTGACCAAATATTTATGGAATTTCTTTCTGCAAGCATTTGGTTGGCAGATTGCAATTCCAAAGGACTCATGGGACCTTCTCTCCACCATGCTTATTTTTTTAGCATTTAAGTACTTTGAGTGAGTTTGTGAGATTTGAATGTGTGTTTAGGTGTGTTTGGGATTGAGAGTGTGCTTGGGTGAGTTTGTTGGATGTGGAGTGAAGTTTGGGCAAGTTATATATTTTTGGTTCAACTTAGGCACGTTATAAATTAGTAAGTTGATGAGATTTAGAGTGTGTTCGACACTTTTTAAGGGATTTTGGTTTTGACTTCTTTTTAGTGCCTTGTATGTACATGCATTAAATTCCATCTATAACTAACTTGCATTAAATTCCATCTATAACTAACTTGCATTAAATTCTAGAATTTAATGCAAGTTAATTATACTTGCATTAGATTAGTATTAAGCTCGTTTGGGGAGCGGGGTAGACTCTTGAAGCTCGTTTCGAGTTAGATTTTTGCTTCCTAGGACTCTTTTGCACACCTTTAGGACACTAGCATAGGTTCTAGGGGGCAAGAAAGCACATTAGGCTCGCTCGGGGTGCGTTGAAGCCCATTTTGGCCTTCACAATACACTTGGACTCTTTAAGCAAGTTTCTAAGTTAGGTTTTTGCTTCCTAGGGAACTTTTGCACCTTTAGGACACTTGCACACTTTTTTGGAACTTTTAGGCCATTTAATTTTCGCAGCCTTTGGACACTTATGCACTTTTTTGGCACTTTTAGGCCATTTAAATACTTTTTAGACATTTTTATGCAATTTTAGAAGTTTCAGGGGCAGGGTAGAGGCTTTAAGCTTTTCTAGAGTTGGGTTTTGGCTTCTTTAATGCTTTAAGGTTAAATGATACTTAAGATTTCTTTTGAAAAGTTTTTGTGGATTTTTCTTTCCCTTATTTCATTTTTTGGTTTCGTTTAAATTTTTTCATATTATTTAATTTTTTTTCCTTTCAGGTCCAGTAACTATGTTGAAATCTACTATTGTTAACATGGATGAAGACAACAAGTGCTAAACACTTTTCTTTCCTTTTCGTAGACATTAGACTTTTCTTTTGGAAGTTATTAAACATGGATAGTTATGTTTGTACTTTTTCTGTTATTAGACAGTACTTTGAATGATACTTTTGTATGAACAATTCTATGCTTAAATATATTATCTTCCCAATGCATGTTGTAGTTTTACCGACGCTTTTTCACATCGAAAAAAATCGAAAACTTTGTAGTCGATCCCACATGTCAACCACATACTATTCAAGATTACACTAATAACCTTGGATTTTTTATATAATGGATAATATTATATTATAAATAAAATAATCACAATTATTTTTAATTATTAAATAAAACATTAATTACAAGGCTTTAGAGCATAAATCCCAACAATCAACCTATCGTACCACCTTTTTTTTAGAAAAAACAAATTCTGTATTTCTATAGCAATGTTACAATACAAAACTATCAAGAGCTATAAACAAATATCAAACCTAGAATATTAAATATATATCATCACAAGACCTTTTTGTTCAAGAATAAACAAACTTAGGGTAACAATAAAAGTGTATGTTAAAAGCGAACTCAAAATAATGTACCAAAATATAGCAACCATATGAAATTAATGTTCCAACAAAACCAATTTCACAAAAACATAGTTACAACTGTTAAATTGAATACGTCCAAAATTGATAAAAAAAAAATGGACATAAGGTTGAATTGATTTCACACAAACATAGTTACAATGGTTGAATAAGAAACTAACAAATACAAAAGAATTTTTTTTAAAAAAAAAAGCCCAAAAAATTATTTTTGTTATGGGTAATATTTGGTCATGAGGACAATTTTAAAATATAAAGGAAGTGGAAGAGCAAATATGCAAAGAATAACTCAACACGAGACGAGACGGACCAAAAGGCAAAAGGGACGAGACCTCCAAGATGATGAGAATGAGGGAACTTGGGCCTCGGCCCAAGTTCCCTAGTCGGCCTCGACTTAGGACTAGGCCGACCCCACCAAGGGGTCGAGCCCAATTCCTCGGTGATCCCTTGTCCTCGTTTAGCCCCTCCAACCTTTCTTATCATCCTAATTCATCACAAACTCATCATTATGTCCTAGAAAGGTCCTATCGCAGAAATTAAAGATAAGACAGGGCTAAAATGCCCCATAAGAAGTCAAAACGGACCGAAACCAATAGAGGACCGACCCAATATGAGAGGGAGAAGAAACGGGCTTGGGCTTCGGCCCACGCCAGTGGTCGGCCCAGTCGAGGCCGACCAGATTGGCAAGGCCCAATTTTGGGCCTTGCCTTCATCCCTCATGGCCCGTGCACCGTCGGTTCAGCCTAGTTCGATCTTTCCTTTCCTCATTCGAAGACGGAAATCCATGAGAAAACCCTAATGAACAGATATGTAAGCTCTCTCCTCAGCGGAGAGCAGGGTAAGTTCAATCATTCTCCATAACTCTTGCTACACTCTCTAAAAAAGCATCACAGCTAACTTAAGCATCGAAGCCTGTGTGGTAAGTACCACACCGGTACCTAGCTTTTTCACTTGTCTTGAAGGTCACGTGTTCTTCCCTGATCTAAACAAATTCACCGTCGTTGTCACATGAAGGCTAAATGAGTTTCCCTGTCAAGATTTTGGCAACAACAGTTGGCATCGTATGTGGGGAAGGCAAAAAAGGCTTGCTTGTGAAACTGCATAGGAGATCAAAGAGGATGAGTAATCGAGTCAATGGAAACCATCGAAACATCAATGGAGATGATTCAGATGATGACTGTCATCCACGAAGGACAAGGCCGACCAGCCTTCCTCTGCCTCATCTTGATGGCCGCCAATTTGAAGCTTTAGAAAAGCGAGTGGACGGCATGGACCAAAATCTCACTCTAATTCTAGACATTCTAGACAAACAGAATCCAGCAACGAAAGCTCAAGAAGATATACAGGTGAGAGACCCTGCCAAACGAAAAGCTCCAATGGTGAATGAGGAAGTAGGTGAAACAAATTTCCCTATCCTAAAACCAAAGGACAAGTTAATCCTTGGTGGGAATCAATCAAGAGAATCGCTACGTGATGAGCACACCATGACAAGCAAGGTGAGTGGATTACAATCTATTATTCAAGTTGTCGCAGGAGTGGCTAGCCGAGGTCGACCACAGGGTCGGCCTTTCAAGGAAAAGTTCGGGACAATAAGCTCTGACCTACGAAGGTTAATTGAAGAAAAACGAAAGTTGAAGGATGAGGCCGAGGCTAGGACCGATACTCAACCATGGAAAGCCAAGCTTCTGAAGATTCAAAAAGAGTTGCGGGCTATCCAAGAAAATGTTCAAAGACCTCGAGAGGTTGAGGGTTTCGACCTAGAAGCTTTAATCGAACAAATAGATCCGCCATTCACTGATAGGATCATGGAGTATAAGGTACCTGAGAAATTCAAGGTACCTACTATGAAGCTTTATGATGGCAAGAGTGATATAGTGGAACACCTAGACACTTATCGATCGTGGATGGAACTCCATGGAGTTTCAGATGCAATCCGGTGTCGTGCTTTCACCCTTACTGGACCAGCAAAAGAATGGTTTAGAAAATTGAAGAGGAAGTCGATTGCCTCCTTCAGAGATCTAGCCCGAGCCTTTGTTACACAGTTGCTGGGGGCTTGAGATCAACACAAGCCACAGATGCACCTACTCACCATTAAGCAAGGACCCAAAGAGAGCATAAGGGAATACGTTGCTAGATTCAATAATGAGGCTCTACAGATTGAACGATACACTGAAGGGGCAACCTTGATTGCCATTGCAGCTGGACTGCAGGACAAAAGGCTTATTCGTTCTATAGGCAAGAAGGAACCAACCTCATACGTGGAATTCATAACAAGAGCACATAAGTATATGAATGCTGAGGAGTTGTTGAGATCGAAGGCAGCAAACACAGAAGGTAGATTAAAAAGTGACAAGTCATATGACCTAGAGAGGATAGGAGAGAACTCACATTCTTAATCAAAGAAAAGAGAGGGGGAGGATCGGGAAGGAGGACGAGGCCGACCAGACCTAAGGGTCGGTCATTTTTCAAAATTTGACAAATATACTCCTACCACGATCCCTCCCGATAAGATATTGATGGAAATTCAAAACTTAGATTTGGTCAAGTATCCGAAAAAGATGAGAACTGTTGCAGAAAAAAGGGAGCCAAACAAATACTGTCTTTTCCATCGAGATCATGGACATTCAACTCGAGACTGTTTTCAACTAAAGGATGAGATCGAGATTCTGATCAGAGAAGGATACTTGAAAGAGTATCTCCCGAATGATGACCAGAAGAGGCTGAGGCTGACTAGATGATGAGCCACCATGGGAGATCAGAACCATCTTGGGAGGTCCAGCTGGAGGAGAATCGAGTCGAAAAAGAAAAGCAATTGCTAGAAAAGCCCGATTTGAGCCTGAGCAGAGAGGTATGTATTCTGTTCGCTTAGGAGGTGTGAGCCGAAGTCTGAAGTTCACAAAGGCTGAAGCAACAAGTATACTTCAGCCCGATAATGATGCCCTGGTAGTTACTTTACCAATTGCAAATGTGAAAGTCCATAGGATACTTATTGATGGTGGGAGCTCAGCTGATGTCTTATCCCTCGATGAATTCAATGCAATGAAATTAGGAAGGGAACTACTTAAGTTAAGCTTAACACCATTAGTGGGATTTGGAGGAGAAAAGGTAACTCCATAAGGTACCTTAGAACTTCCAGTGACCTTTGGAAGTGGACAGAATACAGTAACCAAAATGATTAACTTCCTAGTTGTAGATTGCATGACAACATATAATGTCATACTGGGAAGACCCACCTTGCACGAGCTTAAAGCTGTAGCTTCAACTTTCCATTAGTTAATGAAACTTTCAACTCCAAATGGGACTGAAATAGTGAAAGGGGAGCAAAAGGTCTCAAGAGAATGCTACTTTAAAGCATTAAAGGAAGCCAAACATATGAGGAAGTCGCTCATCTTCACCACATGGTCGAGGCCGACCACCACATGGCCGAGTGATAGCATGTATTTATGCTATCTTATTTCCTATTATTTATGCTAGTTTTGTGATTATTTTGTGAGCTTTTATGGCTATTTCTCTTAATTTTGTAGAAACCAAGCTTGAGTAGCAAAACCAAGTATTTGAGAATATTTTGGTGGATATTGGAGCCTTTTGAATCTTAATTGAAAATTCAAGAAGATTAAAGATACTATTTGAGCATAAGACACGTTTCGTGAGATTCTACATTGAATCACGGTTCCAACGCAACGAATCGGAGGTCATTCGGACACCCGAGCAAAGAGATATAGCAAAAATGGCCAGTGCTGTCTGCAGGGTAGCGTCGAGACGCTGTCTTAGCGTTGCAACGCTACGAAAACGCAACAAACGCCGTTTTTCACCTAGAAATGCGTGTAAATATTTTTTTTTGCAGCATTGAGACGCTGTAAGCAGCGTCTCGACGCTACCTCGAGATTTTCTATAAAAACATCATTTTTTGCGTCGTTTTAGGAGGCCAATTCGAGAGTTGGAGCCCTAATCTCGATTCCAAGATAAAATTGAAGGTTTATGGAGCAATTGGGAGCGTTTGTGGAGCATTTATGAAGATTCAAAGCTCGAGGGACGTGGAGATCACGACAAGAACGTGGGATCGACCATTGTTTGCTAATTTCTTCCTTTTCCTTTAGTTTTAGTTTCTGTTGTGTGGCTGTAAATTAGGAACTTAGAGGTTTAATTGTATGAATATTATTAGTTGAAAGAGTTAATATTAAGAATGCGGAAGCAATTTTGGATCTTAAGCATTCTAATTTGATCAATTTTATCATACAAAAACATGCTCAAAACTGGAAAAACAGAGAATAAGAACACAAACCTTTGTAGCTCAAAATTCTCTTGATCCGTGGGCTTTCTTTGAACACAAACCAGTTGTGGACCTCCTCTAGAGTATTCCCTACTATCCTCAGGCCTTGGAACAGATTGTGAGATCTTTGATTGAGAGAATTTGGGAGAAGAATGAGTAAAGGTTTAAAACCAAGAGCTAGAGAATTTTCTTCAAAAAAACATTCTACTAACCCATTGTGTTACTTCTCTATATATAGAAAACCACAAGCTTCTATTTTTACTTAGTGAAGAAGCCAACACATAGAAGATAAGCTTAAACAAGAAGCTTGTTCATTAAGTAATGAATTTGGTCCATATTTCATTTCCAAATGAATTTGAATTCTCTTTTAATTTTAATTCAAAATTAATATAAAATTAATTTTAAATTAAAATCAATTTATAATTAATTAAACAATTTAATTAATTTTAAATAAATATTTAATTTAATATCAAATATCAAATTAAATAATTGGACTAATCCCAATTTCTCAAAATGAACGTTCGAACATGAATCCCTATTCATGTTTTAAACCGAACCAATATTTAAATCATATTTAAATATTTCCAACTCTTCTTTATCATAGTTTAATTCATAATTAAGCTATGAAACGTTAAGTATATCGCATATAATTAACTTTTTCTCCCAAATTCGAATTTGAACAATTCAAAATTTTTTTTTCTCAAATTGGTTCAAGGCTTAGTCCGAGCTAGTAAGGAGAACCTAATGGACCTACAGATCATGAGCTCCAACGATACGAGATTAACCGGCCAAACTCTTTAGCCTAGTTAATCAACATTCGTTAACCATCGGGATACTCCACTAAAGCTCAGTGGCCGCACTCTCCTCACTGTAGATATATTTCTGTCCACTCGATATAACCATGATTAGTAAGTCGATCCTTCACAGGTCATTCGTAATTACAGCTGGGTCAAATAAACCGTTTTACCCCTGTAATTACTTCTTGTTCCTTAAGTCCCACTGATCCTCTAATGAACAATTTGGTTTGTGGTCCAACCAACAAACCGAATCCCTCTCGGGCCAATGAGAGGGTGGGCCCATTGTTCAAGACCCGGAGTCAGTACTTAAGGGAACAACCTCTCTACTAAACCCTAAAGCGGGTAGGAGTGAATTCCATCTCGCATGATTATGTTCCCAACTATCTACCCGGTCTTATCCCCAAAATGGGAGGCTTATTGAGTCGGCGATCTCGGACCACTCTCACCCATGCAAATCTAAGGATAATCCCGAATAAACAGGAGTTCATAGCACGCCCAGGATTAAGATCGAGTTACCTAGGTCATCGTATGAATATAGTCAGTTAAAACAGTAAATGGAGTTATAAAGTCTAAGTGACTATTTCGCGGTCCAGTCTTATGCAAACTCATTGCATAGGACGCCCCCACTTTCATGTCTCCACATGAACGATTCAAGATCACATCGTTAGTACTATACAAAGTGGGCCGCGTCCATAGTGTCTCCAAGATAAGGTACACAGCCCTATCCCTATACTATAGACCGTTCTGGCTATAACTCGAACTTGATCCACTTTTATGTCATACATAAAGTTCAAGTATACATACTATAGCCAAGGGTTCTTAGTTCATTGGATTTGGGTTATAGAATACACAATTCACTTTATTCAATAACGCATTTACTGAATAAACATCAATAACATCTTTATAGTAAAATAGAATATGCATTCAGTTTACAAAAATACGAGTTTTAGGACACAAAACCCAACATTAGTATCTTTGTTCCTAATACTTGGAATTTTGATGTAGCCATTAGACTTGAGTTTTTTAATTTATTAAATACCTTGATTGAATGCTTTTTGTTTCATTCATGCTTTTATGTATTTAATGCTTATAATCTCTTGATGAAAGATTATTTGCTTTATTGGTCTGAATTTGTGCTTGAAAAAGTATGGTTTAGGCTATAACTTAATTGCATGACTATTTGTAAATTATTGCATGAAAGTGGAGAATTCCCTTAAAAGCCCTTAAAAGAAGCCTTGCATGGTATTAAAATCTAGATAGAGATATTAGGTTTATAACATTGCATGAGAGTTAATTGTGCTTGAAAGAGTCAGTTAACACCCTCACTTCTTGGCTTATGGAATATTTACATGACAAATCTTGGTAGTTTTCGCTGTAAGCCTAATTGGTGAAATTAATTCCCTAAGATATCTCTCTCCTATTGTGTCTCCATTTATCTTTTGCTTTCTAGGTTAGCTCTTTAGTTTAGCTTGTTTGCATTTGATTTCTTTCTCTAAATAAAGTTAAGTGAGAGTAATTACGGTACTTAAATGAATTAAGAAATCCAGTCCATGTGATCGACCCTGGCCACTATTATTACAAATTTTAGAGGTTTAGGTTTATAAATATATTTGATAGAATCTTCGACAGCTCTTTATCACCGAGGCCGATCACCACATGGTCAAGTCCCATTCTTCTCCAATGGAATTCTAGAAGTTCAATTTGCTTTTTCAAGTAGATAGGAAGGTTTTCTTTTATCTCTTTTCAATTAATGCAAAATATACTTTATTTGAGAATTAAGTCAATAAAAGTTTCTTTTTTAGTAAAAATGTATGTACTCAAGCATGAGATTGTTACAACAACTTCCTCCATGACTAGGCTGCTATTTTGAAAATATTACTCCTTATCAAACAAAAATGCAGAGGAGGCCGAGGCCGACCCTCCCTTAGGCCGAGGCCGAGGTGAGCTTTTTTACCATGAGAGGGGATGATAAAGAAACTATTCTCTAGAAATCAATCTCCATCTTTCTAAGAGAAGAGTATCAAATAGCCTCCCAGGAAATTGATTTTCATCTTTCTAAGAGGAAAGCTCTAAACCTAAAATTTTCTCCAGTGGAATTAATATTCATCTTCCCAGAGGAGAATCTTAGACCTATGGAAGACTGAGTCCAACCTCACGGGGTTCGACCTGCAAATCCTAAGGATATTTCGAAGCAAGACTTTGGAACGCTCAAGAGCGTTATATTTAAAACCGAAAAAAGGATTATACTCTCAAATTGGACCCCATACTTTAGGCTCATAAGCAATAAGCCACACCATGAACTCCAACTAGAGAGTGGGGGCTAATGTTATGGGTAATATTTGGTCATGAGGACAATTTTAAAATATAAAGGAAGTGGAAGAGCAAATATGCAAAGAATAACTCAACACGAGACGAGACGGACCAAAAGGCAAAAGGGACGAGGCCTCCAAGACGATGAGAAGAGGCCCAAGTTCCCTGGTCGGCCTCGGCTCCGAGGCCGACCCCACCAAGGGGTCGAGCCCAATTCTTCGGTGATCCTTGGTCCTCGTTTAGCCCGCTCCAACCTTTTTTATCATCCTAATTCACCACAAATTCATCATTATGTCCTAGAAATGTCTTATCGCAAAAATTAAAGAAAAGACAGGACTAAAATGCCCCATAAGAAGTCAAAACGGACCGAAACTGATAGAGGATTGGCCCAAGATGTGAGGGAGAAGAAACGGGCTTGAGCTTCGGCCCAAGCCCGTGGTCGGCCCGGCCGAGGCCGACCAGATTGGCAAGGCCCAATTTTGGGCCTTGCCTCGATCCCTCATGGCCGATGCACTGTTGGTTCAGCCTAGTTTGATCTTTCCTTTCCTCATTCGAAGACGGAAATCCATGAGAAAACCCTAATGAACAGATATTTAAGCTCTCTCTTCAGAGGAGAGAGGGTAAGTTCAATCATTCTCCATAACTCTTGCGACACTCTCTAAAAAACCCAGCTAACTTAAGCATCAGAGCCTGTGTGACAAGTACCACACCGGTACCTAGCTTTTTCACTTGTCTTGTAGGTCACGTGTTCTTCCTTGATCTAAACAAATTCACCGTTGTTGTCACGTGAAGGCCAAGTGAGTTTCCCTGTCCAGATTTTGGCAACAACAGTTTTCATTGTTACAAGTGAAAAACTTTACCATAAATTGATTTCTATATTGAAAGATATATTCGGTGGTATGAAACCTCTTCAACATAAACGCCACTTTTCCTTTAGTACTACCACACTGCAACTTCTTCTTAGGTCAACAATGGAAAGAGAGGAGAGTAATACACGGTAGAAGAAAATAGACACGATTTGATTTGGTTGTTGGTGACTTTTAGGCAAGAATTTTCTAGAAGAAAATAATAACACGCATATTTATTAAAATTATGGAATGAGGCAAGATTTTGGGGCAAGATTAATGTGTTTTAATGTTTTCCTCATTTGATTTTTTTTTTAATGTTAAACTAGATGTGAGGATTTTGTTATAATTTGGATGAGTTTTTTGTGTTATAAATGATGGCCGTTGGACATTTGTGTAAATAATGGTGGAATTAAAAATATGGTCTATGAAGGTTATCTATGTACTTTTCTCTAAAATGCTTAGAAGGAAGGGAGAAAATGGAGGAGAAGAAATTGCCCATTCCAACAAGGAAAACGACGCAGAGATTATAAAAGAGTCCAACCACATGAAAATAAACCCTAAACGTGGCTACAGAACAGTAAATTACAAAATAAGGGAAAAGGAGTAAAGAAGATAAAACATAGAGTCAGAGGTAAACAGTAGAAGGAAAATAAAATGTAAAAAGAAAAGAAAAGAAAAACTCGCTAAGGTGAAGGTTTAATTAACATTACTAAACAGGATTTTGATAGTGTAAGCATCTTTTTCTTCTTCCATCCATCCCCTTCACGAAGAGATGAAGGCATTATTTAGAAATTACATAAGAAAAGCTTCGTAAGTAGTCG
Organism: Trichosanthes truncata; assembly: GCA_033996785.1. Lineage (NCBI taxonomy): Eukaryota > Viridiplantae > Streptophyta > Magnoliopsida > Cucurbitales > Cucurbitaceae > Trichosanthes > Trichosanthes truncata. The sequence goes on along the minus strand of MU867261.1, from coordinate 12,978,018 downwards.
CATATATTTATTTGTGGGGTGTATTTTGTTCATAGTGTTCTAGGGATACCACACTAAATAGTTTTGATCACATTTGTTGGCATTCAAAGGGCAGTCCACAAAAGCAGAAGAATCCCACTTTAAACAGTAACTTATTTCATGCAATTGTTGTAATCCAGTCAAATAATTAAAATTGCAGCGAAGGGCTGGTAGTTTTTCAGTTTTTGATCTGATTGCAGTGTAAATTGCTTCCTTTGAGGTGTATACTTGGTCGGTAGGAGTAATTCCGCTGTTCCACAGAATAAACTTCGGATTGTAGTCAATTAATACGTCCACTGCAAAACTGAAATATCCTAGTTGGTCAAATAAGATCCGCTCAACGCAGGTTCCATGCTCTTCCCACTCGTGCTGCCATAGCCATTTGTTATTCCCTGTTATAACATTTCGCCACGTTTCTCTCAGTCCCGGTTCTAGTGTGCTAATCTGGACAAATTAAACCACACTTTTAAATAATTCTTTTCAATATCAATTCAATAATATATATATATATATATATGTAATTAATTAATTAATTAATTACCTGGTTTACATCGAAAGGACTGCCGGAACATTCAGTTCGGCCATTGTATAGGCTAGGCCAGATGCCATGAATACTGAATCTACTTTCAGGGGCTTCCTTGCAATAAGGATAAGGCTTGCTCTCATCATTACAAGTTGCTGGTTGCCATTGCATCACAACTTGCAAGTAGTCGTACTCATTAACCCCATCACAGCTTGCTATCATGAGTACCAAAATACTCAGGACCAACACAAGTTCTTCTCTCAAACTTACCATTTTTTAAACCTTTGATGAATTTATCTCAGTTGCTTGTAAATGATCTAATGGACATAGGCCTATTTATAATAGTTCCCATGTGTCCCTTTTTGTTTTCTTTCTCTATGTAACTTTAAAATATTTGCATTACGTACAACTTTATTTTTTTTTTCTCTTCTATAAATGTAATTAATTAAACAAGAGAAAAGGCCTACACATCATCAATTGGCTTTTTAAAAATATGATATTGATGAACCAAGTATATGCGTGCAAAATGTCCACATGACATTAATTTGAAAGATATTGCCATAAGTTGGGAGCAAGGGATTTCTATGCACCATGATATTGTAATATTAAATAAATCATACATGGGTGTGCCATCACCTACAGTTTTTTTATTCTTCTTTCTTTTTTCTTTTTTGTACTAGACTCCCATGAGTTTTGTTTTTAGACACAATTTGAAAAGGGAACCTGATATATTCTTATTATTTTTAAAATAATGATCTTCTCACTTCCAATACTTATGAGAGATATTGGATGACTTGGGTTCTCCACTTAAAATTAAAGTCTAATTTTTGCTGCACATTATTCCAATCAAACCATCGTGAAGTGGAAAAAAAAAAGTCCAGTTCCATATGCCGCCCAGAACTTTCTCTCTGTAAAAGTATCTCCCCTGATGTGTCTATCTTGTCTCTCTAAAAGTTTTTCTCTCTCCACAAGTAAAAACTTGGGATTGTGTTTCTTCAAGATTAAATCTAGTCCAACTCAGCAAACAATGAAATACAAGAAGAAGAATAAAGAAGATAAAAGCCCACAGATGCATAAAGTTACAAACCCGTCGGAGAAGATGAAAGGAACGAAGGAGAAGAAGAAAAGGGAGGGGAGAGAAGGTAAAGAAAAATGGAAAAGCAATATAATCTAAACGAACCTCAAAAACTAGTATTCCTTTTGAAACTTCAAGGAACAAATAAACATCAACTCCAAACTTCAAGAAACACAAATATTTTTTTCCCTATATTTTAACAACAAAAGGTATATCAGGAATATATGACGGAAATTTTGTTAAATTTACAACTTATCTTTTTTTTAATAATTTTGCAAATACGGCAATTAGTTTTCCCATCCATTATGATTTCTCCTGAAAACATTATCTTTATCTCAAACTTATGTATAGTAATTATCAATGATTTTTGAAACTTAAACTAAGAACATTTAATTAATATCTAAAAGAATTACTTTAAAATTTAAATGTCCTAGTGATAGTTTAATATTTTTTTGATGGTTGATTTTAGAAAAATAATAATTGGTGAGAAATATTTCCCTAAAAAAATTGGAAAAAATAAATTTAGTTTTGAAACTTATTTATAAAACATTGTCCTTTTAATTCACTTGCCACGAAGAGACAATTCCATCACGTGGAATTAGAATTGTTTGTTGAAGAGATGACTTTACCATGTGTAATTGAAAACATGTGTTGAAGTCGAGTTGACTTCATTGCACATAAGAAAGTTATGGGTTTAGGATTTAGTTGGGAGTGTGAGAGAAAAAGATTTTGATGGAAGGGGGGTACCAAAGAAAACTTTTGAGGTTCTTGGTGGAGGAGAGAGAACAAGCAATTTGAAAGGAGCACAACTTGGCTACACCCAAGCTTGTGCAACTCACTTGAACACTAGAGAAAAAAAATGGTTTTTCATATTTATTTTTTTTTAAAAAAATCTATGATGTTGAAGTGGGCTGCACATAAGGGCTGCACCAAGTTTTTTCCATTGGAAAGGGTTGGAGAAAACATAAAATAAGAAAAGGTTGGAGAGAGAAAATCCCAAAATTTAAGGAGAATCACAACATGAATCTCTCTCTCCAAATTTTCTTGCTCTCTCTTTCTCATTAATCGCTCTCCCTCTCCCTCACTCTCCCCTTCCTACTCTACCTTCATTTCCTCTTTCATAAGTTACTGAATTTTTCTTTTTGACTTGCATGGTGCTATTATAAATATGGCTAATTTATTTACTTTTATTTTTTAGAATAATTATTCAAAATAATTTTAAAACTATAATTTATAGGGTACTTTTACTGGGTAGCAAAATTATTTACCATATTTGCAAATATAGCAGCAACTTTTTGGTTTTGTAAATATGGAAAAATTTTGTAAATCAGATTGAAGTATATAACTTATAAAACTGATATATATACTTGATAAGTAAACCATACAAGAAAAGAATTGTTTACCTTCTTTCTCTTTCTCACTGGTATAGTTTGCTACATAATCAATGACCATCTCAATATTAATGTTAGCATCAATATTAAGTTCAATGCTTGTTGTTGCAGAATTCTTTTTTGAAGAAATTTTTGTGATTATTTGTCAATTTTAAGCTTTGCTGGAAGTCTTCCATTTTTTAATTCAAATAATTAAGTCAATATACCCAAAATTCCCTCCATACTTATTTCACTTCTTTGTATTTCCATATTCAAAAAAATTGAGCCCTGCATTTCCATATTTTCTCTCTTTGGTCTTGCACAATGTTGTATTCTTCCTCTGTCATCTCATTTTCCTTGTTCAGTTTAGCTTCTATCACTTCCATTGATTTTTTAATATAATTTTGAAAGTAACCTGCACACAAATCATTGACACAATTGGCATAAGAGGGACGATTGAAAACTACAGAAGTAATGAAAAGTTGATTTAGAAAATCATTAGCTATCTTAAAGCCAATAAATGATATACCTTTACAAAGTATATCATTGATATCCTTCCTATTACTTATATATTGATAATAGATATATTTTATATTAGATATATCACTGATATAACTAATATAAATTGATATAAAGCATATCGTTAATATACTATATTATTAATATATCGTATGTGAAGTATATCGACGATATAGTACTTGATATTGATATATCAGGTATATGAGTCTCATACTTTATTGGTTAAATTATCAAAAATACCCCTGAACTATGGGGTTGGTTTCAATTATACCCTTAAATTTTGAAAAGTTTCATTTTAACCTTTGAACTTTGAAGTTTATTTCAAAATAACCCTTGAAGGTTTTTTTCATTAAATTTATGGACGAAAAATGATGTATTTGTATTTGTTTTGATTTTTTTTTCAACATATATGTTCAAATATGTTCACATAAGCAACAATATAAATGCAAAAACATCATTTTTCGTCCACGAATTTAACGAAAAAAAGCCTTCAAGGGTTGTTTTGAAACAAACTTCAAAGTTCAAGGGTTAAAATGAAACTTTTCAAAGTTCAAGGGTATAATTGAAACCAACCCCATAGTTCAGGGGCATTTTTGATAATTTAACCTACTTTATTCTAGGTATATCACTAACATAACTAATAGACCTTATATAAAGTATACAAGTGATATAACAAATTCGTAAGGGTATATATAATTACTTTTCCATATTCTTATTTGGGTTAGACCTCTGTCTTTTTGCTATATGATCAAGCTCGTCAGAACCGTCAAATGAATTTATAATGTCGGACCTAGCTTAAATTGTACTATAAGCAGGTTTGGTCGATCTGCAGGAAGTTAATCGATTATTTTCTATTCTAATTTGAACTAGCAGAACTAAACCGTAACATGGAGGGGAGGAGGTTGTTTTAAACAAAAGTATAAAATGACACTAAATTAAAAGCAGGAAATTAAAAAGGGAAGGTAAATCGGAACGATACTTACTTACTACTGTAGGAATTCAAGGGAGTCGTTGGGTCATCTTTGTACTTCGATCACAGATTTTCACAGCAGAGCATCAATTTCAAAGTTCACCAACTAATCAATTCTTCCGGTAAAGCTGGATGAGCCCCATTAAGACTCCCTAAATTAGCTACTTCGACCTAGCATCTTATTAGTTACTAAATAACCCTTCGAGCTAAGCACGATAGCATTCCATGCTCATTAAGCTAAATGCATTACGACTAGGAGTTGATTAGACCTCATTAATTAACTAAGATAACCTAAATTAACCAATGAATTGCTTTATCCCTTAAGTCTATCATGCGAACTACACAAGGAGAAATCTCCCTACTATGCAAACACAATGTGGCTTATGTGCTGCTAAATTAAGCGAAGGAATCGAAACGATGAATTTCAATCACAAGCATAGCGGTAAACGTCATCAACATACAAGAGTCGTCAATTCAAATATGTTTAAACGTTATAAAAGTTATACAAAACATCTAAGCATGCAAAAGAATGTAATTAAGCTTGAAATTAAGTACAAAACCTCACAAAGTACAACTTTTGACCCGACTTAATCCCAAAACGGCATCATGATCTAGCCTCAAGCCTTGAACAACGCTCCCGACACTATCGCTTGGTACAAAATCATTACAAAAAGAGTAAAAAATTAAAAATGGAACTATTACAAAAGAGGAAGGTTGAAGAACAATCGCCCTAAAAGGAAAATTCTTTTTATACTTCTTAAAGTAGCGTCAAGACACTACAGGCAGCGTTTCGACACTACCCTCAAATTAGACTAGCGTCTTTGGGGCTTGTCACAACATCACATGATGCTCACTATTACATCGTCGAGACGCTTTGGGCAACATCGAGACGCTATCCTGATTTTGCAACTACTATTTTCAGCTTCTTGCACAGCGTCTTTTGGGTGTCTAGACACTTCCCCCGGGGCAAAACGATCATTTTACTTCAAATCTTTGCTTGGGTGCCTGAATGACTTCCAGTTAGCTTCAAATTAACCTCAAATGCATGTGAATGCTCTCAAAGAATCCAAATGCTCGATTTCCTACAAAATGGCCAATAAAGACATAAAAATCATACAAACTAACATGAATTAGATGGAGAAAGATAGGACTTTTCTAGTCTTGTCACTATACTTGCAAATTAGAAAATTTATTGCTATATTTGGAATCAACTATTCATTTTTTTCTTGTAAAAAAACTATTATTTTTTTGCTATATTTGCTAACGACCGTAATTTATGTAAATAATTCGATGAGCGAGAGGGAGGAAATGGGGTGTACAATGGGAGAAATTATTCGATGAGGTCGCCACAATGTGGCTGACAGTTTGTCACCGTTAGATGGAGAGAAATAAGTACTTCAAATTTATATCCAATGGTTATTAGGAGGCATGGTAGTTATTGAATCCACATCCAACGGTTATTATGAGGCACTTATTTCTCTCCATCCAACGGTGAAAAAACAACCAGCCACATTGTGGTTGCCTCACCGAATAATTTCTCTCTATGACAAATTATTATGAGGTAGCTACATTGTGGTGACCTCACTCAATAATTTTCCGTACAAATAGGGAAGATAGGGCAAGGGATTGGAAGAGGGGAAGGATTGCGAGAGAGAGATAATCTTGGAGGGAGAGAGGGATTAAAGAAGGATGATCTCTCATTAATAATCCTTCCCTCTCTTATTAACCCTTCCCTCTCTTATTAACCCCTCTCCCTATTCTCTCTCTCATTAATAATCCTTCTCTCAATTAATAAATTGTGTGAGAGTTTTTTTTATACACTGAAGTTTTTTTAGTACTATATACCGTGAAGTTGTCTCTTCAAAGAGATGACTTCGCTCCACTCTTAAATGTATAATATTTTAAAAATAAGTTCCAAAAAATACATATTTTCAAAATAAGTTTTTTCAAAAATAACATTAAAAAAGGTCTTTAAAAACCAATTAACTTAAAAAAAAAACAAATGTATAGAAGGTCCACTCATATATGACTATTGTTGGGATTTTCAAAAACAAGATGCTGACCTCTTGTCGCACAGTAGAATTGTTGAAAATCCAATGGAGAATAATCACGGGAGAATTCTCACTTGTTCATAGCCCAAAATCTTTTAGTGAGATCAGGAAAAGAGAAATTGAGAGTGGAGAATTTCTGTTTTTTTTCGTGATCGTTCTCATAGAACCTACATAAAAAAAAATCCCCATTTTGTGATATACCTCTGCAGTTATAAAAAAACTGCAGAGATTCTCTTAAGATGGCAGTTACAGAAGCTGCCTTCTCATTTTTAATTTATATAAAAAATAATAAGTTAATTAAATAATATATATTTAATAATCATATAATTGAATAATCTATATATTCAATCATTAATACTTTCATCTCCAACTTGCACATAATGTACTTTCATTATGGCCGTATAAAACGCAATTCTTATCCTCTTTCTCAAAAACATGGAACACATTCCTTTTCATTTGCATCAAATTTCATACAAGAAAATAGACCGTGTGACCATCATACTTTTATCTCGAGAGCTTGTCACTTTACAACGGTTAAGTATATAAAGTAACCTAATAATTGAGTAGAGTAAGTATGAAGTGCCCTAGAGTCATTTAGTCACATAAATTATAACTTATGATCTCTTCTTGAAATATTATATTTTCATGTTTATGTATTCATAATCATATTACAAAAATATAATTAGTCGACCAGTGAATACATTACAATGTGACACTTGAATGATCTTCCCTTTCAAAACAATTGCTTACTCAGTAGACCCCATTAGATCGAATCATTCATGACCATTGTTAACCTCCCTAAGATAGCTAATGTTGAAGTGAAACTTCAAACAATTTTAACCAAAAGGTCATAAGGGTACTTATAAATATTTTTCAATTGCAAGGGTCTCACACAACAAAGAAGTAAAGATCAATTAACTTCTGCTACACTTTGTGGTCATATTTAGCACATGTGGCATGAAACACATGTTACAGTATTTTACTATTTATCATCAGAGTGTATGTCTCAAGTAATACTGTACAGATGATAGTTCAGATACACTCAGTATCTAACTTGAGTCCACTACTCTACCTTAATATTCTATCAACAAATGATTATTAGACTTCCATCTGACATTCATAGATAGTTTAAGATGAATAGTGGGATTGTCACATTCGATCATAATATGATCTCGTCTTGATCACTTATCAAGGCAATATATTTTTTAAGCATATGCTCTCATTATATTGTACTACTATAACAATAAAATTGCTTAAAAAATATCTCATTTCTAATCGACACAAAAGTTATAGAAACGATTGCTTGTGCGAGAAAGTCAATCTACTGTTGGACATACTTTTGATTATATATACTTAATATTTGTGTGTATGCATTCTAAAGTACAAAACTTTATTTCATATATCAAAATAAGAGTAATACAATTTGTTGAGAAGTACAAAGTCAAAACCTATGCAATCCCAAAGATTTAATGTGACTATTGAAAACATCTCTATGTATAGGCTTGGTAAAGGGGTCTGCAACCATGTTGCTCGTTGATATATATTGCACATTCACTTCCTTTTGCACAACCATATCTCTAACAAAATTGTATTTAATGTCTATGTGTTTTGTCTTAAAGTGATATTTGGGATCCTTCATGAATGTTATGGCAGCCTGACTATCGCATTTCACTAATACTGAGTCAGGCGTGCTTTCTTTAAATCCCAAATGATTTAAAAATATTTTAAGCCACACTGCTTCTTGTACTGTCACTGAAAGTGCCACAAATTCAGCTTCCATCGTTGATAAGGCTATACAAGTTTGTTTCTTACTACTTCATGAAATTGCTCCTTTGTTAAGTAAGAATACATATCCTGAGGTAGATTTTCTTTCATCTAAATCTCCTCCCCAATCGGCATTTGTGTAGCCTTCTAACTTCAAATCATTTCCTTGATAGCACAGTGAATAATTCATAGTTCCTTTGAGATACCGAAGTATTCTCTTAATAGCATTTCAATGGGGTTGTCATGGATTTGATTGATATCTGCTTACCATACCAACAACAAAGCAAATGTCTGGTCTCATACACATCATGGCATACATGAGGCTTCCAACAACACTCAAATAAGGAACCTTTCTCATTTGTTCTATTTCTTCAGGAGTCTTTGGACACATTCTTTGACTCAAACTTGCCTTTTGCGATAGGAGTATCAATGGGTTTGCAATCTTGCATTTTAAATATTTCAAGGATTTTCTTAATATATTGACATTGTGACAGGGCTAAAATCCTTTTAGAGCGATCTTTTTCAATCTTAACTCCAAGTATATAAGGCGTTTCCCTATATCCTTCATTTGAAAATTTGTGGATAGTCATTCCCTAATGGTTAACACGTACTCCTTATCTTTCCCACCCAACAGTATGTCATCCACATATAGTGAAAGAATCACAAACTTATCTTTGTTTGTTTTGACATACACACAATGGTCTTCATCGATCATATGAAAATCATATGAGATGATTACTTGGTAAAATCTAATGTACCACTGTCTGGAATATTGTTTTAGGCTATAAACTGACCTCATTAATTTACATACATTATCTTTTTGTCCTTCAGTAACGAAACCGATAGGTTGTTGCATGTAAATCTCTTCTTCCAATTCACCGTTTAGAAATGTTGTTTTTCACATCCATTTGATGCAATTCTAAATCTAAACTAGCCACTATTGTTGGGATTTATGCCCTAAATCCTTGTAATTAATAATTTATTTAATAATTAATAATAATTTTGATTATTTTATTTGCAATATAATATTATCCATTATATGAAAAATCCAAGGTTATTATTGTAATCTTGAACAGTATGTGGTTGACATACGAGATGATCATATTCAAGAAATAGCCTAAAGGGTCATAGTATATGGATAAGGTTGGGTGCCTTATCTTGGTAACACTATTGATACGACCCACTTTGTAATAGTTACAAATGATTTGATCCAAATCATTCATGTGGAGACATGTGAGTGGAAGTATCTTATACAATGAGTTTGCATAAGACTGGACCACGAAATATTTAATCTCTCCTTATAAATCCGTCAATTGAGAAGATTAATATTTCATCAGGATGATCATATGTGACTCGATCTTAATCTTGAGTGAGTTATGAATTCCTGCCTGTAAGGGCTTGTCCTTTGATTTGCATGGGTGAGAGTGGCTTTTGTAGCTAATTCAATATGCCTACCATTTTGGGAACTTGATGTCACACCCCCTCCCAGCTCACTTGCCTAACCTAGGAAGGAATGTGAAGACAGAATACCAGCCCTCTTACTAGCAATCCCAGCCCAGCCTAACATCCACCTGAAACTGTACACAACACAATATGTATGAACAAGTAAAATTGAGCACACAGTTGCACACCTGAGCAAGATACATTAAGTCCCTCATACTAGGTTTGCATACTGCGTCATAACATACTTAAGTCTATTACAACCCGGCTAGAATGCTTTAATTTCAAAACTATATACATGTAGAAATATATACAAGGAGCTAAAGAGGCGTGGTGGCAAACAGGTCTTGATGAGGCTAAGCACCGGGAACTCGTTTGCTACCTGAGAAGAGAAAACATGTTGAAAACGTGAGCTGGGAAGCCTAGTGAGTGACTACTTTAATAGATTATGCGTTCAAAGATAAAGCATCAAAAGTATTTCAACAAGGCCGCCAATTTACAGGATTTAAGCACCCCAAAAAGCAATGCATAAGAACTCATAAGGTAGCATCAAAATCAAAAATAGGTATTTCAAATCGTAGTAACTCATAATAAAGAAAATTTGTAGCATGGTACCCTTCCAAACCCTAGCTGTGGCAGAGTCCTCTCTAAACCAACAGCTTCAATACCTCTCTCAAGTGCACATGGAATGCCATTTAAGCTCACGGCCTCCCCTAATACCTTCTCACTGTCCTTCAGTATCGGGGGTTAGGTTTTCTTTCTCCCCCAGGTACCTTCTCGGTGTCCTTCGGTACCGGGGGTTAATAATATACAAGGCATGCTTTAAATAGTTAGAAACATAGTTTGGAATCCCATTCAGTAAGTTTTCAACATAAACACAAACTTTCATTTTAAACAAGCTTCCAAATGTCGAGTGTCATGCCAATAGTTAAGTTCATCGTACGGTTAAAGGAGAACTCACTGACCAAACTCATTTTTCATGTTCTGAACGCATAAATTCTTTAACATAGCCAACCAATCATATTTTAAGATTTGGGAAATTCAACCATGTTTTAGAATGGATTAATGCAAGGTACTTCCAAGAAAACCTACTTCCAAACTTAGGTTTCATGCTTGAACGCAGAGTAACAACTAGTTACAATTATGCTTAACTTTCAACACCGCTATTTATTAATAGGAGTTCAATGAAACATGAATATAAATTAGTTTAAGCATGCTTCAATATCCATCACTAGTAAGCTTTCGAATAAAGATCAAAGCATAGGTTTTCAAACAAAGTCACTCACAATCACTGGAAGACTCCCAAGGCTTATAAGCTTCACCTATCTTCGTTTGCCCTGAAAATGAATTCCATAACATTAATCCCTTTTTCTACTTGGCCCAAAATTAGATCTAATTCAGTCACATAACTTATAGCATAATAACTGGGCACACTTGGCTGTAAGGTATAACAAATTGGAAGCACATCTTCCTTACTCTCTCTCTAGCCCTTTCTCTTTTGAACCAACAATTACAGATTCAACTTCCAGCATGGGTTTCTCAACATTTAGCAAAACAACCACCAAATTTTATTTGATAACCCTCAAATACAATGTCTAAACTTACTTACCTCAAAATTTGAGCTTCTAATTCGTCCCCATGAGCTCGAAATCTTCAGCTTTCTTCACCTTATTCTGCTGGCTGAGAAACTAGAACACCTCTTGGTTTTCTTAAGTTTTCATGACCTTCCTCTTCGTATTTTCTCACAACCTTTTCCAGACCTATTCTTCGTTCAATTTCTGAGATTTTGGCTCAAGAATCATCAAATTTTCTCAAGTGGATTGAGAGATATGACCATTTAAAGTTGACCCATTTCCTTGAGCTTCCAGCTCGCTATTGGATTCACAAGAAATGGACAGCTCCTACTTCATCAATAACACTAATCAGTGAATTCATATACATTGGCCAGCTCCTACTTCTTCCTTTAGACCTTAAGTCTTTTTAAGTCCACCTAATCCATAAAACAAACTTTAACTAATTTAATTAGAAATTAAAGCTTTTGCATTCAACACATAATACACCTAATGTATACCCAACTTGCTCATGACCTTAACTTACTTCAACTCAACTCTTAAAATGCTTATCTCAATGCCTAACCTGTCTCCTTATGAAGCTTTGTGCACGTTATAGTCCACAACTTAGGAAATTCCCAAATTCAACCACGGCATCCTTCAGTGCAACCTATACCAATTTACGTGTATCAAACTTCATGTATAAGTGCAATAAGATCAAAAGAAAATTTAGGGCTTACACTTGACCAAATAAGGAGGTGGGAACATAATCTTACAAGATGGAATTCACTCCTTCCCATATAAGGTAAGTAGATGAGTAGTTCCCTTAAGTGTTGATTTCGGGACTTGAACAATGGGGCCTCACCCTCTCACTGGCCCGAGAGGGACTTAGTTTATAATTAGATTATAAACAGATTGTTCATTAGAGGATCAGTGGTACTTAAGGTGCACGATGTAATTATATGGGTAAAACGGACTTTTGACCCAGCTGTAATTACGAACAACTCGTGAAGGATCAACTTGCATGTAATGATTATATCTATGGACACAACTTGTCCTACGTTGCATAAGAGTGCAACTCTAGGTCTATAGTGGAGTGACCTATAGTTAATGAATAAAAATTAATTAATTAAAGAGTTTAATTAATTAATTTTGTATCATTGGAGCTTATAATCTGTAGGTCCATAAGGTCCCCTTACTAGCTCATAGTAACACCAAAAAGATCAATTTAGTTGAAAGAAAAATTTGAAATGTTTAAATTAATATTTAATTTGAAGTGTTCAAATTAATATTTAATATATTAAATATATTAAACATAAAAGAGGAAAATATATTTATTGTATTTGATACATTAAATATTAAAATTTGAAATGTTCAAATTAATATTTAATTTGAAGTGTTCAAATTAATATTTAATATATCAGATATATTAAATATAAAAGAGAAAAATATATTTATTGTATTTGATACATTAAATATTAAAATAATGAATGTATATTAGATACATTAAATAAAATATATTTATTAAATTTGAATTGGATTCAAATTAAGAAATAGATGTCGTAGGAGAATTTTAAACGGTTTGAATAAGATTCAAATTGATTAGATAAATGTATTTTAATATATTAGATATTAAAATATATTATTTAATTATTTTTCCTAGACCACTATAAATAGGACCCTAGGGATTAGCCATTGTGCATTCTATATAACACACATCTCCATAATAGAGAGAATTAGAGAATTCTCTCTAGACCTCTTCCTCTTCAATCCCTTGTGGATTTTCTTTCAAGAGACTCCCATAAGTCTTGGTCCTGTGTTCGAGTCATAGCTAGAAAGACTTTGTGGAAGAGATAAAGATCCACTAGAATATTCTCCATAATATTATTTTCAAGGTATATTTTTCTTAACCTTAATTTTTATTGTTTAATTTAAATAAAATCAAAGATAATCCAATGCTTCCACTGCGGGATGAAGAGTTCATTCATTTCAACTATAGCTATGATGAGTCTTATAGAGGTAAACCTCACGACAAGTGAGAAAGTTTCTTCATAATTTATTCCTTCATGTTGTGTGAATTATTTGGCTACAAAATGGGCCTTATACCTTTCAATTGAGCCATCAGCCTTACGCTTAATTTTAAGAATCCACTTGTTACCAATTGCTTTGTGTCTTTTAGGGAGATCAACTAGCTCCCAAACTTTATTATATTTCATTGACTCCATTTTTTTTCCATTGCTTTCATCTAATTTTCTTTATTAGGACATTGAAGAGCCTCTTGAACATTTTTCGGCTCCTCATCATCATCAAGTGTAATCATGCATATCTCATAATCAAAGAGATGTTTTGATATTCTACCACGATTACTACGTCTAATTTGTGGTCCATTTAATTATAGTTCATTTATTGATTCCATTGAATCACGTGATAATTGTTCAATCGAATCACACGTTGTTTGTGGTTTTTCCAAATCACACACAGTGTTTAAATCTCTCCCACTTGGATGAGATGTTGTTGGTAGATCATTTATAGTTTCCCATGATGGATTTGATAAAAACGAATTGTTTTGATCATTATTTTCAATTAGGGATATCTCAATATTGATCTCACCTTTTCTTGGAAAATCATTCTACAAGAAGGTAGCATCTCGTGATTCGAATTCAATCACACTCCCACTTTCTTGTTCACTAATAAACACATACCCTTTTGAATGTTCTGAGTATCTTATAAATATACTCTTTTTACCTCTTGAACCTAACTTCCCATGTTGATGTAATGATTCATGTACATAAGCAGCACATCCCCATGGTCTCAAACTACTAAGGTCTGGTTTTCTACCAGTCCATAATTTATAAGGTGTGGAAGTGACAGACTTTGAAGGTACAAGGAAATGGGTAACAAAGGCTCAAGCTAACTCTCGAAAGGATCATATGGACTTTCTCTTCAACTGTCAGAACAACTTTCGAGTTGGTCTCGTGAGGGTAAAGAGCGTGTTGGGATTTATGCCCTAAAGCCTCGTAATTAATAATTTATTTAATAGTTAATAATAATTTTGATTATTTTATTTGCAATATAATATTATCCATTATATGAAAAATCCAAGGTTATTAGTGTAATCTTGAACAGTATGTGGTTGACATACGAAAGGATCATATTCAAGAAATAACCTAAAGGGTCATAGTATATGGATAAGGTTGGGTGCCTTATCTTGGTAACACTATTGATACGACCCACTTTGTAATAGTTACAAATGATTTGATTCAAATCATTCATGTGGAGACATGTGAGTGGGGGTATCTTATACAATGAGTTTGTATAAGACTGGACCACGGAATATTTAATCTCTCTTTATAAATCCGTTAATTGAGAAGATAAATATTGCATCAGGATGATCATATGTGACTCGATCTTAATCTTGAGTGAGTTATGAACTCCTGCCTGTGAGAGCTTGTCCTTTGATTTGCATGGGTGAGAGTCGCTTTTGTAGCCGATTCAATATGCCTACCATTTTGGGGACTTGACCAAATAGGGAGCTGGGAACATAATCTCACAAGATGGAATTCACTCATTCCCATATAGGGTAAGTAGATGAGTAGTTCCCCTAAGTGCTGATTTCAGGACTTGAACAATGGGGCCCTACCCTCTCATTGGCCCGAGAGGGACTTAGTTTATAATTATATTATAAACAAATTGTTCATTAGAGGATTAGTGGTACTTAAGGTGCAAGATATAATTATAGGGGTAAAACGGACTTTTGACCCAGCTGTAATTACGAACAACTCGTGAAGGATCGACTTGCATGTAGTGATTATATCAATGGACACAACTTGTCCTACAGTGCATAAGAGTGGAACTTTAGGTCTATAGTGGAGTGACCCTAGAGTTAATGAATGAAAATTGATTAATTAAAGAGTTTAATTAATTAATTTTGTATCATTGGAGCTTATAATCTGTAGGTCCATAAGGTCCCCTTGCTAGCTCATAATAACACTAAAAGATCAATTTAGTTGAAAGAAAATTTTGAAATGTTCAAATTAATATTAATTTGAAGTGTTCAAATTAATATTTAATATAAAAGAGGAAAATATATTTATTGTATTTGATACATTAAATATTAAAAGTTGAAATGTTCAAATTTAATATTTAATTTGAAGTGTTCAAATTAATATTTAATATATTAGATATATTAAATATAAAAGAGGAAAATATATTTATTGTATTTGATACATTAAATATTAAAATAATTAATGTATATTTGATATATTAAATAAAGATATTTATAGAATTTGAATAAAATTCAAATAAATAAATATCGTAGGAGATTTGAATGAGATTCAAATAAATACAAGATGTATTTTAATATATTAGATATTAAAATATAACATTTTAATTATGGCAAAGATTTTCCCTTGGTCACTATAAATAGGACCCTTGGGTTGAGCCATTCTATACAACAGACATCTTCTCAATAAAGAGAATTAGAGAATTCTCTCTAGACCTCTTCTTCTCCAATCCCTTGGAGATTTTCTTTCAAGAGGCTCCCACAAGCCTTGGTCCTGTGTTCGAGTCATAACCAGGAAGACTTTGTGGAAAAGATAAAGATCCGCCAGAATAATCTCCATAATATTATTTTCAAGGTATTTATTGTTTAACCTTTGTATTTTAGTTTAATTCTAAATAAATCAAAGACGATTCCTATGCTTCCGCTGTGGGTTTAATTCGATTATTCCCTTAAATTGGTATCAGAGCCTCTTTGAGTTTTATTTAGAATTAAAGTTTTGTGATGGTGGGTATTTAATTTATCATATATTTGATATATTTGTGGTTTGCAAATTGATTGTTTAGGCTATTTGGCATTAGATTTATTGCTTTGATTAGGTCATTGTAAAATCCATAAGGGTTAGGATTTCATGTATTTTACTTGAATGACTATGATAGTTGAAAATTTCGATTTTATGGGCTGAAGAAGTCAATAGCGAAAAACGTTCGAAAAAAAAAAGTGAAAAAAATTTAGGATTCCTAAATCCTAAATTTGGAATGGTCCAAACAAGGAAGATATTGAAGACCAAGATATGTCTTGGATTTAAATTATTGTAATTTAAATTATTTTCAATTTCTTAGGATATGCCAAATATGCCGGTCAATTTTGCTATTTTTAATTTAATTATGCATGAGATGTATGTTTTAAATTGTTTGATTGTTGCATAAAATATGCCATTTAAATTTAAAATCCCACCATAGGTTAAGCATGATCATGCATCTTATCTTATTTTTAAATATAATTGTTATATTTGAAAATTTTGATTACGTTGTTTCCTAATAGAATTAAGATTAATTTTTTAATATAATTGTTATATTGGAAAATTTGATTAGGATGATTCCTAATAAAATTGAGATATTTTCTTAATATGCTTATATTTTCCATATCTTTGAATATAATTGTTATATTTGAAAATTAATTTAGGATATTTTCTTTCATAAATGAAATCCATGTTTTCCTAATAGGATTAGGATGTATCCTAATGAGATTAGGATTTTCTTAAAATAAAGATATTTCGAATTCATGCTTTAAATAGTTTAAAATTTGAATTGAATATATCTTTATTTGTTAGAATTTAGGATAATTTTTTTATTTAGTTTTAAATGGTTTAAAATGGTATAATTTCAAGATTATCCATAGTTTAAGTTTTGAATTTAATTTATCTTCTATTTTTCTAATAGAATTAGAATAAAATATCAAGGATTATCTTTTAATTTAAAGGGTTTAAAATGATGGATTTTTAAGACTATCCAAGTGAATTATTTTTTAATAAGATTAAAAATATTTATGTTCATTAATCTAATAATTAATAGTTAACTAAAGATTAATGAATTTGAAAATAAAAATTGACTATAAGGGAACTCTGTCTATGGAAGGTTCTGTCTAGACTGGGGTATTTAAGCTGACCGAAAGGGAACACCTCTAACTGGGAACCGACTTGGGAGTTGAATTTGTCAAATTTTATTTATTTTCACTAAGCATGCTCATAATGTTATTATTATTTTTTAAATAGTTTAAAAACTTAGTAATTCACATTAAAATCAATCTAACAACATAAGGGTTATGAAAGGTAGATTGAGGAACTTAGATAAATGAGATTAGTCTAATTTTTCTAAGTAATAGAAAACCCTATTTCAAAATACTTAGTGGGAGAAGGACACATGTCAAAAATCCAACAGTCTCTATTATTGATTCACAACGTGAGATTCATGTGGGGCCTCGTGGCGGCTTTTGGACTGTCCTCCCTACGGAATGTGTTTGCATTGATCAATATCAGGGTGAATCTTTTGAGAAAGTATTATAGTAAGTGGGAGAAGGAAATGTGTCAACATATCCTACGGTCTCCATCATTAGTTTACATCGTGAGATTCATGCGGGGCCTCGTGGCGGCTTTTGGACTGTCCCCCTACGGAAGGTGTTTGCATGAGTCAATATCAGGGTGAACTCCTGAGAAGGATATGATTGTAGTTTTGTTTCCAATACTTGACCTACCCTACGGCGGCACTTGTTGGGATAAAACTACGGGATGTAAAATTATGGGTCACACTTACAAATGGCTCATTAAAATTGTTAATGATGTCATTGACCAAACTAATGGTAGCTAAATATTATAGGAATAAGAGTTATTCTAGTGTAATATTTGGTTGAGATTGTCTCAGTTTAGTGAAGGAATACTTGACTTACCCTACGGTGGCACTTGTTCTAACTCACTAAAGTACCATAGCATTAGAAATGATTTATAGGGTTCATTTTTCAAATTGTTTGATTTCTATGCTAAAATTGAATGGATAATTGTTTGCATGATGTTAAATTATATATTTTATATATTTCAATATTATGTTAGTTTCTCTCATAATTTTTAATTTTATTACTGATAAGTCAAAATTGAGAAATTTTATTACTTGGAAAAGTAACATTAACACTTGTAATGGTAGTGTAAAATATTTATTTGTCTTTATTGAGAAATGTTCTCAAAACCAGTTGCTAATGCTATTCGAATTGTGCATGAAGCACATGATTAATGAATCAAAAGTAAACGAGATAGCTTGTACGTATTCTCCTAGTTGACATGTTAGATGTCAAGTTTAGAAGATAAAGAAAATGACAACAACATATGAGATGTTGAAGTCAACATAAGCTAAATTTAGAAAATTGTCTAAATGATCTCAAAATTAAGAATTACAAAAATCCAAGTAAAGAAACCAAATGATTGAAGCTATATAAAAGGAAATAGTTCCTAAATTAGCTAGGACAGTCATAATAGAAGAATTTTTGAAATGTCTCTAGGAAGAAAAATATAAATGAAAGTAAATTTGATTTACTAGATTTTTGGTGGAATATAAATAATGTCACCTAGATAGTCGATATATGATCTACTATCACGATTTATTCTTCATTACATTTAATATGTAATTCTTGGAAAATACTTAACATGTAGAATAGTTTCTACAAGTTAGCACCAGGAAGCCTATCTCAATTAGTGTAGTGGGAGACATTAAGATGTCATTAAGTAAAAAAAAAAAAAAATTGTTACATAATGTAAGCCATAAACTCTCTTTTGATCATATTGTGCTCATATATGATGTTTTGACATATGCAAATTGATATAGGTTGCATTAAAAGATGTCGTGATGGGATTTGGGAATCTTTTGGATTGTGAACTATAATGTGTATAAAGCTTCATAAGGAGATATGTAAGCCATTGAATAAGCATATTAAGAGTTGAATTGAAGTAAGTTAAGGTCATTAACAAGTTGGGTAAATTTTAGGTGCATTATGTATTGAATCACTAGTACAAATTCGGGTTTTAATGACGGGCATTGTCCGTCATTAAAAGGAAACAATGACGGACATGTGTCCGTCATCTTTTCGAGTGTCATCGTAGGCTACGATGACGGACACTATTTAATGACGGACATTGTCCGTCATTAAAAGTCGTCTGTCATCATAGCCTATAATGACGATAAGCTTTTAATATCGGTCAATGTATGTCATTAAAAGTTAATGTATGTCATTAAATGTCTATTTTAATGACATGCAATGTCCGTCATCTTTTCCTTATTAATTTAATAAAAAAAAATTGTTGGTTGTCCAACAATATTTTTCTTTCTCGACCTATGCACGAAATAAAATCTCAATAATATTTTTACACAACAATCAACTCAACAAACATAACTTTAATTAATAAAATGTAATATATATAAATACACTTCATCTTTGATTGTTATATATATTAAACAACACGAGAATCCAACAACATTAAGGATAATTCACCCAAGGCTTGAAGCTGGTTCAAATGAGAAACTCGATGAATCGAATGAGAAAATTCGACTTGAGTTGATATCCACCTCAGGCTTCGTAAGCCCCTTTATATATCTATTCAAAATTTCCCCATTCGAGTAGTTCGATCATGCCAATTTCTCACCTAATACCTCATATCTGTAACAAGTTCCACAACATATCAGAAAATTGAATAAATTGCAACACAAAACTTACATAAGCATGAAAAAAAAAACAAGCTTAGTTGAGAGAGAATTTAACACTTGTTTTTAGGACCCTACAAACCCTACAACCTTACAATATTCTAAATCATTTAGATACTCTTCAAAAATAAAAGGACCAAATAAATATATGTGCATACTTTATAGGGATACTGAGTTCTACATGTACTCTAAACCAAATCCACCTAAAGAAATCTCAAATATAGAAGCTGGAACTAGTTCTAAAGTGGAGCTAGGAAGGACAAATTCACTTGGATAACTCTGAAAATCATGAAGAATATCATAACTATCTACAAGAGGAAAGTCTTGAAGATAATAATGATTCTAATGAACATTTTAATGTTTCAGAACAGGTTCCAAGTGAAGCATAACCAAATGATCTGTCCAATAAAATTCATCTAAAATAACATAAATCATCTAAAATAAAGTTCATGAGTTTATGTACTTACAATATAATGATTTCTTAAACTTTTGCAGATGCATATTCACCAAGAGGGTGAAGGCATTGGTAAAAGAAACATAAATTAATATTATCACATATAAGTTAGTAGACAACAAGCTCAACATTAACATGCCTCAAGAGAAATAGGGTGGGGTTTAAACAACCAAAAGACCAAAAGGAAAATCACTCATTACAAAACCAGAAAAAAAAAAAAAAGTGGCTTCCTCTTTCTTACTGTATAATTGAAAAAAGTATGCCAAAATGAGCTATCATCATTAAACAAGAGTAACTATAATTACAACTTATAGAACACTCTCTTGAAAGGCACAACAATTTTCCAATTGTATAGTCGTCAAGTAGAATAAAGTCCAGTATAATGCTAGAGCAAGAATAAACACTTCTGAACTTGCAGTATAATGCTAGAGCAAGAATTTCTCCACAAAATATGGACTTTATCAACCACAAGCTTCTTTACACTCCTTTTGTACGGAAAGGAAAAGCTAAAACATACAGATCTTTTTTCTTTTTGTGTGCATGTATTTTACAATCACAAACCAAAATGTTATAACTAGTAATTTTTCAAAGTACATATAAGTTTAGAGTTAACAGGCAAAAAAAAAATGACTTGTGCATGTCAACTAAAATTGTAGTAGTGGAAGTTCAACATTCATTTAATTGAGAAGAAATCGCAAAACAAGGAGGAAGCGAAACAAAGGAACAAAGAGTTTGAGGGGCAAAATGTGTTGATTTTTACCTACGCAAATTTCGGTGCAAGAATTGTCATAAAAGGAGAGAGGTCAAATAACAAGTTAGCAATTTAAGACACCTTTCATTAGAAATATGAAGAAGTACATACTGCAAAGCGCTGCTAGTTGAGTCCACCATTAGCATCAACAATTAAATAGTAGGGTCATTGGATACTGAAATTCAAAGAAATAATAGTTAATTTGGAGAATAAGTTTGCACAGTTATTTGACATGAACTGGAAGATCGAAGCAGAAACCACATATACTTTTAGAATGTTTTGTTAAAAATATAGTGTAGCTTACAAAAAGTAAGCTTTTACCACTATACATTTGGTCAACTCGGCCGTTTGCATACCTAAATCCAGTCAAGAAGTTGTTGAATTTGATGGCTTCCTCTCATATTTACCTTTTGTGTTTCCAAAATGATGACAACTGCAAGAGAAATTACACACATTTTAACAGAGTTAGGGCAATGTAGCGCATGAAAAAATCATTAAAGGAAGTGGACTTATAATAATCAATATTACATCAATATCTAATCTTTTATTGTCCTTGCATTTTCAAATACATTTTCATCAGGCACATCAATATATAATAATCAAAGTTTGCTATTCTCCATGCATTTTCAAAGAACTTTCAAGCCTTCACAAACAATCTCCAAATAAAATCTTTGACCCTTATCAACATTTTGTACATAAATGAGGCCAGAATCTTTGTTGTTCCATCAGGCACATTCACTAAAACAGAGAAATTTTGTTGTGATGAACAATCCAAAAATAGAGAAAATGACTCTTCAAAGAAAACTTGCTCCTGAACTAGCCAAATGAGGATCATTAGAGATAAACATCAACAAACCCCCATAAAGAGAACCCAAAAAAAGAGCAGCAAACGTACCCAACATTTAATATGTCAACAAAAACTGTCAACGTTTCACTTTTTGTTGACATTTTCCAATTGTCAACGTAGGGTAATGTTGATATTTTTCAACCGTCAAGTATAATACCTAAATTGTCAACAATAATATGTTTGTTGACACTTATTAGCCGTCAATATAATCCTTTATTGATGTTTTGTAGCCATCAACTTATACTATTATTAACGTTTTAAACCGTCAATTATGACATTTTTATTGACATTTTTCGACCGTCAATTATAATTATTTTATTGATGTTTTTTAGCCGTCAACTATACATATTTGAAAAAAGAAAAAAAAAACCCTACTGGTCATTTTAACCCGTCCTCTACAACTTCATTTACACTAAATTAACTAGCAACCTCAAGTTTCTATTTTCACAACTGGCTAGCTAGTACCCAACCTGCATTTTACACAAAACTAACAAACTCGAACCAACATTTAGAATTAGTTAACAATTCTAATATTGACTCACTTCTACCAAAGCTAACACCTGCAAACCCACAATTACACCGCTAGCAATCCTAGTGTTACATTTATATAAGGCTAGCTAGACACATCGAACCATCATTTAAACAAAAGTCTACATCATACCCAAATTTACATCAAGGAAAAGTAAAACCTGTAAGGAAAATTTCAAGTAGACATCACGGAAAATTAAACTTCACTTTGCATGCACGAAGACCTTGAGTTACACGATCACCACTTTGAATAGATCCTTATCTATATTTTCAATGTTTCCAGGAGAACACATGCATTCCAACAGCTTTATGACTGACTTTGATAGATAAGGAGTTTCACCAAGAAATCTACTTAATGACTTGTTTGATGGAGGGAAAAGAATCTTTTAAGTGTTTCTTCCTGCACGAAAAATTAAAATATTCACAGCTATACAAATGAACACCTACAAGCATTAGAGTCACAAAGCACACACCACAGTGAGCAGCAAAACTCATATTTTGAAGCAGCTGTTGTAGATCCAAAGAAATTGTGTTCCTCTTCTGTCTCTCCAAATAACTTATACAAAATCCGCAAGCCAACTCGTATCCCTAAACCAATTGTTATGGTTAGCAAGTATGAATTTAGTTGAATACAGAGAGAAGAAAAGGGAGAGAGAGAGAAACCCATAGACATCTCATTCAAGCTCATGCATGTTAATATAATTGACTAAATGAAACATGAATTCAAATTTCTGACAAACCAAGCACGCAAAAAGAAACCCATATAATTTATTTTCAATGAAAAAGAAAAATAATAGCACATACACAGCTCCTAGTCCAAATAGCACATTGACCAAATTCATGTAGGAACAAACCCCAAAAACTTACCCTCATGGTCTTGAACACACAAATTTCGTCTAATTATTCTCTAATCAGAAAAAGAAAACCCATCACACGAATGAAATTGATCTCACTGATACCAATATCACTCGAATGAAATTGCACATCCACAGCTCCTAATCCAACAGAAAGAATGAGAAGAAGCAAGAAAAAACAAATATAATGAGAAGAGAGCAAACCTTAAGAGAATTGAAGCTCCACATACACAACTCCTAGATGGTTTAATTGGAGCCCTCCCGTTGAGAGCAATAAACATATTTTTCAACCCTTAAAGGCAAAGGCACATAACAATCACTATGGAAACGCTTGAAAGCAAAAGCATGACCAAACCAAACTGACTCCGTAAGAAAACAATTGCCTCATTTACACATTTTCTCTAAACAGGTGCCGCTCAAACAAAATTTTCAACCCTATACAAAGCGATTCAAAATTCTAATTCCTCGATGAAAAAATTACAAGTTTTCCAATTCAGCAGTCTTGAAAATCAAAAAAGTCATTACCTTCGAGCAAACTTCCAAAACTGAATCGAGGACGTCGTTTCGAAATGTCTCACGATCCTTCGCTACTTTCTTCGAAAACTGCTCCTTAAATATCTGGGTTTCCCGCAGAAAATGACAAAATGTATAAATCAACGCCATACTCTGTCTCCAAGTTGCCAATAATTTTCTTTGAAAAGAGAAAACATAGATAGGTCATTCATTAAGTGAGGCTCAAATAAACTTCTACTTTCAATTTATATCTCACATTATAATATTAGAAACAAAAAAATTTCATATGAAATTATCACAAGCAGAGGTAGTAATTCAAGTCCATGGAGTTTAATTTATTTAGTTAGAAGGTAAAGGAAACATTTAAACTACATATAAAGATGTATGTTGCCCATTTATTCCAAGTTAGACAACTTTAGCCCCAAAGAAAGTTATATAAAGGTGCATTGTATTGTATATTCATAATTAAACAACACATTTATTATAGAAGCTAGAACAAATAATTTGAGAACAAAACATTTATTATAGAAGCAAGAAAAAAAAATTGAGATAGAGTGACAATGTAGATAAAGAAGAAGAAGAATATCATAACAATCACATTAATTAGAAGAAGATAAATGACAATGTAAACTTCAACAATTCTTGGCTCAACAAAGTTACTCTTATCTCAATTCAATGTAAACTTCAACAAAAAAGCCAAAAATGCATAAGATGAAGCAGAGACTATCATTGTGCAGAAACTTTGGTATCAATGTAACTAAAAACAATGCTTGAAGGGAGAAACAAAAATGTTTAGTTAAAAAACGTTACAAACAATGGGGGATGAGACATCTTTGTTAATCGTATATCAAAAGGAATGTTGTAATATATCGTGAACCCAAAGAGGTACAAATTTATCTCCTAGCAAGTATCAAAAACTTAATTTATATGTGATGGAAATTTTGTAGAACTGATAATCCAATAGAAAAAGAAAGAGAAGAAGTTTTTGTTTCTTCACCTTGCCACCGAACAGAGAAAGAGGGGGGTTCATCGGAGATACCATCAGTTCAACGACTCTCCAACTTCCACTGGCGTGAGATGTGCATCAGGCTGCGTCATAGATGGTGTCGATATTTGAAGCCGCTTCATAGGCTGAAAATGGAGCTCAAACAAATGATAGACATGTACAGTACAGCCTGCGAAGAAGCCCTGGACGCCAAGCAAAAGGTTTCCGCCATTTCCAAAACCTCAAAATCTCATCTCCTTCTTCTCAATCTCTAATTTCCACTTACGAAATAAGCCAAATTTGAATCGATTAATCGGTAGGCGAGCTTCATCGCTGGAAAGTGGAAAAAGAACAGAGAATAGAAGAGGCAAGAAAGGAAAAGATTTCATCGATAACGACAAGAAGAAGAGGAGATATGATTTGCAGTTGGGGAAGACGACTAACAGTAGGTGGTTGGAGATGAAAACCTATAAATAATATATGTAAAGAAATAGCAGTATCCTAGGAATAAGGATTAGAGTTTCAACTAGTTACTGTAAAGGGCGAAAAAAATAGAAGACAATCAGATCAAATTTTAGCATAAACAACATAAACACATAACATTCCAATATTTTCGATTGATGAATCGTAAATAAAAGGCCAAGTTTTAATCGGTATGATACGTAAACCAAGGAGAAAAATTGAAAGATCGAGTGAAATTATGCAAAGTTTGTAGCTAGCATACCCTCAAAATCAGTTGAAAGAAGAGGAATCGTAATTAAAACATACGACCTCAGATATACCAGATCTACCACATCACGAACAGCTACACGACCTCAGATCTACAACCCACGAACAACTACAACCTCCACAACCTCAAATCTACCACCCACGACGAACGGCAGCCTCTGACCCATATTTCCTTCAAGATCCAGCAAATTTCTTCGTCTGTCGCTTTCTGACCATTTCGTAACTTTAAATCGATGTCGTCTTTGAGCGAAAACACCGACAGTTCGCTTCAATAGTGGTGGGTGAGGGTCTTAGATCTTTTCTCGCAAGGCTGTCTTTGCTCGATATTTGGAGATGAACGATGAAGAAGCTAAATCTCTTGGATGAGAAGGATCGAGGGAGAGGGAGAGAGAGTAAAACTCGTGTGAGATTTGTGAGAGAGAGAGTTAGGGTTTACGAAAGAGAGTGAGGGTATGCAAGGGAGAGAGCAAAATTTGGTAAGAGAAAAGATAATTTATTTTTTATTATTATTTTATTAAAATTCAATGACGGTCAGTCAAATTCCTATTCCCAAAAATCAGTTCTTTCAACACATTTTTAATGTCTGTCATGGTTTCCAAAGCCAGATTTTTTTATTACTCTCATTAAAAGCAACATTTGTAGTAGTGAATGAAAGTTCTTATTTCTCACAAACTTGAGTAAAGTTGGCTAAATGTGCTAGGTGAATTTATTGGCTTGTTTTGGTGTTTTAAAAAAGGGGATTAAGATGTAAATGAGGAGTAGGAGCTGGCAAAAATTTGTGGAGCCACGGATTTGTCTTTGGCAAGTAGGTGTTGTCCAGCTGGAAGCTTTTGGAAGAGGATCAACTTCAAACAACCATATCTCTTAATTTACTACACCAAATTCGATGATTTTTTAGTCAAAATCTCATAAATTGAGTGTAGAATACGACAGTGGGCGGCTGTTTTGAAAATACGAAGAGGAAAGAGGTGAAAATTGCAGAAAACCGAGAGGTGTTCATAGTTCTCGGGTAGCAGAACAGTGTGAAGAAATCAGGTTCTTTTGAGCTCTTGAGGAGGAATTAGAAGCTGAAACTTTGAGGTAAGTAAGTTAAGATGTTGTACTTGAGGTTTATCAAAAAAATATTAGGTAGTTGTTTTGCTAAATTTTGAGGAACCCAAGCTGAAAGTTGAACCTGGAATTTTAGGTGCAAGAAAAAAAAAAAACTGCTAGCAAGAGATTGAAGGAGATGTGCTTCCATTTCTATATACCTTACACCCAAGTGCGTATGGTTATTATGAATTGAGTTATGGGACTGAATTATATATGTTTTTAAGGTGTATAAGGAAAGGAATTAATGTTATTAATTTCTTTTTCAGGGCAAACGGAGATAGGAATAGCTTATAATCCTTGGAACCCTTTTGGTGATTGTGAGTGATTCTATTTTAGAACTATGCTTGACCTTTGTTTTTCTTCAAAAGCATAAATGTTGATCATTGAGACATGCTTGACTTACTTTTGTATATTTTTCATGGAGCTTTTAATAGAATGTCATTGATGAAACTTAAGCATGATTTGAATTAGTTTGTAACTACACATTCAAGCATGGAAACTAAATTATAGAAGTATGACTTCCTTTAGAAAATGCCTTGTGTAAATCTACTTGGAAACATGTTTAGAAAGGAAAAGTGCAAATGTTGAGAATTTGTTGTTTGTGTTATCAAAACATGATTTCCAAGGTAATCAAAGTATGCCCCGGTATGTTGTTAACCCCCAGTACTGAAGGACATTGAGAAGGTACTTGGGAGGGAGGAATCATGATTTCCAATACTGAAGGACAAAGAGAAGGTATTCGGGTAGTAACTGGTCTAACCCCAATACTGAAGGACATAGATAAGGTATTAGGGAAGACCAGTGTGTTCAATGGCATTCCACGTGCACGTGAGAGAGGTATGAACGTTGTTGGTATAGAGATGACTCTACCACAGCTAAGGTTCGAAAGTGGTATCATGTTATGAGTTTTATTGTTATGAGCTTCTACGCTTTTGAAATGTCTATTCTTCAGTATGGTACTACATTATGAGTTTCTATGCTATACATAATGTGGTGACTTAAACCTGTAAATGGGTAGCATGGTTTGATTATGTTTACAAATAAGTGATAAGTTATCTCTAACTTGTAGCTTGTCCATCATTATGCTTCACCTTTGAGCTTATAATGTTTTTAAGATAGACACTCACTGGGCTTCCCAACTCACGTTTTCATTATGTTTTCTCTTTCCAGGTAGCAGACGAGTTCCCGGTGCTTAGCCTTGACAAGACCTGTTTGCCACCACGCCGTTTTAGCTCCTTGTATATACACTTTCTTATGTATATAGTTTGTAGTAAAAGCATTTTAGCGGGGTTGTAATAACTATAAAATGTTATGACTTGTTAAAGAACATAGTACTGAAAGTGAATGTGTCTTGCTCATACGTGTATTTGAGCGTTTCAAACTTACTTGTTCAAACGTGTTGGGTTGCCTTCATTTTTAGGTATATGTTGGGATGGTCAGGGAGAGCTAGTAAAAGGGTTGATTGTCTCTGTCTTTACATCTCTTCCTAGGTTAGGCAAGTAAGCTGGGAAGGGTTGTGACACATAATGCTAAATATGATGTTTTTAGTAACCATAAGAGAAATTCAATTTCTTGAACTTTATTACAAAAATATTCATATAGTATGAATTACTTTGAAGTATTAAAGTTTATATTTTCAAATTTGTTTGAAAATACATTCAGGTGAAAATAAGAACAATTTGTATATGTTAAAAATGTGTACATATACTACACTACAAAATACTGAGATATTCAGGATTATAGAATCCAAAATAGAAAGACATTATTTTCTCCTAAAAGATGATACTTGACTTTGGTTGTTAAGGTTGATTAACATCAACTTGAATAGAATGAAAAGACTAGTAAGAGGTAATTCTCTAAAAAGTTAGTTAATTACTTTACCTGTCTGTAGATGTTGCCTTTCATGCAAGATAATTATTGGGCCTTTATTAGATAGGGCTAGAACGCCAAAGAATATTTTGGGCTTACACATTTTGACCGAAATGGTCTGGTGAATGTAAAAGTTAAAATAGAGTCATGAATATTTCATCACTCTAGTTGATGATCATTCAAGGTATAAGTATCTTTACCTAATACAACATAAGTCTAAATTTTTGAAAAGTTCAAGAAAATTAAGACTAAAGTTAAAGTTTAAAAATCGATTAGGTAATTAAATCTATCAAGATATTATGATCAGATCATAATAGAAAGTACAGGAACCTTATGTACTAAAACTAATTGATAGAAAATTGGTTTTTATCACAATTATCTTAATACCAAGTACAATTTTTTGAAATTGTGCTACAAGAGGAGAAACAGGACCTCGTTAGACATGGTCACATCAGTAATGAGTTACACACTATTACCATACTCTAGTTAGGAAATGCAATAGAGATTGCATGGTGAACATGATTCCCTCTAAAAGTGTCTACGAGACAATTTTAAAGATTATAGAAGAGTAGTAAAGCTGGTTTACAACACTTCACCATTTGGGAATGTTAAGCTCACGTGTTGAAACAAGCCTAAAAAGTTTGTATATGTTCAAAGATAAGCCTAAGTGTAGGCCACCCCTAAGGAGTATAAAGTGGTCTTTTATGTAGTTCTAAAACGAATAAGGTATTTGTATGACAAATATCAATTTTATAAGAAATGTCAAATAAAAGACTACAAACCTTTAATAAGGTGAGATAGTGTCAATAAATTGGTTCCAAGTGAAGCCACTAAATAGTTAACAAAAGTTGTTAACAATTTAATTATATTTGAAAGTCAAATGGAACCTAGTCATGAATTGGATAAGCCTCATCGTAGTGGGAGAGTTATGAGATGACTCAACCTTTACAAGGACTTAATTGAAGCCCAAACTGTCATGTTAGATGACAAAGTTGAAGGTTTATTACTCTCAAAGTGAGACTAATGGCAAAGGGTTAGACCTAATAGGAGAAAGTAGACTAAGAGTAAACTTTCTCACTTGTTGTCAAACTAAAGTCTGTAAATATTATTTAATTCATTGTTGCATATGGGATATGAAAATGAATGTTTAGAATTCTTTTATGAAAAGAAATCTTAGATAATGCATCTACACAAATCAATCAGATATGTTTATTTTCAAAGATCAAAAGCAAAAGGTTTGCGAAATAGTAAAGGTTTATTTATGAAATGAATTTTACCATTAGATCTGTGAATATAAGGTTTGATAAAAGTATCAAAATCTATGACTTTGGATAAATATTAATGAAGCTTGTATAGACAAGAAAATCATTAATTGCTTAGTGAATTTTTCTCATGTTTTATGTTGGTGATATTTTTACCCATTATGAATGATGTAAGATATCTAACATAAAACGTTGATTAAGTAACCAATTCCAAATAAGTGATTTGGAATGACTCAGTATATTTTAAATGTCCAAAATGAAAATTTTAAGGGTAAAATGTTAACTTTGTCTCAAACATCTTATATTGACAAAATTGTTGTCAAATATTTGATTTTTATTTCTAAGAAAGTGTATCTTAAGACACCTCAAATGTTGAGAGTATATGATATGCATAAATGAGACTGAACATTTAATATACAATTAGTTAGTATATATCAGTTAAACGAATGGTATGACCATTGAGTAGAAAATTAAAAACTTTCTCAAATTATCTATGGATGATGAGAAATTTTTGTGTATGGAGTTAAAGATTTGATCTTTACAAGATACACTAGTTCTTGCAAAGATTTAGTAAATCTATGTAAAAATAAATCTTACCCTAGGTGATGGAGTATGGTATATAAGTTAAATTGTTTTGCTTGTGAAGCAAGAAAAGCACTTGTATGACTCAAATAGTTCCTTAAAGATCTGAAAGGTGTTTCATATATGATTTAGTCTATCATCTTTATTATGATAATACTGGTGCAAAGACTAATATTAAGGAAATTAGAAAACACCAATGTATAGGGAATCATATCGAGAGAGAGAAAGCATCATGGTAGTGACCAAGATGGCTTTTAACTGCAGTTCTTTGGATCTATATAAAGAAACTCTCCAGGCTAAAGTGTTTGAGGGTCACCTAGAATGTCTAGGATTACGAGACATGTCTCATCTTTGCTAGGGCAAGTGGGAGAATATGTTGGGTATAGAGTATGCCCTAGGATACATGTCTCGCCGGCTTTAGTGCAAGTGGGAGATTGTTGGGATTTATGCCCTAAAGCCTCGTAATTAATAATTTATTTAATAATTA
Source organism: Trichosanthes truncata (assembly GCA_033996785.1). Lineage (NCBI taxonomy): Eukaryota > Viridiplantae > Streptophyta > Magnoliopsida > Cucurbitales > Cucurbitaceae > Trichosanthes > Trichosanthes truncata. Next base: position 12,947,262 of record MU867261.1, on the reverse strand, counting down.
ATAATAATTTTGATTATTTTATTTGCAATATAATATTATCCATTATATGAAAAATTCAAGGTTATTAGTGTAATCTTGAACAGTATGTGGTTGACATACGGAAGGATCATGTTCAAGAAATAACCTAAAGGGTCATAGTATATGGATAAGGTTGGGTGCCTTATCTTGGTAACACTATTGATACGACCCACTTTGTAATAGTTACAAATGATTTGATCCAAATCATTCATGTGGAGACATGTGAGTGGGGGTATCTTATACAATGAGTTTGTATAAGACTGGACCACGGAATATTTAATCTCTCTTTATAAATCCGTTAATTGAGAAGATAAATATTGCATCAGGATGATCATATGTGACTCGATCTTAATCTTGAGTGAGTTATGAACTTCTGCCTGTGAGGGCTTGTCCTTTGATTTGCATGGGTGAGAGTGGCTTTTGTAGCCGATTGAATATGCCTACCATTTTGGGAACTTGACCAAATAGGGAGCTGGGAACATAATCTCACAAGATGGAATTCACTCATTCCCATATAGGGTAAGTAGATGAGTAGTTCCCTTAAGTGTTGATTTCGGGACTTGAACAATGGGGCCCCACCCTCTCATTGGCCCGAGAGGGACTTAGTTTATAATTATATTATAAATAAATTGTTCATTAGATGATCAGTGGTACTTAAGGTGCAAGATGTAATTATAGGGGTAAAATGGACTTTTGACCCAGCTGTAATTACGAACAATTCGTGAAGGATCGACTTGCATGTAGTGATTATATCAATGGACACAACTTGTCCTACAGTGCATAAGAGTGCAACTTTAGGTCTATAGTGGAGTGACCCTAGAGTTAATGAATGAAAATTGATTAATTAAAGAGTTTAATTAATTAATTTTGCATCATTGGAGCTTATAATCTGTAGGTCCATAAGGTCCCATTGCTAGCTCATAATAACACTAAAAGATCAATTTAATTGAAAGAAAATTTTGAAATGTTCAAATTAATATTAATTTGAAGTGTTCAAATTAATATTTAATATAAAAGAGGAAAATATATTTATTGTATTTGATACATTAAATATTAAAATAATTAATGTATATTTGATATATTAAATAAAAGATATTTATAGAATTTGAATAAGATTCAAATAAATAAATATCGTAGGAGATTTGAATGAGATTCAAATAAATACAAGATGTATTTTAATATATTAGATATTAAAATATAATATTTTAATTATGGCAAAGATTTTCCCTTGGTCACTATAAATAGGACTCTTAGGTTGAGCCATTCTATACAACAGACATCTCCTCAATAGAGAGAATTAGAGAATTCTCTCTAGACCTCTTCTTCTCCAATCCCTTGGGGATTTTCTTGCAAGAGGCTCCCACAAGCCTTGGTCCTGTGTTCGAGTCATAGCCAGGAAGATTTTATGGAAAAGATAAAGATTCGCCAGAATATTCTCCATAATATTATTTTCAAAGTATTTATTGCTTAACCTTTGTATTTTAGTTTAATTCTAAATAAATCAAAGACGATTCCTATGCTTCCGCTGTGGGTTTAATTTGATTATTCCCTTCAGTGTTCAGCTTTGCCGACCACTTCACCACGTTTTTTAGTTGAATTTCTATCAATATTTGTTTGACTGGTCCCACCATAGGTGTGTAGTGCTTAAACTTGGTGGAAGTTCTTAGCGTGTGGGCCGATTTAGTTCATCTTCGAATCTTCTCTTTTTAAGCTCATATCAATCCTCCTTATTTCGATTCATCTTCTTGTGGTGGTCAAACTGGCTACGTTTTTCTTCTGTACCCCTTATTGAGCGAAGCAATTCTCCAGCACTCATATATTTCTGAGCTCTAGAGAGGAGTTCCACATATGTTGTTGGGGCTTTTTTCTCTAGAGACCACAAGAAGTTTTTGTCTCTAAGTCCAACCACAATGGCTGTGAGTGCTGCTCCATCGATTCAGCTTTCAATCTGGAGTGTTTCACTGTTGAACCTGGACACGTATTCTCACAATGTTTTGCTTTTTTCTTGTTTGATGGTGAGTAGGTGGGTCATGACTTCTTTGGATCTCGACCTCCTAGGAAATGGGTAACAAAGGCTCAAGCTAACTCTCGAAAGGATCATATGGACTTTCTCTTCAACTGTCAGAACAACTTTCGAGTTGGTCCCGTGAGGGTAAACTAGAAAGATCGACACTTGATTGTGTCTTGAATTCCATGGAGTTCCATCTATGACCGAAACGAGTCAAGATGTTCGATAGGGTCTCTTGCTCCGTTGTATGCTTTCATCGTTGGTAGCTTGAACTTTGGAGGAACTTCTTCTTGCATAATCTTGTTGGTAAAGGGTGAGTCGACTTTCTCGAGTAGGTTCTCTAGATTCCACCCATCATTGTCCCATCCCTTCTTTATATCTCCAAGTTGACTCTTGATTCTCTATAACTCAAGTGCCCAGGGTTTAATCTCCCCATCCTTTAGCTCCTTTCTCTTCTGGTTGATGAAGTCTTGCAAATCTGACCCCAAGTTTATTTCATCGAGCTTTCTTAACTTGAGATTGCAGAACAGGTGTGTGGTTGCGTTCACTTTAAGATACATATCTGATCCCGCTATGGTGCACAATCCTTGTGCAAGATTGACAGTTGTTGGCATGGGATAGTTGTCCTCTTAGGTTGGAACGAGCTGGTCTCCTGTCATTCCCTAGGTATAGCTTCTTGGCTGGAGGTGGACCTTTAACTTGTGAATCTCCCTCCCCTTTAATGATCAAACCCTTACCTTTAGCTACGTCTCGAGTCACAGATTGTCGATCTAGTTTTGGTCTATCCCCTAGTCAACTGCCTTTCGGTCCTGGAGATCCTTGAACATTGTTTGTGGTTGTGAAAAATGATGTTATGTGTGATGCGGTGAACGCCGTTGGTGAAAATATGGGGAGATGAAAATGACATGGAGAAAATAAGAACAACACATAGACATTCGTCACCCAGTGCACCTTTCCAAGTATAAGCAGACATGCTAGCAAGTAATACCTGGCTTGTATTCCAAGGTTGAATCCTCAGGAATGGATCAAATTTTTAATTGAGGTACACGAAAAATTTATACAAGTAGAATGTGTGCTTACGCGGTTACAAGATGCAAGAATAAAAGATGGATGGTTGGCGCTTTGAAACTAAAGAACAGAAAATAAACTAAGGCAAACGAACAAAAATAAACTAAGACAGATGAAATAAAGAATGCAAGGCTTGGTTGTTTGGCTGCCCTATGTTGAACCTCCTCATCATTTATACAAGTAGAATGTGTGCTTACGCGGTTACAAGATGCAAGAATAAAATGGAGCTTTGAAAGTAAAGAACAGAAAATAAACTAAGGCAAATGAATAAAAATAAACTAGGGCAGACGAAATAAAGAATGCAAGGCTTGGTTGTTTGGCTGCCCTATGATATGAATCCTGCCATGCTATTCAAGACTAAAGAAAAAGCTTCAAAATGGAGTTGAATTAAATGTAGTCAAGTTTCATTTATGACGAGCTCAAGATGCATTTAATGAACACAAGTGCAACTCATGCTTCATCAAAGACAAGTTAAGCTTCATTTATGCAACAAGGGCTTCAAGATACTTCAAGTGAGGCTTCATTTATGCATGATAGGTTACAAATATTTTCAAGACTAACCAATAGACTTGAATCTCGGATTTATGGCTCAATTTGATGTAATTTCAGTTTTAAACCTTTCATTTATGTGTTTTAGGTTACTTTTTAGTTAGTGGCTATTATGACATTTATGTACTTGGGAGATACAACCCTTAAGTTGACAATAGGTTGCTTTTAGGGTTTATTTGACGTCTATATATATAGCCTAGCTAACTCATTGTATGAGGAGGGAGATTTGGAAATGTAATCAAAATGAGCCTTTGAGGTTTATTAAAGCCTAGAGCTATGGTTCTTTGCAATTCTATGTAGTTTAGGTTGCATGCTTAGAACATTCAAGCTTGACTTGATCAATCTTTCTTGTGGAGTGATTCAAATCTCAAACAAGTTTTCTTTCCTTGAGATATTTGATCAACAAGGTAATTCGGTTCTTACTTTTCTTGAGTTGATTTTCAAAATTTATAAGGAGGTGTTAAACTCTTTGATCCAAAGGTTCTTGCTTCAACATAAGCTTGAATCTTTGGGCTGAGAATTAGGATTTCCTTATCATTTTATCAGTTTGGTATCAGGCAATCCTAATTCTCAGCCCAAATATCCTAATTCTCAGCCCAAAGATCCAAGCTTATATTGAAGCAAGAACCCTTAAATCAAAGAAATTAACACATCCTTATAAATTTGGAAAATCAACTCAAGGAAGGTAAGAACCGGATTACCTTGTTGATAAAATATCTCAAGGCAAGAAAACTTGTTTAAGATTCGAATCACTCCACAAGCAAGATTGATCAAGTCAAGCTTGAATGATTCTAAGCATGCAACCTAAACTACATAGAATTGCAAAGAACCATAGCTGTAGGCTATAATAAACCTCAAAGGCTCATTTTGATTGGGTTGTGTAGCTTGTCCCTTTATGGCTTGATCTTGCAAATTCATTGCTTGACACGATTCAACCATGTAATTTATTGATTGGCGCATCTCAGCCAAAATCTTTCGAAAATTCTTCCAAAATTGATGATCATTATTGTAGGTCTCATGATGTCTTTGTCCCTGGTGGTACATGCTGCAAAAGAACATAAAATGACAAGAAATGGACCTCACACACTCAACTCACTAATTTGACACTTGGGGCACTCGTGTTTACACACAAAGGTAGGCTATTTGGGAAAAGTGGCTAAATGATGAATTTGGGTAGGCTAATATAGATGAAGCAATTCTTGTAATAGTGAGATATTCAAGGCAACCAAGACAAGATAATTATGAAATAACAGAAATTTAGAACAAAGAAAACAAAGAGGACTAAAAAAGAAACAACTAAAAAAGTTTCTGGAATTTTCGAATAAAACTGCACACAGAATTGGAATTCCAAAAACGATCATACTACGTTACGAATTTGACAAAACTTCCTTCTTAACTTTGAAAGATAACAAATAGATATAACTGATAAATGATAAGGAAATCCTAATTCTCAGCCCAAAGATTCAAGCTTATGTTGAAGCAAGAACCTTTGGATCAAAGAGTTTAACACCTCCTTATAAATTTTGAAAATCAACTCAAGAAAAGTAAGAACTAGATTACCTTGTTGATCAAATATCTCAAGGAAAGAAAACTTGTTTGAGATTCGAATCACTCCACAAGAAAGATTGATCAAGTCAAGCTTGAATGATTCTAAGCATGCTACCTAAACTACATAGATTTGCAAAGAACCATAGCTCTAGGCTTTAATAAACCTCCAAGGCTCATTTTGATTACATCTCCAAATCTCCCTCCTCTTACAAATGAGTTAGCTAGGCTATATATATAGACTTCAAATAAACCCTAAAAGCAACCTATTGTTAACTTAAGGGTTGTATCTCCCAAGTACATAAATGTCATAATAGCCACTAACTAAAAAGTAACCTAAAACACATAAATGAAAGGTTTAAAACTGAAATTACATCAAATTGAGTCATAAATCCGAGATTCAAGTCTATTGGTTAGTCTTGAAAGTCTTTGCAACCTATCATGCATAAATGAAGCCTCACTTGAAGTATATTGAAGCCCTTGTTGCATAAATGAAGCTTAACTTGTCTTTGATGAAGTATGAGTTGCACTTGAATTCATTAAATGCATCTTGAGCTCGTCATAAATGAAACTTGACTACATTTAATTCAACTCCATTTTGAAGATTTTTCTTTAGTCTTGAATAGCATGGCAGGATTCATATCACCCTACGTTGAACCTCCTCCTAATTTATACAAGTAGAATGTGTGCTTACGTGGTTACAAGTTGCAAGAATAAAAGATGGATGGTTGGCGCTTTGAAAGTAAAGAACAAAAAATAAACTATGGCAGACAAACAAAACTAAACTAAGGCAGACGAAATAAAGAATGCAAGGCTTGGTTGTTTGGCTGCCCTATGTTGAACCTCCTCCTAATTGTTTTACCTCCATTTCTACTCCCCAACTTGGTCATTCTAGGTAGGGAAACCTTTGAATGCCTCCCTACCGATATCACATTCCCACACAAAAGTAGTTATATTCCTACTTGCTACTAATGTTCATTCTCCACCGCCTCCTTTTACGTGCCTACAAGTTGTTGAGTTATCCCTAAAACAACCTAGGAAACTATGTTTACTCTTTCTCTACATTAGTATTTCGATATGCTTTAACCCTTTCGTTGCCTAAAATATGCTACTACTCTAAGTCGGTGGACCAGCTGGACAAGAGAAATTTCAACAAAATAACTATCAAGTAGAAGAATACCAAGAAGTTTCATAGAAATTTCAGTTCAAAAAGGAGATATTACAACATAGGGCTTTTAGCCAAGCCTTACAAGAAAACTAACTCATGCTTGAAAGTAAAGAAACTAAAATTACAAATGTAATCATGATGATAGAAATAAACTAAAACTATAAAAATACTAAGGCAGATGAAAAGCTGAGGTGGATATGTGAAGTCGACTAACTGGAGCTGCCTGATAACACTAATTTATGAGTGTTTTTGAGCTCTAAAAAGTAAACTTATTGTTAAGAAAGAAAGTGTTTATTATTATATTTGATGCCAATAAAAAGTGATTTTGAGTAAAAACAAGCTTTGCATGAATTTAAAGACATGATTTGTGAAGTATAAAGAATTAGGTATAATATAATAGATTTTGTTAATAAAGTATTAATTTTTGTTGTTTTTGTGCAGAGCCTAGAAATGGAAAAAATTGCACTAGGCTTGCAATCGTAATATGAGAATAAGTGCAAAAATTTCTCTAAGTTTTGAAGCAACAAGATTAGGCTAGCCTTGCGACTGCAACTGGAACCTAACTGGACAGAACTTCCCATATTTGCAGAATTAGTAGATTTTTAGAAAATTTTCAAGCAAATCTCCTCAAATCAAGGAACCTTGCCATCCAAACCTTATCACACTGATCTTAGCAGCAAACCCTAGACCTTGAGGTCTATAAAAGGTGGCTCAAGCTTCATTTTCGAGAGAGCTCAGATCCCTACATCCCAAGATTCTGTCACCTTTTATTTTATTCACAGCCGCAACTCTGAGTTCCTCCTAGATTCTATTCATACTCCATTCAGACACCAACTTTCAAAGAAAGAGGTGTAAAGTCTCATTCTCCTTGAAAAAGGTTGAACAATATAGAAATGAGGAACAAGCCTAGGATCATTTGTTCTTTCATCTCTTGTAATTTCTACTTTGTTAAGTCTTTTAGTTGCTAGTTTTCATTTGTAATTCAAGTCTTAGTTTCTGTTTGAAGTCATTAAATTCAAGGTTAAGTTGTAGTTTCTCTTTTGTTTTCCATTTGAGTTATTCTTTTCATTTACAAATGTTAAGTTGTAATTCCATTCTTTAATTTCAATGAAGTGTTGTTACTTACTTTCATATTTCTTTTCTTTCTTCTCTACTTATCGTTTCTCTATCACTATGAGCTAAACCCTTGAAAGGGATTCAATGATGTAGATACCCTAAAAGGATGAAAGCCTCACTATAAGCTTAAGTAGTTTGTCCAACATTTAGCATAATTTACTTATATTGAAGTATAAGCTTTGTTGTTAGCTTATACTGGCCATTTGAGTTAGCATAGTTTGTGTGAGGTTCAATACTGAAAAGGTTGGATTAAACACACCATTTTCATAAAAGTAATCTAGGAAAAGAGTATAGATATAGAACTTTGTTTTTTGTACCTAGACATAGGGCAAAAACCTTTAAAGTCTTAAAGTTATGTTCATGATTCACCTAAGTCAATTTAGTCATAGACATATATGTTTGAGTTACATAGTCTCCTAAAAGCTCTTGGAAAAGGGGTTGAATAGGTGTTGAACTTGATTCACTATGCTAAGTGTCGATCAGGGTAGGTTGCAGGTGCAATCTAGTAGCATTCTGTCTGAACAGTACTAAGCTCAAAAAAGATTGATGCGGGCAAATATAGGCAACAATCTCTGGACAAGCTGAGCCTAGTTGGGCAAGTTGGTGGTTCATGGTGGGTACATATTCCTTGGTGTTGAACCATAATTGAATCTCTCATTTCAAATATGTGTTTTCATTATCCTTTTATCAATTCAATGTCTTTTACTTTTTCACTCACCTCGTAAAAATTATTGTTTTCGGTTACCTTCAGTTGCAAGTTTTGAGGAGGTCTTTATTGATCAAATTGAAAAAAGTTTGTTAACCGTTCCCTTGTGTTCGATACTTGGAGGTTGTATTTATATTATGCTCCAGCCAATCAAAACTGACAATAATGCTTTATGCATATGCTACAGGCCAGACAGGTACAATGGTCCCCCACCTGGAGTGTCCTTTTGGTCAACCTTGAATCAAACTGTTGTACAATAATGGTCCTCATTTTTGGCTGCCTCACTTTCGGCACATCAAGCCTATGATAGCACCAAATTAGTACTATATTTATGCCTTATTTTAGCTAGTTTTACGCTATAAATGTGAGCTTTTATGTCAATTATTTGTTAATTTCAGGAATTCGAGCAATTGGAAGCAGAATTATAGATTTTGGAGCTTTATGGTGAAAATGGAGCTTAATTAGAGCTTTTGGACGAGTTAAGGACAAGAAGAGTTGAAGCACTAGCAATGGGGCCATGAAGACAACGTAGCAATGCTTGAAATGGTGTTGCAACACTTGAAACGACTTTGAAATTCCCAAATATGTTGTACAAACCCGAGGGCTAGCGTTGCAATGCTGTCCTATAGCGTTACAACGCTAGAAATGTGCGGAGAAGTATTGTTCCGTCTGTAGCATTGCAACGCTACTTATAGGTTGCACGTTACTCCTGCGCTGAAGGCAAAACGGCGGCGTTTAGGACAGCGTTGCAACGCTGTCACGACAGAGGGTATTTAGTCTTCACTTTCTCTTCGTCCGAGGGGGGACCTTTTAGGATTTTTTAGCCCTAATATCGATAACTTGACTCCTCGAGACCTGTGAAGCTCAAGACGAAGTGTTCAAGGCTCGAGATTGCAGAATTCTAGGCGAGAGTCAAGAATTCGGCAATGACGGTCTTCTTCCCCATTATGTTCTCTCTATTTTCTGTATCTAGGGACTTTAGGATGTTGTACCGTGTTGTTTTAATGACAATTATGGGCTAAATTTACTTGTTTAGGGGTTAAGAGCACATTTATGATTGAATTTATGCATTAATTGTGATAATTGACTTTTAATTGCTTGATTAATTGCATTTAATTGGAATATTCTTAATGCTTCTATTTATTTGGCCAATAATTAGTTGAACTTAGTCTTAATTGAGATCGACAGAGGAAATTAAGACTTAATTAATCCAATTAACACCCTTACATTGTCGAAGGGACATAGGAGTAACAATTGACGGGTGAGGCTAATTACGAGTGGGCTTATTCCAACTAATAAATCAATTAGCGCTAAGGACACTTAGGCAAGCGATTAATTAAGGGTGTTCGAATGAGACTGACAGGAGATTTCGACCGATTTTGCTCTAGGTTTATGCAGTTAAACTTGTTTAATTAATTGTTAGATTCAATTGCCATAAGTCCAACATAAATTGTGCTCAATCCCCTAAACATTCCCTTAATTTGGTATCTCCAACTCTTTACATTGCTTTCCTAGTTAGTTTAAATTCTTAAACATCGTTCCTTTAGTTTGGGCCTTAAATAATTCCAATTTTGAGTATTCGTAATAATTAATTAGCTTTAAAAAGAAATTCCATATCCACTTCCCTTGGGATTCGATACTTGGTACTCACATACCATTTGATTATTACTTCGATCGTGTGCGCTTGCGTGTACTTCCGATCAGCCTACTCTTTACGTAATTCACCTCCATTGAATGCATTCAAACTTCAACGTCTTGGATTTGAATTCACCTGCACAAACACTTGTTAAGAATGGCGCAATAATATAGGAAATTTAAAGGCTTTTAATAAATTTACTGCGTTAGATATGTAATGCGCCCATCGCACATACTTATAATCCTGAATACCTCAGTATTTTGTTGTATAGTACATGTTAACACTTTAACATATGCAAATCGTTCTTATTTTCAATTGAATGTATTTTCAAACAATTTTGAACATATAAACTGTAGTACGTAAAAAAATCCATACTCTATGAATTGTTCAGTAATAAAGTTTGAGAAATTGAATTTCTCTTATGGAACTAAAAACACCATATTCAGCATTAAACAACAATCATCCCTTAATGACATCTTAATGTTTTCCACTACACCAACTAAGATTGGTTTTCTACTGCCAATATGTAGAAATTATTCTACATCATTAAGTATTTTTCAAGAATTACATATTAAATGTAATGAAGAACAAATCTTCATAGTGGATCTTGTATCAACTATCTAGGTGGCGTTATTTATTCTCCAACAAAAATCTAGTAAATAAATATTTTTTTTTATGTTCTTCTTCATATGAAGGTATTTCAAAATATCCTTTCATTATGACTGTCAAGGCTAATTTGGAAACTATTTTCTCTTAGAGCTTCAGTCATTTGTTTTCTTTTCTTAGATCTTTGTAATACTTAATCTCGAGATCATTTCGGCAATTGTCTAAATTTAGCTTCTGTTGACTTTAACACGTCGTATGTTGTAGTCATTTTCTTTACTTTCTAAGCTTGACATATAACATGTCAACTAGGAGATACGTACAAGCTTCTCACTTACTTTTGATTCATTAATCATGTGCTTCACCAACAATTTGATTAGCATTGGCAATAGGTTTTAAGAAATTTCTCAATAAAGACAAATTCAAAATTTTACACTTCCATTATAGTGTTAACATTACTTTTCCAAGCAATAAATGTTCTCCATTTTGACTTATCAATATTAAAATTAAAATTGAGAGAAATAGACATAATATTGAAATATATAAAACATATTATTTAACATCATACAAACAATTATCCATTCAATTTTAAAATATAAATCAAACAATTTGAAAAATGAACCCTATAAATCATTTCTAATGCTATTGTACTTTAGTGAGTTAGAACAAGTGCTGCTGTAGGGTAGGTCAAATGTTTCTTCACTAAACTGAGATAATCTCAACCAAGTATTATACCAGAATAACTCTTATTCTTATAATATTTAGTTATTGTTAGTTTGGTCAAAGACATTATTAACAACCTTAATAAGCCTTTTGTAAGTGTGATCCATTATTTTAGATCTCGTAGTTTTATCTCAACAAGTGTTGTCGTAGGGTAGGTCAAGTATTGGAAACAAAACTACAATTCTATCATTCTCAAGAGTTCACCCTGATATTGACCATGCAAGCATTTTCTATAGGAGGATGGTCCAAAAATCGCCACGAGGCCCCACATGAATCTCACAATGTGAACCAATGATGGAGATCATAGGATATGTTGACACATTTCCTTCTCCTAGTTACTATAATACTTTCTCAAGAAATTCACCTTGATATTGACCCATGCAAATACCTTCCGCAGGGAGGACGGTCCAAAAGCCCCCACGAGGCCCCGCATGAATCTCATGATGTGAATCAATAATAGAGACCATAGGACATCTTAACATATGTCCTTCTCCTACTAAGTATTTTGACATAGGGTTTTCTATTACTTAGACAAATTAGGCTAATCTCATTTATCTAAGTTCCTCAATCTATAATCTCATTTATCTAAGTTTCTCAATCTACCCTTCAAAACCTTATGTTGGTTAGATTGATTTTAATGTGAATTACCAAGTTCTTAAACTGTTTAAAAAAAGTAATCACATTATGAGCATGCTTAGTGAAATTAAATAAAATTTGACTAATTCAACACCCAAATCAGTTGCTAGTTAGAAGTGTTCCCTTTTGGTCAGCTTAAATACCCCAGTTTAGACAGAATCTTCCATAGACAGAGTTCCTTTATAGTCAATTCTTATTTCAAATTCATTAATCTTTAATTAACTATTAATTATTAGATTAATGAACCCAAGTGAATTATTAAGCCTTGTTTTTAGTCCTATTAAAAAACTAATTCACTTATTGGATAATCTTAAAATTCTATCATTTTAAACCCTTTAAAACAAATAAAAAGATCATCCTAGATATTTTATTCCATTCCTGTTAGAAAAAATAAAAGATAAATTAAATTCAAAACTTAAACTATTTTATCTTTTGAATTAAATTATCTTTATTTTTGGAAGACCTAATCTTATTAGGAAATTAAAAAGATCTAATCTTATTTTGAAATTAAAATATCTAATCTTATTTTGAAAGAATCTAATCTTATTATGAAACAAATAAAGATAAAATAAATTCAAATTTTAAACTATTTAAACATGTATCAAAATATCTTTATTTTACGGAAACTCTAATCTCATTAGGAAATATCCTAATCATATTAGGAAAACATGAATTTCATTTATTAAAGGAAATATCCTAATTTAATTTCCTAAATATAACAATTATATTCAAAGATATAGAAAATATAAACTTATTAGGAAAACATCTCAATTCTATTAGGAAACAACCTAATCAAATTTTTAAATATAACAATTATATTCAAAAATTAATTAAGATGCATGATCATGCTTAACCTATGGTGAGATTTTAATCTAAATGACATACTTGAGGGGTATGCCAAATGGCATAGTAAGTCGACCCCTTGAGGAGTCTGCAAAATGGCCTTATTTGCCAACCCCCTTAGGGGTCCACCAAATGGCCTAGTTGGCCGACTCCTTGAGGAGTTCATCAAATGGCCTAGTAAGTCGACCCCCTTAAAGGGACCCACAAAATGGCTTAGTTGGACGAACCCTTGAGGGGTCTGCCAAATGGCCTACTTGGCTGACCCCCTTAGGGGTCCGCTAAGTGGCTTAGTTGGTCGATCCCTTGAGACGTCTGCAAAATGGCCAAGGGTTTCGTTAAGTTGGCTTGGAAAAGATTAAGTAACCGTTCAAGAATTATGATGGTCCAACAATCCTGCGAGATTTCCAGTAAGTGTTGGAATATTTGAAGTATACGTTACAGATATACTATTATAAAATGAGGAGAAGAAGACATTTGAAAGGTACGCTCAAATACGACTACTTTTCTACTAGCTAAGTCACTTTCAAACTCGATTACTGACTTGAACGTCGGAGTATTGGCACTTTCCGTTCACCTCTTTCTATCTTGTAGGCACTTTTAGTTTTCGGTAATACAAATCTTACCGTTGATTCGACGATCGAAATTTTGGCATCAACAGTAATAAATTTATTTTATTTTTGAAAAATAAATGTGTACACAGTATCAAAATTTTACCGAACAAAAATAATTATAAAATACAGTTTATTTACACATTCACAAGTATTCGTTAAAATTAAAATGCATATTACTATATTTTAATAACATATTTGTCTAATTTTTGAGATGAAGTCATTGTAAGTTCTTAAAAATGAATGTATAAACAGACACGTTAAAATATTTTTTAGGATTTAAAAAGATGATGCATTTATTTTAGAAAAATAAAAGATAATATAGAAACACTAAAAGATTTAAATGAAATAAAAATTTAAAATTTATGATGGCAAATTTTTTAAAGTTAAATTTTATTCAATTTAATAAAACAAAAACCATAAATAGAAAAAAAAAAATATGTTTTTTTAAAAAAAAAAATGGGATGATAATGTTTAGGTTAAAATACAAATTTGGTCCCTATACTTTAACTTTTGTTCCATTTTAGTCTCTGTATTTTTAAATGTCCAATTTTAATCCATATACTTTTAATAAAGTTTAAAATTGGTCCTTATGATAAGTTTAAAATTCATTTTTATTGAAATTGGTTAAATAATAATAATAATTTTAATATAAGAGAAGACATAATTTGAACACATTTCTAAAATTTATAGAGAGAAAGCTAATAGAAACTAATTCTTTTAAAGAAAAGTTAACAATAAACTAATAGTATAAACAAATTTTAAGCTTTATTAAAAGTACAAAAACTAAAATTTAATATTTGTAAGTACATGGCTAAAATAGAACAAACTCTAAAGTATAGGAACTAAAATAGTATTTTAACCTAAAGTTTATCTTCTACCCCCCTTTTGAGGTATAGTCATGATTTATGTCATAAAAAACACAACATTAGGTTATATTTAATTACAAAATCGTGTCCACCGATGCAACGAGAGATACTTTTGAACCGAACTATTTAATAAAAAAATAAAAAATAAAAAACCTTTTGAACCATTATGGTCACTATGGGCACATAGGCACTTGTCAATTGTCAGTAGGTGCTTTTCTTCGATATTTGTTTTTTAATAATAGTAGTGGCTATTTATCTTCTAATATTTTATCTAAATTATATACTAAATTTGCACCCAGCAAAGTAAAAACTATAATAATTGGTTTTATGGATCATGATTTCACACGTCCATATCAACATTTATAACGAATTTGTGCCTGATCTATTAAATATTACATTATATTTAATCACAACGGCGCCCACCATCGTAATGACTATGATACCTTTGAACCCTTTTGGTTGATTTATGGGCACGTAGGCTTTCAATATCTATTTTTTTCATATTTGTTTCTTAATAATAGTAGGGCCTGTTTATCTTTTAATCTTTTATCTAAATTATACTAAATTTGCAACCATTGAGAAGAAAACCCTATAATCATTGGTTTTATGAACAGCAAATTAACACGATGCATACCAGCATTCATAACAAATTTATGCGTAACAAATTTAATATTTAACAATATTTAATTACAATTGTGTCCATGTTTCACAACAATATATTTGTAACCGTCGTAAAAAGGATACAATGACTACCAACCATCCAACATCTATCCGATTGTTATTGAATGTTTTAATGACGGTTAATTACAATGACGGACTATTATCGTAAACAACTAATGTTGAATGTCTATTATGGTAAGTTTCAATGGACCTACAACAACGGTTTTAATGTAAGTTCATGACAAATATCTCATTGTAAGTTTTGAGATACTGTAATCAAAGTGGTGGTTCTTAATGAAAGGCAATGTTGTCAATTTTTTTTTTAATAATTTATTTACAGCGTAATATTATTGATTACTAACCAAAATTATTATTCTCTTTCTCGACCTCCACACAGAAAAAGATCAAAATATTATTCTATTTTAATACAATTAATAACTCAACAAATTGTAACACACTTCTTTATGCATGCATAAACATAATATAAATGGGACCACCCATCGCTCCATTAGTTAATAAAAAAAAATCATCTAACATATTTTGTAATTTGGATGCATATCATAAACTAATAATGATCAAAGTTACAATTTTATACCCCAATTACAGTAAAGAAAAATGCATTATATTAATCTACTAACCCAATAAAGAAAAGAAAGTATAAAGTTTTGTAGTTAGTTGCAATCTAGTTGAAATTTGCTTTACATGTTTTTTCAAAACCTATGATTAAAAAAAAACAATATTGATGAGACCTAAAAAGTCCCTATTATTTAATGCCTAAATCATGTTTGTTCCATTGATTTTATGAGTATATTGCATATCTTATAGGTAAATTCAGTGCAAGGCACATTTTGGAGATAGTACGTAGAATTGGAGAATTTTTTGTAATGTATTTATTGATTATCTTGTAGGGAATTGAGCAAGGCACATTCCGGTGAATCTACATTGAATCACAATTTCAACGAGCCAAACCAGAGGTCATTCGAACACCCAAGTGAAGAATTAGAGAAAAAATGACCAATGATGTCCAGGAAGTAGCATCGCAATGCTACCTATAGCGCCGCAAGTCCCAAACGCGCGTGCTTCACTTGATACTTGCAGTGTTACAACGTTGTCCTTAGCGTCGCAACGCTACCGCTTGGAGTATATATTGTATTTTTTTTGTGTCCTAGGTCATTAGTTCCGTTTTAATCTGCCAAAATGGGACCCTTTTAATGCTTTACTCTATGTTTTTCATAGTTTTAGGCTAGGATAGGTGTTTTAGATCGATTCTCGATGTTGAACAACATCGGTTTGATGGATTGCTAGGCTTTCGACGCCATTTCGGGATGTAAACAACGGTAATTTTGCATTTCTTGTGAGATTTTTTATATTAATTTCATTTTCCAGCAGTGTTTTATGGCTTGCAATTCTTATGCTTAATCCTAGTTATTTCTACGTTGATTGAACTGACAAATCAATTGAGAGATTTCTTAGCTATGCTAGATGTACTCGTAGGTGTCCTCGACCTCCAGCTTAATTGGAGTAGTAATAGGTTAGTAGCCACGTCAGTTAAATTAGGTAGAATTGGTTAATTACGAGTACATGGTAGGCCTTAGAATTGTTAGCGTGACCTTAGTTAATTTAGATCGACCAATCTTAATTAATTAACTTGTTTCGACTTATCCTCTGGGTTTAATGCATTTAATTAACTCTTTTGGTATGGTCGTGCCAACTTTTATTAGTTAAATTAGAACAAATTAGGCGTTTGTAAATTAGTTTAATTAGGCGAGGCTCCTACAATATCCTGAAGAGTTCAATTGGTTTTAAAACACTAGAAAATTGTCTGTTAAGTTAGTTTCAATGATCGATGAATTGCATAATTACCTGTTTACCCCTAACTCGGTATCCGAGGGGACATCTTTATCTTTATTGCTTTTTTTAGTCATTCTGTCTGTCTTATGTTTTATGTTTAACTCCCTCCTTAGTTTGTGTCAAATAAGAAATCTAGAATTTAGAAATCAATTTATTCAGTTTCCTATGATCAACCCTAGCCACTTATACTGCAAATTATTTGTGGTCTAGTTTATAAATGTATTTGAGTGTGTGATGAGCACTTTCAAATTGACATTGTTATTGGAGAATCGTCAATTAAATTGATTTCTTACTTTTTGTTTTCTTATTTTTAATAAAAACACAAATATAAATATAAATATATATATATATATATATATATATATATATATATATATATATATATATGGATGCCATGAGGAGCAACATAGCTCAAGCCCTAAGTCTTCAGTTTCAGGTACGTCTTTAAATGATTTAGTTAATCAAAATGCTAAAAATACTCTTCCATTTCAGGAGGAATCTCAAGCTAGGATGCAGAAGCCGGATGACCAAATCACCCAATTTGCCGATTTGAGATGGAAGAGCACACAAGAGCAACCATCTATCGGCATTCCTGAGGTACAAATTGTTGAGGCTAGTTTTGAAATTCATGATGAATTTTTTTTTCCATTTGAAGAGCAGGTGTGTGAGGCAGAAGAAGTCGAGCTTTAATTCTAGGAGGTCTAGGTGATAGAGTTGGAGGCCAAAAGGCATGCGTCTGTTCTATCTTTCGAGTCCTTTCTATTTTGCGAGTGTTCTTCTTCTTGCTTTCACGAGTCAGAGTCAGAGTCTGTTTTCTTTGATTTTCTATTTTTTATTTTTTCAAAGTCATTAAAGTACAAAAAGACCTGTATTTCTAGAGCCCATCAAATGCTAAGAAGCTTACTTGATGCAATGGGCATTGTTGATTCAAGAAATATAGGACCGAAGAAATGAGAGAATTTTTATTTGTTCTGATACATGCCACATGGGGAGTCGAGCAACCGACTATAAAAATTTGCACTTCCTAGAGGCAGCCAGGCTTGAAATTTTAATTGCTTTCTTTTATTACTTTCTATTTTTGTTTTTCTTTTTTCTAGCTTAGTTTTCTTTTTGTGTTTTGTAGTTAATAAATTGACATTTGGGGAAGAATTCTATCATTCTTGGAGGCTGAGACGCACCACCACCTGCTTACGTGCTGAGTATTCAAGGGAGTTCTTCTGTTCTCCTTTACATTTGTCTTTGTTTCTTTTAGAATTTATATATTGAGGACAATGTAGACTTTAGGTTGGGGTGGAGGTTGTGATTATTGAGCTTTGAATGTTGAAGTGTTTAGCATGATTGGTTGAGTCCGTAAGCATCTGAGCTCGAACCTATCTTTTTGTTGGTTGTTGTGCTTTGATGTTGAGCCCTAGAGCACCTAAGCTCGGACTTTTGATTGATTGTGGTAAACATGTAATTTTTGATTGATTGAGTGAAATTTAAGCATTTGTTGAAAATCTTATGAAAATTTTGAGCATTGGGATGAAGTGGGTGCTTTGTGCATGATTAGGACAACTTAGAATTTGCTCATGTGGCTAATTGTAAGCATCTTATGAGAAGTTGAGCATGTTGTTCTAATTTGAACCTTATTAACAATTTCTTGCATTTCTTGAACACTTTTGAGCACGAATTAGCCCTTCTTGCATGTTTTCGAAGGCCTAGGACAACTTTATAGGGGCTAGATGTCCATTGTAACCTCGATAGGCCTTAGACTAGCTTGATGGTGGTTTTTGCATGACGACTTGTAATGCCATGCCTAGGAGGAAAAAAAATGTGTTTATTTACTTTTTTTTTTCCAAAAAAAAGAAAGAAGTGAGAAAAGAAAAAGGCTTTAAAGAATTTTTTTTTTTGAAAATATGAAAAGATAAAAAATAATAATAAACTTGTTGTATGCTTATAGATCATTGGTTGAAAGAGCTACTCCTGTAGTGATTAGTTAGGCCATCAATTGAGCGAATGCTCTAGATAAGGGTCTCTACAATAGGCGTGTGAAAGCTAGTGCCTTTGAGGTAAAAATTAAAAGAATACAAGTTTAGCCCATGAGTTGTTTGGGTTTTAGGCACCTAAGCATAACATTATTTGTTTGATTGTTTTGTGCCCTTTTGTTAGTTCTTTCGCTAGTGTAGAGGGGAGATTGATTTAAGGCCCTTATAAACCTATTTCACGCTTGTAGGAAGAATGTTGGATTGGCTAATTGCACAAACACACTCAAGGAATGTCAAAAGCATTTTTAAACTTGCTCATAGGAGGATAGTACAATGTTCAGTGCTCCTCGTGTATGCATTTTCAGTTAGTTTAATGAGCATTGAGAATTGAGTCATGCATGTTACTTCCATTGATTCCTATTTTCTTATGTCTATATTTGTGCCTTGTTCGAGGATTAACAAGATTTAAGTTAGAGATATTTGAGGAGACTTAAAAAGTCTCTATTATTTCATGCATAAATCATGCTTGTTCCATTGATTTTATTAGTATATTGCGTATTTTGTAAGTAAATTGAGTGCAAGGAACATTTTTGAGATAATATACAAAATTGGAATTTTTTAAAATGTATTTATTGATTATCTTGTAGGGGATTGAACATAAGGCACATTATAGTGAATCTACGTCGAATCATGGTTCCAACGAGCCAAACCAGATGTCATTCGGACACCCGAGCGAAAAATTAGAGCAAAAATGACCAGTGTTGTCTAGGGAGTAGCATCGCGACACTACCTATACATTGCAACGTTGTTGCAAGTCCCAAACGCACACACCTCACTTGATGCTGGCAACATTGCAACTTTGTCCACAGCATCGTAACGTTACCGCCTGAAGTATATATTGTATTTTTCATGCCCTAGGTCATTAGTTCCATTTTAGTCTGCTGAAATGGGATCCTTTTAATGCTTTCCTCTCTGTTTTTCATAGTTTTAGGCTATGATAGGTGTTTTAGATCGATTCTCAGTGTCGGGCATCGGTTTGATGGATTGCTAATCTTTCAACACCATTTCGGGATGTAAACAACAGTAATTTAACATTTTTTGTGAGATTTTGTTTATTAATTTAATTTTCCAGTTGTGTTTTATGGCTTGCAATTCTCGTGCTTAATCCTAGTTATTTCTACTTTGATTGAACTGACAAATCAATTAATTTAGAGATTTCTTAGCTATGCTAGATGTGCTCGTAGGTGTCCTCGATCTCTAGCTTAATTTGAGTAATAAATAGGTTGGTAGCCAAGTCGGTTAAATTACGTAAATTGCTTAATTACAAGTACATGGTAGGCCTTAGAATTGTTAGCGCAAGCTTAGTTAATTTAGATCAACCATTCTTAATTAAGTAACTCTTTTTGACTTATCCTCTGGGTTTAATGCGTTTAATTAACTCTTTTGGTATGCTCATGTCAAATTTGTTAGTTAAATTAAAACTAATTAGGCGTTTGTAAATTGGCTTAATTAGGGGAGGCTCCTACGGTGTCTCGAGGAGTTCGGTTGGTCTTAAAACACTGGAAAATTATATGTTAGGTTAGTTTCAATGATCGATGAATTGTATAATTACCTGTTTGCCCTCTGATTCAATGCTCAAGGTGAGATCTTTATCTTTATTGCTTTTTTTTGTCCTTCTGTCTATCTTATGTTTTATGTTTAACTCCCCCTTTAGTCCGTGTCAAATAAGAAATCTAGAATTTAGAAATCAATTTATTCAGTTCCCTGTGATCAACCTTGGCCACTTATACTGCAAATTATTTGTGGTCCAATTTATAAATGTATTTGATTGTCTGTGACGAGCACTTTCAAATATCCATTTTATTGTAACTAATGATACTACTTCTTAGCAAGTTTGAATTAAAAGTAAATAAATAAGAACTAACACTCGTAGAAAAAGCTAGCAATTGCCTGTAATTAACAACAAGGAAGAAACACATAGTTGATTGGGTTTTAATTTATTAAAGTTGATTTTCTTTGTGTCAATGGAAGCTTTAGATTAATTAATCAGATTTGGATAATTAAAATTTGAAAAAACAAATAATGCATGGATGGATTGTGGTCTACTACTATATACACTACAACAAACTTCAGCTATAGTCTATAATTGTAAAGACCACATGAAATATCACTCGTGATCTATGTTACTATGGGTCTGCGACGCAGAGCAGCTGACTTTGTTTCAAAGAGAAGGAAAATGGAGTCGTCACCAGTCTTGATTTAGAGGGTATGACCCACCCAAGGTTTGCAAAGATGATCTACGAATAAAAGATTTTAAATTCGGAGGTCATTTGTGTGTGAGGAAGGTATTAGCACCCCACAACACTTGTTCATGAAACGAAATTTTACTTTTCTTGTGTTGTTTTAAAGAAAATGACATTTGTAGAAAAAAAAAATAGTTATTTGTTTTAATTTTTAAATTTTCCATGTTATATTAATCACTATTTTTAAATCAAATAATGAGCAATAATTATGGCATAAAGCCATTAAAATTTTATTTGACATCCCAAAATAAAGTCATCACCTTAAGGATATTAGGAAATCAACATCTTGAATTCCAAATCTCTATCATAGGAAAGGTTTTTTGAACTTTTTTCTTAAAAAAAAAAACTATATTTTATTAATTTTTTTATTTTAAATGTGAGTAAAGAACTCTTTTTAAGGAAACTCATCATTAATTTTTTTTAGTTTTAAAGAAAGTAATATTTTTTTTAATGAAAACTCTATTTTATATTTAGTTTATTATTTTTAAAAAAAAAAGTCTACAGAATAATTTTAGAAGAAATCAAAGTTTCATTTTAAAAGAAAGCTCCTTATCTATGTATATATATCTATGTATATATATACACATATGTATATATATATATATATATGTATGTACACATATATATATATTTTTTTTTGTATGAAAAAGATTTTTTTTTAAAAGAAGGAAAACTTCCATTTTAGAAAAAATCAAAGTTTCCTTTTAAAAGCACGTCCTTTTATGAAAATACTTTTTATAAAAAAAATGTACTTTTTATGGAAAAAAAAAACCTTATTTAAAGAAGAAAAACTTCAATTTTAGAAAAATCAAAGTTTCATTTTAGAATAACTTCCTTTTTATGAAAATACTCTTTATGAAAAAAAATTATTTTTTGTACTTTTTATGAAAATGATTTTTTTTAATTAAAAAAGATAAAAACATAAAAGAAATATATCTTTATTGAACAAAAAACAAATCTATATATTTTTTAAGTAAAACAAATATCAAAATCAAATCCCGGCATCTCAAGATTATGATTTTTGACCTCAAGAACCTCAAAATATTGGTATCCCAACATTTGAGGTTCCATTGTTGGAGAAGTTTATTTTTGTATATTTTTGACAAAAAAATAATTGAGATGCATAATAATTCAAAGGAAATGCATAAAGAACAAAAATGCATGGACAACTACTGAGAGAACATTATTCAAAAAACTTCATTTCACAAATATTTAAAAAATATGTAATGGCTATGAACCTAAAATTTGTAACAATACAAAAAAAAAATACTAAACTAACTACATAGATAGAGGCATAATTTTCATGAAGTAAACATGCATTACAAAATGAAATTATGGTAACGAATTATACCACTGAATAAATGTAAAGAGACATCAACGTATTTTGAAGTATATTCAAGGAAGCACAGGAGCCTTACCATCTAAAAGAAAATACTCTGATTTTGTCTCCTTATTGATCACAACCAAAGAAAATTCAATACTAAAGGATAAAAATTGCTATAAAGTTTGAATACTGAAAAGAAACAAATAAAAAATGCAAGAAAAATAAATTTATTTGTAAAGATGTAAAGAAAAAAAAAAAGAGAAAGGAGTAAAACACAAAGGAAAAAATGTAAAGAAACATAGAGAGAAGAAAAAAAATGGTGAGAAAGAAAAAATGGAGAAAGAAAGAGAGAGGGAGAAATCGAGAGATGGGCGTATGGTTTGGGATCTTTGAGAGAGAGAGATTTGTGGAAGAGAGAAGGAGAAAAGCATGGGAATGAGAAGACGTTGAGGGCGCACGCGCTTAAATCAAATGGTGCACAACATCGACATCGCGACGTTGCATCTACACATTGTATATAATCATCCCTTCGAGGACGAATTTGGGGAGACCGATTTTAGGGTTTAAGCCCTTTTTACGACTTCTTACCCCTTTGGACCTGTGGAGTGTGGTTGGAGGTGTTCAAGAGCAAATTTCGAGGCTCGAGAGTGCAGGAATTGAGACAAGAGTTTAGATTATGGCATCAACAGGTCTAGTTTTTGTTTCTTTCCTTTGTTTCATGTTCTGTAGTGCTATAATGTTGGGATTATTGTGCTATAAACAGAGTATTATTGGTTGATTTGCTTAGTTCAGGGGTTAGAGCACATTTAGATACATTATTATGCTTTAATTTGATTCAATTGTCTCTTAATCACGCTTTGTGATTCATTTGAATGAATTGTGTTTAATGACTCTAATTAATTGGTCATTAATTAGTTGATCCTGATCTTAAATTGAGCTTGACGGAGAAAATTCAGGATAGAATTAATTCATTCAACATCGTAATTTTGCTTAAGTTACATAGGAACAACAATTGACAGGTGAGGTGGCTTAGTTTAATTAATTAGCTAAATTAATGCTAAGAAGATTTAGGTTTATAGCTAGTTAAGCGTGTTGGTTTGAAACCGACAGGGATTTTGACCGTTTTAGCTCTAGGCTTATGAATTCGAGAGAGTTAATTTATTGGCACATTCAAATTACCATAATAGTGATCTAAGGTATGCTCGATCCCCTAAACGCTCCTTTAATTGTCATCTACACTATCTTTAATTTGCTTTCTAGTTAGAGTTTAATTCCAAGCATTTCTCTGGCATTTAGTTCCTTTCCCTAAATAATTTGAATCGCTGGTAATCCTAATAATTAATCAATTCAAAAAGAAATCTCATTGCGCCTCATTGTGGATTCGATACTATGTAATGCTTACCGTTTTATATTACTTGACTGCGTGCACTTGCATGTACAACAAATAAGTTTTTGGCGTCGTTGGATGGTAGGCGCTGTTTCTTTTGATTTGATTGATATTAGGAAGAAACTAAGAGGAGTTAGTTTTGGTTTTTTGTTTGATTTTTGTATATATTTGTGTTTGCTTGCTTTGCTTCATTTATCGTTGTTCTTGTTATTTATTTTTGTTCAGTTTTGTTTCTGAGGAGGCTGTGTGTTGTATGCGTAGTGATAAGGAGACTAATCTTCTTCCTTTAGATCTTGAGATTGACAGAACGTGCAAGAGAATCAAGAAGGAGAAGAATCCCCGAATCACTATGGAAGAATGTAATAAGGATGAGAATAGGTCGATCCGTGATTATTTCCACCAACGGAACATTCCAAGATTGTGCATGCGCCCATCCAGGCAAATAATTTTGAGCTGAAGATAGAGCTGATACAAATGGCACTAGATAATTCTTTCAAGGGCATTTGTCAAAGGACCCACACTCGCATCTCAGATCTTTCCTAGAGATCTGTAGCATAGTAAAATTAAATGGAGTTTCTTTCTCATTGCAAGACAAAGCAAAGGACTAGCTCGAATTCCTAAAACTGGTTAGCATATCTTCATGGGACAAGTTAGCCCAAGCCTTCCTGACGAAGTTCTTTTTTACCAACAAAGAGGATGAAGCTAAGAATAGAGATTGGGACATTTTGCAAGAACAACTATACGAAATATGGGAGAGATATAAAGAGATGTTAAGGAAGTGCCCTCAGTACGACCATTTGGATTGGTTGCAGGTACAATTATTTTATAATGGTTTATTTACCAATACTAAGACCATTCTCGATACGAGTGCATGAGGGACCTTTCTTGCAAATATGGTACAGAAGGCACATGCTCGGTTGGACGAAATGGCCGCTACGAGTTATCAATGGCCATCTAGTCGTTCCACCTTCACATCGAGATCCACTACTAGCATTTACGAGCTAGATGAGGTAAGTTCGTTAAAAGCTCAAATGGCTTCGATGACTAATGCGTTGAATAAATTGTCTATTGCAAGAACCAATCAGTAGATAGCCTCATTATCAACCTTAAACTCGAAGGGAGTTGAGGAGCAATCAGTGAAGCAGTGCCAGTATGTCTAAAATAGAGGATATGGATATCAAGGACATTAAAACCAAAATCTACCAAATTTCTACCATATAAGTTTGCATAACCACAAAAATTTCTCTTACAGTAACCAGAAAAATATTTTGCAACCACTTGGGTTTGTAGGAACATCAAGTCAAGAGAAGAAATCAAACCTGAGAAGTTGATGGGAACCTTTATCAAGGAGCAAAGACAAATGAATCAACACTTGTAGACGACCATCATGACTCTTGCCACGATAGTGAGTGGCCACGTTACTACGATCAAGAACATGGAGGTCCAGATTGGGCAGATCGCTAGTGTAGTCAATGCCCTTTAGAAGGGTAAGTTCTCCAGTGACACTGAGGTAAACCCATGGGAGCATTGCAAAGCCATCACGCTGAGGAGTGGGACTTAGTTACAAGGAGTGTCGAAGAAGGGTGTTGTTGATGGAGAGATTGAGAGTCCAGGGGTTGTGGTATAAAAAACCACGTCAAGTAAGCTTTCTACCTATCTCTTCCTTTTTTTTGCTGACGTGTGTGTTGGTTCTAGGAATAAGAAAAAAAATGAAGTTGAGGAGAAGAGATTTGAGAAGAAAGATGAGAAGCTGAAAGAAAAGACTTTTTAGAAGCTGTCAAGAGGAAAGGATAGAGAGGCATCTAGATGCAGAACAGTAGACCAGAGAGCACACATTACTTTTCCTAGGAGGAGTGGTGAATGACCTATGTTTGACTACAGGGAGTAGCCTTTTCCTCAATGCTATGATGTTAAATTAGATGCATAGTTTGTTGAATGTTTAGAAATGTTCAAAAAATTACATATTAACATCCCTCTTACATATGCTCTTGCGAAGATTCTAAATTATGAAAGTTTCATGAAAGAAATGCTTTCAAAGAAGAAGAAATTCAAGGTACATGCAATATTCAGTTTGTCTGAAGAGAGCACTACAATCTTGAAGCGTAAGATGACCCAAAAACAAAAGGATCCAAGGTGTATTACTATTCCTTGTAAAATTGGTAATTTGTGTATAGATATGGCATTATGCGATTCCTTTGTTTGTGTTTAGGAAACTTGGACTACAAGAGATTCAGCTGCCAGATATTTCCCTTCAGCTTACTGATTGATTGATTGCAAAACTGAAAGGTATAGTTGAAAACATCCTTGTTAAAGTTAACAAGTTTATTTGTCTTGTGGATTTTGTTGTCTTAGATATAGAGGAGGATGAGGAAATCCCTATCATGGTTAGATGATGGATACTCCTGCGATATTTCTTCTTCTACTTCTTCTTTTGTGTCTTCAGTCTCTAATTATGAAATGGCCTCCCTAGGATGAAGACATCCACGATGCATGCTCACCTCCGTTCTGGATGGTTAGATGATGGATACTCCTGCAGATATTTCTTCTTCTGCTTCTTCTTTTGTGTCTTCAGTCTCTAATTCTGAAATTATTGAGGAAATTTTGTTTGATTATGGTGTTATGATTATTGACTCTGATTCTCTTGAAGGGAGGATGTGAAGTTCTTTATCTTTGAGCCACCTTGAGAAGTGTTTAGGGAACGTCGAGCTAATGACGTTAAACAAGCGCTTCTTGGGAGGCAACCTAAGTGTTATTTAGTTGTCTTTGTTTATTTTTGCATTGCTTAGTAGAATAAAGTGGCTCTTGTCTTGGTTTTGTGTGTTCAGGAGCTTGAGATCTGCTTGTTAGTTTCCTAAGGATGGTGGAAGTAGATTGTGCTCATTGGTTGAGGTCTCTTGCTTTCAAGGAAGTATCATTACCCTTATTCTTTTCATTTGTCTTTTTTTTGCATGTTTACTTTTCTTAGGTGTAAACATTGAGAACAATGTTAGTGTAGGGGAAATGGTGCTATGCTTATGTGAGGGGAGCTTGAGTTTTGTTGAGTTTTATTTGATTTTTGAGCTTAATTTTAAAATTTGATGTATGTTGAGATTGTGTGTTGTAGAGTTGTCTAGGATGTTGCATGCTAAGGTGATTATGTTGAGCAGTTAGCCTAGTGTTGATAAGTTGAACATTTAGAGGAGTGTTATATTTTGTAGAAGTTTGTTGTCACTCTGATAGGCTTAAGGCTTAGTTTGTAGTAAACTTGCTAGATAATTTGTAATGTTAAGCCTAGGGGTAAGAAAAAGCTTGCTATATGCCGTGGAAAAGAAAAAAAAATGAGCTTAGAAAAAAATATAGTGAAGAAAAGAAAGAAAAGATACATATGATGAGCTTAAGTGTTTGGGGTAAAACGAGCTACCTCTATTGTGATCAATCAAGCCATCCATTGAGCGAGTGCTCTGGACAAGGGTCCCTGAGATAGAAGTGTGAAAGCTAGTGCCCCTGATTTAATGTAAAAAGCAATTGTGGGAGTACTACCTCGTAATGGTTCAAGCACCTAGTTTAGTATTACTTTCTTGATAGTGAATGAGCTAAATTGAATTTTTTGAGCCAGTGTAGGGGGGAGATGAATAGAGGAATTCATAAAATTTATGGATTAGGAAATGAGTCGATATTTAGGCTATGCACACATACACGCAAAGAATTTAGAGTTCTACTTAAATTTCTCGAGATCTTGGCATATGCTTATTTCATTGTTTCTTGTTTTCTAATTCCACTTTCAAAACCATTGAATTAAGTTACCCATGTATGCAATTTTTTAGGCATTGATCTTTGTGATTGAGGGTTTTATTTTGTTTTGCTAGGGACTAGCAAAAAGGTAAGTTAGGGGGGGGGGGGGGGGGGGGGTATTTGATAGCATTAAATTAGTGCTATATTTATGTCTATAATTAGCTAGTTTTATTGTGTAATTGTGAGCTTGTATGTGATTTTTTCATGTATTTCAGGAAATCGAGCAATTGGGAGCGAAATTGGAAAATTTGGAGATTTATGTTGAATATGTAGCTTATTTGGAGGCATTTTGGAGACTAAGTATAAAGATTGGCACTGCATGAGTAATTAGGGCCGATAGGATGTCGTCAAGATGCCAGATTCTATCATGCAAAATCGAGGGCTAGCTTTGAGATGCTATCCTATGGCATCTCAACACTAGAAACACATGCAAACTCAGCTTTTCGTCCGTAGCGTTACAACGCATCCCTCATCGTCTTGACGCTGCCACAACACTTGGTATATAATCATTGCTTAGTATATAATCACACTAGAAACACGATGAGTGCGCGCGCGTTTAAATGAAACAGTGCACAACATCAGCATTGCAACACTGCCTTCATCGTCTCGACGCTGCCACAACACTTGGTATATAATCATCGCTTCGAGGATGAATTTGAGGAGACCAATTTTAGGATTTAAGCCCTTTTTATGACTTCTTACCTCCTAAAACCTGTGGACCATGATCGGAGGTGTTTGGGATTGGATTTCGATGCTTGATAGTGCGGGAATCGAGGTGAGAGTCGATATTACAGTGTCAACGGGTCTAGTTTCTATTTCTTGCCTCTGTTTCATGTTTTGTAGTGTTGTAATGTTGGGGTTATTGTGCTGTAAACATAGTATTATGGGCTGATTTGTTTCGTTTAGGGGTTAAGCACATTTAAATACATTATTATGTTTTATTTAATTCAATTGTCTCTTAATTAATCTTTGTGATTTATTTGAATAAATTGTGCTTAATGCCTTTAATTAATTGGCCAGTAATTTGTTGATCCTAGTCTTAAATTGAGCTCAACGAAGGAAAATTAGGATAGAATTAATTCATTCAATGCCCTAATTTTGCCTAAGTGACATGGAACAACAATTGATGGGTGAGATTAATGATGAGCGGGCTTAATTTAACTAATTAGCTAAATTAACACTATGGACACTTAGGTTAGTAGCTAATTCAGCGTGTTCAATGGAGATCGATAGGAGATTTTAACTATTTTAGCTCCAGGCTTATGAATT
The DNA here is from genome assembly GCA_033996785.1 of Trichosanthes truncata. NCBI lineage: Eukaryota > Viridiplantae > Streptophyta > Magnoliopsida > Cucurbitales > Cucurbitaceae > Trichosanthes > Trichosanthes truncata. The sequence goes on along the minus strand of MU867261.1, from coordinate 12,918,637 downwards.
CGAGAGAGTTAATTAATTGACACGTTCAAATTAGCATAATAGTGATCTAAGTTGTGCTCAATCCCCTAAATGCCCCTTTAATTGTCGTTTCCACTATCTTTAATTTGCTTTCTAGTTAGAGTTTAATTCTAAGTATTTGTTTGGTATTTAGTTCCTTTCCCTAAATAATTTCAATAGCTGGTGATCCTAATAATTAATCAATTCAAAAAGAAATCTCATTGCGCCTCCCTGTGGATTCGATACTTAGCAATACTTATCATGTTATATTACTTGATCGCGTGCACTTGCATGTACTATGAAGAACATTGGAGGCGTGCGCACTTTAATGAAATGGTGCGTCACGATGTTCTCCTCTGCGTCTTGACGCTATCGCAACACTTGCTATAAAAGTATCACTTTAAGACCATTTTTGGGGAGACCAACTTTAGGGTTTTTGGCCTTTCATCGATTTCTTAACCCTTTGGGTACTGGAGAGCTCAATTTGGAGTGCTCAGGAGTGGTTTTCAAGGCTCATGATCACAAAATTTGAGGCAAAAGTTAAGGGTTTGGGGTGGATAGTCTATCTACTTGATCCTTTCTAGGGTTGTAATTAGGGGTTTTATGTACTGTTTGATGAGGATGATTAGCTAAATTTAATTGTTTAGGGGTTGAGAGTACTTTTGGACTTGTAATTATGTGTTAATTGATACTAATGCCTATTCATGGCTTTTATGAATTCATTTGAATGAGTTGTGCTTAATGCTTCTAATTAATTGGCCAAAGAGAATTTAGGATAGATATAATTCATTCAATACCTACAATTTTCCTAAGTGACATAGGATTAACAAAGAATAGGTGAGGCTAATGATGAGTGGACTTAGTTTATTTAGTTGACTAATTAGCATCAAGGACACATAGGTTAATGGTTAGTTAAGCATGTTTGAATGAGACCGACAAGATATTTCAACTGTGTTAGCTCTAGGCCTATGAATTAATGAGAGTTAATTAATTGGCATAATTAGTTAAGCATAATTATGGACCAAAATGTTCTTAATCTCCTAAACAACCCTAACCTTGTTGTCTCCATCGTTTTCGTTGCATGTTTTTGAGTTTATTTTCCTTTCAAAGCATATTTTAGTTAACTTTTCCTTAAATAATTCAAGTCATCAGTATTTCTAATAATTATTCATTTTAAAACCAATTTTACACTCTTTGAGGATTCGATACTTGGTACTCAAATACTGTTTTATACTACTTGATCACATGCGCTTGCGTGATGTCGAACATTAGGTTCCTCTTGAAAGGCTACCAATGAATAACTGTCCAATTGACTCATTGGAAATCCTGAAGAAATGGATTGCACTTCACTAACCTCTCCTAGGTTCTAGAGTCTCTTATACAACTGTTCTAATTGCTCATTATTATTTCTAGACTCCTCAATACAATCATGCATTAAGCTATCTAAGGGGAAATTTTCTTCTAAGGGGTTATAATTAGAAAAGGAAAAACTGGATGGTGGTGTTGGTTCTTCAGGCTTAGATTCCTTAAAGGACCACCCAAAATTATTAAAAGTCATCTAAATTAATCAAAGCAACAATAAATAGGCTCAAATCAAATGACAACACCACAAATTAACACAAACAAAGCAAAACACTAGGACTCAAGCAAAAATAAAAGCAAGGAAAAATAAATCAAAGCAACTAAAAACCTCTAAATTAAAGTAAACAATTTCTTCACAATATTAATTGAATTAAAATACACCAATCCTGATCGAGGTGTACACGCAAGCGCACATGATAGAAGTAATAATAAAACGACATAAGAGTATTGAGTATCTTATCCATTGGGATTGGTTTTTAAGTCAATTAAGTACCGCAAATAATCTCACCTTACTTTATTTAGAGAACAAAAGCAGCAGGAAAAAATAAACACTAATCCTATAAAGAAAAATAAATGGGAGACACAAATCGATTGGTAATTTTATGGGTGTTGATTGCATTCTTGGACCTTAATTTACTTAATTAAGCTAGCAATTTAGGCAGAACCAAGTGTTCGATTCATAAGTCTAGAAGCCTAAGGTTATGGAATCTCCTGTCGATCTCCTCCAAATCTTGAGTGTAATTAATTAAATCACGTGTCCGTCTCATTAATTAATTCCCACTTGACAATAAAGAACCTTCGTCATTGACCTCTATAGATTAACTATTACTCCTGCTATCACTATGCTAAATAATCTATAGTCATGCATCCAGTTCTAGTCTAAGCTTATCTCTATCGAGCCTCCACTTAGAAACTAATCAATTAGACGGTGCTCAATCAATTAATCTTCAGCACTAACTACAATTAACTAACCAGTTATCCTGCTGTCACTTGGGTAATTAACCAATTGTGCATTAAGCTAACTAGGAACCTCCTTTCGGTCTCCTCCTAGTCCTACCTCAATTAATTAATGAACACAATCTAAGGTCATTAAGCCTAAGATGCATAAATGAACATAAACACTTAATCAAACCACAACCACAAACTAAATTAAGCAAAATTAAGTGCAATGGTCTAATAATTACAACAACCCATAGAAATTAGGAATTAACTAAACACGTTCAACAATTACAACCCAAAAAAATCCTAATTACAACCTAATCTAGATACTGAAAAATAAAGGAAAAAGAAGGAATGCTTAGGTGCAATGTCGATCTTGCATTCCCGTGGCGATCCACCACGAACTCGAGCTCTAAAATCTTGAACTCAGCTCCAAAATCTTCCCAAAATCCACCAAAAACGCTTTGGAATCGAGATTAGGGTATTTTTGATCGAATTGGCTTCCATTTGGACGAAGAAGAAGCGATGCACTTATACTGTCTATCGAGACAACGTTGTAACGCTAGGGACAACGTTGCAAAGCTGTCCAAAAACACTATCGTTTCTTGTTGCGCGCAGGGGTAGCGTTGCAACGCTACGGATATAACACTTCCTCTCTGCTTGATTCTAGCATTGTAACGCCACAGGGTAGCGTTGCAACGCTAACTCTCGGGTCCAAATGCAAAACTATGGCGTTGCAATGCCATTTCTAGGGTTGTAACGCCATTCTCTCGGCCCAACAACTTATTTCTTCATCTATTATCTTCTTCGCTCTCCAAAATGGCAGGATTTAGCTCCAAAATGACTAAAATACCCTTGAACACTCTATTTTGCTCCTTAAGCTTGGTTTCTGCAAATTAAACACAAGTAGGCATCAAAGCACAGAAAATCATAACAACACTAGCTAAAATGGTAGGAAATAAAATAATATAATTGCATGCTATCAAATCCCTAACAACTATGTCAAAAACTTAATGCGTACAATTTACGTTTCTGCAAGCGCACGAGTCAAGTAATATAAAACAGTACTCCTACCGAGTATCGAATGCACATGGATTGTTTTAATACAATTAAATACCGCAATTACTCTCACTTATCTTTATTTAGAGACAAATAAAAAACAAGCAAGGAAAACTAAACAACTAACCTAGAAAGTAAAGATAACGGAGACACAATCACAAGGGATAATTCTATGGGTGTTGATTTCATTAATTGAACCTTAATTACTTAATCAATTAGACAATAATGGACAATTGGTCATTCAATTCATAAGCTAGAAGCCTAAATTCATGAAATCTCCTATCGGTCTCCTCCAATTCTCACGCAATAATTAACTAGCCTATGTGTTTGTAGCCCTAATTAATTAAAACGAGGCATTAAAATACTTCATTTTAACCCTGTTGTCAGTCTGGTAAATAAAAACTAGTCATGCATTTGGGCTCTCATCTAACTTCTCTCAGTCGAGTTTCAATTAGAAAGCTAATCATCTAATCAGTAATATATTAATTAACCTTCAATACCCTCTCCAATTAATTAACTATTTATCTCACTGTCACTCGAGTAATTAATTAATTGTGCATTAACTATTTATCTCATTGTCACTCGAGTAATTAATTAATTGTGCATTAAGCTAAACTAAGTATCCTCTCAAGCTCAACTTAAACTTACCTCAGTTAGTCAAGGAACACATGATTAAAAGCATTAAACATTTAATGCACGAATGACTATAAATAAACCATAATGTAAAATTAATTAAGTAAAGGTTCAATTAACTACATCAAGCCCATAGAATTTAGAGTCTAGCTACTCATAATCACAAAAATAAACTCTAAACTCTAATTTACAGCCACAAAATAGAAACTAAAAGTAAAGGAAAATGAATAAATTAGCAAACGATGGTCGATCCTACATTCCGTTGTGATCTCCTCGTCCCTCGAGCTTCGAATCTTAAAAAACGCTATACAAATGCTCTTAATTGCCCCCCAAACCCTCAATTTTACCTTGAAATTGAGATTAAGGCTAAAACCCTCGTATTGGCCTCCTCTATTACAAAGAGAAAACGATGAATTTATACCTTGAATAGACGCAGTGTCGAGACGCTGCGTCGAAACACTACCATTTTCTTTATGTGCGTAGGTGTAGCGGACGGAAAATATTGGGCGCACCTTTTTTAGGTTCGAGACGTTGTGCTCTCAGGTTTGGCACTCCAAATATGGCGTCTAAACGCCATTTTCAGGGTTTAGCACTTTCCTTTGAGTTCTTTTGCCAAAACTCCACTTCTTCTCATCTTGGATCTTCAAAATGGCTCCAGTGAGGCCTAAAATCACCAAAATACCCTCGAACACTCGATTTTGCTTCTCAAGCTTGGTTTCTACAAATTCAAGAGAAATAGGCATAAAAGCTCACATTTTCGAACCAAATCCAACATAAATCATAGGTTATAAGATAGCATAATTGCATGCTATCAATCATATGAGTGAAAAAGGTATGAAGATTCTTTACTCTGTACGGAAGTTACAGGGACTAAAGGCAGTTGAACACAAGTTGTGTGAGGATTGTGAATTTGGGAAGCAAAAGCGTGTCAATTTCTCAAAGACATGAGCAGAGCTAAAACTTACAAAGTTGGAGTTAGTTCACATTGATGTGTGGAGGCCTTCGGAAGTATCTTCTCTTGGTGGTTCCAGCTACTATGTGACCTTCATATAGATGACTCAAGCAAGAATGTATGGACTTATTTTCTCAAAAATAAATTTGATGTATTTTTTATTTTCAAAACTTGGAAGGCTATGGTTGAGAATGAAACAAGTTTGAAAATTAAAAGCTTGAGGTCAAACAACGATGGTGAATATGTTGATAGGAAATTTAAAATATATTGTGTAAACAAAAGGATTGTGATGGAAAATGCTATTTAGGGACACTGCAACATAATGGTGTGATTTAGAGAATGAGCAAGAAGCTGAATGAGCATGCTAGGATTATGAGATTACATGCAGGATTGCCTAAGATGTTCTTGGCAGAGGCAATAAACATGGCGACCTATTTGATCAATAAGAAACCCAACCACATCACTAGACTTTAAGTTGCCTGCAGAAGCCTACATCGGTAAATAGGTAAAGCTTTCTCATCTAAAGGTTTTTGGTTGTGTGTCTTACCTTCACAATGATGCTGAAAATAGGAGTAAACTAAATGTCAAATCCAATAAGTGTTATTTTCTTAGGTATGATGGATTGAGATTGGCTACAAGTTTTGGGATGACCAAAACAGGAAGATACTAAGAAGCAAGAATGTGATCTTCAATGAGAAAATTTTAAACAAAAAAAGAAGTATAGTTGAATCAGAGTTAGATGAAAATAAAGAAGAGAATACTTAGTATATAAGTCTTCCTAAGGTTGAGACTAGAACAACGAGAATTGAATATCAGAATGCAATTACTCTTGAGGAAACAATTGTAGAATATATTTGAGGAACCAGTTGTAGAACCTAATGAGCAAACTGTAGAACCTGATGAAGTTCAAAGAATGCCACCTACAGCAGTGAGGAGGTACAACAGGACTATCATACCACCACAAAGGTATCTCCTACTTTAAATTACATATTATTGACCGATAGAGGTGAACTTGAATGTTATGATGAAGCGGTTCAACTAAAAGATTTTGTCAAGTGGGAGTTGGCCATGAAGGATGAGATGGATTCTATTATGACAAATCAGACATGACAACTAGCTAAGTTACTAAAAGGTAAGAAAGCTTTGTAGAACAAATATGTTTATAGAATCAAGCAAGAGCCCAATGGTCGCAAGAGGTACAAAGCAAGACTTGTAGTCACAGGCTTTAAAGAAAATGAAGGTATTAAATTTAATGAGATATTTTCTCCTATAGTCAAACTAACTACTCTTAGAACTGTATTATCGATAGTGGCAAAAGTAGATTTGTTCCTGGAATAGATGGATGTAAAGAAAACTTTTCTTCTTGGTGATTTGGATGAGGAAATTTACATGGTACAGTGATAGCACTAATTTAGTGCTATATTTATGCTTGTTTAATTGCTAGTTTTCCATATTGTGAGCTTTTATGTGGATATTTTCTATATTTTAAAAAATCGGGCAATTCAGACTAAAGATGATGAATTTGGGGCATTGGGTGATTTGTGGAGCTTAAAATGACCCAAATTGGAGCTAAGTTTGGAGAATAGGAGCTTCACAAGTGTTTAATTGGACTGTTCTTATTGCCTCTAATTAATTGGCCATTAATTAGTTGATCCTAGTCTTAAATTGAGCTCGATAGAGGAAATTTAGGACCAAACTAATCAAATTAACACCTTAAAATTTCCTACGTGGCATAGAAACAACAATTGACGAGTGAGGCTTCATATGAGCAGGCTTAATCCTAATTAATTAATCAATTAATGCTAAGGACACTTAGGTAAGCGATTAATTAAGCGTGTTCAAATGAGACCAATGGGAGATTTTGACCGGTTTAGCTCTAGGTTTATGGAATTAGCAAGATTAATTAAATATTGTATCCAATTTCTATAATTGTAACCTAACTAGTGCTCGATGCCCTAAACTCTGCCTTAATTTGGTATCTCCAACCTTTACTTGGTTTCTAGATTACATTTAATTTCTAAGCATTCTTTTTATATAGTTCTTGCCTTAAATAATTCCAATTTTGAGTTTCTTAATAATTAATCAACTAAAGAAAATGCTTCCATTTCGCTTCCCAGTGGATATGATACTAGGTAGGAATACCATTTTATTATTACTTCGATCAGTGCGCTTGCGTGTGCACCCAATCATATAGCCACAAGGTTTCACAATAAAGGGACAAGAGAAAATGGTTACCAAACTTTAGAGAAGCCTATATGGTCTCAAACAGGCTCCCAGACAGTGGTATAAGAAGTTTGGCAGTTTTATGTGCAATAGTGGATTTCAGAGGTGTCAGGAAAATCACTCCACATAAGATCTCAATGTAACTCATACATTATTTTACTATTATATATTGATGAAATGTTGATAGCAAGTTCAAACAAACAATAAATTTTTAGATAAAGGTTGAATTATCTAAAGAATTTGATATGAAATATTTGGGAGCTGCCAAACAAATCTTGGGAATGAGGATTGAGAGGAAAGATGGTACATTGACACTGTTGCAGGAAAAGTATTTGATAAAGGTATTGAACATATTTCAAATGGAAGATGCAAAACCTGTGAGTATTCTTTTAGCTTATCATTTTAGATTATCTAAGGAACACTCACCCACTGCTGAGTAGGGAAGAGATTATTGCCAAAGTGTCATATGCTTCAGTTATAGGTAGCCTGATGTATGTCATGGTTTGCACAATACCAGACATTGTATATGCAGTAGGAGTTGTTAATAGGTATGAATAATTCAGGAAAGTAGCACTGGGAGGTTGTGAAGTGTATTTTCAGATATCTGAGAGGGACAGCCAATTATGCTATCATTTTAAGAAGTCAGATTTTAAATTGTAGGGTTATGTGAATGCAGATATGGCAGGTGATACAGATAACAGAAAAAGTACTATCAAATATGTTTTTACTTTGGGTAATATTGCAATTAGTTGGGTTTCTAGATCGTAGAAGATAGTAGCTATAACAGCCCGAATTTTCCAATACGGTCATTTTAACAATAATGTGGAAGCGTAACAATCAAAACTAAAATAGACTTAAATAAATTCAGCTGAAGTAATTTCTTACAAAGGATTTCTAAAAGAAACTATTGAATCCATAACAACAACTTTCTAATTCTTGTGCCAGAGTGCTAAACTTCACTTCTTTCGAGACTATCACTTAATCCTTCAACTGAAAACCTTTTGGAAAAACAAAAATGAGTACAGAAATACTCAATAAGCAATTTCAACATCAAGTTCAGAAATTCATTTTTCTTCAAAACAAAAGATAGAAATTCAGTTTAACAAATCATTTCAATAGTTGAATCAAAAGTCAAATATTCATTCGGTCATTTTCTTTTAAAACAATCATAATCGAAATACAAATATCCTTGCAAAACTTTTAATACAACTATTAAAACGTTCGGTAAAAACTTTCGAAAAATAAAAATCTTTTAATTGAACAAAACTTTCATTTAACCAAACTTTCAATTCAAACAGTACTTTCAATCAATCATTACTTTCAAATATCATAGTGTGAATATGCATTATTTGGGTAGCCTTCAGAACATATATGATGGTTACCCGTCGGTAACACCAATAAATCAATTAGAACATTCAATCAGAGTTGTCGATAAAAATCGACCAGAACATTCAATTCAATTACTTAAGTGTGAGGCCATGTGAGTGAAACACACACATGAATCTTCATTCCGAAGGAATGCCAAACCATAAATTGTGTCTTCCCACAAATAAGTTTCAATCAGTCAGAGATGTCGATAAAATTGACCAGAACAATCAATATAATTACTTAAGTGTGAGGCCACGTGAGTGAATAACACACACATGAATCTTCATTCCAAAGGAATGCCAAACCACAAAATGTGTCTTCTCACAAATAAGCCAGAACAATTCCATCAATTCTAATTCCATCCATTCCAATTTAGGCTACTACCACAAATAAGCAAAGTATTCCCAAAACATAAAATTGGCATATCCGGATAGCCCTTATCAAATCGATCAAAAATTCTTTTGTAAACATTTGAAACAAAACATGTAGCTTCAAATAACAATTTCAATAAAGATTCATCAAATCAACCATTCAAACTCAAAACCAAAACAAACTTACTTCCAATTCAAAATCAATCAAAACTCATTTATTTCAAATTATCCAAAACGGCAAACATACTTTTAAATAGCAAAACACTTTAAAGCATACAAAACAATTTTGATCAATTTCAAATCATACAAAACATACTTTCAAACATTTGTCAAATAAACAATATTCAAAACATAATTGTACCAAAATTTCTATTTTGGAAGGGATGTGGAAACTACTTACCTCGATCGATAATCCTACAATTCTCAATCTCAATCTCAATTCCAAATCTAGTCCCCTTTCTTGAACAATCATCAACTTTTCCTAGAAGTCCAAACATATCCAATACTGCATTGATCAAAAACCAAAATTCTATCTTAAAGGTCCAAAAGCTTATCTAAAATTTAAACAATCTTATCTATCCAATTTTTCTCTTTCAAAACAATTTTCTGAATAAAAAGTTAGGGACAATAGGGTTCTTGGACCAAAAAAACAGCACTGAAAAAAATTGGGTAAAAAACACTTTAAAACCCAATTAAAAACGTATTAAAATCTGTAAAATCAATGCTTTTCCATACGAAATAAAATACCAAACAAATTTTCAATCCTACAACTTTTAAAACCTTCAAAACTATCATAAATTATAGACAAATAACCCAGAAAATTTTATGTTTCATAAAACAAAATTCTTCAAGATTTTAACATTAAAATAATCAAGATTTGCCACTTTTTAACGCCAAAATCAGATCTGAAAATTTTGGATAAAACTGCGGTAAAAACCTTTAAAACATACTCTTCTCATGTAGAAATCAAAGGTATAAATTACACTTCAAAAACAAACACTTGGTAAACTTTTGGTGCAAAAAGAATCCAAAATACACTTAAAACATTACCAATTTTAAAGAAATTCAAAGCTGGAAAATTCTGAAAAATCTTCCATTATCAAAACCTTTAATTTAATCTAAAAGACCTAATTAGAAAAAAAAGAATTTGATAAAAATTGAGCAAACAAAAAAAACTAAAAACTTTTTAGGACAAAAGATTTTAAGAATCTTTTCATTCTAAACAATCAAGAATGAAAACAAAACCTAAAATTTTCCAAGAAAGATTCAATCAAGAAAGAAAACAAACTTGAAAATGGAAAGGAAGAAAACTTACTGTTTTTTCTTTAGAGAGGAAACTACAGAACGTCTTCTTTTTTCTCTCTTTTTTGCCGTCAAAAGGTTTGTCAAAAAGGTTAGGGCTTAAGAGACCCTTTTTAAAAGAACTCTAATCAAAACCCTTAAAAGATTATCTTTTTTTTTTTAAAGGAAAATAAAGATTTATCTCCTAATTTTTTTTTAAAAAAAAAAAGATAAAATCCTAATTTAAAAAGGTTTTAAAAAAAAACCTATAAAATAAATAAAATAAAAAATTCTTTATTTTTCTTCAGTTGTTACAAACACCCCACCTAATAGGAATTTCGTCCTTGAAATTTTCGTACCTTTCGAAGAGAGTAACTCATAGTATCTTTCCCTCATGTCATTTTCAATTTCCCAAGTAGCTTATTCAAAAAATTGGTTCCTCCATAAAACTCTTACAAGAGGGATAGTTTTTTTACGTAAAACTCGATCCTTTGTGGTCTAAAATTTGAACTGGAATCTCCTCATAAGTCAAATCTTCCTTCACTTGTAATGGTTCATAGCTTAACACGTAGGATGCGTCTGCCATATACTTTATCGAAGCATGGAAACATGGAAAGTATTATGGATTCGATCTACGGCAGGCGGCAAGGCCTATGCAACTACACCTACCTTTTCCAAATCTCAAAAGGTCCAATAAACCTTGGGTTAAGCCTCCCTTTCTTCCAAAACCTCAAGATTCCTTTCAATGGCGAAACTTTCAAAAAAACCATATCTCCAAATTCAACACTTAGTTCCTTTCTCCTGATATCAACATAGCTTCTTTTTTTTGTCGACTTTGAGCTGTCTCCATTCTCTGTTTGATTAAATTAATGGCCTCATTAGCCTTTTGCACTAACTTTGGTCCCAAAATTAAACTTTCTCCTACTTCAGTCCAATTGATTAGTGACCTACATTTACGCTCATAGAGAGCCTCAAAAGGTGCCATTCCAATAGTTGCTTGGTAGCTATTGTTATAAGAGAACTCAATTAGATGTAGATGTTTCTCCCAATTCTACTTAGGTATATCCAATGGTATGTTGCAGTTACTAAGGCAAGTAAGGAGACGATAAGGCTTTAGTCTTTTTTAGAAGAACTTGGCTTGAAATTTGAAAATGGGACTTTGCATTGTGACACTCAAAGTACTATTCATTTAGCAAAGAATTCAGTGTTTCATTCGAGAACGAAACACATACAAGTGAGGTATCGTTTTATCATATTAGCTTTGGAAGATGGAGTGCTGGTGTTTGAAAAGACTCCAGGAAGTTAGAATCTAGCTTATATGTTTACCAAGGTCGTTTCTTTTAACAAACTAAAGTTGTGTGCAACTTCAATTGGACTTCTCCATGAGTGGAAAGAAGTCACTATCATTGCAGGGGAGGCGTGTTGCCTATTTTATCTCCAAGTGAGAGATTGTTAAGAAATTAAAGTATATGGAGCCCAAACAAGGCCCATTCTTTTGTGTTGGCCACCATATGTCACTTAACCAAATTTTTAAGTTGCAGTTCTATATATGTTTTGCAGCAAGTTCTATATATGTTTTGCAGCAATGGGTGGATTAAAGAAAAATTAAAAACAGTCGTGAGTGAGTTACAAAGAAGAAAAAGTTGTGGGTTGTATGTAGTTTTCGAATAGAAGACCAAATCATGGGGCTTTTTCTTCGAGTTATTGTTGCATAACGTTTTCTCTATTGAAGAGTTTTGTGAGCCATTGTAGAGTGATTCATGAGCCTTTCCTTGAGAGAAAAATGAGAGAAATCATTCTTGAGCATTGTAAACTCTTGTAACTTGCTCCCTGAACTTTTTAGTGAAACCTGCATCGGTAGCAGAGAACTGGATGTAGCCAACATTGGGTGATCTAGTATAAATCTGATGTCAATTTCTCTTCCCTTAAACTTATTTATTATGTTTAGGTTGGTTTATCTATTTTTTTAAGCTCTTGTCGTTTCAGATTGTTTATTTGGAACCAGAATCCGATCTGGAATTGAGATAAATATATATTGCCTGAAACTAATTGAGAATTTAGATATTATATTTTATCGCCCCCCAACAACTTAAGTTTGAGGAAGGATGTTAAACATGAAGGTGAAGATGGTGAAGATGCCAATATTGTTGAAGTAAGGAACTGCTAGGTTGGATCAAATAACTGAATTAAAGAAGAAGAATCAAGATCTTATGGAGCAAAATGTGCAGCAATCTATCATTGAAATTTGGTTATTAACACCAATCCACTCATGGAGAGAAATATGCATGTGACGAAATTAGAAGTACAATGATATTGTATTTTATGATCAAGTTTAATACAAGAAACAAAAAGATATAGAAAATTAATAGAGCTTACGAAGGATGAGATGAGCCCCATGTTGTGGTTGAATAGTGATGTTTGAGATAGGAGCATGAGTATAAGATGGAGAAAGTTGGAAAGAGAAACGGTTCAAAATCATGGATAATGCTATTTTTGCTTCAATGATTGCAAAGTTTTGACCGAGACAGATTCGAGGACCCCATCCAAAAGGGATGAAGCATACTTGATTGTTTGTTGCTTTGGAAATTCCGTCTGAGAACCGTTCTGGTTTGAACTCACTCGCATCTTCACCCCATATTTTTGAATCTTGGTGGATGCATACAATTGGTATCCCTATTGATACTCCAACTGGTAATCTCAGATTCCCTAGCTTTGTTTCCTTGTGAATCTCTCGTGCTAGCATACCAACTGGAGGGTATAGCCTGAGAACCTCATTTAATATCATACTCACCTGTAATTAATTACCAACATCAATATGTATAACAATTAATGCCTACTTAATTCAGTTGAAGAAACAAAATTCTGAGTAAAATCATCATTAATTACTTACTACTTTAAGACGACTTAGGCCATCAAAATCCAATTTCTTATTATCACCAAAAACCTCAAGGACCTCTGCTCTTGCTCGATCTTGCCACTCGCTATATCAACCAAGTAGAACCATTGTCCAAGCAAGCAATGCTGCTGTGGTTTCTTGGCCAGCAAAATAGAAAAGCCTGCATTCACTAATTACTTCTTCCATACTCATTCCAACATCTTTCTTGTTTTTGTGCTCTTGAATTTGACTTGAATTTGATTCTAAAAGGATGCCTAATAGATCATCATTGGAAGCTTCACCCGTCTTCATAGCATTTTGTCTTTTCTTTACAATACCCCAAATCATATCTCGTATTTTGCAATCAATCTCTTCCATCCTCTTGTTTAACTTAGTTGGTATGAACCTAAAAAATTTACAATTAATTCAATGAAAATAGTTGCTTACTTTATGTTTTACACAATATAATCTTTCAATCAAGAGATTGCACTAACAGATTGTCTTTCAAAGAATTAGTTTCTTTGTAAGCTCTTACCTCCACCCTGGAATGAAATAAACTCCCTTCATTACATATGTCATCAATAGCAGAGCCCACTCTTTCAAGAGCTGGAAGATCTTTTTTCCTTCCTCATAACTACTTCCAAATGTCGTTCGAGAAATCACATCTGCAGCCAAATTTTGCAAATCTGGCCACACATCTAACTCACAAGACCCTTCTTCAGGGATCGCCTTTTCCCATTTGTTAATCATCTCGCTACAACTCTTGGAGAATGCTGGAAACATATCCTGTGTAAAGATTTCAAAAACTTTTTTTTAAAGATATCTTTACAAGACATCATATTCATTATTCTTTTGTACCCAGTTTTTGTATTGGTTGTATTTGCTATTTTTGTACTCAATTTTTGTCTCTCTATTTTTAACTTTTCTTCATTTTAGTCTATGTACTTTCAAAACGTCTATTTTAGTTTCTGTACTTTTAAAAAAACAACTGTATTGGTTTATTCATTTTTTAACAAATTTCAACACAAACACTACATTATTTAATAAAATTTTAAAATGTAACCATAAATTTGTATTAAATACTTTCTATTGTGTATTAAATTTTTGTTAGATTTTGCAAAAAAGGACCAAAATAGTCACTTTTTAAAACTACTAAAACCAAAGCTGACTTTTTGAAAGTACAAAAACTAAAATGAACAAAAGTTTAAAATACATGGACCAAATTGATGTTTTAAAAGTATAGGAACCAATATAAACCGATGCTCAAAGTACAATAACCAAAATAGTATTTAACCCTACATTTTAGTTGACTTTGTATTAGATTACATGGGGTTCCATCTCAAAATCAATTGGCTATGGGAGGAGTAGCTCATGTATCTTATAAATTGTGAAGTCTCTTTTTATTTTTCAGATGTGGGATCCTCAACATGCCCCCTCAAGATGGTGCCTCTTTGGATTCACCATTCTTGAATCGGATCCCAATTTTTTTGAACCGATTACCCGTTTGGGCATTATGAGCTCTGATACCATATTAGATAAACATGAGGTTCCATCTCAAAATCAATTGGCAATGAGAAGATTAAGCTCATGTATCTATATTATGGTATCAGAGCCAATAAAGCCCAAACGAATATTCGGTCCAAAAAAATTGAGATCCGATTGCACCATCTTGGGAGTGCATGTTGAGGATCCAACATGTGAAAGATAAAAAGAGACCTCAAACTCAAAAATATATATATATATATATATATATATATATATATATATATATATATATATATATATATATTTAAAGAAAGAAGTATACCTTCAACTTCTCCATATGAAATGCAGGGTTGATGATCTTTCTGTGCTTAGCCCATTTAGGTCCCTCAAGAGAGACGATTCCACTTCCTATTCTCCTTCTAAAGGGAAAAGAATATGTCTTACGAATATCGTTGATGAGAGAGAATACAATCTTCACTTGTTCAGGCTCTGTTATATAAACTCTTGGAGTTGTGCCAACCCATGTGAAAGAATCCTTACCTATAAATACAGTTTTGATTAAAATAAAACCTAATGAAGAATAACCTATAGAAAATTTTAAAGATTGAAAATATAGCTATCCAACTAATAAATGAAGTAGTAACCCATCTCAACCCTCGTATTTTCGAATTTCTACCTCCGTATTTGAAGTGTGATACTAAAATAATAAATATATGGAGTTGTATAAATATTTATTTCTTAAAAAAATAAATTTTAAAGTTACCTGTCATTTAATAGTTTGTAAAAACCATATAACATAGTTTTGGATCGAAACGAAATGAAGTATCTTTTAATCTTATAGATAATACTTGATTGCATACTGATATGCAGAAATCTATCTGTCCCAACATTCAATTGTTGACAATAAAGATAGAGAAAATATTTTCCACATTTCTCTCTCTAACTATGTTTTTTTTCTCTTTATTTTCAATACTTAAATGGTGGAAAGCAAAGAGATTCTTGCATGTCGGTATGCAGCCAAATATTATTTGAATGTTATTGGCGATCTCCAAACCCCGTTGATCACACAGCTACAAAACACCCCTCTTACACAATGCAAATGGGCTTTAATTATCCAATGGAATTCAGAACCTGCTAATATGATTAAATATTACTTGAAACTAAATGTTTGTGTAACCCAAACATTAATCATTTAAAGTATTACTTAGTAGTTTATTTATTGAAAACGTTATTATAATAAATTATTTGGTTAAAACATTTTTTAAATAAAATTTATTCATTTATTTAAGTATAAACGGTAAGATTTATAAATTATTTATTTTCATGAATATTTTAAAATATTAAATTACAAGTTGTTTTATTCTTATAGCTTAGATTTAGTTTTGATTTGTTCTTTATAATTTTAAGAGTTTCAATACAATTCTTATAGTTTAAATTTTAAGGGGACTCATGTAGCTTTAAAAGATTTAATTTGGGCTTAAATCCAATCTAGTCCCTTTGACTTCAAAAATTAATAATTAAGTCTCTATGATTGTAACACCCGTCATTTATTATTATTATTATTATTATTATTATTATTTTACTTAGTACTAATTAGAATTAATGGTGGTATGGTTTTGTGGTATGATGATTTTGGAGTTGGTTGTACGTGGATTGGATTTGGTTAAGGGCAAATTGGGAGTAGGTAGTGATGATTGAAGTTTGAAAAGAGGGTTTGAAAGAAATAAAAAGAAAAAAAAATTATGATGATGACATTTATGGAAAAGTCAAATCTCCTTGATTCTCTCCCCCTTACTCACAATTTCCCCCTCTTTTTGGACTAATTTCTCCTTATTTTATTATTATTTTAATTCCCAAAATCAAACCCCCATCTCATCTCTCTCTCTCCCTCTCTCTCCCCCTCCCTCATCTCCCTCACCAAATCGCAGCAGGCCGCCCCCCTCCGTTCTTTTTTTCTTTCTTCACCATCTCTGACCAACGAACCGCCGTCGCTCGCCCTGTCGCCGGAAGCCGCCGCGCCCTTACTCCTCGCCTGGTGCATAAACGGTAAGGAGACCGTTTTTGGTCCGTGTTCGGCCCCTTTCACAGCAGCATTTTTGTGGGTTTTCATCACGATATAGCCTCGTTCTCTTTGGGTAAAATTTCACTGCTGTTTAAGATGAAATTATTGACTTTATGGGACTGATTTATTGATTAGAGGCCATTTTAAATTAACCCAAATTGGTTGGATTCAAGTCTAGGAATTTCATCGCGATTGGAGGCTATTTGGGGCATTCTTGAGCTACTGTACAGCACCAACAGGGTAAGATTAAATTGGATTTTTGGAACTGTGAGTTTTGAGTGGCTGTTTTTGCAAGTTAAATTGACCTTAATTGTTGGAATTAAATTGAAGGTTAATAGGAGGAAAAGTTTGGAATTGGAGGAATTGTCGTCACATATTTCAAGGAGCTGTGTTATTGACCAGAAATTGGGAAAGGTGAGATTTTCACCACCTTTTAAATAAAACCCCAAAAGTCAAGTATGGAGTCCTTGGTTAAGTTTATTTAAAATTTAATTTGTTTGATTTTTTTGGGCTGTTGCGTTATTGCCAGGTGCCTATATTTTTTTCAGCAAGTGATTTTTGGGCTTGAACTGTTATAGTTTGTTTCTGCTTTAAGGTAAGTAGTTTTTGGGATAAGCCTCTATTGAGTTATCAATTTAATTTTGGACCATGCTGGAAAAGATTATAAATCTTTGTGGAGTGCTTGAATTCTGATTGTGGAGCATGTAATTTTGGGTGGTTAGTTTTGAAATTCTTCTTGAGTTTGGAATTTCCTGAGCATGTGGTATATGGGTTTAGGGGCTTAAAGTTGTGAACTAAATGTTTTGGAGCATGTGTAAATCCTTGACTGACTTTATGTTTGAAACTCCTGTGTTGTGCTTGTATTTTGGTTAACTCTGGTTTGTGTGGTTGGAAAGTAAACCTGAGGCTCTAGTTACCCTGACCTTCGTGTTGATGTGGCTAAGACGTGGTAAAGCCTTGAGAACCTTGGTAGGGTTAGGGAATGACTTAGGACCTTTAGGCTAGTGACACCTACCACCCCACCTAGAGCATGCTTGCCTTGATGTTTATGTGATATGATAGAGGATGGGTTGCGTACCCTATCTTGTGATGGCATGGAGAGTACATCCTTCATTGCAGGGCTAGCCAGTGTGGCTTGGGGGTTGCAAACCTTCTTGCTGTATGCTAGTTGTGGGGATGAAGCCCACTGTTCGATAGGAGCTAGCTAGTGTGGCTTGGGGGTTGCAGACCCTCTTGTTATATGCTAGCTGTGGGGATGAAGCCCACGGATCGGAAGCATGGCTCTAGGGATTTAGTGGGAGACTATACCGTAGGTGGAGGAGATTAGGCGATCACTTAGTTGAGGGAGTGTGGAACTGGAGTAAGATCAGGAGTTGAGCGTTTAGGAGGTGGATAGTGAACCTTGGATTTAAGTGGACTACTTACTGAGTATTTTTATACTCATTCGATGCTACTTTGTTTTCCTTTCAGGTGGCCAGTAGACTCTGAAGACGCGTGGCACGAGGCATTGGCTTGGCTAGACTATGGAGAACCGTCTCCCTGTTCCCTAGGATCGTAGAGCTGCTCTAGTTGCTTGGACTCTTCGTTTTGTTTGGTTTTATTTATTTACTTATTTATTTAATTATTTATCTTATTTTTGCATCTATTTTATTTCGGTTGTGAAACTCTGGTCTTGAAATAAAAGTATTCGAAAATGTTCTTCTTGAGCTTTTATTTATTGAAACGGGATCCCAGGTTGAAATTTGTTTCTGGTCATATTAGCATGAAGTTTTATTTATTTATTTATTTTTTTGTTTGGTTTCAAACCTCCCCTTACATGACTATGCAAGCTTCAAGTAGCGATCTAAGGTGGGTCGTTACAATGATTTTAAAAATTTTAATAATCTAATCCCTATATTTAGGCTTAATTTCATTTGAGTACATAGAATTTCAAAAGTTTCAATTAGTCCTTAGGTTTTAAAATTGCTTTTAATTTGGTCCTTATAATTTTAAAAGTTTCAATCTCCTAAACAATTAAGTTAAACCTAAAAAATAACTCACAATAAATTATTTACTCAAGTGAAAAAAGTATACATTTTCTATTAATTTTCTACTCTAGCGCCGAACCTCATGCCATAACATTATCATAGTCAACTTGACATACACAATAAAAAAAAAACAAAAAAAACAAAACAAAAATAAAACAAAAACAAAAAAACAAAAAACAAAAAAAAAATCTAATCCATCTTCTGTTGTTTTTTACCCGACTCAAGCATTTCTATACATAAATTAACATAGTAAAACGCCTACTCAAACATAGTTCGCTGGTTACGTTAAGACATACACAATCAAGTAAGGAGTTAGAATTTCAAATTTTCAACTCGTTGAACTAAAAAATTCTGTAAACGCTAACTCATAACCATGTAAAAAGAAAAAACGTTTGGATCACGCATTCAATTTGGAAAGAAGTTGCAAGGACAAGGACAATCGAAGTTAGAGAGTTACCGTATTTGTGGATAGTAAGATGAGAGGAAGGGGTGGCGCGTGGAGCAATATCATGGGAGAAGCTCATGGGCAGCGCTCTTGCTTGGCGGACGGCGGTCGCAATGTCCTTGGAATCCCCAAAGAGAAGGCGGTAAGAGCTTCCGGCGAGGCCTTGCTGTCTCAAACACTTTTCTAGCCTCTTTGGCCTCACCCAAATCCAATTCACAACCATCCATCCCCATAATCCCAACAAGCACAAACCCACCGCCCAAATCCAATTCCACATCATCTCTCTAATTTCCACTTTCCCACTCTACACTACACTTCCCAACCATAGTACATATAGATTTAATTTATTTTTTTATGAATTCTCTTTTTTCTTAATTACGTGAATCCCTAGGCATTTACTTTTCACCACCCATCACACCCCATGTTGTAGAGTTAAGATTCCTTTTGTTTATATTTTCCGTTATACAATTTTTTAAATATTAATATACGCACCTCATTAAAATTTTCTATTTTTATTAATGCTTCTACATGTTCTTGAGTTTGATATAAATGAAAGAGGTGAATCGTTAATCAAATATAAAAAAGTATAAAAAAATATCACGTAATAATATTAATAATAAAAAATTTAATTTCTTTGAGAAAGTTGAAATGTTTATTTTTTAATCAATTTTTTTATTTTTATACTTTTTCGAAAACAGCTATCAACATTGCGTTTTTATCCACATTTCCATAGAAATTTTTATAAATTTGAGATTTCTACATTTTTGTAGACATTGACATTTAAAATCTTGACACACACCAAAAAAAAAAAAAAAAAGATATAGTTTTTATTTTGTCTAATAACTTTCAATTCTATTCTTGTTGTTTACATTTGTTTGGAGAGAATTTTAGGTTAAAATAATATTGAGAGTAAAAAGATGGATGGGATGCATCAAGTTTCTTCCCTCTTATTTTTCAATTACTATTTTATATGAATTTTAGACGACATGCGAGTAATAACTTTTAACGAATAATAATTTTAAAACTCAAAACTATAGATAAGGTGCAAGAACCTTATCATGACAAGAAAAAGGAAGCCACTAGCCAACTTGTCTCCATCTATAATAAATGAAGATGAAAAAGACAAAAAGAAAAGTAGGACTTTTCTCCAGCTGCAACGTCATTGATTACGTACAACGTTTCCCAAAGTCGATAAAACAAACACAGACTAAAACCCTCAAAGAACCTAATTTGGTATACATACCAAAGAGATAATATTTTATGGATATGTAGATACATACATTAAAAAAAAAAAAAACATTTTCATTACATTCATGAAAGCAACCTGAACACAAATATACATTCTGCACAAGATAGAGAAAAAATTCCTATACATATAAATAAATTAGTGTATTACCACGTGCAAATGCACGTGTATATTTTTAAAATTTTAAATAAATTAACTTTTGAATTGATTGGCCCAAGTGTTTTCAAGTATGAAGTACTATTATTTAAAAATTAATTAATTATAGTATGTTTTTATGTTTTTTATTTTATTTTATGGTTTGAATGTTTTTATGTTTTATTAATTAAAATAAAATAAATTTAATCACTTAATCTAGAAAGTTAAGATGTTTTTTTAAAAAATTAAGTTGGTAAATAAACTATTTTACCAATTTGTTGAAGAATTCAAAATTATGTTTTTACGAAAAGTGACAAACATATTGAAAAATTGCAAATAGACAAGCATAATTTTTAAAACACAAAATTAAAAATGAAATCATTATGAAATGAAGCCCTCAAATGTTTTAATACAACTATTAGAATGATAGACAAAATAAACATATATATATATATATATATATATATATATATATATATATATTGACATGCATTTCAGTTTTCAATGTGTTAGTTAATGAATCTTTTCGCTAAAGTAAGCATAGTTCAACAGTAATTGACATGTATTGTTCGACCACGAGGCCAAAGGTTTGAATTTTCCTACCTCCAAATGTTGTTGAACTATGAATCTTTTCTATTAGACATTTTAAAAAGCTTGGACTCTTAATATTGTCGTTACAAATGTACAAAACCAAACCAAACCAAACCAACAAATTGAATCAAATCGATTTGATTGGCTAATCAAATTTATTAAAGATGGTTCGGTTAGCAGTTCAACATATACTATAGTTACGAAATCAATATAATTATTTAGGTGAAATTTTAAGTTTTACCTTTGAGTTTTTAGAATTAGAGTTATGTCTAATAAATCTTTTAACTTTAAAAAGTGTCTAACAAATTGCTAAACTTTCAAAGTTTTGTGTAATAAATACCTAAACTTTAAATAGTGTTGTTTATTGCAACCATAATCAATCTCAAAACATAAAGGAAAAATAATCAAAGCATTTTCTTCATGTCAGATTAATTGGTGTTGTTGCATTAAAAAAGAACAAGAAAGAGAAAAAAGGGGGTTTCATTATATAAATATTATTTAATATATAAAATAAATTTATACTTAAAAAAAATGAATGTTTCTATTTCATACAAGGTTTAAAAACCAATGGTTGGATCCCCACCATACAATTGTTGAACTAAAAGAATTAGTAATTTCAATATGTAAAAACAAATTATTAATTAGTTTTCAAATAATATATATATTATAATAACATATTTTTGTTTAATTATTTTATGGAATAGTACGGTAAAAAAAATACTAAAAAGCATTGTAAAAAATATTATGCAATATCTATTGGTGAATATAAATAAAATTAAAGATGGTCATTTTTTTAATATTTAGAACTATTTTATAAATTACTTTAATCAAATTAGATTTTGATTTTTCTTAGGACAATTAATTTTCTTTAATACAATAGGGGTTGAGGGGATTCGAACTACAGACCTCATGGTCGTTAATACATTTGATATGCCAGTTGAGCTATGCTCTCTTTTGCTAGGACAATTAAATTTTGAAGGCCCCGTTTGATAACCATTTGGTTTTTGGTTTTTGGTTTTCAAAAATTAAGCTTGTTTTATCTCAATTACTCTACAATGATTTTTCATCTCCCTTAAATAATTATTTGAATTCTTGGCCAAATTCTAAAAACAAAAACATGTTTTTAAAAACTACTTTTTTTAGTTTTCAAAACATGAATTGATTTTTGAAAACATAGGTAAAAGGTAGTATTTATAGGCTTAATTTTCAAAAACCAAAAACCAAAAACTAAATTGTTATCAAACGGGGCCGAAATTACTCAAATTCTTGCTTTTAATTTATATTTATGTGATTTTTTTGGTAGTGTTTGTTCAATTACATATAAGTATGGTGGCAAAGTAAAAATTTTGATATAGGTTCGATTTTTTATAAAAAAAAATAGTATTTATGTTTATTAATAGACTAATTGGCCATATGAAAAAAAAAAAAAAAACTAATTTTTATGTTGAATTATATTGAATGGTCAGAAATAATTTTATTATTATTTTAATTACACAAAAAATAAATGTATAGTTGACCGTTTAGAAATTTTAAATAAATAAATAAATATATGCCTACATTCAAGAACGTTTTTATTAAATAAATAACATCCAATGGTAACTTTTTAAATTAAAACTAATACGTTCACAAAACCTAATGAACCATTCTTTTCTCTCAAATCATCTTTTCTTGTTGCGGGAATGCACTTGCCTCATTAAGTTTGGGCAATTACATCTCTTCTTCTCACTCTCTCTTGTTTTCTTCATTTGTCCGCTACCAATGCATACAGTAGTTCATTGCCCTTGTACGTTGTACTGCTGTTGTCCTTCTTGTACCGTAGTTTTCCGCCAGAATCTGTATAATGTAAATTTAATAAAAAAATGATTACACTTGAATGCTTGCATGATCCTTGTCCAACTTACACCAAAAAGAAGAGAGAGAGAGAAAAAAAAAAAAAACTCACCTTGAAGGTGTTGCTGTAACTGTAATTGTGTTTAGGGGAAGACAGTGTTGCTGGCACGGCTTGATGATATTTTGTTGATTAGATTGGTCTTCACAGTCGCTGCTACCATATGCCTTTATCTTCATGTTGTCCTTTAATATTCAATCTTCGTATCAAACAAACCTAAATAAACGTACATGTAAAATTGAGACACATAAAAAAAATTGGGGATGAGTTTTTGATTCGTATGTTAGAGAAAAAGATAGGAAATGGAATGAAATGGAAGATGGATAATGAAAAAAGGGGAAGGGGAACTCACCACCCTACTGCTATTTGTCCTTACTCTTTCTCGCTTTCAGTTATGCCTCAATTTCAATTTCAATTTATAGATTCACCCTACTGATCCATTACTCTCTCTCTCACGGCTCTCCAGCTTCTTTCACAAAATCACAACTGAATTTAGAGAAATTATAATGTTTTCATAACTGAAAATTTAGAGAAATTCTAACGTTTTGCATTTATATTATTGGTTCTGAAATTTTAATACTTTTCCGTTTCGATACAATAATAATGATAATAATAAGTAAATTAGTAACATACTACTAATTTATGGCATTTGTTGGTTACATACACTAATATTTATGGCATATTTGTAATTTACTAAAAAGTATAAGGGTAAAACGGTTTTAAAATGTTTTTTTGATATAGTATAGATAAAAACAGTGAACGGTCATAATTTGTAAAAATTTAATCCTTCCATTTTAATAAATTAATATATTTAAATATATACATTTTTTTATACAAAATATATTTTTAGTTTATGAAGTTTGGAGTTGATGTCTATTTAATTCCTCACGTTTTAAACTATACATTTTAGTCTCTAATGTTAGAAAAATGGTTCTACGTGGTCCTGAGCTCAAATTGACAATTAGTTGTCTAATGAAAAAATGATGTGGCAGTTAATTGTTGACTAGACATTATGATCTCGTAAATTATATCAATTGTATATTAATTTTAGATTTAGTGTTGAATAATAAATTTTGGCCAATCACAAATTGTCATGTCATTAATTTAAATTAGTGATACAAATATATATCGATAAATGAGGGATCAATTACAAATTTAAACGTGTCTTCAAATTAAATAAAAAGACATAGTAAATTGGCAAATGAAATATTGTCACCTATCTCGTATTTGATAGGGGTGTAAAAATGGTTGGTTGATTCGGTTCTATAGAAAAATCGAACCAAACCGACCCGATTCGGTTTAGCTGAGAATATAAACAAACCGAACCAAACCGAAGTGGTTTGGTTCAGTTCCCTGGCGTTTTTTTTTTTTTAAAGCTTGCTTGCTCACTCTCTCTAAGAGAGAGAGTCTCCCTGTTGAGCTTTTTAAGAAAATCAATTTTGAGCTTGATTTCAATTTGATTCAAGGATTTTATTTTTCATTCCTAATGTTTACAATGCTCATTTCTCTAGTTTGTGATTGTAATTGACTTTTCTAATAGATTTAGGACACCATTTCTTAATTAAGTTGAGTGACCTCATTCTCCTCCCACTTAGTTCATACTAGATCAACCACCAACTTAGAAGTATTTCATAATTTCTACAACAAAAAATAGAAACTAGAACCATCTTTCAAGAACAAAATTATAAGCAACACAATCACATTTATCACTCCAACTTAAATGGATTTCATTGTCACTCCTCGACTCTTGATTCCAGACATAACTTCAGTCTCATTGTTAGACTTCACGACTTTACAAAAAAAAAAAAGATAAATGTAAATGAGTTAAAGAGTAAAACAAAATATGTCATTGCTAAGAACTAAATATATATATATATATATATGGCATCTACCATAGAATCGGATTTCAAATTCTCAAATGCAACTTCCATCTCCTTTCGTATGTTTATAAATTCTAGATAAGAAAGAAAACTAATTAGCTCATTAAATGCAAATAATGAAATAAACAATTAGCTCATTACCTTCATCAATTTCTCCAACTCCTTCAACTTCTTCACTTATATCATCCAGAGGTTTAGATTGAAGCCAATTTTGAGCACAAATGAGGGCCTCTGCAGTTTGAGGAGTTAATCAACTCCGAAAAGAATCTAACACTCATCCTCCAGTGCTATAAGCTTATTCAGATGGTACAGTAGATATAGGAACACTATAAATGTCCTTGGCTACTTGGCTAGTAATCTTAAATCGAGCTGAATTCAACTTACACCAATTTAGCATATCAAAATTTTCATCTTCTGTACAAGTCTCATCTAGATAACGAGCCACCTCTGTTTTACCATCATCTGGATCTTTTTTTTTTTTTAGTTAGTTCTTTATATCTATCATGGACAGCAACACGTACTTTATAAGATCCAATTCCACTCGGTGCATTAGAGGAGATAGATGATATTTCACTCTGACTTTGACAACTTGTTGCTTCTATGGACGTGGATGATTGTGTTTGTGGATATTGTTCCACTAATATTCTTAAATAATAAGCATCACACAATCGGCGCAATGTTTCTTCAACCTTATCTGTCCATTTTTTCCCACTTTCTTCCTCTAAAAATTCATGAAAGCAATAACTCACATAATTCAACTTATATCTAGGGTCAAGAACAACATCAACGTACAATAATAAATTAGTTCTCTCACTTGAAGTAATACCCCAATACTTGTTAAATTTTGCTTGCATGTTTAATGACATCTGACTTAACAACTTATTCTTGTACAACGAGTATTCTCGAATTATTTCTTGAACCAAACACATTTCATGAAAAAATATGTTTGAAGTTACAGACATAGATGCAGAAAACTTTAAAGTGACATCTAAAAAAGTATTCAAAAACTCTACAAACACCTTAGCATTATCCCAATCGTCAGTAGTAGGTATCTCACCTTTCGGCAAATATTTTGGCTCATGTTCCTCTAATCTTTCAAAGGTCTTTTGGAACTTAATTACTCCAGCCAACATAGTGAAAGTTGAATTCCATCAGGTTGGAACATCCATACTAAGACAACTTTTTGTTGAAATGTTATCTTCCTTAGCAAACTCTTTAAATGTTTGCAATCTTGAAGGAGATGACCTAACATACTTCACAGCATTTCTAATGCGAATGATAGACTCATGCAAATCTTTTAAAGCATCACTAACAATCAAATTAAGTATATGAGCACAACATCGAACATGGAGAAATTCACTATCCAACACCAACTCATTTCTTCCTTTAAACTTTTTAACCAAATATGCTATTGCTACATCATTTGAGCTAGCATTATCAACCGTGATGGCAAAAAGTCTATTAATACCCCAACTTCGCAAGCATTTTTCAATGGATCTTCCTATTGTATCTCCTTTATGATTAGTTATTTGACAAAAGTTTAGAATTCTTTTGTTCAAGTTCCAATCACTATCAATGAAATGAGCACTTATAACCATGTAATTAATATTCTGAATGGAAGTTCATGTATCAGTCGTTAAACAAACTCTTTGGCCACTTCGAGCTAAGGCACTCTTCAACCTCTTTTTCTCCCCAATGTACAATTGAAAACAAGCTTTTTCAATAGTGACTCGTGATGGAAAAACAAACTTTGGATTTAATGCCTTGCAAAATTTATGAAATCCTTCACTTTCTACAAACTTAAATGGCAATTCATCCAATATGACCATACAAGCAAGCATTATTCTACAATTCTCTTGAGTGAATGATGTAGCCATCTTACATTCAAAATCTTCATCTTCTTCAACATAATCTTCTGATTTACTTGTAAACTTCTTACATTTATCTAAGTGTCTTTTCAAATTTGTTGTTCCATTTCTCTTAGAATCACAGGCATATGTTACCCCACAATATTTACAAGCAGCCCTAGGAAATTCAAGATCACATCCCTCTACTTTAACATAATGCTCCCAAACATCTGAAGCTTGTTTAGTAGGTTTTCTTTTCCCTAATGATCCTACTTTACTACTCACACCAAGATTAGGATTATCACTTTCAACTGAGCGAAGAGATTGACTAGAATGACTTTGTTTAGAAGTCTCATTTGTAAAAGGCGAAGTCATCCTGTAACAGAAACTAAACTAAGTAAAGCTTATGAATACTCAATTTCTAGAGTTCCTAAAGTTTTTATCCCCCTTCCAAGTTCCTAAATTTCTCTCTTTTTCTCACTAAAATTTATAAAAATAAGGACAATATCTTCATCAATATGAAACCATTTGGATGGTGTCTAAAAATAACTACATGCAAATTGAAGGTCAAAATAGAAACTATTTGGATGGTGTCTAAAATAAACCATTTAAAGAATATACCTATGCTGGGATCATCCACTTTGCGAATGCAGAAATATGCCCATCAGCTAAATCAACAACATGAATGTAGTCACGAACCTGCACAAGGGGCAGACAATAACCACCAAGCTCTAGTTTTCAAAAACAAGCAAACTAAAAACGAAATTGTTATCAAATGGAGCCAACCATATTTATGTTTCTAATTCAACTTAAAGAAACAAGAAACAAAAATAGTTATCAAATATGTTTATGTTTTTAGTTCTCGAATGCGTGGTATGCTTAAAATTTTTCTTTAATACAACATTATATTTTTTATTCCGCTCCAACTTTTTCGAGTTATCATTTCCAATTCTAGTCAGTGATAGAGCATGCCAGTCCTTCAGAATGGATTCATAATCAAAAAAATATTGCTGAAATTGTGCAAACACTTGAATCATGTGCTTTAAAAGGAGCAGGTCATTTCAGTAGTTATGCTGAAACCACCCACTTGTCTCCCTCTTCATTCTAGAGAGAGAAAGAGAAAACTAGCATAGCACTCCTAAAAAGTTGCCATTAACAACACCAGCTCAGTTTGTTTTGAAGTAAGGAGGCAAAGTAATGTCACCAACAAAAACCTGAAAATTTGTACCAATCTTCTCCATGGATATGTTCCACAAAAGCTTTGCACTCTTAACAGGTATAAATGGCCATCATGCATATACAAGAACTTGCTTTGTTCATGGAGAAAATTTTTCAAGAAACACATTGAAATGTGCTTCTTTTGCTTTCCCATGGCTAGCTAATAGTGTGCTTGAGATAATTTTGACATGATGAAATGTACTTTTAACTCACCAAATGCGTTTAAGCATATGGTTAAATTACAAGTTTAGTTACTGAACTTTCCAATTTGTGTCTAAACAGTTTAGGGACCTATCGAATACAAAATTGAATTTTCAAAAACCTATTAGACACTTTTTAAAGTTCAGAGACCAAATAGACAAAGACATGAAAGTTCAGGTACTAAACTTTTACTCAAATTCACCCTTAATGTAGTGTAAAATGAATATGAATACATTAGCTTTCAGACTTTGATCGGTAGAGCTTACTAACAAGAAACTACATTTGATGCCTACATTTTCGAGTCGATGTAGGGGGAGGATGAGGAAGAAACAGAGATAATCAGCCATAACAATGTTGTTGACACTACAACAGCTTACAAGAATCTAAAACTGAATCGATAAAATGGAGGTAAAATCAGTTTGTAATTCGTATGTATAGTAAGAGAAGAACAAAGTTAATGAAGAAGAGAGAGCAATTTTAGAAGAAAACAATCGGATTTTTATTCACATCAGAGCAACACCAGAAACAATCCACTAACATAAGAAGACAAACACCATTATTGTCACACCAACAAATTCTAAGAATCAATAAGAATACAAATGGAATTCTTGAGAAAAACAGAGGTCTTACAGAGAGAGATTGGAGCTTCCATGGAAGAAGAATTTTCAGAATTGTCTCCAATGACGGCCATTGCAACAAATAAGCCAATTCTGGCCAGAAGCCAAAGCTCCAATTCAAAGTTCAAGAAATTCGCCCGCAATTTTGAAGAATTTGATCGTTTTCAAGCCCAGCCCTGTTCGAGTTCTTCTTGTTTTGTTCTCCTATCACTCTCATTAGATGAAAAAAAAACCCTAAAATCTTTCAGCGGCGCAGGCGGAGATACCAGCGGCGGGCTGATGTTGGGAGAGAGAGATACAGCGAGCGGCGGGAGACTGAGAGTCTGAGACTGAAAGAGATGATGAAAAACAAAAACAACTCTGAGAACATGAATATAAGACCTTGGGCAAATGGAACCGAGGACCGAACCGACCAGATGGGTTTGGGTTGGTTCGGTATGAATTAATATTGAAAACTAATCGAATCGAACCGAAGCGGTTCGGTTCAATTCAGTTTGGCAGTTCGTTTCGATTTCTTACACCCCTAGTATTTGATCCATCGTCGAATGACTTAAGCTTGTCCAATCAAAAGAAATTTAATTCGTGGAAATGAACTTGATTTTATTGATTTTGCATAAGTGTTATTACAATCTCTAATATTTATCCTCTAATTCTTTCTCTCGAGTATGTAAAATTGAACCCTTGGACTTGTTGATATTCTTGGATCAACCCTTTGAATTTTTTGATCTACGTCTTGGAACGACTCTTGGCTTGTTGATCTACTTGAATTGACCTTTGGCTTGTTTGTTGTTGGGTGATTTTTATGTGATTACAAATACCCGCAAGTGTCGGTGTCAAGTTTTAATATAGAGTGAGTTGAGTATCATCTCTATAGGGATTAGAATTCATTAGCCCTTAATTAAGTACTACAGTTACTTTTACTCTATTTTATTTAGAGAAACAAAACTTTAGATGACGTCCACAAACAAATAAAAATCTAAAACTACTATCTACAAAGTTTGAGTCCAATTTTTTAGAAACATGATGGTTGATTAATTAAGCACAACTTTGTAGATAAAGAATTGATTTCATGCCATTAATCTTAAGCCAAGAATTACTAAGTGATCAATATCCTCTCTCTAGCTCGATTGAACTCATGCCTAGCAATAAATCAACCTCTCGGTCTATTTTCATTACTAAACATGGCATGCGGCGATTCTCTTAAGGCTTCTAAAATTAATTTACTCGCTCTCGTGCAATAAACTAAATCTAATCATATATCTATTGTTCTATGGATAAATTTACTCTCTTGTGCTAAATCTAGCCTAACATGCAAAACCATGGCCAAAGGTTTGAGTAATAAAATCGAGATGTACAAAAAAAATGTAAATACAAGCATTCAATTACAAAATCAACAAAGTTCTAAAACATACAACCATTCTTGTCTAAATACAGAGATAAAACAACATTAAAAACCATAACAAAACTCCTAAAAACCAAATGCTCTTGCGAAGATTCCTAACTATGAAGGATTCATGAAAGAAATGCTTTCAAAGAAGAAGAAATTCGAGGTAAATGCAATGTTCAGTTTGTCTGAGGAGAGCACTACAATCTTGAAGCGTAAGATGCCCCCGAAACAAAAGGATCCAGGGTGTATTACTATTCCTTGTAAAATTGGTAATTTGTCTATAGATAGGGCATTATGAGATTCCTTTATTTGTGTTTAGGAAACTTGGACTACAAGAGATTCAGCCGACAAATATTTCCCTTCAGCTTGTTGATCGATCGATTGCAACACCGAAAGGTATAGTTGATGACATCCTTGTTAAAGTTAACAAGTTTATTTGTGCTGTGGATTTTGTTGTCTTAGACATAGAGGAGGACGAGGAGATCCCTATCATCCTAGGGAGGCCATTTTTAGCCACAAGCAGAGCAGAGGTGAGCATGCATCGTGGTAAGTTAACTCTACAAGTGGATGATAAGAAGGTAATCTTTCACATTTTTTACCATATTGATGCATTTGGTTATGATAGTAAACGTCTTAGGGTAGATTTAGTTAAAGTTGTGCCTTTTGGTAGTTATGGTAGAAATTATAGGCCTCTGGATGGTTAGATACTCCTGTCGATATTTCTTCTTCTACTTCTTCTTCTGTGTCTTCAACCTCTGATTCTGGAATTATTGAGGAAAATTTGTTTAATTATGATGTTATGATTATTGACTCTGATTCTCTTGAAGGGAGGATGTGAAATTCTTTATCTTTAGGCCACCTTGAGAAGTGTTTAAGGAACGTCGAGCTAATGACATCAAACAAGCGCTTCTTGGGAGGCAACCTAAGGGTTCTTTAGTTGTCTTTGTTTGTTTGCATTGTTTAGTAGAATAAAGTGGCCCTTGTCTTGGTTTTGTGTGTTTAGGAGCTTGAGATCCGCTTGTTAGTTTCCTAAGGATGGTGGAAGTAGATTGTGCTCATTGGTTGAGGTCTCTTGCTTTCAAGGAAGTATCATTACCCTTATTCTTTTCATTGTCTTCTTTGCATGTTTACTTTGCTTAGGTGTAAACATTGAGGACAATGTTTGGTTTAAGTGTGGGGGAAATGGCGCTATGCTTATGTGAGGGGAGCTTGAGTTTTGTTGAGTTTTAGTTGATTTTTTAGCTTAATTTGAAAATTTGATGTATGTTGAGATTGTGTGTTGTAGAGTTGCCTAGGATGTTGCATGCTGAGGTGATTATGTTGAACAGTTAGCCTAGTGTTGATAAGTTGAACATTTAGAGGAGTGTTATGTTTTCTAGAAGTCTGTTGTCACTCCGATAGGCTTAAGGCTTAGTTTGTAAGTAAACTTGCTAGATAGTTTGTAATGTTGAGCTTAGGGCTAAGAAAAAGCTAGCTATATGCCTGTGAAAAAGGAAAAAAAAATGAGCTCATAAAAAAATATAGTGAAGAAAAGAAAAAAAAGATACTTGTGATGAGCTGAAGTGTCTGGGGTAAAAAGAGCTACTTCTATTGTGATCAATCAAGCTATCCATTGAGCGAGTGCTCTAGACAAGGGTCCTTGAGATAGAAGTGTGAAAGCCAGTGCCCCTGATTTATTGTAAAAAACAATTGTGGGGGGAGTACTACCCCATAGTGGTTCATGCACCTAGTTTAGTATTACTTTCTTGATAGTGAAGGAGCTAAATTGAGTGTTTTGATCCAGTGTAGGGGGGAGATGAATGGAGGAATTCATAAAATTACTCTGGGTTAGTAAATGAGTCGATATTTAGGCTATGCACACATACACGCAAAAAATTTAGAGTTCTATTTAAATTGCTCGACATCTTGGCGTATGCTTATTTCATTGTTCCTTGTTTACTAATTCCACTTTCAAGACCATTGAGAATTGAATTACCAATGTATGCAATTTTTTAGGCATTGATCTTTGTGATTGAGGGATTTATTTTATTTTGCTCGGGACTAGCAAAAAGGTAAGTAGGGGGGGTATTTGATAGCACTAAATTAGTGTTGTATTTATGTCTATAATTAGCTAGTTTTATGGTGTAATTGTGAGCTTTTATGTGAATTTTTAATGTATTTCAGGAAATCGAGCAATTGGGAGCTAAATTGGAAAATTTGGAGATTTATGTTGAATATGTAGCTTATTTAGAGGCATTTTGGAGACTAAGTATAAAGATTGGCGCTGCATGAGTAATTAGGGCCGATAGGATGTTGTCAAGATGCCATATTCTATTATGCAAAATCGAGGGCTAGCGTTGAGAGGCTATCCTATGGCATCTCGACACTAGAAACGCGTGCAAACTCAGCCTTTCGTCTGTAGCATTGCAACGCATTCCTCAAAGTCTTGAAGCTAAGAGCGCGCGCGTTTAAATGAAACAATGAGCAACATCAGCATTGCAACACTGCCTTCAGCATCTCAACGCTGCCACAACACTTGGTACATAATCATCGCTTCAAGGATGAATTTGAGGAGACAAATTTTAGGGTTTAAGCCATTTTTACAACTTTTTACCTCTTTGAAACCTGTGGATCGTGATTGGAGGTGTTTGGGAGTGGATTTTGATGTTCGATAGTGTGGGAATCGCGGCGAGAATCAAGATTACAGTGTCAACGGGTCTAGTTTCTAATTCTTTCCTCTTTTTCATGTTTTGTATGAAGGAATGAACATTTCACTCTGCAGCGGAAGCATTGGATCGTCTTTGATTTTATTTAAAATTAAACTAAAAAATAAGATTAAGTAAACTTACTTGGAGTACATATGGAGATATTTCTGGCATGTCTTTATCTCCTCCACAAAGTCTTCCTAGCTATGACTCGAACACAGGACCAAGGCTTGTGGGAGCCTCCTGAAAGAAAATCCACAAGGGATTGGTGAGGAAGAAGTCGAGAGAGAATTCTCTAATTCTCTATTGAGGATATATGTGTTATGTCTAATGGCTCAACCCAATGGTCTCATTTATAGAGACTAAGGAAAAATCTTTGCCATAATTAAAATATTATATTTTAATATAAGATATATTAAAATATATCTTATATTTATTTAAATCTCATTCAAATCTCCTACGATATTTATTTAATTGAATCTTATTCAAATTCTATAAATATTTTTTATTTAATGTATCTAATATACATTAATTATTTTAATATTTAATGTATCAAATACAATAAATATATTTTTCTCTTATACATTTAATATATCTAATATATTAAATATCAATTTGAACATTTGAAATTTTTCTTTGAACTAAATTGATCTTTTAGTGTTACTATGAGCTAGCAAGGGGACCTTACGGACCTACAGATTATAAGCTCCAATGATACAAAATCAATTAATTAAACTCTTTAATTAATAAATTTTCATTCATTAACTATAGGGCACTCCACTATAGACCTAGAGTTGCACTCTTATGCACTGTAGAACAAGTTATGTCCATAGATATAATCATTACATGCAAGTCGATCCTTCACGAGTTGTAATTACAGCTGGGTCAAAAGTCCGTTTTACCCCTATAATTACACCTTGCACCTTAAGTACCACTGATCCTCTAATGAACAATTTGTTTATAATCTAATTATAAACTAAGTACCTCTCGGGCCAGTGAGAGGGTGGGGCCCCATTGTTCAAGTCCCGAAATCAGCAGTTAAGGAAACTACTTATCTACTTACCCTATATGGGAAGAAGTGAATTCCATCTAGTGAGATTATTTTCCCAGCTCCCTATTTGGTCAAGTCTCCAAAATGGTAGGCATATTGAATCGGCTATAAAAGCCACTCTCACCCATGCAAACCAAAGGACAAGCCCTCACAGGCAGGAGTTCATAACTCACTCAGGATTAAGATCAAGTCGCATATGATCATCCTGATGAAATATTAATCTTCTCAATTAACGGATTTATAAAGAAAGATTAAATATTTCGTGGTCCAGTCTTATACAAACTCATTATATAAGATACCCCCACTCACATGTCTCCACATGAATGATTTAGATCAAATCATTTGTAACTATTACAAAGTGGGTCGTATCAATAGTGTTACCAAGATAAGGCACCTAACCTTATCCATATACTATGACCCTTTAGGTTATTTCTTGAACATGATCCTCTCGTATGTCAATCACATATTGTTCAAGATTACACTAATAACCTTGGATTTTTCATATAATGGATAATATTATATTGCAAATAAAATAATCAAAATTATTTTTAATTATTAAATAATTATTAATTGCGAGGCTTTAGGGCATAAATCCCAACATTGTAGTGTTGTAATGTTGGGATTATTATGCTGTAAATAGAGTATTATGGGCTGATTTGTTTAGTTTAGGGGTTAAGCACATTTAAATACATTATTGTGTTTTAATTTGACTCAATTGTCTCTTAATTAATCTTTGTGATTCATTTGAATGAATCGTGTTTAATGCCTTTAATTAATTGGCCATTAATTAGTTGATTCTAGTCTTAAATTGAGCTCAACGAAGGAAAATTAGGATAGAATTTTTCATTCAATGCCTAATTTTTCCTAAGTGACATGGGAACAACAATTGACGGGTGAGATTAATGACGAGAAGGCTTAATTTAACTAATTAGCTAAATTAACACTATGGACACTTAGGTTAATAGCCAATTAAGCGTGTTCAATGGAGACCGAAAGGAGATTTCGAATATTTTAACTCTAGGCTTATGAATTAGAGAGTTAAGTAATTGGCATGTTCAAATTAGCATAATAGTGATCTAAGTTGTGCTCAATCCCCTAAATGCCCCTTTAATTGTTGTTTCCACGATCTTTAATTTGCTTTCTAGTTAGAGTTTAATTTTAAGTATTTGTTTGGTATTTAGCTCATTTCCCTAAATAATTTCAATCGCTGGTAATCCTAATAATTAATCAATTCAGAAAGAAATCTCATTGCGCCTCCTTGTGGATTCGATACTCAGCAATACTTATCGTGTTATATTACTTGATTGCGTGCACTTGTGTGTAATATGAAGAACATTGGAGACGCGCGCACTTTAGTGAAATGGTGCATCGCGATGTTCTCCTCTGCGTCTTGACACTATCACGACACCTGCTATAAAAGCATCATTTTAAGACCATTTTTAGGGAGACCAACTTTAGGGTTTTTGGCCCTTTATCGATTTCTTACCACTTTGGGGTACTGGGGAGCTCAATTTGGAGTGCTCAGGAGTGGTTTTTGAGGCTCATGATCACAAAATTTGAGGCAAAAGTCGAGGGTTTGGGGTGGTGATAATTCTCATTCATGAGGATTATTTGGCCTTTAAACTTAGTTATATTTGTGATATTTATTCATATTATTTGATGAAAAATAAAAAATGCTTGAATTTAATCACATGATTGATGGAAGACCTTTAAATTAAGTAAGTTGAGAAAAGAAAACAAAAGAAGAAAAAAATTCACACTTACTTAATGTTTTGATGCAGGATTTTCGTGGAATGCAACTGCAGTGCAATTGCTATGCAATTGCATTCTGGCAGAATCTGGAATTTAAGTAAAAAACGAGAATTTCGGGATTTTGAAGGAAATTTGACCCACGAATTCAGCAAGATGATTAGCCATGATTGTCCATCAACCAAGAGGGAAACCCTATCATGAGATCCCTATAAATATTGAACAAAGAAGCCGAACAAATGGAGCTCGATTGGAGAAGATTTTAGTTTATGTTTTTTTGGGTTTTCTTACTTTCTGCAATTTTTCATTTTTAGTTTTTAGTTGCTGTTTTGTTTTATTTTCTTGTAGATCTTAGTCCGAATCTCTTCCTCAATCCCATCACAATGAGAGTTGGTGTTGGTTATGAACAATCTTTATTCGATTGAGCTAGATTTTAGAAGATTTTCGTTTATGTTTTATGGGTTTCTTCTCCTACTACAGCAGATTTTTTTTGTTAATTTTAGTTGCTGTTTTTTTTTTTTTGTATTTTCTCTACATCTCAATCCAGAATCCTCTTCTCAATCCCATCTCCATAAGAATTGGATGTGGTTCTGAACAAAATTCTTGTTCGATTGATGCGAAATGAATGGGTTTTTAGGATAGTTGAGTTCTTATTGGATTTTCGCTAGCTTTGCAATTTTGTTCTGTTATTTGAATTCAAGTTAGCTAATGATTTGTTTTCAATTTCAACACATTTGTTTCTGTTATTTGAATTTTGGAATTTTGACATTGTTACTTTAAGCTACTAATTGCTTTGTATTTGCAATTTGATTGCATTGTTTACTTTGATTGTACCAATGAATTTTACTACTTTACATTTACTATTTTCAATTTATTCCATCATGAAGAGCTAAATTTCCTTTGGGATTCAAGTTTGTGAATGCCCTAGAGGAAAGATGTAAAGCTCGAAAGTAAAAACAATCTAGCTAGTTCTTGAACTCTAGTTTGCTTTTGGTGAGTTAATTGTTGGGTAAACCTAGTTGGCCATCTAGTGTTGCTTGCCAAGCTATAACTTAATACCGAAAGGGTTAAGGGAAGCGGATGTCGCAAAAGCAATGGAGGAAAAGGCTTAGACATAAGTCTGAAACATCGACCCTAGACATAGGGCGAGACTCCAAAACCACTAGAATTGTGCTAAAAAATATCTAAGTTAGATTAGCCATAGAAATATAGGTTTAATCACTTAGTCTCCTAAAGATACTTCATAGAAGGTCGAATAGGAGTTGAATTCGGTTTACTTAGTTCTTGAGTTAGCTACGATTGCAATTGCTTTCTTGTTGCATTTTCTTTCCAAAGGGGCATTAGCAACTTGAATCCCTTTTTCATTTCCATTGAATTTTCAAATAATTTTATTTTAGTCAAAACACCTCTCAAATCATTTTCACCCTCGGTTACCTTAATTTGCAATTTGTCAACGATTTTGTGCCAACTAAAATTCATTTTATTAAACTCCGTTCCCTTGGGTACGATACTCTGGAATACTTCCAGTTTCTTTATTACTTCGATCACGTGCACTTGCGTGTAGCGAAAAGCACCGATCAGGTGGATAGTCTATCTACTTGATCCTTTCTAGGGTTGTAATTAGGGGTTTTATGTACTGTTTAATGAGGATGATTAGATAAATTTAATTGTTTAGGGGTTGAGAATACTTTTGGACTTGTAATTATGTGTTAATTGATACTATTGCCAATTAATGGCTTTTATGAATTCATTTGAATGAGTTGTGCTTAATGCTTCTAATTAATTGGCCAAAGAGAACTTAGGTTAGATATAATTCATTCAATACCTACAATTTTCCTAAGTGACATAGGATTAACAAAGAATAGGTGAGGCTAATGATGAGTGGACTTAGTTTATTTAATTGACTAATTAGCATTAAAGACACTTAAGTTAATGGTTAGTTAAGCATGTTTGAATGAGACCTACAAGATATTTCAACCATGTTAGCTCTAGGCCTATGAATTAATGAGAGTTAATTAATTGGCATAATTAGTTAAGCATAATTATGGTCCAAAATGTGCTTAATCTCCTAAACAACCTTAAACCTCGTTGTCTCCATCGTTTTCGTTGCATGTTTTTGAGTTTATTTTCCTTTCAAAGCATATTTTAGTTAACTTTTCCTTAAATAATTCAAGTCATCAGTATTTCTAATAATTATTCATTTGAAACTAATTTTACACTCTTTGAGGATTCGATACTTGGTACTCAAATACTGTTTTATACTACTTGATCTCGTGCGCTTGCGTGACGTCGAACATTAGGTTCCTCTTGAAAGTCTACCAATGAATAACTGTCCAATTGACTCATTGGACATCCTGACGAAATGGATTGCACTTCACTAACCTCCCCTAGGTTTTGGACTTTCTTATACAACTGTTCTAATTGCTCACTATTAGTTCTACTAATAAAATCATGCAATAAGCTATTTAATGGGAAAGTTTCTTCTAAGGGGTTATAACTGGAAAAGGAAAAACTGGATGGTGGTGTTGGTTCTTCAGGCTTAGATTCCTTAAAGAGCCACCCAAATTATTAAAAGCCATCTAGATTAATCAAAGCAACAATAAATAGGCTCAAATCAGATGACAACACAAAAAATTAACACAAACAGAGCAAAGCACCAGGACTCAAGCAAAAACAAAAGCAAGGAAAAACAAAACAAAGCAAATAAAAACTCTAAATTAAAGCAAGCAATTTCTTCACAATATTAACTGAATTAAAATACACCAATCCTGATCGAGGTGTACACGCAAGCGCACGTGATAGAAGTAATAATAAAACAACATAAGAGTACTAAGTATTGTATCCATTGAGGTTGGTTTTTAAGTCAATTAAGTACTGTGAATAATCTCACCTTACTTTATTTAGAGAACAAAAAGCAAAAGCAGTAGGAAAAAATAAACATTAATCCTATAAAGCAAAATAAATGGAAGACACAAATCGATCGGTAATTCTATGGGTGTTGATTGCATTCTTGGACCTTAATTTACTTAATTAAGCTAGCAATTTAGGCATAACCAAGTGTTCAATTCATAAGTCTAGAAGCCTAAGGTTATGGAATCTCCTATTGGTCTCCTCCAAATCTCGAGTGTAATTAATTAAATCACGTGTCCGTCTCATTAATTAATTCTCACTCAACATTAACGAACCTTCGTCACTGACCTCTATAGATTAACTATTACTCCTGTTGTCACTCAGGTAAATAATCTATAGTCATGCATCCAATTCTAGTCTAATCTTATCTCTATCGAGCCTCCACTTAGTAACTAATCAATTAGACGGTGCTCAATCAATTAATCTTCAGCACTAACTACAATTAACTATCACGTTATCCCGCTGTCACTCGAGCAATTCACCAATTGTGCATTAAGCTAACTAGGAATCTCCATTCGGTCTCCTTCTATTCCTACCTCAATTAATTAATGAAAACAATCTAAGGGCATTAAGCCTAAGATGCATAAATGAACATAAATACTTAATCAAACCACGACAACAAACTAAATTAAGCAAAATTAAGTGCAATGGTCTAATAATTACAAAAATTAGAAATTAACTAAACACGGTCAACAATTACAACCCAAAAAATTCCTAATTACAACCTAATCTAGATACTAAAAAATAAAGGAAAAAGAAGGAATGCTTAGGTGCAATGTCGATCCTGCATTCCTATGGCGATCCACCACGAACTCAGCTCCAAAATCTTCAACTCAGCTCCAGAATCTTCCCAAAATCCACCTAAGACGTTATGGAGTCAAGATTAGGGTATTTTCTATCGAATTGGCCTCAATTTGGACAAAGAAGAATTAGGAGAATTAGGATCTTTGCAGGATACAAGTGTTTTGCGAATAGATAGCTTAGAGAGATTTTTACTTCTTCTCTTTTGCTAGATTATCCGCCCTGCCTATTGAATACAAGTTGGAACTCTTTTATAGAGCCCGGACTCCAAACTGAATTGAAGTTGGAAAATTGGAAATTTGCATTGTGACACTCAGAGTACTATTCATTTAGCAAAGAATTCAGTGTTTCATTCGAG
Organism: Trichosanthes truncata; assembly: GCA_033996785.1. Classification (NCBI taxonomy): domain Eukaryota; kingdom Viridiplantae; phylum Streptophyta; class Magnoliopsida; order Cucurbitales; family Cucurbitaceae; genus Trichosanthes; species Trichosanthes truncata. The sequence goes on along the minus strand of MU867261.1, from coordinate 12,878,995 downwards.
AACGAAACACATACAAGTGAGGTATCGTTTTATCAGATTAACTTTGGAAGATGGAGTGCTGATGTTTGAAAAGACTCCAGGAAGTCAGAATCCAGCCAATATGTTTTACAAGGTCCTTCCTTTTAACAAACTAAAGTTGTGTGCAACTTCAATTGGACTTCTCCATGAGTGGAAAGGAGTCACTATCATTGAAGGGGAGGCGTGTTGCTTGTTTTATCTCCAAGTGGGAGATTGTTAAGAAAGCATATGGATCCCAAACAAGCCCCATTCTTTTGTGTTGGCCACCATGTCACTTAACCAAATTTTTAAGTTGCAGTTCTATATATGTGTTTGCGGCAATGGGTGGATTACAGAAAAATTAAAAACAACCGTGAGTGAGTTACAAAGAAGAAAAAGTTGTGGGTTGTGTGTAGTTTTCGAATAGAAGACCAAATCATGGGGCTTTTTCTTCGAGTTATTGTTGCATAGTGTTTTCTCTATTGAAGAGTTGTGTGAGTCATTGTAGAGTGATTCGTGAGCCTTTTCCTTGAGAGAAAAGTGAGAGAAATCATTCTTGAGAATTGTAAACTCTTGTAACTTTCTCCCTGAACTTTTTAGTGAAACTTGCATCGGTAGCAGAGAACTGGATGTAGCCAACATTGGGTGATCTAGTATAAATCTAGTGTCAATTTCTCTTCCCTTAAACTTATTTATTATCGTTTAGGTTGGTTTACCTATTCTTTGAAGCTTGTCGTTCCATATTGTTTATTTGGAACCAAAATCCGATCTGGAATTGAGATAAATATATATTGCCTGAATCTAATTGAGAATTTAGATATTATATTTTATCGCCCCCCAAGAACTTAAGTTTGAGGAAGGATATTAAACATGAAGGTGAAGATGGTGAAGATGCCAATATTGTTGAACTAAGTAACAGCTAGGTTGGATCAAATAATTGAATTAAAGAAGAAGAATCAAGATCTTATGGAACAAAATGTGTAGCAATCTATCATTGAAATTTGGTTATTAACACCAATCCACTCATGGAGAGAAATATGCATGTGACGAAATTAGAAGTACAATGATATTGTACTTTATGATATTGTACTTTATGATCAAGTTTAATACAAGAAACAAAAAGATATAGAAAATTAATAGAGCTTACGAAGGATGAGATGAGCCCCATGTTGTGGTTGAATAGTGATGTTTGAGATAGGAGCATGAGTATAAGATGGAGAAAGTTGGAAAGAGAAGCGGTTCAAAATCATGGATAATGCTATTTTTGCTTCAATGATAGCAAAGTTTTGACCAAGACAGATTCGAGGACCCCATCCAAAAGGGATGAAGCATACTTGATTGTTTGTTGCTTTGGAAATTCCGTCTGAGAACCGTTCTGGTTTGAACTCACTCGCATCTTCACCCCATATTTTTGGATCTTGGTGGATGCATACAATTGGTATCCCTATTGATACTCCAACTGGTAATCTCAGATTCCCTAACTTTGTTTCCTTGTGAATCTCTCGAGCTAGCATACCAACTGGAGGGTATAGCCTAAGAACCTCATTTAATATCATACTCACCTGTAATTAATTACCAACATCAATATGTATAAGCAACTTAATTCAGTTTAAGAAACAAAATTCTGAGTAAAATCATCATTAATTACTTACTACTTTAAGACGACTTAGGCCATCAAAATCCAATTTCTTATTATCACCAAAAACCTCAAGGACCTCTGCTCTTGCTCGATCTTGCCACTCGCTGTATCGACCAAGTAGAACCATTGTCCAAGCAAGCAATGCTGCTGTGGTTTCTTGGCCAGCAAAATAGAAAAGCCTGCATTCACTAATTACTTCTTCCATACTCATTCCAACATCTTTCTTGTTTTTGTGCTCTTGAATTTGACCTGAATTTGATTCTAAAAGGATGCCTAATAGATCATCATTGGAAGCTTCACCTGTCTTCATAGCATTTTGTCTTTTCTTTACAATACCCCAAATCATATCTCGTATTTTGCAATCAATCTCTTCCATCCTCTTGTTTAACTTAGTTGGTATGAACCTAAAAAATTTACAATTAATTCAATGAAAATAGTTTCATACTATATGTTTTACACAATATAATCTTTCAATCAAGAGATTGCACTAACAGATTGTTTTTCAAAGAATTAGTTTCTTTGTAAGCTCTTACCTCCACCCAGGAATGAAATAAACTCCCTTCATTACATATGCCATCAATAGTAGAGCCCACTCTTTCAAGAGCTGGAAGATCTTTTTTCCTTCCTCATAACTACTACCAAATGCCGTTCGAGAAATCACATCTGCAGCCAAATTTTGCAAATCTGGCCACACATCTAACTCACAAGATCCTTCTTCAGGGATCGCCTTTTCCCATTTGTTAATCATCTCGCTACAACTCTTGGAGAATGCTGGAAACATATCCTGTGTAAAGATTTCAAAAACTTTTTTTTAAAGATATCTTTACAAGACATCATATTCATTATTCTTTTGTACCCAATTTTTGTATTGGTTGTATTTGCTATTTTTGTACTCAATTTTTGTCTCTCTACTTTTAACTTTTATTCATTTTAGTCTATGTACTTTCAAAACATCTATTTTAGTTTCTGTACTTTAAAAAAAACAACTGTATTGGTTTATTCATTTTTTAACAAATTTCAACACAAACACTACATTATTCAATAAAATTTTAAAACGTAACCATAAATTTGTATTAAATACTTTCTATTGTGTATTAAATTTTTGTTAGATTTTGCAAACAAGGACCAAAATAGTCACTTTTTAAAACTACAGAAACCAAATCTGACTTTTTAAAAGTACAAAGACTAAAATGAACAAAAGTTTGAAGTACATGGTCCAAATTGATGTTTTAAAAGTATAGGAACCAATATAAACCGATGTTCAAAGTACAAGAACCAAAATAGTATTTAAACCTACATTTTAGTTGACTTGTATTAGATTACATGGGGTTCCATCTCTAAACAAATTGACTATGGGAGGAGTAGCCCATGTATCTTATAAATTGTGAGGTCTCTTTTTATCTTTCAAATGTGAGATCCTCAACATGCCCCTTCAAGATCATTCTTGAATCGAATCCCAATTTTTTTGAATCGAATACCTGTTTGGGCATTGTGAGCTCTGATACCATATTAGATGAACATGAGGTTCCATCTAAAAACCAATTAACAATGAGAGGAGTAGGATCATATATCTATATTATGGTATTAGAGACCATAAATCCCAAATGAATATTCGGTCCAAAAAAATTGAAATCCGATTGCACCATCTTGAAGGGGCATGTTGAGGATCCCACATATGAAAGATAAAAAGAGACCTCAAATGCAAAAAAATAAAAATAAAAATAATAAAAATAAAAAATAAAAAAAAACAAAAAACAAAAAATTAATGAAAGAAGTATACCTTCAACTTCTCCATATGAAATGCAGGGTTGATGATCTTTCTGTGCTTAGCCCATTTAGGTCCCTCAAGAGAGACGATTCCACTTCCTATTCTCCTTCTATAGGGAAAAGAAGCTGTCTTACGAATATCGTTGATGAGAGAGAAAACAATCTTCACTTGTTCAGGCTCTGTTATATAAACTCTTGGAGTTGTGCCAACCCATGTGAAAGAAGCCTTACCTATAAATACAGTTTTGATTAAAATAAAACCTAATGAAGAATAACCTATAGAAAATTTTAAAGATTGAAAGTATATCTATCCAACTAATAAATGTAGTAGTAACCCATCTCAACTCTCGTATTTTCGAATTTCTACCCCGTATTTGAAGTGTGATACTAAATAATAAATATACGATGGAGTTGTATAAATATTTATTTTTTTAAAAATAATTTTTAAAGTTACCTGTCATTTAATAGTTTGTAAAAACTATAAAACATAGCTTTGGATTGAAACGAAATGAAGTATCGTTTAATCTTATAGATTATACTTGGTTGCATATTGGTATGCAGAAATCTCTCTCCCAACATTCAATTATTGACAATAAGGATAGAGAAAATATTTTCCACATTTTTCTCTCTAGCTGTGTTTTTTTTTTCTTTCTTGTCAATAATTAAATAGTGGAGAGCAAAGTGATTCCTACCGGTCGATATGCAGCTAAATATTATTCGAATATTATTGGCGATCTCCAAACCCCGTTGATCACGCAGCTACCAAACACCCCTCTTACACAATGCACATGGGCTTTAATTATCCAATGGAATTCAGAACCTGCTAATATGATTAAATATTACTTGAAACTAAATGTTTGTGTAACCCAAACATTAATCATTTAAAGTATTGCTTAGTAGTTTATTTATTGAAAAGGTTATTATAGTAATTAAATTATTTGGTTAAAACATTGTTTAAATAAAATTTATTCATTTATTTAAGTATAAACGGTAAGATTTATAAATTATTTTATTTCCATGAATATTTTAAAATGTTAAATTACAAATTGTTTTATTCTTATAACCTACATTTAGTTTTGATTTGGTCTCTATAATTTTAAGAGTTTCAATACAATCTCTATAGTTTAAATTTTAAGAGGACTTGTGTAGCTTTAAAAAATTCAATTTGGACTTAAATCCAATCTAATCCCTTTGACTTCAAATATTAGTAATTAGTCTATAATTTTAAAAGATTTAATAATCTAATCCCTATATTTAGACGTAATTTCAATTGAGTACATAGAATTTCAAAATTTTCAATTAGTCCTTAAGGTAAATCTCATAAACAATTCACAATCCATTATTTACTCACTGAAAAAAGTATACATTTTCTCTTAATTTTCTACTCTAGCGCCAAACCCTATGCAATAAGGTTATCATAGTCAACTTAACACACAATAAAAAAAAACGAAAAAAAAAAACAAAAAAAAACAAAACAAAACAAAAACAAAACAAAACACAACAAAAACAAAAAGCAAAAAAGAAAAAAAAAAAAATTCTAATCGGTTGTTTACTCACTCCAATATACCCATCCATCTTCTCTTGTTTTTTACCCAACTCAAGGCCTTATACACATAAATTAAGGTAGTAAAATGCCTATCCAAACATAACTCGACTCGTTACGTTAAGACATATACCATCAACTAAGAGTGAAAGTTTCAAATTTCCAACTTGTTGAACTACAAAATTCATAAAACGCTAACTGATTACCATGTAAAAAGAAAAAACGTATAGATCACGCATTCAATTTGGGAACAAATTGCAAGGACAAGGACAATCGAAATTAGAGAGTTACCGTATTTGTGGATAGTAAGATGATCGGAAGGGGTGGCGCGTGGAGCAATATCATGGGAAAAGCTCATGGGCTGCAATCTTGCTTGGCGGACGACGGTCGCAATGTCCTTGGAATCCCCAAAGAGAAGTCGATAAGAGTTTCCGGCGAGGCCTTGCTGTCTCAAGCAGTTTTCCAGCCTCTTTGGCCTCACCCAAATCCAATTCACAACCCTCCATCCCCATAATCCCAACAAACACAAACCCACCACCCAAATCCAATTCCACATTATCTCTCTAATTTCCACTTTCCCACTCTACACTAACACTTCCCAACCATAGTACATATAGATTTAATTTGTTTTTTTATGAATTTTCCTTTTTCTTGATTACGTGAATCCCTAGGCATTAACTTTGACCACCAATCAATAAAATATCAATAAAATATCACTAATGTAGTAATAGTATTAATAATAAAAAATTTTAATTTATTTGAGAAAGTTGAAATGTTTATTTTTTTTATCATTTTTTTTTATTTATATACTTTTTCAAAAACATCTATCAACATTGAGTTTTTATCCATATTTCTATAGAGATTTTCATAAATTTGAGATTTTCTCCATTTTCGTGAACATTGACATTTAAAATTTCGATACATATAGAAAAAAAAAGGATATAGTTTCTATTTTGTCTTATAACTTTCAATTATATTCTCGTTGTTTAAATTTGTTTGAAGAGAACCCTTAGTTAGAAATTTAAGTAAAAATAATATTAAGATCAAAAAGATGAATGCGGTCTAGAATGCACCAAGTTTCTTCCCTTTTATGTTTCAATTACTACAAAATTTCGTATTTTATATGAATTTTAGACGACATGCGAGTTATAAACTTTAACGAAAAATAATTTTAATACTCAAACTATAGATAAGGTTCAAGAACCTTATCATGACAAGAAAATGAGGCCACCGACAAACTCGTCTCCATCTGCAATTAATGAAAAAGAAAAAGACAAAAAGAAAAGGAGGACTTTTCTCTAGCTGCAACGTCATTGATTACGTAGAACCTTTCCCAAAGTCGATAAGACAAACACACAAACTAAAACCCTCGAAGAACCTAATTTGGTATATATACCAAAGCGAGAATATTTTATGGACATGTAGATACGGCCATTAAAAAAAAAAATTTCTTTACATTCACGAAAGCAACCTGAACACAAATATACATTCTGCACAAGAGAGAAAAAAAAAATTGCTAAACATTTAAATATATAAAAAGAGTCAACAGTCATAATGTTGTAAAAATTTAACCCTTCCATTTTAATAAATTAATTTATTTAAATATATACATTTTTTTTTTATATAAAATATATTTTTGTTCTATGAAGTTTGAGATTGATGTCTATTTAATCTCTCATATTTTTAACTATATATTTTAATCTCTAATGTTAGAAAAATGGTTCTAAATGGTCCTAGAGCTCAAATTGACCATTAGTTGTCTAATGGAAAAATGATGTGACAATTAATTGTTGACTAGACTTTATGATCTGGTCAATTATATCAATTGTATATTAATTTTGGATTTAATCACAAATTGTCATGTAATTAATTTAAATTAGTGATAAAAATATATATTGATAAATGAGGGGTCAATTACAAATTTACATGTGCCTTCAAATTAGATAAAAAGACATAGTAAATTGGCAAATCAAATATTGTCACCTATCTAGTATTTGATCCATCGCCGGATGACTTAAGCTTGTCCAATAAAAAAAAAATTAATTCGTAGAAAGGAACTTGATTTTATTGATTTTGTATAAGTGTTATTACAATCTCTAATATTTATCCTCTGATTCTTTCTCTCGACTACGTAAAATTTAACCCTTGGACTTGTTGATCTTATTGGATCAGCCCTTTGGCATGGCTTTTTTGATCTACTTCTTGGATCGACTCTTTGCTTGTTGATCTACTTGAATTGACATTTGGCTTGTTTGTTGTTGCGTGATTTTTAAGTGATCGCAAATACCCGCAAGTGTACGGTGTCAAGTTTTAATATAGTAGTGAGTTGAGTATCATCCCCACAGGGATTAGAATCCATAAGCCCTTTATTAAACACTACAGTTACTTTTACTCAATTTTATTTAGAGAAACAAAACTTTAGATGAGATCCAAAAACAAATTAAAATTCTAAAACTACCATTTACAAAGTTGGAGTCCAGTTTTTGAGAAACATGATGGTTGATTAATTAAGCACACCTTTACAGATAAAGAATTGATTTCATGCAATTAATCTTATGCCAAGAATTACTAAGTGATCAATATCCTCTCTCGAGTTCAATTGAACTCATGCCTAGCAATAAATCAACCTCTTGGTCTATTTTTATTCCTAAACATGGCATTAGGTGATTCTCTTAAGGCTTCTAGAGTTAATTTACTCACTCTCGTGCAATAAACTAAATCTAGTCGTGCATCTATTGTTCTATGGATAAATTTACTTTCTTGAGCTAAATATAGCCTAACATGCAAAACCAAGGCCAAAGGTTTAAGCAATAAAATCGAGATGCACAAAAGATGTAAATACAAGCTTTCAATTACAAAATCAACAAAGTTAAAAAACATACAACCATTCTTGTCTAAAAACAGAGATAAACAGCATTAAAGTCCATAACAAAACTCCTAAAAACCAAAAGAAAAGTTAAAGGAAAATAGATTAGACTAAAGTCGCTAGCCAACACTCGTTCCCTACATGAAGTCCATGATCTCGAGCTTTGAGTCTCCTCTTAGGCTCTCCAAAAGTCTCATCTTGGCCTTTAGACAGTGTAGGAATCAATTTAGGGATTTGATCTCTAAAAAACGGCTTCCATTGGATGAACAAAAAGTTTCCTTAAATAGTGTCGAGACAGCATTGCAACGCTGTCCTTAGCATTTTGCAAAAAAGGAAAAAATCTCTTTCGACTAGCGTTACAACGATATAAGAAGCGTTGCAACACTGTGCCCTCGGTCCTCCATGCTGAAAGGCTTCTCCTTTGGCGTTGCAACGCTCAAGTCTAATTGCCTTATCTTCATCTTCAACACTTGGATCCTCAATTTAGGCCACAAATTACTTTAAATTCGTCCAAATATCAATCAATTCATCAGTTTTGCCTCGAATGCTTGGTTGCTGCAAAATATACATAAAAACACATAAAAGTACACAAAACCATAGCAAGACAAGCATAAAACTAAGCCAAGAAATAGCATTATTTTGCATGCTATCATTTGTTAGCCCTTTATGCAGCTAAAATTAAGGTCCATTTACCCTTAGGTTTTTTGATCAAGCTTATCGAAGGCTCATCAAATACATTTATAAGTACCGATCTAAATTAAATACTTGTGGTACTTAATAGTGGATCGGGTCGAACCATAGGGAATCGATTATCAATTTCTTTTAATCGAATTTTTGTGTGACACGAACAAAGGGGTTTGTTGGCATTAAGTAATAAAATAACTTAAATTAAAGACAAGGAAAGATAAATGATCTAACCTTAGGCACCGATTTGGGGTATGTTAGGCAACAATGCAATTTCGATCACAAATAACCAACATGTGATAATCAACTTAGCAATTTGTTAATTGATCAGTTTAACCAGAATAGCCGGCAAAGCTCCTAAGAATCCCCTTAAACTAGCTAATCCAACCTAGCATCAAATTAACTTCTAAACTAACTCGTTATAGTTGGGCATGATAGCGTTCCATGCTAATGGGGCTAATCGCATTACGAACAGGGATTGACTGAGACAAATCAACTAGACAAGATTGGCCTATTGAATTTAATTAATCGGCTCTCATAACTCTTAAGACCTATCATGCAAAATACAAGAGAGCAAAGACTCTACTATGCAAATACGGGTCGATCCTATCGCTACTCTATACTTAGCATACATGAAACATGGTCGACATAAAAAGGTTGTCAGGCTATTCTACGAACCTCATACATTAAAGCGAGAATTAAAAAATAACAAACATGCTGAAATCGAGATGGCCTACTTTCTACTTAAACTAGCGTAATGAACAAACTTGACGCGATTAAGTCGCCAACTTAGACTATGAGCATGCATGTAATTAAGCTAGAATTAAGAGACAATAAGCTACTGAATTGCATAAAGAAATTAAGTATAAATCTCACAAAAATTATAATGTTACCGTTATTACACCCGAATCGACATCGAAAGTCTAGCCGGCCATCGAAACAGTGAAACCTGACATCGAGGATCGAACAAAAACACCTAAAACTATCCTAATCTAAAGAAAACAAAGAGAAAAGGTCTCAAAGACAACGAAAAATAAGAGATAAAAAACCTAATGAGAGAAAAATTATTTTTATACAAATAAAAGTAGCGTCGAGACGCTACAGGCAGCGTCTCGACTCTACCAGCATCAGCCCCAGTGTTCAGTAATGTCAAGCGAGGCTTGCGCACGTGGGTTTGAGACAACATTTAGAAGTTGTCATGTTCTAAGGCCTTTTGCCTTTGCAGCGTATTGACACTTCTAGTGGCGTTGAGACGCTCTCATCAAAGACATTTTGGTCAGATCACTGGTTCTTCTTGCTCGATTGTTCGAATGACCTCCGGTTTGCTCCGAATTAACTCCATTTGGATGCAAACGCTCCACAATACTCCTTATGCTCGATTTCCTGCAAAATGATCAATTAAACACATAAAAACTTTCAAACTAGCATGAATTAAGCACAATAATATATGATTTTTTCTGGTCCTATCATTTTTGCAACACACATTTAAACACATATATAAACATGTGTACAAGTCTTTTGCGACGGCCTGAGAAGACCTTTTGTGTGGCAATTTTGAGTGGCGTGCAGTGACCTTGTAGCTGGAGTATTTTGTTCAATATTTTGTTATGGCAGCAAGTGTTTTATCGAGAGTGTTTTTGTTCTTAGATAAACATATACATTGTGTATGTTTTGTGTTCTCTTGTGTGTGACAGTGAGGTAATTGAGAGAGAAAAAAGTGTTTCTTTTTTTGTGATTGAGGAGTTTGTTTGTTGTTGTTTATCCCAAGATACCGAGTTGTGGTAATTGGAAGTTAATAACTTTTGTTGGGCTATTGAAAGTTGTTTTGTAGCGAGAGTTTGAGGGTTCTTGTAATCTCTAGAATTTTAGTAGAACCTGCAGTTACAAAAGACTTACGTAGTCCTGAGCTTGGGATGGACCAATATAGCTTTCTGTGTCATTCTCTTTTTCCTATTTATTATTATTATTTTTGTAACTCTAAGTTTTTTCGCATAACTTGTGAAGGGGAGATAAATATTCTAGTTTTATATTGTCGCGTATATTTTTCTCCCAACAAGTGGTATAAGAGACTTTGGTTCAAGAGTCATGGGATTTGTGGAGCCAACATGTTTCGAAGGAGTCATGAAGTTCGATGGAAAAAACTTTGGATATTGGAAGATGCATGTCAAGGATTATTTAACTTGCAAGAAAGTGCATAAGGCACTTAAGGAGAAACCGAAAGGAATGCCAGATGAAGATTGAGAAGTTTTGGATGAACAAGCAGTAGCAGCAATTAGGATGTGTCTGTCAATGGACGTGACCAATCTTGTAGCCACCGAGAAAATGACAATTAAGTTGATGAAAGCGCTTCCAAGCAGGTATGAAAGACCATGTACTAATTATAAGATCTACCTTCTTTAAGAAGTTTTTCAGCATGCAAATGGCTGAGGATGTTTCTGTGAATTCTTATATTAACGAGGTTACCATTTTGATTAATCAGTTAAAGTCAGTTAAGATAGAGTTTACTGATGAAGTGAATGTTATTTTGTTTGTAGTATCTTTACCTGATAGTTGGGAAAAGATGAAGACAATAATGTTTAATTCAACTGTTAACAATACTTTGAAGTTTTCAAGGGTTCGTGATTTAGCCATAGCTAAGAAAATTCGTAAAAAAGTAGTAATAAAGAGTCTACTATAAGATCAGCTTTGGTTATGATTAAGGATGAATAGAAGGTTGATGAAAATAATAAATTGAGTAGCATCAGGAAAAGGTAGAGTCTTAGGAATAACGAGGTAGAATATTTTTACTGCCACTATAGGCGTCAGTGTAGATAGATGAAAAGCGATCAGAAAAGGAAGCAGGAGGTAAATGCAGGCATGATGCCTTAGTCTGCATTGATAGTGACACAGTTAGTTGTAGCCACTCATCTAGATGGATTTTAGAAAGTGCAGCTATTGTACAAATAGATTAAAATAAGAGTTTGTTCACATACTTCACAGGAGGACATCATGACCAAGTGAGGATAGGGAATGGTAGAACCTTTAAGACTAGTAAGATTGGGTATGTCAGTCTAAAGACAGTGTGTGGGGATAATTTGGTACTGCATGATGTCAGGTTTGTGTCGAGTATTAAAATGAATCTCATCTCTACTATCAAGTTGGTTGATGAGGGTTACATGTATAAGTCTGGCTGTCGCCATTGTAAACTAAGGTTAGGATCCCAAGTGGTGGCAATTGGCCATAGGAAATTTACACTATACAAATGTTAGTTGAATGTTGCTAAAGGATCAAAGAGATGGTGGATGACGGTTAGTGCGGGTGGTAGTTGTCGAGGTACACTTGAGTCAACAACTATATTAGCCAATTTCGATCAGTTAGATCAAGATCTATCAGTTCAGGAATAGTTGGGAAGTTCGAAAGAGAAAGTTGATGGCTATCATGAACTCCTAATTGTCAGACTGTCAAAATGGATGATGAAGTCAAAGGTCGGGTCTCTTGCTTGGTAGTAGGTTTGAATAGAGGATTCAAGTTATTCACAGAGTGTATCTTCTTTAGAAGCAGTTGTTCGGGTTTGAAGAAGATGTTAGGTGTTAACGCTTAACTAAAGTGGGAGTACGTGTCTGTCTCTTATGTCGAGTGACAGATCCACGTAGCTAGCCCATGCATTGGGATGAGCACAGATGAGCTACAGTTATATTCTAATGGTTTCCTGTTCTGTGAGTTTGTTGTATTTTAGGGTTTTTGAGCCTTGGAGTTTATCAAGAACATTAGAAATAACATTTGTAGTGGGAGTTATGCTTTTGAGTTTTCCATTGTGATCAATTTTTCATTACAGTGGGAGGAAATATCGCCATTTTGTCTCCAAGTGGGAGATTGTTAGGCTTTTATGGATCCAAAATTAAGGCCCATTTACCAGGGTTTTGCAACACACATTTAAACACACATATAAATATGTGTACAGGTTTTTTGCAGCTGCCCGAGAAGACTTTTTGTGCGGTAATTTTGAGTGGCGTGCTGTGACCTTGCGGCTGGAGTATTTTGTTTAGTATTTTTTTCTGGCAGTAAGTGTTTTATCGAGAGTGTTTTTTTTCTTAGATAAACATATACACTGTGTATGTTTTGTGTAGTCTCGTGTGTAGTAGTGAGGTAATTGAGAGAGAAAATAGTGTTTCTTTCTTGGAATTGAGGGGTTTGTTCATTGTTGTTTATCCCAAGTTACTAAATTGTGGTACTTAAAAAAACTCGTTCGAAGTCATGCAAATGCACACGATCAAGTAATATAAAATGGTATTTGAGTATTGAGTATTGAATCTACAGGGAGTGTACACGATTTCCCCTTGAGTTCTTTTGCCAAAACTCTACTTCTTCTCATCTTGGATCTTCAAAATGGCTCCATTGAGGCCTAAAATCACCAAAATACCCTCGAACACTTGATTTTGCTTCTCAAGCTCAGTTTTTACAAATTCAAGAGAAACAAGCATAAAAGCTCACATTTTCGTACCAAATCCAACATAAATCATAGGTTATAAGATAGCATAACTGCATGCTATCAGGCATATGAGTGAAAAAGGTATGAAGATTCTTTATTCTGTAGGGAAGTTACAGGGACTAAAGGAATTTGAACACAAGTTGTGTGAGGATTGTGTATTTGAGAAGCAAAAGCGTGTCAATTTCTCAAAGACATGAGCAAAGCTAAAACTTACAAAGTTGGAGTTAGTTCACATTGATGTGTGGATTCCTTCTGAAGTATCTTCTCTTGGTGGTTCCAGCTACTATGTGACCTTCATATAGATGACTCAAGCAAGAATGTATGGACTTATTTTCTCAAACATAAATTTGATGTATTTTTTATTTTCAAAACTTGGAAGGCTATGGTTGAAAATGAGACAAGTTTGAAAATTAAAAGCTTGAGGTTAGACAACGACGGTGAATATGTTGATAGAAAATTTAAAATATATTGTGTAAACAAAGGGATTGTGATGATAAATACTATTTTAGGGACACTGCAACGAAATGGTGTGATTTAGAGAATGAGCAAGAAGCTGAATGAGCATGCTAGGAGGAGGAGATTACATGTAAGATTGCCTAAGATGTTCTTGGCAAAGGCAATAAACATGGCGACCTATTTGATCAATAAGAGTCCAACCACATCACTAGACTTCAAGTTGCCTGCAAAAGCTTGCATCGATAAACAGGTAAATCTTTCTCATCTAAAGGTTTTTGGTTATGTGTCTTACCTTCACGTTGATGCTACAAACAGGAGTAAACTAAATGCCAAATCCAAGAAGTGTTATTTTCTTAGGTATGGTGGATTGAGATTGGCTACAAGTTTTGGGATGACCAAAGCAGGAAGATACTAAGAAGCAAGAATGTGATCTTCAATGAGGAAATTTTGTACAAAAAAAATAAGTATAGCTGAATTAGAGTTAGATGAAAATAAAGAAGAGAATACTTAGTATATAAGTCTTCCTAAGGTTGAGACTAGGACAACGAGAATTGAATATCAGAATGCAATTACTCCTATGGAAACAATTGTGGAATATATCTGAGGAACCAGTTGTAAAACCTAATGAGCAGTTAAGAGGTATGCAGGACTATCATACCACCACAAAGGTATCTCCTACTTTAAATTACATATTATTGACCGACATAGATGAACTTGAATGTTATGATGAAGTTGTTCGACTGAAAGATTTTGTCAAGTGGGAGTTGGCCATGAAGGATGAGATGGATTCTATTATGACAAATCAAACATGACAACTAGCTAAGTTACCAAGAGGTAAGAAAGCTTTGTAGAACAAATAGGTTTATAGAATCAAGCAAGAGCCCGATGGTAGCAGGAGGTACAAAGCAAGACTTGTAGTCAAAGACTTTAAAGAAAATGAAGGTATTAAATTTAATGAGATATTTTCTCCTATAGTCAAACTAACTACTCTTGGAACTGTATTATCGATAGTGGCAAAAGAGGATTTGTTCCTGGAACAGATGGATGTAAAGATGATAACGCTCATTTATGAGTGTTATTTGGCTCTAAAAACTAAGCTATTTGCTTAGAAAGCGAGTGTTTAATGTTATAATTCATGCCATTTAGAGCAAATTTAAGTAAAAACAAGTTTTGCATGTGTTTGAAGTCTTGATTTGATAAAAATAAGTTTTTAGGTGTATTTAGAGTCATTTTTGTTAAGAGAACATTAATTTTGTTGATTTTGTGTAGAGGCTGAAAAGGACCCAAATGCTCCCACATTCTGGCTGCAACTGAGACAAAAGAAAGATGATGCAAGAGATATGCGACCAGGATGCACTAGCAATTGAGAGCAGATGCCAAATTCCAACTGTTGCACGAAAAGCTCAAAATGAGCCCAACGATGCGGCCGCATTTAGGCCATTTTGACAACAATACAATTGCACTCAACTATGCGGCCGCATCGGACCTTTTCGACAGATTTTCCCAAATTCGCGAGATTTGCAAATAAAATCAGATAAAATCAAATATTCTCAATCAAATCTCTGAGGATCAAGGGATATGATCGGTTAAGCCTCTCCACACTAATCTCGGCGAAAAACCCTAGACCATGAGGTATATAAAAGGCGACTCAAGCTTTAATTGCAAGAGGGAGCTTGGATTTCTATCTTCTACCCCAAATTCTGAAGTTTTTTTTTCAGCCGCCATACCGAGTCTCCCCCAAGTTCTGTTCATACTTCATTCAGACACGAATTTCGAAAGAAGGAGTGTAAGCACTTGTTCTCCTCGTTAAAGGTTGAACAAAGTCATAAAGAAGGAACAAACTTTGGGTTCTTTATCGCTTTCATTTAAGATTTTGTACTTTCTATTTTCTTTAAAAGTTTAGCTACTGTTTTTATTATATCATTCAAGTTGTAAGTTTATGTTCTTATTTAATTCTAATTCTTCTAGTTGTAATTCAAGCCTTGTTTCAATTCCGCACTTTTAATTCAATGAAGTTTATCCTTTCTCATTCAAGTTTTCTTTTTACTTTCTGCACTTTAGTTTTCTTTTCAATGAGTAGCTAAATCCTTGGAAGGGATTAAATGAAGTGGATACCCTAAAAAGGAGATAGGCCCCGCCATGTGATTCAAGTAGCTTTGCTTAACATTTAGCATTGTTTGCTTTTATTGAGTTTAAGTTTCATTGTTAGCTTAAACTGATCACTTGAGTTAGCATAGTTTGTGTGAGATTCAATACCGAATGGGTTGGATCAAGCACGAGTTTTCATAAAAGTAATCTAGGAGAAGAGTCTAGACATAGAACTTCGCTTTTTGTACCTAAACATAGAACAAAAACCTTTAGAATCATTGAGTTGTGTTTCTTATTTATCTAAGTTAAAATTAGCCATAGACATATGTGTTTAATTGCTTAGTCTCCTAAAAGAACTTAGAAAATGGCTGAATAGGTGTTGAACTCGATTCACAGTGTTAAGTGTCGATTAATTAGGGTAGGTTGTGGGCGCATTTCAGTAGCATTTTGTCTGAATTGCACAGAACTCGAAAGAGGCAGTATGCGAGTGCAAGAGGCAAAATCTCTTAAATAGCCGGACCTAGTTAAGCAAGTATGTGGGCGCATGGTGGGCACATTTCCTCAGGGTTAAAACAGATTTGAACTCCCTGCTTCTCATTATTGTTTTCTTATCTTTTCTTTATTTTTATTGCACAAAAACCCCAAAATATTTCATTTACTTGGTTACCGTTAGTTGCAACTTGAGAGCATTGTGCTGTTAATTGAAAAGTTCTTTTTGTTAACCATTCCCTTGGGTTCGATACTTGGAATACTTCCATATATTACTTGTTGGACAGCGTGCACTTGCGCTTTTGACCGACCAAGTTTTTTGCGCCGTTGTCTGGGAACGACTTTTTAACAAACGTTTTTCAGTTTTTCAGCAGAATTGCGATCAGTTTGCGACTGCATTTAGACTTTGTCCCAGGGACCCGATTCTATTTTGCAGGTTTTGTAGGTTAGAGTTGGTGCATGCACAAAGGGCCTTGCCCTTGTGATTTTTATCCTGAGATAGAGCGTACTTTTCGCCAGTGCTGTAAGGACAGCATGCACTTGCGCTTTTGACCCACCAAAAGACAACTTTTATTCATGGTGATTTGGATGAAGAAATTGACATGGTACAGTGATAGCACTACATTAGTGCTATATTTATGCTTGTTTAATTGCTAGTTTTCCATATTGTGAGCTTTTATGTGGATATTTTCTATATTTAAGAAAATCGGGCAATTCAGACTAAAGATGATGAGTTTGGGGCATTGGGTGATTTGTGGAGCTTAAAATGACCCAAATTGGAGCTAAGTTTGGATAATAGGAGATTCACAAGTGTTTAATTAGACTGTTCTTATTGCCTCTAATTAATTGGCCATTAATTAGTTGATCCTAGTCTTAAATTGAGCTCGACAGAGGAAATTTAGGACCGAACTAATCAAATTAACACCCTAAAATTGCCTACGTGACATAGGAACAACAATTGACGAGTTAGGATTCATATGAGCAGGCTTAATCCTAATTAATTAATCAATTAATGCTAAGGACACCTAGGTAAGCGATTAATTAAGTGTGTTCAAATGAGACCAATGGGAGATTTCGACCGGTTTAGCTCTAGGTTTATGGAATTAGCAAGATTAATTAAATGTTGTATCCAATTTCTATAATTGTAACCTAACTAGTGCTCGATCCCCTAAACTCTGCCTTAATTTGATATCTTCAACCTTTACTTGGTTTCTAGATTAGATTTAATTTCCAAGCATTCCTTTTATTTAGTTCTTGCCTTAAATAATTCCAATTGTGAGTTTTCTTAATAATTAATCAACTAAAGAAAAAGCTTCCATTTCGCTTCCTAGTGGATACGATACTCAGTAGGAATACCGTTTTATTATTACTTCGATCAGTGCGTTTGCGTTGGCACCCAATCATACAGCCACAGAGTTTCACAGTAAAGGGACAAGAGAAAATGGTTGGCAAACTTTAGAGAAGCCTATATGGTCTCAAACAGGCTCCCAGACAGTGGTATAAGAAGTTTGACAGTTTTATGTGCAACAATGGATTTCAGAGGTGTCAGGAAAATCACTCTACATAAGATCTCAATGTAACTCATACATTATTTTACTGTTATATATTGATGAAATGTTGATAGCAGGTTCGAACAAACAATAAGTTTTTAGATAATGGTTGAATTATCTAAAGAATTTGATATGAAAGATTTGGGAGCTGCCAAACAAATCTTGGGAGTGAGGATTGAGAGGAAAGATGGTACATTGACACTGTCGCAGGAAAAGTATGTGAAAAAGGTGTTGAAAAGATTTCAAATGGAAGATGCAAAACCTGTGATTACTTTTTTAGCTTATCATTTTAGATTATCTAAGGAGCACTCACCCACTACTGAGCAGAAAAGAGATTATATGGCCAAAGTGCCATATGCTTCAGTTATAGGTAGCCTGATGTATGTCATGGTTTGCACAAGACCAGACATTGTATATGCAGTAGGAGTTGTTAATCGGTATATAAATAATTCAAGGAAGCAGCACTGGGAGGTTGTGAAGTGTATTTTCAGATATCTGAGAGGGACAGCTGATTATGTTATGTATTTTAAGAAGTCAGATTTTAAACTGTAGGGTTATGTGAATGCAGATATGGCAGGTGATACAAATAGCAGAAAAAGTACTATCAAATATGTTTTTACTTTGGGTAATACTGCAATTAGCTGGGTTTTTAGACCACAGAAGATAGTAGCTCTTTCTACTATAGAAGTAGAGTATGTTGCAGTTACTAAGGCAAGTAAGGAGATGATAAGGCTTTAGTCTTTTTTAAAAGAACTTTGCTTGAAATTGGAAAATGGGACTTTGCATTGTGACACTCAGAGTACTATTCATTTAGCAAAGAATTTAGTGTTTCATTTGAGAACGAAACACATACAAGTGAGGTATCGTTTTATCAAATTAGCTTTGGAAGATGGAGTGCTGGTGTTTGAAAAGACTCCAGGAAGTCAGAATCTAGCCGATATGTTTACCAAGGTCGTTCCTTTTAACAAACTGAAGTTGTGTGCAACTTCAATTGGATTTCTCCATGAGTGGGAAGGAGTCACTATAGTTGCAGGGGAGACGTGTTGCCTGCTTTATCTCCAAGTGAGAGATTGTTAAGAAAGTATATGGAGCCTAAACAAGGGACATTCTTTTGTTGGCCACCATGTCAGTTAACCAAAATTTTAATTTGCAATTCTATATATGTGTTTGCAGCAATGGGTGGATTACAAAAAAATTAAAAACAGTCGTGAGTGAGTTACAAAGAAGAAAAAGTTGTGGGTTGTGTGTAGTTTTCGAATAGAAGACCAAATCGTGGGGCTTTTTCCTCGAGTTATTGTTGCTTAGCATTTTCTCTATTGAAGAGTTTTGTGAGCCTTTTCCTTGAGAGAAAAGTGAGAGAAATCATTCTTGAGCATTGTAAACTCTTGTAACTTTCTCCTTGAACTTTCTAGTGAAACCTGCATCGGTAGCAGAGAACTGGATGTAGCCAACATTGGGTGAACCAGTATAAATATGGTGTCAATTTCTCTTCCCTTAAACTTATTTATTATTGTTTAGGTTGGTTTATCTATTCTTTTAAGCTTGTCGTTTTCAGATTGTTTATTGAGCAAAATATTTGGAACCAGAACCCGATCTAGAATTGAGATAAATATATATTGTCTGAATCTAGTTGAGATATGTTATCACCCCTAACAACTTAAGTTTGAGGAAGGATATTAAACATGAAGGTGAAGATGGTGAAGATGCCAAAAACTTGTTGCTTAAAAAAGTGTATGCAATTTCAGAATGGAAACACCCTAAATGTGCAAGTATACACAACCTAATGCAGCAAGTGATAAGTATTTTTATATCGTTCTCCTCAGGACTAGTTAAGTGGATTTTTGCAATACCTAAGCTGATTTTAGTTAGGTAACAAGAAATCAACATCAATTGGTGCACTAAAATTAAAAGAAACTAAAGAATAAGATTAAAATGGTGTTGGAATGCTGGAACAACAGGAAAACAGTGAATAAAATGGGACTAAATAGATTCTGTGAAAAGGGATCAGGATTAGGGATAAAATTTTGCTTCATCAAACTAAATGCTACAACATAGATCATGCTTCAACACTCAATGCAGCTAATTCAAAAATTCTTTCCAGAATTCTCAAGAAATCAGTTATTAACTCCCATTAACCTCTGAAATTAAGCCCATAACTGCAAACATTAGGTGAGTTACTATCCCTAATGTCGCCAATTACCTTAAAGCATGCTCCTACTCAGAACTAATGTTATGCCCTGCATTCGGTTTATCCATCCCTTTTCCAAAGTCAAGATAAACACAGCCTAGATGAGTTGGCCAGACAAATCCAAGCTAAAAATTAAGCACACAAGGCATAAGAATGAAGAATATGCAAGTCTGCTATTTCATTCAGCAAGAATCAACAATAAATCCCCTAATCCCTCACCCAAAGGGTGATTAGTTCATAATTAAAAGAAAAGACGACAATAAAACAGTAAGGAAAGTCTCAAATAACATTCTAAAACTTGTCTTTAATATCAAAATACTGAAAAATAAATAAATACTGTAGAAACTAGGAGAAATGGATAATAAAGGGATGCTGGGCAGCTTCTTTATGGCCGATTTCCTCCTTTCCAAAAGTGGATCACCTCCCAAAAAGGGTTCTTCTACTTCTTCTCGAAATCCTCCCCCTCAAATGTCTAATCTCCAAGCTCTCCTACCAAAAACGGCAAGCAAGGGCTTTAAACCTCTCCCCTTCTTTGAAATCAAGGCGAGTGGACATTTTGAAGACTAATGGCAGCCCCTCATTGGTTTAATTCAGAACAGGTGTCATAAGTTGTCCACCTCAATTAATGAAATAACTCCCACGTGCTCATTGTGTAACTGATCCCAAATAAATGCTCTAGCTTTGCTAATGCTTCATAAAAAATACAACAATTGCTTCAGCAAGCTTGACCTTCTATCAACAACAAAGCTCTAGCATTTCAGGTTGAATTTTTCACACTTAGTCATTTTTACCTTCAGCAATGGCCTACACAAGTCACAAATAACACAATTAAGTAATATTATGCATTAAAAAGCTCAAAAGTGCTATTCACATGAAAATGGACTCCTTTATTGCTAAAACATCAATTTAAAGAGGCTTATTAGTACAAAAGTACCTAAGATAGTGTTTTTAAGCCACAAAAACTTCACTAAAACACCTTAAATAGCTCTCATTTTAAGAGCTATCAGCGGAACTCACTTGAGTGGGCTAAAGCAGAAGATAAAAACTAGAAAGAAGCAGACTGAGAGTTAAGAGGCTGTCGCAGAAAAAACCACATCAGGAAAGCCTTCTAACCCTTCTTTTCCTTTGATTTCTGCTAATAATTTATATCCTCAGGGAATGAGGGACATTGATGAGATGAAAGAAGAGAAGAAGTTTGAGAATAAGAGATCAGGGAAGAATATTGAAGAAAGAAAAGAATTTTCCAAGGAGATGGTTGATAGAAAGCCAAAGGAGGTGGCTTCCGAGGAAAACGTTGAGGCACCCAGGTGTAAAGGGTATGACCATGCGACATTTCTCAGTCCTTTGAGACAACATGGTGACCACCCCACATTCGATTACAGGGAGCTTATTTTCCCTCATCGCTTTAAAGATGTTAAATTAGATGAGCAGTTTGCTAAATTTATAGAAATATTTAAGAAATTGCATATTAACATTCCATTTGCAGATGCATTAGCAAACATGCCTAATTATGAAAAATTCTTGAAAGAGATGCTTTCGAAGAAAATAAAATTGGAGGTGAATGAGGTGCTGAGTATTTCTTAGCACAACAACACCATTATGCAAAAGAATATGCCTTTGAAAAAAAATCCAGGGAGTTTTACTAATATGTGCACTATAGGCAGTGTACATGTAGATAGGGCATTATGTGATTTGGAAATGAGTATAAATTTGATGCCTTTTTCCGTCTAGAGGAAGCTTGGTTTGTGGGAAGTTCAGCCTACTAGCATCACTCTACAGCTTGCTGACCGTTCCGTGGCTCATCCAAAAGGTATGGTAGAAGTCGTATTAGTTCGAGTTAATAAATTTATTTTTCCTACAGACTTTGTTGTACTGAACATGGAAGATGACACTAAATTCCCTATCATACTTGGGAGGCCATTCTTAGCTACTGGTAAGGTTGAGATTAGTGTTCATAAAGGTAAATGATCGCTAATGGTTTGCTACAACACGTAAGTGCACGTGATCGAAGTAATAAAGAAACTGGAAGTATTCCAGAGTATCGTACCCAAGGGAACGAGGTTTAATAAAATCTACTTAGAATGACACAAAATTGCTTGCAAAACACAATTGGGGTAACCGAAATTTCAAAATGTAAGAGTTTGGTTTTTTTTAACAAGAGTGAATGAAAATTCAGTGAGTTAAAAATAAAATAGGGATTCAAGTGATTCAAGCACCTTTGGAAGAATGCGATTCAATTTGCAATTGCAATCATAGTTAACATGTGAGAACTAAGTAAACCGAGTTCAACTCCTATTCAATTTTGATTCAAAATCTTTAAGAGACTAAGTGATTAAACCTATATGTCTATGGCTAATCTAACTTAGATACTTCGCACACAACTCTAGTGGTTTTGGAGTCTCGCCCTATGTCTAGGGTCGATGTTCAGGACTTATTTCTAAGCCTTTTCCTCCATTGCTTTTGTGACATCGGCTTTCCCTTAACTCTTTCGATATTAAGTTCAAGCTTGATGAGCAATCACTAGTTGGCCGGCTAGGTTTACCCAAATCTAAATTCAACAAAAGCAAACAAAGTTCACATGCTAACTAGATTGTTTATGCTTTAGAGCTTTGCATTTTTCCTTAGGGCATTCACCAACTTGAACCCCTTGAGAAAATTTAGCTCATTGTAGAGAAAATGAAAATCCAAAAATTATTTGTTGAAAATTTCATATTTTACAAAAGAGGAGATAATTAAATTCAATGAAAACCTAATTGATTCACCAAGTACAATTGCCCATTAAGAAAAACAAATTTCCTAGAATATACTACTGGAATTAATATTTTGCTTACCAAAAGAAAAAGCCTACGGGTAAATACACTTATAAAGGGAAACTGAAGACTTTTGACTATTAAACTTGACACTTCTTCTCCTTCCCACGAAGTACAATCTGTAAATTTTGGCAAAATTCAGAAAGTGGTGCAACCAAAATACCGCCCAAGATCCCTTACTTCGATCGATTCAAAATTTGTTCAACTTTGAATCTTAATCTCTTCAACATTTGTTGAGGAGAGATCTTATTTCGGGAACTCGAAGTAACCAAATCACGAGCAAAAGAAAGAAAAGAAAACAGAGAATGAAGCTTGAACTGCTGCTATGTTGAAGAAAAGTAGAAAAACCCATAAACAAAAAGTGCAGAAACTTGAATTCTCGTTGAATGAAGCTAAATTCAGAAACTCTTTGAGCTACAATGTAAGGAATAATTGCGAAAATAACATAGAATTGAAATAGAACTGAACTAATAACAATTGGAATTCAAATGTGCTGCTGTCTACGAAGAAAACAGAAAAATAAAACCCCGAAACAATTCTTGCTTCTCTCCTCGGCTTCCTCCCTTTTTAAAGTCAATCCCAGCCTGCTCTCCTTCCAAATTTGGATCCTTAATTAGTGGGTAGAATTTGGACGTGATTTTCTCGCTGTAAATTTTCCATAAACTGTGCAAATCAAGCAAATCTTGGTGATTCCCGCGAATTTCGTTCTTGACTTGTTGATCCAGAGAATGCAATTCACCTTGCAATTGCATTCTTCTTCCTTGTTCTTCACTTTACATTGCAAATGGGAATGCAATTGCATTCCCTTTTGCAAAGTCTTCAAATCTGCACAAAAACTCAACTCAAGCCAACTTTTTTGCATCTTTTCACTTAATTCCTTCTTTTATCATATTCCAACAAGCTTGCATGAATTTATTTAAAAATGTCATTTTTAGCTTGCTCGGTAATCAATAAAGTATGAAAAAATGGCAAGAACAACTTAGTTTTAGGGTTAAATAATCCTCATAAATGAGAATTATCACACCCCCAAACTTGAGTTATTGCTTGTCCTCAAGCCATTATCAAAATCACAGTAACAACTAACCCAAATTCTTGACAAAACAAATATCCTCTCAGGAGACATCTCAAGCTCATAACACATGTTTATCACAACCAACTTTAATCTCACCTTAGTCTTGATTTTAGCACTTTTCACCCATACTTCCCTAGAATTGTATCTCTATTCTTCTAGTTTCATTTTGCTTGCTTCCTACATAGGCCATCTTTTGAGAAACAACTGAACTAAACAAAGGAAAAACTCCCCCAAACTTATTTCGTTTTACTTCCAAGCAAAAAAAATTTTTTTGGAGGGGGTTCCTTAGTCAATTGTACCTTCGTTCCAACTTACCGACACTTTGTGGTGACGATAGTTGACTACGAGCACACATCACTATTTGAAACCATTTTTGACCTACTCATTTCCTGAATCAACCTTTCATGCAGAGGCAATCATGGGTTTCATGACTTTCCCTAGTTACTTGGTTAAGACATGGAAAGAGGAGTATCCCTCTTTTTTTCTTTTTTCTTTTTTCTTTTTTTTTTTTTTTTTTTGTTTGAACTTAGCAGCCTTCATACAACAACTCACAACATGTTTACATTTCATGAATTGCAAAAAATGAATATAAAACGACGTGGGGTCAACAAAAGTAATGTAAGGTGTCTATCCCCCCCAAACTTAAGATGTGGCAATGTCCTCATTGACTAGTTCGCTTTTGGGTGGTTGGAATGGCCATATATAGATTGACAAGCTTAATAACCCTAGAATTATAGAAACACAAGCTAGGGTGAATGGGTGGTGGAGTGCTAAGGAAAGCAAAGAAGTCATAAAGTTGGGTGGATAATTGAGAAGTATTTAATGAGCCGAGTCTATTCCAAATATCATCATCAAGGATTTTTTTAAACTTTGAGACATATTTGGGAGACATACAAAAACAAGATATCACACATAACTGACATTGAACTTCAAACAATTTGGATGTCAATCAAATCATCAGGACAAAATGCAAGGGACAAAGACAAGCACAGATATTCAAGACAACAACATCACAATCTAAACTATTAAGATTTAAGAAGTAGAGTTTAAGGTGCAAAGAACAACTCCCCTAATCATTGGAGGTTGAATCATCATCTTCTTGGCATGTTGGATGTTTTGCTTCGTTTTGCAATTGCGTTCCATTTGCATTCTTGTCCCTTGGCTTTGCTTCATTTTTCGTGAATGCAATTGCATTGCATTTGCAATTCCTTTGGATTGGCGTTTGATTTTTCCCTCTCCCTTTTTATCTGAACTCCAAAGTAAATTGTTAAAAAGTTCTCACAAACTCGAAAAAGAGTTCATGCCTTAAAATAATTTTTTTTATTTCTTTTTGAAAATTTGAATTCCTTCAACAATTTCCTAGGTAAATCCCCAGGTAGAGGTGTTCCCTAAACGGTCAACTTAAATACCTCAGCCTAGACAGGATTATGCCTTAGACAGAAATTGCTTAGTCATTTCAAAATTCATACAAATAAGTTTTTTTTTTTTTTTTTTTTTTTAATAAAAAGAAAATGAACGAAAAGATAAACTTATCCTATTCCAGTAGGTAGCCCGCAACCGTGTTCCTTCATTTTGCACCTAGGTCTCGAGGTTGGACGAGATTTCATTCGTAGTTGAGGTGCTTTGATCACAATGGGTCTTGCTTGCTCGAGAGATTTGCATGTGCCTTTGAAAGTAGAAATTGTAGTTGCAACTTGTGTCACATTTTGCAAATTGTCATCCTTCATGCTCTCCTTTTTGCATTCTACTTTATTTAGCATTTCCTGCAAGCTGCAATAAGTCAAAATAGGGTCTTCTAGTATCAGGAGTACTTTGGATGTCATTTGCTGTGAAATTGCAACTGCATAGTTCACTGCAACTTCCTTGGGTGGTTCCTTCTCTTCTTGAGGTGGTTTTTCTTTAATCTCTTTTCTCCCTTCTGGCTCCTTAGTGTTTTCAATAGTTGGAGAGCTTTCTACTTCTACTGGGAGTTCACGATCTTCATGTTCCAATTCCGTTCTAAGTGACACCACCTCACATTCTTCTTCTTCTTGTTCTTGTTTTGAAGTCTCTTTGTTCTCGAGAAAAATTCCTTGGGACCTGTTCTGCAATTCATCTGCAATTTGTTCCACCTGGATTTCCAAACTCCGTAGAGATGTGGCTTGACTTTGCATTACAACATCGTTCTTTGCTTTATATTCCCTCGCGAGTTCTTTTATGCTTGGCTCTTTTGGGATCATCTTCCCTTGCTGGAAGCACTGGTACTGATGTTGATTTGCAAATCTGGGTAGAAATCCATAACACAAAGAATCAGGATTATAAGGACAATTATCAAATGAATGACTTCCCTACAATAAATACAAGAAATAGAAGGGATAGGATTAGTAGGAGCTATGAAATTTCTCATCATTAAAGTTTCCATCGTGTAGCTTAATGATGAAGCTTGTGCGCTCAATGTTGCAATGATGTCTTCCATCTTGTTGATTATCTCAAGCAATTCAATCCTAAGTTGTGCCTTTCTCCTCTTGCAATTGCTTTCCCTCAACCTGCAAAATAATGTGAACAAGACTGGGCTTCCGGCAATAGAAGAATTGCAACTGCAATGCAATTGCAATTTTATTGCAATCTGCTCACAATTTGTGTGTCTAAAATAAATTTTATTAGAAATGTCGTTCCCCGGCAACGGCGCCAAAAACTTGATCTCTAATGCTTTGCTACAACACGCAAGTGCACGTGATCGAAGTAATAAAGAAACTGGAAGTATTCCAGAGTATCGTACCCAAGGGAACGGGGTTTAATAAAATCTACTTAGAATGACACAAAATTGCTTGCAAAACACAATTGGGGTAACCGAAATTTCAAAATGTAAGAGTTTGGTTTTTTTTAACAAGAGTGAATGAAAATTCAATGAGTTAAAAAAAAAATAGGGATTCAAGTGATTCAAGCACCTTTGGAAGAATGCGATTCAATTTGCAATTGCAATCATAGTTAACATGTGAGAACTAAGTAAACCGAGTTCAACTCCTATTCAATTTTGATTCAAAATCTTTAAGAGACTAAGTGATTAAACCTATATGTCTATGGCTAATCTAACTTAGATACTTCGCACACAACTCTAGTGGTTTTGGAGTCTCGCCCTATGTCTCGGGTCGATGTTCAGGACTTATTTCTAAGCCTTTTCCTCCATTGCTTTTGTGACATCGGCTTTCCCTTAACTCTTTCGATATTAAGTTCAAGCTTGATGAGCAATCACTAGTTGGCCGGCTAGGTTTACCCAAATCTAAATTCAACAAAAGCAAACAAAGTTCACATGCTAACTAGATTGTTTATGCTTTAGAGCTTTGCATTTTTCCTTAGGGCATTCACCAACTTGAACCCCTTGAGAAAATTTAGCTCATTGTAGAGAAAATGAAAATCCAAAAATTATTTGTTGAAAATTTCATATTTTACAAAAGAGGAGATAATTAAATTCAATGAAAACCTAATTGATTCACCAAGTACAATTGCCCATTAAGAAAAACAAATTTCCTAGAATATACTACTGGAATTAATATTTTGCTTACCAAAAGAAAAAGCCTATGGGTAAATACACTTATAAAGGGAAACTGAAGACTTTTGACTATTAAACTTGACACTTCTTCTCCTTCCCACGAAGTACAATCTGTAAATTTTGGCAAAATTCAGAAAGTGGTGCAACCAAAATACCGCCCAAGATCCCTTACTTCGATCTATTCAAAATTCGTTCAACTTTGAATCTTAATCTCTTCAACATTTGTTGAGGAGAGATCTTATTTCGGGAACTCGAAGTAACCAAATCACGAGCAAAAGAAAGAAAAGAAAACAGAGAATGAAGCTTGAACTGCTGCTATGTTGAAGAAAAGTAGAAAAACCCATAAACAAAAAGTGCAGAAACTTGAATTCTCGTTGAATGAAGCTAAATTCAGAAACTCTTTGAGCTACAATGTAAGGAATAATTGCGAAAATAACATAGAATTGAAATAGAACTGAACTAATAACAATTGGAATTCAAATGTGCTGTTGTCTACGAAGAAAACAGAAAAATAAAACCCCGGAACAATTCTTGCTTCTCTCCTCGGCTTCCTCACTTTTTAAAGTCAATCGCAGCCTCCTCTCCTTCCAAATTTGGATCCTTAATTAGTAGGTAGAATTTGGACGTGATTTTCTCGCTGTAAATTTTCCATAAACTGTGCAAATCACGCAAATCTTGGTGATTCCCGCGAATTTCGTTCTTGACTTGTTGATCCAGAGAATGCAATTCACATTGCAATTGCATTCTTCTTCCTTGTTCTTCACTTTACATTGCAAATGGGAATGCAATTGCATTCCCTTTTGCAAAGTCTTCAAATCTGCACAAAAACTCAACTTAAGCCAACTTTCTTACATCTTTTCACTTAATTCCTTCTTTTATCATATTCCAACAAGCTTGCATGAATTTATTTAAAAATGTCATTTTTAGCTTGCTCGGTAATCAATAAAGCATGAAAAAATGGCAAGAACAACTTAGTTTTAGGGTTAAATAATCCTCATAAATGAGAATTATCAGTAAACTCACCTTAAGGGTAGACGATGAGAAAGTAGTGTTTGACATTTTTAATTCTATGGATGATTATGATAGTGTGCATTATAAAATTGATTGTGTTGAGCTTAAATCTTCTACTAAGATGGTGAGAATAAAACCTCCTGATAGTTACCTGATTGATTCTTCTGATGTGCCCATGAATTCTTTTGTCTCTTATATTATGCCATTTGCATTGAATGATTCTCGAGTAGTTGCAGACTCTAGAGAGTTAGATTTGATTGATTTAGGATTTTATGAGGATTCCAATATAGTTGAGCTTGAGTTAATTGATAATACGCATCATAGAAGGTCCTTAATTAATGAGTCTAGGCAGGTAAATGAATTTTATTTTTATTATAGATATTTGGATAGGAACATGCATGAGGTTAGACACTCTATAGATGCTATGTTGTTGGACAGTGATGTTTTGAATTATATGCATATTGGAGAGCTCCTTCATGGTAGAAAGATTGTGTTGGATGATGTTCATGTTCCTGTTTCCTTTGAATCAGAATTTGATGATGTTTTGTTGATAGATGAGATTAGGCACCCAAGTTCCTTACTACTTGATCCTTTTTATGAGTTAAATCTAAAAGTTGTTGAGGACCATAACATGTTAGTTAAGGGTGCAGGTGAAGGTGGTGAAGGTAAAATCTTTATTTTTGAACTACCTTGAAGGAGTTTGTGGGAACCTCGTCTACTTAAAGACGTAAAAGAAGCACTTTTTGGGAGGCAACCCAAGTGTTTCTAGCTATTTTCTCTTGTTTTTTCTTTTTAGTATTTTAGGAAGTTGATCTTTGCTTCTGTTGTTGATCTGTGTTTTAAGGAGCTCGAGATCTAAACATGCTTCCAAAGTATCCTCATTTGATGGAGTTTTGAAGTTCAGGGTGAATCTCGCTTAATTCATGGCAGTTCTATTACCCCCTATCTTTTCGATTGTCCATTTGTTTGATTAGGAAAGTTAGATAAATTGATACATTGAGGACAATGTATAATTTAAGTGTGGGGCATTAGTACTTTTTTGTGCTTTGAATGTGGGCTTTATTGAAATTCTTATTGAAAAATGGGATTCATTTGACAATTTTACTGAAATAGGATGAATTGATTATTTTGTTGTGATTAGGACAATCAGTGATATGATATGAATAAGTAATAGTTGGCAATAGCTTGTGAATTATGAAAACATGTTGTGAAGTTGAGCAGAATTTAAATTTTTACTTTGATTTTCTTGCATAACCTGAGCACATTAGCCTACCTTTTGTGAGTCTTGAAGGCCTAGAGTAGCTTTATGGGATTCATATGTCTGTTGTCACTCTAATAGGCATAGGCTTTAGTTTGACAGTGACTTAGCATGATGGGCAGTAATGTGTTGCTTAGGGACAAGAAAAAAAAGTGTTGATTTACCTGCAAGAGAAAGAAAAGAAAGTGAGCCTAAAAAAAAAAAATCATTCTAGTGAAAAAAAGAAAGAAAGAAAGAAGAAAAAGAAATTAAAAAAAAAAAAAAAAAAAACTTGTAATGTGTTGAAAAGAGTCGAGGGTAAAAAGAGCTACCCCTATCGTGATCAGTTAGGCCACCTATCGAGCGCGGGCTTTAGGCAAGGGTCCTTGTGATGTGTGTGTGAAAGCTGGTGCCCTTGACATTATAGTAATGCAAGTTTTCCCTAGGGAGGATTTCAGGCACCTAGTAGCTTATTGCTTTCTTGAGTGTTAGGAAACCTAAATAACTAGATCATAGGGCAAGTGTAGGGAGAAGATTGATTTAGGACCCTATAAATATATTTCATGTTTATAAAGACTTCATTAAGAAGCTAAATGCACACACACACGCAAGAAATGAAGAGCATTGATTTAAATTTATCTCAACTAAACAATCATGTTTGGTGCTTTCCATGTAATTGTTCTATTAGTTATTTTGGATCATTGAGGTTCGAGTCTTGTGTTGGCAATCTCTTAATCATATTTGTTGTTGTGTTTTGTTTCGCTTGGGACTAGCAAAAGTTGAATTGTGGAGGTATTTGATAGCACTAATTTAGTGCTATATTTATGTCTTAATTCAGCTAGTTTTACACTTAAAATGTGAGCTTTTATGTTGATTATCTATTGATTTCGGGAAACCAAGCAATTCTATGAGAAATGGATGAAGCTAAAGCATTATGTTGAAGATGGAGCTAATTTAGAGCTATTTGTGGAGCTCGTAAAAGAAGTGATGAAGTATAAGCTATTGGGGCCATGAAGATGGCATTGCAACTCTTGAAAAGGTGTTGCAATGCCTCAATTTAGAAGGTAAACTCGAGAGCTAGCATTGCAATGCTGCCCTGTGGTGTTGCAACGCTAGAATCACGCAAGGATGAGGTGTTCCGTTTGTAACGTTGCAACGCTACCTTCATGCGTGCATGGAGTACGACGTCGTTTTAGACAGTGTTGCAACGCTGTCACGACAGCAACTATTTATATTTTTGTTCTTTGCTCAATTTGGGGGGAACTTTTAGGGTTTTTTAGACCCCCTTTATGGGAATTAACCAAATTGGGATAGCTGGGAGCTCTTAGAGGCTATTTAGTGAAGGTTTGAGGCTCGAGATCACAGAGATCGAGGCGGGAGTCAAAGAACGACATGGTTTTAGCTTTCTACCCTTTTATTTTCATTTGTAGTTGTTGAATTTGAACTGTAATGACTGCTTTTGGGACTGATTTGAATATGTTTAGTGGCTAGTTTTATTATTTTGGAGAACTAATGTAGCTAATGGATCTTTGTAGTTAATTAATTGACGTTTATTGATATTATATCTCTTCTTAATAGTTTTGTGCATTGGGTTGATCATTAGTTTAATCGATCTCGACAGAGTAGATTAAACTTAGAAAGACAAAGTATAACAATTAAAATTCGCTTAAGTGACAGAGGGACAACAAAGATTAATTGAGGCTTGAAATGAAGGTTCATTAATGTCAGGTGTTAATTAATTAATGAGATGGACACGTGATTTAATTAATTACATTCGAGAATTTGATGAGCTCGACAAAGGATTCCTTAAATTTAGACTTGTAGGCCTAATTAATTAAATAAGTTAATAATATCAATTGCCCAAATAATTAATTGCAAGATCCAATTAGTGAAACTAATTTCGTGAACATCTCTAACCCTGTTGTTCTCAACCATTAGTTTTTCTTGTAAGTTTTTATTCACTTAAATCACCAGTTGCTCTGTTTATTTCTCTAAACACAATCAATTGTAATTAGCTTCGGTACTTAACCAACCATAACAATTCCCTGTGGATATGATATCTAGGATACTCATACCACTTTATTACTTGGGCACATGCACTTGCGGCAACACATAGTTATGCTAGCATCAATTATATGGCCAACTGTCGTATGCTTCAGCTATAGGTAGCCTAATGTATGCCATGGTTTACAGAAGACCAAACATTGTATATGCAGTGGGAGTTGGTAATAGGTATATGAGTAATTCAGAGAAGCAACACTAGAAGGCTATGAATTAGATTTTCAGATGTCTGAGAGGGACAACTTATTATGCTATATATTTAAAGAAGTTAGATTTTAAACCGTAGGTTTATGTGGATATAGATATGATAGGTGATACAGATAGTATGAAAAGTACTACCGAGTACGTTCTTACTTTGGGTAATACTACAATTAGCTGGGTTTCTAAACTGCAGAAGATAGTAGCTCTTTCTACTATAGAAGCAGAGTATGTTGCAGTTACTGAGGCAAGTAAGGAGATAATATGACTTTAGTATTTTTTAGAAGAACTTGACTTGAAATTGGGAAATGAGACTTTGCATTGTGACAGTCAGAGTACTATTCATTTAGCAAAGAATCTGATGTTTCATTCGAGAATAAAACATATACAAGTGAGGTACCATTTTATCAAATCAGCGTTGGAAGATGGAGTGCTAGTATTTGAAAAGATTTCAGGAAGTCAGAATCTAGCCGATATGTTTACCAAGGTCGTTCCTTTTGACAAACTGAAGTTGTGTGCAACTTCAGTTGGACTTCTCCATGAGTAGATAAGAGTCGTCATTGCAAGGGAGATGTGTTGCATGTTTTGTCTCCAAGTGGGAGATTGTTAAAAAAAAGTATATGGAGCCCAAACAAGGCCCATTTATTTGTGCTAGCCACCATGTCACTTACCTTAATTTTTTAGTTGTAGTTATATATATGTGTTTGCGGAAGTGGGTGGATTACAAAAAAAAAATAAAAATAGTCGTGAGTGAGTTACAAAGAAGAAAAAGTCGTGTGTTGTGTGTAGTTTTCGAATAGAAAACCAAACCGTGGGGATTTTTCTTCGGGTTATTGTTGCATAGTGTTTTTCTCCATTGAAGAGTTTTGTGAGCTATTGTAGAGTGGTTCGTGAGCCTTTTCCTTGAGAGAAAAGTGAGATAAACCATTCTTGAGCGTTGTAAAATCTTGTAATGTTCTTTATGAAGTTTTCAGTGAAACTTGCATCGGTAGTAAAGAACTGGATGCCGCCCACGTTGGGTGAACCAGTATAAATTTGGTGTCAATTTCTCTTCCCTTAAACTTATTTATTATCGTTCTTGCTGTTTGGAAGTTAGGTTAGTTTATCT
This sequence comes from Trichosanthes truncata, assembly GCA_033996785.1. NCBI lineage: Eukaryota > Viridiplantae > Streptophyta > Magnoliopsida > Cucurbitales > Cucurbitaceae > Trichosanthes > Trichosanthes truncata. The sequence goes on along the minus strand of MU867261.1, from coordinate 12,846,234 downwards.
ATTCTTTGAAGCTTGTCATTTTCAGATTATTTATTGCGCAAAATATTTGGAACTAGAACTTGATCTGGAATTGAGATAAATATATATTGCCTAAATCTAATTGAGAATTTAGATATTATATTTTATCGCCCCCTAACAACTTAAGTTTGAGGAAGGATATTAAACATGAAAGGTGAAGATGGTGAAGATGCCAAAATTGTTGAACTAAGGAACTGCTAGGTTGGATCAAATAACTAACTGAATTAAAGAAGAAGAATCAAGATCTTATGGAACAAAATGTGCAGCAATCTATCATTGAAATTTGGTTATTAACACCAATCCACTCATGGAGAGAAATATGCATGTGACGAAATTAGAAGTACAATGATATTGTACTTTATGATATTGTACTTTATGATCAAGTTTAATACAAGAAACAAAAAGATATAGAAAATTAATAGAGCTTACGAAGGATGAGATGAGCCCCATGTTGTGGTTGAATAGTGATGTTTGAGATAGGAGCATGAGTATAAGATGGAGAAAGTTGGAAAGATAAGCGGTTCAAAATCATGGATAATGCTATTTTTGCTTCAATGATGGCAAAGTTTTGACCGAGACAGATTCGAGGATCCCATCCAAAAGGGATGAAGCACACTTGATTGTTTGTTGCTTTGGAAATTCCGTCTGAGAACCGTTCTGGTTTGAACTCACTCGCATCTTCACCCCATAGTTTTGGATCTTGGTGGATGCATACAATTGGTATCCCTATTGATACTCCAACTGGTAATCTCAGATTCCCTAGCTTTGTTTCCTTGTGAATCTCTCGAGCTAGCATACCAACTGGAGGGTATAGTCTAAGAACCTCATTTAATATCATACTCACCTGTAATTAATTACCAACATCAATATGTATAACAATTAATGCCTACTTAATTCAGTTGAAGAAACAAAATTCTGAGTAAAATCATCATTAATTACTTACTACTTTAAGACGACTTAGGCCATCAAAATCCAATTTCTTATTATCACCAAAAACCTCAAGGACCTCTGCTCTTACTCGATCTTGCCACTCGCTATATCGACCAAGTAGAACCATTGTCCAAGCAAGCAATGCTGCTGTGGTTTCTTGGCCAGCAAAATAGAAAAGCCTGCATTCACTAATTACTTCTTCCATACTCATTCCAACATCTTTCTTGTTTTTGTGCTCTTGAATTTGACTTGAATTTGATTCTAAAAGGATGCCTAATAGATCATCATTGGAAGCTTCACCTGTCTTCATAGCATTTTGTCTTTTGTTTACAATACCCCAAATCATATCTCGTATTTTGCAATCAATCTCTTCCATCCTCTTGTTTAACTTAGTTGGTATGAACCTAAAAAATTTACAATTAATTCAATGAAAATAGTTTCATACTATATGTTTTACACAATATAATCTTTCAATCAAGAGATTGCACTAACAGATTGTTTTTCAAAGAATTAGTTTCTTTGTAAGCTCTTACCTCCACCCAGGAATGAAATAAACTCCCTTCATTACATATGTCATCAATAGCAGAGCCCACTCTTTCAAGAGCTGGAAGATCTTTTTTCCTTCCTCATAACTACTACCAAATGCCGTTCGAGAAATCACATATGCAGCCAAATTTTGCAAATCTAGCCACACATCTAACTCACAAGATCCTTCTTCAGGGATCGCCTTTTCCCATTTGTTAATCATCTCGCTACAACTCTTGGAGAATGCTGGAAACATATCCTGTGTAAAGATTTCAAAAACTTTTTTTTAAAGATATCTTTACAAGACATCATATTCATTATTCTTTTGTACCCAATTTTTGTATTGGTTGTATTTGCTATTTTTGTACTCAATTTTTGTCTCTCTACTTTTAACTTTTATTCATTGTAGTCTATACACTTTCCAAACTTCTATTTTAGTTTATGTACTTTTAAAAAAACAACTGTATTGGTTTATTTATTTTTAACAAATTTCAACACAAACACTACATTATTCAATAAAATTTTAAAATGTAGCCATAACTTTGTATTAAATACTTTCTATTGCGTATTAAATTTTTGTTAGATTTTGCAAAAAATGACGAAAATAGTCACTTTTTAAAACTACAGAAACCAAATCTGACTTTTTGTAAGTACAAAGACTAAAATGAACAAAAGTTTGAAGTACATGATCCAAATTGATGTTTTAAAAGTATAGGAACCAATATAAACCGATGCTCAAAGTACAAGAACCAAAATAGTATTTAAACCTACATTTTAGTTGACTTGTATTAGATTACATGGGGTTCCATCTCAAAACCAATGAACTATAGTAGGAGTAGCCCATGTATCTTATAAATTGTGAGGTCTATTTTTATCTTTCAAATGTTTGATCCTCAACATTCTCCCTAAAGATGGTGACTCTTTGGATTCAACATTTTTGAATCGGATCCCAATTTTTTTGAACCGAATACCCATTTGAGCTTTATGGGCTCTGATTCCATATTAGATGAACATGAGGTTTTATCTCAAAACCAATTGGCAATGAGACGAGTAGGCTCATATATCTAAATTATGGTATTATAGCCCATAAAGCCCAAATGGGTATTCGGTCCAAAAAATTTGGGATCTGATTCAAGAATGGTGAACCCAACGAAGCACTATCATGAGGGGGCATGTTGAGGATCTCACGTCTGAAAGATAAAAAAAAAACTCACAATTTATAAAATACATGGGTTACTCCTCCCATAGCCAATTGATTTTGAGATGGAACCTCATGTAATCTAATATAGTATCATAACCCATAAAGCCCAAATGGGTATTAAGTCCAAAAAAATTAGGATCCGATTCAAGAATGGTGAACCCAAAGAGGCATCATCTTGAGGGGGCATGTTGAGGATCATACATGGGTTACTACTCCCATAGTCAATTGGTTTTGAAATTGTACTCCATGTAATCTAATAACTTGTGCATGGACATACTCAAAAAAAAAAAAAATTAATGAAAGAAGTATACCTTCAACTTCTCCATATGAAATGCAGGGTTGATGATCTTTCTGTGCTTAGCCCATTTAGGTCCCTCAAGAGAGACGATTCCACTTCCTATTCTCCTTCTAAAGGGAAAAGAAGATGTCTTACGAATATCGTTGATGAGAGAGAAAACAATCTTCACTTGTTCAGGCTCTGTTATATAAACTCTTGGAGTTATGCCAACCCATGTGAAAGAATCCTTACCTATAAATACAGTTTTGATTAAAATAAAACCTAATGAAGAATAACCTATAGAAAATTTTAAAGATTGAAAACATAGCTATCCAACTAATAAATGAAGTAGTAACCCATCTCAACCCTCGTATTTTCGAATTTCTACCCCCTATTTGAAGTGTGATACTAAAATAATAAATATATGATGGAGTTGTATAAATATTTATTTCTTAAAAAATAATTTTTAAAGTTACCTGTCATTTAATAGTTTGTAAAAACCATATAACATAGTTTTGGATCGAAACGAAATAAAGTATCTTTTAATCTTATAGATAATACTTTGTTGCATATTGGTATGCAAGAATCTCTCTGTACCAACATTCAATTGTTGACAATAAAGATAGAGAAAATATTTTCCACATTTTTCTCTCTAATTGTGTTTTTTTTCTCTTTATTGTCAATAATTAAATGATAGAGAGAAACGAGATTCTTGCATGTCGGTATGTAGCCAAATATTTTTTTAATCTTATTGGCAATCTCTAAACCCCGTTGATCACACAGCAACAAAACACCCCTCTTACACAATGCAAATGGGCTTTAATTATCCAATGGAATTCAGAACCCTACCAAATTTTCGACTGGTTGCATTAAGACATATACTATCAACTAAGGAGTTAGAATTTCAAATTTTCAACTCGTTGAACTAAAAAATTTTGAAAACGCTAACCGATAACCATGTAAAAAGAAAAAACGTTTGGATCATGCAATTGATTTGGAAAGAAGTTGCAAGAACAAGAACAATCGAAGTTAGAGAGTTACCGTATTTGTGGATAGTAAGATGAGAGGAAGGGGTGGCGCGTGGAGCAATATCATGGGAGAAGCTCATGGGCAGTGATCTTGCTTGGCGGACGGCGGTCGCAATGTCCTTGGAATCCCCAAAGAGAAGGCGATAAGAGTTTCCGGCGAGGCCTTGCTGTCTCAAACACTTTTCCAGCCTCTTTGGCCTCACCCAAATCCAATTCACAACCATCCATCCCCATAATCCCAACAAGCACAAACCGACCGCCCAAATCCAATTCCACATCATCTCTCTAATTTCCACTTTCCCACTCTACACTACACTTCCCAACCATAGTACATATAGATTTAATTTATTTTTTTATGAATTTTCTTTTTTCTTGATTACGTGAATCCCTAGGCATTTACTTTTCACCACCCATCACACCCCTTGTTGTAGAGTTAAGATTCCTTTTGTTTATATATCCCGTCATACAATTTTTTAAATATTAATATACGCACTTCGGTATTAAATTTTTCTACTTTTATCGATGCTTCTAAATGTTCAGGAGTTTGACATAAATGAAAGAGGTGATTCGTTAATCAAATATAAAAAGTATCAATAAAATACCACTAATGTAGTAATAATAATAAGTTTTAATCTATTTGAGAAAGTTGAAATGTTTATTTTTTTAATTTAAATATTTGTTTAATCAATTTTTTATTTTTATACTTTTTCAAAAACATCTATCAACATTGAGTTTTTATCCACATTTTCATGAAAATTTTTATAAATTTGAGATTTCTACATCTTCGTGGACATTGACATTTAAAATCTTGATACACACTAAAAAGAAAAAGATATAGTTTCTATTTTGTCTAATAACTTTCAATTCTATATATTCTCGTTGTTTACATTTGTTTGGCGAGAACCGTTGGTTAGAATTTTAAGTTAAAATAATATTGAGTAAAAAAGATGGATGGGATGCACCAAGTTTCTTCCCTCTTATTTTTCAATTACTACCAAATTTCGTATTTTATATGAATTTTACACGACATCATTGATTACGTACAACGTTTCCCAAAGTCGATAAAACTAACACACAGACTAAAACCATCAAAGAACCCAATTTGGTATATATACCAAAGAGATAATATTTTATGGATATGTAGATACAGACATTAAAAAAAAAACATTTTCGTTACATTCATGAAAGCAACCTGAACACAAATATACATTCTGCACAAGAGAGAGAGAAAAAATTCCTAAACATATAAATAAATAAAAACAGTGAACGGTCATAATGTTGTAAAAATTTAATCATTCCATTTTAATAAATTAATATATTTAAATATATACATTTTTTTTTATACAAAATATATTTTTAGTTTATGAAGTTTGGAGTTGATGTCTATTTCATCCCTCACGTTTTAAACTATACATTTTAGTCTCTAATGTTAGAAAAATGGTTCTACGTGGTTGTGAGCTCAAATTGACCATTAGTTGTCTAATATAAAAATGATGTGGCAGTTAATTGTTGACTAGACATTATGATCTGGTAAATTATATCAATTGTATATTAATTTTAGATTTAGTGTTGAATAATAAATTTTGGTCAGTCATAAATTGTCATGTCATTAATTAAAATTAGTGATAAAAATATATATTGATAAATGAGGGATCAATTACAAATTTACACGTGTCTTCGAATTAAATAAAAAGACATAGTAAATTGGCAAATGAAATATTGTCACCTATCTAGTATTTGATCCGTCGTTGAACGACTTAAGCTTGTCCAATCAAAAGAAATTTAATTTGTGGAAATGAACTTGATTTTATTGATTTTGTATAAGTGTTATTACAATCTCTAATATTTATCCTCTAATTCTTTCTCTCGAGTATGTAAAATTTAACCCTTGGACTTGTTGATATTCTTGGATCAACCCTTTGACTTTTTTTTATCTACGTCTTGGATTGGCTCTTGGCTTGTTGATCTACTTGAATTGACCTTTGGCTTGTTTGTTGTTGTGTGATTTTTATGTGATCGCAAATATCCGCAAGTGTACAGTGTCAAATTTTAATATAGAGTGAGTTGAGTATCGTCTCCACAGGGATTAGAATTCATTAGCCCTTAATTAAGTACTACAATTACTTTTACTCAATTTTATTTAGAGAAACAAAATTTTAGATGACGTCCAAAAACAAATAAAAATCTAAAACTACTATCTACAAAGTTTGAGTCCAATTTTTTAGAAACATGATGGTTGATTAATTAAGCACAACTTTGTAGATAAAGAATTGATTTCTTGCAATTAATCTTAAGCCAAGAATTACTAAGTGATCAATATCCTCTCTTGAACTTTATTGAACTCATGCCTGACAATAAATCAACTTCTTGGTCTATTTTTATTACTAAACATGGCATTAGGCGATTCTCTGAAGGCTTCTAGAATTAATTTACTCACTCTCGTGCAATAAAGTAAATCTAGTCATGCATCTATTGTTCTATGGATAAATTTACTCTCTCGGGCTAAATCTAGCCTAACATGCAAAACCATGGCCAAAGTTTGAATAATAAAATCGAGATGTACAAAAAAAATATAAATACAAGCATTCAATTACAAAATCAACAAAGTTCTAAAACATACAACCATTCTTGTCTAAATACAGAGATAAACAACATTAAAAACCATAACAAAATTGCTAAAAACCAAAAGAAAAGTTAAAGAAAAATAGATTAGACTAAGGTCGGGTGCCAGCACTCGTTCCCAACGTGAAGTCTACGATCTCGAGCTTTGAGTCTCCTCCTTGGCTCTCCAAAAGTCTCCTCTCGGCCTTCAGATAGTGTAAGAATTGATTTAGAGTTTTGGTCTCTAAAAAATGGCTCCCATTAGACAAATAAAAAGATTCCTCAAATAGTGTTGAGACAGCATTGCAACGCTAGGGGCAATGTTGCAACACTGCTCTTAGCATTTTGAAAAAAAGGAAAAAATCTCTTTGCGTTGCAACGTTGTGCCGTCGGGTCCTCCATGTTGAAAGGCTTCTCCTTTGCCATTGCAACTCTATAAAGGGCATTGCAACGACATCCTCTCGCATCCAATTGCCTTATCTTCATCTTCAACACTTGGATCCTCAATTTAGGCCACAAATTGCTTCAAATTCGTCTAATTATCTATCAATTCATCAGTTTTGCCTCAAATGCTCAGTTTCTACAAAATATACATAAAAACACATAAAAGTACACGAAACCATAGCAAAATAAGCATAAAACTAAGCCAAGAAATAACACTAGTCGGCATGTTATCATTTGTTAGGCTTTTATGGAGCCAAAATCAAGGCCCATTTACCCTTAGGTTTTTTGACCGAGCTTGTCGAAGGCTCATCAAATACATTTATAAGTACCAATCTAAAATTAAATACTTGTAGTACTTAATAGTGGACTAGGTCGAATCACAGGGAACCGATTATCGATTTCTTTTAATTGAATTTTCGATTGACACGAACAAGGGGTTTTTTTTTGGCATTAAGTAATAAAATAACTGAAATTAAAGACATGGAAAGATAAATGATCTAACCTTAGGTACCGATTCAAGGTATGTTAGGCAACAAAGCAATTTTGATCACAGATAACCAATGTGAGGATCAACTTAGCTGTTTGTTATTTAATCGACTTAACCATAATAGCCGGCAATGCTCCAAAGAAACCCATAAACAAGCTAATCCAACCTAGCATCTAATTAACTTCTAAACTAACCCGTTATAGTTGGGCACGATAGCATTCCATGCTAACGAGACTAATCACATTATGAACAGGGATTGACTGAGACAAATTAACTAAACATGATTGGCCTATCTAATTTCATTAACCCGCTCTCCTAACTCTTAAGACCAATCATACAAAATACATGAAAGCAAAGACTCTACTATGCAAATACAGGTCGGTCCTATCGCTACTCGATACTTAGCATACATGAAACATGGTGGACAGAAAAAGGTTGTCAAGCTATTCTATGAACATGCTCATACATTAAAGCGATAATTAAAAAATAACAAACATGCTGAAATCTAGATGGTCTACTTTCTACTTAAACTAGCGCTATTATGTTACCAACTAAACCTACGAGCATGCACATAATTAAGCTAGAATTAAGAGACAATAAGCTACTGAATTGCATAAAGAAATTAAGTACAAATCTCACAAAAATTACAATATTACCGTTATTACCCCTGAATCGGAGTCGAAAGTCTAGCCAACCATCGAAACGGTGAAGTCTGACATCGAGGATAAACCAAAAACACCTAAAACTATCATAATCTAAAGAAAACAAAGCGAAAAGGTCTCAAAGGTGACAGAAAATGAGAGACAAAATACCTAATGAGTGAATTTTTTTTTATGTAAATCGAAGTAGCTTCGAGACGCTACAAGCAGCGTCGAGATGCTATAGGCAGCTTCTCGACTCTACCAGCATCAACCCCCAGCGTTCCGCAATGTCAAGCAAGGCTTGCATGTGCGGGTTTGCAACAACTTATAGACGCTGTGGACAATGTTTAGAAGTTGTCATGTTCTGAGGCCTTATGCCTTTGCAGCAGCTTGACGCTTCTAGTAGCACTGAGACACTTTCGTAAGGGGCATTTTGGTCATTTCAATGGTTCTTCTTGCTCGATTGTTCGAATGACCTCTGGTTTGCTCCGAATTAACCCCATTTGGATGAAAACTCTCCAAAATACTCCCTATGCTCGGTTTCCTGCAAAATGATCAATTAAACACATATAAACTTCCAAACTAGCATGAATTAAGCACAATAATATCTGACTTTTCTGGTCCTATCAGTTTTTCAACAAACATTTAAGAACATATATAAATAATGGTATAGGTCTTTTGCGGCAGCCTGAGAAGGCCTTTTGTGCGAAAATTTTGAGTGGCGTGTAGTGACCTTGCAGCTGGACTATTTTGTTTGGTATTTTGTTACGGCAGCAAGTGCTTTATCGAGAGTGTATTTGTTCTTAGATAAATATATACATTGTGTATGTTTTGTGTTCTTTCGTGTGTGAAAGTGAGGTAATTGGGAGAGAAAAAAGTGTTTCTTTTTGGGGATTGAGGAGTTTGTTCGTTGTTGTTTATCCCAAGGTACCGAGTTGTGGTACTTGGAAGTTAATAACATTTGTTGGGGTATTGAGGGTTGTTTTGTAGCTAGAGTTTGGGGTTCTTTTAATCTCCATAATTATAGTAGAACCTGAAGTTGTAGAAGACTGATGTAGTTCTGAGTTTAGGATGAACCAGTATAGCTTTCTGTGTCGTTCTCTTTTTCTTATTTTTTATTATTATTTTTGTGACTCTAAGTTGTTTGGCTTAACTTGTGAAAGGGAGATAAATATTCTAGTTTTCTATTTCAGCGTATATTTTTCTCCGAACAAGTGGTATCAGAGACTTTGGTTCAGGAGTCATGGGATTTGTGGAGCCAACATGTTTTGAGGGAGTCATCAAGTTCGATGGAAAAAACTTTGGATATTGGAAGATGCAGGTCAAGGATTATTTAACTTGCAAGAAAGTGCATAAGACACTTAAGGAGAGACCGAAAGGAATGTCAAATGAAGATTGGAAAGTCTTGGATGAACAAGCAGTATCAACAATTAGGAGGCGTCTATCAATGGACGTGGACAATATTGTAGCCACCGAGACAACGAAAATTAAGTTGATGGAAGCGCTTACAGGCAGGTATGAAAAACCTTGTACTAATAATAAGATCTACCTTCTTTAAGAAGTTTTTCAGCATGCAAATGGCTAAGCATGCTTATGTGAATTCTTATATTAACGAGGTTACCACTTTGATTAATCAGTTGAAGTCAATTAAGATAGAGTTTACTGATGAAGTGAATATTATTTTGTTGGTAGCATCTTTACCTGATAGTTGGAAAACGATGAAGACAATAGTGTCGAATTTGATTGTGAACAATACTCTGAAGTGTTCAGGGGTTCGTGATTTAGCCATAGCTAAGAAATTTTGTAGAAATGGTAGTAGTGAAGAGTCTACTATAGGATCAACTTTGGTTATGACTAAGAATAAATAGAAGGTTAATGAAAAGAATATACTGAGTAGCAGTAGAAAAAAGTAGAGTCATAGGAATAAGGAGATATAATGTTTTTACTGCCACTACAGGAGTCAGTGTAGAAAGATGAAAGAGGATCAGAAAACGAAGCAGGAGGAAAATGCAGCACATGATGCCTTAGTCTACATTGATAGTGACACAGTTAGTTGTAGCCACTCATCTAGATGGATTTTAGAAAGTGCAACTATTGTACAAATAGGTTAAATAAGAGTTTGTTCACATACTTCATAGGAGGACATCGTGGCCAAGGGAGGATAGGAAATGGTAAAACCTCCAATATTAGTGGGAGTTGAGTCAACAACAATATTAACCAATTTCGATAAGTCAGATTAGGATCTATCAGTTCAGAAAACAGTTGGGAAGTTCAAAAGATGAACCCCCAATTTCCAGACAATTAAAATGAATTGATGAAGTCATGTAGGCAAGTGGAGAAATCAAAATGGAAGGCCAGAGCAGTTGCTAAGGTCAAAGGTCAAGTATCTAACTTGGTAGTAGGTTTGAATAGAGGATTCAAGCCATTCACATAGTGTATCTTCTTCAGAAATAGTTGTTCGTATTTGAAGAAGATGTTAGGTGTTACCACTTAGCTAAAGTGGGAGTACGTGTCTGTCTCTTATGTCTAGAGGATAGATCCACGTAGCTAGCCCATGTCTCGAGCTGAGCATAAATGAACTACATTTATATTATGATGGTTTCCTGTTTTGTGAGTTTTCCAATGTGATAAGTTTTTCGTTGCAGTGGGAGGGAAGATTGTCATATTGTTTCCAAAGGCTTTTAGGGAGCCAATGAAGGGAATAATCGAATTAAACCCACAGCGGAAGCATAGGAATCGTCTTTGATTTATTTAGAATTAAACTAAAATAAAAGGTTAAGCAATAAATACCTTCAAAATATGGAGAATATTCTGGCGGGTCTTTATCTCCTCCACAAAGTCTTCCTGGCTATGACTCGAACACAGGACCAAGGCTTGTGGGAGCCTCTTGAAAGAAAATCCACAAGGGATTGGAGAGGAAGAGGTCTAGAGAGAATTCTCTAATTCTCTCTATTGAGGAGATGTGTGTTGTTCAGAATGGCTCAACCCAAGGGTCCTATTTATAGAGACCAAGGGAAAATCTTTGCCATAATTAAAATATTATATTTTAATATCTAATATATTAAAATATATCTTATATTTATTTGAATCTCATTCAAATCTCCTACGATATTTATTTATTTGAATCTTATTCAAATTCTATAAATATCTTTTATTTAATATATCAAATATATATTAATTATTTTAATATTTAATGTATCAAATACAATAAATATATTTTCCTCTTTTATATTTAATATATCTAATATATTAAATATTAATTTGAACACTTCAAATTAAATATTAAATTTGAACATTTCAAATTTTAATATTTAATGTATCAAATACAATAAATATATTTTCCTCTTTTATATTTAATATATCTAATATATTAAATATTAATTTGAACATTTCAAATTTTTCTTTCAACTAAATTGATCTTTTAGTGTTACTATGAGCTAGCAAGGGAACCTTATGGACCTACAGATTATAAGCTCCAATGATACAAAATTAATTAATTAAACTATTTAATTAATTAATTTTCATTCATTAACTATAGGTCACTCTACTATAGACCTAGAGTTACACTCTTATGCACTGTAGGACAAGTTGTGTCCATAGATATAATCATTACATGCAAGTCAACCCTTCACGAGTTGTTCGTAATTACAGCTGGGTCAAAAGTCCGTTTTACCCCTATAATTACATCTTGCACCTTAAGTACCGCTGATTCTCTAATGAACAATATGTTTATAATCTAATTATAAACTAAGTCCCTCTCGGGCCAATGAGAGGGGTGGGGCCCCATTGTTCAAGTCCCGAAATCAGCACTTAAGGGAACTACTCATCTACTTACTCTATATGGGAAGAAGTGAATTTCATCTTGTGAGATTATGTTCCCAGCTCCCTATTTGGTCAAGTCCCCAAAATGGTAGGCATATTGAATCGGCTACAAAAGCCATTCTCACCCATACAAATCAAAGGACAAGCCCTCACAGGCAGGAGTTCATAACTCACTCAGGATTAAGATCGAGTCGCATATGATCATCCTGATGAAATATTAGTCTTCTCAATTAACGGATTTATAAAGAGAGATTAAATATTTCGTGGTCCAGTCTTATACAAACTCATTGTATAAGATACCCCCACTCACATGTCTCCACATGAATGATTTGGATCAAATCATTTGTAACCATTACAAAGTGGGTCGTATCAATAGTGTTACCAGGATAAGGCACCCAACCTTATCCATATACTATGACCCTTTAGGTTATTTCTTGAACATGATCCTCTCGTATGTCAACCACATACTGTTCAAGATTACACTAATAACCTTGGATTTTTCATATAATGGATAATATTAAATTGCAAATAAAATAATTAAAATAATTATTAATTATTAAATAAATTATTAATTACGAGGCTTTAGGGCATAAATCCCAACAATCTCCCACTTGCACTAAAGCCGGCGAGACATGTATCCTAGGGCATACTCTATACCCACTCTATACCCAACATGTTCTCCCACTCTCCCTAGCAAAGATGAGACATGTCTCGTAATCCTAGACATTCTAGGTGACCCTCAAACACTTTAGCCTGGAGAGTTTCTTTATATAGATCCAAATGACTGGCATTAAAAAACCATCTTAGTCACTACCATGATGCTTTCTCTCTCTTGATGTGATTCCCTATACATTGGTGTTTTGTAATTTCCTTAATATTAGTCTTTGCACTATTATTATCATAATAAAGAGGATAGACTAAATCATATCTGAAACACCTTTCAGATCTTCAAGGAACTATTTGAGTCAGACAAGTCTTTTTGTTGCTTCACAAGCAAAACAATTTAACTTGTATACCATACTCCACCACTTAGGGTAAAATTTATTCTTATATAGATTTCCTAAATCTTTGTAAGAACTAGTGTATCTTGTAAAGATCAAATATTTAACTCTATACACAAAAATTTCTCATCATCCATAGATAATTTAAGAAAGTTTTTAATTTTCTACTCAATGGTCATACCATTCGTGTAACTGATATATGCTAACCAATTGTATATTAAATGTTTAGTCTCATTTATGCATATCATATACTCTCAACATTTGAGGTGTCTTAGGATACACTTCCTTAGACATAAATATCAAATATTTGACAACAATTTTGTCAATTTAAGATGTTTGAGATAAAGTTAACATTTTGTCCTTAAAATCTTCATTTTGGACATTTAAAATATACTAAGTCATTCAAATCACTTATTTGAAATTGGTTACTTAATCAACGTTTTATGTTAGACATCTTACATCATTCATAATGGGTAAAAATATCACCAACATAAAACATGAGAACAATCCACTAAGCAATTAATGATTTTCTTGTCTATACAAGCTTAATTAATATTTATCCAAAGTCATAGATTTTGATACTTTTATCAAACATTATATTCACAGATCTAATGGTAAAATTCATTTCATAAATGAACCTTTACTATTTCACAAACTTTTTGCTTTTGATCTTTGAAAATAAACACATCTGATTGATTTGTGTAGATGCATTATCTAAGATTTCTTTTCATAAAAGAATTCTAAACATTCATTTATTTATTTATTTTTATATCACATATACAACAATGAATTAAATAATGCTTACAGACTTATAGTATGGCAACAAGTGAGAAAATTTACTCGCAGTCTACTTTCTCCTATTAGGTTTAACCCTTTGCCATTAGTCTCACTTTGCAGGTAATAAGCCTTCAACTTCGTCATCTAACATGAAAATTTGGGCTTCAATTAAGTCCTTGTAAAGGTTGAGTCATCTCATAACTCTCCCACTACGATGAGGCTTATCCAATTCATGACTAGGATCCATTTGACTTTCAAATGTAATTAAATTGTTAACAACTTTTGTTAACTATTTAGTGGCTTCACTTGGAACCAATTTATTAACACTATCTCACCTTATTAAAGGTTTGTAGTCTTTTATTTGACATTTCTTATAAAAATGATATTTGTCATACAAATACCTTATTCGTTTTAGGACTATATAAAAGACCACTTTATATTCCTTAGGGGTGACCTACACTTAAGCTTATCTTTGAACATATACAAGCTTTTTAGGCATGTGTTCAGCATGTGAGCTTAACATTCCCAAATAGTGAAGTGTTGTAAACTAACTTTACTACTCTTCTATAATCTTTAAAATTGTCTCGTAGACACTTTTAGAGGGAATCATGTTCACCATGCAATCTCTAATGCATTTCCTAACCGGAGTATGGTAATGGTGTGTAACTCATTACTGGTGTTACCATATCTAACAAGGTCTCGTTTCTCCTCTTGCAGCACAATTTCACAAAATTGCACTTGGTATTAAGATAATTTGGGATAAAAACCCATTTTCTATCAATTAGTTTTAGTACGTAAGGTTCCTGTACTTTCTATTATGATCTAATCATAATATCTTGATAGATTTAATTACCTAATCGATTTTTAAACTTTAGTCTTAATTTTCTTGAACATTTCAAAAATTTAGACTTATGTTGTATTAGGTAAGGATACTTGTACCTTGAATGATCATCAACTAGAGTGATGAAATATTAATGACTTTATTTGACCTTTACATTCACCAGACCACTTGGGTCAGAATGTGTAAGCCCAAAGTATTCTTTGGCGTTCTAGCCCTTTCTAATAAATGCTCAACGATTATCTTGCATGAAAGGCAAGATCTACAGACAAGTAAAGTAATTAACTAACTTTTTAGAGAATTACCTCTTACTAGTCTTTTCATTCTATTCAAGTTGATGTTTATCAACCTTAACAGCCAAAGTCAAGTATCATCTTTTAGGAGAAAATAATGCCTTTCTATTTTAGATTCTATAATCCTGAATATCTCAGTATTTTGTAGTATAGTATATGTCAACATTTTTAACATATACAAATTGTTCTTATTTTTAGCTGAATGTATTTTCAAACAATTTTGAAAATATAAACTTTCATACTTCAAAGTAATTCATACTATATGAACATTTTTTGTAATAAAGTTCGAGAAATTGAATTTCTCTTATGGTTACTAAAAACACCATATTCAGCATTATGTAACAATTTTTACTTAATGACATCTTAATGTCTCCCACTACACTAACTGAGATAGGCTTCCTGGTGCTAACTTGTAGAAATTATTCTACATGTTAAGTATTTTCCAAGAATTACATATTAAATGTAATGAAGAATAAATCTTGATAGTAGATCTTATATCGACTATCTAGGTGGCATTTATATTCCACCAAAAATCTAGTAAATCAAATTTACTTTCATTTATATTTTTCTTCCTAGAGGCATTTCAAAAATTCCTCTTATTATGACTGTCCCAGCTAATTTAGGAACTATTTCCTTTTATATAGCTTCAATCATTTGGTTTCTTTACTTGGATTTTTGTAATACCTAATTTTGAGATCATTTAGACAATTTTCTAAATTTAGCTTATGTTGACTTCAACATCTCATATGTTGTTGTCATTTTCTTTATCTTCTAAACTTGACATCTAACATGTCAACTAAGAGAATATGTACATGCTATCTCGTTTACTTTTGATTCATTAATCACGTGCTTCACGAACAATTCGAATAGCATTAGCAACAGGTTTTGAGAACATTTCACAATAAAGACAAATTCAAAATTTTACACTACCATTATAGTGTTAATGTTACTTTTCCAAGTAATAAAATTTCTCAATTTTAACTTATCAGTAATAAAATTAAAAATTATGAGAGAAACTGACACAATATTGAAATATATAAAATATATAATTTAACATCATGCAAATAATTATCCATTCAATTTTGGCATAGAAATCAAACAATTTGAAAAATGAACCCTATAAATCATTTCTAATGCTATGGTACTTTAGTGAGTTAGAACAAGTGCCGCCGTAGGGTAGGTCAAGTATTCCTTCACTAAACTGAGACAATCTCAACCAAGTATTATACCAGAATAACTCTTATTCATATAATATTTAGTTACCAT
The DNA here is from genome assembly GCA_033996785.1 of Trichosanthes truncata. NCBI lineage: Eukaryota > Viridiplantae > Streptophyta > Magnoliopsida > Cucurbitales > Cucurbitaceae > Trichosanthes > Trichosanthes truncata. The sequence goes on along the minus strand of MU867261.1, from coordinate 12,830,085 downwards.
TAGTTTGGTCAAAGACATCATTAACAACTTTAATGAGTCCTTTGTAAGTGTGACCCGTAATTTTAGATCCCGTAGTTTTATCTCAACAAGTGCCGCCGTAGGGTAGGTCAAGTATTGGAAACAAAACTATAATCCTATCCTTCTCAGGAGTTCACCCTGATATTGACCCATGCAAACACCTTCCGTAGGGGGACGGTCCAAAAGCCGCCACGAGGCCCCGCATGAATCTCACGATGTAAACTAATGATGGAGACCGTAGGACATGTTGACACATTTCCTTCTCCCACTTACTATAATACTTTCTCAAAAGATTCACCTTGATATTGATCCATGCAAACACCTTCCGCAGGGAGGACGGTCCAAAAGCCGCCACGAGGCCCCACATGAATCTCACGTTGTGAATCAATAATAAAGACAGTTGGAATTTTGACATGTGTCCTTCTCCCACAAAGTATTTTGAAATAGGGTTTTCTATTGCTTAGAAAAATTAGGCTAATCTCATTTATCTAAGTTCCTCAATCTACCTTTCATAACCCTTACGTTGTTAGATTGATTTTAATGTGAATTACTAAGTTTTTAAACTATTTAAAAAATAATAATAACATCATGAGCATTCTTAGTGAAAATAAATAAAATTTGACTAATTCAACTCCCAGGTCGGTTCCCAGTTAGAGGTGTTCCCTTTCGGTCAGCTTAAATACCCCAGTCTAGACAGAACCTTCCATAGACAGAGTTCCCTTATAGTCAATTTTTATTTTCAAATTCATTAATCTTTAATTAACTATTAATTATTAGATTAATGAACATAAATATTTTTAATCTTATTAAAAAAATAATTCACTTGGATAGTCTTAAAAATCCATCATTTTAAACTCTTTAAATTAAAAGATAATCCTGGATATTTTATTCTAATTCTATTTAGAAAAATAAAAGATATATTAAATTCAAAATTTAAACTATTTAAAGCATGAATTCGAAATATCTTTATTTTAAGAAAATCCTAATCTTATTAGGATATATCCTAATCCTATTAGGAAAACATGGATTTCATTTATGAAAGAAAATATCCTAATTTAATTTTCAAATATAACAATTATATTCAAAGATATGGAAAATATAAGTAAGAAAATATCTCAATTCTATTAGGAATCATCCTAATCAAATTTTCCAATATAACAATTATATTAAAAAATTAATCTTAATTCTATTAGGAAAAGACCTAATCATAATTTTTAAATATAACAATTATATTCAAAATTAAGATAAGATGCATGATCATGCTTAACCTATGGTGGGATTTTAAATTTAAATGACATACTTTATGCAACAATCAAACAATTTAAAACATACATCTCATGCATAATTAAATTAAAAATAGCAAAATTGACTGGCATATTTGGCATATCCTAAGAAATTGAAAATAATTTAAATTACAATAATTTAAATCCAAGACATATCTTGGTCTTCAATATCTTCCTTGTTCGGCCATCCAAATTTAGAGTTTAAAAACCTAAATCTTGTCTTCCAATTATAGTACCAGCAGTCACAAAAATAAAAAGGAAAAATTGCATTACCCAAGTGTTGAACCCAAGACCTTAAGTATAACAAGAAGCTTCATTCACCACTAAACCAAACAATGTTTTCGAAAACTAGAATGTTTAATAATAATATAAAGCTTCAGCCGAATATGATTGACTTCAATTTTTCCTTTTTTTTTTTTTTTTTTTTTTTTAAATTTTCCGTGCACCTCTTCGTCGTTGGCTTCTTCAGCGCATGTGATCGAAAATTGCAACAATGGTAATCATTCAAGTAAAATACATGAAATCCTAACCCTTATGGGTTTTACAATGATCTAATCAAAGCAATAAATCTAATGCCAAATAGCCTAAACAATCAATTTGCAAACCACAAATATATCAAATATATGATAAATTAAAATACCCACCATCACAAAACTTTAATTCTAAATAAAACACAAAGAGGCTTTGATACCAATTGAAGGGAATAATCGAATTAAACCCACAGCGGAAGCATAGGAATCGTCTTTGATTTATTTAGAATTAAACTAAAATAAAAAGGTTAAGCAATAAATACCTTCAAAATATGGAGAATATTCTGGCAGGTCTTTCTCTCCTCCACAAAGTCTTCCTGGCTATGACTCGAACACAGGACCAAGGCTTGTGGGAGCCTCTTGAAAGAAAATCCACAAGGGATTGGAGAGGAAGAGGTCTAGAGAGAATTCTCTAATTCTCTCTATTGAGGAGATGTGTGTTGTTCAGAATGGCTCAACCCAAGAGTCCTATTTATAGAGACCAAGGGAAAATCTTTACCATAATTAAAATATTATATTTTAATATCTAATATATTAAAATATATCTTATATTTATTTGAATCTCATTCAAATCTCCTACGATATTTATTTATTTGAATCTTATTCAAATTCTATAAATATCTTTTATTTAATATATCAAATATATATTAATTATTTTAATATTTAATGTATCAAATACAATAAATATATTTTCCTCTTTTATATTTAATATATCTAATATATTAAATATTAATTTGAACACTTCAAATTAAATATTAAATTTGAACATTTCAAATTTTAATATTTAATGTATCAAATACAATAAATATATTTTCCTCTTTTATATTTAATATATCTAATATATTAAATATTAATTTGAACACTTCAAATTAAATATTAATTTGAACATTTCAAATTTTTCTTTCAACTAAATTGATCTTTTAGTGTTACTATGAGCTAGCAAGGGGACCTTATGGACCTACAGATTATAAGCTCCAATGATACAAAATTAATTGATTAATTTTCATTCATTAACTATAGGTCACTCCACTATAGACCTAGAGTTGCACTCTTATGCACTGTAGGACAAGTTGTGTCCATAGATATAATCATTACATGCAAGTCGACCCTTCACGAGTTGTTCGTAATTACAGCTAGGTCAAAAGTCCGTTTTACCCCTATAATTACATATTGCACCTTAAGTACCACTGATTCTCTAATGAACAATATGTTTATAATCTAATTATAAACTAAGTCCCTCTCGGGCCAATGAGAGGGTGGGGCCCCATTGTTCAAGTCCCGAAATCAGCACTTAAGGGAACTACTCATCTACTTACCCTATATGGGAAGAAGTGAATTCCATCTTGTGAGATTATGTTCCCAGCTCCCTATTTGGTCAAGTCCCCAAAATGGTAGGCATATTGAATCGGCTACAAAAGCCACTCTCACCCATGCAAATCAAAGGACAAGCCCTCACAGGCAGGAGTTCATAACTCACTCAGGATTAAGATCGAGTCGCATATGATCATCCTGATGAAATATTAGTCTTCTCAATTAACGGATTTATAAAGAGAGATTAAATATTTCGTGGTCCAGTCTTATACAAACTCATTGTATAAGATACCCCCACTCACATGTCTCCACATGAATGATTTGGATCAAATCATTTGTAACTATTACAAAGTGGGCCATATCAATAGTGTTACCAGGATAAGGCACCCAACCTTATCCATATACTATGACCCTTTAGGTTATTTCTTGAACATGATCCTCTCGTATGTCAACCACATACTGTTCAAGATTACACTAATAACCTTGGATTTTTCATATAATGGATAATATTAAATTGCAAATAAAATAATTAAAATAATTATTAATTATTAAATAAATTATTAGTTACGAGGCTTTAGGGCATAAATCCCAACAGCTAAAATGAAGACCCATTTACCCTTAGGTTTTTGCAACACACATTTAAACACAAATATAAATATGTGTACAAGTTTTTTTTGCGGCTGCCCAAGAAGACCTTTTATGAGGCAATTTTGAGTGGCGTGCTGTGACCTTGCAGCTGGAGTATTTTGTTCTGTATTTTGTTATGGCAGCAAGTGTTTTATCGAGAGTGGTTTTTTTCTTAGATAATCATATACATTGTGTATGTTTTGTGTAGTCTTGTGTGTGGTAGTGAGGTAATTGAGTGAGAAAAGAGTGTTTCTTTTCTGAAATTGAGGGGTTTGTTCATTGTTGCTTATCCCAAGTTACCGAGTTGTGGTACTTGAAAAAAAAACTTGTTCGAAGTCATGCAAGTGCATATGATCAAGTAGTATAAAATAATATTTGAGTACCGAGTATTAAATCCATAGAGAGTGTAGAAGTTTCTTTTGAACTAGCTAATTAATAAAATTACTGGTGAGTTGAATTATTTAGGGAGAAAGTAAACAAACGATGCTTGGAAAAGGAAATTAGAGTAAAAGGCATACAAAATAAAGTGGTGGAGACAACAAGATTAGGGATGTTTAAGGGATCGAGCACACTTTAGACTGTAATTATGTTTAATTGATTATGCTAATTAATGAACTCTCATTCATTCATAGGCCTATAGTTAAAACAGTTGAAATCTCCTGTTGGTCTCATTCAAACACGCTTAGTTAACCATTAACCAAAGTTTCCTTAGCGTTAATTAGCCAATTAATTAAATTAAGCCCACTCATAATTAACCTCACCTATTCTTTGTTAATCCTATGTCACTTAGGCAAACTATAGCCATTGGGTGAATTAATTCTATCCTAAATTCTCTCTTTCAAGCTCAATTTAGGACTAACAACAACTAATTAGTGGTCAATTAATTAGAAACATTAAGCACAATTCATTCGAATGAATTAAGTCAGACAGCCATGAAAGAGACAGATATTGACGTGATTACCGTTGGGGTTTGTGTCCTAAAACTCGTAGTTTTGTAAACTGAATGTATATTCTATTTTACTATAAAGATGTTATTGAGGTTTATTCAGTAAATGTGTTATTGAATAAATTGAATTGTGTATTCTATAACCAAAATCCAATGAACTAAGAACTCTTGGCTATAGTATGTATACTTGAACTTTATGTATGACATAAATGTGGATCAAGTTCGAGTAATAGCCAAAATGGTCTATAGTATAAGGATAAGGCTGGGTACCTTATTTTGGGGACACTATGGACGCGGCCCACTTTGTATAGTATTAACGATGTGATCCTGAATCATTCATGTGGAGACATGCGAGTGGGGGCGTCCTATGCAAAGAGTTTGTATAAGACCGGACCGCGAAATAGTCACTTAGACTTTATAACTCCGTTTACTGTCTTAACTGACTATATTCATACGATGTGACCTAGGTAACTCGATCTTAATCCTGAGCGTGCTATGAACTCCTGTTTATTCCGGATTATCCTTAGATTTGCATGGGTGAGAGTGGCCCGAGATTGCTGACTCAATAAGCCTCCCATTTTGGGGATAAGACCGGGTAGATAGTTTGGAACATAGTCATGCGAGATGGAATTCACTCATACCCGCTTTAGGGTTTAGTAGAGAGGTTGTTCCCTTAAGTGCTGACTCCAGGTCTTGAACAATGGGCCCACCCTCTCATTGGCCCTAGAGGGATTCAGTTTGTTGGTTGGACCACAAACCAATTGTTCATTAGAGGATCAGTGGGACTTAAGGAACAAGAAGTAATTACAGGGGTAAAACAGTTTATTGGACCCAGCTGTAATTACGAACGACCTGTGAAGGATCGACTTACTAATCATGGTTATATCGAGTGGACAGAAATATATCTACAGTGAGGAGAGTGCAGCCACTGGGCTTTAGTGGAGTGTCCCGGTGGTTAACGAATGTTGATTAGCCAGGCTAAAGAGTTTGGCCTGTTAAATCTCGTATCGTTGGAGCTCATGATCTGTAGGTCCATTAGGTTCCCCTTACTAGCTCAGACTAAGCCTTGTAACAATTTGAGATAAAAGAATTTGAAATGTTCAAATTCGATTTTGGGAGAAAATGTTAATTATATGATATACTTAACGTTTCATAGCTTAATTATGAATTAAACTATGATAAAGAAGAGGTGGACATATTTAAATTTGATTTAAATATTGGTTCGGTTTAAAACATGAATAGGGATTCATGTTCAAGCATTTGATTTAAGAAATCGGGATTGGTCCAATTATTTAATTTGATATTTGATATTAAATTAAATAATTTTAAAATTAATTAAATTATTTAATTAATTAAAAATTGATTTTAATTTAAAATTAATTTTATATTAATTTTGAATTAAAGAAGCTTGGCAATCACTCATGTGTTGGCTTCTTCTTGAAGCTTAAAGAAGTTTGGCAATCACTCATGTGTTGGCTTCTTCTTAAAGCTTAAAGAAGCTTGTGGCCAACTCCTCTTTTAATTACTCATGTGTTGGCTTCTTCAAAAAGCTTAAAGAAGCTTGTGGTTTACTATATATAGAGAAGAAACACAATGGGTAAGTAGATTTTTGAAGAAAAATTCTCTAGCCCTTGGTTTTAGACCTTTACTCATTCTTCTCCCAAATTCTCTCAATCAAAGATCCCACAATCTGTTCCAAGGCCTGAGAATAATAGGGAAGACTCTAGAGGAGGTCCACAACTGGTTTGTGTTCAAAGAAAGCCCACGGATTAAGAGAATTTTGAGCTACAAAGGTATGTGTTCTTATTCTCTGTTTTTCCAGTTTTGAGCATGTTTTTTGTATGATAAAATTGATCAAATTAGAGTGCTTAAGATCCAAAATTGCTTCCGCATTCTTAATATTAACTCCTTCAATTACTCATTGGTCTTCTTCGAAAAAGACTCTAAGAGAGACGCCATCTCTACCAAAGCCATTAATCATTCACTATGAGGGTAAATCGATTACCACTTCTCATATTCAGGTACCCAAACCAATGATTGTAGAAGTACCTGGTCCCTTTGCTTATAATGGTAATCGAGTTGTGCCTTGGAAGTACGAATGTCAATTCATCACAGATAGTGGTACCTCTGTATTTGACATCTCAGCCGTTGGAGGGATGACTCGTAGTGGTAGATGTTGCACGCCAGACAATTTAAAAGGAATTTCAAAAGAAGAAGAGATTTGACAGCGTAAAGGCAAAGCTGTGGAAGTAATAAATGAAGAGAATTTAAATGATCTAGACAAAGCTTTTGTTGAGAAAATGACCATAGCAGGAAAAAAGACAAGTCAAGAGCTAGTGTCAGAAGACGAAGCGTGAGAATTTTTGAAATTGATCAAGCAAAGTGAGTATAAAGTGATAGAGCAGCTACATTGTACCCCAACTCGTATATCAATTTTATCACTTTTTCTGTATTCTTAGCCATATCGCGAAGTTTTGCTTGATATCTTGAATTGAGCTCACATAGGCCCTGACATTTCGATGAATGTACTCAGTGAAATTGTGGGAAATATAACTGTTACGAATTGTATCTCTTTCACAGATGACGAGATCCCTCCTGAGGGTACTGAGCACACTAAGGCGTTACACATTTCGGTGAGGTGTAAGGATCACCTCGTGGCTAGAGTTCTGGTTGACAATGGCTCGTCTTTAAACATAATGCCAAAGTCTACCTTGATGAAACTCCTTGTGGGCTCCTCATATTTAAAGCCAAATACTATGGTTGTTATGGCCTTTGATGGTGTCAAAGGGGAAGTAATTGGAGACATAGAAATCATTCTTCAGATTGGACCCTCTTCCTTCAATGTAAAATTTCAAGTGATGGATGTAAACTCTTCATACAGTTGTTTGCTTGGGCGTCCTTGGATTCATTCGACGGGGGTTGTCCCGTCTTCACTTCATCAAAGAGTGAAGTTCATTGTGGAAAGCGGCCAAGCCATTGTTTTCGGGGAGGAGAAGTGGTGGAAGAAGCTTTTGAGTGCTCATATAGGTCCTTTGAGGTTGCCAACGCCACTACTTTCCCCACCGAAGGTTAGGAAATAGACTGCTACCCAGCTAGGACATCTTTGATGGTTGCAAAGGTAATGTTAAAAATTGGCTTTCAAATTCATGGAGGGTTGGGACAAAATAATCAAGGAAACCCAAAGGTGATTTGCCCTCCTGAAAGCAAGGAGAGATTCAGATTAGGATACAAGACAACTGCTTCTGAGTGGAAGAGAATCAGAGCAGAAAAGAAAGAGGCGAGAAGCGCACGTCTCGAAGGTCGAGAAGTCGAACAAGGAAGGATGTGTATACCACATATATCTGAGACTTTCAAACCGGGTGAGGTGCTTCACATTGACGACCTGCTATGCTACAAAGCCTCTGACGTCACGATCGTTGTCGTCTCTGAAAGCACCACCATGCCTTGACAACTAGTTTACCCCTGTCCTCCAGGTTTCGAGTTGAACAATTGGGAAGTTAAAGAGATGCCAAATATCACTAGGGAGACGCCAAAGAAATAACCCACCAATGGTTATGCCTAAGGCCATGGATTTATCTTTGTAATAGTGGCCTTTTTTATTGCTTGTCTAATGTAGATGCAATCTCAATGTCTCAAGAACTTGTACTTTTTTGTTGAGAAATGAAAAGGGATTGTCGGCTTTTATCTAGTCCATTCACTTGATCTATTCATTTTTTCTTCCAAGTGTATTATTATTCTTGATTGTCTTTCATTTCTTTTTGTCATTCTCTGCCTATCACCAAAACGACTCAGGATCGTTGACAGAGGCGATGAAGATGAAAAAGTTAGTTTTGAAGTTCTAGTTTATAGCGTTGACCCAAACATGGAGGATGATTACGATGTGCCACAAGAATTATTGAGATTTATGAAGCAAGAAGAGAAAGAAACTGTGTCGTACCAAGAGCCATTAGAAGTAATCAATTTCAGCACGAAGTAATCAATCAAGCTACAAGATTAGAAGAAGTAAAAAAAATGCAAATCGACACCTTGGTCACGAAGCAACATCGTTCGAATCTTGTAGCTCTGTTGCATGAGTATAAAAGACATATTTGCATGGTCTTACCAAGATATGCTTGGTTTGAGTACAGAAATTATAACACATTAGTTATCGCTTAAAGCCGAGTGTAAGCCCATAAGGCAAAAACTTTGAAAAATGAAACCCGAAATGTTGATCAGAGTTAAGGAAGAGGTCAAAAAGCAATTTGACGTAGGTTTCTTAGTAGTAGCTAAGTACCTTGAGTGGGTCGCTAATATTGTTCCAGTTCCAAAGAAGGACGAAAAGGTGAGAATGTGTGTGGATTATAGGGATCTCAATCATGCAAGTCCCAAAGATAATTTTCCACTTCCTCACATTGATGTTCTAGTGGATAATATAGATGGATATTCTACTTTTTCATTTATGGATGGATTTTCAGGATACAACCAAATTAAGATGGCCCCTGAAGATCAGGAAAAGACAACTTTCATCACTTTATAGGGGACGTTTTGCTATAAAGTCATGCCATTCAGCTTAAAAAATGTCGGGGTAACTTATCAGAGGGCCATGGTTACATTATTCCATGATCTAATGCACAAAGAAATTGAGGTATATGTTGATGACATGATCGCCAAGTCTAAATCAGGAGAAAGGCATGTCATCACTCTTCGTAAACTTTTCAAGCGATTAAGAAAATTCCAGCTAAAGTTGAATCCAGCAAAATTCATATTCGGAGTATCCTCTGCAAAACTATTGGGGTTTGTTGTCAGTCAAGAAGGAATCTAGGTAGATCCCGATAAGGTAAACGCGATAGTGGATTTAAAATCGCCGAAAACTCAAAAGGAGGTAAGAAGTTTCTTAGGGAGGCTGAACTATATTACACGATTTATTTCACACCTAACTCGAACTTGTGAGCCAATGATTTATTTCACACCTAACTCAAACTTGCGAGCCAATACTAAAGCTGTTGCTCAAAAGCGAGGTATGTCGTTGGAATGACGACTGTCAAAGAGCTTTCGACAAAATCAAAGAATATTTGCAGAGCCCCCCAGTACTGGTCCCACCAATGCCAGGACACCCGTTAATCCTTTACTTAACAGTAAAAGAGGGATCAATGGGATGTGTACTCGGGCAACACGATTCTTCAAGAAGAATAGAGCTGGCCGTTTATTATTGGAGCAAGAAGTTCACCAGTTGCGAGTCGAATTACTCGTTATTAGAAAAAACTTGTTGTAACTTAGCTTCGACTGCTCAAAGATTGAGGCAGTATATGTTGTACTACACAACGTGGCTTATCTCAAAGATGGATCCCGTAAAGTACATTTTTGAAAAACCATCTTTGTCTAGGAGAGTAGCTAAGTGGCAAGTTTTGTTGTCTGAGTATGATATTGTTTATGTTACCAGAAAGGCTATAAAAGGATGTGCAATTGCTGATTGTTTGACCGAGTTGCCATTAGAAGATTATGAGCCTATGAAATTCAAGTTTTCCGACGAGAACATCATGACTGTGTTAAAGGCAGATGTGTCGCATAATTTAGAAACGTGGACAATGTGGTTTGATGGAGCCACAAACGATGTGGGACATGGTATTGGAGCCGTGCTAATATCTCCCAAGGGGAAGCTGTATCCATTAACTTCCAAGTTATGCTTTGGTTGTACAAATAATGTGGCTGAGTACTAGGCATGCAATATGGGGTTTCATATGGCATATGACATGAAGATAAAGAAATTGCAAGTTTTTGGAGATTCTCTGTCACACCCCCTCCCGAACTACCTGCTATCTTAACTCGGAAGATGGCGTGAAGCCAACAGACATCGTCTATCTTCCTAACGAGATACTGTACATACCACACAGCAGGAACTAGGAATCTTATTACACATACCTACGGAGCGGTTCTGGTTAAACCTAACTTGCACAAGCCAAACACGACCAGACGTGCTTTATACACCCAAGACCACTAGTTCCATATACAACATAACTACACATCCCTATTAAGTTATGTACAATACGAGCAGACTTGCTATACTACACTATCCACATACAAAAATATCAGACTCGCAGAGCTTCTAGAAGGCTGTGGCAGGATCTCAGGCACCGGGAGCTTGATCTCTACCTGAAAAGTTGGAAAACATTGAAAGAATGAGCTGGGAAGCTCAGTGAGTGACTGAGTTTAAAACTATTAACTCGTAAATCATAACATATAACATCAATAGCCTTTACAGAAGTCCAGCAAGTGTGTCAAAAATATTAACCATTTTAAACATATGACAAACTAGTTGTGTAAGCCTCGCCCAGTACAATCAACGCTCATTCTACGATGTAGTGGGGCCCGCCCAGCACTCCCATCGTCTTTGTCGTAGTGGGTCTCGCCCAGCACTCACGACAACATTGTTGTCACGGAGTACACTCAACGTCGACAACAGAAAATGACCTGTGTGCACACGGTACTATACAACCTCGGGCTCAGTATCTCAACCATTAACTCATTCAGGTCTCAGAGAAACACATGAAAACCTTTAACAGTTCTTGCTAACACATGTAGACTTGGAATTAAGGTATTTCTTCTAGTTTCAGAAAAACCAGTAAACATATGCTCACAACGAACAATTTAAATCATTTTTAGGAAACCATATATGCTTATGAATACGTGCTCAAGAGACCATAAATCTTTAAGCTACATCATTCTTAGGAAGTCTTTTCTTTTCATGAACACAAGTTCAAGCATAGAATTTATTTTTAGAATTCATTTTGTCACTCACAGCGTTAATATTAGATTCTCGGTCCATAAATTTGTCCTATTCCTTCTTGGCCTGCCAAATAAACAAAACCAAGCATTAGAATCTTGGCCCCATGAATTTAAGGTTTAGGATTGCAAAAACCCTCCCATCTAATTCCTGCACTTTACAGATTTTATACCCTAAACTCACACACCTATAACTTTTCCATTACTTGCTCAATAATGATGTTATTTATACCAAACTCTTCCTTTTTGAACCCTCTAAAACTTATCTGAAGGAATGAAATCGAAATTCCTAAAGGATGTGTCTGTAACTACCTCGAAATCTATTTTCCCCAAAACACGTTTCAGCTAAAACCAGAACTATTTTCCCTGCGGCAGCCCAAAACTAACCTGAAATTTAAAGCGACTTCCCATCAATTTCTAACCACGACTTCTTCATGAAAGTTATAGAAAATTAAATCAGCTTTCCATCCATACCTAATATAGCTTCTAATTCGAAGTCTAAAGATCAGCATATCCCAAAAACCAGAGGTTCCCCGGATTTGACAGTAAAAACACTCCTCTGACTTCCCCTTCAAAAACCCATAACATAAATTCAGATTTTGCTCGAGCTTCCTTCATGAAAATTGTTCTAAAATGTGTTAACTTTCAAGAAAATCAAACCTCACCTCTTAATACTTCTTATGGAGCTCAGAATGATCCAAACATCAGATGTAGTCAGGATTGATCACAAACTTTGTCATGCAACTTAAATTGGACTTCTCCTTTCTTCTTCAACTTCAGCTTCAGCAAAACACTTTTCTTCTTCCTCTCATGAATAACCCTGCTGCTTTTGATAGATAATGACCGAATGGATAGGAATTTTAGATTGAGTTAAAGAGGAAAGTGAAGTTGGCGGTGGTGGAGTCCTTTCTTCCACCTTTTTTTTTAAAAAACTCAAAACTTCTCCACTTTCTTTTCTTTTATTTAATTCTCCTCTCATTTTCCTTTTATTTTATGTTTTCTTTTGTTTTAAACATTTTTTTTTATTTACCTATTACCTTTTTTTTTAAAGAAATTACTAGGAGAGATCTCGGGTTTACATTCTCTTCTAGTAATACACCAATTGAATAGAGAATGGGGAATGAGAGACCCTAAATTGATCCCCTATAATAAGTTCAGGAGTTGGCTAAGTCATTTGAGTCAATTACATTTGAACATGTCTCACGAGAAAGTAATCAAGTCGCAGATGCGTTGCAACCTTATCCGCCATGTTCAACTTGGACTACACATAGGAGATTGAACGTTTAAGGTTTGAAAAGCGAGAGACACCAACTTATTGTTTGAACGTTGAAGAGGAACCAGATGAAAAACCTTGGTACCATGATATCAAACGATTACATGTCAAGAGTACCCACTGGGGCATCCAAAAATAATAGGCGTACCATCAGAAAGTTAGCCATGAGTTTCTTCTTGAATGGTGAAGTGTTATATGAGAAATCATGACATGACTCTCTTAAGGTTTGTTGCTGAAGTGGAGGCTAAAAAAATAGTGGAGGAAGTGCACGAAGGAGTTTGTGGGACCCATGCAAATGGGCACATGATGGCAAGGCAAGTCTTACGTGCTGGCTATTATTGGCTGACCATGGAGTCAGCTTGCATCAGGTATGCAAGAAAATGTCATAAGTGCCAGATATATGCAGACAAAGTTCATACTCCAGCCTCATCTCATCATGTACTAATAGCCCCGTGGCTTTTCTCTGTGTGGGGTATGGATCTGATAGGACCAATCGAACCAAAAGCATCAAATGGTCACCATTTCATTTTGGTAGCCATAGACTATTTTACAAAATGGGTAGAAGCTACCTCATATAGGAGTGTCACTAAGCACGTCGTGCTCAAGTTCATAAAAAGGGACATCAAATGTCGTTATGGTTTTCCTGAACGAATCATTACTGATAATGCGAAAAACTTGAATAACAAATTGATGGATGAATTGTGTACTGATTGAACTAAAACGTGGGGCTTAAAGAAAATATTTGTAGATTAAAACACGTTCCAATCTAGTGCAAGTGCACACTGTCGATGCAAGTAATATAAAACTGGAAGTATTCCAGAGTATCGATCCCACAGGGAACGGATACAACAAAATTCAAGAAGATAAGCAAAGATGTTTTCAAATTACAATTGTGGGTAACCGGTATAAAAAAATAGTTGGGATAATTTTTGTTTTTGAAAAGAAAATGATAAAAGAGGGATTCAAACGTGTTTTTGCTCCATTGAAAGAAATTGCAGCCTAATTGCAATTGCAATCCTTTGACTCAACACTTAAGCTTTGTAAACCGAATTTAACACCTATTCGACCTTCTATGTATCTTTAGGAGGCTAAGCGATTAAACCGATATTTCTATGGCTAATTCAAACTTAGTTAATTTTGAAACTCAATTCTTTTGGTTTTAAAGGTTTTGCCCTATGTCTAGGGTCAAAAACAAATTCCTATGTCTAGGCTATTTTCCTTTATTGCTTTTATGAAATCTAAATTTTTATCTAACCTTTTCAGAATTAGACTCAATTTTTGTATACTAATCTAGGTGATCAATCTAAACTAATAATAAGCATTAAAATCAATAAAAGCAAACAAGCTATAGAGGAAGCAAGGTTGCTCTCACAATTAGGCCTTTATTCCTATCTTTAGGGCATCCACATGCTTGAATCCCAAAGAAGAAATTAGCTCATTATGTTGAGGATGAAAACAGTAAATTAAAATGTAGAAAATCCATAACAAAGTTAGATAGAAATTGAGAGATCAACTAAATTAAATGGGAATGAGAAACAACACTTGAATGGATACAAAATTCATAATTAAATAACCAAATAAAGGGAAGAACATTCCAAAACAATAAGGACAACCAATCTGAAAATTTATTAAGAAAACTTGATGTAAAACCAATCTAGTAAACTCAAAATGAAATAAAATCAGAAACTAAAAACTACAAAAACTAAAACTTCAACGGTAAAAGAAAACCCAACTAGAACAAACTCAAAACATAAACTAAAAATAAAAATTACAAATGCTGAAACAGAAACTAAAAAGGATAAAAACATAAACTCAAAATGATAAAAAAATTTACATTCCTTGCTTCAATCGATCCAAATACCCGTTCAAAGGCAAATGGATCTTTACCTCCTCGAACTTTCGTTGAGGAGGGACCAAAGTCAGAAATTACAGAACTAAGATGAAGAAAAACTTGCTGAAAATTAACAGAAAAACGTGAACTTCAGATTGTGGGCGAGCAGAAAAACTCATGCCACGTTTGGGATCGTTTTCCTCATTTTTATAGGCATTGAAGGCTAGGGTTTCCATCTTTGTGCTCCTTCAATCATGGGTCAATGTTTAGGCATGAGATTAGGCTGAAAATTCTCCAAAAATCGAGCAAATCCCGTGGATTTTGGTATTTTCCCGAGATTCCCGCAGCTTCCAGATTTTCCAGAAATGCAATTGCATTTCAATTGCATTTCTGTTGCATTATTTTTCAGCTCTACCAAAATTTTCTAGAAATGCAATTGCATTTTCATCAGCATTTTTGGGCTGAAAAGTCTCCTAGAATCGAGCCAAACGCTGTGGGTTTTGGAGCATTTTCGTGATTTCCACAATAAATTGATATGTCCAGAAAACGCAATTGCATTGCAATTGCATTTTTCCTCTTGTTCACAACCTTGCTTTCTCAAGGAAATGCAATTGCATTTCATTTGCATTTTCTTCATTGCTTCAAATCTGCACAAAAGCAACACTTTAGCCAACTTTCCATTATATTTTTAACTTATTTCTTCTTTTTCTATACTCCGACAAGCTTTCATGAATTTATCTCATAAACGCTATTTTTAGCTTGCTCGGTAATCAATAAAGCATACAAAAATGACAAAAATAACTTAGTTTAGGGTTAATTAAACCTCATAAATAAGAATTATCATGTACTCATTTCAAAATTAGGCACTCCAATTCTACCCCTTATCGGCCTAAAATGAATGGTGTAGTAGAAGCAAAAAACGAGAATATCAAGAGAATTGTTGAGAAAATTACGGTCATGTATAAAGATTGGCATGAAATGTTACCATTTGCTCTACACGGTTACCGAACCTCCGTTCGCAAATCAACGGGGGCAACTCCATTTTCCTTAGTGTACGGCATGGAGGAAATTTTGCCTTTTGTGGTCGAAGTCCCATCTCTCAGAGTGATTAGAGAAGCAGAGCTAGAAGAAGTAGAATGGACTCAAGCAAGGTACGAGCAATTAAACCTCATTGAAGAAAGAAGAATGACTGCATTGTGTAAAGGACAGTTGTATCAAAGAAAGTTAACTCGAGCTTACAACAAGAAAGTACGGCAACGCTGCTTTCAAAAGGAGGATTTGGTTTTAAAGAGAATCTTGCCATTTCAAAACGACTACAAGGGAAAGTGGACACCCAACTACGAGGGGCCATATGTGGTAAAAAAGATGTTCTCTGGTGGAGCTGTGGTTCTGACTGACATGGATGGCAGTGATCTACCCAATACACTAAATGCAGTCTTTGTTAAGAAGTATTACGTATAAGAGGAGTAGCTTTTGGTTGAATGAGCTACTTTTTCTTTGGGTTTGTTTTGTAAAGCCCGGTGGAAGGCTTTTGTTTGCCACAGAGTTGTATCCATGAGTTTTCCTGTCCAATGAACTGTGGGTTTTGTTGAACAAAATATTATAATACTTACTTTGTGTAAGTAAGCTATTTTATAAGCTTTAACCTATCGAGCAAATAAAAGAAGGATAAAGTAGTGGTGATGAATATGTCAAAAATGTGCATGCATACATGCATGCATAAGCAAGGTGTGTCCTTGTTTCTCGTTTTTGTTGTGTTTGTCATGTGGCGCTTGTTTATCATTGGCCCTTGATACTCTTTTGCTGCAATGACGCTTGTTTATCCCTAGCCCTCAGTGTGTTTTACTTTGTCACGTGGCGTTTATTTATCCCTGGCCCTTGACACTCTTTTGCTGTAGTGGCACTTGTTTATTCCTAGCCCTCAACGTGCTTTACTTTGTCATGTGGCGCTTGTTTATCCCTGGTCCCGATGGCCTTGAGTTTATGCATTAGCCGAACAAAATAATGTCCACACCTTTGTCCACCTTATAATCCTATAAGGATGTACAAAGGAGGGCATGTTGTAGCTATGTATTTTGTCCGACTCATTTGTGTTAATTATCAATTAATTAATATTTGTATATTATGTTTGTGGTATTTTTTTTTCTTCCTTATTTGTTGAGTTCTTCCTGTGTAGATCACCTTGTTTTGCTAATTGTGAGAGAAGAAGGGAATATTGGAAAATGAGGAGATTGTGGACAAAGAAAATAAATCATTAGCTCAAATATGAGTTTTTTTTTTCAAATTCTTGCCCTTTTGGTATAAGGGCTCATTTTGGAACAAATTAGCTAGTTTTTTTTTCCCAAAAGAAGAAATGGTTTGGGCTTTATAAACCCTTGCTTCTTAACCCTAGGGTTCTCAGCCAAAAAAAAAAAAAAAAAAAAAACCTACAAGCACACAATCCATTCTCAACAACAAGCACGTCACAGAAAATAAAAATAGAGTTACAGAGAAAGTGTTTTTCTTTAGAAAAGTCCTTTATGAAAGTACCAAAAGCTTGGAACACAACAAGAATAACCCAAGCTTAGTTGGGGGTTGCACTCGATAGGGTTTTGACCCAAGGATCCGCACCTCAAACAACAAGTTAGTTGTGTGTTCTTAACCCCCACCTTTAGATCTTCATCTCTATCTCAAAGTGCCCCTGAAAAACAGTAGTTGAATAAGGGTTTTATAAGTTTTATGAGTTTTTGCTAGTTTTTTTATTTTTTTTATTTTACATCTCTTCTTACGTTTTTTTTACAATATGAGTTTTTTTTTCTTATCTTTATGTACACGCTTTGGATCTTTTGTTCTTGCTCATAATCTATGTATGATTTTCTTTTTTTTTTTTTTTCTTTCTCTCTCTCTCTCTTATGAGTTTTATTTACTACAAAAAAAGTGAGAAACAAGCAAAAGCTAAAAAAAAAAAAAAAAGAGAAGGAAAATGGGAGCAAAAGAAAAAGGGAGCAAGATGTTGTGAAATCAAGAAAAAAAAGTATAACTTACTTTCGTTGAGAGGTTGAGCTTTTTGCTTCTGTTGTAAAGGAATTTTGCTTGGTGAAGAGCTAAAGAGAAAGGGAAAAAAAATGAAGTTTGAAAACAAAGAGGAGAAGAAGGTGAAGAGCTAAAGAGAAAGGGAAAAAAAATGAAGTTTGAAAACAAAGAGGAGAAGAAGGTGAAGAGCTAAAGAGAAAGGAGAGAAAAATGAAGTTTGAAAATAAAGAGGAGAAGAAGGTGAAGATCTAAAAAGAAAACGAAAAAAAATGTTAGTTTTACTATTATTATTATTTATATTATTATTATTATGATATACACTTTTTTTCGTTTGAATTGACCTTTACTTTTGTTATTACTATTATTATTATTTATATTATTATTATTATTATATGTATATAGGGTTGCGTGAGGTGTACTTTCTGACGTTATTATTTTTTATTTTTTTACAGTGAGTTGTCACGTCAGCAGTGCACTGACGCAACTTTTTATTTTTCTTTATTATTATTATTATTATCATTATTATTATTATCATTATATATATATCTGCATATGTTTTCATTCAATTCTGCTTCTTCTTATTTATTACTGTATTACCTATATGTATGGTTGATTTCAAATTTCTAACATTCATTTTTTTTATATTGAGTGTTAACTCACTTTAGTTTGTTTTTTTTTTAATTTTTTTATTTTATCTCATCCCTCATTGTTAATTTTTTTTTAATCTTTGTGTATCTTATTTTAGCATGCCTTTTTTTTAATCTAATTTGAGCATTTTCTTTAAACATGTTTAGGTTTAGTCAAATTAAGGAGTATTTGTTCTTGTTGACCATGTGGTTAGGTCGATGTATGTTTGCTAATTTTGGGTTAGATCGTGCTAGTTTTTTATATATTTATTATCCATACTCTTTAAAAAAATGACGACGACCGAATCTAGAAATATTTGGGAGTCCGATTTTCTAGTTTTCCTGAGGTGAGAAGTTGATTCTTTGGAAGTCCAAGACTAACTTCAATATGTTGATTTAAAATTTTAACATACTTGCATATTATGATTTTTGCTTATATACTTTGAATAGATTATTATGCATTGTTTAATTTATCTTTACATTGAGCTTGTTTATTATGTTAAATTTTGATTTTCTTGATTTTTTTTGTGTTAATGTTTTTCGAGTCTCTTTTAACTTTTTCTTTTTGTAAATTTATTTCTATATCTTTAATATTGCTCTTTTTGACATAAAGGTTTTATAACCAAAGTATTATTTTCTAAAGTCTTTTGTAGTGTCTTACTTGGAAAGTGGGATTTCAAGGCCGTTTTTTCTAAAAAAGTCCTACGACGCAATATAGAAATATTTGGGAGTCCGATTTTCTAAAATTCTTGAGGTGAGGGATCATTATCTTTGGGAGTTCAAGGTTTTTATCCCAATAAAAAATGAATTTAATTAAAACAATATTTTTTAAAAGAAAAATATTCTTTTATAAAAGGCTATTCTATGACGGAATTGGGAAATTATAAAATTTTCTCATATTCTTGAGATGGAGAATTTTTCCTAAGTTTTTGGGAATATTTCTAATATAGTCAAATTGATGGATGTTTATCCACTTATTTGATGGGATCATGACTTCAAATATTGGAGGAATGAGAGGTAAAATAAGACATTGTTTTAAAAATCTCAGTTTCCCTAAATAAGTTTTTTCTTCTAAAATCTTTTGCAATTCAAGATAAAAATTTGGCCATCGTTTTAAACGGGTGTCGTAGGGTGCTAACACCTTCCCTACACACAAATAACTTTCGAGACCAAATTTGGTTTTCGCATACCATTTTTTCTTTTTTTTTTTTTTTAAAAAAAAGTTGTTTTATTTTATTTTGGTGCCCAATCACACCATAAAAAAGATTGGTGGCAACTCCTTTTTAAAACCTCATTTTTTGTGGATGTTGGCTGCTCCGCGTCGCAAGTACGTGGCGACAATTCCAAAGCAAAAAATTTAAATTTACTCAGATCCCAGCATGTACAAAATTCTCGAGAATCATGCAAAAACAATCTACTAAAAAGACCATATCCTAGAATTTCATCATTAACTCAAAAGGCAACAACCTAGACAACACTACAACACACAACTCAACATACATCAAGATTTTCAAATTTAAGCATTAAACATAAACTCCCCCCATACCACCATTCCCCCCACACTTAAACTAAACATTGTCCTCAATGTTTACACCCTATTAACAAATTAAACATGCAAAAAGGGAAACAGAAAGATAAGGGTAATGGTACTGCCCTGAAAAACGAGAGACTCCAACGATCAAGCACACCCAAAGACCGTGGGAAACTAAAAAGCAACATGAATCTCGAGCTCCTGAAAAAAAGAATCAAGACAAAAGCCACTCTATTCAACCAACAAAGCAAAAAACAAGCAAAGACAACACAAAAAGAACTCTTGAGTTGCCTCATAAGAAGAGCTTGTTTAGCGTCATTAGCTCGACGTTTCCCTCAAAACTTTTCAAGGTGGCTCAAAAATGAAGAAGTTTACTTCCTCTCTTATTCCAACATTCTCAATATCAACGACATATTCTCCCAGAGAATTAACATTAACAGAATTGATCAAACACTAAGAGAATGATTCATGCAAAGCAGGAAAATAAACAAACTCATTTTGAGCAACCAAAGCAGACATCTCCTCGTGATTCCCATTCAAAACATGATTCGAACGAGGAGGAACAACATTATCATGCTTATCACAAAATCCAGACATATTATTCAACATTCCGTCTTCAAAATCATGCACAAAAATTTCTCTCCTATGGATCATGTAATTATGTTTATTTGCAACAAAATCACTATTCTCAAGAAATTCATCTAAAACATGCTCAATATTTAACACCATGTAAATACCCTCACGTAGTCTATTAGCATAAAATATGGATTCACTTAAAGCACACTCATGAAGTATACTATTAGGGCAATCAGTCATAACAACATCAACTCTATTCATATTCAAGAAAAAAATTTCATTGTAAGAAATCCACACATCTCCAGCATCAGAATCAACAAAATGATCAACAGAACCAACTAGATTATCCTCAACATTTCCATAATTAACAAAAGAAGAAACAGAAGAAGAAGTAGAAGAAGATAGATCAATAGAGGCATCATGCATTAGAATATCAATAGGCCTATCAAATTTATTATGCATAGCAGAAAGAGAAATCTCAACAAGTTCAACCCTATAACATCTATTCTTATTCTCAAAAGCATCTAAAGGGTTGAAAATGATAAACCTTACCATCTCATCATCGACTCGAAAAGTCAACGTACCTCGGCACATACTAATATCAACTTTGTTGGTGGCAAGGAACGACCCACCAAAGATAATAGGGATCTCATTGTCTTCCTCCATCTCCGGGACTACAAAATCTACAGGAAAAATAAACTTGTTAACCTTAACAAGTACATCTTCAACTATACCTTTTGGTTTGGAAATTGACCGGTTGGCTAGCTAAAGGGATATGGTGGTGGGCTGGATTTCTTGTAGTCTGAGTCTCTTGTAGATAGAATAAGGCCTTAAATTTATACTCGCCCCTACATCGCATAAAGCCCTATCAATATGTAAATCTCAAATTGTACAAGGAATAGTAATACTCCCTGGATCACTTAGTTCCAAGGGCATCTTCTTCTGAAGGATTGTGGTGCTCTTCTCATACATATTGAGCACTGCATTCACTTCAAATTTCTTCTTCTTTGAGAGCATCTCTTTCATAAACCTCCCATAATTGGGCACATTTGTAAGCCCTAAACTCTCTTTTGATCATATTGTGCTCATATATGATGTTTTGACATATGCAAATTGATATAGGTTGCACTAAAAGATGTCGTGATGGGATTTGGGAATCTTTTGGATTGTGAACTATAATGTGTATAAAGCTTCATAAGGAGATAGGTAAGCCATTGAATAAGCATATTAAGAGTTGAATTGAAGTAAGTTAAGGTCATTAACAAGTTGGGTAAATTTTAGGTGCATTATGTATTGAATGAAAGTTCTTATTTCTCACAAACTTAAGTAAAGTTGGCTAAATGTGTTAGGTGAATTTATTGGCTTGTTTTGGTGTTTTAAAAAAAGGGGATTAAGATGTAAATGAGGAAGTAGGAGCTGGCAAAAATTTGTGGAGCCACAGATTTGTCTTTTGCAAGTAGGTGCTGTTCAGCTGGAAGCTTTTGGAAGATGATCAACTTCAAACAGCCATATCTCTTAATTTACTACACCAAATTCGATGATTTTTGAGTCAAAATCTCATAAATTGAGTTTAGAATACGACAGTGGGTGGCTGTTTTGAAAATACGAAGAGGAAGGAGGTGAAAATTGCAGAAAACCGAGAGGTGTTCACAGTTCTCGGGTAGCAGAACAGTGTGAAGAAATCAGTTTCTTTTGAGCTCTTGAGGAGGAATTAGAAGCTAAAACTTTGAGGTAAGTAATCTAAGATGTTGTACTTGAGGTTTATCAAAAAATATTAGGTGGTTGTTTTGCTAAATTTTGAGGAACCCAAGCTGAAAGTTGAACCTGGAATTTTAGGTGCAAGAAAAAAAAAACTGCTAGCAAGAAAATGTGAAGAAATCAGTTTCTTTTGAGCTCTTGAGGAGGAATTAGAAGCTGAAACTTTGAGGTAAGTAAGCTAAGATGTTGTACTTGAGGTTTATCAAAAAATATTAGGTGGTTGTTTTACTAAATTTTGAGGAACCCAAGCTGAAAGTTGAACCTGGAATTTTAGGTGCAAGAAAAAAAAAAAAACTGCTAGCAAGAGATTGAAGGAGATGTGCTTCCATTTCTATATACCTGACACCCAAGTGCATATGGTTATTATGAATTGAGTTATGGGACTGAATTAGATATGTTTTTATGGTGTATAAGGAAAGGAATTAATGTTATTAATTTCTTTTTCAGGGCAAACGGAGATAGGAATAACTTATAATCCTTGGAACCCTTTTGGTGATTGTGAGTGACTCTATTTTAGAACTATGCTTGACCTTTGTTTTTCTTCAAAAGCATAAATGTTGATCATTGAAACATGCTTGACTTACTTTTGTATATTTTTCATGGAGCTTTTAATAGAATGTCATTGATGAAACTTAAGCATGATTTGAATTAGTTTGTAACTACACATTCAAGCATGGAAACTAAATTATGGAAGTATGACTTCCTTTAGAAAATGCCTTGTGTAAATCCACTTGGAAACATGTTTAGAAAGGAAAAGTGCAAATGTTGAGAATTTGTTGTTTGTGTTATCAAAACATGATTTCCAAGGTAATCAAAGTATGCCCCGGTATGTTGTTAACCCCCAGTACTGAAGGACATTGAGAAGGTACTTGGGAGGGAGGAATCATGATTTCTGATACTGAAGGACAAAGAGAAGGTATTCGGGTAGTAACTGGTCTAACCCCAATACTGAAGGACATAGAGAAGGTATTAGGGAAGACCAGTGTGTTCAATGGCATTCCACGTGCACGTGAGAGAGGTATGAACGTTGTTGGTATAGAGGTGACTCTACCACAGCTAAGGTTCGAAAGTGGTACCATGTTATGAGTTTTATTGTTATGAGCTTCTACGCTTTTGAAATGTCTATTCTTCAGTATGGTACTACATTATGAGTTTCTATGCTATACATAATGTGGTGACTTAAACCTGTAAATGGGTAGCATGGTTTGATTATGCTTACAAATAAGTGATAAGTTATCTCTAACTTGTAGCTTGTCCATCATTATGCTTCACCTTTGAGCTTATAATGTTTTTAAGATAGACACTCACTCGACTTCCCAGCTCACGTTTTCATTATGTTTTCTCTTTCCAGGTAGCAGACGAGTTCCTGGTGCTTAGCCTTGACAAGACCTGTTTGCCACCACGCCGTTTTAGCTCCTTGTATATACACTTTCTTATGTATATAGTTTGTAGTAAAAGCATTTTAGCGGGGTTGTAATAACTATAAAATGTTATGACTTGTTAAAGAACATAGTACTGAAAGTGAATGTGTCTTGCTCATATGTGTATTTGAGCGTTTCAAACTTACTTGTTCAAACGTGTTGTGTTGCCTTCATTTTCAGGTATAATGTTAGGATGGTCAGGGAGAGCTAGTAAGAGGGTTGATTGTCTCTGTCTTTACATCTCTTCCTAGGTTAGGCAAGTAAGCTGGGAAGGGGTGTGACAACATTGGTCAGAACTTTTGCAAATGGAATGTTATTATGAAATTTTCTAAACATATTCAAAAGCTCAGAAAACTACTCATCAAGTTTAGATTTTTTAAAATGCTAGGGAAAAGGAAGCTCCCTGTAGTCAAATATAGGGTATTCTCCATGCCTTTTAGGAGAACTGATGTGTACTCCTCTATCAAAATGTCTGGGTCGGGGTGCCTCAATATCCCGTGCCAACTCCTTAGGCTCCTCAGAAATCAGGTGCAGGAAGGTTTTCTTAATCTTCTCATCGGCTCTACTCATCTTCTTTTTCTCAGGTCTCTTCTCGTTACCTTCATTTTTCTTTCTCAATTTACTGGAATCAAAACAAACATCAGTAGGAATAAAAGGAATAAAACTTGTTTGACGTCACGTAAGCGCACGTGATCAAGTCGTTTAAAACTGGTATTGGAGTACCGAGTATTGAATCCATATGGAGTGTAGAAGTTGCTTTTGAATTGGATAATTATTAGAATTACCGACGAGTTGAATTATTTCAGGAAAAAGTAAACAAACGATTCTTGGAAAAGGAAATTAGACTAAAAAGCTGTAACGACCCTATAGGCTCAACACGCTACCTAAGAGTCATTACTAAGTCACGTCGCTATATTATCGAAAATTTCGGCAGCATAACGGCGTAACTACGCGAAAACCAAAAATTTGACCCTTACCTGATAAGACATAGAAAAACACACTTCTAAGATTTTCAAACAACCTCCTAGCATCCAACAAACTTCTCAATATGATGCTAGGGTTCAAACAGCAGAAACCAAGTGAATTCAAACATAGAAAGCCAAATACACGTGCACGATTTACAAAGAAAGGTTAAAAGACTTTGAAACATCCTCCTAAACATTTAAAAACTCGACATGAGTTCTATGTACATCCAGAAACATAAAAGAAGCGGAATAGCGATCGCTCGGCTCCCATGACTCGAGTAGCTGATCTCCGGTCACGCGCTAGGGCCGATCTTAGCCTTTCCTGAAAACATTTTAAAAGGAAAAGGGTGAGTATTAACGAATAATACTCAGTAAGTAACTCATAGTTTCAAAATAAGAGTTTCACTCGCATGCAACATGTCATTTTAAATCATAAAACCATCGTAAACCATCGCTTTAGTAGGGGACCTAAAATTCGTTTTATAAACCATGTACTTTTCCTTGCGGCTCTCGTGAACGATTAAATTCTCCCGAGGGCCTCGTAAATAGTCCGAAGACATAATTTTCCATCGAATAGAGTCCTCCCCTAACTCTGAGAGTTGAGCTCGAAAGCTAACATACATCGTGGAGTCCGAAGACTCAGCCCGAAGGCTACCATCGTGGAGTCCGAAGACTCAAGCCCGTCGGCTACCATCGTGGAGCACTCTCGAACCTCGGGAGCATAGAGAATCCGAAGACTCGGGTTCCCTCATAACCCACATAAAACTTTTGGGAGAATTATCGTCACGGCCTTACATAAATCTTTTCATGAGCACACAACACATGCATGAGGTCCCGCTCGTTTTAGAACATACTCATGAATGCATAAGTCAAGGCAATCGCATTTCAAAGACATACATATCATTTCCATTCTTTTTAACATGAAAACTCAAATAGAACTCATGGAACTAGTGTAAAAGGAATATACATGTAAAACACTTTCTTTCTTAAATACTTAACACGGAACATAAACTTCAAAGTAAATATAGGGCTAGCTCTAGGTTTCGAAAACTTCTTTCGTTGTGAGATCCCTTACCTTAAATCTTTACTTACTAAAATACCCTTTCTCCACTAGTAATGAGCTTCTCGAGTCCCCATTCCAAGTACAATCCAAGGTCCTCGACAAATCACCTAAAAAGTGTCCTAAACAGGTCTTAAACCAACCGAATTACGCTAAAACGCATTCTAACATTAATAACTCGACGAAACGGACCAAATGGCAAAATTTACCCAACTCCAGCGAGCGGCGGCGCGTGGGCTTCACGGCGGCGGCGGGTGAGTCAACCTATCGGCGCGTGGAGGTTCTGATCAGCGCGTGGCTCCCGGATCTAGACAAATTCGGCCCTTTCCGGTCGGATCTACTCTCGAACCAGCGATTTCCTGAAATAAACGAGCTCCGGCGAGACAGAAGCTGCAACACCGGCGCATTCAGGAACTCCGGCGAAGCTGTGGCGGTTCGAGTGAGGTTCACGAGCTGCAGAACCGTCGAGGAGTCGTCCGGCGAAGTGTTGAACGCGACTTGGGAGCTTGTGCGGCGGTGCTGAAGCAAATCCGGCGATCGGAATTGCGTGGGTCTTCGATTCGGAGCTCTGACGGTCGTTGCTAGGCTGGACGGCGAGTGGTTCTGTTCGGTGAGGAAGAAGAGAAAGTTCGGCGAGCTGAGGTTGGTCGGCGAGTCACTTGGTCGGAGACGCTTGCGGTGGCTGCCGGCAGAAAGAAGACAGAGAAGAAGCAAGCAGATGGAGGAGTTCGGCCGAGAGAGAGAGAGAGAAAGAGTTCGACGAGAGGAAGAGGGCACGGCGGCCGGCGTTCGCGTGAGAGAGAGAGAGTGTGTGAGTTTCGGTGAGGAGCTTCGGGAGGAAGAAGAAGAGAAGAAAAGAAAAAAATAATAATAAAATCCGAAAAAAAAATGGATAAGGATAAGGATGAGATTTTTCTTTTCCTTAAAAAAAATTCCAAAATTGCCCTTTTTCTCATTCCAAATTTCAAATTAACCTTCAAATTTAAATTACCCAAATTAAATTCCAAATTTTAAAATTAACGCCCCTGAACTAACCGGGCGTTACAAAAGCATACAAAATAAAGTGGTGGAGACAACAAGATTAGGGATGTTTAGAGGATAAAGCACACTTTAGACTGTAATTATGTTTAATTGATTATGCCAATTAATTTTCATTCATTCAAAGGCCTAGAGTTAAAACTGTTGAAATCTCTTGTCTGTCTCATTTAAACATGCTTAATTAACCATTAACCTAAGTGTCCTTAGCACTAATTACCCAATTAATTAAATTAAGCCCACTCATAATTAGCCTCACCTATTCTTTGTTAATTCTATGTCACTTAGGCAAACTATAGGCATTGGGTGAATTATGTCTATCCTAAATTATCTCTTCCAAGCTCAATTTAGGACTAACAAGAACTAAGTAGTGGCCAATTAATTAGAAGCATTATGCACAATTCATCCAAATGAATTAATAAAGAGTAATTAAAAGACAAAAGTATCAATTAATACATAATCACGAGTCTATAAGTGCTATACACACATCAACACATAAATTCAGCCCAACATCTTCAATAAACAACACCTTAATCCTCTAATTGCATCCCTACAAAACATTAAAAAAAGGAAAGAACGCAATAAAAGAGACCGTTGACACTAAATCCTTGACTCTTGCCTCAAATTTCGCTATCCTGAGCCTCAAATACCAACTATGATACTATGTGGGTCAGTCGAATAAGATCAAGCACCACTAGGGGTTAGTTGGCAACATCCTAACTACGCTGGACCTCTCCCAAATATAGTACCTCATAAAAAGATATTCATTAAACATGGAGGGGAGCTACCTCAAAGCTATTCCAACTATGGTCCCTATGTGGGTTAGTAGTGTAGGCAAAGTGCCACTAGAGGTTAGTTGGCAACACCCTAATAGAACTAGGACCATCCCAACACAATACCACATGAAAACTTTCATAAAACATGCATAACATAAGGGGAAGACAATTGGCACTAGTAACATGATCAACTTAAATAAGCGTTCATTAGATTGAGACTTTCTAATCTTGCTAAAAACCATACATTCAAAAGTGGGCACCTCCTAATCAAACCCCTCCAATCCACATGCTAATGTACATTTTTGGCAGATCCATACTTGAGAGTTTAAATAGTAATCATTAAATGGCCACATGCTTTGAGCAATTAACTAAGAAAAACCATAATCATAAATGGCCACTCATTCCCAAAATTACACATGTTCACATTTGATGCCCAAAAATATCCAATTGGTTACTTACCTTTTTTTTAGCCAAAACAAGAATGGTTAAAATTTCTTTTACTTGCTCCACCTAAAATAATTTGCAAAAGAAAAATCAATTCTTGGCATTCCAAAACCTTTGAACTAAAGCCTCCAACAATCAACCAAAAATCTAACATACAACCCTAAACTTAGATCTTCGAATATTAGAAATTTACTTGAATGATCCAACGATCGAAGTCAACCTCAAATCTTGAATGTTCGATCCAAACTACATAAAAAAGTTCCAAAAAACTTTGGATTAAACTCTAGCATTTAACCAAGGATTCACTTGGGTTTAGAATGAAAATTTCACCTTAATTTGTACCAAAACAAAACAAATCTTGTTGGTTTTGATGATGAATTTATTAGATTTCGACGATCCGGCCTCCAAATGCAATGGTTATTCTAAAATTTAATCCAAAACATTATGGGTTAACTTCGAACACCAAAAATCCACACAAAACCTACTAAAATTCACCAATAATCTTAGAAACTCATGGGTCTTTGTTAAACTATCAAAAACTCACCTCAAGAGTAAAAAAAAAAAAAAAAACCTTTGCTAGACAACGACTATACTTGCACAAATTCACGATTTCAATTGTCAGATTGGAGTGGGTGTCCTTGAGACGAAATCATAGGTCACGATTAGTCATACCCATAACATGAAACACCCAAAGACCACCCTAAATCTTGGAGAAACAATGCTTACAGATCGAACCCACGCCGGACCAAAACGACGTTCACCAGCAAACTCTCACAAACCGATGCAGTTTCACGCCCAAAATAATGCTCACGGTAGAGGGCAGCAACAGCGAAAACGTGAGTAATAGGCAGCTGCAAATGTGGGTTCAACAACGACAATTGGAGTTTGTGGAAGAAGAAGAAAAGACGAACAATGGAGGGAGATGAGGCTTGCTGTCGTGAAAGCCGAGAGGAGGAGGAGGAAGAATGGAGTCTCATAAATGCATATGGCTGCATGATGACGCAAATGGCTTGACTAACCTTAAATAGAGAGAAAAATTAGGGCTCACTCCTTCTTGGATTGGGCTTGGCTAAAACTCAAATAAATAACAAAAATAGCCAAAATCCAATTAATTCCCTTCTCCCTTCCAATTCTCTAATTTACACTTATACAAACCCCCAATTTTCAATTTGTTTTTTAACCAAGAGAGTCCAAAATTAAACCAACAAGTAAATAAAACAACTACTTAAACGTAGAAAAAATAATAATAAATAAAACCCCAATTCTTAAATTGGGAATTTAACAAATTTAATTTAATACTTGAAACTGTGCCAGTTGCTACAAATATAATCTAACATCTCCTCTTAAACTCATGATACTATATTCTAAGTTTGCTAAATAATGTCCATGTTGATGTCGATGGCAATGTTCATTCTAAAAATCAATGCCAATGTACACTACCAATGCTAGTGCAAATTCTAATAGTCCATGCTGCGAAGAATCAAAATCACAAAAACAATTGATCAAAATCACAGTTTGAGTCATCCAAACTCACCACCTTGGACTACAGATAGCAGTTTATCATTAATTCGATTACTTGTCGAAGAATCAATCAACTAGTCAAACTACCACAATACCGAATGCTGCAAAGAGGTTGATCAAATTGGATGTTGAAAATCAAACACCCACCGAAAAAAAAAAAAAAATCAAGCACCCAACACCACCAGACACACAAAAACAAAACCCAATGAAAAAAAATGAAACTCCCATTGACGGACAATCAAACTAATACCAAAAGAACAGCCATCGCCATCCAGCTAACTTCAAACCATCTCAAACAGACCAATAATCTTATGACTTGGATACCATGATAAATTTAGGAATGAAAAAATAGAGATATATTGCAAAAGAAATTCAAATACTATGATTTCATTGAATAAAGAAATATTGCATCATAGTTACAAATCTAAAAGTCTATTTATACTAATAAAATACTAATGTATCTAATCTCAAATCGTAATTTAAATAGAAAATAACTCCAATTCAAATACCATAATCTAAAACAAATGTAATACAAACAAAATTATTTAATAATATAATCTAGCCATATAGAATTGCGCAACATTCAACCCAAGATGCCAAGGGATCACTGGAATTCGATTTATTGCTTCTACCTCATGGGCGTTTCTTTTTAAATCTATTTCATCACCCATCAGCCCTATCATGACACCCCAAACAACGTAGATTCAATTAGTTAATTAAATAAACTCATAGGTGAAAATAGTATTATAAGTGTAACGACCTGACCTCTTAGACTAAAATACTGAGGTTCGCTATTACATGCATGCAAAATATGAACTTCTGAAAATAAAGCGGAAGTCTAGTAAACAAAACAAAACATTTCGAAATTTATAAATTGATTGAAATTCTAAGATGCTTTGCATTCAGGATCCAAATAAATATTTACAAAAATTAATGAATGAAGAATATTCAAATAATTTCAAATCAAGAATTAAATAGACGATGCATAAATCATCGAATTAGAAATCTATAAGACCTTAGAGAACTCTAGTCTGAGACTGTCTCCATAGCCTCACCATAATGAACGCCCTCGGCACACGTCTCGTAAGTTCATGTACCATCAGAAAAGAAAACAAAGGAAATATGGGTGAGTATAAAAATATTGAATAAGTAGTCCCACTTTAGGGGCTGAAGCTGCAATTTACATATAACATTCATAATACTTAAAACACATGGGGTTCTGACTACATTACATGTTCGTGTTCTGATACATTAGGGGTTTTAACTGAAAACTTTCAAATATTGTTCTAAGTCAGCAATTAACCTACCTCAAAACTGTACCAACTGTGGTTCATGTGTGGATTAGTCCTGTAAAGCCAAGTGCCACTAGTGGTTAGTTGACGACCCTCTAGTAGTACTAAGTCTATTCCAACACAGTACCTTTGATAGCACTAAATTAGTGCTATATTTATGCCTTATTTTAGCTAGTTTTATGCTATAAATGTGAGCTTTTATGTCAATTATTTTTTTATTTTTGGATTTTGAGCAATTGAGAGTAGAATTATGAATTTTGGAGCTTTATGGTGAATATGCAGCTTAATTAGAGCGTTTGGAGGAGCAAAAGACAAGATGAGAAGTTGCACGAGCTATTGGGGCTGAGAGGACAGTGTTGCAACGCTTGAAATGGCGTTGCAAAGCCACAATTTGTTGGACAAATCTGAGAGCTAGCGTTGCAATGTTGCCATGTGGTGTTGCAACGCTAGAAACACGCGTAAAAGGAAGGCTCCGTCCGTAGCGTTGCAATGCTACTTACAGCATTGCAACGTTACTTCTGTGTATTTGTAAAAACGCCAGCATTTTGGACAACGTTGCAATACTGTCCCTAGCGTTGCAACGCTGTCGTGACTGTTATCTATTAATTCATCATTTTCTTTTCGCATTAGGGGAGGCCATTTAGGGTTTTAGACCCCGTTTTCGATTCTCTTCCCATTTGGGACCTGTAGATGCTAATTGGAGGAGTTTGGGAGTGAAACTCGAGGCTCGAGAGCGTGGATTTCAAGGCAGAAGCTGGGATTTTGGTGCCAACGGGTCTTGTATCAGTTTCTTCTCTCTCTTTTCATGTATTTACTTGTTGTAATATAGAGGGTGTTGCTCTGTTTTAAGATTGTGTTGGGATAAATTTTAAGTTTGGGGATTATAGCACAATTAAACTTGCATTTATGTCATAGTTGAGACTTTAGCCATCTAATTTACTTGTTAAATTTCACTTAGTTGGATTGTGCTTAATGCATCATATTAACTGGCCATTAATATGTTGATTCAATCCTAAATTGGGCTTGACTGATCAGATGTTTAGGTTAGACTTAGTCCAATTAACACCTCCAGATTGCCGAAGTGACATAGGAACAACAATTGAAGGGTGAGGCTTAATATGAGCTGGCTAATTCTTAATTAATGCTAAGGAGACTTGGATAAGCGATTAGTTAAGCGTGTTCGAATGAGACCAATAGGAGATTTCGACTAGTTTAGCTCTAGGTCTATGAAATTGGCAAAGCGTAATTAAGTGGCAAGTTAAAATTCACATAAAAGCAATCTAAGAGTACTCAATTCCCCTAATTGGTATCTCCCTATCTTTAAAGTGTTTTTTTTAGTTCAGTTTATTTTCCAAGCATCTTTCGTAGCATTGTTCCCTAAATAATTCCAATTTCAACTATTTTTGGTAATTGATTATCTAAAAAAAACTCCAATCTAGTCCCTTGGGACACGATACTAGGTACTCTTATGTCGTTTTATTACTACTTCAATCACATGCGCTTGCTTATCAAGTCTCGATCACCCTCATGAAAATATGATGACTAAACATACAGGGGAGGCTACCCCAAAGTTGTACCAACTATGGTGCCTATGTGAGTCAGTCTTGTAAGGCAAAACGCCAGTAGAGATTAGTTGGCGATCCTCTAGCAAAACTAGGTCTATCTCAACATAGTACCTCATGAAAACATACATGACATGTAGCGAAAGGTAATTGTCACTAGCAATCTCATGAACTTAGGAATGAACATACATTTAATTGAGACCCTCTAAACTTGCTAGAAACCATAACATTCATCACTAGTTCATTCCCTAATAAAACCTCTCTAATCACCATGCTAGATAAGATACTTAAACAAACCACATACTTAAGAAAACCATAGTTTTGAACAGATCATCCAATGAACATCATGCAAGATCACAAATCATGATCATCTACTCAAACGTGCATTCCAAATTACATGTACTCCTTACCCATGATTTTAAGGAATTGATCCAATTAGGCTACTTACCTTACAAGTAAATTCAAAAAGTCAAAACTTCTCCTAGAAGTCCCTTTGCACCACCAAGAACAATAACCGAGGAAAATCAATAACTTGATTGCTTAGAAATCAGGCTTAAGTCACAAGGCTAAACTTACCCAGACAGTCCTTTATTCTGTAGTCGCCCTTAAGCCTCTGTTTATGAAACTCGCAACTGACTAAAAAGAATTCTAAAATAATTAGAACCCAAAGCACAAATCTACAAGAAATCGAAGAGCCTAAAGACGACTGTTACGTATGAGAACTCACCAAAAAAGCCGACCTCTTTGCTGGACAGTGTTGCAATTTGCTTAAACTCGCTAATCCAATGCTGGAATGGAGTGGCTATTCTGAGACGAGGTCACAAATTCATGTGTTAGATTCAAAACCACAAAAACTAACACAAATCATAAGCAAGCAAGGACCCACAATTCCTCTTAAACCTTCTCTTCATTTTTTTTAACTACTCACCAATTTTCTTTTATCATCTCCTGCATGTGAAAATTTTAATCTTGGTTAACTACAATTTAGTCTTAATCTATTTGGTTTATTCGGTAATAATTATTTCTCTTAAACTATACATGATTTCTTTTTAATTATGTTAGATTGCAATACAATCCTTGCTATATATGACAGTCGTGCAACGTCTCCTTGTGAAAGATGTCTCCTTCCTTTATTCTCCATATTGACTTTCCATGCCTAGTTTTTATATATTCCTTTTCTATTTGTATTTTTGCAGCAGTTTAGGAAAAGATTAAGTTGGCCTTTAATTGTTGATTCTTTGGACTTTCTGCCACAAGTTCTTTTCCTGTAACCAATATATATATATCAAGAACTTTGTTCTGTTCTTTTGGGTTATGAAAAATATCAACAAAGGAGTAACAATTCTTTTCAATTGTTCTTCATTATAATACACAATACACTTTTGTTTGAAAAATCCTTTATGGTATCAGAGCTTTGGTTACACGAAAGAGATTTATATCATTAGAAACTTTAAACTCATCACGGCCAAAACAAAAACTACTTACCATCCAACTTTTCCATTAATGTTCTAGCCTAATTTCAATCAAGTTGAATGCTAGCAATTATCTTTTGTGGAAATCTTAAGTCTTGCCCCTCACCGGACCATGGGGTGGAGCAACACCTTCATGAAGATCAGCCACCAAAAAAATATCTTTTGGATAGCGATGGAAAACTGACAGAAACAGTCAATCCCCAACACAACTTTTGGATATGTAATGATGGCTTGCTAACTTCTTGGCTCATTGGGACAATTACATAGGAAGTATGAATATGGTTGAGAGCACTAACACTGCTTGTGAAGTGTGAAAATAGTTGGAAGAGCAGCCGTTAATCATGACAAAAGAAAATGAACTCCATCTGAATGACGCCTTGGTTAGTTTGAGTAAAGGTAATCCCTAGAAGATAATTGAAAATAATTCAAGGCCATTTGTGACAAGTTAGCCACAATGAAGAAACCATACATTGGATGAAATAACCAAGGTGTTTGACTTAGCACGGGCCTTGGGAGTTAAGTACAAGGATTTTAGAGTTGCTATGCTATCAAAGGCACCCCATCCCACATATAACCAATTTGTGTAATCTCTAAGAAACCATGAATTACAATTATTCACAGAAGTTGAAGAAGAAAAGGCATTTACTACGGACCATAATCAGGCTTTCTTTAGTTAAAGAAGAAGATTTAGAGGTCGTGGTACAACTCAAAATCAGCGTGGAAGAGGAAATTACCATCTCATAAACACTGCCCAACATATAAATCAAAACCAGTCAATCGCCACAAAAAACTGCACCAAATCTATCACAACAACAAATAGACAGCCCAACATTCAAGGAATCTGGAATTCAATGGAAATTTTTTGGAATTCAATGAATACACTGAAAACAGGCAAGTAATAAGGAGGTATTTCAAGGATCGATCCATAGGGAAATGCAATCTTATTCAAGACTCAACGTGATTCTATTTCAGTAGATTTTAGAACAAAAATGAGGAGTGATGCAATAAAATTGGAAACAAAAAACTAATCAACGCTTTGAATCAAAAGAATTAAACAGGCTTGGCTTCAAATCCCTCTATACTTTTCATCCTTCTTGAATTCACAATAAACTTCTAGATTTTTTTCTCAATTAGAATTAGATGCCTACTTACGTGAGATCTTTCGAAGAGGGTGTTAAGAACAAAGAAACTTTATATTTCTATAGCATAATCAGTACATTAAAACCGCTTTAAAATGTTCTACAAGTGGATAATTTATTTCTAAAATACCCTAGTAATTAATACTCTTGTTCCTCTTGAGATT
The DNA here is from genome assembly GCA_033996785.1 of Trichosanthes truncata. Classification (NCBI taxonomy): domain Eukaryota; kingdom Viridiplantae; phylum Streptophyta; class Magnoliopsida; order Cucurbitales; family Cucurbitaceae; genus Trichosanthes; species Trichosanthes truncata. The sequence continues at coordinate 12,795,153 of MU867261.1, read as the reverse complement.
TCCACATATTTTGATCATTTTAGTATTAAAACATGCTATTACTTCACTTCGGTTGGCCAAACGGAAAGAAGCAATAGAAGAATTGAAGAAATCAAGAGAAAATTGAGAAATCATCCATCATTTACTACTTAATTCATCGAAGTTACAACATAGAGTTCAGCGAAGCCAAACCATGAGATCCAGCCACTCATGTCGGTGAAACACATAAATGAAATATAATTGATTAAAGAACATAGTTGCAGAAATGTAAAAATATAAAATAAATGCTAAAAATCATAGATATAAATCAAGACAGAAATACAAACACAAAACCAGTGATGAAGATAGAATAGGCAACATCTTCTTCTCTTCTCCACGCACTGATGACCAGATAACGGAACGAGAATGCAGATACTAAACTCCAAGCGAACTACTATCTGAAAAATTCTATGCTTAAACAAACTAGGGTGAGCCCTGTCCAGGTCGTACCAAAACAGGGAGGGATGGCTATCGTGAAGAATGAGAAGGATGAGGTCATATTGACTTGAACAGTGATTAGATGGTGCGTGTGCATCGACTACAGAAAGCTCAACAAAGCCACCATAAAGGATAACTTTCCCCTACCTTTTATCGACCAGATGCTTGACAGGTTACTAGGTTATCCTTACTATTATTTTCTTGATGGTTACTCAGGTTACAATCAGATCACGATAACACCTGAGGACAAGGAGAAGACGACATTCACGTGCCCTTATGGTACATACGCCTTCAGGCAAATGCCATTTAGGTTGTGTAATGCACCTACCACCTTCCAGCGATGTATGATGGCCATCTTTGCAGACTTCGTCAAGGAGATTATTGAGGTTTTTATGGATGATTTCAGTATTTTTGGCACTTTTTTCGATTCTTGTTTGCATAATCTCTCTCGTGTGTTGCAGCGATGTTAGGAAACTAACTTTGTCCTTAATTGGGCGAAATGTCATTTTATGGTAAACGAATGCATAGTTCTTGGCCATAAGGTTTCTTCAAAGAGACTAGAGGTGGATCGAGCTAAGATCTCCAACATTGAACAACTACTACCTTTAGTCAATGTTAAGGGAGTTCGTAGCTTCCTAGGACACGCAGAGTTTTATCATCGTTTTATTAAGGATTTTTCTAAGATTACTAAACCATTGTGTAATTTTCTTGAGAAAGATGCTCCGTTTGTTTTTAATTATGTTTGCATACTAGCATTTAATGTTCTTAAGGAAAAGTTGATTTCAACACCTGTCATAGTGGTACCTGATTAGAGTCAACCTTTTGAAATGATTGTTGGGATTTATACCCTAAAGCCTCGTAATTAATGATTTATTTAATAATAAATAATAATTTTGATTATTTTATTTACAATATAATATTATCCATTAATAATTAATAATAAAAATCCAAGGTTATTAGTGTAATCTTAACAATATGTGGTTGACATACGAGAGGTTCATGTTCAAGAAATAACCTAAAGGGTCATAGTATATGGATAAGGTTGTGTGTCTTATCCTAACAACACTATTGATACTACCCACTTTGTAATAGTTACAAATGATTTTATCCAAATCGTTCATGTGGAGATATGTGAGTGGGGGTATCTTATACAATGAGTTTGTATAAGACTGGACCACCAAATATTTAATCTTTCTTTATAAATCCGTTAATTGAGAAGATTAATATTTCACCAGGATGATCATATGCGACTCGGTCTTAATCCTGAGTAAGTTATGAACTCCTACCTATGAGGGTTTGTCCTTTGATTTGCATGGGTGAGAGTTGCTTTTGTAGCCAACTTAATAAGCTTACCATTTTGGGGACTTAATCAAATCGGGAGTTGGGAACATAATCTCACAAGATGGAATTCACTCATTCTCATATATGGTAAGTAGATGAGTAGTTCCCTTAAGTGTTGATTTCGGGACTTGAACAATGGGGCCCCATCCTCTCACTAGTTCGAGATGGACTTAGTTTATGTTTGAAACATAAACAAATTATTCATTAGAGGATCAGTGATACTTAAGGTACAAGATATAATTACAGGGTTTAAACAGACTTTTTACTCATCTGCAATTACGAACAACTTGTGAAGGATCGACTTGCATGTAGTGATTATATCCATGGACACAACTTGTCCTATAGTGCATAAGAGTTCAACTTTAGGTCTATAGTGGAGTGACCCTAGAGTTAATAAATGAAAATTGATTGATTAAAGAGTTTAATTAATTAATTTTGTATGATTAGAGCTTATAATCTGTAGGTCCATAAGGTCTCTTTGCTAGCTCATAGTAACACTAAAAGATCAATTTAGTTAAAAAAAAATTAAAATGTTCAAATTAATATTTAATTTGAAGTGTTCAAATTAATATTGAATATATTAGATATATTAAATAGAAAATAATAAAATATATTTATTGTATTTGATACATTAAATATTAAAATAATTAATGTATATTAGATACATTAAAGAAAAAATATTTATAAAATTTGAATAAGATTAAAATAAATAAATATCGTAGGAGATTTGAATGAAATACGTATAAGATATATTTTAATGTATTAGATATTAAAATAAAATATTTTAATTATGGCAAAGATTTGTCTTTGGTCTCTATAAATAGGACCATTGGGTTGAGCCATTACGATAGCACACATCTCCTCAATAGAGAATTATATAATTATCTCTAGATTTTCTCCTTTCCAATCCCTTGTGGATTTTCTTTCAAGTGTCTTCCACAAGCCTTGATCCTGTGTTCGAGTCATAGCAAGGAAGACTTTGTGGGGGAAATAAAGACCCGCCTGAAATATCTTCATATTTATTCCAATATAAGTTTTTGCTTAACCTTGTATATTTTGTATTTAATTCTAAATAAATCAGAGACGATCCAAAGTTTCCACTGCAAGATGAAGAGTTCATTCCTATCAATTATGTGTGATGCTATTGATTATGCAATAGGAGCAATCATAGGGCAGTGTAGGGATAAGTTTTTTAGGGCTATTTACTATGTGAGTAGGACTTTTGATAATGCTCGACAAAAATACACTACTACTGAAAAAGATATGCTTGCTGTCATATTTGCTTTTGATAAGTTTAGGCCCTATCTGCTTGGTTCAAAGATTATTGTCATACTGATCATGTTGCTATTTGTTATTTGTGCAATAAAAAGGACTCAAAACCATGCTTGATTAGGTGGATTCTCTTCTTGCCAGAGTTCGATTACGAGATAACAGAAAGGGAAGGCAATTGGCACTAGTAGCATGATCAACTTAAATAAGCGTTCATTAGATTGAAACTTTCTAATCTTGCTGAAAACCATACATTCAAAAGTTGGCACCTCCTAATCAGACCCCTCCAATCCACATGCTAACATCCATTTTTGGCAGATCCATACTTGAGAGTTTAAATAGAGCAAATCATTAAATGGCCACATGCTTTGAGCAATTAACTGTGAAAAACCATAATCATAAACGCCCACTCACTCCCAAAATTACACATGCTCACATCTAATGCCCAAAAATATCCAATTGGCTACCTACCCTTTTTTTTAGCCAAAACAAGAATGATTAAAATTTCTTTTTCTTGGAAAACCACTTGCTCCACCTAAAATAATTTGCAAAATAAAAATTAACTCCTGGCATTCCAAAACCTTTGAACTAAAACTCCAACAATCAACCAAAAATCTAACATACAACCCAAAACTTAGATCTTCGAAAATTAGAAACTTACTTGAATGATTCAACGATCGAAGTCAACCTTGAATCTTGAATGTTCGATCCAAACTACATAAAAAAGTTCCAAAAACTTAGGATTAAACTCTAGCATTTAACCAATGATTCACTTGGGTTTAGAATGAAAATTTCACCTTAATTTGTACCAAAATAGAACAAATCTTGCTGGTTTTGATGATGAATTTATTCAATTTCGACGATTCGGCCTCCAAATTCAATGGTTATTCTAAACTTTAATCCAAACCATTATGGGTTAACTTCCAACACCAAAAATCCACACAAAACCTACTAAAATTCACCAATAATCTTAGAAACTCATGGGTCTTTGTTAACCTATCAAAAACTTACCTCAAGAGTAAAAAAAAACCCTTTGCTAGACAACGACTACACTTGCGCGAATGCACGATTTCAATTGTCGGAATGGAGTGGGTGTCCTTGAGACGAAATCATAGGTCATGATTAGCCATACCCATAACATAAAACACCCAAAGACCACCCTAAATCTTGGAGAAACAGTGCTTACTCACAGATCGAACCCATGCCGGACGAAAACGACGTTCACTAGCAAACTCTCGCAAACCCATGCAGTTTCATGCCCAAAATAATGCTCACGGTAGAGGGTAGCAACGACGATAGCATGAGTAGTAGGCAGCGGCAGATGTGGGTTCAACGGCAGCGATTGGAGTTTGTGGAAGAAGAAGAAAAGACCAACAATGGAGGGAGATGGGGTTTGCTGTCGTGAAAGCCAAGAGGAGGAGGAGGAAGAATGGAGTCTCATAAATTCCTATGGCTGCGTGATGACTCAAATGACTTGGCTAACCTTAAATAGAGAGAAAAATTAGGGCTCGCTCCTTCTTGGCTTGGGCTTGGCTTAAACTCAAATAAATAACAAAAATACCCCAAATCCAATTAATTCCCTTCTCCCTTCCAATTCAGTAATTTACACTTATACAAGCCCCCAAATTTCAATTTTTTTTTTTAACCAAGAAAGTCCAAAATTAAACCAACAAGTAAATAAAACAACTTCTTAAACTTCAAAAAAAAAAAAATTAAAACCCCAATTCTTATATTGGGACTTTAACAAATTTAATTTAATACTTGAAACTGCCGGTTGCTACAAATATAATCTAACATCTCGTCTCAAACTCATGATACTATATTCTAAGTTTGCTAAATAATGTCCATGTTGATGTTGATGGCAATATTCCCAACTACCAATATCAATGCCAATGTACACTACCAATGTGTTGGGAGAAAAATAATAATATAATAATGATAAAAATTACTACAATATTAAATTCTCCCCTTCTACAGGATAAGTCAACCAAACAGAAGTCACAAATAATAATTTAAAGAGAGATAGGGAAAAGAGAACGAGACCGAAGTTTATACTGGTTCGCCCGAAACTCGGTACTACGTCCATTTTCTGCAACTGCAGGTTCTACTAAATGGGAGATTACAATAAGCCTCAAAACACGCGCTACAAACCAACCCTCAATAGACCAACAATGGCTATTGACTTCCAAGTATCACAATCCGATAGCTTGAGATAAACAACGAAGAATAAACCCTCAAACCCACAAGAGAAAAAACTCTTTCTCTCACAAAAGCTCACTGCCGTATCATAAAAAATTACCCACTGTGATTTACAAAAAAAGGGCACTCTCACGGTTTTTCTTCATTCTATCTGCAGCAAGCCACAGAAACACACACACACACACACACACATATATATATATACATATATATGTTTTAAAAAAAAAAAAGACCTAGTCAATAAATGGGCGGCCTTGGCCCATATGTCTTCAACTTTATTCCGTGTGCATGCGCTTGAGCTAGGGTTATCAAACACCTCATTTTGGCTTCACAACAAACCTAACACAATGCTAGTGCAAATTCTAATAGTCCATGTCAATGCAAGTTCCAACTGCCAATACCTGCAAATACTAATCGTGAATGCCAACTTAAATTTTAAGTGCAATGTCAATGTAAATTCCAGCTACCAATACCAATACAAATTCACCAATTCTTTCTAATAACTAATGCCAATACGAATGTGAATTCCAACGACCAATGCTAATACAAATTTCAACTACCAATACAGATTTCAATTCCACTGACAATTCAATACAAATTTATATGATTTTACTACTTGGTATTCACTCTCAACACAGCCTTTTATGCCAATTAACCCGATAATTTGCAAGCCATCATCTTCCTTATCTTCTTCAGTATTATCATTGTTTTTCGTCATTCAAAATATATTTGATCAAAATCACAGTTTGAGTCGTCCAAACTCACCACCTTGGACTACAGATAGCAGTTTATCATTAATTCCATTACTTGTCGAAGAATTAATCAACTAGTCAAACTACCACAATACCGAATGCTGCAAAGAGGTTGATCAAATTGGATGTTGAAAATCAAACACCCACCGAAATCTGCCCAGATGTTAAAGAATGAAAAATAATTCTTCAATTTGGAACTGAATCAAACAATTACCACAGTTGGGAAAAAAAATGTGAAACTCCCATTGACGGACAATCAAACTAATACCAAAAGAACAGCCATCGCCATGCAGCTAACTTCAAACCATCTCAAACAGACCAATAATCTTATGACTTGGATACCATGATAAATTTAGGAATGAAAAAATAGAGATATAATGCAAAAGAAATTCAAATACTATGATTTCATTGAATAAAGAAATATTGCATCATAGTTACAAATCTAAAAGTCTATTTATACTAATAAAATACTAATGTATCTAATCTCAAATCGTAATTCAAATAGAAAATAACTCCAATTCAAATACCATAATCTAAAACAAATGTAATACAAACAACATTATTTAATAATATAATCTAGCCATAGAGAATTGCGCAACATTCAACCCAAGATGCCAAGGGATCACTGGAATTCGATTTATTGCTTCTACCTCATGGGCGTTTCTTTTTAAATCTATTTCATCACCCATCAACCCTATCATGACACCCCAAACAACGTAGATTCACACTAGTACAAATTTGACTTTTAATGGCGGGCAATGCGCGTCATTAAAAGGAAACGATGACGGGCGCGTGTCCGACATCTTTTCGAGTGTCATCGTAGGCTACGATGTCGGACACCTTTTAATGTCGGTCAATGTATGACATTAAAAGTCAATGTGCGTCATTAAATTAATGTTGTATTGACGGTCATTGCCCGTCATTGTTTCATTAATAATTTAATAAAAAAAATTGTATTGTTGGTTGCCAAGCATGATTAACCAACAATATTTCTCTGTCAATCTAATAAAAAAGTCAAAATAGTATTATACTTTTATACAACAATTAACTCAAAAAATAAAACTTCAATTAAATAAATACAACATATAACATATACTCCTAAGTTTTCAAATGTTAGGCATTACCCTTAACAAAAATTAATTAATAATTTACAACATAGAAAGTAATAATTCGTTTAACTTGTAACCTATCAACAAAGTACATCAATCAATATATACGTAGAGCTTCGAAGTCTGAAGAATGAGAACTTGTTGCGTCTACCTCCCCCATCGATCTATTTAAAACTCTTTATCAAACTCTTGCAAAACCTAAGAAACTCTTGTTATCTGATTAACAAATAAAGACAACAAAATCAGCCAAAATTAATTTAAGGACCTTAGCTACAAGGCAAATACCAGTATATCCAAAAGGGTATATAGATGGATCAAGGTGCAAGGTAATTGATCTTCCAGATTAATGCAAGCATAATCCTGTAAGCCATCCAACATTGTTAAACCGACTATTAAAGTAAACCATTAAATCTCAATCAAATTCAACGGTTCTTAGCTTTATAAAAGTCAAATTTTACTTAAGCATTTATGCAAGTTATTGTCCTCAAACTAGGACTTTTAGATTATAGAAGTGAAGATAAATCTCTCAAAAAATTAGAGGAGATAATTTGTGATAACACATAAACACTCGTCTAACAGCCCGCAACCCATAATCGTTCAAATGTTTGTATGAAAATTAGCTAAATTCAATTAGAGCCAAAACCCACCTTCATTAGTCTGGGTCTTGATGACCACAAGGTCAAAATTAGTGTCCCTTCCCAAATGCTTCAATTTTTTTTAAAATATCTTTCAAAGTACCAACTAAAATGAAAGACCGTCATAGAAATTACATCATAAACTTTGTGGTAAAACATTACTAAAGAATGCAAGATTATGTTCTAAAGCCTTTAATATAATCATAGACATAAAAATGTATACAAAATTTGGTGCTTAAAGACAACAACCACAGGAAAAATGTTGCACACCATCAATGTATTAAGTTCAAGAATTTCCTTCGATTAAACTAGTATAAATTAGGTTAATTCATTATGAAGTTCCTACTTCAACTTGGGCATTCATGTCTAAAGGAAGCATTATTGCAGACACACTTTTGAATCTAGCATTTACAAAGAGATAAAGGTCTTGCTACATGTGTTACCTGTAAATGAAATTAACAACATACTTCAATACTAAAACATTTGGAAACGACCCTACAACCATTAGCATAAAGCCATTTAACTTTTTCACTTCTTCCAATATATGTTAAACTACAAAAACATGATCAACAAGAGAAAATCCAAGCAATTTAATTTTTACTTGAATGCATACCTGCCTATAAACTCAGCCCATTTTGTTTCAAAAAGTATAATCTATAACCAAAGGAGCAAAAACAAAAACATACAGTAAAGTTATTGAAATTGACAAGAACAAATGGAAAGAAGAGCAAGAGAAAAAGTGGATTAATAGGACAAGATTAGCAACGCAAAAAAGGGTAAATACCACTTGTCTGTTCCTTTTGGTAAAATGATCTATCAAGAAATTAAACTAGTCAAAAGACCATCGAATAAATAATGTAAACCAAGTACCTGTGTCTGAGCATCATCACCAGTAACAATGTTTCCAACTGTTCAAAGAGTTGGCACCAAAACTGATGGTGATTGGTGATTAATAGAAATAAAGCTTGGTCAGTAACAAATAAAAGAACAGAGAACAAATTATGGATAATCCCTATAAGCAAAGACATTAAGTAACAATGTTTCTAAAATTTACCAATTGACTTAATGTATAGACATGCCTTCATGTGAAAAGCCACAATTTCTTGAACTTCCATCAGATCATCAATGAGGCTCTTCACCTTGAAACAAAGAAAGAAAAGAAAGCAAGTACACCTCCTCTTTAACACAACTGTATAAGAAAATCAAAGGTAGAATTAGCCTACTGCAATCTACCAAACATACAAACAACATATTTATGTTATAATCTATTGCAAACTCTCATCTAAGTATAAAAACAAACTCTACAATTTTAACTGAAAGCATAGCTAATTAATGCAAACACTCATCTAAGTATAAAAACAAACCATACGAAACACATCAAACAAAGTAAAACCAACACTTCAAATTCCAAAGGTACTATGGAATCTAAAATAGAAAAATATTTAGTAAAAATTGTAAGCTATTCCTTCAACTGCAACATACTTCAAAACAAATTTATATGGCAAACAAATTCATACCCAATCTAAAGGAAAATAAACAACACAACCCAAAAGATTGCCCAAAGGAAAAAAGCTTCATAAAGAAAAAAAAAAGCTTCAGAAAGCTTCCCTACTAAATGGTTCATCAGTGAGAAGTTCCGTCCAGTTTTTTGTCTTGATATTTAATTCTTTAATTGCCTTATAAGGTGGAATTATCAGAAAATCAAGCATCAAGCTCCAAGTACTTCAAGAATAAGCAAGAAAAGATCACTGAGAATGAGAGCACCACATGATATGACCTACCTCGTAGCAGAAGACATTTCCAGTGGTCTTTATTGCAACTATGTGATTGAACTCGGTAAAAAATTTGTTTAATACAGGGCACTGGAACTCCCCTGTAGCAAAGTCAAGAAGCCGTTAGGATTATCCAAAACAAAAAATGTGACCTTCCAAAGCATATAATTCTGAATTACAGAAATATAAATATTTTTTCCAAATTATAGAAATGTTGGAACTTTAAAACACATCATTCAACTCCAATCACATTGGCAAAAACCTATACCAGAACCAAAACAAAGAATTATTTTGACAACCATACTACCATAATAACATTTGATAACCAGGAATATTCTTCAATCATATGATTTCTCAAGGCAACAAAAATTATTAGGTTTCAAAACTATACCAACCTTCAGAATTCTTGTGGAAAATCAGCGGAATTAGATCCTCATGCTTCAAGGAAGCTCCGGTAACAGGATTTTTACCGTACTTTCGGATATAAGGGATGATATTCCTGAACGCAATATTGAAATGAAGAACAATGAATTTATTTATATTAACAAAAAAACCAAAAAAGAAAATTGCTGCGAATATTAGAAAATGTAACGACCGGCACTTTCAGGTATTAATTAAGGCTTTAATTTTGAAATTTAAAATTTATTGTAAGGTCAATTTCATGCTCAAAGTTGTGTTGGAAATTAATTTTAGAGATTTGTATGATTGAGATTGGAGTAATTAGAGGGTAAATTGGGAAGAAAGAAGGAAAATAAAGGAATTAATTGATTTGGGGGTATTTTTGTTATTTAAGGGACTTTTAGCCAAGCCAAGCCCAAGAGAAGCCAAGCCCACTAATTTTCCTCTCTATTATTTTAAAAGGCACGCAGCCCTAGGTCAGACTCAAGCCTTGAAGCCAAGCCTCCAAGCCACCATCTTCTCCAAATCTCTTCTCCTTCCTCTTTGATTTTCGACAAACACCCATTGAAGCAAGGAAGAATTTTTGCAGCAGCTCTTCCCCACACCACGTCACCGCCGCCGCTGCAGATCCGGCCGCCGCAAGACCACCGAGCGCCGCCGTGCTACACCGAAAGCTGCCCAAACCATTCACCGAACTCCAGATCCGTCGAACCGCCGCAGACCTCACCGCCACACCGACTGCACGCCGTAGTCTCGCCGTGAACCACGCATCAGACTGCCGCTCGCTGCCGGGAACCGCCGCACAGGACCGCGCACCGACGCCAGCACCCACGAACGCCCATCGCGCCGCCGAACACCTTCGCCCAGATCCGCTGCTTCCCGATGGCGCGCGTTGCCCTGTTCACACACCGCCGCTTCTTGCGAGCCCGTGTACTCGATCAGTTCAATCTTTTTCCAGTCCAGCAAGTTTCATCTGTGGGTAAGCAATCAATTTCTTCAATGGTTCTTAGTTGATCTTGAATTTGGGTGAGATTTAATTCTTGAATATTGACTTTGTTTCAAGGAATACCCACTCCAATCCGTCATCAAATTCACGAACGCGGCGCCCTTGAGTTGCTGTCCAGTGGGTATTTGGGATCATTGGAGTGGAATTTTTGGGTAAGTCACAAAGGTCCTTAAGTTTGAGATTGTATGGTAGATTAAAATTGACATAAGAATAACCCATGGATCTTGTGACTTAAATTTAATGTTAACCACCAATTTGAGATTAAGTTAAATGTTAAGGAATTAACTTTAATTTTGGAACTTTAGTTTGGTGGAAGGAACTTTGGGATGAATTATGAATCTTAGAAATTGTTTCTAACCTTAGGATGGTTTGAATTAGGCTCCAAATTGGTGGACTGAGGTTCAAGGCGAAGGGATTTTTGGTGAGCAATGGGTGAATTGGACTCTTGAGTTTAGCCAAGGTAAGGGACTTTATGCCGGTATGCTTAAATGCGAGTCAGGAACTGAATTGAAAAAAAAAATTAATTTGAAATAAAAAGCTTTTATAAATATTTTATTATGGATTTTTGATAAATTTTTAAAATGCTTGTTATATATATAAAAATGGATTTTAACTTGTTGCTTTCCCAATTTTTCTCATGAATGCTATGCATGGTTTATGGTTTTGATTTATGATAAATGATGTGAGAATGTTGCTTGTGCTGCATCATGGAATGAAATGTTTAAATTGCTTTGGGACCTCATGCATACATTATGTTTTCATGATAAAATTGATTTCGAAGGCTGTGGCAATTACCCTCTTCAATTTATTGATGTACATCTATATGAGAAGGAGCCTTACGAGGCTATATGAAAAGGAACCTGAAAAGGTTAAATGAAAAGGAAAGGTTAGCTTGGGTTAATTGTCCACATTAAGCCGAAGAGAAAAGTTGAAAGAGAAACGTTTCCGCTATGAAAGGAATTTAGGTCCCATCAAAGGAAAGAAAGAAAATGTTTTCGAAAACTCATTATGTGTGTGTATGCATATCCTGACCCGGTAGTGAGGTCACTTACTGAGTATTGTAAAATACTCACCCTTTTCAAAAATATTTTTTCTTTTCAGGTAAAGGCAAGGGCATCATGGGCGAATGACTTGATAGTTGCTGCAGAGGCCATGGGTGACGTAGAAAAGTTTTACTTCCGCAAACTCTTATAGGCTAGCATTTTATTTATTTATTTATTTTTGACCTTTTAACTGTCGTGTTCTACAAATTATTTTTGGATTTTAAATGTTTTGGTTTATTCTTATGTTTTGAAATAAAGGGATCCCGAGCTAAAGTTTTTGATTGTTTTAGTAAATGATTGAATCTTTTTATGTCTTTATTAAAGATTTCTAAATTTATAGTAGAATGTATGTGGTAGCGCCCCTAGGAAGTCTAATTTGATAAGTAGGGTCGTTACAGAAAACTTACATTATCTCGAAGACGCTGCCATCAGCGGTACATACAGGATCCTCGAAGGGTGTAAATGTAAGCCTGCCATTAAACTGCAACTGTTAATTTAGGGCAGATGCATGGGCAACAAGAAAATAACAACTGTTAATCAGCAACCGTATAAATAAGCACAGAAGTGATACTCTTCGTAAGAACAGGACACCGCTCAAACACTACCTGAAGGTTGTCTTCGATTTCCTTCAAGATCCAATCGATTTCATCGCATGTCACTTCCTGGTCGTTTTGTAGATCCAAATCATTGTCGTCTTTGCTCGATTACACCGAGATTGGGGATAGTCCTAGATGCTCTCTCGCAAGGCTGCCTTCGCTCGAGATCTGGAGATGAACGATGAAGAAACTGAATCTCATGGATGATAAGGATAGAGGGAGAGGGAGAGGGAGAGGGAGAGGGAGTCCAAGTCGTGTGAGGTTTGTGAGAGAGAGAGTTAGGGTTTATGAACGAGAGTGAGGGTTTGCAAGGGAGAACCAAATTTTTGGTGAGAGAAAAGATAATTTACTTTTTATTATTATTTTATTTAACTTCAATGACGGTCAATCATGATCCTTATTCCCAAAAATCAGTTCTTTCAAGCATTTTTAATGTCCGTCATCGTTTCCCAACTTGATTTTTTCAAGAGTGTCATTAAAAGTCAGATTTGTTGTAGTGTCAATTAGTTAATAAAATAAACTTATAGGTGAAAATAGTGTTATAAGTGAAACGACCTGACCTCTTAAACTAGAATACTGAGGGTCGCTATTACATGCATGCAAAATATGAACTTCTAAACATAAAGCGGAAGTCTAGCAAACAAAACAAAACATTTCGAAATTTATAAATTGGTTGAAATTCTAAGGTACTTTGCATTCAGGATCCCAATAAATATTTACAAACCTTAATGAATGAAGAATATTCAAATAATTTCAAATCAAGAAATAAATAGACGTTGCATAAATCATCAAATTAGAAATCTATAAGACCTTAGGGAACTCTGGTCTGAGACTGTCTCTATAGCCTCATCATAATGAATGCCCTCGCCACACGCCTTGTAAGTTCATGTACCATCAGAAAAGAAAACAAAGGAAACATGGGTGAGTATAAAAATATTGAATAAGTAGTCCCACGTACTTTAGGGGCTGAAGCTGCAATTTACATATAACATTCATGATACTTAAAACACATGGGGTCCTGATTAAATTACACGTTCGTGTTCTGATACATTAGGGGTCTTAACTGAAAACTTGCAAACATTCTGTCTAAGTGAACAATTAACCTATCTCAAAACTGTACCAACTATGGTTCCTGTGTGGATTAGTCCAGTAAGACCAAGTGCCACTAGTGGTTAGTTGGCGACCCTCTAGTAGTACTAAGTCTATTCCAATACAGTACTTCTGATAGCACTAAATTAGTGCTATATTTATGCCTTATTTTAGCTAGTTTTATGCTATAAATGTGAGCTTTTATGTCGATTATTTATTAATTTCAAGATTTCGAATAATTGAGAGCATAATATGAATTTTGGAGCTTTATGGTGAATATGCAGCTTAATTAGAGCGTTCGGAGGAGATAAAGACAAGATGAGAAAGTGCACAAGCTATTGGGGCTGAGAGGACATTGTTGCAATGCTTGAAATAGCGTTGCAACGCAACAATTTGTTGGACAAATTCGAGAGCTAGCGTTACAATGCAACCTTGTGGTGTTGCAATGCTAGAAACACGTGTAAAAGGAAGGGTCCATCCATAGTGTTGCAACGCTACTTATAGCGTTGCAACGCTACTCTTGTGCATTTGCGAAAACGCCAGCGTTTTGGACAATGTTGCAACACTATCCCTAGCGTTGCAATACTGTCGTGACTGTACCTTATTAATTCATCGTTTTCTTTCCGAATTAGGGGAGGCCATTGAGGGTTTTAGATCCCCATTTTCGATTCTCTTCCCATTTGGGACCTGTAGATGTTGATTGGAGGAGTTTGAGAGTGGAACTCGAGGCTCGAGAGTGTGGATTTCAAGGCGGAAGCTGGGATTTTGGTGCCAACGAGTTTTGTATCAATTTCTTCTCTCTTTTCATGTATTTACTTGTTGTAATATAGAGGGTGTTGCTCTGTTTTAAGACTATGTTGGGCTAATTTTGTAGTTAGGGGATAGAGCACGATTAAACTTGAATTTATGTTGTGATTGAGACTTTAGCCATCTAATTTACTTGTTAAATTTCATTTAGTTAGATTGTGCTTAATGCTTCGCATTAACTGGGCATTAATATGCTGATTCAGTCCTAAATTGGGCTCGACAAATTAGGATGTTTAGGTTAGACTTAGTCCAATTAACACACCTAGATTACCGAAGTGACATAGGAACAATAATCGAAGGGTGAAGCTTAATATGAGCAGGCTAATTCTTAATGAACTCTAAGGACACTTAGGTAAGTGATTAGTTAAGCGTGTTCGAATGAGACCGGTAGGAGATTTCGACCAGTTTAGCTCTAGGTCTATGAAATTGGTAAGGCGTAATTAAATGGTAGGTTAAAATCCACATAAAAGCAATCTAAGAGTACTTAATTCCCCTAAATTCCCCTAATTGGTATCTCCTTGTCTTTAAAGTGTTTTTTTTAGTTCAGTTTATTTTCAAAGCATCTTTCGTAGCTTTGTTCACTAAATAATTCCTATTTCAACTATTTTGGGTAATTAATTTTCTAAAAAAAACTCCAATCTCGATTCCATTGGGACACGATACTAGGTACTCTTGTGTCGTTTTATTACTACTTTAATCACGTATGTTTGCTTGTCAAGTCCCGATCAACCTCATGAAAATATTATGACTAAACATACAGGGGAGGCTACCCCAAAGCTGTACCAACTATGGTGCCTATGTGAGTCAGTCTTGTAAGGCAAAATGCCACTAGAGATTAGTTGGCGATCCTCTAGCAGAACTAGGTCTATCTCAACATAGTACCTTATGAAAACATACATTGAAACATACATGACATGCAACGAAAGGTAATTGTCACTAGCAATCTTATGAACTTAGGAATGAACATACATTTAATTGAGACCCTCTAAACATGCTAGAAACCATAACATTCATCACTAGTCCATTCCATAATAAAACCTCTCTAATCACCATGCTATATAACATACTTAAACAAACCACATACTTAAGAAAACCATAGTTTATTTTGAACAGATCATCCAATAAGCATCATGCCAGATCACATACTTAAGAGAATCACAAATCATGATCATCCAGTCAAACGTGCATTCCAAATTACATGAACTCCTTACCCAAGATTTTAAGGAGTTGATCCAATTAGGCTACTTACCTTATAAGTAAATTCAAAAAGTCAAAATTCCTCCTAGAAGTCCCTTTGCACCACCGAGCACAATAACTGAGGAAAATTAATAACTTGATTGCTTAGAAATTAGGCTTAAGTCAGAAGGCTAAACTTATTTAGACAATCCTTTACTCTGTAGTCGCCCTTAAGCCTCTGTTTATGAAACTCGCAACTGACTAAAAAGAATTCCAAAATAATTAGAACCCAAAGCAAAAATCTACAAGAAATCGAAGAGCCTAAAGACGACGGTTACCATTGAGAACTCACCAAAAAAGCCGACCTCTTTGCTGGACAGTGTTTCAATGTGCTTAAACTCGCTAATCCAATGCTGGAATGGAGTGGCAATTCTGAGACGAGGTCACAAATTCATGTGTTAGATTCAAAACCTAAAAAACCAACACAAATCATAAGCAAGCAAGGACCCACAATTCCTCTTTACCTCCTCTTCATTTTTTTTTAACTACTCACCAATTTTCTTTTATCATCTCCTGCATGTGAAATTTTTAATCTTGGTTAACTAGAATTTCTTCGTAATCTATTTGGTTTATTCGGCAAAAATTATTTCTCTTAAACCATACAGGATTTCTTTTTAATTATGTTAGATTGCAATACAATCCTTGCTATATATGACAGTCGTGCAACGTTTCCTTGTGAAAGATGTCTCCTTCCTTTATTCTCCTTATTGACTTTCCATGCCTAGTTTTTATATATTCCTTTTCTATTTGTATTTTTGCTGCAGTTTAGGAAAAGATTAAGTTGGCCTTTAATTGTTGATTCTTTGGATTTTCTGCTACAAGTTCTTTTGCTGTAACCAATATATATATATCAAGAACTTTGTTCTGTTCTTTTGGGTTATGAAAAATATTAACATAGGAGTAACAATTCTTTCCAATTGTTCTTCATTATAATACACATTTTTTTAGAAAATCCTTTATGGTATGAGAGCTTTGGTTACACAAAAGAGATTTATATCATTAGAAACTTTAAACTCATTACAGCCAAAACAAAAACTAGTCTTACCATCCAACTTTTCCATCAAGTTGAATCCTAGCACTACAAAAAATATAGCCTTTAGAGACGAACAATAATCGTCGCTAAAACTAAAAATTTGACGCAAAAACGTTTATGCGACGAAATTTACTACGTCGCAACAAACGTCGCTAAAACATAGTCTCAGAAACTCTTTAGCGACGTTTTGAGACTACTCGTCGCATTAATGCGACGAATATATGCGCATGTCGCATAATGCGACGATATTTTATATTCGTCGCAATACTGTGCGACGGAACAAGTAATGCGTCGCAAAAAATAGTGACGCTAATGACGCTTCGTCGCACCTATGTAGCGACGCGAGAGATGTTTCGTCGCAAAGGATCGTGCGACGAAAACATGTTTTTAGTCGCACATATTTCCGTCGATATTTGATTGTCGTCGCTACTTTGCAACGATAGCTAGTTTCGTCGCAAAAGTTTTTAGTTTATAAAAAAAAATTATTTTCTCTCACTATTTTAAACTCTATCAAATCTCAAAATTCAAATATGTATCAATTTATTTTTTTTCTCATCTTCCTGTATATATTATATATAGAAAGTAAATTACACACACTCTAATAAAAATTATATACAAATAGTCAAATAAAATAATATAGAACAAATGTAGTAATCAATATAAGCGGCAATAACATTTACCAAGGTTACGTTTGTAGCGGATTATAAAGTTGCAAAGTTCTAAAATAAGTGAGAACAACTGTTATGATAATTCATTACTATCACAAAACAACAAATCTAAACTATTATAAAACATAGACAAGTTTTTAAGTTGATTCAAGTCATTACCCACTATACCATCCCAAAATGAGTGAAAAGATGATAATCATTCATCTATTGTATCGTTAACAAAGGCCAGTTTTAATCCTGCACACATAAACAACAAATATATATAAGTAAGTATGAATAACAAATTATCATCTCAATCACAAATAATATTAAACCTCCCCCTCCTCCTCATAGAAAAACACAATATGCCTAATAAACATAAGTAATCATATCCTTTGGTTTTCTCTCACACAAACCACATAGAAAACTGCAATATGCCTAATAAATACCCTCCACCACATTCACTAAAAAAAATACATGAATAACAATCACAAATTAAAACAACTACCATCGCAACTTGAAGCTAAAAAAGCCACCTTCCTTTTTAAAAACATAAATTACAAGTCATTATCTCCCTCCCCCTTCTCCATCTCCCCACCAAAAAAAACACATGCATAAAATGATCACAAATCAATGACCTACCACAACTTGAAGCTAAGAAGTCGCCTTCCTTTTCAACACACATAAGTTACAAATCATTTTTAAATAAACACTCTCCCCCCTCCCTCCTTCCAAATCATACTCAATCACATGCTTGCACTTCTTTCTCCCAAAACATATAATTTTATAAAGAAAACCACATGCTTAATAATAAAAAAAAAAAATTAACCTACTACCGCAAACAACAAGAACAAACACTCCTCTCCCTCCCCTCCCCCATCCAAACCTCAACCACATTCACTAAGAAAATCAAAAGTATAATAATCAGAGTCCCAACAACTATTAATCGAGAATCACAAACATAATCAGAGTCCCAAAAGAGCCATCAATTATATTCTCAAACATAATCAGAGTCCCAAAATAGTTTCAAAGTTATAAAAACTATACCTTATTAAGAGATGGACTTGCTCCAGTAAATCTTTCTAAAAGTTCACTCATTTGCGTAAATCTTCTTTCATACTCTTGGCATTGCATTTCCATTCGTTCTTCCATTCGTTGTTCCATTCTTTGTTCCATTCGTTGCTCCATTCTTTCATTTTCCTGTTGTTGACTCTCCAATAGTTCTTGAGTCTTTGCAAGTTGAGCCTCTAGAGATTGGACGTAATCCTGTGAGTAAGATTTCTTCTGACTTGGTGGTGGTTTTGGTCCATATCCCATCCCTTTAACATATGACGGTCTTTTTCCAAGAACAGTAGCCATCACTTCTTCATCACTCATTGGTGTACTTGAGCTCGTTTGCTCTTGCGTTAATGCTACCATTTTTTCCTATACGTGTCAAATTAAATTATATATAAAATATAATATATATTGTTATCCTATAAAACTAATAGTATCCATTAAAACATTTAAAAGAATACTTACATGTGCTTCACTTGCTGCAGGGTCCGTCCATCCCTTCCCAACAGACCAATGAGTTTGATGGAAGATCTCAATGGGGCTCAAATATGTACCATATTCTCTTTTCTATTGGATATATTAATAAACCTTATTAAATAATACAGTATAGAAAACTAGAATTAAAGTATATATATCATACCTTATCTTCTCTATGAGTAAGAAATGATTTCGTTCCAGCGCAATGATTGAATGGGAGCTTGCTTCTACTAGCCTTATTTTTTGCCGACCTTTCCTGCATTAGAATGTATAGTTATAAAAGAGATTCATTTATTATTTAAAATTAAGGTAATATTTACCTTCCACGCAGGAGTCTCCCATCTGTCACATAACATTTGCCAATCTTCAAGTGTAACATCTTTGTGTGGATGTTCACGAGCTACGTTTGGATCACCCAATTTTTTGTAGTATTGATACAACCTCGATCTATAATCCTTAAATCGAGTACCAATCTCGTAATGAATGAAATCCTGAATATGTCGCTGCGATTAGTCCACATCAAATTTATTCTAAAAAATAAATAAATATCACTCGTTAGTATTGCGTTGTAACTCAATAATAAATTATATAATGAAAAAATAAGAAATTATCTAACTTACCAACAATCGCTCTACTATGTTGGTAAAAACTTCATTCGGAATTTTTTTTTTCTAATTTTCATACTTCAATGGGACAAATGTCCTAGCCAAAATTCCAATTTCATTGTTAAAAAGGCTAGCAACACTTCCAACTGGTTTTCCTTGTTCTGGAGTCCATGAAACCTTTACTCTATCCCCTGTGGCCTCAATAATCCTAGCTAGGCCAACTCCACGTGAAACACCACGAACTTGGCTACTATTAGAGGACGCTTCATCCAATTCTACAATGTCATCCTCATTATCTGAAAGCATTATTTCCTGAAAAACACAACATTCAATACACTACAAGTTTATCACAAATTATATTATTATAAGTTAAAAAAAAGTATATTGTACTAACTACGTGTCCACATCATCGCTATTCAATGATGATGTTTCTTCATCTTCTTCCTCTTCTTCCTCATCTTCATCTTCTTCCTCATCTTCCTCACATTCTGCTTGTTCTTCAAAATCTAACATATTTTCACTCATATTACTGCTTTCACAAACTACAATTGGATTCACATCAACTCTATGAAATGTTTGTGTTTCAAAATCCACATCTTGAACTATGCATTGATATATATCTATTTCAGGTGGATCAATTTCTTCTATTTCAGGCACATCCCATAAATGTCTATGTTGAATTCTTTGAACTATTTTCCACCCATTACCTAATCGAATATCATCAACATAAAATACTTGTTGTGCTTGGGAGGCAAGAATGAATGGTTCGTTCTGGTACCAAAAATATCGAGTATCTATGCTTGTAAAATGGTGGTCTTCACGAATTCGATTCTTTTTAGGATTTGTATCGAACCAATCACACCGAAATAAAATAACATGTTTCCTATCAACATACTTCAACTCAATAACTTCTTGCAAGATACCATAGAAGTTGGTTCCATCACTATCATGTCCTCCAAAAACACAAATTCCACTATTTTGAGTTGTGCAACGATCATCCCAATCTTTGGAGGTAAATCGAACACCATTAACATTACACCCACTATACGAACTAATTCGAATGTCAGGACCACATCAAAGTGCATATAATTCACGCTCAACTTCATTAGACGTCGATTGAACTTGTGATTGAATCTAAAAACAAAATTATCAAGCTCGCAGTCACTATACAAGTGTATCTATGACTATTATACAAAAATACAATAAAATACTAAAAGCTCACTTTATTTTTAAACCACTCTGAAAATTGTGCTTCATGCATTCCAGGAATATTAACTTGACCTTTATTCCTTAGCTCAACCTCGTGTTCTCTATGAAATAAAATCAACAGTAAATAAATATTTTTTATAACAAGCTTTTAAGGTAATGTATATAAGTTTCATACCGTCTGTATGGATCCACTGCCTCACAATTATTTAGGACATACCAATGAGCTTTATGTAATTCAGCACGTGATAACTCTTTCAATTGTGAGCCACCGGTTGGACGTACTTTTTGTGAGAATATAGGCAGATGTCCATTGTTGTTTGAAGTATGCAAGTCCATTGTATCATCATTTCGAACTGTCCTATTGAACTTTGTTTCAATTCCATGCAAGTACATTGAACAAAATGTCAATGCTTCGTTTGCTATGAATGCCTCAGTTATCGAACCTTCAGGACGAGCTTTATTTTTGACATATTGTTTCAGTGTTCTCAAACTCCTATAGTATATGTTAATATTCATATTAACAAACATTATGAAAATGAACCTAATATAAAAAAAAATAAGAAGCAAGAATATAGAGATATACCTCTCAATTGGATACATCCAACTATAACCAACAGGACCAACGAGTTTGGCTTCTTCTGGTAAATGAACAGCTAGATGAACCATAACATCGAAAAATGCTGGAGGAAATATTCTTTCAAACTTACAAAGGATTATCACAATTGATTCTTGTAGTTTATTCAAAGTCTCAACTTTTAATGTCTTCGCAGTCAATTCTTTGAAAAAATTCGACAATTCAGCAACTGCATCACTGACATCCTTTGGTAAAAAAGGGCGAACTCCTACTGGTAACAGTCTTTGTAGTAACACATGTGAGTCATGACTTTTTAGTCCATATATCTTTCCATCTTTGACACTAACACACCTTGAGATGTTCGATGCAAAACTATCCGGGAACTTGACCGTTTTTAGGAAACCACAAAACTTCTTTATTTCATCAACTGTTAATGTATAACTTGCATGTGGCTTCACCAATTTGTTTCCAACACGTTGAAGATGTAGTTCTTTACGAATATTCAAAGTCATTAAATCCTTGCGTGCTTTATCAGTGTCTTTTGTTTTTCCTTCGATATTCAATAATGTACCCAAGACATTATCACAAATATTTTTCTCAATATGCATGACATCGAGTTTGTGTCGAATTTTAAGACTTGACCAGTACGGTAACTAAAAAAAAATGCTTTTCTTCACCCAATTTAATTCATCATGAAGTCGCTTCCTTTTCCATTGCAATATATTTATAGTTTTCCCAAGGGGTGGGAAATCTATACCCTAATTGGTGAAAAACATCTAATCCCGAAAAAGAGCGTGGTGCAACTTTATATTCTGTTTTTCCATTAAATTGTTTGTTTTTGCGCCAAGAATGATTCATAGGCAAGTAGCGACGATGTCCCATATAACATATCTTATTATGCAATGAATCGGATGAGACATCTTTATTACAAACTGGACATGCCTTATATCCTTTAGTGCTCCATCCTGATAAATTACCATATGCTGGAAAGTCATTAATTGTCCACATCAAAGCTGCATGAAGACGAAAGTTTTGACTACTATAAGCATCGTAAGTCTCAATGCCGTTACTCCATAAATCTTTCAATTCATCTATTAGTGGTTATAAATATATATCTATCTCTTTTCCTGGAGATTTTGGCCCTGGTATAAGTAACGACATGAAGAAAAATGTTTCTTTCATGCATTTCCATGGTGGCAAGTTATATGGAATTAATATTACTGGCCACGTACTATATGATGTACTCATGTTGCCAAATGGGTTGAATCCATCGGTAGCTTGAGCTAACCTTACATTCCTTGGATCTTTTGCAAACCAATCATATTGTCTATCAAAGTCTTTCCATGCCTCAGCATCTGCTGGATGGCTTAAAACTCCATCAATGTTCATTCTTTTTTCCTTATGCCATCTCATGTCACTAGCAGTATGCTTAGAATAGAATAATCTTTGTAATCTGGGTTTTAAAGGAAAATGTCTTAAAATTTTTTGTGGAACCTTTTTTCCTTTCTTGTTATCAATTTTATAACGAGATTCATTGCATTGTGGATAAAACTTCTACTTGCTCATTTTCTTTCCAGAATAACATACAATCATTCTTACAGGTATGTATGCATTCATAACCTAAACCCAAGTCACGGAGTGTCTTTTTTGCACCATAATAAGATTCTGGAATTTTGGTACCATCATGTAAAACTTCTTTAAGTAATTGCAATAACATATCAAATGACTTGTTGCTCCAATGATTAAGTACTTTGATATGCATTAATTTCACCAAAAAGGTTAAACTTGAAATCTTAGTACATCCAGGGTATAATTCTGTATTAACTTCATCAAACATTGATTGAAACTTATTATTCCTACCTCCCACACTATCACTTATTTCAACCCTAATTGAATTTTCTTCACCAAGATGTTCAGTGGCTCTTGTCAAATCATTCAATAATCCAAGCATTTCACTTTCCTTATCTAAATTTTGAGAAGTATCTGCAAGTTCCTTACGTTTCAAATACGAAGACAACTCTGAAGTTTCTCCATGATATACCCATCTATCATAGGTGAAAGACATTCCATATTTGTATAAATCTCCTTCGACATCACAAGGTCGTTTCATTAGGATATTTTGACACTTTTTGCATGGGCAACGTGTAAACCCTCTCTTATCGACATGATCCTTTGCCACACTGATAAATGATCTTATTCCATCAGTATATTCTTTACACAATCTATTTCGAAGTCTTATCCAACTTTTGTCCATATCTTATCCTAGGAAACATAAAAAGAAATCACATTTACTAAAGGAAATCATAATATACCTAACAATGACAACACCATTACACCATAGGATAAAAAAAATAAAAATAAACACCCTCCCCCCAATACTCAATTGTTATAGCAAGAAATGGAACTAAAAAATGCATACCAAGAAATAAAACTAAGAGAAAAATAACATCAATGTTCAGTAGCCTCAAGAAAATGGAATTTACAAGCATAATGATGTTCAGTAAGCACAATAGATTTATTTTAATCATAAACTCCAACTAGATGAACCATATCAAAATTTAAAAAGTAACATTTTAATCACATGTTCAAAATAACTATTCAATCACACTTTAATCAAACACATAATACATACAAAATCACTCCAAAAAGTCCAAATGCTTGACCAACAACAACAAACTATGCTTAAACACATAATATATACCTTGCTTGACCAACAAATTATGCTTAAACACATAGTACATACCTCTACATGTTTGACCAACAACAAAATCAACCTATAATTGAAATTTCTACACAAAGAAAACCCAAAACTAAGTAGAACATACCTTTAGCAATGAAACCCACGAAGAACACAAAATGAAATGGTGTTATCCCACATTCTTCAAGCTATCCAACCAAAGTTTGGAGAAAAATATTCTCTATATTATAATTTAAACACATAATACACACAAAATTTGTAATAGCCCACATGGGTTTTTTTGTTTTGAGTTAATAAATTATAGAGGTGGGAGACAAAAGTCTCCACCATCCCCAAATTCATGCCACCTTCATTTATCCTTGTCTCCACCCCACCATCCCTCTCTTTTACTAAATCAAGTACTCATCTCCCTCTCCCCCCACACTTCCCCGAGCACCATGTAGGCTATTACAAAATTACTCCAAAAAGTCCAATAACAACATTTAAATCTTAAATAAGTTGAAAAACCCCAATGCAAGTACTTTAAGTACCCTCACAATGCTTGATCAAGAACAAAATCAACCTATCAACAAAATTTCTAGTCAAAACAAACAAAAAAAAAAAGTTCAAACAAGAGAAAATTCAAAACAAAGTAAACAAATATAAGGCATACATTTATCAATGAAACTTGCAAAGAAAACTGACCACAAAGTTCTGAAAAATTGAAACAAAAAACATAGAAAATGTAAAAACAAAAACCAAAACTAACTAAAAATCCTCTAGAAATAAAACTCACGTATTTCCGGCGAGTTTCCGGTAACAAAATTCGTTTTCCGGCGGTATTTTGGTGAGTTTCAGGCAACAAGAAGAAGACCCTCACGAACCTCTCCTCTCCTCTGTTCTCTCTCGGTAAAATGGAATGGCAAAGAGACAGGGTAAAATGCGAAGGCAAAAGGAGAGGGAAGAAATTAATTCAGTCTTGCGATGAAACTGTATTTTCGTCGCTGAAAGTTGCAACGCAACTGTATGTTCGTCGCATAAAGTTGCGACGCAATTCCCCAAACGTCGTAGAAAGTAATCATTACACTGACAGATTCCGATTTCCAATGTTGCGACGCATACACTATTTCGTCGCGACTTATTGCGACGAATTTCCAAACCGTCGCAAACGGCATCATTCTACTGACGACTCGTGATTTTCGATGCATTGCGACGCTAACCCTATTTCGTCGCATATATCTTTGTGACGCTACTATTGACGTCGCAACCTGTTGCGACGACTCGATGAAATCGTCGCAAATGACATTATAATGAATTCTATTTTCGAAGGCTTGCGACCCTAAAAGGACATTCGTCGCACTCCTTTTTGAGACGCCAGAGGATAAACGTCGCAAACCGTTATTTGCGACACACATATTATTGCGTCGCATACACCCTTGCGACATAAAAAATGTTCGTCGCAAGAATCCTTGAGACGCCTAGATATTTCGTCGCACGTTGTGCGACACCACGATATTTCGTCGCATATATGTGCGACGATATGTTCCAGTCGTCGCAATATTAGTAAACGACCACCAATTTGTGGTGCGAACGACCGAATTTGTGCGACGGCCAAGTATTTTGTCGCACGTTGTTGCGACAAAATGTGGTTTGCGTCGCAAGAATGCGACGTAAACAAAATGTCGTCGCTAAAGTTGCGACGAGTGTATTTCGTCGCTGGAATTTCGTCCCTAAAGACGTTATTTCTTGTAGTGTAGCAATTATCTTTTGTGGAAATCTTAAGTCTTGCCCCTCATCCGGACCATGGGGTGGAGCAACACCTTCATGAAGATCAGCCACCAAAAAATTATCTCTTGGATAGCGATGGAAAGCTGACAGAAACAGTCAATCCCCAACACAACTTTTGAATATGTAATGATGGCTTGCTAACTTCTTGGCTCATTGGGACAATTACGTAGGAAGTATGAATATGGTTGGGAGCACTAACACTGCTTGTGAAGTGTGAAAATAGTTGGAAGTGCAACTGTTAATCATGACAAAAGAAAATGAACTCCATCTGAATGAGGCCTTGGTTAGTTTGAGTAAAGGTAATCCCTAGAAGATAATTGAAAATAATTCGAGGCCATTTGTGACAAGTTAGCCACAATGAAGAAACCATACATTGGATGAAACAACCAAAGTGTTTCACTTAGCAAGGGGCTTGTGAGTTAAGTACAAGAATTTTAAAGTTGCTATGCTATCAAAGGCACCCCATCCCACATATAACCAATTTGTGTAATCTCTAAGAAACCATGAATTACAATTATTCAAAGAAGTTAAAGAAGAAAAGACATTTACTATGGACCATAATCAGGCTTTCTTTAGTTAATGAAGAAGATTTAGAGGTCATGGTACAACTCAAAATCAGCGTGGAAGAGGAAATTACCATCTCATAAACACTGCCCAACATATAAATCAAAACCAGTCGATCGCCACCGAAAACTGCACCAAATCTATCACAACAACAAATAAACAACCCAACATTCAAGGAATCTGGAATTCAATGGAAATTTTTTGGAAAATACAGTCATTCAGCCTTACAATGTTGGAATAGGTTTGACTACCCTTATCAAGCTGAAAACATACAAAAAGCATTGGCTGCTCTCATATTCAATGAAGAAATTGTGGCTGATTTCTTAATATTTGCTGATTTTGGTGCATCAGCTCATCTAATGAGCAATCCAGGTAAACTCATCAACGTGAAACCTTACCATGGAAATGAAAAATTATATATTGGTGATGGAAAAGGATTAAACATAACTCACACTGAAAATTATTCATTGAAAACAACCTTGAATGAAGTGAATTTAAAGAATGTACTTGTAGTTCCTGAAATAACTAAAAATTCGCTCTCTATTAGCAAATTAAGCAAGGATAATGATTGTTACATCTCTTTTAATGATGATGACTTTCTTATTAACAAAAAACACGATAGATTTTGGGAAAGGGAACTAAAAGAGAAGGTCTCTATACCTTACTTGAACAAAATAAGTGTTTGTGGTTATTTTATGTGCTAAACTACTATGCTATGTGTTGAACTTTAATGCATAAGTAAATGCTTGACTCTTTTAAACGCATGCAAAAAATGTAATATCCACCCTTGTTTTCAATGCAAGTATATACTAAAAACAGGCAATACACTGAAAACATGCAAGTAATAAGGAGGTATTTCAAGGATCGATCCATAGGGAAAAATGCAATCTTATTCAAGACTCAATGTGATTCAATTTCAGTAGATTTTAGAAAAAAAATGAGGAGTGATGCAATAAAATTGGAAACAAAAAACTAATCAACGCTTTGAATCAAAAGAATTAAACAGGCTTAGATTCAGATCCCTCTATATTTTTCATCCTTCTTGAATTCACAATAAACTTCTAGATTTTTTTCTCAATTAGAACTAGATGCATACTTACGTTAGATCTTTCAAAGTGGGTGTTAAGAACAAAGAAACTTTATATTTCTATAGCATAATTAGTACATTAAAACCGCTTTAAAATGTCCTCAAGTAGATAATTTATTTCTAAAATACCCTAGTAATTAATACTCTCGTTCCTCTTGAGATTTCCACATATTTTGATCATTTTAGTATTAAACACATGCTACTACTTCACTTTGGTTGGCCAAAAGGAAAGAAGCAATAGAAGAATTAAAGAAATCAAGAGAAAATTGAGAAATCATCCATCATTTATTGCTTAATTCATCGAAGTTACAACATAGAGTTCAACGAAGCCAAATCATGAGATCTAGCCACTCATGTTGATGAAACACATAAATGAAATATATTTAATTAAAGAACAGAGTTGTAGAAATGTAAAAATATAAAATAAATGCTAAAAATCATAGATATAAATGAAGACAGAAATAAAAACACAAAACCAGTGTTGAAGATAGAATAGGCAACATCTTCTTCTCTTCTCCACGCACTGATGACCAGATAACCAAACGAGAATGCAGATACTAAACTCCAGGCGAACTACTATCTAAAAAATTCCATGCTTAAACAAACTAGGGTGAGGTCGCACCAAAGAAGGGAGGGATGGCTATTGTGAAGAATGAGAAGGATGAAGCCATATTGACTTGAACAGTCATTAGATGGAGCGTGTGCATCGACTACAGAAAGCTCAACAAAGCCACCAAAAAGGATAACTTTCCCCTACCTTTTTATCGACCAGATGCTTGACAGGTTACTAGGTTATCCTTACTATTATTTTCTTGATGGTTACTCATGTTACAATTAGATCACGATAACACCTAAGGACAAGGAGAATACGACATTCACGTGCCCTTATGGTACATACGCCTTCAGGCGAATGCCATTTGGGTTGTGTAATGCACCTACCACCTTCCAGCGATGTATGATGGCCATCTTTGCAGACTTCGTTGAGGAGATTATTGAGGTTTTTATGGATGATTTCAATGTTTTTGGTACTTCTTTCGATTTTTGTTTGCATAATCTCTCTCGTGTGTTGCAGCGATGTCAGGAAACTAACCTTGTACTTAATTGGGCGAAATGTCATTTTATGGTAAACGAAGGCATAGTTATTGGCCATAAGGTTTCTTCAAAAGGACTAGAGGTGGATCGAGCTAAGATCTCCACCATTGAACAACTACTACCTTCAGTCAATGTTAAGGGAGTTCTTAGCTTCCTAGGACACGCAGAGTTTTATCATGGTTTTATTAAGGATTTTTCTAAGATTACTAACCACTGTGTAATTTTCTTGAGAAAGATGCTCCGTTTGTTTTTAATTATGATTGCATACTAGCATTTAATGTTCTTAAGAAAAAGTTGATTTCAGCACCTGTCACAGTGGTACCTGATTAGAGTCAACCTTTTGAAATGATTATTGAGATTTATACCCTAAAACCTCGTAATTAATGATTTATTTAATAATAAATAATAATTTTGATTATTTTATTTACAATATAATATTATCCATTAATAATTAATTATAAAAATTCAAGGTTATTAGTGTAATCTTAACAGTATGTGGTTGACATACGGTAGAATCATGTTCAAGAAATAACCTAAAGGGTCATAGTATATGGATAAGGTTGGGTGTCTTATCTTGGTAACACTATTGATACGACCCACTTTGTAATAGTTACAAATGATTGTATCCAAATCGTTCATGTGGAGATATGTGAGTGAGAGTATCTTATACAATGAGTTTATATAAGACTGGACCACCAAATATTTAATCTTTCTTTATAAATTCGTTAATTGAGAAGATTAATATTTCATCAGGATAATCATATGCGACTCGATCTTAATCCAGAGTAAATTATGAACTCCTGCCTATGAGGGCTTGTCATTTGATTTGCATGGGTGAGAGTGGCTTTTGTAGCCGACTTAATAAGCTTACCATTTTGGGGACTTAATCAAATAGGGAGTTGGGAACATAATCTCACAAGATGGAATTCACACATTCTCATATAGGGTAAGTAGATAAGTAGTTCCCTTAAGTGTTGATTTAGGGACCTGAACAATAGGGCCCCATCCTCTCACTGGTTCGAGAGGGACTTAGTTTATGTTTAGAGCATAAACAAATTGTTCATTAGAGGACCAGTGATGCTTAAGGTACAAGCTGTAATTACAGGGTTAAACAGACTTTTCCTCAACTATAATTACGAACAACTCGCGAAAGATCGACTTGCATGTAGTGATTATATCCATGGACACAGCTTGTCCTATAGTGCATAAGAGTTCAACTCTAGGTCTATAGTGGAGTGACCCTAGAGTTAATAAATTAAAATTGATTAATTAAAGAGTTTAATTAATTAATTTTTTATGATTGGAGCTTATAATCTGTAGGTCCATAAGGTCTCTTGCTAGCTCATAGTACACTAAAAGATCAATTTAGTTGGAAAAAAAAATAAAATGTTCAAATTAATATTGAATTTGAAGTGTTCAAATTAATATTGAATATATTATATATATTAAATATAAAATAAGAAAATATATTTATTGTATTTGATAGATTAAATATTAAAATAATTAATGTATATTAGATACATTAAAGAAAATATATTTATAAAATTAGAATAAAATTAGAATAAATAAATATCGTAGGAGATTTGAATGAAATAAGTATAAGATATATTTTAATGTATTAGATATTAAAATAAAATATTTTAATTATGACAAATATTTTTCCTTGGTCTCTATAAATAGGACCATTGGGTTGAGCCATTACGATAGCACACATCTCCTCAATAGAGAAATATATAATTCTCTCTAGATTTTCTCCTCTCCAATCGCTTGTGGATTTTCTTTCAAGTGTCTCCCACAAGCCTTGATCCCGTGTCCGAGTCATAGCAAGGAAGACTTTGTGGGGGAGATAAAGACCCGCCTGAAATATCTCCATATTTATTCCAATATAAGTTTTTGCTTAACCTTGTATATTTTGTATTTAATTCTAAATAAATCAGACACGATCCAAAGCTTCCACTGCGGGATGAAGAGTTCATTTCTATCAATTATGTGTGATGCTATTGATTATGCAATAGGAGCAGTCATAGGGTTGTGTAGGGATAAGTTTTTTAGGGCTATTTACTATGCTAGTAGGACTTTTGATAATGCTCGACAAAAATACACTACTAATGAAAAAGATATGTTTGCTGTCATATTTGCTTTTGATAAGTTTAGGCCCTATCTGCTTGGTTCAAAGATTATTGTGCATACTGATCATGCTGCTATTTGTTATTCGTGCAATAAAAAGGACTTGAAACCTCACTTGATTAGGTGGATTCTCTTGTTTCCAGAGTTCGATTACGAGATAAGGGATAAGAAAGGTTGTGAGAACGTTGTGGCAGAACATCTGCCTAGAATCGAGGAAGATGTCCAAACCTTTCCTATAAAAGAGGACTTCCCAGATGAACGATTGTACGCAGTTAAGTCCTTTTTTTCCTTGGTATGTGGATATTGTGAACTACCTAGCTACAGGGAATCTACCATTTGACTTAAATGCCCAGAGAAGAAAGAAATGTTTGCATGACACGAAGTCCTAGATGTGGGATAACTCGTTGCTGTTTAGGGTATGTTCTAATTAGATTATTAGGAGATGTGTGCCTATGAGGGAAGTGAGCAAAATCTTGCATGATTACCACTCTTCCCTATAGGGTAGACATTTCGGCCTTACGCGAACAACTGCAAAGGTACTTTAGTTTGGTTTTTATTGGCCTAGTTTATCTAAAGATAATTATACTTTTGTAAAAACATGTGATAGATGTCAGAGAACAAGTAATATCTCTCGTTGTCATGAAATACCCTTGCCCCTTATTCTTGCAGTTGAGTTGTTTGATTTATGGTGTATCGATTTTATGGGTCCTTTCCTGTCCTCTAATGGTTATTTGTATATCTTGGTTGCTGTGGATTATGTATCTAAATTGGTAGAGGCTATAGCAACTAAGACTAATGATGCACGTGTTGTATTAAGATTCTTACACAAGCATGTATTTACTAGATTTGGTACACCACATACTATTATTAGTGATGAGGGGTCTCATTTCTGTAATATGCTGTTTGATTCATTGCTTGCTAAGTATGGTGTTAATCACAAGATATCTTTAGCTTATTATCCTCAGACTAATGGACATGCTGAAATTTCTAACAGTGAGATTGAGCAGATCTTGGAGAAGATAGTGAAAACAAAAAGGAAGCATTGAATCTTGATGATGCTCCATAGGTGTACAATACAACCTACAAGACTCCGTTAGGTACTTCTTCGTATTGTTTGGTGTTCGGAAAGGCTTGCCATTTTGAAGCACAAAGCGTACTGAGCAATCAAGAAGTTAAACCTTGTTCCATAGAAAGCTGGAGAGTAAAGCCTACTTCAATTGAATGAACTGAAAGAGTTTAGGACCCAAACATATGAGAATGCTAAGTTGTACAAGGAAAAGACGGAAAGATGGCACGACAAGATGATTCAGAACCGTTCCTTCGTACTGGGTCAATGATAACGCTCGTTTATGAGTGTTATTTGGCTCTAAAAACTAAGCCATCTTCTTAGAAAACGAGTGTTTAATGTTATAATTCATGTCATTTAAAGTAAATTTAAGTAAAAATAAGGTTTGCATGTGTTTGAAGTTTTGATTTTGTAAAAATATGTTTTTACGTGTATTTAGAGTTATTTTTGTTAAGAAAGTGTTAATTTTTGTTGGTTTTATGTAAACGCTAAAGGAAGATCCAAATGCACCCACATTATGGCCGCAATTGAGGCAAGTGAAAGATGTTCCAAGAGATATGCGACCAGGATGCGTCAGCAATTGATAGCATAAGCCAAATTCCAACTGTTGTAGAAAGAACTCAAAATGCACCCAACTATGCGGTCGCATTTTGGCCATTTCGACAACATCACAATTGCGCTCACTATGCAGCCGCATTTGGACCTTTTCGGCAGATTCTCCAAGATTCGCGAGATTTGCATGTAAAATCATTCTTCATCAAATATCCAAGGATCAAGGGATATGATTGACCAAGCCTCTCCACATTGATCTCGCAGCAAACCCTAGGCCTTGAGGTCTATAAAAGGTGGCTCAAGCTTCAGTTTCAAGGGAGCTCGGAGTTGGGAATTCTTTTCATCCTTAAATTCTGTCATTTTCTTTTTAGTTTTAGCCTCCACTCCAAGTCTCCCCTAAGCTGTGTTCATATTCCATTCGAACTCCAACTTCGAAAGAAGAAAGAGTAAGTACTTGATTCTCCTTGAAAAAGGTAGAACAAGTTAGAAAGGAAGAACATCTTAAGGTTCTTTTTGCTCTTTGTTTTTCTATTCAGTTCTGTAAGTTTTTAGGAGTTGTACTTGCTGTTTTATCTTTATTATCCAGCTTTGTAAGCTTCCGTTTTTCCTTTGAATTCATGTAGTAGCTCCTTTTTAATTTAATTTCATTTAGTTCTTCCTTTGTTACGTCAAAGTGTATTCAATTTCATTTTTTCAATGAAATGTGTTATTTCTTATTCTCGTTTCTTCTTTATTTTCTGCACTTTATTTTTCTTTTCAATGAGTAGCTAAACTTCTTGGAGGGGATTCAATGAAGTGAATACCCTAAAGAGGAGATAAGCCCCACCATGTGATTCTAGTAACTTTGCTTAACATTTCGCATCGTTTGCTTTTATTGAGTTTAAGTTTCATTGTTAGCTTAAACTAATTACTTGAGTTAGCATAGTTTGTGAGAGATTCAATACTGAAAGGGTTGGATTGAGCATGCATTTTCATAAAATCAATATAGGAGAATAGTCTAGACATAGAACTTCGTTTTTTGTACCTAGACATAGGATAAAACCTTTAGAATAATTGAGTTGCGTTCCTTATTTATCTAAGTTAAAATTAGTGATAGACATATGTGTTAATTGCTTAGACTCCTAAAAGCACTTAGAAAAGGGCTGAATAGGTGTTGAACTCGATTCATGGTGTTAAGTGTCTGTTAGGGTAGGCTGCAAGTGCATTTCAATAGCATTTTGTCTGAATCGCATAGAACTCGAAAGAGTCAATATGCGAGCCCAAGAGACAAAATCTCTAAAATAGCCGGACATAGTTAGGCAAGTTTGCGGGTGCATGGTGGGCTTATTTCCTCAAGGTGGAACTAGATTTGAATCCCCTGCTTCTCATTATTGTTTTCTTATCTTTCCTTTAGTTTCCTTTGTTTTTATTGCACAAAACCCCCAAAACATCTTATTTATTTGGTTACCTTCGGTTGCAACTTGAAAGTTTTTTTGTTGTTAACCGTTCCCTTGGGTTCGATACTTGGAATACTTCCATGTATTACTTATTTGTGACAGCTTGCACTTGTGCTTGCTTTTGGTGTACAACAGCCACATCTTCTCAGTTAGCAATCTTTTATTTAACTCACGTTTGCGTTTTTTTCCAAGTAAGCTTAAATCGAGATAATCAGGGCTTGTCACAATCAAATAGGTATTCTCTCATGGTGTAGTGGAACTGATGGCTAGCAAAGGCACAACATTTAAAGTGAATGCTTAGAGAATCAAGCATTACTTTGGTGCGGCAGAAAGGAAATTAGAAAATATAATTTTGGGAGATGTGTGAGATGTGCTAATGCACTGTCAAGTAATCGACGTTAAAAATTCACGCTTCCTGGAGGCTGCCAGGAATCAAATTCCCTTTATTTTCTTTATGCTTTAGTAGTTAGTTAGCTTAGGAGTTTCATGTTGATCTAATGCTGTCGTTGATCGATACTTGTGTTAGTGCTTCTGATTCAGCCTTGCTTTCTCATTTTTGCATAATGGATTATTTGGAGACAGTGGACTCGTTCATTTTTGGGCAGTATCATTCTCCTTTTATAGATTGTTGTCCTTAAGCATGCTTATTTTGTTGTGTTTGATACATTGAGGACAATGTATAATTCAAGCGTGGGGAGGGATGTGCTCTGCTGTTCTATTCAGAATTTAATGATGGAGGAGTGTTCCAAATGCTTTATTGTTAATTGTTTGCATAATTTGGATGATGTGACTGCAAGCTGTGATTAAGAAAACTTAGGATATGTATTTAAATAACATGTTGATAAAACAATAGAATCTTGTACGCAAGTTTTGGATTTTGAGGAAATTAAATTTTTTTTATCATCCCGTGCATTTGTGGAGTACTTTATGCCTACCTATGTTGGGTTTTGAAATATTAGAACAAGGTTATAGTCTTTAAAACTTCGTTGTCACCTTGATAGGCTTAAGGTATGATTAGAAAGGTGATATTGCATGATTGTGGGTGACGTTGTACTTAGGAGTTTAAGGTTTATTTGCCTACAGTGGAAAAATTGAAACATCATGAGAAAAAGACAGTTCGAAAAGAAAAGAAAGAAATGATTCTTGTGTTAAATGTCCTCAAAGGTAAAAAGAGCTACCTCTGTTGTGATCTGTTAGGTCATCCATTGAGCGAGTGCTCTAGGTATGGGTCCCTAAAATAGATGTGCAAAAGCTAGTGCCTTTGGGTGGAAGAAAAAAAAATTATAGTATGAAGGACGTCTGTTATTTTCAGGCATCCTAGTTAAGTTTTATCCCCACTTTGTGTGAGTAAGTTGGATGATTGAATCTTAGGGCCGGTGTAGCCGAAGATGGGTGGAGTCTTTAGCGCTTTTCAGGTTAGTAGAGACTTAGATAGAGAAGGCGTACACGTATGTTGCAAGGGATGAAATGATTAATTATATGTCTCCTTGATTGAAGGTATGTGCTTGTCTTCATTCTTTAGTTTATTCTTCGATCTATTTAAAAGGTCCAGGTTTGAATTACTGCTTGTTATTACTGATTCAATGATGGTTTTATTTTGTTTTGCTTGGGTCTAATAAAAGTTTAAGTGTGGGGATATTTGATAGCACTCATTTGGTGCTATCTATTTCCTATTAATTTGGCTAGTCTTGTTATGTTTTTGTGAGCTGTTGTGTGAATTTTTCTTGTATTTCAGGAAACTGAGCAATTGAGAGCGGATATTATGACTTTGGACTTTTATATCAAATTTGGAGCAAGAAGAGAACTTATTTTGAAGCTAAGGATTGAATAAGAGCCTATGAAAATGATATCAAACCCAAGAGCTAGTGTCTTGACGCTAGGTTATGGCATTTCGACGCTGAAAAAAGACTGGAGACTTGGAGTTCCATCCGTAGCATCAAGACGCTGCTTGTAGAGTCTTAAAGCTACCTGCATGTGTGTAATTGGAATGGTTGCAATTTGGGTAGCATCTGGATGCTGTGTTAATAAGCAGATTTAGCAGGACGATTTAATTAATTGAATTAAACTTACCCAATTCCCTGTGAATTTGATACTCCATAGTGCCTACTGTTTTATACTACTTGGTCACATACGCTTGCGTGACATTGAACATAGAGGACGCAACTAAACACTGCATTTAGGAGACACAGGCAGAGAAGGATGCTTATCCATTTCATCAGCCTTAGTATTAACCTTGTCAAAAGATGATTAATAAGTAAAGTCGATTGGTGCAAGATGGACTTTAACATCTTAAGGAGGTTGTGGAGGAATGTGATCATCTTCGACTTGCTCAAGGGATGGGGGCTGCAACAAATATGGAAATAAAGGCTTATCTGTCTAGATGAAGAAGCAGTCTCATTACTTTTCTTCTTATCTTTTGGACGCACAAAAGACCTTACTATAGCCGCAGTGTTCTTTAGCTTGGGGATGAAAGGTGGTCTATGAGGGGAGCCCTTGAGTAATGGCCTCAAATGCGATTATCAATCAACCCATTTACCTTCTTGGTAGGTTCTTCTTATGATGGGATTCATACGTCGACGCATAATCCACGAATCAACCAAAGGAAAAATAATTGACCTCTTTGCTTCTTGACTGAGTAACAAATCTCCGCAGCAATAATGTCCCCAATGTTTAGAGGAATCCCCTTCATGATGCAGTACACCAACATTACTCACCTTCTTTACAATGTCTTGTCATGCGTGATAGCATGTAATTATTCTATCTTATTTTCTATTAATTATGCTAGTTTTGTTATGATTTGAGGAGCTTTTAAGTGCTTTCATGATTATTTTGTAGAAATCGAGCTAAAGGAGAATAAGAGAGTGTTCAGGAGGAAATAGATGAATTTGAGGGCATTTTGGAGCCATTTTGGAGAACTAAGAAGAGAATAGATGATTTATGAAGTGTTGAGAATAGGCAAGAGCATTGCAACGCTGTCTAGAGCGTCTCAATGCTCAGTTGTAGCTTAAATTAGAAGCCAAAACTGAGAGGACAACATTGAGACGACGTCTATAGTGCCATAACGTGGCATCGTAACGCTAGCCTCGACGCTAGAAACATGGAGGAGAGGTGTTCCGTCGGTAGCATTGTGACGCTACTTACAGCGTTGCAATGCTACCCCTATGCACAAGTGGAAAACGACTGCATTTTGGATTGCGTAGTGTTTCAACGCTGTAGCGATTGGCAGTATTTAATCTTCATTTTCTCTTCGCTCAAAAGGGAGGCCAAACCGAGGGTTGTAGCCCTAAACTAGATTCCATGCTAATTTGAGAGGGTTTGGGAGCACTTTGTAAGCATATTATAGTAAAATTAAAGATTTAGAGCTCGAGAATTGAGGAAATCACGATGGAAATGCCGGATTGACCTTCTGTTTGCATTTCCTTTTTCTTTCTCACTTTTAGCTACTGTATAGGCTAGAAAATTAGGGATTTATGGGTTGTTTGGAATGAATTTGTACATCTTTGTCCCTAATTACTTGGGTTTATTGTATTTAATTGTCTAAATGCTTAATTGTTGGAATTGTTAGACCAATTGCATAGTTTATGGATGTTTATGACTATTAAGACTTTGAATCACTTGTGCATTTCTTGCATGATGCCTTTAATCATTGACTCTCTAATTAATTGAAGTATTTCTAAGTTGAGCTTGATAGATGATACTTAGCTTAATGTGCGATTAATTAGGTACTCGAGTGATTGCAAGATTAATAGTAAATTAATTGTAGTTGTTGATGAAGATTAATTAGTTGGGCATTGTTTAATTGACTAGTTTTCTAAGTGGAAACTCGACGGAGAGAAACTTAGTTGGGCATTGTTTAATTGACTAGTTTTCTAAGTGGAAACTCGACGGAGAGAAACTTAGTTGGGCATTGTTTAATTGATATTCTTATCGAGTGTCGATGAAGATTCGACACTCGATAAGAATTTCGTTTTATATTACTTGATCACGTGCTATTGCGTGCTACGAACAATGCATCGTCGGGATGATTCTGTTCTTCACTAAATAGATCAAAAATCTAGTTTATGGAGTCAAAAACTTGAACAACAAGAATGCAATCCTAGTTGGTGAAGTCTCCCAATAAGACCTTGGTATGTTCATTAAACTCAACGAATCCTTCATATCTTCCTTTGTTGGATGTTCAATTACACTGTTGCCAGACACATCTTCTAAGTTTGGCAAGGCGAATGTACAGTTAATCTCGTGTGCTGAAAAGTTCACCTGATGCCCTTCACCAATGCTTCATCAATCTGCATGTTGAAAATTGCATTGTAGAAGTCTCTGATAAGTTGTGGGAAGATCATTTGTGGTCCCCCACAGAATAGTGTCCAATTCAACTCCAGCAGCATTTCACTAATGAATTATGGCTCAATGTTGGGCGCATCAAAGAATCCATTCTCCACACAAAATTTGAGTTTAGCAAGACAAACATCTTTCACCTTCTATTGCTTTTCTTACACCATCTTAGGACCACTTGGTGCACTCCCTTCTTCTTGAACTTGTTCAACATCAGCTCTCTTGTTAGCTCATTTTCGTTCAGCTGGCTGCGCTGAAGCTTGCCCTATTTTAAATTTAACCTTCTTCTTTGTATCTTAAGTTCCTCAGATGGAACTTCCTCAGATACTCTTTTTCCTCTCTTTTTTGAGGTTTTCCTGCTTCCCCCATCTCCTTATGAGCTTTGTGCTCAACCATTTTCTTCTTTTTCTTTGAATTATTCTTTGGCGAAGTCACTTCTTCATCCTTTCCAACTTCGTCCTTTCCTTTAGCTGCAACTTTTCTCTTATTTTCCAGCAACTCCTCTGTAGCCAACTTCTCATTTTCTTCTTTCTTCTTCTTTGTCTCCTTAGCCAACTTTCTAACTACAACCACAATGGGTCC
The DNA here is from genome assembly GCA_033996785.1 of Trichosanthes truncata. Classification (NCBI taxonomy): domain Eukaryota; kingdom Viridiplantae; phylum Streptophyta; class Magnoliopsida; order Cucurbitales; family Cucurbitaceae; genus Trichosanthes; species Trichosanthes truncata. The sequence continues at coordinate 12,756,540 of MU867261.1, read as the reverse complement.
ATCATTCGAATCTTCAAGCTCAATTTGTCCTTTCTGAACTTTAGCTTGCACTGAAACTTCTTCCTCTAAGCCTTCCGTCCCTGCATTGTCTAGAATTTCATTATCCACTTCAGACTCCAACTATGCACATCTTTTTTACCATGCTTCAGCTCTTCTTTGTGCATTCTGAATATTGGCTGAGTTATGGGAGGAGGACTCACTATGAGAACTCTAGGGTGAAGTTGACAAGACCTCCTGCTTTTATTCTTGAATGAGCTGCATGCGCTGACGACCATGACGTCTTTGACCTAAAGATTTGACTCACTGCTTCTTTGTTGGCATGTATTCAACTTCATTCGCCTCTTCCTCAACTTCTCCCTCAGGTTTAGGCTTTTCAGAAGGGGTAGACTCAGAAATGGATGGGGAGATAAAGTTAGGTTCTGGGTCAGAAGAGTTGGGTGCATGACTAAGTGAAGATGGTTTTGGACACTTTTCTGCCAAAGGCTTGGCATTAAGAACTTCCTTCACATTGTCAAACTCAGATGCCAAAGTCCCAATGTCAACGAATGGAATGGTCAACGTAGAGGGTGGAGCGTTAGGGTTGATGGTGGAATGAATGATGGATTAGGCTCTGAAAATGGGAAAGAGGGAGGCTTCCAATCGTCAATGACTGAAGGTCCTCTACGGTTTTTCGGTACGAAGGATCTAAAAGGAACAAATGTAGGAGGTCTAACAGGGGAAGAAAGTGGAGGTGATGGCCTATGATGAATGGGTCTTCCAGAGATAGGAGCCACTAGATGAAGAATGGGGGGTACAGATTTGCTAGGAAGGACCTCGGGTTTGGGAATGGTGTGCATGCGACGGGGTTTAGGTTTATGTTTAGACTTAGGGACTTTAAAAGGTGAAGGTTTTGAAGAAGAATAAAGCTTCGAAGTTTTCTTCAATGGCGGTTTAGGAGGTGAAGAAGAAACAGAAGTTGAAGATGAAGGAGTCGGCGGAGCAACAATTCATGGTGAGAATCACCAGAGATTTAATCGGAATCACTTCCTGATGTGATTTCTTGAAGAAATTGGACACTCAAACACTGATTCACAAAGGATTTCAAAAAACTTTCAAAGAGAACAAAAGCTTCAAGGTTTCAGATTGCCTGGAGAAGACAAAGGCCTTAAGGGTTTTTAAAAGACATAATGATTAGTGGTTCAAAAAATAATAAAATAATCATGATTGGGTGGGTAAATCGAGTAAACGTATCAAACACCAAAATTGCATGTTGTTAGAATTAATAGTGATTTTAAATTTACGGCGCAAGCCCTTATAAGTAATGGTTACCCACTTTCTTCAAAGCCTCAATTTTCTAAAAAATAAGCAAAAACTACATTCAATGCATGGTCTATTGAACACAAGGCTTCTCATCTACTTTTTGTTCCACTCTCTCAAACGTAATAAAATAATAAAACTAACAAAATAGCACAAAACAAAAAATAACATAATAACAATTAAAATAACTGATGCAATAAAAAGAAAAGTTAGACACGTCCCTGATTATTTTGGCCTTTGTTTTGATATCATCATGAATGGGTCAGGCCATCCGCAAATTATTCAACGCATATCAAAGAAATCCATGAAGGCTTTGCGTCGATCAACCTCTCCTTCATTCATGTTTTTGCTATTCGAGGTTCTTGGTTGCATCTTCTATTTCTTATTTCTCCCTCATAGTTTACAATCCAACCAAGCGAGTGGGTGAACATTTTTTTGTTTCAGCTGAACTTCTTTATCTTCCTTTGCATCATTGTTTCTCCGTATTTAAGATATCTTTTTCTCCGCATCATACATTATCTTTTTCAACTTAACATCTTTTTTCCTCAAACTGATGGATCTGACCAATTACTGTTATTGTGCTACATTCTTTTTCCTCAGAATAATTCTCTACGTCAAAACATTAAAAATCACTTTATGATCTTCTACTTGACAGTCAAGAATTAGGAAATCAGCAAGAAAGATCAACTTATCTACTTTCACTAGCACATCTTTAATCTTTCCATCTGGATAAAGAATCTATCCATCTGCCATCTGTAACATTACAGTAGTAGGGTGTGCTTCCCCAATTCCTAATTTCTTGAAAATTGATAGAGACAAAAGATTTATGCTCGCCCCAAGATCACATAATGCTCTCCCAACATCGACGTACCAATTGAACAAGGAATCGTAAAACTACCTAAATCCTTGAACTTCACAGGTAGTTTGTTCTTCAACGCAGCATTACAGCCTTCTGTCAATGTTATAGTTTAAAATTCAGCCATTGGTTTCCTCTTTGATAAGATGTCCTTCAAGAATTTCACACAGCGATGTATTTGTTCCATTACTTCTACTAATGCAATATTTATTCTCAACTACTTCAAGTCATCTAGAAATTTTATGAACTGAGTTCCATCATCTTCTTTCTTGTTAATTTTCATGGGAAAGGGGTGGTGGTTTAGTTGCTGGAAAGGAATCATTCACGACAATTTTCTCTTTCCTTTTGTCCTTTTTCTTTTCTTCTTCAATCTTATTCACCGTATTTTCAATAACTTCTTCATTTGACTACTCCACTTCCATAGGCTCATTGGCCATTTTATAGTTTAATTGTTGACTGCCCCATGACAAATTAGGATGATTCTTCCATCATGGATTGTACGTGTTCGAATATGGGTTGCTACGGTTAACACCTTGTTAACCAACATAATAAACAGATTGTAGATTCAACAAACAATATTCAAATGAATGACATTCCTAACATCCCATACAAACGTTGGTGATTTGATTTACCATTGCTGGCTGCACTGACTGACTAACATCATTACTCATCGTCATATTCTTCAACATATTTGACATCGACGCAACTTGAGTTGTCAGTGCGATGATAACACCAGTCAAAAAAACTCACACAGTTTTCTTCCTTAACGTCGATCTTGCTAAAAAACCATCATCTGTCCATTCACAATTATTACAAACTATTCTTTCTAAAATCTTGTAAGCTTCATTAAAAGTTTTCAACATAAAGCTCCATTGGCAGATGCATTGACCACGTTCTGGGATGCTCTCTTCAAACATCCATAGAAAATCTCCAACTGAACACAATTTGGTGACCCATTGTAAGGGTATATAGATAGTAACTTCTTGAATATAACCCACGCTTTACTGAGCGATTCATTCTCACCTTACTGAATGTTACTATCTCATTTCTATACCTGGTATTCGCCATTAGTGGAAAATATTTAAGTAGTTTCTCCACAAGCGCATCCCATGTCATAATCAAATCGGCTGGAAACGTATTCATCCATACCTTAGCATTGCCTATCACTAAGTATCGAAATAATAACAACTTCAATGCATAAGAAGACACTCTAGAATATTGAAAATTTTCACAGATCTCAAGAAAACTCTTTAGATGTGAATGTGGATCTTCTCCAGGACTCCACGAAATTGTCCTACTGTAATTATCATCTGAAGCATCATTGATTTCAGCTCAAATTGTTGTTCAGTGATAACTAGATGTGTTATTCCTAGATTAAGATCAACGAATGTCGGTGCAGCATAATCTTGAATTGCCCTATTTCTATGATTTGCCATAGGATTATTCACCGCATTGGGCTGATTACTTTCTTGCTGAGCATTAGCTTGATTATTCCCTTACCAAGCACGAACTTCTTGATTTGCCATATTTCTTTGTCTATTAGCTCTCCTTCTACAATGAAAGGTTCTATCAAATTTTAGGATATAGCTTGAATAAAGGGTTGTCCCCTTCGTTCCTGCACTAAACCACCTGCACGAGCCTACGCACAGATGAGACTCCCAAAATTGAGACTAGTGCAAAACAAAATCAAAGTCATCATCTTAGCAAACGTTATACACTTCCCTAACAATGGCACCATAAAATTGTTTGTGGTTATTTTGTATGCTAAACTACTATGTTATGCGTTGAACTTTAATGACTTAGTAAATGCTTGACTCTTTTAAATGCATACACAAAATGTAATATCCACCCATATTTTTAACGTAAGTGTAAACTGAAAATAGGCAAGTAATACACTAGAGGTATTTCAGAGATCGATCTACAAGGAAATGCAATCTTACTCAACACTCAATTTGATTCTATTTTCGTAGATTTTAGAATGAAAAAATGAGGAGTGATGCGAGGAAATACAAAACACAAAACTAATCAACGCTATGAATCAAAATTATTAAACATGCTTGGCTTCAGATCCCTCTATATTATTCTTCCTTTTGAATTCACAATAAAATTCAGAATTTTTTTTCTCAATTAGAACTAGATGTCTTCTTACTCTAGATCTTTTGAATAGGGTGTTAAGAACAAAGAACTTGTATATTTATATTGCAAAATCAGTACATTAAAATCGCTTTAAAATGTTCTACGAGTGGATAACTTATTTCTAAAATACCTTAGCTATTAATACTCTCGTTCATCTTGAGATTTCTACATATTTTAACCATTTAAATATTAAAACATGCCTACTACTTCACTTCGGTTGGCCATACAGAAAGAATCAATGGAAGAATTTAAGAAATTGAGAGAAAATTGAGAGAAAATTGAGAAATCATCTATCATTTATTACTTAATTCATCAGAGTTACAATATAGAGTTCATTGAAGCCAAACCATGAGCTTTAGCCACTCATGGTGGTGAAACTGTTGCTCGAATTTGTAAGTGTACAAATCATTACAAGTAGTGTAGTAGTTAAATTTCAAAAATCGTTATCCACAGGGAATGAATGATGCCAGTTACCAAAATTGTTAGCCTCAGTTTTATCTGAATACCGATTAATCAAAGAGCGATGGAATTTTAAACTTTCTTGCAAGTAAAGGAAATAAAGCTCTAATTTAACAACGCAAAATAGAGGATTAAATTTAATTTCTAAAGGATCTAGAGCTATGACTTCACTGTTATCTCCTCCTACTATTCATTCATTAATAATTGAAGCAAATTCTATTTCTAAGTTGTTGGAAAGTTCTACCCTATAGACTCAATATTCTCTCTCAAGCAATAACGGTATTCTTTGAAAAGTAAATTGCCTATATCTCTATTACAATTCAAACAAATCAAATATTAAGCACGTAGAACTTAAAATTGCCAAAAAATCTATAAGGATATATCTATCTCAAGTATAAATTAAGAAAAACAATTCAAGTTCGTCAATAATTCTTGTCTCTAAACCTAAAATTAAGACACAAAATCAGTGTAAAGATTGGCCAAATCTAAACATGGATTAAGCTCAAAAGCATTTTTATGATCACAAATGAAATGGAAACATCAACTATTAACTAAGAAAGAGTAGGATAAAAATAATGATTACATCAAAGCTCTAGAAAGAGTAACTTAATTCATAATGAAAATCTCAATAAAGTCGTAACTAGAACGATTGAAGTCATTACAAACAATAAAAGAGAAGGAAAAAGGGAAATGAAACAAATATGGGCAATTCCACGAGTTTCCAATCGATCGCTCGAATCCTCCAAAATAGTGTCCAATCTTGTCTTCCAATCGTTCCCCTCCGCAAAAAAAAAATCCTCTTCAAATTTAACAAAAAGATCCATTTATAGGTAAAAAACACTAGGCGTGCATCCCAAATTTGAGCTTCAAAGAAGATATAACAAATAGGTATAAAATGAACTTATCAAAAACCCTCAACTTAGTCTTTTACTCGCCCTCGAGCAAATAATCAACTAAAAGAAAACTAGGCTCAACAACTCAAAAGGATTATTTTGTTGATTCATATATAGGTTTTGTTTTAGTTTTGTTGGGGACTACAAATGGATTATGTTTGGGGGCATTTGATAGCATGCAATTATGCTATCTTATAACCAACTATTTATGCTATTTTTGTTTTGAATTTGTGAGCTATTATGTCTGTTTCTCCTGATTTTGTAGAAATTGAGCTTGAAAAGTAAAATCTAGTGTTCGAGGGTATTTTGATGATTTTGGGCCTCATTTGAGCTATTTTAAAGATCCAAGAAGAGAATAAGTGGAATTTTGGAAAAACAACCCGAGAAGAGAGAGTCTATACTCTAAAAATAACGTCTAAACACCATATTTGGAGTGTTAAACTTGAGAGCAAGCATTGAGACAATGTCCTGCAACATCTCGACACTAAAAAAGGCATGCCCATTAATTTTTGTCTTGATCGTCGAGACGCTACTTATAACGTGTCGACTTTACACAGCCTCATGAGTGTAAAACGATTGCGTTTGATGGAGCTTCTCGATGCAATGTCTCCTTTTAATGCAAGGGGAGGCCAAACCGAGGGAAAAAGTCTAATCTCGATTCCAAGCAATTATGAGGGTTTTGGGAGCATTTGTGAGAGTTTTTGGAGTGACATTCAAGATTCTAAAGCTCGAGGACCTAAGATATCACGACGGGAACGCGGGATCTACCTTTGTTTGCAATTTCTTCCCTTTTCCTTTCAATGTAGTTTCTATAGTGGTTTTAAATTATGGATTTATGTTTGCATTGGTGATTAAGAGTAGCTGAATCCTTAAATTCTATGGGTTTGATGGATTTCTTTGGACAATTAATTAATTAGTGCTTTGGGCTTAATTGATGTGTATGTTCATTTGTGTATTTAGGGCGTAATGCTTTTAATCATGTGTTCTTTAATTAATCGAGGTTTATCTAAGTTGAGCTTGACAGAGCATACTTAGTTTAGCTTAATGAGCAACAAACTAATTACTTGAGTGACAAGGGGATAAATGGTTAATTAATTATAGTTGGTGATGAAAAATAATTAATTGAGCACTGTTTAATGGAATTATTTTCTAAGTGAAAACTCAATGTTGAGAAGCTTAGGCAAGAACCAATTGCATGACTATTGGTTAATTAACTGAGTGACAGTGGGACTAATAATTAATCAATATAGGTCTGTAATGAAGAGTCTTAATGCCTTGTGCTAATTAGCTAGCCTTAGGGATACCTACGTTAGTTGATTTAGTACTTGAGATTGGAGGAGACCGACGGGAGATTCCATGTTCTTAGGCTTCTAGATATATGAATTGAACATTTGATTTTGCCTAATTTCCTGATTTATTAAGTAAATTAAAGTCCAAAGAATGAAATCAACGACCATTGAATTATCTCTCGTGTTTCTGTCTCCGTTTATCTTACTTTATAGGTTAGTTGTCTAGTTTAGCCTGCCGGCTTTGAATTTTGCTCTCTAAATAAAACTAAAGTGATAGTATTTCGGTAATTAAACGAATTAACAATTCCAATCCTTTTAGGAGAAGATACTCGTATACTCAGAATCAATGTATTACTTGACCCGTATACTTACAGTTATGTGCAAAAGTACGCATCAACATGCAAGGTTTTATTGTAGGTTCATTAAGGATATCAGCAAAGTCGCTTTATTGATGACGAACTTACTGTACAAGGATGTCCCATTTGAGTTCGGCGAGGAATGTAGGAAGGCATTCGCTCTGGTGAATAAATTATTAACTAACGCGCTGGTCATCCATCATCCCTGATGGGACCTTCCTTTTGAGATCATGTACCACGTAGTCACTTTGCTGTGGGAGTTATCCTAGACCAAAGGATTGACAAGAGAAGCCATGTCTTTTATTATGCATCGCGGCAATCCTACACAATACAACTACACGACTACTGAGAAGGAGCTTCTTTTAGGTGTGCCCTTGATAAATTTAGATCTTTTATTATAGGTTATGAAGTAATTGTTTACTCCAATCATGCAGCTTTGTGGTACTTGCTGATGAAGAAGGAGTCCAAACCACGCTTGTTAAGGTGGAGTCCTCTCCTTTCGGAGTTTGACTTGAAAATAAAATACAGTAAAGGATCAAATAATTCAATTACTGATCACTTGAGTCACCTTATGAGGGAATAAGAAGAGGTAACTCTTAACGATGCATTTCCTTATGAGCATTTATTTATGATGCAAGGTATGACACCCTGGTATGTAGATCTTGTTAATTATTTAGATACAGAGACTCTACCTGGTGGTCTTAACAAGTCTATGAGGGGTAAAATCAAGAGTGGGTCATGGTACTATGTGTAGGAAGAGCCATATCTATGGAGGTTTTCTTCTGATCAAGTCATTAATGGATGTGTGCCTCATTGTGAAATGCAGTATGTCTTAGAATTTTGTTATGAATACGCTTGTGGAGGTCACTTTTGGCCTACACGTACTACCAGAAAAGTGCTTGACTCAAAATTGTATTGGGATACTGATAAAATGCACTTATGCTATCTTATAACCTTTTACTTGTGCCAGTTTTGTTATGAATTTGTGAGCATTTATGCCTTTTTATCTTTATTTTGTAGAAACCGAGCGTGAGGAGAAAAACCCATTATTTGAGGGTATTTTTATAATTTTGGGCCTCAAAGCGAAGAAATGGAGTTTTGGCAAAAGAACCAGAGGGGAGAGCGTCTAGACCGTGAAAATGGCATCTAGACGCCACATTTGGAATACAAACTCAATAGCAAGCACCTCGACGCTATCCTGCGTCGTCTTGACCTAAGAATGCGCGCAAATGTGCATTTTAGTTTGGAGCATCTCGACGCTGGAGGCATGCGTAAGTGGAGAACGGTGTCGTTTGGTGTAGCGTCGAGACGTTGTTCCTAGCTTCTTGACACTACATTGGTAGAGGGTTTAAATTCTTTGCTTTCTCCTTATCCAAAAGGAGGCCATTCCAAGGGTTTTCACCCTAATATCGATAACAAAGCATAATAGAGAGGTTTTGGGAGGTTTTTGGAGCCGAAATTAAAACCGTGGAGCTCAAGTTTGTGGTAGATCTCATTGAGAACGTGGGATCGACATCGATCTAAGCATTTCCTTCCTTTTCATTTATTTTCAATATTTAGATTAGATTGTAATTAGAAATTTTTGGTTCTATTTGGTGATTATGAGTAGCTAAATCGCTAAGTTATATGGGTTTGATGGATTTCTTTGGACTATTGCTTAATTAATTAGTATTTTGGGCTTAATTGTTGTGTATGTTCATTTATGCATTTATGCCTTAATGCTTTTATTCTTGTGTTCTTCAATCAATTGAGATGTGTCTAAGTTGAGCTCAATAAAGGATACTTAGTTTAGCTTAATGGGCAATTAATTAGCTACCGAGTGACAACGTGATTAATGAGTAATTGATTGTAGTTGACGATTAAGGTTAATTAATAGAACACTCTTTAATTGAATTATTTTCTAAGTGGAAACTCGACGGAGAGAAACTTAGGCAAGAATTGAATGCATGACTGTTGGTTAGTTACCTGAGTGACATTGGGGATAATAATTAGTCAATAGAGGTCTGTAATGAAAAGTCTTAATGTCTTGTGCCAATCAGCTAGCGCTAGAGACACTTAGGTTAACTAATTTAGTACTTGAGATTGGAGGAGACCGACAGGAGATTCCATGTTTTTAAACTTCTAGACTTATGAGCTTCATTTTATTTTTCCTAACTGTCTTATTGATCTAGTAAATTAATGTCCAAAGAATGAAATCAACGCCCATATAATTACCTCTCGTATTTGTGTCTCCATTTATGTATGCTTTCTCGTTTAGTTGTTTAGTTTAGCCTATCTGTTTTGATTTTGTTCTTTAAATAAAACTAAAGTAAGAGTATTTGTTGTACTTAAATAAATTAACAATTCAAATCCCTGTGGGTTCGATACTCGATAGGAATACTGTTTTATATTACTTAGCCCGTGCACTTATGGTAACATAAAAGTACACATCAAGCTTTTGGCGCCCTTGTGGAGGATTGGTAGTTTCATTGGTTTAATATTGGGAATATATTGCTTGGTTTTAATTTAGAGGTTTCTTTTTACTTTATCTATTTTGTTTTTATTTTCTTCTTTGGTCCTGGTCCATTATGTCTGGTTATGCTAATTATATGGTGGTACTTTTGAGCCCTGTTTATTTCTTTATTACTGTTAAGATGGCCTTTGAAAGATTTCGGTGGTCCTTTAAGAAATCTGAGCCGAACAACCAACACCGTCTTCTAATTTTTTCTTTTCTAATGTCCATTATGTCTAGTGTTTATGCTAGCTTTGGAGTGTTTTGTTGATTCTAGAAAGAGGAGCTCGAAGAAATGGGAGAATTTCTATGTACCTTGAGAGCTCACACGAGCCCCGTCTAGGTAGAGACATTAAATAAGTGCTTCTTACGAGGAAACCCAAGCTTTCTTTCCTTTAGTTTCATGTTTTTGCTTTCCTGTTCTTTTTTTCTTTTTGTTGTTTTGTGTTGATATCATGTTCTCATTGGTTAGTTGTTCTAGGAGTTAGAGATTCAGATTATCTCTTCCATCATGCACCCCAAATGATCAAGCTGAAATCGAGGATTCTCTCACACTCTAAGGCAATATTATTCTCCATTCTCTATTTACCTTTATAATTGTCCTTATGCATGCTTAATTAGATATGGGTAGATATACATTGAGAACAATGTACGCTTTAAGTTTGGGGCTAGGGGATGTTTTGTAGTTCTAATATGATCTAAGTCGTTGAAATTTTTTTGGGAATGTGATGATTCTGTTGCATTGTGAATGATGAGAATAACATGTGATGCATTCTAAATCGTGTAATATTTGCAATTTTTGTGAAATAGGAAAGCATGTCTAGGATTCAAGTAAATTTAAAATTTTCTTGGAATTCCTTGCACTTGTGGAGCATTACCCTACTTATTAATGGTTTTGAAAGCTTAGAACAGGTTTATTTTATCTAGATGTTCATTTTCACCCCGATAGGCTTAGGTTTTGGTTTGAAAGTTGTCTTCCATGATAGTTTGTGATGTTGAATATAGGAGAGAATTATATCTATTTGCTTGTTTTGGAGAAAACAAAAAGAAAAGAAAAGAAGAGGGAACAAAAAGAGAAGAAGAAAAGAAGAAGAAAAATAAAGAATAAAATAGCTTGTAGTGCTTATTTATCAAAGGCAACAAAATTTATCGTTGTTGTGATAAGTTAAGCCATTCATCGAGCGAGTGCTCTGAGTAAGGGTCCCTACAACAGTTGTGTGAAAACTAGCATCCTTGAGTTTTAAAGATAAATGCAAGATTGGGGGAGCGTTACCCATAGTTTTTAGGCATCCTAGTTAGATATTACTTTCTTGAATGTTGGGATGCTGGATAATTGGATCTTATGGCCAGTGTAGGGGAAAGATGAATTGAGGATTCTATAAATTTTTCTAGGCTTGTAGATATCAAAATATGGAAATCTATGCACGCATTTGCAAGGGATGAAAAGTTGATTTTTTAAATTTCTTGATGAATAAATGTGTTTGATTGTTTCTTTTAAGTATGATTTTTTTTGTTGTTTAGAACATTGAGACATGAGTCATTATGATGCAATGGTTGATTCATGTACGGGTTTTGTTTTAACTTTGCTCGGGACTAGCAAAGGTTTAAGTTTGGGGCTATTTGATAGCATGCAATTATGCTACCTTATAATGTATTATTTATGCTAGTTTTATTATGAATTTGTGAGCTTTTATGCCTTTGTGTCTTGATTTTGTAGAAACCGAGCTTGAGAAGAAAAATTGAGTGTTCGAGGGTATTTTGGTAATTTTAAGCCTCAATTGAACCATTTTCAAGATCCAATAAGAGAAGGAGTGGAGTTTTGAAAAAAGAACCCGAGGGGAGAGCGTCTAACCCTGAAAATCGAATCTAGATGCCACATTTGGAGTCCAATCCCGAGAGCAAGTGTCGAGACATTGTCCTATGGCGTCTCAACGCTCAAAACGCGTGCGATCTACATTTTCGTCTGGAGCTTCCGTCCTATGGTGTCTTGACGCTAAAAATGCACGCGATCTACATTTTCGTCTGGAGCTTCCGTCCTATGGTGTCTTGACGCTAAAAATGCACGCGATCTACATTTTCGTCTGGAGCTTCTGTCCTATGGTGTCTTGATGCTAAAAACGCTCGCAGACACTGAAGGCAAGCATAAGTGGAGAATGGTGTCATTTAGTCCAGTGTCTCGATGCAGTCCCTAACATCTTAACACTACTTCAATAGAGGGTATAAATCGTTTCTTTCTCTTCATCCAAAAGGAGGACATTTCAAGGGTACCCCTAATCTTGATAACAAAGCGTAACTTAAGGGTGTTGGGAGGTTTTTGGAGTGGAATTAAAGATCATGGAGCTTGAGTTCGTGGTAGATCTCCTAAAAAACGTGGGATCGACATTGATCTAAGCATTTCCTACCTTTTCCTTTGTTTTCAGTATTTTGATTAGGTTGTAATTAGATATTATTGATTGTATTTGGTGATTATGTGTAGCTAAATCACTAAATTCTTTGGGTTTGATGGATTTCTTTAAACTATTGCTTAATTAATTAGTATTTTGGGCTTGATTGATGTGTATGTTCGTTTATGCATTTAGGTCTTAATGCTTTTATTCTTGTGTTCTTTAATTAATTGAGATATATCTAAGTTGAGCTTGATAGAGGATACTTAGTTTAGCTTAATGCGCAATTAATTAACTACTCGAGTGACAGCAGGATTAATGAGTAATTAGATGTACTTGGTGATGAAGGTTAATGAATAGAACACTGTTTAATTGAATTGTTTCTAAGCGAAAACTTGCTAGAGAGAAGCTTAATTAGGCAAGAATCAAATGCATGATTGTTGGTTAATTACCTGAGTGACAGTGGGGCTAATAATTGGTCAATAGAGGTCCGTAATGAAGAGTCTTAATGCCTTGTGCTATTTAGCTAGCGCTAAGGATACCTAGGTTAATTAATTTAGTACTTGAGATTGGAGGAAACCAATAGGAGATTCCATAATTTTAGGCTTTTAGACTTATGAGTTGAACACTTGATTTTGCCGAAGTGTCTAATTGATTAAGTAAATTAAAGTCCACAAAATGAAATCAACAACCATAGAATTATCTCTCATGTTTGTGTCTCCATTTATCTTTGCTTTCTCGATTAGTTGTTCAGTTTAGCCAATCTGCTTTGATTTTGTTAAAATTACAGTAAGAGTATTCATAGTACTTAAAAAAATTAACAATTCCAAACCATGTGGATTTGATACTCAGTAGAAATACCATTTTATATTACTTGACCCGTGTGTTTGCATCAACATAAAAGTACGCATCAGAAACACTGTTTAAGGATGCTTATATGTTTTGTAAAACATGTGAGCGTTGTCAAATGGTAGGTACCATAACACATAGGAATGAGATGCCCCAAATACCTATTATGATTTGTGAAATATTTGATGTATGGGGTATTGATTTTATGGGCCTTTTCCATCTTCATGTGGTTATAGGTATATAATTTTGGCAGTGGATTATGTTTTGAAATGGGTGGAAGCTAAAGCCACTGTAACTGACAACTCTGAAACTGTTGTAGGATTATTGAAGTCTAACATTTTTAATAGGTTTTGAGTCCCACAAGCCATAATTAGTGACCAAGGCACCCATTTCTGCAATAAGACGATCAAGACCCTGATGAGGAAGTATTGGTGAATCACAGAGTTGCAACAACTTACCATCCTCAGACAAAATAGGCATGCAAAAATTTCTAATAGAAAGGTAAAGTCTATCCTTGAGAAGACAATCAACCCAGGAAGAAAGGATTGGAGCCTCAGGTTAGAAGGTGTCTTGTGGCCCTATCATACAACTTACAAGACACCTACATGGATGTCTCCTTACAGGTTAGTGTTTGGCAAGGCATGCCATCTACCGGTTGAGATCAAACATAAGGCGTACTGAGGGGTAAAGAAGGGCAATTTTTACTGTGACAAAGCTGGTGAGCAAGCACTTATTTAGTTCAGGAGCTCCAAGAGATGAGGCTAGAAGCATATGAGAATGTCATGATCTATAAGGAAAAATCCAAGTTGTTTCATGACAACATGGTTGTTAGAAAGCTATTTGATGTTAGGCAAAAAGTCCTTTACAATTCTCTCCTCAAATTAATGCCAAGTGAGTTTCTTTCAAGATGGCTTGGTCCTTTTGTTATAACTAATATCTACCCTTATGACGCAGTGGAGATTCAGAGTTTAGAGATAGGTAAGATATCAAGGTGAATGGGTATAGGTTAAAAGCTTTTAATGAGATCGATCCCACTCAAATTTTCATGACATGTACTATGGAGTGCTCTATCTATGAGGAACGAAGTTGATGGTGCCATATGGCAAGCCGAGCAATTGACTATAAAAATTTGCGTTTCTTGGAGGCAGCCAGGCGACTAAGTTTTATCGCTTTCCCCTTAACTAATTTTAGTCTTTCCCTTTCGTATCTTAGTTATGTTTTTGGATGTGATTAGTAGGAGATGTTGTCCTGGAACTAATATAATTCTTGGAAAGAGGTCTCACCACCACCTACATGCAAACAAATTTAAGGGAGTATTCTTGTTTCCTTTTCATTTATTCTTGTTCATTGATTTTTAGCATACATTAAAGACAATGTAATGTTTTACGTTGGGGGTGGGGTATGCATGTGTTATTGAGTCCTGAGCACTTGAGAGTTTGGACTATTTGAGCTTGAATTTGTGATGATTTGATTGTTTGCTATGTGATGAAGACAATTGATGTCATGCTTAATTTATTGTTTTGATTGCATTTGTTGAACTGTGTGAATGCTGTCTAGAATTGATCATTATGATTTTTTGAACCTTATTTTTGAAAAAAAAATTATTTACATTTTTGCAAATTCTGTACACTTAGCCTACGTTTTGTAGTTTTGAAGGCTTAAAGTAAAGCTATAAGGTCCATACATCTGTTATCACCTCGATGGGCGTAAAGGCTAGTTGGATAATTGACATGCTTGATAGGGTGTAATGAGTTGGCTGAAGAAAATATGTGATTATTTGCATGTGAAAGAAAGAAAGGAAAAAAAAATAGCTTTGAAAATAAGAAAAATCAATTGAAAAGAAAAAGTGAAAGTGAAAATAAATTTGTAATATGTTAAGAGGCATCATTGGGTTAAAAGAGTTGTCGTTGTTGTGATCAGTTAGGCCACCCATCAAGCGAGTGCTCTGGGTATGGGTCCCTATGAAATATGTGTGAAAACTACTACCCTTGGTTTCTAAAGTGATGCAAGTTTACCCTAGGGTTTGTTTTTACCGCACCTATTAACCTATTACTTTCTGGATTGCTTGAAAGCTTGATAGCTAGTCGTTAGCGCCAATATAGGGGAAAGATGGGTCGATAGCCTTATAAACCTACCTTGGGCTTGTACAGGTCACATTAGGGAGGTTTCACATACACTTTTAAGAAATGATGGAAAAGAGTCTTAAAAATGTCTGAATGATGGATAATATTTAGAATGCTTTTCTTGTGTAATTATTGTGATATATTTAAGCATCAGGATTAGAGTCATGCATTTGCAATAAATGTTCTCTTTTTTGTTGTGCCCCTTGCTCGACGACTATCAAGATTTAGGTTGGGGGTAATTTGATAAGACCAGAAAAGTCCTATTTTATTGTACTTAATTCATGCTAGTTTGGAGTTTATGTGCTTTATTGACTATGTTATAGGAAATCGAGCATTAGCAGTGTTTCAGAGCTTTCGAAGGTCATTTGAGCAACTAAGCAAGAGGATAGAGTGAAATGGCCAAAATGCCCTTAACGAGAGCCCATAGACGCAAAGACAGACGTCTCAACGCTTTACAATCAGACGCAACAGGAATAATGCTACGAAATAGGGCATCATCTCAACGATGTCCATAGTGTGTTGATGCTGTCATAAGTAAGCATCGAGGGAGGAGCACTTGACACTGTGGTGAGGCTTGGCTGGACACTCGTAGCATTGAGAGATTGTCTGTATCGTCTCGATGCTACGTCGATCACTCTAAACGCATTATTTCCATTCTAGGTCACCCTCTTCGTTGTTCAGCAGCTGTTTTCAAAAAATTCCTTTCCCCTCTTTATTGCTTTACTTTTTTTAGCTATTTTGGGATGAATTTGTATCGATCCATGGAATCGGGATCATTGTTGGAGACCTCCGGCTAGATTCAACACCAATTCGGGAAGTCGAGTTTGAATTGTAATATTGTGCGGATTATGCCTTAATTCAATTTCAATTTCAGTGCTCAATATGTTATTGTGTTCTGCCTAAATTTTAGAACGTAATTGCATATTAGGCTTGACTTCTTTGCTAGGCTTGCATTTGGAATCTGCTATTGTTTCAACTTCTCACGTGATTTAGTAGGCATCAAAGCTTGATCATGTTTGCATTTTTTGCGTGATTTCCGCAGCTCTAGAAATTTTCAGAAAATGCAATTGCATTTTTTCCTTTGTTCACCATCTTGTTTTCCCACAGAAATGCAATTGCATTTCAAAAGTGGAATGCAATTGCATTTTTGTACTTGCACCAAAACAAAACAAACTTGTTTTCCCAAATAAATGCAATTGCATTTCCAAAATGGAATGCAATTGCATTTCCAAAATGGAATGCAATTGCATTTTGGTACTTGCTCCAAACCTACACAAAACAACAAATTAGTATAATTTCCAATCTCTTTTCAACTTCTTTCCTCTTTTTCCTTACTTCAACGAGATTTTATGAATTTAACTAATAAACACCATTTTTAGCTTGCTCGTCATACAACAAAATACATAAAAATGACAAGAACAACCTAGTTTAGGGTCAAATAATCCCCATAAATGAGAATTATCAAAAATCAATAACTATAACTATAAAAACCACATCAAACATTTCTAATTAGTCGATCCAAATCAAAACCAACCAACCATGGCTTCACATCTAAAAGGTGTCCAAAAATCAACCATGATAGATCAAATATTTAAAGCACTATGTGAGTATAAGAGAGATCACCCCATATGTACTCAAAAAGATTTGCAACAGTGGATTGATGAAAATTTTCATTTGAAAATTAGTCAAGGTACAACATTGAACACACTCAAGCGGTCACTAAGTGCCTTTTGGCTAACTTAGAAAAAGGATGGGATACCAAGCAACACAAACATGCAAAATATCCAGAGATGGAGAAGGTTCTTTATGATGGTTTCTCCAATACCAAGAACGTGTAAACATGTCTGGAGAGCTAATTTTGGAGAAGGCAAGAGACACGATGAAACTTTTATACCCTCAACAACCTCCTGAGTTGCACAAATTTTCTCAAGGTTGGCTTGAGAAGTTCAAGCTAAGACATGGTATCAAGTCATTTCATTGCTTTGGAGAGAGTGGTTCTGTTGACAAAGAGGACATGGAGAACAAATTGGTGGCTATAAGGGAAAAAATAAACCAGTATCCTATGAAGGATGTTTTAATATGGATGAAATTGGTTTGTTTTATAGGTTATAGGTTGATCATTCTCTTGCAACGAAACAACTTGAAGGAAGACAACAAAGCAAAGAAAGGCTTACAATTGTTATTTGTTACAATGAGGATGACTTTGAAAAAATTCCTTTATGGGTTATATTAGCAAGTTTGTAAAGCCACATTGCTTCAAAAATGTCAACATGAACAACTTGAATTGTAAATATCGTTCCAACACACGAGCATAGATGACGAGTGTGCTTTTTGATGAATATGTTCATTAGCATGACCAAAAAATGCATGGTAGAAGAATTTTGTTGGTGGTAGATAATTGTCCAACCCTTTCAAAAAAATATTGAAGGGCTACATAATGTTGAGTTGTATTTTTTGCCACCCAACATAACATAAAAAATCCAACAATGTGATGCAGGGGTAACAAGAACTTTCAAGGTGCACTACCTCAGAAGATTTTACTGTAGGGTATTAAAGGGCTATGAGTTGGGATAATTTGATCCAGAAAAGATTAATGTTTTAGATGCCATCAATCTTGTAGTCTCAGCTTGGACGATAAATGTTCATCACGAGACAATAGCAAATTGTTTTCGACACTGTAAAATTTTTTCCCAGGACGAAGTAGCCTACATGAATTTAAATGAAGGAACTACTGAAGAAGGAATTCATGAACTTGATACAATAATTAATGGCCTTGGGTACAACAACAAAATGGATGTCAATCACCTATTGGATTACCCGAGTGAAAATGATACATGTTAAGAGGTCCAAAGTTTAGAAGAAATTGTAGCTAGTGTTGTTAAAAATCCTATTGAGGATGAAACTAAAGATGATACAATGTCTTTGCAACCAATCACACATAAGGAAGCACTCATAGCGGCAACAACTCTTCGCAATTTTTTGTTGCAATATGAGAACGCAACACCAGAACTTTTGGATGTAATATGGAAAGTTAGAGATGAAATACAGCTAGATTTAAATTTTAAGAAGAAGCAAACAACAATAGAACCATGTTTTACTAAGTTGTTCTAGTTATATTTGTAATTTTATAGAATTATTAATATATAATATTGAATGGACCATAAATTTATATACGGGTCTTCCATAAAATTATTATCTTATTAATTTATAAAAATTATTAATTTAGATCTTGGGCCCAAGTCAGGAAAAAGAAAAATTTCTAGAAGGGAATTTCATTGTGCTCCATGGCACACATTTCTAGGTTTTTTTTAAAAAAAATGATAATGCATTTTTTTCAAAAAAAGAAAATTTAAAAATAAAGTGTTTCTTAACCTCATGACAAGAATATGTTAAATGTGATTTCTAAACTTTAAACTTGTCCAGTTATATCAATTTTCAACCTAAACTTTAAATTTCATCAAATTAGGTCCTATACTTAGACAATTGTTGGAATTATACTTCTCTAGTCAATTTTCACTAATTGAACCACTAATTTTAACAAAAAAGCAATGTAAAAACCTTTGCAAACTCATGAATTCCAATAAAATCAATCTTTCATAAGATTAAGTTTGATCAATGCTCAAATTAACGGGTTGAATGAGAAATTTCGGTCGATTACAAATCACCAAGTCATTATTTATAAATTAATGAAAAAATTACTAATAATTAAATTTGGGACCAATTATAAATTGACATGTGTCCAAAATTAAATTTGAAGACAAAAATTGGTGAATCCCAAATAATGTGTCACATGTCTTTATCATAGCCATTTGATCAAGCAAACCTAGTAAAACTAGGTCATATGGAATTTGGGTCCAAGTTTAAATAAGCCCAAAAGAGTTTATTTGGCCCGAAACAAAAAGGGTCACGCCCAAAACCAACAAAGGTCAAATTCCAATGGTTGAGCCCAAATACAATAAAGCCCAAGCCAACATAAAGCCTATGGAAAACTCTATAAATAAGGAGCCACCTTCATTTAGGGGGAAAAAGATGAGAAGAAGTCAGAAGATTGAAGCTTCAAGAAGGATGAAGACCTGAAGTTAACTTAACTCTTCTTGAAAACTGAAGACCTGAAGATAGCTTAACTCTTCATAAAGACTAAAGACCTAAAATTAACTTAGCTCTTACTGAAGAACCAAAGACCTGAAATTAATTCAAATCCTTCTGAAGAATAGAACACTTTGAAGACTTGAAGACTAAAATAACCTAAATCTTCTAGGTTGAAAGAGTGAAGAAGCTATAGGAAGACTCTAAAGATTTGAAGGCTAAAACAACTTAAATCTTCTAGGTGGGAAAAGTGAAGAAGCTCCAAGAAAATTCTCAAGATCTGATGATCGAAATTAACTTAAATTTTTCTTAATATAATTGAAATCCTTCGAAGAGTTGAAAACCTTGAAGATTTCAAATATTAAAGTTTCTCGAAGCCTTTAAAGTTGAAGCTTCCTCAAAGAAAAGGGAAGATATTTGAAGCGTAAAGAAAACTTTGCATCGACTAACTCTTCAATAAACTAAAAGCCGAAGACCTACAATAAGCTAAATGCTGAAGATCTTCAATAAGCAACAAGTCGAAGAGCTTCAGTAAGCTAAAAGGTGAATACTTTCAATAAGCTACAAGTCGAAGATGTTCAATAAGCTAAAAGCTAGCCAAAGACCTTCAAGAAACTACAAGTCGAAGACCTTTAATAAGCTAAAAGTTGAATACCTTCAAGAAGCTACAAGCCAAATACCTTTGAAAAGCTTGAAGCTGAAGACTTTCCACAAGTTCAAAGTTGAAGATTCAATCTCGAGAACAAGTGTTCTAGCTCTCGAGTCAGATGTACATACGAGAGAAAGAATCAGAGCACCATACATTAGAGATTGTACTCCACTTATATACAAAAAATCAATACAAATTCAAGTTTTACTTCACGAATTAAATTTCGTTGGGAATATTTTTTAATATAACCATTAAATAACCTTGTTAGAATTCACAAATTTCAACAAAAATTTAGCTCTAGTGTCATTTTTTAAAATATTTTTTTAATCAAATCTTACCAATCTTGTACCATATATATGTTTTATAATCCATTAAACGCATATGAGCATATGTTTTCTTTAACGATTTTTCGAATGAAAACTTATCAGAGGGTTTCAATTGCTACACTTTCTAAAGTTTAAGGTGAAGATTGCACCACTTATACAACTTGACAAGTTTAGGGGTAAAAGTAAGGTTAAGATTGAAGAAATTGAAAGTTTGGGGTAAAAAAATTGATACAATTTGTCAAGCTTAAGGGGTAAAAATTGATTAAACTACAAATTTATTCCCTATAGTTTGGAGAAAGTGAGAATTTAGTCCCTATGGTTTTAAAAGATAGAATTTTGTGATGAAACCTCATAATAGTCCTTTTGGTTTGATAAAACCCTCATCAATAGTCCCTACATATGGACTATTGATGAGGATTTACGTAGGGACTATTGATGAGAGTTTTATCAAACCGTAGAGACGAATTTAATATTCTAAAATAACTGGGAGTAAGTTCTAATTTTCTCAAAACCAAGGAGACCGAATTTGTAATTTAACCTTGATTTGTTTCCCTAACAACAATAATAATAATAAAAAATCAACAAAAAAGATTTTGGTGATTTATTATTATTAGGTTAAATTACAGAAAATACCCCTAACTATGGGTTTTGTTTCAATAATACCCCTAAATTTTAAAAAGTTTCAAAAATACCCCTGATCTTTCAAAAATGTTCAAAAATACCTTTATCGTTAAGTTTTGGATGGAAAACGTTGAAGTTTCATTTCAATACCCTTGAACTTTCAAAAGTTTCAAAAATATATTTGACTTTTCAAAAACATTCAAAAATATCCTTACTGTTAAATTTTGGATGGAAAATGTTATAGTTTCATTAATACCTTTAACATATAATTGTGCTCGTAAGAGGTAGTTTTTACCTTTGCCTTCCTGACTTATAGATTATTTGTATGTCAATCTTGGTTATTTAATTAATTGAATTGTTGGTCTCATTGGTGAAATCAACTCTTTAAGATATCTCTCTCCTGATTGTTCTCTATCTTTTATTTTATGTTTTTATTTTGTTTTGATCTTATTCATTTTTCTATTTGTTTCTCTAAATAAAATTGGGTGATTGTATTCATGGTAATTAAGTGAACTAGAACATCAACCCTGTGGACGTTACTCTGACATTCTTACACTATATTAAAACTTGACTTGTACACTTGCGGTAATGCATTGAATAATTTTATGCAACACCAACGCAGAGAAAGTCATTATGCACTAGCTTAGCTAGCTAATGTTTTTCAGTGGGCTGTTATGTTAGTTGTAGCTCGCCTTAAATTTTCAAATTTAATGTTACATTAACGATTGCTAAAGGAAAATTCAGAAGTTTAAAGCAAACACAGAGTCACAAATGAACTTCAAATTCGAGTGTTAATCTTGATGCAATGAAAAACAACAAACTTGAAGATAGAAGCAGTAGGTGGATCATCAAGAATTTATTTTTCATCCCCATAATTTGACGTAAAATTCAAGCATCTGGGTAGCTGAATTTTAAACAAATTCAAGCTAGAAATCAATACCACAAAGCAAGACAACGACATATTGTCCTTCAACTTCGAAGAATCGAACAAATGCCTACCTAAATCTGCCTATTTAAGTTTTCGAATCCATCCCAATAACAATTTAGCCTTTTTTTTTCCTTTTGTCTTTGGAGAGTTACAAGGGAGTGTTATGGTTATGGATTTTAGATTTTTAGAGCTTATTTGGTCAAATTATTACTACAACCTTTCAAATGCTAATTATCCATTTATTTTCATTAATTTTTATGGAGGAAGAATTTGCAGAGCCATGAAGAAAAAGAAACATTTTCCAGTAAGAGTATTTTTTAATTTTTTTGAAAGGTCAAGAGTATTATTGAAACGAAACTTTAACGTTTTTCATCCAAAACTTAATGGTAAGGATATTTTTGAACATTTTTTAAGGTCGGGAGTATTTTTGAAACTTTTTAAAGTTCAAGGGTATTATTGAAACGAAACTTTAACGTTTTCCATCCAAAATTAACGGTAAGAGTGTTTTTGAACTTTTTTTAAAGATCATAAGTATTTTTAAAACTTTTTAAAGTTTACAGATATTATTGAAACAAAATTCATAATTTAGGAGTAATTTCTGTAATTTAGTATTACTATTATGATGATTGTGTAGGGACTATTTAAGAAGGTTTCATTAAACCATAGGACGAATTGGAGACCAAATTTAAAAACCATCCATGCCAAATTTGAACTTTCTAACAAAATAGAGACCAAATTTATAATTTAAGCTTCTTTTTGTAACGACCGACATTTTCAGATATTAATTAAAGTTTTAATTTTGAGATTTGAATTAATTGTAAGGCCAATTTCATGTTTAAAGTTGTGTTGAAAGTTAATTTTAGAAATTTGCATAATTGAAATTTGAGAAATTGAAGGGTGAATAGGGAAGAAAGAAGGGAAGAATTGAATTAATTGGTTTGGGGGCAACTTTTGTTAATTAGGTGACTTTGAGCCAAGCCCAAGCCCAAGGAGAAGTCAAGCCCAAATATTCCTCTCTATTATTTTTATAGAGCACGCAGCCCTAGGTCAAGCCAAGCCGTCATCTTCTTCAACCTTCTCCTCTTCCTCCATGAAAAACAACCTCCACCATCAATCCCTCTCTTTCTCTCTCCCTTTCACTACCAAAAGACCCATCCATTCGAAAGCTTCTTCTTCTTCAACAAACATCCATCACACGGTTACTGTTCACGGCGAGGTACTGTTCACGACGCGCACTGTTCATACAGCGATTACTGTTCACACAGCAGCATTGTTCACGACACGATCTGTTCATACCGCGATTACTGTTCATATCGTGGGGTACTGTTCACGCACGATTACTGTTCACGCCGCCGTCGTTCCGATCAGCCTCTTCCAGTCCGGCGAGCCCTCAATTATGGGTAAGCAATTGGTTTCCACATAGTTCTTTGATGATCTTGGTTGGGTAAGATTTAATTCATAAATCTTGATTTTTGTTTCAAGGATACCCACTCCGTTCCGGCATCAAAATCACGAGCGTGTCGCTGTCCAATAGAATTTAGGACTGTTGGAGCGAAATTTTTGGTAAGTCACGAAGATCCTTGAGTTTTGGGCTGTATGGTAGATCAAATTAAAAATAAGATTAATCCATGGATCTTATGACTTGAATTCAGTTTTTACCCATCCAATTTGAGACTAAGTTAAATGTTAAGGAATTAATTCTAATTTTGGAACTTTAGTTTGGTGGAAGGAACTTTGGGATTAATTATGAATTTTAGGAATTGTTTCTAACCTTAGGGATGGTTTGAATTAGGCCCCAAATCGTTCGACTGAGGTTCAAGGCAGTAGATTTTTGGTGAGCATTTGGGTGATTTGGACTATTGAGCTTAGCCAAGGTAAGGGATCTTACGCCGGTATGCTTAAATTCAAGTTAGGAACTGAATTGAAAAAATAAATAAATTATTTCAAATTAAAAGTTTTATAAATGTTTTTAGTTGTGATTTCTGATGAATTTTAAAATACTTTATTTTATATGAAAATGGAGTTGCACATGTATGATTGCCATATGTTCTTATGAATGTGATGCATGTTATATGATTTACGATATGAGGAATGACATGAGAACCTTGTTTTATGTTGCATCATGAAATGAAAAATTGAAAATGCTTTGGGACCTCATGCATACATTATGTTTTCATGATAAAAATGATTTCGAAGACTATGGCAATTACCCCCTAAAATTATTGATGTACATCTATACGAAAAGGAGCCTTACGAGGCTATATGAAAAGGAACCTGAAAAGGTTAGATGAAAAGGAACCTGAAAAGGTTAAATAAAAATGAAAGGTTAGGTTGGGTTAATTGTCCACATTAAGCCGAAGAGAAAAGTTGAAAGAGAAACGTTTCCACTAAGAAAGGAATTTAGGTCCCACCAAAGGAAAAAACAAATGTTTTCAAAAATTCATTATGTATGTGTATGCATATCCTGACTCGGTAGTGAGGTCACTTACTGAGTATTTTAAATACTCATCCTTTTTCAAAATGTTTTTCTTTTCAGGTAAAGGCAAGAACATATTTTAGGCGAGTGGCAAAGTGGTTTGCTAAAAGGGTCATGGGTGTCATGAGGAGTATAGCTTCCGCATCTAGTTTATGTTTTAACTCAAATTATTTTGTTAAGTAAACTTAATTGAAGTGAACTATTTCATTTGATTTAACGTTTTGATTCACATTATGTTTTGCAATGGTTTTTAAAGGGATCCCGAACTAAAAGATTTTGATTGTTTAGCAAAAAAGTTTAATTCTTTTTGTCTTTTACCAAAGATTTCTAAATTCTACTAGCATGCATGTAGTAACGTCCCTAGAAAGTCTAACAGGAAAAGTCGGGTCGTTACACTTTTTTTCCCCACAAGTTCCCAACAACAATAACAATAAATCAACAAATAAGAATTGGGTTTTAAAGTTAAACCTTTGCGGACTGTTTAGGGCAAGGAGTTGCAGGGAGTAGGAGTTGTAGGGAGTTGGAGTTAATAAGTCTGGGGAGTTAGGAAGTCTGGAAGTTAGAAAATTTGTGTTTGGGGTGCAAAGTTGTTTAGTCTAGAGTTAGGAAGTCTGTGTTTGGAGCAAGGAGTTGTAGTGAGTAGGAGTTATGAAGTCTGTGTTTGGGGTGCATATTTATTAAACATGGAGTTATGAAGTCTGAGCTGATTTTAGTTTTTTTTTTTTTTTTTGTACAGATTTTTTCTAAAATTTCTCAAAATTTTATTATTAAGAATTTGTTCCCATGAATTCTAAGATTGAGATTTTTTGTTTTTATTAATTTATATATTTTTTACAAATTTCTTTAAAGAAAAAAAAAAAGAATTTTGAACAAAATACCCCCACATTCTTTTTTCAATATCTCTCACATTAATTATTCATTTGTCTTGGATAGTTTTCAAATTAAAGAAGTTCTTACCATACTTTTTAAATATTACATGTGATTCGGAAAGATTTCAATTCATTAATTTAAAGGGATTCAAATAAACTTTAAGATTTTTATGTTTTTATTCTCTCAATTCTAGAAATAATATAGATTTGTTTCCATTTTTAAGCATCACGTCTAAAAACTAAGATAATATTTAGATATAAATATTGATTGAAATGTCGATGCGAGCAGGAATTTGAGAAAAAAAATATAGAAATTGATTAAAATTATTTGAAGTATTTCATGAAACTTTAATTATGGCTTAATTATACCATAATTGATTTATTTTAGCATCATATAATATATCTAAATTATATGTAATATTTATATTCATTTTAACATCATATAATTATGGCTTAATTATACCAATAAACAAAAGTGTGTGATAAGAAGGATGTTGATAGAAGACCACGGCTGGAGGAAGTTGAAAAAGAAAATGAAAAAAAATAAAAAAGAAAATGAAGAACATAGGACGAAAAAATCATGACTTAAAGAGGGGGAAGGTAAGTACTTTAGTATTGAAGTATTGAAGTCTATCAGTGACTATTACTAGTAGACTTCTATTATTGATAGAATTTATCAAAGTCTATCAGTGATAGTCACTGATAGACTTCAATGCATAAAGTTCTATTAATAATAGAAGTCTATCAGTGACTATCACTGATAGAATTCTATCTGTATTGAAGTCTATCAGTGATAGTCACTAATAAACTTCAATACAGATAATTTAGTTCAATTTGAGTATCTAACTACATATTAATGTGTAATTAACGTTTCAGGTTGTTTGGGAAAAAACAACTAAAATATATAGGCCTATGGTCAACTTCGGAAATGACCCTAATGCTCCTTCTAAGAATGTTGCTGTGAGGCCAAAAACACAACCAAAACCAACAAAAAAAAATCTTTGAGAATACAAAAGATCAAAAGAAAGACAAAGAATCTCCAAACAAATAGAGACATTCTCCAAGATTTGTACCACGATGCTCCTACTTTTGATCTCAAAATATCTCAAGACAAATGAATGAATACTTTTTTGAACTTTTTTATCTGAATACATTCTAGAACTTTTTTGTTTTTGAATGTGCAACTCTTTTGAAGGTTACATTGTAATACTTTTTTTTTTTAATATACTTTAAGTCTATCAATGATATTGGTGAAATTTTTGGGATGGTTGCTTGATTATCAGGTGCTTAAGAACTATCATTTTAGGTGCATAGGAACTTTACTAAGATTCTTTAATATTATCATGCCTAGTTTCCTTAATATTATCATGCCTAGTTTATTGTTGTACAGGTGATTAATGTTCAAAGATGGAACATTTGCTTAGTTACTTTACTTTATGTATCAACTTTTGCCTGACATTTGTATATAAGAGTCAATCAGTGATAGACTAGCAGTCTATCGGTGATAGAAATCAATCACTGATAGACTTCTAACTGTGATAAAAGTCTATCAGTGATAGAAATCTATCGGTGATATAATTCCAACTGTGATAAGAGTCTATTAGGGATAAACTACTATCAGTGATAGGAGTCTATCATTGATATAAGTCTATCAATGTATTTCCTTAATATATTTGCTAATAAATTTCAATAGCTAATAAACATGTTTGTCATGATCATGGTGATTGTTGCTCAGACAATTTTCGAGATTCTAGTAAGAAGGAATAAAAAATTTGAGTGGGTGAATCCTTTTGGAATGGTTGTTGATAACCAGGGGTATTTACAATTGGAGTTTATCAGAGATAAAAGTCTATCATTGATGGAAGTCTATCAATGTATTAATATATTTGCTAATAGATTTCAATGGCTAATAGACTTGTTTGTCATGATCATTGTGACTGTTGCTCAATTTTTTTTTGAGATTCAAGTAAGAAGGAATAAATGGTTTGAGTGGATGCATTTTTTTGGGATGGTTGCTGATAATCAAGTGCTTAGGAAGTATGGTTTCTGAAATTGGAGTCTATCAGTGATAGAAGTCTATTGATGATAGCCTTGCATTATAGATAGATTTCAATAAAAACAAAAATAAAAACACATCTCCACAAATGAACACATATGGCTTCAACCCTTCAATTGCTTCCATATGCTTAGTTACTTTATATATCAACTTTCAAGCCTGACTTCAAGTGCAGTCTATCAGTGATAGAAGTCTATCACTAATAGACTTCGAACTGTGATAAGAGTCTATCAGGCTTCAATCACAACCTTGGACTCTTAATTAACCAACACAACAAAGTAAAAGAAAAAATGTGAATATCTGCAAATGCTAGACACATATGGATAGTATTGATAGTATGTAGCAATAAATGTATATTCCCAATATTACATCATTGTAAAATTGGTGGAAATTTACATGTCCTACGATTGTGACCAACAAGATGATAGCGATTACATTTCATGTGACTTCTCGCTTCACCAATTGATAACATCCTTTGTTTTTTAGCCCTTCCTGCTTTACGTTTAACGACTGGAGGTAATACATTCATATCAACATCTATAGAGCTGCATTTGAAATGATTCCCAACTGGCTAGAATTTTATATGTATTGAATTTTATTTCAATAGAGATAGAATTCTATCAGTATTATAGTCTATCAATGACAATATTGTAGTC
Organism: Trichosanthes truncata; assembly: GCA_033996785.1. Classification (NCBI taxonomy): domain Eukaryota; kingdom Viridiplantae; phylum Streptophyta; class Magnoliopsida; order Cucurbitales; family Cucurbitaceae; genus Trichosanthes; species Trichosanthes truncata. Next base: position 12,728,741 of record MU867261.1, on the reverse strand, counting down.
TATCGGTGACTATCATTTATAGACTTCAATACAGATAGAATTCTATCAATATTGTAGTTTATCAGTGATAGTCACTGATAAACTCCATGCGTTTCGATTAAAGTCTATCAGTGATAGTAGTCTATTAGTGGCTATCACAAATAGAATTCTATATGTATTGAATTCTATTTCAATAGAGATAGAATTATATTAGTGACTATATGTATTGAAGTCTATCAGTATCTCTAAATAATCTTGAGAGAGAAGCTAATTGATGCGTATAATCTTGAAAAGAACGTGACAGCTCAAGATGAATCCATATTTAGAAGAAGTCTGTGAATGGCAGCAATTAATCAACATATTATATCTTGAGAAGAAACCAATCAAGATGTTGGAGACATTTATTGATCTAACCCTTGCTGCAGCAAGAGAGAAAGAGAAAAGAGTAGATGGAGCGAGCAATTGGTAACAACTGACCAGTATTGTTTTATGGGTGACAAATAACTAATAGTCTAGTAGGTGGATAAATTGGTACAAATTACATACCAAACGCTGTATAATAGACTTTTCAATTCAAATGAAGGAAATTTTATGGGCACAATGGATGTTGGAAAAATTTCAGGCCACAACCAAAGAATCCACTTCTAGGATGAATGGGAAACCCACTTAATCAGAGAAGAAGAAGAAGACGAACGAAAGGAAAAAAAAAGCATAAATTTTGAAGAAGAATAAGAACGCGTGCTAGACAAATTTCTTCTTTAAAATAAGGGCAAAAAAGAAACAACAAAATATTATTTTGAAATTTTGCCATATTTGCAAATTCTTTTAAACTTTGCTATATATGCAAATAGCAAACCATAATTTGCTACCCATTACAATTACTCTTTTCGAAATCTCAACCAAATCCATCTTCTTCCACACCATATTTCCAAACCTCAAAACATCGCTCTCTCTTATTCTCAAACACTATGCCCCTCTTGCTGCAAACTTCACTTGGCCACAACATTCTTTCAAACCCTCTTATCGATTTCATTTCCGGTGATGACGTTTTGTTCACTGTCTTCGAATCAGACACCGATTTCTATCATTTCTCCAGCAACAACTTTCGTCAAGCTAGCGAGTACGATCCGCTTGTTCCTAAGTTTCCATAATCTGATGAACAAGTAGTTGTTATGACCTTGCAGGTAACTAAAGGGCTTACCAAAAAAATTTCTTCTTTCTTCCCTCTCTGTAAATTAAGGGAAAAATTATAGGTAAAGTTTTTAAATTTTTTTTTTTAACAACTAAATTACAAATTTAGTCACCATAGTTTAGAGAGAGTTAGAATTTAGTCTCAATGACTTAGAAGTTGGAATTTTGTCTCTATGATTTGATAAAACTTCAGAAATAGTCCTAACCATTAGCCAATAACAAATTGAGTACATGGCACTTAGCTTTTAATGTGTCAATGAGGTGGTTTTTTAATTTAACTGATTGTTTTGGTCAAGTAGCATACTAGATAAAAATTCGCATTGGAAATTGGTATTTTAATATATAGTTTCTATGGAAATTGGCACTCGTTTTCGATCCAGTCTGGTAAATACAAAAGACCATGTCATTAACACATGGATAGCTATTTGCAACATACTCAATTTGCTAGTGACTTCTAATGTAAAATCTAGGTTTTATCAAACCATACGAATGAAATTTTAAGTTTTGAAACCATAGAGACTAAATTATAAATATTTCCAAACCATAAGACCAAAAATTTATAATTTAACATTTATTAATGGAAAAAACTTTGGTACAGCCAGTCATTCATCCGAATTCAACCACACAAGAAAAAAAAACTCAATTTTTTTTCTACTGTGTAGTTAAAGTAGGATGCACAAAGATGGATGCTGCTCATACTACATCCAAGTTGTGCTCTTTATTAATTGAAATTCAACTGGCTGGTTTCCTCCTTTCTTCGCTCTATCTTGTAGGTCACAGTGTTTCAAAAGGGAGGGTTTTGCATCGAAATTGACACTCACCATGCTCTTCATGACGGAAGAACTTCAACTACATTCACGATGTCATGGGCTCATATCTGCAAACTCGACAAAGGGTCGCCATCATTGTCGTCATCTCAATCGGCTGAGCTTACACCATTCTACGACAGGACAATGATCAAAGATTCCAAAGGCCTTGAGACCATATACCTGAACACATGGCTAAACCTGGAAGGCCCCAACAATAAAAGCTTAATGATTTGGGATGCCAAAGCCCGACATGAGTCCATCCGAGTCACCTTCGAACTAACACCCGAAAACATTCAAAACCTCAAACACTCGATAAACCACTTCTCCACTTTCACGTTGATCACTGCCTACATATGGGTTTGTCTAACAAAGGCCAAAGATTCAATAAAGCACACAAAATCCAAAACCTCTCGTGTTGAACATCGACGCAAGGGCTCATTTGGAGCCGCCATTGCTTTCCACGTATTTGGGCAACTGTATTGTCGGTCGCATTGTGGTGGCAGAGAGAGAGGGGCTAATGGGGGAAAATGGAGTTGCTGTTGCAGCCGAAGCCATCAATGGAGAAACAAACAACTCGGGCAGTGGGATTTTGGAGGGTGCTGAGAAGTGGATTTCGTGGCTGTGTACTGTAAATGAAGCTGAAGCGATTGTCGGAGTTGCTGGGTCGCCAGGTTTATGATGTTGATTTCGGATGGGGAAAGCCAATGAAAGTGGAGATGGCTTCTATTGACAAGACAGGAGCCATTTATCTCTCTGATGCCCCAAACGGAGGAGTGGAGATTGGAAAAGTTTGCAACCTATTTCGCTAAAGGAATTGAACATCTTACAAACAGACATGTGGAACAAGTTCAAATGAATGAACCACAGTTCTATCGTATTAAAATAAAAGAGTATATTTTGTTGTATTAAATTCCTACTTTAATTTTCAGCTCAAACTATAAATTTAGTTCCTACTTTTCAATTTTTATCTAATATGTTGTTGAATTTTCAAAAATATCTAATAGCTACCTAAACTTTCATTTCTGTGTGTAATAAGTCTCTGACATATTTGAATTTTTTAAAAATTAAGTTATCTATTAAACATAAAATGAAGTTATTTTTTATATAATAGAACTCTAAACTTTCAATTTTGTCTTAGTGATCCAGAAATTTAAAAGAAAACCTCAAACATAACAAGGGGCCTATTAGACACAAAATTTAAAATTTAGAGATCGATTATACACAAATTGGAAGCTTAAGTACATATTAAATACTTTTCAAATTCAAGGATTTATTGAACACTTTTTAAAATTGAAAGACCTAATATATATAAAATTAAAAGTTTAGAAATCTATTTGATATTTTTTTAAGTGTAGGTACCAATAGACACAACCTAAAATTTGAGGGGCAAAACTTGCACTTCAATCTAATTTTAAGGTGTTGAGAGTTTTTAATTTAGCACTAAAATTTCACTCCATCCACCAATTTATGTTTCCCCGTTAAATATTTTGTAGTTAAATTATAAAGTTGGTTTGTGAACTTTATTGTTGTGTATTTCATGTTTTGAACTTTTCATTTAATCATAATATATTTGTGTGTTTATTCCATCTTTGTTTGGTTTTTTGAAACCAAATTGAAAACTAAAGGGAAACAGAGAGAGATGATGTTTTTTTGTTTTTTTTCCAAAACAAATTGAGACCCAAGAGACAGAGAAAGTTGTAAACATTTTAGCTTATCATATTAATGTTAATGGGTTTTTGTGTGCAGTGTTACATATTTGTTGCAACCAATTGAGTGGGATGATAGCACTAATTTAATGCTATAATTATGTCCATTTATTAGCTAGTTTTGTGATGAATTAGTGAACTTTGATGTGTATTTCTCTTGATTTTGTAGAAACTGAGGATGAGGAGCAAAATCTAGTGTTTGGGAGTATTTTGGTGATTAGTAGAGCTAAATTGAGCCATTTTGGAGAGCCAAGAAAAGAAGAGATGATATATGAAGTGTTGATAATAGGGAAGAGCGTTGCGATACTGTCCAGAGTGTCTTGACGTTTTGTTGCAGCTCAATTTGAAAGCCAAAATCGGGGGGACAACATTACAACGCTTTCTATAGTGTCGCAATGCTGGCCTCAACACTTAAAACGAGGAGGACAACTATTCTGTCCATAGTGTTGCAACGTTACCTCTGCGCGCACAAGAAAACAGTTGCGTCAATGTTGTCCCAATAAGCAAAATAAGAACATCGCATTCTCTCCGTCCAATGGAGGCCATTCTGAGGGTTGAAGCCCTGTTCTCGATTCGTCCATACCATAATAGAGGGTATTGGGAGTGAGAGCGTTTTTTAAGCAGTGGTTGATCACCATGGGAACACTAGATCGTCCTTCATTTGCATTACTCTTCTATTTTCCTTTCAATTGTAGTTACTTTAGTGGCTATAATTAGGGATTTCTTGACTATAATTGTATGATTCTAAATATTCTTATCCTTAATTATTTGAATTTAGTTGTTAAATATTGTTTTATGCTTAATTGTTGAATTACTTTAGATTAATTGTTTGTTTAATAGATGTTTGTGATTAATTACGCTTTGAATCATTTATGCATTTATGGCTTAATGCTTTTTACTAGTGTTCTCTAATTAATTGAGGGAGAACTAGGTTGACTCGACGAAGGATACTTAGTTAGCTTAATGCACGATTAGTTAGCTACCCGAGTGATAGTGGGATTAGAGGTTAATTAATTGTAGTTGGCGCTAAAGTTTGATTAATTATACACTAGTTAATTGAGTTGTTACTAAGTGGAAACTAAACAAAGAGAAGCTTAGGAGAGAACCGAATACATGATTGTTGGTTAATTACCTAAGTGACAGTAGGAGTGATAATTAATCAATAGAGCTCTGTAATGAAGAGACTTAATACCATGTCCATAGGCTTCTAGACTTATGAGTTCATTGTCGAGTTAGTCATATTTGTCTGTTTAATTAGTAATTAATTCTAAACCCAAGTCTATCCCTTAGGTTTGTGTCTCCCATTTATTTTGCTACTTTTATCTTCTTGTCATTAGTTAGTTTATCTTTCTCTAGCTGTTTTCTCTAAATAAAGCCAAGTGAGAGTACTTACAGTGCTTAATTGAATTAAAACCAATCTCTGTGGATTTGATGCTTGGTATTTACTTACTGTTTTATATTACTTGATCGCGTGTGCTTGTGTGTACCCTGAACATGGAACAATACCGCACATGATAGGATCATTGAAGAAGCTAACGTTGCTTCCTTTATAACACAACAGATTAAATGATGAAATCTCCACATCCTTGGAAAACATAAACATACTTAAAAGGCTCCTTTTCATGGACCTTAAGCCTGAGAACTTTATGCTTGCCTTGCAAAGAGAAAGATCTTATGCTGAAAGCAATAGATTTTGGATTGTCTGTCTTTTTGAAGATGCTGAGGTTTTTGCTCTGCTTATTGGATTTGTTCTTCATTTCTTTTTGATTCAGTGTTTTTATGTGCTTCCTTTGCTAGATTTATTATTCTTGTTGATGATTTTAGAAGGCCAAATGCGTTGGAATTTGTGTGTGGTTTACAAATTTTAGATGGTAGAACTAGATCTATGTTGTTTTTTCTATATTTCCTTTCTACTATTGTTGTTGGTGATCATCTGTTGTAATGTAGGCAAATTGTTCAAAGTCTTGGGGCGTTTGTTTTAGGGATAAATTAAACTTACATCATTGTTGATGTCAAAAACAACTTCCTCTCTAGCCATATGCCTTATAGTAAACCATCTTTCTCTCTGTTTTTTCTTCTCCTCTATCTTCTGTTTGATTTGTTGTTTAATTCCACATTTTAGAGCAGAAAACTAGATAGAGAACCCAACGTTTGGAACAGGAAAAAAGCCAACCAAATGGAAGAACTATCATAATGATAGTTCAAGACAGGAAAATAAAAAATACGCAAGTAATATGAAAAACCAACATTTGGGACTTTCTAATCTTAGCCTCAAATTTCTGTACACATTGTGATAAAAGGAGAATAAGGAAAAGACAATTTCAACAAATTAACCTAATATTAAAATATATAGAAAGAGGGAAAGAGAGAGAAACTTTAAATGTTTTTATGCTTATTTTGTAGAAACCAAGCTTGAGGAGCAAAACCAAGTGTTCGAGGGTTGTTTGGATAGTTTTGGGCCGTTTTGGAGCCATATTCAAGATCGAAGAAGATAAGAGATGAAGAATGAAGTGTTGAGAATAGGGAAGAGTGTTGAGACGCTGTCCAGAGTGTCTCAACACCGTGTTGCAGCTCAAGTTAAAAGACAAACGCGAGAGGACAGCGTTGAGATGTTGTACATAGTATCTCAACGTCGTCAGATAGGGTTGCAACGATAGCCTCGACGCTCAAAACACGGCGAAGACTTTTTTGCTCGTAGCATTGAGATGTAACTTATAGCGTCTCAACGCTTCTTATAGCGTCTCGACGCTGGAGGCGAGCGCTGAAGGGAAAACACTGTCGTTTAGACAACATTGAGACGTTGTATCCAGCATCTCAACGCCGTCTCGATAAAGAGTATTTATTCATTATTTTCTCTTCATCCAAAGAGAGGCCAAATCGAAGGAGAAAGCCCTAATCTTGATTCCAAGCTCATTTTGAGGGTTTTGGGGAGCATTTGTGAGCAGGTTGGATTGGAATTGAAGAATTCGGGGCTCGAGGACCAAGGAGATCTCGACGAAAACGCGGGATCGACCTTCTATTTGTACTTCTTTCTCATTTCCTTGCAATTTAGCTACTGTATAGGTTGTTAATTAGGGACTTAGGCACTGAATTGACTGATTAATAGTATCTACGTTCTTGATTACTCGAAATTTATTGGTTTGCATTGGATTCAATGCCTAATTGAGGTTTATGTTGGATTAATTGATAGTTTGATGGGTTGTTGTGAATAATTAGGCTTTGAATCCATTTGTGCATTAAGTGTTTAGTGCTTTTAATTAGTGTTCTATGGCTAATTGAATTTATCTAAGTTGAGATCGAAAAAGGAGACTTAATTAGGACTAAAAAGAGGTTGATAGCACTCCTTTAGTGCTATTTATGTCCTATTATTTTAGCTAGTTTTGTTATGATTTAGTGAGTTTTTATGCTTATTTCTTTTGATTTTGCAGAAACTGAGCTAATGGAGCAAACCAAGTGTTCGAGGGTATTTTGATAATATTGAGCCTCATTGGAGCTATTTTGAAGAGCCAAGAAGAGAACAAAGAGAGTTTTGGCAAAAGAACCCGAGGAGAGAGCTTCTAGACCCTAAAATAGAGTCTAGACGCCACATTTAAAGTGCCAAACTCGAGATCAAGCGTCAAGACGGTGTCCTGTAGCTTCAAAACCCTCAAAAGGCACGCACCAATGATTTCTGTCTGGAGCATCGAGACACTCATTAGAGCGTCTCAATGATGCTCAGTTGTGCGCACATAAAACAATATCGTTTGGGTGCAGTGTCGAGATGCTGTCCCTAACGTCTCGACGCTGCATCGATTGAGGTGTAAATTTATCTCTTTCTCTTCGAGAAAGGGGAGGCCAATCTGTGGAGAATAACCCTACTCTCGATTTCAGACTAAATTAGAGCGCTTTTAGGGGCATTTGTCAGTGGAAGTGAGAGGAATTGAAGATCCAGAGCTCGAGGACAAAGGAGATCGAGTCAGGAACACGGGATCGACTACCGTTTCCATATTTCTTTATTTTCCCTTTATGTTTAGTTACGGTTTTGTGGTTGTATATAGAGTTTAGAGGATTATTGTATTTAGTGTTTAATGCTCTTAATTAGTGTTCTTTAATTAACTGAGTTATGTCTAAGTTGAGCTTGACAGAGGAAACTTAGGTTAGCTTGATGCTCAATTAATTAATTACTCGAGTGTGATACATGGTTAATTAGTTGTAGGGGGTGATGAAGGTTAATTAATAGAGCACTGATTAGATGATTAGCTTTTTAATGGAAACAAATTGGAGAGAAGTTAGATGAGAGCCCAAATGCATGACTGTTAATTAATCACCTGAGTGACAGCATGAGTACTAATTCATTAATAGAGGTTAGTTAATAATAAGGGTCCTCAATGCTATGCTTTAGTTAATTAAGACTATGGATATGTAGGTTAATTAATTGTGCATGAGAATTGGAGGAGACCGACAGGAGATTCCATTAATTTAGACTTCTAGACTTATGAATTAAATGTCTAATTAATCCTAGTGTCTAAATTGATTAAGTAGTTAAGGTCCAATTAATGAAATCAACACCCATAGAATTATTCCTTGTGATTGTGTCTCCCATTTATCTTACTTTCTAGGTATAGTTGTTTAATTTTCTGTCTACTTTTAATTTATGTTCTCTAAATAAAGCTAAGTGAGATTATTCACGATACTTAATTAAATTAAAATCAATCACTATGGATGCGATACTTGATAGGAATGCCATTTGATTATTACTTCGATCACGTGCGCTTGCGTATACTCCAATCAAGTTTTAGGCGTTGTTGCGGGGGATTGGTGTATTGTAATTCAATTAATATTGTGAAAAAAAATTGCTTGCTTTAATTTAGAGGTTTATCTTTGATTTGTTCTGGTTTTTGTTTTCTTGTGAGTCCTGGTTCGTTGTTTCTGGCTGTGTAGTTATCTGGTCTTTGATTGAGAGCATGTGTTTATTTCTTTATTGCTTTTTAGATGGCTTTTGATAGATTTGGGTGACCCTTTAGAGAATCTGAGCTCAAAGTACCAACACCACCTTGTAGTTCTTTTTCCATTAATTATCACTCTTTAGATTATGAGCCTTAATTTTAGTGAGGATTATGGGTCTCGTGGTTATCAAATGCATAATTATTATCATACTGAATCTATGAGTAATGGAAATCTCATGTATGGTAATGATGAGTGCATTTGAACCCATGAACTATATCCTAATTTTTTTCAAGAAGACCAAGTAGAGGAAGAATCATCCTTAGAGAGAATGTTGAGAGAGTCTATAGAGGAGACTAGAGCTAGGAGTTTGGAATTAGATGATTTTCATAAGAATCTCTGGACCCCTAGGGAGGTTAGTGAAGTGCAACCCACTTCTTTAGGATATCCAATGAGTCACTTGACCACTGATTCATAGTAGCCTTTCAGGAACCTGATTCTTTCGATTCTACTAAGGTTGGGCAGTCGAGGGAGTGGATCATAGATATTGAGGAAGAATTAGAGTACTTAGACACACACCAGGATCGAGTTAGTGAAGATGAGAGAGTAGATGAGCCTATTTTAGTTGAAAAAGTTTAGGAGGTGAAGTTTGAGGCTATAAGGCCTTTGTCTGTTTTATATCTTGATAGTTCTCTTTATCCTGAGTATTCTTCTTCTTATTCTAATGAGTCCATGTTATGCTTTGTTTTTTTATCTTTCTCTTTTTATGCTTTTATTAATTAAAAATACTAAAAAAAATTCCTCTTCAGGGGCTCATGAGAAGCTAGTGATCTTGCTAGCTGGTCGGTTGTCAAAGCCCTCCAAAATATTTACTGATTCTCTAGATCTAACTTGTAGAAATAGTGGACCAGGTCGAATCCCAAGGGAACCAATCGAATTAATTTCTCAAAGTAAAAGAAAAAAAAATAATAAAAATAAATTGGGGGGGGGGGGGGGGTTTGAATTGTTGAACAAAAATTGCAATTAATTAAATAATGAATAAAAAATTAAATTAAAAAATCAATTTTATGAAACTTCCAATTCAAGGGTATAAATTTCATCCAATTGTAATTTTGATCATAGGCTTTATAAAAAAAATCAATTTCAATTTCTCAAATTCAAGAACTTAGTCTACTTATTTGAAAAAGCCATAACAAGTGTAAATTCTCCTATTTTAACTGACTCTGACCAAGCATCAAATTCAAACCTTACCATTTAATCAATTGGGCACGATAGCGTTCCATATCGATTAAATGATAGCATTAAAAACAATGAGAAGGACTAAACCAAAACTAACTAATTGAGATAGCTACAAATTAATTAATTTTTGTTTCTTTGTTTCCTTAGAGTCTATTATGCAAGCTATGCAAAATGGAAAAGTCATAATTACACACACATAAGCCAACTCTCTGCTACATATTTTAATCAATTGTGACAATTACGGATCACAAATCATAAATAGCAATAAATCAATTGCTACTAAATTAAGGCGTCAATTTAATTTAACAACAATCAATCATAAAAATAAGAACAAGAAACAAAGAATTCATGAATTAAAGATAAAATTTCAATTTGGCCCAAAGCCTCACAAAATTACAATTGGAAATTAAATCTCCCTTGAATCAGAAATTAAGACTTAGCCACACATGGTGGAAAAGCAATAAAAACTGTAGAAGGGAAGCAACAAAAAAAAAAAAAAACTCAAAGAATTAAAGAAATGGAAAACACTTTTTCACTCTCTAAACCTTTTTTTACAAAGAAAGCTAGAACTCTTTTTTTTTTGTTGTGTCTTTCACTGCTCCTTCACTGCTCCTTTTATAGGGCGAGGCTTCAACTAAAAATAGTTTTCAACTAAAAATGTATTATCTCTCTCCTAAACTCATGCTAAAAACTGAATGAAGAAGAAGTATTCTTCTCCATGCATTTCTCCCATTGGTTGTTGAAGAATAGGAAGAAGTCTCGCATTTGAAGAAAACACCATGCCATCTGTAATACAAATTAAAAAAGGTTAATGGGCTACAGTGGCTTAATGTGCCCAATTCCATTTCACTTTATTTATTATTTTTCTTTTCTCATTTTCTTTTCAACTCAAACTTTTATTTCATTTCTTTCAATTTTATTTTATTTCCAATTTTCTTCTTCTTCTTTCCATTTTTAATTTTCCAATTTTTTTTTTCATTTCTTTTTCAATTTCATTTCAATTTATGAATTTAAACTAAACTATGCTTTTAGACTAATTCTACCAATTATTTGGAAATTTACCACCTAAACTAAATTAAACACAATTTTAACAATTAAGCACAATATTCAATTAAAATGTAAGGAAATTAGACACAATAAATGTGATTAATTAATACTTATCACTAGCTTTGGTTTGGTTTGTTGACTCGAAAAGGAGGGGTCCAAAGAAATAGGAGAATTTTTATGTACCTTGAGAGCCCATAGAAGCCCACGCTAGCTAAAGGCGTTAAATGAGTGCTTCTTTAGGAGGCAACCCAAGCTTTCTTTTTCTAGCGTTCTTTTCATTGTTTTCTGTTTGTTTTAGTTTGTTTTGTGTTGATCTCATGTTCCCATGGTTGATTGATATAGGAGTTCAAGATTCAGATTATCTCTTCCATTATTCACCTGATAGCACTAATTTAGTTCTATGTTTAGGCTGAATTAACTGCTAGTTTTGTGTACAAATATGAGCTTTTACTGTGATATTTTATTTACTTCAAGAAACCGAGCAATTTCAATAAAAATGGATGAAGTTGGAGCATGATGTCGAAGATGGTGCTAAATTATAGCCATTTGAGGAGCTAAGAAGTAGAAGATATGACGTGCTAGCTGTTGCAGCCGTGAGGATGGCATTGCAACTCTTCATTATAGAAGATGCACCTGAGAGCTAGTCTTGCAATACTGCTCTATAGCGTTGCAACACTAGAATCACATGAGGATGATGCATTTCGTTTGTAGCACTGCAATGGTACTAATAGCTTTGCAACGCTGCCTTCATGTGCACAATGAATACGACATCGTTTAATTAATTGCAAGATCCAATTAGTGAAATTAATTCCCTAAAAGTCTTTAACCCTGTTGTTCTCAATCATTAGCTTTCCTTGCATGTTTTTATTTGTTTTAATCACCTGCTTCTCGATTTAATTCTCTAAATATAATTAATTGTAAGTATTTTCGGTACTCAACCAACCATAACAATTCCCTGTGGATATGATATTTGGTATACTTATACCACTTTATTACTTGGGCCTGTGCATTTGCGGTCAATCATAGCTATGCTAGCATCAAGTTTTTGGCACCGTTTCTGAGGAATTGGCATCAGTTTGGTTCATATTGAGAAGAAAGTAATTAATCTTTATTTAGAGGTTTTTTTGTTGTTTGCAATGTTTGGTTTTATTTTACTTGTTTTTTATTTTTGAGGAGGTCTGTGTTGCATGCGAAGTGACAAGGTGGTTAATCTTCTACCTAGACTTAGAAATTGACAGGATGTGCAGACGCATTCGGAAGGAGAAGAGAGCCCAATTTGAAAATATGGATGAGCAAAGAGAAGAGCCTAAAGCTATTCAGGACTATTTACAGTTAATTTTCACAATAGATCACTTCGGGATAGTGTACACGCTTATCCAAGCAATGAATTTTGAGTTGAAGACCGGATTGATTCAGATGGCTCGCAATAACGCCTTCAGATGGCACCCGATAGAAGATCCACATTCACACTTGCGTTCATTCTTGGAGATTTGTGGAACGGTAAAAATGAATGATGTATCTCCTGATGTAATTCGTCTGAGATTATTTATTTTTTCTTTGCAGGATAAAGCAAAGGATTGGTTGGAATTGCTTGCGTTGAGGAGCATCACGACACGACACGAGCTAGAGCAAGCATTCCTGATGAAAATTTTCCCACCTACAAAGACCACTAAATTGAGTACGGAGATCGGGACCTTTAGGCAATTGGATGAAAAACAGCTCTACGAGAGCTGGGAGCGGTATAAGGAGATGCTTAGCAAGTGTTCTCAGCATGGCTACTCCGACTGGCTCTAGGTACAATTGTTTTATAACATTTTAGCCAGTGATACTAAAACTATTCTTGACGATGCTTTAGGGGTAAATTTCATTGCGAATATTATTAGGGACATGAAGGCTTTATTAGAGGAGATGGCAGCTATGAGCTACCAATGGCCTACTACCCGCTCTGTGCCGAAGTCAGCCACTATGATATATAGATTTATGAGGTTAGTGCACTTAAAGCGCAAATAGCTACATTAACTAATGCAGTGAATACACTTTCTTTTTGAAGAGCGTCTTTGTATATTGCTTTGTTAGCAGCGGGGAATGCCATGTCATATGAGGAGCCGATGGTGGAACAAGTTTAGTATGTCCAAAATAGAGACTATGGGTAGCAGGGGAACCAAAATTCTTTGCCACACCTATTACCACCAAGGTTTGCGAAACCACAAGAACTTTTCTTATGCTAATACTATAAATCTTTTGCAACCTCCTCCAGAATTTTCTTCATCATCAAATCAACAAGAAAAGAAACCAGATCTGGAGGCAACATTGTCAGCAATGTATAAAAAGCTGGCTAATATTAGTGTTGAGGTGGAAGGTGCAATGGCCAAGATGGACTCCAATAACAAGAAGGTAACTGATAATATGAATGGTGTGACTAATATTGTTAACACTTTGACCATTATAGTGTGTAGTCGTGCTACCAATTTGAAGAATCTGGAGGTTCAGATGGAACAGATTGCCAATGCTGTAAATACCTTGCAAAAAGGTAAATTTTCACGTGACACTGAAGTAAACTCGAGGGAGAAGTGTAAGGCGATTACATTGAGGAGCGGGATTCAGTTGAGTGGGCCTGAGTAGAAAGAGAAAACTGGAAAGGAAAAGACTGATAGCAAAGGGACTGTGGCAGAAAGAACCACATTAGGAAAGCCTTCTAACCTTTTTTTTTCTTTGATTTCTGCGAATGAAGGTTATTTTCAGGATATGAAGGACAGTGAAGAGAAGAAGTTTGAGAAAAAGAGAATGGGGAGGAGTGATGTAGAAAGAAAAAAAATTTCTAGTAGAAAAAAGGATGGAAAGCCAAAGGAGTTGGCTTCTGAGGAAGAAGTTGAGGCACCCAGGTGCAAAATAGCTGATCGGGGGACACATTTTAGCCTGTTGAGACAACGTGGTAACCACCCCACATTTGATTACAGGGAGCTCCATTTTCCTCATCGTTTTAAAGATGTTAAATTAAATGAGTAGTTTGCTAAATTTTTAGAAATGTTTAAAAGGCTACACATTAACATCCCTCTTGCAAATGCACTAGCAAACATGCCCAACTATGGAAAATTCCTAAAGGAGATGTTGAGCAAGAAGAGAAAACTTGAGGTAAATAAGGTGCTAAGTGTTTCTGAGCATAGCAGCACCATCCTATAGAAGAAGATGCCTTCGAAAAGAAAAGATCTAGGGAGTTTTACTATTCCCTGCACCATAGGCAATATTCATATAGATAGGGCATTATGTGATCTTGGGGCAAGTATATTTTTGTTTACAGGAAGCTCGGTTTGGGGGAAATCTAGCCAACTAGAGTCAGTTTATAGCTTGCTGACCGTTCTGTGGCTCATCCAAAAGGTATTGTAGAGGATGTTTTAGTTCGAGTTAACAAATTTATTTTTCTCGTAGAATTTGTTGTACTGGACATGGAAGAGGATACTGAAGTCCCTATCATACTTGGGAGGTCGTTCTTAGCTACTGGTAAGGCTGAGATTAGTGTTCATAAAGGTAAACTTACCTTAAGTGTAGACGATGAGAAGGTAGTGTTTGACATTTTTAATTCCATGGATGATTATGATAGTGTGCATGCATATTATAGGATTGATTGTGTTGAGCTTAAATCTTCTGCTGAGATGCTGAGAATAGAACCTCCTGATGGTGACATGATTGATTCTTCTGATGTGCTCTTGAATCCTTATGTTTCTTATGTTAAGTTATTTGCATTGAATGACCACCAAGTAGTTGCTTGCACTGAATGACCACCAAGTAGTTGCTTACTCTAAATAGTTGGATTTGATCGATTCAGGATATTCTGAGGGTGTCATTATCTTTTAGCAAACCTTAATTGATAACATGAATCATAAAGTGTCTTTGATTAATGAGTCTAGGTAGCTAAATGAATTTGATGTTTATTCTGGATGTGTAGATAGGAACATGCATGAGGTTGAGCACTATGTGGATGCCATGATGTTAGATTGTGATGTGTTAAATTATATGCATATTTGAGAGCTCCTTCACGATAGTAAGATTGTGTTGGATGATGTTCTTGTTCAAGTTTCTTTTGAATAAGATTTTGTTGATGTTTTGTTGATGAATGACATTAGGCACCCAAGTTCCTTATTGTTTGGTCCATTTTTTGAGTTAAATTTAAATGTTGTTGAGGGTCATAACATGTAAATTGAGGGTGCAGACGAAGGAGGTGATGGTCAATTCTTCATTTTTGAACTGCCTTGAAGGAGTTTATGAGAAACTCGTTTAGCTAGAGATGTAAAAGAAGCGCTTTTTGAGAGGCAACCCAAGTGTTTCTAGCCTTATTCTTTTTGTTGTTTCTTTTTAGTGTTTTAGGTGGTTGATGTTTGTTCTGCGTTGGTTTTTGTTTTCAGGAGCTTGAGTTCCCAAACATGCTTCCAAAGCACCCTCATTTGTTGGAAATCTTGAACTTCTGGGTGAATCTCACTTATTTCAGGGAAGTTTCGTTATCCCTTTATTTTTTTTATTGTCCTTCAGTTTGTTTAGGAAAGTTAGATAAGTATTTACATTGAGAATAATGCATAATTTAAGTCTGTGTGTGTGTGGGGGGGGGGGGGGGGGGATGAGTACTGTTTTGTCCTTAGAATGTGGGTTTTATTGAAAATTGTATTGAAAAATTGGGATTCATTTGAAAATTTTTATTAAAATATGATGAATTGATTGCTTATGTTGAGATTAGCACAACTTGTGATATGATCTGAATAAGAAATCGCTGACAATTGTTGTTGAATTCTTGAAACATGTTGTGAAGTTGAGTAAAAATTAAGTTTTCGCTTTAGTTTTCTTGTATAGCCTAAGCACATTAGTTTTCCTTTTGTGAGTCTTGAAGGCCTAGGGTAGCTTTATAGGATTCATATGTCTGTATTTTGGTCAAGTCCCCAAAATAAGTTTTTCAACATATCTTCCAAAAGAATGGTGAGGGTATGATCACAACTCTTTTCTCTTTTTTTCTTTTCTTTTTTTTTTTCAAGAGAACCCCTCTATATCATTTGTATATTCTCTTTAAACGCCAACATTGGTGACGAAGATTACCTAACAACAAGTACTATCACTAAGATGGGTTGCTTTTGCATACTCATACTTCTCGTCGCTGTTCGACTCAAAAATAGACATGGGTGTCATGTTTATCCTTGGTTTACTAATCCACTCTAGATAGACGAGTATCTCTTTCTTTTTCTTTTTTTGCTTTTTTCTATTTGTTTTTCAAGAAATGAACAAGATCACTCCCCCAAACTTGAGATTTGCTAAATATTACCAAATTGATACTTTTTTTTTTATCTCTAAGATCTCTTCAAACTACTAAAAATTCTTAAGAACGACAAGCTAAGTACTTAGGGCCTAAGTGTAAAGAGATTTTTTATCCCATTTCCTCATTTGCCATTTCTGAAGCGCCACATGAAAATTTAGAGGAAAGAGCCTAAATTACCATCATGGGAAATAGACCAAACCAACAGAGACTCCCACGAACAACTCCAAAAGAAAAAAAAACACAAGTAGACACTATACGACAACCTAAAAGCAAGAACAAAGAAAAGAAAATCAAACATAAACTAAGAAATATAAAACACCAAGCACTAAAGTTTCACCCCCAAACTTAGAATGTGTTAGGTTCTCTCAACACAACAATTCAAATCAGCCCAAGCACACAAAAACTGTTAACACTGCAGAATGTCGGGATTTATGCCTTAAAGTCTCGTAATTAATGATTTATTTAATAATTAATACTAATTTTGATTATTTTATTTCGAATATAATATTATCCATTATATGAAAAATCCAAGGTTATTAGTGTAATATTGAATAGTATGTGGTTGACATACGAAAGGATCATGTTCAAAAAATAACCTAAAGGGTCATAGTATATGGATAAGGTTGGGTGCCTTATCCGGGCAACACTATTGATACGACCAACTTTGTAATAGTTACAAGTGATTTGATCCAAATCGTCCATGTGGAGACATGTGAGTGGGGGTATCTTATACAATGAGTTGATATAAGATTGGACCACGAAATATTTAATCTCTCTTTATAAATCCGTTAAATGAGAAGATTAATATTTCATCAGGATGATCATATGTGACTCGATCTTAATCCTGAGTGAGTTATGAACTCTTGATTGTGAGGGCTTGTCCTTTGATTTGCATGGGTGAGAGTGGCTTTTGTAGCCGATTCAATATGCCAACCATTGTGGGGATTTGACCAAATAGGGAGTTGGGAACATAATCTCACAAGATGGAATTCACTCCTTCCCATATAGGGTAAGGAGATGAGTAGTTCCCTTAAGTGTTGATTTCGGGACTTGAACAATGAGGCCCCACCCTCTCACTGGCCCGAGAGGGACTTAGTTTATAATTAGATTATAAACAGATTGTTCATTAGATGATCAGTGATACTTAAGGTGCAATATGTAATTATAAGGGTAAAACGAACAACTCGCGAAAGATCGACTTGAATGTAATGATTATATCTATGGACACAACTTGTCCTACAGTGCATAAGTGTGCAACTCTAGGTCTATAGTGGAGTGACCTATAGTTAATGAATGAAAATTAATTAATTAAAGAGTTTAATTAATTAATTTTGTATCATTGGAGCTTATAATCTGTAAGTCCATAAGGTCCTTTGCTAGCTCATAGTAACACTAAAAGATCAATTTAGTTGAAAGAAAATTTTGAAATGTTCAAATTAATATTAATTTGAAGTGCTCAAATTAATATTTAATATATTAGATATATTAAATATAAAAGAGGAAAATATATTTATTGTATTTTATACATAAAATATTAAAATTTGAAATGTTCAAATTAATATTTAATTTGAAGTGTTCAAATTAATATTTAATATATTAGATATATTAATTATAAAAGAGGAAAATATATTTATTGTATTTGATACATTAAATATTAAAATAATTAATGTATATTTGATACATTCAATAAAAGATATTTATAAAATTTGAATAAGATTCAAATAAATAAATATCGTAGGAGATTTGAATGAGATTCAAATAAATATAAGATATATTTTAATATATTAGATATTAAAATATAATATTTTAATTCTGACAAAGATTTACCCTTGGTCTCTATAAATAGGACCCTTAGGTTGAGCCATTAGACATAACACATATCTCCTCAATAGAAAATTAGAGAATTCTCTCTAGACCTTTTCATCTCCAATCCCTTGTGGATTTTCTTTCAAGAGGTTCCCACAAGCTTGGTCCTGTGTTCTAGTCATAGCCTGGAAGATTTTATGGAGGATATAAAGACATGCCAGAAATATCTCCGTATTTACTCCAAGTAAGTTTACTTAATCTTTTTTTTTTTTAGTTTAATTTTAAATAAAATCAAAGACAATCCAATACTTCCGCTGCAGAATGAAACGTTCATTCCTTCAATTGGTATCCGAGCAATCTTTGAGTTTTATTTAGAATTAAAGTTTTGTGATGGTGGGTATTTTAATGTATTATATATGTGATATATTGTGGTTTACAAATTGATTGTTTTGGCTATTTGACATTAGATTTATTGCTTTAATTAGATCATTGTAAAACCCATAAGGGTTAGGATTTCATGTATTTTACTTGAATGACTACGATTGCTACAAATTTCGATTATATGGGCTGAAGAAGTCGACGACGAAAAAGATTCACGAAAAAAATAAGAAAAAGAAAAAAAAACATGAATCGAAGTCAATATTTCTACTAAAAAGTTCATAACAAGATTCTAGAATCTGCAATGGTTCATTGGTGAAGGGATGTTTGTTGTTATATTTCAGGTCCAAGGTTTAAAACTTGTGTAATTCAGTTTCTTTTTTATTTTTTTTATTTATTTTTGCGGCGACTGGTGCTATAATTGGAAGACAAGATTTAGGTTTCTAAACTCTAAATTTGGATGGTCAAACAAGGAAGATATTGAAGACCAAGATGTGTCTTAGATTTAAATTATTTTCAATTTCTTAGGATATGTCAAATATGCTGGTCAATTTTGCTATTTTTATTTTAATTATGCATTAGATGTACGTTTTAAATTGTTTGATTGTTGCATAAAGTATGCCATTTAAATTTAAAATCCCACCATAGGTTATGCATGATCATGCATCTTATCTAATTTTGAATATAATTGTTATATTTGAAAATTTTGATTAGGTTGTTTTCTAATAGAATTAAGATTATTTTTTTAAGATAATTATTATATTGAAAAATTTGATTAGGATGTTTCCTAATAGAATTGAGATATTTTCTTAATACGTTTATATTTTCCATATCTTTGAATATAATTGTTATATTTGGAAAAATTAAATTAGGATACTTTCTTTCATAAATGAAATCCATGTTTTCCTAATAGAATTAGGATATATCCTACTGAGATTAGGATTTTCTTAAAATAAAGATATTTCTAATTCATGCTTTAAATAGTTTAAAAAATTGAATTTAATATATCTATATTTGTTTCTAATAAGATTAGAATTTAGGACAATCTTTTAATTTAGTTTAAAATGGTAGAATTTCAAGATTATCCAAAGTTTAAAAATTGAATTTAATTCATCTTTATTTGTTTCATAATATTATTAAATTCTTTTAAAATAAGATTGGATCTTTTAATTTTAAAATAAGATGAGATCTTTTAGTTTCCTAATAAGATTAGGTCTTCCATAAATAAAGATAATTTAATTCTAAGATAAAATAGTTTAAGTTTTGAATTTAATTTATCTTTTATTTTTTTCTAATATGATTAGAATAAAATATCCAGGATTATCTTTTAATTTATTTTAAAGAGTTTAAAATAATAGATTTTGAAGACTATCCAAGTGAATTATTTTTTAATAGGATTAAAAATATTTATTTATAAATTCACTTATGTTTATTAATCTAATAATTAATAGTTAATTAAAGATTAACGATTTGAAATAATAATTGACTATAAGGGAACTCTGTCTATGGAAGGTTATGTCTAGACTGGGGTATTTAAGCTGACCGAAAGGGAACACCTCTAACTGGGAACTGACTTGGGAGTTGAATTAGTCAAATTTTATTTAATTTCACTAAGCATGCTCATAATGTGATTAATCTTTTTTAAATAATTTAAAAACGTGGTAATTAAAATCAATATAACCAACATAAGAGTTATGAAAGGTAGATTGAAGAACTTATATAAATGAGATTAGCCTAATTTGTCTAAGTAAGAGAAAATCTATTTCAAAATAGTAAGTGGGACAAGGAAATGTGTCAACATATCCTACGGTCTCCATCATTGGTTCACATCGTGAGATTCATGCGGGGGCTCATGGCGGCTTTTGGACCATCCCCCTACGGAAGGTGTTTGCATGGGTCAATATCAAGGTGAACTCCTGAGAATGATAGGATTGTAGTTTTGTTTTCAATACTTGACCTACCCTACGACGACACTTGTTGGGATAAAACTACGGGATCTAAAATTATGGGTCACACTTACAAATGGCTCATTAAAGTTGTCAATGATGTCCTTGACCAAACTAATGGTAACTAAATATTATAGGAATAAGAGTTATTCTGGTATAATACTTGGTTGAGATTGTCTCAGTTTAGCAAAGGAACACTTGACCTACCATACGGTGGCTCTTGTTCTAACTCACTAAAGTACCATAGCATTAGAAATGATTTATAGGGTTCATTTTTCAAATTGTTTGATTTCTATGCTAAAATTGAATGGATAATTGTTTGCATGATGTTAAATTATACATATATATATATTTCAATATTATGTCAGTTTCTCTCATAATGTTTAATTTTATAATTGGTAAGTCAAAATTGAGAAATTTTATTACTTGGAAAAAGTAACATTAACACTATAATGGTGGTGTAAAATATTTATTTGTCTTTATTATGAAATGTTCTCAAAACTTGTTGCCAATGCTAATCAAATTGTTCGTGAAGCACGTGATTAACGAATCAAAAGTAAACGAGATAGCTTGTACGTATCTCCTAGTTGACATGATAGATGTCAAGCTTAGAAGATTAAAAAAAAAAAGACAACAACATATGAGATGTTGAAGTCAATAGAAGCTAAATTTAGATAATTGTCTAAATGATCTCAAATTCAACCACTACAAAAATCCAAGAAAATAAATCAAATGACTGAAGCTATATATAAGGAAATAGTTCCTAAATTAGCCAGGACAGTCATAATGAGAGGAATTTTGAAATACCTCTATGGGAAGAAAGATATAAATGAAAGTAAATTTGATTTACTTGATTTTTGGTGGAATATAAAT
Source organism: Trichosanthes truncata (assembly GCA_033996785.1). Lineage (NCBI taxonomy): Eukaryota > Viridiplantae > Streptophyta > Magnoliopsida > Cucurbitales > Cucurbitaceae > Trichosanthes > Trichosanthes truncata. The sequence continues at coordinate 12,707,548 of MU867261.1, read as the reverse complement.
AACGCCACCTAGATATAGTCGATATAAGATCTAGTATCAAGATTTATTCTTCATTACATTTAATATGTAATTCTTGGAAAATACTTAACATGTAGAATAGTTTCTACAAGTTGGCACCAAAAAGCCCATCTCAGTTAGTGTCGTGGGAAACATAAAAATGTCATTAAATAATAATTGTTGCTTAATGTTGTATATGGTGTTTTTAGTAACCATAAAAGAAATTCAATTTCTTGAACTTTATTACGAAAAAGTTCATACAATATGTGCTATTTTGAAGTATTAAAGTTTATATTTTCAAAATAGTTTGAAAATATATTCCGCTTAAAATAAGAACAATTTGTATATGTTAAAATGTTAACATGTACTATACTACAAAATACTGAGACATTCAGGATTATAGAATCTATAATAGAAAGACATATTGTTTTCTCCTAAAAGATCATACTTGACTTTGGAATTTTAGGTTGATTAACATCAACTTGAATTGAATGAAAAGACTAGTAAAAGGTAATTCTCTAAAAGTTAGAGTTAATTACTTTACCTTTCTGTAGATTTTGCTTTTCATGCAAGATAATCATTGGGCCTTTATTGGATAAGGCTACAAGGCCAAGGAATACTTTGGGCTTATACATTTTGGCCCAAGTGGTTTGGTGAATGTAAAGGTCAAATAAAATCATGAATATTTCATCAGTCTAGTTGATGACCATTCAAGTACAAGTATCTTTACTTAATACAACATAAGTCTAAATTTTTGAAAAGTTCAAGAAAATTAAGGCTAAAGTTGAAATTCGATTAGGTAAGTCTATCAAGACATTATGATCAGATCATAGTGGAAAGTAAAAGAACCTTACGTACTATGATTAGTTGATAGAAAGTGGGATTGTATCTCAACTCTTAATACCAAGTACAATTGTATGAAATTGTGTTGCAAGAGGAGAAACAAGACATTATTAAACATGGTCACATTAGTAATGAGTTACACACCATTATACTCTGGTTAGGAAATGCAATAGAGATTGCATGTTGAACATGATTCCCTCCAAAAGTGTCTACGAGACAATTTTAAGATTATAGAATAATAGTAAAGCTGGTTTACAACACTTCACCATTTGAGAATGTTAAGCTCACATGCTGAAACAAGCCTAAAAAGCATGTATATGTTCAAAGATAAGCCTAATTGTAGGCCACTAAGGAGTATAAAATGATCTTTATGTTGTCATAAAACGAATAAGGTATTTGTATGAAAAATATCATTTTTATAAGAAATGTCAAATAAAAGATTACAAACCTTTAATAAGGTGAGATAGTGTTAATAAATTGGTTCCAAGTGAAGCCACTAAATAGTTAACAAAAGTTGTTAACAATTTAATTACATTTGAAAGTCAAATAGATCCTAGTCATGAATTGGATAAGTCTCATCGTAGTGGGAGAGTTATGAGATGACTCAACCTTTACAAGGACTTAATTGAAGCCCAAATTTTCATGTTAAATGACAAAGTTGAAGGTTTATTGCCCTCAAAGTGAGACTAATGGCAAAGAGTTAAACCTAAATGGAGAAAGTAGACTACGAGTAAATTTTCTCACTTGTTTCCATACTGAAGTCTGTAAGCATTATTTAATTCATTCTTGCATATGGGATATGAAAATGAATGTTTAGAATTCTTTTATGAAAAGAAATCTTAGATAATGTATCTACACAAATCAATCGGAGAGATCTATTTTCAAAGATCAAAAGAATAAAGGTTTGAAAAATAATAAAGGTCCATTTATGAAATGAATTTTACCATTAGATCTTTGAATATAAGGTTTGATAAAAATATCAAAATCTATGACTTTGGATAAATATTAATGAAGCTTTTATAGACAAGAAAATCACTAATTGCTTAGTGGATTTTTCTCATGCTTTATGTTGATGATATTTTTACCCATTATGAATTATGTAAGATGTCTAACATAAAAAGTTGATTAAGTAACCAATTCCAAATAAGTGATTTGGAATGACTCAGCATATTTTACATGTCCAAAATGATGATGATGCAAATCCAGGAGGTGGTTGCAAAACATTTTTCGTATTAGAATTAGAAAAATCCTCATGGTTTTGCAGAGCTAGGTGATAGTAATTTGGGAGATTCTGATTTTCCTGAAAACCATATCCTCAATTATGGACATACTGGCACTACTATATAGATGGATCCTCTAAACTCTCTGAATTCAATGCTGCAAGTGAGACAATGGATGGCGTGGCTCCTGCAGTAGACAATTTATTTAAAGCAATAGTGAGTGAAGCCATTTGAGCCTTTAATGCACTTATCTAATCTATTTCGTAAATCCCAACTACTGATTTATGAGTAGAACGATTCATAGGCCATTGATAACTTGTGGTGACCATTTCTTCAAGAAAAGCACGTGCCTTTTCAACAGTTTTCACCATAAAACTTCCTCTTACATTAGTACCCAAAATAGTTTTAGTGGAAGATGAAAGACCATTGTAAAACAATTGTAGCTGCAACCACTCTTGATACCCATGCTCATGACACTTTCTCAACATTTCCTTATATCTTTCCCAGCTCTTATATAGTTGTTCTCCATCAAGCTGACGAAATGTACCAATCTCTATTTTTAACCTCGTCATTTTGGCTAGTTAAACTTTTTTGGTCAAGAATGCTTGGGCAAGCTCGTCCCATGTAGATATACTTCCAGACTTGAGGGACTCAAGCCAATCCTTCGTCTTATTCTACGATGAGTAAGGAAAAAGACACATGCAGATAACATGAAAGGAAACTCCGTTTATTTTAACTGTACACAAATCTCTAAAAATGAGTGCAAATAGAAGTGAGAGTCCTCTAAAGGATGCCCTTTAAATGAATTATTGCAAGGCATCTAAATTAAACTAGTCTTTAACTCGAAGTTGTTCAACTTTATAAATGCATACATTACCCCTAAATGGTCAATGGGAAAAATCGATTGGAAATAATCTCTGATAGCTCTTGGCTCCTCTTCTTGTTGATATTGTTTGGCTCATGCGTACAATTTACATTTTCACAAGCGCATAGGTCAGGTAATATAAAACAATATTCCTACTGAGTATAGAATCCATAGAGATTGGTTTTAATTCAATTAAGTATCGTGATTACTCTCACTTAACTTTATTTAAAGAGAACAACCAGAAGAAAAGAAACTAAACCTAAGTAACGAAAAATAAATGCAGAAAATAAATGGGAGACTCAAACCTACAAGATAAACTTGGGTAAAGGTTCAATTACTCAATTAAACAGATAAATATAACTAAATCAACACTTAACTCATATGTCTAGAAGTCTAAGAATATGGAATCTCCTGTTGATTTCCTCCAATCTCAAGTACTAAATTAACTAACCTAGGTGTCCCTAGCTAGCTAATTAGCATATGGCATTAAGACTCTTCATTACAAACCTCTATTTATTAATTATTAGTCCTACTGCCACTCAGGTAATTAACCAATAGTCATACATTAAGTTCTCTCCTAAGCTTCACTCCATCGAGTTTTCACTTAGGAAACAACTCAAATAAACAGTATTTAATTAATTAACCTTCAACACCAACTACAATTAATTAACCACTAATCTCACTGACATTCGGCTAGCTAATTAATTGTACATTGAGCTAAACTAAGTTTCCTCTGTCGAGCTCAACTTAGATCTACCTCAGTTAATTAAAGAACACTATTTAAAAGCCTTAAGCCCTAAGTGCATAAATGATTTAAAACTACAATAGTCATAAACATCAACAATCAAGCAATTAATCCACAACAATCTTCAATTAAGCATTAATCAAATCAATATAATAAAATCAAGTAATTAGGGACAAGGATACACAAAATAAGTCTATTAAACCCCTAAATCCCAAATTTACAGCCTTTACAGAAACTAAATTAAAAGGAAAAGGGAAGAAATTAGCAAACGTAAATCGATCCCACATTCCCGTCTCGATCTCCATGTCCCTCGAGATTTGGATCTTCAATTTCACTTAATTGTACTAAAAAATTGTTCTCAAAACCTCAAAAACCAGCTTGGAATCAAGATTGGGGCTAAACTATTTGGCCTCTTTTTGGACCAATAAAATGTGAAGAACTTATACCCTCTATCGAAGCAATTTCGAGACGCTAGGGACAACATCTCGACGCTGCATCCAAATGACGTTGGTCGGGTAAAACATGTGGGTTAAAAATAAAAGAAATAATTTCAACCTAGTGCAAGTGCACACTATCGATGCAAGTAATGTAAAAATGAAAATACTCAAAAGTATCGATCTCAAAGGGAACGAATACAACAAAATTTTAAGAAATAGAAAGATTGTGTTCAGAGTGCAAGTAACCAAAAATAGAAAGATTGTGGTGGGTTTTTGCTAGAAAGTAAAAAAAAAAAAGGAAAACAAGATAATGAAAAGTGATGTTCAAGTGCACTTATGCCCTTCGATGAGATTGCTATTCAATTTTCATAGCAATCGGACATTTTCACATAAACGTTGTCAACTAAATCAACTCCTATTAAGTTTTGATTCAAAAACCCCTAGGAAACTAAGTGATTGGACTTATATGTCTATGGCCAATCGTACATAAGTAGTTAAGATCGCATTATTGGATTTAAGGAGCCTGTCCTATGCCTGGGATCAAGTGTGGCTTATGTCTAAGCTTTTACCTCATTGATTTTACGAAATCCATCTTCTTCTAACCCTTTCAATACTGGATTTGGACTTAAAAGAAATCTAAGTTGATCATTCAAGGATTCCAATAAAATATTAAACTCAGTAGAAAGAAACAACACTCATGTTTAATTCTGATTGCTTTCAGTTTATTGGCTAAGCATTCTCACCTTAGGGCATCATGATCTTGAATCCCTAGGTGGATTTAGCTCATTTGTTGAAAATAAAGAAAAACAGAATATGAATGGTACTGAAGTTCATAACTACACAACTGAAATACAAAATTAAAAACAAAATAAGCTTCCAATTGAATCTATAATTGAAATTCAATAAAACCTTGCTACAATAAAATATTTCAAAATTGAAGTACTAAATAAAATAAGTAGAAGATAAACTACACTTACTGACCGAATGCTAAAATTCAAAGTAAATAAGATTAAAAAAAAACAGTAGCAAAAATTGAAACTGAATGATAATCAAACTGGACTCAAACTAGATTACAACAAAGAAAAAAAATCTTTGGCAACCTCTCTTTCACTTTTCTTCAATTGAAATTACTCCTAGGTGAAGTGGGTCTTAACAATCTTAGGTTTTTACCTAGATTGGACTGGGTATGGAGGAAAAAAGAGGATGAAGAAGAATGGACAGCAAGATGAAGATAGAAAAAGTGCAAAAAAATGGTTTTTCTTCCAAGGAGAAATTCCCCCTTCTTCCTTATATTTCTCTTCTTTTTATAGCCTTCAAGCATCTATGGTTTCCTTTTCGATGTTCCTTTGACATGTGAGCTCTAGATTTTTGCTTGATTTTATGGAACAAATCTCTCTTTTTGCGCAATCTTCTAATATTAGAATATACTCTTTCCTTGTTCTATTCCAGTAGTAATTGATCAACAATCGCGTGACAATCATGCATTTTTGTCAAAATTGTAGCTAAACCACTTTATTAGTGCAATTCTCTTCTTTTCCTTCCATTTTATTGTTTTAATTCACTTTTGTAAATTCATGCTGCTTTTCTTGGAATTTATATGAATTTATGAAGAAAATGCTAATAAAACCAGGCATACTCTAAATTTATGAGCTACATAATTCTCAATTATGAGAATTATCAGACGTCGCACTTCAATTGCGTGTGCCTCCAGCGTCGAGATGCTTTAGACGGAAATGCTCAATTGCACGTATTTTGAGCGTCGAGACACCACAGGTTTTGCTATCGGGTTTGGCACTACAAATAAGGCATCTAGACTCCATTTTCAAGGTCTAGACGTTCTCCCCTCGGGTTCTTTTGCCAAAACTCCACTTCATCGCTTCTTGGATCTTTAAAATAGTTCAATTGAGGCCCAAAATAACCAAACTACCCTCAAACACTTGGTTTTACTTTTTAAGCTCAATTTCTTCAAAATCAAGAGAAATAGGCATAAAAGCTCACCAAATCAAAACAAAACTAGCATAATTAATAGGTAATAAGATAGCATAATTGCATGCTATCATCAACCATGGCTTGAATTTAGGTCATCTTCTCCTTTTTCAATAGTCTGCAAGTATGATAAATCTCTGGATCCAAAGGAAGAAGGTTAGCCTCCTTATCACTTCGCATACACCAATGGCCTCCTGACACCAGAAACAAACAAAAAGAAAAGAAAAACACAAAAACCCCTAAATTAACACCAATCATGTTCCTTTCAATATCAAACAAACACAAAATTACAAATTCCCTAGCAATGGTGCCAAAAGCTTGATAGGGGTAAACGCAAGCGTACCAATCAAGTAATAAAAATTGTAAGTATTTTACCAAGTATCGTGATCCATAGGAAATTGTATTACGATATTGTTTGAGTACCAAATGAAATAATGGTCGATATTATCTAGGGAATGAAATGAAATGGCACTTTGGAAAGTAAATAAAGACAAAAAAAAAATCATGGAAATAAATGGAAATGAGAACAACAAGAATTAGGGTGCTTAGGAGTTAACTTCACTAATTGGACCAAACTAATGCTTAATTGAACAATTCATATGCAACTCACCTAATTCTTTAGCCTAGAAGTCTATTGCCATGGATTTCTCCGTCGAGTTCCTCCAATTTTCGTAGACTAATCAATTAACTTAGGTGTCCCTTGCACCAATTATTTAATTAAAAACTGTACGAGCCTTTGTTTTAAGCTGCAATTAATCCCTATTACTCCTATGTTACTTATGTGAGAACTAATTGTCGTACAAGATAATTCTAAGCTTAAACACTCTCTTTCAACCTTAATTTGAGCTAAGTATCAATCAAACTATGGCCAGTAATCTAATAGCATCAAACAACTCATGCATGAAAGAATTAAAGAGAGTGACATTATAAAATTAATTCAATTAACCATAAGGAAAGGTCCAAAACGGTCCATCAACACCCTAAACCAAAGAGTTAGCCACAAATAGTCATTAATACAGTCCCAAAACTCAGCATTCCAACCCTAATACAAAAACTAAAATGGAAAATAAAGCAAATTAAGACACCCCATGATCCTTGAATTCTACCTCGATCGACGTGCTTTTCAAGCTTTGATCCATCTCCCAAGGGCTCCAAAAGGTCTCCTAAGGGTCCTCAAATTGGCTCCAATCTATAAAAGGGGTGAAAAATCCTAAAGTGTGTCCCTCTTTTTCGAGCAATAATAAGATTAATTTATACCTTAATTGACGCAGTGTCTCAATGCTGTCCAAACGACGTCGTTTCAATAATGTGCGCGACTTCAGCGTCAAGATTTTACAAGTAGTTTCTAAACGCTACGGATGAAAATTTTCCAATGAGCGTGTTTCTAGCATTGAGATGCAACAAGACATCGTTTCAATGCTATATCTCAAGTCTTCCATTAAAATGAGAGTGTATTGATACCATTTTTGGAGTCTAGATGCTCTACTTTTGAGTCTACTTGCTCTTTTTGGCTTCTTTTCCACACTTAGCCTCAAAATTGACTCTCTTCTTGCTCAAAAACACCAAATAACTCTTGAATTCACGAAATCCTCTTGAAATGCTCAATTCCTAAAATAGAACATAAATCAACCTCAAAGCCCACATTTATGGCCTAAAACTAGCTAAATTAATAAGATAAATATAGCACTAAATGAGTGTTGCCACACATAAAGCCCTTCCATCATAGGTTTTACGAATAGAGAAAGGCATAACAAAAGTACCAGGAACCTTCAATTTAGGAGGAAGCTTGCTCTGAAGGATTGAACTGCAATCTTTTGTAAGAGCCACTGTTTTGATGTCTGTTGTCGTGGTGATTTTGTAGCAATGTTCTATTCACCCCAACATTTGCACGATTTCCACTTTCCTCAACTTTCTCTTGGAGTGAAGTAGGCTTTTTTGCCTTAAGGGCATTGGGTTTAGATTCTTCTAACTCCTTCCTACTTGTAAGTTGGATTTCCGTGCAAGTTTCTTTGACTTTATTCATTGGATTTTCAGTATCACTTGGAAAGGTACCTTGTGCTCTATTATTTAAAGATGAAGCTAGTTGATCCACTTGTGTTCCCAAGTTTCTAAGTGCATCGGCTTGGCTTTAGACTATGGCATCGGTCTTGGCTATATGTTATTTCAACAAACTTCAATAGAAGACTTTGGGTTTGTACCTTTTGTAGTTGTGAAGTTTGTGTTGGAATGGATGATTGTTGAAAACTTGAGCGTGTATGTTGTAGAACTTGAAGGTGTGTGGGTCCAGCTCCTTGGTTGTTCCATGAAAAGTTTGGGTGTTGTCTCCAACCCGAATTACATGTGTTGGCATCAAGATTGAAGTGTTTGTTAAATCCAATATAGTTCACAGAGGCTGGATTTTGTGGACATACCTCAAAAGTGTGTCCCTCGCCACAATAAACACACGACACTTCTACTAGTGGCACAAATGGAATTTTCAATCCCATATTCAACGATTTCAATGTACTATTAAGAGTGGCAATTTATGCCTACCAGGTTCACACCTGTCGAGTCGGGTTAAAGCGTGTGTTGGGCCACTAATAGTTTGCAATCTTCTCTACGATGTCCTATGTATCATTATATGTTTTGGACATAAATGCTTGATAGCTTGTAATTATGCTATCTTATTTCCTATTAATTATGTTAGTTTTGTTATGATTTGTGGAGTTTTTAAGTGTTTTCATGATTATTTTGTAGAAATCGAGCTTGAGGAGCAAAACCAAGTGTTTGAAAGTATTTTGAGTGATGGGGAGCTTAATTGGATGTGCAATGGAGGCTAAGTACAAGGAATGACATTGAACATGCATTTCGGACCTAGAGGATAACGTCTCGACGCTAGAAATGGAGTTGAGACGCTTCATTTGGTATTACACACCCGAGAGCTAGCGTCGGAACACTGCCTTGTGGCGTTGCAATGCAAGAAAGCCACATTGAAGACAAGTTTCGTCATAGTAATGTGACGCTACTTAAAGCGTCGCAACGCTACCCTTGCGTGCAAGTGCAAAACGACTATGTGGTAAGCAGTACTTAATCTTCATTTTCTCTTCGTCCAAGGGGAGGTGATAGTATGCAAAATAGTGTCATTTCTTGGCTTAGTTTTATGCTAGTTTTACTATGATTATGAGTGCTTTCATATGTTTTTATGTATACTTTGTAGAAACTGAGCATTTGGAGTAAAACCAGATAATTTAAGAGTAATGGGACGAGTTTGAAGCAATTTGATGCCAAAATCGAGAACCCAAGTGTTGAAGAAGAAGACAAGGCATTTCGACCCGAGAGGATGGCATTACAACACCATTTATAGAGTTGCAACGCCAATCAAGCAGCCTTTCAACCTTGAGGACTCGAAAGCATAGCGTTGCAACGCCAGCCAAATTTGATTTTTTTCCTTTTTTTTGCAACATGCAAAGGACAGCATTGCAACGCTGCCCCTAGCGTTGCAACGCTATCTCGATACTATTAAAGGAATAGTTTGCTTCGTCAAAAAGAGCCATTTTTAGAAACCAAAAAATCGTAAACTCAATTTCTACATTGTCTTTGGACATAGAGGAGACATTTGGAGAGCTAAGGAGACTTGAATCTCGAGATCGTGCACTTCACAATGGGAACGAATGTTGGCACGCACCCTCAGTTTATTCTCTTTTTCCATTTACTTTTCTTATGTTTTTAGTAGTTTTAGTGGACTGGTCATGTACTAAATATCTATGTTTTTAGACATTAGAATGGTTATATTTGTGTAAGACTTTGTTTGGTTTTTGAGTTGTAGTATACATTGACGTCTTTATGCATCTCAATGACATTGTATAAACCTTTCGCCATGGTTCTGCATATTAGATTACATTTAGCTCCAGAGAGTAAATTTAATTAAAGAACATTAGATGCATGACTAGGTTTAGTCTATTGTACGAGAGTGAGTAGATTAATTCTAGAAGCCTTAAGAGAATAGCTTAATGCCATATGTAGTAATAAAATAATCCGAGAGCTTGATTTATTGTTATGCATGAATTTAATTGGGCTTGAGAGAGTCAGTTGATTAGTTAGTAATTATTTGCTTAGGATAGTTGGTAATAACTCAAATCATTAATCTAATTAAAGTTTGACTTGATTTATTCAACCATTTATGTTTCTCAAAATTGGACTCCAAGCATGTATATATTAGTTAGATTTTATGTTTCTCTTAATCTCCTAAAGTTTTGTTTCTCTAAACAAAATTGAGTAAGAGTAACTATAGTACTTGATTAAGGGCTAATGAACACTAATCCCTATGGAGATGGTACTCAACTCACTACTATATTAAAACATGACACCGTGCACTTGTGGGTATTTGCGAGCACTAAAAATCACGCAACAAGTTTTTGGGGTCATTGTCGGGGATTGGCATATCTTTAGACTTAATTAATATTGTGGTGAAATTATGAGATTTTAATTTAGAGTGTAGATTTTGTATGTTTTGTATACTCTTGTAATTTTTGGCTTTGTTGTATAATTTGTATATTTCTTGTGCTGTATATTTTGTATATTTTTTGTAGTCTATGTATTTTTGTGTAAAATATGTTTATTATTTTTGTGTATTTTCTTGTTGTTGTTGTTGTTGTATTTTAGTAGCTTAGCTTTCTTTTTTGTTTGAGTCTCTTGTATAGTTCTTTTCATTGTTGTTTTTTTTTGTCTTTAGTTTTTGTCCTTTATTTGCTTTCTACTTTGGTTTGGGTTCATTCTTAATCATTTGACTAATGAATTTTCTGAAATGTCATTGAATAAGGACCCGTTGGAGTGAGTGCTTACAGAGGATTATGGTGTGGGCTCAAGCATAAATTGATCTACCACCTGAGCCTTGTCTAGCTAAAGACATTAAGGAAAGCACTTCTTGGGAGGCAACCCAAGCTTTTTCTTTCCCTTGCTTATTTACTTTTCTTGTTTGTTGTGTTTCTTTTCTAGTGTAGGTTGTTTTTGAAAAAGAGTACCAAGTAGATCTCGTTCCCATTTTGTAGGACCTCGATCATACTGGGTAACCTCTTAGCCAATTCAAGGAACTCTCATGGAACAATCTCTTATTTTATCAGGCCAGTATCATTCACTCATTCTATCTTTGCCCTTGTTTATATTACATTGAGGGCAATGTAAGTTTTAAGTTTGGGGGTGGATAGTGCTTTTCATTTGCAGTCTTGAAAATTCTGAGCATAATTTATTCGATCCTAAGCATGTCTGAATGATTTATAATGCACAATGATTGATTAAGATGACCTAGGAAGTAATCTAAGTGATTTTTTTGGCAATAGAATGATTTCTAAAGCATGTACTGAATCGAGCATATTTGAATTTTATCTGTAATTTTCTTGCAACACATGAGCACATAACCGACTTTCTATTATATTCGAATACTAGGATGCTTTTGTTGAGTCTAGTGGTTGTTGTCACCCTGATAGGATTAAGAACTAATCGATAGTTGAACTGCATGAAAGTTAGTGATTGAAATCTGTTGAAATAAGAAACATTTTATCTTTATTGATTTTTTAACATGTTTTCATAAATTAAAGCATGTTCTATCAATATTGTTTGCTTAATGTGTGGGGATGAAAAGAGCTACCTCCATTGTGATAAGCTAGGCCATCCATTGAGCGAGTGCTCTGGATAAACGTCCCTACAGTGGAAGTTAGGATCCCCGTAAGAAGGAAGGAGATAAGTTTGGGGGTTAGTAACCCTTGTGAATAGAAATAAAAGAAAGAAAATAAATGCTTAAGTAGATTGCTCTCTATAGTGTGAGAAAGCTTGAAATTGGAACTTAGGGCCAGTGTAGGGGAAAAACAAAGGAAAGTCTTGGTAAAAGTGTCCCAAGTTAGTAGAAACTAATAGAAATAAGGTTAAACACAGACACAAGCAACAAAGTAATAGATAGAGTTTAAACTACTTGAGGAAGGGTATGTTAGGAATTTATTTTGTTGTTTCATGTCAGTTAGATAATTGAGGCTTGAGTCATTAAATTAGTATCGAAATCTTTTGAATTATTATTTTGGTTTTGTTTTGCTCGAGGACTAGCAAAAATCTAAGTTTGGGAGTATTGGATAGTATGCAAAATAGTGTTATTTCTTGGCTTAATTTTATGCTAGTTTTGTTATGATTATGTGTGCTTTCATGTGTTTTTATGTATATTATGCAGAAATCGAGCATTTGGAGCAAAACCGAAGAATTTAAGAGTTACAGGACGAATTTGAAGTAATTTGAGGCCAAAATTGAGGACTCAAGTGTTGAAGAAGAAGACAAGGATTTGGACTTAAGAGGATGGCGTTGCAATGCCATTTATAGCATTGCAACGACAGTCAAGCATCCTTTCAACATTGAAGACCGGAGGGCATAACTATTCAACGCTTGCCAGCAAAATTTTATTTTTTTCCTTTTTTTGCAAAATGCGAAAGACAACATTACAACGGTTCCCTTAGCATTGCAACGCTATCTCGACACTATAAAAGGAATAGTTTGTTTCGTCCAAAGGGAGCCGTTTTTAGAGACTAAAAAACCATAAACTCGATTTTTACATTGTCTTGGTACCTAGAGGATACCTTTGGAGAGCTAAGGAAGAGACTCAAAGCTCGAGATCGTGGACTTCACATCGGAAACGAGTGTTGGCACACATCCTTAATTTGATCTCTTTTTTCCTTTACTTTTTTTGTGTTTTTAGTAGTTTTAGTGGACTGATCATGTAATGAATATCTGTGTTTTTAGACATTAGAATGGTTATATTTGTGTAAGACTTTGTTTGAGTTTTGAGTTGTAGTATATATTGATGTCTTTTATGCATCTCAATTATATTGTTTAAACCTTTGGCAATGGTTTTGCATGTTGATTAGATTTATCTCGAGAGAGTAAATTTAGTTAAAGAACATGCAATGCATGACTAGGTTTAGCCCATTGCACGAGGGTGAGTAGATTAATTCTAGAAGCCTTAATAGAATAGCTTAATGCCCTATGTAGTAATAAAAATAGATCGAGAGGTTGATTTATTGCTATGCATGAGTTCAATTGGGCTTGAGAGAGTCAGTTGATTAATTAGTAATTCGTGGCTTGGGATAGTTGGTAAAACTCAATTCATTAATCTAATTAAAGTTGGGCTTGATTTATTTCACCATTTATGTTTCTCAAAATTAGACTCCAAGCATGTATATATTAGTTAGATTTTATGTTTCTCCTAATCTCCTAAAGTTTTGTTTCTCTAAATAAAATTGAGTAAGAGTAACTATAGTACTTGATTAAGGGCTAAAGAAAACCAATCCCTATGGAGATACTCAACTCACTGCCATATTAAAACTTGATACCGTGTACTTGCAGTTATTTGTGAGCACTAAAAATCAGGCAACAGAAGGCCATTTAAAGGGTTGAAGACCTATTCTAGATTTTAGACTTCATTTGAGGATATTTGAAGTGATTGTGAGTGTTTTTGGAGTGGATTTGAAAACCTTGGAACTCGGGTTTGTGGTTGATCATCTTGGAAACACGAGATCGTCCTTTGTTTGCATTATCCTTCCCTTTTCTTTTCTATCATAGTTATCTTACTGGCTATAATTTAGGAATTATTGTGGTGTATTGACTGATTAAGTAGTGTTTTATTCTTAAATACCTTGGATTTTCTGGGTTATATTTGATTTATGCTTAATTGTTGAATGATTTATTTTATTTACTTGTTGATATGGATGTGTGTGATTAATTAGGCTTTGGTTCATTCATGTATTTAGGGCTTAATGCTTTTAAACAGTGGTCGTTAATTAATTGAGGTAGAACTAGGTTGAGCTCGACAGAGGATACTTAGTTAGCTTAATGCGCGATTAATTAGTTACCCGAGTGATAGCAGTATTAGAGGTTAATTAGTTGTCGTTTGTGCTGAAGATTAATTAATTGGCCGTTGTTTAATTGATTTGTTACTAAGTGGAAACTCGACTGAGAGAAATTTAGGCTAGAATTGAATACATGACAGTTGGTTAATTACTTGAGTGACAGCAGGGCTATTAATTAATCAATAGAGGTCCGTAATGAAGAGTCTTAATACCTTGTATGAGTTAGCTAGCGCTAGGGATACCTAGGTTAGTTAATTAATACTTGAGATTGGAGGAGACCAACATGAGATTCCATGTTCCTAAGCTTCTAGACTTATGAGGTCCCTGCTGATTTAGTCATACTTTTCTGTTAAATTAGTCATTAATCCTTTACCCAAGTCTATCCCTTAGGTTTGTGTCTCCCATTTATTTTCCTACTTTTATTTTCTTGTCGTTAGTTTAGTTTATTATCTTTTGGTTGTTTCTTCTAAATAAAGCTAAGTGAGAGTATTTTCGGTGATTAATTGATTTAAAACCAATCTTTGTGGATTTTATACTTGGTAGGATACCATTTTATATTACTTGACATGTGCGCTTGTGGAAATGTAAAAGTACGTGCATCATGTTTTATAGGAAGAATTGGATAATTGATATTGGAGAAAAATTTGATTGTTTTAGCACACACCATGATCGAGTCAGTGAGGAAGAAAAAAAGGATGAGTCTTATTTTTTAGAAGAGCTAGTTTAGGGGGTAGAGTTTGAGGTTGAACGACCTTGTTTTGTTTTATCTTTTGAATCTTATCTTTACCATGAGTGTTCATTTTCTTGTTTTCACGAGTCCGTGTCAGAGTCTATTTATTTTGACCTTTCACCTTTTATGCTTTTCTTATCTAAGAATACCAAAAATATTTCTTCTTCAGTGTCCGATGAAAAGCCAATGTTGTTGCTAGCTTTGGTTTGTTTTGTTCACTCTAGGAAGAGGGGCCCGAGGAAATGGGAGAATTTTTATGTTCCTTCAAAGCCCACACGAGCCCCGTCTAGCAAAAGACGTTAAATAATAGCTTCTTGGGAGGCAACCCAAGCTTATTTCCTTTGTTTTCTTTCCCTTTTAGATTTCCTGCTTTTGTTTGTTCTGTTTTCTTTTAGTTTTTGTGTGTTGATCTCTGTTCCTATTGGGTGATATTTTTAGGATCTCGAGATTCAGATTATCTCTTCCATCATGCACCTCATTTGATTATGTTGAATCGAGGATGCTCTCACACTCTAGGGTAGTATTACTCTTCTCTTTATCTTCTTAAGTTGTCCTTATGTATGTTTATTTAGATTGATTAGTTGATACTTTGAGGACAGTGTATGCTTTAAATGTGGGGAGATGTTTGTTGTTCTGATATGAGCTTAATTGAAAATTTTTGTGATTATGATGATTTTGTTGCATTGTGTATGATGAGAACAACCTGTGATGTGTTTTAAATAGTATAACTTTTGCAATTTTTGTGACATATGAGAGCATGTATAGGAAGTAAATTTAAAATTTTTCTTGGAATTCCTTGCACTTGTGGAGCACATAGCCTACTTATTAATGGTTTTGAATGCCTATAACATATTTATTTTATCTAGATGTTCGTTGTCACCTTGATAGGCTTAAGCCTTGTTTGAAGTTTGTCTTGCATTATAGTCTGTAATGTTGAGCTTAGGAGGGAAATTCATGTTTATCTGCCTGTTAGAAAGAAAGAAAAGAAAAAAAATTGATAGAGAAAAGAAAGAAAAAGATTGGAGAAAAGAAGAAAAAAGTGAATAAAAAAGCTTATAGTGCGTATTGATTAATCGGGCGTACATGCCAGCACACGTGATCGAAGTAATAATAAAACGGTATTCTTACTGAGTATTGTATCCACTAGGATTGGTTTTAATTCAATTAAGTACCGTGAATAAACTAACCTAACAATAGAACTAAAAATGCATAAAGATAAGTGGGAGACTGATAATCCCATGAAATGGTAGTAAATTGTCACAATTTCACTTTTAGACCTGGCTAAAAATTGAGTTGTTTGCAATCCATTGTCAATTTTGTAGCGCTTATTTAGTTACTGAATTAAGCAAGTGTGAATATTGAAAAATCTTATTTTCTTCCTTTACTTTGGTTGAATTTTCTCTCCTTTGGACAGGTTTTCCTGAGTTGGTGGACCAATTTGATGGGCTGGTAGCTGAATGTGGTTACCAATGCTACAGGATTGAAAAGCACATTTCTAATGTGGTCCACAATGCTATAGCATCACAAACCACAACTTGATGCGATATTTTACGAAAAATTTAAAGCTTACATCAGAATGGGAGTCATCATTTATTAAAAATAGACCAGTAATTAGCTGCCACGTGGAAGGGAAGAGCCAAATCAGCCCTTTTAGGGAAAATAAAAGAGGAAGCCTATGGGAAATAAAAAGAAGAGGCTGAAAAAATGGAGAAAAAACAAGAAAACAAAGAAAGGGGAGAAGAAACTGCGATTTTTGAAGATTTTCAAGAAGAAGAAGAAGATTCATCATCCTCTACTCTCTCATTCTCATTCTCTTTCTAGTTTCATCTTTTAACTTGTTGATTTCGTATTGCCCTTAGTTTTTCTTAAGCTTTTAGCTAGGTTAGCATTCTTTTGTAGCCATTTTGGGTATAATTCTTAATCTACTCTCAAGATGTTGATGATTTCTGAATTCTTCCTGTTAATTTTCAGTTTTGAAGTCATGGGCTAAGTGTTTTACGATTGGAATTTAAGGATGGATGTGATCGTTTGAACTCTATTGACTCAATGCACTTTTATGAAGTTATACTTCCATTTGTGGTGTTTATTGCAAGCTCTTAATACTAAAAGGGTTAGGAATGGGTGGATTAATACAAATGGAGCAAGTGATTTCTCCTTAAGGGGTAGAAATTGTAGGGTGTGATATACATTCTAAACTTCTGAATTTGGGTCTCATTAGTGTTCTTTAGCATTGGGTTTTCATAGACATATGCTTAACTCAATGTTAAAGGCAAGAAAATCGAGTTTGAGAGGTTTCCAAGTCGGTTTCAGGTGAAAATTTCCTTCTATATAACATTGTGGAGTCTAAATTCTTTGTTTAAAGTAAGATTCCGCCTTAAAGTCTCTTCTAGTTTATTAGCCACTTTTGTGCTCGTGTTTAGTCAATTTGTAGGTTTAGTTGCATTCTTTAGCTTAGTTTTGCGTTGGCAAGTTTGTGCTTAATTTCAACAGCTTTACTTACATTAATCCTCGCGGTATCGACCTTGTTTACCATTTACTACCTACAATTGTGTATGCTTGCGTAGTGAGTTTTTGAACCAAAAGAGACACAAACCTAAGGGATAGACTTGGGTATAGGATTAACACTACTAGTTAAACAGACAAATATAACTAACTTGATAGTGAACTCATAAGTTTAGAAGCCTGTGGTCATGAATCTTCTATCAGTCTCCTCCAATTCTCAAGTATTAGTTAACTAACATAGGTGTCCCTAGTGCTGGCTAACCCATACAAGGCATTGAGACCCTTCATTATTGACCTCTATTGATTAATTAGTAACTCTGCTGTCACTCAGGTAATTAACCAACAGTCATGCATTCGGTTCTAGCCTAAGCTTATATTCGTCGAGTTTCCAGTTAGTAACAATTCAATTAACTAGTATCCAATTAATTAAACTTCAGCACCAACTACTATTAATTAACCAATTAACCCCATTGTCACTCGGGTAGATAATTAATTGCGCATTAAACTAAACTAAGCATCCTTCGTCAAGTGGTGGGGTTGTCGAAGCCTACCAAAGTTAAATTGGTTTCCTACTCTAGCTTGTAGAAATAGTGGGCCAGGTCGATTTCCCAAAGGAGCCAGAAATTTTATATTCTCAGTATTAAGTTCCAGTAACAAAATGAAACGGGGGGTTTTGGAAAATATTTTCTTACTTAATGGAAATAAAAATTGACAAAAATTGAACAATTGCTAAAAGGATAAAAATCAACTCTTACCAAATTCCAGTTTAGAGGTGCGGTTATATTCAATTGCAAACATTGATCATAGGCATTCAAAATATTGAATTTTAACCATGCAAGTACTCGGTCAACTTATTAGGAAACCCCAAAAAGTGCATGTTCCCTAAAATCATTAACTCTAACGAACGTCAAGTTAACGCTAATTACCTAAACAAGTCTTTACGGAACCGCTTCAATTTATTTAGGTAAAGGCATTACGAACTTTGGAACGACCAAGACAATTGATCAGGTAAAACTACTTCCACCTAATTAACATGCTTCTTTAATTCCTAGAATTAAACATGCAAGCCATGTATCATGGAAACCCACGAACATACACATGTGATAATTCTAATGCTACCAGTTCATTCAACATGACAATTACGGATCATGATCGTGATAAGCAATAAAGCATTATAATCGGATTAAGGCGTCAATTTAATCAAAATACATACTTATAAAATCAACACGGGAATTAAAGAACACTTGCAATTAAAAGAAAACTAAGTTTAAGTACAAGCCTCACAATGTCGCAACTGTTTAAAACCGACCTCTGAACCGGAATTGCAATATCTAGCTGAGCATCTCCATAGAAAACCTCGAGTTCCAACAAGCTCAATTAGACACCATCAACTCTCTAAAAGTAAAGGGAATGTCTCTCAAAAACTCTCTAAAAATCGTGTGTGCAAGGAGGCAAAAAAAGTGTCTAACCCTAAAGAGAAAAGTTGGTTAAATATGGCAGAGAAGCGTCTAGACCACTAGGACAGCGTCTAGACGCTGCACCCGCGAATAAAGAAAAAAATATGGTGGAATCAGGGTAGCGTCTCGACGCTTGATAGTAGCGTCTCGACGCTACCAGCGTTTTGAGCAGCCTCTCCGCAGCGTCGAGCGAGCCTTGCCTCTTTAAGTTCCGGGCGTCTAGACGCTTGAAATAGCATCTAGACGCTATTCCTGCGGTTCTCCAAGCTTGACATGATTGTGCAGCAGCGTCTCGACGCCCAAAACAGCGTCTAGACGCTCTGCACCCGGCTCTCTTGGCTTGTATGGTCTCTCTTCTCCATTCAAATGCTCAAAATAGGTTCGAATGGCTTCCTTTTAACCCCGATTCACCCAAAGTCTTCCGATTGGCTCTGAATTTCTCAATTCCCTGCAAAATAGGCAAACAAGCACATGAGGGCAACTAAACTAGCATGACATACGCTGATAAAAGAGCACTATTACTGTGCTATCAAAATACCCCCAACCTAAATAATTGCTAGTCCTCGAGCAAAACAAATGAAAACAATTCCTCCAAAATAACTAGGATAGATGTATGGATGACTCAAACCTCAGAGATTCTGAAGTTAAAACGATCATAAAGAATCGAGATTGGGTGTTAGAGTTCTCATCCAAGAAGTTTCAAATTCAGTTCTATCATCCCTTGCGTGTGTGTGTGATCGTCTGACCCAAACTAATCTTTATAAGCCCGGACCTGTTTTATGCGACCCTCAACTCATCTTCCCTATACTCTGGCTTTAGGTTCCAATTTTCAAGGATTCCTACACTCAAAAAGGGTAATGTGCCACTAGGGTGCCAAGGGCCAGGGTAGGCCCACCCCTAACTTTAGATTAGGCTTTAATTTAGTGGGCACTAGCTTTCACACATCCCATGTAGGGACCCTTACCCAGTGCACTCGCTCATGGGTGGCCTAACTGATCACACAGGAGGTAGCTCTTTTTGCCCTTAATCATTTTAAACACAAGAGATTAATAATTTATTTATTTATTTATTAATTTTTTTTTCATAAGGCAAATCAATCTTGTAGGTGTTCCTTAGTGTCATATTACTCAATATCATGCAGGTAGACTCTCTAGGTAGTTCCTAAGACCTTTCGAGGTGACAAAAAACATATGAGTTACATAACCTAGGTCTAGGCCTTCAAGACTCTGTATAGGTAGACTAAGTGTTCTCCTATTGCAAGGGAAGTCAAGAACTGTGTTTGACTCTAATAAGAATCAAGAAAACTAGTCAGGTCTCTCGAACCAAATGATCATTCTAAAATCAGAATCAATATCTTCCCAAGCCATCCAAAACAAAGAACATAACTATTTTAGCCAAAAATAACAAAAATTAGTGAAATGTAAGTTGACTAGTTGGTGTGCAATTCAAAGTTAAGTGCAGTCATGTGGTTTATAAATAATCAAAGATAAAGTTCATGACAACAGCAAAATAACAGACACCCCCAACTTAAAAGAATACATTGTCCGCAATGTAATACAATAGAAAAAAAAAGTAATACAGGCAAAGAGGACAAATGTAGATATAAAAGAAAATGGGAGGGGGAAGGAGAGAGACTGCCCTGAACAAGTGACCTCACTCCTCGTCTGAAGAAGCATATGGCGGCATAGGTGATGGGAAGGTCGGGTCGCCACCAGACATGTGGCACAGGCAGGTGTAGAGGTGCTGGTGATAGGCCTCGTCGCGCATTTGGCGGCGCTCGATCCTATCGAGCAGCTCCAAAATAGCCGCCCAATCTTGGAATGGACCGTGAGAAGCAGGTGGGGCTGGAAGGCCCAGAGGCGGCTCCTGCAAATCTACCTCATCCGCGTGCTCGTGCTCACCATCGTCTCCCTGTGGGTAGTCCCAGCCTCGCAGGCCCATGATAAAGTTTCGATCCATGATGGCTCGCGGCTGCATTAGCTCCTCATTGGGGGTCCAAGTGACTCCGGCAAGTCGGCATAGATAGGTGATCAAGGAAGCATGGCCGAACCCGACGGTGGTGCCACCTCGCCGGATGTGTCTGATAGATCGACAGATAAGCTTGCCGGCATCGATGGTCTTACCTGTGGCGATGGCGTAAAGGAGAACAGCTCGTTCCTTCGTTACATCAGTTAATCTGGATACGGGAAGGAGCTTTGCGCATATGAAACTGTTCCATACCCTGTTGGTGACACTCAGGTCAGAAGCCCGAAAGCGAACTACCTCGCCTCGTGGTGTCCGAGTCCATTCTGCTCCAGGTCGACATAAGTGCTGAATGATCTGGGTGTAGTCGACCTGCCCAGCGGCATACTCTGTATAATGTCCCTATCGTAGGAAGGCAGCTGGTAATAGTGGTTGAGAGCGGCGGCATCAAATGGGATCTGGCGTCAGCGCACATAGGAATGAGAATCACCATCCCGGAGGTTGGCGTAGAACTCCCGAACAATGGCCACGACGCCGACATCAGGATGCTGGACTAGAATGCTCCAACCGCGCTCAAGAATGGCGGCATGTAGGTGTCGGTGGTGGGAGTCATCTGGGGCAATTCCTTGCTCAGCAACGATCGATCGAGATACGACGTGGCTCTGATACCAGTCAGCGGCCTCCTGATCGACGAATCGGTGAGAATCAAAGGAAGATCGGGAAGAAGAGGCACCGCGCGATCTCTTAGGAGCCATTGGTTTGTTCCTAACACCAAAAGTACAAAAGATTACTAAAGTTAGAAATTAGCGCAACGGTCAAGAACGATGGAATATGGACAGACAGAGACATCCTAGAACGGCCCAAAAATGAATCTAGTAATTCGAATCCATTAACAAATTAGGTCCACTCAAAGGGTAGATTATCAATAAATGAGCAACAATTCGCTTAATGGGAGTGAAATACAAGGACCCTCTATAAAAAGAAACGACGGGCCATAAGCAAAAAACCAAGATGCGAACTACCTTCCCAAATTAGACCAAAAGCTAAATAAAGCGCATCCAGAACAGAATATAAGGCAAGAGGAATGAGCTCAATCATCGAATAACAAACACAAACATCCAATTATTATAAATGTCCCAATTAAACAATTCACCCAACTCTAAATGTGCCATACAAGTTAAGATATATCCCCAACGTTCAACAAGGTACAACAATGCAGATTATGGGCAGAGTCAATAACAAGAAGACGACACAATCAAGCATTTCAGAGACAAAATTTGCAACCCCATTGAGTGCTCAACCCAAACTCATCACCTAATGTCATAACCCACCTCCATTTGCTTCTAAGACGTTCTTTCTATCAAACAATCTAATAATCTAGCCACAATGGAACAACAAGGTCGTCAACGGTACTCTATCTTAGACAATTTAAGCGGAAAGCAGAAGGGGGAAATCATAGGGGCATACCTGTAATGGAGAATTCGGTCTAGCAAACAATAGGTTTGAACTTGTGGTAGCAAACAATGCATAAATTCCTCAGCAAGAAACAATACAATTTACCCATGTTTGGTCAAATTCGAATAGAAATGTTACCAAAACTCAACCAAAAATCATCATAAAAGGCAGTGGGTCTACCCAAATCACGAAGTGTGTTCCTAGGCTAGGTAAGTGAAGCAAAAAGCACATAATGTAGAGGGAGAGCGAAGAGAGATTTACCTCGAAAGAAGCTCACGGTAGTGGAGTCCCAAAACCCTCAAAATTGCCAAGTTTTCGGAAAAAAAAAATCGAAAGTAGGATGCATATGGGTTAATATGTGAGTGGGGTGGGCCAAATGAGCAAGAAATTTAGAGAGGAATGAAAGAAATTCGAGGAAAAGGGAGGAAGAAGGATGGAAAATGGTCTAGGGCTCAAGAAGGGGCGTTTTAATCGCGAAGAAGAAACTGTTCTGTTTTTAAAAAAAATGACGTAGCGTTGAGACGCTACTTACAGCGTCGAGACGCTGTGCTTGAGGGTTCTGCATGTTAGACGCGTAGCGTCTAGACGCTAATAAGGGCGTCTCGACGCTACTCCCTGACCTTTTTTTTTTTTTTTTTTTGAAAGGAAAGAAGATTCTTCAATTATAAATTAAACTAATTAAAAAAAAAAACAAAACTTAATAAAAGTAAAATTTAATAACCTTAAAGAAAACAAACTAAAAATGAAAGAAAGAGATAGAAAATTGGGTTGCCTCCCAATAAGCGCGTAGTTTAACGTCCTTAGCCTGACTGATCTGATACGATGATTACTAGTCCGAATAAATGGGTGCCTTTAACGCGAAACTTGCGGGCACGGTGCTGCATCTCCCTCGTGGAATATCTTTAACCTCTGTCGATTTACTTTGAAGGTTTTGTCCGTCTCCAATTCTTTGATTTCCACTGCACCATAAGGAAAAACATTAGTAATGACAAATGGGCCATTCCATCTAGAATGGAACTTACCTGGCATGAGCTTTAAACGCGAATTGTAGAGGAGAACTTTCTGACCAATCTCAAATTGTTTCCTAATAAGCATATTATCATGAAGCAGTTTGGATTTCTCTTTGTAAATTCGTGAGTTCTCGTAGGCATCTAATCTAATTTCCTCTAATTCCTGTAACTGTAGTAGTCGTGACTCTCCTACTTTATCCATGTCAGAGTTGCACCGCCTGATTGCCCAATAAGCTTTGTGCTCGATTTCCACTGGTAAGTGACATGCCTTTCCAAAAACCAACCTATAGAGAGACATCCCTATAGGAGTTTTGTAGGCTGTGCGGTACGCCCACAAGGCATCGTCTAAGCGAAGGCTCCAATCTTTCCTTCCTGGGCTCACAGTCTTCTCCAAGATAGACTTGACTTCTCTGTTGGAGACTTCAGCCTGACCATTAGTTTGAGGATGATAGGCAGTGGCTACTCTATGGTTTATCCCGTATTTCTTCATTAGAGCTTCCATGGACCTATTGCATAAGTGTGTCCCCTGATCACTTATGATGGCTCTTGGAATCCCAAACATGCTGAAAATGTTAGTCTTTATAAAACCTACAGCAGTTCGAGCTTCGTTAGTTTTGGTGGCTTTTGCTTCCACCCATTTAGAAACATAATCCACAGCTAACAGAATATAAGAAAAACCGCAGGAAGGAGGAAAAGGACCCATAAAATCAATGCCCCATAAATCAAATATTTCACAAACTAGGATAGGCATTTGGGGCATTTTATTCCTACGAGAAATAGTTCCTACCCTCTGGCATTTCTCACATGATTTGCAAAACTGGTAGGCATCCCTAAATAAAGATTCCCAATACAGCCCACAGTCTAAGACTTTCCTAGCAGTTCTTTTAGGCCCAAAATGTCCCCCACATGCATAGTCATGACAAAAAGCTAGGATAGACTCAAACTCATTATCAGGCACACATCTCCTAACTACTTGATCAGCACAAAATTTCCATAGGTAAGGGTCATCCCAAACATAGTATTTAGAATCACTTTTTACCTTGGCTCTTCTTGATGTAGAGAGATGGTGAGGGAAATTACCTGTGACAAGATAATTGACCATATCTGCATACCAGGGAATAATATTTTGAATCCGAAATAGATGTTCATCAGGGAAGTCATCATTGAATGGCAACATATCCTCCTCCCTTATCAGTCTGCTCAGATGATCTGCAACAGAGTTCTCTGCTCCTTTCCTGTCTTTAATTTTCAGGTTGAACTCTTGAAGGAGCAGAATCCATCTGTGTAGTCTTGCTTTGGATTCCTTCTTTGACATCAAATATCTCAAAGCTGCATGGTCAGAGAAAACAATTACTTCAGAACTAAGAATATATGAGCGAAATTTATCTAAAGCAAAGACAATGGACAAAAGCTCTTTTTCTGTTGTAGAGTAATTGCACTGAGCAGGGTTCAAAGTCCTGGAGGCATAATAGATGACGTGGCTTCTCTTGTCGATTCTCTGGCCAAGCACTGCTCCCACTGCATAGTTGCTCGCATCGCACATAATCTCGCAAGGTAGGTCCCATTGGGGTGGTTGAATTATAGGCGCACTGGTCAATCGTTCTTTAAGCAGGTCAAATGACTCTTTGCATTCCTTCCCAAATTCGAAGGGAACATCTTTCTGCAATAAAATTGTCATTGGCAAGGCAACCTTGGAAAAGTCTTTAATAAACCGGCGATAAAAACCTGCATGGCCAAGAAAAGATCGCACCTCCCTAACATTGGTAGGGTAGGGCAAGTTAGCAATAACATCTATCTTTGCCTTATCAACCTCTATGCCCCTCGAAGAAACTACATGACCTAAAACAATGCCCTGGTTAGCCATAAAATGACACTTTTCATAATTCAGCACAAGATTAGTTTCAACACAGTGCTTCATGACTCTAGCTAAATTATCTAAGCATTCATCAAATGACTCTCCATACACAGTGAAATCATCCATAAACACTTCAATACATTTCTCAATATAGTCAGAAAAAATGCTCATCATGCACCGTTGAAATGTACCTGGAGCATTACATAGACCGAAAGGCATTCGTCTATAGGCATAAGTTCCAAAAGGACAAGTGAAAGTAGTTTTCTCCTGATCTTCCTGTGCAATAGGAATCTGATAAAAACCAAAAAAACCATCAAGAAAACAGAATAAGGGTTTTCCAGCTAATCTTTCAACCATATGATCAATAAAGGGGATAGGGAAATGGTCTTTCCTCGTCACCTGGTTTAGCTTCCTATAATCTATACACATCCTCCAACCATTCTGAACACGCATGGGTACTAACTCATTATTATTGTTCCTAACTACAGTTATGCCAGTTTTCTTAGGAACTACATGAATAGGACTTACCCACTTACTGTCAGAAATTGGATAGATTATACCTGCATCCAGGAATTTGAAAATCTCTTTCATTACTACTTCCTTCATAGCTGGGTTCAATCGCCTCTGTGGTTCTCTTGTTGGTTTAGCCTCGTCCTCCAGAAGAATCCTGTGCATGCACATAGCTGGACTTATACCTTTTATGTCAGCTAAAGTCCACCCAATAGCCAGCTTATGCTCCCTCAGAACCAGTACTAGCTTCTCTTCTTGTTCAGGTGTGAGTTCCTTTGAGATAATGACTGGCAATGTCTCAGCATCTCCCAGATATACGTACTTGAGATGGTCTGGCAGAGCCTTCAGTTCTATTTTAGGTGCCTGCACAACAGAAGGCAACATCTTGTTAGTTTGTGCAGAAATCTCAGCATTAGATTTAATTGGTTTAGAGAGGGTTGCTGAAGACAACTCTTCTGGACCAATCTCATCATAGACATCATTCAGACTAAAGGTTTCATAGTCATTATATTCTTCAAAAGTCAGATCCTGCACAAGTGAATAAAAAATATCAACATGATAGATAGAATGGACGTTTTCAGGATATTTCATGGCATCAGAGATATTGAACTGAGCAACTTCACCATCGAATTCAACTGACAAAGTACCTTCATCAATAAAGATTTTAGTCTTTGCAGTTTTCATAAATGGCCTCCCTAACAGAATTGAAGCAGAAGTAGAGGAGGACTTCCCATCCATTTCTAAAATATAGAAGTCTACAGGGAATAACAATTCTTTAACCTGAACTAGCACATCCTCTACGACTCCTAAGGGATGAATGTATGACCTATCAGCTAATTGAATAACAACGCCAGTTTCTTTTAGTTCATGCAGTTTAAGCTCTTGGTAGGTAGAAAAAGGCATGACATTTATTGAAGCACCTAGATCTAGCATAGCATGCTCTATTTTCTTATCCCCAATCACACAAAGTAAAGAAAACATACCTGGGTCTCTGCATTTCTCTGGCATATTTCTCTTAAGCATGGCTGATACGTTTTTGCTCACTAACACCCTTTCTTTATCTTTTAATTTTCTCTTGTGAATGCACAGTTCCTTGAGAAATTTAGCGTACCTGGGTATTTGCTTAATAGCATCTAACAAAGGGATGTTTACTTGCACTTTTCTGAATGTTTCAAGAATTTCCTCTTCCTGGTCTTCTTTCTTGGGCCTCACTAACCTGCTAGGAAAATGAGCAACTGGGGGGTGAGAACTAATAGATAAACGTGGATCAAAACTTACCCCTCTTTTCACTTTGGCGGAATCATCTTTGTCAGCTCTCTCTTTGATTTGTTCGCTCCCTTGTTGTAGGGTGCTCGAAGGAACTTCCCTTCCACTCCTGAGAGCGATTGCACATATGTTTTCTCTAGGATTTACTTCGGGTTGCGAAGGTAATTTTCCAGAATTCTGTGCTTCCAACCTGCTCACTGATGTAGCTAACTGGGTAATTTGATTTCCAAGATGTTGCATCCCAGCCCGTGTTTCCTTTTGAAACTGTGCTGTTTCTTTTTGAAACTGTGGTGTTTCTTTTTGAAACTGCATTGTGTCCTGTTGAAATTGAAGAGCGTTAGATGCCAAGTTTTTTACAATATCTTCTAGAGACATACCTAACGTTGAAGTTTGAGCTTGTGTGGAAGCCTGTGCTGGTCTATTGTAATTTTGTTGAGGTGCTCTCTGTTGGCCTCCTTGATTTCCATAACTGAAGTTTGGATGATCCCTCCA
The DNA here is from genome assembly GCA_033996785.1 of Trichosanthes truncata. Classification (NCBI taxonomy): domain Eukaryota; kingdom Viridiplantae; phylum Streptophyta; class Magnoliopsida; order Cucurbitales; family Cucurbitaceae; genus Trichosanthes; species Trichosanthes truncata. The sequence continues at coordinate 12,680,354 of MU867261.1, read as the reverse complement.
TCTAGGATTGTACGTGTTCGAGTAGGGATCATACTTTCTCTGATTTTGGCCCTGAAATCCTCCAATAGCGTTTGCTTCCTGAGTGAAATCTGGCTGAACTTGACCTGCAGCTATTTGACGAACAAGAGATGTTAAATCTAATAATTGACTTTTAAATTCATTTACCTCTTTGACCTGATGAATTCCTCCACCTCCTCTCGTACCAAACTGCTGGGAGTTTTCCGCCATGTTCTGAATCAGTTGTTTTACCTCAGTAGGTGTTTTATTTACCAATGCTCCTCCACTTGCTGCATCGATCATACCTTTGTCATTGGGCAGCAAACCTTCGTAGAAATACTGAATCAGGAGCTGGTATGAGATCTGGTGGTTTGGGAAGCTAGCACACAATCTGTTATATCTCTCCCAATATTCGTAGAGTGTTTCTCCAGTAATTTGCTGAATACCATAGATCTCTTTCCTGAGGGGTGCAGCTCGTGAGGCGGTAAAGTACTTTTCCAGGAAAAGCCTTTTCATCTCGTTCCATGTATTAATGGTCCCCGATGGTAGAAAGTACAACCAATCTTTTGCCTGATCTCTCAAGGAAAAGGGAAAGGCCCTTAGGTTGATTTGTTCCTCGGTCACTCCATGGGGTTTCATTCCAGAGCAAACAATGTGGAATTCCTTGAGATGTTTGTGAGGATCCTCACCTGCAAAACCACGAAAAATAGGAAGTAAGTGTATTAAACCAGACTTTAATTCAAAATCACCTTCAACAGTAGGGTAGGTGATGCATAGTGGTTGCTGGTTCAGGTCTGGTGCTGCCAGCTGTTTTAATGTTCTTTCAGCCATCTTTTCCTCAATTTCAGCAAATATTGAGGATTCGCCGATGGTACAGTCAAAACTGAGATCTTCTCTTAGCGCTCGTTCCCTTTCTTTCGCCTCCCTTTTCAATCTACGCTCCTCCTTCCCAAGTTCAGGAAAATACTGAAATTCAATACACTGAGAAGAACGGGTCATATACAGAGGGAAAGAAAGTAAATGAAATTTAATAATGAGAATTTAAATATGGCTCCCCGGCAACAACGCCAAATTTTGGTGGGGTTGTCGAAGCCTACCAAAATTAAACTGGTTTCCTACTCTAGCTTGTAGAAATAGTGGGCCAGGTCGATTTCCCAAAGGAGCCAGAAATTTTATATTCTCAGTATTAAGTTCCAGTAACAAAATGAAACGGGGGGTTTTGGAAAATATTTTCTTTCTTAATGGAAATAAAAATTGACAAAAATTGAACAATTGCTAAAAAGGATAAAAATCAACTCTTACCAAGTTCCAGTTCAGAGGTGCGGTTATATTCAATTGCAAACATTGATCATAGGCATTCAAAATATTTAATCTTAACCATGCAAGTACTCGGTCAACTTATTAGGAAACCCCAAAAAGTGCATGTTCCCTAAAATCATTAACTCTAACGAACGCCAAGTTAACGCTAATTACCTAAACAAGTCTTTACGAAACCGCTTCAATTTATTTAGGTAAAGGCATTACGAACTTTGGAACGACCAAGACAATTGATCAGGTAAAACAACTTTCACCTAATTAACATGCTTCTTTAATTCCTAGAATTAAACATGCAAGCCATGTATCATGGAAACCCACGAACATACACATGTGATAATTCTAATGCTACCGGTTCATTCAACATGACAATTACGGATCATGATCGTGATTAGCAATAAAGCATTGTAATGGGATTAAGGCGTCAATTTAATCAAAATACATACTTATAAAATCAACACGGGAATTAAAGAACACTTGCAATTAAAAGAAAACTAAGTTTAAGTACAAGCCTCACAATGTCGCAACTGTTTAAAACCGACCTCTGAACCGGAATTGCAATATCTAGCTGAGCATCTCCATAAAAAACCTCGAGTTCCAACAAGCTCAATTAGACACCATCAACTCTCTAAAAGTAAAGGGAATGTCTCTCAAAAATTCTCTAAAAATCGTGTGTGCAAGGAGGCAAAAAAAGTGTCTAACCCTAAAGAGAAAAGTTGGTTAAATATGGCAAAGAAGCGTCTAGACGCCTAGGACAGCGTCTAGACGCTGCACCCGCGAATAAGGAAAAAATATGGCGGAATAAGGGTAGCGTCTCGACGCTTGATAGTAGCGTCTCGACGCTACCAGCATTTTGAGCACCCTCTCCGCAGCATCGAGCGAGCCTTGCCTCTTCAAGTTCCGGGCGTCTAGACGCTTGAAATAGCATCTAGACGCTATTCCTGCGGTTCTCCAAGCTTGACATGATTGTGCAGCAGCGTCTCGATACCCAAAACAGCATCTTGACGCTCTGCACCCGGCTCTCTTTGCTTGTATGGTCTCTCTTTTCCATTCAAATGCTCAAAATAGGTTCGAATGGCTTCCTTTTAACCCCGATTCATCCAAAGTCTTCCGATTGGCTTTGAATTTCTCAATTCCCTGCAAAATAGACAAATAAGCACGTGAGGGCAACTAAACTAGCATGACATAAGCTGATAAAAGAGCACTATTACTGTGCTATCATCAAGCTCAACTTAGTCCTACCTCAATTAATTAACGAACACTAATTAAGAGCCTTAAGCCTTAAATGCATAGATGATTCAAAGCTTAATTAAGCATAAACATCTATTAAACAAGAAATTAATCCAAAGTAATTCAACAATTAAGAATTAAATTCAACAATCAACAATTAAACCCAATAATTTAAGGACTAATCAATGAATAAACAGTCATTACAGCCCCAAAATCTTTGAATTGAAGACTATTCACTAGCTAAAAGTGAAAGAAAAAGGAAGAAAATGCAAACGGAAGGTTGATCCCGCGTTTCCATAGTGGTCTTCTCAGTCTCCGAGCTCTGAATCTTTAATTTCGCTTCAATCTACACACAAAATGCTCCCAAAACCTCTCAAAATAGCATGGAATCGAGTTTAGGGCTAAAACCCTCGGTTTGGCCTCCCTTTTGGCGAAGAGAAAACGAAGAATAAATGTTATCTATCGATTCAGCGTCGAGACGCTAGGGATAGAGACTCAACACTACACCCAAACGACGACATTTTACGTGCGTGCGATTGAGCAGCCGAGAGCATCTCGACACTTCAGACGGAAAAACTCAAATGCGTGCGTTTTGAGCGTCGAGAAGCTACAGGACAACGTATGGAGGCTTGCTCTCGAGTTTGGCACTTCAAATGTGGCATCTAGATGACATTTCCAGGGTCTAGACACTCTCCCCTTAGGTTCTTTTGCCAAAACTCCATCTCTTCGTCCTTGAATTTCCAAAATATCATCATTTAAGCTCCAAAATGACTAAAATACCCTCAAACACTCAGTTTTCTCCTCTAGCTCGATTTCTGCAAAATCAATAGAAATATACATCAAAGGACACCAAATCATGACAAAATTAGCTAAAATAATAGGAAATAGATAGCACTAAATGAGTGTTATCAAATACCCCTACACTTAAACCTTTGCTAGTTGTTGCTTAAAAGAGTGTATGCAATTTCAGAATGAAAACACCCTAAATGTGCAAGTATACACATCCTAAATGCAGCAAGTGATAAGTATTTTTATATCGTTCTCCTCAGGGACTAGTTATGTGGATTTTTGCAATGTCTAAGCTAATTTTAGTTAGGTGACAAGAAATAAACATCAATTAGTGCAATGAGATTAAAAGAAACTAAGGAACAAGATTAAAATGGTGCTGGAATGCTGAAATAACAGGAAAACAGTAAATAAACTGGGACTAAAAAGATTATGTGAAAAGGGATCAGGATTAGGGGTAAAATTTTGCTTCATCAAACTAAATGCTACAGCATAGATCATGCTTCAACACTCAATACAGGCTAATTCGCGGATTTTTTCCAGAATTTCCAAATAATCAGTGATTAACTCCCATTGACCTCTGAAATTAAGCCCTTAACTGCAAACATTAGGAGGGTTACCATCCCTAGTGTCCCCAATTACCTTAGGGCATGCTCCTAATCAGAATTAATGTTATACCATGCATTCAGTTTATCCCTTCTCTTCCCAAAGTCAAGATAAACACATCCTAGATGAGTTGGCCAGACAAATCCAAGCTAAAAATTAAGCACACAAGGCATAGGAGTGAAGAAAATGCAAGTCTACTATTTCATTCAGCAAGAATCAACAATAAATCCCCTAATCCCTCACCCAAGGGGTGATTAGTTCATAATTAAAAGAAATGACATCAATAAAATAGTAAGAAAAATCTGAAACAACATTCGAAAACTGTCTTTAATATCAAAATGCTGAAAAATAAAGAAATACGGTAGAAACTAGGAGAAATGGACAAGAAAGGGTTGTTAAGCAGCTCCTTTATGGCAGAATTCCCTCCTTTCCAGAAGTGGATCACCTACCAAAAAGGGTTCTTCTTCTTCTTCTCGAAATTCTACCCCTCCAAATGTCTTCCAAGCTCCCCTTCAGCCCTTTTCCAAAAATGGCAAGCTAGGGCTTTATACCTCTCCCCTTCTTTGAAATCAGGGCTGAGTGGAGATTTTAAGACTAATGGCAGCCCCTCATTGGTTTAAATAAGTACAGGTGTTATAAATTGTCCACGTCAATTAATGAAATAACTCCCACGTGCGTTTTGCGTAACTGATCCCAGATAAATGCTCTAGCTTTTCTATTGCTTCATCAAAACACAACAATTGCTCCAGCAAGCTTGACCTTCCATCAACAACAAAGCTCTAGCATAGCAGGCTAAAATTTTCACACTTAGCCATTTTTACCTTCAACAATGGCCTACACAAGTCACAAATAGCACAATTAAGTAATATTATGCATTAAAAAGCTCAAAAGTGCTTTTCACATGAAGATGGACTCCTTTACTACTAAAACATCAATTCATAGAGGCTTTTTAGTACAAAAGTACCTAAGATGGTGTTTTTAAGCCACAAAATATTTACTAAAACACCCTAAATAGCTCTCATTCTAAGAGCTTTCACTAGTCCCGACCAAAGCTAAAACAAAACCACCATATGAATCAACAAATTGCATAAGCTTGACTCATTCTTCAATGTTCTAAACAACGAAATAATCACAATTAAAGGAAATAATTGAATACATCAATTCATCATGTAAATTTAAAATTAAGTTTTTCATTCCTTGCAAATATGTGCATAGCCTTTCTTATTTTGATCCTTACAAACTTAAAAAGATTTATAGTATCCTCCGTTCATCTTCTCCCTACACTGGCCCTAAGCACCAATTATCCCGCATCCTACACTCAAAAAACTAATATCTAGCTAGGATGCCTGAAAACTACAGGGTAATGCTCCCCCAAACTTGCATTTTCTTTAAACACTCGAGGACACTAGCTTTCACACGGCTGTTTCAAGAACCCATACTCAGAGCACTCGCTCAATGAGTGGCCTAACTGATCACAACAGTGGTAACTCTTTTTGCCCTTGATCAATACGCACAACAAGCTATTTTATTAATCTTTTCTTTCTTTTCTCTACCATTTCTTTTATTTTCTTTTTCTTTTAGCAGAAAAATAGACATATTTTTCCCTCCTAAGCACGACATTACAGACTATCATGATAGACAACATTCAAACTAGAACTTAAGCGTATAGGGTGACAATGAACATCTAGATAAAATAAATCTATTCTAGGCGTTCAAAAACACTAATAAGTAGGCTAAATACTCCACAAGTACAAGGAACTCCAAGTAAAAATTTAAATTTACTTTAATCCTAGACATGCCCTCATATTCCACAAAAATTGCATAAACTTCACTATTCATAACACATCACAGGTTGTCCTCATCATACATAATGCAACAGAATCATCATATAATTCAAAAAAAATTCAATTAAGCTTAAATTAGAACAGTTAACATCTCCCCACACTTAAAGCATGCATTGTCCTTAATGTATAAACTAACCAACTAGTTAAGTATGCAAAGGAACAATGGAAAAATAAAGGGAGAGTGATACTGCCCTGGAGTTTGAGAGAATCCTCGATTCAACATAATCAAATGAGGTGCATGATGGAAGAGATAATTTGAATCTCGAGCTCCTATAAACATCAACCAACGGGAACATGAGATTAACACAAAACAACAGAAAACAAAAACAGAAAAAGAACAAGAAGAAGAAAACTAAAAGAACGAAAACAAAGGAAAGAAGCTTAGGTGGCCTCCCAAGAAGCGCTTATTTAACGTCTTTAACTACATGAGGCTTGTGTGGGCTCTTAAGGTACATAGAATTCTTCCATTTCTTTGGGCCCCTCTTCCTATAGTCAACAAAACAAACCAAAGCTAGCAAAAACACTAGCTTCTTATAGGACCGTGAAGAATAAATATTTTTGGTATTTTTAAATAAGAAAAGAATAAATGGCTTAAGATCAAAATAAACAAACTCTGACTCATGAGAATAAGAAAAATAACACTCAAAATAAAAAGAAGAATCCAAAGATAAAACAGAACAAGGCCATAGAACCTTAAACTCTACCCCCTGAACTAACTCTTCTAAAAAATAAGGTTTGTCCTCTTTTTCTTCCTCGCTGACTCGATCCTGGTGTGCATCTAAACTCTCTAATTAATCCCCATTCTCAACACAACTCTCCCTCAACTGCCCAAACTCAGTAGAATCGAAAGAATCATGCTCATGATAAGCTATCAGTGAATCAGTGATCAGTTGACTCATTGAACATCCTATGGAAGTGGGTTGCTCTTCACTAACCTCCTTAGGGGTCTGGAGTCTCTCATTCAAATTTTCTAAATTCACATGTATAGCTCTCGGCTCCTCCAATTTTTTTTGAAATATGCTCTCTAAGGACGATTCTTCCTTTACATGGACTACCTAAGGGGGGTCTTCCTCTACATGAGCTACCTGAGGTCCCATTACCCAGTTTTCTAAGTGGAAGCGTTGAGCTCTAAAATCAAAAATACAATCTTGCAATAATTGGTCTAACGGAGACATTTCCTCACTAAGACTAACAAAGGGATGATCAACAAGGAAGGAACCAGAAAGTGGTATTGGTTCATCGAGCTCAGACTCCCTAAAGGGCCACCCAAATTTATCAGAAGCCATCTAAAAGTAATAAAATAAACAAACACAGGCTCATATATAAACACCAGATAACAACACAACAAGAACAATGGACCATGACTCAAAGCAAAACAAAAATAGCAAGATAAAACAAAAATAAAACTCTAAACTAAAGCAAGCAATTTCTTCGCAATATTAATCGAATTAAAATACACCAATCCCTGGCAACGACGCATAAAACTTGATCGTGCGTACACGTAAGTTCATGTGATCGAAGTAATAATAAAATGGTATTCCTATCGAGTATTGTATCCACTCGGATTGGTTTTAATTCAATTAAATACACTGAATAGTCTCGCTTAGTTTTAATTAGAGGAAAGATAAATGGGAGACACAAACCTAAGGGATAGACTTGGGTATACGATTAACTACTAGTTAAACAGACAAATATTACTAACTCGACAGTGAACTCATTAGTTTAGAAGCCTATGGTCATGGAATCTCTTATCAGTTTCCTCCAATTTTCAAGTCTTAGTTAACTAACATAGGTGTCCCTAGTGCTAGCTAACCCATACAAGGCATTAAGACTCTTCATTACTGACCTCTATAGATTAATTAGCAACCCCCCTGTCACTAAGGTAATTAACCAACAGTCATGCATTCGGTTCTAGTCTAAGCTTATCTTCGTCGAGATTCCAGTTAGTAACAATTCAATTAACCAATTAACCCTATTGTCACTCGAGTAGATAATTAATTGTGCATTAAACTAAACTAAGCATCCTTCGTCGAGCTCAACTTAGTCCTACCTCAATTAATTAACGAACACTAATTAAAAGCCTTAAGCCCTAAATGCATAGATGATTCAAAGCTTAACTAAACACAAACATCTATTAAACAAGAAATTAATCCAAAGTAATTCAACAATTAAGCATTAAATTCAATAATTAACAATTAAACCCAATAATTTAAGGACTAATCAATGTATAAACAGTCATTATAGCCCCAAAATCTCTAAATTAAAACTATTCACTAGCTAAAAGTGAAAGAAAAGGGAAGAAAATGCAAATGGAAGATTGATCCCGTGTTTCCATAGTTGTCTCCTCGATTTTCGAGCTCTGAATCTTCAATTTCGCTTCAATCTACTCACAAAATGCTCTCAAAACCTCTCAAAATAGCATGGAATCGAGTTTAGGGCTAAAACCCTCGGTTTGGCCTCCCTTTTGGCGAAGAGAAAACAAAGAATAAAAACTGTCTATCAATGCATCGTCGAGACGCCAGGGACAGAGTATAAACACTTCACCCAAACGAAAATGTTTTACGCACCCGTAGCTATGCAACGTCGAGATGCTTTAAAGTGCATCTCGACGCTTTGAACGAAAAAACTCAGTTGCAAGCATTTTGAGAGTCGAGACACTATAGGACATCATCTCGACGCTTGCTCTCGAGTTTGGCACTTCAAATGTGGCATTTAGATGCCATTTTCAATGTCTAAACACTCTCCTCTCAGGTTCTTTTGCAAAAACTCAATCTCTACGTCCTTAAATCTCCAAAATATCATGATTTAAGCTCCAAAATCACTAAAATGTCCGCAAACACTCAGTTTTACTCCTTCAGCTCGGTTTCTATAAAATCAACAGAAATAGACATCAAAGTGATAGCTCTTAGAATGAGAGCTATTTCGAGTGTTTTAGTGAATATTTTGTGGCTTAAAAACACTATCTTAAGTACTTTTGTACTAAGAAGCCTCTTTGAATTGATGTTTTAGTAGTAAAGGAGTCCATTTTCATGTGAAAAGCACTTTTGAGCTTTTTAATGCATAATATTACTTAATTGTGCTATTTGTGACTTGTGTAGGCCATGCTGAAGGTAAAAATAGCTAAGTGTGAAAAATTCAACCTGCTATGCTAGAGCTTTGTTGTTGATGGAAGGTCAAGCTTGCTAGAGTAATTGTTGTGTTTTGATGAAGCATTAACAAAGCTAGAGCATTTACCTGGGATCAGTTACACAAAAAGCACGTGGGAGTTATTTCATTAATTTACATGGACAATTTATGACACCTGTACTGATTTAAACCAATGAAGGGCTGCCATTAGTCTTAAAATGTCCACTCAGCCCTGATTTCAAAGAAGGGAAGAGGTTTAAAGACCTAGCTTGCCATTTTTGGAGGGGAACTTGGAGATTAGACATTTGAAGGGGGAGAATTTCGAGAAGAAGAAGAAGAACCCTTTTTAGGAGGTGATCCACTTTTGGAAAGGAGGGGAATCTGCCATAAAGAAGCTGCCCAACATCCCTTTCTTGTCCATTTCTCCTAGTTTCTACAGTATTTCTTTATTTTTCAGCATTTTAATATTAAAGACAAGTTTTAGAATGTTATTTGAGACTTTTCTTACTGTTATGCTGCTATCTTTTCTTTTAATTATGAACTAATCACCCCTTGGGTGAGGGATTAGGGGATTTATTGTTGATTCTTGCTGAATGAAATAGTAGACTTGCATATTCTTCACTCCTATGCCTTGTGTGCTTAATTTTTAGCTTGGATTTGTTTGGCCAACTCATCTAGGTTGTGTTTATCTTGACTTTGGGAAGAGAAGGGATAAACTGAATGCATGTCATAGCATTAGTTCTTATTAGGAGCATGTTCTGAGGTAATTGGGGACACTAGGGTTGGTAACCCACCTAATGTTTGCAGTGAAAGGCTTAATTTCAGAGGTTAATGGGAGTTAATCACTGATTCTTTGGGAATTCTGGAAAGAATCCATGAATTAGCCTGCATTGAGTGTTGAAGCATGATCTATGTTGTAGCATTTAGTTTGATGAAGAAAATTTTTACCCCTAATCCTGATCCCTTTTCACAGAATCTGTTTAATCCTATTTTATTTACTGTTTTCCTGTTATTCCAGCATTCCAGCACCATTTTAATCTTGTTCCTTAGTTTCTTTTAATTTCATTAATCCAATTGATGTTGATTTCTTGTTACCTAACTAAAATCAGCTTAGGCATTGAGAAAAATCTACTTAACTAATCCCTGAGGAGAACGATATAAAAAAACTTATGACTTGCTGCATTAGGCTGTGTATACTTGCACATTTAGGGTGTTTCCATTCTGAAATTGCATACACTCTTTTAAGCAACACAAAGCACACCAAGTCATAACAAAACTAGCTAAAATAATAGGAAATAGATAGCACTAAATGAGTGCTATCATTTATCAAGTACAAAAAGATCTACAACTATTGTGATCAGTTATGCCACTCATTGATTGACTGCTCTGGGTACGGGTCCCTGCATTAGTTGTGTGAAAGCTAGTGCCCTTGAATTTTAAAGAAAAATGCAAGTTTGGGGGTATTTGATAGTATTTATTTAGTGCTATCTTATTCCTTGTTTTTATGCTAGTTTTGTTATGATTTGGGAGCTTTTAAGTGTTTTCATGATTATTTTGTAGAAACTGAGCCTGAGGAGAAAAACCGAGTGTTCAAGAGAAAATAAATGAATTTGAAGGCCTTTTGGAGCCATTTTGGAGCTTAAAGAAGTGAAGAGAAGATGTTAAATTTGAAGAACGCATGGGAAAGCGTTTCAAAGCTGTCCAAAGCATCTCAACCCTCTGTTGAAGAGCAATTTGGAAGCCAAAATTGATAGGACAGCGTTGCAACGCTGTCCATAACGTCTCAACGTTGTCAAGTGGCGTCAAAATGTCGTGCTCAATGCTCAAAACACATGGAGGTTGAGTTCCGTTCGTAGCATTGTAACGCTATTTACAGCGTTGCAACGTTACCTCAGTCTGCAAGTGCAAAACGACAGCAGGGACAGCATTGCGACGTTGTTCCTAGCGCTGCAATGTTATCGCAATAGGCAGTATTTAATCTTCGTTTTCTCTTTGTCCAAGGGGAGGCCATACTGAGGGTTTTATCTCCAAACTTGATTCCAAACTTATTTTGAAGGTTTTGGGGAGCATTTGTAAGTGGGTTTGGAGTGGTATTGAAGATTTGGAGCTCGAGGACCAAAGAGATCACCACGGGAACGCGAGATCGACCTTCCATTTGCATTTCTTTCTCTTTTCCTTTCAATTTAACTACTGTATAAGCTTTAGTTTAGGGACTTTTGTGTTGTAATAGATGGATATGTATTGATTAGTCCTTAAATTATTGGGGAATTAATTGTTGAATATCGTTTAATGCCTAATTGTTGAATCACTTAGATTAATTACTTGTTTTTATGGTTGATTATGATCATTGAGATTTTGAATCATTCATGCATTTAAGGCTTAAGGCTTTTAAATAGTATTCTTGAATTAGTTGAGGTAGGAGTAAGTTGAGTTCGATAGAGGATACTTAGTTTGCATAATGCGCAATTCATTAGCTACCAGAGTGATAGCGGGATTAGAGGTTAATTAGTTGTCATTGTGCTGAAGATTAATTAATTGGACTATTTAATTGAGTTGTTACTAAGTGGAAACTCGACGAAGAGAACCTTAGGCGAGAATCGAATGCATGACTATTGATTGATTACCTGAGTGACAGCAGGGGTGATAATTAATCAATAGAGGTATGTAATGAAAAGTTTTAATGCCTTGTATAACTTAGCTACGACTAGGGACACCTAAGTTAGTTAATTAATACTTGAGAATTAAAGGAAACCGACAGGAGATTCCATGTCCATAAGCTTCTAGACTTATGAGCTCATTGCTAATTTAGTCATATTTATTTGTTTAATTAGTAATTAATCCTAAACCCAAGTCTATCCCTTAGGCTTGTGTCTCCAATATATTTTCTTTCTTTTATTTCTTGCCGTTAGTTTAGGTTATCTTCATTACTTTGTTCTCTCTAAATAAAGTTAAGTGAGAGTAATTGTGGTATTTAATTGAATTAAAACCAACCTTGGTGGATTCGATACTCAATAGGAATATTGTTCTATATTACTTGACCCGTTCACTTGCAAAAATGTAAAAGTATATGCATCAGTGCTCCCCTAGCTGAAGCATCGACTACAAGTCTGGTACTTTACTATTTTTGTAAGTTGTAAACCTGTATATAAAGGCTCTCCTTTATGAATCAATTGACCATCAAATTAGTGTGTATCTTTACCTGTTGCAATAACATTTGTTTCTCCTCTGTTACATTATTTTGTTCCAACATTAGTGGTATCAAAGCCAACTCATATTTATCTGAACGTTGAGGGTGAAGAGAGAAAATCACTTTATGAGAAAAACAACATGACTGCAAATGGATGTTCACTTGGTGTTTCACAACCTAACATTCCCATCTTCAAAGGAGAATGTTATGAGTTCTAGAGCATTAAAATGAAGACTTTATTTAAGTCTCAAGATTTTTAGGAGTTGGTTCAAAATGGATATGTTGATATTGATGAAGAAAATCGATTGAAGGAAAACAGAAAGAAAATTAGAAAGCTCTCTTCTTCATTCAACAAGTTGTCCATGAATCAAAATTTTCAAAAATTCCAGCAACAACCACATCCAAAGAAGCTTGGAAAACCTTGCAGATAGCATTTCAAGGGTCTTCAAAGGTAACACAGTGAGATTGCAATCTTTTTGTCATGACTTTGAGACCTTACAAATGAAAGATGGAGAATTAGTACAAGACCTTCCTATAAGAGTCTCTGCAATAGTTAATCAAATGAGAGCCTATGGAGAAAAAGTTCTCAACAAAACTATTGTTGCAAAGGTATTGAGAAGTTTAACCCCTAAGTTTGATCACGTTGTAACTGCAATTGAGGAATCAAAGGACTTGTCAACTTTTTCATTTGATGAACTAATCGGTTCATTGCAAGCTCATGAGGCAAGGTTGAACAGACCTATTGAAATGCAAGAAGCACAAGTGTTTCAAGTGCAGGGGAGAAGTCTAATCACCAAGAAAATGAACATGGAAAAAGTTCATATCGCGGTGGTAGAGGTCGTGGAAGAGACAGAGGCAATAAAAGTAACATTCAATGTTATCGGTGCAACAAGTACAGGCATATTCAAGAAAACTGCTAGTACAAAGATGATAAAGCTAACTATTCAAAATTAGAAGAATATGAGGAAATTAATTTGTTTATGACTCATGTTGAAACTAATGCTATTGCACGTGATGTGTGGTTTGTAGACAGTGGCTGCTCCAATCACATGTCAGACATAAGAGAAATGTTAAGAGATCTCGATGAAATTAAGAAGATGCAAGTTAAACTTGGTGATGATAAAGACATCCAAGTTGAGGGAAAATGAAAAGGGACGGTAGCAATCAAAACCAGTCATGGTAAAGTAAAACTTCGCCATAATGTTCAATTTGTTCTTAATTTGGCACACAACATATTGAGAAATTGATGGCTTGTGGGTACTCAATAATATTTGACAATGAAGCATGTATTATTAAAAAAAAAAATTCAGGGAAAACAATGGCTAATGTTCACATGACAAAAAAACAAAATGTTTCCTCCCAATGCTTCAAATGTGGAACATTTTGCCTTCATTGCTCGTGAAAGAAATGAGTCTAAGTTATGGCATAAGATATGGACATCTTAATGTGAATGGGCTAAGGTTGCTGAATTAAAAAAAAGTATGGTTTATGGATTGCCAAAAATATAATCTTTTGATTTATGTGAGGCCTATGTATATTGAAAACAAACAAGAAAATTATTTCCTGTTGGAGGAGCTTGCAGAGCTTCTAATTATCTTGAATTAGTTCATGCTGATTTATGTGGACCAATGAATACTGAATCATGTGGTGAGAGTTGTTATTTCTTTTTATACTGATGATTCTAGCCCTATGAGTTGGGTCTATTTTTTGAAGAAAAAATCATAAGCTTTTGAGAATTTCAGGAAATTCAAAGCTCTTGTTGAGAAGAAAAGTGGGTCTTGCATAAAAGCTCTTCGCACAGATAGAGGTGGTGAATTCTTATCTAATGAGTTCTACCATTTTTGTGAAGAAAATGGCATTCGTAGGGAATTGACAGCACCTTATACACTAGAGCAGAATGGGTAGTAGAGCGTAAGAATAGTACGGTTGTTGTGATAGCTAGAAGCTTACTTGAGGCCAAGGAGATTCCAAATAAATATTGGGCAGAAGCAATTGCAACCTCAACGTACTTGTTGAATATTTTACCAACCATGGCAATGATGAATCAGACACCATTTGAAGCTTGGAGAGGTATAACGCCTTCGGTAAGCCACTTATGAATCTTCAGGTATACTACTTATGCTCTAGTAAACTCATAAAAATGTAAAAAACTAGATGAGAAGTCTGAAAAATGTATTTTCATCCGTTATTATGTTCTCAATCCAAAGCATATCGACTATATAACCCTCTTAGTGGCAAGGTGATCATTAGCAAGAATGTAGTGTTCGAAGAAGAGGCAAAGTGGAATTTGAGTAGCGGCAACGATGACAAAGAAGTACAATTTGAAACTTTAAATGGAGTTTCAAATCTCACATCCAATAATAACAGTACCATGAGTTTAACTCCAAATACTCCACGTAGTGGCAATCCATCTTTCACGAGTCCAACTCCAAATACTTCAAGTAGTGAAACCTCATCGTGCACAAATGAGTCATCTGATGCGACACCTCCAAGGAAGTTTAGATCTTTGTGAGAGGTCTATGAACTTGTGCATTTGCTTTAATTGTTGCAGATCCCATAACTTATAAAGAATAAGCATAATGGAGGAGTGGAAAATTGCAATGAAAGAAGAACTCATGCCCATTCAAAATAATGAAACTTGAGAGCTGGTAGACTTACATGATGAAAAGAACGTTATTGACTTAAGTGGGCGCTCAAAACAAAATGTCATGGTGATGGTAGTATACAGAACCCAAAGCTCGATTGGTGGTGAAAGGATACTCATAACAACAAGCTATTGACTTTGAAGAAACCTTTTCTCTCGTTGCTTGATTTGAAACGGTACGAATTTTCTTGGCTTTAGCTGCACAATTGCAATGGCCTGTGTATCAACTTGATGTTAAATCAGTGTTTCTAAATTGAGAATTTCAAGAAGAGATGTATGTAACTCAACCCGAAGGATTCATTATTGAAGGTAAAGAAAAAAAGGTGTATAAGCTGCGAAAGGCACTCTACAGGTTAAAGCAGGCTCAACGAGCATGCTACAGAAATTTGAGCTGTGGAACAGGTTTCGTCATCATGTCAGATGCATTATCAGAGGTATGAACTTTAATGACTTCAATTTTTCCATTTTCAATTTGTTGTCGAACAAAATGAAACTTGATGTCTATGTGTTTTGTTGGATTGTGAAATTGTTGATTCTTAGATAGATGTATTCGCACTCGATTATCGCAATATATCTTTACTATATGTTGTTTGATGCCAAAATCACTTAGAAGACCTTGTAGCCATAAGCCTTCTTTGATAGCTTCCGAAAGATCTATAAACTCTACTTCTATAGTTCATAAAACAATAACCAATTGTAGGGAAGCCTTCCAAGTAATTAGATTATCTCCCAAAAGAAACAAATAGCCAGATAACGACCTTCTTTTATCAAGGTCCCCTGCATAATCAGAACCCACATAGCCATATAGTTAAGGAATAGACTAGTCTTGCTCCCATTGAGGATTTTAGATACTTAGCATCTGGTAGCTTTTCAATGTCTCTTACCCAGATTGCTCATGTATCTACTTACCAAACTTGATGAATAGGATAAGTCAGACCTTGTAGATATCATCAAATACATCAAACTTCCCACCACATGGGAATGAGGTATTTTAGACATGAAATTTAGGTGCTCAACATCATTTTCTTTAGGAGAGTTGTCTACTGACAGCTTAAAATGTTGAGCCAAGGGGGTTAAAACTGATTTAGCTCATTCCATATAGAATTTTTGAACCACCTTTTCATAGTAACTCTTTTGACTGATATACAGTAGTGAGTTGCTCCTTTTCCTGATTATTTCAACCCCTAGGATTCTCTTAGATTCACCCAAATCGTTCATATCAAACTCCTTTTTCAAAAGAAGCTTAACTTGTTTTAGATCTTCTTTAGAACTTCCTGCCAAAAGCATGTCATCCATATATAGAAGAAGAAAAAACATTGTTTTTAAATGACTTTGTGTTTATATACAAAACTATCAAATGAGCTTCTTTTAAAATTGATCTTTGAGACAAACTCATCAAATCTTTGGTACCAACACCTAGGAGATTGCTTCAGTCCATATATGGACATTTTGAGTAGACAAACTAGATCATCTTCTTCCCTTTTCACATAGCCTTGTGGCTGTTTCATGTAGATTGTTTCAGACATAAATCCATGTAGGAAAGTTGTCTTTACATCAAGTTGAGCAAGCTCTAAATTGTAGTTTACCATTAAGGACAGTAGCATTCTTATAGATGTGTGCTTGACCACTGGGGAGAAAATGTCAGTGTAATCAATTCCCTCCTTTTGAGAGAATCCTTTGGCAACCAGACGAGCTTTAAATCTAGGTTGTTGACCCCTGTTATATACCTTCCTTGTATTTATATATCCACTTACAAGTAATAGGTTTATAAACTTTAGGAAGATAAGTTAAAGTCCATATATCATTTAGCTTCAGGGACTCCATTTCCTTATTCATAACATCAATCCATTGTCTTGTTGCCTTGCCCATTACACAATGTTCACGAAAAGACAAATTTCCATAAATACCATGAGGTAAAATACTCTGTTTAGATAGAACTTGCAAACCTTTAACACTTATGTGAGATAGTCTTTTGTGCCATAGGTCTGCATTAGTGAGTTTTACATTAGTGATGCAGTTAAGGCTGATTGAACCATCTTCACATCCTTTATAGCATAGAGATCATTCGTATTTACTCCAACTAAGACTGTCTTGGAGTCTTTAATGACCTTAAAAGTGCCACCACTACCTCGGTATTTACATCCAATTGAGTCTAACATGCCTAAGGATATTAAGTTCCTCTTTAGGTTAGCCACATGCCTCACATTTCAAAGCAATTTAACATACCCATCTTTAAGCTTTAGTGAAACCGATCCGATGCCTACAACCATGATCGTTGAAGAAAAAGAAACCATGGAACTTGTCGCTCGTGGAATCTTGGTTTTGAATCTAAGTGAAGAAATTCTAAGTATTAGATGAAGAAACAACCTTTAAAATGTGGATAAAGTTAAACGAGTTGTATGTTACTAAAGATCTCCCAAATACGCTGTATGATATTTCCAGGCTTAGTTTTATGCTAGTTTTGATATGATTGTGTGTTTTACAGAAACCGAGCAATTGGAGAAAAATCGAAGTTTTGAGAAGTTTTTGGTTGAATTTGGAGCAAATTGGAGCTATAATTGAAGATCCAAGTGTTGAAGAGAAGGAAAGAAGCTTGTGAACCCGAGAGTATAGCATTGCAATGCCATCTGTAGCGTTGCAATGCCACTTCAGCAGCCTTTCAACCTTGGAGACTAGCAGATATAGCGTTGCAAAGCCAACCCAATTTATTTTTCTCTTTTTTATAAAATTCAAAGGGACAGTGTTGCAACGCTGCCCCTAGCGTTGTAACGTTGTCTTGACAATATAAAAGGGAAGTTTGTATTTCGAGCAAGAAGAGCAGTTTTTGAGAGACCAAAACCCTAAATCGATTCATACACTGTCTAAGGGCTTAGAGGAGACCTTTGGAGAGCTAAGGAGGAGACTCAAGGTTCGAGATGGTGGACTTCACGTCAGGGACGAGTGTGGCACGTGACCTTAGTTTATTATCTTTTCCCTTTACTTTTCTTTTGGTTTTTAGGAGTTTTGTTATGGATTATAATGTTGTTTATCTCTGTATTTAGACAAGAATGGTTGTATGTTTTAGACTTTTGTTGATTTTGTAATTGAATGATTGTATTTACATCTTTTATGCATCTCGATTTTTATTGCTTAAACCTTTGGCCATCGTTTTGTATGTTAGGCTAGATTTAGCTCGAGAGAGTAAATTTATCCATAGAACAATAGATGCATAACTAGATTTAGTTTATTGCACGAGAGTGGGTAAATTAATTCTAGAAGCCTTAAGAGAATTGTCTAATTCCATGTTTAGTACTAGAAATAGACCGAGAGGTTAATTTATTATTAAACATGAGTTCAATTGAGGTCGAGAGAGGATATTGATCACTTAGTAATTCTTGGCTTAAGATTAATCGCATGAAATCAATTCTTTATCTACAAAGTTGTGCTTGATTTAATCAACCATTATGTTTCTAAAAATTTGGACTCCAACCTTGTAAATAGTAGTTTTGATTTTATTTCTTTTGACCACTCCAAAGTTTGTTGCTCTAAATAAAATTAGACATAATTAATTGTGGTACTTAATTACTCTAAGAACTCCC
Source organism: Trichosanthes truncata (assembly GCA_033996785.1). NCBI lineage: Eukaryota > Viridiplantae > Streptophyta > Magnoliopsida > Cucurbitales > Cucurbitaceae > Trichosanthes > Trichosanthes truncata. The sequence continues at coordinate 12,662,042 of MU867261.1, read as the reverse complement.
ATCCCTATGGATGACCCTGACACTATTATTGCAAAATATTTAGAGGTCCAGTTTTATAAACATAATCTTGATAGGACCTTCGACAAGTTCTCTATCAAGTGGATTAAAGCCAATTGTTAGCACCTAAGAGTATTTGGCTGCATTACTTATTCTCGCATATCTGATGAGAAAATAGATAAGTTAGATGATAAGTCAGAGAAATGCATTTTTGTTGGGTATAGTGAGAACTCCAAGACTTATAGATTATACAATCCTATAAGCAAGAAAATCATTATTAGCCTAGATGTCAAATTCAATGAAGCAGAATTTTGTAGATGGGATGTAGAAAATGAAGACCATAATCCATTACTTGTTGAGATGGATGACAAAAGAGTTGCTCAAGACTTGGAGCTTGAAGGGACTCAGCCAGTGGTTTCATCTTCATCTTCATCTCCACATTCCACAAGTGATGAAGAAACTCCTCCAAGGAAGACTAGAAATATTTAAGAGATCTATGATGGTTCAAGAAGAATGGCAGAAGATGATCATGTTGATTTTGCTTTATTTGCATATGCAGATCCCGTACATTTTGAAGAAGCCATTCAAGATGAAAAATGGAAAGCATTAGTGGATCAAGAGATTGATGCAATAAGAAGAAATGAAACATGGGAGCTAGTACAACTACCAGAGAGTAGAAAAACTCTTGAAGTAAAATGGGTGTATAGAACAAAGCTGAAACAAAATGGTGAAGTCAAGAAGTACAAGGCAAGACTCATCGTCAAAGGGAATAAGCAAAAGCATGGTGTAGATTATGAAGAAATTTTTGCCCCTGTGACTCGCTTAGAGACAGCTCGTTTGCTTCTAGCTCTTGCAGTTCAAAATGACTGGAAAGTACATCAAATGGATGTCAAGTTAGCTTTTCCAAATGGGTATCTGGATGAAGAAATATATGTTGAACAACCACCTAGTTATGTCAAGATTGTAGAAGAAAATAAGGTGTGTCGACTGAAGAGAGCATTGTATGGGCTGAAGCAAGCACCAAGAGCCTGGTATAGTCGTATATACAGTTTCTTCCTAGATAATGATTTTAAAAGATGTCCATATGAACATGCTCTTTACACAAAAGAAGACAAAAATTGTAATTTCTTAATCATTTGTATCTATGTTGATGATCTAATCTTTACGAGAACTTCAACCATGATGCTTGAAGAGTTCAAAGGGAGCATGAAGAAAGAATTTGAGATGACTGATATGGGCTTACTTCATTACTTCCTTGGTATTGAAGTTAAGCAAGGTGATCATGGGATCAACATTTCCCAGAAGAAGTGTGCAAAAGATTTGATGGTAAAGTTTAAAATGGAGAATTCGCATCCTCTCAATACTCGTATGGAAGTATGTTTGAAATTGAGCAAACATGATGAGAGTGAAGATTTTGATGTCACCATTTATAGAAGTCTCATTGGGAGTTTAATGTATTTAACTACAACTAGACCTGATCTTATGTTCTTAGTCAGCTTGTTGAGCAAGTTTATGGCATCACCAAGGAGAAGTCATTGGGAAGCTGGAAAAAGAGTTCTCCGATATATTCTTGGAACTATTGATCATGGAATTCACTATATGAAGAACATGGATAATGTTCTAGTTGGTTATAGTGATAGTGATTGGGGAGGAAACATTGATGATTACAAAAGCACTTCTGGATATGTGTTCAATATTGGTTCAGGCGCAGTTTCATGGGCATCAAAGAAGCAAGACGTTGTAGCCTTATCAACAATAGAACCTAAATATATTTCTTTGTCTACAGCCAGTTGTCAAGCACTTTGGCTGAGAATGGTGCTACAATAACTTAAGTGTCCTCAAGAAAATGAGAGTCATATTTTGTGACAATAGCTCATCAATTGCTCTTGCAAAAAATCCAGTTTTTCGTGGAAAGAGTAAGCATATAAAGATCAAATATCATTTCATCAAAGAATTATATTGATCAAAGATGGAGAAGTATGCATCAAGTATTGCAAAACACAAGAGCAAGTTGCAGACATATTCACAAGGGCATTAAAAGCTAAATTGATTCTGCAAATGAAGGAGAAGCTTTGAGTCATGGAAGTCTAGCTTAAGGGGGGATGTTAGAAATTAAGCTAGATTCATGATACACATACATGAATTTATAGTTCCTAGATACAGAATTCATAGATGCATGAAGGTTCTTTAGTTGTACTCATTTAATTTGTGTCTTTTAGAAGTGTGTTTTGGGGTATTATATGAAGGGATCATTTCCCTCATTTGTAACCAAGTCAATTAAGAAGCCAAGCAAAGCAATTCCAAGAGAGTTATTCAAGAGAACAATTTTCTTCTCTTGTGTGTTCTTGAGTTTTGTAAGAGAACAAGTTTATTCTCTTCAAAATTGTGAGATTTAGAGTGATTATTATTGTGGGCTCATTGACGTTTCCAACATTTACTTCTCCTCTGGATAGGGAATGGAAAAGATAAGAAGCTTTAAAACTTCTTGTGCTATGTTTTTCAAAGCATAGAAAAATTATATTTCAGTACTTTAAAAGTACAGTTTAATTCTCGAGTTAGGAATAGTTTTTACTAGTATTTGATTGCATGTTTATGAAATAAAATATGCATTGTTTTTTGTTAATTTTCTGAACTGGATTATCTACCCTTGTTAATTGTTTGTGTGTGATTGGACCATAACATGCATTTTGATTCTAACAAACCTTAACCTTGATGGAGCTTGATTCAACCAAGAACAAAAATTTGCTTCTGATAAATCAAATGACTCAAGTCATACAAGAAATGTATGGTTTTCTTTCTCATTTTTCATCTTCTCATCGTTTCTTTTGTCATTTGTACATGTTTAACAGACATCTACATTGAAATTTGTTGAGGCACATTCATTCAAGATGTTGGACAATAGGCTTTTATAGTGGCATTTTGTGAATGCTAGAGCAGATATCACCTCTTTTATCCACAGTATAAATGCAGAGGTGTGATTCTTAGAAGTGGGCATTTTCTCTCCTTTCTCTTTTGAAAAAAGCTATTGATCCTTTAATTCGGAGTCCAAATTTCGATCAACCATTTGTCTAAATAGTATTATAATTCGTGAACCCTAATTGTATTGCCTTGACTAAACAATACGATGAATCATCTTGTTTTGATCATCATCAACAATTAAATAGGCTCTTTTGAACCTCCAATTTATATTTGAACGCAGCAAAGAGAGAAGATGATCTGGGTCTAAACTAAAATACGCATTTTCCTGATAAATTGATTTGTTGTGATAACTTAGTGGTAGCCCACTTATGAGCTATTTTCATGGCTTATTTATCGATAGTTTTGATGTTTAATTTGCTATTTTCATGCACATATTTGTTTATTTTGTAAGTTTCGAGCAATTGGAGCTATATGGAGTTTTCAGAGGTTTTATCGAAAAAATAATGATAATTGGAGAAAATGAAGAAAATAAGAAAAATAGAAGAAGAAATCAAGGCAGTAAGTTTAAGGGTACAACATCGAGACGCTAAAACCAGCGTCGCGACATTGACAAGCCAAGCAAAGAATACAACACATGTAGCATTGAGATGTTGAATTGAAACGACTCGACACTGCATTGAAGTTATCACTCAACGATATGAAGGTGATGCCCAACATTGCAGTTGACACTCAATGCTAAAAACTACATGTGCTTCCCTTTCTATCCGAAGTTTCGAGATGCTACACTTTGTTTCCTTATTAACCTCACACGTTTTCGGGCCCATCAAGGTACTACCCCTAGCATCTCAATGATACATTATTTTGATATATATACATCTTTTTCTTTTTCTTTTTTTATATAGAAATTTGGAAGAAAAAAACCCTATGTTCGAAACCTACTTGAATTGGAAAGCAAGAAGAGATTGTTGGAGTGAAGGAAAGAGATTTTGAAGCAAGAGATTGTGGACATAACAACGGGAACTAAAGATTGACACGTGGACATCAATTTTTCCTCTTCTTTTACTTAACTATTGTATTCTTCTTATGGCATTTTTATTGAATTTTGTTTTTATAATGGTGAACATGAGTAGCTAAACTCTATTATCTTGGGGATTGATGTAGCCATTAGACTTTATGATTTGATTTATTGAATGCCTTGATTGATTATCTTTATTCCATTCATGCATTATTTATGTGCTTCATGCTTTTAATCTCTTGATCATATATTATTTGTTGATTGGATCTAAACCGTACACTTGATAGGTGTGATTAAGATTATAACTGAAATGCATGACTGATGGTCGATTTCGCAAGTGCATGAATCGTTACAAGTAATACAGTGATTGAATACAAAGTTCGTTCTTCACATGGACTGAAAGCTACCAATTACCAAATTCTCTAGCCTAAATTTTCTCTAAGCACCGGATTATCAAAGATGAATGAAAATTTAAACTTGCCAGAAAAATAAATGTAACTAAGCTCTAAAATTGATAATGGAAAACAGAGGGTAAAACTTAATTGGTAAAAACTCTAGAGCAATGACTTCATCGAATACCTCCTCCTACTCTTTGTTCATTAATAGCCAATGTTTTCTTCTATTTCTAGATTGTTGGCAAGCTCTACCCTATAGACTCGATATTCTTTCTCAATCAATAACGATATTCATTGAAAGTAAACTGCCCATATGATACAGAAGTTCAGAGAATTAGATCTAACAACCTTGTTGAAGAACAACACCTTTAGATCCAACACCCAAAAACCCCAAATCAAGATGATTTCATCCCAAGGAAGAAGATAGAAACGGATTTACCTCGATGATCAATATCAAGAGTATAGAAAACACGTTTCTAAACTCACGATTCGAATCACTCCACAAGTAGTTTGATCAACACCACTTGAATGATCCTTACATGCAAATCTAAACACAAGATATGCAAAGAAAGTTGCTCATGGCCTTTAGGCTCAAAGGACTTAATTTCATTGAAACATCATCAAAGTTGTTCTCCCCTCTTACAAGCAATACAACCTCTTTTTATAGGCATGGAACCCAACTACCTCATTAAATGGGCTTCCCAACTACCTAATTAATGAGCTTCCCAACTATTCACATTAATTAAATTTCCCAACCACCTAATTAATGTACTTTCCAACTACCTCATTAAAGTACCTATCTAACAACCTAATTTAATGGATTCTAGAATTTGGTTGAACTTTTAATGAATACAAAATGGAAACCATATATTTACTAAAGCCATAAATAATTAGTCTTCATGATAATGGTTTGATCTCCATTATCCTTATCATTCTCCCCTTCTTCGAGAAGATTCGTCCTCGAATCTAAATGATCTCCTTGCAAAGCAGATTTGTAGTCATCATTTCGAGCTCGTTCTAACACTTGGATTGCAACATCTTCTCTTGGATCATTTGTGAACTTTTTTTGTAGATTAATCTTTTCACATTCACTCTTTTCTTTTTCTCCATAATAGCTTTTCTCACCTTCACTAGAATTCTTCTCTTTTTCTTTCAAATTCTTTTCTTGTTTGCTTTTCCCACTCAAAATATTTTTATCCTCTTTCTCATATTTCTTGGCCTCTACTCTCATTTTTTCTATTTTGTTACTCTCCTCACTTTTTACACATTTCTCAAGAGATTTTGTCTTCACATCAACAACACATACTTCAAGTATCTCTTTGTCTTCTATTATCTCACCATTTGTCTCTTCCTCTTTTGAATGTTGATGATCACCTTCAATTTGAATTTGTTGGTCATCCTCTTGAGGCATTGGACAATCTTCACCATTTTGATTGGATTGTGCAACTTGACCCTTCATGGCATGGTCTATCAAAGTCATTTCTTTATTTAATTCAACCATGTGATTTACGGATTGCCGCAACTCAACAAAATTATTTCGAAAATTCTTCCAAAATGGATCACCATTGATGTGGTTCTCACAACGTCTTTGTGCTTGATGAAACATGGATTTGGTTGAACTTTTTTTGTGATACATGATTGAAAAAAAAAAGATGCAAAGTGACAAGAAAGTTTCCTCACGTTCTTTTATGATACACAATCTCGGTTTTCTTGGTTTTCCAGAACATACTTTCAAACGGCAGACTTTTCACCAACAAACAGACCGAATTTCATGATCTCATAAAATATAAAGTTGAAGAACAGACACAGATCTAAAAGAATGTAGAAGATGTCAACACGAAATGAAGAATGAAAATGACACTTTTTTTGGTATTTAACTTTTTGGACAAAATTTTAAAGATGAAATAGCTCTCTGGTTTGCAGTTTTCTTTTGACAGATTTTCAAAATTGGAATATTGCACCCTAAAGTAAGTCGATTTTGAAGACCTCAAAGAAGAAAGAATTGTAGATCAGACCTATATCTAAAAACTTGTAGAAGACGTTAAAATGAAATAAGGAACCGAAATGATATTTTTTTTTGAGTTTTATATGAATGGCAGAATGTGACGAGATTAACAAAAACAACAAAATTTCAGAATGAAAATGAAGGATAAGAACAGAAACAACGAAAGCATATATCCGATCTAGAGCCTAAAGCTCTGATACCAAATGATACGGAAGTTCCGAGAATTAGATCTAACAACCTTGTTGAAGAACAACACCTTTAGATCCAACACCCAAAAACCCCAAATCAAGATGATTTCATCCCAAGGAAGAAGATAAAAACGGATTTACCTCGATGATCAATATCAAGAGTATAGAAAACACATTTCTAAACTCAAGATTGGAATCACTCCACAAGTAGTTTGATCAACACCACATGAATGATCCTTACATGCAAATCTAAACACAAGATATGCAAAGAAAGTTGCTCATGGCCTTTAGGCTCAAAAGACTCAATTTCATTGAAACATCATCAAAGTTGTTCTCCCCTCTTACAAGCAATACAACTTCCTTTTATAGGCATGGAACCCAACAACCTCATTAAATGGGCTTACCAACTACCTAGTTAATGAGCTTCCCAACTATTCACATTAATTGAATTTCCCAACCACCTAATTAATGTACTTTCCAACTACCTCATTAAAGTACCTATCTAACAACCTAATTTAATGGATTCTAGAATTTGGTTGAACTTTTAATGAATACAAAATGGAAACCATATATTTACTAAAGCCATAAATAATTAGTCTTCATGATAATGGTTTGATCTCCATTATCCTTATCACCATATCCCTATGACAATTCAAACAATTCAATTATTAAGTCTGTAGAACTTAATATTGCCACAAAATCTACAATGATATCTCTATGTCAAATATAAATTTGAGAAAACACTTCAGTTCATCAATAATTCTTGTCTCTCAACCTCAAATCATGACATAAAAACAATGTAAAGAATGGTCAAATCTAAACATGCTTTAAGTGCAGAAGAATTTTCACAACCACAATTGAAATAGAAACATATTCTATTGACTAAGAAAGAGTAGGATTCAGTTATTCGATTACATTAAAGCTCTAGAAAGAATAACTTAGTTCATAATGTAAAACTTAACAAAATTAGTCAAAAGTGTCATTTGAGTCATTACAAACTGCAAAACCAAAAGAAGAAGTGAAAAGAGAGACATATCCAAGTGATTAAACGAATAACTAAGCTTAGCTCTTGCTCCGTTTGGTTGCTCATGTCCTCCAAGGTGGCGTATTCCCTTCTCCTTATATGGTCTTTCTCCCTTCTGCTCTCTGTTTTTCGCCCCCAATCTCTGATTTTTCAACTGTTGAATGATAAAAGATGACCCTTTTAAACTTAGGGCAATCGACGTAGTGCCTAGGCACCATGAACAATGCCTAGGCGCTATAAAAAAAGCATGAAAAAAATTTCAAAACCCCTAGGTGCTGGCATTCTGTCTTCCTGCACTGTCTATGGCACTTAGACGCCGTCATTTTTTATTTTATTTTTTATTTTTTTATTTTTAGACTTCAACCTGAAAAGTCCTCAAACTTTAACGTTCAAAATAAAATCTTTGATCACCCATAAAAATAAAAGAAATGCATGAATTAAAATTCAAAAACTATATGAAAACTAACTAAAAACAACCTAAACAAGATATAATAAGTATATATATAATGAACTTATCAATGACTAGTGTTATTCTAACTTGCAAAAGATTAGGTCTCTTTAAGAGGTTATTAAAAGAAGTGAACTTAAATCTTTTGGTTGTTATTAAAAGCTAATTAGAGATGTCATTTTTATTATTTAGCAAAGGCAATTAATTGTTCTTGTAAGAGTCAGTTTTTACTTACGGGTTCTTGACGTATGGAATAGTTGCATGATTGGTCTTGGCTTTTTAATTAGTTAAATTGTTTGTCTAATTGGTGAAACCAACATCCTAGGACATTTCTCTATGATATTTCTCACACATTTATTTTAAGTTATTTTAATTTAGTCTTAGATTTCATCATTCAATTATTTTCTCTAAATAAAATTGGGTGATTGTATTCATAGTACTTGAGTGAACTAGAAAATCAATCTTGAGTATGACATTCTTACACTCTTCACCATATTAAAACTTGACCCGTACACTTCTTATAAGCAATTTGCGTAATACTTAGGCATCTTGGTTTTCTAATTCACTTAAGTACTATGAATATTATTGCCCGATTTTATTTAGATAACAGAATTGAATGATGGAAGCAAGATTTAAATAAAACAATTGTAATACAAATTGAAACAATCAAAGAAGAGAATATCCTAGGGAGTTGATTTCACCTATTAGACTAAAATAATTAAATTACTTAAACATCCAAGATTGATGAAACAAATATTTCATAAGTCTAGAAGTCTTTTATCATGAATGACTCTTTCAAGGACAAACAATTTTTATGCATAAGGCAAAACCTACATCTCTGATGATTTTTAACATTATGCATAGCATTAAGTTCCTTCATTAACTACTTCGAAAGGAGCCCTAATCATTATCAAGTTAGAACTAGCTTTAGTCATGCAATTAGAATCTAATCTAAATTACCTTTCTCAAGCGTGAATTTAGATCAACATAACATTTAATCTTTGATCAAAAGATTAAAAGCATTAAGAATATAAAAGCATGAATGAAATAAAAGACAATCAATCATGGAATTGAAATAATTAAAACATAAGGTCTAATGGCTACATCAATCCCTAGAAGAAGAAAAGAGTTTAGACACTCATGTTCACTATCACAAAATCTAAACTCTTAAACAACATCTAAATAAAAATAAATAAAAAAAGAAGAAAAGCTATGCTGGTGTGTCGATCTTGCGTCTCCGTATGATCTCCATGAACTTGGCCTTGAATATTTCTCTCAAATCTCTTCTCACTCTTGTATGTAGAATTTTAGAGTTGTGCTCTCTAAAGTTAAATGCCTTGAAGTGAAGAGAATGTGGGTATTTATAATGGGTTAATCCATATCCTAATCTAATTAGGAATTCATTATTTAATCAAATTAGGAATCCATAATCTAATCAAATTAGGAATCCATAACTTAATTAAATTATGAATATTTTTCTTCTCCAAAAATTGTCCCCAAAATTGGTTGCTTAATTTTTTGTCCAATTAGCTCATTTGTCACCATATTTCTTCTAAAATCTTCGTTTTGTTCCAAATATTCAATTTCTACAAAATAAACAATTATGAATATGAAAGCATATGTTTAAGCCTCAAAACTAGCATAAAATACGGCCTAAAGATAGCACATATTGTTTATATTGTGTGCTATCAATAGCATCGATAATGTGTCCTCCACTCTATCATTATTTCTCATTGTTATCCTTTCTAACTGTTTAATTTTACAACAGTGGTATTTAAATTTAGGACTACAAACTATTTTTCTTATATTATTTAATTGTTCCTTATGTCAGAGAAACATCTTCAGTGCTTGGAATGGCATTTCAAAACTACGTGAATCTGTTATAGCTAAAAGACACGAGTTACAATTACTACAACACAAACAGAAGTTGACTTCTATCCTCAAGTCTCAAGTAAGATACGTAGATGAATATTATTTTGTCTTATTGTGCATCCTGTTATCTTGAAAATTTGGAGATGAGTTCTCCTGAACTCGAAGTTTGCATCTAGAAAATTACCACACAGATAAAATCCTGCATGAATTTGTTGAATTTTATAGTAATTTTTTTCGAAAGAAAGTGTTGGTTTGAAACATCAAAAATGAATTGATGTTTCATTTATGTTGTTGTTACTTGACTTGAAATTCAAAGGTTTAAAAATGGTTTGAAACATCAAAATGTGTTGATGTTTCTTTTACAAATTTAAATTAATAGTTAAATTTGTGAGTTATGTTTGAATTTTTACACAATTGAGTTACTTTTTATGTATGTTTCATATTGTTTATATTAATTTTATTTTTGGAGAGTTACTAAGTTGCTAGCCTATAAATAGCAACTTGTTTCTTCATTTGAAACATCTCATTCCATTTTGGAGTATCTCATTCTAATTGACTAAAGGAAACACTCTTGTTGTTGGTGGGTGATATGCTTTGTTGTATGGAGAATGAAACGTGTAAGTGAATAAAATGGTGGCAAAAATGGTTGAAAACGCACGTAAAATGCCTCTTAAGGAGCTGGTGCATGTGCACACCAATCCTCAACAAGTAATATAGGGATGGTACTCTAAGATCCAATGCAACAAAGAATTTGGTAAAATTTTCTTAACATCACACAAAAAGTATTATAGAGGGTAACTGTTTAAAAAAATGGTTGAAGTTTGTTTTGTAACAAAGTAAAGTAAAAATAGTAATTGAAATATGCAGAAATAACGAAAACAGAGGAAAATCTATGACAATGATAAGGTATACAGAGTTTAGAGGGAGGCTCGACGCTAAAAATCCTGTTATATTGCAATACTAAGTTAATGCTAGTGCAACTCTTAAGCCTTGGTTCTATCACTAAAGCAGGGCATAATCAGTCTATCTCACTCTCTCGAGATGCTATCTCGACACTCTAACACCTCATGTTGTACACCTACACTTAGAAATGATGCAGTATTATTAAGCCCAAACCTCTCAATATGCTTTACGAGTGACTTCTTTAAATCTAAAGTAGTCTAGTGGTTTAGTCCACTCTCGCTCTGGTTGGTAATTTTCATACACCCTAACCCTCTTAGTATTACAGTGTGGTAGTGAATCTAATTGGTTGACCAAATGGAAAAGAATACTGAGAATAAGAACACTCAATCAGAAATGTAACAATGATTGACTTAAGGAATTGTTAACAATAATAGTCACATTACAATATAAAGTTAATCAGAGCCTTGCCTCAAAAGGATTTAGTCCATAGTTGGAAAAATCTCACACAACAAAATAGAGTAATACATAATGAGAACTAAAAATTACAAAGTGAGAAAAGAAATAATGGACACTATGATAAGACAACGCCAGAGTGACTTTAGGTTTCCCTCTGTGTAGTTTTGAATGCTACTATTTCTCACTTCGCACTTGCTTCCAAGGTCGTTTGAACTGCCTCCTCTCGAAGACCATTCTTCTCTCTCCTCTTTGGTTGTAGTGCTCCTTCTTGGAGTGTAAAGGCAGGGAACTCTCATACACTTGATGCTCTCTACTCTCCTTGAATCAATACACTCTACTCTTTTTGGCTCAAAAAACTCACTCTCCTTTACTCTACTCCTACTCGATGATGATCTCCCTCTGCTTAATTTTCCAAATTGAAGAAGAAGAGACTGATAGGAGTTGTCCCTTCCACTCCAGGTGGTTTTTTTTTCCTCTGCCTTCCTCTCCTTTTATTCCATGTGCCCCTTCATGATAATAGAAAATATTTTGTGCGTGCCTTATTGATCCTCTATCAATTAGTAGATAAAATCCTTCTTATTACGCTTGGTAACCATTACAGAAAGAGGAGGTCTCTGCTTCCAGTCAAACCTAAGAACATATGCTATAGCAAAAATTTTAACATGTATTTCCTCAAATGCAATCATTTAAGAATATAATAACACGTGCTTAAGGAAACTATGCTCAATACGCTACTAATATGACCTAGAAACTTTTATTTAATCATGCTTATTTCATGTTAGTTGATCAGGTTTTATGAAAATTATTACCTATTTTGTAGGGAATCGAGCATGATATGCGTTTCAAAGCTTTTTAGTCAGTTCAGGGTTAATTCAGAGAAAATCGAAGGTCATTCAAGAAACCGAGCGAGAAGATGGAGCAAAATGACCAAAATTCCTCTGGCGAGAGTATCGAGACGCCAATCCAAGCGTCGAGACGCTGAGGAATTAGCGCAAAAGGCAATAGTTGAGAAAACATAATAGCAAGAAGACGTTGTCCACAACGTCTAGATGCTGCTGCAACATAGCATCGAGCCCACCTTAACACTGATAGTGTCGAGACGCTACCTTGGCTTCTTAATGCTACTTCGAGGAGTATAAAAATATTCATTTCAAACTTAGGGCAAGGAAACCCATTTGTAGCAAATGTTTTCCATCTTTTAGACACTCTCTTTACTATTTTAGTCATTTTTAGCTTAATTAGGATAGTTTTAGGCCAAATGATGGGGTCGAGGCTCAAGATTTTAATGTCTAGCTAAACGAAAATGTCGATTCGGGGAGATCCTCAGGTTTTTACATTGTAACATCATGAGGTTCTGAACATTTTTATCTAATTTCAGTGTTAATGCATCGTTTACTCTTTGTTTATATTCTTAATCATGTTCGTAGAATAACCTAATAACCTATTTGTGTCGAATGCGTTTAACTTTGCTATGCGTGTAACTTTAGATTCGTTAATCGTCGAGAGTTTGTGCTTAATTTGTGTGGTAAAGGGCTAATGCATTAGTGAGTTTATGACTTTTCATAGACCATAGTTGCATGCTAGGTTCTAAGAGTTAACGAGCAGTAAAATTGATTTAGGTCGGCCACCCTAGGTTAACTTAATCGTCTTGACTAATCCCTAGAATATAATATGGCTAGCTCGAGGAGTATGGAATGCTATTGTGCCTAGCTCTCATCGGGTTAGTTTAGGACCTAATTAATGCTAGGTTAATATGGATGTTTTCAGGGACAGTCAATTTAATAAGAAATTGTATCAAGATATTTGTGATTGATGTTATGCAAGTAAATACTGACGTGACCCTTTATTGGTGCCTAGTTTGTCTGATTTTATCCCATGCTTTTCTTTAATTTTATGCTATTTAATTTCTTGCAATTTTATTTTACACATCAAACTCCCATCTCTCCTCTCGTTACGTTACAATATCAAAATTGAGAGAGAAAATTACAAATAGAGGACTTCCTTATGGATCTACCTAATCAACTATTACTGCAAAGTTTTAGTGAGTTTTGGCTTATAAATTTTTTTGACGAAGCCCTCGACAAGATCACGATCAAATTGGCGTCGTTACCAGAGAAAGTCGATTTGGTTGTTTTTCTCTTTTTATTTAGATTTCTAGCCACTTTCTTTTGCTTGTTCATGAATACTCGTTCCTCGCAAGAAGTTGGATTCAATTCTTTACTGAAATCACGAGAGAAGAGAAGCACTTACAAAGACAAGCATTTAAAAGTGACAGAGAGCGAAATGTAAAAATCTTTAACATTATTGGTGAGGATTCACAAGAAGAAGAAACACAATAAGAGGAGGAAATCATGGCCAAGTGAACGTTGAAGCAACTTGTTGCTCCCAATCTAAACCAACAGCCCTTGTGCATAACATATCCGGAAACCACAGGTGACTTTGAGCTTAAACCTTGATTAATTCACCTTTTGCCTTTTTTCTTGCAATGTAAGTAAAGAACCACACAAGCACCTGAAGGAATTCCATATTGTCTGCTCAGATATGAAGCCAAACGGAGTGACATAAGAGCATATCAACTTGAGGGCTTCCTTTCTCTCTAAAAGACCAAGCAAAGGATTAGTTGTACTATTGATAGCATGCAATTATGCTATATTATTTCATATTATTTTAGCTAGTTTTATGCTTAAAATGTATGCTTTGATGCAATTTTATTTTAATTTTGTAGAAACCGAGCTTGAGGAGAAAAATCGAGTGTTCGATGGTGTTTTAGTAATTTAGGACCTCATTTGAGCCATATGGAAGACACAAGAAGAGAAAAGTTGATAATTGAGGAGAACCCGAGACGAGGGCGTTTGAAGACTAGTTGGGCATCAATACGCTGCATTTGATATGTTGAAAACTTGAGAGTAAGCACCGAGACGTCGTCATGTGGCGTCGAGACGCTCAAAACGAGCGCAGATGAACATTTCCATCCGAAGTGTCTAGACACTCCTAGAGCATCTCGATACTGGAGGAGCAAAAGTAAGGAGAACTTCGTCGTTTGGGTGCAGCATCAAGCCGTTGTCCCTACCGTCTCGACACTGTTTTGATAGAGGGTATAAATTCTTCATTTTCTCTTCAAGCACAAAAAGGCCATTCTGATGGTTTATACTCTAATCTCGATAACAAAGCCAAGTTGGAGGATTTTTGGAAGTTCTTAGAGGGAAATTGAAGATCTTGGAACCTCAAGTTCATTGTAGAACGCCACAGGAACATGGGATTAGCATCGTTTGAGCATTTTCTTCCATTTTTCATTATTTTCAGTATTTAGATTAGGTTGTAATTAGGGATTTATGTTTGTATTGGTGATTATGAGTAGCTAAATCCCTAAATTCTATGGATTAGATGGATTTCTTTGGACAATTGCTTAATTCATTAGCGTTTTGGGCTTAATTGATGTGTATGTTCATTCATGCATTTAGGGTTTAATGCTTTTAATTAGTGTTCTTTAATTAATTGAGGTATATCTAAGTTGAGCTCGACAGAGGATACTTAATTTAGCTTAATGCACAATTTATTAGCTACCCAAGTGACAACGAGATTAGTGGTTAATTAATTGTAGTTGGTGATGAAAATTAATTAATTGAGCACTATTTAATTCAATTGTTTTCTAAGTAGCAACTCGACGGAGAGAAGCTTAGGCGAGAACTGAATGCATGATTGTTGGTTAACTACTTGAGTGACAGTGAGACTAATAAATAATCAATAGAGGCCCGTAATGAAGAGTCTTAATGCCTTGTACTAATTGACTACCGCGAGGGACACTTAGGTTAGTTAGTTTAGTACTTGAGAATTGGAGGAGAGCAACAGGAGATTCCATGATTTTAGGTTTCTAAACTTATGAATTGAGCATCTAATTTTGCCTAATTACCTAATTGATTAAGTGAATTAAGGTCCAAAGAATAAAATCAACGCCTGTTACACATAACTATGTGTTTCCGCAAGCACACGACCCAAGTAGTAAAATGGTATGAGTATACCAAGTATCATATCCACAAGGAATTGTTTCGGAGTGATTGATTACTGAAAATAGTTACAATTGATTTTAGTTAGAGAAACTAGTCGGATAACAATCGATAAAGCGAACAAACACATGCAAAGAAAGCCAATAAATGAGAACAACAGGATTAACAACATTTAGGAAATTAATTTCACTAATTGGATCTTGCAATTAATTAACCGGGTAATTGACATTATCATCTCATTCAATTCTTAAGCCTAAAAGTCTAAATTCATGGAATTCTCCATCGAACTCATCCAATCTTCTTAAACCACTTAATTAATCTAAGTGTCCCTAGCGCTAATTAGTTAATTAAAGACATTAAGTCCCTTCATTTTAATCTTCAATTGATTTTCATTAATCCTATGTCACTTAGGCGGAACCCAATTGTCATGCATTATTTTACTAAGCTTAAATCTTCTCTTTCAGGCTCAATTTAAGCTAACATTCAATTAAACTATGGCCAGTAATTTAAAGGCATTACATTACCAATGCACAAAATGATCGAAATGAAATATAATAACAATAAACTTCAATTAATTAAGAGCAAAGATCCATTAGCTACATTACTTCCCTAAACTAAAGAACTTAGCCACTAAACATCGTCATAACAGTCCCAATAGCATTCATTACAACTTATCGATGTACACACAAGCGCATGTGATCGAAGTAATAATAAAATGGTATTCCTACCGAGTATCGTATCTGCAGAGATTGATTTTAATTCAATTAATTACTAGGAAGAATCTCACTTAGCTTTATATAGAGAACAAAAATCAAAAGCAAATAGGAAAATTAAACAACTAATCCTAGAAAGTAAAAGATAAATGGGAGACACAAATCGAGCGTTAATTCTATGAGTGTTGATTTCATTCCTGGACCTTGATTTACTTAATTAAGCTTGCAATTAGGCAAATCAAGCGTTCGATTCATAAGTCTAGAAGCCTAAGTGCATGGAATCTTCTGTCGGTCTCCTCCAATTCTCGAGCATTAATTAATTAACCTAAGTGTCCCTAGCGCTAGCTAATTAACACGAGGCATTAAGACTCTTCATTAAAGACCTCTATTGATTAATTATTAGACCTATTGTCACTCAGGTAATCAACCAATAGTCATGCATTTGTTCTAGCCTAAGTTTCTCTCCGTTGAGTTTCCACTTATAAACAAATCAACTAAACGCTGCTCAATTAATTTATATTCATCACCAACTACAACTAATTAATCAATACTCCCGTTGTCACTCGGGTAGTTAATTATTTATACATTAAACTAAACTAGGTTTCTGTTGGGATTTATGCCCTAAAGCCTCGTAATTAATAATTTATTTAATAATTAATAATAATTTTGATTATTTTATTTGCAATGTAATATTATCCATTATATGAAAAATCTAAGGTTATTAGTGTAATCTTAAACAGTATGTAGTTGACATACGAGAGGATCATGTTCAAGAAATAACATAAAGGGTCATAGTATATGAATAAGGTTGGGTGTCTTATCCTGGTAACACTATTTATACAACTCACTTTGTAATAGTTACAAAGAATTTAATCCAAATCATTCATGTGCAGACATGTGAGTGGGGGTATCTTATATAATGAGTTTCTATAAGACTGAACCACGAAATATTTAGTCTCTCTTTATAAATCCGTTAATTGAGAAGATTAATATTTCATCAAGATGATCATATGTGACTTGATCTTAATCCTGAGTGAGTTATGAACTCCTGCCTATGAGAGCTCGTCCTTTGATTTGCGTGACTGAGAGTGGCTTTTATAGCCGATTCTATATGCCTACCATTTTGGAGACTTGACCAAATAGGTAGCTGGGAACATAATCTCACAAGATGAAATTCACTCCTTCCCATATAGGGTAAGTAGATGAGTAGTTCCCTTAAGTGCTGATTTCGGGACTTGAACAATGGGGCCTCACCTTCTCACTAGCTTGAGAGGGACTTAGTTTATAATTAGATTATAAACAAATTGTTTATTAGAGGATCAGTGGTACTTAAGGTGCAATATGTAATTATAGGGGTAAAACAAACTTTTGACCCAGCTGTAATTACGAACAACTCGTGAAGGATCGACTTGCATGTAGTGATTATATCTATGGACACAATTTTTCCTACATTACATAAGAGTGCAACTCTAAGTCTATAGTAGAGTGACCTATAGTTAATGAATGAAAATTAATTAATTAAAGAGTTTAATTAATTGATTTTGTCTCATTGGAGCTTATAATATGTAGGTCCATAAGGTCCCCATGCTAGCTCATAGTAACACTAAAAGATCATTTTAGTTGAAAGAAAATTTTGAAATGTTCAAATTAATATTAATTTGAAGTGTTCAAATTAATATTTAATATATTATATATATTAAATATAAAAGAGGAAAATATATTTATTGTATTTTATACATTAAATATTAAATTTTGAAATGTTCAAATTTAATATTTAATTTGAAGTGTTCAAATTAATATTTAATATATTAGATATATTAAATATAAAAGAGGAAAATATATTTATTGTATTTTATACATTAAATAAAAGATATTTATAAAATTTGAATAAGATTCAAATAAATAAATATTGTAGGATATTTGAATGAGATTCAAATAAGTATAAGATATATTTTAATATATTAGATATTAAAATGTAATATTTTAATTCTGGCAAAGATTTACCCTTGGTCTCTATAAATAGGACCATTGGGTTAAGCCATTAGACACAACACATATTTCCTCAATAGAGAATTAAAGAATTCTCTCTAGACTTCTTCCTCTCCAATCCCTTGTGGATTTTCTTTCAAGAGGCTCCTACAAGCTTTAGTCCTGTGTTCGAGTCATAGCTAGGAAGACTTTGTGAAGGAGATAAAGACATGCCAGAAATATCTTCATATTTACTCCAAGTTTACTTAATCTTATTTTTTAGTTTAATTTTAAATAAAATCAAAGACGATCCAATACTTCCGCTACGGAATAAAACGTTCATTCCTTCAGTTTCCTCTATCAAGCTTGACCTAGACATGCCTCAATTAATTAACTAACGCAATCTAAAAGCATTAAGTCTAAAATGCATAAATGAATATAAACAATAATTAAGCCACAATCACAATCTAATTAAGCAAATTAAGTGCAATGGTCCAAGAATTACAACATCCCGTAGGAATTAAAGAACTAACTACTCATGTTCAACAATTATAACCAAAATTTCCTAATTACAGCCCAATCTATGTACTCAAAATAAAGGAAAATGGAAGAAATTCTTAGGTCGGTGTCCATCCCACATTTTCGAGGCGATCTACCACAAACTCGAGCTCTAAAATCTTCACATAGCTCTAAAATCCTCCCAAAATCCACCAAAGACGCTCTGAAATCGAGATTAGGGTGAAACCTATCAATTTTGCCTCTTTTGGATGAAGATAATGCGATGAATTAATACTATCCATTGTGACAGCTTTGCAATGCTAGGGACAGTGTTGCAACACTATCCTAATATGCAGCTGTTTTGCTATGCATGCAGTGATAGCATTGCAATGCTACGGACGGAACAACTCTTCTCTGGGCATTTCTAGCGTTGCAATGCCACAAGGTAGCGTTGCAATGCTAGCTCTCGGGTTTGCATGCCAAATGAAGTGTCTCAACGCCATTTCTAATGTTGCAACACTATCTTCTCGACCCCAATTGCTCGATTCTTCATCTATTCTCTTCTTGGCTCTCCAAAATGGCCTCAAAAGCTCCAATAATCACCAAAAGACTCCCGAACACTCGATTTTCTCCTCAAGCTCAATTTTTACTAAGCAACCAGAAATAGGCATCAATGCACACTAAATCATAACAAAACTAACATAATTAATAGTAAATAAGATAGCATAATTGCCTACTATCAAGAACCTAATTACAACAATTAATACTGCCCACCGCGTAGATCTTCGACTTTAGCTTCGATTTACATGATCCCAAGCCTCGATCCTCCTTCAAAAAGCCTCCAAGAAGCTCTCAAGTCTCCCAATTTAGCAAGTTTTTATAAAAGAGGTCTAAACCCTCAATTTGTTGCCCACCCAAATCGAGCATAAAACAATGAATAAATATCAGGCTCTAACGACCCGACTTTTCCTGTTAGACATTCTAGGGACGTAACTACATGCATGCTAGTAGAATTTAAAAATCTTTGGTAAAAGACAAAAAGAATTAAACCTTTTTGCTAAACAATCAAAATCTTTTTAGTTCGGGATCCCTTTAAAAACCATTGCAAAACATAATGTGAATCAAAACGTTAAATCAAATGAAATAGTTCACTTCAATTAAGTTTACTTAACAAAATAATTTGAGTTAAAACATAAACTAGACGCGGAAGCTATACTCCTCATGACACCCATGACCCTTTCAGCAAACCACCTTGCCACTCGCCTAAAATATGTTCTTGTCTTTACCTGAAAAGAAAAATCTTTTGAAAAAAGGATGAGTATTTAAAATACTCAGTAAGTGACCTCACTACCAGGTCAGGATATGCATACACACACATAATGAGTTTTCGAAAACGTTTTCTTTCTTTCCTTTGGTGGGACCTAAATTCCTTTCATAGCAGAAACGTTCCTCTTTCAACTTTTCTCTTCGGCTTAATGTGGACAATTAACCCAACCTAACCTTTCCTTTTCATTTAACCTTTTCAGGTTCCTTTTCATATAGCCTCGTAAGGCTCCTTTTCATATAGATGTACATCAATAAATTTAGGAGGGTAATTGCCACAGCCTTCGAAATCAATTTTATCATGAAAACATAATGTATGCATGAGGTCCCAAAACATTTTAAACTTTTCATTCCATGATGCAACACAAGCAACATTCTCACATTATTTATCATAAATCAAAACCATAAACCATGCATAACATTCATGAGAAAATTGGGAAACAAACAAGTTAAAATCCATTTATATATATAACAAGCATTTTAAAAATTTATCAAAATCCATAATAAAATATTTATAAAAGCTTTTTATTTCAAATTAAATTTTTTTTTTTTTAATTCAGTTCCTGACTTGCATTTAAGCATACCGGCATAAAGTCCCTTACCTTGGCTAAGCTCAAGAGTCCAATTCACCCAATTGCTCACCAAAATCCCTTCGCCTTGAACCTCAATTAAACAATTTGGACCCTAAATCAAACCATCCCTAAGGTTAGAAACAATTCCTAAAATCCATAATTAAATCCCAAAGTTCCTTCCACCAACTAAAGTTCCAAAATTTAGAATTAATTCCTTAACATTTAACTTAATCTCAAATGGATGGGTAAAAATTGAATTTAAGTCACAAGATCCATGGTTCCATCTTATTTTCAATTTTAATCTACCATACAACCTAAAACTTAAGGACCTTTGTGACTTACCGAAAAATTTCACTCTTAGCAGTCCCAAATACTCACTGGACAGCAGCTCAAGGGCGTCGCGCTCGTGATTTTGGTGTCGGAACGGAGTGGGTAACCTTGGAACACATCAAGATCTATGAGTCAGTCTTACCCATGACCAAAAACATCCAAGAAATCGCATAAAACTACTGCTTACCCACGTATGCAGGTTCGACGAACTGGAAGAGATGGCTGAACAGATCGAGTTCGCGGATCAGCAGGGGCAGCGGCGCGATCGGGAAGCAGCGGATCTGGGCGAAGGTATACGGCGGCGCGATGGGCGTTCGTGGGTGCTGGTGTCGGTGCGCGGTCCTGTTCGGCGGTTCCCTTTGGAGAGCGGCGGTCTGATGCGTGGTTCACGGTGAGACTACGGCGTGCAGTCGGTGTGGCGGTGAGGTCTGCGGCGGTTCGACGGATCTGGCGTTCAGTGAACGGTCTGGGCAGCGTTCTGCGTAGCACGGCGGCGCTCGGTGGCTTGCGGCTGCCGGATCTGTAGCGGCGGCGGTGACGTGGTGTGGGGAAGAGCTGCTGCAAAAATTCTTCCTTGCTTCAATGGGTGTTTGTCGAAAATCAAAGAGGAAGGAGAAGAGATTTGGAGAAGATGGTGGCTTAGAGGCTTGGCTTCAAGGCTTGAGTCTGACCTAGGGCTGCGTGCCTTTTAAAATAATAGAGAGGGGAATTAGTGGGCTTGGCTTCTCTTGGGCTTGGTTTGGCTAAAAGTCACTTAAATAACAAAAATAACCCCAAATCAATTAATTCCTTTAATTTCCCTATTTCTTCCCAATTTACCCTCCAATTACCCCAATCTCAAACATACAAATTTCTAAAATTAATTTCCAACACAACTTTAAGCATGAAATCGACCTTGCTATAATTTAAATTTCAAAAGTAAAGCCTTAATTACTACCTGAAAGTGCCGATCGTCACACAGGCCTTGAGACAACGTTGAGACGCTAGAAACAGCGTCTTGACGCTGCCCAAAACTCCCATTTTATTAAGTGCGAGCGAGGGTAGTGTCGAGACGCACCAAACGAAAAATGCATTCTCAACGTGTTTCTAGTGTTGAGACACCACAGGGCAGCATCTCAACGCTAGCTCTCGAGTTTGGCAGCAAATGTATGGCGTCTAGACGCTATTTTCATGGTTTAGACGCTATCCTCTTGAGATCACTTGCCCATATTCACTCCAATTGCTCGGTTTATGAAAAAACAACAATGATTGACATCAAAGCTCACAAATTAAGCCTAAAACTAACCAAAATCAACAGTAAAAAATAACATTAAAAGCATGCTATCAGGGCCCATAGAATTATCCATTGTGTTTGTGTTTCCATTTATCTTTTGTCTCTATGTTAGCTTTGTAGTTTTCTTTGCTCTGCTTCTGGTTCTATTTTGTAATTAAAGCTAAAATGAGAGTATTCGTGGTACTTAGATAAGATAACAATTTCAATCCATGTGGTTTCGATACTCTGTAGGAATACCATTTTATATTCTTGACTCGTGTGCTTGCAGAAGTGTAAAAGTAGCCATGAAGTTTTTGGCTCCGCTGCTGAGGATTTGTAGTTTAAGTTGTTTAATATTGTTAACAAATTACTTGGTTTTAATTTAAAGGTCTTATTTTTGTTTTGTCTTACTTTGCTTTGTATTCTAGTCCATTGTTTCTTATTGTGTGGATTATCTGGTGTTATTTTTTAGCCTGTGTTTATTTCTTTATTGCTTTTTAGATGGCCTCTGATAGATTTTGGTGGCTTTTAGGAATTCCCCGAAGAACCAATGCCACCTTCTAGTTCCTTTTCTGTTAGTTATCCCTCTTTCGATCATGATTTATTTCCTAACCTTTTTTAAGAAGCCTAAGTAGAAGAAGAATCCCCTTTAGAGAGACATTTGAGAGAGTCTGTGGAGAAGTCTAGAGCTTTGAGTGTGAATTTAGATGAGATAGAGAAGAGACTTCAGACCTTAAGGGAGGTTTGTGAAGTCGGATCCACTCATGTTTGTGAGTCAATTAGCAATTGTTTCACTGATAGCCTTTCAGGAGCCTAATTCTTTCGATACAACTGAGTTTGGGTATTCAGGGGAGTGGATAATAGATATTGAGGATGAGCTAGAGAGTTTTAACACACACTAGGATCGAGTAAGTGGGGAAGAAAAAGATAAGCCTAATTTGTCAAAAGAGTTCAATCAGGGGGGTAGAGTTGAGGCTAAACGACCTTCATCTATTTTATCTCTTGATTGTTCTCTTTATCCCGAGTGTTCTTTTTCTTGTTCTCACGAGTCAGTTTCATAATATTTTATTTTTATCTTTCTCCTGACAAGTCGTCCGTCACCATGCTTTACGCCCAAAACAAAGTCAATTCATCATGCTCGTCAATACAAGGACACATAACTCAACATGCATAACTAAAGGGAATAATCGAATTAAACTGTCACACCCCCTCCCGAACCACCTGCTAACTTAGCCCGGAAGATGGCGTGAAGCCAACAGACATCGTTTCCTCCCTAACGATACCTGTGACCCTGTTAAACCTAATAAACATACTATACTTGAATTTAAAATGTCTAAACACAACACAGCAGAAGTTTGAAAGTCACTATACATACATACATACGGAGCAGCCCAACTTAAACCCCATTTGAACATCTAAACGGGTAGGGAGTACTACAACCAAAATACATCCCAAACATGATTTACACAACCACGACCACTAGTGCATACACGAATATAACTATACGTTCCTCTCAGAATAACTACAAAATGTTTGGACCTGCTATACAGTTCCACCCACGTACAAAATATCAAACTCGTAGAGCTTTCGGCAGACTATGGCAGGATTTCAGGCACCGGGAGCTCGATCACTACCTGAAAAGTTGGAAAACATTGAAAGCATGGGCTGGGAAGCTCAGTGAGTGACTGAGTTTATAACTATTAACTTGCAAATTACAACATATGGTAAACCCTGGGCATATGTGTCGGTAGTCAGCGCTAAATATAAACGTATAATTATCACAGTCTTTCTCAAAAATCCAACAGGTATGTCATTAAAACTCGCAAGGCATACCAAGAATATTAACCATCTAGAAGCATATGACAATCTACGTTGTGTAGGGCACGCCCAGTACAACCAACGTTCACTCTACGATGTAGTGGGGCTCGCCCAGCACTCCCATCGTCTTTGTTGTAGTGGGGCCCGCCCAGCACTCACGACAGCATTGTTGTCACAGAGTAGACTCAACGTTGACAACAGAAAATGACCTGTGTGCACACGGTACTATACAGCCTCGGCTCAATATCTCACTCATTTACTCATTCGAGTCTCAGAAAAACACATGATAATCTTTAAACATTACTTGCTAGAGCATGCTTGCCTGAAACCATCACATTTTCGCTAGATTTTAGCAAATCAATAAACATATGCTCACATGTAAATTTCGTTGGAAAAATCTAAGCTCATCACGAGCATTTAAAATCATTCCCAGGCAATCATGTATGCTCATAACCATGTGTTCAGAAAACATAAAACATTTAAGCTAATTCATTCCTAAGAAGTCTTATATTCACATAGACATGATTTCAAGCATAGAATATGTTTTCAAAATTCGTTTTGTCACTCACAGCGTTATATCTAGATCCTCGGCCCGTATACTCGACCTATTTCCTCTTGGCCTGTCAAATAAACCAAAACCCAAGCATTAGAACTTTGAATTCATGAATTTCCAAGCTTAGAATTGCAAAACCATTCTATCTACTTCCAGTATTCTACCACTTCCATACCCTAATTTCACATACTCATTACTTCCTCATTACTTGGCCAAAAATGATGTACTTTATACCAGACTCTTCCTTTTTGAACCCTCTACAACTCATATGAAGTAATGGAATTGAAATTCCCAAAGAATGTGTCCGTAAATACCTCGAAAGCTACCTCCCTCAAATTCAGTTTCTGCAATTCCAGAAGCGTTTTCCTGCTGCACCCTGAACTTGTCCTGAATTTTAAAGCAACTTTCAATCATATTTCGCCCACAACTTCTTCATAAAAGTTTTAGGAAATTAAATAAGTTTTCCAACCATACCTAACGGAGCTTCTAATTCAAAATCTACAGACCAGCACGACCCAAAAACCAGAGGTTTCTCAGATTTGACAGCAGATTTTCCCCTCTAACTTCCCCTTTACAAATCAACAACTTAAAGTCAGATTTTGCTCGAGCTTCCTTCACAAAATTTGTTCGAAAATGAGCTAACTTTCCAGAAAATCAAACCTCACCTCTTAATTCTTCTTGTGAAGCTCAAAACGATCTAAATATCAGCAGTGAGCAGGATTGATCACCAAATCTGTCATGCAACCTTGAATTGAATCTTCTCCCCTTCTTCTTCAACTTCAAAACTAAGAAAATCCTCCTTCCTCTCTTTCTCTCATCCTCTCCCATGAAGCCCTTTCTTCTCTTTGGTAAATGAGATGCAAGATGGGTAGAATAAGGTATATTTGTAAAATGAATAAAAAAAAAAACTTCCACTTTCTTTTTTTTTTTTTCCCTTTTCCCTATTTTCCTTTCTTTCTTTTTTTTTTTTAAAAAAACCCACACATATTATTTTCTCCTTAATACCCCAAACAAATGTTTTAAACTTTTTTTTTTTTTTTTTTTTTTAGAAAATTCAAGGAAAACTCTCTTGAAATCTCGGTTTTACATAAACCCACAGCGAAAGCGTTGAAATCAACTTTAATTTTATTTTAGAATTAAACGAAAAATAATTTTAAGGTAAGCATCAACCATACCTTGAATGTTATATAAATCGATTCCTCATCTATTGCTGTTGATGCCTCCTCCTCTCCAAACCCCCTTAGGTTTTCGATAAGTGATCTTCAGGATCTACTGAAATAGGTAATCTCTACCAATTCTTCTACCCTTGCAGTCCTAGGTAACTCTTGGCTTCTTAATTCTGCTTGTTGCAATCATATGACCACTAATATCTTGTTTTTGTCTTCCTCAACTCTTGCTCCATCCCTTCCTCTCATCCACGCTGCTGATGGAAATAGTATATCTATTACACATATTGGTATTGTCGCCACTCCCACTTTAACACTTCCCCATACCTTCCATGTCCCTAATCTAACCTTTAATCTTGTCTTTATCGGTCAACAGTGTCTAATTTGGTAGGAGAAAATACTCTGAAATTTTCAAGTGTTTGTGATTTAGCTTTAGCTGAGGAAAATCGTAGAAAGGATAGTAGTAAATAGTCTACTATAGGATCAACTTTGGTTATGACTAAGGGTAAAGAAGATTAATAAGTAAAGTATGTCGAGTAGCAGTACGAAGAAGTGGGATTATATGAATAAAGAAATATAATGTTTTTACTGTCACAAGAAAGGTCACATTAAGAATCGGTGTAGAAAGTTGAAAGAGGATCTAGAAAGGAAAGAAAAGCAGGAGGCAAATACAGTGCATGATGCCTTAGTTTTTGTTAGCAGTGACACAGAGAGTCGTAGAAACTTATCTGATTGGATTTTAGACAGTGGAACTATTGTTCACATAGCTTCAGATAAAAGTTTGTTCACATCCTTCACAAAAGGTTATCATGGCCTAGTGAGAATGGGGAATGGTAGAACTTCCAAAACTAATGGGATTGGAGATGTTAGTATGAAGACAAAGTGTGGAGATAAATTGGTACTGCGTAAGGTCAAGTTTGTGCCCAGTGTTAAGATGAATCTCATCTCCACTGGCAAGTTAGCAGATGAGGGCTATAGGTGTGAGTTTGGAAAACGCCAGTGTAAACTCAGGTTAGTATCCCAAATAGTGGCAGTTAGCCACAGGAAATCTACACTATACAAATGTCAGTTGGATGTTGCCAAAGGTTTGAAGAGACAGTGGATCCCAGTTAAAGTTGTAGATGGTTGTAGTAGAGGTACAGTTGAGCTGGAAGAGTGATAACCAAGTTTCATCAGTCAAATCAGGATCCTTCAGTTGGGAAACAATTGGGAAGTCAATGAGAGAAAGTTGATGGCTATCGTGAACCCCCAATTGTCAAACACTCAATTGAATTGGAGAAGTCGCCAAGGCGAGTGGAGGCATCGAAGTGGAAGGCCAGAGCAGTTGCTAAGGTCAAAGGTAAGGTCTCTAGTTTGGCAACATGTTTGAATAGAGGATTCAAGCCCTTCTCAAACTGTATCTTCTTCAAGAACAGTGATTCGAGTCTGAAGAAGATGTCAGTTGTTATCACTTAGTTGGAGTGGGAGTACGTGTCTGTCTTTTTCTTTTGGGAGACAGATCCACATAGCAAG
Source organism: Trichosanthes truncata (assembly GCA_033996785.1). Taxonomy (NCBI): domain Eukaryota; kingdom Viridiplantae; phylum Streptophyta; class Magnoliopsida; order Cucurbitales; family Cucurbitaceae; genus Trichosanthes; species Trichosanthes truncata. The sequence continues at coordinate 12,635,111 of MU867261.1, read as the reverse complement.
CCCATACCTCTAGGCAAGCACAGATGCACTACAGCTATTTTCTGATGGTTGCCTATTTCTGTGAGTTTTTGTTGTTTTTCAAGTACTTTTTGAGTCTTGGAGTTTTCCAAGAAGATCAGAGATAACAGTTGTACTGGGAGTTAGGCCTTGGAGTTCGCCAAGGTGATTAGTTTCGTTGCAGTGGGAGGCAAGATCATCATTTTGTCTTCAAGTAGGAGATTGTTAAGATTTGGTGGAGCCAAAATTCAAGCTCAAGAATCTTTTTTTTTTAGGCAGAAATTCATCTCAGGTGCATGCGCACGTGAAAAAAGGGAGATGGGCTGATGCCCATTTATTTTTTAGGTTATTTCACACTTATATATATACATATGCTTTGTGTGTCGGGCCGTAGTTTGAAAAACCGTAGATGTGCCTTTCATTTGAGAAAAATACAGTGCAATTTTTCTGGTACAGTGTGTGTGTGACAGTATTTTGTTGAGGAGAGAAAGTGATTGTTTTCTCTTGAGTTTGAGCGTATTTTTCTTTGTTGTTGATCCCAACTATCAGATTGTGATACTTGGAAGTCAATAGTCATTGTTGGGCTATTGAGGGTTAGTTTATATCGCGATTTTGAAGCTTCTTGTAATCTCCTATTTTAGTAGAACCTGCAATTGCAGAACTAGACGTAGTCCCGCGTTCGGGGCGAACTCGTATAAACTTCTGTCTGGTTCTCTTTTCCCTTGATAAAGAGCTTGTCGAATGCTCTATCAAATATATTTATAAACCTAAACCTCTAAAATTTGCAATAATAGTGGCCACGGTCGATCAAAGGGATTGGATTTCTTAGTTCATTTAAGTACCGTAATTACTCTCACTTAACTTTATTTAGAGAAAGAAATCAAATGCAAACAAGTTAAACTAGAGAGCTAACCTAGAAAGCAAAAGATAAATGGAAACACAATAGGAGAGAGTTATCCTAGGGTATCAATTTCACCAATTAGACGTACAGCGAAAACTACCAAGATTTGTCACGCAAATATTCTATAAGCCAAGAAGCGAGGGTATTAACTGACTCTTTCAAGCACAATTCTCTCTCATGCAATGTTATAAATCTAATATCTTTATCTAGATTTTAATAGCATGCAAGGCATTAAGCAACTTCTTTTAAGGGCTTCTAAGAGAATTCTCCACTTTCATGCAAGAATTTACAAATAGTCATGCAATTAAGGGTGTGTTTGGGAGTGATTTTGGCATGGCCAAAATCACTTTTTCTATTGCCAAAATCACTTTTTCTATTGCCAAAATCACTTTCCTCTAAAATGAAGATGTTTGGCAAAGACATAAATTGATTTTGAAAAAAATTGAAATCAGTATAAATTGATTTTTGAATAATTATCTTAGAGGTGATTTTGGGTTTGGTGATGGACCAGGAATCACCTTTTAAATTTTAGCCTCATTCTAGATAAGAGTGGAAATATCAAATTTACCCTTATATTTAAAGAAGAAGTTATAGCCCTAGCTCATTTTTGTCTCAATTTACAACCCTAGGTCATTTCTTTCTCTCTCGACTGAAGGTTGTCTTGACTGAAGGTTGTCTCGACTGAAGGCTCCTCTTCCTCACCATTGCAGGATTTTCATTCTCATGAAGCAGGATTGCTTCTTTGGTTTCTCAAGTAAGTGTTATCTGAGTGTTTTTTCACTGATTTCGTTGTTTGTTTGTGTAGTTTTGTTTCAATTTGTGGAAATGGTTATATAATTTTGTTTCAATTTGATGGTTATGTAATTTTATTTCAATTAATGTAAATGACTCCTCTCATTCCCTTTCTGATTTTGTTATGAAAGTTCAGCTCATTGGTTGTGAAGGGGATTATGTTAAGGGTTAAGTGAGGGAATCGTGAAGGGGATTGAATGAATTTGTTGGAGAATCTGGGTTTTTTGGCAGTAACTGGTCTGATCTGATCTGAGAAAGAGAGAAAGAGTTTTGTTTTGTTTTGTGGGTTTAGGGTTTGATGGGAGATGGGTTGGGATTCATACGAGCTGCGTGCTTATTGTCGTGGGTGGTGGTTGGGACTCTTTTTTTTCCTTCTCTTTCATCGTGTTAATGGCTTTCTTTCTATTTCTCTAATCAATGAGTAAATGTGTTCTCTATCTCTTTGTCTCTTTCCTTCAAAAGCTATGTTTAATTGACGGTTTTTTTTAGGGAGGCAGGACTGAAGTTTTTGGAACAAATCGCTGGTTTGTTCTGTTTCTTCAAATTGAGAGAAAGAGCAAAAGAAAGATAAGGTTTAAGATGTGAAGAATATTGGAAAAGGGGAGTCAATAGTTAGGGACATTTGTCCTTCTATGCAATCCTTTATGCCATATGTCATAAACCTAAATAGACACAAACAATAATATGGTGATGGCTTCATAGTGTGTTCTAATCCTGTCCGTAATGAGTTTGCATAACTTATTACGCAGACATCCCTTAACGGTGTGAATTTGTTGTAAAATCTGGTTTAGAAGGATTTGATGAGACCTTTTTATCTGCATTTTTATATGTTAAAGTCCATCAATAATCTTAATTCTACAAAATTGTCTTTACTACATTATTTACAGTCTCTAATTGAGGCGAATTTGTTATTGCAAGATAAAAGGGTAAGTGTCTTTCATTGTGAGATTACTTGAAAAAGTCAAGTTTTCATTTTTCTCATCAGTGCTCTAGTTAATTGTAGTTTCATTTACCATATTTTTCTTCGTGGATTTCCAAGAATTATGTATGTTTTCATTCTCCCATGACCTAAATTTATCTTTTGAGCAAGAGCACAATTTGACAATTCGTTAATCCATTGGCTTAGCATTGGCCTGTGTAGTATTTATCTCTAAAAGTATAAGGTTTGATATACTGTGAAAGGTTAATAATTATTGAGGGAAGACAAAAATGAAGACTTTTTCATGATTATTTGTTTTGTTGAGTGTTGTTGTCTCTTACATTTGAATATTAATAAACAATGATGGTGAGATATCAAAATTCTAATATCTGGTACGAAAAAATAAAAAAGGAAAAAAGTTATAAACTTAAAGATGAGGGAAATAGGAAAGGCAGGAGAACAGAGAAGAAACCTTTGTTTTTACTTCTGTATTCGATGTCTTTCCTAGCCAATAGATAGCCTATTTATACAAGAGTAAAAGACTGAAGATAAATAGTAAAGTGAATAGACAAGAGCTTAGTGGTTAAACCACCTAAAGTACTAAGCATCATTACAACTACCAAACCTTAACTATAGCAGAAAGAAAGAATATGGACAAAATCTTTTATGTTGTAACAAAAAATAGGTCATCTATTTGAATCAAAATACTTCAAAATTTGACATAAACTTTCTCAAAATAGATTGTTTAAAAAATTACACCTAACAAATTAAAACCATGAAAATCAAACCGATGTTGATTAGTTTGGTTAAAGCCAATTTACAAAAATAATTGATTTAGTACAGTATGCAAGCAAACTGATCACTAAAATTCCAATTTTAGTTTGATTTAAAACCAAACTAATGCTATGACCATTCACTCCTACGTAAGAGGATGACACAAGAGAAACAGAGTCAACCAAAGCATTCAAATGACATTAAAAAAAAAAAGGAAAATGAATGGTTTTTCTTTTAAAGTATGATTACTTTTGGGAAAGGCAAACACGCCAGACTTTCAAAGTTCAATGATAGCTTTTCACCTGCCCTAGAAGAAATAGGGTAGGGTCTAAACAACCAAAAGATCAAAAAGAATTTCACTGATTATAAAGCCAGACAAAAAAAAAGAATCCATACCCAAAAAAGTGGCTTCCGCTTTCTTACTGTATATTTAAAAAAAAGAAGTACGCCAAAATGAGCTGACTGATTAAACAAGAGTAACAGTAATTGGGGCCATTGGTTCTTAAACTTTCAAATTTGTTTTATTTTGGTCCCAAAGGAAATGTCTATTTTAGTCCTCAAACTTTAAAATAAATTTGAAAGTTTCATTGTCATGTTATCTTCTCTGCTTTAAAATATTTGATTCTATCCTTTTCTTTTTTAGAATGTCTAAGGATATAACTCTTAGTGATGAAAAAGAGAAGCAAACAAAGGCTATTTGGGATGATATTACTCTTAATTCATTCATACAAGTGTGTGTTGCTGAGACTTTAAATGGGAACAGACCTAACTGTCATCTTAGTAAAATTGGATGGAGGAATGTGATAAAGAACTTCAATGAAAAGACTGGAAGAAATTATGGATAAAGGCAGCTTAAAAACAAATGGACATCACTTAAGAAAGATTGGCAAATTTGGAATAAATTGGTTGGAGTTGCAACAGGATTAGGATGGGATCATTTAAGACAAACAATTGATGCAACTAGTGAATGGTGAGATGAGCAAATAAAGGTGATTATCTTTGAATTTTTCCAAAAATTTTATTTTCAATGTAACTATTGAATGGTAGAGTCAGTAGTGTGATGACAATACTGCTATTGTTTTATAGGTCGTTCCTGAGGCAGCGAAATACCATGCAAAAGGGTTACAAAATGTAGAGCAATTAGACATTCTTTTCAAAGATGTTGCTGTAACTAGAGAAGGAGCATGGGCCCCATCTCAAGGTTTTGTATCTAAGGTTGTAAGTGATAGAGTTGAAGGTTTTACTGATGATACAATAGGAGAGACGGAGGTCAATGAGAATGAGTTTAACAATGTTGAAAGTGTTGCTAATGATGTTGATGCTAGTGAAACTTATACTCAAGGGAGAGAGAAAAAGAGGAAAAAAAATTGGTTCAAGAGTTGGATCTTCTAAGATGTCAAACAAATTAGATCGCCTTTGTGATGTCATTGAATATAGAAGAAGAGATTTGCCGAAATGCAATATTCTTGAAGTAATGGATACTTTAATGAGCTTGCCTGGGATTATGGAGGGTGACGAGTTGTATATGAAGGCTACTGAAATTTTTACCAAAAGAGAAAATAGAGAAATGTTCGTTGCTATAAAGAATCCAGAGACAAAAATTGAATGGCTTAAGCAAAAAAACGTTTGACATTGTATTGTTCATGGGACCTTTGGTTATTGAGGTTTTTTAGGTGCGAACTTTCTTAGTACTAATCAAGACTTTTCATTTGTTGTTTAGTTGTTTAACAATGTTGAAAGTGTTGCTAATGATGTTGATATTAGTAAAACTTATAGATGTTTGAACTATTGTTACTATATTTTGAATAGATATGTCATATCATATAATTGCACTGGTAAAATTTATAATTAATTGTGCTTTTTATTTGTTAACAGAGATGTCATCTTATATGATTGATAATGATGATACTGATAGCTCTTCAGACGATAGTGACACTGAAGAATTTGATCATTTATTAGAAATTGGATGTGCAATGGTTGTGAGTCATTTCAAAACATATGTTGATAAAGAACCATGCAGGACTTCGTTTCACACAGGTTTCATGTTTGTTAGAGAGGTTTTAAATGGGCATGATGTTAGGTGTCATCAACAATTTAGGATGGAAAAATATGTGTTTACTCAATTATTGATGACACTTAATCAAAATTATGATCTCAAAAGTAGTTCATAAATGCCATTGGAATAGGCTTTAGCCATGTTTCTTATCACACTTGGGCATGGTTTAACTAATAGAATGATTCAAGAAAGGTTTCAACACTCGGGTGAAACTGTTTCTAGATGGTTTAGTTTGGTATTAGACGCCGTTTGCCGTTTAGCTGTGGACATCATTAAGCCAAGTGATCTGCAATTTAAAGCAACCCCAAGTAAAATTAAAAGTGATAATCGATATTGGCCATACTTTAAAAATTGCATAGGAGCAATTGATGGCACACATATATTAGTTGTTGCTCCTAAAGATAAGCAAATACCATATATAGGTAGAAAAGGTATTACTACCCAAAATGTTATGGTCGTATTTGATTTTAATATGTGCTTCACTTTTACTTGGGCTGGTTGGGAAGGTGCTGCTCATGACTCACGTATCTTCATGGAAGCTTTACGAAGGCCTGATTTAAATTTTCCTCATCCACCTAAAGGTTTGTTTCAAAACTTTTCATATTAAACTTTGTATGGTTTATAAACATTTTAAACATTTTTTACTATGCATTTTGCAGGTAAATATTATCTTGTTGATGTTGGATATCCACAAATGAAAGGGTATCTAGGCCCTTATAAAGGCGAAAGATATCATCTTCCTGATTTTCGTCGTGGGAGTCAACCAAGAGGTAAGAAGGAAATATTTAACCATAGGCATTCATCTTTAAGGTGTACAATTGAGAGGACATTTGGTGTTTGGAAAAATAGATGGCGAATGGTACGTCATATGCATTGTTTTCCTTTTGAAAAACAAGTGAAGATTGTTGTTGCATCAATGGCACTTCATAATTTCATAAGAACTCATTCTACAACTGACTTTGAATTCAAGGCTTATGATGATGATGAAGATTTGCCCCCCTCAAGTGATGAACGAAACTAGTTGAGTGTTACTGAGGAAAGTGAGACTTCTTGTCATAGAAAGGAGATGGAAAAGGAGCGGGAGAAAATTGCAAAACTTCTTATGTCTCGTTAATGTCTTTAATATATAGTTTGTGTTTCAATAGATGATATCTAGCTTAAGTATTTGTAATGATACAAGCATTTCTAGATTGAATGCGATATATGGATTTTGATTTTTCTTTTGATATATATTATATGTATTTTTCTTACTTAACATATTAATCATGCATATAAAAATTTAACAATAAAACAAATTAAAAAAATAAATTAATAAAAATAGATATTTATCATAATTATTTAGTTAAATAATTTATCAAATAGAAAATGCCCTTTTTAGTAATTTGGTAATTCTAAAATCACTTTTGAAACCAAACATCAATATATGAAAATCACTTTTAAATATATGAAAATCATTTTTAAAAGTTTGGAACCAAACTTCAATATGATTGTTTGAAAATCAATTTTACAAAATCAATTGTACATAAATCTCTTTTTCTAAAATCACTATTTCAACTATCACTCCCAAACAGGCCCTAAGTTCTAGCCTAAACAAGACTTTTTCAAGCACAAATTCAGACCAATAAAACAAATAATTTGCGATGAAGAGATTATAAGCATTAAATACATAAAAGCATGAATAAAACAAAAACATTAAATCAAGGTACTTAATCAATTAAAAAACTCAAGTCTAATGGCTACATCAAAATCCCAAGTATTAGGAACAAAGATACTTAAATTCATTCAATTACACCTCTAAGTTCCTAATTTACAGCCACAAAACAGAAACTAAAACTAAAGGAAAAGGAAGAAATTAGCAAACAATGGTCGATCCTGCATTCCCGTCGTGATCTCCATGTCCCTCGAGCTTCGGATCTTCAAAAATACTCCACAAATGCTCCCAATGGCTCCATAAACCTTCAATTTTAGCTTGGAATCGAGATTAGGGCTTCAACTCTCGGATTGGCCTCCCAAAACGACGCAAAAAATGATGTTTTTATAGAAAATCTAGAGGCAGCGTCGAAACGTTGCAAGAAAAATGATTTCCGAGCGTTTTTTGCGTTTTCGTAGCGTCGCGACGCTATAGACAGCATCTCGACGCTACCCTACGGACAACACTGGCCATTTTTGCTATATCTCTTCGCTCGGGTGTCTGAATGACCTCCGGTTCGATGCGTTGGAACCGTGATTCAATGTAGAATCTCTCGGAACGTGCCTTATGCTCAAATAACATCTTTAATCTTATTTAATTTTCAATTAAGCTTCAAAAGGCTCCAATATCCACCAAAATATTCTCAAATACTTGGTTTTGCTCCTCAAGCTCAGTTTCTACAAAATTAAGAGAAATAGACATAAAAGCTCATAAAATAATCACAAAACTAGCATAAATAATAGGAAATAAGATAGCATAAATACATGCTATCAAATACCCCCACACTTAAACCTTTGCTAGTCCCGAGCAAAGCAAAAACAAAACCCACATATATGAATTCACCATTATATCAAAGTGACTCAAACTTTAATGTTCTAAATAATAATATAATAACAATTTAAGGAAATACTCAAACACAACTTTTCATCAAGCAAACTCGAATTTAAGCTTTTCATCTCTTGTGTGTGTGTGTGCATAGCCCTCTTAAAGTAGTCTTTACAAGCTCATAATATGTTTATAGAGTCCTCCATTCATCTTCCCCCTACACTGGCCCCAAGCACCAATTCTCTAGCCTTCTTACACTCAAAAAGTTAATAAGCTACTAGGTGCCTGAAAATGAACAAATCGACCGACTAAGCTTGCATCATTTTAATGTCAGAGGCACTAGCTTTCACACACCCGTCGTAGGGACCCTTACCTAGAGCACTCGCTCGATAGGTGGCCTAACTGATCACGACAGGGGTAGCTCTTTTTACCCTCGACTCTTTTCAATACATTACAAGCTTAATTTTTGATTCTTTTCTTTCTTTTTTTTTCTTACAGTAAAATGGTTTTTCTTTTGAGCTCACTTTCTTTTATTTTTCTTACAGGCAAAACAAACAAATTTTTTTTTCGTAAGTGACATATTACACCGTATCATGCAAGTCAACCATCAAAGTAGAGCTTAAGACTATCGAAGTGATAACAAACTTTTGGACAATATAAAACTACTATGAGCCTTCAAAACTAACAAAAGACAAGCTAGGTGCTCATAACTTGCAAGAAATTCAAAGCAAAAATTTTAAATTTACTTGAATTCTAGACATGCTTTCATATTTCACAAAAAATTGTAAAAATATTATTAATCAGAGCACATCACATGTCGTCCTCATCACACTCGATGCAACAGAATCATCATATAATTCACAAAAAAAAAAATTCAATAACAGCTCAGATTCATATCAGAATAGCACACATCCCCCCACACTTAAAACATACATTGTCCTCAATGTATAAACTATTCAGATCTATTTCAGCATGCTTAAGGACAATTTAAAAAGATAAAAGGAAGAGTAATACTGCCTTGGAGTCCGAGAGACTCCTCGATTCAGCCTAATCAACGGGTGCAATGTGAGAGATATTATTCTCGAGTTTCTAAAATATCAACCAACAAGAACACAAGATCAACACAAACAAAGCTAAAAGAAAAATAGAAAACCATAAAAATAAAAGAAAGACTGAGAGATAGAAAGCTTGGGTTGCCTCCCAAGAAGCGCTTGTTTAACGTCTCTAGCTAGACAGGACTCATGTGGGCTCTCAAGGTACATAAAAATTCTCCCATTTCTTCGGGCCCCTCTTCCTAGAGTCAACAAAGCATATCAGGGCTAGTAGAAACACTAGCTTCTCATGGGACCCTGAAACAAAAATATTTTTTGTATTTTTAATTAATGTAATAAAAGAAGAAAAATCAAAAGAAGGCAAACTAGACTCGTGAGTATAAGAAAAAGAAAGATCATGATTAAGAGAAGTTTATGGAGATAAAATAAGGGTAGGCTTTTCAGCCTCATACTCTATCACCTGGATTTCCTCTTGCAATATGGTTTCGCTACCTTTTTCAACCTCACAAACTTGTTCTTGGTGTGCATCAAGCTGCTCCAACTCATCCCCACTATCACCTATATATATCATCCTAGAATGTCGTTCCTCAGTGGTATTAAAAAAAATTTGCACATGTAGGGCCTTAAGTAATTCAACTATCTGACAAAGTTGTTGAGTTACACGATTTAGTGCAGCCCCATTTTCTTCCACCTTTGATTATATCTTATTCAACCTCTCTGCTTCAGTCTGACAAAAACTTCAAACCCTTGATTCCAAAATGTATTCTTGCAATAGGTCTTCAAGAGAAGAGTTTTCCTTAATTTGGTTAGGATAGACAAAGTTTTTGGTCCAAGTGCCCATATCATTACCATAAAAGGAATTTCCATAACTCATAGATTCAAAACGGTAATGATTAGGCACTTGATATCCATGGAAACTATAATTAACATTCACAGGGTCATAAGGGGGATAGTCTACTGGGTAAGAATTTAAGTAAGGTGTTTCTCCTTGGGTGGTCAGAAAATCCCCATAAGGCCACTCAAAATTGTAAAAAGTCATGGTCTAAATCAAAGAAGACTAAATTCAGGCTTTCACATAAATGCATACAACACCAAACCAACGAAACCAAGAACAAGAGACAAAGACTCAAAACAAAAACAAAGCAACAAAAAGAAAAGAAAACAAATAAAAACCTCTAAATTAAAGCAAGCAATTTCTTCACAATATTAAATAAATTAAAGTACGTCAATCCTTGGCAACGACGCCAATTTGATAAAGAGCTTGTCAAAGGCTCTATCAAATATATTTATAAACCTAAACCTCTAAAATTTGCAATAATAGTGGCCAGGGTCAATCACATGGATTGGATTTCTTAGTTCATTTAAGTACCGTAATTACTCTCACTTAACTTTATTTAGAGAAAGAAATCAAATGCAAACAAGTTAAACTAAAGAGCTAACCTAGAAAGCAAAAGATAAATGGAAACACAATAGAAGAGAGATATCCTAGGGAATCAATTTCACCAATTAGACGTACAGCGAAAACTACCAAGATTTGTCATGCAAATATTCTATAAGCCAAGAAGCGAGGGTATTAACTGACTCTTTCAAGCACAATTCACTCTCATGCAATGTTATAAATCTAATATCTCTATCTAGATTTTAATAGCATGCAAGGCATTAAGCAACTTCTTTTAAGGGCTTCTAAGAGAATTCTCCACTTTCATGCAAGAATTTACAAATAGTCATGCAATTAAGTTCTAGCCTAAACAAGACTTTTTCAAGCACAAATTCAGACCAATAAAACAAATAATTTGTGATCAAGAGATTATAAGCATTAAATACATAAAAGCATGAACAAAACAAAAACATTCAATCAAGGTACTTAATCAATTTAAAAACTCAAGCTTAATGGCTACATCAAAACCCCAAGTATTAGGAACAAAGATACTTAAATTCATTCAATTACACCTCTAAGTTTCTAATTTACAGCCACAAAACATATACTAAAACTAAAGGAAAAGGAAGAAATTAGCAAACAATGGTCGATCCCGCGTTCCCGTCGTGATCTCCATGTCCCTCGAGCTTCGGATCTTCAAAAATACTCCACAAATGCTCCCAATGGCTCCATAAACCTTCAATTTTAGCTTGGAATCGAGATTAGGACTTCAACTCTTGGATTGGCCTCCCAAAACGACGCAAAAAATGATGTTTTTATAGAAAATCTCAAGGCAGCATCTCAACGCTGCAAGAAATTATTTTCGAGCTTTTTTTGCGTTTTCGTAGTGTCGCGACGCTATAGACAGCGTCTCGACGCTACCCTGCAGACAGCACTGGTCATTTTTGCTATATCTCTTCGCTCGGGTGTCCGAATGACCTCCGGTTCGATGCGTTAGAACCGTGATTTAATGTAGAATCTCCCAAAACGTGCCTTATGCTTAAATAACATCTTTAATCTTCTTTAATTTTTAATTAAGCTTCAAAAGGCTCCAATATCCACCAAAATATTCTCAAATACTTGGTTTTGCTCCTCAAGCTCAATTTCTACAAAATTAAGAGAAATAGGCATAAAAGCTCACAAAATAATCACAAAAACTAGCATAAATAATAGGAAATAAGATAGCATAAATACATGCTATCATCCCTATCTCTCTTAATTATTATTTGTGACTCTTGTTTAGTTGGTTTATCATGTGGAATGAGAGAATTAATATTGTAGTAATTATTATTATTATTATTATATTATTTTTTTCTCCCAACATATACCTGGCAGTTTGTTGTTGTTGTTTAGCGTTTTGGGGTTTTGAGGATTTTGAGGTTAATTTTGATCTTTAAAATGTGGAGATTTGTTGGGAGATATGAGTGAGAACATGGGTTATATTTTTTCTTGTTGTTGTGTAACTTTCTTAAGGGTTTGGTTCTTCTTCTTCTTCTTCTTCAGTTCTCTTTTTTTTTTTACTTTGGAATTTCGATGATTATTTTGGAATTTTGATGAACTTTAAGACAGATTGAGAGGAGTTGCAAAAAAATCAATAGATTGTGAGATAGGGGACGTTCGAACAGAGCTAGACTGAGTAAGCAAAAACAAAAAAGAAAAATTTGACCCAACCCAACCCAATTTAGGGTCGATTTTCTTCTCCTTGAAATCAATTGATTTCGGGTCGGGTCGGGTCGGGTCAATTTTGCATCAAAATCGACTCGACCCGACCCGTTTTCACCCCTAGTTTATAGGTAGTTTGTGGAATTTTCCATTGAAATTTTGTTAAGCAACTTGGTTTATAATTATGTGTTTTTTAAGGAGAAAAAAACATTGAAACTTTTATGATGGTAAGAGCACAATTGATCAACTACATAGATAAATAAAATTTTGTATAATCTAGCATATAGGATACTTTTGTTTTTCACAAATTGAAGGGTTTAGTACTAAAGATTTAAATATCACATGGATTAATATTCTTAGAAAATCATATAAATTAAGGAAGTTAGATTATTTATATTAATAGACAGGTGTGTCTTACCTTTCATACATAAATTAAATTTTGTTAACATTAATATTTATGTTTATATTTGTGACGATTTTATTAATATATGTTTATTTTACCAATATTCTTTCTGTTTATAATTAAAAATATTGATATTGTATTATAAATACAGAACTATTGTTAGGTACTTAAATATATTTGATTGACATAATTTATGGAACAACATGTGAAGACAGTGAGCAAGAAAACAAATTTTACAAAAGGTTACCAATAAACTTTGACCTTTTCCATTTGTTGTTGACATGTTGTACTTGTCTGTACAGACATGTGAAGATAATGTGGGACCAAGGAAACAATATTAAAACGCAAATAATCGAAATAAGATTCGACTGTGTTGGGGTGTTTTGACTATTTGACAATATTAAACCGCAAATAATCCAAATAATCAAAATAATCCAAACTTTGACTATTTTGTCATAAAAAAAATGCATGTGAATATAATTTAAGAGCAATGAAATAAAGGGGTGTTTTGAGCACTGTGTTGGATTTAGATGGTTTTGAAATTCAAATCCAAAATAGTGTGTGGGTCATTGTGTTCAAAACCCAATGAGTTTGAACACAGCCCCATGGTTTTGAACAATGAAACACGATGGCTTGAAATACTAACATGTTCATTCTCACGTTTTCTTCTCTCTCTCATCTCTCACTCTTATGTTTTCATTCGAAACACTAATCGCCGATTGACTCTCTTGTCCTTCTCTCCATCTCTCTCGGTTTCTCTCCACCATCTGCTTCCCTCATCCCTAACTGACCCTCCTCCAGCTCTCTCGATTTCTCACCACTGTCTTCTTCCCTCATCGTCGATCGACTCTCAATCTCTTTTGATTTCTCTCCACTCATCGCTGATCGCAAGCTCCTCCAGCTCTCTCGATTTCTCTCCTCTAAATCTCGTTTTTTCCTACTCAAACTTATTTTCCCCTCCCTCTTAATTTGATATATAATCTTTTTTCCTCAATATATATATATATATATATATATATCAAATTAAGATTTTAAATCGTCTTTTAAATAATGAAATACATATTACTTTTTTATAACCCAAAGTTCATAATTATATTTTTATTTTTATGAATATATATTTATAATTTTTTAAAAATAAATGATATGATTCAGTCATTTTATTTTTTATACTTCAAGTAAAACTCAAGTTTATTTTACAAATTGACATCTCACTTATTTGTCACTTTTCACACTTATCCATGCTAAATATCATCTATGATGTAAATTATAAAAAAGAAATTGTATATATTAAACTTATGCTAAATAATTTATATATAAAAAAAGTCAAAAAACTATAATAAATATATAAAAGATAGTTTCAATATATATATAAGATTATATATCAAATTAAGATTTTAAATCGTCTTTTGAATAATGAAATACAAATTACTTTTTTATAAACCAAAGTTCATAATTATATTTTTATAATATATATTTATAACTTTTTAAAAGTAAATGATATCATTCAGTCATTTTTTTTTATACTTCAAGGAAAACTCAAGTTTATTTTACAATTTGACATCTCACTTATTTGTCACTTTACACACTTATCCATTCTAAATATTATCTATGATGTAAATTATAAAAAAGAAATTGTATATATTAAACTTATGCTAAATAATTTATATATAAAAAAAAGTCAAAAAATATAATAAACATAAAAAAGATAGTTTCAAAAAATATATATAATTTAGTTTTCCTTGAAGTATAAGTTTTTTTTTTTTTTTTTTTTGTTGTTAATAGTAATGAATGTTTGCATTTCTAGTAACAAATTTTTCATTTTTATACTAATTAAAAAAATTTGTTCAAAAGTCTAAAAAAAAAAAATACTCAACCTACACAAGAGATTCTAGAACTAACCAAAGATTGCCACTAGAAAATAAGAAAATGGAGAAAAAAAGACCAAAGTAGCAAAGGAAAAACGGAAAAAATAAAAACTCTACAACATCAGGTTGAGAATAGTGCACTCCAAATATTATTTTCTAATTTTCAGGCTTCAGAATATTGCATCTTAAATATTATTTTTTAATTCTTAGGCTTTTAAACCTCGTAAGATTTCGATTTCAAAAGTTGTGATTCTGAAATGGTATGCGCCCAAAATGTTTTCTCCAAAAGGGAGTTCTTATCCTTACATGTCTTGTTGATCAAAAAGAAACCACAAGATATGTTTGGTACAATATGTGGTGAGAAATATTAAAAAGGTGAGAAATGAAGACGATGTACGTTCATAATCTTTGCGAGATTGTGTGGTTGAGTGACATGACAAGAAATAAAGATGCACGCAAATTTATTAAATGAATTTTTTGTTTTTAATAAAATATTTATATTTTAGTAAATGAAATAATTTCAAAATAAGATGAGAAATTATTTTAGTAAATCAAAGAGTTTCAAATTAAGATGAGAAATTAATTGATATTTTTCATATATCACAAAAATGTCTATGAAATATTAAAGTTAAATTTTTCAAAAAAAAACTTACTAATACGAACATAAATATTAATAAAAAGACTTTATAGCTTATTTGGGAAGTATGAGATACATAAAATTTATTAATTTTTTATAATTTTTTCAATAGGATGTTTTTGACAAGTACTAACAGTAATTTAATTTAGCATAAAGAATTGATATGATAGAAGCAATCTAGTAGTCCTTTGCTTGAAGCCTCTTCAAATGCCATCGCTAGCATTATCATTTTTCTCCAATTTATCAAGTTAAAAATTGTGTCTATTCAAAAGATGATTTCTTAAAACGTTAAACCAAAGTTCTTATTAGTCATAGTGATCGTGTCTACACCCTCTCACAATGGTGTCATAGAACTCATATGTTTAATCACCAAAAACATTAGCCATAATATACTTTTTTGATCCTTTTTTCATGCAAATGGAATGGTATATATTGCAGTTTATTGATCCTAAATAGTAATAGCATAACCTTTATTTGTATTTCTTTTTTTAATGCCTATGACCCACGGAATTGGTAGCAACATTTCCCAACTGAACAATTTTGAGAATGAAGGACTTCTCTCCGTTGATAGCTTGAATAACCATTCCATGACTTCGCAATCGCCTCCTGCACTCCAAAATCATGTCTGTTAAATTCTTTCCCAACTTGAAGAAAGTTATAATTTGGGCTGAATTTCGGATTTGAGAATATGGTTAAATTAGAAATTGGGTTTAGAATTGAATTCTTAGTGTACTAATTTCGTTTGGTAGGGGGTGTGTGCAATGGCTAGCCTATGAAAATTACTGCAAATTACTTTCTTTGGGCGTCTCAACTCAGTGAACATTTTAAGTTTTAGAAGAAAAGGAAATTTTCGAGATCAGGAGGTAGATGAAGATGCTGTTATTGTATTTGGATCTCAGGTCTATATATGTTTGTGTGTTTGAAAGGAGAGGAGGAAATATGTGCGAGAAAGAGAGTAAAATGGATTTGATTTACATTAGTGAAATAGTTTTGATGATTTAAATCCATAGTCTTATGATATATAGGCACTTAGTCGTGTTCAGAGAAAATGAAGGGACAAATGTAAATATAATCATCATATCTCTCGTAAGGGATATGCAAACCTGGTCGAAGAACTAATGAGTAACGTTAATTAAATTATGTCTTATGATTATATGTTGATAATAATTAATAATGTGTATGTTCATATGGGAATTGTCAGACGATCCTTCCAATTGTGCAACTTTATGGAAGGAAGCACGAAAAGGAAAGAATAATTAATACTTTCATAACGACACTAGAGAATGTGTTAATCGAATTGTAAGTTTATATATTTTTATTTTAATAAGATGTAGATGTGATTCTTAGATTAAATGTCTTATAATTATGTGTTACTTTGATGATTGAAATGTGTCAATCTAATGGTTGTGACAGGACGAGTTAGCTATGACACATCAGGATCAAGATATTTTGACCGAAGCATTGGGCAAGCTAGAACACAGGGGGCGTGTTAGGGGAGTGGGTAAGTTTGTTAAAGCATCATTTTACTTCAATGTTGCTAGAGGAAAATCAAAATTGGGTGAAGAGTCTTGCAACAAAGGTGAGACTCAAGGCTCGCAATCAAAGAAGTCTACAAGTGTAGGAAGTAATGTCTCAAAGACGAAGTCAAAAGGAAAAGAGGTCATTGACAAGCCAGAATAAATTTTAAATGTAACTTTTGTTTATATTGTGAAACTTAACCATAGGGCATCATACTTAACTTCTTTCTCTTAAATTTTTTAAGGGAACACCATGTCACCTTACTATAGGATCAGTGGATAACATTGTTGCTGTAGGCACAATTTATGAGTGATGTTCAATTTCCAACTATTTATGGAGTTCCACTAGGAGCCAATAATGTCAGAGTGGTGGTTGATATGATCATGGGCGAATATGTTACCATACCAATTCCTTTAATGGGAAGAGTAGAAACTTTAAGTCAAGCGAAGGGTAACTTCGTGGCATGGCCTCGCGAACTTGTAGTTTTGAATATGGCGAAAAAGGTATGTCTTTTTTTTAACTTAAATGTTTTTTTATTCTTCGTTTACAATTTCAATTTTGTTTGTGCTAGGTTCCTTCTCCACCCAAACTTAAGAAAAATGTTTCTGTCAATGTCCCTGTTTTACAATCTTCTACCTACACGGATATCCACGTTACTATCAAGCTCTTGAATTGATATGTTATGCTCTTCATGCAAGAGGACGATACAATTCAAATCAACTTGAGCGAGCACATTTTCAGAAAGGAGAAAGAAATTTATCTACATCGTGACGACATCATGCATTTATTGCGGGATGGTGGAGATAGGTTATTCATGTGTACTCACATACATTGCGTAAGTATACAAACTCTATTACATTTTTTGATTCATGGACTATGTTTTTAATGTTTTATAATAATTTTATTTTTCTTTAAGTATCTTTGGACTATATGTGACTACGAAATAATCAGTAAGTTCATGTTAGTTAATCAAATAACTATTTCAAATTACGCGAAGTGTCAAGAAACTCGTTGCATAAATCAAGTTAGACATGGTTAATTTGAATTTGGATCAACCAGTACTCATCCCATATAACACTGGGTAAGTAATGACAAGTAAATTACTTTAACTTAATTATAGTTTTTTTTTTAATTCATAAACACTGATATTAGAATTGTTGGGTTTTGTGTCCTAAAACTCATGGTTTTGTAAACTGAATGTGTATTCTATTTTACTATAAAGATGTTATTGAGGTTTATTCAGTAAATGTGTTATTGGATAAAGTGAATTGTGTATTCTATAACCCAAATCCAATGAACTAAGAACCCTTGGCTATAGTATGTATACTTGAACTTTATGTATGACATAAAAGTGGATCAAGTTCGAGTAATAGCCAAAATGGTCTATAGTATAAGGATAAGGTTGGGTACCTTATTCTGGGGACACTATGGACGCGGCCCACTTTGTATAGTACTAACGATGTGATCCTGAATCCTTCATGTGGAGACATGCGAGTGGGGGCGTCCTATGCAAAGAGTTTGTATAAGACCGGACCGCGAAATAGTCACTTAGACTTTATAACTCCGTTTACTGTCTTAACTGACTATATTCATACGATGACCTAGGTAACTCGATCTTAATCCTGAGCGTGCTATGAACTCCTGTTTATTCGGGATTATCCTTAGATTTGCATGGGTGAGAGTGGCCCGAGATTCCCGACTCAATAAGCCTCCCATTTTGGGGATAAGACCGGGTAGATAGTTGGGAACATAGTCATGCGAGATGGAATTCACTTGTAACACCCGAGACTCTTTGGGTAAGTTTAAAATGTTGTTTTGGTAAAGTTTTATTATGAATTTAATTATTTTAAGGGTAATTTGGTGATTTTTGGAAAAGGAAAGGGCATTTTGGTCTTTTAGAGAGAAGATATTTTGATTTTATTATTATTATTATTATTGTTATTATTATTATTAAAAAAAAAAAAAAAAAAAAAAAAGAAGAAGAAAATTCACTCTCTCTCCCTCGCGCAGCTCTCTCTCTCTCTCTCTCTCTCTGTCTCTCTCGCCGAAGCTCCAGCGCCGCCGCACGCTGTCGCCGGCAGCCACGAACCCCGCCGCACGACCGCCGTCCGCCGCTGCTCGCGATTTCTTTTCTTCTTCTCCGATCAGCTCCACGAACGCCCAGCCGTCAGCCGCCGCACCTCTGTTGTCTGTCGCCGGTGAAGCCCACTGCAACTCGCTGCCGAACGTCGAACCGCACGCCGTCAGCCACTGGAACTCACGAGCAGCATAAATCCCTCGCCGGAAAACACCATTTCAGCCGCGATTTCAAAGTGGGTTTTCGATTCCGTGAGATGTTTGGCGTTTTGGGCTCGAGTTTGATTGATTTTCAGCAAAATGACCTAGGATTCTTGTAGATCAGGCTGCAACACACCAGAAACGAACCTCCACGCGCCCTCACGCGCCGATCGGAAGCCCCACGCGCCGCCCCACGCGCTGCCGTGCTCCGGTCACGCGCCGCCGTTCGCCGGAGTTGGGTAAATATTGCCAATTGGTCCGTTTCGTCGAGTTATTAATGTTAGAATGTGTTTTAGCGTAATTCGGATGGTTTAAGACGCGTTTAGAACACTTTTTAGGTGAATTGTCGAGGACCTTGGATTGTACTTGGAGTGGGAATTCGAGAAGTTCATTACTAGAGGAGGAAGGGTATTTTAGTAAGTAAAGACTTAAGGTAAGGGATCTCACAACGAAAGAAGTTTTCAAAACTTGAGCTAGCTCTATGTTTACCTTGAAAGTATATGTTTTTCATGTTAAGTATTTAAGAAAGAAAGTGTATTATATGTATGTCTTTGAAATGCGATTGCTATGACTTATGCATTCATAACTATGTTCTAAAACGAATGGGACCTCATGCATGTGTTGTGTGCTCATGAAAAGATTTATGTAGGCCGTGACGATAATTCTCCCAAAAGTTTTATGTGGGTTTTGAGGGAACCCGAGTCTTCGGACTCTCTATGCTCCCGGGGTTCGAGAGTGCCCCCACGATGGTAGCCGACGGGCTTGAGTCTTCGGACTCCACGATGGTAGCCTTCGGGCTTGAGTCTTCGGACTCTACGATGGTAGCCTTCGGGCTGAGTCTTCGGACTCCATGATATATGTTAGCCTTCGAGCTTAACTCTCAGAGGTAGGGAGGACTCTATTCGATGGAAAAACTGTCTTCGGACTGATCACGAGGCCCTCGGGAGAATTTAATCGTTCACGAGAGCCGCGAGGAAAAGTACATGGTTTATAAAAGGAATTTTAGGTCCCCTACTAAAGCGATGGTTTACAATGGTTTTATGATTTAAAATGACATGTTGCATGTGATTGAAACTCTTATTTTAAAACTATGATGGACTTACTGAGTATTATTCGTTAATACTCACCCTTTTCCTTTTTAAAAATGTTTTCAGGTAAGGCTAAGATCGGCCCTAGCGCGTGACCGGAGATCAGCTACTCGAGTCATGGGAGCCGACCGATCGCTATTCCGCTTCTTTTGTGTTTCTAGATGTATATAGATCTCATGTCAAGTTTTTTTTTAAATGTTTAGGAGAATGTTTCAAAGTCTTTTAACCTTTCTTTGTAAATCGTGCACGTGTATTTGATTTTCTAAGTTTGAATTCACTTGGTCTATGCTGTCTGAACCCTAGCATCATATTGAGAAGTTTGTTGGATGCTAGGAGGTTGTTTGAAAATCTTAGAAGTGAGTTTTTCTATGTCTTATCAGGCAAGGGTAAATTTTTGGTTTTCGCGTAGTTACGTCGTTATGCTGCCGAAATTATTGGTAATATAGCGACGTGACTTAGTAATGACTCTTAGGTAGCGTGTTGAGCCTATAGGGTCGTTACATCACTCCTACCCGCTTTAGGGTTTAGTAGAGAGGTTGTTCCCTTAAGTGCTGACTCTAGGTCTTGAACAATGGGCCCACCCTCTCATTGGTCCGAGAGGGATTAGGTTTGTTGGTTGGACCACAAACCAATTGTTCATTAGAAGATCAGTGGGACTTAAGGAACAAGAAGTAATTACAGGGGTAAAACGGTTTATTTGACCCAACTATAATTACGAACGACCTGTGAAGGGTCGACTTACTAATCATGGTTATATCGAGTGGACAAAAATATATCTACAGTGAGGAGAGTGCAGCCACTGGGCTTTAGTGGAGTGTCCCGGTGGTTAACGAATGTTGATTAGCTAGGCTAAAGAGTTTGACCGGTTAAATCTCGTATCGTTGGAGCTCATGATCTGTAGGTCCATTAGGTTCCCCTTACTAGCTCAGACTAAGCCTTGTAACAATTTGAGAGAAAAGAATTTGAATTATTCAAATTCGAATTTTGGGAGAAAAAGTTAATTATATGCGATATACTTAACGTTTCATAGCTTAATTATGAATTAAACTATGATAAAGAAGAGGTGGAAATATTTAAATATGATTTAAATATTGGTTCGGTTTAAAACATGAATAGGGACTCATGTTCGAACGTTTGATTTAAGAAATTGTGATTGGTCCAATTATTTAATTTGATATTTGATATTAAATTAAATAATTTTAAATTAATTAAATTGTTTAATTAATTAAAAATTGATTTTATATTAATTTTGAATTAAAAATTTATCAATCTCATGTGTTGGCTTCTTCTTGAAGCTTAAAGAAGCTTGGCAATCACTCATGTGTTGGCTTCTTTTTGAAGCTTAAAGAAACTTATGGCCAACTCCTCTTTTAATTACTCATGTGTTGGCTTCTTCAAAAAGCTTAAAGAAGCTTGTGGTTTACTATATATTGAGAAGAAACACAATGGGTAAGTAGATTTTTGAAGTAAAATTCTCTACCCCTTGGTTTTAGACCTTTACTCATTCTTCTCCCAAATTCTCTCAATCAAAGATCCTACAATCTGTTCCAAGGCCTGAGGATAGTAGGGAAGACTCTAGAGGAGGTCCACAACTGGTTTGTGTTCAAAGAAAGACCACGGATTAAGAGAATTTTGAGCTACAAAGGTATGTGTTCTTATTCTCTGTTTTTCCAGTTTTGAGCATGTTTTTGTATGATAAAATTGATCAAATTAGAGTGCTTAAGATCCAAAATTGCTTTCGCATTCTTAATATTAACTCCTTCAAGAATATTCATGGTTAATAGTTGACATTGGATGTTGATCATTATCCATCCGCAAGAGAATATTGTTTATGTATTGAACTCTTTACGTAGTAAGATCGAAGAAAGTTTTCAAGGAACCATAAATACGTAAGTGTCTTAAAATTTTATAGTTGTTTATTTCTGCATTTATATTATTCTAATGTTTCAAATTATCTAAATCATTAAGAATGTGGAAAGATTGAAATCTTATATGTATAACTCAAGTATGTTGTTTTTCAATTATTTTACATGTAGTGCCCCCGCCAATTGGGTTCTATAGAGTGTAGATACTATGTGCAAAAGTATTTATGAGAAATAATGTACAACTCTAGTATCTCCATAAGTAACCTTATACGTGTTACTCCTTTATCTTTTAAGTGATTATAAATATATGATTTATTCTTATGTTATATTTATATTTATTTGTCTTTGTAGTTTAACACAAAAAGTGCATATGAACAAGAAGAAATTGACGAGATTCGAATAGAATGGACATATTTTGTTTGAAGATTTGTATAGAGCTATTTGTGGTTTCGTTAATTTTGTGCATTTGAAGTAAGTAGTAGATTTACTTTGTGTCTTGTTAGATGTAGAATGAAAATACTTGTTTATAAATATACTAGAAGTGTGTACATTTTGATATTGTTAAATGTAGTTTGTGGAAGGACGAGTGGTCCCATTGTTTGTTATTTAGACATATGCATTCTTTTGAAACTAGTGGTCTCATACATGTATATGATATAGAAGTGAATTATATGTGTATTATTTCAGGTTAGTTTTTGGTTGTTTTAATATAGGTCAAGCTGAAATTTCCACTTATTGGTTTGAATTAGTTTTGGTGAATGAATGTTAAAAAATCTTCTTAGTTTTATTTTAGTGTATTGGTGGATTCATTCTTCTAAAATTGCTGCTAGATCTTGTTGGATGTAGTTTGTGAAGGGATGGGTTGTCCCATGCGTGTTTATGATATAGAAGTGAATTATATGTGCATTATTTCAGGTTAATTTTTGGTTGTTTAAGTAGAGGTCATGCTGAAATTTTCACTTATTGGTTTGATTCAGTTTTGGTGAAGGAATGTTAAAGAGTCTTCTTAGTGAATTGGGTATACTACTTTGTTTTATCTTAGTGTATTAGTGTATTCATTCTTCGAAAATTGCTGTTGGATCTTGTTGGATGTAGTTTGTGGAGGGATGAGTGGTCTCCCATGTGTCTTTATGATATTGAAGTGAATTATATGTGCATTATTTCAAATTAGTCTTTATAGTGAATAAGTTAATTGTTATGTTTGTAGAAAGCCTTATGTTTATTGAGTTATAAAATACAAATGAAATTGTATTTTGTGTAGAGATTTGACAAAAGGATAAATATCGTTGGTTAGCCACAGGGGCAACCAACAATTTTTTTATTTAAATTATGAACAAAACGATGACGGGCATTACCTGTCATTAAAACTTTCAATAACATTTAATGAAGGACATGGGCTTTTAATGTCACACATTGACTGACATTAAAAGTTGATGTGATTTATCTACTGATCTTTTGATGACGGTCATTGGCTATCATCGAAAATAGTTTTAATGATGGGCATTACCCGTCATTACATCGTGCCCGTGATCGTACCCTCTACTAACCATCAGTTTTCATGACGGATATCGGGTTTTAATGACGATCATACCCTGTCATTATATCGTGCCCGTCATCGTATCCTCCACTAACCATCTGTTTTAATGATGGATATAGGGTTACAATGACGGGCATTACCCGTCATTAGATCGTGTCGTCATCGTACCCTATCTGACCATAGGTTTTAATGACGAATGTCGAGTTTTAATGACGGTCATTGCACGTCATTAAAAGATGATCGTCATCGTAACCTATTTTTCTAGTCGGCCAGTGTACCTTTTAATGACAGTCATCCAGATTTAATGTTGGTCAATGACCAACATTAAAGTCCTCCGTCATTAAAAGATATAATGATGGGCGCCCTTTAATGACGTGCAATGCCCGTCATGAAAAAGCACCAGTCATTGTCATCATTTCCCTATAATGATGGGCAATGCCCGTCATTAAACCCCGATTTTGTACCAGCACACGCGTGTCTTTTAGCCCAAATCCCTAATTGCTCTTCATCTTCCTTCATTTCTTCATTTTCAAGTCTCCAATTATCTTCAATTTCTTATGATTTCATCTTCCTTTTAGTCTTCAATTTCATCTTCGTTGATTTCTTCTAATTTCTTCTTCCTTCTGTTCGTCTTCGTAATTCTAAACCCACCTCGAACTCGTTAGCCACATCCCTCCATCTTCAAGGTTCGGTTCCATATCATTTTTCTTTTCAAGGTGAATACTTAACATTGTTGTTAACTTTCTGAAATCAATTTCTTTTTTCTTTATGTTCTTCACTTTGATTGTTCATATTGGTTCTTGAAATGGATGTTCTTAGTCTGTATTAATTTTTGAATTGATGTTGATTTTCGTATCAAGCTTTTAGGAATCATTGTTTCAATGAAATGAGACTTGGGGTTGGGTTGCCAACTTGATGGCTTTTGTTTTAGCTATAGAGAAAACAATTTAAAACCTTTTGTAGTTGTTGTGATAGTTAAGAAATTAGTCTTATTATGTTAAATCATTAATAGAAGTCTATCAGTGATAGACTTTTATTAATGATAGAGTTTAAGCATTATAATTGGACCAGCGTCTATCAGTGATAGAGTTCAATCACAACATATGTGTTGTGATTATTCAACCCTTCTACTTCATTTACTTCTTTTTTTTTTTATCATTGATATACCAATAAACAAAAGTGTGTGATAAGAATGATGTTGATAGAAGACCACGGCTGGAGGAAGTTGAAAAAGAAGATGAAAAAAATAATAAAATGAAGAACGTAGGACGAAAAAATCATGACTTAAAGAGGGGGAAGGTAAGCACTTCAGTATTGAAGTATTGAAGTCTATCAGTGACTATTACTGGTAGACTTCTATTATTGATAGAATTTATCAAAGTCTATCAGTGATAGTCACTGATAGACTTCAATGCATAAAGTTCTATTGATAATAGAAATCTATCAGTGCGTATCACTGATAGAATTCTATCTGTATTGAAGTTTATCAGTGATAGTGTAACATCTCAAGCCCAGGATTCCGACCAGGATTTGGAATCCGGATTCGACACCTAATGGCCCCAGCATTCCCCTGCATCCCCTGCGGCCTGACCATGCTACCTACTTGTCTTGAGCTGCTTGCGAGAGTGAAGACTGTCCCCACAAACCAACACGGGTCATTTCAGCATGCTTTGTCCTCACTCACATGCTTCTTAGGAAAATTCCTAGGAGGTCACCCAATATAGGATTGCTCCAAGCCAAGCACGCTTAACTTTGGAGTTCCTATGATTGAGCCACCGAAAAGAAAGGTGCACCTTGTTGGTATAGGTAGTAGCTATCAATTCTTTTAAGCCTTTCTTAATCATGCCTTGCATAGCCTCAGGATTCCTCTCATTCGGATGTGGTCTCGGTTCATTCATGTAACCCTCCTAACCTCAGGTGTTACATGAATGTAACGACCGACACTTTCAGGTATTAATTAAAGTTTTAATTTTGAGATTTGAATTAATTGTAAGGTCAATTTCATGTTTAAAGTTGTGTTGAAATTGAATTTTAGAGATTTGCATAATTGAAATTGGAGAATTGGAGGGTAAATTGGGAAGAAAGAAGGGAAAAAGGGATTTAATTGTTTTGGGGGCATTTAAGTTAATTAGGTGACTTTGAGCCAAGCCCAAGCCCAAGGATAAGCCAATACCAATTTTCCCTTTCTATTATTTTATATTGCACGCAACCCTAGGTGAGTTGGAAGCCAAGCCAAGCCAAGCTGTTATCTTCCTCATCCTTTTTCTTCTTCTCCCTTCCTTGTGTTTCGACAACCACACCAGTAAAGCAGAAAAAAAAAATTCAACACCTCTTCCTGTCCCTCCGTCGCACCGCCGACCACACACGCAGACACCGCTCATCCAGATCTGCCGCCGGCTCGCACACCCGAACCACCGCCGAACGCCACCTCAGGCAGAGCTGCGAACCAACGCCACTAACCGCCACCCGATCTACTGTAGACCGCGAACCGTAGCTTCGCCACAAGCGTAAACGCCGATCCGCAGCACGCCGTGCCTCCGCACCGCACTGCCGCCATCTCAACCGCAAGCCCGAATGCCGCCTTCAGCCGCAAACCTCGAACCCCGTCGCTGTTGCAGATCAATTTTTTTGGGCGCTTTTCGGTACTGCACAGCCCCGTTTTCATGTGGGTAAGCTTATTCTCGTTGTATTCTTATGATTTTCAAATGGTAGATCTAGTTTTGGGCACTGTTTTGTTGTTTTGGAGGTTGATCCATTGATTTTGGGCTCTATTTTGGAATACCCATTGTAGGTGGAGGTTGGTTTGACAAAAATCGAATCAAACCATCATCTATTCGGTAAGGTTCGATTCTGTTTTGGGGTAGGAAGGTAAATTTTTCATTCTAAAATCAAGCAAATCCTTGAGTATATGTTGGGCTTCAATTCTAAGATTTGGATTGTGTTGGAAAAAAATTTATTATCTCCTAATTCTTTTACTAAGTTTGGGAGGTAGTGGGACTTTAGGATGATTATGAAATATGAGTTTCTTAGGGATAAGTGGAGTTATTAAACCAACATCTTAGGGTGATTTTTTAGAATTGGAGTTGAAGGCTATGAATGTCAAGCATGATCTTGTGGGAATTTTTGTAGGTTTGCCAAAGGATTTCTGAAATAGGAGTTTGAGGATTTTTCTTGAGCATTGGCCAAGGTAAGGGACTTTATGCCGGTATGCTTAAATGCAAGTTGGGAACTGAATTGAAATAAAAATTTACGCTCAAAATGAAAAGTTTTATAAATGTTTTATTTATGATTTTTGATGAATTTTAAAATGCCCTATTTCATATGAAAATGGATTTTGACATGTATGATTGCCAAATATTCTCATGAATGTTATGCATGATTTATGATAAATGATATGAGAATGTTGCTTGTGTTGCATCATGGAATGAAAAGTTTAAAATGCTTTGGAACCTCATGCATACATGTATATTTTCATGATAGAATGATTTCGAAGGCTGTGGCAATTACCCCCTAAATTATAGATGTACATCTAATTGAAAAGGAACCTGGAAAGGTTAATTGAAAAGGAACCTGAAAAGGTTAAATGGAAAGAAAATGCTAGGTTGGGTTAATTGTCCACATTCAGCCGAAGAGAAAAGTTAAAGAAATATTTCCACTATGAAAATGTTTTAGGTCCCACCAGAGGAAAAAAGTTTTAAAAATCACTTTGTATGTGTTTGAATATCCTGACCCCGGTAGTAAGGTCACTTACTGAGTATTTTAAATACTCACCATTTTCAAAAATGTTTTTCTTTTCAGGTAAAGGCAAGGGCATCCTCGGCGAATGACAGG
Source organism: Trichosanthes truncata (assembly GCA_033996785.1). Lineage (NCBI taxonomy): Eukaryota > Viridiplantae > Streptophyta > Magnoliopsida > Cucurbitales > Cucurbitaceae > Trichosanthes > Trichosanthes truncata. The sequence goes on along the minus strand of MU867261.1, from coordinate 12,608,005 downwards.
ATAGCTGATGCAAGAGGCCATGGGTGACCTATAGGAGCTTAAATTCCGCAATTTTTATTCCTTGTTAGCACTGTTGTTTTTTTTTTAGTAGAAGTATTTTGAAAATCATTTAAATTCTTAAAATGTTTTAGTTTATTCTTATGCTTTGCAAATTTAAAGGGATCCCGAAGTAAAGGTTTTTGATTGTTTTTATAAAAGTTATTTCTTTTTGAAAGATTATTTAAGTTTGATTTTTATATCATTAGCATGCATTTAGTAATGCCCCTAGAAAGTCTAATAGGAAAAGTACGGTCGTTATAATTTTTAAGCATCATGTCTAAAAACTAAGATAATATTTAAATATAAATATCGATTGAAATGTCGATGCGAGCAGGAATTTGAGAAAAAAAATATAGAAATTGATTAAAATTATTTGAAGTATTTCATGAAACTTTAATTATGGCTTAATTATACAATAATTGATTTATTTTAACATCATATAATATATCTAAATTATATGTAATATTTATATTCAATGAGACTTTAATTATGATGATTTAATCAAACTATAAATATAATTAACCATTCATAAATCCTAATTGACTACATAAAATAATATTAAATATTGGTAATTAGAGAAGATATGACATATTTGTATGTGCCAAAGTAATTGTGAATTGTTTAATATAAAATGTACATGTCTAATACCAAAAAGATGACCTTGGAGCATTTAATCCAGAATCTTGATAATCATGATAGAAATTACAATATTGCTCCAAAGTCATCCTATATTGAAAGTGTTGAATATAGTTGCTTACATGAAAACGATATGACTCGTACGGCCAACATATAGACCCTATTCGTGGATACATCTCATCAGTTGATGGTCCTTGATTTTTAGATGGATGATAACTATGTGGTGGAAAGTTAGGCTGGACATTGCTATGACCAAGACTTGAAGAATCATCATAATTTGAGTAAGAATAATTACCTTGACCATAGCCTTGTTGTGTGTTATTGCTGCCAATGCTCATCATTTCCATACTTGAAAGTAAGGAATTCTCATCCGAATTTGTTGAATAAAAATATCCTGCATCTCTATGTCGATAGAACGGTTTACCAATAGCAATAATCCCCTCACCACCCTCTTGAGATCCGTGGTCCTCGTCTTGGGTGACATGGTCGAATTCAGCCTCACATGTAAAAGGACTTATTCCTGGTTCATTAGATTGTCCTTCCCTAGCTTGGTAAGCACTTGAAGTCCCAGTATTAGTATCACCTCCTCCACCATATGTATTATCATCATCATTGCCACCGTCCGTACTGTCATCGTCTTCGTCATTTGCTGACTTACTTGTACGAAGCTTTTTTCTCACTTTTTGAAGTTCCGCTTCAGAATAACCAGCTTCTAAACAGACATTAAATTGATAGTCATTTAATTGGTCGTCAGGCATCCTAATTTCTTTATTTATTACTTGCTCTACATTGACACCGATCTCTGCAGCCATGTTGGCAATCTCGGGGTCTGAATTGCCAGACTCATTGATGCGAGCTTGTCGAGGGCTCGTCAAATTAAAATTTATAAACCGATCCTAAGCTACTTGTAGCATTGAGTGGACCGAGTCGATCTCAGGGAACCGAATATTAATTTCTCAAGTTAAATTTGCAAAGGAGAAAGCAATTAAAAATGGGGGTTTTGTGTTTTTATAAATAAAATAAAACATAAACAATAAAGATAGGGATAGATCAAATCTTACCAAAATCCAATCCAAAGGTACGGTTATACTCAATTGCAAACATTGATCATAGGCATTCAAAATATTTAAACTTAACCATGCAAGTACTTGGTCAACTTATTAGGAAACCCCAAAAAGTGCATGTTCCCTAAAATCATTAACTCTAACGAACGTCAAGTTAACGCTAATTACCTAAACAATTTTGACGAAACCGCTCCAAATTATTTAGATAAAGGCATTACGAACCTTGGAACGACCAAGACAACTAATCAGGTAAAACAACTTTCACCTAATTAAGAAGTTTCTTTAATTCCTAGAATTAAACATGCAAGCCATGCAATATGGAAACCCACAAAACATACACATGTGATAATCCTAATGCTACATGTTCATTCAACATGACAATTACGGATCATGATCATGATTAGCAATAAAATATGTAGAGTGATTAAGGCGTCAATTTAATCAAAATACATACTTATAAAATTAACACGGTAATTAAAGAATACTTGCAATTGAAAGAGAACTAAGTTAAGGTTCAAGCCTCACAATATTGCAACTGATTACAACCGACCTATGAACTGGAATCGCAGAGTTTAGCCGAGCATCGTGATAAAATTTGATACCATTATTGTCTAAGGAGAAAAGAGAAAATGAGTCTAAAAGCTCTCTAAAAACGTCTAGGCCAAGAGGCCAAAAAGAGATCCCCCTTGCTGTCCATAAGAAGGCTTAAATAGCCTTCAAGTAGACAACTTACACAAGTAAGAAACCCTAAATTCTAGAAAGATGTTTTCCCAAAACAATTAGGGAATAATATTTAAAATAAAATCAAATAAAGTAAATAATGTTCTCTCTTGTAAAATGCTGGAAAATACATCTAAAACTCGAAAATCCTTCCCTAAATTCTTAAAACAAACATAGAATGTTGCAAATAAGGAAAGTTTCTGGATTGCGCAGTCTTCATTATTTTGCCCATAACTTCTTCTCCAAACCTTGGATCAACATGATCTTTATATGGTTGGAAATATCATTCCGAGATCTTTAAAATGATATCTAATTGGAATATATTCCAAAAAGTGAGCAGCAAGATAATGGGAACGGAAGTTGGCACAAAATATTCTCGGGTACAGCAGTTTTCCAGCAGGAGCAGTAATCACTCAAAATGCCATAACTTTCATAATACTTATTGGAATGCAATGAGTCTTATAACGTTAGAAAGATAATTCAATAAGCTTCGATTTGATACCAAATTTGAATATATTTTCATCTCGAAATATCATGATATGACCGGTCAAATTTGGTATAGAAATTCAGTTGCTCGAATCACCTCCAATTTGGTCCGAATTAATTCTGAAATGGTGCAAACTCTTCAAAACACGTGAATTGTTCGAATCCCTAAAAAATAATAATAAAACACATAAAATCCTTCTAATTAACAAGAAATAAGTGTAATTAAATAGGACTTTATAGGTCCTATCACTCATCATCCAAATGTGCTGGTCGGACCCATTGAAAAAGTGGGTCATCACCATCATCATTTGGATCTGCCACGACATCCACCAAATCGATGTAATCTTTTTCTGCTACTTTTTCACTTTTGGCCCCCATATCTCTAAGCTTCAATTTCATGTTGTAGTAGCAAAAAACAAGTTTGTGGAGTTTTTCGTAAGCTAACCGATTACGTTGCTTTGTATGGACTAAGGCATACGTACTCCAGTTCCGCTCACATGCAGATGACGAAGCCATTTGAGACAAACCCACATAGCTAGCTTCTGTACTGTAGGAGCACTTTTACCATACATGCTCCACCAATGGGCTGCACAAACACAAAAAAAAAAATAATATATAAAAAATTAGTATTTTTTTTTAATCTTTACTTTAATTTAATTGGTAGTAGATGATCATAATTTTAAATGCTACTTACATGGTTGCAATTTGTTTATTGATTTTATCGCACCTCGTTCTCCAAAACTCATTTTGGCATCTCTAAAATATATAAGCTACATTAAAAGATTATCTATTAGGTGAATTTATATGAATTTAAATTTAGATAATTATCTATTGATTTCTTTTCTATAATTACCTCCATTCCAAAATCTCCAGCATTTGGGCAATCTGGAAATAATTTATAATATACTGTGTGTACAGCCTCAATCAAATTGAAATTCATTCCAATACCATGAGTGTATTGATATTTTGGATTCAAATAATGAGCTACAAATGATATCATATAACAATTTGGTTAGTAATATTAAAAAATTCATAATTGATGTGATGAATAAAATTGACAAATTCATTTTCCAAATTAGTTCCCAAGTAGGGGTGTTCCCTTATGGTCAACTTAAATACCCCAACGTAGACAGAACTATCTTTAGAAAAAATCATTTAGCCAATTTGTTCATGCTTGGCTAATAGTAATCAACGAGAGTGAATAAAATTAACTAATTCAATTTCCAAATTAGTTTCCAGATAGAGGTGTTTCCTTACGGTCACCTTAAATACCTCAACCTAGACAGAACTATCTCTGGAAGAGTCAATTTATTCAAATTTATTAGTCTAATAGAATAGTAAATACAATTAATGAAAATAAAAACATACTTACTTTTAATTTAATAATTAATTTTACCTGCAGCATGAAGAGGATGATAAAGTGTCTTGTCCCATCGATTTTCAATGACTTGGTTGACCCAACCTCTGTCTTTGATATGGCTGATTCTAGATTACAAAATTTCAACCAAGCTATAGATAACAGGCATCGTTGGAACAACCTCAGAGTCCACAATTCGAAGAGCAGTGTACATTGGCTCAAAAATATTGACAATGCTCTCCACTTGATCCCAAAATAAGTGATTCAATAAGCGAGATTCAATTTCTTTTCCAATTTTTGTTCGACTCAACTTGTCATTAAACCATGCATCATTAGTGAATAGTCGTTTTAATCCAGCTTTCTTCTTCAGCATGCTACTTAATGCAAGATAATTTGATGCGAATCTAGTGGCACCAAGTCGGACAATATCACATTCACATATCTCGCACATTTTACTAAGTAACCATCCATGATTATATATATAATTGGTCACCCCTCGTGTAGCTCTAATAATATTGTCTACTGAGGCCCTTTTGCCTATATCCTCAAACATTAAATCTATGTAATGGGCTGCACAAGGGGTCCAATAAATATTACATTTATTCATTATCAATTCTCTAGCCTTCTTGAAAGCAGAGCAATTGTCTGTCACAATTTGGACTACGTTCTCACTCCCTATCTCTCGAACGACATTCTTCAAGAGATTATAAATATATTTATGGTCTTTAACTTGTTTAGAAGCATCAACTGACCTTAAGAAGATGGTAGCACCATCAGAATAGACCATAAAATTGATGATGAATAATTTTGTTGGTCCTGTCCATCCATCAGACATGATCGTGCAGCCAAAAGTTTTCCACTTTTTCTTCTGTTCCTGAACATATTTTTCCATATCTTCATACTCCATATCCAAATATTTATTGCAAGTTTCGTATGGTGAGGGTACTTCAACTCCCATACCTACAAAATGAAAACTCATTTGAATTAGGATTTATGTAAGTACAATTGTATTACAAAAAAAACATGCTTGAAAATAGTTAATAAGCACACTTACCAGCTTTTTGTATTCCCACAACCATATTTTTAAAATGATGCGATTTTAATTTATTGGGTGCGATATTGTCATAAATAAAAAACTGAGAGATTAGGAGTCCAACATTTTGTCTAATGGCTCCTCCTGACAACATATCCTTTAAATTTTTTTGTTTAGCTCCTTCAGACTTGTAGTATGAGGGCTCCTTCATACTACTAGACCGTTGGAATTGACTAGAGCCTTGACCTCGCTCAAGTCCACTTTGTCGCATATCTTCCTCCTCTTCGGCCATCTTTCTTGAGTTACATATAACTTCACGATACTCTTTTTTTTCTGAGTAACTCATAGTCATATCAAAGACTTCAATATCCTTGTCGTCACTACTTTCATCAACTTGATGACCTTTCAGATTGGATCGTAAATCCTTTTGAATTTCTTTCATTTTTTTTGCTTCTCTAATTTTTTTCGTCTCCATCATTTTCAGTTGATCTGCAATTTGTTTCTTCACCTCTGGTGGCACATTCAAACAGGGTCTGGTGTTCTTTTTGGGATCATTTCCAAATAAATGATGTTTGAATCTGGTGATGCCACCGCTTTTAATCACCAACTGGCAAAAATTGCATACAGTGCTAGATTTGTTTCCATCCAATGGAATGCAATAATCCCAAGCTGAATCTGAACGTCCTCCTTCCATCTATGAACACTATTAATAAACCAAAAAATAATAATAAATATACAATCTATACTTTCTAAAAACTAATATAAAATTATCACCACTAACAGAATATATTATCTACTTCACAAACATATAAATATATAAAAAAAAAAAAAAAAAAAAAAGATTGAATAAAAATGACTTGCTCCATTTCCAATTTAGTTCCCAGATAGAGGTGTTCCCTTATGGTCAACTTAAATACCTCAGCCTAGACTTGTGTGTTGGAGAATAAAGTATAGTCAATTTATTCAAATTACAATAAACTAGTATATAAATGAATTATTTAATTCATAAACAATATAACTAATAAGAAAATTATAAAATTAAGAAACATAAGAACAACACTTCAATATCAATCCATAATAATAACAATTATAACAAAAAGAAAAAAAAAAGAAAAATAATAATAATAAACAACCATTAACTAACAAAGATCGTTTAAATGAACAAAAAAATAATCATTATTATTAATAAAACAAAAGTTAAATAATAATATAAAGAGATAATAACTTTCAAAGTTGAAACTTAAAAGTAATGTAGATAGACTAAAAAGTAAATTATAAGCTAAAACTCCTAATTTAATAAGGAAATTTGAGAGAATTTGAGGGAATTTGAGAGAATTGGAATTGGAGAGAATTGGAGATTGAGTTGTTGTGGTGATTGGTGAAGAAGAAAGTGAAATGAAGTGGGTATTTATAGATGGTAAAATATAATAAAAAAATCAAAATGTAAAAAATAAAAATAAATAAAAATATTTTTTGTGATTTAAAATATGTTTGGGAAATTGAATTTTTTTTTTTGAAATTTGTAAAATTTGATGGGATTTTGATGTGAAAGTGAAGTGATATGATAATGAAATAAGATAATTAAATGAAAATATAAAGGAAAAAAAGTGAGACTATGTGATGTGTCTATGTCTAGTTGTCTACTATAAATCGAATCTCTTGTTGTTTGTGTTTTTTTCCCTTTTCAATTAGTTTTGAAGAACTGAATAATAGTGTTGGAGGCTTGGAGAAGATTGATTTTTTGATGTTCTTGCTATTTTTAGAACATTATTGTTCAACAATGTCATGTTCTCTTATACAAAATTGTACGTTTCTAATCTGTTTATCGCTATTTTTATATTTGAGCAAAGCCTTCAATCATGGGTCCAAAATTGGGGGTGTCCGGTGTCTTAATCTAACAAGTTGTTTTTATAATTTTTTTTGTTGGGTTTAATTTTCTAGAATAAAAATTCAAACATGTTTGACTAGTTTGGTTGGAGTTTGGACAAGTGATTTGTAACGACCCGACTTATCCTATTAGACTTTCTAGGGACGTTACTACATACATGCTAATGGAATTTAGAAATCTTTGGTAAAAGACAGAAAGAATTAAACTTTTTTGCTAAACAATCAAAATCTTTTAGTCTGGGATCCCTTTAAAAATCATTGCAAAACATAATGTGAATCAAAACGTTAAATCAAATGAAATAGTTTCACTTCAATTAAGTTTACTTAACAAAATATTTTTAAATAAAACATAAACTAGATGCGGAAGCTATACTCCTCATGACACCCTTGACCCTTTCAGCAAACCACCTTGCCACTCGCCTAAAATATGTTCTTGCCTTTACCTAAAAAGAAAAAACATTTTGAAAAAGGATGAGTATTTAAAATACTCAGTAAGTGACCTCACTACTGGGTCAGGATATGCATACACATACATAATGAGTTTTCGAAAACATTTTCTTTCTTTCCTTTGGTGGGACCTAAATTCCTTTCATAGCGGAAACGTTTCTCTTTCAACTTTTCTCTTCGGCTTAATGTGGACAATTAACCCAACCTAACCTTTCTTTTTCATTTAACCTTTTCAGGTTCCTTTTCATCTAACCTTTTCAGGTTCCTTTTCATATAGCCTTGTAAGGCTCCTTTTCATATAGCCTCGTAAGGCTCCTTTTCATATAGATGTACATCAATAATTTTAGGGGGTAATTGCCACAGCCTTCGAAATCATTTTTATCATGAAAACATAATGTATGCATGAGGTCCCAAAACATTTTAAATTTTTCATTTCATGATGCAACATAAAACAAGGTTCTCAAGTCATTCCTCATATCATAAATCATATAACATGCATCACATTCATAAAAACATATGGCAATCATACATGTGCAACTCCATTTTCATATAAAATAAAGTATTTTAAAATTCATCAGAAATCACAACTAAAAACATTTATAAAACTTTTCATTTGAAATAATTAAATTTTTTTTTCAATTTAGTTCCTAACTTGCATTTAAGCATACCGGCGTAAGATCCCTTACCTTGACTAAGCTCAAGAATCCAATTCACCCAAATGCTCACCAAAAATTCTACTGCCTTGAACCTCGGTCAAACGATTTGGGGCCTAATCAAAGTCATCCTTAAGGTTAGTAAAGATCCCTAAAATCCATAATTGAGCCCAAAGTTACTTCCACCAACTAAATTCCCAAAATTAGAATTAATTCTATAGCATTTAACTTAATCGCAAATTGGTGGGTAAAACTGAATTTAAGTCATAAGATCCATGGATTAATCTTATTTTCAATTGATCTACCATACAGCCCAAAACTCAAGGATCTCCGTGACTTATCAAAAATTTCGCTCCAACAGTCCAAATCCTACTGGACAGCGACACGCTCGTGATTTTGATGCCGGAACGGAATGGGTATCCTTGAAACAAAGTCAAGATTCATGAATTAAATCTTACTCAACTAAGATCATCAAAGAACTATGTAGAAACCAATTGCTTACCCACAATTGAAGGCTCGTCAGACTGGAAGAGGCTGATCTGAACGGCGGCGGCGTGAACTGTATCGCGGTATGAACAGTAATCGCGGAATGAACAGAACCGCGATGAACAGGACCACGCCGTGAACAGTACTGCGATGAACAGTACCGTGCCCCGTGAATAGTAATCACCGTGAACAGTATCTCGCCATGAACAGTACCCCCCGCACGTGAAGGACAAATCCGACGATGGATGTTTGTTGAAGAAGAAGAAGCTTTCGAATGGATGGGTCTTTTGGTGGTGAAAGAGAGAGAGAGAGAGATTGATGGTGGAGACTGTTTTTCATGGAGGAAGAGGAGAAGGTTGGAGAAGATGACGACTTTGCTTGACCTAGGGCTGCGTGCAGTATAAAAATAGTAGAGATGGATATTAGGGCTTGGCTAAAATGGACTTGGGCTTGGCTTAGTGACTCTTAATTTACAAGAATGCCCCAAACATCAATTAAATCCCATTTTTCCTTCTTTCTTCCCATTCTACCCTCCAATTTTTCTAATTTCAAATATGCTAATTCTAAAATTAAATTCCAACACAACTTTAAGCATGAAATTGAACTTACAATTAATTTTAAATTTCAAAATTAAAGTCTTAACTAATACCTGAAAGTGCCGGTCGTTACATTCTTCCCTCCTTAAAAGCTTTCGTCCTCGAAAGTTTCTAGCCTTGAAAAAGCTCCGAGTATCTAGCCCACATCTCATCCTCTCGCTCCCAAGTAGCCTCACGGACTAGTGTTTTGCCAAAGCACCTTAACAAGATTGATCTCTCGATTACGAAGAGTCTTCTGATCTCTCGCCAAAAATTTGCACAGGCCTTTCTCCATAGCTCAAGTTCCCGTTCAACTGCAAGGGCTCAAAGTCAATCACATGTGATGGGTCCGGTATGTATTTTCCTAACATGGACACATGGAACACACTGTGTACTGCAGAAAGTGATGGCAGCAAAGCCAATCTATAAGCTACAAGGCCAATCCGCTCCAGAATTTCAAACGGCCCTATAAAACGGGGACTTAACTTTCCTTTCCAACTGAACCTTAGAACTCCCTTCGTTGGAGCCACCTTCAAGAACATGTGGTCACCTACTTCAAACTCCAAGTCCCTTCGCCTCGAGTCAACATAGCTTTTCTGTCTACTCTGTGCAGTTTGCAACCTTGCTCTGATCTTTTTCATTGCATCATTTGTGGCTTGGACCAACTCGGGTCCCAACAACTGACGTTCACCAACTGCGTCCCAGTAAATAGGAGATCTGCATCTTTTACCGTACAACGCTTCAAATGATGCCATGTCGATGGTTGCTTGGTAACTATTATTGTAGGCGAACTCCATTAAATGCAAGTGGGTATCCCAGCTACCTGCAAAGTCCAACGCACAGGCCCGTAGCATATCCTCTAATATCTGGTTTCAACGTTTTGTCTGACCATCATTCTAGGGATGAAAAGACGTGCTAAAATCCAACTGAGTACCCAAGGCCTTCTGCAAACTCCTCAAGAAGTTAGATGTGAAACGGGAATCCCTGTCTGAAACAATCCTAGCAGGAACCCCGTGCAATCTGACTATCTCCTCCATGTACAATTGTGCTCACTTATCTGCAGAGTAAGTAGGTTTCCCTGGAAGAAAGTGCGCCTACTTAGTAAGTCTATCCACAATAACCCAAATCACTGTGTAGCCTTTAACTGTTCTGGGTAGCCCTACCACGAAGTCCATAAAAATTTCATCCCACTTCCACCGTGGCACGCTTAACGGTTGTAACAAGCCTGCTGGCTTTTGTCTTGGTGCCTTCATTTGCTGGCAACTAAACATTTGCTAACATAGTCTGCCACGTCCTTCTTCATTCCACGCCACCAGTAAAACTGTTTTAGATCTTGATACATCTTTGTATTACCTGGATGCATCGAAAATGGAGAACAGTGCGCCTCAATCAAAATCTCATTCTTAAGTTCATCAATCTCCAGAACACACAAACGTCCCCGACACAGGAGACCACCATCAGAATATAGAGAAAACTCACTCGCCTGGTCTGTTTCTACTTGACGAACGTGCTCACTAGATTGGGATCTCCCCGTTGGGAATCAACAACACGTTGCCTCAAGGTTGGATGAACTGTCAATTGGGCTAATTGTGCGGTAGCTTCCCTCACTAACATTGCTATCTCTGCACGCTCTAAATCGACCCGTATACAGCTTGGTCAGTAATCAGAGCTGAAGTGTGCACTGTCTTCCTGCTGAGAGCATCTGCAACTACGTTTGCCTTGCCTGGATGATACAAAATCTCAACATCGTAATCCTTCACTAACTCCAGTCATCTGCGTTGCCTCATGTTTAGCTCATTTTGAGTGAAGAAGTACTTGAAGCTCTTGTGGTCTGTGTAGATCTGGATTTTCTCCCCATACAAATAATGTCTCCAAATTTTCAGGGCAAAGACCACTGCTGCCAATTCCAAATCATGGGTCGGATAGTTGCGCTCGTAGTCTTTCAACTGGAGGGAGGCATAGGCAATAACCTGTCCATGTTGCATTAGAACACATCCCAAGCCCTTCTTTGAGGCATCACTATAGACCACAAAACCTCCTGTTTCATCAGGCACGGTGAGCACTGGGGTCGAGACCAACTTCTACTGCAACTTTTGGAAACTTGCTTCACAATCATCACTCCACACAAATGAGCTACCCTTTCGTGTCAACTGAGTCAAAGGTGCTGCCTAGCTAGGAATATTCCAAACAGACATCCTAGAGTAGCTTGCAGAACTAAGGAACTACAACTTTCTGCCATTTACTAGGTTTAGGCTAATGACGAACTGATTCCATTTTAAAAGGGTCCATTATGATACCTTCCTTAGTAGTTATGCGCCCAAGAAAAACAACTTCATCCCGTCAGGACTCACACTAAAAATAACTTGGCAAAAAGCTACTACCTTTTAAGGTCATCAACTTACCCAAGGTACTCCTCATTTTTTCCTTTAGTCTTTGAATAACTCATAGGTCTCTATAACTACTGGCACTCGATGCATAACTGTCTGGTTCGCCAATCTTTCTTCTTAACAAACAACAATTAATGTGCCCCATGGTAAAACGCTAGGGCACATGAAGTTTTGGTCTAATAGTCCATGTATCTGTGACTTGGGCTACAATAGCTTTGTTAGGGTTATTCTACCCAAAGCCAAAAATGAGCATTGTTCTTGACTTGAGCTCTATGCTCAAGTCTATGTACTGTGCGAGTGACAAACCTGAAATGTCCAGCTTGCCTGTTTCAACACTAACATAACTTTTTCATTCACTTTAAGTTGACCTAATTCCTCATTTCAATAAGATTATTGCTGACTTTATTAGTTTCTTGTACTACTTTTGTTTTTCCAAAGACAATTTCTCTCAAATTTGCTAAAGTGACCAACAATCCATCTATTTACTACTAAAGCTTCAAAGTTTTACTTCCATAGTTCTTTGACAACCATTAAAAACAAACAACTTCAATTTAAAGGTCGTTCTCTACAACTCCTACGTAAAACGAATAAGAGACCCATCAAAGAACTCTTCCAATGTTCAAAATATCATTGTTTAATCCTTTGTTTGGAAGAGAAATCTCATACTAAAGTTGAATCTCGTAGTCAAAGTATCCTACAATTTATTCCACCAATACCCGCCAAAGTTCTAAACTCCCAAATAGTACCAAGATTTCTTTAGCCAATCTAAAGACTCTCAAACATAAGTCATAATGTAAAAGTCAAACCATGTTTGTATACTTGGTGTCTCTACCTTTGATTTCCTTTGACTGTCAACAACCAAAACCTTTACTCCTTATTTTTCCTAACTCATACTTGTCTTTAATAAGGTCATTATAAGTATGATGCCCTTTTTAATTCTCCAAGGAAGGTTTATCTTCAGTAACCGAAAGCATGTCGCCATTTATAATCTTCTCTTAGGTCTAGTTCAAAATTGAACCTCTGGTGGGATTTTTTTTTTTTTTAATAAATGACCTTACTTTTAAACCAAATCTTCTCTTGATCCCATCATGAACTAGATTCCTTTTTTATGGTTATGGTTAAAAATCCAAATAGTTTGGGGTACCTTGAAAATGACCTTTCAATTCCAACTAACAATTTGCTTTTCCTTTAAGTCTCAAGTTCCTTTTTGAACCACATAACCTTTTTTCATTAACCACACTAATCAAGTCAAGTGATACAAAGGAAATTTCTCATATCATCCCATACACTTTACTTTTTCACCCTTTTCATTCCTTTGGGCATGACACATGAAAAATCCACAAATACCTTAGTACACCAAAGCATTAAACTTCCAAAGTGTAATCCTATCCATAACTTATCATTCCTTAAAAAAACAATCTTACTGAAGAGACATCATCAACTAATGTCTTTTGCAAAGCTCTAGTCTTTTTAGATCTCATCTCCTTTCTCTTGTCTACACTTGACTACTTCAATCTCTCAATTGAGCAAGTGTTTTATGCCAAGAAAGCTTCTTTTTAAACACAAGCCTTCCCATTACTCAAAATAGAATATAACATCAACAAGCATCTCAAACAAGCATTTCGTACATCACATTAATCATATCTTATTCAAAACCCCCTTTTTTTTTCTCAGAACAAAACATTTTTCTAATTTTTTTTATGCAAACATTTTATACAATAACATACCTGGCGGTGACAAGGCGTTTGCTCTTTGATCATGGGCACACTTAATGCTTACGATGTAAGCAAGTCTACAGAACCCGTAACTCTGGGCTCTGATACCAACTGTAACGACCCGACTTATCCTATTAGACTTTCTAGGTACGTTACTACCTAATGAGTTTTCGAAAACATTTTCTTTCTTTCCTTTGGTGGGACCTAAATTCCTTTCATAGCGGAAACGTTTCTCTTTCAACTTTTCTCTTCGGCTTAATGTGGACAATTAACCCAATCTAACATTTCCTTTTCATTTAACCTTTTCAGGTTCCTTTTCATCTAACCTTTTCAGGTTCCTTTTCATATAACCTTGTAAGGCTCCTTTTCATATAGCCTCATAAGGCTCCTTTTCATATAGATGTACATCAATAATTTTAGGGGGTAATTGCCATAGCCTTCGAAATCATTTTTATCATGAAAACATAATGTATGCATGAGGTCCCAAAGCATTTTAAATTTTTCATTTCATGATGCAACATAAAACAAGGTTCTCATGTCATTCCTCATATCATAAATCATATAACATGCATCACATTCATAAAAACATATGGCAATCATACATGTGCAACTCCATTTTCATATAAAATAAAGTATTTTAAAATTCATCAGAAATCACAACTAAAAACATTTATAAAACTTTTCATTTGAAATAATTAAAATTTTTTTTTCAATTCAGTTCCTAACTTGCATTTAAGCATACCGGCGTAAGATCCCTTACCTTGACTAAGCTCAAGAATCCAATTCACCCAAATGCTCACCAAAAATTCTACTGCCTTGAACCTCGGTCAAACGATTTGGGGCCTAATCAAAGTCATCCTTAAGGTTAGTAAAGATCCCTAAAATCCATAATTGAGCCCAAAGTTACTTCCACCAACTAAATTCCCAAAATTAGAATTAATTCTACAGCATTTAACTTAATCGCAAATTGGTGGGTAAAACTGAATTTAAGTCATAAGATCCATGGATTAATCTTATTTTCAGTTGATCTACCATACAGCCCAAAGCTCAAGGATCTCTGTGACTTATCGAAAATTTCGCTCCAACAGTCCAAATCCTACTGGACAGCGACACGCTCGTGATTTTGATGCCGGAACGGAATGGGTATCCTTGAAACAAAGTCAAGATTCATGAATTAAATCTTACCCAACTAAGATCATCAAAGAACTATGTAGAAACCAATTGCTTACCCACAATTGAAGGCTTGTCGGACTGGAAGAGGCTGATCTGAACGGCGGCGGCGTGAACTGTATCGCGGTATGAACGGTAACGCGGTATGAACAGTAATCGCGGTATGAACAGTACCGCGATGAACAGTACCACGCCCCCCCCCCCCCCCCCCCCCCCCCCGTGAATAGTAATCGCCATGAACAGTGCCCCGCACGTGAAGGACAAATCCGGCGATGGATGTTTGTTGAAGAAGAAGAAGCTTTCGAATGGATGGGTCTTTTGGTGGTGAAAGAGAGAGAGAGAGAGATTGATGGTGGAGACTGTTTTTCATGGAGGAAGAGGAGAAGGTTGGAGAAGATGACAGCTTGGCTTGACCTAGGGCTGCGTGCAGTATAAAAATAGTAGAGATGGATATTAGGGCTTGGCTAAAACATGGGCTTGGGCTTGGCTTAGTGACTCTTAATTTACAAGAATGCCCCAAACATCAATTAAATCCCATTTTTCCTTCTTTGTTCCCATTCTACCCTCCAATTTTTCTAATTTCAAATATGATAATTCTAAAATTAAATTCCAACACAACTTTAAGCATGAAATTGAACTTACAATTAATTTTAAATTTCAAAATTAAAGTCTTAACTAATACCTGAAAGTGTCGGTCGTTACATGATTGTATTCTTTGAATTTGTTTAATTTGTTTACATGGAAGATTCTAGATAAGATAACTAATTACATGATAACTTTAACATTAATAAATTAATCCATCAATTTAAAAAAAAAAAAAGTTTCTCAACAATGTTCTTGATAGGAAGTGGTAAAATAATACTTAAAAATAGTTTGTTTGTTTTTAAGAGTATATATAAAAATCGACTTGTATGATGTAATCTATAATCTATGAGTATGTATTTGTTTATAAAAAAAAAAAAAAAAAGAAATACAAAAGAAGAAGAAAAGAAGACTGAAGAGACAAGAGAGAGAAGTATGAGTATGTGAATTATGAGTATGAGAAATTGAGAATTGAGATGACATCATTTACATGACATTACCGTGTGTTAGTCAACAATCAGCCCCTACCCATTGATTTGGCAAATTAGTAGTGACATTGACATGTCGTAGAAAGGGGGGGGGGGGGGGGGGAACGACATCCCCCCTGGACGACATGTCGACCGACATTTTCCACCATGGTTTCCACCAATCCTAAAATTGAGATTTTAAATTATATTATTTTATGAATATTTTTACAATTTTGTTAAAGACACTTGTTTTCGTCAATTTTAAATTTTAATTTAAGATTTGTTTCTCAAGCTTAATAAAATAATTTTTTTTATATAATTTAAGATTTTATTTTTCTAACTAAACAATGTAATGGATTATTTAAAGTTTGATTAATTTGAAAATAATATATTCTTTGAAGCAAATATCATATATTTATGCTATTTTTAAAATAATTAAGTTCAAAATGAATATATATATTTTTAACACCATTCAAAATGAATATCATATATAGTACTTTTGTTCAGATTACTATATATTTATGTTATTTATTGTAATAATTTTATTTTATTAAGTTTAGAAGGAGAAATTGTTTATCTTTTTACTTTGAATATGATTAATTTGAAAATAAAATCTTTTAATAGCTAACCTTTTTAAATACTAATTTCTTAAATAGTAATACGGGTTAGTTTAAAATATGTTTTTCTTATCTTCAAATCATAAAATTATATATATATTTTTAGCTATTAATAAAAAAAAAAAAGCTAAAAAAAGATAAGATATTTATTTGTCATAAGTAATTTTTGTTTAAACTTAAAAAAAATTATAGATGACATGTGGAGGAAGTGAGATAGGGAGGTTTTTATCAATAAAAAGAAAATTGTTATGTAGTTCTCTAATTTACATTAAGAATTTCAATTTAAATAATAGTATCATATCTAAAACATTTTTATATAATTTATATTAAAAAAATAAAATTATATAACAAAAAGAAAAATATTTTTGTTAAAAATTTATTAAAATTATTGAATAAAAAATAAAGAATTTTTTTTTAATGACGAGAAATTAGTAATAATTATGAGAAATTTATATAAAAAAATAAAGATTTTTTTTTAAATTAAGAAATTAAAAAAAGAAAGTTGTGTCGAACAGAAGTTAATAAGTTTGTGGGACTCACACTAATGAATTGAAAAAAAGTTAATAAATTTATGAGGTCTACAATAAAAGGGCCAAACAAAGAGTTGGGAACTCCTCCATTCAAACACTCCCCTATATAAAAACATGATTATTCCACTTTCCCCACATACAGTTTCCCTCTGTTTTCAAATCATAGAGTTTCCCTCTGTTTTCAAATCGGAATTAGCTCCGGTTCAGAACCCACCAGAATTTCTCAAATTCGAAGCTTAAACAATGGAAGGCCCCCCTTACGATCTCATAATCCTAGGCGCCACTGGTTTCACAGGCAAGTACGTGGTCCGAGAAGCTCTCAAATTCCTCAACCCTTCTCCTTCTTCTCCTCTCAAATCCTTCGCTCTTGCTGGTCGAAACCACACAAAACTGACCGAAATCCTCAAATGGGCATCCCATCCTCACTCCTCCCCGCCGATTCCGCTCCTGATCGCCGATATCACCGACCCACAATCCATCCACCGCCTCTGCTCGCAAACCAAGCTCATTCTCAACTGCGTCGGGCCCTTCCGCCGCTACGGCGAGCCCGTGGTGGCGGCCTGTGTGGAGGCAGGGTGCGATTATTTGGACATCTGTGGGGAGCCTGAGTTCATGGAGAAAATGGAAGTTAATTATCATGAGAAGGCGGTTCAGAGTGGGTCTTTGGTGGTATCGGCTTGTGGGTTCGAATCGGTTCCTGCTGAATTGGGTTTGATGTTCAATTCGAGGCAGTGGGTTGGGCAGTCGGCGCCGAATCGGATCGAGGCGTATTTCAGCTTGGAATCGAAGAGAAAAATTGTTGGGAACTTTGGGACTTTTGAGTCGGCTGTTCTCGGTGTTGCTAATGCCGGCCAGTTAATTCAATTGAGGCGTTCGAGGCCCAGAAGATCTCGGCCTACGGTGAGGAAATTCTTCAATGTTTATTATTGAGGATCCTACGTCTGAAAGATGAAGAGTGACCTCCTAATTTATAAGATATATGAGTTACTCATCCAATTTTCAATTGATTTTGAGATGGAACCTACGTAATCTAACAGAGATCATTCAACCAAAATGGGTATTAGGTCCCAAAAATAAAAAAAAATAAAAATAAAAATAAAATATTAGGATCCGATTCTAGAATAGTGAACTCAAACAGGTACCATCTTAACCCAAACAGGTATTCGGTTCAATAAAAACCCAAACGGGTATTCAATAAAAAAAAATTAAAAATTGGGATCCGATTCAAGAATGGTGAACCTCAAAAGAGGCACCATCTTGAGGGGGCATATTGAAGATCTCACATCTGAAAGATGAAGAGTGACCTCACAATTTATAAGATATATGGGTTACTCATTCATTACCAATTGGTTTTGAGATGGAACCTCACGTAATCTTGTTTAGATTATCTTGCTATTGTTTTTGATTTTGAGTGGAGTGAATTTTAGAAAGAGTTATTTTAGCGAAAATGATTTGTTTATAACTGATTCATTAAAAATAATTTTCATATAATCATTTTAATGTTTGGTTTTACACTTTTAAACTTAATATGCATAGGATGAAAATTGATCTTAAATGATTAAAGACATGTTTGGAAATAATTAAGTGATTTTAACTCGTTCAAAATTACTCTCAAACATGGTCTAAAAAGTATGTTAAACTCACCCTATGATGGTGGCTCATTTAGGTCTAGATGGCTGCTTTTCTTTTTTAATCTTCCCATATGAAACTTCATTAGTAATTTTATGCATAAATTTACAATATGTTTGGCAGCCTTGAGTGTGTGTCTGAGGGAAGTCTTTGTAATTTGTGAACATTTTTATTAACGAATCCTTGAGATTGATCTTCTGTAGTCTGTGTTGTGAATTTTCTTGTCTCTTAGATTCCTGGTACTCCTCCTCCTAAAGGACCTACTGTGGAACACAACAAAGAGATAGGCCTTTGGGGTGTAAGATTACCTTCAGCTGATTCCACTGTCGTTCGGAGAACACTCTCTACTCTAGCTGAAAACCCCCAAGGTCTTCCCGGTGTTAATGAGAGCGCTGAAGAGATCGAACAGAGGAAGACGTTTTGGTCGTCAGTGAAGCCAGCTCATTTTGGAGTAAAAATTGGCTCTAAGTCGTTGATTGGCATTCTGCGAATCATCGCAGTTGGAATGTTCATAGGGCTGTTGGGTAAAACTTCGTTCGGGAGGTGGCTTCTCTTGACATTCCCTTCGGTTTTCAGTCTCGGGTGGTTCAGGAAGAAGGGTCCTTCCGAAGACGAGGTCAATAGCGCCTCGTTCAAGATGTGGTTTGTTGGCCATGGTTTTAGCAACAACAGCGGTGAAAGGAATGTAGAACCGGATAGAGAAATTGTAACGAGAGTGATGGGGCCAGAGATGGGGTATCTAACCACCACAATAATCCTTGTTCAATGTGCATTGATTGTTCTAAGCAAACGCCAGGTTCTGCCAAAAGGAGGAGCTCTCACTCCAGGTATTGTGTTCGGACCAACTGATCTTCAAAAAAGACTCCAAGAGAATGGGTTATCTTTTGATGTCATTTCAAAGAATGCGTAGTTGGAGAGTTGCACTAATCTGTTTTTTTTTTTTTTTTTCAATACGTATCATAACTTGTGTTGCATGTGTTTCTTTTTTCATCTGAAAGTGATCTGTGGTATCCTTTAGGGATGTTGTTGTGTTGAAATCTGGTTGTTGTTTTCTTTCTTTTTTATTTTTTTGGGTGATTATATCTTTGTTTTATTCGTAATTTATAGCTATTTTCAGTTGATTTTATTTAAAATCAACACAGAATCACCTAAATAAAGTTATTTTCCTCTTAAAGTCATATCAAAGCGGTAAGAAAAACTATCACGTAATTCAAAATGTTTGCATAATTGTTTCTAAATAAATAGAGAAAGACAAGAGAATGAAAAATCCCTCATATTAGAAAAAAAAAGTGTTTGAATAATTAATACTTAATTAAATTTCAATTTCCTTGAATAAATTGAAATATAATATTTAATTTGCTTAAAATATATAAAAAAAATGAAGTTATCTTATTTGATTTTTTAGAAAAGAAATAATAGAAAACAAAAAAGAATGAAAAAAAAAAGAGAGGGAAAAACGGAGAGAAAAAATGAAAGGAAAGAAACCTCAAAATGTGTCATCTAATGGGTTCGAACTCACACCACCTTAAATACTATAGTTAGCTGCCAACATACTAAGAAAGACATTTATTCATATTTGCACACAGATCGTCTTTTGAAGAGATGTCCTGTAATTTTTTTTAAAAAAATTTTAAATTTACATAGATGGCAACATGTTGTCTCTGCATGCTGCCACATGGTGGAAGTCGTCTCTTCCAACTATTTAAAACTACAATATTTTAATAAATAATTTGGAAATAAATATATTTTAATAATAAGTTTAAAAAATACAATATTGAAAAAAAACCCATCAATTTAAAGCTTTTAGATCTAGTCAAAGCAAAAGAGGTCCTATGTTCATTAACCCCTATAATATTGATTCTCCTTCTCCCCATCCTCCGGTTGCCGCTAATCTGAAACAAGGACTTTCGTTCGAGATGGGGAATTGAAGGATGTAATTTCACTGAATTGGGGTTTTGGTGGTTTGTTACATTTTGAATTTTCTTTTCTGGATTAAAAAAAAGGGTTACAGCAAGTGATAAGACTGAAATTGGCCGTGGAGAAAAAATTATTTCTCATGGTCTGGAATTTATATTGCCATTTGATTTTTGCGGAAGGGAACCTTGATGCCTTTCTTATTCGATGGGATTAAATATATAAATACATAGAAGCAGTTACAAAGGGAAACCATGATCTCTGCAACCCATTACTCGCGTTTCATTCCACTAAGCTAACGGTCTATTTGGATTGCATATATCATGTGATAGATATAGATATAGACACTAGAGGTGTAGGCAGTTCGGTTTGGATCGATTATTGTATAATAATAAAGCTTCAGTCTTCACTTCAAGACTTCAAGTTCACTCTTCAATCTTCTTGAAGCATTCTCCTTCTCTACTTGTTCTTTAGGTTTAGGCTTTATTAGCTTCTTTCTCCAGGCATGATTTCAATTCTAAAATAATAATAATAATAATTAAAGAAATTAATGTAGTTTTGAAAATCAAAAAGTTTTAAACCTTTTTCATTATTAGAAATTTCCTCCATATGTGATTGGAGATCAATACTTATAGCATTAATTTTGTACAAAAATAAGTGCCTCAACTGTGCATGGAGCCAAAGTGGAGCGATAAGGATCAATCACTCTCCCACCAGTACTGAATGCATACCCAGAAGCAACTATAGACACTGGAATTTCCAAAACATCCCGCAACCTTACTAAGAACTCTATACCTAGAAGAGTTAACTTTTCACCATTCTAAGATGTCAAAATTTTCATCATCTTTTGCATGACGTTCCAATAAACAAACATCAACCTCTGTGTCCACATCAAAATCATCCTCATCATCTTCCATATCAGCGTAGAAGATGATGAACTTGAACCAAGAGCATTCTTAGACTCTAACGAATTATACTCATTGAACATTCGTCTCAACACATCTTCCTTTTTTTTTTTTTCCAATTTTCTTCGCCACATTATCCTCAAATAACTAATTGAAACAGTACATAAGAAACTTCATCTTGTGACGAGGATCAAGATCAAATGCAACATATAGTAAGTTATTTGCGTTATCACTATTCTCCCAGTACTTATCATATTTCAATTGCATTTTGGTCGCAACATCATTAATAATTGAACTATCAGTATCACTACCTCGAGAATATTTTCGTATACAATTTGGATAGTTGCAATTTCATCGAAGACCATATTCGAATATAAAGAGAACCTGAAATTCGCTTAGTGACCTCATAAAATACAAACAAGAACTTTGTAAATATGCGAGCGACCTCCCAATATGTACTATTTGGATTTTGATTATGCTTTTTCATTTTCAAGTATGCAAAGTCGTAATAATCTAATCTATCAAATGCCTTCTCAAATTTTTCACCTACCTCAAGTATCAAATATGTAGAATTCAAACCTAGTTTGAACACCAAGACATAGAAAACTGTTGTTAGATATATTCTCTTCTTCAATACACTTTTTAAATTTTGAAAATCGAGAAGGAGAAGATCTAACAAATATAATCTAACAGCATTTTGAGTCACTGAATCATGCACATCTTTTAAGCCATCATTCACAATCAAATTAAGAATATGTGCACAACACCTAATATGCAAAAACTTACCATCCAACACTAACCCATGTTTAAAATGCCTAACTAGATAAGTAATAGCAGGATCATTGGATGAAGCGTTGTCAACAGTCAATGTCAACACCTTTTCAATCCTCTCGTATTTCAAACACTGTTCAACTTCTCTTCCTATGGTCTACTGTTTATGATCAACTATTTGAGAAAAATTGATGATCCCCTTCTGTAATTCCAACTACTATCAATAAAATGTGTAGTCAAGACAATATAGTTAATATTTTGAAGAATGTCCAGGTACCAGTTGTGAGTGAAATTCTATACCCTTGATCTACAAAAAGTTCTTTCAAAGCTTGTTTTCTAGTGGCATACATAGCTAAAATATCATTAGAAATTGTAGTTCAAGAAGGGAGAACAAATTTAGGTTCCAATAGAGTGACGGTCCCTTCCACAAACCTCCTAAATCCTTCACTCTCCACATATTTAAAGGGTACCTCATCAATTATGATCATTTCAGCAAGAAGTCTCCTACCATTCTCTACACTAAAAATTGCACATCTAAGTGATGGATTTGTTGTATATCTCAATCTCCTACACCATCATTATTTTTTTAATACCAATTTCTGTTGAGATGCATGATGCTTGATTTTAAGTGCATGCAAAATCGCAAGTGTACAGTTTTAGTATAGTGAATTGAGTGCAAGTGTCGTCCACATGATTGGTTTTCTGGTTTAATTAATTACTGTAGGTACTCACCCTAAATTTTATCTAGAAAATTTACAAGAAAGAATGGAATAACTAGAAAATAAATCTACAATGCTACCTAATGGAGATAACTGGAGGAGATAGTTACAAGACTTAAGATTCTCCAATTAAACCTGAATTGATCACCTAAGAGACTCAATTTTATTTTTCAATCAATTATAAGCCAAGAAGTTAGAAATTCATAAATGACTTTCGCAAGCTCAATTATTCTCTTATTCAATTAGAAAACCAATATGTGTATCTAGATTTCCAACGAACAATGCATTATAAAACTTCTTTCAATGGTTTCCTAAGGAATTCCTTATTCCCATACAAGACATTACCTATGGTCATGCCTTTAATTCTAGAGTTAAATTCTACTCTTCCAAGATGGAACTTAAATCAAACAAATATATATACTTTGGCCCCAAGTATAACATCAAAGCACAAAACATATGAATAAATGACTGAAATATAAACTGCGTCCTTGCATAATCAAACATTCACGAAATACAAACAAAAGTCTTGAAATAAGAGTCTAGTCACTCGAAATTCACCATAAAAATCTAAACTCATCTACGAGATAAAATAACAAAACTACAAAGAAAAAGGAAAGAGAAACTTTTGTTGGGATTTATGCCCTAAAGCCTCATAATTAATAATTTATTTAATAATTAATAATATTTTTGATTATTTTATTTGCAATATAATATTATCCATTATATGAAAACTTCAAGGTTATTATGAAGGGAATAATCGAATTAAACCCACAGCGGACGCATAGGAATCGTCTTTGATTTATTTAGAATTAAACTAAAATACAAGGGTTAAGCAATAAATACCTTGAAAATATGGAGATTCTTCTGGCGGGTCTTTATCTCCTCCACAAAGTCTTCCTTGCTATGACTCTAACAAAAGATCAAGGCTTGTGGGAGCCTCTTGAAAGAAAATCCTCAAGGGATTAAAGAGGAAGAGGTTTAGAGAGAATTCTCTAATTCTCTCTTTGAGGAGATGTGTGTTGTTCAGAATGCTTCAACCCAAGGGTTCTATTTATAGAGACCAAGGGAAGATCTTTGCCATTATTAAAATATTATATTTTAATATCTAATATATTAAAATATATCTTTTATTTATTTGAATCTCATTCAAATCTCCTACGATATTTATTTATTTGAATCTTATTCAAATTCTATAAATATCTTTTATTTAATATATCAAATATATATTAATTATTTTAATATTTAATGTATCAAATACAACAAATATATTTTCCTCTTTTATATTTAATATATCTAATATATTAAATATTAATTTGAACACTTCAAATTAAATATTAAATTTGAACATTTCAAATTTTAATATTTAATGTATCAAATACAATAAATATATTTTCCTCTTTTATATTTAATATATCTAATATATTAAATATTAATTTGAACACTTCAAATTAAATATTAATTTGAACATTTCAATTTTTCTTTCAACTAAATTGATCTTTTAGTGTTACTATGAGCTAGCAAGGGGACCTTATGGACCTACAGATTATAAGCTCCAATGATACAAAATTAATTAATTAAACTCTTTAATTAATTAATTTTCATTCATTAACTATAGGTCACTCCACTATAGACCTAGAGTTGCACTCTTATGCACTGTAGGACAAGTTGTGTCCATAGATATAATCATTACATACAAGTCGATCCTTCACGAGTTGTTCGTAATTATAGCTGGGTCAAAAGTCCGTTTTACCCCTATAATTACATCTTGCACCTTAAGTACCACTGATTTTCTAATGAACAATATGTTTATAATCTAATTATAAACTAAGTCCCTCTCGGGCCAATGAGAGGGTGGGGCCCCATTGTTCAAGTCCCGAAATCAGCATTTAAGGGAACTACTCATCTACTTACCCTATATGGGAAGGAGTGAATTCCATCTTGTCAGATTATGTTCCCAGCTCCCTATTTGGTCAAGTCCCCAAAATGGTAGGCATATTGAATCGGCTACAAAAGCCACTCTCACCCATGCAAATCAAAGGACAAGCCCTCACAGGCAGGAGTTCATAACTCACTCAGGATTAAGATCGAGTCGCATATGATCATCCTGATGAAATATTAATCTTCTCAATTAACGGATTTATAAAGAGAGATTAAATATTTCGTGGTCCAGTCTTATACAAACTCATTGTATAAGATACCCCCACTCACATGTCTCCACATGAATGATTTGGATCAAATCATTTGTAACTATTACAAAGTGGGCCGTATCAATAGTGTTACCAGGATAAGGCACCCAACCTTATCCATATACTATGACCCTTTAGGTTATTTCTTGAACATGATCCTCTCGTATGTCAACCACATACTGTTCAAGATTACACTAATAACCTTGGATTTTTCTCATAATGGATAATATTATATTGAAAATAAAATAATCAAAATTATTATTAATTATTAAATAAATTATTAATTACGAGGCTTTAGGGCATAAATCCCAACATATTAGTGGTTGACATACGAGAAGATCATGTTCAAGAAATAACCTAAATTGTCATAGTATATGGATAAGGTTGAGTGTCTTATCTTGGTAACACTATTGATATAGTCTACTTTGTAATAGTTACAAACGATTTGATCCAAATCGTTCATGTGGACACATGTGAGTGGGGGTATCTTATACAATGAGTTTGTATAAGACTGGACCACGAAATATTTAATCTATCTTTATAAATCCGTTAATTGAGAAGATTGATATTTCATCAGGATGATCATATGCGACTCGATCTTAATCCTAAGTGAGTTATGAACTCCTGCCTGTGAGAGCTTGTGCTTTGATTTGCATGGGTGAGAGTGACATTTGTAACCGATTCAATATGCCTACCATTTTGGGGACTTGACCAAATAGGGAGTTGGAAACATAATCTCATAAGATGGAATTCACTCATTCCTATATAGGGTAAATAGATGAGTAGTCTCCTTAAGTGCTGATTTCGAGACTTGAACAATGAGGCCACACCCTCTCATTGGCCCTAGAGGGACTTAGTTTATGGTTGGATCATAAACAAATTTTTCATTAGAGGATCAATGGTACTTAAGTTGTAAGATGTAATTATAGGGGTAAAACGAACTTTTGACCTAGCTGTAATTACGAACAGCTCGTGAAGGATCGACTTGCATGTAATGGTTATATCCATGAACACAATTTGTCCTACAGTGCATAAGAGTGCAACTCTAGGTCTATAGTGGAGTGACCTATAGTTAATGAATGAAAATTAATTAATTAAAGAGTTTAATTAATTACTTTTGTATCATTGGAGCTTATAATCTGTAGGTCCATAAGGTCCCCTTGCTAGCTCATAGTAACACTAAAAGATCAATTTAGTTGAAAGAAGAATTTGAGATGTTCAAATTAGTATATAATTTGAAGTGTTCAAATTAATGTTTAATATATTAGATATATTAAATATAAAAGAGGAAAATATATTTATTGTATTTGATACATTAAATATTAAAATAATTACTGTATATTAGATACATTAAAGAAAAAATATTTATAAAATTTGAATAAGATTCAAATAAATAAATATAGTAGGAGATTTTAATGAGATTCAAATAAATATAAGATATATTTTAATATATTAGATATTAAAATATAATATTTTAATTATGGCATAGACTTACCCTTGATCTCTATAAATATGATGCTTGGGTTGAGCCATTAGATATAACACACATCTCCTTAATAGAGAATTAGAGAATTCTCTCTAGACCTTTTCCTCTCCAATCCCTTGTGGATTTTCTTTCAAAAGGCTTCCACAAGGCTTCGCTCTGTGTTCGAGTCATAGCCAGGAAGACTTTGTGGAAGAGATAAAGACCCGCCGGAAATATTTCAATATTTACTACAAGTAAGTTTGCTTAATCTTTTTTTTTTTAGTTTAATTTTAAATAAAATCAAAGATGATCTAATGCTTCCGTTGCAGAGTGAAACGTTCATTCCTTCAATTGATATCAGAGTAATCTTTGATTTTATTTAGAATTAAAGTTTTATGATGGTGGATATTTTAATTTATCATATATGTGATATGTGATTGCAAAATTGATTGTAAGGGAATATTTGACATTAGTTCTACGTTGATTAGATCACATGTAAAATCCTTCGGTGTTAAGTTCTTTTTTTCAATTAAAAAAACAAATCGTTCATGGTGGATTTCCCAATAAGCAGCCAATTGATTTAAATTCAAATTCAAATTGAAATTAGATTTCAATTCAAATTCAAATTCAAATTCAATACAAATTGAAATTGAGATTAGTTTTCAAGTCAAATTGAGATAAGATTTCAATTCAAATTGCTATAAGATTTCAAATCAAATTGCTATAAGATTTCAATTTAAATTGAGATAAGAGTTCGAAAAATTTTTGGAGATTTATGTTGAATATGTAGCTTATTTGGAGGCATTTTGGAGACTAAGTATAAAGATTGGCGCTGCATGAGTAATTGGGGCCGATAGGATGTCGTCAAGATGCCATATTCTATTATGCAAAATCGAGGGCCAGCTTTGAGACGCTATCTTATGGCGTCTCAACACTAGAAACACGTGCAAATTCAGCCTTTCGTCCATAGCGTTGCAACGCATCCGTCTTGACGCTGAGGGTGCAAGCGTTTAAATGAAACAGTGCACAACATCAGCATTACAACACTGCCTTCAGCGTCTCGACGTTGCCACAACACTTGGTATATAATCATCGCTTCGAGGATGAATTTGAGGAGACCAATTTGAGGGTTTAAGCCCTTTTTACGACTTCTTACCTCTTTGAAACCCGTGGACAGTGATCGAAGGTGTTTGGAAGTGGATTTTGATGCTCGATAGTGCGGGAATCGAGGCAAGAGTCGAGATCACAGTGTCAAAGGGTCTAGTTTTTATTTCTTTCCTCTGTTTTATGTTTTGTAGTGTTGTAATGTTGGGATTATTGTGCTGTAAACAAAGTATTATGGGATGATTTGTTTAGTTTGCACATTTAAATACATTATTATGTTTTATTTAATTCAATTGTCTCTTAATTAATCTTTGTGATTTATTTGAATAAATTATGTTTAATGCCTTTAATTAATTGGCCAGTAATTTGTCAATCCTAGTCTTAAATTGAGCTCAACAAAGGAAAATTAAGATAGAATTAATTCATTCAATGCCCTAATTTTGCCTAAGTGACATGGGAACAACAATTGACGGGTGAGATTAATATATGATGAGCGGGCTTCATTTAACTAATTAGCTAAATTAATACTATGGACACTTAGGTTAGTAGCTAATTCAGCGTGTTCAATGGAGACCAATAGGAGATTTTGACTATTTTAGCTCTAGGCTTATGAATTCGAGAGAGTTAATTAATTGGCACGTTCAAATTAGCATAATAGTGATCTAAGTTGTGCTCAATCCCCTAAATTCTCCTTTTATTGTCGTTTCCACTATCTTTAATTTGCTTTCTAGTTAGAGTTTAATTCTAAATATTTGTTTGGTATTTAGTTCCTTTCCCTAAATAATTTCAATCGCTGGTAATCCTAATAATTAATCAATTCAGAAAGAAATCTCATTGCGCCTCCTTGTGGATTCGATACTTAGCAATACTTATTGTGTTATATTACTTGATCGTGTGCACTTGCGTGTACTATGAAGAACATTGGAGGCGTGCACACTTTAGTGAAATGGTGCATCGCGATGTTCTCCTCTGCGTCTTGACGCTATCGCGACACCTGCTATAAAAGCATCACTTTAAGACCATTTTTGGGGAGACCAACTTTAGGTTTTTTGGCCTTTTATCGATTTCTTCCCATTTTGGGTATTGGAGAGCTCAATTTGGAGTGCTCAGGAGTGGTTTTCGAGGCTTATGATCACAAAATTTGAGGCAAAAGTCAAGGGTTTGGGGTGGATAGTCTATCTATTGGATCCTTTCTAGTGTTGTAATTAGGGGTTGAGAGTACTTTTGGACTTGTAATTATGTGTTAATTGATACTATTGGCTATTAATGGCTTTTATGAATTCATTTGAATGAGTTGTGCTTAATGCTTCTAATTAATTGGCCAAAGAGAATTTAGGTTAGATATAATTCATTCAATACCTACAATTTGCCTAAGTGACATAGGATTAACAAAGAATATGTGAGGCCAATGATGAGTGGACTTAGTTTATTTAATTGACTAATCAGCATTAAGGACACTTAGGTTAATGGTTAGTTAAGCATGTTTGAATGAGACTGACATGATATTTCAACCGTGTTAGCTCTAGGCCTATGAATTAATGAGAGTTAATTAATTGGCATAATTAGTTAAGCATAATTATGGTCCAAAATCTTCTTAATCTCCTAAACAATCCTAACCTTGTTGTCTCCATTGTTTTCGTTGCATGTTTTTGAGTTTATTTTCCTTTCAGAGCATATTTTAGTTAACTTTTCCTTAAATAATTCAAGTCATCAATATTTCTAATAATTATTCATTTTAAAACCAATTTTACATTCTTTGAGGATTCGATACTTGGTACTCCAATACTATTTTATACTACTTGATCACATGCGCTTGCGTGACGTCGAACATTAGGTTCCTCTTGAAAGGCTACCAATGAATAACTGTCCAATTGACTCATTGGAAATCCTGAAGAAATGGATTGCACTTCACTAACCTCTCCGAGGTTCTGGAGTCTCTTATACAACTGTTTTAATTGCTCTCAATAAAATCATGCAATAAGCTATCTAAGGGGAAATTTTCTTCAAAGGGGTTATAACTGAAAAGGAAAAACTGGATGGTGGTGTTGGTTCTTCGGGCTTAGATTCCTTAAAGGACCACCCAAAATTATTAAAAGCCATCTAAATTAATCAAAGCAACAATAAATAGGCTCAAATCAGATGACAACACCACAAATTAACACAAACAAAGCAAAACACCAGGACTCAAGCAAAAACTTGCAAGGACAAATAAAACAAAGCAAATAAAAACCTCTAAATCAAAGCAAGAAATTTCTTCACAATATAAACTGAATTAAAATAAAGCAATCCTGATCGAGGTGTACACGCAAGCGCACGTGATAGAAGTAATAATAAAATGACATAAGAGTATTGAGTATCGTATCCATTAGGGTTGGTTTTTAAGTCAATTAAGTACCACAAATAATCTCACCTTACTTTATTTAGAGAAAAGAAAGCAAAAGCAGCAGGAAAAAATAAACACTAATCCTATAAAGCAAAATAAATGGGAGACACAAATCGATTGGTAATTCTATGGGTGTCGATTGCATTCTTGGACCTTAATTTACTTAATTAAGCTAGCAATTTAGGCATAACCAAGTGTTCGATTCATAAGTCTAGGAGCCTAAGGTTATGGAATCTCTTGTCGGTCTCCACCAAATCTTGAGTGTAATTAATTAAATTACGTGTTCGTCTCATTAATTAATTTCCACTCGACATTAATGAACCTTCATCACTGACCTCTATAGATTAACTATTACTCCTGCTATCACTGAGCTAAATAATCTATAGTCATACATCTAGTTCTAGTCTAAGCTTATCTCCATCGAGCCTCCACTTAGTAACTAATCAATTAGACGGTGCTCAATCAATTAATCTTCAGCACTAACTACAATTAACTAACCAGTTATCCCGTTGTCACTCGGGTAATTAACCAATTGTGCATTAAGCTAACTAGGAATCTCCTTTCGGTCTCCTCCTAGTCCTACCTCAATTAATTAATGAACACAATCTAAGGTCATTAAGCCTAAGATGCATAAATGAACATAAACACTTAATCAAACCACAACCACAAACTAAATTAAGCAAAATTAAGTGCAATGGTCTAATAATTACAACAACCCATAGAAATTAGGAATTAACTAAACACGTTCAACAATTTCAAGCCAAAAAATTCCTAATTACAGCCTAATCTAGATACTGAAAAATAAAGGAAAAAGAAGGAATGCTTAGGTGCAATGTTGATCTTGCGTTCCCCTGGCGATCCACCACGAACTTGAGCTCCAAAATCTTCAACTCAACTCCAAAATCTTCCCAAAATCCACCCAAAATGCTCTGGAATCGAGATTAGGGTATTTTCTATCGAATTGGCCTCCATTTGGACAAAGAAGAAGCGATGCACTTATACTGTCTATTGAGACAGTGTTGTAACACTAGGAACAACGTTGCAAAGCTGTCCAAAAACGCTATCGTTTCTTGTTGCGTGCAGGGGTAGCGTTGCAACGCTACGGACAGAACACTTCCTCTCTACGTGATTCTAGCATTGCAATGCCACAGGGTAGCGTTGCAATGCTAACTCTTGGGTCCAAATGCAAAACTATGGCATTGCAATGCCATTTCTAGGGTTGTAACGCCATTCTCTCGGCCCAACAACTCATTTCTTCATCTATTGTCTTCTTGGCTCTCCAAAATGGCATGATTTAGCTCCAAAATGACTAAAATACCCTTGAACACTTTGTTTTGCTCCTTAAGCTTGGTTTCTACAAATTAAACACAAGTAGGCATCAAAGCATAGAAAATCAAAACAAAACTAGCTAAAATAGTAGGAAATAAGATAACATAATTGCATGCTATCAAATCCTTGACAACTATGTCAAAAACTTAATGCGTACAAATTTACGTTTATGCAAGTGCACGGGTCAAGTAATATAAAACAGTACTCCTACCGAGTATCGAATGCACGTGGATTGTTTTAATACAATTAAATACCACAATTACTCTCACTTATCTTTATTTAGAGACATAAATCAAAAACAAGCAAGGAAAACTAAACAACTAACCTAGAAAGTAAAGATAACGGAGACACAATCACAAGGGATAATTCTATGGGTGTTGATTTCATTAATCGAACCTTAATTACATAAACAATTAGACAATTATGGATAATTGGCATTCAATTCATAAGCTAGAAGCCTAAATTCATGAAATCTCCTCGGTCTCCTCCAATTCCCATGCAATAATTAACTAGCTATTGCGTTAAATTTGCAAGACTGCAAGTGCACGAGTCAAGTTTTAATATAGTGAAATAGAGTACAAGTGTCGTCCACAGGATTGAGTTATTTAATTCATTTGATTACCATGAATTTAACCCTCCAATTTTATTTAGAGATAAAAGTCAAATGGTGAGTTAAAATATGTGAAAGTAAAACAAGATAAAATTAAGACAATCAGGAGAAAGAAAATTTTAGGGACTAGACTTTACCTATCGAGCTAACAAATTAATTGAATGAACAATTAATTAATGTATTTCCGTGCCAAAAATCAAGATGTTCAAATAACAACTGGCCCTATCAAGACAATTGAATCTCATGCACGATTTATAAGACTAATATAACTATCTAGCCTTTAATAATCATGCACAGCATTAAGAACAAATTCTTTAATGATTTCTAGTAGAATTCTAGTCACTTCCATGCTACAATAACTACTAGTCATGCAATCGACGTCAAATCTAAATTAATCTTTTTCAAGCATAAATTCAGATTAATGAGGGCAAATAAACTTTGATCAAGAGTTCATAGGCATTAATAACACGATTGCATGAGTAGGAAGAAATACAATAGTTCAAATCAATCACATCAATAAATTGTTCGGCCCAACGGCTCCATCTAGCCCTAAGGAAACAAATTTAGCTACTCATAGTAACTATAATACTTCTAAAATTGCATACAAAACCAAAAAAAAAAAAACATTAAGTAAAGGGTTTGAGATAGAACTAATGCGTCGTGTGAGCTTGTCCCTGTTGTAATATCACGATCTCCAACATTAAAACTCTTACTTGTGCTCCACAGAATCTTCTCTCTCGGTCCTCAAACTCAATTTTCAAAAGTGGTGAAGTTTCTCTCCCCCCAAGTGCCTCCCAATCGCATCCAAAAATCCAAATTTATAAACTCGGGACAGCATTGAGAAGCTGTGGACAGCGTCTCGACGCTGTGCCCTAATGCACGGGTCAATTAAGGGAAATGGGGGTAGCGTTGAGACGCTGTGGATAGCGTCTCGACGCTACGGACGGAAAAAATAGCGCGCGGTCCCCTTCAGCGTTGAGACGCTGTGGACAGCGTCTCAACGCTGTCCTCACAGCATGCCTGGCTACATCATGGCAGCGTTGAGATGCTGTTGGATAGCATCTCGACGCTGCCCCCTCGGGTCTCATTGTTGCCTTTTCTTCTTCCTTTCTCTTAGTTTTCCAATTCTTGCCCAATTTTGCCTCATTTTTGTCCTGTGATTATCTTCATCTCTGATTTCTCTTCCAAATGCTTAATACCTGCAAAATAAGCAGATACGACATAAAAATACCCAGTAAAATATCAAAAATAGCAATAGTTAAACTATAAAAATAGCTCACAAAAGTGTGCTATCACTAGCCTACGTGTTTGTAGCCCTAATTAATTAAAACGAGGCATTAAAACACTTCATTTTAACCTTGTTGTCACTCAGGTAAATAAAAACTAGTCATGCATTTGGGCTCTCATCTAACTTCTCTCAGTCGAGTTTCAATTAGAAAGCTAATCATCTAATCAGTGATATATTAATTAACCTTCAATACCCTCTCCAATTAATTACCTATTTATCCTACTGTCACTCGGGTAATTAATTAATTGCGCATTAAGCTAAACTAAGTATCCTCTCTCAAGCTCAACTTAGACTTACCTTAGTTAATCAAGGAACACATTATTAAAAGCATTAAAAATTTAATGCACGAATGACTATAAATGACAATTAAACCATAATATACAATTAATTAAGTAAAGGTTCAATTAACTACATCAAACCCATAGAATTTAGAGTCTAGCTTCTCATAATCACAAAAATAAACTCTAAACTCTAATTTACAGCCACAAAACAGAAACTAAAAGTAAAGGAAAAGGAATAAATTAGCAAACGATGGTCGATTCAGCATTCCATTGTGATCTCCTCGTCCCTCGAGCTCCGAATCTTAAAAAACGCTATACAAAGGCTCTTAATTGCTCCCCAAACCCTCAATTTTAGCTTGAAATCGAGATTAAGGCTAAAACCCTCAAATTGGCCCCTCTTTTACGAAGAGAAAACGATGAATTTATACCTTGAATCGACCCAGCGTCGAGATGCTACGTCGAAACACTACCATTTTCTTTATATGCGCAGGTGTAGCGGATGGAAAATATTGGGCTCACCTTTTTTAGGTTCGAGACGTTGTGCTCTCAGGTTTGGCACTCCAAATATGGCGTCTAAACGCCATTCTCAGGGTTTAGACGCTTTCCTTTGAGTTCTTTTGCCAAAACTTCACTTCCTCTCATCTTGGATCTTCAAAATGGCTCCAATGAGGCCTAAAATCACCAAAATACCCTCGAACAATCTATTTTGCTTCTCAAGCTTGGTTTCCACAAATTCAAGAGCAATAGGCATAAAAGCTCACATTTTCGTACCAAATCCAACATAAATCATAGGTTATAAGATAGCATAATTGCATGCTATCAGGCATATGAGTAAAAAAGGTATGAAAATTCTTTACTCTATAGGGAAGTTACAGGGACTAAAGGCAGTTGAACACAAGTTGTGTGAGGATTGTGTATTTGGGAAGCAAAAGCGTGTCAATTTCTCAAAGACATGAGCAAAGCTAAAACTTACAAAGTTGGAGTTAGTTCACATTGATGTGTGGAGGCCTTCTAAAGTATCTTATCTTGGTGGTTCCAGCTACTATGTAACCTTCATATAGATGACTCAAGAAAGAATGTATGGACTTATTTTCTCAAAAATAAATTTGATGTATTTTTTATTTTCAAAACTTGGAAGGCTATGGTTGAGAATGAGACAAAGTTTGAAAATTTAAAGCTTGAGGTTAGACAACGACGGTGAATATGTTGATAGGAAATTTAAAATATATTGTGTAAACAAAAGGATTGTGATGGCAAATACTATTTTAGGGACACTGCAACGGAATGGTGTGATTTAGAGAATGAGCAAGAAGCTGAATGAGCATGCTAGGAGTATGAGATTACATGCAGGATTGCCTAAAATGTTCTTGGCAGAGGCAATAAACATGGCGACCTATTTGATCAATAAGAGTCCAACCACATCACTAGACTTTAAGTTGCCTGTAAAAGCCTACATCGGTAAATAGGTAAAGCTTTCTCATCTAAAGGTTTTTGGTTGTGTGTCTTACCTTCACGTTGATGCTGAAAACAGGAGTAAACTAAATGTCAAATCCAAGAAGTGTTATTTTCTTAGGTATGGTGGATTCAGATTGGCTACAAGTATTGGGATGACCAAAACAGGAAGATACTAAGAAGCAAGAATGTGATCTTCAATGAGGAAATTTTGTACAAAAAAAGAAGTATAGTTGAATCAGAGTTAGATGAAAATAAAGAAGAGAATACTTAGTATATAAGTCTTCCTAAAGTTGAGACTAGGATAACGATAATTGAAGATCAGAATGCAATTACTCCTGAGGAAACAGTTGTAGAATATATCTGAGGAACCAGTTGTAGAACCTAATGAGCAAACTGTAGAACCTGATGAAGTTCAAAGAACGCCACCTACAGCAGTTAGGAGGTACAGTAGGACTATCATACCACCACAAAGGTATCTCCTACTTTAAATTACATATTATTGACCGATAGAGGTGAACCTGAATCTTATGATGAAGCGGTTCAACTAGAAGATTTTGTCAAGTGGGAGTTGGCCATGAAGGATGAGATGGATTTTATTATGACAAATCAGACATGACAACTAGCTGAGTTACCAAAAGGTAAGAAAGCTTTGTAGAACAAATATGTTTATAGAATCAAGCAAGAGCCCGATGGTAGCAAGAGGTACAAAGCAAGACTTGTAGTCAAAGGCTTTAAAGAAAATGAAGGTATTAAATTTAATGAGATATTTTCTCCTATAGTCAAACTAACTACTCTTAGAACTGTATTATCGATAGTGGCAAAAGTGAATTTGTTCCTAGAATAGATGGATGTAAAGACAACTTTTCTTCTTGGTGATTTGGATGAGGAAATTTACATGGTACAGTGATAGCACTAATTTAGTGCTATATTTATGCTTGTTTAATTGCTAGTTTTCCATACTCTGAGCTTTTATGTGGATATTTTCTATATTTTAAAAAATCGGGCAATTCAGACTAAAGATGATGAATTTGGGGCGATTTGTGGAGCTTAAAATGACCCAAATTGGAGCTAAGTTTGGAGAAGAGGAGCTTCACAAGTGTTTAATTGGACTGTTCTTATTGCCTCTAATTAATTGGTCATTAATTAGTTGATCCTAGTCTTAAATTGAGCTCGACGGAGGAAATTTAGGACCGAACTAATCAAATTAACACCCTAAAATTGCCTACATGACATAGGAACAACAATTGACGAGTGAGATTGCATATGAGCAGGCATAATCCTAATTAATTAATCAATTAACGCTAAGGACACTTAGGTAAGCGATTAATTAAGCGTGTTCAAATGAGACCAATGAGAGATTTTGACCGATTTAGCTCTAGGTTTATGGAATTAGCAAGATTAATTAAATATTGTATCCAATTTCTATAATTGTAACCTAACTAGTGCTCGATCCCCTAAACTCTGCCTTAATTTGGTATCTCCAACCTTTACTTGGTTTCTAGATTATATTTAATTTCTAAGCATTCCTTTTATTTAGTTCTTGCCTTAAATAATTCCAATTGTGAGTTTTCTTAATAATTAATCAACTAAAGAAAAAGCTTCCATTTTGCTTCCCAGTGGATATGATACTCGGTAGGAATACCATTTTATTATTACTTCGATCAGTGCGCTTGCGTGTCCACCCAATCATATAGCCACAAGGCTTCACAGTAAAGTGGCAAGAGAAAATGGTTGCCAAACTTTAGAGAAGCCTATATCGTCTCAAACAGGGTCCCAGACAATGATATAAGAAGTTTGGCAGTTTTATGTGCAACAGTGGATTTCAGAGGTGTCAGGAAATTCACTCCACATAAGATCTCAATGTAACTCATACATTATTTTACTATTATATATTGATGAAATGTTGATAGCAGGTTCAAACAAACAATAAATTTTTAGATAAAGGTTGAATTATCTAAAGAATTTGATATGAAATATTTGGGAGCTGCCAAACAAATCTTGAGAATGAGGATTGAGAGGAAAGATGGTACATTGACACTGTCGCAGGAAAAGTATTCGAAAAAGGTGTTGAACATATTTCAAATGGAGGATGCAAAACCTGTGAGTACTCTTTTAGCTTATCATTTTAGATTATCTAAGGAACACTCACCCACTACTGAGCAGGAAATAGATTATATGGCCAACGTGCCATATGCTTCAGTTATAGGTAGCCTGATGTATGTCATGGTTTGCACAAGACCACACATTGTATATGCAGTAGGAGTTGTTAATAGGTATATGAATAATTCAGGGAAGCAACACTGGGAGGTTGTGAAGTGTATTTTCAGATATCTGAGAGGGACAGCTGATTATGCTATGCATTTTAAGAAGTCAGATTTTAAACCGTAGGGTTATGTGAATGTAGATGTGGCAGGTGATACAAATAGTAGAAAAAGTACTATCAAATATGTTTTTACTTTGGGTAATACTGAGATTAGCTGAGTTTCTAGAAGATAGTAGCTCTTTATACTATAAAAGCAAAGTATGTTGCAGTTATTAAGGCAAGTAAGGAGACGATAAGGCTTTAGTCATTTTTAGAAGAACTTGGCTTGAAATTAGAAAATGGGACTTTGCATTGTGACACTTAGAGTACTATTCATTTAGCAAAGAATTCAATGTTTCATTCGAGAACGAAACACATACAAGTGAGGTATCGTTTTATCATATTAGCTTTGGAAGATGGAGTGCTGGTGTTTGAAAAGACTGCAGGAAGTCAGAATCTAGCTGATATGTTTACCAAGGTCGTTCCTTTTAACAAAATGATGTTGTGTGCAACTTCAATTGGACTTCGACATGATTGGAAAGGAGTCACTATTGTTGCAGGGGAGGCGTGTTGTCTATTTTATCTCCAAGTGAGAGATTGTTAAGAAAGTATATGGAGCCTAAACAAGGCCCATTCTTTTGTGTTGGCCACCGTGTCACTTAACCAAAATTTTAAGTTGTAGTTCTATATATGTGTTTGCGGCAATGGGTGAATTGCAGAAAAATTAAAAATAGTCGTGAGTGAGTTACAAAGAAGAAAAAGTTGTGGGTTGTGTGTAGTTTTCGAATAGAAGACCAAATCGTGGGACTTTTTCTTCGAGTTATTGTTGCATAGCATTTTCTCTATTGAAGAGTTTTGTGAGTCATTGTAGAGTGATTCGTGAGCCTTTTCCTTAAGAGAAAAGTGAGAGAAATCATTTTTGAGCATTGTAAACTCTTGTAACTTTCTCCCTGAACTTTTTAGTGAAACCTACATCGGTAGCAAAGAACTGGATGTAGCCAACATTAGGTGAACCAATATAAATATGGTGTCAATTTCTCTTCCCTTAAACTTATTTAGTATCGTTTAGGTTGGTTTATCTATTCTTTTAAGCTTGTCATTTTTAGATTGTTTATTGCGCAAGATATTTGGAACCAGAACCCGATTTGGAGTTGAGATAAATATATATTGTCTGAATCTAGTTGAGAATTTAGATATTATATTTTATCACCCCTAACAACTTTAAGTTTGAGGAAGGATTAAACATGAAGGTGAAGATGGTGAAGATGCCAAAATTGTTGAACTAAGGAATTGCTAGGTTGGATCAAATAACTGAATTAAAGAAGAAGAATCAAGATCTTATGGGGCAAAATGTGCAGCAATCTATCATTGAAATTTGGTTATTGAAACCAATCCACTCATGGAGAAAAATATGCATGGGACGAAATTAGAAGTACAATGATATTGTACTTTATGACCAAGTTGAATACAAGAAACAAAAAGATATCGAAAATTAATAGACCTATTGTACTTTATGACCAAGTTTAATACAAGAAACAAAAAGATATCGAAAATTAATAGAGCTTACGAAGGATGAGATGAGCCCCATGTTGTGGTTGAATAGTGATGTTTGAGATAGGAGCATGAGTATAAGATGGAGAAAGTTGGAAAGAGAAGCGGTGCAAAATCATGGATAATGCTATTTTTGCTTCAATGATGGCAAAGTTTTGACTGAGACAGATTCGAGGACCCCATCCAAAAGGGATGAAGCACACTTGATTGTTTGTTGCTTTGGAAATTCCGTCTAAGAACCGTTCTGGTTTGAACTCACTCGCATCTTCACCCCATATTTTTGGATCTTGGTGGATGCATACAATTGGTATCCCTATTGATACTCCAACTGGTAATTTCAGATTCCCTATCTTTGTTTCCTTGTGAATCTCTCGAGCTAGCATACCAACTGGAGGGTATAGCCTAAGAACCTCATTTAATATCATACTCACCTATAATTAATTACCAACATCAATATGTATAAGCAACTTAATTCAGTTTATGAAACAAAGTTCTGAGTAAAACCATCATTAATTACTTACTACTTTAAGACGACTTAGGCCATCAAAATCCAATTTCTTATTATCACCAAAAACCTCAAGGACCTCTGCTCTTGCTCGATCTTGCCACTCGCTGTATCGACCAAGTAGAACCATTGTCCAAGCAAGCAATGCTGCTGTGGTTTCTTGGCCAACAAAATAGAAAAGCCTGCATTCACTAATTACTTCTTCCATACTCATTCCTACATCTTTCTTGTTTTTGTGCTCTTGAATTTGACTTGAATTTGATTCTAAAAGGATGCCTAATAGATCATCATTGGAAGCTTCACCTGTCTTCATAGCATTTTGTCTTTTGTTTACAATACCCCAAATCATATCTCGTATTTTGCAATCATTCTCTTCCATCCTCTTGTTTAACTTAGTTGGTATGAACCTAAAAAATTAACAATTAATTCAATGAAAATAGTTTCATACTTTATGTTTTACACAATATAATCTTTCAATCAAGAGATTGCACTAACAGATTGTTTTTCAAAGAATTAGTTTCTTTGTAAGCTCTTACCTCCACCCTGGAATGAAATAAACTCCCTTCATTACATATGTCATCAATAGCAGAGCCCACTCTTTCAAGAGCTGGAAGATCTTTTTTCCTTCCTCATAACTACTGCCAAATGCCATTCGAGAAATCACATATGCAGCCATATTTTGCAAATCTGGCCACACATCTAACTCACAAGACCCTTCTTCAGGGACCGCCTTTTCCCATTTGTTAATCATCTCGCTACAACTCTTGGAGAATGCTGGAAACATATCCTGTGTAAAGATTTCAAAACCTTTTTTTAAACATATCTTTACAAGACATCATATTCATTATTCTTTTGTACCCAATTTTTTTGTCTCTTTACTTTTAACTTTTATTCATTTTAGTCTATGTACTTTCAAAACGTCTATTTTAGTTTCTGTACTTTTAAAAAAACAACTGTATTGGTTTATTCATTTTTTAACAAATTTCAACACAAACACTACATTATTCAATAAATTTTTAAAATGTAACCATAAATTTGTATTACATACTTTCTATTGTGTATTAAATTTTTGTTAGATTTTGCAAACAAGGACCAAAATAGTCACTTTTTAAAACTACAGAAACCAAATCTGACTTTTTAAAAGTACAAAGACTAAAATGAACAAAAGTTTGAAGTACATGGTTCAAATTGATGTTTTAAAAGTATAGGACCCAATATAAACCGATGCTCAAAGTACAAGAACCAAAATTGTATTTAAACCTACATTTTAGTTGACTTGTATTAGATTACATGGGGTTCCATCTCTAAACAAATTGACTATGGGAGGAGTAGCCCATGTATCTTATAAATTGTGAGGTCTCTTTTTATCTTTCAAATGTGAGATCCTCAACATGCCCCTTCAAGATCATTCTTGAATCGAATCTCAATTTTTTTGAATCGAATACCCGTTTGGGCATTGTGAGCTCTGATACCATATTAGATGAACATGAGGTTTCATCTCAAAACCAATTAACAATGAGAGGAGTAAGCTCATATATCTATATTATGGTATCAGAGACCATAAATCCCAAACGAATATTCTGTCCAAAAAAAATGAGATCCGATTGCACCATCTTGAAGGGGCATGTTGAGGATTTCACATGTGAAAGATAAAAAGAGACCTCAAACGCAAAAAAAGAAAAAAAAACAAAAATTTAATGAAAAAAGTATACCTTCAACTTCTCCATATGAAATGCAGGGTTGATGATCTTTCTGTGCTTAGCCCATTTAGGTCCCTCAAGAGAGACGAGTCCACTTCCTATTCTCCTTCTAAAGGGAAAAGAAGATGTCTTACGAATATCGTTGATGAGAGAGAAAAAAATCTTCACTTGTTCAGGCTCTGTTATATAAACTCTTGGAGTTGTGCCAACCCATGTGAAAGAATCGTTACCTATAAATACAGTTTTGATTAAAATAAAACCTAATGAAGAATAACCTATAGAAAATTTTAAAGGTTGAAAATATAGCTATCCAACTAATAAATGAAGTAGTAACCCATCTCAACCCTCATGTTTTTGAATTTCTAACTCCGTATTTGAAGTGTGATTCTAAAATAATAAATATATGATGGAGTTGTATAAATATTTATTTCTTAAAAAATAATTTTTAAAATTACCTATCATTTAATAGTTTGTAAAAACCATATAACATACTTTTGGATTGAAACCAAATGAAGTATCTTTTAATCTTATAGATAATACTTGGTTGCATATTGATATGCAGGAATCTATCTGCCCCAACATTGATAATAAAGACAGAGAAAATATTTTTCACATTTTTCTCTCTAACGGTGTTTTTTTTTCTCTTTATTGTCAATAATTAAATGGCGGAGAGCAAAAAGATTCTTGCATATCGGTATGGAGCCAAATATTTTTTTAATCTTATTGGCGATCTCCAAATCCCGTTGATCACGCAGCTACAAAACACCCCTCTTACACAATGCAAATGGGCTTTAATTATCCAATGGAATTCGGAACCCTGCCAAATTTTCGACTGGTTGCGTTAAGACATATACTATCAACTAAGGAGTTAGAATTTCAAATTTTCAACTCGTTGAACTAAAAATTTCTGAAAACGCTTACTGATAACCATGTAAAAAGAAAAAACGTTTGGATCACGTATTCAATTTGGAAAGAAGTTGCAAGGACAAGGACAATCGAAGTTAGAGAGTTACCGTATTTGTGGATAGTAAGATGATCGGAAGGGGTGGCGCGTGGAGCAATATCATGGGAGAAGCTCATGGGCAGCGATCTTGCTTGGCGGACGGCGGTCGCAATGTCCTTGGAATCCCCAAAGAGAAGGCGATAAGAGTTTCCGGCGAGGCCTTGCTGTCTCAAGCAC
This sequence comes from Trichosanthes truncata, assembly GCA_033996785.1. Taxonomy (NCBI): domain Eukaryota; kingdom Viridiplantae; phylum Streptophyta; class Magnoliopsida; order Cucurbitales; family Cucurbitaceae; genus Trichosanthes; species Trichosanthes truncata. Next base: position 12,565,877 of record MU867261.1, on the reverse strand, counting down.
TTTTCCAGCCTCTTTGGCCTCACCCAAATCCAATTCACAACCCTCCATCCCCATAATCCCAACAAGCACAAACCGACCGCCCAAATCCAATTCCACATCATCTCTCTAATTTCCACTTTCCCACTCTACACTACACTTCCCAACCATAGTACATATAGATTTAATTTATTTTTTATGAATTTTCTTTTTTCTTGATTACGTGAATCCCTAGGCATTAACTTTTCACCACCCATCACACCCCTTGTTGTAGAGTTAAGATTCCTTTTGTTTATATTTCCCGTCATACAATTTTTTAAATATTAATATACGCACTTCAGTATTAAATTTTTCTCTTTTATTGATGCTTCTAAATGTTCAGGAGTTTGACATACATGAAAGAGGTGAATCGTTAATCAAATATAAAAAGTATCAATAAAATACCACTAATGTAGTGATAATAATAAGTTTTAATCTATTTGAGAAAGTTGAAATGTTTATTTTTTTAATTTAAATATTTGTTTAATCAATTTTTTATTTTTATACTTTTTCAAAAACATCTATCAACTTTGAGTTTTTATCCACATTTTCATGAAAATTTTTATAAATTTGAGATTTCTACATCTTCGTGGACATTGACATTTAAAATCTTGATACACACTAAAAAGAAAAAGATATAGTTTCTATTTTGTCTAATAACTTTCAATTCTATATATTCTCGTTGTTTACATTTGTTTGGCGAGAACCCTTGGTTAGAATTTTAGGTTAAAATAATATTGAGTAAAAAAGATGGATGGGATGCACCAAGTTTCTTCCCTCTTATTTTTCAATTACTACCAAATTTCGTATTTTATATGAATTTTACACGACATGCGAGTTATAACTTTAACGAAAAATAATTTTAAAACTCAAACTATAGATAAGGTGCAAGAACCTTATCATGACAAGAAAAATGAAGCCACCAGCTTACTTGTCTCCATCTATAATAAATGAAGATGATAAAACTAACACACAAACTAAAACCCTCAAAGAACCTAATTTGGTATATATACCAAAGAGATAATATTTTATCGATATGTAGATACAGACATTAAAAAAAAACACATTTTCATTACATTCATGAAAGCAACCTGAACACAAATATACATTCTGCACAAGAGAGAGAAAAAATTCCTAAACATATAAATAAATAAAAACAGTGAACGGTCATAATGTTGTAAAAATTTAATCCTTCCATTTTAATAAATAAATATATTTAAATATATACATTTTTTTTATACGAAATATATTTTTAGTTTATGAAGTTTGGAGTTGATGTCTATTTCATCCCTCACGTTTTAAACTATACATTTTAGTCTCTAATGTTAGAAAAATGGTTCTACGTGGTCCTGAGCTCAAATTGACCATTAGTTGTCTAATATAAAAATGATGTGGCAGTTAATTGTTGACTAGACATTGTGATCTGGTAAATTATATCAATTGTATATTAATTTTAGATTTAGTGTTGAATAATAAATTTTGGCCAGTCATAAATTGTCATGTCATTAATTTAAATTAGTGATAAAAATATATATTGATAAATGAGGGATCAATTACAAATTTACACGTGTCTTCGAATAAAATAAAAAGACATAGTAAATTGGCAAATGAAATATTGTCACCTATCTAGTATTTGATCCGTTGTTGAACGACTTAAGCTTGTCCAATCAAAAGAAATTTAATTTGTGGAAATGAACTTGATTTTATTGATTTTGTATAAGTGTTATTACAATCTCTAATATTTATCCTCTAATTCTTTCTCTCGAGTATGTAAAATTTAACCAACCCTTTGACTTTTTTTATCTACGTCTTGGATCGGCTCTTGGCTTGTTGATCTACTTGAATTGACCTTTGGCTTGTTTGTTGTTGTGTGATTTTTATGTGATCGCAAATATCTGCAAGTGTACAGTGTCAAGTTTTAATATAGAGTGAGTCTCGTCTCGTCTCCACAGGGATTAGAATTCATTAGCCCTTAATTAAGTACTACAATTACTTTTACTCAATTTTATTTAGAGAAACAAAACTTTAGATGACGTCCAAAAACAAATAAAAATCTAAAACTACTATCTACAAAGTTTGAGTCCAATTTTTTAGAAACATGATGGTTGATTAATTAAGCACAACTTTGTAGATAAAGAATTGATTTCTTGCAATTAATCTTAAGCCAAGAATTACTAAGTGATCAATATCCTCTCTTGAGCTCTATTGAACTCATGCCTGACAATAAATCAACCTCTTGGTCTATTTTTATTACTAAACATGGCATTAGGCGATTCTCTGAAAGCTTCTAGAATTAATTTACTCACTCTCGTGCAATAAAGTAAATCTAGTCATGCATCTATTGTTCTATGGATAAATTTACTCTCTCGTGCAAAATCTAGCCTAACATGCAAAACCATGGCCAAAGTTTGAATAATAAAATCGAGATGTACAAAAAAAATGTAAATACAAGCATTTAATTACAAAATCAACAAAGTTCTAAAACATACAGCCATTCTTGTCTAAATACAGAGATAAACAACATTAAAAACCATAACAAAATTGCTAAAAACCAAAAGAAAAGTTAAAGAGAAATAGATTAGACTAAGGTCGGGAGCCAACACTCGTTCCCAACGTGAAGTCTACGATCTCGAGCTGTGAGTCTCATCCTTGGCTCTCCAAAAGTCTCCTCTCGGCCTTTAGATAGTGTAAGAATTGATTTAGAGTTTTGGTCTCTAAAAGATGGCTCCCATTAGACAAATAAAAAGATTCCTCAAATAGTGTTGAGACAGCATTGCAACGCTAGGGGCAATGTTGCAACACTGCTCTTAGCATTTTGCAAAAAAGGAAAAAATCTCTTTGCGTTGCAACGTTGTGCCCTCGGGTCCTCCATGTTGAAGGCTTCTCCTTTGCCATTGCAACTCTATAAAGGGCATTGCAACGACATCCTCTCGCATCCAATTGCCTTATCTTCATCTTCAACACTTGGATCCTCAATTTGGGCCACAAATTGCTTCAAATTCGTCTAATTATCTATCAATTCATCAGTTTTGCCTCAAATGCTCAGTTTCTGCAAAATATACATAAAAACACATAAAAGTACACGAAACCATAGCAAAATAAGCATAAAACTAAGCCAAGAAATAGCACTATTCGGCATGTTATCATTTGTTAGGCTTTTATGGAGCCAAAATGAAGGCCCATTTACCCTTAGGTTTTTTGACCGAGCTTGTCGAAGGCTCATCAAATACATTTATAAGTATCGATCTAAAATTAAATACTTGTAGTACTTAATAGTGTACTGGGTCGAATCACAGGGAACCGATTATCGATTTCTTTTAATTGAATTTTCGATTGACACGAACAAGGAGTTTTTTTTGGCATTAAGTAATAAAATAACTGAAATTAAAGACAAGGAAAGATAAATGATCTAACCTTAGGTACCGATTCAAGGTATGTTAGGCAACAAAGCAATTTCGATCACAGATAACCAACGTGAGGATCAACTTAGCAGTTTGTTATTTTATCGACTGAACCATAATAGCCGGCAATGCTCCTAAGAAACCCATAAACAAGCTAATCCAACCTAGCATCTAATTAACTTCTAAACTAACCCGTTATAGTTGGGCACGATAGCATTCCATGCTAACGAGACTAATCACATTATGAACAGGGATTGACTGAGACAAATCAACTAAACAAGATTGGCCTATCTAATTTCATTAACCCGCTCTCCTAACTCTTAAGACCTATAATACAAAATACATGAAAGCAAAGACTCTACTATGCAAATACAGGTTGGTCCTATCGCTACTCGATACTTAGCATACATGAAACATGGTCGACACAAAAAGGTTGTCAAGCTATTCTATGAACATGCTCATACATTAAAGCGATAATTAAAAAATAACAAACATGCTGAAATCGAGATGGCCTACTTTCTACTTAAACTAGCGCTATTATGTTACCAACTAAACCTACGAGCATGCACATAATTAAGCTAGAATTAAGAGACAATAAGCTACTGAATTGAATAAAGAAATTAAGTACAAATCTCACAAAAATTACAATATTATCGTTATTACCCCCGAATCGGAGTCGAAAGTCTAGCTAGCCATCGAAACGGTGAAGTCTGACATCGAGGATAAACCAAAAACACCTAAAACTATCATAATCTAAAGAAAACAAAGCGAAAAGGTCTCAAAGATGACAGAAAATGAGAGACAAAATACCTAATGAGAGAATTTTTTTTATACAAATCGAAGTAACTTCGAGACACTACAAGCAGCGTCGAGACGCTATAGGCAGCGTCTCGACTCTACCAGCATCAACCCCCAGCGTTCCGCAATGTCGAGCAAGGCTTGCATGTGCGGGTTTGCAACAACTTATAGACGCTGTGGACAATGTCTAGAAGTTGTCATGTTCTGAGGCCTTATGCCTTTGCAGCATCTTGACGCTTCTAGTTGCACTGAGACACTTTCGTAAGGGGCATTTTGGTCATTTCACTGGTTCTTCTTGCTCGATTGTTCGAATGACCTCTGGTTTGCTCCGAATTAACCCCATTGGGATGCAAACTCTCCAAAATACTCCTTATGCTCGGTTTCCTACAAAATGATCAATTAAACACATATAAACTTCCAAACTTGCATGAATTAAGCACAATAATATCTGACTTTTCTGGTCCTATCAGTTTTTCAACAAACATTTAAGCACATATATAAATAATGGTATAGGTCTTTTGCGGCAGCTTGAGAAGACCTTTTGTGCGAAAGTTTTGAGTGGTGTGTAGTGACCTTGCAGCTGGACTATTTTGCTTGGTATTTTGTTACGGCAGCAAGTGCTTTATTGAGAGTGTGTTTGTTCTTAGATAAATATATACATTGTGTATGTTTTGTGTTCTTTCGTGTGTGACAGTGAGGTAATTGGGAGAGAAAAAAGTGTTTCTTTTTGGGGATTGAGGAGTTTGTTCATTGTTGTTTATCCCAAGGTACCGAGTTGTGGTACTTGGAAGTTAATAACGTTTGTTGGGGTATTGAGGGTTGTTTTGTAGCTAGAGTTTGGGGTTCTTGTAATCTCCATAATTATAGTAGAACCTAAAGTTGTAGAAGACTGATGTAGTTCTGAGTTTAGGATGAACCAGTATAACTTTCTGTGTCGTTCTCTTTTTCTTATTTTTTATTATTATTTTTGTGATTCTAAGTTGTTTGGCTTAACTTGTGAAAGGGAGATAAATATTCTAGTTTTCTATTTCCGCGTATATTTTTCTCCCAACAAGTGGTATCAGAGACTTTGGTTCAGGAGTCATGGGATTTGTGGAGCCAACATGTTTCAAGGGAGTCATCAAGTTCGATGGAAAAAACTTTGGATATTGGAAGATGCAGGTCAAGGATTATTTAACTTGCAAGAAAGTGCATAAGACACTTAAGGAGAGACCGAAAGGAATGTCAAATGAAGATTGGAAAGTCTTGGATGAACAAGCAGTATCAACAATTAGGAGGCGTCTGTCAATGGACGTGGCCAATCTTGTAGCCACCAAGACAATGAAAATTAAGTTGATGGAAGCACTTACAGGCAGGTATGAAAAACCTTGTACTAATAATAAGATCTACCTTCTTTAAGAAGTTTTTCAGCATGCAAATGGCTAAGCATGCTTCTGTGAATTCTTATATTAACGAGGTTACCACTTTGATTAATCAGTTGAAGTCAATTAAGATAGAGTTTACTGATGAAGTGAATATTATTTTGTTAGTAGCATCTTTACCTGATAGTTGGAAAACGATGAAGACAGTAGTGTCGAATTTGATTGTGAACAATACTTTGAAGTGTTCAGGGGTTCGTGATTTAGCCATAGCTAAGAAAATTTGTAGAAATGGTAGTAGTGAAGAGTCTACTATAGGATCAACTTTGGTTATGACTAAGAATAAATAGAAGGTTAATGAAAAGAATATACTAAGTACCAGTAGAAAAAAGTAGAGTCATAGGAATAAGGAGATATAATGTTTTTACTGCCACTACAGGAGTCAGTGTAGAAAGATGAAAGAGGATCAGAAAACGAAGCAGGAGGAAAATGCGGCACATGATGCCTTAGTCTGCATTGATAGTGACACAGTTAGTTGTAGCCACTCATCTAGATGGATTTTAGAAAGTGCAACTATTGTACAGATAGGTTAAAATAAGAGTTTGTTCACATACTTCATAAGAGGACATCGTGGCCAAGGGAGGATAAGAAATGGTAAAACCTCCAAGACTAGTGGGAGTTGAGTCAACAACAATATTACCCAATTTCGATAAGTCAGATTAGGATCTATCAGTTCAGAAAACAGTTGGGAAGTTCAAAAGATGAACCCCCAATTTCTAGACAATTAAAATGAATTGATGAAGTCATGTAGGCAAGTGGAGGAATCAAAATGGAAGGCCAGAGCAGTTGCTAAGGTCAAAGGTCAAGTATCTAACTTGGTAGTAGGTTTGAATGGAGGATTCAAGCCATTCACATAGTGTATCTTCTTCAGAAATAGTTGTTCGTGTTTGAAGAAGATGTTAGGTGTTACCACTTAGCTAAAGTGGGAGTACGTGTCTGTCTCTTATGTCTAGAGGATAGATCCACGTAGCTAGCCCATGTCTCGAGGTGAGCATAAATGAACTACAGTTATATTATGATGGTTTCCTGTTCTGTGAGTTTGTTGTATTTTAGGATTTTTGAGCCTTGGAGTTTATCAAGAAGATCAGAAATAACAGTTGTAGTGAGAGTTATTCTTTGGAGTTTTCCAATGTGATAAGCTTTTCATTGCAGTGGGAGGGTAGATTGTCATATTGTTTCCAAAGGCTTTTAGGGAGCCAAAATGAAGGCCCATTTACCCTTAGGTTTTTGCAACACACATTTAAACACAAATATAAATATGTGTACAAGTTTTTTTGCGGCTGCCCGAGAAGACCTTTTATGAGGCAATTTTGAGTGGCGTGCTGTGACCTTGCAGCAGGAGTATTTTGTTCGGTATTTTGTTATGGCAGCAAGTGTTTTATCGAGAGTGTTTTTTTTCTTAGATAAACATATACATTGTGTATGTTTTGTGTAGTCTTGTGTGTGGTAGTGAGGTAATTGAGTGAGAAAAGAGTGTTTCTTTCCTGAAATTGAGGGGTTTGTTCATTGTTGCTTATCCCAAGTTACCGAGTTGTGGTACTTGAAAAAAAAACTTGTTCGAAGTCATCCAAGTGCATATGATCAAGTAGTATAAAATAGTATTTGAGTACCGAGTATTAAATCCATAGAGAGTGTAGAAGTTTCTTTTGAACTAGCTAATTAATAAAATTACTGGTGCGTTGAATTATTTAGGGAAAAAGTAAACAAACGATACTTGGAGAAGGAAATTAGAGTAAAAATCATACAAAATAAAGTGGTGGAGACAACAAGATTAGAGATGTTTAAGGGATCGAGCACACTTTAGACTGTAATTATGTTTAATTGATTATGCTAATTAATGAACTCTCATTCATTCATAGGCCTACAGTTAAAACAGTTGAAATCTCCTATTGGTCTCATTCAAACACGCTTAATTAGCCATTAACCAAAGTTTCCTTAGCGTTAATTAGCCAATTAATAAATTAAGTCCACTCATAATTAACCTCACCTATTCTTTGTTAATCCTATGTCACTTAGGCAAACTATAGCCATTGGGTGAATTAATTCTATCCTAAATTCTCTCTTTCAAGCTCAATTTAGGACTAACAACAACTAATTAGTGGTCAATTAATTAGAAACATTAAGCACAATTCATTCGAATGAATTAAGTCAGACAGCTATGAAAGAGATGGATATTGACGTGATTACTGTTGGGGTTTGTGTCCTAAAACTCGTGGTTTTGTAAACTGAATGTATATTCTATTTTACTATAAAGATGTTATTGAGGTTTATTCAGTAAATGTGTTATTGAATAAAGTGAATTGTGTATTCTATAACCCAAATCCAATGAACTAAGAACCCTTGGCTATAGTATGTATACTTGAACTTTATGTATGACATAAAAGTGGATCAAGTTTGAGTAATAGCCAAAATGGTCTATAGTATAAGGATAAGGCTGGGTACCTTATTCTGGGGACACTATGGACGCGGCCCACTTTGTATAGTACTAACGATATGATCCTGAATCATTCATGTGGAGACATGCGAGTAGGGGCGTCCTATGCAAAGAGTTTGTATAAGACCGGACCGCGACATAGTCACTTAGACTTTATAACTCCGTTTACTGTCTTAATTGACTATATTCATACGATGACCTAGGTAACTCGATCTTAATCCTGAGCGTGCTATGAACTCCTGTTTAGTCGGGATTATCCTTAGATTTGCACGGGTGAGAGTGGCCCGAGATCGCCGACTCAATAAGCCTCCCATTTTGGGGATAAGACCAGGTAGATAGTTGGGAACATAGTCAGCGAAATGGAATTCACTCCTACCCGCTTTAGGGTTTAGTAGAGAGGTTGTTCCCTTAAGTGCTGACTCCGGGTCTTGAACAATAGGCCCACCCTCTCATTGGCCCGAGAGAGATTCGGTTTGTTGGTTGGACCACAAACCAATTGTTCATTAGAGGATTAGTGGGACTTAAGGAACAAGAAGTAATTATAGGGGTAAAACGGTTTATTTGACCCAACTGTAATTACGAATGACCTGTGAAGGATCGACTTACTAATCATGGTTATATCGAGTGGACAGAAATATATCTACGTGAGGAGAGTGCAGCCACTGGGCTTTAGTGGAGTGTCTAAGTGGTTAACGAATGTTGATTAGCTAGGCTAAAGAGTTTGGCCGGTTAATTCTCATATCGTTGGAGCTCATGATCTATAGGTCCATTAGGTTCCCCTTACTAGCTCAGACTAAGCCTTGTAACAATTTGAGAGAAAAGAATTTGAAATGTTCAAATTCGATTTTGGGAGAAAATGTTAATTATATGATATACTTAACGTTTCATAGCTTAATTATGAATTAAACTATGATAAAGAAGAGGTGGAAATATTTAAATTTGATTTAAATATTGGTTCGGTTTAAAACATGAATAGGGATTCATGTTCAAGCATTTGATTTAAGAAATCGGGATTGGTCCAATTATTTAATTTGATATTTGATATTAAATTAAATAATTTTAAAATTAATTAAATTGTTTAATTAATTAAAAATTGATTTTAATTTAAAATTAATTTTATATTAATTTTGAATTAAAGAAGCTTGGCAATCACTCATGTGTTGGCTTCTTCTTGAAGCTTAAAGAAGTTTGGCAATCACTCATGTGTTGGCTTTTTCTTGAAGCTTAAAGAAGCTTGTGGCCAACTCCTCTTTTAATTACTCATGTGTTGGCTTCTTCAAAAAGCTTAAAGAAGCTTGTGGTTTACTATATATAGAGAAGAAACACAATGGGTAAGTAGAATTTTTGAAGAAAAATTCTCTAGCCCTTGGTTTTAGACCTTTACTCATTCTTCTCCCAAATTCTCTCAATCAAAGATCCCACAATCTGTTCCAAGGCCTGAGGATAGTAGGGAAGACTCTAGAGGAGGTCCACAACTGGTTTGTGTTCAAAGAAAGCCCACATATTAAGAAAATTTTGAGATAGAAAGGTATGAGTTCTTATTCTATGTTTTTCCAGTTTTGAGCATGTTTTTTGATGATAAAATTGATCAAATTAGAGTGCTTAAGATCCAAAATTGCTTCCGCATTCTTAATATTAACTCCTTCAATTACTCATGCGTCTTCTTCGAAAAAGACTCCAAGAGAGACGCCATCTCTACCAAAGCCATTAATCATTCACTATGAGGGTAAATCGATTGCCATTTCTCATATTCAGGTACCCAAACCAATGATTGTAGAAGTACCTGGTCCCTTTGCTTATAATGGTAATCGAGTTGTGCCTTGGAAGTACGAATGTCAATTCATCACAGATAGTGGTACCTCTGTATTTGACATCTCAGCCGTTGGAGGGATGACTCGTAGTGGTAGATGTTGCACGCCAGACAATTTATAAGGAATTTCGAAAGAAGAAGAGATTTGACAGCGTAAAGGCAAAGCTGTGGAAGTAATAAATGAAGATAATTTAAATGATCTAGACAAAGCTTTTGTTGAGAAAATGACCATAGCAGGAAAAAAGACAAGTCAAAAGCTAGTGTCAAAAGACGAAGCGCGAGAATTTTTGAAATTGATCAAGCAAAGTGAGTATAAAGTGATAGAGCAGCTACATCGTACCCCGACTCGTATATCAATTTTATCACTTTTTCTGTATTCTGAGCCATATCGCGAAGTTTTGCTTGATATCTTGAATTGAGCTCACGTAGGCCCTGACATTTCGATGAATGTACTCAGTGAAATTGTGGGAAATATAACTGTTACAAATTGTATCTCTTTCACAGATGACGAGATCCCTCTTGAGGGTACTGGGCACACTAAGGCGTTACACATTTCGGTGAGGTGTAAGGATCACCTCGTGGCTAGAGTTCTGGTTGACAATGGCTTGTCTTTAAACATAATGCCAAAGTCTACCTTGATGAAACTCCTTGTGGACTCCTCATATTTAAAGCCAAATACTATGGTTGTTAGGGCCTTTCATGGTGTCAAAGGGGAAGTAATTGGAGACATAGAAATCATTCTTCGAATTGGACCCTCTTCCTTCAATGTAAAATTTCAAGTGATGGATGTAAACTCTTCATACAGTTGTTTGCTTGGGCGTCCTTGGATTCATTCGACGGGGGTTGTCCCGTCTTCACTTCATCAAAGAGTGAAGTTCATTGTGGAAAGCGGCCAAGCCATTGTTTTCGGGGAGGAGAAGTGGTGGAAGAAGCTTTTGAGTGCTCATATAGGTCCTTTGAGGTTGTCAATGCCACTACCTTCCCCACCGAAGGTTGGGAAATAGACTGCTACCCAGCTAGGACATCTTTGATGGTTGTAAAGGTAATGTTAAAAATTGGCTTTCAAATTCATGGAGGGTTGGGACAAAATAATCAAGGAAACCCAAAGGTGATTTGCCCTCCTGAAAGTAAAGAGAGATTCGGATTAGGATACAAGACAACTGCTTCTGAGTGGAATAGAATCAGAGCAGAAAAGAAAGAGGTGAGAAGCACTCGTCTCGAAGGTCGAGAAGTCGAACAAGGATGGATGTGTATACCACATATATCTGAGACTTTCAAACCGGGTGAGGTGCTTCACACTGACGACCTGCTATGCTATAGAGCCTCTGACGTCTCGATCGCTGTCGTCTCTAAAAGCACCACCATGCCTTGACAACTAGTTTACCCTTGTCCTCCAGGTTTCGAGTTGAACAATTGGAAAGTTAAAGAGATGCCAAATATCACTAGGTTGACGCCAAAGAAATAACCCACCCATGGCTATGCCTAAGGCCATGGATTTATCTTTGTAATAGTGGCCTTTTTTATTGCTTGTCTAATGTAGATGCAATCTCAATGTCTCAAGAACTTGTACTTTTTTGTTGAGAAATGAAAAGGGATTGTCGGCTTTTATCTAGTCCATTCACTTGATCTATTCATTTTTTCTTCCAAGTGTATTATTATTCTTGATTGTCTTTCATTTCTTTTTGTCATTCTCTGCTTATCACCAATACGACTCAGGATCGTTGACAGGGGCGATGAAGATGAAAAAGTTAGTTTTGAAGTTCCAGTTTATAGCGTTGACCCAAGCATGGAGGATGATTACGATGTGCCACAAGAATTATTGAGATTATGAAGCAAGAAGAGAAAGAAACTGTGTCGTACCAAGAGTCATTAGAAGTAATCAATCAAGCTACAAGATTAGAAGAAGTAAAAAAAAATGCAAATCGGCACCTTGGCCACGAAGCAAGATTGTTCGAATCTTGTAGCTCTGTTGCATGAGTATAAAAGACATATTTGCATGGTCTTACCAAGATATGCTTGGTTTGAGTACAGAAATTATAACACATCAGTTATCGCTTAAAGCCGAGTGTAAGCCCATAAGGCAAAAACTTTGAAAAATGAAACCCGAAATGTTGATTAGAGTTAAGGAAGAGGTAAAAATGCAATTTGACGCAGGTTTCTTAGTAGTAGCTAAGTACCTTGAGTGGGTCGCTAATATTGTTCCAATTCCAAAGAAGGACGAAAAGGTGAGAATGTGTGTGGATTATAGGGATCTCAATCACGCAAGTCCCAAAGATAATTTTCCACTTCCTCACATTGATGTTCTAGTGGATAATACAGATGGATATTCTACTTTTTCATTTATGGACAGGATACAACCAAATTAAGATGGCCCTGAAGATCAGGAAAAGACAACTTTCATCACTTTATAGGGGACGTTTTGCTATAAAGTCATGCCATTCGGCTTAAAAAATGTCGGGGTAACTTATCAGAGGGCCATGGTTACATTATTCCATGATCTAATGCACAAAGAAATTGAGGTATATGTTGATGACATGATCACCAAGTCCAAATCAGGAGAAAGGCATGTCATCACTCTTCGTAAACTTTTCAAGCGATTAAGAAAATTCCAGTTGAATCCAGCAAAGTTCATATTCGGAGTATCCTCTGAAAAACTACTGGGGTTTGTTGTCAGTCAAGAAGGAATCTAGGTAGATCCCGATAAGGTAAACACGATAGTGGATTTAAAATCGCCGAAAACTCAAAAGGAGGTAAGAAGTTTCTTAGGGAGGCTGAACTATATTACACGATTTATTTCACACCTAACTCAAACTTGTGAGCCAATGATTTATTTCACACCTAACTCAAACTTGCGAGCCAACACTAAAGCTGTTGCTCAAAAGCGAGGTATGTCATTGGAAGGACGACTGTCAAAGAGCTTTCGACAAAATCAAAGAATATTTGCAGAGCCCCCCAGTACTGGTCCTACCAATGCCAGGACACCCGTTAATCCTTTACTTAACAGTAAAATAGGGATCAATGGGATGTGTGCTAGGGCAACACGATTCTTCAAGAAGAATAGAGCAGGTCGTTTATTATTGGAGCAAGAAGTTCACGAGTTGCGAGTCGAATTACTCGTTATTAGAAAAAACTTGTTGTAACTTAGCTTGGACTGCTCAAAGATTGAGGCAGTATATGCTGTACTACACGACGTGGCTTATCTCAAAGATGGATCCCGTAAAGTACATTTTTGAAAAACCATCTTTGTCTAGGAGAGTAGCTAAGTGGCAAGTTTTGTTGTCTGAGTATGATATTGTTTATGTTACCATAAAGGTTATAAAAGGATGTGCAATTGCTGATTGTTTGACCGAGTTGCCATTAGAAGATTATAAGCCTATGAAATTCTAGTTTCCCGATGAGAACATCATGACTGTGTTAAAGGCAGATGTGTCGCATAATTTAGAAACGTGGACAATGTGGTTTGATGGAGCCACAAACGATGTGGGACATGGTATTGGAGCCGTGCTAATATCTCCCAAAGGGAAGCTGTATCCATTAACTTCCAAGTTATACTTTGGTTGTACAAATAATGTGGCTGAGTACTAGGCATGCAATATGGGGTTTCATATGGCATATGACATGAAGATAAAGAAATTGCACGTTTTTGGAGATTCTCTTCTAGTAATACACCAATTGAATAGAGAATGGGGAACGAGAGACCCTAAATTGATCCCCTATAATAAGTACATTCAGGAGTTGGCTAAGTCATTTGAGTCAATTACATTTGAACATGTCCCACGAGAAAGTAATCAAGTCATAGATGCGTTAGCAACCTTATCCGCCATGTTCAACTTGGACTACACATAGGAGATTGAACCTTTAAGGTTTGAAAAGCGAGAGACACCAACTTATTGTTTGAACGTTGAAGAGGAATCAGATGAAAAACCTTGGTACCATGATATCAAACGCTACATTACATGTCGAGAGTACCCACTGGGGCATCCAAAAATAATAGGCGTACCATCAGAAAGTTAGCCATGAGTTTCTTCTTGAATGGTGAAGTGTTATATGAGAAATCATGACATGACTCTCTTAAGGTTTGTTGATGAAGTGGAGGCTAAAAAGATAGTGGAAGAAGTGCACGAAGGAGTTTGTGGGAGCCATGCAAATGGGCACATGATGGCAAGGCAAGTCTTACGTGCTGGTTATTATTGGCTGACCATGGAGTCAGATTGCATCAGGTATGCAAGAAAATGTCATAAGTGCTAGATATATGCAGACAAAGTTCATACTCCAACCTCATCTCTTCATGTACTAACAGCCCCGTGGCTTTTCTCTATGTGGGGTATGGATCTGATAGGACCAATCGAACCAAAAGCATCAAATGGTCACCGTTTCATTTTGGTAGCCATAGACTAGTTTACAAAATGGGTAGAAGCTACCTCATATAGGAGTGTCACTAAGCACGTCATGCTCAAGTTCATAAAAAGGGACATCAAATGTTGTTATGGTTTTCCTGAACGAATCATTACTGATAATGCGAAAAACTTGAATAACAAATTGATGGATGAATTGTGTACTCATTTCAAAATTAGGCACTCCAATTCTACCCCTTATCGGCCTAAAATGAATGGTGCAATAGAAGCAGAAAACGAGAATATCAAGAGAATTGTTGAGAAAATTACGGTCACGTGTAAAGATTGGCATGAAATGTTTTACCATTTGCTTTACACGGTTACCGAACCTCTGTTCGCACATCAATGGGGGCAACTCCATTTTCCTTAGTGTACGGCATGGAGGCAATTTTGCCTTTTGTGGTCGAAGTCCCATCTCTCAGATTGATTAGAGAAGCAGAGCTAGAAGAAGTAGAATGGACTCAAGCAAGGTACGAACAATTAAACCTCATTGAAGAAAGAAGAATGACTGCATTGTGTAAAGGACAGTTGTATCAGAGAAAGTTAACTCGAGCTTACAACAAGAAAGTACGGCAACGCTGCTTTCAAAAGGAGGATTTGGTTTTAAAGAGAATCTTGCCATTTCAAAACGACTACAAGGGAAAGTGGACACCCAACTACGAGGGGCCATATGTGGTAAAAAAGATGTTCTCTGGTGGAGCTGTGGTTCTGACTGACATGGATGGCAGTGATCTACCCAATACACTAAATGCAGTCTTTGTTAAGAAGTATTATGCATAAGAGGAGTAGCTTTTGGTTGAATGAGCTACTTTTTATTTGGGTTTGTTTTGTAAAGCCCGGTGGAAGGCTTTTGTTTGCCACAGAGTTGAATCCATGAGTTTTCCTGTCCAATGAACTTGTGGGTTTTGTTGAACAAAATATTATAATACTTACTTTGTGTAAGCAAGCTATTTTATAAGCTTTAACCTATCGAGCCAAATAAAAGAAGGATAAAGTAGTGGTGATGAATATGTCAAAAATGTGCATGCATACATGCATGCATAAGCAAGGTGTGTCCTTGTTTCTCGTTTTTGTTGTGTTTGTCATGTGGCGCTTGTTTATCATTGGCCCTTGATACTCTTTTGCTGCAATGACGCTTGTTTATCCCTAGCCCTCAGCGTGTTTTACTTTGTCACGTGACGTTTGTTTATCACTGGCCCTTGACACTCTTTTGCTGTAGTGGCACTTGTTTATTCCTAGCCCTCAACGTGCTTTACTTTGTCATGTGCGCTTGTTTATCCCTAGTCCCGATAGCCTTGAGTTTATGCATCAGCCGAACAAAATAATGTCCACACCTTTGTCCACCTTATAATCCTATAAGGATGTACAAAGGGGGGCATGCTGTAGCTATGTATTTTGTCCGACTCATTTGTGTTAATTATCAATTAATTAATATTTGTATATTATGTCTGTGGTATATTTTTTTTCTTCCTTCTTTGTTGAGTTCTTCCTGTGTAAACCACCTTGTTTTGCTAAGTGTGAGGGAAGAAAGGAATATTGGAAAATGAGGAGATTGTGGACAAAGAAAATAAATCATTAGCTCAAATTTGGGTTTTTTTTTTCAAATTCTTGCCCTTTTGGTATAAGGGCTCATTTTGGAACAAATTAGCTAGTTTTTTTTTCCCAAAAGAAGAAGTGGTTTGGGCTTTATAAACCCTTGCTTCCTAACCCTAGGGGACATTCTCAGCCAAAAAAAAAAAAAAAAAAAAACCTACAAGCACACAATCCATTCTCAACAACAAGCACGTCATAGGAAAAAAAAATAGAGTTACAGAGAAAGTGTTTTTCTTTAGAAAAGTCCTTTATGAAAGTACCAAAATCTTGGAACACAACAAGAATAACCCAAGCTTAGTTGGGGGTTGCACTCGATAGGGTTTTGACCCAAGGATCCGCACCTCAAACAACAAGCTAGTTGTGTGTTCTTAACCCCCACCTTTAGATCTTCATCTCTATCTTAAAGTGCCCCTGAAAAACAGTAGTTGAATAAGGGTTTTATAAGTTTTATGAGTTTTTGCTAGTTTATTTATTTATTTTTATTTTACATCTCTTCTTACGTTTTTTTTTTACAATATGAGTTTTTTTTTTCTTATCTTTATGTACACGCTTTGGATATTTTGTTCTTGCTCATAATCTATGTATGATTTTATTTTTTTATTTTTTTTTTCTTTCTCTCTCTCTCTCTTATGAGTTTTATTTACTACAAAAAAAAAAGTGAGAAACAAGCAAAAGCTAAAAAAAAAAGAGAAGGAAAATGGGAGCAAAAGAAAAAGGGAGCAAGATGTTGTGAAATCAAGAAAAAAAAGTATAACTTTCGTTGAGAGGTTGAGCTTTTTGCTTCTGTTGTAAAGGAATTTTGCTTGGTGAAGAGCTAAAGAGAAAGGGAAAAAAATGAAGTTTGAAAACAAAGAGGAGAAGAAGGTGAAGAGCTAAAAAGAAAACGAAAAAAAATGTTAGTTTTACTATTATTATTATTTATATTATTATTATTATTATTATTATTATTATATACACTTTTTTTCGTTTGAATTGACCTTTACTTTTGTTATTATTATTATTATTATTGTTATTATATGTATATAGGGTTGCGTGATGTTTACTTTCTGACGTTATTATTTTTTATTTTTTTACAGTGAGTTGTCACGTCAGTGCAGTGCACTGACGCAACTTTTTATTTTTCTTTATTATTATTATTATTATCATTATTATTATTATCATTATATATATATCTGTATTTGTTTTCATTCAATTCTGCTTCTTCTTATTTATTATTGTATTACCTATATGTATGGTTGATTTCAAATTTCTAACATTCATTTTTTTTATATTGAGTGTTAACTCACTTTAGTTTGTTTTTTTTTTTGTTTTTTTTTAATTTTATCTCATCCCTCATTGTTAATTTTTTTTAATCTTTCTGTATCTTATTTCAGCATGCCTTTTTTTTAATCTAATTTGAGCATTTTCTTTAAACATGTTTAGGTTTAGTCAAATTAAGGAGTATTTGTTCTTGTTGACCATGTGGTTAGGTCGATGTATGTTTGCTAATTTTGGGTTAGATCGTGCTAGTTTTTTTTATATTTATTATCCATACTCTTTAAAAAAATGACGACGACCGAACCTAGAAATATTTGGGAGTTCGATTTTCTAGTTTTCCTGAGGTGAGAAGTTGATTCTTTGGAAGTCCAAGGCCAACTTCAATATGTTGATTTAAAATTTTAACATACTTGCATATTATGATTTTTGCTTATATACTTGGAATAGATTATTATGCATTGTTTAATTTATCTTTACATTGAGCTTGTTTATTATGTTAAATTTGATTTTCTTGATTTTTTTTGTGTTAATGTTTTTCCAGTCTCTTTTAACTTTTTCTTTTTGTAAATTTATTTCTAAATATTTAATATTGCTCTTTTTGACATAAAGGTTTTATAACCAAAGTATTATTTTCTAAAGTCTTTTGTAGTGTCTTACTTGGAAAGTGGGATTTCAAGTCCGTTTTTTTCTAAAAAAATCCTACAACGCAATATAGAAATATTTGGGAGTCCGATTTTCTAAAATTCTTTAGGTGAGGGATCATTATCTTTGGAAGTCCGAGATTTTGATCCCAATAAAAAATGAATTTAATTAAAACAATATTTTTTAAAAGAAAAATGTTCTTTTATAAAAGGCTATTCTATGACGGAAGTGGGAAATTATAAAATTTTCTCATATTCTTGAGATGGAGAATTTTTCCTAAGTTTTTGGGAATATTTCTAATATAGTCAAATTGATGGATGTTTATCCACTTATTTGATTGGATCATGACTTCAAATATTGGAGGAATGAGGGTAAAATAAGACATTGTTTTAAAAATCTCATTTTCCCTAAATAAGCTTTTTCTTCTAAAATCTTTTGCAATTCAAGATAAAAATTTGGCCATCGTTTTAAATGGGTGTTGTAGGGTGCTAACACCTTCCCCACACACAAATAACTCCTGTTTAAAACTTCATTTTTTGAGGATGTCGGCCGCTCCGCGTCGCAAGTACGTGGCGACAATTCCAAAGCAAAAAATTTAAATTTACTCAGATCCCAGCATGTACAAAATTCTCGAGAATCATGCAAAAACAATCTACTAAAAAGACCATATCCTAGAATTTCATCATCAACTCAAAAGGCAACAACCTAGACAACACTATAACACACAACTCAACATACATCAATATTTTCAAATTTAAGCATTAAACATAAACTCCCCCCACACATAGGTATACCACCATTCCGCCCACACTTAAACTAAACATTGTCCTCAATGTTTACACCCTATTAACAAATTAAACATGCAAAAAGGGAAACATAAAGATAAGGGTAATGGTACTGCCCTGAAAAATGAGAGACTCCAACGATCAAGCACACCCAAGACCGTGGGAAACTAAAAAGCAACATGAATCTCGAGCTCCTGAAAAAAAGAATCAAGACAAAAGCCACTCTATTCAACCAACAAAGCAAAAAAACAAGCAAAGACAACACAAAAAGAACTTTTGAGTTGCCTCCTAAGAAGAGCTTGTTTAGCGTCATTAGCTCGACATTTCCCTCAAAACTTTTCAAGGTGGCTCAAAAATGAAGAAGTTTACTTCCTCTCTTCTTCTAACATTCTCAATATCAACGACATATTCTCCCATAGAATTAACATTAACAGAATTGATCAAACACTAAGAGAATGATTCATGCAAAGCAGGAAAATAAACAAACTCATTTTGAGCAACCAAAGCAGACATCTCCTCGTGATTCCCATTCAAAACATGATTCGAACGAGGAGGAACAACATTATCATGCTTATCACAAAATCTAGACATATTATTCAACATTCCGTCTTCAAAATCATGCACAAAAATTTCTCTCCTATGGATCATGTAATTATGTTTATTTGCAACAAAATCACTATTCTCAAGAAATTCATCTAAAACATGCTCAATATTTAACACCATGTAAATACCCTCACATAGTCTATTAGCATAAAATATGGATTCACTTAAAGTACACTCATGAAGCATACAATCAGGGCGATCAGTCATAGCAACATCAACTCTATTCATATTCAAGAAAAAAATTTCATTGTAAGAAATCCACACATCTCCAGCATCAGAATCAACAAAATGATCAACAGAACCAACTAGATTATCCTCAACATTTCCATAATTAACAAAAGAAGAAACAGAAGAAGAAGTAGAAGAAGATAGATCAACAGAGGCATCATGCATTAGAATATCAATAGGCCTATCAAATTTATTATGCATAGCAGAAAGAGAAATCTCAACAAGTTCAACCCTATAGCATCTATTCTTATTCTCAAAAGCATCTAAAGGGTTGAAAATGCTAAACCTTACCATCTCGTCATCGACTCGGAAAGTCAACGTACCTCGGCACATACTAATATCAACTTTGTTGGTGGCAAGGAACGGCCCACCAAAGATAATAGGGATCTCATTGTCTTCCTCCATCTCCGAGACTACAAAATCTACAAGAAAAATAAACTTGTTAACCTTAACAAGTACATCTTCAACTATACCTTTTGGTTTGGAAATTGACCGGTTGGCTAGCTAAAGGGATATGGTGGTGGGCTGGATTTCTTGTAGTCTGAGTCTCCTGTAGATAGAATAAGGCCTTAAATTTATACTCGCCCCTACATCGCATAAAGCCCTATCAATATGTAAATCTCAAATTGTACAGGGAATAGTAATACTCCCTGGATCACTTAGTTCCAAGGGCTTCTTCTTCTGAAGGATTGTGGTGCTCTTCTCAGACATATTGAGCACTGCATTCACTTCAAATTTCTTCTTCTTTGAGAGCATCTCTTTCATAAACCTCCTATAATTGGGCACATTGGTCAGAACTTTTGCAAATGGAATGTTATTATGAAATTTTCTAAACATGTTCAAAAGCTCAGAAAACTGCTCATCAAGTTTAGAATTTTTAAAATTCTAGGGAAAAGGAAGCTCCCTGTAGTCAAATATTAGGTATTCTCCATGCCTTCTTGGAGAACTGATGTGTACTCCTCTATCAAAATGTTTGGGTCGGGGTGCCTCAATATCCCGTGCCAACTCCTTGGGCTCTTCAGAAATCAGGTCCAGGAAGGTTTTCTTAATCTTCTCATCGGCTCTACTCATCTTCTTTTTCTCAGGTCTCTTCTCGTTACCTTCATTTTTCTTTCTCAATTCACTGGAATCAAAACAAACATCAGTAGGAATAAAAGGAATAAAACTTGTTTGACGTCACGTAAGCGCACGTGATCAAGTCGTTTAAAACTGGTATTGGAGTACCGAGCATTGAGTCCATATGGAGTGTAGAAGTTGCTTTTAAATTGGATAATTATTAGAATTACCGACGAGTTGAATTATTTCAGGAAAAAGTAAACAAACGATGCTTGGAAAAGGAAATTAGACTAAAAAGCATACAAAATAAAGTGGTGGAGACAACAAGATTAGGGATGTTTAGAGGATCAAGCACACTTTAGACTGTAATTATGTTTAATTGATTATGCCAATTAATTTTCATTAATTCAAAGGCCTAGAGTTAAAACTGTTGAAATCTCTTGTCTGTCTCATTTAAACATGCTTAATTAACCATTAACCTAAGTGTCCTTAGCACTAATTACCCAATTAATTAAATTAAGCCCACTCATAATTAGCCTCACCTATTCTATGTTAATCCTATGTCACTTAGGCAAACTATAGGCTTTGGGTGAATTACGTCTATCCTAAATTATCTCTTCCAAGCTCAATTTAGGACTAACAACAACTAAGTAGTGGCCAATTAATTAGAAGCATTATGCACAATTCATCCAAATGAATTAATAAAGAGTAATTAAGAGACAAAAGTATCAATTAATACATAATCACGAGTCTATAAGTGCTATACACACATCAACACATAAATTCAGCCTAACATCTTCAATAAACAACACCTTAATCCTCTAATTGCATCCCTAGAAAACATTAAAAAAAGGAAAAACGCAATAAAAGAGACCGTTGACACTAAATCCTTGACTCTTGCCTCAAATTTCGCTATCCTGAGCCTCAAATACCAACTATGATACTACGTGGGTCAGTCGAATAAGATCAAGCACCACAAGGGGTTAGTTGGCAACATCCTAACTACGTTGGACCTCTCCCAAATATAGTACCTCATAAAAAGATATTCATTAAACATGGAGGGGAGCTACCTCAAAGCTATACCAACTATGGTCCCTATGTGGGTTAGTAGTGTAGGCAAAGTGCCACTAGAGGTTAGTTGGCAACACCCTAATAGAACTAGGCCCATCCCAACACAATACCTCATGAAAACTTTCATAAAACATGCATAACATAAGGGGAAGGCAATTGGCACTAGTAACATGATCAACTTAAATAAGCGTTCATTAGATTGAGACTTTCTAATCTTGCTAAAAACCATACATTCAAAAGTGGGCACCTCCTAATCAGACCCCTCCAATCCACATGCTAATGTACATTTTTGGCAGATCCATACTTGAGAGTTTAAATAGTAATCATTAAATGGCCACATGCTTTGAGCAATTAACTAAGAAAAACCATAATCATAAACG
Source organism: Trichosanthes truncata (assembly GCA_033996785.1). NCBI lineage: Eukaryota > Viridiplantae > Streptophyta > Magnoliopsida > Cucurbitales > Cucurbitaceae > Trichosanthes > Trichosanthes truncata. The sequence goes on along the minus strand of MU867261.1, from coordinate 12,543,992 downwards.
GCCACTCATTCCCAAAATTACACATGTTCACATTTGATGCCCAAAAATATCCAATTGGTTACTTACCTTTTTTTTTAGCCAAAACAAGAATGATTAAAATTTCTTTTACTTGCTCCACCTAAAATAATTTGCAAAAGAAAAATTAATTCTTGGCATTCCAAAACCTTTGAACTAAAACCTCCAACAATCAACCAAAAATCTAACATACAACCCTAAACTTAGATCTTCGAATATTAGAAATTTACTTGAATGATCCAACGATCGAAGTCAACCTCAAATCTTGAATGTTCGATCCAAACTACATAAAAAAGTTCCAAAAAACTTAGGATTAAACTCTAGCATTTAACCAATGATTCACTTGGGTTTAGAATGAAAATTTCACCTTAATTTGTACCAAAACAGAACAAATCTTGTTGGTTTTGATGATGAATTTATTCAATTTCGATGATCCGGCCTCCAAATGCAATGGTTATTCTAAAATTTAATCCAAAACATTATGGGTTAACTTCAAACCCCAAAAATCCACACAAAACCTACTAAAATTCACCAATAATCTTAGAAACTCGTGGGTCTTTGTTAACCTATCAAAAAGTCACCTCAAGAGTAAAAAAAAAAAAAAAACCTTTGCTAGACAACGACTATACTTGCACAAATTCACGATTTCAATTGTCAGATTGGAGTGGGTGTCCTTGAGACGAAATCATAGGTCACGATTAGTCATACCCATAACATGAAACACCCAAGAGCACCCTAAATCTTGGAGAAACAATGCTTACAGATCGAACCCACGCCGGACCAAAACGACGTTCACCAGCAAACTCTCACAAACCGATGCAGTTTCACGCCCAAAATAATGCTCACGGTAGAGGGCAGCAACAGCGAAAACGTGAGTAATAGGCAGCTGCAAATGTGGGTTCAACAACGACAATTGGAGTTTGTGGAAGAAGAAGAAAAGATGAACAATGGAGGGAGATGAGGCTTGCTGTCGTGAAAGCCGAGAGGAGGAGGAAGAATGGAGTCTCATAAATGCATATGGCTGCATGATGACGCAAATGGCTTGGCTAACCTTAGATAGAGAGAAAAATTAGGGCTCACTCCTTCTTGAATTGGGCTTGGCTAAAACTCAAATAAATAACAAAAATAGCCAAAATCCAATTAATTCCCTTCTCCCTTCCAATTCTCTAATTTACACTTATACAAACCCCCAAATTTCAATTTGTTTTTTAACCAAGAGAGTCCAAAATTAAACCAACAAGGAAATAAAACAACTACTTAAACGTAGAAAAAATAATAATAAATAAAACCCCAATTCTTAAATTGGGAATTTAACAAATTTAATTTAATACCTGAAACTGTGCCGGTTGCTACAAATATAATCTAACATCTCCTCTTAAACTCATGATACTATATTCTAAGTTTGCTAAATAATGTCCATGTTGATGTCGATGGCAATGTTCATTCTAAAAATCAATGCCAACTACCAATATCAATGTCAATGTACACTACCAATGCTAGTGCAAATTCTAATAGTCCATGTCAATGCAAGTTCCAACTACCAATACATGCAAAATACTAATCGTGAATGCCAACTTAAATTCTAAGTGCAATGTCAATGTAAATTCCAGCTGCCAATACCAATACAAATTCACCAATTCTTTCTAATAACTAATGCCAATACGAATGTGAATTCCAACGACCAATGCTAATACAAATTTCAACTACCAATACATATTTCAATTCCACTGACAATTCAATACAAATTTATATGACTTTACTACATGGTATTTACTCTCAACACAGCCTTTTATGCCAATTAATCCGATAATTTGCAAGCCATCATCTTCCTTATCTTCTTCAATATTATCATTGTTTTTCGTCATTCATTCCAAACCCCAAAAAACAATTGATCAAAATCACAGTTTGAGTCGTCCAAACTCACCACCTTGGACTACAGATAGCAGTTTATCATTAATTCGATTACTTGTCGAAGAATCAATCAACTAGTCAAACTACCACAATACCGAATGCTGCAAAGAGGTTGATCAAATTGGATGTTGAAAATCAAACACCCACCGAAAAAAAAAAAAAAATCAAGCACCCAACACCACCAGACACACAAAAACAAAACCCAATGAAAAAAAATGAAACTCCCATTGACGGACAATCAAACTAATACCAAAAGAACAGCCATCGCCATCCAGCTAACTTCAAACCATCTCAAACAGACCAATAATCTTATGACTTGGATACCATGATAATTTTAGGAATGAAAAAATAGAGATATAATGCAAAAGAAATTCAAATACTATGATTTCATTGAATAAAGAAATATTACATCATAGTTACAAATCTAAAAGTCTATTTATACTAATAAAATACTAATGTATCTAATCTCAAATCGTAATTTAAATAGAAAATAACTCCAATTCAAATTCCAAAATTATTTAATAATATAATCTAGCCATAGAGAATTGCGCAACATTCAACCCAAGATGCCAAGGGATCACTGGAATTCGATTTATTGCTTCTACCTCATGGGCGTTTCTTTTTAAATCTATTTCATCACCCATCAGCCCTATCATGACACCCCAAACAACGTAGATTCAATTAGTTAATTAAATAAACTCATACGTGAAAATAGTGTTATAAGTGTAACGACCTGACCTCTTAGACTAAAATACTGAGGGTCGCTATTACATGCATGCAAAATATGAACTTCTGAAAATAAAGCGGAAGTCTAGTAAACAAAACAAAACATTTCGAAATTTATAAATTGATTGAAATTCTAAGATGATTTGCATTCGGGATCCAAATAAATATTTACAAAAATTAATGAATGAAGAATATTCAAATAATTTCAAATCAAGAATTAAATAGACGATGCATAAATCATCGAATTAGAAATCTATAAGACTTTAGAGAACTCTAGTCTGAGACTGTCTCCATAGCCTCACCATAATGAACGCCCTTGGCACACGCCTCGTAAGTTCATGTACCATCAGAAAAGAAAACAAAGGAAATATGGGTGAGTATAAAAATATTGAATAAGTAGTCCCACCTTAGGGGCTGAAGCTGCAATTTACATATAACATTCATGATACTTAAAACACATGGGGTCCTGACTACATTACACGTTCGTGTTCTGATACATTAGGGGTTTTAACTGAAAACTTTCAAATATTGTGTCTAAGTCAGCAATTAACCTATCTCAAAACTGTACCAACTGTGGTGCATGTGTGGATTAGTCCTGTAAGGCTAAGTGCCACTAGTGGTTAGTTGACGACCCTCTAGTAGTACTAAGTCTATTCCAACACAGTACCTCTGATAGTACTAAATTAGTGCTATATTTATGCCTTATTTTAGCTAGTTTTATGCTATAAATGTGAGCTTTTATGTCGATTATTTGTTTATTTTTGGATTTTGAGCAATCGAGAGCAGAATTATGAATTTTGGAGCTTTATGGTGAATATGAAGCTTAATTAGAGCGTTTGGAGGAGCAAAAGACAAGATGAGAAGTTGCACGAGCTATTGGGGCTGAGAGGACAATGTTGCAACGCTTGAAATGGCGTTGCAACGCCACAATTTGTTGGACAAATCTGAGAGCTAGCGTTGCAATGTTTCCATGTGTTGTTGCAACGCTAGAAACACGCGTAAAAGGAAGGCTCCGTCCGTAGCATTGCAATGCTACTTACAGCATTGCAACGTTACTTCTATGTATTTGTAAAAACGCCAGCGTTTTGGACAACGTTGCAATACTGTCCCTAGCGTTGCAACGTTGTCGTGACTGTTACCTATTAATTCATCGTTTTCTTTTCGCATTAGGGGAGGCCATTTAGGGTTTTAGACCCCGTTTTCGATTCTCTTCCCATTTGGGACCTGTAGATGCTGATTGGAGGAGTTTAGGAGTGGAACTCGAGGCTCGAGAGCGTGGATGTCAAGGCAGAAGCTGGGATTTTGGTGCCAACGGGTCTTGTATCAGTTTCTTCTCTCTCTTTTCATGTATTTACTTGTTGTAATATAGAGGGTGTTGCTCTGTTTTAAGATTATGTTGGGATAAATTTTTAGTTTGGGGATTATAGCACAATTAAACTTGCATTTATGTCATAGTTGAGACTTTAGCCATCTAATTTACTTGTTAAATTTCATTTAGTTGGATTGTGCTTAATGCATCATATTAACTGCCCATTAATATGTTGATTCAATCCTAAATTGGGCTTGACAGATAAGAAGTTTAGGTTAGACTTAGTCCAATTAACACCTCCAGATTGCCGAAGTGACATAGGAACAACAATCGAAGGGTGGGGCTTAATATGAGCTGGCTAATTCTTAATTAATGCTAAGGAGACTTGGATAAGCGATTAGTTAAGCGTGTTCGAATGAGAACAATAGGAGATTTCGACTAGTTTAGCTCTAGGTCTATGAAATTGGCAAAGCGTAATTAAGTGGCAAGTTAAAATTCACATAAAAGCAATCTAAGAGTGCTCAATTCCCCTAATTGGTATCTCCTATCTTTAAAGTGTTTTTTTTAGTTCAGTTTATTTTCCAAGCATCTTTCGTAGCATTGTTCCCTAAATAATTCCAATTTCAACTATTTTTGGTAATTAATTATCTAAAAAAAACTCCAATCTAGTCCCTTGGGACACGATACTAGGTACTCTTATGTCGTTTTATTACTACTTCAATCACATGTGCTTGCTTATCAAGTCTCGATCACCCTCATGAAAATATGATGACTAAACATACAGGCTACCCCAAAGTTGTACCAACTATGGTGCCTATGTGAGTCAGTCTTGTAAGGCAAAACGCCACTAGAGATTAGTTGGCTATCCTCTAGCAAAACTAGGTCTATCTCAACATAGTACCTCATGAAAACATACATGACATGTAGCGAAAGGTAATTGTCACTAGCAATCTCATGAACTTAGGAATGAACATACATTTAATTGAGACCCTCTAAACTTGCTAGAAACCATAACATTCATCACTAGTTCATTCCCTAATAAAACCTCTCTAATCACCATGCTAGATAAGATACTTAAACAAACCACATACTTAAGAAAACCATAGTTTTGAACAGATCATCCAATGAACATCATGCAAGATCACAAATCATGATCATCTACTCAAACGTGCATTCCAAATTACATGTACTCCTTACCCATGATTTTAAGGAATTGATCCAATTAGGCTACTTACCTTACAAGTAAATTCAAAAAGTCAAAACTTCTCCTAGAAGTCCCTTTGCACCACCAAGAACAATAACCGAGGAAAATCAATAACTTGATTGCTTAGAAATCAGGCTTAAGTCACAAGGCTAAACTTACCCAGACAGTCCTTTATTCTGTAGTCGCCCTTAAGCCTCTGTTTATGAAACTCGCAACTGACTAAAAAGAATTCTAAAATAATTAGAACCCAAAGCACAAATCTACAAGAAATCGAAGAGCCTAAAGACGACTGTTACGTATGAGAACTCACCAAAAAAGCCGACCTCTTTGCTGGACAGTGTTGCAATTTGCTTAAACTCGCTAATCCAATGCTGGAATGGAGTGGCTATTCTGAGACGAGGTCACAAATTCATGTGTTAGATTCAAAACCACAAAAACTAACACAAATCATAAGCAAGCAAGGACCCACAATTCCTCTTAAACCTTCTCTTCATTTTTTTTAACTACTCACCAATTTTCTTTTATCATCTCCTGCATGTGAAAATTTTAATCTTGGTTAACTACAATTTAGTCTTAATCTATTTGGTTTATTCGGTAATAATTATTTCTCTTAAACCATACATGATTTCTTTTTAATTATGTTAGATTGCAATACAATCCTTGCTATATATGACAGTCGTGCAACGTCTCCTTGTGAAAGATGTCTCCTTCCTTTATTCTCCATATTGACTTTCCATGCCTAGTTTTTATTCCTTTTCTATTTGTATTTTTGCAGCAGTTTAGGAAAAGATTAAGTTGGCCTTTAATTGTTGATTCTTTGGACTTTCTGCCACAAGTTCTTTTCCTGTAACCAATATATATATATCAAGAACTTTGTTCTGTTCTTTTGGGTTATGAAAAATATCAACAAAGGAGTAACAATTCTTTTCAATTGTTCTTCATTATAATACACAATACACTTTTGTTTGAAAAATCCTTTATGGTATCAGAGCTTTGGTTACACGAAAGAGATTTATATCATTAGAAACTTTAAACTCATCACGGCCAAAACAAAAACTTGTCTTACCATCCAACTTTTCCATCAATGTTCTAGCCTAATTTCAATCAAGTTGAATGCTAGCAATTATCTTTTGTGGAAATCTCAAGTCTTGCCCCTCACCGGACCATGGGGTGGAGCAACACCTTCATGAAGATCAGCCACCAAAAAAATATCTCTTGGATAGTGATGGAAAACTGACAGAAACAGTCAATCCCCAACACAACTTTTGGATATGTAATGATGGCTTGCTAACTTCTTGGCTCATTGGGACAATTACATAGGAAGTATGAATATGGTTGAGAGCACTAACACTGCTTGTGAAGTGTGAAAATAGTTGGAAGAGCAGCTGTTAATCATGACAAAAGAAAATGAACTCCATCTGAATGACGCCTTGGTTAGTTTGAGTAAAGGTAATCCCTAGAAGATAATTGAAAATAATTCAAGGCCATTTGTGACAAGTTAGCCACAATGAAGAAACCATACATTGGATGAAATAACCAAAGTGTTTGACTTAGCAAGGGGCTTGGGAGTTAAGTACAAGGATTTTAGAGTTGCTATGCTATCAAAGGCACCCCATCCCACATATAACCAATTTGTGTAATCTCTAAGAAACCATGAATTACAATTATTCACAGAAGTTGAAGAAGAAAAGGCATTTACCATGGACCATAATCAGGCTTTCTTTAGTTAATTAGAAGATTTAGAGGTCGTGGTACAACTCAAAATCAGCGTGGAAGAGGAAATTACCATCTCATAAACACTGCCCAACATATATGGAGCCCAAACAAGGCCCATTTGTATGTAAAGTTGGCCCACCATTATTATAACCTAAATATATAAACACATTTATGTGTCTGCGGCTGTGAGTTTACGAAAACAAAAAAAATCCTTGCGGCAGGTTGCTTTACGAAAACAGAAAAGAAGAAGAAAAAAAAGTGAGCTTTTCTCGATTTTGCAAGAGCGTTTTTCTCCATTGAAGAGTTTTGTGAGCTATTGTAGAGTGATTCATGAGCATTTTCCTTGAGAGAAAAGTGAGAGAAATCATTCTAGAGAGCGTTGTAAACTCTTGTAATTTTCTCCCTGAAATTTTAGTGGAACCTACATCGATAGCAGAGAACTGGACGTAGCCAACATTGGGTGAACCAGTATAAATTTGGTGTCAATTTCTCTTTCATTATCTTTTAATTATCGTTCTTGTTGCTTAGAAGTTTAGGTTGGTTTATCTACTCTTTTAAGCTTGTGAGTTCCAATTTTTATTCCACGGTATTTGGAACCATAACCTAATCTGGGATTTTTAAATAAAATATATATTGTCTGAATCTGGTTGAGTGAATTTAGATTGATTATATTTTATCGGCCCTTTAACAAGTGGTATCAGAGCATTCGAGTTGTAGAACGATGTCAGGAGGAGATGAGAAATTGGTTACTTTTAATGGATCAGATTTTTCATTTTGGAAGTGTCAGATATTGGACTATTTGCATTCCAAGGAATTGGATTTGCCATTAGAAGGAAAGCCTGAAGATATGGGAGAAGCTGAATGGAAAAAGTTAGACATAAAGGTGCTGGGGACTGTTCGCTTGACTTTGACAAAGAATGTGCAAAGTAGTGTAGCGAAGGCAACGACCACAGCAGAGCTAATGGAAGCTTTGTCTAACATGTATGAAAAACCCTCTGTAAACAACAAGGTATATCTCGTAACCAAATTATTTAATTTGAAAATGATTGAAGGTGCATCTGTTACTAAGCATATAAATGAATTTGATTTGTTGATGAACAAATTGGATGCTGTTGAGTTAGAATTTACTGATGAAGTAAATGCGATTTTGTTGTTGAGATCTTTGCCTGATAGTTGGGAAACCATGAAAGCCGCACTTTCTAATTCATGTGGAAAAGAGAAATTGCAGTTTTCACAGGTTAGAGATTCTGCCATTGCATAAGAGATTCGCAGAAAGGACTCAGGTATTGTTTCTACTTCTGGTTCAGCGTTGAATGTGGACGAAGGGAGGAGTAATAACAGAAGTCATGAGAATCAAGGTAAATCAAAAAACAACATAAGCAAGTCTAGGAACGGCATATTAGAGTGTTGGAATTGTGGTAAGACTGGACACCTGAAAAGGAACTGCAAAGCCCCAAAGCGAACTGAGGGAAATGAACCCGGTGCAAATGTTGCTGTTAATGAGGTGCATGATGCTTTGGTTCTGGCAATGGAAAGTGCTCATGACCCATGGGTGATAGATTCAGGTGCGTCATTCCATACTATAGGACAACGTGACATTCTTGAAAATTATGTTGCAGGAAATCTTGGAAAGGTGTATCTAGCTTATGGAAAGCCTTTGGACATCATTGGAACTGGTGACGTGAAACTAAAAATGGCGAATGGTTCAGTTTGAAAAATTCGCAAGGTACGTCACGTTCAAAATATGATGAAGAATTTGATTTCTGTAGGGCAGTTAGACAGTGAAGGATATGAGATTTGCTTTGGCCAAGGAAACTGGAAGATTACAAAAGGTGCCATGGTAGTTGCTCGAGGAAGAAAATCAGGGACTTTGTATATCAACAATAATGACAAAGACATGGTGGCTGTTGTCAATTATTAAAGTCAGACTGATTTGTGGCACAACAGGTTGGGACATATGAGTGAAAAAAGTATGAAAATTCTTCACTCTGCAGGGAAGTTACAGGAACTAAAGGCAGTTGAACACAAGTTGTGTGAGGGATGTGTATTTGGGAAACAGAAGCGTGTCAGTTTCTCAAAGACAGGAGCAAAGTTAAAACCTACGAAGTTAGAGTTAGTTCACACTGATGTGTTGGGGCCTTCAGAAGTATCTTCTCTTGGTGGTTCCAGATACTATGTGACCTTCATAGATGACTCAAGCAGGAAGGTATGGACTTATTTTCTCAAACATAAATCTGATGTATTTTCTGTTTTCAAAACTTGGAAGGCTATGGTTGAGAATGAAACAGGTCTGAAAGTTAGAAGCTTGAGATCAGACAACGGCGGTGAATATGTTGATGGGGAGTTCAAAAGATACTGTGAAGACAATGGGATTGTGATGGTAAAGACTATTCCAAGGACACTGCAGCAAAATGGTGTGGCTGAGAGAATGAACATGACGCTGAATGAGCGTGCTAGGAGCATTAGATTACATGCAGGATTGCCTAAGATGTTATGGGCAGAGGCAATCAACACGGAGACCTATCTGATCAATAGGAGCCCGACCACATCACTAGACTTCAAGTTGCCTGAAGAAGTCTGGAGCGGTAAACAAGTAAACCTTTCTCATCTAAAGGTTTTTGGTTGTGTGTCTTACATTCACATTGATGCTGCAGACAGGAGTAAATTAGATGACAAATCCAAGAAATGTTATTTTCTTGGGTATGGTGGAGCTGAGATTGGCTACAGGTTTTGGGATGACCAAAACAGGAAGATTCTCATAAGCAAGAATGTGATCTTCAATGAGGAAGTTCTGTACAAAAACAGAACAACAGTTGATTTAGAGTCAAATGAAAGTACATAAGAGAATACTCAATATATAAGTCTTCCTAAGGTTGAGACCAGGACAATGAGATTTGAAGATCAGAATGCAGTTACTCATGAGGAAACAATTATAGAAACTGAGAAACTAATTGTGGAACCTGATGAACAGACTGTGGAACTTGATGAAGTTCAGAGAACGCCACCTACAACAGTTAGGAGGTCTAGCAGGACTATCAGACCACCACAAAGGTATTCCCCTACTTTGAATTACATTTTATTGACTGACAGAGGTGAACCTGAATGTTATGATGAGGTGGTTCAACTGGAAGATTCTGTCAAGTGGGAGTTGGCCATGAAGGATGAGATGGATTCTCTTATGACGAATCAGACATGGCAACTGGCTGAGTTATCAAGAGGTAAGAAAGCTTTGCAGAACAAATGGGTTTATAGAATCAAGCAAGAGCCTGATGGTAGCAAGAGGTACAAAGCAAGGCTTGTAGTCAAAGGCTTTCAACAGAAGGAAAGTATTGACTTTAATGAGATATTTTCTCCTGTAGTCAAACTTACTACTATTAGAACTGTATTATCGATAGTGGCAGAAGAGGATCTGTTTCTGGAACAGATGGATGTAAAGACAGCTTTTCTTCATGGTGATTTAGAAGAAGAAATTTACATGGTACAACCACAGGGTTTCACAGTACAGGGGCAGGAGAAAATGGTTTGCAAACTTCAGAGAAGTTTGTATGGTCTCAAATAGGCTCCCAGACAGTGGTATAAAAAGTTTGATAGTTTTATGTGCAACAGTGGATTTTAGAGGTGTCAGGCAGATCATTGTTGCTACATAAGGTCTCATGGTAACTCATATATTATTTTACTGTTATATGTTGATGATATGTTGATAGCATGTGCTAACAAACAGGAAATTCTGAAGATAAAGGTTGAATTATCTAAAGAATTTGATATGAAAGATTTGGGAGCTGTCAAACAAATTTTAGGAATGAGAATTGAGAGGAAAGAGGGTACATTGACATTGTCGCAAGAAGAGTATGTGAAAAAGGTGTTGAATAGATTTCACATGGAAGATGCAAAACCTGTGAGTACTCCTTTAGCTTGTCATTTTAGATTATCTAAGGAGCACTCACCCACTACTGAGCAGGAAAGAGATCATATGGCCAAAGTGCCATATGCTTCAGCTATAGGTAGCCTGATGTACACCATGGTTTGCACAAGACCAGACATTGCACATGCAGTGGGAGTTGTTAGTAGGTATATGAGTAATCCAGGGAAGCAGCACAGGGAGGCTGTGAAGTAGATTTTCAGATATCTGAGAGGGACAACTGATTATGCTCTGCATTTTAAGAAGTCAGAATTTAAATTGCAGGGTTATGTGGATGCAGATATGGCTGGTGATACAGATGGCAGGAAAAGTACTACCAGGTATGTTTTTACTTTGGGTGATACTGCAATTAGCTTGGTTTCTAGACTGCAGAAGATAGTAGCTCTTTCTACTACAGAGGCTGAGTATGTTGCAGTTATTGAGGCAAGTAAGGAAATGATATGGCTTCAGTCATTTTTAGAAGAACTTGGCGTGAAATTGGGAAAGGGGACTTTGCATTGTGACAGTCAGAGTGCTATTCATTTAGCAAAGAATCCAGTGTTTCATTCGAGAACGAAACACATACAGGTGAGGTACCATTTCATCAGATCAGTTTTGGAAGATAGAGTGTTAGTGCTTGAAAAGATTCCAGGAAGTCAGAATCCAGCCGATATGTTTACCAAGGTCGTTCCTGTTGATAAACTGAAGTTGTGTGCAACTTCAGTTGGACTTCTCCATGAGTAGAGAGGAGTCACTACAGTTGCAAGGGAGACGTGTTGCTTGTTTTGCCTCCAAGTGGGAGATTGTTGAGATTATGGAGCCCAAACAAGGCCCATTTGTATGTAAAGTTGGCCCACCATTATTATAACCTAAATATATAAACACATTTATGTGTCTGCGGCTATGTGAGTTTACGAAAAGAAAAAAAATCCTTGCGGCAGGTTGATTTACGAAAACAGAAAAGAAGAAGAAAAAATAGTGAGCTTTTCTTCGGGTTGTTTTGCAAGAGTGTTTTTCTCCATTGAAGAGTTTTGTGAGCTATTGTAGAATGATTCATGAGCATTTTCCTTGAGAGAAAAGTGAGAGAAATCATTCTAGAGAGCGTTGTAAACTCTTGTAATTTTCTCTCTGAAATTTTAGTGGAACCTGCATCGGTAGCAGAGAACTGGACGTAGCCAACATTGGGTGAACCAATATAAATTCAGTGTCAATTTCTCTTTCCTTATCTTTTAATTATCGTTCTTGTTGCTTAGAAGTTTAGGTCGGTTTATCTACTCTTTTAAGCTTGTGAGTTCCAATTTTTATTCTGCGGTATTTGGAACCATAACCTGATCTGGGTTTTTAGATAAAATATATATTGTTTGAATCTGGTTGAGTGAATTTAGATTGATTATATTTTATCGGCCCTCTAACACTATGCTATCAAAGGCACCTCATCCCACATATAACCAATTTGTGTAATCTCTAAGAAACCATGAATTACAATTATTCACAGAAGTTGAAGAAGAAAAGGCATTTACTATGGACCATAATCAGGCTTTCTTTAGTTAAAGAAGAAGATTTAGAGGTCGTGGTACAACTCAAAATCAGCGTGGAAGAGGAAATTACCATCTCATAAACACTGCCCAGCATATAAATCAAAACCAGTCAATCACCACAAAAAACTGCTCCAAATCTATCACAACAACAAATAGACAGCCCAACATTCAAGGAATCTGGAATTCAATGGAAATTTTTGGAAAATACAATCATTCAGCCTTACAATGTTGGAATAGGTTTAACTACCCTTATCAAGCTGAAAACATACAAAAAGCATTGGTTGCTCTCATATTCAATGAAGAAATTGTGGCTGACTCCTTAATATTTGCTGATTTTGGTACATCAGCTCATCTAATGAGCAATCTAGGTAAACTCATCAACGTGAAGCCTTACCATGGAAATGAAAAATTATATATTGGTGATGGAAAAGGATTAAACATAACTCACACTGAAAATTGTTCATTGAAAACAGGCTAGAATGAAGTGAATTTAAAGAATGTACTTGTAGTTCCTGAAATAACTAAAAATTTGCTCTCTATTAGCAAATTAAGCAAGGATAATGATTGTTACATCTCTTTTAATGATGATGACTTTGTTATTAACAACAAACACGATAGATTTTGGGAAAGGGAACTAAAAGAGAAGGTCTCTATACCTTACTTGAACAAAATAAGTGTTTGTGGTTATTTTATGTGCTAAACTACTATGCTATGTGTTGAACTTTAATGAATTAGTAAATGCTGGACTCTTTTAAACGCATGCAAAAAATGTAATATCCACCCTTGTTTTCAATGCAAGTATATACTAAAAGCAGGCAATACACTAAAAACAGGCAAGTAATAAGGAGGTATTTCAAGGATCGATCCATAGGGAAATGCAATCTTATTCAAGACTCAACGTGATTCTATTTCAGTAGATTTTAGAACAAAAATGAGGAGTGATGCAATAAAATTGGAAACAAAAAACTAATCAACACTTTGAATCAAAAGAATTAAACAGGCTTGGCTTCAAATCCCTCTATACTTTTCATCCTTCTTGAATTCACAATAAACTTCTAGATTTTTTTCTCAATTAGAATTAGATGCCTACTTACGTTAGATCTTACGAAGAGGGTGTTAAGAACAAAGAAACTTTATATTTCTATAGCATAATCAGTACATTAAAATCGCTTTAAAATGTTCTACAGGTGGATAATTTATTTCTAAAATACCCTAGTAATTAATACTCTTGTTCCCCTTGAGATTTCCACATATTTTGATCATTTTAGTATTAAAACATGCTATTACTTCACTTCGGTTGGCCAAAAGGAAAGAAGCAATAGAAGAATTGAAGAAATCAAGAGAAAATTGAGAAATCATGCATCATTTATTGCTTAATTCATCAAAGTTACAACATAGAGTTCAACGAAGCCAAACCATGAGATCCATCCACTCATGTCGGTGAAACACATAAATGAAATATAATTGATTAAAGAACATAGTTGCAGAAATGTAAAAATATAAAATAAATGTTAAAAATCATAGATATAAATCAAGACAGAAATAAAAACACAAAACCAGTGATGAAGATAGAATAGGCAACATCTTCTTCTCTTCTCCACGCACTGATGGCCAAATAACCGAACAAGAATGCAGATACTAAACTCCAAGCAAACTACTATCTCAAAAATTCTATGCTTAAACAAACTAGGGTGAGCCCTGTCCAGGTCGTACCAAAAGAGGGAGGGATGGCTATCGTGAAGAATGAGAAGGATGAGGTCATATTGACTTGAACAGTGATTAGATGGTGCGTGTGCATCGACTACAGAAAGCTCAACAAAGCCACCAGAAAGGATAACTTTCCCCTACCTTTTATCGACCAGATGCTTGACAGGTTACCTGGTTATCCTTACTATTATTTTATTGATGGTTACTCAGGTTACAATCAGATCACGATAACACCTGAGGACAAGGAGAAGACGACATTCACGTGCCCTTATGGTACATAAGCCTTCAGGCAAATGCCATTTAGGTTGTGTAATGCACCTACCACCTTCCAGCGATGTATGATGGCCATCTTTGCAAACTTCGTCGAGGAGATTATTGAGGTTTTTATGGATGATTTCAGTATTTTTGGTACTTTTTTCGATTCTTGTTTGCATAATCTCTCTTGTGTGTTGCACCGATGTCAGGAAACTAACTTTGTCCTTAATTGGGCGAAATGTCATTTTATGGTAAACGAATGCATAGTTCTTGGCCATAAGGTTTCTTCAAAGGGACTAGAGGTGGATCGAGCTAAGATCTCCAACATTGAACAACTACTACCTTCAGTCAATGTTAAGGGAGTTCGTAGCTTCCTAGGACACGCAGAGTTTTATCATCGTTTTATTAAGGATTTTTCTAAGATTACTAAACCATTGTGTAATTTTCTTGAGAAAGATGCTCCGTTTGTTTTTAATTATGTTTGCATACTAGCATTTAATGTTCTTAAGGAAAAGTTGATTTCAGCACCTGTCATAGTGGTACCTGATTAGAGTCAACCTTTTGAAATGATTGTTGGGATTTATACCCTAAAGCCTCGTAATTAATGATTTATTTAATAATAAATAATAATTTTGATTATTTTATTTACAATATAATATTATCCATTAATAATTAATAATAAAAATCCAAGGTTATTAGTGTAATCTTCACAATATGTGGTTGACATATGGGAGGTTCATATTCAAGAAATAACCTAAAGGGTCATAGTATATGGATAAGGTTGTGTGTCTTATCCTGGCAACACTATTGATACTACCCACTTTGTAATAGTTACAAATGATTTTATCCAAATCGTTCATGTGGAGATATGTGAGTGGGGGTATCTTATACAATGAGTTTGTATAAGACTGGACCACCAAATATTTAATCTTTCTTTATAAATCCGTTAATTGAGAAGATTAATATTTCATCAGGATGATCATATGCGACTCGATCTTAATCCTGAGTAAGTTATGAACTCCTACCTATGAGGGCTTGTCCTTTGATTTGCATGGGTGAGAGTTGCTTTTGTAGCCAACTTAATAAGCTTACCATTTTGGGAACTTAATCAAATAGGGAGTTGGGAACATAATCTCACAAGATGAAATTCACTCATTCTCATATAGGGTAAGTAGATGAGTAATTCCCTTAAGTGTTGATTCGGGACTTGAACAATGGGGCCCCATCCTCTCACTAGTTCGAGATGGACTTAGTTTATGTTTAAAACATAAACAAATTGTTCATTAGAGGATTAGTGATACTTAAGGTACAAGATATAATTACAAGGTTTAAACAGAATTTTTACTCATCTGCAATTACGAACAACTTGTGAAGGATCGACTTGCATGTAGTGATTATATCCATGGACATAGCTTGTCCTATAGTGCATAAGAGTTCAACTTTAGGTCTATAGTGGAATGACCCTAGAGTTAATAAATGAAAATTGATTGATTAAAGAGTTTAATTAATTAATTTTGTATGATTAGAGCTTATAATCTGTAGGTCCATAATATCTCTTTGCTAGCTCATAGTAACACTAAAAGATCAATTTAGTTGAAAAAAAATTAAAATGTTCAAATTAATATTTAATTTGAAGTGTTCAAATTAATATTGAATATATTAGATATATTAAATATAAAATAAGAAAATATATTTATTGTATTTGATACATTAAATATTAAAATAATTAATGTATATTAGATACATTAAAGAAAAAATATTTATAAAATTTGAATAAGATTAAAATAAATAGATATCGTAGGAGATTTGAATGAAATAAGTATAAGATATATTTTAATGTATTAGATATTAAAATAAAATATTTTAATTATGGCAAAGATTTGTCTTTGGTCTCTATAAATAGGACCATTGGGTTGAGCCATTACGATAGCACACATCTCCTCAATAGAGAATTATATAATTCTCTCTAGATTTTCTCCTTTCCAATCCCTTGTGGATTTTCTTTCAAGTGTCTCCCACAAGCCTTGATCCTGTGTTTGAGTCATAGCAAGGAAGACTTTGTGGGGGAAATAAAGACCCGCCTGAAATATCTTCATATTTATTCCAATATAAGTTTTTGCTTAACCTTGTATATTTTGTATTTAATTCTAAATAAATCAGAGACGATCCAAAGCTTCCACTGCAAGATGAAGAGTTCATTCCTATCAATTATGTGTGATGTTATTGATTATGCAATAGGAGCAATCATAGAACAGTGTAGGGATAAGTTTTTTAGGGCTACTTACTATGAGAGTAGGACTTTTGATAATGCTCGACAGAAATACACTACTACTGAAAAAGATATGCTTGCTGTCATATTTTCTTTTGATAAGTTTAGGCCCTATCTGCTTGGTTCAAAGATTATTGTCATACTGATCATGCTACTATTTGTTATTTGTGCAATAAAAAGGACTCAAAACCTCGCTTGATTAGGTGGATTCTCTTGTTGCCAGAGTTCGATTACGAGATAAGGGATAAGAAAGGTTGTGAGAACGTTGTGGAAGAACATCTGCCTAGAATCGAGGAAGATGTCCAAACCTTTCCTATAAAAGGGGACTTCCCTGATGAACGATTGTACACAGTTAAGTCTTTTTTTTCCTTGGTATGTGGATATTGTGAACTACCTTGCTACAGGGAATCTTCCACTTGACTTAAATGCCAAGAGAAGAAAGAAATTTTTGCACGACACGAAGTCCTAGCTGTAGGATAACCCGTTGTTGTTCAGGGTATGTTCTGATTATATTATTAGGAGATGTATGCCTATGAGGGAAGGGAGCAAAATCTTGCATGATTACCACTCTTCCCTATATGGTAGACATTTCGGCCTTACGCGAACAGCTGCAAAGGTACTTTAGTTTGGTTTTTATTGGACTGGTTATCTAAAGATAATTATACTTTTGTAAAAGCATGTGATAGATGTCAGAGAATAGGTAATATCTCTCGTTGTCATGAAATACCCTTGCCCCCTATTCTAGCAGTTAAGTTGTCTGATTTATGGGGTATCGATTTTATGGGTCCTTTTTTGTCCTCTAATGGTTATTTGTATATCTTGGTTGCTATGGATTATGTATCTAAATGGGTAGAGGCTATAGCAACAAAGACTAATGATGCACGTGTTGTATTAAGATTCTTACACAAGCACGTATTTACTAGATTTGGTACACCACAAACTATTATTAGTGATGAGGGGTCTCATTTCTATAATATGTTGTTTGATTCACTGCTTACTAAGTATGTTGTTAATCACAAGATATCTTTAGCTTATTATCCTCAGACTAATGGACATGCTGAAATTTCTAACGGGGAGATTGAGCAGATCTTGGAGAAGATAGTGAAAACAAGCAGAAAAGATTGGGCATTGAAGCTTGATGATGCTCCATAGGTGTATAGGACAACCTACAAGACTCTGTTAGGTACTTCATCGTATTGGGCAATCAAGAAGTTAAACCTTGTTCCACAGAAAGCTGAAGAGTAAAGCCTACTTCAATTGAATGAACTGGAGGAGTTCAGGACCCAAGCATATGAGAATGCTAAGTTGTACAAGGAGAAGACGGAAAGATGGCATGACAAGATAATTCATAACCGTTCCTTCATACTAGGTCAGTGATAACGCTCATTTATGAGTATTATTTGGCTCTAAAAACTAAGCTATCTATTTAGAAAGCGAGTGTTTAATGTTATAATTCATGTCATTTAGAGTAAATTTAAGTAAAAACAAGGTTTGCATGTGTTTGAAGTCTTGATTTTGTAAAAATATGTTTTTAGGTGTATTTAGAGTTATTTTTGTTAAGAAACTGTTAATTTTTGTTGGTTTTATGTAAACGCTAAAAGATGATCCAAATGCACCCACATTCTGGCCGCAACTGAGGCAAGTGAAAGATGTTCCAAGAGATATGCGACCAGGATGTGCTAGCAATTGAGAGCATAAACCAAATTCCAACTGTTGCAGAAAGAACTCAAAATGAGCCCAACTATGCGGCCGCATTTAGGCCATTTCGACAACATCACAATTGCACTCACTATGCAACCGCATCTGGACCTTTTCGGAAGATTCTCCAAGATTCACAAGATTTATAGGTAAAATCAATTATTCTTCATCAAATCTCCGAGGATCAAGGGATATGATTGACCAAGCCTCTCCACACTAATCTCAACAGCAAACCCTAGGCCTTGAGGTCTGTAAAATGTGGCTCAAGCTTCAGTTTCAAGGGAGCTTAGAGTTGGGAATTCTTTTCATCCTTAAATTCTGTCATTTTCTTTTTAGTTTTAGCCGCCACTCCAAGTCTCCTCTAAGCTGTGT
The DNA here is from genome assembly GCA_033996785.1 of Trichosanthes truncata. Classification (NCBI taxonomy): domain Eukaryota; kingdom Viridiplantae; phylum Streptophyta; class Magnoliopsida; order Cucurbitales; family Cucurbitaceae; genus Trichosanthes; species Trichosanthes truncata. The sequence goes on along the minus strand of MU867261.1, from coordinate 12,525,374 downwards.
TCATATTCCATTCGGACTCCAACTTCGAAAAAAGAAAGAGTAAGTACTTGATTCTCCTTGAAAAAGTTAGAACAAGTTAGAAAGGAAAAACATCTTAAGGTTCTTTTTGCTCTTAGTTTTTCTATTCAGTTCTGTAAGTTTTTAGGAGTTGTACTTGTTGTTTTATCTTTATTATCCAGCTTTGTAATTTTCCTTTTTTCCTTTGAATTCATGTAGTAGTTCCTTTTTAATTTAATTTCATTTAGTTCTTCCTTTGTTACTTCAAAGTGTATTCAATTTCATTTTTTCAATGAAGTGTGTTATTTCTTATTCTCGTTTCTTCTTTATTTTTTACACTTTAGTTTTCTTTTCAATGAGTAGCTAAACTCCGTGGAGGTGATTCAATAAAGTGAATACCCTAAAGAGGAGATAAGCCACACCATGTGATTCTAGTAACTTTGCTTAACATTCCGCATTGTTTGCTTTTATTGAGTTTAAGTTTCATTGTTAGCTTAAACTAATCACTTAAGTTAGCATAGTTTGTGTGAGATTCAATACTGAAAGGGTTGGATCGAGCACGCGTTTTCATAAAAGCAATCTAGGAGAAGTGTCTAGACATAGAACTTCGCTTTTTGTACCTAGACATAAGACAAAAACCTTTAGAATAATTGAGTTGCGTTCCTTATTTATCTATATTAAAATTAGTGATAGACATATGTGTTTAATTGCTTAGACTCCTAAAAGCACTTAGAAAAGGGCTGAATAGGTGTTGAACTCGATTCATGGTGCTAAGTGTCGGTTAGGATAGGTTGCAGGCGCATTTCAGTAGCCTTTTGTCTGAATTATATAGAACTCGAAAGAGTCAGTATGCAGGCGCAAGAGGTAGAATCTCTAAAATAGTCGGACATAGTAAAGCAAGTTTGCGGGTGCATGGTGGGCTTATTTCCTCAGGGTGGAACCAAATTTGAATCCCCTGCTTCTCATTATTGTTTTCTTATCTTTTCTTTAGTTTCCTTTATTTTTATTGCACAAAACGCCCAAAACATCTTATTTATTTGGTTACCTTTGGTTGCAACTTGAAAGTATTTGTGTTGTTAACCGTTCCCTTGGGTTTGATACTTGGAATACTTCCATATATTACTTATTTGTGACAACTTGTACTTGTGCTTGCTTTTGGTGTACAGCAGCCACATCTCCTCAGTTAGCAATTTCTTTTATTTAACTCATGGGTGCATTTGTTTCCAAGTAAGCTTAAATCGAGCTGATCAAGGCTTGTCACAATCAAAGAGGTATTCTCTCATGGTGTAGTGGAACTGATGGCTAGTGAAGGCACAACATTTAAAGTGAATGCTTAGAGAATCAAACATTACTTTGGTGTGGCAGAAAGGCAATTAGAAAATATAATTTTGGGAGATGTGTGAGATGTGCTAATGCACCGTCGAGTAATCGACGTTAAAAATTTGCGCTTCTTGGAAGCTGCCAGGCATCAAATTCCCTTTATTTGCTTTATGCTTTAGTAGTTAGTTGGCTTAGGAGTTTCACATTGATCTAATGCTGCCGTTGATCGATACTTGTGTTAGTGCTTCTGATTCAGCCTTGCATTCTCATTTTTGCATAATGGATTATTTGGCGACAATGGACTCGTTCATTTTTTGGAAGTACCGTTCTCGTTTTATAGATGTTGTCCTTAAGCATGCTTATTTTTTTGTGTTTGATGCATTGAGGACAATGTATAATTCAAGTGTGGGGAGGGATGTGCTCTGCTGTTCTGTTGAGAATTCAATGATGGAGGAGTGTTCTTAATGCTTTATTGTTAATTGTTTGTGTAATTTGGGTTGATGATGTGACTGCAAGCTGTGATTAAGACGACCTAGGATATGTATTTAAATAACATGTTGATCAAACTATAGAATCTTGTGAGCATGTTTTGGATTTTAAGGAACTTTTAATTTTTTTTTTATCATCCCGTGCATTTGTGGAGTACTTTATGCCTACCTACGTTGGGTTTTGAAAGCTTAGAACAAGGTTATAGTCTTTAAAACTTCGTTGTCACCTCGATAGGCTTAAGGTTTGATTCGAAAGGTGATCTTGCATGATTGTGGGTGACGTTGTACTTAGGAGTTTAAGGTTCATTTGCCTACAGTGGAAAAATTGAAACATCACGAGAAAAAGACAATTCGAAAATAAAAGAAAAGAAAAGAAAAGAAAAGAAAGAAATGATCCCTGTGTTAAATGTCCTCAAGGGTAAAAAGAGCTACCTCTGTTGTGATCTGTTAGGCCACCCATTGAGCGAGTGCTCTAGGTAAGGGTTCCTAAAGTAGATGTGCAAAAGCTAGTGCCTTTGGGTGGAAGAAAAAAAAATTATAGTGTGGAGGACGTCTGTTATTTTTAGGCATCCTAGTTAAGTTTTATCCCCACTTTGTGTGAGTAAGTTGGATGATTGAATCTTAGGGCCAGTGTAGGGGAAGATGGGTGGAGTCTATAACGCTTTTCAGGTTAGTAGAGACTTAGAGAAGGCATACACATATGTTGCAAGGGATGAAATGATTAATTATATGTCTCCTTGATTGAAGGTATGTGCTTGTCTTGATTCTTTAGTTTATTCTTCGATCTATTTTAAAGCTTCAGGTTTGAATTACTGCTTGTTATTACTGATTCAATGATGGTTTTATTTTGTTTTGCTTGGGTCTAGTAAAAGTTTAAGTGTGAGGGTATTTGATAGCACTCATTTGGTGCTATCTATTTCCTATTAATTTGGCTAGTCTTGTTATGTTTTTGTGAGTTGTTGTGTGAATTTTTCTTGTATTTTAGGAAACTGAGCAATTGAGAGCGGATATTATGACTCAGGACTTTTATATCAAATTTGGAGCAAGAAGATAACTTATTTTGAAGCTAAGGATTGAATAATAGCCTAATGTAGTTGTTGGATCTGAAAGGGGAGTGTTGAGACGCCCAAAATGGTGTCAAAACGCTATGCAAATGAAATCAAACCCAAGAGCTAGCATCTTGACGCTGCGCTATGGCATATCAACGCTGAAAAAAGAATGGAGGCTTGGAGTTCCATCCGTAGCATCAAGACGCTGATTGTAGCGTCTTAACGCTACCTGCGTGTGTGTAATTGGAATGGTTGCAATTTGGGTAGCATCTAGATGTTGTGTTGATAAGCAGATTTAATAGGACGATTTAATTAATTGAATTAAACTTACCCAATTCCCTTTGAATTTGATACTTGATAGTGCCTACCATTTTATATTACTTGGTCACATACGCTTGCGTGACACTGAACATGGAGGACGCACCTAAACACTGCATTCAGGAGACACAGGCAGAGAAGGATGCTTATCCATTTCATCAGCCTTAGTATTAACCTTGTCAAAAGATGATTGATAAGTAAAGTCAGCTGGTGCAAGATGAACTTCAACATCTTGAGGAGGTTGTGGAGGAATGTGATCATCTTCGACTTACTCAGGGGATGGGGGCTGCAACAAATATGGAAATAAGGGTGCATTCTTCTTATCTATCTAGATGAAGAAGCAGTCTCATTACTTTAATTCTTATCTTTTGGACGCACAGGAGACCTTACTGTAGCCGCAGTGTTCTTTGGCTTGGGGATGAAAGGTGGTCTATGAGGGGAGCCCTTGAGTAATCGCCTCAAAATACGATTATCAATCAACCCATTTACCTTCTTGGTAGGTTCTTCTTATGATGAGATTCATACGTTGACACATAATCCACGAATCAACCAAAGGAAAAATAATTGACCTCTTTGCTTCTTGACTGAGTCACAAATCTCCGCAGCAATAATGCCCCCAATGTTCAGAGGAATCCCCTTCATGATGCAGTACGTCGTCATTACTCACCTTCTTTACAATGTCTTGTCATGAGTGATAGCATGTAATTATTCTATCTTATCTTCTATTAATTATGCTAGTTTTGTTATGATTTGAGGAGCTTTTAAGTGATTTCATGATTATTTTGTAGAAATCGAGCTAAAGGAGAAAAACTGAGTGTTCATGAGGAAATAGATGAATTTGAGGGCCTTTTGGAGCCATTTTAGAGAGCCAAGAAGAGAAGATATGATTTATGAAGTGTTGAGAATAGGGGAGAGCGTTGCAACGCTATCTACAGCGTCTCAATGCTTAGTTGCAGCTTAAATTAGAAGCCAAAACTGAGAGGACAACATTGAGATGACGTCTATAGTGCCAGAAGGTGGCATCGCAATGCTAGAAACACGGAGGAGAGGTGTTCCGTCCGTAGCATTGTGACGCTACTTACAGCGTTGCAACGCTACCTTATGCACAAGTGGATAATGACTGCATTTTGCATAGCGTAGTGTTGCAACGTTGTCGCAATTGGTAGTATTTAATCTTCATTTTCTCTTCGCTCAAAAGGGAGGCCAAACCGAGGGTTTTAGCCCTAAACTCGATTCCATGCTAATTTGAGAGGTTTTGGGAGCAATTTGTAAGCATATTATAGTGAAATTGAAGATTTAGAGCTTGAGAATTGAGATCACAACGGAAATGCAGGATTGACCTTCTGTTTGCATTTCCTTTTTCTTTCTTTCACTTTTAGCTACTGTATAGGCTAGAAAATTAGGGAGTTATGGGTTCTTTGGAATGAATTTGTACATCTTTGTCCCTAATTACTTGGGTTTATTGTATTTAATCGTCTAGATGCTTAATTGTTGGAATTGTTAGACCAATTGCATAGTTTATGGATGTTTATGACTATTAAGACTTTGAATCACTTGTGCATTTGTTGCATGATGCCTTTAATCGTCTCTCTAATTAATTGAGGTATTTCTAAGTTGAGCTTGATAGATGATACTTAGCTTAATGTGCGATTAATTAGCTACTCGAGTGATAGCAAGATTAATAGTAAATTAATTGTAGTTGTTGATGAAGATTAATTAGTTGGGCATTGTTTAATTGATTAGTTTTCTAAGTGGAACTCGACGGAGAGAAACTTAGGCAAGAACCCAATTGCATAACTAGTGTTTACTTACCTAAGTGACGGTTGAGGATAATAAATAGACATTAGAAGTTCAAAATGAAGAGTCTTAATTCCTAGTATGAGTTAGCTAGCGGTCAGGACACCTAGTTTAGTTAATTAGTACTTGAGAGTGGAGGAGACCGACAAGAGTTTCCAAGTCCTTAGAGCTTCTAGACTTATGAGTTAACTGTCTATTGGGTTATAATTGTCTATTAGCTTAGTAATTAATCCTATGCACAAGTCTATCCCTCATGTTTGTGTCTCCCATTTATTTTTCTTGTTTTATTTTATTGTTGTTAGTTTAGTTTATCTTTTTTTGGTTGTTTCCTCTAAATAAAGCTAAGTGAGAGTGTTTCGGTTTTTAATTGAATTAAAACCAATCTATATAGATTCGACACTCGATAAGAATATCGTTTTATATTACTTGATCATGTGCTCTTGCGTGCTACAAACAATGCATCGTCGGGATGATTATGTTCTTCACTAAATAGATCAAAAATCTAGCTTATGGAGTCAAAAACTTGAACAACAAGAATGGAATCCTTGTTGGTGAAGTCTCCCAATAAGACCCTGGTATGTTCATTAAACTCAACACATCCTCCATCTCTTCCTTTGTTGGATGTTCAATTACATTGTTGCCAGACACATCTTCTAAGTTTGGCAAGGTGAATGTACAGTTAATCTCGTGTGCTGAAAAGTTCACCCGATGCCTTTCACCAATGCTTCATCAATCTACATGTTGAAATTTGCATTGTAAAAGTCTCTGATAAGTTGTGCGAAGATCATTTGTGGATCCCCACAGAATAATGTCCAATTCAGCTCTAGCAGCTTGTCACTAATGAATTATGGTTCGATGTTGGGCGCATCAAAGAATCCCTTCTCCACAAGAAATTTGAGTTTAGCAAGACAAACAACTTTCACCTTCTATTGCTTTTCTTGCACCAGCGTAGGACCACTTGGTGCACTCCCTTCTTCTTGAAATTGCTCAACATCAGCTCTCTTGTTAGCTCATTTTTGTTTAGCTGGCTACGCTGAAGCTTGCCCTATTTCAAATTTAACCTTCTTCTTTTTATCTTAATTTCCTCAGATGGAACTTCTTCAGATACTCTTTTTCCTCTTTTTTTTTTTAGGTTTTCTTGCTTCCTCCATCTCTTTATGAGCTCTGTGCTCAACCATCTTCTTCTTTTTCTTTGAATTCTTCTTTGGAGAAGTCACTTCTTCATCCTTTCCAACTTCTTCTTTCCTTTAGCTGCAACTTTTCTCTTATTTTCCAGCAACTCCTCTGTGGCCAACTTCTCATTTTCTTCTTTCTTCTTCTTTGTCTCCTCAACCAACTTTCTAACTACAGCCACAATGGGTCCATCATTCGAATCTTTAGGCTCAATTTGGTCTTTCTGAACTTTAGCTTGCACTGAAACTTCTTCCTCTAAGCCTTCCGTCCCTGCATTGTCTGGAATTTCATTATCCACTTCAGACTCCAACTATACACATCTTTTCTACCATGCTTCAGCTCTTCTTTGTGCATTCTGAATATTGGATGAGTTATGGGAGGAGGACTCACTATGAGAACTCTATGGTGAAGTTGACAAGACCTCCTGCTTTTATTCTTGAATGCGCTGCATGCACTGACGACCATGATGTCTTTGACCTAAAGATTTGACTCACCGCTTCTTTGGTGGCATGTATTCAACTTCATTCGCCTCTTCCTCAACTTCTCTCTCAGGTTTAGGCTTTTCAGAAGGGGTAACTCAGAAGTAGATGGGGAGATAAAGTTAGGTTTTGGGTCAGGAGAGTTGGGTGCATGACTAAGTGAAGATGGTTTTGGACGCTCCTTTGCAAAAGGCTTGGCATTAAGAACTTCCTTCACATTGTAAGACTCAGATGTTGAAGTCCCAATGTCAACGAATGGAATGTTCAACACAGAGGGTGGAGGATTAGGGTTTGATGGTGGAATGAAGGATGGATTAGGCTCTGAAAATGGGAAAGAGGGAGGCTTCCAATCGTCAATGACTGGAGGTCCCCTATGGTTTTGCGGTACGAAGGATCTAAAAGGAACAAATGTAGGAGGTCTAACAGGGGAAAAAAGTGGAGGTGAGGGCCGACGAGGAATGGGTCTTCCAGAGATAGGAGCCACTAGATGAAGAATGGGGGGTACATATTTGCTAGGAAGGACCTCGGGTTGGGGAATGGTGTGAATGCAACAGGGTTTAGGTTTATGTTTAGACTTAGGGACTTTAAAAGGTGAAGGTTTTGAAGAAGAATAAACCTTCGAAGTTCTCTTCAATGGCGGTTTAGGAGGTGAAGAAGAAACGAAAGTTAAAGATGAAGGAGTCGGCGGAGTAACAATTCATGGTGAGAATCACCAGAGATTCAATCGAATCACTTCCTAATGTGATTTCTTGAAGAAATTGGACACTCAAACACTGATTCACGAAGGATTTCAAAAAACTTTCAGAGAAAACAAAAGCTTCAAGGTTTCAGATTGCCTGGAGAAGACAAAGGCCTTAAGGGTTTTTAAAAGACATAATGATTAGTGGTTCAACAAATAATAAAATAATCATGATTGGGTGGGTAAATCGAGTAAACGCATCAAACACCAAAATTGCATGTTGTCAGAATTAATAGTGATTTTAAATTTACGGTGCAAGCCCTGATAAGTAATGATTACCCACTTTCTTCAAAGCTTTAATTTTCTAAAAAATAAGCAAAAACTACATTCAATGCATGGTCTATTCAACACAAGGCTTCTCATCTACTTTCAGTTCCACTCGCTTAAACGTAATGAAATAATAAAATTAACAAAATAGCACAAAACAAAAAATAACATAACAACTATTAAAATAACTCATGCAATAAAAAGAAAAGTTAGACACGTCCCTGATTATTTTGGCCTTTGTTTTGATATCATCATGAATGTGTCAGGCCATCCTCAAATTATTCAACGCATATCAAAGAAATCCATGAAGGCTTTACGTCGATCAACCTCTCCTTCATTCATGTTCTTGCTATTTGAGGTTCTTGGTTGCATCTTCTATTTCTTATTTCTCCCTCATAGTTTACAATCCAACCAAGTGAGTGGGTGAACATTTTTTTGTTTCAACTGAACCTCTTTATCTTCCTTTGCATCATTATTTCTCTGTAGTGAAGATATCTTTTTCCCCGCATCATACATTATCTTTTTCAACTTAACATCTTTTTTCCTCAAACTGATGGATCTGACCAATTACTGTTATTGTGCTACACTCTTTTTCCTCAGAATAATTCTCTAGGTCAAAAGATTAAAACCACTTTATGATCTTCTACTTGCAGTCAATTCGCCTTTTTGTACATTTATCGAAGTACCTCCAGTTGCTAAAAAGAGTCGTCCCAAAATAATAGGAACATTTTCATCTACTTGACGGTCAAGAATCAGGAAATCAGCAAGAAAAATCAACTTATCTACTTTCACTAGCACATCTTTAATCTTTCCATCTGGATAAACAATCTATCCATCTTCCATCTGTAACATTACAGTAGTAGGGTGTGCTTCCCCAATTCCTAATTTCTTGAAAATTGATAGAGACATAAGATTTGTGCTCACTCCAAGATCACATAATGCTCTCCCAACATCAACGTACCAATTGAATAAGGAATCGTAAAATTACCTAAATCCTTGAACTTTGCAGGTAGTTTGTTCTTCAACGCAGCATTGCAACCTTCTGTCAATGCTATAGTTTAAAATTCAGCCATTGGTTTCCTCTTTGATAAGATGTCCTTCAAGAATTTCACACAGCTATGTATTTGTTCCATTGCTTCTACTAGTGCAATATTTATTCTCAACTACTTCAAGGCATCTAGAAATTTTATGAACTGAGTTTCATCATCTTCTTTCTTTTTAATTTTCATGAGAAAGGGGTGGTGGTTTAGTTGGCGGAAAGGAATCATTCACGACAACCTTCTCTTTTCCTTTTTCCTTTTTCTTTTCTTCTTCAATCTCATTCACCGTATTTTCAATAACTTCTTCATTTGACTACTCCACTTCCACAGGCTCATTTCTTTTCTCAACTTGATTTATAGAATCTTCTCCTTGTGCTGAATCAACAGTTTGGTTACAAGCTTCTTCTTCCAAAATTTGTAGTGCACCTTTCTTTGGACTAACCTTCATGTTTAAAATTTTTCCACTTCTAAGCGTAATAGCTTCACACTTCTCCTTGCCATCTCTATTTGGAACTTATGTAGTACTTGGAAAAGTACGGAGAGGTTTATTCCTCAGTTTCGTGACTAATGCTCCATTTGCAATTCTAGATGTCTAACCAATGATGTCTTGCTCTGTATCAATGCATCCTTCCTCGCCATATATTCCTTCATTGATGTCTCTAAAGATGAGGAAGATTATGGTATATAAACATTATGTAGATTACGTTGAAAATTATTCTGATTCTTGTTCAGCACATACTGAAAATTTTGATCATTATTATTTTTAAAATTCCGTGGAATCATCTACTTACCTACATTGGCCATTTTATAATTTACTTGTTGACTGCACCATGACAAATTAGGATGATTCTTCCATCATGGATTGTAAGTGTTCGAATATGGGTTGCTATGATTAACACCTTGTTAACCAACATAATAAACAGATTGTAGATTCAACAAACAATATTCAAAAGAATGACATTCCTAACATCCCATACATGGTGATTTGATTTACCATTGCTGGTTGCACTGACTGACTAACACCATTACTCATCATCATATTCTTCAACATATTTGACATTGACGCAACTTGAGCAGTCAATGCAATGATAACACCAGTCTAAAAAACTCCAACAGTTTTCTTCCTTAACGTCGATCTTGATCAAAAACCATCATCTGTCCATTCACAATTATTACAAACTATTCTTTCTAAAATCTTGTAAGCTTCATTAAAAGTTTTCAACATAAAGCTCCAATGGCAGATGCATTGACCACGTTTTGGGATGCTCTCTTCAAACCTCCATAGAAAATCTCCAACTGAACACAATTTGGTAACCCATTGTATGGGCATCTAGATAGTAACTTCTTGAATATAACCCATGCTTTACTGAGCGATTCATTCTCACCTTACTGAATGTTACTATCTCATTTCTTTACCTGGTATTCACCGTTAGTGGAAAATATTTAAGTAGAAGTTTCTCCGCAAGCTCATCCCATGTCGTAATCAAATCGGCTGGAAACGTATTCATCCATACCTTAGCATTGCCTATCACTAAGTATCGAAATAATAACAACTTCAATGCATAAGAAGACACTCTAGAATATTGAAAATTTTCACAGATCTCAAGAAAACTCTTCAGATGTGAATATGGATCTTCTCCAAGACTCCACGAAATTGCCCTATCGTAATTATCATCTGAAGCATCATTGGTTTCAACTCAAATTGTTGTGCAGTGATAACTAGATGTGTTATTCCTAGATTAAGATCAATGAATGTCGACGCAGCATAATCTTGAATTGCCATATTTCTATGATATGCCATAGGATTATTCACCGCATTGGGCTAATTACTTTCTTGCTGAGCTTTAGCTTGATTATTCCCTTGCTAAGCACAAACTTCTTGATTTGCCATATTTCTTTGTCTATTAGCTCTCATTCTGCAATGAAAGGTTCTATCAAATTTTAGGATATAGCTTGAATAAAGGGTTGTCCCCTTCGTTCCTACACTAAACCACCTGCACGAGCCTACGCACAAATGAGACTCCCAAAATTGAGACTAGTGCAAAACAAAAACAATTTCATCATCTTAGCAAACGTTATACACTTCCCTGACAATGGCACCATAAAATTGTTTGTGGTTATTTTGTATGCTAAACTACTATGTTATGCGTGAACTTTAATGACTAAGTAAATGCTTGACTCTTTTAAATGCATACACAAAATGTAATATCCACCCATATTTTTAACGTAAGTGTAAACTGAAAATAGGCAAGTAATACACTAGAGGTATTTCAGAGATCGATCTACAGGGAAATGCAATCTTACTCTGTAAGCCCTAAACTCTCTTTTGTTCATATTGTGCTCATATATGATGTTTTGACATATGCAAATTGATATAGGTTGCACTAAACGATGTCGTGGTAGAATTTGGGAATCTCCTAAGTTGTGGATATTAACGTACACAAAGCTTCATACGGAGACAGGTTACGCATTGGGATAAGCATATTAAAAGTTGAGTTGAAGTAAGTTAAGGTCATGAGCAAGTTGGGTACACATTAGGTGTATGTTGTGTTGAATACAAAAGCTGTAATTTCTAATTAATTTAGTTAAAATTTCTTTACAATTTAGGTGGATTGAAAGGGGCTTAAAGTCTAAAGAGAGAAGGAGGAGCTGACCATTTTAGTTACATTTTCGTTGGAGATTTTTTTGTTATAGTGGAAGGATGAGCTGTCCAACACTTGTGACTGCAGTAGACAGCTGGAAGCTCTAGGAAGTGGATAAACTTAAAACAGTCATATCTCTCAATCCACTTGAGCAAATTCGATGATTCTTGAGCCAAAATCTCAGAAATTGAATGAATATTAGGTCTGGAAAATTTTGTGAGAAAATATGAAGAATAAGGTCGTGAAAATGTAAGAAAACCGAGAGGTGTTCCCAGTTTTTCGGCCAGCAGAACAGTGTGAAGAAATCAGTTTCTTTTGAACTCTTGAGGAGGAATTAGAAGCTGAAACTCTGAGGTAAGTAAGCTAAGATGTTGTACTTGAGGTTTATCAAAAAATATTAGGTGGTTGTTTTGCTAAATTTTGAGGAACCCAAGCTGAAAGTTGAACCTGGAATTTAACAGTTTTCGGGTAGCAGAACAGTGTGAAGAAATCAGTTTCTTTTCAACTTTTGAGGAGGAATTAGAAGCTGAAACCTTGAGGTAAGTAAGCTAAGATGTTTTACTTGAGGTTTATCAAATAAAATTTGGTGGTTGTTTTGCTAAATTTTGAGAAACTCATGCTGGAAGTCAAATCTGTAATTTTTGGCTCAAAACAGAGGGGTCTAGAGAGCTTAAGGAAGTTGTGTTCCAATTTGTTATACACTATTGCCAAGTGTGTGCAATTACTATCCTATGAGTTATGTGACTGAGTTAGATCAATTTTTGGGCCAAGTAGCAAAAGGGATTAATGTTATGGAATTCATTTTCAGGGCAAACGAAGATAGGAGAAGCTTATAAGCCTTGGGAGCCTTCCGGTGTTCGTGAGTAATTTTGTTTGAAAACCTATGCGTTGATCTTTATTTATTCAAAAGCTTACTAGTGATGGATATTGAAGCATGCTTAAACTAAGTTATATTCATTTTTCATTGAATTCCTACTAATAAATGTCGGTGTTGAAAGTTAAGCATAATTGTAACTAGTTTGTTACTCCGCGTTCAAGCATGAAACCTAAGTTTGGAAGTAGGGTTTTTCTTGGAAGTACCATGCATTAATCCACTCTAAAACATGTTTGAATTGCTTGAAACTTAAAGTATGATGGTTTGGCTATGTTAAAGAATTTATGCGTTGAGAACACGAAAAATGAGTTTGGTTAATGAGTTCTCTTTTAATCATACGATGAACTACACTTGAAGTTGGAAGCTTGTTTAATGATGAAAGTTTGTGTTTATGTTGAGAACTTGATGAATGTGATTCCAAAACATGTTTCCTAACTATTTAAAGCATGCCCTCGTATATTATTAACCCCCGGTACTGAAGGACACGGAGAAGGTACTTGGGAGGGAGAAAACTTGACCCCCGATACTGAAGGACAGTGAGAAGGTATTCGGGTGGTAGTTGGTCTGACCCCAATACTGAAGGACATGGAGAAGGTATTAGGGGAGACCAGTGAGCCTAAATGGCATACCACGTGCACGAGAGAGAGGTATTGAAGTTGTTGGTTAGAGAGGACTCTACCATAGCTAGGGTATCATGCTACGAGTTTTCTTTATCATGAGTTTTGATGCATTGATTATCGTGGTGCTTAAAGCCTATAATTTGGCGACATTGTTTAATTACTTTTGATACTTTACCTATGAACGCATAACTTATTAAATAGTCACTCACTGGGCTTCCCAGCTCACGTTTTCAACATGTTTTCTCTCCCCAGGTAGCAAACGAGTTCCCGGTGCTTAGCCTCGACAAGACCTGTTTGCCACCACGCCACTTAGCTCCTTGTATATATACTTCCACCTGTATATAGTTTTGAAATAAAAGCATTCTAGTCGGGGTGTAATACTTAAGTATGTTATGACTTGTTATGAAAACCTAGTATGGAAAAATGATTGCATCTTATTCAGGTGTGCAACTGTGCGCTCAATTTTACTAGTTCATATATGCTTCGTTGTATACAATTTCAGGTTAATGTTAGGTTGGGCAGGGAGTGGCAGTAAGAGGGCTGCTATTCTCTGTCTTCGCATTCCTTCCTAGGATTAGGCAAGTGAGCTGGGAGGGGGTGTGACATACTCAACACTCAATTTGATTCTATTTTGGTAGATTTTAGAACGAAAAAATGAGGAGTGATGCGAGGAAATAAAAAACACTAAACTAATCAGCGCTATGAATCAAAATTATTAAACATGCTTGGCTTCAGATCCCTCTATATTGTTCTTCCTTTTGAATTCACAATAAAATTCAGAATTTTTTTTCTCAATTAGAACTAGATGTCTACTTACTCTAGATCTTTAAAGAGGGTGTTAAGAACAAAGAAACTGTATATTTCTATTGCAAAATCAGTACATTAAAATCGCTTTAAAATGTTCTACTAGTGGATAATTTATTTCTAAAATACCTTAGCAATTAATACTCTCGTTCATCTTGAGATTTCTACATATTCTAACCATTTCAATATTAAAACATGCCTACTACTTCACTTCGGTTGGCCAAACGGAAAGAATCAATGGAAGAATTTAAGAAATTGAGAGAAAATTGAGAAATCATCTATCATTTATTGCTTAATTCATAAGAGTTACAATATAGAGTTCATCAAAGCCAAACCATGAGATTTAGCCACTCATGGTGGTGAAACTGTTGCTCGAATTTGCAAGTGTATGAATCATTACAAGTAATATAGTAGTTGAATTACGAAAATCGTTCTCCACAGGGAATGAATGTTGCCAGTTACCAAAATTGTTAGCCTCAACTTTATCTGAGTACCGATTAATCAAAGAGCAATGGAATTTTAAACTTTCTTGCAAGTAAAGGAAATAAAGCTCTAATTTAACAATGCAAAATAGAGGATTAAATTTAATTTCTAAAGGATCTAGAGCTATGACTTCACCGTTATCTCCTCCTACTCTTCATTCATTAATAGTTGAAGCAAATTCTATTTATAAGTTGTTGGAAAGTTCTACCCTATAGATTCGATATTCTCTCTCAAGCAATAACGATATTCTTTGAAAAGTAAATTGTCTATATCTCTACTTAAAATTGCCAAAAAATCTACAAGGATATATTTATCTCAAGTATAAATTAGGAAAAACAATTCAAGTTCGTCAATAATTCTTGTCTCTAAACCTAAAATTAAGACACAAAATCAATGTAAAGATTGGCCAAATCTAAACCTGGATTAAGCTCAAAAGAATTTTTAGGATCACAAATGAAATGGAAACATCAACTATTAACTAAGAAAGAGTAGGATTCAAATAATGATTACTTCAAAGCTCTAGAAAGAGTAACTTAATTCATAATGAAAATCTCAATAAAGTCGTAACTAGAACCAGTGAAGTCATTACAAACAATAAAAGAGAAGGAAAAAGTGAAAAGAAACAAATCTGGGCAATTCCACGCATTTCCAATCGATTGCTTGGATCCTCCAAAATAGTGTCCAATCGTTTACCACTCGTTCCCCTCCCAAAAAAAATCCTCTTCAAATTTAACAAAAAGATGAATTTATAGGTCAAAAACACTAGGCGTGCATTCCAAATTCGAGCTTCAAAGAAGATATAACAAATAGGTATAAAAAGAACTTATCAAAAAACCCTCAACTTAGTCTTTTGCTCGCCCTCGAGCAAAGAATCAACTACAAGAAAACTAAACTCAACAACCCAAAAGGATTATTTTGTTGATTCATATATAGGTTTTGTTTTAGTTTTGTTAGGTACTACAAAAGGATTATGTGTCACACCCCACCCTAGATTAACTCTACCAAATCTAGGATGAGCTGTGATGGCAATAGACCCCAAATGTGCAATGGAATCTATTGCCAAATCTTTATATCTTTTTACATTGTATAACTTTATCTGTGGAAATCCCATAAACAAAGCAGTTAAGATTTCCCTTAACTTACAATATATGATATGCAATGACTTATATGACTGGTGGCAGATTCTGATTAGCTAACTCTGGTTGAAACTCAGGAGCAACCTGGTGGAAAAATTAAAAACAAAAGAATGAGCTAAAAAGCCCAATAAGTGGTAAGTCAATAAGAAAAATTAACTTTCAGGAAAATCTCTTTAGATGGAAAAACATAATTCAAACTCTATAAAAATATATATATAAATCATGAAAGTTTTTGAACTTCTCAAGATCATGAAAATAGAGTGAAATTTGTAACAAGGTCACTGTTACGAAATCTCTTAGAAACATAAGTTGCACAAACCGAGATTTCAACTCTTGGAAACAACAACTCTTTAAACAATAACTCTTGATACATAAATACGGGCTAATAAAAACGCGTATAAAGAAATCTCATAATTTCAACTCTTGAAATATAAGCATAAGTTCTAATCACCAAATTTGTACCCAAAACTCTGTCATACTGGTGTAGAGTAATCTCCATACGCACAGCAGAGCAATCTCTATCATACTTGCACGCATAGTAAACTCTATCTTCTGTAATGCTTCAGGACCAGGATTTGGACCAGGATTCGGAATCCGGATTCGGCACCTAATGGCCCCGGCATTCCCCTGCATCCCCTGCGACCTGAGCACGCTGCATACTATGGAAACACATTCTCATAGCATATGGGTAATCACCATGGGTACAAAAATCTAGTGGTTTAAAAATCATCTTTTAACATAAAATGTCTCTTGATTCTCAAATTCTTTTTGAAAACCATGCTCTTTCTTTAAACATCTCATAAACTTGAGAGATTTCTGAAATAACATTAAACCTTTATACTTTCTCGAATAATCATCAAATCTCTCAAATAATATAAAACATTTTCAAAGTCTTATTTTCTCTAAGACCACATCTCAAAAATCTCATATATTTCTCAATAAACATTAAAACTCTTCAAATTCAAATATGCTAAATCATGAATTCAATTTAGTGATCATATGTCACTTTCTTATCAAATTAGTAAATCATCAATCTCAATAATAAACAATTTGTGAAATACAAGTAATTTCCTCCAAAATTTCAAATAACTAAATCATTTGCATTAATATTAATTGCAATTGATTTCAAATCTCACAAAAATCTCATCAATTACTAAAATAATTGAAATACTTAATAAAATAACCACTCACAGAACTGTTATCGTTGGCGCCCCAAATTGTGTATTAATCTAATTTCCATCCAACCTGAAATTCCAATAGTCATATCACTAATAATAATCCAAGCAAGTAATTGTAAACTTTAAACATCAATTAAACCAATTTCTATTCTTCCAATCTCCAACCACATTTCTCTTTCTCGTTTCATTTCATTAAAAACATGTACTATTTGTCTTTTACTTCTTATTAAATTCTATTTTATTCTCTCACTTCAAACCATCTTTCCTTTTACCATAATAAAATAATTTTCATTTCCCTCAAATTACCACCCCACGTAAAGGCTTTCAAAATGAGGTTTCTTCTCTCTCCACATTTAATAGCATTTGTACTATCCAATTACTCTCTTTTGAATTTACTTAATTGCCCTCTCTTCTTCTTCTTCAACCTCTGTGTTTTTCTTCTAACCAACTAGGCTCTGTTTTCTTTTTCTCTTAGTTAACTTAAATTGATTTTTAAATTCAACTACAATAATTCTTTTTAATACTGCCAGCCATAATTTTTCTTTATCTCTTTTTCCCCTCTCCTTTAGCAAGTCAATTTCCTCTAAAATTTAACATTCCAGACTCCAAATTTCCAATTCCTTCATTCCCACTGAACCAAAAACACCATTTCTTTTTTTTTTTGTTCTTTTCTTTTTAGAAACATCATATCCTTAGTAACTATGGTAAAGCTTCCCCTTTCTCTTTCCCTAAACTTTTCCCTTTAATTTTTCCTTCAACTATTTCAACCATAATCACGAACACAACCAAGCTCCATAAAACTAAAACCCATAAAGCAGTTTGGAGATGAACATTTCAATCCTTCATTTGACTCTCAAATTTTCAAGGAAACAACTTACCGAACTGTCAACTTCACTTGAATGATCTCTCCTTTGTTTTCCCAACCTCAAACTATGAATTTCCGTCTCCTCCATGCCAAAAGCCAACCGCTCTGTTCTTCCCTTTCTCTCTAAACACCTCCCAGCCTTTTTTGTTTAATCATCCCCTGTCTTCTCTCTCTCTCTCTCTTTTTTTTTTTTTTAAAACAAAACCAGCTCACACATGTAAGCTAACCACCACAACACCACACACCACCATTTGCCTCACGTGGTTTACAATGATGAGAGTAAAGAATATTTATCCTTTTTTTTTTTTAATACTGAATGCATTTTTTTTAAACCTTTACGTTTGTTTTTTTTTTTTTTTTTTTGTTTTTCCTAAACATGAACAAACAGTAAGAAAAACTTGGGTCTTACATTATGTTTGGGGGCATTTGATAGCATGCAATTATGCTATCTTATAACCAACTATTTATGCTATTTTTGTTTTGAATTTGTGAGCTTTTATGCCCATTTCTCCTGATTTTGTAGAAACTGAGCTTGAAAAGTAAAATCCAATGCTCGAGGGTATTTTGATGATTTTGGGCCTCATTTGAGCTATTTTAAAGATCCAAGAAGAGAAGAAGTGAAATTTTGGAAAAAGAACCCGAGAAGAGAGCATCTATACTCTAAAAATAATGTCTAAACAACCATATTTGGATTGTCAAACTTGAAAGCAAGCATTGAGACACTTTCCTGCAGCATCTCGACACTAAAAAGGCATGCCTATTAATTTTCGTCTTGATCGTCGAGACGCTACTTATAACGTGTCGACTCTAGATAGCCTCACAAGTGTAAAACGACTGCGTTTGATGGAGCTTCTCGATGCAATGTCTCCTTTTAATGAAAGGGGAGGCCAAACTGAGGAAAAAAGTCTAATCTCGATTCCAAGCAATTATGAGGATTTTGGGAGCATTTGTGAGAGTTTTTGGAGTGAAATTGAAGATTCTGAAGCTCGAGGACCAAAGAGATCACAACGGGAACGCGGGATCTACCTTTGTTTGCAATTTCTTCCCTTTTCCTTTCAATGTAATTTCTATAGTGGTTGTAAATTATGGATTTATGTTTGCATTGGTGATTAAGAGTAGCTGAATCCTTAAATTCTATGGGTTTGATGGATTTCTTTGGACAATTGCTTAATTAATTAGTGCTTTGGGCTTAATTGATGTGTATGTTTATTTGTGTATTTAGGGCGTAATGCTTTTAATCATGTGTTCTTTAATTAATCGAGGTTTATCTAAGTTGAGCTTGACAGAGCATACTTAGTTTAGCTTAATGAGCAATGAACTAATTACCTGAGTGACAGCGGGATAAATGGTAAACCCGGAGTTCCTCCTTGAAACTTCTTAAAAATTAAAAGGAAAGAAGAAAAGGAGGTTGGTATATTGTTTTGGGAAGGAAAAAGAAGAAAAAAAAAAAAAGAAAAGAAAAATGAAAATGAGAGGAAAAGGGCCCCACCATCAAACTCTTTCTCTTTAATTATTGTCCATCCATTTTGCTACCCATTTTGGTGAAATAATTAGGGTTTTTCGTGGTAGAGGCTGAGAGGAAGAAGAAAAGGGGTTTTGCTGAAGTTGAGGTTGAAGAAGAAAGGGAAAAGCCCAATTCAAGATGCATGACAAAGTTTGTGATCAATCCTGACTACATCTGATGTTTGGATCATTCTGAGCTCCACGAGAAGTATTAAGAGGTGAGGTTTGATTTCCTTGAAATTTAACTCATTTTAGAACAATTTTCGTGAAGGAAGCTCGAGCAAAATCTGAAGTTATGTTATGGGTTTTTGAAGGGGAAGTCAGAGGAGTGTTTTTACTGTCAAATCCGGGGAACCTCTGGTTTTTGAGATGTGCTGATCTGTAGACTTCGAATTAGAAGCTGTATTAGGTATGGATGGAAAGCTGATTTAAATTCCTATAACTTTCATGAATAAGTCGTGGTTAGAAATTGACTGGAAGTTGCCTTAAAATTCATGTTAAGTTCAGGGTGCAGCAGGAAAACGAGTCTGGAAAGTGCAGAAACCGATTTTGTAGGAAGAGGCTTTCGAGGTATTTACGGACATATCCTTTAGGAATTTCAATTTCATTCCTTCAGATGAGTTTTAGAGGGTTCAAAAAGGAAGAGTTTGGTATAAAGTACATCATTTTTGAGCAAGTAATGGAAAAGTTATAGGTGTGTGAGTTTAAGGTATAAAATCTGTAAAGTGCAGGAAATGGATGGGGTGGTTTTTGCAACCCTAGGCCTTAAGTTCGTGAGGTCAAGATTCTAATGCTTGGTTTTGTTTTGTTTGACAGGCCAAGAAGAAATAGGACAAATTTACGGACCAAGAATCTATTATTAATGCTGTGAGTGACAAAACGAATTTCGGAAGTGTATTCTATGCTTGAACTTATGCTTACGAAAATAAAAGACTTTCTAAGAGTAATTTTACTTAAAGACTTTATGTCTCTTGAACACGTATTTATGAGCATATATGGTTTCCTAGAAATGATTTAATTGTTCGTTGTGAGCATATGTTTACTATTTTACCCGAACTAGTGAAAATACCATAATTTCGGGCCAACATGTGTTAGCAAGTAGTGTCAAAGGTTTTCATGTGTTTCTATGAGACCCGAATGAGTAAATGTTTGAGATTCTGAGCCCGAGGCTGTATAGTACCGTGTGCACACAGGTCATTTTCTGTTGTCGACGTTGAGTGTACTCCGTGACAACAATGCTGTCGTGAGTGCTGGGAGAGCCCCACTACGACAAAGACGATGGGAGTGCTGGGCGGGCCCCACTACATCGTAGAATGAGTGTTGATTGTACTGGGCGAGGCTTACACAAACTAGTTTGTCATATGCTTAAAATGGTTAATATTTTTGACACACTTGCTGGACTTCTGTAAAAGCTATTGATGTTATATGTTATGATTTACGAGCTAATAGATTTAAACTCAGTCACTCACTGAGCTTTCCAGCTCATTCTTTCAATGTTTTCCAACTTTCCAGGTAGAGATCGAGTTCCCGGTGTCTGAGATCCTGCCACAGCCTGCTGAACGCTCTACGAGTCTGATATTTTTGTACGTGGTTGGCGTAGTATAGCAAGTCTGCTCGTATTGTACATAACTTAATAGGGATGTGTAGTTATGTTGTATATGGAACTAGTGGTCTTGGGTGTATAAAGCACGTCTGGTCGTGTCTGGCTTGTTCAAGTTAGGTTTAACCAGAACTGCTCCGTATGTATGTGTAATAAGATTCCTAATTTTCTGCTGTGTGGTATGTATAGTATCTCGTATACAGGTATGGATTGTTTATTAGGAATTAAAAGGGTCATAGGTATCGTTAAGAAGTGAAACGATGCCTGTTGGCTTCACGCCTTCCTCCGGGCTAAGATAACAGGTGTTTCAGGAAGGGGTGTGACAACTTGGTATCAGAGCCGTTAGCTCCATGGGAAACGAGATAGAGCGAGTTAGCTCGAAGGGAAAAAAAACTAGGAAATAGAGAGTATGTTAATGAGTTAGTTCAGATAGAACTAGTAAAGCATGGTCCAAGTAAGGACAAGAGTAAGTCTAGTCAGGACTAGAATATGAATAGAAGTTTAGTATTGTACATTTGAGTTAAGTATCCATAGCATGTCTGACATGTTGATATGTTATAGGAGTCATGCCACCACGTACAAGCAGACAACGCAGGCAGGATCAGGATGGGACGCAAGATCCTACCCAAGGCCAATCTGTGAGGGGATCTAGTGCCCCAAGAGTTCAGACTAGGGCAGGAAACGAGCAACATGCTAGTTCCTCACAAGAGGAAGGTAGGCCAGAGAGAGCATGGCCAAGTGATCCAGAGAAGACATATGGAATAGAACGCCTGAAGAAACTAGGAGCCACAATGTTTGAGGGTTCCACATATCCAGCTGACGCCGAGGTTTGGTTGAATATGCTGGAGAAATGCTTTGATGTGATGACTTGTCCTGAGGAGCGAAAGGTCAAGTTGGCCACATTTCTGCTGCAGAATGAGGCAGAAGGGTGGTGGAAATCGATACTAGCCAGGCGTAATGATGCACGTACCATGAATTGGAATTCTTTCAGAGGCATATTCGAAGACAAATATTACCCTATCACGTATCGTGAAGCAAAGAGGGATGAGTTCTTAGAATTGAACAAGGGTCGCTTTCAGTGGCCAAGTACGAGAGGAAGTATACCGAGCTGTCACGGTATGCTGATGTAATTGTGGCATCTGAGAGTGACAGGTGTCGAAGATTTGAAAGAGGGTTACGCTTTGAGATACGTACCCCGGTTACAGCTATCGCTAAATGGACAGACTTTTCTCAGCTAGTAGAGACTGCCCTTCGTGTGGAACAGAGTATAGCAGAAGAGAAGTCAGTGGTGGAGCCTGGTCGTGGGATTTCGACGGCTAGTAGCTTCCGAGGTCGTGAGCAGCGAAGGTTCACACCTGGGGTGAATGTTTCAAGTCGTCAGGACTTTAAGAACCGATCTGGTGGCCAGGCATCGAGGCAGACGAGTGTGGGTAGTACCTATCAGAGGCAGAGTCAGAGAGCACCCAATCAGTCTGCTAGATTTGTAACAAGACCGCAGGCAGGGCAAGAGTCTATTGCCAGTGTGACGAGGAGAACCCCATGTATGAATTGTGGCAAGAATCATCGGGGCCATTGTCTTGTTGGTGTCGGTGTGTGCTACCAGTGCGGACAACCAGGGCATTTCAAGAGAGATTGTCCACAGCTGAGAGTGGTCGCACAGAGAGACCTGGGGGTTGAGTCCCAGATGGTTGAGCAGCCGAGGGTTCCAGTAGCTGCAGGGGAGGGCACCAGTGGTGCTAGACAGAAAGGAGTTGTAGGGAGACCTAGACAGCAGGGAAAGGTTTACGCTATGACTCAGCAAGAAGCAGAGGATGCACCAGATGTTATTACTGGTACGATTTCTATTTGTAATGTACCTGCACGTGTTTTAATAGATCCAGGTGCTACGCATTCCTTTGTTTCTAGCATGTTCCTAACTAAGCTAAATAGGAAGCTAGAGCCTTTATTTGAGAAGTTAGTTATATACACTCCAGTTGGTGATGCTTTACTAGTCAATGAAGTGTTGCGAGATTGTGAGGTCTTAGTAGAAGGTCTCAGTATGATAGTGGATCTTCTTCCACTAGAGTTGCAGGTGTTAGACGTAATTTTGGGGATGGATTTCTTATTCACTCATTATGCTTCCATGGATTGCCATAGGAAGGAAGTAATTTTCAGGAAACCAGGTTGGGCTGAAGTAGTTTTCAGGGGAGAAAGGAAGATTATGCCTATGAGTATGATTTCAGCCCTAAAAGCTGAAAAGTTGTTGAGAAAGGGTTGCACGGCGTTTCTTGCACACGTAGTAGAAGTGCAGGAAGAAAAGCTAAAACCAGAAGATGTTCTTGTCGTGAACAAGTTTCTTGATGTTTTTCCAGCTGACCTGGCAGGTTTGCCACCTGATAGGGAAGTTGAGTTCACTATCGAATTGTTACCAGAAACAGCACCTATTTCGCGAGCGCCGTATAGAATGGCACCAAGTGAGCTCAAGGAACTGAAGATAAAATTACAAGAACTAGTTGACAAGGGATACATCAGACCTAGTGTATCACCTTGGGGAGCTCCAGTGTTATTCGTAAAGAAGAAAGATGGTACTCTAAGACTGTGCATTGACTATAGGCAGTTAAACAAGGTCACGATACGTAACAAGTACCCTTTACCACGCATAGATGACTTGTTTGACTAGTTGAAGGGAGCATTAGTGTTCTCCAATATTGACTTAAGGTCAGGATACCATCAGTTAAAGGTTAGGGAATCAGACGTTCCTAAGACAGCATTCAGAACGAGGTATGGACACTATGAGTTTCTAGTAATGCCATTCGGTTTAACAAATGCGCCAGCAGTTTTCATGGATCTCATGAACAGGATTTTCCATCAGTATTTGGATCAGTTTGTGATAGTGTTCATCGATGACATATTAGTTTACTCAATTGACAGGGAAGCCCATGAGAAACATCTGAGGATTGTTCTACAAACACTACATGATAAACAGTTGTACGCTAAATTTAGCAAATGTGAGTTTTGGTTGAATCAGGTAGTGTTTTTAGGGCATATTGTTTCGGCAAATGGAGTTAGTGTGGATCCGCAGAAAGTGGAAGCTGTGGTCAACTGGGAGAGACCAGCTAGTGCGACAGAGGTACGTAGTTTCCTAGGCTTGGCAGGATACTACAGACGGTTTGTTGAGGATTTCTCACGACTAGCATTACCCTTAACAGCTTTGACAAGGAAGAATGCTAAGTTTGAGTGGTCAGATAAGTGTGAACAGAGTTTTCAGGAACTGAAGAAGAGATTAGTAACAGCACCTATCCTTGCACTTCCTGTAACGGGGAAAGAGTATGTGATTTACTGTGACGCTTCGAGGCAAGGATTAGGGTGTGTGCTCATGCAAGAAGGAAAGGTAATAGCTTATGCGTCAAGGCAATTGAAAAAGCACGAGTGTACTTACCCTACCCATGATCTTGAACTAGCAGCAGTTCTTTTAGCATTGAAGATCTGGAGGCATTATTTGTTCGGTGAGAAGTGCCACATTTTCACGGATCATAAGAGTCTGACATATATCTTTGATCAGAAAGAGTTGAATATGAGACAGAGACGATGGCTAGAACTGATTAAAGATTATGATTGTACTATAGAATACCATCCAGGTAAGGCGAACGTAGTTGCAGATGCATTAAGTAGGAAGTCGAGACTTCCTAGTGATGCTTTATGTGGTATGCGAGCAACCTTCTTAAGTACGCTAAGAGGTTCAAAGGCGGTTGTGACTGCAGAGGATTCAGGAAGCCTCTTGATTCAATTTCATGTCAGGCCTTCGCTTATAGCAGAGATTGTGAGGAAACAGGCCGAGGATAGGGACTTGCAGAAGAGGTTTGGGAAGTCCAAACAGGACCCAGAGGGGGAGTTTCTGATAGGAGCAGATGGAGCTATATTGAAGCAAGGAATACTATGTGTTCCGAATATTAGTGAGCTTAAAGATGCTTTACTAGAGGAAGCTCACAGTTCAGCTTACGCTATGCATCCAGGAAGCACCAAGATGTACAAAACTTTAAAGGGATCGTATTGGTGGCCTGGGATGAAGCGGGAGATAGCTAATTATGTTGATAAATGTTTAATTTGCCAACAGGTTAAACCATTTAGACAGAGGCCAGGGGGACTCCTTAATCCACTGCCAGTGCCGGAGTGGAAATGGGAGCATATCACTATGGATTTCCTTTTTGGATTACCACGTACTTCTGGTGGACATGATGGTATTTGGGTAATAGTGGATAGACTCACTAAGACAGCACGGTTTATACCGATTAAAGCGACGTATACACTTGATCAGCTTGCTAAGCTATACGTCGACAAGATTGTGAGTCAATACGGAGTGTCAGTGTCCATAGTTTCAGATAGAGATCCGAGATTTACATCTAAGTTCTGGCCTAGTTTACAGAAAGCTATGGGGACAAAATTGAATTTCAGCACAGCGTTCCACCCCCAGACAGATGGTCAGTCAGAGAGGACCATCCAGACCTTAGAGGACATGTTGAGAGCATGTGTCCTTCAGTTTAAAGGAAGTTGGGATACCCACTTATCACTTATGGAGTTCGCTTATAATAACAGCTATCAGACTAGTATTGGCATGGCACCGTTTGAGGCTTTGTATGGAAGACCATGTAGAACTCCCGTGTGTTGGAACTAAGTGGGGGAATGGAAGCTAATCGGACCTGAGTTGGTACAGGTTACGACAGACAATGTGAAGGTGATTAGAGAAAATCTTAAAGTAGCTCAAGATCGTCAGAAGAGCTACGCAGATAAGCGGCGAAGAGACTTAGAATTCCAGGTCGGGGATCAAGTTTTCTTGAAGTTATCTCTGTGGAGAGGTGTCCTTCGTTTTGGTCGGAAGGGTAAGCTGAGCCCTAGGTATATTGGTCCTTATCAGATAACAAAACGAGTTGGGCCAGCAGCGTACGGACTTGAGTTGCCAGCAGAACTATCTCGAGTGCATGATGTCTTCCATGTGTCCATGTTGAGAAAGTATATTCCAGATTCGACACATGTGTTGCAAGCACAACCAGTTGAGCTGGAGGAAGATTTGAGCTACATAGAGGATGCAGTTCAAATCCTCGATAGGAAAGAACAGGTTCTGAGAAACAAGACGATCCCACTCGTGAAGGTTCTTTGGAGACATCACGGAGTGGAGGAGGCAACCTGGGAACCAGAAGACCAAATGAGGAAGAGTTACCCGACACTTTTCAACTAAGGACTACTCAATTTCGAGGACGAAATTTCTTAAGAGGGAGGTAAGTTGTAAACCCGGAGTTCCTCCTTGAAACTTCTTAAAAATTAAAAGGAAAGAAGAAAAGGAGGTTGGTATATTGTTTTGGGAAGGAAAAAGAAGAAAAGAAAAAAAAAAGAAAAGAAAAATGAAAATGAGAGGAAAAGGGCCCCACCATCAAACTCTTTCTCTTTAATTATTGTCCATCCATTTTGCTACCCATTTTGGTGAAATAATTAGGGTTTTTCGTGGTAGAGGCTGAGAGGAAGAAGAAAAGGGGTTTTGCTGAAGTTGAGGTTGAAGAAGAAAGGGAAAAGCCCAATTCAAGATGCATGACAAAGTTTGTGATCAATCCTGACTACATCTGATGTTTGGATCATTCTGAGCTCCACGAGAAGTATTAAGAGGTGAGGTTTGATTTCCTTGAAATTTAGCTCATTTTAGAACAATTTTCGTGAAGGAAGCTCGAGCAAAATCTGAAGTTATGTTATGGGTTTTTGAAGGGGAAGTCAGAGGAGTGTTTTTACTGTCAAATCCGGGGAACCTCTGGTTTTTGAGATGTGCTGATCTGTAGACTTCGAATTAGAAGCTGTATTAGGTATGGATGGAAAGCTGATTTAAATTCCTATAACTCTCATGAATAAGTCGTGGTTATCAATTGACTGGAAGTTGCCTTAAAATTCATGTTAAGTTCAGGGTGCAGCAGGAAAACGAGTCTGGAAAGTGCAGAAACCGATTTTGTAGGAAGAGGCTTTCGAGGTATTTACGGACATATCCTTTAGGAATTTAAATTTCATTCCTTCATATGAGTTTTAGAGGGTTCAAAAAGGAAGAGTTTGGTATAAAGTACATCATTTTTGAGCAAGTAATGGAAAAGTTATAGGTGTGTGAGTTTAAGGTATAAAATCTGTAAAGTGCAGGAAATGGATGGGGTGGTTTTTGCAACCCTAGGCCTTAAGTTCGTGAGGTCAAGATTCTAATGCTTGGTTTTGTTTTGTTTGACAGGCCAAGAAGAAATAGGACAAATTTACGGACCAAGAATCTATTATTAACGCTGTGAGTGACAAAACGAATTTCGGAAGTGTATTCTATGCTTGAACTTATGCTTACGAAAATAAAAGACTTTCTAAGAGTAATTTTACTTAAAGACTTTATGTCTCTTGAACACGTATTTATGAGCATATATGGTTTCCT
This sequence comes from Trichosanthes truncata, assembly GCA_033996785.1. NCBI lineage: Eukaryota > Viridiplantae > Streptophyta > Magnoliopsida > Cucurbitales > Cucurbitaceae > Trichosanthes > Trichosanthes truncata. The sequence continues at coordinate 12,498,581 of MU867261.1, read as the reverse complement.
AGAAATGATTTAATTGTTCGTTGTGAGCATATGTTTACTATTTTACCCGAACTAGTGAAAATACCATAATTTCGGGCCAACATGTGTTAGCAAGTAGTGTCAAAGGTTTTCATGTGTTTCTATGAGACCCGAATGAGTAAATGTTTGAGATTCTGAGCCCGAGGTTGTATAGTACCGTGTGCACACAGGTCATTTTCTGTTGTCGACGTTGAGTGTACTCCGTGACAACAATGCTGTCGTGAGTGCTGGGCGAGCCCCACTACGACAAAGACGATGGGAGTGCTGGGCGGGCCCCACTACATCGTAGAATGAGTGTTGATTGTACTGGGCGAGGCTTACACAAACTAGTTTGTCATATGTTTAAAATGGTTAATATTTTTGACACACTTGCTGGACTTCTGTAAAAGCTATTGATGTTATATATTATGATTTACGAGTTAATAGATTTAAACTCAGTCACTCACTGAGCTTTCCAGCTCATTCTTTCAATGTTTTCCAACTTTCCAGGTAGAGATCGAGTTCCCGGTGCCTGAGATCCTGCCACAGCCTGCTGAACGCTCTACGAGTCTGATATTTTTGTACGTGGTTGGCGTAGTATAGCAAGTCTGCTCGTATTGTACATAACTTAATAGGGATGTGTAGTTATGTTGTATATGGAACTAGTGGTCTTGGGTGTATAAAGCACGTCTGGTCGTGTCTGGCTTGTTCAAGTTAGGTTTAACCAGAACCGCTCCGTATGTATGTGTAATAAGATTCCTAATTTCCTGCTGTGTGGTATGTATAGTATCTCGTATATAGGTATGGATTGTTTATCAGGAATTAAAAGGGTCATAGGTATCGTTAAGAAGTGAAACGATGCCTGTTGGCTTCACGCCTTCCTCCGGGCTAAGATAACAGGTGTTTCGGGAGGGGGTGTGACATAAATGGTTAATTAATTATAGTTGGTGATGAAAAATAGTTAATTGAGCATTGTTTAATGGAATTGTTTTATGAGTGAAAACTCGACGGAGAGAAGTTTAGGCAAGAATCAATTGCATGATTGTTGGTTAATTAACTGAGTGACAGTGAGACTAATAATTAATCAATAGAGGTTTGTAATGAAGAGTCTTAATGCCTTGTGCTAATTAGTTAGCCCTAGGGATACCTACGTTAGTTAATTTAGTACTTGAGATTGGAGGAGAACGACGGGAGATTCTATGTTCTTAGGCTTCTAGATATATGAATTGAACATTTGATTTTGCCTAATTTCTTGATTTATTTAGTAAATTAAAGTCCAAAGAATGAAATCAACGACCATTGAATTATCTCTCGTGTTTCTGTCTCTGTTTATCTTACTTTATAGGTTTGTTGTATAGTTTAGCCTGTCGACTTTGAATTTTGCTCTCTAAATAAAACTAAAGTGATAGTATTTCGGTAATTAAACGAATTAACAATTCCAATCTTTTTAGGAGAAGATACTCGTATACTCAGAATCAATGTATTACTTGACCCATATACTTACAGTTATGTGCAAAAGTACGCATCAACATGCAAGGTTTTATTGTAGGTTCAATAAGGATATCAGCAAAGTCGCTTTACTGATGACGAACTTACTGTAGAAGGATATCCCATTTGAGTTCAGCAAGGAATGTAGGAAGGGATTCGCTCTGGTGAATAAATTATTGACTAGAGCGTCGGTCATCCATCCTCCCCGATGGGACCTTCCTTTTGAGATCATGTACCACGTAGTCACTTTGATGTGGGAGTTATCCTAGACCAAAGGATTAACAAGAGAAGCCATGTCATTTATTATGCATCGAGGCAATCCTACACAATACAACTACAGGACTACTGAGAATGAGCTTCTTTCAGTTGTGCCCTTGATAAATTTAGATCTTTTATTATAGGTTATGAAGTAATTGTTTACTCTAATCATGCGGCTTTGTGGTACTTGCTGATGAAGAAGGAGTCCAAACCACGCTTGTTAAGGTGGAGTCCTCTCCTTCAGGAGTTTGACTTGAAAATAAATACAGTAAAGGATCAAAGAATTCAATTACTGATCACTTGAGTCGCCTTATGAGGGAATAAGAAGAGGTAACTCTTAATGATGCATTTCCTTATGAGCATTTATTTATGATGCAATATATGACACCCTAGTATGTAGATCTTGTTAATTGTTTAGTTACAGAGACTTTACCTGGTGGTATTAACAAGTCTATGAGGGGTAAAATCAGGAGTGGGTCATGGTACTATGTGTGGGAAGAGCCATATCTATGGAGGTTTTCTTCTGATCAAGTCATTAATGGATGTGTGCCTCATTGTGAAATGCAGTATGTCTTAGAATTTTGTCATGAATACGCTTGTGGATGTCACTTTTGCCCTACATGTACTGCTAGAAAAGTGCTTGACTCAAAATTGTATTGGGATACTGATAGCATGCACTTATGCTATCTTATAACCTTTTACTTGAGCCAGTTTTGTTATGAATTTGTGAGCATTTATGCCTTTTTATCTTGATTTTGTAGAAACCGAGCGTGAGGAGAAAAACCCATTGTTTGAGGGTATTTTTGTAATTTTAGGCCTCAAAGCGAAGAAATGGAGTTTTAGCAAAAGAACCAGAGGGGAGAGCGTCCAGACCGTGAAAATGGCATCTAGACGCCACATTTGGAATACAAACTCAATAGCAAGCGCCTCGACGCTATCCTGTGTCGTCTCAACTCTAAGAACGCACGCAGATGTGCATTTTAGTTTGGAGCATCTCGATGCTGGAGGCGTGGGTAAGTGGAGAACGGTGTCGTTTGGTGTAGCGTCAAGACGTTGTTCCTAGCGTCTCGACACTACATTGGTAGAGGGTATAAATTCTTTTCTTTCTCTTCATCCAAAAGGGTTTTCACCCTAATATCGATAACAAAGCATAATATAGGGGTTTTGGGAGGTTTTTGGAGCCAAAATTAAAACCGTGGAGCTTGAGTTTGTGGTAGATCTCATTGAGAACGTGGGATCGACATCGATCTAAGCGTTTCCTTCCTTTTCATTTATTTTCAATATTTAGATTAGGTTGTAATTAGAAATTTTTGGTTCTATTTGGTGATTATGAGTAGCTAAATCGCTAAGTTCTATGGGTTTGATGGATTTCTTTGGACTATTGCTTAATTAATTAGTATTTGGGCTTAATTGTTGTGTATGTTCATTTATGCACTTATGCCTTAATACTTTTATTCTTGTGTTCTTCAATCAATTGAGATATGTCTAAGTTGAGCTCAATAAAGGATATTTAGTTTAGCTTAATGCACAATTAATTACCTACCGAGTGACAACATGATTAATGGGTAATTGATTGTAGTTGACGATTAAGGTTAATTAATAGAACACTGTATAATTGAATTGTTTTCTAAGTGGAAACTCGATGAAGAGAAACTTAGGTAAGAACTGAATGCATGACTGTTGATTAATTACCTGAGTGACATTGGGGATAATAATTAGTCATAGAGGTCTGTAATGAAAAGTCTTAATGCCTTGTGCCAATCAGCTAGCACTAGGGACACTTAGGTTAACTAATTTAGTACTTGAGATTGGAGGAGACCGACAGGAGATTCCATGTTTTTAGGCTTCTAGACTTATGAGCTTCATTTGAATTTTCCTAACTGTCTTATTGATTTAGTAAATTAATGTCCAAAGAATAAAATCAACGCCCATAGAATTACCTCTCGTATTTGTGTCTCCATTTATGTATGCTTTCTTGATTAGTTGTTTAGTTTAGCCTATCTGTTTTGATTTTGTTCTCTAAATACAACTAAAGTAAGAGTATTCGTCGTACTTAAATAAATTAACAATTCAAATCCCTGTGGGTTCGATACTCGATAGGAATACTGTTTTATATTACTTAGCCCGTGCGCTTACGGTAACATAAAAGTACGCATCAAGCTTTTTGCGCCCTTGTGGAGGATTGGTAGTTTCATTGGTTTAATATTGGGAAGATATTGCTTGGTTTTAATTTAGAGGTTTATTTTTACTTTATCTATTTTGTTGTTATTTTCTTCTTTGGTCCTGGTCCATTGTGTCTGGTTATGTAATTATATGGTGGTACTTTTGAGCCTGTGTTTATTACTTTATTATTGTTAATATGGCCTTTGAAAGATTTCAGTGGTCCTTTAAGAAATCTGAGCCCGAACAACCAACACCGTTTTCTAATTTTTTTCTTTTCTAGTTATCCTCCTTTAGAGAGCATGTTTCAATATTTTATTGAGGAGTCTAGAGCCACTAGTTTGCATTTAGAACAGTTGTGTAAGAAACTCCAAATTCAATGGGAGGTTAGTGAAGTGCAATCCATTTCTTTAGGATGTTCAGTGAGTCAATTGGCAACTGATTCACTTATAGTCTCTCAGGAGCTTAATTCTTTAAATTTTACCGATGTTGGGTATTTGGGGTGAGCTTTATAGACAATATTGAAGAATTAGAGAGTTTAGATACACACCAGGATTGAGTTATCAAGAAAAAAAAGGATGAGTCTATGTTGGAAGAGTTTGATCAGGAGGTAGAGTTTGAGGCTGAACAGATTCAAGAAGAAAAGTCTTAGAAGTGAGTTCTCTAAGTTCCTTGATATGTTTAAAAAGCTTCTGGATACTATTCCTTTTGTAGAGGCACTAGATATGATTACAAACTGTACAAAGTTCATGAAAGACATCCTGACCAACAAGAAGAAATTTGGGACTCTTGAGACAGTACACATTACAAAGGAGTGCAACGATGCACTGCATAGGAAGTTGCCAACCCAAATGAAAGATTCAGGGAGTTTTACCCTTCCCTACACTATTGGCAACTCTGATTTTCATAAGGCCCTGTGTGATTTATGTGCTTCTATTAATTTGATGTCTTTCTATGTGTATAGGACATTGGGTCTTAAGGAGCTCAAACCAACCAACATTTCTCTACAACTAGTAAATCACTCATTGGCTTATCTAATAAGTATAGTAGAAAATGTTATTGTCCAAGTTAATTAGTTTTTTATTCCTACAGACTTTGTGGTGCTTGACATGGAGGGAGATGATGATATCCCAATCATTCTGGTACGAAATTTCCTTGCCATGGGGGAAGCCTCTATCAAAGTACAAAATGGTAAATTATCTTTCAAAGTCAATGACGAAAAGGTAACTTTTGACATGCATAATGCAAAGAAGTATCCCCTAGAGGCAAGTCAAGGTGTGGTTGTTGATACAATTGAGTGTCTGGCTATGAATTTTCTGAAATGATTTTGAAGAAGGATCCATTAGAATGGGCATTGACAATAAATTGCAGTGGTGAGGTCTCGAGCTCAAGTTAGACACACCACATGAGGCTGTCTAGCTAAAGACGTTAAAGAAAGTGCTTCTTGGGAGGCAACCCAAGTTTTCTTTCCCTTTGAGTTTCTTGTTGGTTTTTCCTTTCTAGTATAGGTAGTAGAGTGTCATTTAAATCTCGTTCCCATGTTGCAGGACCTCGATCGTTTTGGTCCTCTCTTCACCCCATCTCATGGACCTTGCATGGAGCGATTTTCCCTATTATCAAGCCTGTATTAGTCACACATTCTTTGACCTTCGTCCTTGTATGCTTTAGTTTTTTTTCCTACATTGAGGGCAATGTAAGTTCTAAGTTTGTGGGTGGGCAGTACATGTGGTCTTGATTTTGAGCATAATTTTTTTTGATTTTTAAGCATGTTCTGAATGAATTTTATTGCATTATGACTGATTAGGACAGCCTAGCAAGTAATCTAGATGATTCTTTTCGCAATGGAATGAACTCTGAAAGCATGCCCTGAATTGAGTATATTTAAATTTGTCTTAGATTTCCTTGCAACACATTAAGCACATAACCGACTATCTATTATTTTCAAATGCTTAGGATAGCATTATTGAGTCTAGAGGTTGTTGTCACTCCGATAGGCTTAATAACATATTAAAAGTCAAATTGCAGGATAGTTTGCAATTGAAATTTGTTGAATGAAAAGAAAAAACTATATGTATTGATTTTTTAGAATGTATAAAGAAAATTATGGCATGTTTAATCAATATGTTGTGCTTAAATTTTGGGGATCAAAAGAGCTACCTCCACTGTGATCAGTTAGGCCATCCATTGAGCTAGTGATCTGGATAGGGTCCCTATAGTGGAAGTGTGAAAGCTAGGGTCTTAGAAAGAAAGAAAAATGCAAATTTGGGGGTTAGTAACACCAATTAGAAAATTGTACTTAAGTAGATTGCTGACTTAATCGTGGGGAGACTAGAGATTGGAACTTATGGCCAATGTAGGGGGAAAATAAATTAAAGACTCTATAGAACTGTCCAAAGTTAGTAGAAACTAATAGAAAGGAGGTTACACACACACACGCAAGGGAAGAAATATATTAAATTTAAATTGCTTAATAAAGGGGTGTGCTAATGGTTTCTTTTATTGTTTTATGTTTATTTAGATTAATGAGGCTTGAGTCATTAGTCTTGCATTAAAATTTCATGATGTTACCTTGCTCTGTTTTGCTCGATACCACACAAAAGTGTGATATTTCTATGCCTAGATTTAGGTTAGTTTTGTGCTATTTTTAGTGGACTTTGATACTTTATTTTCTGGTTTGCAAAATTTGAGCAATTGGAGCCAAAACCGATGGATTGGAGTGGATTGTAGACAAAAAAAAGGAGTTTAAATGAGAGCTTTTGGGAAAGAGAGCAAATAAAAGAGTTGCAACAGCCTAGAGATCCGAGAGCATAGCATTGCAACGTTATAAAAGGCGTTGCAACGCCATAAGTGCAGCCCTCCAAAACCAGATTCCTACATGCAGAGCGTTGCAATGCGACGGTCACAATTTTTTTTTCCAATTTTATCTAATTCGAAGGTACAACGTTCCAACGATGCCCCTACCGTTGTAACGTTGTCATAATAGTATAAAAGGAAAATTTTATTTCGTAAAAAGTCATTCTTGAGAGACAAAAGCCCTAAGTTTGTTTGGAGCATACTTTTGGGACATAGAGGACACTTTGGAGTGCTAAGGAGGAGTCTCAAGGCTCGTGATCACTAGACATCACAACAAGCATGAGTGTTTGCTTGTGCTGTCCAGATTTTTTTTTCCCTTTTACTGCGTTTTCTTCAATATAGGATTCTTTAAGCTGAATCTATTGTATTAGTTTGAGTATTTTAGACTCTTGGATGAATATTCAATACATGATCAACAAACACTAAAATACTCAATCATCAGCAATCTTACAACATTCTCAACATCGCTAGCCAATCTAAGATATATCAAGTAAACTCAGCAGCAAACAAAATGTAACTAAGCTGACAATTGCTCTCTCAATTCATTTTCTTTGACTTAATTGATTTTACTTAGAGAGAAACAAAGGTACAAATTTAGACACTGAAGTATTTCAATGAAGCTAAAAACTTTTTTCATTACTAAGCGGAATTTCCAAAAAGCATATGAGACTTACATATTCCTTTTCTTCTTTCACAAAACAACAACAAAATACTAACAACATAAACCAAACAACTAACAATATAGAAGCAAAATTTAAAAAGTAAGAACGGACAACATCCCTTTGCTAGCATCATTCCTCAGGCAACTCTTCATCTTCCTTATCCATTGGGTCAGCAATTGATGTTGGGATCCACGAGGTCAGGACTTCCATTGAGGGAAGGGATCATATGGCTTTGTGAAGTTAACCTATAGTGCTCTCTTGAGTGATGCATCTCGCTTCTGAGCGTATAGCTAGAAAGTTTGTTGTTGGATTTCAGAGTATTCCAACCTTTGAAGAATATGGCTCTGCTGCTCTAGCAATTTCTCGATCCCAATGAGGACTCCACCAGCTTGTGATTTACTTCTTCCTCTTTGTAGTCGAGCCAAATTTGTTGGATCAATCATTCTTTTATCAAAGAGGATATCGTCAACTGAATGCATGGGCACTTGAGCATTCATGTAAAGCATTGAAATTGTGTTTGGGAAGAACAACTTCCCCACCTTCTTCCTAGCACATTGTAAAATTTCATTAAAAATAATTTTTCCAATATTCACACTTAAACCTTTTAGGAGTGCAAAGGTCAACAGGATCCTTTCCATCAACACTATTGAATCGTGCGTGGTTGAGCTCAACTGCAGCTTCACAAATGACAGCCAAACATTTGCATCGTTTGTCAGATATTATGCTCGAAAGGTTCTAGATCTCAAGCTCGAAAACACACCACTGAGCTCTAGTAACGACTACTTCTTATAATCTTGTATTTAACTGTTCAGATGAGGGAGCAGCCGCCATTTCATTGAACACTGCATAGGAGAAATTTTCAACTTGGTACAGATCATTGATGGCCTCAGGTGACCAATCAACTAGAACTCTTCGAACAATCACCATAAATCCCCCTTCATGTCTATGTTGGCATATAATTCACACACAGTTTGTACAATTTGTGTGTAGAACTCCTCCTTCATGTCTATGTTGGCGTAGAATTCACGCATAATTTGAATAACATAATCTTCTGGTTGACTCGCTAACCTCTGCAACCTGAGAGTTTTTATCCATACCTTAAGAAAAAATACAATTGCTAAGCTATGAGTCGAAACCTCTCTCTGCAAATTTGGCTCTCCATTCTTGGACAATTAAGGATGCATAAATAGGTCTCTCGATACAGTGTCGAGACTTAACACTTCCTTCAAAATGCTGCGTTTCACTTAAGCAGTCTTCAAACGTCGAGACGCTCTGAGTAGCGTCGAGATGCTATGGATGCAATGCTTCAATGAAAACACATGTGTGCTTTCTTATTGATGGAATGTGCAATTACGCAACGTTGAGACACTTGGAATAGCATCTCAATGATACCTCCATGGGTTTGCTTCAAAATTGGTTGCAGCAAAGGCGTTGAGACGTCGTAAGAGCCTATCAACGCCCTCTCATCGAGTCCAGCACCATTTCTTCATCTCTCAACACTTGGTTGTTCAATCAATGCTCTATTAAGCTCAAAATGCACTCCAAATCTCCCGAACACTCCGGTTTTGCTTCGTTTCCTTGAAATCTACAAATTCAACACAAATATATGTGAAAGCTCATAAATTAACTGCAAAACTAACCTAATTATAAGGACTAAGATAGCACTAATTGAGTGCTATCAATATTAAAGAAGGAAAATATCTATTTATTATATTTGATACATTAAATATTAAAGAGAATAATATATTATTAGATACATTATATATTGAATTTAAATGAGATTCAAATAGATAAATATGTTGTAGGAGATATTTGAATGAGATTCAAATATATTAAATATATACGATAATATATTAGATATTACTATATTTTAGAAAAGATTCTACTCTAAGTCCCCCTATAAATAGGACCCTTTGGTTGAGTCAAAACTAAGCTCTTTATAGAGAAAGAAATTCTCTATCAAATTTTCCTCCCTTTCGTTCAAAGAGGTACCCACAAGCCTTGGTCATGTGTTCGAGTCATAGCAAGTGAGATATTATGGTGGAGATTCGACTTCATTGGAATTGGAGCACAAGAAGTAAAGATTGGCCAAATATTTTTTCTCAATTATTTCTTCAAGGTATTTTTTGCTTAACCTTATTATTTTTGTTTAATTCTTAATAAATCAAATGCGATCTCAAAATTGTTTTTCTAAAAAATATAGAATTTCGTTTCGGGGTGAAGTGTTCATTCCTATCATGAGCATGATGCATGTGTTACTAACTTTTGATAAGCATGTTTGGTTGCATGTGAGAAGCATGATGTTTGTTTGGTTGTTGTTTGGTGCCACACTAGGTGTGAGCTACTTACTAAGTACTTTGTACTAACTCCCTTTTGCGTAATTTTTGTGTAATACCGCAAGTGTACGAGTCAAATTTTAATATAGTGAAAGAGTGTTCCAGTATCGTCCTCAGGATTTGTTTTCTAATTCACTTAAGTACTATGAATATTATCGCCCAATTTTATTTAGAGAATAGAATTGAATGATGGATGCAAGAATTAAATAAAATAATTGTAATAAAAATTGAAACAATCAAAGGAGAGAATATCCTAGGGAGTTGATTTCACCTATTAGACTGAATTAATTAAATTACTTAAACATCCAAGATTGATTAAACAAATATTTCATAAGTCTAGAAGTCTTTTATCATGAATGACTCTCTCGAGGACAAACAATTCTTATGCAATAAGGAAAAACCTACATCTCTGATGATTTTTAACGTTATGCATAGCTTTAAATTCCTTCATTAACAACTTCGAAATGAGCCCTAATCATTATCAAGTTAAAACTACCTTTAGTCATGCAATTAGGATCTAATCTAAATTACCTTTCTCAAGCATGAATTTAGACCAACATAACATTTAATTCGTGATCAAAATATTAAAAGCATTAAGAATATAAAAGCATGAATGAAATAAAAGACAGTCAATCATGGAATTTAAATAATTAAAACATAAGGTCTAATAGCTACATCAATCCCTAGAATAAGAAAAGAATTTAGCCCCTCATGTTCACTATCACAAAATCTAAACTCTTAAAAAACATCTAAATACTAAATAAAAAGAAAGAAGAAAAACTATGATGGTGTGTCGACCTTCCATCTCCGTATGATCTCCACGAACTTGGCCTTGAATATTTCTATCAAGTCTCTTCTCACTCTTGTATGTAGAATTTTAGAGTTGTGCTCTCCAAAGTTGAATACCTTGAAGTGAAGAGAATGTGGGTATTTATAATGGGTTAATCCATATTCTAATCTAATTAGGAATTCATTATTTAATTACATTAGGAATCCATAATCTAATCAAATCATGAATCCATAATCTAATCAAACTAGGAATCCATAAACTAATTAAATTAGGAATATTTTTCTTCTCCAAAAATTGTCCCCAAAATTGGTTGCTTAATTTTTTGCCCAATTAGCTCATTTGTCACCATATTTCTTCTAAAACCTTCGTTTTGTTCCAAATACTCAAGTTCTACAAAATAAACAATTATGAACTTGAAAGCATATATTTAAGCCTCAAAACTAGCATAAAATAAGGCCTAAAGATAGCACATGTTGTGTGCTATCATTTAAATACCCCCAAACTTAAGCTTTTGCTAGTCCTCTAGCAAAATAAAACAAAACAACTTTATGAATCAACAATTGCATGCAAGTGACTTGAACCTCAATCTTCTAAATAACAAATAATGCACCATAGCATAATTTAATCAAGCATATCATATCTTCAAGAAATTTAAATTTAATTCTCTTTATCTCTTACTTGTGTGTGTGCTTAGCCTTTCCTATCTCAATTTTTATAGTCCCAGAACAGTTTATACAATCTTCAACTTATTTTCCCCCTACTCTGGCCCTAAGTTCCAATTATTAAGTTTTCCTACACTCAAGAAAGTAATATGCCACTGGGATTCCTGAAAACTGGGGTAGGCATCCCCCAAACTTGATTTTTTTTTTTTTTTTTTTTTTGGTGGACACTAGCTTTCACACATCCACTGTAGGGACCCTTACCCATCAACTCACAAGTGGTCCTATCTGATAACACCAAAGGTAGCTCTTTTTGTCCTTAGTTTTTTTTTTTTTTTTTGATATATATATATATATATATATATCTTAGCAAAAGAAGTTATTTTAGTTTTATTTGAATGAATAGTGATACAATGAAAGCAAATAGGCAAGTAAATAGAAAAGAACTTTCTCCTAAGTGTAACATTACTAACCATCATGCAAGTTAACTCTCTCTAATTAGTTCCTAAAGCCTTTCGAGGTGACAACAAATATCCATATCATATAACCCAATTCTAAGCCTTCAAAACCATAAATAGGAAGACTATGTGCTCTAAAAGCACAAGGGAATCAAAGAAAATTTTTAAATTTTACTCAATTCAAGGATATGTTGTCATATTTCAACAATTGTAAACATCATTATTTAAAACTTATCCTAGGCTATCTTAATCATAACAATGCAACGAGTTCCTCATACAAATCACGTTTAAAAAATATAAAAATTAAAATTAAAAAATTTTCATGCTGAGGGCTCAGTAGAAGTATTACTCACCCCCAAACTTAAATCATACATTGTCCTCAATGTATAAACTACACAATCTACTAATGGATGCAAAGGACAAAGAAAATAGAAGAGTGAATAATACTGTCCTAGTAAATAAGAGTCTCAACATCGTCATCAGAGTTGTGGGAGAAGGCTATTGCAATCAAACTCCTACAAAAACAATCAACGGAGACATAAGAACAAAGACATACCACAAATTAAAAAAAAATAACGAAAAATCTAAAAACTAATAAAGCACACACCACAAATTAAAAAAAAATAACAAAAAAAATTAAAACTAATAAAGCAATAAACTTGGGTTGCCTCCCAAGAAGCGCTTTATTTAACGTCTCTAGCTAGACGGGACTCATGTGCATGCATCAAGGCACATAAAATTCCTCTATTTTCTTAGCCCTTTCTTGCTTGAATCAATATAACCTACTAGGTCTAGTAGGCTCACTTGCTTTTCATGGGCACCGGAAAGAGAAATATTTTTGTTATTTTTGTTTAATGAAATAAAAGGAGAAAATTCACAATAAGGAAAACTAGACTCATGAGTATAAGAAAAAGAAATATCAAGATCAAGAGAAGCTTGTAAAGATAAAATAAAGGTTTGCTTTTCAGCCTCATACTCTATCATCTGGTTGTCTCTTGCAATATGGGTTCACTATCTTTTTCTACCTCACAAAGCTATTCTGGGTGTGTATCAAATTGCTCCAACTCATCCCCACTATCTATGTACACTCCCTTAGAGTGACCTGCCTTAAATGTTTCATTTATTTGACTAATTTGCATAGCTATATGATTTAGTGCAGCTCCATTTTCTTCTACCATAGCCTCTATCCTATCCAACCTCTCTGATTCATTGTGACAAAAACTTCTAACCCTTGACTCCAAAATATACTCTTGCAAAAGGACTTCAAGAGAAGATTTTTCTTCAATTTGGGTTGGGTGATAGGAATCTTGGTTCTAAATGCACTCATCATTACCATAAAAATAATTTTCATAATGCATAGACTCGGAATGATAATGACTAGGCATTTGATAACCATGGAAACCATAAGGAACATTCACAGTGTCATAAGAGGTGTAGTTAAAAGGAGAAGGATTGAAGGATGGTGTTGGTTCTTGAGTGGGTTGAAACTACCCATAAGGCCACCCATAATTATTGAAAGCCATGATCTAATTCAAGAAGACTAAAAACATGCTCTCATAAAAATTCATACACCAACCAACAACACAACTAGAAACAAGGAAAAAAACTCAAAGAAAAAACAAAAATAATAATTAAAAATAATAATAAAATAAAGCTCTAAATTAAGACTGAGTGAGTTCTCCACAGTATCAAGTGAATTAAATAATTGACAATCCCTAGCAACGGTGCCAAAAACTTGTTGCATAATTTTTGCGCAACACTGCCAGTGTATGGGTCAAGTTTTAATATAGTGAAAGAGTGTTCGAGTATCGTCCTTAGGATTGGTTTTCTAATTCATTTAAGTACTATGAATATTATCTCCCAATTTTATTTAGAGAATAGAATTGAATGATGGAAGCAAGATTTAAATAAAATAATTGTAATAAAAATTGAAACAATCAAAGGAGAAAATGTCCTAGGGAGTTGATTTCACCTATTAGACTAAAATAATTAAATTACTGAAACATCCAAGATTGATTAAACAAATATTTCATAAGTCTATAAGTCTTTTATCATGAATGACTCTCTCGAGGACAAACAATTCTTATGCAATAAGACAAAACCTACATCTCTGATGATTTTTAATGTCATAAGTCTAGAAGTCTTTTATCATGAATGACTCTCTCGAGGACAAACAATTCTTATGCAATAAGACAAAACCTACATCTCTAATGATTTTTAATGTTATGCATAGCATTACATTCTTTCATTAACAACTTCAAAAGGAGCCCTAATCATTATCAAGTTAGAACTACCTTTAGTCATGCAATTAGGATCTAATCTAAATTACCTTTCTCAAACATGAATTTAGACCAACATAACATTTAATCCATGATCAAAAGATTAAAAGCATTAAGAATATAAAAGCATGAATGAAATAAAAGACAATCAATCATGGAATTTAAATAATTAAAACATAAGATCTAATGGCTACATCAATTCCTAGAATAAGAAAAGAGTTTAGCCACTCATATTCACTATCACAAAATCTAAACTCTTAAACAACATCTAAATACTAAATAAAAAGAAAGAAGAAAAACTACGTTGGTGTGTCGATCTTCCATCTTCGTATGATCTGCACGAACTTGGCCTTGAATATTTCTATAAGTCTCTTCTCACTCTTGTATGCAGAATTTTAGAGTTGTGCTCTCCAAATTTGAATGCCTTGAAGTGAAAAGAATGTGGGTATTTATAATGGGTTAATCCATATCCTAATCTAATTAGGAATTCATTATTTAATTAAATTAGGAATCCATAATCTAATTAAATTATGAATCCATAATCTAATCAAATTAGGAATCCATTACCTAATTAAATTAGGAATATTTTTCTTCTCCAAAAATTGCCCCAAAATTGGTTTCTTAATTTTTTGCCCAATTAGCTCATTTGTCACCATATTTCTTCTAAAATCTTCGATTTGCTCCAAATGCTCAATTTCTACAAAATAAACAATTATGAACGTGAAAGCATATATTTAAGCCTCAAAACTAGCATAAAATAAGGCCTAAAGGTAGCACATATTGTGTGCTATCACTCTCTCCTTCAACCAATAGATTATGTAGGTGTTAAGGAGTACTACATGCTTGGTGATGCAGAATATGAGGCATGATGAGAGGATGCCATTAGCAAATCTTTAGCTTTTTAGTAGTAGTTTGTTTTCTTGAATTGGGTAGTTAAATCTTAGTTGAATTTGAACTTGTGCCATGTTTAGGTCTTATTCTTTCTATTCTTATTTGTAATGTCATTATCCGAATTGAAGGTGTAGGTAGGTTATTTTGTTAAAGCTTAGTTACTAGACTAATGTTTGTCTACTGTTGGGAATCTTGTTCTTATTTTTTGTGATTTATAAAGTTATGGTTTTTTAAGAGTTGGAATGGATCTGTTTACCTTGGGAGTTTGGGTATATTGTACTATTGCCAGGTGGTGTGGGAGTTGTTATCTGGTTATTTTGGTTGTTGGAGTGTGGTTTTCTTGTTTGCCAGGTAGTAGAAAAATGGGTAGTTATTGTAGTTACCTAGTGATGCTACCAAAATTTTCGAGACGTTACATCATCTCTCTTTTCTTTTCTTTTTTTGAATAATACTAGTATTTTGTGTTATTCTCTAATTTGTTAGTTGTTTAATTATTATTATTATTATTTTTTGTAACAAAGCTTGTATTTTTGGAATAAAGCTCTCTTATCTGTCGGTTGATCTGATTGTATTTGGTGTTAGGGTTAGATAGAAAGCAATATTTTTGTGTTAGAGTTAGATGGAAAGCAGTATTTTGTGTTAGGGTTAAATATTAGTTCTCTATATTTTGTGTTAAGGTTAGATGGAAAATATAAAAAAATTTACGACCAGACAACCCAACCCAGTATGGGTTAGGTTGCGCACTATGCTTAGTTCTTTAGAGTAGCATAATCGACCAACCTGAATTTTCAGGTTGGTTGAAAAAATCTCCCTAACCCTTGAAAAAATCTCCCTAATCCAAAAATCTCCCTAACCCTTGAAAAAATCTCCCTAATCCAACCCAACCCAACCCAACTCGTGTATCCCTATTTAAAACTGAAAAGTTGAGATTAATTAATTACAATCTAAATTATATTTTAATTATAAATTAATTTGAATAATTGAATTAGATATTTTTTTTTTTTTTGAAGAAAATTTGAATTAGATATTAATACAATAATAATATAATACTAATTAAGGGAGCCAAATTTTCAACATATTATTGATTATAGATGAATACCAATTAAATAGTCAATATTATTATAACTCATGGTCAGACCTCTTTATTTTAAAAAATAAAAAATAAAATAAAATAGACATCTTTACTTTCTTTAAGAAGTTGGTAGGTTTGAATTCTTCGATTCCATGTGTAATGTAATATTCAAAAAGGTTCGAAATGTCAATGTCGATAGAAATGTCGAGGTTCAGATTTTACAAAAATGTCGATGGAAATGAAAATATTAATGGAAAGTTCAGAAAAATTTACGGAAATCAAGAAAATTGATGGGAATTATTTGAATTAGTCAATGAAACTTTGATTGTGGCTTAATTAGACTATAATGGACCATTTTTAAGCATCATATCTAAAAACTTAGGCAATATTTAGGTATAAATGTCGATGGAAATGTTGATGCAAGCATAAATTTTTAAAAAAATATATGGACGTTGATTAAAATTATTTGAATTATTTCATGAAACTTTAATTGTGATTTAATTGTACTATAATTGATAATTTTTAATCATCATATCTAAACTATAAATAATATTTATATTAAAATGTCGATGTTAGCAAAAATTATAGAAATTGATGAAAATTGTTTGAATTATTAAATGACACTTTAATTATGGTGACTTAATTAAACTATAATTAACCATTCCTAATTGACCATACAAAATAATATCAAATATTGATAATTAGAGGATATATGACATATTTCATAAGATTTTGATGTGAATGATACAAATGTAATTAAAGAGGTAACAAAATGAAAAAGAAAAAAAGAAAATACAAAAAGTAAAAAAAAATATATTGTAAGTGCATAATTTATATTTATATTTTATAGTAGTTTAACTTGAAGTCATTAAGGGGGTGTTTGGTTCCTATTGTGGAAGTAGGGAGTATAGGTTTGTTTAAACAAACCCACGTTTGGTTAGCAAATTTGTTAACTCAAGTTTACTACAGTACATACTATTCTACCCCTCAAGTTTGCTACAGTGTTTTACCTTACTCATCAGGTTTGCTACAGTACTTTATTCATATTTCCCAAGTTTTGTACAATATATATTTTGTCTTTAACCATGCTTTTAAAATATATTAAATTTTTAATGAAAATATATTAGTTAAATAAAAATAATTAATTAATGATAACTTTATAATAAATAAGTAAATAAATTTAGTTCAAATTTCAAATAGTAATAATTAATTCATAAACTGATATGTCGGTTTTTTTATACTTCATGTTTTAGAGCAATTATAATGATAAATTTATAAGAAGGAATTTCTTTGTATTTGGTTCCTACATTGACAAATATTAGAAAAAACACAATTAAAAAACTAACTAAATATTCATTTTACAAAATAATTATTCAAAAAGTGTTCAGATTAACAATAATATTAAAAAATAAATTATTCATTTACAAATTAATAGTTCCTAACTTATAAGAAACTTATTATTATATTTTAAAAATTTTATTCACATATAAATTATAATAAAAATTATTTTATTATAAATTTCAAACCACACACATTATATAAATCTAAATTTAATACGTCAATTTCCATTTGATAAAAAAAAAAGTCAATTTCCCTAAATTCACAACTTTCTTAAACGCCTTTTTTGTGAAAAAGTAAAAACCATGTTATCATAGTCAATTAAAGACATAATATTTGTAAAATTAATGAATTAAACTATTTTGGTTCTTGTATCTTGAAGTTAATAGCTTTTAAAATAATATTATTTAAAATGCTCTAACTTTATAACCTTATGTATTAGTTAAATATAGAAAGTTAAGTTCAATAGTAATTTTGATGATAAGTAGTAAATATCTTTTGTTAGCACAACAAATTAGAAATCATTAAATAAATAATTGATAACATTTTCATTATGGTTAATTTTATGTTGGATATATTTGCATAAAAAATTTGGTTTATATTTGTTCACACTTTAGTAAATAGTCTGAAAATATTTTTATGAACAATTAAATATTTATTCTATAAAATATGGAAGAAAAATGAGTGGACAAATGTATTAAAAATATTTTATTTATTATTAAAATAATACTCTCTAAATTCATAATAAAAGTTACATTTTAATATAATTTAATATATAGTTTTTATTACTTTAATTAAATAATTTATATTATTTATTATAAATTTTAAATTTATCAACCAAATACACTTTTAATAAACTCAGGTTTAACTAATTAGAACTCAAATACAGACTTAACAAACCCAGATTTGATACCATCCAAACACTGGTTTAACAAATCCACACTTAACAAACTTATTTTCTATACCATCCAAATACAAACTTGACCAACCCAGACTTAACAACCCCAAACTTAATAAATCCAGGCTTAACAAACCACCTAAACCTGCTAACGAAATGACCCCTAAGTGTTTAACATGATTAAAAAGACAAAATAGGAAAAATGAAAGAAATAAAATAAATACCAAATATTAAAAAAAATGAAGCATGTGCATGTCAGTCAGTTGATTGACGAGATGGATGGAGTGGCATGCATGCAGCACGCTTGAGGCTCTGAGCGCAATTTTAGTCACATTATATATATATATTTATAAAAGAAAAAGCATAAGCAAACAAAATTTAACGACATATTGTCGAAACCTCAAAATTTTTAGGGTCATCGAAAAGGGAGAAAAATGAAATTCCTCTGACTCGACATGTCGGAATGTTGCTCGATAAAAACGACATTTCGACATGTCGCTCGACATTTTACGCACTAGAAAAGACATACGAAATCAAACCAATATCAAAACAGCCGCCAAAGGGATTTTCATAATTGTCAATGGCACACATTTCTAGGATGTTTTTGAAAAAATAATGCAATTTTTTAAAAAAGTTAATTTAAAAATAAAGTGTTTCTTAAACTAATGACAAAAATAGGTTAATTATGATCGGCCAACCCTAAGCTCTAAATTTGTCAAGTTGTATAAATTTTCATCCTAAACTCTAAATTTCATCAAATTAGATGCCAAATTAATAAATGTATGGACAAAGGTGGATCCAAAACTTTATCTTAGGGGGGGCTTGACATATTTTAGTATTAGTTTATTCAATAAAAAGTATAAATAACTTTTTTATAGGTTTGCTAAAGTGAACATAGCTCAATAGTAATTGGCATATACCTTTGACTAAGTGGTCCGAGGTTTGAATTCCTCCAACCCTCAATTTTTATTGAATTACAAAAAAACAACTTTTTTATAGGTTAAAAACACCGGTCCCTAGATTTTATAGGAGTAACATTTTAGTCCTTGAAACATACATTGTAAAAATTTAGTTCTTGTACGTTCAAATTTGTAATAATTTAGTCCTTAAACTTTAGTATATAACAATTTAGTCCTTGTACTTTCAAATTTATAACAATTTAACCTTACTATGAAAATTTTATTAAAAATTATATGTCAATTTTTTTTATGTACGGGCTTAGTGTTTGTTATTTATAAACACATTTGGTCCCTATTCAATTTATTGATCTACAGATGTAAGAAATCTTGTTAAATCTTTATAATATTTTTTTAAAATAGGGACTAAATTGTTACAAAATTAAAAGTACATATACTATTTTATTACAAACTAAAATTCATGGATTAATTTGTTACTTCCATGCAAGTTTAGAGACTAATTTTTTTTTTCACATCTTTATATAAATGTACAAGAAAGAGAATAAAATTTGAAATAATAAGTATAATATTTTGCTTAACATTAGCGTTTTATTTAAAAAAAAAAAAAAGAAAACATTAACATTTTTATTAAAAAAAAACATCAACATTTTAAAGTAAAAGAAAAGCGTCCCTTGGCGGAAAAAAAAAATAAGCAATCTGCACATTAGTTTGTGTTAAAATAAATCTAGTATAAAAGGAAACAAAGAAAAAAAAAGTGTAAAAGGAAAAAAGAAAGTGTAAAATGAAACAAAAAATTTTAAAAAAAAAAAATCCGTGAAAGCTAAGGCTCTAGCAAACCCTATAAAGAGCCCCAGACATCTGAGCGGGGGAGGGGGTGGGGGGAGGACTAAAGTGCAACGACCCTACTTATCTTAATTAGACTTCCTAGGGACGTTACTACATGCATGCTAGTAGAATTTAGAAATCTTTGGTAAAAGACAAAAAGAATTAAACTTTTTTGCTAAACAATCAAAATCTTTTAGTTCGGGATCCCTTTAAAAACCATTGCAAAACATGATGTGAATCAAAACGTTAAATCAAATGAAATAGTTCACTTCAATTAAGTTTACTTAACAAAATAATTTGAGTTAAAACATAAACTAGATGCGGAAGCTATACTCCTCATGACACCCATGACCCTTTCAGCAAACCACCTTGCCACTCGCCTAAAATATGTTCTTGCCTTTACCTGAAAAGAAAAACATTTTTAAAAAAGGTGAGTATTTTACAATACTCAGTAAGTGACCTCACTACCGGGTCAGGATATGCATACACACACATAATGAGCTTTTGAAAACATTTTCTTTCTTTCCTTTGGTGGGACCTAAATTCCTTTCATAGCAGAAACGTTTCTCTTTCAACTTTTCTCTTCGGCTTAATGTGGACAATTAACCCAACCTAACATTTCCTTTCCATTTAACCTTTTCAGGTTCCTTTTCAATTTAACCTTTTCAGGTTCCTTTTCATTTAACTTTTTAGGTTCCTTTTCATTTAGATGTACATCTTTAATTTAGGAGGTAATTGCCACAACCTTCGAAATCATTTTATCATGAAAATACAACTGTATGCATGAGGTCCCAAAACATTTTAAATTTTCATTCCATGATGCAACACAAGCAACATTCTCATATCACTCATCATAAATCATAATCATAAATCATGCATAACTTTCATAAAATATTTGGCAATCACTCATGTCAAAATCCATTTTCATATGAAATAAAGCATTTTAAAGTTCATCAAAAATCATAAATAAAACATTTATAAAACTTTTTTTTTTCAATTCAGTTCCCAACTTGCATTTAAGCATATCGGCATAAAGTCCCTTACCTTGGCTAAAATAGCTTGTTTTCTCCTGTTATGGAAATCTTTCACCTCAACATCAAAGTATAAATAAATAAATTCACGACGAGCACCAAGATTATCGCTTCCCGAAATCAACTAGCGCCACCTTTCAAATTTTAAATCAACACAATTAATCCAGGCATGAAGCTAAATTACCCAAAATTTTCCAATAATTAAACTGGAGTTCAACATAAGGTGGTGAAAGTCTCACCTTTCAAATTTGTCCAACAATAACTAGCTTGCTGCAAATTATGCCAAAACAATCCAATTCCAATTTCCCGGCCTCTCCATACCATGGTTATCCTTCAAATAAAGCACAAAAATGTGTGGGTAAACTTAAAAATACCAAAACAATTTCTAAACTCGACGAAAAGTCCCAATACACGAGCTACTTAATTTTCAATTCAAGCTTATCCTTAATCGGGTTGAAAAAAAAATTGTCACAACTCCAATAAATCATACCCAATTAAATTTATCAACTACGAACGCTTCCAACCTTAATTGAACGAACTTACAACTTGACCAAAAAGTACCTAATTTTGGAAATAAATCCAAAATTCATAAATTCTTTTCAAAGCTTATGGGCATTGAAAAATAACATAAACCAGAATCTCAACAACCCATACAAAATTGGCATTTATCCCCTCGAATCTTTAGTAAATGATAAAAAATCACACTAACATTGCATAACCTTATGGGTTAACCATCAAATTCCATAATCACACTTGAAATTCACTTTAAACTCCAAAAATTCCAAAACCAATTAATAGCCTTTAAGTTATAGGTCCAATTAATTTGAAATAATTTACGAGCTCAATCCTTACCCAAAATTAGACTCCAAAGCTTGCTGAAATTATACCAAATTAATTCCAAACGACGAAACGTCCTTTAATATCAATGGTTATTGTTAAAAAGGGTTGAAACAAATACTCAAAATATCAGTTAAAGTCTGTTACAAGTCAATCACAACAACTCTCAAACTAATTTCAGTTTGTAGACTTTGAAGAGGGGAAGAGAGAGGGTGAGAGACTTCGTATTGTACCTTTTCATCTTCTTCTTCATCAATAAACTTTTACTGCTGCTTTGCTACAGTGGATGTAGGCGTTTTAAACGCTGAACCACTATAATCCTCTGTGTTGTTCTTCTTCTCGTCATCTCCCCTTTGATTTCTCTTTTGTTTTCCTTTTTCTTCTCAAAATAAACTTCGTCTGCAACCTCCATTTTTGCATGTTAAATGAAGTCTGAATTGGTAAAGTAAAGTGTAAGCTTTACTCAATGTGTGAGCTGTCAAAATGTGTATAAAAAGCAATGTCAGTGGGATTTGACAGCTATTAATACCACTAACAACTGGTATCAGAGCCATTAGAATTCAAAACACATTCAAGAAAAGCAGAGGAGTTGATCGAGAAAATGGCTACAACAAAGTATGAGATTGAAAGATTCAATGGCAACAATGATTTCAGTTTATGGTGCAAGAGAATTCAAATAATTCTTCAACAACAGTCTGCACTCAAAGCCTTGGAGGATCCAAAAAGCTTACCTGCTACAATTACTGATGAGGAGAAAAAGAAAATGGAAGAAATCGCCTATGGTACTGTTCTTATGAATGTTACTGACAATGTCTTTAGACAAATTATGGATGAGTCTACTGCTTTTGGTGCTTGGGAAAAATTACAAGTTCTTTATGTCAAGAAAGATATGCCAAGCAAGATTTATCTTAGAGAAAGGTTGTTCACTTACCGAATGAATAGCTCTAAAATGCTTGATGAGAACCTTGATGAGTTCAAGAAACTCACTACTGAATTAGCAGCTACTGGAGAAAAATTGGGAAGTGAGAGTGAAGCTACAATCTTGATAAATTCTCTACCCGAGGCCTATAAAGACGTAAAGAATGCACTGAAATATGGAAGAGATTCCATTTCTTTAGAGTCTGTTATATCAGCAATAAGATGTAAAGAACTTGAGTTGAAATCAGAAAACAAAGGAAATGGTGGAGCTGAATCTCTTTTTACAAAAGGAAAGAATCATTTCAAGAAAACCAGATTCTCAAGGGGGCAAAAGAACTTCAAAGGAAAAACTGTTTTAAAGTGCTATATCTGCCACAAAGAAGGACATTTCAAGCGCAACTGTCCTCAAAGAAGGAAGGGAAATTTTATAAAAAGCAGGGAACATGGTAAAGGGGATGTCTCTATTGGAGAAAACACTTTTGAATACACAGAAGTGTTAGCAACCACTGGGGAAAAGGCCATAAAACAGGATATGGGAAAATTGAAGGAAGACTGGGTCCTTGACTCAGGGTGTACCTACCACATGACCTACTCAAAAGAGTGGTTTGTGACTTACAAACCATGTGAGGGAGGTGCTGTTTTCATGGGAGATAATCATGGCTGTAAAGTTGTGGGAATTGGTTCAGTGGGATTGAAACTTAAAGACAATAGAGATATCCTATTAAGGAATGTGAGGCATGTCCCTGACCTAAGGAGAAATCTAATTTCCATTGGAATGTTAGATGATCAAGGATGCTCTTTTAGTGGGAAAGATGGAGCTTTCAAAATTACAAAAGGTCCCAAAGAAATTTTGACAGGAGAAAAGTTCAATGGGCTTTACATCTTAAAGGATGTTACTCCTCCAAGTTCAGCTCTTATTACAGAGGCCAACAAAGCTGAAGAAATTGAATTATGGCATAGGAGGTTGTCTCACATAAGTGAAAATGGGCTACAAGAACTTCTAAAACAGGGTTTAATTAAAACCCAAGGCACAAAGCGACTGAGATTTTGTGAACATTGTGTTTATGGGAAATCCAAGAGGTTGAAATTCACCAAAGGAGAACACACAACAAAGTCTATTTTGAGCTATGTACATGCTGATCTATGGGGACCCTCTCGAACTCCTTCATTAGGTGGTTCCAGGTATTTCTTATCCTTAATTGATGATTACTCTAGGAAGACATGGACTTTTATGTTAAAGACTAAAGATCAGACACTAGGAAAATTCAAAGAATGGAAGACTAGAGTTGAAAATCAAACTGATTGCAAAGTCAAATACTTGAGAACTGATAATGGTATGGAGTTCCTAGGGAGTTTGTTTGCTGATTATTGTATTGAGAATGGTATAATACGACATAAAACAGTTAGCTATACACCACAACAGAACGGCATAGCTGAAAGGATGAATAGAACGATTATGGAGAGAGTTAGGTGTATGTTATCTGAAGCTAAACTCCCTAATAGTTTTTGGGCAGAGGCTGTTGCTACAGCTACTTTTACTATTAATAGGAGTCCTTGTGTTTCCATTGAATATAAAACTCCTGAAGAAAAATGGTCAGGGACTCCACCAAATCTGTCTTATCTCAAAACTTTTGGTTGTGTTGGTTATGTACATGTAAAGCAAGAAAAAATGGAACCTAGAGCAATCAAATGTATGTTCCTAGGTTATCCTGAAGGAACTAAGGGCTACAAGTTATGGAATTTCGAATCAAAGAAGAGTGTTATAAGCAGAGATATAACATTCAGGGAGACTGAATTCTTCATGAGTACAGAAAATGAAAAACAGTCCAGAGAAGAGTTTAAACCTAAAGAATATGCTAGCTCTAGTATGGAGTTCACTAATGATATTCATAGATCAGTAACACCTCATGTGCAACATGTTGAGTTAGAACCCTCTCAAGAAAATCTAGATGAAGAAATTGAAAATCTAGATGAACAAATTACTGAACAAGAACAACGGGAAGACTTAACAAATTATACCTTATCAAGAGATAGACAGAGAAGAAATGTGAGACCTCCAGCTAGGTTTACACAAGCTGGCTGTGTAGCCTATGTTTCTGAAATAGTTGATGCATTGCATGAAGAAGAACCAAAGACTTTTGAAGATGCTATCAGTGGGGCAGAAAGTTTACAGTGGAAAAAGGCAATGGAAGATGAATTAAACTCCCTACATAAGAATAAGACATGGGATTTGGTCTCACCTCCTCCTAAACAGAAAGTTATACCTTGTAAATGGATATATAAAAGAAAGACAGGAAAATTTGAAGAAGGAGGTATTAAATATAAAGCTAGACTCGTGGCAAAAGGCTTTATACAAAAGGAAGGAGTTGATTACAATGAAATTTTTTCACCTGTAGCCAAACACACATCCATTCGAATTTTGTTAACAATAGTAGCCTGCCTTGATTTGGAATTGGAACAAATGGATGTGAAGACTGCTTTCCTACATGGAAAGCTGGAAGAATTGATCTATATGGAGCAACCAAAAGGTTATGAAGTAAACAGACAGGGGAAGCTAGTTTGCAAGCTTAATAAGTCATTATATGGCTTAAAGCAGTCACCAAGGTGCTGGTACAAGAGGTTTGATGACTATATCATGAGTATTCAATTCATTCGAAGCAAATATGATCCTTGTGTATACTACAAAAGGGAAAAAGACGGTGGAAATGTGTATCTTTTACTCTATGTGGACGATATGCTATTGGCAGGGAAGTCTATCACTGAGCTTATGAAAATTAAGAAACTCCTTAATCAAGAATTCGATATGAAGGACTTGGGACCAGCTAAAAGAATGCTTGGGATGGAGATTTCTAGAAACCGCACAGAATTTGAGCTATTTGTCTGTCAAAGTGATTACACAGATAAAGTTTTAAAGAGGTTTAATATGGCCTCTGCTAAGTCAGTTTCTACACCCCTAGCTCAACACTTCAAATTGTCTAAGGAGGATTCTCCTAAAGATGAAGAAGAAAGAAAGCAGATGGAAAGAGTACCATATTCTAATGCTACAGGCAGCTTAATGTACTTGATGATTTGTACCAGACCTGATTTGGCTTATTCATCTAGCCTAATCAGTAGATATATGGAAAATCCTGGGAAGAAACACTGGGAAGCAACCAAATGGGTAATGAGGTACTTAGTTGGAACAACTAAACGTGGCTTGTTATATAAAAAATCAGGGATTCAAGACCTTAAACTCTATGGCTATGTTGATTCAGACTTTGCTGGGGATCTAGATAGAAGGAGGTCACTTACAGGCTATACCTTCTTATTGGGGAAGAATGTAATCAGTTGGAAATCTAACTTACAGTCAGTTGTTGCCCTATCTACAACAGAGGCTGAGTTTATCGCAGCCACAGAAGCAGTAAAAGAGGCTACATGGTTGCAAGGCTTAATCTCTGAATTAGGCTTCCAACAAAATACAGTAGACATATACTGTGATAATCAAAGTGCCATATATCTTACAAAAAATCAACAATTCCATGACAGAACCAAACATGTTGACATTAGGTTGCATTTTATTAGAGATGCAATTGAGAAAGAAGTGGTGAATATGCAAAAAATCAAGACAGAAGAGAACGCGGCAGATATGTTGACTAAAATA
The DNA here is from genome assembly GCA_033996785.1 of Trichosanthes truncata. Lineage (NCBI taxonomy): Eukaryota > Viridiplantae > Streptophyta > Magnoliopsida > Cucurbitales > Cucurbitaceae > Trichosanthes > Trichosanthes truncata. The sequence continues at coordinate 12,472,274 of MU867261.1, read as the reverse complement.
GTTACACGTACCAAGTTCGAGCACTGTCTGAAGTTGCTCAGCTTGGCTGATGTCCCAGATGATTAAGTATTCTGAAAAATAAGCAGCAGTCAAATAGAGTATTTGATTCAAGGGGAAGATTTGTTAAAAAGGGTTGAAACAAATACTCAAAATATCAGTTAAAGTCTGTTACAAGTCAATCACAACAACTCTCAAACTAATTTCAGTTTGTAGACTTTGAAGAGGGGAAGAGAGAGGGTGAGAGACTTCGTATTGTACCTTTTCATCTTCTTCTTCATCAATAAACTTTTACTGCTGCTTTGCTACAGTGGATGTAGGCGTTTTAAACGCTGAACCACTATAATCCTCTGTGTTGTTCTTCTTCTCGTCATCTCCCCTTTGATTTCTCTTTTGTTTTCCTTTTTCTTCTCAAAATAAACTTCGTCTGCAACCTCCATTTTTGTATGTTAAATGAAGTCTGAATTGGTAAAGTAAAGTGTAAGCTTTACTCAATGTGTGAGCTGTCAAAATGTGTATAAAAAGCAATGTCAGTGGGATTTGACAGCTATTAATACCACTAACAGTTATCTTGAAATTAAAATTGCCCAACTAAAATTAGCTCATAAACCAAACGAATCTCAAAATTTTCATAATTCATAATCAGATCAGTGTCCAAAATTACCCAATTTCATAACACGATCAGGAGCGGGACGGTTCGAGTTCAAAAAACTCGTCGGAAGGCGGCGGCGCGTGGATGTGTGTAGTCGGCGCGTGAGTGGCAAAGTAGTGGCGGTGCGTGGTCGTATTCGGCGGTGCGTGAGTCGTGGCTTTTGCAAATCTGAGAAATCCGAGCCACATGGTTGCGATTCTGAGCGTCTTCTGGCGAGATACAACTCTCGGATCTTGCGTGCGGCGTGGGTTTGTTCGGCTTGAAGTTTGCTCGAAAGCTGAGATCCGCCGGAACGACGTTGTACGCGGGAGTGCAGTGGGTTTGATTTCTTGGGTGTTTCGGAGGAAAGAATGAGAGAGAGAGAGAAGACCATTTGATTTTTTTTTTCTCTTTAAATAAAATAGCAAAATACTGAAATGCCCCTCTACCTAACCTTTTCTCCCAAAAAGGCCCTTCCAAACTCTTTCAATAACCACTTACCCTTGAAATTTCTTTCTAAAATTACCCTTTCAACTATTCAAATTCTCATTTTAATCGATCAACCAAATAAACCACATTTTATCTCCAAAATTACTTAAATTCAAGGGTTAATTAAATTCAAAAATTTTCGGTCGTTACATAAAGGCTCATAACACCAATCTAAGATGTATTTTGAATGTAAATTAGGGAACAAATGATACTAAAAAAATATTTGTTTTAAGTTAGGGGGGCTCGAGGACCCCTGACCTATTATAGCTCTGTCATTGGTTATGGATATTTTTAATTCACCCAGTTGCCTTCTAAAATAGTAACAGTGTAAAACCCTTATAAATTAATAATGTTGGGACCACATAATTTTATTAATTTAAAGTGGTATTAATTAATCGATAAATTAATAATTTATTAATTTAAAGAGATTTTTTTTGATTCAACGAACCTACATTATTCTTCATGAATAAAGCATATACATTGTATTGAATAATTGAATGATGTTCATGTACAATGTTACTAATTAAATATAATTCATCCCCCTAAAAGAAAAACAAAGTTCATTGTAGTACATAGTACTAGTTAAAACACAATGCAAGTTCATGTATGGTAAGAAAATTGATTGAACTGAAACGTGGGGGCTTTTAAGAAAATATTTTTAATTCAAAACAAACTCCAGTCTAGTGCAAGTGCACACTGTCGATGCAAGTAATATAAAACTGGAAGTTTTCCAAAGTATCGATCCCACAGGGAACGAATACAACAAAATTCAAAAGATAAGCAAAGATGTTTTTCAAATTGCAAGTTGGTAACCAAAGTTATAAAAATGTTGGGAGGTGTTTTTGGCAAAAGAAAATAAAAAAATACTAAATATGAAAAAGGAAAATTCAAGTTGTTCATGCCCCTTTGGAGAGAAATGCTACTAAAATGCAATTGCAATCGTAGTTAACATAATAAAACTAAGTAAACCGAATTCAACTCCGATTTGAACTTCTATGAAGTATCTTTAGGAGGCTAAGTGATTATACCTATATTTTTATGGCTAATCTAACTTAGATAATTTCATGCACAATTGTAGTGGTTTTGGAGTCTCGCCCTATATCTAGGGTTGATGTTCAGAACTTACTTCTAAGTCTTTTCCTCCATTGCTTTTGTGACATCCGATTTCCCTTAACTCCTTCAGTATTAAGTTCAAGCTTGACAAGCAACACTAGTTGGCTGACTAGGTTTACCCAATGTTAATTCAACACAAAAACAAACAAAGTTTCAAGTGTCAACTAGATTGTTGTTACTTTTAAGCTTTACATCTTTCCTCTAAGACATTCACCAACTTGAACCCCGAAAGAAAATTTTGCTCATTATGATGGGGATAAAAAAAGTAAATTAAAGTGTAGAAGATCCATAACAAGCTTAGATAAAGAGAAATTGAGAGATCAACTAAATTATGTGATAAAACTAAAATAAACCTTATTGAATTTAACTTGCAAGGCTAACTAGCCAAAGGGATTAACAATACAACTTGAGTTCAAAAGCTAGAATGAAAAGAAAGATATAATAGTAACTTAAAGCTAAAATTACAGCCATTAAACTAAACAAAACAGAGGAAAAAAACTAAAGTTGATGCTAACAAAGTACTTGAAATACAGTGCAATAAAGCACCGTTCTCACCCCTTTCATCAATCGAATTCAATCTCACTTCTTTCCAAGGGAATTGGGTCTTTACAATCTGAGATTTTCGTCTAGATTGGACTGATTTTTGGGGCTCGAAGGTGCTAAAAAAAAGAAGAAAAACAGCATAAAAAAAAGAAAGAAAATAACATAACAATGTACTGGGGCGAGCAGAAAAACTCATTCAAATTTTTACTTTGTTCTTCTCATTTTTATAGGCATTAAGGGCTAGGGTCTCCATCTTCGTGCTCCTTCAACCTTGGGCATGAGTTTGGGCTGAAATATCTCCTAAATATCGAATAATCTCCCTTAATCGTGGTATTTTGCATGATTCCCGCAGCTCTAGAAATTTTCAGAAAATGCAATTGCATTTTTTCCTCTGTTCACCATCTTGTTTTCTCACGGAAATGCAATTGCATTTCAAAAGTGGAATGCAATTACATTTTCGTATTTGCTCCAAAACAACAACAAACTTGTTTTCCCAAAAAAATGCAATTGCATTTCCAAAATGGAATGCAATTTCATTTTTGTACTTGCTCCAAACCTACACAAAACAACAAATTAGTATAATTTTCAATCTCTTTTCAACTTCTTTCCTTTTTTTTCATTGCTCCAACGAGTTTTTATGAATTGAACTAATAAACACCATTTTTAGCTTGCTCGTCATACAACAAAATACACAAAAATGACAAGAACTACCTAGTTTAGGGTCAAATAATCCTCATAAATGAGAATTATCAAAAATCAATAACTATAACTATATAAACAACATCAAACATTCCTAATTAGTCGATCCAAATCAAAACCAACCAACCATGGCTTCACATCTAAAAGGTGTCCAAAAATCAACCATGATAGATCAAATATTTAAAGCACTATGTGAGTATAAGAGAGATCACCCCATATGTACTCAAAAATATTTGCAACAATGGATTGATGAAAAGTTTCTTAACCTCATGACAAGAATATGTTAAATGTGATTTCTAAACTTTAAACTTGTCCAGTGCTCCATGGCACACATTTCTAGGATTTTTTTAAAAAAATGATAATGTATTTTTTTCAAAAAAAGAAAATTTAAAAATAAAGTGTTTCTTAACCTCATGACAAGAATATGTTAAATGTTAAATGTGATTTTTTTAAAAATGAGAAATTTTGGTCAATTACAAATCACCACGTCATTATTTATAAATTAATAAAAAAATTACCAATAATTAAATTTGAAACCAATTATAAATTGACATGTGTCCAAAATTAAATTTGAAGACAAAAATTGGTGAATCCAAAATAATGTGTCACATGTCTTTATCATAGCCATTTGATCAAGCAAACCTAGTAAAACTAGGTCATATGGAATTTGGGTCCAAGTTTAAATAAGCCCAAAAGAGTTTATTTGGCCCGAAACAAAAAGGGTCAGGCCCAAAACCAACAAATGTCAAATTCAAATGGTTGAACTCAAATACAATAAAGCCCAAGCCAACATAAAGCATGTGGAAAACTCTATAAATAGAGGAGCCACCTTCATTTAGGTGGAAAAAGATCAGAAAAAAAATCAGAAGATTGAAGCTTCAAGAAGATTGAAGCTTCAAGAAGGCTGAAGACCTGAAGTTAACTTAACTCTTCTCGAAAACTGGAGACCTAAAATTAACTTAGCTCTTACTGAAGAACCAAAGATCTGAAATTAACTTAAATCCTTCTGAAGAATAGAACACTTTAAAGACTTGAAGACTAAAATAACCTAAATCTTCTAGGTTGAAAGAGTGAAGAAACTACAAGAAGACTCTAAAGATTTGAAGGCTAAAACAACATAAATTTTCTAGGTGGGAAAAGTGAAGAAGCTCCAAGAAAATTCTCAAGATCCGATGATCGAAATTAACTTAAATTCTTCTGAATATAATTGAAATCCTTCAAAGAGTTAAAGACCTTGAAAACTTCAAATATTAAAGTTTCTTGAAGACTTAAAGATTGAAGCTTCCTCAAAGAAAATGGAAGATATTTGAAGCGTAAAGAAAACTTTTGCATCGACTAACTCTTCAATAAATTAAAAGCCGAATACCTTCAATAAGCTAAAAGCTGAAGATCTTCAATAAGCAACAAGTCGAAGAGCTTCAATAAGCTAAAAGGTGAATACTTTCAATAAGCTACAAGTCGAAGATCTTCAATAAGCTAAAAGCTAGCCAAAGACCTTCAAGAAGCTACAAGTCGAAGACCTTTAATAAGCTAAAAACTGAACAACCTTCGAGAAGCTACAAACCAAATACCTTTGAAAAGCTTGAAGCTGAAGACTTTCCACAAGTTCAAAGTTGAAGATTCAACCTCGAGAATAAGTGTTCTAGCTCTCGAGTCAGATGTACATACGAGAGAAAGAATCAGAGGACCATACAGTAGAGATTGCACTCCACTTATATACAAAAAATAAATACAAATTCAAGTTTTACTTCACGAATTAAATTTCTTTGGAAATATTTTTTAATATAACCATTAAATAACCTTGTTAGAATTCACAAATTTCAACAAAAATTTAGCTCTAGTGTCATTTTTTAAAATATTTTTTAATCAAATCTTACCAAATATTTTTTTGGTTAAATTATCAAAAATACCCCTGAACTATGGGATTAGTTTCAATTATACCCTTAAACTTTGAAAATTTTCATTTTAACCCTTGAACTTTGAAGTTTGTTTCAAAACAACCATTGAAGGCTTTTTTTCGTTAAATTCATGGACGGAAAATGACGTATTTGCATATGTTTTGATTTTTTTTCAACGTATATGTTCAAATATGTTCACATAAGCAACAATATAAATGCAAAAGATCATTTTCCGTCTACGAATTTAACGGAAAAAAAAACCTTCAAGTGTTATTTTGAAACAAACTTCAAAGTTCAAGGGTTAAAATGAAACTTTTCAAAGTTCAGGGGTATAATTAAAACCAACCCCATAGTTCAGGGGTATTTTTTATAATTTAACCTATTTTTTAAATCAAATCTTACCAAATATTTTTTTAATCAAATCTTACCAATCTTGTACCATATACATGTTTTCCAATCCATTAAACTCATATGAGGATATGTTTTCTTTAACGATTTTTCGAATGAAAACTTATCAGAGGGTTTCAATTGCTACACTTTCTAAAGTTCAAAGTTAAAATTGCACCACTTATACAACTTGACAAGTTTAGGGGTAAAAGTAAGGTTAAGATTGAAGAAACTGAAAGTTTAGGGTAAAAAAATTGATACAATTTGCCAAGCTTAAGGGGTAAAAATTGATTAAACTACAAATTTAGTCCCTATAGTTTGGAGAAAGTGAGAATTTAGTCCCTATGGTTTTAAAAGATAGAATTTTGTGATGAAACCTCATAATAGTCCCTTTGGTTTGATAAAACCCTCATCAATAGTCCCTACATATGGAATATTGATGAGGATTTACGTAGGGACTATTGATGAGAATTTTATCAAACCGTAGAGACGAATTTTAAATTCTAAAATCATAGGGAGTAAATTCTAATTTTCTCAAAACCAAAGAGACTGAATTTGTAATTTAACATTGATTTGTTTCCCTAACAACAATAATAATAATAAATCAACAAAAAGGATTTTGGTGATTTATTATTATTAGGTTAAATTACAGAAAATACCCCTAAACTATGGGTTTTGTTTCAATAATACCCCTAAACTTTAAAAAGTTTCAAAAATACCCCTGATCTTTCAAAAATGTTCAAAAATACCTTTATCGTTAAGTTTTGGATGGAAAACGTTGAAGTTTCATTTCAATACCTTTGAACTTTCAAAAGTTTCAAAAATATCTTTGACCTTTCAAAAACATTCAAAAATATCCTTACTGTTAAATTTGGATGGAAAATGTTATAGTTTCATTAATACCTTTAACATATAACTGTTCTCGTAAGAGGCAGTTTTTACCTTTGCCTTCTTGACTTATGGATTATTTGTATGTCAATCTTGGTTATTTAATTAATTGAATCGTTGGTCTCATTGGTGAAATCAGGTCTTTAAGATATCTCTCTCTTGATTGTTCTATATCTTTTATTTTATTTTTTTATTTTGTTTTGATCTTATTCATTTTTCTATTTGTTTCTCTAAATAAAATTGGGTGATTGTATTCATGGTAATTAAGTGAACTAGAACATCAATCTTGTGGACGTTACTCTGACATTCTTACACTATATTAAAACTTGACTTGTACACTTGCGGTAATGCATTGAATAATTTTACGCAACACCAACGCAGAGAAAGTCATTATGCGCTAGCCTAGCTAGCTAATGTTTTTTAGCTGGCTGTAATGTTAGTTGTAGTGTGCCTTAAATTTTCAAATTTAATGTTACATTAATGATTGCTAAAGGAAAATTCAGAAGTTTAAAGCAAACACAGAGCCACAAATGAACTTCAAATTCGAGTGTTAATATTAATGTAATGAAAAACAACAAACTTGAAGATAGAAGCAGTGGGTGGATCATCAAGAATTTATTTTTCATCCCCATAATTTGACATCAAATTTAAGCATCTGGGTAGCTAAATTTTAAACGAATTCAAGCTAGAAATCAATACCACAAAGTAAGACAACGACAGATTGTCCTTCAACTTCGAAGAATCGAACAAATGCCTACCTAAATCTGCCTATTTAAGTTTCTAAATCCATCCCAATAACAATTTAGCCTTTTTTTTTTTTTTTCGTTTTGTCTTTGGAGAGTTACAAGGGAGTGTTATGGTTATGGATTTTAGATTTTTAGAGCTTATTGGTCAAATTATTACTACAACCTTTCAAATGTTAATTATCCATTTATTTTCATTAATTTTTATGGAGGAAGAATTTGCAAAGACAAGAAAAAGAAACATTTTCCATTAAGAGTATTTTTGAAATTTTTTGAAAGGTCAAGAGTATTGTTGAAACGAAACTTTAATGTTTTTCATCCAAAACTTAATGGTAAGGATATGTTTGAACGTTTTTGAAGGTCGGGAGTATTTTTGAAACTTTTTAAACTTCAAGGGTATTATTGAAATGAAACTTTAACATTTTCCATCCAAAATTAACGATAAGAGTATTTTTGAACGTTTTTTAAATATCAGAAGTATTTTTAAAACTTTTTAAAGTTTAGAGATATTATTGAAACAAAATCCATAATTTAGGAGTATTTTCTATAATTTAGTATTATTATTATTATTGCAAGGGACTATTTAAGAAGGTTTTATTAATCCATAAGACGAATTGGAGACCAAAATTAAAAACCATCCAGACCAAATTTGAACTTTCTAACAAAATAGAGACAAAATTTATAATTTAAGCTTCACAAGTTCCCAACAACAACAACAATAAATAAAAAAATAAGAATTGGGTTTTAAAGTTAAACCTTTAGGGGTCGTTTGGTTCACAAGTTTGGGTGGTTTGTTAAACCTGGGTTTATTAAGCCTGGGGTTGTTGAGTCTGAGTTTGTTAAGTCTGTGTTTGGATGACTGTTAAACCAGTGTTTGAATGGTGCAAGTTTGGGTTTGTTAAGTCTGTGCTTGAATTCTAATTTGTTAAACCTGAGTTTATTAAAAGTGTATTTAGTTGATACATTTAAAATTTGTATAAACAATAGAAATTATTTAATTAAAGTAATAAAAAATATATATTAAATTATATATAAAATGTAACTTTTATGATGAAATTAGAGAGTATTATTTTAATAATAAATAAAATATTTTTAATACATTTGTCTAATCAATTTTCTTCCAATAATTATTTTATAGAATAAATATTTAATTGTTCATGAAAATATTTCAAGCAATTTACCAAAGTGTGAACAAATATAAACAAATTTTTTTATGCAAATATACCCAACATAAAATTAACCATAAGAAAATATTATCAATTGTTTATTTAATGATTTTATAACTTGTTGTGCTAAGAAAAATTATTTACTACTTATCATCAAAATTACTATTGAACTTAACTTTCTATATTAACTAATACATAAGGTTATAAAGATAAAGTATTTTAAATAATATTATTTTAAAAGCTATTAACTTCAAGATACACTAACCAAAATAGTTTAATTAATTAATTTTACAAATATTATGTCTTTAATTGAGTATGATAACATGATTTTTACATTTTCACAAGAAAATGAGTTTAGGAAAGTTATGGATTTAGAGAAATGAATTTTTTTTTTTATCAAATGAAAATTGAAGTATTAAATTTAGGTTTATTTACGTGTCTAGTTTGGAATTTATAATAAAATAATTTTTATTATAATTTATATGTTAATAAAAATTTTAAAATATAGCAATAAGTTTCTTATAAATTATGAACACTTTTAAATTTATTTTTAATATTATTGCTAATCTAAATACTTTTTGAATAATTATTTTGTAAAACAAATATTTAGTTAGTTTTGTAATTATTTTTTCCTATCGATGTAAGAACAAAATACAAAAAAAATTCTTATTATAAATTTATCATTATAATTACTCTAAAACATGAAGTATAACAAAGTTGATATATCGGTTTATGAATTAACTATTACTATTTGAAATTTGAATCAAATTTATTTATTTATTTATTATAAAATTATCATTAATTATTTATTTTTATTTAACTAATATATTTTTATTAAAAATCTAATGCATTTTAAAAGCATAATTAAAGACAAAATATGTAAAACCTGGGTAAGGTAAAGTACTGTAGCAACACATGGGGTAGAATAGTATGTACTGTAGCAAATCTAGGTTAACAAAATTGTCAACCAAACATGGATTTGTTTAAACAAATTCATACTCCCCAATTCCAAAACAGATAACCAAACACCCCTTATATAAAAACATGATTATTCGACTTTCCCCACATACAGTTTCCCTCTGTCTTCCAATCGGAATTAGCTCTGGTTGGGAACCCACCAGAATTTCTCAAATTCGAAGCTTAAACAATGGAAGGCCCCCCTTACGATCTCATAATCCTAGGCGCCACTGGTTTCACAGGCAAGTACGTGGTCCGAGAAGCTCTCAAATTCCTCAACCCTTCTCCTTCTTCTCCTCTCAAATCCTTCGCTCTTGCTGGTCGAAACCACACAAAACTGACCGAAACCCTCAAATGGGCATCACATCCCCACTCCTCGCCGCCGATTCCGCTCCTGATCGCTGATATCGCCGACCCACAATCCATCCACCGCCTCTGCTCGCAAACCAAGCTCATTCTCAACTGCGTCGGGCCCTTCCGGCGCTACGGCGAGCCAGTGGTGGCGGCCTGTGTGGAGGCAGGGTGCGATTATTTGGACATCTGTGGGGAGCCTGAGTTCATGGAGAAAATGGAAGTTAATTATCATGAGAAGGCGGTTCAGAGTGGGTCTTTGGTGGTATCGGCTTGTGGGTTCGATTCGGTTCCTGCTGAATTGGGTTTGATGTTCAATTCGAGGCAGTGGGTTGGGCCGTCGGCGCCGCATCGGATCGAGGCGTATTTGAGCTTGGAATCGAAGAGAAAAATTGTTGGGAACTTTGGGACTTTCGAGTCGGCTGTTCTCGGTGTTGCTAATGCCGGTCAGTTAATTCAATTGAGGCGTTCGAGGCCCAAAAGATCTCGGCCTACGGTGAGGAAATTCTCCAATTTTACAGTAATCAAAACTTCAGTGTTTGGGCATGTTTATGAACTGATTGGAAGCTGACGAATTGTTTTCAGAAACCATTTCTAATGATTATGATGTGCTGATATTATCTGTTTAGATTATCTTGCTGCTGTTTTTTATTTTGAGTGGAGTGAATTTTAGAAAGAGTTATTTTAGCGAAAATGATTTGTTTATAACTGATTCATTAAAAATAATTTTCATATAATCATTTTAATGTTTGGTTTTACACTTTTAAACTTAATATGCATATAATGAAAATTGATCTTAAATGATTAAATACATGTTTGGGATGGGAGTAATTTAAGTGATTTTAACTCATTCAAAATTACTCCCAAACAATACTCTAAAAAGTGTGTTAAACTCACCCTATGATGGTGGCTCATTTAGGTCTAGATGGCTGCTTTTCTTTTTTAATCTTCCCATATGAAACTTCATTAGTAATTTTATGCATAAATTTACAATATGTTTGGCAGCTTTGAGTGTCTGTCTGAGGGAAGTCTTTGTAATTTGTGAACATTTTTGTTATCGAGTCCTTGAGATTGATCCTCTGTAGTCTGTGTTGTGAATTTTCTTGTCTCTTAGATTCCTGGTCCTCCTCCTCCAAAAGGACCTACTCTGGAACACAACAAAGAGATAGGCCTTTGGGGTGTAAGATTACCTTCAGCTGACTCCACTGTTGTTCGTAGAACACTCTCTACTCTAGCTGAAAACCCCCAAGGTCTTCCTGGTGTTAACGAGAGCGCTGAAGAGATCGAACAGAGGAAGACGTTTTGGTCGTCAGTGAAGCCAGCTTATTTTGGAGTAAAAATTGGCTCTAAGTCATTGATTGGCATTCTGCGAATCATCGCAGTTGGAATGTTCATAGGGCTGTTGGGTAAAACTTCATTCGGGAGGTGGCTTCTCTTGACATTCCCTTCGTTTTTCAGTCTCGGGTGGTTCAGGAAGAAGGGTCCTTCCGAAGACGAGGTCAATAGAGCCTCGTTCAAGATGTGGTTTGTTGGCCATGGTTTTAGCAACAACAGCGGTGAAGGGAATGTAGAACCGGATACAGAAATTGTAACGAGAGTGATGGGGCCAGAGATTGGATATCTAACCACCCCAATAATCCTTGTTCAATGTGCATTGATTGTTCTAAGCAAACGCCAGGTTCTGCCAAAAGGAGGAGCTCTCACGCCAGGTATTGTGTTCGGACCAACTGATCTTCAAAAAAGACTCCAAGAGAATGGGTTGTCTTTTGATGTCATTTCAAAGAATGCTTAGTTGGAGAGTTGCACTAATCTGTTTTTTTTTTTTCTTTTTCAATACGTATCATAACTTGTGTTGCATTTGTTTCTTTTTTCATCTGAAAGTGATCTGTGGTATACTTTAGGGATGTATCAATTGACAAAGATTAATCTGTTGGTTTCAAGTATAGTCTGAAATCTGGTTGTTGTTTTCTTTCTTTCCTTTTTTTTTTTTTTTGGGTGATTATATCTTTGTTTTATTTGTAATTTGTTACCATCATATTCACCTATGATTTAGATCATGGTCCTGAACTCTTAAGAAACCATTAAGCTTTGATTATGGCCTAAACTACAGACTACAGTATTTATAAAAAAAAAATTCATTCGATTTTTCCTACTTTTATTTTGGCCCTTACACTTTTAAAATAAAACATTTTATTTGAGCATTCAATTTTTAAATATTTCGTTTTAGTCCTTAAAACTTTGTATAAAAGTTATTTTAGTCCAATGCAGTAATTTTTTTTTTTTTTTGCAATACATTTAATCAAAATTTAAATACGTTTGGAAACCTGAGACATGAGTTTTAATTTTTAGGGTTGGTTACAAGGATGACAAAAATAAATGGCCCAATTATAAGTATGTCACTATTTTTTTCAATTTGTAAATATAGCAAAAAAAAATTGGCCCAGCCGAAACGAAACCTACAAAAAGTCTAAAATAACCCTTAGTTTATTCCTAAGTATATCAGTGATATACTGTTGATATACTGACGATATACCTAAAATGATATATATCAGTGATATATTACTGATATACTTTATTTATGTATATCAACGAAATGACATTCCTATCCTAATATGAAGTATATCGACAGTATATAAGAAATACCTAATATGAAGTATATCAATAGTATATCAGTAATTCATATTCAATATATCAGATATACTTAAAATGAAGTATATCAGTGATATACTACTTATATACTTTATTTAGGTATGTCAATTAAATGACATTTCTAATATGAAGTATATCAAGAGTATATCAGTAATTTATATTTAGTGTATCAGATATACTTAATATAAAGTAAATCAATAATATATCAGTAATTCATTTTTAGTATATCAGATATATCTACAATGAAGTATATCAGTGATATACTACTGATATACTTTATTTAGGTATATCAATAAAATTGCATTCCTAATATGAAGTATATAAACAATATATCGGTAATTCATATTCAATATATCATATATACCTAAAATGAAGTATATCAGTGATATACTTTATTTAGGTATATCAATTAAATGAAATTCATAATATAAAGTATATCAAGAGTATATCAGTAATTTATATTTCGTAAATCAAATATACTAAAAATGAAGTATATATATCAATGATATACTATTGATATATTTTATTTAGATATATCAAGTTAATAATTTATATTCAGTATATTAGATATATCTAAAATGAAGTATATCAGTGATATACTACTGATATATTTTATTTAAGTATATCAATGAAATGATATTCCTAATATGAAGTATATCAACAATATATATTTTAATTTAGTTTTTTTTTTAATTTCTAATTTGTTTTTTTCTTTTATCTTTTTTTCTCCCCACTTTTTATAAATTAGATTTTGATTTTTTTCTCCTTTAGTAAAAACAATAATTTAACTTTACCTTAATAAAAGTTTCAATTCAAGTTCCAAAGCTCTAGTGTAAGGTTTATGAAATAATAAAAATCATTAACATCATAATAAAATTTAAAAATTACAATCTAAATTGAATTCTAAATAAAACGAATAATAAAGCTTCAGTCTTTGCTTCAAGACTTCAAGTTCACTCTTCAATCTTCTTGAAGCATTCTCCTTTTCTACTTGTTCTTTAGGTTTAGGCTTTATTAGCTTCTTTCTCCAGGTATTATTTCAATTCTAAAATAATACTAATAATAATAATTAAAGAAATTAATGTAATTTTGAAATTACGTTTTGAAAATCAAAAATTTTAAACCTTTTTCAATATTAGAAATTTCCTCCATATGTGATTGGAGATCAATACTTATAGCATTAGAACATAGCCAATTTTGTCCAAAAATAAGTGCCTCAACTGTGGATGGAGCCAAAGTGGAGCGATAAGGATCTCAATCACTCTCCCACCAATATTGAATGCATACTTAGAAACAACTATAGACACTGAAATTTTCAAAACATCCCACAACCTTACTAAGAACTCTATACCCAGAAGAGTTAACTTTTCACCATTCTAAGATGTCAAAATTTTCATCATCTTTTGCACAACGTTCCAATAAATAAACATCAACCTCTATGTCCACATCAAAATCATCCCCATCATCTTCCATATCAGCATATTGAAAGCAAAATGGATTACTTGTTTTTACCAGTAGAATCAATTGAAATAGATTGACTCATCAACTCTTTTACGTAGAAGATGATGAACTTGAACCAAGAGCATTCTTAGACTCTAACGAATTATACTCATTGAACAATCGTCTCAACACATCTTCCTTTTTTTTGTTTTTTTCAATTTCCTTCGCCACATTATCCTCAAATAACTAATTGAAATAGTACATAAGAAACTTCATCTTGTGACGAGGATCAAGAACAAATGCAACATATAATAAGGGGAAAAAAGTATTTTTGACCCCTAAACTTTGCATGTTGTATCAATTTTAACCTTGAACTTTCAATTTCATCAATTTAAACCTCAAACTTTACAAATTGTATCAATTTTAACCCTAAACTTTTAATTTCATCAATTTAAACCTCAAACTTGAATAAGTGTATTAATTTACACCTTTCGTTAAGTTTTCGTTTCAATCACCATTAGAAAGATTTCCCACATATGTCCAAAGCCACATGTTGCTCTATGATAGGTACTTATTTGTTATTTTTAAAAAAAAATTACTAAAAGAATAATTAAACAATCCAGATCGAATCACCACCATCATGAAAACCACGAACTCGACTTTCGAAAGTAAGACTCACACAAAATGAGCACTTGTGTGTCTCCCTCGCCATTGGTGTCGATACCAATGGCGACAAGTATAAAGAAGATTAAGCTTAGCTAAAATGCGGGAGAGAACAGGAAAGGCGATGATAGACAAAATGACGCCCATGAACATAATGAATTGGTCTAGCCGACCTTGTCGGCCCCGTCGATAATCTTTCAGGGGATTAAAGTGACATCAATGCTGGAGAGAAAAAAGATAAAAATTCTAACAAGGGTGATGATTCTAAAAGTCCCACATCCATTGCAGTGGATGGAGAACAAATCAAGCTAAAGGTTGATGAAAAATTAAAAAAAATATATATATTGGCAAATGATTCAAAAAGAAGAGTACTCCATTGATAAAAAATATGGTGCAAATAAGCTTTGTTTCTACTAAAAGCCGATGGATTGAGTAGAATCATGCCTTACAATTGAAATACTCTCAATTAATTAAATGGAAAAAAAAAGTAGCAGAATCAGATAAGATATGAAAAAAACAAGTGAAAAAAAGTCATGCTCTAAATTGAAGACATTATGGAGAGTTTACTCCAATTTTAATTTTTTTTTTTAAAAAATAACAAATACGTACCTATTATAGAGCAACACGTGACTTTGGACATGTGTGTAAAACTTTTCTAATAAGGATTGAAATGGAAACTTAACCGATTGTGTAAATTGATACATTTATTCAAATTTGAGGTTTAAATGGATGATATTAAAAGTTTAGGGTTAAAATTGATACAATTTGTAAAGTTTGAGGTTTAAATTGATGAAATTGAAAGTTCATGGTTAAAATTGATACAATTTTTAAAGTTTGAGGTTTAAATTGATGAAATTGAAAGTTCAGGATTAAAATTGATACACCATGCAAAGTTTAGGGGTCAAAAATGCTTTTGCCCCTATAATAAGTTATTCGCGTTATCACTATTCTCCCAGTACTTATCATATTTCAATTGCATTTTGGTTGCAACATCATTAATAATTGAACTATCACTATCACTACCTTGAGAATATTTATGTATACAATTTTGGATAGTTGCAATTTCATCGAAGACCATATTCGAAGTAGTATAAAGAGAACCCGAAATTTGCTTAGTGACCTCATAAAATACAAACAAGAACTTTGTATATATGCGAGCGACCTCCCAATATGTACTATTTGGATTTTGATTACGCTCTTTCATTTTCAAGTATGCAAAGTTGTAATAATCTAATCTATCAAATGCCTTCTCAAAATTTTCACCTACCTCAACTATCAAATATGTAGAATTCCACCTAGTTAGAACATCAAGACATAGAAAACTGTTGCTAGATATATTATCTTCTTCAATACACTTTTTAAAATTTGAAAATAGAGAAGGAAAAGATCTAACAAATATAATCTAACAGAATTTTGAGTCACCAAATCATGCACATCTTTCAAGCCATCATTCACAATCAAATTAAGAATATGTGCACAACACCTAATATACAAAAACTTACCATCTAACACCAACCTATGTTTAAAATGCCTAACTAGATAAGTAATAGCAGGATCATTGGATGAAGCATTGTCAACAGTCAATGTCAACACCTTTTCAATCCTCTCGTATTTCAAACACTGTTCAACTTCTCTTCCTATGGTCTACCATTTATGATCAACTATTTGAGAAAAAATGATGATCCTCTTCTGTAATTCCAACTACTATCAATAAAATGTGTAGTCAAGACAGTATAGTTGATATTTTGACAAGATGTCCAGGTACCAGTTGTGAGTGAAATTCTATACCCTTGATCTACAAAAAGTTCTTTCAAAGCTTGTTTTTTAGTAGCATACATAGCTAAAATATCATTAGCAATTGTAGTTCAAGAAGGGAGAACAAATTTAGGTTCCAATAGAGTGATGGTCCCTTCCACAAACCTCCTAAATCCTTCACTCTCAACAAATCTACAGGGTAACTCATCAATTATGATCATTTCAGCAAGAAGTCTCCTACCATTCTCTACATTAAAAACTGCACATCTAAGTGATGGATTTGTTGTATTATCTCAATCTCCTACACCATCATTATTTTTTTAATACCAATTTCTGTTGAGATGCATGATGCGTGATTTTAAGTGCATGCAAAATCGCAAGTGTACAGTTTTAGTATAGTGAATTGAGTGCAAGTGTCGTCCACATGATTGGTTTTCTAGTTTAATTAATTACTGTAGTTACTCACCCTCAATTTTATCTAGAAAATTTACAAGAAAGAATGGAATAATTAGAAAATAAATCTACAACGCTACCTAATGGAGATAACTAGAGGAGATTGTTACAAGATTTAAGATTATCCAATTAAACATGATTTGATCACCCAAGAGACTCAATTTTATTTTTCAATCAATTATAAGCCAAGAAGTTAGAAATTCATAAATGACTTTCACAAGCTCAATTATTCTCTTATTTAATTAGAAAACCAATATGTCTATCTAGATTTCCAACGAACAAGGCATTATAAAACTTCTTTCAATGGCTTCCTAAGGAATTCCTTATTCCCATACAAGAAGTTACCTACGGTCATGCCTTTAATTCTAGAGTTAAATTCCACTCTTTCAAGCTGGAACTTAAATTAAACAAATATATATACTTTTGCCACAAGTATAACATCAAAGCACAAAACATATGAATAAATGACTGAAATATAAAATGCGTCCTTGAATAATCAAACATTCACGAAATACAAACAAAAGTCTTGAAACAAGAGTCTAGTCACTTGAAATTCACCATAAAAATCTAAACTCATCTACGAGATAAAATAAAAAAACTACAAAGAAAAGGGAAAGAGAAACTCTTGTTCGGATTTATACCCTAAAACCTCGTAATTAATAATTTATTTAATAATTAATTATATTTTTGATTATTTTATTTGCAATATAATATTATCCAATATATGAAAAATCCAAGGTTATTAGTGTAATCTTAAATAGTATGTGGTTGACATACGAGAAGATCGCGTTCAAAAAATAACCTAAAGGGTCATAGTATATGGATAAGGTTGGGTAACTTATCTTGGTAACACTATTGATACAGTCTACTTTGTAATAGTTACAAACGATTTGATCCAAATCGTTCACATGGAGACATGTGAGTGAGAGTATCTTATACAATGAGTTTGTCTAAGACTGGACCACGAAATATTTAATCTCTCTTTATAAATTCGTTAATTGAGAAGATTAATATTTCATCAGGATGATCATATGTGACTCGTTCTTAATCCTGAGTGAGTTATGAACTTCTGCCTGTGAGGGCTTGTCCTTTGATTTGCATGGGAGAGAGTGGCCTTTGTAGCCGATTCAATATGCCTACCATTTTGGGGACTTGACCAAATAGGGAGCTGGGAACATACAAGATGAAATTCACTCATTCCCATATAGGGTAAGTAGATGAGTAGTTCCCTTAAGTGATGATTTTAGGACTTGAATAATGGAGCATCACCCTTTCACTAGCCAGAGAGAGACTTAGTTTATGGTTGGATCATAAACAAATTGTTCATTAGAGGATCAATGATACTTAAGTTGTAAGATGTAATTATAGAGGTAAAACGAACTTTTGACCTAACTGCAATTACGAACAGCTCGTGAAGGATCGACTTGCATGTAATGGTTATATCCATGGACACAACTTGTCCTACAATGCATAAGAGTGCAACTCCAGGTCTATAGTGGAGTGACCTATAGTTAATGAATAAAAATTAATTAATTAAAGAGTTCAATTAATTAGTTTTGTATCATTGGAGCTTATAATCTGTAGGTCCATAAGATCCCCTTGTTAGCTCATAGTAACACTAAAAGATCAATTTAGTTGAAAGAAAAATTTGAAATGTTCAAATTAGTATGTAATTTGAAATGTTTAAATTAATATATAATATATTAGATATATTAAATATAAAAGAGGAAAATATATTTATTGTATTTGATATATTAAATATTAAAATAATTAATGTATATTAGATACATTAAATAAAATATATTTATAAAATTTGAATAAGATTCAAATAAATAAGTATCGTAGGAGATTTGAATGAGATTCAAATAAGTATAAGATATATTTTAATATATTAGATATTAAATTATAATATTTTAATTATGACAAAGATTTGCTCTTAGTCTCAATAATAGGATCTTTGGGTTAAGTCATTAGATATAACATACATTTCCTCAATAGAGAATTAAAGAATTCTCTCTAGACCTCTTCCTCTCCAATCCCTTGCAGATTTTCTTTCAAGAGGCACCCACAAGCCTTGGTCCTATGTTCGAGTCATAGCCAAGAAGACTTTGTGGAGGAGATAAAGACCCGCCGAAAATATCTCAATATTTACTACAAGTAAGTTTGCTTAATCTTTTTTTTAGTTTAATTTTAAATAAAATCAAAGACGATTTAATGCTTTCGTTGCAGAGTGGAACGTTCATTCCTTCAATTGGTATCAGAGTAATCTTTGATTTTATTTAAAATTAAAATTTTGTGATGGTGGGTATTTTAATTTACATATGTGATATGTGATTGCAAAATTAATTGTAAGGGAATATTTGGCATTAGTTCTACATTGATTAGATCAAATGTAAAATCCTTTGGTGTTAAGTTTTTTTTTTAATTAAAAAAAAATCGTTCATGGTGGATTTCCCAATAAGCAACCAATTGATTTAAATTCAAATTCATTACAAATTGCAATTGAGATTAGTTTTCAATTCAAATTGAGATAAGATTTCTTCAAATTGCTATAAGATTTCAATTTAAATTGAGATAAGATCTAAAAAAAAGAAATAGCCAACTTCACCATAAAATTGAAAGCTTTTCGTTAATGGTTTCTCAAAATTTGGTCAATTGGTGGATGCAAAATTTCTGATGGTTGCTGCTATTTTTTGTTAACTTAAATTTGGATGGCCAAGAGAGGAAATTTTTTGAAGATCAAGATAGGTCTTGGATTTGAATTTTGCAATTTAAATTGTCTTCAATTTCCTAGGATATGTCAAATATGCCGGTTAATTTTTCTATTTTTTTAATTTAATTATGCATGTGATGTATGTTTTAAAGTATTTGATTGTTGCATAAAGTATGTCATTTAGATTAAAATCCCACCAGAGGTTAAGCATAATCACGCATCTTAATTTTTTTTTAATATAATTGTTATATTTGAAATTTTTGATTAGGATGTTTCCTAATAATTAAGATGTTTTCTTAATAAGTTTATATTTTCCATATCTTTTGAATATAATTGTTATATTTGAAAAATTAAATTAGGATATTTCATTTCATAAATGAAATCCATGTTTCCTAATAGGATTAGGATATTTCCTAATGAGATTAGGATTTTCTTAAAATAAAGGTTTTTTTGATTCATGCTTTAAATAGTTTAAATTTTGAATTTAATTTATCTTTATTTTTTTCCTAATAAGATTAGATTCTTTCGAAATGAGATTAGATTTTTTATTTTAAAATAAGATTAGATCTTTTAATTTCCTAATAAGATTAGGTCTTCCATAAATAAATATAATTTAATTCAAAGATAAAATAGTTTAAGTTTTGAATTTAATTTATCTTTTATTTTTTCTAATAGGATTGGAATAAATATCCATGGTGATCTTTTAATTTGTTTTAAAGAGTTTAAAATGGTAGAATTTCAAGATTGTCCATAAAGTTAATTAGTTTTTAATAGGATTAAAAACATTACTTAAATTAACATATGTTCATTAATCTAGTAATTAATAGTTAATTAAACATTAATGAATTTGAAATAAAAATTGACTATAAGGGAACTTTGACTATGGAAGGTTCTATCTAGACTGGAGTATTTAAGCTGACCGAAAGGGAACACTTCTAATTGGGAACTAACCTGGGAGTTAATTAGTCAAATTTTATTAAGTAGGTTGATAATATGATTAATTTTAAATAGTTTAATACACTTGCCAATTCACATTAAAATTAATCTAACCAACATAAGAGTTATGAAAGGGTAGATTGGAGAACTTAGATAAATGAGATTAGTCTAATTTGTCTAAGTAATAGAAAACCCTATGTCAAAATACTTAGTAGGAGAATGACATATGTCAATATATCCTACGGTCTCTATTATTGATTCACATCGTGATATTCATGTGGGGCCTTGTGGCGGATTTCGAATCGTCCTCCCTACGGAAGGTGTTTGCGTGGGTGAATATCAGGGTGAATCTTTTGAGAAAGTATTATAGTAAGTGGGAGAAAGAAATGTGCCAACATATCATACGGTCTCCATCATTGGTTTACATCGTGAGATTCATGTGGGGCCTCGTGGCAGCTTTTGGACCGTCCACCTACGAAAGGTGTTTGCATGGATCAATATTAGGATGAACTCTTGAGAAAGATAGGATTGTAGTTTTGTTTCCAATACTTGACCTACCCTACGATGACACTTGTTGGGATAAAACTATGGAATCTAAAATAATGGGTCACATTTACAAAAGGCTTATTAAGGTCGTTAATGATGTCCTTGACCAATCTAATGGTAACTAAGTATTATAGGAATAAGAGTTATTCTGGTATAATACTTGGTTGAGATTGTCTCAGTTTAATGAAGGAATACTTGACCTACCCTACGACGGCACTTGTTCTAACTCACTAAAGTACCATAACATTAGAAATGATTTATAGGGTTCATTTTTCAAATTGTTTGATTTCTATGCTAAAATTAAATGGATAATTGATTGCATGATGTTAAATAATATATTTTATATATTTCAATATTATTACTATTCTCATATTTTTAATTTTATTACTGATAAGTCAAAATTGAGAAAATTTTATTACTTGAAAAAGTAATGTTAACATTATAATGGAAGTGTAAAATTTTGAATTTGTCTTTATTGAAAACTGTTTTCAAAACCTATTGCCAGTGTTAATCGAATTGTTCGTGAAGCACATGATTAATGAATCAAAAGCAAACGAGATAGCTTGTACGTATCTCCTAGTTGACATGTTAGATGTCAACCTTAGAAGATGATGAAAATGACAACAACATATGAGATGTTGTAGTCAACAGAAGCTAAATTTAGATAATTTTCTAAATAATCTCGAATTTAAGTATTACAAAATTCCAAGAAAACAAACCAAATGACTGAAGCTATATAAAAGAAAATACTTCCTAAATTAACTAGGACAATCATAATAAGAGGAATTTTTAAAATACCTCTATAGGAAGAAAAATATAAATGAAAGTAAATTTGATTTACTAGATTTTTTGTGGGTAATAAATAACGTCACCTGGATAGTTGATACAAGATCCACTATCAAGATTTATTCTTCATTACATTTAATATGTAATTCTTGGAAAATACTTACCATGTAGAATAGTTTCTACAGGTTGGCACTAGGAAACCCATCTCAGTTAGTGTAGTGAGAGTCATTAATATGTCATTAAGTAAAGATTGTTACTTAATGCTGAATATGGTGTTTTTAGTAACCATAAGAGAAATTCAATTTCTTGAACTCTATTACTAAAATGTTCATATAGTATGAATTACTTTGAAGTATTAAAGTTTATATTTTCAAAATTGTTTGAAAATACATTCGGCTGAAAATAAGAACAATTTGTATATGTTAAAATGTTGATATATATTATACTGCAAAATACTGAGATATTCAGGATTATAGAATCTAGAAAAAAAGACATTGTTTTCTCCTAAAAGATGATATTTGACTTTAACAGTTAAAGTTGATTAACATCAACTTGAATAGAATGAAAAGACTAGTAAGAGGTAATTCTCTAAAAGTTAGTTAATTACTTTACCTGTTTGTAAACCTTGCCTTTCATGGAAGATAATCATTGGGCCTTTATTGGATAGGGCTATAAGGCCAAAAAAATACTTTGGGCTTACACATTCTGACCAAAATGGTCTGGTGAATATATATGCTAAATAAAGTCATGAATATTTCATCACTCTCGTTGATGATTATTCAAGGTACAAGTATCTTTACCTAATACAACATAAGTCTAAATTTTTGAAAAGTTCAAGAAAATTAAGGCTAAAGTTGAAAATTAATTAGGTAAATCTATCAAGATATTATGATCAGATCATAATAGAAAGTATAAGAACCTTACGTACTAAGATTAGTTGATAGAAAGTGAGATTATATCCCAACTCTTAATACCAAGTACTATTGTGTGAAATTGTGTTGCAAGAGGAGAAATAAGACCTTGTTAGACATGGTCACATCAATAATGAGTTGCACACCATTACCAAACTCTGGTTAGGATATGCAATAGAGATTGCATAGTGAACATTATTCCCTCCAAAAGTATTTAGGAGACAATTTTTGAATTATAGAAGAGTAGTAAAGTTAGTTTACAACACTTCAATATTTATGATTATTAAGCATACGTGCAGAAACAAATCCAAAGAGGCTGAATGTATTAAAAAATATGCCTAAGTGTAGGTCACCCCTAAGGAGTACAAAATGGTATTTTATCTAGTTCTTAAAAAGAATAAGGTATTTGTATGACAAATATCATTTTTCTATAAGGAATGTCAAATAAAAGACTACAAACCTTTAATAATGTGAGATAGTGTTAATAAATTGGTCCCAAGTGAAGCGACTAAATAGTTAACAAAAGTTGTTAACAATTTAATTACATTTGAAAGTCAAATTGATCCTAGTCATGAATTGGATAAGCCTCGTCATAGTGGGAGAGTTATGAGATGATTCAACATTTACAAGGACTTAATTGAAGCCAAAATTGTCATGTTAGGTGACAAAGTTGAAGGCTTATTTCCCTCAAAGTGAGACTAATGGTAAAGGGTTAAACCTAATAGGAGAAAGTAGACTGCGAGTAAACTTTCTCAATTGTTGCCATACTAAAGTTTGTAAGCATTATTTAATTCATTGTCATATATGTGATATAAAAAATGAATGTTTAAAATTCTTTTATGAAAAGAAATCTTAGATAATGCATCTACACAAATCAATCAGAGAAGTTTATTTTCAAAAATCAAAAGCAAAAGTTATGCGAAATAGTAAATGTTCATTTATAAAATGAATTTTACAATTAGATCTTTGAATATAAAGTTTCATAAAAGTATCAAAACCTATACTTTGGATAAATATTAATAAAGCTTGTATAGACAAGAAAATTATTAATTGCTTAGTGAATTTTTTTCCATGTTTTATGTTGATGATATTTACTTATAATGAATGATGTAAGATTTCTATCTAACATAAAAAGTTGGCTAAGTAACCAATTTCAAATGAGTGATAAATGGAGATTTTAAGGACAAAATGTTAACTTTGTATCAAACATCTTATATTGACAAAATTGTTGTCAAATATTTGATATTTATGTCTAAGGAAGAGTATCCTAAGACAACCTCAAATGTTGAGAGTTTATGATTAATTATATACTCTAAGTAGAAGACAATTAATGCATAAATGAGACTTAACAATTAATATACAGTTGGTTAGCATATATCAGTTAAACAAATGGTATGATCATTGAGTAGAAAATTAAAAACTTTCTCAAATTATCTATGGATAATGAGAAATTTATGTGCATGGAAAGATTTGATCTTTACAAGATACACTGGTTTTTACAAAGATTTAGGAAATCTATGTTAAGATGAATTTTACCCTAGGTGGTGGAGTATGATATGAAAGTTAAATTGTTTTGCTTGTGAAGCAACAAAATGACTTGTATGACTCAAATAGTTCCTTGAAGATCTGAAAGGTGTTTCATATATTATTTAGTATATTTTTTATTACGATAATAGTGGTGCAAAGACTAGTATTAAGGAAATTAGAAAACACCAATGTATAAGGAATCAAATCGAGAGAGAGAAAACATCATGATAGTGACCAAGATGGCTTTTAATGGAAGTCGTTTGAATCTATATAAAAAGACTCTCTAGGCTAAAATGTTTGAGGGTCACTTAGAATGTCTAGGATTACTAGACATGTCTCATCTTCATTAGGGCAAGTGGGAGAACTATGTTGGGTATAAAGTATGTCATAGGATACATGTCTCATCAGCTTTAGTCGAAGTGGGAGATTGTTGGGATTTTGCCCTAAAGCCTCGTAATTAATAATTTATTTGATAATTAATAATATTTTTGATTATTTTATTTACAATATAATATTATCCATTATATGAAATATCCAAGGTTATTAGTATAATCTTGAACAGTATGTGGTTGACATACGGGAAGATCATGTTTAAGAAATAACCTAAAGGGTCTAGTATATGGATAAAGTTGAGTGTCTTATCTTGGTAACACTATTGATACTACCTACTTTGTAATAGTTACAAACGATTTGATCTAAATAGTTCATGTGGAGACATGTGAGTGGGGGTATCTTATACAATGAGTTTGTATAAGACTGAACCACGAATATTTAATATCTCTTTATAAATCCGTTAATTGAGAAGATTAATATTTCATCAGGATGATCATATGCAACTCGATCTTAATCCTGAGTGAGTTATGAACTCCTACCTATGAAGGCTTCTCCTTCGATTTGTATGGGTGAGAGTGACCTTTGTAGCCGATTCAATATGTCTACCATTTTGGGGACTTGACCAAATAGGGAGTTGGGAACATAATCTAACAAGATGAAATTCACTCATTTTCATATAAGGTAAGTAGACGAGTAGTTCCCTTAAGTGTTGATTTCGGGACTTGAACGGGGCCCTACTCTTTCACTGCGCCGAGAGGGACTTAGTTTATGGTTGGATCATAAACAAATTGTTCATTAGAGGATCAATGGTACCTAAGGTGTAAGATGTAATTATAGGGGTAAAACAAACTTTTGACCCAGCCGTAATTACGAACAGCTCGTGAAGGATCGACTTGCATGTAATGGTTATATCCATGGACACAACTTGTCCTACAGTGCATAAGAGTGCAACTCCAGGTCTATAGTTGAGTGACCTATAGTTAATGAATGAAAATTAATTAATTAATTTTGTATCATTGGAGCTTATAATCTGTAGGTCCATAAGGTCTCATTGCTAGTTCATAGTAACACTAAAAGATCAATTTAGTTAAAAGAAAAAAATTTAAATGTTTAAATTAATATTTAATTTGAAGTGTTCAAATTAATATTTAATATATTAGATATATTAAATATAAAAAGAAAAAAATATATTTATTGTATTTGATACATTAAATATTAAAATATTATACATTAAAGAAAAGATATTTATAAAATTTGAATAAGATTCAAAAAAATAAATATAGGAGATTTGAATGAGATTCAAATAAGTATAAGATATATTTTAATATATTAGATATTATAATATAATATTTAATTATGGCAAAGATTTTTCCTTGGTCTCTATAAATAGGACCATTGAGTTGAGTCATTAGATATAACACACATCTCCTCAATAGAGAATTAGAGAATTCTCTCTAGATCTCTTCCTTTCCAATCCCTTGTGAATTTTCTTTCAAAAGGCTCCCACAAGCCTTGGTCCTATGTTCGAGTCATAGTCAGGAAGACTTTTTGGAGGAGATAAAGACCCGCCAGAAATATCTCCATATTTACTCCAAGTAAGTTTAAATAATCTTTTTTTTAGTTTAATTTTAAATAAAATCAAAGACGATCTAATGCTTCTACTGCGGAGTGAAACGTTCATTCCTTCAACTCTTTTATGCATGCCACACTTGTTTCCATCGTGATGCCCCAAGATCTCGAGGCTTGAATTTCTTCCTTAACCCTCAAGAGTGTTCTTTTGGTCCCAAAGACTGAGTAAGAATTGAAAAATACCTTTACCTCTTCAATTGGTCTCTGATTTTCTATACTCAAAATGCATTATTTATATTATCGTGGCATCGTTGAGATGCGAGAGACAGCGTCTCAACGTTGCGCCCTAATTTGAGAAAATAAAGAAGGAAACATGGGGTAATGTCGAGACGCTACAGACGAAGATGATCTTGCATGTGCATTTTGGGCGTTGAGATCCTCAAAAGTTGAGTCTCAACACCACTTCTGCGAGATTTTGAGCTTGGTTGGCTGCATCTATAGCATTGAGACGCTATGGACAACGTCTCAACGCTATCCTCTCGAGTCTTCTTACTTCAGCTTGTGTTCTCTATAATTCCAAAGCTCCAAAACACATCTTAATACTCCAAATTCTCTAATATCTTCCCCAATTGATCAAGTTTTTTTACTTGCTTGAATCCTACAAAATAAACAAATAAGTACATGAAAGCACAACTTAAAGCCACAAACTAGCAAAAAAATAAGCCTAGAAATAACACACTTTTGTGTGCTATCAAATACCCCCAAGCTTAGATTTTTGCTAGTCTTAGAGCAAAATAAAGCACAACTACTCTATGAATCAATAATTTCATGTATGAGACTCAAGCCTCAATGTTCTAACAACAATGTATCACAACAGTTGAAATTAATCGAACAAATTCTATCAATGAGAAATTTAAAGGTTAATCTTTCAATCCCTTGTGTGTGTGTGACGTCTCTCATATTCTAGTCTTAATAAGCCCGAGATAGTTTTATACAACCTCCAATCCATTTTTCCCTACTTCTGGCCCTAAGTTCCAATTAATAAGGACCCTTACACTCAAGAAAATAATAAGTCATTGAGGTGCTTGACAAATGGATTTCACTTTCCCAAACTTGATTTTATTTATTTATTTTACTGGACCCTAGCTTTCACACTTTTACTTTAGGGACCCTTACTCAGAGCACTCGCTCAATGAGTGACCTAACCGAATACAACAGAGGTAGCTCTTTTTGTCCTTAACTTAAAAGCATGCAAGTTGGTTTCATTTTCATAGATTAAAGATGATACAATGAAGCACAAACAATCAAGCATATAACGTTATTTTTCTCCTAAGTGTAGAATTATTTTCCATCATGCAAGTTACTTACCTAATTGGTTCTTAGTCCTTTGAAGGTGACAATAGACATCTAGATCGTATAACCCTACTCCAAGCCTTCAAAACCATCACATGAGGACTAAGTGCTCTAAACATGTAAGGGAATCAAGAGAAAAGAAACTTAAATTTACTCAAGCCAAGATTATGCTCTCATATTTCAACCATCACTATATATCAATTTTCAGAACATATCTTAGGCTATCCTAGTTACCAAACATGCAATAAAAACCTCAAAATCATGCAAAAAAATTTGTGCTAAAAAACATGACTTTTTAAAGTACTGCCCACCCCCAAACTTGAAGTCTACATTATCCTCAATGTAATCAACAATCTATACTATGCAGAGATAATGATAAAAGAAAGTGTGAATAATACTGCCATGGTATGTGGAAAGGAATCTCCAAACTATCCATCCTCAATACATGGCCTAAAGAGAACACTTGAATGATCGAGGTCCTGCACAAATGGGAATGAGATTACATGGCACTCCAAACTGATGAAAGGGCTTGTCGAAAACTCTTATTAGATTAATTTATAAACCGAACCTCTAAATATTTTACAATAATAGTGGCTAAGGTCAGCCACAGGGATTGGAGTTCTTAGATTAATTAAGTATTATAGTTAATTATGTCCAGTTTTATTTAGAGAAACAAAACTTGGGAATCAAAGGAAAATAAAATCTAAACTAATATTTACATGGTTTGGAGTCCACTTTTGAGAAACATGCATGGTTGATTACCTTAAGCCCAACTTGAGTTGATTAATAACTTGATTTTATACTAACAATCTTAAACCAAGAATTACTAAGTTATCAATATCCTCTCTCAAGCTCAATTGAACTCATGCCTAGCAATAAATCAACCTCTCGGTCTATTTCTATTACTAAACAGGGCATTAGGCGATTCTCTTAAGGCTTCTAGAATTAATCTACTTACTCTCGTGCAATAGATTAAACCTAGTCATGCATCTAGTGTTCTACAACTAAACTTACTCTCTCAACCTAATTTAGTTAAACATGCAAACCCATGGCCAAAGGTTAAGACAATATAAAGAGATGCATAAAAGACGTCAATATATAAATTAAACTAAAAATCAACCAAATGTTCAACAACTACAACCAAGCAAGGGCCTAAACACAGATTTACAACATAAGTACAACCCACAAAAACTCCTGAATTCAAGAAAAAATGAGAAGAAATAGAGAAGAAACCTAGATAGCGTGCCAACACTCGTCTCCGACGTGATTTCCATAATCTTGAGCTTTGAGTCTTCTCCTTGGCTCTCCAAAGGTCTCCTCTATGTCCTTAGACAGTGCTTGAATTGAGTTTAGGATTTTTGGTTTCTCAAAATGGCTCCCTTATGCGAATAGCAAAACTTCCTTTTTATAAAGTCGAGACAACGTTGCAACGCTAGGGACAGAGTTGAAATGCTGTCCTTAGCATTTTGCAAAAAAGGAAAAAATCTTCTTCGGTCAGCGTTGCAACGCTATAAGCAGTGTTGCAACGCTGTGCCCTCGGGTCTTCAAGGTTGATAGGCTTCTCAAATGGAACGCTCTACCCTTTGATGCATTTTCCTTGTCCTTCCACTTCGACACTTGAATCCTCAAATATAGCCTTAAGTTGCTCGAATTTGTCTAAATATCTCACAATTCTCCAGTTTTGCTCCAAATGCTTGATTTCTGAGAAATATACATAAAAGCACATGAAAACACACAAAATCATAACAAAACTAGCATAAAACTAAGCCAAGAAATAACACTATTTTGCCCACTATCACAAACAAACTAAACTACAAAATAAAACAAAATAAAAGAAAAAAGGGATAGAAAACTTGGGTTGCCTCCAAAGAAGCGCTTTCCTAGAAAACTTGGGTTGCCTCCCAAAAAGCGCTTTCTTTAACGTCTTTAGTTAGACAAGGCTCAAGTGGTGAGTCAATTCTTGCACGAATCCATGCCGACATCCTTGGTGAGAACCCACTCCAAAGGATCCTTATTCAACATTTCTTCATGAGATTCATCAGTCAAACTA
Source organism: Trichosanthes truncata (assembly GCA_033996785.1). Classification (NCBI taxonomy): domain Eukaryota; kingdom Viridiplantae; phylum Streptophyta; class Magnoliopsida; order Cucurbitales; family Cucurbitaceae; genus Trichosanthes; species Trichosanthes truncata. Next base: position 12,442,728 of record MU867261.1, on the reverse strand, counting down.
TCTATAACATCCACAAACATACCTTGGTCTACCTCTCAGGGATACTTCATTGCCCTGTTCATGTCAAAAGTTACCTTTTTGTTATTGACTCGGAAGGATAACTTGCTTTCTCGTACCTTAATAGAAGCTTTTCCTGTAGCAAGGAAGGGCCGTCCTAAAATGATGGGGATCTGATCATCTTCTTCCATGTCTAGTATCACAAAATCTATAGGAATCAAGAACTTGTTAGCTTTCACCACAACATCCTCTACTACACCTCTAAGATAGGTGATGGAGCGATTTGTGAGCTGTAGAGAGATGTTGGTGGGTTCAACTCCTTGAGACCTAGTGTCTTATACACAGAATAAGACATCAAATTAATAAAGGCACATAAGTCACATAATGCCTTATGAAAGTAAGAAATCCCAATGGTGCAGGGAACACTAAAACTACCTAGGTCTATGAGCTTTTGAGGTAGTTTCTTGTGTAGTGCATTGTTGCATGTTTGGGTACATGCAAGCTCACATGATCCAAAGTAATAATAAAACGACACAAGAGTACCAAGTATCGTATCCCACGAGGAAGCGAAATTGGAGTCTTTCGAATGAATCAATTATTAAGAGTAATTGTGATTGGAATTATTTAGGGAACACACTTAAACAAAAGGAAGGCTTGAAAATAAATTCTACACTAGAAAGCAATGTAAAATAGTGGAGATAACAATTAAAGTGGAGTTTAGGAGATCGAGCACACATTCAGACACCATTATGGTTAATTCGAATTGCCAATTAATTTACCCTACCGAATTCATAAACCTTGAGCAAAAACGGACGAAATCTCCTATCAGTCTCAATCGAACACACTCAATTAATTATTAACCTAACTGTCCTAAGCGTTAATTTGATTAATTAATTGAATTAAGTCTGCTCGTCATTAGTCTTACCCATGAATTGTTAATCCTATATCACCTAGAAAAAAATTATGGTGTTGATTGAATTAATTCAATCTAAAATTTCCTCTATCTAGCTAAATTCAAGACTGAAATCAATTAATTAATGGCAAATTAATTAGAGGCATTAAACTCAACTCAATCAAATGAATTCAAATAGGTCAATTAATTAAAATAAACTTAATTAAACCATAAAAGCAATCCTAAATGTGTTCTTAACCCTTAAACAACTAAATTCAGCCCATAACAGTCATTAAATAGTTACAACAAAAGCATCTTTACAACTATATGAATTACGAAAAAGGAGTAGGAAGCAAAAACGAAACCTGCTGTGTCGAATTTTTGACTCTTGCCTCGAAATTTGTGCTCTCAAGCCTTGAGATCCAACACTCCAAATCATCCTTCGCATGTCTCAAAGAGGTAAGTTATCACAAACCAGGACTAAAATCCTAAAATGGTTTCCCAAAATTTGGCCATGAAATGAAGAATATATAGTTGCTACCAATGTAGTGTTGCAATGTTAGGCACACCGTTGCAACATTGCACAAAACGCACCATATTACTATTGCGCACATGAGTAGTGTTGCAATGTTGTGAATAGCGTTGCAATGCTACAGATGGAATGACTTCAACGTGCGCCTTTCTAGCCTTGCAACGCCACAGGGTAGCATTGCAATGCTAGCTCTCGGGTTTGCATTTCCAAATGAGGCATCTCAACGCCATTTCTAGCGTTGCGACGCTATCATCAATTCTCCATTTAAGCTCCATATTCATTACATAACTCCAAAATCATCAATTCTGCTCCCAATTGCTCGGTTTCTTGAAATACATGAAATATTTTCATAAAAGCTCACATTTACACCATAAAACTAGCTAATTATAGGTATAAATATAGCACTAAATTAGTGTTATCATTGCACCTCTCTGTCATGTGTACGGTCTCATAAGTTCCAAATTTTCTCTTGTTTGTCAAGATATCCTTCATAAATTTTGTATAGCTTGGTATCATCTCTAAGGCGTCTACAAAAAGAATAGTCACATTAAGATTTTTAAACAAATCTAAGAATTTAGCAAATCTAACATTCAAAATTTTCTTTCTGAAGCACTCAGGGTAAGGAATATTATTAGGAACAGTAAGGATAGTGGGATTTGTAGGCTATGCAGCCTCAAGTGCAGGTACAACTCCATCTTTTCCTTCTGCAACTGTCTCATCATCCTCATCACTATGGCTTCTCACAAGTTCTCCCATATGCTTCCCATCAGAGTTATTGATTTACATTGCTATCTAGGATTGACTTTTGCATCACTAGGGAACTTCCCTTTCTGCAAGGCATTTAAGGAAGTAGCTATCTGACTCATCTGGACTTCCAAGCTCTTTATAGTATTCCCATGTCCAGAAGCAGTGTACTCCATCCTTTCCTCTAGCTGCGCTGTCCTTTTTTTTAGATTCATTAATGAAAGCGTTGATCATGTACTCTAGAGACGGCTTTCTTTCAGCTAACTAAGATGTGGAGGCATAGGGAAATAGTGGTAGGTTGGATTTCCTGCACTCCAAGCCTCCTATAGACAGAATATGGCATTTACTCAACCCCATATCACATAAAGCTCTATCAATATTTAAATTGCCAATAGAACACGGAATAGTAATACTCCTTGGATCACTAACTTTCAATGGCATCTTCTTCTTTAGGATCGTAGTGCTCTTCTCACTCAAACTGAGCACCGCATTTACCTTGAATTTCCTTTCCTTCGAGAGAATTTCCTTCATAAACCTTTCATAGCTCAACATGTTTGCGAAAGCATCTACAAGAGGGATGTTAATATGAAATTTCTTAAACATTTCTAAAAATTCAGCGAATTGTGCATCTAATTTAACATCCTTATAGCGTTGAGGAAAAGAAAACTCCTTGCAGTTAAACGTAGGGAATTCTGATAGGAATGAACACTTCATCCTGCAACAGAAGCATTGGATCGTCTTTGATTTTATTTAGAATTAAACAATAAAATTAAGGTTAAGTAAAACATACCTTAAAAATCATATTATGGAGAATATTCTGGCGCATCTTTATCTCTTCCACAAAGTCTTCTTGCTATGACTCGAACACAGGACCAAGGCTTGTGGGAGCCTCTTGAAAGAAAATCCACAAGGGATTGGAGAGGAAAAGGTCTAGAGAGAATTCTCTAATTCTCTCTATTGAGGATATGTGTGTTGTGTCTAATGGCTCAACCCAAGGGTCCTATTTATAGAGACCAAGGGTAAATCTTTGCCAGTATGAAAATATTATATTTTAATATCTAATATATTGAAATATATCTTATACTTATTTGAATCTCATTCAAATCTTCTACAATATTTATTTATTTGAATCTTATTCAAATTTTATAAATATCTTTTATTTAATGTATCAAATATACATTAATTATTTTAATATTTTATGTATCAAATACAATAAATGTATTTTTTCTTTTATATTTAATATATCTAATATATTAAATATTAATTTGAACACTTCAAATTAAATATTAAGTTTGAACATTTCAAATTTTAATATTTAATGTATCAAATACAATAAATATATTTCCCTCTTTAATATTTAATATATCTAATCTAAAACACCTTTCAGATCTTCAATGAACTATTTGAATCGTACAAGTCCTTTTGTTGCTTCATAAGAAAAACAATTTAACTTGTACACCATACTCCACCACTTATGGTAAAATTTATCTTTACATAGATTTCCTAAATCTTTGTAAGAACCAGTGTATCTTGTAAAGATCACATCTTTAACTCCATACACAAAAATTTCTCATTATCTATAGATAATTTGAGTAAGTTTTTAATTTTCTACTCAATGGTCATATCATTCGTTTAACTGATATATGCTAACCAATTGTATATTAAATGTTCAGTCTCATTTATGCATATCATATACTCACAACAGTTGAGGTGTCTTAGGATACTCTTCCTTAGACATAAATATCAAATATTTAACAACAATTTTGTCAATATAAGATGTTTGAGACAAAGTTAACATTTTGTCACTTAAATCTCCATTTTGAACATGTAAAATATACTGAATCATTCCAAATTACTCATTTAGAATTGGTTATTTAATCAACTTTTTATGTTAGATAGACATCTTACATCATTCATAATGAGTAAAATATCATTAATATAAAACATGAGAAAAATTCACTATGCAATGAATGATTTTTTTTTTGTCTATACAAGCTTCATTAATATTTATCCAAAGTCATAGATTTTAATACTTTTATCAAACCTTATATTCAAAGATCTAATGATAAAATTCATTTCATAAATGAACCTTTATTATTTTATAAACTTTTATTCTTTTGATCTTTGAAAATAAATCTCTCTTATTGATTTGTGTAGATACATTATCTAAGATTTCTTTTCATAAAAGAATTCTAAACATTCATAATCATATCCCATATGCAACAATGAATTAAATAATGCTTACAGACTTCAGTTTGGCAACAAGTGAGAAAGTTTACTCGCAGTCTACTTTCTCCTATTAGGTTTAACCCTTTGCCATTAGTCTCACTTTGCAGGTAATAAGTCTTCAACTTTGTCATCTAACATGACAATTTGGGCTTCAATTAAGTCCTTGTAAAGGTTGTGTAACGACCCTATAAGCTCAACACGCTACCTAAGAGTCATTACTAAGTCACGTCGCTATATTACCAAAAATTTCGGCAACATAACGGCGTAACTACACGAAAACCAAAATTTTGACCCTGATAAGACATAGAAAAACACACTTCTAAGATTTCAAACAACCTCCTAGCATCCAACAAACTTCTCAATATGATGCTAGGGTTCAAACAGAAGAAACCAAATATACGTGCACGATTTACAAAGAAAGGTTAAAAGATTTTAAAACATTCTCCTAACATTTAAAAACTTAACATGAGTTCTATATACATCTAGAAATATAAAGGAAGCGGAATAACGATCAGTCGGCTCCCATGACTCGAGTAGATGATCTCCGGTCACGCGCTAGGGCCGATCTTAGCCTTACCTGAAAACATTTTAAAAAGGAAAAGGGTGAGTATTAACGAATAATACTCAGTAAGTCCATCATAGTTTTAAAATAAGAGTTTCAATCACATGCATCATGTCATTTTAAATCATAAAACCATCGTAAACCATCACTTTAGTAGGGGACCTAAAATTCCTTTTATAAACCATATACTTTTCCTCGCGGCTCTTGTGAACGATTAAATTCTCCCGAGGGCCTCTGAATAGTCCGAAGACATAGTTTTTCTGTCTAATAGAGTCCTCCCTACCTCTGAGAGTTAAGCTCGAAAGCTAACATATATCATGGAGTCCGAAGACTCAGCCCGAAGGCTACCATCGTGGAGTCCGAAGACTCAAGCCCGTCGGCTACAGTCGTGGGGGCACTCTCGAACCCCGGGAGCATATAGAGTCCGAAGACTCGGGTTCCCTCAAAACCCACATAAAACTTTTGGGAGAATTATCGTCACAGCCTATATAAATCTTTTCATGAACACAACACATGCATGAGGTCCCATTCGTTTTAGAACATAGTTATGAATGCATCAGTCATAGCAATCGCATTTCAAAGACATACATATAATACACTTTCTTTCTTAAATACTTAACATGAAAACATAAACTTTCAAAGAAATCATAGAGCTAGCTCAAGTTTTGAAAACTTCTTTCGTTGTGAGATCCCTTACCTTAAGTCTTTACTTATTACGATACCCTTTCTTCACTTAGTAATGAGCTTCTCGAGTTTCCACTCCAAGTACGATCCTCGGTCCTCGACAAATCACCTAAAAAGTGTTCTAAACGTATCTTAAACCATCCGAATTACGCTAAAACACCTTCTATCATTAATAACTCGACGAAACGGACCTAATGGCAATTTTACCCAACTCCGGCGAGCGGCGGCGCGTGACCGGAGCACGGCGGCGCGTGCGGCGGCGGACGGCGGCGCGTGGAGCTTCCGATCGACGCGTGAGGGCGCGTGGAGCCTCGTTTTCGTGCGAGACTCACGGATCTGGGCTTTCCGGTCGGATCTGAGTTCTGTTCGATGGAGGAGAAGAAGAAGAAGTCCGGCGAAGCTACTGTCGTCCGGCGAAAAAGCTCACGGCGAGGTTGGGTGTTCGGTTCAAAGCTTCTCCGGCGATCAAAACTGTGTGGGTCCCCGATTTGGAGCTCCGACGGTCGTTGCTCGCGAGTTTCCGGCGAGGCGTTGGTGTTCGGCTGAACTTTCGTGCGGCGAAGCTCTCGATCGGCGGCGAGAATCCGAGGAAGAAGAAGAAGCAGCCGGCGACTGGAACTTCGACGAGAGAGAGAGTTGCCGTGAGGGAGACGATAGAGTGAGAGAGATCGGAGAGAGAGCGGCGGGAAGGAGCTTCGGCGAGAGAGAGAGAGAGAGAGAGAAAAAAAAATCGGGAAGGGAGAGGCTGCGGGAAGAAGAAGAAAGAAAAATAAAAATAAATAAAATAAATAAATAAATAATTAAAATAATAATAAATAATAAAATAATATTATATATAAAAAAAATCAAAATATCTTCTCTAAAAGACCAAAATGCCCTTTCCTTTTCCAAAAATCACCAAATTACCCTTAAAATAATTAAATTCATAATAAAACTTTACCAAAGAGTCTCGGGTGTTACAGGTTGAGTCATTTCATAACTCTCCTACTACGATGAGGCTTATCCAATTCATGACTAGAATCCATTTGACTTTCAAATGTAATTAAATTGTTAACAACTTTTGTTAACTATTTAGTGGCTTCACTTGGAACCAATTTATTAACACTATCTCACCTTATTAAAGGTTTGTAGTCTTTTATTTGACATTTCTTATAAAAATGATATTTGTCATACAAATACCTTATTCGTTTTAGGACTACATAAAAGACCATTTTATACTCCTTAGGGGTGGCCTACACTTAGGCTTATCTTTGAACATATACAAGCTTTTTAGGCTTGTTTCAGCACGTGAGCTTAACATTCCCAAATGGTGAAGTGTTCTAAACTAGTTTTACTACTCTTCTATAATCTTTAAAATTGTCTTGTAGACACTTTTGGAGGGAATAATGTTCACTATGCAATCTCTATTGCAAATCCTAACCAGAGTTTGGTAATGATGTGTAACTCATTATTAATGTGATCATGTCTAACAATGTCTTATTTCTCCTCTTGCAGCACAATTTCATACAATTGTACTTGGTATTAAGAATTGGGATACAACCCCACTTTCTATCAACTAATCTTAGTATGTAAGGTTCTCGTACTTTCCATTATGATCTGATCATAATTTCTTGATAGACTTACCCTAATTGATTTTCAACTTTAGCCTTAATTTTCTTGAACTTTTCAAGAATTTGGACTTATGTTGTATTAAGTAAAGATACTTGTACCTTGAATGATCATCAACTTGAGTGATGAAATATTCATGACTTTATTTGGCCTTTCAATTCACTAGACCACTTGGCTCAAAATGTGTAAGGCCAAAGAATACTTTGGGCTCACACATTAATTTGGGCCAAAAGTATTCTTTGGCCTTGTAGCCTTATCTAATAAAGCCTCAATGATTATCTTGCATGAAAGACAAGATCTACAGACGTGTAAAGTAATTAATTTTAACTTTTAGAGAATTACCTCTTACTAGTTTTATCATTATATTCAAGTTGATGTTAATCAAATTTAAATGCCAAAGTCAAGTATCGTCTTTTAGGAGAAAACAATATGTCTTTCTATTTTGGATTCTATAATCCTGAATATCTCAGTATTTTGTAGTATGATATATGTCAACATTTTAACATATACAAATTGTTCTTATTTTCAACTAAATGTATTTTCAAATAATTTTGAAAATATAAAAATAATTCATGCTATATGAACCTTTTAGTAATAAAGTTTGAGAAATTGAATTTCTCTTGTGGTAATAAAACACCACATTCAGCATTAATTAACAATTATTACTTAATGACATCTTGATGTCTCCCACTTCGCTAACTGATATGGGCTTCCTGGTGCCAACTAATAGAAATTATTCTACATGCTAAGTATTTTCCAAGAATTACATATTAAATGTAATAAAAATAAATAAATCTTGATAGTGGATCTTGTATCAACTATCCAGGTGTCATTATTTATTCTCCACCAAAAATCTAATAAATCAAATTTACTTTCATTCATATTTTTCTTCCCAGAGATATTTCAAAAATTCCTCACTATGACTGTCCTGGCTAATTTAGGAAATATTTACTTTTATATAGGTTTAGTCATTTGGTTTCTTTTCTTGAATTTTTGTAATACTTAATCTTCAAAATTATTTAGACAATTTTCTAAATTTAGCTTCTGTTGACTTCAACATCTCATATGTTGTTGTCATTTTCTTTATCTTTTAAGCTTGACATCTATCATGTCAACTAGGAGATACGTACAAGCTATTTCGTTTACTTTTGATTCGTTAATCATGTGCTTCACGAACAATTCGATTAGCATTGGCAACAGGTTTTGAGAACATTTCTCAATAAAGACAAATAAATATTTTACACCGCCATTATAGTGTTAATGTTACTTTTTCCAATTAATAAAATTTTCTCAATTTTGACTTATCAGTAATAAATTTAAAAATTATGAGAGAAACTGACATAATATTGAAATATATATATGATTTAACATCATGCAAACAACTATCCATTCAATTTTAGCATAGAAATCAAACAATTTGAAAAATGAACCCTATAAATCATTTCTAATGCTATGGTACTTTTAGTGAGTTAGAACAAGTGCCACCGTAGGGTAGGTCAAGTATTCCTTCACTAAACTGAGACAATCTCAACCAAGTATTATACCAGAATAACTCTTATTCCTATAATATTTAGTTACCATTAGTTTGGTCAAGGACATCATTATCAACTTTAATGAGCCATTTGTAAGTGTGACCCATAATTTTAGATCTCGTATTTTTATCCCAACAAGTGCCGTCGTAGAGTAGGTCAAGTATTGGAAACAAAACTACAATCCTATCATTCTCAGGAGTTCACCCTAATATTGACCCATGCAAACACCTTTCGTAGGGGGACGGTCCAAAAGCCGCCACGAGGCCCTGCATGAATCTCACAACGTGAACCAATGATGGAGACCGTAGGATATGTTGACACATTTCCTTCTCCTACTTACTATTTTGAAATAGGGTTTTCTCTTACTGAGACAAATTAAGCTAATCTCATTTATCTAAGTTCCTCAATCTACCTTTCATAACCCTTATGTTGTTAGATTGATTTTAATATGAATTACCAAGTTTTAAAACTATTTAAAAAAGTAATCACATTATGAGCATGCTTAGTGAAATTAAATAAAATTTGACTAATTCAACTCCCAAGTCAGTTCCCAATTAGATGTGTTCCCTTTCGGTCAGCTTAAATACCCCAGTTTAGACAGAACCTTCCATAGACAGAGTTTCCTTATAGTCAATTTTTATTTCAAATTCATTAATCTTTAATTAACTATTAATTATTAGATTAATGAACATAAATATTTTTAATTCTATTTAAAAATAATTCGCTTTGATAGTCCTAAAAAATCCATCATTTTAAACCCTTTAAAACAAATTAAAAGATAAGCATGGATATTTTATTCTAATTCTATTAAAAAAAAATAAAAGATACATTAAATTCAAAACTTAACATATTTTATCTTTGAATTAAATTATCTTTAAATATGGAAGACCTAATCTTATTAGGAAACAAATAAAGATGAATTAAATTCAAATTTTAAACTATGGATAATCTTGAAATTCTACCATTTAAAACCATTTAAAACTAAATTAAAAGATTATCCTAAATTCTAATCTTATTAGAAACAAATAAAGATATATTAAATTCAAATTTTAAACTATTTAAAGCATGAATTAGAAATATCTTTGTTTTAAGGAAATCCTAGGATATATCCTAATCCTATTAGGTAAACATGAATTTTATTTATGAAAGAAAATATTCTAATTTAATTTTTCAAATATAACAATTATATTCAAAGATATGGAAAATAAAAACGTATTAGGAAAATATCTCAATTCTATTAGGAAATATCCTAATCAAATTTTCGAATATAACAATTATATTAAAAAAAATTAATCTTAATTCTATTAGGAAACAACCTAATCAAAATTTTCAAATATAACAATTATATTCAAAAATAAGATATGATGCATGATCATGCTTAACCTATGGTGGGATTTTAAATTAAAATGACATACTTTATGCAACAATCAAATAATTTAAAACACACATCTCATGCATAATTAAATTAAAAATAGCAAAATTGACCGGCATATCCTAAGAAATTGAAAATAATTTAAATCCAAGATCTGGTCTTCAATATACAACCAGTAGCCACAAAAATTAAAAAGGAAAAACTACATTACCCAAGTGTTGAACCCAAGACCTTAAATATAATAAGAAACCTTCTTCACCAAAGAACCAAACACACATTTCATGATTTAGGAATGTTTAATAATAATATAAAGCTCTAGCTGAATATGTTTGACTTCGATTTTTCTTGTCTTTTTTTTTAATTTTTTTTTCGTGCACCTCTTCGTCATCGGCTTCTTCAGTGCAGGTGATCGAAATTTGCAGCAATGGTAGACATAAAATCCTAACCCTTATGGGTTTTACAAGGATCTAATCAAAGCAATAAATCTAATGTCAAATAGCCTAAACAATCAATTTTCAAACCACAATATATCAAATATATGATAAATTAAAATACCCACCTTCACAAAACTTTAATTCTAAATAAAACTCAAAGATTGCTTTGATACCAAGAGATTGGAGAGGAAGAGGTCTAGAGAGAATTCTCTAATTCTCTCTATTGAGGATATGTGTGTTGTGTCTAATGGCTCAACCCAAGGGTCCTATTTATAGAGACCAAGGGCAAATCTTTGCCAGAATTAAAATATTACATTTTAATATCTAATATATTAAAATATATCTTATACTTATTTGAATCTCATTCAAATCTCCTACGATATTTATTTATTTGAATCTTATTCAAATTTTATAAATATATTTTATTTAATGTATCAAATATACATTAATTATTTTAATATTTTATGTATCAAATACAATAAATATATATATATTTTTTGCAAATTAATATATAAATGCAAAAAAGAGGAGGACCTCATAGCCCGAGGTCAAGGCAAAACGCAAAAGAGCACAAAACAGAAGAGAGCTAACAACCCGAGCAGGGCGAAACAAAAACAGCAGCTCACAACCCGAGCCAGGTGAAACTCAAAGACTAAAAAAACCAGACCGATAAAAAGAAAACAAAGAAACTAAAACCAGTCCCAAGGAGAACCAGGCCTATCAAACACCTGGCCACCCCACGACTCACAACGAAACCGAACATCTGACTGAGCCATCCGCAAAACTGCATCAGCAGAACTAGTACCTTTACCATGAAGGCGGACATTCCGTCCCCGCCATATATGATAAAGCACAGACGCCCAAGCAACTCTCCAAACCCGATTCCGCCGCCTCTTCCCCCTACTTCTCGCACAAACCCACTGAAGTTCAACATCCCAAGAAGCAATCCTGTGTGACGAACATCCCCAAATCAACATCCCGCTCCAGACGATCCTACTAAACGGACAAGCGAAAAAAAGATGATCTCGAGACTTAACCCCATCAACACACAACAGACAAGTTGCCGACGACGACACACCCCACCGAAGTAACCGATCACGGGTATAGAGCCTATCTCGAACAGTCATCCAAGTAATAAAAGCATGCCTCCGAATATTACCCCTAAACCAAAGCAAGCGATACCACGGCACCACTCCACTCCTCGGCCTAATAGCCTCCCAGGCACTAGCAACAGAGAAACCACCCGAGGGAGACGGTAACCAGACAAGAGAGTCGTCCCGACCCAGGCAAAGGTGAACTGTATGAACCTGCGGAGCCAACTCCATCAGCTCCCAGGAAACCTCAGGCCACCGCCACTCCCCCTCAACAGTCAAGAAGTTCGAAACACAAGCCATCAAAGAACTAGCAGCATCATACACAACTCGCTGACCATACCGGCCAATAACAGAACCCCCAGGCAGCCAAGGATCAAACCAAACGAAACATCTACGGCCATCACCAATTCAAAAATACACCAACTCCCTGAATTTATCTCGCAAACTCTGCACCTTCCTCAGACACCACGACCACCTAGGCGATACACGAATAGACCATAGAGAACGGCCATTCAAAACATAAGCCTCCACCCATGCAACCCACAAAGAACCAGACTTTAAAAAGAGCAACCATAACAACTTCATAATCGCTGCCACATTCCAAGCTGCCAAGTCTCTCAACCCCAAACCACCCTCACTCCTAGGCAGACAAACCTCTGCCCAAGCAACCTTTGCCCCACCCACACCACTCGGATCCCCCCTCCAGAGATAAGACCTCAAAATCTGCTCTAGCTCATGAGTAACCTGGGCAGGCAAAACAAAGACACTCGCCCAATAAACATGAAAACTCTGCAACATAGACTGAATCAACTGCACCCTCCCTGCATAGGAAAGAATCCGAGCCTGCCAACTTCTAACACTCACAGTAACCCGATCTAACAAAGGCTTACAATCCCTATAGCATAACCTACCAGTCAGCAAAGGAACCCCCAAATACCGCACAGGTAAATCAGCCAAAGAAAACCCCATCATACTAGCCAACCCAGCCGCCTCCAGGACTGGCAACCAATGCAAAACAACGAGCTCTTAGCAGTGTTCGCCACCAGACCAGATAAATCCTGAAACCGTTGCAACACACCCTGAATAGCAGCCAACGAATTCCGATCAGCCCCACTAAAAATCATCAAATCATCCGCAAAGCACAGATGTGTAAGGCGAATCTTCTCACAACGAAAATGATATACATAACCCTCCAACTGAGAGTTAAGCATCCTGGACAATACTTTCATAACCAACACAAATAGGTACGGAGACAATGGATCTCCCTGCCTCAATCCCCTCCTTCCTGGGAAAAACCCCTCAAGAGACCCATTCACAGAAATAGAAAACATAGGGGACGTCACACAAGCACGCACCCAACTAACAAACTGCAAAGGAGTCTCAATAGCCAACAAGACCCCAAACAAGAAATCCCAATTAACTGAGTCATAAGCTTTCTGAAGATCTACCTTCAAAACACAACAAGGCACACCCTTATTAAGATGATACCCACCCACCAACTCCTGACACAGCAAGATATTATCCACAATATTCCTACCCGACACAAAAGCAGACTGATTAGCACTCACAAATGTAGGCAGCCATACCTTTAACCTATTCGCCAAGATCTTCGTAATGCATTTATACAACACATTACAACAAGAAATCGGACGATAATCCTTCAACACAGACGGATTACTCTTTTTAGGCATCAACGTGATTGTCGTAGCATTAATACCCGACGACAAATAATAGGTAGAGAAGAAGTGCAACACAGCATCACATAAATCATCCCCAACAACACTCCACGCAGACTTAAAGAAGCCCACCGAGAACCCATCAGGCCCAGGCGCCCTATTACTACTCATAGCAAAAAGTACATTACGAACCTCCTCCCTCGTAACCGGTCACACTAGATCAACCAAACAATCATCTGGCCACACAAACCGGACAATCTCAGCCACATGATCAATCAAGTCTCTATAAGCCATAGATTGCACCCCCAAAATATCTCTAAAATAATCCACAGCCGCAGTCGAAATCTCCACATGAGAAGTCAGCACCGCACCCGACTCATCACACAAAGAAGTCAACCCATTCATCAACACCCTAGCCTTAACACACTGATGGAAAAACGAAGAATTCTGATCCCCCAACGTAAGCCACTTAACACGGGACTTTTGGCGAAGGGAGCCTTCTCCCTACGAGCTGAAACCCAGAATTCCTTAGTCAACCTCTAGACCTCTCTCTGGAGCACATCTGACCCAGGATCAGCCCCTAGAGCAACCTGAGCCATCTCCATCTGCCTACGCAACTCCACCACCTCAGCACTGAGACCTTCCAAAGGCCTCCCATACTTAGCCTTCAAACTCCTCTTAACAACCTTCAAATTACGAGTAAAACTAACCAAGGGGGAAACACCTTGATGACGAACCCAACAATCAGCAATCGTACTAAAAAAACCCTCATCCTCAGCCCAATGGCTAAAGTAACGGAACACCACACGCCGCCTTGGAACCGGCACCCCTAACTCAAAAACGAACGGGCTATGATCAGAAACCCCCCAACCATAAGCCTGAACCACACCAAGGGGCAAAGTGGACACCCAGACACTATTTACTAGCACCCTATCCAAACGACGCATCAAACCAGGGCCCCCAGATGGCTTACTAGACCACGTGTACCAACTCCCCTGAACCCTGAGCTCCACCAAATCCGCCTGTATAATGAAAGAATCAAATTCCTCCATCTCACCAAAATCCGGATTCCCACCTAACACTTCCCCTACAGAACGAACAGAATTAAAATCCCCCATTACCACACTCGGTGATGACCACCCAGCAACAATTTGAGATAAACTATCCCACATAGTTCGCCGCTCCACTACTAAATTAACAGCATACACACAGACCACCTCCACCGAGATAGACGTAACCACATCAACCAAGGTCCCATAAATGAACTGAGCATTGACAACCATAGGCACACAAGTATACCTATTCGGCCTCCACATAACCCAAATCCTCCCCAACCCCTGCACCCCATAACTACACACACACTGCCACCCACCACCAAACCGGTTAAACACAACATCAAACTGATGACACTTAACCTTCGTCTCCAAAAGACAACAAAACCCCGCACGCACCGACTCTAAGAAGGACTGAACCGTAAGGCCCTTTGCAGGATCCGTTAGACCCCGCATATTCCACGAGCACCAACTAGTCATGACCCCGTGAAGGATCCCCCAGACCCACCGGACCACCACAACCACCAACCACACTGCTCCCCACCACACCCGACAAATCCACTACCAGGGGCACAATTGCCATAACATCAGCAGCACTCTTTTCCAACACCGCAAACTTATTCTTAACACTCAGAGCACCACCCTCCCGTTTCCTACCCCCATCAGGAGAACTAGTAGAACGACCCCCCGTTCCCCCCAAGGGAGAGACCAGAGTAACAACCAAGGCCGAAGGAACCTGCTCTGGGGGGACAAAAGCAACCAACTCCTGCCCAGGACTCGCCACCAAGGTGGTAACCACTGGCCCCTGCTCAGTTTGCTTCCTACTAGGACAAGAAACCCTAGAATGGCCAAAGACACGACAGTCCAAACATCTTTTTGGCTTCCAAGAATATTCAACAGGAACCACAAAGTCAACCCCCCCCCCAAGCGAACCTTAACAGAGCTAGGAAGAACATCATCAATACCAACTTCCACACATACCCTAGCAAAAGATAATCTAGATCGCTCCTCCGTAGCCTGATCCAGGACAAATCGGTTTACCCACCGCACTAGCCAACACACCCAAACCACGATGAGTCCATAATTCCAACGGCACATTCAGTAATCGCACCCAAACTGGAATCGAATCAAAAGTAAAAGTTTGTGGAACAATACCTGGAACCCATTTGCGTAACAAAATAGGCTTCCCTCCAAAATGCCAAGGCCCATTCGCCAGCACCCACTCACAAGCCTCCAAGTTCGAGAACCTGAAAATGATCAAACCAGTCTCCAAGAACGTAATCACAGGAACACCAACATGTGCCCACACCTTCCCCACAAGACGAGAAAGTACCTGAAAAGGAAGCCGATAATCCATAAATTGGCCAACCAACGCACAATCCCAAACCTTAATTCCCTCCTCCACCACATCCTCCGGGGGAATAACAAGACGTTCACCATCAATCTCAACTGGCGGAAAAAAAGCAAGAGAATTGGATACGGAACTGGGCCTAAGTAACGAAGCCCACGACTTGCCACTCCCCCCAGCCCTACAAGGCCCAACAGCCACCTTACTACTACCCTGCCCCGAAGGCCCATCGCCCACAAGCCCAGACGACTCTTCCAGCCCAGTCGACGCTGCCAGCCCAGAAAACTCTGGCAGCCCAGTCGAACCAACACCCTCCTGCCCATGTGGCCCAAAAGAAAGCCCCGACAGCCCAGATGACAGATTAAGACCGGCAGTCTGCAAATGTGGCCCAATAGAACCCCCCGACAGCCCAGACGTAAGGCCAGCACCCCCTTGCATTTGCGACCCAATAGAACCCTCTGACGGCCCATCTACAACTTTAATCTTCTCCTTACTCAAGCCCAGTCCATCAGACCCTGATCCACCAATAACCCGAGTTGCTTGAACAGGTAAACCAAGCTGGCGGTTCAACCTAACCCTAGCAACATCTCGCATCAAGGATGTAACCCTAGCGCCGTCAACCTTCGAACGAACGCCATGCAAACCCACACCAGCAACGTCCAAACTTCGATCAGCATCACCATCAACGGCCACCACAGAATCGGAAGCCACCAACGAACTACCCTCCAACCTGCGAGCAGCCTGTGGGAGAACCCCACCCACACCCGAGACCTCACCTTCACCAGTCGAGACAACATAAACTATTCGTCGATCGCTCACCTGTGTTTCCCCGATCAACGGCTCCTGATCCGTGGCTACAACTCCCTCTGATGAGACCCCTCCACGTTGATCAGATTCACCCACCGATCCAGTACCAGAAGAATGCAAACCCTTCACCTTCGGCAAAACATGACGCCCCAACACACCAAAATCCCCCTTCTTAGCAGGAGACTTTCGCCCCTTACCCATAGAGAAGAAGGAGATACGTAAAAACAGCAAAAACCATAAACGCAAACAACAAAACCACACCCAACTCACAGCCGACAGCACCATAAACCTCCCAATGCAACCCACATTCACGGCCCCTCCCAGTTTCGTGAAGAGAGAGAATAGAGAAAAAAATTGGGCTCAAAAAATTTAAAAAAATTGGGCGGTAAATAATTAACTGCATAATTGCAGGATCGAACCCCCACCATGGGAGTGGTAAGGCAAGCGCTCAGCCACTGCGCCAGGTGGTTGTTTGATAAAAATATTTGGGCGGTAAATAATTAATAAATTGCATAGTTGCGGGATTGAACCCCCCCATGGGAGTGGTAAGGCAAGCCCTCAGCCACTAAGCCAGGTGGTTGTTTAATAAAAATTGGGCAGTAAATAAACAGTAAACTGCATAGTTGCAGGATCGAACCCCCACCATGGAAAAATTTGGGCGGTAAATAATTAATAAAATGCATAGTTGCAAGATCGAACCCCCACAATGGGAGTGGTAAGGCAAGCGCTCAGCCACTGCACCAGGTGGTTGTTTGATAAAATTTGGGCAATAAATAATTAATAACTGCATAGTTGCAGGATCGAACCCCCACCATGGGAGTGGTAAGGCAAGCGCTCAGCCACTAAGCCAGGTGCTTGTTTGATAAAATTGGGTGGTAAATAAACAGTAAACTGCATAGTTGCAGGATCGAACCCCCACCATGGGAGTGGTAAGGCAAGCGCTCAACCACTAAGGCAGGTGGTTGTTTGATAAAATTGGGTGGTAAATAAACAGTAAACTGCATAGTTGCAGGATCGAACCCCCACCATGGGAGTGGTAAGGCAAGCACTCAGCCACTGCGCCAGGTGGTTGTTTGATTAAAATTTGGGCGATAAATAATTAATAACTGCATAGTTGCAGGATTGAACCCCCACCATGGGAGTGGTAAGGCAAGCGCTCAGCCACTAAGCCAGGTGGTTGTTTGATAAAAATTGGGTGATAAATAAACAGTAAACTGCATAGTTGCAGGATCGAACCCCCACCATGGGAGTGGTAAGGCAAGCGCTCAGCCACTGTGCCAGGTGGTTGTTGATAAAATTGGGTGGTAAATAAACAGTAAACTGCATAGTTGTAGGATCGAACCCCCACCATAGGAGTGGTAAGACAAGTTAATAAATATAGTTTCCTCTTTTATATTTATTATATCTAATATATTAAATATTAATTTGAACACTTCAAATTAAATATTAAATTTGAACATTTCAAAATTTAATATTTAATATATCAAATACAATAAATATATTTTCCTCTTTTATATTTAAAATATCTAATATATTAAATATTAATTTGAACACTTCAAATTAATATGAATTTAAACATTTCAAAATTTTCTTTCAACTAAATTGATCTTTTAGTGTTACTATGAGCTAGCAAGGGGACCTTATGGACCTACAAATTGTAAACTCCAATGATAGAAAATTAATTAATTAAACTCTTTAATTAATTAATTTTCATTCATTAACTATAGGTCACTCCACTATAGACCTAGAGTTGCACTCTCATGCATTGTAGAACAAGTTGTGTCCATAGATATAATCATTACATGCAAGTCGATCCTTCACGAGTTGTTCGTAATTACAGTTGGGTCAAAAGTCCGTTTTACCCCTATAATTATATCTTGTACCTTAAGTATCACTGATCCTCTAATGAACAATCTATTTATAATCTCATTATAAACTAAGTCCCTCTCGGGCCAGTGAGAGGGTGGGGGTTCAAGTCCTGAAATCAGCACTTAAGGAAACTACTCATCTACTTACCCTATATGGGAAGGAGTGAATTCCATCTTGTGAAATTATGTTCCCAACTCCCTATTTGGTCAAGTCCCTAAAATGGTAGGCATATTGAATCGGCTACAAAAGCCACTCTCACCCATGCAAATCAAAGGACAAGCCCTCACAGGCAGAAGTTCATAACTCACTCAGGATTAAGATTGAGTCGCATATGATCATCCTGATGAAATATTAATCTTCTCAATTAACAAATTTATAAAGATATATTAAATATTTCGTGGTCCAGTCTTACACAAACTCATTATATAAGATACCCCTACTTACATGTCTCCACATGAACGATTTGGATCAAATAATTTGTAACTATTACAAAGTGGGTCGTATCAATAGTGTTACCAGGATAAGACACCCAACCTTATCCATATACTATGACTCTTTAGGTTATTTCTTGAACATGGTCCTGAGTATGTCAACCACATACTGTTCAATATTACACTAATAACCTTGGATTTTTCATATAATGGATAATATTATATTGCAAATAAAATAATCAAAATTATTATTACTTATTAAATAAATCATTAATCACAAGACTTTAGGGCATAAATCCCAACACATTCACCATACCTCCTAGGAGGACTGATGTGTGCTCTCTGGTCTATCGTTTTGTATTCAGGTGCTTCTATCTTCTCTTCTCTCGACAACTCCTGAGAAGGTTTTTCTCTCAATGTCGTCTCTTTCTTCTCATCTTTCTTCTCAATATTCTTCTTTGGATCCTGGGGGTTAATGTCACAAGCAATATTAAAGGAAAAGAATGTGAAGTAAACTTACCTGAATTGATTTTTTCTGCCACAACTCCTTCTCTCTCAGTTTCTTCCTTCTCAATCACTACCTTCTTCTCAAGCCCATGTAATTAAGTTCCATTCCTCAGTGTAATCGCCTAAACTGCTCTTTTGGATTGGCAACACTAGAGGGGGGCAAATAGAGTTGCTTAAACAAATTAAAACTTTTTTTAAAAAAAAATTAAACTAAAATAATATAATCCAAACTAATCAATATAGACACCCTAAAAATTGTAGAAATATAGAACAATTTTCCTAAGCATGCAATCTACTCAAATAAATAATTAAATAGCGGAAATTAAAAGAGCAGAGAGGAAGAGATAACATCGCAAATTTTTATAAAGGTTCGGAAATCCCTACTACACTCCCCAAGACTCCTTCTTTGGTATTTTACTGTGATGGTCCTCTTATGGGTGCGAACCAAATCGATTGGCACTCTTTTTAAGGGTTCAAGAGTCAACCCCCAACCGATCCTTTTGCAGGTTCAGGATCCAACCTATATCGATCCTTTTAACGGGTTCAGGATCAAACCACTACGATCCTTTTACTGGGCTCAGAATCAAACGAGTACAAATCCTTTTTCGAGTTCAAGATTAAACCGCTCACTTAAAATCCCAAGGTGTACCCACACCTTAATATATGTGTACCCACACCTATATCGATCCTTTTAACGGGTTCAGGATCAAACTACTACGATCCTTTTACTGGGCTCAGGATCAAACCAATACAAATCCTTTTTCGAGTTCAAGATTAAACCGTTCACTTAAAATCCCAAGGTGTACCCACACCTTAATACAAAACTCAATTGAAATGGTGAAATAATTTAAAGACCCACAAAGAAACTCTCACAATGAGTAGGTTTACAAGTTTTAGCTCAAAAGAAACAATCTAATCTCTCATATAAAATTCTCTCACAAGAAAAATAGAAAAGGATGGAGCTTTGAAGAATGATCAACAATGGCGAATGTTTGAGAAAAAATTTCAGCAATTTTTGGGGATGAGAGTTGTGAAATGAGAGATAAAATGATGTTTAAATGGAGTTGTAAGGAATAAGTTTGAGCCATTAGATCTAGGTTAATATGGATCAAGGGTGGAGGAAATTTGGGAGGAAAATGAAAAAACAATGATTAAAAAATAATTTTAAAATGCCTCTAACGGCTATTTAAAAATGCCACGTGTCGCAATATTATTTGTCCACGTCATTGCTAAATAACAGTTTTTCTCAATTTTCTTTTGCCCATAACTTTCTCGTTTGACGTCCGATTTGAGCGATTCAAAATGCGATGGAATCGTCTTTTCGAGCTCTACACTGTGGATACTTTAAAACACTAAAATCATTAGTAATTCATAGGTTTGTTATCATCAAAATATATAGTCGTATGATTGAAGCTCGTAAAGCTAACAATCTCCCCCTTTTTGATGATGACAAACTACTCAATAAAAATATTCTCAAGGTAGATGTATAACAATATCAAAAGTATTCAATTAGTAAACATCATATTTAATAACTAAATATCACATATATTTTTCTAACTAAATTATCCCCCCTTTTGTTATCATCAAAAGATAACAATTAAAAACATAATCAAGCTCCCCCTTAAAAGTAATCATAATAGTCATTAAAAGATAAAACTCCTCCTCAAAGTAATAATCAAGTTAACTAATAATAATAAGTTCATTTAAGCTCTCCTAATAAATGAAGCCAATCATTTTGAGCAAAAATAATCAAGAAATATAACAAACTCAATAACACAATAGAATCAATAAAGGCATCAAAGCACATAATCACAATTTCAAAGTAATAGTAATTTATCTCAATAAACCAATTAACATTACTCCAACAAGGATATATAAGCAATCATGATATTGTCACAAGAAAATATATAGCTCCCCCTAAACATGTGAATCATGTAATAAATGGACAAATAAATAAGTACTCCCCCTAAATATATGAGACATAATAAATATTACAAAGAGAGAACAACAAACACCAATTGGTTATTCAATCATCAATATAATTTTTCATAATAAATATAATTATATAAGCCACTAAATCATAATCAATCACAAATATCCCAAGATAAAACTTTCACAATTAAGCAAAAAAAAAATCATTTTTAAGAGGCATTTGCTCCCCCTAAAAATTAGCATACTCTAAAAAAGGATATTTTTCATGGAGTTTCATAAGTCAACATAAAGAAGAATTTAAATTCTAATTGCTTTTTCAATTGCTCAATTAACCACAATAAGTGGGGCACGAGTAAGAGATTTCAATAGAGCATATCAATTTAAAACATACCAAACATAGAATTTAAATCAATGTATTAATAACACATACAATCTCATAAATACAGATTTCAAACATTTAAGCACTATGAGATACCAATTAAAAAAAGATACAAAAAAAATATTTAAACATTTAACATCCAAAGAATTTAACACTACATACCAATTGATGAGGGTCAAATCAATATATATAAATCAGAATAATCAAACTCATGGAATTTTGACATAATATCAAATTTGTTTCATACAAAGATATATTATACTAAAAAAATTAACAAGATATCAATATGAGAGACAAAATAAGATATTAATTAACAACCATAATCAAAGCAATTTTGTTCATAAAAGGAAAAAGTTATCAATAAATGAAATATGTCAATAATCAATACAAACAAAACAAATTTCATTTAAGAAAAAATTAAATTCAATTTCACAACCAATAGGATTTAAGAAAAGATAAGTAAATTAAAGCACTTTCCCTATTAAAAGGGATTTGACAACTCTTTTCCATGTATCATAATAACATAAATAATCAAAACATAATGCTTTAATCAAGGAATAGACATTCAAGTTCATAGAGCATTGAAACCCTATTTTTAAACTAACAAAACTTAATACCAATTGTAAGAGTGGAACTCAAACAACAAAGTATCAAAGTGAGATAGTTTAAAAAGAATCTTTCAAACAACTTCTTTCACAAATTAATAACAAGAATTAATCATAATCAAACAATAAAGGAATCCACAAAAGTTTCCAAAAACAATTTAAATCATCAAAGATTCAATTTTGAAAGCCAACATGGAAACTAAAAAAACTAAAAAATTTCAAATACTCAAAATATCAATTATATTGGAAAAAATTACAAATAAAAAAAAATAGTAACACATAATATACCAACTCAATAACCATTTAAAAGATAAAGTTACCAAATATAGATATTTCCTTTTGAAGCACTTGGAGAGCTATAAATATTGTATTTGAATTTTGAATAATTTTCATTTGGAGCTAAATCAATCCATTGAAATTTGACTTTTGGAGCACACCAACAAAATAAATTAGTAAGTAATCTTTGGTACCCATACTTGTTTGGGTCCACATATGTTAGTCTCAATCTTTGGAATCCATTTCTTTTTAGTTCCAACATTCATAACATTCATACTATTTGGTTTAGGCAAATTATAACATGAATTTGATTTATGACCGAATTTGCCACAAGAGAAACAGGAAATATTATGCATAAATTTTTCATTCACATAATATCTATGCATGTTTTTTTTCACATAAGTGTTCCTTTTATATGTATTTTGGAAATTTTCTTTATAAGAAACATTTTTCTTTCCATAACCATTAAGAACATTGTTCAATTTATAGCAATTTGGTCTAATATGACCCTTTACTCCACAATAATGACATGTAGGCACAAATTTTGAATTATGCACAAATCTAGCATTATGCACAACCTTAGACTTAGCATGAAAATGATTTTTCACACATTTTGGTACACCATGCTTATGTACAAATTTTGGTACATCATGCTTATGCACATCACATTTTGGTAAATCATTGGGCAAAACATCATTAGACATAGAAGATGATTTAACAAAAATAGTTCCTGGAGTAACACTCTCATCAATATAACCAAGACCTCTTTTGTTATTTAAAGGTTTGCCAATCTCAATAATTTTATCTAATTTTTGTGCACCTATTGTCAATTTCTTAATAGATTCTTTGGCACAATTAAGCTCATTAATAAGATTTAACTCTTTATCTCTAAGAGCTTTAACAAGTTCATGCAATTCAAAAGTATCATGCTCAAGAAATTTAATTTTATCTAGCATAGCACATTTATCTTGATCACATGAATTATCAACATCATCATGTTTCACAACATTATTAGCATTTAATTTCAAGCATGCATTTTCCTCACCTAATGACTTATTTTCAATAATTAAAGCATTCAAGTCATTTTTCAATTCTAAAAATGAGGAATTAATCTTCTCATGTTCTTCCTTCACACTACTAAGCTCATGTAATAACTCATTATTTTCATAAGCTAATTTAGAACTCTTCTATTTAAGAGACAAATATTTAGAGCCTACTTTTTCAAATTCATGCTTAATTTCATTATAGGCATCCATAAGCTCATCATAAGAGGGATTTTCGTTACTTACCTCTTCGTCGTCACTTTCGCCGTCGGTGTGAGCCATCAAACACCAAGTGATAACTGAAAATCTTCTTTCATCAATTTTTGACAATTTTCTTGATTTCTAGTTTTAGAAATTTCCTTCACATCAAGAAAATCATTAGAAATACAAGATGGAGGTTCAATCAAATCATGATTAACTCTAATGTTTGCCATAAGCTCAAACAATTAAGTTTCAAGAAAGGTAATTTTGAAAAAGAATTTAAGGAATATAATTTTTGAAAATTTCCTTCCAAACAACACACTTTTTCAAAATTTGAATTTCAAGGAAAAAATAATTTTCAAAAAGTTTCTTCTAGACAAAAAGAATTCAGCGTGTAAAAAGTGAAGAAAAAAATTTCAAAGATCGGTTTCAAAGAAAAAAAAATCTAGTGAAGATGGCTTTTAAAATGATAATTTTCAAACTTTTTTCTCAAAAACAGAAAATTTCAGATTTAATAAAAATAAGAAAAAAACAGTTTTTGAAATAAAAGAAAACAATTTTCCAAATACTTTTTGAAACAAAAAAACGAGCTATCCGCTCTGATACCAATGTAGGATCGTATGGCAACACTAGAGGGAGGTGAATAGGGTTGCTTAAACAAATTAAAAAAAATTTTAAAAAAAATTAAACTAAAATAATGTAATCCAAACTAATCAATATAGACACCCTAAAAATTGTAGAAATATAGAACAATTTTCCTAAGTATGCAATCTACTCAAATAAATAATTAAATAGCGGAAATTAAAAGAGTAGAGAGGAAGAGATAACATCGAAAATTTTTATAGTGGTTCGGAAATCCCTACTCCACTCCCCAAGACTCCTTCTTGGGTATTTTACTGTGATGGTCCGCTTATGGGTGAGAACCAAACCGATTGGGACTCTTTTTAAGGGTTCAAGAGTCAACCCCCAACCGATGCTTTTGTAGGTTCATGATCCAACCTACATCGATCCTTTTAACAGGTTCAGGATCAAACTACTACGATCCTTTTACTGGGCTCAGGATCAAACCACTACAAATCCTTTTTCGGGTTCAAGATTAAACCGCTCACTCAAAATCCCAAGGTGTACCCACACCTTAATACAAAACCCAATTGAAATGGTGAAATAATTTAAAGACCCACAAAGAAACTCTCACAATGAGTAGGTTTACAAGTTTTAGCTCAAAAGAAACAATCTAATCTCTCATATAAAATTCTCTCACAAGAAAAATAGAAAATGATGGAGCTTTAAAGAATGATCAACAATGGAGAATGTTTGAGAGAAAATTTCAGCAATTTTTGGGGATGAGAGTTGCGAAATGAGAGATAAAATGATGTTTAAATGGAGTTGTAAGGAATAAGTTTGAGCCATTAGATCTAGGTTAAGATGGATCAAGGGTGGAGGAAATTTGGGAGGAAAATGACAAAATAATGATTAAAAAACAATTTTAAAATGCCTCTAACGGCTATTTAAAAATGCCACGTGTCGCAATATTATTTGTCCACGTCATTGCTAAATAGCAGTTTTTCTCAATCTTCTTTTGCCCATAACTTTCTCGTTTGACGTCTAATTTGAGCGATTCAAAATGCAATGGAATCGTCTTTTCGAGCTCTACATTGTGGATACTTTAAAATACTAAAATCATTAGTAATTCATAGGTTTTTATCATCAAAAGATATAGTCATATGATTGAAGCTCGTAAAGCTAACAATTATCTAGAATAGTCTTAGTACTAGCAAATAAACCATTATAAAATAATTGTACCTGAAGCCAATTCGGATATCTGTGCTGAGGGCAATTCCTCAAGATCTCGTTATATCGTTCCCAGCTTTCATATAGCTATTCTCCATCGAGCTAGCTAAATGTTACAATCTCTGTTCTCAGCTTCGTCTTCTTTGTTGGGAGGGGGAAAACTTCGTCAATAAGGCTTGGGCTAACTCGTCCAATGAAGATATGTTTCCCGATTTTAAGGATTGCAGCCAGTCCTTTGCTTTGTCTTGCAATGAGAAAGGAAACAACCTAATCTTATAGCATCAAAGGAAACACTGTTTAACTTTACCATGCCACAGATCTCTAGGAAAGATCTGAGATGTGAGTGTGGGTTCTCTGACAGATGTCCCTTGAACGAATTGTCTCGCGCCATTTCAATCAGCCCTGTCTTCAGCTCAAAATTATTCACCTGGATGGGCACATGCACAATCCCAGAATGATAAATGGGAAATATGGGTTGAAAATAGTAACGGATAGGCATACGCTTCTCCTCATTACGGTTTTCTTCCATAGTGACTTGAGGATTCTTCTTCTTCTTTAATCTCCTCCATGTCTTGTCAATTTTAAGATCTAATGGAAGAAGATTAACCTCCTTATCACTATGCATACAACACAACGACCTCCTCAAAAATCAAATCAAACAAAAATAAACACAAACAAAAATAAACGAGAACAATAAATACAAGCAAGCAAAAATATGTACAAAAAATCAAAGAAAAGCCCCTAAATTAACTCGTCTCACTTTCTTTCTAATATTAAACAATTCAAAAGAAACGTTTCCCTCTCCAGCAACAACGCCAAAAACTTTTTCGGAGCCACGCAATCAAATAATATTGAGATGCTAAACATAGTGTCTCGACACTGCGCAACACACCGTATCATTTAAGAGCGCGCATCCTCAGTGTTTAGATCTTGAGGGTAGCATCGAAACCCTTCAGACAGAGGCCTTCATCTGTGCGTGTTTCTAGCATTAAGACACCACATAACGTCTCAACACTGGCCCTCAATTTTGCATAGTGAAACATGGCATCTGGACACCCAACATAGCGTCTTAACACCATTCTCTTGGTCCAAAACGTCTATGCAACCTCAATTCTCATATTTAGCCTCCATTTCACCTCCAAATTCATAATAGTTCTCTAAATTCACCAATTCTGCTCCTAATTGCTTGGTTTCCTGATATACACAATAAATAAACATAAAAGCTCACAATAACACCACAAAACTAGCTAATAATAAGGCATAATTGTAGCACTAAATTAGTGCGATCAGTTATTAGATTAGTTCATTCTTATTCTCAATGTTAATAATCAAATGAAAAAAGATGTGGCTTGGAATTGATTTGACAATTAAATTACTAATTAAATCAAACCTAAAAGAAATACTTATAAAAACTAAAAACTAAAGAGACAAACAAAAGTTTAAAGCAGTAAATTTTCATGTTTCGAGTTTCATCAATATTTTATTATTTTGTCTAATTAAAACTAAAAGAAATACCTTTTAAATATTTATTTTACTTTATAGTTGAAGTTTTTAAACTAACTGAATGCCTAATGGGGATGTGGTGGTCACTGACTCACTACTATTCTCGGATTCTAGGTGGATTGGATGGATGTGCTGTCAGTTGTGCTCAGCTGTGGCTGTGAGCGACGGGAGTGGGTGGAACTGTGAATGATGAGGAATGGAGGTTGGAGGATTGCCGCCAGTCTGATTGGGTGTGGGACTGGCCCACTGCGATTTTTCGGTGCCGATTGGGTTCGAAACTTTGGGGAGTTAGGGTTTGGGTAATAGATTTATTTATGAATTTGTGAGTGTTGTTGTCAAATTTTGGACAGGAGAAATCTCACCTAATCTCCACGGGACAATGACGGTGAATTTGTATTCTTGGGGGAAGAACGCGACCTGCAAGACAAGAAAAACCTGGACACCAGTGTGGTGTAGGCCACACAGGCTCCGATGCTTAAGTCAGAGAGAGTTTTGAGAGAATTTAGGAGAGTGTTGTAAGCTGAAATGAACTTACCTTGCTCTCCCAGCGAGGGAGAGCTTAAATAGCTTCCTTCCTAGGGTTTTTCGTGGGTTTCCATCTTCGAATGGGAAAAGGAAAAATCGAATTGGGCTGGACCGAGGGCACACGGGCCATGAGGGACAGAGGCAAGGCCCAAAATTGGGCCTTGCCATGTGGTCGGCCTCGACCTCGACCTCGACCGAGGCTGACCAAGGGCTTGGGTTGAGCCCAAGCTCCGGCCTTCATCCCTCCGATGCTAGACCATGGCAAGGCCCAAAATGGGGCCTTGCCATGTGGTTGGCCTCGGCCGAGGCCAAGGTCGACTACGAGTTTGGGCTTCGGCCCAAGCCCGTTTTGTAAACCCGAGATTTTTCCTTGAAATTTCCTAAAAATAAAAAATAATAATAATAATAATAATAATTGTTAAAACATTCTTGGGAAATTGTTGTATAAGGAAAAGAGGAATAAAACAAAAGAAATGGATAAGCTTTGGAGCACTCACCACCAAAAGTAATTAAATAAGCTTCCTAACCCATTTTCTCCCATTTGCTTCTCTTTTATTAAAGAAAAACATAGCATTTCGTGGGAGAAGGTGGAAGAAAGAGGAAAAGAGAGCTTGCTGGGGTTGGAAGTTGAAGAAGAAGGGGGGGAAACTCAGCACAAGCCTCCATGGCAACTAGGTGATCAACTCTACTCACTACTGATGTTTAGATCGTTTTGAGTTCCACAAGAAGAGTTAAGAGGTGAAGTTTGATTTTCTTGAAATATAGCCCATTTTCGAACAAATTTCGTGAAGGAAGCTCGAGCAAAATCTGACTTTAAATTATTGATTTGTGAAGGGGAAGTCAGAGGAGAGATTTTGCTATCAAATCTGAGAAACCTCTGGTGTTTGAGACATGTTGATCTGTAGGATTTGAATCAGAAGCTCCATTAGGTATGGTTGGAAAGCTTATTTAATTTCCTATAACTTTCATGAAAACGTCGTGAGTAAAAAATGATTGGAAGTGGCTTTAAAATTCAGGTCAGGTGTGGTGTGTAGCAGAAAAACGATTCTGGAAATTTCAGAAGTTTAATTTTAGGGAAGTAGTTTTCGAGGTATTTACGGACACATCCTTTGGGAATTTCGATTCCATTCCTTCAGATAAGTTTTAGAGGGTTCAAAAAGGAAGAGTTTGGTATAAAGTACATCATTTTTGGCCAAGTAATGAAGAAGTTATGAGTATGTGAGGTTAGAGTATGAAATCTGCAGAATGCTGGGAAATAGATGGAGTGATATTTGTAATCTTAAGTTTGAAAGTCATGAGATTGAAGTTCTAATGCTTGGTTTTGGTTTTTTTTGACAGGCCAGGAGGAAGTAGGTCAAGTTTACTGGCCGAGGATCTAGTTTTAACACTGTGAGTGACAAAACAAATTTCGAAAACGATTTCTATGCCTGAATTTATGCTTATGGAAATATAAGACTTCCTAAGAATGAATTAGTTTAAATGCTTTATGTTTTTTCTGAAACATTGAACACATACTTAAGAGCATACATGGTTTCCTAGGAAATGATTAAGATATTGAGCCGAGGCTGTATAGTACCGTGTGCACACAAGTCATTTTCTGTTGTCGACGTTGAGTGTACTCCGTGACAACAATGCTGTCGTGAGTGCTGGGCGGGGCCCACTACGACAAAGACGATGGGAGTGCTGGGCGGGCCCCACTACATCGTAGAATGAATGTTGGTTGTACTGGGCGTGCCCTACACAACGTAGATTGTCATATGGTTTTTCCTTAAATGGTTAATATTCTTGATATGCCTTGTGAGTTTTTAATGACATACATGTTGGAGTGCTGAAAGGAAAAACTATTGTGACTATACATTTATATTTAACGCTTGAATACAGATTCATATGCTCATAGATTATCAGGTGATATGATTTGCGAGTTAGTAGCTTAAACTAAGTCACTCGCTGAGCCTCATAGCTCATTCTTTCAATGTTTTCCAACTTTTCAGGTAGAGATCGAGCTCCCGGTGCCTGAGATCCTGCCACAGTCTGCCGAGCACTCTCTAAGTTTGATATTTTGTACGTGGGTGGGGTTTTGTAGCGAGTTCGTATATACATTGTAGATATTTTGGAAGGAACGTATAGTTATGTTCATGTATGCACTAGTGGTGGTGGTTGTGTAAATCATGGTTGGGTATATTTTGGGTTGTAGTGCTCTCTACCCGTTCTAATTTTCAAGTGAGGTTTAAGTAGAGCTGCTCCTTACGTACATATAGTAATTAACAAAGTTCCGCTGTGTTGTGTTTAAAGTATTTCATATGCCAGCATAGTATGTTTATCAGATGTTACAAAGTCACAGGTATCGTTAGAAAGGTAAACGATGTCTGATGGCTTCACGCTATCTTCCGCGCTAAGTTAGAGGTTAGTTCAGGAGGGGGTGTGACACGTTTCTTCGTCCCTTCTCGTCCTAGGTCGATCTCCTATCGGTTTCAATTCGTTTTGACTTCGTATTGGGCTTCTTTCCTTATTTGGCCCTTCATTGCAGCCCTTTAGCTAGTCCATTCTTGTTGGTCCAATTTCACCCATAACATTAGCCCTCACTCCCTAGTTAGGATTCGAGATTAGGAGCGTGTGGAGTAATTGCATGGAGCCTGACTTGGGAGTAGCTTATTAAGTTTTGGAGTCATTGTTGCATTTCGAGGTCTGCCTCGAATTATCTCTAGTTATTGTTATCCATCCTTATGAGGATTTTCAGTCTCGTAGAGTGTCGGTTTCTCCGTTTTGTTTCAGCCCGTTGTGATATGTATTGGGTCTTTTGGTCCTGTCTTGTCTTTAATTTCTATGCTTGGTTTTTTGTAACCAAATTCTTATCATTTGTTATTTTCAAAAACCTATCGCGAGACTCATCTCGGACTTTTAGGCTGCTCAGATTAACTAAGCAAGTCCCTTTTAAAGACCCAATCAATCTTCTGGGCTTGTGTCCTCCACACCTAAGCGGAGTTTTGCATTCATCACTCTCTGCTTAGCTTTATGAAGCCTGCTTTGTCGTGCTCAATAGGGACCCATTGTGAGATTTTTCTCAGATTTTTAGGTTGCCAAGATCAATCAACCAAACCTTTTTGTGGTTCAATCAACCTTATGTGCCGCGTCCTCTGCACCTAAGTGCTTAAGAGTTTTGCGTGTTTCATGCTTTAATTGCATGACATGATTGGTCGTATCTTAGAGTAGGCTCTTAGATTTTTGCTTTAATTTACTATATCTGGATCTAGACTTAGACTTTTTCTTCTCATTCTGATGATCGGTCTTGTGGTTCTTCATTTATTCTTTCTTGTAAACCTTGGTTAGGAGGAAGATTGAATCGAGATGAACCAATGACACCAAGGACTGGGAGTGTATATGCCACACGTACCTCAAACTTCATTGGGCTCCTCAGCCTCGGCCTCGTCGAGGCCGAGGATGAGGTTGGGCCATTTTGGCCCAATTTCCTCTTTTATGTAATCCACCTTAAACCTTGGTTAATTCTTGATCCATTCCTTTGTTGTCAGACTTATCCAAAATATGGCTTGACTTTGGATTTTCTCATGTCCAAAGGTTCTAGGTTGAGCCTTGAATCATTGGTAGGATAGCTCGTCCACCTCGTGGAGATGACTTTTTGTAGCTTCTTGCTTATTCGAAAGCAATTATTTTGCCAATTGTAGCTTCATTTCAAGTTGATATTGTGAGAGGAGAAGAAAAAATAAGCAATGGAGTGAGGATCGGGGGCAGGGTCGATCTGGTCGACCTCAGCCTGTCTGGTAGGCCTTGGCCGAGGCCTACTTGGCGCTTCTGCTAGGCGCGTGTTTGTAGCTCTTTGATCGCTGATACTTTCTGTCGTATACGAGTTCTCCTCAGCCTTCACTATCCTCTTCGTCATTTTTTCTGAGAGTCAGCTTGTCCTGGTCTTTCCTTCGTTAGTCAAGAGAATTTAATTAGAATCGGTTTTACTCCACCCCTTTTTCTGGAAGGTTGGATTTTAACCCAAATTCTTCCTTGTAATCATTGTGCTGGGAAGAGGTTGGTTTTGGCCATCCTGGTCGACCTCGGCCACTCTGGCTCAAATCTCTGTTTATGCTTCAGCTTCGTGTGTTTTCTATAACTCACAATTTTGTTGCTTCTGTTTTTCAAATACACCTCCACGGTCTGCTTTTTTAAAAAAGATCCATTCATCTTCCCAGAGTTAGATGATTTTGCAACTGAAGTGATTTTGGCACCTTGCTCGGCCTCGGCTTATGAGGTTGACCTCGGCCTATGAGCTCGGCCTTCGCTTAAGTTTCTCTGAAGTTGTTGACTTTTCTGGCTCGTTTGGTGTAGCTTCTGCCTTTTGTTCAATTAGAGAGGCATATCTCTTTAGTAGCTTCGTTGTCTTTTGTTTCATAGAGAGGCATATCTCCTATGCAGCTTCTATGCCTTTTGTTCAATAGGGAGGCATATCCCCTAAGTAGCCCCCACTTAAGGAGGATATTACTTGTAGGAAGATCTCTTTTGCTTGAGTACAAATTCGTTTTCAAAACATAACTTGTATTGATCAACTTAAAATGAGGAATAATAAACTTAGTCTATTACATGAGACTTGCTAACCTATCAATTGAATTTAATGAATCTAAACTCAACAAACATAGTTTGATCAAAGAAAATATAAGCTAAACTAACTTTGTATGAAGATGATTTAGGGTCGGCCTCGGCTGAATTTGAGGTTGGTCTGGGTCGCCTATGAGGTCGGTCTTGACCTTTTTCCTGCACGTACATCGATGTATTCCTTCAAGAAGCTGTTTCGAATTAGAGCCTCGATGTCATCCTTTAGCTGGAAGCAGTCTCTAGTCATATGTCCATGATCTTCATGGTAGAGACAATATTTGTGTCTATTTCTCTTGTTTGATTCTGTTTTCATCTTTTTAGGTCTCTTTAATAAGTTTGAATGGCGTACCTCCATTAGAATCTGCTTAATGGGAATTGATGTTGGAGTGTACTTTTCGAACTTTCTGGATGGGTGGCCAAGTCGAAGTGGTTTCTGGTCATCCATTTTCTGTCTCTTGGCCTCTTGGTGTAATATCTATCTTGGCCTTTTCCTATCATTTAATTGATCTGATCTTCTTTCAAGCTCATCAGTTTTCTTCTTCGTACGAAGCAATTCTTCTGCACATACATACTTTTGAGCTCGAGTGATGAGCTCTACATACGATATGGGTTTCCTCTTTCCTACAGATCGTATGAGTCTTCGATCTCTGAGTCCATTAATTATGGCCATCAATGTTGCTCCATCAGTGCAATCCTCAACACGTAAAGCTTCACTATTGAATCGAGCAATATATTCCTATAGGATTTCTTTGGATCCTTGTTTGATGGAAAGTAGGTGAGTTGCTGGCTTACGCTGATCTCTTCCTCCCAAGAATTGCGTCACGAATGCTCGAGCCAATCCCTTGAATGAACCAATAGATCCTCTTTTTATGTTGCAAAATCAATGTCTTGTTGGTCCCACTAAAGTGAATGAGAAGGCTCTGCATCTGATTGCATCTTCCACTCCATGAAGTTCCATCCATAATCTATACACATCTAGATGCACTACAAGATCCTTGTTTCCATCATAGGGTTTGATCTTTGGAACTTTGAATGTGTGAGGTAGTTTCTCATTCATTATTTCATCAGTGAAAGGTGGATCTACATGTTCTATCAAAGCGTCAATATCAAACCCTATAGTTTTTACCTTGTGCATATTCTCTTGGATATGATCCAGCTCGCTTTGAATCTTCAATAATTATGCCATCCATGGCAGACTATTAGCTTCATCTTTGGCCCTGGAATTTTCTTCGGCTTCGACCTTGGCGTCAGTATCAAAATTGGCCTCAGCCTCAGCCTCGACCTCGGCTCCAGAATTAGCCTCGGCTCCAAAATTGGCCTCGACCTAGACTCTCTGTTGTTTTTTCCATTTGATGACACTTCTCATATCCGTCGCTTCAGTCCCTGGAAGATTGCTCGCCTCGACTTCGGACAAGGCTATCTGTCGCTTCTTTTCCTCAATTATGCTTCTTAAATCCGTCTCATCTTTGCATTGCTCCAAGGCTAGGGTTTTATTCTTGCCTCGGTTTCGACCCCTTTTACCTTGACTTTTTTATGTCGAGAATATGACAGATTTCGTTCCGTTTGTTCAGCTTACCTTGCTTTCTTGTTGGTTGTGTTGATCTAGTCGATTTTCAATCAGAGTAGCTTGAACAATCTGGTCGGCCTCAGCCTCGATGTGAGGCCGAACAGGCCTATTCTTTTGTGTTCGTCGCAGGCAACGGTCCTGATTGAAATCGTCTCCATCTTCATTCCATGTCTTGTTTTCCAGCATTCTGCTCATCTTTTTGGAGAATTGAACTCAAACAAGGTTTTTCAAGCAAGTGTTGTCGTTCTCCACAAACGGTGCCAATTGTTGTTGCCAAATTTTAGACAGGAGAAATCTCACCTGACCTCCACGTGACAACGACGGTGAATTTGTATTCTTGGAGGAAAAACGTGGCCTGCAAGGCAAGAAAAACTTGGACACCGATGTGGTGTAGGCCACACAGGCTCCGATGCTTAAGTCAGAGAGGGTTTTGAGAGAATTTAGGAGTTTTAGGAGAGTGTTGTAAGCTGAAATGAACTTACCTTGCTCTCCCTGCAAGGGAGAGCTTAAATAGCTTCCTTCCTAGGATTTTTCGTGGGTTTTCGTCTTCGAATGGGGAAAGGAAAGATCGAATTGGGCTGGACCGAGGGCACATGGGCAATGAGGGACTAAGGCAAGGCCCAAAACTGGGCCTTGCCATGTGGTCGGCCGAGGCCGACCACAGGCTTGGGCAGAGCCCAAGCCCCGGCCTTCATCCCTCCGAAGCTAGACCATGGCAAGGCCCAAAATGGGGCCTTGCCATGTGGTCGGCCTCGGCCTCGGCTGAGGCCGTCTACGGGTTTGGGCTTCAGCCCAAGCCCGTGTCTTCGTCCTTTCTCGTCCTGGGTTGATCTCCTGTCGGTTTTGGTCCGTTTTGACTTCGTATTGGGCTTCTTTCCTTATTTGGCCCTTCATTGCAGCCCTTTAGCCAGCCCATTCTTGTTGGTCCAATTTCACCCATAACAATGAGTAATCAAAGTTTATTTGTGGTGGGTTTTTATACTTGAAAAACAAATCAAAATCAAAAATGAATTAGGAATAAAATTCAAATGGAGATTTCCAATTCCAAAAAAAAAAAATAGATGAAGATTTAGAAAGGTTTTCTTTGAATTTCAAAATTATTTAAGCAAGAGAAACCTTTCAAAATTATTTAAGCAAGAGAAGAAGAAAATTTTCTTAAATTTTGGCAATTTGTAATTTCCATATTTGTTAAAATTTTGGTTAAAATACTATTTTGTACCATGTACTTTGACCTTTGTTCCATTTTGGTCTATGTATTTTCAAATGTTCAATTTTAGTCTCTATGCTTTCAATAAAGCTTAAAATGGGTTCTTATGATAAGTTTGAAGTTAATTTTTATCAAAATTGGTTAAATAATAATAATAATTTCAATACAAAAAAATATACAATGTGAACATACTTCCAAAATTTATAGAGAAAAAGCCAATAGAGACTATTTTTTTTAAGAAAAATTAACAATATACTAATAGTAGGGACCAATTTTAAGCTTTATTGAAAGTAAATAGACTAAAATTGGACATTTGAAAGAACCAAAATGGAACAAAGTCCAAAGTACAGGGACTAAATTGGTATTTTAACCTAAAAATTTTCTTAGACACAAAAGAATATTTAGAATTTGAGAGTTTTTTAGCCTTAGGAATTGAGGGAGGACAGGATGATGAACATTGAACTATTAGGTTACTAACTTACTTTTGAGTGTTGAATGACGAACAATAGTCGCAACTCGCAATCCATATTCAATGCATATTCGATAATCACCCATCGATATTCGATAGTCACAGTCGGTCAAATTGAATAAGTGAAATAGTGAATCATGCCACGCCTCACAGAATGGAACTGAAGTGGGAAACAAAAAGGGAAAGTTTATGAATCACGATTCACAATTCACGGAAGTGGAAAACAACTTGTTTGATGATGATATAAATTTTTAAAAAATAAAACAATATATACACTTACCATACTCGGTCGCCACAGGTTGAACGACATGCTTACACACAAAACTGACGCCAACTTAGTATAGTCGGCTTCTAAGGCATAACCCACCTTCTGTGGGGATCTGTGTCCTAAAACCTCGTAATTAATGTGTTATTTGATAATCATTTAATTATTTTATTTTCAATATTATATTATCTATTATATGAAAAATCTATGGTTATTAGTGTAATCTTGAACAATATGTAGTTGATATACAAAAGGATCATAGTTAAGAAATAACCTAAAGGGTCTATAGTATATAGATAAGTTTGGGTGTCTTGAAGTAACAGTATTGATGTTGCCCACTTTGTAATTGTTGCAAATGATTTGATCCAAATCGTTCATGTGGAGACATGTGAGCGGGGGTATCATATACAATGAGTTTGTATAAAACTGAACCACGAAATATTTAATGTCCTTCTATAAATCCGTTAATTAAGAAGATTAATATTATACAGGATGATCATATGCGACTCGATCTTAATCCTGAGTGAATTATAAACTCATGCATGTAAGGGCTCGTCCTTTGATTTGCATGGGTGAGAATGGCCATTGTAGCCGATTCAATAAGCCTACCATTTTGGAAACTTGACCAAATAGGGAGCCGGGAACAAAATTTTATGAGATGGAATTCACTCTTTCTTATACAGGAAAAGTAGATGAGTAGTTTCCTTAAGCGCTGATTTCAAAACTTGAACAATGAGGCCCCACCCACTCACTGGCCCGAGAGGGACTTAGTTTTTGGTTGGATCATAAATAAATTGTTCATTAGAGGATCAGTGGTACTTAGGGTACAATATGTAATTACAAGAGTAAAATGGACTTTGGACCCAGCTGTAATTATGAGCAACTCGTGAATGATCGACTTGCATGTAATGATTAGATCCATGGACACAACTTTCCCTGCAGTGCATAATAGTGCAACTCTAGGTCTATAGTGGAGTGACTTATAGTTAATTAATGAAAATTATTTAATTAAAGAGTTTGATTAATTAATTTTGTATAATTGGAGCTTATAACCTGTCGGCCCATAAGGTCCTCTTGCTAGCTGATACGAACAATTACAGATCAACTTTGTTAAAAGAAAACTTGAAACATTCAAATTAATATTTAATATATTTGATATATTAAATGAGGGAAGACATATTTATTGTATTTCATACATTAAACATCAACTAAAATTATTAATATATTAAGATATAGATATATATAAAATTTGAATGAGATTCAAATAAAAAAATATATATTAGGAGAATTTGAAATATTTAAATGAGATTCAAATAGTTTAAATATATATTTTAATATTAGATATTAAAATATATAATATTTAATTAGGGTAAAGTTTTGCCCTAGGTGATTACTATAATTAGGACCTTTATGGGTTAAGCAAAAGGTGTGCCTCCTCCCTTGAGAAAAGAGTTCTCTCAATTCTCCCATCCATTCCCTCTTTTTTTCAAAGAGACTCCAACAAGTCTTGGTCCTGTGTCAAGCCATAGCTAGAAAGATTTTTTGGATGAGAAAAAGACCCGCTAGAACAATTTCCATTAAACTAAGGGTATGTAAGTTTGCTTAACCTTGTATGTTTATGTTTAATTCTAAATAAATCAAAGAGGATCCACTGCTTCCGCTACAGATGAAGAGCTCATTCCTTCACATCTACTGATTGAGTTTTGAGCAGTTTGGTTGAGTTTTCAGGTTCAGCTTGCACCCCTAATAGACAGACATTAAATTTATGTTTTTAGATTCTTAAGATAATTAATTTCTTGGAGTGAGATGTTTGTATATTTGTTTTATAGGTTTTTCATATAGAAAAAAATAATTTAAATCATTAGACTTAATTAACAAAATATTTGAATTAATGGAAATATTTATATTAAATAATTAATTAATAAATAATAACTTAAAGCAATTAAAGTTAATTTACACATTATCTAGAAAATAATTAATAAGTAATTTTATCTCTCCTCTCTCCTATTTATTTTTCAAGGAAAAAGGTCTCATGTCTGAAAATGATAATAAGATGGTTAAATTGTACAAAATACCCCTTGAATTTTGGGTAGGTTTCAATTATGCCTCTAGATTTTGAAATTTTTCATTTTTACCCTTGAACTTTGAAATTTGTTCCAAAAAGAGCTGTTGAACTTCGAAATTGTTCCAAAAACTATCTTCTCCGTTAAAATAAAAGATGAAAATATATGTGACAATTGATGTGTAAAAATTAGAAGGCGTACATGATATTATTTACAACAATATAGAAGATTAGATCGTTGTTTGATAGCATGTATTAAGTGCTATAATTCTTCATTTATATAACTAGTTTTGTGTTGAATTTGTGGAATTTGAAGTGTATTTCTCATGTATTTTAGGAAACCGAGCAATTGGGAGCATTATAGTGGAATTGGAGTATTCTCATATGATTGGAGGAACTCTTAGGGCTTTAGACCTCTTTAACGGAAATAGACCAAATTAAGATAGCTGGGGGAGCTTTTGGAGGTTGTTCGGTGAAGGTTCAAGGCTCAAGATCACGAAGATCGAGGCAAAAGTCGAGGATCGGCGTGGTTTTAGCTTTCTTCCCTTCTTTTCCATTTTTGTTACTGTATTTGGGTTGTAATGACTACTATTTGGATTGTGTTGATCATGTTTAGTGGCTAATTTCATTAGTTTGGAGAATTAATGTAGCTAATGGATCTTTGTCATTAGTTAATTGAAGTTTATTGATATTTTATCTCATTCCAATAACTTTGTGCATTGGATTCGTAATGCTTTTAAACTACTGGCCATAGTTTTAATTGATCATTAGATTAATTGAGCTCGACAAATGAGATTAAACTTAGAAAGACAATGCATAACAATTAAAATCTGCCTAAGTGACATAGAGACAACGAAAATTAATTGAGACTTAAAATGAAGGTTCGTTAATGCCGGGTGAGAGTTAATTAATGAGACGGACAGAAGACTTAATTTATTACACCCGAGAATTGGATGAGCTCAACAGAGAATTCTTTGGAATTAGACTTCTAGGCCTAGTAATTAATTGAGATAATAACATCAATAGCCTAGTTAATTAATTACAAGATCCAATTAGTGAAATTAATTCCCTAAACATCTCTCAGCCTGTTGTTCTCAATCGTTAGTTTTTCCTTGCATGTTTTTATTTATTTTAATCACTTGCTACTTGATTTATTTCTCTAAACATAATCAATTATAATTATTTTCGGTACTCAACCAACCATATAAAAAATTCCTTGTATATTTGTATAGTTGTGTAGTTGTTTAGTTTTTTTCTTTTTGTTGTTGTATTTCTCTTGTTTTAGTTTTTCCTCTTTTTGTTGTTGTTGTTGTATTTTAGTAGCTTAGTTTTCTCTGTTGTTATTCTTGTATTTTAGTAGCTTAGTTTTCCTGCTGTCTCTTTTTGTCTTTAGTTTTTGTCCTTTATTTGATCTATACTCTGGTTCGAGTTCATTCTTAATCATTTGACTAATGAATTCTTTGAGTTGTTAATGAATAAGGACTCGGTTGTGTGAGTGCTTACAGAGGATTGCATCACGGGCTCGAACAGCAAATGATACATCCACAAACTGAGTCAAATCTAGCTAAAGACGTTAAAGAAAGCGCTTCTTGGGAGGCGACCCACCAAGCTTTTTCTTTCCCTTATTTACTTTTCTTGTTTGTTTTTCTTTTCTAGTGTCGGTTTTGTTAAAAAGTGCCAAGTAAATCTCGTTCCCATTTTGCAGGACTTTGATCATACTGAGTAATCTCTTGGCCCAATTCAAGGAACTCTCATGCAACAGTCTCTCTTCTATCAGGCCAGTATCATTCACTCATTCTATCTTTGTCCTTATTTTACATCACAATGTATGTTACATTATGGACGATGTAAGTTTTAAGTTTGGGGGTGGATAGTCCTTTGCAGTCCTAATAATTTTCTAAGTAAATTTTTTCAATCTTAAGCATGTCAAAATGGTTTGTAATGCATGATGATTGATTAGGATAGCCTAGGAAGTAATCTAAGTGAAATTTTGTGCAATAGAATGACTTCTAAAGCATGTCCTGAATTGAGTGTATTTAAATAGTATCTGTAATTTCCTTGCAACACATGGGCACATAATTGACTTTCTGTTATGTTCGAATACTAGGATGCTTTTGTTAAGTCTAGAGGTTGTTGTCACCCTGATAGGCTTAAGGACTGATTGATAGTCAACTTGTATGAAAGTTGGTGATTGAAATATGTTGATATAAGAAAAAATTTATCTTTATTCATTTTTTAGCATGCTTGAAGAAAATTAAAGCATATTTTATCAATATTGTGTGCTTAATGTGTGGGGATCAAAAGAGCTACCTCCATTGTGATCAGTTAGACCATCTATTGAGCGAGTGCTTTAGATAAGGGTCCCTACAGTGGATGTGTGAAAGCTAGGGTCTTCGTAATTAGGAAAAAGATAAGTTTGGTGGTTAGTAACCCTTGTGAAAAGAAAGAAAAGAAAGAAAATGAATGCTTAAGTAGATTGCTCTCTGTGGTGTGAGAAAACTTGAAATTGGAACTTAAGGCTAGTGTAGGGGGAAAACGAAGGAAAATCTTAGTGAAAAGTGTCTGAAGTTAGTAGAAAATGATAGAAAGGAAGTTAAACACACACACACGCAAGGAAGTAATAGATGGAATTTAAATTGCTAGAGGAATGATGTGTTAAGACCTTATTATATTGTTTCATATCAATTAGATAACTGAGGCTTGAGTCATGAATCTTGTATTGAAATCTTATGAATTTGTTATTTTGGTTTTGTTTTGCTCGAGGACTAGCAAAAATCTAAGTTTTGGGGTATTTGATAGCATGAAAAATAGTGCTATTTCTTGTCTTAGTTTTATGCTAGTTTTGCTATGATTATGTGTGCTTTCATGTATTTTTTATGTGTATTTCATAGAAACCAAGCATTTGGAGCAAAATCAAAGCATTGTGAAGTATCTGGACGAATCTGGAGCAATTTGAAGCTATATTTAAGGATTCAAGTGTTGAAAAGGAAGAACAAGGCAATTGAACCCGAGAGTATAGCGTTGCAATGCTCCTTATGGAGTTGCAACCCCATCTGAACAACCATTCAACCTTGAAGACCCGAAGGCATAGCATTGAAACGCTACTTACAGCGTTGCAACACCAACCATATTGATTTTTTCCTTTTTTATGAAATTCGAAGCAACAGAGTTGCAACACTGTCTCGACTCTATAAAAGGAAAGTTTGCATTTCGTCCAAAGGGAGTTGTTTTGAGAGACAAAAAAAATCCTAATCTCGATTCAAACACTGTCTAAGGACCTAGAGGAGATCTTTGGAGAGCCAAGGATGGGACTCAAAGCTCGAGATTGCAGACATCACGTCGGGAACGAGTGTTGGCACACGACCTATTTCCTTTTCTTTTCTCTTGAATTTAGGAGTTTTTGTAGGTTGTACTTATATTGACAATCTGAGTTAGACCTTTGTTTGGTTGTAGTTATTGAACATTTGATTGATTTTTAATTTAGTTTATATATTGATGTCTTTTGTGCATCTCTTTATATTGTCTTAACTTTTGGCCTAGTTTTGCATGTTTAACTAAATTTAGCTTGAGAGAGTAAGTTTAGTTATAGAACACTAGATGGATGATTAGGTTTAATCTATTGCATGAGAATAAGTAGATTAATTCTAGAAGCCTTGAGAGAATAACTTAATGCCATGTTTAACAATAAAAATAGACCGAGAGATTGATTGTTGCTATGCATGAGTTCAATTGGGCTTGAGAGAGTCAATTGATTATTTAGAAATTCTTGGCTTAAGATTGTTAGTATAAAGTTGTAAGCCCTAAACTCTCTTTTGATCATATTGTGCTCATATTTGAAGTTTTGACATATGCAAATTGATATAGGTTGCACTAAAAGATGTCGTGATGAGATTTGGGAATCTTTTGGATTGTGAACTATAATGTGTATAAAGCTTCATAAGGAGATAGGTAAGCCATTGAATAAGCATATTAAGAGTTGAATTGAAGTAAGTTAAGGTCATTAACAAGTTGGGTAAATTTTAGGTGCATTATGTATTGAATGAAAGTTCTTATTTCTCACAAACTTAAGTAAAGTTGACTAAATGTGATAGGTGAAGATATTGTCTTTGTTTTGTTTTTTTTTTTTTTTTAAAAAGGGGGATTAAGATGTAAATAAGGAAGTAGGAGGTGGCAAAAATTTGTGGAGCCACGAATTTATCTTTGACAAGTGGGTGCTGTCCAGCTCGAAGCTTCTGGAAGAGGATCAACTTCAAACAGCCATATCTCTTAATTTACTGCACCAAATTCGATGATTTTTGAGTCAAACTCTCATACATTGAGTGTAGAATACGAAAGTGGGTGGCTGTTTTGAAAATAGGAAGAGGAAGGAGGAGAAAATAGCAGAAAACCGAGAGGTGTTCACAGTTCTCGGGTAGCAGAACAGTGTGAAGAAATCCGTTTCTTTTGAGCTCTTGAGGAGGAATTAGAAGCTGAAACTTTGAGGTAAGTAAGCTAAGATGTTTTACTTGAGGTTTATCAAAAAATATTAGGTGGTTGTTTTGCTAAATTTTGAGGAACCCAAGCTGAAAGTTGAACCTGAAATTTTAGGTGCAAGAAAAAAAAAACTGCTAGCAAGAGATTGAAGGAGATGTGCTTCCATTTCTTTATACCTTACACCCAAGTGCATATGGTTATTATGAATTGAGTTATGGGACTGAATTAGATATGTTTTTAAGGTGTATAAGGAAAGGAATTAATGTTATTAATTTCTTTTTTCAGGGCAAACGGAGATAGGAATAGCTTATAATCCTTGGAACCCTTTTGGTGATTGTGAGTGAATCTATTTTAAAACTATGCTTGACCTCTGTTTTGCTTCAAAAGCATAAATGTTGATCATTGAAACATGCTTGACTTACTTTTGTATACTTTTCATGGAGCTTTTAATAGAATGTCATTGATGAAACTTAAGCATGATTTGAATTAGTTTGTAACTATACATTCAAACATGGAAACTAAATTATGGAAGTATGACTTCCTTTAGAAAATTCTTTGTGTAAATCCACTTGGAAACATGTTTAGAAAGGAAAAGTGCAAATGTTGAGAATTTGTTGTTTGTGTTATCAAAACATGATTTCCAAGGTAATCAAAGTATGCCCCGGTATGTTGTTAACCCCCAGTACTGAAGGACATTGAGAAGGTACTTGGGAGGGAGGAATTATGATTTCCCGATACTGAAGGACAAAGAGAAGGTATTCGGGTAGTAACTGGTCTAACCCAATACTGAAGGACATAGAGAAGGTATTAGGGAAGACCAGTGTGTCAATGGAATTCCACGTGCACGAGAGAGAGGTATGAACGTTGTTGGTATAGAGATGACTCTACCACAGCTAAGGTTCGAAAGTGGTATCAAGATATGAGTTTTATTGTTATGAGCTTCTACACTTTTGAAATGTCTATTCTTCAGTATGATACTACATTATGAGTTTCTATGCTATACATAATGTGGTGACTTAAACCTGTAAATGGGTAGCATGGTTTGATTATGTTTACAAATAAGTGATAAGTTATCTCTAACTTGTAGCTTGTCCATCATTATGTTTCATCTTTGAGCTTATAATGTTTTTAAGATAGACACTCACTGGGCTTCCCAGCTCACGTTTTTATTATGTTTTCTCTTCCCAGGTAGCAGACGAGTTCCCGGTGCTTAGCCTTGACAAGACCTGTTTGCCACCACGCCGTTTTAGCTCCTTGTATATACACTTCCTTATGTATATAGTTTGTAGTAAAAGCATTTTAGCGGGGTTGTAATAACTATAAAATGTTATGACTTGTTAAAGAACATAGTACTGAAAGTTAATGGGTCTTGCTCATATGTGTATTTGAGCGTTCCAAACTTACTTGTTCAAACGTGTTGTGTTACCTTCATTTTCAGATATATGTTGGGATGGTCAGAGAGAGCTAGTAAAAGGGTTGATTGTCTATGTCTTTACATCTCTTCCTAGGGTAGGCAAGTAAGCTGGGAAGGGGTGTGACAAAAGTCAAGTTATTAATCAATTCAAGTTGGGCTTAATGTAATCAACCATGCATGTTTCCCAAAATTGGACTCCAAAGCATGTATATATTAGTTTAGATTTTAGTTGCAAATTTTAAGAGGTTCGGTTCATAAATTTATTTGATAGAGCCTTCGACAACCTCCTTTATCAAAAGGTTTTGACAAGCTCCTTTATCAAAAGGTTTAAGTGTGGGGGTATTTGATAGCATGCAATTATGCTATCTTATTTCCTATTATTTAAGCTAGTTTTGCTATGAATTTGTGTGCTTTGATGCCTATTTATGTTTAAATATGCAGAAACCGAGCTAAAGAAGCAAACCCGGAGTGTTTGGGGGTATTTTGGTCATTTTGGAGCTATTTTGGGCCATTTTAGAAAGTCAAGAAGAGAAGAGATGTTGAACAAGCAATTGGGACCATGAAGACGTCGTTGCAACTTTTGAAATGACCTTGCAACACATGCCCGAGAGCTAGCGTTTCAGGGCTACCCTGTGGCATTGCAAAGCTAGAAACATGTTGAAGTGTGCTTTTAAACTTTACATCTTTCCTCTAGGGCATTCACCAACTTGAACCCTAAAGGAAATTTAGCTCATCGTTGCAAAAATAAGAAACAAAACATCAACTGAGTGAAGTTTCATAACCGAAAGTAAAAGAAAAAGAAAAAGAATAGAAAATTCTAGAATTAAGTTAAGGAGAGTTTAAACAAAACTTAGAAAAACTTAACTAGAATAAAAATTTGAATAAACTTAACTTGAGAAGGAAGGTGAACTCGAAACAAGCTGGAAATTTTATTAAGTAATAAGAACTCAACGCCGAATTACAATGCAACTTTAACAATTATTTTGAATCTCAAAATACTACTGAAATAAGAAAAATACAGCAGCTAAAAACTTCTAAAACTAGAACAAAATAAACTTTAACAAAGCATAAAATAAATTCTAAAAAACAGAAGAACACAACCCCTTTTTCACTTCTTACTAAATCGACTCAACTCTACTTTTTTCAAAGGGAATTGAACTTTAATTTCCTTCAAATTTTGTTGAGGAAGGATTGAGTTTCAAAGCTCAAAGGGACTGGAAAA
This sequence comes from Trichosanthes truncata, assembly GCA_033996785.1. Taxonomy (NCBI): domain Eukaryota; kingdom Viridiplantae; phylum Streptophyta; class Magnoliopsida; order Cucurbitales; family Cucurbitaceae; genus Trichosanthes; species Trichosanthes truncata. The sequence goes on along the minus strand of MU867261.1, from coordinate 12,397,828 downwards.
CAGAAGCATAAAGAAATAAAAACAGCAGCAAAACGAGGATGAAAACGATCGAAAATTCGATTCTTTTCTTGCGGCTTCTTCTCCCATATTTATAGAGGATTTTGGCTAAGGTTTTGATAGCACTAAATTAGTGCTATATTTATGCCTTATTTTAGCTAGTTTTACAATATATTTGTGAGCTTTTACGTTGACTTATTGTTGATTTCAGGAATCTGAGCAATTGAAAGCGGAATTGTGAATCTTGGAGCTTTATGGTAAAAATGGAGCTTAATTAGAGCTTTTGGACGATCAAAGGACAAGATGAGAAGGTGCACAAGATGTTGGGGCCGAGAGGACAACATGGTAACTCTTGAAATGGCATTGCAACGCCATAATCTGGTGTGCAAACCCGAGAGCTAGCGTTGCATCGCTGCCCTGTGGCATTCCAACGCTAGAAACGCGCTAAATAGATGAGGTTCCGTTGTAGCGTTGCAACACTACTAATGGCGTTACAACGCTACCCTGGACAGTGTTGCAACTCTGTATCTAGCGTTGCAACGTTGTTTCGCTTACAACTTCTAATACTTTGATTCTTCATCGTTTTTGGGGGGGCGATTTTGGGGGTTTGACACCCAAATCCACGGTTTGAGAGAGTTTAGAGAGGTTTGGGGGCTGATTCAGAGTGGATTTCTTGAAGATTCAACGCCGAGGTTTGGGGAGATCGTAGCGATAACGATGGATGGATACATAACGGGTTTATCTCTCTATTTTTCCTATATTTCTCTGCTGTGATTAAGTGTTTTGAGATGGATTTGGTTGTTTTACACTGAATTATGATGTACCTTGACTAGATAGTAGAGTTTAGGGCTTAATTAAGCCTTTGGACCATGTAATTGAGCTTAATTGGGAATTTGTGATTAATTATTCATTGTTAATTTCATGCAATGTTTTTAATGCTTTAAATCCCTTAATCAATGAGCTAATGAACTGTTGGTTTATGCTATTGCTTGACAGAGAGTGCATAAATTAGAGCTTAAATTACATGATAATTGATGTTTGGACACAACAATGATAAGAACATCAATTAGGGTCGATTATAGGGTTCGTTAATGCTGGGTGAGAATTAATTAATGAAACGGACACGTAATTTAGTTAATTACACCCGAGATTTGGAAGAGCTCGACAAAGGATTCCATGATACATTACCCTTAGATTCAATTAAATTGTTTAATTAATAACAAATGCTCGTTAGACTCAATAAATGGTCCATTGGTGAGATTAATGTCCTAAACTCGGCCCTTAAATTCGTGCTCTTTCCATTTTATTCCTTTATTGCTTATCTTTAGTCTTTTTCATTGCATATTCTTATGGCGATTTGTTTTCCTAAATAAAATTAGATGCGATTAAGAATGGTATTTAATTGATTAACCCTTTCCAATTCCCTGAGGATTCGATACTCGGTAATATTTACCGTTTTATTATTACTTCGATCGCGTGCGCTTGCGTGTACCCCGATCAAGTTTCCTTCTTGAATGATGAATAATTATGGACAAATTTTCTTGTTGAATTCCTGGAGAATAATCATCATACAACATCCCTAAAAATCACGCTAGTCCCGTAATTTGTGCATGTTCCAGATCTGTACAAAATTGCAATGCAATTGCAATTCTATTGCATTCTTCAAATTTCTGCACGAAAACATAAAGTAAGTGTGGTTTTCATTTTCTTTTGCTTTCTTTTCTCAACTTACTTAATTTAAAAGGCTTCCAACAATAATTCAATTCAAACCAACTTTTTGCCAGCTTTTTTATCCAATAACACACATAACATAACAAGAATGACTAAGTATGAAGGCCAAATAATGCTCATAAATGAGAATTATCAATCACCTACTTGCTTGAAGTTCAAGTTCGAATTTCACTTGCTTCAAATCCAATATCAAGCATTGCTCCTTCTCTTCATGTTCAAGATCAAGCGTTAGTCACTTCAAGTTGAGGTTTGTGAATCTCTCGTTTCAAGTTTAAGCTTGGGACTCTGATCCCTTCAAGTCCAAGTTCAAGCATCACTCACTTCAAGTTTAAGATCGAGCTTCCCTCATTTCAAGTGCAAGATTGATTGAGTATTGCTCAAGTTCAAGGATTAAGCATTGTCATTCAAGGTACGGCATTCTGCCTCCAAGTTCGGCATTTCGCCTTCAAGTTGGAGTCTCGCTCATTCCAAAGATCAGTGTTTGCTCATTCCAAGTTCGGTGTTTTGCTTTCAAGTTCGACACTTTACCTCCAAGTACAATCTTCCATCTCTAAGTTTGGCATTTCACCTCTAAGTACACATTCTGCCCTCAAGTTCGACGTTTCACCCCCTCTCCAAATTTTGAGATTTTGTCATCGCTCTGTCTCTAAGTTTGGAGACTTCGTCGCCATTTCATCTCTAAGTCAAGAGGCTACGACTGTACTCGTTCGCTCCTCCGCCAAGACAGAAGGCTTCGTCCGCTGTCGCTCACTCCTTCGCCAAGACAGAAGACTTCATTTGTTGTCACTCACTCCTTCGCCAAGTCAGGAGGTTCCGTCCATTGTCGCTCGCTCCTCCCCTGCGTCAGGAGGCTCCGTCCGACGTTGCTCATTCTTCCACCAAGTCAGGAGGCTAAGAAGCTTCGTTCGTTGGCGCTCGCTCCTTCGCCAAGGTTTCGCTCGTCGTCACTTGCTCCTTAGCCAAGTTAGAAGGCTACGTCCATCGTTGCTTGTTCTTTTGCCAAGTCAAGAGGCTTCAGGCTTCAGGCTTCTGATAGCACACAAAATGTGTTATTCCTAGGCTTTACTTTTGTAGTCTTTATAGCCTATTCAATGTTTTTCACGAGTTTATTTATTAAAATTTTAGCTATCGAGCAATTGGAGCGAAATCGGAGATTTTGAAGATACCATGGCAAGTATGGAGCTAATGGAACCTAAATTGAGAAGCCATGTGAAGCAAACAAGTAAAATGGACCAAGAAACCCGAGGGTTTGGCGTTGAAACGCCATCTGTAGCGTCTCAACACCACATTTGCAGCAAATCAAGCCATTGAATCCGCACATGCAGCGTTGAGACGCTGCCTATAGCATCAAAACACTACTCTTCCTATTTTGAAAACACGCATTTTGGAAGGACAGTGTCGAGACATTGCATCCTAGCGTTTCGACGATGTCACGATTTCTATAAATGCATCCTTATTTGCTTGCAGAAAGATGAGCTATTTTAGAGAGACCTAAACCCTAAAATCAACTTCTACACTATTTTGGGAGGCAAGGGACATTCTTGGGAGTGGAGGATGGGAGTTGGAAAGTCGAGATCTTGACGTGCATCGGGAACGAGGATCGACACATGATTTAGAGTTTCTCTTTCTTCTTTTAGTTGTAGTTCTTGTTATGGATTTTTATCTAAGTTTAGATTTATTTTCAGTGATTATGAGTGGCTAAACTTTAGCTTGGGATTGATGTAAACGTTGAATTTATTGTTTTGATTGTTAATTTAGAATTTGATTGTGTTATAACCATTCATGCTAGTATGTTCTTAATGCGTGTTAGCTTTTGGCCAAAGTTTGCATATTTTGTTGGTTTAATTTTATGCTTGAGAAAGTGATAATGACTATTGTAAATTCTTGAGTGTGAATGATTCTCTTAGAAGCATAAAAAGAAGTTACTTAATGTCATGTTTGTTATTAAAATCTAGACTGACACGTTAGGTTTATAACATTGCATGAGATCAATTGCACTTGGGAAGGTCTTTTGAGTATTTACAACTTCTTGCTTATGGTTAGGCATGATCTATTCTTAGATTAATTAATTAAAACAATAGTTCACTTGGTGAAATCAATTTCCTAGATTTTCTCTCTTTAACTTTTCTCCTTGGTTTTAGTTGCTTGCAAAATATTTTTCTAAACAAATATGTTTCTCTAAATAAGATTTGAAGTCATTATTCACGATAGTTAATTGATCTAGAAAACCATTTCTGAGGACAATACTCTGCATTCTCTAATCACTATACTAAAACTTGACACCGTACATTTGCGGCTTTGCATGGTCACAAAATCATGCAGCAGCTTCTCTTCGCTTCAAGCCAACGTGGCATCATTGAGAAAATACCGAAGAACCCTGTAAGGAAAAATAAATAAATTGGAAGAGAGATATGATTTACCTTGAAATTTGTCTTTTAGGTGGATGAGTGAGTAGCAATAGCTGCAGGTACACCCAGAGGGTAAGGGTCCTACAAGTGTATCCGAGCTAAGATTGCAGAGTGCCAAAGCTACAAGAGCTAAATGCCGAAGATGAAGGAATGAACGTTTCACTCCGCAGCAGAAGCATTGGATCATCTTTGATTTATTTAAAATTAAACTAAAAAAAATAAGATTAAGCAAACTTACTTGGAGTAAATATGGAGATATTTCTGACGAGTCTTTATCTTATCCATAAAGTCTTCCTAGCTATGACTGGAACACAGAATCAAGGCTTGTGGGAGCCTCTTGAAAGAAAATCCACAAGGGATTGGAGAGGAAGATGTCTAGAGAGAATTCACTAATTCTCTATTGAGGAGATGTGTATTATAATGGCTCAACCCAAAAGTCCTATTTATAGAGATCCGGGGCAAATCTTTGCCATAATTAAATAGTATATATTTGAATATCTAATATATAAAAATACATATATTTAATCTATTTGAATCTTATTTAAATTTTTTTAATTCTCCAACGATATTTATTTCTTTATTTGAATCTTATTCAAATTTTATAAATATTTTTTCTTCAATGTATCTAATATACATTAATTATTTTAATATTTAATGTATCAAATACAATAAATATATTTTCCTCTTTTTAATTGAATATATCTAATATATTAAATATTAATTTGAACATTTCAAATTTTTCTTTCAACTAAATTGATCTTTTAGTATTACTATGAGCTAGCAAGGGGACCTTATGGACCTACAGATTATAAACTCCAATGATACAAAATTAATTCATTAAACTATTTAATTAAAAAGTTTTCATTCATTAACTCTAGGGTCACTCTACTATAGACTTGGAGTTGCACTCTTATGCACTATAGAACAAGTTGTGCCCATGGATATAACCATTACATGCAAGTCGATCATTCACTAGTTCGTAATTACAACTAGGTCAAAAGTCTGTTTTACCCCTATAATTACATCTTGCACCTTAAGTACCATTGATCCTCTAATGAACAATTTGTTTATAATCCAACCATAAACTAAGTCCCTCTCAAGCTAGTGAGAGGATGGTATCCCATTGTTCAAGTCCCGAAATCAGCACTTAAAGGAACTACTCATCTATTTATCCTATATGGGAATGAGTGAATTTCATCTTGTAAGATTATGTTCCCAGCTCCCTATTTGGTCAAGTTCCCAAAATGGTAAGTTTATTAAATCGGCAACAAAAGTCACTCTCACCCATGCAAATCAAAGGACAAGCCCTCATAGGTAGGAGATCATAACTCACTCAGGATTAAGATCGAGTCACATATGATCATCCTGATGAAATATTAATCTTCTCAATTAATGGATTTATAAAGAAAGATTAAATATTTCGTGGTCCAGTCTTATACAAACTCATTGTATAAGATATCCCCACTCATATGTCTCCACATGAACGATTTGGATCAAATCATTTGTAACTATTACAAAGTGGGTCGTATCAATAGTGTTACCAAGATAAGACACCCAACCTTATCCATATACTATGACACTTTAGGTTATTTCTTGAACATGATCCTCCCGTATGTCAATCACATACTGTTCAAGATTACACTAATAACCTTGGATTTTTTATATAATGGATAATATTATATTGTAAATAAAATAATCAAAATTATTATTAATTATTAAATAAATTATTAATTACGAGGCTTTAGGGTATAAATCCCAACAGAAGAGTGGTAGCTGCAAGTACACCCAGAACTGCCAGAGTCCCACAAATGTACCCACACTAAGATGGGAGAGTGTCGTAGCTACAATAGCTAATTAACTACGAACAAGGGTAGCTGCAAGTACACCTAGAATCGTCAGGGTCCCACAAGTGTACCTGCGCTAAGATGGGAGAGTGTTGTAGCTACAAGAGCTAATTAATCGTGAACAATGGTAGTTGCAAGTACACCTAGAATCGCTAGGGTCCCACAAGTATACCCACGCTAAGAAGGGAGAGTGTCGTAGCTACAAGAGCTAATGAACCGCATACAATGGTGCTACAAGTACACCCAGAATCGCCAGGGTCCTACAAGTGTACTAACTTTAAGATGGGAGAGTGTTGTAGCTACAAGAGCTAATTAATTGCAAACAAAGGTAGCTGCAAGTACTCCCAAAATTGCTAGGGTTCCACAAGTGTACCCACGCTAAGATGAAAGAGTGTCGTAGCTACAAGAGCTAATTAATCGTGAACAAAGGTAGCTGCAAGTACTCCCAGAACCGGCAGGGTCCCAAAACTGTACCTCGCGCTAAGATTGGGATTGTAGCTGCAAAAAAAAAAAGGTTAAACTACCTCGAACTCTCGCGTCTCCTATTGATAAGCAATATGGTATTCTTCAAGGAAAATGAGCTGTCGAATAAAGTTTCTTCCTTAAAAAAAAAAGTGTTAGTGGGGAAAAAAAAAGAAGTACAAAAAGAGAAAAAAAATTGTGCAAAAAAAGGAATTGGGTCAAAAAAAGTTAAGACATAAAAAAAATTGAAAAAAAATCAAAGTGAAAAACAAGAAGAAAAACAAGATTAAAAAAATCCATCAGGTTGTCGGCGAAAAAGCAATGACGTCGGAGTGAAAGAAAAAAAAAAGGGTTTAACAGAATTTTTTTTTTTTAAAAAAAAGGCAAGTCGCGCGGCATCAAGGAGACCAAAAAGAAGAAGAAGATCAACAAAATAAAAAAAAAATCAGTGGCTTGCACAAGAAGCAAGGAAAAAAAGAAACAAACGAGCAGAAAGCCAAAAAAAAAAAAAAAAAAAAAAAACGTTGCCAGCAAGAAAAGAAGAAGAAGAAAAAGGAAAAAGGAACTGCCAGGAAAGCTGTTTCCTTAGGTTTTCCTTTTTACTTAATGAAATATATATACATCCTATTTATGGGTTAAATCTAAAATACAGCCCAAATTGAATACAAATTAAATACATAAATAATATATCCAAATAAATATTTCCTTAATACCCCGCCTCAAGTTGGAGCATGAGGATCGTAAATGCCCAACTTGGGAAGAAGATAAAGAAATCGTTGTTTCCCCAAGGCCTTCGTAAAGATATCTGCAAGTTGCTCGTTGGTAGAAACGTGACTGGTAGCAATGATGCCTTCTTGAACAGCGTCACGAACATAATGACAATCCACCTCAATGTGTTTTGTGCGTTCATGAAAAACTGGATTTTGAGCAATATGCAGTGCCGATTGACTGTCACAAAATAAATTTATGGCACGAGGATGATCCACTCCAAGACTCCCAAGTAACGCTTTAAGCCACTTAAGTTCAGACGTAATAGAAGCCATGGAGCGATACTCTGCCTCTGCTGACGAACGAGACACCGTTTGCTGCTTTTTGGTTTTCCAAGAGATAGGAGAATCACCAAGGAAAACAAGCCAACCGGTGAGGGAGCGACGAGTCAAAGGACAACTCGCCCAATCTGAATCACACCAGCCTGATAGAGAGAGATCACAACTGGAGCGAAGAAGGATTCCTTGACCTGGACAACTTTTCAAATAACGAGCTGTACGAATTGCAGCATCCCAATGTTCTTGTCGTGGTGCCTGCATAAATTGAGCCAAAATGTGCACCACATAAGCCAAGTCAGGCCGTGTAAAAGACAAGTATATGAGACGTCCTACTAGACGTCGATACCGTTCAGGGTCTGTCAATAAATTGCCAGTAGCCAGTGCTAGGCGATGATTTTGCTCAATTGGAAATCCTGCAGGTTTAGCTGCTAAGAGCCCCATTTCTGAAATGATGTCAAGAGTATACTTTCGTTGACAAAGAAAAATGCCTTCTGGATTTCGAGCAACCTCAATACCAAGAAAATATTTTAGAATGCCCAAATCCTTCATGTGGAAGCATTCACCCAAATATTTCTTAAATGAAGCAACAGCGGAAGAGTTATTACCAGAAACAATCAGATCATCGACATATACTAGGACGTTAAGTTGAACTTGTCCCTGATGCAGCGTAAAGAGCGAGTAATCTGAATATGACTACGTAAAACCATATTTTTTCAATGAAGCAGTCAATTTAGCAAACCAACACCTCGGAGCTTGACGCAAGCCATATAGAGACTTCTTAAGGCGACACACCATACCTGACGCATTGCCAGAAAAGCCAGGTGGTAATTTCATGAACACTTCCTCATCAAGATCACCATGGAGGAAAGCATTGTGCACATCCATTTGATGTAGTTCCCAATTCTTTGCAGCTGCAACTGCAAGAAAAGCTCGTACAGTTACCATTTTCGCCACTGGAGCAAATGTCTCATTATAGTCAATACCCTCAACCTGGTGATTGCCAAAAATTACAAGACGAGCCTTGAGTCGTTCGATCTCTCCATTTTAGTGATATTTGATTTTATATACCCATTTGCATCCAAGAGCTTTCTTGCCTGGGGGCAAGGCTTCCATGACCCCGAGTCTAGTTAGCTTCCAAAGCTCCTATTTCCTTCTGCATAGCTTCTCTCCAACTAACATCTTGCATAGCCTCATTAAAATTACGAGGTTCATGCCCTGTGGTTAGTGCTGCAAGAAATATACGATGTCTTGCAGAAAATTTATCACAGTTCACAAAATGTGCTATAGAGTAAGGTGTACCTGAGGGATTCGTGGTTGCCGATGAACTTGGGGATGGACTCTCTTTCTGTATAGATTCCGTTACAAAATCACGGAGGAGAACTGAGGGGCGTTTCGTTCGCAAACCTCTACCCAAGCTAACCACATCGCTTAATGATCTGTTCGAATCGTGTGCTGCTACTGATGGAGCAATGGTTACGGTTGTGTGATCAGAAGATTCACCCAAGGCACTGCCAGACCTCTCATCCACAACTGTATTATCAACAACTCCAGTAGACCCTATAACTTCATCTGTAGAGGCAACATTGTCAGGAGGTACTACTTCCTCAAAGATACTCTCCAGATCATCCAAAATAGGATTAACATTCACCAGATTTTCATCAGAAGGCATAGGAGTACTAGTTTCAGCAAATGGAAATTCATTCTCATGAAATTTGACATCACGAGATACAAATATTTCTCCAGTTTCAAGATCGTAGAGCTTCCATCCTTTCTTACCATGTGGATATCCAACAAATACACACTTTCGACTACGTGGAGCAAATTTATCCCTTTTTGCTCGTTGATTATGAGCAAAACACAGGCATCCAAAGACACGTAGCACATCAAAGTTTGGGGCAGTACCAAATAAGACTTCAAAAGGTGTTTTATTTTGCAATAAACCAGATGGAGTACGATTTATCAAATAAACTGCACCCAAAATACATTCTCCCCAAAAAGTAATAGGAAGATTTCCTTGAAACATTAAAGCACGAGCTACATTAAGTATGTGCTGATGCTTGCGTTCTACTCTCCCATTTTGTTGTGGAGTTCCAACACATGAAGTTTGAAAAAGAATGCCAGTCTTGGCAAAATAATCAAGCATGCATTTAAATTCTGTCCCATTGTCACTCCTCACTATTTTAACATGTGTTTCAAATTGACGTTCAACCATAGCAAGAAAGGAGTGAAATGCAGTAGAAACTTCAGTTTTATTACTCAACAAGTAAACCCAAACAGCTCGTGAAAAATCATCCACTATTGTCAAAAAATAATAAGCGCCGCAAGAAGATGGTGTGTTGGTATTTGGACCCCACAAATCACAGTGAATAAGTTCAAAAATACAACTAGCCTTGCTATCACTAACAGGAAAACTATCACGAGTTTGTTTAGCCTTAGGACATGTGACACAAGCATGATTTAGTTTCTTTCTGGCAGAACTAGCACGAATTGCAGGTACTAACTTTACCACTCTATCTGACGGATGCCCCAATCTTCTATGTCACAGCTCAAAGACAGACAAATTATGAACCTTCACTGCATGCATCGTAGGAATTCCCCGAAAATAATAGAGTCCATCCTTCCGTTCACCGGCTCCAATCAGGCTCCCCGAATGTTGGTCCTGTATAGCACATAAGGAACTAGTGAACTGGATAAAGCAATTAGCATCATCAATTAATTGCGACACTGAAATTAAGTTACATTGTAGAGTAGGTACAAATAAAACATTTTCAAGTACAAAACCACCGGCGAGAACAACTCGCCCCTCCATTGTGGCAATTGTTTTATGCCCATTGGGTAAGCTGACAGGACTCGAAACAATAGTACATGCTTGTGTTAAATAATTCACCTTCCCAGTCACGTGACGAGTTGCTCCAGTGTCAATAATCCAAGAAGAGGAAGATACACACTTACCCATCATATTATCTTGCTGATTTTTGTTCATGATATTCAACAAAATTTAAACCTGTTCAGGCTTGAGATTGGTCAAGGCAGAAACTGAATCACCATTCTCAGATACTGGTGCACTACTACTATCTGCAACTGCAACATTAACACGAGAACCAGAACCTCGAGCTCGACCTGATGTTCCTTTTCCCCTCGCCGAGCGCGATTCCCACCAATCGGGATAACCATGAATTTTAAAACAAGTGGACACATCATGACCAGTCTGTTTGCAATGAGTACAAGACATTTGAGACTTGTCAGGTTTGTTGTACTTATCAGATCTTCCTTTTGGACGTGCCACTTGCAAAGAAAAAACCTGATTCTCATCAGGAACAACCTTGTTTTGAGCCATATTGCGAGAATTCTCCTCTTGGATGAGAGTTTGATAAGCACCATTCAAGGATGGTGGAGGATTTTGAGACAAAAGATTCGTCCTCACCATAGAATATAAAGTATCATCAATTCCAATCAAAAATTGATGAAATTTTTCTTCGTCGCGATCATTCGCAAATTTTCCAGACACATCACAGGTACACTGTCCACACTCGCAAGTATGTAATGGTTTAAGACGATCAAGATCATCGAATAGTCCCATCAATTTAGCGTGATAAGCATCAATAGTCATAGATTTTGTTTGCTTACAGTTTATAATAGCCGACCGCAGCTGTTGGAGGCGTGGACCGTTAGCAATACAAAAACGCTTTTCAAGATAATCCCACAGTTTCTTAGCTTCATCGTGATAAGGAATCGATGTTGCGATCTTTGAGTCAATACTCCGCATGATCCATGAAACAAGCATGGAATTTACGGTGTCCCAGTCAAGTATCCTCTTCTTTTCTTTTGGTTTGGAGATTGTCCCGTCTACAAACACAAATTTTCTACGAGCCTTCAACGAGAGAGTCATTGCCCTCGACCACGCAATATAATTGTCCGATGACAAAACGACATGACAGATTAAATTTCCCGGTTGATCGCCAGAACCAAGGTAGTAAGGAGAAGAAGGATCAATCTTTCCTCCATCCTCACCGTCTGCCATTTGTGTTGAATGCTCTAGAAACCTTGAATACTTTGGTGGCTAAGAACAGACTGACCTCAACTTCAACAACCAATATAATTTCAAAACCACCAACACAATTTCAAAACCACCAATGAAATTGCAAAACCACCAACAAAATTGCAAAACCACCGACAAAATTGCAAAACCACAAATATGCTCTGGAAACCGTGATTGGAATTTAGCAAACCTTGATTGGAAGCCTGATTGGAATTTCGACTTCACGTGATTGTGCCTCGTCGTCTTATTTAACAAATTGAAAACACTGAAGGTTCGGCTTCGTAAAAAAAAATTGGAAATCACCACCGCTTCAACTTCACGAATAAGAATTGAAGCCTAGGTCCAACTTTGGCGTGTGCGACAACTACAACAGCGGCGAATGAACTTGTAGAAGATGACGGCTAGGTAATTTTAATTTGTTAGGGCTAGTATGCTCTGATACCATGCCAGGAAAGCTGTTTCCTTAGGTTTTCCTTTTTACTTAATGAACTATATATATACATCCTATTTATGGGTTAAATCTAAAATACAGCCCAAATTGAATACAAATTAAATACATAAATAATATATCCAAATAAATATTTCCTTAATAGGAACAAATATTGTCGTTGCCCCAAGAAAAAGAAGAGGTTAGAAAAAAAAGTTTGCATTGCTGCAAGAAGAAGAAGATGCCGAAAAAAAAACCCGAAGCACACATCATACATACTTGATCAGATGGAGATTTCAAATTAAAAAAGAGAGAGAGAGAAGAAAACTCACCTGACGCAAGTTGAACGAAAAGAAGGTATTGGTGCCTAAAAAATTAACAAAAAAAAAAAAAAAAAAGATTTTGGTTCAAGGATCCTAACTCAATTTGGATTTTGGATCCAATCAAATTTTTAATTGGAATATGATTATAGCTCAAGTCAATTTGAAAATTTAAATCCATTTGACTCAAATTATACCAATATTATGGTTCAAATTCGAATACAAATTGAATTATGATCAAATATGGAATTTGATTCAAATCAATTTGCAAATCAAATTCAAATTGGTTCAACTTTAAAATCAAACTTTAAGTTGGATAAATTTTGAATTTAATTTAATTTGAATTAAATTTCCATGCTAATTCATTGTCAAAATTTGGGCCAAATTAATCCCGAATTCAAGCCATTGATCTCAAAAAAGTTTAGATACAATCATAATTCAACCCGAAATCAAATTTGAGTGAGATTCTATATTTAAAAAAAAGAATATATATATAGCTTCAAATTCGTATCAAAATTGGATAGAATTTGGACATTACTTGAAATTCAATTTGGAATTAAACCCAATTGAAATTAAAACCAAATTCTGCCGCCAAACAAGAAAATCAAAATTTTGTCCAAAATTCAAATTTTGATTATTTGGAGTAAAAAATGTGTTGACAAAAAAAAATCAAAATTTTGAGCTAAAATTATATTTTGATTAAATTGACATATCAAATGAAGTCAAAATTAGGAACAAATACCTTACATTTTGACTCAAAATTATCTTTTTTCGAGATTCACCCACGCATACTTGTGTCTAGATATCGAAAAGGGGGCATTGGTTCATAGAGAAATTTCGGTCAATCTCTAATTGTCACGTCATTATGCTGAATCAATGACAAAATTACAAATAATTAAATTTGGGACCAATTATAAATTGACATGTGTCTCAAATTTAATTTGAAGACAAAAATAGGAAAATTCTAAAATTAAAAAGACACATGTCTTTATTTGATCAAATAATTAAAGTTAATTTGATCAAATTGAGTCATATGAAATTTGGGTCAAAATTAAATAAAACCTCAATCCAAATAGCTAGGCTTAAAGCCAACAAAGCTCAAGTCCAATGGTTGGGCCTAAAGACCATTAAAGCTCAAACCCACATACCATGGAAAGCTTTATAAATGGATAAGCTCTCCTTCGTTTGAAGGGTTCATAAATCAAAACTCTCCAGAGAATTCAGAGAGAATCCTTGAGGTCCTTAGGTGCTGAACACTCCCTAAAGTCTTTAACACTCATTGAAGACCAAAGACTCTTCAAGACTTAAAGACTTCAAGATCCTAAAGATTGATTGAAGCTTCAACCTCAAGAACAAGCTGCAAAACACTCGAGACAAATCTACATTCGAGAACAAACTATGAAGCTCTCAAGACAAGTTTACATTCGAGAACAAGCTGCGAAACCCTCGAGACAAATCGACATTTGAGAATAAGCTTGAAGCCTTCAAGACAAGTCTGCATTCAAGAATAAGTTGCGAAGCCATCGAGACAAGTCTACGTTCGAGAACAAGTTGTAAATCCCTCGTAACATTTGTACATGAGAGAAAAAGAATCAGAAGAACAAATTAGAGATTGTACTTCACTACATTCAAATTAATACAAATACAAGTTCATTTACAGTGTCTCATCTCTTTGTTAAAATCTCATGTGAAGAATATTATTTTCTCATATATTAATATTAAAATCACTAAAATTATGGAACCATGAAAGATCAAATCAAGAAAAAAAATATTGCAAGCCCAAATTTTTTTAATGAAAATAAACATTAATTATTCAAAAGGAAAAAGAATTATACTGGTTATATTAAAACTATATATTCTTTAAGGAGAAATATGGTTAGTGACTACACTTTACTTGAATAGGATCTCGTCTAATAACCATTTACATTTTTTGTTTTTTTGTTTTTTATTTTAATTATCTATTTTTAAAAAACAAAAATACCATAGTTTTTGGTATTTGTTTTTCAAAATAGAAAACCAAATATCTTTGATAACCCTTTTTGTTTTATTGTTTTGAAAAATTAAAAGAATATTTGGGAACTATTTATTATTTTATATTCTTTTTCATTAAAAAAAATCAAACTACTTTTACAATATTTGTCCTTCTAATATATGATAATTATAAAATTATACTTTTAATTATAGTTTTTTTAGAAAAAATTACATGTTGATAAAACAATACAAATATTTTAAATATATTATTAGTCACTAATAAAATCAAGCGCAAATAACAAAAATAAACATATCTAAAAGGTACAAGTAACCTTCAACATGTCATATATAAATATAAACAATAAAAATGTTCTTAACATTTAAAAATAACTAATATGTTCATGAAAGTGAAAGAACAAAATTAGCAAAAACAATAATCAACGTCATACTTGAGTTGCCATCCAAAGTTGATCAACAATTTAATCCCTCACTTGGGTATATATTTTTGTGTACATGTAGGATATGGAGGCATTTGCTTCAAAATAGGAAATCGAGTCTTTAAAAACCCAAAGCATCTCTCAGTCACATTGCGATATGACGATTGTCAATAAGTTGAATAACTCTACTGGTTCGTGTCTATTGTCTCTAAAATAACACAAATGATATCTTTCTCCATATTAATGAGATAGAAATATAGGCATATTTATGTAACCATAATCAACAAGATAATATTGATATATTCAATAAGAAAAACTATTTTAATTTATAAAATAAAATAAAATAATGTAGAATAGAAAGATTGTTATTAAAAAAATACTTAGATATATATCTCTATGGATGGGCATTGGAAATTTATTTACAAGATGTCTAACATATTCAAGAAATATTTAAGAGTGGGGTTGTTCCTTCCAACCAATGACATAACATATGTATTTCAATGTCAAAAGAACAAACACACAATATATTTCATGCGAAGTTTACTTGTCTACCACGATATGGATTTCGCTTATATAGTGGAATAGATATGCAGCAACATGAGTTCCATCATTCACACCCATACAATCTTGTTCAACAAAAGATATGTATTCAAGGTAATTTTCTTTTAAATAATTCATTCAAAAGATAATAATTAGTCAAAAAAAATTTCTTAAAAAAGGATAGTATTTAGATTTGAATTTAATATTTGGAGAACAGATAACCTTGGTTCCAAAGCTTGCAAACTTTTTTCAAACTTTGGTTAAAATACCGAGAGATTGTTTGACCAAGATGTTGAAAGCTTTCAACTACCAAACAATTTATCCCGTTATGTAATATGATTTAGCAACTTGTCTTTTAACTGTTGACTTAGTTGTACTTTTCAACTTTTCTGAGAATACCTATATATGCATCTTTTCTCATCTAAAACAATCAAAACATCTTGTATCATAAGCATTTAACAATTCAACCACATAATCACAACCTCTAACTGTAGAAGTTCTGCATGGTTGTCTACATCATTGTTCTTTATGCAATTCCTTCTATTGATAAATGAAAACATATCAATATAACTTCATACTCCTATTCATCTTCTTCAAACAAACACATCTCATCATTATTAGAACTTAAGTGGGCTTCAAAATAATTGACCACGTAATACAAGAATACTTGTTTCAATCATGTTCAAATATCATAAACTAGTAAAAGGAAAAAAAAAAACTAAAGTCTTTCTAACATAGATTATGAAAATCCAAATAACATATCATCTAGTTAAAGGAAACAAGGAAAAGAGTTTTTTTAACACAAAGTTGAACAAACAATCATAACTTAAATAGTTAAAGGTTATTGATAAATCCTCTCCTCCTTGATTCAGGAATGCACAGAAATGCTTGCCTCCAAGTAGTATTCTCAAGCAATTGTTTCAATATTTTTGTATAGGCTTTATCATCAATATCCACCATGCTATTCAAAATTTTGAAGCATTTGTTTAAGTCTTCATCAACACAATCTTTTGTTTTTGATGAAGTCTCACTAAAGTCAGCTGATGAAAAATCAAGAAGTCTTTTTTCAAGTATATTATTTATCTTCTTCAAATTCTCAACATAAGCTTCCATGAAAGATGACATGGTATCATTTAAGACTTCTCTCTTTCTTTTAGGCTTCTTGCTCATGCTACTCTGGCCTTGTTCATCTCTATTATTTCCATAACCTTCACTACTCATGGGAGCATCACTTTCAGTTTTATTTTCGTCCTCAAAATATGATGGAAGTTTTGTTGATGGAAGAGCATGGAAACTTGTCACAATAGTATCTCCATATATTCTCATCAACTTCTTGTAATGTGGACAACCACTTTTTTTGAACTTCCTAGCTTTCTTGTTAACCTACAAAAATTTACCCACTTATCTCTCTTGGTATTTTTTTTATCATAGAGTAGTAACAAAAAGTAATAATAGTTATTGGAAGAATACCTTAATAAGATTAGTCCACTGCTCCTCTTCTAAAGTAATAGTCCCCAATACAGGATCCCAACCTTGTTGAGTAATATCATTCAACAACCTTTTGAAATCTTTATAAAGTTGTCTAAGATTGTTATACTTATTTTTCAATTGATCATGGGTATAATTATATCCTGTTTTAGCAAATAGTTGCTCTTTCATATAAGTCCAACTAGTTCTAGTGAAAGTTGTAGTTGGGCGATTTCCTTTTGCCACTTCTTCTTCCATCAAATCAATAAAAATTTTCTCATTTTTATAAGACCATGGCCCATCATATTTTGAAACATCCATTTGAATAACATCATCAATACAACTCGTCTTCATGAGTCCTAAATACAACAATCTTACTTTAATATCTTGTACAAAATCTAATAAACATGAATCAAAGCTAAATAATCACAACTCACAACATGAATCGCATAGAGAGAACATTTTATGACAGTACAAAGTATGATAAAATAATTCTAGAAGTTCACCAAATGAGATTTAAACCAATAAAATTTATTTTTCAATCTCAATCAAATTGAATGCTATACAGAGCATGACAGTGCATATGATAGAATAATCGCTCATGAACCCTTTGAGCCAATCTTATTTTCTGAAAAAAAAAAAGGTTTCCCAAGAGAGAAAACGCAGTAGTTAAAAAATTGAATCTTGAACTACTCATTAACCCTATTGGCCAAGAAAGAAAACGCAGTACTTCAATTAACAACAATTGAAGAACAAATTAAAACATCAGTTGAAACTTTGAAAGTACTTTTCTTCAAAAGATTATTGAGAAATAATAGATAAAAATAAACCTGAATTACTAGAAACAGTCCTCCCATTTGAAGGGTCATGTTCTTGAATATAAAAGACCAAAAATATCCTCAAGAGTCCAAGGACCTTTCTTTATCACAACATGGAGGCCTCCCAAATCAATACTACTCTTTTTGCTAGTCCCCTTTATCTTCTTATTCAAAACTTAATTTCTTGGCCAATTTTATTTGTATTTTGTGAAGCGCAAAAGAAGCTTCATTGTGACCAAAATAAGATTCTTTAGTGGTGTAGGGGTTGTATTTTATTGCCTCCTTTTTCTATTGGAAAAAATAAAAGATCATCTTCTTTAATCCAAACAACTCTAAATCCTCAAAGGTGTAATTTCATCAGTAAGTTTCATAGAAATAATAATGATCCATACCAGTCAGTTTCAGATGGTTCCATCATATTTAAAAATAAGTACAAAGAAAAAAAATTAACAAGGTTCAATAAGAGGCGAACCTCTATCTCAGTCAAATAGGGTTTAGAATTAAAATTACATGCTTTTGAAATAGGGGAAAAAAAATTACTGAGTCTCAGTGGCCAAATGACAAACCTTGAGAAGTGAGGAGTTCAAGAGTTTCTTTAATGGTTGTTTTGATCGAAGCTGGACCTTGAAGATTTGTCGTTCGTTCGTAGATGCTTGAGATTTCGGGTTTTGGAGAATGCGTGTTTTCTGAAATCCAGAGAATGCGTTTTTGAAAACGCTTTTTTTATTTCCTTTTCGTTTTTCGAATTTCTTTATAATTCTAAAAAAAATTTAAAAATTTAAAAAACTAAAAACTTAATTGGTTTCGAAACGATCCTGTTTTTAAAATAGAAAATCAAATTGCTCCTTGTTGTAAAATTGAGAGGCGAAACTGGGCACCAAAACTTTACCAAATAATATAATAATAACAATAATAATAATAATAATAATAATAATAATAATAATAATAATACAAGTAGAGTATATATATATAATATAAACAAATAATACAAGTGGAGTATATATATATAATATAAACAAATAATAGGGATTTATGGCAAATTAAAAGCAAATAAAATTAGAGAGGTTTATTTTCCAAAAATTCTTATCTTTATTTATCCACCAACAACCACTATTTATAGGCAATTTGGAGAGCATGATGTGGTACATATGGACACCAATCTATGGCCTTTGTTGGACACATAGAAGACACTTTGGCTATGGAGAAAATGCCACTTGGCATGGATATTAAGTGGGCATGTGGAATGGGCATTTACATGTGCCATATTTACAATACTCCCCCTTAAATGCCCATTTATAAAATATGCCTCGTTAAAACCTTACTAGGGAAAAACCCAATGGGAGAAAAAAAAACTCTAGTGAAGGAAAAAGAGTACATATTTTATATAGTTTACTATAATATATTCACTCCCCCTCATGGAGACATCACTTAAAGTCTTTGAGTCGCCGCATTCCAATGCTATATACTAATTTATCGAAGGTTGCAGTTGGTAATGCCTTTGTAAATAAGTCAGCCAGGTTATCTTTTGAACAAATTTGTTGTACAGTGATATCGCCATTTTCTTCAAGATCATGAGTATAGAAGAGCTTTGGTGAGATATGCTTTGTTCTATCTCCTTTGATATATCCTCCCTTGATTTGAGCTATACATGCTGTGTTGTCTTCGTATAACATCGTTGGAAGAGGTTTACTTGAAGACAAGCCACATGTCTCATGAATGTGTTGTGTCATCGATCTTAGCCATACACATTCTCGACTTGCTTCATGAATAGCGAGGATTTCAGCATGATTTGAAGAAGTGGCCGTTATAGTCTGTTTCACTGATCGCCACGATATAGCAGTTCCTCCACATGTGAATAGATAACCTGTCTGAGATCTAGCTTTGTGTGGATCAGATAGATAACCAGAATCTGCATAACCAACTAGATCATACTTTGATTTGTTAGAATAAAATAAACCCATATCAATTGTCCCTCGAAGATATCGGAGTACATGCTTAACTCCGTTCCAATGTCTTTTTGTAGGACATGAACTATATCTAGCTAATAAATTTACTGAAAATGCAATATCTGGTCTTGTGTTATTAGCCAAATACATAAGTGCACCAATTGCACTAAGATATGGTACTTCAGGACCAAGTAGTTCTTCATTATCGTCTCGAGGTCGAAATATATCTTTCTTTATATCCAGTGAACGAACTTCCATTGGAATGTTCAATGGATGTGCTTTATCCATATGGAATCTTTTTAAGATTTTCTCTGTATAAGTTGATTGATGAACAAATATTCCATCTGCTAAATGTTCAATTTGCAAACCAAGGCAAAATTTTGTTTTTCCAAGATCTTTCATCTCGAATTCTTTCTTAAGATATTCTATTGCCTTGGATAACTCTTCAGGAGTTCCAATTATATTTAAGTCATCAACATATACAGTTATAATAGCAAATCTTGACTGAGATTTCTTTATAAAAACGCACCGACATATTGGATTATTTTGGTATCCTTCTTTCAACAGATATTCACTCAGGCGATTATACCACATTCGTCCTGATTGTTTTAATCCATATAATGATCTCTGTAACTTTATTGAATACAATTCCCGAGAACTTGATTCATATGTTTCTGGTATTTTAAATCCTTCCGGGATTTTCATATAAATGTCATTATCCAGAGATCCATATAAATACGCCGTGACTACATCCATTAGATGCATATCAAGCTTTTCATATACAGTCATACCAATCAAATATCTTAGCGTTATTGCATCCACCACAGGAGAATATGTCTCCTCATAATCAATACCAGGCCTTTGCGAGAATCCTTGTGCAACAAGTCTCGCTTTATATCTTGTGACTTCATTCTTTTCATTTCTTTTCCTTACAAATACCCATTTATATCCCACAGGTTTGACGTTTTCCGGTGTTGGGACTACTGGTCCAAAAACCTCACGTTTTCAAAGTGAGTTCAACTCTGCTTGGATTGCTTCTTTCCACTTCGGCCAATCCTTTCTACGTTGACATTCTTTGATAGATTTTGGGTCAAAATCGTCACTTTCATGAATAATATCGTGAGCAACATTATAAGAAAAAATGTTGTCAATAATGATATCATTTCGGTTCCATCTCTTTCCTGTTGTAACATAGTTTATAGAAATTTCATTATTATCCTCAAGCGTTTGATTTTCACCAATACTCTTTTGAGTAGTTGTATTCTGGATTTCTTCTGGAACATCCATACCTTTTATTGAATCATTTTGATTCTCAACTACTTTTCTCTTTCGAGGATTTTTATCTTTAGAACCTATTGGTCTACCACGCTTCTGGCGTGCTCCAGACTCATTATTGACAACTTGTTCCTTTAGGATATCAATTTTTGATGGAGCATTTGCAGCTGGTATATATGATTTAGTCACACTTTTAGTATCTGTGAATGCATCTGGTAGTTGATTTGCTATATTTTGCAAATGAATTATCTTTTGAACTTCAAGTTCACATTGATCTCTACGAGAATCTAAATGAGATAATAACGATGCATTCCATGTAATTTCTTTTTCCAACTTCTTAATTCCTCCCCCTAATGTTGGAAAATTTGTCTCATTAAAATGACAATCAGCAAATCGTGCAGTAAATACATCACCCGTCAGGGGTTCAAGATATTTAATAATTGATGGGGAATCAAAACCAACATATATTCCTAACCTCCTTTGAGGACCCATCTTAGTACGTTGTGGTGGAGCAATCGGTACATATACTGCACATCCAAAAATTCTTAGATGGGAAATATTTGGCTGCTGGGCATAAGCTAATTGCATTGGGGAGTATTTATTATAAGCTACTGGTCTAATACGTGCCAGTGATGCAGCATGCAAAATAGCATGACCCCATACCGATGTAGGAAGTTTAGCTCTCATAAGCAATGGTCTTGCAATTAGTTGCAGACGTTTTATAAATGATTCTGCTAGACCATTTTGTGTATGAACGTGAGCTACAGGATGTTCAACACTTATCCCAATTGACATACAATAATTTTTAAAAGTTTGGGATGTAAATTCACCAGCATTATCAAGTCGAATGATTTTAATTGTATTATCAGGAAATTGTGCTTTTAACTTAATTATTTGAGCAAGTAATCTTGCAAATGCAAGATTTCGACTTGATAATAAGCATACATGTGACTATCTGCTGGATGCGTCAATTAATACCATAAAATATCTAAATGGACCACTTGGTGGGTTAATAGGTCCACAAATATCACCTTGAATTCGCTCTAAAAATGCAGGTGATTCAAACCCCACTTTAGCTGGTGATGGTCTAATAATTAATTTCCCTTGAGAACAAGCATCACATGACAACTCATTGGATTGAAGAATCTTCTGGCTTTTTAAAGGATGTCCATGTGAATTCTCAATAATTTTTCTCATCATTATCGACCCTGGA
This sequence comes from Trichosanthes truncata, assembly GCA_033996785.1. Classification (NCBI taxonomy): domain Eukaryota; kingdom Viridiplantae; phylum Streptophyta; class Magnoliopsida; order Cucurbitales; family Cucurbitaceae; genus Trichosanthes; species Trichosanthes truncata. Next base: position 12,375,887 of record MU867261.1, on the reverse strand, counting down.
TGACCCAATCGATCATGCCAAACACTGAATATTTCTGGATTCATGAACTTCGGGTTCATTATTGCATAACTTTCGATTACTCGTATATGAGTATAGTATAATCCAGAAGAAAAAGCAGGCAGTGTTTCTAATATACGTTTTTCATGTGAAACAATAGATGTTATATAGAGACACTCTATATTATTTTTACAATCAGTTTCAACATGATAATTATTTTCACGTATATCTTTAAAACTTAATAAGTTTCTTTTTGATTTGCTAGAGAACAGAGCATTATTAATTGTAAATCTTGTTCCTCTAGGCAAAATAAAGTTTGCATTTCCAAAACCTTCAATCAGATTTGCAGAACCTGATATAGTATTGACTTTTGCTTCCAGCATTGTCAATCTAGTAAAATATTTTCTATTTATGAGTATCGTGTGCGTAGTTGCGCAGTCTGCCAGACATAAATCCTCATTGCTCATTTTCGAGTTACTCAACATATTGAAATTGTTCATATTTCTTCATTGAAAAGAAAAGAAAAACGATTACAAAGAGTCTTAAATATATATACAAACAAAACAACAACAAAAACATACTAAACAGTATTTAATTATATATTTTCATACAAATCATCATCTACTTGTTTGATTGCATCAATTCAGTCTCCAGGAGATTCAAAATAATCAGCTACATCAAGATGCATCATATTGGAGGGGTCAAACACATCATCTTCTTGAATGGCAAGATTTACCTCCACATTCTTTCCTTTTCCTTTTTCCTTCAGGGAAGCTTGATAGAGATCAACAAGGTGTTTTGACGTACGACAGGTACGTGACCAGTGCCCAGTCATTCCGCACCGGAAACATTTATGTTCATCACCTTTCGAACTTCTATCTTGTGGAGCCTTTCCTTTATGATCATCACTTCGTGTGAGTTTCTTAAAATTATAATGCCCACCACGAAAATAGGTATTTCTTCCTCTACCGCGGTCCCGACCTCGACCACGACCACGACCTCGACCACGGTTATTAAAATTCACAGCATTCACTTCAGGGAATGGTGTTGCTCCAGTTGGTCGGGATTCGTGATTTTTCATCAATAACTCGTTATTTTGTTCAGCAACGAGAAGACATGAGATAAGTTCAGAATATTTTGCAAAACCCTTCTCTCGATATTGCTGCTGCAGGAGCATATTCGAGACATGAAAAGTGGAAAATGTCTTCTCTAACATATCAACATCAGTAATCTTTTCTCCGCATAATTTTAATTTTGAACTAATTCTGAAGAGTGCGGAATTATACTCACTTACTGATTTAAAGTCCTGCAACCTCAGGTGCATCTAATCATAACGAGCTTTTGGAAGAATAACTGTTTTTTGATGATCGTACCTTTCTTTCAAACCTTGCCATAGAACGTAGGGATTTTTTATTGTAAGATACTCCATTTTCAATCCCTCGTGAAGATGATGGCGAAGGAAGATCAGGGCTTTTGCTTTTTCTTGATTTGATGCATCATTTCCTTCTTTAATTGTTTCTCCAAGATTCATAGAATCTAAATGGATCTCAGCGTCAAGGACCTATGACAAGTAGTTATTTCCATTAATATCCAGGGCCGCAAATTCTAGCTTTGTAAGGTTTGTTATAATAACACTATCAAAAATAATAATATATTCATATTAGAAATTTAACATAAACCAAATGCGTAAAAATGGCTTACCTATAAGACTTACCTTTAGCGGGAAAAATGACAGAGTCTCGTGCTGATAACGTGTTGTAAAATTGAGAGGCGAAACCGGGCACCAAAACTTTACCAAATAATATAATAATAACAATAATAATAATAATAATAATAATACAAGTGGAGTATATATATATAATATAAACAAATAATACAAGTGGAGTATATATATATATAATATAAACAAATAATACAAGTGGAGTATATATATATAATATAAACAAATAATAGGGATTTATGGCAAATTAAAAGCAAATGAAATTAGAGAGGTTTATTTTCCAAAAATTCTTATCTTTATTTATCCACCAACAACCACTATTTATAGGCAATTTGGAGAGCATGATGTGGTACATATGGACACCAATCTATGGCCTTTGTTGGACACATAGAAGACACTTTGGCTATGGAGAAAATGCCACTTGGCATGGATATTAAGTGGGCATGTGGAATGGGCATTTACATGTGCCATATTTACAATACTCCTAAATTTTTGGTTATTAAAAGTTGTTTTTCCTTTTTTCACTCTAGTGACCACACGCTTTTAGGGGATGGAAATATGAGTCTCCCCGTGTGGGTTTTTTTTTTTTAATATTTTGTTACGTTGCTTTCTCAATTTGTTCATATTTTTAATTGGCTAAATTATAACAAATACCCTAACCCTGTCAGTTGTTTTTAAAGAATACCTTTATTCTTTCAAAACTTGCAATATTACATTTGACCTTTTATAAATATTTCAAATCTACCTTTAGGATAAAAAATTTGTTAAAACTTAATCTAAGTAAGTGTCTCAGTCACTGCCACATCGTTCTAAGTAATTGTCATTTTGATTTTTCGTCCAACATTCTAACACACTTTTACTGTAAGGGTAGTTTTGAAACGTTCGTGAAAAGTCCTAGATATTATTGTAACTTTTGAAAAAATAAGGGTATTTTGCAACCAAGACCAAAGTTTAAAGGTATTTTTTTTATGATTTAGCCTTTTTAATATATTGTTTTAGTTTTATTCAAATTTAAATACTAGCAACTTTTATTTAATTCTTTTAATATATTATTTTAACTGCATTCAAATAAACAATATGTAGTTATTATCCGTTGTCATATTTTATTAAACATTAAATATAAGTAAGTTAAATATCCAAAATATCACTTAACAAGAGGAATTTTCAAATAGTATCAAACAATTGTGTGGTATTTTAACCACATTCTAAGAAAAATTTGCAAGTTCAGAAGTAAGAATATCTAAAAATTTAACCTCTCTGTCCCAAAATTTCTTCAATTTTATTTTTTCTTTAGTTCTAATATCTCTCAATAAAATGAAACTTATAAAGACTAGTGTTTCACCACGTGCAATGCACTTATAGTTTTTAAATTTTGAATGATTTGAGTAAAATTTTCAAATTTATTAACAATTTAGTTCATGACCTTCAATAGGTAACAATTTATTCTCTATTGTGAAAATTTCATCAAAATTAAGTGACCAATTTTTATTTTATATATATAGATAGATAGATAATTTAAGCTATGAAGTGAAATTTCTCTCTCTCTCTCTTTTTAATTACTAATTTTAATCAATACAAATAAATATATTAATTAGTTTTCAATTAATCTAGTAATTTTTTTTATAATAACACATTTTTAAATTAATTTATGCAATATTTCTTAGTGAATATGAAACAATTTATTAAGATATTTATATTTTTTACTATTTATGATTCTTTTATAAATAGTTTGATCAAATAAATTTTGAAATTACTAAAATTCATACTAAAAAAGGATGTTATTTGTTCAATTGGCATCTTATAAAAAACCTTTTTTTTGGGGGGGGGGGGGGGGGGGGGGCATTTAGGGGCGGGAGGATTTGAACCTCTAACTCTTGATCAATGATGCATGCCAATTACCTTTTTTTGGGGGGGGGGGGGGGGGGGGCATTTAGGGGCGGGAGGATTTGAACCTCTAACTCTTGATCAATGATGCATGCCAATTACCGGTGAGTTATGCTCACTTTGACCAAAAAAAAAAAAATTTTTGAACTACATGATTGATCTATTTAAATAAAATTGGACCTTTTCTTTTTTAGAATTGAGGACCTTTTCTTTTCTTTTCTTTTCTTTCTTTTTTTTTTCTTTTTTTGCCTCCGGAGAAGTTGACTGGAGAGATTGGTAGGATCTGGAAAGTGTAATGGCTGAGTTAATTTCAGAGGTGGAGGAGATGTGTTTTAAGGATAATGATGGTCCATTAATGCAAATTAATGCTAATCCTATAACATATACAATAGGAATTAATATGAATGAAGATGTCCCAGTAATTCGAGGTTGGTTTCTAGAAGTTGGAAGTGGAGACTGATTCCTTACATGTTGCGAATCTGTTAAAAAAAAAACAAGAGTAGAGAGGATTCAAAAGTGGTTTTGATCGGAATGGAAGTATTGGAGAAATCTCACCTTTTACATTAGTGCTCTTTTAACCATGGAAGCCGAAAATGCAATGTTTTGGCTCATCATACAGCGAGGTGGGCATTAAGGAGTGACTGCTCTCAAATTTGGTTAGAAGAAGTTCCTGTGGAAATTCAGCACATTTACGAAAGAGAGAGAATAAGAAGAGCTTCATTTGAGAGAGGATTAGTTCCAGATACTTCCTTTAATGTTGTTTTTTAATGTTTTGTTATTTCTGTGTAAAAAAAATAGTTTAAAAGTAATTTAGTAATTTAAATGCAAGTTAACGTTTTAAATATATATATATATATATATATATATATATATATACTCCTACATCCCTGAGTACTTTTATTAAATAAATAACATCTAATAATAATTTTGTAAATTGGAGTTGATATGTTTTCAAAACTAATGATCTATAATTTTCTCCCAAATCTCATAATCTTATTCCATATTTCCTTTCTCTCTTTCTGTTATTAATAAACACGACTCTTTTGAAATTAGAAAAAAAAAAGAAAAAAAAAGCCCTCTCATTTTCATTTCATTCGTTACACTACTATTTGTTGCCATTACTACCAATTGTTGCCGCCTTTTTTGTCTACTACTATTTATGGTCATAGTTCATATGTTGATGTTCCACTTCTTTCATCCTTGTTGTTGGGTAAGTCATTCCTCCAATTGTTTCTCTATGTATTATGTGTTTACTAATCTTTCCTCCCTTCGTTTTGATCTCTCTCGTTGTTCATTAATAACGGTTTTTTCTTCCATTATGCATTGTTCAAAATCACCCTCTCTGTTAGACCCTCTCTCAACTGTGCTCCTTTACAGCATCTCAAAAATGTGTCTTTCTCATCTCCTCCCAACCTTATTTTCCTGACCAAACGACAAAATATAAGACTATGAAAATTTGAAGATTATATGGAATTCTTTTGTTGTCGAATTATAAAGAAGAAAAATAATTTAATCTAATCTCATGAAGTTCACAACACATGAAAATGAAAAAGAAAATCTATAATATATTAAAAAGCTACGATCTTTGAAAATCTATAATATAATATACTTCCCAACAGCCTTGATAATCCTTCATGGTGGCTTTGGGACTTGATGGAAATTTTGTGAAGCTGATTATAAGGTGTATTAATGGGAGGAGGGAAGGTTGGGTGAAACCTTCGCAAGGCTTGAGACAAGGGGACCCAATTTCTCCTTACTATCTTTATTATGTGCAGAAGGATTATCAAGGTTGTTGGGAAGTATGGAATCAAAAGGAGAGATAATGAGATTAAAAATTGTGAGACTTGGCCCACCAATCTCACACATCCTTTTTGTTGACAATTGTTTACTTTTTTTCAATGCCAATATTGTGGAGGCTTCTAGGATCTCGCTTCGATCCTATCCAAGTATTCTCTTCTAACAGGCTAGGAGATCAACTATGCTAAGTCAACTGTTTGCTTTAATCCTAATACTAATCCTATAGTCCAATGTCACATTTTATCACTTTTGAAGGTTAAAAGAGTGGAGTCTCGTGATAGATACCTTGGCATTCCCGTGGCATTATCAAGTTCAAAGAAGTCGTCCTTTAAGTTCATTAAAGATAAGATTTGGAGTTACCTAATGAAGTTGAAGCATAAGATATTTTCTACTGAGGGAAAAGAGGTGTTGATTAAAGCGGTGTTATAGTCCATACCATGCTACTCTATGAATTGTTTTAAATTACCGAAAGCACTTATAGATGATTGTCATCGTCTAATGGCTTGTTTCTGGCGGGGCAATGAGGATTCAAAACATCGTGTGCATTGGGCTAGGTGGAATAAGGTATGTACTTCGAAAATTGGGGGTGGATTGGGCTTTAGAGATTTGGGGCTATTCAATCAACCACTTTTAGCAAATCAAGGGTGGAGGATTATTGAGTCTCCAAACTCTTTACTCGCTTAGGTTTTGAAAGGAAAATACTTTCATAATTCTAGCTTCATGGAGTCCAAGCTTAAGACTAATGCTTCATATGTGTGGCGAAGTATATTGTGGGGTAGAGATTTGTTGAAAGATGGGCTTAGATGGAGAATAGGTGATGGGAAGAAAGTGAATATTACACAAGATAAGTGGTTGTGTCGAACTTCTTCCTTACAAATTACTCATAAATATTTGGTAGATAAGGAAGCGAAGATGGAAATATTGTTGAATCGTGTGGGGGTGTGGAAGGAAGAGGTTATTAATAGTATGTTTCATAAGGACGATATTCAATACATTCTAAGTCTTCCAAGTCCTAGAATGATGGGTGAGGATAAGCTGATTTGGCATTATGAGAAAAATGGGGTGTATTCCGTTAAGTCAGGGTATCACTTAGCCTACTCCAAGAGGGGGGACGTCTCAAATTCTGATGGTGCAAGGACGGCTACGTGGCGGGAATTTCTGTGGAATTCTAACATTCCAAATAAAATCAAAGTGTTTGTTTAGAGGCCTTTTCATGATTTTATCCCTACTACTGTCAATCTTAAGCATAGAGGAATGGAGATGGAAGATGTGTGCCCTCGATGTAAAAATGGCCTAGAAACTACTTATCATGCTATGTGGGGATGTAGATTCTTGAAACACAGTTGGAAAGAAACACCCTTTTTTCAATTACATTGGCCGAAGAATTTAAAGCATACGGTAGATTTTCTATGGTGGTTTTATGAGGCCCTTCCACATGAAAAGATTGAGAAATAGATGGTTATGTTCTGGTGTGTGTGGAATATCAAATATAAACAGGTGATGAAGGGAAGGAGGATTGAGGATACGACTCAAGAAGATTGGAATGGTTGTCTATCATACTTATCTCAATTCCAAGAATTTATCCAAAGGAGTGGAGGAAGAAGCAATCCTATGAAAAGATACTTTAATTCTAGATCGAAACGTCCTAATTTCCCAAATTTCAAGCTCAATACAGATGCAACGATATGAAAAAAATTAAATAAAAGTGGGTATGACATGATTATCAAAAATGAGAAGGGAGAAGCTATGCTTACGGTGGTGAAACCAATTCAATGGGTCGCAGAGGTGGACATGGTGGAAGCCATTGATGTGAGGGATGGAATCGCTATAGCGTTTGAAATGGGGATGAATCAATTGGAGATTGAAATAGATTCCGCTAGGGTTGTTTGACTGCTGCACCAAAAAACTTCAGATCATTCAGAATTGGGGAGAACCATTGATGAAATTAAAGTGCTATCTCACCAATTGTTGCATTGTTCTTTCCTCTAGTGCAATCGTGAAGTGAACAAGGTTGCACATGAGCTTGCAAAATTGGTTGTCTCAACTCCAATCGAAGAAAGATGGATAGAAGAAATTCCAGAAGCTATTCGTGGAGTCTTTGATGCAGACGTGGATTCAAGTGGGATGCTTAATTTATTGAGGGAGGGGGGGTTGAGTTTCTTTTAATTTTCTTCTTGTTTTCTTTGTTATATCAAAAAAAAAAAAAAATTTACTATTTATAATTAATATAAATTAAATAAGCGACATAATTGTCCAAAAAGGTTTTTTAAAGATCGTAGCTTTTTAATATATTATAGATTTTCTTTTTCAATTTCATGTGTTGTGGACTTCTTGAGATTAGATTAAATTATTTTTCTTCTTTATAATTCAACAACAAAAGAATTCCATATAATCTTCAAATATTTATAGTCTTATATTTTGTCGTTTGGTCAGGAAAATGAGGTTGGGAGGAGATGAGAAAGACACATTTTTGAGATGCTGTAAAGGAATGCAATTGAGAGAGGGTCTAACAGAGAGGGTGATTTTGAACAATGCATAATGGAAGAAAAAACTGTTATCAATGAACAATGAGAGAGATCAAAACGAGGGGAGGAAAGATTAGTAAACACATAATACATAGAGAAACAATTGGAGGAATGACTTACCCAACAACAAGGATGAAAGAAGTGGAACATCAACATATGAACTATGACCATAAATAGTAGTAGACAAAAAAGGCGGCAACAATTGGTAGTAATGGCAACAAATAGTAGTGTAACGAATGAAATGAAAATGAGAGGGTTTTTTTTTTTTTTTTTTAAATTTAAAAGAGTCGTGTTTGTTAATAATAGAAAGAGAGAAAGGAAATATGGAATACGATTATGAGATTTGGGAGAAAATGATTATCAACTCCAATTTACAAAATTATTATTAGATGTTATTTATTTAATAAAAGTACTCCGAGATGTAGGGGTATGTATGTATGTATATATATATATATATATATATATATATTTATATTTATATTTATATTTATATTTATATTTATATTTATATTTATATTTATATATATTTTTTTATTTTTAAAACATTAACTTGCATTTAAATTACTAAATTACTTTGAAACTATTTTTTTTACACGGAAGTAACAAAACATTAAAAAACAGCATTAAAGGAAGTATCTGGAACCAATCCTCTCTCAAACAAAGCTATTCCTCTTCTCTCCCTTTCGTAAATGTGCTGAATTTCCACAGGAACTTCTTCTAACCAGATTTGAGAGCAGTCAATCCTTAATGCCCACCTCGCTATATGATGAGCCAAAACATTGCATTTTCGGCTTCCATGGTTAAAAGAGCACCAACATAAAGGGTGAGATTTCTCCAATACTTCGATCCCGATCAAAACCACTTTTGAATCCTCTCTACTCTTTTTTTTAACAGATTAGCAACACTTAAGGAATTAGTCTCCACCTCCAACTCCTAGAAACCAACCTCGATTGTTGCAAACAAACCCTCTCTCATTGCCAACGCTTCAAGGACGTCTACCTCAAAACATTGCTCGAACACATTTGTGAAGGTAAGCATGATCTCCCCATTTTCATTTTGAAAAATCGCTAAAATTGCACTCTTGTTCAGTTGTTTTTAAATGGTTGCGTCTGTATTCATTTTGATTTTACCTTCTATAGGAGGTTTGCATTGGTCATCTCTTCTAACGTTAGGGCTTTGATGTATTTCCTTCTTTTCTGCTAAATCATGAAATTGGGTTGTAAAATCCTCTACCCATTCCCACACCAATTCCAATGAATATCTATCCACCAATTGATTCTTGAAGATAGCTTCATTTCTTCGCTTCCAGACTATACACAACAAGACCAAGAACTTCTCCATCTCCAAAATTGGTACTTCTGTAAAAAACTAGAGCAAGAGATCTTCAAAATTAACCAAATCCACCCCCCCATGCCATTTGAAGAAAAGGGGAACCACCCCAAACTTCGTTTGTCTTTTGACAATTCTAGAGAGCATGAATAGTCGATTCAACCTCCTTTTCACACAGTTGGCACGAATCCAACATCTCAATCCCACATTTCTATAAATTCATAGTCGTGGGAAGGAGGTTATGGTATACTATCCAACCAAAGATCTTAATCTTGTTTGGAATTTTACAATTCCATAGACAATGTCACCACCTATCCACCACTCCACTCTCTGACCCACCAGAATCATTCACTAGACTTGAAGCTACTCTATACCAACTTCTAACAGAGTACCTCCCATTATTATCATAATGCCATATTAATTTATATGGATATGATAAACGAGGCAGTGAGATTTTCAGTATCTTTTCAGCATCTTTTGGAGAACAAAACTCATTAACTTTCTCAACATCTCATCTACCTTCCCCTGTCATGAGATCTGTTGCAATCGACACCCCTTCCCTCTTCAAAGGATATATAAGTCGAAATGTGGAAAGAGTAGGCAGCCAAAGGTTAGTTGAAACACAAACCCATCTCCCATCACCAATCCTCCATCTAACTCCAGCTTTCAACAATTTCTTACCCCACATTAGGCTTTTCCACACATAGGAAGAGGATGATTTCCCCTTGCCTCTAAAAGGGTTAAGTCTTTGAAATATTCCCGTTCAGAGATCTAGCTAGAAGAGAATTAGGATACTCCATAACTCTGCAACATTGTTTAGCAAGAAGATCTTGATTAAACAATTCTAAATTCGAAAGCCAAGATCGCCCTTAAATTTGGATTTACACAACTTTCCCCATTAAGCCCAATGGATTTTTCTATTTTCACTTCCACTCCCCCACCAGAACCTTGTCAACAACCTATTACAATTATCTAGCAAAGATTTTGGAAGTTTAAAACATCCCATCGCATAAGTAGGGATTGCCTGAGCCACTGCTTTGCTTGCCACCAGAAGAAAGGAAATTATCCCTCCATTTATGTAGCACTCTCTAAATCTTATCTTTTATATACGAGAATGTTCGACTTTTCCCTCTTCCTAAACATGTTGGTAAACCCAAGTACTTGACATGATTCTCCACCACAGCTACTTGAATTAAATTTATCACATCCTCTTTGTTTGTATCTTGGGTATTAGGACAAAAGCAAACCGCAGATTTGCTATAGTTAATCTCTTGCCCAGTCAATAAAGAAAACTGTGTTAAAGTTAAAGCCATCACCTCAGCTGCCCTCTTTGAAGCTTAAAAAAAGAGAAGGTTTTCATCCACAAAGAACAAATGGGAGATATCAGGGCTTCGAAGAGAGATTCTAATCCCTTTTTAAGACCCTTTGTTCTTCCAATCTGACCAGTAATCTTAGTTAAGCCCTCCGTACACAACAAGAAAAGATAGGGAGATAGTGGATCCCTTTGTCTCAGCCCCATTGTAGGCTTCACTAAACCACGTCTTCTTCCATTGATAATAAAGGAGAATGTAATTGTAGTCACACACCGCATAATTAGACCAACAAAAGTAGTATCAAAACCCAAAGCCTTAAGACAAGCCTATATGAAAAACCACTCCACTCGATCATTTAATTTGTTCATGTCTAACTTCAAGGTAGCCCAACCTGTTTTCCTTTCCATTTATTCTTAACGGTGTGAAGGCATTCAAAACCAAAAATAGCATTGCCAGTTATAACCCTTCTAGGTACAAAAGCACTTTGGTTGGGTCCAATTATGAATTGTAACATATTCTTAAGCCTATTCACTATTGTTTTAGAAATAAGCTTATAGATTACATTACAAAGACTAATTGGTCTGAAATTAGAAACACAACTCGCATTCTTTCCTTGAGTATAAGCATCACAATAGTTTGGTTGATTTCATAAAGCGATTTTCCTTCATTCAAAACTCCTAGGCAGTGACATTCGTCTCTATATGAGACCAAAACCTTTGAAAGAAGAGAGATGAAAAGCCATCCACACCATGTGCCTTAGAAGGATGCATATGATGAAGAGCATGAATAATATCAGCTGCTACAAAACGGCCTTCGCTGCTCAACTATCATTTCATCGGCATACTTGGAACAATTCCATTTATAAAATCTGCTAACACATGACTATTAGCCATTTTATTAGATGAGAAAATGTCCTCAAAATATCTAGTAATTGTATCTTCAATCCTTTGATCATCCTCCTTCCATTCCCCTACTGAATTTTCGATCCCTCGAATCATATTCACCCTCATTCGTTGGGTAGCTCGTTGATGGAACCAACATGTATTACCATCTCCCCATCTCATCCAATTAGTTCTAGCCCTTTGCTTCCAGAACACCCCTTCCTCTTCCAGTAGCTTTTCAAGATTTTGTCGTGCTATACGGACATCCTATTTACAAGCCACAACATTTTGTAATTGTTGTCTAGCCATAGAACCTTGTTCTTCCTTTGCCCCACCATTTTAGGACCTCCCTACACCTAGTAAGTTTTTTTACCACACTTATTTGATCACACCCATGCCATCCTTGAACCATAGTTGCTGAAAAATCTTTAAAAGAAAGCCAAGCTTCCTCAAAACGAAATGGCATATTCCTTCTACTGAAATTTCTTGTGTCTGCCTCTTTAACGTTCATAATTAGTGGGCAATGATCTGAGTAGATGAAATTCAAATACATCCCCCTTGATAGTGGAAATGTGTCCAAAAAGGATTGTGAGCACATTCCTCTATCAAGCCGCTCTTTACTTAGGATTCCATTCATAGACTGATGATAGCATGTATATGCAGTACCATGAAACTTCAAACCCATCAACTCACAATCTTTTAAACCTCCCAAAAATGTTGCATCTATGCTTGTGGTCTTAGATTTCCTCCCCATTTCTCATGCATACCCATAAGTTCATTAAAATCACCCCCTATAATTCATGGGAGAGAGTTCTTCAAATGTAACCTCCTTAATAACCCCCAAGAGAAGTTCATCTTAGAAGTTTTTGGCTCCCCATAAAAACCAGTAAATCGCCACATTCTTGCCTTCTCTTTGACTATCACATCAATATGAAACTTATTAAACGAACTTAATGTCACATCCACATCCACATCCACCTTGTTAAACGAACTTAATGTCACATCCACCTCATTCTTCCAGAAAAGACACATGTCATTCCTTCGCTCTCTACCCTTACAGTAAAAGTGTGTTAGAATGTTGGACGAAAAATCAAAATGACAATTACTTAGAACGATGTGGCAGTGACTGAGACACTTACTTAGATTAAGTTTTAACAAATTTTTTATCCTAAAGGTAGATTTGAAATATTTATAAAAGGTCAAATGTAATATTGCAAGTTTTGAAAGAATAAAGGTATTTTTTAAAAACAACTGACAAGGTTAGGGTATTTGTTATAATTTAGCCAATTAAAAATATGAACAAATTGAGAAAGCAACATAACAAAATATTAAAAAAAAAAACCCACACGGGGAGACTCATATTTCCATCCCCTAAAAGCGTGTGGTCACTAGAGTGAAAAAAGGAAACACAACTTTTAATAACCAAAAATTTAGGAGCAATTTGATTTTCTATTTTAAAAACAGGATCGTTTCGAAACCAAATAAGTTTTTAGTTTTTTAAAATTTTAAATTTTTTTTTAGAATCATAAAGAAATTCGAAAAACGAAAAGGAAATAAAAAAAGCGTTTTCAAAAACGCATTCTCTGGATTTCAGAAAACACGCATTCTCCAAAACCCGAAATCTCAAGCATCTACGAACGAACGACAAATCTTCAAGGTCCAGCTTCGATCAAAACAACCATTAAAGAAACTCTTGAACTCCTCACTTCTCAAGGTTTGTCATTTGGCCACTGAGACTCAGTAATTTTTTTTCCCCTATTTCAAAAGCATGTAATTTTAATTCTAAACCCTATTTGACTGAGATAGAGGTTCGCCTCTTATTGAACCTTGTTAATTTTTTTTCTTTGTACTTATTTTTAAATATGATGGAACCATCTGAAACTGACTGGTATGGATCATTATTATTTCTATGAAACTTACTGATGAAATTACACCTTTGAGGATTTAGAGTTGTTTGGATTAAAGAAGATGATCTTTTATTTTTTCCAATAGAAAAAGGAGGCAATAAAATACAACCCCTACACCACTAAAGAATCTTATTTTGGTCACAATGAAGCTTCTTTTGCGCTTCACAAAATACAAATAAAATTGGCCAAGAAATTAAGTTTTGAATAAGAAGATAAAGGGGACTAGCAAAAAGAGTAATATTGATTTGGGAGGCCTCCATGTTGTGATAAAGAAAGGTCCTTGGACTCTTGAGGATATTTTTGGTCTTTTATATTCAAGAACATGACCCTTCAAATGGGAGGACTGTTTCTAGTAATTCAGGTTTATTTTTATCTATTATTTCTCAATAATCTTTTGAAGAAAAGTACTTTCAAAGTTTCAACTGATGTTTTAATTTGTTCTTCAATTGTTGTTAATTGAACTACTGTGTTTTCTTTCTTGGCCAATAGGGTTAATGAGTTAATGAGTAGTTCAAGATTCAATTTTTTAACTACTGCGTTTTCTCTATTTGGAAACCTTTTTTTTTTTTTTCAGAAAATAAGATTGGCTCATAGGGTTCATGAGCTATTATTCTGTCATATGCACTGTCATGCTCTGTATAGCATTCAATTTGATTGAGATTGAAAAATAAATTTTATTGGTTTAAATCTCATTTGGTGAACTTCTAGAATTATTCTATCATGCTCTTACTATCATAAAATGTTTTCTCTATGCCATTCATGTTGTGAGTTGTGATTATTTGGCTTTGATTCATGTTTATAAGATTTTATACAAGATATTAAAGTAAAATTGTTGTATTCAGGAGTCATGAAGATGAGTTGTATTATCAAAATATGATGGGCCGTGGAAAACTTTGCCGTGGAAAACTTTTTGTGTTATTTTGGTCAATTTCCCGCTCCCTCGAAACTCATAGCATTGAACCCTTCTCTTCCAGCTTCCAACCTAACTTTCCCCAATTTTCTGTCCCCAAACCCTAACCCTAACACTAATTTCTTCTCCAACCCTGATTTTTCATATTCCAGATCTCAAGATCCTCCTATGGATTTGTCTTCTTCCCTTTCCTCCCTCAAAAACCTCATCCATGTCGCCAACCAAACCCTTCAATCTCTCTCCTACCTCAGCCTCACCCAAAACCCATCTACTAAGCCCAACGATTCCGATTACGTTCAGTGTGATTTTGATCGACGCCACCGTGTGCCGCCGCATTCTCTCTTCTGCCACTTCCTCCTCTGCCCTTCCGCTCCTCTGCCTCGTATCGACCAGACCCACCTCCTCAAGTCCTTGCTTTACCCCCAAACGCTTCAATCATCTCGTCAATTGGTTAACGAAAAGTGTTTTCGTCAAATGCTGCCGGATTCTGATGCCGACCTTTGCTTCTCTCTCAATGATTATGCTGATGGAAGTTCCAGTTTCTTCTATCTTGATTGCCCTTGCGTGGTTGCCTTGTCTAACCTGGATGAAATATCCAAAGTCTTCACTCTTCCTCGTGTTTTGGCTGTTCAATGCGCTAATTTTGTTAGTAATGATGATCGAGAGATGAAGAGTGTATTGAAGGGGATTAGGATACTTCCCTCTGACTTGTGGGCTCTTAGAAGTGAGGTCGAGATGTGGAATGACTACCCCAATATGTATTCGCATATTGTTCTCAGGTCCATATTGGGCTTAGAGATGGCCATCGACAGCCATTTGATGACATGGATCATTGCAAATTCGCCTCAGTATGGTGTTATTATTGATGTTGCTATGAGGGATCATATATTTTTGCTGTTTAGGCTGTGTTTTATGGCAATCTCAAGGGAAGCTTTGGGATTTCAAATTGCACTGGAAAATGGAAATGGAATAGAGGGTGGATCAGGGAACTGCAGTTTTAAGTGTCCGATTTTGATTCAAGTATTAATGTGGTTAGCATCTCAACTTTCAGTGTTGTATGGAGAGACGAACGGGAAGTTCTTTGCTATCAACATGCTTAGACAATGTATATTAGATGCTGCATTGAGCTTGTTGCTTTTGCCATACAAAAAACAGCGAGCAGAGAGTCCAACTTTGGGAGAGGGTTCTCATAATCTGGAATCTAGTTGTAGCGATTCACAGAGTGTGAAGTTGAAAAAGTTGGATAAGAAAGTTATAAATAATGGCAACTTTACTGGAGGAGAAACGGTCAATTGTAGGGTGATTTTTGTGTCCCAAGTTGCTGCGGCTGTTGCATCATTGCACGAACGTTTCCTACTTGAAGAAAAGATCAAAGCTTTACGCTTTTCTCATCTGCAAACTAAATATCAGCTGTATGTGACTTCTCCACATTCTGGTTTTGTTTCTCTTTTGGTTACTAGTTTTGATCAACTTGATGTTTTCCTTATTGTTGTGATTATGATAATCATTTATCCAACAAGTTTATGCTTGTATCATTTTTGAGGTGGAAAATAATTATTAAGGGACTTGAGGGAATGGGTTTAAATCCATCTTGACCTCCTACCTAGGATATTAAAATTTTACGGAGTTCTTTTGGCAACCAAATATTGTAGGCTAAGATGTTTGTCATGTGAAATTAGTAAGTGCACTCAAGCTTGTTTGAACTTTCATAGATATTAAGAAAAAAAGATGACCAAAGGGATTCTAGAGTCCGTCTTTGGAGCATAATACAGATAAAAAACCCTTGTCATAAAAATGCTTAAAGATTTTAAGGACATCATTTCTAGCTATGCTAGCTGTGTTTGAAAATTTTTGTCCACAGAATTGTTAGCACCTGGAGATTTTCAGATGCCTAGCCCCTTAACTGGCTTATGAATCTCAAATTAATGGTTGACACTTGTGCTATCAACTCTAGAAAGTGGACTTCAGTTTATGTTTACAGCAACAACTCTTGGAATTTGGAGTTTAAATTTGAAGTAATCTAGCCGTTCTTTCTTCAATGGTTTGTTTTGTTAATGTCAAAATCAAGTCAACACTGCCCCTTTATTGAGATCTATTAATCTTTCTTTTTCTTCCAGCGAAAAGGAAAAGTTCTGAGTTTTTGTCTGCCTCTTTCATCCAACTTAATCTGCACATTTTGTACCACTTGTCTTTTCATCAAAAGAATTTCCATATTAAGAAAAGAGGATCTCACATTTCAATTAGGTAATTGTTAGAAACAGGCTAATCATTTCATAACTCTTTTAGGGTTTCTGAGCATAACTATATCTCTCAAAGAGCTTGTGAAGAGCGTAAAAGACGGTCCAACTATAGACCTATAATTGAGCATGATGGACTCCCAAAGCAGCAGTCCCATAATGAGGTATTTCTGAACTCTATACTGGTTTGGTTATGAGCTATGCAGTTGATATATTCTGGCATGTTATTTTAAGTTATACTTCCACTTGGATTTCTCTGCCTGGCAATTTTCTCCATTCATTTGTTGATGATTTTAAGTCTCACCGATTCTTCTTATTTACTGCTCTGAATGGAACAACATGTGCAAAAGAAGATAAAAAATCCTCCAATTCCTTCTCTATGTTTTTTTAAAAAAATTAAAACTTCTTGGAACCAAATCAAGCTGGTACTTCTATACACTTATTTCTTGGGTGTGTATTGTAGAGTTTCTTGGGAGCTTTTGAGATGGCTTGTTGAAAGTTAAACATATTTTTTAATGGTAAGTTATACACATTCATGAGTTATAGTTTAATTAGGTATGTTCATGTATTTAGAAGTTTTTGGATAAGAGTTAAGAACGTTTTTGTATTTGAATTGGTTGTTTAGGATGAGTTAGTATGAGAGTTATATATGTTCATAAAGGTAAATAAGTTATTCATGAAATTCAGTATAGGATGAGAGTTATAAGATCTAGATTTTTTCATGAGTCCTATAATATGATGTCTTGGTATGTGTTGTATCATCAAGTAAGTGGAGAAGAAAAAAATCAAAGTGAATTTGAGAAAAAAGTGTGAATCAAGTTTGTAGCTTCTTGAATAGTTTTTTCAATACAAGTGAATTATTTTTCTCAAATATTCCTTGTTTGATTATTTATTTGTGAATGTTCATCACACGCTTCCAACATGGCTGTTTTGTCGTTCTTTTCCTGCATTTTGTGCACCTCCTCCCATTTTATTTTTTATAAAAAAAAAAACTTCCTGTAGCAATAAATGGTGAAGAAGCTGCTGGCGATCTCCTTAATGTCCACTTACCCATGATGTTTCTGGGCTATTTGTTATATCTTATAGATTTAATTGTAATAAAAGCAGGATACAAACAAGAGCAAAACAAGGGAGGAATTGTTGGCTGAAGAAAGAGATTATAAACGTCGAAGAATGTCATACCGTGGAAAAAAGGCGAAGCGATCAACTTTACAGGTAGGCGAGTAACTTGTTAGATTTATACTTTGGCCATTGTTTTTGTTATCTCTCTATTATCTATTGGCTATTAGCCTAGGGCTAAACTGGGTATGGTATGATGATTCCTTTTCTTATAACCTTTTATGGAAAAATGACAAAATTCTTAATTACATGATAATGCGTTGATCAAGAAGATTTGGTGGTAATATCTTCTTAGGCATACATTAGTCACTTTTTTAGAATATTATTCATGACTTTCAAACTACTAAGATTACAGCTTCAATGACCAAATTATGGAAGAGGTGAATCTGCAAGGCTAAATGAACCATGAAATTATGCGATACCCATGGTGTATTTTTGGTTCCTGAATTATGTTGTCTGGCTGCTGTTTTTCAACTTTCGGCACCATAAGTTTTTATGTTAGATGATATTCTCACTCACGTTCTTATTAATTTCACTTTTCATGGAAGGTTACAAGAGATATTATTGAGGAATACATGGAGGAAATTATGAAAGCGGGAGGGATTGGATGCTTTGTGAAGGGAACTGAAGAGAGAGGGACAAAATCTGAACAACCAACTGATCATAACATAACCAGAGATATTCTTGCTGATGAGCACACAAAAGGAAGCAACGACTCGTATGGAGCAGCTAGACATAGCTCAAGTCATTCCAAGAAGCAGTCTAACTATGACAACAGATATTCAGCTTCCGATAGGCCCTCAAAAGGTCATTATGGGCACTATGGCTCTCCAGAAGATGAAAGGAAAAGTGTCAGTAAGGACAAATATGATCGAGATCGCTATCGTAGATTCTCAGATCGAAGCAGTAGTCCTAGCCAGTCACACAAATGGAAGAGATATCCAAGTGATCGAGATGATGAGGTGCCAGCAGAAACCATACATCATGAATCTAGAAGACTGTCTTCTAGTAGCTCTAGTTTCCATGGTTTTAGATCATCTTCATCCTCAAAATCTGGAGGTGGTACTAGTGCAAGGAAGGATGGTCATAAGTCGAGAGCTAGTGATAGTTGGAAAAGGAACACGACTGATAATCACAGTTCAGAGTCTTCGGTGCTTGATTCATTTAATGATAGATATACCCCTTCCAAATGTCATGACCAATTGGAAGATGATTACTCCACTGGCAGCGGATATATAAATCAAGACGAACTTTAATTTGATGATCCTCAAATGATGAGGGGCTATCTCGCAAATTGTGACATACTTTTTAACGAAACAAATTTCTACCTTGTGGTAAGTGTTTCTTTCATGCTACATCCCAAGCATCTTTGCCGTTAGTTCTATTACAGATTTTTTTAACATGTTTTATTCACGCAACTTTGCAGCATGAAGTTATCTGGCTTCAGATATTTTATTCTCATCTGTATCCTTCATAGTATCCTTGAAGTTTATCCCATTTGCTTAGAGTTATACATTAAATCTTGTCAAAATCTATTCTTTCCTTGTTTTTTCTCTCATCCAGGGAGATTTGCCTTGAACAATGTTGCACTTGCATAACTTGAATTTCATCATCACCCTATCAAAAATGCCAATTTTACATCATCTTTTTATGTTCTGGTATTATCTAATATTTCTGGACTAGTCACAAAGACAGATTAACAAAGTCGTCGTATTGGCACGGACGAAGTTGGAAAAAGGTTTCATAAATCACATATTATGGAGGGTGCAACTTTTGGTTATGGATTTAACATGTCATAGGATTTGTTTCTTTCTGTACTCCTTGTTTGCTATGATTTCCACTACTCTGGGAAATATTTTGGTGCTGCATAACTTGTTCTTTTCCTGTTCTCTTCAGTCACAATCGGTATCTGTCATTCAAAGTCTTAAAAGGATTTTTTTATAAAAAAAAATCATTAAGTAGGCCAAAGTTATTTCCCGTTTAAGAATTCCTAGTTAAGAAAAGTGAGATGAAGTATAAGTGTGATAGAGTTTCAATATGCATATGGTTATTTCATTATGGGATGGTATGGATGATTAATCCAACATTATTAACAAAGATTTTAGACTGCTACACTACTTGCATTCAACCTTATTCTTGATCTTCTATTAGTTCTAACTATTGTATTACTTTTTAGTGTTCTGCTAACCAGCAACCCGCTAGATCAGTGAGGTATGAAGGCAGTCTGCAAATGAACTTGATCAGAAACCACAACCCACACAGTTCAGATCGTCGGTTGCAGGTTTCTCCATCCTACATTTATGCTGATAATTAGTTTCTTTAAGGGCAGTTGATGGGCTATTAGTTGGTGTGGGTGAGTTTGCCAGATTCATAGCAGGCTGGGACTCAAGTTTTTCATACCTTTGATAGCAGACAGCAGCTGTATGTCTTATTTTACCACAGATTTGACAGGTTGGTCTGTTGTTTGAATAAGGTGAGTATCGATTCCTTCCTCTGAATTTTCCTCCACGGCCCGAGGGCTGAAAGTTACCTTTGTTGCTTTGAGTTAAGTTACTGTTTTGAGTTGGAGGTCTGGTTCTTTCTACGGAGGCAAAGTTCACATAAGCTTGATTGATGGATACATTTCCTTTGAGGGCTTGGAGTTTGTCCTGTCTTTGCTCATAGGATAATAGCTCACACTGAATACTTCCCCAATCCCCAAGGGAGATTAGCACTTCTCAACACACACACAACAGGGTTATAAAACTCATCTAATCCAACAAAAACATAGGAAATAAGGCTTCTTATATCCATAGGAAAGCCAGCAAGTTGCAGATTGTCATAGTACCTTTTCATAAAAGTGAGATATTCCTCCATTTTCATATTACCCTTACGAGTTTGCTGAAGCATCTACCTGTTGAAATCCTCTTGAGAACGAGAGTAGACTCCACAGTGTTCAAGAATAGCTTCCCATAAAGGTTGAGCTGTATCATGTCCCATTACCTGAGCTTCCATAGCAGGTGTCATTGAGTTGTAAATCCACCCCACGATCAGCTGATTAGTTTGCTCCCAGACGTCATACTCTGGATTTGCCATGACTAACCCTTGAGGTTCATCTTTTGAAGGGGGAATAATGATTGAATGGTCTGGACAGGGTGTCTTACCATTCAAATGACCATCTAGCTTGTAGCTTTTGAGCAAGGGTAGTACTATACTTTGCCAAAGTAGAAAGGTTGTTCGATCAAGCTTGATAGATGTGGTTTGGTTAATAAGGCTAGTAAAAGGAATGTTCCCAATGGGAATATCTTTGTATCGAAATTGGTACTTCTCCTTGTCACTTTCCAGATTAACCCTCGGGTGGACAATAGTTGGGACAACATAGTCATCCTTGGAGGTTTCTTTGGTGAGGACTTCCTTCGTTGGTTTAGGATTTGATTTAAGTGGAGTAGTATCAGCCATAGCAACTCTGATACCAGGATTGAAACTAAGATGGCTAGGATAGAGTGCACAGAGAAAGGAGAAGAGAGGAAAATGCTTGAGAGTTGGAAATGTGTTGTATTATTTCTTACTTTGACAACAAACATGAGCTCTTCTATTTAAGGAGAGAGCTTGCTTCTTCGACTGGACAAGACCCACGATTGGGTAATGCTTTAATAGAGCTAAGTACAATTAAGAAGAAAGAAAACTAAAACAGAGAACAAAGTACACATGAACAGTAAAGGGAGTATGGTATGACAAAGATAGACAATCAATCACATCTTAACATGTCTACTTTTAAGTTTGGCATTGGGTGCAAATTTACATGGGTGTTTTTTCCCTTAGCAATTTTGAGGTAAATGTCAACCTTCAAAGTTAAATCCTCAAATTGGAATGTTTAGTTGTTAATTACTGATTTTAATTAGCAATTGTTCGGGTTGGGCTAGAAAACTTATTGAAGGAGCCTAGGTTGTTTAGGGGTCGATTATGAGGTAAGTAGCCTATTTTTACTGAACTCCTTGAAGTCTTGGGTACGGAGTGTAAGAAATTTTGAACGTATGTTTGATTGTTGGATAAACTGTTTTGAATGGCTTATGATTTTTAACCTGTTATCTAGCATGTTGTTTCAGAGGGTCTCAGTCATGTATTATGATTGGATTATGTTTTCGTTGAGTGACAAACACATTTCTTGCATGTTATGTACATTTTCATGAGGTACTATACTGGGAGACGCCTAGTTTTACTAGAGGGTCGCCAACTAACCTCTAATGGCGCTTGGCCTTACAGGACTGACTCACATAGGCACTATAGTCGGTACAGTTTTGGGATAGGTCCCTATACACTTAGCTAGAACACTTTTTATGAGGTACTGTGTTGGGAGAAACCTAACACCACTAGAGGGTCACAAGCTAACCTCCAGTGGCACTTAGCCTTACAAGATTGACCTACATAGACACCATAGTTGTACAATTTTTGGGTTGGGTAGTAATTGCCCACTTAGACAGAATGATTCTATGTTTTCAGTTAAGGCCTCATATATATCAGAACACATTTGTGTAATACAGTTAGGACTCCACGTATTTTCAGTATCATGAGTCAGCTTCAATCGCACAAGTGAGACTACTTACTGAGTATTTTTAATACTCACCCATGCTACCTTTCTTTTCTTTTCAGATGGTACATTAACTTACGAGGCGTGTAACAAGAGCGTACATTCTAACGAGGCTATGGAGACAGTGTTGGACTAGAACATTCTCAAGTTTTAGGATATTCTTCGTTTCGAGTTTCTAGACATTCATTTATTCTTTTTACTTGTAATTATTTAAATATTTTTTATTCATTTTGTTTTGAAAATAAAATGTTTAAATTATCTTTTGAGGTTGTTTTAAATATTTTATTAGGATCCTAAACTCAAGGTTTCTTTTTAAATTTAATCAGTTTTTACTTTTGAAATGTTATTGGTTAGCTAGCTTACTTGAGTTTCTTCTTTACTTTCAAAAGTACTCTCTGGATGTTGTTTGTAATTACAATTGGGTCAAAAGTTTGTTTTACCCTTGTAATTACATTTTATACCTTAAGTACCAATCATCTAATGAACAATATGTTTATGATCCAATCATAAATTAAATCCCTCTCAAGCTTATGGTAGGACGGGGTCCCATTGTTCAAGTCTCGAAATTAGTACTTAAGAAAACTACTCATCTACTTATCCTATATAGGAAAGAGTGAATTTTATCTTACGAAACTTATGTTTCGAGCTCCTAATTTGGTCAAGTCCTCCTCAAAATGATAAGCTTATTGATTCGATTACAAAAATCACTTTTGCCCCATACAAATCAAAAGATAAGCACTCAAGGTAGGAGTTTAACTCACTCAAGATTAAGATCGAGTCGCATATGATTATCTTGTTGAAATATTAATCTTCTCAACTAATAGATTTATAAAGAGAAATTAAATATTTCGTGGTCTAGTCGTATTCAAACTCATTGTATATGATACCCTGGTGCTTAGTAGAGAATAGAATTTTTAATAAAAATACTCCTAATGTGCAAGTGTACACAATCTAATGCAGCAAGTGATAAATATGTTTTATAACATTCTCCTCAGGGATTAGTTAAATGAAATTTACAATGTTTGGGTTGGGTTTAATGAGGTGATAGGTAACCAACATAAATTTGTGCAACTAAACTTAAATGACAAAGTAAACAAAATGCTAAAAAGTATGCTTGAATAGCTAAAAAGACAGTAGAGGCAGTAACACACGTTTTAAACCAAAGCAGTAAAAAGAGAATTGAATTAGGAGTGAAATTATGCTTCATCAAACTTAATGCTAGAGCTCTAAACTTGCTTCAACAACCAAAACAGCTAAACTCACGGAGTCTTCCTAGATTTCCTTGCAAATGGATGATTAATTCCCATTAAACACCCTAAATTAGCTCTTAGCTGTAAACATTAGGTGAGTGACTATCCCTAATCTCCTCAATCACCTGAGAGCAAGCTCTTAATCAGAACTAGTGTTATGCTTTGAAATCAGTTTTCCTTTACCAAGTTGGAACAAATAATACTAAGATGAGATGACCAAACAAATTTCAGCTAAACAGTAAAACACAAAGCATAAGAGTGAAGAAGTTGCAAGAAATTACTCATTCATTAAACTTGAATCAACATAACATTCCCTAATTCTCACCTTAAGGGTGATTAGTTCATACTAAACATAAAAGAAAGCAATAAAACAATTATTACAACTCCTAACATAATTAAAAACCTAGTTACAATGTAAAACAGTACAATAGAAACGAAAATGAAGAAATAATAGATGGGGAAAGCTCCATTAGCTCTTCCTTGATGGTTCCAGCTTCCTTCTAGAAGAGGAACACCTACTAATGTGGGTCTTCTTCTCCTTTCTCGAAAATCTCTCCAAAGTTGTCTCTCCTCTACCCTAAATAGTAAAGCAAACTTTTATATCCCTTCCTTATTGAAATAAGGGCTGAGTAGACAAGGCAAGGAGGTCTGGCAACTTTTCATTGGTTCTCAACAGCCTACATGACAAAAAATTGTTCAGCTCAATTAATGAACTATCTCACACGTGCTTAATTGGCAATCTGCTATCAGAAAATGCTCAAGCTAGCTTGATCCTTCAACATTTGTATAGCTCCAGTACTCCAAAGCTTAGCTTTGCACACTTAGTCATTTTCAACCTACCAAAAGCTCCTGTAAGGTCAAAAATAATATAATTTAGCAAGGAAATGCACTTCAATGGCCTAAAGGTACTTCATAATTACTTTGTGACAATTAATATATGAAAGCACCAAATCATGGGGTTTCTAAAAGCTAAAATAGTAAAAATGCATAAAATATCAAGGAATAATCACATTAAAAGCTTAATCATAACTCTTATTCTAAGAGCTAATATACCCCCACTCACATGTCTCTATATGAACGATTTGGATCAAATCATTTGTAACTATTGCAAAGTAAACCGTATCAATAGTGTTACAAAGATAAGACACCCAACCTTATCCGTATACTATAGACCCTTTAGGTTATTTCTTGAATATGATCATCTCGTATGTCAACCATATACTGTTCAAGATTACACTAATAACCGTGAATTTTTATGTAATGAATAATAAAAATAATCAAATAATTGGAGTTTTTGTACGGAAGACCTCGTTTCTGGGTCTTTTTGTTGCGATCTGACATGTCATCCTAAAATAATGAAATATGACCCATTCTGAGGCAGGCTCGCTTGTTCACGCTCTCGGATAGGGTAATGCTCTCGCTGACCATTCTCGTTCTCACTCTCGTTTGCCACGTCAGCAAAATATTTTGGAGCTTACAAGATTCTCGCCCCTGGAGACTCGCATTTGCACACGTTGACTCGTTCTTGCTCTCGCAATACACGTCACTCGTCACTCGAGTCGGCCTTTACCACTATAGTACTTGCTCTCGTGCTCTCGTTCTCTCATACTCTCGCTCTCGTTCTCTCTGTTGCATTGAATAATATTTTTCGTCACTCGAATGTTGTACTTGTTCTCGCTCTTGTGCGAGTTCTCTCGTGCTCTCGTTGTTGTTCTGTTACGTCTCTCGTTCTCGCACTCGCTTTTGTTGTTAATTTACTGTGAATCCATGCACATCGTTAAGAATGATAAGCAAAATGTAAAATTTCATTCATTCCAGTCTTGGAGAGTTCATACAAAGAAATTTTAAAAAAACAACAAAACAAAAAAAAAGAAAAAAAAGTCGACTGACACCACCCGAACCTACTCGGAGTCAGATGATATTATTACTAGTGGCAACCTTTTGTCTTCACCCCTCCTCCTTTTTTTCCTAGTGGGCGTGCGGTTGGACCCTTCACCAGCAGAAGGGGATTTGTTTTTCTTGTTTCTCTGATCGTCGCTCTCCCTAGGCATGTTCACAGAACATGTTGAAGGGGCCGGTTGTGGTGCGGGCAAAAGGGAAGTAGGTGGTGGTGGTGGTGTCTGGCAAGATTGTTCTTCATTAAGCAAATTAGCCAGGAAGTCCTCCAGATCACGCTCGTCCTTCGCTTTGGTGGAGGACATGGTTGTCGTGTCCGACGTGGGTGGGGTTTTAAGGTCTAACTCTTCCGATAAAGGAGCAGACGGGTATTCGAGAAAACTGTTATCAGATGAGTATTCCATTTTAGGCGGGGGAGTGTGTTAGTGAGTAAACCATTTTAGGGTTGGTTTATTAATAGACAAAACGGATTGACATGCCAAAGGTTGCCATTAATGGATTGACATCACTGCAAGTCACCCTTCCATCTCTCCAATCACGAATCACGAGCATGCATGATTACCGTGAAAAGGCGAGAGCGAGAACGAGAGCCAAACTACGAAAGTGAGAGCGGTATTAGATATAGCCTGTAGGTTGGTCATACAAGTATCGCTATTGTATTGTAGTATCGCTAACTCTCGTTCTAGTTCTCGCTCTCGTAGTTGACTCTCGCTTTGCTCTTATTCCATTTTAGGCGGGAGAGTGTGTTTAGTGAGTAAACCATTTTAGGGTTGGTTTATTAATAGGAAAAACAAATTGACATGCCAAAGGTCGCCATTAATGGATTGACATGACTGCAGGTCACCCTTCCGTCTCCCAATCACGAATCACGAGCCTGCATGATTACTGTGAAAAGGCAAGATCGAGAACGAGAGTGAGAGCCAAACTACGAGAGCGAGAGCAAGACAAGAGCAAGAGCGATATTAGATATAGCTTATAGGTCGGCCATACAAGTATCACTAACTCTCGTTCTCGTTCTCGCTCTTGTAGTTGACACTTGCTCTCGCTCTTGTAGTATACAGTGACTCATTCGTTGTTTTCTTGTTCTTTCACGCTCTCGCTTCAATAGTCGTTTAATCATTTAAAAAAACAAACGAACAGTCTTTCTCTCACTTCTTTCACTTGACATTCGAAACTCACTCTCTCTCCGTCGATAGAGCTTCATCACCGCCAGATTACTTTGTCATCGTCATTCATCTTCACCAGTGACCCGTTCTTTCTTTGAAACGGTAAGCCTAAACCGGCCAATTCCTTTGTTTATTGTTTCGTTCGTGGTTGTTCTGGTTTTGTGCATGTTTGCGATAGTTGGTATATTTGATGGAGGAAGTTGTAGAGCTAGAGCGAGCGTACAGGGACAAGAGCGATAGAGCTAAAGTGAGCTTGCATGGATGAGAGCGATAGACCTAGAGCAAGTAGTTAGGGTTTTGAGTCGAAATCGATAGATTTGGTGAACGAGGCTATAGAGCTAGAGTGAGGTTACTGGAACGAGAGCGTGAATGCTATAGCTATAGAGCTAGGGTTTCTGTGAACGAAAACTTAGGTTTTGTGAACGAAATGAAGGACGTGAGCGATAGCGAGAGTGAAACTATGAGAGCGAGAGAGAAATTACGAGAGCGAGAACAAAAATACAAGAGCGAGAGCAAGACAATGAGAGCGAGAACGATAACGAGAGCGAGAATTGAGTTTCTAATATGTCATTCTATGTATGCTGTGTTTGTGTTTTTTTTTCCTTTTATTTTCTTATATTCTTACTGTTTGTGCAATTGATGCAGTAGCGAGATGTCAGTAGTTATGAGAATCCCCAAGGAGGATTGGTTCCCTGGCCAAGTTTCTAGCATTGCCCACATAAGTTGTGCAAATAAAGTGGTAAAGGAGAAGTTGACTCTTGGGCAGATGGAAATGTTCAAAAGGACTATCTTTGGGCGGTTTGTGGATGGGGACTTGGTTTTCAACAGCCCATTGGTGCATCACATCCTCTTGAAAGAGGTTGTTGACGGACGGGATGATGCGATCAGGTTTGACCTTAACGATACAGTGGTGCAATTTTCAAAGGCTAAATTCCTCTTGATAACTGGGTTGTGGCCATCACCTGAGGGAGGACATGAGGCAGAGGTATCAAATGAAGCCTTGCGACTACAGTACTTTGATGACATGGGCATTAAAATCTATATAGATACTTATGAAGCTGCATATAAAGGATTGCAGTTTCAGATAGACGATGATGCAGTGAAGGTGTCCTTGATTTACTACACTGAGATGACCATGATGGGGAAGAATAAATCAAAGGTCGTGATTAATAGGTTCCTATATCAGGAAGTTGAAGACTTGAAATACTTCAATAGTTTGGATTGGGGGAGTAGAATTTGGGATAGGACATTGCCTGGACTTAAAGCAGCCTTGAGGGACTAGGTTGCAACATACAAGTTGGTCTAGACGAACAAGAATTATACTGTTAAGTATAACCTTCATGGATTCCCTCCTGTTTTCCAGGTATTCCACTTTCTATAATAAATTAAAATTAGTTTGTTATTTGTATGTAACATATTGTAACTAACTATGGTTATTTGTTTATAGGTATGGGCGCATGAGATGTTGTCTGATAAGCCTTAGAATTAAGACTTATTTAACTCCCAATTATTTAAAATATTATTGTTTTGTCTTAAGATCATTTGGAAATAGTTGAAAGTTGTTTGAAAATAAGAAAGAAATAAGAATGAAGGCAATTGGGATAAGATTCTAAAAAATTTAAGCTTATTTGCAGGGAATGTGGAAATTGCAAAACCAAAATTAAAATTTCGTGATTCTACAATTTTTTCTAGAATGTGAAAATTGCAAAACCAAAATTGCAATTTCGTGATTCTGCAATTTTGTCTGGAGTAGCAGAAAAATTCAAATTCAAAAAAAGAAAGAAATATGCTTATGGAAATTTTCAATTACAACATGATTTGGGGGATTTAGAGCACAAAATTTGGGCATTATTCAACCCTAATGAAGACCTATAAAAGGAGAGAAGATGATTGAAGAATGAGATCGATTTTGAAGGCTTTTTTAGAGCTATTTTCGTGTGTTTTTCTCTTCCATTTTTTCTCTGTTTTTTTTTTTTTGCAGTTTTATCCTTTATTTTCCATCAAAAGCTACTGTAACGTGGGTTCTGTTTTTCTTCAATTTTTTCAGTCCAATTCAAGTGAAAAATTTGGATTGTAATGATTCACTATTTCCTAGAAATATGGATAGTTGAATCGATTGGGAAGAAGGAAAGGATTTGTAAAAATTAGTGATGTGTTCCTATGTTTTTGTTGGGTTAGATTTCTGTTTAATTGAGTTACGTTAGTTTAATTCTTGCTAATTCTTATTTGTATTGTTACTGAATTCCTTGTTTTTAGATTGAAGACTTGAATTCATTTGTGCTAGAGATTTCAATAACTATGGGTGTTGTTCAAGAAGTTGATAATTGAGTTTTTTTTTTCTTTTAATTTATTGCTTTGTTGCTTTACATACTAAATTCTATCGGTCAGTAAGCAATTCCTTATGTTGTAGTTCTTGGTTACAGTCAGCACTTTAAATTATTCTTCTAGCATGGAATTAATTTTTGGAGTTTGTGGTGGGATTTTTATCTTTAATATGAGCTAAACGTTTTAGGGGGTTCAAGGATGTGAATTCTCTAAGAAGTAATTGTAGCCAAAATTCGAACAAAAACCAAGCCTACATCTCAATTGTTTGCTTGTGTTGAATAAATTTTCGTTGAGATCCTAGATTGATCAATTAGTATAGCAACTCAAGCTTAGATCTACTACCGACGAGGTTAGTGATAAGCAAATTTCACACAAGTGATGGAGAAAAGAGTTTAGACATAAGCCAATTCTTTACCCTAGACATAAGGATTAAAGATTCTAAAACCCATAAAATTGTTGAGCAAAATTATCTAAGATAGATGAATTATAGACATATAAGTCACTCACTTAGTCTCTTAAAACCTAATTTCAAGGTGAATATGAATAGCAATTTTGGTTTACAATTGAGTGTAGAATAGGTTGGAATTGTAATTTTGGTTTGCAATTACAACTTAGGGCAATGACATTCTTGAGCCCCTCATTTATCTAAAATTTGTTTTGCAATTTTATTTATCAAGTCTATCTAGTTTGCTATTCAATATTGCAAATTTTCGATTCTGCAATTCAATTCTGCAATTTTCATCACTCAATTTTGAAATTTTTGATTATGCAATTCAGTTCTGCAATTTTTGCCATTTTAACTTGCAATTAGATTCTACAATTATTCTCTTTTTACTAACACACCATCCCAACCTTGTTTTTGCAATTTTAGTTTCCAAGTTGCAATTTTCTTACACTTTGCTTTACAATATTTTTGTTACCCCGTTCCCTTGGAATTTGATACTTGGTACTCACATACCATTTTATATTACTTCGATTGCGTACGCTTGCGTGTACACCGATCACTGTCGTCAGTAGTGGGTCGCCTTGCAACTCGACTAAATAACGACGTAGTGCCTTGCATTATGAGATGGTCATGCTCCCACTCCATTCCATATAGGGTGTTGGAGCGAGATGTATTCAATTCCCCTAAGGTTAGAATGCACTCATTTATGTATTACATAATGTAGTTTCATGTAGTTTTATTATTTTAACATCTACTTGTTTGTGACAGACGGTGGTTACGTTGGTACTGGTCATGTTAGAGGCTGAGCAATAGTACCACGATACTCAGGTCGATCAGAGGGTCCATGACAATGATGACGATGACGACTGAAAGTTTGAGATGAATTTTGAGGGTCAGACCGATCCTCAGATCAGGGAGGAGACCGGTGAGGGTCAGACTGGGGAGCGTCAACCCGATCCTCAGATTAGGGAGGAGACCAGAGAGGGTCAGACTGATCCTCATACGAGTGACGAGACTGAGAGTGATTGCTCATCTCCCCAATTGCGACTTAGACACGAGGGTTTATCTAGTTTAGGTTATCTTCGTAGCATCGATGCTCGTGTCTATAGAGTCGAGGAGTTTGTGGAGGAATTAAAGTCGCAAATGGGTGACTTGAAGTTAGAGATGGGAGAGGTGAAGTCCCATTTGATCACCATATATGAGTTACTTCGCAGAATATGCAAGGTATGTGATACAATATGTAGAGAATATTTGGATTATTCTCATGCTTTCGACTAATTATGGTTATTTGTTTAATATAGGATGAGGACCACGAATGGGTTGAGTCACCAAACATACGTGTCGATCAGTCGATGGAGTCCACCATCCCCATTCCCGCCACCACTACCATCGAGTCCACCTGCCCCAATCCTTCCACCACCATCGAGTCTCCCATCATCATTCGCGCCACCACCACCGAGCCTACCATCCCCATTACCACCACCACCACCACCGAGTCCACCCTCCACATTCCTTCCACCACCACCAAGTCCACCATCCCCATTCCCACTACCACCATCGAGCCCACCATCCCCATTCTTGCCTCCACCACCGGATCCACTATCCCCATCTCCATCTCCCTCCCCATTACCACTTCCACTGCGATCTTCACAGATCTCATCATCTCCACCTCACGTATTTCCGACACCCTTGACTCGGTGATCGCCGCCACGCTATAGAGCCTCAAGTCGATCGCCTCTATCGACTACGACACCAGTAACATAGT
Source organism: Trichosanthes truncata (assembly GCA_033996785.1). Classification (NCBI taxonomy): domain Eukaryota; kingdom Viridiplantae; phylum Streptophyta; class Magnoliopsida; order Cucurbitales; family Cucurbitaceae; genus Trichosanthes; species Trichosanthes truncata. The sequence continues at coordinate 12,344,854 of MU867261.1, read as the reverse complement.
CCTTATTGACGCTGAACCCATTGACCTCGCCGACCCCACAGGCCTTGCCATTGAGGATGTCATGTCACTGTTCCCATTGCCAGCGAGCCCCACTGGCTCGATTGCATCTGATCCTGATCTTCTCCTTCTCCCTCGGAAGGGTATTCGGAAGAGGAAGGCATTGGAACAGTATACGCCTTCAGGCCCGACAAAGAAATTGAAGGAAGAGCTGCTGAGACCGCGAAAGGAGAGTTGATATCCGCTCCCTGGTATGATTACCACCCTGCATAAGCCTTTGATCGTTTGCAATCCGGCTTACGGTGTTGACTCTCGCGTGTTCGACGCGATGATGGGGTGGATCCAGGATCTGAGCACGGACGCGGAGGTTCGACCTGGCATCGGTACCACGACGACAGGTATGAGGAAGAAATTCTTCAGAGACTTATTAACACCGAGCTATTGGGTCGAGTGCGATGTAAGTACCTTTCTTCCTTAGTTGGTTTAGTATTTATTTATGTCTAGTTTCACATGTAGTGATTAATGGTTTCGTTCATTCAAACTATAAACACGTTCATGTTTATCAAGAGGAAGTTCTCCGCTCGACTGGATATGTGCATACATCGATTCATCATATTGCCTATGGGGATCTTGGTATGTATTGTCTTTTGTAGGCTCACTTAAACTTGCGAACTAACTCAAAGTGTGTGAATCACGACGACTCATAGTGCACGTGTTGTCTTTTGCAGGCCCATTTAAATTTGCAAACTAAAGAGAGCATATACCACAAGATCAAGAAAAAGCATATGCTCAATGCTGCGTTGATATGGGGATCAGAGGATACTTATATCGAGTACGTGAAAGGAGTGCATGACGACTACAAGCCTGCTTGGCAGGAAGTTGACTTCGTGTACTACCCCGTCAACATGAATGAGCATTGGTTCTTGTTGGCCATGGACATGAATAGGGGATAGTTGTTGGTGTACGACTCATACCCTTCGTACATTGGCATGGGGCACATCGAGAAGTTCTTAGAGCCCTTCACGCACACACTACCCTCGATGCTATACTTTTGTGATGTCCCTTGGGCCAAGCCATGTATGTGAACATCCGTGTGGCCTGTCTATCGTGCAAAGAACCTCGACATACAACAGAATTCACTGGACTGCGAGATCTTCTGTGCTAAATGGTTTGAGTACTTGGTGACAGGCGCAGATACTTCCGCACTTATACAAGAGCGGATGATGGACTTTAGGACATAGTATGCATGTCAACTGTGGTCCAACACTGAGTCATTTTGATTTAGGACATAGTATGCATGTCAACTTTAGGACATAGTTGTTTTTTTTTTTTTTTTTTTTTTTTTTTTTTTTTTTTTTTTTTTTGTACAGAACACTGTAATATTTGATGGGTTTGGTTTTTGTATAGAATTATAATTTTATTTATAAAAATGTCTTCACAGAGAGATAAACATTGGTTTTGCGAATATGAGAATCTCAAGCGGAGAAATACCGAATGAGAGCGAGAGCGAGAGCGTGATCCATGTTTAATTTAATATAATTATAGCGAATGAGTAAATCGTCCACGAGATCGAGCCATAGCGGGAGAAAAATTAGTATGCACATTCCTTAGTTACATAAACAAGAACGATAACGAGAGCGAGAATACAAGAGCGAGAGCGAGACTACGAGAGCGAGAATCAATTTCACAGGTAGATAAAAACACGCTGTGGTATTACACATCATACTCACTTGTTCAATTACATACACAAATATAGTATACAGATAGAAACATATCTATTAATCCGGTTGGTTGAATATGGTGGTTGACAGAGGTTGATTGCATGACTGCTAGTTGTGTCCGATGTTCCCAGACTACCACATTTCTGTGCTCGACTGTGTTCGCCTACAGAAGGGATTCTTTGTACCCTTCTCCGTCCAACATGAGTAACTCTCTTTGGTAGAAGTATTTGTATCTCCACATATCCAGGCGGTTGCGGCCATTCTGATACATGTCCAACTGGGTATATAGGCTACGCATATACTGCCTGAAGAGCTTCAACGGTGTATCACTTATTACATAGACTATTTGGGGTGATGTTGTGTTCTCTAGCAGCAGCAATAGCATGGGAACATGGTATTTCGTACTAGTCGAATTCTTTGCACGTGCATTGTCGAGTTTGAAGATTAACAATACCATCCAATCGACCGTCTTTTACATGACATGTAACAATCAATTGGGTCCACTCGGTATCGTTTACCTTTCTCACAATCCTTGGCCATTCGTTGCTCAGCATAGTCCAACAACAATGTCGTGCGCGAAAACCAATAGTTTCGCCTTTCATAAAACACTCATGTAGATGCCCTCTTAAATAATCGAGCAACGAAACGATGGGCAACAATCGTGCTTTTGCAGTCAACGAATTGAAGCACTCTGCACTGTTCGAAGTCATATTGTCATAACGTTTATTTATCTGAAAACATCATGCCCACCATTCAATACCAATGCTCTCCAAATATCGGGCTACAACACCTCCACGCAAGTGCAGAAATTGATCCAAATATATTTTGAATTCTGACTCGCAGAATGCCCTAGCTGCATTCTTGAACAATTATGTTGTCACATTGTCCTTGAAATTGGTCAACACATTAGATTTCAGATGGTAGTTGCACACTCCATGAAAAGCTGTGGGGAATACAGCTTGAACACTATGCGCAATACTCACGTGACGGTCTGAAATAATAACCAAGTTCAGGGAGTCTCTAATGACTATCTTCAGTTTGGTCATGAACCATGTCCATGACCGACCGTTCTCATTGTCCACGATCGCATATGTCAATGGATAAAGTTGGTTATTTCCATCCCTCTCTACACCAACCAACAACAATGATGACATCTCGCATGCACGCATAACCTTTGATGCAATGCCCCAATGCCATGAATGCATATTTGAAATATAGGGAGTCTTTAAGTTCTACCTCAAACATGGTGCCTGGGATAGCAATTTTCAGTGCTTCTCCATATGCATGAATCATGGTGTATAAGTCTTATGGAGCCCCCTTACGGAGTCCCCTTAACAAATGCATGTGCCATTTCTCTAGCACGACATGCTTTATTGTAACTCATATTTACTCCATACTCTTGCCTAACATCCTCAATGATGTGCTTTGGCTTATACACACGACCAACTCCCTCAAACTTACTTTTAATTATGTGTTCGATCACTTCAACACTCGTTTGCCGATGGTCGTGATTTAACAGTTCAATGGAGCATGTGTGTGCACTTACATACTTGTTTATCTTAAACATTTCGGTTCCTTCCATCTTCACCGCCTAAAGCCTCCATGTACAAGCCTTGTCGATGCATCCCATAGTGTATATATCCTTTGTGGATTTCTTTACTCTAAACTCAAAATTCTTGCTCATGGCCAACAACGAGAGTATGTTCTTCAAGTCCTTCTTACAAACAAACAACTCACCAACCTCAATATCAATATCAGGAGCAGAGCCAGACGAAGATGGACCGGACAAAGAAGTGCTCACCGGTCTAAATTAATAATGGGCACAATCATGTGCCCTCGGTGTTGGAGTGGGCCTTATCTCATTCTCAACAATTGGACAGTGACTTTGAATGCCTTCGTTTCAACTGGCATGCATTGCTCTATGTAAGTCCCATGCTTCATTTCAATCCATATGATGATCTTGAGAACTATGGTGAGTATAATATGACTCCCATGAGTTATTGTTGTCGGTTCCTAGGGACACCTCCATCTCATACAATGGTATATCTGCCTCCTCTGTATACCTGCCCAATGATTCTAAATTTTCCACATCCATACCCTCATTTTCAATTATCACATGAGAGTTGTCGTCATAAGCTTGTTGCACATCGTCATCCAGCAGCTTGTTCCCACCATTCTTTTGTACGATTGTTATAAATACTTGCAACTTCAAAACATTTTCTTCAAAGAGGATAAATTCAACATCACGATCATTTCTTATGTACATCGGAGGGGATTGCTCTTCCAACTGCACCTTCACCCTCATTATAATGTCAAACATCATCGAACTAATGTTTGTAACTTCATATATCAAACCTTTCAACTCATCGTATCTAACAGTGCTCGACACGACTACCCCTGTTAGCAAACCTCCAATGTAACAGTCCTCAGTCTCATCCCAACTGCCACTGTATCGAATGAATAATGATTTCTTTTCCATCCTTAAAAAATAATAACTAATTAGTATCGGTAAACAAATATAATTAAAAACAAGTCTCGCTCTCGCTCATTTATGATCGCTATCGCACTCGCACCTTCACACTCACTATAATACTCTCGCTCTAATTCTACCTGTATCGCTCCAATGCCATAGTAACCAACGTTCTAAAACTAAAAAAACTTTCAAAACATAACACGTTTATACCATAGGAACGTAGGAAGAAAGTAGGAAGAAAGGTTTCAAAACCCTAAAACATAACACGGTTTGTTCAATGTTTGAAACGTAGAAAGATGTCTTCCAGAAATATAAAACACGTATTTGAATGTACCTATTTTTTGAATGTGGATTGGTTGATGCTCGGACGTTGTTCAAAGGAGAAAAAATTTGAAAGTAAGTTTGAACAAATGAGAAAACGAAGGAAGCCAAGAAATTAAGTTTGTTAGACATAAACCATTGTAATTTTCTTTAATTAATTTATTTAAAAGGTTTATTGGGAAATGTTGATGGTGAAAGTAGGTGTAGAAATGATTGATGTCTTTTCTTTGTCAGTATTTTCGGCAGATAAATTAACAACAGAAGCAAACATGAGAGCAATAATAAACGAAAAATGTTGTTAAAAGCGAGTGTGAGAATGAGAGACGTAACATAACGACAACGATAGCACGGGAGAACTAGCGTGAGAGCAAGAACGAGTACAACATTCGAGTGACGACAAATATTGTTCAATGCGAGAGTGAGAACGAGAACGAGAGCAAGAGTATGAGAGAACGAGCGCACGAGAGCGAGTACTATAGTGGTAAAGGCTGGCTCGAGTGACGAGTGACGTATACTGAGAGAGCAAGAATGAGTCAACGTGTGCGAGAGTGAGTCTCCGGGGCGAGAATCTTGTAATCTCCAAAATATTTTGCTGACTTGGCAAATGAGAGCGAGAACGAGAATGGTCAGCCAGAGCGCTACCCTATCCAAGAGTGTGAACAAGCGAGCCGGCCTCATACTGCCCTCTTGGGTAATTTGGCGCACGTTGCCACGTTTGAATGAGTCATATTTCATTATTTTGGGATGACATGTCATATCGCATTAAAGACCTAGAAACGGGGTCTTCCGTACAAAAACTCCCAAATAATTATTAAATAATAAAACTTATTAATTAAAGTCTTTAGGGCATAAATCCTAACAGTTATAATAGTTTTATTTGACCAACTCAAATGGATAGAAAATAGACGTGTGGCATTATTTAGTTAGCCTTTTTGTATGGCAATTAATTTAATTTAGAGGTACTTGTCAAACTCTTGACAATTTTAATGACATAATTTGTCATTATCATGTGACAATTTTTTATCGGTCGAAATTTATCATTCAACAAATGCTCTCATTTTCAAGATTTATGCAAGAGTATGCATGGATCATAAGAGAATCATTGATTCCTAAAAATATTTGTTAAGAAAATAGTAGTTATTAAAGAAGAAGAAAACTTTTATAATATTAAAACTAAACAAATAAGTATTCTTCATTAACATCTTTATGGATAATTTCAATGAAAGCAAACAAAATACCTTAAGAAATTATAAAAAGACACAAACAAAGCTTTTATTTCCTGATAGCATACCTATTCTTAGAGGAACAATACTTGGCTACACACCAAGTGTGTAGGTATCTACCTACATACCACCTTAAAATGTTGATAGTTAGGAGAGATAATTTTTTTTCTCATTTTTTAACTTTCTCTCTCCTAATTGTCAACATTGTAATAATGGTGTCTCAAGAAACCTACAATGGTGTATAGCCAAGTAATGTCGTTCTTGTAAGAAAATAGAAACATAACTTGAAAATCCATTACTCTTGCTTTCCACCAGCACCAACACCTTTAGGATTCCGATAAAATCTCTTCCTAAACAAAAATGCAATGGAAAGAAGAATAGAGACAAACAAAAACTTGCCAATAGAGGCCTATAGACCAAAGAGTCCTTCAGCTCCCCAAATGCAGCAGTCAAACTCAAAGGCTGTCGATGGAGCCACACGAAGTGTGAAGGGCAAGTGATGCCAGCAAAGCTAGTGCAATCAATGAGAGTGACACCGTTTTTATCGAAGCACAAAATGATTTCGAACAATTGTCGATTTCCAGTTTGGGCATTGTTGTTGCAGCGTAGGCCTGGCTTCTTTCCTGTGGCGGCTTGAATGGCGCCTTCGATGGCTTGGTATTGGCGAACCGTGGTGGTGGTCGGGCCAAGCCCTGCGGCGTTCAAGATGGCCAAGAGGTCATAGTTGTGGTTTGTGCGAATGTTTAGAGTTGTTTGAAAGTATTGAAACTGGTTGAAAGGGGGATCTGAGCATGTCCCATGGTCATCCCATTCGTGCTGCCAAAACCATTGGTTGTTCCCGCTTACCACATTTGGCCAATATGTGTTTAGCTGTGATGTTAGTGTTGCAATCTAAAAGGAAAAACATTTTGAAACTACTATCAAAATACTAGAAACTATTTTGTGTTTTTTTTTTATTCATATGACAACTGATTAGATTTTCTATACAATGATGTGGTCTACTAATCTTAAGATATTATAGAAAATGACAGGACCAAAAAAAAAAAAAAAATATATATATATATATTCATAGTTGAGGTGAGGAAGACCATGAACTACAAAGATCTTCGTTTTGTTGGTTTCATTCTATTTAGTGATCCAAGTAATTCTATTGTATTTTCCATTTATTTATAGCTTTTCCTTGGTTAAATATTCTTGGATTATTATGTATTTATGCCTAATAATATTTCAACAAAAACACCTTTAAAATCTTAAGCACTGTGACTAGTATGAGAGGAAATATATATATATATATATATATATATCAAAGAAACATGAGGTTCCATCAGTAACCCATATATCTTATAAATTGTGAGGTCACTCTTCATCTTTCAGATGTGGGATCCTCAATAATATATATATACCATGTTTTCTTTTATTATATACTTTTGTTTAGTTTTTACATTTATGTAGTATGCATGTTTGGTTGTTTTGTGTGACCAATTCTAACAAAAATAATTGCTTTAAAAACTTAAAGAAGATACTAAATTATAATCTACATCACTCATTTTCATATTTTGCCCCAATCACTTAACTTGTTAAAAAAATAAAAAGAAAATATTTCCCAAGCAATTTTCCGTAGGATGAAAGAAGGAAAAAGAAAGAAAAAAGAAAAACAAAATATTAAAGAAGAGAGGGACCTGAGTTGGACTAAACGGAAGTCCTCTACAAACAAGATGAACATTTGAGTAATTGCTTGGCCACAAACCATGAATTGTGAACATGGTTGGAGGTTGACCACGACATCTGACACCAACGCCGCTACATTTAGCCGGCGGCCATTGTTGGACCATCTGAAAGTAATCATATTGAGCCCTCACAGACAACATCACTAGAGCGAAACAACTGGATATGGAGAAAACTAAAAGAGTTTTAGCCATGTTAGGTTTTAGTTTAGTGTTGTATTTAATTTGGAAGCCAAATGAAGAAGATTGTTCGGTTTATATAATGGATTTTGTCAGCCAATTTTGTTGACTTTTCTGTGTTTAGGTTTTAGTTTAGTGTTGTATTTAATTTGGAAGCCAAATGAAGAAGATTGTTCAGTTTATATAATGGATTTTGTCAGCCAATTTTGTTGACTTTTCTGTGTTTAGGGATTAATAAAAGTATTTAAGGGATTGATTTACACATGCCCTTTACCTAGAAATTTTTATATCTATGCAAATTTGTGTTATACATATTCACATGGAATGTGAATCTATGGTCAACATGATCAGCATGACTCAATAGTTAAAGCATCTACTTCGTTTTTTTGAGGTTGACAGTTCAAATTTGTCCCACCAACACATTTGATATATTTTAAAAAAAAATTTATATATAATATCACAAATTAAAAATAGAGGTGGAAATTTGAATTTATGACTAAAATTATTAGTAGAGATTTCTTAATTACTGAGTTGTGGTTTATGTGAATAGAATTTTACATTCATTTAAGTTATAATATTAAAAAACTAACATAGTGGCATGTGACTTTGATATATAAACTATTTTTTTTTTAATTTTGATTTTGAAAGTGATCTTTTACATCTATTCAATTTTATTCTATAAATTTACTGTCTATGGTTGTTGAACTATTAAAAAATAATTATTTTAGTCATTTGTCTTTATTTTATCATAAATTATTTAATAAGTGAATGATATGATTTTCTATAAGTATATTAACATATTGATGTGGATATGTACACAGGTCTAATCAGTGGCGGATCCAGAATTTTTGTTGAGGGGGGCTTCAGATACATCACAATTGTCTTCAACGAATTTTAATATTTTGGGATGAATTTTTTAAAAAATAATAATATCCAAATATTTTAAAATACATTTCATATTTGAAGATACATTGTAGATAACTAGTTAATATTTCATATTTGAAGATAAGTTGTAGATAATTTTTTTAAAAGGAAATATAACTTATAATTTAAAGGAAAAATTTTAATTTATACTCCTAAACTTATGAAGTTGTATTAATTTTTACCATAAACTTCAGTTTCATCAAATTTGACTATAGACTAAGACAACTGTTGCAATTTTTATCATCTATTCAATTTCTATTAATTCACCCACTATTTTTAATAGAAAACTATATAAAAATCAAGTTTTGCTCAATTTTAAGTTTGCTTACGGCACAAATTAACTGCCAAAACTTACAAATTTCAACAAAAATTTAGCTTTAATGTTGTTTTTCATTGAAAGTCTATTAATTTTGTACCATAAATAAGTTTTACAATTCATTGAATACATATGTGAATATTTTTTTTAACGAATTTTCAAATAAAAACTTATGAGAGGGTAAAAATTGCAACACTTTTTGAAGTTTAAGGTTAAGATTGTAACACATATTTAAGTTTGATCTGCAATTTGATCAAATTGAAAGTTTAGGGTAAAAATCAATACAACTTGATAAATTTAGAGACAAAAATTAATTTTTTCCTAATTTAAATTTATAAAATATAGACAAAAGAATTTTTGTATATATTTTTAAATGAATAAAATAATTATGTTATTTTTTTGTTGAATATATATATATATATAGAGAGAGAATATATCGCTTAACTTTGGGTCCCCATAAAAAAATTAAAATTACCGTGGATGTGAATACATCCAGAGTCGAACCCTTCTCTGTGAGGGAGAGCTTGAAGCAATTCTACCACTAGAGCAAACAACCAGTTATGGTTTTAAAAGATCAACTTTTTAGTACAAATATAAAACTCTTTGGACTTCAGGGGGAGGCCCCCTGGGCCCATGCTAGCTCCGCCCCTGGGTCTAATAGTGTTGAGGCAAAATAATTATTTTTTAAAAATTAAGATAACAATAAATTGAGATTACCAAAGTTTAGAGATAAAACTGAAATAAATTTACAAATTTAGAGCCTAAAATTTGATAGAAAATAAGTTAAAATATGACGTATAAAATAAAATTTAATTTTCGGTCAAAATTCAATTGAGCCAATTGAACTTTTTTTTTTTCCTTTTTAAATGTTGGTATGAGTATCAGACGAATTTTTAGAGTCTTATTTCTATTTAAAGCACGTTTATGAGTACATTTTAGAAAGAAGAAAAAAACGTCCCTATAATACTATTAATTTAAGTATTCTTAAAATTTTAACAATAACTTATGACTACCTAATCAAATGCCATTCTAATTTTGAAAAGTGATTTTAAGGAAAAAATGAATTTTTTCCCATTCTAAAATTCAAACCAAACTAAGCCAAACTTCTATTTGGATTAGTTCAGTTTTTTTTTCTTTTTTTTTGGTAAAATATAATTTTAATCTCTGAAATTTAGAAGATACATTGAAACAATAAAATATGGCTTTCTTTTTTCATTGATGTTTCCTTATAATGTTTCCTTTTAAAACATAATTTTTTTTTAAGATACTACCATCAAACAGCCTAGGATATTTCCTTCCTCAAAAGCTGCCATAAACCAACAATGGTAATTGTTCCCTACAAACTTTTTCTATTTGCAGAAGTGATGTGTATTGAAAAGGGAAAAAATGCAAAAAACCCAAATCAAGTCCAATGTTTTAAATGAAAGGTCTCAATTTTGTAAAAATGTTGATAGAAATGTCAAAAATCATAAAATTCAAGAAATCAATAAAAAAACAATATAATCTAACAAATAATCATTTAACTTGTTTTAAAAAGTTAAAATTTATTACTATTAAGATTATGCTCAGTGATAACTTTTTATTTTTTAATACCTCATGATTTTTGTTTTTAGTTAAGCAAAACATTTGAGGGGGGAAGATTTGAACTTTTGACATTTTGGTTGAGAGTACATCCCAATTACTGCTAAGCAAAGTTCACTTTAGCTACCTGATGAATTTTTTTACAATGTCAATTTATCCATGTTGATGTCAATATTCCATGACCATATATATGAAAATGTCCATATAAATATGAACATGACCGACAAATTTAATACCTTGATCAAGTGGTTCAAAAAATTAAGATCCGTTTGATAACCATTTGATTTTTAAATTTTGAACATTAAGCTTATAAACACTACTTCTAACTATAAGTTTTTCTGATTCGTTATTTACTTTCTAAAGATGTTTTAAAAATCCAAGTCAAGTTTTGAAAACAAAAAAAAAAAAAAAAAGTTTTTAAAACTTGTTTTTGTTTTTTGAAATTTGACTAAGAATTCAAATGTTTCTTTAAAAAAGGAAAAAACCATATTAAATAAATTGTGAGAAAACAAACATAAATTTAAAAAAAAAATTAAAACAAAATCGTTATCAAATAGAGACTAAAATATAACAAAAAAGAAAATCACAAAAACAAGGACCGAGGAAACTCGCACCCCAAGAAACAAGTCAAAATCTTAGGCCCCATTTGATAACCATTTGGTTTTTGAAAATTAAGCTTATAAATACTATTTCCATTTATGGGTTTCCTTATTTTGTTATCTACTTTTTACATATGTCTTCAAAAAGCAATCCAAGTTTTGAAAACTAAAAAGAGTAGTTCTCAAAAACTTGTTTTTATTTTTGGAATTTGGCTAAGAATTAAAATGTTTTCTTAAAAAATATGAAACTCATTGTAGATAAATGATGAGAAAATAAGTACAATTTTTAAAAATAAAAAATTAAAAACTAAATTGTTATCAAATGAGACTTTAATAAACCAAGATCCAAGCTAAGCCTCCCATATGTAAAGGACCCATTTAGAGAAATCTCTCTTCAAATAACCGTCCCCAGGTAGAAATTTCTCTGAATTGAAACAAAATTCGTGTTCCCATTCAAGCCATTTATAAGTAAAATAATAATAATATTTTTATGATTATTCTTTAAATAATTTATATTATCTATATCACATCACTCTTATTTGCCAAAATCTATGTTTGTGATATAGCTTAAGCATTGATTGACCACACATTTACATTAAATCAAATACTCTATGTAAATATATAATTACGAAAATACCTATCGTATAGTTCTTTCTATTACAAGTTGTGTTAAATAAATCTAATGGCTGCATAGCCTGACTGAAAATAATTGAAGTATAAGACAGATTTATATAGTAAATGTGAGAAGGTGATGCATATGAGACAAATTAATGTTCGTTGAAAAGAATTATTTAATTGAAAACATTTAACCATTGAAGGGTTGATGATTATTAAAAGACTTGGAAAACAACTAGCAAAAGTATACTTACAAAACAAAACAATTGTTATATTATTGAACAAAATTATAGTGTGTTGGGATTCAATTGTATCTAACTTTCTTTTGTCTTTATACTAGTTCCATTTTTGGCTAAATGTGTCGTTTGGTCTTAAAATATGCATATTATATATATTTTTTAAAGTTCAAAAATTACAAGGGTGAGGATCGAACCATCGAACTTTGAGATAGTAATTGGTGCTTTTATCAACTGAACTATGTTTGAATTGACACACTATTTTCATTTTCATCTTCATATTTTTAAAAGTTTCAATTTTATCTTTGTTGTTTAAAAAATTTTAAACTAAAATTTCCTACTCATCAATATCATTTGAAATTGAATAACATATGACAGAACTGTTCAAATCAAATATGTATCCCTTTCTATTTTTCAAATGTGATATTGTGCACATTTTCATATAAATCAAGTGAAAATATCCCGATCCTCCTTTCTATTTTGATAATTGAGCCTATGAAGTTTTACTTTTGGAAGAATTATTTGTTTTTTAAATTAGACTGAGATGCATGATAAACTACCAACCTACCAAGTTTAGGACGATCAAGATCAAGCTTATGGTCATACGAAAATCCCAGCACAAGTCATAACTTCGGCATTAGAATTTGCCTTATTAATGCTGTTTAATCTGTTGCTTTTTGGATGATCTGGTGTGTTGTCAACATAGTACGCCTATATGGGCCATTAGCTAACTGATAAACATTCCATCTCCAAGTAAACGAGTTTTTGTCAAATCCAACCATCAAAGCTAAAACAGATAGCTTGAAGTGCATTTCTTCTCATTTTCGAACATTCGACCATTGAAGTGCATATTCGTCCCCTTCATCTCCTTCCTTCACTTGTTTGAGAATAAGGAATCTAAACCTTCGTAGAGTCACAGTGACGCTCCCTCTGTGGTTAAAAGGGAATGATTAAACGCTCTTCCTTCGTATTCTTATCTTCGGTACTTTAGGCTGAAGTTAGGTTTCGATTTTCTGTTCATTTCGTCGAATTCGTAATTTTGATTTCTTTTACCGTCTGTTTTCGTTGATTTTTTATTGATTCTGAATGGGATTTCATTATTTGCTTTGAGGTCGTGGGTTTTTGAGCATCGGGTTAATTAGATGTTAGAGTTTTGGGGAACTTATGTTTAGGGCTGGGCTGGTGTCGACTGTACATGAAATATTGAATTTGAAGGTTTTTGAGGACGGTAAATGGTTATGGAATGACATGGAGATGAAAATTGTTCGCGATCCATATCTCGAAGCCTTGATTCTCGATCTTGATATCGAGTCTTGATTCGATATCAATATCGAGAATCATGTTTTGATATCAAGATCAAGAATCGACACTTTGAGATCGAGAATCAACGCTTTGACGTCAAGAATCGAGAATGATTCAAGATGAGGAATCGAGAATGAATGATTCGATATCAAGATGGACAATAATTATTCCATATACTCGGGTGCTTTAGACATAAAATAACCGCTTGTAAGCTCGAAGTAGGTTAGTACATGAATCCATGACATTGAATGCAGACATGCAAGGATGTTGTTCTTGAAAGAGTGAGGGTAAGTAGGAACCTACGCTTAGTTGAGAAGGAATCTATTCATGTTGAGCTAAATTAAGAGGGGAGCACCATAGGAGGAACGAAGAGCCAAGCCTTGTTTTCTTCTTTACTTTCAACAAAGTCTACTTTGCATTAGCTTTCACACTTGCTTACTTTGAGTTGTTATTTTTCTAGTTTTGAGTTTTTATTTTCCTTCAACGCATAGTTAACTTTCACCCTATTTTCTTTTTCTAAAATCTATTGCATCGAGGGAGTAGAGTTAAATTCTTATGATTATATTTTTCCTATGAATTCGATCTTGGAATACTTCCTTGTACTACTTACCTGTGTTGGGTGTATGATTGCGCTTGATGCAAGGGTTGACATTTATAGTTGTGTATACATTGGTCATTAAAGTGCATATTAGAGCAGCCATTTCTTGCAAAAGAGTCATTGCATGCTCACGCTTATTCACATGTATCCATACCACACCAAGTTTTTGGCACCATTTTCAGAGAAAATTATTACAAGAATTCTCACTTTACAACCTTGTTTTGTAGGAGTATTGATTTTGGGCATATCACATGTTGCTTCTAAGGCTCGCGTAGGTGAACCTTGTGTATGAATGAAGGGGAAAATCCGGAATTTGACCTTGACCTCGAGATCAATCGAACCTTCTATGGCAGAAAAAATATATATATACATACATACATACATTAAAAAAAAGGAAATGGCTATAGCTTGCACTAGAGTGTCGGATGCTCTAGTTGAGTTGGCAGCCATAGTGTCATCATTGTCAAACTTGCTGGATGACATAGAAAGGGGACGAAACAATCCACAGTAGTTCAGAGAATTTAATCACCTAAGAGAAGTATCATGTGCTTACTGTAGAGGTGGTCATATCTTTGAGAATTTCCCAACAAATTCTGCATCAATTTATTATGTGGGGTAACAACAACAATGTTATGACAACCTTTATTCATTTATGTATAGTCCTTGTGGCATTTTCCTACTGCGCTTGAGCATGGTGAAGACTATCAACATGAGGACTCAACAAGATGTGTCGATGCAAAGTGCAAAACCATTGTTCACATTTGAGGGACTAATGAAATAATGCATGGCTAAAAACGATGTTGTGCTCCAAAGCCAAGTAGCATCCCTAAGGAACCTTGAATTTCAAATGGGGCAGTGATTGATTGAAACGTGTGGGTTAAAATAAAAGACTTTTATTTTTAAGAAAAGATTTCAGCCTTGTGCAAGTGCACACTGTCGATGCAAGTAATAAAATTGGAAGTACTCTGGAGTATCGTATCCCAAAGGAATGGATATAATAAAATCTAAGAAATAGCAAAGATATTTTCAAAATGAAATTGTGGTAACCAATAGAAAATAAAGGGATGGTTTTTGTGGACAAGAAAAGAAATATCAAGAATAAAAGGAAGGGATCCAAATATGCTTGTGCCCTTTTGATTGGAATTATGGCCTAATGACAATTGCAATCCTTGATTCTACTCTTAAGCAATGTAAACTGGATTCGATACCCATTCAACCTTCTATGAAGTATCTTTAGGAGATTAAGTGGTTAAACCGATATTTCTATGGTTAATGCGAACTTGAAACACAATCCTTTTTGTTTTAAAGGTTTTGCTCTATGTCTAGAGTCAAAAACAAATTCCTATGTCTAGGTTTTTTCCTGCTTTTATGAAATCCCAACTTTATCTAACCTTTTTCAGAATTAGATTCAATTGATGTATACTAATCTAGGTGATCAATCTAGATTAATAATGAAAATTAAAAGTCAATAAAAGAAAACAAGCTATAGAGTAAGCAAGTTGCTCTTACAATTAGGCATTTACTCCTTTCTCTAGAACATTCACATGCTTGAATCCCTAAGAATGATTAAACTCATACTTAAAGAGAAGAAAAACAATGATTTAAAGGAAAGCAGCTTCATACCTAAAGAAGTATAAACTGATATAAAAGAAATTGAACTTAAAAAGACAAAGAAGTGTGCTAAAACTGAAATTTACTCCTATTAAAATCAACCTTGCAAGAACAACTAACCAAGACCCAAAGGTTTAACTTGAAATTAAATATAGGAATGAAAGGGAAAAAAATACAGCAACTTGAATAAAAAAATTATAGCCATTGAAACGAAAACAAAACTAAGGAACAAAACTGAAACTAATGCTAAAAGAGTACACAAAATACAGTGCAATAAAACATCATTCTCGCCCCTTTCATCAATCAAACTCAATTCCACTTCTTTCAAATGGAATCGAGTCTTTACAATCTAAGATTTTCGTATAGATTGGATTGATTATCGAGGCTTGAAGGCATTGGAAACAGAAGAAAAATAGTAGAAAAACATAATGGAGATAGCAGCTTCGTGAATGAGGAAAGTTGTATTGCTTCGGCTTCTTTGTCACTTTTATAGGCCTCCATAAGCTAGGATTTTTGTCAACTTTAGTGTATGGAAAGACCCATGCCATTAATGCTAAGAATTAGGGAAGGTATCTCAAGAATATTCTTAAAATTGGGAAAAATATGAAATTTTCGTTTTTATTCTCGTTTTTCTGTTTTTGCCCAAAATTGCAATTTTTCATAGTTGCCCATACCTGCACAAAAAATAGAAAAATCAACAAGTTTATGACTTTTTCAGCTTTCTCTTGCTATTTTGACATATTCCTAACATGCCCAAGTAATTTTGTTCAAACTTGCTCTAATTTAGTAAATTTTGTGATTTTACAAAGAAGAATTTTCAAGAATAACTTGCATTTGGAAGCTAAATAATTCTAAAAAATGAGAATTATCAGGCAGCTTGCAAATGCATTATACAATAGACCGGCCGATGCACTACCCAATAACACTGAAGCTCCTAGTTGGGATGGGAAACAACAATGTCAAGTTGTGACATTGAGAAATGGTAAGCAACAGGGAGGTGCATCAGGAGAGATGCAGCCGTTGCATGATCCAACCATTGAGGAGACCCCAAATGAAGAAAAAGAAAAATGCAACAAAGTTTAGAGTAGCAAGAATGAAAAGATTCAACCTACTACGCCAGGAGCTGTGCCAGCACATTATGCACCAGACAATAATGTGCCAGAGTGTCATGTGCTAAAGCATCATGTGCCAAAGCATCATTCACCAGCACAGTTGATAGCACTAAATTAGTGCTATATTTATACATTTAATTAGCTAGTTTTGTGGTATTATTTTGAGCTTTTATGTGTATTTATTGTATATTTCAGGAAACTAAGCAATTGGGAGCGATTTGGTGAATTTGGAATATTCACATTGATTATCGAGCTTAAATGGAGATATTTTGGAGGCTAAGTAAAGGATTTGAGATTGCATGAGCAATTTGGATCGAGAAGTTGGCGTCAAGACACTTAAAATGGTGTCAAGATGCCATTCCTTATGAAGCAAATCTAAGAGCCAGCATTGAGACAATAAAGGGGATTAATTGGTGGTTGTTGTAGTTTTAAAAACGAGATTAAAAAGAAGGAATATATATATATATATATAGAAAGTCAAACCCCCTGTCCTATTTTCTCTCCCCCTCTCACGCCACCCCCTTTTTGTTTTTCCCTTTTTTAGGTTTTTATTCATTTTAATCTCTCTCTCTCTCCGTAGAGCAGACACCCCCACCATCTTCTTCTTCTTCTCCCTCCCTCTTGTCGGCGACACCTACACCAAATCTGCGCCATCTGCATGCCAGCCGCCTCTTATAGAAACTGCATAGTCGCTGTTCACCGTTCGTCGCCTGTCGCGTAGTCCACGCCCAGTTTGGCCGTACTCTCGCGATCGTGCGCAAACCCAAGAATGCCGATGCAGCACGTCCACCGCCGATCTGCTGTTGTTTTTTCTTGAAAATCTAGCCAATCACGTTCCAAACGTTTTGACTCCAAGGGTGAATTTTTGAGATTTTTCTTGTACTTTTTGGGATGTTTTTTGGTACTATTTTGTGTAATGGAGGCTAACCCATGGCGTGTGAAACATGATTTTATAGTACCCATCGAGCGTGGAGGCCGAGTCCATTTTGGCTCACACTAACGCTGAACCAACAAGGTCTTGTGTTGTGCAGATACTTTTTGGCATCATTTTTTTTGTATTGGGTAAGGCTTTGACACTGTAGTAAGATGGATTTATAGATTATGGGCGATGTCTTATTTATTAAAGGGCCATTTAAAATGACCATTTGATTGTTGAATCAAAATACAGGATACCCATCGTGATTGGGAGCGTTTTTGGGGTATTTTAAGCCACTATAGAAAACTGTGGGGGTAAGATTAAATTAAATTTTTGACGAATTGCTTATAGAGTAAGGCCAAGCATAAATTGGATTTTAATTGGCGGCATGTTTTAGACATTTTCTGTGAAATTTTGGGGTTATTTCTATAAACTAAATTGACCCTTATTGGTTGGATTTAAATTGAAGGTTAACTACTATAAGGGAAGGCTAAGGTTTGGAATTGGGTGTTTTGGCACAAATTTTAGGAAGCTGTATTGCTGTCCAGAAAGTTGGAAAGGTGAGGTTTCACCACCTTTTAAGGCAAAACCCCCTAAAGTATTTTTTTTAGAATTTGTTTGGGTAAATTTTTAGTCAAGCATGGAGTTAATTTTGTGTGGTTGTATTTATTGCTAGGTGGTGCTAGATAAATTCAGGAAGCGATACTTTGGGTGCTCGGAATAAAATTATTTATTTTTGCTTAAGGTAAGTAGCTTTTGGACTAAGCCCCTTTAAGTTGTTAATTAAATTTTGGATCATGTTCGTAAATTGTGAATTTTTGTAAGCATGCCTGAGTTGTAATTATGGATCATGTGGTAATTGGTGGTTGGTTCTAAAAGTTTATCTTGAGTCAAAAATTGCCTAAGATTGTGATACGTGGGATTAGGGGCTTAAAGTTGTCAGTTAAATGTTATTGATCTTATGTCTGAAACTCCTGTATTTTGATTGTGATTTGGTAGTTTTGACTTGTGTGGTTGTGAATTTTGATCCCAAGTCCTTAATTGCCTTGACCTTTGGATTGATGTAATTATGTTGTTGAACGGTCTTGAGAACCTTGATAGATTTAGGGAATGACATAGGACCTTTAGGCTAGTGACATCTACTACCCCACTTGGAGCATGCTTGCCTATGATGATTATGTGATGTGATAGTTAGTGGGTTGTGTACTCTATTTTGTGATGGTATGGAGAGTGTGTCCTTCATTGCAGAGACTAGCTAGTGGGTTGCGTACCCTATGTGTGATG
This sequence comes from Trichosanthes truncata, assembly GCA_033996785.1. Taxonomy (NCBI): domain Eukaryota; kingdom Viridiplantae; phylum Streptophyta; class Magnoliopsida; order Cucurbitales; family Cucurbitaceae; genus Trichosanthes; species Trichosanthes truncata. The sequence continues at coordinate 12,326,121 of MU867261.1, read as the reverse complement.
GCATGGAGCGTGTGTCCTTCATTGCAGGAGCTAGCAAGAGGCTCGGTGGGCCTTCGAGGAATGGCTTGAGGGTTGTGGACCTTCATGTCATATGCTAGCTGTGGGGATGAAGCCCCATGATAGGAAGCATGACCTTAGGGTATGGCATTGATGTTATATTGTAGGTGGGGGTTGATAGCCCTTAGAATGAGAGCTATTGAGGGTATTTTAGTGAAGTTTCTGTGGCTTAAAAACATTATCATAGGTACTTTTGTATTGAAAAGCCTCTTTGAATTGATGTGTTAGTAGTAAAAGAGTCCCTTTTATGTGAAAAAACACTTTTGAGTTTTTTAATGCATAATATTACTTAATTGTGCTATTTGTGGCTTGTGTAGGCCATTGCTGAAGGTAAAAAATGGGTAAGTGTGAAAATCCAACATGCTATGCTAGAGCTTTATTGTTGATAAAGGGTCAAGCTTGCTGGAGAAATTGTTGTGCTTTTGATGAAACATCAGTTAAGCTAGAGCATTTATCTGGGATCAGTTACACAAGAAGCACATGGGAGTTATTTCATTAATTGAGGTGGACAATTAATGACATTTATACTGAGTTAAGCCAATGAGAGGCTACCAAGGGTCTTCAAATGTCCGCTTAACCCTGATTTCAAAGAAAGGAAGAGGTTTAAAACCCTTGCTTGCCGTTTTTTAAGGGGAATGAATTTTTGGGGAGATTAGACAATTGAGGGAGAGGATTTCGAGAAGAGAAGGATAGCTCTTTTTGGGAGGTGGTCTACTTCTGGAAAGGAGGAAAATCTGCCATAAAGAAGCTGCTCAACATCCCTTTCTTGTCAATTTCTCTTAGTTTCTACAGTATTTCTTTATTTTCAGCATTTTAATATTAAAGACAAGCTTTAGAATGTTGTTTAAGACTTTCCTTACTGTTTTGTTGCTGTCTTTTCCTTTAAATATGAACTAATCACCCCTTGGGTGATGGATTAAGGGATTCATTGTTGATTCATTCTGAATGAAGTAGCAAGACTTGCATATTCTCCTATGCCTTGTGTGCTTAATTTTAGCTTGGATTTGTCTGGCCAACTTGTCTTAGCTGTGTTTATCTTAACTTTGGGAAAGGGAGGGATGAACCGAATGCATGGAATATCATTAGTTATGATTAGGAGCATGCTCTAAGGTAATTGGGAACACTAGGGATAGTAACTCACCTAATGTTTGCAGTTAAGGGCATAATTTTAGAGTTTAATGTGAGTTAATCACTGTTTCTGTGAGAATTCTAGAAAGAATCCATGAGCTAGCTACATTGAGTGTTGAGGCATGATCTATGCTGTAGCATTTAGTTTGATGAAGCAAAACTTCACCACTAATCCTGATCCCTTTTCACATAATCTGTTTAATTCCATTTTATTCACTGTATTCCTATTTTTCAAGCATTCCAGCACCATTTTAATCTTGTTTCCTTAGTTTCATTTTAGTTCATTGGACCAATTGACGTTGATTACCTGTTACCTAACTAAATTCAGCTTAAGCATTGCAAAAATTCAATTAATTAGTTCCTGAGGAGAACGATATAAAAATACTTATCACTTGCTGCATTAGGCTGTGTACACTTGCACATTTAGGGTGTTTCCATTTTGAAATTGCATACACTCTGCTAACAAACAAAGGTGGGTTAGGTGGTCACTTAGTTAAGAGAGTGTAGAACTTGAGTAAGATCAGGAGCTTGGTGGTTTGTGGTTAGTTGACTAGCTGTTGTGTTGGACGGCACGTCTTGGAACTTAAGTGGGTTACTTACTGAGTATTTTTATACTCATTCTATGCTACATGGTTTCTCTTTCAGGTGGCCAGTAGACCCAGGAGGTGCGTGGCACGAGGCATTAGCTTGACTAGGCTATGGAGATCGTGTCCCTTATTCTCTAGGACTGTAGAGCTAATCTATTTTTAAGTTCCTTTCTCTTGTGTTTTAAAATTGGTTTGTTTTTGCATTATTCACATTTGTGGGATTTTATCTTGAATTGAAGTATTTTTTTATTTTTGAATAAGGATCCCAAAGTAAACACAAGTTTTTGTGAATTGTTCTGTTGATCTTGTTTGAAAAGTGCTTTAAAACCTTCCTTGTTTGTGGTTAAGGGTGTGTTGAGTAAGTCTTAAGTAGCGATCCATAACATTGAGGCGCACATGCTTAAGACTTAAGACTTACTCAACACACCCTTAGCATCCGAAGCGCACAAACATTGTTTTCCACCTGAAGCATTGTGACGCTGCCCTTAGCATCGAGGAGCACATGCTTAAGTGAAATGATGCGTAGCAACAACCTTGAGACGCTGTCCTTAGTGTCTTGACGTTGCCTCGACACCAGATACTTAAGCATTGTTTCGTGATAGAATTAGGGGAGACCAATTTTAGGGTTTTATCCTTTTTTGCGATTTCTTACCTCTTTGAGACTTGTGGAGCATGATTGGAGGTGTTTGAGAGCAGTTTTCGAGGCTCAGGAGCTTGGAATTCGAAGCGAAGACGAGAATTCGGCAATCACAATTTTTTATACTATTTTCTTCCTCTTTTTCATGTCTCATAAGGCTATAAGGTTGAGAATTATGTATTGTTTAATGATGTTAATGGGTTGATTGTAATAGTTTAGGGATTAGAGCACAATTAGTTTTGTTATCATGCATTAATTTGATATAATTTCCTTTTAATTACTCTTTATGATTTCATTTGGATGAATTGTGCATAAAGCCTTTGATTAATTGGTTATTAATTAGTTGATGTTAGTCTTAAACTGAGCTTGAAAGAGGAAATTTAGGATATAATTAATTCATTCAACTCCCTAAAGTTGCCTAAGTGACATAAGATTAACAAATGACGGGTGAGGTTAATGATGAGCGGGTTTAATTTAATTAATTAGCGAAATTAACGCGTAGGACACTTAGGTTAATAGCTAATTAAGCGTGTTCAATTGAGACCGATAGGAGATTTTAACCGATTTAGCTCTAGGCCTATGATTTTGAGAGAGTTAAGTAATTAGCATGTTCATTTTAGCATAATAGCAATCTAATGTGTGCTCGATCCTCTAAACTCCTCTTTTATTGTTGTCTCCACCACTTTTTGTATGCTTTTTAGTTTAGAGTTTTACTATCATCTTCCACTTTGATTTTATCCCTAAATAATTCCAATTACCTGTATTTTTAATAATTAACTAATTCTAAAGAAGACCTCATTCCAAGTACTGGAGGTTTTCATAAATTTAGATTATTTTTATGGAGAAAATTTTCATTTTGTTGATCAGAATTGTAAATGCCAACCAACATGTACTCCTAGATATGGCATCCAAGGAAGGGAGCAAAGAAAGCATAAAATGCCACAATTAGTAAGCAAAAGATTGTAATTGCAACGTGATAAAAGCTTGTTGAAGCCTCATCAAATACATTTATAATTACCGATCTAAATTAACTACTTGTACTAATTAACAGTGGCCTGGGTCGAACCACAAGGAACCTAATAATTGATTTATATTAAATAGCTTTCTTATTGACATGAACTGACATGGACTAAGGGGGTTTGGGAAAAAGTATAAAAGAGACAGGAGGACTAAAGCAGTAAAGATAAAGATCTCACATCAAACACTGATTTGGGGTAAAACTAGTAACAATATAGATTTTGATCGCAGATAACCAACATGAAATCAAATCATCAATATATCACCTAATTGATTTAACCGGAATAATTGGCCAAGCCCTTAAGGTACCTTGGGTCCTTTAAATCAATTAACCCAACCTAACATCGAGTTAACAACCTAACTAGCCTTAATTAGCTGGGCATGATAACGTTCTATACTCACGTTGTTAGCCGCATTACGGTCTAGGGATTAATTAAGATGATTAACCTAAACTAGACTCGTCGATCTAATTTAACTACCTCGCTCTCTTAATTCTAAGGTTCAATCATGCAAACTACACGGAGAGGAAGCTCCCTACTATGCACGCATCACCTGGACCTAGCGTTACTTCATTAGCAAGCATAAACTTATTCGACATGAATAGGTTGTCAAGCTATCTACGAATAGATTCATGCTTTAAAACAAGAATTAAGAAATAATAAACATGCTGAAAGATATTCGACCTACTAGTTACTTTAAAATGGCCTAAAAAACATACTCTATAGGTATAAAGTTTCAATCTACCTACGAGCATGCATGTAATTAAACTAAGATAAAGAAACAACAAGCTACTATAATGCATCAAGAAATTAAGAATAATCTCACAAAAATTGTAAAGTACCGTTGTTTACAACCTGAATCGACGTCGAAAGTCTAGCAAAACATCGAATAAATGAAGCCCGACACCAAAGATCGATCAACACTACCTATCTAAGCCAAAAACTACTGAAAATAGAGAGAAACTAGCTAAGGAGGTCTCATTACTGTAGGAAATCACGAGACAACTGACCTAAGGGTCAAAATTTAGCTTTTATACAAATAGCGTAGCATCTTGACGCTCTTAGCGTTTTGAGGGGCTAGCCGCAACTTCTTGTTAAGGTAGCTCGACACTTGCTGGCAACAGCGTCTTGGCACTATGGATAGCGTCTGGACGCTGTCTTGTTCTCGCATATTCTGTCTTCTATTAGTGTCTTGACGCTCTCAATGGCATTGAGACGCTCTCACTAGGGGCAAAATGGTCATTTCACTTCATCATCTTGCTTGATTGCTCAAATGAACTCCAAATTGATTCGAATTAACCCCTTTTGGATTCAAACACTCTAAAACACTTCTCTTGCTTGAATACCTACAAAATCAACAATTAAGCACATAAAAACCATCGAACTAGCACAAATTAGCATGAATAAAATAGAACTATTTTGGTCCTATCAAATTACCCCCAAACTAAATCTTGCTAGTCCTCAAGCAAGAAACAAACAAAACAGTAAATATATGACTCGTTGGATGCAAGCTTCATGACTCTAATCTCAATGCTCAAAATAAGTAATCGTTTACAAAAGAAGAAGCAAAACTCAATGCACAGTCCATCCATGAAAAATTTAAAAACATTTCTTATCATTTATTTCATGTGTGCGTGCTTAGCTTCCCTAATGTAATCTTTACAAGTGCGAGGTAGATTTGCAGGATCCTCAATCTATCTTCCCCCTATATTGGCCCTATGAATTAGCTATCAAGTTATAGAACATTCAAGAGAGCAATGTTTTACTTGGGTGCCTTAAAAAACAAACAAACCTGAGCTAAACTTGCATTTTTTTTACTGAAGGGAACTAGCTTTATGGTGTACTTATAAGGAGTTATCTGATGAGTTTTATTAAAACTGTTGCTGTAATTTTCATTTAAGTGTTTTACCATACAGTAACCTTTAGTTTTCACTTATAACTAGTTGTTTAAGTCATTGGTTACTATTATTTTGTGTATTTAAAGGCCTTTCCAGCCTTCATTTGGACATTGGTTGAATAATAAAGATTTTCTCCAAGAATTAAATTACTGATTTGCATCAGTTTTGGTATCTGAGCACCCTCATGGAAAGGTCCAAATGGTTGGGAAAAGAACCCACCAACCGATGAAGACTTGGCTCTAACCGGATTAAACACCCATGTCACCTTGATCTATAACCCATAAGGTTTTGGCGATTGAGAATTCTGTTGAAGAAATAAAAGCCAGCATGCATGAAATGCAATTGTTTATGGAATCAATGGTTCAACAAACGAGGACACCTTCGAATCCTCACTCCAGCACAATCTAAGAAGGGAAAAAGATTCAAATTGGCACACAAAATGTCCAAGAATATCCAGGGAAAACCCGTAAAACAAATCAAGAAAGTTATTACACTAATCAAGATTTACCAAGAACATTCCCACAAAAATTAAAAAGGCCTGAATCACAAATGGACAGAGCAAGGCAAACAGATTGGGATAGTTCCAGTGGAGAAGATGAGAGTTTGCTCCAAAGTTAATGCCCTCCTCAATATCGAGAAAAAGATTTCTATATGAGAGAGGTTTATCATTATTCTGGTCGATCAAACAAGAATCAACCATATGAAACATAGCAACCACATTATCATTTCGCTGGAGCCAACGACTACAAAATGAAGATAGATCTTCCAACTTTCAGTGGAAAATTAGATCTTGAAGCCTTTCTTCATTGGGTACAGGATGTAGAGAATTTTTTTGAGTACACCAATACTCCCGAGGATAGAAAAGTTAAATTAGTTGTGTATAAGCTCAAGGTTGGTACCGTAACCTAGTGGGATCAACTCAAAACCAATCGAAAAATATATGGAAAGAAGTCAATCTGAACTTGGCCAAAAATGTTAAGACTTATGAAGATTCAATTTCTCCCAACCGAGTATGAACAGCTCTTGTACAATCAGCTGCAACATTGTCAACAATTCAATCGACCAGTGGCTGACAATACTGAAGAATTCAATCGATTGAGTGTCAAAAACAACCTAGTAGAAACAAAGAACCAACAGATCATGAGGTATATAGATGGGTTGAGAGAAGATATCATACAAAAAGTCAAGTTACAATCAATTTATTACTTGGTAGATGCCATTTCATTGGCATATCGAGTAGAACAGTAGTGCGCGGAAAATTAGAGTACTTTATCTGGAAGAAAAAACACATGGGGAGAACCTAGCTTCAAAAAAAACAGTGGTGAAACATTCAAGAATTATCAGCAACATTCCACCTTCAATAATACCAACAAGATCAAGGAAGATGGAGGTAATAAGACCAACCCCAATAAAGGACCTGAAGGCACTACAAAGAAAACTAACAACATCTACAACAGGCCCACTTTAGGTAAATGTTTTTAGTGTGGAAAATAAGGCCACTTATCAAACGAATGCCCAGAAAGGAGAGTTGTAGCTATTGTAGAAAATGAAGCATTAAATCAATCTATTAATGATGAACAAAAGGAGCAAGTGGATTATATAGGAGCTGATGAGGGAGAACAACTTTCCTGCATACTTCAAAGGGTTATTCTAACTCCAACAACAAAACCACATATACAGAGGCATTCATTGTTTAGAACTCGATCCACTATTGGAGGAAAAGTATGCAATATCATTATTGACATGGGAGTAGTGAAAACATTGTTTCTCGAAAATCGGTTGAAGCTTTAAAACTAAAAGTCAATCCACACCCCAATCCATACAAAATAAGTTGGATAAAGAAAGGGGGAGAAGTTCAAGTCAATGAGATTTGTACTGTTCCACTTTCTACTTGAAACAACTACAAAGATCAAATAATTTGTGACATTATAGACATGGACGCATGCCATGTACTACTTGGAAGGCCGTGGCAGTATGATGTTCCACCAATTCACAAAGGTCAGAAAAAGACTTATGAATTCTACTGGATGGGCAAGCAGATTATACTAATACCATTAGTTCAAGGGTTAGTCTAAAAGAAGAAGGAAGAAAACAAGTTCAATAGTCCATTGTTCACTGTCCTAAAGGGAAAAGAATTTGATTCAGGAGGCAGAAAAGAAATTTGGATAGTCATGGAAATCATTGATTATCCCACTGCAGAATCATTACCCAAGAAAATTGAAGGATTGTATTTGAATTTCCCTTAATCTAAAAAATACCCAATAAATTATCACCACTCAGAGACATTTAGCACTAAATTAATCTAATCCTGGGAGCCACTTTGCCAAATTTACCTCAGCATAGGATAAGTCGAAAAGAGTATGCCATTTTACAATAACAAGTATAAGAATTACTCGATAAAGGCCATATCACCCTAAGTTTAAGCCCATGTGCTGTACCAGCTCTTGTGTGGATAGTCTAGCCATAAATAAGATATTGGAAAAATATAGGTTCCCCATACCAAGAGTAACTGATTTATTTGATCAATTAATAAGTGCTACTTTATTTGCAAGAGTAGGTTTGAAGAGTGGATACCACGAAATACGAATTAGGCTTGGGGACGAATGGAAAACTGCATTCAAAATCAACTTCGGACTCTTCGAGTGGACAGTCATGCCTTTTAAACTCTGCAACGCTCCCAACACCTTTATGAGGTTAATGACTCAAGTTTTGTAACCTTTTCTCAATAAATTTATAGTGGTATACTTTGATGACATCTTAGTTTATAGCAAAGCTCACGAAGAACACTAAGAACAATTGTGCATTCTGTTTTCCACTTTATCCAAGAATGAGTTATACATTAACATTCAAAAATGTTCCTTCTTGGCACCCAAAATACATTTTCTAGGATTCCTCATAAGTACACAAGATATAGAGGTAGATTCTTCAAAAATACAAGCTATTAAAGATAGGCCTACACCTAGAAAAGAAAAGGACACCCAACGTTTCTTAGGATTAGCCTCATTTTACTGCAAATTCATAAACGATTTTAGCTCAATTGCTGCCTCGATCACTGAATGTTTAAAAAAGGGTCAGTTTGCTTGGCTAAGTGAACAAGAGCATAGTTTTCAAACTTTAAAGGAAAAACTTAGTACAACCCCTATTTTGACATTTATGGATTTTAACAAACCTTTTGAAGTAGCAGTAGATGCTTTTGGAATTGGTATTAGAGCTCTACTTTTCCAAGAACATCACCCAATTGAATACTATAGTGAAAAGTTAAGTGAAGCTAGGAAGAAATGGAGCACATATGAACAAGATTTATATTCCTTAATTACATCCTTAAAATAGTGGGAACATTATTTGCTTGGAAAAGAATTCATTTTGTTTACTGATCATTTTTTCCTTAAGTTTTTGCACACTCAGAAAAGCATCAACCGTTGGATATCGTCTATACACAGATTTGACTTTGTCATCAAACATCGGATAGTCGAGCCGCTGATGCATTAAATAGAAAATACAATATGCTAACACATCTACAAGGAGAAATTACTACGTTTAATCAATTACCATAAGATCCTTATCCAAAGTACTAACTCAATGGATCCTTATCATATGGATGCTTATCCAGAGCACTGACTCAATGGATGACCTAACTGATCATGACAAAGGCAACTTTTTTAACCCTTGATCACTCATACACATTACAAGTTTATATTTTTCTTTTTCCTCTATTTTCTTTCTAAAAAATGATTTTTCTTTCTAAGCTCAAATTTTTTTCTCTTTTAATTTCCTTTCTTTCTTGCAGGCAAATACACATTCTTTTTCTCCTAAGCAAGACATTACAGTTTTTCATGCAAAAATCGACCATCAACCTAGTCCTTATGCCTATTGGAGTGACAAAAAACATCTAGACTCCATAAAGCTACCCTAAGCCTTCAAGACAACATAGGTAGGCTAACGTGCTCAAAACATGCAAGAAAATCAAAGATTCTTTTTTTAAATATGCTCATGCTTCAACAAATTGCAAATAACAAGCTATAGAAAACATCTCATTGATTGTCCTAATCAAGAAGCATACATCCAATTCATCCATCAAATCAAGCTCAGAAATCTCAAAATTTCAACAAAAACATGCTCAACATATCAATTGAAAGTCCTAACTCATGTGCTCAGGACTTATACAACATGCAAAGCAGTCAATATAAGCTCAAAATTTAAAAATTGCAAATAATTTTTGCTCAAAAGCTAAATAGTCCAAATTCAAATGCTCAGGACTCAACATTATGCTCAAACAACATACAACCACCATCAACCTAAAATTTACATTGTCCTCAGTGTATAAATATCTAAAAAGAATAGGAACAAATAAAAGGGGAATAGAAAAACCTCCCTTGAAATTCAATATGTAGGTGGGTGGTGGTGCGTCTCTTGCCTTTAAGAATAATAAAATTTATCCGCAAATGTCACTTATTACCTACAAAAACAAAAACGAACTAAGCTAGGAAAAAGAAAAAATAGAAAGCAACAAAAGAAAGAAAGTAAATTTAAAGCCTGGCTACCATCAACAAGCACAAACACCGCCTCATGTTCCATAGGTCCCAATCTCGAGCCTCTAACACTGCTCATGAACACTCTGTCTCGTGTTCCATAGGTCCCAAGAAAGTAAGTTATTGAAGTTAGGGCCAAAACCCTAAAATGGTCTCCCTTAAATCAGTCATGAAACGATGATTATATAGCAGTCTTCAACACAACGTTGAGACGGTAGGCACAACATCGAAACGCTAGGCACAATGTCGAGACACTATGCTGAAAACACCATTTCAATAATGCGTTGTCCTTCAACATCGAGACGCTCCGAACGCAAATCCTTGCACGCGCCTTCTTCTAGCCTCGAGATGCCACAGGACAACATCGAGACACTAGCTCTTAGTTTTTCAACATAATGGACAGTGTCTTAACACCATTTTGAGAGTCAAAACGTCGTCCCCTCAACCAAACACGCTTGTGAAGCTCCTATTGTTCATACTTAGCTCCATTTTATGCCTTTTTAAGCTCCACAAATGACTCGAAGCTCCAAAATCACCAATTTCGATCTCAAATGCTCGGTTTTCTGAAATATGAAAAATATAGACATAAAAGCTCACAATTATATGCAAAAGTAGAAATTAAATAGACATAAGTATAGCAGAGCAAAATTTGTTTTATTGGACATTGTCAATATCTATCTCCAACAAATGCATGACGCAGAAGTAGGCAACATGATAGGAAACACGAAATGAGATCAACTCCAAATATATTATCTGGACAAGACATTGTGAATCAACTGAATTCTTTGAGTTTTCTTATGTTGAGCAAGCATCCTATAAGACGTGATAACAAGCGGAAGCGAATAGTTAATGAGCACAATTGGACTAAAAAAGCATTTTCTTTGATCTTCCATGTTGGAAAAAACTTAGACTACGTCATAAACTTGATGTTATACATATTGAGAAAAAGATTTGTGATAATTTGGTGGGAACTGTATTGAATATTGATGGGAAGACTAAAGAAACCATTAAAGCTCGTGAGGATTTAGCGAAATTGAAAATAAGAAAGAAGCTTCACATCCAAGAAATTGGAAATAGGCTTGTGAAGCGTCATGCATTATATACATTAACTGTAGATGTTTGTATGTTCTTGAAATTTGTGAAGTTTCCAGATGGTTTTGCTTCTAATATATCTTGGTGTGTTAATGTAAAAGAGGGCAAAATCTCAGGTTTGAAGAGTCACGACTGTTACGTTTTATTACAAAGACTTCTTCCAATTGGCATTTGACCATATATACATAAAGATATTTCTACAACTATATTAAAATTGTCAAATTTCTTTCATGATCTATGTGATATAACATTGCACGTATTAGATTTAGACAGAATTTAAGTTTATATAGTAATCATCTTATGTAAGTTGGAAAAGATCTTTTCACTGGAATTTTTTGACATTATGGTTCATTTATCTGTTGCCGTGGTAAGCAAAGATTGTTGGGTCTATTGGATATAGCCTATGAAAGGCATGAACTCTTTTTTAGCTGTGTTGATTCGTATTTTTATCGCATAGATTTTAAGATATGTGATTTTGATGATTTGTATTAGGAGCTTAAGATATTTGAAGCTATATGTTAGAAACAAAGCTGGACCAGAAGGTTCAATTGCAGAAGCATATGGCTATCCTGTAGTTATGCTAGCCATAAGTTTTCTGAATTAACCGTTGAATTTACCTATGCAATGCTTATGGTTATCCATTGAGGATATTTTTGTTTCTAGTTTTTTTTTTATTTCTCTCTTGATTTTTTTGTCATCTAAATGCGCTTTTGTGTGTTGTTTGAATTTGTTAATGCACTTGTGTGTGTTGTTTTCACTCTCTTTTGTACATTTGGGGAATTTTGAGTTTCTTAAATCAATGCTTTTCTGTTTAGTAATGATTTGCCTCTAGATTTTATGATCTAAGCCAAATTAGTTTTGGGTTTGGTTTCATTATTTTTGGCGAGCTCATGCAAAAGAATTGAATTTTTGGATTCTAATTATATGATTCATTCTGTTATTGGTGGTTAGATTGGAAATGTTGGCTGGAAAGTTTGATCTTTTGACTTCATTATAAAGAATTGGTGATTTTTTTAGGTTGAAGATACGTTACTTGTTAGTGTTTTGAATGTTAATTACTAATACGAGTGTTTGTGAGGTAAATCAATATGATGCATTTGGATTTTTCACTAGTGTACTTTTGATTTGTTGTAGTAATCATCGTAGGCTTATTGTAACATCCCCAAAATTTAGCCTATTCTAGGAAACGTCACTAAACTCACAACCAATATACTCCAAAAATTTCAGCAGCATAACAGCGTAACTACAACATTACCATTTTTTTTATCACCTATAACAACCCGTATTTTCCAATACGGTCATTCTAATGGTAAATGCGGAAGCGATTAAACAGATACTAAAAAGTAGGAAAACAAACGTAAAATACTTTCACTTAAATGAAAAACAAGGCTTTAAAAAATAAAGCCAAATCCAATACTTAAAAAAAGAAACCAACTAGAAGAACTTGAACATACGCCAAGTCCAACAAAAACCTAAATGCTAAAAACCTAAAGACCAAAAATAACTCCTCAACAGTTTTGCCAGAACGCTAGACCTCAATCACTGTCAGAACTATCATCTGCTCCTTCATCTGAAAACATTTTAGGAAAACAAAAATGAGTACAAAAATACTCAATAAGCAATCTCAACATCAAGTTCAGAAATTCATTTTGGAAAAACAAAAACATAGAAATTCAGTTTAACTAATTATTTCAATAGTTGAATCAAAAGTCAAATATTCATTTGGTCATTTTATTTTAAAACAATCATAAACAAAATACAAATATCCTTGCAAAACTTTTAATACAACAATTGAAACTTTCAGAAAACAAAAATCTTTCAATCATACAAACTTTCAAAACAAAACTTTCATTTAACAAAAACTTTCAATTCAAACAGTACTTTCAATCAATCAATACTTTCAAATATCAGAGTGGGAATATGCATTATTTGGGTAGCCTTCAGAACATATATGATGGTTACCCATCGATAACACCAATCAATCAATCAGAACATTCAATCAGAGTTGTCGATAAAAATCAACCAGAACATTCAAATCAATTACTTAAGTGTGAGGCCATGTGAGTGAAACACACACATGAATCTTTATTCTGAAGGAATGCCAAATCACAAACTGTGCCTTCCCACAAATAAGCTTCAATCAGTCAGAGATGTCAATACAATCGACCAGAACAATCAATATAATTACTTAAGTGTGAGGCCACATGAGTAAATAACACACACATGAATCTTCATTCCAAAGGAATGCCAAACCACAAATGTGTCTTTTCACAAATAAGCCAGAACAATTCCATCAATTCCAATTTAGGCTACTACTACAAATAAGCAAAGTATTCCCAAAACAGAAAATTGGCATATCCGGATAGCCCTTATCAAATCGATCAAAAATTCTTTTGTAAACATTTGAAACAAAACATGTAGTTTCAAATAACAATTTCAATAAGGATTCATCAAATCAACCGTTCAAACTCAAAACCAAAACAAACTTACTTTCATTTTAAAATCAATCAAAACGGATTTATTTCAAATTACCCAAAATGGCAAACATACTTTTAAATAGCAAAACACTTTAAAGCATATAAAACAATTTTTTATCAATTTCAAATCATACAAAACATACTTTGAAACATTTGTCAAATAAACAATATTCAAAACATAATTGTACCAAAATTTCTATGGAAGGGATGTAGAAAATACTTACCTCGATCGATAATTTTACAATTCTTAATCTCAATCTCAATTTTCCACAATACCAACTCCTTGAACTAAGGTCAATCTTCTAGAAACCTAAACACATCCAATACTTCATTGATCAGAAACCAAAATTCTATCTTAAAGGTCCAAAAACTTATATAAAATATAGACAATCTTATCTACCCAAGTTTTCCCATTCAAAACAATTTTCTGCATAAAAAAGCACTGAAAAACTGGGTTTAAAACACTTTAAAATCCAATTAAAAACGTATTAAAATTAGTAAAATCAATACTTTTCAATCGAAATAAAATAGAAAACAATTTTCCAATCCTACAACTTTTAAAACCTTCAAAACTATCATGAATTATAGACAAATAACCCAGAAAATTTTATGTTTCATAAAACAAAATTCTTCAAGATTTTAGCATTAAAAGAATCAAGATTTGCCACTTTTTAACACCAAAATCAGATCTGAAAAATCTGAATAAAACTGCTGTAAAAACCTTTAAAATATACTCTTTTCATGTAGAAATCAAAGGTATAAATTACACTTTAAAGAAACAATCATTTGGTAAACTTTCTTGTACAAAAAGAACCCAAAAACATTATAAAAACAGTACCAAATTTGAAGAGAATAAAGGTTGGAAATTTCTGGAAAATCTTCCATTATCAAACCTTTAATTTAATCCAAAATCCATAAGATGAAAAACTTTGATAAAGAATTACGCAAACCAAAAACCTAAAAACTTTTTAGGGCAAACGATTTCAAGAATCTTTTCATTCTAAACATTCATGAATTGAAAACAACAACCCAAAATTTTCCAAGAAAGATTCAATCAATCAAGAAAGAAAACAAACTTCAAAATAGAAGGGAAGAAAGAAAACAAACTTCAAAATAGAAGGGAAGAAAACTTACTGTTTTTTCTTTAGAGAGGAAACTGCAGAACTGACTTCTTCATTTCCCTCTTTTTGCCGTCAAAACTTTTGATCAAAAAGGTTAGGGCTTAAAAGACCACTTTTTAAAAGAACTATAATCAAAACCCTTGATAAAATTATCTTCTTTCTTTTTAGATAAAAAGAAAATAAATATTTATCTCCTAATTTAAAAAGAAGATAAAATCCTAATTCAAAAAGGTTTTAGAAAAATCAATAAAACAAATAAAATAAAATAAAATAAAATAATTTTTTTCGGTTGTTACATCACCTGTTAAACAAAACAAACACACTTCTAAAGCCAGATAATCCAGACAACAACCACTCTAGTCTCCAATTCACGAGAATACCAAAGGCTAATAACAATTTAATACTCTTAAATCTATCAGAAACAACCTACCTTAAAAATCTCATAATGGAACCATTCATTAAAGTAAAGTAACCTAAACCTATTAGAAAATCCTCCATATAAATTAAAGTACCAAAACTAAAGTAACTTCAAGCAACAATACCATAAGCTGACAAATACTCTATCATTGAAAGATTAAAACAATTATTCTAAATCCACAAACTCAAGCAACTACAAAAAAAAAAAAAAAAAAAAAAATCTAATTATGTCTCCTCTTGAGTACCACCAAGTTCATATTGTTCCTCATTACCTACAAAATCTGTGGATGAGTCAGTAGATAACACGTACGGGTAAGTAGCTCACACCATAGGAGCTACCAACCAACATACAAGACAAACACCATGCTATACACGACAATTACGAAATTCGACAGGCTCATCATACATGGAAAGTAAATATCGATCACAACACACTAGACCCATGAATCAACATCTAATGTAAAGTAAACTCAACCTAATTTCAACCCTCGAGCACACTCAATGCTCATACTATAGCTCGCACAAGGCTTTCTAAGATTGACTCCTTCGAGACACGTTGATCCCCATTGATTTTATTCAGGGCCACCGACATTCCCAGTCGGTCCCAACTATTTGAATCCAGGGCCACCGACCCTCTCCATGTGCCTCAACTGATTTTTCATCAAAGGCCATCAACGTTTTCAGAAATCTTAAATACTTTCTCTTCTAGACTCAACGCACTTACCCTAACTATCTTAAGACAAGGCCATCGATGTTACTTGTAAATCCATTGGTGACATACCACCCCTCGATCACTTGACCAAGGCACTTGATATTCACCCAACTATTCTTTCTACACATGGTCCTTAGACCTCTTTCTCACCAGAATGCATAAGTCCCAAACAGGTTCCTAAATCATGCTCTATGTCGAACCCATATAAAACCACATTACCCAAAAACTCATAAACTTGCTCAACATACAACCATCATGCTTTTCAGACAATTTCAACATTGCAACATACTCAATATCACAAGATCATAGCACAAAACTTCACTATGCTCATCAAACACGAAACCACAACCACCATAACAATCTGCTTAACAACACATATTCACAAAAGCATACTCAACAAGTCTCAAATATATCAAAGAGCAGTACAACTAATTCAAGCACTCATAATAAAGACAATTAAAGCATACAACATGCTCGCAAATAAGAAAATAGACTCCACAGGTAGAAATCTACTTACCTAATGCGATCCTAAGATAGTTCAAGAGATTCTCTAAATAAGGTAGACAAGGTTTAGGGAACAAAACTGAGTTCGATAACCTTATTCAAAATAGAAAGAGTGTTCAAGAGGGAGTTTCTTACCCAAAATCACTCTTAGGCTGAGTTTGAACACTCCATGGTTTGTCTTCCTCCCGAACATCCATCCATCTGAGACATATCAAGGCATAATCCTTTTGTGTCCATGCCGAGTCATTTTCGTATAGCGTGTTGCAGCCTGACCCTATGTTGCAACCTTTGACTCATAGGAAGGGGCGCAATGTCGGCACACCCGTGCCACTCGACATTATCCTTGGAATCCCATTTTCAAAGGAAGGCGCCCAAGACACTCGTTTTGTAATGCTCACCCACACCATGACACACACATTTGCCATCGGGTGGCTCACTTAGGCCATGATGCCCAGGGGTGGTGGAGAGTGAACACCATGCCTCCCCTTATAGTACATTCTGAGGAATATTTGGTATGACACTCTTGCACGCCAATTTGGTGAGGGATCATACGCCAGCATGGATAGCTCGTTTGGACTCCGATTGACACAAAATCTAGGGAGCTTTCATCTTTCCCTTCTTCGAACTTAACTTAGGAGTCACTTTTCAAAACTCACGACGGTACCTCAACTTTTGAGGCTATGGCTCGAGGCCCCATCTGGTCCTCACTAAGCATGTCACTTACACCATTGACGACACTGTTACTTCTCATCTTGCTTATACCTCAACTTGGCATTCTTCAACACTCTTCTTGATGTGTTAGATGATGCACCATCCTCCTCGGTTTCATCATGACACTTCTCTCTCTCGGCCTTCATGTGGATCGACGGGCGACACTTGCGTGGCACCTTTGCTTCTGTCTGCCCTATATGAGTCACAACTTACTCTCTTCTAGTATGGTTGATACGACTTAGAAAGTCCCTATTTTATTGGGCTAAATCACGTTGGTTTCATTTTTGTTATGATATTTATTGTGTATCTTGTAGGAAAATTGAGCTCAAGGCACATTTTGGAGTAGTACATGAAATAAGGATGAAAATGAGCCAATCAGAAGGTCAATCGGGCACCCGAATGAAAAGATACATGAGATTGACCAAATTTCCTCTGATGAGTGTCGAGACGGCATTGCCGAGCCTTGTTGAATATTAGAAGACAGAATGTCAAAGAATAGGGCAGCACCGAGATGTTGTCGAGTGGCGTTTTGATGTTGTTGCAAGTCCCCTCACCGCAGCATTGCGCAAAGCTGCTGAATGCTCCCTCGACATTGGCACAATGTCTCAACGTTGCCACGATTCTTAAAAATTGAAATATTTTCGTTTTAGGGTTCATCGTCGACCAATTCAATCCCCATTCTCAAGTCCCACACCCTATTTACTGCTTTTAGAGGTTTTCTGCCATTGTAGGTAGCTTTTCGCTTCAATTATATACTTGTGGAAAACGATAACTCTAGGTATTGTTAGGATTTTATTGTGGCATTGCAAGATTTATGGATTAATTTATAGTCAATTTCATGCTTTTAATGGCTTTCAATTATTGTGCATATTCCTAGAATGATCTTGTGTGGTTGATATAATAAATTGACTAGATTTGTATCGTTCATTGCTATGCTTTTAATGGCTTTCAATTTTTGTGCCATGCATGAGTAGTTTTAGGGTTTAGGGTTTGAGTAGTAATAGGCTAGTAGCCACGTCAGTTAATTAAGTTGATTCACTTAGTTATGTGTACATGGTTGGCCTTAGAATTGTTAGCGTGTGCTTAATTAATTTAGACCAACCAGTCCTAATCAATTAATTGTTTCAGTCTATCCCTTGGGTTTAATGCATTTAATTAATTCTTTTGGTATTATCATGCAAAATTTGTTAATTAAATTAGAGCCAATTAGGCGTTTGTAAATTGGTTTAATTAAGGGAGGCTCCTACTATGTTCCGAGGAGTTAGTTGAGCGTTAAAAGTGACATTAACTAATCTAACAAAAACAAATCTATAATCAATGCAACAACTAAATCCCGACATGCCCAAATTAGTGTTAGGTATATATGATTACTGCTCTTTTAATTTCTTTCCTTTATGCATTTAATTTTTCATTGCATTTATTTTTCCTACAATTTAGAATTTTACCATAAATTCCCTCCACGATTCCTTTCGATAACCTAGGTCTTAGGAAGTCATAATCACGATTCCCTATGTCTGAACCGATCACACTAAGTAATACAAATTGGTAAGTGTGACGAGCTCTGTCAAATCGGCGACATTGTCAAGGAATCAGTGAATTATTTCTTCTTGCTTGTTTGGGTTCCTAACTCTTCTGCTTTTCTTTGTTTTATAGAACTTGTTCTTCGTAGGCTTTTCGATTGGATTATTTTCAAAATGTGTGAAGAAGTAGTGGTGTTTTAGTGCGAAAGCAAAACAATCACCAATAAGTTGAATGTAGAGATTTATCTAAACCTCGACAAGACATCCAGAGTAAACACGATTGCCGAGCACATGATTAAAGAGTTGACAACCCCAAATTTGGATCGACAACCACTCTACATCTCCTACCCTCCCACTGAAGGTAATTTCGAACCAAAATCTGGTTTAATCAACTTACTTTCTATTTTTCATGGCTACGTAGGAGATGATACTAATAAACACCTCAAGGACTTCCACATTATCTATGTGGGAATGAAGCCTAGCTACGTCACAGAGGAATAGATCACCTTGAGGGCGTTCTGGTTCACTTTAAAGGACCAAGCTCGAGACTGGCTTACTACCTTCCTTTAGGCTCCATCACCACTTGGAATGAAATGAAGATGGTGTTCTTGGAGAAATACTTCCCAACATCCAAAGAAATCAAGAACAGAAATGAGATCTACGGGATCATGCAGGGAGACGAGGAGAACTTATATAATTATTGGGGACATTGTGGGCATTTATGTGCAAGAACTCCCACCATCAGTTCTCCAATCATCAGCTCGTTCATTATTTCTATGAGTCTGATAGATGTAGACATAGCTAGTGGAGGGTCGTTACTTGACAAGAAAACTGCAGAGGCGAGAAGGATTATCTCCAACATGGTTGATAACATGCATAAGTTCTGGCGTACCTCAAATGTGGAGAAAGAGGAAAGTGTGTTAAAGTCTCAGATGACTAACATTACATTTTTCTTATAGAAGTTCATTGAAGGGCAAGTGATAGCATGCAATTATGCTATTTTATTTCTTGTTATTTATGCTAGTTTTGTTATGATTTACAATTGATGTTTGGACACGACAGTGATAAAAGCATCATTAGGGTTGATGATAGGGTTCGTTAATGCCGGGTGAGAATTAATTAATGAGAGAACACGTAATGTAACTAATTACACCCGAGATTTGGAAGAGCTCGACATAGGATTCCATGATACACTACCCTTAGATTCAATTAATTTGATTAATTAATAACAAATGCCCTTTAGACTCGATAAATGGTCTATTGGTGAGATTAATGTCCTAAACTTGACCCTTAAATTTGGGCTACTTCCTTTTATTCCTTTATTGCTTAAATTTAGTCTTTTTCGTTGCTTGTTCTTATGGCAGCTTGTTTTCCTAAATAAAATTAGATGTGATTAAGAACGATATTTAATTGATTAAACCTTTCTAACTCCCTGAGGATTCGATAATTGGTAATATTTACCGTTTTATTATTACTTTAATCTCGTGCGCTTGCATGTACACTGGTCAAGATTTTGGCACTGTTGCCCGAGATTGGTGTATTTTAATTCGATTAATATTGTGAAAATTTTGCTTGCTTTAATTTAAAGGTTTATCTTTGTTTTGCTTTTATTTTTCCTTGTTTAGTTTTCTTTTCTTGAGCCTGGTCCTTTGTTTCTAGTTGTGTTGCATCATGTGTTTGGTTGAGCCTGTTTTTAGTTATTTTATTATTTTTTGATAGGTTCTGATAGATTTGGGTTGCCCTTTAGGGAATATGAGCCCGATGAACCACACCACCATTTAGTTCTTTTCCTTTGAGTTATCCCTCTTTAGATTATGAGCCTTTTAGTAAGGGTTATGCATTTCATGGTTATCAAATGCCTAATTATTATCATATTGAATATATGAGTTATGGAAATCCTATGTATGGTAATAATGAGTGCATCTGGACCCATGAACCATATCCTAATTCTTTTCAAGAAGCCCAAGTAGAGGAAGAATCTTCCCTAGAAAAAATGTTGAGAGAGTATTTAGAGGAGACTAAAGCTAGAAATTTACAACTAGATGAAATGTTTAAGCATCTTCAGACCCTTAGGGAGGTTAGTGAAGTGAGAGCCACTTTTTTAGGATTTCCAGTGAGTCACTTGGCCATTGATTCATTGATAGCCTATCATGAGCCTAACTCTTCCTATTCTATTGAGGTTGGGCAGTCGAGGGAGTGGATCATTGATATTGGGTAAGAGTTAGAGAGTTTAGATGCACACTAGGATTGAGTCTGTGAGGATGAGAGAGGGGATGAGCCTATTGTAAAAGAGTTAGTTCAGGGGGTAGAGTTTGAGGTTGTAGGGCCTTGTTCTGTTTTATCTTCTGATTCTTCTCTTATTCTTGAGTGTTTTCTTCTTGTTCTCACGAGTCCTTGTCAGAGTCTGTTTATTTTGATCTTTCTCTATTTTTGCTTTTTATATTAAAAAATACCAAAAATATTTATACTTCTAGGTCCCATGAGAAGCTAGTGATCTTGCTAGATCTGGTATGTTTTGTTGACTCTAGAAAGAGGGGCTCGAAGAAATGGGAGAATTTTTACGTACCTTGAGAGCCCACACAAGTTCCGTCTAGCTAAAGCATTAAATAAGCGCATCTTGGGAGGCAACCCAAGCTTCTTTCCCTTGTATTCTTTCTTTTTAGTTTTCTTGCTTTTGTTTGTTTTTTTCCTTTTAGTTTTGTGTTGATCTCATGTCCTGTGGTTGATTATTTTTAGGAGCTTAGGAATTATATCTCTCACATTGCACCCAGCTGATCAGGCTGAATCGAAGTTGCTCTCGCACTCAAGGGCAATATTGTTCTTCCTTTTACTTTTTTTTTAAATTGTCCTCATGCATGTTTAATTAGATCTAATTAGTTGATAGATTGAGGACAATGTATACTTTAAGTGTGAGGGGATGTGTGTTGTTCTGATCTGAGCTTTGTTGAAATTTTTTGTGAATTATATGATGATTTTGTTGCATCTGTGTGATGAGGACAACCTATGATGTGTTCTGAATAGTGAATATTTTTGCATTTTTTGTGAAATATGAGAGCATGTCTGGGATTCAAGTAAATTTAAAAAAAATTCTTTGATTTTCTTGCAAGTTATGAGCACCTAGCCTATCTTTCAGTTAGTTTTCAAGGCTTAGAGTAGTTTTGTATTGACTAGAAGTTGTCACTCCGATAGGCATAAGCACTAGTTTGATGGTTGACTTGCATGATAGGGTGTAATGTGTTACTTAGGAGAAAGAAAAAACATGTTGATTTGCCTGCAAGAAAAAGAAAAGAAAATGAGCTCTAAAGAAAAATCATTTTAGTGAAAGAAAAAAAAAAAAAATAATAAGCTTGTAATGTATTGAAAAGAGTTGATGGTAAAAAAAGCTACCCCTATCATGATTAGTTAGGCCACCTATTGAGCAAGTGCTCTAGGTAAGGGTCCTTAAGGTGGGTGTGTGAAGCTAGTGCCCTTGACATTAAAGTGATCCAATTTTAGATGGACGTTTTGTTTATTTTCAGGCACCTGGTAGCTTATTACCATCTTGTGTGTAAGAACGCTAGATAATTGGTGCTTAGGGCCAGTGTAGGGGGAAGCTAAATGGAGGACTCTATAAACCTATTTTGGGCTTATAAAGATGATAGCATGCATAGGTGTGCTATTTTTAGGCTTAGTTTTTGGATAGTTTTGCTATGATTTCATATGCTTTCATGTATTTCTATGTTTATTTCTCAGAAACTGAGCATTTGGAGCAAAACCAGAGAACTATGAGATAATTGGACAAATTTGTGCAACTTAAGGCTATATTTTAAGATTCAAGTGTTGAATAAGAATGACAAGGCAATTGGACCCGAGAGTATAGCATTGCAATGCCAAAGAAGAAGCCTTTCAACCTTGAATACTCAAGGGCACAACGTTGCAAAGCTATTTATAGCGTTGCAACGCTAGCTGAAGAAGAATTTTCCCGTTTTTAAAAAATGCTATGGACGCCCTAGCGTTGCAACGCTGTCTAGACTCTATATAAGGGAATGTTATACTTCGAGCAAAGGGAGCCATTTTGAGAGACCAAAAACCCTAAACTCGATTCAAGCATTGTCTAAGGACATAGAGGAGATCTTTGGAGAGCCAAGGAGGAGACTCAAAGCTCAAGATAGTGGACATCACGTCAGAGACAAGTGTTGGCATGTGGCCTAAGTTTCTTCTTTATTTCTTTTACTTTTCTTTTAGATTTAGGAGTTTTTGTGCGCTGTACTTATGTTGTAACTGTGTGTTTAGACCCTTGCTTGGTTGTAGTTGTTGAACATTTGGTTGATTTCTAGTTTAATTTATATATTGAAGACTTTTATGCATCTCTTTATATTGTCTTAACCTTTGGCCATGGTTTTTCATGTTTAACTAAATTTAGCTTGAGAGAACACTAAATGCACGAGATTTAATTTATTGCACGAGAGTGAGTTGATTAATTCTAGTAGCCTTAAGAGAATAACCTAATGCCATGTTTAGTAATGAAAATAGACCGAGAGGTTGATTTAATTTATTGCACGAGTAAGTTTAGTTATAGAACACTAAATGCATGACTAGATTTAATTTATTGCACGAGAGTGAGTTGATTAATTCTAGAAGCCTTAAGAGAATAACCTAATGCCATGTTTAGTAATGAAAATAGACCGAGAGGTTGATTTGTTGGTAGGCATGAGTTCAATTGAGCTCGAGAGAGAATATTGATTATTTAGAAATTCTTGGCTTAAGATTGTTAGTATAAAATAAAGTTATTAATTAATTCAAATTGGGCTTAAGGTAATCAATCATGCATGTTCCTCAAAATTGGACTCCAAAGCATGTACATAGTAATTTAGATTTTACTTTTCTTTTGATCACTCCAAAGTTGTTTCTCTAAATAAAATTAGGCATAATTAACTGCGGTACTTAATTACTCTAAGAATTCCAATCCCTGTGGATGACCCAGGCCACTATTATTGCAAAATATTTAGAGGTCCGGTTTTATAAATTTAATCTTGAGAGGGCCTTCGACAAACCTACTATCAAAAGACTACTTTAGGAGGGCTATGCACACACACGCGCAAGAGATGAAAAGCTTAAATATAAATTGGCTTGATGAAAAGTTATGTTTGAGTATTTCCTTAAATTGTTCTTATTTGTTATTGAAACATTGAGGTTGGAGTCATTATGATGTAATTCATATTTGTGGTTTTGTTTTGCTTTGCTCAAGACTAGCAAAGGTTTAAGTGTGGGAGTATTTGATAGCATGCAATTATGCTATCTTATTTCCTGTTATTTTTGCTAGTTTTGTTATGATTTTGTGAGCTTTTATGCCTATTTCTCTTGATTTTATAGAAATCAAGCTAAAGGAGCAAATTCAAGTGTTTGGGAGTATTTTGGTTAAGTATGGAGCTATTTTGGGCCATTTTGGAGAGCCAAGAAGAGAAGAGTTGAAGAATTTAGCATTTGGGGCCGAAAGGACGGCGTTGCAACGCTTAAAATGGCGCTGCAACGCCCAATTATATGGTGCAAACTCGAGAGCTAGCATTGCAACACTTCCCTGCAGCGTTGCAATGCTACAAATGTGCTTCCACTCGAAGCTCCATCCATAGCATTGCAACGCTACTTACAATGTTGCAACGCTACCCCTACACACAAGGCAAAATGGTGGCGTTTAGGACAGCGTTGCAACGTTGTCCCTAGCGTGGCAATGCTGTCTCGACAGAGGGTATTTATTCGTCATTTTCTCTTCATCCAAAGGGGGGGGGGGTGAATTTGGGGGTTTTACACCCTAATCCACAATTTGAGAGAGTTTAGAGAGGTTTGAGGTTGAATTAGAGCGAAATTATTGAAGATCCAATGTCGAGGTTCATAGAGATCATAGCGAGAGCGATGGATCGATGCGTAACGAGTTTATCTCTCTGTTTTTCCTGTATTTCTCTGCTGTGATTGAGTGTTTTTAGATGGATTCTAGTTGTTTTACACTAAATTATGATGTATTTTGATTAGATAGTAGAGTTTAGGGCTGATAAGTATTAAATTGATCACATTTATTATGTCTAATTCCTTACATTTTAATTTCATATTGTGCTTAATTGTTAAAATTGTGTTTAATTTAGTTTAGGTGGTAAATTGCCCAATATTTGGTAAAATTAGTCTAAAATGCATACATTAGTTTAAATTCATAAATAGAAATGAAATAGGAAAAGAATTAGGAAAAATGAAAAAATGAAAAAAAAAAAAAAACAGAAAGCAATATAAAAACTTAAAATAAATAATAAATATACATAACAAATTTTGTTTTTTTTTTTCTTTGTATAGGTGGCATGGAAGACTTCTTGAGTGGGCTTCTTCAAAGTCTTAAGGATAAACAAAATTGGCCACCATTTGTGGAGAAGACTCCTTCATGCATTCTTTTTGGCAAAATTTAGGGAGTGGGAAAAACTATTTTTAGTGGGGGTTTTTACCTATAAAAGGAGCATTGAAGGAGCATTGAAGCAAGGAAAAGAAGAGTTCTAGCTTCTTTTGTAAAAAGGGTTTAGAGAGTGAAAAGAGTGTTTTCAATTTTCTTTAGTTCTTTGAGTTTTATGTTTTTTTTTTTCCTTTATGTTTTCTCCCCTTCATAGTTTTTATTACTTTTCCACCATGTGTGGCTAAGTTTTAATTTCTAATTCAAAGGTGATTTAATTTCCAATTGTAATTTTGTGAGGCTTTGGGCCAAATTGAAATTTTGTCTTTAATTCAAGAATTCTTTGTTTCTTATTCCTATTTATATGATTGATTGTTATTTAATTAAATTGACGCCTTAATTTAGTATCAATTGATTTATTGCTATTTATGATTTGTGATCCGTAATTGTCACAATGGATTAAAATATGTAGCAGAGAGTTGACTTATGTGTGTGTAATTATGGCTTTTCCATTTTACATAGCTTGCATAATAGACTCTAGGGAAACAAAGAAACAAAAATTAATTAATTTGTAGCTATCTCAATTAGTTAGTTTGCTATCGTACCCAATTGATTAAATGGTAAAGTTTGATTTTGATACTTGGTCAAAGTCAGTTAAAATATGAGAATTTACACTTGTTATGGCTTTTCCAAATAAGTAGACTAAGTTCTTGAATTTGAGAAATTGAAATTGATTTTTTTTTAAGCCTATGATTAAAATTACAATTGGATGAAATTTATACTCTTGAATTGGAATTTTCATAAAATTGATTTTTTTATTCGTTTTTTTTTCTTTCATTATTTAATTAATTACAATTTTTGTTCAACAATTCAACCCCCCTTATTTTATTATTATTTATTTATTAACTTTGAGAAATTAATTCAATTGGTTCCTTTGGGATTCGACCTGGTCCACTATTTTTACAAGTTAGATCTAGAGAATCAGTAATTATTTTGGAGGGCTTCGACAACCCGACCAAAATTTGGCGCCGTTGCCAGGGAACTATTTTAGTTTCTCATTGTTTAATTTATTTGTTTATTTTACAGTGTATGAGTCGTTCTTCTCGAAATATTGAATTGCAGTACAATCCTGAAATCGAGAAGACAGCACGTAGATTGAGAAAGGAGACTAAAGAAAGAAAATGTCGTCTTAGAGAATAAGCCAATAGAGATTTTGATAGTGGTGACACATCTACATTTCAAGATCAACTTCAAGAGGAGATGGCAGACAACACGGCAGAGAGAACTCTCAAGCAGCTGGTAGCACCTGATTTAAATCAACAACCTTTATGCATTACTTTTCCTACAATTGCATGTGATTTTGAACTTAAATCAGGCTTAATTCACTTACTCCCTTCTTTTCGTGGATGTGCAGGTGAAGACCCTCATAAGCACTTGAAGGAATTCCACATCGTATGCTCTGGAATGAAACCCCATGGTGTCACAGAAGAGCAAATCAATCTTAGAGCTTTTCCTTTTTCTTTAAAGGATCAAGCAAAATATTGGCTCTATTACCTACCTTCCAGTTCGATTAGGATGTGGAATGAGATGAAGAGATTGTTCTTGGAGAAATTCTTCCCAGCATCAAGAGCTGCAAACATCAGGAAGGAGATTTATGGCATAACACAGATCACTGGGGAGACGTTGTACGAATATTGGGAGAGATTCAATAGATTGTGTGCTAGTTTTCCCCACCACCAAATTTCTGACCAACTCCTAATCCAATACTTTTACGAGGGATTGTTGCCAATGGATAGGAGCATGATTGATGCAGCCAGTGGTGGAGCATTAGTAAACAAGACACCTGAAGCAGCCAAACAATTAATTTCAAACATGGCAGAGAATTCCCAACAATTTGGGACCAGAGTTGGTGGAGCTGTTCAGCAAGTTAAAGAGGTAAGTGAACTTAAAAATCAAATTTCTGATCTAACTGCTCTTGTTTGTCAAATGGCTGCAGGGCAATTGCAGACAGCAAAGGTGTGTGGAATATGCTATCTTCCAGGACATCCTACAGAAGCGTGCTCTCAACTGCAACAAGATTCCTTTCAAGAAGCCAATGCCATAGGAGGATTTTCTGGTCAACCTCAAAGGAAGTATGATCCCTACTCTAACCATTACAATCCTGGATGGAGAGATCACCCGAACTTCAGCTACGGAAATCAAGGAGGACAACAGAGACAACCTCCTCAGAATTTTGGTAGACCACCACAAGCTCCTATGCAAGCTTAGACTTCAAACTCAGGTATGTCTTTGGAAGATGTTGTTAAGACTTTAGCTAACAGTACTCTTCAATTTCAATAGGAGACAAGGGCAGGCATGCAGAATTTGGGCAACCAAATTACTCAATTGGCTACATCAGTTAGTAAATTGGAAGCCCAAAATTCTGGAAAGTTACCTTCACAACCAGAGGTGAATCCAAGGGAGAATGTCAGTGCAATTATGCTGAGAAGTGGGAAAGAGATTCCCTCAGGAGAGATTCCACCAAAGGAGAGAGAATTAAGCAAGGAAAAAGAAGGAGAAGAAGCTTATTCTAAGGCACCAAACAGGGTAAAACTTGATCCTCCTCTATCTTTTCCTTCACATACTTCACTACCTCCTTTTCCTAGCAGGTTAGCAAAGCCAAAAGAAGATGAACATGAAAAGGAGATCCTTGATACATTTAGGAAGGTAGAGATTAATATCCCATTGTTGGATGCTGTTAAGCAAATTCCCAGGTATGCAAAGTTCTTGAAGGAATTGTGCACAAGGAAGAGGAGAACAAAAGAAAAGGAAAAAGTTGTGGTAAGTAAGAATGTGTCGGCTATCTTGCAAAAGAATATGCCAGAAAAGTGTAAGGACCCAGGTATGTTTTCGTTGCCTTGTACTATTGGTAATAAGAAAATAGAGCATGTCATGTTAGATTTAGGAGCTTCCATTAATGTCATGCCATTTTTTATTTATCAAGAATTAAAATTAAATGACTTACAAGAAACTGGTGTAGTAATACAATTAGTTGACCGTTCTTATATTCACCCTCTAGGAGTTGTTGAAGATGTCCTAGTGCAAGTTAATGAACTCATATTCCCTGTTGACTTTTACATCTTAGAAATGGATAGTAATTCACATTCAAAATCTGCTTCAATTTTGTTAGGGCGACCATTCATGAAAACAGCTAAGACAAAGATTGATGTAGATGAGGGTACTCTCTCGGTAGAGTTTGATGGAGAGATTGTTAAATTTAATATTTTCGATGCCATGAAATATCCTAATGATGAGCATTCTCTTTGTCATATTGATGTGATTGATTCAATTGTACAAGATGTATTCATAGAGGAAAATATTGAGCATGAGCATGAATCAAATGCACAATCTAGTTTAGAACAAATTGATGATAAAATTGGTGTAGAAAAGTTGTTTTTATCAGAACCAATAAATTTAAATGTTGAAATTTCTACTTCAACTAACAAAATGTTATCCTCTATCATGCAGGCATCAAAACTGGAGTTGAAAGCTTTGCTAGATCACCTTAAATACGTGTATTTGGGTGAAGTTGATACATTGCTTGTCATCATCTCAAAAGGACTCACAACAGAACAAGAAGAGAAGTTGGTTAGAACCTTGAAAGAATACAAGCTTGCAATTGGATGGACTTTGGCCGACATAAAAGGCATTAGTCCATCAATTTACATGCATCGAATTCTACTTGAGGACAATACCAAAACATCAAGGGAGCCGCAAAGAAGGTTGAATCCAACTATGAAAGAAGTGGTAATGAAAGAGATACTCAAGTTGTTGGATGCAGGTATCATCTATCCAATCTCAGATAGTGAGTGGGTAAGTCCAATTCATGTAGTTCCGAAGAAAACTGGAATTACTGTGGTAAGGAACCAAAGCAATGAACTTGTACCCATGCGTGTGCAAAATGGTTGGAGAATGTGTATTGATTTTAGAAAACTTAATCAAGTGACGAGAAAATATCATTTTCCTTTACCTTTCATTGACCAGATGGTAGAACGATTAGCTGGCAAACCCTTCTTTTGTTTTCTTGATGGCTTTTCAGGTTTCTATCAAATCCCTATTGCACAAGAAGACCAGGAAAAGACGACATTCACTTGTCCCTTTGGGACCTATGCTTATCGACGAATGCCTTTTGGTCTTTGTAATGCTCCAGGTACGTTTCAGAGATGCATGATGAGTATTTTTTCTGAATATATTGAGAAATGCATTGAAGTATTTATGGATGATTTTACTGTATATGGAGATTCATTTGATGAATGCCTGGATAATTTGACCAAAATTATGAAAAGATGCATTGAAACTAACTTGGTTTTAAATTATGAGAAGTGTCATTTTATGGCCACCCAAGGCATTGTACTAGGGCATGTTGTATCTTCTAGGGGTATAGAGGTCGATAAAGCGAAGGTGGATATTATTGCAAACTTACCTTACCCTACCAATGTTAGGGGAGTGCGTTCTTTTCTTGGACATGTAGGATTTTATTGCAGGTTTATCAAGGATTTCTCAAAAATTGCTTTGCCAATGACGAATTTACTGCAGAAGGAAGTTCAATTCGAGTTTGGAAAAGAGTGCAAAGAGGCGTTTGATAAGCTAAAAGAGTTGTTGACAAGCGCACCTATTATTCAGCCACCTCGATGGGACTTGCCATTTGAAATCATGTGTGATGCAAGCAACTATGCAGTGGGATCAGTTCTAGGCCAACGAGTTGACAAGAAAAGTCATGTCATCTATTATGCTTCCAGAACCTTGAATCCTGCTCAGTGCAATTATTCCACTAAGGAAAAGGAACTTTTGTCAATTGTTTTTGCTTTAGATAAATTTCGATCTTATGTACTTGGTTCTGAAGTTGTTGTGTTTTCTGATCATGCAGCTTTGAAGTATCTTTTGGCAAAGAAAGAATCAAAACCGAGGATGCTTCGGTGGATTTTGCTTCTTCAAGAGTTCAACATGAAAATCAAAGACCGAAAAGGAGTGGAGAATTCTGTTGCAGACCATCTGAGTAGATTGGTAAGAAAAGAAGATGATCTACCATTTAATGATGACTTTCCAGATGAGCATTTGTTCCAACTCAAAGGTATGATTCCTTGGTATGCTGATATGGTCAATTATTTGGTTACAAGAAATCTACCTCATTGTCTTAGTAAGTCTAGAAAAGCAAAAATAAAAAGTGAGTCAAAATATTATGTTTGGGATGAGCCTTTCTTATGGAAATTTTGTTATGATCAAGTGATTAGGAGATGTGTGCCTGAAAATGAATTCCAGTCTATTTTAGCTTTTTGCCATGATTATGCATGTGGAGGGCACTTTGGGCCTAGACGAACTGCTAGAAAAATCTTAGATAGTGGTTTGTATTGGGAATCTATGTTTAAAGATGCATATCAATTTTGCAAGAGTTGTGAGAGATGCCAAAAAATAGGTGCAATAACACGTAGGAATGAAATGCCTCAAGTTCCAATTCTTATTTGTGAAATATTTGATGTATGGCGTATTGATTTCATGGGCCCTTTACCATCTTCTTGTGGCTTTTCTTATATACTTTTGGCTGTGGATTATGTGTCAAAATGGGTGGAAGCAAAAGCCACCAAAACTGATGACTCCCAAGCTGTTGTAGGTTTTATCAAAGCTAACATCTTTAATAGGTTTGGAATTCCAAGAGCCATTATTAGTGATCAAGGAACTCATTTTTGCAATAGAACGGTCGAAGCTTTGATGAGGAAGTATGCAGTGAATCACCGAGTGGCCACCGCCTACCACCTTCAAACCAACCGGACAGGCTGAAGTTTCCAATAGAGAAGTTAAAACCATCTTGGAGAAAACGGTGAATCCATGAAGAAAAGATTGGAGCCTTCGTTTGGACAACTCGCTGTGGGCTTATCGAACGGCCTACAAGACTCCTATAGGGATGTCTCCTTATCGGTTGGTTTTTGGTAAGGCATGTCATTTACCAGTGGAGATTGAGCATAAAGCTTATTGGGCGATTCGGCGATGCAACATGGACCTAGACAAAGCTGGAGCATCAAGGTTATTGCAATTGCAAGAATTGGAGGAGTTGCGGCTGGATGCTTATGAGAATTCGAGAATTTATAAAGAGAAATCCAAATTGTTTCATGATAACATGCTTGTTCGAAAACAATTTGAGATTGGCCAAAGAGTTTTGTTATATAATTCTCCATTGAAGTTTATGCCTGGTAAGTTTCGTTCTCGATGGATTGGCCCATTTGTTATTACTAATTTATTTCCTTATGGTGCAGTGGAAATAAAAAGCTTGGATTCAGATAAAATTTTCAAGGTGAATGGTCATAGATTGAAAATTTTCCATGGAGGTGAAATTGCTCCATGTCTCATTAGCTTCCGGTTGGATCGCCCCACTTACTTGGATGAATGAAACCTTTCTTGGCTCCGTCGAGCAAAACGACGTTAAACAAAAGCGCTTATTGGGAGGCAACCCAAATGTTTTCTTTACTTTTCCAACTCTTTATTCTCTTTCTCTTGGTTTGTTTTATTTTTAGTTTTATTTTTAATTTTGTTTGCAGGGCATTAATTTTTAATAAGGCGTGACCACCCATTCTCTCAACACCACAAACTATCCAGTCCAAGTTGTTTGCAAATCAGGGGAGTTTAATTTTCTTCTCTTGTTCATTTCTTTTGTGAACAATCTGCTTAGTTATACATTGAGGACAATGTATAGTTTAGGTGTGGGGGAGGTTTTGTTATACAATTTCTTTTCTAAAAAAAAAAATTGCTTTGAATTTAGCATGTTTTAATTCGTACATGTTGATTTTTCTTTTGAAACCTTGAGTCTTTATTGATATCCTTGAATGCCTTGTAAGTTAAGGATGCATCTTTGGTTTGAATTTTAATGCATGAGAGAGATGAGCATGATTAGTGTTTTCTTTAAAAATTATATGATAGTGTCTCATTGATTTATTGATAGAAAAGTGCACAAGGCTTGATGCAAATTACACATCCCAGTGAGCTTTTGGGCCTATGAGCAACTCGTTATATTTTGCTCTATTTTATTCATGTTGAGTGTTATCAAACTTAGTATGCTTATTCTAGAACTTGCTTGTGAATGCATTTTGAGACCACTTTTTTTTTTTTTTTTTTGGATTGATGCTTTAATATGATAAGGGCAAATTAGGATTAACCAATTTTTTGGACTCTCTCAAAATACCCACCTTTATGTTTTTCCCTTTAGTTAACCACTTTGAGCCTATTTTCCATTTTTTTTCTTGCTTCAAACACATTATGTTCAGCCTAAGACCTTTTCATTTGTTATCCTCAACAATTGTACCTTTGCCAAGACAAGAGAAAATTTTGCATGGTAGTTAATATTTGAGTGAGAAAAAAAAAATCAAAAAGAGAAAATTTGTGAAAAAAAAATATAAGGCAAAAAAAAAAAAGTGTGCCTGAACATCAACAAAAAAAGAAAAAAAAAAGAAAAAAAAAGAGGAATATATATATATTTGGAGAACATTTTGCCAAAAGCATTTGAATTATTAAATGTTACTTCTCCAAAGTTCTTAGTGCTTGAATGAGACATGAGAATAAAATTCAAAGTCTTGGGTAGTGTGTTTTGTGATTGTTATGTGGCATTAATATCATGCAAGTACACAACTCTTGTCTTGATTGTGAAAACACCTTAAATTTTCCTCCTACCATACCCTTACCTAAGCCCCATTACAACCCTTGCTAAGTCCCTTTGATTTTTGCATTCAATTCATCTATATAGTGGTGGAAATTTGATTCATTTGCAAGCCTATGGTAATAACATGCTATGTTTTGATTTTGAGAGTAAAAGCACCCTAAATACTTTGAGAGTATTGAGTGAAACCATGTGAGGGTGTTAAGTCTTGTTGCATTTGATTTTGGTGAATTTATGAGATGCTGGAGTTTTTGTATAAAATGTATCCTATGAGTGCTCATTCTCTTAATTGTCATTACAATTCAACATTGATGTGTAATTGGCTTTATTGGTATTCTTGGATATTGAGAGAGATGAAAAGGGAGTAGAGGGTAGAATTGGTATGTTGAGTTAAGGTGTGCTTGAGGACAAGCATGGATTAGGTGTGGGGGAATTTGATAAGTATTAAATTGATCACATTTATTATGTCTAATTTCCTTACATTTTAATTGCATGTTGTGCTTAATTGTTAAAATTGTGTTTAATTTAGTTTAGGTGGTAAATTGCCCAATATTTGGTAAAATTAGTCTAAAATGCATACATTAGTTTAAATTCATAAATAGAAATGAAATAGGAAAAGAATTAGGAAAAATGAAAAATGAAAAAAAAAAAAAACAGAAAGCAATATAAAAACTTAAAATAAATAATAAATATACATAACAAATTTTGTTTTTTTTTTCTTTGTATAGGTGGCATTGAAGACTTCTTGAGTGGGCTTCTTCAAAGTCTTAAGGATAAACAAAATTGGCCACCATTTGTGGAGAAGACTCCTTCATGCATTCTTTTTGGCAAAATTTAGGGAGTGGGAAAAACTATTTTTAGTGGGGGTTTCTACCTATAAAAGGAGCATTGAAGGAGCATTGAAGCAAGGAAAAGAAGAGTTCTAGCTTCTTTTGTAAAAAGGGTTTAGAGAGTGAAAAGAGTGTTTTCAATTTTCTTTAGTTCTTTGAGTTTTCTATTTTTTTTTTCCTTTATGTTTTCTCCCCTTCATAGTTTTTATTACTTTTCCACCATGTGTGGCTAAGTTTTAATTTCTAATTCAAGGGTGATTTAATTTCCAATTGTAAATTTGTGAGGCTTTGGGCCAAATTGAAATTTTGTCTTTAATTCAAGAATTCTTTGTTTCTTATTCCTATTTATATGATGGATTGTTATTTCATTAAATTGACGCCTTAATTTATTATCAATTGATTTATTGCTATTTATGATTTGTGATCCATAATTGTCACAATGGATTAAAATATGTAGCAGAGAGTTGGCTTATGTGTGTGTAATTATGGCTTTTCCATTTTACATAGCTTGCATAATAGACTCTAGGGAAACAAAGAAACAAAAATTAATTAATTTGTAGCTATCTCAATTAGTTAGTTTTGGTTTAGTCATTCTCATTGTTTTTAATGTTATTATTTAATCGATATGGAACGCTATCGTACCCAATTGATTAAATGGTAAAGTTTGATTTTGATACTTGGTCAAAGTCAGTTAAAATATGAGAATTTACACTTGTTATGGCTTTTCCAAATAAGTAGACTAAGTTCTTGAATTTGAGAAATTGAAATTGAATTTTTTTTAAGCCTATGATTAAAATTACAATTGGATGAAATTTATACCCTTGAATTGGAATTTTCATAAAATTGATTTTTTTTATTCATTTTTTTTCTTTCATTATTTAATTAATTACAATTTTTGTTCAACAATTCAACCCCCCTTATTTTATTATTATTTATTTATTAACTTTGAGAAATTAATTCAATTGGTTCCTTTGGGATTCGACCTGGTCCACTATTTCTACAAGTTAGATCTAGAGAATCAGTAATTATTTTGGAGGGCTTCGACAACCCGACCAAGGGCTTAATTTAGCCTTTGGACCATGTAATTGAACTTAATAGGGGATTTGTGATTAATTATTCGTTGTAAATTTTATGCAATGTTCTTAATGCTTTAAATCCCCTAATCAAGGAGTTAATGAACTGCTGGTTTATGTTATTGCTTGATAAATAGTACATAAATTAGAGCTTAAATTGCATGATAATTAATGTTTGGACACGACAGTGATAAGAGCATCAATTTGGGTCGATGATAGGGTTCATTAATGCTAGGTGAGAATTAATTAATGAGATGGACACGTAATTTAATTAATTACACCCGAGATTTGGAAGGGCTCGATAGAGGACTCCATGATACACCACCCTTAGATTCAATTAATTTGATTAATTAATAACAAATGTATGTTAGACTCGATAAATGGTCCATTGGTGAGATTAATGTCCTAAACTCGGCCCCTTAAATTTGTGCTCTTTCCTTTTATTCCTTTATTGCTTAAATTTAGTCTTTTTCGTTGCTTGTTCTTCTAGCAGTTTGTTTTCCTAAATAAAATTAGATGCAATTAAGAACAACATTTAATTGATTAAACCTTTCTAATTCCTTAAGGATTCGATACTCGATAATATTTACTATTTTATTATTACTTCGATCTCATGCGCTTGCATGTAGACTAATCAACAGGCTCAAATGGAAGGGAAGATTGACGCCATGAAGAAAAGAGAAGCAGTGGAGACACAAACATCAAGCCTAGGTAAGTTCAAAGAATGGGTTCAAACTTTGACTACTAAAGTTGAAAATTTTCCACAGGAAACCCGACCCGAATTGAGGAAGCTTACAGACAAATTTTACCAATCCATTGATGAGGAGAGGGTTTGCAAATCAGAGAGTGTCAATGCCATTGAGTTCAAAGCCCTACCTGAAGAATGCACCCTTACACTGCTCGAAGCATTCGAAGATTCTTTGGAACCTCAAGGGAATGTTTCTGAGGTCGTCTCCAACGTAGGTCTCTGTTTTAGGGCCGTGTTTCATGGGTCTTGGTTTTAGAATGTGGCAGTGTGGGTCTCGGTGTAGGGGGCTGTATGTCAGTTAAGAGTCCAACCAGTAGGCTGAAGGGAATAATCGAATTAAACCCACATCGGAAGCATAGGAATCGTCTTTGATTTATTTAGAATTGAACTAAAATACAAGGGTTAAGCAATAAATACCTTGAAAATGTGGAGATTCTTCTGGCGGGTCTTTATCTCCTCTACAAAGTCTTCCTTGCTATGACTCTAACAAAAGATCAAGGCTTGTGGGAGCCTCTTGAAAGAAAATCCTCAAGGGATTAAAGAGGAAGAGGTTTAGAGATAATTCTCTAATTCTCTCTTTGAGGAGATGTGTGTTGTTCAGAATGCTTCAACCCAAGGGTTCTATTTATAGAGACCAAGGGAAGATCTTTGCCATTATTAAAATATTATATTTTAATATCTAATATATTAAAATATATCTTTTATTTATTTGAATCTCATTCAAATCTCATACGATATTTATTTATTTGAATCTTATTCAAATTCTATAAATATCTTTTATTTAATATATCAAATATATATTAATTATTTTAATATTTAATGTATCAAATACAATAAATATATTTTCCTCTTTTATATTTAATATATCTAATATATTAAATATTAATTTGAACACTTCAAATTAAATATTAATTTGAACATTTCAAATTTTTCTTTCAACTAAATTGATCTTTTAGTGTTACTATGAGCTAGCAAGGGGACCTTATAGACCTACAGATTATAAGCTCCAATGATACAAAATTAATTAATTAAACTCTTTAATTAATTAATTTTCATTCATTAACTATAGGTCACTCCACTATAGACCTAGAGTTGCACTCTTATGCACTGTAGGACAAGTTGTGTCCATAGATATAATCATTACATGCAAGTCGATCCTTCACGAGTTGTTCGTAATTACAGTTGGGTCAAAAGTCCGTTTTACCCCTATAATTACATCTTGCACCTTAAGTACCACTGATTCTCTAATGAACAATATGTTTATAATCTAATTATAAACTAAGTCCCTCTCGGGCCAATGAGAGGGTGGGGCCCTATTGTTCAAGTCCCGAAATCAGCATTTAAGGGAACTACTCATCTACTTACCCTATATGGGAAGGAGTGAATTCCATCTTGTGAGATTATGTTCCCAGCTCCCTATTTGGTCAAGTTCCCAAAATGGTAGGCATATTGAATCGGCTACAAAAGCCACTCTCACCCATGCAAATCAAAGGACAAGCCCTCACAGGCAGGAGTTCATAACTCACTCAGGATTAAGATCGAGTCGCATATGATCACCCTGATGAAATATTAATCTTCTCAATTAACGGATTTATAAAGAGAGATTAAATATTTCATGGTCCAGTTTTATACAAACTCATTGTATAAGATACCCCCACTCACATGTCTCCACATGAATGATTTGGATCAAATCATTTGTAACTATTACAAAGTGGGCCGTATCAATAGTGTTACCAGGATAAGGCACCCAACCTTATCCATATACTATGACCCTTTAGGTTATTTCTTGAACATGATCCTCTCGTATGTCAACCACATACTGTTCAATATTACACTAATAACCTTGGATTTTTCATATAATGGATAATATTATATTGAAAATAAAATAATCAAAATTATTATTAATTATTAAATAAATTATTAATTACGAGGCTTTAGGGCATAAATCCCAACATAGGCTGTGTGTGTTCTGTTGGTCTCGATTTCAACAGTTGTACGAAGCTTGGGTCTCGTTCTACAACGTCGTGGGTTAGAGGCGAAGTGGGTCTCAATACAGAGGCGCAAATGATGTGGTTGTGGTATCTCTGGTAGCTTAGGCGAAGCTGTGTTCAGTGGATATTTGATTGAAGCTTGGTCAAGATTTAAGGTATTTGGTTGTTTTTATTGACGCAAATCAGTCTATACGCATTAGGTGAATTGATTCCATTTTTATTCATATGTAATTTGTGACTTGATGCTCTCTAATAAAAGTCTCAATAGCCACTTTTCAAAGTAGATGCAGAGTGAAAGGTTGAACCACTATATATCTTAGTGTCATTCTCTCTTGTTTGCTACAAATATGCGTTTTATTTTGGGAATACTAGAGTTCGGTTTATAACATATTTTTCATCAGAAACTTAAAGGTCAAAGGTATTAATGAAACTTTTAAAGTTCAAGGGTATTATTAAAACGAGATACAAAGTTAACTTAAAAAAAACGGAGAGAAAAAGAGGAGAGAGAAGGGAAGAAGGAGAAAGAGAGAAGGGCAAAATGGCCAAGAATAAGAAAAAGAAATAATAAAAAAAGTATTTTTTTAAAATAGGTATGTATGTATGTATGTATGAATAGGTAATGATTACTTACAACCTACCTATGAAAACTATCTTGATTTTGAGAAATCACGTGCACTTACAGACTAACCGACAAATAGCTGTTAAAGCCATACAATCAACTGACCGACTTCGACTGGTTTTGATCAGTCGACTCAGTTTGTCATCTTTGTTTGCTCACTCTTAAGTGAGAGAAGTTATTGTTCGAACTATGTTTATATACATAAATTAACATCAATCAGTCATACACCTTTCATAAAAGTGTCATCTTACAAAATTCCATTTATTTTTCAATTTTGAAATGTTTTTCTTCTAAAGATGTAAGTTATTGTCATAAAGATGACTATATCTCTAATTTGATAAATACGAAATGCCTCAACTTTCACTTTCTTCACTTTTAGAAGCAATATACACGTGGCATAAGAAGAAGAAAACTATTATAAATCTTTTTATTCCTCAATAATAATTATTTTTTCATCTATCAGAATTAATGGACCTATCTTTTTTAAAGAAGTTAACCAATTTACATATTAAGTTTTTCATCAAGCCAACATAAATAAAGATAAATGAATTTTTTTTTATCACCCCAAGGAAGATTAATAGCTTTTAAATTTTAGGAAAAAAAAAATGAAACGAAGCATAAAAAATATGCATTTATTATCTTTTATGTATGAAAAATAACTATGTTTCCTTCAACTACAAAAAGAAACCTCTTTTTTTCTTTTATATGATAATATTGCATGTACTTCATATGGATTATTCCTACAAAAGAAAAAAAAAACAAAAAAAAAAAAGGAAAAAATAGTGACTTCCCAAGTCTTCATTTGTAAACTTAAGTCTAATATTTTATTTATTTATTTTAAAATATGAACCATCATTTCTTTAGAACAAATGAGAATTCAACATTTCGTTTATTTAAAGCAACGGGCTTTAAGTTGATGATTGGACTTCTGGTTAGTAATGCAATAATGGCTAGAACTATAAGGCATGATCTATTGATAATTTCTACTTTTGTCATCATGTGTGCATTGTCTTTTTAATCACGACGTCTCTTTTTGTTTTTTTTTTTTACTCATTTACTTTTCTTTACCACCGTTGTCAATCTTTTTTTTTCTAAAATATTATGTTTGGAAAGATAAGCTTGCTCGATTTGAAAACTAAACTTTGATTTGATGGAGGGATAAAAAAGAATTTCCATTGTGGTTTTGCCAATGTAATAAATTGGGATCAACATAGTTGGATGTCATGATTTGAATATGACTTGCTATAATGCAAAATTTTTAGGATAAAGAAAAATATTAAGCAATAATTTGAAGGTGAAGAGATGTATTTTTCACAAAAGTTATGTATGGCAAAAATAAAAGGATTTGTTATGAATAAAATTGGACCAATAAAAATGGGCTGGTTAAAGGGCTACAACAAAGGGCCAAAAGAGGAAAGAAGCTTGATACGAAGTCAAAACAGATCGAAATTGACAGGGGATCAACCCAAAATGAGAGGGAGGAGAAACAGGCTTGGGGCGAAACCTAATCTCGTGGTCAGCCTTGCCGAGGCCGACCACATGGCAAGGCCTACTTTTGGGCCTTGCCTCGGTCCCTCATGGCCCATGTACCCTTGGTCCAGCCCAATTTGGTCCTTTCATTCCCAATCGAAGACGAAAACTCACGAAAACACAAGGAAGGAAAGTATTTAAGCTCTCTTTAGAGGGGAGAGCAAGGTAAGTTCATCCCAGCCTCCAAAACTCTCATAGAACTCTTTAACTCTCTCTAAAGAACACTCTATGACTTAAGCATCGGAGCCTGTGTGTCCTACACCACACCAGTGTCCAGGTTTTTCTTGTCTTGCTGGCCACTTCCCCCAATAATACAAATTCAATGTCGTTGTCACGTGGAGGTCAGGTGAGATTTCTCATGTCCAAAATTTGGCAACAACAGTTGGTGCCATCTATGGGGAACGACAACGCTTGTTTGGAAAACCTTATTACTTAAGTCAATTCTCCAAAAGGATGAGCAAAATGCAATAAAACAAGCACTGGAACGAAGATGGAGATGATTTTGATCAAGATCATCACCCACAATGAACAAGAGAGACCACTCCTCCTCGCCCTCATAATGGCATAGGTTGACTAGTAGAGGAGATGACCGAGCTGAAGAAGATGGTCAACAACATGGACAAGTACCTGTTGAAGATTCTGAAAAAGCTCGACAGGCAAGACCTTCAAAAGGAAGAGAAACGGGAGAAGGAACCACCTCTCGTATGAGATCCAAGAAAAGGAAAAGCAAAAGTGGTTGAGGGAATGGGAGAGTCAAAATCTCATACCCAAAAATCAACCGAAAAGCTGATCCTTGGAGGAACCGACAAGCCACGTTAGCTCTCGATCAAAAGTAAGGCGAGCGAGACAAGTAAGTTAAAATCTGTTGTGTAGGTTGTCTAGCAGGCTAATGGTCGAGGCCGACCAGGTGTTGTTGAAGCGACGATCACAAAGAATACTAAAGCGACATCGAACTAACGAAGTCTTATCAACTTGAAGCAGAAGATGCAAACCGAGGCAGAGGTCGGCTAGAAGGAAGCAGAGGCAGAGGCCGACTAGAAAGAGGCTGAGGCTAAGGAGATGAAGTTCAGGTATGAAGCACAAACCCAAAGCCCTCCATGGAAACCAGACATCCTTAAACTCCAAAAGGAGTTTGGAGACCTTCAAGGCAACGTTCTCAGAACTCGTGAGATCGAGAGGTGGGATCTCAAAGCTCTTATAGAGCAAGTTTACCCCTCTTTCACAAATGAAATCATGAGAGAGAAGGTTCCTAAGAAGTTCAAAGTGCCAACCATCACCCCATACGATGGCAACACTGATCTTGTAGAGTACTTGGACACCTATCAATCTTAGATAGAGCACCATGGAGTTTCAGAGGCAATCAAATGCAGAGCCTTCTCTTCTACACTAACAGAACTCGCACAAGAATGGTACAGGAAGTTGAAGAGAAAGTCCATTGGCTCTTTCAAAGAGTTAGCCAGAGTATTTGTAACGCAATTCTTACGAGGTTGAGACCAACGTAACCCCCAAATGCACTTGCTCACCATAAAAGTAAGGGCCAAAGGAGAGCTTACGCGATTATGTTTCTTGTTTCAACGAGGAAGGTCGAGGAAAGAGGCCTAGGCTGACCAAACCCTAAGGTCGTCCCCGGTCAATGGTTTGAGAGGTATACTTCCACAACTCTCCCTCTCGAGCATATCTCGACAGAAATTTGCCATTAGAATTTGGTGAAATTTCCAGGCAAGATGCAAACTCAAGCTGGAAAAAGAGACAAAGATAAATATTGTTTCTTTCACTGAGATCATGGTCATGCAACTCACGACTACTATCAGCTACGAGACGAAATCGAAACCCTGATAAGGGAAAGGTATCTGAAAGAATACGCCAGGGACGAGCCGAGGCCAACCAGATATGGCAGAGGCAGACCAAATGAAGAGCCACCACTTGAGATCATAACCATATTTAGGGGACCAGCAAGAGGAGAATCCAGTAGGAAAATGAAGGTTATTGCTTGTGAGACCAGAAACAACCCAGATTATCTAGGTATGTATTTAGTTCATATTGAAACTGTGAGCCAAACCTTAGAATTCACTGAGCTTGAAGCTAGAGTCATCCATCAGCCACATAATGATGCTTTGGTTGTTACCCTAACTATAGCCAATGTGAAGGTTCACAGAGTCCTCATAGATGAGGGAAGTTCAACTGATGTTCTCTCTCTAACTACCTTTAAAGCAATGAAGTTAGAGAGGAGGCTACTGAAGGAGAATCTGACTCTCTTGGTTGGATTTGGGGGAGAAAGAGTAACTCCTAAAGGCAGTATCGAACTTCCAGTCACCTTTGGAGATGGACTAAATGCAACTACTAAGATGATCGACTTCTTGGAAGTGGAGTGCACAACAGCTTACAATGCCATATTAGGAGGACCAACACTCCATCAACTAAAGGCTGTAGCTTCCACCTATCATCAGCTACTAAAATTTCCTACTTTGAATGGAATGAGAATAGTAAAAAGGGAGCATAAAGCTTCAAGGGAGTGTTACTTCACAGCACTCAAAGAAGTCAAAAGATCAAGAAACGAGCAGGAAGTATACATTGGCA
The DNA here is from genome assembly GCA_033996785.1 of Trichosanthes truncata. Taxonomy (NCBI): domain Eukaryota; kingdom Viridiplantae; phylum Streptophyta; class Magnoliopsida; order Cucurbitales; family Cucurbitaceae; genus Trichosanthes; species Trichosanthes truncata. The sequence continues at coordinate 12,284,260 of MU867261.1, read as the reverse complement.
AGGCCAAGGCAGAGGCCGAGGCCGACCACACCCCCATGGATCATTAGGGGGCTTCTCTCTATTTATCTTTACTTTAGATAGATTTATTTTTTGTCAATTCCAGCGATTCATGTAAAAATTTAAATTTTATTAGCAATAAAATTATCTTTGGTAAGCTACAAGTTATGTCAACTCAAGGATGATTCTCAACCAAAAAACTCCTACTTGAGTAGGGGGCTACTAAAGGTATATGCCTCCCTATTAAACAAAAAGCAAATAAGCTACTTAGGAGACTTGCCTCTCTATGAAACAAAAGGCAACGAAGCTACTAAGGAGATATGTCTCTCTAATTGAACATGTAACACCATGCGTTATAAAATCATGCTATTTTAGTTATTCGTTACAGTCCTAATTTTGAAAATTTGAAAATTTGTTCATTTAGCCTTTAAGTTGGTCAATTAAAATTTCTAATAATTTTAGGGAAAATAGATTTTTAGTTAAATATTTAACTCCTAAAGTTTGGAAGTTTAATTTTAGATTCTATCTCCAAATTTCAAGAGAAGCCCAAATCCTCTATCATTTATGATTTTCCAAATCTTTAAGAGTTTAAAATTGGAAATTTCTAAAGTTCTAAAATGTTTCCTTGTTTCTTATGGGCATTTTCATTTGGGAGAAATTAAAAGAAAAGGAAACTAAAGAAAAAAAAGAACAATAGGAGCCCTAAATTCTTCTTCTCTCCTCCCTCTCCTTCACGCATAGCAGCCCCTCCCCCTCGTTCTTGCATGTTTGAGAAGCCGACGCCATCTCCTTCCTTGTTTGTAACCTTCTCCGACTAGCCCACATGCCAGCGGCCACGCAACAGTCCTCACAAATCTGTCTTGCAGCAGCATCACGAAACCTACGCGTTTTCTCTCCAATTTGACAAGGTTTGTCACATACCCATGCCAAATAAACTTTAGTTTTGGATTACCCATATCTTAAACACCTTTTATTTGTAATTTTAGCTTGTTTGGACTCCGAATAGCCCACATTCGAAGCCGTTTATTGCAAAAAAAAAAGGGATTTCCAGCAGACCCACGCGAATTCCTTCTTGTTTGACAAGGTTTACACTTACCCATGCTTAATCGACTTTAGTTTTGGATTACCCATGCCTTAAACACCTTTCGTTTGCAATTTTAGCTTGTTTGGACTCCAAATAGCCCACATTCGAAGTCATTCATGGCCAAAAACGGGATTTCCAGCAAAGTTTCAGTTTGTTTGGCACTGTTGGGTAAGTTTTAATATGTTATGGACCTTTCGCAAATCCATTCAAGTATCGTAGCATTATTTCTAACATGTAGGAACCTTTAGTTTACAGTTTAGGATCGATTCGAACACTCTCGAACACAATTCAGCAAGGCATTGAGCCTATTTTTGCAAGGTTAGCACCCCTTAAACTCATACAGACTGAATTAGAGTGTCTTAGATTAGTTTCTAATGCTTGGATACTTTAAAGTTTTGAATACTTTCAATCGTGACCCATAATCTAAATAGCTTCAGTTTGATTTAACCATAAGCCATCGGAGTTGGTTTAGAAAAAAGGAGTTGATTCGAACATTGACCAGAAAGGTTTCGAGCCATCTTGGTGAGTTTCAACACGTTTCACCCCCTTTTGAATCTTGTGAAAGGTGCTGTAAATTCGTTCTAACCCTTGAATAACTTTGGTTATAGTTTGGATTGGTTCTAAAGTGTTCGCTTTAGTGATTCAAGGCCATATCTATGTAAGTATACCCTTCTTTGAGCTTGTGGTAGTTATTTGAAAGATTTTTGAATTACGTATATCATTTGAAGCTTATTCTCTTTGTTTAGGAACCCTTGGAATATTTTTAGGAGCACTCTAAGTAAGTAGAATTCTACCTGTGGGGTCTGTTTACTTGTGTGCTAGCATGCTTTTTGTCAAATTTCGTTATATTATGATTTATATGATTATTTCACTTGAACCTCCATATGTTCTAAGATTTTTTTGTGCTTAGTTGATACTTGGGATATTTGTGGTGGTCAGTATGCTGTAATGACCTTTTGTGATGAGCATGTTGTCTTGTGGGGTTTTGTTTGATCTTGTGATATGTATGTACGATGAGTTGTTGGCTTGGGTTTCCAAAGCATGCTATGGATGTGTCTATAGTTTTGGCATGGTTTAAGAAGCCTTATGTAGGATTCATAATTTTGATGAGTTTTTAAAGGTCAGATAACCTTGTGTGTGAAAAAGGAAAGTTGGGTGAGTACCAGGTGCTCGGGTAAAAATGGTCGAGGGGTGGTATGTCACAAGAGAACTTAGAGTAGCATTGATGGCCTTGTTTTAAGATAGTTAGGGTCGATGCACTGAATCTAAAAAGGCAAGTACTTGAGATCCTTGAGAACGTTGATGGCCTTTAAAGAAAAATCAGTTGGGGCCGACGGAGAACGTTGGTGGCCCTGGATGGCATCAGTTGTGGCCGGCAGAGCGTGTCGGTGGCCCTAGATGTAAATAGTTGGGGCCGACAGAGAATGTCAGTGGCCCTGAATAAAATCAATGAGGATCAATGTGTCTCGAAGGGGTCAATCTTAGAAAACCTTGTGAGAATTAAATAATGGGCATTGAGTGAGCCCGAGGTTTGAGATTAAGTGAGTTGACTTTACATGAGATATTGATTCATGGGTCTAGTATATTGTGATCGTTATTTACTTTCCATGTATGATGAACATGTCTAATTTCGTATTTGTTGTGTATAGCATGATGTTTCCAGTGTATGTTGGTTGGTAGCTCCTAAGGTGTGAGCTACTTACTAGTACGTGTTATGTACTGACTCACCCACAGATTTTGTAGGTGATGACGATTAAGATGAGCCTGGTGGTGCTGAGGAGGAGACTTGAGAAGAGAAAGACCATAGCTAGATGCTTTTTATTTAGTAGTTGTCTTTGTTAAGCTTTGATTAATTGAATTACTTTTAGCAGGGTTGTTAGTTTAATTTTTGATGTGACATCTAGTTTGTGGACTTGGTGTCGTTGCTTCATTCTTTTAGTTAGAGTTTTCTTTTTATTGTAGTTGATTGCATGTGAAAGCAATTTTGTTACCATTAGTGAGTTGGTTTAGGTTATAAGTTTTGTCTCATGTGGAAGGTTGATAATAGGCCTTTATTAGGATACTTTACCTTTATGGAATGAGTTTGCATGAAGTTAATAAAGTAGTCGTGTTCTTTACATAGTTAGCTTGATGGTTGGTTTATGGTTCCCTAATAGTCGTCCGAGTTGGAGTTGGGATGTTGTTTTGTTCCGACTCTCTAGTGGTTATCGAATTGAAGTTAGAATGGTTGTTGGGTGATTTTGAATATAGAAGTGTTATCTTTTTGACCAATAGGTGTTAGGAAAAATTTTGGTATTGTTGTAGTTACGTTGTTATGCTGTAGAAATTTTTGGGGCATACCGGTCGTAAGTTAGTAGCGTTCCCTAAGTTAGGTTAAATTTTGTGGGCATTAAAGAACAAAAGGCAAAAGCTACACAAATGAGCCAGAATAACCAACAACTTCAGAGAAACCTCATAAGCAGAGGCCGAGCAAGTTGCCAAAATCCCTTCAGTTGTAAGTAAGTCATTTCTTTGGGTTTGGTGGCTTGAGTTCATGAGTGAGAGACTCCCTTTTTATCAATTCATCTAGTTTAGTAAGACTTAAGTAATTCTATTTGTTAGAGTTCATCTTTTTGAAGTAAAATTCATGAAAGAGAAACAAGGACGATGGATAGAAATTAAACTTACAATAAATAGCAAAAGTAAAGTCTTACATTGAGATTAAAAAGATGGAAGGGGACAAGCAAAATTCAACACAGAAATAATGTAAAACGACTAGGTCTCATTCATGTTTACTCCTCCGTTACCATTGGAGTCATTTGACTCTGAGAAGGCATATGGATATTTCTTAAAAGAAGCAGATCGTGGAAGCATATCTAAAAAAAAAAAAAAGAAGCAACAAAATCGTGAGTTATAAAAAACAAACGAAAAAAAGTTGAAACAGAGGGGCTGAGGCCAACCAGGATGACCGAGGTCGAGCTCTTTCTAGCACATGAACCAAAAGAAGAAATGAAGAACCACAAGATCAATCATTAGAATGAGAGCAAAAAATCTGGGTCCCAATTTAGATATGGTAGATTATAGCCAAAATCTGGAGCCTACTCCAGATATGACAGATTATGTCGTGTAAAAAAACACGAAACACGCAAAACTCTAAAGCACTTGGGTATAGAGGAAGTGGCCCGGGAGGTTGATTGAACCCAAAAAGATTTGGTTGACTGACCTTGGCAACCCAAAAATCTAAGAAAAATCTCACGATGGTTCCCTATTGAGCACAATAAAGCAGGCTTCATAAAGTTAAGCAGAGCGTGTTGAATGCAAAACTCCACTTAGGTGTGGAGTACTAAGCCTAGAAGATTGATTGGGTTCCTAAAAGGGACTTGGTTAGTTGATCTGAGTAGCCTAAAAATCAGAGATAAGTTTTGCGATGGGTTTTTGAAAATAAAATGAGAAGTAGAAAACAGAGAAGCAGAGGTCAACCTCGACCTGTGACAGGATGAGGCCGAGGTTCCAAAAAATAATTTTTTTCTTTCAAAATAAAGGAAATATAGTGGAAGAAGAAAATTTGATCTCGAGAAAAAGGATGGTAAGGCCAAGGAAAACTTGTACACGACAGACATACCAGACTGGCTTAGGCCCACCAGACCGAGAGTTATTTTGCCCCTGATTCTCACTTCATTGCCTATTTTCTTCTCTCCTCTCACGGTATCCGCCTAAAATGAAGCTACAGTTATTCTGAAAATGCTTACGAAAAGAGGGAAGCTACGAGGCTACTGAATAGCCAAAAATTCCCTCCAACAAGAGGTAATGAAGCTATACACGGCTACTAGCTGGCCAAAATTCCCTCCTACGGGAGGTCGGGAAGTCCATAATAGTCCATACGAGGTTTGATGGCAATCCCACTTAAATTTGAGGACGCACTCGAATTTACATATTCTCTCCAAGAAAACGGCACAGATTGCGAATCCAGATGAGAGTCTTAGGCCTTGAGAAAGATCAAAATGTTCCTTACGGGGTTGGACGAAAATCTTGAGGAGATCCATGGAGAACCTTGGAGCCCTAAATTTTCTCTAAGATGTGAACGAACACACATCTAGAGGAGAATCTTACCCACCAGGAAGAGACCAACCTACGGGGTTAAACGACAATTCTGGGGATGATTTGAGACGCAAGATAAGCGTCACGAAACCCTTAAATTCCTATAGGATCGAAAACGGAGAAATCGAGACTCAAGATAAGTGTCATGGAACTCTAAGATTCCTACGGAAAAATGGAGAAACCGACACTCTAGCAGACTTAATATCCTCACAAGGATGGATAGCAAACTTAAGATGCTACTCCCAAGTCAGGCTCCATGCAATTACTTCATACGCTTCTAATCTCGAATCCTAACTAGGGAGTGGGGGTTAATATTATGGGTGAAATTTGACCAACAAGAATGGGTTGGCTAAAGGGCTGCAATGAAGGACCAAACGAGGAAATAAGCCCAATACGAAGTCAAAACGGACCAAAACCAACAGGGGACCGACCCAAAATGAGAGGGAGGAGAAACAGGCTTGGGTCGAAGCCCAATCCCGTGGTCGGTCCGGCCGAGGTCGACCACATGGCAAGGCCTAATTTTGGGCCTTGCCTTAGTCCCTCATAGCCTGTGTACCCCTAGTCCAGCCCAATTCGGTCCTTTCGTTCCCAATCAAAGAAGGAAACCCACAAAAATCCCTCTCGAGAGGAGAGGAAAGTAAGTTCATCTCAACCTCCAAAACTTTCCTAGAACACCCTAACTCTCTCTAAAGAACCCTCTCTAACTTAAGCATCGGAGCCTATGTAGCCTACACCACACTGGTGTCTAGGTTTTTCTTGTCTTGCGTTCTTCTCTCAAGAATACAAATTTACCGTCGTTGTCACGTGAAGGTCAGGTGAGATTTCTCTTGTTCAAAATTTGACAACAATATGATTTAATAGCCCATGATCAAGGCATTATAGAAAACAAATTAGAATAGAGACAAAGCTCACAACTATCGCATGGCAATAAGACTAGATCCCAAAATTGACAAGAAAAACCCAAAAAAAAAAAAAGACAACAAATAAGCCACTAGAGATAGAGTTATAAAAAGGTTTCTAAGCTAACTTTCTTATGAATTTATGATTCGTATATATAAGGAATGACAACATATCCATTGGTACCAAATCTTTGGAATAAAATCAGGGCAAGACTTGGGTGCTGCCTGGGCAGCACCCAAGTGCTGTGCAGCCCACATCTAAGCAACACAATTTTCTTAAAAAAAAAAAAAAAAAAAAAAAAAAAAAAAAACCAAAAAAAAAAAAATCAAAAAATTTCAAATCCAATGGCTATGAAGTGGGCATTACCATACTTGGGTGCTGCCCAGACAGCACCCAAGTTTTTTCCATAAAATCAAAAGCAAATTGGTGAAAATTGAGACACGTGAAATCTTCAATTGCTTTCATTACAAATGAGGTAACATAAGCGCATTCCAAGCAATGCATCAAAATTTATACCAAAAAAACCTTTGATACAGAATATTTTTTTGATTAAATGCTACTACAATAATCTAACATACATTAATTTTTCAGCTACATCAAGAAGAATAAATAATTACATCTGTCCTACAATTTCTACAAGAGCTACATATGTGCCAACAATGGCAGCAACAACACCTATCAATATGATACCACTTATTATCACTGTCTCGAATCCGAATCTCTTGTAATTGCCCGAAATCTTCAAGTAACATATGCACGGCAGTATTATTGAAGCGGTCACACTCAAAAACGCTCCGACAAGCGACATCAGAGACCCGAAAAAGGGAATTGACAGAGCTACAATGACATTGCTGACCAACAAGCTGGTACTGATTAGCATAGTCAAGGGCTTTCTGTTGTAGTTGGATGGAAATCGATTCTTAATGGCAGTCACAATTGGAACAGTCATTAATGCATATTTGCAAATGGGATTTACTAATACTGTGTAGATTGCAACCAAAGAGCTGAGTTTTCCTGTTGGAAGATTTAAGGTTATCTGTGATTGAATGTCTGAGCCAAACATGGCGTATCCCATTACAGCCATGGAGGCATAGCCGAAAGTGCAAATTATGAAGCAGAAAGTTAGAACCTGCACAAGTAGAAGCAGCCAAAAGGGTGACCAAAAAGCCAAAGAAAAGGAACAAAAGGAAGAGGCTAGATGTTGAAATTAATCGACAAAATGATTGTGTAATGTTAAAAGACAATTAATTATTAATTGTGTGAAAAATATTGTGTATTTTAAAAAGTTACCCATTTCATATGGTATAAAGTGATAATTTACCTAACCTGAAAATATTGTTATACGAAAATTTATCCAATAAGATGTCGGTATACTAATTGACAACCTCATGAAACTTATCATTTTTAAATCCATGTATGTTCATTATTAATTTTAGCTATTAGTGATAGGGAAGAAATTAATTGAAAAAATAATCCATACATAAGTAATGAAATTAAAATTTTTAAAAGATAAGATGTGGAGCAAAAAAAACTGTATGAGAAATTGTTTTGGACATACGTTGGAGAACTGGCGTTTGTTCTTCATGGAGGTGTATAAAGTTGGGAAAACCGGATGAGCACAATAACAGAATGCAAATAAGCTGATGGAATTTGGAATCCCTTTCCAGTTGATGAGAGTTCCTTTCTGTTGGAATCCAATTCCATCAAAGGCACCACACCAGAAAACCGAGCCGATGATGATGGCCGACGCCAGAACCCCACTCGCCGAGACAAAAGAGAGAAGACTCATGTTGTCGAGCCAAACCGACGGCAAGATAACGAGGGCAATGACCAACACAAAGAATGCTTTCCCAGCAATTCTAAAGCCGAGGAGTTCGAACCCGACGTCGGGAAACATGTTGTTCAAGTTATCGCCTTCGAGAATTAGAAATCCTGTGGCAACCAAGTACAACTCCACATACATGAAAACCGATACTATTATCTTTCCATTGCTTCCAAATGCAAGCTCTCCAACCTCTGGATAAGTTTTTATATCAGACTTCGCATCCATGCATCGCTGGATCAGCAGTCCGGTATAAAATGTCGCGAGGGCGATCACAAAAAGGAGTATTAGGCTTAGCCATCCCCCCGACGCGAGGGCGTAGGGAACTGATAGAATCCCAACTCCTGAAAAATGCAACAATCAACCATGAGAATGAGATCATTAGTAGGATAAATGTGTTTTTGTTATGAAATAAAGCTTCAAAGCTGACAAGATTTACCGTGACTTCAAAACGATCTAAAAAAAAGAAAAAAGTAGTTTTGAGTGAAAGCAATGCTATAAGCATCTTCTAAAGCACTTTAAAAAAAAGTTCTAAAACTTTTTCCAAGTTCACTGTTAAAAAATTCTAAGAAAAAGAAAAAGAAAAAGAGAGAAGAGTGGGAAAAGAAAGATAGTCGACGAGCTAATTATGCGTAAGAAGTCAACTAAAACGTTTGTTCTTTCACTAAGAATACATATTATCCACAACTTTACACACTTTTAGTTTTGGATAACATGTGATGTTTGAACCACACAATAGCAAACTACAAAAAAATATCTTTGTGAACCAAATCTTAAAACTCTAAAAACTTGTCAAATAAAAAAAATAACAAAATGAAAAACTATACAAGTCCTGAATGATTGGGTTATGTTTTGCAAGTAGAACCTGATAGAGTATTCAGGAGGTTGAAAGAGGTTTGGAGGAAAGAAGTATTTTTTGAACTGCAAGAATTGTGAATATTATTTGATTCCACTTCCTCCAAAGTCAATTCTTCACTCTCTAACTTATCTCCAAGCAAGAGGGGCACTCTCAAAAATGAATCTAAAAACATCTTCACCTTCATTTTTGTCTTAGAATTGAAAAAAAAAAAGAAGAAGAAAAAAAGCTACCTAAAAGATATTTAGGAGAGAGATATTTTAGGAGTGAGATGAACAAAACGTTTGAGTTTCCCTGTCTTAAATACTGAAAAAGAACAATCTCGAAAAGCAAGACAAGTGATTTGAATTGTTGGACTTAGATAACTTAAGCATTTAACATGTGCAAAAGTTGGAATAAGGACATGAAATTTATTGCACCAAATACATGTGATGGAAACAGAATAATCATGGAACCAAATGTATGGATAGAGAAGAGAGTCAAAAATACAATTACTCGGTTTTGAATATGGGAGATTGATTTGAATGCCAAATTTGACCTAAAGAGTGAATGAGAAATTATTGGTTTTCCCATGAAATGACAAGTGCTATTTCATATAATCCTAATCCTTTAGGATTGCAACATATTGATAGGACTAATATCGAATAGAAATGATGTAGCAACAAATTAACTTAGCATAATCTAGATTTAATATTATAAAAATAACTACTAAAAGCAATTGTATATATAGCAAGATTACCAACAATAACGATTAATCAATATATAGTTTAATCCATAATTTACTAGGAGTATAGTTAACCAATATCTAAGTTAATCGTGAATTTACATTAATTAGTCACTATCACATCAAATAAAAGCTATATTTGGTTAAATTACAAATTCGATCCTTATGGTTTGGAGAAAGTTAGAATTTAGAATTTCATTATTATAGTTTGATAAAATTTCATAAATAGTCTCTATGGTTTGATAAAACTTCATAAATAGTCCATGGTGGCTTCTAATGGTTCTCTATTTATGAGGGTTTTATCAAACCATTGAGATGAATTCTAACTTTTAAAACTATAGGGACTAAATTCTAACTTTTTCCAAACCATAAGGACCAAATTTGTAATTTAAAATTTTGAATATCATTATTTATATTATCGTCTTATTATATCCTCTCTTTATGTTCACATATTTTCCCTCTCACTCTCTATATTTAATGTTTGTGGTCCTGAATACCTTTTTAAGAACTCAACTTTTCCAAGTATTCTTTTTAATTCATACCTTTCAAAATACTTGTAATTTAGAATTGAGGTTTTTTAAATAGTTGAAATTCGTCCCTACACTAAGTAGGACAGTAAGCAAGTCCGTTTGACTTTACTTATCAAAATTAACCTGTCAATAAAATTTGAAAACCAACATCAAAATAAACCTTTAAAACAATGGCAAAAATACGTCAAACCAAGCAAAACATATAGAAATTGATTATAACAATGACCAAACCAACTAAAATCAATCTACATCAGCAAAACCAACTAAAATAATTTTTATTTTAAATTTTATAAAGAATCATCCAATATTTTCATACCAAACTTGATTGAGTTTTTAAAATTTTCTAACTTGAACATGGAGCTCAACTAATTTATGACACCACCAACTTGACCATAATTCAACTAATTAAAGCATATACCTTCCATCAAGATGAAGTTCGAATTTCTCCATTCCCACACGTTGAATTCAAAAAAAAAAAAAAAACTAATTTATGACAGCAACAACCTTCCTTATTAGTTAAAGATTTTAAATTCATATCCTCTATGTTTGTAATGTTATATTCTAAACAAAAAATATATATTATTTTATTTCAACTTAAACTCTTATTACTAGTAATAAACCACTATTTGTACTACTACTAATACTAATAATAAGAGAAAATTGCACAAACATCATTTGAACGATGAGGTTTGTTATAATTACGCCCATGAATTTTTAATTTGATCAATCACCACTATTTGTTAAATGTTGTAATCACATTTTTTTTTGTTAAATAGTCGTTTAATTGGGGTGACTCAAAGAAGAGCAAACTTGTCATTGACGGATCTAAAAAAAAGGAAGAAATTTTGCGTTTTAAAAGGAGAAACTTATAGATGTACGAGGAAAATTTTGCCCATTCCATAAAAGAGGAAAAACTTCCTGTATAAGTTTTTTTTTAAACCTCAAAGCTTCCTCTAAACTTTTTTTTTAAAAGGTAATTTTTCCTAATAATAATAATAAACCACTATTACACTAAATTATGCTACCTAATCTTTTGAGGGGACGGGGTATGGCAAGATTGAGAAAGGGAAAAAATGAAAAGAAAAACAAAAGAAAGGAAAGAAATAACTTCACAATCCAATCCATCCTCAAAGTGCCCCACGTACGTCCTTATCTTCTAAATTACAAGTTCGGTTCCTAAATTTTTGGACTTCTCTAATAAGTTTTTGAATTGTGAATTAATGTTGTATCTAATAGACACTTATATAGTGTTTGGATTGAAGAGTTGGGTGAGGTAGGAGTTAATAACTCCACCCAACTCCTTTTTGGCACAAGGATATTTTTACTCTAATTGTGGGCCCTACAAACTTATTAAGTCTCACTCCAACTCTCTATTGTAGGCCCTACAAACTTAATAACTCCTACTCCTACTCCTACTAGCTATTATGAGCCCCACAATTTATTAACTTCAACTCCTCATTGCGGGCTACATAATTTCCCTATCTCCTCTTTTCTTCACCTCACCTCATTCCTACCTCTCTCTCTCATCTCCTCTCCTCTCCTCTATGTTTTTTATAATTTTTTGAATTTCTTAATTTACAAATTTTTCTTTATTTTTTATATAAAATTTCTCATCACTATTACTAATTAATAATTAAATATAAATAATTACTAATAAAAATATTTTTATTTTTATCCTATAATTTTAATAAATTCTTTAACAAAAATATTTCTCTTTTTATTATATAATTTTATTTTTTTAAAATATAAATTATATAAAAATATTTTAGATATGATACTATTGTTTAAATTGAAATTCTAATGTAAATTAGAGTACTACGTAACAATTTTTTGAATTGATAAAAATCTTTCTATCTCATTTTCTTCACATGTCATCAACAATTTTTTTAAAAAAAATTTAAATCCCAATTCAGACCAAATCCAAACCCAAGCTCAAATCAAAAGCCAAAACTTGATAGACTTGACCCACCCATCCATTAAAGTGGATGTTGGACATCCGTGGAGCCAGTCTGTTGGGTCATATGTGAATCACTCTGTTAAGCTTGCGTGAGAGGCTTATAATTGAGTAAATCCACATATACACAATACTTTATATATTTTTAAAAGTAAATTTTTTTTTTTTTTCTAAAAACAATAAAAATATATATATAGAAGGGTGAAAAGTAATAAAATGTTTCTAGGGAAAATAAGAGAATAAAAGAAAACTTTAAACATTAATAATTTTAGTGAGAAAAAAGTATTAAATATATTTACAAACTTCAAAATAAAATTGAATACAAAATATCGATCTAATATATTTTAATAAAAAAAAATTAGTTTATAAAAATTTTAAAAAATATGATTAATGAGCCAGCTCAAGCTCCATCCAAATCTTGATCCAATGAACCAAGTTAAGTCATAAGCATGACGCTGGAGATTACATCAGCCTCACTTAGGATATTTTGTTGACTAATCCAAATTTTTTAGTTTGGTAATCCCTACCCCTAATGAATTGAATATAATATCCAATTCAACCCAACCATACCCTTATATTTTGCTGGTTGAGTTAGGTTGGATCAACAAGTTACTTAAATTTCATAGTTGGGAGAGGGGGGAGGGGGGAACGATGAGTGAGTGACAATCAAACTATAATAATGATAGTTATAAGATGAAGCAATTGATGAGTATGTGTGAGGGACGATTAGATAGATGGGAATCAATTGGTGAGTAGGATTTGGAGTAGAAAATGCCAACAATGAGCGAGATCTAGGTTAAAGAAGAATGCTAACAATGGTGATTGAGAACTAAAGCGATTAGATGTGGAGTGAAGAGAGATGTTGATGGTGAGAGTGAGACTTGGGACGAGATAGATGTAAGATGCCACCTACTGAATGTGGAGTTAGCCTCATCAAATAGTGGTATTAAGGCCAACTCAGGTCGGTCTCGAGCCCAATCCAAACTCACCCAAGTTTTACTGGCCCAGCCCATTAATGTAAAATTAGGAAGATGGATAGAAAGTATTTTCACTTTATTTTACTCATACAAGATAAGGCCTTTTGTATACATTGGATTGGCCTAAATTAAGGCAAAATCTAGGCCAAAATATATGTACAATCTTTGTAATTAAAGGGCTACAATTATGGCAAGAATAATGCTCGAATATGCCCTCTCAAACTGATGACAGATGTGAAGTTAGAAGTTTGGCCCGAAGTGACAAAAATTGCCCAAAGGATAGTGGTTTCGTAAGCAAGTCGGCAAGTTGATCTTTGGAATATATAAATTGAGCTGAAATATCTTTTCGAACCACTTTCTCACGAACGAAATGGTAGTCAATCTCAATGTGTTTGGTGCGAGCATGAAAAACTGGATTGTTTGTGTAAACCCGAGATTTTTCCTTGGAATTTCTTTAAAAAGAAATTTGTTAAAACATTTTTGGGAAATTGTTGTATAAGGAAAAGAGGAATAAAACAAAAGAAAGGGTAAGGGAAAACAAAAAGGAGTTATGTGTTTTGGTATGTTTTGTTTAAAAAAAAAGAAAAAGAAAAAGAAAAAGAATTGAGGGAATGGATAAGCTTTGGGAGCACTCACCCATTTTCTCCCATTTGCTTCTCTTTTATTAAAAAAAAAAACAGAGCATTTCGTGGGATAGGTTGAAGAAAGAGGAAAAGAGAGCTTGCTGGGTTGGAAATTGAAGAAGAAGGGGGAAAACTCAACACAAGCCTCCATGGCATCTAGGTGATCAACTGTACTCACTACTGTTGTTTAGATCGTTTTGAGCTCCACAAGAAGAGTTAAGAGGTGAGATTTGTTTTTCTTGAAAGTTAACCCATTTTCGAACAAATTTCGTGAAGGAAGCTCGAGCAAACTCTGACTTTAAATTATTGATTTGCGAAGGGGAAGACAGAGGAGAGATTTTGCTGTCAAATCTGAGAAACCTCTGGTGTTTGGGACGTTCTGATCTGTAGGATTTGAATCAGAATCTCCATTAGGTATGGTTGGAAAGCTTATTTAATTTCCTATAACTTTCATGAAGAAGTCGTGAGTAAAAAATGATTGGAAGTGGCTTTAAATTTCAGGTTAGGTGTGGTGTGCAGCAGAAAAACGATTCTGGAAATTTCAGAAGTTTATTTTTCGGGAAGTAGTTTTCGAGGTATTTAAGGACACATCCTTTGGGAATTTCGATTTCATTCCTTCAGATAAGTTTTAGAGGGTTAAAAAAGGAAGAGTTTGGTATAAAGTACATCATTTTTGGCCAAGTAATGAAGAAGTTATGAGTATGTGAGTTTAGAGGATGAAATTTGCAGAATGCTGGAAATAGATGAAGTGATATTTGTAATCTTAAGTTTGAAAATCATGAGATTGAAGTTCTAATGCTTGGTTTTGGTTTTTTTTGACAGGCCAGGAGGAAGTAGGTCAAGTTTACGGGGCCGAGGATCTAGTTTTAACACTGTGAGTGACAAAACGAATTTCGAAAACATATTCTATGCTTGAATTCATGTCTATGTGAATATAAGACTTCTTAGGAATGAATTAGCTTAAATGTTTTATGTTTTCTGAACACATGGTTATGAGCATACATGATTGCCTAGGAATGATTTTAAATGCTCGTTGTGAGCTTAGATTTTTCCAACGAAATTTACATGTGAGCATATGTTTATTGATTTGCTAAAATCTAGTGAAAATGTTATGATTTCAGGCAAGCATGCTCTAGCAGGTAATGTTTAAAGATTATCATGTGTTTTTCTGAGACTCGAATGAGTAAATGATTGAGATATTGAGCCGAGGCTGGTTAGTACCGCGTGCACACAAGTCGTTTTCTGTTGTCAACGTTGAGTCTACTCCGTGACAACAATGCTGTCGTGAGTGCTGGGCGGACCCCACTACGACAAAGACGATGGGAGTGCTGGGCGAGCCCCACTACATCGTAGAGTGAACGTTGGTTGTACTGGGCCTGCCCTACACAACGTAGATTGTCATATGTTTCTAGATGGTTAATATTCTTGGTATGCCTTGCGAGTTTTTAATGACATACTTGTTGGATTTCTGAGAAAGACTATGGTAATTATACATTTATATTTAGCGCTTGACTACCGACACATATGCCCAGAGTTTACCAAATGTTGTAACTTGCGAGTTAATAGTTATAAACTCAGTCACTCACTGAGCTTCCCAGCTCATTCTTTCAATGTTTTCCAACTTTTCAGGTAGTGATCGAGCTCCCGGTGCCTGAAATCCTGCCATAGTCTGCCGAAAGCTCTACGAGTTTGATATTTTGTACGTGGGTGGAACTGTATAGCAAGTCCAAACATTTTGTAGATATTCTGAGAGGAACGTATAGTATATTCATGTATGCACTAGTGGTCGTGGTTGTGTAAACCATGGTTGGGATGTATTTTGGTTGTAGTACTCCCTACCCGCTTAGAAGTTCAAGTGGGGTTTAAGTAGGACTGCTCCGTATGTATGTATAGTGACTTTCAAACTTCCGCTGTGTTGTGTTTAAACATTTTAATTCAAGTATAGTATGTTTATCAGGTATAACAGGGTCACAGGTATCGTTAGGGAGGAAACGATGTCTGTTGGCTTCACGCCATCTTCCGGGCTACGTTAGCAGGTGGTTCGGGAGGGGGTGTGACAGTTTGCTAGAGAAATTACTGAGACATTGTCACACCATAATGTGGGTGGAACGGTCAATGGAACATGAAGATCATTGAGAAGTCGTCATAACCAATAAAGATCAGCTGTTGTAGTGGCTAATGATCTGTATTCAGCTTTTGTAGAGGAACGTGATACCATTGGTTGCTTCTTAGCAGACCAGGATATAGGACTGAAGCCAAGAAAAGCAATAAATCCAGATGTAGATTGATGATCAGAGGTATCACCAGCCCAATCAGAGTCACTATATGTAGTGAGTGACATATCTCCTTATCGAAATAGAACCCCATGTTGCTTTGACCCAGAGAGATAACGTAGTATACGTTTAACAGCAGAAAAATGAATAGTTGTAGGTCGATGCATGAATTGACTTACTCAGTTTACTGCAAAGGTAATCTCGGGTCTTGTGAATGTGAGATACTGAAGAGAACCGACAAGCTGACGATAACGTGTTGCATCATTGAATAAAGGTGCCGAAGCATATAAATCAACAGAGGTGGACATGGGAGTTAAACAAGACTTAGCAGATGTCATGCCGGATGTGTGAAGCAAATCAGTAAGGTACTTGGCCTGATTAACAAAGATACCATCAGTAGAAGAGTGAACTTCTAAGCCAAGGAAGTATTTCAATGCTCCAAGATCTGAAATTTGAAATTCAATAGCTAATTGCTTCTTTAAAACAGAAATGTAAGTAGAGTTAGGTCCAGTTATGATAATGTCATCCACATAGAGTAACAAGTATGTCAATGACTTTCCAACAGAACGTATAAACAAAGATGGGTCAGTAGTGGAAGCAACAAATCCCAAAGTCAATAAGTAGGATGTGAAACGATCAAACCAAGCTCGAGGAGCCTGTTTAAGACCATAAAGACTCTTGTGAAGTAAACATACATTGTGTGGGCAAGATTTGTCAAGAAAACCAGGGGGTTGAGACATGTAGACTTCTTCCTTCAGGTGTCCATGTAGAAAGGCATTTTTTACATCCAACTGATTTAATGACCACTGATACTGAGCAGTGAGAGTTAGTATTACTCGAATCGTTGGCTTTTTAACAACTGGACTGAAGGTTTCTTCAAAATCAAAACCTTCAAGCTGGTGATAGCCTTTTGCAACTAAACGGGCCTTATGTCGAGCAATTGACCCATCAGGATGATATTTAGTTCGAAAGACCCACTTGCAACCTACAACATTCATAGAAGGCAATCGAGGTACTAAAGTCCACGTACCTTGTTCTTGAAGAGCATTAAACTCCTCACACATAGCATTTCTCCATTCTGGGTACTTTGAAGCTTCAGTGTAAGATGAGGGATCAGTTGGGACTGAAGGCAACATGGTGGATAGAAATGCCTTTGGCTTGAAAATTCCAAACTTAGCCCGAGTTTGCATTGAGTGAGTATTAATGGGTGGTAGAGAGTTACCAGTGGAGGCAGTGTATGGCGGCAGACTCACATGATTATTATCTGCGATCTCATTTTGTGAGCGTGTCAAACTTACATTATCTGCAATCTGACAAGTAGAGTCAGTACAAGTAACATTATTGTTTAATTCAACTGCAGATGGATTGGGTACGGGTAATGGAAATCACAGGGCTGAGGGTCTGGGGTGTATTTTTAGATAAATCTAAAAGAGTGAGTAATGGGGTTGGTCAATATTAGTGGATGGGGAATAGATGTGGGGTTTGAATGAGGATTAGCCAAAAGGGAATATAGTTTCATGGAAAATGACATGGCGAGAAACAATTGATTTTTTTGTATGGGGGTTGTAGCATATGTAACCTTGGAAATCAAGAGGGTAGCCAAGAAAAATGTGTTGAGATGTTTTGGGTTGAAGTTTATGTTTATTGGTAGGTTTTAACAGAGGATAACATGCACACCCAAAAACTTTTAAATGATGCAAATCAGGAGTGTAACCAAAAAGTATTTCAAACGGAGAGGACATATTGAGAGATGAAGAAGGCATACGATTTATGAGAAAAACTGCAGTAGAAAAGGCATAAGGCCAAAATTCAAGAGGAACGGAAGAATGAAAAAGTAATGACATTGCAGTTTCAACAATATGGCGATATTTGCGCTCTGCAATTCCATTTTGTTCAGGAGTGTGAGGACAAGATTTTTGATGTAAAACGCCTTTGGATTAAAAAAGGGAAAGAACTGAATTATTGCAAAATTCACCACCACCATCAGATCGAAAAACTTTTAATTTTTTTGATAAAAGATTTTCAACAAATGGTACAAACTTGTGAAGAATTGTACTCACATCAGATTTGTAAGCTAAAGGAAAAAGCCAAGTGAATTTGCTAAAATTATCAATAAAGCTAACATAATAGCGATATCCATTAAACGAAGTAATTGGAGAAGGACCCCATACATCGCTGTGAACAAGTTCAAGTGGTGCAAAAGAAGTAGAAAGCGACATAGGAAATGAAAGCTTAGACATTTTAGCTTTTAAACAACTAGGACAATCATGAATTGAAATAGAAGAAGATAAAGACAGACCAAGACGAGATAGACTAAAGCTTAAAATTTTAGCAGCAGGATGTCCAAATCGGTAATGCCATAGTGAACACTCCTGCTTTGCATGAAGTATAAAATTTTTGGGGTGCAGACCAGAATGAGATAGAATTGACGGGCTTGGAATTGGGTAGAAACCATTGATGCTTGCACCGGTGTATATGATTTTTCCAGAGACTTTATCCTGAATGAGGAACCAGTCAGTGTCAAAGATAAATATGCAATTATTATCATGGCAAAATTTATGGACAAATAAGAGGTTAGTAGCAAGTTGAGCAGCATGAAGAATTTTTGAAAGAGTGAAGGTGTGAGATGGGGTAGAAATTGTACCACTGCCGGTGTGTTGTATATTTAAAGATTGGCCATTACCCACTGTGACAGATTCTTCTCCATTGTAGTTATTCGATAAGTTGAGATTGGTCAAGTCATTTGTCATATGAACATTGCATCCATTGTCAGACAACCAAAAATTATTAGAACTATTAGAAGAGTGATCTGAGGGCATTGAATTTACCGCCATTGCTGCCAATTGAGCTGGAGGATGTTGCCCTTAGTAAGAGAAATTCATCCGATTGTAGCAATCAAGTGCAGTGTGTCCAAATTTTGAGCAAATTTGGCAAGAGACTCGGCCTCCATCAGTAAAATTTTGTCCATACCTAAAAGTTGACCCGGATCCAAAAGATGAACCCGAAGCTGATCCAGCTCCAAGTATGCCACGACCTGATCCCAAATTTGGTCCAAAATTAGGGCGTGAAGTAGAGCTCATTTGAGGCCCATATAGAAAGCGTGTAGTTGGCCCATATGTAAACGGTGATGTTGAGCAGTGTGTTGGAGATTCAAAATTAGGGTTGAAGTTTTGCTCCGCACGCCCTTTCAAATTGAAGGATCGTCTTCCTCGCCCACGGCCGCTGCTCGAATTTGGGAATGCTTGAAGGCAGCCATGGCAATAGGTAAGACGTCTGCTTTTTGGTTCTTGTTTAACGTCTTTTCTTCAGCATCAAGAAGTGCATGGAGTTCTTCAAGTGACAGAGATCCGCTTCTAGTTCGAATAGAAGTTCGAAACGCACTGAATTCTTCTGGTAATCCATTCAAGGTATGCACTAAGATCTCCTCATCATCAATGGAAACAGAGGCTGCAGCAAGCTTGTCAACAAGTTCTTTGATTCTACAAGTATACTTTTCAATAGATTTAGAAATATTTTTCTTAATAGTATAAAGGGTAGATCGTAAGTCAAGAATATTAGAGTGGGTATTGAATGAATAACGTTTTTCTAATGAAAACCATAGATCTTTTGCAGAGGTTGATCCAACAACATGAGCAAGAGCCGAAGGTGACAAGGTGGCGTTGATTAACGTGATAAGAGCTTGATCTCAAGAAATCCAGAGAAGGTAATCAATACTAACCTCTGTTGTGTCTGTGTCTGTTAATGAACGAACAAATTTAGGAGGTTGAGGGAGCGATTCATCAATGTGCCCAAATAAAGAGTGTGCCTTCAAGATGGAGGATACTTGAAATTTCCATAAGACATAATTTGTTGAGTCCAATCTAAGAGGTACTAAGTTGCAGATATTTGATAGAAGAAACAAAGGAGAAGACATAGAGGAGGTAGTTGTGGAGATGTTCATGGAAGAAGATGAATTAACAGATGCAGTTGCTGAGGAAGAAGGAGCCATGGAAAAACGTGAAAAAAAAATTAGGTATGCTCTGATACCATGTAAAATTAGGAAGATGGATAGAAAGTATTTTCACTTTATTTTACTCATACAAGATAAGGCCTTTTGTATACATTGGATTGGCCTAAATTAAGGCAAAATCTAGGCCAAAATATATGTACAATCTTTGTAATTAAAGGGCTAAAATTATGGCAAGAATAATGCTCTAATAATCAATTCATTTGGATTAGATATGGTCCATTTTTTAGAGGGGCTAGCCCACGAGCCGACCCCTTTAGACCATATTTGGAACCACCCGACCAACGAGATTATAAATGGGTCAATATAAATATGTATTATGCTTTATATATTATATTTTATGTATTTTAATAAGTAAAGTTTTTAGATATTTTTGTAACACCTAACGCTCCCAGGTAAAATATAAGTTTCTTTTCAAAATTATTTGTAGTTTAATTGGTATCTAATTTGACTAAGTTTATTGAATTTATTTAAGTTGATCTCAAATGAAATTTGAGAAGGGAAATAAGATTGTTTGATAATTTAAGTTTGGATAATGGGTTTATAGAAAATAAGAAGAGGGACAAAATTGAAAAATGAAAGAATAGGATTTATGCTCTGTTTGGCGTATGAATTTGGTAAGAAATGATTTGAAATTTTTTATTTTGTTTGGAACCTAATGAATTTTAATAGATTTCAAATCCGTAAAAAGTAAAATTTCTTGTTTGGATGTTTAAAATAAATGAAAAGAAAAGAATTATTTTACCATTGTAACCTTATAATTATGCATAGACTTTTTTTAAAAAAAATACTTTTTTTTTGCAAAGATAAATGTAAAATAACAACTTTTTCCATAATTTTATTATATATTTATATTTAAAAAAAACAAAAAAACAAAAAGTAGAAGTAACCCTAACTCCCCTAACAACCTTATTTGGTTTCTCCCTCTCCCCATTTTTTCCTCAGTCGCCATCCCCACTAGAAGCTCTGGGTTTTTTTCTTATTTCCTGTCTCCCTCGCTCCTCAACTCCACACACTAACTTCATCTATGATTTTTTTTTCATTTTCTCTTATCTCCCTTTCTACTACTCTCGTCCCTCTCTATTACAGTCGTTGTCAATTATCGGCACACCCCCACTGCCACTTTTCTTTCTCTTGTACTTATTTTCCTATATGTTGCAACATCACGCCGTCACACTAACCCGTAGCCAAGCCCCTCCATCAATTGATCGCTTGCCATTCGCAGTAGTTGGCCTCGATCACTTTTTTTTCTTTTTTTGTTCTTTTTATTTCTTCAATTCAACCACTTTAAAGGAGGGTAAATTTGGAATTAAGCCCCTTTTAATTTAAAATCCTGCAAAATCTAACCTATTTTGAATGAAATTTTTTTTAGATCAAAATAAGATTTCAAATGATTTTGGATTTCAAATTCTATTTTTCTTTTCGTTCCAAACAACGAAAATGATTTCAAATCCATTATGATTTGAAATTCTTCCAAATCTGCAGTTTCCAAACAAAGGGTTAGGGTTTGGATTCTTTTTTTTTTATTTATTTATAAAAACCATATTTTTGTCTTCTTCTATGCACGCATTCTAAGGCACCTTCTTCCCCAAAATTCCTTCCCCTCTTATACAATAAGCCCCTCCTCAAGCACCTTCTTCATCAATCCTTCTTCATTCTTCCTCTCCTATGTGTGCAAGGTCTGATCATCGACTTCCTTCAACGTCGTCACTAGTATGCTTGTTGTCTCAACTCGATCATGGTCGCGCTACTATCATTCACGCAAAGCCCAAGGAACCATGGGTCTGCATTTCTTTTCCGACGAGCATCACGAGACAAAATCCTTGATCGATGCACGGTGAGCAATTCTCCCTCTCCGTGCGAGCATTGCAACAACGAAGTTAGTAATGTTCACGACATTTTCTGGCGAGATCCCCGTGTTCTAGCGCAAGGTGAATGCCATTTTCTTGTGAGATTTAGTGGGCTTTGCGTTGTTTTTGTGATTTAGTGTTAACCCATAATATTTTGGACTTAATTTTAGATTACCATTTGCGTGTGGATGTTGGATAGTCGAAATTGAATCAAAACAACACTGAATAAGCAAGTGTTGGTTTTTGTTTTGGGTAAGAATTAAGCAGTAATTTTCGTTCTTAACCCATTTGGACCTATGTGTAGATGCAAGAATTAAACTCTAATTTTTTTTGGGAACCTTATTGTGTAGTTTTGGATTCATTGCTCAAGGTTCGAGGTTGAGGGTGTTTGCAATTTAATAAGCGGTTGGGTGATTCCTCCTTGAACTTTTTATTTTTGGACAAGATAGTTGTTAAAATAAATTTCAGGTGGATTTTTGGGAGATTTGGTTCAAAAATTGTGAATGCCAAGTATTGATTTTCTTTTGAAATTGACCTAGGTTGTGCAAAGGATTTCTAGGAGAATTTGAACTTTTTGGTCTTGTTAATTGTTATTCCACTTGAGGTAAGTAACCAATTTGAAAAGATCTCCCTAAAGTACTGAATATGGATATTTGAGTGTTGGAACTTTATGGACTGAATGATCATGATTTTAATTTCTCTTATGTATGCGAAGCATGATGGAATAGGGTGACCTGTTTAAGATAAACTGAACTTTATATCAAGCACGAGTTTATCTAAGCATGTTTTAGCATGGCAATTGGAGGAGTCTAACTATAGAATGGACTGGTTACGAATGTATGACTCCTAGCATGTTTGAGGGCCTTAGTTAGATTTAGGATTATCGAAGTTCATGTATGCTAATGACAACTACCTTCCTCATGTCATTTATTTGTCAAGTATGCCTACAAGTATGTTGCATGTATGATTCCATGGATATTTCATGTTTGTTTTTCACGTATGTTTCATGAGGTACTACGTTGGGATAGGCCTAGTTCTGTTGGAGGGTCGTCAACCAACCTCTAGTGGTGCTTTGTCTAACAAGACTGACCCACATGGGCACCATGGTTGGCACAACTTCGGGATTGCTCTCCTCATGTTTAGTATGTTTTCACGAGGTACTGTGTTAGGATTGACCAAACACCAGTAGAGGGTCACCAATTAACCTCTAATGGTGTTTGGTCTTGCTGGACTGACCTGCACATGCACCATAGTTGGTTCAAGTTTGGGGATATGTTAATTGTTCACTGAGTTAGAAAATTTGTATGTATTCAGTTTAGGCCCTAATGTATCAAAACTCGACCAAACTAGTTAGTTAGGACTACACAAATCTCAAGTTTCATGAATAATATAAATGTTTGCAACTTTGAACCCTCAAGTAGGGTTACTTACTGAGTATATTTTTATACTCACCCATGCTACCTTACTTTCCTTTTCAGATGGTGCATAGACTTACAAGGTGCGTGGCGAGGGCGTTCAGCTTGGCGCGGCTATGGAGATAGTAAAGGACATGCGCCTCTAGGGTCTTAGAATAATTCCTAACTTTATGTTTTTTTTTCGCACTATTTGCTCATTGTTTTATTCATTTAATTAATTTCATTTATTCAAATGCGTTTTATCTTTCAATTTTGTAAATAACTCTTTGTTGGGATCTCAAACTCAAGTGTCTCGAAATTAGCCAAGCTTTAAATATTGAAATGTTCCTCTGTTTTACTTGAGCTTATGCTTTACTTCAAAGGTTCATATTTTTGCATGCATGTAGTAGCGATCCTCAAAAAATCTTGTTCAAGTTGTTGGGTCATTACATTTTTTTCTAAAATAAAATTTTATACTTTATATATCATAGTTTATAGTTGATTAAAAAAACTATTCGATTATTATTAGTAGAATACCACAAGGCAAAATCATCTCATCAAGAGGTGTTAGACAATGACACCCTCTCTCTCCTTTTCTCTTTATACAATAGCATTAGAAATTCCTCATTAATAATCAACCACCTTGCAATTTGCGAATGACACCTTATTATTCTCTTTTGTGTACCCTAAAATGGTGGAGAAACTCTTTGATATCATTCAAAATTTTGAAAATGCATCGAGCCTCAACATAAACTATGACAAGAGTGATATTCTAGGCATATATGTTTCTAAAGAGAGATGGAGTGTTTGGCACTGAAAATTGGATTCAAAATTGGTCCTTAGCCTCCTACTTACTTGGAGTTCTTTTGGGTGGTAATTTCAAAAGCGCTCTATTTTGGTGACCAATCGTTGAAAATATTCAACATAAGCTTCATACTTAGAAGTTTTTCTTTATTTCTAAAGGAGCTAGACAAACACTTATTAAATCAGCTCTTTCTAATATGCCTATTTATTATCTATCTTTATTCAAAAGGCCTACTTCAAAATCGATTGAAAAAATCCTTAGGGATTTTCCTTTGGGAATGTGCAAAGGGAGATGGCGGAATGCACAATGTGAGTTGGGTGAAAACACAACTTCCTCTCTTCAAATGGGTAGATTGAGCATTGACAAACTTAAGCAAAGAAATGAAGCACTTCTATCTAAATAAATATGGATGTTTCTTTGTGAAGAAAATACTCATTGGGGGAAGGTCATTAAAGCCAAGTCATTGGAAAATATTGGCCAATATCTTCCAGTTTAGACTCCTCCAAAGCTCCATGGAGATCCATTTCAATGCTTAGTAATATGGTTAGAAAACCATATTCAAAAGATTCTTGGCATTGGTCATCACACATCTTTTTGGAATGATGGTCATTCATCTTTTTGATACTTGGAATTTTTGAAATCAATGCATGGGATATTGGGCTTAGATGATGAAATATTTTAGTGAGCCTCTTTTTTCCATCTATATTATCCTCAATTTCATTAACTGCTGCTAATGATTCTCGGAGTTGGCTTATTGACCCATCCAAAAAGTTTTCAGCTAGATTTATGATGGAGGCTTTATTGCAGATGTAAAGCCAAGAGAGTAAGCCTTTATTTACAACGGTTTGGAATTTGGAAAGGTTTATATCCATCCAATGGAAATTAAGGCATTGTTATGGGAGCTTAGTGATAGCTCTTAGAATGAGAGCTATTTAGGGGGTTTTAGTGAAGATTTTGTGACTTAAAAGCACTATTTTAGGTACTTTTGTACTTAGAAGCCTCTTTAAATTGATGACTTAGTAGTAAAGGAGTCCATTTTCATGTGAACAGCACTTGTGAGCTTTTTAAGGCATAATATTACTTAAATGTGCTATTTGTGACTTATGCAGGCCAATTGTTGAAGGTAAAGATGCTAAGTCTGGAAAATTCAACCTGTAATGCTAGAGCTTTGCTGTTGATGGAAAGTCAAGCTTGCTGGAGCAATTTTTGTGTTTGATAAAGCATTATTATAGCTGGAGCATTTACCTGAGATCAGTTACACAAAACGCACGTGGGAGTTATTTCATTAATTGACGTGGACAAATTATAACACCTGTACTGATCTGAGCGAATGAGGTGCTTCCATTAGTCTAAAAGTGTCCACTCAACCCTGATTTCAAAGAAGATGAGAGGTATAAAGCCCTAGTTTGCCATTTTTGGAAGAGAAGCTTGGAGATTAGACATTTTGGAGGGGAAGATTTCGAGAAGAAGAGAAGAAGCCATTTTTGGGAGGTGATCCACTTCTGGAAAGGAGAGAAATCTGCCACGAAGAAGCTGCCCAACATCCCTTTCTTGTCAATTTCTCCTAGTTGCTACAGTATTTCTTTATTTTTCAGCATTTTGATATTAAAGACAATTTTCGAATGTTGTTTCAGATTTTTCTTACTGTTTTATTGCTGTCTTTTCTTGTAATTATGAACTAATCACCCCTTGGGTGAGGGATTAGGGGATTTATTTTTGATTCTTGCTGAATGAAATAGTAGACTTGCATAATCTTCACTCCTATGCCTTGTGTGCTTAATTTTAGCTTGGAATTGTCTGGCCAACTTATCTAAGCTGCGTTTTTCTTAAACTTGGGAAAGTGAGAGATGAACTGATTGCATGGCATAGCATTAGTTCTGATTAGGAGCATGCTCTAGGGTAATTGTTGACACTAGGGATAGTAACCCATGTAATGTTTGCAGTTATGGGCTTAATTTAAGAGGTTAATGGGAGTTAATCACTGATTTCTTGGGAATTCTGGGAAGAATCCGCGAATTAACTGCAATGAGTGATGAAGCATGATCAATGCTATAGCATTTAGTTTGATGAAGCAAAATCCTACCCCTAATCCTGATCCCTTCTTCACATATTATGTTTAGTCTCATTTTACTTACAGTTTTTCCTATTGTTCCAGCATTTCAGCACCATTTTACTCTTGTTCCTTAGTTCTTTTAATTTCATTGCACCATTTGATGCTTAATTCTTGTTACCTAACTAAAATCAGCTTAGGTATTGCAAAAATCCACATAACTAGTCCCTGAGGAGAACGATATAAAAGTACTTATCACTTGCTGCATTTAGGCTGTGTATACTTGCACATTTAGGGTGTTTTCATTATGAAATTGCATACACTCTTTAAAGCAACAAGTTTTTGGCGCCGCTGCCGGGGACTAGTTTGATTTTTACATTGTTTATGTTGTTTTTAGTCATTTTGAGCTTATGACATAACTAACTAAAGTTGATTTTATTCATTTCAGGATTATTGGTTGTGTATGAATGAACATCTTGGGTTAGAGTTTATTTTAGATCCAGAAATAGAAAGGACCTTTAAGAGGAGATTGAGAGATCAAAGAGAAGCTATGGCAGATCTACAACTCCCTAGAGATCCTTTAGCTCAACATTTACCTAACCCCGAAAATAGACAGCAGCCAAATCCTGAGATTAATAGACCAGCTGGAGTTGTTAATCAGGCTATGGGTCCTGCCAATGCTATTGTTTTAGTAGATGACAGAGAGAGAGCCATTAGAACATATGCCAATCTCTTGGTTGATGAGTTAAATCTAGGGATAATTAGACCTGCAATTTAAGCCCCTACTTTTGAGCTTAAACCAGTCATGTTTCATATGCTCCAAACCATAGGACAATTCCATGGATTACCATCTGAGGACCCTCATTTGCATTTGAAATCATTCCTAGGGGTTAGTGATTCTTTTATAATGCCAGGAGTGTCTAAGGATGCCCTAAGGTTGAGTTTGTTTCCTTACTCCCTTAGAGATGCAGCCAAGACATGGTTGAATGCATTACCTCCAGGGGCAGTAGATTCTTGGAATACTCTTGCTGAAAAATTTCTCATTAAATACTTCCCACCTACTAGAAATGATAGATTTAGAAATGAGATTGTGGCTTTTCAACAATTTGATGATGAGACCTTGAGGAGGCATGGGAGAGATTCAAGGAATTGCTTAGAAAATGCCCTCACCATGGACTCCCTCATTGTATTCAAATGGAGACATTCTACCATGGGTTAAACACAACCACTAAACAAGTTGTGGATGCTTAAGCTAATGGGGCTCTTTTATCAAAGACCTATAATGAAGCCCATGAAATTATCCGTGAAAGGATATCATCAAACAACTGTCAGTGGGCTGATTCAAGGAGTAACCCAGGTAAGAAAAACAAAGGAGTTTTGGAGTTGGATGCCTTAACTGCTATAAATGCCCAAATCTCATCCATGGCCAACATGCTGAAAAATTTGACTGTGGGAAATGTGGCCCAAAATGCTTCTACTGTACAGAATGTAGCTGCTGTAAACCAAGTAGGTACTGATTCATGTGTTTACTGTGGTGAGGGCCATACTTTTGAATTTTGCCCCAGCAATCCTGCTTCAGTCTGCTACATTGGAAACCAAAACCAGCAGAGGAATAATCCTTACTCCAATACCTATAACCCAGGTTGGAGGAATCACCCAAACTTTGCTTGAGGAGGCCAAGGAAGTAATTCTCAAGCCCCTCAAGTACAGCAAAAGGTGAATTACCCACCAGGTTTTAGGCATCAAGGTTACCAAGCCTTTGGAAATCAGCAACTCATGCCTCAGCAGCAGCAAAAAGCAATGCCCCAGCAGCATATTCCTGGTACATCTCTTGAGAGCTTGATGAAGGAATATATGGCAAAAAATGATGCTGTTATTCAAAGTCAGCAAGCTTCATTGAGAAATTTGGAATTGCAAATGGGTCAACTAGCTAATGAGCTAAGGGGCAAGGCCTCAAGGTAAGCTTCCCTCTGATACTGAAAATCCAAAAAGAGAGGAAAAAGAGCAAGTGCAAGCCATAGAATTGAGAAGTGGAAAGCCATTAGTTGAGGAAGTAGAAGTTCACAAGAGAAAACAGAAGGTGAAAGAAAAGCAGTTTGAGCCTAAGGGGAGAGAGAATGAGGAAGTTGAGATTACACCTAGAGTTGAAACTTCAAGAGAAAATCAGTGTGTAGCTACTCCCATTCCAGAGTTTAAACCACCTCCTCCACCATTTCCTCAAAGGTTGAGAAAAAGAAAAGAAGAAGCTCACTTTGAGAAGTTTATGGATATCTTGAAGGAAATTCATATAAACATACCATTGGTGGATGCTTTGAGGCAAATGCCTAATTATATGAAATTTCTGAAAGATGTCTTGACAGGAAGAGAAAGATTTGAGGAATTTAAGGTAGTTTCCTTAAATGAGGAATGTAGTGCCATTTTGAGAAAGAAAATCCCAAACAAGGAGAAAGACCCTGGATCCTTCACCATACCTGTTTCTATTGGAGGAAAGGAATTAGGACGGGCTTTGTGTGACTTAGGAGCTAGCATTAACCTTATGCCCTTATCCATTTACAAGAAATTAGGCATAGGTGAAGCTAGACCACAACCGTCACTCACCAATTAGCTGATAGGTCCATAACCCACCCTGAAGGAAAGATAGAGGATATTCTAGTTAAGGTGGATAAGTTCATTTTTCCTGCTGATTTCATAATTTTAGATTATGAAGCAGACAAAGAAGTGCCTATAATCCTAGGGAGACCTTTCCTTAAGACAGGGAGAACTGTGGTGGATGTCTATGAGGGAACAATCACTTTGAAAATGAATGACTAGCAAGTGAAATTTAGCATCTATGACACAATGAAATATCCCGCTGATTTGGAAGAATGTTCTGTAATTCAGGTGCTCGAAGAAGTTATCAGTGAGACTGCTGAAGAGGAATTGCTACAGCATCATGCTCAATCTTTTGGAGAAATAACAGCAGAGGATCTGGAAAACAGCAGTTTTGAAGGGGAGGATGAGAATTTGGCTGAAGTTTCTTGTTTTAGGAGAGTGTTTGAATCCCTAGAGTTAGGAGGTAGGAAAACACCACCTATGCAGCCTTCCATTAAAGAACCTCCTACCCTAGAGCTGAAACCCTTGCCCAATCACTTGAAATATGCCTATTTAGGTGAGGCAAAGACTCTTCCCATTATTATTTAAGCAAGCTTACTACCTGAAAATGAGTTGATGTTGCTGGAATTGTTGAAACAGTACAAAAAGGCTATAGGATGGACTTTGGCTGATATCCAGGGTATAAGTCCTTCTTTTTACATGCATAAAATTAATTTGGAAGAAGGAAATTTCAAATCCATTTAGCAGCAAAGAAGACTTAATCCAGCTATGAAGGAGGTGGTGAAAAAGGAAATCATTAAATGGTTGGATGCTGGAATTATATACCCTATTTTAGATAGCAATTGAGTAAGTCCTATCCAATTTGTGCCAAAAAAAGGTGGCATGACAGTGGTGGTGAATGAGGCCAATGAGTTAGTTCCAACTAGGACAGTGACAAGTTGGAGGGTATGTATGAATTACAGGAGGTTGAACAAAGCCACTCGCAAAGACCATTTCCCACTACCTTTCATTGACCAAATGTTGGA
This sequence comes from Trichosanthes truncata, assembly GCA_033996785.1. Taxonomy (NCBI): domain Eukaryota; kingdom Viridiplantae; phylum Streptophyta; class Magnoliopsida; order Cucurbitales; family Cucurbitaceae; genus Trichosanthes; species Trichosanthes truncata. The sequence continues at coordinate 12,254,721 of MU867261.1, read as the reverse complement.
TAAAATAGCTGGTCAGGATTACTATTATTTTTTAGATGGGTACAGTGGCTATAACCAGATCACCATAGCCCCACAGGATCAAGAAAAGACCACTTTTACCTGCCCCTACGGAATTTTTGCCTTTAAGAGAATGCCCTTTGGCCTTTGTAATGCCCCTGCCACTTTTTAGAGATGTATGATGGCTATATTTTCTGATATGGTGGAATCTATCATGGAAGTCTTCATGGATGACTTCTCAGTCTTTGGGGATTCATTTGAAGCTTGTCTAGGCAATTTAGGGAAAGTCTTAAAGAGGTGTGAGGAAACAAATTTGGTCTTAAATTGGGAAAAATGTCACTTTATGGTACGAGAGGGCATAGTGTTAGGCCATAAGATTTCAAAAGAAGGGATTGAGGTTGATAGAGCCAAGATTGAGATCATTGAGAAATTACAACCACCTACCAATGTTAAGGGTGTGAGAAGTTTCTTGGGTCATGCTGGTTTTTATAGGAGATTTATAAAGGACTTCTCTAAAATCTCAAAACCTTTGTGTTCATTGCTGGAGGTAAACAGACCATTTGAGTTCAATTCTGACTGCCTTAGAGCCTTTAATATTCTGAAAACAACTTTAGTTACTGCTCCTATCATATCTTCTCCAAATTGGCAATTGCCATTTGAGTTGATGTGTGATGCAAGTGACTATGTTGTAGGTGCTTTGTTAGGACAAAGGCAAGGTAAGGTCAGTCACCCAATCTATTATGCTAGCAAAACTCTCAATGAAGCACAACTAAATTACACCACAACAGAAAAAGAGTTGTTGGCAGTAGTTTTTGCTTTTGAAAAGTTTAGATCTTATTTAGTAGGTTCTAAAATGGTTGTCTACACTGACCATGTTGCTATTAAGTACCTACTAGCTAAGAAAGATGCTAAACCAAGATTAATTAGGTGGGTGTTGCTCTTACAAGAGTTTGATTTGGAAATTAAGGACAAAAAAAATTCTGAAAATCTGGTAGCAGACCATCTGTCCAGAATTGAAAATTCGCAAAGTTTGCTACAGCAATCTGATATCAGAGATGATTTTCCTGATGAACAGCTTTTTACAGTAGCTCAAATTCAGGAACTCGAAATTCCTTGGTATGCAGACTTTGCAAACTATGCAGCCAGTGGTATTCTACCTTTGAATTTGACAGGGCAGCAAATGAAAAAGTTTATTCATGATTTAAAAGCTTTTTTTTTGGATGATCCATACCTTTATAAGCAATGTGCTGATGGGCTTTTGAGGAGGTGTGCTGCTGAAAGGGAAATTCACTCTATCTTGGAACATTGCCATGCTTCACCTTATGGAGGTCATTTTGGTGGTCAAAAGACAGCAACCAAAGTGTTCCAATCTGGATATTATTGGCCTTCAATCTTTAAAGATACTCACATGTTTAGTAAGGCTTGTGATAGGTGTCAAAGGAAGGGAAATATTGGGAAAAGAGATGAGATGCCCCTCACATACATTTTAGAAGTTGAGTTGTTTGATGTTTGGGGAATAGACTTCATGGGCCCATTTCCTCCTTCCAAAGGGAACCTGTATATTTTAGTGGCTGTGGATTATGTCTCAAAATGGGTTGAAGCAATGGCTTGTCCAGTGAGTGATGCCAAGACAGTCATGAGGTTCTTGCACAAGCATATCTTCACTAGATTTGGAACTCCAAGAGTGTTAATAAGTGATTAAGGGTCTCATTTTGTGAACAAGGCAATGAATTCCCTCTTGGCTAAGTATAATGTCAAGCATAAAGTCTCCACTCCATACCACCGGCAAGCTAATGGGCAAGCAGAGATTTCCAATAGGGAGATTAAGGGAATACTTGAAAAAGTAGTGAATCCTAAGAGAAAGGATTGGTCATTTAGGTTGGAGGACTCCTTGTGGGCATATAGGACAGCATTTAAGACTCCCTTAGGTATGTCCCCCTATCGAATTGTTTATGGAAAAGCTTGCCATTTGCCCCTTGAGCTTGAGCATAAGGCTTTTTGGGCATTAAAAGAGCTAAATCTGGATCATTCAGTAGCTGGAGCCCTCAGAATGTTACAACTTAATGAAATGGATGAGTTTAGGCAATTGTCTTATGAAAATGCCAAATTGTATAAAGAGAAAACCAAGGCTTGGCATGATAGGAAGTTAGTGCCTAAACAGTTTGAAAAAGGGCAAAGGGTTTTGCTGTATAACTCAAGGTTGAAACTGTTCCCTGGAAAATTAAAATCCAAATGGTCTGGCCCTTTTACTGTTATGGAAGTTTTCCCACATGGTGCCATTACTGTGAAAGATGAAAAATAAGGGAGAGAATTCAAGGTCAATGGCCAAAGGCTCAAGCACTATTGGGGAGAAATTTTTCAAAGAGAAATAGCCTCGAAGAGGCTATTATCTAATTGAATTTGAGACAAAGAAAACAATTGGGAGCTGGATTAATTGGTTTTCACATCTTTTCTCCCTTTAATTATTTTACTGTTTTGATGACAACTAGCTTAGACACGTTTTAATTCTTATTTGTTCTGCAGTTTTTCTTTTCTTTTGCAGGTGAGCAGTGGGATGGCAGACAGCATTGATGAAACAGCTGACATGCAGAGTTTCTGTCTTCAGATTTGCCATTTTTGGGAAAAGACAATTGTGCAACTCGAGATCTGACTTCCTGCTAGGCGATAGCAGTCTATATCAATGTAAGACAGCTTGGAAATGACAATTGTGTAGCTGCGGCATAGCTGAAGTTTGAATTCAGTCTTGTTGGGAAGCATAAAAGGAAGATATGGCAGAATTGACTCTTTGACCAACCATAATTCGAATTGATGGCTTGGCTCAGCTCAATTATATTTAATTTGGAAGCCTTGGAGGGGTAGCCTCTATCTCAACCCGAAAGCAGCAAGTGTAGCTACAAAGAAGAAAAAAATTTCCAAATCAGTTAGAAAATGGCTCCTTCCAAAACCCGAGGAAAGAAAGCAAAGGAGGTTGCACATGTTCAAGCTGAGGAGGAGGAGCAAGAATTTGTTGAAGCTACTATTGTTTCAAGATCTTCTCATTCAAAATCCAAATCTAAGTCTTCCAAACCTTTTAAATCCAAGGGAAAGAAGAAGGTGGTCGAGGATGAAGCTCTTGAGGAAGTTGCTGAAGAAAACACTGCGAATGAGCATGAAGAACCGTTGGATGCTTCTTCTCCTAGCAGCAGAATATCAAAGAGAAGAGGTAAGGAACCATATCAAGCTCAAGGAGGTTCCCCCTTGGAAAGATTCATTAATGAGGAAGCTAGACTCAGGTTTGAAAAGCTAAAGACTAAGGAGTTGTTCCCGGAAAAAGGTTTTGCTGCTCCATTCAGCAAGCTCCCTTTATTTGTGAAAGCTAACATCATCAACCATGGATGGGAGCAATTTTGTCAACAACCAGAACCGGCCATAGTTCCCATTGTTCAAGAATTTTATGCCAATTTGGAGGGCAATTCTACGTTTCAAGTGAAAGTCAGAGGTAAGGAGGTGGATTGGTCACCTACGGCCATTAATGAGCTGTTTAACCTGACAAATATCCCTCATGCTGTTTTCAATGAAATGGAAGTAGCAACCCCTGAGTCCCACCTCAACACTGCTGTCAAAGTTGTAGGAGTGAAGGGTGCTCAATGGAGGGTCTCCCACACAGGTGCAAGAAGTTTTGAAGCAGCATATCTCAATGATGAAGCTAATGTATGGCTTTCTTTTGTGAAAAATCGTTTGATTCCCACTACTCATGACAACACTGTCTCCAAAAACAGAATCCTCTTAACTTTTTCCATTTTGAAAGTGCTAAGCATTGATGTGGGTCGCATAATAGCCCGAGAGATTCAAGAGTGTGCAAAGAAGAAAGTTGGGAAGTTGTTCTTCCCCAACACCATTACCATGCTGTGCTTAAGAGCTAGAGTGCCCTTTCAACCTTATGAGGATATTTTAAGTGATCAAGGACACTTTGATCTCACAAGCATTGACAGGTTGAGTAGAGGGGAAAACAAAGGGAAGGGAGGTCTTGCTGTGGGACTAAACAAGATGCTGAAGCAGCAAGCTCATCTTCTACAAAGGTGGGACTATTCTGAGAAGCAGCAGCAAACCTATTGGAATTATGCCCAGACCAGAGACAGCTCTATGCAAAGAGCTATGCTAGCAAATTTTTCCAATCCCTACCTTCTTTTCCCTACTTTTCCTGATGGTCTCTTGACTCCTTGGACCACTCCTTCAACCAACGAAGAACAGGAAAATGAAGAGGAAGAGCACACTCCTGGAGATGAAGATTGAAGAAAAGGGGAGTTGTGTTTTAAGTTGCTGCTGTCTTTGCTTGCTGTTATGCTTATCCTACTCCATTTGATTGCTTTTATGTTGTTTTTAATTGCTTTTAAGTTCTTAGTTCAGGTAGTTTAGTATCTTTTATATCTTGTTTTTTTTTTTTTTATCTATTATGGCTGAGTTGTGTGCTTATATTTGAAAAAAAAAATATCTGCCACGAAGTAATGTTGTAAGCTCCCCATATTGAAATGAAAAGCTAGTAGTTGTTATGTAGTTTAATTTTTCTTCCAATTCTGTCAAGCTCAATAATCTTGCACTTCTTCCTTTGAATTTTTTTTTTACCATGGATGTAGCTAGCCTAAATGCCCCTTGTTGTAGCTGTTTAATCTTGAAAGTTTGCTCCAATTAGCTTGAAAGTGGGAGTGGGATGCTTGCTGCTGCTAGTTGTTATTGTTTAAAATAAGTTGGCAAACTTTGTAACCTCATTCTTTCACTCATTGAGGACAATGAGCAAAATAAGTTTGGGGGGAGTAAGGTTGTCCTTTCTATTTTTTTTGAGTTTCTCTTTCAATGTGTGTGTCAAAGAGTATTACCCTACCCCTAAGATCAATAATTTTTCTATAAGCATTTAGGGCCCTTTTTTAGAAAAAAAAAACAAAAAAACAAAGCAAAAGTTAGTAAGAGACTTATTCCTCTGTCAAAAGCTAACCATTAAGACAGGGTTAGACATGAAACCCATATTTATCCTTGAGCTAAAAGGTGGTTTGAGACATGAATATGCCTTAGCAGCCCAACTTAGTAACAAAGCTCGTTGTTAGGCAACTTTCATCACAAATGTTGGTGTCTAAATCGAAGGCTTTGTATACAAAGAGGGTTCTCTCTAAGAAAAAGAAAAAAAAAAAGCAGAAAAGTTGTTTGTTAAAGTTTAGCTGTTATAAGCTCTTTGATGCTTAGATGAGTTGCACCACAAATGTGGCCATTCTAAGAACTAAGAAGGAGCTTAGCATAAAGTAAGGGAGCCTGTTTGGTTAAGGAAATGATTGATTCTTAGGGGAAGGTGCTTTGAATGTGTCTGTTTTCTGTGTGAAATACAAATAAGCTGGAAGCAGTAAGCTAGCTCTCCTTTTTATGAGCTAATGGAATGCAAAGTGAACTTAATGAAGGAAAAAGGCAGTGGTTTAGCTGTGGGGCTGTGTAAAGGCTGAGGCTATGTCTTTGGTGTAAAAAAAAATCTAGTTAAATCCTCAGGATGCTGGGCTTGAATGAGAATTTGAGACATCAAACTGCTGTAACAGTATTTATGCTGTGATCCAGGTGTTCGCAGGTTAGCGTGATTGTTTAGTAGCTGGACTCTATGTTGAAAACTTTATGAATTGAGGCATTACTCAGGGACGAGTAATGGTCTAAGTTTGGGGGCTTGATAGCTCTTAGAATGAGAGCTATTTAGGGGATTTTAGTGAAGATTTTGTGACTTAAAAGCACTATTTTAGGTACTTTTGTACTTAGAAGCCTCTTTAAATTGATGACTTAGTAGTAAAGGAGTCCATTTTCATGTGAACAACACTTGTGAGCTTTTTAAGGCATAATATTACTTAAATGTGCTATTTGTGACTTATGCAGGCCAATTGTTGAAGGTAAAGATGGCTAAGTCTGGAAAATTCAACTTGTAATGCTAGAGCTTTGCTGTTGATGGAAAGTCAAGCTTGCTGGAGCAATTGTTGTGTTTGATAAAGCATTATTAAAGCTGGAGCATTTACCTGAGATCAGTTACACAAAACGCATGTGGGAGTTATTTCATTAATTGACGTGGACAAATTATAACACCTGTACTGATTTGAGCGAATGAGGTGCTGCCATTAGTCTAAAAGTGTCCACTCAGCCCTGATTTCAAAGAAGATGAGAGGTATAAAGCCCTAGTTTGCCATTTTTGGAAGAGAAGCTTGGAGATTAGACATTTTGGAGGGGAAGATTTCGAGAAGAAGAGAAGAAGCCCTTTTTGGGAGGTGATCCACTTCTGGAAAGGAGGGAAATCTGCCACAAAGAAGCTGCCCAACATCCCTTTCTTGTCAATTTCTCCTAGTTGCTACAGTATTTCTTTATTTTTTAGCATTTTGATATTAAAGACAGTTTTCGAATGTTGTTTCATATTTTTCTTACTGTTTTATTGTTGTCTTTTCTTGTAATTATGAACTAATCACCCCTTGGGTGAGGGATTAGAGGATTTATTGTTGATTCTTGCTGAATGAAATAGTAGACTTGCATAATCTTCACTCCTATGCCTTGTGTGCTTAATTTTTAGCTTGAAATTGTCTAGCCAACTTATCTAAGCTGCGTTTTTCTTAAACTTGGGAAAGGGAGAGATGAACTGATTGCATGGCATAGCATTAGTTCTGATTAGGAGCATGCTCCAAGGTAATTGGGGACACTAAGGATAGTAACCCACGTAATGTTTGCAGTTATGGGCTTAATTTAAGAGGTTAATGAGAGTTAATCACTGATTTCTTGGGAATTCTGGGAAGAATCCGCGAATTAATTGCATTGAGTGATGAAGCATGATCAATGCTATAGCATTTAGTTTGATGAAGCAAAATCCTACCCGTAATCCTGATCCCTTCTTCACAGATTCTGTTTAGTCTCATTTTACTTACTGTTTTTCCTGTTGTTCCAGCATTTCAGCACCATTTTACTCTTGTTCCTTAGTTCTTTTAATTTCATTGCACCATTTGATGTTTAATTCTTGTTACCTAACTAAAATCAGCTTAGGCATTGCAAAAATCCACATAACTAGTCCCTGAGGAGAACGATATAAAAATACTTATCACTTGCTGCATTTAGGCTGTGTATACTTGCACATTTAGGGTGTTTTCATTCTGAAATTGCATACACTCTTTAAAGCAACACTTAGTCATGAAAGAATCAACACGGTGGATCATCTTTAAAGAAGAATGTCTTATTTCTTTGTTTCTCGTATTAGAAATTAAGTTAGATTCATGATACACATACATGAATTTATAGTTCCTAGATACATGAATTCATAGACGCATGAAGGTTCTTTCGTTAAGATACATGAATATTATGTATACATGTACTTATTTAATTTTTGTCTTTTAGAAGTGTCTTTTGGAGTATTATATAAAGGGATCATTTCCCTCATTTGTAACCAAGTCAATTGAGAAGCAAAGCAAAACCTCTTGAGCTTGTCCATACAGATTATGTGGATCCATGTGAACTACTACGCTTGGAGGTAATCGTTATTTTTTCACATTTATTGATGACTATAGTAGGAAGACATGGATTTACCTGCTAAAAGAAAAAAGTTATGCTTTCGAGTGCTTTAAGACATTCAAAGCAATGGCTGAAAATGACAGCAACTTGAAGTTGAAAACATTGCATTCTGATCGTAGGGGTAAATATATTGCTTTTGAAGATTTCCTGAAAGAAAATGGAATCAAGCACCAGAAGACCGTTCGAAGAACTCCTCAACAAAACAGAGTTGCAGAAAGAAAGAATAGGATAATAATGGAGCTTGCAAGAAGGATGTTGAAGGCCAAGAAACTTCTGGATGAATTTTGGGGAGATGCAGTGACATGTGTCGTTTATCTCTTGAATCGGGCTTCAACCAAAAGTGTCCAAGGCCTTACACCTCAAGAAGCATGGAGTGGATTAAAGCCAACTGTTAGTCACCTAAGAGTATTTGGCTGCATTGCTTATTCTCACATATCTGATGAGAAAAGAGGTAAGCTAAATGATAAGTCAGATAAATGCATTTTTATTGGGTACAGTGAGAACTCCAAGGCTTATAGATTATACAATCCTATAAGCAAGAAAATCATTATTAGCCAAGATGTCAAATTTAATGAAACAAAATTTTGGAGATGAGATATAGCAAATGAAGACCAGAATCCATTACTTGTTGACATGGATGACAAAAGAGTAGCTCAAGACTTAGAGCTTGAAGTGACTCAGCCAGTGGCTTCATCTTCATCTCCACATTCCACAAGTGACGAAGAAACTCCACCAAGGAAGACGAGAAATATTCAAGAGATCTATGGTGCTTCAAGAAGAATGACAGATGATGATCATGTTGATTTTGTTTTATTTACAGATGTAGATCCTGTACATTTTGAAGAAGCGATTGAAGATGAAAAATGGAAAGCAACAATGGATCAAGAGATTGATGCAATAAAAAGAAATGAAACATGGGAGCTAATACAACTACCAGAGAGTAAAAAAGCTCTTGGACTAAAATGGGTGTACATAACAAAACTGAAGCAAAATGGAGAAGTCAAGAAGTACAAGGAAAGACTCGTCGTCAAAGGGTATAAGCAAAAGTATGGGGTGGATTATGAAGAAATTTTTGCACCTGTGACTCGCTTAGAGACAGTTTGTTTGCTTCTAACTCTTGCAGCTTAAAATGACTTGAATGTACATCAAATGGATGTCAAGTCAGCTTTTCTAAATGGGTATTTGGAGGAAGAAATATATGTTGAACAACCACTTGGCTATGTTAAGATTGGAGAAGAAAATAAGGTGTGTCGACTAAAGAAAGCATTGTATGGGCTGATACAAGCACCAAGAGCCTGATATAGTCGTATCGACAGTTTCTTCCTAGAGAATGGTTTTAAAAGGTGTCCATATGAACATTCTATTTACACAAAAGAAGACAAAAATGGTAATTTCTTAATCATTTGTCTGTATGTTGATGATCTAATCTTTATGAGAACTTCAACAATGATGCTTGAAGAGTTCAAAGGGAGCATGAAGAAAGAATTTGAGATGACTGATATGGGCTTACTTCATTACTTCCTTGGTATTGAAGTTAAGCAAGGTGATCATGGGATCAACATTTCCCAAAAGAAGTATGCAAAAAAATTGATGGTAAAGTTCAAAATGGAGAATATTTATTATGCCAATACTCCTATGGAAGTAGGTTTGAAATTGAGCAAACATGATGAGAGTGAAGATTTTGATGCCACCATTTGTAGAAGTCTTGTTGGGAGTTTAATGTATTTAACTACAACTAGACCTGGTTTTATGTTCTCGATCAACTTGTTGAGCAAGTTTATGGCATCACCAAAGAAAAGTCATTGGAAAGTTGGAAAAAGAGTTCTCCGATATATTCTTGGAACTATTGATCATGGAATTCACTATAAGAAGAACATAAATAATGTTCTAGTTGGTTATAGTAATAGTGATTGGGGAGGAAACATTGATGATTACAAAAGTACTTCTGGATATGTGTTCAATATTGGTTCAGACGCAGTTTCATGGACATCAAAGAAGCAGGACGTTGTAGCCTTATCAACAACAAAAGATGAATATATTTCTTTGTCTACAGCAGTTGTCAAGCACTTTGGCTGAAAATGGTGCTACAAGAACTTAAGTGTCCTCAAGAAAATGAGACAGACATATTTTGTGACAATAACTCATCAATTGCTCTTATGAAAAATCCAGTTTTTCATGGAAAGAGTAAGCATATAGAGATCAAATATCATTTCATTAGAGAATTGATCAAGGATGGAGAAGTATGCATCAAGTATTGCATAACACAAGAGCAGGTTGCAGACATATTCACAAAGGCATTAAAAGCTAACTTGTTTCTAAAAATGAAGGAGAAGCATGGAGTCATGGAAGTCTAGCTTAAGAGGGGATGTTAGAAATTAAGCTAGATTCATGATACACATACATGAATTTATAGTTCCTAGATACATGAATTCATAGATGCATGAATATTATGTATACATGTACTTATTTAATTTGTGTCTTTTAGAAGTGTCTTTTGGAGTATTATATAAAGGGATCATTTCCCTCATTTGTAACCAAGTCAATTGAGAAGCAAAGCAAAGCAATTCAAAGAGAGTTATTCAAGAGAACAATTTTCTTCTCTTGTGTGTTTTTGAGTTTTGTAAGAGAAGAAGTTTATTCTCTTCAAAATTGTGAGATTTAGAGTAAGTATTATTGTGGGTTCATTGACGTTTCCAACATCTCCCTCATGGTGGGTTATGCATAAAGCAAGTTTGGAATCTCCATACCATCTACTTAGCTCTTGTTATTTTGCACAACAATGTTAGAACCTTGTTTTGGAAGGCTTTGGATGGAGCATGATTATGGCTGGGAATATTTTTTTTACCTTTTATATCATTGATTCTTATGGGACACCTTTCCAAAGGAGATAAAGAAAACATTGTGGCTAGCCTTCCACTGTTCTTTCTTTTGGTATCTGTAGTATGAAAGGAATGAGTTGATCTTCAATAACAACCATTTTTCATTTATTTAATACTCTTTATAGGAATTTCTCCATCCCTATTTAGCTTACGAGTTAAACTTTGTCCCTATTCTTCTCCCAATTCCTACCTTAACGGGAATTCTCCCATTAGGGGCAGGAAAAATGAACATCTCCTAATTCTTTATTGGTGTAAATGTGCACATCTTTTTAAAGATGATAGTTGTTCTACTTTATATTATAATTAGAGATCATTTTTGTAATCCACCCAAGGTGGTTGTGAGACTTTACCTTCCCTGTGCACATTTCATTCACCGATGAAAATTCTCCATTTCTTTCTAAAAGAAATAATAATCATTATAAAAAAGAATTATCATCTAAATTAATTATAAAGTAGTTTAAAAAAATAGTAATAATGTACAAATTGAATACGTAACAATAAAATAATTTGATTGAGACCCGACCAGTGAAAGAAGCCAAATGAAAATCCATCTAATCAAGAGAAGAAATCAAACATTTGGCAAAAAAGATTTTGTTCGAGAGATCTATCATTTGACACTTTACTAGAGCCTTGTTTGGCACGTGATGTCTCTCAAACGCCATCGACTTTATCAATCGTAAGTTTTCTTTCTTTGTGCTTATTTGTTTTTTTTTATTAGAAGGAAAATGCAAGAATTCAAAGGTTTCCTTAGGAATGATGAACCCCACTGTAAAAAAAAAATCGTGAGAAAATAAATACAATTTTTTCAAAAATTAAATAGTTATTAAATAGAGTCTTAATTTTTGTATATACTATTCTTAAAAATTTATGCACAAGCATACTCTATAAAATCTCGAAAGACACATCCACATGGAATATGGAGGATGGAACTAACTTCCAAGTACTCTTTTAAAAAATACAATTCTTCCTCTCTTCTAATTTTTATTTTTTATTTTTAGTTTAACAACGTTTGTAATGAGAGATTTGAACCTCTAACTTCTTGATCAAAGATACATGTCAATTACCGTTGAATTATGCTCAGTTTTGACGATCTCTCTTTTATCTCTTTCATGGGATCTCCTAAATTCCATCAATTTATTAATTCATTGTGAACTCAAATAATAATAATTCATTATTATTTATATTTCGTTAATTAGGAAAGCGTTCTTTTTCTAACTGTGCTGATCCGATTAGAAATGAATAGATTGGCTTCCTATAAAAAAATCACTAGGTGGATTTTAGTTTTAAATATTTTATGCATCTTGACATTTTGCTTAAAATATAAGGTTCTTCTAATATCTCTCCGTTTTTATTGAAAAATAGTAGAGAAAAATGATTGCATGTGGTTTATCTTTTAGGAAAAAAGATAAGACTTTCTATGCTAAAAAAAAAAATTAATAAGACTTTTTGTCGCTATTTCCTTTTTTTTTTCCTTGAAAAAAATCATTTTTTTGTCCCTAAACTTATCATGTTGTATCAAATTTCACCATGAACTTTCAATTTTATTAAATTGAACTCTAAACTGAGACAAGTGATGTAATTTTTACCAATATTCAAATTTTCCTAATTCACCCACTAAATTTAACAATAAAAAAAATTAACTCTAAGGTCATTTTTCTCTAAAATCTTATCAATTTTGAACCACATATATGTGTTTAGAATCATTGAATGGTCGTATGAAAATGTTTTTTTAACAATTTTTTCAAATGAAAATTTGTCAAAAGATTAAAATTGCAACACTTTTTAAAGTTAGATTGCAACACTTATATAAGTTTGGGGTGCAATTTAATGAAATTTAAAGTTTAGAATGAAAATTGATATACATCGTAAATTGAGGGATAAATATTGATTTTTTTTCCTTCTCTTTATGTTTTAAATATTTTTAAAGGTTTTAGAAATTAAAATAAAGACCTCTAGTATATCGTTTTCTTTGTACTCTTTTGTCTTTTTCTCGTTTTTGAAAAAGTAGAGTCCGACCACTAAAAACAAATTCATTCAAATAATGTTTGTTTTGTTTGTTTGCTTTTTTTTTTTTTAAATTATTGTTTATCCTTATTTTATATATATATTTTATTTTCCAAACGCTTTTGGGAAATTCAAATGTAGACCTATTTAGTAATTATTTCATTGGTGAAATTATACCGTATATAAATCCCTCAATTTTAGGGTAGGCTTCAATTATGCTTTTGAAGATTAAAAATTTTCATTTTAACCTTTAACGTATGAACTTTAAAATTGTTTCAAAAACAAATAATACCCATCGAAAATTTTTGCGTTGATGTATAAAAATTGAAAAGTATGTATGACATCATTTATTACATCATTATTACATCATTATGAAAAGTATTTACAACATCATTTATTACATCATTATGAAAATTGACGTGGTAGTTGGTGTATAAAATTGATTGTGTGAATAATGTCATAAAGGGTGCTAATGATATCTTTTAATTAGTTAAATAAATGATAACAATGTTACTCATTTCCTTGAAGTTGGAGGTTTGAATCCTCATATCCCGTTGTACTAAAAAAAATGATAACAATGATATAAATCTTCAACATAGTTGAAATTTAATTGTAAATTATGTCACATATGCCTTCCAATATTTACATCTCAACTGTCACATCAATTTTCGCTATCCATTTTAATAGAAAAATTCTCAATGATACTTTTTTAAACAATTTCAAAATTAGTTAAAATAAAACTTTCTAAATTCTAAGGGCATAATTTAAACCTACCACAAACTTAAGGAGTATTATCTATAATTTTATCTATTTTATTTTCATATTTTCTAGATTCTTCTGCAGAAAGAATGTGGTTAGAAATTTGGACAGAAATACAAAACAGGGCCCAACCACTAAAAAAATGTTTTCATAGAACCTAAGATATGAAAAATATTTATGTTAAATTACAAGTTTAGTCTTTAAACTTCATATTTGTGTCTCTTTGGTGAGGTCTCTGAACTTTTAGACTTGTGTCTATTTAGTCAAATGTCTAATAAGTTCTTAAACTTTCAATTTTGTATTTAATAAGTCCTGGAATTTTTCTTTTTGTGTCTAATAGGTCCTGATCCTACTTGACATTTGCTATAATTCATGAGCCTATTAAACACAAAATAGAAAGTTGAGTCTTATTCGACATAAAATTTAATTTTATACCTAATAGATTAGTTAATTTTTATAAATATCGAATATGTCAAGGACTTAATAGACACAAAATTGAAAGTTTATGGATCTATTAGAAATTTTTTAAGTTGAGAGACCTATTAGACACAAAATTGAAAGTTTAGAGACCTATTAGAAACTTTTTAAAGTTTAGGGACTAAATAGATATAAATTTGAAATTTCAAGGACTAAATTTGTAATTTAACCAAATATCAATTTTAATAAATGACAAGAAACCAACAAAAGAAAAATCACTAGAAATCAATGTTATTTGAAGAGAAAAAAACAAAGTGGTTGATAACCTTACACCATTACATAGAATGTTATTAGAAAGAAAACAAAATTCTAACTTGTATGGTATCCAAGGGTTATTAATTAGAGATTAGATTGTGGAAGCCATATTCAATATTTTTTCTCTATAAACCTGCTTAACCTATTCCTAAACAAAAAAAATTAATAATAATAACAATAATCAATATGTAGATCACATTTCTACTTTAAAAAATTTAATCAAGATGTAAATCACATTATTAAAATAAAAATATATTACTAGTTTGAAAATTTATATATGTATATTTTAATATGTATTAAATTCTCAACTTGTGTCAATATCTTCTTTGTTGAATCCTCAACTTGTGTCAATATCTTCTTTTTTGAATCCTCAACTTGTACCTACTAATTAGTATTTTTTCTAAAAAATCCAAAAATAATTAGGTTCTGTCATCTAATTAGAATATCTTGTGTAAACTTCAGCAACTAAAATAAAATAATCTAAAAATTTTAAAGAACTTACAATTTTGCTAGCGGGTGAAATTAGGGAGAGTAGCAAATAATATAATTCCCTTTCGAGTGAAAAAAACAGAGAGAGGATAAGAAATCGAAGCTAATTCGAAGTCCTAGAAGAAAAAGAAAACCACAGGTGGCGACGGCGGCGAAATCAAACAAGAAAGAGAAAGAGAAGAAGAGAAGAGAAGTTAGAACCTGAAAGAGCGTTGAGTCCATTGAAGCAGGTTTTGACGAAGGTGGTGGCGCCACCGCCATTGGCGGCGGCGGTTCGCTGCAGTTCGACGTCGTTTTGCTTGTCTCCGTTTAGAAGCGGCACATCGAGGTGACCTGATAATGTGTGATGGACCGTCTCATCCATCGGAGAAAGAAAAAGATAGAGAGAGAGAGAAAAAGGACAAAGGTTAAGAATAGGCTAATGGCTCAATGGCTGTTCGCTTTAGGCTGCAATTATCGCTTAAAATGGTGCGATATTTATGGACAACCTCAACCCCCAGCCAAAAACCAATTTTACAGTTTTATTTATTTATTTATTTAAACCTCTCGGTAGATGTTAAAATACTATGCTATGCTTAGTTCACTTTAGCAAAATTTTACCGCCTTGAAGAATGGGGACTGATAAATAAATAAATGTTTAAATTTTATTTTAACCCCTCAACTCGTAGCATTGTTCCACCTCCAACGCCGTTGCTCATCTCTAAGGCGAGCGGTTTTGTCATTGTTCCATCTTCAAGTCGAATCTTTGTCGGTGCTCCCATCCCTAGGTCTGATGACTCCATTGTCACTTTGTCTCCCAGCTCTGTGACTCCGTCTTGCTCCATAAGATCAAGGCAGCAAGGAAGGTGCGCCACTTAGTCACCTTCAAAGTTGAATGGAGACATCTTAGCTATAAATCAAAAATAACAACACAAAGATATATAAATCTTAAAAAAATTACTTACCTAATTACACTTTAGTAATTTTTTTGGATGATGGATGAATGTATTTTCCTTTTACAGTGAAAAGACTGACAAAGTATAGTAAAAGAAGAGTTGAAAAAAAATCCAACTGAAAAAACAAAGGCAAAGCAAAAAAAAAAAATAAGGAAACAAAAAAGGAAACAAAAGCACAAAGATTGTTTGTTACAAAAAGGAAAAATGAAATAAAAAAAAAAAACGTGAAAAATGTGCAACCCACTTTACAACCACAAATTTTTTTTTTGTTCGTCCATATATGCAGGTGGCATGAAAAGGTCAAAAAAAAAAATAATAATAAAATTGGAACCATGTGCTTGACAGCTAGGTGCATTAACAATGCATAAATTCAAATTGGATGAATTTGAACCGTGCAAGTGGAGTGAAAAGGTGAAAAAAATAAAGTAATGTTTGTCGCCTGGAACTTGAAGTTTAAAGAAAGGAAAAAAAAATATACATATATATATTTGTTTTTAATTTCCTTTTCTCTCTCTTTTTTTCCATATATTATTCTTCAAAAAATGAGAGTTTCTCTTCACAGATCCATCATCTTCTCCCTCTTGGGTGTTATGGGTGTCCAGCCTATTTGTTAGATAAATAAGATTTTTTCTTATGTTTGTGGGCCCAAAAATGTTAGATTATATGTTTAGCCCACTTGGTGTTAAGCGTGTGGGCTTACCTAAAAAGCCTAGGTTTTTTTTAGGGGACAATGACCTAAAAATAGAAAGAAAACAAAAAGAAATATACAGAAAATGAAGAGGGAGGCGTGCAATTCGATTTTTCAGAGATAGCTTCCACAAAGTTGTCAATTGCCGAAGTTTCAGCCGTTGGATCTTGCTGAAATTTGGTCCGCATGTTGATGACACAGGGTAATGTGTTGAATGGTTGGATCGTCCTTTTGTGCCCTGGTTTGTCGGTAATTGTTGATAGACAGAACCAAAAAAAATGGGTGATATTTTTATCTTTCATCTCTCAATTGTTATTCTCTTATGTATGGAACTGTTGGTGGGTTGTGAACCTTTGTATGACTGATTTGGGTTCTTTTTCCATCAATTTTATCATAATAAGAGAATGTGACAAGGGTGGACTCCTCACAAGTCCCCTGGTTTTTACTCTTCACATCGAAAAGGTTTTCCACGTATAATTTCTATGTTGTTTGCATTTAGTCTTCTGCAATTTTTGATGGTTTATTGTTGTCCATTGCTGGTTGATCGCTTTGAAATTATTTGGTGAATAATTTGTGGTGTATTGAAGTATCTTTTTTGGTTGATTGTCTTAGAAGAGATCTTGGTGGGTTTGTTGTTATACTATTTGAGCCCTATCACTGGGATCATCTTCTATTCTTCTTCCTTCAACCAAATCCACCGCACAGCAACACAGTCGGCGGCAACTCACGATTTTCGAAGACGTGCAGCACCCACAGACCGCTATTCCAGCGAACACTCACGGAAGTTCGACGACGTGCAGCAGCTTCGATAAGCACCACAAGCACATCCAGCCAATGCCTACGACGCAAGCTCCTCTACTCTAGCGACGCGAGATAGCTCCGGCAAAGCTATTGGACGACCTTCTCCATATAACAAGACCAACGATTGGATACCAGAACGATACAGCAACAACACTCTATGACCTTGACTAGTTCGACACACGCGAAAACTAGCAATCAGAGAAGCACATTAGACTTGACTGAGAAGGTGTTAAAAAAAAAAAAAAGAAGTAGCGTCGGAATCTCCAACCAGCAAGATTGTTGTTTTTAACAATAAAAATAATAATGTAGAATTGTTAAGACAAAGAACAAAAAAACCACTCTATTGAAAAATCAAAACATTACAACATTTAAAGTTTGAAAAATAACAACCCACTAACTACATGATCCAAAACTTACTCCATATTTCAAGGCATGAATAACAAAATAACTAATTCCTAAAGAATAGGATCAAACTTTGACACAATCAACTTACCAAAACTAACACATGTGGACATGTTTCAATCCTGAAGCATTTTCTTAACACTTCTCCTTGCTTTAGAAGCTGCAAACACCAAGTCTTGACCTCAGAAACTCGAACTTGAAAGAAGGTAATGGTTTGGTTAAAATGTCTGCAACTTGATCTTTTGTTTTACAGTAGACAAGAGTCACATCTCCATGTTTCTGAACTTCCCTTAGGAAGAATAACTTGATGTTAAAATGTTTAGTCTTCCAATGAAATACGGGATTATGAGAGATAGCAATAGCAGCTTGGTTGTGAACAAGAATCTCTGTGCTTTCCTTCTACTCCAGATCAAGATCAAGTAAAATTTTCCTCAGCCATAAAGCTTGATTAACAGTAGCTGTTGCAGCAATAAACTCTGCTTCGACAGTGGATTGGGCGTGGATTGGGCTACAGTTTCTTACTTCTTCGAGCTCCCTGAGAAAACACCAGAGCCAAGAGTAAAATAGTAGCCTGAAGTACTTCTCATATCATCAATAGAACCACCCCAGTCACTGTCACAAAAACCAACCAGCTTGAACACCTTGCTCTTTGTGAACTTAACACCAAAATCATTGTGCCTTTGACATGTCTAATCACTCTTTTGGTAGCCTTGAGATGTAATTCACTTGCACAATGCATGAATCGAGACAAAATACTTACAACATTTAAAATATCAGGCCTTGTTGCTGTGAGATACATCAAGCAACCAATCAAGCTTCTGAAATATCCTTCATCAACTTTGTCAGTACCATCTTCTTTGCACAACTTCTCTTTTTGATTCATTGGAGTGCTTGCTGCCTTGCACTCATCCATCTGAAACTTCTTCAGTATTTCCTTTGCATACTTTTTCTGGTAGATGAAAACTTCACCTTGTCCTTGCTTGATCTTCAAGCCAAGGAAGTAGGACATGAACTCGAGATCTGTCATTTCAAACACCTTCATCATCTCCTATTTGAAATTTTGAATATGATCTGCATTGTTTCTTGTAACCAGTAAGTCATCAACATACAGTGAAACAATAAGAATGTTAGCACCATTGTGCTTGACATATAAGGTTATTTCTAAATCCCAAATTCAGCAAATTTTCATCAATTTTGCTATACCAAGCTCTTGGAGCTTGTTTTAAACCATAAAGGGCCTTCTTGAGAATATAGACTTTATCTCCTTCACCTTCCTTCACAAAACCTTGGGGATGCTCAACATAAATTTCTTCCTATAAGACACCATTTAAAAAAGCTGATTTGACATCTAATTGGAACACTTTCCATCCCTTTTGTGCAACTATTGCAAGCAGTAACCTGATTGTGTCAAATCTAGCAACATGAGCAAAAGTGTTAAGAGTAATCAACACCAAAGATTTGGGCATATCCTTTAGCCACAAGCCTGACTTTGTGCTTGTTGATCGAGCCATCAACGTTAAGCTTGGTTCTAAACACCCACTTAACTCCAATTACCTTTTTGCCTTGAGGTTTGTCCACAAGGATCCAAGTCTTGTTCTTCTCAATCATTGACAGCTCCTCCTCCATTGCAGCTATCCACCTTTGATCCTTTTTTGCTTCTATATAGTCAACAAGTTCACACACAGCAACATTGCATCTTTCATAGACATCTGAGAGCAACCTCATTCCTCTCACGGGAGCATCATCCACTATTTCATTCTGCCAGTCACCTTATTCTTTGATGTTTGAACTAGAAAACTTGAGTTTCAACTCTGCCATGATCTAACCCTTCTTCTCGTCATCATCACAGTTCCACTCTTCATCCTCCACAAAGTGAACATCCCTGCTAACAACAATATTTCCAGTTTGTAGCTGGAAAATTTTATAGGCCTTGTTGATAGTACTATAGCCTATAAAGATACCTGGTGGAGCTCTCTTATCAAGCTTGTCACGCTTGCTCTGTGGAACATGAGTGAAACACAAACAACCAAATACTTTATGGAATTTCAGAGATGGTTTGTAACCATACCATGCCTCAAATGGTGTCTATTCCTTCACTGCCTTTGTGGAAAGCCTGTTTTGAAGAAACACAGTCGTATTTGCTGCCTCTGCCCAAAACTTCTTTGGAAAATTCTTCTCATGCAGCATGCATCTTGACATCTCCATGATGTATCTATTTCTCCTCTCACTAACTCCATTTTGTTGAGATGTGTAAGGGGCTGTAAGCTGATGCTCTATGCTTGAATCTTCACAAAACTTGTCAAATTCTGCCGAAGTGTACTATTTCCCATTGTCAGATCTTACAATTTGAATTTTGCAGCCACTTTCATTCTCAACTCTTTCCTTAAACTTCCAAAAAACTTGAGCTACTTATGATTTAAACTTCAAGAAAAAAATTCAACACATTCTAGTGAAGTCATCAATAAAGGCAATATAATAAAGATTATCGTTTAAAGAAGGGGTTGTTTGAGGGCCTGCAACATCCATGTGGATGAGATGCAATTTGTGAGTGGCTCTCTAGGTTGACTTCGGGAATGGCTTCCAATTTTTCTTTCCAAACTGACACGCTTTGCAACTTGAGATTCCATAACTAAGCTTGGGTACATCAAGTGCCAACTCCTTTTCTCTTAGTTGCAGCAGCCCTTGATGATGATAGTGTCTGACTCTCTTGTGCCAAATTTGTGTGACATACTCTTTGAGAAGAAAAGCAGATTGCTCCTCCTCTAAAGTATTGAGTGAAAAACTCTTTCCTTTCATTTTTACTTTGAAGATATCTTGATTAGTTGCATCCTTAATCAGACAATATTCATATTCAAAAGTAACTATAAAGCATTTTTCAATAAGTTGACCCACACTCAACAAATTTTGGTCAATGTCAGGAACAAAAAGAACATCCTAAATATGTTTTGTATTTGTACAGCTTACAATCGCAATAGTCCCCTTTTTTTTGACAGAGATGTAACTCCATTGCCAATTTTGACTTTGGTGATGTTAGTTGGCTTCAAATCTTTAAACAACTCCTTGTCATGAGTCATATGGTTGGTGCAACCATTGTCAATCAGCCAGCTTTCTTTTGATTGGCTGCCCACGAAGCATTCTGATCAGCAATCTTAGCCTCTTCACCTTGTTGTTGATTCTTGCTCTTGCAAATTACAGCTTCATGCCCCATTTGGTTACATTTTGTGCATTTGGAGTCTGGTCTTCTCCAGCATTTGAAAGGAGGATGGCCCTTTCTATTACAATGTTGACATGGAGGGTAGGATCCCTTCTTGACTTCTACTTTGTTGTTGGCTGAAGATTCTCCAGTAGGATTTTGATTCTTCTTGAAAAACTTTTTCTTCTTGCTGTTCTTTGCAATCTCATGATGCTTGGTTGGCAAGGCTCCTTCAACAACACCTTCTTGCCTCTTGGCTCTTCTTTGCTCCTATGATTGCAAAGCATTGAGAATCTCAACAAGAGTGATTTGAGTCAAATCCTTGGTATTTTCCAAGGCTGAAATAGATGCCTCAAATTTTCCAGGCACTGTTACAAGAATTTTTTTAACAATTCTTGAATCCTTGAACGTAGAACCAAGTAATCTTATTCGATTTGCAATGTCCAATAACCTATCAGAAAACTGTTTAATTGATTATGTTTCCTTCATCTTCTGCAACTTGAATTCTCAAATCAAGTTTAGCACACGCATTCCTTTGATTCTTTCATCTCCCTCATACTCTGACTTGAGATAATTCCATATCTCATATGCTGATATCAGAATCATAATCCGAGTGAAGATAGTGGATGAGACTACATCAAACAAACATACCTTTGCCTTGGATTTCTTTGTTTTCTTCTCCTTTTGCAATTTGATTTGCGCCATGGTAAGATTGTTTGGGAGAGCAGGAATTTCATAATCCTCTTCCACAACTTCCTAAATATCCAAAGCTTCCATATATGCCTTCATACGAACTGCCCAAGCCTAGTAGTTGTCTCCATCAAACACCAGTGGAGAAATTGAAGAGAAACTAGAACTTACTTGGACCTCCATGAGACAACTACCTCACACACTCACTCACAATCCCTTAAGAATAAGGCTTTGATACCAATTGTTGTTTTTTAACAATAAAAATAATAATGCAGAATTGTTAAGACAAAGAACAAAAAAAATCACTCTATTGAAAAATCAAAACATTAAAATATTTAAAGTTTGAAAAATAACAACCCACTAACTACATGATCCTAAACTTGCTCCATATTTCAAGGCATGAATAACAAAATAACTAATTCCTAAAGAATAGGAACAAACTTTGACACAATCAACTTAACAAAACTAACACATGTGGACATGTTTCAATCCTGAAGCATTTTCTTAACAGGACGTAAGAACCAAAATTTCCATCTATTCTCTCTCGACAGGATAACTCTGGAATCATCCAAAATTTTAAGATCATGATGAAAGGATGTAATTATCCACTAAATGTTAAAATAAGTTTTATAAACTTAATTAATAAATATTTAAATTATTTATCGAATGAAACGGTGAATTAAAAAGTAAAACAATTCAAGAGAGACGACAAAAGACGTTTTTAACATGGTTCGGTTTCCCAACGTACTTCACGAGGCCACGCTCAGAGAATAAGATTAATCAATACAATTTACAATCAATATTGACTTATGAATAAAAGAACTCCCTTATTAAATCATGCCACAATAATTGATCGACTCTTCCTTGGATTGAATTGTTTCAACCACAAGCTCCCCTTGTGTTGTTGACCACCGTTTGAACTCCCTTCAATGGCGAATACGTCTTCTCCCAATACTTGAAAATATTTCTCACAAATATAAAAAAATTCGCACTTTTACAATTTCACCTAAAAACATTCTCTCAACTATATATTACAACTTTAGAACAATTGAGAGTGAATAAACAAATTTGCTGCACTAATCGTCTTCTCTAGCAATGCTCCAATGTCCCATATATATAGAAAAAGAATTGATAGAATAAGGAATGTTAAAATCAATTAAACCACAATCACCTCAAATGAAATCATAGATCAATCAATTAAGAATAAATGTCAAAATAAGAATATACCCGTTAGACACTTTATACAAGGCAAATTGAAATACAATTTCAATTTCAATTTCAAATTCAAACATACTATAAATAAAGAAAAATTAATAAATAGAGCTAAGAGTTTTTGCCAAAAATGCCAATAAATAAAATTCATTTTAGATGAAACCATACGTGCTGCCGATATATATCGCAGGACCTCTAAAAATCTTCAAATTTGTTAAGATTTCATTCAAATTTAAGTTGAATTTTAAAATCTTGATTTCAAACTGGTTTCCGTCCAAATAGCAAAATCCAATATCAATATTTTGTTTAACCAAGTATTGAGTAAAATCCATATTTTACTTCGAGTCCATTTGTTATCTTGAATCCAAGGTTGGTTGCAATCCTAAATTTTACTCCAAGCGTAAATTTGGGGGAAATTAAAATTTTCAACATTGGATTATTCCATTCCAAAATTGGAAATACATCAACTTCTACCTCAAATCAAAGTTCTATCCTAAATTCATGTGGATAGAACCCAATTCCAATTGCATTCAAGTCCAATTTCGAATTCAAGCAAATAGAGCCAACTTTATTTGGAGTCAAAATCTTGGGGGAGAATATAAATTCAATTCTATCTCAAATCAAAATTTGGGCATAATCCAAATTTTATCCTAAATCAAAATTAGATAAAATTAATTATATCAAAGTCAACATGGTAGAATTTTAATTTTGATCTCACAAAGCAAAATTTGGGCATAATCCAAATTTTATCTCAAATCAAAACTAGATAAATTAATTCTATCGAAATCAACATGGTGGAATTTCAATTTTTATCTCACAAAGAAAAATTTGGGATAAATCCATAATTTATTCCTAATCAATATTGGATCAAATTTCAAATTTTATTCCAAGTTCAAACAAAAATTGGGTAAAATCTAAATCCTATTCCAATTTCAAATAAAGCTTGGGTAGAATTTTAACCTTGCCCCAAGTTTAGATTTTGAATTAAGATAGAGCATAAAGTCTACTAAGTTCAAATCAAAATTTTATGCCAGAAAAGGAATCAAAATGTTGACTCAAATTCATATGAATTTGCATAAAAAAGAAAAGAAAAGAAAAGAAAAAAGTGTCAATTTTTTTTTCAAAATTATGAATCAAAGTCATATTTTGATCAAATTGACACATCAAATGGAGTCTAAATTAACGAACAAATATCTCAAATTTTGATTCTAAACTATCTTTTTCGAGATTTACACACACATACTTGTGCATAAATCTCGAAAATGGGGCATTTGTTGAATGAGAAATTTTGGTTGATCACAAGTTGCCATGTCATTACCTAATATTAATGATGAAATTATATTTAATTAAAGATTAATTAAATTTGCAAGGATCCTTAAATTAAATTATGGCAAATCCGAATATGCAATTAGATTTTATGAAATTTGGGTCAATTTTAGACAAATGCCCAAATGAGAGGTCCCAATCAGCAAAGTCCAATCCAAAGAGCTAGGCCCAAAGTCAACTATGCCCAATCCAAAGGGCTAGCCCCAGTGTCAACCAAGCCTAGTCCAATAGTCAAGCTCAAGCCCACTTGGGGCCTGAAGAACTCTATAAATAGAGATCTCTCTCTCCATTTCAGGGGTTCAAAATGGAAGAAGCTTAGAGAGAATTCAAAAAAATAAAGTTGTGACATCTACAGAAGCTCCTGAAAATCAAATACTATATGAACGTAGAATACTTCTCAAAGATCAAGAACTTTTCAAGAAGATTATAAGGCTAGGGGTTGATCATCCAAGAAGATCAACAAGCCATAGGTTGATCATCCAATAAGCTACAAGCCGAAGACCTTTAGGAAGCTATAGGTCGAAAACCTTCAACAAGCTACAAGCTGAAGACCTTCAGGAAACTACAAGCTAAAAACCTTTAAGAAGCTACAAGCCAAAAATCATCAAGAAGCTACAAGCTAAACACCTTTAATAAGCTACAAGCTGAACACCTTCGACAAGCAAAAAGTTGAAGACTTTTCACAAGTTCAAAGTTGACGATTCAACCTCGAGAACAAGCGTTCCAGCCCTCAAGTCAAGTATACATAGGAGAGAAAGAATTAGAGGAATAAATTAGAGATTGTACTCCACTACATTCAAATTAATACAAATACAAGTTCATTCGCGTGTCTTATTTCTTTGTTGAAAACTCATGTGAACAAAATGTTTCACCCAAAATAACTTATTTCTCAAACTCATTTTGAGTGGTTGTCAAACACTACAAATCTTATAAAAAAGATTTTTTTTTTCAAAATTAAACACTTGAAAAGTCAATCTAAACACACCCTAAAATAGACATTTTAAAGTTTAGGAATCCAAATGGAACAAACCATTATTTTCATGGATTTTTTTAGTACAACAAATGTGGAGGAATGAAGATTCGAACCTCCGACCTCAAGGGAGGTAGTACATGCAATTACTGCTGAGCTGTGCTTACTTTAGCATCATTTTTGTGGATTAAAATAGGATTTAGACCATACCAAAACAAAATAAGCAAAATGTAAGAGAAGGTGAAAAAAAAAAAAGGAAAGTTATTTCCACATGGGAGAGTGTCAAAATAGGAAATTATTTCCTATGCGAGTCTATGGAGATTTTGTTTTGTATATTTTAGCGCGAGTTTAAAGAAAATATTTATTTTGCATATCTTCTCTGAAGAAAATAACTAAATATTTGTTACAATTATAGGTTAAATTATACAAAATACTTATGAATTTAGGTAGGTTTCAATTATGCCATAGACTTTGAAAAGTTTCATTTTCACCTTTGAACTTTGAAATTTATTCCAAAAAATACCATTCCAGAGTTTCTTCGTTAAAATAAGATAGAAATTGACGCGACGACTTGTATAAAATTTGGAAGGAATATGGGGCATTATTTACATCATTATTCACCTAAATTGATGTGACAGTTGATGTGTAAAATTGATTACATAAATGATTTTAACAATATCTTTTGAGATGATATAAATGGTAATGACCATTTTAATCTTTTATATAGTTGTAAATAATATCAAGTACGCTTTATAATTTTTAAACACATTAGGTACCATTTCAATTTCCATTTTGGACCAATTTAAAAAATCAAGGGTATCTTTTGGAACAATTTTCAAAGTATAAGGGTAAAAATAAAAATTTTCAAAGTCTATGGGCATAATTGAACCCCTAAATTTATACAAAGTACCTTTTAGCTTTGGGGAAGATTTTAATTATACTCATAGACTATTTTAACCTTTGAACTCTAAATTTTTTCAATAGTTTGTTTGTTAAAATAATAGATGCAAATTGATGGGACAACTGATGTATAGAAATTGGATGGCATGCTCAACATCATGTATAACATTAGTCATGTAAATTGATATGGTAGTTGATGTGTAAAAACTGATTTTGTGAATGACGTAGTGAAGATGAGGTAATTAATTAAATGATATTAATGATTTTTGTTTGAGTTGGAATGAATGGTAACAAATCATAATCTTTTATATATAGTTGAAATTAAGTTGTAAATGATGTCATGTATGCCTTTAAATTTTTATACACCAGCTGCCATGTCAATTTATATTTGTCGTTTTAACCAAAAAGATTACCAAAGGGTTTTTGTTAAGCAGTTTTAAAGTTCAACCACTACAACAAATTTGACTTTTCTTGATGCCAAATTTCGTCATTGTGCATCAGAAAACGTTGGCAATTCCTATTCCCAACAAAAAAATTTTGTCACCAAATTCGTTTGAGTAAGCCCGTCAGGAGAGCCTACTCTCGACAAAAAAAAAAAAACATCTCGTCGACAGAAGGTACCTTTGGTGCCGAAATAGCAGAACCGTCAACAAAAGTACCCAAACTAGCTAAAAAGTAACTTAAAATGTGTCCAAGTGCCTAAAAGTGCCCAAACACACTCCATGGCTCACAAACACATATAAAAGTAACCATTAAAAGCTAAACACATACCTCACTCATCCAAACAAACTTCAAATCCCACAAACTCACCTAAACAC
Source organism: Trichosanthes truncata (assembly GCA_033996785.1). Taxonomy (NCBI): domain Eukaryota; kingdom Viridiplantae; phylum Streptophyta; class Magnoliopsida; order Cucurbitales; family Cucurbitaceae; genus Trichosanthes; species Trichosanthes truncata. The sequence goes on along the minus strand of MU867261.1, from coordinate 12,228,381 downwards.
ATTCCAAATCTCACAAACTCACCCAAACTCACCCTTAAAAGCTAAACATGCCTAATTCACCCAAACTCAGTCGACGTCTCATAAACTCATCCAAACACACTCCAAATCCCACAAATTCACCCAAACTCAGTCGACATCTCATAAACTCACCCAAACACACTCCAAATCCCACAAACTCACCCAAACTAACCCTTCAAAGCCAAAAAAGGTGCCCAACTCCCCAAAACTCACACATGAATTTAATGTAAGTTTAGTGCCTAATTGTCTAAGGTGCAAATTTCAAGTGCTTAACCCATCTCAAACGCACCCAAAACTCTTACAAAAATAGTATCTAACTTCACCCCAAAACATCTTAAATAATCCTCAAATGTCCACAAAAGTACCTTACTGCAACAAAGGCTCTTATAAGTCCTAAGCCATTTAATTTGAGAGAAAAAGAAATAATTAGGGTTACCAAAAATTTCTTCTATGTTTTGAACCATAAGGAAAAAAAATGTAAACTGTAGGTCTACATACCAAAATAGACCAAAAATGAAGTGAAATGGCTTGATTTCATAAGAATCAAGGGTAAAAATTGAGAGAAATCTCCCTTATTAAGCAATGGAATAGCAATTCTCAAGAAGTTATTTAGCTAAATTCATCATCCCTAATTTTTTCTCAATCATATATCACCCCAAATTCTTCCAAATTCATACTACTAAGGAGATTCGGGCAAAAGAAAAAAAAAGTTTCAACTCACCCACTTGGGAGAAGTGAAAAAACTCAAAGAAACACAAGTTTGGTCATCGGAAGCAAATGTCATCGTGCACTGGAAGGAGAAGAAAAGAGAAGGAAATGTCGTTGGGAGAGAAGAAGGAAAAATGGAAAAGGAATGGGTGTTGCCGAAGAAGAAGGGAGAAAATAAAGAAGAGAAGAGGAAAAATAAGAAGAGAAAACGAAAGAGAAGGCGACTAGAGATTTTTATAGAACTTTTCTTGACACTTTAAAAGCATCATGAAATTAAAGTCTAAAAATGAATTCGAGAAGTAAAATGCATGTTTCACTTAATGCACTTCTCTCGACGCTTTTTGTTTCATCAGTAGATCCTCCTATTTTCATTGACTTTTATTTCCCACCAACTGGCAAGGTCATGGTGCGCCAACAATCTATCCTGACTCCATATTTTTTGTTGGCATAAGTCACCTATTGTTGAAGAAAAGGTTGGCATAAGGAGTTCTGCTGGCAAAAATTTATTTTCATTGGTAGAACTCCCAACAGTTACTGATCTCGTCAGTATAGGTGGTCCATGCCAATGAAAAATATGGTGCGGGAGAAATTTCGTCACAATAGATGAAATTTCGTGTAGTGAGAAGTGAAAGTGAAAATTTTCAAAGTCTAGGAGCATAATTGAAACCTACTCTAAAATTTAAGGACATGTTGTTTGATCATAAATATTTAATCTAAAAGTACTTTAAGTGTTTTATATCTTTTAGGATTTTCGAAGCTACTTTTGATTATTGAGAAAAATTATTTTTTTTAATTTGTTAAAAACACTTTTTAAAATTGTTGCCAAAAACTTCCAATTTGTTTCTTTTTGTTTTGTTTTTTTCCGTTTAAATGTTCTTAGTCCTCTAGAAGTACTTTAAATTATGAATCAATTTAGGTTCTCAATTTGAAAATCATTACTGGATCAATTCTCACACGTGTGTGTATACTTCTTAAAAAAATCTAGACTCCATTTAAAAATGATCAATTATTTGAAATGGAGGGTCTAAATTGATTCACTTATGAAAGTTCAAAGTTAAATTGTAATGCCCCCAAAATTTAGCATAACTTAGGGAACATTACTAAACTTGGACTGATATGCCTCAAAAAATTCAGCAACATAATGACATAACTACAAGCTACCCAAATTTTTTTCCCACATATTAGACAAGAGTACAATACTTCTATAACAAAAAACCAACAACTCCACCACAACATCCCCCATTCTACAAGTATAAAGTGCACCAACTCAAAACTTACAAGCAAAACGTAACTTTACTATACTTCCTAGCATAAACAACCTCAAAAATAAAATAATGAAACTACAACATTCGAATCACAACCGAAGCTCAACCACTAATGATTAACAGAACTACTTAAAGAAACAACAAATAGCAATCTAATAACCTTTTAAACTTAGACAATAAAGGCAGTAAACCACCACACAAGCTTAGTCCTCAAACTAAACATCAACTATAATGAAGAAACAGAATTAGTTTAAAAGATTAAAAACTAGCTAAATGGTCTCCTTCATCGTCGTGTCTCCTCTTCACCACCAAGTTCCTTCTTAAGCACTTGAAAAACTGTTGGTGGGGGGGGGGGGGGGAATCAGTGTCACACCCCCTCCCGAACCACCTGCTAACTTAGCCCGGAAGATGGCGTGAAGCCAACAGACATCGTTTCCTCCCTAACGATACCTGTGACCCTGTTATACCTGATAAACATACTATACTTGAAATATAAGTTACTCAAACACAACACAGCGGAAACTTGGTAAACGTTACCAAGTATACATATAGGGCAGTTCTGGTAAAGACCCCTGTGGAACAACCAACACGGGTAGGGGTACTACAACTCAATATATCACGAACAAAGATTTACATAACCAAGACTCCTAGCTTCGTACACGCATATAACTACACATCCCTATTACGATATGTACATTACGAGCAGACTTGCTGTACTACACTATCCACATACAAAAATATCAGACTCGTAGAGCTTCCAGCAGGCTGTGGCAGGATCTCAGGCACCGGGAGCTCGATCTCTACCTGAAAAGTTGGAAAACATTGAAAGAATGAGCTGGGAAGCTCAGTGAGTGACTGGGTTTAAAGCAATTATCTCATAAATCATAACATTTGGCAAACTACAAGCATATGTGTCGGCAGACAAGCGTTAAATATAAACTTATAAGGACAATGGCTTATTCCAGAAATCCAGCAAGTATGTCATTTAAATCTCGCTAGCATATCCAGAGTATTCATCATCTAAAACATATAATAAACTAGGTTGTGTAAGACACGCTCAGTACAATCCAACAATCACTCTACGATGTAATGGGGCCCGCCCAGCACTCCCATCGTCTTTGTCGTAGTGGGGCCCGCCCAGCACTCACACAGCATTGTTGTCACGGAGTACACTCAACGTCGACAACAGGAAATGACCTGTGTGCACATGGTACTATACAGCCTCGGGCTCAGAATCTCAAACATTTACTCATTCGGGTCTCATAGAAACACATGGAAACCTTTGACACTACTTGCTAACGCATGTTGGCCCGAAATTATGGTATTTTCACTAGTTCAGGTAAAATAGTAAACATATGCTCACAACGAACAATTAAATCATTTCTAGGAAACCATATATGCTCATAAATACGTGTTCAAGAGACATAAAGTCTTTAAGAAAAATTACTCTTAGAAAGTCTTTTATTTTCGTAAGCATAAGTTCAAGCATAGAATACACTTTCGAAATTCGTTTTGTCACTCACAGCGTTAAAAGTTAGAACCTCGGCTCGTACACTTGACCTATTTCCTCTTGGCCTGCAAAATAACCAGAAACCAGGCATTAGAACACAATTCCTTGCACTTCAAACTTAAGATTATACATATCCCCTAACTAATTCCAGCATATCACAGATTTCATACCCTAAGCTCCCTTACTCATAACTTTTCCATTACTTGGCCAAAGATGATGTACTTTATACCAAACTCTTCCTTTTTGAACCCTATAAAACTTATATGAAGGAATTAAATTGAAATTCCTAAAGGATATGTCCGTAAATACCTCGAAAGCTACTTCCTACAAAATAGGTTTCTGCACTTTCCAGACTCGTTTCCCTGCTGCACCCTGAACTTAACATGAATTTTAAAGCAACTTCTACTCAATTTCTAACCACGAATTTTTCATGAAAGTTATAGGAAATTAAATCATCTTTCCAACCATACCTAATACAGCTTCTAATTCGAAGTCCACAGATCAGCACATCCAAAAAACCAGAGGTTCCCCGGATTTGACAGCAAAAACATTCCTTCAAATCCCTCTTCACAAATCATTAACATAACATCAGATTTTGCTCGAGCTTCCTTCACGAAAATTGTTCTAAAATGTGTTAAATTTCAAGGAAATCAAACCTCACCTCTTAATACTTCTTGTGGAGCTCAGAATGATCCAAACATCAGATGTAGTCAGGATTGATCACAAACTTTGTCATGCAACTTGAATTGGACTTTTCCCTTTCTTCTTCAACTTCAACTTCAGCAAAACACCTTTCTTCTTCCTCTCACCCTCTCCCACGAAACCCTCTTCTTCTCCTTGGTAAATGAGATGCAAGATGGGTAGATAAATATATATTTGTAAAATGAATATAAAAAAAACTCACACTTTCTTTCTTTTTTTTTTCTTCCCTTTTTCCTATTTCCTCCTTTTTTTTTTTAAAACAAAACCCCACACATTTTATCCCAAACAAATGTTTTAAACACATTTTTTTTTAGAAAAAATTCAAGGATAAATCTCGTGAAATCTCGGTTTTACAACTTATCTCCCTCTTAAGAAATTTCGTCCCCGAAATTTAGTAGTACTTAGGTGATAAGCGTCGGGTAACTCTTCCTCACTTGGTCTTCTAATTCCCAGGTTGCCTCCTCCACTCCGTGATGTCTCCAAAGAACCTTCACGAGTGGGATCGTCTTGTTTCTCAAAACTTGTTCTTTCCTGTCGAGGATTTGAACTGCATCCTCTACATTACTCAAATCTTCTTTAAGCTCAACTGGTTGCACTTGCAACACATGCGTCGGATCTGGAATATACTTCCTTAACATGGACACATGAAAGACATCATGTACTCGAGACAGTTCTGCTGGCAACTCAAGTCCGTAAGCTGCTGGCCCAACTCGTTTTGTTATCTGATAAGGACCAATATATCTAGGACTCAGCTTACCCTTCCGGCCAAAACGAAGGACACCTCTCCACGGAGATAACTTCAAGAAAACTCGATCTCCGACTTGGAATTCTAGGTTTCTTCGCCGCTTATCTGCGTAGCTCTTCTGACGATCTTGAGCTACTTTTAGATTTTCTCTAATCACCTTCACATTGTCTGTCGTAACCTGTACCAACTCAGGTCCGATTAGCTTCTGTTCCCCCACTTCGTTCCAACACACGGGAGTTCTACATGGTCTTCCATACAAAGCCTCAAACGGTGCCATGCCGATACTAGACTGATAGCTGTTATTATAAGCAAACTCCATAAGTGATAAGTGGGTATCCCAGCTTCCCTTAAACTGAAGGACACATGCTCTCAACATGTCCTCTAAGGTCTGGATGGTCCTCTCTGACTGACCGTCTGTCTGGGGATGGAACGCCGTGCTAAAATTCAGTTTTGTTCCCATAGCTTTCTGTAAACTAGGCCAGAACTTAGATGTGAATCTCGGATCTCTATCTGAAACTATGGACACTGGCACTCCATACTGACTCACAATTCTGTCGACGTATAGCTTAGCAAGCTGATCAAGTGTATACGTCGCTTTAATCGGTATAAACCGTGCTGTCTTAGTGAGTCTATCCACTATTACCCAAATACCATCATGTCCACCAGAAGTACGTGGTAATCCAAAAAGGAAATCCATAGTGATATGCTCCCATTTCCACTCCGGCACTGGCAGTGGACTAAGGAGTCCCCCTGGCCTCTGTCTGACTGGTTTAACCTGTTAGCAGATTAAACATTTATCAACATAGTCAGCTATCTCCCACTTCATCCCAGGCCACCAATATGATCCCCTTAAAGTTTTGTACATCTTGGTGCTTCCTGAATGCATAGCGTAAGCTGAACTGTGAGCTTCCTCCAGTAAAGCATCCTTAAGCTCACTAATATTCGGAACGCATAGCCTTTCTTGCTTCACCATGGCTCCTTCTGCCCCCATCTTAAACTCTCCCTCTGGGTCCTGTTTGGACTTCCCAAACCTCTTCTGCAAGTCCCTATCCTCGGCCTATTTCCTCACAATCTCTGCTATAAGCGAAGGCCTGACCTGAAATTGAACCAAGAGACTTCCTGAATCTTCTGCAGTCACAACCGCCTTAGAACCTCTTAGCGTACTTAAGAAAGTTGCTCGTATACCACACAAGGCATCCTTAGGAAGTCTCGACTTCCTACTTAATGCATCTGCCACTACGTTCGCCTTACCTGGATGGTATTCTATAGTACAATCATAATCTTTGATAAGTTCTAGCCATCGTCTCTGTCTCATATTCAACTCTTTCTGATCGAAGATATATTTCAGACTCTTATGATCTGTGAAAATGTGGCACTTCTCACCGAACAAATAATGCCTCCAGATCTTCAATGCTAAAATAACTGCTGCTAGTTCAAGATCATGGGTAGGGTAAGTACACTCGTGCCTTTTCAATTGCCTTGACACATAAGGTATTACCTTTCCTTCTTGCATAAGTACACACCCTAATCCTTGCCTTGACGCGTCACAGTAAATCACATACTCTTTTCCTGTTACAGGAAGTGCCAGAATAGGTGCTGTCACTAATCTCTTCTTCAGCTCCAGAAAACTCTGTTCACACTTATCTGACCACTCAAACTTAACATTCTTCCTTGTCAAAGCTGTTAGGGGTAATGTTAATCGTGAGAAATCCTCAACAAACCGTCTGTAGTATCCCGCCAAACCTAGAAAACTACGTACCTCTGTTGCACTAGCTGGTCTTTCCCAATTGACCACAGCTTTTACCTTCTGCGGATCCACACTAACTCCATTTGCTGAAACGATATGCCCCAAAAACACTACTTGGTTTAACCAAAACTCACATTTGCTGAATTTAGCATACAACTGTTTATCACGTAGCGTTTGCAGAACAATCCTCAGATGTTTTCCATGGGCTTTCCTGTCAATTGAGTAAACTAGTATATCATCAATGAACACTATCACAAACTGATCCAAATACTGATGAAAGATCCTGTTCATGAGATCCATGAAAACTGCTGGTGCATTAGTTAAACCGAAAGGCATTACTAAAAACTCGTAGTGCCCATACCTTGTTCTGAATGCTGTCTTAGGAACGTCTGATTCCCTAACCTTTAACTGATGGTATCCTGACCTTAAGTCAATCTTAGAGAACACTGATGCTCCCCTCAACTGGTCAAACAAGTCATCTATGCGTGGTAAAGGGTACTTGTTACGTATCGTGACCTTGTTTAACTGCCTATAGTCAATGCACAATCTTAGAGTACCATCTTTCTTCTTTACGAATAACACTGGAGCTCCCCAAGGCAATACACTAGGTCTGATGTATCCCTTGTCAACTAGTTCTTGTAATTGTATCTTCAGTTCCTTGAGCTCGCTTGGTGCCATTCTATACGGCGCTCGCGAAATAGGTGCTGATCCTGGTAACAAATCGACAGTGAACTCAACTTCCCTATCTGGTGGCAAACCTGCCAGATCAGCTGAGAAAACATCAAGAAATTCATTTACGACAGGAACATTTTCTGGTTTCAACTTTTCTTCCTGCACCTCCACTACGTGTGTAAGAAATGCCGTGCAACCTTTCCTCAACAACTTCTCAGCTTTTAGGGCTAAAATCATACCCATAGGCATAATCTTTCTTTCTCCCCTGAAAACTACTTCAGCCAAATCTGGTTTCCTGAAAACTACTTCCTTCCTATGGCAATCCATGGAAGCATAATGAGTGAATAAGAAATCCATCCCTAAAATTACATCTAACACCTGCAGCTGTAGTGGAAGAAGATCCACTATCATACTGAGACCTTCTACTAAGACCTCACAATCTCGCAACACTTCATTGACTAGTAAAGCATCACCAACTGGAGTGTATATAACTAACTTCTCAAATAAAGGCTTTAGCTTCCTATTTAGCTTAGTTAGGAACATGCTAGAAACAAAGGAATGCGTAGCACCTGGATCTATTAAAACACGTGCAGGTACACTACAAACAAGAATCGTACCAGTAATAACATCTGGTGCCTCCTCTGCTTCTTGCTGAGTCATAGCGTAGACCTTTCCCTGCTGTCTAGGTCTCCCTACAACTCCTTTCTGTCTAGCACCGCTGGTGCCTTCTCCAGCAGCTACTGAAACCCTCGGCTGCTCAACAGTCTGGGACTCAACTCCCTGGTCTCTCTATGCGACCCCTCTTAGCTGTGGACAGTCTCTCTTGAAATGCCCTGGTTGTCCGCACTGGTAGCACACACCGGCACCAACAAGACAATGACCCCGATGATTCTTGCTACAATTCGTACATGGGGTTCTCCTCGTCATACTGGCAACAGACTCTTGCCCTGTCTGCGGTCTTGTTGCTAACCTAGCAGACTGACTAGGTGCTCTCTGATTTTGCCTCTGATAGGTACCAACCACATTCCACTGCCTTGATGCCTGGCCACCAGATCGGTTCTTAAAGTCCTGACGACTTGAAACATTCACCCCAGGCGTGAACCTTCGCTGCTCACGACCTCGGAAGCTACTAGTTGTCGAAGCCCCACGACTAGGCTCCACTATTGACTTTTCCTCTGCTATACTCTGCTCCACACGTAAAACAGTCTCTACTAGCTGAGAAAAGTCTGTCCACTTAGCAATAGCTGTAACCGGGGTACGTATCTCAACACGTAATCCTCTTTCAAACCTTCTACACCTGTCACTCTCAGATGCCACAATCACATCAGCATACCGAGATAGCTCAGTATACCTCCTCTCATACTCGACCACTGAAAGCGACCCTTGCTTCAATTCTAAGAACTCATCCCTCTTTGCCTCACGATACGTGATAGGGTAATACTTGTCTTCGAATATGCCTCTGAAAGAATTCCAATCCATGGTACGTGCATCACTACGCCTGGCTAATATCGATTTCCACCATCCCTCTGCCTCCTTCTGCAGCAGGAATGTGGCCAACCTCACCTTTCGCTCCTCAGGACAAGTCATCACATCAAAGCATTTCTCCAGCATATTCAACCAAACCTCGGCGTCAGCTGGATCTGTGGAACCCTCGAACACTGTGGCTCCTAATTTCTTTAAGCGTTCTATTCCATATGCTTTCTCTGGATCACTTGGCCCTGCTCTCTCTGGCCTACCTCCCTCCTGTGAGGAACCAGCATGCTGTTCGTTTCCTACCCCAATTTGAACTCTCGGGGCACTAGATCCTCTCTCAGATTGGCCTTGGGTAGGATCCTGCGTTCTGTCCCGATCCTGCCTGCGTCGTCTGCTAGTACGTGGTGGCATGACTTCTATAACATATCAATACATTAGACATGCTATGGATACTTAACTCAAATATACAATACTAAACTTCTACTCATATTCTAGTCCTGACTGGACTTACTCTTGTCCTTACTTGGACCATGCTTTACTAGTTCTATCTGAACTAATTCATTAACATGCCCTCTACTTCCTAATTTTTCCTTAGAGTTAACTCGCTCTATCTCGTTTCCCATGGAGCTAACTGCTCTGATACCAAGTTGTCACACCCCCTCCCGAACCACCTGCTAACTTAGCCCGGAAGATGGCGTGAAGCCAACAGACATCGTTTCCTCCCTAACGATACCTGTGACCCTGTTATACCTGATAAACATACTATACTTGAAATATAAGTTACTCAAACACAACACAGCGGAAACTTGGTAAACGTTACCAAGTATACATATAGGGCGGTTCTGGTAAAGACCCCTGTGGAACAACCAACACGAGTAGGGGTACTACAACTCAATATATCACGAACCAAGATTTACATAACCAAGACTCCTAGCTTCGTACACGCACATAACTACACATCCCTATTACGATATGTACATTACGAGCAGACTTGCTGTACTACACCATCCACATACAAAAATATCAGACTCGTAGAGCTTCCAGCAGGCTGTGGCAGGATCTCAGGCACCGGGAGCTCGATCTCTACCTGAAAAGTTGGAAAACATTGAAAGAATGAGCTGGGAAGCTCAGTGAGTGACTGGGTTTAAAGCAATTATCTCATAAATCATAACATTTGGCAAACTACAAGCATATGTGTCGGCAGACAAGCGTTAAATATAAACTTATAAGGACAATAGCTTCTTCCAGAAATCCAGCAAGTATGTCATTTAAATCTCGCTAGCATATCCAGAGTATTCATCATCTAAAACATATAATAAACTAGGTTGTGTAAGACACGCTCAGTACAATCCAACAATCACTCTACGATGTAGTGGGGCCTGCCCAGCACTCCCATCGTCTTTGTCTTAGTGGGGCCCCCCCAGCACTCACAACAGCATTGTTGTCACGGAGTACACTCAACGTCGACAACAGGAAATGACCTGTGTGCACACGGTACTATACAGCCTCGGGCTCAGAATCTCAAACATTTACTCATTCGGGTCTCATAGAAACACATGGAAACCTTTGACACTACTTGCTAACACATGTTGGCCCGAAATTATGGTATTTTCACTAGTTTAGGTAAAATAGTAAACATATGCTCACAACGAACAATTAAATCATTTCTAGGAAACCATATATGCTCATAAATACGTGTTCAAGAGACATAAAGTCTTTAAGTAAAATTACTCTTAGAAAGTCTTTTATTTTCGTAAGCATAAGTTCAAGCATAGAATACACTTTCAAAATTCATTTTGTCACTCACAGCGTTAAAAGTTAGAACCTCGGCTCGTACACTTGACCTATTTCCTCTTGGCCTGCCAAATAACCAGAAACCAGGCATTAGAACACAATTCCTTGCACTTAAAACTTAAGATTATACATATCCCGTAACTAATTCCAGCATATCACAGATTTCATACCCTAAGCTCCCTTACTCATAACTTTTCCATTACTTGGCCAAAGATGATGTACTTTATACCAAACTCTTCCTTTTTGAACCTTATAAAACTTATATGAAGGAATGAAATTGAAATTCCTAAAGGATATGTCCGTAAATACCTCGAAAGCTACTTCCTACAAAATAGGTTTCTGCACTTTCCAGACTCGTTTCCCTGCTGTACCCTAAACTTAACATGAATTTTAAAGCAACTTCTAGTCAATTTCTAACCACGAATTTTTCATGAAAGTTATAGAAAATTAAATCATCTTTCCAACCATACCTAATACAGCTTCTAATTCGAAGTCCACAGATCAGTACATCCAAAAAACCAGAGGTTCCCCGGATTTGGCAGCAAAAACATTCCTTCAAATCCCTCTTCACAAATCATTAACATAACATCAGATTTTGCTCGAGCTTCCTTCACGAAAATTGTTCTAAAATGTGTTAAATTTCAAGGAAATCAAACCTCACCTCTTAATAATTCTTGTGGAGCTCAGATTGATCCAAACATCAGATGTAGTCAGGATTGATCACAAACTTTGTCATGCAACTTGAATTGGACTTTTCCCTTTCTTCTTCAACTTCAACTTCAGCAAAACACCTTTCTTCTTCCTCTCACCCTCTCCCACGAAACCCTCTTCTTCTCCTTGGTAAATGAGATGCAAGATGGGTAGATAAATATATATTTGTAAAATGAATATAAAAAAAACTCACACTTTCTTTCTTTTTTTTTTCTTCCCTTTTTCCTATTTCCTCCTTTTTTTTTAAAACAAAACCCCACACATTTTATCCCAAACAAATGTTTTAAACACATTTTTTTTTAGAAAAAATTCAAGGATAAATCTCGTGAAATCTCGGTTTTACAATCAGTACAAAAGTACTCAATAAGTATCTCACACCTAGTGAGCCACCAAACATCAAACAAATAAACATCATGTTGTTCACACGCAACCAAACATGCTTATCAACATTAATAACACAAGTCTCATGCTCAACTTAGATAGCAAGTAAAGTAAACATAAAACTCACACAACACATGAATTCTACATCCTGCCTTGAACATTCAAGCTCCACGAGCTCACTCAATACTAATATTTTAGCTCTCACAAGGCTTCCTGAGACCGATTCCTGAGACACGTTGATCCCCTTTGATTTTACTTAAGGCCATTGAAATTCTCTATCGGTCCCAACTATTTGCGTCCAGGGCCACCGACGCTCTCCGTCAGCCCCAATTTATTTTTCATCAAAGATCATCGATGTTCTCGAGAATCTTCAATACTTGCCTTTCTAAACTCAATGCATCGACCCTAATCATCTTAAAACTAGGTCATTGATGCTACTTATAAATTCATTGATGACATACCACCCCTCGACCATTTTACTCGAGCCGCCTGGTATATACCAAACTTTTCTTTATCACAGCTAAGGTCCTCTGACCTCACACACAATCTAAGTTGAATGCATGTTTCATAGGCATACTCCTAGACCATGCTTTATGCATAATCAAACTAGTCAAGGATCCAACATGCTATCATCACATAACCATAGCGCACATCACACATATAAGTATGCTCAACATACACATAATGGATCATAAATATATATATATATATATATATATATATATATATATATATATATATATAGATAATGCATACAAGAAATCGATAAGGAAACATACAACATGCTTCACGTAGTCAAACAGACCCACCAAGTAGAAACTACTTACCTAAAGCGATCCTATGATAGTCCAAGGTTTAGAGATCAAAACTGAATTCAATAGCATTATTCGAAATAGAAAGTGTTCAAGATGAACTTTCTTACCCAAAATCACTCTTAAGCTGAGTTTGAACACTCCGAAACTGAACTAAATCCTATAACAAAGAGTATTCAAGATTAGAGACCTATCTAAAGTACTTTAGTGGAGTTCGAAAGGGTCTACAAAGTGTTATTACCTATCGAACGCCACCAAAGGGCCTCGAAACCTTGCTAGTCGGTGTTTGAAGGTGTTCGAACTTATTCAAAACTGGAAACCAAAAGCTTCTACAAGTTAGAACCTACATTACACCAACTAAAGAGTATTTGAAAGGGTTTAAACACAACTGTACCACCTTAAATTCACCAAAATAGCTCGACCTTTGATGAAAAGTGTTCGAGTGACTCCGAATTAGTTTGAACTATAACGAGACACTTCCAAAGCTTAAAAACTAAATCACAATACTTTATGTGATTTGCGAAAAAGATGAAACATGTTGAAACTTACTGAAAAAACTCTTACACTTGATGTTTGTTATTGAAGGTGTTCGAGTCAATCCTGAACTGCAAATTGAAGTTTCCTACATGTTAGAACCAAAGCTACAATACTTAATTTGATTTGCAAAAGGTCTAAAACGTTGTGAAACATACCGACCAGCGTTAACAGGACAGAAAGGCTTGCTGTACTGTGTTCGACAAAGTTTGATTTCACAAATCAGAACACTTTAGACTATGGGTAACTCGATTCTAGGCTATTCGAGTTGTGAGTCACAGCCGAAAGTGTTCAAAACTGCAAAAAAAGGGTATCCAAGCATTAGAAATTGATTTACAACAATTTAAAAGAGTTTGAAAGGGTAAAAAACACACTGAAACGTACTGAAAGAGGTCGAAACCTCCTTAGTTGGCATTCAACCGCGTTCGAAAATGTAAATCTGACCCTCACAGCCTATGGGTAATCAGATCTAAGGTCGTTTGGAGTGAGGGCAAGCAGATCTGACTCAAATCAAAGTGGGTATTGTAGATCTGAGGTCATTAGAGTGTGAGAAACTACCAAAAGTCATGTTAAGCTACCCATTGTTCGCGAATCAATGGAGGAGGAAGCTGTCATCGTGTGGGTCTTTGTGAATTGACTGCCGGCAACGTACCTGTATGATTGTGTGGTCGTTGTCGAGCTCATGGGAGAGGGAGGACTGCCAACCGTGTCCTTGCCGGAGAAGAGGAGGAAAATGAGAGGGAGTGGGGGTGGCGGTTGTCAATGTGAAAAGGAAGGAAAGAGAGAGGAAGAAGATGAAGATTTAGGGCTTTTCCGTATTCTTTTTTCTTTTTTTTTTTTAATTCTTGAAAATAAAAAATGCCCAAAAACCTCAATAAAGCTCTTAAAAAAAACTCTCAAATCTTTAGTAAATCTATGAAAAATCTTTTGGGTTTAATTTAAATTCAACTTCCAATTTTTATGGATTTTAGACTTATTGAAAGTTCTCATCCAAAAATCCAAAATTCCAATTATCTTAGTCTCAACCACTTGAGTCCAATTTTCAAAAGTACTAAGACGAAATGAAATCCATAATATTCTCCCAAAGGTAAAATTTAATCGTACCTAAAAATGTGGGGCGTTACATTAATTGATATAATTATAAGTTTGTACACGTGTAAACTAACGTTTTTCAAACGAAATTTGATAGAGGGTGTAAATTGATACACTTATGAAAGTTCATAGTTTAAATCGATACAATGATTAGTTTATAATTTTTATTGATACAACTTCCAAAGTTTAGGGATATAAATTGATTAATTTTTATCCTAAAAGTAATTTTAAGTTACTCTTGTACATAGTAATTGCACGATAGAAACAATTTTTTCCCTAAAAGTAATTTTAAGTTACTCCTCGTAAATAATAATTGCACAATAGAAACGTTCTTAGACAGGACAAAATGTCAAGGTATTCCTAGATATGCTCTTAACCACACATGATATGAGGGTTTTTTGTACGGACGACCTCTTTTTGGAGGCAGAAACGATAAATGACCGGGTATCTCAGATTAACAAGGGATAACCTTTTGCTGCCGTCAACAATTCTCAGTCTTGGTTGTTTGACAGGCTTTCGTAGTCTCTCAGTTTGGGTCCTTTTCAATCTGTTACTTTTTTCTTTTATTTTAATTACACTTTCGTCTAAACTCCAATCCAATGGTACTGTCAGTTTCTTCATTCAATCTCTGTATCACCGTGCACTCTTGGTTGGCAGTTTGAATCTCTGTCTTTGTGTTCTTCCTTACACCCGAAAAATATGAGAATCCAATGGCACAAGTACCAATCTCGATTGTTTTGAGGCGTTCATAACCTTTCACTCCCAGTCGTTTTCAATTTTGCTTTTTTTTCATCCAATGCTAATCTTGGTTTCTTCTTCATTGCTCTGTATAAACGAATCTTACTCACTTGATCTCGATTTGTGTTTTATTTCTTTTACTTTCACTAGCCCCTTGTGATTGTGGTTGTTAGTTGCACATACAGCCATAAAATGAGGGCCAATCTCGCATTTAAGATGGCAAAGCTGAAAGGAGAATAAGTGCATAATCACATTAACTTTCACACTTAAGTATTGAAAGTTTGGTTGTGAGCTGATTTTTTGAATATGGGCATAGATAATTGAGAAGACAATCAAATTAACTTCCATCCAACTAAACCCACATCATCATTTCTAATCTATTTATGTTTATACACTTCATCACACGTAAAGAACATTTTAGAGTACTTGAAGCAAACATAAGAAAGTGAAAAACTTCTTGTAAGCAAGGCTATACACAACTAGAACAAATATCATAGTTTCAGCCAAGCTTCAAATGTTTTCCTACCTTTTGGAATCACTTGCGAAGCAACTTCAATTAAAATAAGGTATATACATACAAATAAGTTTATTCCATATAATAAAAATGACTAATTTTTTTCCTTACTTATTCATTTCATTATCTGTTGATGATAAGCATCTACTTATTTCTTCTCTTTACTTTCAAGGATGGACAACAAATGTGTATTCATTCATTACGGTGGTGTCTAGAATGAGGACTCGTATTATTACATTGGAGATAAATTGATAGGGTTGGTGGTGTCGATCACACTGAGTTACGACAAATTTAAAAGTCACGTTTTATAATATTACATAAATTCAGCCGTTTGATTTGAACATTGTAATGAGGGTGAAATACAAGACGGACTATGATTCCCCTCCATTGTACATAAGGCACAATACAAATGTTCGATTCCTGATCAAACATCCAAATATCTCAAGAGAGTAAGTATGGGTAACAACCTTACAAAAGCACAATGAAGAAGAGAATGAAGATGATGATGATGAAAAGTATTAACTAGAGCATGAAGAAGAGAATGACGACGATGATGATGAAGAATATGGACAAGAGTATGAAGAAGATGATGAAGATAATGACAAACACTATGATGAAGACGATGATGAAGACGATAATAATAAAGATAATGAAGTAAGAAATGAAGTGGATGACAAAAATAGAGAATGAAGTACAATTTAGTGTTGACCAGGTTAAGGGTTATTCAGGGTTCAGTCATGTTGATGAGACCTAGTTCGTACATGCCCATTCATATCTAATTTATGCTTTTTCCTCTCATTTTTCATGAAATTAATTGAATATTTGGTAGAAAATTTGGAGCAAGACATATTTTTGGAAAGTAAACAAAATTAAGCTGAAAACGAGTCAAACCAAAGGTCAATCAGACACTCGATCGAAAAGATATGAAGGATTAAAAATTATGTCGCTGAGTAATGTTGAGATGCCAAGTGGATGCTGCAAGACAGTAGCCTCAGATGCAGGGCAGTGTCGAGATGCTACCAAACAACTTTGAGATACTGTTGCAAGTCTCCCGCACGCAAGCCTCACTTGACGCTGCCAGCGTCGAGACGTCGGAATAATGTCTCGACGCTGATAGCACACTTTTGTGAGCTATTTCTATAGTTTAATTATTGTTATTTTTGATGTTTTATTGGGTATTTTCACGCCGTATCCGTTTATTTTGCAGGTATTAAGCACTTGAAAGAGAAATTAGAGATGAATACAATAACAGGACAAAAAGGAGGAAAAATTTACTCAGAATTTGAAAACTAAGAGAAAGGAAGAAGAAAAGGGACCAGTAGAAGCCAGGCATGCTGTGAAGACAGCGTTGAGACGCTGTCCACAGCGTCTCAACGCTGGCAGGAATCGCGCGTGTTTTTTTCGTTCGTAGCGTCGAGACGCTGTCCGGCAGCGTCGAGACGCTACCCCATTTTCCCTTAATTAATCCGTGTACTAGGGCACAGCATCGAGAAGCTGTCCACAACGTCTCAACGCTGTCCCAAGTTTATAAAATCGGATTTTGCGTGAGTTTGGAGGAGGGGAGGAGGAGAAAGGGACCACTTTCGAAAATTGAGTTTGAGGACCGAGAGAGAAGATTCTGTGGAGCACAAGTAAGAGTTTTTAACTTTGAAGATCGTGATATTACAACAGGGACAAGGCTCATGCGACGCATTAGTTCTATCTCAAACCCTTTACTTAATATTTTTGTTGGTTTTGTATGCAAATTTTAGAAGTGTTATAATGACCATAGGTAGCTAAATTTGTTTCCTTAGGGCTAGATGGAGCCGTTGGGGCTGACAATTTGTTGATATGGTTGAGTTGAACTATTGTATTTCTTCCTACTCATGCAATCGTTTTATTAATGTCTATGAACTCTTGTTCAAAGTTTATTTGCCCTCATTAATCTGAATTTATGCTTGAAAAAGATTAATTTAGATTTGACTTCGATTGCATGACTAGTAGCTATTGTAGCATGAAAGTGACTAGAATTCTACTAGAAACCATTAAAGAATTTAAACTTAATGCTGCGCATGACTATTAAAGGCTAGATAGTTATATTAGTCTTATAATTTATGCATGAGATTCAATTGTCCTGATAGGGCCAGTTGTCATTTGAACTTCTTGATTTTTGGCTTGGAATTACATTAGTTAATCTTTCATTCAATTAATTTGCTAGCTCGATAGGTAAAGTCTAGTCCCTAAGGTTTTCTTTCTCCTGACTGTCTCAATTTTATTTTGTTTTACTTTTACATATTCTAACTCACCATTTGATTTTTATCTCTAAATAAAATTGGAGGGTTAAATTTATGGTAATCAAGTGAATTAAATAACTCAATCCTGTGGACGACACTTGTACTCTATCTCACTATATTAAAACGTGACCCGTGCACTTGCGGGCTTGCAATTTTATCGCAACAGACACTCTTGCGAATTTTATAAAAATATTGTTTTCATTTTAAGGTTAATCCTTTGAACCCTAGCCCTCATTGTGCGATTTCTTCCCCTGTTTTTCACAGTTTTAGATAGATTTTCTTCCATCTTTTATTTTGGGGCTTGTATTATGGCCTCAAGATTGGTGCAAACGAACTCTTGCTAAGTGGAAACACCGATTCGCAGGAGATCGTCGGGATTTCATACTATAATGCCATGAGGTTCTACATTTAAATTACTGCTTTGAATGCCTTTTGCTTCTTTATTTTCATTCCTAAGAATATTCGTAGGTAGGTCTGACAACCCTATACGCATCAAGCATGCTTAGCCCAGCTATGTATAATCTTGAGTTCGCTTGAACATATCAAGAAAACGCTTAATTTGAGTAGCAATAAGACTTAGGTTTGGTGAGTTTGTGAGCTTAATGAGGTCATGAACGACTTAAGGAATCTAGTTCTAAAGAAGTAAAAAGTGTAAGGTTTAATCTAAATTCGCCAATTAGATTAGTTTGAGCATCTCACTAAATCTAGTAATTCCTAGGGCTTAAATGACTAGTCTTGAGCTTGGTACGCTGCAACCTGTGGCTCGAGTTAGTAGTTTACGATTAGTTTGGGGGTTTGATTAGCATCTCATTCAATTAAACTGCTCTAGAGGTTGTTAGAAGCTCTCTTGAGTTTCCATTGGGCTTGTGGGTCATTCAAAGCAAGATTTACATTCTTAGTTATCAGTGATTGGCGTAACTAAATTATATTCCGGCGTGACCTTTTCAAATCGGTGCCTGGTTTGTTTGATCCCCTATTTCCTACTTTAGTTTAATTTTACGCTGTTTACATTTTCAAGCATGTTAGAAATTCTTGCAGCAAACCCCGTTGTTACCTTATAATCCAAAATTAGCAAATTAAATACCAAATTACATACCTCAGCAAACCCCGTTGTTACCTTATAATCCAAAATTAGCAAATTAAATACCAAATTACATACCTCATCGTGGTTCAACCCAACCACTTTTTACTGCAAAATTGTGGTTGGTTTATAAATTTATTTCATTGTGTGTGACGAGCACTTTCAAATTGGTGTCGTTACCGGGGAGGCAAACATTTTAATATTTTACTTGCTTTATTTAAATTTTGTATTGGTTTAATCTCTGTCTTTTGCTTTGTATTTTTACTTGATTTTAAGAAGTAGGAAAGCAGAAAGATAGTGGATGTGAAATGGAAAAAAAACCTAGAAAGCCATGGCCGAGTGTACATTAAAAGAGTTGTTCACCCATGATTGGAATAAGAAGCCCCTCTGCATAGTCTATCCCGAGACCTCAGGTGACTTCGAACTTAGATCTAGTTTAATTCTCTTAGTGCTAATTTTCTGTGGCAATACAGGTGACGATCCTTATAAGCACTTGAAGGAGGTCCATGCAATTTGCTCAGCACTGAAGCCTGCGAGTGTAATTGAGGAGCAGATTAGTTTTAGAGCTTTTCCTTTCACACTAAAAGTTCAAGAAAGAGATTGGCTATAATATTTACCGATGGGTTTCAGTACGACTTGGAACGAGATGAATAAGGTATTTCTTGAGAAGTATTTCCTAGCCCAAAAAGCAACGAGGGCCAGAAAGGAGATTTATGGGATAACGCAAGGAGACGAGGAGAATCTACATGCTTATTGGGAGCGATACGAGCACCTATGTACGAGTTTCCCTCACCACCAGTTCTCAGATCACCAGCTCATCCAATATTTCTACGAAGGCCCTCACATTGCTAATAGGAGCTTGAACGATGCGGCTAGTGGAGGATCTTTGCTCAATAATATAGCCACTAAGGCGAGGGAAATCATCTCAAGGATGGCAGGGAACACTCACTAATCTGGCCAAATCTCTGGAGTAGACAAAAGGGTAAGTGAATTCAAATATGAAGTATCTAATCTTACTACTCTTGTGCAGAAACTTATTGAAGGAGAAACCGCCATGGCTTGCTCTCAGAGGAGGGAAGAAGAGGTTAATGTAGTTGGAGTTCGTATGAAACTACAAGCACCAATCTCAGGCTCAGGTATGCATCCTTATGATGCTTTAAAAGCCATAACCGATGATTTGTGTTGGTTTAAGTAGGAAACACAGGCTACCATCCAGAACATGACTAAGATAATGACCCAGCTTGCAGATGTTGTAATGAAGGAGCTAGGCACAGGGAAGCAACCTGAAGCAAGTTCGAGTGAGGATGCTAAAGCCATTACTCTTCGTAGTGGAAAGTGTTGTTGACAATGAGCTTGTCGAAGGCTCTATCAAATATATTTATAAACCTAAATCTCTAAAATTTGTAATAATAGTGGCTAGGGTAGATCACAGGGATTGGATTTCTTAATTCATTTAAGTACTGCAATTACTCTCACTTAACTTTATTTAGAGAAGAAATCATATGAAAACAAGCTAAACTAAAGAGCTAACCTAGAAAGCAAAAGATAAATGGAGACACAATCGGAGAGAAATATCCTAGGTAATCAATTTCACCAATTAGACTTATAACGAAAACTACAAAGATTTGTCATGCAAAAATTCCATAAGCCAAAAAGGGAGAGTGTTAACTAACTCTTTCAAGCACAATTAACTCTCATGCAATGTTATAAACCTAATATCTCTATCTAGATTTAAATAGCATGCAAGGGATTAAGCAACTTCTTTTAAGGGCTATTAAGAGAATTCTCCAATTTCATGCAAGAATTTATAAATAGTCATGCAATTAAGTTCTAGCCAAAACCAGACTTTTTCAAGCACAAATTTAGACCAACAAAACAAATAATTCGTGATCAAGAGATTATAAGCATTAAATACATAAAAGCATGAATGAAACAAAAGCATTCAATCAAGATAAATCAATTAAAACCTTAAGTCTAATAGCAATTAATTCAATTAATATAAAAATCCCAAGTATTAAGAATATATATACTTAAATTAATACAATTAAACCTCTAAGTTCCTAATTTACAGCCACAAAATAGAAACTAAAACTAAAGGAAAAGGAACAAATTAGCAAACGATGGTCGATCTCTTGTTCCCGTAGAGATCTCCACGTCCCTTGAGCTCTGGATCTTCAAAAATGCTCCACAAACGCTTTCAATTGCTCCCTAAACCCTTAATTTTAGCTTGGAATCGAGAATAAGGCAAAAACCCTCGGATTGGCTTCCAAAACGGCGCCCCAAAATGATGCTTATATAGAAAATTGTGAGGTAGCATCGAGACGCTGTACGCTACAAGAAAGGTGGTTTACGCGCGTTTCTAAGCGAAAAATAGCATTTTTACGTTTTTCGTATCGTCGAGATAGCACTGGCCATTTTTGCTATATCTCTTCGCTCGGGTGTCTGAATGACCTTCAGATTGATGCGTTGGAACTGTGATTCGATGTAGAATCTCCTGAAATTTTCCTTATGCTCAAATAACATCTCTAATCTTATTGAATTTTCAATTAAGCTTCAAAAGGATTCAATATCCACCAAAATACTTCTAAACACTCAGTTTTGCTACTCAAGCTTGGTTTCTACAAAATTAAGAGAAATAGGCATAAAAGTTCTCAAAATTATCGCAAAACTAGCATAAATAATTACTAGCATAAATAATAGGAAATAAGATAGCATAATTACATGCTATCAACCATCCAGGACATGACTAAGATAATGACCTAGCTTACAGATGTTGTAATGATGGAGCTAGGCATAGGGAAGCAACTTGAAGCGAGTTCAAGTGAGGATGCTAAAGCCATTACTCTTCATAGTAGAAAGTGTTGGGATTTATGCCCTAAATCCTCGTAATTACCTATTTATTTAATAATTAATAATAATTTTGATTATTTTATTTGCAATATAATATTGTCCATTATATGAAAAATTCAAGGTTATTAGTGTAATCTTGAATAGTATGTGGTTGACATACTAGACGATCGTGTTCAAGAAATAACCTAAAGGGTCATAGTATATGGGTGAGGTTGGATGCCTTATCCTAGTAACAGTATTGATACAACCCACTTTTTAATAGTTAGAAATGATTTTATCCAAATCGTTCATGTGGAGACATGTGAGTGGGGGTATCTTATATAATGGTTTGTATAAGATTGGACCACGAAATATTTAATCCCTCTTTATAAATCCGTTAATTGAGAAGATGAATATTTTATCAGGATGATCATATGCGACTTGATCATAATCCTGAGTGAGTTATGAACTCCTGCCTGTGAGGGCTTGTCCTTTGATTTTCATGGGTGAGAATGGCTTTTGTAGCTGATTCAATATGCCTACCATTTTGGATACTTGACTAAATAGGGAGCTAAGAACATAATCTCACAAGATAGAATTCATTCCTTTATATATTGGGTAAGTATATGAGTATTTTTCTTAAGTGCTGATTTTGAGACTTGAATAATGGGACCCTACTCTCTCACTGGCCCGAGAGGGATTTAGTTTGTCGTTGGATCATAAACAACTTGTTCATTAGAGGATCAGTGGTACTTAAGGTGCAAGATGTAATTATAGGGGAAAACGGACTTTTGACCCAGTTGTAATTATGAAATACTAGTGAAGGATCGACTTGCATGTAGTAATTATATCTATAGACACAACTTGTTCTACAGTGTAAGAGAGTGCAACTCTAGGTCTATAGTGGAGTGACTTATAGTTAATGAATGAAAATTAATTAATTAAAGAGTTTAATTAATTGATTTTGTATCATTGAAGTTTATAATTTGTAGGTCCATAAGGTCACATTACTAGCTCATAGTAACACTAAAAGATCAATTTAGTTGAAAGAAAAATTTGAAATGTTCAAATTAATATTTAATTTGAAGTGTTCAAATTAATATTTAATATATTAGATATATTAAATATAAAAGAGAAAAATATATTTATTGTATTTGATACATTAAATATTAAAATAATTAATGTATATTAGATACATTAAAGAAAAGATATATATAAAATTTGAATAAGATTCAAATAAATAAATATCGTAGGATATTTGAATGAGATTCAAATAAGTATAAGATATATTTTAATATATTAGATATTAAAATATAATATTTTAATTTGGCAAAGATTTGTCATTGGTCTCTATAAATAGGACCCTTGGGTTGAGCTATTAGATACAACACACATCTCCTCAATAGAGAATTAGAGAATTCTCTCTAGACCTCTTATTCTCCAATCCCTTATAGATTTTCTTTTAATATGCTCCCACAAGCCTTGGTCCTGTGTTCGAGTCGTAGCAAAGAAGACTTTTGTTGAAGTCTTGGAACACGAGAAGTAAAGAATCGCCAGAAAATATCTCCATATTATTTTCAAGGTTTTGCTTAAACTTAATTTTTATTATTTAACTCTAAATAAAATAAAAGTTGATTCCAACGCTTCTGCTGTGGTTTTAATTCGATTATTCCTTTCAGAAAGGAAATTGCTCCACCACCCACCCCTGTTGTTTTGGAGAAAAAGGATGAAGGAAGAGTTGAAAAGAAAGATAAAGAACCCACCCCTTAACCCACGAAAGGTTTAGTATTCGACCCACCTCTTGGTTTAAATACTTCAATACCTCGTGCACCTTTTCCATCCAAGATGGCTCTTAGAGAAAAAGAGAAGATCGACGAAGAAGAGGAGCAGGAGAAGGATGTTCTTGAGGTCTTTAAAAAGGTGGAGGTGAATATCCCACTTCTGGGCACTATAAAGATGATCCCGAGGTTCGCTCAATTTCTAAGGAAGTGGTGCACCACAAAAAGAGCCTCAAGAGGTAAGAGATGAAAAAGGTAAATGTTTATGCTTTAAGTTTATAGAATTTTCTTGAAAAACGCTCTGGCATGTTCACACTACCATGCATTATAGGAGATAGAAAAATTAAACATGCAATGTTAGACTTAAAGAGCTTAACTTGAATGAGTTTCATGATAATGGCGTATGTATTCAATTAGCATATAGATCTACCATGAGACCTCTAGGGATAGTTGAGAATGTGCTGGTTAAGATCATTGATTTTCTGTTTCCTGCTGATTTTTATGTTTTAGATATGGGCACCAAACTTGTTCATGCATCTCCATCCATACTTTTAGGTAGGCCCTTTATGGAAACGACAAGAACCCAAATTAAAGTTGATTGAGGAACTATCTCTGTAGGTTTTGATGGAAAGATTGTTGAATTTAAGGTTGTGGATTATATTGATAATTATGACTCTGTGATTCTCTATGTGAAATGAAAAATTTAGAATTACAGGATGTGTTCACTGGGAGATCAGGATTGTTGGATGGTGCAAGATCATTCTTGGAGGATCCTGGTTGAGTGGAGTGCCACACAACCCGTCGAGTAATTGACGTTAAAAATTTGCACTTCTTGGAGGCAGCCAGGAGTTCAAAAAATTTTACTTGCTTTCTCATGTTTTGTGTTTGTTTACTTGTTTAATTTGTTTTCTTTCAAGCATTTGGGTGAATTGTATAGATGGTAGGCTTGACCCTATATTTAATAAGATTATCTTTGGAAGGAGGAGCCCCCCCACCACACCTACGTGCTTTGGAGTGTCAGGGAAGTTTCTTTTCCCCTATTTTGTCCTTGTTATATTTGTGTGATACATTGGGGAAAATTCATGATTTAGGTTGGGGGTGGGTAGTTTAGTTCAAACTTGTGCTTTGATTGATTAAATGTTTGAGCATAATTGGTTGAGTCCTTGAGCATTTGAGCTTGGACCTCTTTCTTTTGGTTTGATAATTGTGATTTAATGTTGAGTCCTTGAGCATCTGAGCTCGACCTTTCGATCGACTGTGCCAAGCATGTTATTTATAATGAGTATGTTGAATATTGAGCTTTTATTGAATTTGATCTTTAATTGAAAATTTTGAAATTTTTTGAAAAGTTTCATTGTAATTTGAAGGAGAAATTAGATGTTTGTTGCATGATTAGGACAATCTATGAGATGCTCTCCATAGCGTTGTTATTTGCAAATTGATAAAGCATGATTATCTTGTCTTGATTTGAGCATATTAAAAAAAAATTTCTTGAGTTTCTTGTATGTTTTTTAGCACCTTAGCTTCCCTTTTGATGTCTCAAAGGCCTATGGTATTGTTATGGGATTCATATGTCTATTGTCACCCCGATAGGCTTAGACATTAGTTTGATGGTAACTGAGCATTAGCTAGTAATTTGTTGCTTAGAGTGAAACGCTGCTTTATTTTTCTGAAAGAGAAAGAGAAGAGAAAGTGAGCTCAAAAGAAAAAAAATCATTTTAGTGAAAGAAAAGAAAGAAAAAAAAATAAGAAAATAAGAAAATAAGAAAATAAGGTTGTAACATGTTGAAAAGATTCGAGGCTAAAAAGAGTTGCCACTCTCATGATCAGTTAGGCCACTTATCGAGCGAGTGCTCTAGGTAAGGGTCCCTACGATAGTTGTGCGAAAGCTAGTGCCCTTGACATTAAAATGATGCAAGTTTGCCCTAGGGATAGTTCCAGGCACCTAGTGGCCAATTACTTTCTTAAGTATTAGGAAGCCGAAATAATTGGTGTCTAAGGCCAGTGTAGGAGAAGATAGATTGAGGACCCAATAAACCTATCTTGTGCTTGTAAAGACCTCGTTAGGTAAGCTAACCGCACACACTCACGTAAGAAATGTTTGGCAAAGTTTTTCAATATGCTATTGATGGCTTGTTTGATTATGCTTTACTCGTTTACATTTAATTTGCTATCTTGAGCATCGAAGTTGGAGTTATGAAGCTTGCATCCAATTTATCTTATTTATGTTGATCAATATTTGTCTTGCTTGAGGACTAACAAGGTTTAAGTTTGGGGTAATTTGATGAGACCTAGTTCGTGCATGCCCATTCATACCTAATTTATGTTTCTTCCTCTCATTTTCATGAAATTAATTGAATATTTTGTAGGAAACTGGGACCAAGGCATATTTTTGGAATGTACAAGGAATCATGGTGAAAACGAGTCAAACTAGAGGTCAATCAGACACTCGAGCAAAAAGATTGATAGGACCATTAAAGTCCTATTTAATCATACTTATTTCTCATTAGTTAAAAGGATTTTATGTGTTTTATTATTATTTTTAGGGATTCGAGCAATTCGCATGTTTTGGAGAGTTTGCAACATTTTTGAGTTAATTTGGACCAAATCGGAGGTGATTCGAGCAATAGAATTTCTATACCAACTTTGACCGATCATATCATGATATTTTAATATGCAAATATATTCAAATTTAGTGTCAAATTGAAGCTTATTGAATTATCTTACCAATGGTATAAGACTCATTGTATTCCACTAAGTATTATGAAAGTTATGGTATTTTGAGTGATTATTGCTTCTATTGGAAAACTGTCGTACCCGAGAATACTTTGTGCCAACTTTCATTCCCTTTGGGAATATATCCAAATTAGATACCATTTTAAAGATCTCTGAATGATCTTTCCAGCCATATAAAGATCACATTCATCTAAGTTTTGAAGAAAAAGTTATTAGTAAAATACTGAAGACTATGCAATCTAGAAACTTTCCTTATTTGCAACCTTGTATGTTTGTTTTGAGAATTTAGGAAAGGATTTTTGATTTTTGGATGTATTTTCCATCATTTTGCAAGATATAAAATTATTTACTTTATTTTATTCTATTTTGAATATTATTCCCTAATAGTTTTGGGAAAATATCTTTATAGAATTTAGGGCTTCTTACTTGTGCAAGTTGTCTACTTCAAGGCTATTTAAGCCTTCTTTTGGACTGCTACAAGGGATTTTTTGCTCGGAGTGTAATATTTCTAGACAATTTTATTTTAAAGTTTTTCTCCATTTTCCTTTACTTTTCTTTTGGCACTATATCGAACCATTGACGAACCTTAGCTACATCATCACGATGAACGGCTAAGGTAAGTGATTAACTAAATAATTTTGACGAAACCATTCCAAATTATTTAGATAAAAGCATTAAGTGCTTTGGAAAGACTAAGACAACCAATTAGATAAAATAGCTTTAATCTAATCAAGATTCTCCTTTAATTCATAGAATTAAACTTGCAAGCTAATTATGGAAACCTATAAACACACACATGTAATAATCCTAGCGCTAAAAGGTTCAATCAACATGACAATTATGGATCATGCATCATGACTAGCAATCAAACATATAAAGTGATAAAGGCGTCAATTCAATCAAAAATACATGCTCATAAAATAAACACAAGAATCAAAGAATACTTGCAATTATAAGAAAACTACATTAAAGTTCGAGCCTCACAACATTGCAATTGGCTACACCGACCTTAGAGTTAATAACTTTAGAAAATTTTTTACTTTTTGGGGTTTCCTAATAAGTTGACTAAGTGCTTGCATAATTAAGATAAAACGTTTTTTGTTCCTATGATCAATTTTGCAATTGGATAAAACCATGCCTATGAATTGGAATTTGGTAAGATTTGATCTATCTTTATTTTTATTTTCTTATATTTTATTTTATTTACAAAAACTCAAAACCCCCCTTTTTTATTTGTTTTCTCCTTTGCAAATTTAACTTGAGAAATTAATATTCGGTTCCCTAAGATCGACCCGATCCACTCAATGCTACAAGTAGCTTATGATAGGTTTATAAATTGTAAATTGTAATTTGACGAGCCCTCGACAAGCTCGTCAAATTATGCCCCTGAGCAGCATCGAAATGCCAAGCGGGGCCTCGCTCGACGCTACAAGATAGTAGCCTCGGATGCAAGGCAACGTCGAGCTGCTGCCAAACAACATTGAGACGTTGTGGCAAGTCTCTCGCACGCAAGCCTAGCTCGACGTTACGGCGAGCCCCGCTCAACGCTGCCAGTGTCGAGACGCTGTTACGCTGGTAACAGCGTCTCGACGCTCTCACAAATTGTATAAAATCATTCTTTTCGTTTTAGGATTAATCGTTTCTAACCCCAACCCTTGATTTGCCATTTCTTCACCTATTTTTCACTGTTTTAGATAGCTTTTGCTTCCATCTTTTATTTTGGGGCTTGTAGTATGGCCTTGGGATTGATGCAAATGAACTCTGACTAAACAAAAATGCCGATTCAGAGGAGATCGTCGGGATTTTACATTGTAGTGCCATGAGGTTTGGTATTTAATACATTTAAATTACTGCTTTGAATGTCTTTTTCTTCTTTATTTTCATTCCTAAGCATATTCCTAGGTAAGCCTGATAACCCTATACGCGTCGAGCATGCTTAGCCTAGCTATGTGTACACTTGAGTTCGTTTGAACATATTGATAGAGTGCTTAATTTGAGTAGCAATAGGACTTAGGTTCGGTGTGTTTGTGAGCTTA
This sequence comes from Trichosanthes truncata, assembly GCA_033996785.1. Classification (NCBI taxonomy): domain Eukaryota; kingdom Viridiplantae; phylum Streptophyta; class Magnoliopsida; order Cucurbitales; family Cucurbitaceae; genus Trichosanthes; species Trichosanthes truncata. The sequence goes on along the minus strand of MU867261.1, from coordinate 12,200,232 downwards.
ATGCAGTCATGAGTGACTTAAGGAATCTAGTTCTAAAGAAGTAAAAGTGTAAGGGTTAATCTAAATTCGCCAATTAGATTAGTTTGAGCATCTCACTAAATATAGTAATTCCTAGGGCTTAAATGACTATTCATGAGTTATAGTTTAATTAAGTATGTTCATGTATTTAGAAGTTTTTGGATAGGAGTTAAGAACGTTTTTGTATTTGAATTGGTTGTTTAGGATGAGTTAGTATGAGAGTTATATATGTTCATAAAGGTAAGTAAGTTATTCATGAAATTAAGTATAGGATGAGAGTTATAAGATCTAGATTTTTCCATGAGTCCTATAAATAAGATGTCTTGGTATGTGTTGTATCATCAAGTAAGTGGAGAAGAAGAAAATCAAAGTGAATTTGAGAGAAAAGTGTGAACCAAGTTTGTAGCTTCTTGAATAGTTTTTTCAATACAAGTGAATTATTTTTCTCAAATATTCATTGTTTGATTATTTATTTGTGAGTGTCCATCACACGCTTCCAACAAAGTGGTATCAGAGCTTGAGTTTGAGAAAAGAGAATTATTTTTACAAATGAAAAACAACAATTTGGTTCCTTTCCAAGTGCCTCAACTTACGAAAGAAAATTATAGCAGTTGGTGTATTCATATGAAAGCTCTACTTGGTTCACAAGATGTGTGGGATATTGTTGATAGAGGCTATAACGAATCAGAGAATGACATGGCTTTGAATCAAGCTCAACGAGAAGGTTTGCAAAATACTAGAAAGAAAGACTAAAAGGCGCTCACCATTATTCATCAAGCAATTGATGATACAAATTTTGAGAAAATTTCTGGAGTAACTACTGCGAGGCAAGCATGGAAAATTTTGGACAATACTTATAAAGGAGTAGACCGAGTCAAGAAGGTTTGCCTCCAAAAATCGAGAGGTGATTATGAATCGTTACACATGAAGGAGTCTAAATCGATTTCATATTATACTTCAAGATTGCTACCAGTGGTAAATGAAATGAAGAGATATGGTGAGACAATAAATGATGAGCAAGTAGTTGAAAAGATACTCCGTTCATTAGATGAAAAATTCAATTTCATTATTGTAGCTATTGAAGAATCAAAGGACTCGAGTACAGTTTCCATTGATCAACTTTTGGGTACTTTACAAGCCCATGAAGAGAAGCTTCTCAAGAAGAACAAACAAACAATTGAGCAACTTTTCCAGTCAAAGTTGCATTTGAAAGATAAAAGAGATAGCTAAGAAAAGGGAAATCGATGTCAAGGACATGGTCACAGTCGTGGACGTGGTAATTTTAGAGGACGAGGTCGGAGAAATTTTAGTCGAGAAAATTTACGTCAAAGAAATTTTGATGATGGTAATTCAAATTCTAATTCATCAAGAGGTCGTGGAAGACAAAATTATTTAAGGCCGTATGGAGGAAGATCAAATAATGACAGAAGGTATAATAAAAGTCAAGTGGAATGTTATAATTGTCATAAATTTGGTCATTATTCTTAGGAATGCAGAAATAAAGTTGAAGAAAATCCCAACTATGCGGAGCAAGACGTTAAAAGTGGTGAGCCATCTTTGCTTCTAGCATGCAAAGGTGAAGAGACATGTGAAAATAATTCGTGGTATCTTGATAGTGGTGCAAGCAATCACATGTGTGGAAGTAAATCAATGTTCGTGGAACTTGATGAATCCATTGGTGGAAATATCGTATTTGGTGATGCTACAAAAATTCCTATGAAAGGAAAAGGTAAGATTTTAATCAACTTGAAGAATGGAAAGCATGAGTTTATCTCTACTGTCTATTATGTGCCAAATATGAAGAACAATATTTTGAGTTTGGGACAACTCCTAGAGCAAGGCTATAACATTTTGATGAAGGATTATAGCCTCTCAATAAAGGATCATCGTGATAATATGATTGCTAAAGTGCAAATGACGAAGAACAGAATGTTTTTATTAAACATTCAAACTGATGTTGCAAAATGTTTGAAATCATGTTTGAAGGATCCATCTTGGATTTGGCACTTAAGATTTGGGCATTTGAACTTTGATAGCTTGGGACTATTAGCCAGGAAAGACATGGTGAAAGGATTGCCATATGTAAAACAACCAGATCAATTTTGTGAAGGTTGTCTTTACGACAAACAATCAAGAAAGAATTTTTCAGAAGAATCTTCTTCAAGAGCAAGGAGACCACTAGAGCTTGTTCACACTGATCTTTGTGGACCAATCAAACCAAGTTCTTTCGGTAAGAATAATTATTTCTTATTGTTTATTGATGATTTTAGTAGAAAAACTTGGGTTTATTTTGTCAAGAAGAAATCAGAGGTATTTGGCATGTTCAAGAGATTCAAAGCTCTTGTTGAAAAAGAAAGTGGTCTTTACATAAAAGCTTTGAAATCAGATAGAGGAGGAGAATTCACTTCAAATGAATTCAAAGATTTTTGTGAAGAAAATGGAATTCGTCGCCCTATGACAGTTCCATGGACTCCACAACAAAACGGTGTTGTTGAGAGGAAGAACAGAACGATACTCAATATGGCTTGAAGCATGTTGAAGAGTAAAAGGATGCCAGAAGAATTTTGGGCACAAGCAGTTGAATATGCTGTTTACTTGTCAAATCGTTCTCCCACTAGAAGTTTGTGGAACAAAACTCCTCAACAAGCTTGGACTGGAAGAAAGCCATCTATTGCTCATCTGAGAGTATTTGGGAGTATAGCTTATGCACATGTACCAGATCAAAAGCGCAGTAAGCTTGATGATAAAAGTGAGAAGCACGTTTTCATTGGATATGATGCAAGCTCAAAAGGCTACAAGTTTATAATCCTGCTACATAAAAGATGGTGGTAAGCAGAGATGTCATGTTCGATGAGGAAGCATTATGGAATTGGAATGATGAACCGAAAGACTACAAGTTCCTATTTTTTCCCGAAGATGATGATGGATGTAGTAACATTGCTTCTCCATCAACACCACCTACATCGCCAGTCATTCCACAACAAAACACACCATCATCGTCTACAAGTTCAAGTGAAGGGCCTTGTGGCATGAGAAGTTTGCAAGACATATATGATGAAACTGAAGAGTTAAGTCAAAGTTTCAGTGATCTTACTCTTTTTTGTCTTTTTGGTGACAGTGAACCTTTAAATTTTGAAGAAGCTTCACAAGATGAAAAATGGAAGACTGCTATGGATGAAAAGATAAAAGCCATAAAGAAGAATGATACATGGGAGCTTTCTACTCTTCCAAGTGGAAAGAAAGCAGTAGGTGTCAAATGGGTGTTCAAGACAAAAAGAAATGAAAAAGGAGAAGTGGAGAGATATAAAGCAAGATTAGTTGCGAAAGGCTATTCTCAAAGAAAGGGAATTGATTATGATGAAGTGTTTGCTCCTGTAGCTCATATGGAGACCATAAGGTTGTTAATTGCACTTGCTACTCAAAAGAAATGGAAGATCTTTAAGATGGATGTCAAATCAGCTTTTTTGAATGGATATCTTGAAGAAGTCTACTTAGAACAACCTCTTGGTTATTTTGTGAAAGGTCAAGAAGATAAAGTTTTGAAATTAAAGAAGGCCTTGTACGGATTGAAACAAGCGCCAAGAATGTGGAATAGCAGAATCAACAAATATTTCCTTGACAATGGGTATTTGAGATGCCCTCATGAACATTCTCTTTATATTAAGACTAATGATCGTGGAGATATTTTGTTGGTTTGCCTATATGTGGATGACTTAATTTTTACAGGAAATTGTGCAAGCATGTTTGAAGATCTCAAGAAGGCAATGACCCAAGAAATTGAAATGATAGATATTGGACTTATGTCATATTATCTTGGCATCGAGGTGAAGCAGTCGGAGGAAGGTATTTTCATCTCTCAAGAACGATATACTAGAGAAATTCTTGAGAAATTCAAGATGTTCAATTCTAAACCAGTCACAACTCCGATGGAAACTGGGACAAAACTGTCTAAATATGAAGATGGAGATGTTGTAGATCCTTCATATTTCAAAAGTTTAAGTGGGAGTTTGAGATATTTAACTTGCACAAGGCCAGATATTCTTTTCAGTGTTGGATTGGTGAGTCGGTTTATGGAATCTCTTACAACGACTCATTTAAAAGTGGCAAAGAGAATTCTTCGTTATCTCAAAGGTACGCTTGACTAGGGATTATTTTATACATCGTCTAAAGAATTCAAGCTTGAAGGTTATTGTGATAGTGATTGGGCTGGAGATCTTAATGATCGAAAGAGTACAAGTGGATATGTGTTCTTTGTTGGTAACACATCTTCTACTTGGAGTTCTAAGAAGCAACCAATTGTGACATTATCTATTTGTGAGGCAGAATATGTTACTGCAGCATCATGTGTTTGTCATGCAGTTTGGTTGAGAAATTTGCTTCAATTGGTTGGAATTTTGCAAGAGGATGCAACTTTGATCCACGTGGATAATAAGTCAACAATTGCTCTAGCCAAAAATCCAGTGTTCCATGATCGAAGTAAGAACATTGATACAATATTTCATTTTATCAGAGATTGAATTTCAAGAAAGGAGATTCGAGTTGAATATGTGAAGACAGAAGATCAAATTGCAGATATTTTCACAAAGCCATTCAAGGTTGATGTGTTTAACAAGTTGAGAACCTTGCTTGGAGTTTTCAGAAAAACATGTTTAAGGGGAGATGTTGAAAGTTAAACATATTTTTAATGGTAAGTTATACACATTCATGAGTTATAGTTTTATTAAGTATGTTAATGTATTTAGAAGTTTTTGGGTAGGAGTTAAGAACGTTTTTGTATTTGAATTGGTTGTTTAGGATGAGTTAGTATGAGAGTTATATATGTTCATAAAGGTAAGTAAGTTATTCATGAAATTAAGTATAGGATGAGAGTTATAAGATCTACATTTTTCCATGAGTCCTATAATAATAAGATGTCTTGGTATGTGTTGTATCATCAAGTAAGTGGAGAAGAAGAAAATCAAAGTGAATTTGAGAGAAAAGTGTAAACCAAGTTTGTAGCTTCTTGAATAGTTTTTTCAATACAAGTGAATTATTTTTCTCAAATATTCCTTGTTTGATTATTTATTTGTGAGTGTCCATCACACGTTTCCAACAAAAATATTGTTAGTTTTCCCATTTACTCTGATGTCTTCTAACGTAAGTCTCTTTTACTGTTCCATTCCAACTTTTAAATTCCATACAATATTTAATTGTCAAAGGAAAGAATGAGAATAATGATACTTGAAGAAAAAGAAAGGAAGGAAGCTGAGATATTGGGAAGAAGAGAAAGGATGTGAAGTGAAGGGTGAGGCAGAAAAGAAATAGAAATGTGTGGAGAAAGAGTAAATAATGGGTGAGACATTTTGTCAAACAGGTTGTGTGTGTGAGTACTTATTAAAGTACAATTCTCCTCAATTTCTAAAACAAATAACAAAAAACACTTGCACGCACACCACCACAACGCTCCTCAATTTTGTTTTTCTAATTTTTGTTAATTCCAAAAACAATAAAAATCACATTCACAATGACATGCATTATTTTTTCTATAGGCAAGAAAAAGCAAACCAATAATCCGCCCTCCCTTCCAATGAACAACATATTCAGAAGCTTCAAATCTGTTGGGATTTATGCCCTAAAGCCTCGTAATTAATAATTTATTTAATAATTAATAATAATTTTGATAATTTTATTTGCAATATAATATTATCCATTATATGAAAAATCCAAGGTTATTAGTGTAATCTTGAACAGTATGTGGTTGACATACGAAAGGATCATGTTCAAGAAATAACCTAAATGGTCATAGTATATGGATAAGGTTGGGTGCCTTATCCTGGTAACACTATTGATACGACCCACTTTGTAATAGTTACAAATGATTTGATCCAAATCATTCATGTGGAGACATGTGAGTGAGGGTATCTTATACAATGAGTTTGTATAAGACTGGACCACGAAATATGTAATCTCTCTTAATAAATTCGTTAATTGAGAAGATTAATATTTCATCAGGATGATCATATGTGACTCGATCTTAATCTTGAGTGAGTTATGAACTCCTGTCTGTGAGGGCTTGTCCTTTGATTTGCATGGGTGAGAGTGGCTTTTGTAGCCGATTCAATATGTCTACCATTTTGGGGGCTTGACCAAATAGGGAGTTGGGAACATAATCTCACAAGATGGAATTCACTCATTCCCATATAGGGTAAGTAGATGAGTAGTTCCCTTAAGTGCTGATTTCGGGACTTGAACAATGGGTCCCCACCCTCTCATTGGCCAGAGAGGGGCTTAGTTTATAATTATATTATAAACAAAATGTTCATTAGAGGATCAGTGGTACTTAAGGTGCAAGATGTAATTATAGGGATAAAACGGACTTTTGACCTAGCTGTAATTACGAACAACTCGTGAAGGATCGACTTGCATGTAGTGATTATATCAATGGACACAACTTGTCCTACAGTGCATAAGAGTGCAACTCTAGGTCTATAGTGGAGTGACCCTAGAGTTAATGAATGAAAATTGATTAATTAAAGAGTTTAATTAATTAATTTTGTATCATTGGAGCTTATAATCTGTAGGTCCATAAGGTCCCCTTGTTAGCTCATAGTAACACTAAAAGATCAATTTAGTTGAAAGAAAATTTTGAAATGTTCAAATTAATATTAATTTGAAGTGTTCAAATTAATATTTAATATAAAAGAGGAAAATATATTTATTGTATTTGATACATTAAATATTAAAAGTTGAAATGTTCAAATTTAATATTTAATTTGAAGTGTTCAAATTAATATTTAATATATTAGATATATTAAATATAAAAGAGGAAACTATATTTATTGTATTTGATACATTAAATATTAAAATAATTAATGTATATTTGATATATTAAATAAAAGATATGTATAGAATTTGAATAAGATTCAAATAAATAAATATCGTATGAGATTTGAATGAGATTCAAATAAATACAAGATATATTTTAATATATTAGATATTAAAACATAATATTTTAATTATGGCAAAGATTTTCCCTTGGTCACTATAAATAGGACCCTTGGGTTGAGTCATTCTGCACAACACACATCTCCTCAATAGAGAGAATTAGAGAATTCTCTCTAGACCTCTTCCTCTCCAATCCCTTGGGAATTTTCTTTCAAGATGCTCCCACAAACCTTGGTCCTGTGTTCGAGTCATAGCCAGGAAGACTTTGTAGAAAAGATAAAGATCCGCCAGAATATTCTCCATAATATTATTTTCAAGGTATTTATTGCTTAACCTTTGTATTTTAGTTTAATTCTAAATAAATCAAAGACGATTCCTATGCTTTCGCTGTGGGTTTAATTCGATTATTCCCTTCAATATCACCATGAACAAGTCTAAAATCAACAATCTTAACAATCTTAGCATTTCTTCCGACACTAAACCCATCACCAAACAAGTAACAATTTCTGGGCAAATCCCAATTTAATCCAAAATTTTCTAATTCCAGAACACCAACAGAGAAAGGCATAAAGGAAAAAATTAAAAGCAATTGAGAAGAAGGAATTCTACCCGATGATGTGTGTTTGGCGATCGCAAACTATATCGTACTACTGAGAGCAGAAGAGAGAGTTAGGCAATCTCGTTTGGGGAGCATGAGAGAGAGAGAGAGAGAGAGAGATTGGGGCTAGGGCTTATTGCTGGTGCTGAGGGCTTTGGAGAAGACAGGAGATCACAAGGAAGAAGTAAAATGAAGAAGAATAAAGGAATGGAGATGGGTTTATCGATGGTGTGAGGGAGGGGGGGCTAGGGCTTTCGAGAAAAGAGAATATCATGAAAAGGGGCTGAGAAAAGGTTGTCGAAAGGGTCTTTTATTGTAAAATTTAAAAAAATGGTTATTATCTTGAAAGCACTATGGCGCTAGCATTATATTAATCTATCCCGACGCATTGTGCGTCGGGAAAAGTAAAAGTCTTCTTGACGCTTTTATAGCGTCGGAAAAAGTCATCTATATCGACGCATTCACTTGTGTCGGGAAAAATTGCGTTGGGAAATCCAAAATTTCTTGTAGTGTGTGTAGCATTCTTCTGTGTGTGGTTGATTATTGAAACCTAGTGCAAATCCCTGCTTCACGTACTGATTTGATGTACTCGCATTCTGTCCTCCCTAAGAGAAGTTAGGATGTTGTCTCCAAATTGGGTTGTACGTATTCGAGTAAGGATTTGACCTGATATGCCCTATAAAACACACAGAGGTAGGATTGTAAGGACAATTATCATATAGTTGGCCTTCACTGCAATAAACACAAGTAGGTGTTGTGATTTGATTCAAAGTAGCAATAGGGGCCTGGTTCCCCATAGCAAAATTCTTCAGAGTGTTGTTCATTGCTGAGATCTGCGAGCTTAATGCTGCTATTGCATCCACCTCGTATACACCTGCAATATTTTTAGTAGAATGTGTGTCTTCATCTCCCAACTGACTGTTGTTTGAGACGATTGCATCTAGAATCTCATTAGCTTCATTGACTATCTTCCTTAACAAGGATCCATTTGCTGACACATTAACCGAAGTCTTAGAGGCCTGGGTCAATCTGTTATAAAAATGCTCGATCAAACGGCAGGCTGGTAAGCCATGATGTGGACATCTCCTGACTAACTTCTTAAATCGTTCCCATGCTATATCCACTCCTTCATTTGGTCCCTATTTAAAAGTAAGAATTTCTCCTAAAATCTTAGCATTCTTGGATGGAGGGAAATATTTCAGAAGAAACTTTTCAGACAAGTCATCCCAAGAAGTGATTGAATCCAGTGAGAAATAATCTAGCCATGCTTCTGCATTACCCTACAAAGAAAAAGGAAAAAGTAATTTCAACCTCAATGTTTCGCTTGATACTCTATTCAGCTTGAACGAGTTGCATATCCTCAAGAATTGCTTCATATGTTTGTGAGGATCCTCGTTTGGTAATCCTGCAAATTTCCCTATAGTCTAGAGCATCTGAAACATTATTGGCTTCAACTCAAAATGGGTTGCCTTAATGTTTTGTTCCATGATTCTTGCATTAAGATTATGGAAATTTGCGACCGCATAATCCCTTATAGCTCTATCTCGTTCATCTGCAATAAAAATGGGATTTTGCTGCTCCGCTCGCTGTTGTTGTTGTTGTGACACATTATTGGGTTGTGCTCTTCTTTGTTGCTCACCAAGAGGATCAACTCCAAGCCGATCCATGGAAAGTTCCTACAAAACATGTTCTTCTGGATTCTCCTGTGCGCTAAACTCTTGTAGATCTCGTCTTTTCCTCCTATGCTCCTTACGGCACTAGAGAAAAGTTCACTCTATCTCAGGATCAACATCACAAAGGCAAGGTCCTTTGCACATGCACCAACTCTAACATGCATAATAGAATAAGGTCCCTAGGACAAAGTCTAAATGCGGTCGCAAACCTATCGCAATTCTGCTGCAAAACTGAAAAATTATTGGTTAAAAAGTTGTTCCTCGGCAACAGCGCCAAAAACTTGATGGAGGGGGAAAACAAAGCGCAAGTGCATGCTGTCCAATAAGTAATATATGGAAGTATTCCAAGTATCGAACCCAAGGGAACGGTTAACAAAAAGCTTTTCAGTTTACAACACAAGTGCTTTCAAATTGCAACCGAAGGTAACCAAGTAAAGAAAACATTTTGGGGGCTTTTGTGCAATAAAAATAAAAGTAAACTAAAAGAAAAGATAGGAAAACAGTAATGAGATGCATGGAATTCAAATTTGTTTCAACCCTGAGGAAATGCGCCCACCATGCGCCCACAAACTTGCTTAACTAGGTCCGGCTATTTCAGAGATTTTGCCTCTTGCGCCTACATACTGCCTCTTTCAAATTTTGTTTGATTCAAACAAAATGTTACTGAAATGCGCCCGCAACCTACCCTAAACGACACTTAACACCATGCATTGAGTTCAACACCTGTTCAGCCCTTTTTTAAGTGCTTTTAGGAGACTAAACAATTAAACACATATGTTTATGACTAATTTTAACTTAGGTAAATAAGGAACACAACTCAATGATTCTAAAGGTTTTTGTCCTATGTCTAGGTACAAAAAGCGAAGTTCTATGTCTAGACTCTTCGCTAGATTGCTTTTATGAAAACGCATGCTCGATCCAACCCTTTCGGTATTGAATCCCACACAAACTATGTTAACTCAAGTGATCAGTTTAAGCTAACAATGAAACTTAAACTCAATAAAAGCAAACGGTGCTAAATGTTAAGCAAAGTCACTCGAATCACATGGCGGGGCTTATCTCCTTTTTAGGGTATCCACTTCATTGAATCTTTTCCAAGGATTTAGCTACTCATTTAAAAGAAAACTAAAGTGCAGAAAATAAAAAGAAGACTTGAGTAAGAAAAGATGAACTTCATTGAAATAAAAGTGCAGAATTGAAACAAAACTTGAATTACAACTTGAAGAATTGAAATTTAATAAGAACAAAAACTTACAAGTTAAATGAATGAATAAAAACAGTAGATAAACTTTAAAGAAAAATAGAAAGTACGAAAACTTCAATGAAAGCGATAAAGAACCCGAAGTTTGTTACTTCTTTCTAACTTTATTCAACCTCTTTGGAGGATAACAAGTACTTACACTTCCTTCTTTCGAAGTTCGTGTCCGAATGAAGTATGAATAAAACTTGGGCGAGACTCGATATGGCGGCTGAAAAGAAAAGAAAACTGCATAATTTGGAGTAGAAGATAGAAATCTAAGCTCCCTTTGGAATTGAAGCTTGAGTTGCCTTTTATAGACCTCAAGGTCTAGGGTTTGTTGTCGAGATTAGTGTGGAGAGGCTTGGCCGATCATATCCCTTGATCCTCAGAGATTTGATTGAGAATATTTGATTTTTTCTAATTTTATCTGCAAATCTCGCAAATCTGGAAAAATCTGCCGAAAAGGTCTAGATGCGGCCGCATAATTGAGAGAAATTGTGTTATTGTCGAAATGGCCTAAATGCGGCCGCATAGTTGGGCGCATTTTGAGTCTTTTCTACAACAGTTGAAATTTGGTTTATGCTCTCAATTGCTGGCGCATCTTAGTTGCATATCTCTTGCATCATCTTTCTTTTGCCTCAAGTGCGGCCAAAATGTGGGCGCATTTTGGTCCTTTTTCAACATCTACACAAAATCAACAAAAATTAACACTTTTTTAACAAAAATGACTTTAAATACACCTAAAAATTTATTTTTACAAAATCAACACTTCAAACACATGCAAAACTTGTTTTACTTAGAATTTCCCTAAATGACATGAATTATAACGTTAAACATTCGCTTTCTAAGCAAATAACTTAGTTTTTAGAACCAAATAACACTCATAAATGAGTGTTATCACATACCACAGTAACTCAATTGCTTTTACTACAAACAGCTGCCCGTCTGCAAAAGTTTTCTATATCTCATTTCAATCGTCCTTCTGAGCCTCCAACCCTAATCTTGACAAGTGGTCTTCGACTTAGTTTTCTATTCATTTCCTTTCTAAGATCTCTAGATTGAATTCCTGCAAAAGCAAACTCAAACTGATGAGTTGGGGCTTAGCATCTTTCTTTGACAGAAGATACTTTAGTGCTGAGTGGTTTGTGTGGACAATCACTTTTGTCCCGACCAGGTAGAATCTAAATTTTTCGAAGGCATATACAACTTCAAGCAACTCCTTTTCCTTTGTGGTGTAGTTAACTTGTGCGTCATTCATGGTCTTGTCGACGTAGTAAATGGGGTGTATTATCTTGTTCCTCCTCTATGCCAGCACTACACCTATAGTGAAATCACTTGTGTCGCACATATGCTCGAACAACTGACTCAAGTCTGGTTCAATCATTATAGGGGTCAAGCTTAGTGTATCCTTCAACCTGTTAAAATCACAAACAATCCCGGTGAAACACAAATGGTATGTCAATCTCTAATAACATGCATAAAGGTTTAGATATGTAGGAGAAATATTTAATGAAACGTCTATAGAATCCTGAATGGCCCAAAAAGCTTCGGATCTCCTTTACTGATGTAGGTGGAGGAGTTTTGCAATCAACTCTACTTTTTCCCTGTGCACGTTCCTTGAGATCTTGGGCATTAGGAGAATGCCTTCCTACACCATAAAGTGACATTTCTCCTAGTTGAGCACTAGGTTGGTGTCTTCACAGTGCTGCAAAACCTATACAAGATTCATAAGACAATGATTGAATGTTTCTCCAAAAACAGAGAAATCATCCATGAAAATCTCCATGGTTCTCTCTACCATCTCTAAGAAAATGGCATCATGTATCTCTGGAAGGTTGTTAGGGCATTGCACAGTCCAAATGGCATCCTTCTAAAAGGAAAGGTTCCATGGGACATGTGAATGTCATATTCTCCCGATCTTCTAGAGGTATCGTGATCTTGTTGTAACCTAAATATCCATCTAGAAAGTAGTAGTACTCCTTCATTGTAAGACGATCCAACATTTGATTGATAAAAGGAAATGGAAAGTGGTCCTTCTTTATGGTAGTCCATACACACTCCTCATCCTACAATAGTCATGGTTGGAATAAGCTCATTCTTCTTGTTTGTTAAAACAATCATCCCCAATTTCTTTGGCATGCATTGTACTGGGCTAACCCAGCTACTATCTTCTATGGGGTAGATTACTCCTACATCAACCCACTTCAAAATTTCCTTGTGAACCACCTCCTTCATCACCAGATTCAATCTCCTATTGTTCTCTATTGACTTTTTGGCTCCCTCCTATAGATTGATCTTGTGCATGCAAAAAGAAGGGGGTAATTCCTCATATGTCTACTATTTTCCATCATAGCGCCTTCTTGTACTTCGGGAGTACCTACAATAAAGAAAATCCATCCTCATCAGTGAGGTTTGTGAAGATAATAATTAGTAGAGTGTCATCCTTTCCCAGAAATTTGTATTTCAGGTGAGACGCAATTGGTTTAAGTTCCAACACTAGTGGTTCAATCACTAAAGGTTTCAGCGGCACTGTTCTACCATCTGCTGGTCTCAATGCACTTGGTTCTTTAAATGCGAGTGCATATGCGGCCACAATATGTTGTTGTTCAGATTATTCTTCAAACTCTTCTTCTTTAAAACTTTCACCTGTAAAGTTGTCTTCCTAGAAATCATAAAAATAAAACAGATCATAGAGTTCTACACTCGAGCATTCCTCCGATTCCCCTCGATAGCGCATCACCTTCATTACATTGAATGTGATGTATTGGTCATTTACTCACATAGTCAGATCCCCTTTTTGGACATCTATGGTCGTTCTTCCCGTGGCTAGAAAAGGTCTTACCAAGATGATTGGAACTTCCCTGTCCACCTTGCAATATAGGATTATGAAATCTACAGGAAAAATAAATTCGTCCACCTTAACGAGGACATCTTCAATTGCTGATCGGCCTAGTTATAGACCTATCCATCAACTGCAAAGTTACCATCGTGGGTCTAGCTTCTCCAATTCCTACTGCTTGAAAACCAACGGAGGCATCAAGTTGATGCTGGCTCCCAAGTCGCATAATGCTCGTCTAACGTCTTGCCCTTCTATCATGCATAAGATAGTAAAGCTGCTTGGATCCCGCAATTTAGGTGGCACTTTACTTCTTGAGATAGCACTGCAGTTCTCAGTGAGAGCTACAATTTTATACTCTCTTAGCCTTGTCTTTTAGTCAATATGTCCTTCAAGAACTTGACGTAGTTAGGCATCTGCTCAAGAGCTTCCACCAATGGAATGTTGATGTACAACTGCTTGAGTATGTCCAAGAATTTATTAAACTATTCGTTCTAGTTCTTCTTTAGGAATCTTTGTGGGAATAGTGATGGAGGTCTGACACTTTGATATAAATATTCATGTTTCTTCATTGGTGTCGCCTTCTTCTCAAGTTTAGCTTCCTGGTGCTTTGCTGCAACACCCTTGGTTGCATTTCCTACAAAATTTTAATTCAAAGGAATGTCCTTGAGTCCTTCAGGTTGCCTTACGGTTGCAAGAGTGGTAGCATCACCTGCAATTTATTCGTTTAAGTCATTCTTCACTTATTTGTCAACAACACTTCCCCTGCAAATAGAAATCAAAAGAAACTTGTTGATATTTGCAAATTTTCAGCATACTTGAGTCCACTCCTTAGATTGATTGCTTCGCAATGCTCATTTCCTTCTCTATGCGGATTCTCTGTATTGCTTGGTAATGCTCCTTAAAATCTATTCTCATCTCGCTTGCCAATTGTCCAACCTACAATTCAATATTTTGCAATGAAACAACTCGACTTTGAATGATGACATCCTTCTTATCCATGAACTCCTTCATAAGGGTCTCTAATGAAGAGTTCTTAGCTGATGATTACGGTTGAATTTTTGTAGCATTCTTTGTTGGGATTTATGCCCTAAAGCCCCGCAAGTAATGATTTATTTAATAATTAATAATAATTTTGATTATTTTAGTTGCAATATAATATTATCCATTATATAAAAAATCCAAGGTTATTAATGTAATCTTAAACAGTATGTGTTTGACATACGGGAGGATCATGTTCAAAAAATAGCCTAAAGGGTCATAGTATATGGATAAGGTTGGGTGCATTATCCTGGTAACACTATTGATACGACCCACTTTATAATAGTCACAAATGTATTGATCTAAATCATTCATGTGGAGACATGTGAGTGAGGGTATCTTATACAATGAGTTTGTGTAAGATTGGACCACGAAATATTTAATCTCTCTTTATAAATCCGTTAATTGAGAAGATTAATATTTCAACAAAATGATCATATGCGACTCGATCTTAATCATGAGTGAGTTATGAACTCCTACCTGTGAGGGCTTGTCCTTTGATTTGCATGGGTGTGAGTGACTTTTGTACCCAATTCAATGTGCCTACCATTTTGGAGACTTGACCAAATAGATAGCTGGGAACATAATCTCACAAGATGAAATTTACTCCTTCCCTTATAGGGTAAGTAAATGAGTAGTTCTCTTACGTGCTAATTTTTGGACTTGAACAACAGGGCCACACTTTCTCACTGACCTGAGAAGGACTTAGTTTATGGTTAGATCATAAACAAATTGTTCATTAGAGGATCAGTGGTACTTAAGGTGCAAGATGTAATTCCAGGGGTAAAACGGACTTTTGACCTAGCTGTAGTTACGAACAACTCATGAAGGATCGACTTGTATGTAGTAATTATATCCATGGACATAACTTGTCCTACAGTGCATAAGAGTGCAACTCTAGGTCTATAGTAGAATAATGAATGAAAATTAATTAATTAAATAATTTAATTACTTGATTTTGTATCATTGAGACTTATAATATGTAGGTCCATAAGGTTCCCTTGCTAGCTCATATGAACACATAGGGATCAATTTTGTTGATTTTTTTTTTTTTATGAAATGTTCTAGTTAAAATTTTATATATTTGATATATTAAATGAGAGAAAACATATTTAATGAATATGATGCATTAAATATGAAAGAAATTATTAATGTATGAAGATACATTAAAGAAAATATATTTATTAAATTTGAATTAGATTCAAATTAGGAAATAGATGTCGTAGGAGAATTTAAAGTATTAGATATTAAAATATATTATTTAAATATTTTCCCTAGGCCAATATAAATAGAACCCTAGGGGTGAGCTATTGTGTATTCTTCATAAGAAACACATATTCTTTACAGAGAATTGTAGAATTCTCTCTGAACTTCTCCTCTCTCATTTTCTTTCAAGAGTCTCTCACAAGTCTTGATTGTGTGTTCAAGTCATAGCAAGTAAGCTTTATGAAATTGGAGTTTCAACCTTGTTGGAGTTGGAGCAAGAAGATTAAAGACCCGCTTGATCCATGTTTATCTCAAAGGTATGTTTTGCATAACCTTAATTTTTATTGTTTAATTCTAAATAAAATCAAAGTCGATTCCAACGCTTCCGCTGTGGGTTTAATTCAATTATTCCCTTCAATTGGTATCAGTGCCAGATTTTTTAATTTTATTTAGAATTAAAATTGTGTATGGTGAGTATTTTAAATTTGTTCATATATGTGATATGTGATTGCAAAATTGATTGTAAGGGAATATTGGCATTAATTCTACATTATTAGATCAAATGTAAAATCCCTCGGTGTTAAGTTTTTTTAATTAAAACAAAATCGTTCATAGTAGATTTCCTAATAAGCAGCCAATTGATTTCAATTCAAATTCAAAATGAAATTCAATTTCAATTCAATTTCAAATTAAGATAAGATTTCAATTCAAATTGCTATAAGATTTCAGTTCAAATTGAGATAAGATTTCAATTCAAATTGAAATAAGATTTAAAAAAAAAAAAAAACCAACGTCACCGAAAAATTAAAAAAAAAAAAAAAACAACGTCACTGAAAAATTGAAAGTTTTTCGTTAATGGTTCCTAAAATTTTGGTCAATTTGTGGATGCAAAATTTCATATTGAAGCTGCTATTTTTCATTGACTTGTATTTAGATGACGATGCAATAAAGGAATTTGAAGACCAAGATATGTCTTGGATTTAAATTATTGTAATTTAAATTGTTTTCAATTTCTAGGATATGCCAAATATGTCAGTCAAATTTTCTTTGATTAATTTAATTATGCATGTGATGTATGATTTTAAATTAATTAATTGTTGCATAAAGTATGTCATTTAGATTAAAATCCCACCATAGGTTAAGCATGATCATGCATCTTAATTAATTTTTTAATATGATTGTTATATTTGAAAATTTGATTAGGTTGTTTCCTAATAGAATTGAGATGTTTTCTTAATAAGTTTATATTTTCCATAACTCTGAGTATAATTGTTATATTTGGAAAACTAAATTAGGATATTTCCTTTCAAAATTGGAATCCATATTTTCCTAAAAGGATTAGTATATTTTCTAATGAGATTAGAGTTTCCTTAAAATAAAGATTATTTAATTCATGTTTTAAATAGTTTAAAATTTGAATTTAATTTATCTTTATTTGTTTACTAATAAGATTAGATTCTTTTGAAATAAGATTAGATCTTTTAATTTTCTAATACGATCAGTTCTTCCATAAATAAAAATAATTTAATTCAGAGATAAAATAGTTTAAGTTTTGAATTTAATTTATCTTTTATTTTTTCTAATAGGATTAGAATAAAATATCCAGGATAATCTTTTAATTTTTTTTAAAGGGTTTAAAATGATATAATTTTAAGATTATCCAATAGTGAATTGGTTTTTTTAATTCACTTGGATTCATTAACCTAATAATTAATAGTTAATTAAAGATTAATGAATTTGAAATAAAAATCAACTACCAGGAAACTCTGACTATGAAAGGTTCTATCTAGACTAAGGTATTTAAGCTGACAAAAAAGGAACACCTCTAACTGGGAACTGACTTGGGAGTTAAATTAGTCAAATTTTATTAAATAGGTTGATAATGTGATTAGTTTTAAATAGTTTAATACACTTGGAAATTCACATTAAATTCAATCTAACCAATATAAGAGTTGTGAAAGCGCAAATTGGAGAACTTAGATAAATGAGATTAGCATAATTTGTCTAAGTAATAGAAAACCCTATTTCAAAATACTTAGTGGGAGAAGAACACATGTCAAAAATCCTAGGGTCTATATTATTGATTCACATCGTGAGATTCATGAGGGGACTAGTAGCGGCTTTTGGACCGTCCTCCCTAAGGAAGGTGTTTGCGTGGGTTAATATCAGGGTGAATCTTTTGAGAAAGTATTATAGTAAGTGGAAGAAGGAAATGTGTCAACATATCCTACGGTCTCTATCATTGGTTTACATCATGAGATTCATGTGGGGCCTTGTGGCGGCTTTTGGACCGTCCCCTAATGAAGATGTTTGCATGGGTCAATATCAGGGTGAACTCCTGAAAAGGATAGTATTGTAGTTTTGTTTCCAATACTTGACCTATCGTATGGCGGCATTTGTTTGGATAAAACTACGGTATCTAAAATGATGGGTCAGACTTACAAATGGCTTATTAAAGTCGTTAATAATGTCTTTGACCAAACTAATGGTAACTAAATATTATAGGAATAAGAGCTATTCTGGTATAATACTTGGTTGAGATTATCTCAGTTTAGTGAAGGAACACTCGACCTACCCTATGGCGGCACTTAATCTAACTCACTAAAGTACCATAGCATTAGAAATAATTTATAGGGTTCACTTAAAAAAAAGTGTTTGATTCCTATGCTAAAATTGAATGGATAATTGTTTGCATGATGTTAAATAATATATTTTATATATTTCAATATTATGTCAATTTCTCTCATAATCTTAAGTTTGAATACCGATTTATCAAGTTGATAAAATTTTATTGCTTGGAAAAGTAATGTTAACACTATAATGGCCGTGTAAAATTTTGAATTTGTCTTTATTGAGAAATGTTCTCAAAACCTTTGCCAATAGTACTTGAATTGTTCATGAAGCACGTGATTAATGAATCAAAAGTAAACGAGATAGCTTGTACGTATCTCCTAGTTTACATGTTAGATGTCAAACTTAGAAGATTTAAAAAAATGACAACAACTTAGGAGATGTTGAAGTCAATATAAGCTAAATTTAGATAATCTTCTAAATGATCTCGAATTTAAGTATTACAAAAATCCAAGAAAATAAACCAAATGACTGAAGCTATGTATAAGGAAATAGTTCCTAAATTAACTAGAACAACCATAATGAGAGGATTTTTTGAAATACCTCTATGGGAAGAAAAATATAAATGAAAGTAAATTTGATTTACTACACTTTTTGGTGGAATATAAATAACATCATCTAGATAGTCGATATAAGATCCACTATCAATATTTATTCTTTATTACATTTAATATATAATTCTTGAAAAATACTTAACATGTAGAATAGTTTCTACATGTTGACATCACAAAGCCCATCTCAGTTAGTGTAGTGGGAGACATTAAGATGTCATTGAAAGATAATTGTTACTTAATGCTGAATATGGTGTTTTTAGTAACTATAAGAGAAATTCAAGTTCTCGAACTTTATTACTAAAATGTTCATATAGTATTGAAGTATTAAAATTTATATTTTCAATTTTTTTTAAAGTACATTAAGTTGAAAATAAGAACAATTTGTATATGTTAAAATATTGACATATACTATACTACAAAATACTGAGATATTTAGGATATATAATCCATAATAAAAAGACAATGCTTTCTCCTAAAAGATGATACTTGACTTTGGCAGTTAAGGTTGATTAACATCAACTTGAATAGAATGAAAAGACTAGTAAGAGGTAATTCTCTAAAAGTTAGTTAATTACTTTATATGTCTATAGATCTTGCCTTTCATGCAAGATAATCATTGGGTCTTTATTAGATAAGGCTAAAAAGCCAAAGAATACTTTGGGCTTACACATTCTGACCTTAGTGGTCTAGTGAATGTAAAAGGCCAAATAAAGTCATGAATATTTCATCACTCTAGTTGATGATCATTGAAGTTACAAATATCTTTACCTAATACATCATAAGTCTTTTTTTTTTTTTGAAAAGTTCAAGAAAATTAAGGCTAAAGTTGAAATTGATTAGGTAAGTCTATCAAAACATTATGATCAGATCATAATAGAAAGTACAGGAACCTTATGTACTAAGACTAATTGATAGAAAATGAGTTTTTCTCCCTATTGTTTTAAAAACCACATACATTTATGTAAATATTGTACTACAAGAGGAGAAATAAAATCGTGTTGGACATGGTCTGTGAGTAACAAGCCATTACAAGACTCTAGTTAGGATATGCAATAGAGATTGTATAGTGAACATTATTCCCTCCAAAAGTGTCCACAAGACAATTTTGAGATTATAGAAGAGTAGTAAAGCTAGTTTACAACACTTCACTATTTGGGAATGTTAAGCTTACATGCTGAAACAAGCCTAAAAAGACTGCAAATGTTCAAAGATATACCTAAGTATAGGTCACCCCTAAGGAGTACAAAATGGTCTTTAATCTAGTCTTGAAACAAATAAGGTATTTGTATGACAAATATCAATTTTATAAGAAATGTCAAATAAAAGACTACAAACCTTTAATAAGGTAAAATAGTGGTAATAAATTTGTTCCAAGTGATGTCATTAAATAGTTAACAAAAGTTATTAACAATTTAATTACATTTGAATGTGAAATGGATCCTAGTCATGTATTGGATAAGCCTCATCGTAGTGGGAGAGTTATGAGACGACTCAACCTTTACAACGACTTAATGGAAGCCCAAAATTGTCATGTTAGATGGAAAAGTTGAAAGCTTATTGCCTGCAAAGTGAGACTAATGGCAAAGGGTTAATCCTAATAGGAGAAAGTGGACTGCGAGTAAATTTTCTCACTCGTTTCCATACTGAAGTTTGTAAGCATTATTTAATTCATTGTTGCATATGTGATAAAAAATGAATGTTTAGAACTCTTTTATGAAAAGTAATCTTAGATAATGCATCTACACAAATCAGTAAGAGATGTTTATTTTCAAAGATCAAAAGCAAACGGTTTACAAAATAGTAAAGGTTCATTTATGAAATGAATTTTAAAAATAGATCTTTGAATATAAGGTCTGATAAAAGTATCAAAACCTATGATTTTGGATAAATATTAAAAAAGCTTGTATAGACAAAAAAAAAAAATATTAATTGCTTAGTGGATTTTTTCTCATGTTTTATGTTGATGTAATTTTACTCATTATGAATGATGTAAGATTTCTATCTAACATAAAATGTTGACTAAGTAACCAAT
Source organism: Trichosanthes truncata (assembly GCA_033996785.1). Lineage (NCBI taxonomy): Eukaryota > Viridiplantae > Streptophyta > Magnoliopsida > Cucurbitales > Cucurbitaceae > Trichosanthes > Trichosanthes truncata. The sequence goes on along the minus strand of MU867261.1, from coordinate 12,179,479 downwards.
TCTAAATGAGTGATTTAGAATGTCTTGATATATTTTATATGTCCAAAATGGAAATTTTAAGTACAAAATGTTAACTTTGTCTCAAACATCTTATATTGACAAAATTGTTGTCAAATATTTGATATTTATGTCTAAGGAAGAGTATCCTAAGACAATCTCAAATATTGAGAGCATATGATTAATTATCTACACCAAGTAGGAGATAATTAATACATAAATAAAACTTAACAATTAATATACAGTTGGTTAGCATATATCAATTAAACGAATGGTATGACCATTGACTAGAAAATTAAAAACGTTCTCAAATTATCTATGGATAATGAGAAATTTTTGTGTATGGAGTAAAAGATTTGATCTTTACAAGATACACTGGTTCTTACAAAGATTTAATAAATATATGTTAAGATGAATTTTACCCTAGATGGTGGAGTATGGTATACAAAGTTAAATTATTTTGCTTGTGAAACAACAAAAGGACTTGTATGACTCAAATAGTTCCTTGAAGATCTGGAAGGTGTTTGATATATGATTAAGTCTATCATCTTTGTAACAATAACAGTGATGTAGAGACTAATATTAAGAAAATTAGAAAACACCAATGTATAGGGAATCATATCGAGAGAGAAAGCATCATGGTAGTGACCAAGATTGCTTTTAATGGCAGTTGTTTGGATCTATATAAAAAGACTCTCCAGGCTAAAGTGTTTGAGGGTCACCTAGAATGTCTGGGATTAGGAGACATGTCTTATCTTTGCTAGGGAAAGTAGGAGAACATGTTGGGTGTAGAGTATGCCCTAAGATCGATATCTCGCCAGCTTTAGTGCAAGTGGGAGATTGTTGGGATTTATTCCCTAAAGCCTCATTATTAATGATTTATTTAATAATTAATAATAATTTTTCTTATTTTATTTGCATTATAATATTATCCATTATATGAAAAACTCAAGGTTATTAGTTTAATCTTGAACAGTATGTGGTTGATATACGAGAGGATCATGTTCAAGAAATAATCTAAAGGGTCATAGTATATGGATAAGGTTGCGTGCCTTATCCTGGTAACACTATTGATACGACCCACTTTATAATAGTCACAAATGATTTTATCTAAATCGTTCATGTGGAGACATGTGAGTGGGGGTATCTTATACAATGAGTTTGTGTAAAACTGGACCATGAAATATTTAATCTCTCTTTATAAATCCGTTAATTGAGAAGATTAATATTAAATCAAGATGATCATATGCGACTCGATCTTAATATTGAGTGAGTTATGAACTCCTTCCTATGAGGGTTGTCCTTTGATTTGCGTGGGTGAGAGTGGCTTTTGTAGCCGATTCAATATACCTGCCATTTTCGAGATATTGATTAAATTTGAATTAGATTCAAATTAGGAAATAGATGTCGTAGGAGAATTTAAAAAGGTTTGAATAAGATTCAAATTGGTTAGATAAATATATTTTAATATATTAGATATTAAAATATATTATTTAATTATTTTCCCTAGGTCAATATAAATAGGACTCCATGGGTCAGCCGTTGTGTATTCTCCATAAGAAACACATCTCCTCTACAGAGAATTGTAGAATTCTCTCTGAACTTCTCCTCTCTCATTTTCTTTCAAGAGGCTCCCACAAGCCTTGATCCTATGTTTGAATCATAGCAAGTAGGCTTTATGAAATTGGAATTTCAACCTTATTGGAGTTAGAGAAAGAAGATTGAAGAGCCGCCTGAAATATCTCCATATTTATCTCAAATGTACGTTTTGCTTAACCTTAATTTTTATTGTTTAATTCTAAATAAAATCAAAGTCGATTCCAACACTTCCGCTGTGGGTTTAATTCGATTATTCCCTTCATTCTTTTGTGTGTATGGTTGTTGTGCTTGATTGTTGAAACCTTGTGGAAATCCCAACTTTACGTACTGAATTGATGTGCTCGCATTTTGTCCTCTCCAAGAGAAGTTAGAATGTTGTCTCTAACATGGGTTGTACATATTGAAGTAACGATTTGACCTGTTCTGCACTATAAAACACACAGAAGTAGGGTTGTAAGGACAATTGTCATGTAGATGTCCTCCACTGCAATAAACACAAGTAGGTGTTGAGATTTGATTCAGAGTAGCAAAAGGGGCTTGGTTCCCCATAGTGAAATTCTTCAGAGTGTTGTTCATTATTGTAATCTACATGCTCAGTGCTGCTATTGCATCCACATCATATACACATGCAATATTTTTAGTAGAATGTGTGTCTTCATCTCTCTACTAAATGTTGTTGGAGACGATTAAATCTCGAATCTCATTGGATTTATTGACTGTCTTTCTCAACAAGGATCCAATTGCTGATGCATTAACCAAGGTCTTAGAAATTTGGGTCAATCTATTGTAAAAATGCTCGTCAAAGGTAGGCTGGTAAGCCATGATGTGGACATCTCCTGACTAACTTCTCGAAGCGTTGCCATGCTATGTCCACGCCTTCGTTTGGACCCTATTTAAAAGTGATAATTTCTTCTCAAATCTAAGCATTATTGGTTGTAGGGAAATATTTCAGAAGAAATTTTTCTGATAAGTCATCCCAAGAAGTGATCGAGTCTGGTGGGAAAGAATCTAGCCATGCTTCTGCATTACCTTGCAAGGAAAAAGGAAAAAGTTTCAACCTCAATGTCTCATCGGATACTCCATTCAGCTTGAACGAGTTACATATCTTCAAGAATTGCTTCATGTTCTTGTGAGGATCCTTGTTTGGTAATCCTGCAAATTTCCCTATAGTTTAGTGCATTTGAAACATTATCGGCTTCAACTAAAAATGAGTTGCTTCAATGTTTGGTTCCATGATTCCTACTTTAAGATTGTGGAAAGTTGCGGCCGCATGATCCTTTATAGCTTTGTCTTGTTCATCTGCAATAAAACTATGATTTTGCTTCACTGCTTGCCGTTGTGGTTGTTGTAATGGCACATCATTGGGTTGTGCTTTTCTTTGCTACTCACCAAGAGGATCGGCTCTAGGTGGGTCCATTGAAAGTTCCTGCAAAACAAGTCCTTCTGGATTCTCTTGTGCGCTTAACTCTTGTACATCTCTTCGTTTCCTCCTTTTTCTCTTCACGACCCAGGCAAAAAGTTTGCATTATCTCAAGATCAAAATCACAAGGGCAAGGCTCTTTGCGCATGCACTAACTCTAACCTGCAAAAACCTACAAAATAGAATCGGGTCCTTAGGACAAAGTCCAAATGCGGTCGAAAATCAATCGCAATTCTGTTGAAAAAAAAATTGTTTGTTAAAAATCCGCTGCCCGACAGTGGCGCCAAAAACTTGATGGGCTGCTATGTGAACGCTGAAAGAAAGTGCAAGTGCACGTTGTCAAACAGATAATATATAGAGTATTCCAAGTATTGAACCTAAGAGAATAGATTTAACACACAAATTCTTTCGTTTACAACACAATTGCTCACAAGTTGCAACCAAAGGTAAACGAGAGAAAAATAAAGTTTACTTCGAGGTTTTGTGCATGAAAAAATAAAGATAACTGAAAAAAGTACTAAAAAAAACAATGTGAGAAGCAGGGAATTTGATTATGGTTCAACCTTGAGGAAATGCTCCCACCATGTGCCTACAAATTACTCAACTAAGTCCGTCTACTGTAGAGATCCTGCCTCTTGCGCCCGCTGTCACACTCCGCCCCAGATTAACTCTACCAAACCTAGGACAAGATGTGATGGCAGTAGACTCCAAATGTGCAATGGAATCTATTGCCAAGTCTTTATCTCTTCTTTCATTATCTAACTTTATCTATGGATATCCCATAAACAGCACAGTAAAAAAAAAATTTCCCTTTACTTACACTATATGATATGCAATGACTTGATAAGATTGGTGGCAGATTCTGATTAGCTAACTCTGATTGAAATTCAAGAGCAACCTGGTGAAAATTAAAAACAAAAGAATGAGCTAAAGAGCCCAATGAGTGGTGATTCATAAGAAAATACATTTTCAAGGAAATTATTCTCTTACTAAACATAAGTTCATAACTATGTGAAATAATGCAAATCACGAATAGTTTAGAAACCTTCGAGATCATTTTAAGACATTAAAGTCTGTAAATAAACATCTCTTGAAACAACAACTCTTAAGTCAACAATTCTTGAAAACATAAGCACAAGTTCGTAAAAACATAGATAGGGAAATCCGTAATTATAGCTTTGGAAAGCATAAACATAACTAGTGAAATTTATCACCAAATCTGTACCCAAATCTCCATCATACTGGCGTAGAGTAATCTCAATACGCACAGCAATCTCTGTCATACGTGCACGTAGAGAAAACTCTAACATCTGTAATGCTTCAGGACCAGGATTTGGACCAGGATTCGGAATCCGAATTTGGCATCTAATGGCCCCGGCATTCCCCTGCATCCCCTGTGACCTGAGCATGCTACATACTATGGAAACACATTCTCATAGCATATGGGTAATCACCATGGGTACAAAAATATAGTGGTTTAAAAATCCACTTTTAACATAAAATCCTTAATTCTCAAACTCTTTCTTAAAATCGTGTTTCCTTGCTCTAAAAAAAACTTTTCATAAACTTGAGATATTTCTGAAATAACATTAAACATTTATAATTTCTCAAATAATCATCAAATCTCTCAAATAATATCAAACATTTCCAAAGCCATATTTTCTTTTAAACTACATCTCATGAAATTCATACATTTCTCAACAAATATTTAAACTCTTCAAACATCTCAATAATCATAAAATATCTCAAATATTTCTCAAATAATAATTTATGCTAAAAGCATAAAATATTGGGATTTCAATACCATTTTTGGAAATTCATAACAATTCTCTAAAAATCTCTTTGCATTTTCTCTAAATTCACACATAATTATAGAATTCTTAAAAATCTATAATAATAATCAAATAATGAAAACAATTCGTAAAATAAACCACTCACAGAACAATTTTCGTTGACACCTCAAATCGAAAGCTAATCCAATTTTGTTCAACTTGTAATTTCAATAACCGTACCCTAAGTTACAACTTTTTCCAATAAGAAAATATCATAAATCATACCTTAATCAAATTAAATTAATTCCCCAATCCATTTCTCTTCATCCAAATTCCAAATACAACTTTTCCTTTCATTCCATTAATTAGCCAAAGCCAAGTACATTTTGTGTTTTTCTCTAATTAAAAAACTATATATTTCTCTCTCCTCTTTAATTCCATAGTACTATCAAACTCAAATTTTCAATTTCTCTACAATTTCTTATATCTCTTTCTCCTCCACTTCACTTAAACCAACCCAACACAAGACAAATTCCTCTCTTTTTTTTTTTTATTTAATTATGATGTGCTTGCATCATATTCCCATTCTTAATAAAATATCTTATTAATTCTTTTTCTCTCCAACACCCTTGAGATAAGACAATTTCTTTTTGTCTTTTCTTTTTTTTTTTAACCTTTCACTATTCACTTTCTTCTTCCATCCTCCACCCACAAAAATTCTTCTCTTCTTTTTTTTTTTTTTTCATTCTTCCATTTTAGCTTCTTTTGTTTCTTTACTTTCCATAATTTCATACTTGCTCAAATGTCAAAAAGGAGCTTAAAAGGATAATAAATTTACCAATTTATGTCTTTGACCTCCCATTCCTAATCTTCTCTTTCTCTTTGCTTATTCATCTCATTCCATGCCATCTTTATGTAAATTTCTTCCCAACAAAATGCATGAAAACTCTTGAATCAAAAAGAAATCAAAACTCACATTATAAAGTGTCAAACCTTCCATATTTTTCCTAATCCAAAGAAAAAAAACAACTTACCCAATTGAAATTTTTGTCTTTCAACTTCCTTCTAACTTCAAGACACCACTTTTCATCTTCTCCATGGCTTGGGCTACCCTTTTCTCATCTCTCTAAATATCTCATCTTTTTAACTTTCTCTTTCCTCCTCCCTCTCCATTTTCGTGAACTCCTCTTTTTTCCTTTCCTTTTTTTTTTTTTTTTTTTTTTTTTAAAACCAAAATAATGTATGTGGCTTGCAATTTATAAAATAAACATACATGTGACTTCTTTGAAGCCACACATTATTTCTTTTATTTATTATTATTATTATTATTTAAAAAATACACCAAAACCATACATATTTTCACTTTCCTCTTTCCTTTTTCTTTTAACAAAAATTTACCCCATAAATTTCAATTTACTTTTACTTCCAATTTATTCCAAACTTCTCCTCTTTCAAGACATTTGAAAATCAAATAACTATTATGCCATATAAATACTAGAAATCCAAAATTGGATCTTACAAAATATTACCACCTTTTAAGAATTTCGTCCTCGAAATTCAATCAAGAAGTACATTTGAACTTCACTTTTTCATGTTACAACTTCATTGCACATTTTTTTTTTTCGAGTTCTCAAAGACATAAAAGAGTGTTATAAAAATATTATCTTCTTTAAGAATTTCATCCTCGAAATACAGCCTTGCGAGTGAAGTTAATAACTAAGAGTTTTGAACATGTGAGTAGCATTTTTCCTAGGCATAATTTGCTTCCCCATGAAACCTTGCTAACAAATAATCTTATTGCAAAATACATTTTCCTTTTCATCCAAAACTATCACAACTGTATCTCATATGGAACCATAACTCAACTTTATATCATCGTCCATAATCTTATAAGCCTCTCAAATATTGTATGTTATAACAAATTTCCAATTGACGTAATTGTCCCTAATTAATTTGATAACAACCTCGACATTATATCAACACTCAGTTGAAATTGTGAGAGAAATATGGAGTACATAAAATAATCTTCATCCAAAATCATGAGCATCCTTGTCAAAGGTGATTTACGTACTCAAATCGACATATGGTCTCTCTTTGACTTCATGTCTAATCACTACACTTACTCTTTCTTATTTTCATCTTTTCGTTAGTCAATGTTGCCCTTGTTGCAAATATTTTAAGTAAGTTCATGGTTTGTTGATTTCCTCTGACCACTTTATTACAACAAATGGAGTTTTCTCTCTCTACATACAAAGCTTTAACTAACATCATCTCTCTATATTTGAATAATGACTCTTATTATAAGCAAACTCCACAAACGACTCATGAGTTTCCCATCTTTCCTTGAACTACAGATAGGCTCATAACATAACTTCAAAGTTTAGATAGCTCTTTTCATATATCCCTCATCTATGGCGAGAATTTGTACCAAAATATAGCTTAGTACCCAACATTTGCTATGCACTAGGCCATAATTGGAAAGTAATTTCCAAGCTCTGTTCAATACATTTAACTCCCGAAGTCCATTTATCTAAGGGACTTGTAATCTTGGTCGACAAGGATTTGCAATCTGAACCAACCTATGTCATCAACTAGACACCATCATAATCACTCTTAGTGCAAAATAAAGCCAAATAATAAATCCATCTTGATATGCTTCCATTTCCATTAAGAGCAAGATAGAGAAATCAAAAGTCTTTTGACAAATTTAGCTTTAGAAACATATTTGTTATTCCTCTTTTCATATCTTGCTACTGATAATTTCCTCAATCTTCAATAAATTTTGTATTTCTTGGGTGCATATAATAAATTGAAGTGAAAGCTTCACTAAGTATCTCACTCTTCAAACTTGGATGATTAGGTACACATAACCAATTAATCTTACACAAATTTCCCTTTTTTTTTTCATAACTTTATGAATTCAAGCAAGTCTTATAGTCACCGGTTTGTAAATAGGACAATACTTTATCCATAAATAATTCTTCATTCAAGTAATTGAAAGTACCCAATAAAGGAAATCTAATTGCATTTACTAAAACTTTTGAACAATTTGCCTTCTTGCTTAAGGCACACCAACAACCATGTCACTCTTTCTTGGATAATTATCAGTGGTACAAACCATAATGGTTTCCTAAATTTAGTCATCTTCTCTTACACAAATTCCATTCCTTCTAGTTAAAGTTATACTTTAAATCCTTGTGATATGTCCATATGTGAAACTTTTCTTCATACAGATAATGTCTCCAATCTTTAAGTCTTTCATCCCATAAAAACTAATATCATGGTGACTAGTCCTTATTCATGGATAGTCATGCCCATGCTTCTTCATTACCTCGGTATATATAACATTACCTTCCCACTTTGCATCAAAATACATTTCAAACTTGATAAGAGCATTACTATAAATAACAAACTTTTCTTATGCTTCCAAAGTTTAAATATTGAGTGGCAACTAGGCTTTGCTTCATGTTTCAAGGACTATACTCACAATTATTTATCCATATAGATTTCAAATTCTTTCATGTCCAATTGATCAATAGATGCTTGATCTTAAATGATTCTTCAATAAAACTAACCAAATGCTCACATAAAACTTCAAGCCTTTATAAAAAAAGAAATTATGGATTGCCCTCATTTAACTACTATTTCAATCCTTGGGGTTTAACAAAAATGTCCTCGCATGAATCACTTCGTCTAGAAGCATAACTTGATAGAGTCAAAACTTGAACTTGCTACATTTAACATATAACCCCTTCATCTTGCAATGTCTGTAGCTTATTATGAGATATCCCACATGCTCTTCTTTACTTTTAGAATTTGCCAACTTGCCTTTAATGAATACAACCACAATTGTATTATTAAGAATTGAACACTTTGTTTCCAAAATCCATAACTTTGTTGGTTCATTAACTACTAACTTGTATGGTGCAACCAAAAACTCATCTTACATAGATAGAGTCCTAAAGGCAATATATATATATATATATATATATATATATTTTGTACTTCCGTTCCTCAAATATTGGTGGTATCCCAATTGCATAACATTTCAAGAATATGTTAAGATATCTTTGAACTAATCAAGCAAGACCTCTATTGGGGTAGTGGATACTTATTATGTGAAACCACCTTATTCAAATGATTAAAAATAATGCACCACCACCTCATAATGTCATCCTTTTCCAACAATTAATTCAGTTGTACCACCTGGTAAGGCGTTAGGTCTAGTGAAGTCTGCTAATTGCTTAACCTGTTAATTGTACTAGCTAAAGAGCCATGTACATTCTCCTATGGTCCTCTAGGCTTCTTCATTTCTAACCTACTCTTTCAACTCTCATAGTCCTTTTCTTCGTACTTTCCATTCATTCTATTTCCTTATCAAGACAAGAGCTTACCTTTTACCCTTTAATACTTCAATATGGTCACTGATCTTTGTACTAACTTAAAACACTCATTTTGTATCAAATCTCTCTATATGACCACAAACAAATATTCTTCATAAAAGAATTCCTTGAATTCGCTTTAATTTCTTATTTCAAAGTCTCGATTTCAATTCCTTAATTTTAAAGTCTATTACTTATTATTAACTCCAATTAACTATAAGCTCTTTCTTGAAAAGAAAGTGATAAACACCACTTCCTATCCTTTAAATATCTGAATACATCAAACATTTTCCTAACTTCCCAACTCTATACAATGGTGGACAATATTCCTCATATAAAACTTTCTTGAATTCATTCCAACTAACCTCGTGACCATTTGATCGCCTACTTGTATTCGATTTCCACCAATTTTGAGCCACTTCTTCTAAAAGAAATATAGCAAGGTCTTATCACCTTTTATTTTCAAGGCATTTCATTACCTTTAAATACATTTACAACTTGTCCATCCAGTTTTCTACATCAACTGGATTCGAGGCCCCAATAAATGGCTTTACTCCCAACTCTATCAATCATTTAATTGTATAGTTTTTCATTTTTTTTTCTCATCTCTTCAACTATACCATAAGTAATTTTAACCATAAATGATTTTTTTTTCTATCGTTCGCATCCCCTTGTTCCTTATCTTCTGAGTAACTAATATCTCCAACCAATTCTTCATTCACCATACTTTGCCTACCAGTAGCTCATTGAGTTTCAATTTCTTGTAACATACGTGATATGCCACCATGACTCATGATTACTTACCATGCATTGCATATCACACACTACATCCACTTACAACTCATGTCATGCAGAATCTTATTGCTCTGATACCAAACTGTTACACCCCGCCCCAGATTAACTCTACCAAACCTAAGACAAGATGTGATGGCAGTAGACTCCAAATGTGCAATGGAATCTATTGCCAAGTCTTTATCTCTTCTTTCATTATCTAACTTTATCTATGGATATCCCATAAACAGCACAGTAAAAAAAAAATTTCCCTTTACTTACACTATATGATATGCAATGACTTGATAAGATTGGTGGCAGATTCTGATTAGCTAACTCTGATTGAAATTCAAGAGCAACCTGGTGAAAATTAAAAACAAAAGAATGAGCTAAAAAGCCCAATGAGTGGTGATTCATAAGAAAATACATTTTCAAGGAAATTATTCTCTTACTAAACATAAGTTCATAACTATGTGAAATAATGCAAATCACGAATAGTTTAGAAACCTTCGAGATCATTTTAAGACATTAAAGTCTGTAAATAAACATCTCTTGAAACAACAACTCTTAAGTCAACAATTCTTGAAAACATAAGCACAAGTTCGTAAAAACATAGATAGGGAAATCCGTAATTATAGCTTTGGAAAGCATAAACATAACTAGTGAAATTTATCACCAAATCTGTACCCAAATCTCCATCATACTGGCGTAGAGTAATCTCAATACGCACAGCAATCTCTGTCATACGTGCACGTAGAGAAAACTCTAACATCTGTAATGCTTCAGGACCAGGATTTGGACCAGGATTCGGAATCCGGATTTGGCATCTAATGGCCCCGGCATTCCCCTGCATCCCCTGTGACCTGAGCATGCTACATACTATGGAAACACATTCTCATAGCATATGGGTAATCACCATGGGTACAAAAATATAGTGGTTTAAAAATCCACTTTTAACATAAAATCCTTAATTCTCAAACTCTTTCTTAAAATCGTGTTCCCTTGCTCTAAAAAAAACTTTTCATAAACTTGAGATATTTCTGAAATAACATTAAACATTTATAATTTCTCAAATAATCATCAAATCTCTCAAATAATATCAAACATTTCCAAAGTCATATTTTCTTTTAAACTACATCTCATGAAATTCATACATTTCTCAACAAATATTTAAACTCTTCAAACATCTCAATAATCATAAAATATCTCAAATATTTCTCAAATAATAATTTATGCTAAAAGCATAAAATATTGGGATTTCAATACCATTTTTGGAAATTCATAACAATTCTCTAAAAATCTCTTTGCATTTTCTCTAAATTCACACATAATTATAGAATTCTTAAGAATCTATAATAATAATCAAATAATGAAAACAATTCGTAAAATAAACCACTCACAGAACAATTTTCGTTGACACCTCAAATCGAAAGCTAATCCAATTTTGTTCAACTTGTAATTTCAATAACCGTACCCTAAGTTACAACTTTTTCCAATAAGAAAATATCATAAATCTTACCTTAATCAAATTAAATTAATTCCCCAATCCATTTCTCTTCATCCAAATTCCAAATACAACATTTCCTTTCATTCCATTAATTAGCCAAAGCCAAGTACATTTTGTGTTTTTCTCTAATTAAAAAACTATATATTTCTCTCTCCTCTTTAATTCCATAGTACTATCAAACTCAAATTTTCAATTTCTCTACAATTTCTTATATCTCTTTCTCCTCCACTTCACTTAAACCAACCCAACACAAGACAAATTCCTCTCTTTTTTTTTTTTTATTTAATTATGATGTGCTTGCATCATATTCCCATTCTTAATAAAATATCTTATTAATTCTTTTTCTCTCCAACACCCTTGAGATAAGACAATTTCTTTTTGTCTTTTCTTTTTTTTTTAACCTTTCACTATTCACTTTCTTCTTCCTTCCTCCACCCACAAAAATTCTTCTCTTCTTTTTTTTTTTTTTTTCATTCTTCCATTTTAGCTTCTTTTGTTTCTTTACTTTCCATAATTTCATACTTGCTCAAATGTCAAAAAGGAGCTTAAAAGGATAATAAATTTACCAATTTATGTCTTTGACCTCCCATTCCTAATCTTCTCTTTCTCTTTGCTTATTCATCTCATTCCATGCCATCTTTATGTAAATTTCTTCCCAACAAAATGCATGAAAACTCTTGAATCAAAAAGAAATCAAAACTCACATTATAAAGTGTCAAACCTTCCATATTTTTCCTAATCCAAAGAAAAAAAACAACTTACCCAATTGAAATTTTTGTCTTTCAACTTCCTTCTAACTTCAAGACACCACTTTTCATCTTCTCCATGGCTTGGGCTACCCTTTTCTCATCTCTCTAAATATCTCATCTTTTTAACTTTCTCTTTCCTCCTCCCTCTCCATTTTCGTGAACTCCTCTTTTTTCCTTTCTTTTTTTTTTTTTTTTAAGACCAAAATAATGTATGTGGCCTGCAATTTATAAAATAAACATACATGTGACTTCTTTGAAGCCACACATTATTTCTTTTATTTATTATTATTATTATTATTTCAAAAATACACCAAAACCATACATATTTTCACTTTCCTCTTTCCTTTTTCTTTTAACAAAAATTTACCCCATAAATTTCAATTTACTTTTACTTCCAATTTATTCCAAACTTCTCCTCTTTCAAGACATTTGAAAATCAAATAACTATTATGCCATATAAATACTAGAAATCCAAAATTGGATCTTACACCCGCATACTGGCTCTGTCGAGTTATGTACAGTTCAGACATAATGCTGCTAAAATGCACCATCAACTTACCCTTTTTGACACTTAGCTAAGTAAATCAAGTTCAACACGTGTTCAGCTTCTTTTCCAATAACCTTTAGCAGACTAAGAAATTTAAAACTCATATGTGTATGGCTAAATTCGCTTAGATGATGAAAAACACAACTTCATGATTTTAAAGGTTTTGGTACTATGTCTAGGTACAAAAAGCAATGTTCTATGTCTAGACTCTTTTCCTAGATTTCTTTTAGGAAAACACATGTTGACTCCAACCCTTTCAGTATTGAAATCTTCACAAGCTATGCTAACTCAAATGGCCAGTTAGCTAACAATGAAACTTAAACTCACTAAAAGTAAACTTAGCTGAATGTTGAGCAAATCGACAAGAAACACATGGTAGTTGCTTATCTCCTTTTTTGGTTATCCACATGATTGAATCCCCTCCAAGGAGTTTAGGTACTCATGGGGGAAATAAATAAATTGCAAAGAGTAAAAAGACAACAAATAGAAGAAAGAACACAATTCATTGAAATAAATAAACTTGAATACAGTTTGAAGTATGAATCCGAGAAAGAACTAAATGGAATTGAAAAAACAGAATTTATAACTCAAATTAAAAGAAAACATAAACTTAAAAACTGAAAATAATGATAAAACAAGAAGTACAACCCCTGAAAACTTACATAACTTGAATGGAAAACCTAAGAACAAAAATGACCCTAAGATGTTCTTCCTTTCTAACTTGTTCAACCTTTTTATGGCTCAATAACACTCATAAATGAGTGTTATCAATTCGGTTCCAGTATTAATCTCATGCCATATTCTTTGTTTAGGAAACTTGGTTTATAGGAACTCCAGCTTGCTGATATTACCCTCGAGCTTGTAGACCATTCGGTGGTTAAACCAAAAGGTATAGTGGAGGATGTGTTTGTTAAAGTTAACAAGTTTTTTTTTCCTATAGATTTCATTGTCTTTGATATGGAGGAGGACGAGAAGACACCCATCATCCTGGGAAGATCGTTCTTAGCCATGAGCAAAGCTAAAGTAAGCATGTTCAGAGGTAAGTTAACTCTGCAAGTGGATAATGAGAAGTTAATTTTCCATATTTTTTACCCTATCCATGCTTTTTGCATTGAGAATAAGAAACTTAGGGTCGATTTACTAGAAGTTAGACCTTCTAGGCATAATGTTAGAAATAGGCCTCAGGATATAAATTGTTGGATGCCCATGATTCTTTTGCTAATATATCTCCTATTTTTGCTTTGAAATCTGTTATATCTCCTAATCTTGAGAATGAGAATGATGTTGGTTCTGATTATGTGATGAATGACTCTATTGCTTTGGGAGAAGAAAGCGTGTTTGTTGAAAATTGTTTGTTTTTTAATAGAGATGTTGATGTTTGTTTGTCTGATCACCCTGACAACATGAATACTGAGTGTGTTGTTAATGAATCCATCTTTAATGCAAATAGATTGAGTGAGGGTGTTCAGAGAATGCTGAATATGGAGCATGTGCTAGATGACTTCCTTGAGAATAGTGATTTCTTTACTTATCATAGTGCCATGCTTAAAAATAAAATGACTTTAGAGAAAGATGAATTTGAAAATTTGTTTGTGAATGTGTTGCCAGAGATGAGTATTGAGCATGAATCTGTTGTGCCTCCTTATTCGAGTCTTGTCCTAGATGGGAGTCAAGAGGAGATGTCTACTTTAGGTGCTCAGGATTTTTCTGTCCCTTCTCCTGTTAATCATGATTCTTTCTCCCCATGACTGACTAATTCGTTTTCTAATGGAAATTTTATGGGAGATTGCATTTCTAATCTTCAGAATGAAGGTAAGAGGAAGGATATTAACTTTTCTATATTTGAGCCACCTTGAAAGAAGCAGTTGGAAACGTCGAGCAAATGACGTTAAACAAGCGCTTCTTGGGAGGCAACCCAATGGTTATTTCAGTTGTTTAAATTTTTATTTGCTTTTGTTTCTTTTTTTAGTTGAATAAATAGCCCTTGTATTTTTTGCAACTCCCTCAGTGTTGGTGATCGATCATGCTCATCAAAGGAGGTCTCTTCAATTCAGGAAGTATTGTTACCCCTTCTATCTTTTAATTGTCTATTTTGCATCTAAACATTGAGGACAATGTTTGATTTAAGTGTGGGTGGAATGGTCTAGGTTGTTGTTGAGAGTATGATATTTTGTTGAATTTTGAGAATGTGGGCTTAATTTAAAAAATTTTGTTGATTGAGATTGCGTGTTGTAGTGTTGTTTTAGGATTTTGTATGCTGAAGTGATTAAGAAATTCTATGATTTGTACTTTTGAGTGGATTGTTTTTGCACCTGTATTGTGGAATCTAAAGAATGTTGAAATTTGGGTAAATTTAATTTTTTTTCTTTGGATTATATGCAAATGTTGAGCATGTGGCCTAGTTTTGATAAGTTGAGCATTTAGAGAAGCTTTATGTTTTCTATAAGTTTGTTGTCACTTCGATAGGCTTAAGGCTTAGTTTGTAAGTGAACTTGCTAGATAATTAGTAATTTGAGCTTGGGAGTATGAAAAGGCTATTATTTGCCTGTGAAAAAAACAAAAAGAGAATGATGAAAGGAAAAGAAAAGTTTCGTTTATGAGTTTTAGTGTTTGAGAGTAAAAAGAGCTACCTCTATCATGATCAGTTAGGACATCCATCGAGCTAGTGCTCTGGATAACGGTCCTTGCAATAGTTGTGTGAAAGCTAGTGCCCCTAATTGTTGTAAAAAGAAATTGTGGGGGAGTGCTACCCCGAGAGTTCAACCACCTAGCTTTCAATTTCTTTTATGACTAACTGAAGGCATAAGATTTGTCTAAATTAGTAAATGAGTAATTATTAGGCTATGCACATACACACGGAAAGAGTTCATAATTTCCATTAAATTTCTCGTGATTTAGGCATGATCTTATTCCATTGTTCTTGTTCTCAAATTCTACTTTTGAGTACATTGAGAACGGAGTCATCGTTTACATGCAAGTTTCTTAGATATTTATCTTCTTAGTGGGAGTTTGATTTTGTTTTGCTTGAGACTAAAAAATGCTTAAGTGTGGGGGTATTTGATAGCACTAAATTAGTGCTATATTTATTCCTTAATTTAGCAAGTTTTATTCCATAAATGTGATCTTTTATGTCAATTATTTGTTAATTTCAGAAATCCGAGCAATTGAGAGCAGAATTATGAATTTTGGAGAAAAATGGTGAGTATTGACCTTAATTAGAGCTTTTGGACGAACTAAGGACTAGAAGAGTTGAAGCACAAGCTTTTGGAGCCGAAAGGACGACGTTGCAACACTCGCCATTAATTGGTATGCAAGCCCGAGAGCTACCATTGTACACTTGAATAAATGCCAGTGTTTTGGACAATGTTGAAACGTTGTCCCTAGCGTTGCAATGCTGTGGCGACTGCAGCCTTTAAATTCATCATTTTATTTCTGAATTAGGAGAGGCCATTTAGGGTTTTGGACCCCCATTTTCGATTCCCTACTATTTTGGGACTTGTAGATGCTGAGTAGAGGCATTCAGGAGCTAATCTCAAGGCTCGAGAGCATGGATTTTGGTGGAAGCTAGGATTTCAGCATCAACGGGTCTTGTATCAGTTTCTTTTCCTCTTTTCATATTTTTACTTACTGTATTACAGAGGGTTTGCTCTGTTTGAAGGCTATGTTGGGCTAATTTTGTATTTAGGGAATTATAGTACGATTAGGTTTGGTTTTATGTTGGATTAAACACTTTAGCCATTTAATTCAATTGTTATATTTCATTTAGTTGGATCGTGCTTAATGCTTCATATTAACTAGCCATTAATATGCTAAATTAGTCCTAAATTGAGCTCGACAAAGTATGTTTACGGTAGACTTAGTCCAATTAACATCCCTAGGTTGCCGAAGTGATATAGGAACAACAATCGAAAGGTGAGGCTTAATATGAGTAGGCTTAATATTAATTAACTAATCAATTAAACGTAAGGACACTTAGGTAAGTGATTAGTTAAGCATGTTCGAATGAGACCGATAGGAGATTTCACCGGTTTAGCTCTAGGACTATGAAAATAGTAAGGTGTAATTAAATGGCGGGTTAAGATTCTCATAAAATCAACCTAAGAGTGCTCAATTTATTTTTCAAGCATTTTTCGTTCGTTTCATTCCTTAAATAACTCTAATTTCAACTATTTTTCGTACTTGATTAGCTAAAAAGAAATTCAATCTTGCTTTCCTTGGGACATGATACTCTGTACTCAAATACTATTTTATTATTACTTCGATCACGTGAGCTTGTGTGCTTTACACCAATCACAATGCCTTTAACATGTTAAAAACTACCTATTCATCTTCCACTTGTAGAGTCAGAGTTTCTGTGTTTACCTCGATTAGAGTGCATCCTGTTGCCAAGAATGACCTCTCTAGGATGATAGGGACCTCGAGATCATTCTCCATGTTTAGAATCACAATGTCTACAGGAAAAATAAACTGATAAACTTTAACTAAAACATTGTCTAAAATACCTTTTGGGTACGTCAGGGAACGGTTCGCTAACTGAAGCATGATACTGATTGGTTTAAGCTCCCCTATGCCCGGTTTCCTAAAAAACTGAGAGGCATCAAGTTAATTCTCGCCCCTAAATCACATAATGATTTTTTAATATAAATACTACCAATGATGCAAGGAATAGTAAAACTCCCTGGGTCGATCATTTTCTGTGGTAGCTTCTCTAAATGATTGCACTACACTCTGCATTCATCTACGCTCTTTCATCCTTACCAAATTTCCTCTTGTTTGCTAAAATTTCTTTCATGAACTTCGCACTTTTTGATACCTGTTCAAGTGCATCAGCAAAAGGTATGTTAATGTGAAGTTTCTTAAAATGCTCAAGAAATTTAATAAACTCATTATCTAATTTCTTCTTTTGAAGGATTCTAATGGGAATAAAAGGTATAGGATCAGAAAACTTCCCTGAATCAAGCTCCTGAAGTGCTTTCTTCTCTTTAGCCTCCTCATCAATTTCCCGTTCCTTGCTCATGCTAGGCATGTCATCAAACATTTGTTCGAGTTCCTTCAATTTATTCCCACTCATAAATGCTATAGCTGTGCATTCCATGTGTGGGTCAGGAGGAATAACATGTAAATCACTCTTACCTCTCTATAGGCTGTCCAAGAGAGCTACCATCTAGTTAATCTTATTTCTTATGTCCCTGATCACAACATCTTGGTTTTCCACCTTAATGTGCACAGCAATCACCGCATCACTCAACGTGTGAGAAAAACTCGTCTCATCGATGAATCTCCCCAAAATATCTTCAAGCGGGTTCCTCTACTCCTGATACTCAACTATAGATGCTACTCTTGAAATAGGCTACAGTACACTCTCATTAGTAACACAAGAGGAAATCACTTGTCTTTTCTTACGTAGGTAGTCCTCGATGTTAATAAGGTTTACAATATGAACACACTTGCAACCAACACACCCTATGCTCACTGCTTTATCGTGCTAAGGACTAGGCTCCTGATCAACTATCAACTCGTCAGAATCCTTCCTTCAGCCTGTCTCTATCAGTTTGCTCGAAGCCTTAGTTAACGTTTCAACTTGAAATTTCAAGGAACTCACCTCATTAGGTTCATGAGTCCTCATCTCTGGTGCAGAAATCTCTAATGGCCACTAGTAGTTCATGATGGCCAACTCCTTCAGCAAGCCTTGTGAATCTTTGACTGACTTAGCTAGAAAAATCCCTCCAGCTACAGTGTTAAGGGTGATTTCATTAGAACTTATCAAACCATTATAGAAAAGTTATACTCGAAGCCAATCAGGATATCCATGTAGTGCGCACTTTCTCAACATGTCTTTATAACACTCCCAAGCCTCGTATAGTTGCTCATCCTCTATTTGCTTGAATGTACTAATTGAGGTTCTGAGCTTCGCTATCTTAGCAAGGAGAAAAAACTCAGGGAGGAATGCCTTCATCAATTCACTCCAAGTCTAAATGCTTCTAGGGGTCAAAGAATTGAACCAATCTCTCTCCCTATCTTGTGGAGAAAATAGAAACAAACGTAAATTAACACTATCATAATTAACACCATTAATTTTTATCGTCTCACTGATGTCTAGAAACATGTGCAGATGATAGTATGGATCCTCTGTTGGATGCCCATGAAACGTACTATCTTGAATAATTTGAATGAGGCTAGTTTTTAACTCAAATTTGTTGGCATGAATAGGTGTATACGTTATCCCCAAGTAATCAACATGTAAATCTGGCACACAATAATCCTGAATTGCCTTATTATCCTCATCCATGGCTAAACAAATTGGATTAGTCACCCTACGAAGCATCCTGCAAATTTTTAAACATGCAAAAATAACTCCAAGAGCACAATTAATCACCTCATAACTCCACAAAATTTCCACAAATAACCCAAAACAAACAAAACAAACATAAAATGAATTAACAAATAAAGAATAAACTTCTAAACTAAAATCAAATACATTTTGCACAATATTAATTGAATTAAACGCTAAGTCCCCAGAAACGGCGCTAAAAACTTGATCGGTGTACATGCAAGCACATGTGATCAAAGTAATAATAAAACAGTAAGTATTAACGAGTATCGAATCCTCAGGGAATTGGGTAAGTTTAATCAATTGATTACTATACTTGCATCTAATTTTATTTAGGGAAATAAATGTTGGAGCACTCAAACAGCAAGAAGTAAAGAAACTAACGAAATAAAAGAATTCGAATGAATGGGAGCACAATTAAACGGGGCTGAGTTTAGAGCATTAATCTCACTAATTAGACCATTAACTGAAATTAATTAATCATTGCAAATAATTAACCAATTTACTTGAATCTAAAGGTTTGCATGTCATGGAATTCTCCGTCGAGCTCATCCAATCTCGAGTATATTTAATTGAATTACATGTCTGTCTCATCATTTAATTATACTTGGCATTAAACTTACTTATCAAAGACCCTAATTAATGCTCCTATCACTTTTGTGTCTGAACATTAATTATCATGCAATTCAAGCTCAAACTAATGCATTCTTTGTCAAGAAAAAGCATAAACCAGTAGATCATTCAATCCTTGATCAATGGATTCAAAGCCTTAAGAACATTGCATAAAAGTAAATGTGCAAAATCAATTACAAACGTCCAATTGACCTCAATTACATTGTCCAATGGCTTGATTTAGCCCAAACTCCTCAATCTAATCAATAAGGAACATAATTCAGCCTAATACAACCATAATCCATCCTAATCTAATAAAAAAAAAGAGAAATCAAAGAAAAAAAGGAAAAACTCGTTGTACGTCGATCATTCGCTCTTGCTACAATCTCAGTGAATCCCATGTGTGGATTTTCAATCTACCCGCTCCAATCCATCCTTGATCTTTATCCTTCTCTCTAATTTCATGGATTAGGGTGTACCCCCAATTGGTTCTCCCTTTCCATAATACAAGTGACTCCAATTAAGTATGCAAATCGACGGAGCGTTGCAACGCTATCCCAAAACACAGTCGTTTCACATTTGTGCATAGGGGTAGCATTGCAACATTGTATGTAGTGTTGCAACACTACAGACGGAACACAACTCTTCCACACATTCCTAGCGCTGCAACACCATAGGGCAGCATTGCAACGCTAGCTCTCAGATTTGCATAATAAAGTGAAGCATCTCAACGCCATTTCAAGTGTTGTGATGCTATCCTCTCGGCCCCAACAACTGTGTCAACATCATTCCTTGTACATAGCCTACAAAATTAACTCATTTAAGCTCCATAGGCCATACAAAACTCCAAAACCATCAATTTCCCTCTCAATTGCTCAGTTTCTTGAAATACATGAAATATCCACATAAAAACTCACAATTATACCACAAAACTAGCAAAATTTTTGCATAAATATAGCACTAAATCAGTGCTATCGCCTTGCAGGGTAATGCAGAAGCATGGCTCAATTCTTTCCCACCAGACTCGATCACTTCTTGGGATGACTTGGCAGAAAATTTTATTTTGAAACATTTCCAACCAACCAAGAATACTCATATTCGAGGGAAAATTATCACTTTTAAACAGCGTCCGAATGAAGGCATGGATACAGCATGGGAACGTTTCAAAAAGCTGGTAAGGAGGTGTCCACGTCATGCTTGCCAGTTTGCCTTCTGATCGAGCATTTTTACAATGAATTGACCCAGGACTTTAAGACCTTCGTAAATGGCTCAAGAAATGGATCCCTGTTGAAGAAGACAGTCAATAAGGAAAATGAGGTTTTAGATGCAATCATCTCCAACAACTATCAGTGGGGAGATGAAGACACGCATTCTACTAAAATATTCCAGGTGTATACGAGGTTGATGGAATGTAGCACTGAGCGCGCAGATCTTAGTAATGAACAACACTCTAAAGAGTTTCATTATGGGGAACCAGGTCTCTGTTGTTACTTTGAATCAAATCTCTACTCCTTCCTGTGTTTATTGCAACGAATGACATCTTTATGACAATTGTCCTTGCAACCTTACATCTGTGTGTTATGTAGGGCATAATTAGTCAAATCCTTACTCCAATATGTACACAAACTAGAGGCAGCATCATAACTTCTCTTAGGCATGAATGAATGCGAGCACACCAAATCAGTAGGTGAAGTAGGGATTTCCTCCAGGTTTCAACAATCAACCATAGTAGTCATGCACACAAAAGAAAGCTACGCAAATGCAACCACAATTGTCAGTACATAAACCTTCACTAAAGACTCTTATGAATGAGTTCTTATTTAAGAATGATGTCATCATTCAAAGTCAGGTTGCATCATTGTTAAATCTTGGATTGTTGGTTGGACAATTGGTGAGCAAAATGAAGAACATGCCTCAAGGAGCATTGCCAAGCAACACGAAGAATCCATAAAGAGAGGGAAAAGAGTATTGCAAGGCAATCACTCTTAGGAGTTGACTCAAATATAACAAGGCCAAGATGCCAGTCGAGTGCAAATCTCCACAAGTTTCCTTTGATTCCCATTTGCAGGGAAATTTGCAAGAAAATGATGAATGGAAAGAATAGAATGACTTAAAAGAAGAATATGCAAGTGATGTTATCACCCTTGCGCTTGGAAAGCAACCAGAATAACATATGGACATTCCTATGAATGAAAATTTTGCAAGAAATGCAGCCAAAGATGTGACAACAAAGCACCCTTAAGTTGAGCTTGAGAAGAAGTCGACACCAATAAAGAAATAAGATAACTTATATCCAAGTGTCAGACTTCTACCACCATTCCCCCAAAATTTAATAAAAAGACCAAGAGAAGCAGTTCAATAAGTTCTTGGACATACTCAAGCAGCTACACATTAACATTTCGTTGGTGGAAGCTCTTGAGTAGATGCCCATCTATGTCAAGTTCTAAAATGACATTTTGACTAAAAAGCAAAGGCTGGGAGAATTCGAAACTGTAGCTCTCACTGAGAACTATAATGCTCTCTTAAGGAGCAAAGTGTGGTGGCTTTATACCACAATGTAATGCAAGTTAGAGGAGAGAAATGTGATGATGTAGGGCAAGTGAAGGGTAAAAACATAGTGGAGCATGTGAAAAATTGATTCTTCTAACTTATGTCACTCAGCGCTCTTACGCAAGCGGAAACTAGAGGTGCTGACAAGTAGTACCTTGAGTATTCTAGGGTCGAATCCACAGGGAAGACAGTGCTAACCAAAAATGCATAGACAATATTTAATAACATGCTCGGAGTGAAAGGTACGGTAACCAGTTGCAGTAATATGATGTGAGTTCGAGGTATGTGAAAGTAAAAGTGCATAAAAGTAAAGATGCAATGGAGTAAGGTTGTACTAGATAGAAACAAACAACAACGAGAACTCGAGTTCGTTACGTGGAGAAAATAACAAGACCTGACCACGGCAACCCTATGCTAACGCAGTTTTGTTTTGCAAAGACGTGCTTAATGATGAAGCTATTATTGAACCTAGGCAAGGGAACCTTCGAACGCCTCCTTTCCGATAACGCATTCTCACGTAACAATGGTTAGATTTCTCTGTGCCATTGCTAATCAAATGTCACAACCCCTTTTTAGCCTACAGGTGGTTGGATTATCCCTAAAACAACCTAGCAAACTAAGTTCACTTTTGTTCTTTTTACCCTACAGACGATCGAACTATTTTTTACGCAAGCACACACAATCGAAGTAATAATTGTTGGGATTTATGCCCTAAAGCCTCGTAATTAACAATTTATTTAATAATTAATAATCATTTTGATTATTTTATTTGTATTATAATATTATCCATTAGATGAAAAATCCAAGGTTATTAGTGTAATCTTGAACAGTATGTGGTTGACATAAAAGAGGATCATGTTCAAGAAATAACCTAAAGGGTCATAGTATATGGATAAGGTTGGGTGTCTTATCCTAGTAACACTATTGATACCTCCCACTTTCTTCCACTTTGTAATAGTTACAAATGATTTGATCCAAATTGTTCATGTGGAGATATGTGAGTGGGGGTATCTTATACAATGAGTTTGTGTAAGACTGGACTATGAAATATTTAATCTCTCTTTATAAATCTGTTACTTGAGAAGATTAATATTTCATCAGGATGATCATATGTGACTCGATCTTAATCCTGAGTGAGTTATGAACTCCTGCCTGTGAGGGCTTGTCCTTTGATTTGCATGGGTGATAGTGTCTTTTGTAGATGAGTAGTTCCCTTAAGTGCTAATCTCGAGACTTGAATAATGGGGCCTCACCCTTTCACTGGTCCAATAGGAACTTAGTTTATAATTAGATTATAAACAGATTGTTCATTAGAGCATCAGTGGTACTTAAGGTGCAAGATGTAATTATAGGGGTAAAACGGACTTTTGACCCAGCTGTAATTACGAACAACTCGTGAAGGATCGAGTTACATGTAATGATTATATATATGGACACAAATGGTCCTAAAGTACATAAGAGTGCAACTCCAAGTCGATAGTGGAGTGACCTATAGTTAATGAATGAAAATTAATTAATTAAAGAGTTTAATTAATTGATTTTGTATCATTGGAGCTTATAATCTTTAGGTCCATAAGGTCCCCTTGCTAGCTCATAGTAACACAAAAAATCAATTTAGTTGAAAGAAAAATTTGATATGTTCAAATTAATATTTAATATATTAGATATATTAAATATATAAGAGGAAAATATATTTATTATATTGATACATGAAATATTAAAATAATTAATGTATATTAGATACATTAAATAAAAGATATTTACAGAATTTAAATAAGATTCAAATAAAGAAATATCGTAGGAGATTTGAATGAGAATCAAATAAATATAAGATATATTTTAATTATGACAAAGATTTTCCTTTGGTCTCTATAAATAGGACTCTTGAGTTGAGCCATTAGACACAACATATATTCTACAATAGAGAATTAGAGAATTCTCTCTAGACCTATTTCTCTCAAATCCCTTGTGGATTTTGTTTCAAAAGGCTCCCACAAGCCTTGGTCCTGTGTTCGAGTCATAGCCAAGATGATTTTATGGAGGAGATAAAGATCTGCCAGAAATATCTCCATAGTTACTCCAAGTAAGTTTACTTAACTTTAATTTTTAGTTTAATTTTAAATAAAATCAAAGACGATCCAATGCTTCTACTGCAGAATGAAACATTCATTCCTTCAATAATAAAACGGCACAAAGAGTATTGAGTATCATATCCCACAGGAAGCGAGAATGAAGCTTTTTTTTCCAGTTAATTACTTATTTGAATTAATCATGCTCTGAATTATTTAGGACTATAACTAAGGAAAACAGAAAGCTTGGAATTTAAATAAAGCTAAAAACAAATAAAAAGAGTTGGAGATACCAAATCGAGTGGAACTTTAGGGGATCGAGTACTTTTAGATTGCAATTACAGGAATTAAACATGGCATTTAATTAAACTTGCCAATTTCATAGACCTAGAGCTAAACCGATCGAAATCTTCAGTTGGTCACTTTTGAACACGCTAATTAATCACTTACCTAAGTGTCCTTAGCGTTAATTGATAAATTAATTAAGATTGAGCCCACTCATATTAAGCATCACCCATCAATTGTTATTCCTATATCACTTAAGCAATTTTAGGGTGTTAATTTAAATAATTCGGTTCTAAATTCTCTCCGTCGAGTTCAATTTAATACTAAGTTCAACTAATTAATGGCCAATTATTTAGAGGCAATAAGTGCAATTCAATCAACTGAAATTAAACAAGTAATTAAGTGACAATAATCACAATTAAACCATAATCACAAAACTAAAGTGCTCTTAAACCCTAAACAACTAAAATTAGCTCATAAAAGTCATTGAACAGTACATCAAACACTGTCTTACGGCTCTAAAAGACATGAATTAGAGGTAGAAAACAGAAAACTAAACCCATTGATGTCATAATCTCGACTCTCGCCTCGATTCTTGCATTTCTAAGCCTCGAAATCTGTTCTCGAGCACCTCCAATCACGCTCCACATGTCCCAAGAAGGTAAGAAATCAGAATTTAGGCTAAAAACCTACATTAGTCTCCCCATTTTAAGACTCAAAGTGATGAATAAGTACCAGACCTCAACACAACGTCGAGATGGTGTACGAAACGCATCGCTTCACTAAAGCACGTGCCCTCAGTGTTGAGCGTAAGGTCACAATGCTCTGAACAGAAATCCTCACTCGCACGCCTTTTTAACGTCAAGACACCACATGACAGCATCTCGACGCTACCTCTCGAGCTTAAGCAACCAATTACAGCATCTCAACGTTGTTTCAAGCGTCAAAACACCATTCCCTTGGCAAAATATGGTTGTGATGCCTCCATTGTTCATACTTAGAGCCAATTTTAGTCCAATTAAGCTTCGTAACTCACTCGAATCTCCAAATTCATCAATTTTGGTTTAAGTTTCTCGGTTTCCTGAAATATACAAAATATCCATGTAAAAAGTCACAATTAAACACAAAACTAGCAATTAAATAGGCCTAAATATAGCCCTAAATTAGTGCTTTCAAATACCCCCACACTTTACCTTTTCCTAGGCTCAAGCAAAACAAAATCAACTCCCACTAAGAAGATAAATGATTAAGAAATTGTATGTAAAGATGACTCCATTCTCGATGTACTCAAAAGTGGAATTAGAGAATTAGAATAATGGAATGAGATCATGCCTAAATCACGAGTAATTTAAACCAACTCTAAACTCTTTGCATGTGTATGTGCATAGCCTAATGATGACTCGTTTACTAATTCATAGTTATTTTAGGTATTCCTCTATATATCTTCCCCTACACCGGCTTGAAAGACTCAATCCAGCTCCCTCACAATCAAAAAAGTAATAAAAAGCTAGGTGCCTGAACTCACTATGGGGTAGTACTCCCTGCACTTGCTTTTTACCACAATCAAGGGCACTAGCTTTCACACTACTACCGTGGGGACCCTTATCTAGAGCACTCGCTCAATGGATAGCCTAACTGATCGTAATATATGTAGCTCTATTTATCCCCAAACACTTGAAGTTCATGCAAAGTAATTTTTCTTCTCTTTTATTACTAACATTTTTTTTAGCTTAAATTTTTTCTTTTTCGCAAGCGAATAACACACTTTTTCTTACCCCTAAGCTCAACATTAGTAACTATCTTGCAAGTTCACTTACAAACCAAGCCTTGAGCCTATCGGAGTGACAACAAACTTTTATAAAACATAAAATTCCTCTAAATTCTTAACTCATCAAAACTAGGCCACATGCTCAATGACCGTGTCCGTCAAGCACGCCAAATAAAATTATAGTACACACCACAAATATTTTGCAATACAGTGGCAGGGTCGATCCACAGGGAGGCCAAACTTTAGCTATTATCTTTCTTTAATTTGACAATGTGACGGAACTAGGGGGAGGGGGTTGGTGTGATAATTGAAAATAAGGAAATTAAAGTCCATAAAAACTGAAATTAAAGAGGGGAAGTAAAACAACTTACAAATAACGCCAATTCAGAAGGTCATCGAGCCCAAACATGTAATTTCTATCTCGAGTTCATAATTAATTTCAATGTGCAATGTACACGTTTAACACCTAATCAATTCTAACGGAAAAGCTGCCAAAGTTCTAATCCCTTATGAAATTAGCCCAACCTAGCATCAAGCTAACTCTAAATCAACTTTAAGGGCTAGGCACGATAACGTTCCATACCTTCTAAGATGATAGCATTAAGTCTAGGATCGATTAGGAAACTTTAACTAAATGGATAGCCAATTAATTAAAGAGCTAATTATTCTTTTAAGGCACAGTTAATTCACACGTGAGTATAAACCCAACTTTTATGCAATTTAATGGCCTAGATGCTACTAAAATGTGCAAGAGACCTAAACTAATCATAAAGAATCTCAAGCTAGCGATGAATCGATAAAACCATACATGATTTTTCAAATCCACATGCTAAATCAATTCTATAATGAAAGCAAGATGAAAATTATGCCAAAATAATGTACGATATGAAATTAATAACAAAACCTCAAGGAATTACATGGTAGAGTTTTGAATCACTCCCTAAACGACGTAATCATCTACCTGAACAACACTAAGTCTACTTCTGAGGCCATAATACAAGCCTCTCAATGAAATATAGCCTAAAGAACTGCAAAAGAGGGTGAAATGTAGAGAGAATCCGAGTTTGGGGGCTATGGAGACCAAAAGCTTTGCCCTAATTTGGAAAAGAAGCTTTTATACAAATTGAGACTGTAAGCCCTAAACTCTCTTTTGATCTTATTGCACTTATACATGAAGGTTGATACATGTAACTTGGTATAGGTTGCACTGAAGGATGTCGTGGTAGAATTTGAGAATCTCCTAAGTTGTGGACTATAACGTGCACAAAGCTTCATAAGGAGACATGTTAGGCATTGCTATAAGCATATTAAAGGTTGAGTTGAAGTAAGTTAAGGTCATGAGCAAGTTGGGTACACATTAGGTGTATGTTGTGTTGAATACAAAAGCTGTAATTTCTAAGTAAATTAGTTAAAATTTCTTTACAATTTAGGTGGATTTAAAAGGACTTAAAGTCTAAAGAGAGAAGGAGGAGTTGGCCATTATACGCAATTTCTTTGGAGTTGGTTATTAAGGAAGGATGAGTTGTCCAACTCTTGTGAATGCAGTAGACAACTGGAAGCTCTAGGATGTGGGTTAACTTCAACCAGCCATATCTCTCAATCCACTTGAGAAAATTTGATGATTCTTGAGCCAAAATCTCAGAAATTGAATGAAGAATAGGTCTGAAAAAGGTTGTGAGAAAATACAAAGAGGAAGGTCGTGAAAACTTAAGAAAACCGAGAGGTGTTCCAGTTTCTCGGCCAGCAGAACAAGGTGAAGAAATCTGATGATTTCGAGCTCTTGAGGATGAATTAGAAGCTCAAATTTTGAGGTAAGTAAGTTTAGAAATTTTATTTGATGGTTATCAAATAAATTTTGGTGGTTGTTTTGCTAAATGTTGAGAAACCCATGCTGGAAGTTGAATCTGTAATTTTTAGTTTAAAAGAGAAGGGGCTAGAGAGAGAGTAAGGAAGATGTGCTTCCAATTTGTTGTACCTTACAGCCAAGTGTGTTTAGTTACTATGCTATGAGTTATGTGACTGAATTAGATCTAATTTTGGGCCAAGTAGAAAAAGGGATTAATGTTATGGAATTCATTTTCAGGGCAAACGGAGATAGGCGAAGTTTATAAGCCTTGGGAGTCTTCCGGTGATTGTGAGTGACTTTGTGTGAAAACCTATGCTTTGATCTTTATTCAAAAGCTTACTAGTGATGGATATTGAAGCATGCTTAAACTAATTTATATTCATTTTTCATTGAACTCCTATTAATAAATGGCGGTGTTGAAAGTTAAGCATAATTGTAACTAGTTGTTACTCCGCGTTCAAGCATGAAACCTAAGTTTGGAAGTAGGTTTTCTTGGAAATACCTTGCATTAATCCATTCTAAAACATGGTTGAATTGCCCAAACCTTAAAATATGATTGGTTGGCTATGTTAAAGAATTTATGCGTTCAGAACACGAAAAATGAGTTTGGTCAGTGAGTTCTCCTTTAACCGTACGATGAACTTAACTATTGGCATGACACTCGACGTTTGGAAGCTTGTTTAAAATGAAAGTCTGTGTTTATGTTGAGAACTTGCTGAATGTGATTCCAAACTATGCTTCTAACTATTTAAAGCATGCCTTGTATATTATTAACCCCCGGTACCGAAGGACACGGAGAAGGTACCTGGGAGAGAGAAAACTTGACCGCCGATACTGAAGGACAGTGAGAAGGTATTCAGGTGGTAGTTGGTCTGGGCCCAATATTGAAGGACATGGAGAAGGTATTAGGGGAGCCCAGTGAGCTTAAATGGCATTCCATGTGCACGTGAGAGATGTATTGAAGCTGTTGGTTTAGAGAGGACTCTGCCACAGCTAGGGTTTGGAAGGGTACCATGCTACCATTTTTCTTTATTATAAGTTACTACGTTTTGAAATACCTATTTTTTATTTTGATGCTACCTTATGAGTTCTTATGCATTGCTTTTCGGGGTGCTTAAATCCTGTAATTTGGCAGCCTTGTTGAAGTACTTTTGATGCTTTATCTTTGAACGCATAATCTATTAACGTAGTCACTCACTAGGCTTCCCAGCTCACGTTTTCAACATGTTTTCTCTTCTCAGGTAGCAAACGAGTTCCTGGTGCTTAGGCTCAACAAGACCTGTTTGCCACCACGCCTCTTTAGCTCCTTGTATATATACTTCTACATGTATACAGTTTTGAAATAAAAGCATTCTAGCCGGGTTGTAATTGACTTAAGTATGTTATGACTTAGTATGCAAACCTAGTATGAGGGAGTGAATGTATCTTGCTCAGGTGTGCAACTGTGTGCTCAATTTTACTTGTTCATACATATCGCGTGCTCAAGCGAGCTGGGAGGGGGTGTGACAGAGACAGCATGGTGACGCTGTGGGACTTACGATAGCGTTGCGACACTGTGGGAAGCATTGTGACGCTACTCCCTAGATAACACTAGTCATTTTTGCTTTAACTCTTCGCTCGGGTGTCCAAATGACCTCTAGGTTAATGCATTGGAACCGGGAGTCGTTGTAGAATCTCCCAGAACGTGCCTTATGCTCAAAATATGCCTGAACTCACTTTCCTACAAAATAATCAATTAATTACATAAAAACCTCTAAACTAACATCATTTAGGCATAAAAATGTAGGATTATTTTGGTCCTATCATAATACCCCCAACCTAAACCTTGCTAGTCCTCGAGCAATCAATAGAATAAAGCAAAGATAGGACTCAGTGGATGCATAACACGACTCGATCCTTAATGCTTGAGAAAGCTAAATGAATTACAAAAAGGAAAAGCACTAAACACTGCAGTGTCCACCCATGAGCAAACTTTAAAAACATTCTAAACTTTTATTGAGCGTGTGTGTGCATCTAGCCTATCGAGCATGTTTCCTTCAAGAACGGGGTAGTTTTATAGGAACCTCAGATTTGCCTTCCCTTACACTAGCGTAAAGACTAGTAAACAAGCGTAAAACAATCATACATGCAATGGTTTGGTTAGGTACCTTCAAAAACTTTTTGGAGATCCCTAAAGTTTCTTTTCTTTCTATCTATATTTTCAGAGAGAGTCTTTCAGTCGACTATACCTTTGTTCCAACGTACCAACACATCGTAGTGAAAGCAGCTGACTACGAGCATAGGCCACGGTCAAAACTACTTTCACATACTCACTTCCTAAACAAGCCTTTCATGCAAAAGAGATTACAGGTGTCATGACCGTCCTTGATTACTCAACTAATCAAGGAAGGAGGAGTACCTCTCTTTTTTCTTTTTTTTTTTCATGCTCAAATTTTTCTTCCTTTTTTTTTCTAGGCTCATGTTCTTTTCTTCTTCCTAGTCAACTCATTACAAGCAAGCACGCAAAAATCACTTGCAAACTAGCTAAGGCCTATCGAGGTGACAACGAACATCTAGCTCCTATAAAGCTACTCTAGACCTTCAAAAACATGCAAGAGAGGCTAACAGGTGCTCAAAGTTTTCAAGGAAAGCAAGAAATTTTTTTAAAATATGCTTAAGTTAGAACAACATGTTAAACTATTCCTACAAAAAATAATCATTTAGCTAAGTAAGCAAATCATAGGATGTCATGATCATAAAACATACAACCACATCATCCATCAATCAAGGCTCAAAAGTTTCAAAAAATTTCAGAATTTTCAATAAAAACTCAAATCTCATCAAATTCATCAAATATGTCATGCTTACCAAAATCAATCAAATTCTGAGCTCAAATGGTCAAGGACTACACAATAACGGCCAACCATCAAACCCAAAGATAGGTTCGAGCTCAGATGCTTAAGGACTCAATCAACCATGCTAAACATTATATTCAAAGCACACATTCAGACTAAACTCCCACCCCCAACCTAATCTATACATTGTCCCCAATGTATCTCACAAATATAACAGGACAAAATAAAGGAACTGAAACTTTCCTGACATTTCAAGCACGTAGATGGAGCGGGGGGGGGGGGGGGGCATTGGAAACTTCCAATTGAAAATGATCTACTCTTCTACATCAAACATCAACTCTCAACCTGCAAAATTCAGCCAATCAACTCAACAACTAAAGGAAACAACTAAAACTGAAAAGAAAGAAAGCAAGTGAAATTTTGAAGCTTGGCTACCTCGAGGAAGCGCAAAATTTTAACGTCGATTGATCGATGGAGTCTTTCTCTAATCCTACTGGGTCCCATTTTCTCATAACTACTACTCTCCTCTTGGATTCTGTCTTCCTACGCACATCCTGTAGAATAAAAGCTTGCATCTTTCACAAGGAGAGCACCAAGTTAACATCACCAAAATCTTTAAAGACATGAAACTCAGACTTTTCATCCTCAAATTCAATAGAAAGAATGCCCCTGTCAACATCAATCTTCGTTTTAGAAGTTTTCATAAAAGGCCTACCTAATAGTATAAATGCAGATGAATGCCTAGGCCTATTTCCCATATCAAGCACGAAGAAATCAGCTGGGAATATCAATTCTCTACCTTAACAAGCACATTTTCTACTATTCACTTCGGGTGCACGAAAGAACGATAAGCTAGCTGGATAATAACATGGGTCTCATGCAAGTCATTCAATTTTAATTCCTTGAAAACATAGAGGGTGCATCACATTAATTGAAGCTCCTAGATCTAACATGGCATTCTCTATTTTAAGGAGCCCTATAGTGCAAGGTAAAGTAAACATACCAAATTCCTTACACTTTCCTGGCATTGGCTGTTGAGACATGGTTAAAGCGTTCATTGATTCTTGTTTAGAAGTCTTGAATTTCCCTTCTTCATACACTAGCTCTTCAAAAATTTGGCAAACTTTGAGACTTGTTTCACGGAATCCAACAAGGGGATGTTCACTTCAACCTTCTCAAACACCTCCAGGATCTCATTCTCCATCTCCTCTTCAGTGATCTTCTTTTGTTTCTCTAATCTGCTTAGAAAATGAGCTTTAGAAATATCAAAATGTAAATAAGATGGAGGGTCAAACCTGGTCCCGTTATCTTATAGAGGGGCAGGAAGATCTTCATTCTTCTCTTGTTCCATTTTTTCTTCAGTTCTCGTTTCTTTTTCTTTTTCTCTCAAATATTGGTTTTTGGCTTATTCTCACTTTACCCTTGCAGCGGCTTTAGCAGCTGCTCGGTCTTCTCTATCTTTGGATCCATCATCGATCCTATTTGCAAACCTGGTTGAGAAATGAGGTTTAGGAACATAAGAATTTAAATTTAACAAAGGATAAAAAATTACCCCTTTTTGGTGCAGTGGAGATCTTCTAACTTCTTCTTGAACTACAGGAGCTGGGCTTTCTTCTTCAAGAGGTGTCTCTATAAGTGGGGTTCTGGAAGGGATTTCCTTGCCACTTCGAAAGGTAATCGCACTGACACTCTTGCTCGAGCTCGCCTTAGCTTTCATCTATTTGATAAGAGTAATTCATGATGCATTTTTAGGAATGTTTTATTTCACTTGTAAAGACATTCTCAAATACTTTCATCAATTAAGTGTTTATTTTGCAAGAATTGAGAAATAAAGGGTAAAATCGTCAAAGGAGAATAAAAGGGGGCAAAAGAGTCATTTAGAGGCTTAATTTGGCATTTGGGCGAATAAGGGATTGAAGGACAAGTTGCATGACAAGTAAGGGTAGCGTTGCGATGTTGTTGGTAGCGTTGCAACGCTACCACGATTTTGTAAATATGGAAAAGGAATAGCATTGCAACGATGCCCCTTGCGTTGCAATGACATCCCCTGTGTATAAATAGGAAGTTGTATGTGCGAGTTCCAGAAGCCGTTTTGGAGAGACAAAAATCCTACATCGATCCATACACTGTCTAAGGGCTTAGAGGAGACCTTTGGAGAGCTAAGGAGGAGACTCGAGGCTCAAGATCATGGACTTCACATCGGAAACGAGTGTTGGCACATGACCTTAGTTTATTCTCTTTTTCCTTTACTTTTCTCTTGATTTTTAGGAGTTTTGTTATGGACTATAATTTTGTTTATCTCTGTATTTAAACAAGAATGGTTGTATGTTTTAGACTTTTGTTGATTTTTTAATTGAATGATTATATTTACATCTTTTATGCATCTTGATATTTATTGCTTAAACCTTTTGCCATGGTTTTGCATGTTAGACTAGATTTAGCTCGAGAGAGTAAATTTATCCATAGGACAATAGATGCATGACTATATTTAGTTTATTGCATGAGAGTGAGTAAATTAATTCTAGAAGACTTAAGAGAATCGCCTAATGCCATGTTTAGTAATAGAAATAGATCGAGAGGTTGATTTATTGCTAGGCATGAGTTTATATGAGCTCGAGAGAGGATATTGATCACTTATTAATTCTTGGCTTAAGATTAATTGCATGAAATCAACTCTTTATCTACAAAGATGTGCTTAATTTACTCAACCATTATGTTTCCCAAAAATTGGACTCCAACCTTGTAAATAGTAGTTTAGATTTTATTTGTCTTTTTGATCACTCTAAAATTTTGTTTCTCTAAATAAAATTGGGCATAATTAACTATGGTACCTAATTAATCTAAGAACTCCAATCCCTGTGATCGACCCTGACGACTATAACTGCAAATTATTAGAGGTCTGGTTTATAAATATTATTTGATAGGGCCTTCGATAAGCACCTCTTATCAAATTGACACCACTGGCGAGGATTGACATATTTTAGTTTAATTAATATCGTGGTGAAAGTGCTTGATCTTAATTTAGAGTGTAAATAATGTATATTTTAGTGTGATTTGTGGGTCTGTTGTATATGATGTTTTATAGTAGCCATGTTTACATTTTGTTTCGTAAAATATGTATGTCAGTGTAAAGAATGTAAATTGTTTTGTAAATTGTGTAAATTATGTAAGTTTCTTATACTATATGCTTATTATTATTTTTTTTAATTTCACTTATCATATGTATAATTTGTGCCCTGTAAATTATTTTTGTCTATTTTTATCAGTGATTTCTGTAAGTTTTTCTTTAGTTAATTGTGTATGCTCTTTTTAAATCCCTTGGTAATTTTTTTAGTTTGAATTAATTCTTCCAAATGTTTACTAAGGGAAATTTATTTTTTGAGTTATGGATGCAAGGGAACTCAAGGAGCAAATGATCGATGTGGGTTTGAGAATTTGGTGTTGAAAATAAAAATAAAAAATAATGTCGCAGCAGGTTGGCTGTGAGGACAGAGTTGCAACGTTGTCCCTAACATTGCAACGCTATCACAAAATCTGGAATTAAAATCCTAGATTTCGAACGTGAAGGAAAATTCAATTTATGCCCTAACCCAAGCGTTTCGTCTTCCTCTCTCTTCTCCAACTCAAATCTCTTCAAATTTCCTTCAAATTTTTAAAATTTATACATACTCAACCCTTATAGACCACTTGTTTGTGCGAATTTTTCAAGATTAAAAGAAAACACCCAAATTTGTTGGTATTGTTCAACATTCCATGTGGTCTTTTTGCAAGAGAAATTTGGTACTATGGATTGCCCAACTTTGATAAGGATGAATACTGATAGCTCTTAGAATGAGAGCTATTTAGGGGGTTTTAGTGAAGATTTTGTGACTTAAAAGCACCATTTTAGGTACTTTTGTACTTATAAGCCTCTTTAAATTGATGACTTAGTAGTAAAGGAGTCCATTCTCATGTGAAAAGCACTTTTGAACTTTTTAATGCTTAATATTACTTAATTGTGCTATTTATGACTTGTGCAGGCTAATTGCTGAAGGTAAAGATGGCTAAGTTTGGAAAATTCAACCTGTAATGCTAGAGCTTTGCTGTTGATGAAAGGTCAAGCTTGCTGGAGCAATTGTTGTGTTTTGATGAAGCATTATTAAAGCTGGAGCATTTACCTGAGATCAGTTACACAAAACGCACGTGGGAGTTATTTCATTAATTGATGTGGACAAATTATAACACCTATACTGATTTAAACGAATGAGGTGCTACCATTAGTCTTAAAGTGTCCACTCAGCCCTAATTTCAAAAAAGAGGAGAGGTATAAAGCCCTAGGTTGCCATTTTTGGAGGGGAGCTTAGAGATTAGACATTTGGAGGGGCAGAATTTCGAGAGAAGAAGAAGAAGCCCTTCTTCGGAGGTGATCCACTTCTGGAAAGGAAGGGAATCTGCCATAAAGGAGCTGCCCAACATCCCTTTCTTGTCCATTTCTCCTAGTTTCTACAGTATTTCTTTATTTTTCAGCATTTTAGTATTAAAGACACGTTTCAGAATGTTATTTCAGACTTTTCTTACTGTTATGTTGCTGTCATTTCTTTTAAGTATGAACTAATCACCCCTTGGGTGAGGGATTAGGGAATTTATTGTTGATTCTTGCTGAATGAAACAGTAAACTTGCATATTCTTCACTCCTATGCCTTGTGTGCTTCATTTTTAGCTTGGATTTGTCTGGCCAACTCATCTAGGCTGTGTTTATCTTGACTTTGGGAAGAGAAGGGATAAATTGAATGCATGGTATAGCATTAGTTCTGATTAGGTGCATGCTCTAAGGTAATTGGGGACACTAGGGATGGTAACCCACCTAATGTTTGCAGTTAAGAGCTTAATTTCAGAGGTTAATGGAAGTTAATCACTAATTATCGGGAATTCTGGAAAGAATCCGTGAATTAACCTGCATTGAGTGTTGAAGCATGATCTATGTTGTAGCATTTAGTTTTATGAAGCAAGATTTTACCCCTAATCCTGATCCCTGTTCACAGAATCTGTTTAGTCCCAGTTTATTTACTGTTTTTCTGTTATTCCAGTCTTCCAGCACCATTTTCATTTTGTTCCTTAGTTTCTTTTAATTTCATTGCACCACTTGATATTTATTTCTTGTTACCTAACTAAAATCAGCTTAGGCATTGCAAAAAATCCACATAACTAGTCCTTGAGGAGAACGATATAAAAATACTTATCACTTGCTGCATTTAGGGTGTTTTCATTCTAAAATTGCATACACTCTTTTAAAGCAACAAATACAACCAATATGCCACTGAGCATATCAACCCATAGCAAATTATTGCAGAGCTAGCACAGCTAGGAACAGTCGGGTGACTAGGAGAGGTGACGTCATCAAATTTAAAAAAGCAGACCTCAAGGTGACAAACAAGATCTGGCACAGTTTTATTTGTGCAAAGTTGCAGCCAATGGCCAATATGAGCAATGTCACAAAAGAGAGGGTCATCCTCCTCTTTTCTATTGCCACTAGGAGGAGCATAGACGTAGGGAAAGTGATGTTCCATTCCATCTGCCATGTGAGGAGAGGCAGCACTACAGGTGGTTTGGGCCACCCTTCTCTCATCACTGCTCTATGCAGAAATGCAGGAGTCATCTTGACCCTAGATGAGGAATTCGTTCACCCAAAAGGAATAATGATAAAAATTACATCTGGGCCTCAAAGGAGGGAATGAAGAAACTGAAGAAGGCCATGATAGGGATGAACATGAGTAGGAACATGGTGAGAGGAGACAGGAAGAGCCTCACCCACAACCTGTACCAGTGGGTTATCAGGGCATCTATGAGGTGATGTCAGCTATGGATGAGAGGTACAGGAGGCAGGAGGAAAGATTCCTGAGGCAGGAGAAGCGCTTCTAGTAGCAAGAAGAGAGAGAACATCGACGAGATCGACGTATGAGGCGCCACCATCAACACAATGAGGCACACCACTAGCATCTTTATGAGTGCATGTGTCAGATGGCAGGCATGAACATGGAGCTACCTCAGCCTCTACAGCCCTATGTTTCCTCTAAGGAGGAATGAGAGCGCCACACCTATTCAGGATAATATCGTTCTTTTTCTTTCTCAATATATCTGTATTTTCACCATTCCTCTCTATTTTAATTGTATTATTATCTTCTCTCTTTCATAGTCATATCACCTCTGTTTGCTGCTACTATTATCCTTCTATAATCTTTCTTCGTAGTTTTATAAAGGACAAAATTTTATGTTTGGGTGTGTGGGCTATCTTTTTTATTTGGAGAGATACTTTGCAGACATTTTAATATTCTGATGATGATTGATTCTCTATGGAATTTTTCCTGTTTCAATATATTATAACCAGAAATTTGAGACATTTTTACCTTTTTGCTGAATGATGAGCTTAAATTGTATGCTATGACTATGATAATCCTCGATGATATTTAGTTCTGATTCAAAGACAATTTCATTACTAAGATTTGTGATTAGGGAGTGGATGCAAGATAGAGATAAATTGGATCATTGAATTCCTTGAATTCTTGATACACTTAGCTTATTCTTGGTTCAACTTGAATGCTTGGAATAGGATTATTCTGTCTAGAAATTTGTTGTCACTCCGATAGGTTTAAGATTTGATTGAGAGGCAGTCTTGCATGATTAGGAGAATAAACTGAACCTAGGAAGCCCTAGCAAAACCTTTAAAAAAAATGTTATGCATTAGGTAAAGAAATAGTCAAATAAATGAGAGGTACTCCTACTTCCAAGAGTAGATTGAGTAACCAGGGGCGGTCATGACACCCATGATTTTCACTGCATGAAAAATCAACTTAGGATGTGAGTATGCATAGGCAATCTGACAGGTGACTTGTGTTCGTAGTCAGCTACTTTCACCACAAACTGTTACTATGTTGGAACGAAGATGTAAGTGATTGAAGGATCCTTTTGCGAAAAGAAGTTGTAAATAGAATAAAAAGCAAGTTTGGGGGTTTGTAAATGGGTAAGTGCCTTGGTAAAAGTGAATCCTTTTAATCATGACAGTAAACTGAAAGATTGAATCTTAGGACCAGTGTAGGGGGGAAGATGAATGGAAGACTTAATAAAACTGTTCTAGGGATTATAAAGACTAGACCAAGAAAAGTTATCACACACTCACTCAAGGAATGGTTGAATTCAATTTTTAACTTCTTGAGAATGTTTTCTTATCATGAATCTTGGTGGTGTAATTCCTTAGCTTTTAGAATTGCTGGGATTGGAGTCAATAGCAGTAACTTTCGTTAGATGTTTATTTTGTGATTTGCTCGAGGATTAGCAAATATTTAAGTTTGGGGGTATTTGATAAGAGTAATTCATGATGCATTTTTAGGAATGTTTTATTGTATTTGTAAAGACATTATCGAATACTTTCATGCAATTAAGTGTTTATTTTGCAGGAATTGAGAAATCAAGGGTAAAATTGTCAAAAGAGAAGAAAAGAGGAAAAAATAGTCATTTGGAGGCTTAATTTGGCATTTCGGCGAAGAAGAGATTGAAAGACAAGTTGTAAGACCCATGAGGGTAGCATTGCAACGCTGTTGGTAGTGTTACAACGCTACCACGATTTTGTAAATATGGAAAAGGAACAACGTTGCAACACTGCCCCTAGCGTTGTAATGCCATCCCCTGTGTATAAACAAGAAGTTGTCTATACGAGCTCCATGAGACGTTTTGAGAGCCTAGAACCCTAATTTCGATAAGGAGCACTGTTTTGGAATCTAGAGAGCACTTTGGAGAGCTAAGGAGGAGACTCGAGGCTCGAGATCGTTGGATATCACGTCAAGAACGAGGTTGGCACGCGTCGTCTAGTTTTTCTCTTTTTCCTTTCCTTTGTTTCCTTCAATTTTAGGATTCTTTGAGCTGTATTAATTTGAATAGTTTAGACTCTTGGACGATTTTGATTGTAGAACTTACATTTGATTTTGAGTTGTTATATATCGTAACGCTATTTATTCATCCTTATGTTTATGCTAGTAACTTTTGGCCAAAGTTAATTCTTAAAATTCAAGTTTTAGCTTGAAAGAGTATAATTGAATTGAGATGTGGTTGCATAACTAATAACGGAGTATTGCATGAGAATGAATATTTTGTTATTAGATGTCATTATAGAATTCCATTAATGTCATCATGAGTAGTAAAAATAGACTGAAAGGGTGATTTATTACTCATGGATGAGTTCAATTGAGCTTGAAAAAGTCAATTAGATAAATTAGAAATTCTTGACTTATAGTGTTGCATGTTATAACTTTTATTAGTCAAATTAAGTTTGTGCTTCATGTTAATTCAATCTCCAATATCTCTCTAAATGGACCCCAACCTTGTAAATATTTAGCTTAGTTTTATATTCTTGTTTCAATCTAAGTTTAGGTTCTCTAAATAAAATTAGGTGTGAGTAACTATGGTACTTAATTAAATCTAACAACTCCAATCCCTGTAGATGACCCTGACCACTATTATTTCAAATTTTAGAGGTATTATTTATAAATTTATATGATAGAGCCTTCGACAAGCTCCTTTATCACTCTAGGACCAACATCTTTAGTATAGGGCCCATCTGCATCATTGTGTCCTCCCCATCATTGAGCCATGCAAACATGGCTTGGGTGGACTGAGTGGTGCTCTGTTTTAGATGAACGAGATCAGTAGCTAAGGTTTTCATAATATCAATAATGAATGTACCTGAATCCGAACTCAATACCTACGGTCATGTGCAATCTCCTACTGCATTCACTAGCTCGATCTTCTCAATTTGAGGGCTAACACTGACAGCTTTCTCTTCAACCAATTTTTGCACAAGGGAAGTAAGGTTATATATTTGAGATTTTAATTCGCCTACCTCTTTGTCAACTCTCATTGTGCCTCTGAATTGGCAGGTGTTCTCTGCCATGTTGAAGATGATTTCCTTTGCTTCAACGACTGTCTTATCTACCAAAGATCCTCCATTGGCTGTATCAATAAAACTCTTATCTCCTGGAATAAGACATTCATAAAAAAACTTTACGAGCAGGTTATCAGAAATCTGGTGATTGGGGAGACTTGCACACAAACGCTCGTAGCGCTCCCAATAGGCATGTAATATATGGCTCCTCATCTCCTTGCGTGATGTCATTGATTTCCCTCCTAATGCTCCTAGCATTTGAAATTGGGAAGTACCTTTCCAGAAATAGTCTCTTTATCTCGTTACATGTCGTGATGGAACCTGAAGGAAGGTAATGTAACCAGTCTCTCTCCTGGTCCTTTAAACTGAAAGGGAATGCCCTTAAACTGATATGCTCCTCAGTTACACTCGCGGGTTTCATCGCTAAGTAGAAAGTATGGAAGTCCTTCATGTGCTTGTACGGATCATCACCTGAATCACTATTAAAAATAGGTAATAAGTGAATCAAACCAAATTTAAGCTCGAAGTCACCTGAAGTTCCTAGGTAAACTATGCAGAGGGGTTGTTGATTGAGATCTATAATGGAAAATTCTCTTAAAGTGTGCTCTGCCATGACTTCCTTCGTTTAAGCTCCACCGAGATTGTGGAAAGAATTTTCTTCTCAGCTCACCTTCACTCTCCTTTTGCTTTATGTTCTTGAAAATCAAATAAAAATGTAAAGCAAAAGGGAGGGGATTAAAAGCCCAAAGAAAGAAAGAAAATGACTAAAAGTTGTATTCCCAACAATGACGCCAATTTGATCGTGCTCGTTAGGCACATCAAATAAATGTATAGTCCACACCACAAATATTTTGCAACACAGTGGCAGGGTTGATCCACAGGGAGACCAAACTTTAGTTATTATCTTTCTTTAATTGGACAATGTGACGGAACTAGGGGTTGGTGTGATAACTCAAATTAAAGAAATTAAAGTGCATAAAAACTAAAATTAAAGACGGAAAGTAAAACAACTTACAAATAAGGCCAATTCAGGAGGTCATCAAGCCCAAACATGTAATTGCTATCTCGGGTTCATAATTAATTTCAATGTGCAATGTATACATTTAACAGCCAATCAATTCTAATGGAAAAGCTGCCGAAATTCTAATCGCTTATGAAATTAGCCCAACCTAGCATCGAACTAAATCTAAATCTATTTTAAGGGCTAGGCACGATAACGTTCCATACCCCCTAAGACCATAGCATTAAGCCTATGATCGATTAGGGAACTTTAACTAAATGGATAGCCAATTAATTAAAGAGCTAACTAGTCTTCTAAGGCACAATTAATTCACAAGTGAGTATAAACCCAGCTTTTATGCAATTTAATGGCCTAAATGCTACTAAAACGTGTAAGAGACCTAAACTAATCGTAAAGAATTTCAAGCTAGAGATGAATCGATAAAAGCATACCTGATTTTTTAGATCCACATGCTAAATCAATTCTATAATGAAAGTAAGAAGAAAATTATGCTAAAACTGTGTACGATATGAAATTAATAACAAAACCTCAAGGCATTACATGGTGGAGTCTTGAATCACTCTCGAAACGACGTAATCGTTTATCCGAACAACGTTGAGTCTACTCTCGAGGCCATAATACAAGCCTCTCAATGAAATCTAGCCTAAAGAACTATAAATGAGGGTGAAATGTAGAGAGAAATCGAGTTTGGGGGCTATAAAGGCCGAGGCCGATACAAATCAGGATAGCATTGCGACGCTGTGGGACTTGTGATGGCGTTGCGACACTATGGTAAGCATTGCGATGCTACTCCCTAGACAACACTGGTCATTTTTTCTCTAACTCTTCGCTCAGGTGTTCGAATGACCTCAAATTTGATGTATTGGAACCGTGATTCAATTTAAAATCTTCCGAAACATGCCTTATGCTCAAAATATTCCTTGAACTCATTTTCCTACAAAATAATCAATAAATTACATAAAAACCTCTAAACTAACATCATTTAGGCATAAAAATGTAGAACTATTTTGGTCCTATCACTCAACATATGCAAAGATTTCAAAGCAAAAATTTTAAATTAACTCAAAATTTCAGCATGCTCAAATTCCACAATAATATGCAAAAACAATCCACTAAGGAGCACAAATCATAGAACGTCATAATCACTTTAGCATGCAACATCTTAAAACAACGCTACAGCACACAATCTCATTAATCATCAAAATTTTCAAATTAAGCACAAAATCAAACAAATCAATCAATTTCTAAAACTCCCCCCACACTTAGACTAAACATTGTCCTCAATGTTTCCAAAATACATTCAATCTGCAAAGAGGACAGTTAAAAAGAACAAAGGTAATGGTACTTCCCTGAATTGAAGAGACGTCTAATAATGAACATAATCGATTTCAACACCCAAAAAGAACTACAAAACAGACAAGGGTCGTTAATTCAACTAACAACGAAAACAAAAGTGAACTAAACGAAGTAATAAACCCTTGGATTGCCTCCCAAAAAGCGCTTGTTTAGCGTCATTAGCTCAGTGTTCCCTAAGCACTTCTCAAGGTGGCTCAAAGATAAAAAAAGTTAACATCCTCTCAACTTCCTACATTCTCAATACCAACACCACAATCTCTCACAGAATTATCATTAGCAAAATTACTCAAACACTGAGAAAAATAATTATGTTAGATAGGCAAGGGAATAGAAGTATCTTGAGCACCTAAAGCAGACATTTCCTAGTGATTCCCATCGATGAAATTCTCAAATTCATTTTCTTCGAATTTCAAATTCTTATTAAGCATGGCTTGATGGCAGTTAAAGAAATCACTATGTTCCAAAGATCATCCAACACATGCTCAATACTCAAGACCCGTTGAACACCCTCACTCAAACAATTAGCATATAAAATAGATTCACTCGAAGCACACTCAATCAACGTGTAGTTGAAGGGAATAATCAAATTAAGCCCATAGATGAAGCGTTCGAATGGACTTTGATTTTACCTAGAATTAAACAAAAATAAAGTTAAGCAATAAATACATTTGTATATCACGGAGATATTTCTGGCGAGTCTTTAATCTTCTTGCTAGAACTCCAACAAGGTTGAAACTCTCCACAAAGCATACTTGCTATGACTCGAACACAAGACCAAAGCTTGTGAGAGCCTCTTGAAAGAAAATCCACAAGGGATTGGAGAGGAATATGTCTAGAGAGAATTCTCTAATTTTCTATTGAGGAGATGCGTGTCGTGTCTAATAGCTCAACCCAAGGGTCCTATTCATAAAGACCAATGGTAAATCTTTGCCATAATTAAAATATTATATTTTAATATCTAATATATTAAAATATATCTTATACTTATTTGAGGCTCATTCAAATCCCCTACGGTATTTATTAACTTGAATCTTATTCAAATTTTATAAATATATTTTCTTTAATGTATCTAATATATATTAATTATTTTAACATTTAATGTATCGAATACAATAAATATATTTTCCTCTTTTATATTTAATATATCTAATATATTAAATATTAATTGAACATTTCAAATTAAATATTAATTTAAACATTTGAATTTTTTTTTCAACTAAATTGATATTTAAGTGTTACTATGTGCTAGCAATGGGACCTTCTAGACCTACAGATTATAAGCTCCAATGATACAAAATTAATTAATTAAACTCTTTAATTAATTAAGTTTTTATTCATTAACTTTAGGTCATTCCACTATAGACCTAGAGTTGCACTCTTATGCACTATAGGACAAGTTGTGTCCACGGATATAACCATTACATGTAAGTCGATCCTTCACGAGTTGTTCGTAATTACAGACGGGTCAAAAGTTCGTTTTACCCCTGTAATTACATATTGTACCTTAAGTACCACTGACTCTCTAATGAACAATTTGTTTATGATCAAACCATAAACTAAGTCCCTCTTGAGCTAGTGAGAGGGTGGGGCCCCATTGTTTAAGTCCGAAATTAGCACTTAAGGGAACTACTCATCTACTTACCCTATAAGGGAAGGAGTGAATTCCATCTTGTGAGTTATGTTCCCAACTCCCAATTTGGTCAAGTCCCCAAAATGGTAAACATATTAAATCGGCTACAAAAACCACTCTCACCCATGCAAATCAAAGGATAAGTCCTCACAGACAGGAGTTCATAACTCACGCAATATTAAGATCAAGTCGCATATGATCATCCTGATGAAATGTTAATCTTCTCAATTAACGAATTTATAAAGAGAGATTAAATATTTCGTGGTCCAGTCTTATACAAACTCATTGTATAAGATACCCTCACCCACATGTCTCTACATGAAGGATTTGGATCAAACCGTTTGTAACTATTACAAAGTGGGTAGTATCAATAGTGTTACCAAGATAAGACACCCAACTTTATCAATATACTATGACGCTTTACGTTATTT
Source organism: Trichosanthes truncata (assembly GCA_033996785.1). Taxonomy (NCBI): domain Eukaryota; kingdom Viridiplantae; phylum Streptophyta; class Magnoliopsida; order Cucurbitales; family Cucurbitaceae; genus Trichosanthes; species Trichosanthes truncata. The sequence continues at coordinate 12,135,091 of MU867261.1, read as the reverse complement.
ATTGAACATGATCTTCTCGTATGTCAACCACATACTATTCAAGATTACACTAATAACCTTGGATTTTTCATATAATATATAGTATTATATTGAAAATAAAATAATCAAAAATATTATTAATTATTAAATAAATTATTAATTAAGAGGCTTTAGGGCATAGATCCCAATAGTAGTCAGGGCGATAAGACAAATCAACATGATCATTTTTATTTAGAAGCAAAAAACTATCATCAGACAAATCATTCTTCCTAACAGAAATATAGTCCACAATCATCACATCGAACCAACATTTCTCAAAAGTCCAAAATCAGACAACGAAATAGCATGAAATATATAAGAAGAAGAATCAGTAGGAACATCTAGCATCTCAAAATCCTGAGGCCTATTTATATCACTATGCCTTGAAGGTCTTACTTTCACTAAATCAACCCTAAATTTCTTATCTTTAGAACCAAAAGCATTAATAGGGTCAAAGATGTGAAAAATTACCTTTGTGTCATCCACTTGCAGAGTTAGCTTAATTCGATGCATGCTCACCTCCACTCCGCTCGTGGCTAAAAAAGGCCTCCCAAGAATGATCGTGATCTCCTCACCCTCATCCATATCAAGGACAACGATGTCTACAGAAAAATAAACATGTTAGCTCTAATAAGCACATCCTTTACTATACCTTTCAGTTTCGCAACCGATCGATTGTCTAGCTGAAGGGTTAATATCTATGGTTGGATCTCTTGCAGTCCAAGTTTCCTAAACAAAGAATAAGGCACGAGGTTAACGTTGGCTCCTTGACAATGCTCGTCCCACACAATCAAATAAATTTATAAACCAACCACAATTTGTAGTAAAAAGTGGCTGGGTTGAATGTAAGGAGGCATGTTATTTGGTATTTGATTTGCTAAATTTGGATTAAAAAATTAACCAAAAGGGATTTAAGCAAGAATTGTAAACATGCTTGAAATGTAAATAGCGTAAAATTAAACTAAAGCAGGAAAGTGGATCAGACAAACTAGGCACTAATTCGAAGGTGTCATGCTAGGATATAATTTAGTTACGTCAATCATTGATAACTAAGAATGTTAATCATGCTTTGAATGCACCCACAAGCCAAATGGAAACTCGAGAGAGCTTTTGACAACCTCTAGTGCAATTTAATTGAACAAGATGCTAATTAAACCCCAAACTAATCTTAAACTGGGGACGATACTAACCCGGACCATATAATGCAATGTGCCAAGCTCAAGACTAATCGTTTAAGCCCTGGGAATTACTAGATTTAGTTGTATGCTCAAACTAATCTAATTGGAAAATTTAGACTAACCCTTACGCTTTTTACTTCTTTAGAACTAGATTCCTTAAGTCGTTCACGACCTTAGATCACAAACTCACAAATCTAGGTCCTATTGCTACTCAAATTAAGCGCTCTCTTAATATGTTTAAATAAACTTTGGTTTACATGTAGCTAGGCTAAGCATGCTCGACGCATATAGGGTTGTCGGGCTACCTACAAATATGCTTGGGAATGAAAATAATGAAGCAAAAGACATTCAAAATAGTAACTTAAATGCATTAAATACGGAACCTCATGGCATTACAATATGAAATCTCAACGATCTCCTCCAAATCGGCCGCTTGACCAGAGTTCATTTGCATCAATCCTGAGGCCATAATACAAACCCAAAATAAAAGATGGAAGAAAAAGCTATCTAAAACAGTGAAAACAGGGGAAGAAACTGTAAAACGAGGGTTGGGGTTGGAGATAGTTTACTCTAAAGCAAAAAGAATGCTTTTATAAAATTTACGAGAGCGTTGAGACACTAGAAGCAGTATCTTGACGCTACCCTTAACTAGACGAGCGTCGAGGGGGCTCACCCCAGCATCTTGGGACACTTACTATTACAGCGCCGAGACGCTGTCTTGCATCCTCACCTTCTAGACTTGTGACAGCATCTCTACGCCGTTGGGTAGCGTCTATCCGATGCTACTGTCTTGCAGCGTCGAGCGATGCCTCTATTTGGCATCTTGGTGCTCCTCTGGAGCATAATAGTCAATCCTTCATATCTTTTTTCTCAGGTGTCTGATTGACTTACGATTTGGCTTGTTTTCACCATGATTCTGCGTACTTTCCAAAAATAAGCCTTGCTCCCAATTTCCTATAAAGTATTCAATTAATTCTATAAAAAGAAGAGGAAAAAGCATAATTTAGCCATGAATGGGCATGTTCAAATTAGTTCTTATCAAAATACCCCCAACCTAAATCTTGCTAGTCCTCGAACATGGAAAAAACACAAAACAAAGATAGGACTTACTGAATGCATAACACGACTCAATCCTCAATGCTTGAGAAAGCTAACCGAATTGCAAAAATGAAAAGCACTAAACATGCTCCGTCCACCCATGGGCAAACTTAAAAACATTCTAACTTTTCTTGAGTGTGTGTGTGCAGCTTAATGTTTTCTTTCAAAGTTATTTTTATTCCGACGGAAAATACAAACCAAGTGAGATGCAGTCAGCGAAGGGAAATTGACGTTGGTGGTGTGAGTGCTTCATTTGTTGGAAGGTCCAACTTGCAAGCCGAGACGGTGATACATCTTGAATTTCAGCTAAACAAGAGCACTGAGTCCCTTAATTACAAAACCCCATGCATGATGTTTGCACTTGCTTTGTTAAAAGTTTCTAAGATATATTTATTGGTGGAAGTTTAATCACATAAGCCATATATATGTATGTATGTATGTATGTATGTATGTATGTATGTATGTTGTGCATATATATATATATATATATATATATATATATGTATGTATGTATGTATGTTGTGCATTAAGCCATGAACATGAGGCAAGCATTTTAGCCAGTGATATTTTTATTTCTTCAAGCCGGCAGAACATGTCACCCAAATTCAACTAATGGTGTCGACAAGAGCTCTCAGTGAAGATGTTTATTACATGTAGCAGTTGGTGCTTAGAGTCAAATTTAGGTTTTTCTTAACCTAAATTTGGATGGCCAAAGAAAGTAAACAATATTGAAAACCAAGATGTCTTTGATTTAAATTATTTTAATTTAAATTGTTTTCAATTTCTTAGGATATGCCTAATATGTCGGTCAATTTTGTTTTGTTTTAATTTAATTATGCATGTTGATGTATGTTTTAAATTAAATTGTTTGTTGCATAAAGTATGTCATTTAGATTAAAATCCCACCATAGGTTAAGTATGTCATGCATCTTGATTGTTGATTATTTTGAATATAATTGTTATATTTAGAATACTAGGATTAAGATGTTTCCTAATAGAATTAAGATAACATAACTAGGTCAAAGATAATTAAATTCAATGTTTAAATAGTTTAAAATTTGAATTTAGTTTATCTTTTCTTTTTCTAATAGAATTAGAATAATATATTTACGATAATCTTTTAATTTTTGTTTGAATGGTTAGAAATTAAAGATTATCCATAAGGGAATTAGTTTTGAATAGGTTTAAAAACAAGGCCTAATAATTCACTTATGTTCATTAATCTAATAATTAATAGTTAATTAAAGATTAATTAATTTGAAATAAAAATTGACTATAAGGGAACTTTGTTTATGGAAGGTTATGTCTAGATTGGGGTCTTTAAGCTGACTGAAAGGGAACAACTCTAACTGGGAACTGACTTGGGAGTTGAATTAGTCAAATTTTATTTAATTTCACTAAGCATGCTCATAATGTGATTAGTTTTTACATAGTTTAATAAACTCTGTAATTCACATTAAAATCAATCTAACCAACATAAGGGTTATGAAATGGTAGATTGAGAACTTAGATAAATGTGATTAGCTTAATTTGTCTAGGTAATAGAAAATCCTATTACAAAATACTTAGTGGGAGAAGGACATTTGTCAAGATATCCTGTAATCTCCATCATTGATTCACAACGTGAGATTCATGCGGGGCTTCGTGATGGCTTTTAGACCATCCTCCCCACGAAAGATGTTTGCATTGGTCAATATCAGGGTAAATCTTTTGAGAAAATATTATAGTAAGTGGAAGAAAGAAATATGTCAACATATCCCACGGTCTCCATCATTGTTTCACATCGTGAGATTCATGTGGGGCCTCATGGCTGCTTTTGGACCGTCCCCCTACGGAAGGTGTTTGCATGGGTCAATATCAGGGTCAACTCCTAAGAAGGATAAGATTGTAGTTTTGTTTCCAATACTTGACCTACCCTATGACGGGGATAAAACAACAAGATCTAAAATGATGGGCCACACTTACAAGAAGCTTATTAATGTTATTAATGATGTCCTTGACCAAACTAATGGTAACTAAATATTATAGGAATAAGAGTTATTCTAGTATAATACTTGGTTGAGATTGTCTTATTTTAGTGAAGGAACACTTGACCTACCCTACGGCCACACTTGTTATAGCTCACTAAAGTACCATAGTATTAGAAATGATTTATAGGGTTCATTTTTTAAATTGTTTGATTTCTATGCTAAATTTAAATGGATAATTGTTTGCATGATGTTAAATAATATATATTTCAATATTATGTCAATTTCTCACATAATTTTAAATTTGAATATTAATTTGTCAAGTTGAGAAAATTTTATTACTTGAAAGAGTAATGTTAACACAAATGGAAGTGTAAAATTTTGAATTTGTCTTTATTGAGAAATGTTCTCAAAACCTGTTGCCAATGCTTATCGAATTGTTCAAGAAACACATGATTAATGAATCAAAAGTAAACGAGATTGCTTGTATGTATTTCCTAGTTGACATGTTAGATGTCAAGCTTAAAAGATAAAAAAAATGACAACAACATATTAGATGTTAAATTCAATAGAAGCTAAATTTATATAATTGTCTAAATGATCTCGTATTTAAGTATTACAAAATTCCACGAAAACAAACCAAATGAGTGAAGCTATATAAAAGGAAATAGTTCCTAAATTAGTCAAGACAGTCACAATGGGAGAAATTTTTGAAATACCTCTATGGGAAGAATAATATAGCTAAAAGTAAATTTGGTTTACTAGAATTTTGGTAGAGAATAAATAACGCCACCTAGATAGTTGATAAAAGTGTAACACCCGAGACTCTTTGGGTAAGTTTAAAATGTTGTTTTGGTAAAGTTTTATTAAGAATTTAATTGCTTTGAGGGTAATTTGGTGATTTTTGGAAAAGGAAAGGGTATTATGGTCTTTTAGAGAGAAGATATTTTGATTTTATTATTATTATTATTATTATATTTTTATTTTTATTTTTATTTTCTCTTCTTCTTCCTCCCGAGAACCCTCTCCCTCACGAAAATTTCTCTCTCTCTCTCTCTCCCGCCGTGCCTCTCTCTCCCGCCGTGCCTCTCTCTTCCGCCGTGCCTCTCTCACTCTCCCGCCGCAAGCAGCAGACGGAGCCGCCGACTTCAAGCCAGTTTCCGTCTCCGCCGTAGAGAACGCCGGCAGAAGCGATTTCGCTAGTCGCGAGCCGCTCGCCGGAGTCGATTCTCGCCGCCGGTTTCTTCCTCTCTGGTTGCGGCAACCCACGTCGAGCACCCACCTCCACCGGCGAGTCTTTCTTCTTCCCCGCTTCGACCACACGCCGGCCACCCTGCAAGCCGCCGGTTCTGTTTTTTTTTTTCTTTTCTTTCGCCGCAGCTTCGTCGGAGTCCTCACGCGCCGGTGTTGCAGCTTCTACCTCACCAGAGCTCACCGAAGTCCCGATCGCACCAGATCTGCTCAAAACGAACCCTCACACGCCGATCGGAAACTCCACGCGCCGGCCACGCGCCGCCGTCCGCCGCCCCAAGCGCCGTCGCTCGCCGGAGTTGGGTAAAATTGCCATTTGGTCCGTTTCGTCGAGTTATTAATGTTAGAATGTGTTTTAGCGTAATTCGGATGGTTTAAGACACGTTTAGGAAACTTTTTAGGTGATTTGTCGAGGACCTTGGATTGTACTTGGAGTGGGGACTCGAGAAGCTCATTACTAGTGAAGAAAGGGTATTTTAGTAAGTAAAGATTTAAGGTAAGGGATCTCACAACGAAAGACGTTTTCGAAACCTAGAGCTAGCCCTATATTTACTTTGAAAGTTTATGTTTTTCATGTTAAGTATTTAAGAAAGAAAGTGTTTTATATGTATATTCCTTTATACGCTAGTTCCATGAGTTCTATTTGAGTTTTCATGTTAAAAAGGATGGAAATGATATGTATGTTTTTGAAATGCGATTGCCTTGACTTATGCATTCATGAGTATGTTCTAAAACGAGTAGGACCTCATGCATGTGTTGTGTGCTCATGAAAAGATTTATGTAAGGCCGTGACGATAATTCTCCCAAAAGTTTTATGTGGGTTATGAGGGAACCCGAGTCTTCGGATTCTCTATGCTCCCGGGGTTCGAGAGTGCTCCACGATGGTAGCCGACGGGCTTGAGTCTTCGGACTCCACGATGGTAGCCTTCGGGCTGAGTCTTCGGACTCCACGATGTATGTTAGCTTTCGAGCTCAACTCTCAGAGTTAGGGGAGGACTCTATTCGATGGAAAAACTATGTCTTCGGACTATTCACGAGGCCCTCGGGAGAATTTAATCGTTCACGAGAGCCGCGAGGAAAAGTACATGGTTTATAAAACGAATTTTAGGTCCCCTACTAAAGCGATGGTTTACGATGGTTTTATGATTTAAAATGACATGTTGCATGCGATTGAAACCCTTATTTTGAAACTATGAGTTACTTACTGAGTATTATTCGTTAATACTCACCCTTTTCCTTTTTAAAATATTTTCAGGTAAGGCTAAGATCGGCCCTAGCGCGTGACCGGAGATCAGCTACTCGAGTCATGGGAGCCGAGCGATCGCTATTCCGCTTCTTTTATGTTTCCGAATGTACATAGAACTCATGTCAAGTTTTTAAATGTTTAGGAGAATGTTTCAAAGTCTTTTAACCTTTCTTTGTAAATCGTGCATGTGTATTTGGCTTTCTATGTTTGAATTCACTTGGTCTCTGCTGTTTGAACCCTAGCATCATATTGAGAAGTTTGTTGGATGCTAGGAGGTTGTTTGAAAATCTTAGAAGTGTGTTTTTCTATGTCCTATCAGGTAAGGGTCAAATTTTTGGTTTTCGCGTAGTTACGCCGTTATGCTGCCGAAATTTTCGGTAATATAGCGACGTGACTTAGTAATGACTCTTAGGTAGCGTGTTGAGCCTATAGGGTCGTTACAGTTGGTATCAGAGCACTAGGTTATAGGTTCTGTAGACTAGCTTACTTCGTAAGCATTAGGTATCCCATGACTAAGTAGTGATTTCCAGTCATCGCGCAGGTACGCCTCTGAAGTAAACTTTTAATTCGTTTGTTGAAAAGCATGTTATTTTTTTTTATGAAATGATTCATATGTGAAATGTAATTTTAAGTTAAGGAAAGTTTAAGAAAAGTTGAAAAGTGTGATCCCTTTTGATGTGAAGGTTAAACTTGTTTGTGTTTGTTTGTCAAGTATGCCGCCTAGAAGGAGAGGTAGAGGACGGGGTAGAGGACGTGGTGCTGGTAGAACACATGACTTACCTCCTGAGATGCCAGTGGAACAGGAGGTGAATTCTGGGGCAAATTCCCCTGTTGCTCAGGATCAACCTGGTCCAGTTATGGAGCCTGCAAATCCTACGGTTGCGTCGTTGATGTTAGAGGCGATGCAGAACTTAGTACAAGCGACCGTGACGACCCAGTTAGCGCAGATGGGTCAAGTTTCTACGCCAGCTTCACTACAAGCCCGTCACTTGAAAGACTTTAGAAAGTATGATCCAAGGGCGTTTGACGGATCCTCTGGGGATCCTACAGTGGCGGAGTTATGGTTGTCCTCTATGGAGAACATTTTTCAGTTGATGAGCTGCCTGAATGAATATAAAGTTTCTTGCGCCACATTTATGCTGAGGGATGATGTGTACCTATGGTGGGAATCTGCTCAGAGGACCATAGGTACAGGAGGGGGAGTAGTGACGTGGCCGATGTTCAAAGAGGCTTTCTGGAACAAATATTATCCTGCGACTGCACGATACAAGAAACAAGAAGAATTTCTACAACTTAAACAAAATCGACGTCCAGTGGACGTCTACGAGAGGGAATTCACAAGGTTATCTCGTTTTGCTCCCGAGCTGGTAGATACTGAGGCCAAGAAAACGGAGCGTTTTGTAATGGGTTTGGATCCTCAGGTTAAAGGTGTGGTGCAGGCTGTAGCACTTCACGACTATGCTGCTGCGGTAAGGACAGCAGAGTTTATTGTTGCAGGCCAACAGAGTGAGATTCCTATGGTCCAAAACCCGAGTCAGTCATCCTCTGGTCACAAGAGGAGATGGAGTCAGGCGAACTCGAATCCCCAGCGTTCTCAACAGTCTTCACAGTCGTCCATGAGGTTGCAGGCCGCTTTTAGCCAGAGGCAGCAAGTGAATAGGCCGGGACCTAACACTGGGGAGAAACCTCGTTGTAATGAATGTGGAAAGTTTCATTGGGGTCAGTGCCTGATGCGGTCTGGGTTGTGCTTTCGATGTAAAAAGGGGGGACACAGAGCTGAAAATTGTCCTACCTTCCCAGACAGGAGAGGCCAGTCTTCGGGTTCAGGTGGAGTAGGACTTAATAGGCCCACACTTCAGCAAGGGAGAGTTTTTGCTAGTACCAGCAGGGAGGCTGGTAACTCAGATGCTGTAGTTACAGGTACGCTTCCCGTTTTGGGATATCTTGCGTTTGTGTTATTTGATTCAGGTTCTACACATTCCTTTATTTCTGCGTCTTTTGTGAGACAAGCTGAGTTAGAACTTGAGCCATTGCCCTCTGCTTTGTCTGTTGCTACTCCGATGGGGTTGAGTCTATTAGCTACTGAGGGGATTAAGAATGGTAAGATGATAGTTTCCGACCACGAGCTGGATGTGAATATGATAGTCCTCGAGATGGAAGGGTTCGATGTTATTCTAGGCATGGATTGGCTGGCTTTGAACCATGCTAATATTGATTGTTTTCGTAAAGAAGTGGTGTTCACGCCACCAAAACAGGCCAGTTATAAGTTTAAGGGGACTAGAACTGGAGTTAATCCAAGACTGATATCTGCTCTTAAAGCGAGAAAGCTAGTTTTTAAGGGATCATGGGGTATCTTAGCTAGCGTTGTGGAAGTAAGACACACCGAGGTTCACGCATCGTCTGTGCCTGTGGTGAATGAATTTCTAGATGTGTTTCCTGAAGATCTTTCAGGGTTGCCTCCCGTGAGAGAAATAGATTTCACCATAGAACTTGAACCAGGAACCGCTCCTATCTCTAAAGCTCCTTATAGAATGGCACCAGCGGAATTGAAGGAGCTGAAGTTACAACTGCAGGACCTATTGGATAAAGGTTTTATTCGACCTAGCGTGTCTCCTTGGGGAGCACCGGTCTTGTTTGTAAAGAAGAAAGATGGAACCATGTGACTGTGCATCGATTACAGGGAATTGAACAAAGTTACGATTAAGAATAAGTACCCTTTTCCTCGTATCGACGACCTCTTTGATCAGTTACAGGGAGCGTCGGTGTTTTCAAAGATTGATCTGAGGTCAGGGTACCATCAGTTGAGGGTCAGAGAAAGAGACATCCCTAAGACGGCATTTAGATCACGATATGGACATTTTGAATTCACGGTGATGTCTTTTGGTTTGACTAACGCCCCTGCAGTTTTTATGGACTTGATGAATAGAGTATTCAAGGAGTTCCTAGATGCTTTCGTGATTGTATTCATTGATGACGTCCTTGTATACTCTAAAACTGAGAAAGAACATGAAGAGCATTTGAGAAGAGTGTTGACGACTTTGAAGGAAAACCAGTTGTACGCGAAATTCTCCAAGTGCGAGTTTTGGCTTAAAAAGGTGTCTTTCTTAGGACACGTAGTGTCAAGGGCAGGGATTTCCGTAGATCCAGCGAAAGTAGAGGCTGTAACGCTATGGCCTCGTCCGACTACAGTTACTGAAGTACGGAGTTTCTTGGGTTTAGCAGGTTACTATAGACGGTTCATCCAGGATTTCTCTAAGATAGCTACGCCTTTGACTCAACTAACTCGCAAGAGCAAGTCATTTGTTTGGACTGACGAGTGTGAAGCAAGTTTCCAGACACTTAAACAGAGACTGGTATTAGCCCCTGTTCTTTCTGTGCCTGAGGGAACAGGTGGATTTGTAGTTTTCACTGATGCATCGAGGAAAGGGCTAGGAGCAGTGTTGATGCAACGTGGAAAGGTTATAGCCTATGCGTCTCGCCAGTTAAAAAGTCACGAGCAAAACTATCCAACCCATGATTTGGAGTTGGCTGCAGTTGTCTTCGCCTTGAAGATTTGGAGGCATTATTTGTATGGTGAAAAGATTCAGATCTTCACGGACCATAAGAGTTTGAAGTACTTGTTTACACAAAAAGAGTTGAACATGCGACAACGTAGATGGTTAGAGCTGGTAAAAGACTATGAACTGGAAATTCTTTATCATCCTGGTAAGGCAAACGTTGTCGCAGATGCTCTCAGTAGAAAGACTGTACATACTTCAGCTCAGATCACTAGTCAGGATGAGCTACAGGCAGAGATGGAGAATGCTGAAATTGCAGTTTTGATAGGTGAAGCGACTACACGCTTAGCTCAGTTGACTGTGCAACCAACTTTGAGGCAACGTATTATAGTCTCTCAGCGATTGGATCTTAGTTTAATGGAAAAGCTACGAAAAATCGGCACTGAGCAAGCTCAAGAGTTTTCTGTGTCTTCAGATGGTGGACTTCTATATCAAGGGCGATTATGTGTACCTAATATTGATGAATTGAAGAATGAGATTTTGACTGAAGCGCATAGTTCGCCATTTTCGATGCATCCTGGTAGTACCAAGATGTATCAAGACCTAAAACAGATTTTCTGGTGGCACAGTATGAGAAAGGATGTAGCGGAGTTTGTCAGTAAGTGCTTAGTATGTCAACAGGTTAAAGCGCCGAGACAGAGGCCGGCAGGATTGTTGCAACCATTGAATGTGCCTTTGTGGAAATGGGATGAAATCTCTATGGATTTCATTGTTGGGTTACCCAGGACGATGAGAGGTTACACAGTGATTTGGGTCATCGTGGATAGGCTTACCAAATCGGCGCATTTTCTTTCCGGTAAGTCTACCTATTCTACAGAGAAATGGGCGCAAATCTATGTGCAGGAGATAGTGCGACTGCACGGAGTTCCTGCTAGAATTGTCTCGGACAGGGATGCCCGTTTTACTTCTAACTTCTGGAGAGGCTTACAGAAAGCTCTGGGTACTCAGCTGGATTTTAGCACTTCTTTTCATCCCCAAACGGACGGACAGACCGAGCGATTGAATCAAGTTTTGGAGGATATGTTACGTGCATGTGCGTTGGATTTCCCGGGTAGTTGGGATACTTACTTGCACCTGATGGAGTTTGCCTATAACAATAGTTATCAGGCTACTATAGGAATGGCACCGTTTGAAGCTTTGTATGGTAAGAGATGTAGGACCCCAATATATTGGGATGAGGTCGGTGAACGACAGCTTTTGGGGCCAGAGTTAGTTCAAGTCACGAACGATGCTATTCAGAAAATCAGGGTAAGAATGCAGACTGCACAGAGTAGACAGAAGAGCTGCGCTGACACAAGACGAAGGGATCTAGAATTCGAAGTAGGCGACCATGTGTTTCTTAAAGTGGCTCCGATGAAAGGAGTGTTGAGGTTCGGCCGGAAAGGAAAGTTAAGTCCGCGGTTTATAGGGCCGTTCGAGATTCTTGAGCGAATAGGCCCTGCGGCTTATAGATTGGCATTACCGCCATCTCTCTCTGCGGTCCATGATGTATTCCATGTCTCGATGTTAAGAAAGTACGTGCCAGACCCTTTGCATGTGATTGACTACGAGCCATTACAGTTGAATGAAAATATGAGTTATGAAGAACGGCCGACTCGAATTCTAGCAAGAGATCGTAAGACCCTTCGTAACCGAGAGATTAATTTGGTTAAAGTGCTCTGGCAGAACCATCGGATGGAAGAGGCAACTTGGGAGCGTGAAGACGAAATGCAAGCCAAGTATCCTGAACTATTTCAAGACTAGGAACTTTCGGGGACGAAAGTTCTTAAGGGGGGAAGAATGTAACACCCGAGACTCTTTGGGTAAGTTTAAAATGTTGTTTTGGTAAAATTTTATTAAGAATTTAATTGCTTTGAGGGTAATTTGGTGATTTTTGGAAAAGGAAAGGGTATTATGGTCTTTTAGAGAGAAGATATTTTGATTTTATTATTATTATTATTATTATATTTTTATTTTTATTTTTATTTTCTCTTCTTCTTCCTCCCGAGAACCCTCTCCCTCACGAAAATTTCTCTCTCTCTCTCTCTCCCGTCGTGCCTCTCTCTCCCGCCGTGCCTCTCTCTTCCGCCGTGCCTCTCTCACTCTCCCGCCGCAAGCAGCAGACGGAGCCGCCGACTTCAAGCCAGTTTCCGTCTCCGCCGTAGAGAACGCCGGCAGTAGCGATTTCGCGAGTCGCGAGCCGCTCGCCTGAGTCGATTCTCGCCGCCGGTTTCTTCCTCTCTGTTGCGGCAACCCACGTCGAGCACCCACCTCCACCGGCGAGTCTTTCTTCTTCCCCGCTTCGACCACACGCCGGCCACGCTGCAAGCCGCCGGTTCTGTTTTTTTTTTTTCTTTTCTTTCGCCGCAGCTTCGTCGGAGTCCTCACGCGTCGGTGTTGCAGCTTCTACCTCACCAGAGCTCACCGAAGTCCCAATCGCACCAGATCTGCTCAAAACGAACCCTCACGCTCCGATCGGAAACTCCACGCGCTGGCCACGCGCCGCCGTCCGCCGCCCCACGCGCCGTCGCTCGCCGGAGTTGGGTAAAATTGCCATTTAGTCCGTTTCGTCGAGTTATTAATGTTAGAATGTGTTTTAGTGTAATTCGGATGGTTTAAGACACGTTTAGGAAACTTTTTAGGTGATTTGTCGAGGACCTTGGATTGTACTTGGAGTGGGGACTCGAGAAGCTCATTACTAGTGAAGAAAGGGTATTTTAGTAAGTAAAGATTTAAGGTAAGGGATCTCACAACGAAATAAGTTTTCGAAACCTAGAGCTAGCCCTATATTTACTTTGAAAGTTTATGTTTTTCATGTTAAGTATTTAAGAAAGAAAGTGTTTTATATGTATATTCCTTTATACGCTAGTTCCATGAGTTCTATTTGAGTTTTCATGTTAAAAAGGATGGAAATGATATGTATGTTTTTGAAATGCGATTGCCTTGACTTATGCATTCATGAGTATGTTCTAAAACGAGTGGGACCTCATGCATGTGTTGTGTGCTCATGAAAAGATTTATGTAAGGCCGTGACGATAATTCTCCCAAAAGTTTTATGTGGGTTATGAGGGAACCCGAGTCTTCGGATTCTCTATGCTCCCGGGGTTCGAGAGTGCTCCACGATGGTAGACGACGGGCTTGAGTCTTCAGACTCCACGATGGTAGCCTTCGGGCTGAGTCTTCGGACTCCACGATGGTAGCCTTCGGGCTGAGTCTTCGAACTCCACGATGTATGTTAGCTTTCGAGCTCAACTCTCAGAGTTAGGGGAGGACTCTATTCGATGGAAAAACTATGTCTTCGGACTATTCACGAGGCCCTCGGGAGAATTTAATCGTTCACGAGAGCCGCAAGGAAAAGTACATGGTTTATAAAACGAATTTTAGGTCTCCTACTAAAGCGATGGTTTACGATGGTTTTATGATTTAAAATGACATGTTGCATGCGATTGAAACTCTTATTTTGAAACTATGAGTTACTTACTGAGTATTATTCGTTAATACTCATGTCACACCCCCTCCCAGCTCACTTGCCTAATCCTAGGAAGGAATGCGAAGACAGAGAATAGCAGCCCTCTTACTGCCACTCCCTGCCCAACCTAACATTAACCTGAAATTGTATACAACGAAGCATATATGAACTAGTAAAATTGAGCGCACAGTTGCACACCTGAATAAGATGCAACCATTTTTCCATACTAGGTTTTCATAACAAGTCATAACATACTTAAGTATTACACCCCGACTAGAATGCTTTTATTTCAAAACTATATACAGGTGGAAGTATATATACAAGGAGCTAAGTGGCGTGGTGGCAAACAGGTCTTGTCGAGGCTAAGCACCGGGAACTCGTTTGCTACCTGGGGAGAGAAAACATGTTGAAAACGTGAGCTGGGAAGCCCAGTGAGTGACTATTTAATAAGTTATGCGTTCATAGGTAAAGTATCAAAAGTAATTAAACAATGTCGCCAAATTATAGGCTTTAAGCACCACGATAATCAATGCATCAAAACTCATGATAAAGAAAACTCGTAGCATGATACCCTAGCTATGGTAGAGTCCTCTCTAACCAACAACTTCAATACCTCTCTCTCGTGCACGTGGTATGCCATTTAGGCTCACTGGTCTCCCCTAATACCTTCTCCATGTCCTTCAGTATTGGGGTCAGACCAACTACCACCCGAATACCTTCTCACTGTCCTTCAGTATCGGGGGTCAAGTTTTCTCCCTCCCAAGTACCTTCTCCGTGTCCTTCAGTACCGGGGGTTAATAATATACGAGGGCATGCTTAAATAGTTAGGAAACATGTTTTGGAATCACATTCATCAAGTTCTCAACATAAACACAAACTTTCATCATTAAACAAGCTTCCAACTTCAAGTTTAGTTCATCGTATGATTAAAAGAGAACTCATTAACCAAACTCATTTTTCGTGTTCTCAACGCATAAATTCTTTAACATAGCCAAACCATCATACTTTAAGTTTCAAGCAATTCAAACATGTTTTAGAGTGGATTAATGCATGGTACTTCCAAGAAAAACCCTACTTCCAAACTTAGGTTTCATGCTTGAACGCGGAGTAACAAACTAGTTACAATTATGCTTAACTTTCAACACCGACATTTATTAGTAGGAATTCAATGAAAAATGAATATAACTTAGTTTAAGCATGCTTCAATATCCATCACTAGTAAGCTTTTGAATAAATAAAGATCAACGCATAGGTTTTCAAACAAAATTACTCACGAACACCGGAAGGCTCCCAAGGCTTATAAGCTTCTCCTATCTTCGTTTGCCCTGAAAATGAATTCCATAACATTAATCCCTTTTGCTACTTGGCCCAAAAATTGATCTAACTCAGTCACATAACTCATAGGATAGTAATTGCACACACTTGGCAATAGTGTATAACAAATTGGAACACAACTTCCTTAAGCTCTCTAGACCCCTCTGTTTTGAGCCAAAAATTACAGATTTGACTTCCAGCATGAGTTTCTCAAAATTTAGCAAAACAACCACCAAATTTTATTTGATAAACCTCAAGTACAACATCTTAGCTTACTTACCTCAAGGTTTCAGCTTCTAATTCCTCCTCAAAAGTTGAAAAGAAACTGATTTCTTCACACTGTTCTGCTACCCGAAAACTGTTAAATTCCAGGTTCAACTTTCAGCTTGGGTTCCTCAAAATTTAGCAAAACAACCACCTAATATTTTTTGATAAACCTCAAGTAAAACATCTTATATTACTTACCTCAAAGTCTCAGCTTGTAATTCCTCCTCAAGAGTTGAAAAGAAACTGATTTCTTCACACTGTTCTGC
The DNA here is from genome assembly GCA_033996785.1 of Trichosanthes truncata. Taxonomy (NCBI): domain Eukaryota; kingdom Viridiplantae; phylum Streptophyta; class Magnoliopsida; order Cucurbitales; family Cucurbitaceae; genus Trichosanthes; species Trichosanthes truncata. Next base: position 12,119,481 of record MU867261.1, on the reverse strand, counting down.
TACCCGAAAACTGTTAAATTCCAGGTTCAACTTTCAGCTTGGGTTCCTCAAAATTTAGCAAAACAACCACCTAATATTTTTTGATAAAACTCAAGTACAACATCTTAGCTTACTTACCTCAGAGTTTCAGCTTCTAATTCCTCCTCAAGAGTTCAAAAGAAACTGATTTCTTCACACTGTTCTGCTGGCCGAAAAACTGGGAACACCTCTCGGTTTTCTTACATTTTCACGACCTTATTCTTCATATTTTCTCACAAAATTTTCCAGACCTAATATTCATTAAATTTCTGAGATTTTGGCTCAAGAATCATCGAATTTGCTCAAGTGGATTGAGAGATATGACTGTTTTAAGTTTATCCACTTCCTAGAGCTTCCAGCTGTCTACTGCAGTCACAAGTGTTGGACAGCTCATCCTTCCACTATAACAAAAAAATCTCCAACGAAAATGTAACTAAAATGGTCAGCTCCTCCTTCTCTCTTTAGACTTTAAGCCCCTTTCAATCCACCTAAATTGTAAAGAAATTTTAACTAAATTAATTAGAAATTACAGCTTTTGTATTCAACACAACATACACCTAATGTGTACCCAACTTGCTCATGACCTTAACTTACTTCAACTCAACTTTTAATATGCTTATCCCAATGCGTAACCTGTCTCCTTATGAAGCTTTGTGTACGTTAATATCCACAACTTAGGAGATTCCCAAATTCTACCACGACATCGTTTAGTGCAACCTATATCAATTTGCATATGTCAAAACATCATATATGAGCACAATATGAACAAAAGAGAGTTTAGGGCTTACAACTCACCCTTTTCCTTTTTAAAATATTTTCAGGTAAGGCTAACATCGGCCCTAGCGCGTGACCGGAGATCAGCTACTCGAGTCATGGGAGCCGAGCGATCGCTATTCCGCTTCTTTTATGTTTCCGGATGTACATAGAACTCATGTCAAGTTTTTAAATGTTTAGGAGAATGTTTCAAAGTCTTTTAACCTTTCTTTGTAAATCGTGCACGTGTATTTGGCTTTCTATGTTTGAATTCACTTGGTCTCTGCTGTTTGAACCCTAGCATCATATTGAGAAGTTTGTTGGATGCTAGGAGGTTGTTTGAAAATCTTAGAAGTGTGTTTTTCTATGTCCTATCAGGTAAGGGTCAAATTTTTGGTTTTCGCGTAGTTACGCCGTTATGCTGCCGAAATTTTCGGTAATATAGCGACGTGACTTAGTAATGACTCTTAGGTAGCGTGTTGAGCCTATAGGGTCGTTACAAAAAGATCCACTATCAAGATTTATTATTTATTATATTTAATATGCAATTCTTGAAAAATACTTAACATGTAGAATAGTTTCTATAGGTTGGCCCCAGGAAGCTCATCTCAGTTAGTGTAGTGGGAGACATTAAGATGTCATTAAGTAAAAATTGTTACTTAATGCTGAATATGGTGTTTTTAGTAACCATAAGAAAAATTCAATTTCTAGAACTTTTTACTAAAAATGTTCATATAGTATGAATTACTTTGAAGTAAGAAGGTTTATATTTTCAAACAAATTTGAAAATACATTCAGCTTAAAATAAAAATAATCTGTATATGTTAAAATGTTGACATATTATTACAAAATACTGAGTATTTAGGATTATAGAATCCATAATAGAAAGACATTGTTTCCTCCCAAAAAATGATACTTGATTTTTGCATTTAAGGTTGATTAACATTAGCATGAATATAATGAAAAGACTAGTAAGATGTAATTCTCTAAAGGTTAGGGTTAATTACTTTACCTGTCTGTAGATCTTGCATTTCATGTAAGATGATCATTGGTCCTTTATTAGACAAAGCTTCAAGGCCAAAGAATACTTTGGGCTTACATATTCTGACACAAGTGGTCTGGTGAATGTAAAAGTCAAATAAAGTTATGAATATTTCATCACTGTAGTTGATGATCATCAAGGTATAAGTCTAAATTTTTGAAGAGTTCAAGAAAATTAAGGCTAAAATTAAAAATCGATTAGATAAGTCTATCAAGACATTATGATTAGATCATAATAGAAAGTACATGAACCCTACGTACTAAGACTAATTGATAGAAAATGAATTTTTATCCCAATTATCTTAAATACCAAGTACATTTATGTGAAATTGTACTGCAAGAGAAACAAAACCTTGATGAACATGGTCACATCAATAGTGAGTTACATGCTATTATAAGACTATGGTTAAGATATGCAATAGAGATTGTATAGTGAACATTATTCCCTCCAAAAGTGTCTACGAGATAATTTTGAGATTATAGAAGAGTAGTAAAGCTAGTTTACAACACTTCACCATTTGAGAATGTTAAGCTTACATGCTGAAACAAGCTTAAAAAGACTCTATATGTTCAAAGATATGCCTAAGTGTAGGCCACTCCTGAGGAGTACAAAATGGTCTTTTATCTAGTCTTAAAAGGAATAAGGTATTTGTATGACAAGTATCATTTTTCTATAAAGAATCTCAAATGAAAAACTACAAACCTTTAATAAGGTAAGATAATGTTAATAAATTGGTCCCAAGTGAAGCCACTGAATAGTACAAAAGTTGTTAACAATTTTAATTACATTTGAAAGTAAAAAGGATTCTAGTAATGAATTGGATAAGCCCCATCGTAGTGTAAGAGTTATGAGATGACTCAACCTTTACAAGGACTTAATTGAAGCCCAAAATTATCATGTTAGATGACAAAGTTGAAGGCTTATTGTCCTCAAAGTGAGACGAATGGCAAAGGATTAAATATAATAGAAGAAAGTAGACTGCAAGTAAACTTTCACACTTGTTGCCATACTAGAGTCTGTAAGCATTATTTAATTCATTGTTTCATATGAGATATGATAATGAATGTTTAGAATTATTTTATGAAAAGAAATCTTAGATAATGCATCTACACAAATCAATCAGATAAGTTTATTTTCAAAGATCAAAACAATAAAGGTTTGCAAAATAATAAAGGTTCATTCATGAAATGAATTTTACCATTATATCTTTGAATATAAGGTTTGATAAAAGTATCAAAATCTATGACTTTGGATAAATATTAATGAAGCTTGCATAGACAAGAAAATTATTAATTGCTTAGTGGATTTTTCTCATGTTTCATGTTGATGATATTTTACTCATTACAAATGATGTAAGATGTCTATCTAACATAAAAAGTTGACTAAGTAACCAATTCCAAATGAATGATTTGGAATGACTCGGTATATTTTATATGTCCAAAATAGAGATTTTAAGGACAAAATGTTAACTTTGTCTCAAACAACTTATATTGACAAAATTATTGTCAAATATTTGATATTTATGTCTAAGGAAGAGTATCCTAAGACACCTCAAATGTTGAGAGTATATGATATGTATAAATGAGACTGAACATTTAATATACAATTGGTTAGCATATATCAATATGACCTTCGAGTAGACAATTAAAATATTTCTCAAATTATCTATGGATAATGAGAAATTTTTGTGTACGGATTTTAAGATTTGATCTTTACAAGATACACTAGTTCTTATAAAGATTTATGAAATCTATGTAAATATAAAATTTACCCTAGGTGGTGGAGTATGATATACAAGTTAAATTGTTTTTCTTGTGAAGAAACAAAAGGACTTGTATGATTCAAATAGTTCCTTGAAGATCTGAAAGGTTTTTGATATATGATTTAGTCTATCCTCTATATTATGATAATAGTGGTGCAAAGACTAATATTAAGGAAATTAGAAAATACTAATGCATAGGGAATCATATCGAGCGAGAGAAAACATCATGGTAGTGACCAAAATGGCTTTTAACGGTAGTGGTACTTAGTTTATGGTTAGATCATAAACAAAATTTTCATTAGAGGATCAGTGGTACTTAAGGTGCAAGATATAATTACAGGGGTAAAACGGACTTTTGACCCAACTGTAATTACGAACAACTCGTGAAGAATCGACTTGCATGTAGTAATTATATCCAGGGACATAACTTGTCCTACAGTGCATACGAGTGCAACTATAGGTCTATAGTGGAGTGACCTATAGTTAATGAATGAAAATTAATTAATTAAAGAGTTTAATTAATTAATTTTCTATCATTAGAGCTTATAATCTATAGGTCCATAAGGTCCCCTTGCTGGCTCATATGAGCAAATAGGGATCAATTTCGTTGAGAAAAAATTTTAAATGTTCAAATTAAAAATGTAATATATTTGATATATTAAATGAGGGAAAACTTATTTAATGTATTAAGATACATTAAAGAAAATATATTTATAAAATTTGAATTAGATTCAAATAAGGAAATGGATGTCGTAGAAGAATTTGGAAAGGCTTGAATAAGATTCAAACTGGGTCGGCCATGCCTAACTTGAGCCAACCCATGTGGGTTGACCAAGGCCAAGGAGGCCAACCCACGTGGGTCGATCGGGCCAACAGTTAAGAGATTAAAGTCCAACGTGAGAATCGGTTTGACATAGTAACAATTCCAAAAATTCTAGCGAGAATTGAACCATTTATTACAACAACAATTTCTAAACTACTCTACAATACGACGAGTCAGTAAGATTTAAGGGTACGTCCAAAACACTCACATATTACTCTTTAGGATTATTGTTGACTCAGTCACTAACTTGAGTGTTAGAATGTAGGTGGTTTAGCACCACCTCTCGTTCATCTGTTTTGTCTTCTAGATACACTGTAGTTCCTGTTAATATAAATTTATCGTTGATCAGCCAATCCAAAATCTGGTATAACAGTTGAACTAAAAAAAAAGGAAAAATTAGTAGTGTCCCATAGTACAAAAGAAAAGTAACGCTATAAGGAAAGAAAAATAAAGAGAAAATATTGCAAATGTCAACGGTAACCGATCATAAAAAAAGTAAAATATAAAATGTACTGTATATTTTATGAAGGAATGAACGTTTCACCCTGCAATAGAAGCATTGGATCGTCTTTGACTTTATTTAAAATTAAACCAAGAAAAAGATTAAGCAAACTTACTTGGAGTAAATATGGAGATATTTCTAATGGGTCTTTATCTCCTCCACAAAGTCTTTCTGGCTATGACTCGAACACAGAACCAAGGCTTGTGGGAGCCTCTTGAAAGAAACTCTACAAGCGATTGGAGAGGAAGAGATCTAGAGAGAATTTTCTAATTCTCCCTATGTAGGAGATGTGTGTTGTATCTAATGGTTCAACCCAAGTGTCCTATTTATAGAGACCAAAGGAAAATCCTTGCCATAATTAAAATATTGTATTTTAATATCTAACATATTAAAATATGTCTTATACTTATTTGAATCTCATTCAAATCTCCTAGGATATTTATTTATTTGAATCTTATTCAAATTTTATAGATATATTTTCTTTAATGTATCCAATATGCATTAATTATTTTAATATTTAATGTATCAAATACAATTTGTTTATGATCAAACCATAAACTAAGTCTCTCTCAAGCCAATGAGAGGGTGGGGGCCCCATTGTTCAAGTCTCGAAATCAGCACTTAAGGAACTACTCATCTACTTACCCTATAAGGGAAGGAGTGAATTTCATCTTATGAGATTATGCTTTCAGCTCCCTATTTGGTCAAGTGTCCAAAATGGTAGGCATATTGAATCAGCTACAAAAGCCACTCTCACCCATGCAAATCAAAGGACAAGCCCTCACAGGCAGGAGTTCATAACTCACTCGAGATTAAGATCGAATCACAAATGATTATCCTTATGCAATATAATCTTCTCAATTAACTGAATTATAAAGAGAGATTAAATATTTCATGGTCCAATCTTATACAATCTCATTGTACATGATACCCCCACTCACATGTCTCCACATGAACTGTAATGACCGACACCTTCAAGTATTAATTAAAATTTTAATTTTGGGATTTAACGTAATTGGACTAATTTCATGTTTGTATGGTGTATTGAAGTTAATTTTGGAGGTTTGCATAATTGTGAAATTGGAGTGTAAAGCCCCCAAATTTTAACCTAACTTAAGGGACATTACTAAACCAACAACCATTATGCCCCAAAAAATTTGGCAACATAACAGCGTAACTACAACAATACCAAAATTTTTCTAGTACCTGTTAGACAACAAAATGCACTTCTATACTCAGAATCACCAAGGATCACTCCAAACTCTAAATTTCCAACCAAAGAACCATTAGGAATCATATCCACCACCATTCTAAACATATGAAAAGCACAACATGTTTTTAAATTCAAAGTGAAGCTCAAGATGAAATTCCAACTAAGGTAAACAACTCAAAGTCCACTACAAATGCCCAACCCAAGGGACAAACAACTATTAAAACTAACAAAACTTCATCTATAATTTAAATACCAGAGTCACAAGCCAAATGAACCTAAATTTAACTCTTTGGACAACAAAAAGGAGATAATGATATCCCGATTAACTAGGTCCAACTACTAACAAGATAAAACTAAACTAAGTCCCACAAATGCAACACTAATTGAGTAACATATGATTAGGGTCTTTCTCTTCTCAAGTCTCCTCCTCAGCACCACCAAGCTCGTCATAATCATCATCACCTACAAAATCTGTGAGTGGGTCAGTACACAACCGTACTGGTAAGTAGCTCACACCTGAGGAGCCACCAACCAATATACAAGGCAAAACATCATGTTATACATAATAATTATAAACTTAGGCATGCTCATCCTACATGGAAAGTAAGTAGCGATCACAACATACTAGACCCATAAATCAATATCTCATGCAAAGTCAAGTCAACGTAATCTCAAACCTTGAGTTCACTCCATGCTCATACTATAACTCGCATAAAGTTTTCTAAGGCCGACTCCTTTGAGACACACGTTGATCCTCGTTGATTTTATTCAGGGCCACCGACATTCTCTGCCGGCCCCAACTATTTACATCCAGGGCCACCGATGCGCTCCGTCGGCCCCAACTGATGCTATCCAGGGCCACCGACATTCTCCGCCGGCCCCAACTGATTTTCATCAAAGGCCATCAACGTTCTCAAGGATCTCACATACTTGCCTTTCTAGATTCAACTCACCGACCCTAACTATCTTATAGCAAGACCATCGATGCTACTCTAAGTCCTATTGTGACATACCACCCCTCGACCATTTTTACCCAAGGCACCTAGTACTCACCCAACTTTACTTTTTCACACACAAGGTTATCCGACCTTTAAAACTCACCAGAATTTATGACTCCTACATTATGCTTCTTAAACCATGCAAAAACTATAGACACATCCATAACATGCTTTGGAAACTCAAGCCAACAACTCATCGTACATACATATCACAAGATCAAACAAATCCCCACAAGACAACATGCTCATCACAAAAGGTCATTACAACATACTAAACATCATAACATCCCAAGTATCAACTAAGCACAACAAAATCTTAGAACATATGGAGGTTCAAGTGAAATAATCATATAAATAATAATATAACGAAATTTGGCACACAGCATGCTAGCACACAAGCAAACAGACCCCACAGGTAGAATTCTACTTACCAAATGTATTAAAGCGCCCCTAAAGTCAGCCAACAAGGTTCCTAAACAATATAGGCAAGAGTTAGATGCTAGAACCCCATTTGGAACCCTTATTCGAATTCGAAAGAGTATTTAAAAAGGATGTTCTTACCCCAAACGACTTTAAACTGAGTTCGAACAATTCAAAATTAATTTGAATCCTAAAAGAAAATGTATTCAAAGTTAGAAACCCATCTAAAGTATTTTTAATGGAGTTCGAAAGAGTCTTGAACGCGCTAATACCTACTAAATGCTGCCAAAGGGCCTCAACACCTTGCTGGTTGGTGTTCAGAGGTGATCGAATGAGCTTGAAACTACACATCAAGGTTACCCAACGGTTAGAAATTAAACTAACACTCTTTACGACACTTTAATTGATTTGCGAAAGGTCCAAAACAAGTTAAAACTTACCCAACAATGCCAGACTGAAACTCTACTGTAAATCCCGTTTTTCTACAGTAACTCACTTCGAATGTGGACTATTCGGAGTCCAAACGAGCTAAAATCGCAAATAAGAAATGCTTAAGGCATGGGTAATCCAAAACTAAAGTCGATTAGGCATGGGTAAGAGACAAACCTCATCAAACAAGAAGGGGTTCGCGTTGGTCTGCTGTAAATCCCGTTTTTGGCAGAAAACTACTTAGAATGTGGGCTATTTTGAGTCCAAACAAGCTAGAATTACAAATCAAAGGTGTTTAGGGTATGGGTAATCCAAAACTAAAGTGTATTTAGCAAGGGTATGAGTTATACCTCGTCGAATTGAAGGAGAAAGCGTGGGTTTCGTGCTGCTGCTGCAAAACGGATCTGCTTGAGCCGCTGCCATCGCGTGGAAGATCGCTGGAGAGGGAGTGTTGGTCGAAGAAGGAGAAACGAAAAGGAGAGGTGGCCAGCAGCTTCAACGTGAGAGAGAGGGGAGGAAGAAAGAAGAAGAAGAAGAAGATCTTAGGGCTTTTTTTGTTTTTTTTCTCTTTGTTTTGATTTTTAATTCCTTCTCTCTTTTAATTCCCCAAAAGTAAAAAGATAATAAGTAAAATGAAACATTATAGAATTTAGGAATTCCTAATTTTAAACTCTTAAAGATTTGAAAAAGATCCTAAATAATTGATGATTTGGGTTTCTCTTGAATTTTATAGATAGAATCTAAAATTAAACTTCCAAACTTTAGGAATTAAAGATTTTAACTAAAAATCTCTTTTCCCTAAAATTATTAGAAATTTTAATTTACCAACTTAAAGGATGAACTAATAAAATTCTAATTTTCAAAATTAGAACTATAACGAATAACTGAGTCTAAATATTATAAAATAGCCTAATTTTATAACGCGGGGCGTTACATAGAGAATTTGAAGGAGAAATAAATTAATTGTTTTGGGGGCATTTTTGTTAATTAGGTATCTTTGAGCCAAGCCCAAGCCCAAGGAGAAGCCAAGCCCAATTTTCCTCTTTATTATTTTATACTGCACGCAGCCCTAGGTTCAAGCCAAGCCTTTAAGCCAACTCTCAAGTTAAGTCGTCATCTTCTTCAACTTCTTCTTCTTCCTCCCTTGTGTTCGACACCTCCCTTGGAGCAGAACATTTTCATTCAGATCTGCATTGTTGCACGAGATCCACCGCACGCCGTGACCTCAGACCGGACCGCCGACGCAGCCGCTTCAGACCCGATCGCCCGAACCACCACGAACCACCGCTCCGCCGTCGAGCAGACCCACGCAAACCACCGCCCGATCTGCCGCAGACCGAACGTCACCGATCCGCAAACCACCTAGGAGCCGCCCCTCCTGGCTGACCACCAAACGCCGCCGCGACTCGCTCCCTGAGTGTCGCCGCTGTTGTAGTCCCGTGTACTATCAGGATTGCTCTGTTTTTGGGATAATTTTATGGCAATTTTTGACACTGTACAGCCCTGATTCGGCTCTGTTTTCACATGGGTAAGCTTATTCTTGTTGTATTCTTATGGTTTTCAGATGGTAGATTTAGTTTTGGGCAATGTTTTGGTAATTTGGAGGTTGACCCATTGATTTTGGGTTCTTTTTTGGAATACCCATTGTAGGTGGAGGTTGGTTTGACGAAATCGAATCAAACCATCATTTAATCGGCAAAGCTCGGTTTTTTTTTGGAGAAGAACGGAGGTAAAATTTCCATTCTAAAATCAAGCAAAACCTTGAGTATATGCTAGGCTTCAATTCTAAGATTTGGGTTGTTTGGCTTTTCTCTAAGTGTCATAGGGAGTTTTAGGTGAATTAAATTTAGTTTGGTGGGAGAAACTTTGGGATTTAATTATGGATTTTAGGAATTGTTTCTAACCTTAGGGATGATTTGAACTAGGCTCCAAATCATTTGACTGAGGGCCAAGGCGGTGGAATTTTGGTGAGCATTTGAGTGATTTGGATTCTTGAGCTTAGCCAAGGTAAAGGACTTTATGCCGGTATGCTTAAATACAAGTTAGGAACTGAATTGAAAAAAAAATTAAATTACATTTGAAATGAAAAGCTTTTATAAAAGTTTATTATGATTTTTGGTGAATCTTAAAATCCTTTATTCTATATGACAATGGATTTTCACTTGTTGATTGCCAATTATTTTTGTGAATGTGATGCATGAGTTATGGTTTATGATTTATGAGAATGTTGCCTTGTGATGCATCATGGAATGAAAATTTAAAATGCTTGGGACCTCATGCATACATGTGAATTTTCATGATAAAATGATTTCGAAGGTTGTGGCAATTATCGCCCCTAAATTATAGATGTACATCTAAATGAAAATGAACTTGAAAAGGCTAAATGAAAATAAACCTGAAAAGGTTAATTGAAAAAGAACCTGAAAATGTTAAATGGAAAAAAAAGGTTGGGTTGGGTTAATTGTCCACATTAAGCCGAAGAGAAAAGTTAAAAGAGAAATATCTCCACTATGAAAATGTTTTAGGTCCCACTAGAGGAAAAAAAAGTTTTTTTAAAAAAAAAAATCACTTTGCATGTGTTTGCATATCCTGACCCTCTTAGTGATGTCACTTATTGAGTATTTTAAATGCTCACCCTTTTCAAAAATGTTTTTATTTTCAAGTAAAGGCAAGGGCATCATAGGCGAATGACATGATAGTTGCTGCAAGAGGCCATGGGTGACCTATAGACTCATAGAGCTTAAATTCCACTATTCTTATTCATTGTCAGCACTGTTGGAGTTGTTTCTTTTTAGTAGAAGTTTTTTTTTTTTTAATCATCTAAATTCTTAAAATGTTTTAGTTTATTCTTATGCTTTGAAATAAAGGGATCCCGAGGTAAAGGTTTTTGATTGTTGGCAAAAGTTTATTTCTTTTTGTGAGATTATTTAAGTTTTCTTTATTTCATTATCATGCATTTAGTAACACCCCTAGAAAGTCTAATAGAAAAAGTAGGGTCTTTACATGAACGATTTGGATCAAATTATTTGTAACTATTACAAAGTGAACCGTATCGATAATGTTACCAGGATAAGGCACCCAACCTTATCCATATATTATGACCCTTTAGGTTATTTCTTGAATACGATCCTCTCGTATGTCAACCACATATTGTTCAAGATTACACTAATAACCTTGGATTTTTCATATAATGGATAAGATTATATTTCAAATAAAATAGTCAAAATTATTATTAATTATTAAATAAATCATTAATTACAAGGCTTTAGAGCATAAATCCCAACAATCTCCCACTTACACTAAAGCCAACGAGACATGTATCATAGAGCATACTCTATACGCAGCATGTTCTCCCACTTGCCCTAGCAAATATGAGACATGCCTCGTAATCCTATACATTCTAAGTGACCCTCAAACTCTTTAGCCTAGAAAGTCTCTTTATATAGATCCAAAGGATTGCCGTTAAAAGCTATCTTGGTCACTGCCATGATATTTTCTCTCGCTCGATATGATTCCCTATGCATTGTTATTTTCTAATTTCCTTAATATTAGTGTTTGCACCACTATTATCATAAGAAAGAGGATAGACTAAATCATATCTGAAAAACCTTTCAGATCTTCAAGAAACTTTTTGAGTCATACAAGTTCTTTTGTTTCTTCACAAGCAAAACAATTTAACTTGTATACCATACTCCACCACCTAGGAAAAATTTTATCCTTACATAGATTTCATAAATCTTTGTAAGAACCAGTATATCTTGTAAATATCAAATCTTTAACTCCATACACAAAAATTTCTCATTATCCATAGATAATTTGAGAAAGTTTTTAATTTTCTACTCAATGGTCATACCATTCGTTTAACTGATATATGCTAACCAATTGTATATTAAATGTTCAACTTTATTTATGCATATCATATACTCTCAACATTTGAGGTGTCTTAGGATACTCTTCCTTAGACATAAATATCAAATATTTGACAACAATTTTGCTAATATAAGACACAGTTAATATTTTGTCCTTAAAATCTCTATTTTGGACACTTCAAATATACTAAGTCATTCCAAATCACTCATTTTGAATTAGTTACTTAGTCAACTTTTTATATTAGATACACATCTTACATCATTCATAATGAGTAAAATATCATCAACATAAAACATGAGAAAAATCCACTAAGCAATTAATGATTTTCTTGTCTATACAAGCTTCATTAATATTTATCCAAAGTCATAGATTTTGATACTTTTATCAAACCTTATATTCAAAGATCTAATGATAAAATTCATTTCATAAATGAATCTTTATTATTTTGCAAACCTTTTTGCTTTTGATCTTTGGATATAAATCTCTCTGATTGATTTATGTAGATGCATTATTTAAGATTTCTTTTCATAAAAGAATTCCAAACATTCATTTTTTATATTTCATATGCAACAATGAATTAAATAATGCTTACAGACTTCAGTATGACAACAAGTGAGACAGTTTACTTGCAGTCTACTTTCTCCTATTAGGTTTAACCCTTTGCCATTAGTCTCACTTTGAGGGCAATAAACCTTCAACTTTGTCATCGAACATAACAATTTGGGCTTCAATTAAATCCTTGCAAAGGTTGAGTCATCTCATAACTCTACCACTACGATGAGGCTTATCCAATTCATGACTAGGATCTATTTGACTTTCAAATGTAATTAAATTGTTAACAACTTTTGTTAAATATTTAATAGCTTCACTTGGAATCAATTTATTAACACTATCTCACCCTATTAAATTCCTTATAAAAATGATATTTGTCATACAAATACCTTATTCATTTTAGGACTAGATAAAAGATAATTTTGTACTCCATAGGGGTGGCCTACACTTAGGCATATCTTTGAACATATACAACCTTTTAAGCTTAACATTCCCAAATAGTGAAGTGTTATAAATTAAGTTTACTACTCTTCTATAATCTCAAAATTGTCTCGTAGACAGTTTTGGAGGGAATAATGTTCAATATGCAATCTCTATTATATATTCTAACTAGAGTTTTGTAATGGAGTGTAACTCACTATTAATGTGACCATGTCCAACAAGATTTTGTTTCTCCTCTTGCAGTACAATTTCACATAAATGTATTTGGTATTTAAAATAATTGGGATAAAAATCTATTTTCTATCAATTTGTCTTAGTACGTAAGGTTCTTGTACTTTCTATTATGATCTAATCATAATGTCTTGATAGATTTACCTAACTGATTTTCAATTTTAGCTTTAATTTTCTTGAACTTTTCAAAAATTTAGACTTATGTGGTATTAGGTAAAGATACTTGTACCTTGAATGATCATAAACTAGAGTAATGAAATATTCATGACTTTGTTTCGTCTTTTCATTCAGCAGACCACTTGGGTAATAATGTGTACGCCCAAGTATTTTTTGGCATTGTAGCCCTATCCAATAAAGGCCCAAATGATTATATTGCATGAAAAGGAAGATTTGCAGACAGGTAAAGTAATTAACTTTAACTTTTAGAGAATTATCTCTTACTAGTCTTTTCATTCTATTCAATTTGATGTTAATCAACCTTAACTACCAAAGTCAAGTATCTTTTAGGAGAAAACAATTTGTCTTTACATTCTAGATTCTATAATCCTGAATATCTCAGTATTTTGTTGTATAGTACATGTTAACATTTTAACATATACAAATTGTTCTTATTTTCAACTGAATGTATTTTCAAACAATTTTGAAAATATAAACTTTAATACTTCAAAACAAAGTTTGAGAAAATTGAATTTTCCTTGTGGTAATAAAGCACCACATTCAACATTAAGTAACAATTATCATTTAATGACATTTTAATGTCTCCCACTACACTAATTGAGATGGGCTTGCTTGTGCCGACCTATAGAAACTATTCTACATGTTAAGTATTTTTCAAGAATTACATATTAAGTGTAATAAAGAATATATATTGATAGTGGATCTTGTATCAACTTTCCAAATGACATTATTTATTCTCCACCAAAAATATAATAAATCAAATTTACTTTCATTTATATATATATATATATATATATATATATATATATATATATATATATATATATATATATATATTATAGAGGTATTTCAAAAACTCCTCTCATTATGACTGTCTTGCCTAATTTAGAAACTATTTCCTTCTATATAGCTTCAGTCATTTGGTTTCTTTTCTTGGATTTATGTAATACTTAAATTCGAGATCATTTAGATAATTATCTAAATTTAGCTTCTATTGACTTCAACATCTCATATGTTGTTGTCATTTTTTTTTATCATCATCTAAGCTTGATTTCTAACATGTCAATTAAGAGATATCTATACGCTACTCATTACCTTTGATTCATTAATCATGTAATTAACAAACTATTCGACTAGCATTAGCAACAGGTTTTGAGAACATTTCTCAATAAAGAAAAATAAATATTTTACACTGCCATTATAGTGTTAATGTTACTTTTTCAAGTAATAAAATTTTCTCAATCTTGACTTATCAGTAATAAAATTAAAAATTATGAGAGAAACGAACATAATATTGAAATATATAAAATATATAATTTAACATCACGCAAACAATTATCCATTCAATTTTAGTATAGAAATCAAATAATTTAAAAAATGAACCCTATAAATTATTTCTAATGCTATGGTACTTTAGTGAGTTAGAACAAGTGTCGTCGTAGGGTAGGTCAAGTGTTCATTCACTAAATTGAGACAATCTCAACCAAGTATTGTACCAGAATAACTCTTATTCCTATAATATTTAGTTACCATTAGTTTGGTCAAGGACATCGTTGACAACCTTAATAAGCCATTTGTAAGTGTGACCCATCGATTTATCCCAACAAGTGCCACCGTAGGGTAGGTCAAGTATTGGAAACAAAACTATAATCCTATCCTTTTAAGAAGTTCACCTTGATATTGACTCATGCAAACACCTTTCGTAGGGGGACGATCCAAAAGACACCACGAGGCCCAACATGAATCTCACGATGTGAACCAATGATGAAGACCGTAGGATATGTTTTCACATATCCTTCTTTCACTTACTTTTGAAATATAGTTTTCTCTTACTAAGACAAACTAGGCTAATCTCATTTATTTAAGTTTCCAATCTATCCTTCATAACCCTTATGTTGGTTGAATTGATTTTAATATGAAGCCATTAATGCATAGGATCAGATCTGACACATAAGAATAAATGCAAATAATGTAAGCAAGAGAATTAAGATTTGGGGTATGGATAATATATACTCAAAGGAACATAAACAACTAAAATCATCAAATTAACACAAACACCTAAAGTTATCAAACTTTATTGAACATAATATAAAACTTAACTAACTTATAAAAAATTCATCAACATAACAATTAAACTAAACTTAATAAAACTTAATAACACAACATCCAAATTTATTATGAACACAAATATTAAACTTATCAAACTAACACGAACTATTAAAGTTATCAAAACTTAAATTTATGAACCTAACAACAAAATTTAACTAACTTATCAAAATTTATGAACATAACAACTAAATTAAACTACGCTTATCAAAACTTAGTAACATATCAACTAAACTTATCATGAACATAAATATTAAACTCGTCAAAATAGCACGAAAAATTAAAATTATCTAACTTTATGAACATAACAACAATACTTAACTAATTTATCAACATTTATGAACATACAAACTAAACTAAACTTATCAAAACTAAGGACATAACATCTAAACTTATCATGAAATAAATATTCAACTGATTGAATTAACACAAACCACACAAGTTATCAAACCTTACGAACATACCAACAAAACTTAACTAACTTATCAAAAGTAAACCAAAGTAATGCATGTTAATGGTCTACGATTTTCAATTCATATAACCCTTAAGTACCAAAATTTTCAAGCAGAGGACATGTCAGTTTCTTAATCCAAACAAGCAAAGAATTGGATTAATTTTTAATTGAAATTGGGAGCATTATCATTTTCTCCCAAAGAAAGAATGTTTTCTTTAAAAGGAAAAAAAAAAGTAGATATTTAAACCTTGAAGGTATAATGCATAACTCAAGTACATGTGAGGGTTGTAAGGAATGATATCAAGTAGAAAGAGAGAGAGAGAGAGAGAGAGAAATGATGCAAAATAAATACCAAGTGGCTATCAACAAGCAAAATATCCATAACTGCTTTACTGGCAACGAATTCTCAACTGAGAGGGCTCTAAAGAACAACACTATGTCTAGCTCTCTACAAAATAATCACAAAACAATGTTCTCATATTTAGTAAGAAAAAAGTATGACAACTAAAGCATAGACAAAAGATTAACAAGCAGTCGCAACTGGGTCGAAAATGATATCTTGTGGAACATTGCAAGGGGAGGGAGAAGGTAATATTATGTTAAGTAAATGGAGCACAAACAAAAAAAAAAAGGGGGGGCCCATTACTCTTTGGCCCATTTCCCTTTTACAATTAACCTAAGTTTGTGTGTGGTGGCTAGGTGTTTTTACGGAAGAAGAAAAAAAAACAGAGGTTGCGGGAGTTTTACGGAAACAAAAAGAGGAGAAGAAAAGCCGTGGGTCATTGTGAGTTATTTTTCTTCGGGTTGTTTTGCAAGAATGTTTTTTCTCCATTAAAGAGTTTTGTGAGCTATTGTATAGTGATTCGTGAGCCTTTTCCTTGAGAGAAAAGTGAGAGAAATCATTCTAGAGAGCGTTGTAAACTCTTGTAATTTTCTCCCGAACATTTTAGTGGAACCTGCATCGGTAGCAGAGAACTGGACGTAGCCAACATTGAGTGAACCAGTATAAATTCGGTGTCAATTTTTCTTTCCTTATCTTTTAAATATCGTTCTTGTTGCTTAGAAGTTTAGGTTGTTTTATCTACTCTTTTAAGCTTGTGAGTTCCAATTTTTTATTCCGCGGTATTTGGAACCATAACTTGATCTGGGATTTTTAGATAAAATATATTTTGTCTGAATCTGGTTGAGTGAATTAGATTGATTATATTTTATCGGCCCTAACATATTACTATTTTGAAGTTATATGTCATAACATTAAACAAGCTAGAAAACAGGTTGAGAAGAGAGCATTCAAGAATAGATCTTCTATTGTGGAACAGATATAAGGTCCTAATCAAGTTCATCAACAATAATTATATAGCAGGAAAAGTATTGATCCTAATAGACAGAGTGCAAGTTTTTTTGAAGTAAACAATGATGGGAAGACAAGCAACATAAAGTTATGGAAATTATACATCTAAAATCTAATATAAACTCAAATAATCACAATAACATCTAAAATAAACTCAAACCTTGTAAACTCAAAACCATAAACATAACACATAACAACTACATTTACTTAAAACTCAACTATCAGAGAATATATATACCAAAGAAATCACATAATAACCTTGTAAACTTATCAAAACTAAAGAACATAGCATCTAAAACTCAACTATCATGAACAACCAAATTTAACTAAGTTTTCAAAACTAATGAACATAACATCAAAACTTAACTAAGTTACCAAGGTTTTAACACAATAACAACTAAATAGTACATGAAACCAATTTATCAAACAAACTAAACTAAATAACCAACCAAACTAAACTAAAACTTATGAACATAACAACCAAATTGAACTAACTTTTCAAAAGTAATGAACATAAAATCAAAACTTAGCTAATTTATCAAACTTATGAAAATAAATAAACATAACAACATTACCCTTAAACTTAGCTAATTTATCCAACATTTCCTTTGAAGAGAAGGTAGGGAAAGTTTCACAATCTACTGCTGATAGAAGGATACTAATTTGTTCTTGACAAATTCAGTACAATCCAAAAAAAAAAAAAAAAACAGTCAGTAGCAAAGTAACATAAGTAACATTACCCTCAAACTGATTTGACTTATCATAGATATAATCAAACTTCAAAGGCATACAAATTAATTCAAATGATACTTCTGCAATAACACATTTGGAAAAACATCACACCCCATCAATCAAATAGAGAAAAAGAAAGAAATTGAATCAAGGTTAAACACTGCAATCACAACAGATTTCAAAAATAAAACCTTCAACACAACCTTCACACAATAAAGCCTATAAATTATCATGATCTCCTCATTTCTTTCCTCTTAATGACATAATTCAACTCTTGACACAACACTAAATTCCAGGTTTTTCTGCATTTACACAACTTCTATATGATTTTTTCTTCTAACTCCCATACTGATATCATTACATTAAACACAAAATCTGATTAGAAAACAATTAGAATACAAAACAATTCAACACTTAGCAAGAATTCAATTATGCCCCAAACACGAAAGAAACCAACCAAAAGACATGGCAAACTTACAGAATGATATGAATAAGGTGATTTTCCTTGACGCTCAAAAAGTTTTGCCATGATACGGAATTCAATTCGACCCCATTCCTATAATTAAAAACAGTTCCCAAGAGCAGCTTTGTATATATGCATCTAGATTAAGAACACATGTAAATATGTAATCAAAATTAGTAACATGGATTATAACTTCTAAATGCCATACTCTTTTGAGAATGTAAAGGAGCCTTTCTTCCTCTGTCATCAACTTTTTCTTTATTTTTTTAGCTCTTCGGATATCCCTCAAGGTTTTACCAGACTCCTTCCTCATTCTTCTCTCCAACTTACCACGCATACTCCTTCATTTTGATGTCGACGTACAACATGACAACCCATTGAAAGGACCAACAACCTTTGATGTAGAAGGCAATATATATTCACCACAAATGCTTTTATGGGCCACATTGCATGAAGCAACCTTTGAATAAAAATTTGTTAATGATATGGCATTGCTGGACACGTAAAAAAAGAAAAAAAGAAAAAAACCATCTTATCAGAATCTTTGCTCAAACTGCAAAGTGGATGGTACTACATCTAAATGCCTCAGATCCGTGCTGAGGAACAATACTCACAGAAGAAAAGTATGCATTCAATTGGTTGCTTAGAACATGAGAACAACAATACAAATGAAGCTAAATAATATCGTATATTTCCTACGCAGATTTAATATGAAAGAGTGTCATATCTAAAATCAAGATGTAAAAAAAAAAGAAAAAAAAAAAAAAAAACCAAACCTTCGCTCTGGCTAAGAAAATTTCAAGAGAGATAACTTCCATAAGCCATAGCAGAATGGGTGCATTTTTTTATTGCAGTACATCAAAGGGAAAATGTAGGAATAACTCAAATAGATAAAAAGGAATTGGTAGTTGAATGGTAGAGGACAACATCCATTAACAGTTAACTTAAGTGATGCAGACAGAAAAATACCAAATATAGCTTATAGCATAATAATCATACATTTTTATGGCAATAAAAATGGATAACAAGCAGATAGCGAAGATAAAACACTCCTCTAAAAGTGAAATCAATAAACCATTTCATTGGGTATTGGTGAAGTCCAATAAGAATTTTTGCCATTTCCTCCATCCTCTGAATTGTCAGAAGTCCATGATGTGCGGCTGCCCCCAAGAAGCTAGATGATTAAGGTGCTATCTTTGTATGACTCCTCATTTAGGGTGCCATGTTTGGAGATGGCTTCATCAAAAGCTTGCTTTGCAAGGTGGCAGGCCTATACAACAAAAGCACAATGTAGCTATCATTGTCAACTAAGCACTAAAGAGGACAAATCTCTACTAGATTTACTTGTAATATTACATTAACCATACCTTTTAGGTGAATTCAAGGTTTAATGATAGAAGATTGAGAAATTTAATGTCAAACCCAAGCAGAGAGGATGTGTAAAAGGTAATTTAAATTCGATTGAGCTAGTTGCAACTTGTATAAGACAAGATAAAAGTAAGACAAATGTAAAAACTAGGAAATGTAGAGACAAAAGAGAGCTATATAGTACAATAGAGCTTCTCAATTAAAATGTTTGATCTATGGATTCCAAGTAGTCCAATAAAAAACCTCTTGGCAAATAACTTCCTGTAAACCTTGTTTTGAACAAGTTTAATAAGGGAAAAGAGAAGATTCGTTGTTGTATTTGCTTCTACAATTAGAAAAGGGAAGGTAGTGTCAGAACCAAAAGAAAATATTAATGGCAATTTCCTCTCAAAAGAATTCATGCATGCAATTTTCTCAATCATCATTTAGACTACTGCTAGAAGAATGTATTAAATAGTCAAATCACAGAGCAGTGCATTAGTTAATCATCAAGAAAATAAAATAAGTTTAGAAAAGGGGTGTAACACCCCCCAAATTTCAGCCTAAATTAGGGACCATTACAAAATTTTCTTACCTAAATGAAACCCAAGTACAACAACCAAGCTATTCCAACCAAGCTAGTCCTCTTCTCTTAGCCAAAAAGAGAACAACTAAAACTTTCGAAATAAACCCACAAACCAAAAGCTCCCCACTCAAAAGCCTCAACTATAACCACCTGAAAAAGTGAGGCCTCATATCAAGTGCTATCTGATAAAACTAGTAAGTCATAACACAACTAAAAGGACGCATTCTATATCAATCATACATAATCACATCCCAACACAACATCTCAACATGCTTAAATACTTTAGAAAACATAATAGTCTAAAGAAACATTCATCACATAATATAATTAGGCAAATAAAGCATACAACATGCTTGGTGTCACAATCGGACTCTTTCGCAATGAGTCAACGATTGTGCGGCACTTGCTTTAGCTCGACAAGCAAGTCAGCCGTACGAAAACGGAAGTTGCGGACGGCTTCCGTATATGGTCTAGCCTCCCCTCGGGTCCCGGGAGAAAATGTTTTTAGAAAACCGGGAGAGAGAAAGTGTTTTGAAAGCTTTTGAGAAAACGTTTGTTCATATAAATGTTATAGGCAATAAGCGAGAGAAGGGTCAACAACAACTTAGATTGCATATAACTCTGGGTAGGAAGGATGGACAACTAGTCATACCCCCATATAGTACATTTTGAGATTTATGCCTTTGACAGGTTTGAACATGCAAAGTGGCGAGGAGTCATACGGCCACAAAATTACAAGTAAAGCTAACTATAAAGCAATAAGACATACATATAATGAAAACATGATAAAAAGGGGTTGAGATGGGCATGCGGCCACGGGCAACACGCCCTGGACAAGCATGACCGTGACATTCTCCCCCACTTAAATGGTTGACGTCCTCGTCAACCGTCCCCGCTCGAACTCAGTAGTCGTACGAGCGTCTTCTCTTCAAGCCTTTTCAAGGCGGTCCCAGTGGACCTCTGTGTTCTGGCTTCTTCTCCAGTCTTCAAGGAACTTCTTCATACTCTCGCTTTGGTTCGCTCCTTGAGGCGCCTTCTTGACCAAAGCATCGAAAGAGTTCTTCAAGGTGATTGGTGGGATCGACGATTCTTGTCCTCTCGACGAACCGTACCATCTTCGTTCGACCCATTCTCTTGTACTCATTGGTTCTTCTTTTGTATTCTTCCGAGCAATTTCTAGTTTCGGTTTAAACTCCACAGAGGAGTTATAATTGTGCTGATTTTTTCTTCTCCAAGGCTGATCAACGTCACTGACCTTGGTGTTGCAATGTCCCTCTTGGCTCTTATTCAACTGAAGGGCTGATAACAATTTCGCCCCATTCGGCTGTCTTAGCTTCGCAGGGACCACGGTGGGGTTAGATCTGTGATGACTAAACTTTCTGCCAAGGGCATCGGTATAACCTTGTGTTCGAGGAGAAACTCCATCCCTAACACAATATCAAAGTCATCCATCTTGACGACCACGAAATCTGCTTGTCCAGTCCAAGCATCTAGTTTCACTGTCGCCCTTCGCACGACACCCAAAATGGGTAAGGCTGCTGAATTTACAGCTTTGATCTTTCCTGCATCTCTAACCCAGTGAAGGTTCAACCGACGTGTTTCTGCTTCCGTCATGAAGTTGTGGGTAGCTCTTGAGTCGACCATGGTGTTTTTCGTTGGTTTTTGATTAATCCACGCGTCGACGTACATTAGACCACGTGGGGTGGATTGACTGCCTCCTTCCACTCTCTTCTGTAGGGCTGACAGATATTTCAATGCTCCAATGCGCGTGTCGCCCCCATATTCTTCAGAGGTTTCATCCTTTGCCCCTGAAGTACTTGCCAATGAGGCTTGGAAGGCATTGAAGGATGCTAGATTCTTGCATTCATACGCACGATGGGCCCCTTTACATATGTAGCAGAATGGGGGCTTTTGGTTGTAGTTATTCTGATACTGTGGCCTTTGCCATGAGTTTCCCCCATTCTGTTGGACCGGTAGTTGATTTCTCTCCTCCTTTGTAATTTGGCCCCCTCCCTCACTCTTTGGAGAGTTAGGCCGAGAATTTCTATTCCTTCTACTTGGAGAAGTTTGGCTTTGTCTCACATCTTGAGATTGCTTACTGTATGTTTCAGTGGTGAGATCGAACAAACGTTCTGCGGCCCCATAAGCTTCTGACAAGCATTGAACCTTTTGTTCATATAGTTTCGACCTTGCCCATGGTTGCAGTCCTTCAACGAAGCAGAAGACCTTGTCTTTCTCGGACATGTCACGAATGTCCAACATTAATCCAACAAACTGCTTCACATATTCTCGAATGGTCCCCGTATGTTTCAACTCGCGCAACTTGCGCCTCGCCAATATTTCAACGTTTTCGGGGAAGAATTGAGAACGCAGCTCTTGTTTCAATGTTTCCCATGTATCGATGGTACATCGTCCTTCTTGGATGTCCATATACCGGGATCTCCACCATAGCTTGGCGTCATCCACCAGATGCATCGTCGCCAAGGTAACTTTCGACTCTTCAGACGTCGTACTCGTGGCCTTGAAGTATTGCTCCATGTCAAATATGAAGTTCTCCAAGGCTTTTGCATCACGAGCCCCACAGAAGGGCTTCGGTTTGGGTACTTTCACCTTGTTTACTTGGACTACGCCCCCAGCTGGGGCTTGGTTTCCCACCGCTCTCATGGTGAGATTCAGTCGGGCGCTTAGGTCCGCCACTTCTGCCCTCACTACATCGATGGCAGCTTTTACATCCTCAGATAGTTCAGACACCATCTGAAATATTGTTCTCTGCGCGCCGTCTAGATTCTCGACGCGCTCCTCTAATTGGGCAACAGAGCCCGACGAGCTATCCCCACGCTCGAAGCCAACAGGTCTTGTGGCTCTATCTTCTAGGGATTCAACCCTCACCATCAACTCTCTGACGGGCATCCCGTCTAGGCGGCCAGCTACCGCGTCAATCGTGTCGGCCTTCTTGGCAATCTCATCCAGGCGAGATTCCAGGAACCGCACATTATCAGGGACTTCTCTTAGCGAGAGCATTTTCTCTTCAATCACAGCCAATCGGCCTACATGGGCCTCGCCCAACTCTTCTATCGCGGGCATGATGGCTACTTTTCGCTTTGAGGAGCTAACTAGGCTCTGATACCACTTGTCACAATCGGACTCTTTCGCAACGGGTCAACGATTGTGCGGCACTTGCTTTAGCTCGACAAGCAAGTCAACCGTACGAAAACGGAAGTTGCGGACGGCTTCCGTATATGGTCTAGCCTCCCCTCGGGTCCCGGGAGAAAATGTTTTTAGAAAATCGGGAGAGAGAAAGTGTTTTGAAAGCTTTTGAGAAAACGTTTGTTCATATAAATGTTATAGGCAATAAGCGAGAGAAGGGTCAACAACAGCTTAGATTGCATATAACTCCGGGTAGGAAGGATGGACAACTAGTCATACCCCCCTATAGTACATTTTGAGATTTATGCCTTTGACAGGCTTGAACATGCAAAGTGGCGAGGAGTCATACGGCCACAAAATTACAAGTAAAGCTAACTAGAAAGCAATAAGACATACATATAATGAAAGCATGATAAAAAGGGGTTGAGATGGGCATGCGGCCACGGGCAACACGCCCTGGACAAGCATGACTGTGACACTTGGCATACAACAAATAAACTTAACCGGTAGAAGCTACTTACTTAAAGTGCTCCTAAATTAGTTCAACAAGTCCCTAAACAATAAATACAACACTTAGAGGTTATGAATCAGTTCAGAATCTTAAATCAAAACTGAGAGAGTGATCAGGAAAGACTTTCTTACCCAAATCAGCTTTAAACCTTAATTGGACACTCCGAACTTAGTTCTAATCTACAAACACAAGCTTCAAAGGATTAGGGACTAATCTAAAACATCCTACTTGAGCTCGAAGCAGTTTAGAAAGCACCATTACCTACTAAATGCCACCAAATAGCCTTGGAACCTTGTTGGCCGGGGTTCAAAGATGTTCGAAACTACAAACAAAGAGTATCCAAATATTAGAGACATATCTAAACTAGTTTAATTGGGTTTGAAAGGAACTAAAAGGAACTTTGCCATTTAAATCTTCCTAAAAAAAACTTGGGTCTTTACTGAAAGGTGATTGAAGAGGTTTGATTTCGCAGAACCAAAATTGTTGGGCTATGGGTAACTCGAATTGAATCTATTCAAAGAGTAGGTCACAAACCAGAGTGATTTCGAGGCTCGATTTCAAGTGAGTATTGTTGAAACTTACAAATCCTTGAGTGGCCGTCACCACCCAGGTATGTGCGTGGTGGTTGGAGTCTTGCGGCCACTGGAGATTGTTTTGGAAAAGAGGAAATCACGCTAGGTCGCTGGTGCCTGGTGGCAGTTCCCTTGGTTGGTCGGAGTTAGTTGTTGATTGCCGCCGGAGAAGAATAGTTGTCGCTCGTTGTTGGTCTTGTTGGAAACACGTGGGTCTTGTTGATGAGATCGTTGGAATAGCGTCGTGGGCCATTGTGGTCTAGAGCTCGTGGTGGTTTCGATGACAATTGGATGGGTCGCCAGAGAGGGAGTAGTAGCAAAGGGGGTTGGGGCCGCAACTCATGAAAAGGAGAGGGAGAATGATATGGTGAAAACCCTAGAGTTTCTTTCCTTTTTTGTATTTAAAATATGAGAAGTAAATTATAATAAAACTTGACATTCCTAAAATGTCAAGTACATTATCATCATTCTTGACATTTAAAAAATGACAAATTTTTTGTAGCGCCAATAAAAATCCAAGAAACTCCATCAAACTCCTCATTTTTTGCATTATTCTTGACGTTTTTTCATTCAAAAGGTATAGTTCTTGACGTTCTTTTGTTATAAATGTATAATTCTTGAAATTTTTTTAACAAAAATGTCAAGTAATATAAAATTCCATGTGTCAAGTAATATAGAATTTGTAGTAGTGTAGACAAAACCTTCCATAGACAGAGTTCCCTTATAGCTAATTTTTATTTCAAATTCATCAAACTTTAATTAACTATTACTTGCTAGATTAATGAACATAAGTGAATTATTAAGAAATGTTTTTAATCCTATTAAAAACTAATTCACTTCAAGGATAATCTTGAAATTCTACTATTTTAAACCCTTTAAAACATAATTAAAAGATTATACTAAATTCTAATCTTATTATAAATAAATAAAGGTTAAATTAAATTCAAATTTTAAACTATTTAAAACATGAATTAAAATTATCTTTATTTTAAGGAAAACTATTCTTATTAGGAAATATCCTAATCCTATTAGGAAACATGGATTCTAATTATGAAAGGAAATATCCTAATATAACTTTTCAATCAGTTTTCAAATATAACAATTATATTCAAAGATATGAAAAATATAAACTAATTAGGAAAACATCTTAATTCTATTAGGAAACAACCTAATCATATTTTCCAAATATAACAATTATATTAAAAAATAATTAAGATGCATGATCATGCTTAACCTATGGTGGGATTTTAATCTAAATGGCATACTTTATGCAACAATCAAACAATTTAAAAATATACATCACATGCATAATTAAATTAAATAAACCATAGCATAATTGACGGGTATATATTTGGCATATTCTAGAAAATTGAAAACAATTCAAATTACAAAATTTAAATCCAAGACATATCTTGATTTTCAAAATATTTTCTTCTTTTGGCCATCCAAATTTAGGCTAGAAAAGCCTAAATCTTCTTTTGGCCATCACAAAGACATGAGCAAGCACTGCTTGAATGTGTGCGTTCATCGTTGGCTGAAATTCACGCCAACTTGATTATTGTGTTTACACATTTAGCCGCAAATTGAACTTCACCTTGAATCTCACCGTCGGCTTGCGTTTACACATTCAACCGCCAATTGATTATTGGCTTTTGAAAAATCTAATGAAACCCACACTTCTTGTGTATGAAGGAAAAAAATAACCAATCACCATTTAGCCAATCTCAAATTTTGATTTCACATTTCCAGCTTGATAAGTGTTTATGAATAAATGAATTTTCTGATGTCACTTGTACCCTCACACCCACATACTTGATGAACCAACTACTTTTATTTGTACACACTAAGCACATCCTATGTGAAATAAACTTGGGTCTCTCATAATCATTGATTGAAGTTTCACCGTCTGCGCTCTTTGTAATTGTCTACAACATTAATATATGTATATTCTTCAATCTTCTTTGCGGTTGGCATCTTTCTTTAGTTAAAATAAAATTACAACAAAGAATAACCCTTATGGGTTTTACACCTTATCTAATCAAAGCAAAAAAAAATTCTAATGCCAAATAGACTAAACGGTCAACTTGCAAACCATATATCACATATATGAACAAAATTAAAATACCCATCATAAGAACTTTTAATTCTAAATTAAAATCAAAGTAGGCTCTGATACCAATTGAAGTAATGAACGTTTCACTCCGCATCGGAAGCATTGGATCGTCTTTGATGTTGTTTAAAATTAAACTAAAAATAAGATTAAGCAAACTTACTTGGAGTAAATATGGAAATATTTATGGCGGGTGTTTATCTCATCCACAAAGTCTTCCTGGCTATGACTCGAACATAGGACAAAGGCTTGTGGGATCCTCTTGAAAGAAAATCCACAAGGGATTGGAGAGGAAGATATCTAGAGAGAATTCTAGAAATGTGTGTTGTATCTAATGGCTCAACCCAAGGGTCCTATTTATAGAGACCAAGGGCAAATATTTTTCATAATTAAAATATTATATTTTAATATCTAATATATTAAAATATATCTTATATTTATTTGAATCTCATTCAAATCTCCTACGATATTTATTTATTGTATCTAATATACATTATTTATTTTAATATTTAATGTATCAAATACAATAAATATATTTTTCTCTTTTATATTTAATATATCTAATAAATATTAATTTGAATACTTCAAATTAAATATTAATTTGAACATTTCAAAATTTTCTTTCAACTAAATTGATCTTTTAGTGTTACTATGAGCGAGCAAGGGGATCTTATGGACCTACAGATTATCAGCTCCAATGATACAAAATTAATTAATTAATTAAACCCTTTAATTAATTAATTTTCATTCATTAACTATAGGTCACTCCACTATAGACCTAGAGTTGCACTCTTATGCACTGTAGGACAAGTTGTGTCTATGGATATAACCATTACATGCAAGTCGATCCTTCACGAGTTGTTCATAATTATAGTTGGGTCAAAAGTATGTTTTACTCCCATAATTACATATTGCATCTTAAGTTCCGCTGATCCTCTAATGAACAATTTTTGTTTATGATCCAACCATAAACTAAGTCCCTCTCGAGCCAGTGAGAGGGTAGGGCCCATTGTTCATGTCTCGAAATCAGCACTTAAGACAACTACTCATCTACTTACCCTATATGGGAAGAAGTAAATTTCATCTTGTGAGATTATGTTCCCAGTTTCCTATTTGGACAAGTCCCCAAAATGGTAGGCATATTGAATCGGATACAAAACCCACTCTTACCTATGCAAATCAAAGGACAAGCCCTCACAGGCAGGAGTTCATAACTCACTTAGGATTAAGATCGAGTCGCATATGATCATTCCTGTAACAACCCAAATTTTCCAATACGGTCATTCTAACAATAATGCAGAAGCGTAACAATCAAAACTAAAATATACTTAAACAAATTCAGCTGAAGTAATTTCTTACAAAGGTTTTCTAAAAAAAACTATTGAATCCATAACAATAACTTTCTAAGTCTTGTGCCAGAGTGCTAAACTTCACTTTTTTCTAGACTATCACTTGATCCTTCGTCTGAAAACATTTTGGAAAAACAAAAATGAGTACAGAAATACTCAATAAGCAATTTCAACATTAAGTTCAAAAATTCATTTTCTTCAAAACAAAACATAGAAATTCAGTTTAACAAATCATTTCAATAGTTGAATCAAAAATCAAATATTCATTCGATCATTTTCTTTTAAAACAATCATAAACAAAATACAAATATCCTTGCAAAACTTTTAATACAACTATTAAAATGTTCAGTCAAAACGTTCGAAAAATAAAAATCTTTCAATTGAACAAAACTTTCATTTAACCAAACTTTCAAGTATCGAAACTTTCAATTCAAATAGTACTTTCAATCAATCATTACTTTCAAATATCAAAGTGGGAATATGCATTATTTGGGTAGCCTTCAGAACATATATGATGGTTACCCGTCGGTAACACCAATCAATCAATCAGAACATTCAATCAGAGTTGTCGATAAAAATCGACCAGAACATTGAATTCAATTACTGAAGTGTGAGGCCATGTGAGTGAAACACACACATGAATCTTCATTTCGAAGGAATGCCAAACCACAAACTGTGCCTTCCCACAAATAAGCTTCAATCAGTCAGAGATGTCGATAAAATCGACCAGAACAATCAATATAATTACTTAAGTGTGAGGCCACGTGAGTGAATAACACACATATGAATCTTCATTCCAAAGGAATGCCAAACCACAAATGTGTCTTCTCACAAATAAGCCAGAACAATTCCATCAATTCCAATTTAGGCTACTACCACAAATAAGCAAAGTATTCCGAAAACATAAAATATCTGAAAAGCCCTTATCAAATCAATCAAAAATTCCTTCGTAAACATTTGAAACAAAACATGTAGTTTCAAATAACAATTTCAATAAAGATTCATCAAATCAACCATTCCAACTCAAAACCAAAACAAACTTACTTTCAATTCAAAATCAATCAAAATACATTTATTTCAAATTATCCAAAATGGCAAAAATACTTTCAAATAGCAAAACACTTTAAAGCATATAAAACAATTTCGACCAACTTTAAATCATACAAAACATTCTTTCAAACATTTGTCAAATAAACAATATTAAAAACATAATTGTACCAAAATTGCTATTTTGGAAGGGATGTGAAAACTACTTACCTCGATCGATAATCCTACAATTCTCAATCTCAATCTCAATTCCAAATCTTGTCCACTTTCTTGAACAATCATCAACTTTTCCTAGAAGTCCAAACATATCCAATACTACACTGATCAAAAACCAAAATTCTATCTTAAAGGTCCAAAAGCTTATCTAAAATATAGACAATCTTATCTATCCAATTTTTCCCATTTAAAACAATTTTCTGCATAAAAAGTTAAAGAAAATAGGGTTCTTGGACTAAAAAAAATAGCACTGAAAAACTGGGTTAAAAACACTTTAAAATCCAATTAAAACGTATTAAAATCGATAAAATCAATGCTTTTTTTAATACGTAATAAAATACCAAACAATTTTTCAATTCTACAATTTTTAAAACCCTTAAAACTATCATAAATTATGGACAAATAACCCAGAAAAATTTATGCTCATAAAATAAAAATTTTCAAGATTTTAACATCAAAAGAATCAAGATTTGTCACTTTTTAACCCAAATTTCAGATCTGAAAAGCTTGATAAAACTGCTTTAAAAACCAAAAAACATAATGCTTTCATGTAGAAATTAGAGCTATAAATCACACTTTAAAGAAACAATCATTTGGTAAACTTTCTTGTACAAAAAGAACCCAAAAACATTACAAAAATAGTCTCAAATTTGAAGAAAATAAAAGTTGAAAAATTATGGAAAATTTTCCTTTATCAAACCTTCAGTTTAATCCAAAATCCATAAGATGAAAAACTTTGATAAAGAATTAAGCAAACCAAAAACCTAAAAAATTTTTAGGGCAAAATATTTTAAGAATCTTTTCATTCTAAACAATCAAGAATGAAAACAAAACCCAATTTTTTTCAAGAAATATTCAATCAAGAAAGAAAACATACTTGAAAATAGAAGAGAAGAAAACTTACTGTTTTTTTTTTCTTTAGAGAGGAAACTATAGAACGTCTTCTTTTTTCTCTCTTTTTTGCAGTAAAAAGGTTTTGTCAAAAAGGTTAGGGCTTAAGAGACCATTTTTAAAATAACTCTAATCAAAACCCTTAAAAGATTATCTTTTTTAAAAAAAAAAAGAAAAAGAAAATAAAGATTTATCTCCTAATTTAAAAAAAAAAATCCTAATTCAAAAAGGTTTTAAAAAAAACCAATAAAATAAATAAAAATTCTTTTTTTTCTTCGGTTGTTACAATTCCGATGAAATATTAATCTTCTCAATTAACGGATTTAGAAAAAGAGATTAAATATGTTTTATACAAACTCGTTGTAGAAGATATTACCACTCACATGTCTCCACATGAACGATTTGGATCAAATCATTTGTAACTATTGTTGGCTTTTTGGCCCTTGATCTCAAATTAATTAATTTTAATTAATTAATATTTTGATGATAACAAACATGTTATTAATTACTAATATTTTTAGTTTTTTGAAGTGTCCATAGAGTAGATCATGGAATAACGATTTCAACGCCTCTTGAATCACTCAAATTGGAGTTAAAACAAAAAAGTTATGGCTAAAACAAATTTGAACGAAAAATTCTCAAAGCGATGACAAGGTGTCTAAAGTCAGCTATGTGGATTATTTTGAGGATGACATGTGGAGCCTTTGAAAGAGTGACATAGGGTGGACTTTTGGTTGTTTTAATTTGAAAGAAAAGTAACATTATATTATTTTATATATATAAAAGTTACCTTTTACTTAATTTAAGAAAAAAATCTAACAGCATTTAATGTTACCAGTCATTGGGCTATATTTAAAAAAAAAATTATATTATATATTATTATTATATTATTTATTATTTTCTTTTTACTTTTTATTTCCTTTAATCTCCACCCTCCGTTTTACCTTTACTTCAATCCAATGGCTCATATTAATTTTTTTTTTTTACCTTATTTCTCTCTCTTTTTATACCATATTCTTATTCAAAATTCCACAACAAGTTTTACAAGTTTTCAATCCTCCAAAATCTCAAAAAGGCCCCATTGTAGCTCTCTCCAAGCTCTCAATTTTTTTCTTTTCATCTTATTCTTGAGAGAGATTTATTGTGTTGTGAGGGTTTATTTGTGAGTTAAATTTGTAAATCCACTCTATTGAGAGAGTTGTAAGTGTGTTCTTTAAAAATTCAAAACTTTGTAACGGTTTGATCTTAACCTGTAGAAAGGATCGAGTTTGCTCTTGAACTCATAAAAAGAGCAGTGTAACAGTTGGGCTCTAATCCGTGGAAATAGTCGGTAAAGTTTTTATTCGAATTCCTAAGAGGTGCTTGGGGAGTGGAGTAGGTCGAGTTTGACCGAACCACTATAAAATTACGGTGTCATCATCTCTAACTCTTTCTTATTTACTTTTTCAAATTAATTGTAGTAATTTATTGCATGCTTTATTTTGTTCTTAATTGTTTGCAGTGTTAGATTGAATTATTTTTTCATACTTTGTTTATTGCATTAATTATCCTTTTTATTTGTTTATAAAAAGTTTGACAATTATATTATTTGTGCATACTTATGAAAAAGTTTTTTTAAACCATATTCACTCCCTCTCTAGGGTTTCCATACCGATCCAACAACTATTACAAAGTGGGTCATATCAATAGTGTTACCAGAATAAGGCGCCCAACCTTATCCATATACTATGACCCTTTAGGTTATTTCTTGAACACGATCCTCCCGTATGTCAACCACATATTGTTCAAGATTACACTAATAACTTTGGATTTTTCATATAATGGATAATATTATATTGCAAATAAAATAATCAAAAATATTATTAATTATTAAATAAATCATTAATTACGAGGCTTTAGGGCATAAATCCCAACATTTTGGTATCATTCTTTTGGGAGGAATCGATCATTGTACAAAAATCATAAAGGCACAATAGGCTGAATCTTGACCATCCAATGGCTTATAAAAGTGGAGGTTGCAATCAATCATGATGAAATGTGATCCATGTTGAGGGTTTTGATCGATTAGATTGAATGATTTCCTACTGGTATGTGTTTGTGGTGTGATTGGTTGCTACTGGGGCATGGACATGGACACAAATTATTAAATGAGGCCACCACAATGTGGCTGCCTCATAATGACCATTAGATGTGGCTTCAATAATTTTCATACCCCCGGCCTGTTCGACGAGATTTTCAGAGAAATTTAATTTGTATAGTGAACTTTGAATTTGTATTAAATTCTTGTAAGTGCAATGGAGTACAATCTCTAATGTATGATCATATGATTCTTTCTCTCGTATGTATACTTGACTCGAGGGCTGGAATGCTTGTTCTCGAGGTTGAATCGTCAACTTTGAACTAGTGGAAAGTCTTTAGCTTTGAGCTTGTTGAAGGTCTTTAGCTTGTAGCTTATTGAAGGACTTCCGCTTGTAGCTTGTTAATGGTCTTCAGCTTGTAGCTTGTTGAAGCTCTTCAACTTTTAACTTATTGAAGGTCTTCAGTTTGCATCTTTTTGATGGTATTCATCTTGTCAGAAGAATTTCAGTTAGTTTCAGTCTTCAAGAAGATTTAAGTTCATTTCAGTCTTCAGGTCTCCACGAAGCTTTTAGTCTTTGAAGTCTTTAGTCCTTCCAGACGCTTTAGTTTCAATCTTCAATCTTCAGGAAGAGTTAATTTCGTTCTTTAGTCTTAGGAAGATTTAAACTCTGTCTTCAGATCTTCAGTCTTCAATCTTCAAGAAGAGTTAATTTCGTTGTTCATTCTTGATAGTGGACAAAATAGTGCTATTTCTTTGCTTAATTTTATGTTAGTTTTGCTATGATTATATGTGCTTTCTGGTGTTTTTATGTATATTTCTCAAAAATCGAGCATTTGGAGTAGAACTGGAGAATTGTGAGATATTTGGTTAAATTTGAGCAACTTAAGGCTATATTTGAGGATTCAAGTGTTGAAGATGAAGGAAAAGGCAATTGGACTCGAGGGTATAACATTGCAACACTCCTTTGATAGGCTTCTCAAATGGCGTTGCCACTTCTTATAGCGTTGCAACGCCATTTGAGAAGCCTATCAACCTTGAAGACCTGAAGGCATAGCGTTGCAATGCTAGCCAAAGTTATTATTTTTTTATTTTTTATAAAATTCGAAGGGACAACGTTGCAATGTCGCCCCTAGCATTGCAACGCTGTCTCGACTCTATAAAAGAGAGTGAGCATTGGGAGCCATTTTTTAGAGAACAGAATCATAATCTCAAATTCTACATTGTCTAAAGGCTTGGAGGAGAGTTTTGAAAAGCTAAGGAGGAAACTCAAAGCTCGGGATCGTGGACATCACGTCGGGAACGAGTGCTGACACGGACCTTAGTCTAATCTATTTCTCTTGCTTTTTTTTTTTTTTGTTTCAGGAGTTTTGTTATGAACTCAATTGCTATTTATATTTGTGTTTAGACAAGTATTGGTTGTGTATTTGAATCTTTGTTTATGTTGTGATTGAATCTATGTTTTTACAACTTTTATACATCTCGATTTTATTGCTTAAACCTTTGGCCATGGTTTTGCATGTTAGGCTAGATTTAGCTCGAGAGAGTAAATTTATCCATAGAACAATAGATGCATAACTGGATTTAGTTTATTGCACGAGTGTGAGTCAATTAAGTCTATAAGTTGTTTAGTAATAAAAATAGACTGAAAGGTTGATTTACTGTTAGGCATGAGTTCCATTGAGCTCGAAAGAGGATATTGATCACTTAGTAATTCTTGGCTTAAGATTAATTGCATGAAATCAATTCTTTATCTACAAAGTGAGCTTAATTTAATCAACCATTATGTTTCTCAAAAATTGGACTCCAACCTTGTAAATTATTTTTCATTTTGATCACTCTAAAGTTTTGTTTCTCTAAATAAAATTGGGCATAATTAACTTCGGTACTTAATTAATCTAAGAACTCCAATCCTTGTGATCGACCCTACCCACTATTACTGTAAATTTTTAGAGGTACGATTTATAAATATTATTTGATAGGGTCTTCAACAAGCCCTTTATCAAGTCTTCACGAAGATTTAAACACTATTTTCAGATCTTCAAACTTCAATCTTCCGGAAGATTTAAACTCTGTCTTCAGTCTTCTCTGAATGTCTGACCTCTGCAATCTTCTTTTTCTATGAATGTCTAACCTTTTGCCCCCTTTGAAATGAAAGAGAGTTCTTCTATTTGCATCATTTTTCCACGTATGGGCTTGGGCTTTTAATGACTTTTGGGCCCAACCACATGGACCTGGACTTTGTTGGCTGTAATGACCAACATTTTCAGGTATTAATTAAAGTTTAATTTTTAAATTTAAATTAATTATAAGGCCAATTTCATGTTTAAAGTTGTGCATTGGGATTTAATTTTGGGACTTACATAATTGAAATTGGAGATTTGGAGGGTAAATTGGGAAGAAAGAAGGGAAAATGAGATTTAATTGATGTTTGGGGCATTTTTGTAATTTGAGTGAGTTTAAGCCCAAGCCAAGCCCATGCATAAGCCAAGCCCTAATTTCCCTCTCTATTATTTTAAATGCACGCAGCCCTAAGTGAGTTGTAAGCTAAGCCAAGCCATCATCTTCTCCAACTTCTTCTTCTTCCCCTTGTGTGTTCAGCAACCACCCCATTGAAGCAAGAAGAAAAATTTTCCAGCAGCTCTTCACAGCCACACTGCCGCTCGCCGTGAACCACATCGAACTTCCATCCTTCCGTCGTGCCGCCGTCGCATGGCCACCACGCAACCGCCGCCGAACGCAGCGCAAACCGGGCAAAGTTTTCGAGATCAGCGAACCACAAGCCCCCGCCACTCGCCCAAACCGCAGACCCTGACCGCCGCTCGAATCCGGGAACACCGATCTGCCGCACCTTGCAGATCTGCCGCCGAACGTTGCACAAATCGCCGCCGTTGCTTCTGCTCGTGTACAGCGAGATTGCTCTATTTTGGGCCATTTTTTCGGCGAGTTTCGATACTGTATAGCCGTGGGTTGCCTCTGTTTTCGCGTGGGTAAGGGTTTTGTATTGTTCTCTTATGGTTTTCATATTGGAATTTTGGTTTTGGGCATTGTTATGGTAATTTGGAGGTTGACCCATTGATTTTCGGGCTCAATTTTAGAATACCCATCGTACGTGGAGGTCGACTCGGCGAAACTGAATCAAATCGTCCTCTATTCGATAAAGCTCGGTTCTGTTTTGGAGAAAGAACGGAGGTAAAATTTCCATTCTAAAATCAAGCAAATCCTTGAGTGTATGCTAGGCTACAATTCTAAGATTTGGGTTGTTTGACTTTTCTCTAAGGGTCAAAGTGAATTTAGGTGAACCAAATTTAGTTTGGTGGAAGGAACTTTGGGATTTAATTATGAATTTTAGGAATTGTTTCTAACCTTAGAGATTGTTTGAATTAGGCTCCAAATCGTTTGACTGAGGTTCAAGGAGGTGGAATTTTGGTGAGCATTTGTGTGATTTGGGCTCTTGAGCTTAGCCAAGGTAAGGGACTTTATGCTGGTATGCTTAAATGCAAGTTAGGAATTGAATTGAAAAAAAAAAGAAAATTTAATTTGAAATGAAAAGCTTTTATAAATATTTTATTATGGATTTTTGATGAATTTTAAAATGCTTGTTATATATAAAAATGAGCCAAATATTCTTGTGTATGTGATACATGAGTTATGGTTTATGATTTATGAGAATGTTGCTTTGTGTTGCACCATGGGATGAAAATTTAAAATGCTTTGGGACCTCATGCATACATGTGACTTTTCATGATAAAATGATTTCGAAGGCTGTGGCAATTACCCCCTAAATTAAAGATGTACATCTAAACGAAAAGGAACCTGAAAAGGATAAATGGAAAGGAAAGGTTAGATTGGGTTAATTGTCCACATTAAGCCGAAGAGAAAAGTTAAAAGAGAAACATTTCTGCTATGAAAATGTTTTAGGTCCCACTAGAGGAAAAAGTTTTCAAATTCACTTTGTATGTGTTTGCATATCTTGACCCTGGTTAGATTGGATTAATGACTTTACAATGATTAATAAAAAAATCCTCAAAATATGTGATAAGAAGTAAAAACAAATTTATAATTTTTTTTTTAAATTCAATAAATTTTCAATTAATAGAATCAACGTTGAATACAATACAATCAAATAATTTATTTTAACGTTTTTTACTGAAAATATTTTTTTTTCAAAAGTTTAAACTAGAAGGTATTCTTTATCCATAAAAATGAGAGAGAGAAGGTATTCCAAAAGTGTTTAATAAAAACAAATTTAATTGTTTATCATGCAGTCTCCTTTAAATATAAAAGTGTATGAAATATGAAAGGAGAATGTTAGAATCAAGTATGTGATAGCGCACAACTTTTATCAATATGAGCGACTTTTCAACTTTTCTTTTTTCTCTATTTTTCTCTATTCTATGAGAATTATTTGACAAATTTTCTTGCCACTTTGATAGGATTTTAGAAGAAGAACACTATTATTATGTAATTTTGAATTGATTTTAAATGGAATAAAGTATAAATAATTGTGGAGTATGTGTTTCATTAAAATGATGAGATATTACTATCAAATAAAATAGTAATAAAATAAAATATTTTTTTTACTGATTTCACTCTAACGATATAGAGATTAAATAGACACAATCATGAAACGTTAGAAATCTTTTATAAACTTTTTAAAGTACACAAACTAAATAGACAAAATCTTAAAAGTTTAGAAACCAAACTTATAAATATATCTTATTTCAATATATATTATGAATTATATAATCAAATATTTGTGGATTTTGTCAGATTAATTAATCAAATTTTGGTAGGGTGTCACTATATCATTTTTGATATTCAGTGAGCTTCCTTGTTCTTATTCCCCAAACTCAGTTCTTATTTGATTTCTTATTTCATAATTTATGTTTGTCAATTTAAACTCTGCTGTATTAATGTGGCTATCCCTACTAACTTCTTGTAATGCCCCCAAATTTTAACCTAACTTAAGGACATTACTAAGCTTACAACTATTATGCCCCAAAAATTTCGATAGCATAACGGTGTAACTACAACAATACCAAAATTTTTCTAGTACCTGTTAGACAACAACACACACTTCTATATTCAGAATCACCCAACAACTGTTCTAACTTCAATTTGATAACCACTAGAGAGTCAGAACAAAACAACATCCCAACTCCAACTTGGACGACTATTAGGGAATTAGAAACAAACATTCATGCTAAATATGTAAAGAACATGACAACTTTATTAACTTCATGCAAACACATCCATGAAGGTAAAGCATCCCAGTAAAGGCCTATTACCAACCTTCCACACGAGACAAAACTACTAGCCTAAACCAACTCACTAAAGGTAACAAAATTGCTTTCATATGTAATAAACTACAATAAAAAGAAAATTCTAACTAAAAGAATTAAGCAACGACACCAAGTCCACAAACTAGATGTCACAACAGAAATTAGACTAACAACCGAACTATAAAAGTACTTCAATTAAACAAAGCTTAACAAATAAAACTACTAAATAAAAAGCAACCAGTTATGGCCTTTCTCTTCTTAAGTCTCCTCCTTAGCACCACTAGGATTGTCATAATTATCATCACCTACAAAATTTGTGGGTGGGTCAGTACATAACACGTACTGGTAAGTAGCTCACACCTGAGGAGCTACCAACCAACATACAAGGCAAACATCATGATATACACAACAATTACGACGAAATTAGACATGCTCATCATACAGGAGATGTAACGACCCTATAGGCTCAACACGCTACCTAAGAGTCATTACTAAGTCACGTCGCTATATTACCGAAAATTTCGGCAGCATAACGGCGTAACTACGCGAAAACCAAAAATTTGACCCTTACCTGATAGGACATAGAAAAACACACTTCTAAGATTTTCAAACAACCTCCTAGCATCCAACAAACTTCTCAATATGATGCTAGGGTTCAAACAGCAGAGACCGAGTGAATTCAAACATAGAAAGCCAAATACACGTGCACGATTTACAAAGAAAGGTTAAAAGACTTTGAAACATTCTCCTAAACATTTAAAAACTTGACATGAGTTCTATGTACATCCAGAAACATAAAAGAAGCGGAATAGCGATCGCTCGGCTCCCATGACTGGCGTAGCTGATCTCCGGTCACGCGCTAGGGCCGATCTTAGCCTTACCTGAAAACATTTTTAAAAGGAAAATGGTGAGTATTAACGAATAATACTCAGTAAGTAACTCATAGTTTCAAAATAAGAGTTTCACTCGCATGCAACATGTCATTTTAAATCATAAAACCATCGTAAATCATCGCTTTAGTAGGGGACCAAAAATTCGTTTTATAAACCATGTACTTTTCCTCGCGGCTCTCGTGAACGATTAAATTCTCCCGAGGGCCTCGTGAATAGTCCGAAGACATAGTTTTTCCATCGAATAGAGTCCTCCCCTAACTCTGAGAGTTGAGCTCGAAAGCTAACATACATCGTGGAGTCCGAAGACTCAGCCCGAAGGCTACCATCGTGGAGTCCGAAGACTCAGCCCGAAGGCTACCATCGTGGAGCACTCTCAAACCCCGGGAGCATAGAGAGTCCGAAGACTCGGGTTCCCTCATAACCCACATAAAACTTTTGGGAGAATTATCGTCACGGCCTTACATAAATCTTTTCATGAACACACAACACATGCATGGGGTCCCATTCGTTTTAGAACATAGTTATGAATGCATAATTCAAGGCAATCGCATTTCAAAGACATACATATCATTTCCATTCTTTTTAACATGAAAACTCAAATAGAACTCATGGAACTAGCGTATAAAGGAATATACATATAAAACACTTTCTTTCTTAAATACTTACACGAAAAACATAAACTTTCAAAGTAAATATAGAACTAGCTTTAGGTTTCGAAAACTTCTTTCGTTGTGAGATCCCTTACCTTAAATCTTTACTTACTAAAATACCCTTTCTCCACTAATAATGAGCTTCTCGAGTCCCCACTCCAAGTACAATCCAAGGTCCTCGACAAATCACCTAAAAAGTTTCCTAAACGTGTCTTAAACCATCCGAATTACGCTAAAACACATTCTAACATTAATAACTCGACGAAACGGACCAAATGGGGAAATTTACCCAACTCCGGCGAGCGGCGGCGCGTGGGCTTTACGGCGGCGCGTGTGGCGGCGCGTGAGGACTCCGATCAGCGCGTGGGAGCGCGTGAGGTCTCGTTTTCGTGCGAGACTCACGGATCTGGGTTTTCCGGCAGCTGGGGTTGGTTCACGAGCTGTAGAACCATCGAGAAGGCGCTCGTTCGGCGGCGCGTGCTGCGGGGGTTACGAATTGAAGCTTCCGGCGAGCTGATCGGTGGTTAGATATACAGATCCGGCGCGATCTGAGTTGCTGTTCGGTGAAGATGAAGAAGAAGGAGGAAACGGTCGGCCGAAAAAGAAAGAAGAAGGAAGAGCCGGCGTTCGCGAAGCTGATCGGAGAAAAACGCAGCTGGAGCTCTCGGACGACGGCGACCGGCGTTCGCGCGAAGAAGGAGTCGTTCGGCGGAGAAACTCACGGCGAGGAAGAAGAAGAAGGAAACCGGTGAAGATGGGTGTTCTTCGTGAGTTGCAGCAAGCGAAGAAGACGAAGCCGGTGGCGAAGGACGAGCTCCGGCGAAGCTGTCGACGGAAGGAAGAGAGAGAGAGTGTTATCGGAGAGGGAGAGAGACTGCGCGAGGGAGAGGGCTGCGCGAGGGAGAGAGAGGAAATTTTTTTTTTTTTTTAAAATAATAATAATAATAATAATAATAATAATAATAATAATAAAATCAAAATATCTTCTCTCTAAAAGACCATAATACCCTTTCCTTTTCCAAAAATCACCAAATTACCCTCAAAATAATTAAATTCATAATAAAACTTTACTAAAACAACATTTTAAACTTACCCAAAGAGTCTCGGGTGTTACAGGAGAAGTAAATAACGATCACAACAAACTAGACCCATGAATCAACATCTCGTGTAAAGTCAACTCGCCTAATCTCAAACCTCGAGCTCACTCAATGCTTATACTATAACTCGCACAAGGCTTTCTAAGATTGACCCCTTCAAGACACGTTGATCCTCATTGATTTTATTCAGGGCCACCAACATTCTCTGCCGGCCCCAACTGATGCTATTTAGGGCCACTGACGTTCTTCGTCGGCCCTAATTGATTTTTCATCAAAGGCCATCAACGTTCTCAAGGATGTCAAATACTTGCCTTTTTAAATTTAGCGCACCGACCCTAACTATCTTAAACAAGGCCATCGATGCTACTCTAAGTCCCCTTGTGACATACCACCCCTCGACCATTTTTACCTTGGTACTACCCAACTTTCCTTTTTCATACACAAGGTTATCCGACCATTAAAAAATCATTAGAATGTATGAATCCTACATTATGCTTCCTAAACCATGCCAAAACTATAGATTCATCCATAACATGCGTTGGAAACCCAAGCCAACAACTCATCGTACATACACATCACAAGATCAAACAAATCTCCACAAGACAACATGCTCGCCACAAAAGGTAATACAACATACTAAACATCACAAACATCCCAAGTACCAACTAAGCACAACAAAAGCTCAGAACATATGGAGGTTCAAGTGGAATAACCATATAAATCATAATATAATGAAATTTGGCACACAACATGCTACACAAGCAAACAAACTCATCATGCAGAATTCTACTTACCTAGAGCGCTCCTAAGAATATTCAAAGGGCTTCTAAACCAAAAGATTATGCTTCAAAGGATATACTTAATTCAAATATCCTTTAAATAACCACCACAAGCTCAAAAAGGGGTATACTTACTGAGATGTAGCCTTAAATCGCTAAAGCGGACTCTTTAGAACCAAGCCAAACTACAACCAAAGTTATCCAAGGGTTAGAACGAATTTACAGCACCTTAAACAGGATTCAAAAGGGGATGAAACTTGCTGAAACTCACCAAGATGGCTCGAAACCTCGCTGGTCAATGTTCGAACCAACTCCTTTTTGCTAAACCAACTCCGATAGCTTATGGGTAAATCAAATTGAAGCTATTCGGATTATGGGTCATGGGTTAAAGTATTCAAACTACAATTAAAAAGTATCCGAGCATTAGAAACTAATCTAAGATACTTTAATTCAGTCTGTATGAGTTTAAGGGGTGCTAACCTTGAAAAAACAGGCCCAATGCCTTGCTGGCTGAATTGTGTTCGAGAGTGTTCGAATCAACCCAAAACTGGAAACGCAAGGTTCCTACACGTTAGAACCTAAGCCATAACACCTAAAGTGATTTGCAAAAGGTCCAAAACGCATTAAAACATACCGAAAGATCCCTTATGCTTGTTGTTTGCTGTTCAAAGGTGTTCAAATCTATCCTAAACTACAAAATAAAAGTTCCTACATGTTAGAACTAATGCTATAATACTTAAATTAATTTGCGAAATGTTTAAAACATGTTGAAACTTACAAAATAGCGCTTAAAGGACTGAAAAGCTTGCTGGTTGGTGATCGAATGGCCTTGAAATCGCATATCTTAAGTTGTCAAGCCATGGGTATTTAGATCCAAGGCCAAAGGAAGTGTGGGTCATGAGATTAAGGTGATTCAAGGTCCGATTCGCGTGGGTACTGCTAGAAAACGCAAATTCTCATGTGGGCAATGCTGGAAATCCCATTTTTGGCAGTAAACGACCTCGAATGTGAGCTGTTTGGAGTCCAAACAAGCTAAAATTGAAATTAAGAGATGTTAAAGGCATGAGAAATCCAAATATTAGATCGATTGGTCATGGGTACCCAGTTTTGAGAACTGAATTCAAGTGGGTATTATGTTTTGAGGTCGAATAAAGTTGGGTCAGCACAAAATCTGCCAAACGATGTTGTTGCGTGGTCCATGATTAGTTGCTCGTGCTTGGGTGTAGGCCGTCGCGTAGGCTATCGACAAGGG
The DNA here is from genome assembly GCA_033996785.1 of Trichosanthes truncata. NCBI lineage: Eukaryota > Viridiplantae > Streptophyta > Magnoliopsida > Cucurbitales > Cucurbitaceae > Trichosanthes > Trichosanthes truncata. The sequence continues at coordinate 12,077,335 of MU867261.1, read as the reverse complement.
AGAGAAAACACGGGCCGATGAGATAGGAGAACGACTGTTGTGCATGGAGACAAGGAAAACGAAAGAGATGAGGGAGGTTTTCAGCTTCCTTGCGTGAGAGAGGAGAAGGAGAAGATCAAGAATAGAAGGAAGAAGATGAAGGAAACGTGGGTGGGTGGCTGGTTGCTTAAACGAAAAGGAGAGAGAGAGAGAAAAGAAAGGAATTTAGGGCTTGCTTTTTTTTTTTTTTTTTGGTTTCTAATTTTCTTTCATTTTTTCAAGTTCCAAACTTCAAAGAGGAATTTATTTTCCCCAAATGAAAATGCCCATAAGAAACAAGGAAATATTTTAGAACTTTAGAAATTTCCAATTTTAAACTCTTAAAGATTTGGAAAACCCTAAATGATTGAGGATTTGGGTTTCTCTTGAATTTTGTAGATATAATCTAAAATTAAACATCCAAACTTTAGGAATTAAAGATTTAACTAAAAATCTCTTTTCCCTAAAATTATTAGAAATTTTAATTTACCAACTTAAAGACTAAACAAAAATTTTCAAATTTTCAAAATTAGGACTGTAACAAATAACTTAGTCTAATAGCTTGATTTTATAACGCGGGGCGTTACATAACTATTGGATGCAAGCTAAAAAAATTTATATGTCCTTTAATTACCATTCGAAATATATATTTTTTAATTTATTCTCTCTTACATTCTAGTCACACCAACTTAAAGCATGTTTCAATTAGTTAAAACAATATATTCTCAACCAAAAAGTTAGAGATTCCAATTATCATCTTCACATGTTATATATATAGAGAGATATATATATATAAATTTATTAAAAAAAAAAAAAAAAAACACCTACAAGCCACACATTTTTTCAACCTCCTTTCAATAATTTCTCACACGTGAACTCAAGATTAAAATGGAATTTTGGTTCACTTCGAGCCTACAGGTGGACCAAACAATTTGTTGGAGAACGTGCGAGAAAGAGGTTTCTCAGATTTGTAGAACGGGCATTGAACGGATGGGAAGAAATGTGTGCTTGAAAATTATTTGATATATGTAATATCAGTACATCATGTGATTTATTTACCTGTATTTTTCTAATAGCGCGTGGAATGTTTCTATGCTTTTTTTTTCCACATTTATTCTTTCTTTTTTCCAATAACATTAATGTTCAATAGTATGAATTTTGATAATTGAATGAACTCAAAAAGATTTTAAAAAAAATTAAAAAAAATAAAGTTTGACAATTGAACGGTTTTAGTTTGATTTGTTGCATTAGTTAATTATCTTTTATTTTGTTTGTGCTTAAAAAATAGTCGAATTTTTTTAATTCTTTTTGGAGATAGAATCTGGGATTTTATTTTTTAATTTGTAGACATTATGATTTGCATGCAATAAATAAAATATTTGAAACACCATAATCACTGTGATTTTGTTTTAAGTATGAAGCGAGCTTGTCGAAGGCTCATCAAATTAAAATTTATAAACCGATCCTAAGCTACTTGTAGCATTGAGTGGACCGGGTCGATCTCAGGGAACCGAATATTAATTTCTTAAGTTAAATTTGCAAATGAGAAAGCAATTAAAAAGGGAGGTTTTGAAAATTTTCTTACTTAATGAAATAAAAATAACAAAACAAAACAAACACTAAAAGGAAAAAATCAACTCTTACCAAGTTCCAGTTCAGAGGTGCGGTTATATTCAATTGCAAACATTGATCATAGGCATTCAAAATATTTAATCTTAACCATGCAAGTACTTGGTCAACTTATTAGGAAACCCCAAAAAGTAGCAAATTCCCTAAGGTCATTAACTCTAACGAACGCCAAGTTAACGCTAATTACCTAAACAAATCTTTACGAAACTGCTTCAATTTATCTAGGTAAAGGCATTACGAACTTTGGAACGACCAAGACAATCTATCAGGTAAAACAACTTTCACCTAATTAACATGCTTCTTTAATTCCTAGAATTAAACATGCAAGCCATGTATCATGGAAACCCATAAACATACACATGTGATAATTCTAATGCTACCGGTTCATTCAACATGACAATTACGGATCATGATCGTGATTAGCAATAAAGCATGTAAAGAGATTAAGGCGTCAATTTAATCAAAATACATACTTATAAAATTAACACGGGAATTAAAGAACACTTGCAATTGAAAGAAAACTAAGTTAAGGTTCAAGCCTCACAATGTCGCAACTGATTACAACCGACCTCTAAACCGGAATTGCAGAATCTAGTCGAGCATCTCCATAGAAAACTTCGAGTGCAAACGAGCTCAATTCGACACCATGGTTTGATGAAAAAAAACTCCTAATCTATCCTAAACTACTGAAAAACAAAGAGGAGAAAGCCTAAATTGGTCTCATGACGGCTGAAAATCGGAGACAAATGACCTAGAGGACGAAAAAATCTATATATAGGAATCGACGGAGCGTCTAGACGCTCCCAACGTCACAGGGGCTCTCCGCAGCGTCGAGGGAGGCTTCAGGGAACTGCCGATAGCGTCTAGACGCTCTGGACAGCGTCTAGACGCTACCCAGCGCGTAGCACTGCTTATTTTTGCTCTAACTTTCTGCTCAGGTGTCCGAATGACCTCCGGTCTGATGCATTGGAATCGTGATTCAACGTAGAATCTCTCGGAACATGCCTTATGCTCAAATCCCTACAAAATGATCAATTAATTACATTAAAACCTCCAAACTAACATGATTTAAGTATGAAAATATAGAACTATGTTAGTCCTATCAAAGTACAATAATCAATTGAGTCAAAGGGTAGATTGATAAAAGGAAGTTTGTCGAAGGCTTTATCAAAATAATATTTATAAATCGGACATCTAAAAATTTACAGTAATAGTGCCCAAGGTCGATCACAGGGATTTGAGTTCCTAGATTAATTAAGTATCATAGTTAATTATACCCAATTTTATTTAGAGAAACAAAACTTAGAGTGATAAAAAAGATAAATAAAATCTAAACTACTATTTACACGGTTGGAGTCTAATTTTTGAGAAACATAATGGCTAATTAAATAAAAGCACAACTTTGAATATAAAGAATTGATTTCATGCATATTTAATCTTATGCCAAGAATTACCAAGTGATCAACATCCTCTTTCAAGCTCAATTGAACTCATGCATAGCAACAAATCAACACCTTAGTCTATTTTCATTACTAAACATGGCATTAGGTTATTCTCTGAAGGTTTCTAGAATTAAGCTACTCACTCTCGTGCAATAAATTAAATCTTGTCATGCATCTATTGTTGTAAGGATAAATTCACTCCCTCGAGCTAAATCTAGCATAACATTCAAAACCATGACCAAAGGTTTAGACAATAATAGCAAGATGCATAAAAGATGTAAAAACATAGATTCATTCACAACATAAACAAATATTCAAATACATAACCATTACTTGTCTAATTACAAAGATAAATAGCAATTGAGCTTTAAAACTCCTAAAATAAAAAACATAAAAATAAAAGCAAGAGAAAGAGATTACACTATGGTCGTGTGCCAACACTCGTTCCCAACGTTATGTCCACGATCTCGAGCTTTGACTTTCCTCCTTGGCTCTTCAAAACTATTTGCCAAGCATTTAGACAGTGTAGTAATCGAGATTAGGGTTTTAGTCTCTAAAAAATGGCTCCCTTTTTATGAATGAAAAATTTTATGTTTCATAGAGTCAAGACAACGTTGCAACGCTATCTTCAGCATTTTGCAAAAAAAAAAAATGGAAAAAAAATCTTCTTTGGCCAGCGTTGCAACACTGTGCCCTTGGGTCTTCAAAGTGGATAGGCTTCTCAAATGGCGTTGCAACGCTATAAGGAGCATTGCAACGCTATACCCTCGGGTCCAATTGCCTTGTCCTTCCTCTTCAACACTTGAATCCTCAAATATAGCTTTAAGTTGCTCAAATTTGTCAAAATATCTCACAATTCTTCAGTTTTTCTCCAAATGTTCGATTTCTAAGAAATATACATAAATACATATGAAAGTACATATAATCATAGCAAAACTAGCATAAAGTTAAGTCAAGAAATAGCACTATTTTGCCCATTATCATACATATGCCAAAGTGAGCACAGCTCAATAGTAATTAGCATGTATCCTCTACCAAGAGGTCAGAGGTTCGAATCTCCCACCTATAATGAACTAAAAAAAAAAAAAAAAATAGAGAGAGAGAGTCAAAGGGTAGATATTTGAGTAAACCGCAAATTTAGCATAATAAAATAAGATAACATATTATATAAATAGAACCAAAACATAATAATTATAAATATAAAAAAATTAAAATATGAAAATTAGTGATTGATAATCAATATATACGGTGATTGTTCTGATTTGGTTAAACAAAGCCTAAGTTCATAATCAATTTATGTTATTGAATTAATGACAATAAGACAAAATAAAAATATACTTATTACCATTATTTATATACATAAATTATTGATTTTATCTTCTAGAGAAAATCAAATTAATATTGTAACACTCAACATTTTCAAGTATTGTTAATTTTCATTTTTTTTAAGTTAATTGTTGGTTTAATCTACCATCTAAGTTAATTTTGGGCTTGATGTATTTCTACTGGACTTGCTAGAATTACTGAATTAAATTAAAAGTTTTAATTAAGAGTTATTAAAAAAAAAAAAAAAAAGAGGAGGGATAGATGGAAAAGAAAGGAGAAAATAAAACAATTGGAGGAGGGCTAAGTTGGAAAAAAAAAGTTTTGTTGTTATTAAAGAGGTTAAAAAAAAAAGAAAAAGAAAATTCAAACCTCTAACCTCAGTGTTGTTGCGCTGCATAGACACCTCCCCCTTGACATCATCTTCTTCGTCTTCTTCGGCGAGCTCTTCCAGTCCACGCAGGTGAGCCCTTCCGGCGACATCGACGACGAGGACGTCATGTGGTGGTAATCCTTAGCATGTGCAATGGCAACAAAGCTTTCATGTACAACAAACGAGGCCGGATCCTCTACAACTCTAGTGCTCTTCGCGTCGTCAGCAACAACATCTCCTTTTTTCAGCAACAACACACAGCGTGTTCAGCAGGGTCGATTGCCGATGGTGGTGAGTTATTTGTTCAGTTAAGTTTCATGATAATTTTCGTGTTTTGAGTCTAACCCATGAATTTTTAGAATCGTTTCAAAACACCCATACGCTGTAAAGTCTTAATTTGAGAAGTTCGAACCTTGTCAAAATGTTTCTATCAAGCATTCGAGTTATTTTGGTAAGCATTTGAACCGATTAACACTCACCCCGACCGTTTCAGAACTCAATTCTGAAGTTTTAACGTAGGCCCTAACTCTTTGATATCTCTTTTATGTAGTTCAAACTTATTGATAAAGATTAGCAGGCAGCTTTGAGTTGGGTACCATTTGGGTAATTCCCCTCTAAATATTTTGGGTAATTTTACATCACCCTTTTTTACCTCTAAAGCATTTTTGGTTTTGGGAAATTTTTATAGCATAGCACCTTTCCAAGCCTTTAATTTCGGTTTGTTCTTTAGGAATTTGTGTAGGTTGGGACCAAAGACTTTTGTAAGCAAAACTAGTTAGTTGTCAGATTTTTCGTAAAAGGTAAATGGCTAATTTTGTAGAACACCCTAAAGTCTTGGTTGATTGAAAATAGAAGACTCAAAATGTATGAACGAGAACTGATAGTGAGCTTGTCGAAGGCTCAATCAAATCCATTTATAATTATTGCTATAAAATTAACTACTTGTAGTCATCATTGTGGACAGGGTCGAAGCACAGGAAACCAAATAAATTAAATTTCTATTAATTGATTTTCTTTTGGACACGGACTAGGGTAGGAAGTTAAACATGTAAATAAAGACATAAGACTAAACTGTAAAGCGATAAAGATAGGATCTCACCTAGGTACCGATTCGAAATGGTCACGTCAAGGTTCAATGTAGTAATGCCAATCACAGATAATCTAAGAATGAAACTAATGCTTTGAATGTACCAACAAACCCAATGGAACCCCCAAGAGAGCTTCTAATAACTCCTAGCACAGTTTAATTAATCAAGATGCTAATTAGACCCTAAACTAATCTTAAACTCCAACAATACTAACCCGAGCCATAGGCCGTAACGTGTCATACTCAAGACCAGTTGTTTAAGCCATAGGACTTACTATAATTAATGAGATGTTTAAACTAATCCAAGTGGTGAGCCCAAATTAACCTTTACACTTTTTACTTTTTTAGAACTAGATTCCTTAAGCCGTTCATGACCGCATTTGGCTCACTAACTCACAGAGCCTAGGCTCTATTGCTACTCTAATTAAGCACTCTCTCGATATGTTCGAACGAACTCAAGATTACACATAGCTAAGCTAAAAATACTCAATGTGTATAAGTTTGTCAGATCTACCTACGAATATGCTTAAGAATGAAATCAAAGAAGCAAAAGACATTCACAACATAAATTTAAGTGCATTAAATACTTAACTCACGACGTTACATTGAAAATTCTGACGATCTCCTCTGAACTAGCGATTCTGCTTAGTCGGAGGCGAAAATCTCAACCAACGAACCCATGGGTCGGTCAAAAATCCTAATTGATCCTAAAATTACTAAAAACAGAGATAGCAAAGCTTAAAATGGTCTCATGACGGCTACAAATCGGAGACAAATGACCTAAATGGCGAAGAAAACTATTTATACTCCATGTGATAGCATCGAGACGCTACCCAACGTTGAAGGAATTTTTCCATGGCATTGCGCAATGCTGCGTGCGTGGGACTTGCGACAACGTTGAGATGATGTGGATAGCATTTGCATCCGCAACATTTTGTCTTCTTCAGCATCTTGACGCTCCTATCAGCGTTGAGACGCTTTCGTCATGGACATTTTGTTCATTTCACTTCTATATCTTCCTCAGTTACTCAGATAACCTCAACTCTGATTGGATGCAAATGCTCCAAAATGCTTCTCATGCTTGATTACCTACAAAATAATCAAATAAACACATAAAAACAACAAAACTAACATGATATAGGCCTAATAATATAGGACTATTTTGGTCTCATCAAATACCCCCAACCAAAATCTTGCTAGTCCTTGAGCAAGACATAAATAAAACAACAAAGATAAGATTAATTGGATGCAAGCTTCATGACTCAAACCTCGATGCTCAAGATATCGTATTAATTGCAAAAAAATAAAGCACAACAATACAAGCCATCAATATCATATTGAAATTTTTTTCCAAGTGTTCCTTGTGTGAATGTGTGTTGTTGGCTTACCTAAAGAGGTCTTTATAGGCACGGAGAAGGTTTACGGGGTCCTCAATCTCTCTACCTGTACACTGGCCCTAGACACCAATTATTTAGGCTTCTTAATACTCAAGAAAGTAATAAGCTACTAGGTTCTTGAAACTTTCCTAGGGCAAACTTGCATCACTTTAATATCAGGAGCACTAACTTTCACACAACTATCATAGGGACCCTTACCTAGAGCACTCACTCAATAGGTGGCCTAACTGTTTACGACAACGACAACTCTTTTTACCCTCAACTTTTTTCAACACATTACAAACTTATTTTTCTTCTTATTTTCTTTTCTTCTTTTCTTTTCTTTCTTTTTTCTTCACTGAAATGATTTTTTTTTTAGCTCACTTTAATTTCTCTTTTTCTTGCAGGCAAATAAAACACTTTTTACTCCCTAAGTAACACATTACTATCCATCATTCTAAGTCACCGTCAAACTAATGCCTAAGCCTATCGAGGGGACAACAGACATATGAACCCCATAACACTACCCTAAGCCTTCAAGACGTCAAAAGGGGAGTGCCTTGGTTCCGGTTATGAAAGAAATATCTAGATTTGGACATGCTTTAATTAGAAACTTTACTCAATTAAGCACTGAAGTGATAATAATAGCATGCGTTTAACTATATACTCCAAGCAATCAATGTCAACCTTACGTACGAACCAAGTATAAACCTTACCGAGCAAATAATACTCGGTGATTATTCCGATGTCGAAATCCTCATGGACTTAGTTGTGTAAACTGTTAATTGAAGAATAAATGTACATACAAGAAAGTGGAACATGCGACGATGAGGTGTTAAACGCTTAAACAAAATATGAATGAATGCTTTGTTAGTAAGGAGAAAAAGTGGGGTTCAGGCTAAGTACGATATGAGCATAATGGAAATGTATAGTCAATGCATGTTGGTTGTAATCCTTAGAAGAATGAATACCTACTTATTCTAACACTTTCGTGAAGAATGTTAAGCACTTCATGCAGTCATATTCCTATTCTCAACACAAATAATAACCCATTGATTCATTTCTTTTACAAGCGGATTATCTTACTCCTAAAATAATCTTGTGAATAATGATCACTCTTTTTTCCCTTGGTCTTTCCACATGCTTCAACTTTCTAGTATGAACACATCCTTTCACCTTTCTTGGTTGGCCAGATGGAGATCAGTTTTATACATTTAAATCATCTAAGAAAACTAAGGATTAACATCCAATATACTTTATTGCTTTTCGATTTACATTATACAAGTATCGTTCTTAGCCATCCCCTAAGAAAATTTAGCTATCCATGATTTGGAATGGATCAACTAACATCAAACTGTAAATCAAAGATGAAATTTTTGATAGCTTAATATTAAAAATTAGATAAGATTGAGTTCACAAACTAAACTATAAACAAAATTGACTAAACAACAAAGTCATGAACAAGTAATTGATCGGTTTAAAGTACGCAAGCGCACATGATTGAAGTAATAATATAATAGTTTTTGAGTACGGAGTATTGTGTCCCAAGGGAAGTGAGATTGGAGTTCTTTCTAGCTAATTAAGTACCGAAAATAGTCAAAATTGAAATTATTTAGGGAATAAAGCGAACGAAAGATGCTTGAAAAATAAACTGAACTAAAATGCAATAAAACGATAGGGAGATACCAATTAGGAAAATTTAGGGAAATCGAGCACTCTTAGGTTGATTTTATGAGAATATTAACCCGCCATTTAATTACACCTTGCCAATTTCATAGACCTAAAGCTATACTGGTCGAAATCTCCGATTGGTCTCATTCGAACACACTTAATTAATCGCTTATCTAAGTGTCATTAGCGTTAGTTGATTAGTTAATTAATATTAAGCCAACTCATATTAATCTTCACCCTTCGATTGTTGTTCCTATGTCACTTCGGCAACCTAGGGGTGTTAATTGGACTAAGTCTAACCTAAGCATCCTTTGTCGAGCTTAATTTAGGACTAATTCAGCATATTAATGGCTAGGTAATACGAAGCATTAAGCACAATCCAACTAAATGAAATATAACAATTGAATTAAATGACTAAAGTGTTTAATCCAACATAAAACCAAACGTAATTGTACTATAATTCCCTAAATACAAAATTAGCCCAAAATAGTCTTAAAACATAGCAGCACCCTCTGTAATAGAACTAGTACAAGACCTGTTGAGGCTGAAATCTCAGCTTCTACCTCGAAATCCACGCTCTCGAGCCTTCAAATTAGCTCCTAAACACATCTACTCAGCATCTATAGGTACTAAAGGGTAGGGAATCGAAAATGGGGGTGTAAAACCCTAAATGGCCTCCCCTAATTCGAAAAAAAATTGATGAATTTTAAAGGCTGCAGTCGCGACAACGTTGCAATGTCAACGATGTCCAAAATGCTGGGGTTTCTTCAAGTGTAGAGTGGTAGTGTTGACACGAGGTAAGTACCGTTGCAACACTATGGACAGAGCTCTTCTTTTTAGTGCGTTTCTAGCATTGCAACGCCACAGGGCAACGTTGCAATGATAGCTATCGGGTTTGCATACCAATTTATGGCATTGTAACGCTCTTTCAAGTGTTACAACGTCGCCCCAATAGCTTATGCACTTTTCTATCTTATCCTTAGCTCGTCCAAAATCTCTAACTAAGCTCCATATTCACCATTTTGCTCCAAAATTCATAATTATGCTCTCAATTACTTCGATTCCTGAAATAAGCAAAATAATCACGTAAAAGCTCACAATTATAGCGTAAACTAGTTAAAATAAGGCATAAATAAAGCACTAAATTAGTGCTATCAAATATCCCCACACTTAAACATTTGCTAGTCTCGAGCAAAGAAAAACAAAACTTCCTCTAAAAAGATAAATGTTTCAGAAGAGTGCATGCAAAAGATGATTCCATTCTCAATGTACTAAAAAGTGGAATTAGAAAACAGGAACAATGGAAAGAGAACATACCTAAATCTCGAGAAATTTAAAGGAAACTTTGAACTCTTCACATGAGAGTGTGCATAGCCTAATAATGACTCGTTTACTAATTCAGAGAAATCTTATGCCTTCTTCCATTCATCTTCCCCCTATACTGGCTTAAAATACCCAATTCAACTCCATCACAATCAAGAAAGTAATAAAAAGCTAGGCGCCTGACTCACTATGGGGTAGTACTCCCCCACACTTTCTTTTTACCACAATCAAGGGCATTAGCTTTCACACAACTATCGTAAGGATCCTTATGTAGAGTACTTGCTCGATGGATGGCCTAACTGATCATGATAGAGGTAGCTCTTTTTTTCCTTGAATAACTCATGCAAGAAACTTTTCTTTTCTCACTACCATTTTATTTTTCTAAGATCATTTTTTTTCTTTTTTTTTTCACAAGCAAATTAACACTTTCTTTTACTCCTTAGCTTAATCTTACAAACTATCTTGCAAGTTCACTTACAAACTAAGCCTTAAGCCTATCGGAGTGACAACAAACTTCTAGAAAACATAAAGCCCCTCTAAATGCTCAACTTATGAAAACGCTCAACATATGCAAAGAATTCAAAGCAAAAAATTAAATTTACTCAGATTTCGGCATGCTTCAAATTCCATAAGACATGCAAAAAAAATCCACTAAAAAGAACAAATCATAGAATCTCTTAATCATAAAAGCATGCAAAATCCTAAAACAAACTACATCACACAATCTCAATCCACAAAAATTTCAAATTAAGCCCAAATTCTCAAAATTCAACAAAATTTCATAATATCAACAACATCCTAGCCCATTCCCCCCACACTTAAATAAAACATTGTCCTCATATTTTAAATAAGCAACTAATCATGCAAAAAGGATAATTAATCGATAGAAAGGGAACGATACTTCCCTGAATTGGAGAGACCTCCTCTGATGAGCATGATCGATCACCAACACAAAGGGAGCTATAAAACATACACGGGCCATTTATTCAGCTAAAAGAATAAACAAAAACAAACTAAAATTTAAACAACTGAAATAACCCTTGGGTTGCCTCCCAAGAAGCACTTGTTTAACATCATTAGCTCGACGTTTCCAACGTACTTCTTTCAATGTGGCTAAAATATAAAAAAGTTAACATCCTCCCTCTTACTTTCATTATGAAGGTTAGAAATGAAATCTCCCATAAAACTTTCATTAGAAAACGAATTGGTCAAACATGGGTAGAAAGAATCATGATCAACAGGAGAAGGGACATAAAAATCCTAAGCACCTAAAGCATACATCTCCTCATGATTCCCATCTAGGACACGACTCGAATGAGGAGGCACAACAGATTCATGCTCAATACTCATCTAAGGCAACACATTCATAAACAAATTTTCAAATTCATCTTTCTCTAAAGTCATTTTATCTTTAAGCATGATGTAGAAATCATTATTTTGAAGGAAGTCATTTAGCACATGCTCCATATTCAGGACTCTCTGAACACTCTCACTCAATCTACTTGCATAAAATATGGATTCACTAACAACACACTCAATACGCATGCAGTCAGGGTGATCAGACAAACAAACAACAACATATTTATTAAAAAACAAACACTTTTCAACAAACACTTTTTCTTCTCCCAAAGCAACAGAGTCATTCATCACATCATCAGAACCAACATAATTCTCATTCTCAAGAGCAGGAGATATAATTGATTTGACAGCAAAAACAGGAGATGTATTAATAGAAGAATCATGGGCATCCAACATATCTATATCTTGAGGCCTATTTCTAACTTTATGCCTAAAAGGTCTAACTTCTACTAAATCGATCCTAAGTTTCTTATCGTGAGTACCAAAAGCATGGATATGGTAAAAAATATGGAAAATTAACTTCTCATCATCCACCTGCAGAGTTAACTTACGTCTAGACATGCTTACCTCATTTCTGCTCGTGGCTAAGAATGGCCTTCCCAGAATGATGGGTGTCTCCTCGTCCTCCTCCATATATAGGACAACAAAATCTATAGGAAAAATAATATTGTTAACCTTAACAAGTCACATCCTCCACTTTACCTTTTGGTTTAACTACCGAATAGTCTACAAGCTAGAGGGTAATATTAGCAGGCTGGATTTCCTGTAAACCAAGTTTCCTAAAGACAGAATAAATCATGAGATTAATGTTGGGATTTATGCCCTAAAGCCTCGTAATTAATAATTTATTTAATAATTAATAATAATTTTGATTATTTTATTTTAAATATAATATTATCCATTATATGAAAAATCCAAGGTTATTAGTGTAATCTTGAACAGTATGTGGTTGACATACGAGAGGATCATGTTCAAGAAATAACCTAAAGGGTCATAGTATATGGATAAGGTTGGGTGCCTTATCCTGGTAACACTATTGATACGGCCCACTTTGTAATAGTTACAAATGATTTGATCCAAATCATTCATGTGGAGACATGTGAGTGAGGGTATCTTATACAATGAGTTTGTATAAGACTGGACCACGAAATATTTAATCTCTCTTTATAAATCCGTTAATTGAGAAGATTAATATTTCATCAGGATGATCATATGCTACTCGATCTTAATCCTGAGTGAGTTATGAACTCCTGCCTGTGAGGGCTTGTCCTTTGATTTGCATGGGTGAGAGTGGCTTTTGTAGCCGATTCAATATGCCTACTATTTTGGGGACTTGACCAAATAGGGAGCTGGGAACATAATCTCACAAGATGGAATTCACTTCTTCCCATATAGGGTAAGTAGATGAGTAGTTCCCTTAAATGCTGATTTCGGGACTTGAACAATGGGGCCCCACCCTCTCATTGGCCCGAGAGGGACTTAGTTTATAATTAGATTATAAACATATTGTTCATTAGAGAATCAGTGGTACTTAAGGTGCAAGATGTAATTATAGGGGTAAAACGGACTTTTGACCCAGCTGTAATTACGAACAACTCGTGAAGGATCGACTTGCATGTAATGATTATATCTATGGACACAACTTGTCCTACAGTGCATAAGAGTGCAACTCTAGGTCTATAGTGGAGTGACCTATAGTTAATGAATGAAAATTAATTAATTAAAGAGTTTAATTACTTAATTTTGTATCATTGGAGCTTATAATCTGTAGGTCCATAAGGTCCCCTTGCTAGCTCATAGTAACACTAAAAGATCAATTTAGTTGAAAGAAAAATTTGAAATGTTCAAATTAATATTTAATTTGAAGTGTTCAAATTAATATTTAATATATTAGATATATTAAATATAAAAGAGGAAAATATATTTATTGTATTTGATACATTAAATATTAAATTTTGAAATGTTCAAATTTAATATTTAATTTGAAGTGTTCAAATTAATATTTAATATATTAGATATATTAAATATAAAAGAGGAAAATATATTTATTGTATTTGATACATTAAATATTAAAATAATTAATATATATTTGATATATTAAATAAAAGATATTTATAGAATTTGAATAAGATTCAAATAAATAAATATCGTAGGAGATTTGAATGAGATTCAAATAAATAAAAGATATATTTTAATATATTAGATATTGAAATATAATATTTTAATAATGGCAAAGATCTTCCCTTGGTCTCTATAAATAGAACTCTTGGGTTGAAGCATTCAATACACAACACACATCTCCTTAAAGAGAGAATTAGAGAATTCTCTCTAAACCTCTTCCTCTTTAATCCCTTGAGGATTTTCTTTCAAGAGGCTCCCACAAGCCTTGATCTTTTGTTAGAGTCATAGCAAGGAAGACTTTGTGGAGGAGATAAAGACCCGCCAGAAGAATCTCCATATTTTCAAGGTATTTATTGCTTAACCTTTGTATTTTAGTTTATTTCTAAATAAATCAAAGACGATTCCTATGCTTCCGCTGTGGGTTTAATTCGATTATTCCCTTCAATTAATACTGGAACCGAAGTCACACAATGCCCTACCTGTCATTAAACTACCAATTTGACAGGGCAAAGTAATACTCCCTTGGTCATTTTGTTTTAGTGGCATCTTATGCTTCACAATGAATGTGCTCTTTTAAGACAGGTTGAGCACAACATTCACCTCGAATCTCCTTTTCTTTGAAAGCATCTCCTTCATGAATCTCCCATAATTAGGCATGTTGGCAAGTGCTTCTACAAAATGAATGTTAATGTGTAGTTTTCTAAACATGTTTAAAAATTCAGAAAATGGCTCATCTAATTTAGAATCCTTATAGCGCTCGTGAAAAGGTAACTCCCTGTAATTAAATGTAGCACGCTCTCCACACCTTCTAGGACTGATGTGTGCTCCTCTATTCATCGGTCGGGGTCTAGGTACCTCAACATCCCTCACCAACTCCTTGGGCTCCTTCGCAACCAAGTCCAAGAAGGTTTTCTTTATCTTCTCATCTTCTTCACTCAACTTCTTCTCAAATATCATCATTCTTTTCCTCTAAACTTCATTTCTTGTTTCATCTCTGGAACCACAGACACTATCATCAGACTTAAATTGAAGAGATGGATCAGAAAGCTTACCTTGCATGGTTTTTCCTACCACAGCCCCTTGACTCTCTATCTCTTCCTCATCTTCACCCTTTTTTGACACCTCCCGTAACTGAGTCCCGCTCTTCAATGTTATCGCTTTGCACTGCTCTCTTAGATTTACCTTATTGTCACTAAGGAACTTACCCTTTTGGAGGGTGTTGATTGCACTGACTGCTCTCTCCATGTTTTTAGTGCAATGTCATGGCCACTTCCTATCGTGGCAAGGGGTGAAATGTCTGTTCTCATCTGTTGGTGCTCTACTTTCTGCTCCTTCATGAAGTTGTCTATTATTACCTCCAGGTTCTACTTATTCTCTTGATTGGATGTCCCTGCAAAGCCAGGTGGTTACAAAACTTTTTTCTAGTTAGCATAAGAGAAGTTTTCATGGTTACACAAACCTAGATGGTAGTAATTGGGTAGGTTCTAGTTTTGTTGGCCTTGAAATCAAAATCCTCTGTTTTGAACATACTGCCATTGTTCGACAGACGGATCCTCAACTCCTCTCGAGTTCAAAGTTGCTAATGAGGTAACTGATTGTGTGGCTCATACACTATATAATCTACTCAACGCATTAATCAGGGAAGCCATTTGTGCCTTGAAAGCACTTACCTCGTCAAGCTCATAGATGCCTGCAGCGATCCTCGATGTAGAGGTAGATCGATCTGATGGCCACTAATAACTCATTGTGGCCATTTCCTCCAAAAGAGCACGTGCCTCTTCTACAGTTTTCGCCAAAAAACTGCCTCATGTACTGGTATCAAGAATAGTTTTAATACTCGAGGTAAACCATTATAAAATAATTGTACCTACAACCATTCTAGATAGTCGTGCTAAGGGCACTTCCTAAACATCTCCTTGTAACACTCCTAACTTTCATACAGTTGTTCCCCATCGAGCTAGTGAAATGTCTCAATCTCCGTTCTCAACTTCGTAATTTTTGGTGTAGGGAAAAACTTGGTCAAGAACGCTTGAGTAGCTCGTCCCATGAAGATATGTTATACGACTTCAGGGATTCAAGAGAGTCCTTTTCTTTATCCTATAATGAAAATGGAAAAAGTCTCAGTCAAATGGCATCAAGAGAAACACCATTTAACTTTGCCGTTCCATAGATCTCCAGAAAAGATCTGACATGCAAATGTGGGTCTTCTGAAGGATGCCCCTTGAACGAGTTGTCCCGCGCCATCTAAATCTGCCCCATCTTTAGCTCAAAATTATTCGTCGGGATGGGCGCATACACAATTTGAGAATGATCTGTCAGGAATATGGGCTGGAAGTAGTCACGGATTGGCTTTCTTTCCTCTTCGTTTCGCTCCGCCTTAGTGATTTGGGCTTCTCTCCTTAACCTCCTACAAGTTCTATCAATTTATGGATCTAAAGGAAAAATATTAGCCTCCTTATCACTACGCATAAACTAGATCAGCCTCCTCAAAAAAACAAACTAAACAAACCAAAAAAATAACAACTAAAATATGTACAAAAATAAAAGCAAAAATCCCAAAACTAACTCCTCCTGATTTCAAAAATCCCTGGACTAACTCCTACTGATTTCTTCTCAATATTAACCAAATAAAAAGAACTTCATTGCCTCCCCGGAAACGGCCCCAAAAAGTCAATCGATTTAAAGCACGCAAGTGCATGTGATCGAAGTAATAATAAAACGGTATTTGAGTACCAAGTACCATGTCCTAAGGGAAGCAAGATTGAAGTTTTTTTTTATCTAATTAAGTACCGAAAGTAGTCTAAATTTAAATTATCTAGGGAATAAAGCGAATGAAAGATGCTTGAAAAATAAACTGAACTAAAATGCAATAAAACGATAGGGAGATACCAATTAAGGGAATTTAGGAAAAACGAGCACTAGGTTGATTTTATGCGAATCTTAACCCACCGTTTAATTACACCTTGCCAATTTCATAGACCTAGAGTTAAATCGGTGGAAATCTCCTGTTGGTCTCATTCGAACACGCTTAACTAATCACTTACCTAAGTGTCCTTAGCGTTAGTTGATTAGTTAATTAATGTTAAGCCTGCTCATATTAAGCTTCACCCTTCGATTGTTGTGCCTATGTCACTTCGATAACCTAGGGGTGTTAATTGGACTAAGTCTAACCTAAACATCTTCTGTCGAGCTCAATTTAGGACTAATTGAGCATATTAATGGTCAGTTAATACGAAGCATTAAGCACAATCCAACTAAATGAAATATACCAATTGAATTAAATGGCTAAAGTGTTTAATCCAACATAAAACAAAACCTAATCGTACTCTAATTTCCTAAATACAAAATTAGCCCAACATAGTCTTAAAACAAAGCAACACCCTCTGTAATATAGCAAGAAAAGAGAGGAAAGGAGAGAAAGAAACTGATACAAGACCCATTGACGTAGAAATCCTAACTTTTTCCTAAAAATCCACACTCTCGAGCCTCGACATTATCTCCCAAACACCTCTACTCAGCATCTACAGGTCCCAAAAGGGTAGGAAATCCAAAATGGGGGTCTAAAACCCTAAATGGCCTCCCCTAATCAGGGAAGAAAATGATGAATTTAAAGGCTGCAGTTGCGACAACATTGCAACGCTGGCATTTCTTCAAGTGTACAGTGGTAGCATTGCAACGCTGTAAGTAGCATTGCAAGACTATGGATGGAGATCTTATTTTTAGCATGTTTTTAGCATTGCAACGCCACAGGTCAACGTTGCAATGTTAGCTCTTGCATTTGCATACCAATTTATGGCATTGCAACGCTTTTTTAAGCATTGCAATGCTATCTTCTCGGCCCCAATAGCTTATGCACTTCTTATCTTGTCCTTAGCTCGTCCAAAAGCTCTAATTAAGCTCCATATTCACCATTTTGCTCCAAAATTCATAATTTTACTCTCAATTGTTCGGATTCCTGAAATAAGCAAAATAATCACATAAAAGCTAACAATTATAGCATAAAATTAGCTAAAATAAGGCATAAATATAGCACTAAATTAGTGCTATCAGTAATCATAAAAACACTAAAAATGTAACATTGAGGAAAGTGAGAAAGGATGAAGAATCTTGTTATCCTCGAGTTGGTACGCCAATGGCGAACAAAATTTCCTTCTTCTCTTTGAGGAGTGAAGTCTTCTTTCTTTTCTTCTTTTACTTGCTAAACTAATGAGAAAATAATGGCACTGTGTTGGAGAGTTTTTCCAAACCCCATTTTGCAACGACTTTTCTAGCATATATAGTCAATGCCACCCAATGGTCAAAAGACACGTAGCTCTCTTATCAATTACGCACACAATGCTCAGTCGAAGTTGACTCTGTTCTCGCTTTGTTGGTCTAATTATCGTTCATCACTTGATACGAGACTAATGGACCTACAAATCATGAGCTCCAACGATACGAGACTAACAGGCCAAACTCTTTAGCCAAGCTAATCAACATTCGTTAACCGCTGGGACACTCCACTAAAGCCCAACGGTTGCACTCTCCTCACTGTAGATATATTTCTGTCCACTTGATATAACCATGATTAGTAAGTCGACCTGTCATAGATTGTTCGTAATTACAGCTGGGACACTCCAATAAACCATTTTACCCCTGTAATTACTTCTAGTTCCTCAAGTCCCACTGATCCTCTAATAAACAATTGGTTTGTGGTCCAACCAGCAAATCGAATCCATCTAGGGCCAATGAGAGGGTGGGGCCCTTTGTTCAAGACCCAAAGTCAGCACTTAAGGGAACGACCTCTCTACTAAACCCTAAAGCGGGTAGGAGTGAATTCCTTCTTGCAGGACTATGTCCCCAGCTATCTACCCGGTCTTATCCCCAAAATGGGAGGCTTATTGAGTCGGCAATCTCGAGCCACTCTCACCCATGCAAATCAAAGGATAATCCCGAATAAACAGGAGTTCATAGCGTGCTCAGAATTAAGATCGAGTTACCTAGGTCATCATATGAAATAGTCAGTTATGACAGTAAACGGAGTTAAAAAGTCTAAGTGACTATTTTGTGGTTCGATCTTACGCAAAATCATTGCATAGGATGCCTCTACTCACATGTCTCCACATGAACGATTTAGGATCACATCGTTTGTACTATACAAAGTGGGTCGCATCCATAGTGTCCCCAAGATAAGGTACCCAACCCTATCCCTATACTATAGACCATTCTGGCTCTTACTCGAACTTGATCCATATTCATGTCTCCACATGAAGTTCAAGTACACATACTATAGCCAAGGGTTCTTAATTTATTGGATTTGGGTTAAAAGGACGCAATTCACTTTATTCAATAACACCTTTACTGAATAAACCTCAATAACATCTTTATTGCAAAATAGAATATACATTCAGTTTACAAACCACAAACTTTAGGACATAAAACCCAACAAACTCCCACTTGGACTAAAATGTCAGTGGAGTCAAATATGTTGAGCAAGAAAACTTGAGTATCACACATACCCATTACTTTTCTCCCACTGCCCTACTGTACATCCCGTAGTCCTAGACTCACTAAATGCCCTTCAAACACTTTAGCCGTGAGGGACTTTGTAAACGGATCAGCAATGTTGTGCTCCGAAGCAATCTGCATGACGATCATGTCTCCTCGTTGCACAATCTCCATGATAAGATGATATTTGCGCTCCATGTGCTTTCCGCGCTTATGGCTTCTAGGTTCTTTGGAATTTTTCATTGCAACACTACTATCACAATAAAGGGTAATGGGCAAATGCATATTTGGAACGACTTCCAAATCTGATAAGAACTTCCTAAGCAATACAGCCTCTTTTGCTGCTTCGCAAGCCGCGACATACTCAGCCTCCATAGTGGAATCAGCAATACAACCTTGCTTTATACTCGGCCAGACTATTGCTCCTCCGTTAAGAGTGAACACTGATCCCGATGTGGATTTCCTCGAATCCTTATTGGTTTGAAAATTAGAGTCAGTGTATCCTTTAAGGATCAAATCCTTTGAGCCATACATAAGCATATAGTCCCTCGTTCTCCTAAGATACTTGAGGATATTTTTACGGCAGTCCAATGATCATATCCCGGATTGGACCGATACCTGCTGACAATTCCCACTGCATAGCATATGTCGGGTCGGGTATATAACATGGCATACATTAGACTACCGACTGCTGATGCATAAGGAATGCGTCTCATGTCCTCAACTTCTTGAGGTGTCTTAGGACACTGTTCCTTTGACAAATGAATTCCATGCCTGAAAGGTACAAACCCTTTTTGGAATTCTGCATCAAATATCGTATCAACATCTTGTCGATATAAGATGCCTGAGACAGTGCTAGCGATTTGTTCTTACGATCCCTTACGATCTGGATCCCTAGAACAAACTAAGCCTCTCCCAAATCTTTCATTTTGAATTGGTTCGCTAGCCATTGCTTAATGTCAGTCAGAAATCCTATATCATTCCCAATGAGTATGATATCGTCTACGTATAAGACTAAGAAAGCTACAACAGTATTGACTATCTTCTTATAGACACAAGGTTCGTCAATATTTTGTTCAAAGCCATAAGATTTGATCGCAGTATCAAACCTTATATTCCATGATCTAGATGCTTGCTTCAACCCATAAATAGTTCATCTAAGCTTGCAAACGTTTGGCTTTTGACCCTGAAGTATGAACCCTTCTAGTTGAGCCATATAGATACTATCTTCAAGATTGCCATTCAGAAAGGCTGTCTTTGCCAAATTTCATAATCATAAAATGCGGCAATGGACAAGAGTATTCTAATCCACTTGAGCATGGCAACAGGAGAAAAAGTTTCTTCGTAGTCCACCCCTTCCCTTTGGGTATAACCTTTTGCCACAAGTCGAGCCTTAAAGGTTTGCACCTTACCGCCCTGGTCTCGTTTCCTCTTGTAGACCCACTTGCAACCGATAGGTCTTTCACCATCTGGTTGGTCTACAAGTTCCCAGACTGAATTGAAGTACATAAACTCCATTTCGAGGTCCATGACTTTAATCCACTAGTCCCTGTCTATGTCATTCATTGTCTGTTTATAGGTCAATGGATCCTCAACGCCATCATCAAGTATGACGACCTGGGTTTCTGTCAAACCCATGTAATGGTCGGGTTGTCTCACAACTCTCCCACAACGTCGAGGCATTCTCAACTCTTGAGAAGGACCAGCTTGATCAACAACTCTTGTTGATTTATCTGTAGCTTCCCCAGAAAGTTCGCTCAATACAATTCTACTTCGAGGTCGATGATCTCTCATGTGGTCTTCCTTTAGGAACGTGATGTTTGTAGATTAAAGCACATTGTCCTCTAGAGGATCGTAAAACAGACAACCTTTCATTTCCTCGGGGTATCCTACGAATAGGCATAATTTTGAACGTCGTTCCAATTTCTTTGGATTGGGCACTAGAACATGTGTCGGGCACCCCCAAATCTTGAAGTGACGTAAACTTCCTTTACGCCCTTTCCATAACTCATAAGGCGCTTCTAAAACACTCTTAGAGGGAACCATGTTCAAAATATATGCAGCAGCCTCTACCGCACATCCCCAAAATGAACTAGGCAGCTGAGTATAGCTCATCATAGACCGAACCATGTCTAACAGGGTTCTGTTTCTCCCATCGGATACACCGTTCTGCTGAGGTGTACCGGGCGCTAAGTGTTGGGATACGATTCCATGTTCTATCATATAGTCCTGGAATCTCAAATCCATACACTTTCCACCTCGATCTGATCGAAGTGTTTTAATTGTCTTACCTAATGTGTTCTCAACCTCTGCCTTATACTCCTTGAACTTTTGAAGTGCTTCGGACTTATGATGCATTAGGTAAAGATAGCTGTACCTAGAATAATCATCAATGAAACTGATGAAGTATACATACCCTCCTCGTGCTTTGACATTCATAGGACAACAGAGATCCGAATGCATGAGTTCCAAGGGTTCTTTGGCCCTATAACCTTTTTCAGAAAAAGTCGTTTGGTCATATTTCCCTCAAGATAGGACTCACATGGTGGTAACTGTCCTCTAACTGACTTAGAAGATCACTCTTAACCAATCTCCCATTTCTATTGAGATTAATGTGGCCTAGTCTAAAGTGTCAAAGATAGGTACTCGGAGAAAACTTCTGCCTTATTTTGAGTCTCAGCTGTTTTAAACATATCGGTGTTCAAAATAGCTTTGGTCTCTGTTGGTCATAACACATATAAGTTGTTTTCAAGTTTAGTAGAACATATTCGTATACCTCTTTTGCAAATGAACACTTCATTAAGATCAAAAGATACTTTATACATATGTTCAAGTAAACAAGATATAGATACAAGGTTCCTTTTTATACTAGGAACCAAGAGTACATTTTCTAACAAAATGAACCTATCTCTAAAGAACAACTTCACTGCTCCCACTACTTTGGCCAAGACAACCTCTCCTGTTCCAACCCTAAGAGTCTCTCACCATCTCTAAGCTGCTGCCAGGAACTAGTTTCCTGAAAAGAAGAACACACATGGTTAGTGGCTCCTGAATCTAGTATCTAGGCGGAACTATCATGTTCCACTAAACATGTTTGAATAATGAGTAAATCATATTTACCTTGTTTTTCTTTCTCAACTTTCCTCTCTGCAAGGTATTTCAGACAATTCCTTTTCCAGTGCCCGTCTACGCCACAATGGAAATATTTTCCTTTATCTGCGGCTTTAGCCTTGCGCTTGCTTATGGGAGGAGCTAATCCCTTCCCTTTACCATTCTTCTTCTTCTGCATACCCTTATTCTTAGAAGAAGAAGGTCTAGACTTAGTTCTTGAGGACGATTCTCCTTGGAACTTCTTTGAGGTAACAACATTTGCCTCATTCTCTTGTCCCTTTAATTTCATTAGGGACTGGTAAGTCTGAAGCTCGTTGAGAAGAGTGGTCAAGTTATACTGTATTTTGTTCATTACCGCATTGGTGCAGAACTGCAGGAAACTCTTCAGAAGAGATTCCATGATAAAACTAACCTGACTCTTCTCATCTATGACAGCACTGTTCACTTCTGCCACGTTGAAGTGGACCATCATGTTAAGGACATGCTCCCTAACAGAAGTACCCTCCTTCGTCTGGGAGTTGTAAACGTATTTGAGTGCGTCATAGCGGACTGATGAGGATGGTTGTCCAAACATCCCCTGTAATGAATCCATGATCTGCTTCACGGTGATTATCCACTCATGTTTCTTAGCTAACACATCAGAGATGTTGGCTAAGATGTAGACCCGGGCCTTATCATTATCCCTAGTCCACCTGTCAAATGCATCCCGAATAATTCAGGTTGCAGGCGAGCTGGGAGGGGGAGGACATTCCTCCGTTAAGACAAACCTTAGATCATCGATAACAAGAATCTTATTCAAGTTTGATTTTCAGGTAGCGTAGTTATAGCCGTTTAATTTATCGGAGGCGAATAATTGAATAAAAGAGCTCGACATGCTGAAAAAGAACAAATTCTATTAGTGAATTACTTTTAATCCATCCAATTTTGTTTAGCAAAAGTAATAATGTACCCATAAACTCATTATTGTTTTTGCAATGATACTTCAGTGAGTCAAAGCAACTGCTACTGAGGGGCAGTCAATCACTCCTTCACTAAACCAAGACGTTCTTGACTAACTACTAATACCGAAATAACTATTATTCCTATAGTATTTAGTTATCGCTGCTTCGGTCAATAATTTACTAACATTTTAGTAAATCTTGTAAGTGTGACCCGCCATTTTCAAACCTCAGACGTCGGCCCCAACAACACTACCGAATGGAAAAAATAATGTTGCGAATGGACCTAGGAGACCCTATCCATTTATGGAGTTTGAGTTGTTCCGACTCCCATATTACGACCCTCCGAATGGATGGTGCTACTACGGGCAACCTGCAGGCAGAACATGGGAATCTCATGGTCCAGCCTAATGGAGGAGACGGTAGGATGTGTTGACACACTTCCTTCTCCCACTTACTATAAATACTTTCTCCATTCACCTTGCTCTTGATTCATGCAAACACCATCCGAATGGGGATGCCCTATTGACATCACGAGGCCGAGCATGAATCTCACGATGGGAATTTTGCAGAGAGCGTAAGAGGAAATTAATATATCATATATACTTTTTCACTCCCACTAAGTATTTTAGACGGTTTGGGTATACTTTTACTTAGGCATATTCCGGCTAAATCAATATAACCTAACTCTAGGTAATTTGTCCAAGAAAAGGATTTTACCTACGACTTCTAGGTGATATACGCTTTAAAATCTCACATCTCACACATGCATGCTCATAAAACTGGGTTAACTCAACTAAAGTACTGGATCGATCCCCAGGTAGGAGGTGTTCCATAAACCGTCAACTTAAATACCCCCAGCCTTAGACAGGATCTCATCGGGTTAGTTCTCTTGTAACCTTAGTTTTACAAGTAGTCGACCTATTTTAACTATTAAAACGGATCGGGTCCTAATTCCTAATCGCATTTGGAATTCGTTAACCCTAAGTGAGCATGCCTTTATCTTTGTTATAGTTTTTAAATGTCTATCTCATTTTATAACGCTTATAAAATAAAGACAACCTATAACATACATTTTGAATTGAATATAACAATTATACTCTACTAAGGCAACTATAAGTTGTATGTTTATTTTTAATTAATATAATACTTATATTAATTATACTTAAAACATACAACATCTATTTCATAAAATTAATACAACTCTTATATTAATACTTATGAAATCCTACACATGCATACTTATACATTATAACACTTATAACATACTTTCAATGCATGGAGCATGCTTCCTATGGTGGGATTTTAAATCTATATGGCATACTTTATGCATATACAAATAGAGATTTAATTAAAACATACATTCATAATGCATAAATAATTAAACACACTAAAGTGGACCAGTTTTGGCATCCGGGCAAGCAAACAACTAAATTATTACAAGAACAATTTAAAAACTAGGTTGAGACGCTTCCGAACACTTCAAACCGCCCCGAACCAGCTTGAAAAAGCTTGAACCGGCCCAAAATCAGCAGAACTGAGTTTCAAAAGGTTGGAGAGTGCATAACCGATCTGATCCCAGCCTGAACCAGATCGCTTCTTCAACCTTCTGTGTGAACTGGTCGGGGCAGAAAAAATTACAGCAGCTTCTGCCTCTATTTTCCAGCTTGAACACTTCACCTTCTCACTTCAAATTGGAAGCCTATATGGACTCTAATGACTCCAAATTTTTTACAGACTTTTCTTCACACATTAAAGCCCATACACGCTCAGGCAATGACAAAACAGACTACAAATTGAAGCTCAATTTTGATGCCAAAACCGAAAGTTCCACTTTAGACACCCAAAAAATTCGATTTCAAAATCATACCCACCAAGCTCAAATTGATGCAAATTGAGTGCTTAAGATCCAAAATTGCTTCTGCTTTTGTGATATTAACTCTTTCAATTAGTATTAGAGAAAGTTTTGAGCACTCAATTTGATTGAAAGAGTTAATATCACAAAAGTGGAAGCAATTTTGGATCTTAAACACTCAAATTGCATCAATTTAATCAAACAAACAACATGCTCAAAACCGAAAAACAGAGTATAAGAAAACTCAACTTTGAAGCTCAAATTCTCCAAATCCGTTGCAAATTTCTAAGCACGAACACTTGGTGGACCACCTCTAGTGTCTTCCCTGCTATCCTCAGGCCTTGGAACGGATTGTGGGATCCTAGTTTGAAATAATTTTGAGAGAGAGATGGCAAAGGTCTGTAAAAATCTGCGGCATTTTTTTTTTCAAAATCTCCAAAACTCGTGTGTTTCATTGCTAATCAAAGCCATTAACAAGCTTCATCAAGCTTGCTAAACATGACAAAACATAAGCAAGGAGGTTGGTCATCAAAGAGGTGTCCAATTTTGGTGAATTTTGTGTTTGAGAGATGTTAGTCATACAACCACCACAAACTTCAACATTTCCCACTTTGAAATTCAATTTTGTAATTTAAAATTAATTCTAAATTAATTTTAAACAAAATTGATTATTAGTTAATTAATTAAAAATTTTAATTAATTAATTAATTTAATATCAAATATTAATTAAATAGCCGGATCAAATCCCGATCTCAAAATCGACCTCTTGAACTTGAATCCATATTCATGTATTAGACTGAACCCATATTTAAATCATTTTAAATATGTCAATCTCTTTTCCTCATAGTTTAATTCATAATTAAACTATGATATGTTAAGTATATCGCATATAATTAACGTTTACTCCCAAAAACGAATTCGAACAATTCAAATTCTTTGCTCTCGTATTGTTACAAGGCTTAGTCCAAGCTAGCAAGGAGGACCTAATGGACCTACAGATCATGAGCTCCAACGATACGAGACTAACTGGCCAAACCCTTTAGCCAAGCTAATCAACATTCGTTAACCGTCGAGACACTCCACTAAAGCCTAATGGTTGCACTCTCCTCACTGTAGATATATTTCTTTCTACTTGATATAACCATGATTAGTAATTCTACCCTTCATAGGTTGTTCATAATTATAGCTGGGTCTAATAAACCGTTTTACCCCTATAATTACTTATTGTTCCTCAAGTCCCACTGATCCTCTAATAAACAATTTGTTTGTGGTTCAACCAGCAAACCCGAATCCCTCTCGGGCCAATGAGAGGGTGGGGCCCCTTGTTCAAGACCCGGAGTCAGCACTAAAGGGAACAACCTCTCTACTAAACCATAAAGCGGGTATGAGTGAATTCCTTCTTGCAGGACTATATCCCTAGCTATCTACCTAGTCCTATCCCAAAATGGGCGGCTTATTGAGTCGGCAATCTTGGGCCACTCTCACCCATGCAAATCAAAGGACAATCCCGAATAAACAAGAGTTCATAGCATGCTCAGGATTAAGATCGAGTTACCTAGGTCATCATATGAAATAGTCAGTTATGACA
Source organism: Trichosanthes truncata (assembly GCA_033996785.1). NCBI lineage: Eukaryota > Viridiplantae > Streptophyta > Magnoliopsida > Cucurbitales > Cucurbitaceae > Trichosanthes > Trichosanthes truncata. The sequence goes on along the minus strand of MU867261.1, from coordinate 12,050,634 downwards.
GTAAACAAAGTTAAAAAGTCTAAGTGACTATTTTGCGGTCCGGTCTTATGCAAACTCATTGCATAGGATGCCCCCACTCACATGTCTCCACATGAACGATTTAGGATCGCATCGTTTGTACTATACAAAGTGGGCCGCATCCATAGTGTCCCCAAGATAAGGTACCCAGCCCTATCCCTATACTATAGACCATTCTGGCTATTACTCGAACTTGATCCATATTCATGTCTCCACATGAAGTTCAAGTATACATTCTATAGCCAAGGGTTCTTAATTTATTGGATTTGGGTTAAAAGGACGCAATTCACTTTATTCAATAACACCTTTACTGAATAAACCTCAATAACATCTTTATTGCAAAATATAATATACATTCAGTTTACAAACCATGAGTTTTAGGACATAAAACCCAACAGATCGTTTATACAAATTATCTAAGAAGATGCAAAATAATCTCTTTCAATACTTGCTAGCAACCAAATTGAATGCATATGATATGTATATTAGGTTATAATAACTTGTATTTCTACAAGTTATCAGGAAGCTAAGGTGCTTAAAACATGCAAGAGACTCGAGGAAATTTTTTTAAATATGCTCAAAACAGGATACATAATCATGCTTCATAAATTTGCAAACAACAACGCCATGGAGAACATCTCATCAATTGTCATAATCATGCAACATACATCCAATTTCTCCTTCAAGATAAGCTCAAAATTTTCCTAATTTTTAACAAAGCTCAAATTCAACATAATGTAACAAAAATAACATGCTTAACACAATCGATCAAAAGTCCGAGCTCAGGTGCTCAAGAACAACATTAAAGCACAACAACCAACCAAAAGAATAGTTCGAGCTCAAATGCTTAAGGACTCAACCAACATGCTAAGCAATTAATCATTAAAGCTCAAAATCCAACTAAACCTCCACCCCCAGCCTAAATTCTACATTGTCCTGAATGTATAAAAATAAGTGAAAATTAAAGGAAAAAAATAAAGGGGAATAAAAAACATTCCCTGAAAACTCAACACGAACATGAGTGGTCGCATAATGAAAACCTCCAAGAGTGGTAGTTCTTCTACTCAAAGGTCACTTTATTTCCTTCAAAACAACACAAAACAAGCTAATCAAGGAAAAACAAAAATAGAAAGAAAAAAAAAGAAAGCAATTAAATTTCAAGCCTGGCTGCCTCCAGGAAGTGCAAATTTGTATAGTTGATTGCTCGACTTGCTGTGTGGCATGCTTCAGGGCACATAAAAGTTCTCCCATTTCTTTGGCCCTCTCTTCCTCGAATCCACAAAGCCCACTGCACTATGCAAGGTCTTCAACATTTGATGGACTCTAGAAAGGTAGGTCTTTTTGTATTTTCTCAACTCTGAAAACAAAAAACAAGAAAATTCAAAGAAATAAGACTTTGACTCTGACCCATAAGACAAAGAGTAAGAACATTTACAGAATAAAAAGAACTCGAAGGATAGAACAGACATAGGTCTTTTGACCTTCAACTCTGTCACCTGGACTTCTTGTTCGAACTAAAGCTGAACTTCTTCCTTTGCCTCACATACACGTTCTTAAAATGACAAACCAATTTCATCATGAATTTCAAAATCAACCACAATACTTCGTAGCTCAAGAATGTTGATAGGTTACTCTCGAGCGCTCTCCAATCTTGCCACTGAATCAGCCAACTAGTTGATTTGATCATCCAGGCGTTGCATCAATTATAAGAGGGCTTGACAGATAGAAAGTCGAACCTCTAAATATTTTGCAATAATAGTGACCAAGGTCATCGACAAGGGTTGGAGTTTTTAGATTTAATTAAGTACCATAGTTAATTATACCCAATTTTATTTAGAGAAATATAACTTTGGTTTGATTTTTTAACAAATAAATAAAACATAAACTATTATTTACAAAGTTGGAGTCCAATTTTAGAGAGATATTTGGAAATTGCAATCCATGAAGCACAACTGTGAAATTGATTAAAGAATTATGAAACAAAGCCAAGAATTACTAAGGTATTCAATTGACTCTCTTGAGCCCAATTGAACTCATGCAAAGGCATAAATCAACCTTTCAGTCTATTTCTAAAACTAAACATAGCATTATGAAATTCTCTTATGGGCTTCTAACATTAACCTATTCATTTTCATGCAATAGACTAATCCTAGTCATGCATCTAAGTCCTTAGTTAAATTTACTTTCTCAAGCTAAAGTTAACTTAACATACAAAGCTATGGCCAAAAGCTTAGAAGATTAATTCAAGATGCATAAAAGACATTACAAAAACAAAAATCAATAAATCACACATAGTCTTACCAAAATAATACAATCAACCATGAGTCTACAATACTCAATTACATTCAAATACAGTCCAAGAAATCCTAAAATTAAAGAAAACAAAGTAATGAGAATAGAGAAAAACTGGACAACGCGTGCTAACACTCATTTTCGATGTGATGGCCCACGATCCCGAGCCTTGAGTCTCCTCCTTAGCTCTCCATATGATCTCTAGACCTCAAAACAGTGCCTTTATCGAAATTAGGGTTTACGTCTCTCTAAAACGACCCCCTTTGCACGAAACACAAACTTCCTATTTATAAACAGTAGCCAGTGTTGCAACGTTGTCCATTTTTTCTTTTTTTACAAATCGTTGTAGTGTTGTAACGCTACCGACAGTGTTGCAATGTTATGCCTGTTGCACTCCAAGGTTGGATGGCTATTGATGTAGCGTTGCAACGCTACAAGTGGCATTGCAATGCTATGCTCTCATGCTCAAACGCTAAGTTCTTCCTCTTCAACACTTGGATCCTCAAATACAACCTCTAATAGCTCCAAATTGGTCTAAATACTCCACAATTCTCTGATTTTACTACAATTGCTCGTTTTCTGCAAAATATACATAAAAATACATGAAAGCACACACAATCATAGAAAAACTAGCATGAAATTAAGCCTAGAAATAGCACACTTTTGCATGCTATAAATCCCCAAACTTAGATTTTTTCTAGTCCTCGAGCAAAACAAAACCAAAACAACAATTTCACAAGATTTTAATACAAGAATCATGACTCAAGCCTTAGTTATCTAATTGACATAAAACAATAATAAAGTCTTAACACATCATTCCTTAAGCAATTTAAATGTTATCTATTTCATTCCTTGCATGTGTGTATGTTTAACTTCCTTTTTATTAGTTTCTACTAACTTTGGACACTTTTACCAAGACTATTTTCGTTTTCCCCTACACTAACCCTAAATTCGAATTTCAAGCTTTTCCACATTATAGAGAGCAATCTACTTAAACATTCATTCCTTTTCTTTTCTTACTCTTCACAAGGATTATTAGCCCCTAAACTTATATTTTCTTCCTTCTTACAAAGATCCTAGCTTTCACACTTCTACTATAGGGACCCTTATCCTGAGCACTTGCTCAATGGATGGCCTAACTTATCACAATGGAGGTAGCTCTTTTGATCTTCACACATTAAGCACACAATTATTGATGGAACATGCTTTAATTTTCTTTAAACGTGTTAAAAAATCAATAAAGATAAAATTTTCTTTATGTTTCAACAAATTTCAACCGCTAACTTTCATGTAGTTCCACTATTAACCAGTTTCTAAGCCTATCGGGCTGACAACAACCTCTAGACTCAACAAAAGCATCGTAGTATTTGAACATGATAGAAAGTCAATTATGTGCTCATGTGTTGCAAGGAAATTATAGATAAAATATAAATATACTCGATTTAGGACATGCTTTAGAGATCATTCTATTGCAAAAAATTCAATTAGATTACTTCCTAGGCTATCCTAATCAAACATCATGCATTATAAATCATTCAATATGCTTAAGATTAAAAAAAAAATTGTTCATAATTTACTATGAATTATCAAGACTGCAAAGCATTATCCACCCCCAAAATTAAAACTTACACTGCCATCAATGTGATATGCTCAATAAAATAAATAAGGACAACAATAGAATGAGTGAATGATACTAGCCTAATAAGATGAGAGTCTGTTATATGAGAATTTCTTGATTTGGCTAGGAGGTTACTCAGTACCATGGAGGCCCTGCAAAATGGGAACGAGATTTACTTGACACTTTTTTTCAAAAACAACCTACACTAGAAAAGAAAAAAAACAAACAAACAAAATAAATAGGCTAGGGAAAGAAAGAGCTTGGGTTGCCTCCAAAAAAGCGCTTTCTTTAACGTCTTTAGCTAGACTAGAATCATGTAGATTATTCTTTTGGATCATCCAAGAAGATGCTCTCCATCTGCCATTCCGTATCTCCACAGTAGTGTCTCACACGCTGGCCATTGACTCTGAAAGTTTGTCCATCGTTTGTTTGTAATTCGAGTGCTCCATGTGGGAAAACTTCCTTAACTACGAATGGCTCTGACCAACAAGACTTTAACTTACCTTAAAACAAACGCAATCATGAGTTAAAAAGAAGTACTTGTTGATCAAGTAAAAATGTTCTTTTGTTGATTGGCTGATCATGTCACCGAGTCGTTCTTTCTTTATAAAGTTTTGCATTTTCTCATGCTTTAGCTTGAAATTCCTCCATCTCATTAAGTTGTAGTAACCTTTGATCTCCTGCTTTTTGGAGATCAAAGTTTAGCTTTTTAATGGCCCAATAGGCTTTATGTTCTAATTCTACAGGAAGATGGCATGCTTTTCCAAACACCAATCGATACGGAGATATTCCAATTGGAGTTTTGAATGCAGTGCGGTATGCTCATAATGCTTCATCCAACTATAACGGCCAATCCTTCATGTTGGTTCTAACTGTTTTCTCCAAAATTTGCTTAATTTCCCTATTTGAAATCTTAACTTGACCATTTGTTTGAGAATCATATGCTAAAGAAACATTATACTAAACTCCATACTTAACAAGCATTGATTTAAATAGTTTATTGCAAAAGTGTGATCCCTCATTACTAATTATAGCCCTAGGAGTGCCAAACTGTGTGAAAATATTTTTGTGCATAAACGTTAAAACTACATGTGCATCATTCTTGTTAGTAGCAATAGCTTCGACCCACTTAGAAACATAATCAACAACAACCAAAATGTACAAATAATCATGGGAAGAGGAAAAGGGACCCATAAAATCAATACCCCAAACATCAAACAACTCTACTTTGAGAATAGGAGTTAAAGGAAGTTCATGGTGTTTGGAAATATTACCTGTCGTTTGGCACATGTCACATGTTTTCACAAAAGTGTAACAATGTTTAAACAAAGTAGGCCAATAAAATTTAGATTGTAATACCTTTGCAGCTATACAAGTAGGCCCAAAGTGCCTGCCAAATGGTGAAGAATGACTATCATGTATAATCTTAGACATTTCTTCAAGGGGTACGCACCTTCGAATGATTTGGTCTGGACAAACCTTGAATAATAGGGGATCGTCCCAAAGGTAGAATCTTACATCATGGAGGAATCTTTTCTTTTGTTGATAATTCAACTCTGGTGGCATCACTCCTCCTACAAGAAAATTAACATAATTAGGAAACCATGGTACATTAACTTCTACCTAATACAACTTCTCATTAAGGAAGTCCTCTATGATGGGCTTGATCTATTGATTTTCTTCATGCTCTATCGTGGACAACAAGTCAGCAACTACGTTCTCACACCATTTTATGTCTTTCACCTCAAAATCAAAGTCCTGCAAAAGAAGGATCCATCCTATCATTTGGGCTTAGCATCCTTCTTATTGAACAAGTACTTAAGGGCTGCATGATCAGTATGAATAATCACCCTAGTCCTTAATAGGTATGGTCTAAACTTGTCAAAAGAGAATACAACTATAAGCATTTCCTTTTTAGTGGTAGTGTAATTTTGTTGTGCAGAATCTAAAGTCCTACTTGCATAATAGATGGCTCTAAACAATTTATCTTTATTCTAATCTAAGACTGCCCCTACTGCATAATCACTAGCATCACACATAACTTCAAATGGCTGACTCCAATTAGGTGTTACAATAATGGGTGCATAAGTTAATTTTTTCAACAAATTAAAAGCTAGCATGCATTCCTCAGAAAATACAAAAAAAGAATCCTTTTCCAACAAAGTGCACAAGGGATTCACAATCTTTGAAAAATCTTTTGTAAAATGCCTGTAGAACCATGGACCTATAAAACTACAAACTCCTTTCACATTTACTGGAGGTAGAAGCTGTTCATTTGCAGAAATCTTGGCTCGATCCACCTTAAGTCCTTTTTCTAACACCTATGCCCCAAAACTATACATTCTTTGACCATAAAATGGCACTTCTCCCAATTAAGAACAATGTTAGTTTTGTTGAGGATCCCACATTAGAAAAATGAAGAGAGACCTCACAAATTATAAGATACATGGGCTACTCCTCCTCCTCTCATAGCCAATTGGTTTTGAGATGGAACCCCATGTAATCTAATATGGTATCAGAGAGCATTAAACCCAAACAGGTATTCGGTCCAAAAAATTGGGATCCGACCCAAGAATGATGAACTCAAAGGGGCACCATCTTGAGGGGGCATGTTGAGGATCTCACATTGGAAAAATGAAGAGAGACCTCACAATTTATAAGATACATGAGCTACTCCTCTCATTGCCAATTTGTTTTGAGATGGAACCCCAAGTAATCTAATAAGTTTATTGGCACCTCTGCAACACAAGAGAAAGATTATGCAAACAAGAATCAAATGAAGATCAAAAAACTAAAACATCATCCATGAAAACCTCCATAAACTCCTCTACCATGTCATGAAAGATGGTCATCATGCAACGCTGAAAAGTAGCAGGTGCATTATATAGTCCAAAGGGCATCCTCCTAAACGCATACGTCTGATAAGGGCATGTAAAAGTGGTTTTCTCCTAGTCCTCTGGAGTAATAGCAATATGATTATAACATGCGTAACAATCAAGAAAACAATAATAAGGGAATCCAACTAATCTATTAAGCATCTGATCAATAAAAGGAAAAGGGAAGTGATATTTTCTCGTAGCCTTCTTCAACTTCTTGTGATCAATGGACACACGCCAACCCGTCATTGTCCTGATGGAGATGAATTCATATTTATTATTTTTCACCACCATCATGTCTCCTTTCTTGGTGATTACCTGCACAGGGTTCACCCAAGAACTGTTAGAAATCGCGCATAAATAATCTGTAACAACCGAAAAAGAAAAAAAATTTTATTTTTTTATTTTATTATTTTTTTTAAAAACCTTTTTGAATTATGATTTTATATATATATTTTAAATTAGGAGATAAATCTTTACTTTCTTTTTTTTTTTTTTTTAAAAAAAAAGAGAAGATAATCTTTTAAGGGTTTTGATTAGAGTTCTTTTAAAAATGGTCTCTTAAGCCCTAACCTTTTTGACAAAACCTTTTGACAACAAAAAAAGAGAGAAAAAAGAAGACATTCTGTAGTTTACACTAATGGGTTAAAGGTATCTTCCTTTAATGTCACAAATGGACCACCCTAGTTCTAACTTATGCTAACTCAAGACTTTTATCAACTTTTATTCTTCCTATTTATTTAATTCAGTAGAAATAATTACCGAAAAAGTTGAAGACTTGCCTAGAAAAGCATAACAAAGATGTTCAGGTAACTGTTTAAACTCTAATGCATGTGATTCTATCATTTCATATTGATCAATATTATCATCCAAGGAGGCATCTAACATATCATCATGCTCTATAATGAATTTATCTAATCCATTACAATTGAAATTTACTTCCTGGTTTACAATACCCATGTCTATGATGTTAGGTTTGTGAGGCATTCTTCTTGCTTCGAGTGCAATCCAAGTGAGCCTAGTAACAAAAACAAGTAAAAAGAAAAACTAAAACGAAACTAACGAAAAAACTACATGCAAAATGAAATAAAGGAACTTAACAAAAAGAAAAACAAAAACAAGGAAACAAAGTATTTTACATATAGTACACTAAACTTAACAAAAATACAACAACAAGAAAAAACACAAGAAAATTAATTTACATATTTTACACTAAAATGCATAATTTACAAAAAGCAAAAAAAGGAAAAGTACACGGATAATATACAACACAATAAGCATACATAATAAACAACAAAAACAAAAATTACACTAATAAACAAAACAATTTACACAAAAAGAAGAAAAAAAAAAGAAGAGAAAAACAACAAAAAGAAGAAAACTAAACAACTACACAACTATACAAATATTCAAGGAAAAAAAAAGAAGAAAATTTATACAAATTTACACTATTTACACTCTAAATCAAGATCAAACACTTTCACCACGATATTAATTAAACTAAAATATGCCAATCCCCGACAATGACACCAAATTTGATAAGAGGGCCTGTCAAAGGTCCTATCAAGATTAAATTTATAAAAAATCGGACCTCTAAATATTTTGCAATAATAGTGGCCAGAGTCATCCACAGGTATTCGAGTTTATACATTTAATTAAGTACCATAGTTAATTATGCCCAATTTTATTTAGAAAAATATAACTTTGGTTTGATTTTTCAACAAAGAATAAAACCTAAACTATTATTTACAAAGTTGGAGTCCAATTTTGGAGAGATATTTGGAAATTGCAATCCATGAAACACAACTATGAAATTGATTAAAGAGTTATGAAACATGCAAGAGTCCTAAGCCAAGAATTACTAACGTATTCAATTGATTCTCTCAAGCCCAAGTGAACTCATGCAAAGACATAAATCAACCACTCAGTCTATTTCTACAACTAAACATGACATTAGGAAATTCTCTTAAGGGCTTCTAACATTAACCTATTCATTCTCATGCAATAGACTAATCCTAGTCATGCATCTAAGTCCTTAGTTAAATTTACTTTCTCAAGCTAAACTTAACTTAACATACAAAGCTATAGCCAAAAGCTTAGAAGCTAAATTCAAGATGCATAAAAGATGTTACAAAAACACAAATCAATAAATCAAACATAGCATTACAAAAATAATACAATCAACCATGAGTCTACAATACTCAATTACATTCAAATACAGTCCAATAAATCCTAAACTTAAAGAAAACAAAGTAAAGACAATAGAGAAAAACTAGACGATGCGTGCCAACACTCATTCCCGATGTGATGTCCCACGATCCCAAGCCTTGAGTCTCCTCCTTAGCTCTCCAATATGATCTCTAGACCTCAAAACAATGCCTTTATCGAAATGAAGGCTTAGGTCTCTCTAAAACGACTACACAGCGGGCAGCATTGCAACGGTAGGGGTAGCGTTGCAATGCTGTCCCTTTTTCCTTTTTTTACAAATCGTGGTAGCGTTGCAACGTTATGCCTGCTGCACTCCAGGTTGAATGGTTGCTGATGTAGCGTTGCAATGCTACAAGTTGCATTGCAAGGCTATGCTGTCGGATTCAAACATTGTGTTCTTCCTCTTCAACACTTGGATCCTCAAATATAGCCTCTAATTGCTCTAAATTCGTCAAAATACTCTACAATTATCTGATTTTGCTCCAATTGCTCGATTTTGTCAAAATATACATAAAAATACATGAAAGCACACACAATCATAGTAAAACTAGCATAAAACTAAGCCTAGAAATAACACACTTCTACATGCTATCAATCATCGCTCGAGTTTACTCTTGGAACTGAAGAGTGCTCTGCTAAAACTGGAAAGTATTATTAGCAAGCTCATTAATTAAATCCTGTAGCGATGACATACCTGAAACTGAAGAATGGGCAGCTCCTCCAAAATTCCTGAAATCAGTAGCCATAGCAAAACAAGTATAGATTATATATATATATATATATATTATTGGAATATGAAAACCAAATCAAGAAATCAATTTAATCGTCGGTTCCCCGACAATGGCACCGATAGTGAGCTTGTCGAGGGCTCAATCAAATACATTTATAATTATCGATCTAAAATTAACTACTTGTAGTAATTAATAGTGGATCGGGTCGAATCGCGGGAACAAAATAAATTAAATTTCTATTAATTGCTTTTCTTATGGACACGTATTAGGGTGGGAATTTAAACATGAAAATAAAGAAAGAAGACTAAACTATAAAGCGATAAATATAGGATCTCACTTAGGTACAAATTCGAAAGTGTCGCGTCGAGGTTCAATGTAGCAATGCCAATCACATATAATCTAAGAATGAAATTCATACTTTCAATGCACTCACAAGCCCAATAAGACCCCCAAGAGAGCTTCTAATAACTCCTTTCACATTTTAATTAATCAAGGCGCTAATTAGACCTTAAACTAATCCTAAACTGAGGACGATACTAACTCGAGTTACCAGTCGCAGCATGCCATGTTCAAGACTAGTCGTTTAAACCCTAGGAATTACTAGAATTAGTGAGATGCTCAATATAATCTAAGTGGCAAGACCAAATTAGCCTCTACACCTTTTACTTCTTTAGAACTAGATTCCTTAAGTTGTTCATGACTGCATTCATTCACAAACTCACTGAACCTAGGCTCTATTGCTACTCTAATTAAGTGTTGTCTCGATATGTTCGAATGAATTCAAGATTACACATAGCTCAGCTAAACATGCTCGACGCGTATAGGTTTGTCAGGCCTACCTACGAATATGCTTAGGAATGAATCAAAGAAGCAAAAGACATTCCAGCAGAAATTTAAGTGCATTAAATACTGAACCTCATGGCGTTACATTTAAAATCCTAACGATCTCCTCTGAATCGGCGATTTCTCTCAACTGAAGACGAAAGTCTCGACCAACGAACCCATGGATCGACCTAAAATCCTAACCTATCCTAAAACTACTAAAAACTAAGAGAGGAAAACTTAAAATGGTCTCATACCGGCAAGAAATTGGAGATGAATGACCTAAATGGCGAAGAAAACTATTTATTCTCTAGGAGATAGCGTCTCGATGCTACGGTAGCATCTCGACGCTACAGGTAGCATCTCGATGCTACTAAACATTGAGGGGATTTTGTTGCTGCATTGCACAACATTGCGTGCCCAGGACTTACAACAGCGTCTCGACGCTGTCTTGCATCCGTAACATTATGCCTATGGGCATTGAGACGCTTTCGTCAGGGGTATTTTGATCATTTCATGTCTACTTCTTCCTCGGTTGCTCACGTGACCTCCAAATTAACTCCAATTGGATGCAAACGATCCACAATGCTTCTCATGCTCGATTACCTACAAAATAATCAAAAAACACATAAAAACAACAAAACTAACATGAATTAGGCATAATAATATTGGACTATTTCAGTCTCATCAAGAGCCACTAATATGAAATATCTGATTGGTTGGCTGATGAATAAAATTGGGTGACTTTTAACTGCAACATGTTATAGAGTGGCCTCAGTTATGTGCATGTCTATTCATAAGTTTGTAATTATTACTAGTGTTGGTTACCTTCCCAATATGTTGTGTACAAAGATACAGGTCCTTGTGAGAGGCCCTACACTATAGATAGACCGTCAATTATCTATTGTTGAAGTCTGATCTTACAGTTTGCCACTTGGACTCCAACATGAGTTTACATTTCAGTTTTAGGTACACCTTTCATTAGGTACTATGTTGGGAGAAGCCTAGCACCACTGGAGGGTCGCCAACTGACCTCTAGTGCTGTTTGGTCTTATAGTTCATACCCGCATAGACACCATAGTTGGTACAATTTTGGAGTAGGTCAATGGCACACTTAGCCAGAACACATTAGTGTAAATCAGTCAGGATCCCACATTTTTTAGTTCCATGAATTTTATTGTGAATGCATGTTCAATCCACCAAGTGGGGCTATTTACTGAGTATTTTAAATACCCATCCATGCTACTTTTATTTTTATTTTAGATGATACGTGAACCTATGAGGCATGTGATAATGACACATTTTTTACTTGGGTTGTGGAGACAGTGATGAACCAGAACTCATCCAAGATTTAGAGCTCTCTAGTTTCATTATTCTTAGGAATTATGGATGTTGTTTGATTTTGAAAGTTTGTCTTTGTTTCAGTCATGAACTGATTCGTAGCGTTTGACAATTGAATCATTGCCTCTTCAAAGCTATTTTTCTTTTCAGGCTGCTAAAATCCTAGTGGTGGTAGATTTTGAGTGTTATTATGCTTCCATGAGAAATTCGGATGATTACGCCAACAAGGAGTATATGTTATGGAGTAGAGATTGTTTGGTTGGTGATTAAAATTCCCAACAAATTGAATTTTTTCACTTATGCCCTGACATAAATAGATTTCTAACTTGATAATCTTCACTCCTATTGCTTCCACGGTAATATTAACAATAAATAGGTGGTGTCTGAATAACATTTACTGCTAGTTTGTTTGAATGAAGTTGCTTAATAAGCAAGGCAACCTGCACGGTCAAAGCTGTGATAGCATCCACCTCACTGACTCCCATTGCCTTTTTCTAGACCGATCTCTCATTTGGCCAATCATGATGGTTCAGTGTCATTTCTTCCAAAATTCAAAAGCTTCATTTTCTATTTTACTCATGAATGCTCCTCCTGAAGCTACATTAATTGTGGTCCTTGTACCACCATTTAACCCATTATAGAAATTTTGCACTTACATCTGTCGAGGCAACCCATGATGAGGACACTTTTGTAAAAGTTCCTTGTACCTTTTCGATGCATCATAAAGTGTCTAGTCGGGTTGTTGAGGCCCACCAAAAAAAATTGGCTTCCTATTCTAGCTTGTAAACACAGTGGATCCGGTTGAACTTCCAAGGGAACTAAAGCAATTAATTTTTCAAGTTAAATTTGCAAAAAAAGAAAAAAAATGGGAGGTTTTTGGGCCTTGGTGAGTAAAATAAAATAAAACATAAAACAAATAAATGCAAAGATATAAACAATCTTACCTCAATTTTTAATTCAAAGGTACGGTCTCAATCAATTGTAATTCCAATCCCGGGCTTACCAAAAATAAATCAATAAACTTACAAACACTTAGTATACTTAATCGAAAAAGTCGTGTTAATTTCTATTCCCCTAATTTAATTTATTTTAACAAAGAATTACAACAAATCTTGTTATCTAATTAACTGGGTATGATAGCATTCCATATTAATTCAAACAACAGCATTAAACACGATGGGAAGAGTAAGACAAGATTTAATAGGTGATAGTTAGCTTGTTGAAGGCTTAATTAAATATATTTATAATTATTAATTCTAATTAAATATTTGCAGTATTTAATAGTGGATCGAGTTGAACCACAGGGCACCAAATAAATTTATTTTAATTAATTGATTTTCTTATAGATACGGACTAAGGGGGGAGTCAAATATGAAAATAAAGACAGAAGACTAAACTGTAAAGTGATAAAGATAGGATCTCACCTAGATACCGATTCCAAGGCGTCACGTCGTCAATGTAGTAATGCCAATCACATATAATCTTAACAGTGAATTATATGATTTTTAATGCACCCACAAGCCCAATTGGACACCAAAGAGAGCTTCTAATAACTCCTAGCGCAGTTTAATTAAGCAAAATGCTAACTAGACCCAAAACTAATCCTAAGTTGGGGACAATACTAATCCGAGCCATAGATTGCAGCATGCCATGCACAGGACTGGTCATTTAAGTCCTATGATTTACTAGAATTAGTGAGTTGCTCAAACTAATCTAACTTGCGAGCCTAAATTAACATTTACACTATTACTTCTTTAGAACCTAGTTTCTTTTAGTCGTTCATGAAAGCATTCAGCTCACAAACTCACCGAATCTAAGCCCTATTGGTACTCAAATTAAGTGCTCTCTTGATATGTTCGAACGAACTCAAGATTACACATAGCTAAGCTAAACATGCTAGATGCGTATAGGTTTGTCAGGCCTACCTATGAATATGCTTAGGAATGAAATCAAAGAAGCAAAAGACATTCACAGTAGAAATTTAAATGTATTAAATATTGAACCTCATGGCATTACATAAAAAATCCTGACGATCTCCTTCAAATTGGTGTTTTCGCTTAGCTGGAGACGAAAATCTTGACCAACGAACCCATGGGTTGACCAAAAATTCTAAATTAACCTACAACTACTAAAAACAAAGAGAGGAAATCTTAAAATGAACTCATGACGGCTACAAATCAGAGACAAATGACCTAATGGTCAAAATTTCCTTTTTATACAAACCGACGTAATGTCGAGACGCTACATGCAACATCTCAACGCTAGCCTTATTAGGCCCTCGTCATAGGGGCTCGTTGTTGCGTCCCGCGAAACTCACTGTTACAGCGTCTCGACATTGTCCTATATTTCACACATTCTTTCTGCATGCAGTGTCTTGATGCTTCCAATGGCGTTGAGACGCTCTCTGAAGGGAATAATCGAATTAAACCCACAGCGAAAGCATAGGAATCGTGTTTGATTTATTTAGAATTAAACTAAAATACAAGGGTTATGCAATATATACCTTCCAAATATGGAGATATGGAGATTTTTCTGGAGGATCTTTATCTCTTCCACAAAGTCTTCCTGGCTATGACTCGAACACATGACCAAGGCTTGTGGGAGCCTCTTGAAAGAAAATCCACAAGGGATTGGAGAGGAAGAGGTCTAGAGAGAATTCTCTAATTCTCTCTGTTGAGGAGATGTGTGTTGTGAAGAATGCACAATAGCTCACCCCTAGGGTCCTATTTATAGTGGTCGAGGGAAAATAATTAAATAATATATTTTAATATCTAATATATTGAAATACATTTATCTAATCAATTTGAATCTTATTCAAACCGTTTAAAATTCTCCTACGACATTTATTTCCTAATTTGAATCCAATTCAAATTTAATAAATATCTTTATTTAATGTATCTAATATACATTAATTATTTTAATATTTAATGTATCAAATACAATAAATATATTTTCCTCTTTTATATTTAATATATCTAATATATTAAATATTAATTTGAACATTTCAAATTAAATATTAATTTAAACAATTCAAAATTTAATATTTAATGTATCAAATACAATAAATATATTTTTCTTTTTTATATTTAATATATCTAATATATTAAATATTAATTTGAACATTTCAAATTATATATTAATTTAAACATTTCAATTTTTTCTTTCAACTAAATTGATCTTTTTAGTGTTACTTTGAGCTAGCAAAGGGACCTTATGGACCTACAGATTATAAGCTCCAATGATACAAAATTAATTAATTAAACTCTTTAATTAATTAATTTTCATTCATTAACTCTAGGTCACTCCACTATAGACCTAGAGTTGCACTCTTATGCACTGTAGGATAAGTTGTGTCCATAGATATAATCATTACATGCAAGTCGATCCTTCACGAGTTGTTCGTAATTACAACTTGGTCAAAAGTCTGTTTTACCCCTATAATTACATCTTGCACCTTAAGTACCACTGATCATCTAATGAACAATTTGTTTATACTAATTATAAACTAAGTCCCTCTCGAGCCAGTGAGAGGGTGGGGCTCCATTGTTCAAGTCCCGAAATCAGCACTTAAGGGAACTACTCATCTACTTACCCTATATGGGAATGAGTGAATTCCATCTTGTGAGATTATGTTCCCAGCTCCCTATTTGGTCAAGTTCCCAAAATAGTAGGCATATTGAATCGGCTACAAAAGCCACTCTCACCCATGCAAATCAAAGGACAAGCCCTCACGGGCAGGAGTTCATAACTCGCTTAGGATTAAGATCGAGTCGCATATGATCATCCTGATGAAATATTAATCTTCTCAATTAACGAATTTATAAAGAGAGATTAAATATTTTGTGGTCCAGTCTTGTACAAACTCATTGTATAAGATACCCCCACTCACATGTCTCCACATGAATGATTTGGATCAAATCATTTGTAACTATTACAAAGTGGGCCGTATCAATAGTGTTACCAGGATAAGACACTCAACCTTATCCATATACTATGACTCTTTAGGTTATTTCTTGAACATGATCCTCTCGTATGTCAACCACATACTGTTCAAGATTACAATAATAACCTTGGATTTTTCATATAATGGATAATTTTATATTACAAATAAAATAATCAAAATTATTATTAATTATTAAATCAATTATTAATTACGAGGCTTTAGGGCATAAATCCCAACACTCTCGTTAGGGGCAAAATGGTCATTTCACTTGTAATCTTCACTTCGGTGCTCAAATGACCTCTAAATTAGCTTGTTTTAACCCCAAGTGGATACAAATGCTCCAAAATGCTTATCTTGCTCTAATACCTACAAAATAAACAATTAAACACAAAAAGTCTATAAAACTAACGAGAATTAGGCACAATAATATAGGACTATTTTGGTCCTATCAATAGGCGAGATAGCTATACCTAATTAATTTTGTTTCTTTAATTCTAGAATCTATCATGCAAGCTATGTAGTCATGGAAAAGCCATAGAAAACACACTCACGAAACAACCCTATAGCTACTAAAATCAAGCATTTATTTATGACAATTACGGATCACAAATTTCATGCATAGCAAACATACAAGCAATCAATATAATTGAGGTGTCAATTCAATCAATGAAAGCTGATAAGAATTAAAGCAAGATAAGAGAATTACTTGGAATGATAAAGAAATTGCATTAGGCTCGAAGCCTCACAGTCTTACAGTTGGACTTGACTGACCCTTGAATCAAAAACACGAACCTTAGTTACTCATCGTGATGATATAACTACAGTCTGCCATGGTTCAATCGTTATAAGAGATGAAAGGAAAAATACAAAGAAAAACTCTAAAAGTGTTTAGAAAACTAAATCCTAAAACTAAGCCATGAACTCCCTTTTCCCTAAAGAAAAATAGGTTTATATAGCATGTGAGGTAGCGTCAAGACATTTCCTTCGCAAAGAAGGAAAAAAATCACAAAATAATTGTAACGTCAAGCACCCAAAGTAGTGTCGAGACACTATAGACGGAATGGTTGTTTGCCAGTGCATTTCAAGCATTTCCACACTTTGGATATCGTTTTGACGCTACCAGTGCTGAGCTCCCAAATACACAGTGTCAAGCATATCATTGAGACACTGTCTGCCTGGGATTTCTGGTTTGAATGCTTGTGCAACAGGGTCTCGACGCTATCTTCTTGGGTTAAATAAACTTATCTTCATTTTCTCTTGACTTGGTTACTCAATTTAACTCCAAATGGCTCATTTTTTATCCCAATTCATCCAAAGTGTTCTGATTAGCTCCAAATCCCTCAAACTCTAAAAAAAATTTTTTTAAAAAAAAGCATGTGAGAGTACAAGAACTATCACCAAATAAGACATATAAATAGCACATTTTAGGTGTTATCAAATACCACCAAACTCAAATCTTGCTAGTCTTCAATCAAGGTAGAACTAAGCAAACATATGAATCATTAGTTGCACATCAATGACTCTAACCTCAATGCTTTAGATAACATAATAATCAAAAAATATGAAAGTACTTAAACAAATTCAATCATGTAGAAATTTAAAATTAAACCCATCGTCCATTATGCGTGTGTGTGTGGCCTTACCTATCTCAGTCTTTAAAAGCTCGAAAAAGTTTTATTCAACCTTCAACTCGCTTTCTCTCTACTTTGGTTTTAAGTTCTAATGATCAAGCTTTCCTACAGTCAAGAGGGTAATATGCCACTAGGATGCCTAGAGCTTAGGGTAGACCTCCTCCAAACTTAAATATTTTTTTTATTTAATGGACACTAGCTTTCACACATCTACTGTAGGGACCCTTACTCCTGGCATTTTTTCTTCACATGTGGCCTAACTGGTCACAACAGAGGTAGCTCTTTTTGTCTTTAACTTTTAAAAACCATCAATTTTGATTTATTCATCCATATTTTTTTTCTTTTGATATTTTCATGGTAAACACACAATAAAAGGCATATAAACATGTTTAATCTCCTCAGTGTAACATTACTCACTATCATGTAGGTAGACTCTCTAATTAGTTCCTAAAATCTTTCTAGGTGACAACAAGAATCTAGACTAAATAACACAGTTCTAAGCCTTTAAGACCATAGATAGGAGGGCTATGTGATAAAAAGGTATAAGGGAATCACAAGAATTTTTTTTTTGGTTAAAATACCTTTTTGTGTAGGATTGGTAGGAAAACTCTAGAGGGGGGCGAATAGGGTTTATTTAAACTTTATAATTTTTTTTGCTAAGGCGGGTCCAATTAAACAAATTAACACACTTTTTGCTACCAAGTAGTTTAAACAAGAATTTCATACAAATACACGCACCTCAAAATATACAAAGAATCTAACGCTAACAATTTTAACACCCTATTTAATTCTAATATCAAGAATGATAATAAATATGCAAAGAACAATTCTACCAACAAAAATAATCTAATATGGGCAATTAACAGCAAGAACAAATTATAACAATTAATTTCATACAATGAAATATAATAACAAATTATTTGTAAAAAATGAAATAAGATAGGGATAGAAAAATTGACACCGAAAATTTTATAGTGGTTCGGCACAACCCGACCTACTCCACTCTCCAAGCTCCTCATGGGTATTCCATTAGAACAACGACCCTTCCATGACTCAGAGTCAAATCATTACAATATTCCTTTTGCAGGAGCAAGAACAAACTCGATCATTTCCATAGTTAAGGATTAAATCGCTACAACCTCTCTTCTTTGGGATCAAGAGAAACCCTTACAAAAATTTTAAAGTTTAAGAACAAGATGAAAAAGCTTTCTCAAAGTGTGAATACGCAAATATAAAGCTCACACACTTTGTACGAAAAATTCTTACAAATAAAAGCCCACAAATAGCTAAGAAAAAATAGAAATTGAAAGCTCTAAATGCTAGAAAACAATGGTGCCAAAAATTCTCAAAA
Organism: Trichosanthes truncata; assembly: GCA_033996785.1. Taxonomy (NCBI): domain Eukaryota; kingdom Viridiplantae; phylum Streptophyta; class Magnoliopsida; order Cucurbitales; family Cucurbitaceae; genus Trichosanthes; species Trichosanthes truncata. The sequence continues at coordinate 12,031,803 of MU867261.1, read as the reverse complement.
TTTTGCCCAAATTTTGTATGAATTTTTTTTGGGCTTCAAATGGAAGAGGATAAGAAAATATGACTGTTGGTGCCACGTGTCATCCTCTAAGTGGCTGTAAAAAATAACAATTTAAAATTAATAATATTATAATAAAAGGAGTGCAGCCAGTCAAACATTGGGAATGGTGGGAGAGATGAGTGCCACATGTCGATCATTCAGTGGCTGAAAATAAAATTATATAAAATCCACCATGTGACCGTTTGAATAATTTTTCCGTTTTTAAACCAAAACAACGCCATGTGTCAACATCTTGCTTGTTTGGTCATCTCTTCAACCAGCATAAAGACGCCACACATCATCACACGATTGGTCTGTTTTGGCAACATCATCGCCACATAGAATTTTCCGTCAATTTTGTTTTGCCCATAACTTCTTTGTTTGAGCTCTAATTCGAATGATTCAAGATGCGTTGGAATTGTTTATTCGAGATCTACACAAAAACACTTAAATTGTTAGCAAATAGAATCAAGTTTGTTATCATCAAAATATTAAGGCCCCGTTTGATAACCATTTGGTTTTTGGTTTTTGGTTTTTGAAAATTAAGCTTGTTTTCTCCCAATTTCTCTACCATGGTTTTCATCTCCCTTAAGGAAGCATTTGAATTCTTAGCCAAATTCTAAAAACAAAAACAAGTTTTTGAAAACTACTTTTTTTATTTTTCAAAACATGGCTTGGTTTTTGAAAACATAGGTAAAAGGTAGATAACAAAACAAGTAAATCCATGGATTGGAGTAGTATTTATAGGCTTGATTTTCAAAAACCAAAAACCAAAAGCCAAATGGTTATCAAACGGGGCCTAAATAATTAATTTGAGATTAAGAGCCAAAAAACCAACATTTTGGTCCCTATACTTTGGGTTTTGATCCATTTTGGTCCCTGTACTTTTAAATGTCTAATTTTAGTTCATGTACTTTCAATAAAGCTTAAAAATGTCCCTATGATAAGTTTGAAGTTCATTTTTTTAATCAAAATTGGTTAAATAATAATAATATTTTTAATACATGAAGAGACACAATGTGAGCATATTTCCAAAATTTATAGAGGGAAAGCTAATAGATACTAATTTTTTAAAGAAAATTTAGAAATAAACTAACAATATTGTCCAATTTTAAGCTTTATTGAATGTACATGAACTAAATATTGGAAAGGGACCAAAATGGAACAAAATCAAAAGTACAGGGACCAAAATAGTATTTTAACTAAAAAATTTAAATTGGCTCAAATCAAGCATGCATTCTCATGATTCAACGATTGCAAATAAAAATGACCTAAAGCACATCCTAGACGTTCATATATAATCAAAAAATATGCAACTAATTCATCATGCAATTAATGCTAAAAAAAATATGAAATTATGCTAAAAATTCAACATGTAAATCTCCACCCCCAACCTTAAAAGGTACATCGTCCCTAATGTATCACCAAACAAGTTTCTCAACAAAAAAGTTTGGGGAAAAAAAACTCTCAAATTCGCTCGTAGTCTATGGGTGGTGGTGTAACGACCCTATAGGCTCAACACGCTACCTAAGAGTCATTACTAAGTCACGTCGCTATATTACCAAAAATTTCGGCAGCATAACGACGTAACTACGCGAAAACCAAAAATTAGACCCTTACCTGATAAGACATAGAAAAACACACTTCTAAGATTTTCAAACAACCTCCTAGCATCCAACAAACTTCTCAATATGATGCTAGGGTTCAAACAGCAGAGACCAAGTGAATTCAAAGATAGAAAGCCAAATACACGTGCACGATTTACAAAGAAAGGTTAAAAGACTTTGAAACATCCTCCTAAACATTTAAAAACTCGACATGAGTTTTATGTACATCCAGAAACATAAAAGAAGCGGAATAGCGATCGCTCGGCTCCCATGACTCGAGTAGCTAATCTCCGGTCACGCACTAGGGCCGATCTTAGCCTTACCTGAAAACATTTTTTTTTTTAAAAGGAAAAGGGTGAGTATTAACGAATAATACTCAGTAAGTAACTCATAGTTTCAAAGTAAGAGTTTCAATCGCATGCAACATGTCATTTTAAATCATAAAACCATCGTAAACCATCGCTTTAGTAGGGGACCTAAAATTCGTTTTATAAACCATGTACTTTTCCTCGCGGCTCTCGTGAACGATTTAAATTCTCCCGAGGGCCTCGTGAATAGTCCGAAGATATAATTTTCCATCGAATAGAGTCCTCCCTTAACTCTGAGAGTTGAGCTCGAAAGCTAACATACATCGTGGAGTCCGAAGACTCAGCCCGAAGGCTACCATCGTGGAGTCCGAAGACTCAGCCTGAAGGCTACCATCGTGGAGTCCGAAGACTCAAGCCCGTCGGCTACCATCGTGGGGCACTCTCGAACCCCGGGAGCATAGAGAATCAGAAGACTCGGGTTCCCTCATAACCCACATAAAACTTTTGGGAGAATTATCGTCACGGCCTTACATAAATCTTTTCATGAGCACACAACACATGCATGAGGTCCCACTCGTTTTAGAACATACTCATGAATGCATAAGTCAAGGCAATCGCATTTCAAAAACATACATATCATTTCCATCCTTTTTAACATGAAAACTCAAATATAACTCATGGAACTAGCGTATAAAGGAATATACATATAAAACACTTTCTTTCTTAAATACTTAACATGAAAAACATAAACTTTCAAAGTAAATATAGGGCTAGCTCTAGGTTTCGAAAACTTATTTCGTTGTGAGATCCCTTACCTTAAATCTTTACTTACTAAAATACCCTTTCTTCACTAGTAATGAGCTTCTCGAGTCCCCACTCCAAGTACAATCCAAGGTCCTCGACAAATCACCTAAAAAGTGTCCTAAACGTGTCTTAAACCATCCGAATTACGCTAAAACACATTCTAACATTAATAACTCGACGAAACGGACCAAATGGCAATTTTACCCAACTTGGGCGAGCGGCGGCGCGTGGAACTCCGGCGACGGCGCGTGGGACTTCCGATCGGCGCGTGGACTTCCGATCGGCGCGTGGGGGTTCGTTTCTGATGTGTTGCAGCCCGATCTACAAGAATTTGAGGTCATTTTACTGAAAATCAATCAAACTCGAGCCCAAAATGCCAAACATCTCACGGAAACGAAAACCCACCTTGAAAACACGGCTGAAATGGTGTTTTCCAGCGAGCTTAGAGTTCAAAACCACCGACGGTTGTAAACGTAAGAGCCCTCGTCGACCGGCGTGCACGTAGAGAAGCTTTCGTCGATCAGAGCCTTCGCGCGAGCTGTTCGGATGACAGACGAAAACGCGGCGGCAAGCTTCGTGCTGCAGCTTGCTCGCGAGCAGCGGCGGGCAGCGGTGGGCGGTCGTGCAGCGAGGTTCGTGGCTGTCGGCGTTCGGTTGAGGGAAATGGCCGGCGTGAGGCTGAACGGTGGCTGGGTTCGGCCGAGAGAGAGAGAGAGAGAGAGAGAGAGAGAGAGCTGCGCGAGGGAGAGAGAGAGTAAATCTCTTTTTTTTTTTTTTTTTTTTTTTTTAAAATAATAATAATAATAATAATAATAATAAAATCAAAATATCTTCTTTCTAAAAGACCATAATACCCTTTCCTTTTCCAAAAATCACCAAATTACCCTCAAAATAATTAAATTCATAATAAAACTTTACCAAAACAACATTTTAAACTTACCCAAAGAGTCTCGGGTGTTACAGGTGGTACATCTTTTATTTATCTCCTCCTCTCTAGTGGAAACTCCTATAAAAGAAAAGCAAAACAAACTAAGTAAAAGAAAATAAACAACTAAAAGGAAAACAAATAAAACACTTGGGTTGCCTCCCAAGATGCACTTTTGTTTAACATCTCTAGCTAGACGGGATTCTATATTGTTCACACTAGCAGAAAGCGCACGTGATCGAAGTAATAATAAAACGACACAATAGTACCAAGTATCGTATCCCATGAGGAATTGGGTAAGTTTATTCAATTGATTACTATACTTACTTCCATCTAATTTTATTTAGGAAAAATAAATGCTAGGAAAGTCATGCAACAAAATAACGAAATTAAAACACTAAAGGAATGTAACGAATGGGAGCACAGTTAAAACGAAGTCTAGCTTAGGACGTTAATCTCGCCAGTTGGACCAATCAACTGAAATTAATGGCTTATTGCAATTAATTAGGCAATTCACTTGAGTCTAAAGGTAAACTTATTATGGAATCCTCCGTCGAGCTCATCCAATTCTCGACTATAATTAATTAATCATGTGTCCATCTCATTAATTAATTAAACTCGACATTAATGAACCTTATAAATGTTAGGATTTATGCCCTAAAGCCACGTAATTAATAATTTATTTAATAATGAATAATAATTTTGATTATTTTATTTGTAATATAATATTATCCATTATATGAAAAATCCAAGGTTATTAGTGTAATCTTGAACAATATATGGTTGACATACGAGAGGATCATGTTCAAGAAATAACCTAAAGGGTCATAATATATGGGTAAGGTTGGGTTCCTTATCCTGGTAACACTATTGATAGGGCCCGCTTTGTAATAGTTACAAATGATTTGATCCAAATCATTCATGTGGAGACATGTGAGTGGGGGTATCTTATACAATGAGTTTGTATAAGACTGGACCACGAAATATTTAATCTCTCTTTATAAATTCGTTAATTGAAAAGATTAATATTTCATCAGGATGATCATATGTGACTCGATCTTAATCCTGAGTGAGTTATGAACTCCTGCCTGTGAGGGCTTGTCCTTTGATTTGCATGGGTGAGAGTGGCTTTTGTAGCCGATTCAATATGCCTACCATTTTGGGGACTTGACCAAATAGGGAGTTGGGAACATAATCTCACAAGATGGAATTCACTCCTTCCCATATAGGGTAAGTAGATGAGTAGTTCCCTTAAGTGCTCGGGACATGAACAATGGGGCCCCACCCTCTCACTGGCCCGAGAGGGACTTAGTTTATAATTAGATTATAAACAAATTGTTTATTAGAGGATCAGTGGTACTTAAGGTGCAAGATGTAATTACAGGGGTAAAACGGAATTTTGACCCAGCTGTAATTACGAACAACTCGTGAAGGATCGACTTGCATGTAGTGATTATATCAATGGACACAACTTGTCCTACAGTACATAAGAGTGCAACTTTAGGTCTATAGTGGAGTGACCCTATAGTTAATGAATGAAAATTGATTAATTAAAGAGTTTAATTAATTAATTTTGTATCATTGGAGCTTATAATCTGTAGGTCCATAAGGTCCCTTGCTAGCTCATAGAAACACTAATAAGATCAATTTAGTTGAAAGAAAATTTTGAAATGTTCAAATTAATATTTAATATATTAGATATATTAAATATAAAAGAGGAAAATATATTTATTGTATTTGATACATTAAATATTAAAATTTGAAATGTTCAAATTAATATTTAATTTGAAGTGTTCAAATTAATATTTAATATATCAGATATATTAAATATAAAAGAGAAAAATATATTTATTGTATTTGATACATTAAATATTAAAATAATTAATATATATTAGATACATTAAATAAAAGATATTTATTAAATTTGAATTGGATTCAAATTAGGAAATAAATGTCGTAGGAGAATTTTAAACGGTTTGAATAAGATTCAAATTGATTAGATAAATGTATTTTAATATATTAGATATTAAAATATATTATTTAATTATTTTCCCTATACCACTATAAATAGGACCCTAGGGGTGAGCCATTATGCATTCTTCATACAACACATATCCTCAATAGAGAGAATTAGAGAATTCTCTCTAGACCTCTTCCTCTCCAATCCCTTGTGGATTTTCTTTCAAGAGGCTCCCACAAGCCTTGGTCCTGTGTTCGAGTCATAGCTAGGAAGACTTTGTGGAAGAGATAAAGATCCGCCAGAAATATCTCCATAATTATCTCAGAAGTAAGTTTTCTTAATTAATCTTATTTTTTAGTTTAATTTTAAATAAAATCAAAGACGATCCAATGCTTCCGCTGCGGGATGAAGAGTTCATTCCTTCAATAAATGACCCTAATTGATGTTCTTATCACTTTCGTGTCCAAACACCAACTATTATGCAATCTAAGCTCAAATTCATGCATTCTTTGTCAAAAAATAACATAAACCAGTAGATTATTCAATCCTTGATCAACGGATTCAAAGCTTTAATCACATTGCAAAAAAGTAAAAATTCTAAATAAAAAACAAGTATCCAAATAATCTCAATTACATGGTCCAAAGGCTTGATTAAGCCCTGTACTCCTCAATCTAATCAATAAAAATCATAAACTTTTGCTAGTCCCAAGAAAAATAGAATTAGAATAAACTTTTGCCAGTCCTAAATCAGCAATCACAAGCAGCAATTCAAACCTCAGACTTTTAAATAGCCTAAAGAATAAACTAAAGAATCAAGACAAGCATAGACTTTCAATCAAGGAAACATAAAATTAATCATTTCATCTCTTGCAACATATGCATACGACCTTCCCTATCTAGGTTCCTACTAACCCGGAAAGCGTTGTAGACTCCACTTACCTTCCCCTACCCTAGCCCTAAGATTCAATCATTCAGCTTACTCACACAAATAGAAGGTAAAGTTTAACTAAGATGCCTGAAATTTAATAAACATCCTTCACACCAGAATACAACTTTTTTCTTCCACCTAAAGGCACTAGCTTTTGGATATCTACTGCAGGGACCCTTACCTAAAGCACTCGCCCAATGGGTGGCTTGACTAATCACAATAGAGGTAACTCTTTTTACCCTTGAAAGCATTTAACGCAACTACCAACATTTCTTTCTTTTCAATTTTTCCACTACAGGCAGATAAACATTAAAGTCCTAAGTACAGTGTTATCCACAATCATGCAAGATCACCTTTTAATCAAACCTTAAGCATATCAGAGTGACGAACTTCTAAAGATTATAACCCTGTTCTAAGCTTTCATAGCCCAACATAGGTAGGCATAAAGTTATCCATAATTGCACAGGATGATAAAAAAAAATTAAAATTTCCTCAAAATTCAGAACATGCTCATAAAATTCAATAGCTTGATCAATGTGCTAGTTAAACACATATCCTAGGTCGTCCTAATCACAGCTTGCAATCATATCATCATCCAAATCACACAACAATCAATAATAAAACAATCATAACACTCCCCCATCATTAAACTTTCAACAGAAAAGTAGAGCACATCCCCCACACTTAAATTATACATTGCCCTCAATGTATCAAACATAACAACTAAGCATGCTTAAGGACAAAATTCTATAAAAGCATAACGATACTGCCCTAAAAATGAAGGAGTCCGTTGTCACCCAATAATCCATTATGCAACAATGAAGGAGAAAGCAAGGCTGAATCACGAGCACCTACACAAGGATTGGTTAGTGGGAGCATTAGATCAATGCACAACTCCTAACCTACTTAACTACAAAAGCAGTAAAGAAAGCATTTAAAGGAAATTTGAAGAAATTTGATGCCTGACTGCCTCCAGGAAGCACAACTATTTAACGTCAATTTCCCGACGATGCGTTAGCACATCTCACACATCTCCGACGATGATCTTCTCTAATCGACTTTCTTCCACACCATATTAATGCTTGATTCTCTAAGCATTTACTTTGAATATTTTCCCCTCGCTATCCTCAATTCCACTGCACCATGAGAGAACACCTCTTCGATTGTGAAAGGCCCATACCACCTCAATTTAAGATTACCTGGGAACAACCCCAACTGTGAGTTAACAAACGGACTTGTTGACCCTATACGAAGGAACAGTTCTGAATCGTCTTGTCGTGCAATTTTGCCTTCCTCTCCTTGTACAGCTTGGCATTTTAATAGTCCTTGGTCCTAAACTCCTCTAGTTCATTCAGTTGAAATAGGCATTGCTCTCTAGATTTTTGTGGGTAAAAGTTTAATTTCTTGATAGCCCAGTACGCTTTGTGCTCCAACTCCAATGGTAAATGACAAGCCTTCCCAAACACCAAACGATACGGTGAAGTACCTATCAGAGTCTTGTAGGTCATCTTGTACACCCGTAGAGCATCATCAAGCTTTAATGCCCAGTCTTTCCTGTTTCTTTTCACTGTCTTCTCCATAATCTGCTTAATCTCCCTGTTAGAAATTTTAGCATGTCCATTAGTCCGAGGATGAGAAGCTAAAAATATCTTGTGTGTAACACCATACTCAGCAAGCAGTGAATCAAACAACTTTTTACAAAAATGAGATCCCTCATCAGTAATAATAGTCATGGTGTACCAAATCAAATGAATATGTGCTTGTGTAAGAATCTTAATACAACACGTGCTTTGATAAGCGCCCAAGATGCTGGATTTACAAAGCTAGAGGTCCTTCTAGGATCTTTGCAAACATTCGCGAATAAGGCTAACTTAACGATTGATTCCAACCAAGAGTTTGGTTGGAGATGAATCACTCTAAGATCAAACTTAGAATCTATGATGGTCACTCTTAGATCCCAAGACAACTCACTCCAGAATTAGCTTGATCAAGACTAATCCAATGAATTGGTTTAACATCAAACCTAAAGCAAGATTTGAAAGAAAATAACACCAAATGGGTTTCAAGAAAACACAAGTTTTGATATTCAATGTTGTTCCTCTCACTAGCAATACAAATTCCTTTTATAGACAATGAATTAGCAAATGAACTCTTCCCCAACTACTTCATTAAATGAGCTTCCCAACCACCTCATTTAATGAACTTCCCAACTACCAACTACCTCATTAATTAACTTCCCAACTACCAACTACCTCATTAATTAATATATGTCTAAACTTTAAACTTAAAATTACAATGTCAAAGTTCATGAAACTTAAAATTACAAGGAATTCTATTCAAATAGCTTGCCCTACTTAAGTGAACTCCATGGTCAACTTTAATCTTGACTAGTTGAGCGAACATTATAAAGAAATTTGTGCTAAAAAATCTTTGTCTCTTCTTGTGCATTAGCTCCTTCAGGTACATGCAATGGATTAGAGGTTGGATTCACATCATGCTTCATTAGTCTTAGTTTCTACAGTCTCTACCTTTTTAAATACATAATCCACTACAACCAATATATACAAATAACCATTAGAGGCAGGAAGGGACCCATAAAATCAATACCCAAAACATCAAACAACACAACTTTAAGAATAAGGGTTAGGGGCATTTCATGATGATGAGAGATATTACCTGTTCACTGACACCTATCACATGTTTTCACAAAAGTATAACATTCTTTAAATAAACTAGGCTAATAAAAACTAGACTGAAGTACCTTTGCAGTTGTTTGCATAGGACCGAAATGTTCACAATATGGAGAAGAGTGGTAGTCATGCAAGAACTTTCCCACTTCCTCCACAAGCACACATCTCCTTATAATCTGACCAGAACATACCTTATACAGCAACGTGTCATCCCAGAGGTAGGACCTCATGTCAAGAAAAAATTTATTTCTCTTTTGGGCATTCAAATTAGGTGGAAGATTTTTTGTAGAAAGATAGTTCACAATATCCACTTACTAAGAAGAAGAAGACTTAACTGCGTAAAAGCGTTCGTTCGGGAAGTCTTCTTTTATAGGAAAGGTCTGAATATCTAGCTCGTGCTCAAGTCTGAATAAATGATCTGCCACAACATTCTCACAGCCTTTTCTATCCTTGATCTCATAATTCAACTCCTGCAATAAGAGAATCCACCTAATCAAATGAGGTTTCAAATCTTTTTTACTATATAGATAATGAATGGCACTATGATCAGAATGCACGATGATCTTTGAACCAAGCAAATAGTGTCCACAATATCAATCATATGACATGTATTAACCTTCTCAGGGTGTTTAAATGCCTTAAACATGTTGGACACTACCTATTCATCATCCACTCGCAGAGTTAGAGTTCCTATGTTTACCTCGACTAGAGTGCGTTATAGCACTAATGTAGTACCATACTTAGGCCCATTTAAATGCTAGTGTTGTTTGTAATTGTGAGCTTTTACGTAGTTATTCTCTATATTTCAGGTAATCGGGTAATTCAGGCTAAAGATGGAAACTTTGGATCATCAAGTATGTTGTGCAGCCTAAAAGTACTCAAAGTGGAGCTAAGTATGCAGAAGAGGGGCTTCACAAGTGCATTTGGCCAATGAGATGGCGTCTCATCGTCCAAAACAGCGTTGAGATTCTATGTTACATCACTTAAACCCGAGGGTGAGCATCGAGACGTTATCCTGTAGCATCTCGATGATATAAATACTCAAAGATGTCAAGTTCCATCCATAGCGTTGAGACGTTGCCTTCAGCATCTTAACGCTAGCAGCGCGCGCATAGGCAAAAATAAAGGTTTTGGAACGTCGACAGATAGTATAAATTCATCATTTTCTCTTCAAGAAAAGGAAAACAATTTTAGGGTTTTAGCCCATTTTTTACGACTTTTCATCCTCTTGGGACCTTGCGAGCATTTTTTGGAGTGTTCGGGAGCGGAAGTTGAGGCTCGGGGTTGCAAAATTTGAAGCAGGTGCAGAGATTTTGGCGATGACGGTTTCTTTATCCACTTTTATTCTCTATTTAATGTATTAAAAGGCTGTAAAGATAGATTTCTTGTGATGTAAAGTAAATACTATGGGCTAATTTTACTTGTTTAGGGGCTAAGAGCACAATTAGAAGTATAATTATGGTGTAATTGAGGTTTAAGACACTTAATTACTTGTTATATTGCATTTAATTGAGATTTACTTATTGCCTCTAAGTATTTGGCCATTAATTAGTTAATTCTAGTCTTAAATTGAGCTTGACGAAGGAAGTTTAAGACCGAACGAATTCAATTAATACCCTAAAATTTCCTGAGTGACATAAGATTAAAAATTGACGAGCGAAACTAATTATGAGCGAACTTAATCCCAAGTAATTAATCAATTAGAGCTTAGGACACTTAGGCAAGCGATTAGTTAGTGTGTTCAAATTAGACTGAAGGGAGATTTCGACAATTTGGCTCTAGGTTTATGTAATTGACAAGAATACTTAAATGTCGAATCCAATTGCCATATTTGTACCCTAAATTGTGCTTGATCGCCTAAACGTCCCTTTAATTTGGTATCTCCACATTTTAATTTCTTTCTATATTATATTTATCTTCCAAGCATCGCTTTCTTTTGTTTGTGCCCAAAATAATTTTAATTACGAGTATTTCTAATAATCAATTAAATAAAGAAAAAGCATGCATTAACTTCCCTAAGGATTTGATACTCGATATTTACTTACCGTTTTATATTGCTTGATCACTCGTGCTTACATGACCGTGAATAAGTTTTTGGCTTCGTTGTCAGGGACAATGGCAAAGTTTTTTTCTTTAATTGATTAATATTACGAAGAAAATGGAGGAATTATTTTTGGAGTTTTTTTTTTTTTTTTTTTTTTTTTTTTGTATATATTTGTGTGTTTTTGTCCTTGTATATATTCGTTTGTGTTTTTTCACTTGTGCGCTTTTTCTGAGTTTTGTTGTTGTAGTTGCTTTTTGCTTTTATTTTGTTTGGTTTTGGTTTTTTCTTTGAGGAGACCGTTGTTTTATGCACAGTGATGATGAGGCTAACCTTTTGCCTTTATATTTGGAAATTGACAGGACTTGCAGGAGACTAAGGAAAGAAACCCGAGTCACTATGGCAGAACAATGCAATGAGGAGGAAATGAAGCCAATCTATGACTATTTTCATCCGATATTCTCTACGGACCATTCTAGAATAGTGCATGCGCTCATTCAGGTGAATAACTTTAAGCTGAAGACGGGGCTAATACAAATAGCACAGGACAACTCTTTTAAAGGGCATCCGTCAGAGGACCCACATTCGCATCTCATATATTTCTTTGAGATCTGTGGCATGATAAAGTTGAATGATGTGTCTCCTAATACCGTTAGAATAAGATTATTTCCTTTCTCATTGCAGGACAAAGCTAAGGATTGGCTTGATTCCCTAAAGCCAGCTAGCATAGCTTCATGGGATGAGTTGGCCCAGACCTTCCTAACGAAAATTTTTCCCCCAGCAAAGATGACAAAGCTAGGGATGAAGATTGGTACATTTTGCCAGCTCGACGGGAACAATTGTATGAAAGCTAGGAAAGATACAAGGAGATGTTGAGGAAGTGCCCTCAGCATGGCTATTGAGACTGGTTACATGTACAGTTGTTTTATAATGGATTGACTTCGAGTATTAAAACCATTCTTGATACGAGTGTAGGAGGGAGCTTCCTAGCAAAGATAGTGGATGAGGTACATGTGCTTCAGGAGGAAATGGCTGCGACAGTTACAATGGCCATTAGATTTTTTATCATCTTCGATCATCTACGAGATAGATAAGGTGAGTGCTCTTAAAGCCCAAATGGCGTCCTTAACTAATGCCTTCAATAAATTGTGAATTGCAGGAGCCAATCAGTCGATTGCCTCACTTTCAGCATTGAACTCGAAGAGTATGGAGCAGCAGTCTGTGGAGCAGTGCCAGTATGTGAAGAATTGAGGATATGGCTATCAAGGCCATCAGAATAAGAATCTTCCCAACTTCTACCACCCAGGTATACGTAACAATGAAAATTGTTCTTACTCTAACCAGTAGAATGTTTTTGCAGCCACCTTGGTTTGCAGGATCATCTTTTATGGAGAAAAAAGCAAACCTATAGAATATGTTGGAAACGTTCATAAAAGAGCAGAGGGGAGTCAACCAGCAGTTGTAGACCTCGATCTCAACCTTGGCCACCTTAGTGATTGGCTACACACGGTGTTGAAAAACATGGAAGTGTAGATCGATTGGATTTCCAGCACCATGAACACACTTCAAAAGGGAAAATTCTTGAGCGATACTGAGGTAAATCCAAGAGAGCAGTGTAAAGTGATTACACTGAGGAATGGGACTCATGTATGTGGCCCTGAGAAGAAGGTGGAGATCAAAAGGGATGACAGTGTAAGAGAAAATGCTATGCTAGAAAAAAACCATGTCTAGCAAGCTTCCTTCTCCTTCTTTTCCTTATATTACTGCTTTCGATACTAACCCCTAGGAATGAAAGAAGACAGAAGAAGTGAAAAAGGAAGGCATTCCAAGAGCCTTTGAGAAGAGAAGAGCAATATACTTTGAGGTATAGGCCAATAGACAAGGGTGCACACATCATTCCTCCTAGGAGGCGTGGAGAGTGCCTGACATTCGACTGCAATGAGTTTCCTTACCCTCATAGATTTAAGGATATTAAGCTAGATGCCCAATTTGCTGATTTTCTTGATATGTTTAAGAAATTGCATATTAACATCCCTCTTGCAGATGCTCTAGAGAAAATGCCTAATTATGGAAGATTTATGAAGGAGATGATATCTAAGAAGATAAGATTTTAGGTGAATGCAGTGCTTAGCCTAGTTGAAGTGAGCATGAAGATTTTGAAGCAGAAGATGCCCTCGAAACAAAAAAATCAAGGGAGTATTACTGTCCCTTGTGAAATTGGTAATTTAACCATAAATAGGGCATTATGTGATTTAAGTGCCAGTATTAACCTCATGTCGTACTCTTTGTGTAGGAGACTTTGACTGCAAGAAATTCAGCCTACTGATATTACCCTCCAGCTAGCTGATCGATCAATTGCGAGACCAAAAGGTATTGTGGAGGATATGCTTGTTATAGTTAACAAGTTCATTTTTCCTATTGACTTTGTGGTCTTGGACATGGAAGAGGATGAGGAGATCCCAATCATTCTGGGAAGGCCGATTTTAGCCACAAGGAGGGCTAAGGTAAGCATGCATCGAGGTAAGCTAACCTTGCAAGTGGACAACGAGAAGGTAATCTTTCACATTTTCGATCCTATTAATGCTTTTGGTACTGAAGATAAGAGGTTAAGGGTTGACTTTGTGGAAATTAGATCTTTTGAGCATAATTCTAGAAATAGGCCTAGGGATTTCGAAATGTTGGATGTGCCTAGTTCTTCTTCTGACGTTTCTCCTGCTGTTTCTTTTTATGATTCTTAGAATTTGTTGAATGTTGGTTCTAATAGGATAATTTTTTATCTTGATTCTGTTGTGAATAATGTCTTATCTATTGAGAGTTTGTTGTTTTTAAGAAAAAATGATGATGAGGTTGTTATGTTTGATCACCCTGACTGCATGTTAGTTGAATGTTCTGTTACTGAATCTATGTTTTATGCAAAAAGATTGAGTGAGGGTGTGTAGAAAGTGTTGAATATTGAGCATGTGTTAGATGACTTCCTTGAGAATAGTGATTTCTTTACCTGTCATAATACCATGCTTAATGATAAATTAACTTTTGATAAAGATGAATTTGAGAGATTGTTTCTAAATGATTTGCCTGAGTTGAAGGATGAGCATGAATCTATTATGCCTCCTCATTTGAGTCCTTTCCTGGATGGGAATCACGAGGAAATGTCTGCTTTATGTGTTCAGGATTTTTCGGTCCCCTTTCCTGGATGGGAATCACTTGTTTGAGTAATATAACTAGTGAAAATTCTATGGGAAAATGTTTTGCTAACCTCCAGAATGTAGGAAAGATGGAGGATGTTTGATTCTTTATTTTTGAGCCACCTTGAAAGAAGCACGGGGGAAACGTCGATCAAATGACATTACTTCTTGGGAGGCAACCCAAGGGTTCTTTACTTGCTTTGTTTAATTGCTTATGTTTTGTTTTTAGTTGAATAAGTAGCCCTTTTGTGTTTTGCAGTTCCTGAGAAGTGTTTGAGGTCGTGTGTGCTTATTATGGGAGGTCTAGTCATTTCAGGAAAGTATCGTTACCCTTAATTTGTCTATTTGTCCTTTTTGCATGTTAATTGCTTTGAGGTAAACATTGAGGACAATGTTTGGTTTAAGTGTGGGGGGAATGGTGCTATGCTTGGAGTAGGGAGAATTGGAGAATTTGATTTGAATGATTGTATTTGTTGGTTTTTGAGTTTTTGGTTTAATTTGAAAATTCTAAAAATTTGATGAATGATGAGTATGTGTGCTGTAGATTAGTTTTAGGATCTTTCATGCTCTTGTGATGAAGAAATTATATGATTTGTACTCCTAAGTGGATTGTTTTTACATATACTGTGGAATCTGAAGCATGTTGAGATTGAGGTACATTAAAAAATTTTGCTTTGAATTTTTTGCATATGTTGAGCACTTAGCCTAGTTTTGATACGTTGAGCATTTAGAGGAATTTTATGATTTCTATAAGTTTTTTGTCACTCCGATAGACTTAAGGCTTGGTTTGTAAGTGAACTTGCAAGATAGTCTATAATGCTAAGCTTCGGAGTAAGAAAAAGTGTGAAATTGCTTGTGAAAAAGAAAATTTTGAGCTTTGAAAAAAAAAAGTGTTAGTGATAAGAGGAAAGAAAAGTACATTGCATGAATTTAAGTGTTTGAGAGTAAAAAGAGCTATCTCTATCGTGATCAGTTAGGTCATCTTTTGAGCGAGTCCTCTGGATAAGGGTCCCTACAATAGTTATGTGAAAGCTAGTGCCCCTGATTGTGGTAAAAAGCAAGTGTGGGAGAGTACTACCCCTGAGAGAGTTCAGGCACCTAGCTTTTTATTACTTTCTTGGTTGTGAAGGAGATGACTTGAGTCTTTCGAGCCATTGTAGGGGAAGATGAATGGAGGGAAGCATAAAGTTACTCTAAATTAGTAAACAAGTCAATTTTAGGCTATGCAAAGAGTTCAGGGTTTCTTTTAATTTGCTCATCATTTAAGCATGCTCTCATTCCATTGTTCTTGTTATCTTATTCCACTTTTGAGTACTTTGAGAATGGAGTCACTTGGGCATGCATTTTTATGAAATTTTTATATCTTTCTAGTGGAAGTTTTGTTTTGCTCAAGACTAGCAAAAGTTAAAGTGTGGGGGTATTTGATTGCACGAATTTAGTGCTATACTTAGGCCAATTTAATTGCTAGTTTTGGTTGTAATTGTGAGGTTTTGTGTAGTTATTCTTTATATTTCAGGTAACCGAGCAATTTAGGCTAAAGATGGCAATTTTGGAGCATCGGGTATGTTGCGGAGCCTAAAAGTACTCAAAATGGAGCTAAGTATGGAGAAGAGGGGCTTCAAAAGTGCATTTGGCTGAGATAATGGCGTCTCAACGCCCAAAATAGTGTTGAGATGCTACGTTGTATCACTCAAACCTGAGGATGAGTGTCGAGACGCTGTCCTATAACGTCTCGATCCTCAAAAGGCGCGAAGATGGCAAGTTTCATCTGTAGCGTTGAGACGATGTCTTCAACGTCTCAGCGCTGGAGGCGTGCATGCAGGTAAAAAAGAGCATTTTGGACAGCATATTGACGCTGCGTCGACAGACAGTATAAATTCATCATTTTATTTTCGAGAAAAGGGACACCATTTTAGTGTTTTAACCCAATTTTTGCAACTTCTCATCCTCTTGGGACCTTAGGAGCACATTTTAGAGTGTTCGGGAGCGAAAATTGAGGCTCGGGAGGAATTCGAAGTAGGAGCAGAGATTTTGGCGACGATGATTTCTTTATTCACTTTCATCCTCTATTTTATGTATTATAGGATTGTAGAGATGGATTTCTTGTGCTATAAATCAAATACTATGGGATAATTTTACTTGTTTGGGGATAAAAGCACAATTAGGAGTACAATTATGGTTTAATTGTGGTTTAAGACCTTTAATTACTTATTATATTACATTTAATTGAGTTGTACTTACTGCCTCTAATTATTTGGTGATTAATTAGTTGATTCTAGTCTTAAATTGAACTCAATGGAGGAAGTTTAGGACCAAATGAATTCAATTAATACCCTAAAATTACCTAAGTGATATAGGATTAACAATTGACAAATGAAACTAATTATGAGCGGACTTAATCCCAATTAATTAATCAATTAGAGCTAAGGACACTCAGACAAGCGATTAATTAATGTGTTCAAATGAGACTAAAGGGATATTTCGACTGGTTTGGCTCTAGGTTTATGTAATTGACAAGAATACTTAAATGTTAGATCCAATTGCCATATTTGTACCCTAATTCGTGCTCGATCCCCTAAACGTCCCCTTAATTTGGTATCCCCACATTTTAATTGCTTTCTAGATTAGATTTATATTCCAACCATATATATCTTTAGTCTGTGCCCTAAATAATTATAGTTACGAGTATTTTTTATAATTAATTAAATAAAGAAAAAGCTTCCATTGTCTTCCTTAAGGATTCGATACTCTGTATTTACTTATCGTTTTATATTACTTGATCATGTGCGCTTGTGTGACCACGAACAGTGCGTCATGTCGCCAAGAATAGCCTCCCCAAGATAATAGTGACCTCGACATCCTCCTCCATGTATAGAATCACAAAGTCTACAGGAAAGATAAACCCATCAATCTTAACTAAAACATCGTCTAAAATATCTTTTGGGTACATAAGAGAACAGCTCGCCAACTGAAGCACATTATTGGTCAGTTTAAGCTCCCTGCGCCTAGTTTCCTTAAAACACTGAGAGGCATTAAGTTAATGCTTGCCCTAAATCACAGAGTGCCTTTTTAATATAAACACTACCAATAACACAAGGGATAGTAAAACTCCTTAGGTCAATCATTTTCTATGGTAGCTTCCTCTAAATGATTGCACTACAGTCTGTATTCATCTGCACTCTCTCATTCTTTCCAAATTTTCTATTGTTTGCTAAAATTTCTTTTAGAAACTTCACATATTTTGGTACCTGTTCAAGCGCATCAGAAAAATGTATATTAATGTGAAGTTTCTTGAAATTTAAGAAACTCATCATCTAATTTCTTCTTTTGAAATCTCTTAGGATACATGATTCTATTAAGGGTAAAAGGTACATGATTAGAAAACTTCCCTGAAACAAGCTCCTGCGGTGCATTCTCCTATTTAATCGCCTCCTCATCAATATCCCATTCCTTGCTCGTGTTGGGCACATCATCCAACTGATGTTCGGGTTCCTTCCATTTCTTCCCACTCCTAAGTGGTATAACTGTGCATTCCACATGTGGGTCAGCATGAATAACATATAAATCACTTTTACCTCTTTGTAGGTTATCTAAGAGAGTTTCCATCTGGTTGATCTTATCTCCTATGTCCTTGATCACAACATCTTGGCTCTCCACCTTAACGTGCACTGTAGTCACCGCATCACTCAACGTGTGAGAAATACTTATGGTCTTGTTAGTTCTTAGAATAAGGGCTATTTAGGGTGTATTAGTGAGTTTTCTATGGCATAAAAATACTAGTTTAGACACTTTTGTACTGAGGAACCTCTATGAATTGATATTTTAGTTGTTTACTGTCCCAAGTGTGTGAAAAGCACCTTTAAATCAATGAGTGCATTATTATAATGATTTGTGTCTATTTATTGCTTGTGTAGATCATTAATGAAGGCTAAAAATCGTCTAAGTGTGAAAATCCAACCTAATATGCTAGAGCCTTGCAATTGTTGAAGGGTCAAGCCAGCTGGGGCAATGGTTATTCATTTGCTAACGCATCAACTAAGCTAAAGTATTTACCTAGTCTTAGTTATACAAGAAGCACATGGGAACTGTTTCATTAAATGAGGTAGGCAATTTATGACACACACTACTACAAATTTGGCCTTCATTGACGTGTGGTTTTCTTACATAGTTGACACTTGTAACAAAAAACAGTCAATAAAATGTTCATTTTCACTTTAAAATAAATTATTAATTTAAAAATACATATATTGATGGCTATTGAATGTCAAAAAATGTCTATAATTTAGTTGACACAATAAACCATCAACGTCAATAGGTTTATTGACGGTAATTCCATAAAATTCTGTCAAAATTGGACTAGCTCTGCATTTTTGTATTCCTTGACGATTATTAGCCATCGACCATTTAGTGTTTCATTGACAGATGAACACTGTCAATACAAAAGTTGTTGTTGACAGTTATTCAAAGTTAATTTAGAATACATTTATTGATAGATAATAACCGTCGAGAAAATCTCTTATAAAAGTCGTGCGTTCAGTGCTATTTTAAAAAGATAATAATAAAAATAAAATAAAGTAATGGCGACAATTTTTTTTTTTTTATAAAAAAAGGTATTTTTGTTTTAACCTCCTTCACAGTTTAACCTAATTACATTATTCTCTCTCACACGCTAACTCCACTAAGCAATTAATGATTTTCTTATCTATATAAGTTTCATTAATATTTATCCAAAGTCATAGATTTTGATACTTTTATCAAACCTTATATTCATAGATCTAATGGTAAAATTCATTTCATAAATGAATCTTTACTATTTTGCAAACTTTTTGCTTTTGATCTTTGAAAATAAATATATCTGATTGATTTGTGTAGATACATTATCTAAGATTTCTTTTCATAAAAGAATTCTAAACATTCATTGTTTTTTTATATCACATATACAACAATAATGCTTACAGACTTCAGTATGACAACAAGTGAGAAAATTTACTCGCAATCTACTTTCTCCTATTAGGTTTAACTCTTTGCCATTAGTCTCACTTTGCATGTAATAAGCCTTCAATTTTGTCATCTAACATGACAATTTGGGCTTCAATTAAGTCCTTGTAAAGGTTGAGTCATCTCATAACTCTCCCACTAAGCCTAACTATTTAGTGGCTTCACTTGGAACCAATTTATTAACACTATCTCACATTATTAAAGGTTTGTAGTCTTTTATTTGACATTTCTTATAAAAATGATATTTGTCATACAAATACCTTATTTGTTTTAGGACTACATAAAAGACCACCTTATACTCCTTAGGGGGGCCTATAGTTAGGCTTATCTTTGAACATATACAAGCTTTTTAGGCTTGTTTCAGCACGTGAACTTAACATTCTCAAATGGTGAAGTGTTGTAAACCAACTTTACTACTCCTCTATAGTCTTAAAATTTTCTCGTAGACACTTTTGGAGGGAATCATGTTCACCATGCAATCTCTATTGCATTTCCTAACTGGAGTATGGTAATGATGTGTACTCATTACTGATGTGACCATGTCTAACAAGATCCTGTTTCTCCTTTTGCAGCACAATTTCACAAAATTGTACTTGGTATTAAGATAATTGGGATAAAAACCAATTTTCTATCAATTAGTTTTAGTACGTAAGGTTCATGTACTTTCTATTATGATATGATCATAATATCTTGATAGATTTAATTACCTAATCAATTTTTTTTTCTACTTTAGTCTTAATTTTCTTGAACTTTTCAAAAATTTAGACTTATGTTGTATTAGGTAAAGATACTTATACCTTGAATGATCATCAACTAGAGTGATAAAATATTCATGACTTTATTTGACTTTTACATTCACCAGGCCACTTGGGTCAGAATGTGTAAGCCAAAAATATTCTTTGGCATTCTAGCCCTATCTAATAAATGCCCAATGATTATCTTGCATGAAAGGCAAGATCTACAGACAGGTAAAGTAATTAACTAACTTTTTAGAGAATTACCTCTTACTAGTCTTTTCATTTTATTCAAGTTGATGTTAATCAACCTTAACAACCAAAGTCAAGTATCACCTTTTAGGAGAAAACAATGTCTTTCTATTTTGGATTCTATAATCCTGAATATCTCAGTATTTTGTAATATAGTATATGTTAACATTTTTAACATATACAAATTGTTCTTATTTTCAGCTGAATGTATTTTCAAACAACTTTGAAAATATAAACTTTCATACTTCAAAGTAATTCATACTATATGAACGTTTTTGTAATAAAGTTCGAGAAATTGAATTTCTCTTATGGTTACTAAAAACACCATATTCAGCATTATGTAACAATTTTTACTTAATGACATCTTAATGTCTCCCACTATACTAACTGAGATAGGCTTCCTAGTGCTAACTTGTAGAAACTATTCTACATGTTAAGTATTTTCCAAAAATTACATTTTAAATGTAATGAAGAATAAATCTTGATAGTAGATCTTATATGGACTATCTAGGTGGCATTATTTATATTCCACCAAAAATCTAGTAAATAAAATTTACTTTCATTTATATTTTTCTTCTAAGAGGTATTTCAAAAATTTCTCTTATTATGATTGCCCTAGCTAATTTAGGAACTATTTCCATATAGCTTCAATCATTTTGTTTCTTTTCTTTGAATTTTATAATACTTAAATTCGAGATCATTTAGATAATTTTATAAATTTAGCTTATGTTAACTTCAACATCTCATATGTTGTTGTCAATTTCTTGATCTTCTAAACTTGACATCTAACATGTCAACTAGGAGAATACGTACATGATATCTCATTTACTTTTGATTCATTAATCATGTGCTTCACGAACAATTCGAATAGCATTAGCAACAGGTTTTGAGAACATTTCTCAATAAAGACAAATTTAAAATTTTACACTACCATTATAGTGTTAATGTTACTTTTCCAAATAATAAAATTTCTCAATTTTAACTTATCAGTAATAAAATTAAAAATTATGAAAGAAACTAACATAATATTGAAATATATAAAATATATAATTTAACATTATGCAAATAATTATCCATTCAATTTTAGCATATAAATCAAACAATTTGAAAAATGAACTCTATAAATCATTTCTAATGCTATGGTACTTTAGTGAGTTAGAACAAGTGCCGCCGTAGGGTAGGTCAAGTATTCATTCACTAAACTGAGACAATCTCAACCAAGTATTACACCAGAATAACTCTTATTCATATAATATTTAGTTACCATTAGTTTGGTCAATGATATCATTAACAACTTTAATGAGCCATTTGTAAGTGTAACCCATAATTTTAGATCCCGTAGTTTTATCCCAACAAGTGCCGCTGTAGGGTAGGTCAAGTATTGGAAACAAAACTACAATCCTATCATTCTCAGGAGTTCACACTGATATTGACCCATGCAAACACCTTCCGTAGGGGGACGGTCCAAAAGCCGCCACGATGCCCCGCATGAATCTCACGATGTAAACTAATGATGGAGACCATAGGATATGTTGACACATTTCCTTCTCCCACTTACTATAATACTTTCTCAAAAGATTCACCATGATATAAATCCATGCAAACACCTTCCGTAGGGAGGACAGTCCAGAAGCCACCACAAGGCCCCACTTGAATCACACGTTGTGAATCAATAATAGAGACCATTAGATTTTTGACATGTGTCATTCACCCACTAAGTATTTTGAAATAGGATTTTATATTACTTAGACAAATTAGGCTAATCTCATTTATCTAAGTTCCTCAATCTACCCTTCACAACTCATATGTTGGTTAGATTTATTTTAATGTGAATTACCAAGTTTTAAAACTATTTCAAAAAACAAAAAAATCACATTATGACCAAGCTTAGTGAAATTAAATAAAATTTGACTAATTCAACTCCCAGGTCAGTTTCTAGTTAGAGGTGCTCCCTTTCGGTCAGCTTAAATACCCTAGTCTAGATAAAAACCTTCCATAGACAGAGTTCCCTTATAGTCAATTTTTATTTCAAATTCATTAATCTTTAATTAACTATTAATTATTAGATTAATGAGTATAAGTGAATTTATAAATAAATGTTTTTAATCCTATTAAAAAATAATTCACTTGGATTGTAACAACCGAAGAAAAAAAAAAAAGAAGAAGAATTTATTTTATTTATTTTATTGGTTTTTCTAAAACCTTTTTGAATTAGGATTTTATCTTCTTTTTAAATTAGGAGATAAATCTTTATTTATTTATTTATTTTAAAAAAAGAGAAGATAATCTTTTAAGGGTTTTGATTAGAGTTCTTTTAAAAGGGTCTCTTAAGCCCTAACCTTTTTGACAAAACCTTTTGACGGAAAAAAAGAGAGAAAAAAGAAGACGTTTTGTAGTTTCCTCTCTAAAGAAAAAGAAGTAAGTTTTCTTCCCTTCTATTTTGAAGTTTGTTTTCTTCCTTGATTGATTGAATCTTTCTTGAAAATTTTTGGGTTTTTGTTTTCAATTCTTGATTGTTTAGAATGAAAAGATTCTTGAAATCTTTTGCCCTAAAAAGTTTTTAGGTTTTTGGTTTGCTTAATTCTTTATCAAAGTTTTTCATCTTATGGATTTTGGATTAAACTTAAGGTTTGATAAAGGAAAATTTTCTAGAAATTTTCAGCTTTTATTTTCTTCAAATTTGGGACTGTTTTTGTAATGTTTTTGGGTTCTTTTTGTACAAGAAAGTTTACCAAATATTTGTTTTTGAAGTGTAATTTATACCTTTGATTTCTACATGAAAAGAGTATGTTTTAAAGGTTTTTACAGCAGTTTTATCAAGATTTTTCAGATCTGATTTTGATGTTAAAAAGTAGCAAATCTTGATTCTTTTAATGTTAAAATCTTGAAGAATTTTGTTTTATGAAACATAAAATTTTCTGGGTTATTTGTCTATAATTTAAGATAGTTTTGAAGGTTTTAAAAGTTGTAGGATTGAAAATTTGTTTGGTATTTATATCGTATTGAAAAGTATTGATCTTACCGATTTTAATACGTTTTTAATTGAGTTTTAAATTGCTTTTAACCCAGTTTTTTAGTGCTGTTTTTTTTGGTCCAAGAACCCTATTTTTCTTAACTTTTTATGCAGAAAATTGTTTTGAATGGGAAAAATTGGGTAGATAAGATTGTCTATATTTTAGATAAGCTTTTGGACCCTTGAGATAGAATTTTGGTTTTTGATCAGTGTAGTATTGGATATGTTTGGACTTCTAGGAAAAGTTGATGATTGTTCAAGAAAGTGGACAAGATTTGGAATTGAGATTGAGATTGAGAATTGTAGGATTATCGATCGAGGTAAGTAGTTTCCACATCCCTTCCAAAATAGCAATTTTGGTACAATTATGTTTTTAATATTGTTTATTTGACAAATGTTTGAAATAATGTTTTGTATGATTTAAAATTGGTCGAAATTATTTTATATGTTTTAAAGTGTTTTTCTATTTAAAAGTATGTTTGCCGTTTTGGATAATTTGAAATAAATGTGTTTTAATTTATTTTGAATTGAAAGTAAGTTTGTTTTGGTTTTGAATTTGAATGGTTGATTTGATGAATCTTTATTGAAATTGTTATTTGAAACTATATGTTTTGTTGCAAATGTTTTCGAAAGAATTTTTGATCGATTTGATAAGGACTATTCGGATATGCCAATTGTCTATTTTGGGAATACTTTGCTTATTTGTGGTAGTAGCCTAAATTGGAATTGACGGAATTGTTCTGGTTTATTTGGGAGAAGACACATTTGTGGGAAGGCACATTTGTGGTTTGGCATTCCTTTGGAATGAAGATTCATGTGTGTGTTATTCACTCACGTGGCCTCACACTTAAGTAATTATATTGATTGTTCTGGTCGATTTTATCGACATCTCTAACTGATTGAAGCTTATTTGTGGGAAGGCACAGTTTGTGGTTTGGCATTCCTTTGGAATGAAGATTCATGTGTGTGTTTCACTCACATGGCCTCACACTTAAGTAATTGAATTGAATGTTCTGGTCGATTTTTATCGACAACTCTGATTGAATGTTCTGATTGATTGATTGGTGTTACCGACGGGTAACCATCATATATGTTCTGAAGGCCACCCAAATAATGCATATTCCCACTTTGATATTTGAAAGTATTGATTGATTGAAAGTACTGTTTGAATTGAAAGTTTTGATATTTGAAAGTTTTGGTTAAATGAAAGTTTTGTTCAATTGAAAGATTTTTGTTTTCTGAAAGTTTTGACTGAAAGTTTTTAATAGTTGTTTTAAAAGTTTTGCAAGGATATTAGTATTTTGTTTATGATTGTTTTAAAATAAAATGACCAAATAAATATTTGACTTTTGATTCAACTATTGAAATGATTTGTTAAACTGAATTTTTATGTTTTGTTTTGAAGAAAATGAATTTCTGAACTTGATGTTGAAATTGCTTATTGAGTATTTTTGTACTCATTTTTGTTTTTCCAAAATGTTTTCAAATGAAGGATCAAGTGATAGACTCGAAAGAAGTGAAGTATAGTGTTCTGGCACAAGACTTTGAAAGTTGTTGTTAAAGATTTGTTAGTTTTTTTTAGAAATTTTTTGTAAGAAATTACTTCCGCTAAATTTGTTTAAGTCTATTTTAGTTTTAATTGTTACGCTTCCGCATTATTGTTAGAATGACCATATTGGAAAATTCGGGCTGTTACATGGATAATCTTAAAAATCCATTATTTTAAACCCTTTAAAACAAATTAAAAAATAATCTTGGATATGTTATTCTAATCCTTTTAAAAAAAAATAAAAGATAAATTAAATTCAAAATTTTAAACTATGGATAATCTTGAAATTCTACCATTTTAAACTCTTTAAAACTAAATTAAAAGATTATCCTAAATTCTAATCTTATTAGAAACAAATAAAGATATATTAAATTCAAATTTTAAACTATTTAAAGCATGAATTAGAAATATCTTTATTTTAAGGAAATCCTAATCTCATTAGGATATATCATAATCCTATTAGGAAAACATGGATTTCAATTATGAAAGGAAATATCCGAATTTAATTTTTCAAATATAACAATTATATTCAAAGATATGGAAAATATAAACGTATTAGGAAAATATCTCAATTCTATTAGGAAACATCCTAATCAAATTTTCCAATATAACAATTATATTAAAAAATTAATCTTAATTCTATTAGGAAACAACCTAATCAAAATTTTCAAATATAACAATTATATTCAAAAATAGATAAGATGCATGATCATGCTTAACCTATGGTGGGATTTTAAATTTAAATGACATACTTTATGCAACAATCAAACAATTTAAAACATACATCTCATGCATAATTATATTAAAAATAGAAAAATTGACCGGCATATTTGGCATATCCTAAGAAATTGAAAATAATTTAAATTATAATAATTTAAATCCAAGACATATCTTGGTCTTCAATATCTTCCTTGTTTGAACCATTCCAAATTTAGGATTTCGAAATCCTAAATTTTCAATTGCAGAATCTAACTTCAATTCACGTTTTTTTTTCGCGAACGTTTTTCGCTATCGACTTCTTCAGCCATATAATCGAAATTTGCAGCTATCGTAGTCATTCAAATAAAATACATGAAATCCTAACCCTTATGGGTTTTACAATGATCTAATCAAAGCAATAAATCTAATGCCAAATAGCCTAAACAATCAATTTGCAAACTACAATACATCAAATATATGATAAATTAAAATACCCACCATACAAAACTTTAATTCTAAATAAAACTCAAAGAGGCTCTGATACCAATTGAAAGGAATAATATAATTAAACCCAAGCGGAAGCGTAGGAATCAGTTTGAGTTTATTTAGAATTAAATAATAATATTATGGTTAAGCATAACATACCTTGACAATATGGAGATTCTTCTTTATCTCTTCCACAAAGTCTTTCTAGCTATGACTCGAACACAGAATCAAGGCTTGTGAGAACCTCTTGAAAGAAAATCCACAAGGGATTAAAGAGGAAGAGGTCTAGAGAGAATTATCTAATTCTCTGTATTGAGGAGATGTGTGTTGTGAAGAATGACTCAACCCAAAGGTCCTATTTATAGTGGCCAAGGGAAAATTTTTGCCATAATTAAAATATTATATTTTAATATTTAATATATTAAAATATATCTTGTATTTATTTGAGTCTCATTCAAATCTCATACGATATTTATTTATTTGAATCTTATTCAAATTCTATAAATATCTTTTATTTAATATATCAAATATACATTAATTATTTTAATATTTAATGTATCAAATACAATAAATATATTTTCGTCTTTTATATTTAATATATCTAATATATTATATGTTAATTTGAAAACTTCAAATTAAATATTAAATTTGAACATTTCAAATTTTAATATTTAATGTATCAAATACAATAAATATATTTTCCTCTTTTATATTAAATATTAATTTGAACACTTCAAATTAATATTAATTTGAACATTTCAAAATTTTATTTCAACTAAATTGATCTTTTAGTGTTATTATGAGCTAGCAAGGGAACCTTACGAACCTACAGATTATAAGCTCCAATGATACATAATTAATTAATTAAACTCTTTAATTAATTAATTTTCATTCATTAACCATAGGTCACTCCACTATAGACCTAGAATTGCACTCTTATGCACTACAGGACAAGTTGTGTCCATAGATATAATCATTACATGCAAGTCGATCCTTCACGAGTTGTTCGTAATTACAGCTGGGTCAAAATTCCGTTTTACCCCTATAATTACATCTTGCACCTTAAGTATCACTGATCTTCTAATGAACAATCTATTTATAATCTAATTACAAACTAAGTCCCTCTCGGGCCAGTGAGAGGGTGGGGCCCCATTGTTCAAGTCCCGAAATCAGCACTTAAGGGAACTACTCATCTACTTACCCTATATGGGAAGGAGTGAATTCCATCTTGTGAGATTATGTTCCCAGCTCCCTATTTGGTCAAGTCCCCCAAATAGTAGGCATATTGAATCAGCTATAAAAGCCACTCTCACTCATGCAAATCAAAGAACGAGCCCTCACAGGCAGGAGTTCATAACTCACTCCGGATTAAGATCGAGTCGCATATGATCATTCTGATGAAATATTAATCTTCTCAATTAACGGATTTATAAAGAGAGATTAAATATTTCGTGATCCAGTCTTATACAAAGTCATTGTATAAGATACCCCCACTCACATGTCTCCACATGAATGATTTGGATCAAATCATTTGTAACTATTATAACATGAGTCGTATTAATAGTGTTACTAGGATAAGGCACCCAACCTTATCCATATACTATGACTCTTTAGGTTATTTCTTGAACACGATCATCCTGTATGTCAACCATATACTGTTCAAGATTACACTAATAACCTTGGATTTTTCATATAATGGATAATATTATATTGCAAATAAAATAATAAAAATTATTATTAATTATTAAATAATTAATTAATTACGAGGCTTTAGGGCATAAATCCCAACAATTGCTACATGAGTTAAACCCAGCACTCCCCGAATTGGTATTTGGTAAGGTGAAATTTTCTCTTCGCGTAATTTTCAGTTTAATTGAATTTACTTTTATTTGGCTTTTATGCTTTTAACCTCCCCCCTAGTCCGTGTCAAATAAGAAATCAATTCTTCGGTTCCCCGTGTTTGCCCCAGCCTACTTATATTGCAAATTTAAGCCAATCGGTTTATAAATTTATTTGATATGTGTGACGAACACTTTTAAATTGGCGCCATTGCCGAGGAACCGCTAATTAAATTGATTTTTTGGTTTGGGTTTTCATATTTCAATAAAAACAAAACATAAAAAAAAAGTGTTTATACCTTGTTCTTTCGATGGCTAAAAGTTTCAGGAATTTTAGTTGAACTGTCTTATGCAACAATGAGGTTGGTGAATTAAATTCTCAATTTACCAATTTAACCTATATACATTCTCAGTTGGTGATCAGGTGATTGTGGCATATGTTCATGCCATGCCCCTGCACCACATAAGAATACCAGGAGGAGCACCTGAGCTACCATCAGATTTCAGTCTCAGGTATGCCCTTGGAGGATTTAGTTCATTTTATGTCCAATAAAACTCTTCAGTATCAACAAGTAAGTCCCCAATTCAATGAGGTGACTCAAGCAAGAATGCGAAGCCTGCTTGACCTAGTCAACCAGTCAGCTAATTCAATTGTGAGACTGGAGAGTGTGCAAGAACAACCACCTATTGACATCCCTGAGGTACGGTATTCTTGTTTGGCTAATTTAGACATTGACCATGAAATTTGTTTGCCATTTGAAGAACAAGTTTGTGAGGCAAGTGAGGAAGTTGAACTTCAATTCCACGAAGAAGTCCAAGTAATAGAGTTGGAGGTCGAAACACCTCCGTCTGTTCTATCTTTAGAATCTTCCTTATTATGTGAATGTTCTTCCTCTTTGTCTTGCGAGTTAGAGTCAAAGTCTATTTTCTTTGATTTTTTCAGTTTTTATGTTTTTGAAGTTAGAAAACTACAAAAAAGACTTGTATTTCTAGAGCCCATCAGATGTTGAAGAGCTTGCTATGTGCAATGGGCATTGTGGATTTGAGCAAGAAAGGGTCGAAGAAATTGGAGAACTACTACATGCCCTGACGTATGCCACATGGTGAGTCGAGCAATCGACTACAAAAATTTGCACTTCGTGGAGAAAGTTAGACTTTAAATTTACTTGCTTTCTAGTTCTTTCTATTTGTTTTCTTGCTTTGTTGCTCAGTTATTTATTGTTTTTGCGAGGATGGAGGAGACAACCTTTGGGTAGAAAGATTGACTCTTGTCATGGAGGAGGAGTTCCACCATTCTACCACTACCTACAAGCTGAAATTGCTAGGAGAGTATTCTCTTTCCTCATTTACTTGTTCTGGTTCTTATGTTTACACACATTAATGTGAAGTTTATGTTGGGAGTGGATGGGTTAGTCATGAGCTTATAATGAGTAGTTGTTTTCCTTGTAGGTTGAGCCCTTGAGCATCTAAGTTCGAGCTAGTGATTGATTTTTAGACACATATTGATTGATTTTGGCTACTTTGTTCTTGTTCCCCATGTTTTGAGATTCATGAGCTTGTTTTGAGAATTTTGAGAATTTCTTAAAATTTTTGTGCTTGAGTCTCTAGATTTGATGATGTTTTTTGCATGGTTAGGATAGTTAAGGATGTGCCTTTCATATCTTGTTATTCATTTTTGTTGAGTTTGAGAATGTTGTCCAAAAATGAGCCCATTTAAAAATTTTCTGTAATATTTCCTACATTCTTTGATAGTTTATGAGCATGATAATTTGTAATGTCATACTTTGGGAAAATGCATGTTTATTTGCCTATGGTTGAAAGAAATTTTTGTAAAAGAAAAGGAAAAAAAAACAGAAATAGAAGAAAAGAAAATGAACTTGAAAGTAAAAATGATCACTTGGATAAAAAGAGCTACCCTTTGTGTGATCGGTTAGGATAAACAATTGAACAAGTGCTCTGGATAAGGATACCTACAACATGTGTGTGAAAGCTAGTACCCTTGTGATTAAAAGTGATGCAAGTTTCAGGGCCCTCAATTTTGTTTCAGGCACCTTAGTAGAAGCATTACTTTCTTGAATGTCTTGTTGCTTGATGACATGTTTTTTAGGCCCGTGTAGAGGGAAAATAGGTGGAGGGTGCTATAAGCTTAGTCTGATTTTGTAACAATTGCATTTAGGAAGGCTATGGACACACACATGCAAGGATTGATAGGAAAAACTTTAAATGCCTATTTTATGGATCGTGTTTGATACGCTTCTCTTTTATGACTAACATGTTATTTTTTAGCATTAAAACTTGAGCCATGTGTCTGCATTTGATTGTCCTGTCTCTGTTTCAGTTTCCCTTGCTGGAGTACTAGCAAGATTTAGGTTGGGGGTTGTGATAGGACCTATAAAGTCCTATTTAATCACGCCTAATTCTTGTTATTTGGATGGTTTTAATGAGTTTTAATGTTTATTTTGTAGGAATTTGAGCAAAAGGCACATTTTGGAGCATTTGCACTTGTTCCGAATTTAAACAAGCTAATTCGGAGGTCATTCGAGCACCCAAATGAAGCAAAATGAGCAAAATGTCCTAGGAGATAGCCATCAAGATACCCATCTGAGCGTCCAAATGCCTAAAAACGAAGATTGAACATTTTTTACTTGAGGTTCGACGCTACAACATGTTCTATAAATAGAACAGTCTACCTCCTAGGGTTTGAGGGTCCATTCACTGACCCATTTGGTGACTTTTCTCTTTGTTCCTCCCTAGTTTCCTTCAAATTTTGGGTAAATTTGAGTTTCATGGCTTGGATTATGGCGGATTGCTTCAATTCTGTCATGTCTAGTTAGACAATTTTCTTACCAATTCGGAGTTTTAATGGGTAAAACATGTTGCATTGTGAGATTTTTGTTTTGAGACTATATTTCTATTATTTTATTGTGCTTTAATTCCTGATTTTATTATTCAAGCATGTTTTATGGTTGATTTGACAAGTTAGCTTTAATTTCGTTGCTTGCCGCTATACATATTAACTGGCAAGTGTCCTCAGTTATACGTTTGATGTTAGTAGCATATAGGCTGGGAATCACATTAGTGTCTATGAGATTGTGCACGTCATTCGCTTTGCATGTGATAGCCCTATGATTCAAGCACACAATTGAATTAGGTTCGATAAGCCAATTGAATCTAACTGAATTGTTTCATCCAATTCAAATGCTTAAATCTACTAATCAAAATGCATGGAACGTTCGTGCCCAGCATACTAGTTAGTTTAAAATTGGTTTAGATGTTGGGATTTCAGTTAATTAGGGAATGTTACTATGTTGTTTCAAGTAGTCAGATGAGCTTAAAAATATGGATTAAATATTGTTAGTTTAATTTTCAATGATCATTGCTACATGAGTTGAACCTAACACTCCCCAAATTGGTATTTGGTAAGGTTAAATTTTCTCTTCGCTAAATTTTCAGTTTAATTGAATTTATTTTCATTTGGCTTTCATGATTTTAACCTTCCTTCCCTAATTCGTGTCAAATAAGAAATCTACAATTTAGAAATCAATTCTTCAATTCCCTTTATTTAACCCCGACTTGCTTATACTACAAATTTAAGCTAGTCAGTTTATAAATTTATTTGATCGTGTGAGACGAGCACTTTCACTTTTGTGGTGGGTTTTCATATGGTCTAACCTAACTTTCCTTCACCGGCGGCATGCGAGAGCGACAACGATAGGTTCGAGTTGTTGGCTCCATCGTGAAGCTTAAGAGTTTGGTGAAGACTTGAATGTGGGGGAGAGGAAGTTCGAATAGAGATAGTGATGAAGAAGACAAAACAGGAGGTCGTTCTGACTTAGGTCAGAAAGTGATCCTTTAAAATAATGTAAAAAGTCAGCCTTGCCCCTTAGTTCACTCTGTGCGCTTTAGACCCGAGGGATGCAATTGCAACTCAATTGCAATTGCAATTCATTTGCAATTTCGCTTCTTTTCGTTTCTTCTTTTCTGTGCGATTGCCATTGCAATTGCAATTTTTTTCTTTTCTCTTTTTATTCTTCGATTCTTCCCTGTCTTCTTCCACTTATATGTAACTGGTTAAAAGGTTCACACATTCCTTCTTGGTGAAAACATTAACTCTGATGAATTTCTTTTAGAAAGTATAATTTTCTTAACTAAATTCTCAAGTCCATCTCCAGGTAAAAGTGTTCCCTTTGCGGTTAACTTAAATACCTCAACCTTGATAGAATTTTTCCTATACGAAATTCACTTAGTAAATTTCTTTAATTTAAAAGTCCTTCCTTAGCGTTAAAGTTTTTTTTTTAAATATAACAACAAATGAATGATACTATTTACAACATACCTGGTGTTTCTTCAATTGATATCTATTAGGGTGATGGTAACCTTGTCCCCGCTCAGGCTCTCTCCCCAATAATGTTTCACTCTCTGCCCATTGACTTTAAAGACATTTTCCTTATCATCCTTCAAATCTACTACTCCATGCTCATAAACCTTTTCAATCATAAATGGTCCTGACCATCTTAACATGAGTTTTTCGAAGAAATAGTTTCAATATGGAGTTGAATAATAGGACTTGTTGTTCTCTTTGTATGTCTTTTCCTCGAATTATGTGGTCATGCCATTTTTTCATCTTCTTCTTATATAACTTAATTCTCGTAATATGAGTGTCTACGTTCCTCCATTTCGTTTAGTTGCAACTTCCTTTTCATCCCAGCCTTGTTCATGTTTAGATTTAATTTCTTCATTGCCCAAAATGTTTTGTATTCTAATTCAAGTGGCGAGTGGCATGCCTTCTCAAATATGATTCTATATGGCGACATTCCTAATGGTGCCTTGAATGCAGTTTGGTGGGCCCATAAAGCTTCATCCAATCTTATCGACCAGTCTTTTCTTGATGGATCAACTGTTTTCTCTAAGATTTTCTTGATTTCTCTATTGGATAGTTCTATCTACGAATTCGTTTGTGGGTGATATGTGGTCCCTACTCGATGATTCACATTATATTTTGCCAATAAACTTTCCATTATCTGTTCACAAAATTCCCTCGCATTTTGTTGACTACCTTGGGTGTTCTATATGTAGTGAAAATGTTCCTTAGCATAAACTTCTTGACTACCCTCGCATCATTTGTTGTTGTGGCAACTTTTTCCATTCATTTGGACATGTAATCCACTACTAGTAAGATGTATTGGTTTCCAAATGATGGGAGAAATGGTCTCATGAAATCAATTTCCCATACATAGAAATTTTCTACTTCCAACATATATTTCATTGGCATTTCATCTCTTGTGGTGAGGTTTCCTGTCCTTTGGCATTTATTGCAGATTTTCAAAAAACTTTGGGCATCTTTAAATAAGGTAGGCCGAAAGTACACACTTTGCAGCTGTTTTAGCTCCAATAAAGTGTCCTCCATAGGGAGACATATGGCATGCCTCTAGAATTTTCCTCGTGTCTTCTTATGCTATGAACCTTCTCCATATCTGATATGTGCCTAGTTTGTAGAGATATGGCTCGTCCCAATAGTAATACTTCATATCATTGAAAAATTTCTTCAATTGGTGTGAGGAGGCATAAGGAGGAGCTAATCCACTGACTAGATAGTTTACTATAGCTACATACCATGGATCCGAGTGAATTTCTACTGCCAACAATTACTTATCTACAAATACATCTTTGTTTCCTTATTTTCTTTCTTTTAAGCCTCCATTCTCAATCTAGAAATATGGTCAGGAACTTGATTCTTGATTCCTTTCCTGTCTTGGATTTTCAGCCAAATTCTGGTAGGAGTAATATCCGCTAAATCAATCTTAGTTTTGCCTCTTTCTTTGACAGCAAATACTTTAAGGAAGAGTGATCTGTGTGAACAATTACCTTAGTTCCAACCACATATGATCTAAATTTGTCAAACCCAAAGACTACTAGAAGCAATTCCTTCGCAGTAGTGGTGTAATTAATTTGTGCCTCATTCATTATCTTACTGGCATAGTAGATTGAATGAATCATCTTATCTCTTCTTTGTGCCAGTACTACCCCTACTACTAAGTCACTTGCATCGCACATCAGCTCAAAAGGCTTAGACCAATCAAGCTCTATCATGATGGGAGCTAAGCTTAATGCTTCCTTCAGTTTATCAAAGGCCTTTGAGCATTCTCTATTGAACATAGAAGATCGATCATTTTTCAAAAATCTACACAAGGGTTTAGAAATCTGTGAGAAGTCCTTAATGAACTTCCAATAGAATCCTGTATGACCAAGGAAACTACATAATTCCCTGACAGTTTTGGGTGGAGGTAATTTAGAAATTAGTTCCACCATGGCCTTGTCTGCCTCTATGCTCTTCTTCAAGATCTGTTGGTCTACTACTATCCCTTATTGTACCATGAAACGAGAATTTTCCCGGTTTAGTACTAGGTTGGTCTCTTCATAGCGTTGCATGACTTGTTCCAAGTTTTCTAAACATCGTTGATAGGTTTCTCCTAACACAGAGAAGTAATCCATGAAGATCTCCACCGATATTTCCACCATATAAGAAAGGATTGTTATCATTCACCTATCAAAAGGTTGCTAGTCTGAATGGCATCCTTCCGAATGTGAAGGTTTCGTAACGACATTTAATGGTCGTCTTGTCTTGGTCTTCAGGTGGGATTGTAATCTGGTTGTACCCTGAGTATCCATCTAGAAAACAATAATAATCTTTCCCTGTAAGACAATCCAATATTTGGTCTATGAACCGTAGAGGAAAGTGATCTTTCTTTGTTACTTTATTCAATCGTCTGTAATCCATACAAACTCTCCATCTTGTGACAATGCGTGTGGGGATTAATTCATTCTTTTCTTTTGCCACCACAGTCATCCTACCTTTCTTGGGCACACATTGAACTAGGCTTAACCATATGCTATCTGCAATCAAGTAGATTACTCCAGCATCGATCCCCTTCATTATCTCTTTTCATACCACCTCTTTCATTTTAGTTCAACTATTTTTTATTTTCTACAGAATTTTGTGCTCCCTCTTCTAGGTTTATTCTGTGAATACAAAAAGATGGGCTGATTCCTCGTATATCTGCAATTGTCCACCCGATGGCCTTTTTGTGTCACACAAGCACCTGGATCAAAGAAGATTCATCTTCATCAGTAAGTGTGGCTGAAATAATTGCTGGTTGGGTCTTATCCTTTTCCAAGAAAATGTATTTTAGGTGAGGGAAAAGTGGCTTCAGTTCCAATTTAGGGGTGTGATGATGGATGGTTGAATAGCTGCCATCCTCAGCTATTCTCAATGGACTAATTCCTTCTATATATGTTGTTGCTTCCCAATGATAATTGTCCACATAATTTTCTTCTTCTTCAGATTCATCCAGATAGTCTTGTAGTTCATAAACTTACAATACTTCTACAATCTCAATTCTTGAACATTCTTCTATATCACCAGGGTACCTCAATGCATTTAGTATATTAAACGTGATCTCTTGATCATTCACTCGCATTGTGAGCTCCCCTTTTTGTACATCGATCAAAGTCCTTCCTATTTCTAGGAATGGTCACCCTTGAATGATCATAACATCTTGGTCAACTTCATAGTCCAGGATTATAAAATCTATTGGGAAGATAAATTTATCTACTTTTACAAGTATTTCTTCTATCTTCCCTATACGTAAGGCTATAGATCTATTTGCAGGTTGCAATGTAACTGTAGTTGGTCGAGCTTCTCCTATCCCTAACCGGTTAAAAAATGATAGCAACATCAAATTGATGCTTACTTCGAGATCGCATAATGTCCGTCTGACGTCTGTTTCTCCGATCGTGTAGGGAATTGTTAAACTTCCTAGGTCTTGCAGCTTTTGAGGTACTTTTCTTTTCAATAGCACACTACAATTCTCAGTTAGTGCTACTATTTCAAACTCTCCTAATCTCCACTACTTTGTCAGCATGTCCTTGAGGAATTTAACGTAGTTTGGCATCTGCTCGAGTGCCTCCTTTAACGGGATGTTAAGATGGAGTTGCTTAAGGATGTCCAAGAACTTGTTAAATTGGGCATCTTGGTTTTGCTTCTTGAACCTTTGAGGGAATGGAGGTGGTGATCTAGTGATTTGCTCGGAAATTTTTGCTCTTGGTATCTTTTTATTGGATTCAAGGTGCTTTTTGATGACTTCTTCCCTTTCTTTACGCAATATCTCTTTGGACTTTTCATGTGTTTTCTTCTTTTTTGCATTCTTTCTTTTCTTCTTTTGATCTTCTTGAAATTGGTGGATTTTTGATAGCACTAATTTAGTGTTATATTTAGGCCCATTTAATTGCTAGTTTTGGATGTAATTGTTACTTTTTATGAAGATATGCTCAAAATTGCGTTAAGATGCTATATTTGATCATTCAATCCCATGGGCTAGCGTTGAGATGCTACCTTGTAGCATCACAATCCTCAAAGAGCGCGAAGAAGAAACATTTCATCTGAAGCATTGAGACGTTGCCTTCAGCGTCTCAACACTGAAGGCGAGCGCGTAAATGGGAACGATGTCTTTGTCGATAGATAGTATTTTAGTTATTCTAGAGCTAAAACGGCCCATTATGGAGAGCCAAGAAGAGAAAAGATGAAGAAATAAGTTGTTGGGTCCAAAGGGATGGCATTGCAACCCTAGAAATGGCATTGCAATTCTATAATTTGGCAATTAGACCCGAGAGCTAGCGTTGCAACACTAGAAACGCGCTGAAATGAGAGCCTCCATCTGTAGCGTTGCAACGCTACCCCTGCACGTAGCATCAAAACGACAGTGTTTTGGATAGCGTTGGAACTCTGCCTCAATAAATAGTATATAATCCTCGCTTCTTCTTCTCAAAAAGGGAGACCAAACCGAGGGAGAATCCCCTAATCTCGATTCCATACTACCTTTAAGATTTTTGGAAGCAATTGTGAGTGTTTTTTGAGAGGATTTGATGACTTGGGAGCTCGGATTCTTAGGAGGCCACCTCGGGAACGCGAGACTGTCCTTCATTTGAAATTTATTCCCCTTTCCTTTCTTTTGTAGTTACTTTAGTGGCTTTAATTTAGGGATTTATGGGTTGTAATTACTGATTTTGTATTGTTTAATCCCTAAGTACTTGGGTTAGTTATTAAACATTGTTTTATGCTTAATTGTTGGAAACTTTGGAATCTTTTTATACATTTAGAGTTTAATGCTTTTGACCACTGTTCTATGATTAATTGGATTAATCTAAGTTAAGCTCGAAAGAAAAAGCTTAGGGAGGATTAAAGTTGGCAATTAATTATTTACCTGAGTAGTAGCGCAAGTCAAGGTTAGTTAATTGTAGTGTTTGAGAAGATTAATTCATTTACCAGTGATTAATTGATTCGTTTGCTAGTGTCAGCTCGATAGAGATAAGCTAGTTTAGAGCTGAATGCATAACTGATGATTGCTTGGACACGACAGTGATAAGAGCAATTATTAAAGGTTTGTAATGAAGGGTCGTAATGCCTTGTATTAACTAGCTAGCATTGAGGGACACCTAGGTTAGTTAATTATTACTTGAGATTGGATGAGACTGATAGGAGAGTCCATGTTCTTAGATTTTCTAGATTTATGACTTTACTGCTTGGTTAGTTGTGAATGTCTGTTTTATTTGAGTAGTTGATCCTATACCAATGTCTACTCCTTAGGTTTGTGTCTCCCATTTATCTCACTTTCTAAGTTTAGATGTTTATTTTCCCTATTTTCTCTTAATTTCTGTTCTCTAAATAAAGTAAAGTGAGATTATTTGCAGTACTTAATTGAATTAAAAACCAATCTCTGTGGGATACGATACTCAGTACTCTTGTGTTGCTTTATTATTACTTCGATCACATGCGCTTGAGTGTATGTCCGATCAACCGGATCAATTCATTCGTACACCAATAGGTATCGCCACAACTGAGGTTAGTTCTGATTATATTCAATGGATCTCTCGTGATCAAGCCCTCATTACTTTAATAAATTCCACATTATCATCCTCTTCTCCTACACATGTTATTGGATATGCCTCTTCGAAAGATCTGTGGCTTTCTTTAGAAAAGCATTATTCTTCAATTACGATCTTCTTTATACACAATAAAGAAACTCTCATTTGAATCCATTGAGAAATATACTTTTCGTATTAAAGAACTCGTTGACAAGCTTGTTGCAGCCTATGTTTCCATTGATGATGAAGAAGTTTTAGTTCATACCTTGAATGAATTGCCAATTAAGTTCAATGCTTTTCAAACCTCCATACGGGCAGCGGTTCTTTATCCCTTAGAAAACTTCATGTCCTTCTCAGTGCCGAAGAAAAATCGATCAATGCAAATCACATATTTGAGCCTTCACCAACTGCCATGGTCGTTTTTATACAAAACAATCAAGCTCCCTATTTTTCTCGTGGACATGGAAGACACAGCTTCAATCTGCGTGGAAGAGGCGACTAACACTACTCACGTGGAGGTAACCCTAATATTGTATCAACAAATGTCCAACAATTTAGGTCAAAATTAGCCCATGAATCCTTTTGGCCCAACTCTAACTTTGGATCAGTAAATGGATTTGCTAGTTGTTGTATTCTTGGATCCTGATCAGTAATCCGATATGGAGGTTCCAACAACCATTTTGGGCCATGGTAAGCAACCGGGTATGAATCAACAATTGGGTCTACAGGACGATTTTTTTTGTCAGATTTGATCAAAGACCGGACATGGAGCACTTGATTGTTATAATCGGATGAATTTTTCTTATCAGGGTCGTCATCCTCCAGCATAGTTAGTTGCTATGGTGGTAAATGCTACGAATCCCAATACCTCCACTCAAAGTTCTAACAATTTTTTGTTATCTTACTGCATATGTAATGTTCATATGACGAATGACCTGACCAATTTCAACCTCTCCAACAACTACAATGGTGAAGAGTATGTCACACTGGGTAATGGACAATTTTTAAATACCCAGCATACGTGCAGCGGTACACTTTCTACCTCCTCTCATACTTTTAATCTTTCTCAAGTTCTTCATGTTCCTACCCTCTTGCCACTAATCTCTTATCTATTCATAAGTTTTGCCTTGAAAATAATTATATTT
This sequence comes from Trichosanthes truncata, assembly GCA_033996785.1. Classification (NCBI taxonomy): domain Eukaryota; kingdom Viridiplantae; phylum Streptophyta; class Magnoliopsida; order Cucurbitales; family Cucurbitaceae; genus Trichosanthes; species Trichosanthes truncata. Next base: position 11,992,681 of record MU867261.1, on the reverse strand, counting down.
TTAGTTTTTTACACTGACTAATTCCTCATTTAGTTGTCTCTAGCAACAATTTATACACTGGAAAAAGTATCAATGACCTATATCCCATTACAAGCTTGCCTACCTTATCTTCTTCCCGTCTGCACACCAAAAACTAAGTTTTTCTTGCAAAACAGGAGTGTTCACTTTTGTTGGGATTTATGCCCTAAAGCCTCGTAATTAATAATTTATTTAATAATTAATAATAATTTTGATTATTTTATTTGCAATATAATATTATCCATTATATGAAAAATCCAAGGTTATTATTGTAATCTTGAACAGTATGTGGTTGACATACGGGAGGATCATGTTAAAGAAATAACCTAAAGGGTCATAGTATATGGATAAGGTTGGGTGCCTTATCCTGTAACACTATTGATATGGCCCACTTTGTAATAGTTACAAATGATTTGATCCAAATCATTCATGTGGAGACATGTGAGAAGGGGGTATCTTATACAATGAATTTGTATAAGACTGGACCACGAAATATTTAATCTCTCTTTATAAATCTGTTAATTGAGAAGATTAATATTTCATCAGGATGATCATATGTGACTCAATCTTAATCCTGAGTGAGTTATGAACTCCTGCCTGTGAGGGCTTGTCCTTTGATTTGCATGGGTGAGAGTGGCTTTTGTAGCCGATTCAATATGCCTACCATTTTAGGGACTTGACCAAATAGGGAGCTGGGAACATAATCTCACAAGATGGAATTCACTCCTTCCCATATAGGGTAAGTATATGAGTAGTTCCCTTAAGTGCTGATTTTGGGACTTAAACAATGGGGCCCCACCCTCTCACTGGTCCAAGAGGGACTTAGTTTATAATTAGATTATAAACAGATTGTTCATTAGAGGATCAGTGGTACTTAAGGAGCAAGATGTAATTATAGGGGTAAAACGGACTTTTGACCCAGCTGTAATTACGAACAACTCGTGAAGGATCGACTTGCATGTAATGATTATATCTATGGACATAACTTGTCCTACAGTGCATAAGAGTGCAACTCTAGGTCTATAGTGGAGTGACTCTAGAGTTAATGAATGAAAATTGATTAATTAAAGTGTTTAATTAATTAATTTTGTATCATTGGATCTTATAATCTGTAGGTCCATAAGATCCCCTTGCTAGCCATAGTAACACTAAAAGATCAATTTAGTTGAAAGAAAAATTTGAAATGTTCAAATTAATATTTAATTTGAAGTGTTCAAATTAATATTTAATATATTAGATATATTAAATATAAAAGAGGAAAATATATTTATTGTATTTGATACGTTGAATATTAAAATAATTAATGTATATTAGATACATTAAAGAAAAGATATTTATTAAATTTGAATTGGATTCAAATTAGGAAATAGATGTCATAGGAGAATTTTAAAGGTTTGAATAAGATTAAAATTGGTTAGATAAATATATTTTAATATATTAGATATTAAAATATATTATTTAATTATCCTCCCTAGACCACTATAAATAGGACCCTAGGGGTGAGTCATTGGGCATTCTTAACAACACACATCTTGTAAACCCGAGATTTTTCCTTGGAATTTCTTTAAAAAGAAATTTGTTAAAACATTTTTGGGAAATTGTTGTATAAGGAAAAGAGGAATAAAACAAAAGAAAGGGTAAGGGAAAACAAAAAGGAGTTATGTGTTTTGGTATGTTTTGTTTTAAAAAAAAAAAAGAAAAAGAAAAAGAATTGAGGGAATGGATAAGCTTTGGGAGCACTCACCCATTTTCTCCCATTTGCTTCTCTTTTATTAAAAAAAAACAGAGCATTTCGTGGGATAGGTTGAAGAAAGAGGAAAAGAGAGCTTGTTGGGTTGGAAGTTGAAGAAGAAGGGGGAAAACTCAGCACAAGCCTCCATGGCATCTAGGTGATCAACTGTACTCACTACTGTTGTTTAGATCGTTTTGAGCTCCACAAGAAGAGTTAAGAGGTGAGATTTGTTTTTCTTGAAAGTTAACCCATTTTTGAACAAATTTCGTGAAGGAAGCTCGAGCAAAATTTGACTTTAAATTATTGATTTGCGAAGGGGAAGACAGAGGAGAGATTTTGCTGTCAAATCTGAGAAACCTCTGGTGTTTGGAACGTTCTGATCTGTAAGATTTGAATCAGAAGCTCCATTAGGTATGGTTGGAAAGCTTATTTAATTTCCTATAACTTTCATGAAGACGTCGTGAGTAAAATATGATTGGAAGTGGCCTTAAATGTCAGGTTAGGTGTGGTGTGCAGAAGAAAAACGATTCTAGAAATTTCAGAAGTTTATTTTTCGGGAAGTAGTTTTCGAGGTATTTACGGACACATCCTTTGGGAATTTCGATTTCATTCCTTCAGATAAGTTTTAGAGGGTTCAAAAAGGAAGAGTTTGGTATAAAGTACATCATTTTTGGCCAAGTAATGAAGAAGTTATGAGTATGTGAGTTTAGAGGATGAAATTTGCAGAATGCTGGAAATAGATGAAGTGATATTTGCAATCTTAAGTTTGAAAATCATGAGATTGAAGTTCTAATGCTTGGTTTTGGTTTATTTGACAGGACAAGAGGAAATAGGTCAAGTATACGGGCCGAGAATCTAGATCTAACGCTGTGAGTGACAAAACGAATTTCGAAAACATATTCTATGCTTGAATTCATGTCTATGTGAATATAAGACATCTTAGGAATGAATTAGCTTAAATGTTTTATGTTTTCTGAACACATGGTTATGAGCATACATGATTGCCTAGGAATGATTTTAAATGCTCGTTGTGAGCTTAGATTTTTCCAACGAAATTTACATGTGAGCATATGTTTATTGATTTGCTAAAATCTAGTGAAAATGTTATGATTTCAGGCAAGCATGCTCTAGCAGGTAATGTTTAAAGATTATCATGTGTTTTTCTGAGACTCGAATGAGTAAATGATTGAGATATTGAGCCGAGGCTGGTTAGTACCGCGTGCACACAGGTCATTTTCTGTTGTCAACGTTGAGTCTACTCCGTGACAACAATGCTGTCGTGAGTGCTGGGCGGGCCCCACTACGACAAAGACGATGGGAGTGCTGGGCGAGCCCCACTACATCGTAGAGTGAACGTTGGTTGTACTGGGCGTGCCCTACACAACGTAGATTGTCATATGTTTCTAGATGGTTAATATTCTTGGTATGCCTTGCGAGTTTTTAATGACATACTTGTTGGATTTCTGAGAAAGACTATGGTAATTATACGTTTATATTGAGCGCTTGACTACCGACACATATGCCCAGAGTTTACCAAATGTTGTAACTTGCGAGTTAATAGTTATAAACTCAGTCACTCACTGAGCTTCCCAGCTCATTCTTTCAATGTTTTCCAACTTTTCAGGTAGTGATCGAGCTCCCGGTGCCTGAAATCCTGCCATAGTCTGCCGAAAGCTCTACGAGTTTGATATTTTGTACGTGGGTGGAACTGTATAGCAAGTCCAAACATTTTGTAGATATTCTGAGAGGAACGTATAGTATATTCATGTATGCACTAGTGTCGTGGTTGTGTAAACCATGGTTGGGATGTATTTTGGTTGTAGTACTCCCTACCCGCTTAGAAGTTCAAGTGGGGTTTAAGTAGGACTGCTCCGTATGTATGTATAGTGACTTTCAAACTTCCGTTGTGTTGTGTTTAAACATTTTAATTCAAGTATAGTATGTTTATCAGGTACAACAGGGTCACAGGTATCGTTAGGGAGGAAACGATGTCTGTTGGCTTCACGCCATCTTCCGGGCTAAGTTAGCAGGTGGTCTGGGAGGGGGTGTGACACATCTCCTCAAAGAGAGAATTAAAGAATTCTCTCTAAACCACTTCCTCTTTAATCCCTTGAGGATTTTCTTTCAAGAGGCTCCCACAAGCCTTGATCTTTTGTTAGAGTCATAGCCAGGAAGACTTTGTGGAGGAGATAAAGACCCGACAGAAGAATCTCCATATTTGGAAGGTATTTATTGCTTAACCTTGTATTTTAGTTAATTCTAAATAAATCAAAGACGATTCCTATGCTTCCGCTGTGGGTTTAATTCGATTATTCCCTTTCAGCTCTGGCATCAAGAGTTTCGACATCCTACTCCTAAGATTTTACGCTCTAGTTTGCCACATCATGGTCTTTCTTTATCTTCTTCAATTTCAACTAGTGAATGCACTAATTGTTTAAAAGCTAAAATGTCTAAACTTTCATTTCATATGTCTCTCTCTACTTCTCTAGCACCTCTTGAACTTCTTCATAGTGATGTATGGGGACCTTCTCCTATTATTCCTATAAATGGATATCACTACTGTGTCAGCTTTATTGATAACTTTAAAAAATTCACTTTCCTTTTTTCTTTTACTTATAAATTGAATGTGAATGCCATTCTTCGCAAATTTGTGCCCTTTATTGAAAATCTTCTATAACAAAAAACCAAAAGTTTTTCAGTTTGATAGTTGTGGTTGATTTTTCAATACTTCTATTCATTCTTTTTTTTCTACTCTAAGGGTATTTTGCATAAAAAATCTTGTCCCTATACTCCTGAATAAAATGGAGTTGTTGAGCGTAAGCATCATCATATTATAGAAACTGCAATGTCTTTACTCTTTCATTCTTATGTTCCTCTAGAATTATGGCCCTATGACTTTTCTACTGCAGTTGTTCTAATTAATCGAATGCTTTCTTCCTCTCTCAACATGGCATCCTCATTTGAGAAACTTTTTGGTTACACTCATAATATGCACCATTTAAAAGTTTGTTGGTGTGCATGTTACCCTTTACTAAAACCTTACACTAAACACAAGCTTGAACCCAAAACCTCTCAATATATCGCCTTCTGTTCCAACCACTCCTTCATATATTGAAGATTTGAAATTCCCATAATGGAGATATGCTATGTGTAAAGAGTTCGATGCTCTTCAAGAGCAGGGTACTTGAACTTTGGTACCTCGTATGCCATCAATGAATATTGTACGTTGCAAATGGATCTTTAGAACCAAATGCCACATGATGGACCCATTGCCCGATATAAAGCCATATTAGTTTTCAAAGGTTATCATAAAGTTGAAGGGTTTAATTTTGATGAAACCTTTAGCCTAGTGGTCACAAAGCCAATGATTCGTGTTATCCTTGCTCTTGCTACTCAATATCAATTGCCTTTGACTCAATTGGATATAAAAAATGCTTTCCTTCGTGGCAATTTAAAGGAGGAAGCATACATGTCACACCCTCATAGCCTTTAGGGTAAATCTTGTCCAACTCATGTATGCTTACTTCATAAGAGTCTCTATGGCCTTAAGCAGGATCCTCGAGGTTAGTTTGATCATTTTACATCATACTTATTAACCTTGGGTTTTGTTGCTTCTGCTGCCGACTTGTCCTTGTTTATACATGTCACACCCCTTCCCAGCTTACTTGCCTAACCTAGGAAGAGATGTAAAGATAGAGACAATCAACCCTATTACTAGCTCTCCCTGACCATCCCAACATATAGCTGAAAATGAAGGCAACACAGCACGTTTGAACAAGTAAGTTTGAAACCCTCAAATACACATATGAGCAAGACACATTCACTTTCAGTCCTATGTTCTTTAACAAGTCATAACATTTTATAGTTATTACAACCCCGCTAAAATGCTTTTACTACAAACTATATACATAAGAAAGTGTATATACAAGGAGCTAAAACGGCGTGGTGGCAAACAGGTCTTGTCAAGGCTGAGCACCAGGAACTCGTTTGCTACCTGGGGAGAGAAAACATGTTGAAAACGTGAGCTGGAAAGCCCAGTGAGTGTCTATCTTAAAAAACATTATAAGCTCAAAGGTCAAGCATAATGATGGACAAGCTACAAGTTAGAGATAACTTATCAATTATTTGTAAGCATAATCAAACCATGCTACCCATTTACAGGTTTAAGTCACCACATTATGTATAGCATAGAAACTCATAATGTAGTACCATACTGAAGAATAGACATTTCAAAAGCGTAGAAGCTCATAACAATAAAACTCATAACATGATACCACTTTCGAACCTTAGCTGTGGTAGAGTCATCTCTATACCAACAACGTTCATACCTCTCTCACGTGCACGTGAAATGCCATTGAACACACTGGTCCTCCCTAATACCTTCTCTATGTCCTTCAGTATTGGGGTTAGACCAGTTACTACCCGAATACCTTCTCTTTGTCCTTCAGTATCGGAAATCATGATTCCTCCCTCCCAAGTACCTTCTCAATGTCCTTCAGTACTTGGGGTTAACAACATACCGGGGCATACTTTGATTACCTTGGAAATCATGTTTTGATAACACAAACAACAAATTCTCAACATTGCACTTTTCCTTTCTAAACATGTTTCCAAGTGGATTTACACAAGGCATTTTCTAAAGGAAATCATACTTCCATAATTTAGTTTCCATGCTTGAATGTGTAGTTACAAACTAATTCAAATCATGCTTAAGTGCCATCAATGACATTCTATTAAAAGCTCCATGAAAAATATACAAAAGTAAGTCAAGCATGTTTCAATGATCAACATTTATGCTTTTGAAGAAAAACAAAGGTCAAGCATAGTTCTAAAATAGAGTCACTCACAATCACCAAAAGGGTTCCAAGGATTATAAGCTATTCCTATCTCCGTTTGCCCTGAAAAAGAAATTAATAACATTAATTCCTTTCCTTATACACCTTAAAAACATATCTAATTCAGTCTCATAACTCAATTCATAATAACCATACACACTTGGGTGTAAGGTATATAGAAATGGAAGCACATCTCCTTCAATCTCTTGCTAGCAGTTTTTTTTTCTTGCACCTAAAATTCCAGGTTCAACTTTCAGCTTGGGTTCCTCAAAATTTAGCAAAACAACCACCTAATATTTTTTGATAAACTTCAAGTACAACATCTTAAATTACTTACCTCAAAATTTCAGCTTCTAATTCCTCCTCAAGAGCTCAAAAGAAACTGATTTTTTCACACTGTTCTGCTAGCAGTTTTTTTTTTGCTTGCACCTAAAATTCCAGGTTCAACTTTCAGCTTGGGTTCCTCAAAATTTAGCAAAACAACCACCTAATATTTTTTGATAAACCTCAAGTACAACATCTTAACTTACTTACCTCAAATTTTCAGCTTCTAATTCCTCCTCAAGAGCTCAAAAGAAACTGATTTCTTCACACTGTTCTGCTAGCAGTTTTTTTTTCTTGCACCTAAAATTCCAGGTTCAACTTTTAGCTTGGGTTCCTCAAAATTTAGAAAAACAACCATCTAATATTTTTTGATAACCCTCAAATAAAACATCTAAACTTACTTACCTCAAAATGTTAGCTTCTAATTCGTCCTCAAGAGCTCAAAATCACCAGATTTCTTCACCCTGTTCTGCTGGCCGAAAAACTGGGAATACCTCTCGGTTTTCTTAAATTTTCACGACCTTCTTCTTCATATTTTCTCACAAAATTTTCCAGACCTAATCTTCATTCAATTTCTGAGATTTTGGCTCAAGAATCATCAAATTTGCTCAAGTGGATTGAGAGATATGACTGTTTTAAGTTTATCCACTTCCTAGAGCTTCCAGCTGTCTACTGCAGTCACAAGTGTTGGACAGCTCATCATTCCACTATAACAAAAAAACTCCAACGAAAATGTAACTAAAATGGCCAGCTCCTCCTTCTCTCTTTAGACTTTAAGTCCCTTTCAATCCACCTAAATTGTAAAGAAATTTTAACTAAATTAATTAGAAATTACAGCTTTTGTATTCAACACAACATACACCTAATGTGTACCCAACTTGCTCATGACCTTAACTTACTTCAACTCAAATTTTAATATGCTTATCCCAATGCGTAACCTGTCTCCTTATGAAGCTTTGTGTACGTTAATATCCACAACTTAGGAGATTCCCAAATTCTACCACGACATCTTTTAGTGCAACCTATATCAATTTGCATATGTCAAAACATCATATATGAGCACAATATGATCAAAAGAGAGTTTAGGGCTTACAATACATTCAATTACGTCATCATTGACATACTTGTTGCTTTATGTGGATAATATTATTGTCACTGGTTCTAACTCATCTGATATTCCTATCTTAAAGAAGCAATTGGCCTCTGAATTTTAGATTTCAGATCTTAGTGCACTGAAATACTTTCTTGGCTTGGAGGTTCACTCTTCTTCTGATGGTATTTTTGTTAATCAAGCTAAGTATCTTCTCGATCTGCTCCAAACCTCAGAAATGTCATTTGCTAAGATTTACTTAACTCCTATGTTAACCTCTGTTGATTTGTACATCTCTGCACCTTTATTCAACAATACAACTCTTTATCAGCAACTTGTTGGTTCCTATTCGTGGTCACACAAGCTCACGCAATCAAATAATATAAAACGGTAAGTATTGCTGAGTATCGAATTCATAATGAGGAGTAATAAAATTTCTTTTGAAATGATTAATAATTAGAAATACATGCAATTGGAATTATTTAGGGCTAAAATCAAAGTAAGAGATGTTTAGAAATAAAACTAGACTAAAAAGCATATAAAAAGTGGTGGAGACAACAATTACAGGGCTGTTTAGGGGATTGAACTCAATTTAGATTACAAAAATGGATAATTGAACATGCGAATTAATTAATTGTTGTGAATTCATAAGCCTAGAGCTAAATCAGTTGAAATCTCTTATCGATCTCATTTGGTCACGCTTAATTAACCACTAACCTAAGTGTCCTTAGCGTTAATTAGGTTAATCAATTTGAATTAAGCCTGCTCATATGAAGCCTCACCCGTCATTTGTTAATCCTATGTCACATCGGAAAATTGAAGGTATTGGATGGATTAATTCCATCCTAAATTCTCCCTTTCAAGCTCAATTTAGAACTAATGTCATCAAATTAATGGCTAGTCAATTAGATGCATTAAACACAATCCATTCAAATGAATTCAAACTAGAACAACTAATGGCAAAGCATTCAAATTAATCCATAATTATAAGTCTAATTGAGCTCTCACTCCTAAACAATTACAATTAGCCCATAATCAAATCAAAACAGTATCCAATCCTTTGTTTTATAGCCATATGAAACTTTGAAAAGAGATAGAAAACATAAATTAGACCTGTTGACGCTGTAATATTGACTTTTGCCCTGATTTATGCATTCTCTAGCCTCAAAATTTTCTCTCGAACACCTCCAATCAAGCTCCACATGTCCCAATATTGAAAGGAATCGTAAAAATGCCTCTAAACCCTAAAATGGTCTCCCCAAATTCAGTCTTGAAATGATGCTTTTATGTTTGATGTCGCAGCAACATCGAAACGTTGAGGATAGCGCCTCAACATTGTCGCTGCACACCATTTCACTTATGCAGGCACGCCCTCAGCATCAAGATGTTGAGGGCAGCATTGCAAGGCTTCAGACGAAGCCTTAGCTGCGTGCGCCTTTCTAACGTTGAGATGCCACGGGGTAGCGTATCAATGCTAGCTCTCGACTTTGCAACATAACATATGACGTTTTGGTGCCAAATTAGGCATCTTGAAGCCAACCTCTCAGCCCCAATTGCTCATGCAGCCCTTCTTCTCATACTTAGCTTCCAATTTAGCTCCATTTAAGCTCCATAACAACCATAGTTCACTAAATTTGCCAATTTTTCTCCTAATTGCTCAATTTCCTAAAATGCATGAAAATATACATAAAAGCTGATAATTAAACCATAAAACTAGTTAATTATAAGGCATAAATATAACAGTAATTTAGTGCTATCAGTTCCCTGTAATATCTTACATTCACTAGACCCGACATTGCCTTTGCAGTAAATCGAGTATGTCAATATATGCATCGTCTTACAGTTGTCCACTTTTCTACCGTTAAACGTATTTTATGTTATCTTGGTGGATCTAAGCATCTTGGTATTACGTTTCGACGTGGAGATTTGTCTTTTAGTGCTTTTTGTGACTCTGAATGGACTAGTGATACATCTAATCATAGATCTACTTCATGTTTAATTGCTTTTTCTTTTCTCCAACCTTATATCCTTGTCTCTTAAGAACCAACCTAGTGTATCACATTCTTCAACAGAGGCTCTACTACCACTGCTGATCTCTATTGGTTACTACAACTTCTTTATGATATTCTTATTAACTTGACGGTTCCTCCCACACTATGGTCTTATAACATTTCTACCATATCACTTGCTAACAATACTGTCGTCCATGCTCAAATAAAATACATTGAGATAGATTATCATTTTATTCCCAAGAAGGTTGTTCGCAAAGATATCTCTATTCGCATTGTATCTTCCAAAGACCAACTTTCTGATTTACTTACAAAGGCATTGTCATCTTAGACATTTTTATCATTTAGAGACAAACTTCTGACTTCCATCCAGTCTTCAATTTAAAAGGGCATATTAGGCCTATAATTAGCATTAATCTTGCACATATTATTGCAATAATTGTTGCAATCTATTGTAAATACTATAGCCATATTTTGGCCATTTATTTTAGTAATTGGTCATTCAAAATTGTATAAAATCTCCTCTGTACAGTGAATGGAATAATCAGGTGAAAATACAATTATCCATATCTCTCTGTTATTCATTCTTTTGAAATATGGGTTGAAAATAACAATACTTTGAGTCTATATTTTTCTTCAATAACCAACTAGTACTTAGGCCTATGTGAAAAATCTCCTCTTAAATTACTTTGAATAAACTCATTCCTTATCTTTGACATGTACAAAGTGGAGAATTTAAAGTAACTACAAGTAAAGAAAAAATGAAAAGAAAGGAATTTTGCAAATCACAACTAATTATATTTGGTCTATGATTTGATTTTACAAATGTTAGCAACAATCATAAATCTTTGAAATCCCTTGATTTCATACCATATGGATGGGATTTTAACAATAGATTCTGTCGTATATTGTGATCCAAATTACAATGCATTTTGACCCTTCGATTAATGGAAAATAGACCTCAATTCCAGCTCATAATTGACAGAATTATTCTATTAAAATTCTGTTGCTAGCCGTTGCAATTATCCCACGAAATCAGCCTACTCTCCCAGATATTTCGCTACATATTTTTATGTATATGTTTCTTTTTTTTTTTCATGTTGTTTTGTTTCCATATCTCACTTGACCTATGTGCTAGATAAATTCATGTAAATGTCATGCCTTTGTTTTCAGAGGAGTTTAGAGCTTTGAGTGTGCAATTAGATGAGATAAAGAAGCGACTTCAGACATTAAGGGAGGTTACTGAAGTGGGATCCACTTCTTTAGAATGTTCAGTGAGTCATTTGGCCACCGATTTACTGATAGCCTTTCATGCACATAATTCGTTCGATTCTACTGAGTTTGGGCATGTGGATAATTGATATAGGGGAAGAATTAAAGTGTTTTAGCACACACCAGGATCGAGTCAGTGAGGATGAGAGAGAGGATGAGCCTATCTTAGTTGAGGAAGTTCAGGAGGTAGAGTTAAGGGTACAAGGCCTTTGTCTATTTTATCTTATGGTTCTTCTCTTATTCTTGAGTGTTCTTCTTGTCATTTTCACAAGTCTGTGTCATAGTCTTTGTATTTTGATCTTTCTCCTTTTATGATTTTCTTATTCAAAAATACTAAAAATATTTTGCTTCAGGGTCCCATAGGATGCTAGTGTTTCTGCTAGCTTTGGTCTGTTTTGTTGACTCTAGGAAGAGGGGTCCGAAGAAATGAACGAATTTTTACGTATTTTGAGAGCCCGCATAAGTCCCATCTAGCAAAGACATTAAATAAAGCGCTTCTTGGGAAGCAACCCAAGCTTTCTTTCTTTAGTTTCCATTTTCTTTGCTTTTGTTTGTTTTTTCTTTTAGTTTTGTGTTGATCTTATGATTCTATGGTTGATTGTTTTAGAAGCACGAGATTTAGATTATCTCTTCCATCATGCACCCTAGTTGATCAAGCTAAATCGAGGAGTCTCTCGCACTTTAGGGTAGTATTACTCTTCCCTTATCTTTTTAAATTGTCCTTAAGCATGCTGAATTAGATTTGATTAGTTGATACATTGAGGATAATGTATGTTTTAAATCTGGAGGGATGTTTGTTGTTTTGATCTGAGCTTTATTGAAATTTTTTGTGATTATGATTATTCTGTGGCATTATGTATGATGAGGACAACATATGACGTGTCTGGATCGTGTAATATTTACAATTTTTGTGAAATATGAGAGTATGCCTAGGATTCAAGTAAATTTAAAATTTTTCTTGGAATTCCTTGTATTTGTGGAGCACTTAGCCTACTTATTAGTAATTTTGAACGCTTAGAACAGACTTATAGTGTCTAGATGTTCGTTGTCACCCTAATAGGCTTAAGTTCTAGTTTAAAGGTTGTCTTGCATGATAGTCTGTAATGTTGAGCTTAGGAGGAAAAAACATGTTTATCTGCCTGTTAGAAAGAAACAAAAGAGGAAAGAAAAAAAAAAGAAAAAAAAAGGAAAAAAAGTGAATAAAATAGCTTGTCATGCTTATTGATCAAGGGCAAAAAGAGTTGCCTCTGTTGTGATCAATTATGCCACTCATTGAGCGAGTGCTCTAAGTGTGGGTCCTTGCAACAGTTGTGTGAAAGCTAGTGTCCTTGAGTGTTTAAAGAAAAATGCAAGTTTGGAGGAGTGTTACCCTATAGTGTCCAGGCATCGTAGTTAGATATTACTTTCTTGAGTGTTGGATGTTGGATGATTGAATCTTAAGGCCAGTGTAGAGGAAAGATGAATTGAGGACTCCATAAATCGTTCTAGACTAGTAAAGATCAAATAAGGAAGGCTATGCACGTATTTGCAAGGAATGAAAAGTATAAAGTTTAAATTTGTTTGATGAATTTATGTGTTTGAGTATTTCTTTTAATTGTGATTATCATGCTAATTAAAACATTGAGGTATGAATCATTATGATGCAATTTGTTGATTCATATGTGCATTTTGTTTTAACTTTGCTCGGGACTAGCAAAGGTTTAAGTGTGCGGGTATTTGATAACATGTAATTATGCTATCTTATTTCTTATTATTTTAGCTAGTTTTGTTATGGTTTGGTATGCTTTGATGCCTATTTCTATTGATTTTGCATAAACCAAGCTAAAGGAGCGAAACCAAGTATTTGAGAGTATTTTGAGTGAATATTGAAGCTAATTGGGCCATTTTGGAGAGCCAAGAAGAGAAGAAATGTTGTTTTGGCAAAAAAACCCGAGGGGAGAGCGTCTAGACCCTTAAAATGGCATCTACACGCCGCATTTAAATTGTCAAACTTGAGAGCAAATGTTGAGACGCTGTCCTGTAGTGTCTCAACGCTCAAAACGCGCACAAAAGTGGAGTTATGTCTAGAGCATCAAGACACTACCTTAAACATCTCGACGCTGGAGGCGCGTGCATAAGAAAAAATGGGGTATTTAGGTGCAGCATCGAGACGTTGTCCCTAGTGTCTCAACACTGCTTCAATAGATAGTATTAATTATTTCCTTTCTCTTCGTCCAAATAGAGGAAAAACCAAGGGTTTTAGCCCTAAACTCAATTTTATGCTATTTTGAGAGGTTTTGGGAGCATTTTGTGGGCAGATTGGATCGAAATTAAAGATTCGGAGAGCAAAGACCAGGGAGATGAGAAAATGCGGGATCAACCTTTCGTTTGCATTTTCTTCCTATTTCTTTCACTTTTAGCTATTGTATAGGCTTTAATTTAGGTACTTTGGGGCTGTAATGACTATTTATACTTTGATTAGTCCATAAATTCTTCAGTTTAATTGTTGATTATTGAATATAATGCTTAATTGTTGAATTACTTTGGATTAATTGCTTGTTTGTTTGGGCATTTATGATTATTAGACTTTGATTCATTCATGCATTTAGGACTTAATGCCTTTAATTAGTGTTTGTTAATTAATTTAGGTAGAACTAGGTTGAGCTCAACGGAGGATACTTAGTTAGCTTAATGTGCGATTAATTAACTACCCGAGTGACAACGGGATTAGAGGTTAATTAATTGTAGTTGGTGTTGAAGTTTACTTAATTGGACACTACTAGTTAATTGAATTGTTATTAAGTGGAAACTCGACAGAGAGAAGCTTAGGCTAAAACTGAATGCATGACTATTGATTAATTACTTGAGTGACAACAAGAGTAATGAGTAACTAATAGAGGTCCTTGATGAAGAGTCTTAATGTCTTGTGTTGATTAGTTAGCACTAGGGACACCTAGTGACACGACCCTAGACGCTTAGACATGCAAACAAACAAACCTGAAAGGGAGAAGCCACTTATGCTCGAACTTTCGGTAGCATAACAACGTAAAATCAAGAAACTAAAAATTTACGAGAACATAAAATAAATGAAGGCACTTCTAAACATACATATATAACAAGAACAATGGCTCATCATCCACCATAACTACAACAAAAGCTAAGTCAGGCCAAAAATAGGTACAAACACAAGCCCTTAAGAAACCTACTAATTACAAGTGGAACCTAGGACACCACACTTCACAGTTAAAACACACAATGGGACCCGAATTTCAACTTATTTACAATACTAAAGGAAAGTATCCCTAGAAGCGCCTCCATAGCCTTGCCAGATCGACACCTCTGTCACTCGCCCCGAGCCTGTGTACCACCTGCAAAGTCACGAAACAAAATAGTAAGAGTGAGTCTGGATATACTCAATAAGCAGCCTAACTAAAGGTCCAAGGTCCAGCCACACACAGCAAACGATCCTGTTCTAGCTTGCCAACCTTTCCTAATCCACAACGAAGCCAAAAACCAACTAAACAACTGCTCGCCTCGCCCAATCTTCAGTGAGCCATGCAACCTACAACCGAGGCATCTATCTCCCCTAAGCAAGCAAAACACAATGAAGAAACGCTCACAGCTAAAACGGTGGGGATTCACCCATAAGCTAACATAGCCTAATGAAGAAATGCAACCCTCATACTCAACATAGTGGGGATTCACTCCTAAGCTGACATAACATAATGAAGAAATGCAACCCTCATACTCGACCTAGTGTGGATTCACCCCTAAGCTGACATAGCATAATGAAGGAATGCAACGCTCATACTCAACATAATGGGGATTCACCCCTAAGCTGACATAGCATAATGAAGGAATGCAACCCTCATACTTGACATTTGGGGATTCACCCCTAAGCTAGCACAACATAGTGAACGAAAGCAACCCTCACTTGCTCTCTAAGCTAAAAAAGTGTAAAAAGGAAAGCAACCCTCTTGCCAAAACACAACCCACATCATCCTAAAGAGCATGCTCACAAGGAGAGGGAGGACGCGCTGCTAGTCTAATGACCCGTTCTTTATTTTCCACTTACTCGGATTGTCAAGTGATAAACTACCACTCCTAGCCCCTCATCGATTGTGAACCCCACTCATGAATCCAACCCAAGGATCTTAGGTACCACCAAACCACATCCTTAACGACAACCACATTAAGGCAAGCACGGTTTGAGTTTACATTCGAGTAACACATCCATCAGCAATTCACTCAGCAATTTCCAGCAAAGTTAAGTGACCCTAATATAAGCTAGATATGCCCCACATATATATTTTACACATATGACTTTAGTAAGCAAGTCTAAAACTGGCTACTTACCTCCTAGGGCGACGCACGACCAACGATTCCTTATTCTGTTAGGAAGACACTAACTCCTCTCCTAAGTACCAGCAAAAATAACTATGGAAAACCACACCCAATACTGCCTTCAAGTGATAGTTTAAACGAATTTCAGGCTTAAAATTTACCTGTACCATAGCTAGCGCCACTGGTTCGACGCTTAAAATGCACGCACTTGCTTAATCAACATTCAACCTTGAAGCGCAACCTAAAATTGAGTTCGATAAGCCATGGGTCAGCTCGAAACTGCCTAAATAGTGTCAAAATTAATGATTAAGCCCATGTTTCATCATTCGCTAATGTCGAAACACTTACCCATAGTCAACGAACAGTTGCCCATGCTAAAATGAGCTTCGACATCCCCAAAAATTGCCTCTAAGCCGCTGACCACACATGCAATCACCAAAGACCTCAACTCCATTCTTCCGCTCACTTCGTCAATGTCGCCAAGCCGCTTCCCCTTGCCTATTACAACCATTTGTGCGGGTGAGGGAGAAAAAGAGAGAAAAACTCAACGATAAGAGGGAAAATTAGAGAGATAAGTGGGTAAAGAGAGAGCTTTGCTTACCGAAAGCTGTTATTCGAGCACGGTTGCCACCGCCTAAAGTCGCCAGCCGCTTCATCGTAGGTGCTCGGAGGAAGAGAAGAAAATCTCACCCCTCCCCCCTTTTCATTATATTCTATGCACTACAAAGAAGAATAAGGTAGATATAGAAAAAAGGGAGGGTTCTTTTCCTTTTCTCCTTTATTTACTTATTTTGTTTTCTTTTGTTGTTGTTTTTTTTTTAAACCAAATAGCAAATAGACCCCACCATCCCCAGCTTTAGTATTCAAGTGTCAGCTGTTACACCTAGGTTAATTAATTAATGCTCGAGAAGTGGAGGAGACCAATAGGAGATTCCATGACCATAGGCTTCTAGACTTATGAGTTCATTGTCTAATTAGTCTCTTTCGTCTATTTAATTAGTAGTTAATCCCTTACCCAAGCATATCCCATAGGTTTGTGTCTCCCATTTATTTCCTGCATTTTATTTTCTATTCTTAGTTTAGTTTATGTTCCTTTATGCTTTTGTTCTCTAAATAAAGTAAAGTGAAATTATACATGGTATTTAATTTAATTAAAATTAATCTTTGTGGATACGATACTTGGTAGGAATACTATTTTATTATTACTTCGATCACATGTGCTTGCGTGTACGTCTGATAACTAGTATTATACAAACTCATCATATATGATACCATCACTCAAATGTTTCTAATGAATGATTAATATCAAATCAATATAGCTTTTACAAAGTGGCTCACAGTAACAATGTTTTCTAGACACGACACTCAATCCTATCAATATATTATGGATGTTTTACGTTACTTCTTGAACATGATTTTTCTATATGTCAGCTACATATTGTTCAAGATTACATTAGGAACTTAAGATTTTCATAAAATAGATAATAAATATTGTACATAATAAATAATTAAATTATTATTTTATTTATGCTCAATATATGTTCTAGTCCCAAATATTTGAGTGTTTTGTTGATTAGTCCCTATTATTTAAAAATTTTCAGTATATTCCCATACATTTTAACATTTATCAATAGTTTTAACATTTTTCAATTATACGCTTTCTATCTATAAATGTTAATTAAATTACATAGTGATAAACTAATATAGCATAATATTTCATAAACCAATAGAAATTTAAATAAGAAATCAGGTCACTACTCGTTTGTAACAGAGGTATAAGTAATGGATAATATTGTATGAGAATATACGTGCAACCAATGTCATGCACTGAGATTTCTACATATTTAATGACTTTAAATGCATACAAATTGGTGAACAAATTTGGTCCACCCCGCGTTGAGCCCAAGTATAAGCTCAATGTGAGCAAGCAGTACTCTGGGGGTATACCAAGGTTGAATCAACAGGGACTTAATTCTCACAACAATTGATTTCTTACAAAACTTGGACACAGTGGGGTTGGTGGATGGGTGGGGGGGGGGGGGGGGGGGAGAAAATAATAAAGAGGTGTTTAATGCTAAAATCTTAAATGCAAGGTAATAAATGATGATTAATAAGAATGAAAATACAAGAGTTGGGTGCAAGGGTATGGCTCTAGATTCCCTTAGTATGTAATGTTCTTAACCACAATAGCTTGTTGATTATGTCTTTCTTAGAAGCATGAGTTTTTACTTATCGTAGCTTTTTCATGAAGGATTTTAAGCTCATTATGCAGTCATATATCTATGCACAACAGAATGTTCAATCCCGACTCATTTTGCTTACAAGTGGTTATTTCATTTCTAAAGCAACCTAGTGATTTTTTTCTCACTCTTGTTTTCCTTGGACCATTCAATTTCACCCTTCCAATATGAATGCATACTTTAACCTTTCTCGGTTCGACAAACGGAGATTAGCAATAAAAGAATAACTTAATAGCCAACGAAAATGAGAAGTAATAACCAACATTTTATTTAAGGCTAAGAAACTTGCATACTAAGTTCCTCTTAACACATCCCCATTTAAGAATTAGATACTCATGATGCAAAGGATAACAAAAGATGAAAATGAGACTGATGAATATGTCATTGAGTTACTGTAAATGAATTTTGCAAAGTTTGATATAGAATAATGACGATTTAAGAATCTTAACTAAACCTGTTGCAATCTAAATGAGATAATTCACAGATGATGAAAACTTAAATAAACTAAATCAATGACAACATCAAAGTTAAAAGTTGAAATCTTCAAGTTTCAGGTTGAGTTATGCTATTTGTCCAGGACGTTGAAGGTTGAAGAAGAAGAAATTGGAGATAAATGATGGATAAAATCAACTGGAGGAACTAGCCAACTCGATCTTCAACTTTCTGTGCTATATAAATAGATACTTTCAACCAATGAAGGAGTGACACGTAGGTGATGTTGATTTTTGCCCATGCTCTACTAAACGCAAGTTAAAGATGTGGTCCATTCAGATTTATCCATGATAGATCTTTTAGTGATGGTCCAATGAGTATATGCCATGTAAACTTCTTGAGCCCCAATCTAACTGATCTTTGGCAATGATTAGTTGATGTGACTGTTCTTGATCATGTATTGAATCTGCTTCTCATGGCTTCTTACACTGAAGCATACTTCAAGTGTTCATTGCTTCACACAGCTTCTAGCTCAACACATTGATCGGCATGTACATGCAAGCTAACGTGATCGAAGTAATAAAAAAATGGTATTCCTATCGAGTATCGTATCTACTGGAATTGGTTTTTAATTCAATTAATTACCGTGAATAATCTCACTTTACTTTATTTAGAGATGGAAAGCAAGAGGAAATAGGGAAATAAACACTAATCCTATAAAGTAAAATAAACGGGAGGAGGTACCGATTAAGGGGAATTTAGGAAAATCGAGTACTCTTAGGTTGATTTTATGAGAATTTTAACTCACCATTTAATTATGCAATGCCAATTTCATAAACCTAGAGCTCAATCGAATGAAATCTCCTGTTGGTCCATCCAAACACGCTTAACTAATCTCTTACCTAAGTGTCCTTAGCGTTAATTGATTAGCTAACTAAGATTAAGTCCATTCATATTAAGCCTCACCCGTCGATTGTTGCTCCTATGTCACTTCGGCAATCTAGGGACGTTAATTGGACTAAGTCTACCCTAAACATCGTATGTCGAGCTCAATTTAGGACTAACTCAGCATATTAATTGCCAGTTATTACGAAGCATTAAGCACAACCCAACTAAATGAAATATAACCAGTGAACTAAAAAGCTAAAGTGTCGATTACAACATAAAACCAAACTTAATCGTGCTCTAATCCGCTAGATACAAATTTAGCCCAACATATTCAAATAATAGCACAAAATTCTCTTCTTAACAGTAAGTAAATACATGAAAATAGGGAAGAAAAATACAGATAAGACCATCGACGCTGAAATCCCAATTCTTCCCTTTAAGTTCGTACTCCCGAGCCTCAAACTTTGCTCTCGATCACCTCCAATCCATATCTACAGGTCCCAAAAGGGTAGGAATCGAAATTAGGGTTCTAAAACCCTAAATGGCCTCTCCTAATTCGAAAAGAAAATGATGAATAAATAGGCTGCAGTTGCGACAGCGTTGCAACGCTGTCCAAAACGGTGGCGTCTTGACATGTGCATAGGGGTAGTATTGCAACGCTCTAAGTAGCATTGCAACACCACAGGGCAGTGTTGCAATGCTAGCTCTCGAGTTTGCATACCAATTTATGGCGTTGCAAATCTCTGTCGTCCTCTCGGCCTCAAAAGCTTGTGCTTTAACTCTTCTTGTCCTTAGCTCACCCAAAAGCTCTAATTAAGCTCCATATTCACCATTTTGCTCGAAAATTCATAATCCTGCTCTCAATTGCTCGGAATCCTGAAATTAACAAATAATCGATATAAAAGCTCACATTTATAGCATAAAACTAGCTAAACTAAGGCATAAATATAGCACTAATTTCGTGCTATCAAATACCCCCACACTTAAGCTTTTGCTACTCCCAAGCAAAACAAAATCAAACTCCCACTAAGAAGATAAATACTTCAAAAACTTGCATGCAAACGATGACTCCATTCTCAATGTACTCAAAAGTGGAATTGCAGAACAAGAACAATGGAATAAGACCATGCCTAATTCATGAGAAATTTAAAGGAAACTCTGAACTCTTTGCGTGTGTATGAGCATAGCCTAATAATGACTCATTTACTAATTTAGAAAATCTTATGCCTTCCTCCATTCATCTTCCCCCTACACTGGCTCAAAAGACTCAATTCAACTCCCTCACAGTCAAGAAAGCAATTGAAAGCTAGGTGCCTGAACTCTCAGGCTAGTACTCCCTCACACTTGCTTTTTACCACAATCAGAGGTATTAGCTTTCACACAACTATCGCAGGGACCCTTATCTAGAGCACTCGCTCGATTGATGGCCTAACGAATAATGATAGAGGTAGCTCTTTTTACCCCCAAATACTAAAACTCATGCAAGAAACTTTTCTTTTCGTTTCATCATTCTTTTTTTTTCCTGAGCTCAACAAAAAAAAATCACAGACAAATAACAGCCTTTTCTTACTTCCAAGCTCAACATTATTAACAATCTTGCAAGTTCACTTATAAACCAAGCCTTGAGCCTATGAAGTGACAACAAACTTCTAGAAAACATAAAGCTCCTCTAAATGTTCAACTTATCAAAACTAGGCTACATGCTCATTATTTGCAAAGAATCCAAAGCAAAAATTTAAATTTACCCAAAATTCAGCATGCTTCAAATTCCACAATACAAATGCAAAAACAATCCACTCAGGAGTACAAATCATAGAATTTCTTAATCACTTCAGCATATAAAATCCTAAAACAACACTGCAGCACATAATCTCAATCAACAAAAATTTTCAAATTATGCCCAAATTCTCAAAATTCAACAAAATATCATACTCTCAACAACAGTCTAGCTCATTCCCCCCACACTTAAATCAAACATTGTCCTCAATGTTTAGATAAGAAATTAACAGGCAAAAGGACAAATAAAATATATATAGGGATAACAGTGCTTCCCTGAATTAAAGAAACCTTCTCTGATGAACATGATCGAGTCCAACACCAAAGGGAGCTGCAAAAAAAAACGAGGGTTATTTATTCAACTAAAAACATAAACAAAAGTAAACTAAAATTTAAACAACTTAAATAACCCTTGGGTTGCCTCCCAAGAAATGCTTGTTTAAAGTCATTGACTCAACGTTTCCAACGTGCTTCTTTCAAGGTGGCTCAAATATAAAAAAGTTAACATCCTTCCTCTTACCTGCATTCTGAAGGTTAGAAATGCAATCTCCCATAAAATTTCTATTAGAAAATATTTCTATTAGAAAACGAATTGGTCAAAAATGGGGGGAAAGAATCATGATTAACAGGAGATGGGATAGAAAAATCTTGAGCACCTTCAGCAAAGATATCCTCGTGATTTCCATCCACGACATAACTCGAACGAGGAGGCACAACAGATTCATGCTCAATACTCATCTCAGGCAACCAATTCAGAAACAAATTTTCAAATTCATCTTTCTCTAAAGTAATTTTATTTTTAAGCATGGCACTATGACAAGTAAATAAATCACTATTTTCAAGGAAGTCATCTAGCACATGTTCCATATTGAACACTCTTTGAACACCCTCACTCAATCCATTTACATAAAAGATGGATTCACTAACAGTACACTCAGTACGCATGCAATCAAGGAAATTAGACAAATAGACATCAATATCTCTATTAAAAAACAAACAATTTTCAACAAACACTTTTTCTACTCCCAAAGCAACAAAATCATTCATCACACCATTAGTTCCAACATTATTCTCATTCTCAAGATCAGGAGATATAACAAATTTCACAGCAAAAGTAGAAGATATATTAGCAGAAGAATCATGGGCATCAAGCATATCTATATCGACCCTAAATTTATTATCCTCAGTACCAAAAGGATGGATAGGGTAAAAAATATGAAACTTCTCATCGTCCACTTGTAAAGTTAACTTACCTTGGACATGCTTACCACAACTCTGCTCATGGTTAAGAACAGCCTTCCTACGATGATGGGTGTCTCCCCGTCCTCCATATCTAAGACAACAAAATCTACAGGAAAAATAAACTTGTTAGCCTCAACCAGCACATCCTCCACTATACCTTTTGGTTTAACCACTAAACCGTCTGTAAGCTGAAGGGTAATATCAGCAGGCTAGATTTCATGTAAACCAAGTTTCCTAAACACAGAATGAGACATGAGATTAAATACTGGATCCCAAGTCACACAATGCCCTATCTATCATTAAACTACCAACTTGAATGGGAATAGTAATACTCCCTGGGTCTTTTCAAACAAGCTGAGCACAACATTCACCTTGAATCTCCTTTTCTTCGAAAGCATTTCCTTCATGAACCTCCCATAATTAGGCATGTTGGCAAGCGCTTCTGCAAAAGGAATGTTAATGTGCAGTTTTCTAAACATGTTTAAAATTTTAGAAAATTGCTCATCTAATTTAGAATCCTTATAGCGCTCAGGAAAAGGTAACTCCCTGTAATTAAAAGTAGAACACTCTCCACGCCTCCTAGGACTGATGTGTGCTCCTCTATCCATCGATCGGGGTCTAGGTGCCTCAACATCCCTCGCCAACTGCTTGGAGTTTTTCACAACCAAGTCCAGGAAGGTTTTCTTTATCTTTTCATCTTCTTCACTCAACTTCTTCTCAATTCTCTTCATTCTTTTCCTCTCAACTTCATTTATTGTTTCATCTTTCGAACCACAGACACTATCATTAGACTTAAACTAAAGAGATGGATCAGAAAGCTTACCTTGCATGATTTCTTCTACCACAGCCCCTTAGCACTCTATCTCTTCCTCATCGATCTTCACCCTTTTTTGACACCTTCCATAACTGAGTCTTGCTCCTCAATGTTATGGCTTTGCACTGCTCTCTCGGATTTACCTCAGTGTCACTGGAGAACTTTCCCCTTTGGAGGGTGTTGACTACACTAGCAATCTACTCAATCTGAACCTTCATATTCTTCAGTGCAGTGTCATGGCCACTCACTATCATGGCAAGGGATGATATGTATGTTCTCACATGTTGGTGTGCTCCTTTTTTGATCCTTAATGAAGTTGTCTATCATTACCTCTAGGTTTGAATTGTTCTCTTGGTTGGATGTTCCTGCAAACTCAGGTGGCTGCAAAACATTTTTCTGGTTAACGTAAGAAAAGTTTTCGTAGTTACACAAATCTGGATGGTAGTAATTTGGTAAATTCTGGTTCTAAAGGCCTTGATACCCGTAGCCTCTATTTTGCACGTACTGGCACTGCTCAACAGACTGATCCTTGACTTCCCTCGAGTTCAATGCTGACAACGAGGTAATTGATTGCGTGGCTCCTGCAGTAGATAATTTTCTCAAAGCATTAGTCAAGAAAGTCATTTGTGCCTTTAAAGCACTTACCTCGTCAATCTCATATAAGCTTGTAGCGGTCCTCGAAGTAGAGGCAGATCGATTTGATGGCCACTGATATCTCGTTGCGTCCATTTCCTCCAAAAGAGCACATGCCTCTTCTACAATCTTCACCAAGAAACTGCCTCCTGCACTCATATCAAGAATGTCTTAGTACTAAAAGATAAACCATTATAAAACAATTATACCTATAACCAATCTGGATAGCCGTGCTGATGGCACTTTCCCAACATCTCCTTGTAACGCTCCCAACTTCCATAAGTTGTTCTCCATCGAGCTGGCAGAATTTCTCAATCTCCATTCTCAAAAGATATGTTACCTGGCTTCAGGGATTCAAGACAGTCCCTTACTTTATCCTGTAATGACAAGGGAAAAAGTCTCAATCTAATGGCATCAGGAAAAGCCCCATTTAACTTTACCGTTCCACAGATCTTTAGAAAAGATCTGAGATGCGAATGTGGGTCTTCTGAAGGATGCCCCTTGAATGAGTTATCCCGACCATCTATATCAGCCCCATCTTTAGCTCAAAATTATTCGCCATGATGGGTGCATACACAATCTCGAAATGATTTGTTGAAAATATGGGCTAAAAGTAGTCACGGATCAACTTCCTCTCCTCCTCATTATGTTCTGCCATAGTGATTTGGGCTTCTCTCCTTAGCCTCCTGCAAGTTTTGTCAATTTCTAGATCTAAAGGCAAAAGATTAGGCTCCTTATCACTATGCATATAAAAATCAGCCTCCTCAGAAAAACAAACCAAACAAAAACCAAAAATAAACAAAAACAAAAATAAAAGCAACTACAAAGCAACGAACAAAAATATTTACACAAAATATACAAAACCCCCAAAACTAACTCCTCCTACTTTCTTCTCAATATTAACTAGCTAAATAAAATCTCGCCGCTTTGACCACAAGGGCGCCAAAAACTTGATCAAAACAGCAGCGTTTTGACATGTGCATAGGGGTAGCTTTGCAATGCTGTAAGTAGCGTTGTAACGCTACGACGGAGCCCTTCGTTTTAGCACATTCAAGAATTGCAACGCCACAGGGCAGCATTGCAATGCTAGCTCTCGAGTTGGGAAGTTTTTTTTATTAATATTGTAAGTTTGCAAACTTATTATAAAAATATTTCAAGTTTGAAACTATTTCGGAGAATATTGTAGTTTTAAATGCATTGATCAAGGTCATCTCTAGTGTTGTGGAAGCAATTCATCTCTTCAAGAGATGACCTGCACTCGTGTGGTAGAAGGTCTTCTCTTGAAGAGACGAACTTCAATGGGTTTTTTGTAAAAAACCAAGGTCGTCTCTTGAAAAAATGACCTTGACATGCTTCTTCTTTTTTTTTTTTTTAAGTTCAAAATTTTGATAATAAAATTTTGGATTAGTCTAGAGATTATTTACTAAAAATAAAAGAAAAAATTGAAAAACCCATCATGATATAGGAGTTGTTACAATTACACTATCCGATCTTCAATTTAATCAATCAACTCTTAAACTTGGGAAATTATTGCAATTAAACATCTAAATGTGTTGTTCCAATCAAATCTTCTAACTATAAAATTGTTATAATGAAAACCACACTATTTGTTTCAATTTTTTTGTTTTCGTAAATTGATATTGTAATTCAACATCAATCTGATAACTAAATTTAATTGTTAATATAGTACTTTTCAAAATTAATAGAGTTAAAAAATATGAGTTAATGAAATTGTATCAATGTTATAATTCAAGAGTTTGATTGTATCAATATTTGTAATTCATAAGTGGTTTGTGCATTTTGCAATATTTAAGGACTTAATTGTGAATTTTCATAAGTTTAGGGGGTGAATGATCAAATTAAAAGTTTGATTGTGCAATTTTTACAATCTTTGTAGTTTAAGGGTGAATTTTGCAATTTCTCCAAAAAAAAAAATAAAAAACAAGTGTAGTCCTTGAACTTTTAGGATTGTGTTTAGTAAGTCCATAAACTTCAAAAAGTATCTAATAAGTTCATTGAATATTCAATTTCGTGTCTAATAGATCCTTCAACTTTAAACATATATAATAAGTTCATAAACTTTCTAATATTGTGTCTAATATATCTCTGGTTTATTTAAATTTTTTATAATAATGAACTTACGAGACACAAAATTGAATCTTATATATTTGTGAAGTTAAAAATATGCTAGAGATTTATTAGGTGCAAAATTAAAATTAGTTCACAGATCTACTAAGTACAACCTTAAAATTCCAGGTATATAAAAAATTCTATTTTAGTGGATATAATTAAAAATGTAAATGTTTTACTCTTTTTGGGGTGTTTTTTTATTAATATTTTATGTTTGCAAACTTATTATAAATTTTTTTATTTCTTTAATTAGCAAGCAATTGAGTGTGAAAACAAGAATAAAAAAACTTTTATCCATCTAATTTTTAATCATAATTAAGGTTTAAATTTTTATTCATCTAATTTTTAATCATATTTTTCAATTAAGTAGTGTGTGAAAATAAGATAAGAAACTTGAAATCAAAGTAATTATGTATAAATACAAAAAAAAATGTAAAACCAAAGTAATTAATGTATGAATACAAGTTAAAAAAAAAAAAAGAAATCTAGTGCGTGCCACAGGGTGGCCCGATTACGAGGGGGTTGTTGACGACGACCCCTCGGTGCTTGATCATGTTCCTCTTGTGCTTCCAGTTCATCTAGTTCCTTTTGTGCTCCAGTAGGATACAAATATTGATCATGCTCTCCAAGTCCATGTCCACTACCCAAGTATGTGATGATGAGGGACCAGCCTCAAAAGCATGTGTGTCTGGTGTATGAAGGTATCGTGTACCAGGAGTCGGTATCATCATTATCGGAGTGGAACTGCACTGTCCTGCTTCTGAGTGATGGAAGGCATGTGCATCAACGTCATGATCAACCTCAGCTGGGACAGCTCGGGGCAACTACTCCTCTTCTTCAATGTCTTCCTATTGAGCAATGTTCTGTCATCAAGCACGTCTTCTATGTCTAGGACCATGAGGAGGAGCAATAGGAATGTTATACATATAATGTAACTGGTTCATATTTTGTTCCCCACTATCTCACATATGAAGAATCTCTAAATTTTTTGAGAGATCTCAAATTTGTCTGGAGCAGAACCTCTCAAATGATAAGAAAAATTAGACAATATTTAAAATGAATTTATAATTTAAAGTAAATATAAATTGCAAAATTAAATGAAACTGGTACCGCTTGACCATAGGACGTTCCCTCACGAGTGATGTAGCGCCTGGTAATATTTTGATACCAATTCATATAGTTTGGAGTTGTATGTCCATAGGCATCAACTGGAGAAGCATCAACTAAGAGTTGTCGGCGCATATGCCATCGCTCCACGTACGGTGCCAACACAACTGACCAATCTTGATGTCGGAGGTCTATGGCATGTAGGTTTGGGTCTGTGTTGCACACTCCTGGGATAGCTTGTTTCATCCCAAATTACCTCATCACTCTATTTGGTAGATGTCACTCAATAATATGAAAACATATTAGTAGAGTTAAAAGCCATATATCATGACCATTTCTACAATAGTGAGATAATGAGGTCATGACATCAGTATACGGCACTCAAATCATCTAAAATATCAAAAGTAAAATAAATTACTGCACTCGTACCAGGTCAGGTCTAGGAAGCTCAAACATATCTACTTTATGACCACATGCGTAGCTGATCCGGTGACATAAAACTGGTCTCTCCACCTATATTAATATTAAAATATTAAATTTCAATTATGTCAATCATATAGAAAACAACATTAAATTAGAAATCAATTCACATACCGAGAACCAAGTGCTCGTCCAACTAATCTAGCATCATTGATGTGACGACGCTGAGGAGCCATGTTAGGAATCGTTCCCAACCCCAAAGCTGAAGAAAGATTATAGGCCCAGCAATCTCGCATGAATCTAATCGACTCACCTTACAAAACTGCCTATATAACCATGCTAAATAGGCTCCACCCCAAGCATATCATCTTGCAACCTCAAAGTCTATCATGAGTGGCAGGAACATTAAGTGCAACTTGTCCCTAGATTTATCGCAAAATAAGCTCTCACCAAATAGCTGCAAAATGTATGCTCGGGCATACCTCGCTATAGTAACCTCATCTGCATTATGGTTGTCTCCTAGAGTTACCCCGAGCAACAGTGCACAAGTCTACTTCCAGTTGTACCTCATCGATCCAATGAGAGGCTCGCCATCCACTGTAATCCAAGTAATAATGCAACGTCCTCTAGAGTGACAGTGCACTCCCCCCAAGCACATGAAGTGTATGTGTTTCAGGCCTCCATCTCTCCACGAGTGTAGTGACAAAGTGCCAGTCTAATTGAATGAACCCTAATCTTGCTACTACCTCCAACCCTACAACCCGAAGATGAGGCAATAGAAGACGGTGCAATGGGATGGTGTGCTGAACAACTGCTTCCCAACGTCTACAGTATAGCTCTTCCAAATTCCAATCTTGCCAAACAAGCTTTGATCGATGGCACTGTTGAGCATATAAGAGCAATGTATCAATTGGTCCTGGATTGATATCCATGATCTAAAAAAACAAGAAATTGAGATTCAATCCATATTAATATAAATAACAAATTGAAAATAAAAAACTAAATTATAAAATAGTTAAAAGAAAACAATAAATTGAAATTCAATCGATATTGAATATAAATAACAAATTGAAAATAAACTAAAAGGAAACAACAAATTGAATTTCAATCTATATTGAATATAAATAACAAATTGAAAATAAACTAAAAAGAAACAATAAATTGAATTTCAATCCATATTGAATATAAATAATATCGTTAAATACCAAATTACTAAAAAAAAAAACAAGCATAAAATAAAAAACTATAAGAAAAAAGTTCCCTAAGGTGCTCCTCTTTGTCTCGAAGGACAGCTCCTTCGATTGTGACACAATTGATTACATGGACCACAACGATGTTGAGTATTTGGTTTTCTCTAATCCATCTCATTATGGTAGCAGAAACTTTTTGGTCTACCAGGTTCTTTCAACAACTTTGGGTCAGCATATAGAATGGGTATGTTATGAGGTACGATCCAATAATCTTCATGTGGGATCGGTTGAAATTGAGGAGAGTAGCATGCAGTATATGTTGAAAGCTTATATGTGTCCTCAATGAAATTTTCAAAGTTCAATTTTAGGTGTGAGCAAATGGCCATGAAATGTGAGCATGGAATGCCATAAAATTTCCACTTATTGCATGAACAATAATGAACTTCTTTATTTTCCTCTCGAGTTAATCTCAGAGATTGACCCATACCTAAATCCTCCATCATGGGATTGAGTCCATTTCTCAGTGCTAATGTTGTTGAAAAAGCTCATACAAGAGCTATTTTGCTTTAATCTCTTCAACACATTTGTTGTACTTACGAATTTTGTTTTGACACCCAGCACGATAAACTAGGTCTTTCAACTTTTTAGACTTATATTTATTATTGAAGTTGCTAGCAATGTGTCATAAGCAAAACCTGTGATGAGATTTATCATCTTTCCAACCATTCTGAGGAGTGTTAACAGTAGAAATTAGGCCACCATGTCGATCTGAGATCAAACACACCTCTTTATGTGTGACAAGTTGTCTCAATTGTTTCAAAAACCAGCCCCAAGTTTCACGACACTCTTCATCCACAACGGCAAATGCAAGTGGAAGCAATTTTCCATTAGAGTCCACTGCTGTTGCAATTAATAGCTTCCCCCTATACTTTCCATACAAATGAGTGCCATCGATTTGAACGATGGGTGTCATTTTTTGAAAGCCTTGAAGTGGCTTGTCGAGGGCTTGTCAAATTATAATTTATAAACTGATCCTAAACTACTTGTAGCATTGAGTGGACCGGGTCGATCTCAGGGAACCGAATATCAATTTCTCATGTTAAATTTGCAAAGTAGAAAACAAATAAAAAGGGGGATTTTGTGTTTTTATAAATAAAATAAAACGATAGCAAATAAAATTAAAGCTATGTCAAATCTTACCAAGTTCCAATTCAAAGGCACAGTTTTATCCAATTGGAAAATTGATCACAGACACACAAAACGTTTAACTTAATTATGCAAATACTTAGTCAACTTTTTAAGAAACCCCAAAAGTAACAAATTCCCTAAAGTCATTAACTCTAACAAACGTCAAGGTTAATGCTAATTATCTAAACAATTCTGAAGAAACCGTTCCAAATTATTTGGGTAAAAGCATTGAGTGCTTTGGAAGGACTAAGACAACCAATTAGATAAAATAACTGTAATCTAATCAAAATGCTTCTTTAATTCCTAGAATTAAACATGCAAGCTATGAAATTATGGAAACCCATAAAACACACACATGTAATAATCCTATCACTACAAGGTTCAATCAACACGACAATTATGGATCATGCATCATGATTAGCAATCAAACATATAAAGTGATCAAGGCGTCAATTCAATCAAAAGTACATGCTCATGGAATAAACATAGGAATCAAAGAATACTTACAATTATAAGAAAACTAAGTTAAAGTACAAGCCTCACAACATCGAAATTGGTTGCAACCGACCTCTGAACTGGAAACACGAAGTTTAGCCAAGCATCGTGATAAAATTCTTCGAGTTCAACATGGTTCGATTTGATACAATCATTGTCTTAGGAGAAAAGAGAAAAGGGTCTAAAACTATGTAAAAACGTGTAGGCCAAGAGGCCAAAAGATGCCTCTAACCCTAAAGTGCAAAGTTGTTTAAATAAGGAAGGGTAGCGTCTAGACGCTTAGGACAGCGTCGAAATACTACTTTCACAAATAAGGAATGAATCTGGCAAAATCTGGGTAGCGTCTAAACGCTTGAAATAGCGTCTCGACGTTTCCAGCGTCAAGGGTAGCCTCTCCGCAGCGTCAAGCGAGCCTTGCTCCTTCAATATGACCAGCATCTAGACGCTTGGAATAGCGTCTATACGTTATTCCTGCGGATATTCAAGCTTTATTTGGCAATGCAGCAACGTCTTGATGCCCAAAACAGCGTCTAGACGCTCTGCTCTCAGTTCCCTTGGTTTGTATGACATCTCTTTTCAGTTCAAATGCTCAAAATAAACCCGATTAGCTTTCTTTTAGGCCTGATTCATCCAAAGTCTTCCATACAGCCTGAATTGCTCAATCCCCTACAAAATAGACAAATAAACACTTAAGGGCAACTAAACTAGCATGAAATAAGTTTATAAAGTAGCACTTTTATAGTGCTATCAAAATACGCCCAACTTAAATCTTCCATACAGCCCCGAATTGCTCAATCCCCTACAAAATAGACAAATAAACACTTAAGGGCAACTAAACTAGCATGAAATAAGTTTATAAAGTAGCACTTTTGTAGTGCTATCAAGCATCTATACAAGGACCAAATGCCCAAAACACAAAAGTAAGGATGGCATGACCTGCATTTTCACCAAAATACTTTACTTTCCACTCCACACATGTGCCAGGATTGGTATGCTTCACAATGTACATCCACTTAGGTAAAAGCTTATAGGAATCATTCTAATCACCAAACACTCTGGCCAAAGCTTTTCTTTTTCCTTCCTACACCCTAGAGTAAGAAACATGGTAAATAAATTTACTTTTTATGTCAATTTGTAGTTGTGATACACTAACAGAAGGCTTATTTTTCATAGTTTCACAAAATTCAATGGCAATCATTGAAGAATCTAGTTGCACATGACTCTGATTTAATTCGGAATAAAAACAAGTATGTTGCTCAATGTATTAGGTGATTTCAAAAAAGCCATGAGATTTTTTTTTTTGAGGCACGAAGTCGCCATCTACACCCATCTTCCCACTTTCTGCATCGATAGCTCATTCGCAAGTGTTGCTTCCATGACCTCATATGGTGCGTAACACTTAACAACAAAACATTTTACCACTTGTTGGAGAATTTGTTGCATATTAACCCTTTATATAATAGGTTCCCTTCAACAACCACTAGTTCTTGGGTATGATCATATTCTATAGTGCTATCAACTACATTGTTATCTAACTCTATGAATGTATTTGAAGGGATAACATGTACACTACCCTTAAAGTTCAATTCTTCAAATTCATCATTTGTTTCAGTTCTAAAATCCTTATATGTATTATCTTCCACCATATCTTCATCATCACATGGTGGGACAACTGATTCAGGGTCGAGGTCAATACACTGGCTAGTGTCAACACATTAGATAGGGGTTTCTCCTAAGTTTTGTACATTCATGTCCACCCTTCTCACAGTGACATATAAATGCACTAAATTTGGAATTGGCATCGCAATTGAAAATATTAAGTTCATTGCTTGATAGTTAGGAATTGGTACTGGCATATACCTTACCGATCCTGATAGTGTTAGTTCAGGGTGTCTATATACTATCTCCAATTGATTTTCCCTCACATCTACACCAAGTGACAATCCTACCATTTCAACAAACTGTTCAAACACGACTCCACTATTAACGTTAACAAAAAAACCTCCACAAGTTAGTCAGTCATAATCGACTTCATCTACCCTATCAATCATACAACCATTTGTATGCAAAACAAATCCCAAACACTTATCTCCCATTTTATATGAAAAAATAAACAAGTTATAAATTAGAACTAAACTAGCTAAGAAAACTAAAATTCAACTATATAATTCAATTAAGTGAACTACCATTAGAACTAAATTTCAATTAAGTAAACTACCATTCCATTAAGTAAACTAAATTAAACTATGTAATTAATAGAATAATGTTCTACATCTTAAAAATAAGAATAATAATAAAAAGAAAAAATACGTAAAAAAAATCTTTTAAAAAAATAAATCCAAAAAATATTTATTAAAATTAAAACCAACCAATCTTTTTAAAAAAATTAAACAACACAAGTGCTTTTTTTTAAAAAAAAAAATCCAACAAATCTTAGAAAAAACATGTACATCCAAAAAAAAATTAATACATCCAAAAAAATCTTTATAAAAATTATAACCAACCAATCTTTTGAAAAAAAATTTAAACACAACAACATAAAAAATAATAAAAAAAAATCCAACAAATCTTGAAAAAGAAAACACATTGAACAAATATTAGAAAAATAAACACACAACCAACAAATCTTTAAAAAAAATCTAGCAAATTGTTTGCATTTCAATACACAAATCTAACCAATCATATACTCATTCTACAGATCAACAATAAAATCAACTAAAATCACAAGTAAATATTGAAAAAGGTTAAAAAAAATTTACAAATCCGAACAAATTTGATGGTCCTCAAATGTGATGGACTTTGTGTATCCAACGGCCACAAAACACTCTCTTTCCTCCAATACCGACAAAGATCAAGCTTGCTACCTCAAATGGCGACAAAATATTTCAACTGGAGACTACAAAAAGAGAGAAATCAAGTTGTGGGGTTGCTGTGTTTTTTTTTAAGGTCGTCTCTTTAAGACACAACCTTCATTTAAACCTCTTGCAGAAATCACGAAGTGTGCACGATAAAAATGATTTTTCAAAACAATGTCAAGAGACGACCTGTACACGTGGCGAATATCTACTATTATTTTTCTTAAACCCGAGTGAAGGTCGTCTTTTGAATAGACGACCTTCATCTACTATTTTTTTTAATGCGAGTGAAGGTCGTCTCCCAACAAAAATCACGATGGTCGTCTCTTAAGAGACGACCTGTACGCAAAGTGTAGTCTCTTGTACACGTGGCATTAATATGCTAACTTTTTTTCAAACTTGCAATATTTTTATAATAAGTTTGCAAACTTACAATATTAAAACTACAATATTCTCCGAAAAAGTTTCAAACTTGCAATATTTTTATAATAAGTTTGCAAACTTACAATATTAATAAAAAAACTCCCTTGTGTTTGCAATTGCATACCAATTTATGGCGTTGCAACACTCTTTCAGACATTGTAACGTCGTCCTCTTGGCCCCAAAAGCCTGTGCTTCAACTTTTCTTGTCTTTAGCTCGTCCAAAAGCTCTAATTAAGCTCCATATTCACCATTTTACTCCAAAATTTATAATTTTGCTCTCAATTGCTCGGATTCTTGAAATTGACAAATAATCGACATAAAAGCTCACATTTACAGCATAAAACTAGCGAAATTAAGGTATAAATATAGCACTAATTTAGTTCTATCACACATCACATTACTAAACCATAAAAATTCTCATTAAGAACTTAGGAATGGTTTTCAATCTTATATCTTTATCAAGTTCAACGCATTCCAACAGATGAAGAATTTTGATTCAAAAAACTTTAACAATTCAACGCATACTTTCTTCTACTCTCAACGCAAGATAAGCTGGTTTTTAAGGCTAAATAACTTATTTCTACAAGTTATCAGTCACCTACAAGAAAGAAATGAGTCTAATTCCTCCTTCATATTTCTAAGAAGTTTGTAGAAATTTGATCAATTTTTATTCTCGTATATGGCTTAATGCGCCCTCTAAATTCCTACCAACTCACTAAATATCAAGCATGTAAAGTTATCATCTCCGAATTTTACCATTTATGAAAAAAAAAAAGTATAATTGAAGATTGTAAAACATAAAGGACTAAGTTAAAACTTTTTTAAACAATAGGAACTAAATTTAAAAAAAAAACAATCCAAACACTAGGAACTAAACATATATTTAGCCTCTTATTTATAATATTTATAAATTGTGAAGCTCTATGAATAAATTATGACATGTGAGTGGCTACAAAGCATGCTTAAAGAGTGCATGTTGCTTTGTAGAGAAAACTACAACCATTAAAGTTGCTTAAGACTCATACTTTTCATTTTAGCATGATTGTGACTCTATCCAAGTTGACTATAGACCAAGTGTTGTGATTTTAATACGTGGTAGCGACTATACACGCTTGGCCACACACATTGCACTCAATTTTACTCTTCCTAACATGCAATTGTGGAATGTGAAGGAATAGAGAAAACTTTACCAAACAGAAAACAAGGAAGAAGAAAATTAAAAACAAAGAAGATCGAACAAAGAAGTAGAAGGCAAGGGATCATAGTGGTTTGGCTAATTTGGCCTACATCCACTGTGAAGGGGTAACAATTGATTATTATCAATGAAGAAATTACAAGACTCACAAATAAGTTACTCTCAAAATACTCTTACTTTTACAAATTGAATAGGAACCCTTTTTATACTTCATTCATGTAATAGTAGCTTGAACAACTTTTGTCACAGCTGATTTATTTCATTAACTGTCATAACAGTCTTCAAATCTCCACCTTGAAATCAATCAGTAAATGAAATTTTGTTGCTCGTTACTTTCTTCTTCAAACTTTTTCAGGAATGTCAAACCTGATTAGTTTAGAACAATGTTCAAACTTTAATCTTGAAACGGGCTTGGTTCACATATCTACTGCATTATCTGAGGTATGTACCTTTAAAACTTCATTTGCAAGCTATGGGTTTAATGGCTTTAGGAGGAGTGACCAGGATCCAAGTTTAATTAATTTGTAATGAGTCTATCTCTTCATTTGTTGCATCAATCCACTTAGGGGCATTAGATCAATTGATAGCTTCTTTGAATGTAGTTGGTTCTAGATCATTTAAAAACCCATCAACATTAAGAGCCATGTTTATACAACCAGCTTCAACAAATCTCATAGGAGGAATTATAGTCCTTCTTTATCTATCACTAGCAAGGAGTAATCTCTTAACTGCTCTTGTTGTCGAGGAGTCTCCTCTCCTTCTTCAACTTCTTCTGATATTTCTTGTGTATTATTATGTATATATGTCCTTTATAGTAATTGTACATTCTTTAGTTAGGGTTTCCTTGTGTACCTATATATATGCTAGTCTTTCTTATGAATAATATGAGGTTATTTTTCTCTCCATACTGAGTACATGGTATCAGAGCCACTTCTAGGGTTTTAGAATTTTTTATTGGCGATTAGGGTTTTCTCTCTTCCAAGTGAGGTTAGGGTTTGAAGTTTGGGTCATCACGTTAAAGTGGTCGTTTGTCGACACCACCTACCTCAGGAGGAGCGCCGCCATCAGGAGATTTGAATCGCCGTCGCCGTTCCCCGGAAACATCCGCGCGTGTGACTCACGCACCGCCGGAAGTTACTGTGTCCGCCGCCACGCTCCAGCGCGTGAAGGTGAGTAACGCCTCCGTTTCGCTTTCTGTCGACTGGGTTTTTCTCGGGCTGTCATTTCCGATCGATCTGTCCACTTTGTTTTGACGATATAGATTGTTTTTGTCTCGGGTTGCACGATTTCTGTGGGTTAGTTGTGCTTCTTGTTGTCCAGATCTTTTTTTTGCCTTGGGTTTATTGGCTGCCTCTATTTTGTGAGTAATGGCTGAGATGAAACCTATGGTGGTCTCTAATATGGTTCCTCTTTCATCAAAAATCACAGAACATAAGTTAAATGGCTCTAATTACTATGATTGGAGTCAAACAATTCGGTTTTATCTGTGAAGTACAGAGATGGATGATCATATTGATCAGGATGCACCAGAGGATGACACAAGGAAGGCTTGGCTTCGTGATGACGCTAGATTGTATATTCAAATCAAGAATTCAATCGAGACTGAGGTTGTTGGCTTGGTGAATCATTATGATTCTGTGAAGGAGTTGCTTCAATTTTTAGAGTTCTTATACTTAGGAAAAGAGCAAGTTAATAGAATGTACGAAGTTTGCACAGCCTTCTTTCATGCAGAATAGAAAGAACAGTCTGTTACGAACTATTTTATGTAAGTTAAGAAAGCATGTGCAGAACTTAATACATTACTTCCTTTTCGTACGGATATAAAGGTTCAACAAGCTCAGCGAGAGAAGATGGGTGTCATGAGCTTTCTGAATGGACTTTCGCCAGAATTTGAGATGGCTAAATCACAAATTCTATCTGGATCCGAGATCCCTTCTCTAGACGAAGTCTTTAGTAGAGTCCTCCGTACAGAAAATCTTTCATCTGGTCCATCTGTTCCTCAGTCTAACAGTGCTCTCTTTAGTCGGAATGATTCTAAGGTCACTAAAGGGATGAACATCAACACTCAGAGACCGGGTTCTGATAATCGACGACAAGATTAACAGGATATAATATGTCACTATTGTCGTAAGCCTAGTCACATGAAATGTGACTGTCGAAAATTGTTGAATAAAGGTCGATGGCCTCAAGTTGCTCAGCTTGCCTCCACCAATGATACATCTGAGAGGTCGGTTACTATTTCTGCATATGAGTTTGCTAAATTCCAGTTGTACCAGGAATCATTGCAAGCATCTTCTTCTTCGAATCCTATTACAACTCTTCCTGAATCAGGTAATAAGAATCATTGTCTCCTTACATCCTCCACTAAATGGGTCATAGACTCTGGTGCCACAGCTCATATGACAGGTAATTCTAGCTTATTTTCTACCTCTTTGTCACCTGCACCTTTTCCCACTGTCACTTTGGCAGATGGATCCACATCCTCTGTTCTTGGATCAGGCACCATTAATCTCACCCCGTCTCTCCCTTTGTCTTCTGTTTTGCATTTGCCTAGACTTTCGTTCAACTTGATTTCTGTTAGTAAAGTTATTCGTGACCTTAATTGTTTTGTCTCATTTTTTCCTGACTATTGCTTATTTCAGGATTGTATGACGAAGAAGATTATTGGTAAAGGATATGAGTCTGAACGCCTTTACACTTTTGATCAGCAGATACCAAAAGCTATGGCCTGTTCTGATGTTGAATCTCCGTTTGAAATCCATTGTCGTTTAGGTCATCCGTCTTTGTCAGTGTTAAAGAAAATTCATCCAGAATTTCACTCTTTGTCTTCGTTGAATTGTGAGTCTTGTCAGTTTGCCAAATTTCATCGTCTTAGTTCGAGTCCTAGAGTCCATAAACGAGCTAGTGGTCCGTTTGAATTAGTTCATTCTGATGCTTGGGGTCCCTGTCCTGTAGTGTCCAAAACTGGATTTCGATATTTTGTTACTTTTGTTGACGATTATTCTCGTCTGACTTGGTTATATTTAATGAAAAATCATTCTGAGTTACTTACTCACTTTTGTACTTTTCATTCTGAAATTCAAAATCAGTTTAATGCCTCTCTTAAAACTCTTCGAACTGATAATGCTGGTGAATATTTTTCTCATATGCTTGGATCTTACTTGTGTAAAAATGGGATTATTCATCAATCTTCTTGCGCTGACACTCCATCCCAAAATGGGATCGCTGAACGAAAAAACTGGCATTTACTTGAAACTGCTCGAGCATTATCCTTTCAAATGTAGGTTCCGAAACATTTTTGGGCTGATGCAGTTTCCACAGCTTATTTTTTGATTAACAGAATGCCTTCCTCTGTTCTTAATGGTGAAATCCCTTATCGTGTTCTTTGTCCAACAAAAGCCTTGTTTCCTATTACACCAAAGATATTTGGTTGCACTTGTTTTACTCGGGATGTCAGCCCTCATCGTACTAAGTTAGATCATAAATCCTTAAAATGCATCTTTCTCGGTTATTCTCGAGTTCAAAAAGGATATCGTTGTTATTGCCCTAGTCTTAACAAGTATCTTGTCTCTCCAGATGTTACGTTTTTTGAAGATATGCCCTTTAGCCCATCCATGTCAAGTTCGTGTCAGGGGGAGGATGATCTACTTATCTATGAGATCGTCTCTCCATCCTCCCTCCCTACTCCATCTCCTTCAGTATCTATTCCTCATCGTCCACCCATTACTCAGGTTTACACCAGACGGCCATCACCATTACCTTCAGACACATGTCCTGTACCAGAAGATTCTTCGACATCTGATCCAAGAACACGTGATGAGCTTCCCATTTCCCTTCGTAAAGGTAAATGCACTTGTACTTATCCTATTGCCTCATTTGTTTCTTATCACCAGTTGTCATAACCAACATATTCTTTTCTTACATCACTTGATTCTACCTCTATCCCTAACTCTGTTTCTGAAGCTTTATCTCATTATGGTTGGCGTAATGCAATGATCGAAGAGATGAATGCTCTAGATGGTAATGGTACTTGGGATTTAGTATCTCGTCCTGCAGGAAAGAAGGCCATTGGGTGTAAATGGGTGTTTACAATTAAGGTTAACCCTGACGAATCAGTTGCTCGTTTGAAAGCACGTCTTGTTGCTAAAGGCTATGCTCAGACTTATGGGATAGATTATTCTGACACATTTTCTCCAGTTGCTAAATTCACTTATATTCGCTTACTTATTTCCATGGTTGCTACTGAAGGCTGGCATTTGCATCAACTTGATATTAAGAATGCTTTTCTCCATGGTGATCTTCAAGAGGAAGTATATATGGAGCAACCACCTGGGTTTGTTGCTCAGGGGGAGAGTGATAAAGTTTGTCGTCTTCGAAAATCATTGTATGGATTGAAACAGAGCCCACGAGCATGGTTTGGTAAGTTTAGTCAAGCACTTGAGCAATTTGGAATGAAGAAAAGTACATCTGATCATTCTGTTTTCTATCGACGATCTGAGAAGGGTATAACTCTACTGGTTGTGTACGTCGATGATATCGTTATCACTGGGAATGATACATCAGGTATATCTTCTTTGAAAACTTTCCTTCAGGGTCAATTCCACACTAAGGATCTGGGAATACTGAAGTATTTTCTAGGTATTGAAGTGATGAGAAGCAAGAAAGGTATCTTTTTGTCGCAACGGAAATATGTACTCGATTTGTTATATGAGACAGGAAAACTAGGAGTTAAACCATGTAGTACTCCGATGATACCTAATTTGCAACTCACCAAAGAAGGAGAAGCATTTAAAGATCCTGAGAGATACAGAAGATTGGTTGGAAAGTTGAATTATCTGACAGTGACACGACCAGACATTGCTTATTCAGTAAGTGTTGTAAGTCAATATATGTCTTCACCTACCGTGGATCATTGGGCTGCAGTAGAACAAATTTTATGCTACCTAAAAGTTGCACCTGGGCGTGGAATCTTATATAAAGATCATGGTCATACAAAAGTTGAATGTTTTTCAGATGCTGATGGGGCAGGATCTAAAGAAGATAGAAGATCAACGTCTGGATATTGTGTTTTTGTAGGAGGCAATTTGGTGTCATGGAAGAGTAAGAAGCAGAATATGGTTTCACGTTCAAGTGCTGAGTTAGAGTACAGAGCTATGGCACAATCTGTGTGTGAGATAGTGTGGATACATCAATTTTTTACTGAGATGGGTTTCAATATTACTATGCCAGCTAAATTGTGGTGTGATAATCAAGCTGCACTTCACATTGCATCTAATCCAGTGTTTCATGAGAGGACTAAACACATTGAAGTAGATTGTCATTTCATTCGTGAGAAAATTCAACAAGGGTTGGTGTCCACGGGATATGTAAAGACTAGAGAACAACTGGGAGATATCTTTACTAAAGCTTTAAATGGAGCAAGAATAAATTATCTCTGCAACAAGCTGGGCATGTTTGACATATTTGCTCCAGCTTGAGGGCAAGTGTTATGATATATATATTATTATGTATATATGTCCTTTATAGTAATTGTACATTCTTTAGTTAGGGTTTCCTTGTGTACCTATATATATGCTAGTCTTTCTTATGAATAATATGAGGTGTATTTTTCTCTCCATACTGAGTACATTCTCTAGGTCTAAAAGAGTTTCTTCTCTATCATCTGAGTGTTGTTCCACTTTAATTAATTGTAGTACCATGAGATGGAGTAATAGTCTTAATGGGATTGTCTTTCACCATAAATATTTTTTCTTCTCTAAAGATCACATCACAGTTGTTCACACATTTCCTTTCAACTGGAAGCCATAATCTAAATCCATTTACTCCTCCAATGAAGCCAACAAACATACACTTCATTGCTCTAGCCTTCAACTTACCTAGACTTTGATGAACATAACCCACACATCCAAATACTCTAAGGTTATTGAGTTCAAGAGGGTGTTTTGTCCATCTTTCTTCTGGTGTAAGGAAATTTATAGAGGTGTGAGGACACCTATTAAGGGTGTAAATAGCATGAGAAGATGCTTCAGCCCAGTATTTTCTCAAGTAAAAGTGCATCCGAGAGTAAACATCATACTCTTTCCATGATAGCTGGATTAAGTCTTTCTGCCACCCATTCTGTTGAGGATTGTATCTAGCAGTTCTATCACGAGTTATCCCTTGTTTACAGAAAAGATTAAATTCTCCACCACAAAATTCAAGCTCGTTGTCATATTAAGATATCTAATCTATCTAAATGTTTTATTTTCAATCATAGCTTCCCATTCCTTAAATTTTTCTATAACTTGATCTTTAGTTTTAAGAAAGAAAATCTAGCTCTTCCTTGAAAAATCATCTATAAAAGAAAAGAAATACTTTGATCCAGTTAATGATGGTGTTGGAGAAGGTCCTCAGAGATCAAAATGAATATAATCTAAGATTTCCTTGGTGTTATATTGGGCTTTAATGAATGTATGTCTAGTAGCATTCCCAAAGATGCAGTGTTCGCAAAAGGTAAGCATTTTGCTTAATCCTTGAGGTAGAATCCACTGTTTAGACAGGATGTCAATACCTTTATAGCTTATACATGACAATCTTTTTATGTCATAGATCTCCTTCTGATAAATTGTTGATGGATATGGTTAAGACTTCTTGAACCATTTGTACATCTTTTATGATATAAAGCCCATTGATTTTCACACCAACCAGTACTGTCTTAAAATTTTTTTATAACTTCAAATGTTCCTCCACTATCCTCATATTCACAAGCAATTGAATCTAGCATGTTCCAAAGTTATCAAATTTCTTTTGAGATTTGGAACATGTCTTATATTTCACAAAATTTTAACGAATCCATCTTGTAATTTTAAAGAAACTGACCCAATTTCTACCACATGGCAAGCATCTTTATTGTCCATATAAACCCTTCTACCATCTCATTCCTTGTAAGTATTAACACAGCTTTAGATGGTATCGTATGGAAGGAACAGCCTGAATCTAATACTCAATCTTGATTTTCAACTTATCTTTTTCCAT
The DNA here is from genome assembly GCA_033996785.1 of Trichosanthes truncata. Taxonomy (NCBI): domain Eukaryota; kingdom Viridiplantae; phylum Streptophyta; class Magnoliopsida; order Cucurbitales; family Cucurbitaceae; genus Trichosanthes; species Trichosanthes truncata. The sequence goes on along the minus strand of MU867261.1, from coordinate 11,951,036 downwards.
TTGAGCATTGATTTGATGTTGCTAAAGCATCTGAGAAAGTGACTAAGTTTTCTCCAACTGATGCTTCTGCACCTTTTGCCCTCTGATTATTCTGATTCTTTCTCTTAAGAAAGAAGCAATCTTTCTTTAGATGTCCCTCTCTTTTACAGTAGTTCCATTTTACTATGTTCTTGTCTTTCTCATCTCTTTGATTTTGTTCTCTTTCCAACTATTTTTAGATTTTTCCTTTACAAAGAGTCCTTTAAAATTGGGTTGTTCTTTCTTTTGGGCAGTTAACTTCATTTCTCTTGTTCTTACAGCAAATGTGATAGCGTCGATTGTGATCTTTCTCTCCCACATTTCATTGCAACATTTATTTCTTTGTATGTATCTGGTAATGAATTTAAAAGGATGAATGCTTCATTTTCTTCATCCATTTTATCTCCCATATATTTGAATTCTAATGACAATCATTTAAAATCATTTAGATTTTATGTCACTGTCTTGCTTGCATCCATTTTGTATGTGAAGAATCTTTCTCTAAGATATGTCATGTTTGGGAGTTCTTTCGAAAGATACAATGCATCTAGTTTCATCCACATTTCATAATCAGTACTTTGATCAATAACTTGCCTTAAACCTACATCATTGAGGTACAGCATTAAAGTTCCATATGTTATTGCCTCCATTACCTCCTTTTCTTCCTCAATCATTGATTTAGGAAGTTTTTCACGAATTTGGATCAAATTTCTTGCTTGGTTTACTCTTATAACATGTAATTATGGAATGCACAGGAACAGAGAAAACTTTACCAAACGGAAAACAAGGAAAAACACTACAAGATTTTTCACTTTTCCCGACGCAAAAAAGCGTCGGGAAAAGTCTTGGTCGACGAAAAAATTTCGTCGGCGATTTGGTCGGCATAGAGCCGTCGGGAAAGCTTTTCCCGACGAAAATGGTGTTGCGTCGGCAAAAGGTAAGTTCTCCCGACACAATGCATTGCGTCGGGAAAAAGTTTCTCCCGACGACTAGTGTATGCGTCGGGAGAAGTTTACTTTTGCCGACGCAATGTGCGTCGGCAAAACTCTAAATCCTATTTTTTTTCTCTTATTTATTTATTTATTTATTAACTACTTGATAGTTCATTTTAGTATCATGTTAAAACAAAAAATAATATCATAAAAAATAATAGTATTGATATGCAATAATGTGATTACAAAATATTCAATATCTACTTGTACTAGAGTTCGAAAGAAGAAAAAAATACATCATAAATAAAACAATTAATCTTGAAGGCTTCAATCTTCGTCTTCGCTTCGTCTTTATTTTTAGAAAATAGGTCTTCAAAATTACACAACTACAAATCTGAAAAAAAAAAATAATGTGAAAATTTTTAAATATAAAACAAAAAATAAAATAAGGTGCATATAGTGAAACTAAAACACAAAAGAGTCTAAGTATCATTTTGACTCTCAAAGAAATTTAGAAAGTGCTTAAAGTAAAACTTAAGCACACAACCAACCCCTCGATGCTACAAAAGTGTCTTAAAAGTGCTTAAGCATACTTTGAGGCAAAAAAAACTCAAAATGACCTAAAAGTATCTATTTCGCCCCTTAGAACCTATAAAGTGGTCAAAAAAGTGACTGAAAAGAGTTTAAGTGTCATTTTGATTCTTAAAGAAACTTAGAAAATGCTGTAACCACACAACTAACTCTCTGATGTTACAAAAGTGTCTTAAAGATGATTAAGCATACTTTGAGGCGAAAAGCTAACTCAAAACAACCTAAAAGTGTCTACTCCGCCATTCGAAACCTACAAATTGGCCAAAAAGTGCTTAAAAAAAGTATAAGTCTCATTTTAACTCTCAAAGAAACCTAAAAATTAAAGTGAACCTAAAGCACACAACCCACCCCAATATGCTACAAAATGTCTTAAAGGTGCCTAAGCGTATTTCGAGGTAAAAAATAACTCAAAATGACCTAAAGAGTCTACTATGCTCCTTAAAACCTACAAAGTTATCAAAAAGTGTATGAAAAGAGTCTAAGTATCATTTTGACTCTTAAAGAAAGCTAGAAAAATGTCTAAAGTGAACTTAAAGCACACAACCCACCCTCCAATACTATAAAAGTGTCTTAAATGTGCCTAAGCATATTTTAAAAACCAACAAACATTCCTAACTCATTGAAGCTCTTACTTCAAATATCACAAACTCACTCAAACAACTTTCTTACACATCTCACTAACTCACCCAAACTAAACCTAAAAAAATGTATAACTTATCTATTCTTACTTAAAATCACTAAAAAGTGTCTAATGTACAAATTTTAGATGATTAACTCACTCCAAAATCTTCCAAAAGTGTCTAATGTACAAATTTCATTCTAACCATCCAAGGATATATTAAAGAAATGTGTATTTGAGTATAGCATTTTGTACCTAGTTCCAAGTACATACATATACAAGGCACTTATGAATTTTAAGAGAATAAAATCACAATAAAATCTTCACTAAGCTCAAAATAAGCACTCTAACTCAATATATAACCTTAAAGTAAACTAAAAATTAACACTTACATTTTAATGTTCAATAGGCTCAATAGGATAAAAATCACAAAATAGCCTACAAATCAAATTATACAATAAGATTAGAATCAAACTTTAATCACACACAAGATGCTCAAAATCAAATAAACACACACTTGGACTCAATGTCACAATTTAATCACACAAATATAGGCTCAAAACCACATGTCTAATCCCACAATAAGCTTCAAATCAAACTTTAATCACATAAAGAGCCTATAAATCACAATTTAATCAAATAATTACGCTACAAATCACATTTCGAACACACAATAAATTCAAAATCACGATTTAATCATACTTTAATCCAACAATAAGCTCTAAACTAAACACCAATCACATAAATAGCCTCCAAACCACACAAGTATTCTCCAAACTACACTTTGATTACATAATACATTCAAAGTAAAATTTTTAACTTCAAAAGGCTTAATAACTAAGTTTAAATCTTAAATAAACTAAAAAAAACATAATGTAAAAATTCTATATACCTCCAAAGTAGCAAAGTCCATAAATTTTCTCCCTCAAAATGCCCAAAATCGGACTTCCGCATCATGCCGTCAAAACCTACAAGAAAAACACCGAAAATAGAAGATAGAGGGCATGGGTGAAAGAAAATGGAAGATAATGGAGAAGAACACTTTGATTACATAATACATTCAAAGTAAAATTTTTAACTTCAAAATGCTTAATAATTAAGTTTAAATCTTAAATAAACTAAAAAAAACATAATGTAAAAATTCTATATACCTCCAAAGTAGCAAACTCCATAAATTTTCTCCCTCAAAATGCCCAAAATCGGACTTCCGCCTCATGCCATCAAAACCTACAAGAAAAACACCAAAAATAGAAGATAGAGGGCATGGGTGAAGGAAAATGGAAGAAAATGGAGAAGAATAAGAAGAAATGAGGTGAGTGTATATGGAGTTTTAGATGTAGACGGCGGAGAGAAAAGGAAGAAGAAAAAGAGGGAAAAAGAAAAGAAAAAGAAGATGAGAAGAAGAAGAAGAAAGGGCTAGGGTTTTATTTTTTCGCGGATTTTTCCCGACGCAAAAAAGCGTCGGCATAGGTCAAAAAAAGCGTCGGGAAAAGTGAAACGCGCGTTTCACTTAATTAACTTCTCCCGACGCTACAAAAGCGTCGGCATAGCCTTTTAATACGTCGGCTTATCTTTTCGCGCCATATGACGAGCTATGGTGCTCAAATAAATCTCCCGACGCAACACTTTTCGTCGGCAAATCTAAAAATTCTTGTAGTGAAAGCAAACTACAATGAAGAAAATGGAACAGAGAAGCAGAAGGCGAGGGATTAGAGTGGTTCAGCCAATTTGGCTTACATCCAGTATAAAGGAGCAGCATTTCAATATTATCAATAAAGAAATTACAAGATTCACAGATAAGTTCCTCCCAAATCACTCTTTACTTCTACAAATTGAATAGAAACCCTTTTTATACTTCAATTGTATAATAGTAGCTTGATCAACTTTTGTTACAGCTGATTTATTTCATTAACTATCATAATAGACTTCACTAAGCATCATGACTCAACCTTGCCTCTACACTAGGCTAAGGTTCTCTATATGCTTTGTAGCATTGTTCCTCATCATCTTAGTTCTCGACCACTTGATTGTTTCACTTTTACATTGATATTAAAGACATTACCAAGATAAGTCATAATCTTTAACGGGGCTAAAACTAGCTTTCGAGCCTTTATTGGACTCAATCGTGATGATTCTTGTTGCTTAACGAGGTCGTAACTAGCTGATCGAGCCTACCAAACACTTTCAAGATGATTTATGTCGCTTATGCTTAAGCAAGTCATAGCTAGCATGATGAACCTACCAGGGAACTTTTGTGATGTGTCTTGGCACTAAACCAAGCAAGAAATTTCTTAACTTGTCAACTAAGATGAGTTTTGCCGCTTACAAGCCAAGACTACTTTCAAATTCTTATCAAGTGTCCACCAGTAAGTTAGAATGCATGCCACCTTGAATAGCTCATAATATTCAGGTGTCACCTTGACTCGCTACTCACTTGGGACACGTACCAATAACCAACCCATATGTTCATATTTATGTGCTATCTTTAGACATTATTTTATGCTAGTTTTGTGGTTTAAATGTGTGCTTTCACATTTATATTTGTTTATTATGCAGAAATTGAACATATGGAGCAAAACTGAGATTTTAGAAAAAGAAATATGGTGAAGATAAGTTAATTGGGCAAGAAATTAAGTAACCAATTTTGGAGAAGATTTTTGGAGGAAAAAAATATTCCTAGTTTGATTATAGACTCTTAATTTGATTAGATTTTGGATTCCTAATTTGATTATATTTTGAATTCCTAATTTAATTAGATCATGGATTCTTATTTAGAGAAATATGTATTCCTAAATTGATTTGGACTCCTAATTTAATTTGATTTTGGATTCCCAATCAAATTATAATATGAATTGACAAATTATAAATACACTAATTCTCTTCATTCAAATGCATTCAACTTTGGACAGCACAACTCAAAATTCCTACATACAAGATTGAGAAGAGACTTGAGAGAATGATCGAATACCATGTTGTGGAGATCATACGGAAATGAAAAATCGACACACTAGCATAGTTTTTCTCTTCTTTCTTTTTATTTAGTAATTTGATGTTGTTTAAGAGTTTAGATTTTGTGATGGTGAACATGAGTGGCTAAACTTTTTTCTGATTATACGGATTGATGTAGCCATTAGACCTTATGTTTTAATTATTTAAATTCCATGATTGATTGTCTTTTATTTCATTCATGTTTTTATATTCTTGATGTTTTTAATTTTTTGGCCATGGATTAAATGTTGTGTTGGTTTAAAATCACGCTTGAGAAAGGTAATTTAGATTAGATTCTAAATGCATTACTAAAGACAGTTCTAACTTGATAATGATTAGGGCTCATTTCGAAGTTATTAATGAAGGAACTTAATGTTATGCATATCGTTAAAAACCATCAAAGATGTAGGTTTTTCTATACTGCATAATAATTGTTTGTCCTTGAAAGAGTCATTCATGATAAAAGTGTTGGAATTCATGCCCTAAAGTCTCTTAATTCATGATTTATTTAATAATTAATAATAAATTTGATTATTTTATTTGCAATATAATATTATCAATTATATGGAAAATCCAAGGTTATTGGTGTAATATTGAACAGTATGTGGTTGACATATGAGAGGATCATGTTCAAGAAATAACCTAAAGGGTCATAGTATATGGATAAGGATGGGTGCCTTATCCTAATAACATCATTGATACGACTCACTTTGTAATAGTTACAAGTGATTTGATCCAAATCGTTCATATAGAGACATGTGAATGAGGGTATCTTATACAATGAGTTTGTATAAGACTAGACCACGAAATATTTAATTTCTCTTTATAAATTCGTTAATGGAGAAGATTAATATTTCATTAGGATGATCATATACGACTGGATCTTAAACCTGATTGAGTTATGAACTTCTGTCTGTGAGGGTTTGTCCTTTGATTTGCATGGTTGAAAGTGGCTTTTTTAGCCTATTCAATAAGCCTATCATTTTGGAGACTTAACCAAATAGGGAGCTGGGAACATAATCTCATAAAATGGAATTCAGTCCTTCCCATATAGGGTAAGTAGATGAGTAGTTCCCTTAAGTGTTGATTTCGGGATTTCAACAATGGTGCCCCACCCTCTCACTGGCCCAAGAAGGACTTAGTTTATAGTTGGATCATAAACAAATAGTTCATTAGATGATTGAATGGTACATAAGGTGCAAGATGTAATTACAGGGAGTAAAACAAACTTTTGATCCACCTGTAATTACGAACAACTTGTGAAGGATCTACTTACATGTAGTGATTATATCCATGAACACAATTTGTCCTACAATGCATAAGAGTGCAACTCTAGGTCTATAGTGGAGTGACCCTAGAGTTAATGAATAAAAATTGATTAATTAAAGAATTTAATTAATTAATTTTGTATCATTGGAGCTTATAATCTGTAGGTCCATAAGGTCCCCTTGCAAGCTCATACGAACAATTAGGGATCAACTTTGTTGAAAGAAAATTTGAAACGTTCAAATTAACATTTAATATTTTTAATATGATGGAAAATATTTTTATTGTATTTGATACATTAAATATAAAATAAAATTATTAAGGTGTTAAGATACAAATATATATAAAATTTGAATGAGATTCAAATAAGAAAATATATTAGGAGAATTTAAAATATTTGAATGAGATTCAAATAGTTTAAATATATTTTTTGATATTAGATATTAAAATATATATTATTTAATTATGAAAAGTTTTGTCCTCGGTGGTCACTATAAATAAAATTTTTATGGGTTAAGCAAAAGCGTGTCTCCTCCCTTGAGAGAAAAGAGTTCTCTTAATTCTCCTCTCCATTCCTTTTTCTTTCAAAGAGGCTCCCACAAGCCTTTGTCCTGTGTTCAAACTATAGCAAGAAAGACTTTATGGAAGAGATAAAAACTCGCTAGAACTTTATCTCAATTTGCTTCAATGTAAGTTTTTGCTTAACCTTGTATGTTTTATGTTTAAATCTAAATAAATTAATGACAATCTAATGCTTCCGCTAGGGGATGAATGTTCATTCCTATCCAAAAAATCTCTAGACTTATAAAATAATTACATGATCAATCTTGGATGTTTAAGTAATTTAATTATTTTAGTCTAATAAGCAAAGTCAACTGTTTAGGATATTATCTTCTCTGATTGTTTCAATCTCTTTATTTTATTTTATTTAAATTTCGCAACCATCATTCGAATTTGTTTTCTAAATAAAATTGGGTGATTATATTCATAGTACTTAAGTGAATTAGAAAACCAATTCTGAAGACAATACTCCAACACTCTTCACAATATTAAAACTTAATCCATACACTTGTGATATTGCACAAAAATTATGCAACACATATTTCTTGTTGAGACCTTTTAGACACTCATTCGTCCAGACACTAGCGAGGCATAAGTCTTGCACCTATGCTATCTCAATTTAGCATATTGTATCGGAGCTCAAGCCCGTATACCAACCTAAGATACTTGTTGAGATTCTTAATCTTCAAAGAAAATTTCCCAAGATACTCGTTTTTTGACTATCGTCGCCCATGCCATGACACATGCATGTGTCATGGAGTGTCATGGAATGACTCACTTTGGTCAAAGAAAGAGGCGATGGGTCACTCACCCAACATGGAGCGTACATTTGATCTCTAATTGACTTGGAATCTAACATGCTTACATATCTCTCACTAATATCCATTATCTAATCCCAAAACCACTCGTTGGCCGGGAGCCCCATCTAGCTCCCACTAAGTTTGCCAATGATGCTACTACTTCAACAATTGTTCGCAATCTTGCTTGTACCTTAGCTTAGCTTTTTTGCCTACTTCTTAGTATGAAAAGCATCGTCCTTGCCTTGGTCACATCTTGGCACTTGTTTCTCAACCTTTATTTAGCTTATTGGGCGACACACAAATGTTGCTACTGCTTACTCACTGCTTAATTGGTGGGAGTCTCAATCCTATCTCTATTAGTAGCATTGAGACACATACCACATTCAAGCTATAGATGTAGTTATATGTCATAGCCATCAAGTGCCAAATCTGAATATGAATCCTAAATTCAACATCTGATCCTAGGTTTCTTTTAAGATTGAGTTCAAGTGCCAAATCTGAATCTGAATCCTAAATTCAACATCTGATCCTAGGTTTATTTTAAGATTGAGTTCAAGTGCCAAATCTGAATATAAATCCTAAATTCAACATCTGATCCTAGGTTTCTTTTAAGATTGAGTTCAAGAAAACTCTCACGAATGGTTGTCTTCGTGGGATCCAACTACCAAATGGTTTAGTTATTCTTTTTGGGTCGTGAGCCCATTGTAGCAGGCAGCCCATTATTTACAAAACTTAACTACATAATGATATTTATCCCTTAAATTTAACATACAAACTAACAAATTATTTTGGATGAAGACTAAATATTATAAAAGTTACCATTTTTTTTAAGAATTGTTTAAAAATAGTGAACCTAAACATAGTTCAACTAGTTAAATATTATTGTGTCAATCCGAACACAGCTCAATGCATAAGGCATCAATTATCATCCCTAAGGTCGATAGTTTGATCTCTCACCTACCATTGTTAAACAAAAAAAAGCATTATTGCATTTGTCCTATGTAAAGTGTATTTATTAGGGTTAACTACATAAATAGCTCATTTCAGACCTAAAATTACACAAATGTCAAGTTTTAAAATAAATTTCAGGTTTGTCTTAAGCCAAGCCATTTGAAGTCTAATAGAGGGTTGAATTGACATACATGCCCATTATATTTTGTTGTAATTATTTAAATTTGTGAGGTAAAAGAGGATATAAATAAAATGGAATATTTTTCATAACCATTGTGGAATAGATTTGAAAAAATTCCTCAAATCTCTCATATATCCCATAACAAAAACCTACAAATCTCTCATATATTCTATAACAAAAATTCCCCAAATCTCTCTCATATATCTCATAACTTCTCCCTATCATTAATGTTTATTCATCTAATCTTTTCAACTTCATCTCTTCCGTTTCAACAACCAAAAAATCGAGAGTTAGAGAGGGCTTATGCAAACGGATTGAGGGTGTTTCAAATATCCAGCGACTATTTTGATTCTCCTTCAGTGGTGGTTTTAGATTTCCTCTGGAAAAAGTTCAGCATTCCTTCGGCTTCTCATCCAATGACGATTTGAGTGAGTTTGAGTTCTCTTCTTGTGACGCTTTAATGTTCTATAAAATAATCGAAGAACAATTTAGAATTCTAGGAATGACCATATTTATGTTTGTTAGGAACATATTGTGTATTATTTTTGTATATATTATATTGTGCCTATGATATTAAGTACAAGTTCCTATGTATATATTAATGTTACCTATAATGTTAAGTACAATTGAAAGGTATATATCATATTTTCTAGAATATTAAGTAATTTGGATGTATATATAATACAAAATTCTAAAAAAACACAAATAATACAAACTGATGTTATATAATATATTTCTATATATATATATTTATGAGTACAATATATTGCATAGTATATATTGATCATTGTATGTTTTCAAGAATACTCTATATAAATAATGACGTTTATAAACAATGTTGTAACGACCGGCACTTTTAGGTATTACTTAAGGCTTTAATTGTGGAATTTAAAATTTCTAGTAAGGTTAATTTCATGCTTAAGGTTGTATTGAATTTAATTTTGAGGTTTAGCAAAATTTAAATTGGAAAATTTGAGGGTAATTTGAGAAGAATCGAGGGAAAAATGGGATTTATTTAATTTGGGGGCATTCTTGTAAATCAAGGGACATTTAAGCCAAGCCCAAGCCCAAGGAGAAGTCAAGCCCAAATATCCCTCTCTATTATTTGTATACTAGCCCTAGGTCAAGCCAAGCCATCATCTTCTCCAACCTTCTCCTCTTCCTCCATGAAAAAACAGTCTCCACCATCAATCCCTCTCTCTCTCTTTCACCACCAAAAGACCCATCCATTTGAAAGTTTCTTCTCCTTCAACAAACATCCATCGCCGGATTTGTTCTTCACGTGAGGGTACTGTTCACGACCGCGATACTGTTCACGGCGATTACTGTTCACGAGGGCGGTACTGTTCATTGGGTACTGTTCACGTGCGGTACTGTTCATACCGCGTACTGTTCATACCGCGGGTACTGTTCACGACGCCGATCTGCTGCAGTTTGATTTTTCTGGCGGGTTTTTGGTACTGCACAGCGCTGTTTCGACTCCTTTTGCATGTGGGTAAACTTATTTTCGCTATAATCTTACGGTTTTCAAATAATAGATGTAGTTTTGGGCATTGATATGGAAGGAGATTTACCCATTGATTTTTGGGCTCTATTTTGGAATACCCATTGTAGGTGGAGGTTGGTGTGACAAGATCGAATCAAACCACCATTTATTTAGTAAAGCTTGGGTCGGTTTGGAGAAAGAACGGAGGTAAATTTTCCATCCTAAAATCAAGCAAATCCTTGGAGTTTTGGATTTTTGGTAGATTAAATTTGAGAGTTCAATTAAATCAAGAACCTTGTGTTTTGAATTGAGTTTAACCACCAATTTGAGATTAAGTTAAATGTTAAGGAATTTATTCTAAATTTTGGAACTTTAGTTGGTGGAAGGAACTTTGGAATTTAATTATGGATTTTAGGAATTGTTTCTAACCTTAGGGATGGTTTGATTTAGGCTCCAAATTATTTGGTTGAGGTTCAAGGCGAAGGAATATTGGTGAGCAATTGGGTGATTGGATTCTTGAGCTTAGCCAAGGTAAGGGACTTTACGCCGGTATGCTTAAATGCAAATCGGGAACTAAACTGAAAAGAAAATTTTACCTTCAAAATAAAAGTTTTATAAATGTGTTATTCATGATGTTGATGAATTGGTAAATGTCTTGTTTGTGTGAAAATGGGTTTTTTTCATGTATGATTTATGATGTATGATGATATGAGAACTGTGTTTTACGTTGCATCATGAAATTAAAAAGTTAAAATGCTTTGGGACCTCATGCATACATTATGTTTTCATGATAAAAGTTATTTCGAAGGCTGTGGCAATTACCCCCTAACACTATTGATGTACATCTATATGAAAAAGAACCTAAAAAGGTTATATGAAAAGGGGCCTTACGAGGCTATATGTAAAGGAATTTATGAGGCTATGTGAAAGGCAAGGTTAGGTTGGGTCTAATTGTCCACATTAAAAGCCGAAGGGAAATTTTTAAGAAAATGCTTACGCTATGAAAGGAAGTTAGGTCCCATTAAAGGAAAGAAAGAAAATGTTTTCGAAAACTCATTATGTGTGTGTATGCATATCCTGACCCGGTAGTGAGGTCACTTACTGAGTATTGTAAAATACTCACCCTTTTCAAAAATGTTTTTCTTTTCAGGCAAAGACAGACATATCTTAGGCGATTGACAAGGCAGTTTGCTGAAAGGGTCATGGGTGACTTCGAAGATCATGACTTCCGCATTTAGATAGTGTGTTACTTAAAACATACTTCGTTTAGTAAACAATGTGTTATGAAACTATTTCAAATGATTGAACGTTTTAATTCATATTGTGTTTTAAAATGATTTTTAAAGGGATCCCGAACTAAAAGTTTTGATTGTTTAACAAAAAGTTTAATTCTTTTTGTCTGTTATTAAAGAATTTTAAATTTCTTCAGCATGCATGTAGTAACGTCCCTAGAAAGTCTAATAAGAAAAAGTTGGGTCGTTACAAATGTACTGCATAATATATATTTATTATTCGGTAGTTCAACACAAATATCATGTATAATTTTTTATAATATATATCTATGTAGGACTATATAACTCATTTAGAAGAAAAAAGAGTAAGATTACACAATCAAAAATCAAAATAAAGAGGCAAGCAAAATATATACCATGTAAGATATATACCAAAATAATTGTACATCAATCAATAATATAAAGCAATATAATAATTAATTAATAAAAAAGGAAGAAAAAAAGTATGTAATATAAACAACTAAAAAAAATCAATTTGCGCACAAGAAAAATAAACATAGGACACTTTATTGAAAAAAGTCTGTAGTATAAAGAACTAAAAAAACTCAATTTGCTCTGAGAAAGTCGGGAGTATAATTGACAAACAAAACATAGAAAAAATAAGCAAAAAGAAAGAAGAAAAGAACATTACTTATTCATATTGAAACTTGGATATTGGAGTTGACGACAAAATGTTGGTTGCATTGTAATCGCATAACACCTAATTTATTAACCCTAAAATATTATTTTTGGTAAAAAAATAATTAACGCCTAATTTTGTAACGCCCGACTTATTTACAGGCATTAATTTCAAATTATGGAAATTAATTTGGAATGATTTTCATTGGGTAAATTAAATCTTAAGGTTAATTTGCATTTTGGAATGAGAAAAAGGGCTAATTTGAAGATTTATTTGGTTAGAAGGGCAAAATTGGAAGTTATTTTTTTTAAACAAATTCCCATCCTTATCCATTATATATATATATAATTATTATTTTTATTATTTTATTATTTTTTTTTTTTCTTCTTCTTCTTCCTCACGATGGCTTCCCCTTCCCGAACTTTTCTCTCTCTCTCTCTCTCTCTCTCTCTCTCTCCCTCCAACCGAACACCCATCTCCATCGCCGGTCTTCTTCTTCCTCTTCTTCCTCGCCGGCCGCGCAGAGGCTGAACCGCCACCCTCCACGCTGCTGTGGTTCGCGCGCGCAGCCCAAGTCCGCCGTGAACCAGAAGCTCCGCCGCCACGAACGCCCAGCCAGCCGCCGCACCTCTGTTGTCTATCGCTGGTGAAGCCCACTGCAACTCGCTGCCGAACGTCGAACCGCACGCCGTCAGCCACTGGAACTCACGAGCAGCACAAATCCCTCGCCGGAAGCTTCAATTCGCAACCCCCGCAGCACGCGCCGCCGAACGAGTGCCTCCTCGACGGTTCTGCAGCTCGTGAACCAACCCCAGCTGCCGGAAAACCCAGATCCGTGAGTCTCGCACGAAAACGAGACCTCACGCGCTCCCACGCGCCGCCGCACGCGCCGCCGTGCTCCGGTCACGCGCCGCCGTTCGCCGGAGTTGGGTAAATTTCGCCATTTGGTCCGTTTCGTCGAGTTATTAATGTTAGAATGTGTTTTAGCGTAATTCGGATGGTTTAAGACACGTTTAGGAAACTTTTTAGGTGAATTGTCGAGGACCTTGGATTGTACTTGGAGTGGGAACTCGAGAAGCTCATTACTAAGTGAAGAAAGGGTATTTTAGTAAGTAAAGTTTTAAGGTAAGGGATCTCACAACGAAAGAAGTTTTCAAAACCCTGAGCTAGCTCTATATTTTCTTTGAAAGTTTATGTTTTTCGTGTAAGTATTTAAGAAAGAAAGTGTTTTATATGTATATTCCTTTATACGCTAGTTCCATGAGTTCTATTTGAGTTTTCATGTTAAAAAGAATGGAAATGATATGTATGTCTTTGAAATGCGATTGCCTTGAATTATGCATTCATAACTATGTTCTAAAATGAATGGGACCTCATGCATGTGTTGTGTGTTCATGAAAAGATTTATGTAAGGCCGTGACGATAATTCTCCCAAAAGTTTTATGTGGGTTTTGAGGGAACCCGAGTCTTCGGACTCTCTATGCTCCCGGGGTTCGAGAGTGCCCCCACGATGGTAGCCGACGGGCTTGAGTCTTCGAACTCCACGATGGTAGCCTTCGGGCTTGAGTCTTCGGAATCCACGATGGTAGCCTTCGGGCTGAGTCTTCGGACTCCACGATGTATGTTAGCTTTCGAGCTCAACTCTCAGAGTTAGGGAGGACTCTATTCGATGGAAAAACTATGTCTTCGGACTATTCACGAGGCCCTCGGGAGAATTTAATCGTTCACGAGAGCCGCGAGGAAAAGTACATGGTTTATAAAACGAATTTTAGGTCCCCAACTAAAGCAATGGTTTACGATGGTTTTATGATTTAAAATGACATGTTGCATGCGATTGAAACTCTTATTTGAAACTATGATTGACTTACTGAGTATTATTCGTTAATACTCACCCTTTTCCTTTTTAAAATGTTTTCAGGAAAGGTTAAGATCGGCCCTAGCGCGTGACCGGAGATCAGCTACTCGAGTCATGGGAGCCGAGCGATCGCTATTCCGCTTCTTTTATGTTTCTAGATGTACATAGAACTCATGTCGAGTTTTTAAATGTTTAGGAGGATGTTTTAAAGTCTTTTAACCTTTCTTTGTAAATCGTGCACGTGTATTTGGTTTTCTGCTGTTTGAACCCTAGCATCATATTGAGAAGTTTGTTGGATGCTAGGAGGTTGTTTGAAAATCTTAGAAGTGCGTTTTTCTATGTCTTATCAGGTAAGGGTCAAATTTTTGGTTTTCGAGTAGTTACGTCGTTATGCTGTCGAAATTTTCGGTAATATAGCGACGTGACTTAGTAATGACTCTTAGGTAGCGTGTTGAGCCTATAGGGTCGTTACAAATTTGGATAATAAAATATTAGAGAATAAAACATTTAGCATTATAAAAAATATATTTATGTAATTAATGGTAAAATTATTTACCGAAATTGAATGATTTAATTATGAAAACTCTAAACACAATAATAACATTATTATAAAGAATTGTATAATTTTCAAGGGTATAAATAGAATAAAATAGTTGCAGACATCTAAGTCATGTTCTAGCTGATGTTTTTTTTTTTTAAATGAGTCATTTCTAAAATATATAGTTGAAAATGTGTTCTTTGACATAATTTTCCTATACCCATATATTCTAAGGTTTAATTTTTTTTGTTTAATAATCAAAAAATATATCATCTTTAACATAATCTCATAAGAACATAATCTCATAAGAGCATAAGTGAGAGAAGGATAAGTGAGAGAAGGGTTAATCTATTTATAAAATATTAAATTTAGTCTAACCTATAGACTTAAACTTTAGCATCCTAGTAGATGTTGAAATCTGTGCCCCCAAATTATTGAAGTAAACTAAAACAAAAAGACAAACTGTACGGAAATGGTATGTACACTACATCAACCTCTATAGCCATTATTATAATAAGACCTCATTTCTAGTTGTCAAAAGAACACAACCACTAAAGTCTTGTGCAATCTATTTAGACACTATATAAAAAATATATATATATTTAAAAAAATATATTTAGTTTTGAAGTGAGCTACAATACTAAGACGACTATCCTCCAAAAGTAATGTCATAGCCTTGCAATTAACGAAGTGGCAAGTTTCTTCCCGTTGTTTCCAAAATAAATATCTTATTTTTCTCTCCCTAATTAATTTAGCATTATCTTTCCTAAAGTTAGAAAAATAGATAAGTGGTATGTTGGGAAGTTAACATCATACCCGCGCCAATGTCAAACATCCATTCTTTAAAAATTATCTATTTACTCAGTCTCTCTTCCGTATTCGCTTTTTTATTGGTTTCAAAATTTCAACTCCTATGCATCCTTAAATAAAATAACAAGTAGTACAATATAAGACTACGTATATATAATTATAATTATAAAAAAAGAATCTAGCAAAAATATCCAGGATGTTGAAGTGAGGGTAGCTCGAGTGGTCAGATATCAACATCTCTTTTTTGGTTATAAATTTGAATATTTTCCATCTCGATTGCTATATAATATTCTAAACAAATGTGAAACAAACAAATATCACAAGTTTGTTTTTGAGATAAATATAACAATTGTTAAATAAAAACTAAAACCAAACGTAAATTTTGTCTAAAAAGATATGATTACAATGATTTATTGTAATTTCATTTTCTTTTGGAGTAGTTGCACAAATAACAATCTGACCCAAATTAATGACAAATATGATACAAGCGAAAAATAATTACAAATATGGGACAAAATGATTTCAGCCCATGTAAACAGACTAAAAAGCCCATCAGTCCATCAAACACTCATTTCAGCCCACGATCTATCTATCCATGTTCCGCGATTTCAGCCCTAACTTCCATTTCCCAATTTCTCTATCGTCGTCCCTTCACCCTTCATCGATTCCTCCCCTTTTTCCTAAACCACTATCAATTTCTCTCCCTTTTCTCGCTTGAATCTAATGTATGATAACATATTGATGTACTTTAAAATTTGATAGAGTGATACAACCATGTCTGATAGCCTGATGATGTACATGAAATTTTGATAGAATGATGCCCATGTCTTATAGCCTGTTGACATAAGTGAAATTTTCATAAAATGATACATTCATGTCTGATAGCATGCTGATGTACTTTAAAATTATATAAAATGATACACCCATGTCTGATACCATGTTGGTGTGTACTTGAAAATTTCATAGAATGATACACTCATGACTTATAGCCTATTGATGTACTTCATCGATGAACACTATCTCCCCTCCCTCCCCCCTCTCGATTCATACATATATGTGGAGTATTCACATATTTGAATGTATCACATCTTAAAACTATCTACAAATATAGCACAATATTAGCCCAGCCCATAAAAAAAGTCCAAAAAGTCTTTGATGTCTGATATACTTTTGATATAATCGAAATATTAATAAAATGATACATCCATGTTTTAACTCAAATGAATGTTCATTCATGTCTGATATACTGTTGATATACTCAAAATATCACTAAAATGATACACTCATGTGTTTGCTTTAAATGAATGATTATTGATGTCTGATATACTTTTGATATACTCGAAATATTAATAAAATGATACACCTATATTTTTATTCAAATGAATGTTGATTGATGTTTGATATACTGCTGATATACTCATAATACCACTAAAATGATACACTCATATATTTTCCTCAAATGAATGCTGATTGATTTCTAATATACTGCTTATATACTCAAAATATTACTAAAATAATACACCTATGTTTTATCTTAAATGAATCCGGATCGATCTCTGATATATTGTTAATATACTCGAAATATTAATAAAATGATACACTCATGTTCTACCTCAAATGAATGTTGATTGATGTCGGATATACTCAAAATATTAATAAAATGATACATCCATGTTAATGTTGATTAATTTTTGATACCTTGCTGATATACTCAAAATATTACTAAAATGATACACCTATGTTTTACTTCAAATGAATCCTTATTGATATCTGATATATTGATGGTATACTCAAAATGTTAATAAAATGACATGCTCATATTTGGGGCAATTGCATATATAGCAATCTAACACAAAAGAATAGAAAATCTAGCACAAGCTAAAAGTATTTACAAATATGGCACAATTTTAAGCCCAACAAGATTAAAGCATGTGAAAAGTCAAAAATAGTGTATCAAACATGTACAAATAGTTGCTAATAAACATAAAAATAGTTTATCAGTAATAGAAAATTATCATTGATAGACATATTAATGGCCTATCGACAATAAACACAAAAATTATTTATTAGTAATAGACATAAAAATAGTCTATTAATGACAAACATAGATATTATAGGTGCGGGCGAGTAAGTTCGGCTCGGTTACTGTCCAAAACCAAAGACGAACCGATTATTTGGTAAAGAAAATAATGAAAACTGACGTCGAACTGCCATTTAGTGGAAATCGCACTGAACCAACCGCATAAACCAACGGGTTGGTCGGTTCGATAAGCAGTTCACAATTTCACAATTTGCGAACGGGTCGGATAGGCAGCAGGTTAGGTATGGGCTTCGTGGCTTGCGTGCACGATGCGCATGCGTATTTTTTTTCTATTCCTGGAATCCTACCTTTAACCTTTCCAATTTCCACCGCTTTCCAGCTTCAATTCCTAAAATGCAAACGAAATTGAAAGGAAAAAGTTTTTCCTCTTTCAATTCCAGATCTCAGGCAGAAATCTAAGACTCATATTGTGAGTCCACGTCAACGTCAATGTTGACGACAGGGTGCAGATGTGCACTGGTGGTTTGTGGGGGATTTGGAGGGACTTGCTACCGGCTGGTTGTTTTAAAATCATTGATTGCAAATTTTCAGTCTAGGACTAAGGATTTGAGGACTCCAGTGTAGTCGAGTCGACAGCCAACGACATGGCGAGGCGAAGAAATTCAAACGAATGGGAACGAAACTCGAAAGTCAAATTGATCATAACAAAACAATGAAGAACATGTGCACGTGGGCGCAATCGCAGCCAGCCACATTGCTCAACAGGGATAAGGATGGACGATCATGATGGAATAAAAAAAAATTTGGTCACCTCAGTTGCATTAGGGGCGCCTCTATGGTAAACCAACACCGACCTAAATTTTTTGGTTCCTTAAGTATTCAAACCGCAATTGACTGCCTAGACCAAATCGAAATTGAACCATCCGTGATTTGGGTCGATTTGGGCGATTAGTCGGTTCGTTCGGTTTATACTTGCACTCCTAGTAAAGGTGGTCCATCAGTGATAGAAATAAAAATGGTTTACAAATGATAGATAGTGACGGAGGTCTATCACTAATATCTAATAGACTACTATCAGTGGTTACAGTCTATAAGTGATAGATGGGAGTAAAAGATGAATTACAAAAAAATATTTCAATAAGCCATGAAAATTTGAAAAAAAAATTGTCATATTTGTAAATTATTTATTTGTGTAAATTTGAAAAAAAAAGTTATCATATTTAAAAATTATTTATTTATGTGATATACTTGTAAATATGGCAAGCAATTTTTACACCCATTACAATTTTCCTTCTCTTTCCATATAACTTTTCTCCTATGTCAAGGGATGATATATATGTCCAAATGGGCAATATGTCTCGTTTCTTGGAAAACAAAATTTTCTTTTTCTTTTTCTTTTTCTTTTTTATATGGATTTGAAAAGAAAATTTTCATATTCTACCCATGACTTAAAAATTTTGAAGTTAGCTTTAAGTACCATGCTTATTTAAGGAATTTTTTTGAAAAAGAGACTTCTTTGTACAAAAATCCCAAATTTTCTTTGCATACCTTTAGTCTTTATATACCTCTCCTCTCTTACAAACTAAGTCTAGATCTAAATGTTTTATATTAACTACAGTGTCTTGATATAAAACTAATTATCCTATACATTTATTCATTAGTAAATTAATAATTAACCTATACATTTTTGTCAAAAAAATAGTAATAATTAACCTATATATTGATTAATGTTAATTACAGATATATGTGTATTTTTTTATTTTACTATGTTCGTATTTATTTTTTCATTGTTATTTTTGTAATATTTATATAAATGGTTAAATTATAAGTTTGGTTCTTGAATTTTAAAGTCGTGTCTAATATGTTCCTAAACTTTAAAAAAAAATAATATTTTGCTATACATCGGTATGTACGTATCTTCCTACACACCACCATTAAAATTTTGACAACTAGGAGAGAGAGGTAGAAATTGAAAAATTGGAACTTTTTTTACTTTATCTCTCCATGCTATCAAAATTTTAATGGTGGTGTGTAGAAAGATACCCACACATCGGTGCATAGCAAAGTAATGTGCCTTAAAAAATATATACTAAGTCTTTGAACTTTCAATATATTTTCTCTAGTGTCTACTAGGTTCGTGAATTTAAAAAAAAATGTGTTATAGTTGTGTATCTATGATAGCACTTGATTTTTACTATCTTTATCCTATTAATTTGGCTGGTTTATGTTCAATACGTGAGCTTTGGTGTTCATTATTGTTATTTTTCAAGAACCAAGCAATTAAGGAGAAAATGGAGAAATTGAGGGTAAAATGATGAATTTGGAGCTTTAAAGAGGTGCATTTGAGGCCAAGGATGGAAATGGAGTCAATATGGGCAAGGAGACCCGAGAGGACCCTGAAAATGGCATCTAGACACCATACATTTGGTGTCAAACTCGAGAGCTAGTGTTGAGACACTACCCTTTGGTATCTCAACACTAGGAAAACGTGGAGAAGCTAATTTCTGTCCGTAGCATCGAGGCGCTAGGCTTGCGCGCATAGTTAGAACGTCAAGACATTGTCTCGATACCTGGTATTTAAACACCTTTTTGTTGCTCGATTTGTGGAGACACTTTTAGGTGGAATTTGGCGCGCAGATTTGTAATCTTAAACTTGGGAATGTTAAACATGGGGGTTAAGCTAGGGGGGTTTAGAAAGCTTGAGATTAAAAAAAAATTGTGCTTGGAGTGCATGTTTAGGAAGTTTGTGTTTGGAATGTAGGTTTAAGAAGCATAAGTATGAAATGAATGAACACTCCATCCCGCAGTGGAAGCACTGGATCGTCTTTGATTTTATTTAAAATTAAACTTAAAATAATATTAATCAAGAAAACTTACTTTTGAGATAAATATGGAGAATATTCTGGCGGGTCTTTATCTCATCTACAAAGTCTTCCTAGCTATGACTCTAACACAAGATCAAGGATTATGGGAGCCTCTTGAAAGAAAATCCTCAAGGGATTGGAGAGGAAAAAGTCTAGAGAGAATTCTCTAATTCTCTATTGAGGAGAAGTGTGTTTTATGAAGAATGCTCAATGGCTCACCCCTAGGGTCCTATTTATAGTGGTCTAGGGAAGATAATTAAATAATATATTTTAATATCTAATATATTAAAATATATTTATCTAACCAATTTGAATCTTATTCAAACTTTTTAAAATTCTCCTAGACATCTATTTCCTAATTTGAATCTAATTCAAATTTAATAAATATCTTTTCTTTAATGTATCTAATCTACATTAATTATTTTAATATTTAATGTATCAAATACAATAAATATATTTTCCTCTTGTATATTTAATATATCTAATATATTAAATATTAATTTGAACATTTCAAAATTTTCTTTCAACTAAATTGATCTTTTAGTTTTACTATGAGCTAGCAAAGGGACCTTATGGACCTACAGATTATAAGCTCCAATGATACAAAATTAATTAATTAAACTCTTTAATTAATTAATTTTCATTCATTAACTATAGGTCACTTCACTATAAACCTAGAGTTGCACTCTTATGCACTGTATGACAAGTTGTGTCCATAGATATAATCATTACATGTAAATCGATCATTCACGAGTTGTTCGTAATTACAGTTGGGCCAAAAGTTCGTTTTACCCCTATAATTACATCTTGCACCTTAAGTACCACTAATCTTCTAATGAACAATCTGTTTATAATCTAATTATAAACTAAGTTCCTCTCGAGCCAGTGAGAGGGTGGGGCCCCATAGTTCAAGTCCCGAATTTAGCAGTTAAGGGAACTACTCATCTACTTACCCTATATGGGAAGGAGTGAATTCCATCTTGTGAGATTATGTTCTCATCTCCCTATTTGGTCAAATCCCCAAAATGGTAGGCATATTGAATCGGCTACAAAAACCACTCTCACCCATGCAAATCAAAAGACAGGCCCTCATAGGTATTCATAACTCACTCAAGATTAAGATCGAGTCGCATATGATCATTTTTATGAAATATTAATCTTCTCAATTAACGGATTTATAAAGAGATATTAAATATTTCGTGGTCCAGACTTATACAAACTCATTGTATAAAATACCCCCACTCACATGTCTCCACATGAATGATTTGGATCAAATCATTTGTAACTATTACAAAGTGGGGTTGTATCAATAGTGTTACCAGGATAAGACACCCAACCTTATCCATATACTATGACCCTTTAGGTTATTTCTTGAACATGATCCTCTCATATTTCAGCCACATACTGTTCAAGATTACACTAATAACCTTGGTTTTTTCATATAATGGATAATATTATATTGCAAATAAAATAATTAAAATAATTATTAATTATTAAATAAATTATTAATTACGAGGCTTTAGGGCATAAATCCCAACAATCTCCCACTTGCACTAAAGCCGGCAAGACATGTGTCATAAGGCATACTCTATACTCAACATGTTCTCCCACTTGTCCTAGCAAAGATGAGACATGTTTTGTAATCTTAGACATTCTAGGTGACTCTCAAACACTTTAGCTTGGAGAGTCTCTTTATATAGATCCAAATGACTGCCATTAAAAGCCATCTTAGTTACTACCATAATGCTTTGTAACGCCCCGCGTTTTCAGGTTCGACTAATTTTGTCATTTGGAGTTATTTTGGAATTTGGAATTAAGTGATTGAATTAAGTTAATTAAATTCTTTTTGGATTATTGGGTAATGCTTTTTTTTTTTAAAGTCCCAAATTAAGTATATGTTGAATTTTAGATTTAAGTTTGAAAACCCAAAGATTTCCTCCTTAAATTTACCTAGATTAGAAGATAAATTATTTGTTTTATGGTTTTTAATTGGACTTTATGTTGGCCTATTAAAGAAAATGAAAGTAAAAGAAAAAGAAAAATATCCCTAGTCTTCCATCTTCTTCCTCTCTCCCTTTCACGTTTTTTTCTTTTGGAACAACACATACCCATCTTCTTCTTCTTCTTCTTCTTCTTCTTCTTCTTCTTCTTTGACCAAGCTGACACCATCTCACCCCTCTCTCCGGCGACGTCACACGACAAGCACCACGACGCCGGCGACCTCTTCGGCTGCCAACGAACTCACAGACGCGAGACCCACGCTTTTTTCTTCAATTCGACGAGGTATAACTCATACCCTTGCTAAATAAACTTTAGTTTTGGATTACCCATACCCTAAACACATTTGATTTACAATTTTAGCTTGTTTGGAGTCAAAACAACCCTCATTTGAAACAATTTTCTGTAAAAAACGGGATTTACAGCAAACTTACCCGAACTTCTTCCTGTTTGACGAGGTTTGTCTCTCACCCATGCTTAATTGACTTTAGTTTTGGATTACCCATACCCTAAACACATTTGATTTACAATTTTAGCTTGTTTGGAGTCAAAACAACCCTCATTTGAAGCAATTTTCTGTAAAAAACGGGATTTACAGCAGACTTACCCGAACTTCTTCCTGTTTGACGAGGTTTGTCTCTCACCCATGCTTAATTGACTTTAGTTTTGGATTATCCATACCCTAAGTACCTTTGATTTGTAGTTTTATCTTGTTTGGACTCAAAACAACCCACATTTGAAGCAGTTTACTGTCAAAAACGGGATTGACAGCAGAGTTTTAGTCAGTTCGGCACTGTTTGGTAAGTTTTGACACGCTTTAGATCCTTTCAAAATCATTTAAAGTACCTTAGTTCAGTTGCTAACCTTTGAGACTTTTGTTTGTAGTTCCTAGCCAATTCGAACTCGTTCGAATAACCTTCCAATAAGGGATCAAGTTCGTATCGGTGAGTTTTGGTGAAAATAATTAGTTTAGACCTTTTCGCAACCTTTTTAAATGCCTTAACTTAGTCTCGTTCCTTGTTTAGGATTGGAATTAGTTTCGGACTATACAAACTAAGTTTAAAGTCGTTTTTGGGAACCTTATCGACTTACTTTAAGGGCGCTTTAATACATTTAGTAAGTAGAATTCTACCTGATGAGTCTGTTTGATTGTGTGCATCATGTTCTATGTTTCTTGTTTAATTTGTGCCCGTTATGTATATTTTGTACTTTGTTGTATCTTTTGATGAGCATGTTTATATGTGGATTTGTGAAGTTTACATGATGTTGGTATGTTGATTAAATGAGTTTGAAAGTATGTATGAGCATGTTTGTTGGGCATGAGACATGGTTTAGTAGCATGCTTAGGGAACATGCATAGGGTGAGGTTGTGAGGAGGTCAGTGGACCTTGTGAGTTTTACTAAGAAGTATAGGGTGAGTACCAGTGAGCCTCGAGTACAAATGGTCGAGGGGTGGTATTGTCACCATTGGAATAAGAGGAGCATCGAGGCCTTGGGTACAAATGGTCAAGGGTCGGTGTGATGAATCTAAAAAGCATGTGTTGGGTGCCGGAATTGGGCCAATGCATTGCTAAGTCATCGGTGCACCTTGGGTACAAATGGTCAAGGGGCGATGCACAGTTCGAGACCTTGGTAACATTGGACAAGGGTCGAATACCGAGCTCCATAGAGAAGTATTGAGGCTTTGCTAACAGTGGTCAGGAGTCGATGCTTCTCGAAGGGTCAGTCTTGGAGAGCTTTGGTGAGGGCTAAACATGAGTGTTGAGTAGAACCGAGTGAGCATGGCATGATGCGGGAAATCATGTGTAAGGTGAATCTGATGCATAGTTTACTTGGTTATGTAAGCATGGCATAATGATGCATAGTTTACTTGTTTATGTATGCATGACATGACGTTGGTTAATTTACTTTGGATAAGCATGTTGAATGTTGTGTATAGCATGTTGTTTGCTGCTTGATGTTTGGTGGCTCATCAGGTGTGAGCTACTTACTGAGTACTTTTGTATTGACTCCCCCCCCCCCCCCAACCAAAAGATTTTGCAAGTGAGGAGAAGCTCTACGAAACTGGTGATGCAGACGAGGAGACGTGATGAGAGGACACTATTAGATTTACGTGCTTTCTTAGTGTTGATTTTCTTTGAATTGCATAAGTAGGATTCTAGTTGTTTTGTATAGGTGTTTGGCGTAAGCCTTTCCATTCTTTATTGTTTTCGAAGAATAGATATGTTCATTTGGTAGAATTAGGTTACGAGCTGAAAGTCCTAGTTGCTAAAACTTTCTTTTGTTTCTGCTAACCTATTTGATTTAAGTTTGTTCTAAGTTGTTGAGATTCTGTTTATTCTGGGAGTTTGGGTGTGCTGAACAGTAGCCAGAGGATGTGGATGTTGTTCTTAGTTACTTTGGATGGTTGAAGTGTAGATTTCTTGTTTAACAGGAGCCAGAAAAAAATTGGTTATCTTGTAGTTACGCCGTTATGCTGCCGAAATTTTCGGGGCATATAGGTTGTAAGTTCAGTAATGTCCCTAAGTTAGGCCGAAATTTGGGGTCGTTACATGCTTTCTTTCTCTGGATATGATTCCCTATATATTGGTGTTTTCTAATTTCCTTAATATTAGTCTTTGCACCACTATTATCATAATAAAAAAGATATATTAAATCATATCTGAAACACTTTTCAGATCTTCAAGGAACTATTTGAGTCAGACAAGTCTTTTTATTGCTTCACAAGCAAAACAATTTAACTTATATACTATACTCCACGACCTAGGATAAAGTTTATCTTTACATAGATTCTCTAAATCTTTGTAAGAACCCGTGTATCTTGTAAAGATTAAATCTTTAACTCCATACACAAAAAGTTCTCACCATCCATAGATAATTTGAGAAAGTTTTTAATTTTTTACTCAATGGTCATACCATTCGTTTAACTGATATATGTTAACCAATTGCATATTAAATGTTTAGTCTCATTTATGCATATCATATACTCTCAACATTTGAGGTGTCTTAGGATACACTTCCTTAGACATAAATATCAAATATTTGACAACAATCTTGTCAATATAAAATGTTTGAGACAAAGTTAACATTTTGTCCTTAAAATCTCCATTTTGGACATGTAAAATATACTGAATCATTGTAAATCACTTATTTGGAATTGGTTACTTAATCAACTTTTTATGTTAGACATCTTACATCATTCATAATGGTTAAAAATATCACCAACATAAAACATGAGAAAAATCCTCTAAGCAATTAATGATTTTCTTGTCTATACAAGCTTCAATAATATTTATCCAAAGTCATAGATTTTGATACCTTTATCAAACCTTATATTCACAGATCTAATGGTAAAATTCATTTCATAAATGAACCTTTACTATTTTGCAAACATTTTGCTTTTGATCTTTGAAAATAAACATATCTGATTGATTTGTGTAGATGCATTATCTAAGATTTCTTTTCATAAAAGAATTCTAAACATTTATTTTTTTTATATCACATATACAACAATGAATTAAATAATGCTTACAGACTTCAGTATGGCAACAAATGAGAAAATTTACTCGCAGTCTACTTTCTCCTATGAGGTTTAACCATTTGTCATTAGTCTCACTTTGAGGACAATAAGCTTTCAACTCTGTCATCTAACATGAAAATTTGGGCTTCAATTAAGCCCTTGTAAAGGTTGAGTCATCTCATAACTCTCCCACTACGATGAGGCTTATCCAATTCATGATTAGGATCCATTTGACTTTCAAATGTAATTAAATTGTTAACAACTTTTGTTAACTATTTAGTGGCTTCGCTTGGAACCAATTTATTAACATTATCTCACCTTATTAAAGGTCTGTGGTCTTTTATTTGACATTTCTTATAAAAATGATATTTGTCATACAAATAATTTATTCGTTTTAGGTAGGGGTGTAAGTTGGTTGGGTTGGGTCCATTTTTTGAAAAACCGAACCGACCCAAACCGGGTCGGTTTTTGTAAAAAAGAGAGCCGAACCGACCAAAATCGGTTCAGATCAGAACCGAACCGAACCGGTTCAGGTTTTTTTTTTTTTTTTTTTTTTTAGAATACATATATATGGATTCCATCTAGTGTTCAACTTGAAGTTTCAAGGATGTACCTAATATTAAAAAAAAACACATACACATAGTTTCAAATGTCAAAGTTTACACAATATAAATTAAATGAAGTTTTCAAAAAGTAAAATTAAAATAAGCTCCAACTTCCAACATCAATGGATTCCATTGCTACTCCTTAACTCCTACAAATTCTCAGCACAACTTCCAACTCCGAAGTTGTCAAAGGCATGTTCCATCTCCTTTCATATGCTTATGAATTCTAGATAAGAAAGAAAAACAATTAGCTCATAAAAGGTATATAACGAAATAAATAAACTTTGAAGTCATATTACAATGTCATTATTTATTACCCTCATCAATTTCTTCAGCTCCTTCAATTTTTTCATTCAAATCTAGAGGTTTAGATTGAAGCCAATTTTGAGCACAAATGAGTGCCTCTGTAGTTTGAGGAGTTAATGAACTTCGAAAAGAATATAAAACCCATCCTCCAGTGCTAAAAGCTGATTCAGATGGCACAGTAGATATAGGAATGCTATAGATATCCCTGGCTACTTGACTAATAAGCTTAAATCGAGTAGAATTCAACTTCCACCAATTTAGTATATCAAAATGTTCTTCTTCTACACAAGCCTCATTTAGATAACGAGCCACCTCAGCTTTGCCATCATCTGGATATTTTTTCTTACTTAGTCTATATCTATCATGGACAGCAGCACGTACCTTATCCACTCGGTGCATTAGAGGAGATAGATGATGTTTCACTCTGACTTTGACTACTTGATGCTTCTATGGGTGTAGATGCTTGTGTTTGTGGATGTTGTTCTTTTTTCACTAATATTCTTAAATAATAATCATCACATAGTCGGCACAATGCTTCTTCAACCTTATATGTCCATTCTTTCGCACTTTTCTCCTCCAAAAATTCATGAAAGCAATAACTAACATAATTCAACTTATATATAGGGTCAAGCACAACAGCAACATACAACAATAAATTAGTTTTCTCACTTGTAGTTATACCCCAATACTTGTTGAATTTTGTTTGCATGGTTGATGCCATTTGACTTAACAACTTATTCTTGTACGACGAGTATTCACGAATTATTTCTTGAACCAAACACATTTCGTGGAAAAATATATTTGAAGTTACAGACATAGATGCATAAAACTTTAAAGTAACATCTAAAAAAGTCTTCAAGAACTCTACAAACACCTTAGCATTATCCCAATCATCAATAGTAGGCATCTCACCTTCTGGCAAATATTTTGGGTGATGTTCCTCTAATCTATCAAAGGTCTTTCGAAACTTAATTGCTCCATCTAACATAGTGAAAGTCGAATTCCATCGTGTTGGAACATCCATACTAAGACAAGTTTTTGTTGAAATGTTATCTTCTCTAGCAAAGTCTTTAAATGTTTGCAATCTTGAAGGAGATGACCTAACATACTTCACAGCATTTCTAATGCGAATGATAGACAAATGCAAATCTTTTAAAGCATCACTAACAATCAAATTAAGGATATGAGCACAACATCGAACATGGAGAAATTCACCATTCAACACCAATTCATTTCTCCCTGTAAACTTTTTAACCAAATATGTCATTGCTCCATCATTTGAGGTAGCATTATCAACAGTGATGGTAAAAAGTCTATCAATGCCCCAACTTTGCAAACATTTTTCAATTGCTCTTCCTATCGTCTCTCCTTTATGATTAGTTATTTGACAAAAATTCAAAATTCTTTTGTGCAAGTTCCAATCACTGTCAATGAAATGAGCAGTTATAACCATGTAATTAATATTCTGAATAGAAGTCCATGTATCAGTCGTTAAACAAACTCTTTGGCCAGTTCGAGTTAAGACACTCTTCAACCTCTTTTCTCCTTCATGTACAATTGAAAACAACCTTTTTCAACAGTGACTCGTGATGGAATTACAAACTCAGGATTTAATGCCTTGCAAAATTCATGAAATCCTTCACTTTCTACAAACTTAAATGGCAATTCATCCAATATGACCATACAAGCAAGCATCATTCTACAATTCTCTTGAGTGAACGATGTAGTTATCACATTACATTCAGAATCTCCCACTCCTTCAACATAATATTTTGAATTACTTACATACTTCTTACATTTCTCTAAGTGCCTTTTCAAGTTTGTTGTTCCATTTCTCTTAGAATCACATGCATATGTAACCCCACAATATTTACAAGCAGCCCTAGGAAATTCAGGATCACATCCCTCTACTTTAATAAAATGCTCCCATGCATTTGAAGCTTGTTTAGTAGGTTTTCTTTTCCCTAATAATCCTACTTTACTACTAACACATGGATTAGGATTATCACTTTCAACTGAACGAAGAGTTTGACTAGAATGACTTTGCTTAGAAGTCTCAGTAGTAAAAGATGAAGACATCCTGAGACATAAATTAAATCAATTCATGAGTACTCAAATTTTTCATGTGGTTAAAAAGAGGATAATAATTACTACTCATCAAAGTTTAGAGCTCAAACAGAAAAGAAAAAACAAAAGGTTAAATAAATGTTTTTTTTTAATTTCAACTTCCAGTTTAGTCCTTCACATTTTAACATTTTGAATATGTATATATTTGGAAATGAAATACTTTTGGTACTTTATGTAACGACCCTATAGGCTCAACACGGTACCTAAGAGTCATTACTAAGTCACGTCGCTATATTACCGAAAATTTCGGCAGCATAACGGCGTAACTACACGAAAACCAAAAATTTGACCCTTACCTGATAAGACATAGAAAAACACACTTCTAAGATTTTCAAACAACCTCCTAGCATCCAACAAACTTCTCAATATGATGCTAGGGTTCAAACAGCAGAAACCAAGTGAATTCAAACATAGAAAACCAAATACACGTGCACGATTTACAAAGAAAGGTTAAAAGATTTTGAAACATCCTCCTAAACATTTAAAAATTTGACATGAGTTCTATGTACATCCAAAAACATAAAAGAAGCGGAATAGCAATCGCTCGGCTCCCATGACTCGAGTAGCTGATCTCCGGTCACGCGCTAGGGTCAATCTTAGCCTTACCTGAAAACATTTTAAAAGGAAAAGGGTGAGTATTAACGAATAATACTCAGTAAGTAACTCATAGTTTCAAAGTAAGAGTTTCAATCGCATGCAACATGTCATTTTGAATCATAAAACCATCGTAAACCATCGCTTTAGTAGGGGACCTAAAATTCGTTTTATAAACCATGTACTTTTCCTTGCGGCTCTCGTGAACGATTAAATTCTCCCGAGGGCCTCGTAAATAGTCCGAAGACATAATTTTCCATCGAATAGAGTCCTCCCCTAACTCTGAGAGTTGAGCTCGAAAGCTAACATACATCGTGGAGTCCGAAGACTCAGCCCGAAGGCTACCATCGTGGAGTCCGAAGACTCAAGCCCGTCGGCTACCATCGTGGAGCACTCTCGAACCCCGGGAGCATAGAGAATCCGAAGACTCGGGTTCCCTCATAACCCACATAAAACTTTTGGGAGAATTATCGTCACGGCCTTACATAAATCTTTTCATGAGCACACAACACATGCATGAGGTCCCGCTCGTTTTAGAACATACTCATGAATGCATAAGTCAAGGCAATCGCATTTCAAAGACATACATATCATTTCCATTCTTTTTAACGTGAAAACTCAAATAAATCTCATGGAACTAGTGTAAAAGGAACATACATGTAAAACACTTTCTTTCTTAAATACTTAACACGAAAACATAAACTTCAAAGTAAATATAGGGCTAGCTCTAGGTTTCGAAAATTTCTTTCGTTGTGAGATCCCTTACCTTAAATCTTTACTTACTAAAATACCCTTTCTCCACTAGTAATGAGCTTATCGAGTCCCCACTCCAAGTACAATCCAAGGTCCTCGACAAATCACCTAAAAAGTGTCCTAAACAGGTCTTAAACCAACCGAATTACGCTAAAACGCATTCTAACATTAATAACTCGACGAAACGGACCAAATGGAAAAATTTACCCAACTCCGGCAAGCGGCGGCGCGTGGGCTTCACGGCGGAGGCGGGTGAGTGATCCGCTAACACGCAAGTGCACGTGATCGAAGTAATAAAGAAACTGGAAGTATTCCAGAGTATCGTACCCAAGGGAACGAAGTTTAATAAAATGAATTTCAGTTGGCACAAATTGTTGACAAATTGCAATTCAAAGTAACCGTGGGTGAAAAATGATTTGAATAGCGTTTTGAGTAAAATAAAATTTGGTTGAAAAATCAATGGAAATGAAGAGGGATTCAAGAATGCTAATGCCCCTTTGGAAAGAAAATGCAGCAAGAAAGCAATTGCAATCGTAGCTAACTCAAGAACTAAGTAAACCGAATTCAACTCCTATTCGACCTTCTATGAAGTATCTTTAGGAGACTAAGTGATTAAACCTATATTTCTATGGCTAATCTAACTTAGATATTTTTGCGCACAATTCTAGTAGTTTTGGAGTCTCGCCCTATGTCTAGGGTCGATGTTTCAGACTTATGTCTAAGCCTTTTCCTCCATTGCTTTTGCGACATCCGCTTCCCTTAACCCTTTCGGTATTAAGTTATAGCTTGGCAAGCAACACTAGATGGCCAACTAGGTTTACCCAACATTTTAACTCACCAAAAGCAAACTAGAGTTCAAGAATTAGCTAGATTGTTTTTACTCTCGAGCTTTACATCTTTCCTCTAGGGCATTCACAAACTTGAATCCCAAAGAAAATTTAGCTCTTCATGGTGGAATAAATTGAAAATAGTAAATGCAAATTAGTAAAATTCATGGTACAATCAAGGTAAACAATGCAATCAAATTGCAAATACAAAGCAAATCAGTAGCTTAAAGAAATAAATTCAAAATTTCAAGATATAAAATTATTTAAAGAAACTTGTATATATGTATGCAGAATTCAAACAGTAGCTTTCCAAAAATTAAATAGTAGAAATTACAATTGCTAAAATTGAAAATGACAAGTTGTAATCAATATTCAAATAACATAACTTGAAATTGCTGAAATTGGAAAGACAACCCAGTAGCTCTTTTAACACAAATACAGAAATTCAAGAGACAAAAGTGCAAAAATCAAAGAACTTCAACCATCCTAAAAATCCATCTTTCTTCGGCTCAATCGAACAAATTTGCCCTCAACCACTACCAACTTTCGTTGTTGTGGGATTGAAGAGAATTTAGAGATGGAGATGTAGAAGAAAATACAATAAAAACAGCAACTAAAAGCTTAAAAAAAATTCTGCTGCAGAAAGTAAAGAAACCCAAAAACGTGAATGAAAATCTTCTCCAAATCGAGCTCAATCGAACAAGGATTGTTCTTTACCAACATCCACTTCGTTGAGATAGAATTGAGGAATAGATTCGGACTAAGATCTACAAGAAAATAAAACAAAACAACAACTAAAAACTAAAAATGAAAAATTGCAGAAAGTAAGAAAACCCAAAAAACATAAACTAAAATCTTCTCCAATCGAGCTCCCTTTGTTTGGCTTCTTTGTTCAATATTTATAGGGATCTCATGCTAGGGTTTCCCTCTTGATTGATGGATAATCATGGCTAATCATCTTGCTGAATTTGTGGGTCAAATTTCCTTCAAAATCCCGAAATTCTCGTTTTTTACTTAAATTCCAGATTCTGCCAGATTGCAATTGCATAGCATTTGCACTGCTGTTGCATTCCACGAAATTTCTGCATCAAAACATTAAGTAAGTGTGAATTTTTTTCTTCTTTTGTTTTCTTTTCTCAACTTACTTAATTTAAAGGTCTTCCATCAATCATGTGATTAAATTCAATGATTTTTTTATTTTTCATCAAATAATATGAATAAAAATCACAAATATAACTAAATTTAAAGGCCAAATAATCCTCATGAATGAGAATTATCAGTGAGTCAACCTATCGGCGCGTGGGAGCGCGTGAGGACTCGTTTTCGTGCGAGGCTCGTGGATCTGGGTTGACCCGAACTTGTGGGGTCGGATCTGAGAGGAAACCGGCGAGCTGGGGTGACTGATTTGGCCGAACCGGACGAAATCCCGGCTTCCAGCGAGACGTCACTTGCAAATCCGACACCGGCAACCAGCGTTCCTGAGCTTCGGCGGGGCTGAACGTGACGAGGTGGTCTGAGTTGCCCGGCGAAGAAGCTCACGGCGAGCTGCTCGCGACTGACGGAAGAAGAAGAGAAAAAATGGATGGGTGATCGGCGGGGCTGCAGTCCGACTGACGGAAGAAGAAGACGATGGATGGGTGTTCGGTCGGAGAGAGCGAGAGAGAGAGAGAGAGAGAGAGAGAGAGAGAGAGAGAGAGAAAATTACAGTGAGAGAGAGGGGCTGTCGGGAGGAAGAAGAAGGGAAAGAAAGAAAAGAAAAGAAAAGAAAAAATAAATAAATAAAAATTATAATATAAAATCAAAAATATCTTCTCTATAAATGACCATAATACCCTTTCATTTTCCAAAAATCACCAAAATACCCTCAAAGCAATTAAATTCTTAATAAAACTTTACCAAAACAACATTTTAAACTTACCCAAAACGTCTCGGGTGTTACACTTTAGCCATTCAATTATCAGGTTGGCTAGTTGTTTTTCTTATATAACCTTAATAAAAACTGACATATCAAAAATTTCTCAAGATATAAATACTTATCATATATGCCCTTCCTAAATGGACACCATAAAAACCATAGTAATTATCAAATGTATCCTGACTGTAAATACTAAAAAACATTTTTTATGATCCCAATTCAATAAACAAATCATATTTTGTATATACTATTAAAGAATATGAATTACTTCATATTGGCAATCCTTTTTTTTTTAATTACTATTAATAATTAATTATTTTTTCCATTTTTGAACTTATAATGAGAGTTGAAAATTCCCAACACAGTGAGGTCTGAAGTCTACTTTGGCTGTCATTCAACTTTTTGTTTAGTCTTAAATAAAACAACTTCCCCATTACCCTCCTTCCTTCTCTCAATTCTCTCTCTTTCCATAGTTCTTCTTCTTCTTCTTTCTCTTCATCTTTTTCTGCTTGTCTCTCTCTCTCTTTCCTCTCAGTTTTCCACCATTTTTCTGCAATAAAGATCAATTTTTTGCAAAAATCCCCCCCTTTTTGCCTCCTCTGTACATACCCACCAAACAACAAACACAAAACTCCACCATCATCCATGGCCGCCAACAAATTCGGCACCATCTTACACAGAAACTCCAACAAGATAAACCTTATTTTAGACTATGATAAGTATTGTCATTTATCTTAAACTTCAATAAATGAATTGCTTGAGTTCATTTGGTTCTGAATATATGAACGTCATTGCCAAGTATAATCGGTCTTCATTTCAGTTTCTGTTAGCAATGCTCTCATTGAATAAGGATTTATTCTAAAAAGCCTCTTAAGACTACTGTTGATGGTTAATCACAATATCTAATTTGACTAGTATTCAATACTTCTTAAATCATAGGAGTCATGTGTTCATTGTTACCATTAGGGTCTTATGGGTCAGAAGGACGAGAGATCGATGGTCCACAGATCCTCAAGTGTTTCTTTAGGAATTAGGACTGAGACTAACTTTCTTTTTCTCTCTGATTCGGAGCTCTCAGAAGCAACGCAATCTGAGTCCAAGAAATTCAGAAATGACAATAGCACCTTCGCTTTCTCGCCTCCACTCTCCATTTTTGTATTCTCCTCTCAAATCCAATTCATCTGCCTCTTTATCTGTTACATTTTCCAAAAATCAACTATCACCAACATCATATCCGCACATTAAAGCTTTAGATCTTGACCAAAACACGGTTCCTTCCTAATCTACTCTCATGATTTTTTATTCAATTAGTATTTGGCTAAGTTATTCTTTCCCCAAGTTTTTCCATGCTCTCTACTTGATTGAAAAGGAAGTGAAAATGAAGATGGAAATACTTTTTGTTTCAGGTGGTGGCACTTTCAGTTGGGCTAGTGAGTGTTGCAGTTGGAATAGGCATTCCCGTCTTCTACGAAACCCAAATTGATAATGATGTAAGAGCTCTTCTCTTGTTCCTTAAATTTGTGCCTAATAAACTGGGTTTCTTTCATTTTCAGCTTATAATCCATGTGCTTGTGTTGTAGGCGAAGCGTGAAAATACTCAACCATTACAATAATAATCATATCATGATTCTCGTCCCCAACCTCAAACTTGAACATTATTATTCAACTCCAATTTACAGTAAACTTGAAATATAAGCACGACAAATTACAAACACATAA
Organism: Trichosanthes truncata; assembly: GCA_033996785.1. NCBI lineage: Eukaryota > Viridiplantae > Streptophyta > Magnoliopsida > Cucurbitales > Cucurbitaceae > Trichosanthes > Trichosanthes truncata. Next base: position 11,916,260 of record MU867261.1, on the reverse strand, counting down.
CAAAAGAAATTCAGATTATAATCAAGGGAGCAAAATTATAATTTCCCCTTAACTTCATTTATACACATATATATTCAAAATCACAGTGAGTAAAATTATTTCATGAGGAAGCAGACCCATAAACCAATTTTTTAACAATAAACGAAAACGAAGTAGACCCATTATTCAAAAAATCGCCAGTGACTGGAAAACTAACCTTACTGTCGACAGATAGGGAGATTGAACACCGGCAGGGTGAGCATGAACAGAGAGAGGGAGATCGATGGCGACATGAGCAGAGAGAGAGAAATCGACGGCGACACAAGTAAACAGAGGGAGATCGACACGAGGTGAACACGAGCAGAGATAGAGGGAGATCGATCGGCGGTGAGGCTAGCTCTAGCAAAGAGAGAGAGAGAGAGAGAGAGAGAGAGAGAGATTGATTGAAGGAATCGCAGCGTTGTTGAAACTTGAAAGGCGAGAGAGGCAGAATGAAGGAAAGGAAGGCTGAATGAACAAAACACGAAAAAAACCCTAATAAGAAAGTGTCGGTTCGGGTAAAAGAAAATCGAGGACCGTCCAAACCAGTTCGGTTCGATTCAGTTCATGCCAAATTATGTTGAAAACCGAACGAACCGAATCGGTTTGGTTTGGTTCGGTTCAGTTGTTCGGTTCAGTTCGGTTTTTTACACCCCTAGTTTTTGGACTACATAAAAGACCATTTTATACTCCTTAGGGGTGACCTACACTTAGGCTTATCTTTGAACATATACAAACTTTTTAGGCTTGTTTCAGCACGTGAGCTTAACATTCCCAAATGGTGAAGTGTTGTAAACTAGCTTTACTACTCTTCTATAATCTTAAAATTGTCTCGTAGACACTTTTGGAAGGAATCATGTTCACCATGCAATCTCTATTGAATTTCCTAATCGGAGTATGGTAATGGTGTGTAATTCATTACTGATGTGACCATGTCTAACAAAGTCCATGTTTCTCCTCTTGCAGCACAATTTCACAAAATTGTACTTGGTCTTAAGATAATTGGGATAAAAACCTATTGTCTATCAATTAGTTTTAGTACGTAAGGTTCATGTACTTTCTATTATGATCTGGTCATAATGTCTTGATAGATTTAATTACGTAATCGATTTTTAACTTTAGTCTTAATTTTCTTGAACTTTTCAAATAATTTAGACTTATGTTTATTAGGTAAAGATACTTGTACCTTGAATGATCATCAACTAGAGTGACGAAATATTCATGACTTTATTTGGCCTTTACATTCACCAGACCACTTGGGTCATAATGTGTAAGCCCAAAGTATTCTTTGACGTTCTAGCCCTATTTAATAAAGGCCCAATAATTATCTTGCTTGAAAGGCAAGATCTACAGAAAGGTAAAGTAATTAACTAACCTTTTAGAGAATTACCTCTTACTAGTCTTTTCATTATATTCAAGTTGATGCTAATCAACCCTAACAGCCAAAGTCAAGTATCATCTTTTAGAAGAAACACAATGTCTTTCTATTATGGATTCTATAATCCTGAATATCTCAGTATTTTGTAGTATAGTATATGTCAACATTTTTAACATATACAAATTGTTCTTATTTTCAGCTGAATGTATTTTCAAACAAATTTGAAAATATAAACTTTCATACTTCAAAGTAATTCATACTATATGAATATTTTTGTAATAAAGTTCGAGAAATTGAATTTCTCTTATGGTTACTAAAAACACCATATTCAGCATTATGTAACAATTTTTACTTAATGACATTTTAATGTCTCCCACTACACTGACTGAAATAGGCTTCATGGTGCCAACTTGTAGAAACTATTTTACATGTTAAGTATTTTCCAAAAATTACGTATTAAATGTAATGAATAATAAATCTTGATAGTAAATCTTATATCGACTATCTAGGTAGCGTTATTTATATTCAACCAAAAATCTAGTAAATCAAATTTACTTTCATTTATATTTTTCTTCCTAAAGGTATTTCAAAAATTCCTCTGATTATGACTGTCCTAGCCAATTTAGGAACTATTTCCTTTTATATAGCTTCAATCATTTTGGTTTCTTTTCTTGGATTTTTGTAATACTTAATCTTCGAGATCATTTAGACAATTTTCTATATTTAGCTTATGTTGACTTCAACATCTCATATCTTGTCATTTTCTTTATCTTCTAAGCTTGACATCTAACATGTCAACTAGGAGATACATACAAGCTATCTCATGTGCTTTTGATTTATTAATCATGAGTTTCTCAAACAATTCGATTAGCATTGGCAACATGTTTTGAGAACATTTCTCAATAAAGACAAATTCAAAATTTTACACTACCATTATAGTGTTAAGTTACTTTTTCAAGTAATAAAATTTTCTCAATTTTGACTTATCAATAATAAAATTAAAAAGTATGAGAGAAATTGACATAATATTGAAATATATATATATATATATATATATATATATATATATAATTTAACATCATGCAAACAATTATCTATTCAATTTTAGCATAGAAATCAAGCAATTTGAAAAAATGAACCCTATAAATCATTTCTAATGCTATGGTACTTTAGTGAGTTAAAACAAGTGTCACCGTAGGGTAGGCCAAGTATTCCTTCACTAAACTGAGACAATCTCAACCAAGTATTATACCAGAATAACTGTAACGACCGACATTTTCAGGTATTAGTTAAAGTTTTAATTTTGAGTTTTGAATTAATTGTAAGGCCAATTTCATGTTTAAAGTTGTGTTGAAAGTTAATTTTAGAGATTTGCATAATTGAAATTTGAGAAATTGGAGGGCGAATTGGGAAGAAAGAAGGGAAGAAGGGAATTAATTGGTTTGGGGGCAATTTTGTTAATTAGGTGACTTTGAGCCAAGCCCAAGCCCAAGGAGAAGCCAAGCCCAAATATCTCTCTCTATTATTTTTATACTGCACGCAGCTCTAGGTCAAGCCAAGCCGTCATCTTCTCCAACCTTCTCCTCTTCCTCCATGAAAAATAGCCTCCACCATCAATCTCTCTCTCTCTCTCTCCCTTTCACTACCAAGAGACCCATCCATTCGAAAGTTTCTTCTTCTTCAACAAACATCCATCGCCGGATTTGTCCTTCACGCTGCGGGGACTGTTCATGACGCGACACTGTTCACTCCGCGATACTGATCACACGCGATTACTGTTCACGATGCGATACTGTTCACGCGTGCGATTACTGTTCACGATGCAACACTGTTCACGCGCGGTACTGTTTTCGCCGCGGGTATTGTTCATGCCGTAGTACTGTTCGCACCGCCGTCTCTCGATTGCGTTCTGATTTGGGATAAGCAGGAAGCCATAATGGAGAAGACTTTGTTGCCCATAATAAGAATAATTATTCTGTTTGAGGTAAGTAATTATTTGGATTAAGCCCTTTAAGTTACTTGTGACTTGGTTATTATTATGAATTTTAGAAGGTAAGCACGAAATTCATAATTATAAAGCATGCTATGTTTAGAGAAATCTTACCATGGGCAATTTGGAATTAAATTTGGACTAAGTTTATGGCTATGTTGGAATAGAGGGCTTAAGGATTAGAGTTCATTATGAGAAACATGTGAATATTCATGTTGAAGAATTTAATGTTGTAAACTCATGGTGGGTTCATGTGAATATACAGTAATTTGAGTAAGTTTGCCTAAGGTTCATAAGTTGAGTTGGTCAAGTAATAAGTTCTTTTGAAATCATTATAGGCTGAGAAAAGATCTCCATAAAAGGAGGAAGCCAGCTATTTGAGCTAAGGTAAGGGACTTTATGCTGATATGCTTAAATGCAAGTTGGGAACTGAATTGAAAAAAAAAATTACATTTGAAATGAAATGATTTTTATAAATGTTTTTATTTGTGATTGTTGATCAATTTTGAAATGTTATGTATGAAAAGAAATTTTCACATGTATGTTCTTTAGATACTTTTACAAATGTGATGCATGATTATGATTTATGATGATTATGAGAATGTTGATATATGATGCATCACTGTATGAAAATGAAAGAATGCTTTGGGACCTCATGCATACATGTGTATTTTCATGATGAAATGATTTCGAAGGCTGTGGCAATTACCCTCTTAAAATTATGGATGTACATCTATATGAAAATGAGCCTTACGAGGCTATATGAAAAGGAGCCTTACGAGGCTATATGAAAATGAGCCTTACAAGGTTATATGAAAATGAGCCTTACGAGGCTATATGAATGAAAGCATAGTCAGGATATGTTAAATTGTCCACATTAAAAGCCGAAGGAAAATTTTAAGGAAACGTTTCCGCTATGAAAAGGTTTTAGGTCCTACTAAAGGAAAGAAAAATGTTTTCGAAAACTCATTATGTATGTGTATGCATATCCTGACCCGGTAGTGAGGTCACTTACTGAGTATTTTAAATACTCACCCTTTTTCAAAAAAATGCTTTTCTTTTCAGGCAAAGGCAAAGACATATCGTAGGTGATTGACAAGGTGGTATGCTGAAAGGGTCATAGGTGACTTGAAGAGCATGACTTCCGCATCTAGATTGTGTATTATATCAAAATGTTTTGATAAGAAAACAATGTGTTGTGAACTATTTCAGCCAATCGAACGTTTTTAATTCATGGTATCTTTAGAAAATGTTTTTAAAGGGATCCCAAGCATAAAGATTTTAAATTGTTTAGCAAAAAGGTTTGATTATTTTGTCTATTATTAAATATTTCTAAATTCCATCAGCATGCATGTAGTAACGTCCCTAGAAAGTCTAATAGGAAAAGTCGGGTCGTTACTATAACTCTTATTTCTATAATATTTAGTTATCATTAGTTTGGTCAAGGACATTATTAACAACTTTAATGAGTCATTTGTAAGTGTGACCCATAATTTTAGATCCCGTAGTTTTATCCCAACAAGTGCCACCGTAGGGTAGGTCAAGTATTGGAAACAAAACTACAATCTTATCCTTTTTAGGAGTTCACCTTGATATTGACTCATGCAAACACCTTCTGTAAGGGGACGGTCCAAAAGCCGCCACGAGGCCCTGCATGAATCACACGATGTGTACCAATGATGGAGACCGTAGGATATGTTGACACATTTCCTTCTCCCACTTACTATTTTGAAATAGAGTTTTCTCTTACTTAGACCAATTAGGCTAATCTCATTTATCTAAGTTCCTCAATCTACCTGTCATAACCCTTATGTTGTTAGATTGATTTTAATGTGAATTACTAAGTTTTTAAACTATTAAAAAAAATTAATCACATTATGAGCATGCTTAGTGAAATTAAATAAAATTTGACTAATTCAACTCCCAAGTCGATTCCCAATTAGAGGTGTTCCCTTTCGGTCAGCTTAAATACCCCAATCTAGACAGAACCTTCCATAGACAGAGTTCCCTTATAGTCAATTTTTATTTCAAATTCATTAATCTTTAATTAACTATTAATTATTAGATTAATGAACATAAGTGAATTTATAAATAAATGTTTTTAATCCTATTAAAAAAAATTCCCTTGGATAGTCTTAAAAATCTATCATTTTAAACCCTTTAAAACAAATTAAAATATAATCCTGGATATTTTATTCTAATCCTATTAGAAAAAAAATAAAAGATAAATTAAATTCAAACTTAAACTATTTTATCTTTGAATTAAATTATCTTTATTTATGGAAGACCTAATCTTATTAGGAAATTAAAAGATCTCATCTTATTTTAAAAGAATTTAATTTTATTAGGAAACAAATAAAGATGAATTAAATTCAAATTTTAAACTATGGATAATCTTGAAATTCTACCATTTTAAACTCTTTAAAACTAAATTAAAAGATTGTCCTACATTCTAATCTTATTAGAAACAAATAAAGATATATTAAATTCAAATTTTAAACTATTTAAAGCATGAATTAGAAATATCTTTATTTTAAGGAAATCTTAATCTCATTATGAAATATCCTAATCCTATTAGGAAAAACATGGATTTCATTTATGAAAGAAAATATCATAATTTAATTTTCCAAATATAACAATTATATTCAAAAATATGGAAAATATAAACATATTAAGAAAATATCTCAATTCTACTAGGAATCATCCTAATCAAATTTTCTAATATAACAATTATATTAAAAAATTAATCTTAATTCTATTAGGAAACAACCTAATCAAAAAATTTCAAATATAACAATTATATTAAAAAATAGATAAGATGCATGATCATGCTTAAACTATGGTGAGATTTTAAATTTAAATGGGATACTTTATGCAACAATCAAACAATTTAAAACATATATCTCGTGCATAATTAAATTAAAAATAGCAACATTGACCGGCATATTTGGCATATCCTAAGAAATTGAAAATATTTTAAATCCAAGATATATCTTGGTCTTCAATATCTTCCTTGTTTGGACCATTCCAAATTTAGGATTTAGAAATCCTAAGTTTTCAATTGCAGAAACTGACTTCAAGTCACGTTTTTTTTTTTTCGCGAACCTTTTTCGTTGTCGACTTCTTCAGCCCATATAATCGAAATTTGCAGCAATCGTAGTCATTCAAGTAAAATACATGAAATCCTAACCCTTATGGGTTTTACAATGATCTAATCAAAGCAATAAATCTAATGCCAAATAGTCTAAACAATCAATTTGCAAACCACAATATATCAAATATATGATAAATTAAAATACCGACCATCACAAAACTTTAATTCTAAATAAAACTCAAAGATTGCTCTAATACCAATTGAAAGGATGAACTCTTCATCCCACAACGGAAGCATTGGATCATCTTTGATTTTATTTAAAATTAAACTAAAAATAATATTAATTAAGAAAACTTACTTTTGAGATAAATATAGAGAATATTCTGGCGGGTCTTTATCTCATGCACAAAGTCTTCCTAGCTATGACTCTAACACAAGATCAAGGCTTGTGAGAGCCTCTTGAAAGAAAATCCTCAAGGGATTGGAGAGGAAAAAGTCTAAAGAGAATTCTCTAATTCTCTATTGAGGAGAAGTGTGTTTTATGAAGAATGCCCAATGGCTCACCCTTAGGATCCTATTTATAGTGGTCTAGGGAAGATAATTAAATAATATATTTTAATATCTAATATATTAAAATATATTTATCTAACCAATTTGAAACTTATTCAAACCTTTTAAAATTCTCCTACGACATCTATTTCCTAATTTGAATCTAATTCAAATTTAATAAATATCTTTTCTTTAATGTATCTAATCTACATTAATTATTTTAATATTTAATGTATCAAATACAATAAATATATTTTCCTCTTTCATATTTAATATATATAATATATTAAATATTAATTTGAACACTTCAAATTAAATATTAATTTGAACATTTCAAATTTTTCTTTCAACTAAATTAATATTTTAGTGTTACTATGAGCTAGCAATGATACCTTATGGACCTACAGATTATAAGCTCCAATGATACAAAATTAATTAATTAATTTCATTCATTAACTATAGGTCACTCCACTATAGACTTAGAGTTGCACTCTTATGCACTCTTATGCACTGTAGGACAAGTTGTGTCCATAGATAGAATCATTACATGCAAGTTGATCCTTCACGAGTTGTTCGAAATTACAGTTGGGTCAAAAGTCCGTTTTACCCTTATAATTACATCTTGCACCTTAAGTACCACTAATCCTCTAATGAATAATCTGTTTATAATCTAATTATAAACTAAGTCCCTCTCGGGCTAGTGAGAGGGTGGGGCCCCATTGTTCAAGTCCCGAAATTAGTACTTAAGGGAACTACTCATCTATTTACACTATATGGGAATGAGTGAATTCCATCTTGTGAGATTATGTTCCCAACTCCCTATGTGGTCAAATCCCCAAAATGGTAGGCATATTGAATTAGCTACAAAAGCCACTCTCACCCATGCAAATCAAATGACAAGCCCTCAAAGGCAGGAGTTCATAACTCACTCAGGATTAAGATCGAGTCGCATATGATCATCCTTATGAAATATTAATTTTCTCAATTAACAGATTTATAAAGATAGATTAAATATTTCATGGTCCTGTCTTATACAAACTCATTGTATAAGATACCTCCACTCACATGTCTCCACATGAATGATTTGGATCAAATCATTTATAACTATTACAAAGTGGGTTGTATCAATAGTGTTACCAGGATAAGGCACCTAACCTAATAATAATAATAATAATTAAAAAGTCCAAAGCATAGAAAAGGAAAGAGAGAGGAAGAATAAATAAAAAAAAAAAAGAATAATTATTGTAATTTAAAAAAAAAAGAAAAAAAGAAAACTCATGGGTTTGAATAGTGTTTACTATTCAATCCCATTGGTTTGGGGGTTAGGAAGCCAGACTTCTTAAACTCTGGCCCAAACATGGGTTGAAACCTATCCTAAATCCAACCCATGAAACAAACAACTCCTTAGAGGCGTTTGGGGCAAGAAGTTGCAGAGAGTAAGAGTTAAGAAGTTTGGGGAGTTAGAAAGTCTGTGTTTGGGGTGCAGAGTTGTTTAGTCTGGATTTCTAAAGTCTGTGTAGGGCAATGAGTTGCAAGGAATAGGAGTTTTGAAGTCTGTGTTTAGGGTGCAAATTTTTTATACCTGGAGTTATGAAGTCTAAGTTGATTTTAGCTTTTTTCTGTATAGTTTTTTCATACAATTTGTCAAAATTTCATTATTAAAGAATTTTTTCCAATGAATTCTAAAATTGAGATTTTTTGTTTTTACTAATTTATGTATATTTTGCAAATTTCTTTAAAGAAAAAAAAAAGAATTTTGAACAAATACCCCCACACTCTTTTTTCAATATCTCTGACATTAATTATTGATTTGCCTTGGATATTTTTCAAATAAAAGAAAGTCTTACAATACCTTTTTAAATATTACATGTGATTCGGAAAGATTTCAATCCATTAATTTAATGGGATTCAAATAAACTTCAAGATTTTTATGTTTTTATTCTCTCAATTCTATAAATAATATATATTTGTTTCCATCAATCCTTAAATTGAGATTTTAAATTATATTATTTTATGAATATTTTACAATTCTGTTAAAGACTTGTTTTTGTCAATTTTAAAATTTTAATTTAAGATTTGTTTTTCAAGCTTTGTACAATAATTTTTTTTGTATAATTTAAGATTTTATTTTTCTAACTAATCAATGTAATGGATTATCTAAAGCTTGATTAATTTGAAAATAATATTCTTTGAAATTTTAAAATAACTAAGTTAAAAATAAAATATTATGCTATTTCAAAACAGTTAAGTTCAAAATGAATAAATATTTTTTAACACCATTTAAAATGAATATCATATATACTTTTTGTTCATATTACTATATTTATGTTATTTACTGTAATAATTTTATTTTATTAAGTTTATCTTTTTACTTTGAATGTGATTAATTTCAAAATCATTTTTTATTTAATATGTTAACATTTTCAAATACTAATTTCTTAAACTGTAATACGGATTAGTTTAAAATATGTTTTTCTTATCTTCAAATCATAAAATTATATATATTTTTTAGTTATTAATAAAAGAAGAAGCTAAAAACATATAAGATTGCTATTTGTTATAAGTATTTTTTGTTTAAACTTTAAAAAAATAATTGTAGATGACATGTAGAGGAAGTGAGATAAGGAGATTTTTATCAATTAAAAAAATTGTTATGTAGTACTCTAATTTACATAAGACTTTTAATGTAAAAGGACAACAATGAGCAATTTTGTGGTTATAACAAAAAATAGTGGATGCCTAAGAAGGGTAAAGTTCATTGTTCAAACAAAAAAGTCAAACATGTGTTGGTATTATAACAAAAAATAGTGAATGGCCAAGAATGCCCACAATCATGGCTACAACATAAAAGCATACATGTGATGTTGTTACAGAAGATATGAGTCGTTACTTGCAAACAAACAAACAAAAAAATAGTGATAAGGAATATATGGGTTCATTTTCTTCGGAGCACAAACTGAGTTGAAGCAAGATAGGTCATTCCCTCCTTCCAAGAAGGTACATGCAATATGCTCATTTGTCATCCATTGGGACTGACAAGAAGCTTACGGTCTTAAGTACATCCGTAAATAAGATGTCCATCAACGTGATTCTGTCCTCTCTTGACAACGATAGTGTCAATTTGGAAAGGATTTCTGAGACTTGTTTGCGTCGATTATCCTCAAGAACATAGATTGATATAGGTTAGGATGCTCCAACTAGGTATTGTGCATGTCCATCACTGTACGTACGACTTCTAACATGTCAAAGTGGTAGGACATACGTTTCCTCTTGCTTCCACGCGACGTCGTGGCTGATCTTTGAAGCCTGCTGGTTAACGTCCCTAGATTCTCTTACTCGTACAAATTTCTCGCTCCATCGAACAAAGAGGGTTGTGGTACATAACGTTCTTGGGATACTTCCATCTTCTCATGTACCTCCAGTGGCTTAGCATCATTCGATGCCATGTCACTAGGGGTCTCTGCACCAGCCTCTGTTTCGCGATCACTATACTTGAACCCATCTCTCGGCTGATAAGATTTTGGATAAGGTAACATGTCGTTATGGTTGGACATTGGGTCTGGACGGGGTAAAAGGATTTTCCCTGTAGAATGGCCCATCTCCCTTTCAACACACCGAAGGCCCTCTTGATTACATTCCACACAAATAAATGCTTCATGTTAAATAATTCCCTTGGATTAGTAGGTGCATTCGCTACCCCATGCCACTTAGAGAGATAATATCGCTCCCCTCTATACGATACTAAGAATCCCTTTGTATTTGGGTACCCAGCATCATAGAGATAATAATATCATGTTCATTGTGAACCATTCAACACATGACCCTATGAGTTGTGCATGTAAAAGATTAACATGTATTAGAAGTACATGATTTGGTTTATTACCCTTGGGAACCTTCAAGCCATTAGGTCTTGATATTGCATCTCGAAGAACTCGAGAATCAGCTACGAATCCTAGCATTACAAAGATGAATTCTCCACTCGAAGAGCAAACATCAAGTACGTTGGTCGCGATCTCACTGATGCGTTTGCTAGAGCAATGTGAACAATTGTGCAAATTAGAGTGTCAATGTGCAAGTGTACACATCCTTTTTATAGCAAGTGGCAAGTAAAATTATCGTATCCTCGGAGACTATTGATCTTTCTACTGAACCTAAATTAATTCTCAGTAACTCGGTTGGTAACCATTCAAAATTATCGATAGAGATGCAATAAAAGAAATCATAAATGCTGGAACAAAAGTAAAGCTAAAGCAATAAACAACAGAGTAGAGGTTCAGAAAACAGGTAACGCTTAACTTGTGCTTTAATTAAACGGAAGGCTCGGATTAGAGGTAAGTCATGCATTAGCTAAGTTATAAACTGAGTACACATTCATTCCAATCGATTCACTACAGACTACACGGTATTCTCCCGAATCACCGAATGTATGCTGTCGCAAATAAATTACTTCAGCACAATAAACCCTCTGTACTTTACGTGCGTTAGGCGAGTGGCTATCCCTAACCTACCCACTTAGTCAGCAACTAACCTTAACAAGAGGCTAACGTGGTTTTTAAGTTTTCAGCCCCTCCTATTCTTCCCAGAAATCAGAGGGAAGGTGTTCGAAACGGCTGGCCAAGCGGAAACAAACTAAGAATAAACCCCTTAAAAACCAAACCGAAGGAGATGAAAGGTACTCAACTATAACATTAGCTAATAACAATCATCCTCTAATCCTCACCTTAGAGTGATTAGTTCATGCTACAGTGAAAACGGAAAAACAGTAGAAATGGAAACATAATGAAAATAAAACAGAAAACGACTAAAAGACAGTAGAAATTGTAGCAGGAGAAGTCGAAATGCTGCCCCAAGTTTCTTGCCACAGCAACGGCGTTGCTCCGACTGGAATCCTTCCTTTTTTGGCAAAACTCCGGTGAAGGCTCCTGGTCGAAACTCTCCTCTGCTGCTCCTTCTCTGTTATTTCGGGATCAACACCTCTATTCTCCTCTCTCCCAATATGCCCAACAACAAAAACGGCTGCTCCCATTATAATAGTCACCCTTTATGAAAACGAGGGCTGACTGGGCTTGACCTAGTGACGTGGCGGCCTCTGATTCGTTGAAAGCAGTTGACTGGACTGACAGATGCCAGCTCAATTAATGAATACAGCTCCCACGTGCGAATTTCGTAAAAGCCTGGAACGCGACATTTGCTCCAGCAATTAGTTGTAAAACTGCTGTTCTTGGCTTCTTAAGTCCTCCTTAATCCACCCTGAATTAATCACATAAAAGACCTTAATTAGGATAAATTTGCTCTAATAAAAATATTACTATATCAAAATTAGTCCTAGAGCAAAATGACTCCAAGCTAGGGAATTTCCAAGATATATGAGATAAAATATGGCAATTTAGTCCAAAAAATACAAGCATATAACTCTTAATTTAAGAGTTATCAAACCCCCAAACTTGAATCATTACTCGTCCTCGAGTGATGCTTCCTTCACCTATACATGTCAAAAGCTACTTCTACTTGGCCACTGAATTCTTATATGCATTCCTACCATTATAGTGATGCTCCAGCATCAAACTTGCTCCTTCAACTCAATACATACTGTCCTGCTTCAAGATTTCAAATTATTTTCTTTTGCACATGCCTAAGAATTAACTAGACATCTTTTAGCTCCAAAGCTTTTACCACTTAGAAGTTCTAATCCTCAAGCTCATTATGCAATCCCAAACCAAACTTACACAAGAGTTCTTTCCCTCTAAGACTAATCTTTTAAGCTAGCACCAAACTTGCACTTTTCTTTTCTTCTTCTTCTTTTTTTTTTTTTTTTTTTTTTTTTTAAATAGACTACTACTCTCTTGGAGATCCTTGAAGTCATAGCCCTATTTCTTGGAATGACAACATTTTATGATGTCGTTCACCCTAGCTTTCAGGCTCATCACCTCATAGGCATAACACTCATTCCACTTCTTTTCTAAGACTAGCCCTCATGTCACTCCCCTCTTGCTTCTCAGAATGGCAACATTCTATGATGAAGCTCACCTAAGCTCTAGGAGAGTTGTGACTATTAGGCTAACACTCATCCCTTGCTTCCTTTTTCTCTTTTTTTTTTCTTTTTCTTTTCAAAGCTTCTTCATGCGGCTTATACCTTCGTTCCAGAATGCTAACACTTTTTGGTGAAAACATCTAGCTACGAGCACAAGCTACACAGAGATTGCTCTAGCAAAACCCTTTTTCTGAGCTAACTTTTTTTTTTAACAACCTTAACAGGCTGGGTTTGCTTGCAAGGGAGAGGAGTGCATCTTAGGAGTGGAAGAGAAGTGCTCCCTAAGAGTATATCCTAAAAAAAAAACAAGCAAAATCTTCAAAAATAATTGCTCTAGCAACTTCAACACGCCCCCCCCCCCCCCCAAACTTAAATCGCTCATTGTCCCCAATGAGAGAAAGTAAAGGGAAGACCCCCAAACTTATTTCAAGCTGGCTAAACAGACTAGAATTGGACGGGAAAGTAAACTTGGTATTATTTGGTTGGGAATGAGCATTCCTAGACTTCTAAGGTTTAAAAGGAATGGCTCTATAAGAATCTATTTAAAACTAGGACTTCTTGTGCAAAAGATTCAATAATCTCAAATGCTAAATCATCAGCAATCATCCAGCAGCTTTGAATACAGGAACAAATTTGACTAAGCAGAAGAATTCAAGGTACAAGCAGAGCACAGCTTAATTAACATGCAGTTTCTAATTATGCTCCAGCAATCTAATTGCTTCAACAACAAGCTTAGGCAAGAACAATTCATTCAACACTTAATTTAAGAGCAAGGAGGCTGGAACAATATATGCTTTCAATTACTATTAGCATAGGAGATCATGACTACAGAATTACTAGGAGCAGCTTTTCCTCTTCTCATTCTAAGTCCTAACTTCTAAAAACTTAAACCTAATCAAAACAAGAACAACTACCAAAGCAGAAATAAACATCAGCAACAATTAAGTAAAGACAAACAAAAGTAAATAGATAGCAAATGGTTAAGGAAGACAGACTACATCCCTTCTCCTTCTTTTTCGGATGAGTCTTCGATATTTTCTTCTTCAAATGGCTGATCAACAGATGGCGGCATCCAAGGGGTCAGTACTTCTTCTGGGAAAGCAGGAAAAGCAGGGAATGGCTTTTGGAAATTGTTGAGCAAGGCCTTCTTAATAGCTGAATCTCTTCTCTGAGCGTACAACCAGAATATTTGCTGTTGCATTTCTGCATGCTCAATCCGCTGCAGCAATTGTTGTTGCAACTCCAACAGCTTGTCAACTCCTCTCAGAAGACCTCCAGCTTGATAGCTTCCTTCCCTTCTTTGCAGACGCTGAATGCTGCTTGGATTAATGACACCCTTATCAAATAGTATGTCATCCTCAGGGTGTTTAGGCACTCCCGCCCGATCACACAGCATTGTGATAGTGTTTGGGAAGAATAACTTCCCAACTTTCTTCTTTGCACAGCTCTCAATTTGCGCCGAGATAATCTTCCCCACATTCACGCTTAACCCCTTCAGAATTGCAAAAGTCAGTAGGATTCTAGCCATTGATACCGTCGAGTCATGGGTTGTCGGAATAAGGCGGAGCTTGACAAAGGCCAACCACACATTTGCTTTGTTGTTGAGATATGCTGCTTGGAAGGTTCTTGTTCCACCACTTGATATCCTCCACTGAGCATTTCCTACTCCCACCTCCTTTACTGCCGCATTTAACTGTTCCACAGACGGAGCAGTAATCATCTCATTGAACAATGCGTGGGGGAAGTCCTCGAGATGGTATAGATCATTAATGGCTTCCGGTGACCAATCGACTGGGACTCCACGAACTATGGCCAAATACCCCTCCTTTGGGTCCAAGTTTGCATAAAATTCCCTAACAACCTGCACTCGTGCTTCACTTGGCTGTCTTGCAAACTGCTGCCAACCCAGACTCTCAATTTTAGAGCTTAAAAATTTCGGTAGCATGGTCAAATCAGAACTGAATCCTTTCTCTGGTAGAAATTCTTTCTTCTTCAAATCATTGTATTTCTTCTTTGCGCTAGAGGAAATAAACCTTTCCCAAGGAAATTTCGTACCTTCCTCCACCTTTTTCTTGCCTTTTTTCTTCGCCTTGGCCGCCATTGCTGCAGCATCCTGCTCTTCTGGCTCCATTTCTTCTGTTGTCATCTCCTCTGCCGCAGATGCTTCAGCAACTCGCTTTCTTTTCTTCCTCTTCTTTTTGGATTTCTCTGGCGACTGTTCAATTACCGCTTCATCGATCACTAGGCTTTGTACAGGTGGTTCTTCCATCTCTTGGGTTTCTTCATGCTCTTGCATTTTTTCTGCTTCAGGAATTTCTTCTCTTTCCACATTCTCTTCTATGTCTTCGATAGGTCTTTCCTCTTCCACATGCTCTTGAACAATGGCCTCTGTTTCAGCAACTTCTTCACTTTCGACTGGCGGTTCTGGCGATGCCTCTTTCACTACCTTCTTCTTTTTTTTCTTTGGTGATCTTCTCTTTTCTTGCTCTGGAATGACCTCGGCTTCTACCGGCTCAGAAGGTTCACCTTCCTTAAGCTTTGATCGAGGCATTTTTGCTGGCATTTTTCCGGCGAGAAAAATAGAATTTTCAGAGCTAAAGTGTTCGGGTTGAGGTAGCAAAGATGATGGGCAAATCGAAGGGCTAGGGTTCAATTTAAGGACAATGACTAGGAGGGTATACTGGTCTTTTCCCCCATATTTTCAAATTCAAAATCCCTCAAAAATCGCCTTGACTAACGTCATACCCCTTGAAAATCGCTGACAGCATCAAATTTGATCATAAAACCCATATCGGTTTCCCAGATATTTTTGCTGCCACTCTCTGCATGCTTCTGTGAGATTAATCCCCAACCACTCAATTAAAAAGATTTCGAAAATTGCTCTGTCTTTAAGATTGCCGTACCAACTGCCTTTAATTCCTTAACCGAAAAAGGAATTTTTCTCTGTCCTTCCCCTTTTAAAAAAAAATTTGTTTCCCCTTTTATTTACAAACTCACAAAAGACAAAATAAACGATCTGCACAATAAAGAAAACCATTAAACTCCTAAAGTAAATAAAATAAAACTCAACTAACACAATAAATTCTGGAGCGTAAAAATATTCAATAATACATAATGCTCCAGCAAAATATTTGCTTCGTCATTCTTCCTTCAAACTCAGGGAAGCAAGCTTCCGCTGAATTTCTCCTCCCCAATAATGTTTGATGCGATGGCCGTTCACCTTGAATGTTCTGCCATCTTTCTCATCCTGCAAAGTTATTGCACCATAGGGAAATACCTCCACAATTGTGAATGGACCAGACCATCTAGACTTAAGTTTTCCTGGAAATAATTTTAGTCTAGAATTAAACAGTAAAACTCTTTGTCCTTTCTCAAAATGCTTCGGCAAAAGCCTTTTATCATGCCACAATTTAGTTTTCTCCTTGTATAGCCTGGAACTTTCATAAGCAGCATGCCTCATCTCATCTAACTCATTAAGCTGCAGCAACCTTAATGCTGCATCATAAGTATAGTCAAAATTCAACTTTTTCAAGGCCCAAAATGCTTTGTGCTCTAACTCTACAGGTAAATGACAAGCTTTACCAAAGACTAACCTGTATGGTGACATACCTAAAGGTGTTTTGTAAGCTGTCCTATATGCCCAAAGAGCATCTTCCAACCTATTGGACCAATCCCTTCTATTTGGATGCACAACTTTTTCAAGTATTCCCTTTATCTCTCTATTTGGCCATTTGCTTGTGGGTGATAAGGTGTTGAGACCCTATGCTTAACATGATATTTTGCTAATAAATTGCCAAGCATTTTGTTAACAAAATGGGTCCCTTCATCGCTAATTAAAACTCTAGGTGTGCCAAATCGTGTAAAAATGTGCTTATGCATGAATTTCAAAACAGTTTTAGCATCATTTACAGGACAAGCCACAGCCTCAACCCACTTTGATACATACTCAACAGCCAGTAAAATATAGTAATTGCCAAAAGAAGGAGGAAATGGTCCCATGAAGTCTATACCCCAAACATCAAACAATTCAACTTCTAAAATGTAAGTTAAGGGCATTTCATCTCTTTTTCCTATCATTCCTCTCCTTTGACAAGTATCACATGTTCTACTAAAAAAATGTGCATCTTTAAAAATTGTGGGCCAATAAAAACCTGATTGGAAAACTTTTGCTGCCGTGCGTTGCCCTCCAAAATGTCCACCGTATGGAGAAGCATGGCAATGCTCAAGAATTGATTGAATTTCACTTCCAAAAACACACCTTCTATAAATATTGTCAGCACAATGTCTAAACAAATATGGATCATCCCAAAAGTAAAATTTTACCTCATGGAGAAACTTTTTCAATTGCTGTTTAGACAATTCAGAAGGTAAAATGTTAACAGCCAAATAATTAGCAAAATCAGCGTACCAAGGAATTTCATTGTCTAGCACTTCTGAGACTACCAACAATTGTTCATCTGGAAATGCATCTGTTATCTCAGGTTGCTGTAGCAATTGTTGATGCTGCTCCACTCTAGAGAGATGATCAGCCACTTGATTCTCCGACTCTTTCTTGTCTTTTATCTCTAAGTCAAACTCCTGCAAAAGCAACACCCATCTTATTAGCCTTGGCTTAGCATCTTTTTTCGCCAACAAGTATTTTAAGGCCGCATGATCGGTATAAACCACCACTTTGGTCCCAATGAGATACGATCTGAATTTCTCCAAAGCAAATACCACAGCTAGCAGCTCTTTCTCTGTAGTGGTATAATTCAACTGAGCTTCATTCAAGGTTTTGTTGGCGTAATAAATTGGATGGATGGTTCTGCCATTTCTTTGCCCCAGCATAGCTCCTACTGCATAGTCACTTGCATCACACATTACTTCAAATGGCATACTCCAATTTGGTGCAGCAATGATTGGTGCGGAAACTAATGCTGTCTTCAAGGTGTTAAATGCCCTTACACATTCCTCAGAGAATTGGAATGGTCGATTGACTTCCAGCAAAGTACAGAGCGGCTTGGATATTTTTGAAAAATCCTTTATGAATCTTCGATAAAATCCAGCATGCCCAAGAAAACTCCGGACTCCTTTGACTGATGATGGTGGCTTCAACTTTTCAATGATCTCTACTTTTGCTTTATCAACTTCAATTCCTGCCTCAGAAATTTTGTGCCCAAGGACAATTCCTTCCTTGACCATGAAGTGACATTTTTCCCAATTTAACACCAGGTTAGTCTCTTCACATCTCTGCAATACCTTACCCAAATTTTCTAAACAGGATTGAAAAGATTCTTCAAATACTGAAAAATCATCCATAAATACCTCCATTATAGACTCCACCATATCTGAAAATATGGTCATCATGCAGCGTTGAAAAGTTGCTGGAGCATTACACAACCCGAAAGGCATTCTTCTGAAGGCGAATGTTCCATAGGGGCAAGTAAATGTTGTTTTCTCCTGATCTTGAGGAGCAATGGTGATCTGATTATACCCCGAATACCCATCAAGAAAACAGTAATAAGCTTGCCCTGCCAACCTATCCAACATCTGATCAATAAACGGCAGTGGAAAATGATCTTTCTTGGTGGCTTTGTTCAACCTCCTATAATCCATACAAATCCGCCAACCTGTTACTGTTCTAGTTGGAATTAACTCATTAGCTTCATTAACAGTCACAGTCATACCTCCCTTTTTAGGAACACACTGCACAGGACTTACCCAATTGCTATCAGCAATTGGATAAATAATTCCAGCATCCAACCATTTGATCACTTCCCTTTTAACTACTTCCTTCATTGCAGGATTAAGCCTTCTTTGATGTTCAATGGTTCTGAAATTTCCATCCTCCAAATTAATTTTATGCATGCAAAAGGAAGGACTTATACCCTGTATATCTGCCAATGTCCATCCAATTGCCTTCTTGTATTGCTTCAGCAATTCTAAAAGCAGTAGCTCATCCTCGGGTGAAAGATTTGCTGAAATAATGATTGGCAAAGTTCCTTTTTCTCCCAGGTATGCATACTTTAAATGTGTAGGGAGGGGTTTCAATTCTAACTTAGGAGGCACCTTGATTGATGGTTGAATTGGTGGAGATTCTCTATCCGCCAACTCCAATGATTCAAATAACCTCCTATACCCTGGAAATTCTGCCACACTATTCACTTCAGATCTTTTGCTGCAGCAGTCTAAATCTTCTGTTGAAATCTCTTCAAACGTTAGATCATGCTGCTCTAGTAAATTAAGCTCAAAATTTTCTTTTATCACATCATCAAGGATGTGAATAGCTGAACACTGTTCTCTCTCCGCTGGGCATTTCATAGCATCTAACACATTAAATTTCACTTCCTGATCATCCACAGTTAATGTAATGGTACCCTTAGCCACATCCACTACTGTACCTCCAGTTGCCAAGAAAGGTCTCCCTAATATTATTGATACCTCTTTGTCTGCTTCATAGTCCAAAATGATGAAATCAGCTGGAAAAATAAATTTATCCACTTGTACCAAAATATCTTCAATCTTCCCTTCAGGATATGTGATTGACCTATCAGCTAACTGTAAAGTTACAGTGGTTGGTCTTGTCTCTCCAATGCCTAATTTCTGAAAAATAGACAATGGCATAAGATTTATGCTGGCACCTAAATCACAGAGGGCTCTTCCTACTTCTTTTCCTCCAATTGACACTGGTATTGTAAATGATCCAGGATCTCGAAGTTTAGGAGGAATAGGATTTGCAACTATAGCACTACATTCTCCTGATAATGGTACAATTTCATACTCACTTGGCCTCTTCTTCTTGGTGAGCATATCCTTAAGGAACTTCGCATACTTCGGCATTTGCTCAAGAGCTTCTACCAAAGGAATGTTTATATGAAGCTGTTTAAAGATATCGAAGAATTTCTTAAACTGCTGATCCTGATTTTTCTTCTTTAATCGCTGAGGAAATGGTGGTGGTGGTGGCACAAATGCTGGACTCACAGTAGCTGTCTTCTGTGTTACTGCTGGGCGTTTTGCTCCAGCACTGTCTTCTGCTTCAGCATTCCCAGTATCCTTTGTTTTCTCAACATCCTTTGTACTCTCAGCATTCTCTGTTTCTTCCAGAATCACATTTTCAGGCTCAACTGTGTCTTCCTCTGTCTGCACTGCTGATTCTTTACTTTTCTGCTTTTGCTTGCTCATATTTTCTGTTACAGTAATAGGTCTTCCACTCCTCAACTCAATCGCTTGTACTTGCTCTTTACCTTCTCTTTTTGGAGTCTCAGTGTCTGAAGGAAGTTTTCCTTGGGGTCTGGCCTTCAACTCACTTGCTAATTGTCCCATTTGAATTTCTAAATTTCTCAAGGAGGCTTGATGGCTTTGAATTACAGCATCATTCTTGGCCATATACTCCTTCATGAGGCTCTCCAAAGAGGTTCCAGGAATTGATTGATTAACAGGCTTTTGATGTGGAAACTGTTGATTTTGCTGCTGTGAAAATCCTGGAGGATACTGCATTCTTTGATGACTTTGATTTGCTGCAGCATTACTTCCTTGACCACTCCAAGAAAAATTTGGGTGGTTTCTCCATCCTGGGTTATACGTGTTGGAATATGGATTGTTCTGCCTAGTGTTTTGATTTCCAACATAATTTACCGAAGCTGGATTTCCAGGACAGAATTCAAACGTATGCGCTTCCCCACAGTAAACACATGATTCTGCTGTGACTTGATTAATTGAGGCAGCATTCTGTGACACATTCCCCATCGACATGTTCTTCAAAATATTTGCCATGGAAGCAATTTGAGCACTTAATGATGTTAATGCATCAACTTCCAACACTCCCTGCTTCTTTTTCCCAGGGGTGCTTCTTACATCTGCCCACTGAGAACTATTGGTAGAAATTCTCTCCAAAATCTCATAGGCTTCATTAAAAGTCTTTGAAAGCAGAGCTCCATTTGCTGAAGCATTTACCATGTTCTGAGTATCCAAATTCAACCCATTGTATAATGTTTCCATTTGGATGGAATGTGGTAGACCATGGTGTGGGCACTTTCTTAGTAATTCTTTAAACCGTTCCCACGCTTCACTAAATGTCTCATCATCATACTGTCTGAATGCTACTATTTCAGCTCTATACTTAGCATTCTTCGTTGGTGGAAAATACTTAATCAAGAATTTCTCTGCCAAATCGTTCCACGAAGTGATAGATCCAGGTGGAAAAGTATTCAACCACGCCTTTGCTGCATCTCTAAGAGAATATGGAAATAATATCATCCTAAGTGCG
Organism: Trichosanthes truncata; assembly: GCA_033996785.1. Classification (NCBI taxonomy): domain Eukaryota; kingdom Viridiplantae; phylum Streptophyta; class Magnoliopsida; order Cucurbitales; family Cucurbitaceae; genus Trichosanthes; species Trichosanthes truncata. Next base: position 11,894,955 of record MU867261.1, on the reverse strand, counting down.
TCTTTTGATACTCCTTGCTTCTTAAATGAATCACTCACACTTAGAAAAGACTTAAGATGCAAATGTGGATCTTCAGAAGGTAGGCCATGGAATTGTCCCACCGTTTGCAACATTTGAAACATAACTGGCTTCATCTCAAAATTTGCTGCTTCAATTTCTGGTCCAGCAATTCCAGGATATAATTCATCAAATGTGGGTACTGCATAAGCCCTAATAGCTCTTTCCCTGTCATTGGCTAAAAGAACAGGATTCTCAGCCATATTTCCCTGATTAACTGGTCGATTTCCTCTCAATTCAGGTTGTGGTTGATTCTCATCGATAGCAGGTCCTACTCGGGGTCCAGGCGGTATAAGTGGATCTTGTCTTTCCATTAGATATCGCCTATCTCTTTGACCAGCTCTTTGAGCTCTTCTCCTTAAATGAAATGTTCTCTCAATTTCTGGATCAATTCGAAATTCCAAGTCAGCAGACTTGTTCATACACCACTAACACACCTGAAAGTAAAACCAAACAGCTAATTCAGATTCAATTAAGCACCAGTTACCAAAAATCAATTTAAGTAAAAGAAAAATTGAATAGTCCCCGGCAACGGCGCCAAAAACTTGATGCGTTTGCTAGAGCAATGTGAACAATTGTGCAAATTAGAGTGTCAATGTGCAAGTGTACACATCCTTTTTATAGCAAGTGGCAAGTAAAATTATCGTATCCTCGGAGACTATTGATCTCTCTACTGAACCTAAATTAATTCTCAGTAACTCGGTTGGTAACCATTCAAAATTATCGATAGAGATGCAATGAAAGAAATCATAAATGCTGGAACAAAAGTAAAGCTAAAGCAATAAACAACATAGTAGAGGTTCAGAAAACAGGTAACGCTTAACTTGTGCTTCAATTAAACGGAAGGCTCGGATTAGAGGTAAGTCATGCATTAGCTAAGTTATAAACTGAGTACACATTCATTCCAATCGATTCACTACAGACTACACGGTATTCTCCCGAATCACCGAATGTATGCTGTCGCAAATAAATTACTTCAGCACAATAAACCCTCTGTACTTTACGTGCGTTAGGCGAGTGGCTATCCCTAACCTACCCACTTAGTCAGCAACTAACCTTAACAAGAGGCTAACGTGGTTTTTAAGTTTTCAGCCCCTCCTATTCTTCCCAGAAATCAGAGGGACGGTGTTCGAAACGGCTGGCCAAGCGGAAACAAACTAAGAATAAACCCCTTAAAAACCAAACCGAAGGAGATGAAAGGTACTCAACTATAACATTAGCTAATAACAATCATCCTCTAATCCTCACCTTAGAGTAATTAGTTCATGCTACAGTGAAAACGGAAAAACAGTAGAAATGGAAACATAATGAAAATAAAACAGAAAACGACTAAAAGACAGTAGAAATTGTAGCAGGAGAAGTCGAAATGCTGCCCCAAGTTTCTTGCCACAGCAACGGCGTTGCTCCGACTGGAATCCTTCCGTTTTTGGCAAAACTCCGGTGAAGGCTCCTGGTCGAAACTCTCCTCTGCTGCTCCTTCTCTGTTATTTCGGGATCAACACCTCTATTCTCCTCTCTCCCAATATGCCCAACAACAAAAACGGCTACTCCCATTATAATAGTCACCCTTTATGAAAACGAGGGCTGACTGGGCTTGACCTAGTGACGTGGCGGCCTCTGATTCGTTGAAAGCAGTTGACTGGACTGACAGATGCCAGCTCAATTAATGAATACAGCTCCCACGTGCGAATTTCGTAAAAGCCTGGAACGCGACATTTGCTCCAGCAATTAGTTGTAAAACTGCTGTTCTTGGCTTCTTAAGTCCTCCTTAATCCACCCTGAATTAATCACATAAAAGACCTTAATTAGGATAAATTTGCTCTAATAAAAATATTACTATATCAAAATTAGTCCTAGAGCAAAATGACTCCAAGCTAGGGAATTTCCAAGATATATGAGATAAAATATGGCAATTTAGTCCAAAAAATACAAGCATATAACTCTTAATTTAAGAGTTATCACTCACCCATAAGCATTCTATATCTCGGTCAATCAGCAGCGCTAACATTCACCTTGATGTACGTGTCATCCAATGCACCCAAACAATTTTGTATTACAAAGGCATACATTACGGGAGTTACGTACATCATTCTAAATTGCATATAATAGAAGGACAAACTGAATTATGTGTACCTCAAACCACTTCCACTTCCCATCAGTACAAGAGTTCGTGATTGGCTCTGGTTTTGTTAGTAGAATCTCATGTAGTCGCAATACTGCGCTAAGTACAGAGTTAAAATGTCTAGACACCGTCTCACCAGACCTTGCAAAATGTATATGACGCAAGCTTGTCAAATTACAATTTATAAACCGATCCTAAGCTACTTGTAGCATTGAGTGGACCGGGTTGATCTCAGGGAACCGAATATCAATTTCTCAAATTAAATTTGCAAAGGAGAAAATAATTAAAAAGGGGGATTTTTTTTTTGTTTTTATAAATAAAATAAAACATAAACAAATAAAAATAAAGATAGATCAAATCTTACCAAAATCCAATTCACAAGTACGGTTTGATCCAATTGCAAAATCGATCATAGGCATACAAACGTTTTAACTTAATCATGCAAGCACTCGGTCAACTTATTAGGAAACCCCAAAAAGCAACAAATCCCCTAAAATCATCAACTCTAACAAACATCAAAGCTAATTCTAATTACCTAAACAATTTGGTGCGAAACCGTTCCAAATTATTTAGATAAAAGCATTTAGTACTTTGGAAAAACCAAGACAAACCGATTAGATAAAATAACTTCAACCTAACCTAGATGCTCTTTAATTCCTAGAATTAAACATGCAAGCTATGCAATTATGGAAACCCATAAAACACACACATGTAATAATCCTAACGCTTACAAGGTTCAATCAACACGACAATTACAGATCATGCATCATGAATAGAAATCAAGCATATAAAGTGATTGAGGCGTCAATTCAATAAAAAATACATGCTCATAAAATAAATATAGGAATCAAAAAAGTACTTGCAAATATAAGAAAACTAAATTCAAGTTCAAGCCACACAACATTGCAATTGGTTTACAACCGACCTCTTAATCGAAAATGTGGAGTTTCGCCATGCATCGTGATAGTATATCTTCCATTATACATGGTTCGATTTGCTACAATAAAAGTGTAAAAGAAGAAGGAGAAAAGCTCTCAAAAGTTCTCTTTAAAAGTCTAAGCAAAGGAGGAAAAAGTTCCTGACCTAAAGTGAAAAAGTGTTATAAATAGGATTTGGGCAGCGTTGAGATGCCAAGGTGGCGTTGAGACGCTGCCCTTTCGATTAAGGAAAGAATAATCGCTTATTTTGTGTAGCGTTGAGCGGCGTCGAGCATGGCATCGAGATGCGACTAGCGTTGAGCAAGCCAAACCGCAGCGTTGAGTAAAAACAGTAACTTAGCATTGAGCAGCGTCAAGTTTGGAGTTGAGACGTGATAGTGCATGAAAGTGTGCTATTACTTGGACTTAGATCAATGCTAGTTTGTGGTTTTAAAATACACTATTGATGTTTTGTTTGTATATATTCTGTAGATTTCAAGCTAACAAAGCAAAACTGAGCAAAAGGAAACTGTTTATGTGAAAAGGAAGCAATTTAACCTCAATTGGAGCTATCAAGTGAAGAAGATAAGAGAATTGAGTCATAAAACCAGAGGCGAGAGCTTTGAGACGCTGTAGCACTGCTTTACAAGTCATAATTCCCGTAGAAGTAGCGTCAAGACGCTACTTTATAGCGTCTCGAAGCCAGAAACACTCGCGCTAGGCGCTTTCCGTCCGTAGCTTTGAAACGTTGTGTGTAGCGTCTTAACGCTACCTCGATTTTCCTTTTCTGTCGTGCGAATTAGGTCACAACATCTCGATGTTGTCCCTAGCTTCTCGACACGGTCCCGAATATTATAAATTTATCTCTTTGGCTGCGGATTGGGGGAGGCTTTTTGAAGAAAAGACACCCTAGTTTTGAAAACACACTTAGTTCTTGGGACCTAAGAGAGTACTTTTGAGAGTAAAGAAGGGATTCTAAGCTCAAGATTGAGGGACATCACGGCGGGAACGAGGATTGGCACGCGTCAAAGAGTTTCTCTTTCTATCCATCTACTTTGTTGTTGTTTTTGAACTATTTCGAGAGTTTAGATTTCATTATAGTAACCTTCGCATTGTTGAACTCTAGGAACTTGTAATCGTTAAGACTTGGTTTGAATTTCAATTCTTATTATCGTGCGATATTATTCATGTTTCTATATCTAATCTTGTGGCCAAAGTTTAGTGTCTTTAATTTGAGTTTTAGCTTGGGAAAGTGAGACTTGAATTTTAGTGTGATGCATGACTAATGATTTATTGTTGCATGGGAATGAATGATTTATTATTAGAAGTTGTAAAAGATCCACTTGTTGGTATGCTTAATTGAAGAATTAGACTGGAGGGTTAAAAAAATCAGTTTGGCATGATTTTAATTAGGCTTGGAAAAGTCATTCAACCAATTTGTTGATCTTCTGACTTATGATCATTGCATGATTTTATGTTTCTGGATTTAAACCTAGTGGTGCTTCATAGTTAAAATATTACTCGCATGTAATTTCTCTAAAATTGTCTCCAATCTTGTAAATATATAGTCTTAGGTTGTGAATTAACTATACCTCAAGTTTTAGTTCTCTAGATAAAGTTGAGCATGAGTAACAATGGTATTTAGTTAAATTAAAGAATCCAGTCCTTGTGATCGACCTTGTCCACTATTACTATAAATTTTAGAGGTCTAGGTAAATAAATACATTTGATAAAGCCTTCGACAAGCTAATTATCAAGACGCTGCTAGTGTTGAGCATAGCGTTGAGCACCATTGAGACGCTGCTCCCTAGACAGATTTGGTAATTTTGCTCTAACTTTTCGCTCAGGTGTCCGAATGACCTTCGGTTTGGCTCGTTTGAATTTTTATTCGACATAGAGTCTCCAAATACATCTTTGCTCGAATCCCTACAAAATAAACATGAAAACACATAAAAACTATCCAACTAACAAGAGTTAAGTGTGATTAAATAAAACTTTATACGTCCTATCAGTCTACAAATCATTCGGTTCTTAACATCATGCGTTAGGATGTGCAAGAACATAGCGACCATCTCCTCAACATCTACATATTTGGTCGCCTCTAACCCGCCTATTGTTCTCAACATTCTACTCAGGATGGTAAAACACCTTCTATCCATCCTTGTGCTCTGGATACAATATAGGTCACTTTCATATATCAAACGGAAGAATATTAATTGTCTAATTCGATGTCTCAGGTATGGTGATTGGTGTTCTATCCTACGACGGTCGTTTAGTAATAGATCTAACAGTATCAATGTTTGACGTTGGGTGGCCGTAATTACTGTCAATATCGTAAATAGTTCATGGTTTGCCATAGTAGGATGAACGCACAGTTATTTGCTCCTGATACACAAAAGTTTTCATTAGCCCTTTATTTCATCCATGACTATATATTGAATGGGTATGACTTAAAGACTTCTATAAATCCTTCCCATAATATACATTGTGATCATCCCCCCAATGAATCCTATTAATAGTTGCATGATACTACTAGATACTTCTACTTGACCAGTATTCATTAAAGGTATGGTACAACTTATGTCGACTTAAATGTATTTGACAGGCCAGTTGGTGCCACACATATTGCCTAAATGCACGCTCTACTTCAGTAAAGGTTGCATAGGACTAGTGAAGTGCTCCTCTAAACCTGTTTACTTTTTAGTAGCATTCAACTCATGATGTGTAAATCTTTGGGTTACAACCAACGAATACGACATAGAATTTTAAATTCCCCATAACCCTAAATTCAAAATATAATCAGTTAAATGTTGATAGATCACCTATAACAATATGGGAATTAAATGAAAACTATTAAGTCCATTTAGGGGTTAAGAGTAAGGGATTTTTAGGGTTTAGGGTTTAAGATTTTTTAGGGTTTAAAGATTAGGGTTTAGTAGGGGTTAGATTTTTTTAGGGTATAGGGTTTAGTGTTTAGGGTTTTTTAGTGGTTATGGTTTTAGGGGTTAAGGTTCTTATTTTTTAGGGGTTAGGATTTATGGTTTTTAGGAATTAGGGTTTTTTAGGGGTTAGATTTTTTTAGGGTTTAGGATTTTTTAGTGGTTATGGTTTTAGGGTTTTTAGGGATTAGGGTCTTTTAGGAATTAGAGTTTTTTAGGGTATAGGGTTTAGTGTTTAGGGTTATTTAGTGGTTAAGGTTTTTGTTTTTTAGGGGTTAGGAGTTATGGTTTTTAGGGATTAGGATTTTTTAGCGGTTAGAGTTTTTTTAGGGTTTAGGGTTTTTTAGTGGTTATGGTTTTAGAGGTTAAGATTTTTGTTTTTTAGAGGTTAGGGTTTTTTAGGGGTTAGGAGTTATGGTTTTTAGGGATTAGGATTTTTTAGGGGTTAGAGTTTTTTTAGGGCTTAGGGTTTTTTAGTGGCTATTGCTTTAGGGGTTAAAGTTTTTGTTTTTAGGGGTTATGGTTTTAGGATTTTTAGGGATTAGAATTTTTTAGGGTTAGAGTTAGGATTTTTTAGGGGTTAAGGACTTTATTTTTGATCGGGTAGGGTTTTTTCAATTTTAGGATGTAAGATTTTTTTAGGGGTTAGGAGTAGTGTTTTTTGGGCTTACTCAAGACGTTTTATTAAAAAAAATACTTTTTACATAGTTCATACATTTGAATTGAAATAAAGAGAAAATAATTGAATTTGTCAACAAGTCGACGGGTTGAAGAATTGACAAAAAACAATGATGTTAGTTACCAAAAAATAATGACTTTATTAAAAAAAAAAAACTACTTTTTATGTAGTTCAAACATTTCAATTATTAAAAAAAAAAAAAAAAAAAACCCTACTCTATTTCCCTTGTGTTTTTTGAAGGTACACTTAGCACGTAATATGCCAATTCAACTAAGTTTGTGTTAAAGTACAAAACAAGAGCCTTTGAACCTATTGTTTTCTTTTTTTGGGATATTTTAAAAAACAGTGACTTTGTTCACAAGAGACTTTTCCTTGTTTATAGAATAGTGACTTTCTTTTTTTGACCATATATCCAAATAGGATAAAAATACATGAAACTTGATACAAAACAATGACTCTCTTTTTAGGAACTTTCTTCTTTACAAAAAGCCACTTTCATTTGTGCCATTATTTTAAATTTCATTTGAACACTGTTTTTTTTTCCCTTTTGAATTCAACCAAAATATGTCCAAAGTTTATGAAATAATACCTTTTTAGCCCATCAAACACTTCAATAAGTATGCTAATTTTTTTGGTAAGTTCTCTAAACCCACAATTATTCCTCCAAGTAAAAATTTGTCTAGTTTTTCTTAACACTGCTTTTCAAATAATTGGATTACTTGTTTGACTTTTTAACAAATTCTTTGGCTTTCTATTTGTGTCAACTAATCCTTTCTAAAATAATTGAATTACATTAACTTAGTAAGGATATTGACGTTACAAAGTACCATTATAGAAGAGAAATCTAACATTCCATTAATATAAAACGTGTCAACTCACATGTGTTCTATAATAGTATACATTAAGATTAACAAAGCAAAAAGAACTAAAATAAACAGTGTTCAAATTGTGAATAGTTTACATAACGAAGAAGAATGTCTAACAAAAAGTGTTCAAAGTCCAATACGATAACATAGTAAAGGAAAATATTTCAAACCTTGCACTTGTTGGGTATTATGCCCTAAAGCCTCATAATTAATGATTTATTTAATAATTAATAATAATTTTGATTATTTTATTTCTAATATAATATCATCCATTATATGAAAAATTCAAGGTTATTAGTGTAATCTTAAACAGTATGTGGTTGACATACGAAAGGATTATGTTCAAGAAATAACTTAAAGGGTCATAATATATGGATAATGTTGGGTTCCTTATCCTGGTAACACTATTGATACGACCTACTTTGTAACAATTATAAATGATTTGATGCAAATCATTCATGTGGAGACATGTGAGTGGAAGTATCTTATCTAATGAGTTTGTGTAAGGTTGGACCATGGAATATTTAATCTCTCTTTATAAATCTGTGATCGGGTGAACTTTGGGTGAAGAAAAGTAAGTAAATACACATTCAACCCCAGAGAACGATGCAAGTATTAAAATAGGAGTATTCCTAAGTATCGATCCCACAGAGAACAGTGTAACAAAAATTATTGCTAAGAAAAATGTAAAGAGAATTGCAACTTGAAAACTAAAAATTGCAAAAATAAGGTTGGGTTGGTGTGTTTGTTAAAAACAAAATAATTGCATAATCTAATTGCAAGTCAAAGTGAAAAAGATTGCATAACTGAATTGCAAAATGAAAATTGCAAGATTGAATAGCAAACGAAACAGACTTGGTAAAAGAAATGAAAATTGCAAAAGAAATTCTTTAGAGAAATGAGGGGCCAAGAATGTCATTGCCTTAAGTCGTAATTACAAACCAAATTTGCAATTCCAACCTATTCTACATTCAATTGTAAACTGAAATTACTACTCATATTCACCTTGAACTTAGGGTTTAGGAGACTAAGTGAGTGACGTATATGTCTATAGTCCCTCTATCTTAGGTAATTTTGACTCAATAATTTCTTAGGTTTTGGAGTCTTTGATCCCTATGTCTAGGGTAAAGAATTGGCTTATGTCTAAGTTCTTGTCTCCATCACTTGTGCGAAATTCGCTTATCACTAACCTTGTCAATATTAGATCTAAGCTTGAGTTTCTACCCTAGATGATCAATCTAGGATCTCAACGGAATTTTATTCAACACAAGCAAATAATTGAGAAGTAGGCTTGGTCTTTGTTGGAATTTTGGCTACAATTACTTCTTAGGGAATTTACATCTTTGAACCCCCTAAGAAGTTTAGCTCATATTAAAAGTAAAAATCTCACAACAAACTCTAGAAATTAATTTCATACTAGAAGAATAAATTAAAATGCTAATTGCAACCAAAAACTAAAGGAATTAGTTAGAACTTTTCCATCCTAATCAGAATTGAAATATGAAGTACTTAGAGTAATAGAAAGTAAACACAAGCCTGGACAACCCATGAACAAAAAGAAAAGCAAAGAAAAAGCTCCTTGAAGCAATACCCATGAAAAAAAAATTTCAAAAAATTTCTCTCAATTGTTTCAACAATCTCAACTCTCAATTCCAATGCTTAATATAGTAGGTAAGGAACAAAAGGCATGAAAAATTACAACCCAAATGAACTAAAACAAAATTTAAATTCACCTAAACTAAGAACCAACCAGAAAATAGAAAACTTGAACAAAAATCCATTTTTCTTCTGTAGATTTCAATCGATTTGACTCCCACTATTTCTAGGAAATAATGAATCATCACAACCCAAAATTTCATTTGTATTGGATTGAAAAAAACTAAGAAAAAAAAAACACCATCAAACTTGCAGCAACCCTTTGGTGGAAAACAGAGAAGAAAAACTAAAAAAAAAATAGATGACACTTTGGAATGAAACCCACAAAAAACTCTACTAAAATTCGCCCTAAAAATCGCTTCCGTTCTCCACTCTTCTCTCCTTTTGTAGGCCTTCATTAGAGTTGAATAATGAGGATTTTCGTAATGGGTTGAATGCAGATTTTTTCCTTTTTTGAATTCTTTCTGTTGCTCCAGAATTGCAACTTCATCTTGCAATTTCGGTTCTGCAATTTCCACAATTCCTGCACACAAGTTTAGTTTTTAAGGGCTCGTTTGATAACGTTCTTGTTTTCTGTTTCTTGTTCCTGTTTCTCGTTTTTCAAGAAACAGACATGTTTGATAAACCATCATATTTCTTGTTTTTTCTTGTTTTTTATTTTTATTTTTGGATACGATTTTATTTATTTTTATTAAATAAATAAACTAATAATGTATTTCATGTTTACCATTAAATGTAAAAAATACATATACATTCTCTCTCTTTTTCTGATTTTACTTGCGTGTATTATTGGCTAATGCATTTTTAAAAAAAATAAAAATAAAGTTTATTATTAAATTAAAGAAATGTGGGTATGTTCGATTGTCTGACCTCAGACAATTTACAAATTCTTCTAATTGAACTAACTTTTGTAAGTCAAAATCGTTCAAGGTGAATTGATTGAAGTGAAAAATAACATTGCAAATCAAATTTGAACAACATTTGAAAGATAAAATTTATTATTATTATTATTAAGTAGGTGTTGGGACTTAATAAAATACTATAACCTTTTTATAATTGTTTCATATTTATTTTAATGCATGTTATATGTTTTATTATAGTATATGTACTAAATTTTATTTTTACCAAAAAACAAGAAACAAGAAACAGAAATAGTTATCAAACATGTTTCTGTTTTTATTTTTTAAGAAACAGAAACAAGAAACAAGAAATAGAAACAGGAAACAAGAAACGAGAAACCAGAACGTTATCAAACATATGACCTAAGATTCTCACCCTAATTTCCTTCATTCTTCTTTCTTCCTTATGTTTAAGAATCTTTCAACTATTTCCCAATGATTTTAAGACAAAACAAGAATATTTTAAGTAATTGGGAGTTAAATAAGCCTTAATACTAAGACTTATCAATCCGTTAATTGAGAAGATTAATATTTCATTAAGATGATCATATGCGACTCTATCTTAATCCTGAGTGACACTACAAGAATTTTTGGATATGCCGACGAAATTTTTCCCGACGCAAGAAAATTCGTCACAATATCTCATTTATCCCGACGCAATCTGCGTCGAGATAATGTATTCTTGCTACCGACGCAATTTAAGGTTATCCCGACGCAAGGATGCTTCGAGATATATTTAATAATGTATCCCAAAACACATGTAAGCGTCGAGATAAGTTGCAAAACCCTAGGATCTTCCTTTTCTTTCTAAAACAGTGGCGCTGTTCGATTGTCCTCTCCTCCACTCCCAAACAAAACTTATTCTTCTCCCTTCAAGTCGAATTATTTTCGGTCCAGCAACGGTGACTTCTCTTCTCCTTCTCTACTATCAAACCCAACCTTTCTCATTCTTGTTTCGACAGTGTCGATGTTATTCTCTCTTCTCCTTCCGATAGTGGCGGCACATTTTTTTCCTCCTTCCAACCTCGACAACTGCGAGTTGATCTCAATCCGGCAGTGGTGCTGTTGATTCTCGTTCCGGCGGTAGTACTGTATGTACGGCAAGAACAGTAGGTGAAATCCCTTTTCTTTTCTTCATTTGTATTGAAGTTTTGGTTGTTTTATTATTTGGGGCTTTTTGTATTTATCTAAGTGATGCTTCTCGATGAACCATATTTATTCAATGATGTTAATCTGATTTTGAATTCGAAGCTATTTTGCCAAAAACTGAATTTGCATTTTGGTAATTAATTCGTTACTGTATAGTTAATCTGATTTCTCAATTTTTTTTTGAAAAAAATGGTATGGAAGATTAATAGGACTATTCGTGAGTACGTGAAAACTAAAATTCTGTGAGCACATAAATTAATTACGAAACAAAATTTTAAAAAATGAGCGCAGAACAAAACAAAATCCTAAAACGTTTAGGTAATATATGAAGTTTGTTTTGGTTTCTTTGTGACTGAATTGCTTCATGATATTATATGCAATGTGTATTTTTGTTTCTGAGACGCTGATAGTATTGGCTATTGAATACTTTTCCTTCATTATTTAGTAACTATGAGCAAGGTTGTTAAATTGTGACCAATATCAAAAATCCTATTCTAAATTTAAATCTATAGTTTTATTTCAAAATTCAAATCTCTGATTTTGAAGCAGTCCCTTTGTATTGCTTACACTTTAAAGTCTTCATGAATACTAACTTGGCAGAACAAAAAGGACTTTTTCGTTACCCCTCTCTTCTACCTTTTAAGATATTTCTTCTTCTTTGCTATATCCCCTTTGTGTGCCAATAGTTCCTTCGTCTTCCTCTTTCAATTATAGAAATTGTTCTGCCTTTCTCTCACGTTTATAAAAATGAAAACCCATCTTCAGGTCTAAAACATATTCCCTAGGTATTTAATGTCTCAGTGGACTGATCTAAAGTCTTTTGGAATCCATTAGGTCTGGCAGTGGAAGTGCGCATTTGTGAGACTGTTCTGTTTTTCAAATTTTGAAATTCGATTTTCTCACATGGATCTATTGAAATCAGATCTTTCTTGGAAAGTTATCACTACAAGAAATTTTGGATATTCTGGTGGCGAGTTGTTTTGAATCCTTTCACTCTTCTCTCCCATAGACGCCATTGCAGTAACATGAATCTTCAAAATCAGGTCTCAATCATTGCATAATTGCATTCTTTATTCTTTTTACGTTTTTGTGCAATTTTGAATTGATTGTGAAATCGTTCTAGATTAATTGTTGCAAAGTAATACTACAAACTTTGATTTGATGAACCGTGATTAATGAAGTCACCTATATTTGAAATTTATGTGTAATTTAGAATTGATTATGAATTCATTTTAAATTGATTCTGAGTAATTTAAAATTGATTATGATTTCAGTAGAGTGTTGTACTAAGGCTAAAGATTGCAATTTGGGCAACAAAACCTTAAAAAATGAAAACTATATTTTTGCCTTTTTTTTGTTTGGATTTTGTTAGTTCGTTATAACTTTGACGTTAATGTTCGAATCCTATGAAACTAAATAGGGTAAATATAATATAAGAAACTTTGGGATGAAAGCTTCAATTTTAAAACTATGTTATATGTTTTTCTTTTTTGTGGGTCTGTGTTATAGTGATTTTGTTTATAAGTTATAAAGATCGATTTTGATTGATAAATGCTTACAGTTTAAATTATTGAGTTTATATGTTCTCAATTGTATGCCAAATGTCAATTATTGTTTTGTTAATATACAGTCAAATTTCAATTAATTCATTTTTATAATTATGTGATTTTATCTCTCTTTTTTTTAATGAAAATTTTGGATGGCTAGCTTGGTTTTCTAGAATATTTGTGAATATGTGGTTAGCCTTTGGTTTTTGTTTCTGTATGTTTTATTTCAATTTGGTCCCTAATCAATATGTTTTTTATTTAAAAAGTTCAACAGCATGTTGAGGTAAGTATTCAAACCTTTGCCTCTTGGTCGAGGATGCATGTCTAATAGACCTCTATCACTCATAGATATGTATGTCTTATCAATGATAGGTGTACACCACTAATAGATAAAAGGCTATCAAATGCTAGTTTAAAAGGCTCCTCAAGTGTTGTTAGCCTATTTCGTAGAGTAGAATAGTAATATTTTGACCAATCAAGGAATCATATACTTAAGGTGATTTTTTTTTAGATGATAATAATGTCTAATATGTCCAATACTGTATTAGGCATTCTATTATTATATTACATAATTTCAAGCATATGCTTTTAATTTCTTGTTTCTCTAATGCAAATTATGAAGTAGCGAGGATTGTCTAGTTGCATTTGTGTGATTGTTATAATATAGACATGGTTGCTTCAAGATAGATTGATCTTAAGATTTTTCTTTTCAATAGACAATATAGATATGGTGGCTTATGGTGGCTATTAGCATGTTTTAGTTCACATATTTTGAGTTAGAGACACACAAGATTAATATATTTGTTATAGATGCGTGACTTATTAACTTACTAGTAATAGAAGAGAAAAGACATGCAATGGTAATTAGCCTAATAATGGTTTGAATATTCCAAATGTTTTGAATTTGAATTGCCAAGTTAAACAATACCTTAGAATAGAGAGATAGAGAACAAAAAAAAAATTGAGATATCAATTCTTTCTACATTATGTATTATGTCAGATTAGCTTTTTGTTTTTCCTTCTCTTTTACCAAAATTTTCCAGAAGATGCACTTTTGTCAAGTATAAAATGAGTATGAGAACTTAAGGAATGATTTGATGTGGATTTTAGAATAGGAGATTTTAGGCTTTACTCAAAATTATATTGTTAATTCTCTCTAAACTACTAATCCTAAGTTATCGCCAAACCACTTGATTCTAAGTTAGAGGTGGGTTAAAGTGCATTACGCCGCATCTTTAGGGTTCGAGTGGCTATCCTGCAGTTATGGTAGCCACTTAGGTTATTACGCTCGTAGTTATACGATGAAGTGGCTATCCTGCAGTTATGGTAGCCACTTAGGTCATTACGCTTGTAGTTTTAGGGGTGGAGTGGCTTTAGGGTGTTCTTTGGGTGTAAATCTTTCCTAGAGTTCAATCAAGTTTGTTTTGAATCCCATAGGACACTTGGAGATTTTCTTTACTCTTTTAGGCCACTTCTTGAAAATTACTGATATGGATTTTGATTGAGATGATGATGGTACTTGTTTGTGAGGGAGCCTCTCTACCACTTTATACTGATATGGCTATCAAAAGCTCTTGCCTGCCTTCTCCCTTTCAAACCTCTGTTATATTCTCAAGTTCTATTCATACACATATAGTTATCTACAAAAGTGTATGTAGAGCTCAATATTTTAAAAGAGAGGAGGATAGTGAATAGTATATTTTGTTGCCTTTGTTGCAAAATTATAAGATTTTGAAGATCTCCCAGTTACATTTTTTTTTCTTTGGTTTTTTTTCCTTTCTTATGTGGAAGGTCCTAAAAGAAGTGCTCTCTTCAAGTTCTCCAAAGCAATTCAACAAAGATTTTCTAAACATTCGTAAGTCGATATTGCAGGTCAGAAGTGCAAAAGTTAAACTTTTTATTGCATATATCATTCATCTAGATTTGATTCACCTTTTATTACATTTGGATTAGATAATTATTATTTACTTGCAGTAATTAGTGACCTATGGTATGGCCTCAGAGGAGTTATCTTAGGAAATTTTTGCATTGCAATATGTGTTGTATGTATAAAATTTATTCTATTACTCATGCCACATGAACTAGACATACTTTATTATGCCATATGGGAAACTCAAGGGTAGGATTTCTTCTTCTCATGGTTTCAGGCCAAAAGACCTAGTCCCACCCTTTCTCTTTGTTTTCTTCTCCTGGTTTGGAGGATTGAATTTCTTCTAATGTTTAAGTGAGTGGTGATAAGATAACCGTAGAGTTCATTTTACCAAAAACTTGATGGTCAAAGTAAACCAAAGAACTTTGTTGCCATCAATCTTGTCAATGTCTTCCACCTTCCACCTGTTTGATATGTGGGGTCATGATGATCTCAAAGACTCTTTTCTGAATTTTTCTTTAGATTTATATGGCTATCAAAAGCTCTTGCCTACTTTCTCCCTTTCAAACCCAAGTATGCTAGGTTCAAAGGTGGGTTCTTTAACTGTGAAGCTTGTCTAGGGCACATTCAAGTTTGTTTTGGCCCTCATAGGACACTTGGGCACTTTTCTGACTCTTTTAGTCCACTTTGATGTTTTTGAGGGACAAGGTAGATGCTTTGGGGTCATTTTTAACTCGGTTTCTTTCTCCAAGTGCACTTAGATATGTTTTGGACACTTGGCTAGGTTGGATGGTGGGTTCTTTAAGTGTGAAGCTTGTCTAGGGAACGTTTATGTTTATTTTGGCCTCCATAGGACACTTGGACACTTTTTTACTCTTTTAGGCCACTTTGATGTTTTCGAGGGACGGGGTAGATGCATCGACGTCATTTCTAGCTTTGTTTCTGCCCCTAAGGGCACTTAGACACGTTTTTTACACTTGGCTAGGTTTGAGGGTGGGTTCTTTAGGTGTGAAGCTTGTCTATGGCACATTCAAGTTTTCTTTGGCCACCATAGGATACTTGGACACTTTTTTGACTCTTTTAGGCCACTTTGATGTTTTCGAGGGACGCGGTAGATGCATCGAGGTCATTTCTAGCTTAGTTTATGCCTCCAAGGGCAGTTAGACACATTTTTTACACTTTGCTAGGTTCGAAGGTGGGTTCTTTAAGTGTGAAGCTTGTCTAGGGCATATTTGAGTTTGTATTGGTGCCCATAGGACACTTGGTCACTTGACTCTTTTAGTCTACTTAGATGTTTTTTAGGGACAGGGTAGATGCTTCAGGGTCATTTTTAGCTCGGTTTCTTTCCCTAAATGCACTTAGATACGTTTTGGACACTAGGCTAGGTTGGATGGTGGGTTCTTTAGGTGTGAAGCTTGTCTAGGGCACGTTTAAGTTTGTTTTGGCCCTCATAGGACACTTGGACACTTTTTTTACTCTTTTAGGCTACTTTGATGTTTTTGAGGGACGAGGTAGATGCTTTGGGGTCATTTCTAGCTAGCTTTCCACCTGCAAGGACACATAGACACGTTTTGAACACTTGATTAGGTTGGAGGGTGCGTTTTATAGGCGTGAGTCCTTCTAGGACATAGTCAATTTTGTCTTTTCCCTCGTAGGAGACTTAGGCACTTTAAACACTTCTTAGCCTCTTTCAAGGTCAAATGTACTTGCGAACATTTTCTCTTCCCATCTTTTTTTTTTTTTCTGTTTATGTTCAATCTTTTTTTAATATTACTTCTTTTTTCATCTAGGTTTGTAGCTGACTACGCGTAATCTTCAAGGAAGCTTTTGGAGCGTAGAAAAATGGGTGTCTTTTACTTTAGAAATATCTTTCTTATCGTTGGGATTTATGCCCTAAAGCCTCTTAATTAATAATAATTTTGATTATTTTATTTGCAATATAATATTATCCATTATATAAAAAATCCAAGGTTATTAGTGTAATCTTGAACAGTATGTGGTTGACATACGAGAGGATCATGTACAAAAAATAACCTAAAGGGTCATAGTATATGGATAAGGTTGGGTGCCTTATCCTGGTAACACTATTGATACGGCCCACTTTGTAATAGTTACAAATGATTTGATCCAAATCATTCATGTGGAGACATGTGAGTGGGGGTATCTTATACAATGAGTTTGTATAAGACTGGACCACGAAATATTTAATCTCTCTTTATAAATCCGTTAATTGAGAAGATTAATATTTTATCAGGATGATCATATGCGACTCGATCTTAATCCTGAGTGAGTTATGAACTCTTGCCTGTGACGGCTTGTCCTTTGATTTGCATGGGTGAGAGTGGTTTTTGTAGCCGATTCAATATGCCTACCATTTTGGGGACTTAACCAAATAGGGAGCTGGGAACATAATCTCACAAGATGGAATTCACTCCTTCCCATATAGGGTAAGTAGATGAGTAGTTCCCTTAAGTGCTGATTTCGAGTCTTGAACAATGGGGCCCCACCCTCTCATTGGCCTGAGAGGGACTTAGTTTATAATTAGATTGTAAACATATTGTTCATTAGAGGATCAGTGATACTTAAGGTGCAAGATGTAATTACAGGGGTAAAACGGACTTTTGACCCAGCTGTAATTACGAACAACTCGTGAAGGATCGACTTGCAGTAGTGATTATATCAATGGACACAACTTGTCCTACAGTGCATAAGAGTGCAACTTTAGGTCTATAGTGGAGTGGCCCTAGAGTTAATGAATGAAAATTGATTAATTAAAGAGTTTAATTAATTAATTTTGTATCATTGGAACTAATAATCTGTAGGTCCATAAGGTCTCCTTGCTAGCTCATAGTAACACTAAAAGATCAATTTAGTTGAAAGAAAAATTTGAAATGTTCAAATTAATATTTAATATATTAGATATATTAAATATAAAAGAGGAAAAATATATTTATTGTATTTGATACATTGAATATTAAAATAATTAATGTATATTAGATACATTAAAGAAAAGATATTTATTAAATTTGAATTAGATAAAAATTAGGAAATAGATGTCGTAGGAGAATTCTAAATGTTTGAATAAGATTCAAATTGGTTAGATAAATATATTTTAATATATTAGATATTAAAATATATTATTTAATTATCTTCCCTAGACCACTATAAATAGGACCCTAGGGGTGAGCCATTAGACATTCTTCATAACACACATCTCCTCAATAGAGAGAATTAGAGAATTCTCTCTAGACCTCTTCCTCTTCAATCCCTTGTGGATTTTCTTTCAAGAGGCTCCCACAAGCCTTGGTCCTGTGTTCGAGTCATAGCCAGGAAGACTTTGTGGAGGAGATAAAGACCCGCCAGAATATTCTCCATATTTTGAAGGTATTTATTATTTAACCCTTATATTTTGTATTTAATTCTAAATAAATTAAAGACGATCCAAAGCTTCCGCTTGGGTTTAATTAGATTATTCCCTTCAATTGGTATCAGAGCAATCTTTGAGTTTTATTTAGAATTAAAGTTTTGTGAAGGTGGGTAGTTTAATTTGTTCATATATGTGATATATGGTTATTTGCAAATTGTCTGTTTAGGCTATTTGGGATTAAGTTTATTGTTTTGATTAGATCAAACATAAAATCCATTGGGATTAAGTTTACTTGTAATTTTTTCCAATGCCTATTGCTTATATTTCAAAAACAAATTTTAAATGTTGCAATCGGAGAAAATCTTCCTAATTTGCTGGCGGTGAATGGATTGTCGACTAAAACTTCTTTTCTTCACGATCAACGAAACATAGAGCGCCAGCGGTGGGTCCTCGATTGACAAACTGGTGTCGATGGATTTGTTAATGGTGATTTTTTAAATTATTTTTTTCAAGTACCTATTATATTCTTGCCGGTGGTGAAAGAAATTTCATCAATCAAAGAAATTTCAAAGCTATGTGCATAAGGTCAATGTGAATTTGAAATAGACTCAGTAGCTGGGATTGGTGGTGATTTTAATTTCTTCAGATGAGTGGATTTCAATAGGTATGGAAACAAAATCCCTCTTAACACGTGAAGACAAAAGAAATATTGAATTTCTATTGAAATTAAAATTGGATTTCAATTAATTTTCAAATTAGATTTCAAAATAAGCCACATGAAATTGAAATGAGATTTCAATTAATTTTGAAATAAGATTTCAAATAAGTAGCGTGAAATTGAAATTGAAATCCCAATTTGGAATGGTTCCAAGAAAGAAAAAGATATTGAAGACCAAGATATGTCTTTGATTTAAATTATTGTAATTTAAATTATTTTCAATTTCTTAGGATATGCCAAATATGCCGGTCAATTTTGTTATTTTTAATTTAATTATGCATGAGATGTATCTTTTAAATTGTTTGATTGTTGCATAAAGTATGCCATTTAAATTTAAAATCCCACCATAGGTTAAGCATGATCATGCATCTTATCTTATTTTTTAATATAATTGTTATATTTGAAAATTTTGATTAGGTTGTTTCCTAATAGCATTAAGATTAATTTTTTTTTAAATATAATTGTTATATTGAAAATTTTGATTAGGATGTTTCCTAATAAAATTGAGATATTTTCCTAATACGTTTATATTTTCAATATCTTTGAATATAATTTTTATATTTGGAAAATTGAATTAGGATATTTTCTTTAATAATTATTGGAATCCATATTTCCTAATAGGATTAGGATATTTCTTAATGAGAATAGGTTTTCTTTAATTAAAGATATTCTTGATTCTTGTTTTAAATAGTTTAAAATTTGAATTTAATTTATCTTTATTGATTTCTAATGGGATTAGAATTTAGGATAATCTTTTATTTTAAAAGGGTTTAAAATGATAGAATTTTAAGATTATCCTTGAAGTGAGTTATTTTTTTTTTAATAGGATTAAAAATATTTATGTTCATTAATCTAATAATTAATAGTTAATTAAAGATTAATAATTTTAAAATAAAAATTGACTATAAGGGAACTCTGTCTATGGAAGGTTCTGTCTAGACTAGGGTATTTAAGCTGACCGAAAGGGAACACCTCTAACTGGGAACCGACCTGGGAGTTGAATTAGTCAAATTTTATTTATTTTCACTAAGCATGCTCATAATGTTATTATTATTTTTTAAATAGTTTAAAAACTTAGTAATTCACATTAAAATCAATCTAACAACATAAGAGTTATGAAATGTAGATTGAGGAACTTAGATAAATGAGATTAGCCTAATTTGTCTAAGTAATAGAAAACTCTATTTCAAAATACTTAGTGGGAGAAGGACACGTCACAAATCCAACAATTTCTATTATTGATTCACAACGTGAGATTCATGTGGGGCCTCGTGGCGGCTTTTGGACCGTCCTCCCTACGGAAGGCGTTTGCATGGATCAATATCAGGGTGAATCTTTTGAGAAAGTATTATAGTAAGTGGGAGAAGGAAATGTGTCAACATATCCTACGGTCTCCATCATTAGTTTACATCGTGAGATTCATGCGGGGCCTCGTGGCGGCTTTTGGACCGTCCCCATATGGAAGGTGTTTGCATGAGTCAATATCAGGGTGAACTCCTGAGAAGGATAGGATTGTAGTTTTGTTTCCAATACTTGACGTACCCTACGGCGACACTTGTTGGGATAAAACTACGGGATCTAAAATTATGGGTCACACTTACAAATGACTCATTAAAGTTGTTAATGATGTCTTTGACCAAACTAATGGTAACTAAATATTATAGGAATAAGAGTTATTATGGTATAATACTTGGTTGAGATTGTCTCAGTTTAGTGAAGGAATACTTGACCTACCCTACGGCGGCACTTGTTCTAACTCACTAAAGTACCATAGCATTAGAAATGATTTATAGGGTTCATTTTTCAAATTGTTTGATTTCTATGCTAAAATTGAATGGATAATTGTTTGCATGATGTTAAGTTATATATTTTATATATTTCAATATTATGTCAATTTCTCTCATAATTTTTAATTTTATTACTGATAAGTAAAAATTGAGAAATTTTATTACTTGGAAAAGTAACATTAACACTTGTAATGGTAGTGTAAAATTTTGAATTTGTCTTTGTTGAGAAATGTTCTCAAAACCTGTTGCTAATGCTATTCGAATTGTTCGTGAAGCACATGATTAATGAATCAAAAGTAAACGAGATAGCTTGTACGTATTCTCCTAGTTGACATTTTAGATGTCAAATTTAGAAGATAAATAAAATGACAACAACATATGAGATGTTGAAGTCAACATAAGCTAAATTTAGAAAGTTGTCTAAATGATCTCAAAATTAAGTATTACAAAAATCCAAGTAAAGAAACCAAATGATTGAAGCTATATAAAAGGAAATAGTTCCTAAATTAGCTAGGACAGTCATAATAAGAGGAATTTTTGAAATGCCTCTAGGAAGAAAAATATAAATGAAAGTAAATTTGATTTACTAGATTTTTGGTGGACTATAAATGCCACCTAGATAGTTGATATAAGATCTACTATCAAGATTTATTCTTCATTATATTTAATATGTAATTCTTGGAAAATACTTAACATGTAGAATAATTTCTACAAGTTAGCACCAGGAAGCCTATCTCAGTTAGTGTAGTGGGAGACATTAAGATGTCATTAAGTAAAAATTGTTACATAATGCTGAATATGGTGTTTTTAGTAACCATAAGAGAAATTCAATTTCTCGAACTTTATTACAAAAATGTTCATATAGTATGAATTACTTTCAAGTATGAAAGTTTATATTTTCAAAATTGTTTGAAAATACATTCAGCTGAAAATAAGAACAATTTGTATATGTTAAACATGTTGACATATACTATACTACAAAATACTGAGCTATTCAGGATTATAGAATCCAAAATAGAAAGACATTATTTTCTCCTAAAAGATGATACTTGACTTTGGCTGTTAAGGTTGATTAACATCAACTTGAATAGAATGAAAAGACTAGTAAGAGGTAATTCTCTAAAAAGTTAGTTAATTACTTTACCTGTCTGTAGATCTTGCATTTCATGCAAGATAATCATTGGACCTTTATTAGATAGGGCTAGAACGCCAAAGAATACTTTTGGCTTACATATTCTGACCCATGTGATCTGGTGAATGTAAAGGTCAAATAAAGTCATGAATATTTTGTCACTCTAGTTGATGATCATTCAAGGTACAAGTATCTTGACCTAATACAACATAAGTCTAAATTTTTGAAATGTTCAAGAAAATTAAGACTAAAGTTAAAAAATCGATTAGGTAATTAAATCTATCAAAATATTATGATCAGATCATAATAGAAAGTACAGGAACCTTACATACTAAAACTAATTGATAGAAAATGGATTTTTATCCCAATTATTTTAATACCAAGTGCAATTTTGTGAAATTGTGCTACAAGAGGAGAAACAGGACCTTGTTAGACATGGTCACATCAGTAATGAGTTACACACCATTACCATACTCCAGTTAGGAAATGCAATAGAGATTCCATGGTGAACATGATTCTCTCTAAAAGTGTCTACGAGACAATTTTAAAGATTATAGAAGAGTAGTAAAGCTGGTTTACAACACTTCACCATTTGGGAATGTTAAGCTCACATGTTGAAACAAGCCTAAAAAGCTTGTATATGTTCAAAGATAAGCCTAAGTGTAGGCCACCCCTAAGGAGTATAAAGTGGTCTTTTATGTAGTCCTAAAACGAATAAGGTATTTGTATGACAAATATCAATTTTACAAGAAATGTCAAATAAAAGACTACAAACCTTTAATAAGGTGAGATATTGTTAATAAATTGGTTCCAAGTGAAGCCACTAAATAGTTAACAAAAGTTGTTAACAATTTTATTATATTTGAAAGTCAAATGGATCTTAGTCATGAATTGGATAAGCCTCATCGTAGTGAGAGAGTTATGAGATGACTCAACCTTTACAAGGACTTAATTGAAGCCCAAATTGTCATGTTAGATGACAAAGTTGAAGGCTTATTACCTGCAAAGTGAGACTAATGGCAAAGGGTTAAACCTAATAAGAGAAAGTAGACTGTGAGTAAATTTTCTCACTTGTTGTCATACTGAAGTCTGTAAGCATTATATAATTCACTGTTGCATATGTGATATAAAAAAAAATGTTTAGAATTCTTTTTATGAAAAGAAATATTAGATAATGCATCTACACAAATCAATCAGATATGTTTATTTTCACAAATCAAAAGCAAAAGGTTTTCGAAATAGCAAATGTTCATTTATGAAATGAATTTTACTATTAGATCTGTGAATATAAGGTTTGATAAAAGTATCAAAATCTATGACTTTGGATAAATATTAATGAAGTTTGTTTAGACAAGAAAATCATTAATTGCTTAGTGGATTTTTCTCATGTTTTATGTTGGTGATATTTTTACCCATTATGAATGATGTAAGATGTCTAACATATAACGTTGATTAAGTAACCAATTTCAAATAAGTGATTTGAATGACTCAGTATATTTTAAATGTCCAAAATGAAGATTTTAAGGACAAAATGTTAACTTTGTCTCAAACATCTTATATTGACAAAATTGTTGTCAAATATTTGATTTTTATGTCTAAAAAAGTGTATCTTAAGACACCTCAAATGTTGAGAGTATATGATATGCATAAATGAGACTGAACATTTAATATACAATTGGTTAACATATATCAGTTAAACGAATGGTATGACCATTGAGTAGAAAATTAAAAACTTTCTCAAATTATCTATGGATGATGAGAAATTTTTGTGTATGGAGTTAAAGATTTGATCTTTACAAGATACACTGGTTCTTACAAAAATTTAGGAAATCTATGTAAAGATAAATTTTACCCTAGGTTGTGGAGTATGGTATATAAGTTAAATTGTTTTGCTTATGAAGTAACAAAAGGACTTGTATGACTCAAATAGTTCCTTGAAGATCTGAAAGGTGTTTCAGATATGCTTTAGTCTATCATCTTTATTATGATAATAGTGGTGTAAAGACTAATATTAAGGAAAATAGAAAACACCAACGTATAGGGAATCATATCGAGAGAGAGAAAGCATCATGGTAGTGACCAAGATGGCTTTTAATGACAGTCGTTTAGATCTATATAAAAAGACTCTCCAGGCTAAAGTGTTTAAGGGTCACCTAGAATGTCTAGGATTACGAGACATGTCTCGTCTTCGCTAGGGCAAGTGAGAGAACATGTTGGGTATAGAGTATGCCCTAGGATACATGTCTCGCCGGCTTTAGTGCAAGTGGGAGATTGTTGGGATTTATGCCCTAAAGCCTCGTAATTAATAATTTATTTAATAATTAATAATAATTTTGATTATTTTATTTGCAATATAATATTATCCATTATATAAAAAATCCAAGGTTATTAGTGTAATCTTGAACAGTATGTGGTTGACATACGAGAGGATCATGTTCAAGAAATAACCTAAAGGGTCATAGTATATGGATAAGGTTGGGTGCCTTATCCTGGTAACACTATTGATACGGCCCACTTTGTAATAGTTACAAATGATTTGATCCAAATCATTCATGTGGAGACATGTGAGTGGAGGTATCTTATACAATGAGTTTGTATAAGACTGAACCACGAAATATTTAATCTCTCTTTATAAATCCGTTAATTGAGAAGATTAATATTTTATCAGGATGATCATATGCGACTCGATCTTAATCCTGAGTGAGTTATGAACTCTTGCCTGTGAGGGCTTGTCCTTTGATTTGCATGGGTGAGAGTGGCGTTTGTAGCCGATTCAATATGCCTACCATTTTGGATACTTAACCAAATAGGGAGCTGGGAACATAATCTCACAAGATGGAATTCACTTCTTCCCATATAGGGTAAGTAGATGAGTAGTTCCCTTAAGTGCTGATCTCGAGACTTGAACAATGGGGCCCCACCCTCTCATTGGCCTGAGAGGGACTTAGTTTATAATTAGATTGTAAACATATTGTTCATTAGAGGATCAGTGATACTTAAGGTGCAAGATGTAATTACAGGGGTAAAACGGACTTTTGTCCCAGCTGTAATTACGAACAACTCGTGAATGATCGACTTGCAGTAGTGATTATATCAATAGACACAACTTGTCCTACAGTGCATAAGAGTGCAACTTTAGGTCTATAGTGGAGTGACCCTAGAGTTAATGAATGAAAATTGATTAATTAAAGAGTTTAATTAATTAATTTTGTATCATTGGAACTAATAATCTGTAGGTCCATAAGGTCTTATTGCTAGCTCATAGTAACACTAAAAGATCAATTTAGTTGAAAGAAAAATTTGAAATGTTCAAATTAATATTTAATATATTAGATATATTAAATATAAAAGAGGAAAAATATATTTATTGTATTTGATACATTGAATATTAAAATAATTAATGTATATTAGATACATTAAAGAAAAGATATTTATTAAATTTGAATTAGATAAAAATTAGGAAATAGATGTCGTAGGAGAATTCTAAATGTTTGAATAAGATTCAAATTGGTTAGATAAATATATTTTAATATATTAGATATTAAAATATATTATTTAATTATCTTCCCTAGACCACTATAAATAGAACTCTAGGGGTGAGCCATTAGGCATTCTTCATAACACACATCTCCTCAATAGAGAGAATTAGAGAATTCTCTCTAGACCTCTTCCTCTTCAATCCCTTGTGGATTTTCTTTCAAGAGGCTCCCACAAGCCTTGGTCCTGTGTTCGAGTCATAGTCAGGAAGACTTTGTGGAGGAGATAAAGACCCGCCAGAATATTCTCCATATTTTGAAGGTATTTATTGTTTAACCCTTATATTTTGTATTTAATTCTAAATAAATCAAAGACGATCCAACACTTCCGCTTGGGTTTAATTAGATTATTCCCTTCACTTATGAATGTATTTTCTTTAGACAACTTAATATTTTATCTAGATAATGTATTGAATTATATTGGTTATGTTGGATTTTTCTGTGACAAATTATTGTACTTTTCGGTTATGTATTGATTTTAATGATATTAAATATGAATATGCGTTCATACCAATGATAATATTCTAATTATTCAATTGTGAACTTTCAGTGATTATAAGCTAGTAGGTATTATAAAAAAATAGAGTAAAATCTTAAAATTAAATAAAAATAATTTAAATATCTACCGACGCAAAAAGCGTCGGGAAAAAGTTGAAAAATCAACTTGATTCAACTTTATGCCGACGCCGATAGCATCGACATTTAGTTGACCGAAAGTTGGTTTTCAACTTTTTCATTGTTTTCCCGACGCTCGCTGTGTCGGGAGAAAAATATAGATACCGACGGAAGAGTCATACGTCGGGAAAAATGCCAATGCATACCCTTTAGCGTCGGCAAAAGATATGCCGACGCACCTATGGCGACGTTTTTCCCGACGCAAATATTTCGTCGAGAGGAACCTATGCTGACGCTTTTTCTAGTTTTGCCGACGCAAACTTGCGTCGGCATATCCTGAAAATGTTGTAGTGTGAGTTATGAACTCCTGCCTATGAAGGCTTATCCTTTGATTTGCATAGGTGAGAGTGGCTTTTGTAGCCG
This sequence comes from Trichosanthes truncata, assembly GCA_033996785.1. Lineage (NCBI taxonomy): Eukaryota > Viridiplantae > Streptophyta > Magnoliopsida > Cucurbitales > Cucurbitaceae > Trichosanthes > Trichosanthes truncata. The sequence continues at coordinate 11,868,676 of MU867261.1, read as the reverse complement.
ATTTAATATGCCTACCATTTTGGAGACTTGACAAAATAGAGAGCTGGGAATGTAATCTCACAAGATGGAATTCACTCCTTCCCATATGGGGAAAGTAGATAAGTAGTTCTCTTAAGTGTTGATTTCAGGACTTGAACAATGGGGCCCCACCCTCTCAATGCCCAAGAGAGACTTCGTTTATGGTTGGATCATAAACAAATTGTTCATTAGAGAATCAGTGGTACTTAAGATGCAAGAAGTAATTACAGGAGTAAAACAAACTTTTGACCCAGCTGTAATTATGAACAACTTGTGAAGGATCGACTTGCATGTAGTGATTATATCCTTGGATACAACTTGTCCTACAATGCATAAGAGTGCAACTTTAAATCTATAGTGGAGTGACCCTAAAGTTAATGAATGAAAATTGATTAAAGAAAGAGTTTAATTAATTAATTTTGTATCATTGGAGCTTATAATATAGGTCTATAAGGTCTCTTTGCTAGCTCATAGTAACACTAAAAGATCAATTTAGCTGAAAGAAAATTTTGAAATGTTCAAATTAATATTTAATTTGAAGTGTTCAAATTAATATTTAATATATTAGATATATTAAATATAAAAGAGAAATATATATTTATTGTATTTGATACATTAAATATTAAAATAATTAATGTATATTAGATACATTAAATAAAAGATATTAATAAAATTTGAATGAGATTCAAATAAATAAATATCGTAGGAGATTTGAATGAGACTCAAATAAGTATAAGATATATTTTAATATATTAGATATTAAAATATAATATTTTAATTATGGCAAAAATTTGCCCTTGGTCTCTATAAATAGGACGCTTAAGTTGAGTCATGAGATATAACACACATCTCCTCAATAGAGAATTAGAGAATTCTCTCTAGACCTCTTCCTCTCCAATCCCTTGTGGATTTTCTTTCAAGAGGCTCCCATAAGCCTTGGTCTTGTGTTCGAGTCATAGCTAGGAAGACTTTTTGGAGGAGCTAAAGACCTGTCAGATATATCTTCATAGTTACTCCAAGTAAGCTTGCTTAATCTTACCTTTTTTAGTTTAATTTTAAATAAAATCAAAGACAATCCAATGTTTCTGCTGCGGAGTAAACGTTCATTCCTTCAGCACTAAGGTATACACCCTAAATAGTAAAAACGAAAAGTATATTAGTATAGCAATGTGAACTTAAAGAAAAAAAGAAATGAAACAAAGGAAGGAATGAGCACCTGTCTACAAGATTCAGGTAAAAGATGGCAAAGATGTGGCTGGAAACCAACAATGGGAAAACTGTATATCATATGAAGAAGAAAGTGGAAAGTGAACAAAAAACAGCATTGTCAAACATATGGATGAGAGAGAAAAGTAAGGAAGAAGGCGGGACTCACAATTGATGAGATGTGATAAGGCTTTGGAGTTGTGATCAAAGGATTTGGAAGTGGGGAATTATGTATATAAGAGGGAGTCTCATTCAATAAACCAACCAATGGTTCTTAGCAGAACAGTTGGGTGCACTTGATGTAATAAGTGCACCTACCAACGTTTATTAAAGAGTAGGTATATGTCAAACAAGTGCATTTAAGGAATAAGAAATGGGCTCAGGAACAACACCTAAATACATAAAATATATATATATATATATATATATATATATATATATATAATATAAATATCATTAAACACCACACTAACCTAACAGAGAGAATGGTTGTGAAAGTATATCCATAATCAAAGGGGTCTTGGTAGATATCAGTGTGCAATTAATTACTAAACAGTGCATTCAAAGCAGAAGTTGTGGCCTCGGGGACAACACATAAGGGAAAATATAATATCAATAACATATCAAAATACAATACACAAAAAAAAATTCATATTAAAATCCACAAGAAAAGAACGACATGTTAAAGCAAAAACAATATACACATGTTTTATCCATTGTAATGAATTTCCAGCATCAAAATTCATCCATTAGAATCAAAAGTCATAATTGAAATTTATCAAACAGGAAATGTCAAATGAGAATTGAAATTCAACAAGCACAAACAGAAAGGGGACTATATTAAAATTGGCCTCAGAGTTACACAATTTTCATCCATTAGAATAAAATTCAAGAGTAGATGAAATGATCTACAAATCATGGTATGAAATTTAAACCAAACAAACATAGGAAAATACAGTGAAGAAAAAATAGGAGTTGAGTGGGAAAACATAGAAGAAAAATCAAAAGTAACAAATCTCGTGCGTATGTAAATGATGAAACAGAGAAGAAGAATGAATTTAACAAATCTTGTGCATGTAAATGATGAACAAATTAACAAAAAATAGTATGAACCAGAATAGAGATCGGAAAAAAAAATGAATTAACAGAAACAACCCCAAAAGCAAACGGATGGATCATATGACATGTAAAAAAAAAGGTGATCATCATCGGCCTAGGGTATGAGAGATCAAACCTGTTGGAGAAGCCCTCCACCCCCTCCCCCCACCAAGCTCCAATACGTCAAAAGCCCTTACTAAGTCTACCTACCAACCCAAAGAGGAGGCTATTGTGGATAAAGGGATAATAGATATGGCGACAAAGGATGTTTGGGTTGAAGTGGTGAGGGATTTTTGTTAGGGTTTTGGATCTGGAAAAAAAAAAAAGATGTCAACAACTAGCGTTTGATGTTCGAATGTGGGAAAACGGAACATGCAGGGAGCATAATCATCGATGGAAGTAAGTTTAGGGCATTCAGATCTAACGTGGATCACATATTCAGTCTTTTAGTGCTAGGGTTTTCAATTCTAAAACCAAAAAAAAAAAACACTAACGGAAGACGAATCGAGAACGAAGATCTGTGACCCACGACGATTGTCAACCTAAATTGAAGAACAATCGAAGAAGAGGGGGAGAAGATGAACGGAGGAGAGTCGGAGAAGATGAAAGAAGGTAGGTGAGATGTGTTGGGAGTGCGACCAAAGTCCCACATCGGCTAGATAAAGGGAAGATCATGGGTTTATATGTGAGGGATACTATCTCCATTGATATGAGGCATTTTGGGAGAAACCAAAAGCAAAGCCATGAGGGCTTATGCCCAAAGTGGACAATATCATACCATTGTGGAGATATGTGGAGTGTCCGTTGTCCCTAACAAGATGAACCTGAGAGAGAGAATAGAGAGCATCGTGAAGAAATAAGGAGATAAGTCGAAGAGGTGTAAGCAAAGTTGAGGTTGGATAGCGTGCAGAGAAAATTTGGTGGACTGTTCAAAACTGTGGGCCAAACGAAGGTTAAAATAACCCACCCAACTCCCCACAAATCTTATCCATGGGCCAAACGCCCCCTTAGGGTTTTAGACCCCCTTTACTGTAACTTGCCAAATTAGGAGGCCTTTGAGGCATTTGGGAGGATTTTGGCTGAGGATTGAGGCTCGGATCATGGAGATCAAGATGGTAGTCGAAAATCGATGGGTTTTTAGTTTTCCTTTCCTTTCCTTTTCTTTTCATTTTAGTTACTATCAAGGGCTATAATGAATTGCTTTATGCTGAAATTTTGGATGTTTAGTGGCTAATTCTATTTGTTCTAGGAATTAATTAGCTTTTGGACCATTATGTGTTAATTAATTAATAAATTTGGACTATTTATCTTGTTAAATTTATTTGTGCACTGTTGTGCTTAATACCCTTAAACTCTTGGCCGAAGTTTAATTGATTCATTACCTAATTTGACACTTGAAAAAGGTGAATTAGGATTAAAATTGCAATGCATGAAATTTTAGGTTTCACCCTGATGACACAAAAGTAACGAGATTTAATTGAGATTGTACGAAGGGTCTTAATGCCTTGTTTTAATTAATTAAGGCTACAGACATGCACGTTAGTTAATTAATTCAAGAGAATTGGTTGAGCTCGACAGAGGATTCCATAAAATTAGGTTTCTAGATTTATGAATTGCAAGCATAATTAGTTAACCATTTGGTCCAATTTGTGAGTTAGTTCCCTAGAACACGTTCCCTAAATTGATCTCACCATTAGTTTAGTCTTATTTGCATGCTTTTATTTGGTTTTCTAAAGTGCCGCTCTGTTGATTTTTCTAAATAAAACTAATTGCGATTAATCTTGGTATTCAAACACCCAAAAACAATTCCCGGTAGATACAATATATCGTATACCTATACCACTTTATTACTTGTGACCCATGTACTTGCGGAAATGCATAATTATGTGCAACAATCCAATATGTCCTTAAACTTTAAAAAAAATGTATTATAGATCATGCAACTATTAGGCACAAAATTGAAATATCAAAGATTGATATGACAAAATTGAAAGTTGAGACCTATTAGACGCCAAAGTGAACATAGTTTAATGGTAATTAGTATGTACCATCAACTAAGAGGTTAGAGGTTTGAATCTCCACTTCTAAATGTTGTTGAACTAAAGTAAAAGAGGGAAAAAAAAAGACTTATTAAACATATTTTAAAATTCAATGATTAATTAAACACAACATTAATTAAAAGTTTATAAATGTATTAGATACTTTTTTTCAGCTCATAGATCTGTTGAGCACTTTCAAAGTACGACCAAGCCAGTAGTTTAACCTCTATAATTACGACTAAAAAACTGTATTACAATACAACTTACAATTAGCGGTTGCCGACAATTATTTTTTCCTTTTAGAATAATATGTAATTTAAATTATCTTTATATGACAGAAACAATAGCAAAAGCATATTAAAAAGAATTTACAGCCGGTCAAGCTCAAGACGATTGGATGAAAAACATATAGAAAAAGAACCAAAAAAAAAAAAAAAACATCCACACAGTGGTGACTTGGCGAGTTTCAAAATTATGTATTGTACTTCATATTGACCTGTTATTTTATGAATCATCATACATCATGGTAGCGAGTTGGCTTTAAAAAAACCAATTAAATTAATATTTTTAGTGGTTGAACTTACTATTACCAAACATGTGTGTCACTAGTAATATATTCAATGTGATATATGAATTTTATGATGTTCTATTTTATTTTAATGGCATGGATATTTAAATGGGCATGTTGATTTTTTAAAATTATGAATTTGATTCAACATTAAAGCGTTCTTTTGATTAAAATGTATTAATAGAGTTTAAAACTATGATCTCGTTTTAAAATGTGACTTAATTATAATATCTGTGAGTCTTTTTTTTCACCTCTTTAAAAAATTATCGAATTTGAAATTTTGTTACTCTTTTGTTAACCACAAGGATGTTTGGTAAGGTTTTGTCAAATAATAAAAATGATTATAGAACTTTAGAAAATAGAAGAACCAATATAAAAATTCAATTAAAATATAGAGACTAAAAATATAATTTAACCAAATAATTCGAAGTGGGTTAGCATTTTTTTTTTCTCCAGATTTTATTTAATTCAATAGAAAATTTTAAATTCAAAGTAATTCCATGTCTTTGAGGCAATTTGAACTTTTTAAAGATATGGTGACACAAAATAATTTTATCTTATCTCACTATATTATGTCCAAGAGACATTGTCAAAGCTGTGTCAATATTATAATGTGATTTGTCATAATGTTATAGAAAGAATTACTAAACTCAAAAAATAAAAATAAAAATTACCACGTTACTTTCAATGTCTCAAAAATACCTTCTTATTTTTAATACGATGAAATATTTTTTTGCAACTATCAAGAGTGATATATATTTTCATTAAAAAAAAATAGTGATATATACAGTTTTATAGGGACTTTTTTTTAATTAATATTGTAATTTTTAAATTTTTTATTAAAATATATTACGTTGCTAGTTTCAATGTTTCAGCTGTATATCGTCTGTTCAAGAAATGATATTCATCCATGTGGTATAGTTCGCGTCTTCAAAATTATTCAAAATTAATATATTTTAATAAAAAGTTTAAAAAATTAAAATATTAACAATAACATTCTAAATTGAACATACCTACTCTCTTACCCAATAAATTTAATCTTACGAAATATTTTTAAAAAAATTACAATTTTAGCTTAAAAATATTATATTTAATTGCAATTATGTCCTGTTAGCCAATTTACAAATGAGCCAATAGTTTACAATAGTAAAATGGTGAGTATACTTTAATTCGTTTGATGAGACTAGACAATAATTTTTTTTCCTTTTTTTTTCTTTTTAGTTTTATATTATAAGTAAGGAGATGAAATAATAGGAGAATACTGAATTTATAATTCAAATCAGGAGACGACATTGTTCCTACTGAGCTTTCGTAATTTTAAATGATTATAATTATTTTACACATTATGAACACATCTTTCTAATTTATTTAGTAATATTTTTTCAACATCAATAAATTATTTTGACACTTAATTTTTTTTTTCATGGATTCCATTCCTTTATTTTTTAGTCCAACAACAGTGGAGACATGGAAATTCCAACTTTTGACTTTTTATCAATAACATATCTTAACAAGTTAAGCTATGTTGAAATTTTCTATTTTTCATCCAATTAAATCTTAATCAAATACTCATAATTTAATTAAATAGTTGTCCAATCATTTTATAGATAGCTTTTGTCTTAAGATATACTCATGATTACTTATGAAAGGTTTGAGGTGTTCTCAAATTTGAACACTTATCAAATTGAATCAACCCAACACAACTTAAATTATTTGAGTGGAATTGGGTTTACGATTTCTTTTTAAAAACATAAACTGTAGTTAGTCAAAACTTATTTGAGAAATATAATTGTTAGTTTTTTATGAACTAGCATTGACCGAAGAGTTCAACATTGATGTTGAGCGTAAAATCTATCTTTTGATGGGATGATTTCTCTATTGTATTAGTAAAATTATCTCCTCAAGAGATACATGATATTTAATGAAATTTGAATTTATTTAATTTTATTTATTTATAATTGTAGATAACATGAGAGTTAGTCATGAAATGTAGTCGTAGGTCCATCTATATGAATAGAGTTATTTGTTATGATATATAATTATCAGGAAGCCTATTACATATTATTTTCACATGGTTGAATGACATCATTCAAATTGAGTCAGTGTTACAAAATTTATCCTAAATAAGTTATTTAAAAACCATATGACACAGAGATGCGTGGCAATAACCTCGCAACATTAATTTGAAGATTCAACTAACTCCTTTTATGATTGCTTTTTACATACGGAAACCACCTTATATACTCTTGGCAACCTACCCAATGTGCTTAAAAGAGGAGAATGAGAGCACACATTCAAGTATCAATCTAATATTACATAGACAATTCATTATTACTCATCACATGGAGTAGCTTTTGACATGATCAGTGACGGATCCACGGTTTGATGTGAGAGGGAGCACAAATTTATATAAATATGATATTAGATACATTGGTATATAACATTTATATTAAGTAATATTAATTTTAAATTACAAGTTTGGCCCCTGAATTTTCAGGTAATTTATGTCTATTTAGCCAATGAACTTTAAAAAGTGTCTAATATATAGATCTTTGAACTTTCACTTTTGAGTCCAAGAGGTCCCTAAATTCTAAAAAGTGTTTAATAGATCCTTAAACTTTTAATTTTGTGTCTAATAAGTTTTTGACATATTTGACTTTTTTAAAATTCACAGATCTACTAAACACAAAATTGAAAGTTTTTGATCTCATTAGACATAAAATTTAATTTTGCATCCAATAGATCAATTAATTTTTTAAAATTTCAAACATGTCAATGACTTATTAGATACAAAATTGAAATGTTAGAGACCTATTAGAAAATTTTAAAATTTAGGAATCTATTAGAGACAAATTTGAAAGTTCAGAGACGAAATAGACACAAACCATAAAAATTTATGGACTAAACTTATAATTTAACCTAATATTATTTACAAACTATTAAACAATTATCTATATAAATATATAACCAATGGAAATGAACTTGAAATATTTACCAAAAGTTTTTGAAAATAAATTTAAGTTTTTTATGCAATTAATTTATTAAAAATTAAAAAATATTTATATGCTTTTTTGGTGAATTATACTTGTATTTGTATTTTGCGCTCGTAGTCGAACTCCAAATTGACAGGTTGGCTAAAATAATTTACTGAAAATTAGAAAATATATTGATAATTAAAAATTATATAATAATTTACTCAGAATTAAAAATTGACAACTGATGAATGTAGAAGCCAGGGGTTGAACTTGAGCGTGCCCCCCTGCCATTAAACTAGAAGAGCATGATGCTAGAAATGTGCGAAAACAAATATATGTAACTATCATCATATTTACTTTTTTATGAATAGAAAATACAAATAAAAAATAATTTGAGGGGCACATGCCCTTTTAGCCCCTACGTTAATCCGCTCTTGGACATGATGGTATGATGTTAATTGATCAATTTCCTTCTATTATATTAAATATTACCTTATTTTTATGTTTATTTATTATATTGACATTTTTTTTTCCACGCATGCGTGAGTTCTTGCAAATAATGAAATTATAGTGATTTATATGATAATGTTATTGATATCATGGGTGACAACCTCCTCTAAATATAAAGGGTTCTTAAATGATAATGTTCTACTGATTTCGATTATTATCAAATAACACACACAAGATTGAGACAAGACCCTCCATTGATACATGCTCCTCATCCAGACAGAGAGCATGTATTCAGAGATGTGGAGAGCATGAAGAGTATTTGATTCCCATCATATCTAAGACACAAAATGGAGTAGGCAACTTTCCGTTTATTGAGGCATCAAAACCCCATCTTGACGACAAATTATTCAATGAGACCGCCACAATGTGGCTGCCTTATAATGACCGTTGGATGTTGATTCAAAAACTTCCATGCCTCCTAATAACTATTGAATATAAATTTGAGGTACTTCTTTCTCTCAATCCAATGATGAAAAACTGTCAGCCATATTGTGTCGGCCTCATCGAATAAGTTCTCCATCTTGACAGCCAACTTGTAAATTGTAGACTCCCCTCTTTTTCTACTATAAAAATTATCTTTTTATCTATTAATTATAAATTAATATATACTCAAAAAATTTCTTTGATGTTATACATCAGTTCATATAGGAAAGACTTTATATAAATTTAATTGACATGTATATGGCAAGTATAATTTTAATTTAGTCTCTAATGGTTTGAGGATTATTTTTTCAATTTAGACTCTATTGTTTAAAAGAAATCTTTATGGAATGATTTTATTTAGATGAAGAACCAACTTGAGAATTAACTAAAAGATTTGAGGTTGATTTGAAAGCATCACAAGTATTAACAAACAATAAAGAGAAGAAAAAAAAAATTCAACAATGCAATGGAATTTTCATTAATTAATAAAAAAAAGTTAAAAAAGAAAAGAAAAGAAACGAAGAAGCTGGAAGTATTTATAATTTTTAAATTACAAATGGTACATGCAAGTCAACATGAGAGAATAAGAGTTCCTGAATGAAAATTTTAAATCAAGTAGATTTTCTTAGTTGAACTAGGGTTTTAAATTTTTTAGAAAATATCGACATTTCTATCGACATTTTTATATATTTATTGGTTTGACATCGACTTGAAGGAAGAATCAACATATTCATTATATATAACAAAAATATCACTAATGTGAACCTAATATTAATAATAAAATATTTATATTTATTTAAATTCTTATTTATTAATTTAAATAGTTTTTATGAATTTTTTATATTTAAAATTTTTCCAAAAACATCTACGGTCAACATCGACATTTTATCGATATTTTCATAAAATTGAGACCTCAACATTTTCGTTGACATCAACATTTAAAATCTTGGTTGAACCATTCGTTAACTGCGTGAAATCTTTACACACAACTAAGTAAGATGATAGGCCAAAAGGAAAATTTAAGACAATTTTCATCCCCAGTGTTCAACATCAAAAAGTAGAAACCATAGATCTCTAGAGTTGTTTTCATTTTTAAGAAGCTTCAAGTTATTGGGTCGATATTTTTTCTTGGGAAAAAAATATTTTTGACCCCTAAACTTTGCATGTTGTATCAATTTTAATCCTGAACTTTCAATTTCATCAATTTAAACCTCAAACTTTGCAAATTGTATCAATTTTAACCCTAAACTTTTAATTTCATCAATTTAAATCTCAAACTTTGTAAATTGTATCAATTTTAACCCTAAACTTTTGATTTCATCAATTTAAACTTCAAACTTGAATAAATGTATCAATTTACACATTTGTTTAAGTTTTCGTTTCCATCACCATTAGAAAGATTTCCCACATATGTCCAAAACCACATTTTACTCTATGATAGGTACTTATTTGTTATTTAAAAAAAAAATAAATTTACTAAAAGAATAATTAAACAATTTCAGATCGAATCGCCACCATCATGAAAACAACAAACTCGACTTTCGAAAGTAGGACTCACACAAAATGAACATTGTGTGTCTCCCTCGCCATTGGTGTCGATACCAATGACGACAAGTATAAAGAAGGTTGAGCTCAGCTAAAATCGAGAGAGAACAAGAAAGACAATGGCAAACAAAATGACGCTCATGAACACAATAAACTGGTTTAGCTGACCTTGTCGGCCCCGTCGACAATCTTACAGGGGATTAAAGTGACATCGATGCCGAAGAGAAAAAAGACAAAAATTCTAACAAGGGTGGTGATTCTGAAAGTCTCACGTCCATTGCAGTAGATGGAGGACAAATCAAGCTAAAGGCTGATGAGAAATTAAAAAAAAAATACTGGCAAACGATTCAAAAAGGAGAGAACTCCATTGAGAAAAAATATGGTGCAACTAAGCTTTGTTTCTACTAAAAGCCGGTGGATTGAGTAGAATCATGCCTTACAATTGAAATACCCTCAATTAATTAATGAAGAAAAAAAACAGCATAATCAGATAAGATAAGAAGTAAAAAAAAGTGAAAAAAAGTCATGCTCTAAATTGAAAGACATTATGGAGAGTCTACTCCAATTTTCTTCAACAATTTTAATTTTTTTTTTAAAAAATAACAAATACATACCTATTATAGAGCAATAAGTGACTTTGGACATGTGTGGAAAACTTTTCTAATAAGGATTGAGATGGAAACTTAACCGATGATGTAAATTGATACACTTATACAAGTTTGAGCTTTAAATTGATGAAATTAAAAGTTTAGGGTTAAAATTGATATAGTTTGTAAAGTTTGAGGTTTAAATTGATGAAATTGAAAGTTTATGGTTAAAATTGATACAACATGCAAAGTTTAGGGGTCAAAATTTTTTTTTTTCCCTTTTTTCTTTCTTATTTTTTTTATCCATAAAACTCAAAATTAAACTTTAGAACTCTTGAAAATTAATCAAATACCAAGGTGTCTAGCGAATACCATAATATGAATGTAGCAAATAGGATAAATGAATGGTCTTAATAATATGAACCAACTCTATCCAAATATATGATTAGGTGTTCTCATTTCTATTATTTTTTTACAATTGTATTGGACAAGAGTTGACTTTTAGTTGATAATATATCATCATTAAACAAGTTTTAATTTTCTTTTTTGAGAAGAAATGTTATCAAACATGATATGATTTTTTTTTTCTAAACTAGGGAATTAGAAGTGGTAGACCAAACAATATTTGGGTTTTAGTTTAAAAAAAAAAATTATCAAATACGACTTTTCTTGTTCAACTTTTAGTTATGATTTATAGACGTCTTTTAAGACTATATTATAAAATAAAAGTTAAAATATCGAAAAGTATAGCTAATCTTTTAGTTGATTCTTAATTTGATCCATAATTTTAATTTTATCTTTTAATGTATTCAAAAATCTCAATTAAGTATTTTATAAGAAAAAATGTTAAAATTTATTAACATAAAGCTAGTGTGTCATTAAATTATTATTTTATTAACATATTTAAACACGTGGGCATGCCACTTGGACATACAACTTGGAAGAAATAGATTTTATTGATGCTTATAAGTTAAAATTTGTTGATGGGTAAGTTAGATTTTATGTGTCAAAGTAGGCTTTAAGTGGAGTGTTGCATCAACCTTTTTATAAGTAAATTTTATTCAATTTTTATATAAAAGGATTTAATTGAGAATTTTTATTACAGTAATAAAAATTAGAAAGTTTTAAAAGATTAAAGATGAAATTGAGAATTAACTAAAACATTTCGGTACCATTTCGTATATTTAGTCTAAAATGAAACTTATTTATAAAAAAAACATAACTTTGGAAGATAAAAAAAACAAAAGACAATAGCTATTGGACATGTGCTAAAATATTTTTTTTAGTTCAATAACATTTGGAGTGGGGCGATTCAAACTTTGACTTCTTAATCAAGAGCACATGTCAATTATCGTTAAACTATGTTTACTTTTGCTTCAATTATTTAAGTCGGATCTAAATAATTGAATAGTTGGAGAACATAATGCCACCTAAACTAGTTAATTTTTAAACTATATTATAGTTTACCCCGTTGGAAAAATGAAGTTTTCTGAGTCAGACTTGGTTGGCATGTGTTTAAAAGACATCAAAACAGCCAACAAGGGTGGGGACGCTGATGAAGCATTTATGCAAGCTTTTAAAGTAATTCCCAAATAGTTATTTCAATAAAATAGTTTATATTTTAGTTTTTAAACTTTGAAAATTAGTTCGTTTTTACTTTTTAAAATTTCAAAATGTCTATTTTAAACTTTGAACCTAAAAAAATTATTTTAGTTCTTGCTATTTTTACCTCAATTATTTAATAGATACGACAACATGATTTCAAATATGTATATTAGTGTAAGGACTTCTCCGTGTATTGGAGTTATATAATTTGATTGAGACAAGTATTGTTAAGTAGACAAATATTAAGTGGTAAAATGAAAACAATGACCAAAGTAGTTATTTATGGCTGTATTAAATTAGTTATTTTTTAAAAATTTATAAACTAACATAAATATTTTAATAGTTGATAGTAGTCAAAATAGTGTTATTTCTTGACTTAGTTTTATGCTAGTTTTGCTATGATTGTGTGTACTTTCATGTATTTTTATGTATATTTTACAAAAATCGAGCAATTGGAGCAAAATTGAAGTTTTGAGAAGTATTTGGATGAATTTGGAGCAAATTGGAGCTATATTTGAGGATCCAAGTGTTGAAGAGAAGGAAACAGACTTGTGAGCCTGAGAGTATAGTGTTGCAACGCCACCTATAGCATTGCAATGCCATACAAGCAGCCTTTCAACCTTGGAGTGCAACAGACATAGCACAGCGTTGCAGCGCCAGCCCAATTGATATTTTCCTTTTTTATTTTATTCGAAAGAACAACGTTGCAACACTGCCCCTAGTGTTGCAACACTATCTCGACTCTATAAAAGGAAATTTTTCATTCGAGCAAGGGGAGCCATTTTTGAGAGACCAAACCCTAAATCGATTCCTACACTGTCTAAAGGCATAGAGGAGATTTTTGGAGAGTCGAGGAAGAGAGTCAAAGCTCAAGATCGTGGACTTCACATTGGGAACAAGTGTTGGCACGCGACCTTAGTCTAATATATTTCCCTTTACTTTTCTTTTGGTTTTTAGGAGTTTTGTTATGGACTCAATTATTGTTTATCTCTGTATTTAGACAAGAATTGTTGTATGTTTTATAACTTTGTTGATTTTGTAATTGAATAATTGTATTTACATCTTTTATGCATCTCGATTTTATTGCTTAAACCTTTGGCCATGGTTTTGTATGTTAGGCTAGATTTAGCTCGAGAGAGTATATTTATCCATAGAACAATAGATGCATGACTAGATTTAGATTATTGCACGAGAGTGAGTAGACTAATTCTAGAAGTTTTAAGAGAATCACCTAATGTCATGTTTAGTAATAGAAATAGACTAAGAGGTTGATTTATTATTAGGCAAGAGTTCAATTGAGCTCGAGAAAGGATATTGATCACTTAGTAATTCTTGGCTTAAGAGTAATTGCATGAAATCAATTCTTTATCTACAAAGTTGTGCTTAATTGAATCAACCATTATGTTTCTTAAAAATTGGACTCCATCCTCATAAATAGTAGTTTAGATTTTATTTGTCTTTTTTATCACTCTAAAAGTTTGGTTCTCTAAATAAAATTAGGCAAAATTAACTATGATACTTAATTAATCTAAGAACTCCAATCTCTGTAGATGATCTTGACTACTATTATTGCAAAATATTTAGAGGTTTGGTTTATAAATTAATCTAATAAGAGCCTTCGACAAGCTCTTTTATCAATAGTTTAGGAACCAAAATAGAATATAAGTTAAACTATTTATTTTTTAAAATACAAATTAGGTTAATATACATTTTTCAACCATATACTCTCACGTTCTTTAAAAAGTATGATTTAGTTATTATACTTTAATTTAATAATCTCAATGATAGCTCATCGGTTACCACTCAGCTATTATAAAATTGTCAACTATATTAGCATGATGTTAATCCAAATGATATCATATTAACTTTATGCTATATTTAACATTACTTATTAACAATATGATCATTAAAATTAATAAATTTAAGAGAAAACAAGTCAATTTTGACCCCTAAGCTTGTCAAGTTGTATCAATTTTAACCCTAAACTTTTAATTTCATCAAATTGCACCTCAAACTTAGATAAGTGTTGCAATCTTAACCTCAGACTTTAAAAAGTGTTGCAAAACCCTCTAATAAGTTCTTGCTCCAAATATCGTTAAAAGAAATTTTCTTATATGTGTTCAATAAATTATAAAGTATATGTACGATATTAAATTGATAAAATTTTAGAAAAAATTGACATTAGAGCTAAGTTTTTTTTGGTTGAAATTTATGAATTTTGGCAAAGTTATTTAATGGTTAATTTGTGCATTAGGTCAAACTTATTTTTGTACAAAACTTTATTTTATTTAAATAAATGAATTTATGAAGATTCTTACATTATATTTTTTTTATAAAATTAGTTGGCGAATTAACGAAATTTTAAATTTTAAATATGTAATTGAATCTATTAAAATTATAGGGGATGAAAGTACAATTTTTTTTTTTTTTTTTTTTTGAAATAGGACAAAAATGATTAAAGTTAAATAGAGTTGAAGATTATATGTCGATTAGCAGATTCCTCCTAGATTGGACTCTAGCCTTTCATGTTGTCACTTATATATAACAACTTGGATACAAAAAGATGCGATTCTTTTTGCCACACGTGAGATTGGGAGAAACTATAAATTGTATTTTGGACCTTGGTTTTTTTTTTTTGTTTGTTAGTTAAAAAATAGGATTCAAACCTCTAACTTTTATGACACATATAATAGTGTCTTAACAAGTTGAACTATGGTCATGTGTTGATATTTTTGTACTCTAAAATCAACCTAATCTAATTTATTAATGATAAGAATATATGAAGCTTTGTTATAAGACAATTATACTGACACTTTTTCACTTCTTAATTTTTTATTTTTAGTTTTGGAAAAGCATATAAATTTGATTAATATTTTCTATTATGTATTTCTCATTTTTAAGAAATGTTTCCAAAATTTATGGTTATCCTTTTTCATTTCTTGTTTTTTTTTTTTCGTTCATTGCATTATGCTTATTAAAAACATAAACAACAAAAAATAATATTATTGTTTTTGTTGACTTTTCTTTTCCATCTCCTTCATCATACGCGGGTCACCTCATAGCAACTTGATATAACTAAATTATAAAAATTGTGCGCTATGAAAACTAACACGAATGTCTCTTTTTGACCATCGTATTAATATTATATGTTTCCTTTGTTTAAAAAGAAAACATGTGTATTGATTACGGTTGATACCATAGATGTTGATGAAATGTCATAGTCTCAATTTCATAAAAGTGATGATAGAAATATCAATAAAATTTTGATATCAATTGATATTTCTATAAAAAAAGTTCATAGAAATAATAATAAAAAAATTCATAAACATTAATTTAATGGATAAACAAGCATTTTATGTTTCTTAAATAAGCTATAAATCGATTATTAGTATTTATATTCACATTTCATAATATTTTGGTTAACATATATATTTTTAAATATTTCATCTATAATTTTATGATAGACTGAAAATATCGATTAACTACTAATATCGATTTAGATTATCTATACTATAAATGGCGCTTGAGGGAAGAAACTTTTAATTTTCTTTTTTTCCCCTTATTGATTTGAAGACTTCCATTATGACGTTCTTAATTGAAAGATTTTCTCTTTTGCCATCAATTTAAATAAAGGTTTTAAAATCTCTACGCATTTAATCTCTAATTTGAATAGAGATTTTAAAATCTTACGATCTACAATCTTCCAACTAACTAATATATAAATTTCTTAATCATAATTTAAATAATTAATAACAAAAACTAAAACAATATTTTTGAACCTATGTATTGTCAAGAATATATAAAATTATTATGAAAGACTTTTCTTAAAATAAATTAATATTTAAAAATTTTTAATGCATATTTAAAAATTTTAAGAACAAAAATATAAAAAAAATTAAACAATTCATTTTCAAGAATATATGAAATTATTATGAAATATATATATATTTTTAAATACATTAATATTTAAAGATTTTTTAATGCATATTTAAAAATAAACATTTTTAATGAATATTTTAAAGATCATGAATATTTTAAATAGATTTTTAATGCATATTTAAAAATTTAAGAACAAAAACTTAAAAAAAAAAATTCAATAATTCATTTTCGAGAATATATAAAATTATTATGAAATATATATTTTTTAAATACATTAATATTTAAAGATTTTTTTAATGCATATTTAAATATAAAGATTGTTCACACGTAATTTCAATAAAGAAATGAGACACGTGTCTATGAACTTTTGTATTTGTATAAATTTGAATATAGTGAAATACAATCTCTAATACTTGATCATCTGATTCTCTCTTTTGTTTGTATATTTAACTCGAGGGCTGCAGAGCTTATTCTTGAGATTGAAGCTTCAATAGATTCTTGGGGTCTCGAAGAAGTGTTATTAATCTTCGAGAAAGTGTTCTTTGTTCAAGAGGTATTTGATCTTCAAGAGCTCAAGGAGTCTTCTAGCATTTGTTTCTGAATTCTCTCTGAGATCTCAAATTTATGAACCTCCAAATGGAGGAAAGAGCTTTCTATTTATAGAGTTCCCCAAGGCACCCCAAGTGGGTTTGGGCCTGACTGTTGGACTGGGCATGGTTGACTTTGGCCTAGCCCTTTGGACTTGGCCTGGTTGACTTTGGGCCTAGCTCTTTAGGCTGGGACTTTACTGGATTAGTGCCTCCCATTTGGGTTTTATCTAAAATTGACCCAAATTTTATATAACCCAATTGGATATTTAGATTTTTCATAATTTAATTTAGGGATGGTTGCAAATTTAATTCATCCCTAATTAAATAAATAATTTTGTCACTAACTTAAAGTAATGACATGACAATTTCTGATTAACCAAAATTGATATTCCAACAAATGCCCCATTTTGAAGATTTATGCACAAGCATGTGTGAGTAAATCTTAAAAAAGATAATTTGGAGTTGTTGGAATAGAAATTTTGGCTAATTAGAAATTGCTACGTCATTACCCAATATTGATGACGAAAATATATTTAATTAGAGATTAATTAAATTGGCAAGGATCCCTAAATTAAATTATGGCAAATCCCAATATACAATTGGGTTATGTGAAATTTGGGCTAATTTTAGACAAAAGTCCAAAGGGCTAGGCCTAAAGTCAGCCAGGCCCAGTCTAAAGGTTAAGCCCAAAGTCAACCAGGCCCAGTCTGACTAACAAGCCCAAGCCCATCTGGAGCCCGTCAGGAACTCTATAAATAGAGAGCTCCCTCATCCATGTCAAGGGTTCAGAAGTTGAAAATCTCAAGAGAGAAGACATAGAGAGAATTTAGAAAACAAAAACCAAAAAAACTCTTTAAACTCTTGAAGATCAAACACTCTATGAACCAGAGACTTGAAGATTAGAAGACTTTGAAGATCGAAAACAAACTGCAAAGCCCTCGAAATAAATCCACATTCGAGAACAAGCTGCAAAAGCCCTCGAGACAAATTCACATTCGAGAACAAGCTACAAAGCCCTCGAAATAAATCCACATTTGAGAATAAGCTGCAAAAGCCCTCGAGACAAAGTCACATTCGAGAACAAGCTACAAAACCCTCGAAACAAATCCACATTCGAGAACAAGCTACGAAGCGCTCGAGACAATTCCACATTCGAGAACAAGCTGCAAAGTCCTCGAGACAAATGTATATTTGGGAGAAAGAATTAGAGGAACAAATTAGAGATTGCACTCCACTACATTCAAATTAATACAAATATAAATTTATTTACACATGTCTCATCTTTTTTTTTTTTGAAATTACGTGTAAACAAATTGGCATGCCCAGTGGGACCATCTCTACCTCTCATCTCTTTCTTTCATCTCAACATATAAGTGAAGTAATGTCATCCAAAAATACTTCTTCGATGACCGTTGCCATGAGCAACTCGTACACGGGTTCTGCCAACTATAGTTGCTCCGATGAACTGAGCCTGCAAGACGATAAAGCTTCTATTGCAAGTGAAGTAATGACACTACCGGGGGCATCGACTAACAACAAGTTTTCTGTTAAGTGTAACCCCTTGTTCAATCTTGATTATGACATAGTGGCTGTCATGACAACTGAAACAAGTACTATGGAAGAAAGATGCAGAAAAAGATCAACACCTTGATGAGGGCAATCGAAGAAAATGATTATCAAATCGCATACTTAAACAGCCAAATTGAGAGTCAGAATGTTGCTGAATCAAGTCAAACTCCTACCATCAAAGATCGCAACAAAGGGAAGGTCGTTGTGCAAAAAGGTCAACCACAACCATCCCCTTCGATTGCTGCATTATCTATCCAACAACTTCAGGACATGATAACGAACTCCATTAAAGATCAGTATGGTGGGGATTCTCAAAGTTCTCTCTTGTATTCTAAACCATATACTAAGAGAATCAATAATTTGAGACTGTTAACTTGATATCAACCACCAAAGTTCCAACAATTTAATGGGAGGGGCAATCCAAAGCAACATACTGCTCATTTTATTGAAACATGTGAAAATGCTGGTACACGAGAAGATCTACTGGTTAAGCAGTTTGTTCGAACACTAAAAGGGAACTCATTCGATTGGTACACTGATCTAGAGTCTGAGTCAATAGACAGTTGGGAGCAGTTTGAAAAGGAATTCCTAAATCACTTCTACAGCACAAGACGCATCGTCAGCATGTTCGAGCTCACCAACACTAGACAACGAAAAGGTGAACCCGTTGTTGACTATATAAATCATTGGAGAGCCATGAGTCTCGATTGCATAGATCGTCTCACTAAACTATAAGCTGTGGAGATGTGTATTCAAGGCATGCACTGGATACTTCTTTACATCCTCTAAGGTATAAAGGCTCGCACCTTTGAAAAACTAGCAATTTGTGCTCACGACATGGAGCTAAGTATTTCTAGTCGAGGAGATAAAGACTTTCTAGTCCCTAACGTAAGGAAATATGGAAATAACATCGAGGAAACTTCAGAAGAATCTATGGTTGTCAATACAACCTCTCTGAAGTTGTCTTCGAAAGACAAGAAGATTGAAAAGCGATAAGAAAATTGAAGGTGTCGCTTAACTTTGAAGGAAAGATAGAAAAAAGTCTATCGTTTTTTTGATTATGACATTCCTGACATGTTGAAACAACTACTAAAAACACGACTGATCAAACTTCTAGAGTGTAAGCAATCGGAAGAGATGGAAAAAGTCAATGATCCGAACTATTGTAAGTATCATCAAGTCATCAGCCATCCAGTGGAAAAGTGCTTCGTCTTAAAATAGCTAATTCTAAAATTAGCTAAAACAAGAAAGATTGAGCTAGATCTCGATGAATTAGCTCTAACAAATCATGTTGCAGTGAAAACAAACACATGCAGTCAAATACACTCTAGTCCGCTTCATGATCAAGGAGTGTGTCTAGTTCAATTTGGAGCCCTATAACCTGTATTGATTTGGTTTCAACATGAGGTACCAAGAAACAAACTTCAAGACATGGTCAAACCTACTAATGATAAAGACAAAGGTCGGGTTCTTGTGTCTCGTGTAAAGTAGCAAAGGCAAAATTTAGCTTCAGACGAGTCTCACCAATTTAGAAGCCACAAACTAAAGGACAAGTATCAAAGATAGAATAATCCAAGAAAACCTAAACCAAAGGGGAAAGAGAATAAAAAACATTCTCGACCTCGCCAATCATTGACCTTAAAGGAATTCTTCTCGAGATATTGCCTTCCAGTATAAAAGGGGGAAGAAGATTTGGCAAGTTCATACTGCACCAATGTGGAAGAAATTGATGATCCAAAAGAAGCCAAGCAAAGAACTTCTGTCTTTGATCAAGCCTTCAACTACTCAACCTTCAGTTTTCCAAAGGATGAGTATGGTTGCGACAAAAGAAGAATATCAATGTCCAACTTCTACCTCAATTTCTTCTTTTGAAAGCATGTCTTTTGGATCATCTATAAGCTCCAATGATACAAAATTAATTAATTAAACTCTTTAATTAATCAATTTTCATCCATTAACTCTAGGGTCACTCCACTATAGACCTAAAGTTGCACTCTTATGCACTGTAGGGCAAATTGTGTCCATTGATATAATCACTACATGCAAGTCGATCCTTCACGAGTTGTTCGTATTACAACTGGGTCAAAAGTCTGTTTTACCCCTATAATTACATCTTGCACCTTAAGTACCACTGATTCTCTAATGAACAATCTATTTATAATCTAATTATAAACTAAGTCCCTCTCGGGCCAATGAGAGGGTGGGGCCCCATTGTTCAAGTCCCGAAATCAGTACTTAAGGGAACTACTCATCTACTTACCCTATATGGAAATGAGTGAATTCCATCTTGTGAGATTATGTTCCCAGCTCTCTATTTGGTCAAGTCCCCAAAATGGTAGGCATATTGAATCGGCTATAGAAGCCACTCTCACCCATGCAATCAAAGGACAAGCCCTCACAAGCAGGAGTTCATAACTCACTCAGGATTAAGATCGAGTCGCATATGATCATCCTGATGAAATATTAATCTTCTCAATTAATGGATTTATAGGCATGTCTCGTAATCCTAGACATTCTAGGTGACCCTTAAACACTTTAACCTAGAGAGTCTTTTTATATAGATCTAAACGACTGTCATTAAAAGCCATCTTGGTCACTACCATGATGCTTTCTCTCTCTCGATATGATTCCCTATACGTTGGTGTTTTCTATTTTCCTTAATATTAATCTTTGCACCACTATTATCATAATGAAGAGGATAGACTAAATCATATCTGAAACATCTTTCAGATCTTCAAGGAACTATTTGAGTCATACAAGTCATTTTGTTGCTTCACAAGAAAAACAATTTAACTTGTATACCATACTCCACCACCTAGGGTAAAATTTATCTTTACATAGATTTCCTAAATCTTTGTAAGAACCAGTGTATCTTGTAAAGATCAAATCTTTTACTCCATACACAAACAATTCTCATTATCCGTAGATAATTTGAAAAAAAATTTAATTTTCTACTCAATGGTCATACCATTCGTTTAACTGATATATGCTAACCAATTATATATTAATTGTTAAGTCTCATTTATGCATTAATTGTCTCTCACTTAAAGTAGATAATTAATCACATGTTCTCAACATTTGAGCTGTCTTAGGATACTCTTCCTTAGACATAAATATCAAATATTTGACAACAATTTTATCAATATAAAATGTTTGAGACAAAGTTAACAGTTTGTCCTAAAAATCTCTATTTTGGACTTGTAAATATACCGAATCATTCCAAATAACTCATTTGGAATTGGTTACTTAGTCAACTTTTTATGTTAGATATACATTTTACATCATTCATAATGAGTAAAATATCATCAACATAAAACATGAGAAAAATCCATTAGACAATTAATGATTTTCTTGTCTATACAAGCTTCATTAATATTTATCCAAAGTCATAGGTTTTGATTTTTTTTATCAAACCTTATATTCACATATCTAATGGTAAAATTCATTTCATAAATGAACCTTTACTATTTCGCAAACCTTTTACTTTTGATCTTTGAAAATAAACATATCTGATTGATTTGTATAGATGCATTATCTAAGATTTCTTTTCATAAAAGAATTATAAACATTCTTTTTTTTTTTATCACATATACAACAATGAATTAAATAATGCTTACAGACTTCAGTATGGAAATAAGTGAGACAATTTACTCGCAGTATACTTTCTCCTATTAGGTTTAACCCTTTGCCATTAGTCTCACTTTGCAGGTAATAAGCCTTCAACTTTGTCATCTAACATGACTGTTTGAGCTTCAATTAAGTCTTTGTAAAGGTTGAGTCATCTCACAACTCTTCCACTACGATGAGGCTTATCCAATTCATGACTAGGATCCATTTGACTTTCAATGTAATTAAATTGTTAACAACTTTTGTTAACTATTTAGTGGCTTCACTTGAAACCAATTTATTAGCACTATCTCACCTTATTAAAGGTTTGTAGTCTTTTATTTGACATTTCTTATAAGAATGATATTTTTCATACAAATACCTTATTCGTTTTAGAACTACATAAAAGACCATTTTATACTCCTTATCTTTGAACATATACAAGCTTTTTAGGCTTGTTTCAACACATGAGCTTAACATTCCCAAATGGTGAAGTGTTGTAAACCAACTTTACTACTCTTCTAATCTTTAAAATTGTCTCATAGACACTTTTTGAGGGAATCATGTTCACCATGCAATCTCTATTGCATTTCCTAGCTGGAGTATGGTAATGGTGTGTAACTCATTACTGATGTGACCATGTCTAACAAGGTCCTGTTTCTCCTCTTATAGCACAATTTCACAAAATTGTACTTGGTATTATGATAATTGGGATAAAAATCTATTTTCTATCAATTAGTTTTAGTAAGTAATGTTCTTGTACTTTCTATTATGATCTGATCATAATATCTTGATAGATTTAATTACCTAATCGATTTTTAAACTTTAGTCTTAATTTTCTTGAACCTTTCAAAAATTTAGACTTATGTTGTATTAGGTAAAGATACTTGTATCTTGAATGATCATCAACTAGAGTGACGAAATATTCATGACTTTATTTGACATTTACATTCACCAGACCACTTGGGTCAAAATGTGTAAGCCCAAAGTATTCTTTGGCGTTCTAACCCTATGTAATAAAGGCCCAATGATTATCTTGCATGAAATGCAAGATCTACAGACAGGTAAAGTAATTAACTAATTTTTTAGGGAATTACCTCTTACTAGTCTTTTCATTCTATTCAAATTGTTGTTAATCAACCTTAACAGCCAAAGTTAAGTATCATCTTTTAGGAGAAAACAATGTCTTTCTATTTTGGATTCTATAATCCTGAATATCTCAGTATTTTGTAGTATAGTATATGCCAACATTTTTAACATATACAAATTGTTCTTATTTTCAGCCGAATGTATTTTCAAACAATTTTGAAAATATAAACTTTCATACTGCAAAGTAATTCATATTATATGAACATTTTTGTAATGAAATTCGAGAAGTTGAATTTCGCTTATGGTTACTAAAAGCACCATATTCAGCATTATGTAACAATTTTTACTTAATGACATCTTAGGGGCTGTTTGGCGTGCTGGTTTGGAATCAGAAACCCTGGGGTTCTGGAACCCTGGGGTTTCTTGGCTGGAATCAGAAACCCTGGGGTTTCTGATTCCTGTGTTTGGGGTGCAAGGTTGTGTTGGGCTGATTTGCTGAAATCTGTGTTTGGGGTGCAGGGTTGGGTTGGGCTGGGTTTGTTTAGTTTGTTTTTTTTTTTTATAATTTTTCAAACTGTTTATTATTTTTTTTAAAAATCTTACACTGTTTTTTTTTCCTACTCCATTTTTTTAACTTCATAATTTTTTTGGTGTTACATACCAACTATTTAACCAATTATGTAGAGCAATTATTACAACTATAGTTCAATTTGAATTATACTATGTGTAGTTTGTATAACTATATGCTATCTCATTCACTCTACTCATGATGACATAAAATTGAAGATTATGCATAGCAACAGATAATTAATAGGTGCAATGTAAGAATGGTGTTGCCAATGGTAAAGTAAAACCAAAAATTAGAACTAAGATCTAGTTCTAAAAATATCATAACACACATTCCAGATGAAATGACAAGAAAGTAGAAGTAGTTGTCCAAACATAAATGTAAGTCATAAGAGTGGTAGATGAAAGTGATGAAAAGAGAGTCAGGTTCTAGGTGCTTTCCCCAAAATTTTCACGTAGTAATCATACTTCCAATCTGGGGTAAATGTAAAGAAGGAGTTCAACATCATACTATCCGAGAGAATAGTTTTTACAACAGCCATTCAGTCTTGCCTTGTCATCCCTGGGATCGCCTTTAGTTTTGCATATAGCTCGTCCACGCTGGCCTTTTTAAAATATTGACTAGGTGGTTGGGTCGCTAGGGTGATTGTTGGAGTGGTCGTTGGGGTGGTTGGGTTGATGGGGTGTTTGGGTATGCCGAGGTGGTCGTCGGTGGTGATTACACGGTGGTCAGGTCGCCGGAATGGTCATTGGGTGATTTTTAGCAGTAGTTGTCGGGTTGCTGGAGTGGTCATCATGGTGGTCATGTCGCCGGAGTGGTCGTTGGGTGGTTGTGGCAGTGGTTGGGTTGTTGGAGTCGCCAGGGTGGTCACTAGGTGGTCGTCAACAGTGGTTTTGAGTGGTTGGGTTACCAGGTCGTCGAGGTAATCGCCTAAGGAGTCATCAGGGTGGTCAGGTCATCGGAGTGGTCACTAGGTGGTTGTCTACGGTGGTTGCTAGGTGGTCAGGTTTTCGAGGTGATCGTTAACTTTGGTTGTCGGGTGATCGGGTCATTGAAGTGGTTGTTGTCGGTGGTTCGGGCAAGTCGGGTTGTTTGAGTGGTTGGGTTATCGGGGTGTCTAGTTGTTGGGGTGGTCGAGTCGCAGGGGTAATCGTCATATTGGTCTCTCTAGTTCTCATCGCAGTGGTTGTCTGAGGTAATCGTCAGCGGTGGTCGGGTCACCGTTGTAGTCGTCAGAGTTGTTGTTATCAGTGGTTGTTGGGTGGTCGCCGGAGTTGTCATCAGAGTTGTTGTCGAAGTAGTCGCTAGAAATGGAGAATGGTAAATGGAACTAGTCTCTAGAGTTCTCATCGCAGTGGTCGTCGGAGGTAATCGTTAGCGGTGGTCGGGTCGCCGGAGTTGTCATTGGAGTGGTCTCCGGAGTTGTCATCGGAGTGGTCGCCAGAGTTGTTGTCGGAGTGGTCACCGGAGTTGTCATCGGAGTGGTAGCTGGAGTTGTTGTCGGAGTGGTCGCCGGAAATGGAAAACGGCAAATGGAAGAGGAAAACATGGCACAAACCCCATGGGGTTGCACTGTTGTAACCCATGGGGTTGTGTTTCAAACACCTTGTGCCAAACATGGTTTTGGGTTTGGAACCCAAACCCATCCCAACCCAAACCCATGGGCCAAACGGCCCCTTAGTGTCTCCCACTACACTAACTGAGATAGGCTTCCTGGTGCTAACTTGTAAAAACTATTCTACATGTTAAGTATTTTCCAAGAATTACATATTAAATGTAATGAAAAATAAATCTTGATAGTGGATCTTGTATCAACTATCTATGTGGTGTTTTTATTCTCCACAAAAAATCTAGTAAATCAAATTTACTTTCATCTATATTATTCTTCCCGTAGAGGTATTTCAAAAATTCCTCTCATTGTGACTGTCCTGACTAATTTAGAAACTATTTCCTTGTATATAGTTTCAGTCATTTGGTTTGTTTTCTTGGAATTTTGTAATACTTAAATTCGAGATCATTTAGATAATTTTCTAAATTTAGCTTATGTTGACTTCAACATCTCATATGTTGTTGTCATTTTCTTTATCTTCTAAATTTGACATCTAACATGTCAACTAGGAGAATACGTACAAGCTATCTCGTGTACTTTTGATTCATTAATCATATGTTTCACGAACAATTCGAATAGCATTAGCAACAGGTTTTGAGAATATTTCTCAATAAAGACAAATTCAAAATTTTACACTACCATTATAGTGTTAATGTTACTTTTTTCAAGTAATAAAATTTTCTCAAATTTGACTTATCAGTAATAAAATTAAAATTATGAGAGAAACTGACATAATATAGAAATATATATATAATTTAACATCATGCAAACAATTATCCATTCAATTTTAGTATAGAAATCAAACAATTTGAAAAAAAAAATGAACCCTATAAATCATTTCTAATGCTATGGTACTTTAGTGAGTTAGAACAAGTGCCGCCGTAGGGTAGGTCAAGTATTCATTCACTAAACTGAGACAATCTCAACCAAGTATTATACCAGAATAACTCTTATTCCTATAATATTTAGTTACCATTAGTTTGGTCAACGACATCATTAACAACCTTAATGCCTTTGTAAGTGTGACCCATCATTTTAGATCCCATAGTTTTATCCTAACAAGTGCCGTCGTAGGGTAGGTCAAGTATTGGAAACAAAACTACAATCCTACCCTTCTCAGGAGTTCACCCTGATATTGACCCATGTAAACACCTTCCGTAGAGGGACGGTCCAAAAGCCGCCACGAGGCCCCGCATGAATCTCACGATGTAAACTAATGATGGAGATCGTAGGATATGTTGACACATTTCCTTCTCCCACTTACTATAATACTTTCTCAAAAAATTCACCCTGATATTGATCCATGCAAACACCTTCCGTAGGGAAGACGGTCTAAAAGCCGCCATGAGGCCCCACATGAATCTCACGTTGTGAATCAATAATAGAGACAATTAGATTTTGACATGTGTCATTCTCCCACTAAGTATTTTGAAATAGGGTTTTCTATTACTTAGACAAATTAGGCTAATCTCATTTATCTAAGTTCCTCAATCTACCATGCACAACTCTTATGTTGGTTAGATTGATTTTAATGTGAATTACCAACTTTTTAAACTATTTCAAAAAAAAAATCACATTATGACCATGCTTAGTGAAATTAAATAAAATTTGACTAATTCAACTCCCAGGTCGGTTCCCAGTTAGAGGTGTTCCCTTTCGGTCAACTTAAATACCCCAGTTTAGACATAATCTTCCATAGACAGAGTTCCCTTATAGTCAATTTTTATTTCAAATTCATTAATCTTTAATTAACTATTAATTATTAGATTAATGAACATAAGTGAATTTATAAATAAATGTTTTTAATCCTATTAAAAATAATTCACTTGGATAATCTTAAAAATCCATCATTTTAAACCCTTTAAAAAAATTAAAGGATAATCCTGGATATTTTATTTTAATTCTATTAGAAAAATATAAGATAAATTAAATTCAAAACTTAAACTATGGATAATCTTGAAATTCTACCATTTTAAACCATTTAAAACTAAATAAAAAGATTATCATATATTCCAATCTTATTAGAAACAAATAAAGATATATTAAATTGAAATTTTAAACTATTTAAAGCATGAATTAGAAATATCTTTATTTTAAGGAAATTCTAATCTCATTAGGATATATCCTAACTCTATTAGGAAAACATGAATTTCATTTATGAAAGAAAATATCCTAATTTAATTTTCCAAATATAACAATTATATTCAAAGATATGGAAAATATAAGCATATTAAGAAAATATCTCAATTCTATTAGGAAATATCCTAATCAAATTTTCCAATATAACAATTAGATTAAAAAATTAATCTTAATTCTATTAGGAAACAACCTAATCAAAATTTTCAAATATAACAATTATATTCAAAAATAGATAAGATGCATGATCATACTTAACCTATGGTGGGATTTTAAATTTAAATAGCATACTTTAGGCAACAATCAAACAATTTAAAACATACATCTCATGCATAATTAAATTAAAAATAGCAAAATTGACCGGCATATTTGGCATATTCTAAGAAATTGAAAATAATTTAAATCCAAGACATATCTTGGTCTTCAATATCTTCCTTGTTTGGACAATTCAAAATTTAGGATTTAGGAATCCTAAATTTTTTCACTTTTTTTTTTCGCGAACGTTTTTTGCTGTTGACTTCTTCAGCCCATAAAATCAAAATTTCTAGCTATCATAGTCATTCAAGTAAAACACATGAAATCCTAACCCTTATGAGTTTTACAATGATCTAATCAAAACAAAAAATCTAATGCCAAATAGCCTAAACAATCAATTTGAAAACCACAAATATATCAAATATATCATAAATTAAAATACCCACCATCACAAAACTTTAATTCTAAATAAAACTCAAAGAGGCTCTGATACCAATTGAAGAGAATAATCAAATTAAACCCACAGCGGAAGCATATGAATCGTCTTTGATTTATTTAGAATTAAACTAAAATACAAGGGTTAAGCAATAAATACCTTGAAAATAATATTATGGAGAATATTGTGGCGAATCTTTATCTCTTCCACAAAGTCTTCATGGCTATGACTCGAACACAGGACCAAGGCTTGTGGGACCCTCTTGAAAGAAAATCCCCAAGGTATTGGAGAAGCAACGATCTAGAGAGAATTCTCTAATTCTCTCTATTGAGGAAATGTGTGTTGTGTCTAATGGCTCAACCTAAGAGTCCTATTTATAGAGACCAAAGGAAAATCTTTGTCATAATTAAAATATCATATTTTAATATCTAATATATTAAAATATATCTTATATTTATTTGAATCTCATTCAAATCTCCTACGATATTTATTTATTTAAATCCTATTCAAATTCCATAAATCTCTTTTATTTAATATATCAAATATATATTAATTATTTTAATATTTAATGTATCAAATACAATACATATATTTTCCTCTTTTATATTTAATATATCTAATATATTAAATATTAATTTGAACACTTCAAATTAAATATTAAATTTGAACATTTCAAATTTTAATATTTAATGTATCAAATACAATAAATATATTTTCCTCTTTTATATTTAATATATCTAATATATTAAATATTAATTTGAACACTTCAAATTAATATTAATTTGAACATTTCAAAATTTTCTTTCAACTAAATTGATCTTTTCGTGTTACTATGAGCTAACAAGGGGATTTTATGGACCTACAGATTATAAGCTCTAATAATACAAAATTAATTAATTAAACTCTTTAATTAATTAATTTTCATTCATAAACTATAGGTCACTCCACTATAGATCTAAAGTTGCACTCTTATGCACTGTAGGACAAGTTGTGTCCATTGATATAATCATTACATGCAAGTCCATCCTTCACGAGTTGTTCGTAATTACAGCTGGGTTAAAAGTCCGTTTTACCCCTATAATTACATCTTGCATCGTAAGTACCACTGATTCTCTAATGAACAATCTGTTTATAATCTAATTATAAACTAAGTCCCTCTCGGACCAATGAGAGGGTGGGGCCCCATTGTTCAAGTCCCGAAATTAACACTTAAGGGAACTAGTCATCTACTTACCCTATATGGGAAGGAGTGAATTCCATCTTGTGATATTATGTTCCCAGCTCCCTATTTGGTCAAGTCCCCAAAATGGTAGGCATATTGAATCGGCTATAAAAGCCACTCTCACCCATGCAAATCAAAGGACAAGCCCTCATAGGCAGAAGTTCATAACTCACTCAGGATTAAGATCGAGTCGCATATGATCATCCTGATGAAATATTAATCTTTTCAATTAACGAATTTATAAAGAGAGATTAAATATTTCGTGGTCCAGTCTTATACAAACTCATTGTATAAGATACCCCCACTCACATGTCTCCACATGAATGATTTGGATCAATCATTTGTAACTATTACAAAGTGGGCCGTATCAATAGTGTTTCCAAGATAAGGCACCCAACCTTATCCATATACGATGACCTTTTAGGTTATTTCTTGAACATGATCTTCCTGTATGTCAACCACATACTATTCAAGATTACACTAATAACCTTGGATTTTTCATATAATGTATAATATTATATTGCAAATAAAATAAATAAAATAATTATTAATTATTAAATAATTAATTAATTACGAGGCTTTAGGGCATAAATCCCAACAGTAAAGCAGTCCCTAGTGCATGCCTTGGATGCACATTTCTACAGCGGACAGTTCGGTGAGACGGTCTTTATAGTCAAGACTTAGAGCTCTCCAGTGATTGATGTAATCTACAATAGGCTCGTCTTTTTGTTGTTTCCTATTTGTGAGCTCCATCATGCTAACGATTCACCTCGTACTGTAGAAGCGATTCAGGAACTCCCTTTCAAACTGTTCCCAACTATCAATCGTCTCGGGCTCCAGATTAATATACCAGTTGAAGGCATTCTCTTTCAAGTTACAAACGAACTACTTGACTAGAAGGTCTCCACGAGTCCCAGCATTCTCGCATGTCTCAATGAAGTGAGAGACATGCTGCTTAGGGTTACCCTTCCCATCGAACTGCTGGAATTTTGGAGGCTGGTATTCCACAGGCATCCTTAAGTTGTCAATTCTCTTGGTGTACGGTTTATAGTCTCGGGCTCCATATTGAGCCCTAATAGAGCTCGTAATCATATCCTGCAGTTGGTGGACAGACAAGGAAGCAACCGAAGGCGAGTTTTGTGGTTGATCTTCCTAGACAATAGTCTTTCCCTTGTCACTCTTTTTCGCTGTAGGGGTTTGACTCGACTCAACAACTTCTCGATTTTGCATTTGATTTTTCAGATAGGAAATCTCTTGATCTCTTTCTTCAACTGCCTTCATAAGGAGGTTGATCTTCCTTTCCATCTCTGCCATCCTCTCATCGGAGTCTACATCAGCCATCATTACAGACATCACATCCAGATTCGATGTCTTTTTTGATTGACTAATGGCAGGAGTGGATTGATCAAACAACGGGTTGTCATTAACAATAACCTTGTCCTTAGAAGATTCCTTGACGAGTTTAACAATTCTGCTTGCAATTGCGTCAGGGGTTCGATCTTCATTTATTTCAACCCCTTGAAGTTGACTGCGAGTAACTGGTCCCATGTATACTTTGCTTGAAGTAGTAACCTTCGATGCAGCTTTCTTTGGTGTCATTGCTTTACTTGGAAGAGAAAGAGATGAGAGGTAGAGATTGCCCCACTGGACGTGCCAATTTGTTCACACGTAATTTCAGTAAAGAAATGTGACACGTGCAAATGAACTTTTGTATTTATATAAATTTGAATATAAAGAAATACAATCTTTAGTACTTGATCCTCTGATTCTCTTTCTTGTTTGGAGATTTCACTCGAGGGCTGCAGAACTTATTCTCGAGATTGAAGCTTCAATGAATATTTGGGGTCTTGAAGAAGTGTTCTTGATCTTCGAGGAAGTGTTCTTTGTTCAAGAGGTATTTGATCTTCAAGAGCTCAAGGAGTCTTCTGGCCTTTGTTTCTGAATTCTCTCTGAGATTTCAAATTTCTGAACCCCCAAATGGAAGAGGAAACTCTCTATTTATAGAGTTCTCTAAGGCCCCCCAAGTGGGCTTGGGTCTGACTGTTGGACTGGTCATGGTTGACTTTGGGCCTAGCCCTTTGGACTTGGCCTGGTTGACTTTTGGCCTAACCATTTAGGCTGTGACTTTGCTGGATTAGTGCCTCTGATAAAGGACTTGTCAAAGGTCCTATCAAGATTAAATTTATACTCGAATACATTCAAATACTGTCCACTAAATCCTAAAATTAAAGACACAAAGTAAAGAGAATAGAGAAAAACTGGACGACACGTGCCAACACTCATTTCTGACGTGATGTCCCACGATCCCGAGTCTTGAGTCTCCTCCTTCGCTCTCCAATATGCTCTCTAGACCTCCAAATAGTGCTTCTATTGAAATTAGGGTTTAGGTCTCTCCAAAACGGCTCCCTTTGCTCGAATGAATAATTTTTCTTTTATAGAATCGAGACAACTTTGCAACACTAAGGGCATCAGTGCAATGTTGTCCCTTTGAATTTTGTAAAAAGGGAATAACTCTATTTGAGTAGCGTTGCAACGCTATGCCAGTGGATTTTCAAGGTTGAAAAGCTTCTTAAATGGCGATGCAACGCTATGCCCTCGGGTCCAAATGCCTTGTTCTTTTTCTTCAACACTTGAATTTCAAATATAGCCTTAAGTTTATCAAATTTATCTAATTATCTCACAATTCTCCAGTTTTGCTCCCAATGCTCGGTTTCTGAAAAATAAACATAAAAATACATGAAAGCACACAAAATCATAGTAAAACTAGCCTAAAACTATGCTTAGAAATAGTACACTTATGCATGCTATCAGCCTCCCATTTGGGTTTTATCTAAAATTGACCCAAATTTCATATTACCTAATTGGATATTTGGATTTGCCATAATTTAATTTATGGATGATTGCAAATTTAATTCCTCCCTAATTAAATAAATAATTTTGTCACTAACTTAAGGTAATGATATGACAATTTCTGATTGGCCAAAATTTCTATTCCAACAAAACTTTTTAAAGAATATTTTAAAGATCATGATTTTTTAAAAAAAAAAAAAACTAATATTTAAAGATTTTATAATGCATATTTAAAAAAATTACTAACAAAAACTAAAACAATACTTTTGAACCCTATATGTATTTTCGAGAATATATAAAATTATTATGAAATATATTTTTTTAAAAAATAAACTAATATTTAAAGATTTTTTAAATGCATATTTAAAAATAAATTTTTTTAATGAATATTTAAAAGATTATGAAAGTTTTTTTTAAAATAAACTAATATTTAAAGATTTTTTTATTTCATATTTAAAGTTCAGAAAAAAACTTAAAACATAAATTGAACAATTATTTTCGGATAATATGTAATTTGCACAATTATTTCTTGAGAATATGAAATTAAAATAATATTAAAAAAATTAATAAAGATAAGATCTTTTTGAATAAGTATATTAACAAAATATTAGATTTTGATCTATTGTTACATAAATCAAATATCATATATCATCAGTCTATATATATCGCATCCCACGACTTAACTTTTTCATAAAAGTTATTTCGATCAACATCTCAATCATGTATTCTGAATTGATTCCAAAAATCACCTCTTTGATTCTAATCAACAATCTTCAAATTTGTTAAAGTGAATGAGTGATTAGAGTTCTCCTTTTAAGAAAAGGAAAAATAGAAGAATATCAAAAGTGTATAGGTGATAACCTACAAAATTTAAAGATCATCTTATTAGATGAAGAGGTAAAAAAATTATTTAAAAAATTATTTATTTTTAATTCTTTTTATTTTTCTTTTTTTATATATATAAATTTTATTCATAATGATTTATTTTTATCTAAATTTTCAAGGTATAAAAATTCAAGCAGCAACAATACTACAGAAAAATTTGGTTGTTTGCTTAAAAAAATAAGACTTATTATATCATATTATCTTAAAAAGTGGGTTATTGGGAGAATCATTTTTTGACTATTATGTCCAAATGATACTTTCTTAATTCCAAATATGTTCCTTAATTCATTCTTGAACTATTATTTATTGCCCCTATTTAATTCTTAAATTTTTAAATGATGCCATTAATCATTAATTATCAATCATAAATAAATTATTTAAATTTAATTATAAATAAATAAACTAAAAAAACATTACATAACTTTTTTTATTTTATTTTATATAATTAACTATTTACATTAATCTAATAGTTTAATACACCTATAATAATTATCAAATGGAAATTTAACTATACTAAATAATTTTCATTTAGTTCTTATTTTAATACAAAAATAAATATAGTATAAATTCAACAAAATATAATTAAATATTAAAAAATTTAATAAAAAAAATATAATTGATTGTAACGATCCTAAAATCAAGAACAGACTAACGCGAAAGCATAACTGAGTTACCCCGCTCATGCCCGAAATTTTGGTAGCATGACGTAACTAAGAGAAAACCAAAATTTACAAAGACCTGATAGGAGTAAAGACACTTCTATATCTTAGAGAAAACACCTAGCATCCACTAGACTACGATAAAATATACTAAGTTCAACCAACAGACACAAGAACTAAGAAATTCCAACCAAACACACGAAACAAGAGAAACTATGAATTTAGGATTTACAGGCCAACACACTATTAGAACTAAAGATACAAAACTAAAAGCTAAAAACAGGGAAGGACTTCGGCAGTCTCCATAGCCTCGTCAAGCCATCGCCTCCGTCACCCACCTTGTGGTCATGCACCATCTGCAAAGACAAACAAAGTAGCAAGGGTGAGTATAAACATACTTAGTAAGCAACTCACTTAAGGGTCCAAAATTCACGATCACATCACAAAAGTTGCCCTGGCATGCACGACACCTACTTAACCTCAATTCACCGTCCAACTAGCTAAAGCTCGCACACTCTACCCCAAGTCTACCCCTGTATGGCATTGTCTCGAGCACTACCTACGAGTCATGTAACTTAGGTTGACTAAGGCAGTGAAAGAAAGAAACTCTCACGCCTACACTCTTGGGGAATCACCCCTTCTAGTTAGCACAAAGCAATGAAGGAAAGCAACCTTCATGCTCGAATGGTGGGGAATCGCCTTAAGCTAGCACACCGGATGAATGAAAGCAGCCCTCATCCTACACATAGTGGGGGAATCGCTCCCAAGCTAGTACGCAGAAGAAGGAAAACAACCTTCAATCTGGACGCAGTGGGGGAATTGCCCCCCAAACTAGCACGAGCAAAAAGGGAAAGCAACCCTCATGCATACTCACCTCACATCAACCTAGAGTTGCAGACTCACCTAGGGAGACACATGGGCAGGTGGCACTAGTCTAACGGGCCTATGTACATTCGCAATGCTTTTGGAATCTCCAGGGTAATCTACCATACCAAATCCACCCATCATGTCCAAAATCACAACCACCACTTGGCTGAAGTTCACAAGCACATAGAGTGGGAGAATTTCCCCCTAATCTGCACAAGCAACAACACTCCTAAAAAAAACTTTACATAACCGTAGCCCGTACATGTGACAGCGGCATATAGCCCTCCAACCACCAACCACTTAATCCAGAATTCAGCCCCTTAAACATGCTAGAAATTAGGACGACCAATATCCTTCTACTCACATTTGGACCCGTCTAAAACATGTTAAACATGCCCAGTCATATGCACCATTATGGACATACAAAACCTGAACACTATATACTTCTAAGGCATTCTAGGTAGCCAACTAGCCCAATCCAACAACTCCAGCGTCATGCACATAGTCAATGTTAAGATTTATGCCCTAGATCCTCGTAATTAATGATTTATTTAATAATTAATAATAATTTTGATTATTTTATTTGCAATAAAATATTATCCATTATATGAAAAATCCAAGGTTATTAGTGTAATCTCGAACAGTATGTGGTTGACATACGAGAGGATCATGTTCAAGAATTAACCTAAAGGGTCACAATATATGGATAAGGTTGGGTGTCTTATCTTGGTAACACTATTGATACGACCCACTTTGTAAAAGTTACAAATGATTTGATCCAATACGTTCATGTGGAGACATGTGAGTAGGGGTATCTTATACAATGAGTTTGTATAAGACTGAACCATGAAATATTTAAGGACTACAAAATATTTAATCTCTCTTTATAAATCCATTAATTGAGAAGATTAATAATTCATAAGGATAATTATATGCGACTCGATATTAATCCTGAGTGAGTTATGAACTCCTGCCTGTGAGGGCTTGTCCTTTGATTTGCATGAGTTAGAGTGGCTTTTGTAGCCAATTCAATAAGCCTACCATTTTGGGAACTTGACCAAATAGGGAGCTAGGAACATAATCTCACAAGATGGAATTCACTTCTTCCCATATAGGGTAAGTAGATGAGTAGTTCCCTTAAGTGTTTATTTCGGGACTTGAACAATGGCGCTCCACCCTCTCACTGGCCTGAGATGGACTTAGTTTATGGTTGGATCATAAACAAATTGTTCACTAGAGGATTAGTGGTACTTAAGGTGCAAGATGTAATTACAGGGGTAAAACATACTTTTGACCTAGCTATAATTACAAACAACTCATGAAGGATCGACTTGGATGTAGTGATTATATCCATGGACACAACTTGTCCTACAGTGCATAAGAGTACAACTCTAGGTCTATAGTGGAGTGACCCTTGAGTAAATGAATGAAAATTAATTAATTAAAGAGTTTAATTAATTAATTTTGTATCATTGGAGCTTATAATCTATAGGTCCATAAGGTCCCCATGCTAGCTCATAGTAGCACTAAAAGATCAATTTAGTTGAAAGAAAATTTTGAAATGTTCAAATTAATATTTAATATATTAGATATATTAAATATCAAAGAGAAAAATATATTTATTGTATTTGATACATTGAATATTAAAAAATTTAAGTGTTCAAATTAATATTTAATTTTAAGTGTTCAAATTAATATTAAATATATTAAATATAAAATAGGAAAATATATTTATTGTATTTGATAAATTAAATATTAAAACAATTAATGTATATTAGATACATTAAATAAAAGATGTTTATAAAATTTGAATAAGATTCAAATAAATAAATATCGTAGAAGATTTGAATGAGATTTAAATAAGTATAAGATATATTTTAATATATTGGATATTAAAATATAATATTTTAATTATGGCAAAAATTTACTTTTGATCTCTATAGATAGGACCCTTGGGTTGAGTCATTAGAAATAACACACATCTCCTCAATAGAGAATTAGAGAAATCTCTCTAAACCTCAGCTTCCGCTCCAATCCCTTGTGGATTTTCTTTGAAGAGGCTCCCACAAGCCTTGGTCTTGTGTTCGAGTTATAGCCAGGAAGACTTTGTAGAGGAGATAAAGACCATTTAGAAATATCTCCATATTTACTCCAAGTAAGTTTGTTTAATCTTATTTTTTAGTTTAATTTTAAATAAAATCAAAGACGATCCAATGCTTCCACTGCAAAGTGAAACATTCATTCATTAAGATGCTTTCCTAATAAGTTTATATTTTCTATATATTTAATTATAATGGTTATATTTGAAAAATTAAATTAGGATATTTTCTTTCATAATTGGAATCCATGTTTTCCTAATAGGCTTAGGATATTTCCTACGAGATTAGGATTTCCTTAAAATAAAGATATTGTGATTCATGCTTTTAATAGTTTAAATTTTGAATTTAATTAATCTTTATTTGTTTCCTAATGAGATTAGATTCTTTTGAAATAGGATTAGATTTTTTAGTTTCCTAATAAGTTAGGTATTTCATAAATAAAGATAATTTTATTCAAAGATAAAATAGTTTAAGTTTTGAATTTAATTTATCTTTTATTTTTTCTAATAGGATTGGAATAAAATATCCAGGATGATCTTTTAGATTAATAAATTCACTTAAGTTCATTAATCTAGTAATTAATAGTTAATTTATTAATCTATAATTAACTATAAGGGAACTTTGTCTATGGAAGGTTCTGTCTAGCCGAGGTATTTAAGCTGACCGAAAGGGAACACCTCTAACTGGGAACCGACCTGGGAGTTGAATTAGTCAAATTTTATTTAATTTCACTAAGCATGCTCATAATGTGATTATTTTTTTTAAAATAGTTTAAAGACTCGGTAATTCACATTAAAATCAATCTAACCAACATAAGGGTTGTGAAGGGTAGATTGTGGAACTTAGATAAATGAGATTAGCCTAATTTGTCTAAGTAAGAGAAAATCTTATGTCAAAATAGTATGTGAGAGAAGAAAATGTGTCAATATATCTTACGGTCTCCATCATTAGTTCACAACGTGAGATCAATGTGGGTCCTCGTGACGGCTTTTGGACTATCCCCCTATGGAAGGTGTTTGCATAGGTTAATATCATGGTGAACTCCTGAGAATGATAGGGTTGTAGTTTTGTTTCCAATACTTTACCTACCCTACGGCAGCACTTGTTGCAATAAAACTATAGGATCTAAAATGATGGGTCACACTTACAAAGAGCTTAATAAGGTTGTTAATAATGTTCTTGACCAAACTAATGGTAACTAAATATTATAGAAATAAGAGTTATTCTGGTATAATACTGTAACGACCCTATAGGCTCAACACGCTACCTAAGAGTCATTACTAAGTCACGTCGCTATATTACCGAAAATTTCGGCAGCATAACGGCGTAACTACGCGAAAACCAAAAATTTGACCCTTACCTGATAAGACATAAAAAAACACACTTCTAAGATTTTCAAACAACCTCCTAGCATCCAACAAACTTCTCAATATGATGCTAGGGTTCAAACAGCAGAAACCAAGTGAATTCAAACATAGAAAGCCAAATACACGTGCACGATTTACAAAGAAAGGTTAAAAGATTTTGAAACATCCTCCTAAACATTTAAAAACTTGACATGAGTTCTATGTACATCCAGAAACATAAAAGAAGCGGAATAGCGATCGCTCGGCTCCCATGACTCGAGTAGCTGATCTCCGGTCACGCGCTAGGGCCGATCTTAGCCTTACCTGAAAACATTTTAAAAGGAAAAGGGTGAGTATTAACGAATAATACTCAGTAAGTAACCCATAGTTTCAAAGTAAGAGTTTCAATCGCATGCAACATGTCATTTTGAATCATAAAACCATCGTAAACCATCGCTTTAGTAGGGGACCTAAAATTCGTTTTATAAACCATGTACTTTTCCTTGCGGCTCTCGTGAACGATTAAATTCTCCCGAGGGCCTCGTAAATAGTCCGAAGACATAATTTTCCATCGAATAGAGTCCTCCCCTAACTCTGAGAGTTGAGCTCGAAAGCTAACATACATCGTGGAGTCCGAAGACTCAGCCCGAAGGCTACCATCGTGGAGTCCGAAGACTCAAGCCCGTCGGCTACCATCGTGGAGCACTCTCGAACCCCGGGAGCATAGAGAATCCGAAGACTCGGGTTCCCTCATAACCCACATAAAACTTTTGGGAGAATTATCGTCACGGCCTTACATAAATCTTTTCATGAGCACACAACACATGCATGAGGTCCCGCTCGTTTAGAACATACTCATGAATGCATAAGTCAAGGCAATCGCATTTCAAAGACATACATATCATTTCCATTCTTTTTAACATGAAAACTCAAATAGAACTCATGGAACTAGCGTATAAAGGAATATACATATAAAACACTTTCTTTCTTAAATACTTAACACGAAAAACATAAACTTTCAAAGTAAATATAGGGCTAGCTCTAGGTTTCGAAAACTTCTTTCGTTGTGAGATCCCTTACCTTAAATCTTTACTTACTAAAATACCCTTTCTCCACTAGTAATGAGCTTCTCGAGTCCCCACTCCAAGTACAATCCAAGGTCCTCGACAAATCACCTAAAAAGTGTCCTAACAGGTCTTAAACCAACCGAATTACGCTAAAACGCATTCTAACATTAATAACTCGACGAAACGGACCAAATGGCAAAATTTACCCAACTCCGGCGAGCGGCGGCGCGTGAAACTCCGGCGACGGCGCGTGGGCTTCACGGCGGCGGCGGCGCGTGGGCGCGCGTGGCCGGCGCGTGAGGACTCCGATCAGCGCGTGGCTCCCGGATCTGGACAGATTCGACCCCTTTCCGGTCGGATCTACACGCGAACCAGCGATTCCCTGAATTAAACGAGCTCTGGCGAGGCAGAAGCTGCAACACCGGCGCGTTCAAGGACTCCGGCGAAGCTGCGGCGATTCAAGTGAAGTTCACGAACTGCAGAACCGTCGAGGAGGCGTCCGGCGAAGTGTTGAACGCGACTTGGGAGCTCGTGCGGCGGTGCTGAAGCAAATCCGGCGATCGGAATTGCGTGGGTCTTCGATTTTGAGCTCCGACTGAGTTGGGGTCGAGGGACTGGCCGGCGGTTTTCGAAGGACTTGCGTCACTCGTGAGGTTCGGCAGCCGGCGAGGAAGAAGAAGAAGAAGACCGGCGTTCGTGAGCTTCGGCGAGGTGCTCGCTCGCGAATTCCGGCGAGGCGTGGGAGACTCGCGTGACGGTAGCTCTCCGTCGAGCTTCGTGCGGCCGGCGTTCGCAAGATAGAGAGAGAGAGAGAGAGAATTACAGTGAGGGAGAGGGGCTGTCGGGAGGAAGAAGAAGGGAAATAAAGAAAAAGAAAGAAAAATAAATAAATAATAATAAAATAATAAATAAATAAAAATAATAATAAAATAATAATATAAAATCAAAAATATCTTCTCTATAAATGACCATAATACCCTTTCCTTTTCCAAAAAATCACCAAAATACCCTCAAAGCAATTAAATTCTTAATAAAACTTTACCAAAACAACATTTTAAACTTACCCAAAACGTCTCGGGTGTTACATTCTTCCCCCCTTAAGAACTTTCGTCCCCTAAAGTTCCTAGTCTTGGAATAGTTCAGGATACTTGGCTTGCATTTCGTCTTCACGCTCCCAAGTAGCCTCTTCCATCCGATGGTTCTGCCAGAGCACTTTAACCAAATTAATCTCTAGGTTACGAAGGGTCTTACGATCTCTTGCTAGAATTCGAGTCGGCCGTTCTTCATAACTCATATTTTCATTCAACTGTAATGGCTCGTAGTCAATCACATGCGAAGGGTCCGGCACGGACTTTCTTAACATCGAGACATGGAATACATCATGGACCGCAGAGAGAGATGGCGGTAATGCCAATCTATAAGCCACAGGGCCTATTCGCTCAAGAATCTCGAACGGCCCTATAAACCGCGGACTTAACTTTCCTTTCCGGCCGAACCTCAACACTCCTTTCATCAGAGCCACTTTAAGAAACACATGGTCGCCTACTTCGAATTCTAGATCCCTTCGTCTTGTGTCAGCGTAGCTCTTCTGTCTACTCTGTGCAGTCTGCATTCTTACCCTGATTTTCTGAATAGCATTGTTCGTGACTTGAACTAACTCTGGCCCCAAAAGCTGTCGTTCACCGACCTCATCCCAATATATTGGGGTCCTACATCTCTTACCATACAAAGCTTCAAACGGTGCCATCCCTATAGTAGTCTGATAACTATTGTTATAGGCAAACTCCATCAGGTGCAAGTAAGTATCCCAACTACCTGGGAAATCCAACGCACATGCACGTAACATATCCTCCAAAACTTGATTCAATCGCTCGGTCTGTCCGTCCGTTTGGGGATGAAAAGAAGTGCTAAAATCCAGCTGAGTACCCAGAGCTTTCTGTAAGCCTCTCCAAAAGTTAGAAGTAAAACGGGCATCCCTGTCCGAGACAATTCTAGCAGGAACTCCATGCAATCGCACTATCTCCTGCATATAGATTTGCGCCCATTTCTCTGTAGAATAGGTAGACTTACCCGAAAGAAAATGCGCCGATTTGGTAAGCCTATCCACGATGACCCAAATCACCGTGTAACCTTTCATCGTCCTGGGTAACCCAACAATGAAATCCATAGAGATTTCATCCCATTTCCGCAAAGGCACATTCAATGGTTGCAACAATCCTGCCGGCCTCTGTCTCGGCGCTTTAACCTGTTGACATACTAAGCACTTACTGACAAACTCCGCTACATCCTTTCTCATACTGTGCCACCAGAAAATCTGTTTTAGGTCTTGATACATCTTGGTACTACCAGGATGCATCGAAAATGGCGAACTATGAGCTTCGGTCAAAATCTCACTCTTCAATTCATCAATATTAGGTACACATAATCGCCCTTGATATAGAAGTCCACCATCTGAAGACACAGAAAACTCTTGAGCTTGCTCAGTGCCGATTTGTCGTAGCTTTTCCATTAAACTAAGATCCAATCGCTGAGAGACTATAATACGTTGCCTCAAAGTTGGTTGCACAGTCAACTGAGCTAAGCGTGTAGTCGCTTCACCTATCAAAACTGCAATTTCAGCATTCTCCATCTCTGCCTGTAGCTCATCCTGACTAGTGATCTGAGCTGAAGTATGTACAGTCTTTCTACTGAGAGCATCTGCGACAACATTTGCCTTACCAGGATGATAAAGAATTTCTAGTTCGTAGTCTTTTACCAGCTCTAACCATCTACGTTGTCGCATGTTCAACTCTTTTTGTGTAAACAAGTACTTTAAACTCTTATGGTCCGTGAAGATCTGAATCTTCTCACCATACAAATAATGCCTCCAGATCTTCAAGGCGAAGACAACTGCAGCCAACTCCAAATCATGGGTTGGATAGTTTTGCTCGTGACTTTTTAACTGGCGAGACGCATAGGCTATAACCTTTCCACGTTGCATCAACACTGCTCCTAGCCCTTTCCTCGATGCATCAGTGAAAACTACAAATCCACCTGTTCCCTCAGGCACAGAAAGAACAGGGGCTAATACCAATCTCTGTTTAAGTGTCTGGAAACTTGCTTCACACTCGTCAGTCCAGACAAATGACTTGCTTTTGCGAGTTAGTTGAGTCAAAGGCGTAGCTATCTTAGAGAAATCCTGGATGAACCGTCTATAGTAACCTGCTAAACCCAGGAAACTCCGTACTTCAGTAACTGTAGTCGGACGAGGCCATAGCGTTACAGCCTCTACTTTCGCTGGATCTACGGAAATCCCTGCCCTTGACACTACGTGTCCTAAGAAAGACACCTTTTTAAGCCAAAACTCGCACTTGGAGAATTTCGCGTACAACTGGTTCTCCTTCAAAGTCGTCAACACTCTTCTCAAATGCTCTTCATGTTCTTTCTCAGTTTTAGAGTATACAAGGACGTCATCAATGAATACAATCACGAAAGCATCTAGGAACTCCTTGAATACTCTATTCATCAAGTCCATAAAAACTGCAGGGGCGTTAGTCAAACCAAAAGACATCACCGTGAATTCAAAATGTCCATATCGTGATCTAAATGCCGTCTTAGGGATGTCTCTTTCTCTGACCCTCAACTGATGGTACCCTGACCTCAGATCAATCTTTGAAAACACCAACGCTCCCTGTAACTGATCAAAGAGGTCGTCGAAACGAGGAAGAGGGTACTTATTCTTAATCGTAACTTTGTTCAACTCCCTGTAATCGATGCACAGTCGCATGGTTCCATCTTTCTTCTTTACAAACAAGACCGGTGCTCCCCAAGGAGACACGCTAGGTCGAATAAAACCTTTATCCAATAGGTCCTGCAGTTGCAACTTCAGCTCCTTCAATTCCGCTGGTGCCATTCTATAAGGAGCTTTAGAGATAGGAGCGGTTCCTGGTTCAAGTTCTATGGTGAAGTCTATTTCTCTCACGGGAGGCAACCCTGAAAGATCTTCAGGAAACACATCTAGAAATTCATTCACCACAGGCACAGACGATGCGTGAACCTCGGTGTGTCTCACTTCCACAACGCTAGCTAAGATACCCCATGATCCCTTAAAAACTAGCTTTCTCGCTTTAAGAGCAGATATTACTCTTGGATTAACTCCAGTTCTAGTCCCCTTAAACTTATAACTGGCCTGTTTTGGTGGCGTGAACACCACTTCTTTACGAAAACAATCAATATTAGCATGGTTCAAAGCCAGCCAATCCATGCCTAGAATAACATCGAACCCTTCCATCTCGAGGACTACCAAATTCACATCCAGCTCGTGGTCGGAAACTATCATCTTACCATTCTTAATCCCCTCAGTAGCTAATAGACTCAACCCCATCGAAGTAGCAACAGACAAAGCAGAGGGTAATGGCTCAAGTTCTAACTCAGCTTGTCTCACAAAAGACGCAGAAATAAAGGAATGTGTAGAACCTGAATCAAATAACACAAACGCAAGATATCCCAAAACGGGAAGCGTACCTGTAACTACAGCATCTGAGTTACCAGCCTCCCTGCTGGTACTAACAAAAACTCTCCCTTGCTGAAGTGTGGGCCTATTAAGTCCTACTCCACCTGAACCCAAAGACTGGCCTCTCCTGTCTGGGAAGGTAGGACAATTTTCAGCTCTATGTCCCTCCTTTTTACACCGAAAGCACAACCCAGACCGCATCAGGCACTGACCCCAATGAAACCTTCCACATTCATTACAACGAGGTTTCTCCCCAGTGTTAGGTCCCGGCCTATTCACTTGCTGCCTCTGGCTAAAAGCGGCCTGCGACCTCATGGACGACTGTGAAGACTGTTGAGAACGCTGGGGATTCGAGTTCGCCTGACTCCATCTCCTCTTGTGACAAGAGGATGACTGACTCGGGTTTTGGGCCATAGGAAACTCACTCTGTTGGCCTGCAACAATAAACTCTGCTGTCCTTACCGCAGCAGCATAGTCGTGAAGTGCTACAGCCTGCACCACACCTTTAACCTGAGGATCCAAACCCATTACAAAATGCTCCGCTTTCTTGGCCTCAGTATCTACCAGCTCGGGAGCAAAACGAGATAACCTTGTGAATTCCCTCTCGTAGACGTCCATTGGACGTCGATTCTGTTTAAGTTGTAGAAATTCTTCTTGTTTCTTGTATCGTGCAGTCACAGGATAATATTTGTTCCAGAAAGCCTCTCTGAACATCGGCCACGTCACTACTCCCCCTCCTGTACCTATGGTCCTCTGAGCAGATTCCCACCATAGGTACGCATCATCCCTCAGCATAAAGGTGGCGCAAGAAACTTTATATTCATCCGGGCAACTCATCAACTGAAAAATGTTCTCCATAGAGGACAACCATAACTCCGCCACTGTAGGATCCCCAGAGGATCCGTCAAACGCCCTTGGATCATACTTTCTAAAGTCTTTCAAG
Source organism: Trichosanthes truncata (assembly GCA_033996785.1). Lineage (NCBI taxonomy): Eukaryota > Viridiplantae > Streptophyta > Magnoliopsida > Cucurbitales > Cucurbitaceae > Trichosanthes > Trichosanthes truncata. The sequence continues at coordinate 11,823,935 of MU867261.1, read as the reverse complement.
TGACGGGCTTGTAATGAAGCTGGCGTAGAAACTTGACCCATCTGCGCTAACTGGGTCGTCACGGTCGCTTGTACTAAGTTCTGCATCGCCTCTAACATCAACGACGCAACCGTAGGATTTGCAGGCTCCATAACTGGATCAGGTTGATCCTGAGCAACAGGGGAATTTGCCCCAGAATTCACCTCCTGTTCCACTGGCATCTCAGGAGGTAAGTCATGTGTTCTACCAACACCACGTCCTCTACCCCGTCCTCTGCCTCTCCTTCTAGGCGGCATACTTAACAAACACAAACAAGTTTAACCTTCACATCAAAAGGGATCACACTTTTCAACTTTTCTTAAACTTTCCTTAACTTAAAAATACATTTCACATATAAATCATTTCATAAAAAAAATAACATGCTTTTCAACAAACGAATTAAAAGTTTACTTCAGAGGCGTACCTGCGCGATGACTGGAAATCACTACTTAGTCATGGGATACCTGATGCTTACGAAGTAAGCTAGTCTACAGAACCTATAACCTATTGCTCTGATACCAACTGTAACGACCCTATAGGCTCAACACGCTACCTAAGAGTCATTACTAAGTCACGTCGCTATATTACCGAAAATTTCGGCAGCATAACGACGTAACTACGCGAAAACCAAAAATTTGACCCTTACCTGATAAGACATAAAAAAACACACTTCTAAGATTTTCAAACAACCTCCTAGCATCCAACAAACTTCTCAATATGATGCTAGGGTTCAAACAGCAGAAACCAAGTGAATTCAAACATAGAAAGCCAAATACACGTGCACGATTTACAAAGAAAGGTTAAAAGATTTTGAAACATCCTCCTAAACATTTAAAAACTTGACATGAGTTCTATGTACATCCAAAAACATAAAAGAAGCGGAATAGCGATCGCTCGGCTCCCATGACTCGAGTAGCTGATCTCCGGTCACGCGCTAGGGCCGATCTTAGCCTTACCTGAAAACATTTTAAAAGGAAAAGGGTGAGTATTAACGAATAATACTCAGTAAGTAACTCATAGTTTCAAAGTAAGAGTTTCAATCGCATGCAACATGTCATTTTGAATCATAAAACCATCGTAAACCATCGCTTTAGTAGGGGACCTAAAATTCGTTTTATAAACCATGTACTTTTCCTTGCGGCTCTCGTGAACGATTAAATTCTCCCGAGGGCCTCGTAAATAGTCCGAAGACATAATTTTCCATCGAATAGAGTCCTCCCCTAACTCTGAGAGTTGAGCTCGAAAGCTAACATACATCGTGGAGTCCGAAGACTCAGCCCGAAGGCTACCATCGTGGAGTCCGAAGACTCAAGCCCGTCGGCTACCATCGTGGAGCACTCTCGAACCCCGGGAGCATAGAGAATCCGAAGACTCGGGTTCCCTCATAACCCACATAAAACTTTTGGGAGAATTATCGTCACGGCCTTACATAAATCTTTTCATGAGCACACAACACATGCATGAGGTCCCGCTCGTTTTAGAACATACTCATGAATGCATAAGTCAAGGCAATCGCATTTCAAAGACATACATATCATTTCCATTCTTTTTAACATGAAAACTCAAATAGAATTCATGGAACTAGCGTATAAAGGAATATACATATAAAACACTTTCTTTCTTAAATACTTAACACGAAAAACATAAACTTTCAAAGTAAATATAGGGCTAGCTCTAGGTTTCGAAAACTTCTTTCGTTGTGAGATCCCTTACCTTAAATCTTTACTTACTAAAATACCCTTTCTCCACTAGTAATGAGCTTCTCGAGTCCCCACTCCAAGTACAATCCAAGGTCCTCGACAAATCACCTAAAAAGTGTCCTAACAGGTCTTAAACCAACCGAATTACGCTAAAACGCATTCTAACATTAATAACTCGACGAAACGGACCAAATGGCAAAATTTACCCAACTCCGGCGAGCGGCGGCGCGTGAAACTCCGGCGACGGCTCGTGGGCTTCACGGCGGCGGCGGCACGTGGGCGCGCGTGGCCTGCGCGTGAGGACTCCGATCAGCACGTGGCTCCCGGATCTGGACAGATTCGACCCCTTTCCGGTCGGATCTACTCGCGAACCAGCGATTCCCTGAATTAAACGAGCTCTGGCGAGGCAGAAGCTGCAACACCGGCGCGTTCAAGGACTCCGGCGAAGCTGCGGCGATTCAAGTGAAGTTCACGAACTGCAGAACCGTCGAGGAGGCGTCCGGCGAAGTGTTGAACGCGACTTGGGAGCTCGTGCGGCGGTGCTGAAGCAAATCCGGCGATCGGAATTGCGTGGGTCTTCGATTTTGAGCTCCGACTGAGTTGGGGTCGAGGGACTGGCCGGCGGTTTTCGAAGGACTTGCGTCACTCGTGAGGTTCGGCAGCCGGCGAGGAAGAAGAAGAAGAAGACCGGCGTTCGTGAGCTTCGGCGAGGTGCTCGCTCGCGAATTCCGGCGAGGCGTGGGAGACTCGCGTGACGGTAGCTCTCCGTCGAGCTTCGTGCGGCCGGCGTTCGCAAGATAGAGAGAGAGAGGAGAGAGAGAGAGAATTACAGTGAGGGAGAGGGGCTGTCGGGAGGAAGAAGAAGGGAAAGAAAGAAAAAGAAAAGAAAAAAGAAAAAGAAAAAAATCAAAAATAAATAAATAAAAATAATAATAAAATAATAATATAAAATCAAAAATATCTTCTCTATAAATGACCATAATACCCTTTCCTTTTCCAAAAAATCACCAAAATACCCTCAAAGCAATTAAATTCTTAATAAAACTTTACCAAAACAACATTTTAAACTTACCCAAAACGTCTCGGGTGTTACAAATACTTGGTTGAGATTGTCTCAGTTTAATGAAGGAACACTTGCCCTACCCTACGGTGACACTTGTTCTAATTCACTAAAGTACCATAGCATTAGAAATGATTTATAGGGTTCATTTTTCAAATCGTTTGATTTCTGTGCTAAAATTGAATGAATAATTGTTTGCATGATGTTAAATTATATATTTTAATATTATGTCAATTTCTCTCATAATTTTTAATTTTATTACTGATAAGTCAAAATTAAGAAGTTTTATTACTTGGAAAAGTAATGTTAACACTATCATGGCAATGTAAAATTTTGAATTTATCTTTATTGAGAAATGTTCTAAAAAACTTGTTGCTAATACTATTTGAATTGTTCGTGAAGCACATGATTAATTAATCAAAAAGTAAACGAGATAGCTTGTACGTATCTCCTAGTTAACATTTTAGATGTCAAGCTTAGATGATAAAGAAAATGACGACAAAATATGAGATGTTAAAGTCAATAGAAACTAAATTTAGATAATTGTCTAAATGTTCTCGAATTTAAGTATTAAAAAATTCCAAGTAAACAAACCAAATGACTGAAACTATATAAAACGAAATAGTTCCTAAATTAGCCAGGACAGTCATAATAAGAGGAATTTTTAAAATACCTCTATAGGAAGAAAAATATAAATGAAAGTAAATTTGATACACTAGATTTTTGGTGAAGAATAAATAACGCTACCTGGATAGTTGATACAAGATTCACTATCAAGATTTATTCTTTATTACGTTTAATATGTAATTCTTGGAAAATACATAATATGTAGAATTGTTTCTACAGATTGGCATCAGGAAGCCCATCTCAATTAGCGTGTGGGAGACATTAAGATGTCATTAAGTAATAATTGTTAATTAATGCTGAATGTGGTGTTTTATTACCATAAGAGAAATTCAATTTCTCAAACTTTATTACTAAAAGGTTCATATAGTATGAATTATTTTTTTATATTTTCAAAATTGTTTGAAAATACATTCAGCTGAAAATAAGAACAATTTGTATATGTTAAAATGTTGTCAAATATCATCCTATAAAATACTGAGATATTCAGGATTATAGAATCCAAAATAGAAAGACATATTGTTTTCTCCTAAAGACGATACTTGAATTTGGCATTTAAGGTTGATTAACATCAACTTGAATCGAATGAAAATACTAGTAAGAGGTAATTCTCTAAAAGTTAGAGATAATTACTTTATCTGTCTGTAGATATTGCCTTTCAATCAAGATAATCATTGGGCCTTTATTAGATAAGGCTAAAAGGCCAAAGAATACTTTAGGCTTACACATTCTAACTCAAGTGGTCTAGTGAATGTAAAAGGCCAAATAAAGTCATGAATATTTCATCACTCTAGTTGATGATCATTCAAGGTACAAGTATCCTTACCTAATACAACATAAGTCTAAATTTTTTAAGAGTTCAAGAAAATTAAGATTAAAGTTAAAAATTAATTAGGTAAATCTATCAAGATATTATGATTAGATCATAATAGAAAGTACAAGAACCTTACGTACTAGTATTAACTGATAGAAAATGGGTTTTTATCCCAATTATCTTAATACCAAGTACAATTGTGTGAAATTGTGCTGTAAGGGGAGAAACAAGACTTTGTTAGACATGGTCATATCAGTAATTAGTTACACACCATTACCAAACTCTAGTTAGAAAATGCAATAGAGATTGCATGGTGAACATGATTCCCTCCAAAAGTGTCTACGAGACAATTTTATGATTATAGAATAGTAGTAAAGTTGGTTTACAACAGTTCACCGTTTGAAAATGTTAAGCTCACATGCTGAAACAAGCCTAAAAAAGCTTGTATATGTTCATAGATAAGCTTAAGTGTAGGCCACCATTAAGGAGTACAAAACAGTCTTTTATCTAGTCCTAAAACGAATAAGGTATTTATATGACAAATATCATTTTTATAAGGAATGTCAAATAAAAGACTACAAACATTTAATAAAGTGAGATAGTGTTAATAAATTGGTTCCAAGTGAAGCCACTAAATAGTTAACAAAAGTTGTTAACAATTTAATTACATTTGAAAAACAAATGGAACCTAGTCATGAATTGGATAAGCCTCATCGTAGTAGGAGATTTATGAGATGACTTAACATTTACAAGAACTTAATTGAAGCCCAAATTTTCATGTTAGATGACAAAGTTGAAGGCTTATTGTTCTCAAATTGAGACTAATGGCAAATGGTTAAACTTAATAGGAGAAAGTAGACTGCGAGTAAACTTTCTCATTTGTTACCGTACTGAAGTCTATAAGCATTTTTTAATTCATTATTGCATATGAGATATGAAAAATGAATGTTTAGAATTCTTTTATGAAAAGAAATCTTAGATAATGCATTTACACAAATCAATCAGAGAGGTTTATTTTCAAAGATAAAAAACAAACGGTTTGCGAAATAATAAAGGTTCATTTATGAAATGAATTTTACAATTAGATCTTTGGATATAAGGTTTGATAAAAGTATCAAAACCTATGACTTTGGATAAATATTAATAAAACTTGTATAGACAAGAAAATTATTAATTGCTTAGTGGGTTTGTTCTCATGTTTTATAGTGATAATATTTTACTCATTATGAATGATGTAAGATTTTTATTTAACATAAAAAGTTGACTAAGTAACCAATTCCAAATGAGTGATTTGGAATGACTCGATATATTTTATAAGGACAAAATGATAACTTTTTCTCAAACATCTTATATTGACAAAATTGTTGTCAAATATTTGATATTTATGTCTAAGGAAGAGTATCCTAAGATAACCTCAAATGTTGAGAGCATATGATTAATTATCTACTCTAAGTAGGAGACAATTAATGCATAAATGAGACTTAACAATTAATATACAGTTGGTTAGCATATATCAGTTAAACAAATGCCATGACCATCGAATAAAAAATTAAAAAATTTCTCAAATTATCTATGGATAATGAGAACTTTTGTGTATGGAGTAAAAGATTTGATCTTTACAAGTTACACTAGTGAAGGAATGAACATTTCACTCTGCAGCGGAAACATTGGATCGTCTTTGATTTTATTTGAAGTTAAACTCAAAAAAAATAAGATTAAGCAAACTTACTTAGAGTAAATATGGAGATATTTCTGGCAGGTTTTTATCTCCTCCACAAAATCTTCCTGGCTATGACTCGAACACAAGACCAAGGATTGTGAGAGCCTCTTGAAAGAAAATCAACAAGAGATTGGAGAGGAAGATGTTTAGAGAGAATTCTCTAATTCTCTATTGAGGAGATGTGTGTTATCTCTAGTGGCTCAACCAATAGGTCCTATTTATAGAGACCAAAGGCAAATCTTTACCATAATGAAAATATTATATTTTAATATCTAATATATTAAAATATATCTTGTACTTATTTGAATCTCATTCAAATCTCCTACGATAATTATTTATTTGAATCTTATTCAAATTTTATAAATATCTTTTATTTAACGTATCAAATACAATAAATACATTTTCCTTTTTTATATTTAATATATCTAATATATTAAATATTAATTTGAACACTTAAAATTAAATATTAATTTGAACATTTCAAATTTTAATATTTAATGTATCAAATACAATAAATATATTTTTCTCTTTTATATTTAATATATATAATATATTAAATATTAATTTGAACATTTCAAAAAAAAATTCAACTAAATTGATCTGTTAGTGTTACTATGAGCTAGCAAGGGGACCTTATGGACCAACAGATTACAAGCTCCAATGATATATAATTAATTAATTAAACTCTTAAATTAATCAATTTTCATTTATTAACTTTAGGTCACTTCATTATAGACCTAGAGTTACCTCTTATGCACAATAGGACAAGTTGTGTCCATGAATATAACCATTACATGCAAGTCGATCTTTCACGAGTTGTTCCTATTTACAACTGGGTCAAAAGTCTGTTTTACCCCTGTAATTACATCTTGAACCTTAAGTACCATTAATCCTCTAATGAACAATTTTTTTATGATCCAACCATAAACTAAGTCCCTCTCAGGCCAGTTAGAGGGTGGGACCCCATTATTCAAGTTCTGAAATCAGCACTTAAGGGAACTACTCATCTACTTACCCTATATTGGAAGGCGTGAATTCCATCTTGTGAGATTATGTTCCTAGCTCCCTATTTGGTTAAGTCTCCAAAATGGTAGACATATTGAATCGGCTACAAAAGCCACTTTCACCCATACAAATCAAAGGACAAACCCTAACAGGCAGAAGTTCATAACTTACTCAGGATTAAGATCGAGTCGCATATGATCATCTTGATGAAATATGAATCTTCTCAATTAACGAATTTCTAAAGAGAGATTAAATATTCCGTGGTCTTGTCTTATACAAACTCATTGTATAAGATACCCTCACTCACATGTCTCCATATGAATGATTTGGATCAAATCATTTGTAACTATTACGAAGTGTGTCGTATCAATAGTGCTGCCACGATAAGGCACCCAACTTTATCCATATACTATGACCCTTTAGGTTATTTCTTGAACATGATCCTCCCGTATGTCAACCACATACTGTTCAAGATTACACTAATAACCTTGGAGTTTTCATATAATAGTTAATATTATATTGCAAATAAAATAATAAAAATTATTCTTAATTATTAAATAAATTATTAATTACGAGGCTTTAGGGCATAAATTCCAAAAGCTAGTTCTTGCAAAGATTTAGGAAATCTATGTTAAGATGACTTTTACCCTAGGTGGTGGAGTATGGTGAACAAGTTAAATTGTTTTGCTTGTGAAACAACAAAAGGACTTGTATGACTCAAATAGTTCTTTGAAGATCTGAAAGGTGTTTCCGATATGATTTAGTATATCCTATTTAATATGATAATAATGGTACAAAGACTAATATTAATGAAATTAGAAAACAACAACGTATAGGGAATCATATCGAGAGAGAGAGAAAACATCATTGGTAGTGACTAAGATGACTATTAATGGCAGTCGTTTTGATCTATATAAAAAGACTCTTCGGGCTAAAGTGTTTGAGGGTCACCTAGTGTAACGACCCCAAAACTTAAAATAAGATAGGGGACATTACTAAACTTATAACCATTAAGCTGCAGGAATTTCGGCAGCATAACGGCGTAACTATGATTTACCCAAAAATTTCCTAGTACCTGTTAGACAAGAATTCGCACTTCCATAACCAGATAACCAGATAGTCATCCCAAACTCCAATCAGATAACTACTAAAAGTTCAGGATCCCTCGAGAACTCGAATCGAAATCAACAAAACTTCCTAAGTCTTCTCCAATACAACGTAAAAATGTTTAATCTAGAAGAAAACAAGGAAACCTAGCAAACTTATTACAAGTTCCGTCGCAAAAGTAAATTACCAAAAAAAAACAACTCAACTTTACTGAGAGAAATGTAACCCACCAATAACTCTCCAACCTCATAAAGTAAGCCTCACAACCTATGTTTCAAACTATCTAAAAGTTTAATAGTCCATTCCAAAGAGGAAAAGAACAACAATACTGAAACCATAATCTCAAAACAATTATAACTATACTTCAATTGCACTAAACGCAACGAGACGACTACTTTAAGGATAAATATCCAACTATGATCTTTCTCCTCTCATGCCTCCTCTTCAGCATCACAAGGGTCATAGTATTCGTCGTCACCTGCAAAACTTGGTAGTGAGTCAGTACATAATACGTACTGGTAAGTAGCTCACACTTGAAGCACTACAAATCAGCATACAAGCAAAACAACATGCTTACCAATATAATGCTTTCCATCACAAGCTAGACATACAACTCACACAAACATCACATGCAACATGCTTAAGTCACGAGTTATATTCACAAATGTACCTTGTTTATCTCATGCATATGGAATCACTACCCAAGCTCAACATACTCACTCAAACGTCATTGAGTCACTCAAACCACTCATGTTTAGCCCTCACAAGCTACATGAGACTAACGTTTCGAGACACGCAGACCCCTGAACATTTTTACCCAGGGCCTCAACGACTCTCTACGGTGCTCAGCGTTCGACCCTTGACCATTTTTACACAAGGCCTCGAACTGTGCATTGCTCCCTTAACCATTTTTACCCAAGGAAAACGATGACTTAACCACGTCGACCCTTGACCATTTTTACTCAAGGCCTCGATGTTTCTCTAAACTCAACGGTGACATACTACCCCTCGGCCAGTTTTACTCGAGGCACACTTGTATTCACTCCATTTTCTTTTATCTCATACAAGGTTCCCTAACCTCACTCATTCTTACTAGAATGCATGAATCCTACGCATCATGCTTTTAGTCCATGATTATGCCAAACTACACACCAACCATAACCTGCTTTCGTAACCAATGCCAATGACTCATTATGCATCGCTAGATTAATCGAACTCAACATGGTAAGATGTTTATCACAAGGGGAACATCACGACATGAGGTTACCAACTCATCGTAGCATACTAAACATATTCAAAGTTACCAAACAATTCAATGCAATAAGATATTCATAAGTAAGCAATTAGAACACACAACATGCTAACAAACAACAATCAAAATCCAACCGGTAGAATTCTACTTACAACGTTCCTAGGATATTCCAAGGTATTCCTAAAGAGAACTTTGAGCCCAATCTACGAACACAAGTTTACAAGAATTAGAAATTAATCTAACGCATCTTATTTTAGTTCGAAGGATTTAAAGACTTGCTGAAACTTATTGGAACTTACTAAACTACTCCAAACGAGCTCGAATTACAGTTGGTATCAGAGCGGAGTTGGTCCTGCAGACTGACCTAGGAAAACTAGGTTGTTAAAATAGTTTAGGTTAATGGTCTTTCCCCGTCTCCTCTCCATCACCAGGTATGTTGACTTATATTGCTTTTATATTTGTTTTACTTGGATTACTTGCTTGTATGAATATTATGTGGCTTGCTTGTTTACTTGGAACGCCCCAAGCCCAAGATTCGAACCAGGATTTGGAATCCGAATTTGGCACCTGATGGCCCCGGCATTCCCCTACCACGTTACCGTACTTGTCTTAAACTGCTTGTAAGAGTGAAGACTGTCCCCACAAACCAACAGAGGTCCTTTTAGCATGCTTTGTCCTCACTCACATGCTTTTTAGGAAAATTTCCAGGAAGTCACCCAACATAGAATTCCTTCAAGCCAAGCACGCTTAACTTTGGAGTTCCTATGATTAAGCCACCGAAAAGGAAGGTGCACATTGTTGGTATAGGTAGTAGCTATCAATTCTTTTAAGCATTTCTTAACCATGCCTTGCGTAGCCTCAGGATCCATCTCATTCGGACGTGGTCTCAGTTCATTCATGTACCCCTCCTGACCTCGGGCGTTACATGCCCACCAGCTTCAGCCTTGGTTCGGGTTGGTTCATCCCCGAACCACATCTTACTAGGAGAGGTTCCTCTCTGATACCATTTGGAACGTCCCAAGCTCAAGATTCGGACCAGGATTTGGAATCCGGATTCGGCACCTGATGGCCCCGGCATTCCCCTACGACTTGGCCACGTTACCGTACTTGTCTTAAACTGCTTCTAAGAGTGAAGACTGTCCCCACAAACCAACACAGGTCCTTTTAGCATGCTTCCTAGGAAAATTTTCAGAAGGTCACCCAACATAGAATTGCTCCAAGTCAAGCACGCTTAACTTTGGAGTTCCTATGATTAAGCCACCGAAAAGGAAGGTGCACCTTGTTGGTATAGACAGTAGCTATCAATTCTTTTAAGCGTTTCTTAACCATGTCTTGCATAGCCTCAGGATCCCTTTCATTCGGATGTGGTCTCGGTTCATTCATGTACCCCTCCTGACCTCGGGCGTTACACCTAGAATATCTAGGATTACGAGACATGTCTCATCTTTGTTTGGGCAAGTGGGAGAACATGTTGACATAGAGTATCTCCTAGGATACATGTCTCTCTGACTTTAGTGCAAGTGGGTTATTGTTGGGATTTGTGCCCTAAAGCCTCGTAATTTATGATTTATTTAATAATTAATAATAAATTTAATTATTCTATTTGCAATATAATATTATCCATTATATGAAAAATCAAAGGTTATTAGTGTAATCTTAAACTGTATGTGGTTGACATACGAGAGAATCATGTTCAAGAAATAACCTAAAGGGTCATAGTATATGGATAAGGTTGGCTGCCTTATCCTGGTAACACTATTGATACGGCCCACTTTGTAATAGTTACAAATCATTTGATCCAAATCATTCATGTGGAGACATGTGAATGAGGGTATTTTATACAATGAGTTTGTATAATACTGGACCACGAAATATTTAATATCTCTTTATAAATCCGTTAATTGAGAAGATTAATAATTCATTAGGATGATCATATGTGACTCGATCTTAAGCTTGAGTGAGTTACGAACTCCTTCTTGTGAGGTCTTGTCTTTTGATTTGCATGAGTCAGAGTGGCATTTGTAGCCGATTCAATAAGCCTACCATTTTGGAGACTTGACCAAATAGGGAGCTAGGAACATAATCTCACAAGATGGAATTCACTTCTTTCCATATAGGGTAAGTAGATGAGTAGTTCCTTAAGTGCTGATTTCGAGACTTGAACAATGGGGCCCCACCCTCTCACTGACCCGAGATGGACTTATTTTATGGTTGGCTCATAAAAAAAATTGTTCATTAGAGGATCAGTGGTACTTAAGGTGCAAGATGTAATTACAGAGGTAAAACTGACTTTTGACCTAGCTGTAATTACAAACAACTCATGAAAGATCAACTTGCATGTAGTGATTATATCCATGGACAAAACTTGTCCTACAGTGCATAAGAGTACAACTCTAGGTCTATAGTAGAGTGACCCTAGAGTTCTCTAGAGTTAATGAATGAAAATTAATTAAGTAAAGAGTTTAATTAATTAACTTTGTATCATTGGAGCTTATAATCTGTAGGTCCATAAGGTCCACTTGCTAGCTCATAGTAACACTAAAAGATCAATTTAGTTGGAAAAAAAATTTGAAATGTTCTAATTAATATTTAATTTGAAGTGTTCAAATTAATATTTAATATATTAGATATATTAAATATCAAAGAGGAAACTATATTTATTGTATTTGGTACATTAAATATTAAAATTTTAAATGTTCAAATTAATGTTTAAATTTAAGTATTCAAATTAATATTTAATATAATAAATATATTAAATATAAAAGAGGAAGATATATTTATTCTCTTTGATACATTAAATATTAAAATAATTAATGTATATTAGATACATTAAATAAAATATATTTATAAAATTTGAATAAGATTCAAATAAATAAATATCGTAGGAGATTTTAATGAGATTCAAATAAGTATAAGATATATTTTAATATATTAGATATTATATATTAAAATATGATATTTTAATTATGGCAAAGATTTACTTTTGGTATCTATAAATAAGAACCTTGGGTTGAGCCAGTAGAGATAACATACATATCTTCAATAGAAAATTAGAGAATTCTCTCTAAACCTCAGTTTCCTCTCCAATCCCTTGTGGATTTTCTTTCAAAATGCTCCCACAAGCCTTGGTCCTGTGTTCGAGTCATAGCTAAGGAGATTTTGTAGAGGAGATAAAGATCCATCAGAAATATCTCCATATTTATTCCAAGTAAGTTTGCTTAATCTTATTTTTTAGTTTAATTTTAAATAAAATCAAAGACGATCCAACGCTCCCGTTGCAGAGTGAAACGTTCATTCTTTCAGTTCACACATTTCCTTTCAACTGGAAGCCATAATCTGAATCCCTTTACTCCTCCAATGAAGCCAACAAACATACACTTCACCACTCTAGCCTTCAACTTACCTAGACTTTGATGAGCATTACCCACACTTCCAAATACTATAAGGTTATTGAGTTCAGGAGGGTGTTTTGTCCATCTTTCTTCTGATGTAAGGAAATTTATAGAGGTGTGAGAACTATCCCCATCCAACCATTCAAGTGTTTCAGGCATTCAGTGCTCGGTTAAATATCCTAAAACCTCAAGTAGACCTTGCCTAACCATTCATTCTAATAACTCAAGTATTCTGTATTTTGCCGCTAACCAAATCTCTCAGACAACCCAAACATCCATGTTCATTCAGTTTAAATCAACTATCCATATATTCTCGCGTAATTCTCAACAATATTCTATAACATGAAATTCACTTGACCATGGCCCCTACACATGCTAGCACTCGATAGTCCTAAGCGCTCCAAAAATTAAACCCCTTAATACCAATACAATACATGCTTAGGCAACTTAAACTTAAGAGAGATTTCATAACAGTTCAACCAACAACCACATGCCCCACATATACAATTTTAAGCATGCTTACACATTCACAATTCTCCACAAACATAAACCAAACTTACCTAATCACACCCTTAGGCAATTCCTTAATGTGCCGTACAAGCTAACCAAAATTAACTCGAAACTTAAGCCCCTATTTCCATACTAGTCACCTACTTAGGCCACTTTTAGCTCAAACATCTCTCGAACAGATCCACTAATTATAACGACCCTGACCCACACGACTCTCTAAAAGCGGAAGCACAATTGAGTTACTCACTCATGCCCAAAATTTCGGCAGCATGACGGCGTAACTCTGAGAAAACAAATTTTTTACAAAGACCTGATAAGAGTAAGAACACTTCTAAAACTTAGATAAATCACTCAGCATCCACCAAACTACAATAAGATATGTTGAGCTCAACCATCAGACAAAAGAATCTAAGAAACTCTAACTAAATGCAATAAAACTAAAGAATATTTAGAAATTTACAGACCAACACATTATAAGCACTAAGATATACAATCGAAGGCTAACAACAGGAAAGAAACGACGGTGGAGTCTCCATAGCCTCATCAAGTCGTCACCTTCATCACCCGCCTTAAGGATGTACACAATCTGCAAAGACAAACAAAGTAGCAGGGTGAGTATAAACATACTCAGTCAACAACCCACTTAAAGTTTCAAAGTTCACAATCATACATAGAAGAGCTCTGCCCTAACTCACAGGCTCTTACTCAATTCGAACATTCACGTCCATTAGCTAAGTGCTCACTTACCTTACCATAAGCCCAACCCCTCTTTAGTATAACTTCGCACCATACTTATGAACCATGTAACCTAGCCTGATCTATCGCAATGAAGGAAAGCAACCCTCACACCTACAAATCTTGGGGGAAACACCCCCTCTAGCAAGTCAAAACAATGAAGGAAAGCAACCCTTGTGCTCGAAACGGTGGCGAACCGCTCCTAAGCTAGCATACCAGATGAAGGAAAGAAACACTCATTCTAAATATCGTGGGAGAATCACCCCCTAAGAATAGAATAAACAGAAAGGAAAGCAACCCTCAGGACTATCCCTTCTCACATCATTCTAGAAATACATGCTCGCACAAGGAGAAAGAAAAGGGTAAGTGGCACTAACCTAACGGGCTTTTGTTCTTTCGCAACACTTTCGAAACCTCCAAAGTAACTCATCATGCCAAACCCAATCATCATGTCAGAACCACACTCACAACCTAGCCCGAGCTTCCCAAACACATCCAATGGGGAAAATCGTTCTCTAAGCTAACATACTGAATGAGGGAAAACAACTCTCATTATAAATAAAGTGGAGGAATTGCCCCTTAAACTAGCAGGAGCAAAGAGGAGAAAGTAACCCTCGTGCCCATCTTATCTCACTATAGCTATGCCTCATATGGGAAAAGAGTTAGTGATGCCAAGCAACTATCTTTCCCTCATTTGCAACATGCTTAGAATGCCAAGGGCGCCTAGCCATTCAACAAGTCACCAACCTTTCCCACAAAACCAACCCATAGCTCTCAAGTATAAACGAAAACACGAGCACAACAACAAACACACGTAGGTAGATATGGTTCAGGCGCCAACTCAAAGTAAACACTCACCGACTACACCTCTTGCTTATTTAAGCAACATGCTGCAAAAGGGTTCAGATAATCATGCCCCAGTCACACTTGAACCAAGGCTCACCTAAACTTTTCACGAACCCATCCTTTAACAAGGTAGTCTAATTGGCTATTTATCTTCTAGGCTAGCACCAAGGCAACCAACTTCTCTCTCTTTTAGGAAGTTACTAGCGGCATATAATCTAGGGCCACACATCAACAAACCACAACAATCACAACATTGCAACCCTTTTTCCCACTGACCACAAACACAAAACTTAAGTATAGACTCAAGCCCTAGTTTAATGATGTTCCTAAATAAGAACTTCCCTTAACTGTAGCACATACGTGTGCTGGCAGCATATAGCCTTCAAACCATTTAACCCAAAAATTTAGCCCCTAATCATGCTAGAAGTCAAGACGACCATTAACCTTCCATTCACATTTAGATCTGTCTAAAATATGTTACACATGTCCGGTCATCTGCACCATTCTGATCATACGAAACCTGAACACTATATACTTATAAGGTATTCTAAGTAGCCAAATAACCAAATCCAACAAACCAAGAGAAAGAAACCCTAGCCGACCAATCAAGCGATTCAAGCATACTATACATGAACAACATCCAACCATCCCAAATAAGCATCACGTAACATCTAGTCCAATAACTCAAGCGCCCAGGGTTCCACAGCTAACCAACCATCTCAGCTAACCCAACAATCTAGTTTACAACCTAAAATCCTTTAACTAGAAAAAACTACACATTTAAGCAACCTTAAGCCCATCACAATAATACTCATATTAGTTTAGCCAAACACACCATCTTCCACATACCCATATAAGCAAGCATGATAATCACAAGGCACCATAAATATGCCCAAACTCATCCAATCATAACCTTGGGCAAATTCTTAGAGTATTTCACATGCTAACTATAATAAACTTGAAACTTTAAGCCCTTATTTCCCATATAGACACAACTTAGGCCATTTTAGCTCAAGCAACTTCTGAACATAACCACGACCCATTACATACCTCACAAACACCACTTTCAAGCATGCTTTCTCCATTTCATAAATTTCTAAACATACATTAAATAAAAATAAAAAGTTAAAGAGGCTTAAATCCAAATGACTACTTACAAATTTACTCCAAGGTTCAAGATGGCCCGAACTCGAATACTTGATCTTGAATTGTGAAACAAAGGCCTACGCGTTATGGGTAAATGTTAAAACACCAAAACAACCCCTAAACTCCTCAGTCCTAAATTATGGCTAACTAAATTCCAACTCATGCTTAGCCTTAATTGTGTTGGAGAATTACCAAAATTCTAATAAATAATACCCAAATCAACTATCCCGCTTGCTGGACAGCAGCTTGAAATGTCCAATTTCGTCCCAACGACCTCCAAAAATAAATGTGTATCCTATAAACATTAATTCGACCCATAGGTCACTTTAAATTACCAAATAAAACCCAAATTAGCTCATACAACTCCCTATTCTCCCCTAAAACAATGGTGAAATCTCACCTCATCAAATTTCTCAATTATAAATGCATCCAACCTTAGTTGAACTCGAATCGCCACTAAATTTTAACTCCAAATATTTAATTTCGTGAATCCGAGGCCCAAATATTATGGTTAATCTAAAATTAAAATAAAAATTTTAGTGGAAAACTCCAAATCACAAACGTAGCCAATCATTAGTTCGAAATCAAACTTCGGAATGCTTACCCACTATAAATTGAGGTCGTATATAGCTGTACGAACACCGAGCTTACTAGAATTTGACCCCCAACCATCACCTACTCTGTTGTATGTACATAACCGAGAGGGAGAGAGAAGAGAGACGACAATTGGAGCTAGAAGGTGACACAACGTTCAATGGGCGACAAGGCTGGTGACGGCGTGGAATTGAGCTGCACTGGCGATTAGAAGACCGGGCGTGTGGTGGCTGGTAGTTGAACAGCAGGGAGCGAGAGAAGTGAACGTCGTGGGTCTGTGCGTGCGGTCGTCCGACGGGGAAGAAAGAGAGAGAGAGAGAAAAAAAAATGGTTGTCAATGGAGAGGTAAGAGGAAGAAGAAGAAGAAGAAGAAGAAGAAGAAGAAGAAGAAGAGGAAGAAGAAGAAGATAAGGATGAGAAGAAGAAGTTTATCTCAAACTTCTTCTTTTTTTTCAAATAAACTAAAAACCATACAACCAACTTCTTCAATTCCAAATATGCCCCTTCCGTCATTCTAAACTCCAAATTTACTAAAAAAAAATCAAAATACTTAATGAGAATTATTACAACTTAATTCCAAAATTCGAAATTAATGCCCATGAATAAGTTGGGCGTTACACTAACCATCACATGCTTCATAAACACAAATTCAGGCACGCTTTCACAATTCCCAAAGTTTCTAACATACATCAAATTCAAATAATAACTTAAAGGGGCTCAAATTCAAATGACTACTTACCTTGGCTACGAATCCAAGAACAAGGAAATGCCAACTCCTACGAAAGAGATCATGCACAACCTATAACTCGAATGCTTCATTCCAAATCGCTAAACAAAGTCCTAAAAATAATTAACAAACCATTCTAAATTTCAACCCTAAGCCCAAACGAGTTGAGGCAAAAATTATCCAAGAAAACTTACCCAAACAACACCTTCACTCGCTTAATTTGATGTTGAATTGGTCCGAACTCGATAATCCGACCTCCAAACGCAATGGGTAACCTTGAACAAAGTCCAACGCGCTATGGGTAAGTCTTAAAACATGAAAACAACCCTTCAATTAAGTTTTACAACCCATAAATTGTTGTGATTTATGCCCTAAAGCCTCGTAATTAATTAATTATTTAATAATTAATAATAATTTTGATTATTTTATTTGCAATATAATGTTATCCATTATATGAAAAATCTAAGGTTATTAGTGTAATCTTGAACATTATGTGGTTGACATATAGAAGGATCATGTTCAAGAAATAACCTCAAGGGTCATAGTATATGGATAAGGTTGGGTGCCTTATCCTGGTAACACTATTGATATGACCCACTTTGTAATAGTTACAAATGATTTGATCCAAATCATTCATGTGGAGACATGTGAGTGAAGGTATCTTATACAATGAGTTTGTATAAGACTGGACTACGAAATATTTAATCTCTCCTTATAACTCCGTTAATTGAGAAGATTAATATTTCATCAGGATGATCATATGCGACTCGATCTTAATCATGAGTGAGTTATGAACTCCTGCTCGTGAGGGCTTGTCTTTTGATTTGCATGGGTGAGAGTGGCTTTTGTAGCCGATTCAATATGCCTACAATTTTGGGGACTTGACCAAATAGGGAGCTGAGAACATAATCTCACAAGATGGAATTCACTTCTTCCCATATAGGGTAAGTAGATGAGTAGTTCCCTTAAGTGCTGATTTCAAGACTTGAACAATGGGGCCCCACCCTCTCACTGGCCCGAGAGGACTTAGTTTATAATTAGATTATAAACAGATTATTCATTAGAGGATTAGTGGTACTTAAGGTGCAAAATGTAATTATAGGAGTAAAACGGACTTTTGACCCAACTGTAATTACGAACAACTCGTGAAGGATCGACTTGCATGTAGTGATTATATCTATGGACACAACTTGTCCTTCAGTGCATAAAAGTGCAACTTTAGGTTTATAGTGGAGTGGCCCTAGAGTTAATGAAGGAAAATTGATTAATTAAAGAGTTTAATTAATTAATTTTGTATCATTGGAGCTTATAATCTGTAGGTCCATAAGGTCTCCTTGCTAGCTCATAGTAAAACTAAAAGATCAATTTAGTTGAAAGAAAATTTTGAAGTGTTCAAATTAATATTTAATATATTAGATATATTAAATATAAAAGAGGAAAATATATTTATTGTATTTGATACATTAAATATTAAAATAATTAATGTATATTAGATACATTAAATAAAAGATATTTATTAAATTTGAATTGAATTCAAATTAGAAAATAAATGTCGTAGGAGAATTTGAAACGGTTTGAATAAGATTTAAATTGGTTAAATAAATATATTTTAATATATTAGATATTAAAATATATTATTTAATTATTTTCCCTAGACCACTATAAATAGGACTCTAGGGGTGAGCCATTGGGCATTCTTCATACAACACACATCTCCTCAATAGAGAGAATTAGAGAATTCTATCTAGACCTCTTCCTCTTTAATCCCTTGTGGATTTTCTTTCAAGAGGCTCCCACAAGCCTTGGTCCTGTGTTCGAGTCATAGCGAGGAAGATTTTCTGGAAGACATAAAGACCTGCCAGAAGAATCTCCATATTTTCAAGGTATGTTATGCTTAACCATAATATTATTATTTAATTCTAAATAAACTCAAACTAATTCCTACGCTTCTGCTTTGGGTTTAATTAGATTATTCCCTTCATAAACTACTTCGAATCATTTATGAAACACTTCACAACAAAAGGAGCATTACCCACATCGAAACGAATCGAAAGCTTGTTGATTTTGGCTTCGAAAGGTCCAAATTTATGTATTTGATATCCAAAGGCTATGGGTAATCTAAAATGGAGTCCAACATGTCGACCCAAAATTACTCCAACAGCATTAAAATCAATATTTAAACCCATAATCCACGACAAACTAATGTCGGAACACTTACCCATAGCCAAAAGAGTGTTGTCTATGCCGAACCAAACTCCAAAATGCCTAAAACAGCACCACAGTTCAAATTATAATATAGAAATCGCTTTAAAAAAACACTAGAATGCATACCCACTCCCAAACAGGGCTATACACGATTGCACAAGCGCGGCTCACCGAAAAAATGAGACTGAAAACTCCCCTAATGCTGGCTGCATGCGCACGGATCTAGTGATGGGTAAACTAACATGCAACACGCAGTGGCAGATCGCGGATCTGGGCACGCCCGCGAGGATAGCAACAAAGAATGGCACTGCTTGCAGCCAGCAGTGCGGTGACACATGGCGGTTGCAGTTGGGCGTGCGATGATGTGCGTGGTTCAAGGATTAGGGCAACGTGGCTGGCAGTTCGTTAGAGGAAGAAGAAGGTGCGGTGGGGGTTGGTTTGCTCGATTTCGGGAGGTAGAGAAAGAGAGAGATTTCGAGAGGGAGAGGGAGATAAGAAGAAGAAGAAGAAAGAAGAGAAATGGGGTATCGGGGAAGAGATGTGAGTGAGAGAGAAAAGAATTTTCTCTTTTTTTTTTCCTTTTTAATTTCTCTTGTTTTTTTTTCTAAATACCAAAAATGCCCTTAACCATATTTTCATTCCAATTTTTCCTCATTCTAACTCTCAAATTTCCAATTATCCCAAATCAAAATACTTATTTGAGAATTATTCAAATTAAATTCCAAAATTTTGAAATTAACGTCTCTGAATAAGCCAAGCATTACAATTTTTTTGGCTGTAGAAAAAGGAGATCAAAATATAATTGATAATATTTTTGAATTTATAATTGATAAAATTTTAGCTTATGAATAAATGTAAATTTAGTCCTTTCATTTGTTAAAATATTTAAGATTTGGTTTTTAATTATAATTAATTATAGATTTGAATGATTTGGAACTTCAAAAGTTTTTGTAACTTTTCAACACCTTCAACTATAAAAATAGAGTTTCTCACCATTTTTTTTTCATTACCAACTTAAATTTTCTTTTTAGTCCTTGCGTGTGAATTGAGACAACTCAAAGAAAGAAAAGTGAAGTCGTGCACTTGCTTGCTTCAATGGTGCTAGAAGATAAAATGGTTTTGGCATGGAGGAAGATTTCCATAATAGCTGCAGACGGTCCTTGAACTCGAAGCCAAACAAAAACTTCAACACCTTTTAATTTACTTTTTTTTTTGTTTTTAATTATTATTTCTATTTTGTTGAATTTCAAATAAATAGGAAAAAAATTAGAGCTCCTTTTTGTTTTTCTTTCTCTACTCTTAGATCTTTTTCATTCCTTTTTAAATCTCTTGAAAATACTTCAAGATGTTACAAGATACATGAGAGCATAAAATCTATATGCCAAATCACTCATTTGTATTTTCAATCCTAAGTTTGATGAGTTATATAATGATCTTTGTTTTACTATTATCAAGTGAAATGTAAATTTATTTTTAGGAAGTTGTGTATTGAAATATCTACATTTTCTTCTTCATCATTTTTTTTTTGTTATTTTGTAATGATTGTTATAATATTTTTTAATTCGAAATATTTGTATCTATTTTGATTATTTTTTTACATGCTAATTTTATTCAAATCTAGCATGATGTTTGTCCTATTTTCCTAATAATAATAACAACAATAACAAAACATAAATATATTACATTAATTTATAATTTATATTCTATTATACTGTATTAACTTCAACTAAATAAATATTCTTTAAGAAAGAAATATAACTGAATAAATATGTGGTTTAATTTTTCTATAAAAGTTGTTTGAAATATTGGAAAAAAATTGAATGTATGCATAGTACAGACTATTTAAAGGATGACTTATTTCATTAGAGATATAATTATATTCATGTTAAATTTTATTCTATCATAAAATTCAACTCAATTCAATAAATAACATTGCAATATGCACATGGTATATTAGATAATATCTAGATTTTGTACTAAAAAAAGATAATATCTAAATTATCCTTATTTCAAATTTAAAAAATATTAATTAAATTAAATACACTAGATATCTCACCATCTCTTACTCTCTCAAATTCTACTTTCTTTCTCCCATCCATCTAAATTCCTCTCTTTCCCTTAATCTTCTTCTTATTATTTTTCTCTCATTAACTCTTGAAAGAGTATTATTTAATAACGAAAAAAGTTGGAATATGAACCATTAAAATGTAAAGATGTAGAATATGAAGAGCTTTGATATGAAAAGTCTAAATTATTTTTAAAAATTCATAAAATTAACTTTAAAAGGTATGCATTTATTTTTAATTATAATTAATAATAAAATTTCAAAAGTTTTGGAATTTCAAAAATTTTATAAATCTTTATCTCCCACTACGGTCTAAAAAACTCTGTCCTACTTTTCATTTTTTTACTAGAATTTAAGCATTTAACTTATTTCTTAGTTTTCGTTTTCGTTTATTAATTCATTATTTTCTTTTGATTTATAATTTTTGTTCAAATGTTTGATCTACTTTTTATCCTTAACTTTTCTTTCGATGCAAGGTTGATAATTTTTTATTTTAAAAAAGGTTTGATGAGACATAGAAATAATTAATTGAGCTTGAAGATGATATACTACCATTTGAAGCTGAACAAATATATGTTTTAAGTTAATAGGTAACTTCTTTTTTTTTAGCTTATTTTATAATAATGAGAAAAATTACAATAATTATGGTAGATGAAAGTTTTATATACCCTTACAATCTTAATTTTAATTTTTAGTATTTTCTCATTTTTTAACCACGTTAATAAGAAATCACACTATTTTATTTGTTTTTTCTTAGTTTATTTTAATGAATATTGTTGCATATTTTTTAGTAAGCACTAAATAAAAAGTGAGCTAAAATTTAAATGTTCAATAGTTGAATTTTTTTTAAAAAAAAACAAAATTCTTATGTAGTATTTTTTTTTTCTAATTTAGTATAATTTAGCAAGCTAACCTTTAAAATCTTTCTTATTGTATCTTATATATTATATAATATGCAATACCTTAAATTAATACAGGTTCTTAAACTATCTTTAAAAAAAATTCTTTTGCAATAATGTTAATGATATAAAATTAAAATACATTAAAATTAATACTTTTTTTTGTTAAGTTAAATTACAAAATAATATAGCCGTTGATTATGCCTAACTTTAACATTATGTATAGTAAAAAATTAGTATTATTAATATTACTATTTTCATCTCAATATAAAATAAAATAAAATGAAAATATCATCAATATTATAAAATAATTAAAAATACTACGTGCAACGCACGTGTTAAAAGACTAGTTTATAAAAAATGGATGAAAATATCTATACATGGATAGTTATTTTATTTATTTCCTTCTTATGACAAATTGAGAAGATGCTCTTTTAAAACTAATATATTATGGCTCTTATTAAAACTAATATATATTTAATGTAGGTGTCACTTCACATAATTTAATATGATATAAATCATAGAGCTATGACTTTATTACAAGGATCAATATCCTAAGATCTAAGGATAATTAAGAAAGTACCTAGCTACCATCCACTTGGTGATGCCATTGTCTTTCGTCGCTATGTTCGTCGTCCAATCGCTTTGTGTTGGCCTTCAACTCCATCTGCACTTCACCCATCGTGTACTCCATCTGACTCAGATCCACCGTTCGCAGGTTGTGTACACGTCGCTCTGTGTCTGCCTCCACCCATCGCTTCGTGTCTGCATCTCTTAGATCCACCATTCGTCGTTCATAGATCTTGAAGGAATGAACTCTTCATCCCGCAGTGGAAGCATTGGATCGTCTTTGATTTTATTTAAAATTAAACTAAAAAATAAGATTAATTAAGAAAACTTACTTCTGAGATAAATATGGAGATATTTCTGACGGATCTTTATCTCTTCCACAGAGTCTTCCTAGCTATGACTCGAACACAGGATCAAGGCTTGTGGGAGTCTCTTGAAAGAAAATCCACAAAAGATTGGAGAGAAAGAGGTCTAGAGAGAATTCTCTAATTCTCTCTATTGAGGAGATGTGTGTTGTATGAAGAATGCACAATGGCTCACCCCTAGGGTCCTATTTATAGTGGTCTAGAGAAAATAATTAAATAATATATTTTAATATCTAATATATTAAAATACATTTATCTAATCAATTTGAATCTTATTCAAACCGTTTAAAATTCTCCTACGACATTTATTTCCTAATTTTGAATCCAATTCAAATTTAATAAATATCTTTTATTTAATGTATCTAATATACATTAATTATTTTAATATTTAATGTATCAAATACAATAAATATATTTTCCTCTTTTATTTAATATATCTAATATATTAAATATTAATTTGAACACTTCAAATTAAATATTAATTTGAACATTTCAAATTTTAATATTTAATCTATCAAATACAATAAATATATTTTCCTCTTTTATATTTAATATATCTAATATATTAAATATTAATTTGAACATTTCAAAATTTTCTTTCAACTAAATTGATCTTTTAGTGTTACGATGAGCTAGCAAGGGGACCTTATGGACCTACAGATTATAAGCTCCAATGATATAAAATTAATTAATTAAACTCTTTAATTAATTAATTTTCATTCATTAACTATAGGTCACTCCACTATAGACCGAGAGTTGCACTCTTATGCACTGTAGGGCAAGTTGTGTCCATAGATATAATCATTACATGCAAGTCGATCCTTCACGAGTTGTTCGTAATTACAGCTGGGTCAAAAGTCCGTTTTACCCCTATAATTACATCTTGCACCTTAAGTACCACTCATTCTCTAATGAATAATATGTTTATAATCTAATTATAAACTAAGTCCCTCTCGGGCCAATGAGAGAGTGGGGCCTCATTGTTCAAGTCCCGAAATCAGCACTTAAGGGAACTACTCATCTACTTACCCTATATAGGAAGGAGTGAATTTCATCTTGTGAGATTATGTTCCGAGCTCCCTATTTGGTCAAGTCCCCAAAATGGTAGGCATATTTAATCGGTTACAAAAGCTACTCTCACCCATGCAAATCAAAGGACAGCCCTCATAGGCAGGAGTTCATAACTCACTCAGGATTAAGATCGAGTCGCATATGATCATCCTGATGAAATATTAATCTTCTCAATTAATGGATTTATAAAGAGAGATTAAATATTTCGTGGTCCAGTCTTATACAAACTCATTGTATAAGATACCCCCACTCACATGTCTCCACATGAATGATTTGGATCAAAGCATTTGTAACTATTACAAAGTGGGCCGTATCAATAGTGTTACCAAGATAAGACACCCAACCTTATCCATATACTATGACCCTTTAGGTTATTTCTTGAACATGATCCTCTCGTATGTCAACCATATACTATTCAAGATTACACTAATAACCTTGGATTTTTTATATAATGGATAATATTATATTGCAAATAAAATAATCAAAATTATTATTCATTATTAATTACGAGGCTTTAGGGCATAAATCCCAACAGATCTGCCATTCGCCATTCACAGATCTGTCATTCGCCATTCGCAAGTTGACTTCGACGCTTCCAATATGTCGTTCGCCATTAGCTTAGACCATTCAGACTCGCAGTTCGCTCATATTCATGTTTCACCGTGCATTTTAGTCCTCAGCCCGCATGAAGAAGATAACCAAAATAATAATAATAATAAATTGGTTCACTCAAATCAGGTTTGATTCAATCTACTGGTTCAATTCATTCAGATTTTTGTTTTCTGAAAGTTTTGACTGAAAGTTTTAATAGTTGTATTAAAAGTTTTGCAATGATATTTGTATTTTGTTTATGATGGTTTTGAAAGATAAATGACCGAATGAATATTTGACTTTTGATTCAACTATTGAAATGATTTGTTAAACTGAATTTCTATGGTTTGTTTTGAAGAAAATGAATTTCTGAATTTGATGTTGAAATTGCTTATTGAGTATTTCTGTACTCATTTTTTTTTGTTTTTCCAAATTGTTTTCAGACGAAGGATCGAGTGATAGTCTCAAAAGAATTGATGTTTAGCGCTCTGGCACAAGACTTAAAAAATTGTTGTGATGGATTCAATAGTTTCTTTTAGAAATCTTTTGTAAGAAATTACTTCTGCTGAATTTGTTTAAGTCTATTTTAGTTTTAATTGTTATGCTTCTGCATTATTATTAGAATGACCGTATTGAAAAATCTGGGCTGTTACATTGACACTTAGTTTTGATATAATTTTTCATAGTACGAATTAAATAATTACAAATTTGAATGTATAGGGACTAAATTGTTACATATTAAATGTAAGCCCTAAACTCTCTTTTGTTCATATTGTGCTCATATATGATGTTTTGACATATGCAAATTGATATAGGTTGCACTAAACGATGTCGTGGTAGAATTTGGGAATCTCCTAAGTTGTGGATATTAACGTACACAAAGCTTCATAAGGAGACAGGTTACGCATTGGGATAAGCATATTAAAAGTTGAGTTGAAGTAAGTTAAGGTCATGAGCAAGTTGGGTACACATTAGGTGTATGTTGTGTTGAATACAAAAGCTGTAATTTCTAATTAATTTAGTTAAAATTTCTTTACAATTTAGGTGGATTGAAAGGGGCTTAAAGTTTAAAGAGAGAAGGAGGAGCTGACCATTTTAGTTACATTTTCGTTGGAGATTTTTTTGTTATAGTGGAAGGATGAGCTGTCCAACACTTGTGACTGCAGTAGACAGCTGGAAGCTCTAGGAAGTGGATAAACTTAAAACAGTCATATCTCTCAATCCACTTGAGAAAATTCGATGATTCTTGAGCCAAAATCTCAGAAATTGAATGAATATTAGGTCTGGAAAATTTTGTGAGAAAATATGAAGAATAAGGTCGTGAAAATGTAAGAAAACCGAGAGGTGTTCCCAGTTTTTCGGCCAGCAGAACAGTGTGAAGAAATCAGTTTCTTTTGAACTCTTGAGGAGGAATTAGAAGCTGAAACTCTGAGGTAAGTAATCTAAGATGTTGTACTTGAGGTTTATAAAAAAATATTAGGTGGTTGTTTTGCTAAATTTTGAGGAACCCAAGCTGAAAGTTGAACCTGGAATTTAACAGTTTTCGGGTAGCAGAACAGTGTGAAGAAATCAGTTTCTTTTCAACTCTTGAGGAGGAATTAGAAGCTGAGACTTTGAGGTAAGTAATCTAAGATGTTGTACTTGAGGTTTATCAAAAAATATTAGGTGGTTGTTTTGCTAAATTTTGAGGAACCCAAGCTGAAAGTTGAACCTGGAATTTAACAGTTTTCGGGTAGCAGAACAGTGTGAAGAAATCAGTTTCTTTTCAACTTTTGAGGAGGAATTAGAAGCTGAAACCTTGAGGTAAGTAAGCTAAGATGTTGTACTTGAGGTTTATCAAATAAAATTTGGTGGTTGTTTTGCTAAATTTTGAGAAACTCATGCTGGAAGTCAAATCTGTAATTTTTGGCTCAAAACAGAGGGGTCTAGAGAGCTTAAGGAAGTTGTGTTCCAATTTGTTATACACTATTGCCAAGTGTGTGCAATTACTATCCTATGAGTTATGTGACTGAGTTAGATCAATTTTTGGGCCAAGTAGCAAAAGGGATTAATGTTATGGAATTCATTTTCAGGGCAAACGAAGATAGGAGAAGCTTATAAGCCTTGGGAGCCTTCCGGTGTTCGTGAGTAATTTTGTTTGAAAACCTATGCGTTGATCTTTATTTATTCAAAAGCTTACTAGTGATGGATATTGAAGCATGCTTAAACTAAGTTATATTCATTTTTCATTGAATTCCTACTAATAAATGTCGGTGTTGAAAGTTAAGCATAATTGTAACTAGTTTGTTACTCCGCGTTCAAGCATGAAACCTAAGTTTGGAAGTAGGGTTTTTCTTGGAAGTACCATGCATTAATCCACTCTAAAACATGTTTGAATTGCTTGAAACTTAAAGTATGATGGTTTGGCTATGTTAAAGAATTTATGCGTTGAGAACACGAAAAATGAGTTTGGTTAATGAGTTCTCTTTTAATCATACGATGAACTACACTTGAAGTTGGAAGCTTGTTTAATGATGAAAGTTTGTGTTTATGTTGAGAACTTGCTGAATGTGATTCCAAAACATGTTTCCTAACTATTTAAAGCATGCCCTCGTATATTATTAACTCCCGGTACTGAAGGACACGGAGAAGGTACTTGGGAGGGAGAAAACTTGACCCCCGATACTGAAGGACAGTGAGAAGGTATTCGGGTGGTAGTTGGTCTGACCCCAATACTGAAGGACATGGAGAAGGTATTAGGGGAGACCAGTGAGCCTAAATGGCATACCACGTGCACGAGAGAGAGGTATTGAAGTTGTTGGTTAGAGAGGACTCTACCATAGCTAGGGTATCATGCTACAAGTTTTCTTTATCATGAGTTTTGATGCATTGATTATCGTGGTGCTTAAAGCCTATAATTTGGCGACATTGTTTAATTACTTTTGATACTTTACCTATGAACGCATAACTTATTAAATAGTCACTCACTGGGCTTCCCAGCTCACGTTTTCAACATGTTTTCTCTCCCCAGGTAGCAAACGAGTTCCCGGTGCTTAGCCTCGACAAGACCTGTTTGCCACCACACCACTTAGCTCCTTGTATATATACTTCCACCTGTATATAGTTTTGAAATAAAAGCATTCTAGTCGGGGTGTAATACTTAAGTATGTTATGACTTGTTATGAAAACCTAGTATGGAAAAATGATTGCATCTTATTCAGGTGTGCAACTGTGCGCTCAATTTTACTAGTTCATATATGCTTCGTTGTATACAATTTCAGGTTAATGTTAGGTTGGGCAGGGAGTGGCAGTAAGAGGGCTGCTATGCTCTGTCTTCGCATTCCTTCCTAGGATTAGGCAAGTGAGCTGGGAGGGGGTGTGACATTAAAGTTTTGCAAATTTGAAAATACACAGACTAAATTGTTACAAATTAAAGTTCAAGAATTAAATTGTTACTTTTATGAAAGTTCAAAGACCAAAAAGTGTTTCTTAATATTTATTGCATGCTTGAAGGGTCTTTGCCGCCACTCTAAAAGACGTTGGAGACTTTCTTCATTTAGGCATCTTGTCACTTTATTATGATGCCTTTATTTGTTTTACGAACTAGCTATTTTAATTAACTTTTTGGTTTATCCTTGTCCCTTTTAGCCACCCCCTTAAGGCTATGTAAACCTAAGTTGTACTTGTAGAAAGGTCGGTTGATTGTTGCATGATACATTGAGGATTCTTTCTCATTTATGCCTATTATTGTTGAGAGTATGTAGATTTACCTACGTTGTTCTCTAGAAATATGAAGTTAATTGATCACCAAAGTTATGGATTGTTTCAAAGTTTGTAAAAGAAACTTGTTATCCATGTCTCTTAATCTTAAATTGTAACTTTCCTTTGAGTTGATTGTTTGTGCTATTTGAGAGTTTCAGTGTTTGTGTTTGGGGAGTTCATATAATGTGTACCGAGTGGTTTCTAAGCCAATTCACTGAAGTTTTCACATCATAATCCTACCATAGTAAAATTTTAAAAATAGAACAAAAGCACATAAATTTTAGATCACCTCAATAAATCAATAAAATTTAAGCTAGTGAGTTAGAGTATATCTAATTTTTCTAATATATTTTCAACACTCTCCATTATGTGTGGGCTTAGATTATTACAATCTAAATAAGGTAGTGTGACCTTTAAGGAAGGTTACGCTAAAGTCTTCACTAGTCAAACTATGTTTACGGTATCAGACTTAAATATCAGCACACTAATCAACACATGATCTATTATGTGAAATGGAGAGGAAATGATCTCTTCCCTCCACCCAAAAATTTATGTTAATATATTATGGTATCTATAATATATATAAAGTTTGGATGTTGAAGTAATTTTTATAGATAATATCGTCCTTCAATTTTCTAATTCATGCCTTCTTTACCCTTCATTTATTTTGATTTGTGACTTAATAAATTGGATTGAATTATTAATATAAGAAAAAGAATATGATAAACTTGAATTTA
Source organism: Trichosanthes truncata (assembly GCA_033996785.1). Lineage (NCBI taxonomy): Eukaryota > Viridiplantae > Streptophyta > Magnoliopsida > Cucurbitales > Cucurbitaceae > Trichosanthes > Trichosanthes truncata. Next base: position 11,794,441 of record MU867261.1, on the reverse strand, counting down.
AAAAGTTTTTTCAATTAATTTTTTTTAACTTAATTCTATAATTTACGAAACATCACAAATTTTAAAACTAACTTATATTACTAATAATATATTTCAATAATTATGGCACATTCCAATAATTATTGACAACATGAATAATAAGTATATTTAACAAATTAATAGCAACTAATATGTAAAGTAGGTCACATTAAAAAAAAAAACTCAATATAAATTGTTGACATATTAAAAAATATCTCCACGTAGATCTCACCATATTATATAATATATCGAGAGAGATAAACAAGATAGGTCAATGCATTATAAAATGAGTACTTTTTTTAAAAAAAAATTACATTAATTAATAAAAAGAAAATAAATTGAACTTAAAATCGAGAAAATTTTGAATGGGTATGTAACGATTATAGCAAGGTCGATTTCATGCTTAAAGTTGTGTTGGAAATTAATTTTAGAGATTGTATGTTTAAGATTGAGGTAATTTGAGGGTAAATTGGGAAGAAAGAGGGAAAATAAAGGAATTAATTGATTTGGGGGTATTTTTGTTATTTAAATGACTTTTAGCCAAGCCAAGCCCAAGAGAAGCCAAGCCCACTAATTCCTCTCTCTATTATTTTAATAGGCACGCAGCCCTAGGTCAAGCCAAGCTCTTGAAGCCACTCCCAAAGCCAGCCATCATCTTCATCTTCTTCCTCTTCCCCTTGATTTTCGACAAGCACCCTTTTGAAGCAAGCAGAAAAATTTTCCAGCAGCTCTCACCACCACCTCGGACCGCCGATCGCCGCCCACACCACGTCGCCGCCGCAGACCCGACCGCCCAAACGCCGACAGCCACGAACCAACCGAAGTGCAGATCCGTGAAACCGCCCGACTTCCGCACGAACGCGCCGCTCGGATCCGTGAAGCCTCAGACCGCCGCCTGCACCCACGAACACCGTCGCACAGCCACCACTCCGAATAGCTCGCCGTTCGCCCCTTGACCGTCGCGTTTCAGACAGCTCGGCCGCTGCCGGTTTTCTGCAGACCACGAACCGCGCGACTGCCAGATCTGCCTCCTCTGCACGCCGAACGCCGAACCCCGAACGCTGAAGCCTCTCCGCGAACCACAGTGCAGACCGCCGAACGCCTCCACGACTCGATCTCGAGTGCCGCCACTGCTGTAGCGGGTTTGCTCTGTTTTTGGACAAATTTTATGGTGTTTTTCAACATTATACAGCCCCGTTTCAGCTCCGTTTTCACGTGGGTAAGCTTATTCTCGCTGTATTCTCATGATTTTCAAATGATAGATCTAGTTTTGGGCATTATTTTGTTGATTTGGAGGTTGACCCATTGGTTTTGGGCTCCATATTGGAATACCCATTGTAGGTGGAGTTTGGTTTGACAAATAGAATCAAACCATCATTTAAATCGGCAAAGCTCGGTTCTATTTTGGGATCAGAATTAAGGTAAAATTTCCATTCTAAAATTAAGCAAAATTCTTGAGTTATGCAAGACTTCAATTCTAGAATTTGGATGGTGTTGGAAAAATTATTATCTCCTAATTCTTTACGAAGTTTGGGAAGTGGTTTGGATCTTAGGATGACTTTGAAGTATGAGTTCTTGAGGATAATGGAGTTCTTAAACCAATATCTTAGGATGATTTAAACCAATATCTTAGGATGATTTTTAGAATTAGAATTAAAAGTTATGAATGTCAAGCGTGATCTTTTGAAAAATTTCATAGGTGCCAAGGGATTTCGAAATAGGGGTTGGAGGATTTTTCTGAACATTGGCCAAGGTAAGGGACTTTATGCCGGTATGCTTAAATGCAAGTCAGGAACTGAATTGAAATATATATATATATATATCTATATATTAATTTGAAATAAAAAGCTTTTATAAATATTTTATTATGGATTTTTGATAAATTTTTAAAATGCTTGTTATATAAAAAAAAAAAATGGATTTTAACTTGTTTGTTTCCCAATTTTCTCATGAATGTTATGCATGGTTTATGGTTTTGATTTATGATAAATGATGTGAGAATGTTGCTTGTGTTGCATCATGGAATGAAAGGTTTAAAATGCTTTGGGACCTCATGCATACATTATGTTTTCATGATAAAATTGATTTCAAAGGCTGTGGCAATTACCCTCCTAAATTTATTGATGTACATCTATATGAAAAGGAGCCTTACGAGGCTATATGAAAAGGAACCTGAAAAGGTTAAATGAAAAGGAAAGGTTAGGTTGGGTTAATTGTCCACATTAAGCCGAAGAGAAAAAGTTGAAAGAGAAACGTTTCCACTATGAAAGGAATTTAGGTCCCACCAAAGGAAAGAAAGAAAATGTTTTCGAAAACTCATTATGTATGTGTATGCATATCCTGACCCGATAGTGAGGTCACTTACTGAGTATTTTAAATACTCATCCTTTTTCAAAATGTTTTTCTTTTCAGATAAAGGCAAGAACATATTTTAGGCGAGTGGCAAGGTGGTTTGCTAAAAGGGTCATGGGTGTCATGAGAAGTATAGCTTCCGCATCTAGTTTATGTTTTAACTCAAATTATTTTGTTAAGTAAACTTAATTGAAGTGAACTATTTCATTTGATTTAACGTTTTGATTCACATTATGTTTTGCAATGGTTTTTAAAGGGATCCCGAACTAAAAGATTTTGATTGTTTAGCAAAAAAGTTTAATTCTTTTTGTCTTTTACCAAAGATTTCTAAATTCTACTAGCTTGCATGTAGTAACGTCCCTAGAAAGTCTAACAGGAAAAGTCAGGTCGTTACAGGGTAGCATTAATTTCTAAAATTAGAAAACGTTTAGGTGAAGTATTTTAACATATGTTTTTCTTAAGGTTTAGCATTAAAAATATATATATATTTTTTAACCTATATTTTTTAAAATTCTAAAACTTCATTTAATAAAGATTTTATGCGTTGGTTTTACAATTTTAACCAATTTGAGAAACAAATACATATGATTTTAAAACTAATTTTTTCATTTAAAATTTTGATTAAGATTTCAAGAGTTATTTTAATTTAATGGGATTCATTTTAATTTAATAACTTTAATATTATTTTAATTAAATAGAAGTAATATAATAAACCAAGTATAAACCATCATTATTAGGTGTAGGTTTGAAAGTTGAAAAATAAATATGAAGGACAACTAAGTCTACAAATAATTCTTGCTTCAAAAAAAAAAAGGTCTACAAATAATTATCAATTATCTCTCATTTTTAATAATAATGATAAAGATAAATTTATAATGTAGTTTATTACTCAATTTTATATGCATGAAATAATTAATCAAATCTTATAAAATTAACATTATTGAAATTATTGATGGAAGAGTTGAGATAAATTGTAAAAACTGATTCTCAAATATCATAACTTTTGATATATAGGAATTGTAATTATAATGATATTTGCAAACATGTACTTAAAAGAAAATAATTTTAAATATATTATTTTAAAAATTTATGAATCATTGATTAACTTTTTTTTAGTGCAACAAATGTGGTGTATGGAAATTTAAACCTCCGACTTTAGAGAAATGAGTACATACTTATTATCGTTGCGATATGCTCATAATCATGATTTTATGCGACGTTGTTAGTTAATATAAATCAATGATTAACCTATAGCTAACGTACATATTGATCGTAATCGTCATTATTGATTTAAGTGTTTTAGTTTTTGTTATATCTACATAATTATTTATTTTAGTATCTGTTTTTGTAACATTTTGTTCTATTTCTTTTAGAGTACTAAAATTCAAATAAGGAGGATTTAGGCCCATTTGAGATTGTGTTTGCAAGTTGAGACAATTATAGGAGAATCTTTAACTGCCTAGGCTGTTTTCTAAAATAAAGTATTTATTAATAAATCATAAAGTTGATAGATACCAACTTTTAGATTCCGCTTTCTAAAAAATCTGCCACATTCTCTAACCGTTTACAAATTTCAAATTTATCCTTCATATTTATATATTTTTTCACATCTATTCTCCCATAATTTTTATAAAAATTATTTTTTAAAAAACTTTTATCAAATAATTTAGATTAAATGAAGTTAGATGCAACTTAAATCATATAAATTTTTACATCATTATTTTATAATAAATTATAAGTTAAATATCAATGAACATAGTTGAAATAATAAGCCTACTTTAGTCATTATAGCTAAATCACAACAATTTTGTATTAATTTACCAAACACCTTAACTAGGTTTTTCTTATTTAAAATTGAAATTTACCAAACACTATTTTACTTCATTTCACAACTTTTTTTTTTTTAAAAGCACAGTTGCCAGCAATTATTTTAAAAGCTACAACAATCCTAAACTAAGCCTTAATCTTATGATTAATAGGTCACCAATGTCTTGACTAGTTCAACTACACTCAAGTTGACAATTTTATTTATTTTATAGGTGAAATTATAAATTAAATCTATAAACTTTTGATGGATATGTTTATTTAGTGTGTTTGAGATGCCTCTTTAAAATGCATATGGATGATTAAAAGTGTCTTTTTAATTGTAATATTTGGTTAAAATTTTAAATAGTGGTAAAAAGTATTGTAAATATAAATGCCCATTCCACATGCCCATTTGATATCCATACCAAGTGGCATTTTATCCATAGCCAAAGTGTCTTCCATGTGTCCAACAAAGACCATAGATTGGTGTCCAAATGGACCACATCATGCTCTCCTAATTGCCTATATATAGTGGTTCTTGATGGATAAATAAATTGAGACAATTGGTGAAGAAATCTCTCCAATCTTCTTTTTTTCTCTCCCATTTTCTCTAATTTCATTTGTTTTTAATTTTCCATAAATCTCCACTTTCTTTTGTTTATAATATATATATATATATACTCCCTTTATATTCTAACACTTGTATTATTATTATTATTATTATTATTATATGTTTTGGTAAAGTATTATTATTATTATTATTATATGTTTTGGTAAAGTATTATTATTATTATTATTATATGTTTTGGTAAAGTTTTGGTGCCCGGTTTCGCCTCTCAATTTTACAACACGTTATTAGCACGAGACTCTGTCATTTTTCCCGCTAAAGGTAAGTCTTATAGGTAAGCCATTTTTACGCATTTGGTTTATGTTAAATTTCTAATATGAATATATTATTATTTTTGATAGTGTTATTATGGCAAACCTTACAAAGCTAGAATTTGCGGCCCTGGATATTAATGGAAATAACTACTTGTCATGGGTCCTTGACGCTGAGATCCATTTAGATTCTATGAATCTTGGAGAAACAATTAAAGAAGGAAATGATGCATCAAATCAAGAAAAAGCAAAAGCCTTGATCTTCCTTCGCCATCATCTTCACGAGGGATTGAAAATGGAGTATCTTACAATAAAAAATCCCTACGTTCTATGGCAAGGTTTGAAAGAAAGGTACGATCATCAAAAAACAGTTATTCTTCCTAAAGCTCGTTATGATTGGATGCACCTGAGGTTGCAGGACTTTAAATCAGTAAGTGAATATAATTCCGCACTCTTCAGAATTAGTTCAAAATTAAAATTATGCGGAGAAAATATTACTGATGTTGATATGTTAGAGAAGACATTTTCCACTTTTCATGTCTCGAATATGCTCCTGCAGCAGCAATATCGAGAGAAGGGTTTTGCAAAATATTCTGAACTTATCTCATGTCTTCTCGTTGCTGAACAAAGTAACGAGTTATTGATGAAAAATCACGAATCCCGACCAACTGGAGCAACACCATTCCCTGAAGTGAATGCTATGAATTTTAATAACCGTGGTCGAGGTCGTGGTCGTGGTCGAGGTCGGGACCGCGGTAGAGGAAGAAATACCTATTTTCGTGGTGGGCATTATAATTTTAAGAAACCCACACGAAGTGATGATCATAAAGGAAAGGCTCCACAAGATAGAAGTTCGAAAGGTGATGAACATAAATGTTTCCGGTGCGGAATGATTGGGCACTGGTCACGTACCAGTCGTACGTCAAAACACCTTGTTGATCTCTATCAAGCTTCCCTGAAGGAAAAAGGAAAAGGAAAGAATGTGGAGGTAAATCTTGCCATTCAAGAAGATGATGTGTTTGACCCCTCCAATATGATGCATCTTGATGTAGCTGATTATTTTGAATCTCCTGGAGAGAGAATTGATGCAATCAAACAAGTAGAGGATGATTTGTATGAAAATATATAATTAAGTACTGTTTAGTATGTTTTTGTTGTTGTTTTGTTTGTATATATATTTAAGACTCTTTGTAATCATTTTTCTTTTCTTTTCAATGAAGAAATATGAACAATTTCAATATGTTGAGTAACTCGAAAATGAGCAATGAGGATTTATGTCTGGCAGACTGCGCAACTACGCACACGATACTCATAAATAGAAAATATTTTTCTAGATTGACAATGCTGGAAGCAAAAGTCAATACTATATCAGGTTCTGCAAATCTGATTGAAGGCTTTGGAAAAGCAAACTTTATTTTGCCTAGAGGAACAAGATTTACAATTAATAATGCTCTGTTCTCTAGCAAATCGAAAAGAAACTTATTAAGTTTTAAAGATATACGTGAAAATAATTATCATGTTGAAACTGATTGTAAAAATAATATAGAGTGTCTCTATATAACATCTATTGTTTCACATGAAAAACGTATATTAGAAACACTGCCTGCTTTTTCTTCTGGATTATACTATACTCATATACGAGTAATCGAAAGTTATGCAATAATGAACCCGAAGTTCATGAATCCAGAAATATTCAGTGTTTGGCATGATCGATTGGGTCATCCAAGGTCAATAATGATGAGAAAAATTATTGAGAATTCACATGGACATCCTTTAAAGAGCCAGAAGATTCTTCAATCCAATGAGTTGTCATGTGATGCTTGTTCTCAAGGGAAATTAATTATTAGACCATCACCAGCTAAAGTGGGGATTGAATCACCTGCATTTTTAGAGCGAATTCAAGGTGATATTTGTGGACCTATTAACCCACCAAGTGGTCCATTTAGATATTTTATGGTATTAATTGACGCATCCAGCAGATGGTCACATGTATGCTTATTATCAAGTCGAAATCTTGCATTTGCAAGATTACTTGCTCAAATAATTAAGTTAAAAGCACAATTTCCTGATAATACAATTAAGACCATTCGACTTGATAATGCTGGTGAATTTACATCCCAAACTTTTAATAATTATTGTATGTCAATTGGGATAAGTGTTGAATATCCTGTAGCTCACGTTCATACACAAAATGGTCTAGCAGAATCATTTATAAAACGTCTGCAACTAATTGCAAGACCATTGCTTATGAGAGCTAAACTTCCTACATCGGTATGGGGTCATGCTATTTTGCATGCTGCATCACTGGCACGTATTAGGCCAGTAGCTTATAATAAATACTCCCCAATGCAATTAGCTTATGGCCAGTAGTCCCATCTAAGAATTTTTGGATGTGCAGTATATGTACCGATTGCTCCACCACAACGTACTAAGATGGGTCCTCAAAGGAGGTTAGGAATATATGTTGGTTTTGATTCCCCATCAATTATTAAATATCTTGAACCCCTGACGGGTGATGTATTTACTGCATGATTTGCTGATTGTCATTTTAATGAGACAAATTTTCCAACATTAGGGGGAGGAATTAAGAAGTTGGAAAAAGAAATTACATGGAATGCATCGTTATTATCTCATTTAGATTCTCGTAGAAATCAATGTGAACTTGAAGTTCAAAAGATAATTCATTTGCAAAATATAGCAAATCAACTACCAGATGCATTCACAGATACTAAAAGTGTGACTAAATCATATATACCAGCTGCAAATGCTCCATCAAAAGTTGATATCCCAAAAGAACAAGTTGTCAATAATGAGTCTGGAGCACGCCAGAAGCGTGGTAGACCAATAGGTTCTAAAGATAAAAATCCTCGAAAAAGAAAAGTAGTTGAGAATCAAAATGATTCAATAAAAGGTATGGATGTTCCAGAAGAAATCCAAAATACAACTACTCAAAAGAGTATTGGTGAAAATCAAACGCTTGAGGATAATAATGAAATTTCTATAAACTATGTTACAACAGGAAAGAGATGGAACCGAAATGATATCATTATTGACAACATTTTTTCTTATAATGTTGCTCACGATATTATTCATGAAAGTGACGATTTTGACCCAAAATCTATCGTAGAATGTCAACGTAGAAAGGATTGGCCGAAGTGGAAAGAAGCAATCCAAGCAGAGTTGAACTCACTTTCAAAACGTGAGGTTTTTGGACCAGTAGTCCCAACACCGGAAAACGTCAAACCTGTAGGATATAAATGGGTATTTGTAAGGAAAAGAAATGAAAAGAATGAAGTCACAATATATAAAGCGAGACTTGTTGCACAAGGATTCTCGCAAAGGCCTGGTATTGATTATGAGGAGACATATTCTCCTGTGGTGGATGCAATAACGCTAAGATATTTGATTGGTCTGACTGTATATGAAAAGCTTGATATGCATCTAATGGATGTAGTCACGGCGTATTTATATGGATCTCTGGATAATGACATTTATATGAAAATCCCAGAAGGATTTAAAATACCAGAAACATATGAATCAAGTTCTCGAGAATTGTATTCAATAAATTTACAGAGATCATTATATGGATTAAAACAATCAGGACGAATGTGGTATAATCGCCTGAGTGAATATCTGTTGAAAGAAGGATACCAAAATAATCCAATATGTCCGTGCGTTTTTATAAAGAAATCTCAGTCAAGATTTGCTATTATAACTGTATATGTTGATGACTTAAATATAATTGGAACTCCTGAAGAGTTATCAAAGGCAATAGAATATCTTAAAAAAGAATTCGAGATGAAAGATCTTGGAAAAACAAAATTTTGCCTTGGTTTGCAAATTGAACATTTAGCAGATGGGATATTTGTTCATCAATCAACTTATACAGAGAAAATCTTAAAAAGATTCTATATGGATAAAGCACATCCATTGAACATTCCAATGGAAGTTCGTTCACTGGATGTAAAGAAAGATATATTTCGACCTCGAGATGACAGTGAAGAACTACTTGGTCCTGAAGTACCATATCTTAGTGCAATTGGTGCACTTATGTATTTGGCTAATAACACAAGACCAGATATTGCATTTTCAGTAAATTTATTAGCTAGATATAGTTCATGTCCTACAAAAAGACATTGGAACGGAGTTAAGCATGTACTCCGATATCTTCGAGGGACAATTGATATGGGTTTATTTTATTCTAACAAATCAAAGTATGATCTAGTTGGTTATGCAGATTCTGGTTATCTATCTGATCCACACAAAGCTAGATCTCAGACAGGTTATCTATTCACATGTGGAGGAACTGCTATATCGTGGCGATCAGTGAAACAGACTATAACGGCCACTTCTTCAAATCATGCTGAAATCCTCGCTATTCATGAAGCAAGTCGAGAATGTGTATGGCTAAGATCGATGACACAACACATTCATCAGACATGTGGCTTGTCTTCAAGTAAACCTCTTCCAACGATGTTATACGAAGACAACACAGCATGTATAGCTCAAATCAAGGGAGGATATATCAAAGGAGATAGAACAAAGCATATCTCACCAAAGCTCTTCTATACTCATGATCTTGAAGAAAATGGCGATATCACTGTACAACAAATTTGTTCGAAAGATAACCTGGCTGACTTACTTACGAAGGCATTACCAACTGCAACCTTCGATAAATTAGTATATAGCATTGGAATGCGGCGACTCAAAGACTTTAAGTGATGTCTCCATGAGGGGGAGTGAATGTATTATAGTAAACTATATAAAATATGTACTCTTTTCCTTCACTAGGATTTTTTTTTTTTTTTTTTCTTCCCATTGGGTTTTTTTTCCTAGTAAGGTTTTTAACGAGGCATATTTTATAAATGGGCATTTAAGGGGGAGTATTGTAAATATAAATGCCCATTTGATATCCATACCAAGTGGCATTTTATCCATAGCCAAAGTGTCTTCCATGTGTCCAACAAAGACCATAGATTGGTGTCCAAATGGACCACATCATGCTCTCCTAATTGCCTATATATAGTGGTTCTTGATGGATAAATAAATTGAGACAATTGGTGAAGAAATCTCTCCAATCTTCTTTTTTTCTCTCCCATTTTCTCTAATTTCATTTGTTTTTAATTTGCCATAAATCTCCACTTTCTTTTGTTTATAATATATATATATATACTCCCTTTATATTCTAACACTTGTATTATTATTATTATTATTATTATTATTATTATTATTATATGTTTTGGTAAAGTATTATTATTATTATTATTATTATATGTTTTGGTAAAGTTTTGGTGCCCGGTTTCGCCTCTCAATTTTACAACAAAAAGTTTTTTTTTTTACCGATTAAAAAGTGCTTTTTAAAATTTCGGTGGTAATAACCGGTTGATAAATTCTAAAAACACATTAAAAAAAAGACACATAAAGTTTGCTTTTAGATGAAACATTGAACTAATTTTCTTCCAAAAGTGTTTATATAACAAGTGTTTCATTTGTATACATGTGTTTTGTTTTTTCAAAAAGACATGCCAAACAACATTTAATCTATGAACTTTTTCATTTTGATTTCAGTACATTATGGTAGTTTACCTATTCCTTCCTTATACAATCTAGCACATCATTAAGTGATATATTATTTTAGCATATTTTTAGTGGGTAGCACAAATATTTGTTCATATATTTGTAAATATAGCAACAACTTTTTAGTTTTGCAAATAGGGCATATTTTGTAAAATATATTTTTTAATTTCAATATAATTTTGCCCTCGTTATTTTCAAATATAATTAATATTCTTTGTATTAGTTGTATCATTGATATAGATGATGTATCTAAAATGAAGTATATCACAAACATAGTTGATATACCTAATATGAAGTATATCAGTTACATTAAATATATAAATGATATACTACATGTTAGATAAATCACTAATAAAATTGGTATACTTAATAAGTAAAAAAAAAAAAGTTTAAACTCATTCTCTTTCTCATAGCATAGTTGGTTACATATGAAAAATCTTGTAGTGCATAATCAACCACATTTTCAATATTCATGTCAGCACCAAAGAGTTGAAGACGCGTTGTTGAAGTGACGTTCTTTTGAAGAGATTCTTGCAATTGTTTCTCCATTTCAAGCTTTAGTGGAAGTCTTTCATATATTACTTCCATTTAATGAAATCAACATATCCAAAATTTCCTTATGTGCTCTTTTTACTTGTATTTTCTCGTTCTAATTAATTGAGCCTACACTTTCATATTCTCTCTCTTTGGTCATATTGCACAGTGTTTTCTTCCTCCTCTATCATCTCCTTTTCTTTGTTCAATATGTCTTCCATTTTTCCTTCATTGGTTTTATAATAAATGTTTGAAACTAACTTGCAAACAGTTTATTGATAGTAGGCACAAGAGGGATGACAAAAAATTAACTGCATAAATAAAAAGAAGTTAATTTAATAAATCATCAACTATCTTACAGTAAATCAATGACATACCTAATATGAAAAGTATCACATGTTATACTTCAAATAAGATATATTATTGATGTAATTGATATACTTACTACGAAGTATATCACTTATATATACTATGTGATTGATATATCTAATACAAATTATATCAATGATGTATTTGATATTGATATAATAGTGTATGAGTGATATACTTCATTTTAGGTATATCACTGGTATAATTGATATACCAACCTACCTATTTTACGAGTATAATAGACTTTTCCACGTTTTCATTTGGGTTATGTTTTGCTATATTTCAAATAAGAAAAAATGGTTGCTATTTTTGCAATTAACTATTAATTTTATGCTATATTTGCAAGTGGCCCATTATTTTATTTCATGGACCCACACTATCTTTAAATACTATTATTATGAAAAATAATGAATGAAAATAGTGTGTCGTATTACAAGAATTTTTCCTCTATTAACATTTCTACTTTAATAGTGCCATGGCACAGATGGTAAAAGGAAGTACATCAGTTGGAGAATAAAATAAATTATAGGTTAAATTTGTCCAGATGGGGTACTCCTTTTTGCTATGTAGTGCAGAACCACAATTTATTAGTTCTATCACAATGTTGCATCAACATTTTTTTAGTGCAACAAAGGTGGGACATGAACCTCTGTCCTTGACAATTATCGCTAAGCTATTTTCAATTTGGTTGTGTTACATCAACATTAATCCAATGCTTTTAACAGTTTTCTAATTAAATACAAAACCATACGTTTATAAACATAATTGAAATTTTTTATACTTCAAAACCTAAAGAGACACGATTCTAATATTTAAAAACTAAATTTATAATTTAACCAAAATTATTCTCAATTTATAATTACCTCCAGAACACATAGAAAAAGATGCCGATGTCTAACCACTCAGAGCCCTACATCTGTCTTCACCTTCATTATAAAAAGGGTAGCTTGCTTCCACTTGATGTGCAAGTGAGGCTTTTATAATAATATTAGCGTTTACGTTGAAACAGAGGGAGAAGACAAGGGTTCTTCCCCTTCCCCTCTTCCTTGGCATTGGTGAATATATTGCCAAAGCTTTTAAGATCTAAACCACTTTTAAAAGAAGTGCTTCTTCCACTTCTGTATTTCGAGTCCAACACAAAAATGAGTTCTGTCCAGGATCCTGAGCTGGCCAACCAAGAAGCTATTGTCGATGTCGAAGAATTTGTCTCAGTTGAAAACCCAGATTCCAAACGCACCAAGTTTGGATCTCTGTTCCAAAACCATTACCCTCCTGGTTTTTCCCGAAAGGTACCTACCTTAAAATCATCAATATACCCTGTCGTTTTTCTTCTTTCTGTTCTCGAGAAAATTGTTTTCTCCAGAAAAGTTGCAGTTGTCAAGGACGGAATGAAGCCTGTTAAACTTAAAGAAAAAGAAAAAGGATGTAGAGAAGAACTTTGTACTTACCTATAAGAATTTATGGCTTCATCTCTAACCATGCTGACCATCGTTATAAGATTTTGAAGCACGGTTGCTCACCATTTATCTTAGATCGAAAAAATTATATTGAGAAGTTACAAGATTTCAAAGTTTTATTTTTGATGTTCTATATGAAAATTTCTGGCTCTGTCTTTGACGACGGAACTCTTTTGTTTTTCCGATGATGCAGCTGGTGGCGGAGGTGATAGCGACGTATTTGCTAGTGTTTGTGACGTGCGGGGCGGGGGCATTGAACGCAAGCAATGCACAGAGAGTATCGCAGCTCGGTGCCTCCATCGCTGGTGGCCTGATCGTGACGGTGATGATCTATGCCGTCGGACACATTTCCGGCGCTCACATGAACCCGGCTGTCACCATAGCTTTTGCTGCAACTCGACACTTTCCATGGAAACAGGTCTCAGTCTTTAACTCTTTTTTCTTCTTTAAAATTGTCAGCTATTATTTCTTCCATAATCAATGACCTAATCATTTGCTCTTACATGTTATCTTGTCGGTTGATTATGTTCAAGTATTTGAATTTTTTATTATTCGTTACCACTTCTTTGGTCCTAAATTTTTTACTTTATTACATGTTTTTTATATCTAGCTTTTCAAATATTTAATTTGTTTTTTCTCTGTAGACTTTATTTACATACAATTTTGTTTTAGTTTCTGCTATTAAGGTTTTTACAAATTATTTTCTAACAAACTAATGGACGTGCGCCTTTTATTCACATGTTAAGTCTAAAATAGGATTTGAATTTTGGTTAAGTGATTAATGAAAAATCAACCACAAAACATTTAGATCTTTATGCAAAGTTTAGAGATTAATACAAATCATTTGAAGGTTGAGAAATTGAAATAATATTTTTTTTAAATTTAGAGGTCAAAATGAAAAAGTTATAGAAATTTAAGGAAGCAAAATAGGATTTAAATTAATTTTGTGTATGTAGAATATGTATGCTTTATTTATTATTTATTTAAAATTTGAAGTCAAAAAGGTAATTGAATCCAACTAGATAAATTATTCAATAATTATGTAAGCTATTTGATTAAAAAATTAAATTATAATTAGTTAACAAGTATATTAATTTATTAATGACGTATTTCAACTTTTAGTTAAATTAATACTATTTAATTATCAAATTGATGTATTATAATAATAATAATAATTTGATATACTATTTAATTCAAATTTAATATTAATATTTAGGGCGGTGCTAAGAATATAGGAGCGAGCAGCCGTGTTTTTTCCACCAATTTTAAAATATAGATAATATATACTTTTTAACTTAATTTTGTTTCTCTAGGAATTAGTTTTTTTCCATAAAAGTTTCATATTCGAATGGGTTTTTAATTAAATTTCTTAAATTTTTATTTACTTATCAATTTTGCCTCGTAATAAAAAGAATACAATTGAATAATTAATTCAATAACTATCAAATATTGTAAAGTGATTTTTAATGTTGAGAATAGCTCAACTCATTAACCATAAATATAATGTATACAATCCAATAACTATAGAATGTTGATGTGTATTTTTCAACTTGAGAATAGCTCAATTGGTTAGACATCTAGCACTTTCCTTATGAGTCATAGATTCAAATATTTTCTCTTCCAATAGGATAGTATCATCGTGGGAAAAAGAAAAACCAAGATAGAGCTATGAAGTGGTTTAGACTATTTTTACAATAATTAGGACAAGAAGTTTATGGAATTCAAAATTGCTTCTCTTAGATTTTAGCTTTCAAGTCTAGAAGTATGACTATATTCATGAGGTAGGGTCCAGCCCAAATATTATGGTTGAGAGAGCCACAGCCACAGCGACAAAGCCATTTTGTGAACTTTTTATGGCCACAGCCTTGGCTTCATTTCACCGGCCAAGGAATGGGATGTGACATTTAGGCAGCATAATTCCAACACTTAAGAGAGCATAGAGATAGAGATAGAGATGGTGATGTCCACCAAAAAGTTCTTGGCCCATTGGGAGTGGGAGGTATAGCAAAGGACGAAATATCTTCATGTGTGTTTTTATAGTCAAGATGGACATCTTTTACTTTTTGGATAATCTACTCACTTTTCGAATTCCAATCAACTGAATCAAAGTAATAATTTTAAATTATTAACTCCTAATCCTTTTTGCTTTGGTTTTTGCTCTTTTCGTAGGTATCTTTTTGTCTCAATATGCTTTAATAATTCTTGGTTTGAGTAGGCTTTGATAGAGATATAGTATCAGAGTTTTATATAGCTTCTACTTGATTGTGGGGTTTTAAAATAACGTAGCTTAGATTCATATATGTAGCTCGTTCAATTTGAGAGATTTTAGTTCATAGTTTATGTAATATAAAGTTGAGACATTTGAATATGCTCAGTTTATATGTTGGGATTTTGTAAAACAAGATTAGTTTGTGAATTTTTGATTTTGTTAAAGCTAGAGTGTAGCTTAAAGGTAGCTTCCCAAAGTTATCTTCAATTTATGTAACGTGTTAGATTATCAAACTCGTAGGTTGGCTATACTTTTAGGAAGTATTTGATTCATAGTTTGAAAATGTCTAAATTTAAGTAGTTATTGAATTTGTATAGTTTGTTCTAGACTATATAGAAGAGTTTAATCAAAAGGGTGTAGACTAAGACGCAAAAATTCTGAAGCTAGCTAGTTTGGATTTACATAGTATGTGAAATTAGTAGATCACTTATAGTCAAATACATATTCGACTTTACAACTCGGGAACCATCCAAATTGAATACGTAAGAAAAACGCAAGAATTTATGTGGGGGGGTGAGAGAATGAGATGTGAAATTGTGTGGTTTTGTGAATTGATTAAGAAAAATGGAAAAGATTGAAAATAACATTCAGAGTGATTTTGGTTGGTTGGTAGGTTCCATTGTATGCAGCAGCACAACTGAGTGGGTCAACATGTGCAGCCTTTACACTCCGAATATTATTGCATCCAATCAAACATTTGGGCATTACATCGCCATCGGGATCAGATTTTCAGGCACTGGTCATGGAGATAGTTGTTACATTCTCAATGATGTTCGTCACAGCCGCTGTTGCAACTGACACCAAAGCAGTAGGAATTTATACTCTTTCCTCCAACTATCTTTATACTTGAAAACCCATAAAAGTAATTTTTAGGATGTTTGATAAGATTGAACTTAAAATATAGATATTCAACCTCACTTAATTTACAAGTAGAAGGTTTGAATTCCCCTCAATATTTAAAATTTTTATATATTTAATAAGTATAGTATAAATTAAACAAATTAAAAAGAATATGTCACCTCATAGAATAAGAATGACTCCAACTTACTGTAGTGTAATCAATTTTTATTCCAAAAGTTTTGATTCATTTGACAAATGGTGCTTGTTTTGACAGGTAGGAGAGCTAGCAGGTATGGCAGTTGGCTCAGCTGTGTGTATAACATCCATCTTAGCTGGGTAAGGAAACATACCATTTTTGGTTTGGCTTTTTCACCCATCAAAAATTGGTTTGCTTCAAAATGACTTTTTTATTAAAAAAAAAAAAGTTATTTATTCATTTATTTTTTAATTTAGTTTTTTCATATAGATCTATTTTTTTAATATCCTTGAAATTCTTCTTTTAGAGACCATAGACATGTGAATACCAATGGAAAACTTTTAAACTTTATAAAAGAAACCTGGTTAAACATTTTAGTATTCAAAAGTAGGGTTGTCAACTGCCCAATTTTACTAAAAAGCATTTTATGAGCATTGAGATATTCCATTAAACAAGTAAATCTAATGAGAATTTGTGTTAGCCACTATTCAGACCTGTATCAGGCGGGTCGATGAACCCTGTGAGGACATTAGGACCTGCAATGGCAAGTGATTATTATAAAGGGCTTTGGGTGTACTTTGTTGGGCCAGTTACAGGAACCCTATTGGGGGCATGGTCATATAAGTTCATACGTGCCAGTGACAAACCTGTGCACTTAATTTCTCCTCACTCATTTTCACTCAAACTTCGAAGAATGTCAAGATCAGATGTTGGTGAAGGTGAAAAATGAGCATCATCTAAACATCTTCTATTTTACCATCTTTAAAGTATTTGGATTATTGGAAAAGAAGTGAAATAGTTTGAGTGTTTATCGAGCGTAGTGATCTCATGTAATGTGCTATAAGCTTACTTCTTACAGTTTAGCAGTGTATGAGAGTTTGCTTCTTATAGTTTAGCACGGTATAATAAGAAGTAGCCTTTGTAATTTAGCATCTTCCATATATGAAAATCTTCTACTTTTGTAACTTTTTTTGTTTTCATATCATAGCCAAATTTAAGAAATGTTAAATTATAAATTTAGTCTCTATGATTTGAAGAAAGTTAAAATTTAGTTCATATAATTTTAAAAGTTAGAATTTTGTTCTTATAGTTGGATAAAATCTCATAAATAGTATCTATGGTTTGATATAAATAATCCTTAGAGCAGGGATAATTTATGCAGGTCTTATCAAATCATAAAGATGAATTCTAACTTTTTAAACTATAGAGGTTAAATTTTAATTTTTTTTCTTTTAATTATAGAGACTAAATTTATAATTTAACCTTAAAGAAAAAGAGTTTCTAACCATTTGTAAATGTTCCTACAATTGGGTTAGTTAAGATTTAAATAATATTTGTTCGAAGAAATAAACAAACGAAAGAAACAATCACGACAATTATATTCGGCCTATGGGATGAGAGAGAAAAAGAGAGAGAGATATTCTCTCAATCTCAAATGGGTATCAGATAGCCGTAAATTTATTGTAATTCAGATTAAACATTATAAAAGGTAGTATACAAACCGGAGCAAATCGAGAGCTATAACAAGGAATCAAAACAAAACTCAATAAGTAAGACCCATTTGATAATCATTTAGACTCCGTTTGATAACTATTTAATTTTTGAAAACTAAGCTTGTTTTCTCTTAATTTTTCTACCATAGTTTTCATCTCTCTTAAGGAAAGCATTTGAATTCTTAGCCAAATTCTAAAAACAAAAACAAGTTTTTGGAAACTACTTTTTTTAGTTTTCAAAACATGACTTGGTTTTTGAAAACATAGGTAAAAAGGAGATAACAAAACAAGTAAATCCATAGGTGGCAGTAGCATTTCTAGGCTTAATTTTCAAAAACCAAAAACCAAAAACCAAATGGTTATCAAGCGAGGCCTTAGTTTTTAGTTTTTGGTTTTTAAAAATTATGTTTGTTTTTTTTATCAATTCTCTACAATAAGTTTCATCTTTCTTAACAAAATATTTGAATTTTTAGCCAAATTCCAAATTTCAAATTTCAAAAACAAGTTTTTGAAAACTACTTTTTTTAGTTTTCAAAACTTGGCTTGGTTTTTGAAAACATAGATAAAAAGTAGATAGCAAAACAAGGAAATCCATTGGTGGAAGTAGTATTTATAGACTTAATTTTCAAAAACCAAAACCAAAAGCCAAAAGCCAAATGGGACTTTAATAAATTTTATCATTTAAAAAAAGTAGATAAATTTTAGGGAAGAAAATCAGTTATGACCCCTAAACTTATCAACTTGTATCAATTTTAACCATAAACTTTCAATTTCATCAAATTGCACCTCAAATTGAGATAAGTGTTGTATTTTGAATCCTCTAATAAGTTATCGCTCCAAATATCGTTAAAAGAAGTTTTCTCTTATGCGGTCAATGAATTATAAAACATATGTAAGATATGAAATTGGTAAAATTTTAGAGAAAAACAACATTAGAGCTATTTTTTTTGTTGAAATTTATGAATTTTAGAAAAGTTATTAAATGATTAATTTGTGCATTGGTCAAACTTATTTTTGTGCAAAACTTTATTTTATTGAAATTATTGAGTTTGTGAAGATTTTTACATTTTAAAAAAAAAATTAATGGGCAAACTAGCAGAATTTGAACTAAGGGTAAAAATTGTAACACTTATTTAAGGTTAAGGTCCAATTTGATAAATTTTGAAAGTTTAGAATCTAAATTGATACAACCTTACAATTAAGTTTGTGGTCAAATTTGATTTTTTCCCTAAATTTTAAATTTTTTAAAAGAAAATTAATAATATTCTTTCTGGTGTGTATAGATATATATATACGAAAAATTTTATTATTTACTTTTTTTTTGACAACATGGGTGAGAGATTCAAACCCCCGACTTCTTGGTCGAGAGTATATATTATATGTCAGTTGAACCATGCTCATGTTAGCATTTTTTAAATGATTAAATAATTTTTTTAAAAAAAGTGTTTCATCTTATTATAAGTATTTATATTTCTTTTGTAATTTTTTATTACAACGTTAGAGAGTGAAAATAGGATATTTAAATATTAATGGTTATAATTAACTTAGTTACATTAATATGAATATTGTTAAAATTAAGTTTTATTTAAAAAGTAAATTTTGATGGTTCGAACCTTATAGTCCTCCAAAAAAAAACTAAATTTAAATTAAGAAAAAGAGAAATAAAGAATTAGATGATTAAATGAAAAAGAGTTAATTTTTTCTTCTAAACTTGATGAGGTGTATCAATTTTTACCCAAAACATTCAATTTCATTAAATTAGACCTTAGATGTTGATAAGTATTGTGTAATCTTTATCCTAAACTTTAATAAGTTTTTCAATTTTTACCTTATAATAGACTTTAATTTTATAATAGACTTTTATTTGATTTTTTTTAAAAAAAAAACTATTATTGTGTGAGTTCAATTAATTACAAAATTGATGAGACTTAAAAGAAAAAAAAGAGTACAATGCTAGAGCTTAATTTTTGTTCAAATTTATGAGTTTTGAGAGATTTATTTGATTTTTGAATTTGTGCATGATGGAGCTTAAATTTATGATAGAGAACTTTCAATAAAATTAGTGAGGTCTGGCGCTTTCTTTTTTTTTTTTTTTTTTTTTTTTTTTGTATGTTAGAATCAGTGGTGAACCTAACATAAATTGAATAGAAGATGAAAATTGTAACATTTAGATAAGTTTAAGGTTCAATTGAATGAAATTGAAAGTTTGTGAAAAAAATTGTTACACTTTACCAAGTTTAAGAGTAAAAATTGATTTTTTAAAACTAAATTATATAAAAAGGTAAAGTAAAAAATTTAATAGTCACGATAAAAAAAATATTTTCTATTTACTTTTGATAAAAATCCTAATTTCTATACTTAATTATTAATTAAAGATAATTTAATTATTTTTTCCAAAATTGTCCCAGTCTCTTCAAAGGTCTGCCCCAGAATACAAATAAATCAATGTTCACAATTATATTATTATTGTTAATGAATATATAGGTAAATTATTGAATATGATACTAATTTATCAATATCTAACTTCATTATCAATTATATAAATCAATCAACTACTATTAAATAAAGACATCTTGATTATCTTCCATCAATAATGAAAGAAAATGTTAAAATATATTATATTTCGATTACTTTTAAAAAAAATATTATGTTCTAAAATAACTTTATAAAAATATATCTTTACAAATATTAGAAAAAAATGAAATTACCCAATCAAATTTGCAAAAATATTATGTCTCGTAAATGCCTCCCAATCAAATTTGCAACTATGTTGATCTCTTGGACTAAAACAAAAAAATCGTTGATTCAAAAACCCTTTTAGCATGAAAGCAACCACTAAGGTTCCGTTTGGGATTGTTGTAACTTTTAAAATAATTGTTGACAATTGTACTTTTAGAAAAATCAACTATCATATGAAGCAAGTTAGTATTTGAAAATTTTCAATTTTAAACATAAAAAAAGGTCAAAGCGTTAGGCAAATTTCAAACCAAATTGTTGTGGTTTAGCTATTATTTTAAATTACTTTACATATAAGTTAATTATTTCGAATTTTTATAGTTTAAATTACAAATTATATTTTGTTATTACTTTAAATTATATCAAAATGGGTGAAGGAAAAAAAATCTAAAAAGGTTTAAACCCTAATTTTCTCTCTAAAATCTTTCCTAAAAAAGATTGAGTTTTTTATTCATAAACTACATGGTATATAACCATTTAGAAAGATGCACCTAAACCAGATCGTGATAGAAAATAAAATTTAGTAGCACTTAGAAGGAGAAGAATGACAAGCAGTCCACAAATCAACTTCAACAAATTTGCAATCCTAAAAACAACCACAAAAACTACACAAATTGGCAGTAAAATAGAAACCCTAGAAAGCGATATTGTAAGCTAAGGAGAATTTACAGAGCCAAAATTGGAGGAATGAAAAGTGATGAATAGGATTTTGAGTTGTGAGAGTGAGAGAAGAGATAAATTGCAAACTGAAAATAAAAAACTAATTTTGATTTTAAATTTTAAAGGTGAATTCACAAACCAAAATGAAAGAAATAGATAAAAATTATTGATTGCAACTCTAGATTGATATATATTTATTTTTCTCTTTTTATTTTTCAACTAGAGCGAGAAAGATAGTAAAAAAAAAAATCTAAATAACACAAAATATTTGAATTGTTACTAATGTGAAGAAAATCACAGGACAAGTTTTGTCACTTGAATTTGCTTCAAGTTCAACAATATTGGAGTTGTACAAAACAATGCCAGAAGAATTGATTGTGTGAAAAAAAAATACTGAAAGAGCTTGTCGAAGGCTCATCAAATACATTTATAAATACCGATCTAAAATTAAATAGTTATAGTACTTAATAGTGGATCGAGTCGAACCACGGAGAATTGATTATCGATTTCTTTTAATTAGATTTCTTATTGACGTGAACTGGGGGGGAATTTGAACATAAAGCGGTAAAAGATTGTAATTAAAGGCAAGGAAAGATAAAAGATCTAACCTCAAGCACCAATTTGGGGTATGCCAAACAACAATGCAATTTCAATCACAGATAACCAACGTGAGATTCAATTCCGCAGTTTATTACCTAATTGACTTAACCGGAAAAGCCGGCAAAGCTCCTAAGCAAACTTAGGTCTCCTAATTAAGCCCATCCAACTGAGCATTGTATTAACTACTAAACTAACTTATTATAGTTGGGCACGATAACGTTTCATGCTAATGGGGCTAGCCGCATTACGCTCAAGGGATTGATTAAGACAAATAGATTAAACTAGACCGACTGATCTAATTTATTTAACTCGTTCTCCTAACTCTTAAGACCTATCATGCAAAATACATGAGAGCTAAGACTCTACTATGCCAACATGAGTCGGTCCTATCGCTACTCGATACTTAGTATACATAAACACATTTGACGCAAATAGGTTGTTAGGCTATTCTACGAACATGCTCATACATTAAAGCAAGAATTATGAGATAATAACATGCTGAAATTGATAAGAAAATTGATTACAAAAGCTCATAAAGATACATTGTTACCGGTATTACACTTGAATTGGCATCGAAAGCCTAGCCGGACATCGAAACGGTGAAGCCCAATACCGAGGTTCGATAAAAAAACTCCAAAACTATCCTAAATCTACTGAAAATAGAAAGAAATCGCCTAAAAAGGTCTCATAGTGACAGAAAAAAACATGAGACAAATGACATAAAGGGGAAAATTTTCCTTTTATACAAATTGAATTAGCGTCGAGATGCTACAGGCAACGTCTTAATGCTACCAGGGTCAAATCTCAGTGTTCCGTAGCGTCGAGCGAGGCTTGTACGCGTGTGTTTACGACAGCATCTTGACGCTATCTTGTTTTTCAACATTCTGCCTTTGCAGCATCTTGACGCTTCTAGTGGTATTGAGACGCTCTCGCCAGGGGTATTTTGGTCATTTCACTTCTTCATGCTCGGTTGCTCAAATGACCTTCAAATTGATCTCAATTAATCCCATTTTAATGCAAACGCTCCAAAATACACCTTATGCTTGATTTCCTACAAAATCAACAATTAAACACATAAAAATTAATGAACTAACATTAATTAAGAAAGATAAAATAAGATTTTTCTGGTCCTATCAAATTACCCCCAACCTAAATCTTGCTAGTCCTCGAGTAAGGCACAAGCAAAACAATAAAGATAAGACTCGTGGGATGCAAGCTCATGGCTCTAACCTCCATGCTTAGAATAACAAATCATGCACAAAAGAAGAAGCAAAGCTCATGCACAGTCCATCCACAAAGAATATAAAAACTTTTATTATCATTTCTTGTGTGTGTGCGCGCGCTTAGGCTCCCTAATGGAATATTTACAAGCGCGGGGGTAGGTTTACAGGGTCCTCAATATGTCTTCCCCTACACTAGCCCTATGAACTAGATATCAAGCAATAGAACATTCGAGAATGCAATGCTTTACTAGGTGCCTAAAAAACAACAACTACAGGCCCTAAACTTGCATCATTTTGACTCAAGAGCACTAGCTTTCACACAACTATTGTAGGGAACCTTACCCAGTGTACTCACTCAGTGGGTGGCCTAACTGATCACAATATGAGCATCCCTTTTTATCCCCAATCACTATACACATTACAAGTTTTTTTTTCTTATCTTCTTTCTTTTTTCGTTTCTTTTCTTTTCTTTTCTTGCAAGCAAATACACGTTTTTTTTCCCTAAGCAAGGCATTACAGACTTTCATTCAAAAAATTAACTCTCAAGCTAGTTCTTAAGTCTATTGGGGTAACAACAAACATATGAACCCCCTAAAGCTACCCTAGACATTCAAGACAACAAAAGTAAGCTAATGTGCTCATAACATGGAAGAAAATCAAAGATTTTTTTTTAAAAAATATGCTCAAATTAGGACAGCATGCTTATGCTTCAACAAATTGCAAATAACAAGCTATAGAAGGCATCTCATAGATCCCCCTAATCATGAAGCATAAATCCAATTCATCAAACAAATCAAGCTCAAAATTCTCAAATTTTTTTTTTTAAAACTAAACAGTCTGAACTCAGGTGCTTAGGACTCAACATTAAGCTCAATAACAACATAATCTTCACCTCCAACCAAAAACTTCACATTGTCTTCAATGTAAAAATCAGTGAAAAGCAATGACAAAGAGAAAAGGGAACATACAATCTGCCCTAAAATTTTCGTGCGTAGGTGGTGGTGCGTCTCCAACCTCCAAGAATGACAAACTTTTCCTCAAAGGTCAACTTATTACTTACAAAAGTAAAAACAAACTAAGCTACGAAAAGAAAAAACTGAAAGCAATAGAGGAAAACAATTAAAATTTTTGCCTAGCTGCTCTAAGAAGTGCAAATTTTTATAGTTGATTGCTCGACTCATCGTGTGGCATGTATTAGGGCACGTAAAAATTCTCGTATTTATTCGGAACTTTCTTCCTTGAATCTACAAAGTCCACTAAACAAAGCAAGCGTGTTAGCATCTCAATGGCTCTAGAAAAGCAAGTCTTTTTGGAATTTTTGGACTCTAAAAGCATAAAAACAGAAAAATCAAAATAAACAGACTTTGACACGGACTCGTGAGAACAAGAGAAAGAACATTCACAAAATAAAGAGGACTCAAAAGATAGAATAGATGCATGCCTTTCAGCCTCCAACTTTATCACCTAGGCCTCCTCATCGAATTGAAGGTTAGTTTCTTCCCTTGACTCAAATACTTGTTCTTCCAATGGCATATAAACTTCATCATTAGTATCTAAATCAACCTCATCAAAATAACTTCGTACCTTAGGGATGTCGATAGGCAGTTGCTCTTGAGCATTCTTCAATCTTGCCACTAGATCAACAAACTGGATGTGGGTCACCAAGGCTTCGTATCCCACCTCTCTCCTCTCGAAATTGGAGAGTAGCCTGCTGAACTTGGAGATTATCATTAGCAATTTCACTAATTAAAGCCTCTAAAAACATACATGAAACTGAAGATTGGGGGTATCGGCTCTGCTGCTCCTCCTGGTATCCATATGGTTGATCCCACTCAAGACTGTAGAGATCGTAGTGCATCACGTGCTGGCCAGGAATTCCCATGGTGTATGCGTGTGACATGATATCTAACTGTAATTGCCTCTGCTCTACACACAATTGAGAAACTAAAGAGGTTAATTATGAAATTTGAGATCTTAGCTCACTAACCTCATCGACATGCTGGGCAACTCCTCTAGAAGACCAGAAATTCTTTACAATTGAAGACCAAAGTATTTACTGACTCTTTTTTTTATATATATTTTATTTTTATTGAAATAAGAAACCCAACATAGAAGAAATAAATTGAATGGTTCCCTGGCAACAATGCCAATTTGAAAAAGCTTGTCGAAGACTCATCAAATAAATTTATAAATACCGATCTAAAATTAAATACTTGTAGTACTTAACAATGGATTGGGTCGAACCACAGGGAATTGATTATTGATTTCTTTTAATTAGATTTCTTATTAACACGGACTGGCAAGAATTTGAATATAAAATGGTAAAAGACTGAAATTAAAGGCAAGGAAAGATAAATGATCTAACCTTAGACACCGATTCAAGGTATGGTAAGCAACAATGCAATTTTGATAACAGATAACCAACGTGAGATTCAATTCTGCATTTTACTACCTAATCGACTTAATCGAAAAAGCCGTTAAAGCTTCTAAGCAAACTTATGTCTCCTAATTAAGCCTATCCAACCTAGCATCAAATTAACTACTAAACTAACCCGTTGTAGCTGGGCATGATAGCGTTCCATGCTAACAGGGCTAGCCGCATTACGTTTTAGGGATTGCTTAAGACTGATAGATTAAAATAGACTGGTCGATCTAATTTAATTAACCCGTTCTCCTAACTCTTAAGACCTATCTTGTAAAATAAATGAGAGCTAAGGCTCTACTATGCAAACATGAGCTGGCATGTCGCTACTCGATACTTAGCATACATAAACACATTTGACGCAAATAGGTTGTTAGGCTATTCTACGAACATGCTCATACCTTAAAGCTTGAATTAAGAGATAATAACATGCTGAAATTGATTACAAAATCTCACAAAAATATATTATTATTGTTATTATACCCGAATCGGTGTCAAAAGTCTAGCTGGCCATTGAAATGATGATGCTCGACACCGAGGCTCGATCAAAAACTCCTAAACTATCCTAAATCTACTGAAAACAGATAGGAATCGCTTAAGAAGGTTTCATAGCGGTGGACAAACACGAGACAAATGTTGTAAAGGGAAAAATTTTCCTTTTATACAAATTGAAGTAGCGTCGAGATGAGGCTTGTGCACACATGTTTGTGACAGCGTCTCGCACTGTCCTGTTTTCTAACATTCTGTCTTGCATTGTCTTGACAGTTCTAGTAGTGTTAATTATAAGCTCTCATCAGGGGCATTTTCGTCATTTCACTCCTTCATGCTTAATTTCTCAAATGACCTCTAAAGTGATCTAAATTATTCCCATTTGGATGCAAATGCTCTAAAATACACCTTATGCTCAATTTCCTACAAAATCATCAATTAAAAACATAAAACCTAACAAACTAACATGAATTAAGTAGGATAAAATAGGACTTTTCTAGTCCTATCATATACGAAATGATATAAGTGCCTATAAATTGTAAAAAAAAAAAGTGCTTGGTTATCCAAAAAGTTAAAATAAGAAGCTACAATTGAGGAGATTTTGAAAAGAGTTTAAAAGTGATTTTCTATAAATTTTAAAAAAATCAATTTTACTAAACACCCTAAACAGTTAAGTTTCTTTTCTAAATTAATTTTACGTTTTCGCAGTGCAATCTCAAACACAACCTAAAACGGTTTAGTGAAAAATTTTCCAAGAGAAATTTCATATATACTACTTTTATTTTTAGGCCAAAAAAAAAAAAAAGTTTAGGTTTAAATCTTACATGTCTTGGTCATTGAACTTTAATGTTTATCCAATTTGATTCTAGACTTTTAAACATTTTATGTTATCCTCATGCTTAGAATAAAAAAAAAAGATTAATATACCATTTTGGTTAACTTTGGGACTTGTTTTATTTTAGTCTATATACTTTTACATGTCCAAATTTAGTCTTTGTACTTTTGATAAATCTTAAAATTAGTTTTTACTACTAGTTTATTGTTAAACTTTTTTTTTAAAGGCCCCTGTTAGCCTTTCCTCCATAAAGTTTGGAAACATCACTCAATTGTGCATGTTTTTTCTTTAATGAAAAGTATTATTATTATTCTACTAATTTCGATGAAAATTAATTTTAAACTAATAATAAGGACTAATTTTAAAGATTTATTGAAAGTATAGAAAGTAATGAATGTATAGAGACTAAAATGGAATTATTGAAAGTATAGAGGGTAATGAAAGTATAGAGACTAAAATGGAATGAGATCGGCTAAAGTATAGAGACCAAAATGATATTTTAACCTAAATATTTTAGTTTTAATTATTTTTAATAAATTATTATTTAACAGAAACTTAGATCTAGTAGGTAGTATGCATTTTGTTTTTTTATTTATTTACCGATTAATAGATGTTGTCTACATCAACAAGTATTTGAAGCTACATTTAGTAGGTTAGATACGTATTCGAAATGTATTTTTACCTTCTTATTAAATGATTAATGAAAAGTAAATGATAAGAGCTAAAATAGTTATATTATACATACATTACAGATACACATGTATACCAAATTTGAAAAAGTTGAGTGAAATAGAAAATTTGAAAGTTAAAAGACTTAAAAACAGAATAAGTACGAAAGGAACCAAATAAGAATTAACCAAAAGTCCATCAAATTTCATGTTTTTTAAGCTTGAAGTTCTGAATATTTTTGCACGGCAAAAAGCTTCCAATTGCATAGTCCCATCTTTAGAGAAATTATTTTATGTGCTAGAAGGAGGTTTCCGATTATATACCATTGAATGTATGAGAGAGATTAAAAATTATATATTAAACTTGAACCTATATCCAAAGATTAATAGGAGGTTAGACAGATCATTTTATGAACGTGCCAAGTTGTGGTTATTATGGCGACCAAGTTGAATAATAATTTCCTATCTTTAGTACCACTGATGAAGAAAGGTCACCCACCTACCATTAGCAATCAGTTGTTCAAAAATTAAGTCTTCCCACTTTGGCTCCTTCACCTTCCCACTATTGATGAAAGACTTCCAATTCTGGATAAAGGTACTCAAAGGTGGTTGAATATATATTTTTCCCCCTTAATGAATGAACTTGTCCCCCACTTATTTCATTCCTTTATTTAAAACATGAATTGTCGCACTTATTTTGAGATGTCGTTATAAATAAAAATTTGAACTTTCATGTGATTCTTAGGATACAATATTATTTGATTTTTCCTTGGGGTCATTTTGATCTGTCAACCACAACAAATAACTCAATAATTCAACATAATTCAACTAGTTAACACATTATATTATCGACCAAACGATTAGAGGTTTGAATTCGTACTCCCACATGTTTTTACACTAATTAAAAAAGAAAAAGAAAAATTGATCATTTTGGACTGATGTTTCATACTAGTGAGATTTTCCTCTTCTCTTATTATGCATCATAGAAAATTCATGGAAAAAAAAACGATTGTGAGAGTAATGGGAGAAATGTATTCAAATATCGATACATTATTATTGCCTGTTTAATTTAATACTCTGAGAATCAAAACCTCTTTCTACTCTGCCTCATACCCGCTCAGACTACTACCCTGAGAAAGTACTAAAATAACCTTAAGAAGTTAGTTGAAGACAACGGCAGCTGAGGTGTACTGTTTTGGAGCTTCATAATTTCTAGCTCATAACAAATTTACCACCCTGAAAATATAAATAACAAACAATAACGTTTCCCCCTATTCACTATTTTTACAGCAGTCTCTTAAGGTACTTTGAAGGAAATCATTTTGATTCCTTAATTAAAATAATCAAACTTTGTTGAACCAACTGGCTTCGTAATCGTGTCAGCTAAGTTTTTTGATTTGTGAACTTTCAGTACCTTAACATAATGTCTTTTTCAATCATCTCTCTCACAAAATGCAGCTTAATATATCAACATGTCTAGTGCTTTCATGAAATTGAGTATTCTTAGTTAAGTATATTACACTTCGATTATCATAGAAACCACTCACCACCTTCTGCTCAATTCCTAGTTCTCTTATCAAACCTTGTAGCCATAATGACTACTTGACAGCTTCTGTGTGATAACCATAAATTCAACTATAGTGGTAGATAAGACATCCACGAATTGAAAACTACCCTTCCAACTAACTAAATTCCATCCAAACTTGAACAAGTAATCTATTAATGACCTTCGGTTGTCAAGATCTCCTGCAAAATCAGAGTCAACGAAACCACCCATGCCTTCCTCAAATGTTTTTGAGTAATAAAAAACAGTCCATTATTTATGCTACCGTTCAAGTACCTTAGAATCCATTGGACTGCTTTCCAATATTCTCTCCATGGGATGCTCATAAACCTACTGACCAAACTTTCAGCATAAGTTAAATCGGTCTTCAACATACCATAATGTGTACATTAAACAACTCACTGCTTGAGAATATGAGATTGGTTCCATATTTATCTTTTCAACTTCACTTTGAGGGTTGTGATCCTTAGAGAGTTGAAGTGATGTGCTATTGGAATACATACCTGTAACTTCCCAGGCCCAGGATTCAGACTAGGATTCGAAATTCAGATTCATCACCTGATGGCCCTGGCATTCCCTTGCATCCCTTGTGACCTGATGACCCTATCTACTTGTCTTGAACTGCTTCTAAGAGTGAAGAATATCCCTACAAACGAACATGGGCCCTTTCAGCATGCTTTGTCCTCACTCACATGCTTTTTAGGAAAGTTTCCATGAGGTCACCCAACATAGGATTGCTTCAAGCTAAGCACGTTTAACTTTGCAGTTTCTATGATTGAGCCACCGAAAAGAAGCTGCATCCTGTTGGTATAGGTAGTAACTATAAACTCTTTTAAGCCATTCTTAACCAAACTTGCATATGTTAAAGATCCCTCTTATTTGGATGTGATCACAATTCATTCATGTACCCCTTTCTAAGCTCAGGAGTCACTTGCCCACTAGCTTCCTCCTTGGTCCGTCCCCAAACCACATCATACTGGGTGAGGTTCTACTCTGATACCATCGGTGATGTTCCAGGCCCAGGATTCAAAATTCAGATGCGGCACCTAATGGCTCCGGCATTCCCCTACATCTCCTGCAACCTGATGACACTACCTACTTACCTTGAACTGCTTCTGAGAGTGAAAACTATTCCCACAAACAAAAATGTGTCCTTTCAGCATGCTTTGTCCTCACTCACACGCTTCGTAGGAAATTTTCCAGAAGGTCACTCATCATATGATTGTTTCAAGCTAAGCATGCTTAACTTTGAAGTTCCCATGATTGAGCCACTGAAAAAGAATGTGCATTTTGTTGGTATAGGTAATAACTATCAATTCTTTTAAGCCTTTTTTTACCATACTTGCATATCCTCAAGATTCCTCTCGTTTGGATGTGGTCATGATTTATTCATGTACCCCTTTTGAACTCAGACATGACATGCCCACAAGCTTCCACCTTGGCTCATCCCCGAACCACATCGTACTGGAAGAGGTTCAACTCTAATACCATTTGTGACACTCCGAGCCTAAGATTCAAAATTCAGATTCGACACTTGATGGCCCAACATTCCCATGCATCCTCTGCGACTTGATGACGCTACCTACTTGTCTTGAACTATTTTTGAGAGTGAAGATTGTCTCCACAAACCAATACTAGTCCTTTCTGTTGGGATTATGCCCTAAAGCCTCGTAATTAATAATAATTTTGATTATTTTATTTGCAATATATTATTATCCATTATATGAAAAATCCAAGGTTATTAATGTAATTTTGAACAGTATGTGGTTGACATACGAGATGATCATGTTCAAGAAATAACCTAAAAGGTCATAGTATATGGATAAGGTTGGGTGCCTTATCCTGGCAACACTATTGATACGACCCACTTTGTAATAGTTACAAATGATTTGATCCAAATCGTTCATGTGGAGACATGTGAGTGAGAGTATCTTATACAATGAGTTTTTATAAGACTGGACCACGAAATATTTAATCTCTCTTTATAAATCCGTTAATTGAGAAGATTAATATTTCATCAGGATGATCATATGCGACTCGATCTTAATCCTGAGTGAGTTATGAACTCTTGCCTGTGAGGGCTTGCCCTTTGATTTGCATGGGTGAGAGTGGCTTTTGTAGTCGATTCAATATGCCTACCATTTTGGGAATTTGACCAAATAAGAAACTGGGAACATAATCTCACAAGATGGAATTCACTCCTTCCCATATAAGGTAAGTAGATGAGTAGTTCCCTTAAGTGCTGATTTCGAGACTTGAACAATGGGGCCCCACCCTCTCATTAGCCAGAGAGGGACTTAGTTTATAATTAGATTATAAATAGATTGTTCATTAGAGGATCAGTGGTACTTAAGGTGCAAGATGTAATTATAGAGGTAAAACAGACTTTTGACCCAGCTGTAATTATGAACAACTCGTGAAGAGTCAACTTGCATGTAATGAATATATCTATGGACAAAACTTGTCCTACAGTGCATAAGAGTGCAACTCTAGATCTATAGTGGAGTGATCTATAGTTAATGAATGAAAATTAATTAATTAAATAGTTTAATTAATTAATTTTCTATCATTGGAGCTTATAATCTGTAGGTCCTTAGATTCCCTTGCTAGCTCATAATAACACTAAAAGATCAATTTAGTTGAAAGAAAAATTTCAAATGTTGAAATTAATATTTAATTTGAAGTATTCAAATTAATACTTAATATAATATATATATTAAATATAAAAGAGGAAAATATATTTATTATATTTGATACATTAAATATTAAAATAATTAATGTATATTATATACATTAAAGAAAAGATATTTATAAAATTTGAATAAGATTCAAATAAATAAATATCGTAGGAGATTTGAATGAGATTCAAATAAGTATAAGGTATATTTTAATATATTAGATATTAAAATATAATATTTTAATTATGGCAAAGATTTACCCTTGGTCTCTATAAATAGGACCCTTGGGTTGAGCCATTAGACATAACACAAATATCCTCAATAGAGAATTAGAGAATTCTCTCTAGACCCATTCCTCTCTAATCCCTTGTGGATTTTCTTTCAAGAGGCTCCCACAAGCCTTGGTCCTATGTTTGAGTCATAGCCATGAAGACTTTATGGAAGAGATAAAGATCCGCTAGAAATATCTACATATTTACTCCAAGTAAGTTTGCTTAACCTTAATTTTTAGTTTAATTTTAAATAAAATAAAAAACGATACAATGCTTTGGTTGCAGAGTGAAACGTTCATTCCTTCAATTTTAGAATGTTTTGTTCTCATTCACATGCTTCTTAGGAAATTTTCAGAAGGTCGCTCAACATAGGATTACTTCAATCTAAGCACGGTTAATGTTGTGGTATTTTTAATGTGAGAATATTAACACATGTGCTGACTAAATACACCTAGATTACACTTCAACATTTAAAAATCTCTTTAAATGTATGCACAATTTGATACCCACCCCTACTTACTAGCGCAAGTATACACCAATAGTAGGCAAGTAATACACTGGAGTATTCCAGAGCTTGATCCACAGGGAAAAATAACTCTTACACAAGACTAAAATTAACTCAAATGCAGCAGATTTTTAGGGGATTAAACGAGATCTGATGATACTAAACTATGCACTGAAAATAACAACACACAAAATTAATCAACACAAATATAATCACAATGACTTGAATGCAATAAGACTAAACATGCTTAGCTCCATATCCCCCTATATTGGATTTTCCTCTGAACTAATGACACATGTACAGGTTCTTTCACAACTAGATATAGGCACCTAATTACCCTAACTCTTTCAAGAAGTGTGTTAAATACAAAAAACCCCTATATTTTTATACAAAGTTCATTAGCACACAGACCAACCTATTCTTTCACCTACGAGTGGATATTTTATGTTTAAAATACCCTAGTAATTAATACTCTCGTTCCTCTTGAGATTTCCATATATTTTAACCCTTTCAATATTAAAACATGCTTATACTTCACTTCAATTTGCCAAACGGAAAGAAGCAACAAACAAAGTAAATTGATATAGAGAAAGTTGAGAAATGATCCACATGTATTACTGATTCATCAGAGTTACACTGTGCGGTTCACGAGAAGCCAAACCATGAAGGTCTAGCCACTCATGGTGGTAAAAATGAAATCAGAGCAAAAGCAGAGAAGAGAATGATGAATATTATAACTAGAAGAGATAATTACAAAATTCAATAACAAAACAAATTAAGAACTACAATGGAAAACTAAAATCTAAAGAATTGGCGATGCAAGGCGATGATTCTACGATTGCTTCCTCTTCTTCCTCCAAGTGCCAATGAAAACAAGCACGACCAACAATAAAGGAATAAAAAATTGCAAAGAAAACTTGAGAGAAAATGGTGACTAGGTTAAACTAACTTTTGGAAGGAAACTCGGGAAAGAGAGAGAGAACGATTGAAGGAGAAAGATAAATCCCAAGGCCTTTGCAACTGTGAATTAAATAGAACTACTCAGCCAATCAGAGTGCTGCCATGTGGTCTAACAAACTCTTCCACGATTATGTGTAAGAAATCGTTAATATTCTAATAGCCAATGGTCCCCACTTGATAACTGATTCTTTGATGTGATTAAACATATATGCATTGAAGCTTCAGGTTCTTATCAACATGGGGAAAGTTACGACAACAATTGGTTCATGCATGCTAACACTTGACTTCCTTTTCTTGAATGCACGACAATTTGAAATAAGGAAAATAAGTCATTCATCAATCTTTCAAAGCATAAAACATTATTTTCCACAATTTCTCAACATTCAACGCATATATGTTCTTTTAGCAACTTAACATAATTTCATGGTAAATAATCAATAAACTCAAAACTTTAATGCTCTCAAAGCAAGGATGATTTAATTTTGAGTGCCAAATAACTTATATTTCTACAAGTTATCACTTAACTTTGGAGTTCCTATGATTGAGCCATAGAAAAGAAAGGTGCACTTTGTTGATAAGGTAGTAACTATCAATTTATTTAAGTCTTTTTTTAACCATATTTGCATATCCTCAAGATCCCACACATTTATATTTGGTCACGATTCATTCATGTACCCCTTCTGAACTCGTGCGTCACAAACATCTCTCTAGGTAAGATTAATTTGTTCAATTTTGAAGTACATTTTGGTCCTAATTTTTATTTATTTGATTGTGGGATTACTTTAGCTTGTATCGAACTCATTCGATTTGTTGGTGGAGGTTTAAGTTTACTTGGGCTTAAGTAGGTTAAATTGAAAATTTACCCAAACACTGACTTTGAAAATTCTATATTGAACCTCTTCAATATTTTGTATGTGTACAACCTTTGAGATAAAGATATTGTATTATCGTCCCTGCTTTGATAATGTTCAGTCTAAGGATCCTCCTTACCTCACTAAGATTTTTCATTTAAAGTGCTCTAAAGTTTCTCTAGTTTTGCCTCCAAGGGGCATGCTATCAACATACATTAGTAAATACATAGGATTCAGGGGATCTACTTCTTTAAAGTACACATAGTTGTCACACTTGCTCCTCTTGAAACCAACTTTTAACACAAACACATCAAAATATTAAGCCCATACAATTACCTATTTAGTTTGCAGGCCTAATCTTCTTTACCTTTCTCCTCATACCCCTTTGACCGTTTCAAATAAATTTGCCTTTTTAGGGTCCTATAAAGGAATGTTGTTTTCTCATTAACCTGATCCAGTATTAAATTTTTGTGGACTACAATAGACAATTTTAAGTGAATTGAAGAGTGTTTAACCACTGGGGAGAAGATATCATCATAATCCAAACTCTCAATTTGTGTAAAAATCCTTCGCTATAAGCCTGACTTTGTACTTAATACTTTCCATCTTAAGGATCCCTGTAAATCCTTTTACAATCTATAATTCGCATGTTTCTAAGGTTCCTTATCAAGGTCCACGTTTGGTTTTTGCGGCTATGCAAAACTTTTCCCTATATATCTGTTGAAATGTTTAGAGCATAACTCAAAAAATTAGTATATCTATATCTTTGAGGTGTTGTTGTCTCCTATCTTTTCCTATCCCTCATGAGTTGGTAATCACTATGAGGTTATTTAACTTTCTGTATGGTCATCTACCTGTGCAGTATCAATTGTGCAAAAGTGCAACACAAACATCTTCCCCTTATAAATGTTTGAGTTGTGAGTATGAGTGAGCAATAGAACCCAAAAAACTGATTTGATCGATTGAAACCAGTCGAACCAAAGTCAGTCAGGCTGTTTAGAAGTAGAAGCGATCGGAGTCAATTTTGCTCACTGCAAAACCGACATGCCGGTTAGTCAGTGGGCTAAAATATGCCCAACTCGACTGACAGACAGACATATGTATTTAAAAAAATATTTTTTATATATTAAATAAAACACAAATAAAAGTAAAAAAAAGAAACCTTAACCGATCTGATTCCCTTCACTCATGCGTGCGTCACCTAGACCCCATACTCTCCTTTTCTCTTTTTCTCTCCTATCTTGTCGTCGACGATCCCTAGCCCAACCTCCATCACCATTAACGCTAACATTGATAATGTCTTAGACCTCGGTCTCTCGCCTAAACACCATCTCATCTCAGTTAGAGCCTCAGTCTCTCACTCTCAGCCTCTCACCTTCCCTTCATAGTTTAGAGTTCACACAACTCTTTCGCTCTTGCCTCCCCAGTCATCCAACCAACTTTATTTTCGTTCTGTTCGACCAAGGACAACACGCTAGAGTTCGAGGATTCTTGCGAGTATGTATAATATATATCAAATGTGTGTAATTTTTTAGACATTCATAAGTTATTGCTAATTTTTTTTACACATTTTGAGTTTTTAGAGTAAATATGGATACAATAGGGACAAATAGTGAAAATGCTATAAATGCTACGGAGATGGAGGAGACTACAAAAAGAAAAGCTACTATTGATCTTGATACAATAGCAGTTTATGAGAATCCAACAAAAAAGAGTAAGAACGTGAAAGCATCAATGGTTTGGGATCATTTTGAGAGGTTGAAAGGTGATCCTAATGGCCCTCATGTTAAGTGTAAATTTTATGGAGCTACTTATGCATGCCATTCTAAGTATAATGGTATTGGGACTATGAAAAATCACTTAGAAAATTGTAAGAAATGTCCTTACCAAAAGAAGAGAGATCCATCTCAAAAGACATTAGCTTTCAAACCTAAAGAAACTGCTGGGAATTTTCATTGACAACTTGTATGTGAGTCATTTGATTTACAGAGTTGTCGGAAGGTTTTGCTTGAAATGCTAATTCTATATGAATTTCCTTTTAAGTTTGTAGAGGATAAAAGTTTTCGGAGATTTGTCAATAAATTAACATGTTCAATTGAGCCTAGGTTTGTTATTCCATCTCAATTTATTATGGCTAGACATGTTCTTAAGATATATGTTAGTGAGAAAAAACGTTTGAAAGACATATCTGTGAACAAAAAATCTAAAGTTTCTCTCACTACCAATTGTTGGACTTCAGGACAAAACATTAACTATATGGTATTGATTGCCCATTTTCATTGATTTTGATTGGAAATTATATAAAAAAGATTTTTAGTTTTTCTCAAATTGAGAATCATAAAGGAGATGCTATAGGTAATATTATTGAAAACAATTTGAAGGACTGGGGTGTTGAAAATATTATGGCTTTGACTGTTGATAATGTTAAGTCGAATGATATTGTTGTTGCTTATCTTATCAAGAGATTCAACAAGGGGTTGATATTTAATGGTGAATATCTACATGTTAGATATAGCACCTTCATTAAAAACTGCTGAGAATACAACTTTTGATAAGGAGTTAGAGATTGATGTATACTTGTTGGAAACTCTAGTTGATGAGGATGATAATACTTTTGACATTCTTTTTTAGTGGAAGTAGAATGGTCATCGGTTTGAGGTTCTTAGCCGTATGAATAGAGATATTTTGGTAATTCTAGTATCTACTACAGCATCTAAGTTAGTTTTCAGTATTGTAGGTGATAAGTTTATTTTATAGTTAGTTGTTATATTTTGTTTAGGTTGTTTTTAGTTAGTTTTCTTATAGTTTTTGAGTTTTAATTTATGCATTTATTTTATTTTTATAGGTGATCAAAGATTTCATTTTGATGGCCAAAATTTGAAGATTTTCAAGTTGAAGGCTAAAAAAAAAAAATTTACAGCACCTAGGCACCACAAATAGTGTGGGAGGACAAAATGCTAGCGACTAAGACCTATTTTCGGGGCCTAGGTGCTACGAACTTTGAAGCTTGAATCCAAGACACTAGAGTTTTTTGGCTTATAAATACATTTTTTTGTTAAATTTGAAGAAGATTAAAGGGGAAGAATGAGTGGAAGACGACTGGACACTATTTTGGAGGATCCGAGCAACTAAACAGAGCGAGAGCGACGATTGGAAACTAGTGATATCACCCAGATTTGTTTCTTTTTCTTTTCCCTTCTCTTTTATTGGTTGCAATGACTTCAATAGTTTTAGTTAGGACTTTTATTGAGATTTTTAGTATGAACTAATTTACTCTTTCTAGAGCTTGATGTAATCGTTTTCGAATCCTACTATTTCATAGTTAATAATTGATGGTTCTATTTCATTGTGAATGTGAAAACTCTTCTAAGCTTAATGCATGTTTAGAATTGGCCAATCTTTACATTAATTTTGTGTCGTAACTCGAGGTCGAGAGACAAGAATTATTGATGAACTTGAATAGTTTTCCCTATTTGTTTCTTTTTCCTTTCCCTTCTCTTGACCTTGAATTACGACACAAAATCAATGTAAAGATTGACCAATTCTAAACATGCATTAAGTTTAGAAGAGCTTTCACAATCACAATGAAATATATTCATCAACTATTAACTATGAAAGAGTAAGATTCAAAAACGATTAAATCAATCTCTCGAAAGAGTAAATTAGTTCATACTAAAAATCTCAATAAAAGTCCTAACTAAAACTATTGAAGTCATTACAACCAATAAAGGAGAAGGGAAAGGGAAAAGAAACAAATTCAGACAATTTCACCAGTTTCCAATCATCGCTCTCGTTTCGTTTGGTTGATCGGATCTCCCAAAATAGTGTCCAGCTGTCTTCCACATGTTCTCCCCCTTTAATCCTCTTCAAATTTAACTAAAAAATGTATTTATAAGCCAAAAACCCTAGAAGCGCATCTGGGATTCACACTTTAAGGTTCGTAGTGCCTAGGCGTCGACGCCTAAGAGCTAGCATTCTGTCCTCCCGCACTGTCTGTGGCGCCTAGGCGTCGGTTTGGGAGCCTAGGCATTGTAATTTTTTTTTTTAGCCTTCAACTTGAAAGTCTTCGAACTTTGGCCTTCAAAATGAAATCTTTGATCACCTATAAAATAAAATAAATGCATGAATTAAAACCCAAAAGCTATAAGAAAACTAACTAAAAACAACCTAAATTAAATATAACAACTAACTATAAAATAAACTTATCAAATACACTCAACTTAGCCTTTTCCTTGCCCTCGAGCAAAGAATCAATTAACAAGAAAACTAAACTCAACAGTCTAAATGTCATGCAAAGTGGATAGTCTCAAGCTTCAAAATAAAGTTCATCAACCTTCAAAATAAAAGAACACAAGATCTAAGCAATGTCAATCATTTCTAACCAATGAGCTATGTTGACTTCATTTTAAGCCCTAGATGTGTGTGTGAAAACAATTCTTAGTATTTTATCACTCTTCAACTTTTTAAATGCAACAGAACTTGCCCAAAATCCAGTGGACTCTAAAATCTCACCTTTTAGCCAACCTTCACTCAAGCAACACTAAATCAACTAGGATCATTAGGAGTTTTTAATAAAATAAAATACTAAGAAGTTAACTAAACTTTTTTTTCTCTCTATTTTTTTTCTTCGAGACAGTAGCTTTCACACACCCACTGTAGGGACCTTACCCCGAGCACTCGCTCAATGAGTGGCCTAACTGATCACAATGGAGGCATCTCTTTTTCTTCTTTTTTTTTCACAACTTTTTTTCTTTTTTTCTCTCTTTTTTTTCCCCATCAAGAAGCACAAAAAGATAAGCAACCTAAATCTTCTCCTACAAAACAATGCATTCTCATTGTTTCAGAAGGCTAGAGCAAGTTCTAAAGAAAAAAGAATTTCTTCTAAGCATCAAAGCAACAAAATACTTAGATTTGAGTGCTTAAAAAAGTATCAAAAGGCTAAAAATAAAGTCAAATATGCTGATAGGATGTGCAGTTCATTCATCTCGTTGTTCATTTATTCCAAGAACGGTGGAGGCTCTTATATGCACTCAAAACTGATTAAATTTTGACTCAATAGATCTTGAACTTCAATAAGATTTGGAAGAAGCTGCAATGTTTGAAGAAGGTATTGGTTTTAATTGTTTTTATATTTTTTATTTATAAATCTTGATAATGTTGCCTTTCATTTTTTTCTTCTTCTAGCTGTATAGGATTCAAAGCTGTCATGGATGGAGAAAAAGACTTTGAAGACATTCAAGATTTTTCAAAGTTGTTGATTTGATGTTTTATTTTTTAAGATCTTTGAAGAATGTAATAGAGTTTTATTTTGCCTAATCATGTTATCATTGTTATGTCTCTCATTATTTGTATGTGATGAAATTTTAGATTAGGCTATTATTATTATTTGCTATTCGATGATTATTATGTGTTTTCATAAAAAAAATGTCTAAATAAAATATATTATTATTTACTATTCAATAATTAATTATAGTTTATTATTTAAAACTATATGTTTAACAAAATAAATGAAACAAAAAGAAATGTTAGGGTTTAAAACAAGGAATTTGGAGTTTTTAAGTTTAAAACAGTAAATTTATAAATAATATATATAAAAAATAAAAAAACAGATGGAAGTCGGTTTAACCCGCAACTTTTCAAAAGTGGGTTTCCAACATTTGGAAACTGACTTGATCAGTTCGACATCGATTTGGTAAGAAAATCGACTCCGACCGATCGATGCTCACCCTTAGTTGTGAGTAAGTTTCTATTCTATAGAATAAGAGCCAATTAGCTGCCTCAATTATGATATTTGAGGGCAGAAAAATAGGTGTTCCTTTAGCAAATGTTTCCCATTGAGTTCTATTGAGAGTAGTGCTTTGTAAAACTTGGTCGCTTAAGCTTCACAGTGGAGGCATTGACCATAAAATCATAGTTTGCAGCTTATGAGGTCTTTAAGTAGTAGAATGCATTAATAGTTTTGACAGAAAATGAAACTCTCCTCCCTCAAACTAATACCTTTTAATCTTCATTAGAGAGAAGGTTAGTATAAATTTTATAAAAATTCAAATGACAACTTGATCTTATTGAAGACAAAAATGTTCCAACTTATTTCTCGCAATTGTATCTTGTATGCTATGGGAAAAATCTGATGCAGCTATGCATAAACCTCTTTTTCCAAGAATCCTTTTGATGCAACCCCTCTTATTTGATGATTGATAATGAAGTTATGAAGCATTCGTACTTAATGGAATTTGATAGTCCAACCTCTTCAGGCTTCTTCTTCTTGTCCTTATTTTTTTCTTCTCCTTTCGACTATATCTTCTATTATGTTTCTTTTTTCCTCTTTTGTTGAGCCTCTTTTAATGGCTCACTGGCCTTCATCAATCTTAGCAAGTGGTTATGGAACCACTCTTTGGCTTCGTGCTCTTTATTTTTCTCTCCACATATGTGATGGAGTGATATCACTAATATGAATGAATTGTTCATCTCGCAGCAGAAGACTATGATTTCTAAAAATTTAGAAATAAAGTTGGATTGACTTTGAATTATTTAGAATTAAACTAAAATAAAAGGTTATGCAATTAGAAATAAATACCTTTGAAGTATATGGAGAAAATTCTAGTGAGACTTCAAGACTTGTGGAAACTTCTTGAAATAAAATCCACAAAGGATTGGGAAAGGAGAAGTATAGAGAATTCTTTCCTTTCTCT
Source organism: Trichosanthes truncata (assembly GCA_033996785.1). Lineage (NCBI taxonomy): Eukaryota > Viridiplantae > Streptophyta > Magnoliopsida > Cucurbitales > Cucurbitaceae > Trichosanthes > Trichosanthes truncata. The sequence continues at coordinate 11,753,496 of MU867261.1, read as the reverse complement.
AGAGGGATATGTGTTTTTGGCTCAGCCTAGGAGTCCTATTTATAGATACCTAGAGTAAAATATTTTCCAAAACAAATAATATATTATAATATCTAGTATATTAAAATGTATATCTTTGGCATATTTGAATATCATTCAAATCTCACGAAATCTTCTACAATATATATTTAACTTATTTGAATCCCATACAAATTTCAATATATTAATTTTTTTTAATGTATCTAATACATTAATAAATTATTTCCTTTAATATTTAATGTATCAAATAAAATAAATATATTTTCCTTTTCTATATTTATTATATCAAATATATTGCCAATCCAAGCATAGCTCACTGGATAAGGCATCAATTACCATCCCAAGAGTCGATGGTTCGATCCTTCACCCCTATAATTATTGAACTCAAATATATCAAATCGATTAAATACTAATTTGAACATTTCAATTTATTTTTTCAACTAAATTGATCATTTTAGTATTATTATGAGCTAGCAAGGGAACTTTATGGACCTACAGGTTATAAGCTCGAATGATACAAAATTGATTTATTAAATTCTTTAATAAATTAGTTTTCATTCATTAATTCTAGTTCACTCGACTATAGACCTAGAGTTATACTCTTAAGCAATGTAAGACAAGTAGTGTCTATGGTTATAACCATTACATGCAAGTCGATCTTTTACGAGTTGTTCATAATAATATGTGGGTCAAAAATCCATTTTACTCCTATAATTATATCTTATACCTTAGTATAATTGATCCTCTAATCAACAATCATAAACTCCCTTCTCGGGCCAGCGAGAGGGTGGGGCCTCATTAGTCAAGCCCCAAAATCAATACTTAGGGAACTACTCATCTACTTTTCCTACATAAGAAGGAGTGAATTCTATCTTATGAAGCTTATGTTCTTAATTTCCTATTTGGTCAAGTCTCCAAAATGGTAGGTTGAATCGACTGTAAAAATCACCCTCACCCTTGCAAATGAAAGGACAATGCCTCATAGGCAGGAGTTCATAACTCAATTAGGATTAAGATTGAGTTACATATGATCATCCTGTAAAATATTTATTTTTTCAATTAACGAATTTATAAAGAGGTATTAAATATTTTACGGCCTAGTATTATACAAAGTTATTGTATATGATAGCCCACTCACATGTCTCCATATGAATGATTTGGATCAAATTATTTGTAACTGTTACAAAGTGGGATATCGGTAGTATTATCAAGATAAAACACCCAACCTTATCCATATACTATCGACACTTTAGATTATTTCTTCAATATGATCCTCCCATATGTCAACCACATATGTTCACAATTACACTAATAACTTAGGATTTTTCATATAATGAATAATGTTATATTGCAAATAAAAATAATAAATAATTATTAAGTAATAAAATATTAATTACAAGGTTTTAGGGCATAAATCCCAACAATCACAAATTGAGGTTTCTTTTATTTCTTCTTTGCCAAAAATATCATCTTCTTTCTATAGCCACCTCTCATAATGGTGGCATGGGTATCAATATTAAAATTTTCATGTTCCGAACATCTTAACTTCAATTTTCTAAAAAACAATTCTAACCTCGAATTAAATTGTCCTCCTTAGGAAACCTTTAGTTGAATCTTTGCATCATGCCACTAATTTATCTTTTCCTTATGTAGCGTAACATTTTCATAAGCAAAATGGCTATCTTCTTCTAACTCATTAATTTGTAATATTTTTCTTTGACCTACACCTAAATATCAAAGTTCAACTTTTTCAATGCCTAATAAGCTTTATGGTCCAACTCTATGGGTAGAAGGCAACTTGGGCGCAATTTCAGTATTTTCCAACTTTTGCTAATTTTATCTTCTAATTACTTTGCTGCCTCAATCTTGCCTGCAATCTGGATAAAAATACAGCTTCTGCACAAAAACACAAAAACTCATCAAATTCTTCAAAAAATGACTCCTTTTATACCTAATTACTTTCTTTTAACAACTCATGGTTGAAAGCATGTGCTTGGTTCATCTTTACATAAATTTTCTCTTTTTTAGAAGATTTACAATGGTAAACGCATAATTTCTAAACAACAAACTTAGTTTTTAGAGCTAAATGACCTTCATAAATGAGAATTATCAAGCATCATCTAATCTTACAGACTAGACTTGTCTTCTAAGATTAATTACCTTTTATGGAATGCTCTTTATCTCTCTATCGTGTTGCATTCAACCTGTCCATTAGTTTGTAGATGATATGTTGTAGTAACTCAATGGTGTACATTATACTTAGGAATCAAAGTTGTTATGGATCTATTAATAAAGTGTGTGCCTTCATCACTTAGCACAACTCTAGACGTTCCAAATCTTTTGAAAGTGTTACTTCAAAAGGAACTTCATCACTACCTTTGCATCATTTACTAGAATTGCAATAGCTTCCACTCATTTGGAAACAAAATCAATTGTTACTAAGATGTATAGTTACCAAATGATGAGGAAACTGGTCCCATGAAATTATAATGGCGTTTCATTCTTAGAAATAATACTTTATGTTGTTTGACATCTATCCCACTTCTTAAAAATTCATCTACAATCACTTTTTAGCGATTATTTGTCCTCGAAAATGATCTTCATATGGAGTTGCATGGGGTTGCCAAAATATGAGTGAAATCTCTTTCACAAAAACACATCTTAAAATATGATCTCTGGACACATTTTGTATAGATACTGCTCATTGACGAAATAAATTTTCAAACCGTGAAAGAAACTCTTCAACTGTGTTTGTTAAAATTAGAAAGTAGCACCTTCGTAACAAGATAATTAAATATATTCACATACCAAGGAATTTATCTTTCATTTATTGCTAAAATTTGCTCAACCAAAAACACTTTCTTTATGAATTCATAATATTTTACCTTCTACACATTCTTAATTATAGATAGATAATCAACTGCTTATTTGTTAGTACCATTTATGTCCTTAATTTCTAAGTCAAATTCTTGAAGAAGTGTAGCGAGAAATTGCTCGTTGTAAGTGTACATGTCAAGTTTTAATATTGCGATTAGTGTAAGAGTGTTGTACTCTAGATTGGTTTCCTAGTTCATTTAAGCATACAATCACCCAATTTAATCAATCAATATTAGAATAAAAGAATAAAATCAATGTAACTAAACAAAGGCTAAAGAAAATATTAATGGGAAAAAAGAACCTAGGGAATTGATTTCACCAATTAAACATACAAATCAATAAATCAGCACAACCAAGACCAAGGATACAATTATTTCATGAGTCAAGAATGCACAAATAATAATTGTCTCTTCCAAGAACAAATAAATCTCTTTCCAAGTCAAGAAACTAGTATCCTTATTCAAAACAAAGGCCTTAAGTCTACTTCTTTTAACAACCTTCGAAGAAATCTTAAATCTCTGTATCTTAGAATTACTTCAGTCATGCATTTAAGTTTTAATCTAAGCCACCAATCTCGAGCATAAGAGAGTATTAGCATTAAGAGCATAAATACATGAATGGAACAATCAAATTTAGTCAAGTCAAATCAATCAATTAATTCACAATGCTTAAAGGTTACACCAACCTTTAAAAATAAGAATTTAGCTACTCATGTTTAAGAATACACTATGAAGTCCAATAAAAAAATCCCATAAGAAAGTAAAAAAGAATCAAGGGAAGGAGAAAAGAAAACTCCAACGTATCAAAGCCGTCTCTCAAGTCTCAAGCGATATCCATGATTTCGAGCCTAAAAATCCATTTTCCCCGCTCTAATGTCACCTCCTTAGCCTCTAAATTTGTAGAATCTCAAAATTGGAGTTTCTCTCTCCCAAATATTTCCTTGTGGTGTGCAAAAAGGCCCCTTTTATAACAAATCGTGACAACATTCAAAGCTAGGGGTAGCATCTTAATGTTGTACCCTAAAGTGGCTTATAACTTTCGTTGCAACATTGATATGCTGCTAGCAACATTGAAACGCTACAAATTTATCTTGTGCATTCACATCAACTTTATAGTATCGAGATGCTACAAGGCAACATCTTAATGTTTCCTTTTAGTACGTTGGGTCTATTTCTTTCCAGATTTGTGACCTTGTTTCTTTGTGATCCACTCAAAATTGTTGATTTGCATTCTTTTGCAGGTGTTGAGATCCTTCAAATGGCATCTCAATGCTATCTCCTTGAGTCTTGGGCTTCAATTGGCTTCTGCAGCTTCTTGATTGTCGATGTTTTGATCCAACTTGATTGAATTTCTTGGTACATCTCTTGAAATTCTTTATTTTTTTTAATTGCTCAATTCTTACAAAAAGAATACACGTGTATGTGAAAATAATCTAAAAATCACAAAGACTATAATAATTGAGGCCCCGTTGGTAACCGTTTAGTTTTTGGTTTTCAGTTTTTGAAAATTGAGCTTTTCTCACGTTTTTTTTTACAATGGTTTTCATCTTTCTTAAGAAAAAATTTGAATTCTTAGTAAATTTCAAAAACAAAAACAAGTTTTCAAAAAGTACTTTTTTTTTTAGTTTTCAAAACATGACTTTATTTTTGAAAACATCAATGAAATGTAAATAACAAAACAAATGAAATCTTAAGTAGAAGTAGTGCTTATAAGCTTAAATAGTTACCAAATGGGGTCTAAGCTATAAAAATAGCACAAAAAGTGTGATATCAAGCAGTATAACCTATCAAATCAAATCTAGGCTTAGCATCTTTCTTTCATACAAGATACTTAATTTTTGAGTGGTTAGTGTACACAATCACTTTAGTTCCCACTTAGTGGGCCATGAGCTTATCAAATGCGAAAACCACTGCCAACATTTTTGTTTCTATTGTGGTATAATTCAAATGTGCATTTGAAAGAGTTTTGTTGTGATAAGTCTTGATTTTAAGAGTTATTTAGTCCTATCTAAGCCTATTGATGCTATTTCATGAACAAATCATTTCATAACATGTGAGAATGAGAAAGTTATATATTTTTAATCATATTTACCTCAAAGTGCTTAATTTAGTGTGAATATGCTGAATTTAGAAAGAATTCATATGGTTGTTTTGTTTTAGTGCATGATACTCTAATAAGCCAAGTTCTGGCCACAACTTTTGCAAGGCGTATTCAATATGTGGCTGCAACTTCACTGTTTACTAGATCAGTGAGCTTTTTGCAAATCAAAACATAATGAAGATTTCGCGGCAACTACTCTCTAGTTTGATTTTGACTCCTCATGGTGAAGCCTCCTACCAACTTTTTGGCAGCAACCAACCTCCTTTGCTCTAATAAAATGAGCTCACCATTGGTCAAAAAGAGAGGAGGCCGATCCACAAGAGACAAAAACTTTAGAAAGTTCGAGAGTGAAAGCTCCTCCACTCTTCATCATTTCCAGATTGTTCAGCTCTTCTAGTTAAAAGTCATAGGGTTGTAATCGCTGAATTCTACTTGACAAATGAAGAACTGAGATCATTAAGTTGAAATTCTCTAGTTTTCATTTCTTTTCTAAATTGTTCTTGTACTTAGACTTCGGTTTTCTTTATTTTATTTTTTTGTAATTATGATCAAGTACGGTTTTATTTCAATAAAGTTTAGTTTCATTTATACTTCCATTATGAGCTAAATCCTTTGAGATTCAATTATGTGGATGCCTTAGAGGATGTGTGATCTTGAAATATAAACTTGCTTGATTGTCTAATTACCCTTGGTCAAGTTTGATTTTATTGATTTTTCACATTCATTGTCTGTCTAAGCTTGATCACCTAGACTTGATAAAGAGTTAAGGCTCAATACTGAAAGAGTTTGGTAATAACGGATATCATAAATTCAATAGATCACCTAGACTTGATAAAGAGTTAAGGCTCAATACTGAAAGATTTTGGTAATAACGAATATCATAAACTCAATATAGGAGAGGAGTCTAGACATGAAACTACCTTAATTGAACCTAGACATAGGATAATTGCCTACGTGATCAAGAAAGGTTGTGTGTTTATTTACCTAAGTAAAAATTGACCATGGAAACATAGGATCAATTGCTTGGACTCCTAATTATTTTTTCAAGCAAAGGCCAAATAGGAAGAGAAACTGATTCGCATGCACAGGGCAATGCAAAAGACTTGCGGGCGCACATTGGTTGCATTTTCCACTTAGGCAGTCAAACATAATTGAATCATTTCATACCAATGACATCTTTGCTTTTCAAATTTTTACATTCATTTTACTCACATTTCTCAAACATCACCTACTATATTTTTCTCGGTTATCATTGTTTCAACATGATAAAAGTTTTACTAAAGATTACTTCATATACTATAGTTTCCATGGGATTGATACTTGGAACACTCCATCTATTACTTGTTGGTAGTGTATACTTGCACTAGAATCAACTTCCTATTTGAGGAGTTGTAGCCCATCATGTTGGCATGATAGATGGAACATAACGCTTTTGTCTTCTCTGTTTCTAAGTAGCTCCCCCACATAATTGCTCGAGCTCGTATCACACATCAGTTCAAATTCAAGACTTCAATCTGAAGCTACAATGACTGATGCAGTGACAAGTTAACCTTTCAAAGTTAGGAATGCCTTGTTACCCTCTACATTAAACACAAACGGTTTAATAATGTAAACTATATAGAGTTTGAAGATCTTTGAGAAATCTTTAACATATCTTTGATAGAACCTAGCATTTTTATGGAACTTCTAATTCCCTTGTTCGATGTAGGTGGAGGAAAATTATCCAGCACCTCTGTTTTAGCTCTATCCACTTCGATTTCATGCTTGAGATTATATGATGAATGTGGAGTGAAAAATGCAAAGGAATGGGTAACTAGTAACTGAGTAAAAATATCTTATTGTTGGTGAAATGCAGTAAAAGAAATTGACAGGAAAATTAAGAAAATGTAAGGTAAAACTAACACACAAATTTCTAAGAATAAACAACGGTAGAAATTAAAAAAAAAAAGAATAGGCTCAGCTCACGACACACCTAGCTATGCGGTTCCTCTTTATATTAGCACATCTTTTTATCTCGAAAGGAGAATTGGTAGAAGGCAGGTTTCGCACAAGTAGGCTACACTCTGTCGAAATATTTCCTTGATGATTGTAATACCCCCTAAATATATGTCTATACCTGATAGTATACAAAAGTGTACTATCCCTAGGCTTATATTCTTGCTATTTTGAGATGTTAAAGTGTACTTTCATCTACTTAATCTATTCATTTTGTAGGATTTGAGCAAACATGGTGAAATTGAGCATGTGAGGAAGATATTGGTGTATTTGGAGCTTCAAGGCATGATTTGGAGGTTTGGAATTGAAGAGAAAACAAGTTAAAGCTTCATGACTAGAGGATAGCGTTGAGACGTTGTCCACAGCATCTCAACGCTATAGATGCAGCTATCCAAACTCAACTTACCGCAGAAGTAGCATTGAGACGCCACTTTAAAGCGTCTCAACGCCCAAAACACGCGCGCCATCCCGTTTCCGTCCGTAGAGTTGAGACGCTGCGTGTAGCATCTCAACGCTACCCCAAATTTTTGTCTTTATTGTGCGAATTAGGCCACAGCGTCGAGACGGTGTCCCTAGCATCGCGACGTTGTCCCGATGATTATAAATATAGCATTTTGGTTGCGGATTCGGGGAGCCCATTTGGAGAGGAACCAGTCTGAATTCAATTTCTACCTCATAGTTGGGATTAAGGGAGCACTCTTGAGAGCCAAAGAAGACATTCAAGGCTCTAGATCGAGGCGTTTCACGACAGGAACGAGTGTGCCACGCGTCGGAGAATTTTTTCTGTCTTCCTTATTTATTTTTTTGTCTTTATTTTTAGATGTTTGCTTGAGTTTTAATCTGTAATTGGTTTATTTTGAGAGAATGATTCTTGTCTTGAACTTGATTTGTTTTCATTCGTTTGGTTTAATTTTAGAGATATTTATATTATAGCAGTTTATTTATACATTCTAGAGAGTATTGTTTAATCGTTTGACCAACGTTTAGTTTGGATAAAATTGTGTTTTTGCTTAAAAAAGAAGAACTCGAATTTAGATTTGAATGTATAACTGTTAGTGAATTTTTGCATGGGAATGAAGTTTTTGGTAATAGAAGCCACAAAAGAACTTTATTTAACGCCATGTTTAGTTATAAAAATAGAATGAAATGTTGATTTATCACTAAGCATGAGATTTAGTTGTGCTTGGAAAAGTCAACTAATAAATTGGGTAATTTCTTGGCTTATAATTGTTATTTATGTAAATTATCTCTTCTATAGGACCAAATTGGTTTTACGGAATTAAATCATTGCTTCAAGAAGGTTCCCTCTGCGTGTCTCCAACCTTGTAAATAGTTATTTTAGGTTTTAATTTGATTTTCCTCTATTGTTGGTTCCCTAGATAATATTGAGCATTGGTAACTATGTTACTTAATTAAGCCACGAAATCCAATCTCGGTGATCGACCCTGGCTACTATTATTGCAAATTTGAGAGGTTTAGGTTTATAAATATATTTGATAGAGCCATCGACAAACTTTTTATCAAATTGGCCCCGTTGCCGGGGATTGGCGTATTTTTATTTAATTAATATTATGGCGAAAGTATAAAATTTTAATTTAGAGTGTACATTTGTGTAAATTAGTTGTTTATTTTATTTTTTTTATTGTCCTGTCGATTATTTACTTTTTACTTTGGGCTTGCTGTGTCTTGTTTAGGTTCACTTGGTTTATGCCCAGAGCTAGGGAGAATTTAGAGCCCTTTGATCCAGAGATTGAGCGTACCTGCAGACAAAACTACCAAATTCTAAGAGAAACTCAAAATCAACAAATGGCGGGTGAACAAGCAAAAGAGCAAAAGGCAATTAGGTATTACTTCAAGCCTGTCTTCCCTGCTGAGAGTTCTGGAATAGTCCACACACCCATCGCTGCAAATAACTTTGAGCTGAAAGTTGGACTGATTTAGATGGTGAGGGACAATACTTTTCGAGGACATCCTACAGAGGATCCAAACTCACATCTAAAATCTTTCCTTGTTTTATGTTGAACTGTTAAGATTGATGGGGTGTCTAATGACTCTATTCGCTTACGTTTGTTTCCCTTTACCTTGCAAGACAAAGCTCGGGATTGGTTGGAGATCTTAGAGCCTCAAAGTATCGCCACTTGGGAGGAGTTGGCTCAAGCCTTCTTGACTAGATTTTTCCCACCAGCCAAGACTGCCAAACTTAGAATGGAGATTGGGACATTCAGGCAGTTTGAGGGTGAGCAAATGTTCAAGGCTTGGGAATGGTGCAAGGAGCTACTTAGAAAATGCCCACAACATGGTTACCCTAACTGGCTACAAATCCAGTTGTTTTATAATGGACTGAACGAAAATACGAAAACTATCTTGGATGCAGCATCTGGAGGGACGATTTTGTCAAAGACAATCATGGAGGCAATGAACCTGCTTGAGAAGATGGCTGCCACTACCTATCAATGACCCACCGAGCGCTCAATTACCAAGCCAGTAGCTGTAATCTATGAAATCAATGAGGCAAATGCTCTTAAAGCACAAATCGCTTCTTTGACTAACACTTTGTCTCAATTATCAGGTCTAGGCAACAATTCTTCAATTGCATCATTAGCAGCTGCCCAACATCCACAATATGGAGGAGATTCAAGCATGAAGCAAGTCAACTATGTAAACAATAGGGGGTACAACTAGGGCGACAATCACATGCATAACTCATTACCTACACATTACCACCCAGGTTTGAGGAATCATGAGAATTTTTCGTATGCTAACAATAGAAATGTTTTGCAGCCCTCTTCGAACTATGCTTCCACATCTCAATCAGTACAAAATAAGCCATCTTTGGAGGACACGATCGGAGCTTTCATTGCTGAATCAAATAAGAGGATGACTCAATTGGAGGAGAAGATGGAATGCATTGCTTCTAGACATGGGAAAGCTATAAAGAACCTTGAAGTTCAGATGAGTTAGATAGCCACCTCCCTGAATGCACTGCATAAAGGGAAATTTCCCAGTGACACATAAATTAATCCTAGGGAGCAACGTACGGCTATAAGTCTGAGAAGTAGGAAGACTTTGGGAGGACCTGTAAGGCGTCACAACTATGATGATGATGAATCACTAGAAAATGAAGATAAGGCTGCAAAGCCATCTAGTCTAATTCTTCCATCTGTCTTGAATCAGATTCCTTACCCTCAATGTTTCAAGAAGAAAAAATTGAATGTTGAGTTCTCTAAATTTCTCGAATTATCTAAAAATCTTCAAATAACCATTCCTTTTGCAGATGACCTGGAGTGAATACCGAGCTACTCGAAGTTCATGAAGGAAATCTTAACAAACAAAAGGAAGTTTAGGGCCTCTGAAACTGTATACATTACAGAAGAGTGCAGTAACGCACTCCACAAGAAGCTACCACCCAAGCTAAAGGATCCAGGGAGTTTTACTATTCCCTACACTATTGGTAGTTCTTATTTTCATATGGCATTATGTGATCTAGGTGCTTCTATTAATTTGATGCCATATTCTGTGTATAGGACGTTAGGTCTTAAAGAACTGAAGCCTACAACAATCTCTCTACAATTAACATATCGCTCCATCACTTACCCTAGAGGTATAGTAGAGGATGTCGTGGTAAAGGTAGACAAATTTTTAATCCCTGTAGACTTTGTGGTGCTCGATATGGAGGGCCATGATGACATTCCTATCATCTTGGGATGACCTTTCCTAGCCACAGGGGAAGCCTCCATTAAGGTTAAGGAAGGAAATATATCTTTTCAGGTAAAAGACAAAAAGGTAACTTTCGATATGAGCAAAGCAATGAAATACCCATGTGAGTAAGCCAAGGTATGTTTGTGGATGATATTGATAGTTTGACAAATGATTTTCAAGAAGTGATGTTGAATATGGATCCTTTGGAGTGGGTGCTCACCAAGGATGTTGGCATGGATTTGTACGAGAACTGATTCGCCACTTGAGCATCGTCTAGCTAAAGACATTAAAGAAAGCGCTTCTTGGGAGGCAACCTAAGTTATTTTATTATTGTTTTTATCTCTATCAGTTCTAGTTTAATCTAGAATGTTGAAGTGCCATTAAATCTCGTTCCCATTGTGGAGGCCATCAATCATTCAAGTGACCCTATTTCTCCCACTCACTGAGGACATTCTGAACACTTTCTTTTATCAGGGCAGTAATGTTCCCTCTTTCCTTTTCCATTATCCTTATACAATGTTAATTCAATCTTTTACATTGAGGAGCATGCTAGTTTTAAGTTTGGGGGTGTGCAGTACTTTGCAAGTCTTGATTTTTGAGCATGCTATTTTATTGCATTAATGGTAGTACCTGAGTATGATCTGGACGAATTTTATTGCATTAATGGTAGCTAAGACAACTTATGATATGTTTCAAATAATGATAGTTGCAATGCTAGACATATGAGAGCATACCCCTGATTTGAGCTAAATTTAATTTTTTTGCTTAAGTCATTAATATAAGTACTGCATTTAGTTCTCTTGTTTTTTTGGTTTTGAAGGCTTAGAATAGGGTTATATGGTCCAACTATTTGTTGTCACCCCGAAAGGACTAGGAACCTATTAGAAGGCTAAGTTGCATGATAGTTAATAATGTTACACTGAAGAGAATTCATATTTACATATTTGCCGAGTTGAGCCCTATGATTTATATCTTAATTAAAAGAAAATAAAAACAACTTGATGCTTAAAATTAAGGACAAAAAGGGCTACCTCTGCTGTGTTCAGTTAGGCCACTCATTGAGCAAGTGCTATGGGTAAGGGTCCCTACAGTGAAAGTGTGAAAGCTAGTGTCCATCAAATTATTGAGAAAATAAAAGTTTGGGGGAGGCCTACCCCGTGTTTAAGGCACCTTAGTGCCATATTATTTTCTTGAGTGTGAAGAGGCCCAATAATTGGAACTTAGAGCCAAAAGTAGACAAAAAATGAACTGAGGATTGTATAAAATTGTTTTGGGCTTATAAAGACTAAAATAAGAGACTTTTCACACACACACAAGGGAGTGGAGTTTTAAGTTTAAATTTCTAATTGATGGGGTGCATTTGATTAATTTATACTTTTGTAATTTATTTATTATTTGGAATATTGAAGCTTCAGCCCCATGTTTGCAATTATTAATCATTTAGAGTTGTGTTTTATTTATTCGAGGACTAGCAAAAATCTAAGTGTAGGGGTATTTAATAGTATACAAAAGTGTACTATCCCTAGGCTTATATTCTTGCTAGTTTGAGGTGTTAAAGTGTACTTTCATCTACTTAATCTATTCATTTTGTAGGATTCGAGCAAACATGGTGAAATTGAGCATGTGAGGAAGATATCGATGTATTTGGAGCTTCGAGGCATGATTTGGAGGTTTGGAATTGAAGAGAAAACAAGTTAAAGCTTCATGACCCGAGAGGATAGTGTCTCAACGCTATAGATGTAGCTATTCAAACTCAACTTACTGCAGAAGTAGCGTTGAGACGCCACTTTATAGCATCTCAACGCCCAAAACACACGCGTCAACCCTTTTCTATCCGTAGTGTTGAGACACTGCGTGTAGCGTCTCAACGCTACCCTGACTTTTTGTCTTTATTATGCGAATTAAGTCACAGCATCGAGACACTGTCCCTACCGTCTCGATGTTGTCCCGATGATTATAAATATAACGTTTTGGCTGCGGATTCAGGGAGACCATTTGGAGAGAAACCAGTCTGAATTCAATTTCTACCTCATAGTTGGGATTAAGGGAGCACTATTTAGAGCCAAGGAAGACATTCAAGGCTCGAGATCGAGGCGTTTCATGATGGAAACGAGTGTGCCACGCGTCGGAGAATTTTTTCCGTCTTCCTTGTTTATTTTTCCATCTTTGTTTTTAGATGTTTGCTTGAGTTTTAATATGTAATTGGTGAATTTTGAGAGAATAATTCTTATCTTGAACTTGGTTTGTTTTCATTCGTGTGGTTTAATTTTAGAGATATTTATATTATAGCAATTTATTTATGAATTCTAGAGAATATTGTTTAATCGTTTGACCAACGTTTAGTTTGGATAAAATTGGGTTTTTTCTTGAAAAAGAACTCGAATTTAGATTTGAATGTATAATTGTTAGTGAATTTTTGCATGGGAATGGAGTTTTTGCTGATAGAAGCCAAAAAGAACTTTATTTAAATCCATGTTTAGTTATAAAAATCGGCTGGAATGTTGATTTATCACTAACCATGAGGTTTAGTTGTGCTTGGAAAAGTCAACTAATAAATTGGGTAATTTCTTGGCTTATAATTATTATTTATGTAAATTATCTCTTCTATAGGACCAAATTGGTTTTTACGGAATTAAATCATTGTTTCAAGAAGGTTCCCTCTAAGTGTCTCCAACCTTGTAAATAGTTATTTTAGGGTTTAATTTGATTTTCCTCTATTGTTCGTTCTCTACATAAAATTGAGCACTGGTAACTATGGTACTTAATTATGCCAAGAAATCCAATCCCTGTGATCGACCCTGGCCACTATTATTGTAAATTTTAGAGGTTTAGGTATATAAATATATTTGATAGAGCCTTCGACAAGCTTTTTATCAATACCGCAAGTGTTACAGAAATGAAGACTCAAACCCTTTTTCTTCCCCTTGAGAGATCCTCTTATGTCTAAGGTGAATATGAAATCTCATTCCCTCACACTCTATTTGGTCTTTTCACTCACCCTAACCGTTTCAGTAGTAGAAATGAGCTGATGCCTCTTAACAAATGACCAATTAGAAAAGTTACTAAGAGCTACAAACGTTCAAACAGACAGCGAAAACTCAGATGAAGATGAAAATATGCTTTAATATAAAAGAAGGAAATACATAGCTAGTTTGTCAGAGTTTCGCCTAAGTAACTTAGCCCATTACTTTGTTGGATATAACAAATACAATAGTTGAATACATAATGAAGTTAAAAAGCTTAAAGAAGAAGAAGATAAAACTCTGATGCCGTCGGCTAAAGCTTCTAAGCTCCAGCCACCTTCAATCTCTTTTTTGCCGGCTGTCTTCTTCTGGTCCTCAACTTCAAGAGCCTCTCAACCCTTCAGTTGTAAGCGCTCCTTAACGAGGATGAGAAACTCGCAATGTCTTGCTCAGCCGCTCAACCTCTGGTGACGACTGATGCTTTTTCTATTACTCACAAGGTCACCGAAGGTGATTGAAAATCGCTCCAGTGGCCTTTTCTCTCAAAGATGCACTCAAGAATTTGCAAGAATGAACTCTCCTCCTTTTTTCCTTAATCCCTTACCTTTTATACAAAAATGTATTGCGTTGTTTTTAAGTGCTCGCAAATAACCGCAAGTGTACGATGTCAAGTTTTAATATAGTGATACGAGTATCAAGTTATCATCACCATAGGGATTAGTTTTCTTTAGATTAATTAAGTACCTTAGTTACTCATGCCAAATTTTATTTAGAGAACCTAACTTTGGATTGCTAAACAATTAAAACTAAAGTAATTATGTACATGCTTTGGAGTCCATTTAGAGAGACAAGAATGATTGAGTAGAATTAAGCACAACTATGAATTTGTAAAAAGAATTGATTTACATGCAACAACCTTAAGCCAAGAATTACTAAACTAATCAATTGACTCTTTCAAGCCCAATCGAACTCATGTAAAGGAATAGATCAACCTCTCGGTCTATTTCTATAACTAAACATGGCATTAAGACATTCTTTTAACAGTCTCTCTTATTAACCTATTCATTCTCATGCAATAGATTAATCCAAGTTATGCATCTAAGGTTCTTGATTAAATTCACTTTCTTAAGCTAAATTTAATCTAACATGCAAAGCCATGGCCAAAAGCTTAGACAATTCAATCAAGATGCATAAAAGGCATTACAATATACTACAACTCAAAAACCAAACAAAGTCTCCACAATTACAACCATTTAAAAGTCTATAAACTTAAATTTACAACATAAAATTCTATCTAAAAATCCTAAAACACATAAACAAAGTAAGGGAAAAGGGGATACAATAGGATGACGCGTGCCAACACTAGTTTCCGTCTTGATGTCTCGCAAGCTCGAGCTTCGAGTCTTCTCATTAGCTCTCCAAAGGTCTCCTCTAGGTCCCAAGACAATGTATGAATCGACTTTAGGGTTTTGGTCTCTCAAAAATGGCTTCCTTTGCATGACATAGAAAATTTCCTTAAATACTATCGAGACAGGGTTGCAACGCTAGGGGCCTCGTTGCAAAGCTGTCCCTTCGAATAAAATAAAAAGGGAAATTATTTTTGGGGCTGGAGTTGTAACGCAATAAACTGCATTGCAGCGCTCTGCATGTTATCTGCTGAAGTTGAAAGGCTGTATGTATGGCATTGCAACGCTATGCTCTCGGGGTTCTTTGCTTTGACAACTCTTCTCTTCATGTCCTTTGCCTAAAAGTACTCCTTTAAGCTCATTTTGGTCTGTAAATCGCTCCAACTCCTAAAAATAGCACCATTTTGTGTGCCATCAAAAGGACAGCCAATAAGAATTCACCATGTCTCTGTTGCCATCATCACAGAAAATATTCCCTTGACGTGTCTGGGTGATACACTCTGATTTGAGTGGACCACTGCTGCTTTATGCTAGTTTTTTTATGCAATGGATGTACTTGTAAGCGCTGAAATGTAGGCTCTGCCCAAGTCAACAAAAATGATAAAATCTCATACAAAGTTAAATTTTGTAAGCATGAAAATCTAATTCCTATTACAAAGCACTAGCGTTTTTAGAAGTTATGTTCTAGTGCATATTACTTAAAAGCAAGAATGAGTTGTTTCTAGGGTATAATAAATCGTACTTCACGAGTTATCCAGGATTTAACTCAAATAGGCAGAGTCTTGTGCTCATGCACTAATCTGTTCTTGCAAAAAGAGTGTAAACCGAAGTTAGATGTTTTGGGACAAAAAAATTTGCAGTCACAAACTTTATCACAATCTTTATAGAAATTGAATTTGTTATAAACCATTCTTCGGCAATGATGCCAAAAACTTGATGATTGGAAATGTATATGCTTAATGCGAAAACTTTGAATGAGAAAAGCTACCAGTCTACTGTAAGTGCATGCAATCAACAAGTAATAAAATGGAAGTATTCCAAGTATCGAATGGAAAGGACGGCGAGATGGCACGTAAAGATGATTTAAAATAATTTCTTCATACTGGGTCAACGAGTCCTTTTGTTTAACTCATGGTTGCAGTTGTTTCCAGGTAAGTTTAAATCAAGGTGGTCAAGCCCTTTCACAATCAAAGAGGTATTCTCTCATGGTGCAGTTAAACTGATGGATGGTGAAGGCAAAACATTTAAAGTGAATGCTTTGAGAATCAAGCATTATTGTAGTGTGGAAGAAAGGAAATTAGAAAATATCATTTTGGGAGATGTGTGAGATGTGCTAACACACCGTCGAGCAATCAACGTTAAAAACTTTCTGATCATCTCATGCACTTGTGGAGTACTTGATACCTACGTATGTTGGGTTGTGAAAGCTTAAAACAGGGTTATAGTCTTTAGAAGTTAGTTGTCGCCCCGATAGGCTTATGGTTTGATTAGAAGATGATCTTGCATAATTGTAGGTAATGTTGTACGTAGGAGTTTAATGTTTATTTGCATGAGATAGGATGACTTGTCGAAGGTCGTATCAAGATTAAATTTATAAAACTAGACCTCTAAGTATGTTGCAATATTAGTGGTTGGGGTCATCCACAGGGATTGGAGTTCTTTAGATTTAAGTAAGTACCACAGTTAATTGTGCCTAATCTTATTTAGAGAAAAACTAATTTGAATTTGGTTTGAAAGCATAAAATCTATCCTATTATTTACAAAGTTGGAGTCCAATTTTAGAGAGACATTCGTTAATTGCTATTCGTGAAGCTCGACTTGAAATTGACTATTGAATTGTGAATCATGCAACCGTTCTAAGTCAAGAATTACTAAAGTATTCAATTGACTCTCTCGAGCCCAATTGAACTCATGCAATAGGTAAATCAACCTATCGGTCTATTTTTACAACTAAGCACGACATTATGAAACTCTTTTATCAACTTCTAGTTTTAACCTACTCATTCTCATGCAATAGATTAAACCTAGTTATGCATCCAAGTTCTTGGTTAAATTTACTTTCTCAAGCTAAATCTAACCTAACATAAAAAGCTATTGCCAATAGCTAAGAATACTAAATCAAGATGCATAAAAAACGTCAAAATCACAATCAACAATCAAACATAGTTCATATAATCTTACAATTAACTAGAAAGTCTAAAAAGTACTCAATTACATGCAAATTCAGTTCACTAAATCCTAAAATTGAGAAAGCAAGAGAAAAGGGAAAAGAGAATGTTACCTGTTCTCTGACACCTATCGCATGTTTTCACAATAGTACAATAGTCTTTAAATAAACTAGGCTAATAAATACCAGACTGAAGTACCTTTGCAGCTGTTCTCGTAGGATCGAAATGCCCACCATATGGAGAAGAGTGGTAGTCATGCAAGATTTTTCCCACATAGGTACACATCTTCTAATGATCTGATTGGAACATACCTTAAATACCAACGGGTCATCCCACAGGTAGGACTTCGTGTCATGCAAATTTTTCTTTCTTCTCAGGGCATTTAAGTCGGGTGGAAGATTTCTTGTAGCAAGATAGTTCACAATATCTACATACTAAGGAAAAGAAGACTTAACTGCGTATAAGCGTTCATCAGGGAAGTTCTATTTTATAGGAAATGTTTGAACATCTAGCTCATGCTCAAGTATGGATAGATGATCTGCCACAACATTCTCACAACATTTTCTATCCCTAATTTCATAATCGAACTCCTGTAATAAGTGAATCCACCTAATCAAATGAGGTTTCAAATCCTTTTTACTACACAAATAATGAATCGCAGCATGATCAGTATGCACTATGATTTTTTAACCAAGCAAATACGGCCTAAACTTATCAAATCAAAAACAACAACAAACATCTCTTTTTCAATGGTAGTGTAGTTCTGTTGTGCACTATCAATAGTTTTACTTGCATAGTAAATAGCCCTAAAAATCTCATCTCCACGTTGCCATAGGACTACCCCTAATGCATAATCACAAACATCACACATAATCTCAAAATGTTGACTCCAATCAGGTACGACTATCATAGGCGCCGAGATCAACTTTTCTTTAAAAACATTAAATGCTAGCATGCAATCATTATTAAAAACAAACAAAGCATTTTTCTCAAGTAAATTACACAGGGGTTTAGTAAGTTTAGAAAAATCCTTAATAAAACAACGACAAAACCTTGCATGTCCTAGAAAGCTATGGACTCCCTTAACGTTCACTAGAGGTGGCAACTGCTCGATGGCTGAGATCTTAGCTCGATCCACCTCTAATCCCTTTGCATAAACCTTATTGCTAAGAACTATACCTTTCTGTACCATAAAATGTCATTTCTCCCAGTTAAAGACAAGGTTAGTTTCTTGACATCGATGGAATACACAAGAGAGGTTATGCAAACAATAATTGAAAGAAGTACCAAAAATACTGAAATCATCCATAAAAGCTTCCATAGTCTCCTCGACGAAGTTTACAAAGATGGCCATCATATATCGCTGAAAGGTGGTAGGTGCATTACACAGCCCGAACGACATTCGTCTGAAGGCATATGCACCATAGCGGCACATGAATATCGTCTTCTCCTGGTCCTCATGCACTATCGTGATCTGATTGTAACATGGGTAACCATTAAGAAAATAGTAGTAAGGATAACCTGCTAACCTGTCAAGCATCTGGTCGATGAAAGGTACGAAAAAATGATCCTTTCTCGTGGCTTTGTTGAGCTTCTTTTAGTCGATGCACACATGCCATCTAGTCATTATTCAGGTTGATATAGCCTCATCCTTCTCATTTTTCATGACCGTCATCCTTCCTTTTTTAGGTACGACCTGCACAGGGCTCACCCAAGGACTATAAAAAATAAAAAATATGATTCATGCATCTAATAATCTCATCACCTCATTTGTGACCACTTCCTTCATTGTGGGGTTATGTCTCTTTTGATGTTTTACAGTGGGAGTAAAGGTATCCTCCATTAATATCTTATGCATAATAATAGAAGGGCTGATAACTTTAATATCACTAATAGATCATCCAAAGGCAGACCAATTGTTGTGTAAATATTTTTGCGCAATACTACAAGTGTACAGTTCAAGTTTTAATATAGTGAAAGAGTGTTCGAGTATCATCCTCATGATTGGTTTTCTAATTCACTCAAGTACCATGAATATTATCGCCCAATTTTATTTAGAGAATAAAATTGTATGATGGTTGCAAGATTTAAATAAAAGAATTCTAATAAAAATTGAAACAATCAGACGAGAGAATATTCTAGGAAGTTGATTTCACTTATTAGACTAAAATAATTAAATTACTTAAACATCCAAGATTGATCAAA
This sequence comes from Trichosanthes truncata, assembly GCA_033996785.1. Classification (NCBI taxonomy): domain Eukaryota; kingdom Viridiplantae; phylum Streptophyta; class Magnoliopsida; order Cucurbitales; family Cucurbitaceae; genus Trichosanthes; species Trichosanthes truncata. Next base: position 11,734,065 of record MU867261.1, on the reverse strand, counting down.
CAAATATTTCATAAGTCTAAAAGTCTTTTATCATGAATGACTCTCTCGAGGACAAACAATTCTTATGCAATAAGGAAAAACCTAAATCTATGATGATTTTTAACGTTATGCATAGCATTAAGTTCCTTCATTAATAACTTCGAAAGGAGCCCTAATTATTATCAAGTTAGAACTACCTTTAGTCATGCAATTAGGATTTAATCTAAATTACCTTTCTCAAGCATGAATTTAGACCAACATAATATTTAATCCGTGATCAAAAGATTAAAAGCATTAAGAATATAAAAGCATGAATGAAATTAATGACAATCAATCATAGAATTTAAATAATTAAAACCTAAGGTCTAATGGCTACATCAATCCCTAGAATAAAAAGAGAATTTAGCCACTCATGTTTACTAACACAAAATCTAAACTCTTAAACAACATTAAATTACTAAATAAAAAGAAAGAAGAGAAAAACTATGTTGGTGTGTCGATTTTCTGTCTCCGTGTGATCTCCACAACTTGGTCTTGAATATTTCTCTCAAATCTCTTCTCACTCTTATATGTAGAAATTTAGAGTTGTGCTCTCCAAAGTTGAATGCCTTGAAGTGAAGAGAATGTAGGTAATTATAATGGGTTAATCCATATCCTAATCTAATTAGGAATTCATTATTTAATTAAATCAAGAATCTAAAATCTAATCAAATTAGGAATCCAAAATCTAATCAAATTAGGAATCCATAACCTAATTAAATTAGGAATATTTTTCTTCTCCAAAAATTGTACCCAAAATTGGTTGCTTAATTTCTTGTCCAATTAGCTCATTTGTCACCATATTTCTTCTAAAATCTTCGTTCTGCTCCAAATGCTCAATTTCTACAAAAAAAAAACAATTATGACCGTGAAAATATATATTTAAGCCTCAAAACTAGCATAAAATAAGGCTTAAAGATAGCACATATTGTGTGCTATCACCTATGCGCATGCAACACATTCAACAGTTTTTCCTTTTCTACTTTACTCAACTCAACAGAAATAATCACAAAAAAAGTAGAAGAGTCACCTAAGAAATCATAACGTAGGTGAGCAGGCAATTGCTTTAATTTAGGGGGTGTCAACTTTTGCACAAACAAACTCAGATATAATTTCTCTCTCCTTACTATGTCTTACAGGTGCCTCAATAATATCATCACATAAATAAGCATGCTCAATATCCAGATTCTCAGATAATTCACCAAAAACATCCAGCATGCCAATTTCATATTTATCAGCAAGAGACACTAACTCTACACATTCATAAACAATAGTGTCAACAATATCAACCATATGACATGTACTAACCTCCTCAGGGTGTTTCAATGCCTTAAACATGTTGAACACTACCTTTTCATCGTTCACTCCTAGAGTTAGTATTCCTTTGTGAAACTCGATTAGAGTACATCCTATAGCCAAGAATGGCCTCCCCGAGATAATAGGGACCTCGACATCCTCCTCCATGTGTAGAATAACAAAATCTGTAAGAAAAATAAACCGATCAACTTTAACTAAACATCCTCTAAAATACCTTTTGGGTACATCAGAGAACAATTCGCCAATTGAAGCATGATATTGGTCGGTTTAAGCTCTCCTGTGCCTAGTTTCCTAAAAATATTGAGAGGCATCAAGTTAATGCTCACCCCTAAATCACAGAGTGCCTTTTTAATATAAACACTACCAATAATACAAGGGATAGTGAAACTCCTCGGGTTGATCATCTTCTCTGGTAGCTTCCTTTGAATGATAGCACTGCACTTTGCATTCATCTGTACTCTCTCATTTTTCCCAAATATATTATTGTTTGCCAAAATTTATTTCATAAACTTTGCATATTTTGGTACCTGTTCAAGCGCATCATCAAAAGGTATATTAATGTGATGTTTCTTAAAATGCTTGAGAAATTTAGAAAACTCATCATCTAATTTCTTCTTTTGAAATCTCTTAAGATATGAGGTTTTATTAGGGATAAAAGGTAGAGGATCAGAAAACTTTCCCGAATCATGTTCTTGAAGTGCTTTCTCCTCGTTTGCCACGTCCTCGTCGATATCCCGTTCCTTGATTATGTTAGGCACATCATCCACCTTGTGTTTGGGTTCCTTCAATTTCCTCCGACTCATAAGTGATATAGTTGTGCATCCTACAAGTGGGTCAACAAGAATAACATGTAAATCACTCTTACATCTCCGTAGGCTGGCTAAGAGAGCTGCCATCTTGTTGATCTTATCTCCCATGTCTTTGATCACAGTATCTTGACTTTCTACTTTGACACGCACTGACGTCACCGCATCACTAAATGCGTGAGAAATATTCCTGGTCTCATCGATAAATCTCCCCAAGATATCTTCAAGTGGGTTCCTCTTCTCCTGATGCTCAACTATAAGTGTTATTCCTGAAATAGGTTGCACTACACTCTCTGTAACACCCCAGGCCCAGGATTCGGACCATGATTTGGAATCCGGATTCGGCACCTAATGGCCTCGGCATTCCCCTGCATCCCCTGCGACATGGCCACGTCACCGTACTTGTCTTGAACTGCTTCTAAGAGTGAAGACTGTCTCCATAAACCAACACGGGTCCTTTCAGCATGCTTTGTTCTCACTCACATGCTTCCTAGGAAAATTCCGAAGAGGTCACCCAACATAGGATTGCTCCAAGCCAAGCACGCTTAACTTTGGAGTTCCTATGATTAAGCCACCCAAAAGGAAGGTGCACCTTGTTTGTATAGGTAGTAGCTATCAATTCTTTTAAGCCTTTCTTAACCATGCCTTGCATAGCCTCAGGATCCCTCTCATTCAAATGTGGTCTCGGACAGAGATTATCGGTTTACATCTAACTTCTGGAAAAGTTTGCAACAGGCTCTAGGTACTCAGTTGGATTTCAGCACGTCTTTTCATCCCCAGACAGATGGTCAAACAGAATGGTTAAACCAGATATTAGAGGATATGCTACGAGCTTGTGCGTTGGACTTTGTAGGTAGTTGGGATACCCACTTGCATTTGATGGAGTTCGCCTACAATAATAGTTACCAAGCAACCATCGGCATGGCACCGTTTGAAGCTTTGTACGGTAAAAGATGCAGGTATCCTATTTGTTGGGACGAAGTTGGTCAACATCAGTTACTGGGACCCGAGTTGATCCAAGCCACAAACGATGCAATTACTAAGATCAGAGCAAAGATGCAAACCGCACAGAGTAGACAGAAAAGCTATGCTGACTCGAGGTGAAGGGACTTCGAATTTGATGTGGGTGATCATGTGTTCTTGAAGGTGGCACCGATGAAGGGAGTTCCGATGAAAAGGGAAGCTGAGTCCACGTTTTATAGGGCCATTTGAAATTTTGGAACGGATTGGCCTTGTAGCTTATAGATTGGCCTTGCCGCCATCACTTTCTGCAAGACACAGTGTGTTCCATGTGTCCATGTTGAGGAAGTACATGCCGGACCCATCACATGTGATTGATTTTGAGCCATTGCAGTTGAACGAGAACTTGAGCTATGAAGAAAGGCTTGTGCAAATTCTTGCGAGAGATTAGAAGACTCTTCGTAATTGAGAGATCAATCTTGTTAAGGTGCTATGGAAAAACCACCAGTCTGAGGAGGCTACTTGGGAGCGAGAGGATGAGATGCGGGTTAGATACCCCGAGCTTTTTCAATGCTAGAAACTTTCGAGGACGAAAGTTTTTAAGGAGGGAAGATTGTAACGACCCGCACTTTTAGGTATTAATTAAGGTTTAAAATTTTTGATTTAAATTAATTGAAAGGCCAATTTTATGTTTAAGGTGTATTGGTGTTTAATTTGAAGTTTTGCATTTTTTTTGGAATTTGAGAATTGAGGGTATATTGGGAAGAAAGAAGGAAAAAAGGATTTAATTGATGTTTGGGGTATATTGGTTATTTATTTGAATTTTAGCCAAGCCAAGCACAAGAGAAGCCAAGCCCACTAATTTCCCTCTCTACTATTTTAAAAGGCACGCAGCCCTAGGTGAGTTGGAAGCGAAAACCAAGCCAAGCCAAGCTACCTCCTTCATCTTCATCTTCTTTCTCTTTTGTGTTTCGAAAACTCCATTGAAGCAAGAAGAAGCTTTCTTCTCTTCCAGCAGCTAGCCCCTCGCCACCGGCGTTGTAGATCGGTCGAACCGCCTCAGACGAAAACCCCGACCACCGCTTGAACCGCTGCACATACCACAAACCGAGCCGATCTGCACCTTCAACTCGTGCGAACCAACCCACAAACGTCTGCCCGCCTCAGATCGCCGTCTGCCGCACGCTAGCTGCCGCTACACGCACGAACCCGCCAGATTTGCCGCCAGCCGTGAACCTGAGCCGTCGGTGCTGCTTAGATCCATTTTTTTTGGCGATCTTCAACACTGTACAGCCTCGTTTCGGCTTAGTTTTCATGTGGGTAAGCTTACTCGTGTTGTTTACTCATGGTTTTTCATAATGGAATTTGATTTTGGGCACTGTTTTAGTAATTTAGAGGTTGATCCATTGATTTTCGGGATCAATTTTAGAATACCCATCGTATGTAGAGGTCGGTTCGGCGAAATTGAATCAAATCGTCATCTATTCGGCAAAGTTCGATTCTGTTTTGGGGTTGAAATTGAGGTAAAATTCTCATTCTAAAATCAAGAAAATCCTTCGAAGTTTTGGGTTTTTGGTAGATTAAACTTGAGGGCGATTAAATCATGAGCCTTTGTGTTTTGAATTTAGTTTAACCACCAATTTGAGATTAAGTTAAATGTTAAGGAATTAACTCTAATTTTGGAACTTTAGTTTGGTGGAAGGAACTTTGGGATGAATTATGAATCTTAGGAATTGTTTATAACCTTAGGATGGTTTGAATTAGGCTCCAAATTATTTGGCTGAGGTTCAAGGCAAAGGAATTTTTGGTGAGCATTTGGGGAATTGGATTCTTGAGCTTAGCAAAGGTAAGGGATCTTACGCCGGTATGCTTAAATGCAAGTTAGGAACTGAATTGAAATTTTTTTTTTAATTATTTCAAATGAAAATTTTTATAAATGTTTTTAGTTGTGATTTCTAATGAATTTTAAAATACTTTATTTTATATGAAAATGGAGTTGCACATGTATGATTGCCATATGTTTTTATGAATGTGATGCATGTTATATGATTTATGATATGAGGAATGACATGAGAACTTTGTTTTATGGTGCATCATGAAATGAAAATTTTAAAATGCTTTGGGACCTCATGCATACATTATGTTTTCATGATAAAAATGATTTCGAAGGCTGTGGCAATTACCCCCTAAAATTATTGATGTACATCTATATGAAAATGAGCCTTACGAGGCTATATGAAAAGGAACCTAAAAATGTTAGATGAAAAGGAACCTGAAAAGGTTAAATGAAAAGGAAATGTTAGGTTGGGTTAATTGTCCACATTAAGCCGAAGAGAAAACTTGAAAGAGGAACGTTTCCGCCATGAAAGGAATTTAGGTCCCACCAAAGGAAAGAAAGAAAATGTTTTCGAAAACTCATTATGTGTGTGTATGCATATCCTGACCCGGTAGTGAGGTCACTTACTGAGTATTGTAAAATACTTACCCTTTTCAAAAACCATTTTTCTTTTTAGGTAAAGGCAAGGGCATCCTAGGCGAATGACAAGATAGATGCTTGCAAGAGGCCATTGGTGACCTAAAGAAGTTTTATTTCCACAAATCTCTTATAGGCTAGCATTTTATTTTATTTTATTCTTTATTATGACCTTTTAATTGTCGAGCTCTATAAATTATTTTTGATTTTAAATGTTTTAGTTTATCCTTATGTTTTGAAATAAAGGGATCCCGAGCTAAAGTTTTTGATTGTTTTAACAAATGATGAGATCATTTTGTGTCTTTGTTAAAGATTTCTAAATTTATAGTAGAATGTATGTAGTAGCGTCCCTAGGAAGACTAATAAGATAAGCAGGGTCGTTACACTCTCATTCGTAACACAAGAGGAATTTACTTGAACTTGCTTATTTGGGCAGTCCTCAACATGAGCACACTTGCAACCAACACACTCTGTGCTCACTACTCTAACGTGCTTGGAACTAGGTCCATCATCAAAAATCACGTCGTCAGAATCCTCCTCTGACCTTGTCCCTATCAATTTACTCAAAGTCTTAGGTAACATTTCAACTTAAAATTTCAATGAACAACCTCATTAGCTTCACAAGTTGAATTCTCTGGTGTAGAAGTCTCTGGTGACCATTGGTAGCTCATGATGGCCAACTCCTCCAACAAGGCTCAAGCATCCTTGACTGACTTAGCTAGAAAATTCCCTCCAGTTGTACTGTAAAGGGTGATTTTGATAAACTAAGCAAACCATTGTAGAAGAGCTGTACCAAAAGCCAATCAAAATATCCATGTGGTGGGCACTTTCTCAACATGTCTTTGTTGGGATTTATGCCCTAAAGCCTCGTAATTAATGATTTATTTATTAATTAATAATAATTTTGATTATTTTATTTGCAATATAATATTATCCATTATATGAAAAATCCAAGGTTATTAGTGTAATATTGAACAGTATGTGGTTGACATACGAGAGGATCGTGTTCAACAAATAGCCTAAAGGGTCATAGTATATGGATAAGGTTGGGTGCCTTATCTTGGTAAAACTATTGATATAGCCCACTTTGTAATAGTTACAAATGATTTGATCCAAATCGTTCATGTGGAGACATGTGAGTGAGAGTATCTTATACAATGAGTTTGTGTAAGACTGGACCACTAAATATTTAATCTCTCTCTATAAATCCGTTAATTGAGAAGATTAATATTTAATCAGGATGATCATATGCGACTCGATCTTAATCCTAAGTGAGTTATGAACTCCTGTCTATGAGAGCTTGTCCTTTGATTTGCATGGGTGAGAGTGGCTTTTGTAGCTGATTCAATATGCCTACCATTTTGGGGAGTTCACCAAATAGGGAGTTGGGAACATAATCTCAAAAGATTAAATTCACTCATTTCCATATACGGTAAGTAGATTAGTAGTTCTCTTAAGTGCTGATTTTGGGATTTGAATAATGGGGCCTCACCCTCTCACTGGCTTGAGAGGGACTTAGTTTATAATTAGATTATAAACAGATTGTTCATTAGAGGATCAGTGGTACTTAAGGTGCAATATGTAATTATAGGGGTAAAACAAACTTGTGACCAAACTGTAATTATGAACAACTCGTGAAGGATTGACTGCATGTAATGATTATATCTATGGACAACGTGTCCTAGCGTGCATAAGAGTGCAACTCTAGGTCTATAGTGGAGTGACCTATAGTTAATGAATGAAAATTAATTAATTAATTTTGTATCACTGAAGCTTTATAATCTGTAGGTCCATAAAGTCCCATTGCTAGCTCATAGTAACACTAAAAGATCAATTTAGTTGAAAGAAAATTTTGAAATGTTCAAATTAATATTAATTTAAAGTGTTCAAATTTAAATTTAATATATTAAATATATTAAATATAAAAGAGAAAAATATATTTATTGTATTTGATAAATTAAATATTAAAATAATTAATGTATATTTATGCATTAAATAAAAGATATTTATAAAATTTGAATAAGATTCAAATAAATAAATATCGTAGGAGATTTGAATGAGATTCAAATAAGTATAAGATATATTTTAATATATTAGATATTAAAATATAATATTTTAATTATGGCAAAGATTTACCCTTGGTCTCTATAAATAGGACCCTTAGGTTGAGCCATTATACATAACACATATCTTCTCAATAGAGAATTAGAGAATTCTCTATATACCTCTTCCTCTTCAATCCCTTGTGGATTTTCTTTCAAGAGGCTCCCACAAGTCTTGGTCCTATGTTCGAGTTATAGCCAGGAAGATTTTATGGACGAGATAAAGATCCGCCAGAAATATCTCCATATTTACTCCAAGTAAGTTTGCTTAACCTTAATTTTTTTTAATTTTAAATAAAATCAAAGACGATCCAATGCTTCAGTTGCGGAGTGAAACATTCATTCCTTCAGTCTTTATACCAATCAAATGCCTCATATAGCTGCTCATCCTCTCTTTGCTTAAATGTGTCAATCTTTATTCTGAGCCTCACTATCTTAGCAAGGGGGAAAAACTTAGTGAGAAATGGCTTCATGAACTCCCTCCAAATCGATATGCCTCTAGAGGTTAAAGAATCGAACAAATATCTCACCCTATCCAGCAACGAAAATGGAAACAAGTGTAAATTCACTACTACAAAACAAGGAATTAATGACAGTCAAGAAAAAACGCGCCTGGGAAACGATGACGGACTAAATGAAAAAGCGCGGAATTTAAAAAAAAAATAATAACATTTACAATGTCGGGCATTGCCCGACATTGTATATTCCCTTATGATGTCGGGCTTTGCCAGACATCATATATCCTTTTTACTAAAAAAAAAAACGTCTCTTTTTTATCTATTTTCTTTGCACGACAAAAGTAAAAAACAAACAGCTAGATCTGGCCTCGTGCTCCCCGACCTCATCCCTTCCCTCATCTCTTATCTCACTCTCAATCTCTCACTCTCCTCATCTCTTTGTCGGCGTCTCCCTCCTTTCTTCAGCAGCGGGCCGAACTCGGCGTTCTCCGTCCCTTCTTCAGCAGCAGGCCAGGCGTTCTCCGGCGTTCTTCATACGGTGTTCTCCGGCCATTCTTCGGCGTTTTTCAGATCTAGCTTCGCCGTTCATCTTGAACTTTCGTCTCCCCGTCAGTTTGCTAGTAGATCTTCGCCGGAGTTTTGTGTGGGTACCATATTTGACTGAAAATTTTTAGATCTATTGCTGGGTACCATCTTTTTCCCTTTTTTTTATTGATTTTGTTGCTGAAAAAATGTATGGAAAAAGAAAAATCTTCAGATCTATAGCCGTGGGTACTGTCTTTTTCCCTTTTTTTATTGATTTGTTGCTGAAAAAATGTAAGAAAAATGAAGAAAATTTAGAAATTTGTTGTGGGTACCATTATTAGGATGTTTATGTACTTTGATTTTGTGGGTATTGACTGGTTTTTGTGTAGATCTAGAAATCGTGTGCACTTGATTGACTAAGGAAAATTTCAATTTTGTTCTAGGAGTTTGATTTTGTTTGTTTAGATTGTTTTTAAAGTTCACTAAGATATTTTGTTATATTTCTAAATTTTCCTTAATTTTAAAAGTTGGTTTATGTTAATTTTTTATAAGTTTAGATTTGATAAGTTTAAATTTTGTGTTTGTTTAATGAGTATAGTTGTGTGTGGTGGGGGGAGGTTGAGAATGTGGGAGAGGGGGTTGAGAACTTTTAGCTATAAAGTTTGTTATATTCTTAAGTTTTGGTTAATTTTAATTTTTGGTTTATGTTAATTTTTTTTGAGTTTTGATTTCATAAGTTTATATTTGTGTTAGTTTAATTTGATGAGTTTAGTTTAATTTGATGAGTTTAGTTGTGATGGAGGAGGGATTGAGAATTTTTGGTTATTAAGTTTGGTTAGATTCTTAAGTTTTGCTTAATTTTAATAGTTAGGTTATGTTAATTTTTGTTTTAGTGTAATGAGCATAGTTGTTGGGGGAGGGGGGTTGAGAACTTGAACTATGATGTGATGGGGGAGGAGTTGAGAACTTTCTATGTTTTGCTTAATTTTAATTGTTGGTTTATGTTAATTTTTGTGTTAAGTTTAATGAGTATAGTTGTTGGGGGAGGGGGGTTGAGAACTTGAACTATGATGTAATGGGGGAGGGGTTGAAAACTTTTGGTTAATAAGTTTAATAAATTTTGTTTAATTTAATGGTTGGTTTATGTTAATTTTTTTATGAGTTTAGATTGGTTAAGTTTAGTCATTTCTTTTTTGTTTGTTTAATGCGTATAGGGGGGAGGGAGGGGTTAAGAACTTGTATTATGAATTGATGGGGGGGAAGGGTTGAGAACTTCCTAACTTTTGGTTAAATTTAAATATTGGTTTATGTTAATTTTCTATGAGTTTAAATTTTATAAGTTTATTTTTGTATTAGTTTAATTTGATGAGTTTAGTTGTTTTGTTTAATTTAATGATGGAGGAGGGGTTGAAAACTTTTGGTTATTAAGTTTAGTGAGTTTTGTTGAGAACTTCCTAACTTTTGCTTAAATTTAAATGTTGGTTTATGTTAATTTTTGATGAGTTTAGATTTTATAAGTTTATTTTTGTGTTAGTTTAATTTGACGAATTTAGTTGTGATGGAGGAGGGGTTGAAAACTTTTGGTTATTAAGTTTAGTAAGTTTCGTTATATTCCTAAGTTTCACTTAATTTGAATAGTTGGTTTATGTTATTTTTTATGAGTTTAGATTTGATAAGTTTAATTAATTTTTGTGTTAGTTTAATCATTATAGATTAAACTTTAAAGCCAAAATTTTTATAGCTATGGATAAGTCGTGGATGTCAAAGAATCGGATGTCACCAGAATATAGTTCAGGAGTTGAGATGTTCATCGAAAATGGTCTACGACATTCAAATAGGTCAGATGTCATTTGTTGTCCATGTTTGAAATGTGTAAATGCAAAGTCTCAAAATGTGAATGTAGTAAGAGACCATTTATTCATTTATGGTATTGATCAAAGCTATAAAACATGGATTTGGCATGGTGAATCACTACTGATTAAGAGAAACAATGAAAACGTCTCTAGTAGTGAAAAGGAGGAAGTTGAAGATGAAGATGTTGATGACACAATAGGAATGTTTGAGGCTGCACATAGTTATTTTAATGATAAGTCCCCAATTTTTGAGGAAGTACTAGATGATGCCAAGAAACCATTATATTCAAATTGTAAGAATTTTACTAAAATATCTGCATTGGTAAAGTTATATAATTTGAAAGCAAAATTTGGATGGAGCGATAAAAGTTTCACTGAGTTGTTAGCATTAGTTCGTGACATCTTACCAAGTCCTAATGAAATTCCGAGTTCTACGTATCAAGCAAAAAAGATCTTATGTACTCTTGGAATGAAGTATGAAAAGATTCATGCATGTAGCAACGATTGTTGTTTGTTTAGAAAGGAGCTTTCAGATGCAGAAGTATGCCCCACTTGTGGAACATCAAGATGGAAGCTTCGTAAAAATTCAAAGGATGTGATGAAAAACATTCCAGCGAAAGTCATGTGGTATTTCTCTCCTATCCCAAGATTTGAACGAATGTTTCGTAGTAAAGAAATATCTAGTTTGTTGACTTGGCATGCCAAAAAATGAGTAATTGATGGGTACATACGACATCCTGCGGATACAATATCTTGGAAACAAGTAGACAATTTGTGGCCAGAGTTTGGTTTAGAACCTAGAAATATTCGTCTTGCTCTTTCAACTGATGGGGTCAATCCACACGGTGATCTTAGTAGTAGATATAGTTGTTGGCCAGTTATGTTGGTGACATACAATCTACCCCCATGGTTGTGCATGAAGCGCAAATTTTTGATGTTAAATGCATTAATATCTGGGCCTAAACAACCAGGAAATGACATAGATGTTTATTTAGCTCCATTAGTTGATGATCTGAAACAACTTTGGAATGATGGAGTTGAATGTTATGATGTATATCAAGAACAATGTTTCACACTCAAGGCTATTTTAATGTGGACTATTAATGATTTTCCTGCGTATGGAAATTTATGTGGTTGTACAATAAAAGGATATCATGCATGTCCAATTTGTGGGGAGAAAACGTCATCCACTTATTTGCCCAAAGGAAAAAAGATAGCGTATCTTGGACATCGAAAACATTTACCTCGTTATCATCCATATAGAAGACAAAAGAAAGCCTTTAATGGTGAACAAGAATTGGAATTCGCTCCTAAACCATTAAGTGGAGAGGAGATTCTTGCAAAAACAAGTAGACTTCAATATTCGTTTGGTAAGAAATCAAGAAAGGAAAAAAATAATGGAGATCTTTCAAATACTTATTGGAAGAAGAAGTCTATTTTCTTTGAGTTAGAATATTGGAAACATTTTCACGTGCGACATTGTTTAGATGTGATGCATATTGAAAAGAATGTGTGTGCAAATATTATTGGCACGTTACTTGATATTCCTGGCAAGACAAAAGATGGATTAAAAACTCGTTTAAATTTGGTTGAATTGAACATTAGATCAGAGTTGGCCCCTCAAGTGGGAGAGAAAAGAATCTTCTTGCCTCCAGCATGTTATACATTATCGCGAATGGAGAAGTTGAATTTGTGTAAGACACTATCAGAAATCAAAGTACCGGAAGGTTATTCATCGAACATACAAAGTTTAGTGTCACTCACAGATTTGAAACTTTACGGGCTTAAGTCGCATGACCACCACGTTCATATGCATCAATTATTACCTGTGGCAATACGTGGTATTTTACCCAAACATGTTAGATATGCAATTATTCGCCTATGTTTCTTCTTCAATGCTATATGTAGTAAGGCGATCGATTCATCTAAGTTAAAAGGCTTGCAAGAGGATGTAGTAGTCACTTTATGCTTGTTAGAGAAATATTTTCCACCGGCATTCTTCACGATAATGGTACATCTTGTGGTCCATCTTGTAAGAGAGATAGAATTTTGTGGACCGATTTATTTGAGGTGGATGTATCCTTTTGAACGATATATGAAAGTCCTAAAAGGTTATGTGCGAAATAGAAATCGACCAGAAGGATGCATTGGAGAAAATTATATTGTAGAGGAGGCTGTAGAGTTTTGTTCTGAATTTCTCTCTGGCATTGAGTCTATTGGGTTACGCTCATCAGCAAGGAAAGAGAATTCATACATTGATAGACCATTATCTGTTGCTCATTATATCAATCCCAGTAAGGAACAGTTGGATCAAGCTCATCTTTATGTTCTACAAAATGTAAATGACGTGCTTCCATATGTAGGGTACGTAAATCTCAAACCTTTTCACGTAATTTTCTAATTATGTGATGATCTAATAACTTTGACATTTTCGTATGTTGCATGAATTCAACATGAAACACATGAAAACTTTATCTAAACTCAATCCAAGTAGATCCAAAAACAAAAAGTGGCTTCAAGATGAGCATAATCGCACATTTAGCAGTTGGTTGCGTGATCGGGTAATCTTAAAAGCCATAGTTTTTAATGAGTGGGTGTAATGTTAATTCCAATGTAATTTAAATCTTAATTCAGGTTGGACTTGCTCTCGAGGTGCCAAACAACTCCATATCATCTTCTTTAAGATGGATAGCTCATGGGCCTCGTCCAGATGTGGCCACATATCATGGTTATGTGGTTAATGGTATTCATTATCATATGAAGAAACACGATGATATTAGGAATGTCCAAAACAGTGGAATCATTATAACAGCTAATACAATGCAAGTTTCCAGTGCTAAGGACAAAAATCCTATTATGTCGGACATGACCTTTTATGGTGTAATACATGAAATATGGGAGCTTGATTACCATAAATTAACTTTCATTTTATTAAAATGTGACTGGGTTGAGAATAATAATGGAGTTAAAATAGACGAGCTTGGGTTTACAACTGTAGATCTTAATCGCATTGGGCATAAATCAGACTCATTTATTTTAGCTTCTCAAGCGAAACAAGTATTCTACGTGAAAGATACTCTTGATCCTCGATGGTCAGTGGTTTTAACCCATCCTCCAAGAATAGTTGAAGATGATTTGTACGAAGATGAAATGGTAGATATTGTTCAAGATTGTGGATATGGGGTTTTGGAAACAATGCCGAATATTGACGTATCTCATGAAATCGACGAAATGTCATCTACATATCTTAGAAATGATTGTGAGGGTACATGGATTGATAAATAATGTTTTAAATATGGTATGTCATTTAGTAATTTAGTCACATTGTTGAGTTAATGTATCTTACGAGTTATTATATCTTATGTTGTATTTTATGATGTTTTTTCTTGTAGATTGTTACAATGAGTGATTCGAGTAGCAGCAGTGATGACGGAGTGAACGTAGCTATTCATATGGAGGCTAGACAAACTGCTCGACGAGGCCTCACTACTATGCGTGAATTGGCACGCATAAGAAATACAGGAGAACGCTTAGTCATCCAATACAATAATCAAGGTCAAGCTGTAGGTGAAAATGCAAATAAAATGCAAAGCTATATCGGAGTTTGTGTTAGACAACAAATTCCATTGATCTACAACAATTGGAAAGATGTTCCACAAGAATTGAAAGACAAAATTTTTGATTGTGTAGAGGTAAGTATTAATTAATTTTAAGGTAAATACTTTTTATTATGTAGAGGTACTTAATTTTTATGGTGATTTTCATATGCAGATGTCGTTTGTGGTGGACTCTAGGTCCAAACATGCTATTCTTCAATCGGCTTCAACGAAGTTTCGGACATATAGATATACATTGACTCAGAAGTATATTCTTCCCTTCAAGAATGAACCATCTTTATTGAAAAGTCCTCCTGAAAAGTATTCACACATTGATCAAGCACAATGGGAGACATTTGTTAATGCAAGAATATCTGAAGATTGGGAGGTAACTACATTATACTAACATATTTTTTAAATATTAGTGAAATTGTTTCGAAGATTTAAATCAATGGTCTTATGTTATACAGGCGCTTAGTCGTGTCCAGAAAGAGCGAAGAGAAAAATGTAAATATAATCACCATATCTCTCGTAAGGGTTACGCAAACTTGGCTGCAGAACTAGTAAGTAACATTAATTAAATTAATTAAATTATTCCTTATGATTATATGTTAATGAGAATTAATAATGTGTATGTTCATATAGGAATTGTCAGACGTTCCTTCCAATCGTGCAACTTTATGGAAGGAAGCCCGAAAAGGAAAGAATAGTGAATACTTCGATGACGACACTAAACAATGTGTTAGTGAAATTGTAAGTTTAAATATTTTTATTTTAAGCATATGTAGATATGATTCTTAGATTAAATGTCATATGATTATGTGTTCCTTTGATAATTGAAATGTGTAAATCTAAATGGTTCTGACAGGACGAGTTAGCTATGACACATGAGGGTAAAGATATTTTGACGGAAGCACTGGGCACGCCAGAACATAGGGGGCGTGTTAGGTGATTGGGTAAGTTTGTTAAACCATCAGTTTACTTCAATATCGTTAGAGGACAATCAAAATTGGGTGAAGAGTCTGGCAACAAAGGTGCAACTCGACGCTCGCAATCAAATAAGGGTTCAAGTGTAGGAAGTAATGTTTCAAATTCGAAGTCAAAAGGAAAAGAGATCATTGAAGATGTAGAAGAAATTTTAGAGGTAACTTTTATTTATATTGTGTAACTTGACCATATGGCGAGACACTTAACTTCTTTCTTTTAAATTTTTGAAGGGAACACCATGCCACTTGGCTATAGGATCAGTGGATAACATTGTTGCTGTAGGCACAATGTATGAGTATGATGTTCAATTTTCAACCATCCATGGAGTTCCACTAGGAGCCAATAATGTCAGAGTGGTGGTAGATATGATCATGGGCGAAGATGTTACCATACCAATTCTATTAATGGGAGAACTAGAAACTTTAAGTCAAGCGATGGGTAACTTTGTGGCATGGCCTCGTGAACTTGTAATTTTGAATACGGCTAAAAAGGTATGTTTTTTGCCAACTTAAATGTTTTTGTTATTTTTCGTTTATATTTCAATTTTGTTTGTGATAGGGTTCTTCTTCGGCCAAACCTAAGAAAGATGTTTCTGTCAATGTCCCTGTTTCACAATCTTCTAACTACACGGATGTCCACGTTACTATCAAGCTCTTGAATCGATATGCTATGCTTTATATGCAAGAGGGCGATACAATTCAAATCAACTTGAGCGAGCACATTTTCGGAAAGGAGAAAATAATTTATTTACATCGCGACGACATCATGCATTATTGTGGGATGGTGGAGATAGGCTATTCATGTATAGTCACATACATTGCGTAAGTATACAAAATTTATCACATTTTTTGATTTATGGACTACGTTTTTTTTTAATGTTTTATGATAATTTTAATTTTCTTTAGGTATCTTTGGACTGTATGTGACTACGAAATAATCAGTAAGTTCATGTTAGTTGATCAAATAACAATTTCAAATTACGTGAAGTGTCAAGAAACTCGTTGCATAAATCTAGCCAACAGATTAGACATGGTTAATTTAGATTTGGATCAACGAGTACTCATCCCATATAACACTGGGTAAGTAATGAAAATTTAAATTACTTTAACTTAATTATAGTTTTGTTTTATTCTTAAACAATGATATTAGAATATTCATTTCTAATAGTTATCATTGGATGTTGATCGTTGTCCATCCGCGAGAGAACACTGTGTATGTATTGAACTCTTTACATAGTAAACTCGAAGAAAGTTTTCAAGGAACCATAAATACGTAAGTGTTTTAAACTTTTATAGTTGCTGATTTCTACATTTATATTATTCTAATGTTTCAAGTTATTTAGATCCTTGAGAATGTGGCAAGCTAAACATTCACTCCCACAATATTGCTCTAATATCATTTGGAAACTTGTAAAGGTAAATTGACATTGATTATATTATTTATTTGAACTCTTTTGTATGTTCTTATATGTATAACTTAAGTATGTTGTTTTTCAATTATTTTACATGTAGTGCCCCTGCCAATTGGGTTCTGTAGAGTGTGGATACTATGTGCAAAAGTATATACGAGAAATAGTGCACAACTCTAGTATCTCCATAAGTAACCTTGTACGTATTATTCATTTACCTTTTAAGTGTTTATAACTATATGATTTATTCTCATGTTATATGTATATTTATTTTTCTTTGTAGTTTAACAACAAAAGTGCATATAAACAAGGAGAAATTGACGAGATTCGAATAGAATGGACAGATTTTGTTGGAAGATTTGTGTAGAGCTATTTGTGGATGTTAAGAAGAGATTTGATGTAAGTAGTAGATTTACTTTATGTCTTTGTTACATGTAGAATGAAAATATTTGTTTATAAAAAATACTAGAAGTGTTTAAATTTTTGGATCTTATTGAATGTAGTTTGTGGAGGGATGGGTGGTCTCATTGTTTGAAGTTTAGATGTAGTACTGGATCCTGTTGGCTGTAGTTTGTGGAGGAAATGTAGTTTGTGGAGGGACGGGTGGTCCCATTGTTTGAAGTTTAGATGTACATATGCATTCTTTCGAAAGTTGTTGTTGGATCTTGTCTTGTTGAATGTAGTTTGTGGAGGGATGAGTGGTCCCATATATGTGTATAATATAGAAGTGAATTGCATTATTTCAGGTTAGTTTTTGGTAGTTTTAATAGAGGTCATGCCGAAATTTTCAGTTTTTTATTCTTGTTAAGTTTTAGGAAAGATGATCAACTATGGTTTGTTTGTTGTGTAAATTGCATGTATAAAGAAAGTTGTTTAGATGTACATATACATTCTTTCGAAAGTTGTTGTTGGATCTTGTCTTGTTGAATGTAGTTTGTGGAGGGACGAGTGGTCCCATATATGTGTATAATATAGAAGTGAATTGCATTATTTCAGGTTAGTTTTTGGTAGTTTTAATAGAGGTCATGCCGAAATTTTCAGTTTTTGATTCTTGTTAAGTTTTAGGAAAGATGATCAACTATGGTTTGTTTGTTGTGTAAATTGCATGTATAAAGAAAGTTGTTTAGATGTACATATCCATTCTTTCGAAATTGTTGTTGGATATTGTCTTGTTGAATGTAGTTTGTGGAGGGACGAGTGGTCCCATATATGTGTATAATATAGAAGTGAATTGCATTATTTCAGGTTAGTTTTTGGTAGTTTTAGTAGAGGTCATGCCGAAATTTCCGCTAGGTTTGATTCAGTTTTGGTAAATGAATGCTAAAGAATCTTCTTAGTTAATAGGTATGTTAGTTTTATGTTAATGTATTAATGCATTATGATATAGAAGTGAATTAGATGTGAACTATTTCATTTTAGTTTTTGGTAGTTTTAGTAGAGGTCATGCCAAAATTTTCAGTTTTTGGTTTCATTCAATTTAAGTGAATGAATATTAAAGAACCTTCCTTAAGCATTTTAAGCATTTTAACTTATTTTAGGTTAGTTTTGTTAAATCTTAGCAAATTTGATCAATAACCTCTTTTATAATCGATTTACTTTTTGTGTGCATATGTATAACATTATAAAATCTTTGTAGTGAATAAGTTGATTGTTGTGTTTGTAATAAGTTTTATCTTTGTTAAGTCATAAATAAAATTGTATATTATGCAGAGGTTTGACAAAATGATAAATATTGTTGGTTAGCCACCAAGGCAACCAACAATTTTTTTTTATTAAATTATGCACAAAATGATGACGGGCATTGCCTGTCATCAAATCTTTCAAAAAATGGACCCTATAATGACGGACATTTCATGACGCACATATAACATTTAATGACAGACATCAAGTTTTAACGACCGACATTAAAACCCTGTAATGACTGTTAAAAACCGTCATCTATAACCTAACATGACGGGCATTACCCGTCATTATATATTGACCGCGTACGAAACAGTCCACTTAATTGACATTCCATGACGGGCATTGCCCGTCATTATATAGTCACCGTCATCGTAACATGCAGCACACTTCACTTTTAATGACGGCCAGCTGGTTTTCATGTCATACTTTGCCCGTCATGAAAGGTGTCCGTTATTATAGCCTACGATGACGGACGCTTTTTAATCACGGGCATTGCCCGTCATTAAAAAGCGCCCGTCATCGTAGGCTATAATGACACGAGTATTGATGACGGACGCTTGTCCGTCATTAAAACCCTATAATGACGGGCATTGCCCGTCATTAAAAGCTGATTTTGTACTAGTGATTAACAGTATCAGAACTAACACCATTAATTTTTACCATCCCACTAATGTCTGGAAATATGCACAGATGATAATACGGATCCTCTGTTGGATGCCCCTGAAATGCATTGTCACAAACCATTTGAATGGTACCAGTTTTTAACTCGAAATGGTCAGTCTGAATGGGTATGTATGCTATCCCTAAGTAATCTACATGTAATTCCAGCACAAAATAATCCTGAATTGCCTTATTCTCCTCATCCATGGCTAAACAAATTAGATTAAACACTCTAAAAAGTGTCATGCAAAATGAAAAATATGCAGAAAAACTTCAAGAGAAAAATTAATCACCTTTTTACTCTACAAAATTGCTACAGATCACCCAAAACAGATAAAATAAAAATTAAGACTAATAAAGAATAAACTCCTAAATTAAAACCAAATATTTTATGTCTAATATTAATTGAATTAAATGCCAATTTCCTAGCAATGGCGTCAAAAACTTATTCACACGCTAGCGCATGTGTCCAAGTAATATAGTGATGAGTATCAAATATCATCTCCTCAAGAAATTAGATTAGTTTTATTCAATTAATTACTATACGCATTGAATTTATATAGGAAAACAAAAGCTAGAAGACACAAACGACGAATCAAAGAAAATAAAGGAATAAAAGCAACAACAAATGGGAGCACGATTAAAAATGGGGTTAAGTTTAGGACGTTAATCTTACTAACTAGACTGATAACTGAAATTAATGAATCTTTGTAGTTAATTAAACAATTTACTTGAATCTAAAGAATCAAAAGTCAACAATTTACTTGAATCTAAAGAATCAAAAGTCAACAATTTACTTGAATCTAAAGAATCAAAAGTCATGGAATTCTCCAACGAGCTCATTTAATCTCGAGCATAATTAATTAATTTACGTGTTTGTTTCATCAATTAATTATGCTCGACATTAATCTTCCTTATCATTGATCCTAATTAATTCTTTTACCACTTTCGTGTCCAACATTAATCATCATGCAATTTAAGCTCAAATTCATGCATTCTTTGCAAGAAAAGGCACAAACCAGCAGATCATTCAGTCCTTGGTCAAGGGATTCAAAGCTTTAATAACATTGCATGAAAGTAAATATGCAAAATTAATTACAAAATCCAAATAACCTCAATGGCATGCTCCAATGGCATAATTAACCTCAATCTAATCAATGTAAATCATAATTCAGTCCAATACAACTATAATCCATCCTAAACTAAACAGAAACAACATAAAATTAAAGGGAAAACAGAGGAAGAACCATTTGCGCGTCAATTGTGCAATCCTGCTATGATCTCCATGAATCTCGAGCGTGGATCTTCAATCTACCCTCTCTAATCCATCCTTGATCCTCTTAATTCTCTCTAATTTCATGGATTAGGGTGTAAAATCCCAAATTGGCTCCCCCATGTTGTAAAGAATTGTTCTAATTTAAGTATGCTTATCGATGCAGCTTCTCGACACTGCCCAAAATGCCATCGTTCCAATTGCATGTGCGCAAGTAGCATTGAGACGTTATAAGTAGCATTGAGACGCTATGGGCAAAACTTCAAGCCTCCGTGTTTTCACAACGTTGATGCCATTTTGGACGACTCAACGCTCTCCCTCAGGTCCAAAAGCTCCAATAGGCTCCTATTTCATTCTTAGCTTTAAACTAAGTTCTCTTCTTGCTCCAAATTAGATATCAAAGCCCAAATTCATAAAATCCACTCTCAAATGCTTAGTTTCTTGAAATACAAGAAAAATCTACATAAAGGCTCATAAAATCATAACAAACTAGCCAAATAATAGGAAATAGATAGCACCAAATGAGTGTTATCAATAGCAGATTAAGATAAACATAATGGATCAAGCACAATAGTTGATGCAGACCATCTCAGTGTAGCAAATGCATCAGATTTTAACTCTTCCATCCTAATTCTCTCCTCAATGCACTACCATACTAAGTTTAGCGTTCTCCTTGATATTAGTAATTCTTTCCATATTGAATTGAATATTGCACCTGCAGGTAGATCACCAAATAATTCTAGTCTCCAATTCAACCAACCTACGACCTTTCCCACCCAACAAATGATTACAATGAGCAAACTAGCTAACAAATCTTTACTTGATCCCAACTTATCTCATGAAACCAACAATCTAAAAGGTGGAAAATACCATCACACGTACTTAGCCACAAACTCTTCGACAAAACCAAAGAACTACCAAACAATCTTAGCCCAACATCATTAGAAAAATGCAATGGATGATGAAATGATAACACTTTTATAGAACAATACCTGGACCCTTGTTCCTAGACCACTTCATTCCAACATAGTAGGATCTAAATGGGTGTTTAAAAAAAAAAATACAAGGAAGGTGGTACTATTGATCACTACAAGGCACGCTTAGTGGATCAAGGTTATTCTCAAATAGAGGGACTAGACTACAAAAAACCTACAAACTTGTGATTAAGCCAATTACTATTAGGTTGATCTTATCTCTGGCTAATAGCATAGATTGGTCCATACGACAACTGGATGTCAAAAATGCTTTCCTCATGGACATCTCAAAGAAACAGTCTACATGGCAACCTCCAAGTTTTATCGATCCTTTATATCCTACTCATGTGTGTAAGTTAGAAAAATTGATGGCACTTAGAATGTACTATCTATAAGCCTTATTTAGTGTTAGTTCCGTTACTTTCACGCTCTTATTTATTTATTTTTTAGGAATCGAGCATTTGGAGAAAACCAGAGTATTTTAGAAGATTTAGGGTGAAAAAAAGAAGCAAATTGGGCAAGGATTTGAGAAACTAAGTTAAGAGAGGATCAAATCAAGCCAAAATTTTCGAGAGGACAGCGTCTTGATGCCGTTAGAGCATCAAAATGCTACTGTTGCAAGATGCTTGATAAGTGTAATTTATGATGCATTTTTAGAGGTGTTTTATTGCACTTTTAGAGGCCTTATTGAATACTTTCATGCAATTAAGTGTTCATTTTGTAGGAATTGAACAATCGAGGGTAAAATTGGCAAAGGAGAAGAAAAAGGGGCAAAAAAGTCGTTTTGGAGGCACAATTTAGCATTTGGGCAGAAGCAGATTGAAGAACAAGCTAGCAAACCTGTAAGGGTAGTGTTGCAACGCCGTTGGTAGCTTTGCAACGCTACCATGATTTTGTAAAATATGGAATATAGGGACAGCGTTGCAATGCTGCCTCTAGCATTGCAACGCCGTCCCTTGTGTATAAATAGGAAAATGTACATACGAGCGAGGGGAGCCGTTTTGGAAAGACGTAACCCTAATTTTGATAGAAGTTTTGTTTGAGAGGTCTAGAGAGTAGCTTGGAGAGCTAAGAAGGATACTCAAGGCTCGGGATTGTGGGACATCACGTCGGGAACTAGTGTTGGCACTTAATTTTAGGATTTAGTGGACTGCAATTGCATGTATTTGAGTGTACTAGACTGTTTGTTAATTGAAAGATTATATAGAACTATGTTTGGTTGTTTGAATGTGATTGCAACGTTTTTTATGCAATCTGTTTTAATATTCTAAGCTCCCGGCCATAGCTTTGTATGTCGGGTTAAATTTAGCTTGAGAAAGTAAATTTAACCAAGAACTTAGATGTATAACTAGGATTAATCTATTGCATGAGAATGAATAGGTTAATACTAGAAGTTATTAAGAGAATTTCATAATGCCATGCTTAGTTGTAAAAATAGACTGAAGGGTTGATTTACCTCTTGCATGAGTTTGATTGGGCTCGAGAGTCAATTGAATATTTTAGTAATTTTCAACTTAGAACTGTTGCATGTTTCATAGAACTGTTGCATGTTTCACAATTTGGTAGTCAATTTCATAGTCGGGCCTCATGAATAGCAATTAACGAATGTCTCTCTAAAATTGGACTCCAACTTTGTACATAATAGGATAGATTTTATGCTTTCAAACCAAATTCAAGTTAGTGTTCTCTAAATAAAATTTGGCATAAGTAACTACGGTACTTAATTAAATTTAAGAAACCCAATCCTTGTGGATGACTCTGGCCACTATTATTGCAAAATGCTTAGAGGTCTGATTTTATAAATTTAATCTTGATAAGACCTTCGATAATTTGTCTATCAATGCCAAATCATTTGACATGCAAAGGTAGCATCTTGATGTTACTTTGGGTGTCTTGATGCCATGGATTTGCAAAACCACGTCACACTCAATGTTGCTCGACGGTATGGAACATTGCTGCTCAATGCTAGTAGCATCTCAATGCTATAGTTCCTTGCCACTAGATGCTTGAAATGCATGAAAGTCATTCTCCATTTGAAGCGCCTAGACGTTGCCATGACTTTTTGCATAATTCCTTTATTTGATGAGGCAGAATCAAGACACTGTCTTTGGGCATCTCGATGATGCAACATACACTATAAATTCATCCTTTTTCCCAAGGAAAACGTGTGTTATCCATTAGACCATAGTTTTTAGACTACTGATAGCACAGTAATTGTAAGCCCTAAACTCTCTTTTAATCTTATTGCATTTATACTGAATGATGCAGTGGTTGAATTTGGAAAATTCCTAAGTTGTGAATTATAACGTGCACAAAGCTTCATAAGGAGACAAGTTAGGCATTGAGATGATCATATTAAGAGTTGAGTTGAAGTAAGTTAAGGTAATGAGCAAGTTGGGTATACATTGGGTGTATTATGTGTTAAATGCAAAAGCTTTAATTTCTAATTAAATTAGCTAAAGTTTGTTTTATGGATTAGGAGGATTTAATAGGACTTAAGGTCTAAAGGAGGAAGTAGGAGCTGGCCAATGTGTATGACTCATGGATTGATGAAGTAGGAGCTGGTCAATGTGTATGATTCACGGATTGATGAAGTAGGAGCTGTCCATTCCTTGTGAATTCAATAGGCAGCTGGAAGCTCTAGGAAATGGGTACAATTCAAATGGTCATATCTCTCAATCCACTTGAGAAAATTTGATGATTCTTGAGCCAAAATCTCATAAATTGAATGAAGAATAGGTCTGGAAAAGGTTGTGAGAAAATACGAAGAGGAAAGTCATGAAAACTTAAGAAAACCAAGAGGTGTTCCAGTTTCCTGGCCAGCAGAACAAGGTGTAGAAATATGAAGATTTCGAGCTCATAAGAACGAATTAGAAGCTCAAATTTTGAGGTAAGTAAGTTTAGACATTGTATTTGAGGGTTATCAAATAAAATGTGGTGGTTGTTTTGCTAAATGTTGAGAAACCCATGCTGGAAGTTGAATATGTTATTGTTGGTTCAAAAGAGAAAGGGCTAGAGAAAGAGTAAGGAAGATGTGCTTCCAATTTGTTATACCTTACAGGCAAGTGTGTTCAGTTACTATGCTATAAGCTATGTGACTGAATTAGATTTAATTTTGGGCCAAGTAGAAAAAGGGATTAATGTTATGGAATTCATTTTCAAGGCAAACGAAGATAAGCGAAGCTTATAAGCCTTGGGAGACTTCCGGTGATTGTGAGTGACTTTGTTTGAAAACCTATGCTTTGATCTTTATTCAAAAGCTTACTAGTGATGGATATTGAAGCATGCTTAAGCTAATTTATATTCATGTTTCATTGAACTCTTTTAATAAATAGCGGTGTTGAAAGTTAAGCATATTTGTAACTAGTTGTTACTCCGCGTTCAAGCATGACACTCGACGTTTGGAAGCTTGTTTAAAATGAAAGTTTGTGTTTATGTTGAAAACTTTCTGAATGTGATTCCAAACTATGTTTCTAAATATTTAAAGCATGCCTTGTATATTATTAACCCGCGGTACTGAAGGACATGGAGAAGGTACCTGGGGGAGAGAGAAAACCTGACCCCGATACTGAAGCACAATGAGAAGGTATTCGGGTGGTAGTTGGTCTGGCCCCAATACTGAAGGACATGGAGAAGGTATTAGGGGAGGCCAATGAGTTTAAATGGCATTTCACGTGCACGTGAGAGAGGTATTGAAGCTGTTGGTTTAGAGAGGACTCTGCCACAACTAGGGTTTGGAAGAGTACCATGCTACAAATTTTCTTTATTATGAGTTCTTATGCATTTCTTTTTGGGGTGCTTAAATCCTGTAAATTGGCGGCCTTGTTGAAATACTTTTGATGCTTTATCTTTGAGCGCATAATCTATTAAAGTAGTCACTCACTTGGCTTCCCAGCTCACGTTTTCAACATGTTTTCTCTTCTCAGGTAGCAAACGAGTTCCCAATGCTTAGCCTCATCAAGATCTGTTGGCCACCACGCCTCTTTAGCTCCTTGTATATATACTTCTACATGTATATAGTTTTGAAATAAAAGCATTCTAGTTGGGTTGTAATAGACTTAAGTATGTTATGACTTAGTATGCAGACCTAGTATGAGGGACTGAATGTATCTTGCTTAGGTGTGCAGTTGTGTGCTCAATTTTACTTGTTCATACATATTGCGTTGTGTACATTTCCAGGTGGATGTTAGGTTGGGCTGGGAGTGCTAGTAAGAGGGCTGGTATTCTTTGTCTTCACATTCCTTCCTAGGTTAGGCAAGTGAGTCTGGAGGGGGTGTGACAATTTGGTATCAGAGCAAGGTTTTGGGAAAGGAACTAGGTTTATGCATTTAATTAGGAGCATATCATTCTTTTATTTCGTTAACAAGATGATAATATAGGACCATAGCTTGAGGTGGCAGACGAGGCAGGCAAGCAGAAGCCGGAACTCGAGAAGCTATTGGCAGTAGAGGAAGAGAGGCGTCTGAGGGAGAGTCTAGTCATCCTCAGCCGAAGGTGAATATGGAGGAACAGATTTTTGCAAGGATTACTCAAAGGTTAGCCGAAAGTGTTAGGTCGGCACATATAGAGTCAGAAAGAAGTATGGCATTGAAAGGCTAAAGGCCTTGGGTGCAACGACATTTGAGGGCACCACAGACCCCGTTGATGCCGAGGTTTGGTTAAATCTGATTGAGAAGTGTTTCAGAGTCAAGCGATGCCCTGAAGACAGGAAGGTTGATTTAGCAGCATTCTTGCTTGGGGCGGATGATTGGTGGAAGATAACAGAAAGCAGGGAAAAAGAAGCTTGGAGTTGGGAAGAGTTTCAGAAGGCATTTGAAGATAAGTACTATCCGAGTTCTTATCGTGATGCGAAGAGGAACGATTTTCTGGGACTCGTTCATGGATCGATGACGGTAGCAGAGTATGAGAAGAAGTTCACAGAATTATCTAAGTATGCTACCACCATAGTTGCAAGTGAAATAGATCGTTGCAAGAGGTTCGAGGAAGGTTTACGAACAGAGATCCGGACGCCTGTGACAGCAAGTTCAGAGTGGGCTGAGTTCTCCAAGCTTGTGGAGACAGCGTTAAGAGTGGAGCGAAGCCTAGCAGAGGAAAGAAAGGGAAAGGGAGCTATGGGTGATGGACGTACCACTTACTTTGTTGGTTCATCACGAGACTGGTTCCAACGAGGAGATAGTAGGAGATTCACTCCAAGAGTTTCTAGAAAAGGGAGCTTCAAACCCCGTCGTGGTGGGCAGTCTACCTCTAGGACTGGTACAAGTGGAAGTAGGGAGAGATGGCAGCAGGGATCAAGTTTCTCAACAGGGTCAGTAAGGGACTCTCATACAAGACAACCCGACTAGTCGATAGCTAGTTCAACCAGGAAACCTTTGTGCAACACTTGTGGAAGGTACCATTGGGGTCGATGTATGAGTGGGGACAATGTATGTTTTAACTGTGGACAAGAAGGTCACTTCAAGAGGGAATGCCCCCAGCTGATGCAGGAAGACAAGGTAGGACAGAGAACCACGTCGGAGACCGTGACCCAGCAGCAAAAGACTGGGATAGTTGGAGGAGAAGGCACTAGTGGTGCTAAGCTGAAGGGACCCGTAGGTCGACCCCGACAGCAAGGGAAGATCTACGCCATGACAAAACAGGAGGCAGAGGATGCACCAGAGGTTATTACGGGTACACTTTATATTTGTGGTAAACCTGCGCATGCATTGTTAGATTCAGGAGCTACGCATTCTTTTATCTCTGGTATATTTGCTACTAGCATTGATGGGAAATTAGAGCCTTTATCTGAAGAATTGTGTATTTATACTCCTGTTGGTGCTATGTTGATAGTCTGTAGCGTCTATAGGGATTGCACAGTGGAAGTGGATGGTATAACTATGACCACTGAACTGATTCCCTTAGATCTTCAGGAGTTCGACATTATCTTGGGAATGGATTTCTTGTCTAAGTACTATGCCTCTATGGACTGTCATAGGAGGAAGTCGTGTTGAGGAAGCCAGGCGAGACTGAAGTGGTGTTTAAGGGATATAGGAAGATATTTCCTACTTGTGCGATATCATTTATAAAAGCTAGAAAATTACTGAGTAAAGGTTGTACAGCGTATCTCGCGCATGTAGTTGCAATACCGGTAGATGAATTGAAACCTGAGAACATTCCGGTGGTATGTGAGTATTTAGATGTCTTCCCAGAGGAGCTATCAGGGTTGCCACCTGATAGAAAGGTGCAGTTTACCATAGACTTGATTTCAGGAACGGCATCTATATCTCAAGCCCCGTCCAGGATGGCACCGAAGGAATTGAAGGAAATGAAAACTCAGTTGCAAGAATTGGTGGATAAGGGTTATATCCGACCGAGTGCATCTCCGTGGGGAGCACCTGTGTTGTTTGTGAAAAAGAAAGATGGAACGTTACGATTATGTATTGATTACTGGCAGCAAAATAAGGTAACAATACGTAACAAGTATCCCTTGCCCCGCATAGATGACTTGTTCGACCAACTAAAGGGTGCTTCGGTGTTTTCCAAAATTGATTTGCGATCAGGGTACCATTAGTTGAAGATTAAGGAGACTGATGTACCAAAGACAGCTTTCAGGACAAGATATGGGCATTACGAGTTCTTAGTAATGCCATTCGGTTTAACGAATGCCCCAGCAGCATTCATGGATCTCATGAATCGGGTATTCCATCCTTACCTTGATCAGTTCGTGATAGTATTTATTGATGACATCTTGGTGTATTCGGAGAATGAAGAGGCGCATGCAAAGCATCTCAGAATAATGCTACAGACGTTACGAGATCGGAAGTTGTATGCTAAATTTAGTAAGTGTGAGTTTTGGTTGGATCAAGTTGTGTTTTTGGGACACGTTGTGTCAGCAGCCGGAGTTCAAGTAGATTCCCAAAAGACAGAAGCTATAGTCAAGTGGGAACGACCCACTTCAGTATTTGAAGTCCGTAGTTTTCTAGGACTTGCTGAATATTATCGACGGTTTGTCGAGGGGTTTTCGAAGATAGCCCTTCCCTTGACCGGGTTGACAAAGAAGAACATGAAGTTCGAGTGGAATGATGAATGTGAGAAAAGTTTCCAGGAATTGAAGAACAGGCTTGTGACAGCACTGGTACTAACTCTTCCTACCTCGGGAAAAGAGTTTGAGGTCTACTGTGACGCATCACATCAGGGCCTTGGATGTGTACTTATGCAGGAAGGGAAAGTGATCGCGTATGCGTCAAGGCAGCTGAAGAAGCATGAATGTAATTATCCTACCCATGATTTAGAGCTCGCAGCGGTGGTGTTAGCTCTGAAAATTTGGAGGCATTATTTGTTCGGTGAGAAGTGTCATATTTACACGGATCATAAGAGTTTGAAATATATCTTTGAGCAGAAAGAGTTGAATTTAAGGCAGCGAAGGTGGCTCGAGTTGATAAAAGACTATGACTGTACGGTTGAATACGACCCAGGGAAGGCTAATGTTGTAGCTGATGCATTGAGCAGGAAGTCGAAGCAACCTAAGGGTTTACTTAATACTGTTAGAGTAACCCTGTTAGAGGAATTGAAGAGTTCTAACGCGGTAGTGTCGGTTACTGAAAAAGGAAATTTGTTAGCTCATTTTCAGGTAAGGCCTACCCTAATTAATGACGTTATCTCAAGTCAAGCTAGGGACCCCATTCTCAAGAAACTAGCGGAAGAAGTGAAGTTGCAGCAGAGAGCGGATTATGAGGTGAGAGTTGATGGAGCGTTAATGAAGTGTGGAAGATTATGTGTACCTAAAGATACAGTTTTGAGAAATGCAATATTGGAGGAAGCGCATAGTTCAGCTTATGCTATGCATCCGGGAAGTACAAAGATGTACCAGACCTTGAAGAGTCATTATTGGTGGCTAGGAATGAAACGAGAGATAGCAGAGTATGTCTCTAAATGTTTGATTTGTCAACAGGTGAAACCTGAACGACAGAAACCCGAGGACTTCTAAACCCACTCCCAATACCAGAATGGAAGTGGGAGCACGTAACTATGGATTTCTTATTTGGACTTCCTCGGACGACGGGCAGTTATGACTGGATATGGGTGATAGTCGACAGATTGACCAAGACTGCTCGATTTTTACCCGTTAAGGTAACTTTCACTTTGGATAAACTTGCTATGTTATATGTTGACAGGATCGTAAGCCAATACGGAGCCCCAGTATCAATTGTGTCAGATAGGGATCCGAGGTTTACTTCCAAGTTCTAGTCGAGTCTCCAGGAAGCATTAGGAACTAAGCTGCACTTCAGTACGGCATTTCATCCGCAGACTGATGGTCAGTCAGAAAGGACCATCCAGACCTTGGAGGACATGCTTCGAGCATGTGTATTGCAGTATAAGGGAAGTTGGGAGACTTATCTACCGTTGATGGAGTTTGCGTACAATAACAGCTATCATTCTAGCATCGGAATGGCACCATACGAAGCATTGTATGGAAGAAGATGTAGAACCCCTATTTGTTGGGATGAGGTGGGAGAAAGGAAGCTGATAGGACCAGAGTTAGTCCAAGTTACCTCAGAGAATGTGAAATTAATCAGAGAAAAGCTGAAGACAGCCCGGGGATAGACAAAAGAGCTATGCTGACAAGCGAAGGAGGGATTTAGAATTCGGAATCGGAGACAAAGTTTTCTTGAGGCTGTGCCCGTGGAAGGGTATTTTACGGTTCGGAAGGAAAGGGAAGCTAAGCCAGAGATACATAGGGCCTTACGAGATTCTGGAACGTGTAGGGCCATTTGCTTATAGACTAGCTTTACCTATGGAATTGCCATCAGTACATGATGTGTTCCATGTATCAATGTTAAGGAAATACGTTCCGGATCCATCCCATGTGCTCAAGGCACAACCAGTGCAATTCAAAGAGAATTTAACTTATGAGGAGGAACCTACACAAATACTTGATAGGAAGGAGCAAGTACTCAGGAATAAGACGATACCATTGGTGAAGGTATTGTGGAGGAACCACGACATTGAGGAAGCCACATGGGAGAGTGAAGATCAGATGAAGGAAAAGTACCCACAACTATTTTCGAGCTAATGACGTTGCTGAATTTCGAGGACGAAATTCTCTTTAAGGGGGTAGTAAATTGTAAGCCCTAAACTATCTTTAAATCTTATTGCATTTATACATGAAGATTGATACACTTAAAATTGTTGCACTGAATGATGCAGTGGTTGAATTTGGAAATTTCCTAAGTTGTGGATTATAACGTGCACAAACCTTCATAAGGAGACAAGTTAGGCATTGAGATGATCATATTAAGAGTTGAGTTGAAGTAAGTTAAGGTAATGAGCAAGTTGGGTATACATTGGGTGTATTATGTGTTGAATGCATAAGCTTTAATTTCTAATTAAATTAGCTAAAGTTTGTTTTATGGATTAGGAGGATTTAATAGGACTTAAGGTCTAAAGGAGGAAGTAGGAGCTGGCCAATGTGTATGACTCATGGATTGATGAAGTAGGAGCTGGTCAATGTGTATGATTCACGGATTGATGAAGTAGGAGCCGTCCATTCCTTGTGAATTCAATAGGCAGCTGGAAGCTCTAGGAAATGGGTCAAATTCAAATGGTCATATCTCTCAATCCACTTGAGAAAATTCGATGATTCTTGAGCCAAAATCTCATAAATTGAATGAAGAATAGGTCCGGAAAAGTTTGTGAGAAAATACGAAGAGGAAAGTCATGAAAACTTAAGAAAACCAAGAGGTGTTCCAGTTTCCTGGCCAGCAGAACAAGGTGTAGAAATATGAAGATTTCGAGCTCATAAGAACGAATTAGAAGCTGAAATTTTGAGGTAAGTAAGTTTAGACATTTTATTTCAGGGTTATCAAATACAATGTGGTGGTTGTTTTGCTAACTGTTGAGAAACCCATGCTGGAAGTTGAATATGTTATTGTTGGTTCAAAAGAGAAAGGGCTAGAGAAAGAGTAAGGAAGATGTGCTTCCAATTTGTTATACCTTACAGCCAAGTGTGTTCAGTTACTATGCTATAAGTTATGTGACTGAATTAGATTTAATTTTGGGCCAAGTAGAAAAAGGGATTAATGTTATGGAATTCATTTTCAGGGCAAACGAAGATAGGCGAAGCTTATAAGCCTTGGGAGACTTCCTGTGATTGTGAGTGACTTTGTTTGAAAACCTATGCTTTGATCTTTATTCAAAAGCTTACTAGTGATGGATATTGAAGCATGCTTAAGCTAATTTATATTCATGTTTCATTGAACTCTATTAATAAATAGCGGTGTTGAAAGTTAAGCATATTTGTAACTAGTTGTTACTCCGCGTTCAAGCATGACACTCGACGTTTGGAAGCTTGTTTAAAATGAAAGTTTGTGTTTATGTTGAGAACTTTCTGAATGGGATTCCAAACTATGTTTCTAAATATTTAAAGCATGCCTTGTATATTATTAACCCCCGGTACTGAAGGACATGGAGAAGGTACCTGGGGGAGAGAGAAAACCTGACCCCCGATACTGAAGGACAATGAGAAGGTATTCGGGTGGTAGTTGGTCTGGCCCCAATACGGAAGGACATGGAGAAGGTGTTAGGGGAGGCCAATGAGTTTAAATGGCATTCCACGTGCACGTGAGAGAGGTATTGAAGCTGTTGGTTTAGAGAGGACTCTGCCACAGCTAGGGTTTGGAAGAGTACCATGCTACAAATTTTCTTTATTATGAGTTCTTATGCATTTCTTTTCGGGGTGCTCAAATCCTGTAAATTGGCGGCCTTGTTGAAATACTTTTGATGCTTTATCTTTGAGCACATAATCTATTAAAGTAGTCAAGGTCCTTACACTTCTCAAGCATGGACCTTAGAGCTACTAATGACACATTCGCACTGGCCGTTGTCTTTGCTTTATGTGAGTTCTTCTTGCTTGTACACCACTTCTTCATAAAATTCGTGAATTTGGGAACCTGCTTCTCAACTTCCAAGAGGGGGATGTTTACCTCAACCTTTTTTTAACACTTTCAGAATTTCCTTCTTTTGCTATGCTTCCTCCAATTTGGCTAACCTACTAGGAAATAGTGTAAGAGGCACATAAACATTTAAGTTCAAACAAGGATCAAACAAAACACCTCTCGTTTGTTGAGGGGATATAGGTTCCTCTTTCTTTTCTTCATCCTTCTTTTCTTTAATCTTCTCTTCTATAAAAGGTACAACGAGGTCAAACTACACCTTCTTCCCACTCTTCAAAGTCAAAGTGCTCACAATCTCAATGTGGGGAGTCTTTGGCTGGGATGGGAGCTTTTTAGAATTTTGGCTCTCAAGTTTTCTAACAGAGTTAGCCAACTAGGTAATCTGAGTCCCGAGACTCTACATACCCTTGCATGTTTCCTACTAAAATTTCAAAGAGATTTTAGCTAAACTCTTGACCACATCTTCGAGAGATATACTTGAGCTAGATGGTTGGGCTTGAGTAGGTGCTGGAGCTAGAGGACGGTAATCCTAATGCGACACTCTTAGTTGTCCTCTCGAGCTCACGTAGTTGAAGTTTGGGTGGTTCTTCTAACCCAGATTGTAATGGTTGAAATAAGAGTCATTTGTTACAATAGTTATGGTGATTGCTTGCATAGCCACCGATAGCGTTCACTTCAGGCATCTTCCTCTGTTGTAACGTGAGGCATATGCAAGTGGAGTGGCCAATTAGGGAGAACACTCCACATGCTTTTGAAGTCTGAGCCTATCCAACTTCAAGTTGTCTAACTAAAGATGTCAGTTTTGAAATTTGAGTTTTCAAGTCGTGGACCTCTTTTACCTGACCGAGAGTGACTAAAGGAGATGGTCCACATGTCCTAAACTGTTGCGAGTTCTTTGCCATGTTTGAGATGAGTTGCTTCGCTTCAGTGGCATTTTATTCACCAAGGTACGTCCATTCGTTGCATCTATCATTGACTGAACAGTGAGTAGCAAGCCCTTGTAGAATTATGCAATGAGCAACTGATTTGATATTTGGTGGTTCGGGAAACTTGCGCATAGCCTCTTTAATCTCTCCCAATTTCATGCAACGTCTTGCAGGTCATCTAGGTGATTCCATAGATATCTTTTCATAGATTTGTGACTCGAAAAGTTGGAAAGAACTTCTCTAGAAAAAGCTTTTTCATGGTGTTACACGTAATGACAGAGCTAGGAGGTAAAAGTACAATGAGTCTTTGGCCAGGTCCTTAAGCGAAAAAGGAAAAGCTTGAAGGTTAATTTGCTCCTTCGTCACACTGTTGGGCTTCATATTAGAGCACATTGTATGAAACTCTTTTAAATGCTTGTGCGGATCCTCACCTACACTGCGATGAAGGGTAGGTAGTATGTGAATAAGCCCGGGTTTCAATTCAAAATCTCCTTGCATTTCAGGGTAGGTGATGCACAACGGTTGTTGATGGAGGTTAGGAGCTAGTAATTGTTTGAGAGTTTACTTCATCATTTCTTCATCTTCACATGACTCCTCTAGGTTTGAAATTTCACTGAGATCAATGTAGAACTTCACGTCAGACTCACCACCACCTTCTTTTGCTCTTTTCCTTAAGCACTTATGCTCTCTTGCAATTTTTTTTTGAAAATCAGGAGATCGACTTCTCGCAAGGAGCTAGTAATCATGCATAGAGCAAATGGAAGTGGTTAGACAAACAAACAAAATCCAAATAAAGAAAAGAGAAAAAAACCAAAAAATTTTGCATCTTCGGTAATGACACTAATTTGATCGACTGCGTCAGGGTCGTCAAATAAATTTATAGTCCAAACCACAATTATTTACAGTAAAAGGGTGTTGGGTCGAAGCAAGGAGGCATAACATAATTGGTAATTCACTCTTAATTTGGATTTAAAACACTGAGGGGGGGGGGGGGGGGAGGTTTGTTGCAAAAAAAAGTAAAGTAAAGTCTATACAAAGCTATAATTAAAGGCGATAGTGTAATCAACATACAAAGTATACCAATCAAGAAAGGTCATTAGGTCCAAACATGTAATTTCCATCCCAGATTTACCAAACATGCATTGTACACAATTAACACCTATTTAGTTTTAGAAGAATAGTCACCAAAATTCCAATCCCTAATGAAATTAGCCCTACCTAGCATTGAACTAATCCTAAACCGAATCTAAAGGTTAGGCACGATAGCTTTCAATACCTCCTAACCCGATTTCATTAAGCTTAGGATTGATTAAGACGATCTAACTAACTGGAT
Source organism: Trichosanthes truncata (assembly GCA_033996785.1). Taxonomy (NCBI): domain Eukaryota; kingdom Viridiplantae; phylum Streptophyta; class Magnoliopsida; order Cucurbitales; family Cucurbitaceae; genus Trichosanthes; species Trichosanthes truncata. The sequence goes on along the minus strand of MU867261.1, from coordinate 11,699,785 downwards.
AACAAATTAATTAGCACGTTCATTAACATCTAAGGCCTAATAGATTTACTCGAGAACATACACCCAACTTTTATGTAAATAATGGACTAGGTGCTACTAAGCATGCAAGAACACGATACCAGGCGTAATCGATATTATAGCTAGCAATGAACAGGTAAGCATTCGAGGTTTGTCAGTTCTAACACACTGAACCAATTCTATAGTCAAAACAAGAAGTGAATCATGCTAAATCAGTGTACGATATGAAATTAAGAATAAAATCTAAAGAAATTATTTCTTGGCGTCTGAATTGCTCTCGAATCAGGGTAAACGTCTAGCTGAACATCGTTAGATCGACTCCTTATGCCATTATACAAGTCAAAAGGATAAAAACTAACTAAAAAACTCTACAAGCAGTGGGGAGTAGAGAGAATTTCAAATGGTGGTTGTCTCCCAATGGTAGCATGACCTAAAATGAGAAAATGATGGTGGTTGTCTCCCAGTGGACAACGTCTCGACATTGTTGCCAATTAGACTAGCCTTCTGTAGCATCTAGCTCAACCATCTTCACGCCTTGACATTGTAGCATCGAGACGCCTTGGAGAGTGTCTCGATGTTGCCCTGATTTCATTAGTACTATTTCTAGCTTCATGGACGGTGTCTAGCGTCGTCTTGACGCTATCTTCAGGGGAAAAAAAGTCAATTTGACTCCTTCTCACTTTGGTGCTTGATTGACCTCCTATTATGTTCGTTTGAATCCCGAACATCAACAATTGCTCCAAAATTCTCCTTTGACTCATTTTCGTACAAAAGAAACATTTAAGCACATAAAATTCTCTAAATTAACAAGAATTAGACTAGATAAAATAGGACTTTCTAAGTCCTATCACCTTCTTCTTGGACCTCATACTGTTCTTAATGACTCCTTGAAAAACAAAAGCATCCAACTTGCACTTCACAAGGAGTGTACAATGTGAGCATTATCAACGTCCTCACACATCAAACTCAACAGATAAACAACCCCATCAACATTGATATTTGTTTTTGCAATTTTCATAAAATGTCTACCTAACAACAATGATGCAAAATAATTTTTAGGCCTACTACCCATGTCGAGCACATAAAAGTCTACAGGGAATATCAAATGTTCGACCTGAATTAGGACATTTTCAACTACTCTTAGGGTTTAGTGAAAGAACGATCGGTTAACTACACTAGAAGAAGCATTACTTTTATAGAGACACCTAAATCCAACATTGCATGCTCAATCTTCCTATTTCCTATAGTGCATGGAAGAGTAAACATACCAAGGTCTTTACACTTCTCAGGCATGGACCTCGGAGCTACTAATGACACATTCACATTGGTCGTTGTCTTTGCTTTGTGAGAGCTCTTCTTGCTTGTACACCACTTTTTCAAAAACTTCGTGAATTTGGGAACCTGCTTCACAACTTCCAAAAGGGGGATCTTTGCCTCAACCATTTTGAACACTTCCATAAATTTCTCCTCTTGCTCCGCTACCTTCAATTTTCCTAACGTGCCAGGAAATGGGGCACGAGGCATGTAAGCATTTAACCTCAAGGAAGGATCAAACACAATACCTTTCATTCCTTGAGAGGATATGGGTTCCTCTTTATTCTTTCATCCTTCTTCTCTTCAATCTTCTCTTCCCTACAAGGAACAACAAACTGCACCCTCTTCCAAGCTCTCAAAGTCAAAGTGCTCACATTCTCAGTGTGGGGTGTGATAGGACCTATAAAGTCCTATTTAATTACACTTATTTCTTGTTATTTAGAAGGATTTTATGTGTTTTATTATTATTTTTTAGGGATTCGAGCAATTCACGTGTTTTGAAGAGTTTGCACCATTTCGGAATTAATTCGGACCAAATTGGAGGTGATTCGAGCAACTGAATTTCTATACCAAATTTGACCGATCATATCATGATATTTCGAGATGAAAATATATTCAAATTTGGTATCAAATCGAATTTTATTGAATTATCTTTCCAACGGTATAAGACTCATTGCATTCCAATAAGTATTATGAAAGTTATTGCATTTTGAGTGATTACTGTTCCTGCTGGAAAACTGCTGTACCCGAGAATATTTTGTGTCAAATTCCGTTCCCATTATCTTGCTGCTCACATTTTGGAATATATCCAAATTAGATATCATTTTAAAGATCTCGGAATTATCTTTCCAACCATATAAAGATCATGTTGATCGAAGGTTTGGAGAAGAAGTTATGGGCAAAATAATGAAGACTGCACAATCCAGAAACTTTCCTTATTTGCAACATTCTATGTTTGTTTTAAGAATTTAGGGAAGGATTTTCGAGTTTTAGATGTATTTTCCAGCATTTTACAAGAGAGAACATTATTTACTTTATTTTATTTTATTTTAAATATTATTCCCTAATTGTTTTGGGAAAATATCTTTATAGAATTTAGGGTTTCTTACTTGTGTAAGTTGTCTACTTGAAGGCTATATAAGCCTTCTTATGGACAGCAAGGGGATATCTTTTTTTTGGCCTCTTGGCCTAGACGTTTTTAGAGAGTTTTTAGACTCCTTTTCTCTTTTCTCCTTAGACAATAATGATATCAAATTTTATCACGATGCTCGGCTAAACTTCGCGTTCCCAATTCAGAGGTCGGTTGTAATCAATTGCAATATTGTGAGGTTTGAACCTTAAAGTAGTTTTCTTTCAATTGCAAGTATTCTTTGATTCCCCATGTTAATTTTATAAGCATGTATTTTGATTGAATTGACGCCTTAATCGCTTTACATGCTTGACTGCTAATCATGATCATGATCCGTAATTGTCATGTTGAATGAACCGGTAGCATTAGGATTATTACATGTGTATGTTTTGTGGGTTTCCATATTACATGGCTTGCATGTTTAATTCTAGGAATTAAAGGAGCATCTTAATTAGATTAAAGTTATTTCATCTAATTAGTTGTCTTGGTCCTTCCAAAGCACTTAATGCCTTTATCTATATAATTTGGAGCGGTTTCGTCAAAATTGTTTAGGTAATTAGCGTTAACTTGACGTTTGTTAGAGTTAATGACCTTAGGGAAGTTGCTACTTTTTGTGGTTTCCTAATAAGTTGACCAAGTGCTTGCATTGTTAAGTTTAAATATTTTGAATGCCTATGATCAATTTTTGCAATTGAGTAGAACCGTACCTGTGAATTGGATTTTGGTAAGATTTGATCTATCTCTATCTTTATTGTTTATGTTTTATTTTATTTATAAAAATACAAAACCCCCCTTTTTAATTACTCTCTCCTTTGCAAATTTAACTTGAGAAATTAATATTCGGTTCCCTGAGATTGACCCGGTCCACTCAATGCTACAAGTAGCTTAGGATCGGTTTATAAATTTTAATTTGACGAGCCCTCGACAAGCTATTTAGAGCGTTCTTATTTTCAACTTACAAAGTATACCAATCTGGAAAGGTCATAATGAGACAAAATTAGTTCTTATTTTCTAAGCCTAAATCTGGTAGTTTTTAGTGATTTTATGTGCTTAATCCCCTATGTTGTTGGTTAATTAGTCCAAGGAGCATTTGAATGCAATTTGTATGTTTTTTGAGCTATTTAGAGCGTTCAAGGAGAATTTGAGCTCAATAAGAGGTCATCCAAGCCCTAATTGAAGATTTGAAGAGCAAATGGTCGTTTTGCCCCTGAAGGAAGCATCTAGACACCCAAAAAAATACCTAAAAATGCTCAATACAGATTGTTGCACAACAAGACATCATCGAGACGTTTCCCACAACATCTCGACGCCGCTAAAGTGAGCGCATGTCGACTCTGCGGCGAGCCCTAAGGATGCTGGTCTACTTAAGGACAGTGTTGAGATAGTCGTCTTCCCCTATTTTTAGCCTATTTCTCTTTATTTTCCTTCAATTCTTTTGGTCTTATCTTAGTTTAGGTTAGATAATCCATTCTATGGACGTCTGTATGGAGATTTTGGGCTCCAGCTAAGTAGAAACGCCGATTCGAAGGCAATCGTTTAGATTCTCATGTAATGCCATGAGGTTTTTCTCTTAATGCATATAAATTTCTGCTTGATTATCTTGTACCTCTTCATTTCTATTCCTAAGCTTGTTCGTAGTTATGATTGACAACCCTATGAGCGTCGAATGAGCTTAGCTTTGCTACATACGTTCTTGCATTGGCTTTAGCATTTCAAGAGTGTGTTTTTTTTCAGTAGCAATAAGCCTTAGAATAGGTGAGTTCGTGAGCTTGGCGCGGTCATGAACAACTTAAAGAGTCTAAGTCCTAAAGAGGTATAAAGTGTGAGGATTAACCTAAGCTTGCCGCTTAAGTTAGGACGAAGAACTCGCTAGTTCTCGTTAATCCTAGGGCTTTAACAATTAGTCTAAAACATGGCACGTTACAGTCTGTGGCTAGGATTATTATCGTCCCAAGTTCTAGATTGATCTTGGTTCTAATTAGCCCTTAGGCTTGGTTAAATTGTTTTAGTTGTAATTAGAAGTTCTTACAGTTTCGTTTGGATATGTGAGTATTTTCAAGCATTAAATTCTTTATTTTTGTTATCTATGATTGGAATTACTTAATCCTATCCCAACATGAACCTTTTGAATCGATGCTCGGTTTATCTTATATACTCTATTTATTTTCATTGCAGATTAAAGTTTCCTTGCATGATTGATACTTTTAAACACCAACACCCCTTTCAGTTACTCATTAATCCAGATTTAACAAATTAATTACCAAATTACGCATATGTGTCCCTGTGGATCGACCTGCCACTTTTTACTACAAATTGTGGTTAGTTTATAAATTTATTTGACTATGTGACGAGCACTTTCACTCATATTTTATGTATTTGTAACCCTTTAAACTTAGGTTATTTGCAAGAATTCATGTTGTATGTCCATAATTATTAGGAAATGGATATGAGAATAACCCTAATTAGTAAAATTGTTGTTTTGTGATGAGAAATTTGAAATGAGAGGAAAATAGGTTAATTTACTGATTTTTAATGTTTTTATGCAGAAAACTCTCAACTGCCAAAATTGTAAATACAATTGCAATTGCAATTTTTCCTACAAACAAATTCTGTGAATTTTGGAATTTCGATTTTCAGAAGATGTTTTGAGGATTTTCGCCACGATTCTAAGCTCTAAGGATTGGATTCATTCCATAATCATATTTCGTGCAAACCCTAGTCTTTGGAAGCTATAAATAGAGGAAAAACAAGCCACGAAGAGGGGAGAATTGGTCACATTCCCCACGCCATTTTACACATTTGTTTTCTATTTTCTTGATTTAAGAGGAGATAACATTGCATTAATTCCGTCCAGCTCTGTTGAAAGTCTTGGGTTGTGAAGATTCAACTCTCCTTTACAAAGGTTGAGTTAGATCGATTGAATTTGGTTCAAAGTTGTCTCCTTAATTCTCAATTTTTCAGCTTATATTCATTTCAGTTTTTAATTGTTCTTCATATTCAGTTATGTATTTCAGTCTTGTTTAGTCTTTAAATTCTATTTTCCTTTCCATTATTTAGATTTCATTCTTTGTAATTGATCAGCTTTTGCATTACCATAAGTTTATTTTAATGAAGTTCAATTATTTCCATAGACGTTCTAGCACATTCTTATTTTCTTTAAATTTAGATTTCATCTCTTTATATTCTTTTAGCATGGGTTTTATTTTATTTAATGCTTATTTATTTTCTTTCTCCATTATGAGCTAATACTACCGTTGGGATTCGAATATGTGGATGTCTAAGAGATAGGAAGCTCAACCTAAGATGTAAAAGTAACTTTGCTCAATTCCATAGCATTGTTTGCTTTTATTGATTAAAATTCTTATTGTGAGTCTAGCTTAGCCATCTAGGTGAACAATACAAAAATCAAGTTTAATACTGAAAGAGTTAAACAAGATTATGTGTTCATAAAAGCAATAGAGGAAAGAAGCTTAGACATAAGCACTTATTTTTTCCCCTAGACATAGGGCAAAACCTCTATGACCAAAGGGTTGTGTTTTCATCAAACTAAGTTCGTATTCGTCATAGACATATAGGTTTAATCGCATAGGCTTCTAAAGATCTTTCCATTAAGGTTGAACGGTATACACACAAGCGCATGTGAACGAAGTAATAATAAAACGATATTCCTACTGACTATCGTATCCACTAGGATTTGCTTTAATTCAATTAAGTACCATAAATACTCTTGCTTAGCTTTATTTAGAGAAAACAACCACAATAAAGAAGATAAACTAACCTAAACAATATAAATAAAGTGCATAAAGATAAATGGGAGACACAAACCTAAAGGATAGACTTGGGTATAGGATTAATTACTGTTGCTTAGCATAGTGTATTCAATTTTAGAATGGAAACACCCTAAATGTGCAAGAATACACAACCTAATGCAACAAGTGATAAGTATTTTTATATCGTTCTCCTCAGGGATTAGTTAAATAAAACTTACAATGCTTGGGTTGGGTTTAGTGAGGTGATAGGTAACCAACATAAATTTGTGCAACTAAACTTAAATGACATAAAGTAAACAAAATTCTTAAAAGTATGCTTCAATAGCTAAAGAGACAATAAAGGCAGTAACAAAAGTTTTAAACCAAAGCAGTAAAAAGGGGATTGAATTAGGGGTGAAATTATGCTTCATCAAACTTAATGCTGGAGCTCTAATCTTGCTTCAACACCCAAAACAGCTAAACTCACGGAATCTTCCCAGATTTCCTCGCAAATGGATGATTAATTCCCATTAAACACCCCAAATCAGCTCTTAGCTGTAAACACTAGGTGAGTGACTATCCCTAATCTCATCAATCACCTTAGAGCAAGAAATCAGAACTAGTGTTATGCTTTGAAATAAGTTTACTCTTCCCTTTTCCAAGTTAGAATAAACAATGCTAAGATGAGGTGGCTAAACAAATCTTAGCTAAACAGTAAAACACAAAGCATAAGAGTGAAGAAATTGCAATAAATTACTCCTTCATTAAACTTGAATCAACATAATATCCCTTAATTCTCACCCCAAGGGTGTAGTTCATACTAAGCATAAAAGAAAGCAATAAAATATTAATTACAGCTCCCAACATAATTAAAAACCCTAGTTACAATGTAAAACAGTACAATAGAAAAGAAAAGGGAGAAATAACATATGGGGAAAGCTCCAATAGCTCTTCTTTGATGGTTCCAGCTCCATTCCAGAAGAGGAACACCTCCCAATATGGGTCTTCTTCTCCTTTCTCGAAAATCTCCCCAAAGTGGCCTCTCTCCCTTACCCTAAACGGTAAAGCAAACTTTTATATCCCTTCCTTATTGAAATAAGGGCTGAATAGACAAGGCAATGAGGTCTGGCAGCTTCTCATTGGTTCTCAACAGCTCACGTGGCAAAAATTGTCCAGCTCAATTAATGAAATATCTCACACGTGCCTAATTTGTACTCTGCTATCAGAAAATGCTCCAGCTAACTTGATCCTTCAACATTTATATAGCTCCAGTACTCCAAAGCTTAGCTTTCCACACTTAGCCATTTTTAACCTACCAAAAGCTCCTGTAAGGTCAAAATAATATAATTCAGCAAGGAAATGCATTTCAATGGCCTAAAAGTACTTCACAATTACTCTGTGACAATTAATACATGAAAGCACCAAATCATGGGGTTTCTCAAAGCTAAAATAGTAAAAATGCATAAGATATCAAAAAATAATCACATTAAAAGCTTAATCATAGCTCTTATTTTAAGAGCTAACAATTAATCAATTAAACATACAATTACGACTAATTCGACATTGAACTCATCAATCTAGAAGTTATAAAGGCATGGACTCTCTTGTCAATCTCCTCCAATCTCAAGTACTAATTAACTAACCTAGGTGTCCCTACTGCTAGCAAACTCATACGAGGTGTTAAGACCCTTCATTATGGACTTCTAATAATCACCCTTATCACTATCGTGTCCAAATGATTATCAGTCATGCATTCAGTTCTACACTAGCTTCTCCCTGTCGAGTTTCCACTAGTAAACGAATCAATTAATAACATTCTATGAATTAATCCTCTCAACTACTGCAATTAATCAATCACTAATCCCAGTGTCACTCGAGTAATTAATTCATCGCCTCTTTCTTAAACCTAACTAAGTCTCCTCTTTCGAGCTCAACGTAGATTAATTCAATTAATCACAGAACACAAATTAAGGACTAAACATTACATAATCAGTCATTACAGCACAAATTTCCTTAAATTTAAGCCTATATAGTGGCTAAATTAAAAGGAAAAGAGAAAGAAAACAAACAGAAGGTCGATCCCACGTTCTCGAGGCTATCTACTGTGAACTCGAGCTCTAAGTCTTATATTTTATTCAATTTTGCTCACAAATGCTCCCCAAAGCCTTCAAAAACAATCTTGAATCGAGTTTAGGGCTTTCCTAATCAGCTTGGCCTTCTTTTGACGAAGAGAAAACGATAAATTTATGTTGTCTATCAACACAGTGTTGAGATGCTATGGACAGTGTCGAGATGTTGTCCAAACGCATTCATTTTGCTTTTCGAGCAGAGGTAGCGTTAAGAGGCTAAAAAAGTGTCTCAATGCTTGGGACGAAAATCAACCTCCACATTTTTTTAGCATCAAGCACGGTGTTGTGACGCCACTTGACAGCGTTAAGACACTAGGGACAACGCCTCGACACTGCCTCTTGGTTTAAGCCTCCAATTTGAGCTGCAGCACAGTGTTGAGACACTCTTGACAACGTTGAAACGCTTTCTCCTGTTCAGAACACTTGATTCTTCATCTCTTCTCTTCTTTGATCATCAATATGGCTCCAAAAGGCTCCCATATTTATCATATTATTCCCAAATACTCAGTTTTGCTCCTTTAGCTCGGTTTCTACAAAATCAAGAGAAATAGGCTTAAAAGCTCACTAAATCATAATAAAACTAGCATAATTAATAAAAAATAAGATAGCATAATTACATGTTATCAAAGGTCGAATATGAGTTGAACTCGGTTTACAATGCTTTGGTGTTTTGATTGAAGATTGCAATTGCATATTAGGTCGTAATTCCTTTCAAAGGACAAAGCATGTTTGAATCCCATCTTTTTATTGATTTTTAGTATACATACAACCTTCCAATATCATTTATATTGGTTACTGAGAGTGCTTTATGTGAACATATTTGCCACTATTTTGCATTTTGTTGTATCCATTCTCAGTGGGATCGATACTATGGAATAATTCCAATTACTATTTGTTTGACAGTGTGCAGTTGCACTAGACTGAGGACTTTTTCTATTAAAAGTTTTCTTCTAAAGCCCACACTTTTTCAGTGGATTAAGATTTTGGCGTTGTTTCCAGAGAACGACATTACTAATAAAATTCAATTATGCAGCACAGATTGTGATCGGATTACAACTGCAATTATCCTTTTTTCAAGGGAAAGCTTGATTCTTGTTTATATTGTTTTGCATATTGAGGGAGAGCAAATGCAAGAGTAGAAAGACACAACATAGGGATTTCTTGAGATAATCCATAAGATGGAAGTAGACATCATTGCAACATTGAGCACACAAGCTTCATTATCAAGCTACATAATAAACACATTAATTATGGGAAATCATATAGCTTCTGTTAATCCTATCTCTTCTATTTCTTATGTTTATTGTAAAGGAAGTCATTTATTTTGAGAATTGTCCTTATAACCCTGATTCTTTATGTTATGGATTTCTACCAAGTTTTGCAAACCAACATCAGTACCAGTGTGCTCATCAAGAGAAGATGATTCCAAAATAGTCTAACATCGAAGAACTCATAAGGGAATATATGACGAATAACGATGTTATGATGCAAAGTCAAACCACATCTCTACGAAATTTGAAGATCTATGTGGAATAAATTGGAAATGAATTAGAGACAGGTCCCAAGGAATCTTGCTCAACAACATAGAGACTTAAAAACAAGGAGAAAAAGGACAATGCAAGGTGGTGACACTTAGAAGCGAATTAGAATTTGAAGACTTTGAACTTCCAATAGAAGCAAGAAATGTTCCAACACTTGAAAATACTAAAGGGGCGTTTGGGGATCCAATATTGGTGGGTTTGAGTGGGCTATTTTAGCCCACTCCTTGTTTGGGCTACAGGTTTAAATAACACATGGTAATGGGTATTGATTACCCTCGTTTTGCTACAGTCACCACTGTTCATAACCAGTGGTTATTTTTTTCCCAAATGATCTCTCCCTCTTTCTCATCGCTTCATCTTTTCCCTCATTGCTTTGTCTTTGCTTTGTGTTCTCCCTCATCTCTTCGTCTTCTCCCTCATTGTTTCGTGGTTTTGTCCTCTATGTTGTGCTCTCTCCCTCATCGCCGTTGTTTCTTCACTGGCACAGGTGCCTTGATTGATTTCTTCTTCTCCATTTTGCTCTTTAGATCTACAATTTTTTAGGTTTTCAAATCTGTGTTTTTTACCAAATTTGAAAGCCTCTGCACTCCCTATACCCTTCGAACGATCTCTAGATCTATAGTTTTTTAGGCTTCCAGATCTGTGTTTTTTCCCAGATCTAAAATCCTCTTGACCCCCTCTTTCCTCTTCCACATCTTCCATCACCCACTTCATTCCTTTCGCCACTTCAAAAAGAGTGGTCCTTCCCTTGCCGCTTCCTTGCCATTCCATCTTTCTGTGAGACTGCATGTTTTATTCAATTGTGGCGGTTGGGAGAACGCTAGGTAGGGGACGCACGGATCGCTCTTCTGGAGCTTGGTGGGGGGAATCAACTTCGAAGGTATGTTCTCCTTTCCTTTCTACCCGACCAATGATGAGTCCAACATATTTTTTTCATCTTATCTTCATTCTACTCTCTGATTTACCATTGTTGCTAATCATTGTTGGACAATTTCATCACTGATTTTGCTGACTTTTTTGGCTAGCAATCTGTTGTATAAAGGTTTGTATATTAATCTACTTTGTTATGTGAATATTGTACACTTGCATTGAATATGCCCTATGTTTCTCAGTTTTGTTTTCATATTAATTTTATTCAATGGTTTATTGAGTTTATGTGGTGATTATTAAAGTTTGTTTTGTTTTATTGTTTATGTTTCACGGTACTATGAGAAATTCAAACACTTCCCACTCAATATTTGTTTTGTTTGCTTCTAATTCTCACCATATGTTGTCTGTAATTTGAGTTTTTGTTGTGTTATACATTTGGTTCTTTTTTTTTTGTTCATATTCTTATTATTATGAAAAATTCAAATACTCCCCATGAATGAATTTCATATCTCTGAGGCCAGTTTGTCTATATTTTTTTGTCAATACTCGTTTTGTTTGCTCCTAAATCTCACCATATGTTGTATGACCATGTTGAGTTTCTGTTCTGTTTTTTATTTTGTTGATATTCATGTTACTATGAGAAATTCAAATACTCCCCATTAATGAATTTCATATTTCTGAAGTCGGTTTGTCTATGTTTTTTTTTGTCAATACTCGTTATGTTTCCTCCTAAATCTCACCATATGTTGTATGAACATGTTGAGTTTCTGTTCTATTATAAACAAGGTTGAGTTTCTGTTCTATTATAAAGTTTAGTTCTATTTTTTATTTTGTTCATATTCATGTTACTATGAGAAATTAAAATACTCCCCATGAATGAATTTCATATCTCTGAGGTGTCTATGCTTTTGTTTTGGTCAATACTCATTTTGTTTGCTCCTGAATCTCAACATAGCTTGTTGTATTATAATTTTTATAATTGGGTTGGAAGGTTGTTGTTTGTATTAAATGAGCCATATTTTTAAATATTGTTGGTGTGTTATTAATGTCAATGTCTTTTCCCACTTGTTTTTTCATAATGACTTTGTATTGATGACTTTTGTACTTACAACATTTTTTTGTTATTATTAATTCATAGCATTCCCTTGTTCTTCATAAATGGCTACTGTTTTATTTACTTTTGTCTTTATTATTGTGGTTAGGTGCACTTATGATAATAAGTGCACCAATGTCTTTTTGTCAACCACCACCCCCCATCCCCTCTTTAAATAAGTTCACATTTTATTCAAAAGCTTGAGGACAACCCTACTCTCCAAACTACTTCCCCTTAAGGCAATTCGTGAGTGTCATTCTCTTTTACTCATACATTTCCTTCAAACTTTCTTCTTAAACTTCATTCATACATTTCCCTATTCCATTCTCTTTTACTCTCATACTAATGCATCATCTCTTTTGATTATGGGGTTGGACTCCTTCCAAATCCAACACATTCTTTTCACTCTTAATTGATCATTACCTCTTCTAAGGTGACATGTCCTCTTCTTCTACGAGTTTTATTATAGCAAAGTTAAGTACTAATTTTATTTTATGTCTTAATAGGGTCGGAACTAGTACATCGGTCGACCTTAGTTCGAGGTTTGTTTATTTTAAAGCACGAACATTTGCTTATGGATATTCTATTTGTTTATGAGAAAAAGAACGTTTGTGTATGTATTTCTTTGTATGGAACATTTGCTTACTTGTGTATTCATTGGATTATTTTGTTAGAATTGGTGGAAGAATGTGTTTTTTTATATAAAAAAAACTTGTTGATGTATTGTTTGTATTCATTGTTAGTACTGTTTTTTTTTAGAAAAAAAAAAACTTGCTCCTGTTATCCATCTTAGTTTTTTTTTAATTAGAATGAAAAAAAATGCTTTCTTCAAATATAATTTATAGTTAGTCGTCTATATGTTCTTTGAATAAATGGTTTTAATAAAATTTACCATGATTTGTTAGTCACTCCAATAAGATAAAATGAATGAGTAAAATGAATGTTTGAAAAAGGAAACAAGGTAATGTCTTGAAACACAACCATGGTTAATACTCCAATCTTCTCTTATTTTCAAAGTCATGCCTTAGAGCAAAAAAAAAAAGGTTAATTGATGCAATCGTTTTTTCTAAATTCATGCAATCATTTTTTCTAAGCAAAAAAAAAAATCATATTTTTCTAAACAAGAGAGGAAGAATGTTTTTTCAAGTACAATAAAAGAGTGACCAATTTATATCAATTTCAAGTAGAGGGGAATGTCGTTTAGAGTATAAATATCATTTGCAAGTAAAGGGATGTTTACAATTTTTAAACAAGAGAGGGATGTTTTTTCAAGTATAAAGATGTTTTCAAGTATGCTTTTTTCAAGTATAAATCTAACATGCTTTATTTCAATCGTGAGAAAGATATTTATATGCCATCCAATCACTAAACCCTTTGTTATAAACCAAACCCTAGACCCATAAACCACTCACTAAACCCAAAACTTAAAACCCTAGACCCATAAATCAAACCCAAAACTTAAAAACCAAATTCTAGCCCCATAAACCAATCACTAAGCCCGACACTTAAAAACCAAATCCTAGACCCATAAACCAATCACTAAACCCAAAACTTAAAAACCAAACCCTATACTCATAAACCAAACCAAAAACTTAAAAACCAAACTCTAGACCTAAAACCAAACCCTAGACCAATAAACTAAACCCAAAACTTAAAAACCAAACCCTAGACTCATAAACCAAATCCAAAACTTAAAAACCAAACTCTATCCCCATAAACTAATCACTAAACCAAAAACTTAAAAACCAAACCCTAGACCCAAAAACCAATTACTAAATCCAAAACTTAAAAATCAAGTACAAATCCTAGTAAGCTCTATTTCACTCACTTTTTGAATAATAGTATATTTTCCATTCATTTTAAACCCAACCCCCAAATCCCTAAACTAACTCACCAACCAACCCAACCTACAAAGCCAAAACTTAACCCTAAAACCGAAACATAAAAATCCAAACTTAAAAATCATAACTAAACACCCTTCACATGAAACTTAAAAAACCCTAACCATAGACCCTTTACATAAAATGTTTAGACCCTAACTCTATACCGTTTACATAAAACTTATAAACTATAAACATAAAACTTAAGACCCTAACATAAAGCTTAAGAACCATAGATGCAAAACTAAAAAACCCTAACCATAGACTCGTATTGGAATGAAATTTGATTCACTGATTGTAACTTCAATCTTAGGGTTATGGAGAAATCAAAGTTCTATATCGTCTTCATTAGACATAACCCAGGGATTTACACATCGTGGGTTGAATGCCACGGAGAGGTGAACAAATTTAGTGGAGCGGTTCACAAGTCATATGTAAGCTTTACGGAAGCAAAGTATGCATTTATGCAATATAAGATGGCGAGAGACGCTAACTAGTCTACAATTGAGCCTGAAGAAGTTGCATGTCATACACCACACCCGCGTACGGGTCGGGAACCAAGAACGCATAGTAACGTGTTACTTCTAGCAGCGTTTATTATTGGAATAGTCGTAATGTATAGTTTACGAATTATGTTCAATAGTAAGTAATTCTCATGTGACCTATAATTTTGAGAGTAGTAAATAATATATCAGTCGTTTGTCTTTCAGGAGGGAAGTTAAATCCTTTCTTATATTATGGACCCACGGGAACTAGTTGCCATATTGACAGCCTTCACCTCAACACAACATCAGTTACTTTTGATATTAGACATGTATATGAACGACCATTGGCGAATAGAACACCAATCACTCTTACTCAGGCATCACATTAGGCAACTAGCATTCTTCTGACTCATTCACAAGTCTGACTTATGTTGTTGTGAGAGTACAAGGATGGACAGGAGATGTTTCTCCATACTCTGTACCTTACTCAAGACTACAAGAAGTTTAGTCAGTGCAGAAATTGTAGATGTGGAGGAAATGGTCGCCATGTTCTTGCACATCTTAGCCCACAACGTTAAGAATCATGTAGTTCGTAGGCAATTTGCAAGGTCTAGTGAGACCATTTCTAGGCATTTTAAATTTGTCCTTAACGCAGTGTTGCAGCTACACGATGTGTTTCTGAAGAAACCGGAACCGATTACTAACATCTATATGGACAAGAAATGGAAATGGTTTGAGGTACATGTCATTTTTTCATTCGACGATTGTAATCATGATGTGGAGTCCCTAGAGTTCTCCACATAAATGAATATCCCATTTCTTGTGTGAGCGCAAAGTTGTCTAGGTGCATTAGATGGAACGTACATCAAGGTCAATGTCAGTACCACTGATCGACCAAGATATAAGATGAGGAAGGGTGACATTGCAACCAATGTGCTTGCTGTTTGTGATACTACTGGAGAATGCATATTCGTCTTACCTCGGTGAGAAGGGTCCGCAACTGATTTTCTGGTGCTTAGGGATACAATAGCACGACCAAACAGACTGAAAGTTTCAAAGGGTAAATGAGCACTTTCTTAATTAACCTTCGTAATGTTAGGACAATGGATTAAACAATTACACGTTGTACATGATATTATTATCTATGCGATGTTGAATACCCTAATGCAGAGGGTTTTCTGGCACTGTATAGAGTTGAACGCTACCCTCTGTCAGAATGGCGTGGAGGAGGTAATCCACCAACTACTCCAAGATAATTTTTTAACATGAAACATTCTTCTACAAGGAATGTGATTGAGAGGGCATTCAAACTACTAAAACCATTATTCTAGGGAAATCATACTATTCGGTACAAATCCAATGTCGAACTATCACAGCGTGCTGCATTATTCACAACCTTATTAACCATGAGATGGGAGAAAGTGAGATGAACGATGACTCAGATTCAGCTACGGTTGGGGGAGACCACATCAATTTTATTGGGACCGCTAATGAATGGAGCCAGTGGAGATATAATTTGGGCCAAAATTTTTTTTTGCATGGGAGTTACGAAATAATTGATGCATTGTTGGTTGTTGCGTGTATTAGGACTTTTTCTTTTATGTCGTTGGATGTAATTGAATTAATTATTTCTTTGGAATCACAATGTTGGACTAAAATTAAGTATGTTATGTATTTTATTTCAACAAGCAAACAAACCATTGTTTTACTTTCTAACTAAACCCATAATGATAAACACATGCATTTAGCGAAATGTCAGGTGCAGGGAAAGCCCCCAAGCACTCATGGACAGAGCATGAGGATGTGAAGTTGGTGGAGTGCCTTATGTACTTGGTCTAGTCTAGCGGGTGGAGATCAGACAATGGGACATTCCAACCTAGGTACTTAATACAACTACAACGTATGATAAGGGATAGGATACGAGGCAATGAAATTCAAGCAACCACCATCGATTGTAGGATTTGAACCCTAACAAAATAATATCACGCCATTGCAGAGATGCTAGGGGCAGGTTGTAGTGGATTTGGTTGGAATGATGAATTTAAGTGTGTCGAAGTGGAAAAGGAGACTTTCTACGGATGGGTAAAGGTAAGGTTACACAGTCCCCTTATATATAATTGTTACGTGACATTATATAACATATACTTTTATCTTCATGTAGGGTCATCCGGCTGCAAAGGGGTTGCAGAACAAGTCGTTCCCCCACTTTGATGATTTAGCCCTTGTCTTAGACAAAGATCGGGCTACGAGAGCAGCTGCAAAGGATATGGCATCAAATGTAGAAGAGCATATATACGAAGATATTCGCTTGGGCGACTCCCAAGAATACTATGTCTCAATCCCCTCAGTTTTAACCCAAAGAATGGACATGTCTCAAGATGAGATGCATGGAACACCCACCAATCGGAACAACGGAGTAGGTGCTTCAGGATCCAGGGGGAGCAAGAGGAAGTGATCTCATTATCATTCTGAGATGGTTGATGTGGTACGAGATGCTATGGAAATGAATTCGTCCCTTCTAAAGATGATTGTAGAGTGGCTCAAAGAGAAGCGTGCAGTGGAGGTCGAAGTACACTCAGAACTTGTGGCCCACCTATACAAGATCCCAGAGTTGGATAACCGAACCAAAGCGTAGGTTATGAATATCCTTTTTCGTGATGTCCAAGCGTCCGAGAGCTTCTTGTCTATTCCTCAAGAGTTGCAATTGGAATACTGCCAAATCCTCATTGAGAAAAATGCCTGTTCAATCCTTCTTCGGAAAAATTATCATATTTTTGTTTTTGTAGTATCCTATTCTTTTGTGCCATCTTGGTGGTGGCTCGTGATTGACAATTCTCAATTGTAGAAAAAACTTTTTGTGTACCTAAGGAGTTAGATATAATGTTGCAGTTGTACAACTCCAAACATGGAGATTGTATAAGGAATGATAGCAATTCTTTTGTGCATCTCAAACTCCAAAATGGTCAAAGTATGGAAAGAAATTTATTTAAATTTTGGAAAATTGAAATTTTAATATAACATTACTTGTGAAATCTAGAAAATGTTGAAAAAAAAACTGCTAACCTAAATCCAGCATTCAGAACTCCATGTTATAATAATATGCACCCCAAACATAGACTATTATAACCCAGACTAAAATGACCCGTACCTCAAACACAGACTATTATAACCAACAGACTATAATAACCCACAGATTATTATATCCAACTCTACTCTCAAAATGCCCCCTAAGGAGCCAAAAGGGAGAGAAGAGGAAAAGAAGAACCACCTCAAAAAGAGAAAGAGCCACCAAGGGAAGTTGCAGTGAGCCATGAAGTCACAACTTCACAACAAATGACGTCTAAAGTGCTCTCGGATCTAGAATACCTTGCTTGAACTTTTTTCAACTTACAGGAAATGCTTAAAGGAGAAGGATTCAGAAGGGAGAGCATGTAAGATGACAATTCGTAGTATGCGACACAAGTTACGACTACAAATTCTACTTTCAAATGCATATATAAATCTCTTGAGTTGACAAAGCCCGTTGTGATTAAAGCACCTCAACTATGACTGAAATCTCATCCATCATCAAGACCTAGGTAAAAAGTGAAGGAACAAAGATGCAGTCCCCCGACTGAAATTGAATAAGTTTATATTTTCTTTCATTTTCTAAAAAAAAAAGAAAGAAAAATATACTGGTGTGGTTGATGGGGTGTGAATTCAAATATAGAGTTTTGATCAAGAGGGCTAACTAAGGCAGGTCCTTGCTAGGTTGAGGTACTTAAGTTGACCGTTAGAGAACACCTCTACTTGGGGACTCACCTGGGAGTTGAATGGATCAAGCTTTTAATTTGAAATTCATTGAAAAAAAAATTATTTGCTTAAAGTGCATGAATTTTTTGATGATCTACTTGTGACTTTCAGGAAAACAGTAAGTAAGAAACGAGAAGAGGAACTTGTGGTCAAATTTGCAGCCGTAACATCAGAGTGAAAAGAAAAAGAATTCAAATCTGACTAGCTCTCACCACCACCACCAACAGTTTGATAAAGGCCAGCTGAGGTTTCACAAAAAATTGTAGTCACATCTCCACCACAAACTACATACAACTAATCTGCCTCCTCTTAGGCACAATCAAAGCTGAGCTTGCATACATAAAGGAGCATAAGGGGATTTATTAGGCATACATTCATGTCTTTCAACAATATCCAAAGTAAAAGCACCCACAATTCATTACTTCCTTTCCATCCTCTTTAATGAGTAGCAAGGCTTTCTTCATGAGAACATCACTTTCGAGGCCTAGAGGAAGTTCTTTCTTCAACCCTATCTTTACTTGCTTTTGATTAGATTAGATTTATTTGCTTTCTTTAGTTTTGTTTTGTTAGGTTTGAATTTATTGCTTTCCTATTCTTGTTTGTTGTGTTTTATTGTTTGTGTTTGTTTTTACTTTTGTTGAGAATACTTTTTGAAAAATAAAATTGATTTCTTTTACAGCTCACACAAGCATGCTACAAAAATCATGTTTAAATTTTTTTCTTGCAAGTTGTTTCCTTGGGTGTTGTGTTAAAAAGCCCTTGATGATGATACCTAAAACTTTCTTAAACTTTCAAATGTTGTTAAACACAACTTTGAGTTCTCAAAATCATAAAACGTTATCAATTCTTTTTCTCCATAAAAGATTTGAACCCAAACTCCCCTTGTGTTTATCCGATCTAATGCACTTAGGAGAGTTTAGCTTCAATGCTTAACAAGTTTAGTGATTCAAATATGTACCCCAACCCCTTGTTCTTTCTAGTTCATAGTCAATAAGGACATTGACCCATTTAAGTTTGGGGGGTGAATTTTGTGCTTAAAGTTTTGTTATAATATGCTTGTATCATGTATTATACTGCTACTATGATCCATTAAAAAAAAAAGAAAAAAAGGGATACTCTTCTCTCTTCCTTCCAGAGTTAACTGAATAATCAGTGGCAGTCATGACACCCGTGCTTTCCTTTGCATGAAAGGTTAACTTAGGAAGTGAGTATGTGAAAAATATCTTAGTAGTGACTTGTGGTCGTAGTCAGTTACTTTCACCACAAAGTGTTAGTAAGTTGGAACAAAGGTACAAGTGATAGTGAGACTCCCTCTAAAAAAAGAAAAATAAATAAAATGAGGCCTAGTAACAACTTAGAATAAGTTTGGGGGGAAAGCAAAATGCATGTAATGTGAGAGAGCTTAGCTTGTTCAACAAGGAAGATCATCCTAGACTCTACTAAGATTTGAGTAATATAAGCACCATAGGTGGGTTGCATAAGAATGTTGTCTTGAAAAAGAAAAGTAAAGGTATTATTTGAGAAAGTCTTGGAGTTATGTAAATTACTAAGAGTTTGAAACCTCAATTGAGGGGCAACATTTTTTTAAAATGTCATTTGGACAGCATTTTGTCAATTACTTTTCTTAACATTGCTTGAGGACAAACAATAACTTAAGTTTGTGGATGTGATGAGTCTCATATTTTATGTACTTTTAGCCCTTTAATTATAAGTTGTTTTGCAAGAATTCATGCTTATATGTCCATAATTGTTAGCAAATTGATATGAGAATAACCCAAATCAGTAAAAGTGTTGTTTTATGATGAGAAATTTAAAATGAAAGAAAAATAGTTGAATTTTACAGATTTTTTATGTTTTTATGCAGAAAACTGTCAACTGCCAGAATTGCGAATACACTTGCAAATGCAATTTTTCTGCAGACAAAATTTTGAGAATTTTGGAATTTCGATTTTCAAAAGATATTTTAAGGATGTTCACCACGATTCTTGGCTCTAAGGATTTGATTCACTCCATAATCATATTTCATGCATACCTAGCATTTGGAGGCTATAAATAGAGGAGAAACAAGCCACGAAGAGTGGAGAATTGATCACATTCCCCACGCAACATTCTACACTGTTGTTTTAAGTTTTATTGATTCAAGAAGAGAAGAACTAATAACTCTTCATAAAAGAGTTATTCTTGCCTAAATTCCTTCGTAATCTCCTTGACTAAACTTGCTTATTTAAGGTGTTTTGGTGGTTTTTGGTTGCTTAAGCCCCTAAGTCAATGTGTTTTTGTTTGTTTGGCTGAGGTAACCTATTGGTTTTGATTGATGGCTTAATTCTTGTAAATTGTGAACTTAATCTACAATTTTTGTCTCAGGTGGAGGCTTAATTAAAGGTGAAAAGCTGGAAGATGAAATATGGCCAAGAGAGCAGCTTTGCTTATGCATTTCCTCACTACGAAACCACTTGATTCACACGTGCAAGGACTTTCATTAATTGAGCTTTCCAATTAGAGTCAGTTGGATGGAAGTGGACCAATAAGATGTTGCCTATGCATCAGAGTTGTCCAATCAGTCCTGAAATTGATGGATAAAGTGGAGTATATAAGCTTGACATTTTGGAATTAAAGAGGAGAGGCTGGAAAAAGGAAATGGGTTATGGAAAGGGAGAGGAGATAGTTGAAAAATGGATCTACATTGGGAAAGGAACCTGAAGAAAAATGAAGGAGTCCTGTAGAAGTTTCCTTTGCTAAAATATCTCTTATACTCTTACTGTTATTCTTCCTCTTCTTTCTCATTTTAATCTTAGACTGGTGTAATGGAATTTCCAATAGTTTTTAGTAGTTTTATTTTTGTCATTTTGAGCTAAATAGTTTTAAGCAAGGATTATGGAACTCTATATTGTAGAGAGGCTTGAGCTGAGGTGATTTTATGTTGATTTGTACTGAATTTATGTTGTTTTAATGCCAATGTATGGATTGAGTTTAGCCAACTTGTTCATATACTATTTTCTTGCATTTCCAAAAAAAAAAAGAATAGGAAACCGATTGCTTCAATTCACTCTAGGACTAATTACAAGTAAGCTTGCAATGAAATGGGTAGGTTACGGATAATCATCCACCTAAGGCACACAAAGCGTGGAGTAAATTTGAGTAGTTTAAATGGAAATTTATCTACTAATTAAGGAAGTCTGAGAAGATTCTATGTTGGAATGATGTGTGGTGAAAATTTGCATAAGTTTTGCTTCAACATTCTAGTCTCAATACAATATAGTGAACCTCTAATCCATACCTACTTTTATCTCCAAGTGAAGTCACCTGATGTTTGTCTGTTTTTGTTTTTCCTTTTACCCACTGCTTAAGCTTTGTTACTATGTTGTTTAGTTTAAATTACTCCCTTAGAAGCCTTCATTTGTTGTTTTCGTTTGGTTACCTTTTTAATTCATTAAAGGTTGATCTCAAACTTGGTGAATTTCTTGAACTAATCCTTGAGAAAACGATTAAATTACTTATCACTTGCTATATTGGGTTGTGTATACTTGCACATTAAGAGTATTTTAATTGCATATCCTAGAACTCTAGCAAAAGGCAACAAGTTTTTGGCACCGTGCTGGGGATTAGTTTGATTTTTACCTCGTTTTAGTTGATTTTTAGTGAATTTGAGCTTAATACAGAACTAACTAAGGCTAATTTCCTTTGTTTCAGATACATTGATTGTGTATGAACAAACATCCTGGGTTAGAGTTCATTTTAGATCCAAAAATATAAAGGACTTTTATGAGGAGATTGAGAGATCAAATAGCAGCTATGGCAGATCCAAAACTTCCTAGGGATCCTTTAGATCAACAGTTGTCTGACCCTGAGAATAGACAACAATCAAATCCTGAAATGAATAGGCTAGCTTTAGTGGTTGATCAGACTGAAATTCCTGCTAATGTCATTGTCTTAGCAGATGACAGAGAGAGAGTCGTTATGGCTTATGTCAATTCGTTGGTAAATTAGCTAAATCCAGGGATAATTAGACAAGAAATTCAAACCCCTACTTTTGAGTTTAAACTAGTTATGTTTCAAATGCTCCAAACCATATGTCAAATTGATGGATTATCATCTGAGGACCGTCACTTGCATTTTAAATCCTTTTTAGGAGTTAGTGTCTTTT
Source organism: Trichosanthes truncata (assembly GCA_033996785.1). Taxonomy (NCBI): domain Eukaryota; kingdom Viridiplantae; phylum Streptophyta; class Magnoliopsida; order Cucurbitales; family Cucurbitaceae; genus Trichosanthes; species Trichosanthes truncata. Next base: position 11,677,641 of record MU867261.1, on the reverse strand, counting down.
ATACTGCCAGGAATGTCTAAGGATGCTCTAAGGTTGAGTTTGTTTCCTTACTCCCTTAGAGATGCATCTAAGACATGGTTGAATACACTTCCTCCAGGGTCAGTACATTCATGGAACACCCTTGCTGAAAAATTCCTCATAAAATATTTCACACCTACTAGGAATGCTAGATTTAGAAACGAGATAGTGGCTTTTCAACAATTTGATGATGAAACCTTGAGTGAGGCATGGGAGAGATTCAAAGAATTGCTTAGGAAATGCCCTCACCATGGACTCCCTCATTGTATATAAATGGAAATATTTTACCATGGGTTAAACATATCCTCTAAGCAAGTTGTGGATTCTTCAGCTAATGGGGTTCTTTTATCAAAGACCTATAATGAAGCCCATGAAATTCTTGAAAATATATCATCAAACAACTGCCAGTGGGCTAGTTCAAGAAGTAACCCAAGTAAGAAAAACAAGGGAGTTTTGGAATTGGATGCTTTAACCTCTATCAATGCTCAAATTTCATCCATGGGCAACATGCTGAAAAAATTGACTATGGGAAGTGTAGCTCAGAATGCCCCTAATGTACAAAATGTAGCTATGGTATACAAAGTAAGTACAAAATTCGGTGTTTACTGTGGTGAGGGCCATACCTATGAATTTTGACCCAGCAATCCAACTTCAATCCATTATATAGGAAACCAAAACAATCAAATGAATGATCCTTACTCTAATACCTACAACCAAAGTTGGACGAATCACCCTAACTTTTCTTGGGGAGGCAAAGTAATTCTCAAGTCCCTAGAGTGTAGCAAAAGGTGAATAATCCACCATGTTTTGGGCATCGGAATTATCAGACCTTTGGAAATCATCAACATATACCCCAACAGCAGCAAAAAGCAGTACCCCTCAGCATATCCCAAGCACATCTCTTGAAAGCTTGATGAAAGAATACATAGCAAAAAATGATGCTATTATTCAATGTCAGCAAGCCTCATTGAGAAATCCTGAATTGCAAATGGGTCAACTAGCTAACGAGCTGAGGGCAATGCCTCAAGGAAAACTTCCCTCTGACACTGAAAATCCAAAAAGAGAGGGGAAGGAGCAAGTGCAAGCCATGGAATTAAGAAGTGGGAAGCCATTAGTTGAGGAAATATAGGTTAACAAGAAAACAAAAAGTGAAAGACACTACTGTCCAAGTTGAAGAAGAAAAGAAAGAAGGAACAGATCGAGCCTAAAGGAGTAGAGAATAAAGAAATTGAGATTATAGCTAGAGCTAAACCTTTAAGAGAAAATCAGTGTGTACCTACCACTGTTCCTGAATTTAAACCACCTCCTCTACCTCTTCCTCAAAGGTTGAGAAAGTGATAAAAGGGCTTATCGAGGGCTCTATCAAATGATATTAATAAACCGAATCTCTAAAATTTACAATAATAGTGGCCTAGGTCGATCACATGGATTAGAGTTCTTAGATTAATTAAGTGCCAAAGTTAACCATGCCCAATTTTATTTAAAGAAACAAAACTTTAGAGTGATAAAAAAATAATATATACTTTACAAGGTTGGAATCTAATTGTTGAGAAATATAATGGTTGATTAAATTAAACTCACTTTGTAGATAAAGAATTGATTTCATGCAATTAATCTTAAGCCAAGAATTACTAAATGATCAAATCCTCTCTCGAGTTCAATTGAACTCATGTCTATCAATAAATCAACCTCTCGATCTATTTTTATTACTAAACATGGCATTAGGTGATTCTCCTAAGGCTTCTAGACTTAATTGGCTCACCCTAACTGAAGAGAATAATCAAATTAAACCCACAACGGAAGCATAGGAATCGTCTTTGATTTATTTAGAATTAAACTAAAATACAAGGGTTAAGCAATAAATACCTTGAAAATAATATTATGGAGAATATTCTGGCGGATCTTTATCTCTTCCACAAAGTCTTCCTGACTATGACTCGAACACAGGACTAAGGCTTGTGGGAGCCTCTTGAAAGAAAATCCCCAAGGGATTGGAGAGGAAGAGGTCTAGATAAAATTCTCTAATTCTCTTTATTGAGGAGATGTGTGTTGTGAAGAATGCACAATGACTCACCCCTAAAGTCCTATTTATAGTGGTCTATGGAAAATAATTAAATAATATATTTTAATATCTAATATATTAAAATATATTTATCTAACCAATTTGAATCTTATTCAAACCGTTTAAAATTCTCCTACGACATTTATTTCCTAATTTGAATCCAATTCAAATTTAATAAATATCTTTTTATTTAATGTAACTAATATACATTAATTATTTTAATATTTAATGTATCAAATACAATAAATATATTTTCCTCTTTTATTTAATATATCTAATATATTAAATATTAATTTGAACACTTCAAATTAAATATTAATTTGAACATTTCAAATTTTAATATTTAATGTATCAAATACAATAAATATATTTTTCTCTTTTATATTTAATATATCTAATATATTAAATATTAATTTGAACACTTCAAATTAAATATTAATTTGAACATTTCAAATTTTTCTTTCAACTAAATTGATTTTTTAGTGTTATACTATGAGCTAGCAAGGGGACCTTATAGACCTACAGATTATAAGGTCCAATGATACAAAATTAATTAATTAAACTCTTTAATTAATTAATTTTCATTCATTAATTATAGGTCACTCCACTATAGACTTAGAGTTGCACTATTATGCACTGTAGGACAAGTTGTGTCCGTAGATATAATCATTACATGCAAGTCGGTCCTTCACGAGTTGTTCGTAATTACAGCTGGGTCAAAAGTTCGTTTTACCCCTATAATTACATCTTGCATCTTAAGTACCACTGATTCTCTAATGAACAATCTATTTATAATCTAATTATAAACTAAGTCCCTCTCCGGCCAATGAGAGGGTGGGGCCCCATTGTTCAAGTCCCGAAATCATCACTTAAGGGAACTACTCATCTACTTACCCTATATGGGAAGGAGTGAATTCCATCTTGTGACATTATGTTCCCAACTCCCTATTTGGTCAAGTCCCCAAAATGGTGGGCATATTAAATCAGCTACAAAAGCCACTCTCACCCATGCAAATCAAAGGACAAACCCTCACAGACAGGAGTTCATAACTCACTCAAGATTAAGATCGAGTCGCATATGATCATCCTGATGAAATATTAATCTTCTTAATTAACGGATTTATAAAAAGATATTAAATATTTCGTGGTCCAGTCTTATACAAACTCATTGTATAAGATACCCCCACTCACTGTCTCCACATGAATGATTTGGATCAAATAATTTGTAACATTACAAAGTGGGTCGTATCAATAGTGTTACCAGGATAAGGCACCCAACCCTATCCATATACTATGACCCTTTAGGTTATTTCTTGAACATGATCCTCTCGTATGTCAACCACATACTGTTCAAGATTACACTAATAACCTTGAATTTTTCATATAATGGATAATATTATATTGCAAATAAAATAATCAAAATTATTATTCATTATTAAATAAATTATTAATTACGAGGCTTTAGGGCATAAATCCCAACACTAACATGCAAAACCACGGCCAATTGTTTGAGAAAAAAATCGAGATGCATAAAAGATGTAAAAACATAAATTCAATCACAACATAAACAAAGATTCAAATACACAACCAATACTTTTCTAAACAGAAAGATAAACAGCAATTAAGTTCGTAATAGAACTCCTAAAAACAAAATAAAAGCAAGAGAAAGGGATTAGACTAAGGTGGCATGCCAGCAATAGTTCCCGACGTGATGTCCACGATCCCGAGCATCGAGTTTCCTCCTTGACTCTCCAAAACTCTCCTCCAAGTCTTTAGACAGTGTAGAAATCGAGATTAGGGGATCTCTAAAAAACGGCTTCCTTTTGCACAAAACTAAAATTTTTCTTTTATACATCAAGATAACGTTGCAACGCTAGGGTCAACATTGCAATTTTGTCCCTTCGAATTATACAAAAAAAGAAAAAATTCTCTTCGGCCAGTGTTGCAACATTGTGCCCTTAGGTCTTCCATGTTGAAAAGCTTCTCCTGTGACGTTTCAACACTATCCTCTCGGGTCCAGTTGCCTTATCTTCATCTTCGACACTTGGATCCTCAATTTCGGCTACAAATTTCTTTAGATTCACTAAATATCTATCAATTCATCAATTCTGCCTCGAATGCTCGGTTTTTACAAAATACACATAAAAGAGCATAGAAGTACATGAAACCATAGCAAAGCTAGCATAAAATCAAGCCAAGAAATAACACTATTTTGCCTACTCTCAAATACCCCCAAACTTAGATTTTTGCTAGTCCTTGAGAAAAACAAAACCAAAATAACATTTTCACAAGATTTAATACATGAATCATGACTCAAGCCTCAGTTATCTAATTGATATAAAACAATAGAATAAAATCTTAACACATAATTCCTCAAGAAATTTAAAGTCTATCTATTACTTTCTTACATGTGTGTGTGTTTAACTTCATTTCTACTATTTTCTACTAACTTGAGGTACTTTCACCTAGACTTTCCTTTGTTTTTACGTTCAAATTTAAAATTTTCTCACACTACAGAGAGCAATCTACTTAAGCATTCATTTTCTTTCTTTTCACAAGGATTACTCACCCCCAAACTTATCTTTTTCTTAATTACGGAGACCCTAGCTTTCACACTTCCACTGTAGGGACCCTTATTCAGGGCACTCGCTCAATGGATGGCGTAACTGAACACAGTGGAGGTAGCTCTTTTGATCCCCACACATTAAGCACGCAATTATTGATGGAACATGCTTTTAATTTCTTGTAACATGTTAAAAAATCAATAAAGATAAAATGTTTCTTATTTCACATATTTCAATCACCAGCCTTCATGCAAGTCAACCATTAATTAGTTCTTAATCCTATCGGGATGACAACAACCTCTAGACTCAACAAAAGCATCCTAATATTCAAACATAATAGAAAGTTAGTTATTTGCTCAAGTGTTGCAAGGAAATTACAAATAAAATTTGAATATACTCGATTTAGGACATGCTTCAGTGATCATTCTATTGCAAAAACTTCACTTAGATTACTTCCTAGGTTGTCATAATCAGTCATCATGCATTATAAATCATTCAAACATGCTTAAGATCGAAAAACTTTTACTCATAATTCTAAGGATTGAAGAGTACTACCCACCCCCAAACTTAAAGTTTATGTTTCCTTCAATGTAACGTGTTCAATAAACAAAATAAGGACAAAGATAGAATGTGTGAGTGATATTGGCCTGATAAGATGAGAAACTACTCCATGAGAATTCCTTGAATTTTCTAGGAGGTTACTCAGTACAATCGAGGTCCTATAAAATGGGAACGAGATTTACTTGGCACTCTTTTTCAAAACAACCTAAACTAGGAAAGAAAAACAAACAAGAAAAGTAATTGAGGGAAAGAAAACTTGGGTTGTCTCCCAAAAAGCACTTTCTTTAACGTCTTTAGCTAGACTAGACTCATGTGGTCTCTCAAGGTACATAGAAGTTCTCTCATTTCTTCGGGCCCCTCTTCCTGGAATCTACAAAACATACCAAAGCTAGTAGAAACACTAGCTTCTCGTTGTTGGGTTTTATGTCCTAAAACTCGTAGTCTGTAATATGTAAACAAATCCTATTTTCAATGAAGTTGTTATTAAGGTTTATTCAGTAAAGATATTATTGAATAATAAATGAATTGCACATTATATAACTCAAATCCAATAAACTAAGAACCCCAGGCTATAGTATGTATACTTGAACTTTATGTGGAGACATAAACATGGATAAAGTTCGAGTAATAGCCAGAACGGTCTATAGTATAGGGATAGGGCTGGGTATCTTATCCTGGGGACACTATGAATGTGGCCCACTTTGTATAGTACAAACGATGTGATCCTAAATCGTTCATGTGGAGACATATGAGTGGGGGCGTCCTATGCAATGAGTTTGCATAAGACCGGACCGCAAAATAGTCACTTAGATTTTTTTTAACTCCGTTTACTGTCATAACTGACTATTTCATAGGATGACCTAGGTAACTCGATCTTAATCCTGAGCACGCTATGAACTCTTATTTATTTTGGATTATCCTTTAATTTACATGGGTGAGAGTGGCCTGAGATTGCCGATCAATAAGCCTCCCATTTTGGGGATAAGACCGGGTAGATAGCAGAGGACATAGTCCTGTCAGAAGGAATTCTACCCGCTTTAGGACTTAGTAGAGATGTTGTTCCCTTAAGTGCTGACTTCGGGTCTTGAACAAGGGGCCCCACCCTCTCATTGGCCCGAGAGGAATTCGGTTTGTTGGTTGGACCACAAACCAATTGTTCATTAGAGGATCAGTGGAACTTGAGGAACAAGAAGTAATTACAGGGGTAATACGGTTTATTGGACCTAGCTGTAATTACGAACAACCTGTGAAGGGTCGACTTACTAATTATGGTTATATCAAGTGGACAGAAATATATCTACGGTGAGGAGAGTGCAGCCGTTGGGTTTTAGTGGAGTGTCCCGGCGATTAACGAATGTTGATTAGCTTGGCTAAAGAGTTTGGCTGGTTAGTCTCATATATCGTTGGAGCTCATGATCTGTAGGTCCATTAGGTCCTCCTTGATAGCTTGGACTAAGCCTTGTAATAGTATGAGAGAAAAGAATTTGAATTGTTCGATTCGTTTTTTGGGAGTAAACGTTAATTATATGTGACATATTTAACGTATCATAGTTTAATTATGAATTAAACTATGAGGAAGAGAGATGGACATATTTAAAATGATTTAAATATCGGTTCGGTCTAATATATGAATAGGAATTCAAGTTCGAGAGGTCGGTTTTGAGATCGGGATTTGATCCGATTATTTAATTAATATTTGATATTAAATCAAATAATTAAATTAATTAATTAATTAATTAATTAATCAATTTTGTTTAAAATTAATTTAGAATTAATTTTAAATTGCAAAATTGATCTTCAAAGTGGGAAATTTTGATGTTTATGGTGGTTTGATGACTAATCTCTCTTAAACTCAAAATTCACCAAAATTGGACACCTCTTTGATGATTAACCTCCTTGCTTATGTGTTGTCAAGTTAGCAAGCTTTATGAAGCTTGTTAATGGCTTTAGTTAGCAAAGAAACACAAGGGAGGATTGAGTTTTTGAAGAACAAGAAAAAAAACTACTGTGTTTTTTTCAGACCTTTGCTCTCTCTCTCTAAAAATTCTCTCAAACTAGGATCCGACAATCAGTTCCAAGGCCTGAGGATAGTAGGGAAGACACTAGAGGTGGTCAACGAAGTGTTCGTGTTTAGAAATTTGCAATGGATATGGAGAATTTGAGCTTCAAAAGTAAACTTTTTTATACTCTGTTTTTTTTGTTTTTTGGTTTTGAGCATGTTGTTTGTTTGATCAAATTAATGTAATTTGAGTGCTTAAGATCCAAAATTGCTTCCGTTTTTGTGATATTACCTCTTTCACTCATGAGACCCTGAAGTAGAAATATTTTTGGTATTTTTGAATAAGAAAAGCATAAAATGAGAAAGATCAATATACAAAGACTCAGACATGAACTCATGAGAATAAGAAGAACACTCAAGGATAAGAGATGAATCAGAAGATAAAACAGACAAAGTCCTTATAGCCTCAAACTCTACCTCTTGAACCTCCTCAACTAAGATAGGCTCATCCTGTCTCTCATCCTCACAAACTCAATCCTGAAGTGTGTCTAAATACTCTAGATCTTCCACAATATCAATAATCCACTGTCTCAATTGACCAACCTCAGTAGAATCGAAAGCATTATGCTCTTGAAAGGCCATCAGTGAATCAGTGATCAAGTGACTCACTAGATATCCTACATAAGTGGTTTGCACTTCACTAACCTCCCTAGGGGTCTAGAGACTCTTAACCCTCTCATCAAACTATAACCTCCTAAGTCTAGTCTCCTCTATAAATTCTCCCGACATTCTCTCTAAGGAGGATTCTTCCTCTAATTGGGCTTCTTGAAAGAAATAAGGATATGATTCATGTGCCCAAATGTATTCATCATTACCATACATGAGATTTCCATAACTCATAGATTCGGTATGATAATAACTAGGCCTTTGATAACCATGAAATACATAATCTTCAATAACAGGCTCATGATCAAAAGAGGGATAACTAATGGAAAAAGAACTAGAAAGAGGTGTTAGTTCTTCGGGCTCAGATTCCCTAAAGGGCAACCCAAATCTACTAGAAGCCATTACAAGACAACAAATAATCATAGGCTCTCAAGCAACACCAAATAATCACACAACCAGAAACAATGGATCAGGACTCAAAAGAAAATGAAAACAAGCAAGATAAAAAAAAAACAAAACAAAGATAAACCTTTAAATTAAAGCAAAAAGAAGAAACTAAAAATATACACTATTTACACTCCAAATTAAAATCTAGCACTTTCACCACGATATTAATTAAAGTAAAATATGTCAATCCCTAACAACGGCGGAAATTTGATAAAAGGGCTTGTCAAAGGCCTTATCCAATGATATTTATAAACCGGACCTCTAAAATTTTGCAGTAATAGTGACCAAGTTCGATCAAGGGGATTGGAGTTCTTAAATTAATTAAGTACCAATGTTAATTATGTCCAATTTTATTTAAAGTAACAAAACTATAGAGTGATAAAAAAATAATAAATACTTTACAAGGTTGGAGTCCAATTTTTTAGATAAGCTCACTTTGTAGATAAATAATTGATTTCATGCAATTAATCTTAAGCCAAGAATTACTAAATGATCAATATCCTCTCTCAACCTCAATTGAACTCATGTCTAGCAATAAATCAACCTCTTGGTCTATTTTTATTACTAAACATGGCATTAGGCGATTCTCCTAAGGCTTCTAAACTTAATTGACTCATTCTAATGCAATAAACTAAATCTAGTCATGCATCTAGTGTTCTATGGTTAAATTTACTCTCTTGAGCTAAATCTACTCTAACATGCAAAACCATGGCCAAATGTTTGAGCAATAAAATCGAGATGCATAAAAGATGTAAAATCATAAATTCAATCACAACATAAATAAAGATTCAAATACACAACCAATACTTTTCCAAATAGAAAGATAAACAACAATTGAGTTGATAATACAACTCCTAAAAAAAAAAAGAAAAGCAAGAGAAAGAGATTAGACTAAGGTCGCGTGCTAACACTCGTTCCAAACATGATGTCTATGATCCCGAGCATCGAGCTTCCTCCTTGGCTGTCCAAAACTCTCCTCCAAGCCTTTAGATTATGTAGAAATCGAGATTAGGGTTTTGGTCTCTGAAAAATGGCTACCTTTTGCACGAAACTAAAATTTTCCTTTTATACATCGAGACAACGTTGCAACGCTCTCCCTTTGAATTATATAAAAAAGGAAAAAAATCTTCTCCAACCAGCATTGCAACGCTATAAGCAGCGTTGCAACGTTGTGCCCTCGAGTCTTCCATCTTGAAAAGCTTCTCCTTTGGCATTGCAACACTATAAAGGGCATTGCAATGCCATCCTTTCAAGTCCAGCTGCCTTATCTTCATCTTTAGCACTTTAATCCTCAATTTCGGCCGCAAATTTCTTCAGATTCGTCTAAATATCTATCAATTCATCAGTTCTGCCTCGAATGCTCGGTTTCTGGCAAATACACATAAAAGCACATAAATGTACACGAAACCATAGCAAAGCTAGCATAAAATCAAGCTGAGAAATAGCATTATTTTGCCTACTATCAGAAAGAAAAAAGAAGAAGCTCACTTTGAGAAGTTCATGGACATCTTGAAAGAAATTCATATAAATATACCATTGGTGGATGCTTTGAGGCAAATGCCTAATTATATGAAATTTCTTAAAGATGTGCTGACATGAAGAGAAAATTTTGAGTAATTTAATGTAGTTTCCTTAAATGAGGAGTGTAGTGCCATCTTGAAAAAAAGGATCTCAAACAAAGAGATAGACCTTGGATCCTTTACTATTCCTATTTTAATTGGAGGAAATGAATTAGGACGAGCTCTGTGTGATTTTGGAGCTACTATAAACCTTATGTCTTTGTCCATATACAAGAAATTAGGCATAGGTGAAACTAGGTGTAGACCCCTAAATTTGTCCGATATATATTTTTTTTTCATCATTTTTATTAATTGTGTGTGTTTTTTTTCATAACTTAGAATTATTGTTATCTTTAAGAAAAATAAACAAAAAAAAGTAAATATTTTGATTGATTCTTTTCCTTTTCCTTTTCTTAGTAAAATAAAATAAAATAAAAGATTGTTTCCTCTTTTTCGTTGTAGAGAGAATAAAATCTTAAAAAGATTAACACTCAATCTTTCTTGTATGGAAAAATTATTTGATTTAACCAATTTTTGGAAGGAACCAATTTGGCCAAATATTCTTAAAATCAATTCAATCAATCAATATCATTTGTTCCTTTAAATTTTGGTTTGATTTTTATGTTTTCCTAGATAAGATTAATTTGGGATTTCTATAAATTGGATGTCAAAGACAAGCTTTGGGGAGGGGGACCATTTGAAATTCAACTCTATCATTCCCTCTTTCTCTCTCTCTAAGTACTCCCACGTTTTTCTCCTCCGACCTCTACAAATCTTTTCTTTATACATATCTCTCTCTTTCTTTCTCCAACACTTTCTCTCAACTCTTTCTCCACTTTCTTTTTTTTTTTTTTTTTTTTTTCACAATTTGTTTCTCTCTTTATTTCTTTACATTTTTTTTCAACATCTTTGCAAACAAACAATTTTTTTTCTTGCATTTTTTTTGGTTATTTAAACTTTATAGCAATTTTTCTCCTTTAACATTGAATTTTCTTTACTCAAGAAACAAGATGGAGAAATCAAGTGTTTTCTTCAAGTGGTAAGTTATTTTGTGCTTCCTTGAATATATTTTAAAAATCTTTACTTTGATGTATCATTTACATTAGTTATTGGCATAACTCGTTAACATAATTTCATATCGTAAAGCATGTTTATGATTCTTTGTTTGTATGATTACAAATTTAGATTCACAGTCATTACTTGCATTTGAAATATTTATGAAAAGAAGTTCGATTAATAATGTTCTCAAATGTTGTTTGATGGATATGTGAAATATATGCTAGGTAGTTGTTCTTTTTTTTTTTTTTTTATAGAGAATGTTTATGCATTTCCTTTAGTTAATTTGCATCTTGATTCTTTTTATCAAAACTTACATAAGGAAATTTCCCGACGATAGAACCTTAAGTCTTTGGGAGGCCGATAATTTAAAGTTCTTGAGGTGAAAAATCAATATCTGGGATGTCGAGATTTGATTTTAATATTGTTCCTTTAAAAAAAATAAAATTATGTTCAATAAAGTTTTTTTTTTGTGTGCAATTATTTATCTTTTCATGAATTCTTTCTTTCTATTATATTTTCTATAAAAATACAAAAAATCTTTGCATGAAAAGCTTTTTTTTAAAAAATGGAAGTTATTTAAAAAGGAAAAATATTTGATTGAAGTTTTCTCTTTAAATATAAAAACTTCTTTTTTTTATAAAGAGTACGAAAAATACTTTCATAAAGAGCATTTTCATAAAAGGGAGTTTTAAAAAATACAATTTTTTTTTTATCAAGAGCATTTCCATAAAATGATTTTCTTAAAGAAAATTTTGATTTCTCTAAAAGAACATCCCATTGATTTCTTTTCAAAGCATTATATCAAATCTAAAATTTGTTTTTTTCCATAAAAGTTTCACTTCTTTAAAAAATAGAAAAATAATAAAGAATTTCCTTAAAAAGAATCATTTTCTCACACATGTTTTTAAATTAATAAACCAAACATTTTCCTTAAAAAAACTTTCCTATGATGAAGATTAGGAAATCAAGATGTTGATTCCCTAATATTCTTGAGGTGATGAATTTATTTTGGGATGCCAAATTAAATTCAAATAAATTTTGAATGGCTTTACGGCACCCATAATTATTGCTCATTATTTAATTTAAGAATAATGATCAGTAAAACATGGGACATTTAAAAAAATCAAAACCAAAAACTTTTTTTTTTTACAATGGTCATTTTTTTTTAAAATAACACAAGAAAGGTAAAATTTCGTTCCATTGAACGAGTGTTGTGGGGTGTTAATACCTTCCCCATACACAAACGACCCCCAAATCCAAAATCTTTTATTTGCAAATCATCTCAACACATTTTTGGGTGCCCAGTCACACCCTCTAAATAAAGGCTGGTGGCGACTCCATTTTCCTCCTCTTGGAAACAAAGTTGGCCACTCCGCGTCGCAAACCCATAGCGACACTAGGCCCACTATAGTCACCTTGCAGTTAGCTGATAGGTCCATAACTCACCCTGAAGGAAAAATAGAGGATATTCTTGTTAATGTGGATAAATTCATTTCCCTTGCTAATTTCATAATCTTAGATTATGAAGCAGACAAAGAAATGCCTCTAATTTTAGCGAGACATTTCCTTAAGACGGGAAGAACACTGGTGGATGTGTATGAGAGAATAATTATTATTAAAATGAATGATCAGCAACCGCAATTCAACATCTATGATACAATGAAGTATCCAAGTGATATGGAGGTGTGTTATATGATTCAGGTGCTGAAATAAGTGATTAAAGAGCATCATGTTCAATCTTTTGAAGGAATTACAGTAGAAGATTTGGAAAGTAGCAGTCTAGAAGAGGATGGTGAGAGTTTGGTCGTTTCTAGTTTTAGGAGAGTGTTTAAATCTCTAGAGTTAGAAGAAAGAAAAATACCACCTATGCAGCTTTCCATTAAAAAACCCCCTGCTTTTGAGTTGAAACCATTGCCAAATCATCTGAAATATGCCTACTTAGATGAGGAAGAAACTCTCCCCATTATTACGTCAGTAAGTTTACTGCTTGAAAATGAATTAATGTTGCTGAATTTGTTGAAACAATACAAGAAAGCTATAGGTTGGACTTTGGCTGATATCTAGGGCATAAGTCCTTTTTTATGCATAAGATTAACTTGGAAGAGGAAAATTTCAAGTTTGTAGAGCAATAAAGAAGGCTTAATCCAGCCATAAAGGAGGTCGTAAAAAAGAAAATCATTAAATGGCTAGATGTTGGAATCATATACCCTATTTCAGATAAAAATTGGGTTAGTCAAATCCAATGTGTGCCTAAGAAGGGTATCATGACAGTGGTGGTTAGTGCATGCAATGAACTAATTCCAACTAGGACAGTGACAGGTTGGAGGGTATGTATGGATTACAGGAGGTTGAACAAAGCAACTACTACTGCTTCTTAGATGGTTATTTTGTTATAACCAGATCACCATAGCCCCATAGAATCAAGAAAGACCACTTTTACTTGCCCCTATGGAATTTTTTTCCTTTAGTAGAATGCCCTTTGGCCTTTGTAATGCCCCAGCCACTTTTCAGAGATGTATGATGGCCATGTGCTCTGACATGGTGGAGTCCATCATGGAAGTCTTCATGGATGACTTCTCCGTATTTGGGGATTCATTTGAGGCTTGTTTATGTATTTTAGGAGGGTATTAAAAAGGTGAGGAAACAAATTTGGTCTTAAATTGGAAGAAATGTCATTTCATGGTAAGAGAGGGCATAGTGCTAGGCCACAAGATTTCAAAAAGAGGGATGGAGATTGATAAGGCCAAGGTTGAGATTATTGGGAAATTAGAACCACCTACCAATGTAAAGGGTGTGAGGAGTTTTTTAGGACATGTTGGTTTTTATAGGAGGTTCATAAAAGACTTCTCTAAAATCTAAAAACCTTTGTGCTTGTTACTGGAAATAAACAAACCATTTAAGTCTAATGTTGACTGCCTTAGAACTTTCAATACACTGAAAACTGCTTTAATCATTGCTCCTATCATGTCTTGTCGAAATTGGCAATTGTCATTTGAGTTAATGTGTGATGCAAGTGATTATGCTATGGGTGCTTTGTTAAGGCGGAGGAAAGGTAAGATCATCCACCCAATCTACCATGCTAGTAAAACTCTCAATGAGGAATAGTAAAACTCCCCAGGTCCTTTAATTTATGTGGTAGTTTCCTTTGAAGCATGACACTGCACTCCTCAGTCATCTGGACTGTCTCATATGCTCCAAATTTTTGCTTATTTGCTAAGATGTCCTTCATAAATTTAGCATAGCTTGGTATTTGCTCCAGGGCATTTGCAAAAGGAATATTGATGTGAAGGATTTTTAACAAATCCAAAAATTTAACAAATTGCTCATCTAAATTTTTCTTCCTGAAACGTTGAGCATAAGGAATAGTGTTAGGGATAGAAGGAAGAATAGAGTGAGTAGGCTTTTCAACATCAGGTGTCAGAGTAGTTGCAACTCCTTTGTCTTCTTCCTCAACAGTATAGTTATCCTCAATCATTTAACGTCTCTCAGGCTCTTCCATTTGCTTCCCACTCCTCAAAGTGATGGCCTTGCATTACTCCTTGGGATTGACCTCTGTGCCACTAGGGAACTTTCCTTTCTGTAGGGCATTCAGGGAAGAAGCTATCTGACTCATCTGAACCTCTAGGTGCTCAATGGCATTCCCATGGGCAAACACAAAGCCATCAATCTTCTCCTCCAACTGAGCAGACCTCTTAGTTGATTCTGCAATAAATGTTCATACCATATTCTCTAGAGAAGATTTAGTCTCAGCTGACTGGGATGTAGAGGTAAAGCCTGCAAGAGGCTGCAAGACATTCTTATTGTTAACATATGAAAAATTCTCGTGATATCTCAAACCTTGGTGATAGTGGGTAGGTACAGAGTTCTGCATGTGACTTCTACCCTGATTGTATCCCTGATTATTCACATAATTTGTCTGCTCCGTGCTAACTTTCCCTCTAAATTGTGGTTGTTGGGTAGCTGTTATGGATGCAATAGAAGGACTATGCGCTAAACCTGAAAAACTAGACAAAGCATGAGTCAAAAAAGCCATTTGTGCTTTCAAAGCACTTACCTCGTCAACTTCATAAATCCCTGCTACTGATTTTGTCATTGAATGTTTTGTGGGCCACTAGTAACTTATGGCCTCCATCTCTTCCAGTAGAGTTCTTGCCTTAGGAACTGTTTTGGACAAGATGGCCCGTTCAGCTGTAGCATCTAAAATAGTCTTGGTCCCACCATTGAGCCCATTATAGAATAGCTGATTTGGAGCCAGTCAGGATAGCCATGTTGTGGGCATCGTCTTAACAGATCCTTGTACCATTTCCATGCCTCAAATAACTGCTCACCTTCAATTTGCTTGAATGTCCCAATTTCAATCCTAAGTCTGGCAGTCTTTGTTGGTGGAAAGAATTTTGTGAGAAAGGCTTGGGCAAGCTCTTCCCAAGTGGTAATGCTTTGGGGCTCCAGACTCTCCAACCAAATCTCGAGCTTTCTCCTGCAAGGTAAAAGGGAACAGACGTAAGCGAATGGCACATTCAGAAACACCATTAATTTTAACCATTCCACAAAGGGCAAGAAAGGTTTTCAAATGTGAAGTTGGGTCCTATGTAGGGTGTCCTCGAAAAGTGCTCTCCCTCGCCATTTGGATCAGACTGGTCTTTAGCTTGAAGTTGTTAGCACCTATGGGTGCATGAACAATTCCAGAGCTCTCAGCAGAGAAGACAGGTTTAAAGTAGTCCCTGATAGCCTTTTGCTCTTCGACTTGTTCATCCGCCATTTGTGGATTTTGAATTTCTCTTCGAATTTGGCAGTTTCGTCTGTAGGTACGTTGGATCTCTGAATCAAAAGGCTCTAAATCTATCGCTCTAACTCTAGGCATACACCAAATTAACCTGAAGTCAAAGAAAGACAAGAAAGACAAAAGAAAGTCAAAACAAAAAGAATTATCCAAACAAGAAGAATGTACACCAATGCACAAAATTACACTAATTACACTCCAAATTAACACCATGCATTTTCACCACAATATTAATTAAACTAAAATACACCAATCCCCAGCAACGATACCGATTTCATAAAGAGCTTGTCTAAGGCTCTATCAAATATATTAATAAGTTGAACCTCTAAAATTTTGCAATAATAGTGGCCAGGGTTGATCACAGGGACTGGATTTCTTAATATAATTAAGTACCATAGTTACTAATGCTCAATTTTATCTAGAGAACCAAAATTTGAGAAAGAGTCAAATTAAAATCTAAAATACCTATTTGGAGACAATTTTAGATAGAATACATGCGAGCAATGTTTCAGCCATATTGCGCTACTTGGTTTAATTAAGAGAAATAAATACTTGCAGCAGTTATAAGCCAAGAGAATCACTAAATTAATTAATTGATGCCAAATTAAATTCTTACCTTTCCAGTCTAATTCTCCAATTAAGCATGACAATAAAGTGAATCTTCTACGACTTCTAGTAATAAGTTATTCATTCCCATGCAATAATAAATTATTAGTCATGCATCTACACCCAGATTCAAGTTCTACTTTTCCAAGCTAAAACTCAAATTAAAAGCAACTAAACTTTGGCCACAAGCATAGACAGCAAAAACATAGAAGCATGAATCATGTTTCAATATACTATAAATTGAAAATTCGGCCAAGTCTCAACCATTACAAGCTACAAGAGTCTAGCCACTCAAAGTCAAGTATAATAAAATCTAAACTCTAAGAAATAGTCTAGAAACGACAATAAAGTAGAAAGGAAAGAGAGAAAAACTATTGGATGCATGCCAATCCTCGTCCCCATCATGATGTCCTACAATCTCGAGCTTAGAATCCCTTCCTTGCTCTCAAAAGTGCTCTCTAAGTCCCAAATAATGTTGTGAATCGAAAGTAGGGTGAATTCTCTCCAAAAAGCCTCCCTCAATCTACAGCCAAAAAGATCCTTAAAATCGAATTCTCATTATTTGGCTTGGGACAACGTCTCGATGTTGTACCCTGGCTGCATGACCAAATACGGAAAGCCGGTAGCATTGAGACTCTATAACCCAGCGTTTCAATGCTACTTAAAATCGAATCCTCATTAGCATGTTTATAGTGTCTCGATGCCATAAAGTAGTGTCTCGACACTATGCGTGCAGAAATCCTAACTTGTGGAGCTACAAACATGGTGTCTCAATGCTCTGGCCTCGGGTTCTTTGACTCAATCTTCTTCTATTCTTCTTTTGATAGCATCAATTGGAGTCAAATTGCTTCCTTTTTCATCCTAACACTTTCTTTTTCTTGATTTTGCTTCATTAGATTAAAATCTACAAAATAGACACAAAGTGCATCAAAAATATACTTTAAAACCATAAACTAGCAATAATCCAAGCCTAAGAACTAGCACACCTTCATGCACTACCATTAGTGTTTGGTAAAGCATGCCATTTGCCCTTGGAGTTAGAGCATAAGTCATTTTGGGCCTTAAAGGAGTTAAACCTAGATTTAGAAGCTGCAAGCAATGTGAGAATTGCTCCAATTAAATGATTTGGATGAATAGGAGATTTTCTCATGAAAATGCATAATTGTATAAAGAAAACACCAAGGCTTGGCATGATAAGAATATTATGTCTAAACAATTTGAAGTTGGTCAAAAGGTGTTACTATACAATTCGACACTGAAATTGTTCCTAGAAAAGTTAAAATCAAAATGGTCTAGCCCATTTTCTATAGTTGAGATCTCTCTTTTTGGTGCAATTACAATAAGAGATGATAAGGATGAGAGAGAATTTAAGGTTAATCGTCAAAGGCTAAAGCATTACTGGGGAGATCAGTTCCAAATAGGCTTATCCTCTATCAGCTTGAAGGATGTTTGAGAAAGAATTGCTTTTAGGAGTTGGTGCATGCTTAATTTATCTATTATGCTCCATCAATTTAGTTGTATTTCGTTGGTTTGTCTTTATTGCTTTGTTTTGTTAACTTTAATTTAGTTTCCTTTAATGTTTGGTTAGTTTACTTTTTAGTTTTGTAGGTGCACTTAAAAAACTACATCTCTAAGAAGTCACGAGTATTCATTGAAGAAGGAGGAAATCTGGTGCAGTGATATGGCATGTTGGAAAGAATAGCTGAAGAGAAAGAAGTGAAGTTTGGTTGGCTGAATAATTCGTGATCAAAGATGTTGTAGCACTGAATGGTGTAAACTAACACATACAACTAGGGCAGTCTGAAAAGCTGAGAGAAAGGACACTGTGAAAGGATTGAGAGCTGATTCGTCTTGAATTATCTTACCTGCTGCCTTTAAGTCCCAACCAATTTTATCTTTAAATTCGAAGCTTCTGTTTGCCAAAGAATCAAGCCTGTAAGAAGTAAGTTTAAGCTTTATTTCGTTTGTGTCTCCACCTAGTTACTCTTATTGTATTTCCTTGCTTGATCTAACAGTGCTATTAGAGATAAAACGCCTCTAAAAACTAGAGGAAAGGTGGCTAGGGAAGTTAAGAATACTGAGAGCTTTGAACAAGTGGTTGAGGAGGAGAAGATCACCACTGAATCGAAGTCCAAATCGAAATCCTTAAGGTCCTCAAGGTCTAAGGACAAACATGTCCTTATACAGGAGAGTCAAGCTGAAGATAACGTAATAAGCAATTGTTTCTCTCCTCCAAGTAAGAGCTCCAAGAAGAAATCAAAAGGGAAGAGTAAAGTGGTTGAAGAGGCCTTGGAGGTAGAAAGGTTCATCAATGAAGCTGCAAAGATGAGATATGTTGAGTATAGGTCTAAAGTCCTATGGCAAGAGAAGGGATTTCCATCTCCTACCAATCATCTCTCGCATTTTTTTATGGGCGGAATAACAAACTTAAGTTGGGAGTTGGTTTGCCATGAACTTGAGCAAGTAATTGTCCCTTTGGTGAAGGAGTTTTATGCAAACATTGACATTCCAATTGAAAATCAGACAATAGTGAGAGGCAAGCTAATTGATTGGAGCCCCGAGACTATCAATGATGCATTTATCTTGGAATCCTTCCCCCATGCTACTTATAATAAAATGGCAATTGCACCTTCTAAAGCCCAAATGAACTCAGCTCTGAAAATTGTTGGAATAGAGGGAGCTCAATGGAGAGTCTCAAAAACTGGAACTCGAACCATGCTTGCCTCCTATCTCAAGCCAAAAGCACATGTGTGGTTATATTTCGTGAAGGATACTTCCAACAATACATGACACTACTGTGTCAAGAGATAGAGTGCTTCTGTTGATTGCCAGTATGAAGAGCATAAGTATTTATGTGGAAAAAAAATATCTCAAAGGAAACTGAGAACTACTTCAGGAAGAAATCAGGAAAATTATTCTTCCCAAATCTCATCACTATGCTTTGCTTGAAGGCTGGAGTTCAGTATTCCAATGATGTTAAAGTGCTGAAAGAAAAAGGACCATTAGATATTTCAACTGAAGTAAAGATCAAAGGGTTGAAAGAATCTAAGCAAGGAAATGGTTTAGTTGTGGGGATTGATCATCTCTTAAGTCAGCAGGAAGTAGTGCTCAGAATACTAGACCATTATGAATCCTAAAGCATAATATATTGGTACTATGCCAAAAGGAGAGATATCACAATTTAGAAAGCTATGCAAGCAAACTTCTCCAAGCCTTATTTTGCATTTCCACACTTTCCTGATACCCTACTACAGCCCTAGAATCCTCCATCTCCACCTATTGAAGAAGAGGAAGATGAACAATGCCATTACCCTAGAGATGAGAATGAAAAGAGCAAGGACATTGCTAATGGGGAGAAATCTGATCTTTCTGACTTTCTGCTTTATGAATTATGTTGCTTGTGGTTAATCTATGTTGACATCTTGTTTTTATCTGCTTTTGTCTGTGGAGCTTGTAGGAAGTAGTAAGTTCCACTTCTTTATGCTTTTAGTGACTATTTGTAATCAAATGTCTGGCTGTTATCTGTGAAAATCTGAAATCAAAAGCAAGTTGTTATGTGGATGTGCTCAGTTTGTTCTAAAACATTCCAAATGAGCTCAAATTTTGCTAATTCAGTCTTTAATTGGCATGTAGTTTAGGTTTAAGTTTAAGTCTAGCAACTACTTTCTTAGTTTGCTCTTTAGTTCTTCAAGAAAGTTTGCTCTTCATACTTTATAGATTGCAAAGCCTTTGAGATTCTTTACTCTTTAGTCCACCTCTGTACCATTCAAGTTTGGGGGTTTAGCCTTGCTTCCAAACTCATTGAGAACAATGAGTAGTTCAAGTTTGGGGGTAAGGCAAGCCTGGTAAAAAAAAAAGAAATTTAAAAATGATAAGCCTTAGAATTAAGGCTTATTTAACTCCCAATTACTTAAAATATTCTTATTTTGTCTTAAGACCAATTGAAAATAGTTGAAAGATTGCTTCAATTTAAGAAAGAAATAAATATGATGATATTTGGGATAGAGTTCTAAATAAATTAATCTTGTTTGCAGGAAATATGGAAATTGCATAATCAAATTGCAAAATCGTGATTCTGCAATTCTGGACAATCGAAGAATTCAAGGAAGAACGAAAATTCCTGCGCAAAACCCATATATGGAAATCTTAATTACTGAATGAATTAAGGGAATTGGAGCACAAATTTTGGATGAGTCAACCCTAGGAATGATCTACAAAGGGCAGATGAAGAAGAGTCAGCAGCACATTCATTTTTGTGGAGAATTTTTGCTCGTGGATTTCGTGAAGAGAATGCTCTGTTTTTCTTCAATTTTCGTTCCTCTGTTTATCAAGAGAAGATTTCGTGTTTAAGTTTGTGTTTTGTCTAGTTTCCCAAAGTTTCATTCTTCTGAATTCTGTTCATGGGTTTTTCTTTCAAGAATAGTCTTTGTTTTTCTTCAATTTCTTCCTTGTTTTATCGAACTTCGGTTAGCTTAGCGTTGGTTCAATTCAATTCTATTTTTGCATAATAGTTACTTTTGATTCATAGAATAGCGTTTATGTAGATGTCAAAAGCAGAGGAGAAATGGTTAGAATAGCGTTTATGTAGATGTCAAAAGCAGAGGAGAAATGGTTGAATTACCCTCCTCTTGAAGCTTCTGATTTATGAGTTGTATTTTGTTTTAATTTGAATAAAAAAGTCTTGTAGCCTTGATTTGCTGTTTATGGTGTCCAGTTTTATGATATTTCTTTTTGGATGAGTATTGCTAATGGAAATGGATTCTCTTTAGCTTATTAATGGTTGTTTTGATGTCCAGGATGCAATACTCTCTTCATGAAGCTTAATTAATGTGTTTCTTTTGGGCTTAGTCATTTCATGTTCCGTTTTCCTTACGGTGCAGCAAACAACTATCATTTCCCTTCAAGTTTAGCACATCAATTTTGTTTCCTTTGAGTTTAATTTCTAGAATAATACATTAGTCAATTTATTTTTACATGGAGTTGGTTTTAATTTTTAGCTTAGTTCTTATAGATTTAATATGAGCTAAAACTTCTTAGGGGGTTCAAGGATGTGAATTCCCTAAGAAGTAATTGTAGCCTAAATTTCAATAAAAACCAAGCCTACATCTCAATTGTTTGCTTGTGTTGAACAAAATTTCGTTGAGATCCTAGATTGATCAACTAGGGTAGCAACTCAAGCTTAGATCTAATACCGACGGGGTTAGTGATAAGTGGATTTTGCACAATCAATAGAGAAAAACGATTAGACATAAGCCAATCCTTACCCTAGACAAAGGGATTAAGGACTCCAAAGCCCATAAAATTGTTGAGCCGAATTAATCTAAGATAGAGGGACTATAGACATATAATTCACTCACTTAGCCTCCTAAAAACCTAAATTCAAGGTGAATAGGAGAAGCAATTTTGGTTTACAATTGAGTGTGGAGTAGGTTGGAATTGTAATTTTGGTTTGCAATTACAACTTAGGGCAATGACATTCTTGAGCCCCATTTTTATCCAAATTCTCCATTTACTAAATCTATCTATTTTACTACCAAATATTTCCATTTCTAGATTCTGCAATTCAATTCTGCAATTTTTCTTTATTCCAATATTGCCATTTCTAGATTCTATAATTCAATTCTGCAATTTTTCTTTATTCCAATATTGTCATTTCTTGATTCTGAAATTAGATTCTGCATTTTTTCTTAACACACTGAAGCGAGCTTGTCGAGGGCTCAATCAAATACAATTTATAATACCGATCTAAAATTAACTACTTGTAGTAATTAATAGTGGACCGGGTCGAACCACAGGGAACCGAATAAATTGGTTTCAATTAATTGGTTTTCTTAATGACACGGACTGACACGAACTGGGGGGGGAGTTAGGCATAAAATAGAGACATAAGGACTAAAAAAGAGTAGTAAAAATAAAGATCTCACCTTGGGCACTGAATTAGGGGTAAACAGGTAGTTATGCAAATTATCGATTTGAAACTAACCTAACAGGCAATTTCCTATGTTTTAAGACCGACTAAACTCCTCGGGACACCGTAGGAGCCTCCCTTAATTAAACCAATTTACAAATGCTTAATTGGTTCTAATTTAATCAACTAATTTGGCACGACCAATACCAAAAGAATTAATTAAACGCATTACACTCAAGGGATAAGCCGAAACGAGTTAATTAATTAAGACTAGTCGATCTAAATTAACTAAGCTCGCGCTAACAATTCTAAGGCCTACCATGTACTCGTAATTAAGCAATTCTACTTAATTTAACCGACGTGGCTACCGGCCTATTTACTACTCAAATTAAGCTAGAGACCAAGGACCCCTACAAATACATCTAGCATAGCTAAGAAATCTCTAAATTAATTGATTTGTCAGTTCAATCAAAGTAGAAATAACTAGGAATAAGCACAAGAATTTGCAAGCCACAAAACAGTGTTGGAAATTGAAATTAACAAGCAAATCTCACAATAAAATGCATAATACCGTATTTACAACCCCAAAACGGCGACAAAAGTCTAGCAATCCATCGAAATGATGAGCCCGACACCGAGGTTTGATGAAAAAATCCTAATCTATCCTAAACTACTGAAAAACAGAGAGGAGAAAGCCTAAATTGGTCTCATGACGGCTGAAAATCGGAGACAAATGACCTAGAGGATGAAAAAATCTATATATAGGAATCGACGGAGCGTCTAGACGCTCTGGACAGCGTCTAGACGCTCCCAGCGTCACAGGGGATCTCCGCAGCGTCGAGGGAGGCTTCAGGGAACTGCCGATAGCGTCTAGACGCTCTGGACAGCGTCTAGAAGCTACCCAGCGCGCATCACTGCTTATTTTCGCTCTAACTTTTCGCTCATATGTTCGAATGACCTCCTGTTTGATGCGTTGGAATCGTGATTTGACGTAGAATCTCTCGGAACGTGAATTATTCTCAAATCCCTACAAAATGATCAATTAATTACATTAAAACCTCCAAACTAACATGATTTAGGCATAAAAATATTGGACTATGTTGGCCCTATCACACACCAACTCAATCTTATTTTTGCTATTTTAGTTTTTAAGTTGCAATTTTTCTTACACTTGCTTTACGATATTTTTGTTACACCGTTCCCTTGGGATTCGATACTTGGTACTCACATACCATTTTATATTACTTCGATTGCGTGCGCTTGCGTGTACACCGATTAAAAAATGACACTTCTTTTTTCCTAGAAAGCTCAATAAAAAGCTTCTTAAAAAACTTAGTAAAGATAACTCGTGCTCAAAGATTTGGGTTGTGCTCGTTGTTAGGAAATTCTCATCATAAATGAGGGTGCTTAAATCGAAAGTGCAATGCAAAACTTAGTTTCTCCCACTGCTTAGGTGAGTGTCATCACAAATGATGTCATTCTGAGAACTTTGGAAAAAGAGCTGTGAAGGTGAGCCTTGAGAAAATGAGTGTGAGGCCTTGTTGACACGAGCCTTGAAGCTAGGGTGATTTGCATCACAAATGTGAGCATTCCAAGTCTAGGGGCCATAGTCTTAAGGATCCTTTGAGAACTTCTAAAAAGAAAGGGAAGAAAGAAAGGTTTGTTAATTTAAGGAGGTATGAAAATAAAGGATGTGAGGAGGTGAGTAAAGAATAAATGTTTCTAAAAGGCTTTTGATGAAGTAAAGAATGGAGCTGCACAGTGAGCTTTAGGAGTGAGCTTTAGGACTGAGGTATTAATTCAATAAGCTTAAAAGGTTGTGCGAGCTGAAGCTTAAGTTGGGCCAAGTGTAACTTTGGAGAGTTTATTGGAATTAGTTGAGCTCTGACGAATGTTCTAAAAAAAACTAAGCCACCATTATTTGAGTTAATTTTTAAAAAGTTAATGAGAACTGCTTGCTATTTGATAGTGACTTGGTGGTGAAAGTCCATATTTTAGCAGAAGGGTGTACGTTCATAAGGCATTACTCAGGGACGAATAATGGTTTAAGTTTGGGGTTGATAACTCTTCGTAAAATAGTTATTCTTGCCTAAATTCCTTCTTAATCTCCTTGACTAAACTTGCTTGTTTAAGGTATTTTGGTGGTTTTTAGTTGCTTAAGCCCCCAAGTCAGAGTGTTTTTGCTTATTTGGTTGAGGTAATCTATTTGTTTTGATTAATGGCCCAATAACGAAAGTTTCGTAAGGGAACTGGAGCAGGCTACCATGAGACAAACAAAATATTTTCTTTCTAAAGAGATTCGATTCGGAACTATTATATATCCAAGGTCCAATATTGAAATAATTTCAGAGGTTTTCCTTGACTTTGTCCGTGTCAACAAACAATTCGAAATGCCTCGACTTTTTTAGAATAGGTCCGAGTTGTAAATTGTGAACTTAATCTGCAATTTTTGTCTCAGGTGGAAGCTTAATTAAAGGTGAAAAGTTGGATGATGAAATATGGCCAATAGAGCAGCTTTGCTGAAGCATTTCCTCACTAAGAAGCCACTTGATTCACACGTGTAAAGATTTTCATTAATTGAGCTATCTAATTAGAGCCAGCTAAATGGAATTGGACCAATAAGATGCTGCCTATGTATCAGAGTTGTCCAATCAGCCCTGAAATTGATAGATAAAGTGGAGTATATAAGCTTGGCATTTTTGAATTAAAGAGGATATGCTGGAAAATGGAAAAGGGTTATGGAAAGGGAGATGAGACAGTTGAAAAAGGGATCTACATTGGGAAAGGAAGCTGAAGAAAAAGGAGGGAGTCCTTTAGAAGTTTCCTCTACTGAAATATCTCTTCTCTTCTTACTGTTCTTCTTCCACATCTTTGTTGTTTTAATCTTAGAGTGTTGTAATGGGATTTCCAGTAGTTTTAAGTAGTTTTATGTCTATCATTGTCAACTAAATAGTTTTATGTCTATCATTGTCAACTAAATAGTTTTAGGCAAGGATTATGGAACTCTATATTGTAGAGAGGCTTGAGTTGATGTGATTTTATGTTGATTTTTATTGAATTTAAGTTGTTTTAATGCCAATGTATGGATTGAGTTTGGTCAACTTGTTCATATACTATTTTCTTGCATTTTAGGAAAAAGAATAGGAAACTGATTGCTTCAAATCACTCTAGGACTGATTACAAGTAAGCTTGCAGTGAAATGAGTAGGTTAGGGATAATCACCCACCTAAGGCACACAAAGCATGGAGTAAATTTAAGTAGTTTAAATGGGAAATTAGCTACTAATTAAGGAAGTCTGGAAAGATTTCGTGTTGGAATGCTATGTGGTGTAAATTTGCTTAAGTTTTTCTTCAGCATTCTAGTCTTAATACAATATAGTGAACCCCTAATCCAAGCATGCTTTTATCTCTAAGTGAAGTTACCTGTTGTTTGTCTGTTTTTGTTCGTTTTACCTACTACTTAAGCTTTGTTGCTGTGTTGTTTAGTTTAAATTACTCCCTTGGAAGCCTTCATTTGTTGTTTTTGTTTGGTTACCTTTTTAATTCATTCAAGGTTGATCCCAAACTTGGTGAATTTTCTGAACTAATCTTTGAGGAAACGATTAAATTACTTATCACTTGCTGCATTGGGTTGTGTATGCTTGCATATTAAAAGTGTTTTAATTGCATATCCTAGCACTCTAGTAAAAGGCAATAACAACATTGCCTTAATTCAGCCGAGTTATGTCGAAAGACTTGGGTTGTGAAGATCCAACTCTCCTTGACAAAGGTTGAGTTGGATCGATTGAATTTGGTTCAGAGTCGTCTCCTTAAGTCTCAATTTTATAGCTTGTTTTCAACTCAGTTTTTTGTTTCATTATTCTTCATATTTAGTTATGTATTTCAGTCTTATTTAGTCTTTAAGTTCTATTTTTCCTTTTTTATATTCAGACTTTCCTTCTTTGTAATTCATATTTTATATTATCACAAATTTATTTTAATAAAGTTCAATTATTTCCATTCAGGTTCCAACACATTCATATTTTCTTTAAGTTTAGTTTTCATCTCTTTATATTCTATTAGCATGGGTTTTATTTTAATTTAATGCATGTTTATTTTCTTTCTCCATTATGAGCTAATTCTATCTTTGGGATTTGAATATGTGGATGCCCAAGAGATAGGAAGCTCAACCTAAGATGTAAAAGTAAATTTGCTTGATTCCATACCATTGTTTCCTTTTATTGATTAAAATTCTTATTGTGAGTCTAGCTTGGCCATCTAGGCGAACAACACAAAAATCAAATTTAATACTAAAAAGGTTCAAGGTTAGGTGTTCATAAAAGTAATAGAGGAAAGAAGCTTAGACATAAGTACTTGTTTTTTACCCTAAACATAGGGAAAAACCTCTAAGACCAAAGGGTTGTGTTTTCATTAAACTAAGTTCATATTAGACATAGACATATAGGTTTAATCGATTAGGCTTCTAAAGATCTTTCCATTAAGGTTGAATAGGAGTTCAACTCGTTTTACATTGCTTTAGTGTTTTGAGTGAAGATTGCAATTGCATATTAAGTAGCAATTCCTTTCAAAGGGCAAAAGTATGTTTGAATCCCATATTTTTATTGATTTTTAGTATACATACAACCTTCCCATTTCATCTATATTGGTTACCGAGGGTGTTTTGTGTGAACATCTTTGGCACTATTTTTAATTTTGTTGTATCCATTCTCTATGGGATCGATACTCTTGAATACTTCCAATTACTATATATTTGACAGTGTGCACTTGCACTAGACTGAGAACTTTTTCTATTCAAAAGTTTTCTTCTAAAGCCCACACTCATCAATCGATAAGTCATCAGGTCCAAACATGTAATTTCTATCTAAATTTACCAAACATGCATGCATCGTACACAATTATCACCTAATCAATTTTAGCAAAAAACCCACCAAAATTTCAATCCCTTATTAAATTAGCCCAACCTAGCATTAAACTAATCCTAAATCGTCTCTAAGGCCTATGCACGATAGCATTCCATACCTTCTAACTCGGTTGCATTAAGCTTAGGATCAATTAAGACGCTCCAACTAACTAGATAGCCAATTAATTAGCGTGTTGATTAACTTCGAAGGCCTAATCGATTTACACGAGAGCATACACCCAACTTTTATGTAAATAATGGCTTAGGCGCTACTAAACATGCAAGAACACGATACTAGCACTCTAGCAAAAGGCAACAAGAACACTACCTTAATTCAGTCGAGTTCTTGTCGCTGTTGACGCCAGCCACCATAGCCATGAGACACTGTCGCCGTTGAAGCCAATCATCGCCGCTTCCCATACCAAGTCGTCACTAATTTTTGAATCGTGAACTGCCACAACATGCTCTGATTGAGTTCTTCTCCAGTGTGGGTTTGCACGAGCAGTCCGGCAAGCATTTCCGATCCATAGGTGAGTTTTTTTTTCCTACAAGTTTGTGGCATTTTTTTTTTTGTTATAGTTAAGTCTAACCCATGAGCTTTGGCCATTTCAAGAATAACCACTTCATTCCGGCATTGAAACCACGAGATTGCGTGATTTTAGTCACTGTCTAGCAGGCAATCAAACTTTTGTGGTAAGTTTTTGGTGAGTATTGAAGACCCTTAAGTTTTCAAGTTCACTTGTAGACTTTAGATTTATTTCTAAATTTAAGAATCATTTGTGAGCATATTCCAAATTTGATTAATTAAGATTCAAAGGTGACTATAATTTGGGGAGCATTTGGGTAACACTCCTTTAAACATTTTGCGTAAGATGGATTATTAAAAGTAAAGTCCTAGTTAGTTTTGGAAGATTTAGTTCAAAGATTTTGAATGTCAAGCATTAATTTTCTTTTGAAATCGTTATAGGTTGGGTAAAGGATCTCCACAATAGGAGATAGAAATTTTTTTTATTGAGTTTAAAGCCAAGGTAACTGACTTTACGCGACATGCCTAGTGTTGAGTTGGGAACTGTGTACTGATTTAAAATGCAATATTTTTAGTGAAAATGATTATACTTGTACGTATGCTATATGAGGTGTTTATGAATGTGATGCATGTTGAAATGTTTATGATGATGAATGTGTAAAAGATATTTCATGTTACATCACGATGGTGATCTAAATATTTATTGTGGGACCTCATGCATTTGTATGTTGCATACGTTGTTTTTTAAAGTTTCGTGATAAATGTAATTATCTCAACACTAGTCCAACACTCCCCCTCACTTGTGGGCTTGAAAATATGAAGAAATGTCCAACAAGTGAAAAACAATATTAATTGGGGAGGAAATGACATTGCAAGGGTTCGAACTCAAGCCTTCTGCTCTGATACTGTTATAAAATGGCAAGACATATCTTAAGTTTTAAGTG
This sequence comes from Trichosanthes truncata, assembly GCA_033996785.1. Taxonomy (NCBI): domain Eukaryota; kingdom Viridiplantae; phylum Streptophyta; class Magnoliopsida; order Cucurbitales; family Cucurbitaceae; genus Trichosanthes; species Trichosanthes truncata. The sequence continues at coordinate 11,649,043 of MU867261.1, read as the reverse complement.
AGGGTATTTAAGTACATTTACACATAGGGGCAATTTTGAAATTAACTTCTCTTCTTGTTTTGGGCTGTTTTTCTCTGAAATACAGCAGAGAGGAAAGAGACATAAAAACACAGCAGTCGCACAGTCCAGAAAACGCAGAAGAAGAGATCTCAGGTAGTGGGTCTTTCGATTTCCGGTGAGTTTCGCTACTTGGGTCTTTGATCTCGACTGTGAGACAGAGTTTAGAGGCGTGGGTTGTTCAGACCGTGGGTACTCTTGATTTTTGGCGTTGGCGTGGTCTCGGTGTAGAGGTAGATATCGTCGGTGAGGTTTCGTTTTCGGACTGAGTATTTGTTCGTCGGCGTGTGAGTCTCAGTTTTCGATGAGGGTCTGAGTCCGTGTTGGTTATTCCGTTTGTAGCTCCGGTTTGCTGTGCGTTTATTTTTCGGTATCAAATCTTCAGTGTCGTGGGTCTTGGATTTCAGGGGCTGTGTATATCGTGGATCTCTGTTTCAGTGTAGAGGTTGTTCTTCGACAATATTGAAGGCTGTCAAGGTAGTGGTATTCGATTGGTGCTCAAGCCGAAGAAGGATTTGAGGTATTGGTCGTTTTATCGACCCAATTTCAATCCATAGTTTTTGGATTGATTTTTTCCCTTTGTATCCTGTAAAAATTGTGACTTATTGCTTCTGAATAAAATTCCTCACAAGCTGGTTCTCAAAGTGGATGTACACCGAAAGGTTTAACCACTATATATCTTGGTGTCAAATTTTTCTCTTGCTTGCTTTACTAAACTTGTTGCTGAAACTGCGTTCTAATTTTGCATATTCGAGTTCGGGTTTTATAACAATTGGTATCAGAGCTCCATTCGATCCAAAGACTAGAAGGTTTGTGCTTTGTGCTTTGGTTCATTCTTTATTCAGAATATATTGTGAGGTTAATGTCTTCAATGTCGACTCGTTTTGAGGTTGCTCGATTTGATGGGAAGGGTGATTTCGGGTTATGGAGAAAGAAGATTAAAGCTCTTTTGGTTCAGCAAAAGGTAGGAAAAATCTTGTGTGACGAAAAGGACCTTCTGGCGACACTCACAGAAGATGAACGAAAGGAGATGGATGAAATTGCCTATTCGACAATTATACTCTATCTTTCAGACGAAGTACTTAGGCAAGTAGATGAGACAACTACCACAACTGAGTTATGGAAGAAATTGGAGAGCCTTTATTTGACTAAGTCTTTGCCAAATAAGTTATATCTAAAGGAGAAATTCTTTGGATATAAGATGGATCAGAATAAAGGCTTGGAAGAGAACTTGGATGAGTTTCGAAAGATTGTGGTCGATCTCAATAACATCGATGAGAAGATGTCAGATGAGAATCAAGTAGTCATTATTTGAACTCTTTGCCAGATACATTTCTAGAAGTTAAAGCAACCATAAAATATGGAAGAGATTCTCTGACCATGGACATTGTGGTGGATGCTTTAAAAACAAGAAATCTCAAAATTAAGAAAGAACGCAAGGAAGGAGAGTTACTTATGGCCAGAGGGAGAACTGAAAAGAAAAATTGGAAAGGAAAGGAATCTAGAAGCAGGTCTAAGTCCAAAGGGAAAGGCAAAAAATGCTATTTATGTCATAAGGAGGGGCATTTTAAGAAAGATTGTCCCTTGAACAAGAACAAAGAAGCTTCTAATAACAAGAAGGGTGAATCTAGTGCAGCAAATGTAACAGATGGGTATGATTCAACTGAGGTCTTGATGGTGTCTAGTAGAGATTTTCAAGATGAGTGGATCATGGATTCTGGTTGCACATTTTACATGACTCCCAGGAGGGACTATCTGATTGATTTTCAGGAAGTCAGTGGGGGAAAAGTTTTGTTGGGTGATAATGGCGTCTGTAATGTGAGAGGAACTGGCTCAATTCGGCTTGCAACACATGATGGTTTGATCATAATACTTACAAATGTAAGGTACGTACCAAAACTTAAACGAAATCTAATTTCCTTAGGTGAATTAGATAGATCAGGTTATTCATATAAATCTGTAAATGGAGTTCTGAAAGTTTCCAAGGGTTCTCTGGTTAAATTGAAGGGAACCTTGAGGAATGGTCTCTATGTGTTGGAAGGTACTGCAATTACAGGGAACGCTGCAGTTGCATCTAGCAAAAGAATTGATATGTCTATGCTATGGCATAGGAGGTTGGCTCATGTGAGTGAAAGAGGTCTACAAGCTCTTTCACAACAAGGCTTACTTGGAGGAGTTAAAGACATCGAATTCCCATTTTGTGATCATTGCATAATGGGGAAGTCTACCAGGGTGAAGTTTGGGAAAGGGAAGCATACAACTAAAGGCATATTGGATTATGTACATTCAGATTTGTGGGGTCCTACCAAGGTACCTAGTATGGGAGGGTCAACGTACTTTATGTCTATCATTGATGACTTTTCAAGGAAGGTGTGGATTTATCTACTGAAATAGAAGGATGAGGCTTTTGGGAAATTCCTTGAATGGAAGAAGCAGACTGAGAACCAAACAGAAAGAAAGGTAAAGTATCTGAGGACTGATAATGGTTTAGAGTTTGTGAATCACAAATTCGGTAAACTTTGCAAATCTAAGGGAATCACGAGACATTTAATGTTACACACACTCCGTAGTAGAATGGTTTAGCTGAGAGGTTCAACAAAACAATAATGGAGCGTACTAGATGTCTCTTGTCTAATGCTTCGTTACCTTTGAAGTTTTGGGGAGAAGCTACCCAAACTGCCTGTTATCTTCTTAATAGAAGTCTGTCTTCTGCAATAGACTTGAAGACTCCTCAGGAGGTATGGAGAGGAGAAGCTCCAAGTCTTGATCATCTCAGGGTATTCGTTCGTTCAGCTTATGCTCATGTTAAGGAAGGAAAGCTGAACAATTGGGCATTGAAATGTATGTTTCTGGGCTATCCTCAGGTGTCAAAGGATATAAACTTTGGTGCTTGGAAGAGGGTAGGAATAAATGTATTATTAGCATTGATGTCACTTTTAATGAAGAAGAGATGCCGTTTTGTACTAAGAGTCAGCTAGAACAAAAGTCAATTGAGAATGTTGAAACATAAGTCAAAATTGATTCTGAGCCACGACCATCAAGTACTTCAGGTGAATCTAGTGATGAGTCACCTCTGGTTTCACAAACAAAGTATTCACAGAAGTCTGAATATGATGGGGAACAGTCTCAACAGGAGAGGATTTTGATTGATGAGGGAGCTTTCACTGAGGAAAGTTCAGGTAACCATGACTTACAGAACTATCAGCTTGCACGTGACAGATCTCAGAGGGCAAGACAGGCTCCTATGAGGTATGGTTTTGCTGATCTAGTTGCTTTTGCTTTTAATTGTGCTTCTGATAGTATTGAGGCAGAGCCTATTACATACGAAGAGGCTATTGCGTCTGATTTAAAGGAACAATGGAAGACTGCAATGGAAGAATAATTGTTCTCTTTGTGTAAGAATCAGACGTGGTCATTGGTTCCAAAGCCTCCTAAACAGAAACTCATTCAATCAAAGTGGATTTACAAAATCAAGCCAGGTACAGGAGGTAACATAAAGCCTAGGTATAAGGCTAGGCTAGTGGCTAAGGGCTTCACTCAAAAGGAGGGAGTTGATTTTCATGAGGTTTTCTCTCCGGTGGTGAGGCATTCATCCATTAGATTAATTTTATCTATTGCTGTTTATTTTGACATGTTTCTTAAACAGATGGATGTCAGCACAACATTCCTTCATGGATAATTGGAGGAGGTAATTTACATGCATCAACCTAAGGGCTATGAAGTGAAGGGAAAAGAAGATATGGTTTGTCGCCTTCACAAGTCCATTTATGGACTGAATCAGTAGCCAAGACAGTGGTATATTCGGTTTGATACCTTCATTCTAAAGCAGGGATTTCACAGGAGCTCATATGATGCATGCATATATTGGAAACTATCTCTTAAAGGTAGTTATATTTATCTACTGCTTTATGTAGATGATATGATACTAGTGTCTAAGGATTTTGCTGAAATCTATGAACTCAAGAGACAGTTGAGTAGTGAGTTTGAAATGAGAGATTTAGGTGCATTGAAAATAATCTTAGGCATGGATGTTAAAAGAGATAGGGAGAAAGGGTTGTTAACCATTTCGCAAGAGAGTTATGTGCATAAACTGCTTGACAAGTATAACATGTCTGATTGTAAGGCAGTTTCGACACCCTTAGCATCTCATTTTAGACTTTCTTCGTCTCAGTGTCCTACTACTAATCAAGAAAGGTTAGAGATGTCAAAAATTCCTTATTGTAATGTTGTTGGAAGCATAATGTATTTCATGATTTGTACTAGGCCTGACTTGGGTTACTCAATGAGCATGATAAGTAGGTTTATGTCAAATCCTGGGAAGGAGCATTGGAATGCAGTTAAATGGGTGTTTTGGTATTTGAAAGGTATTGCAAATGTATCACTGTGTTTTGGGAACATGTGTGATCAATCAGCATTGCTAGAAGGCTTCGCAGATGTAGATTATGCTGCAAACCTTGACAAAAGAAGGTATTTATTAGGTCACATTTTTCGCTTGTATGGAAATGTGGTCAGTTGAAAGGTTTTTTTTATAGCCAGTAGTTGCTTTGTCAACTACTGAATCAAAGTATATTTCTGTTGGAGAAGCAGTTAAGGAAGCAATATGGTTGAAGCTTATAGTTGGTGAGTTGATGTCACAAGAGTTTACTCCTATCATCCGTTGTGATAGCCAGAGTGCTATTCATCTTGCGAATAATTCATCTCACCATGAACGGTCTAAACATATCGATGTTAAATTTCATTTCCTTAGGGATGCAGTTGCTCAGAATGAAATTGAACTGGTTAAAGTTCATACAGATTAGAACTTGTCATATATGTTAACCAAAGTACTTGCATCTCATAGGTTTAAATACCTGTTAACCAAAGTACTTGCATCTCATAGGTTTAAATACCTGTTAAATGAGTTGAATGTAAAACTAGGATGATAGGAAAATTTAGAGAACCAGTTTGGTGGCTTAAGATATTCTTGTCATGAGGGAGATTTGTTATAAAATGCAAGACATATCTTAAGGTTTAAGTGAGGGCATTTAAGTACATTTACACATAGGGGCAATTTTGAAATTAACTTCTCTTATTGTTTAGGGCGGTTTTTATCGTGAAATACAGCAGAGAGGAGAGAGACATAAAAACACAGCAGCCGCACAGTCCAGAAAACGCAGAAGAAGAGATCTAAGGCAGTGGGTCTTTCGATTTTCGATGAGTTTCGCTACTTGGGTCTTTGATCTCAGCTGTGAGACAGAGTTTAGAGGCTTGGGTTGTTCAGACTGTGGGTACTCTTATTTTCTGGCGTTGGCGTGGTCTCGGTGTAGAGGTAGAGATTGCCGGTGAGGTTTCGTTTTCTAACTGAGTATTTGTTCACCGGCGTGTGAGTCTCAATTTCCGGTGGAGGTCTGAATTTGTGTTGGTTATTTTGTTTGTAGCTCCGATTTGCTGTGGGTTTATTTTTCGGTATCAAATCTTCAGTGTCGTGGGTCTCGAATTTCAGGGGCTGTGTATACCGTGGATCTCTATTTCAGTGTAGAGGTTGTTCTTCGACAATATCGAAGGCTATCAAGGCAGTGGTATTCGATTGGTGCTCAAGCCAAAGAAGGATTTGAGGTATTGGTCGTTTTATCGACCCAATTTCAATTTATAGTTTTTGGATTGATTTATTCCCTTTGTATCCTGTAAAAATTATGACTTATTGCTTCTGAATAAAATTCCTCACAAGCTGGTTCTCAAAGTGGATGTACACCGAAAGGTTTAACCACTATATATCTTGGTGTCAAATTTTTCTCTTGCTTGCTTGACTAAACTTGTTGCTGAAACTGCGTTCTAATTTTGCATATTCGAGTTCGAGTTTTATAACAGATACCATGTTAAATCACCAATCAACCCATGCATCTTATTGAGAATCAGAGGTTTCTCTACATCTTTCAGATGTGGGATCCTCAACATCTTTCAGATGTGGGATCCTCAACAAAGTCCACTTCTTTTCACAACCTCTAGAGAAATCCTAAATCTCTTGATCTTAGGTAAACTCTAATCATGCAATTAAGATCTAATCTAAACTATCTCTCCCGAGCATAAGTTCATAACTAATAACATTTAACCTATGATCAAAGGATTAAAAGCATTACACACATAATTGCTTGAATGAAATAAAGATAGTCAATCAAGGAAATCAATTAATTAATTCATCCAAACTAAAAAACTACATCAATCACTAAGATTATGAGTTTAGCTACACATGTTCAAGAAATTAAATACAAAGCTCGAAAAAAAAATTGAGAGAAAGAGAAGAAAAACTGATGTCCACATGTCGATCGTCCGTCCCCATTACGATGTCTACGATCACGAACTCGAAAATCTCTTTTCTTCGCTCCAAAGGTCTACTGTAACTCTCCCAATTAAGATGGTTTTGACAAAACAGGGCTTAGTCTCTCCAAAGTTAGCTACCCTTCTCAAATCAAAAGGATGCATTTATAGGAAATAGGACAACATCTCGATGTTGTACCCTAGTGCACATAGAAGGAAATATTGAGTAGCGTCTCCACGTTAGGCGCAGCGTCTCCACGCTATTGACAGAACTTCAAGCGCACATGTGTTTTTTGTAGCGTTGAATAGAATAGCTTCTTGACCTTAATATGTAGCGTTGAGACACTCCTTTGTAATGTCTCAACGCTACATGGGCAGTTTGAATGGATGGAATATTTGCAACGTCTTGACGTTGTTGGGCAGTGTCGGTTCTTGTAGCTTGGTTTTTTCTCTCTATTTTCTTCAATTCTTTAACTCTTGCCCAAATTACACATTTTTTGCAATATATTCTTGAAAATCTCCAATTCACTCCAAGATGCTCGATTCCTACTTTGAAACACCCCACGATTCCAAACAATAGTAGTTTTATTCTTTTGAAGATTAATTTGAATTTGATTGGGTTAATTAGAAGTGTTGCTTGGAATCCAATTTGAGAAAATTAAACTACAATGAGTTAAATTAAGATAATTAAATTTTCAAATTTTGGATGAGAGATTTATTAATTAAGTCTCAAATTCATGATTTTTATTTAAGACTATCGCTTTGGATCTGTGCCTCAACTACCTTCCATTTCATTTTGTTCAATTATGTTTTTTTTTTTATCTATTATATATAGAATGTGTATAGTCTTCTATACTTTCAAATTTGTTTGTAGCCACTTGTAATCTATTTGCTAGTGTTAGACAGTTTTTATAGGCAAATGTATTTCTCTCTTTGATGACTTTGCCTGTTTTTTATAGTTAGGTTTAGGCTGATATTTTCCATGAAAATACAAGCATGCCCTTCCTAAGAATTAACAAAATACATGGAATTTGAGTTCAAGTGCATGGCCACATTAGTAAACCTTTCAGAATTTTAATATAGTGACATCACCCGTTCAGCTCAAAGATACAATTTAGTTTCAGTATTATAATGATACTTAATTTCGAGCTTTTATGAAAAATAGCTCTCTCTCGAAGAGTTATCACTTACTGATATAAAATAGTCTATTAGTGAATTTGGAACAACCTGTAAAAAAATGTTTTTTTAACAAAATCAATTTTTCTATAAATACTTTTAAAAATTTTGTTATTTAAAGCACTTTTTAAATATTCTTTTAAAAAAATGCTTAAGTTAGAAGGTATTCCAAACTGACCACCTTATATTTTATACACATAATCATATTGAGAAATGTAGAACGAGGGACAAACATATCCACTAAGTAGGCAAGAATCGTGAGAATCTCTAAAAGTAACTTGTACTGTATCCCCGTTGAACAAAAAATTGAAAGAACCACCTGTAATAGTGGACAGTAACTCATGGCCTGACACCAACCAAAAATATTGAAGAATCTCTAGTGTTTAATTGGAATCATGCCTCCCACCATTTTCAGAAGAGCTTGATAATGAGCATACGGTGAAGAACACTGAGATGACAGAGAGAAAAAAGGTAGAAATTGACATGAGAATTTGTCGATGTTTTTGGGATCGGAGTCTCACCGTCCAAAACTTTAAGTTGGTTAGATAACATAGTGATTTGCTTTTTAAAATTTAGTGTTTGAATATTTAAATGTAAGATTCTAATCTTGTAGACACCAAGATTTTGGCACTAAAAACTGATCCAAATCTTGATCGTCGCATGTAAATGGCTAGGGCGCTTGTATCTAATTTCCCTACGTATTGATGAGCCATGTTGGACATGGTCTAGTGGGCTTATTTTGTAATATTTATTTATTCATTGATTATATTATATCACATGTGCGAGTAAAGATTCAAAATTATGGTTTGTTAGAGAAAGTAGCGAAGGCTTAACAATTTGTCGGTGTTAGCATATTTTGTAATTATTTTCATATGGCAGTGTTTTTAATCTTTTTTAATATATATATATATAACGCATCTATTTGATGTTTTAATTTTTTGATTTATGGTTTATGGTAAAAAGAAAAAGAAAAGAAAAAACCAAGTTGGAGAACTACTTTTTAATTTTTTGTTTTCTAAAAAATTGAAAAGAAATTTGATAGTTTTATTTTTATGTTTTTTATAAACCCTAATTTGTTGGAGTGAGAAAAGATAAGTTCGTAAGACGATAAGAAAATATTATTGAGAAAAAAAAGTTAGATGAGACTTGAGAGTGAAAATTTAATGGAAAAACGTTAAAGAGACAATGATACGTGGGAGGGAGGAGAAAAAGTTATTGTGAAGTAATTTTAGATGTAAAAAAACTTAGAGGAAAAGAGAAAAGTTATTAAGAGAAACTTGTAAAGAGTGAAAGAAGTTAGTGAGAAATATATTAGATAGGGATAAATTAAAGAAGAGAAATTATTTGAGAAGATGGTCACAATCTGGTTTGACAGTTTTACATTATTGGATATTTGAGAAATATTACAAAAATATTTTGAATCTATATCCCGTGAGCATTAGAGAGTATACAAAATTTTCAAAAGTATATCTAATAGTTATTAGAGATGAACTTTATTATGGCAATCTCATTCAAAAAAAAAATTCTAAAAAAATTTCATTAAAGAGAGATGTTATAGAAAGACAGGTTACACAGATTAGGGACTATGGAGAGAACAAAACTCTCAAGAGGTTAAAAACTCAAAAAAATAAAAATAAAAAATAAAAATAAAAAAGAAGGAAAGAAAATTAAATGGTTATTATACACCAACCAACTTTCTATCACTACAACTAATAGAAACGTAAAGATACAATGAAATGAAACTATTTCAGAAAATGAGAGATTAAGGCTAAGTTTGATAACCATTTTAGTTTTTGATTTTTGATTTTTTTTTTTTATGTTTTCTAGTTTTTGAAAACAAAAGTATATATGTTTGATAACGGTTTTTTGTTTTTATAAAACAGAAATCCAAACTTCTTTGGTAATTTTTTTTTGTTTTCAGGTTTTTAATAATTAGAGAGATGAAGAGATATTTTAGAAAGAAAAGAACGTGTGAAGACACAGAAATAAAAATTTAGAGACAGATATTATTGTTTTAAAGAGAAAAGTTAAACATAGTAAATTAAGAGACATGAAAGAAAAATATTTAGAGAGAAAATTTAAAAAGAGAACGTTAGTTAGAGGTCAAAAAAAATGTGAGTTAGAAAACAAAAAAAAAAAGAAAAGTTAGAGAGAAAAAATTTACATAAAAAGAGAAATTTTAAAGAGATAGTAAAGTTAAGAGTAAAAAATATGTTAGAGAAATAAAGAAAGGAAAAAGTTGTAATGAGAAAAAGTTTAGAGAGAATTACTTTTAATAAAAAAAGTTAGTAATATATTTATTAGAAAGAGATAAGCTAGGGAAAAAGTTTAGAAATATATAAGTTAAACGAGAAAGAAAAATTTAGAGAGATAAACATTTGGGAAATTTTTTTATTTTTAGAGAGAGAAATTGGAGAGGACATGCTAGATGAAAGAAAAAAAAAGATAAACATTTTAGAGAGATAATACAGAGTTGTAGAGATAAAAGTTTTAGAGAGAGAAAGAGAAATAAAAATTATACAGTGATGTACGTTTTAGAGAGAGAAATTTAGAGAGGAAAAAATTAGAAAAAGAAATTTGTTGGAGAGAGATATGTTAAAGAGGAAAAATGAGCATGAGAAGAAAATTGATTTTTTTTTTTGAAATTTCCTTATAATTTAAAAAAATGTTTTTAAAAAACAAAATTGGATATCAAACAAATGTTTTTCAAAACGAAAAACAAAAACACAAAACACAAAAGTAAAATAGTTATCAAGCGACACCTAAGGCCCCGTTTGATAACCATTTGATTTTTGGTTTTTAGTTTTTGAAAATTAAGTTTGTTTTCTCTCAATTTCTCTACAATGGTTTTCATCTCCCTTAAGGAAGCATTTGAATTCTTAGCCAAATTCTAAAAACAAAAACAAGTGTTTGGAAACTATTTTTTTTTAGTTTTCAAAATATGGCTTGGTTTTTAAAAACATAGTTAAAAATGAGATAACAAAACAAGTAAATCCAAAGGTGGGAGTAGCATTTATAGGCTTAATTTTCAAAACCAAAAATCAAAAACCAAATGGTTATCAAACGGGGCCTAAATAATATGTTTTCAAAACTAATAAATCAAGAAAATATAAAGGTGAAACTCAAGGAAAAGAGAGTTATATTTCATATTTTTAAATATGTGTTTGGTAGCAGATTTAGAAATTTGATTCCAATTTAAACAATTGTTCAAAATGTATTCTATAATATATTTATAAACCATAAAACTAGTTGTAGTTGCAAAACTAAATATTAGGTTGAATATAAACCATTATTAATTAATTTATAAATATGTTTTTTTGTTATAAATTTTGTATAATTTTTATTTTACAATATCATATAATTTATAATATATTATATTATACATATTTTAATTTTACAAAAATAAATTGAGTTTATAACATAAAATATTATATTTATTAAAGTTTTTATATTTTTTTAATATAATTATACATTTTAAATTTTCAAATTCAAAATGTGGATAGAACAAAAACATAAAAACGTTGTTTTTAGAATTTTCACTATTTAGATCATAGAATCTAAAAACAGTTTTCGAAAACACATATGCAAAACACATGTTTACTAAATTCAATGAATTCGAAAACATAAAACTAGATTGTCTACTAAACAAATGCTAATTTTTTTTTTGCATATTCTTAAGATAGGAGAACATTTCTCATCTAGAAGTATCAAGAAACTAATTTTTCTAGTATTCTTGAGAGGAATAAATTACTTTAAAATCTAATGTAGATTCTAAGATATTTTAATGGCTTTTGTGTCATTCATGATTATTGATTTGGGTTTTACTTTTAAAGTGTAAATTAATAAAATATGAAATATTTAAAATAAAAAAATACATGTTTATTACATCTTTTTTAACCAGCAAAACTATATGAATACTGTGAGATAAAATATGGTAACACTTTTTTTTAGTAGTTATTGTAGACTTCTAATACTTTATTTACACCTAATTAACTATCAAACCTAACCTACCTTCTTATTCTTATAGACCATTGTTATTTAGTTGAGCTAAAATATTACAAAAATAATTTACTAATATAATTACCAAGTAGAAGTAAAGCAGGTAATTAAATGAGTGACTATTATATAATTATATGATTATAGAGATTACAGTATTTTCTTTTGAAAAAACTATATTTTCAATTACTTTTTTAAAATGAGGTTAGATTACAAGTTTGGTTTCTAAACTTCAATCATCGTATTTTTTGCATTTTAAAAAGAGTTTAATTGACCTTTAATTATTTAATATCGTGTTTAATAGGTTCTTTCTAATAAATCCTTTAATCTTTAATTTTGTATCAAATAGATCCTTATAATATAAAAGAGTCCTATAAATCAACGATCTATTAGACACAACAAAAAAATTAGTTACAACACTAAAGATTTATGTACCAATTACGTTTTTTAAAGTATAGAAACCTATTAGACAATATTTAAATTTTAGAGAATTACTAAACACAATCTTAAGAGTTAGAAGAATAAAACCTATAATTTAATGAAAAAAAACGTTATAACTTACATCTGTAATTACTTTATAGAAATAAATATTTTTTTTAAAATAAAGGTACCTTTTAAAATTTCCAAGATACTTTTGTCTCTTGGGTGCCTCATTTCCTCACATGTTCTCAGAGATGGCAAGTAGAGTTAGTGGACGTGCACCAAACTATAGATTTTTTCAAACTTTTTTTTTTTTTTTTTGAGTTCAGATCTTTCCAAACTTTTTCATCATACATTTCAGCATGAAAATAACATTAAAAATTTCTTTTCTTTTTGCAAAAAAAAAAAAAAAAAAAAAAAAAAAAAAAAAAAACTTTTACGAAAAAAAAAATAGTACAGTCGGCGACATGGAGGAAACTCCGAAGATCCTTCCATATCCTCCGTTCCTATCAAATTTGAAAGGCCAAAGCGGATTTGATAACAATTTGGATTTTTAGTGGTGATTTGGTAACCTTCCTATCTTTTCTTTTTAATTTTTGAAAAACAATTTCACTATGTTTTTCTTTACCCTTTCTCAAATTGTAGAAGCATTTTCAAAATTGTGTAGGAACGACAAAATTGAATTTTTTTTTTTTTACATAGTTTTGTTATTTAATAACACTACATATTATAAAGAAAAACAAGCGTTTTGTTTCTTGTTTCCCTTTTTTAATAAAGAAAAATAAAATTTCATTTGGTAACTGTTTTTTATTTTTTTTGTTCTTCTTTATCGAAGAAAGTAAAAAACATGTTTGGTAATTATTTCTCATTTCTTGTGCTCTAAAATTTTAAATTAAAATGTAAAATTTAATATGAAAAATAGTTTTTAAAACTAATGCACGAAATTTCTATGTTATATTTATTTAAGATATTTATCATGCATTTTATCAATCCAGAATGATAAATTAGTTTTTAAAATTTAATATTCAAAATTTCTATGTTTTATCTATTTTTGATATTTATTGTACATTTTATAAGTCAAGAAAGTTAAAATAATGCTTTTGTTTATACTTTGAAAAAATCTAAAAAAATAGAAACAAAGAAACTTGATTTTGTTGTTTCCAAAATTTGTTCACAATTTTATAAACATTTATGAATAATGAGAAATAAGAAACAAAAGTAGTTACTAAAGACTATTGTTTCTCAAAAACTAGAAACAAGAAACAAAAAATTAAGGCCCCGTTTGATAACCATTTTGGTTTTTAGTTTTTAGTTTTTGAAAATTAAGCCTATAAATATTACTCCCACCCATAGATTTACTTGTTTTGTTATCTACCTCTTACCTATATTTTGAAAAACCAAGCCATGTTTTTAAAACTAAAAAAAATAGTTTTCAAAAACTTGTTTTTGTTTTTAAAATTTAGCTAAGAATTCAAATACTTCTTTAAGGGAAATGAAAACCATTGTAGAGAAATTGAGAGAAAACAAGCTTAATTTTCAAAAACCAAAAACCAAAAATCAAATGGTTATCAAACAGGGTCTAAGGGCTTGTTTGATAACGTTCCCATTTCTTGTTTCCGTTATTCATTTTTTAAGAAATAGACTTGTTTGATAATCCGTCTCATTCCTTGTTTCTAGTATTTAAAAAATATTTCTTTCTAAAATTGGGACTGAATTTCAGAAATGACTAAAGGTAGGTTCTCTCAATTTCGTTTCTATTTGCTTCTTATACAATTTCATTCTCTGGTTCTTTGATTCGTTGGTTGAGTTGGTGTGCAATTTCTTTTTAGTTATCTCGAGGTTCTGGTTTCAAATCCCATCTAGCACAACTTTTTTTTTTTTTATTTCTTAATTTTGCAATACGTGTATTTTTATATTTTTTGAATTTTGAATTTTATATTTTTCAATATGTATATTTATATATTGTTTTTATTTATTTCTTAATTTTGCAATATGTATATTTATATATTATTTTAATGTTGACTTTTAAATTTTGTAGTATGTATATTTATATATTTTATTTTAATTTTAAATTTTAAATTTTGCAATATGTATATTTATATATTTTTGGTTGGAATAGAAATTTTGGACAATCAGAAATTTTCATGTCATTGCTTAAAGTCAGTGACAAAATTATTTATTTAATTATGGATTAATTAAATTTGTAAGCATCCTTAAATTAAATTATGACAAATTCAAATATACAATTGGGTTATATGAAACTTGGGTCAATTTTAGACAAAAATGGGAGGGCCTAATCCAACAAAGTTTTAACCCAAAGGGCTAGGCCCAAAGTCAACTAGATCTAGTCCAAATAGATTTAGGCTCAAAGGCCAACCAGACCCAGTCCAAAAGTCAGGCTCAAGCCCACTTGGGGCCCTGAGTAACTCTATAAATAAAGAACTTCTTCCTCCATTTGAAGAGGCAGAAATGGAAGACTTCATAAGAAGTGTTCAGAGAGAATTCATAAACAAAGTTCAAAAGACTCTAAAAGTTCCTGAAGATCATACCTTCCCTGAAGTCTTAAAGTGTTGAACACTCCTTGAACATAGAAGACTCTTCAAGAGAAGATTCCTTGAAGTCCTTGGGTCCTGAACACTCTTTGAAGATCATAAAACTTCAAGACTTCAATAAATTCTTCGAGGATTAGCAAACCAAGGGCCGATCATCTAAGCTAATCAACAAGCCAAACACTGATTCAAACAGATCAACAAGCCAAGGGTCGATCCAAAGATCAACAAGGAAAGGGTCAATCCAACAAAATCAATAGGTCGAAAGGTCTATAAGAAAAAACCAACGTGCTAGAGAATAAGCTGTTCAGCCCTCAAGACATTTGTACATGAGAGAGAGAAAGAATTAGATGATAAACATTAGATATTGTACTCTACTACACTCAAATAAATACAAAACCAAGTTTATTTACACGTATTAAATTTCTTTATTGAAATCTCGTGTAAACAATTTTATTTGAATTTTGAATTTTAAATTTTGAAATATATATATATATATATTTATTTATTTATTTATTTAAAAAAATGGCCTTGAAAACCACTTTTTAAGAACGAGATTACAAAAGGATTTAGAAATGACACATTGATTATAAAACTTTCATAAACTCAAAAAAGAGCAAATTTAAAGATTTGGATATAATTTTTATAAAAAGATATTGGAAAAAACGTTAAGAGAAATCAAGAAAATCAAAATTAAGCATAATAAATAAATGCATTTTAAGGATAAATTAAGCTAGCATAATAATCTATTCATTAGAAAATAATCAAACAAGCACTATATGCAAGCATGTTAACAAATTTAAGGAAAAAAAAACATATTGAAATCGATCTTGGACTTCCAAAGAATCGATTTCTCACCTCGGAAAAATTAGACAATCGGACTCCCAAATATTTCTAGATTCCGTCATCGAATATCTTAAAAAATGAATTAAGAAGAAATTGTCATCATGCATTTTATAACGTAGCAAACATACATTCAATTAGACAACATGGCCAATAAGGCAAATACTTCATACTTAAATTAAACATAAGCATCCTTTAAAAAAAAACAAATCAAATAAATAAAGCCATAACATGCTTAAATAAAATGTACAAAGAAAAAGAAAAAATTAACTATAAGTAATGAAAAGAAAATAAACAAATAAATAATATAAAGAAAAAATAAAGCAAAATTAATAATACCGTATAGGGTCTAGCTTCAACTCACGTCCCGGGAGAAAATGTTTTATTAAAAAGTGAGAGAGAGAGATTACATGAAAACATTTAAGAAAATGATCGTTATACACTAGCAAGCAAATAAAGGGACAACCATGCTTAGATAGCATATAACTCTAGGTAGGAAGGATGGACAACTAGTCATACCTTCCTATAGTACATTCTAGGATTTATGCCTATGACATGCTTGAACATGGAAGTGAACGAGGAGTCATACACTTACAAAATTTACAAGGAAAGTAAATAACAACACTAAACTAAGACATAACATGAAAGCATGATAAAAATAGGTTGGAATGGGCATGCGGCCATGGGCAATACGCCCTGGACAAGCATGACTATGACACTTAGCACCAAAATGGACCAACAATATAATATTTTTGGTCAAGCAAAACAAAATACCAAACTTACTCACTTAACCAAAATTTTGTTCTTTATCCAAAAAAAAACTATGGTTTCTCTAACTAAAAAAAATAATAATAAAAGGCATAAAAAAGTAAAATTAGCAAATAACAAACAAATATCAAAGTGGAGACATTTCAATAATGAGCAAATTAATAACAAACATAAATAAAAAAAAATTAAACTAGCAAACATTTTTATAAAAAGAAGTCGTACAAAAATAGGTGGCTAGAGATACCAAACATATCATTGTTTCTAGTTCTTAAAAAACAAGAAATATGAAATAAAAAACAAGAAGGGCCTAAAAACACGAACGTTACCAAACGATCCCTATGGTTCTTGTTTCTTCTTGCCATTTTCAATTTTTAAAAAAATACAAATAAAAGCATTATGGTGTCATTCTTAACTTATAAAATGCATAATGAATCTTTAAAAATATAATATTTAATTTTAAAAAAATAATTTTCAGATAAATCTTTTACATTTTCAATTTAAAATTTTAGAGAACAAGAACACAAAAGGATTAACCAAACAAAATTCTTTTTTTTTTCTTAATAATAAAAAAGATTAAGAAACAAGGAATAGTGGCCTATGTTTTTCTTTTTATTAAAAAGGAGGAAATAAGAAACTATAAACAATTAAAATGGTACGCATTCTCAGTTCCCCATTTTAAAAAACTTGGCTTGTTTTCTCATAATTTTTTTAATATATCTTTACCTTTTTTAAAAGACATTTTAATTACAAAAAATATATTCAAAAAATTTTGTAAAATAATTACGTTTTTTACTTTTAAAATTTTGACTTAGATTTTGAAAATGTTTTCGGAAGATAGATAACAAAATAAATAAACACATAGATGAAAAGTAGTGCTTATAAGCTTAATCTATACTATATTAAAAAGAAAGGATTTTTTAAAAACATTTGTAAACCAAAATACTCCTTTAAATTTTAGTTAATTACATCAATCAAATTATCATCATCCAGCCGATTTGATAATTTGACTCAAAATGTGTATTCGATTTAATTTCGAATTCGAATAACAATAACAAGATAATTTGATTCAAAATGAATTTAAATTTAAATTCTTAATTTGATAACCAATTTGATTCAAAATCAAATTAAATTAAGAATTGAAATCTAAATTTCCTCCATAAATTGCACATCTCCTTCCATTTTTTTCTAGGTCTAAAATTCATCTCCTCCAATTTTCATCAAGTATCTCTCTTTCTTTCTTTCTTTTTCTTTTTTTTCATTTTTTTTTGTTAGCCCCATGTGTTTTTTTTAATTTTTATACACCTATGCATGTTCACATCTTTATATTTAATGCCTTAATTGTTAACAGGTTTTGATAGAATATATATATTTCTCTGTTTTCTATTTTATTTTTACACCAGCTAATCAATTATATTAGATTAAGTTGTTAACACCTAACTAATATATTTGTTTCATTTATAACGCGATTGCCATAATCACAGGTAAGATTGCTTCAATTTTTCTTTAGAGTATGCTAAACGATTGATTTAGGTTTTTAGAGAGTTGGTGCAATTGAAATTGGAATATAAAATAGTGATAACGACTCTTCGGGTGATACAAGTTGTGTACCTAAATAGGGTATAAATGAATTTAAAATGGAAATCTTGATCCAGAAAATTTGAGTGAAAATTTTGTTCTTCCAATGATTGTTAGACATTTATACGTGGAGACACTATATGATTTTCTTAATGTGATCATGAATGATGTACATGACTCACGTATATGCCTTTTCTTCTTGATTTTGATTGTATTTAGTAAATAATTTGATCCGTTCTCGATTACAATCTTTGATGATTTTTTCAATATTACATATGTTAGAGTGTTGATATAATTAAATTTACCATAATCCATCAGCTTAAGCTTTTGGGTTGATTGGTGATTTAACATGGTATCAAAGCAGGAGATCCTGTGTTCAAACCCCTGTGAAGTCGTTTCCTTCCCAATTAATATTAATTTTCACTTGTTGGGCCTTCTTCAAATTTCTAAGCCCACAAGTGAGGGGAAGTGTTAGAGTGTTGATATAATTAAATGGGATGTTGTAAGTAATGTCTACAAATAAAAAAGGTTAATGAAATATGGCTAAGATAGTTTCAATTTTGTGTTCATGGCTACCCTGTTTTTAGGAAGAGGTTAATATAATGTTAATTTCTCAAAATTCCCTTGGTGGACATTCGTATATACAGGCATGCCATTATCATATCTACAGCCTTTAACTAAATCTCATATTCTATTTTGAAAGAAAATCACGATTTTGAAAAAAAATCACATCATTCATCTCGATTCGTAGAATATTTTGTTGGGTTGAATACATACGAGCAGAAAAAGGAAAGCAAGCAATCAAGGAAGAAAACGACTAATCGGAGAAGGCAAACGAGTACTTGAAGAGGTCAGTTGGGGGTAGCTGAGGACTAAGGAATCGACTCCGAAATCATTCAACAGGGCAATAGGGAACCCTTGATCTTAAGCATAAAGGTATGGAGGATAAGGGTTCAAATGCATGACATTTTTGGGGGAATCGAATATATAAACAAAAACAAAGTTCATTGGGGGAGACAATGAGGTTTTCAAATCCATCATTAACGGGGACAAGTGGATAATTATTCTTATTTACCCCTAATAAACATTTGGTAGGTAGTGGTTGTGATTTAGGGATTCTAAATCTTGTTTTCTCACCCACGTTTAGTAGATACTTACATATATTTCTAGTTTGAGGATAGGGACCTCACCTGGATGCTTGTCGAGATATCGAATGGAATGTACAAGGATTTCTGCTTTGTCGTTGATATTGGCATTGTAGATACTAATATACACAGGAACAAGACAAGTCTAAAGGAACCGATAAGCATGAGAAAATACCATCAAGAGAGGTCCCTGTATATTGTGGGTCGTCAAGAGAAACAAGTAAATAAGAAGATATACCTAATCGAGCTTAATCGAGTCCAACAAGCATCTGTACATACCTCAATGTAGGGTGGAGCTTCATTCGACGGTGATAAGGGACGAAAGTGGGAAGCTCGTAGATTAAACATTTTTTGGAATGAGTGGGAGGTAGATACAATAAGGTAGATATATTTATAATCATCCAACACAGAGAAAAAAGGAAAATATATTTACTTACATAATTAAAGTCATCATTTTCATTTCCAGTCATCTCTAATTTGTGTGTTTTGCTCATTTTTAATTGTCTTCTAGTGTATTCTAGTATTCTAGTTCAATTGGAGTTAATTGGAAGTGTTGAAGTAAAATCAAGATTGTTAAATTGCGTTAACAAAAAATCATTATCTCTCCTCCTCATGATGTGCCTGTTTTTGAGGATTTCTTTTGGTTGTTACAAAGGAGATAATGTAGATTTGCCTATTTTTTAGGATTTCATTTGGTTGTTACAAAGGAGAAAACTTAGATAAGGGTATTTACATTCATTAGTAAATAAAAAAAAATAAAAATTAAGTTTAGACATTTAAAAAAAAAAAAAAAAGAGTTGTAGCTATTTTTCAACTTGCACTATTAGATTTTAGCCATTCTTCCTAGTTGCCCCTAATTAAATTTACCATAACCCATCAACTTAAATTTCTAGGTTGATTGGTGATTTAACAACATAATTAATTTAAGATAGTTTCAAGGAAGGGAATGAGAAACGAACCCTTGGTTCAAAATTCCATCTCAATAAGGAAGTTAAATTATAAATTTTGTTCCTATAATTTGAGCTTAATTTTGATTTTGTCATTATGATTTTAAAATTTTCAATTTAATTCAATACTATTGGTTGGTGGCTTTTCTATTAAGTCTATTCTTCTCAATGTGAAATATTAATATGTTATTTCATAAATTCAATTGAACTTGATTTGCAAAGATTTTGATTCAAGTTTTTTTGAGTTAAAAATACTTGTTGTAATGCTATTATTGTGTTATCATAGTTCCTATAATTTCTTCTATAAACTAATCAAGTCGATATTAATATAAACACATTTTGGATGATAAAAAGTGTACACTTAGAATGCATTTGGCATAGTTTTTAAAGTGATTTTTGGATGATAATTTTTTTTTTTAAATCTTCAAGCGCAACAATTAATAAAAAATCACTTTTATAAAAATTAGATTACTTGAAAATATTTAGATAAAAAATACTTCAAAAGCTTATTCTCCAATTCACTTTACTTATTTTACACTAAAAATTAAATGGTACATATGCATTACTTTATAAATTAAAGTTGACATGTTTATTTTTTCTTAATATTTGATTAAATACTTTTAAAAATTATCATTAATATATATTTTAAAACTTTGAATAACACGTGCATTGCACATGGTGTTAAACTAGTTTTTAAAAATTAAAAGAAGATTTAAAATCAAAATAGTTATCAAACGAGACATAAATTATATGAATTTAAATAATATTTAAAGTTTGAAAGAGAAAAAATAAAAGTGTACGA
The DNA here is from genome assembly GCA_033996785.1 of Trichosanthes truncata. Classification (NCBI taxonomy): domain Eukaryota; kingdom Viridiplantae; phylum Streptophyta; class Magnoliopsida; order Cucurbitales; family Cucurbitaceae; genus Trichosanthes; species Trichosanthes truncata. The sequence goes on along the minus strand of MU867261.1, from coordinate 11,628,471 downwards.
GTGTTGATTATTTTTCTTTATTTTCCTATATTCATCTCATGATTGATTGAAAAAAAGTTGGGCCTCGCTCAAATCAATGGATAAATTTAGGGCTAGAGTTTTTGAAAGATTAGACGAATAACAACCCACCATACATATCATAATATGAAAACATTCATGCTATTATAGATGAAGGCTGATGTTGGTAACCTCGTATATAAATAACAATTATCAAAGTGAGCATAGCTCAACGATAATTGACATACACCCTCTATCAAGAGGTAAGAGGTTCGAATCCCTCTACACCAAATGTTGTCGAACTAAATATATATATATATATATATATAAACAACAGTTTTTTAAGACAACTTATGAACTTAATTAAGATTATTATTATTATTATTATTATTATTGATATTGAGTTTAACAACATATGGGGGTGGAGATTTAAATCTCTGATTGTTTGGTCGAGGGGATAATACCTTAACCAGCTGACTTATGCACAAGTTGACTATAAACTTAAGTGTGAAAATGGAAATTTTAAAACAAAAGAGCATCATTGAAGCTCACTCTATAATTCAAAGACATTTTATATTCTTTAGAAAATTTGAAAATAGGCTAGATAAATTTTATATACTACTAAAACATTTAATTTTAGGGGGAAGAAAAGGAATCTAGGTTTAAATCCTATCTGGATCAAGTCTTTGAACTTTCATGATTATTCCATTTTATGTCCTATACCTTCAAACATGGACAAATCCACGTTGGGGCTAGGAGGGGCACATTGTAACGCCCTAGGCCCAGGGTTTGGACCAGGATTTAAAACTGCTTCTTGTTGGGATTTATGCCATAAAGCCTCGTAATTAATTAATTATTTAATAATTAATAATAATTTTGATTATTTTATTTGCAATATAATATTATCCATTATATGAAAAATCTAAGGTTATTAGTGTAATCTTGAACAATATGTGGTTGACATACAAGAGGATCGTGTTCAAGAAATAACTTAAAGAGTCATAGTATATGGATAATGTTGGGTGCCTTATCCTAGTAACACTATTGATACGGCCCACTTTGTAATAGTTACAAATGATTTGATCCAAATCATTCATGTGGAGACATGTGAGTGGAGGTATTTTATACAATGAGTTTGTATAAGACTGGACCAGGAAATATTTAATCTCTCCTTATAAATCCATTAATTGGGAAGATTAATATTTCATCATGATGATCATATGCCACTCGATCTTAATCCTGAGTGAGTTATGAACTCCTGCCTGTGAGAGCTTGTCCTTTGATTTGCATGGGTGAGAGTGGCTTTTGTAGCCGATTCAATATGCCTACCATTTTGGGGACTTGACCGAATAGGGAGCTAGGAACATAATCTCACAAGATGGAATTCACTCCTTCCCATATAGGGGTACGTAGATGAGTAGTTCCCTTAAGTGCTGATTTTGGGACTTGAACAATGGGGCCCCACTCTCTCACTGGTCCGAGAAGGACTTAGTTTATAATTAGATTATAAACAGATTGTTCATTAGAGGATCAGTCGTACCTAAGGTGCAATATGTAATTATAGGGGTAAAACAGACTTTTGACCCAGCTGTAATTACGAACAACTCGTGAATGATCGACTTGCATCTAATGATTATATCTATGAACACAACTTGTCCTACAGTGCATAAGAGTGCAACTCTAGGTCTATAGTGGAGTGACCCTAGAGTTAATGAATGAAAATTGATTAATTAAAGAGTTTAATTAATTAATTTTGTATCATTGGCGCTTATAATCTGTAGGTCCATAAGGCCCCCTTGCTAGCTCATAATAACACTAAAAGATCAATTTAGTTGAAAGAAAAAATTGAAATGTTCAAATTAATATTTAATTTGAAGTGTTCAAATTAATATTTAATATATTAGATATATTAAATATAAAAGAGGAAAATATATTTATTGTATTTGATACATTGAATATTAAATAATTAATGTATATTAGATACATTAAAAAAAAAGATATTTATTAAATTTGAATTGGATTCAAATTAGGAAATAGATGTCGTAGGAGAATTTTAAAAGTTTGAATAAGATTCAAATTGGTTAGATAAATATATTTTAATATATTAGATATTAAAATGTATTATTTAATTATCTTCCTTAGACCACTATAAATAGGACCCGAGGGGTGATCCATTGAGCATTCTTCACAACACACATCTTCTCAATAGAGAGAATTAGAGAATTCTCTCTAGACATTTTCCTCTCTAATCCCTTGTGGATTTTCTTTCAAGAGGTTCCCACAAGTCTTGGTCCTGTATTCGAGTCATAGCCAGGAAGACTTTGTGGAAGAGATAAAGATCCGCCAGAAGAATCTTCATATTTTCAAGGTATGTTATGCTTAACCATAATATTATTATTTAATTCTAAATAAACTCAAACCGATTCATACACCTCCGCTTGGGTTTAATTAGATTATTCCATTCACTTCTAAGAGTGAAGATTGTCCCCACAAACCAACACGAGTCATTTCAGTATGTTTTGTCGTCACTAACATGCTTCCTAAGAAAATTTCCAAGAGGTCACCCAACATAGAATCGCTCCAAGCTAAGCAAGCTTAACTTTGGGGTTCCTACGATTGGGCAACCGAAAAGGAAGGTGCACGTTGTTGGTATAGGTAGTAACTATTAATTCTTTTAAGCCTTTTTTATCCATGCTACTATACTTTAACCTAACTTAGGGAACGCTACTAAACTTATAACCATTATGCTCCAAAAATTTCTGCATCATAACGACGTAATTATAAATCACCAAAAAATTTCCTAGCATCTGTTAGACAAAAATATCACACTTCTAAAATCAGATTAACTAAACAACAACTCCGACAACTTCAGACAACAACAAAGACATCCAAACTCCTAGTACAAACAACTCCACAAGTCTCTAAACAAACCATACTTTTTAATACCCCAAAACTAACAACCAAATTTCGAACAGCAAGCAAAGTTTAGTCCAGTAGCTAAGCTTGAACAAAAGAACCTATCTACATGTCTAATTCGAATAAAGACTTAACAAATAAAGAATGGATAAAATAAGCATACACATAGCATGTGTTCAAATTCAACTAGGGACCTATCTACTCAATTCAAAGAAACTTCTATCAAAAAGCTAAAGTCTCACTAATGGCCTCTTCCAATGTCTTCTCCTCACCACCAAGTTCATGAAAATCTTAGTCACCTGCAAAACCTATTGGTGAGTCAGTACATAACGAGTACTCAATAAGTAGCTCACATCTGGTGAGCCACCAAGCATCAAACAAGACAAACAACATGTTTTTCACACGCATCCAACATGCTCTTAAAAACCAATAATACATGTAACATGTTCAATGCACATAAACAAGTAAAACACGAGAATTACCCAACACATGAAATCCTGCATCATGCCATGCATACTAACTCTACTCAAGCTCCACAAGCTCACTCAACACTCATAGTTAGCCATTACAAAACTCTCAAAGACTGACCCTTTGAGTTGCATTGACCCCTGACCATTTATACCCAAGGCCTCAACACTTCTCTACGGAGCTCGACATTCGACCCTTGACCATTTTTACTCAAGGCCTCGAACTGTGCATCAATTCTTGACCATTTGTATCCAAGGTCTAGATGACTAACAACATATTGACCCTTGACCATTTATACCCAAGGCCTCAATACTTGCCTAAAGATTTATCACATTGACCCTTGACCATTTATACCCAAGGTCTCGATGCTCATCTTTTTCCAATATTGACATGTCGACCCCCGACCATTTATATCCGATGCCTTAACACCCAAAAGTAATATATCAACTCTTGACCATTTGTACCTGAGGCCTTGATATTCACTTACTTTCCTTAAACAATACCAACCCTCGACCATTTACACCCGAAACCCTGATATCCATCTCATATCCTTTCATCACAATGCTAGTCCTCGACCATTTATACTCGAGACCCTAGCATCATCTTTTATCATAAATTCAAGGTTCGTTGACCTCACTAATTAGGCTCACAATAACCTAGAATGCAATCCTAAACATGCTTTCTAGACCATGCTTACAACCCACTATCCACAAGATCATGTTTTCAACATAAACATCATAGCGTCACCAATCTCAAGCAGTCTCAACATTCAACATGCTCCAAACCATAAGGGTAAATAACTTAACATCACAACAACTCACACATATCAGAACATATAACTCATAACAGCTTCACACATACAACATGCTTCACACATTCAAACAGACTCATCAGGTAGAATTCTACTTACCACAGCCTAAAACGCTCCTAAGATAGTCCAAACTAAGATCCTAGACAAGAAAGGCAAGATTCCAAGTTTACAACTTAGTTTGAAAACCTTGATCAATGTTCAATATCCTTTTTCGTAACAAAGGAGTGTTTAAGAGGAACTTTCTTACTCAAACCCTCTCTTGAACTAACTTTGAGCACTTTGAAGCCAAACCAAGGCTACAAACAGAATTTTCAAGTTTAGAACTAAACTTACAACACTTGGAACAAGTTTTAAAATGGTCTAACGAATCCTTACCACCTGAACCTTACCTAAATTGGCTTGGGTTCTTGCTGGAAGTGTTTCAAAACTGCAAACAAAGAGTGATCAAGGATTAGAGTTTGACCTGAACACATTAAACCAAGCTCTCAAGGGCTTATACTAAAGGTACTCAACCAAAACTTACCAAAATAGAAATTAGTCCTTGCCGGATGGTGCCTAATGCATTGAAGGGTGTTCGAAAGGACTCCAAATTGATTTAAAACTACAAGAACGTGAGTTTCAATGGTTAGAAAATAACCTACAACACTCAACTTGAGTTCCAAAGGATTTAAAAGGCACTACAACTTATCAAACTACACCAAAAGAGCTTGAATACGTGTTGAGGAGTGTTCAAATGGGATTGAATTGGGTTGAAATTGCAAAAAGAAGGCTCTCATGTGTTCGAACCTAGGCTATAACACCTGAAGTGATTTGCAAAATGTCTTAAATGCATTAAAACTTATCGAAAGAGTCTTTACGCTTGATGTTCGTTGTTCGAAGTGAATGAATGAACGTTTCACTCCGCAACGGAAGCATTGGATAGTCTTTGATTTTATTTTAAATTGAACTAAAAAAATAAGATTAAGGAAACTTACTTGGAGTAAATATGAAGATATTTCTAGTGAGTCTTTATCTCCTTCACCAAGTATTCATGGCTATGACTTGAACACAAAACCAAGGCTTGTGAGGGCCTCTTGAAAGAAAATCCATAAAGAGATTGGAGAGGAAGAGGTCTAAAGAGAATTCTCTAATTTTTTACTGAGAAGATGTGTGTTGTTTCTAATGGCTCAACCTAAGAGTCATATTTATAGAGACCAACGACAAATCTTTGCCATAATTAAAATTTATATTTTAATATCTAATATATTAAAATATATCTTATATTTATTTGAATCTCATTCAAATCTCCTACGATATTTATTTATTTGAATCTTATTCAAATTTTGTAAATATCTTTTCTTTAATATATCTAACATACATTAATTATTTTAATATTTAATGTATCAAATACAATAAGTATATTTTCCTCTTTTATATTTAATATATTAAATATTAATTTGAACATTTCAAATTTTTCTTTCAACTAAATTGATATTTTAGTGTTACTATGAGCTAGCAAGAGGACCTTATAGACCTACAGATTATAAGCTCCAATGATACAAAATCAATTAATTAAACTCTTTAATTAATTAATTTTCATTCATTAACTATAGATCACTCCACTATAGACCTAGAGTTACACTCTTATGCACTGTAGAACAAGTTGTGTCCATAGATATAATCACTACATGCAAGTCGATCATTCACGAGTTTTTCGTAATTACAGCTGGGTCAAAAGTTTGTTTTACCCTATATGGGGTGGGGCCCCATTGTTCAAGTCCCGAAATCAGTACTTAAGGGAACTACTCATCTACTTACCCTATATGGGAAGAAGTGAATTCCATCTTGTGAGATTATGTTCCTAGCTCCCTATTTGGTCAAGTCCCCCAAAATGGTAGGCAGATTGAATTGGCTACAAAAGCCACTCTCACCCATGCAAATCAAAGGACAAACCCTCACAAACAAGGGTTCATAACTCACTCAGGATTAAGATCGAGTCGCATATGATCATCCTGATGAAATATTAATCTTCTCAATTAACGAATTTATAAAGAGAGATTAAATATTTCTTGGTCCAATCTTATACCAACTCATTGTATAAGATGTTGGGATTTATGCCCTAAAGCCTTGTAATTAATGATTTTTAATAATTAATAATAATTTTGATTATTTTATTTGTAATATAATATTATCCATTAATGAAAAATCCAAGATTATTAGTGTAATCTTGAATAGTATATGGTTGACATACGAAAGGATTATGTTCAATAAATATCCTAAAGAGTCATAGTATATGGATAATGTTGGATGCCTTATCTTGGTAACACTATTGATACGACCCACTTTGTAATAGTTACAAATGATTTGATCCAAATCATTCACGTGGAGACATGTAATAGTTACCTCCACTCACATGTCTCCATTATTATCACTATTGATACGACCCATTTTTCTTTTGTTGTAATTTTCTATATTTTTCCATACATACATACATACATACATATATATATATATATTATTTAATTTGTAATATACTTGAAACTAGTTTTAAAAAAATTAAATATGTTTTCAGTTTTCTCATAAATGTATACATTATAAAAATACTTTTAAATCTTAGATAGATTATTTCAAAAAAAAAAAAATAGCATAAAAAAACTTAATTCTATTATGGAAAATATTTTAAGTTTCATTATTTGATTATGTATTTAAGTGAATAATTCTATACTTATTTATTATAATTTTGTAATCAATATTACTTAATATAAATATTATATATCAATGCATTTAAAATTATTGATACGAAGAAATTGCAAGTTTAGTCTTTGAATTTTCAAATATGTGTCCAATAACTTCTTAAAATTTTAATTATGTGTTTAATAAGTCTTTAAAAAATGTTTAATAAATCCATGAACTTTCAATTTTATATCTAATGAGACTTTGACATATTCAAAAGTCTTAAAAATTAACTATTTTATTAGGAAAAAAAATTTAATTTTGTGTCTATTTGAAACTTGAACTTTCAATTTTGTTACTAGTAAATACATTATTTTTTTTTAAAAACAAAATTTCCAATTCCTATTAGATACAGAATTAGATTTTATGTTTAATATAACATTTAATTTTAATAAATTTAACATTTAACTAAAAATCTTGTAAGTGTTTCTGTTTTTACGTCATAAGTCAGCTTTGCACAAAAAGAGCTTCCAACTTCAAGGGTCATCTTTAACATCATCACTATTGAAGGGGTCCTCCATCAACTATTAGTGTTGTAGTTGTTGAATAATTACTTCAAGTCCACCTCCTTGCTCCTTCCATGTGGATGTCATTATTGGTGTAAATTTTCCAATTATGTATAAAGGTCCTCAAAAGGGTTGAAGAAAAATATTATTCTCTCCATTTAATCCACGAACCTTGTCTCCCACTTAAATAATCCCTCCTTTTTAATGTATGAACCTACCTGATCCACGTTGATAAGAGATTTAAAATTCCATATTTTAGTCTAATTAATTTCTCTTTTGTTGAGTAGAATGATAATAATGGGGATTGAAGCACTCATCTTGTAGGATTGGGGATTGAAGCACTCATCTTGTAGGATGGTAGTGTCTTTATCAATTGAAATATATTAAGACTTTTTTTAGTTCAACCATTGTAGGTTAATCAAGAATTGAACTATCAACTTTTAGAATGATAATTGGTACCTTATCTATTGAACGATGCTTAAACTGACTATATTAGGAGAGCTATATCTTACTTTTTCAAAATATTTATTTTATTTTATAAACTTTCATACGTATTTAATTTGGTTCTCAAATTTTAAACATGTCCATTTAATATATATATTTATATTAAAAATAACCCTTTTAGTTGCTATTATTTTTATTATTAAATTTTTAGTGATGGATAATGTAGCTCCAAATATGTGTATTAACATGTTGATGTGAGCATATATTGAAGTCACATAAATTGGCTAAAGCGAGTGTTGGTTAGGTAAATATTAAGTGATAGGATAATATAATTAACAAGGGCCAAAATATATATTTACTTTTAAACTAAAGGACTAAAAAATTGACATTTTAAAAGCTTAGAGACTAAAGTGGAATAAACTTGAAACATCAAGGACTAAATAAGAATTTTTAGAACTAAAATGAATTATACTTGAAAATTCAAGATCAAAATGGGATTTATTTATGTTTGGAATAGCTTTTAAAAGTAAAATCACCTTTCATATAAGTAACTTTGGCAAAATAACTAATTGAAAGTGCGTATAATATAGCTTCTTGAGTAATTATAGATGATCCAAAGCATTTTTTTTTTAAATCTTAATAAAAAATTTTGAAAAAAAAATGGATTACTTTAAAAACTCTTTTTTAAGAAGCAATTGAGAGATGAATTATCTAAAAATGGCTTCTAAATGATTGACTGAAAATCTTCAAATACGTAGTAATTTTTTTTTTTTTTTTTGTAATTAATAGAATCACTTTTGAATATAGTACAACCAAACAAAATTTTTGTTTAAAGTAGTTTTTTTTTTAAAGGTTAGGATATAAAAAAATTATTAATTTTTTTTTAAAGAAAAAGTGCTTAAACTAGGCCAAACACACCATTAAAACTAGAGAAAATTTAAGCTTCCAAACCAATATAATTCTTATGCTATTTTATTGATCTATTTTTAATTAGGGTGAGATTCAAAACGCTAGCAACGAGAACAAGCAGAAGGGCAACTGAATGAATCAATTGTAATTCATTCAACACAAAAAGAATTTTAATGAGATTTCATTGGGAGAAAGGTTTTCTATCTATAGATTTAATAAAAACAAAAACTGAGTGATACGTGGGTTTGTGAGGTTTGTTAAAAGAGAAGTAAGATTGCAGTCCTTACTTCTTTCTCACAAACAATACAAACTTCACCATACAAACATAGCTTTAACAATAAAGATATCAGTAACATTTTCTATAAGTGAGAGGTTTGAATTCTCGTCTCCACATTTATAATGCTATATATTCTCAAATAATAATAATAATAAAATAGTTTGACTTCTTTAGTAGTGAACTAGAACGAAAATTTGTGAAGTATCTATCCAGATTTGAAAAATAAACCAGCAGTGGCGGACCATCTAAAGAAAATATGACAATATTATTTCTCCCAATAGATGATTGCAAATGAGTTAAATTTGAAAGTGGAAGGCTTGGAGTTGTACAAACCAAATAATGACATGTGTAGCTGAAGTTGAAGATAGTCTCCAAATAATGGATATTTGGGTCATAAGTAGATATGAATTCAAGTATAACTATTGGCTGATATTATGCTTACATGGGACATTGTAAAATGACAATAAAAAGAAAAATTATTCAATGACCACTAGAATATTAATGTAGATGTCTTTTAATAATAGTTGGTTACAGACTTGAGATACTTTTGTAGTTTCTCTCTCACATATCTAACAGTAAAAATTGTTAGCCACATTTTGGTATCCTCAAAATAATTTCTCCGATATAAAGCATACCTTCCACAATTGATCAATGTATATTAAAATAGATATCAAATATATAATAGTCACTGAACTCTTAGGTTTTTATCTATTTGATTCTTGAACTTCAAAAAGTGTCTAATAAGTCATTGAACTTTCATTTTTGTGTTTAATTGGTCACTAAACTTTTAAAAGTGCCTAATAGGTCCCTGAACTTTCAATTTTTGTATTTAATTGGTCACTAAACTTTTAAAAATGTCTAATAGGTCCTTCAACTTTTAATTTTGTGTTCAATAGGTCTTTGAATTTTTGATTTTATGTCTAATAGGTCATTGACCTATTCAACATTTTTAAAAATTCACGGACCTACTAGACACAAAATTGAAAGTTTAGGGCTCCATTAGATATAGATCAGTTAGGCCCCGTTTGATAACCATTTGGTTTTTGGTTTTTGAAAATTAAGCTTGTTTTATCCCAATTTCTCTACAATGGTTTTCATCTCCATTAAGGAAACATTTGAATTCTTAGTCAAATTCTAAAAACAAAAACAAGTTTTTGGAAACTACTTTTTTTAGTTTTCAAAACATGGCTTGATTTTTGAAAACATAGGTAAAATAGATGACAAAATAAGTAAAATCCTAGATGGAAGCAGTATTTATAGGCTTAATTTTCAAAAATCAAAAACCAAAAACTAAGGCCCCGTTTGATAATCATTTGGTTTTTAGTTTTTGGTTTTTGAAAATTAAGCCTATAAATATTACTTCCACCTATGGCTTTCCATATTTTCTTATCTACTTTTAATATGTGTTTTCAAAAACCAAACCAAGTTTTGAAAACTAAAAAAAGTAGTTTTCAAAAACTTGTTTTTGTTTTTAGAATTTGGTTAAGAAATCAAGTGTTTTCTTAAGAAATATGGAAACCATTATAGAGAATATGGAAACCATTGTAGAGAAATAATGAGAAAACAAACATAATTTTCAAAAATCAAAAACCAAAAACTATCAAACGGGACCTTAATTATTAGTTAAACTTAATATCCAAACAAACCATGTTCTACACACGCCTAAATGTTTTATTGTTTAGCTTTGAAGTCTTGCCTGCCTTTTGTCCTACCCCGCCTAAAAGCTGCCACAAGTGGCCTTCACTTAAATTTAAAGTTGGAACAAATCTTGTTCTCAGGTCCACACGCTGCCTAGATAACTATTAATTTAGATTTTGAAATCTTTGTGTACCTTATTTAGTTTTTTTTTTTTAATAAATATTTTCGTTTATTTTTCCTTCGTCTAAAAGAAAACTCCGATTCAAGTGTGTTTTCAACACTTGAAAAACATTAAGGTTGAGAAATTCATAAATTGCTTCACAAAGAATATGTAAACATCTATGCCTTGAAAATGTAACTTATGCTAAACAATCGAGTGCTACTTCAATTCTCATCTCTCAATCTCAAATTGAATCTAAAATCCTGCACTTGGTGATCAATCCACTACAAGCATTAAGAACAAAATAAATAACCCAACAATGAAAATAACTTCATTAATTAGAAATAAAGTGATATGAACAACACTATGAAAATAGTTTGGAAAATCCTTTGAAGAAATCTCCTAAGGCTCGTTTACTTATTTAAGAATGAAAATGAGCTAGAATTGTAATGAAATCAATCGGAATCAAAATGCTATTTCTTTGATGTTGTTTCCTAGGAGTTATCTAGAATTGGAATGAGTATCCTATTGATGTTATTTACTCCAAAACTATGGAATATGAATCAAACATAATTCAATTACTAAGATATACCTATCATATTTTTAACTAATTAAAATGCATTACTAAATAATATTTTAATATTATTTTTAATTATCACAATAAGAATCAATAATATATTTAACCCGATTACTATTTTATTTTATAGTAATATTTTTTTATCTAAACAATTAATTTAATATCAAAAAATTATAAGTAATTAAAATAAAATTATATCAACTAACAAATATCATTGATATTTAATAATAATGCTATTCGAATAATTTATTTGTTATCAACAAATAATAACTAACTAAAACAAAAGTACATCAAATAAAAAAAAGATTAAAATAAATTTGTATTAGAAAATATAAATCAATTTTATTTGTATATGCTATCTAATAAAAATATTTTCTTTTTAACAAACTAAATCATATATAGTTGGCTATATATATATATATGTATGTATGTATGTATGTATATATATGTTAAATAGAAAATTTCACTTTTATAAAAGAAAATTTCTATGTAATAAAAAAAATTCCATGTAATAAAAGAATAAGTTAATATGATTTTTTATTAGAAGAAAAATAATAAGTAATGCAAAGAAGAGAGAAAACAGAAGTTGTAAAATACTTAATAAAAAAGTTGAGGTTTCATTAATGGATGAGAGAGAGAGGATAAAAGTTGTAAAGTAACTAATAAACATGTTGTGGGGGCTCGTGAAATAAGAAATAAGAATGAGATTGACGAGAGTTTAAGAAAGGAATATGATTACCACTTTTTATAGAGTATGGATTCTCAAATTGGTAGTTGACCAATTCATTACATTCTTGAATTTTAGTAAAACCATCAATGAGAATGAAAATTTGATTTCCATTCCGTTGAAGTAAATAGGGCCTAAATGCACAATCTAGATTCTTTCATACACAAGAAGTAACATTCAAGGAGGAAGCAAGCTAAGGATTAGGGTGTACATTGATGGTTAAGACTAAGGAAGAGGATGACAAACTCCAATCTGAAGGCTCGAATCACTTCACTTCACTTCACACAAATTTAATGGCCAACAAATATTGATTGAATATTAAAATTTGTGGCAAGCGCATATACATAGACTTTGGATCTCTTAACCTCTCAAAAAAGAAGACATTAAAAAAAATTCCAAGTTTTTATTTTTTGAGTACAATAGGGGTTGGGGGATTCGAACCACAGACCTCGTGGTCATTAACACATCAATATACCAATAAATAAATATATTTACGGAAAGTTGGCTAAAGCTTAAAGAGTTTGGGCTACTAAGGTATTATATGCCCTACTAAGAATACACTTGAAGCTAATTTAAGATTCAACCTAAGCTTAGAGTAATCACAAGTAAATAAATATATGGGAAATTGTGGCAAAGAGTACGTTTAAACCATATATTTCATAAATGTCTCATTTTAAAAAAATTATCGGCTCTAGCATGACTCATATTTATGAGATCAATTTATTCCATTTGTACCCTTACAATTTTTTCATATATTTATAATATTGTTATAATTATCATTTATTGTTTCCATAATTAAATCATTCAATTTAGGTAATTAATGTTACAATTACTTACATGTGAATATATTTTTTGTAATAGTAAATATTTTTCTTCCATATTTTACTATTCAAATTAGGTTAGAATTTCTTGTTACCATTAATAACCATGCTCCATTATTCTAATTGATGGTCTTCTCCACCAGCGTTCTTCTCCGATTGTGGGTTCAATTGCCGTGTACAGATTTTTGTTCCCCAAAATGAGTAAGCTAGTTTTCTTCCTTATTCCTTCTTCTTTGTTTTTCATTTGGTTTTTTTATTTAAATCTTATATTTTAGACTAAAGAAAGCAGTATGGATAGTTCCTTTACATAAAAGTATATTATATATACGTATGTATATAATTCTATTATATTTTATGTAGGCAATAAGTATAGTTATATTTACAGACATATATTATATAAACATAGATAAATAATCGTCATATATTTTGTATTGGTAATAATCCTATTAATTTTGACACCTTACAATATATAGCTATAATGTCATAACATGATCTATCCATTTTATACATAATGTAAGTAATATATAATGTTTAATGGGTTCCTAAATATATACTATGTTGTATATTGTACCCATACATATATATGTTGAGGTATATAATATATACATCAGCATGTAATCATTTTATATGTTTGGGATGACGTGATACTCTTATTATATTCTCAGATATATATTATATATACCCCTATTCTATTCTCAGATATATAATATATATACTCTCTACGTATGAAGAATGGAACCGTTGATAATGGAAATGGTTGCCTAGTTTTTAAAATCCCTATATTTTAGGAGGAAAATCGTAAAAATCTTTCATCTATTTTATTTCTTATACAAAATTAATGGTGTTTGGAGGGAAGAATATAGGTTTCAACGTTTATGGAAAGTATCATATATTTTATTTTTAGTTTATATATATAGAGAGAGCAATAAATAGAGGGGTAAATGAGTAATGTTCCTCTAGATTTGACTTTTATTTGGCTTGAAAAGTGACAAAGCCAATATTAATAACAAAACGTGTCATTTGTGTAAAATTTGGTTCCAAATATGCCATTCATGTAGTTAACCCTAAATATATTTACGGAAAGTTGGCTAAAGCTTAGAGAGTTTGGGCTTATGACCTTACAAGACTAAAGAGAGTCCAAATTAAAAGTCAGAAGTCAAAGAAACATGCAAAGGATTCAAAGAAGAGCTCAAATGGGCCTTGATCGCATGTGGGCCGCTAGTTGGGCATGAGATGCGCCGGAGGTTTTTTATGACTTTTTTACTTTTTATTTTTATAATTATTATTAGATTAAATTACAAATAGTTTGGAGAAAGTTAGAATTTAGTCCTTATGATTTTAAAAGTTAAAATTTCGTCTTTATAGTTTGGCAAAATATTATAAATAGTCTATATGGTTTGATAAAATTCTCATAAATAATTCATATTAAAACCATAGGGAATAATTCTAATATTTAAAACCGTAAGGACTAAATTCTAACTTTTTTTCAAACTATAGGGGTCAAATTTGAAATTTAACCTTATTATTATCACTTTATTAATTTTTTGGGCCAAATCACTTCTAGGCTTGCTCAGGGCTGTCCTTGTATGGTTCTTGTTGCCTTAGTTCACATCATTCTCCAAAATCTTTGGATATTAGCATTATGGATATCAAGGTTTTAAGACTTACATACCTAATAAAAAGGATTAAGGTTACCTTGTTTATCAAATAATACATACTTAACCTTCCTTTTTTCAATGTACGAGCTCACCTTTTCCTTGCCTTTCTTAGTGTTTGGCCCTTCACCTCTGGATTTTACCTTTACTTCAACTTCCTTCTGTCTTTTCTAGCTTCAATTGATCTTCACGGGCATCCTTTGGAGACAAGGGTAGCAAAGTTGTTTATTTTTCCTCTTGTGAGTGAAGATGTAACAACTTTGGACATGTTTGAGAGTGATTTAGGAATGACCACTTTTATCATGCTCAACATCACTTCAAAGGGATATGAGAAAAGTGATTTTGGCCAATTCAAAATCACTTTGAAACATGCTCTTAAAAAGTCATCCTACATAATCCTTTTATCATATTAACAAGATATTCCTAATAAAAGATTTCCAACATGCATAGGTGCTGCATCACACAAAACTTTACCATGCTTTTTACCTATAGTAAAAGAGATAGGTGGTTGCTTATCAACCTTTACATCTGCACAATATTCTTTTAACCATTGCAATCTACTGGGCTTTGGGTGGGGGCTCATTTCAAGGCCTAAGTTATATGATCCATGGCCCTATTACTATTCTCCAAAATGTTGGGATATTATATGCCCTAGTCCTTTGTAATCATATGTAAACATTTGATTATAAATAAAATTTATTGTTTAATTTTATTTAATATGTGCAACTCATCATCAATTAATAGTCATGAAACGTTCTTAATCTACCAAACATAATCTTAAACTATGCATGTAGTGTACATACGAGACGATCTAACTTAAGAGGTAACTTAAATACTCTACAGTAAATGAGTAAGGTTGGAAACCTTATATTAGTGGCACTATTGATTATGGTCCAGTTTATTTGTAATTATTATAGATAATCATATTTAGGTTGACCATGTGAAAACATGTAAGGGAAGTATCATATACATGTGTTTATACAAAGACTGGACCACAATCACTTGCACCTTGATCTCAATCTAGAATGGGTTATATGAACTCCTTTGTGTGGGTGTATCATTTGGTTCATGTGGGTGAGAGCAATCAGTTGTACACTCAATATGCCTACTATTTTCAGGACAGGCAAATGGAAAACTGGAAATATTCCTAATCATGGAAAAAGTAAATTCGGAGTTGTTCCATGTTAGGAAAGTCTATAAATGGCTCCCTTGAGTTATGGTTCGGATTCCGGAAAACAAGGCACCCAACTTCTTGTAGCTTCAAGGAGGATTTCCTCATGAGGAGATTATAGAACGTTATTCATAAGAGAATCAATGGGACTCAAGGAGATGAGAGATGATTGTAGTGAGACAAAATGATAAATTTACCTAGCTATGTTATGAATAACTTTGTGAAGATTCAAATCATAAAAAATGATTATGTATTCGTAGCATGACTTATCGAAAATGCATGAGAGTGAAATTGTTGATTTATGATGAGGTTGACATGGGTTAATGATAAAAATTTATTTATTAATTAAAGAGTTTGATTAATTAATTTAAAGTGATTATAGTTCACAAATATGTTGGTCCATAGGTCTTGGTAATATGAAACAAATATATTTGTTGGAAGACTATTACATAATGGTGATTATTTAATAGACAATTAAATTGTTTACTTTGGTCTTAATATATATATCTATAGTAACAATAAAGAATTAGATTCAATAATTTATTGGAGATTTTTTGAATTGAAAATTATATTTTAATAATGAAATAGATTCATTAATTAATAATTAGTTTTATTTTCCTAATTAAATTGCTAGTTTAAATACCATTTTGGTCCTTGTATTTTGGGTTTCTTTCCATTTTAGTCCCTTTACTTTCGAATGTCCAATTTTAGTCTTTGTACTTTCAATAAAGCTTAAAATTAGTCCCTACCATTACTTTGAAATTAATTTTTATCGAAATTGGTTAAAAATAACAATAATCTTTCATGATAGAAAAGACACAATGTGAATATTTCCAAAATTTATAGAAGGAAGGCTAATAGAGATTTATTTATTTATTTATTTTAATAGAAAAGTCAACAATAAACTAACAATATAGCTCAATTTTAAGCTTTATTGAAAGTACATTGACTAAAATTGGACATTTGAAAATACAGAGATTAAAATGGAATGAAACCCAAAGTACAGGGACCAAAATAATATTTTAACCTACATTGTTTAATTGGTTAGTATATTACAATAATGAATTAGGTTCATTATTTAATTATTAGAGTTATTTTTTTTCTAATGAAAAATTTGTTAAATAAAAAATATATAATAATAATGACTTTGATTCATTATCTATTTTGGAGGGACCTTTTCCACCAGGAAAAGGAAGTTTCAATTGGAAGGGTCCATCAATAGAACCCTTGGTCTATTTTAATTAATTCCTCTCATTAGTTGAGTAAAAAATATAACTCTCCTCCTATATATATTGGATATAGTTCATAAAGGGAATTTTCACAAAATCTCTGTTTAGTTTTCTTCCGAAAACTGATCACACGATCATTCATGTTCATATTCAAATATAGTAGAAGATCTTTTGGAGTTCACTATTAGTGATTCAACAAAGTAGATCTTCAAATTCAAGAAGCAAGTTATGTTCTTCTTGAGAAACATTGCTTTTTAAAGCACACCAATACTAATTTCTAATCTTCCAATCTAGGATTCAATCGTTCATTCCTTACACAAAGCCCAATCACAAGGTTCAAGGCTGAAAAGATCCATCCTTCAACCAATGCAAAGGGATGATATAATTGTAGACTAAGGAGAAGGAGATAATCTTGGGGGAAAGAAAGATGCCTAAAGTCTTTTGATCTTATTAGAATTTATGTCCTAAAGTCTCTTAATTTATGTTTTTTTATTTTTAAAATAACTATTTGACTATTCTTACTTGCAAGATTCATTATTCATTTTATGAAAATCTTAGAATACTAATGTAATATTGAATAGTATGTAGTTGACATACAAGAGAGTCATGCTCATGAAGTAACCTATAGAGTCTACAATATATGAATATGATTAGGTGCTTGGTGTCACGATAACAATTTTTCAAGTCACGTAAAGTGATTTTGTGGTGTTTCTTTCGCAAATTCGGATCGCTAGTGGCATGATGGGCCTATCTCGCAATATCTACCCCATTCTCGAGCAAAAAGTTTTAAAAAACATCATTAGAGAAAAAGGTTTTGGAAATCCTTGGAACACTTTTGTGAAAACATTATTGTAGGCTTCAGAGCAAATAAGATAAACAACGACTTTGATAGCATACAACCAAGGTAAGAAGGACTGACAACTAGTTTTACCTCCTATAGTACATTTTGAGGTAAATTGCCTTTGGTATGAGTGAACATGAAAATGGCAAGGAGTCATACGCCAACAAAAATACAAGGAAAATAAACTAGCATGCTAAATGAAAGACATACAATGAAAGCATGATAAAAATGGGTTGAACTGGGGATGAGGCCACGAGCAACACGACCTGGATAAGACAGATCGTGACATTATCCCCCACTTAAATGGTAGACGACCTTGTTAATCGTCTATGCTCGAACTTTTTCATTTGGAGAGCAACTGTCTTCAGGTCTTCAAAGTGGTCCCAAATAATCTTTGCTAGAGGAGTCCCTTCCATTTCACTAGGACATCGTGCACATCGTCTCAATTTGCTCCTTCGACGCGTCCTCTCAGCTCATTTTTTTTACTTCTTTCTCGATGGTGTTCTTCATTGTGATAGGAGGTCTTGATACTTCATTGCGCACCTTGTAATCAAGGTCTGGATGATAAAGTCTCAAATTACTCACACAAATAATGGGATGGATCTTCATCCATGAAAGAAGTTGAACCCTCTAAGCTGTCTTTCTAACCTTCTATATAATTTCAATTAGTCCTTCACATTTTCTCACAAGGCATTGGCCTTTACTTCTTGATAACTTGTAAATACAAGTTATTTTGCACTCATAATTAGGTCATCTTTTCTTTGAGAGTACATAAAGTATGTGATTGATGAGCATTTACATGCATTCTTGCCAAGTTTCATATGTAGCATATATGTGTTGAAGTAGTTAATCTTAAGCCTAAGTCCATTCCTCTGCATTAGAAATATTTTAACTATTTTTGCAAGAATGGATTGCATTGGAGGAGAGGAAGGAAGAATGAAAAGAGTCGGCACAAGCTTGAAGAAGAACCAGTGTAAGATAATCTACTTATGCGTTCACTAGAGTCAGTGCAACACATGTTAGCTAGATACTGGTGCAAAGATACCGCACGAATAGAAGTGGTTGAATTGACTGTCAGATGATTGTGCACCGCATACATACCTAACCTACAAAAGGAATGGTGCTCAAATAGTAGCGGTTTCGTGGTAGCATTTCAGCGGACCATCTTGTTTATAAATAGAAGAGAGTCTTTTATTTTTAGAGAGCTTTTTGAGAAGACTTTTACATAGTTTTTCCGATTCTATTTTCTCTCCCTTAGTTTAGTTTTTAGTTTTCTCTTCATTTTTCCCTTTGTTCTTCCTATGCATTTACACACTGTTGCTCATCAAAAAAGAAGAAGACAAGAAGCTTTTGCTGATCAGTATCTCTTGTCAGCCGATGCCATAGTGCTCTTTATTCGTGTTTATTGTACTTTTATTTCACTTGTAAACTCAACGCGTATTTTCCATTTCATAAATTAATCTAAGCATGAAGTTCATCTCTTTTTCTACTATTTTTCTGTGTCCCATGATCATGAGTAGCTAAGTCACTTAAGGTTTGGCTCAAGGTTTCTACTATTTTTCTGTGTCTCATAATCATGAGTAGCTAAGTCACTTAAGGTTTGGCTCAAGGAGAACTATATTATGTAACCTTATTATTTTGCACAATATACATGTATGAAAGCTCAACTTCTTCTTCACTTTTATTATTCTTTCACTGCCTTCTTCCATTTGGCCAACCGAGGTAAGGTAATAGCACGTTCAAGCACCGAGAGGGTTAGAGTGTGTGGAAACTCCAAGGAGGGCAAGAGTGAATCCATTTACTGGGGGTTTTATATATAAAACAATCACTTCTAAGCTTAATTGTGTTGGGTGAGAATCATTGTATCAAGCATAGAAATATGATGGTATAGTGTACTTAACATCCTTCTTGAAAGATTTAGGGTAAGTAGGAACCCATGCTTAGTTGAGAAGAAATACATGTATGCTGATCCAAAATAAGAGAAGTGCATAATAGTGGAATCCCGAGCCAAACTTTTTTTTCCATCACTGTTTCACCTTATTATCCATATTTGTACTGTTTGTTTCGTTGAGTTCAAATTTAATTACTACTTTCTTGTCATTTCGTTAGTTCCATCTTATTTATTTACTTTGTTTGGGTGACCATAAGCTCCTAAGCAAAAGTTGTAGTAAAAAGTTTTGTAAATAACAAGTCTCTGTGGATTCGACCTTGGAGTACTTCTAAGTATTACTTGCTTGCGTTAGGTGTGCATTTGTGTTCAACGAAGTGGACAATCCTTGTGTTTATGTGTTGTATGCACGTTAGGATTAACACTTATTGTTATTATTTTCAATACATGCTCACACATATACACATATATATCACATTTCCATAACCACGATAAAACACCAAGCAAGTTTTTGGCGCCATTGTTGGGGACTTGATTTGTAGTAATTTCGATTTTCAGGTGTATCATTTGTGCTATAAGCTTGTTGAGGTAAATTTTGTGTATGAGTGAAGGAGAACATTTGTTCGACCTTGACCCTTAAATAAAAGGCTATCAGAGCAGAGTTAGAGACAGAAACATGGAAAATGAACAAGATAAAGCTTGCATGGCATGACCTGAGGAAGAAAATATGCCTAGAGCAGCACAACCTGATCCAGTAGTGGTAAACAAATCTATTCATATGGTTGATGACCAAAATAGAGCCATCAATGAATATGCTGCACCCACCTTCATTGATTTAAGCCCAAGAATAGTGATACCAGCTAACAATGCACAAAGTTTCAAACTGAAGCCAATGATGTTTCACATGATAACCACCGTAGGAAAATTAAGAGGCAATTAAGGAGAAGACCCACACTCACATCTTAAGAGTTTCTTGGAGACATGTGAAAAGTTCATCATCACGGGGGCATCAAAAGAAGCATTGTGGTTGATATTATTCCCATATTCGCTTCGTGCTGAGGCAAAGGGCTGGTTGGATTCATTTCCAGCAGGCTCAATTACTACGTGGGATGAGCTAACAAAATAGTTTATTTTGAAGTATTTTCCACCAACCATCAACGCAAGGTATCGCAAGGAAATTGTAACTTTTGAGCAAGGAGAAAATGAATCCGTTAGCGACACTTGGGTAAGATTTACAAGTGTCCACATAATGAGTTACCAAGTTACGTGAAGTTGAAAACATTCTACAGAAGTCTTAACAGGGCATCCCAGAATGTGGTGGACGCATCAGCAAATTGCGCATTGATGTCTAAGACTTTCAACAAAAC
Source organism: Trichosanthes truncata (assembly GCA_033996785.1). Lineage (NCBI taxonomy): Eukaryota > Viridiplantae > Streptophyta > Magnoliopsida > Cucurbitales > Cucurbitaceae > Trichosanthes > Trichosanthes truncata. The sequence goes on along the minus strand of MU867261.1, from coordinate 11,607,357 downwards.
ATATGAGATTTTAACAGAATCGCTAAGAATAATTGTGAATGGTCAGATGATGGATTTCGATCCAGAACAATTAGTAGGAGGAAAACAAGTGGAGCGGTAGAGAATGACACCCTCACAACAATGGCATCGCAAGTGGCAACCATGTTAAACATGTTGAAAATGTTGTTGATAACACTCGTTTATGAGTGTTATTTAATTAGCTCTAAAAACTAAACTTATTGTTAAGAAAGCAAGTGCTTATTGTTATATTTGATGCTATTTAGAGTGATTTTGAGTAAAAAAACATTTGCATAGATTTAAAGGCATGATTTATGAAAAGTAAAGAAATAGGTGTAAATAGAGTTCATTTTTGTTAAGAATGTGTTAAGTTTTGTTGTTTTTGTGAAAAGGCTAGAAATGGGTAAAAATGCGCCAGGGTTGTGACTGCAATATGAGAATCAATGTAGAGATTTTTCTAAGTGTTGAAGCAGCAAGATTGCGCTAACCTTGTGGCCGCAACTGGACCTAATTCTATAGAACTTCCCAGATTTACGGAATTGACACATTTATAGTAGATTTTCGAGTAAATCTCCTCAAATCAAGGAATATTTTCATCCAAGCCTTATCACATTGATCTCAGTAGCAAACCTTAGGCCTTGAGGTCTATAAAAGGCAGCTCAAGCTTCATTTTCAAGAGAGCTTGGATCCCTATACTTCCCAACATTCTGTTACATTTTCTTTTCTTTTTTCAACCGCCACTCTAAGTTCCTCCTAGGTTCTATTCATACTCCATTCAGACACCAACTTCCAAAGAAGAAGGTATAAAGTCTTGTTCTCCTTGAAAAAAGTGGAACAAGATAGAAATGAGGAACAAGCCTAGGATATTTGTTCTTTCAATTTTTATAGTTTCTATTTTTGTTAAACTTTTAGTTGTTGGTTTTTATTTTTAGATCGAGTTGTAAGTTTGATTTTAGTTTTCTAGTTCAAGGTTTAAGTTGTAGTTTATCTTTGTTCATCGTTTTAGTTGTACCTTTTTCACTTACAAACATTAAAGTGTTCTTTCCTTCTATATTTTTCAATGAAGAATTGTTCTTTACTTTCGAGTCTCTCTTCTCTCTTCTCCACTTTATTTTCTTTATCACTATGAGCTCAACTCCTTGGAGGGGATTCAATGATCTGGATAGCCTATAAAGGATGAAAGCCCCACCATATGTTTAAGTAGCTTTTCTCAACACTTAGCATAGTTTACTTTTATTGAGTTTAACTTTTATTGTTAGTTTAATTGGCCATTTGAGTTAGCATAGTTTGTGTGAGATTCAATACTGAAATGATTGGGTTGAACACACGTTTTCATAAAAATAATCTAGGAAAAGAGTCTAAAAATAGAACTTTGCTTTTTGTACCTAGACATAAGGCAAAAACCTTTAGAGTCTTAAAGTTGTGTTCTTGATTCACCTAAGTCAATTTAGCTATAGACATATGTGTTTGAGTTACTTACGTTGGGATTTATGCCCTAAAACCTCGTAATTAATGATTTATTTAATAATTAATAATAATTTTGATTATTTTATTGCAATATAATATTATCCATTATATGAAAAATCCAAGGTTATTAGTATAATGTTGAATAGTATGTGGTTGACATACATGAGGATCATGTTCAAGAAATAACCTAAAGGGTCATAGTATATTGGTAACACTATTGATATGGCCCACTTCGTAATAGTTACAAATGATTTGATCCAAATCGTTCTTGTGGAGATATGTGAGTGGTGGTATCTTATACAATGAGTTTGTATAAGACTGGACTACGAAATATTTAATCTCTCTTTATAAATCCGTTAATTGAGAAGATTAATATTTCATGAGGATGATCATATGCGACTCGATCTTAATCCTGAGTGAGTTATGAACTCTTGCCTACGAAGGCTTGTCCTTTGATTTTCATGGGTGAGAGTGTTTTTTGTAGTTGATTTAATAAACCTACCATTTTGCGAACTTGACTAAATAGGGAGCTGGGAACATAATCTCATAAGATGGACTTCACTCCTTCCCAAATAGGGTAAGTAGATGAGTAGTTCCCTTAAGTGCTGATTTCGGGACTTGAACAATGAGGCCTTACCCTCTCACTAGCCCAAGAGGGACTTAGTTTATGATTTGATCATAAACAAATTGTTCATTAGAGGATCAGTGGTACTTAAGGTACAAGATATAATTACAAGGGTTAAACGGACTTTTGACCCAGCTGTAATTACGAATAACTCGTGAAGGATCAACTTGCATGTAGTGATTATATCCATGGACACAACTTGTCCTATAAGGCATAAGAGTGCAACTTTAGGTCTATAGTGACTTATAGTTAATGAATGAAAATTAATTAATTAAAGAGTTTAATTAATTGATTTTATATCATTGGAGCTTATAATCTGTAGGTCTATAAGGTCCCCTTGCTAGCTCATACAAACAAATATGGATCAATTTCGTTGAGAGAAATTTTGAAATGTTCAAATTAAAATTTAATATATTTGATATGTTAAATGAGGGAAAACATATTTATTGTATATGATGCATTAAATATTAAAGAAATTATTAATGTATTAAGAGACATTAAAGAAATTATATTTATTAAATTTGAATTAGATTCAAATTAAGAAATAAAGGTCGTAGGAGAATTTGAAAAGGTTTGAATATGATTCAAATTAGTTAGATAAATATATTTTAATATATTATTTAATTATTTTTCCTAGGCCACTATAAATAAGACCTTAGGGGTGAGCCATTATGTGCATTCTGAACAAGAGAAAAGAACTCTTGAAATTCTGCTCTCATTCTCTCTCTTTATTTTCAAGAAGGTTCCCATAAACCTCTTTGGTCATTTGTTTGAGTCATAGCAAAGAAGACTTTGTGGAAGTCTTAGAGTTCAACCTCATTAGAGTTGGAATACAAGGAGAAAAAGACCCGCCATAATATCCTCCATATTATTTTCAAGGTATGTTTTGCTTAGCCTAAATTATTTTAATTTAATTCTAAAATAAAATCAAAGTCAATTCCAACGCTTCCGTTGTGGGTTTAATTTGATTATTCATTTCAATTGGTATCAGAGCCTACTTTGATTTTTATTTATGATTAAAGTTTTGCATGGTGGTATTTTAATTTTATTATATATGTGATATATATTTGTTTGCAAATTGACTATTTAGGCTATTTGACATTAGTTTTTGCTTTGATTAAATCAAATGTAAAATCCAAATTAAAAGGTTTAGGGTTATTTGTATAATTTTTTTAAAGCACATTTGTATATACTTGTCGACAAAGAAGCTACTTCAATTGATTGACTCTCGGACTCTGTATTATTTCGGCGGTCAACGATACTGGTGGTGAGCTCAAGTCGGCACATGGAGCGGCAATCAAGTCCACCATGCAAGTTTCAGGCGGCATGAATCATTTTGGACAATGGTTTCAAGAGCATAACTTTTGTGCTTCAATGGGCTTCATGGTGTTCAAGGAGTACATATATATATAATTTGTCTTCTTGTGAAGTTGCATGTTTTTTTTTTATTTATTTATTAATTTTACTCTCAAAGTTACAAGAAACACAACCTTAGTTTGTCTTCAAGTAATTGTGTGTGAACACAAGCACCAAGTCCTCCCAGTTGCCCAAAGTACAGGCCGTGAAATATTTGAGCGCTTCATCACCATTTGCCCTCACGTGAAAAAATGTGCAGCGACTGCTATTATTGGAAGGAAAATATTTAGGGTTTTCTTAAACCCTAAATCTAAATGAAAAAAAGGAAATTGAAGACCAAGATATGTCTTGAAAATTTAAATTATGTAATTTTGAATTTAGCCTTTAATTTCTAGGATATGCCAAATATGCTGGTCAATTTTGCTATTTTTAATTTAATTATGTATGTTGATAGATGTTTTAAATTATTTTATTGTTGCATAAAGTGTGTCATTTAGATCAAAATCCAACTATAGGTTAAGCATAATCATGCATCTTAATTAATTTTTTAATATAATTGTTATATTTGAAAATTTGATTAGGTTGTTTCCTAATAGAATTGAGATATTTTTCCTAATAAGTTTATATTTTCCATACCGATAATCGTTATATTTGAAAAATTAAATTAGGATATTTCCTTTAATAATTAGAATCCATGTTTCCTAATAGGATTAGGATATTTCCTAATGAGAATAGGTTTTCTTTAATATTATTGATTCTTGTTTTAAATAGTTTAAAATTTGAATTTAATTTATCATTATTGGTTTCTAATGGGATTAGAATTTAAGATAATCTTTTATTTTAAAACGGTTTAAAATGGTAGAATTTTAAGATTATCCAAGTGAATTAATTTTTAATAGGATTAAAAACATTTATTTATAAATTCACTTAGGATCATTAATCTAGTAATTAATAGTTAATTAAAGATTAATGATTTTTTTGAAATAAAAATTGACTATGAGGGAACTCTGTCTATGGAAGGTTCTGTCTAGACTGGGGTATTTAAGCTAACTAAAAGGGAACACCTCTAACTGGGAACTGATATGGCGGTTGAATTAGTCAAATTTTATTTTATTTCATTAACATAATGTAATTAGTTTTTAAATAGTTTAAAACTTGGTAATTCACATAAAAATCTATCCAACCAACATAAGGGTTATGAAGGATAGATTGGAAACTTAGATAAATGAGATTACCTTAATTTGTCTACGTAAAAGAAAACCCTATTTCAAAATAGTAAGTGGGAGAAGGAAATGTGTTAACATATCCTACGGTCTCCATCATTGGTTCACATCGTGAGATTCATGCGAGGCCTCGTGGTAGCTTTTGGACCGCCCCCCTACGGAAGGTGTTTGCATGGGTCAATATCAGGGTGAACTCCTGAGAAGGATATGATTGTAGTTTTGTTTCCAATACTTGATCTACCCTACAACGACACTTGTTGGGATAAAATTACAGGATCTGAAATGATGGGCCACACTTACAAAGGGCTCATTAAGGTTGTTAATGATGTCCTTGATCACACTAATGATAACTAAATATTATAGGAATACGAGTTATTTTAGTATAATACTTGATTGAGATTGTCTCAGTTTAATGAAAGAACACTTGACGAACCCTACAATGGCACTTGTTCTAGCTCACTAACGTATCATAGCATTAGAAATGATTTATAGGGTTCATTTTTCAAATTTTTTATATATGCTAAAATTGAATGGATAATTGTTTGCATGATGTTAAATTATATATATATTTTAATATTATGTCAGTTTCTCTCATCATTTTTAATTTTATTATTGATAAGTTAAAATTGAAAAATTTTATTACTTGAAAAAGTAACGTTAACACTATAATGACAGTGTAAAATTTTGAATTTTTCTTTATTGAGAAATGTTCTAAAAAACTTGTTGCTCATGCTATTCGAATTGCTCGTGAAGCACATGATTAATGAATCAAAATTAAATGAGATAGCGTGTATGTATCTCCTAGTTGACATGTTAGATGTCAAGCTTAGAAGATAAAGAAAATGATAACAACATATGAGATGTTGAAGTCAACAGAAGCTAAATTTAGAAAATTGTCCAAATGATCTTGAGATTAAGTATTACAAAAATCCAAGAAAAGAAACCAAATGACTGAAGCTATATAAAAGGAAATAGTTCATAAATTAGCTAGGAGAGTCATAATGAGAGGAATTTTTGAAATACCTCTATAGGAAGAAAAATATAGATGGAAGTAAATTTGATTTACCAGATTTTTTGTAGAGAATAAATAACGCCACCTGGATAGTTGATATAAGATCCACTATCAAGATTTATTTTTATTACATTTAATATGTAATTCTTGGAAAATACTTAACATGTAGAATAGGTTCTACAGATTGGCACCAGGAAGCCTATTTCAATTTGTGTAGTAGGAGACGTTAAAATGTCATTAAGTAAAGATTGTTACTTAATGCTGAATATGATGTTTTTAGTAACCATAAGAGAAATTAAATTTCTCGAACTTTGAATGTTCATATAATATGAATTACTTTGAAGTATGAAAGTTTATAGTTTCAAAATTGTTTGAAAATACATTTAGCTAAAAATAAATACATTCAGCTAAAAATAAGAACAAGTTGTATATGTTAAAATATCGACATATACTATACTACAAAATACTGAGATATTCATGATTATAGAATCCAAAATAGAAAGACATTGTTTTCTCCTAAAAGATGATACTTGACTTTGGCAGTTAATGTTGATTAACATCAACTTGAATAGAATGAAAAGACTAGTAAGAGGTAATTCTCTAAAAGTTAGTTAATTACTTTACCTGTTTGTAGATCTTGCCTTTCATGCAAGATAATCATTAGACCTTTATTGGATAAGGCTATAAGATCAAAGAATACTTTAGGCTTACACATTTTGACCCAAGTGGTCTGGTGAATGTAAAGGCCAAATAAAGTCATGAATATTTTATCACTCTAGTTGATGATCATTCAAGGTACAAGTATCTTTACCTAATACAACATAAGTCTAATTTTTTTGTTTGACAAGTTCAATAAAATTAAAGCTAAAATTGAAAATCGATTAGGTAAGTCTATCAAGACATTATGATCAGATCACAATAGAAAGTACTGGAACCTTACGTACTAAGACTAACTGATGGAAAATAGTTTTTTATCCCAATTATTTTAAATACCAAGTACATTTTGTGAAAATTGTACTGCAAGAGGAGAAATAAAACTGTGTTGGACATGGTCCATGAGTTACATGCCATTACAAGACTCTAGTTAGGAAATGCAATAGAGATTGTATAGTGAACATTATTCCCTCCAAAAGTGTCAACAAAACAATTTTGAGATTATAGAAGAGTAGTATATCTAGTTTACAACACTTCACTATTTAGGAATATTAAGCTTACATATTGAAACAAGCCTAAAAATGATGCATATGTTCAAAGATATGCCTAAGTATAGGCCACCCCTAAAGAGTACAAAATGGTCTTTTATCTAGTCCTAAAAGGAATAAGGTATTTGCATGAAAAATATCATTTTTCTATAAGGAATGTAAAATAAAAGACTACAAACCTTTAATAAATTGGTCCCAAGTGAAGCCACTAAATAGTTAACAAAAATTGTTAACACTTTAATTATAGTTGAAAGTCAAATGGATCCTAGTCATGAATTGGATAAGCTTCATCGTAGTGGAAGAGTTATGGGATGATTCAACATTTACAAGGACTTAATTAAAGCCCAAGTTGTCATGTTAAATGACAAAGTAGAAAGGTTTATTGCCCTCAAAATGAGACTAATGACAAAGGGTTAAACCTAATAGGAGAAAGTAGACTGCGAGTAAACTTTCTCACTTGTTGCCATACTGGAGTCTGTAAGCATTATTTAATTCATTGTTGCATTTGAGATATAAAAAAAATGAATGTTTGGAATTCTTTTATGAAAAGAAATCTTAGATAATGCATCTACACAAATTAATAAGAGAGGTTTATATCCCAAGATCAAAAGCAAAAAGGTTTGCAAAATAATAAAGGTTCATTTATGAATTGAATTTTACAATTAGATCTTTGAATATAAGGTTTGATAAAAGTATCAAAATCTATGACTTTGTATAAATATTAATGAAGCTTGTATAGACAAGAAAATCATTAATTATTTAGTGGATTTTTCTCATGTTATATGTTGATGATATTTTACTCATTATGAATGATGTAAGATGTCTATCTAACATAAAAAGTTGACTAAGTAACCAATTCTAACTGAGTGATTTGGAATGACTCGATATGTTTTATATGTAAAAAATGGAGATTTTAAGGACAAAATGTTAACTTCGTCTCAAACATTTTATATTGACAAAATTGTTATCAAATATTTGATTTAGAACTTCGAAAGAATGATAATATATCATTCTAAAATGAAGCTATTTTGTCTAAGGAAGAGTATCCTAAGACACCTCAAATGTTGAGAGCATATGATTAATTATCTACTCTAAGTGGGAGAAAATTAATGTATAAATGAGACTTAACATTTAATATACAGTTGGATAGCATATATAAGTTAAACAAATGGTATGACCATTGAATAGAAAATTAAAAACTTTCTCAAATTATCTATGGATAATGAGAAATTTTTGTGTATGGAGTAAAAGATTTGATCTTTACAAGATACATTGGTTCTTACAAAGATCTAGGAAATTTATGTTAAGATAAAATTTTACCCTAGGTGGTGGAGTATGATATACAAGTTAAATTGTTTTTCTTGTGAAGCAACAAAAGGACTTGTATAACTCAAATAGTTCCTTGAAGATCTGAAAGATGTTTTGGATATGATTTAGTCTATCATATTTATTATGAGAATAGTGGTGCAAAAACTAATATCAAGAAAATTAGAAAACACCATCATATAGAGAATAAAATAGAGAGAGAGAAAACATCATGGTAGTGACCAAGATGGCTTTTAATGACAATAGTTTGGATCTATATATAAAGACTCTTCAGGCTAATGTGTTTGAGGGTCACCTAGAATGTCTTGGATTATGAGACATGTCTTATCTTTGCTAGGGCAAGTGAGAGAGCATGTTGGGTATAGAGTATGCCCTAGGATACATGTCTCACCAGTTTTAGTGCAAGTGGAAGATTGTTAAGATTTATGCCCTAAAGCCTCGTAATTAATGATTTATTTAATAATTAATAATAATTTTGATTATTTTATTTGTAATATAATATTATCCATTATATGAAAAATCCAAGGTTATTAGTGTAATCTTGAACAGTATGTGGTTGACATACGAGAGGATCTTGTTCAAGAAATAACCTAAAGTGTCATAGTATTGGATAAGGCTAGGTGCCTTATCTTGGAAACACTATTAATACGACCCACTTTGTGATAGTTAAAAAAGATTTGATCCAAATCGTTCATGTGGAGACATGTGAGTGGGGGTTTCTTATACAATGAGTTTGTATAAGACTAGACCACGAAATATTTAATCTCTCATTATAAATTCGTTAATTGAGAAGATTAATATTTCATGAGGATGATCATATGCGATTTGATCTTAATTCTGCTTGTGAGGGCTTGTCCTTTGATTTGCATGGGTGAGAGTTCTTTTTGTAGTCGATTCAATAAGCTTACCATTTTGGGGACTTGACCAAATAGAGAGTTGAGAACATAATCTCATAAGATGGAATTCACTCCTTCTCATATAGGGTAAGTAAATGAGTAGTTCCCTTAAATGCTGATTTTAGGACTTGAACAGTGGGGCCCCACCCTCTCACTGGCCCAAGAGGGACTTAGTTTATGATTTGATCATAAACAAATTATTCATTAGAGGATCAGTAGTACTTAAGGTGCAAGATATAATTACAGGGGTAAAACGTTGACCCACTATAATTACGAACAACTCGTGAAGGATCAACTTGCATGTAGTGATTGTAGCCATGGACATAACTTGTTGTACAGTGCATAAGAGTGAAACTCTAGGTCTATAGTGGATTGACTTATAGTTAATGAATGAAAATTAATTAATTAAAGAGTTTAATTAATTGATTTGGTATCATTAGAGCATGTAATCTGTAGGTTCATAAGGTATCCTTACTAGCTCATATGAACAAATAAGGATCAATTTTGTTGAGAGAAATTTTGAAATGTTCAAATTAAAATTTAATATATTTGATATGTTAAATGAGGGAAAACATATTTATTGTATATGATGCATTAAATATTAAAGAAATTATTAATGTATTAAAATACATTAAAGAAAAGATATTTATTAAATTTGAATTAGATTCAAATAAAGAAATAAATGTCGTAGGAGAATTTGGAATGGTTTGAATATGATTCAAATTGGTTAGATAAATATATTTTAATTATTTTTCCTTGGCCGTTATAAATAGGACCCTAGGGGTGAGCCTATTTTATGATAGTTTTGAGGCTTAAATATATACTTTCACATTCATAATTGTCTATTTTGTAGAAATTGAGCGTTTGGAACAAAATGAAGATTTTAGAAGAAATATGGTGAAGAATGAGCTAATTGGGAAAGAAATTAAGCAACCAATTTTGGAGACAATTTTTGGAGAAGAAATGTAACGACCCTATAGGCTCAACACGCTACCTAAGAGTCATTACTAAGTCATGTCGCTATATTACCGAAAATTTCGACAGCATAACGGCGTAAGTACGCGAAAACCAAAAATTTGACCCTTACCTGATAAGACATAGAAAAACACACTTCTAAGATTTTCAAACAACCTCCTAGCATCCAACAAACTTCTCAATATGATGCTAGGGTTCAAACAGCAGAAACCAAGTGAATTCAAACATAGAAAGCCAAATACACGTGCACGATTTACAAAGAAAGGTTAAAAGACTTTGAAACATCCTCCTAAACATTTAAAAACTCGACATGAGTTCTATGTACATCCAGAAACATAAAAGAAGCGGAATAGCGATCGCTCGGCTCCCATGACTCGAGTAGCTGATCTCCGGTCACGCGCTAGGGCCGATCTTAGCCTCTCCTGAAAACATTTTAAAAGGAAAAGGGTGAGTATTAACGAATAATACTCAGTAAGTAACTCATAGTTTCAAAATAAGAGTTTCACTCGCATGCAACATGTCATTTTTGAATCATAAAACCATCGTAAACCATCGCTTTAGTAGGGGACCTAAAATTCGTTTTATAAACCATGTACTTTTCCTTGCGGCTCTCGTGAACGATTAAATTCTCCCGAGGGCCTCGTAAATAGTCCGAAGACATAATTTTCCATCGAATAGAGTCCTCCCCTAACTCTGAGAGTTGAGCTCGAAAGCTAACATACATCGTGGAGTCTGAAGACTCAGCCCGAAGGCTACCATCGTGGAGTCCGAAGACTCAAGCCCGTCGGCTACCATAGTGGAACACTCTCAAACCCGGGAGCGTAGAGAATCCGAAGACTCGGGTTCCCTCATAACCCACATAAAACTTTTGGGAGAATTATCGTCACGGCCTTACATAAATCTTTTCATGAGCACACAACACATGCATGAGGTCCCGCTCGTTTTAGAACATACTCATGAATGCATAAGTCAAGGCAATCGCATTTCAAAGACATACATATCATTTCCATTTTTTTTAACATGAAAACTCAAATAGAACTCATGGAACTAGTGTAAAAGGAATATACATGTAAAACACTTTCTTTCTTAAATACTTAACACGGAAATATAAACTTCAAAGTAAATATAGGGCTAGCTCTAGGTTTCGAAAACTTCTTTCGTTGTGAGATCCCTTACCTTAAATCTTTACTTACTAAAATACCCTTTCTCCACTAGTAATGAGCTTCTCGAGTCCCCACTCCAAGTACAATCCAAGGTCCTGAACAAATCACCTAAAAAGTTTCCTAAACGTGTCTTAAACCATCCGAATTACGCTAAAACACATTCTAACATTAATAACTTGACGAAACGGACCAAATGGCAAATTTTACCCAACTCCGGCGAACGGCGGAGCGTGAAACTTCCGATCGGCGCGTGAAACTTCCTATCGGCACGTTGTCTTCGGATTTGGACAGATCCGTTCCTGGAGTGGCTCCGATCAGTGCGTAAACACAAATTCGATGAGATCTGAAACTCCGGCGAGTCAGATCCGGCTCGTTCGTGGCTCCGGTGAAGACCCGATGTTTAAAATAAGCTTCCGGCGCTTGTGCAATAGTAGCTTCATCCGACGAGGAGTGCGACGGCGTTCGGCAGCGAGCTGCAGCGGCTTCACCGGCGATCGAAAACAGAGGTGCGGCGGTTGGCTGAGTGTTCGTGGCGGCGGAACTGGGCGGCGCTGACGAGCAGAAGAAGATGAACGAAGTTGCAGGCGGTGGATGGGTGGGTGTTCGGCGGGGAAGAAGAAGAAAACCGATGGAGATGGGTTTTCGGTCATAGAGAGAGAGAGAGAGAGAGAGAGAGAGAGAGAGAGAGGCTGCGCGAGAGAAGAAGAAAAAGAAAAAAAAAGTAATAAATTTTTTTTTTTTTTTTAAAACTAATAATAATATAAAATCAAAAATATCTTCTCTATAAATGACCATAATACCCTTTCCGTTTCCAAAAATCACCAAATTACCCTCAAAGCAAATAAATTCTTAATAAAACTTTACCAAAACAACATTTTAAACTTACCCAAAACGTCTCGGGTGTTACATTCTTCCCCCCTTAAGAACTTTCGTCCCCGAAAGTTCCTAATCTTGGAATAGTTCAGGATACTTGGCTTGCATTTCGTCTTCACGCTCCCAAGTAGCCTCTTCCATCCGATGGTTCTACCAGAGCACTTTAACCAAATTAATCTCTCGGTTACGAAGGGTCTTACGATCTCTTGCTAGAATTCGAGTCGGCCGTTCTTCATAACTCATATTTTCATTCAACTGTAATGGCTCGTAGTCAATCACATGTGAAGGGTCCGACGCGTACTTTCTTAACATCGAGACATGGAATACATCATGGACCGCAGAGAGAGATGGCGGTAATGCCAATCTATAAGCCACAGGGCCTATTCGCTCAAGAATCTCGAACGGCCCTATAAACCGCGGACTTAACTTTCCTTTCCGGCCGAACCTCAACACTCCTTTCATCGGAGCCACTTTAAGAAACACATGGTCGCCTACTTCGAATTCTAGATCCCTTCGTCTTGTGTCAGCGTAGCTCTTCTGTCTACTCTGTGCAGTCTGCATTCTTACCCTGATTTTTTGAATAGCATTGTTCGTGACTTGAACTAACTCTGGCCCCAAAAGCTGTCGTTCACCGACCTCATCCCAATATATTGGGGTCCTACATCTCTTACCATACAAAGCTTCAAATGGTGCCATTCCTATAGTAGCCTGATAACTATTGTTATAGGCAAACTCCATCAGGTGCAAGTAAGTATCCCAACTACCTGGGAAATCCAACGCACATGCACGTAACATATCCTCCAAAACTTGATTTAATCGCTCGGTCTGTCCGTCCGTTTGGGGATGAAAAGAAGTGCTAAAATCCAGCTGAGTACCCAGAGCTTTCTGTAAGCCTCTCCAAAAGTTAGAAGTAAAACGGGCATCCCTGTCCGAGACAATTCTAGCAGGAACTCCGTGCAGTCGCACTATTTCCTGCATATAGATTTGCGCCCATTTCTCTGTAGAATAGGTAGACTTACCCGAAAGAAAATGCGCCGATTTGGTAAGCCTATCCACGATGACCCAAATCACCGTGTAACCTTTCATCGTTCTGGGTAACCCAACAATGAAATCCATAGAGATTTCATCCCATTTCCACAAAGGCACATTCAATGGTTGCAACAATCCTGCCGGCCTCTGTCTCGGCGCTTTAACCTGTTGACATACTAAGCACTTACTGACAAACTCCGCTACATCCTTTCTCATACTGTGCCACCAGAAAATCTGTTTTAGGTCTTGATACATCTTGGTACTACCAGGATGCATCGAAAATGGCGAACTATGCGCTTCAGTCAAAATTTCACTCTTCAATTCATCAATATTAGGTACACATAATCGCCCTTGATATAGAAGTCCACCATATGAAGACACAGAAAACTCTTGAGCTTGCTCAGTGCCGATTTGTCGTAGCTTTTCCATTAAACTAAGATCCAATAGCTGAGAGACTATAATACGTTGCCTCAAAGTTGGTTGCACAGTCAACTGAGCTAAGCGTGTAGTCGCTTCACCTATCAAAACTGCAATTTCAGCATTCTCCATCTCTGCCTGTAGCTCATCCTGACTAGTGATCTGAGCTGAAGTATGTACAGTCTTTCTACTGAGAGCATCTGCGACAACGTTTGCCTTACCAGGATGATAAAGAATTTCTAGTTCGTAGTCTTTTACCAGCTCTAACCATCTACGTTGTCGCATGTTCAACTCTTTTTGTGTAAACAAGTACTTTAAACTCTTATGGTCCGTGAAGATCTGAATCTTCTCACCATACAAATAATGCCTCCAGATCTTCAAGGCGAAGACAACTGCAGCCAACTCCAAATCATGGGTTGGATAGTTTTGCTCGTGACTTTTTAACTGGCGAGACGCATAGGCTATAACCTTTCCACTTTGCATCAACACTGCTCCTAGCCCTTTCCTCGATGCATCAGTGAAAACTACAAATCCACCTGTTCCCTCAGGCACAGAAAGAACAGGGGCTAATACCAATCTCTGTTTAAGTGTCTGGAAACTTGCTTCACACTCGTCAGTCCAGATGAATGACTTGCTCTTGCGAGTTAGTTGAGTCAAAGACGTAGCTATCTTAGAGAAATCCTGGATGAACCGTCTATAGTAACCTGCTAGACCCAAGAAACTCCGTACTTCAGTAACTGTAGTCGGACGAGGCCATAGCGTTACAGCCTCTACTTTCGCTGGATCTACGGAAATCCCTGCCCTTGACACTACGTGTCCTAAGAAAGACACCTTTTTAAGCCAAAACTCGCACTTGGAGAATTTCGCGTACAACTGGTTCTCCTTCAAAGTCGTCAACACTTTTCTCAAATGCTCTTCATGTTCTTTCTCAGTTTTAGAGTATACAAGGACGTCATCAATGAATACAATCACGAAAGCATCTAGGAACTCCTTGAATACTCTATTCATCAAGTCCATAAAAACTGCAGGGGCGTTAGTCAAACCAAAAGACATCACCGTGAATTCAAAATGTCCATATCGTGATCTAAATGCCGTCTTAGGGATGTCTCTTTCTCTGACCCTCAACTGATGGTACCCTGACCTCAGATCAATCTTTGAAAACACCGATGCTCCCTGTAACTGATCAAAGAGGTCGTCGATACGTGGAAGAGGGTACTTATTCTTAATCGTAACTTTGTTCAACTCCCTGTAATCAATGCACAGTCGCATGGTTCCATCTTTCTTCTTTACAAACAAGACCGGTGCTCCCCAAGGAGACACGCTAGGTCGAATAAAACCTTTATCCAATAGGTCATGCAGTTGCAACTTCAGCTCCTTCAATTCCGCTGGTGCCATTCTATAAGGAGCTTTAGAGATAGGAGCGGTTCCTGGTTCAAGTTCTATGGTGAAGTCTATTTCTCTCACGGGAGGCAACCCTAAAAGATCTTCAGGAAACACATCTAGAAATTCATTCACCACAGGCACAGACGATGCGTGAACCTCGGTGTGTCTCGCTTCCACAACACTAGCTAAGATACCCCATGATCCCTTAAAAACTAGCTTTCTCGCTTTAAGAGCAGATATCACTCTTGGATTAACTCCAGTTCTAGTCCCCTTAAACTTATAACTGGCCTGTTTTGGTGGCGTGAACACCACTTCTTTACGAAAACAATCAATATTAGCATGGTTCAAAGCCAGCCAATTCATGCCTAGAATAACATCGAACCCTTCCATCTCGAGGACTACCAAATTCACATCCAACTCGTGGTCGGAAACTATCATCTTACCATTCTTAATCCCCTCAGTAGCTAATAGACTCAACCCCATCGGAGTAGCAACAGACAAAGCAGAGGGTAATGGCTCAAGTTCTAACTCAGCTTGTCTCACAAAAGACGCAGAAATAAAGGAATGTGTAGAACCTGAATCAAATAACACAAACGCAAGATATCCCAAAACGGGAAGCGTACCTGTAACTACAGCATCTGAGTTACCAGCCTCCCTGCTGGTACTAGCAAAAACTCTCCCTTGCTGAAGTGTGGGCCTATTAAGTCCTACTCCACCTGAACCCGAAGACTGGCCTCTCCTGTCTGGGAAGGTAGGACAATTTTCAGCTCTGTGTCCCTCCTTTTTACATCGAAAGCACAACCCAGACCGCATCAGGCACTGACCCCAATGAAACCTTCCACATTCATTACAACGAGGTTTCTCCCTAGTGTTAGGTCCCGGCCTATTCACTTGCTGCCTCTGGCTAGAAGCGGCCTGCGACCTCATGGACGACTGTGAAGACTGTTGAGAACGCTGGGGATTCGAGTTCGCCTGACTCCATCTCCTCTTGTGACAAGAGGATGACTGACTCGGATTTTGGACCATAGGAATCTCACTCTGTTGCCCTGCAACAATAAACTCTGCTGTCCTTACCGCAGCAGCATAGTCGTGAAGTGCTACAGCCTGCACCACACCTTTAACCTGAGGATCCAAACCCATTACAAAACGCTCCGCTTTCTTGGCCTCAGTATCTACCAGCTCGGGAGCACAACGAGATAACCTTGTGAATTCCCTCTCGTAGACGTCCACTGGACGTCGATTCTGTTTAAGTTGTAGAAATTCTTCTTGTTTCTTGTATCGTGCAGTCGCAGGATAATATTTGTTCCAGAAAGCCTCTCTGAACATCGGCCACGTCACTACTCCCCCTCCTGTACCTATGGTCCTCTGAGCAGATTCCCACCATAGGTACGCATCATCTCTCAGCATAAATGTGGCGCAAGAAACTTTATATTCATCCGGGCAACTCATCAACTGAAAAATGTTCTCCATAGAGGACAACCATAACTCCGCCACTGTAGGATCCCCAGAGGATCCGTCAAACGCCCTTGGATCATACTTTCTAAAGTCTTTCAAGTGACGGGCTTGTAATGAAGCTGGCATAGAAACTTGACCCATCTGCGCTAACTGGGTCGTCACGATCGCTTGTACTAAGTTCTGCATCGCCTCTAACATCAACGACGCAACCGTAGGATTTGCAGGCTCCATAACTGGATCAGGTTGATCCTGAGCAACAGGGGAATTTGCCCCAGAATTCACCTCCTGTTCCACTGGCATCTCAGGAGGTAAGTCATGTGTTCTATCAGCACCACGTCCTCTACCCCGTCCTCTGCCTCTCCTTCTAGGCGGCATACTTAACAAACACAAACAAGTTTAACCTTCACATCAAAAGGGATCACACTTTTCAACTTTTCTTAAACTTTCCTTAACTTAAAAATACATTTCACATATGAATCATTTCATAAAAAAAAATAACATGCTTTTCAACAAACGAATTAAAAGTTTACTTCAGAAGCGTACCTGCGCGATGACTGGAAATCACTACTTAGTCATGGGATACCTGATGCTTACGAAGTAAGCTAGTCTACAGAACCTATAACCTATTGCTCTGATACCAACTGTAACGACCCTATAGGCTCAACACGCTACATAAGAGTCATTACTAAGTCACGTCGCTATATTACCGAAAATTTCGGCAGCATAACGGCGTAACTACACGAAAACCAAAAATTTGACCCTTACCTGATAAGACATAGAAAAACACACTTCTAAGATTTTCAAACAACCTCCTAGCATCCAACAAACTTCTCAATATGATGCTAGGGTTCAAACAGCAGAAACCAAGTGAATTCAAACATAGAAAGCCAAATACACGTGCACGATTTACAAAGAAAGGTTAAAAGACTTTGAAACATCCTCCTAAACATTTAAAAACTCGACATGAGTTCTATGTACATCCAGAAACATAAAAGAAGCGGAATAGCGATCGCTCGGCTCCCATGACTCGAGTAGCTGATCTCCGGTCACGCGCTAGGGCCGATCTTAGCCTCTCCTGAAAACATTTTAAAAGGAAAAGGGTGAGTATTAACGAATAATACTCAGTAAGTAACTCATAGTTTCAAAATAAGAGTTTCACTCGCATGCAACATGTCATTTTTGAATCATAAAACCATCGTAAACCATCGCTTTAGTAGGGGACCTAAAATTCGTTTTATAAACCATGTACTTTTCCTTGCGGCTCTCGTGAACGATTAAATTCTCCCGAGGGCCTCGTAAATAGTCCGAAGACATAATTTTCCATCGAATAGAGTCCTCCCCTAACTCTGAGAGTTGAGCTCGAAAGCTAACATACATCGTGGAGTCTGAAGACTCAGCCCGAAGGCTACCATCGTGGAGTCCGAAGACTCAAGCCCGTCGGCTACCATAGTGGAGCACTCTCAAACCCGGGAGCATAGAGAATCCGAAGACTCGGGTTCCCTCATAACCCACATAAAACTTTTGGGAGAATTATCGTCACGGCCTTACATAAATCTTTTCATGAGCACACAACACATGCATGAGGTCTCGCTCGTTTTAGAACATACTCATGAATGCATAAGTCAAGGCAATCGCATTTCAAAGACATACATATCATTTCCATTCTTTTTAACATGAAAACTCAAATAGAACTCATGGAACTAGTGTAAAAGGAATATACATGTAAAACACTTTCTTTCTTAAATACTTAACACGGAAACATAAACTTCAAAGTAAATATAGGGCTAGCTCTAGGTTTCGAAAACTTCTTTCGTTGTGAGATCCCTTACCTTAAATCTTTACTTACTAAAATACCCTTTCTCCACTAGTAATGAGCTTCTCGAGTCCCCACTCCAAGTACAATCCAAGGTCCTGAACAAATCACCTAAAAAGTTTCCTAAACGTGTCTTAAACCATCCGAATTACGCTAAAACACATTCTAACATTAATAACTTGACGAAACGGACCAAATGGCAAATTTTACCCAACTCCGGCGAATGGCGGCGCGTGAAACTCCCGATCGGCGCGTGAAACTTCCTATCGGCACGTTGTCTTCGGATTTGGACAGATCCGTTCCTGGAGTGGCTCCGATCAGTGCGTAAACACAAATTCGATGAGATCTGAAACTCCGGCGAGTCAGATCCGGCTCGTTCGTGGCTCCGGTGAAGATCCGATGTTTAAACTAAGCTTCCGGCGCTTGTGCAATAGTAGCTTTATCCGACGAGGCGTGCGACGGCGTTCGGCAGCGAGCTGCAGCGGCTTCACCGGCGATCGAAAACAGAGGTGCGGCGGCTGGCTGAGTGTTCGTGGCGGCGGAACTGGGCGGCGCTGACGAGCAGAAGAAGATGAGCGAAGTTGCAAGCGGTGGATGGGTGGGTGTTCGGCGGGGAAGAAGAAGAAAACCGATGGAGATGGGTTTTCGGTCATAGAGAGAGAGAGAGAGAGAGAGAGAGAGAGAGAGAGAGAGAGAGGCTGCGCGAGAGAAGAAGAAAAAGAAAAAAAAAATAATAATTTTTTTTTTTAAAACTAATAATAATATAAAATCAAAAATATCTTCTCTATAAATGACCATAATACCCTTTCCTTTTCCAAAAATCACCAAATTACCCTCAAAGCAAATAAATTCCTAATAAAACTTTACCAAAACAACATTTTAAACTTACCCAAAACGTCTCGGGTGTTACAAGAAAAATATTCCTAATTTGATTAGATTTTGGATTCCTAATTTGACTAGATTTTGGAATCCTAATTTGATTAGATTTTGGAATCCTAATTAGATTAGAATATGGATTAACCCATTATAAATACCCACATTCTCTTCATTTCAAGACATTCAACTTTGGAGAGCACAACTCTAAATTTCTAAATACAAGAGTGAAAAGAGACCTGAGAGAAATATCAAGGCCAAGTTGTGGAGATCATACGGAGACGGAAAATCGACACACCAACATAGTTTTTCTCTTGTTTCTTTTTTATTTAGTATTTTGATGTTGTTTAAGAGTTTAGATTTTGTGATAGTGAACATGAGTGGCTAAACTCTCTTTTTATTCTACGGATTGATGTAGCCATTAGACCTTAGGTTTTAATTATTTAAATTCCATGATTGATTGTCATTAATTTCATTCATGCTTTTATATTATTAATGCTTTTAATCTTTTGATCACAGATTAAATGTTATGTTGGTTTAAATTCACACTTGAGAAAGGTAATTTAGATTAGATCTTAATTGCATGACTGGAGGTAGTTCTAACTTGATAAGGATTAGGGCTCCTTTCGAATTTGTTAATGAAAGAACTTAATGCTATGCATAACGTTAAAACTCATCAGAGGTGTAGGTTTTACCTTATTGCATAAGAATTGTTTGTCCTTAAGAGAGTCATTCATGATAAAAGACTTATAGACTTATGAAATATTTGTTTGATCAATCTTATATGTTTAAGTAATTTAATTATTTTAGTCTAATAGGTGAAATCAAATCCCTAGGATATTCTCTCCTCTGATTGTTTCAATTTTTATTATAATTGTTTTATTTAAATCTTTCATCAATCATTCAATTCTACTCTCTAAATAAAATTGGGCGATAATATTCATAGTACTTAAGTGAATTAGAAACCAATCCTGAGGACGATACTCCAACACTCTTTCACTATATTAAAACTTGACCCGTACACTTGCGATATTGTGCAAAAATTACGCAACAATGCATTCTGAACAAGAGAAAAGAACTCTTGAAATTCTCTTCTCATTCTCTCTCTCTATTTTCAAGAAGGTTCCCACACACCTCTTCGGTCCTTTGTTCGAGTCATAGCAAGGAAGACTTTGTGGAAGTCTTGGAGTTCAACCTCATAGGAGTTGGAGTACAAGGAGAAAAAAAACCCACCATAATATTCTCCATGTTATTTTTCAAGGTATGTTTTGCTTAGCCTAAATTATTTTAATTTTAGCCTAAATAAAATCAAAGTTGATTCACTATGTTAAGTGTCGATTAGGATAGGTTGTGGGCACAATTTAGTAACATTCTACTTGAACCCTATTGAGCTCGAAAGAGATTAATGCAGGCACATATGGGCAATAATCTTTGAACAAGTCGAGCCTAGTTGAGCAAGTTGCGGGCGCATATTCCTTGGGGTTGAACCATAATTGAATCCTTCATTTCTCATCAATGTTTTTATCATCTTTTTACTATTTCATCATTTTTTTACCTTTTCACTCACCTCACAAAATTATCATTTTTGGTTACCTTCGGTTGCAAGTTAGAGGAGGTCTTTGTTGATTTAATTGAAAAATCTGTTAATCGTTCCTTTGGGTTCGATACTTGGTGTACTTCCATATATTACTTTTTTTGACAGTGTGCACTTGCAGTCTTTTACATCAATAGACATCAGTTGTCAATGAGTGGTGTCAATCATTCAGTGCAAACAATACATGTATAGGGTGTGGTGAGAACCATGCATTCGATTGCTATCCTTTCTACATTGGGCAACTGCAAGGTATTGGTAGAAACAACCCGCACTCTAATACGTACAATCCGAGTTGATGAAACCACCCAAAATTTTCTTGGAGTGGCTAGAAGTAGACTAATGCCAATACCAACTAATGTAAGTAAACCACTCATTCCACCAGGGTTTAATACTCATCAAAATTTTCCCCATGTACAAACTTAGAATCACTATCAACACAACCCAACGTAACATTATTATCATCAAACTCTTTAGAGACCTTGATGAAAGAGTACATGGCGAAGAACGATGCGTTAATACAAATTCAAACCTCTTCAATAAAAAATTTAGAAGTGCAATGGGCCAATTAGCAAAGAAATTGAAGAACAGACCCCTGGGCGCATTACTTAGCACCAAGAAGCTCCTAAGAAGGAAGGAAAGGAGCAGTGCCAAGCTATAACTTTGAGAAGTGGTAAAGTATTGAGCCTAGAAGTCTTGCTCCCATTGAACAAATGCAAGGAAGAGAGGCTAAAGAGACTTCAGCACAAGAGGAGGAAAATATTGAGATTGACAAGGTAAGGAATGAGGTGGGATGAAAGGACAAAGCAGTTGAAGAACATGAGGATATGCCGATTGCAAATAAAAGGAAAGAGATGAATGAGCTGGAAGAAAGTTCGACTCCATAAATACCAACAACAAAGCCAAAACCTCCATTTATATAGCGATTACAGAAAAAGAATTATGAGACCCAATTCAATATGTTTTTAGATGTATTGAAACAACTATACATCAACATTCCCCTAGTCGAAGCATTGGAGGAAATGCCTACCTATGTTAAGTTGTTGAAAGACATCTTTCAAAGAGAAGACCTCTAGCTGAGTTTGAGACAGAGCTCTAATTGATGAATGTAGTATGGTAGTAAAGAGCAAAATATTGTGGAAATTGAAGGACCCAGGATGCTCCATGGAGGAGTTGTTGTAGGATGTGCTTTCTATGATTTGGGTGCTAGTATCAACCTTATGCCATTGTCACGCTGTTACTCTTCAGTTAGTTGACGGTTGATAATGCATCCTTGCAGAAAAATTAAAGATGTTTTAGTTAAGGTAGATGAATTTATTTTCCCTGTTGACTTTACTATCCTCAATTATGAAGCTGACAAGGATGTCCATGTTATTCTTTAAAGACCTTTCCTAGCGACTAGACAAGCTTTGATCGATGTTCAGAAGGGAGAGTTAACGGTCAAAAGGTGGCCTTCAATGTTTTTGATGCGCTGAAGTTTCTTGAAGAATTGGAAGAATGCCATGAAATCTAGAGTCTCAACCTTGGAATGAGTGTGTGGGATAGAGAGGAAGAATTCGATACAGAGACTGAAGAAGAGGAAGAAGATGCATGTTCGATGCATGTTGAGGAAGAAGGAGAGGCCAAAGTGATCAACGCATGATGAGTTCAAAAGCGCAACTGCACGCTGTCTCTCAAGTAATACATGGAGCTACTCCAAGTATCTAATCCAAGGAATAGTAACAAGTTTTCAATCCAACAATCAAGACCTCCTCTAAGCTTGTAACCGAAGGTAACCAAAAATAAGGATTTTATGAGGATATAAATGAAGAGTTAATGACACTAAAATTGTAAAAAGATGATAAAAACTATTATGAAAAATGGGGGGGCTCAAATCTGTTTCAACCCTAAGGATTATGTGCCTACCATGCACCCACAACTTGCTCAATTAGGCTTGGCTTATTCAGAGATTGCCGCCCATATGCACCCGCATCTGTCTCTTTCGAGTTCGGTATTGATAACACTAATTTAGTGTTATATTTATGCCCATTTATTAGCTAGTTTTGTGTTGAATTAGTGAACTTTGATGTGTATTTCTCCTGATTTTGTAGAAATCGAGTTTTAGGAAAAAAATCGAGTGTTTAGGAGTATTTTGGTGATTATTGGAGATTTTGAAGCCATGAAAATAGATGAAGAATCAAACAATTGGGGCCGAGAGGATAGCGTCGTAAAGCTAGAAATGACGTTGAGACGCTTCATTTGGCATTGCAAACCCGAGAGCTAGCGTTTCAACGCCGCCTTGCGGCTTTGCAACACTATCATCGTGCGAATAAGAGTTGTTTCATCCATAGCGTTGCAACGTTACTTATAGTGTTGCAATGCTAGAAACGTGCGAAGAAGAGTTGTTTCATCCGTAGCATTGCAACGCTACTTATAGTGTTGCAATGCTACCTCTGTGCACATAGAAAAACAACTACATTTTAGGATAGCGTTGCAATGTTGTTGTGATGGGTAGTATTAATTAATCTCATTCTCTTCGTCTAAAGGGAGGCCAAACTAAGGGTTTTAGCCCTAAACTCAATTCCATGCTATTTTGAGAGGTTTTGAGAGCATTTTGTGATTGGATTGGAGCGATATTGAACATTCGGAGCTTGAGGACCAAGGAGATCACGACGGGAACATAGGATTGATCTTCCATTTGCATTTCCTTCCTTTTTGTTTCACTTTTTGCTACTGTATAGGCTTTAATTTAAGGACTTTTGTGCTATAATAGTTGGATATGTATTGATTTGTCCTCAAATTCTTGGAGAGTTGATTGTTTAATATTATTTAATTCTTAATTGTTGAATTATGTTAGATTAATTGCGTGTTTGATGGATGTTTGTGATTAATTAGGGTTTAAGGCTTTTAAGTAGTGTTTGCTAATTAATTGAGGTAGGACTAAGTGAGCTCGACAGAGGATATTTAGTAGCTTAATGCACGATTAGTTAGCTACCCAAGTGACAACGGGATTAGAGGTTAATTACTTGTAGTTTGTGCTGAAGTTTCATTAATTGAACACTAGTTAATTGAGTTGTACTAAGTAGAGACTCGACAGAGAGAAACTTAGGCTAGAACTGAATACATGACTGTTGTTTAATTACCTGAGTGACAACGAAGTCAATAATTAAGCAATAGAGGTCCGTAATGAAGAGTCTTAATGCCTTATATAAGTTAGTTAGCACTAGGGACACCTAGGTTAGTTAATTAATACTTGAGAATTGGAGGAGACCGACAGAAGATTCTATGTTCCTAGGCTTCACTACTACAAATTTGGCTTTCATTGACAGCTAAAAAATGTCAAATATCACTTCTGTTGACGTTTTTTGGCTGTCAATAATGGCGGTGTCAACATAGCTATTTTCGTTGACGACTAATACACGTCAACGGTGATGGTTTTATTGTCGTGTTTTGACTATCAATAATAGTAATGTTGACACGTATTAGCCATCAACTATAACCTACAACCGTCAACAATAACATCATTATTGACATTCTAAGCTGTCAATGTAGGGCATAGTTGACATGTATTGGCCGTCAACTATAATTTACAACCGTCAACAATGCCAACTTTATTGACGTTTCTGAGTCGTCAATGTGGGATATAGTTGACATTTTTTCACTGTCAACTTTCATACAAAACGTTAATAATACTCCTTTTATTGATACGTGTTGGCCGTCAATAGAGGCATGACTTGGTGTGTTTTAGCCATCATCGATAACTATAGTTGACATTACGTGCTGTCAAATATGACATATTTGTTGACGGCTATAATATATCAATTTTAAGCATTTTAATGTCATTTTTTAACCGTCAACTATACGTATTTCAAAAATATAAAAAAATACATATTTTTCACCCCTCATCTACAACCTGCATTTATATGTAGACATCTATCAAATTCGCATTTTCACAACTAGATAGCAATTATCAACTTGCAGTTCACACAAAACTAGGTAACAATTCAATTGCAACTCAACAATGACACAGCTAGCTACATATTTCATCCAAAATCAGAATCACAAATGAACCAATAAATTTCCATTAACTAACTAATAAGCTAAACGCATCATTCCAAGCAAGTTGTTAAAAAATGCTAACATATGAGACAAGTATGTTACCAAAGATTCATCACATGTATTGGGATACAAAATCACAAAACTCAACTCTAATCTCGTCGAACTCTGATTGGATAAATTTACCTTCTCTCATCAACTGCAAACAAATAAGTGTACATAATACATTAAAAAAGTTTAAGAAATTAAAAAAAAATTAAAAAATGAAAATAAAATTAAATGTGTACCACATCTGTAATCACTTTACTTCTATGGGTTATTATATCTCGTATGAACTTCATAGCGTAGTACCCACACTCCGTATTACCCAATTGCTTAGCACACTATATAAATAGTTTAAAACGTGTAATAAGCATACTTGTATACATATTGATAGTAAAAAAATAAATTGAAATGATTACATGAACAGCTACCCAATTAAAAATTGGACTTCTAATATTTGTTTGAGCATAAAACATCCTTATAGCCCTACGTACAAATAAGAATAAAAAGAAGTTAATAATTATTTTAATAAGAAACATACATATGCTAAAATAATAATATACTTACGTATTAACTATAGTTTTCACATAGTCGCAGATGCCATGTCCAATGGAGTCAATCGACCAAATTGTAGAACTCTTCAATGATATAACCACCAACATTCAATGGTTTCTAAATACACAATAATCAGCCAATAAAGTTAGAATATAAACAAATAGATACAAGGAAATTAATAATGACATGTTTTTGCATACTTACCATGTTTTACAAGGACATATGAACAACCTAACAACTCAATAGAAAACAAACTTATCAACATAAGTTACATAACAACTAAGCTTATTAAAAAAATTAGCCACAATTTAAAGTTCAAGTACTTATTAGAATCTTTTAACGTATGTGGACTAAAATAGACATAACCAAATTCCATAGCACTTTAGCTATACCAAGTCAACATAAACAAATAAATGAACTTCCATACTTTCTACGTTCAATCTAATTTTAAGCTATGGCTACCATAACTGCAGGGTAGTCATAGCACTCCAATTATAACAAGTCAACATAAACAAGTAAATGAACTTTTCTACTTTCTACGTTCAATCTAATTTTAAGCTTTGACTACCATAACTGCAGGATAGTCATAACACTCCAATGCTTAATCTAATCCAACACTTCAGAACAAGTTAGAGTTTTAAGAAGAGCATCTTATAAATATTACCTTTTAATTGTCAGTTGACTATTCTAGATTCCTTTCTATATTAAACGGTCCTCCTTCTCCAATTGATATTCAAACAGTTTGAACAAGGACATCTTGTTCTTCATTCTTCATCTAAATAATTCTTAGCAGCTTCAATAAAATTATCAACACTGTTTGAATATTGACTAGACCCTCGATCTTTTAAATTTATCCAACTTCGATCCATTGCAAGTATTAAGTACCTAAATTAGAAATGGAAGTGTTAGATATCTAAGTCTTATGTAAATAGCCAAATAGGCAATCAAAGTAGATATCTTATTAGTACCAATACACATCAAACAAGAAATACTTTGATAGCCAAAGCCAACATTTGGAGTAGATACAGGGCTCCATCGTCAAAAAGGTCTTCAACTTAAAAACACACCAACCAATAGCTTTTCAAGTGAACCATCACAAACATATTAAAATTAAGCACTCCAAATGCTGACATATTGAAATTCTAAAGCTTTTTTCAATAACTTATTAGCTTTTTAAAAGACTTCATCTCCTAAATTTTGCTCGAATCAAGCGAGACCAATTTCTTTAATGTACCTAAAATTTGGGGATATCTTCCCTTGAAGCATGTTTGAGCTCAAATCTATACTTACAAGCGTATAAATCAATACCAATACCAAGAAGTACATAATAGATAATGAAGCACATGAACACTTTCCTCGGCAAAATTTCAAAGAATTATAAAGATTGAAAAATGTTATACGATTGATATAAAGAAGCTCATCTCAATCCCAAATCTTGCATAAAATTGAATTACTTCCATACTCTACTACAAGTAAATTGCTTGCTAGTTTCCAGTACAAGTAATATGCATAAATCACACAAATAATTAAATTTCTTGCTAGCTACCTTAATCATTTCCATTTTCTAACCAAGTTAATAAAGATAACTTTCCATACTCTACAACAAAACCCAATAAAGATAGTTTTTCAACCATAGATAAAATTTAAAACAATATGGAAAATTCTTACATTATTGACAAGCATGAAAACTTTGGTTGAATGGATGGTGAGTTTCATTAAATTTTTGGTTCAAAATGCTTCCAAAAAGATTGAAAAGGGAAAATAGAATAGCATAAGAAAACAATAACAGGGAGAATTATTGTAATTTTGCTTTCTATCCTATTGGTAATAAAAGTGGTTTTAGAATGTCCCCAACATCTTTCATAATAATTTAAAAACCTGATTTGCAATCTGCAATGGATTCTTCTGCAATAGATTCTTCTTTTTGTATTTGTTGTGCTAGTTTGTCAACGTTAGGATAGGACGGAAGCAAAAGAGCACTGCCTAAAGGAGTCAATGATCTCATGTTACTTTCTAAAACTGAAAACACAACAACATATTCTTACTATCTTAACTGAATCAAAGGAGATGTGTGTGAGCTTTGTGATATTCAAATTGATAGAGAAAAACAACAAAACTCAAACATAGGTGGAAGTTATATTTGAGGAGAGAAAAATAACTTTGTGATATCTAACCTAGCTGCTATTATCCTCTTACTAAGATTGGAAAATTAGGAGTGTTCTATTAAATTCTTTCTATAGTATGAAAATCTCAATCGATTTGAATTGGATGGAAGTTGAATTTGAGGAGATGAAGGCCTGAGGATTACGAAAAAACTTTTGTTTAAGAATGTCAAGCCTATTGATCAATATGTGGTGTTTTTTTTAAACTAAAAGCTTTATACCCAAACCATGAACAACTTTATACACCTCAGTTATTCACTTCTAAACTAGGGTACAAACACAGACATAAACAGAATGAACTACTTACCTTTAAAATAGTCGACGATGGTGAAGGGCGAAAGAGGAGCCCCTTGCCGGTAGTGAAGAAAACGCAAAGACAAAGGAGGGACTCAAAGCAGACATCGACGATGGTGATTGAAAGCATAGCCCATGACATAAACAGCAAGCCCCTTGCAGGTGATGAAGAAAATGGAGAGATGAAGGAGGGAGACAGCCAAACGTCCGAGGTGAGGGAGGAAGATGCAATGGAGGGTGGAGAAAACTATTTTTGGGGGAGGGAGATGGGTTTAGCAAGAGGAGGGAACGATTTTTGGAGAGGGAAATGCGATGGAGGGTGGAGGCACGAAATATTTTTGGGAGAGGGAAAGTAAAATTTTGGGGAACAATTTTGACCTAATTACGTTTAGATAAAAGTATATCTTGATGGTTTTTAGCCATCAACTATACATGGTTTTCATTGACAGTTAAAATATGTCAATAAAACTATATTTATTGATGGGTTTTATTCATCAATAAAAACATCTTTATTGACGATTATTAGTCGTCAATAAAAACTATGCATAGTTGACGGCTAAAAACCATTAACTATGTGAAAAAGGCGGAGATGCACCAAAATAGAAGGAAAATTACGAAAATACTGTCAACAGAACTATTAAAGTTGACAGTCCATCGCGTCAACTTAAATGTAAACATTTATTGACGTTTTATAGGTGTCAATATATGTATTTTTCAATTAGTAATTTATTTTAAATTGAAAATAAAACTTTTATTGATGGGTTTTTGTCACAAGCGTCAACTAAACAAAAAATCCATGCGTCAATAAATGTCAAAATTGTAGTAGTGCTTCTAGACTTATAATGACTTCAATGTTGACTTAGTCACATTTGTCTGTGTAATTAGTAATTAATCCTATTCCTAAGTCTATCCCTTAGGTTTGAGTCTCCCATTTATTTTCTGTTGCTTAGGTTAGTTTATCTTTCTCTAGTTGTTCTCTAAATAAAGCTATGTGAGGTTATTCGTGGTAATTAATTGAAATAAAACCAATATATGTGGATACAATACTCGGTAGGAATACCATTTTATTATTATTTCGATCAAATGCACTTGCGTGTACCTCGATCAAATATGGTTCAAGCAGAATGCTTCTAAATTGCGCCTGCAACCTACCATAATCGACACTTAACACAGTGAATCAAGTTCAACACCTATTTAATCCTTTTCTAAGTACTTTTAGGAGTCTAAGCAATTAAAAACATGTCTATGGCTAATTTTGACTTAGGTAAATGAAGAACACAACTTTTATGAGTTTAAAGGTTTTTGCCCTCTTTCTAGGTACAAAAAGCAAAGTTCTTATTTCAAGTCACTTTTTCTAGATTGCCTTTATCAAAACACGTGTTCTATCCTACTATTTCAGTATTGAATTTCACAAAAACTATGCTATCCTAGGCGTAAATGGCCAGTTTAAGCTAACAATGAAACTTAAATTTCAATAAAAGCAAACAATGCTAAGTGTTGAGTAAAGTTACTTAATCACAAGGTGGGGCTTTTTTCGGGTATCCACTTCATTAAATCTCCTCGAAGGAGTTTAGCTCATAATGGATAAGAATTTAAGAGTGAAGATGAAAAGAGACAAGATGAAATAAAATAAATTTAACTTCATTGAAAATAAGAATCTTGAATACACTTTGAAGTAAGAAAATGACACAATAACAACAACTAGTAATTCGAAATACTAAACTAAAGCAGAACTTACAACTTAACTTAGAACAAAAACCAATAGCTAATGCATTAAGAAAACAGTAAATACAACTCGATAAAAGAAAACTACAAAAGACCCAAAGCTCATTCCTCCTTTCTAACTTATTCAATATTTTTCAAGGAAAACAAGCACTTACACCTCCTTCTTTCGAAGTTAGTGTTTGAATGGAGTATGGACATAACTTAGGAATGATGGTTGGAAATGATGAAGAGAGAAACAACATAATTTTTGGAGATGAAAGTAAAATCCCAGCTCTTTTGAAATTGTAACCTTGGCCGCTTTTTATACATTTCAAAGTCTAGGATTTGCTGATGAGATCAATATGAGAAGACTTGGTCAACAAGATTCCTTTATTTGAGGAGATTTGGTGGAAAATCTATTGGAAATATTCCAAATTCGAGATTCTTGGAAGATCTGTTGATTTAGGTCTAGATGCAGCCACATGCCCGGTGTAATTCCTTTGCTTCAGCACTTAGCCAACTTGCTGCACTTGTTCTTTAATTGCGGTCACAACCATGGCACATCTAGGTCCATAGCGTACATGCCTTGAACCCAGAGGAGGTTTTCCTAGCTTACACGCCCCCAAACGCTAAGAGTCAACAAAAGAGGTTGAGCGCATGGAAGCTAAAGTTAGAAGATATTCAGAGGAATGATATGTGTTAGAGTAATGTGAATAAATTAGCAATAATATGTTTGTCTATGCGCAAGTGTACACATGTAAATAAAGCAAGTGCTAAGTAAATTATCGTATCTACAGACACTAGTAATCTTCTACTTTACTACAAACTAACTCCCAATAAACTCAATTTGTAACCAATCAAATTATCAAGGAGAACGAAATAATAAAAACAACAATGCAAGAGTAAAATAATTGCTAAAACAAAGTTAACAGAGGAAAGGTAAGTAACAAAGAACGACTAAATTTGTACTTTGAACTAATTAAAAGGCTTGGATTAGGGGTAATTTTCGTTTTTAATCTATTATACAACTTAAGTACATATTCATTTCTGATAAGAAGGCTTGTTGAAGGCTCTATCAAGATTAAATTTATAAAAACTGGACCTCTAAATATTTTGCAATAATAGTGGCTAGGGTCATCCACATGGATTGGAGTTCTTAGATTTAATTAAGTACCATAGTTAATTATTTCCAATTTTATTTAGAGAAATATAACTTTGGTTTAGTTTTTTTTTTTTTTTACAAATAAATAGAACCTAAACTATTATTTTCAAAGTTGGGGTCCAATTTTAGAGAGATATTTGAAAATTGTAATCCATGAAGCATAACTATGAATTTGATTAAAAAATTATGAAACATGCAATAGTCCTAAGCCAAGAATTACTAAGGTATTCAATTGACTCTCTCGAGCCCAATTAAACTCATGCAAAGAAGTAAATCAACCTCTCGGGCTATTTCTACCAGTAAACATAACATTATGAAATTCTCTTATGGGCTTCTAACATTAACATATTCATTCTCATGCAATAGGCCAATCCTAGTCATGCATCTAATTCCTTAGTTAAATTTACTTTCTCAAGCTAAACTTAACTTAACATACAAAGCTATGGCCGAAAGCTTAGAAGGATTGATTCAAGATGCATAAAAGATGTTACAAAAACACAAATCAATAAATCAAACATAGTCTTACAAAAATTATACAAACAACCATGAGTCTACAATATAAAGAAAAAATTGGACGACGCGTGCCAACACTCGTTTCTGACGTGATATCCCATGATCCCGAGCCTTGAGTCTCCTCCTTAGCTCTCCAATATAACCTCTAGACCTCAAAACAGTGTCTCTATCGAAATTAGGGTTTAAGTCTCTCTAAAAAAACTCCCCTTTTGACGAATAATTTTTTTTATAGACATCGAGATAGCGTTGCAATGCTAGGGAAAGCGTTGATGTTGTCCCTCAAATTTATAAAAGAGGAAAAAATTATTTTGGCTGGAGTTACAACGCTGTCCACAACGTTGCAACGCTATGTCTGCTGCATTCCAAGGCTGAAGGGCTACTGATGTAGCATTGCAATGCTATAGATGGCTTTGCGATGCTATACTCTCGGGATCACAAGCTTTGTTACTTCTCTTCAACACTTGGTTCCTCAAATATAGCTCAATTATGCTCCAGTTTTGATCTAATTGATCGGTTTCTGCAAAATATACATAAAAGTACATGAAAGTACACACAATCATAGTAAAACTAGCATAAAACTAAGCCTAGAAATAGCACACTTTTGTGCTATCAATTTCTCTCAACCCACAACAGTTTACAAGACATTTTGATAGCACACAAAAGTGTGCTATCCCTAGGCTTATATTCTTGCTAGTTTGTGGTGTTAAAGTGTGCTTTCATCTACTTAATTTATTCATTTTGTAGGATTCGAGCAAATACCGTGAAATTGAGTATTTAGGAAAGATAATCGAGTATTTGGAGCGCAAAAGCGTGTTTTGGAGTAATGGAGTTAAGAAGAATACAAGTTGCAACAATGGAGCCAGAGAGGAAAGTGTCTCAACGGTGTCCATGGCATCTGAATACTATCAATGTAGTCAAGCAAAGCTCACATTCTCACAGAAGTGGCATTGAGACACTATTTTTGAGCATCTCAACGCCCAAAATGCGCTCACAAGGCATTCTCTGTCTGTAGCGTTGAGATGCTACGCTACCCCAATTTTCCTTCTTTACTTTATGAATTAGGTAACAACATCGAGACACTATCCCTAGCGTCTCAACGTTGCAACAATAATATAAAAAGTAAATTTTAGCTGTAGATTTGGGGAGACCATTTGGAGAGAGACTAGTCCAGAGTTGATTTCTACCTCATAATTGGGATTGAGGGAGCATTCTTGAGAGCCAAGGAAGACATTCAAGGCTCGAGATTGCGGCATATCACGACGGGAACGAGTGTGGCACGCATCAGAGAGTGTTTCCCTTCTTTCCTATTTATTTCGTAGTTTTTGTTTGTAGACTTCTATACGGGTTTGGAGTTGTCATTGTGAATTTGAGTGACTGAACTCAGTTTTAGACTTGGTATTTTTGCATGATTTGTTTAATCCTTGAACTTGTTATATTTCAACATCTATTTGTACATACTCATAATTATTGTGTAATCTTTTGGCCAAAGGTTAGCTTAGTATAACTTGAGTTTAGCTTGAGAAAGTAGACTTAAGTTTTGATTCGTTTGTATAACGATTAGTAAACATGTGCATGAGAATGAATTGCTTTCTAATAGAAGCTGTTAGGAGAAGTTTCGTAATGCCATGTTTTGTTATGAAATTAGATTGGAAGGTTGATGCACTAATTAAGCATGAGATTTAGTTGAGGCTTGGGAGAGTCAAGTAAATGTCTCTATAACTTATTGGCTTATAAATGCTGCATGTATGATTTATTTTGTGGATTGACCAAATTTAGTGTTACCTTGCTAAAAACAATGTCTAAAATGGTTTCCTCTGAGTGTCTCCAACACTGTAAATACGTAGTTTAATTTACCTTTATTTCACTTCTTGATTTTAAGTTCTCTAGGTAAAATTAGGTGTGAATAACTATAGTACTTAATTAAATCTAAGAAATTCAATCCTTGGGATCAACCGTGGCCATTATTACTGCAAATTTTAGTGGTCTAGGTTTATAAATATATTTGATAGAGCCTTCGGCAAGCTCTTTATCAAATTGACGCCGTTATCGGGGATTGGCGTATTTTAGTTTAATTAATATTGTGGAGAAAATGCTAAATTTAATTTAGAGTGTAAATAGTGTAGATAATTTATATTTAGAAAATTGTATAACTCTTCTTTTGTATTTTATTTTTAGTT
This sequence comes from Trichosanthes truncata, assembly GCA_033996785.1. Lineage (NCBI taxonomy): Eukaryota > Viridiplantae > Streptophyta > Magnoliopsida > Cucurbitales > Cucurbitaceae > Trichosanthes > Trichosanthes truncata. The sequence goes on along the minus strand of MU867261.1, from coordinate 11,574,037 downwards.
TTAGTTTTGTCTTTTATTTACTTTTTAATTTTGTTTGGTTTTGTTTTATTTAGGTTCACTTTGTTTATGCCCAAAGCTAGAGAAAATTTAGAGCTTTTTGATCTAGAGATCGAGTGTACCTGTAGAAGAAACCGTTGATTACTAAGAGAAAATAAAAAATTACAAATTGCAGAAGAGTAAGTTGAGGAGCAAAAGGCCATTAGGGATTATTTCAAGCTTGTTTTTCCTGTCGAGAGCTCAGGGATAGTCCACGCACCCATCGCTGTAAATAATTTCGAGCTGAAAACTGGACTAATTCAGATGGCGAAGGATAGGGCCTTTCGAGGACACCCTACAGAGGACCCAAACTCACATCTGAAATCTTTTATTGTTTTATATAGAACTGTTAAAATGAATGGTGTGTCTAATGACTCTATTCACTTACGTTTGTTTACCTTTACCTTGCAAGACAAAGCTCGAGATTGGTTGGAAAGTCTGGAGTCACAGAGTATCACCACTTGAGATGAGCTGGCCCAAGCCTTCCTTACCAAAATTTTCCCACCAACCAAGACTGCTAGACTTAGAACATAGAATGGGACATTCAGAAATTTTGATGGTGAGCAGATGTTCGAGGCTTGGGAAAGGTACAAGGAGCTGCTCAAAAGATGCCCACAACATGGTTATCATGACTGGCTCCAAATCTAGTAGTTCTACAATGGACTGAACGGAAATACGAAAACTATCTTAGATGTAATAGCTGGAGGGACAATTTTGTCTAAGACAGTCATGGAGGCAAAGAACCTACTTGAGGAGATGGCTGCCACTAGCTATCAGTGGCCCACCGAGCACTCAATTACAAAGCCAGTAGTTGGAATTTATGAAATCAATGAGGTAAGTGCTCTGAAAGCACAAATGGCATCTCTGAAAGCACAATTGTCAAGTCTAGGCAACAATTATTCAGTTGCATCATTAGCAGCTGCTCAACATGCACAATATGGAAGAGAGTCAAGCATGGAGCAAGTTAACTATGTAAACAACAGGGGGTACAACCAGGGTGACAATCACACACACAACTCCTTACCTACACATTACCACCCAGGTTTGAGGAATCATGAGAATTTTTCGTATGCTAACAATATGAATGTTTTACAGCCCTTTTCGAACTATGATTCCACAACTCAGCCAGTAGAAATGAAGCCATCTTTGGAGGACATGATAGGAGCTTTCATTGCTTAATCAAATAAGAGGACGACTTAGTTGGAGGAGAAGATGGAATGCATTGCTTCTGGACATGGGAAGACTATACAAAACCTTAAGGTTCAGATGAGTCAGATAGCCACCTCCCTGAATGCACTTCATAAAGGGAAAATTTTTCGTGACACAGAGGTTAATCCCAAGCAGCAGTGTAAGGCTATAAGTCTAATGAGTGGAAAACATTTGGGAGAACTTGTGGGGTGCCACAACGATGAGGATGATGAATTACTTGAGGATGGAGATAAAGAAGCAACACCTGCATATGAGGTTGAAAAGCCTACTAGCTCAACTCTTCACTCTATCCCAACTCAAATTCCCTATCCTCAACATTTCAAAAAGAAATATCTAAATGTTGAGTTTTCTAAATTGTTAGTATTATTTAAAAATCTTCATGTAACTCTTTCTTCTGCAGATGCCTTAGAAATAATACCAAGCTACACAAAGTTTATGAAGGAGATTTAAACAAATAAAAGGAAGTTCGAAACTTTTGAAATGTACACATGAAAGAAGGGTGTAGTAATGCACTCCACAATAAGCTACCACCCAAGCTAAAATATCAAGGGAGTTTTACTGTTCCCTGCACCATTGGTAGTTCTTATTTCCATAAAGCATTGTGTGATTTAGGTGCTTCTATTAATATGATGCCTTATTCTGCGTACATGACATTGGGTCTTAAAGAACTGAAGCCTACATGCATCTCTTTATAGCTTTCAAATCGCTCCATCACATATCCTAAAGGGATAGTAGAAGATGTCGTGGTAAAGGTGGATAAATTCTTAATTTCTGCAAACATTGTGGTGCTTGACATGGAGGACGATGACGAGTTTCTCATCATCTTAGGACGACCTTTCCTTGCTTTAGGGGAAGCCTCCATCAAAGTGAAAGAAGGAAAGTTATCTTTTCAGGTAAACGAGGAAAGGGTAACTTTCAACATGAGCAAAACAATGAAATAACCCTGCGAAGTGGGCTAAGGTATATTTGTGGATGCTATTGATAGTTTGACATATGAGTTTCATGAAGTGATGTTGAATAGGGATCCTTTGAAGTGGGTGCTCACCAAGGATGTCGGTGTGGATTCGTGCAAGAATTGATTCACCACTTAAGCCTCGTCTAGCTAATGACGTTAAAGAAAGCGCTTCTTGGGAGGCAACCCAAGTTTTCTATCTCTTTTACTTTCAGTCTGTTTTCCTTTTAGTTTAGGATGTTGGAAGTGCCATGTAATTTCGTTCCCATTGTGCATGACCTCGATCATTCAGGTGATTCTCTTTCTCCCATTCACTGAGGACACTATGGAGGCCTTCTTCTATCAGGGCAGTATTGTTCACTCCTTATTTTTCCATTGTCTTTGTATGATATGAAGTTTTGTTTATTTACATTAAGGACAATGTTGGCTTTAAGTTTGGGGGTCGGCAATACTTTATAAGTCCTTGTTTTTTAGCAAGTTTTTTTTAGCATAAATTAAGTTTTTTTTCGTATGAGATGGACACATTATATTTCATTATTTGTGGCTAGGACAACTCAGGATATGTTTGAAATAATGATAGTTTGCAATGGTGGAAATATGAGAGCATACCCCTGAATTGAGTTAAATTTAAATTTTTTACTTAAGTCCTTAATATAAGTATTACAACTAGTTCTCCTATTTTTGGTTTTGAAGGCTTAGAATAGGGTTATATGGTCCATATGTTTGTTGTCACCTCGAAAGGACTAGGAACCTATTAGAAGACTAAGTTGCATGATAGTTAACAATGTTACACTGAAGGAATTTAATGATTACATTTCTTCTTAGTTGAGCCTCATTGCTTCTTTCTTAATTAAAAAAACAAAAACAAAAACAACTTGTATGATTAAAATTTAGGACAAAAAGAGCTACCTCTACTAAGTTCAGTTAGGCCACTCATTGAGCGAGTGCTTTGGTTAAGGGTCCCCTACAGCGAAAGTGTGAAAGCTAGTGTCCATTATAATATTGAAAAAAAAATCAAGTTTAAAGGTGGCCTACCCCGTGTTTAAGGCACCTTAGTGGCACATTATTTTCTTGAAGTGTGAAGAGGCCTAATCAATGGAACTTAGAGCCAGAAGTAAGGGAAAATGAACTGAGGGTTGTATAAAACTGTTTCAAGCTTATAAAGACTAACATAGGAGAGACTTCACACACGCACACTTGGGAGTAGAGTTTTAAATTTAATTTTCTCATGGATGGGGTGTGTTTGATTAAATTATGCTTTTGTAATTTATGTACTATTTGGAACATTGAAGCTTGAGTCTCATACATGCAAAATTTTAATCTTTTGAGAGTTGTGTTTTGTTTTGCTCGAGGACTAGCAAAAATTTAAGTTTGAGGGTATTTGATAGCACATAAAAGTGTGCTATCCCTAAGCTTATATTCTTGCTAGTTTGTGGTGTTAAAGTGTGTTTTCATCTACTTCATTTATTCATTTTGTAGGATTTGAGAAAATACAGTGAAATTAAGTATTTAGGGAAGATAATTGAGTATTTGGAGTATAAAGGAGTGTTTTAGAGCAATGGAATTAAGAAGAATACAACTTGCAGCTATGGAGCCCGAGAGGACTACGTTGAGACACTGTCCATGGCATCTCAATGTTGTCAACACAATCAATAAAAGCTCACATTCCCGTAGGAATGGCGTTGAGACGCTACTTTTGAGAGTCTCAATGCTCAAAACGTGCATAGAAGGCATTCATTGTCTGTAGCATTGAGACGCTACCTAGATTTTCCTTCTTTACTTTACAAATTAGATCACAATGTCTCGACGCTGTCCCTAGCGTCTCAACGCTGCAACGATATTATAAAAAGAAAATTTTAGCTGAGGATTTGGGGAGACCATTTGGAGAGGGACTAGTCTATAGTCGATGTCTACCTCCTAATTGGGACTAAGGGAGCATTCTTGAGAGCCAAGGAAGACATTCAAGGCTCGAGATTTCGGCATATCAAGATGGGAATGAGTGTGGCACGCATCAGAGAGTTTTTCCCTTCTTTCCTATTTATTTCGTAGTTTTTGTTTTTCGACTTCTATACGAGTTTAAAGTTGTAATTGTGAATATGAGTGACTGAAATTAGTTTTAGACTTGGTATTTGTGCATGATTTGTTTAATCCTTGAACTTGTTATATTTCAACTTCTATTTATACATACTCATAATTATTGTGTACTCTTTTGGCCAAAGGTTAGCATAGTATAACTTGAGTAGACTTAAGTTTAGATTTGTTTGTATAATGATTAGTAAATATTTTCATGAGAATGAATTGCTTGCTAATAGAAGCCGTTAGGAGAAATTTTGTAATGCTATGCTTTGTTATGAAATTAGACTGGAAAGTTGATGCACTAATTAAGCATGAGATTTAGTTGAAGCTTGGGAGATTCAATTAAATGTCTTCGTAACTTCCTGGCTTATAAATGCTGGATGTATGATTTATTTCGTGGATTCACCAAATTTTGTGTTAACTTGCTAAAACCAATGTCTAAAAAGGGCCATTCTCAGTGTCTCCAACACTGTAAATACGTAGTTTAAATTACCTTTATTTCACTTCTTGATTTTTAGTTCTCTAGATAAAATTAAGTGGGAATAACCATGGTACTCAATTAAATCTAAGAAATCCAATCCCTGAGATCGACCCTGGCCACTATTACTGCAAATTTTAGAGGTATGAGTTTATAAATATATTTGATAGAGCCTTCAACAAGCACTTTATCACATTCTCCTGAATTACCTAGAATATAATGTTTCATGTCCATTACTACAACACCCGTTAAACCCACTGTAATGTATGTGCATTACGTGAGTGATTATCCCAAACTTCCTCAGTTAGCTAGTTACTAACCCTAACAAGGAGCTAATGTTGTTTTTAAGCTTTTAGCCCCTCCTATTCTTCCCAGAAATTAGAGGAACACTGTTGCAATTCAGTTGGTTAGACGAAATCAAGCTAATGAAATAAAAACTCTTAAAACCCAGATTGAGATCATGGAATGTACTCAAATATAAAATAAATTAAAACTTTCAACCCTTAATCCTCACCTTAAAGGTGATTAGTTCATAATGTAAGAAATACAGCAAATGAATGAAATACAGACATAAAGAAAAACATTAGAAGGAAACTAAATAGAAGAAGAAGAAGAAGAAGAAGAGATGAACATAATGTTGCCCCAAAAAGCTTGAAATAGCGTCAGCTCCAGCTCAATGGGAAACTCCCTCATTCTTTGGAAAGAATCAGTCACCTTCCTCCTCCCAAACAACTCATCTTTCTTTTCTCTCCTTTTTTTTTGTCGATTTTCTCTCCTTCTTCCTTTGGAAAAACGGTTGCCAAACCTTTTATATCTTCCAATTTGTGCAAATCAGGGCTGATTGGACAAGACCCATGAAATGGCGGGATCCTATTAGCTGAAACAAGAAGAATATTCTGAAATTCTCCAGCTCATTTAATGAGTCGCTTTTCTCACGTGTGAGATTGTGTCAAATAGAATTTCCAAATTTGCTCCAGCAAAATGTTACGGAACTGCTACCCTTAACTTCAAGAGTCTTCCCTCAACAACAATTACCCAAAACTTTAATCAAGCTTTGAATTAACAAATAAAACTTGTAAATTACTATAATCATGCTCTAATAAGAATTTTACCACATCAAAATTAATCCTAGACCAAAAATCATCAAAGCTAGGGAATTTCCACAATAGAATGAGATAAAATGTGACAATTAAATCCTAACATGTTAGTCTATAATTCTTATTTTAAGAGTTATCAAACCCCCAAACTTGAATCATTACTCTTCCCTGAATAATGCCCTACACACACCAAGTAGTCATTAGTCATCATGCTCTGCCGCCAAAGAATGCACAGGTAAATCACCTCAATTGCTCCATCAAAACATCTAATTAATCAAAACATCAGTGTGGAGAAGCTTGGTCGATCATATTCCTTGATTTTCGGAGATTTGATTGAGAATATTTGATATGATCTAAAAACCTCGCGAATCTTGGAGAATCTATTAAAAAGGTTCAGATGCGGCTGCATTTGTAGGCGCAATTGTGTTATTGTCAAAATGGCCTACATGCGGCCACATATCTAGGCACATTTTGGGTTTTTCCTACAACAGTTGGACTTTGGCTTCTGCTCTCAAATACTGGTGCATACTGGTCGCATATCTCTTGGATCATCTTTTATTTGCTTAAGTTGAGGCCAGAATGTGGGTGCATTTGGATCCTTTTTCAACCTCTACACAAAATCAACAAAAATTAGCACCTTTCTTAACAAAAATGACTCTAAATACACCTAAAAACTTATTTTTACAAAATCAAGACTTCAAACACATGCAAAACTTGCTTTTACTTAAATTTTCTCTAAATGACATGAAATATAACTTTTAACACTCGCTTTCTAAGAAAATAGCTTAGTTTTTAGGGCTCAATAACACTCATAATTGAGTGTTATCGGTATGCCAACGCCTTTCGCCAAAGGCAAGGGGAAGGTAACATAGGACAAGGGCAAGGTGACGGTGCTTGAAAGGGATTTCTTCCTGCTGGATTTTGAGCTACCTGTAGTGGTGCACTCAATAATTGAAAAGAATGGCTGGAGGTTCATGTGCGTCAAAGAATCCGTATTTTATCCCGAGTTGGGGTAGGTTCATGGTGCGGGGAAATAAGGTATGTTTCAGTGGGGCAGTGATCAATAAGCTATTTGAAATGCCTAATCCACAGAACATGCAAGGTAATGCGCTCTTAGATTCCATTGAGGAAAGTTTGCTGGCAGATGTCTAAAGCACTGTGGCATTGCAAGGTGCTGCATGGGAGGTTAAAGAATCAACAGGCTTGTATCAATTGTTCACCAGCATGCTGAAGTTGGAGGTAGCTATATGGATGGCACTAAGCAAGAATTGGATCATGCCAACAATGCACGATCACATACTAACTTCCCCCGCATCTTCTTCTACCACTGCCTCATAAAAGGGATTGAGGTCAACTTAAGGGAAATCATCTCCTAAGGAATCAAGGAAATGTTCAAGAAGTTGAAGGGTGGTATCTTTTTTCCCTCACTCGTTTATAAGCTAGCAAATATCGCAGGGGTTCAGTTGAGGCAGAATGAACCAGCTGAGGAGTTAAGGCTTGCCTTTGATAAGCACTGGTATAGCCACATGGTAAGCAATGCAACGACTAATTCAAAGGCCTTAGTTGACTGCCTGACCTCATCATCCAAGCAAAAGCCTAACTCTAAGAAGGCCAAGAAGGCGTCTACCCCACCTACCCCAAAACCTATAAGTAAAGAAAAAGCCACAGTGCCTCGACAAAAGATCCCTCCCTCACCAAGTAATGCCAGCGCCCTTTAAATGTTCACCAAACTCTCGAGTGAAGCTTCCAAAATGATGATGCATTCGATGATTCATCCCTCCATTATTTTGATGATTCTTCAATGTTCCCAACTAATAACGCTCATTTATGAGTGTTATTTGGCTCTAAAAACTAATATATTTTCTTAGAAAGCGAGTGTTTAATGTTATAATTCATGTCATTTAGGGCAAATTTAAGTAAAAACAAGTTTTTCATGTGTCTGAAGTCTTGATTTGATAAAAATAAGTTTTTAGGTGTATTTAGAGTCATTTTTGTTAAGAAAGTGTTAAGTTTTGTTGATTTTGTGTAGAGGCTGAAAAAGGACCCAAATGCGCCCACATTCTGACCGCAACTGAGGCAAAAGAAAGATGATGTAAGAGACATGCGACCATGATGGGCCAGCAATTGAGAGCAGAAGCCAAATTCCAACTGCTGCAGAAAAGATTCAAAATGCGCCCAACTATGTGGCTGCATTTAGGCCATTTCGACAACAACACAATTGCGCTCAACTATGCGGCCACATCTGAACCTTTTCGGCAGATTTTCCCAAATTCGCGAGATTTGCAGATAAAATCAGATAAAATCAAATATTCTCAATCAAATCTCCGAGGATCAAGGGATATGATCGGCCAAGCCTCTCCACACTGATCTTGGTACAAAACCCTAGACCTTGAGGTCTATAAAAGGCGGTTCAAGCTTCAGTTACAAGGGAGCTCGAATTTCTATCTTCTACTCAAAATTCTAAAGTTTTTCTTTTCAGTAGCCAAACCGAGTCTCTCCCAAGTTCTGTTAATACGTCATTCAGACACGAACTTCGAAAGAAGGGAGTGTAAGAACTTGTTCTCCTCGAAAGAGGTTGAACAAAGTCAAAAAGAAGGAACAAACTCCGGGTTCTTTATTGCTTTCATTTAAGCTTTGTACTTTCTGTTTTTCTTTAAAAATTAGCTACTGTTTTTATTCTTCATTCAAGTTGTAAGTTTCTGTTTCTTTATTACATTTCAAGTCTTCAAGTTGTACTTCAAGTTTTGTTTCGATTCCACACGTTTAATTCAATGAAGTTCATCTTTTCTTATTTAAGTTTTCTTTTTATTTTCTGCACTTTAGTTTTCTTTTCAATGAGTACCTAAATCCTTGGAAAGGATTTAATGAAGTGGATACCCTAAAAAGGAGATAAGCCCCGCCATGTGAGTCAAGTAACTTTGCTTAACATTTAGCATCGTTTGCTTTTATTGAGTTTAAGTTTCATTGTTAGCTTAAACTGATAACTTAATTTAGCATAGTCTGTGTGAGATTCAATACTTAAAGGGTTGGATCGAGCACGCGTTTTCATAAAAGTAATATAGGAGAAGAGACTAGACATAGAACTTCGCTTTTTGTACTTAGACATATGACAAAAACTTTTAGAATCATTGAGTTGCGTTCTTTAATTATCTAAGTCAAAATTAGCCATAGACATATGTGTTTAATTGTTTAGTCTCCTAAAAGCACTTAGAAAAGGGCTAAATAGGTGTTGAACTCGATTCATGGTGTTAAGTGTCGATTAGGGTAGGTTACGGGCACATTTCAGTAGCATTTTGTCTGAATCGCACAGAAGTCGAAAGAGGCAGTATGCAGGCCTAAGAGGCAAAATCTCTAAAATAGTCGGACCTAATTAAGCAAGTATGCGGGCTCATTTCCTCAGGGTTGAAACAGATATGAACTCCCTGCTTCTCATTACTGTTTTCTTATATTTTCTTTTAGTTTACTTTATTTTCATTGCACAAAAATCCCAAAATATTTTCTTTACTTGGTTACCTTCGGTTGCAAATTGAAAGCACTTGTGTTGTTAACTGAAAAGCTTTTTGTTAATCATTCCCTTGGGTTCGATACTTAGAATACTTCCATATATTACTTGTTGGATAGCGTGCATTTGACCTTTAGCATCCCACCACCGACGAATAGAGCGCTCAGTTTCACAATCGTACTCTTTCATAACGAGACAAACGATTGTGCGACACTTGTTCTAACTCAACGAGCAAGTCAGTCGTATGAAAATCAGAAATTGTGAACAACTTCAGTATAGGGTCTATCCTCCGCTCATGTTTCGAGAGAAAATTATTTTATTAAAACGTGAGAGAGAAAGCATTTAAAAACATTTGATAAAGAGAATGTTATACACTAGCAAGCAATAAGGGACAACAACAAGCATTGATAGCATATAACTCAGGTAGGAAGAATTGACAACTAGTTGCATCCCCCTATATTACATTATGAGGAAAATTTCCTTTGTCAGGAGTAAACATCAGAAGTGGCGAGGAGTCATATGCCAACAAAAATACAAGTAAAGAACTAAGCCAAATGAAATACATACAATGAAAGTAAGATAAAAAGGGTTGGAAAGGGCATGCGACCACAGGCAACTCGCCCTGGACAAGCTTGACTGTGGCATCCTCTCGCAGTTAATTTGTTGACGTCCCAGTCAACGGACTATGTTAAAACTCAACAATCTGAACAGTGGCTAACTTCAGGTCTTCAGCGCGCTCCCAACTTGTCTCTGCATTAGGAAGTTTCTTCCACTTCACAAGGAACTCTTGCACATCTCTTATTGGTTTGCTGGTTTGTCACGTTCTCTTAGCTAAGATCTCCTCCACTTCTTTCTCGACAGTGTTCTTCACCATGACGGAGGCATGGATATCTCATTGCGAACAATATCATCAGGATCTCGGTGATAGGGTTTCAAATTACTTACATGGATGATAGGGTGAATCCTCATCCATGGAGGGAGTTGAACCATATAGGATATTTTGCCAACTTTCTGAATCACTTCAACTGGACCCTTGTATTTTCGCACTAGACGTTGGTCTTTACTTCCTCGAAATCAGAGTTGTTTGAGCCTCAACTTGATAAGTACTTGGTCCCCTGTTTCGAACTCCAAGGGATGACGTTTATGGTTAGCCCACTTTTTCATACACTTTTGATGCCTTTTTCATAACTAGGTTTCATCTATATCACGAGAATGAATAGGTTAAAACTAGAGTTGATAAAAGAATTTCATAATGTCGTGCTTAGTTGTAAAAATAGACCGATAGGTAGATTTCCATCTTGCATGAGTTCAATTGGGCTCGAGAGAGTCAATTGAATACTTTAGTAATTATTGACTCAGAACGGTTGCATGATTCACAATTCAGTAGTCAATTTCATAGTCAGGCTTCATGAATAGCAATTAACGAATGTCTCTCTAAAATTGGACTCCAACTTTGTACACAATAGGATAGATTTTATGCTTTCAATCCAATCTAAAGTTAATGTTTTCTAAATAAAATTAGGCATAAGTAACTAAGATACTTAATTAAATCTAAGAACTCAAATCCCTGTGGATGACCCTAGCCACTATTATTGCAAAATACTTAGAGGTCTAATTTTATAAATTTAATCTTGATACGACCTTCGACAATTCGTCTATCAAATTTGGCACCGTTGCTAAGCATTGTCATATTTTAGTTTAATTAATATCGTGGTGAAAGTGCTTGATTTTAATTTAGAGTGTAAATAGTGTATATTTTTAGTTCTTTCTAGTTGCTTTCATTTAGAGATTTATCTTCATTTTTTTTTGTTTTTTTTTTATCTTGCTTGTTTTTGTTTTATTTTGAGTCTTCGTCCATTGTTTCTAGTTGTGTGAATACTTGGTGTTGTTTGAGAGTATGTGATTATTTTTTGTTTTGTTTAATGGCTTCTAATAGATTTGGGTGGCCAACACCACCTTTTAGTTTTTTTTCCATTAGTTATCCCTTTTTTGACCATGAGCCTGTTAGTGCAGATTATGTGTTTCATGGTTATCAAATGCCTAGTTATTATCATACCAAATCTATGAGTTACGGACACTGAAGTGAACCTGAGGGAGCAGTGTAAGGCGATTACACTGAGGTGCGGGACTCAGATGGATGGGCCGATGAAGAAAATAGGGATTGATGAGACAAGGACTGAGAGTAAAGGATATATGGCAGAAAAAACCACACAAGAGAAGCTTTCTTACCCTTCCTCTTCTTTTAATTCTGCATGTGTTCCCTATCCCCAAGCTTTTAAACAGAAAAAACTTGATGATCAATTTAAAATTTTTTTAGAGATGTTTAAGACACTTCACATTAACATACCTTTTGCAGAGGCTTTGGAGAGCATGCCCAACTGTGTGATGTTTATGAAGGAGATTCTTGCAAAAAAGAAAAAGTTCAAAGACTACGAACAGGTCTTCATGATGGGTAACACAAGTTTTTTAATTCAAGATGAATTTCCCATTAAAATGAAGGATCCAGGTAGTTTAACAATCCTTTGCATGATAGGTGATATTCATATTAAGAGTGCTTTATGTGATTTAGGGTCTAGTGTAAATCTAATGCCTTACTCCGTTTGCTGGAAGTTAAATCTCGGGGAAGTACAATTATCAACTATATCTTTTGAGCTTGCAGATGGATCGACCACGTATCCTAGAGGTATAGTTGAGAATATCTTAGTTAAAATTGACAAGTGTATCGTCCCCGCAGATTTCGTAGTACCGGACGAGGAAGATTATGACTCCAGGATCCCTATTATCCTTGGACAACCCTTTTTGGTGACTGGTAAGGTTGAGTTCAGTTTGCATACGGGTAAACTGACTTTTGAGGTAAATGATGAAAAGGTTAAGTTCTAAGTCTTTCGTCCTATTCCTGTGCCTAAAATAGAGAATTATTGTAGGATAAGACTGGTAATGAATGAGCATTATGATTTTGCTGATAATAGTTTACCTGTGATTTATGAGTGTAACAACCGAAGAAATTATTTATTTATTTATTTTATTGTTTTTTTTTAAAACCTTTTTGAATTAGGATTTTATTTTATTTTTAAATTAGGAGATAAATCTTTATTTATTATTTTTTTTTTTAAAAAAGAAGATAATCTTTTAAGGGTTTTGATTAGAGTTCTTTTAAAAAGGGTCTTTTAAGCCCTAACATTTTTGACAAAACCTTTTGACGACAAAAAAGAGAGAAAAAAATAAGACGTTCTATAGTTTTCTCTCTAAAGAAAAAACGGTAAGTTTTCTTTCCTTCTATTTTCAAGTTTGTTTTCTTTCTTGATTGAATCTTTCTTGGAAAATTTTGGGTTTTGTTTTCATTCTTGATTGTTTAGAATGAAAAGATTCTTAAAATCTTTTGCCCTAAAAAGTTTTTAGGTTTTTGGTTTGCTTAATTCTTTATCAAAGTTTTTCATCTTATGGATTTTGGATTAAAATGAAGGTTTGATAAAGGAAAATTTTCCAGAATTTTTCAGCTTTTATTTTCTTCAAATTTGGGACTGTTTTTGTAATGTTTTTGGGTTCTTTTTGTACAAGAAAGTTTACTAAATGTTTGTTTTTGAAGTGTAATTTATACCTTTGATTTCTACATGAAAAGAGTATGTTTAAAGGTATTTACAACAGTTTTATCTAGATTTTTCAGATCTGATTTTGATGTTAAAAAGTGGCAAATCTTGATTCTTTTAATGTTAAAATCTTGAAGAATTTTGTTTTATGAAACACAAAATTTTCTGGGTTATTTGTCTATAATTTATGATAGTTTTTAAGGTTTTAAAAGTTGTAGGATTGAAAATTTGTTTGGTATTTTATTTCGTATTGAAAAGTATTGATCTTACTGATTTTAATACGTTTTTAATTGGGTTTTAAATTGCTTTTAACCCAGTTTTTCAATGCTATTTTTTTTAGTCCAAGAGCCCTACTTTCCCTAACTTTTTATGCAGAAAATTGTTTTGAATGGGAAAAATTGGGTAGATAAGATTGTCTATATTTTAGATAAGCTTTTGGACCTTTAAGATAGAATTTTGTTTTTTGATTAGTGTAGTATTGGATATGTTTGGACTTCTAGGAAAAGTTGATGATTGTTCAAGAAAGTGGACAAGATTTGGAATTGAGATTGAGATTGAGAATTGTAGGATTATCGATCGAGGTAAGTAATTTCTACATCCCTTCCAAAATAGAAATTTTGGTACAATTATGTTTTGAATATTGTTTATTTGACAAATGTTTGAAAGTATGTTTTGTATGATTTGAAATTGATAAAAAATTGTTTTATATGCTTTAAAGTGTTTTGCTATTTAAAAGTATGTTTGCCATTTTGGGTAATTTGAAATAAATGTGTTTTGATTGATTTTAAAATGAAAGTAAGTTTGTTTTGGTTTTTAGTTTGAACGGTTGATTTGATGAATCTTTATTGAAATTGTTATTTGAAACTACATGTTTTGTTTCAAATGTTTACAAAAGAATTTTTGATCGATTTGATAAGGGCTATCCAGATATACCAATTTTATGTTTTGGGAATACTTTACTTATTTGTGGTAGTAGCCTAAATTGGAATTGATGGAATTGTTCTGGCATATTTGTGAGAAGACACATTTGTGGGAAGACACATTTGTGGTTTGGCATTCCTTTAGAATGAAGATTTATGTGTGTGTTATTCACTCACGTGGCCTCACACTTAAGTAATTATATTGATTGTTCTGGTCGATTTTATCGACATCTCTAACTGATTGAAGCTTATTTGTGGGAAAGCACAGTTTGTGGTTTGGCATTCCTTTGGAATGAAGATTCATGTGTGTGTTTCACTCACATGGCCTCACAATTAAGTAATTGAATTGAATGTTCTGGTCGATTTTTTATCTGCAACTCTGATTGAATGTTCTGATTGATTGATTGGTGTTACCGACGGGTAACCATCATATATGTTCTGAAGGCTACCCAAATAATGCATATTCCCACTCTGATATTTGAAAGTAATGATTGATTGAAAGTACTGTTTGAATTGAAAGTTTCGATACTTGAAAGTTTGGTTAAATGAAAGTTTTGTTCAATTGAAAGATTTTTGTTTTTTGAAAGTTTTGACTGAATGTTTTAATAGTTGTATTAAAAGTTTTGTAAGGATACTTGTATTTTGATTATGATTGTTTTAAAAGAAAATGACCGAATGAATATTTGACTTTTGATTCAACTATTGAAATGATTTGTTAAACTGAATTTCTATGTTTTGTTTTTAAGAAAAATGAATTTCTGAACTTGATGTTGAAATTGCTTATTGAGTATTTCTGTACTCATTTTTTATTTTTCTAAAATGTTTTTAGACGAAGGATCAAGTGATAGTCTCAAAAGAAGTGAAGTTTAGCACTCTGGCACAAGAATTAGAAAGTTGTTGTTATGGATTCAATAGTTTCTTTTAGAAATCCTTTGTAAGAAATTACTTCAACTGGATTTATTTAAGTCTATTTTAGTTTTAAGTGTTACACTTCCGCATTATTGTTAGAATGACCGTATTGGAAAATCTGGGTTGTTACAATGAGCCTGAGTCTGCTAAGTTTAATATGGATGATCACATGGATTTATTGTTGAACGGTCCAGCTTCTTCTTCGGTTTTTGTTGATTATGATTTTGTTGATGAGATGATCATTGATTATGATGAAATTGTTTGTAGAGTTGATAGGAATGAGTCTGCTTTTGAGCACCCTGACGTTATGCTTATGGAATGTGTTGTTAATGATAATACATGTAATGTTAATGATGTATGTGAGGTGTTAAGAGGTTGGGATTTGGGCATTCTAATGATGCTTCTTTGTTGGAGGGGTTGTCTATTGAAAATATGGATAATAGAGTGTTGTTATGAAGGAGATAATATTTTTAGAGAGTACTGTTGATAAGAAGTTGAGTTTAGCACATGATATGGATGAATTTCAGAGTTATGGAGAGTTAATGGATAAATTTCATATTAGCATGACCATGCCTAGGGAGATTGAGATTGATAAAGCTGAATTTGAGAAAATTCCTTTGCATCATGTTGTTGAATCATGGATTATTTCTCCCTCATGTTTGAAAATTTCTAATCTAAATCATATAGGAGGGATTAATTCTATTTTGGAAGATGCAGGGAATAGGAAGGATGGTGGGTTCTTTATTTTTGAGCCGCCTTGAAGCGTTTTAGGATCACTTTGAGCTAATGATGCTGAACAAGCGCTTCTTGGGAGGCAACCCAAGTTGTTTGGTTGTTGTTTTTAGTTGGTTTTGAGTTTGTAGTTTTAGTGATCTTTGCTTTTTCTTGTGATTTGTGTTTCCAGGAGCTCGTGATCCAAACATGCTTCCAAATCTCCCTTATTTGATGGAGTTTAAGGCTCGTGGTGTTTTCTCACTTAACAGGGCAGTGTTGTTTACCTTTTATCTTTTCAATTGTCCTTATTTTGTTTAGAAAGGGTAAATGTATCATACATTGAGGACAATGTATAGTTTAAGTTGGGGGGGAATGTATGCTTTGCTTAAGCATATTTTGAGCTTAATTGAAGAAATTTTTTGATGAGTTAATGACTTGACAAATTTGATGATTTGAGTTGCATACGTTGTGGTTAGAACAATCGATGATGTGATTTGTTTAATGAGTTTGTTTTGTTTGCATGATTTTCATGAAATTTGAAGTATGTCTGAATCTGAGTAAATTTGAAGTTTTTGCTTTGAATTTTTTGTACATGATAAGCACATAGCCTTCCTTTGGTATTTTGAAAGTTTAGAGTGGGTTTATGTTGTCTAAAAGTTTGTTGTCACTCTGATAGGCTGAGGGTTTAGTTTGTAAGTGATCTTGCATGATAGCTGGTAATGTTGAGCTTAGGAGTGAGTAAAAGTGTGTTGTATGTCTGTAAAAAAAAAACAGAGAGAGAGAGAGAGAAAAAGAAAGAATAAAATACCTTGCATGAGCTCGAGCGTTCGGGGGTAAAAAGAGCTACATCTATCGTGATCAGTTAGGCCATCCATTGAGAGAGTGCTCTGGATAAGGGTCCCTATGATAGATGTGTGAAAGCTAGTGCCCTCGATTTTAAGTAAAAAAGCAAGTTTGGGGGAAGCGCTACCCTGTAGTAGTTCAGGCACCTGGCCAGATATTACCTTATTGAATGTGAGAGAGCTTAATTGAGGCTTAGAGCCAGTGTAGGGGGACAACGGGTGGAGGACTTTATAAACTTATTCTGGGCTAGTAAAGATACTACCTGTTAGGCTACACACACACACACACACAACGAATTCAATGTTTGCTCTAAATTTCTCGTGAATTGGATATGCATGTTTATTTCATGTTTATCTGTTTTTAAATTCCTTATTGAGATCATTGAGATTTGAGACATTATTATGCAACCATTGATTCATTTGTTTGGTTGTTGTGTTGTTTTGCTCGATACTAGCAAAAGATAAAGTTTGGGGGTATTTTATAGCACTAATTTAGTGTTATATTTATACCTTTATTTAGCATGTTTTGTGGTTTAGTTATGAGCTTTCACGTGGATTATTTGCTTATTTCAGGAAACAGAGCAATTCCAAGAGAAATGGATGAAGTTGGAGCTATATGTTGAAGATGGTGCTATTTTAGAGTCATTTTAGGAGCTAAGGAGTGGAAGAGATGAAGTGCAAGCTTTTAGGGCCGGGAGGACGACGTTGCAACGCCTAAAAGAGTGTTGCAATGCCACAAATTTATATGCAAACCTGAGAGCTAGCGTTGCAATGCTACCGTCTAGTATTGTAACGCTAGAATCACGCGAGGATGAATTGTTCCATCCATAGCGTTGCAACACTGCCTTCATACGCGTGAGGAAAACGACATTGTTTGGACAGTGTTGCAACACTGTTCATAATGTTGCAACAGTGTCACGACAGCAGCTTTAAGTATTTCGTTTCTTTGCTCAATTTGGGGAGAACACTTAGGGTTTTAGACCCCTTTTATGGAAACAGAAGAATTTGGGATTGCTAAGGAGCTTTTGGAGGCTGTTCGGTGGAGGATCGAGGCTTGGGATCAAAGAGATCGAGGAAAAAGTCGTGTATCGACGTGGTTTTAGTTTCTTTCTTCTCTTTTTCCATTTGGTTGTTGTAATTGTGGTATAATAAATGCTATTGGGACTGCTATTACTATGTTTAGTGGCTGATCATTTTGGTTTGGGGAATTAATGTAGCTAATAGATCTTTGTAGTTAATTGATTGACTTTTATTGATATTGTGTCTCCTTTTAATTGCTTTATGCATTGGGTTATTAATGCCTTTAACAAAGCAAGGAAAAGGGTTAAATGATCTTTAGTTTAATTGAGCTCGACATAGTAGATTAAACTTAGAAAAACAACGCATGACAATTAAATTATGCCTAAGTGACATAGGATTAACGAAAATTAATTGAGGCTTAAAATGAAGGTTCGTAGCGCCGAGTGAGGATTAATTAATGAGACGGACACGAGATTTAATTAATTGCACTCGAGACTAGGATGAGCTCGACAGAGGATTCCTTGGAATTAGACTTCTAGGCCTAGTTAATTAAGTGAGATAATAATACTAATAGTCCAGTTAATTAATTTCAACATCCAATTAGTGAAATTAATTCCTTAAACATCTTTAACCTTGTTGTTCTCAATTATTAGCTTTCTTTGCATGTTTTTAGTTGTTTTGATCACCTACTACTCGCTTTATTTCTCTAAACATAATCAATTGCAATTATTTTCGGTAGTTAACCAACCATAACAATTCCCTATGGATATGATATCTGGTATACTCATACCACTTTATTACTTGGGCCCGTGCACTTGCGATAATGCATAGTTGTGCTTGCATCAATCAACAATGACTATGATCGCTTCAAACTCTCCAGCTTTCGGGAGATGGGTGATGAAATCAAGGGAGACACTCTCCCAAGGCCTTGTAGGCACCGTACAACGATCCAACAACCCTGCAATCTTTGCTCTTTCAACTTTGTCTTGCTGGCAGATTAGACAGGTCTTGGTAAGCTACATAACATCAGCGCAGAGGTTTGGCCTGTAATGCCCCCATTTCAATATGGCATATGTCCTCTGCCTCCCAGTGTGGCCTGCCCATAAAGTACCATGGCATTCTTTTAACAATAGCTTCCTTAAATTCCTTGAATGTGGCACATACTGTCACACCCCCTCCCGAACTAACCGCTAACTTAGCCCAGAAGATAGCGTGAAGCCATCAGACATCGTTTACCTTTCTAACGATACCTGTGACTTTGTAACATCTGATAAACATACTATGCTGGCATATGAAATACTTCAAACACAACACAGCGGAACCTTGTTAATTACTATACGTACGTAAGGAGCGGCTCTACTTAAACCTCACTTGAATTTTAAAACGGGTAGAGAGCACTACAACCCAAAATATACCCAACCATGATTTACACAACCACCACCACTAGTACATACACGAACACAACTATACGTTCCTTCCAAAATATCTACAATGTATATACGGAAACGCTACAAAACCCCACCCACGTACAAAATATCAAACTTAGAGAGTGCTCGGCAGACTATGGCAGGATCTCAGGCACCGGGAGCTCGATCTCTACCTGAAAAGTTGGAAAACATTGAAAGAATGAGCTATGAGGCTCAGCGAGTGACTTAGTTTAAGCTACTAACTCGCAAATCATATCACCTGATAATCTATGAGCATATGAATCTGTATTCAAGCGTTAAATATAAATGTATAGTCACAATAGTTTTTCCTTTCAGCACTCCAACAGGTATGTCATTAAAAACTCACAAGGCATATCAAGAATATTAACCATTTAAGGAAAAACCATATGACAATCTACGTTGTGTAGGGCACGCCCAGTACAACCAACATTCATTCTACGATGTAGTGGGGCCGGCCCAGCACTCCCATCGTCTTTGTCTTAGTGGGCCCCGCCCAGCACTCACAACAGCATTGTTGTCACGGAGTACACTCAACGTCGACAACAGAAAATGACCTGTGTGCACACGGTACTATACAGCCTCGGCTCAATATCTTAATCATTTCCTAGGAAACCATGTATGCTCTTAAGTATGTGTTCAATGTTTAAAAAAACATAAAGCATTTAAACTAATTCATTCTTAGAAAGTCTTATATTTCCATAAGCATAAATTCAGGCATAGAAATCGTTTTCGAAATTCGTTTTGTCACTCACAGTGTTAAAACTAGATCCTTGGCTCGTAAACTTGACCTACTTCCTCCTGGCCTGTCAAAAAAAACCAAAACCAAGCATTAGAACTTCAATCTCATGACTTTCAAACTTAAGCTTACAAATATCACTCCATCTATTTCCCAGCATTCTGCAGATTTCATACTCTAACCTCACATACTCATAACTTCTTCATTACTTAGGCAAAAATGATGTACTTTATACCAAACTCTTCCTTTTTGAACCCTCTAAAACTTATCGGAAGGAATGGAATCGAAATTCTCAAAGGATATGTCCGTAAATACCTCGAAAACTACTTCCCAAAAAATAAGCTTCTGAAATTTCCAGAATCATTTTTCTGCTGCACACCACAACTGACCTGAATTTTAGAGCCACTTCCAATCATTTTTTACTCACTACTTCTTCATGAAAGTTATAGGAAATTAAATAATCTTTCCAACCATACCTAATGGAGCTTCTGATTCAAATCCTACAGATCAAAATGTCCCAAACACCAGAGGTTCCTCAGATTTAATAGTAAAATCTCTCCTCTGACTTCCCTTTCACAAATCAATAATTTAAAGTCAGATTTTGCTCGAGCTTCCTTCACGAAATTTGTTTGAAAATGGGTTAACTTTCAAGAAAATCAAATCTCACCTCTTAACTCTTCTTGTGGAGCTCAGAACGATCTAAACATCAGTTGTGAGTAGAGTTGATCACCTTGTTGCCATGGAGGCTTGTGCTGAGTTTTCCCCCCTTCTTCTTCAACTTCCAACGAAATGCTCTGTTGCCATGCAAGCTCTCTTTTCCTCTTTCTTCCACCTTCTCCCACGAAATGCTCTGTTTTTCTTTAATAAAAGAGAAGCAAATGGGAGAAAATGGGTTAGGAAGCTTATTTAATTACTTTTGGTGGTGAGTGCTCCAAAGCTTATCCCTTTCTTTTGTTTTATTCCTCTTTTCCTTATACAACAATTTCCCAAAAATGTTTTAACAATTATTATTATTATTTTTTTTTAATTTTTATTTTTTTTTAATTTTTTTTTTTTAAGGAAATTTCAAGGAAAAATCTCGGGTTTACACATACAATTGATTTTCTTTTGTGAGGAGAAAATCATCTTCTACCTAAAACTTTTAGGTCTTCCCTTCCTTAGCTAGCTGAATATTGGATTGTGCAGTAGGATCTTTCAATAGGTGTTCCTTTATGTTCTCTCCAACTGTTCCATTCAATCTACTGAAGGAATGAACGTTTCACTCTGCAGCGGAAGCATTGGATCGTCTTTGATTTTATTTAAAATTAAACTAAAAATTAATGTTAAGAAAACTTACTTGGAGTAAATATGGAGATATTTTTTGCAGATCTTTATCTCCTCCATAAAATCTTTCTAGCTATGACTTGAACACAGGACCAAGGCTTGTGGGAGCCTTTTGAAAGAAAATAATCCACAAGGGATTGGAAAGAAAGAGGTCTAGAGAGAATTATGTAATTCTCTATTGAAGAGATATGTGTTGTGTCTAATAGTTCAACCCAAGGGTCTTATTTATAGAGGCCAAGGGTAAATCTTTGCCATAATTAAAATATTATATTTTAATATCTAATATATTAAAATATATCTTATACTTATTTGAATCTCATCCAAATCTCCTTCGATATTTATGTATTTGAATCTTATTCAAATTTTATAAATATCTTTTGTTTAATGTATCAAATATACATTAATTATTTTAATATTTAATGTATCAAATACAATAAATATATTTTCCTATTTTATATTTAATATATCTAATATATTAAATATTAATTTGAACACTTCTAATTAATATTAATTTGAACATTTTAAAATTTTCTTTCAACTAAATTGATCTTTTTGTGTTACTATGAGCTAGCAAGGGGATATTATAGACCTACAAATTATAAGCTCTAATGATACAGAATTAATTAATTAAACTCATTTTCATTCATTAATTATAGGTCACTCTACTATAGACCTAGAGTTGCACTTTTATGCATCGTAGGACAATTTGTGTCTATAGATATAATCATTACATGCAAGTCGATCCTTCACAAGTTGTTCGTAATTACAGTTGGGTCAAAAGTCCATTTTACTCCTATAATTACATCTTGCACCTTCAGTACCACTGATCCTCTAATGAACAATCTTTTTATAATCTAATTATAAATTAAGTCTCTCTCGGGCCAGTGAGAGGGTGGGGCCCCATTGTTCAAGTCTCGAAATCAACACTTAAGGGAACTACTCATCTACTTACCCTACATGGGAAGAAATGAATTTCATCTTGTGAGATTATGTTCCCAGCTCCCTAATTGGTCAAGTTCCCAAAATGGTAGACATATTGAATCGGCTATAAAAACCACTCTCACCCATGCAAATCAAAGGACAAGCCCTCACAGACAGGAGTTCATAACTCACTCAGGATTAAGATCGAGTCTCATATGATTATCCTGATGAAATATTAATTTCTTAATTAACGGATTTATAAAGAGAGATTAAATATTTCGTGGTCCAGTCTTATACAAACTCATTGTATAAGATACCCTCTCACATGTCTCCACATGAATGATTTGGATCAAATCATTTGTAACTATTACAACGTAGGTTGTATCAATAGTGTTACCAGGATAAGGCACCCAACATTATCCATATACTATGACCCTTTAGGTTATTTCTTGAACATGATCCTCTCGTTTGTCAACCACTTACTCTTCAAGATTACACTAATAACCTTGGAATTTTCATATAATGGATAATATTATATTGAAAATAAAATAATCAAAATTATTATTAATTATTATATAAATCATTAATTACAAGGCTTTAGGGCATAAATCCCAACATCTACTGGCTTAGAAGTGAGCTAACATGCACAGGGCCGCATGTTCGCTCTTACAACTAAGGGCATCAGCTACTTGATTAGCCCGACCAGGCTTATGCTCAAACTGAAAATCAAACTCGACAAGGTCTTCCTGCCATTGAGCTTGTTTAGACGACAATCTTGGTTGGTTGAAAAAGTGACAAATAGAGTTGTTGTCAGTCTTAACCACTAATTTGGCCGCAAAGAGATATTAACTCCAGGCCCTCAAACCATAAACAACTACCAACATCTCTTTCTCGAAGGTGACATACCTCCTTTCTGCATCATTCAACTTCTAGCTTTCGTACATAATGGGATGTCCATCCTGGAAGAGGACACCAGCCAAGGAAAAATAGAACACATCCATCTCCACTTCAAAGGGTTTGGTCACATTGGCAATCCCAAGTATCAACCCTCCATCATTACCTTCTTCATGTCTTCAAAGGAAAACTGACATTCTAGAGTCTAGCTCCAGCTAATACTATTCTTCAACAGGTTCGTCACGGGCCTTGTTCGCTTAAAAAACCCTTAAATGAATCGCCAATAGTAATTTGCTAATTCGAGGAAGGAACGTAACTTTGTGACAGAAGTTGGCACCTTCTAGTCTCGTATGGCTTCGATCTTACTTCCATACCAATCTTTCCACGTTCGATTACATGTCTCAAAAAGCTTATGCATTCTTGCGCGAACGAGCACTTCTCCCTTTTCACCTATAACTGGTTTGCCCTCAATTTCTCAAAAACAAGTTGCAAATGGACCTGATGCTCCTCTATCGTTGGACTATAAACCGTAATATCATCTAGATAGACCACCACAAACTTGTCAAGGTATTCATGGAACACTTGGTTCATTAGTGTGCTGAAGATAGCTAGGGCATTGGTGAGGCCAAAAGGCACTATAAAGAATTAGAAGGCCCAATATCGAGTGACACAAGTCGTCTTCAGTTCATCTCCTTCAACATTACGAGCTTGATAATACCTTGATCTCAAGTCTAACTTTGAAAAGTACTTTACCCCATGAAGTCGATCAAACAAATTAGTTATGATGGGCAGAGGGTATTTGTTACAAACAGTAAGCTTATTCAACGCATGATAGTCGATACACAAACTACCATCCTTCTTCTTCTAAAAAAGGACAAGGGCCCCATATGAACCTTTTGTTGGTTGGACGAACCGAACATTTAAGAGTTTGTTGAGCTATTTTAGAAGTTCAGGTAGCTTGGGAGGTGTCATATGATAAGAATTATTGGCGGGCAGTTTCGCCCTGGGTAATAGTTTAATCTCATGATCAATTCCCTTACCCGGAGGCAGGGTCTTTGACAAGTTATCGGCATGACAACAACATATTCCTCTAAGACATGTAGAATCTATATGGGGACTATTTCTTCCTTGTCTTTCTCTTTTAAAATGGGGATGACCATAAACATTTGTTCATCATGAGCGAAACCTTTCTTCAGCTGGAGGGCTAATATCATCCATATTCCGTTCAGTTGCTTGATGTTGGCCTGTACAACTGTGGGGCTGGACCTCGTAATCACCAAGCATCTTGCAAGGGGCACTGGTATAAGTTTGTGTTCAATGAGGAATTCCACCCCCAACACTACATCAAAGTTGTCCATCTTAACGAATACAAAATTGGCTTGTCCACTCCAATCCCCCCAATTTCACTACCGCTCTCTTTGTTATTCCCATGATGGGCAAAGTTTCCGAGTTGACTGATAGAGGGCTTGTCGAAAGCCTTATCAAGATTAAATTTATAAAATCGGACCTCAAGTATTTTGCAATAATAATGGCCAGGGTCATCCACAGGGATTGGAGTTCTTAGATTAATTAAGTACCACAGTTAATTATGCCCAATTTTATTTAGAGAAACAAAACTTGAAAGTGATAAAAAAGACAAAGAAAATCTAAACAACTATGTACATGCTTTGGAGTCCAATTTTGAGAAACATGCATGATTGATTACCTTAAGCCCAACTTGAATTGATTAATAACTTGATTTTATACTAACAATCTTAAGCTAAGAAGTACTAAGTTATCAATATCCTCTCTCGAGCTCAATTGAACTCATGCCTAACAATAAATCAACCTCTCAGTCTATTTCTATTACTAAACAGGGCACTAGGCGATTCTCTTAAGGCTTTTAGAATTAATCTATTCACTCTCGTGCAATATATTAAACCTAGTCATGCATCTAGTGTTCTACAACTAAACTTACTCTCTCAAGCTAAATTTAGTTAAACATGCAAAACCATGACCAAAGGTTAAAAGAATATAAAGAGATGCATAAAAGACGTCAATATATAAGTTAAACTAAAAATCAACCAAATTTTCAACAATTACAACCGAGCAAGGGTCTAAACAAAAAATTGCAACATGAGT
The DNA here is from genome assembly GCA_033996785.1 of Trichosanthes truncata. Taxonomy (NCBI): domain Eukaryota; kingdom Viridiplantae; phylum Streptophyta; class Magnoliopsida; order Cucurbitales; family Cucurbitaceae; genus Trichosanthes; species Trichosanthes truncata. The sequence goes on along the minus strand of MU867261.1, from coordinate 11,549,252 downwards.
ACAGCGCACAAAAACGCCTAAATTCATGAGAAAAGGAAAAGAAATAGAGAAAAAACTTAGGTCGCGTGCCAACACTCGTCTCCAACGTGATGTCCACAATCTCGAGCTTTGAGTCTCCTCCTTGGTTCTCTAAAAGTCTCCTCTAGGTCCTTATACAGTGCTTGAATCGAGTTTAGGGCTTTTGGTCTCTCAAAACGACTCCCTTTGCTCGAAATACAAACTTTCCTTTTATAATGTCGAGACAGCGTTGGAACGTTGTCCCTTCGAATTTTGTAAGAAAGGAAAATATCTATTTGGATGGCGTTGCAATGCTATAATTAGAGTTGCAATGTTATGTCTTTTGGTTTCTAATGCTGAATAGCTACTGATGTAGCGTTGCAACGCTATGCTCTCGGGCTCTAAAGCTTTATTCTTCCTCTTCAACACTTGGAAACTTGATTATGCCCTTAATTTGCTCCAAATTCATCAAAATACTTCTCAAACTCCAGTTTTTCTCCAATTGCTCAATTTCTGCAAAATATACATAAAAATACATGAAAGTACACACAATCATAGCGAAACTATAGATATCACATTTATGCATGCTATCAAATACTCCCAAACTTAGATTTTTGCTAGTCCTCGAGCAAAACAAACCAAAATACAAGATTCATGACTCAAACCTCAATGATCTAATTGACATGAAACAATATAATAAAGTCTTAACATGCTCTTCACTAAGCAATTTAAATTCTATCTATCTCATTACTTGCGTGTGTGTGTGTGTTTAACTTTCTTTCTATCATTTTGTACTAGCTTAAGACACTTTTACCAAGACTTTCCTTCATTTTCTCCCTACATTGACCCTAAGTTCAAATTTCAAGCTTTCCAACACTACAGAGAGCAATCTACTTAAGCATTCATTTTCGGTCTCATTTTACAAGGGTTACTAACTCCCGAACTTATCTTTTTCCTTCTCATAGAGATCCTAACTTTCACACATCCACTGTAGGGACCTTTATCCAGAGCACTCACTTGATGGATGGCTAAACTGATCACAATGGAGGTAGCTCTTTTGATCCCCACACATTAAGCACACAAATTATTGATGGAACATGCTTTAATTATCATTAAACATGCGAAAAAATCAATAAAGAAAAATTCTTTTTATTTCAGCAGATTTCAATTACTAACTTTCATGCAAGAGAACTGTCAATCAGTTCTTAAGCCTATTTGGATAACAACAACCTCTAAACTCAACAAAAGCATCCTAGTATTCGAACATAATAGAAAATCAGTTATGCGCTCATGTGTTGCAAGGAAATCAAAGATAAAATTCAAATATACTCAATTCAGGACATGCTTCATTAATCATTCTATTGCAAAAAATTCACTTAGATTACTTCCTAGGCTATCCCAATCAGTCATCATGCATTATAAATCATTCAAGCATGCTTAGGATCGAAAAATTTTGCATAGAATTTGCTTAGAATTATCAAGACTATACAGTACTACTCACCCCAAAACTTAAAACTTACATTGCCCTCAATGTAACTTTCTCAATAAAATACATAAGAACAAAGATAACGTGAGTGAATGATACTGGCCTGATAAGATGAGAGACGATTCTATGGGAATTCTTTGAATTGACTAGGAGGTTTCTCAATGCGGTCGAGGTCCTGCAAAATGGGAACGAGATTTATTTGGCACTCTTTATTTCAAAAACAACCTACACTAGAAAAGAAAAACAAACAAGAAAAGTAAATAATGGAAGTAAAAAGCTTGGGTTGCCTCCCAAGAAACGCTTTCTTTAACATCTTCAACTAGACTAGACTCATGTGGTCTCTCAAGGTACATAGAAATTCTCCCATTTCTTCGGGCCTCTCTTCCTGGAATCTACAAAACAGACCAAAGCTAGTAGAAACACTAGCTTCTCATGAGACCCTGAAGTATAAATATTTTTTGTATTTTTGAATGAGAAAATCATAAAAGAAGAAAGATCAAAATACAAAGACTCAAAGACAGACTCGTGAGAATAAGAAGAACACTCAAGTATAAGAGATGAACCAGAAGATAAAACAAAGGCCTTATAGCCTCAAACTTTACCTCCTGAATCTCCTCAACTAAGATAGGCTCATCCTCTATCTCATCCTCACTGACTCAATCATGGAGTGTGCCTAAATGTTCTAGCTCTTCACCAATATCAATAATCATCTCCCTCGATTGCCCAACCTGTAAGCCCTAAACTCTCTTTTAATCTTATTGCATTTATACATGAAGTTTGATACACGTAAATTGGTATAGGTTGCATTGAAGGATGTAGTGGTTGAATTTGGAAATTTCCTAAGTTGTGGATTATAACGTGCACAAAGCTTCATAAGGAGACAAGTTAGGCATTGAGATAATCATATTAAGAGTTGAGTTGAAGTAAGTTAAGGTAATGAGCAAGTTGGTTATACATTGGGTGTATTATGTGTTGATTGCAAAAGCTTTAATTTCTAATTAAATTAGCTAAAGTTTGTTTATGAATTAGGAGGATTTAATAGGACTTAAGGTCTAAAGGAGGAAGTAGGAGCTGGCCAATGTGTATGACTCATGGATTGATGAAGTAGGAGCTGGCCAATATGCATGATTCACGGATTGATGAAGTAGGAGCTGTCCATTCCCTGTGAATTCAATAGGCAGCTGGAAGCTCTAGGAAATGGGTCAACTTCAAATGGTCATATCTCTCAATATACTTAATCAAATTCGATTATTCTTGAGTCAAAATCTCTGAAATTGAATGAAGAATGTGTCTGGAAAGTTTTGTGAGAAAATACGAAGAGGAAGGTTGTGAAAAAGTAAGAAAACCGAGAGGTGTTCCAGTTTCTCGGCCAGCAGAACAGGGTGAAGAAATCTGATGATTTAGAGCTCATGAGGACGAATTAGAAGCTCAAATTTTGAGGTAAGTAAGTTTAGACATTGTATTTGAGGGTTATCAAATAAATTTTGATGGGTGTTTTGTTAAATGTTGAGAAACCCATGCTGGAAGTTGAATCTGTAATTTTTGGTTCAAGAGAAAGGGCTAGAGAAAGAGTAAGGAAGATGTGCTTCCAATTTGTTATACCTTTCAACCAAGTGTGTTCAGTTGCTATGCTATGAGTTATGTGACTGAATTAGATCTAATTTTGGGCCAAGTAGAAAAATGGATTAATGTTATGGAATTCATTTTCAGGGCAAACGAAGATAGGCGAAGCTTATAAGCCTTGGGAGACTTCCGGTGATTGTGAGTGACTTTGTTTGAAAACCTATGCTTTGATCTTTATTAAAAAACTTACTAGTGATGAATATTGAGGCATGCTTAAGCTAATTTATATTCATGTTTCATTGAACTCTATTAATAAATAGCGGTGTTGAAAGTTAAGCATATTTGTAACTAGTTGTTACTCCGCGTTCAAGCATGACACTCGACGTTTGGACGCTTGTTTAAAATGAAAGTTTGTGTTTATGTTGAGAACTTTCTGAATGGGATTCCAAACTATGTTTCTAAATATTTGAAGCATGCCTTGTATATTATTAACCCCCGGTACTGAAGGACACGGAGAAGGTACCTGGGGGAGAGAGAAAACCTGACCCCCGATACTGAAGGACAGTGAGAAGGTATTCGACTGGTAGTTGGTCTGGCCCCAATACCGAAGGACATGGAGAAGGTATTAGGGGAGGCCAGTGAGCTTAAATGGCATTCCACGTGCACGTGAGAGAGGTATTGAAGCTGTTGGTTTAGAGAGGACTCTGCCACAGCTAGGGTTTGGAAGGGTACCATGCTACAAATTTTCTGTATTATGAGTTCTTATGCATTGCTTTTCAGGGTGCTTAAATCCTGTAAATTAGCAGCCTTGTTGAAGTATTTTTTTATACTTTATCTTTGAACGCATATTCTATTAAAGTAATCACTCACTTGGCTTTCCAGCTCACGTTTTCAACATGTTTTCTCTTCTCAGGTAGCAAACGAGTTCCCGGTGCTTAGCCTCATCAAGACCTGTTTGCCAGCACGCCTCTTTAGCTCCTTGTATATATCTTCTACATGTATATAGTTTTGAAATAAAAGCATTCTAGCTGGGTTGTAATAGACTTAAGTATGTTATGACTTAGTATGCAGACCTAGTATGAAGGACTGAATGTATCTTGCTCAGGTGTGCAATTGTGTGCTCAATTTTACTTGTTCATACATATTGCGTTGTGTACAGTTCCAGGTGGATGTTAGGTTGGGCTGGGAGTGCTAGTAAGAGGGCTGGTATTCTCTGTCTTCACATTCCTTCCTAGGTTAGGCAAGTGAGCCTAGAGGGGGTGTGACACAACCTTAGTAGATTCTAAAGAATTCTGCTCTTGAAAGGCTATCAATGAATCAGTGATCAAGTAACTTACTGGATATCCTACAGAAGTGGTTTGCACTTCACTAACCTCCCTAGGGGTCTAGAGACTCTTAAATCTTTCATCAAACTGAAACCTCCTAAGTCTAGTCTCCTCTATAAATTCTCTCAACATTCTCTCTAAGGAAGATTCTTCCTCTAATTGGGCTTCTTGATAGAATTTAGGATATGGTTCATGGGTCCAAATGCATTCATCATTACCATACACGAGATTTCCATAACTCATAGATTTAGTATGATAGTAACTAGACATTTGATAACCATGAAACACATAATCATCACTAACATACTCATGATCAAAAGAGGGATAATTAATAGAACTAGAAAATTATGTTGGTTTTTCGGGCTCAGATTCCCTAAAGGCCACCCAAATCTATTAGAAGCCATTAAACAAAACAACAATTAATCACAGGCTCTCAAGTAACACCAAATAGTCACACAACAAGAAACAATGGACCATAACTCAAAAGAAAACAAAAAAAAAAAAAACGAGTAAGATAAAAACAAAAACAAAGGTAAACCCATAAATGAAAGCAAAAAGAACTAAAAATATACACTATTTATGCTCTAAATTAAGATCAAGCACTTTCACCACAATATTAATTAAACTAAAATATGCCAAACCCCGACAACGATGCCAAATTTGATAGATGGCTTGTCGAAGGCCCTATCAAGATTAAATTTATAAAACCAGACATCTAAGTATTTTGCAATAATAGTGGCTAGGGTCATCCACAGGGATTGGAGTTCTTAGATTAATTAAGTACCACAGTTAATTATGCCCAATTTTATTTAGAGAAACAAAACTTTAAAGTGATAAAAAAGACAAAGAAGATCTAAACTACTATGTACATGCTTTGGAGTCCAATTTTGAGAAACATGCATGATTGATTACCTTAAGCCCAACTTGAATTGATTAATAACTTGATTTTAAACTAACAATCTTAAGCCAAGAAGTACTAAGTTATCAATATCCTCTCTCGAGCTCAATTGATCGCATGCGTAGCAATAAATCAACCTCTCGATCTATTTCTATTACTAAACAGGGCATTAGGCGATTCTCTTAAGGCTTCTAGAATTAATCTACTCACTCTCGTGCAATAGATTAAACCTAGTAATGCATCTAGTGTTCTACAACTAAACTTACTCTCTCAAGCTAAATTTAGTTAAACATGCAAAACCATAGCCAAAGGTTAAGACAATATAAAGAGATGCATAAAAAATGTCAATATATATTTTAAACTAAAAATCAACCAAATGTTCAACAACTACAACCAAGCAAGGGTCTAAACACATATTACAACATGAGTACAGCCCACAAAAATGCCTAAATTCAAGAGAAAAGGAAAAGAAATAGAGAAGAAACTTAGGTTGCATGCCAACACTTGTCTCCGACGTGATGTCCACGATCTCGAGCTTTGAGTCTCTTCCTTGGCTCTCCAAAGGTCTCTTTTAGGTCCTTATATAGTTCTTGAATCGAGTTTAGGATTTTTGGTCTCTCAAAACGGTTCCGTTTGCTCAAAATACAAACTTTCCTTTTATAATGTCAAGACAGAGTCGCAACGCTAGGGACAGCGTCAACGCTGTCCCTTCGAATTTTGTAAAAAATAAAAATATCTATTTGGATGGCATTGCAACGCTGTAAGTAGCGTTGCAACGCTATGTCTTCTGGTTTCTAATGTTGAATAGTTGTTGATGTAGCATTGCAACGCTACAAGTGGCGTTGCAACGCTATGCTCTCGGGCTCTAAAGCTTTATTCTTCCTCTTCAACACTTGGAAACTCGATTATGGCCTTAATTTACTCCAAATTCATCCAAATACTTCTCAAACTCCGATTTTGCTCCAATTGCTTGGTTTTTGCAAAATATACATAAAAATATATGAAAGTACACGCAATCATAACGAAACTAGCATAAAAAATAAGCCTATAGATAGCACATTTATGCATGCTATCATTGATTGCTTTCATATTTACCATGTTTCTATGCCAAAGTAAGTTCAGTCGTTTCGCTTCAGTCTTTGTCATGAAATTGTGGGTGGCCCTAGAGTTGACCATAGTTCTCTTGGTTGATCGGTGGTTGACCCATGCATCCACGTACATAAGACCCCAATCTAATGGCTTTTTTATCTCTCCCACTTTCTTCTAAAGGACATATAAGAATTTTAGGGCACCCATGCAAGGGTTGTTATTGCCTTCATGTTGAGGTGTCGCGACTTCCATAGTTTCAGATTAAGTTTCTATGGTCGTTCCCAATGTAGCTTGGAAAGCTTGGAGGGTCGCTCGTTTCGGGCAAACAGACACCCAATGGGCCCCTTTACATATGAAGTAGGACGGGGGCCATCGATTGTAGTTATTCTATTTATATGGCCCTCACCACGAATTCCCGCCTCTCTGTTGGAAGGGTCTATGATCTCAACCTCTAGGTCCAGGTCTGTCTCTTCACCCACTTTTGGGGGAGTTCGGTAAATTATTTACGTTACCTCCACTTGAGGAAGCTTAATTTTGCCTCACGTCTTGAGATTTATCGTTACTAAGGTCAAACAAACGCTTTACTGTTGCATAGGCAGTTGAAAGATTTTGAACTCGTTGTTCATACAACTTGTACTTGGCCCACGACTTCAAACCCTCGACAAAACAAAAAACTTTGTCTTTTATTTTTAATTTATTCATTTTAAAATAACATATAGAATGTATTTTATTTTAATTTAATAAAATTAAAATTAGAGAAACTATGTACATTTTGCTCTATGTGTAATTCTATATACTAATTTTACTTTTTCCATGAACCATGTAATTTTTTTTCTCATAAACTACTTTAACTTATAATGTCTACCAAAATTAATGAAAAATTGGAAAAATAATTGAAAAAAAAAAAGATCATTGCTCAATGTTTGAACTTTATGTCAAACTACTTTGTAAAATAGACTTTCAAATTTTCAAAACTTTAACAATACATTTCTTACTTTTAACTTATTCATTATATGCCTTTGATAATGTTATTTAAATTGACATCACCATGAATGGAGTGAATGACATAGATTAGAGTTACACAGACTACACATGGTATAATTCCAATTTGAATATGGTTGGGACAAAATATTTTAAATTTTGGTATGCAAATTTTCACACAAATTTTTTTTCAAAATATTGATATTCAATTCAAAAAAAAAAATTATTAGGTCACAAAAAATGGAAATTAAAAAAAAAATGTCTTTAAAAAAAAAAGCATAAACAGACCCAGCCCAACCCAACCTTGTACCCCAAACACAAGTTTTAGCAAACCAATTAAACAGACTTGATTCTACTATGTTATATGATGTTATGTTGTATGATGTTATTAACTTCATACCTTCGTTGTGAACTACTTTAATTATACAAACAATTAGCAAGTACAAAAAAATGGGATCTAAAGAAGCAGCTAAAAAATATCTTTAAAAAAAACATAACTCATTCTAACCCAACCCTGCACCCCAAATCCACAAGAGAAAAACACTCTTTTTCTAATTAGTTTATGAATGAAATTCAATATAATTTTATATGAATGAAATTCATTTTTGTCCCCAAGTAATATATAATTATTGTGGAAATAATACAAGATGGAAATTCATTGATGAACCATAATATGCTACTTACTTTTTAGATTGGAGGAGTTTATTTTTACCAATGACTAGCTTCTTTTGTGATAAACTAAGTTTTTCAGAGTGGGCAACAACCTAACAAACAATCAAATGAGCAGCCTAACCGTTCCTCTCCTATCATAAGATAAACAAATAGTATGCCTAGAGCATACATCAGGGCATTTTTACTTAAGTGCAAGAAAGTATCAAGTAGTCCTAATTACTAATATAATACAAGTATTTTATTTAAGAATATGGTATTTATTTAAGAATAAGGGCAAACACATAGTATAAAGCAGGTTAAAGCAAACTTACTTTTTCCCACCTAAAAAACTATTTATTTTGCCTAAGATCTACTACAAACATTCAATATATTATATAATCACCTCAATAACTTAGAAGATGAAGTGATGCAACTACAATTCAATAATGAGATTGTGAAGATTGAACCAAATACACCTCGCATAAAGAGAAGAAGTAAAGAATCAGTTAGTTGTTTCGGTTTTGTTGTCTCAATAGTTAAAATCTCGTGTATGAATTCTTCTGAATGAGCTTGTTCTTTGTCTAAGAGATAATATTATTCCTTCTTCCTTTTTCAACCACAATGGCTTTTGGAATTGAATCTTGCATGTTCTTTTTATTTCTTTTCTGAATGTAATCGACATATAAGAAATTTAAAGTGACAACTTATTTTACATAATCGTTGACACGTATTTGAGTAAGTGGGTTTTGTAGATAATACTGCACTTGACAAATACAAAATTTTGAAAATTTTGAAAACGGTCTGACATTTGATCAAATAAACAACAATGATGAACACAGCTCATATTGGAAAGTGAAATGTTTCTATGTCAAAAGCATGTTTGTTAGTTTGTCAGAAAGCTACAACAATGTTTTATCTCCAACATTAAATATTCAATGGCTAAGTAATAAGGCTTCTTCTTTCAAAACAAGTACCAATTAAGATGGAGGAAATCACTATAAAAACATCAATTTGGCTCACCAGAAGCAAATTATGTACGAGATATTGAGATCATGAGGCATGAAGCAGCTCTTGAAGCCCCAAACTTAATCGTAGCAATTTGTGAAACATAGAGCGTTCTGTTAATCTTTCAATCTCCAAACAACCTCATAGGCATGAAGCAGCTTTCAAAAGTCGACTTCCTTGTGAACTAGAAAACTTGTGGCCTCTGGTATTGACTCCGAAGCGATGGTAGACTTTGCCTTTGTTTTCTCAAACCCCACTGGTATTGAATCTAAGTATTGCTTTGCTCAGCGCCTTCATGTTTCTATAACGAATGGAGTCAAATCCCACAAGCGGCTGGAGATTTCAGAAAACGAAGGGAGGAGAGTGTTTCAAAAATGTTTTGAAAAAGAGAATAGAGAGAAGTTAAGTGGAACGTGTTGTTAAAAGAGAAAAAGATTAGACGAGGTCGGAGTTATGAAAAATTTTGGAATTACCGGCATGCATCAAGAAGTTTTCCGTGGCAGTATTTTAGAAAAGGTGGGGTTTTAACTAAACTCATGAACCAACAAGGCTAAACTCTCTTATGTAAATTTGATAAATTAAGCAAAAGGATGGTTAAACTCGACTTGTTTTGCAAGAAAAAGCTGTAGGTGGGTTCCTATGCTTCGAAAAACTAGATGTTGTGATATTGGCATCTTGAGTTGAGAAAAGCTCTAGTATTGTTCTCGAGGGCTTTTCAGAGAAACAGAATGGAAAGCATTTGAATATATAGCCAAGCATGTTGAATGTTCTAAAAAAAATTATCACGCGTATAAAGGTGTTTGAAAGCTGTAGACAAAATATGTTCGAGGAAAGCAAAAAAACTAAAGCAGCCTATCTAACTAAATAGATACATGAAGAAAAGAAAAGGTGAAGAGAAAACTTCCCTAGTCCTCAGAGGAACTATTATCGTTGTGGGAGTGCTCAGAGGCAGGCTGGTCATCGATCAGAGCGGCAGGGAAATGAGGGAATATAGAAGTCTCGCCAGAGGGTCTCATTTGGAGTGTCTTTTTAATGGCCTCATCTATCTCTTTGGCATAGGACCAATGCATGGATGTGTAGGAGTATTGCAAATTGAAGTTTTAATGGTAAGTTATACACATTCATGAGTTATAGTTTAATTAAGTATGTTAATGTATTTAGAAGTTTTTGGATAGGAGTTAAGAACGTTTTTGTATTTGAATTGGTTATTTAGGATGAGTTAGTATGAGAGTTATATATGTTCATAAAGGTAAATAAGTTATTCATGAAATTAAGTATAGAATGGGAGTTATAAGATCTAGATTTTTCCATGAGTCCTATAAATATGATGTCTTGGTATGTGTTGTATCATCAAGTAAGTGGAGAAGAAGAAAATCAAAGTGAATTTGAGAAAAAAGTGTGAACCAAGTTTGTAGCTTCTTGAATAGGTTTTTTTAATACTAGTGAATTATTCTTCTCAAATATTCCTTGTTTGATTATTTATTTGTGAGTGTCCATCACACGCTTCCAACATGAAGTGCATGCATTGACGATATGAAGGAAAGAATAGTGTTTTTGTCATGTAAACTTGAATACAACTCTGCCTACCTTGTGTTGAGTGCAAGTGCACACTCAACGCAAGCAAGTAATACTTGAAAAGTATTCCAAGGTCGATTCCTTTGAGACTTGATGTGACACACTGATTTTATACTTTTGATCGTAGGTACGGTCACCAAAAATAAATAATGAGGGTGAAGTGAATTGAAGGTAATGTGTGCAGAAATGTAAACTTAGAAAATGACTAACGCAGGGTAAAATTAAATAACAAGATACGATGAACAGTTAATAGGAAAGATAATCAGTGATGAGGAACAAGGGTCTGGCTCTCGATTCCCCCACTATACATTGTTCTTTACCTCTCAATGGTCTACTTGCCCTCTTATTCACAGAAGCCTGGATCCCTACTTATCCTAGCTCTGATCTCAAGAAATATGTTAAGCTCACTAAAACGTCATATGTCTATGCTTAATATAGTGGTTTCTCTCTCCCTATCCATTTTCCCTTGCAAGCGGTCATTTTATCTCTAAAACACCCAGTGAAGGATACATTCTTGCATGTTCCACACACTCTTACCCTCTCGGCACTCGAATGGTTACTACCTTACTTCAATTAGCCAAACGGAAAAAAATGAAAGAATATTAAACACTAACTATGGAGAATAGGTCCAACATTCCATTAGAGATTAAGATCGTTGCTTACTGAGTTCCTCTTTTAAGCCATCCCCTTTCTAAATTTAGTTACTCATACTAAGGATAAAAGAATAAAGCTTGAAAAGAGATGAATATGTCATTGAAATGAAAAATACAAAAGAATGATGAGTACAATAGAGCTTGATACAAAAGTGGAAGAAAATAAAACTTTCAATACTTGTAAACGAAAACTAAGTATATTGAAGCACCGTGGCATCGACGGAGAACAACTGCATTCGATCGGTGACTTTGTCTTCTCTGGCGAACAACAATGTTCTTGCTTATACTTAAAACTACGAATCGAAGAATTTATACAGTAACTATTGAAAAGTAGGAAAAATAAAGCAGCAGAGTAACAGCCAAAAAGGAGAAGAAGAAAAAGAAACGAAGAAGGTAACAACATGGGTATTTATAAATGCATTGAGCCTGTAGGAAGCTGCCACGTCTTTAAGTTGATGTATGCCCATACTCATATTGAATGCAAGTTATATGCAAGGTCCAATGGCATTTGAACATGATGGTGCATTTGGTTGTGGTTTAATGAGTTACTGCCACATCAACTTCTTGAGCCCTGATTAATCAGTACTCAAGCAATGATTTGCTGATGTGACTGCTTATGGACGCATTCTTAAACTTGGCTTGGGCAGTAGCTTGCATTGGAGCTCTTTCTCAATTATGTGTTAATGATGTGAATGATTTCCTTTTTATCAACGCAATTCATTCCTACAAGAAAACGATTGGGATTATTTGAAAGCATAAACGAATGATTTAGACTTTATTACATTTCTTCAACGCATTCAGGTAAAGATGGAAAATTTTGACAAAAATATTAGAAAGAGTTAATCAAACACATGCTTTTTATACACTCAAAGCAAGGATGATTCACTTTTTGGACATAAATAACTTGTATTTCTACAAGATATCAAACCCCCAAACTTAAATCATTGCTCGTCCTCGAAAAATGCTTAAAAAAATTCAAAGTTAAAAACATCCTCAATATGCTTGTAAAACATTGCCTTCTATAGACTAAGTTTACATGTTTACCTTAGTAGTGTGTACTTTATCACCTTTAGTTCTTTTATTTTCAATTCATTTTTTCCTTCTAATCCTTAGACTTCCTTGCTTAGCCTATACGTACCTTTCAAATCTATTCCTAACTTATTCTTTTCAGCGCACTTACTTGCTTTAGGCTAAACTCTTATTTACTCAACTAATTTATATAGAATAAACTTGGCGTGGCATAGTGCAATCACTTCTCCTTTTTTCTTTATTTTTCTTTTTTTGAAAAATAACCTATTGGCTGTTTTACCTTCATTTTGGCTTATCAACATTTGGTGATGAAGATATCCAACTACGGGCAAGATCCAAATGTTGGGCTATTAAACACATACTCATTCAGTACATCCCTTTTCATGCAAAGACAAACGATGGGTGTCATGAATGTCCCTAGTTACTCATGTTTGCATTGGAAGAGGACTATTCTCAACATTGTTTTTTTTTTAGAAGGTTGCAATTGATACGTACAAGGACTTCAAAAACTTTTGATGCAATGAAATTCTCTCCCCCCAAACTTAAAATCAGCAATGTCCTCATTATCGAGTCCACCAAACTTAAGGTTGGCTACTAGTCAAAAGGGAAAGACATGCGATGAGCGGTATTTTTCTAAACTTTTCCTAGTCCATATGTAAATGTTGCTAAAAGGTTTAAGTGTTAAATTAGTTTCTACACATATGATATAGATAAGACTAGGCATTCTAAGGGTAAGTTGGTGTAGTGAGTAAGAAATATAATAACTAAAGTTGTGAGTCAACGTGCTTATTCACATCATAGGTTCCAGACTTAACCCAAAGAGGGGCAATAGAATTACAAAGCATTTATAGGCAAACGCATGGCATGCATACTTAACAATTTTCAACATAAAGACAGATCAAGTTATAAGATAAGACAACTAATGGTGTGTTGAATTCTCATAGGTTTATATTCATGATTTTCACAATGATACAAGAAAGATATTCAACGAAATTACACTACAATATAAAGAAAAGTGATAGTATGCATAAGTGTGTTATTTCTAGGTTTAGTTTTATGTTAGTTTTATTATGATTCTATGCATGTATTTTTATGTATATTTTATAGAAACTGATATGAATCCTACCATGCCATTCAAGACTAAAGAAAAGCTTCAAAATGAGGTTGAATTAAATGTAGTCAAACGTCATTTATGACGAACTCAAGATGCATTTAATGAACTCAAGTGCAACTCATGCTTGATCAAAGACAAGTTATGATTCATTTATGCAACAAGGGTTTCAAGCTACTTCAAGTGGGGCTTCATTTAGACATGGGAGGTCACAAATCTTAAGTGGGTTGATTAAAAGATCAATTCTCGGATTTATGGAGTTTTCAATGTAATTTTCAGCTTTAAAGTTTGTTTTCAATGTTTTAAGTTACAATTTAGCTAGGGGACATTATGGTATTGATGGGCATGAGAGTTACAACTCTTCAATAGACCATAGGCTACTCTAGGATTGATTTTGAGGCTATATAAAGCCATGTAAGTTGTATTTACAAGAGGGACATGGAAAATGTAGTAAAAAGAGCATTTGTGCTTTATTTTAGCCTAGAGCTAAGTTTCTTTGCAATTCTATGTAGTTTAGGTTGCATGCTTAGAATCATTCAAGCTTGACTTGATTAATCTTGCTTGTGGAGTGATTCGAATCTCAAACAAGTTTTCTTGCCTTGAGATATTTGATCATCAAGGTAAATCCAATTCTTACTTACCTTGAGTTGATTTTCAAAATTTATAAGGAGATGTTAATTTCTTTGATTCAAGGGTTCTTGCTTCAACATAAGCTTGGATCTTTGGGCTGAGGATTAGTGTTGCCTTATCATTTTCGTATCAGAGCATAGGTTGCATCTTTGTGGCCTACTCTATAATTGATTCATCTTTCATTTTTGCTTGTTCATCTTTTCTTTAAATTCTGTCCATTCATTTCATGTCTTCCATTTCATCCATTGATCTTCATCTTTTGATTCTGATCTAATTTCCATCTATATCACGTTTATATCTTGAAAAAAAAAAGAAAAAAAAAGCATCCAAAAATTGTTCATGTTGAGATCTTGAATTGTTCATGCAAATTTGGTGTTTGATCTTTGATATCTGAACCAATTTGAGATAATAGTGATATAACATCATTTATCATTATTTTCTATCAATTATTAGACCAATTGTAAGTTTATTTGAAGGGCTAATTAGCTTCCAAACACATTTTGCTGAAACAGTCCAATTTTTGTAACTATTGCACTTAATGCTCCTAATGTTGTGTTAAACTCCTTGATAACGTTCGAATTTGATTAATTGTGCTGAAGTGAAAAGTTATATCTGTCTGTTATCTTTCAAAGTGAAGAAGGAAGTTTTGTTAAATTCGTAACGTAGTACGTTCTTTTTTGGAATTCCAATTCTGTGTGCAGTTTTATCCGAAATTCCAACAACTTTCTTATTTGTTTCTTTCTTTGTCCTCTTTCCTTTCTATGTTCTAAATTGCTGTTATTTCATAATTATCTCGTCTTGGTTTCCTTGAATAGCTCACTATTACAAGAATTTCTTCATCCATATTAGCCTACCCAAATTCATCATGTATCCACTTTTCCCAAATAGCCTACCTTTGTGTGTAAACACGAGTGCCCCGAGTGTAAAATCAGTGAGTTGAGTGTGTGAGGTCCATTTCTTGTTATTTTACATTCGTTTGAACATGTTTCACCAAAGAAGAAAACATCATGAGACCTACAATAATGAAGATCATTTTTGGAAGAATTTTCGAAGGAATTGGCTGAGATGCACCAATCAATAAATTACATGGTTGAATAATATTGTGTCAAGAAATGAATTTGCGAGATCAAGCCATAAAGGGGCAAGCTGCACAACCCAATCAAAATGGTGAAGATTGTCCAATTCCTCAAGAGGATGACCAACAAATTCAAATTGAAGGTGATCATCAAAATTCAGAAGAGGAAAAAACAAATGGTGAGATTATTATATAAGACAAGGAGATACTTGAAGTATGTGTTGAGAATGAGGTGAAGACAACATCTCTGGAAAAATGTGTGAAGAATGAGGAGAAAAGATAAGAAAATGTGAAAAGTGAGACAATAGAGAAAAAAAATGAAAAAGAAAAAGAAAAAAGTAGATGTGAAGAAAAGTGTTTAAGCAAAAAAAAATCATGAGAGTGAGGTTTGTTTTCCAACTAATACTTTCTTCCAATATCTTCCTAGTGTTTTTGATTGTTCGTTAGAGAAGAATTGGATTAAGTTTGAAGTTCTTGATCAACGACCAAGGGAGAGGATTACTCTAATAAAAAAAATTACATATGATACAAGAGAAGAGGTTCGAATCAAATTGTTTGAACGAGCTCGAGATGATGACTACAAAGATGCCTTGCAAGGAGATCCTTTAGATTCGAGGACGAATCTTCTTGAAGAAGGGGAGAATGATAAGGATCACGATTCAACCTCCATTTGATGTGCTAAAAACTATTCTGAGGGACGAAGGACCATTTGGAGCTTTGGAGGTCAATGTGTGCAAGATTGAAGTTACCATGGAGTTGCCATGAATAACATTTGAGTTTGGAAATCATTTTGAAGACTTCATTTGTCATTTTAGTTTCATAAACTCTTGAGTCTAATTTTTTAGCTTTTAAATGTTAGTTTCAAGTTTAGATAGTTAAGAAAGGGAGTTACTAAACATGTTAATCATAGCCACTACTTTTGTAACTATTCGAATCCTACCATGCCATTCAAGACTAAAGAAAAGCCTAGAATCCTACCATGCCATTCAAGACTAAAGAAAAGATTCAAAATGAAGTTTGACTACATTTAATTCAACTTCATTTTGAAGCTTTTCTTTAGTCTTGAATGACATGGTAGGATTCATATCATTCTCCCCTTCTTCAAGAAGATTCGTCCTCGAATCTAAAGGATGCTCTTCTAATGCAAACTTGATAATGTTCATCCCTTAGTCTCTTTTTTTTTCCTCCTCAATTTCTCGTGTACTTGTATCTTTTGGCCATCAATGGATTTAGATGATTTGTGAAACATGCAGCAAAAGAAAGTAGAGTGAAGAAAAAAAAAAGGATATTTCCACACTCCCTTACGTGTTTGTATAGAGTTGCTCAATTGCACAAATCTCTCAATATAACTCCCAATCTCACCTCTCAAAACTGAAAATGGAGAAGCCAAGATAATTTGCAATCCAATGAGTACTAGCACACTTTGAACACAAACAAGCAAACTAGGCTTATGAAAAGAAAAATTCATAATTGAAACAGGACGATAAACTTATGGAAATTTAATTATAAGGGTAGAAAAAATTAAGAATGAGAAATGTAACTCTCACAAAATTAAGAACAATGGTTTGACTTTTAAACACAAGAGTTACAATTTACCAATGGTTGGACAACATAGGAGTTATAATTTAAAACCAATGGTTGGACAACATAGGAGTTACAATTTAAAACTAGTGGCAGGAAAAATCAATGTGCAGAAATATAACTGCCCATATTTAATGCATAACAGCCAACTTTTGTAAAATTTCAAATTGTAACATCTAAGATTGAATGCCAAATAGTTCAATTAAAACATAAAGATCAGATCAAATTAGAAAATTCCGGATTTAGCATGCTTTGGAGGCAAAAATAGCAAGAACAATACAAGAACACGTGTTTTCGAGTATAGCAGTTTTCTAGATCAAGTTGTAAATTGCATAATTTTCACCCTCAAGAAAGTTGAATTAGAAACTCTCAAACAAGACAAAGTTGTAGCTTATACCCTGATCTACAATATTAATGAAGACATCAACATGAAACGACTTATGGAAATATAAGCTTTTGGTGTTTTTTGTCGGACTACGAAATTGAACAGATTGAAAAAAAAAATAGAACAAGATAATCAAAAACAAATTCAAGAAAAATGCAAAGGAAACATATAACTGATCTTGAGCCGAAATCTCTGATACCAAAATGATAAAATTAATCCTAGAGTAGCCTATGATCCATTGAAGAGTTGTAACTCTCATGCCCATCAATACCATAATGTCCACTAGCTAAATTGTAACTTAAAACATTGAAAACAAACTTTAAAACTGAAAATTACATTGAAAACTCAATAAATCCAAGAGTTGATCTTTTAATCAACCCACTTAAGATTTGTAACCTCCCATGTCTAAATGAAGCCCCACTTGAAGTAGCTTGAAACCCTTATTGCATAAATGAGGCATAACTTGTCTTTGATCAAGCATGAGTTGCACTTGATTTCATTAAATGCATCTTTAGTCCGTCATAAATGAAGTTTGACTACATTTAATTCAACTTCATTTTGAAACTTTTCTTTAGTCTTCAATGGCATGGTAGGATTCATATCAGAAACCGAGAAATTGGAGCAAAACTAGAGTTTGGAGAAGTATTTGGATGAATTTTGGAGTAAATTGGAGCTATATTTGAGGATCCAAGTGTTGAAGAGAAGGAAACAAGCTTGTGAACCCGAGAGTATAGCGTTGCAACACTACATCAGCAGCCTTTCAGCATTGGAGTCCAACCGACGTAGCGTTGCAACGCTACTTACAGTGTTGCAATGCCATCCAAATTAATTTTTTCCTTTATTATAAAATTCGAGGGACAATGTTGCAACGCTGTCTCGATGTCTATAAAGGAAAATTTTTCATTCGTAAAAGGAGAGTCATTTTGAGAGACTAAAACCCTAAACTCAATTCAAACACTATCTAAGGACTTATAAGAGACCTTTGGAGAGCCAACAAGGAGACTCAAAGCTCAAGATCGTGGACATCACGTCGGGGACGAGTGTTGGCATGCGACCTAAGTTTATTCTCTATTTCCTTTTTCTTTTCTTTTGAATTTAGGAGTTTTTTGTGGACTGTATTAATGTTGTATATTTGTGTTTTTAGACACTTGTATGGTTTCGTTTGTTTAAGACTTTGTCGATTTTAGTTTGGTTTATATATTGACGTCTTTTATACATCTCTTTATATTGGCTTAACCTTTGGCCATGGTTTTGCATGTTTAACTTAATTTAGCTTGAGAGAGTAAGTTTGGTTATAGAACATTAGATGCATGACTAGGTTTAATCTATTGCATGAGAGTGAGTAGATTAATTTTAGATGCCTTAAGAGAATAACTTAATGCCATGTTTAGTGATAAAAATAGACCAAGAGGTTGACTTGTTGCTATGTAAGAGTTCAATTGGGCTTGAGAGAGTCAATTGATTATCTAGAAATTATTGGCTTAAGATTGTTAATATAAATCAAGTCACTAATCAATTCAAGTTGAGCTTAAGGTAATCAACCATGCATGTTTCTCAAAATTGTACTCCACAACATGTACATATTAGTTTAGATTTCATTTCCCCTTCATTCCAAGAGTTTGCTTCTCTAAATAAAATTGAGCATAATTAACTATGATACTTAATTAATCTAAGAACTCCAATCTCCGTGGATGACCCTGGCCACTATTATTGCAAATTTTAGAGGTCTGGTTTATCAATTTATCTGATAGAGACTTCGACAAGCTCCTTTATCAAATTGGTGCCATTTTCGGGGATTGACATACTTTAGTTTAATTAATATCGTGGTGATAGTGCTAGATTTTAATTTGGAGTGTAAATAATATATATTTTTAGTTCATTCTTTTTGCTTTAATTTAGAGGTTTATCTTTGTTTTTTATTTTTTTTTTTTTTTATCTTGCTTGTTTTTGTTTTCTTTTGAGTCTTGGTCCATTGTTTCTTGTTGTGTGATTACTTGGTATTGCTTGAGAGCCTGTAAATTATTTGTTGTTTTGTTTAATGACTTCTAATAGATTTGGGTGGCTCTTTAAGGAATCTGAGCCCAAAGAACCAACACCTTTTTTTTAGTTCTTTTTACCATTAGTTATCCTTCTTCTGATCATGAGCTAGTTAGTGAGGATTATGTGTTTCATGGTTATCAAATGCCTAGTTATTATCATACATAATCTATGAGTTATGGAAATCCCATATATGGTAATGATGAATGCATTTGGACCCATGAACCATATCCTTATTTCCTTCAAGAAGCCCAACTAGAGGAAGAATCCTCTTTAGAGAGAATGTTGAAAGAATTTACATAAGAGACTAGACTTAGGAGGTTATAGTTTGATGAAAGATTTAAGAATCTTCAGACCCCTAGGGAGGTTAGTGAAGTGCAATCCACTTCTGTAGGATATCCAATGAGTCACTTGATCATAGAGATGTCCACGGGGCGGGGCGGGGTCGGGGAATGGATTCCCCGTCCCCGTCCCCGCCCCCAATTTCATTCCTCGTCCCCGCGAAATTCCCCATATATATATATATATATATATATATATATATTACTAATCGGGGCGAGGTCGGGGTCGGGGACGGGGACGGGGAATATATTCTTCTTCCCCGTCCCCTTTTAGCCAACGGGAAAAAAAATTTCCCCGCTCCCTCCCCCATTCCCCGTGTAATTGAGGATTCCCCGCCCCGTTCGGAGCAAGTCCCCACGGGTTAAATGAACATCTCTACTTGATCACTCATTCACTGATACCCTTTCAAGAGTATAATTCTTTCGATTCTACTGAAGTTGGGCAATAGAGGGAGTGGATTATTGATATTAGGGAAGAGCTAGAGTATTTAGACACACTCCAGGATCGAGTCAGTGAGGATGAGAGAGTGGATGAGCTTATCTTAGTTGAGGAGGTTTAGGAGGTAAAGTTTAGAGAGTTATATGATCTGGATATTTGTTGTCACCTCGAAAGGCTTTAAGAACTAATTAGAGAGTTAACTTGCATGATGGTTAATAATGTTACACTTAGGAGAAAATTCTTTTCTATTTACTTGCCTATTTGCTTTCACTGTATCACTATTCATTCAAGGAAAACTAAAATAACTTGTTCTAAAAAAAAAAATTAAAAATAAAAATTAAAAAAATTAAAAAAAAAAAGGACAAAAAGAGCTACCTTTGCTGTGATCAGTTAGGACCACCTATGAGTTGATGGGTAAGGGTCCCTACAGTGAATGTGTGAAAGCTAGTGTCCACCAAACAAAAAATAAAATAAAATAATAATAATAAAATATATATATAAAAAAATCAAGTTTGGGGGAGGCCTACCCCAGTTTTCAGGCAACCTAGTGGCATATTACTTTCTTGAGTGTAAGGGGCTTAATAATTGGAACTTATGGCCAGAGTAGGGGGAAAACAAGCTGAGGATTGTATAAAACTGTTCCGGGCCTATAAAAACTGAGATAGGAAAGGCTAAGCACACACACACGCAAGGGATAAAGAGAATTAAATTTAAATTTCTTGAAGATATGATATGCTTGACATATAAGCCAAACTAATTTTCTTCAAATCCAAAGTGAGAGTCATATTTTCTTTATACATCATGTAATGATGTACTAGGAATACATTTTTCTTTATGCCCCAATTTTCTAAAAAATATTAGGGGAGGTGTGAATCCTAATTCTTAGTGATTTGGACTAATATGTTCCAAATGCAGCTTTGTGTCAACTTTAATTTCTTCCTTTAAGGAAATAGTTAATTGAGTACTTTTTGTCTTTTCATACTTAACTCATTTTTCCTAAACACACCATCAAAGATTAACTCGTTAAGAGTTCATTTATCCTTATGAGTGTCATAACTTATCGTACATTGACTATACAATGTCAAAAAATGAGCATCAAATGCACAAGTCAATCATCGAACATTATAAATTTAGTGCATTTCATCCTTTAGTGTACTCCCTCATGTTCCTTCATTCTTCATTAAGACACATTCAACCAAAAGTTTACATGTCTCTTCCTTTGTGTTCTTTTAGAACAGTCCTAATCTTTTAAGGAACTTCCTAATTATTTCCTTATTACACATGATTCCCTTGAATATTGCAATTCATCATCACAAAACTTATGCAATTAAGATGATTCCATTTTTCAAAGTCCCATTTAATCTTAAAGGGATGTTGCTAAGTGAAAAATAGAAGTGCTTCTATCTTTATCACAAGTTTTAAAAAAAAATGCAACTTAACCAAAAAAATATTCTTAAATCCAAGAATAAGGCAATGAAATAATATTTAACAATAACTCAATCAATAATAAGACATGCTCAGAATTTCATTAGTATTTATAAAAATACAGTAGATTTAAACTTTATGAGAACAACAAGATACCAAACACAACATTGATAGCCTTCCTTTGGGCCAACTATCAACTTGTAAACGGTACTCTCAACGTGAAGATGAAACATTGATAACCAATCCTGTCAAGTGAAAGTCTTCCTTTGGGCTGACAATCGCTCACATAGCATAACTTTATATTATCCATGTTCATCATCAACTAGCCACAAGTGTACCTGTTATTTGGCCAGACTGACGCCTTCCTTTGGACCGACAATCAGAACGCATAAACAACAGGCCCACAAACATCTAATTAATTCTGAAGATGTCAATATCAGAAATCAGAGGCTAATTTGGCAGCATGATCCGTTAAACCAACACCATGAAAAATCATATTATTATGCAAAATATTTATCTTTAATTACTATTAATTTTATCTTCATGAAAATGAAATTACCAAAATCATTTTCAAAATTATGAATAATATCTTTACATGCATAATTTAATAATGGGAAAAAAAAGTCCTCAAAATTAAAAACTATAATTACCCCAAAAGAAACTTTATTGGTCTTTCAACTCACCTAACAATCATTGGGGCACCAAATTTAGAAATCAATAATCAAATATTAATAACTTATCCCTTTGAGATTATAGTCTTCCTTTGGGCCGACTAACATCCTTAAAAGCACAACCTTATGCTATTCACACTGATTATTGCATTTATATTTGTTGTTTGGCCAAATTGTAACCTTCCTTTGGGCCGATCACAATCCGCATAAGCAACAAATACACTACATCTTTAGATGGTTCAATTTAGAAACATTCAAAAGAAATTATACAAATTGTGCTAAGTTCTTGATACCTTAACAAAGCACCCATAAAGGAAAATTTTAAAAATTCTCCATACATTACGCCCAAAAGATACACTTATAACAGAATATATATAATCTTTAATTTAAATCATTATAAATAATATAAATAATAATGATTTAAAACTAAACAATAACAATTAAAGTTATACGTATATAACAAAATATAAGTAAATATATAAATAAATATTTACAAACAAAAATGCAGCGGTTTATGAATCTAGGGCATTTACGGTCGTAGCACCTTCTGATATGCAAAGAGGAATGTCGCAACCTTAAGCAACATTGAAGTTCAGTGCTGCAAACCACTTTTTTTTTTTAATAGCCGAAACTGTTTTTCTATATACTTGGAGATTCAATCTCCAAATTTATACACTGCATTCTTAATCCTTAATATATAACTCAAATATGCAAAAACATTAGAATTAAAAATGACTATTCCAAAGTCCACAAAACATGTACATTGATTCTAAAAATCTATTGAATCGAAATCTCATGAATCAAAAGAGAGACATAATGTTTGGCAAAAATTGACTAAATGTAGTAATCTACCATGCAGAAACTGCTCTGATACCACTTGTTAGAATTTATTAACAAAAACAAGTCATAATTATTCAAGAATAAAGGCATACAATTCAAGAACAATTATGAAAAGATTTATAAAAGGATCTAAGCATGGAAGAAAACGAAAACTAAAGAATATCAGAATTACCTAGAACCTTTAGACATGTTGAATCTGTAAACTTTGTGGTTTGTGGTCTTCCTCAACTATGCAACCTAGACTAGGATGGGCAATCCTCTCTATCAGATGGGGAATAGGAGGCTAAAGAGGCATAGTGTATTGGAGACCATAACCCTGTTATTTATAAGTTGATCCTAGGGTTTCCCATAATGCCCTAGGATCAATGAGCTGGCTTCTGCGTAGCAGGCCACACCACTATATTGGAAGTCTTGGGCTCATAATCAAGACCACACAATATGCCCATTAAATAGCCTAAATATAATTGTCATTTAATTTGTTACCCACATATGAATTAATTATCAAATTAATTCCAACATGCATAAGTGTGCTATTTCTAGGCTTAGTTTTATGCTAGTTTTTCTATGATTGTACTTTCATGATTTTTATGTATAATTTACAGAAATTGAGCAATTTGAGCAAAAATGGAGTTTTGAGAAGTATTTGGATGAATTTGGACCAAATTTGGAGCTATATTTGAGGATCCAAGTGTTGAAGAGAAGGAAACAAGCTTGTGAACCCGAGAGTATAGCGTTGCAATGCCATATGTAGCTTTGCAACGCTACATCAGCAATCTTTCAACCTTAGAGTCCAGTAGACGTAGCATTGCAATGCCAGCAAAATTATTTTTTTCCTTTTTTATAAAATTCGAGCGAAAGCGTTGCAACGCTATCTCGATGTCTATAAAGGAAAAATTTGCATTCGTAAAAGGAGAACCGTTTTGAGAGACCAAAAATCCTAAACTCGATTCAAGCATTGTTTAAGGACTTAGAGGAAGCCTTTGGAGAGACATGGAGGAGACTCAAAGCTCGAGATCGTGGACATCAAGTCGGGCACGAGTGTTGGCACGTGACCTAAGTTTATTCTCTATTTCCTTTTTCTTTTCTTTTGAATTTAGGAGTATTTTGTGGAATGTATTAAGGTTGTACATTTGTGTTTTTAGACACTTGTATGGTTGTTTTTGTGTAAAACTTGGTCGATTTTAGTTTGTTTTATATATTGACGTCTGTTATGCATCTCTTTATATTATTGACAAAGCTTTTCGAAGGCTCGTCAAATTTTATTTATAATTCCAGACCCATAAATACTGTGGTATCAGAGGCCGGGTCGAGCACAGGGAAGCAAGTTGACTATATTCTAATCTAATTTAAACTAGACAAAAAAAAAACCAAACAAAAAGGGGTTTGTGCTTTTAAACATAATAAAATAACATAAAATAAATGCGCGAGAGTTGAATGCATAAAGTAAACGAAAGAAGGCTGGAATTACTTATTAAACATTGGTTCTGGGTTTCATCGAATCGAGTCTTATACTTTGGTCATTGGTTTTCAACGGACCAACGCAAACTTCCTAGATAAGCAAATAACCGACTAATCTGGTAAAGCCAGAGTAGCCCTTAATAGCTATTTGGGATGCGTAATAGATGACGTTGCTTCTTTTTTCGATCCTTTGGCCAAGAACAACTCCGACAACATAGTCACTTGTGTCACACATGATTTCGAAGGGAAGGTCCCATCGGGGCCAATAAACTGCAGGCGCACTTGTCAGCAACTCTTTCAAACGGTTGAACGCTATCTTGCACTCTCCATTCAACTCGAAGGGGACATCTTTATTCAAGAGGTTTGTCATGGGCAATGCGACTTTGTTGAAGTCCTTAATGAACCTGCATGGCTAAGAAAGGAACGAACTTCCCTATCATTTGTAGGGCAGGGAAGGTTAGCTACAACTTCGATTTTAGCCTTATCTACTTCTATCCCTCTGGCTGAGACTACATGTCCTAGCACTATGCCCTGACTAGCCATGAAATGACACTTTTTAAAATTCAAAACGAGATTACACTCAATGCATCTTTTCATTACTTTGGCTAGATTAGACAAACACTCATCAAAAGAATCACCATACACTGTGAAATCAGCCATGAACATTTCTATGCAATTTTTTATGAACTCATAAAATATACTCATCATGCACCTTTGAAATGTACCTGGAGCGTTGCACAAACCAAACTGCCTTCGGAAAGCAAACGTACCGTAAGGGAAAGTGAATGTAGTTTTTTCCTGGTCATCTTGCGGTATGGGAATTTGATAGAAACTTGAAAATCCATCTAAAAAAAAAGAAGGGTTTCGAAGCTAGATGCTCAAGAATTTGGTCAATGAAAGGACTAGGGAAATGGTCTTTCCTAGTTACTACATTAAGCTTTCGGTAATCTATGCACATCCTCCATCCATTTTGCACTCTCATTGGCACCAATTCAATTTTATCATTTTTAACAACAGTTATACCAGTCTTTTTAGGCACAGTATGAATTGGACTGACCAAATTACTATCAGATATAGGATAGATGATACCTTAATTCCTAAGCTTAAGGATCTTTTTCATTACCACATCCTTCATTGCAGGGTTGAGGCGTCTCTGAGATTCCCGTGAGGGCTTTGCTCCATCCTCCAGCAGGGTCTGATGCATACACAAAGCAGGACTTATCCCAACTATGTCAGCCATCATCCACCCAATAGCCCGCTTGTACTCTTTCAGTACATTCACCAACTTTTCCTCCTGATCTGAAGTAAGGCCATCAGAGATGATGACTGGTAAGGTTTCCTTTTCACCTAAGCAAACATAATTAAGATGATTGGGAAGAACCTTTAGTTCCAATTGGGGTTCATGTTCAATAGAAGTAAGATGTTCAGTTTTCTCGACGGAGATCTGAGCATTAAAATCAACAAGTTCAGATAGAGTAATTGAGAATGCTTCCCCCAAACCAGTTTCATCAAACAATTCACATAAATCTTGCTCAATCTCATCATTGACAAAAGAATCATGCAATAAGCATCAACTACACAAACAACACATAAAGAATGAGCTTTATCATTAGGGTACTTCATGGCATAAAAAATGTTAAACTTAGCTATTTCATTGCCAAACTCAATAGAAACCGTACCCTCAGCAACATAAATTTTTGTTTTAGCAGTTTTCATGAATGGTCTTCCTAATAAAATAGAAGCCAATGACGATGCATGGGAATTACCATCCATATGCAGAACATAGAAGTCAGCAGGGAATATTAATTCATTTACTTTGACTAAAACATACTCCACTACTCCTAAAGGGCGTATTTGAGACCTATCAGCCAACTGAATAACTATGCCTATCTCATGCAAGTCATTCATATTTAATTCCTTATAGATGGAGTATGGCATGACATTAATATATGCACCCAAATCAATGATGGCATTCTCTATATTCTTGTTGAAAACATACCTGGGTCCTTGCATTTTTCATGCATGTTTTTCTGTAAAATGGTTGAAACATTTTTACTTACCACAATTCTATCTTTTTCTTTTGTCCTCCGCTTGTTGGTGCACAACTCCTTTAAAAACTTGTCGTATTTCAGGATTTCCTTAATGGCATCCAATAGGGGAATGTCGATTTCAACCCTCCTAAAAGTCTCCAAAATTTCATTCTCCTTTTCTTCAGCTTTCTCCTTGGGCTTAGCTAACCTAAAAGGAAAGGGAGCTTTAGGAACATAAGAATTTAAATTCAAGGGTGGATCAAAAGTTACCGCTCTTTGTCGCGGCGAGTCATTCTTCTCTTCATCTTGGACCACTAGGGTTGGGATCTCTTCTTGTGGATAATTTAAAGGCATAACTTGGGACAAAATCTTCTTACCATTTCTCAACTGAATAGTATTGATGTCCTTGCTTAAATTCTCCTCAAACTTCATACTCGATCTAAGTTCCCTTATCTCAACATTAAGTAGGGTGACCTGATCTTTCAAATCTTGCATTCCCTTATGTGTTGCTTCTTGAAACTGCATAATGTTAGAAGTCAAGGTTTGAATTAGATCCTCAATAAGCAAACCTGACCTCGAACTTAATGCTTGAGGTTCTTTAGTCGTCTTCTGCTCGATGGCATCAACTCTTCCTGCCACATGTGATTGCCCTTCCACCAACTTCTACACAAAAGAAACAAGGTTAGCTGATTGAGATTCTAAGTCCGTTGCCTTTTTCTCTGCTCTCATGGCATAACCATAGTGGTGCTCATTCTCTACCATGTTTAAAATGAGCTTCCTAGCCTCAAAAGCTATCTTATCGGCCAAACATCCTCCACTGGCGGCATCAATCAAGTTCCTATCAGCTGGAAGAAGTCCCCATAGAAGTATTGAATCAACAAGTAGTTTGAGATTTTGTGATGTGGGAAGTTTGCACATAGATGCTCGTAACGCCCCCAATAGTCATGTAGAGACCCTTTGTCTTCCTGTGTGATTTCACATATCTCCTTTTGGATGCTCCTAGCTTTCGAAGCAGGGAAGTACTTCTCCAAGAACACTTTATTCATCTCGTTCCAGGTGGTGATGGAAGTCGATGGAAGGTATTGCAACCAATCTCTAGCCTAGTCTTTCAAAACTGAAAGGGAACGCCTTTAGAGTAATCTGCTCTTCTGACACGCTCTGGGGCTTCATACCTGGGCAAACCACATGGAACTCCTTAAGGTGCTTGTGTGGTCATCCTCTGCACTACCATTAAAAATCGGTAATAAGCATATTAAATGAGATTTTAGGTTGAAATCACCTGAGGTTTCAAGATAAACGATGCATAGTGGCTGTTGATTCCAATCTGGAGCTGTAAGTTCCTTTAGCGTGCGCTCAGCCATGGTTTTCTTCATTAATCTCTGTTGAGGTTAAGTAATGATAAGTGTGTTAAGTTCTCCTTCACTTTCATCTTGCTTCTTTGCTTGAGCACGTTCTTCCTTTGCAAATTGAGTGAAAACCTAAGTCCAAACTTCTGCAAAGGAGTAAATTTTCAAAGCAACAAGAAAGGGCTCGGCAACGGCACCAAATTTGACAGAGCTTGTCGAAGGCTCGCTAAATTTTAGTTATAATTCAAGACCCACAAATACTATAGTATAAGAGGTCAGGTCGATTGATAAAGAGCTTGTCGAAAGCTCTATCAAATATATTTATAAACCTAAACCTCTAAAATTTGTAATAATAGTGGCCAAGGTCGATCACAGGGATTGAATTTCTTAGTTCATTTAAGTACTGTAATTACTCTCACTTAACTTTATTTAGAAAAAAGAAATCAAATGCGAACAAGCTAAACTAAAGAGCTAACCTAGAAAGCAAAAGATAAATGGAGACACAATATGAGAGAGATATCCTAGGGAATCAATTTCACCAATTAGACTTACAGCGAAAACTACCAAGTTTGTCATGCAAATATTCCATAAGCCAAGAAGTGAGGGTATTAACTGACTCTTTCAAGCACAATTAACTCTCATGCAATGTTATAAACCTAATATCTCTATCTAGATTTTAATAACATGCAAGGCTTTAAGCAACTTCTTTTAAGGGCCTCTAAGAGAATTCTCCACTTTCATGCAAGAATTTACAAATAGTCATGCAATTAAGTTCTAGCCTAAACCATACTTTTTCAAGCACAAATTCAGACCAATAAAGCAAATAATCTTTGATCAAGAAATTATAAGCATTAAATACATAAAAGTATGAATGAAACAAAAAGCATTCAATCAAGGTATTTAATCAATTAAAAAACTCAAGTCTAATGGCTACATCAAAACTCCAAGTATTAGGTACAAAGATACCAATAATATTCATACAATTAAACCTCTAAGTTCCTAATTTACAGCCACAAAACAGGAACTAAAACTAAAGGAAAATGAAGAAATTAGCAAACAATGGTCGATCCCACATTCCCGTCGTGATTTCCATGTCCCTCGAGCTTTGGATCTTCAAAAATGCTCCACAAACACTCCCAATTGCTCCCTAAACCTTCAATTTTAGCTTGGAATCGAGATTAGGGCTCCAACTCTTGGATTGGCCTCCCAAAAAGACCCAAAAAGTGATGTTTTTATAGAAAATCTCGAGGCAGCGTCGAGACACTGCTAACAGCATCTCAACGTTGCAAGAAAAATTATTTTCACGCGTTTTTTTCGTTTTCGTAGCTTCTCGACACTACCCTGCAGACAGCACTGGCCATTTTTGCTATATCTCTTCGCTCGAGTGTCCGAATGACCACCGGTTCGATGTGTTGGAACCGTGATTCAATGTAGAATCTCCCAGAATGTACCTTATGCTCAAATAACATCTTTAATCTTCTTGAATTTTCAATTAAGCTTCAAAAGGCTCCAATATCCACCAAAATATTCTCCAATACTTGGTTTTGCTCCTCAAGTTCAGTTTCTACAAAATAAAGAGAAATAGGCATAAAAGCTCACAAAATAATCACAAAACTAGCATAAATAATAGGAAATAAGATAGCATAAATACATGCTATCATCGATCACAGAGAAGCAAGTTGACTATATTCTAATCTAATTTAAACTAAACAAAAAAAAAACAAAAAGGGGTTTGTGCTTTTAAACGTAATAAAATAACATAAAATAAATGCCTAAAGTAACCGAAAGAAGGCTGGAATTACTTACTAAACACCAGTTCTGGGTTTCATAGAATCGAGTCTTATACTTTGGTCATTGGTTTTCAACGGATCAACGTAAATTTCCTAGATAAGCAATTAACCAACTAATCTGGTAAAGCCAGAGTAGCCCTTAATAGCTCTTTATTATAGACTATATCGACCTAGCATCTAATAGCCCCTAATTGACCGTCTAAGCTGGGCATGGTAGCGTTCCATGCTTGATAGATCAATTACACTAAATTCTAGAGTTGGTTAAACCTCAATAGCTAATTTAGTGAGCCTAAATTAATTAAAGAGTTGCTTGGGTCTCAAGACCTATTATGTAAACTACATGAACAAGTTAAGCCACATTCTATGCAAGTACAAGTCGGTCTAAATGCTACTAAATTAAGCCAAATGTATTGAGTGATGAATTCCATACACAAGCATAATAATAAATGAAATAGACACATAAGATTCATCAAGTCTAATATGTAAATTCCATTTAATGAAAGAAATCAGAATCCCAAACATGCTTAAGCAAGGAAATATGCAGTAAAATGAAAGAAAAAACCTCCCAAAATACAAGCTCAATCAGAATTCGCCTTGAAACGACATTACAAACTAGCCTATAGCTTCGAAATCTACTTCCGATGACATTAATCAAGACAAATTCAACCCCAAAATGGTAAAGGGTTGGGAATGGGTACAAAAGAGAGGAGAATGTCTAAAAATTTCCTGTTGGAAGGAAGAAGGGGGCTGCCTTAGAAGAAATATTCTTTATACAGTTCTCGAAGTAGCGTCGAGATGTTACACGCAGCGTCTTGATGTTGTGGCCAAAAAGACCAGCGTCACATGGGCTCGCCACAGCGTCGACTTGCGCTTTCTATTATAGCTTCTAGACACTATGTACAGCGTCTCGACGTTGTCCTGTATCGCGCGTTTATGACTTGCAACAGCGTCTCGATGCCGATGGACAGCGTCTGCTGTCCTCCATTTGAGGCTACTGTCTTCAGCATTGAGCAGGGCTCTGTAGAGCGTCTCGACACTCCTCTCTGGGGCAGTTTGGTCATTTCATCTCCATTTCTTCAGTTAGGGCTTGAATGACCTCCAGTTAAGCCTAAATCAACCCTAAACGCTCCAAAAGCTTTGAAAATACTCCAAAATGCCCTTCGGACTAATTTACCTACAAAATAGGGAATTAATCTCGTAAAATTGCAATAAGCCACAAGGTTTAGACATAGGAAATAAGGACTATTTTAGTCATGTCAATTGTCTTAACATTTGGCCATGGTTTTACATGTTTAACTTAATTTAGCTGGACAGAGTAAGTTTGGTTATAAAACATTAGATTCATGTCTAGGTTTAATCTATTACACGAGAGTGAGTACATTAATTTTAGAAGCCTTAAGAGAATAACTTAATGCCATGTTTAGTGATAAAAATAGACCGAGAGGTTGATTTGTTGCTATTGATAGAGGACTTGTCGAAGGTCCAATCAAGATTAAATTTATAAAAATCGGACCTCTAAGTATTTTTCAATAATAGTGGTCAGGGTCATCCATAGGGACTGGGGTTCTTAGATTTAATTAAGTACCACAATTAGTTGTGCCTAATTTTATTTAGAGAAAAATAACTTTAATTTGGTTCGTTTGACAAAAATATAAAACCTAACCTATTATGTACAAAGTTGGAGTCCAATTTTAGAGAGGCATTCGTTAATTGTAATTCATGAAACACAACTACGAAATTGACTAAAGGATTGTGAAGCATGCAACAGTCCTAAGCCAAGAATTACTAAAATATTCAATTGACTCTCTCGAGCCCAATTGAACCCATGCAAGATGTAAATCAACCTCTCGGTCTATTTCTACAATTAGACATGGCATTATGAAATTCTCTTAATAACTTATAGTACTAACCTATTCATTCTCATGCAATAGATTAATCCTAGTTATGCATCTAAGTTCTTAGTTAAATTTACTTTCTCAAGCTAAATTTAACTTAACAAACAAAGCTATGGCCGGGAGCTTAGAAAATTAATTCAAGATGCATAAAAGACGTTACAAACATATTCAATAAATCAAACATAGTTTTATAACAATAATGCAATAACAAAGAGTCTATAATACTCAAATATATTGAAATACAGTCCACTAAATCCTAAAATTAAGGACACAAAGTAAAGGGAAAAGAGAAAAACTGGATGACGTGTGCCAACACTCGTTCCCAACGTGATGTCCCACGATCTCGAGCCTTGAGTCTCCTCCTTAGCTTTCCAAGTTGCTCTTTAGACATCCAAACAATGCTCCTATCGAAAGTAGGGTTTAGGTCTCTTCAAAACAACTCCCCTTGCTCGAAATACAAACTTCCCTTTTATAGAGTCGAGTTAGCGTTGCAACGCTATCCCTTCGAATTTTGTAAAAAGAAAAAATATTTATTTGGATGGAGTTGCAACGCTGTAAGTAGCGTTGCAACAAGTCTTCTGGTTTCCAATGTTGAATGGTTGTTGTTGTAGCGTTGCAACGCTATGCTCTCTGGCTCTAAAGCTTTATGCCTCCTCTTCAACAATTGGATACTCGATTATGGCCTTAATTTGCTCCAAATTCATCCAAATATTTCTCAAAACTCCAATTTTGCTCCAATTGCTCGATTTCTGCAAAATATACATAAAAATACATGAAAGTACACACAGTCATAGTGAAACTAGCATAAAAATAAGCCTAGGAATAGCACACTTATGTATGTTATCAGCTATGCATGAGTTCAATTGGGCTTGAGAGAGTTAATTGATTATCTAGAAATTTTTGGCTTAAGATTGTTAGCATAAAATCAAGTCACTAATCAATTCAAGTTGCTAAGGTAATCAACCATGCATGTTTCTCAAAATTAAACTCCACAACATGTACATATTAGTTTAGATTTTATTTCCCCTTGATTCCAAGAGTTTGTTTCTCTAAATAAAATTAGGCAAAATTAACTATGGTACGTAATTAAATCTAAGAACTTCAATCTCTGTGGATGACTCTAGCCACTATTATTGCAAATTTTAGAGGTCTGGTTTATAAATTTATCTAATAGAGCCTTCGACAAGCTCCTTTATCAAAAAGTAATTTAAGCCTATTGAGAAGGAGGAGGAGGATCCTTTAGTGTAGGGTCTTTCGGCACAGGGTTCTTGATCGGGCTTGTCAAACCGGTCAAATAAATTTATAATGCTGGACTTAGCTTAAATTGTAGTATAAGAAGGTCGGGTCAATCCATAGGGAGGCCAAATTTAGCTATTCTCTATCTTAATTTGGATTATCTAACAGAAACAATAACATGGGAGGGGGGTTTGCTTAATAATACAATTGCTAAAAATAAATTGCATAAAAAGTAAAGTGTAATTGAAGGGAGTTAAAAATAGTCTTACTACGATACCAATTCGGGGATTCATAAGGTTGTTCATGTAACTTTGATTATTGAACACATAAAACACGCATCAAGAATGTTCAAGCATCTAATCGAATTTAACGGAAAAGCCATTAAACCTTTAATCCCTTAACAGACTAATTCAACCTAGCATTGCTTTAGACCTGAATTGACTTAAGAGCGGGCACAATAGCGTTTCATGCTCCCTGAACTAATTGAATTGAGAATGATGATTGATCAAAACCAACTAACTAACTGGATAGCTTAATTAATTAGCAAGCATTTTATTTCTAAAACCTATCATGCAAAATACACGAGAGATTAGACTTTTACTATGGAAACATGAGCCGACCTTTGTGCTACTAAATAAACACTAAAAATCGAAACGATAGCAACAATGAAATCAAGCATAGCAGTGAACAATCATACATACTCGAGGCATCAATTCTAATATGCATTCAAGTTCTATAATGAAAGGAAAATAACAAAACATGCTAAAATAGTACTTGACGTATAAATTGAAACTCAAAATCTCACAAATTAACATGTTCAAAGTCGAATCACTCCAGAATTGGTGTCGTACTCTAGCCAGACTCCAAATTTGACACTTGACTCCATGAATCTAGCCAAAAGCTTCTAAAAATGGCTAAAAGGTTTTAAAGCAATAAAGAGAGGAAAACAATTAAGAGAGAAACGGCTGGATTGTCTAACATTTGACCTAAAAGCAAAAAAAAAATATTTATATTAATCGACATAGTGTCTCGACGCTACATGAAACATCTCGACGCTACAAGCTTTGAGGAGGCACTCGCCACAACATCGAGGTGTCTAGGGTCGACGCTCCTTCGAAGTAACATCTCGACACTACCCTATTCTCGCAACTACTGCATTTTGCATCCACGTGCAGGGTGTCTCAATGCCCGTTTTGGAGTCTAGACACTCTCATAAGGGACAACATAGTCATTTTGCTCCATCTTCAACTCAGTTGTTCGAATCACTTCTGGTTTGCTCAGAATTATCCCAACTGATGCAAACTCTCCAAAATGTGCCTTTTCCTCAATATCCTACTTAATATCCAATAAAGAACATAAATTCTATCCAACTAACATAAATTAAGTGAGAATAAATAGGACTTTCTAGGTCCTATCAAATCTTCTCTGGACTAGGAGGAGCCAATTAGATGGAACGCATGAGCTCTTCTAGAAAATGAGGCACCATTGAGTTGTCTTCAGGGCGTAAAAGTCACAATACCAAATCCTTTTTATATGAGTATTGAAATAATGCATCCAAGCGCCTACCGATGAGTTTAAGATACCTCAGCATCGGATGCATCACTGCCCATCACATCTGTTCGACAATCTCTATTAAAGTGATGGGCATTGAACTTGTGGATTCAAAAACATTTGGGATGGATTCATAGAAGTCAGCAAACATCTGATACTCCATCGGATCCACACTGAAGGGAGACTGATGCATTGGCTCTTCCCATGACTGCTTAGCGCGAGGGGGCTGATAACATGCATAAATGTGCTATTTTTAGGTTTAGTTTTAGGCTAGTTTTTCTATGATTTTGTGTGCTTTCATGTATTTTTATGTTTATTTCTCAAAAACCGAGCATTTGGAGCAAAATCGAAGAATTGTGAGGTAATTGGACAAATTTGAGCAACTTAAGGATATATTTGAAGATTCAAGTGTTGAAGAAGGAGAACAAGACATTTGGACCCGAGGGCATAGCATTGTAATGCTCCTTATAGCGTTGCAACGCCATTTGAGAAGCTTGTCAACCTTGAAAAACCGCAGACATAGCATTGCAACGCTACTCAAATAGATTTTTCCCTTTTTACAAAATTTGAAGGGGCAGAATTACAACGTTGCCCCTAGCATTGCAACGCTGTTTCAACTCTATAAAAGGGAATGTTTCATTCAAGCAAAGGGAGCCGTTTTGGAGAGACCTAAACCCTAATTTCGATAGAAGCATTGTTTGAGAGGTCTAGAGAGAAACTTGGAGAGCTAAGGAGGACACTCAAGACTCGGGATCGCGGGACATCACGTCGAGAACGAGTGTTGGCACACGTCGTCTAGTTTTGCTCTTTTTTCTTTCTTTTTCATTCTTAATTTTAGGATTTAGTGGACTGTACTTGCATGTATTTGAGTGTTTTAGACTTTTTAGTTAATTGCATGATTGTATAAAACTATGTGTTGATTGATTTAATGTCATTGTAACATGTTTTATGCATCTTGATTTAATCTTCTAAGCTCCCGGCCATAGCTTTGTATGTTGAGTTAAATTCAGCTTGAGAAAGTAAGTTTAACTAAGAACTTAGGTGCATAACTAGGATTAATCTATTGCATGAGAATGAATAGGTTAATACTAGAAATTATTAAGAGAATTTCATAATGTCGTGCCTAGTTGTAAAAATAGACCAAAAGGTTGATTTACCTCTTGCATGAGTTCAATTGGGCTCGAGATAGTCAATTGAATATTTAAGTAATTCTTGACTTAGAACTCTTGCATGATTCACAATTTGGTAGTCATAATCATAGGTGGGCTTCAAGAATAGCAATTAACCAATGTCTCTCTAAAATTGGACTCCAACTTTGTATATAATAGGATAGGTTTTGTGTTTTTATCTAAAAAAGAACCAATTCAAAATTAGTTTTCTCTAAATAAAATTAGACATAAGTAACTATGGTACTTAATTAAATCTAAGAAACACAATCCCTGTGGATGACCCTGGCCACTATTATTGCAAAATACTTAGAGATCTGGTTTTATAAATGTAATCTTTATAGGACCTTCGACAAGTCGTCTATCAAATTTGGTGTCGTTGCCGGGGATTGGCATATTTTAGTTTAATTAATATCGTGGTGAAAGTGCTCAATTTTAATTTTGAGTGTAATTAGTATAAATTTGTATAAATTTTCTTCTTTTGATTTTCCTTGTATACTTGTATAATTGTGTAATTGTTTAGGCCCCATTTGATAACAATTTGATTTTTGGTTTTTGGTTTTTGAAAATTAAGCTTTGTTTTCTCTCAATTTCTCTACAATGGTTTTCATCTCCCTTAAGAAAGCATTTGAATTCTTAACTAAATTATAAAAACAAAAACAAGTTTTTGAAAACTGTTTTCAAAACATGGCTTGGTTTTTGAAAACATAGGTAAAAGGTAGATAACAAAATAAGTAAATTCATGGATGGGAGTGGTATTTATAGGCTCAATTTTCAAAAACTAAAAACCAAAAACTAAATGGTTATCAAACGGGGCCTTAGTTTTCTTCTTTTTGTAAATTATGTCTATGTTGTGTATTAGTGTAATTTTTGGTTCTTGCTATATGCTTTTGTATTTTTTTCTTGTGTTGTATTTCCTTGTTAGAGTAGTTTGTGTACTATATGTAAAATAATTTTTTTTTCTTGTTGCTTGTAATTTATGTTTGTCTTTTGTTTTCTTTTTCTTTTTGGTTTGTTTAGTTTTGCTCTTTAATTATGTTTTTTTGTTTTTCTTTTGATTAGGCTTCCGTAGTATATGCTCATAATTCATGATACTTTGGTGCCTTTCGACCCTGAGATTTGGCACACGTGTATTCAAAATCGTCAAGCTCAGAGAGAAAAACCAGACTTACCAATGGTAGAGGAGCAGATCAATGAGCAGAAGGCAATTAGGGGCTATTTTAAACTTGTATTTTCTGCAGGATTTCAAGGATAGTTCATGCACTTATAGCAGCAAACAACTTGGAACTAAAAAATGATCTCATTCAGATGGCCAGAGACAGCCCATTCAGAGGATGTCCCACAAAAGACCCCAACTCTCATTTGAAATCTTTTTTGTCTCTTTGTGGAACTGTTAAAATTAATGGTGTTTCATGTGATGCTACTCGCTTACGTTTATTTCCTTTCATTTTGTAGGTCAAAGCTAGAGATTGGTTGGAAATCTTAGAGCCACAAAGAATCTCCACCTGGGAAGAGCTTGCTCAAGCATTCTTATCGAAATTCTTCCCACCTACTAAGACAGCTAGGCTTAAAACCAAAATTGGAACATTTAGGCAACTTGAAGGAGAGCAGATGTTTGAGGCATGAGAGAGGTATAAGGACCTCCTGAGGAAATGCTGTAACGACCCTATAGGCTCAACACGCTACCTAAGAGTCATTACTAAGTCACGTCGCTATATTACCAATAATTTCGGCAGCATAACGACGTAACTACGCGAAAACCAAAAATCTGACCCTTACCTAATAAGACATAGAAAACACACTTCTAAGATTTTCAAACAACCTCCTAGCATCCAACAAACTTCTCAATATGATGCTAGGGTTCAAACAGCAGAAACCAAATACACGTGCACGATTTACAAAGAAAGGTTTAAAAGATTTTGAAACATTCTCCTAAACATAAAAAAAAACTTAACATGAGTTCTATATACATCTAGAAACATAAAAGAAGCGGAATAGCGATCGGTCGACTCCCATGACTCAAGTAGCTGATTTCCGGTCACGCGCTAGGGCCGATCTTAGCCTTACCTGAAAACATTTTAAAAAGGAAAAGGGTGAGTATTAACGAATAATACTCAGTAAGTCCATCATAGTTTTAAAATAAGAGTTTCAATCACATGCAACATGTCATTTTAAATCATAAAACCATCGTAAACCATCACTTTAGTAGGGGACCTAAAATTCCTTTTATAAACCATGTACTTTTCCTCGCGGCTCTTGTGAACGATTAAATTCTCCCGAGGGCCTCTGAATAGTCCGAAGACATAGTTTTTTTCTGTCGAATAGAGTCCTCCCTACCTCTGAGAGTTAAGCTCGAAAGCTAACATATATCATGGAGTCCGAAGACTCAGCCCGAAGGCTACCATCGTGGAGTCCGAAGACTCAAGCCCGTCGGCTACAGTCGTGGGGGCACTCTCGAACCCCGGGAGCATATAGAGTCCGAAGACTCGGGTTCCCTCAAAACCCACATAAAACTTTTGGGAGAATTATCGTCACAGCCTATATAAATCTTTTCATGAGCACACAACACATGCATGAGGTCCCATTCGTTTTAGAACATAGTTATGAATGCATAAATCATAGCAATCGCATTTCAAAGACATACATATAATACACTTTCTTTCTTAAATACTTAACATGAAAACATAAACTTTCAAAGTAATCATAGAGCTAGCTCAAGTTTTGAAAACTTCTTTCGTTGTGAGATCCCTTACCTTAAGTCTTTACTTATTATAATACCCTTTCTTCTCTTAGTAATGAGCTTCTCGAGTTTCCACTCCAAGTACGATCCTCGGTCCTCGACAATTCACCTAAAAAGTGTTCTAAACGTGTCTTAAACCATCCGAATTACGCTAAAACACCTTCTATCATTAATAACTCGACGAAACGGACCTAATGGCAATTTTTACCCAACTCCGGCGAGCGGCGGCGCGTGACCGGAGCACGGCGGCCCGTGCAGCGGCGGACGGCGGGGCGTGGAGCTTCCAATCGGCGCGTGAGAGCGCGTGAAGCCTCGTTTTCGTGCGAGACTCACGGATCTGGGCTTTCCGGTCGGATCTGAGCTTCGTGCAGTGTTTGTTGATCGTGTGGCCGGCGATTCCCTGAAACAAACAAGCTCCGGCGAGGCTACTGTCGTCCGGCGAAGAAACTCACGGCGAGGCTACTCGCGAGCAGCGGCGGACGGCGGTTGTGCCGCGGGATTCGTGGCTGTCGGCGACAGCGTGCGGCGGCGGCGTGCGGCGGAGCTGGAGCTTCGGCGATCGGAGCCTTCGCGCGAGCTAATCGGAGAGGGAGCTGCTCGTTTGCTGGCGGGGAAGAAAAGAGAGAGACGATCGAGAGACGAAGAGACGGAGGATCGGAGAGAGACGAAGATCGCCGGCGAGATTCGTGGCTGGAGTCTCTCGGCAGCCGGCGTTCGGTAGAGAGAGAGAAAGTAAAATCGGGGGGGGGGGGGGGAAGAGGGCTGTCTCGAGGAAGAAGAAAGGAAAAAAAAGAAAAAAAGAAAAAATAAAAATAATAAATAATAAATAATAAATAATTAAAATCAAAATAAAATAATAAAATAATATTATATATAAAAAAATCAAAATATCTTTTCTAAAAGACCAAAATGCCCTTTTCTTTTCCAAGAATCACCAAATTACCCTCAAAATAATTAAATTCATAATAAAACTTTACCAAAACAACATTTTAAACTTACCCAAAGAATCTCGGGTGTTACAAATGCCCACAGCATGGGTATCCTGATTGGCTACAAATCCAGTTGTTCTACAGTGGGTTGAACGGAAACACCAAAACTATATTGGATGCAGCAATTAGAGGGACAATTTTATCAAAAATCGAGGCTGAACCAAGACATTACTGGAGGAGATGGCGGCCACGGCTATCAATGGCCTACAGAACGGTCAATAGCAAAGCCA
Organism: Trichosanthes truncata; assembly: GCA_033996785.1. Taxonomy (NCBI): domain Eukaryota; kingdom Viridiplantae; phylum Streptophyta; class Magnoliopsida; order Cucurbitales; family Cucurbitaceae; genus Trichosanthes; species Trichosanthes truncata. Next base: position 11,510,034 of record MU867261.1, on the reverse strand, counting down.
GTGGCAGACATCTATGAAGTCAGTGAGGTAAGTGCTTTGAAGGCACAAATGGCTTCTCTAACCAATGCTTTATCTCATTTGACAGGTGTAGGAAACAGTACCACTATTGCATCATTAGCAACATCTCAACAACCACAATTTGGGGGAGAGTCGAATATGGAGCAGGTGAATTATGTGGACAACAGAGGATACAACCAAGGGAGAAATCACATGCACAATGCAATTCCTCTTCACTATCATCAAGGTTTGAGGTATCATGAAAATTTCTCTTATGCTAATAATAGGAATGTTTTGCAGCCTTCGTCATGTTTACCCCCTAGTTCATAGCAAGCTAAGAAGAAATCCACTCTGGAAGAAATGATTAGAAACTTCATTACTGAATCAAATAAAAGGACCAATCAGCTAGAACAAAAAATTGAGGGCATTGTTTCTGGACAGGGAAATGCAATTAAAAGTTTGGAAGTGAAGATGAGTCAGTTGGCTTCCTCTCTAAATGCTTTGCATAAAGGGAAGTTCCCAAGTGATACTGAAATCAATCTTAGAGAACAATGTAAGGCAATAAGTTTGAGGAGTGGGAAACAACCGGAAGGACCGGTGACACAGCTATATGATGAAGATGAGGAAACCATAGAGATTGGAGATAAAGAAGATAAAATTGTATCTGAGGCCGAGAAGTTCCCTGCCCCAACCATACTTGTTGTGCCAAACAATATCCCATACCCTCAAAGATTCAAGAAGAAAAGTCTCAGCAGTAAGTTCTCCAAATTCCTAGATATGTTTAAAAAGCTTAATGTTACTATTCCTTTTGCATACACACTACAGATCATTCGCAGTTATAAAAAGTTCATGAAGTACATTCTAACTAATAAGAAGAAATTTGGGACTCTAGAGACAATGCACATGACGAAAGAGTGCAGTGATGCACTACATAAAAAGCTGTCAACCAAAATGAAAGATCTAGGGAGTTTTATTGTTCCCTGTTCTATTGGCAATTCGTATTTTCACTAGGCTTTATGTGATTTAGGTTCTTCTATTAATTTGATGCATTTCTGTGTGTACAGGACCTTGGGTCTTAAGGAGCTCCAACCCACCAACATCTCTTTACAGCTCGCAGATCACTCATTGGCTTTTCCTAGAGGTACAGTAGAGGATGTTATTGTCAAGGTTGATAAATTCCTTATTCCTGCAGACTTTGTGGTGCTTGACATGGAAGGGGATGATGATATCCCCATCATTCTTGGACGTCCTTTCCTCACTATGGGGGAAGCTTCTATCAGAGTGAAAGACGGTAAGTTATCCTTCAAAGTCAACTATGAGAAGGTAACTTTTGATATGCATAACCCAATGAGGTATCCCCTAGAGGTAAATCAAGTTATGGGTGATGATTTTCTTAATTGTTTCACTAATGAATTTTCTGAATTAAAGGTGAAGACAGATCCATTAGAAGAGATATTGACAATGAATTGCAGTATTGAGGACTTCGATCCAAATTGATCCACAACATGATTCTAGTCTAGCTAAAGACGTTAAAGAAAGCACTTCTTTGGAGGCAACCCAAGCTTTTTACTTCCCTTATTTACTTTTCTTGTTTGTTTTTCTTATCTAGTGTAGGTTGTCTTTGAAATAAAGAGTGCCAAGTAAATCTCGTTCCCATTTTGCAGGACCTCGACCGCATTGAGAAATCTCCTAGTCGATTCAAAGAATTTCCATAGAACCGTCTCTCATCTTATCAGACCAGTATCATTCACTCACTTTATCTTTGCCCTTATTTATTTTATTAAGCATGTTACATTGAGGGCAATGTAAGTTTTAAGTTTGTATAAGGACATGTGAGTGGGGGTATCTTATACAGTGAGTTTGTATAAGACTAAACCACAAAGTATTTAATCTCTCTTTATAAATCTATTAATTGAGGAGATTAATATTTTATTAGGATGATCATATGTGACTCGATCTTAATCCTAAGTGAGTTATGAACTCCTACTTATCAGGGCTTATCCTTAGATTTTCATGAGTGAGAGTGTCTTTTGTAGCTGATTCAATAAGCCTACCATTTTCGGGACTTGACCAAATTAGAGAACTGGAAACATAATCTCACAAGATAAAATTCACTCCTTCCCATATAGGGTATGTAAATGAGTAGTTCCCTTAAATGCTGATTTCGGGACTTGAACAATGGGCCCTACCCTCTCATTGGCCCAAGAGGGACTTAGTTTATAATTAAATTATAAACAAATTGTTCATTAGAGGATCAGAAGGACTTAAGGTATAAGATGTAATTATAGGAGTAAAACAGACTTTTGAACCAACTATAATTATGAACAACTCGTGGACGACTTGCATGTAGTGATTATATCCATAGACACAACTTGTCCTACAGTGCACAAGAGTGCAACTCTATGTCTATAGTGGAGTGACCTAGAGCTAATGAATGAAAATTAGTTGATTAAAGAGTTTAATTAATTAATTTTGCATCATTAATGCTAATAATCATTAAAGCTAATAATCTTTAGGTTCATAAGGTCCCCTTGCTAGCTCATAGTAACATTATATGATCAATAAAGTTGAAAAAAAATTTGAAATGTTCAAATTAATATTTAATTTGAATTGTTCAAATTAATATTTAATTTTAATTGTTCAAATTAATATTTAATATATTAGATGTATGAAATATAAAAGTGGGAAATAAATGATAAGACCTAAACAGTCACTATAATTTCATGCCTAAATCATGCTTGTTCCATTGATTTTATATGTATATTGTGTATCTTATGTGAATAATTGAACTTTTGTAGGAATTTAAGTATAAGGCACATTGTGATAGATTCTACATCGAATCACAATTCCAACTCATCAAACCAGAGGTCATTCGGACACCCGAGCGAAGAGTTAAAGCAAAAATGACCAGTGTTGTCAATGGAGTAGCGTCGTGACTCTACATATAGCGTCGAAATGTTGTGGCTTGCCCTAAACCACACGCCTGATGTAAGACAATGTTGCAACGCTACCGCATGGAGTATATAATGTTATTTTTTGACCCTAGGTTAATAAGCTCTCGTTTTTTTCGCCGAAATGAGGCTATTTTAGCTAGGTTCTCTATGCTTTTCATAGTTTTAGGCTAGTTTAGGTGTGTTATATCAAATCTCAGTGTTGGGCAACATCGGTGTGATGGATTGCTAGACTTTTGACGCCATTTTGGGGTTGTAAATACGGTATTATGCATTTTATTGTGAGATTTGGTTGTTAATTTCATTTTCCAGCACTGTTTTATGGCTTGCAAATTCTTGTGCTTATTCCTAGTCATTTTTACTTTGATTAAACTGACAAATCAATTAATTTAGAAATTTCTTAGCTATGCTAGTCTCAAGCTTAATTTGAGTAGTAAATAGGTCGATTGCCACGGCGTTAAATTAAGAAGAATTACTTGATTACAAGTACATGATAAGCCTTAGAATTGTTAGCGCGAGTTTAGTTAATTTAGATTGATCAATCTTAATTAATTAACTCATTTTTGCTTATCCCTTGGGTGTAATGCATTTAATTAATTCGTTTGGTATTGGTCATACTAAATTACTTAATTAAATTACAGCCAATTAGGTATTTTGTAAATTGGTTTAATTAAGGGAGGCTCATACAGTGTCCCAAGGAGTTCAGTTGATATTAAAACATTGGAAATTTTTTGTCACGATAGTTTCAATGATCGATAATTTGTATAATTATTCATTTCCCCCAATTCGGTGCCCCACATGAGATCTTTAGAAATCAATTAATTCGATTCCCTGTTATCAACCCTAGCCACTTATACTACAAATTATTCATGGTCCGGTTTATAAATATATTTGATTGTGTGTGACAGGCACTTTCAAATTGGCATCGTTGCTGGAGAACTGCCAATTAAATAGATTTCTTTATCTTAGGTTTCTTATTTAAATTTAAAAAAAAAAAAAAAGAGTCTGTACTTGTTTTTGCTATGGCTAACAATTTCACAAATTTTGGAGGAGCTGCCCATTCTTCAGTTTCAGGTATGTTATCATTAGAAGATTTAGTTAATGAGCTTGCTAACAATACTCTCTAGTTTCGGCAGAGCACTCTTCAGTTCCAAGAGGAGATTTGAGCGATGATGTAGCGCTTGGATGATCTCAACTAGTTCGCTAATCCAGTGACTTGATTGGATAACTCTCAAGAGCAACTTATCGACACTCCTGAGGTACGAAGTTATGAGGTTGATTTTGAAATTCACGATGAAATTTGTTTTCCATTTAAAGAATATGTATGTGAGGCAAAGGAGGAAGTTGAGCTTCAGTTCAACAAGGAGGTCCAAGTGATAGAGTTGGAGATCGAGAGATATACGTCTGTTCTTTCCTTGGGTTCTTCTTTATTTTGTGAATGTTCCTCTTATTTGTCTCATGAGTTAGAGTCAAACTTAGTTTCTTTTGATTTTCTTGTTTTTTATTTTTAAAGGCGAGAAAATACAAAAAGACCTGCATTTCTGGAGCCCATTAGATGTTGAGGAGCTTTCTAAGTGCAGTGGGTTTTGTTGATAAGAGGAAGAAAGGATCGAAGAAATGGAAGAATTTTTATGTGCCCTGATGCGTGCCACACGGCGAGTCGAGCAACCGACTATAAAAATTTACGCTTCCTAGAGGCAGCCAGACTTGAAATTTTAATTCCTTTCTTTTATTGCTTTCTGTTTTTGTTTTTCCTAACTTAGCTTGTTTGTTTTTCTGTTTTGTAGTTAATAAAATTACCTTTTGGGAAGAAAATTCTATCATTCTTGGAGACTGAGATCCACCACCACTAAAAATTAGGGGAGTATTTCTTTTTCCCTTTACTTTTTTCCTAGTTCTGTTTAGAATTTATACATTGAAGACAATGCAGAATTTAGGTTGGGGGTGGAGGTTGCGATTACCGAGCTTTGAATGTTGAAGTGTTTAGCATGATTGGTTGAGTCCTTGAGCATCTGAGCTCGAACCTAGCTTTTGGTTGGTTGTTGTGCTTTGATGTTGAGTCCTGGAGCACCTGAGCTCAGACTTTTGATTGATTTTGCTACGCACTTAATTTTTGAAAAACAATTTGAATTTTTTTTTTGAGCTTTATTGTTGGATGACCTAGTTTCTTTGTGCATGATCATGACATCCTAGGATTTGCTTATTTTGCTAATTGCATGCATCTTATGAGAAGTTGAGCATGTTGTTCTAATTTAGACTCTTTAAAAATTTTCTTGCATTTTTTTGAACACTTTAGAGCATGCATTAGCCCTTCTTGCATGTTTTCGAAGGCCTAGGATAGCTTTATAGGGGCTAGATGTTCGTTGTTACCCAGATAAGCGTAGGGCTAGTTGTTGAATGGAAGTTATGGATAGCTTGTAATGAGATTCTTAGGAGAAAAAAATGTGATCATTTGCATTAAAAAAAGAAAAAAAAGGTGTGAGCTTTAAGAGAAGATTTTTCTTAAAAAAAAAAGAGCGAAAAGAAAGAAAATGAGGGAAGAAAAGAAATATAAACTTGTAACGTGTTGAAAAGAGTCGAGGGTAAAAAGAATTGTCACTATCGTGATCAGTTAGGCCACCTATTGAGCGAGTACACTAGGTAAGGGTGTCTCTATGTCACACCCCCTCCCAGCTCACTTGCCTAATCCTAGGAAGGAATGCGAAGACAGAGAATAGCAGCCCTCTTACTGCCACTCCCTGGCCCAGAAACTAACATTAACCTGAAATTGTATACAATGAAGCATATATGAACTAGTAAAATTGAGTGCACAGTTGCACACCTGAATAAGATGCAATCATTTTTCCATACTAGGTTTTCATAACAAGTCATAACATACTTAAGTATTACACCCCGACTAGAATGCTTTTATTTCAAAACTATATACAGGTGGAAGTATATATATACAAGGAGCTAAGTGGCGTGGTGGCAAACAGGTCTTGTCGAGGCTAAGCACCGGGAACTCGTTTGCTGCCTGGGGAGAGAAAACATGTTGAAAACGTGAGCTGGGAAGCCCAGTGAGTGACTATTTAATAAGTTATGCGTTCATAGGTAAAGTATCAAAAGTAATTAAACAATGTTGCCAAATTATAGGCTTTAAGCACCACGATAATCAATGCATCAAAACTCATGATAAAGAAAACTTGTAGCATGATACCCTAGCTATGGTAGAGTCCTCTCTAACCAACAACTTCAATACCTCTCTCTCTCTCACGTGCACGTGGTATGCCATTTAGGCTCACTGGTCTCCCCTAATACCTTCTCCATGTCCTTCAGTATTGGGGTCAGACCAACTACCACCCGAATACCTTCTCACTGTCCTTCAGTATCGGGGGTCAAGTTTATTCTCCCTCCTAGGTACCTTCTCCGTGTCCTTCAGTACCGGGGGTTAATAATATACAAGGGCATGCTTTAAATAGTTAGGAAACATGTTTTGGAATCACATTCAGCAAGTTCTCAACATAAACACAAACTTTCATCATTAAACAAGCTTCCAACTTCAAGTGTAGTTCATCGTATGATTTAAAAGAGAACCATTAACCAAACTCATTTTTCGTGTTCTCAACGCATAAATTCTTTAACATAGCCAAACCATCATACTTTAAGTTTCAAGCAATTCAAACATGTTTTAGAGTGGATTAATGCATGGTACTTCCAAGAAAAACCCTACTTCCAAACTTAGGTTTCATGCTTGAACGCGGAGTAACAAACTAGTTACAATTATGCTTAACTTTCAACACCGACATTTATTAGTAGGAATTCAATGAAAAATGAATATAACTTAGTTTAAGCATGCTTCAATATCCATCACTAGTAAGCTTTTGAATAAATAAAAATCAACGCATAGGTTTTCAAACAAAATTACTCACAAACACCGGAAGGCTCCCAAGGCTTATAAGCTTGTCCTATCTTCGTTTGCCCTGAACATGAATTCCATAACATTAATCCCTTTTTCTACTTGGCCGAAAAACTGATCTAACTCAGTCACATAACTCATAGGATAGTAATTGCACACACTTGGCAATAGGGTATAACAAATTGGAACACAACTTCCTTAAGCGCTCTCGACCCCTCTGTTTTGAGCCAAAAATTACAGATTCGACTTCCAACATGAGTTTCTCAAAATTTAGCAAAACAACCACCAACTTTTATTTGATAACCCTCAAATACAACATCTAAACTTACTTACCACAAAAATTACAGATTCGACTTCCAGCATGAATCATCGAATTTGCTCAAGTGGATTGAGAGATATGACTGTTTTAAGTTTATCCACTTCCTAGAGCTTCCAGCTGTCTACTGCAGTCACAAGTGTTGGACAGCTCATCCTTCCACTATAACAAAAAAAACTCCAACGAAAATGTAACTAAAATGGCCAGCTCCTCCTTCTCTCTTTAGACTTTAAGTCCCTTTCAATCCACCTAAATTGTAAAGAAATTTTAATTAAATTAATTAGAAATTACAGCTTTTGTATTCAACACAACATACACCTAATGTGTACCCAACTTGTTCATGACCTTAACTTACTTCAACTCAACTTTTAATATGCTTATCCCAATGCGTAACCTGTCTCCTTATGAAGCTTTGTGTACGTTAATATCCACAACTTAGGAGATTCCCAAATTCTACCACGACATCTTTTAGTGCAACCTATATCAATTTGCATATGTCAAAACATCATATATGAGCACAATATGATCAAAAGAGAGTTTAGGGCTTACAATCTACGATAGTTATGCAAAAACTAGTGCCCTAGACATTAAAGTGATATAAGTTTAGGTGATCGCCAGAATTGAGATTAGGCACCTAGTAGCCTATTACTTGCTTGACGTTTTGGAAGCTTGGTAGCTAGTTCCTAATACTAGTGTAGGGGGAAGACGTATTTGAGGTCTTTATAAGCCTATTTTGCGCTTGTAAGAAGTATGTTAGATTGGCTAATTGCATACACACACTCAAGAAATGTCAAGAATGTTTTTAAATTTTCTCGTAGGTGGATAGTGCAATGTTCAGTTCTCCTCGTGTATGCATTTTAAGTTAGTTTAATGAGCATGGAGGATTGAGTCATGCATGTTGCCTCCATTGATTCCTATTTGCCTTTGTTTATGTATTGTTCAAGGACTAGCAAGATTTAGGTTGGGGGTATTTGATGGGACCTAAAAAGTGACTATTATTTCATGCCTAAATCATGCTTGTTCCACTGATTTTATATGTATATTGCGTATTTTATAGGTAAATTGAGTGCAAGACACATTTTTTAGATAATACATTGATTCGGGATTTTTATGTGATTAATGGACTATTTTTTAGGCATTTGAGCACAAGGCACATTTCAAGAGATTCTACGTCGAATCACGGTTCCAACGCATCAAGCGGGAGGTCATTCGAACACCCGAGCGAAGAGTTAGAGTAAAAATGACTAGTGTTGTATAGGGAATAGCGTCGCAAGCCCCAAACAGAGTGCCTGATGTAGGACAACGTTGCAACGCTGCTACCTGGAGTATATAATGTTATTTTTCGACCCTAGGTCAATAAGCTCTAGTTTTTTCGTTGAAATGGGGCGGTTTTAGCAAGGTTCTCTATATTTTTCATAGTTTTAGGCTAGTTTAGGTGTTTTAGATCAATTCTTGGTGCCGAGCAACGTCGGTGTGATGGATTTCTAGACTTTTGACGCCGTTTCAAGGTTGTAAATAAGGCATTATGCATTTTATTGTAAGATTTGGTTGTCAATTTCATTTTTTAGCATTGTTTTATGGCTTGCAAATTCTTGTGTTTATTCCTAGTTATTTCTAGTTTGATTGAACTGACAAATCAATTAATTTAAAATTTTCTTAGCTATGCTAGATGTATTTGTAGGTATCCTCTATCTCTAGCATAATTTGAGTAGTAAATAAGTTGGTTGTCACATTGGTTAAATTAAGTAGAATTGTTTAACTACGAGTACATGGTATGCCTTAGAATTGTTAACGCGGGCTTAGTTGATGTAGATTGATCGGTCTTAATTAATTAACTCGTTTCGGCTTATTCTTTAGGGTGTAATGCATTTAATTAATTCGTTTTGTATTGGTGTGCCAAATTAATTGATTAAATTAGAGCCAATTAGATGTTTTGTAATTTGGTTTAATTAAGGGAGGCTCCTACGATGTCCTTAGGAGTTCAATCGGTCTTAAAACATTGAAAATTTCCTGTTAAGATAGTTTCAATGATCGATAATTTGTATAATTATCTGTTTATCCCCGATTCGGTGTCCAATGTGAGATCTCTATCCTTATTGTTTTTTAGCCCTTCTGTCTCTCTTATGTTTTATGTTTAACTCCCCCCTTAGTCCGTGTCAAATAAGAAATTTATAATTTAGAAATCAATTAATTCAGTTCCTTGTGATCGACCCTAGCCACTTATACTACAAATTATTCGTGGTCCGGTTTATAAATGTATTTGATTGTGTGTGACGAGCACTTTCAATATATTTATTGTATTTGGTACATTAAATTTTAAAATGATTAATGTATATTACATACATTAAAGAAAAATATATATATATTTGAAATTTGAATGAGATTCAAATAGATATTGTAGTAGATTTGAATGAAATTAAAATAAGTATAGTATATATTTTAATATAGTAGGTATTAATATATAATATTTTAATTATGGCAAAGATTTGCCCTAGGTCTCTATAACCACTGGGTTGAGCCATGAAATAGAACATCTCCTCAATAGAGAATTAGAGATTTCTCTCTAGATCTATTCTTCTCCAATCTCTTGTAGATTTTCTTTCAAAAGGTTCCCACAATCCTTGATCCTGTGTTCGAGTCATATAGCAAGGAAGACTTTGTGGAGATCAAGATTCAACTTCGTTGGATTTGAAACACAGGAAGATTAAAGACGCACCCGAAATGTCTCCACATATTTGAATGTAAGTTTGTTTAGCCATGGTATGTTTATGTTTAATTCTAAATAAATCAAAAACGATCCAATGTTTTTGCTGCGGATTAAGTGTTCATTCCTATCAATTGGTATCAGAGCAATCTTTAATTTTTATTTAGAATTAAAGTTCAATGTTGGTGGGTATTTTAATTTTTTCATATATGCGATATATGTGGTTTCCAAATTGACTCTTTAGGCATATTTGTGGCATTAGAATTTAACGCTTTTGATTAACTCAATTGTAAAACCCTAAAGTGTTTAGGATTTTATGTAATATATACTTCGTTCTATCGGCGATACTCACATAAGGCTTTAAAGGTGAGATTTGGTGCTAGGGTTGAGTCTTAGCATCGACGAAATAAATTAAAAATGGAAGCAGCGACATCGTTGACGACTTTTCATTAAGGGATTTTAAGCGATGATGAAAATCAAATGGTCGGCGACTTCACATTGAAGCTATCAACACCGCATGTAATTACATTAAAGTATTCTTCAGTGGAGGACTTCACTATGTGGAATTTTTTTTTATTATTCACAATGAATTATACCACATATCAATGAACTTTGATATAAAAGTCACCAATTACAAGAGAATTTGAAGTTCATTTAGTGTCCCACATATGGAGTCATGCTTGACACACTTAGAGGACTTGCTTGCTGACAGTGACGTATATGGTGCATTTTGTGATAGAATTCTAGTGATGTGCGGTTGCTGTATAATTTGTTTGGCAGCGGAAGCAAAGAAATGAAATTTAGGGTTTCTAAACTCTAAATTTGGATGGTCCAACAAAGGAAAGAAATTGAAGACCAAGATATGTCTTGGAAACTCAAATTGTATAATTTTGAATTTAGTCGTTAATTTCTAAGATATGTCAAATATGTCAGTCAATTTTACTTTGTTTTAATTTAATTATGCATGAGATGTATGTTTTAAATTATTTGATTGTTGCATAAAGTATGTCATTTAGATTAAAATCCCACCATAGGTTAAGCATGTCATGCATATTAATTGTTATATTTAGAATAATTTAATTAGGATGTTTCCTAATATAATTAAGATGCTTTCCTAATATGCTTTTATTTTCCACACCTTATATTTGAAAAATTAAATTAGGATGTTTCCTTTATTTATTGGAATGCATGTTTTCCTAATAGGATTATGATCTTTCCTAATGAGATTTGGGTTTCCTTTAAATAAAGATATTTTGATTCATGCTTTAAATAGTTTAACATTTGAATTTAATTTAATATTTATTTATTTGTAATGAGATTAGAATTTAGGATAATTTTTTAATTTTGTTTTAAAGGGTTTAAAATGGTAGAATATCAATCAAGATTATCCATCAAGTGAAATAGTTTTCAATAGGATTAAAAACATTGCGTAAATTCACTTAGGTTCATTAATCTAGTAATTAATAGTTAATTAAAGATTAATCAATTTTGAAATAAAAATTGACTATATAGGAACTCTTTCTATGGAAGGTTCTGTCTAGACTAGGGTATTTAAGTTGACCGAAAGAGAACACCTTTAACTGGAAATCGACCTGGCAGTTGAATTAGTCAAATTTTATTTAATTTCATTAAGCATGCTCATAATGTGATTAGTTTTTTATATAGTTTAATAAACTTGGTAATTCACACTAAAATCAATCTAAACAACACAAGGGTTATGAAATGATAGATTGAAGACTTAGATGAATGAGATTAACCGAATTTGTCCAAGTAGTAGAAAACTGTATTTTCAATATACTTAGTAGGAGAATGACATATATCAAGATATCTTACAGTCTCTATCACTGATTCATAATGTGAGATTCATGCGGGGCCTCGTGGTGGCTTTTGGACAATTTTTCCTACAAAAGGTGTTTGCATGGGTCAATGTCGAGGTGAATCTCCTGAGAAAGTATTTTCAAAATAGTATGTGGGAGAAGGAAATGTGTCAACATATCCTATGGTCTCAATCATTGGTTCACAACATGAGATCCATGTGAGGCCTCATGGTAGCTTTTGGACTGTCCCCCTACAGAAGGTGTTTGCATTGGTCAATACCAAGGTGAATTCCTAACAAGGATAAGATTGTAGTTTTGTTTCTAATACTTGACCTACCCTATGACGGTACTTGTTGGGATAAAACTACGGGATTTAAAATGATGGGTCACACTTACAAAGGACTTATTAAGGTTGTTAATAATGTCCTTGACAAAACTAATGGTGACTAAATATTATAGAAATAAGAGTTATTATGGTATAATACTTGGTTGAGATTGTCTCAGTTTAGTGAAGGAACACTTGACCTACTCTACGGCGGCACTTGTTCTAATTCACTAAAGTACCATAGCATTAGAAATGATTTATAGAGTTCATTTTTTCATATTGTTTGATTTCTATGCTAAAATTGAATGGATAATTATTTGCATGATGTTAAATATGTTGGGATTTATGCCCTAAAGCCTCGTAATTAATTAATTATTTAATAATTAATAATAATTTTGATTATTTTATTTGCAATATAATATTATCCATTATATGAAAAATCCAAGGTTATTAGTGTAATCTTGAACAGTATGTGGTTGACATACAGGAGGATCGTGTTCAAGAAAGAACTTAAAGAGTCATAGTATATGGAAAAGGTTGGGTGCCTTATCCTGGTAACACTATTGATACGGCCCACTTTGTAATAGTTACAAATGATTTGATCCAACTCATTCATGTGAAGACAAGTGAGTGGGGGTATCTTATACAATGAGTTTGTATAAGACTGCACCACGAAATATTTAATCTCTCCTTATAAATCCATTAATTGAGAAGATTAATATTTCATCAGAATGATCATATGCGACTCGATCTTAATCCTGAGTGAGTTATGAACTCCTGCCTATGAGGGCTTGTCCTTTGATTTGCATGGGTGAGAGTGGCTTTTGTAGCCGATTCAATATGCCTACCATTTTGGGGACATGACCAAATAGGGAGCTGGGAACATAATCTCACAAGATGAAATTCACTCCTTCCCACATAGGGTAAGTAGATGAGTAGTTCCCTTAAGTGCTGATTTCGGGACTTGAACAATGGGGGCCCACCCTCTCATTGGCCCGAGAGAGACTTAGTTTATAATTAGATTATAAACATATTGTTCATTAGAGGATCAGTGGTACTTAAGGTGGAAGATGTAATTATAGGGGTAAAATGGACTTTTGACCCAGCTATAATTACGAACAACTCGTGAAGGATCGACTTGCATGTAATGATTATATCTATGGACACAACTTGTCCTACAGTGCATAAGAGTGCAACTCTAGGTCTATAGTGGAGTGACCTATAGTTAATGAATGAAAATTAATTAATTAAAGAGTTTAATTAATTAATTTTGTATCATTAGAGCTTATAATCTGTAGGTCCATAAGGTCCCCTTGCTAGCTCATAATAACACTAAAAGATCAATTTAGTTGAAAGAAAAATTTGAAATGTTCAAATTAATATTTAATTTGAAGTGTTAAAATTAATATTTAATATATTAGATATATTAAATATAAAAGAGGAAAATATATTTATTGTATTTGATACATTAAATGTTAAAATTTGAAATGTTCAAATTAATATTTAATTTGAAGTGTTCAAATTAATATTTAATATATTAGATATATTAAATAAAAGAGGAAAATATATTTATTGTATTTGATACAATAAATATTATAATAATTAATGTATATTAGATACATTAAATAAAAGATATTTATTAAATTTGAATTTGATTCAAATTAAGAAATAAATGTCGTAGGAGAATTTTAAACGGTTTGAATAAGATTCAAATTGGTTAGATAAATATATTTTAATATATTAGATATTAAAATATATTATTTAATTATTTCCCTAGACCACTATAAATAGGACCCTAGGGATGAACCATTGTGCATTCTTCATACAAAACACTCCTCAATAGAGAGAATTAGACCTCTTCCTCTCCAATCCCCTATGGATTTTCTTTCAAGAGGCTCCCACAAGCCTTGGTCTTGTGTTCGAGTCATAGCCAAAAAGACTTTGTGGAAGAGATAAATATCCGCCAGAAGAATCTCCATATTTGGAAGGTATTTACTGCTTAACCCTTGTATTTTAGTTTAATTCTAAATAAATCAAAGACGATTCCTATGCTTCCGCTGTGGGTTTAATTCGATTATTCCCTAACAAAATAATATATTTTAAATATTTCAATATTATGTCAATCTCTCATTATGTTAATTTTGAATACTTATTTGTCAAGTTAAAAATTTTTATTACTTAAAAAAGTAACATTAACACTATAATGACAGTATAAAATATATATTTGTCTTCGTTGAGAAATGTTCACAAAACTTGTTGCCAATGCTAATCGAATTGTTCGTAAAGCACATGATTAATGAATCAAATGTAACGAGATAGCTTGTGGATATCTCTTAGTTGACATGTTAGATATCAAGTTTAGAAGATAAAGAAAATGACAACAACATATGAGATGTAGAAGTCAATTGAAGCTAAATTTAGATAATTGTCTAAATGATCTCGAAATTAAGTATTAAAAAAATCTAAGAAAAAAAAATAAATGACTGAAGCTATATAAAAGGAAATGGTTCCTGAATTAGCTAGGGCAGTCATAATGAGTGGAATTTTTGAAATACCTCTATGAGAAGAAAAATAAATGAAAGTAAATTAGATTTACTGGATTTTTCGTAAAAAATAAATATCATAGTTGATACAAGATCTACTATTAATATTTATACTTCATTGTCATTTTTGAGAAATACTTAACATGTAGAATAGTTTCTAGAGATTGACACTAGGAAACCAATCCCAGTTGGTGTAGTGGGAGACGCTAAGTTGTCATTAAGGAATGATTGTTGCTTAATGTTGAATATGGGCTTTTTTAGAATCATAAAAGAAATTCAATTTCTCGAACTTTATTATTGAACAATTCATGGAGTATGAATTTTTTCAAGTATTGAAGTTGTATTTTTCAAAATTGTTTGAAAATACATTCAGTTGAAAATAAGAACAATCTATATTTTTGACATATACTATACTATAAAATATTAAAATATTTAGAATTATAGAATCCAAAATAGAAAGGCAAATTGTTTTCTCCTAAAGGATGATACTTGATTTTGAAAATTAAAGTTGATTAACATCAAATTTAATGGAATGGAAAGGACTGGTATGAAGTAATGTTTTAAAAGTTAGAGTTAATTACTTTACCTGTCCATCGATCTTACCTTTCTCATGCAAGACAATCATTAACCTTTATTGGATAAGACTACAAGACCAAAGAATGTTTTGGGCTTACAGATTGATGAAGTGTGCTATCGAGGCATACTATCAAATAAATTTGTAACCAACCACAATTTGCAGCAAATAGTAGCTGGGTCGAATACAAGGAATCGTGATTATTTATTCTTGACGGTCAAGCCATCGAACGAAACTTGGGGGGATTTTGGAATTAACTACGAAAAATACAAACAAAAATAAAGCTAACAGAAATTAAGTGAATAAAAAGAGAGAATTAAATTGAAGAGACAAGTAGTCGTACCTACACCAATTAAGGGTATGTCGGGATGTTCAATTGCAACATTAATCATACATTTTTCTAAAACGTAAGCTAATTCTACAATTTAAAGCTCAACTAACTTCCCAAAATCCCGTGGAAACCTCCCTTAACTAAATCAATTTAACAAATGCCTAAATTGATTCTAATCTAATTAGATGCATATCCTTGGGATAAGTCAAAACAATTCAATTAAAACCGACTGGCCAATCGAAATTAACTAAAATGTGCTAATCAATTCTAAGGCCTACCATGTGTGAAGCGAACTAAGCCAATTTTACCTAATTTCTAAGGTTATTAACAACCTATTGCTACTCAAATTAAGCACGAAACAGGGACCCCTACAAGTAAACGTGCATAGTTATGGACATAACGAGTACAACCAATTTGTTAGATCACTCACACAAGCATGATCAAGTATTAATGTGGACAATAATTGAAAAGCCAATAAACTATAGAATTAACACTAATTTAATCAAAAAATCTCACAATGTTGCAATCTAAATCCCAACAGTACCTTGATTGGCGTTTTTGTCTAGTCGAAAGTCGTCGGAATAGATCCCAAGCTCGTATTACAAACTAAAATCTACCTAAAATGGACTAAAAAGTCTAAATGCAGTAAATGGCACATAGAAATCAAGAATTGGGGCTAGGGACGCCGAAGATTAACCCTAAATGGAAAAAAAATCAGTTTTATATGAATCGCGACAGCGTTGAAGCATTGTGGACAACATTGCGATGCAACCAGCGACGCACGCATTTAGGACTTGCAATAACGTTGCAACGCTTGCATCTAAACATTCTGTATTGTAGCGTCGAGCAGGGGTTTTCGTGACATCACGATGCTCCTCAGGGTTATTTTGGTCAATTTTGCCATATCTTTTCACTCGGGTGTCTGATTGACCACTGGTTTGGCTCGTTTTCATCTTGATTTTGGGTAATATCCAAAAATGTGCCTTGAACTCAAATTACCTACAAAATACACAATATACTCGCAAAATCAACAGAACAAGCATGGTTTAGGCATGAAATAATAGGGACTTTTTATGTCTTATCAAATACCCCCAACCTAAATCTTGCTAATCCTCGAGCAAGGCATAGATAGAAAAGCATACATGAATCAACGTTTGCATGCACGAGACTTTAATTTCAATACTCAGGAGTTTCATATTAACAACAAAAGAGAAACTAGCAAAAGTTATCCATGCGTTGAGACACATTTTTAAAATCTCTTTCTTTCTTTCCCACGTGCGTGTGCGCCTTGCTTCCCTAAAGCATTCTTTTCAGGCCTGGGGAAAGTTCATAAAGCTCTCAATCCATCTTCTCCTTACACAAGCACTAGAGCTAGCTATCAAGGTTCCAAACCATCAAACAAGTAATCAGTTACTAGGTTCTCGAAACGAATACCGTGGCTAAACTTGCTTCACTTTGAAATCAACAGGCACTAGCTTTCGCACATCCATAGCAAGAACCCGTATGCAGAGCACTCACTCAATGGATGGCCTAACTGATCACGACAGAGGCAACTCTTTTTACTTATTGATTCATCTTTAACTATTACAAGCTTATTTGTTTTCTTTGTTTTCTTTCTTTCTTATTTTTCTTCAAGAATGACCTTCTTTTAGAGCACACTTCTCTTTTCCTTTTTTTTTTAAGGCAAATAGTCCCACATTTTTTTTCTCCTAGGCAATAGATTAGAAGCTATCAACCTTTCTACTCAACAACTAGCCTTACACCTATTAGGGTGACAACGACATATGAAACCTATAATCCTACAATAAGCCTTCAAGACTTCTAAAGGAAAGTCTAATGTGCTCAAATTCTGCACGGAAGTCCATACAGTTTTGAACAAATTTTGCCCAAAACATGATCAACATAGGATGGCAATTACATGCTTCAACTAGAGTAATTAACATAAGATTCCTAAGTATGTCATTGTCCTCATCAAGCACAAAGCAAACACATCATCAGCCAATCATGCTCAAAATTCAGTCAAGAATTTGAAATTTTTCACACAATAATCATGCTTTGCTTAACATAATCGATCGTCTGTGCTCAGGTGCTCAAGGACTCAACCAACATGCTAATCTATTTATCAATGAAGCTAAAAAAATACTACAACTCCACCCCCAATCTAAAATTTACATTGTCCTCAATGTAAACAACATGGAAGCAAAAGGACAAATGAAAGGGGAACAAGTGAACTCCCCTAACTTTTCGAAGCTCAAGAGGGGGAAGCAGGGACTCCTCAATAAGAATGATTTTCCCGTTTCTGTAGGTTAACTCCTTTCTCTGTAAAAACAATAGCCCAATTAAGCTACAACTAAAAACTAAAGATGACAAACTAAACTAAGCAAGTAAACTCCTCGATGCCTAATTGCCTCCAGGAAATGCAAATTTTTAACATCGATTGCTCGACGAGTCGTGTGGCACACGTTAGGGCATGTAAAAATTCTGGCATTTCTTTGGCCCCTTCTTCCTTGAATCTATATACTCCAGTAAAACAAGAAAGCTCATTAGCATCACGTGGGAGCCAAAAGCAAAAATAGAATGATCTGTTGTGTGCTCCTAGGAGGTAATGACATGCAAAGTCTCCAGATCATCTAAGTACGCGTACTTAAGGTGATGAGGTAGGCCTTCAATTCCAACTTAGGCGCCTGCAAAATAGATAGAAGCATTTTATTATTCTTGGTAGAGGTTTTAGTATTGAAACAAAAAGGTTCTGAAAGAAAATTGAGGACAACTCCTTCAAAGCCGTTTCATCAAACAAAACATATAAATCCTGCCCAAACTCACCATTTAACATCATATCCTGTGCAACAGAGTCAACTACATCAAGTTTGCACAAGGAATGAACTTCACTAAGGTACGTCATGGCATAAAAAATATTAAACACAACCAAATCATTGTCGAACTCAACACACAAAGTACCCTTATCCACATTTACCCTAGTCTTAGCCATTTTCTTGAAAGGTCTTCCTAACAAAATAGTAGCAAATGCAGAACAAGAAGAACTCTCATCGATTCAAGCACATAAAAATCATATGGAAAAATTAGATCATTGACCTTGACTGAGACATCTTCTACTATTCCTAAAGGATGCACACAGGACCTATCGACTAACTGAATAACAATGTCAGTTTCCTACAATTCATTCAATTTAAGCTCCAAATAGACAAGATATGGCATGACGTTAATGGATGCTCCTAAATCTAACATGGCATGCTCTATCTTCGCACTATCAATTACGCAGGGCAAGGTAAACATACTTGGGTCCTTACATTTTTCTTGCATGCTTCTCTAAATAACGGTTGATACATTTTTACTTACATGGACACACTTCATTTCATTTCATTTTCCCTTCTTTGTGCACAAATCCTTTAGAAATTTCGCATACCTGGGGACTTGCTAGATCGCATTCAACAGTGGCATGCTAATCTTGACCCTCTTGAAAAAGTCTAAAACATCCTTTTCCTTGTCTTGAGTGTTCTCCTTGGGTCTTTCCAACCTGCAACGAAAAGGAGCTTCAGGCACATAACTACTCAAGTTTAATGGAGGATCAAAAACTACCTGCTTCATAGGTCATGGGGTTCGTGACTATGAAGAACTTCTCTCTTTAGGTCCCAAAGAATCATCGAGTGTTGGGGTGGTGTGGGGGTGCTCTCTTCAGGTGGAGCTTTCGAGATAACTTCTTTGGCACTCTTAATGTTATGGTGTTCTCATCCTCTTTCATACTTACCTCGGGCAGTTTCTCTAAATGCTGAGCCTCAAGTCTACTAATGTTACTAACAATCTGGGTCACCTCACTTTTCATCTCCTGCATTCCAACACGAGTTTCCTCTTGGAACAGGGTAGTTGACTTCTAAAGCTTGAGATTCCCCTTTGCATGTGAATCATATTAGTAGTTAAGCTTCTTACCATATCTTTTAAAGACATACCTGGCTCAATGCTTGGATCGTCTATGATTTATTTATAATTAAACAATAAAAATTAAGGTTAAGCAAAACATACCTTGAAAATAATATTATGGAGAATATTCTAGCGGATCTTTATCTCCTCCACAAAGTCTTCCTGGCTATGACTTTAACACAAGATCAAGGCTTGTGGGAGCCTCTTGAAAGAAAATCCTCAAAGGATTGGAGAGGAAAAAGTCTAGAGAGAATTCTTTAATTCTCTATTGAGGAGATTTGTGTTCTATGAAGAATGCCCAATGGCTCACCCCTAGGGTCTTATTTATAGTGGTCTAGGGAGATAATTAAATAATATATTTTAATTTCTAATATATTAAAATATATTTATCTAACAAATTTGAATCTTATTCAACCCTTTAAAATTCTCCTATGACATTTATTTCCTAATTTGAATCCAATTCAAATTTAATAAATATCTTTTCTTTAATGTATCTAATAAACATTAATTATTTTAATATTCAATGTATCAAATACAATAAATATATTTTCCTCTTTTATATTTAATATATCTAATATATTAAATATTAATTTGAACACTTCAAATTAAATATTAATTTGAACATTTCAAATTTTTCTTTCAATTAAATTGATTTTTTAGTGTTACTATGAGCTAGCAAGGGAACCTTATGGACCTACAGATTATAAGCACCAATGATACAAAATTAATTAATTAAACTCTTTAATTAATCAATTTTCATTCATTAACTCTAGGGTCACTCCACTATAGACCTACAGTTGCACTCTTATGCACTGTAGGACAAGTTGTGTCCATAGATATAATCATCCTTCACGAGTTGTTCGTAATTACAACTGGGTCAAAAGTCTGTTTTACCCCTATAATTATATCTTGCACCTTAAGTACCATTGATCCTCTAATGAACAATCTGTTTATAATCTAATTATAAACTAAGTCCCTCTCGAGCCAGTGAGAGGGTGGGGACCCATTGTTCAAGTCCTGAAATTAGCACTTAAGGGAACTACTCATCTACTTATCCTATATGGGAAGGAGTGAATTTCATCTTGTGAGATTATGTTCCCAGCTCCCTATTTGGTCAAGTCCCCAAAATGGTAGGCATATTGAATCGGCTACAAAAGCCACTCTCACCCATGCAAATCAAAGGACACGCCCTCATAGACAGGAGTTCATAACTCACTCAGGATTAAGATCGAGTCGCATATGATCATCCTGATGAAATATTAATCTTCTCGATTAACGGATTTAAAAAGAGAGATTAAATATTTCGTGGTCCAGTTTTATACAAACTCATTGTCTAAGATACCCCCACTCACATGTCTTCACATGAATGATTTTGATCAAATCATTTGTAACTATTACAAAGTGGGTCGTATCAATAGTGTTATCAGGATAAGGCAACCAACCTTATCCATATACTATGATCCTTTAGGTTATTTCTTGAACATGATCCTCTCGTGTGTCAACCATATACTGTTCAAGATTACACTAATAACCTTGGATTTTTCATATAATGGATAATATTATAATACAAATAAAATAATCAAAATTATTATTAATTATTAAATAAATTATTAATTACGAGGATTTAGGGCATAAATCCCAACAGGACATACTCTATACCCAACATGTTCTCCCACTTACCCTAGCAAAGATGAGACCTGTCTTGTAATTTCAGACATTCTAGGTGACCTTCAAACATTTTAGTCTGGAGAGTCTTTTTATATAGATCTAAACGACTGCCATTAAAAGCCATTTTGGTCACTACCATGATGCTTTCTCTCTCTCGATATGATTCCCTGTACATTGGTGTTTTCTAATTTTCTTAATATTAGTCTTTGCACCACTATTATCATAATAAATAGGATAAACTAAATCATATTTGAATCACCTTTCAGATCTTTAAGGAACTATTTGAGTCATACAAGTGCTTTTGTTGGTTCATAAGCAAAACAATTTAACTTGTATACCATACTCCACCACCTAGGTTAAAATTTATCTTTACATAGATTTCCTAAATCTTTGTAAGAGCTAGTGTATCTTGTAAAGATCAAATCTTTAACTTCATACACAAAAATTTCTCATTATCCATAGATAACTTGAGAAAGTTTTTAATTTTCTACTCAATGGTCATACCATTCGTTTAACTGATATATGCTAACAAATAGTATATTAAATGTTCAGTCTCATTTATGCATATCATATACTTTCAACATTTGAGTGTCTTAGGATACTCTTCCTTAGACATAAATATCAAATATTTGACAACAATTTTGTCAATATAAGATGTTTGAGACAAAGTTAACATTTTGTCCTTAAAATCTTCATTTTGGACATGTAAAATATACTGAGTCATTCCAAATCACTTATTTGGAATTGGTTACTTAATCAATTTTTTATGTTAGACATCTTACATCATTCATAATGGGTAAAAATGTCATCAATATAAAACATGAGAAAAACCCACTAAGCAATTAATGATTTTCTTGTCTATACAAGCTTCATTAATATTTATCCAAAGTCATAGATTTTGATACTTTTATCAAACCTTATATTCACAAATCTAACGGTAAAATTCATTTCATAAATTAACCTCTACTATTTCGCAAACCTTTTGCTTTTGATCTTTGAAAATAAACATATCTGATTGATTTGTGTATATGCATTATCTAAGATTTCTTTTCATAAAAGAATTCTAAACATTCATTTTTTTTATATCACATATGCAACAATGAATTAAATAATGCTTACAGACTTCAATATGGCAACAAGTGGGAAAATTTACTCGCAATCTTTTTTCTCCTATTAGGTTTAACCCTTTGCCATTAGTCTCACTTTGCAGGTAATAAGCCTCCAACTTTGTCATCTAACATGACAATTTGGGCTTCAACTAAGTCCTTGTAAAAGTTGAGTCATCTCATAACTCTCCGAGGCTTATCCAATTTATGACTAGGATCCATTTGACTTTCAAATATAATTAAATTGTTAACAACTTTTGTTAACTATTTAGTGGCTTCACTTGGAATCAATTTATTAACACTATCTCACCTTATTAAAGGTTCGTTGTCTTTTATTTGACATTTCTTATAAAAATGATATTTGTCATACAAATATCTTATTCGTTTTAGGATTACATAAAAGACCATTTTATACTCCTTAGGGGTGGCCTACACTTAAGCTTATCTTTGAACATATACAAGCTTTTTAGGGTTGTTTCAGCACGTGAGCTTAACATTCCCAAATGGTGAAGTGTTGTAAACCAGCTTTACTACTCTTCTATAATCTTTAAAATTGTCTCGTAGACACTTTTGGAGGGAATCATGTTCACCATGCAATCTCTATTGCATTTCCTAACCGGAGTATGGTAGTGGTGTGTAATTCATTACTGATGTGACCATGTCTAACAAGGTCTTGTTTCTCCTCTTGTAGCACAATTTCATACAATTGTACTTGGTATTAAGAGTTGGGATACAATACCAATTTCTATCAACTAATCTTAGTACGTAAAATTCTTGTACTTTCCACTATGATCTGATCATAATGTCTTGATAAAATTACCTAATCGATTTTCAACTTTAGCCTTAATTTTCTTGAACTTTTGAAAAATTTAGACTTATGTTGTATTAAGTAAAGATACTTATACCTTGAATGATCATCAACTAGAGTGATAAAATATTCATGACTTTATTTGACCTTTACATTCACCAGACCACTTGGGTAAGAATGTGTAAGCCCAAAGTATTCTTTAGCCTTGTAGCCTTATCTAATAAAACCTCAATGATTATCTTGCATGAAAGGTAAGATCTACAGACATGTAAAGTAATTAATTCTAACTTTTAGAGAATTACCTCTTACTAGTCTTTTCATTTGATTCAAGTTGATATTAATCAACCTTAAATGCCAAAGTCAAGTATCGTCTTTTAGGAGAAAACAATATGTCTTTCTATTATGGATTCTATAATCTTGAATATCTCAGTATTTTGTAGTATGATATATGTCAACATTTTAACATATACAAATTGTTCTTATTTTCAGCTGAATGTATTTTCAAATAATTTTGAAAATATAAAAAAATAATTCATACTATATGAACATTTTAGAAATAAAGTTTGAGAAAATGAATTTCTCTTGTGGTAATAAAACATCACATTTAGCAGTAATTAACAATTATTACTTAATGACATCTTAATGTCTCCCACTACACTAACTGAGATGAGCTTCCTGGTGCCAACTTGTAGAAACTATTCTACATGTTAAGTATTTTCCAAAAATTACGTATTAAATGTAATGAAGAATAAATCTTGATAGTAGATCTTATATCGACTATCTAGGTGGCGTTATTTATATTCCATCGAAAATCTAGTAAATCAAATTTACTTTCATTTATATTTTTCTTCCTAGAGGTATTTCAAAAATTCCTCTTATTATGACTGTCCTAGCTAGGGGTGATAGTCTTAACTTAAAACTGACCAAACCAAACCGATCCAATGGTTTGGTTCGATTTTTTAGAAGAAAATTGGACATCTCGATTTTTGTTTTGGCAAAACTAAAAAATATTGGTTCTATTCGGTTTTTGTCCAGAAAAACCATTAAAAACCGAACCGAACTGAACCAATGTATATATACCTTAAAAAATCCATAAATCAAATCTCACTCCATTCTTGTGTCGTTTCATCCGTTTTCTTTCAATTAATTGTAAAGTAACAAAATGAGATTGTTAACTCTATGAATTCTTATTGAGGTGTTGAGAAATTTTAAGGCAAAAAATACTAAAATAGGGGCTCGAACTAGGAAGTAAAATAGCAAAAAATTTGTAAAAAAAAAAGACAAGAAACCGAACCAAAGAGAAACCGAACCGATGGTTTTGTCCTTTATTGGACATTGGTTCGGTTCCTCTTTTGCTAAAATCGATTGGATTGATTCGATTCTCGGTTTGGCCTCAAACCGATGAAAATCGAACCGATATCACCCCTAGTCCTAGCTAATTTAGGAACTATTTCCTTTTATATAACTTCAATCGTTTGGTTTCTTTTCTTGGATTTTTGTAATACTTAATCTTCGAGATCATTTAGACAATTTTCTAAATTTAGCTTCTGTTGACTTCAACATCTCATATGTTGGTGTCATTTTCTTTATCTTCTAAGCTTGACATCTAACATGTCAACTAGGAGATACATACAATCTATCTTGTTTACTTTTAATTCATTAATCATGTGTTTCTCGAACAATTCGATTAGTATTGGTAACAGATTTTGAGAAGATTTCTTAGTAAATGACAAATGAATATTTTACACCGCCATTATAGTGTTAATGTTACTTTTCCAAGTAAGAAAATTTTCTCACTTTTGATTTATCAGTAATAAAATAAAAAAATTATGAGAGAAACTGAAATTATATATATATATATATATATATATATATATATATAATATTTAACATCATGCAAACAATTATTCATTCAATTTTAGCATAGAAATCAAACAATTTGAAAAATAAACCCTATAAATCATTTCTAATGCTATGGTACTTTAGTGAGTTATAAAAGGTGTCTTCGTAGGGAAAAGGTGTCTTCGTAGGGTAGGTCAAGTATTCCTTCACTAAACTGAGACAATCTCAACCAAGTATTATACCAGAATAACTCTTATTTGTAAAACCGAGATTTCACGAGATTTATCCTTGAATTTTTTCTATAAAAAAATGTGTTTAAAACATTGGTTTGGAATAAAATGTGTGGGGTTTTGTTTTAAAAAAAAGGAGGAAATATAAAAAAAAGGGAAAAAAAATAATAAGGAAAAAAAAAGAAAGAAAGGAAGTGTGAGTTTTTTATATATTTATTTTACAAATATATATATTGAACTACCCATCTTGCATCTTATTTACCAAGAAAAAGAGGAGGGTTTCGTGGGAGAGGCTGAGAGGAAGAAGGAAGGTGTTTTGCTGAAGTTGAAGTTGAAGAAGAAAGGGAAAAGAACAATTCAAGATGCATGACAAAGTTTGTGATCAATCCTGATTACATCTGATGTTTGGATCATTCTGAGCTCCACAAGAAGTATTAAGAGGTGAGGTTTGATTTCCTTGAAAGTTAACACATTTTAGAACAATTTTCGTGAAGGAAGCTCGAGCAAAATCTGATGTTATGTTAATGATTTGTGAAGAGGGATTTGAAGGAATGTTTTTGCTGTCAAATTCGGGGAACCTCTGGTTTTTGGGATATGCTGATCTGTAGACTTCGAATTAGAAGCTGTATTAGGTATGGATGGGAAGCTGATTTAATTTCCTATAACTTTAATGAAGAAGTCGTGGTTAGAAATTGATTGGAAGTTGCTTTAAATTCTAGGTTAGTTTCGGGTTGCAGCAGGAAAACAGTTCTGGTTTAGCAGAAACGTGTTTGGGGAAAATGGCTTTCAAGGTAGTTACAGACACATCCTTTAGGAATTTCGATTTCACTCCTTCAGATAAGTTTTAGAGGGTTCAAAAAGGAAGGGTTTGGTATAAAGAACATCATTTTTGAGCAAGTAATGGAAAAGTTATAGGTGTGTGAGTTTAGGGTACAAAATCTGTAAAGTGCAGGAATTAGATGGGAGGGTTTTTGCAATCCTAAACCTTAAATTCATGAGGCCAAGATTCTAACGCTTGGTTTTGTTTATTTGGCAGGCCAAGAAGGAATAGGACAAATTTACGGACCGAGAATCTAATATTAACGCAGTGAGTGACAAAATGAATTCTGAAAATAAATTCTATGCTTGAACTTGTGTTCATGAAAAGAAAAGACTTCCTAAGAATGATGTAGCTTAAAGATTTATGGTCTCTTGAACACGTATTCATAAGCATATATGGTTTCCTAAAATTGATTTAAATTGTTCGTTGTGAGCATATGTTTACTGATTTTCTGAAACTAGAAGAAATACCTTAATTCCAAGTCTACATGTGTTAGCAAGAACTGTTAAAGGTTTTCATGTGTTTCTCTGAGACCTGGATGAGTTAATGGTTGAAATACTGAGCCCGAGGTTGTATAGTACCGTGTGCACACAGGTCATTTTCTGTTGTCGACGTTGAGTGTACTCCGTGACAACAATGCTGTCGTGAGTGCTGGGCGAGCCCCACTACGACAAAGAAGATGGGAGTGCTGGGCGGGCCCCACTACATCGTAGAATGAACATTGATTGTACTGGGCGAGTCTTACACAACTAATTTGTCATATGTTTAAAATGGTTAATATTTTTGACACACTTGCTGGACTCCTGTAAAAGCTGTTGATGTTATATGTTATGATTTACGAGTTAATAGTTTTAAACTCAGTCACTCACTGAGCTTCCCAGCTCATTCTTTCAATATTTTCCAACTTTTCAGGTAGAGATCGAGCTCCCGGTGCATGAGATCCTGCCACAGCCTGCTGAACGCTATACGAGTCTGATATTTTTGTATGTGGATGGTGTAGTATAGCAAGTCTGCTCGTATTGTACATAACTTAATATGGATGTGTAGTTATTTTGTATATGGAACTAGTGGTCTTGGGTGTATAAAGCACGTCTGGTCGTGTTTGGCTTGTTCAAGTTAGGTTTAACCAGAACCGCCCCGTAGGTATGTGTAATAAGATTCCTAGTTTCTGCTGTGTGGTATGTATAGTATCTCGTATATTGTATGGATTGTTTATCAGGAATTAAAAGGGTCATAGGTATCGTTAAGTAGTGAAACGATGCCTGTTGGCTTCACGCCATCTTCCGGGCTAAGTTAGCAGGTGGTTCGGGAGGGGGTGTGACATTATTACTATAATATTTAGTTACCATTAGTTTGGTCAAAGACATCATTAACAACTTTAATGAGCCCTTTGTAAGTGTGACCCAGAATTTTAGATCCCGTAGTTTTATCCCAACAAATGTCATCATAGGGTAGGTCAAGTATTGGAAACAAAACTACAATCATATCCTTCTTAGAAGTTCACCCTGATATTGACCCATGCAAACACCATTCGTAGGGGGACGGTCTAAAAGCCGCCACGATGCCCCTCATGAATCTCACGATGTGAACCAATGATGGAGACCGTAAGATATGTTGACACATTTCCTTCTCCCACTTACTATTTTGAAATATGATTTTCTCTTACTTAGACAAATTAGGCTAATCTCATTTATCTAAGTTCCTCAATCTACCTTTTATAACCCTTATGTTGTTAGATTGATTTTAATGTGAATTACTAAGTTTTTAAACTATTTAAAAGAAATATTAATCACATTATGAGCATGATAAGCCTTAGAATTAAGGCTTATTTAACTCCCAAATGCTAAAAATATCTTGATTTGTCCTAAGATCAATTGGAAATAGTGGAAGATTGCTTGAATTTAAAGAAGAAATGAATGTGATAGTGATCGCTAACACGCAAGTGCACGTGATCGAAGTAATAAAGAAACTGGAAGTATTCCAGAGTATCGTACCCAAGGGAACGGAGTTTAATAAAATGAATTTTAGTTGGCACAAAATTGTTGACAAATTGCAATTTAAAGTAACCGTGGGTAAAAAATGATTTGAGAGGTGTTTTAACTAAAAATGTGTTTGAAAATTCAATGGAAATAAAGAAGGGATTCAAGAATGTTGTTGCCCCTTTGGAAAGAAAATGCAACAAGAAAGCAATTGCAATCGTAGCTAACTCAAGAACTAAGTAAACCGAATTCAACTCCCATTCGACCTTCTTTGAAGTATCTTTAGGAGACTAAGTGATTAAACCTATATGTCTATGGCTAATCTAACTTAGATAGTTTTGCGCACAATTCTAGTGGTTTTGGAGTCTCGCCCTATGTCTAGGGTCGATGTTTCAGACTTATGTCTAAGCCCTTTCCTCCATTGCTTTTGCGACATCCGCTTCCCTTAACCCTTTCGGTATTAAGTTTTAGCTTGGCAAGCAACACTAGATGGCCAGCTAGTTTTACCCAATAATTTACTCATCAAAAGCAAACTTGAGTTCAAGAATTAGCTAGATTGTTTTTACTCTCGAGCTTTACATCTTTCCTCTAGGGCATTCACAAACTTGAATCCCAAAGGAAATTTAGCTCTTCATGATGGAATAATTTGAAAATGGTAACTTAGAATTGTAGGAGATCATTAAAAGAAACTCAAAGGAAATAATGCAATTAAATTGCAAATGCAATGCAAGTAAGTATTTTAAAGAAACAACCCAAGGATTCAAAATGCCAATTAATTCACGGAAAATGGTATTAACCTCGCTGAATAAGAAAATTGATCTTCAAAAATACCAATGTCAAAAACTAAATGCTGAAATTGAAAACAACCAGTAGCTCAAAAGTAAGAAACTTGTAGGCAAAATTCAATTTCCAGTAGGCTCCAAAATGTTCAAATAGTAGAGATTAACATTGCCAAAACTTAAGTTAACAAGCTGTCTTCAAAAACTCAATAACATAAATTAAAGTTTGCTAAACTAAACAACAAAACAGTGGCTAATTCCTCCCAATTTACAGAAATTTAAAGTGCAGAAATTGAAACTTCATCCTAAAAAACCCATCTTTCTTCGGCTCAATCGAACAAATTTGCCCTTAACCACTACCAACTTTCGTTGTTGTGGGATTGAAGAGAATTTAGAGATGGAGATGTAGAAGAAAATACAATAAAAACAGCAACTAAAAGCTAAAAAAAAAAATTCTGCTGCAGAAAGTAAAGAAACCCAAAAACGTGAATGAAAATCTTCTCCAAATCGAGCTCAATCGAATAAGGATTGTTCTTTTACCAACATCCACTTCGTTGAGATAGGATTGAGGAAGAGATTCGGACTAAGATCTACAAGAAAATAAAACAAAACAGCAACTAAAAACTAAAAATGAAAACTTGCAGAAAGTAAGAAAACCCAAAAACGTGAACGAAAATCTTCTCCAAATCGAGCTCCTTTTGTTTTGCTTCTTTGTTCAATATTTATAGGGATCTCATGCTAGGGTTTCCCTCTTGGTTGATGGACAATCATGGCTAATCATCTTGCTGAATTCGTGGGTCAAATTTCCTTCAAAATCCCGAAATTCTCGTTTTTTACTTAAATTCCAGATTCTGCCAGATTGCAATTGCATAGCAATTGCACTGCAGTTGCATTCCACGAAAATCCTGCATCAAAACATTAAGTAAGTGTGATTTTTTTTCTTCTTTTGTTTCCTTTTCTCAACTTACTTAATTTAAAGGTCTTCCATCAATCATGTGATTAAATTCAAGCATTTTTTTATTTTTCATCAAATAATATGAATAAAAATCACAAATATAACCAAGTTTAAAGGCCAAATAATCCTCATGAATGAGAATTATCATATAGCAATTGGAATAGAATTCTAAGTAAATTGATCTTTTTTGCAGAAATTATGAAAATTGCAAAATCAAATTGCAAAATCTGATTTTGCAATTATGGGCAGAGGAATTATGGAAACTAAAAAGTCGCGCAAACGAAGAAACCCATATATGGAAAAATCAATTTTCGCACGAATTGAGGGATTGGAGCGCGATGTTTGGCAAATTTCAACCCTAGGAAGATCTACAAAAGAGGGGGGCAGAAGCTCGAAGAATCAATTCGGATTTTTTGGGGCGATTTCAAGGATCAATGTTCGTGGGTTTTTGGAGTTTTTTCGAAACTCTATTTTTCCAGAAACTCTTTGTGTTGTTGCTGTTTTAGCCGATGAAGTACAACCTTGTTGATTTGTCTTCAATTTTCTATTGTAATATTGTTTGAACAATCTTTATTTTCCATTGATTCATTTTTGAGTTAAGCTTCAGTTTGAATTCTTCAATCTTAGTTGGTGGGTTTCATTGTTTTATGCACTCTGTTTTTTTTACTTTGCTGGAAGTTCTTAGCCAAGGAGTTGTAGCTTTTGTTTTCCATATTTCCTTGAAATTTCTTATAATACCAACTGGGATAGCAATACCCATTCATTGTTAGCTTGATTTCTTCAATTATGCTACAATTTTAGTTAATCAAAATTTTGCTTTTCATGTTGCTTAATGGATTGTTAGTGTTCTACCATAATCTGAAATTTTTCTGCACTTTCCAATTGCCCAATCCGATTCAAGTTCACTTGGGTTGTTAAGACTAACCATCTCCTAATTTGGGTGAAGGTTGAGTTGATTGGAATGGAGTGAGTGATTAACCAATGTTGTTGCATGAATTTCCATTTTCAGTTGGTTTTGTCCTCTGCTTTTAGTCAAGTTAGCCTCTACTGGAATGTCTAAAGCCTTAATTCTTTGGTTTTGAGTCTTAGCTTTAATTCCTATTGAAAACCTTTGATTTTTGGAGTCTTGGTTGTTGCCGAGAATAATATTACAAGTTATTAGATTTGTTTTAATTGTCCAATTTGCACATCTTCTAATATGATCCTTTTCTCAAAAATTAGTTTTAAGATTTTTATCTTTAATATGAGCTAAAACTTCTTAGGGGGTTCAAGGATGTGAATTTCCTAAGAAGTAATTGTAGCCTAAATTTCAATAAAACCCGAGCCTACTTCTCAATTGTTTGCTTGTGTTGAATAAATTTCCGTTGAGATCCTAGTTTGATCAACTAGGGTAGCAACTCAAGCTTAGATCTAATACCAATGGGGTTAGTGATATGCGGATTTCGCACAAGTAATGGAGAAAAGAGCTTAGACATAAGTCAATCCTTACCCTAGACATAGGGATTAAGGACTCCAAAACCCATAAAATTGTTGAGCCAAATGATCTAAGATAGAGGGACTATAGACATATAAGTCTCCCTCTTAGCCTCCTAAAACCCTAAATTCAAGGTGAATAGGAGAAGCAATTTTGGTTTACAATTGAGTGTAGAATAGGTTGAAATTGTAATTTTGGTTTGCAATTACAACTTAGGACAATGACATTCTTGAGCCCCATCCTTTATCCAAATCCCTTTTGCAATTTCATTTACTAAGCTTATCTAATTTGCTATCCAATCTTGCCTATTCTAGATTCTGCAATTCAATTCAGCAATTTTTCTTATTTCAATTATTGTCATTTCTAGATTTTACAATTAGATTCTGCAATTTTTCTTTTTACCAACACACCAACCCAACATTATTTTTGCAATTTAGTTTTCAAAGTTGCAATTTTCCTTACATTTTGCTTTACGATATTTTTGTTACACCATTCCCTGTGGGATTCGATACTTGGTACTCAGATACCATTTTATATTACTTCGATCGCGTGCGCTTGCGTGTAACCCGATCAGAGAATGCTTAGCGAAATTAAATAAAATTTGACTAATTCAACTCCTAAGTCGGTTCCCAATTAGAGGTGTTCCCTTTCGTTTAACTTAAATACCCCAGTCTAGACAGAACCTTCCATAGACAGAGTTCCCTTATAGTCAATTTTTATTTCAAATTCATTAATCTTTAATTAACTATTAATTATTAGATTAATGAACATAAGTGCATTTATAAATAAATATTTTTAATCCTATTAAAAAATAATTCACTTAGATAGTCTTTAAAATCCATAATTGTAAACCCTTTAAAACAAATTAAAAAATAATCCAGGATATTTTATTCTAATCCTATTAGAAAAAATTAAAAGATAAATTAAATTCAAAACTTAAACTATTTTATCTTTGAATTAAATTATCTTTATTTATGGAAGACCTAATCTTATTAGGAAATTAAAAAATCTCATCTTATTTTGAAATTAAAAGATCTAATCTTATTTTAAAAGAATTTAATCTTATTAGGAAACAAATAAAGATGAATTAAATTCAATTTTCAAACTATGGATAATCTTGAAATTCTACCATTTTAAACCCTTTAAAACTAAATTAAAAGATTGTCCTAAATTCTAATCTTATTAGAAACAAATAAAGATATATTAAATTCAAATTTTAAACTATATAAAGCATGAATTAGAAATATCTTTATTTTAAGGAAATCCTAATCTCATTGGGATATATCCTAATCCTATTAGGAAGCATGAATTTCATTTATGAAAGAAAATATCCTAATTTAATTTTCCAAATATAACAATTATATTCAAAGATATGGAAAATATAAACGTAGTAAGAAAATATCTCAATTCTATTATGAAACATTCTAGTCAAACTTTCAAATATAACAATTATATTAAAAAATTAATCTTAATTCTATTAGGAAACAACCTAATCAAAATTTTCAAATATAACAATTATATTCAAAAATAGATAAGATGCATGATCTGTAACGCCCCCAAATTTTAACCTAACTTAGGGACATTACTAAGTTTACGACTATTATGCCCTGAAAATTTAGGTAGCATAACGGCGTAAGTACAAGATAACCAAAATTTTCCTAGCACATGTTGGTCAAAAGATAAAACTTCTATATCCTGAGTAACCAAACCACAACTTCCAAACTACAACTCAAAAAGTTATTGAAGATTCACAAACGAACCAACATGTAAATTATGTAAAGTAATAGACCAGTTCAGTAGTTTCAAGCAAACACAACCCACAAAGGTAAAGTAACCTAAATGCCTATTTCTAAACTTTCAACATAAATAATACATCTAAGATAAACCAAACTCAACTTAAAACTTTTTAAGAAGGAAACAACGCTCAAATAACTAGCCTGCAATTCGACATAACCAGCTACAAAGATAATTTAACTAAACAAGGTTCAACAAGGACAACTACTAAAGTAATCAAAGAGCTAGCTATGGCTTCTCCCTTCTTGTGTCTCCTCTTCAGCATCACCAGTTTCGTAGAGCTCCTCTTCGCCTACAAAACCTTTTGGTTGGGCGGGGGGGGGGGGGGGGGGTGGGGGGGAGGGAGTCAATACAAAAGTACTCAGTAAGTAGTTCACACCTAGTGAACCACCAAACATCAAACAACAAACAACATGATATACACACACACACCCAATCATGCTTTTTCAAAGTAAATTCACCAACATCATACCATGCATACATAAACAAGTAAACTATGCATATGATTCGCTTAACACATGAATTCTCACACCATGCTATGCAATTAACACATGAATTCTCACATCATGCCATGCTCGCTCAGTTTTACTCATCACTCATGTTTAGCTCTCTCCAAAGCTCTCAAAAACTAACCCTTCGAGAAGCATCGACCCCTGACCACTATTACCAGAGCCTCAATACTTCTCTACGGAGCTTGGTGTGCGACCCTTGACCAATGTTACCAAGGCCTCGAACTGTGCATCGCCCTTTAACCATTTGTACCCAAGGTGCATCGATGACTTAGCAATGCATTGGCCCTATCCCAGGCACCCAACACATGCATTTTAGACTCATCACACCGACCCTTGACCATTTGTACCCAAGGCCTCGATGCTCCTCTTATTCCAATGATGACAATACCACCCCTCGACCATTTGTACTCAAGGCGCACTGGTACTCACCCTATAATTCTTAGTAAAACTCACAAGGTCCACTGACCTCCTCACAACCTCACCACTTGCATGTTCCCTAAGCATGCTACTAAACCATGTCTCATGCCCAACAAACATGCTCATACATACTTTCAAGCTCAATTAATCAACATACCAACATCATATAAACTTCACAAATCCACATATAAACATGATCATCAAAAGATACAACAAAGTACAAAATATACATAACACACACAAATTAAATAAGAAACATAGAACATGCTGCACACAATCAAACAGACCCACCAGATAGAAACTACTTACCTAAGACGTTCCTAAAAATAATCCAAAAGGCTCCTAAACAAAGAGACAAGATTTTAGGGGCTAAGCTTAGTTCGAAAACCTTTGAGCAAACTAGAATATGATCAAACGGGGTTTACTTACTTAGATTTCAGCCTTAAATAGTAAAGTGAATGCTCCAGAACCCAACTGAACACCTAATCCTTACCAAGAATAATGTGCGCAATTATTTGGAGTTTTCACACTACATTTAAGAGCTTCCCAATGATTAGGTACTATTTTACAGCAGTTAATAAAGGATTTTGAAAGGCTAAGACACTCTAAATTTACCAAAACAAGCCTTGCACCTTGCTGGTTGAGTTCGAGAGTGTTCAAATGAGATCGAATTGGTTTGAAACTGCAAACAAAAGGCTCTCACGCATCAGAACCTAAGCTATAACACCTAAAGTGATTTGCAAAAAGTTTAAAACGTATTAAAACGTACCGAAATAGCCCTTATGCTTGTTGTTTGTTGTTCGAAGGTGTTCAAATCAATCCCAAACTACAAACTAAAAGTTTCTACATGTTAGAACTAATGCTACGATACTTAAATGGATTTGCGAAAGGTCTATAACATGTTAAAACTTACCCAACAGTGCCAATCAGACCGAATCTTTGCTGGAAATCTCATTTTTGGCCGTGAACGACCTCGAATGTGGGTTGTTTGGAGTCCAAACAAGCTAAAATTACAAACCAAAGGTGTTTAAGGCATGGGTAATCCAAAACTAAAGCCGATTAGGCATGGGTAAGTGACAAACCTCGTCAAACAAGAAGGAATTCGCGTTGGTTTGTTGTAAATTCCGTTTCTTGCAGAAAACTACTTCGAATGTGAGTTGTTTTAAGTCCAAACAAGCTAAAATTACTAATCAAAGGTGTTTAGGGTATGGGTAATCCAAAAATAAAGTATTTTTAGGATGGGTATGAGTTATACCTCGTCGAATTGAAGGAGAACGCGAGGGTCTCGAGTCTGTGAGTTCGTTGGTAGCCGAAGACGGCGCCGGCGTCGTGGTGCTTGTCGTGTGTCGTCGCCTGAGAGAGGGATAAGGTGGTGTCAACGTGGTCAAAGAAGAAGAAGAAGATGGGTAGGTGGTTGTTCAAAAAAAACATGAGAGGGAGAGAGGAAGAAGATGAAGTTGAAGGATAGGGATTTTTTCCTCTTTTCTCTCTTTTACTTTCCTTTTCTTTTAAAAAAAAATTATTTTTACTCTTTAATAGACCAACATAAAGCCCTAATAAAGTCTATAAATTCACCTAAATTATATCCTAAATCTAGATGAATTTAAGGAGAAAATCTTTAGGTAAATCTTTGGGTTTTCAAACTTAAATCTAAAATTCAACATATACTAAGTTTCCAAATTAAATGAATTTGGGACTTTAAAATAAGCTTCGTCCAATAATCCAAAAAAAAGAACTTAAGTATCTCAATTCAATCACTTAATTCTAAATTCCAAAATAACTCCATATGACAAAATCAGTTGTACCTGAAAACGCGAGGCTTTACAATCTCCCCACCTTAAGAACTTTCATCCTCGAAAGTTTGTTGTTCGAACAACTCAGGGTACTTGGCTTTAATCTCGTCTTCTCTTTTCCATGTTGCTTCTTCAGTCTTTTGGTTTCTCCATAGCACTTTTACCAAGGCGATATGTCGATTCCTCAGAACTTTCGTCTCTTTAGCCAAGATCCTTACGGCTTTTCTTCAAACGAAAAATCCTTGTTCAAAAGTAAAGGCTCTAGACTTAACACATTTGAAGGGTCGCTAACATACTTCCTTAGTAACAACACATGGAACACATTGTGCACTGCTGACAAGGTTGGTGGCAACGCTAGTCTGTAAGCAACTGGACCGATGCGCTCCAAAACCTCGTAGGGTCCTATAAACCTAGGGCTAAGTTTTCCCTTCCTACCAAAATGCAAAACCCCTTTCATTGGCACCACTCGAAGGAACACATGGTCACTAACGCTGAATTCTAAATCTCTTTGCCTAGAGTCAACATGACTTTTCTGTCTACTCTGAGCAGCCTGCATCCTTGCTATTATTTTCTAAACAACATCATTAGTCATCTGTACCAACTCAAGACCTAACAAGACCCTTTCACCAACCTTGTCCCAATGGACTAGTGATCTACACTTCTTACCATAAAGGGCCTCATAAGGGGCCATTCCGATGGTCGCTTGATAATTATTGTTGTAGGCGAACTCTATCAAGTGCAAGTATGCATCCCAACTACCTCCAAAGTCTAGAACGCATGCTAGAAGCATATCTTCAAGAACCTAGTTTAGCCGCTCAGTCTGGCCGTCAGTCTGAGGATGGAATACAGTACTAAATCTAACTGAGTGCCAAGTGCCTTTTGTAAGCTCTTCCAAAACATAGAGGTAAAACGAGAGTCCCTGTTAGACACAATCGACACCAGAACTCCATGAAGTCTTACAACATCCTTTAAGTATAGTTCTGCCACTTCTCCACTGGATAAGTGGCCTTGCCTTGAATGAAATGAGGAGATTTCGTCAAGCGGTCCACCACCACCCAAATTATGATGAAACCCTTCACTGTCCTTGGTAGACCGATAATGAAATCCATATAAACTTTTTCCCACTTCCAGACAGGGATACTTAAGGGTTACAATAAACCAGCATGCCTTTGCCTTAAAGCCTTTACTTGCTGACATGTTAAACACTTACTGACAAACTGAGCAATCTCTCTCTTCATGTTATGCCACCAGTAGTGCTTTTTGAGATCCTCGTACATCTTGATGCTACCAAGATGCATTGAACAAGGTGTAATATGTGCTTCCTTCAACAACTTCTGCCTCAAGGGGTAGTCTTTGGGCACACACAATCTACCCTGGTATAACAAGGAAAAGTCATTAGAAAGAGTAAAACGTCCCTGTCTAATCTCGCTTAAACTTGAGATCAAACTTGGATCCTCTTGTTGGGCATCTATAATTCGTTGTCTTATACTCGGCTCTACTGAAAGTCGAGCTAACAAAGCTGAGACATCTTTCACTGCCAGCTCAACCTCTAAAAGATCCAACTCCTTTAGTAACGGACTCCGAGATGTCACCAAAAATGCCACACTTGCTGCTCTCTTGCTAAGGGCATCTGCCACCACATTAGCTTTGTCGGGATGATAGTTAATCTCACAATCGTAATCCTTCACCAACTCTAACCATCTCCTTTTCCTTAGGTTAAGTTCTTTCTGCGTGAAGAAGTACTTCAAACTCTGATGATCGGTGAAGATTTGGATCCTTTCTCCATAAAGATAAAGCCTCCAAATCTTCAAGGCAAACACCACAGCTGCAAGTTCCAGGTCGTGAGTGGGATAATTAAGCTCATGTATCTTTAGTTGATGGGAAGCATAAGCGACAACCTTCCCATGTTGCATAAGTACACAGTCCAACCCTTTCCTCGAAGCATCGTTGTACACCACTAATCCTCCAGTTTCGTCTGGAATGGTTAACACTGAGGCAGTAGTCAGTCGTCCCTTTAACTCTAGAAAACTCTTCTCGCAGTCCTCACTCCAAATGAAAGTGGCATTCTTGCTAGTCAACTGAGTTAGGGGTGCTGCCAAACTGGAAAAATTCTGCACAAACTTTCTATAGTAGCCGGCCAAGCCCAAAAAACTTCAAATTTCAGTCACTGAGGTGGGTCTAGGCCAATCACGAACCGCTTCTACCTTAGCAGGGTCGATTGCAATGCCATCCTTTATAATTTATGTGCTCAAGAAACGCAACTTTATCCAACTAAAGTTCGCACTTCGAGAATTTGGCGTAAAGCTCATTATTCCTCAAAGTTGTTAGGACCCGTTCAAGGTGTTTCTCATGCTGCTCCTTAGTCTTAGAATAAACCAGTACATCATCTATGAACACTATCACATACGAGTGTAAAAAGTTCTTGAAAACCCGATTCATGAGATCCACAAAAGCTACAGGAGCATTGGTAAGTCCAAAAGACATCACAGTAAACTCGTAATGTCCATACCTAGTCCTGAAGGCAGTCTTTGGGATATCGGCCTCCTTGATCCTTAACTGATGATAATCTGAGCGTAAATCTATATTCGAGAACACCTTTGCTCCTTGAAGCTGATCAAACAGGTCGTCAATACGAGGGAAGGGGTACTTATTCTTCACTGTCACCTTATTCAACTCCCGGTAGTCAATACATAGCCTCAATGACCCATCTTTTTTCTTCACGAACAACATCGGTGCACCCCATGGAGACACACTTGGAGAATAAATCCTTTATCCAAGAGTTCTTCCAACTGCGCCTTGAGTTCTTTCAACTCAGCTGGTGCCATTCGGTATGGCGCTTTAGATAATGGGGTTGTCCCGAGGAAAAGATCTATGCAGAAATCAACTTCTCGCGCTGGAGGCAACCCAGGAAGATCCTTTGGAAAAACATCTGCAAACTCTTTCACCACGGGTACTGAGTCAATGCTTGGAGATTTCTGGCTAGTATCCACCACACTTGCCAAATATGCCCACACATCGTGCTGCAAGACGTGTTTGACTTTTAGGGAAGATACAACTTTCGGACTTCCATTCTTCACACCCTTGAACTTGAAACCTTGGTCGGATGGTAACTTGAGGTGAACCTTCTTTTTGGTACAGTCAATGGTAGCTTGGTTAGCAGCCAACCAATCCATTCCCAAGATTACATCGAAGTCTTGCATGTCCAACTTAATTAACCTGGCATCAAGGGTTTAGCCCGCAATAGAAACTTCTCCTAACTTCACTACTTGTTGAGCAAGTAACACTGAGCCAGACGGTGTAGACACTGACAAAAGAAAACCCAATGGCTCTAGTTCTAAGCTTGCTTGCAGAACAAAAGCTGGCGAAATAATGGAGTGACTTGACCCCAAGTCAAAAAACACGAAAGCAGGAACACTAAAAACCAAGATAGTTCCTGAATTAAAGAATTACAAGACATAAGGTGGGCAGAAGACAATAAATAAAAGATCTAAATCAGGAGTAAGCATACCTGTAACGACTGCTTTGGTCTCTTCAGCATCCTCTCTGGTGAGGGCAAAAACACGGGTCTTCTGCTTGCCATCCTTTGTTAGGGCTGGAGGGGCCTTAGGAGCTAGCTTCTGAGCATTGAGCACATCCTTGGTCGAGCATTCTCTCTCAAAGTGGCCTTTCTTGCCACACTTAAAACACACTTTCTCACCTGTCCAACACTGACAGTTGTGGTGCTTACAGCAAGAGCTGCACAAAGGGAGGCCAGGAATTGGCTTTCATAGCTGATGACGAAAGACTTTGAGAGGCTGACTAGCTGATGAAGGAGGAGGCTTCCTCTTAACTCTTGAGGTTGAACCAACCTCCCAACGGAGTTGCACCTTCTTAACCACATGATGTCCATTATTAGCGCGTTTCTAAGTGCTTCTGCAAAAGTTATGGGTTCCTTTATAGCTACAGAACCTATGATTTCTTCGTGTAAGCTTTTTATAAATCTTTTTATCTTCCGTTATGGGGTGTTGACCAACTCCGACGCAAAACGTGAGAGCTCTGTGAACTTTCTTTAGTACTGGACC
Source organism: Trichosanthes truncata (assembly GCA_033996785.1). Classification (NCBI taxonomy): domain Eukaryota; kingdom Viridiplantae; phylum Streptophyta; class Magnoliopsida; order Cucurbitales; family Cucurbitaceae; genus Trichosanthes; species Trichosanthes truncata. Next base: position 11,470,407 of record MU867261.1, on the reverse strand, counting down.
ATTGACATGTCTCCTTTTGTCAGGTGGAGGAACTCGGTTTCTTTGTCGTCCTTCACGGTGTCAGGAAAGTAGTATTCAAAAAGAAGATCCTTGAATCTCGCCCAGGGGACGGGCTCATTCGCATGATCCTCGGAAGCTTCAATGGACTTCCACAAAACTCGCGCCTCATCACGAAGCATGAAAACTGCCCCTCGAACCTTTTGGTGATCGCCGCAGTTGAGGTAATCAAACATTGCTTCCAGCTCAGCGATCCATCGTTCCACTGTCATGACATTCTCTGACTGTCCGTCGAAGGTAGGAGGCCCATATCTCTTAAAGTCTCTGATGAATTGGGCTTCATCCTGCAGACTTAGAGCCCATTTTTGGTTGCGAGGTTGCCTATCATTACTCTGGGCCATGTTGTCGAATAGAGTTTGGAGGGCCTCTGCCGTGAGGAGTACAGGCGAGGCTGCAAGAGGAACAGGTTGGTTTGCTTCCTCTAGAGCAAGTGGATTGACTCCCTCTGCGATACTTGCTTCGTCCTCGAGCCTACCCACTCGAGTCCTCAGTCGACCACGTCGGGGAGGCCTTATCTAGGTGAAGGCACAAAACACACAATAAACACTCAAATAACAACTACTTAGTTAGCTACAATAGCATCTTATGCTTACTAGCAAGCAACACACAAAAGATAAGCACAAATTATCTAGTTAAACTATGGGAGCATCTTATGCCTACTAATAACCAATCTTCAGTCAATAGGCAGTCAAAGCATATAAATCATGATAGGCAATCAAGTCATACGATATTTACACAATGAACAATCTAAGTAGCTTAAACTCAAACAACATAAGTCAACCTACCTGGTGATGAAGAAGAGAGCGAGAGGAACCATTAGCTCTAAACTACCTTAACAACCTAGTTTTCTTAGGTCAGACTACAAGAACAACTCTGCTCTGATACCATTTGTAACGCTCCAGGCCCAAGATTCGGACCAAGATTTAGAATCCATATTTGGCACCTAACGGCCCCGGCATTCCCCTACATCCCCCGCGACTTGACCACGCTACCTACTTGTCTTGAATTGCTTGCGAAAGTGAAGACTATCCCCACAAACCAACACAAGTCCTTTCAACATGCTTTGTCTTCACTCACATGCTTCCTAGGAAAATTCCTAGGAGATCACCCAACAGAGGATTGCTCTATGCTAAGCACGCTTAACTTTGAAGTTCTTATGATTGAGCCATCGAAAAGGAAGGTGTACCTTGTTGGTATAGGTAGTAGCTATCAATTCTTTTAAGCCTTTCTTAACCATGCCTTGCATTACCTCAGGATCCCTCTCATTTGGATGTGGTCTCGGTTCATTCATTTACCCCTACTGAACTCGGTCGTTACATGCCCACCAACTTCCTCCTTGGTTCGTCCCCAAACCACATCTTATTGGTAGAGGTTCTGCTCTGATACCAACTGTAACACCCCCAAAATTTAACCTAACTTAGGGACATTACTAAGCTTACAACCATTATGCCCCGAAAATTTCGACAGCATAAAGGCGTAATTACAAGATAACCAAAATTTTCCTAGCACCTATTGGTCAAAAGATAACACTTCTATATCCATAGTAACCAAACCACAACTTCCAAACTACAACTCAAAAAGTTATTGAAGATTCACAAACGAACCAACATGTTAATTATGTAAAGTACTACACCAGTTCAGTAGTTTCAAGCAAACACAACCCACAAAGGTAAAGTAACCTAAATGCCTATTTCTAAACTTTCAACATAAATAATACATCTAAGATAAACCAAACTCAACTTAAAACTTTTTAAGAAGGAAACAACGCTCAAATAACTAGCTTGCAATTCAACATAACCAACTACAAAGGTAATTTAACTAAACAAGGTTCAACAAGGACAACTACTAAAGTAATCAAAGAGCTAGCTATGGTTTCTCCCTTCTCGTGTCTCCTCTTCAGCATCACCAGTTTCGTAGAGCTCCTCCTCACCTACAAAATCTTTTGGTTGGGGGGCCGGGGGGGGGGGGGGGGGGGGGGGGGGGAGAGTCAGTACAAAAGTACTCAATAAATAGCTCACACCTAGCGAGCCACCAAACATCAAACAACAAACAACATGATATACACACACACCCAATTATGTTTTTTCAAAGTAAATTCACCAACATCATACCATGCATACATAAACAAGTAAACTATGCATATGATTCGCTTAACACATGAATTCTCGCACCATGTTATGCAATTAACACATGAATTCTCACATCATACCATGCTCGCTCAGTTCTACTCATCACTCATGTTTAGCCCTCTCCAAAGCTCTCCAAAACTGACCCTTCGAGAAGCATCGACCCCTGACCACTATTACCAGAGCCTCAATACTTCTCTACGGAGCTCGGTGTGCAACCCTTGACCAATGTTACCAAGACCTCGAATTGTGCATCGCCCCTTGACCATTTGTACCCAAGGTGCACCAATGACTTAGCAATGCATTGGCCCTATTCCAGGCGCCCAACACATGCTTTTTAGACTCATCACACCAACCCTTGACCATTTGTACCCAAAGCCTCGATGCTCCTTTTATTCCAATGGTAACAATACCACCCCTCGACCATTTGTACTCGAGGCGCACTGGTACTCACCCAATAATTCTTAGTAAAACTCACAAGGTTCACTGACCTCCTCACAACCTCACTAATTGCATGTTCCCTAAGCATGCTACTAAACCATGTCTCATGCCCAACAAACATGCTCATACATACTTTCAAGCTCAATTAATCAACATACCAACATCATATAAACTTCACAAATCCACTTATAAACATGATCATCAAAAGATACAACAAAGTACAAAATATACATAACACGCACAAATTAAATAAGAAACATAGAACATGCTGCACACAATCAAACAGACCCACCAGATAGAAACTACTTACCTAAGACGTTCCTAAAAATAATCCAAGAGGCTCCTAAACAAAGAGACAAGATTTTAGGGGCTAAGCTTAGTTCGAAAACCTTTGAGCAAACTAGAATATAATCAAACGGGGTTTACTTACTTAGATTTCAGCCTTAAATAGTAAAGTGAATGCTCCAGAACCCAACTGAACACCTAATCCTTACCAGGAATAGAGTGGGCAATTATTTGGAGTGTTCACACTACATTTAAGAGCTTTCCAATGATTAGGTACTATTTTACAGCAGTTAATAAAGGATTTTGAAAGGCTAAGACACTCTAAATTTACCAAAACAAGCCTTGCACCTTGCTGGTTGAGTTCGAGAGTGTTCGAATGAGATCGAATTGGTTTGAAACTGCAAACAAAATGCTCTCACGCATCAGAACCTAAGCTATAACACCTAAAGTGATTTGCAAAAAGTTTAAAACGTATTAAAACGCACCGAAATAGCCCTTATGCTTGCTGTTTGCTATTCGAAGGTGTTCGAATCGATCCCAAACTACAAAGTAAAAGTTTCTACATGTTAGAACTAATGCTACGATACTTAAATGGATTTGCGGAACGTCTATAACATGTTAAAACTTACCCAACAGTGCCAATCAGACCGAATTTTTGCTGGAAATTCCGTTTTTGGCCGTGAAGAACCTCGAATGTGGGTTGTTTGGAGTCCAAACAAGCTAAAATTACAAACCAAAGGTGTTTAAGGCATGGGTAATCCAAAACTAAAGTTGATTAGGCATGGGTAAGTGACAAACCTCGTTAAACAAGAAGGAATTCGCATTGGTCTGCTGTAAATCCCGTTTTTTGCAGAAAACTGCTTCGAATGTGGGTTGTTTTAAGTCCAAACAAGCTAAAATTACAAATCAAAGGTGTTTAGGGTATGTGTAATCCAAAACTAAAGTTTTTTTAGCATGGGTATGAGTTATACCTCGTCGAATTGAAGGAAAACGCGTGGGTCTCGCGTCTGTGAGTTCATTGGCAACCGAAGAGGTCGCCGGCGTCGTGGTGCTTGTCGTGTGTTATCGTCAGAGAGAGGGATAAAGTGGTGTCGGCGTGGTCAAAGAAGAATAAGAAGAAGATTGGTAGGTGGTTGCTCAAAAAAAACGTGAGAGGGAGAGAGGAAGAAGATGAAGTTGAAGGCTAGGGATTTTTGCCTTCATCTTGGATTTTGAGGTATTCGTTCTGTGTGAGATCAATACTCTAGAATATTTCCAATTACTACTTGTTTGACAATGTGCACTTGCATTAGACTAGAAACTTTTTCTATTCAAAAGTTTTCTTTTAAAAGCCCACATGTTTTCAGTCGACCAGTAGGAAAGTCGAAACATCATTTTGATGGGTTTGATGGGTCATTCCAAGACAAAAAAAACTCAAGAACATGAGGCCAACCTTATGAGGAGCTAAAATCTATGCATTAAAAGAGAATTCGACACAAGAGTTATACTCCCAAATTGGGCTTCGAACGTCTAGCCCATGAAGAGTTAAACCATGAATCCCAACTTGGGAGTGGAGGCTAATGTTATAAATGAAATTTTGACTTAATCAAATATCTCGAAACTTGATAAAAATCAAAATGATAAGAACCAGAGGAGAAATAAGCCTAACAGAACCATGCAGGCCTAAATTAATCTTTTCAAATTCAATTCCTAGAAGAGGAAATCTCTTCGAATCTTTATCCTAAAAGGAATATGGAAAACTTAAGTCAAAGATCATATAAATATGTCATTATGACTCAAAGAAATGATGTTGTTGAAAGTGCAACCAAAGTCCCACATTAGCTAGGAAAGGGAAGTTCATGGGTTTATAAGTGAACGGCAACAACTCCATTACTATGAGGTCTTTTAGGTTAAACCAAAAACAAAGCCATGAGGGCTTATGCTCAAAGTGGACAATATCATACCAACGTGAAGGGTCGTTGTCCCTAACAGGTGCTCAACTTACTTCATTCTCTAAACTCTAGTTTGCCACACCGATGTACAGTTTTCTTTGTTTTGCAGACTATCTCTTTCTCCTCAAAATACAAATTTTATCGTTGAAATATGTAAAGGTCGAATAAGATTTTTGTTGGTCGGATTTTGACATCAAACAAAAATAATCATTAAGCTCGAGCTTAAATATCCTGTTTCGTTTTAGGATGGATAAAAAACAGCTGTAAAGGAACTCGTGAAAATTTATCAGAAGAAAAAGTAAAAGAGAAAAGTTTCTTGTTGATTGATTTGAAGCTGAAACATAATTGGGAGAGGTTTTTTGAGATATTTGTTATTTTTCCTCTTTTTTTTTTTTTTTTGAAAAGTTCGTTTCTTGTAATCATGGTCTCTTCATAATGGACTTTATATATATCGAAATATGATCAACTTGATCTACTTTTGTTTTATTTTGTCTTGTTCGTTTACTATTGATGTTTTTATCGCTTTTAAGAGAAAAAAAAAGTTTAGAATTTAGAATTCTCAACTTACCAACAAATGGGTGTACATTGTACACAACAGATAAGCCACTTTATTGGAAGGGGACAAGTGGCATCCACATCCTTTAAAAAATAAAGAATTTTGTGCCAAAAATTGTAATCTTTAATAATATTTATTTCAATGGGTCGGATCTATTTTAATCAGCTTAAATTATAGTTTTAATCTGTCAACTTTAATGGTTGCATTTACTTTTTTAGTTAAATTTTAGGAAAAAAGTCGACATTTACCCTAAACATGTCAAATTGTACGTGCATCAAATTAATTAGTTTTGATTTTTGTAAGCAAAACTATTCAAACAAACAAACATTATGTAACTCTAATACATTAATTATCCTTAAATATTTAAATTTGCAAGAAATAAGAATCTAAATTTTGTTTAAGTGAAAATGGAGAAAACAAAATCAATAAATGAAAGAAGCAAGCCCCACTGGTTTGAAAATTCTGAAGTGGATAACAATAGTTATCCCACTGTCCGGGCTCGAGTCCACAATGGGTGGCCAACTGTAAGGTTGTACATTAGTAGAACTTTCTACTCTATTCTTTACTTAGCTGGAACGAAAATGAGTCCAAGTCTTCTTTTTTTTTTTTAATTAATTAATTTATTTATTAGTCCTTCAAGTTTGAAAGAAAACCCCACATTTAAGTTGACCGCCCTAAAGAAACGATGTTTTGTCAATTTTTATCTAAAATTTTCCTTTATATTAAATATTTTTATGGGTAAATTTAGACAATATGATAAAGTCCAAAGGGATAGAGGATTAACAAGGGCCAAATCGAGATTATACATGACCTGGGACTAGATTGGACCCAAATAGAGAGGTTACTGTACCAAAGGGCTCAAAACCCAACCTCGAATCAAGCTGAGCTGAGGTGGGCTGAGCACATGTAGGCATGCACCTCGTACGCCCATGGCCCAAGGAAGCTCGGGAGATGTCTGATTCAACCTTCTCCTAAACTGATTCGACAAAAGGGAAGGGAAACCTAAGTCAACCCTCATATAAATAGATTATGAGGTCTGCGTTGAAGATAACTCAAACCTCATTCTCAAATTCTTAGCTTACTATACTTTTACATTTTTGACTTAAGCGTCGGAGTAGGTGTGGCAAGCACCACATCCGTGTGCAATTTTCTTTGTTATGCAGACCACCTCTTTTCCCTCAAATTATAAATTCACTTTTGAATCACGTATAGATCAGGTGCATTTCCTTTGTCCAGATTTGTGTATCAACAAATACAATAATATGTGAAGGTAGAAATTGGAACATTTAATAAAGTTATAATGTATTGACTTGTTGAGCTATATTTAAAATTTTAAGTTGGCCTACTAAAATCTTAGAAAGAAAGTATGCTAATATTATTAATTACTTTGTTTTCTTTTAGGGTAGGCATCAAGAATTATTTGTGATGGACGGCTTAAATATTAGAGGAAAAGTCGTATTTTTACTCCGGTATGTTATGAAATGTATTGGTTTTAACTTTAAATTTTTAATTTCATCGGAACGAATTTTAAACTTGAATAAATGGGACAAATAATACGATTAATTATTAAGTCTACTTTTTTTTTTCTATTTCTTTTGAAGAATTGTAGGTTGCTATGATTACTATAGACAAGACTATATTAGTTTTCATAATCAAAATTTGATGAACTTGAAAAGTTTAAAGATAAAATTGGTTGGCTGAGTCAAATATAAGGGTATGTAAAAAAAAAAAAAACTTCTGGGTGGTCTAAAAAATTTAGGGGGCTGTTTGGAGCATTGAGTGAATTATAATAAAACAAGTTATAATAGTATGTGGGTTATAATAGTCTGTGAAACCATATAATATTTTTAAAATGCAAAATTTTTTAATTTGAGGTTATAATAGTCTGTGTTTGAGGTACAGAGTATTCCACATGTTATTATAACACATGTTATTATAACTCACGCCCCAAACAACCCCTTAAAATCTAAGGTCCCGTTTTATTTGATTTTTTTTTTTTTGAAAATTGTGTTTGTTTTCTCATCATTTCTCTATCATGGGTTTCATATTTATCAAGAAAACATTTAAATTTTTAGCCAAATTCCAAAAACAAAAACAAATTTTTGAAAAATAGTGTTTTAGTTTTCAAAATTTGACTTAGTTTTTTAAAACATATATAAAAAGTAAATAACAAAACAGGGAAATTTATAGTTAGAAGTAGTATTTATAAGCTTAATTTTCAAAAACTAAAAATCAAATGGTTATCAAACGGACCTAAAAGATAAATATATACCAATTAAGATCAACTTGTACAAATCCTTCTCATATATTTACATTATTTATAGTATTTTTTTTATCACTTTTCATTCTCAAGGACAAATACCACATTTGACTCTCCAGATTTGAAGTTGGTTTGTTCTCTAATTCTTAAAATTTCAAAAATAACACTTTAGTCTCTAAATTTTAATTATTTAAGGGATAAAAGTTTCAAAAGGATGCTTTAGTTCCTAAAATTTAGAAAATATTTAAATTCTATTTTGGTCTCTAATTTTTTAGTTTATTTCTTTTTAATCCTCGAACTTTTGAAATGTTTATTGTAGTCTCTAGGCTTTTAAAAATAACTATTTTGATTCTTGCTATTATTTCGTCCACCCAATTTTTGTCTTAACTAACCTATATGGCTTAAATTCATATCCACATCAATACATTAATACACGTACTCAAAGTCACGATATCTATTTATTAGAAACAAAATAAAGAAAATGAATTTTCAAAAACCAAAATAGACATTTTAAAAGTAACAAAAATATAATAACTTTAAAAACTTTAGAAACCAAAATAAACACTTTAAAAATGTGGAGACCAAAACCAGATTTAAACTATTAAAAAAAATGGGAATTTGGATTAAATGGCTACAATTACACCATCATTATGAAAAATAGCCTCTCTTTTTTTTGCTGAAATATGGCTACTGTGAAATTAGCATTTGGTTGGTGATCTGAAAATAGAAATTTGAAAACAAGAGATTTAATAAAAATAGAGTTATATTTCATATTTTTAGATATGTGTGTGATAGCAAATTTAGAAATTGGATCTCAATTTAAACAGTTGTTCAAAATGTATTTGATAATATATTTATAAACTATAATTAATTAATTTATGACCATGTTTTATGTTATAAACTTTGTATAATTACTATTTTACAATGTCATATCATTTATAATATATTATATTATACATATTTTAATCTAACAAAAATGAATTGAGTTTATAACATGAAATATTGTATTTATTAAAGTTTTTATCTTTTCTAATATAATTTTTCATTTTAAAACTTCAAATTCAAAATCTAGATTCACTAAAAACGTAAAAATATTGTTTTCAAAATTTCCACTGTTTGGATCACAAAATCCAAAAACAATTTTAAAACACACAACTGTCAAACACATATTCGTTAAACTCAATGAATCCGAAAACATAAAACAGAATTCAAATTGCCTACCAAACAGGCCCTTAAGGGATTTTCTGTTTACTTATTTTTTTCCTTGTTTACCCTTATAAATAAATTGGATGTCATTCTCTTAATTTATAGAAGCTCTAACTAAAGATTTCATTTTAAATTCAAACCTATTTTCAAATCTCCTAAAATCATGCATCTACAAATTTACATATTTGAATTTCATTTTATCTTTTTAGTTTCTCTTTCTTTATCCATTGTTTTCATCGTTGAACATTCTCTAATTGCATCTATGGCTTGAGATGTACAAAAAAAAAAGATAGTTGAACTTGATCGTGAAGGATGCTTGACTATGGTGAAATTTACAAATTGCGGTGGAGGATGACCTTTGCGACAATTTATTTCACCATAGTACTTATTTTTCTCTCAAGGAAAGTCGTTGGCTGCAAGTTTAGTGACCTCTTGTGCTTGCTTGTGTACGTTATTGTTGATGTGTAGCTGAAAGATGATGATAGGCTGCATTTTCGAACGTTGATTGGAGAGTTCTAATCGACATGGTGAGAAAGAAGAATTATGGGTGTTTGGACTAATTTTGGGGTGTTGAAAGATTGATTAATCTTCTTGAATCTAGAGCCAATGACAGAATTATTGCAACTGATGATGATTTAATCGAAAAGAACAATTTTAGAGCGAATATGTTTTCGACGCTCCATGGTAAAAGCTTCTTGAGAGTTTTGTGAATGGAGCGTTCAATATGATACAACGATTGTTATTCTTTTGGACGACGGCAGAAGTGGAAGCGAATGTTAAAAAAAATGAAAGTCTTCCGTAAATGGAAGCAAAAAATGCCTAAAGAGGAAATACATATACTATGTTTTCATATAGAAATACACAGTACTTGCTAGAGGTTCTTAATCGTCTTGTACCACAAAGATTTTTTCTTTTGGAGTACAAGGCACTTGTGTGGCACAATGTTGAATGCATAGTATTCTTACATTTCATGAAGAGAAAAGTTTATGAGATGGTGGGAGCAAGCACGAATTTCGATGTTTGAGGAGATTGACACTCTCACTCTGTCTATCAATCGAGTACAAGATATTTGCATGGCCCAATGTTGAAATTTTGAGTTTTAAGTATTAAATTTTCTTAAATTTTAATTTCAATTTTATAAAAAAAAACTACTTTTAAATATTTTCGAGTACAAGGTATTTGCTCATATAAAACTCTAAAATTTTGAGTTTTGAGTACAAGGTAATGGAGGTCACGCAATGTTTTACCCGGAAAGGAACTCAAAACCTAAACTTAGAGAAGTCGAATGGAGTGCAAACAGGAGGACGAAACCACAAATGTGGAGAGGAAAATGAAGAAGGTTGTGGGAGAAGAGTGTTCATTTAAATGGCATCCATTGATAGGCGTGTGCTATAATTGCTCTAGTTGTCAAATTGCCAAGGTAAACTTAAGACTTTGATTTGACTGATCTTTATGGTTTACGAGAAATGAAAAATTGAAGGTCAATTTTTTGCGCAAATTCTTAAACACCCTCAAATACCATTTGTGTCAACAAATCTCCATAGTCTTAAATTCTGATTTTCACAAATCCTTTTCTTTTTTTTTTCGAATTTGAAAAACACGACCATTGTTTATTTTCGTTCTCCAAATCTTAGATTTAGTATTGATTTTAAATTATCACATTTTAAATTCATTTGCAATTCAAATAGATTTTGTTATCATTGAGTTGTTTTGATTCTGGTTTTTTTATTTGGCCTAAATTATCCCGTAATTCTAGGAATTTGTTATATGAGGATTTTAGTCTGTTCTACTATTTAATACTATCTGTCATTTAATCTTTTAGCCATTTATCTATAATATATTAAAAATCAAGAGTTTCTGAAAAATATTTTTAGACTAAAATACCCTTTTAAATTTTAGTTAATTACATTAATCAAACCATCCTAATTTCGATTTGATAATTTGAATCAAAATGAATATCTTATTTAATTTCAAATTGATGAATTGTAATCAATAATCTTAATTTCATAAGCAACTTGATTCAAAATCAAATCAAATTTACTTCTATAAATTGTATCCAATTATCATACACAATTCTTATACTCAATTCTTCAGCTATATTTTTTTTCATTTAGTTCTTATAGTTCTTTTTTTTTTAACTGGAGTTCTTCAGGTACATTTTCTTCATTTGGTTCTTATAGTTCTTTTTCTTTTTCTTTTTTTATTTTATTTTCTAAAATTGGTGTTCTTCTTTAGGTACGTTTTCTTCATTAGTTCTTATAGTTCTTTTTTTTTTTTGAAACTAAAGTTCTTATATTTCTTTTTTTTTTTTTTTTGAAACTGGATTTCTTCTTCATGTATGTTTTTTTCATTTAGTTCTTATAGTTATTTTTTTTAATTTTTTAAAACTGAAGTTCTTATATGTCGTTTTTTTAACTAGAGTTATTATAGTTCTTATTAGTTCTTATTTAGTTCTTATAGTTCTTTTTTTTTTTTTTAATTTTTGAAAACTGAAGTTCTTATATTTCTTTTTTTTTTTTTTTGAAACTAAAGTTCTTATAGTTCTTTTATTTTTTTAATTTTTTAAAATTGAAGTTCTTATATTTCTTTTTTTTTTTTTTTTTTTGAAATTGGAGTTCTTATAATTCTTATAGTTTTTTTTTTTTTTTTAAATTGAAGTTCTTATATTCTTTTTTTTAAATAGAGTACTTATAGTTCTTATAGTTTTTTTTTTTGAAATTGAAGTTCATATATTTCTTTTTTTTTTTTTTTTTTGAAATTGGAGTTTTTATAGTTCTTATTAGTTCTTATACACGCACAATTATAATTCTTATGTTATTGAGTTGCAATAGTCCAAAAATCTAAACTGGATGACTGGATGCTAATTTTGTTTCTTTTTTCTTTTTGTTACAATTACGTCTTTGTATATATATACACAATTCTTCACGCATTCAAATTATTCTAACTTCTTTTGCATCCAATTGTCTTTATATATATATATATATATATATATATATATATATATATATATATATATATATATATATATATATATATATGAAGGTTTTAATTTTTAGTAATAACTATTTTTTTCAGGTTTAAAAGTAGTCATCTCCAATTTTTCATCAAATCACGTATCTTTCCTCTTTTTTTTATTCAATTTTTTTTTTAGAACTATGTCCCTTTTTCAAATTAAGTTTTTGGCATGACTTTTAGACATCATATTGCAACATTTTTTCTCTTTATTTTTTTCCAACCCTTTTCAATTTTTTTTTTCCAAAATTCTATCTCTTTTTCAAATTAAGTTTTTGGCTTAAAAAAATTAGGTACCTCCAATTAATTACATGTTTGTGTATCCAATTATTTTAGTTTAAAATTTAATATATATATATATATATATATATATATATATATATATAATAATATTATTATTATTATTATTAGTAATATCTATAATCTATAATTCTATAATATTTTAAAAAGTAAGAATTTCTGAAAAATATTTTTAGATCACAATACTCTTTTAAATTTTAGTTAATTAGTTAATTACATTAATCAAATCATCCAAATCCAATTAGATAATTTGACTCAAAATGAATATCTGATTTAATTTCAAATCGGATTACTTTAATCAAATCATCCTAATCCGATTCAAATCATCCTAATTCGATTTGATAATTTGAGTTAATTTCAAATTTATTAATTTGAATCAATATCTATAATGTATATCTATAATCTATAATCTATAATCTATAGTATATTAAAAAGTTTGTGAAAAACTTTTGTAGGTCAAAAAAAGAGTTTCTGAAAAATATTTTTAGACCAAAATATTTCTTTAAATTTTACTTAATTATATCAATCAAATCATCATAATCCGATTTAATTTCAAATTTGATTAAAATAGAATTTGAATTGCTTTTTTCTTCTTGCATGATTTTATATTCAAGATTAAAAAATAATTTGAATTAATTGTTTTTCTTAATTTGATATTTGATAGCATATCTAATTGGATTGAATTAGTTATTTTTTCCTTCACGTTTTTTTATTCGAAAATAATTTGAATCAATTCTTACTCATTTGATTGGATATCTAATTAGAATTTGAATTAATTTTTTTCTTTCACATTTTTTATTCAAAATTTAAAAATAATTTGAATTAATTGTTATTCTTAAATTGATATATTTGATAGCATATCTAATTGGATTGAATTAGTTATTTTTTCTTTCACATTTTTTTATTCAAAAATAATTTGAATCAATTCCTACTCATTAGATAGGATATCCAATTTGATTTAATTATTTATTTTTCTTTCACATCTTTTTATTAAAAAATACTTTTAATCAATTCCTATCCTACTCTTTTAATGAGATATCTAATTTAATTGAGTTAGCTATTTTTTCTTTCACGTTTTTTTATTCAAAATTGGAAAAGAATTTCAATTAATTTTTATTCTTAATTTGATAAGATATCTAATTTGATTCCTAATCAAATCAAATTAGAATTTGAATCTAAATTTCTTCTATAAGTTTCATATGTCCACCACAAATTTTTTCCAGATCTAAAATAGCCATCCTCCAATTTTTCATCACGTTATGTTGTTGATGTTCTTTTTTCCATATCTAAAATATCCATCTCCTCCAATTTTTTATTAGGTATCTCTCACTCTCTCATCAGATATCTTTCTTTTTTTATAAATTTAAATTAGCCCACGTTTTTCATTTTCTTTCATGTTTTTCTACACAAAATTATGTTAGTTGATATCACTCTTGATGTGTTGTTGATGCTTTTTTTTTTTTTTTGGATCTAAAATATATGTCTCCTTCATTTTTTTATAAGGTATCTCTTTCTTTCTTTTTTTTTTTTTTTATTTAAATATCATTAGCCCACGTATTTTCTTTTATATATTCTTTTACTCATCATTTTAATTTATTTATAACTAAATTATTATTTTGAGTTTTAATTTAGGGTTTAGTTTATTTTTGTGTTTGATTTTTAAAATATTATTTTTGATTTAAAAATTTTAGACACTTTAATTTTAGAAGATACTCTTTTAATTTACAGATGATGTTTATTAATTTTAAAAGGATTCTTGCTTTCTTAAAAAAATATTTCAAAAAGAAAAGAAAAAAACTACAACTATATTAAATGATATTTTAGAAGATACTATTTTAATTTTAAGAGGATGTTTATTAATTTTAAAAAGTTTCTTGCTTTCTTAAAAAAAATTCAAAAAGAAAAGAAAAAAACCACAGCTATATTGAATGGCATTTTTTTAATTTACATAGCTCATTGGTCCTCACTTGACCAATTTGACCAAAATAACAATTTGACCAAAAATATTGTCTATAAAGAAGTTTTGACTTTGTATACCAATTTGTTTAAAATGTATTTTTGTATTAATATGTCACATATATGTGAGTATTTTTTAATTGATTCTCTGTGAATAATTGTATGCCAAATTTAAATAAAAAATAATCGTTATAAAATTGCATTAACAAGTATTGCATAAATTAAACAAAATATATCATTACAAAAAGTATATATTATATTATAAGTAATAATAATAATAATAATAGAAATAATTTTTTTTTAAAAAAAACTTAATAAAAAATTATATTATATTCAAATTATGTTATATTATATAAAAAAATTATATTATAATAGAAATAATATAATATAATATAAATATTATATTATATTCAAATTAGTCACATTAAAAAATATAAAATCATAGTAGAAATAGAAAAAACAAAACTAATATAAGAGTGCATAAAAAAATTAATTAAATTCAATTAAATTCATACTATTTTGATTACACGTACAATGCACGTGGTAAAAAAACTAGTCTAATAAAAAAATGTCGGTTAACTGTTTTTTAAAATGTCTATTTAAATTTAATCAACCATCTAGTTTTCAAAAAATATTTTAAATGATTATCGAGTCCCTCCGGATTGACTTATAAGAAAATAGCTTAATTATTAAGCTTTACTTGCGTGTACAATTTTAAATTTTCGTTCCTTCCCTCTGCCTCTATGTTCCACCTGGTCATATGTCCCTCTCTTTCCATTCTTCCAATGAGGTCGGTACGTAAGGGGAAAAAGTCACTGAATTGAAAGGTGCCAAGTGGCCAAGTCCCAAGTGGGCTCCTTAAATTTATCTTTTTTAAAAATAAAACAATTTATGAATTTCATGCTTAAAAAATATAATCTTTAATAATATTTCAATTAGTTTCCTCTATAGTAATTAAGATTGGGTTTATTAGATATTTTATTTTCTTTAGTCATTTATTCATCTAAGTATCTCAAGTGTGCCAGCTAAAATGCTTTTTGTTACTTAAAAAAGAAAAGTGCTTAGAGTAAGTTACCAGTGTCTAATCAACCCTCAAACCATTTCTAACTAGCTATTGGCGTGCTTATCCAAGCATGTTTGAAATGCTTTTAAGGTGCTCAAGCAATAAAAAAACGTGCCTAAAGCGATTAGAAGAGCTTAACCCATCCCCAAATAATTCCTAGCTAGTTTTTTGTGCACCTAAGCAATCTGCATGTGCCTAAAATGCATTTTAGGTAATGAAGCAACTAAAAAGATTTCTAAAGTGATTTAAAAGTGCCTAACCCGCCTCCAATACATTCCTAACTAGCAATTTGTTTTGTCTAATTATCCTAAACATGCCTTAAGTGCAATTTTGGTGTTCTAGCAACTAAAAACATTCTTAAAATGGATTAAAAAGTACCCCCAAACTATTCCTAATTGGTCATTTGTGCGCATAAGTATCTCGTGCATGCCTACTCAGGTGATATAAACCAAACGAAAGAAAAAAACCAAACCAAATCGAATTGATTCAAGTCAATTCATATCGTTTTTTAAAACTATTCAGACTGGCTTCGGTTTGACTCTTGGTTTTAGCTTAAACCGACTCAAATGGAAAGTTTTATTTTAGGATTTGTAATGCTGCTTTCATTCTCTCTCGTTTTCCATTGTCAGTCGTTTCTTTCATTCTCTCTCTCTTTTCCACAGACTCATCCATAGCATCAAGACAAGCAAGGGAATCGGTAGAATCCACCCAAATCGAGTGGTCGATAGCCAAGTATTCGGAGATCCAACAATCTAAAGACTTGAGAGAGAGCCACAAAGCGGCGGAGCTAGAAATTTCATTACTTGATGGTAGGTAGACAGTATTGTTTTCAAGCCATGAAGGTTGTTTTCCTAGAATCACATTGTAGACAGATTTGTAATCTACGACAAGGAATTCAACCATCATTGTTATGCAGCTCAATACTTCTCTCGGGGTTTATTCTTTCTCCACTTAACCCGAAATAAGGGGTAGGGCTTCTCCTTAGGTGGTCTCGCCCAAGGGTCATGGCGTTAAACACGTCGAAGGAAAGCACGTTAGCTGAGCTTCCTCCATCTACAAGGATGCGTTGGACCTTAATGTTTGCAATTGTTAGTGTTATGACTAGAGCATTATTATGAAGCTAGTGCAGCCGCATTGCCTCTTCCTCTGTACAGCTAATGGTTGACTTGGTCAAGGTAAGCGAGCATACCTCCCAGGGCTCTAGGACAACTCGTGCTTCGCGTGCTATGGCTTTTCATTTCTTTCCTGACTCCCCTCCTGTTGGGCCACCAAATGCTGTTTTAATCTCCTATGGAGGTGCTTTTAATCTCCTATGGAGGTGCTAAATCGTCATCTCTTCTACTTAGTCGTTCTTGACTAGCACCTCGATCACTACTCTCACCCACGTACTCTTTCAGTTGTCCCCTTTGGATGAGAGCTTCAATAGCTTCCTTCAAGTTGAAGTAGTCTGGAGTAGAATGGTCGTGATCACAATGAAAAAGACAATACTTGTCTTTGCTCTTTCTAATGTGAGCCAGCTTTTAGCTTCATTGGCTATTTCAACACATTCTTGTCTCGAATTCCCATCAAGATCTGTAACCCAAACAACCGTAGGAGTATAATGTTCAAACTTGCTTGGAGGAAGACCATGGCGTATTGGTCGGTCCAGATGATCTTCTGCTCTCCTCTTTTCGAGCTCGTGTCATCCTCTTCATTCTAACTTTTCCTCGTGTGGTGATCGAACTAACTACATTTTTCTTCAAGACCTCATCTCAAGCGAAGAAATTCTCCAACGCTCATGTACTTTTAAGCTCTTGAAAGGAGCTCCACATACGTCGTTGATGCCTTCTTTCCCAATGACCATAGAATGTTAATCTTTAACTCTAGCTACGATGGCCATAAAGGCCTCTCCATCTGTGTAACCTTCAATCTAGAGTGCTTCGCTATTGAATTGGGATACAAACTCCCATAGTGTTTCATTTTTTTCTACTTAATAATGAACAGGTGGGTCAGCAACTTCTTTTGATCTCGACATCCCAGGAACTGGGTAACGAAGGCTTGGGTCAATTCCTAGAAAGAGGATATGGACTTCCTTTTTAATAGAGAAACCACTTTCAAGTCGATCCCATGAGAGTGAATGAGAAGGACTGGCATTTGATGGCGTCTCGGACTCCATAGAGCTCCATCTATGGCCGAAAGATATTAAGGTACTCTACAGTATCCTTCGTCCTATCATATGATTTCATTTTTTGTAGTATGAACTTTGGAGGAATCTCCTCCTACATTATTTCGCGGTAAATAGTGGATCAACCTATTTAAGGAGATTCTCCAGGTTCAATCCATCACGATCCTGCGTCTTCCGCATGTCACCTAATTGACTTTGGATCCTCTATAGTTCGAGTTCCTATGGTTGACTCTCTACTTCTCTATCTTTACGTTCCTTCTGCTTTCGGTTGATAAGATCTATAGGTTTGTCCCAAGGTCTGTCTCTTCGTGCTTGTCAACCTTCCTAGCTTGGGTCTGGTGATCAGTTTGCTCACCTCGGGCTAGGCTCTTGATGCTGTTGTGACACGTCGTCCTGGTACGCAATCAGTGACTATTCGCCTGAGACATCTGTCCTCTGAGGTCTGAATGGATTGATCTTCAATCAGTTCCTCCAAGTTGTAATCTCTCAACCAAGCTGTGATTCCTAACTTGTGATTATCCTTCCCCTTCAACCATTGAGTCTTTACCTTTGGTTAGGTCTTGAGACAGAAGAGGTGAGTCTTAAGCCACAGATTGTTGATCCTATCTTAATTTGTCCTCAGGTCTACCGCCATTTAGTCGATCTTGGGGTCCTTTGACAATAATTAAACAATCGAATTTGGTCGAGGTAAGAGTTCCAGGACATGGGCTATGCTCTTATCCATCCCCTTGAACCTTATTCTCTAGCACCACATACTTGTCCTTTGCCTTCACCTTCTTGGCAGCAAGTCCGTTGGGCTCCACCGAAGGGCTAACCTCAACATTCTGACTAGGCTCAACATTTGGGACACTTTGCCCTCGAGTTACGACACGTCTGGGGTGTTGATCCCGATTAGACATGTCTCCTTCAGCACTCCTTATGTTTCAACTCATCTATTTTCTCATGATTTCGATGGCACAATTCCATGGTAAAGCACAATCGTGTCCCCAAAGATGGCTTCAACTATTAATGCTGAAATTTGGATAGTCGGATCAACGGTAAATTTGGATTGTCGGATCAACGGTGAATTTGTATTATCGGGAACCAAAATGTGCCTACAAAACAAAAGGAATGAACACTAGTATGATGCTAAGCCACTTACACTCTGATGCTCAAGTCAGTAATTGGATTTGTAAGAAGCTTAGACTAGAGACTTATGTGAGTGTTTTTGGACGTACCCTCCATATTGTTGTATCTCCATACTTATAGGGAGGCTTAATGTAACTGAAACTGTAGTTTTAATTGAGGGCTAAAGTCTCACTAAGATTTTCAGGATGCTTTAACTATAGGAAATGAACCCCTAAATCCCTATAGCGTCATCCTCATGTTCTTAGGGGTTGGCCTAATTAGCTCGGCCTCATTAGCTCAACCTAATCAACTCGACCTCGTTAGCTAGGCATCATTAGCCAATTTAGCTCAATCAGTCCAGCCTAATCTTAACTTAGTTATCTTGGCCTTAGTTTGACTGGACTGATGTTGCTTACTCAGTCTAGCCTAAGCTTGGCCTTAGTTTGGCTAGACTGATATTGCCAAATCAGCCTAGTAGCTTGGCCTAAGTTTGACTAGACTAATTTTGCATAATCAATCTTGCTTAAGCAATACATTTGGCTAGACTAATTTAGATATCATCTTTAGGCCGTAAACCTCATTTTGGTTTTGGACTTGTCGATAATTTCACCCCAACAAGTACTATTACAGTTATGAATGACTCAATTACTATTGGGAGTGTGACCAAAGTTCTATATTGTTAACAAAAGGATGATCATTGTTATATATGTGAAGGATAACATTTTCATTGGTATAAGGTTATTTGCATTAAACCAAAAGCAAAAGTATGAAGACTTATAACTAAAATTGTCACACCCCCTCCCAGCTCACTTGCCTAATCCTAGGAAGGAATGCGAAGACAGAGAATAGCAGCCCTCTTACTGCCACTCCCTGCCCAACCTAACATTAACCTGAAATTGTATACAACGAAGCATATATGAACTAGTAAAATTGAGCGCACAGTTGCACACCTGAATAAGATGCAATCATTTTTCCATACTCGGTTTTCATAACAAGTCATAACATACTTAAGTATTACACCCCGACTAGAATGCTTTTATTTCAAAACTATATACAGGTGGAAGTATATATATACAAGGAGCTAAGTGGCGTGGTGGCAAACAGGTCTTGTCGAGGCTAAGCACCGGGAACTCGTTTGCTACCTGGGGAGAGAAAACATGTTGAAAACGTGAGCTGGGAAGCCCAGTGAGTGACTATTTAATAAGTTATGCGTTTATAGGTAAAGTATCAAAAGTAATTAAACAATGTCGCCAAATTATAGGCTTAAGCACCACGATAATCAATGCATCAAAACTCATGATAAAGAAAACTTGTAGCATGATACCCTAGCTATGGTAGAGTCCTCTCTAACCAACAACTTCAATACCTCTCTCTCTCACGTGCACGTGGTATGCCATTTAGGCTCACTGGTCTCCCCTAATACCTTCTCTATGTCCTTCAGTATTGGGGTCAGACCAACTACCACCCGAATACCTTCTCACTGTCCTTCAGTATCGGGGGTCAAGTTTTCTCCCTCCCAGGTACCTTCTCCGTGTCCTTCAGTACCGGGGGTTAATAATATACAAGGGCATGCTTTAAATAGTTAGGAAACATGTTTTGGAATCACATTCAGCAAGTTCTCAACATAAACACAAACTTTCATTATTAAACAAGCTTCCAACTTCAAGTGTAGTTCATCGTATGATTAAAAGAGAACTCATTAACCAAACTCATTTTTCGTGTTCTCAACGCATAAATTCTTTAACATAGCCAAACCATCATACTTTAAGTTTCAAGCAATTCAAACATGTTTTAGAGTGGATTAATGCATGGTACTTCCAAGAAAAACCCAACTTCCAAACTTAGGTTTCATGCTTGAACGCGGAGTAACAAACTAGTTACAATTATGCTTAACTTTCAACACCGACATTTATTAGTAGGAATTCAATGAAAAATGAATATAACTTAGTTTAAGCATGCTTCAATATCCATCACTAGTAAGCTTTTGAATAAATAAAGATCAACGCATAGGTTATCAAACAAAATTACTCACAAACACCGGAAGGCTCTCAAGGCTTATAAGCTTCTCCTATCTTCGTTTGCCCTGAAAATGAATTCCATAACATTAATCCCTTTTGCTACTTGGCCCAAAAATTGATCTAACTCAGTCACATAACTCATAGGATAGTAATTGCACACACTTGGCAGTAGGGTATAACAAATTGGAACACAACTTCCTTAAGCTCTCTAGACCCCTCTGTTTTGAGCCAAAAATTACAGATTCAACTTCCAGCATGAGTTTCTCAAAATTTAGCAAAACAACCACCAACTTTTATTTGATAACCCTCAAATACAACATCTAAACTTACTTACCTCAAAATTTTAGCTTCTAATTCGTCCTCAAGAGCTCAAAATCACCAGATTTCTTCACCCTGTTCTGCTGGCCGAAAAACTGGGAACACCTCTCGGTTTTCTTAAATTTTTACGACCTTCTTCTTCATATTTTCTCACAAAATTTTCCAGACCTAATCTTCATTCAATTTCTGAGATTTTGGCTCAAGAATCATCGAATTTTCTCAAGTGGATTGAGAGATATGACTGTTTTAAGTTTATCCACTTCCTAGAGCTTCCAGCTGTCTACTGCAATCACAAGTGTTGGACAGCTCATCCTTCCACTATAACAAAAAAACTCCAACGAAAATGTAACTAAAATGGCCAGCTCCTCCTTCTCTCTTTAGACTTTAAGTCTCTTTCAATCCACCTAAATTGTAAAGAAATTTTAACTAAATTAATTAGAAATTACAGCTTTTGTATTCAACACAACATACACCTAATGTGTACCCAACTTGCTCATGACCTTAACTTACTTCAACTCAACTTTTAATATGCTTATCCCAATGCGTAACCTGTCTCCTTATGAAGCTTTGTGTACGTTAATATCCACAACTTAGGAGATTCCCAAATTCTACCACGACATCTTTTAGTGCAACCTATATCAATTTGCATATGTCAAAACATCATATATGAGCACAATATGATCAAAAGAGAGTTTAGGGCTTACAAAAATGGACCATATTATACCATTGTAGAAATGTAGAGAGAGGTCTTTTGCTCTTATCATATATCCAAAAGTTTGTAGCCAATATTTTTAGGGAAAAAAGAGCTAAAAAATCTCACCTTTTTGTAAAACTTATTTTTGACGAATTTAAAATCGTCATTAAACCTAAATTTGTTGGGTTTATGTTGTTGCTATGTGGTGGAACTTGGTTTGAACATGACATTGTCGATAAATGGCTATTTCGTTATTAGGTATAAGTTCTCCCGACGAAATAGATATTTGTCATGAGATTGGCGACTATATGAATTCCATCATTTTCTACGATTGAAATATATTTTTATCGAGAGGAATTCCTCAACAGAAAAAAATTCTTGTAGTGTATTTAGGAAAAAAATGAAAATTTCTTTCCTAATTATTTTATAAATTAAAATATCATTTTGGTCATTGTACTTTAGATTTTATTCCATTTTAGTCTTTATACTAAAATTAGATATTTAAAAGTACATGGACTAAAGTGGAATAAAACTCCGAGTATATCGACCAAAATGGTATTTTAACCTACTTTATATTGATCTACAAAAATCTAAAACAAAATAAATAATTCAAATTAAGATCAACTTGTACAAATCCTTCTCATGTTGTTTTATTTTTCTAAGTATTAATTTCTTCATCACTTTTAAAATATAAAGGACATTAATTTTTTTACATTCAAGTTTGAACATAATTTTTCTTTAATTTCTAAAGTTTAAAAAGCGACATTTTAGTAATTTAGGGAATAAATGCTTTAAAATGACTCTAATTCCTAAGATTTAGAAAAAGTTAAAATCCTATTTTGGATTTTAGATATTTAGGTTGGTTCTATTTTGGTTCTTTGAATTTTTAAAACAAAATTTATAATACGTGGCAAAATCTTGTTGCAATATTTATAATTTTGTTACACCAAAAAATAATTTGCAAATATAAAAATTTTCCCTCCTATATCATACTATATTAACAAGTATATTAACAAGTATATCACTAATATACCTAATATAAAGTATATCACTTATATACTATTCATGTGATGAAGTATATTAGGAATATATCATTTTAAAATTATAGATGAAGTATATCATTGATATACTATTTTTGTATCATTGATAAAATATATGACTGATATACTTAATTTAATTTGAAGTATATATGTATACACTTCTTTCATCTGTATCATTTTTGCAAAATATTTTATTAAGTGCAAAACCTTTTTCTAAAATCTCTATTTTAGTCTCTAAATTAAGGATTTTGAGCATGCAAAAGTGGTTTCAGTCATTCCAAAATCACTCTCAAACGTGTTTTAACTATTTTACTCATTGTTATTATTTTAGTAACTACTATATCTGTCAATTAAATATTCCCTCAACTAGTCTAATATAGCTCCAACATATGCCTACATCAATATATTAATATATTGATGACAGGGACAGGTCGGTCCACATTGGGGCTAGGAGAGGCATATGTCCCCTAAAATTATGGATTTGTGATATATATATATTTTTGGCCCACAAATATCAAAAATGCAAGTTGGTTTGTTGGTATGCGGGGGCTCTGGCTACTAATTGTTGTTTTTCGATTTCAATGTTCGAGTCTCTGTCAGCGTGTTTTATTTATATTTATATAAATGTTAAATTATAAATTTAGTACTTAAATATTTTTTAAATTTGTGTCTGAAGTCTCTTAACCTTAAAAAAATTTCTAATAAGTCTTTAAATTTTTAATTTTATTTCTAATAAATCATTAAATTTTAAAAATGTTTAATTGATTCATGAACTTCCAATTTGTATTTAATAGGTTTTAGATATATTCAAATTTTTAAAAATTAATTGTTCTAAATTTTGTATTTAATTAGACCTTAAACTTTCAATTTTTTATCTAATAGATACCTGATTTTTTTTAAAAAAAGAGATCGAATAAGTTGAGGATCGATTAGACACAAAATTAAATTTTAAAAAATAAATTGTGTCTAATAGAACATTAATTTTTAAAAATTTTAAATATATAAGAGACCTATTGGTACAAAATTGAAAGTTCAAGAATCATATAGATATAAATCTAAAAATTTAGAAACTACTCTTCTAATATAAGATTCTGCATCCGTCACCGATTGATAAAGTATAAAGTGAGGTCCTACTGGTTGGACTAGGAAGCAACCTAAGTTGTCCTTTTATTCCCATGTGCGCAGCTTCATTCCACCTAACGACGTGGATAGGGATTTCATCGGCAGGCATGTTTGACCAAGGAATTTGCATTTGCTTCATTTTCCAACTTGGACTTTGTAATAGTTTTTTATTTTAGTTTCAAGCATATTTTTTAAAATTCTGATTGGACTATTTCTAAATATGGAATTTAATATATTAAAATGAAAAAATATTTTCTTTTTATAAATTACAAATTTAGTCTATGAACTTTGAGAGTTGTATCTAATACATCTTTGAAATGTAAAATGTATTTAATAGGACTCTAAATTTTTAATGTTTTGTCTAATAGGTTCTTAAACTTTAAAAAATGTCTAATGAGTCCCTCAATTTTCTATTTTGTCACATGTCTCTAAATTTTAAAAATTGTTTAGTAAGTTGGAGATCTATTAGATACAAAATCAAAAGTTAAAAAAACTTATTATACACTTTGTAATAAGAATCTTTGGCATAAAAACTTATGAAACGCAACATTAAAAGTTGAGAGACCTATTAGTAATCCTAAAAGTTGAGGGCCTTACTTTAAAAAAAAAATCGTTGTGTATATCTACCCCGCTAAAAGAAAACGAGAGAATACAAAAATACAGACAACTTTTACCAAAAATATTATCTAAATACAATTTCACAAAATTTTTGTTCGAGAAAAATAATTATTTTGAAAATAATTTCTGAAAAATATTCATGATTTTTATTATATATATATATATATATATATATATATATATATATATATATATATATATATATATATATCTCGGAGATATTGTTTATTTATCTTCTAATAAACAAAGGATTTGAAGGCAAGGAGTTCAAATCTTGGATGAGTCATTAAACCGGCTAATATTTGCCAATTAAATTGACTTCGTGAACTAAATTCGTAGGTCCTGTTTGATAATCATTTGGTTTTTAAAATTTAAGCCTATAAATACTTCTACATATGTGTTTCCTTGTTTTGTTATCTACTTTTTATCTATGTTTTCAAAAACCAAGTCAAGCTTTCAAAACTAAATAAAAAAATAGTTTTCAATTTTTTTTTTTTGTTTTTGAAATTTGGCTAAGAATTCAAATGTATTCTTAAGAAAGAAGAAATCCATTGTAGAAAAATAATTTGAAAATAAGCACAATTTTCAAAAATCAAATGGTTATCAAACGGGACCTTAATTTTCTACTTATTGGTAAAAAAAATTTTAAAAAAAGAAAACCTAATTTTCTTGGAGAAACAAAGTCATTTCTTATCCCTCTTTAATCTCTATAGCCTAAAAGACAACATTTTTAGTTTATGTAATAATAAGACAACATTTTTAGTTTATGTAATTTAGGGAATAGATGTTTTAAAAGTGGCACTTATAGTAGGATTCAAAAAAGTTGAAATTCTATTTTGGTCTTAGTTTTAAAATCTTTATTATTTTAATCTCTTAACTTTAAAAAAGATTAGGCCATTATTGTTATCCTTTTGTCAACTAATACCTGCCAACTCAATAATCTACACATAGCTAACCGATGTATCTATAATACATGCCTATAGGATCCTCCCTTGAAACTGCTGGTTCACGAGTTAGTCAACAACTAGGGGCTCATTTGATAACGTTCATGTTTCTTGTTTCTTGTTCATGTTTCTCATTTTTCAAGAAACAGACCTGTTTGATAAACCATCTTGTTTCTTGTTTCTAAATTTTTTAGAAACGTTTCTAAAAAAAAGGTAGATTTTGAGGGCTCGTTTGATAACGTTCCTGTTTCCTGTTTCTTGTTCATGTTTCTCATTTTTCAAGAAACAGACATGTTTGATAAACAATCTTGTTTCTTGTTTCTAAATTTTTTAGAAACGTTTCTAAAAAATGACAGATTTTGAGAAACTTAAAAAAGTAGTTTCTCAAATTCTGTTTCTGTTTTTTTTTTCAAGTTTCATGCATGTATTCTTATTTCTCTTTTTACCCATCTCTCCTCTCTCTCTTCTTTCTCTCTCTTCCATTCTATTTTTTTTTCTTTTAATACTTTTTT
The DNA here is from genome assembly GCA_033996785.1 of Trichosanthes truncata. Taxonomy (NCBI): domain Eukaryota; kingdom Viridiplantae; phylum Streptophyta; class Magnoliopsida; order Cucurbitales; family Cucurbitaceae; genus Trichosanthes; species Trichosanthes truncata. Next base: position 11,444,677 of record MU867261.1, on the reverse strand, counting down.
ATCTTTTTATTTTTTTCTTCTTTTTTATTTTTATTTTTTAATTTATTTCTTTCTATTTGTTCTCTCTCTTTCATCATAATCTTTTTTCTTTTAATAGTTCATTATTTATTTTTTCTTTTTTCCTTTTTACTTTTCTCTTTTCGTTTATGTTTTTTTCTTCTCTCTTATTTTCTTATTTTCTTTTACTTTACATTAATGAGCTTATAGTTATTATTTTCTATTTAATTTTCTATTATTTTTTCTTTTGTACGATTTTATTTTTTTATTAAATAAATAAACTAATAATGTATTTCATGTTTACCATTAAATGTAAAAAAATATATGCATTTTCTATCTTTTTCTGATTTTACTTGCGTGTATTATTGGCTAATGCATTTTTAAAGAAAAAATAAAAATAAATTTTATTATTAAATTAAAGAAATGTGGGTATGTTCGATTGTCTGACCTTAGACAATTTACAAATTCGTCTAATTGAACTAACTCTTGTAAGTCAAATTCGGTCAATGTGAATTGATTGAAATGAGAAATAACATTGCAAATCAAATTTGAACAACATTTGAAGGATAAATTTATTATTATTATTATTAATTAGGTGTTGGGCCTTAATAAAATACTATAACCTCTTTATATATGTTTTATATTTATTTTAATGCATGTTATATGTTTTATTATAGTATATGTACTAAACTATATTTTTACCAAGAAATAAGAAACATAAATAGTTATCAAACATGTTTCTATTTTTAGTTTTTAAGAAACAGAAATAAGAAACGAGAAACAGAAACAGGAAACAAGAAACGAGAAACGAGAACGTTATCAAACGGGGCCTGAGAAACTTCAAAAAGTAGTTTCTCAAATTCTGTTTCTGTTTTTTTTTTCAAGTTTCATGCATATATTCTTATTTCTCTTTTTACCCATCTCTCCTCTCTCTCTTCTTTCTCTCTCTTCCATTCTATTTTTTTTTCTTTTAATACTTTTTTATCTTTTTATTTTTTTCTTCTTTTTTATTTTTATTTTTTGATTTATTTCTTTCTATTTGTTCTCTCTCTTTCATCATAATCTTTTTTCTTTTAATAGTTCATTATTTTTTTTTCTTTTTTTCTTTTTACTTCTCTCTTTTCGTTTATGTTTTTATTTTCTCTCTTATTTTCTTATTTCTTTTACTTTACATTAACGAGCTTATAGTTATTATTTTCTATTTAATTCTCTATTATTTTTCCTTTTGGTACGATTTTATTTCTTTATTAAATAAATAAACTAATAATGTATTTCATGTTTACCATTAAATGTAAAAAAAAATATACATTCTCTTTCTTTTTCTGATTTTACTTGCGTGTATTATTGGCTAATGCATTTTTAAAGAAAAAATAAAAATAAAGTTTATTATTAAATTAAAGAAATGTGGGTATGTTCGATTGTCTGACCTTAGACAATTTACAAATTCGTCTAATTGAACTAACTCTTGTAAGTCAAAATCGTTCAAGGTGAATTGATTGAAGTGAGAAATAACATTGCAAATCAAATTTGAACAACATTTGAAGGATAAATTTTATTATTATTATTATTATTATTATTATTATTATTATTATTATTATTATTAATTAGGTGTTAGGCCTTAATAAAATACTATAACCTTTTTATAATTGTTTTATATTTATTTTAATGCATGTTATATGTTTTATTATAGTATATGCACTAAATTTTCTTTTTACAAAAAAACAAGAAACAAGAAACAAGAAACATAAATAGTTATCAAACATGTTTATGTTTTTAGTTTTTAAGAAACAGAAACAAGAAACGAGAAACAGAAACAGGAAACAAGAAACGAGAAACGAGAACGTTATCAAACGGGGCCTAGATTTCCTTCTTTTCAGGTGTGACCAAAGGAAACCATTTTCAACGATGTCCTAATGAAGGAGGCTTCCTTGGAGAATAGAATGATTTATAAGAAGTCCCGTAATTAATAATTTATTTAATAATTAATAATAATTTTGATTATTTTATTTATAATATAATATTATTTATTATATAAAAAATTCAAGATTATTAGTGTAATATTGAACAGTATGTGGTTGACATACGGGGGGATCATGTTCAAAAAATAACCTAAAGGGTCATAGTATATGGATAAGGTTGGGTATATTATCCTGGTAACACTATTGATATGGTCCACTTTGTAATAGTTACAAATGATTTGATCCAAATTGTTCACGTAGAGACATATGAATGTGGGTATCTTATACAATAAGTTTGTATAAGACTAGACAACTAAATATTTAATCTCTCTTTATAAATCTGGTAATTGAAAAGATTATTTTTTCATTAGGATGATCATATACGACTCGATCTTAATCCTAAGTGAATTATGAACTCTTTTTTGTGAGGGCTTGTCCTTTGATTTGTATGGGTGAGAGTGGTTTTTGTAGCCGATTCAATAAGTCTATCATTTTGGGGACTTGACTAAATAGGGAGCTGAGAACATAATCTCACAAGATGAAATTCACTCATTCCCATATAAGGTAAGTAGATGAGTAGTTCCCTTAAGTGCTGATTTCGGGACTTTATTTATGGTTGGATCATAAACAAATTATTCATTAGAGAATAAGTGGTACTTAAGGTATAAGATGTAATTATAGAGGTAAAACGAACTTTTGGCTCAGCTGTAATTATGAACAACTTGTGAATGATCAACTTCCATGTAATGATTATATCCATAAACACAACTTGTCCTACAGTGCATACGAGTATAACACTAGGTCTATAGTGGAGTGACATATAGTTAATGAATGAAAATCAATTAATTAAACATTTTAAGTAATTAATTTTCCCTAGGCCACTATAAATAGGACCCTATGGGTGAGCCATTGAGTACATTCTAAATAAGAGAAAAGAACTCTTGAAATTCTCCTCTCACTCTTTCTCTCTATTTCCAAAAAGGTTCCCACAAACCTCTTTGGTTCTTTGTTCAAATCATAGTAAAGAAGACTTTGTGGAAGTTTTGGAATTCAACCTCGTTGGAGTTAGAGGACAAAGAAAAAAAAAGACCTGCCAGAATATTCTCCATATTATCTCAAATGTATGTTTTGCTTAGCCTAAAATTGTTTTTCTTTTAATTCTAAAATAAAATCAAAGTCGATTCCAACGCTTCCGCTGTGGGTTAATTCGATTATTCCCTTCATTCAGCTTGGTAGTTAAAGCTCCTACGATTTGAATTATTCTTGCTATAGAGGTTGTTAAAGATTGGCCTATTTGTCAGCTTGACATTAATAATGCTTTCCTGAATGGTCAACTCACCGAGGATGTCTATATGAAACAACCAGATGGTTATATTGATCTTGAAGCTCCTACTTATGTGTGTAAGCTACATAAAGTCTTGTATAGGTTGAAGTAAGCTCCATGAGCGTGGTTTGACAAATTTTAGAGTACTCTGCTTAAATGGAGTTTTAAAAATTCTAAGGTTGATTGTTCATTATTTTTCTTGCATACTCTTGGACTCATTATTTTGGTGCTTATATATGTTGACGACATACTTGTCACAGGAAACTCATCATCTTGGATTGACACGTTTATTCAGCAACTGAATACTTTCTTTGCTCTCAAGGATATGGGTTCTCTGCATTACTATCTTGGCGTAGAGGTCTCTTGGACCATTGATGGGTCTACTTGACATAGACAAAATATATATTGGATCTTCTTTAGCAGGTGGATCTTCTTCATCTAAAGCCCAGTCCCACACCAACAGTCAATGGTAAATGAATTTCGCTTCTTGATGGAGAGCCTATGGATAACCCCACCATTTATCGAAGTGTTATTGGAGCTTTACAGTACTTGACACACACACGTCCTGACATTTCATTTATTGCTAACAAGTTGAGTCAGTTCTAGCAACGTCCCTCATCTTCTCATTGGCAGATAGTTAAGCGATTTCCTTGTTATCTGAAGGGGACTTTATATCATGGACTCTTTCTTTCTAGATCTGACAATTTGTCCTTGGTTGCTTATAGTGATGCTAATTGGGCGTATAATGTTCATGACTGTAAATTTGTAGCTGCACATTGTGCCTTCCTTCGTTATTCTCTTGTTTCGTGGAGTTCAAAGAAACAACATGTGGTCGCTCGTTCTAGTATTGAGTCCGAGTATCGTGCGCTTGCTCATACTGCTGCTGATTTGAGTTGGATACAGTCACTCCTTGGTGAATTGAAACTACTTCCTTCCTCTCCATCGATCATTTGGTGTGATAATGTTAGTACATTGTCTGTTGCTGTTAACCCCATTTTTCATGCTTGTAGTAAGCATGTGGAACTTGATATTCATTTTGTTCATGATAAGGTACTTGCCAACACTCTAGATGTATGATATGTACCTTCCTCTGATCAATTAGCTAATGGACTGACTAAACCTTTGACAGGGACTCGTTTCTTTGGGTTGCATTCCAAACTCGGTGTGATCATATCACCCTCTCGTTTGAAGGGGATGTTAAAACAGAAGAAATTGACCGTTAGATTTTCCTATATCTTAGTAGGTAAAGATTACACAGATTGATTCTTCGATATTTTATTTGTTATGATTCTATATATTACGTGGCTTGTTTTCATTAGGTGGGAGAATATCTTTTCCTAACCTCTTTGTATTATTTATACCCAATTTCATGGAAGGAAGGAAATCGATTATGAGGCTTTTGTTTTTCTCATCACCTTTCTGCACAAATCTTATATTTGTTCTTCCTCGTTGATATCCTTCTATTGACAAATTGAGGTCGAGCTAGTCAGATTTGACAAGAAGAGGAAGATTGTTTACCCTCTTCGATTGATTTCAGGCCTTCCACTATCATCATCATTTCGACAACTTCGATGGGCCAAGAACAAGATGCATTCGAAACCAACTTCGATCATACTTCGAGAATGGGTCTCATAATACCCACCCTAATCCACCTCTACCTTCAACTTACATTCCTAATGAGCTAATTTAAAATCTCTATTTTAGTCAAAAGATTAATTAATTTGGCGGTTGTTATCGTCTGTCAATTACTCTCTCTAACCTAATATTCACACTTGGCTAACTTACATGGCTTCAATTCAAGCCTACATCAATACATTAATATATATACTTGAAACCATGATATCCATTTGTTAAAAGCAAAATAGATGCCAAAACTATAATGATCATTTAAAAAAAAAAAAAAAAAAACTAAAATAGACATCGTGAAAAGCTTAGAGATAAAAATAGACTACTTTTAAAAATTAAAAAACCAAAATACACAATTTAAAAACAATTTTAAAAATTTAAAAACCAAACAAATGATTAGAATACTTTTAAAAATTAAAAAACCAAAATACACATTTTAAAAATTCTAAATCATCCTCAAGTTAAGTTCTTTTTTTTTTGTTGAGTTCAACAACATTTATGGGTGAGATGATTGAAATCTTTAACATCTTAATTGAGGATATATGTCAATTACCACTTAACTATGTTCAGATGAAAAGTTTAGAGATAAAAATAGAATACTTTTAAAAATTAAAAAACCAAAATACACAATTTAAAATTTTAAAAACCAAACAAATGATTAGAATACTTTTAAACATTAAAAAAACAGGATAATTAAGTTCAGATAACGTTTAATTTAGCCAACTGATCAAACAACAGGATAATTAAGTTTCAAAAAAAAAAAAAAACAGGATAATTAAGTTCTAACCAAGCTTTCTCCCACTTGCGTATTCAATTAATCTTATATTTCGGGTACGTAACTTTCTCTCGTTTTCATACCCTCTCACTATGTTCCACCTGGCCATATTCCTCTCTATTTCATTTTCCCAAACGAGAAAAATCGGAATGTGAGGGGAAAGACACTTTATTGCAAAAGGACCAAGTGGAGTGGCCATTCTTATCTTTTTCAAAACGAAACAATTTCAAACCCTAAAACAAAATAGCATTTAATAATTTATTTTCTCAATTGGTCCCCATCTACAACACTATACTAATTAATATCTTGACTATAAGATAATTTTGAAAGTTTTAAAAAATTGGGACTATGAATTTCAAAATTTTGGTAACTTGAATATAGTTCAATTGATTTAGACATATCTCCTAACCAAAAGATGAGAGGTTCAAAATTTTGACAGTAAAAAAAAAATAATTTAAAGTCCCGTTTGATAACTATTTAGTTTTTTATTTTTGAAAATTATGCTTGTTTTCTCATAATTTATTTATAATGGATTTCCTTTTTTTTAAGAAAACATTTGAATTCTTAACCAAATTTCAAAAACAAAAATAAGTTTTTGAAAATACTTTTTTAGTTTTCAAAACTTGCTTAGTCTTTGAAAATATATGAAAAAAATAGATAACAAAACAAGGAAATCCATGAGTATAACTAGTATTTATAAACTTAATTTTCAAAAACCTAAAAAACGGGGCCTAAGAACTCAAAATTTTAATCTCATTCCATTTTAGTTTTTAAATTTTCAAAATGCCTATTTTAATTTCTAAATTGTTAAAATATCTACTTTTAACTCTCAAATTTAAAAATGACTATTTTAGTTGTTAATTGAATATATTTACTAGCATGTCAATATGAATATGATTTCAAGCCACATAAGTTAGAGATAAAACATTGAGAAATGGATGTGGATATTAGATAGAAAAATAATACAACATAGATCGAGTTATTTGTTTTATTTTAGTCCCTAAAATAAAACAAATTTGGATAAATATTTAAACTATATTTTATTTCTCTCAATTCCCACAGACAGTAATTAAGATAAGTCTACAAGTTATTTCACTTCCTTTATAAAAAAGCATCTTAGCCCTTGTTCACATAAGCTACATGACAATTGGCAGGGGCACCAAAAACCAGTCCCAAAATCTCAAACCAAAATCCCTAAAAAAATGGCCACAGAAAACCCCAAATCCAGCGATTGGAGGACCGCCAATGAAGAAGCCTTCATCTCCTTGGGAAGCGAATACTCCGATCCTCAACAATCCTTCTTCCGCGACCGATTTCACGAACTTTACCCTCCAGAGTTCTCCAGAAAGGTACCGATTCAACCAACTTTTCTATTCCACTGTCGGTAAATTTGAACTGATTGGTTTCTGATCGCTGATTTTTGCGTCCGTGTAGCTTGTGGCGGAGGTGATTGCGACGTATTTGCTTGTGTTTGTGACGTGCGGGGCGGCGGCATTAAGTGTCAGTGATGAGCGGCAAGTGTCAAAGCTTGCCGCGTCGATTGCCGGCGGGCTGATTGTGACGGTGATGATTTACGCCGTCGGACATATCTCCGGCGCCCATATGAATCCGGCGGTTACTTTTGCTTTTGCTGCTGTTCGGCGATTTCCTTGGAAACAGGTTACTTCTTCATCCCAATGCTCTTTTTTCCCCAAAGGTTTGTGTGAATTCACTATCTTATCCTTCGACTTTTAGATATTTTACTGGTTTTTTGAATCTTGTGTTTAATATGTGTTTTGAATTGGGATGAATTATGCAGGTTGCTTTTACCGATTAAAAGTTTTTTTTTTTAATCATCAGAAGTAGTAAAAAGCACCCAAATGTTTTTAGAGGGAGCATTTAACTATTTCTGTTTTTCAAAAGACGTGATATTTACTAAATTTCATTTGGGTAGATATAATCCAAACTTGCAAAATGTTTATTTTAGGTTTGCTTGATAACGATCATTTGAATTTTGATATTTAATTTTTGAAATTATGCTGGTAAATCAAGTTTACTATAATAGTTTTCATAGAAAATATTTAAATTCTTAGCTGAATTTCAAAAACAAAAATAAATTTTTAAAAATTACTTAAACTTGCTTGATTTTGAAAGCAATTATAAGATATAGATATAAGATATAGATAGAAGTAATCTTTATGAGCTTAATTTTTAAAAATTAAATAATTATTTGGACTTTTAAAAAAATAAAAATAAAACAAATTTATTCAAAATTTGTGTGTTAAAATATGGTACACATTAGAGCTACATGAATTGTTGGGGCAAATATTGATTAGAGGAATATTAGATAATTGAATAATAATAAAGACAAAAAATATATATATTTTTAATATTGAGAAGAAAATAGATCGAAATAAATATTATTTATTTTAAATTTAGAAACTAAAATAAAATAAATTAAAAAAATTCTATTATTTAAGTGCATTATATATTAGTTCTCAGTCTCTGACTAGTGACTCCCAAAATTCTAAATAAAAAAACTAGTTTAATTGTTTTTGTTAATGCTTTTAATAATTTACTTAATAAAAAATTGACACGGGATATTTGAAGTTATATGTAATATATTAATTATTAAAATTTTAAATAAAATATTTGAAAGGGTATACACCAACAACAAAGAGTCTAAAGATTTGAATTATTGCTCCACTCTCTTACTTAACAATTAAGAAAAAGAAAAAACTTCAATCAATTGATTGTTGACATACACATATATATATGTTTAGTCTGTCCCCCAACTTCTAGATCTGTTTATTTTATTGGATGGGCGTCGATTAATTATTATTTTTAAATGAAAATTTAGTGGTAATGATGTATGACTTGTGCCACTTCATCAAAAAGAAAAAGAAAAAGTGTAGTTTATGCCACGTAAGAAATGACGTGATGAGGTGTACGGAAGATATTTTCACAAGGGTCCCACAACGATATCAGATATTTTTAAAGTTAAAAACTATTGGGAGATACTAGGAAGCAGCCTTGATATTTTCAAATAATTGAGAATAGAGTTTCTTTAGTAAGCATGTTGACTAAGGAATTTGCTTTTGCATTTTTTTTCCAATTTGGACTTCTTTCTACTTTATTTACAAACATGTTTTTAAAAATTGTGAATGGACTATCTCTAGATATTAATATTATTTTTACATATTAAGCTTATGATTTTAAAACGAAAAGAAACAACAATTAAAAAATTCAACACAACTTGGCAAAGAATCCTAATACATTTTTACAAAACATTTGTTCCAAAAAGTGAATTATTTTGAAAATACCTAACAAAAAACGGCCTAGACCTATTATTATATGACAAATCTTCCAATTTTCAATTCACTAAAAACTTTTTATGAGATCTTTGAGAGATACCATAAGATCAATATTAGTGGCATTTCATGAATTGAAGTAAATCATTGTTATTGCAGGTTCCACTATATGCAACAGCTCAACTAAGTGGAGCTACATCAGCAGCCTTTACGCTGCGAATACTATTGGACCCAATTAAAGAAGTAGGTACTACTACCCCTTGTGGACCAGAGCTAAAAGCACTTCTCATGGAGATTGTTGTCTCATTCTGTATGATGTTCGTCACTTCTGCAGTCGCCACCGACACAAAAGCTGTAAGAACAAATAAGTGATTTTAGCAAAAATGATTTATTAAAAGTGATTTTTTATAGAATCGGGAGTGATATGGAACATGGCAAAAGTATTTTAAAATCACTCCCAAATATACCTTAAACCTATTTCGACTCTCTAAATTTTCATTGCATCGACTAATGAGAACTCATTTTGGCAGATAGGAGAGCTTGCAGGGATAGCAGTGGGTTCAGCTGTTTGTATCACATCCATCTTTGCTGGGTATGCAAACATAATTTTTTTTAGTTTGGCCTTTACCCTTTTCAAAATTCGGTTGCTATTTGGGCAAAATCTTAACAAAGATCTTAAATTAAAAGCATTTTCAACATGTGCATTAGCCTTGAAGAGATAAAATCTCATAACTTGTATTAACCATGTCTAGGCCAATATCGGGTGGGTCGATGAACCCTGCGAGGTCAATAGGACCTGCAATTGCAAGTTCACATTATGAAGGGATTTGGGTGTACCTAGTCGGGCCAGTTGCAGGAACATTGTTGGGGGCATGGTCATATAATTTCATACGAGCGAGTGAAAAACATGGGCATCCACTTCCTGTACATTGACATTCACCTGGACTATGACAACAAATCGAATGATGGGGGATGTTCAAAAGTGAGGATCTTTCAATCAATTCATAGTAATGAGTTTGTTGTATTAAAGGTATGTGTTGAAATTTGAGTTGTATTTTGAATTTTTTATTTTCTTTTTCAAGAGAATGGATCTTAGATTGGGGATTCATTTTTGTTATTATACAAGTATGAGCTTTGATGTGAGTTTTGTACTATAATCAATAAGAAATCGATTTTCTTCTTTTCGAGTTCACTCTATCATATTTTCATTTTGTCTTTTTGTTTGATGGACTTTGAGAAATATTGAGCTTCGATGATGGATGGTTGAGGCAAGTATTTAGTAGAGGAACATTAGATAATAGAATAATAATACTAAGATATATATATATATATATATATATATATTTTAAATTTAGAGAAGAATATTGTTAAAATAATAATTATTTATTTTAAATTTGGGAACTAAAATAAATTAAATTAAAAAAAATAAGTTTAACCATTTAAGTCTATTTTATGTTAATTCCGACTCCTAAAATTCGTAATTAAAGATTTAGATTAATTGTTATTGTAAATTTTTTAATAAATTACTTAATAAAAAATTGACATTGCATTTGAAGTTATATATAATATAAGGATAAAAAATGCTTTTGGTCATGAGATTTAGCATGTTTGGGAGTGATTCTGAAATGGTTAAAATCACTTTTGTTGTATTCAAAATCACTTAGAAATATGTTTTTAATCATTCAAAATCGATTATATGGAATGAAAATCACGTTTAAAAGTGTGAAATCAAATACCAAGTTGATTTTGAATGATTAAAGGCATGTTTCGAAGTAATTTATGAAAAAAGTGATTTTGACCATCTCAAAATCACTCCCAAACATGTCAAATGATATTTTTGGTCATTGAGATTTGAATTTAATTTTCTATCTGGTCTCTGAATTTGAATTTAATTTTAAATTGGTCCCTAAAGGTTAAAATTGATTTCTAAATAGTTCTTAAGTAGAATTAATCAGTAGTTGACCTAATGAAATGACGTCGTAACAGTTGATATATGCTAATTAGACTTTGCTGATATGTATTTTTTTTCAAATGAGTTGAATTTGTTTTTTTATACTTAAAAGCCCAATTAGAAACAATTTGCAAATTTCAAGGATGATATGTATTTTTTTTCAAATGAGTTGAATTTGTTTTTTTTATACTTAAAGCCCAATTAGAAACAATTTACAAATTTTAAGCAACAATTAGAAATCAAATTTAAACTTTGAGAATCAAATATGTCACTTTTAAAATTTTAAGGACGAAGTAGAAAATAAATCCAAAGTGCTAGTTTTGAAAATTTAGAGACAAAAGATACATCTTATCCCATAATATATTAAATATAAAAAAACTTCACACAAAATATTTAAAATTTTATACACCAACACAAAATCTAAAGATTTGAATTATTACACTACTTTCTTACTTAACAATTAAGAAAAAAAACTTTGATGAATTGATTGAGGATATATATATATTTTAATCTATCCCTTACTTTTAGACCTGTCTATTTTATTGGATGGAGGTGGGTAAAGTAATTACCATTTTTAATTAAATGGAAATTTTATGGTAACGATATGACTTGTGCCAGTTCATCAAATAGAAAAAAGAAAAAGGAAAAAAGTGTGACTTGTGCCACGTAAGAAATGATGCAATGAGGTGTACGGAACATATTTTGATGTGGGTTCCATCACAACGATAGATATTTATAAAGTTAGGGACTATTGGTAGATACTAAGAAGCAGAGCCTTATGCAGATCTCTATCGTGGACTTCATAAATTTATTAATTTTTTCTTCAATTTTTTATTGTAGGTCCCGCAACTTTTTTATCGTTTTTTTCTTCACCTTACCTCATTCCTACCTCTCTCTCTTCTCCCCTCTTCTTTCTCTCTATTTTTTTTTACATTATTTTTTTAATTTCTTAATTTGAAATATTTTCTTTATTTTTTATGTAATTTTTCTCATATTATTACTAATTACTAATTAAATATAAATAATTATTTTTTATCCTATAATTTTAATAATTTTTTTAACAAAAATAATTTCTTTTTATTCTATAATTTTATTTTTTAAATATAAATTATATAAGAATGTTTTAGATATGATACTATTATTTAAGCTGAAATTTTAATATAAATTAGAGTACTACATAACAAATTTTTTAATTGATAAAAATCTCCATATCTCACTTTCTCCACATGTCATTTATAATTTTTTTTAAGTTTCAACTAAAATTACTTATAACAAATAAAAACTTATCTTTTTTAACCTTATATATATTTTTATTAATAGCTCAAAAATATATATAATTTTATGATTTGAAGATAAGAAAAACATATTTTAAACTAACCCGTATTACATTTTAGAAAATTAGTATTGAAAAGATTATCGTATTAAAAAATTTTGATTTTCAAACTAATTATATTCAAAGTAAAAAGATAAACGACTTCTCAATCCAAACTTAATAAAATAAAATTATTACAATAAATAACATAAATATATAGTGTTTTGAACAAAAGTATGTATGATATTTATTTTGAATGGTGTTAAAAATATATATATTCATTTTGAACTTAATTATTTTAAAATAGCATAAATATTTGATATTTTATTTTTAACTTAGTTATTTTAAAACTTTAAAGAATATATTATTTTCAAATTAATCAAACTTTAGATAATTCATTACATTGATTAGTTAGAAAAATAAAATCTTAAATTATTCAAAAAAATATATATAGGATGTAGATCAAATTGATCGAAACACTATAAATTGGTTGTTCTTTCTTTTTCTCTTCACTTGTTTTGTTTTTTTCTTGTTTGCTTAGCCATGGTTTATTTTTGTTAAGTTATGAATTTTTCTTTTTTAATTACATTCAGTTTTTCAATTTAATGTTTTAAGTTTCTTTTTTAAAAGTTAGATCTAACATATTTCAGTTTTTTGTCTTTTAAGTTTCCTTGTAAGTTTTGTGAGTTTCTATTTTTTTAATGTTGTGAGTTAATTAGTGATATTAATTAGGTTAATTTTTTGTACATATATAAGGATGAACTTCCATGTGAAGATTGTATCACCAATATTTTCTACTTCAATAGAAGTCTATTCATCTATTGGGTTCCTTTCAATTTTCTCTCTTTGTTCAATAAACATTGAGACTTTGATTTGACTATTGCTTCCACAATAGTTTTTCATCATTCATTTTTTCTCACTAGTGATATCAGAGTCTTAGATTTAAAGAGCTGTGATTTTATTTGAGAGTGAGAAATTCAATTTTTGTATTTGAAAAAATGTCTTCTAATTTTGGTATAACCTCTCTTCCACATTTTAATGGTGAAAACTACCAATTTTGGGTTGTTAAAATGCAATCCTACCTCAAGGCACTTGGCCTTTGGGAATCTGTCTCAACTAATGTTGATCCTCAACCATTAGGAGAAAATCCGACGTTTAATCAGATAAGACTACATGAAGATGAGAAATTGAAAAAGTCGAAGGCTTTATCTGATCCTATTTTTGCTAGGATCATTGATCGTAAAACGACAAAAGAAGCTTATGATGAATTGTAGGAGGAATTTGAAGGAAGCGCAAGGGTGAAGGCTGTTAAATTATTGACTCTCAAGAGAGAGTTTGAGATGTTAGAAATGAAGGATTTAGATTATGTGAGGGACTACACAACAAAAGTGATGAACATCGTAAACCAGATAAGACTAGCTGGTGAAAATTTTCCAGATCAAAGAGTTGTGGAAAAAATAATGGTTAGTGTTCACAGAAAATTGAATCAGAGATCTCAGCCATATAGGAGTGTTCTTATTTGACTACTCTCTCTATAACTGAGTTAATTAGCAAAATACAAGCTCTAGAATAAAGGGATACAATGTGCAATGAGGAGCATGTTGAGGTTGCATTTTATATCAAGTTTAAAGGCAAGAAACCTATTGCAGAAGATGATAAATAGGAAACCAAAGTTCAAGGGAGCAAGGGAAAAGGAGGAGCATCAAAGAAAGGTAAATTTCCTCGTCGTTATTGAAAAAAGGCCAATCATGCTGAGAAAAATTGTTGGTCCAAAAACAAGCAAGTCTATCATTGTGATTATTGCAACAAGATGGTCATACATAGAAGTTTTGTTATGCCAAGAAAAACCAAACCCAACATCTTCAGGAACAAGAAAACTGTGCCCACAATAATCAAGAAACAAATTTATTGTTTATGGCTTCTCATATTGATGACAAAGAGTCAACCTCCTGGCTTATTGATAGTGGATATATTATTCACGCGGCTAAAGATATCAATCTTTTTAGCCAAGTTGATAGATCTATAAAATCTAAGGTCATTCTTGGACATGGAGAGGCGATGCCAGCTGAAGGTAAAGGTACTATCATTATGCATACTAAGCAAGGTGAAAAGAAAATATCCAATGTTTTATATGTTTCGAGATTATCTCAAAACTTCCTCAATATTGTTCAATTGTTGCATAACAATTTTTTCGTGATTTTCAAGGACCAAGTTTATATTTTTTTTGACCCACAAGGAGTAGAGATTGCAAGGGTCAACATGGTTGGCAATGCTTTTTTTTTTAATAGTGACTTTTTATGTCATCATGCACTAAATGTCAAAGTAGAAGAAAGCAAAAAGTGGCATCATCGTTTTGGTCACTACATCAACAAAGCTCTGAAAATTTTGCATTATTCTAACATGGTTGATGATTTTTTCAATTTTACCTCATTTGATTAGATTTGTGAAAGTTGTCAACAAGGGAAGATGCACAGTAGTTTTAGAGCCAAAGAGAAGCTTGAATTTGTGCACAGTGATGTTTACAGTCCCATGAGCAATACATCTATTGGGAATAATAAATATTTTATTCTATTTATTGATGGTTTTATCAGGATGGTTGGGGTATATTTTTGGTTGAGAGAACACAAGTTTTTGAAATTTTCAAGAAGTGTGTAAATTTGGTTGAAACTCAAAGTGGTTATAAGCTCAAAACTTTGAGAACAGATAACGGGAAAGAATATACTTCCAAGCAATTTGACAAATTTTGTGAAGATTTGGGCATCCAGCACCAACTGTCCATTGCCTATAAACCATAACAAAATGGTGTATCATAAAGAAAAAACAGAACCGTGATGGAGATGGCAAGATGTATACTCTTTAGGAAAAAATTGCCAAAGAAATTTTGGGCAGAAGCTGTATGTACTGTTGTTTACTTGCTCAATAGACTACCTACAAGGGAAGTTGAGGGCAAGATTCCATATAAAGCTTGGTCAGGTAGAAAACCTCCCGTTAAGAACGTGAAGAAGATTTTTGGATCTGTATGTTACTTGTCTGTTCCTTCTATTAAGAGATCCAAACTTGATGAGAAGGCAATTAAGGCAGTATTTATTGGCTATGCTACTAATTCAAAAAGGTATATAATTTTTTATTTGAACATTGAAAAGGTTATCTTGAGTCGTGATGTCATCACTGATGAATATTCTTATTGGAATTTCTAGGAGCAAACAATTGTGAGAGACTCATCCACCAATTTCGAAATTTTAGAACAAAATGAATCTTTTTTTGATTCAATTGATTCGAATGATCAAGAAAGCCAAGACCCTCTTTCAAGTGATGATGATCTTGTTGATGCAACTGGTGATGATCTAAATTACAAGGTAAGATCACTTGCTAATGTATATGAAAGTTGTAATCTTGTTATTGTTGAACCAAAGAACTATTATGAAGCTTCACAGTCTGCTAAATGGATTACTGCTATGAAATAAGAATTGGAGATGATCAATAAAAATAATACATGGGAGCTTGTAGAGTAACCACGAGGAAAGAACGTCTTAGGCGTGAAATGGGTGCTCAGAGTAAAGTATAATTTTGATGGTTCAATCAACAAATATAAAGCAAGGTTAGTGGTAAAAGGTTATGCACAAAATCCTGGAGTTGATTATGGAGATATATTTCCTCCAATTGTACGACATGACACGATACGATTGATTATTGCTTTATCTGCACATATGGGGTGGATAATATTCCATCTAGATGTCAAATCATCTTTTTTGAATGGTGATCTTGAGGAGGAGATTTATGTGAGCCAACTTGAAGGGTTCGTGGATGAGGGCCAAGAAGACAATGTATACCGTATGAATAAAGCTTTCTATGGATTGAAGCAGGCACCACGTGCTTGGTATAGTAAGATTGATTCCTACTTGTTTCTTCAAGGTTTTAGGAGGAGTATGAGCAAAACTTCTCTATGTTAAGGTTGGTAACAACTTTAATCAGCTCATTCTTTCCCTTTATGTTGATGATATGCTTGTGACCAAAAATGATTATCAAATGCTACAAGATTTTAAAGTTGAGATGGAAAAGATGTTTGAGATGTCAGATCTTGGTTACATGCATTATTTTCTTGGTATGAAAATTCTTCTAGAAGACAAGGGTATTTTTATTGCCCAAAGAAAGTATGCTCAAGAAATTTTGACGAAATTTAAGATGGAAACATGTAAAGCTATTTCTATTCCTTTGGCAATAAACTTGAAAGTATCAAAGAATGATGGTGAGAAGTTTTCTAATCCAACAAATTATACAAGTTTAGTAGGAAGTCTCTTGTATTTGACAACATCTAGGCCAGACTTGATGTTTGTTGTAAGTTTGCTTTCAAGATATATGAATTCACCTAGTGAAATTCATTTTGGTATTGCTAAAAGTGTAACACCCGAGACTCTTTGGGTAAGTTTAAAATGTTGTTTTGGTAAAGTTTTATTATGAATTTAATTATTTTGAGGGTAAATTGGTGATTTTTGGAAAAGAAAAGGGCATTTTGGTCATTTATAGAGAAGAAGATATTTTTGATTTTATAATATTATTTTATTATTATTTATTATTATTATTATTTTATTATTATTTATTTTTATTATTTTATTTTTATTTTTTTTCTTTTCCTTCTTCTTCTTCCCGAAATCACTCTCTCTCTCTCTCTCTCTCTCTTTCTCTTCCCGCCGTCCTCCCTCCCTCTCCGATCACTCTCTCTCTCACGCAGCTCTCTCTCTCTCTCTCTCTCTCTCTCCCTTCCGCCGAGCAACCCGCACGCAGCTTGCCGCCGCAGGTGAAGCAACACGCCGCCGGTGCAGCTCGATCGCCCAGCCGTCCGCCTCTCGCTTCTGCTCAATCGCCGACCGCCATCGCAACTGGTCGCCGCCGCAACCACTCGCCGTCCAGCCTCGCAACGATCGTCGGAGCTCCAAATCGAAGACCCACGTAATCCCCATCACCGGACTTCCTTCAGCACCGCCGCGCGAGCTCCCAAGTCGCGTTTAGCACTTCGCCGGACGCCTCCTCGACGGTTTGGCAGCTCGTGAACCAACCCCAGCTGCCGGAAAACCCAGATCCGTGAGTCTCGCACGAAAACGAGACCTCACGCGCCGACCAGAGTTCTCACGCGCCGGCCACGCGCCGCCGTGCTCCGGTCACGCGCCGCCGTTCGCCGGAGTTGGGTAAATTTTGCCATTTGGTCCGTTTCGTCGAGTTATTAATGTTAGAATGTGTTTCAGCGTAATTCGGATGGTTTAAGACACGTTTAGGAAACTTTTTAGGTGATTTGTCGAGGACCTTGGATTGTACTTGGAGTGGGGACTCGAGAAGCTCATTACTAGTGAAGAAAGGGTATTTTAGTAAGTAAAGACTTAAGGTAAGGGATCTCACAACGAAAGAAGTTTTCGAAACCTAAAGCTAGCCCTATATTTACTTTGAAAGTTTATGTTTTTCATGTTAAGTATTTAAGAAAGAAAGTGTTTTATATGTATATTCCTTTATACGCTAGTTCCATGAGTTATATTTGAGTTTTCATGTTAAAAAGGAATGGAAGTGATATGTATGTCTTTGAAATGCGATTGTCTTGATTCATGCATTCATAACTATGTTCTAAAACGAATGGGACCTCATGCATGTGTTGTGTGCTCATGAAAAGATTTATGTAAGGCCGTGACGATAATTCTCCCAAAAGTTTTATGTGGGTTATGAGGGAACCCGAGTCTTCGGACTCTCTATGCTCCCGGGGTTTGAAAGTGCTCCACGATGGTAGCCGACGGGCTTGAGTCTTCGGACTCCACGATGGTAGCCTTCGGGCTGAGTCTTCGGACTCCACGATGTATGTTAGCTTTCGAGCTCAACTCTCAGAGTTAGGGGAGGACTCTATTCGATGGAAAAACTATGTCTTCGGACTATTCACGAGGCCCTCGGGAGAATTTAATCGTTCACGAGAGCCGCGAGGAAAAGTACATGGTTTATAAAACGAATTTTAGGTCCCCAACTAAAGCAATGGTTTACGATGGTTTTATGATTTAAAATGACATGTTGCATGCGATTGAAACTCTTATTTGAAACTATGATTGACTTACTGAGTATTATTCGTTAATACTCACCCTTTTCCTTTTAAAAATGTTTTCAGGTAAGGCTAAGATCGGCCCTAGCGCGTGACCGGAGATCAGCTACTCAAGTCATGGGAGCCGACCGATCGCTATTCCGCTTCTTTTATGTTTCTGGATGTACATAGAACTCATGTCAAGTTTTTAAATGTTTAGGAGGATGTTTCAAAGTCTTTTAACCTTTCTTTGTAAATCGTGCACGTGTATTTGGCTTTCTATGTTTGAATTCACTTGGTCTCTGCTGTTTGAACCCTAGCATCATATTGAGAAGTTTGTTGGATGCTAGGAGGTTGTTTGAAAATCTTAGAAGTGTGTTTTCCTATGTCTTATCAGGTAAGGGTCAAATTTTTGGTTTTCGAGTAGTTACGTCGTTATGCTGTCGAAATTTTCGGTAATATAGCGACGTGACTTAGTAATGACTCTTAGGTAGCGTGTTGAGCCTATAGGGTCGTTACAAAAAGAGTCCTTATATACTTAAAGGATACTCTTGATTTTGGAATTTATTTCGAATTTACAGGTGATTTGAAATTGACTGGATATTCCAATAGTGATTGGGCTGGTTGTGTCGATGATTCAAAAAGCACTTCTAGTTATGTTTTTTCTCTCGACACTAGGATTTTCTCTTGGAATTCAAGAAAATAAGAAGCAGTGGCTAAATCTAATGCTGAAGCTGAATATATTTCAACTGCATCAGCCGCAAATCAAGCAATATGGTTTCGCAAATTGCTTAGTGATTTGGGATTTGAACCTAAAGAACCTACAAAATTGTTTTGTGATAACAAGTTCGCTGTTGCTATTGAGGGAAGCACATAAAGAAGGCGAAATCAAATTCATTTTTTGTAGTTTTGAAGAACAACTTGCCAACATTCTCACAAAAGCTCTACCCCATAAGAAATTTGTGTTTCTACACCAAAAGCTGGGTGTCACAAAGAAAAAGCTCAAGGAGGAGTGTTGAGTCATGAGTTTTTCCTTTTTAATTACATTCAGTTTTTCAATTTAATATTTTAAGTTTATTTTTTAAAAGTTAGATCTAACACATTTTAGTCTTTTGTCTTTTATGTTTTCTTTTAAGTTTTGTGAGTTTCTATTTTTTAATGTTGTAAGTTAATTAGTGATATTAATTAGGTTCATTTTTTGTACCTATATAAGGATGAACTTCCATGTGAAGATTGTATCACCAATATTTTATACTTCAATACAAGCTATTCATCTATTGGGTTCCACTCTCTCATTTTCAATTTTCTCTCTTTGTTCAACTAACATTGAGACTTTGATTTGATTATTGGTTCCACAATATTTTTTCATCCTTCATTTTTTCTCAACAATTTTCTTCATTAGTGATTGTTGTTTGTTAATTGATGAAATGTTTCTTCCGTGAATGTTGTTGGAGTGATTGTTAACTTAACAATTTGGTATTAGAGCCCGCAATCTTTGGAATAAGTTTCTAAGAGCTAAGTAAATTGGTAATGGCAACGAAATTTGAAGTTGAGCATTTTGATGGTAAGAGAGATTTTTCTCTCTAGAAAAAGAAAATGAGGACATTGATGGTGCAACAGAAGATAACTTTATGAGGATCAAAGGACTCTAGCTATAACTAAAACTGAAGATGAATTAGCTGAAATTCAAGAAATAACCTTTAGCACCATTATACTATATCTTGCTGATAACGTATTAAGACTAGTACATGATACTTTTTCGATGAAACCAAAAGCAAAGCCTGAGGGCTTATGTCCAAGGTAGACAATATACTACCGTGGAGAATGCGAAGGTTTGTTGTCTGATAAAGAGCATGTCGAAGGCCCTATCAAATAATATTTATAAATCAGACCTCTAATAATTTGCAGTAATAGTGGCTAGGGTCAATCATAGGGATTGGGGTTCTTAGATTAATTAAGTACCATAGTTAATTATGCCATTATTTAGAGAAACAAAACTTTAGAGTGTTTAAAAAGACAAATAAAATCTAAACTACTATTTACAAGGTTGGAGTCCAATTTTTTAGAAACATAATGGTTGAGTAAATTAAGCACATCTTTGCAGATAAAAAATTGATTTCATGCAATTAATTTTAAGCCAAGAATTAATAAGTGATCAATATCCTCTCTCAAGCTCAATTGAACTCATGTGTAGCAATAAATCAACCTCTCGGTCTATTTCTATTACTAAACATGGCATTAGACAATTCTCTTAAGGCTTATAGAATTAATTTACTTACTCTCGTGCAATAAACTAAATCTAGTCATGCATCCATTGTTCTATGGATAAATTTACTCTCTCGAACTAAATCTAGCCTAACATGCAAAACCATGGCCAAAGGTTTAAGCAATAAAATTCGAGATGCATAAAAGATGTAAATCAAATCATTTAATAACAAAATCAACAAAAGTCTAAAACATACAACCACTCTTGTCTTAATAAAGAAATAACAACATTGGACATAACAAAACTCCTAAAAACGAAAGGAAAAGTAAAGGGAAAAGAGCATAAACTAAGGTCGCGTGCCAACACTCATTCCTGACGTGAAGTCCACGATCTCGAGCCTCGAGTCTCCTCCTTAGCTCTCAAAAGGTCTCCTCTAAGTCCTTAGACAGTGTATGAATCGATTTAGAGTTTTGGTCTCTCAAAAACGGCTGCCCTAACTCGAATGAAAAATTCTCCTTTATAGACATCGAGATAGCGTTGCAACGCTAGGGGCAGTGTCAACATTGCCCCTCAAATTTTATAAAAAAGTGAAAAAAAAATTTGGTTGGTGTTGCAACGCTGTAAGTAGCATTGCAATACTATGTCTGCTGATCTCCAAAACTGAAAGGCTGCTGAAGTGGCATTGCAACGCTACAAATGGCGTTGCAACGCTACAAATGGCGTTGCAATGCTATATTCTTGGGTTCACAAGCTACCTTCCTTCTCTTCAACACTTGGATCTTCAATTATAGCTCCAATTTGCTCCATATTCATCCAAATACTTCTCAAAACTCTGATTTTGCTCCAATTGCTTAGTTTATGTAAAATACACATAAAAATACATGAAAGTATACACAATCATAGCAAAACTAGTATAAAACTAAGCCTAGAAATATCACACTTATGCATGCTATCATTGTCCCTAACAAAATTAGTGGGTAGATTTAACAAAATTTGAACATAGAGTAAAATAGCAACATATGTTTCAGTTTAGGGTTCAATTTGATGAAATGGAAAGTTTAGAGTTAAATTGCTACAACTTACCAAGTTTAGGGGTGTGTTGAAATTTAAACAAGTTTTTAAAACTACGCGATGCACAATTCATGAGTTAGTAGTTAATTAAGTAAGTTTTATCTTTTAATTTGTTGTTTAAGATGAGTTAGTATGAGAGTTATGTATGTTCATAAAGTTAAGTTATTCATCAAATTAAGTATAGGATGGAAGTTATAGATCTAGAATTTTTCATGAGTCCTATAAATAGGATGTCTTTGATATGTGTTGAGGTATCAAATACGTGGAAAAGAAGAAAAACAAAACGAATTTGAGAGAAAAGTGTGAAGCAAGTTTGTAGCTTCTTGAATAGTTTTCTCAAATATTCCTTGTTTGATTATTTATTTGTCAGTGTCACTCACACGCTTCCAACAAAGTGGTATCAGAGTCTGAAAAAAGAGACTAGTAGCTGAATTGAAGAATAGACCGTCCGGAGCATTGCCCAACACTACTGAGGTTTCGATCAGAGACAAAAACAAGGAGCAATGCCAAGCAATTACGCTTTGAAGGGGCAAGGCTTTAAAAGAAGCGCCAATTCTAGAACATGAGAAGAAAGCAGCTGAGGTAGCTTCGACGCACGAGGAGGAAAACAGAGAGAACGGTAATGTGAATCAAGTTGAAGAGGACGAGGACAACCATGCGCTTAAGGAAAAATAAGAAGAATTTGTGCCGATAGGCAGTTCCATCAACCAAAAGTAAGTAGCTAAACCCAACCCACCATTCCCTTAGAGTCTTCAAAAGAAAAACGGCGAGGCTCAGTTTAGGAAATTCTTAAATGTGTTGCAAAAACTACATATCAATATTCTACTAGTTGAATCACTGGAACAAATGCCTATGTATGTCAAATTTTTGAAGGACATACTTATTGAGAAGAGACCAATGGCAGAATAAGAGACAATTGCTTTGATCAGATCCTAGGAGTTTTACAATACCATGCTCCATTGGAGGTGTAGACATAGGCTATGTGTTGTGCGACTTGGGTGCAAACATAAATTTGATGCCTTTGTCTTTGTTCAAGACACTAGGAATTGGAGAAGTTGAGCCCACGACAGTCACACTTCAACTGGCAGATTGATCCATCACCCACCCAGAGGGTAAGATAGAGGATGTTTTGGTAAAGGTAGAAAAGTTTATTTTTCCAACTGACCTCATCATTCTAGATTATGCGCCCGGATAAGGATTTGTCTATCACATTTGGGCACCCTTTCCTAGCTAACGGAGAAGCACCGATTAACTTCCCTAAAGTTTTAATCACTATGCGCATGGATGATGAGGAAACAAAGTTCAATGTTTTTTATGCTCTTAAGTTAAGTATCATAGTGTTGAGTATTGTAATTTCATTCAGAGTTTGAATTTGGGAAATATACAGTGGGAGAGTGATATTGAGTTCGAAGAAGAGGATGAATGGTTGACCTCAACGCATGGCAATTTAGTGGAAGAGGAAGCTTAGGTTTTCAATGCAACCGTGAGCAGATTTGAGCCTCTACATCTAGCTGAAAGAACTGCACCCATGCTCAAATCATCCTTAGAAGAGCCTCCAGTTGTGGAGATTAAACCTCTTCCAACGCATCTAAAATATACATTTCTTGGACAACTGTTTCTCTTAATTTTAAGCATGAGTTTTTACTTTTATAGGTTTTAAAGAAACACAAGAAGGCAATCGACTGGAGACTAGGAACATTAGAGGAATCAATCCGTCGTACTACATGCACCAAAATCGTTTAGAGGAAGGAAAATCAAGTTCTATTGAGGCTCGGCGCAGGCCGAACCCATAATGAAAGAGGTGGTGAAGAAGGAAGTCATTAAGTGGCTGGACGCAGAGGTTATCTACCCCATATCAGATAGCAGTTGGGTGAGCCCTGTCTAGTGCGTCTGATAACTCTTCATAGAAGAGTTATTCTTGCTTAAAATCCTTTAGTAAACCTGCTTGTTTGAGGCATTTTGGTAGTTTTTGGTTGCTAAAGTCCCTAAGTCCGTGTTTTTTTTTCTTATTTGGCTGAGTTAAGCTAGCAGTCTTGATAAATGGCTTAATTCTTGTTAATTGTAAGCTTAATCTTCAATTTTTATCTCAGGAGGAAGCCAAATTAAATGTGAAAAGCTGGAAGGTGAAATATGGCCAAGAGAGTAGCTTTGCTGAAGCATTTCTTCACTAAGCAGCCACTTGATTCACACATGCAAGAATGTGTCATTAATTGAGCTGTCCAAAAGTAAAGCCAGCTAGACTTAGGTGGACTAATTAGGAGTTGCGAATGCATCAGAACCTGTCTAATCAGCCTTGAATTCTAGAGTTTGGAGGGGGTATTTAAGCTGGACATTTTGGAAATGAGAAGAGGTCTGAAAAAGAGGAAGGTTTATAGAAAGGGAGAGGGAAGCTGAGCAAAAAGCCTATCTGCATTGGGAAGGGAGCTGAAGACGAAGGAGAGAGACCTTTGGAAGCTACCCAAATAGATTTGCCTTCTGTTTTTACTGTTTCTTCTTCTCTTTGTCCCTCTAGTGTAGAAATTTCTCTCTGTAATGGATTTATTGATGCTTTTGAGTAGTTTTAATTATGATATTATGAGCTAAATAGTTTTGGCAAGGATTAAGGATCTTTATATTGTAGAGAGGCTCAAGTTGAACTACATTTATACTGATATGTACTGATTTGAAGTGTTTTTCATGTTAATGTGTGAATTGAGTTTGGCCAACTTATTCATCTACTGTTTTCTTGCATTTTGGAAAAAAGAATAGAAAACCGATTACTGCAAATCACATTAGGACTGATTACAAGTGAGCTTGCAGTGAAATGGGTAGGTTAGGGATAATCACCCACTTAGTGCACACAAGTAATGAGCCTAATTTGAGTAGTTTAAATGGGAATTTAGCTACTGATTAAGGAAGTTTAGGAAGATTCTATGTTAGAATGCTATGTGGTACAAGTTTGCATGAACTTTTCTTCAACATAGTACTCTCAAAACAGTATAAAATTTCCTAATCCAAGCATACTTTTACCTACGTGTTATCTGCTTTTACTTCATTTACCTTTTTTTTTTTTTTATATTTTTTTATTTTTAAAGTTATAGTGTGTTGATTATTTAGCTAAGATACTCCTTTGAGGACCATCATTTGTTGTTTTTGTTTGATTACCTTTTAATTCATTAAAAGTTGATCTCAAACTTGGTGAATTTTCTGAACTAATAACTGAGGAAACGATTAAATTACTTATCACTTGCTGCATGAGCTGTGTATACTTGCACAATTTGGAAGTGTTTTTATTGGAAAATTAATTCTACTCTAGCTAAGGCAAAAATATTTTGGTGCCGCTGTTGGGATTAGCGTGATTTTTACTTGTTTGAGTTGATTTTTAGTGAATTTGAGCTTAAAGAAAAACTAAGTAAGGAAAAACTAAGTAAAGCTGATTTTCTTTATTTCAGGTACATTGATTGTGCATGAACGAACATTGTGCGTTAGAGTTCATTTTAAATCCAAAAATAGAAAGGACCTTTAGGAGAAGTGATACAACTCATTTAGTGCTATCTATTTCCTATTATTTTAGCTAGTTTGGTTATGATTTGGTGTGCTTTGATGCCTATTTCTATTGATTTTGCTGAAACCGAGCTAAAGGAGCAACATTGAGTGTTCGAGGGTATTTTGGTAATATTGAGCCTCATTGGAGCTATTTTGAACAGCCAAGAAGTGAAGAATAGGAGTTTTGGCAAAAGAACCCAAGAGGAGAGTCTCTAGAACTTGAAAATGGCGTATAGACACCACATTTGAAGTGTAAAACTCGAGAGCAAGCATCGAGACACTGTCCTGTAGCATCTCGATGCTCAAAAGGCGAGCCCTAACAATTTCGGTCTGGAGCATCGAGACCCTCTAAGAGCATCTTGACGTTGCTCAGCCATGCGCACATAAAACGATAGTGTTTCGATGCAGCGTTGAGACGCTGTCCCTAGCATCTTAACGTTGTATCGATGGAGGTATAAATTTATCTCTTTCTCTGCGAGAAAGGGGGGGCCATTCCAAAAAGGTTCAACCCTAGATCGATTCTCAGCATACTGTGGGAGTTTTGGAGCAGAAATTGGGCCCGATATTGAAGATCTTATAGCTCGACTTTGTGTAGATTGTCTCGAAAATGCAAGATCAACATGAGTTTAATAGTTTTTCTCTATTTTCTCTTAAGTTTGTAGTTTTCATTTAGTGTTGTAATTACGAATTTTTGGGCTGTACTGATTGATTTAGAGTAGCTTAATCTTTAATTACTTGGGATTAATTGGTTTGTATTGGATTTTATGTTTAATTGTTGAATTACTTGGATTAATTTCTTATTTCTATGGATTTTTATGATTACTGAGACTTTGATTCATTGTTGCATTTAGCACTTAATGCTTTTAATTAGCGTTCTTTAATTAATTGAGGTAGAACTAGGTTGAGCTCGACGTAGGATACTTAGTTAGCTTAATGCGTAACTAATTAGCAACACAGTGACAACGTGATTAAAGGTTAATTAACTGTAGTTGGTGCTGAAGTTTAATTAATTGGACACTAGTTAATTGAATTGTTATTAAGTGGAAACTCGACGGAGAGAAGCTTAGGCATGACTGTTGGTTAATTACTTGAGTGACAACAGGGTTAATCAATTGAGATCCATAATGATCTCAATAATTAATCAATTGAGATCCATAATGAAGAGTCTTAATGCCTTGTGTTAATTATCTAATGCTAGGGACACCTAGGTTAATTAATTAATGCTTGAGAAGTGGAAGAGACCGACAGAAGATTCTGTGACCATAGGATTCTAGACTTATGAGTTCACTGTCGAGCTAGTCATATTTGTCTATTTAATTTGGTAATTAATCCTGTACCCAAGTTCTATCTCTTAGGTTTGTGTCTCCCATTTATTTTCCTACATTTTATTTTCTATTCTTAGTTTAGTTTTTCTTCCTTTATGCTTATGTTTTCTAAATAAAGCTAAGTGAGGTTATTCGTGGTATTCAATTGAATTAAAACCAATCCCAGTGGATCACGTGTGCTTGCGTGTACGCCTGATCAAATTTTGGGCTTCGTTGTTCGATGTACACGCAAGTGCACGCGATCAAGTAATATAAAACGGTAGGTATTATCAAGTATCGAATCCTCAGGGAAGCGCAATGAAAGCTTTTTCTTAAATTGATTAATTATTAAGAAAACTCATATTTGGAAATATTTAGGGTAAAAGCCAAACTGAACGAAAGCTTGGAAGATAAATCTAATCTATAAAGCAATTAAAATGCTGGAGATACTAATTAAAGGGGGTAGTTAAGGGGATCGAGCACAAATTAAGTTCAAATTATGGCAATTGGACCTGACATTTAATTTATCTTGCTAATTACATAAACCTAGAGCCAAACCGGTCAAAATCTCCTGTCGGTCTCATTCGATCAAGCTGATTAATTGATTGCTTAAGTGACCTTAGCATTAATTGATTAATTATTTGGGATTAAGTCGCTAATAATTAGTCTCACCCATCAATTGTTAATCATATGTCAATTAGGCAACTTTAGGGTGCTAATTGGATTAGTTCAGTTCTAAATTTTCTCCGTTGAGCTGAATTTAAGACTAGAATCAACTAATTAATGGCCAAATAATTAGAGGCATTAAGAACAATCTAATTAAATACAATTAAACAAGGAATTAAATGTCAAATAACACAATTAAATCATAATTTCAATCCTAATTGTGCTCTTAATCTCTAAACAACTGAAATTAGCCTATAATTCTCAGTGTACAGCACAAGAAACTCATCCCTATAGCCCTAGAATACATAAAAAAAGGAAGAAAATGATAAAAGAGAACGTTGTCGCCGAAATCTCTGCTCCCGCTTCAAATTCCACTATCTTGAGCCTCGATTTCCATCATGAACACCTCGATTCGTGCTCCACAGGTCCCAAGAGGATGAGAAGTTGCAAAAATGGGCTAAAACCCTAAAATGGTCTCTCAAAATTCAGTCCCGAAATGATGATTATATACTAATCCTCGAGACAATGCAGCGTCTCGACACTGTGCTGAATGCAGCACTTTAGAGCAGTGTGTGCCCTGAGCGTTGAAATGCTGAGGGCACCATCAAAACGCTTCAGACAAAATCCCTTACGTGTGCGCCTTCTTAGCATTGAGACACCATAGGACAGCCTCTCAATGCTAGCCCTTGGGTTTGAATGCCAAATAATAACGTTTTAACACTATTGTGTGCATTGAGATGCCATCCTCACGACCAATTGCACTTGTGAAGCCCTTCTTGTTCATACTTAGCTCTGTTTTAAGTACTTTAAGGCTCCACATCATACCCGATGCTCCAAATTAGCCAATTTTAGTATGAATTGCCCAGTTACCTGAAATATAGAGAATATATACGTAAAAGCTCACAATTACATCCAAAACCAACAATTAAAACATGCATAAATATAGCACTAAATTAGTGCTAAGAGCCTTTTCCAGGTGTATTTTAATTCAATTAATATTGTGAAAAAAATTCTTGCTTTAATTTAGAGGTTTATTTTTTCTTTGTTTTAATTTTTTTTCCTAGCCTTTTGTTTGTTTTGAGTCATGATCCATTGTTTCTGGTTGTGCTATATTTGGTGTTTGTATATGAGCCTATTTTTAGATCACTTTTGGTAGATTTGGGTTAGTCTTAGTGAGGAGAGGTCTCCTTTGGACCAGTTATTGCAAGATTGTATTTATGATTTTAAAGCTCAACGCTTGCACTTAGAAAATTAGATAGTGAGACCTCAGGTAGCTCATGTAGAAAAAGACCCCCCCTCAGGTAGCTTATTTAGAGGAAATTTTTTCCTTAGAGAGCATATTTCAAATTCCCCTCAGGTATCCTATTTAAACTTTGCGTTTCCAGTTAAGAGGTCGATTGCAGCCAATTGCATTGTTGTGAGGCTTGGACTTTAATGTAGTTTTCTTATAATTGCAAGTGTTCTTTGACGACTGCGTTTATTTTATGAGCATGTATTTTTGATTGAATTGATGCCTAGATCACTTTATATGTTTGACTGCTATTCATGATATCGTGTTGATTGAACCTTGTAGCGTTAGAATTATTACATGTGTGTGTTTTATGGGTTTCCATAATTGCATAGCTTGCATGTTTAATTCTAGGAATTAAATGAGCATATTGATTACGTTAAAGTTATTTTTATCTACTTGGGTGTCTTGGTCCTTCCAAAGTACTTAATGCTTTTATCTAAATAATTTGAAACGGTCCCGTGCCAAATCGTTTAGTTAACTAGCATTAACTTTGATGTTTGTTAGAGTTAATGACTTTAGGGGATTTGTTGCTTTTTGGAGTTTCCTAATAAGTTGACCGAGTGCTTGTATGATTAAGTTAAAACGTTTTATATGCCTATGATCGATTTTTCAACTAGACAAAACCGTACTTGTGAATTGGATTTTGGTAAGATTTGATCTATTTTAATTTAAATTTTCTTATGTTTTATTTTATTTGCAGAAACTCAAACCCCCCCTTTTATTTGTTTTCTCCTTTGCTAATTTAACTTGAGAAATTAATATTCGGTTCCCTGAGTTCGATCTGGTCCACTCAATGCTATAAGTAGCTTAGGATCAGTTTATAAATTATAATTTGACCAGCCCTTCACAAGCTCGCGTCAAATTTGGCGCCGTTGCTAGGGAACCATTATTAGTTTCTCTATGTTAAATTTGATTTAAATAAAAAAGAAAAAAAAGAAAAAAAAAACTTTTTGTTTGAGTTTTCACCTGTTCTTTAATGGCAAAGGAATCTTATCAGTATTGGTTTAGTGGAGTTGCCCTGTACGTTGATGAGGTTAGTAAGCTTAAATCTTAAATTTCTGATTTAACCTCCTTAGTTTTTCAAGTGCTGTAGGGAGACTACAAGAGTGGAGACATGTAGAATTTGTTCGTTTCAAGGATACCCCACGAAGCATGTCCTTAGTGGCAGCGGATTTCATGCATAACGCCTACACTATGGGAGGATTTCTTGGTCATCAAATGAACTACGAGCCTTACAGTCCCTATCTTAAATGGGATCAATCTAGCTTTGGCTATGGATACCAGGAGGAGCAACCGAGCTAGTGCTTTCAAACTTCAGACTCAGGTATGTCTTTAGAGGCTACAATTTACAAACTTGCTTATAATACTCTTCAGTTTTAGCAGGAAAATCTCCAATTTCAAAAGGAGAGTCGAGCTGGAATGCGAAGCCTGGGTGACCAAAATACCCAGTTGGCTGATTCAGCGAGAGGACTGGAAGTCTACAAGAGCAACACTCTTTTGACAGCACTAAGGTAAGAATTTATGAGGAGATCGACATAGACAGTGACAAACAGGTTGTGAATTTCGTACCATGCCAAGAACATGTAATTTGTGAGGTTAAGTAGGAGTTTGAGCTTACACTTGAAGAGGAGATTCAGGTGATAGAGTTGGACGCTGAAAAGCCTTCACCTATTCTATTCCCTTGCATTTCTCTTAATGTTGAATTGCCTTTTCTTTATTCTCATGAGTCCTCAAAGTCTTTTATTTATTTTGAGTCTGTTGAATCAGTTGAGTCTTACTTTTTGCCTTTCATTCCTTATATAAAAAATAGCAAAAATAATGATATGTCTGGTACCCTGGAGAAACAAGAAAGCCTTCTAAATTTGGAATGTTACATTAATTCAAGCAAGAAGGGACCGAAGAAAGTAGAAGAATTTTATGTGCCCTGACACTTACAAACTTTGTCGAGCATAACGGTGTTAAAAATTTGCGCTTCATGGGAGGCAACCCAAGTGCTTTAATTATTTTATTTATTTTTCTTTCAGTTATTTATTTCCTTTTCTTAGTTTGTTTTGTGTTTTTTTTTTTCTTTTGTAGGTGTTGCATTTGGGAGGAGAAATTGAGGATAAAGGTGCACCACCATCTACAAGCCATCCAAAAACTAGGGGAGTTTTTCTGTTCCTTTTGCTTTTTGTTTGTATAACTCTGTTTAGCGATACATTGGGGACAGTGTATCAATTAAGGTTGGGGGTAGAGAACGTTAGACTTGCATGTTTTGGGTTATTCATGAGCATGTTAAGCAGTGAACGTTAATTTTAAACTTTTTTTTGAGCTAAAATTGCATGATGAGTTAGTTGCATATTAGGTGATTATGAAAATCTAGGAGGTGCTTTAGGTAATTCCATTTGAGATGGTTGAAACTTGAAGATGCTTGCTTGATTTAAGCATATTTCAAAATTTTTCTTTTGATTAGCCCTATTGTCTATGGTTTTGAAGGCTTAAGATTGGGTTATTTGGTCTAGATTCTTGTTGTCACCTCAAAAGATTTTAGGAACTAGTTTAATAGTCTACTTGCATGATGTTGAGTAATGTGAAACTTAGGAGTAATTGCATGTTTTGTTTGTCTTTATTACTGTGATGAAATGAAAACTCGAGTAAAGAAAAAACAATGATTGCATGTTTTTAAAAATCGAAGGGAAAAAAGAGCTACCTCTACTGTGATCAGTCAGGCCGTCCATCGAGCAAGTGCTTTGGATAAGGGTCCCTATAGTGGATGTGTGAAAGCTAGTGCTCACCAAAATAAGCAAAAATCTAAGTTTGGGGGTAGGCCTATCCTGAGGCACCTTAGTTTCCTGTTTTCCTTTTGAGTGTAGGGAAGCTTGAGAATTGGTCTTAAAGTCAGAAGTAGGGGGAAAATGAGTTGAGGATTGAATAAAACCTTCTAAGGCTTATAAAGACTTAGATAAGGGCATCTACACACACACACATAAGAGATGAAGGTATTATTTTTAAAACTCTCAGTGATTGAATGTGTTTGATTGTTTTCCTCCATTGCAAATGTTTTGTTACCTAAAGTATTGAGATTAGAGTCATTGATATGCAATTGATAAGTCATAGGATTGTTTAGTTCTACTCTGCTCGAGGACTAACAAGATTTAAGTTGGGGGTATTTTGATAGCACTGTAAAAATGCTACTTTTTAAACTTATTTCATGCTAGTTTAGTTGCCCTCACGCGTTTATTTGTCTATTTTGTAGGGATTGAGCAATTCACAGTTGTTTGGAACACTTTGGATGAATTGGGCTTAAAAAGAAGCTAATCGGGTATATTTTTAGCATTTGAACTGAGAAGAGATGCCATCCAAGTCAAGGGAGTCAAGTACAAAGCGTTTAGATGCCGTTTTGGCCGTGAAGATGCCACTGCACAGCCAGATTAAGCTTGAAGATCCGCATGAATAACGTCTAGACGTTATTCCAAGCGTCTAAACACTGGAAATTTGAATAAGCAAGGCTCGCTTGACGCTGCGAAGAGGCTACCCTTGACGTTGGCCGCGTCGAGACGATATTTCAACCGTTTAGATGCTACCCAAAATTTTACAGATTCATTCCTTATTTGCGAAGTCAGCGTCTCGACATTGTCCGTACTGTCTAGACGTTGCCCTTCCTTATTTAAACAACTTTTCACTTTAGGGTTAGCATCCATCTTTTTGCCTCTTAGCCTACACATTTTTAGATAGCGTTTAGACCATTTTTCCTTTTCTCCTTAAACAATTATTGTATCATATTGAACTATCTTGAGCTTGAAAAATTTTATCACGATGCTTGGCTAAAAAAAAGATGGATGGTAACCCTAAAGTGAAAAGTTGTTTAAATAAGGCAGGGCATCGTTTAGACGGTGAGGACAGCTGCGAGACGATGCCTTTGCAAATATGGAGCGAATCTGGAAAAATCTGGGGAGCATCTAGATGCTTGAAATAGAGTCTCAAGGTTGGGTATCCTTTCCGCAACGTCCAGTGAGCCTTGCTTCTTCAAATTTCCAGCGTCTAGACGCTTTTCCTGCGGATCTTCAAGCTTAATCTGGCTGTGCAGTGGCGTCTTGATGTGGATGGCATCTCTTCTTAGTTTGAATGTTCAAAATAGACTCAATTAGCTTCCTTTTAAGCCCAATTCATTCAAGGTCTTCCAAACAGCTTTGAATTTCTCAATCCCTACAAAATAGACAAATAAACGCGTGAGGGCAACTATACTAACACGAAATAAATTTATAAAGTAGCACTTTTACAATGCTATCACTAGTTATTGCAAGATTGTATTTATGATTTTAGAGCTCAACGCTTGCAGTTAGAAAATTGGATAATGAGACCTCGAGTATCCCATGTAGAGGAAGACCCCCCTTAGGTAGCCTATTTAAAGGAAAAATTGTCCTTAGAGAGCATATTTCAAATTTTTTTGGAGGAGTCTAGAGCTATTTGTGTGAATTTAGAAAATTCGAATGAGAGACTGCAGACCCCTAGGGAGGTTAGTGAAATGCAACCTATTTCCATAGGATGTCCAGTGAGTCAACTAATCATTGATTCATTGATAGTCTATCACGAGTATGATTCTTTCGATTCCACTGATTTTGGACAGTTGAGGAAGAGTTGTGTTCATAATGGGGATGAATTAGAGAGTTTAGATGCAAGCCAAGATCGAGTCGGTGAGGATGAAAAAGAGGACGAGCCTTATTTTTTTAGAAGAGTTAGTTTAGGGGGGTAGAGTTTGAGGTTGTACGCCCTTGTTCTATTTTATCTTCTGATTCTTCTCTTTATCTCGAGTGTTCTTTTTCTTGTTCTCATGAGTCCGTGTCATAGTCTGTTTATTTTGATCTTTCGCCTTTAATGTTTTTTATATTTAAAAATACCAAAAATATTTATTCTTCAGGGTCCCATGAGAAGCTAGTGATTCTACTAGCTTTGGTTTGCTTTGTTGTTTTTATGTATCTTGAGAGCGCACACGAGCCCTGTCTAGCTAAAGACGTTAAATAGGCGCTTCTTGGGAGGCAACCCAAGCTTATTTCCTTTGTTTTCGTTCTTTTAGTTTTCTTCTCGTTGATGTTTTTCTGTTTTTCTCTTTTGTTGTTTTGTGTTGATCTCATGTTCCCATTGATTGGTTTTTATAGGAGCTTGAGATTCAGATTATCTCTTGCATCATGTATTCCAGTTGATCAAGCTGAATCGAGGACTCTCTCGAACTCTAGGGCAGTATCGCTCTCTTTTTACTTTTTTCATTGTTCCTTTGCATGCTTATTTAGATTGATTAGTTTATACATTGAGGACAATGTAAGTAATAAGTGTTGGGGGATGTTTGTTGTTCTGATCTAAGTTATTTGAGCTATATTGAAATTTTTGTGAATTATATGATGATTTTGTTTCATTGTGTGTGATGAGGACTACTTGTAATGTGTTTTGGATAGTATAATATTTTCAATTTTTGTGAAATATGAGAGCATGTCTAGGATTCAAGTTAATTTATAATTTTTCTTGGAATTCCTTGCACTTGTGGAGCACTTAGCCTACTTATTAGTGGTTTTGAACGCCTAGAATGAATTTATTTTATCTAGATGTTCGTTGCACTCTGATAGGCTTAAGTTCTAGTTTGAAGGTCGTATTGCATGATAGTCTGTAATGTTGAGCTTAGAAGGGAAAAACATGTTTATCTACCTGCTAGAAAGAAAGAGAAGAGGAAAGAAAGAAAAGAAAAAAATGGTAGACAAAAGAAAGAAAGAGAAAGAAGAAAAGAAGAAAAGAGAATAAAATGGCTTGTAGTGTTTATTGATCAATGGTAAAAAGAGTTGTCTCTATTGTGATCAGTTTGACCACTTAGTGAGCCAGTGCTCTGGGTAAGAGTCCTTGCAACAGTTGTGCGAAAGCTAGTGTCCTTGAATGTTTACAGAAAAAATCCAAGTTTGGGGAGTGTTACCTCGTTGTTTTAGACATCCTGGATGGATATTACTGTATTGAGTGTAGGATGATGGATAATTGGTCCGTAGGGCCAGTGTAGGGGGAAGATGAGCAAGGGATTCTATAAATATTTTTAGGTTTGTGAGAATCAACGTAAGGAAGGCTATGCACATACTTGCTAGAAATGAAAAGTTTGAATTTGAATTTTCTCGATGAATTGATGTGTTTGAGTATTTCTTGAGGAATGGGTCACGCTTATGCAATTTGTTGATTCATATATGTGATTTTTTTTTAGCTTTGCTCGGGATTATTAAAGGTTTAAGTGTGGGGGTATTTGATAGCACTCATTTAGTGATATCTATTTCATATTATTTTAGCTAGTTTTGTTATGATTTGGCGTGCTTTGATGCCTATTTTTGTTGATTTTGTACAAACCGAGCTAAAGGAGAAAAACTAAGTGTTTGAGGGTATTTTCATAATATTGAGCCTCATCGAAGCTATTTTGAAGAGCCAAGAAGAGAAGAAGTGGAGTTTTGGTAAAAGAACCCGAGGAGAGAGTGTCTAGACCCTGAAAATAGCGTCTAAATGCCACATTTGAAGTGCCAAACCCTAGAGCAAACGTCGAGATACTGTCCTGTAGCGTCTCGATGCTCAAAAGGCACACCCCAATGATTTTCGTCTTGAGGCATAAAATGACAACATTTCAATGCAGCATCGAGATGCTCTCCCTAGCGTCTCAACGTTGCATCGATGGAGGTATAAATTTATCTCTTTCTCTTCGGGAAAGGGGAGGCCATTCTGAAAGGGTTCAACCCTAAATCGATTCTCAACATACGTGGGTGGTTTTGGAGTAGAAATTGGGCTAATATTGAAGATCTTAGAGCTCGGCTTTGTGGAGATTGTCTCAGGAACGTGGGATCGACAAGAGTTTGAGAGTTTTTCTTTCTTTTCCCTTAAGTTTGTAGTTTTGATTTAGTGTTGTAATTAAGGATTTTTGACTGATTTAGAGTAGCTTAATCATTAATTACTTGGGATTAATTGTTTTGTATTGGATTCTATGCTTAATTGTTTAATTACTTGGATTAATTGCTTGTTTTTATGGATGTTTATAATTATTGACACTTTGATTCATTCTTACATTTAGGACTTAATACCTTTAATTTGTGTTCTTTATGATAAGGCGGTCCTAATTCTCAGCCCAAAAATCCAAGCTTTTGTAGCAAGAACCTTTGAATCAAAGAGTTTAACACCTCCTTATACAAATTTTGGATCAACCAAGCGACAAGGCTAGAAATAGATTACCTCTTATGATCAAAAATCTAGAAGCAAGATTTGGAAATCTTGTTCTAGATTGAGTCACTCCACAATCAAACTTGATCAAGGCTTGATTGAATGGCGCACATGCATTCT
This sequence comes from Trichosanthes truncata, assembly GCA_033996785.1. Taxonomy (NCBI): domain Eukaryota; kingdom Viridiplantae; phylum Streptophyta; class Magnoliopsida; order Cucurbitales; family Cucurbitaceae; genus Trichosanthes; species Trichosanthes truncata. Next base: position 11,409,006 of record MU867261.1, on the reverse strand, counting down.
ACCACAAGAATTGCAAGAAAAGGGTCTCAAATTTGAGAGTTCATCTCATTCAATCATCATCATCATCCATTACAAGACAAATCCCGTAGGTATCTATAGCCTCCTCACAAACGTAACCCACAACCCTTCAAATACCCAAAAAACAGTTACAAAAGTAGTGGCAATGATTAACATGTTTAGTAACTCCCTTTCTTAACTATCTAAACTTGAAACTATCATTTAAAAGCTCAAAAAATAGACTCAAGAGTTTATGAAACTAAAATGACAAATGAAGTCTTCAAAATGATTGCCAAACTCAAATACAATTCATGGCAACTCCATGTTGAACTTCAACATTGCAAATGTTGACCTCCGAAGCTCCAAATGGTCCATCCTCGCTTGAATCAGCTTGTAACACATGAAATTGAGGTTGAGCCAAGCATATCCAATTTTGTAGATGAAGAATGAATGCTTTTTGGAGCTTCTTAGCCTTGGATCTTGTGGTCCGGTTGGAACTTGTGGAACACCATGATTCTTATCATCTTCCCCCTCTTCAAAAAGATTCGTCCTCGAATAAGAAAAGTCATCACCTACATCAAAAGGACTTAAGTCAGCAACATTGAAAGTTGAACTTATTGAAAATTCTCCCGAAAGATCAATCTTGTAGGCATTATTGCTAATTCGTTGAAGAACTTGATAAGGTCCATCCCCTCGTGGATGTAACTTTGTTTTCCTTTGAGATGGGAATCGCTCCTTGCAAAAATGTACCCAAACCCAATCACTCGGCTGAAAAATGAGTTCCTTTTGTCCTTTGTTAATTCTTGAAGCAGCCTTGGAGTTTTGTTTCTCAATCCTGTCTTTGACCTCCTTGTGCAAGGTTTTGATTAAATCTGCCTTATTTGTGGCTACATCACTCACAAAAACATTAGAAGAAATAGGAAACAAATCAAGATGTGTAAGTGGATTGAATCCATAAACAACTTCAAAAGGAGAACAATGAGTTGTACTATGAATTGCTCTATTATATGCAAACTCTACAAATGGCAAGCATTCTTCCCCTGATTTAATATTCTTAGAAATAACAGCCTTAAGTAAAGCTTCTAATGTTCTATTAACCACCTCGATTTGTCCATCAGTTTGAGGATGACATGTAGTTGAAAACAACAATTTAGTACCCAACTTCCCCCATAAGACTTTCCAAAAGTGGCTTAAAAATTTAACATCCCTATCACTAGCAATAGTTCTAGGAATTCCATGTAACCTTACCACTTCCCTAAAGAATAAATCAGCCACATGCTTTGCATCATCTGTTTTGTTACATGCTATAAAATGAGTCATTTTATAAATTTGTCCACAATAACAAAAATACTACCCCTACCTTTTTTACTCCTAGGCAAACTAAGAACAAAATCCATAGAGATGTTAGTCCAAGGTTCGTTAGGCACATTCAAGGGAGTATACAATCCATTTGGTTTTGATATAGATTTAGCCTCTTTGCATTTACAACCTTGGCTACAAACCTTAGGCACATCATGCTTCATCTTAGGTTAAAAGAAGTGTTCATGCAACATGTCATAAGTTTTATGAATCTCAAAATGTCCCATCAATCCACCCCCATGGGCTTCTTTCACAAGCAAATCTCTTATAGAGCATTTAGGAACACAAAGCTTACTTTTCTTAAACAGAAATTCATGAAACACATAATAATCATCCACAGCTTTTCCAACAAGACAAGATGCATAAATGGTTCCAAAATTTTGTTCATCTCTATATAACTCTTTAATATGCTCAAATCCAAGAATTTTTGCACTAAGAGAAGTAAAGAGATTGTACCTTCTTGATAATGCATCAACCACCACATGTCCTTACCTTGCTTATATTTGATGACATAGGGAAATGTTTCAATAAACTCTACCCACTTTGCATGCCTACGATTTATTTTGCTTTGACCCTTAAGATGCTTCAAGCTTTCATGATCATAATGGATCACAAACTCTTTCGGCCACAAGTAATGTTGCCATACTTGCAATGTACGAATTAAAGCAAACAATTCTTTATCATAGATAGGATAATTCAATGCTGCCCCATTTAGTTTTTCACTAAAGTACATTAAGGGTTTCCTATCTTGCATCAAAACAACACCTATGCCCAAACCACTTGCATCACACTCAATTTCAAAAGTTTTATCAAAGTTAGGCAAAACAAGTAATGGTGCATTGGTTAATTTTCCCTTAAGTTCATTGAAAGATCTCTCTTGCATTTCCCCCCCATTCAAAAACAACATTCTTTTTCACTAAATCATTCAATGGTGCAATTATGGTACTAAAGTCTTTTATAAACCTCCTATAGAAGCTAGCTAAACCATGAAAACTCCTAACCTCACTTGCATTTTTTGGTGTTGGCCAATCCCTAATTGCCTTAACTTTCTCTTCATCTATTTCCACTCCATCTTTATCAACTATGAAGCCCAGAAAGTTAACATTTTCCATAAAAAAACTACACTTACTAAAATTAGCATAAACCCTCTCTTTTCTAAGCGTAATCAAAATTGACCTAACATGCTCCATATGCTCAAGCAAAGGTTTTTTATAAATCAAAATATCATCAAAATACACAACAATGTACTTTCCCAAGTATTCTATCAAAATATGATTCATTAAACGCATAAATGTACTAGGAGCATTGGTTAACCCAAAAGGCATAACAAGTCATGCATACAATCCAAACTTTGTTTTGAAAGCAGTTTTCCATTCATCTCCTACATGCATTATAATTTGATGATATTTAGATTTAATCAATCTTTGTAAATAGACATGAACCATATAGTTCATCAAGCATATCATCTAACCTAGGAATAGAATGACGATACTTTACAATGATTTTGTTGATGGCTTTACAGTTCACACACATGCACCAAGTTCAATCCGTCTTTGGCACCAATATGACATGTGCAGAACACAGACTTAAACTTTCTCATACATAACCCTTCTCCATGAGCTCCTCCACTTGCCTCTGATTTTCTTTGGTTTTGGTTGGTTTATCTCTATATGCGAGCCTATTAGGAATGGTGGCCACCGGGATGAAGTCTATTTTATGTTTAATACCTCGAATCGGAGGTAATCCTTTAGGTACTTCATCTTGGAACACATCCTCAAATTCATGCAAAAGAGATTGAAACAAACTAGGCAAAGACAAGTTGTACATAAGTACAAAGATTGGTTTTTGGGAATACATTGCCCTTCTCACCTCTCCCATTCTAGCAAAACAACTCACTTTCTTTCCTTTTTTTTCAATTTCATCTCTTTTTTCACACTTCTCTCCACTATCTTTTTCTCTCTGATTTTTCTCTAATTTTTCACTCACCTCTTTCTTTTCTTTCAATTATTTTTCTTCAAACTCTTTCCTTTTTTTCTCCAACTTCAATTGATAAGCAAATACATCTACACTTAAAGGTACAAGAGTTGTATTTCTTCCATCTTTTGTAAAAGAATACCTATTCAAATAACCATCATACAAGACCTTCCTATCAAATTGCCAAGGTCGGCCAAGTAATATATCTCCAGCATGCTTAGGAAACACATCACATAGAATCTCATCTTTATACTTTCCTAAGGTAAAAGAAATCAAAGCTTGAGAAACTACCTTCATTGTTCCACTATCATTGAGCCATTGAAGCTTGTAAGGTTTAGGATGGTGTTGAGTTGGAATTTGCAACCTTTTGATAAAAAACGTACTTACTACATTGGTGCAACTTCCACTATCAATAACAAGACTACAAGGAGTCCCATTAAATTAACACCTTGTGTGGAATAGGTTGTCTCTTTGGTCATCAACATCATTCTCCTTAACTTGGGTATTAAGAAGTCTCCTTGTAACAAGTGTCAAATGACTTCCTTCTTCTAACTCTTCCTCATCCTCTTGGACTTCTTCTTCAACTAGCTCATCTTGGTCACGTTCCTCTCCATCCGTTACAACTTCTCCATTCTCAACAATCATTACTCTCTTGTCGGGACAATCGGGCTAATATGACCAATCCCTTGACATTTCCAACATTTGATGTCTCTATTCCGCTCTCGGACCTCTATTTTTTCCTTGCCTTTGGAACTCTCGGACTTGTCCTTCTTGTCAAATTCAGACTTTCCTCTAGACTTGAAATCTACCTTCTCACTATTTGCATTCTTTTTCCAAGTGTTAGTAGAAAAAGAAGTAGATTTAGAAGAAGTATACCTGTTGGAGTTCTCCTTCTACCAACTTAATTGGCCTTCAATTTTGACAGCAAGGTGTAGCAATTCTTTCATATCAAAGTAAGGTAGCCTGTCCACTTGATGAGCCAATTGCCGGTTCAACCCTCCAAGGAATCTAGCTATTGTATTCTCTTCATCTTCATCAATGCATGCTCTATTCATAAGGGCCTCCATTTCTTTATAATAGTCTTCCACACTTTTTGATCTTGTTGCAAAGAATAAAGCTTTTGCTTGAGTGCTTGAGAATAATGCTTAGGAATGTACCTTTTCCTCATTAAGACCTTCAATTCCTCCCAAGTTTCAATTGGTTCTTCATAATTTATCCTCCATTCTGATTTCAATGACGTCCACCAAATATTTGCATAATCAAAAAATTCAGCCACGACAAGCTTCAACTTCTTTTCTTCACTAAAATTGTTGCAATAAAGAACATGCTCAATTTTGCTCTCATATTGCAAATACTCCTCCGGATCAGATCTCCCATGAAAGGTAGGAATTTTAAGCTTCACTCCCCTGACTTCTCATTCTCATCTCTCATGTTGGTACTCCCTCTCAACCCTTCTTGGTGGTAACATTTATCTTCCCCCTCTTATTCCTCTCCCTCTCCCTCGGCCTACATCACTCCCTCCCCTTGGATTGTGTCCAGTTACAAGGGTTACATTGTCATCTCTTCCTTCATTTTCAACTTCTTCATTATTGAATATAACTTCCCTTCCTTGAGGATTACCTAAAGCTACTTCAATTCGATCCACCCGGTCTGCCAAGGTACTAATTACTTGGTTCAAACGAGTAATGGCCTCGATTTATACCTCTCTCCACCTAGCTTCACTAATCTCCCCTCCATTTCCCTCTGCTTGATTCATGGTTGTACAAGCAGTAGCTATGTATAGGACCTCACACGCTCAACTCACTAATTTTACACTCGGGACACTCGTGTTTACACACAAAGGTAGGCTATTTGGGAAAACTAACTAATTGATGAATTTGGGTAGGCTAATATGGATCTTGGAATTCTTGTAATAGTGAGGTATTCAAGACAACCAAGAAAAGATAATTATGAAATAAAAACAATATACAACAAATAAAACAAAGACGACAAAGAAAGGAACAAATAAGAAAGTTGCTGGAATTTTTGGGTGAAACTGCACACAGAATTGGAATTTAAAAAACGAATGTAATATGTTACGAACTTGACAAAACTCCCTTATGAACTTTGAAAGATAACAGAAAGATATAACTTTTCAATTCAACACAATCAATCAAATTCGGACTTTATCAAGGAGTTTAATACGAAATTAAGATCATTAAATGCAACAATTACAAAATTGGACAGTTTCGGCAAAATGTGTTTGGAAGCTAATTAGACCTTCAAATAAACGTGCAATTGGTCTAATAATTGATAGAAAATAATCATAACTGATGATATATCACTATTATCTCAAATTGGTTCAGATTTCAAAGATCAAACATAAAATTTGCATGAACAATTCAAGATCTCAACATGAACAATTTTTGGATGCTTTTGTTTTTATTCTTCTTTTTTTTTTCTCAAGATCAAAATATGAACTTTAAGATGGAAATGAGATCAGAATCAAAAGATGAAGAACAATGGATGAAATGGAAGGAATGAAATGAATGGAAAAAATTTAAAGAAAAGATGAACAAGCTAAAATGAAAGATATAATCAATTATAGAGTAGGCCACAAAGATGCAACCTATTCTCTGATACCAAAATGATAAGGCAATCATAATTCTTAGCCCAAAGATTCAAGCTTTTGAAGAAAGAACCTCTTGAATCAAAGAGTTTAACACCACCTTATACAAATTTTGGATCAACCAAGAGACAAGGCTAGAAATAGATTACCTCTTATGATCAAAAAACTAGAAGCAAGATTTGGAAATCTTGTTCTAGATTGAGTCACTCCACAATCAAACCTGATCAAGGCTTGATTGAATGGCTCACATGCATTCTACCACAAGAATTGCAAGAAAAGGGTCTCAAATTTGAGAGTTCATCTCATTCAGTCATCATCATCATCCATTACAAGACAAATCCTGTAGGTATCTATAGCCTCCTTACAAAAGTAACCCACAACCCTTCAAATGCCCAAAAAACAGTTACAAAAGTAGTGGCAATGATTAACATGTTTAGTAACTCCCTTTCTTAACTATCTAAACTTGAAACTGTCATTTAAAAGCCCAAAAATTAGACTCAAGAGTTTATGAAACTAAAATGACAAATGAAGTCTTCAAAATGATTGCCAAACTCAAATGCAATTCATGGAAACTCCATGCTGAACTTCAACCATGCAAATGTTGATCTCCAAAGCTCCAAATGGTCCATCCTCGCTTGTATCAGCTTGTAACACATGAAATTGAGGTTGAGCCAGACCTATCCAATTTTGTAGATGAAGAATGAACGCTTATTGGAGCTTCGTAGCCTTGGATCTTGTAATAGGTCTGGTTGGAACTTGTGGAACACCATCATTCTTATCACTTTAATTAATTGAGGTAGAACTAGGTTGAGCTTGACGGAGGATACTTAGTTAGCTTAATGCACAACTAATTAGCTAACTATTGCACAACTAATTAATTGGACTTGGTGCTGAAGTTTAATTAGTTGGACACTAGTTAATTGAATCATTACTAAGTGGAAACTCGACGGAGAGAAGCTAAGGCTAGAACCGAATGCATGACTATTGGTTAATTGTCTGAGTGACAACGAGGTTAATAATTAATCAATTGAGATTCATAATGAAGAGTCTTAATGCCTTGTGTTAATCAGCTAATACTAGGGACACCTAGGTTAATTAATTAATGCTTGAGAAGTGGAGTAGACCGACAAGAGATTCAGTGATCATAGGCTTATGAGTTCACTATCGATCTAGTAATATTTGTCTATTTAATTTAGTAATTAATCCTGTACCCAAATTCTATCTCTTAGGTTTGTGTCTCCCATTTATTTTCATATATTTTATTTTCTATTCTTAGTTTAGTTTATCTTCCTTTATGCTTATGCTCTCTAAATAAAGCTAAGTAAGGTTATTCGTGGTATTTAATTGGATTAAAACCAATCCTAGTGGATACGACATTCGATAGGAATACTGCTTTATTATTACTTTGATCACATGTGCTTGCATGTATGCCCGATCAAGAAGATTGAGAGATCAAAGAATAGCTATACAGATCCACAAATCCCTAGGGATCCTTTGGATCAACTGTTGCCTAACCCTGAGAATCGACAACAGCCAAATCTTGAAATGAATAGGCTAGCGTTAGTGGTTGATCAAGATGAAATTCCTGCTAATGTCATTATTTTAGTAGATGTCAGAGAGAGAGCCATTATAACCTATGCCAATCCCTTGGTAGATGAGCCAAATCCAAGGATAATAAGACCTAAAATTCAAGCCCATAGCTTTGAAATGAAACTTATCATGTTTCAAATGCTACAATCAATTGGTCAATTCCAGGATTACCTTTAGAGGACCATCATTTGCATTTGAGATCATTTTTAGGAGTGAGTGATGCTTTTATCATATCAAGAGTGACAAATGATGCTTTAAGATTGACCTTGTTTCCTTATTCTCCTAGAGATTCAACTAAGGCTTGGTTGAATACTTTACTTCTAGGGGCAGTGGATACTTGGAATAGCCCAGCTGAAAGATTCCTCATAAAATATTTTCCACCTACTAGGAATGGTAGATTTAGTAATGAACTTGTGCGTTTTCAGCAGTTTGATGATGAGACCATGAGTGAGGCCTGGGAAAGGTTCAAAGAATTTCTTAGGACATGCCCTCACCATAGACTCCCTCACTGTATACATATGGAAACATTTTACCATGGGTTGAATACACCCACTTAGCAAGTTGTGGATGCCTCAGCTAATGGGGCTATTTTATCAAAGACCTATAATGAAACTCATGAGATCCTTGAAAGGATATGATCAAACAACTATCAGTGGGCTAAAGAAAAAAGTAACCACAGTAAGAAAAACAAGGGAGTTTTGGAATTGGATGCTTTAACCTCTATCAATGCTCAAATCTCATAAATGGCAAACATGCAGAACAATTTGACTATGGGAAATGTAGCTCAGAATGCCCCTAATGTGCAGAATGCAGTTGTAGTAAGCCAAGTAAGTACAAAGTCTTGTATTGTATTTACTGTGGTGAGGGCCATTCCTTAGAATTTTCCCCCAGCAACCTAGCTTCAGCTTGTTATATAGGAAACCAAAACAATCAGAGGAATAATCCTTATTCAACACCTACAACCCAGGTTGGAGTAATCACCCTAACTTTATTTTTGGAGGCTAATGAAGTAATTCTCAAGCTCCTCAAGTGCAACAAAAGGTGAATTATCCACCAGGTTTTGGGCATTAGAATTATCAAGCCTTTGGAAATCAACAATCCCTGCCCCAACAACAATAAAAAGTAGTACCCCTTCAACATATTCTAGGTACATCTCTTGAAAGCTTGATGAAGGAATACATTGCCAAAAATGATGTTGTTATTCAAAGTTAGCAAGCTTCCTTGAGAAATCTGGAATTGCAAATGGGTCAACTAGCTAACAAGCTAAGGGCAAGGCCTCAAGGAAAACTTCCCTATGATATTGAAAATCCAAAAAAGATGGGGGAAGGAGCAAGTGCAGGCAATAGAATTGAGAAGTCAGAAGCCATTAGTTGAGGAAGTAAAGATTAGCAAGAGAAAACAGAAAGTGAAGAACATTACTGTACAAGTTGAGGAAGAAAAGAAAGAATGATAGATTGAGACTAAAGGAGTAGAAAATGAAGAAATTGAGGTTAATTGAGCCTTCAAGGACAAGTCAACATGTACTTGCCACTGTTTCTGAATTTAAATCACCTCCCTCACTTTTTTCTCAAAGGTTGAGAAAGAAAACAGAAGAAGCTCATTTTGAGAAGTTTATGGACATCTTAAAGGAAATTCATATAAACATACCCCTGATGGATGCTTTGAGGCAAATGCCTAATTGTATGAAATTTCTTAAAGATGTGCTAACAAGAAGATAAATGTTTGAGGAATTTAAGGTAGTTTCCTTAAATGAGGAGTGCAGTGCCATTTTGAAAAAAACGATCCCAAACGAAAAGAAAGACCCTGGATCCTTTACTATTCTTGTTTCCATTGGAGGAAAGGAATTAGGATGAGCTCTTTATGACTTAGGAGCTAGTATAAACCTTATGCCCTTGTCCATGTATAATAAATTAGGCATAGGTGAAGCTAGGGCCACTACAGTCACTTTAAAGCTCCTTGATAGGTTCATAACCTACCATGAAGGAAAAATTGATGACATTTAAGTTCAGGTGGATAAATTCATTTTTCCTGCTGATTTCACAATTTTAGATTATGAAGCAGACAAAGAAGAGCCTATAATTTTAGGGAGACATTTTCTTAAGACATGAAGAACAATGGTAGATGTTTATGGGAGAACAATCACTTTTAAAATGAATGATTAGTAAGCGCAATTCAGCATCTATGATACAATGAAGTACCCAACTGATGTAGGAGAATGTTCTATGATTGGAGTGTTGGAAGAAGTGATTGAAGAGAATGATGAATGGTAATTTTTGGAACAACATATTCAGTCTTTTGGACAAATGACAGGGGAAGAGTTAGAAGTTCGTGGAGTAGAAAGGGATGAGGGAAGTGTGGCTGAAGTATCTAGCTTTAGGAGAGTGTTTAAATCTCTGGAGTTAGGAGAAAGAAAAACACCACCTATGCAGCCTTTCATTAAAGAACCCCCGACCTTTGAATTAAAGCCTTTGCCCAGACATCCAAACTATGCCTACCTAGGAGAGAAGGAAACTTTTTCAAACATCACATCATCATATTTGCTACCTAAGGATGATGTTTCATTATTGAAATTGCTTCAACAACTTGAGATTAGAATTCTTTCATTGATGAGGAGTTATTTATAGCAGATCACATCAAGAAAGTGGAAAAACTTTGGTATGATGACCTTGCCAACTACCTTGCTTATGGAATTTTGCCCTCTAGTTTATCAAAACAGCAATTGAAAATTTTTTTTCCATGAGGTGAAGTTTTATTTCTTGGATGATCCATTTGTGTTTAGACAATGTGTTGGTAAAGATGAGAGAGAGTTTAAGGTGAATGGTAGCGAATTAAACACTACTGGGGAGAGGAGTTCCAAAGAGGCATAACCTCTCTATCAGTTTAGTGGATATTTGAGAAGAACATTTTTGGGAGCTTGTGCAATTCTTGATAAATCTGATATGCCCCGAACAATTAATTTCATTTTGTTGGTTTACTTGTTTTTCTTTTGATTTATTGGTTTAACTTAGTCTTGTTTTATGTTTTAGTTGTTTTGCTTTTCAGTTTTGTAGATGCAATTAAGGCTTCATCCATAAGCAATCACGGGTCCTTGTTGAATGGGGAGGATATCTATTGGACTAATATGGCAATTTCCTGAAGATGAAGAATGAAAAAGAAGAAAAACCTTGTCAATGGGAAGCTAATATGATCCTTTTGCTTTATGCTTTATGAAATTATGTATTTGGCTATGAATCAATTTGTCTTCCTTTCCTGCTATCTTTTAGGATTATTTAGGTTGTGTTGCTTGTGGTGGAGTTTGTTTGTGCTTGTAGGAAGTTTCTGTTGTGTTAACTTCTTTAATGTATGCCTTTTGATCAACCACCTGTTTTGTGAAATGCTGAAGAAAAAAAAAATCTTATGAATGTAGCAATTGTAATGGCTGCCCTATTTTATCAATGAAATATGTCTTATGTTGTGTGCTATTCAGTTTCTAAATTATTCTAATTGAGCTCAACCTAGCTTATACATTCTCCATTTTTCTTTTAGTCTCAGCTAAAGTTATGCAAAGCTTCTACCTTGCAGTTTGCTAGTTGGTTAATCAAGAGAGCCCATTCTCTATTTTGCATGGCTTAAAAGCTATTAGGGCCTTTTTCCTTTAGTTAATCACTTTTGCATTCAAGTTTGGGGGCTTTACCTTAGCACCTAACTCATTGAGGACAATGAGTAGTTTAAGTTTGGAAGTAAGGTAAGCCTTAGTAGAAAAAAAGTGTTAGAAAAAGAGTGAGTAAAAAAAAAAAGAGAGAATGGTTCAAAGTGTTGGGTTTTATGTCCTAAAACTCGTAGTTTGTAATGTGTAAACAAATCCTATTTTCAATGAAGTTGTTATTAAGGTTTATTCAGTCAAGATGTTATTGAATAATTAGTGAATTGCACATTATATAACCCAAATCCAATAAACTAAGAACCCCAGGCTATAGTATGTATACTTGAACTTTATGTGGAGACATAAACATGGATCAAGTTTGAGTAATAGCTAGAACGGTCTATAGTATAGGGATAGGGCTGGGTACCTTATCCTTGAGACACTATGGATGCGGCCTACTTTGTATAGTACAAATGATGTGATCCTAAATCGTTCATGTGGAGACATGTGAGTGGGGGCGTCCTATGCAATGAGTTTGCATAAGACCGGACTGCGAAATAGTCACTTAGACTTTTTTTAACTCCGTTTACTGTCATAACTGACTATTTCAAAGGATAACCTAGGTAACTCGATCTTAATCCTGAGCACGCTATGAACTCTTGTTTATTCAGGATTATCCTTTGATTTGCATGGGTGAGAGTGGCCCGGGATTGCCGACTCAATAAGCCTCCCATTTTGGGGATAAGACTGGGTAGATAGGTTGGGACATAGTCCTGCAAGAAAGAATTCACTCCTACTTGCTTTAGGGTTTAGTAGAGAGGTTGTTCCCTTAAGTGCTGACTCCGAGTCTTGAACAAGGGGCCCCACCCTCTCATTGGCCCGAGAGGGATTCGGTTTGCTGGTTGGACCACAAACCAATTGTTCATTAGAGAATCAGTGGGACTTGAGGAACAATAAGTAATTACAGGGGTAAAATGGTTTATGAGACCCAACTGTAATTATGAACAACCTGTGAAGGGTCGACTTACTAATTATGGTTATATCAAGTGGACAGAAATATATCTATGGTGCGGAGAGTGCAGCCGTTGGGCTGTAGTGGAGTGTCCCGGCGGTTAACGAATGTTGATTAGCTTGGCTAAAGAGTTTGGCTGGTTAGTTTCATATCTTTGGAGCTCATGATCTGTAGGTCCATTAGGTCCTCCTTGCTAGCTTGGACAAAGCCTTGTAACAGTATGAGAGAAAAGAATTTGAATTGTTCGATTCGTTTTTGGGAGTAAACGTTAATTATATGTGATATATTTAACGTATCATAGTTTAATTATGAATTAATCTATGAGGAAGAGAGATGGACATATTTAAAATGATTTAAATATGGGTTTAGTCTAATATATGAATAGGAATTCAAGTTCGAGAGGTCGGTTTTGAGATCGAGATTTGATTCGGTTATTTAATTAATATTTGATATTAAATTAAATAATTAATTAAAATTTTTAATTAATTATTAAATAATCAATTTTGTTTAAAATTAATTTAGAATTAATTTTAAATTACAAAATTGATTTTCAAAGTGGGAAATTTTGATGTTTATGGTGGTTTGATGACTAAGCTCTCTTAAACTCAAAATTCACCAAAATTGGACACCCCTTTGATGATTAACCTCCTTGCTTATGTGTTGTCAAGTTTAGCAAGCTTGATGAAGCTTGTTAATGGCTTTAATTAGCAAAGAAACACAGGGAATAGAGAGTTTTTGAAGAAGAAGAAAAAAAACTGCTGTGTTTTTTTTTAGACCTTTGCTCTCTCTCTCTAAAAATTATCTCAAATTAGGATCCCACAATCCGTTCCAAGGCCTGAGGATAGTAGGGAAGACACTAGAGGTGGTCCATGAAGTGTTCGTGTTTAGAAATTTGCAACGGGTTTGGTGAATTTGAGCTTCAAAGGTAAACTTTCTTATACTCTGTTTTTTTCAGTTTTGAGCATGCTGTTTGTTTGATCAAATTGATGTAATTTGAGTGCTTAAGATCCAAAATTGCTTCCGCTTTTGTGATATTAACTCTTTCACAAAGGACACTCCTCTTTTCTTAAGTACTCAAATTGGCCTTCTAAAAAAAATTTGTTAAAAAAATCAAGAGGATGTTTTGCTTTTGTGCTCGTTGATAGGCGATCTTCATTAAAAACGAGGGCGTTTAAATTGAAGGTATACTGCAAAACTCAACTTTTCCTCTTTTACTCAGGTGAGTTTCATCACAAATGTTTCATGGGAACTTTGGGAAAGGATTATGACAGAGGAGCCTGAGGAAAATGAGTGTATGCCTTTTAGATTTGTGCTTGGAAGCTAGGGTGATCTGCATCACAAATTTGGGCATTCCAAGTCTAAGGGTCATGATCTAAGGGATCCTTTGAAATCCTAACAAAAAAAAAAAAAAGAAAGAAAAGAAAAGAAAAAGAAAGTATAAAAAGTAGTATGGTAATAAAGAATGTGTTGTTGTGATGGAAGTGCAGGGGTCTTGAAAGTTTTTAAAAATGAAGTATAGATCTGCACAGTGAGCCGTATGATTGATGTGCTAATTTTGTTAGCTGTGAGAGTAATGTATGAGTTGAAGCGTAATCTTGGAACATGTGGAAATATGAAGTGTGTATTGGAATTGGTTGAGCACTAAAGAATTTTTTAGAATTTTGAGCTGTCATTACATAATCCAGTTTTCTAAGAAGTATGCCTGCTTGTTGTTATTCAGTGACATTGTGAGATTTGGCTATCTTATTTTAGGGTAGTGTTTTGACTTTAGGTCATTACTCGGGGACGAGTAATAGTTTAAGTTTGGGGGTTTGATAACTCTTCATAGTAGCTGGGTGAGCCTTATCCAGTGCGTCTCGAAGAAAGGAGGGATAACAATGGTCGCAAATCAAAAGAATGAGTTCATTCCAATGCGTAAAGTTATAGGCTGACGCGTCTGCATGGACTATAGAAGCTCAATGCGGTGATGAAGAATGATCATTTTTCCTTGCCCTTCATTGATCAGATGCTGGATTATTTGGCAAGACAGTCAATCAATTGCTTTTGTAATGGATATTCAGAGTATAACATGATTACTATTGAGTCGGAGGATCAAGAGAAAACTACATTCACTTGCCCCTATGGGATTTATGCCTTCAGAAAGATGCCATTCGGCCTCTGCAATGCGCCGGGTATGTTTCAACATTGCATGATGGCAATTTTCTCTGATTTGCTAGAATAGTGTATGGAGGTGTTTTTGTATGATTTTTCTGTGCTCGGAGGTTCTATGAAGATTTTGTAAGAACTTGGAAGTAGTATTGGTCAAATGCGAGGAGACTAATTTGGTGCTCCATTACAAAAATTACCACTTTATGGTGGAAAAGGGCATCGTATTAGTGATCGGTGTGTACAAGCAAGCACACACGATCAAAGTAATAATAAAACAGTATTCCTACTGAGTATCGTATCCACTAGGATTGGTTTTTAATTTAATTAAGTACCCCGAATAATCTCTCTTTACTTTATTTAGAGAACAAAAAGCAAGAGCAGATAGGTAAAATAACAACTAATCATATAAAGCAAGATAAATGGGAGACACAAATCGAAAGGTAGTTCTATGGGTGTTGATTGCATTCTTGGCCCTTAATTTACATAATCAAGTTAGAAATTAGACATAATCAAGTGTTCGATTCATAAATCTAGAAGCCTAAGGTCATGGAATCTCCTATCGGTCTCCTTCAAATCTCGAGTGTAACTAATTAAATCTCGTGTCCGTCTCATTAATTAATTCTCACCGGCATTACGATCCTTCATCAATGACCTCTATATATTAATTATTGCTCTTGGTATCACTTAGGTAATTAATCTATAGTCACGCATCCAGTTTTAGTCTAAGTTTATTTCTGTCGAGCCTCCGCTTAATAACTAATCTATTAAATGGTGCCCAATTAATTAATCTTCAGCATTAACTATAATTAATTAACCTGTTATCTCGCTGTCACTCGGGTAGCTAACTAATCATGCATTAAGCTAACTAGGAATCTCCTGTCGGTCTCCTCCTAGTCCTACATCAATTAATTAACAAACACAATCTAAGGGCATTAAGCCTAAAATGCATAAATGAACATAAACATTTCATCAAAAAAAAATCACAAACTAAATTAAGTAAAATTAAGTGCAATGATCCGAGAATTACAACAACCCATAGAATTTAGGGATTTAACTAAATATATTCAACAATTACAAATCAAAAACCCCTAATTATATCCACTAAAATAACTATAAATGAAAGGAAAAGGGAAAGAAAGTGCAATCAAAGGACGATCTCGCATTCTCGAGGTGATCAATCTCGAACTCGAGCTCCAAGGTCTTCAGTTTCGCTCCAAAATGCTCACAAATCCTCCCAAATACCCTTAAATATGGTTCGGAATCGAGATTAGGGCTAAAACCCTCGAATTGGCCTCCCTTTGGAAGAAGAGAAAAGGATGAATAAATATCCTATGTCACGACAGCATTGCAACGCTAGGGACAGCGTTGCGTCCAAAAATGCTACCATTTCTTGTTGCGCGCAATGGTAGCATTGCAACGCTACAAAAAGAAATGCATTTTCTAGCATGATTCTAGCGTTGCAACGCCATAGAGCAGTGTTACAACGCTAGCTCTATGGTTTTCACAATGCATTTGGGTGTTGCATCTCCATTTCTAGCGTGGCAACGCCGTCCTCTTGGTCCCAATTGCTAGTGTATCATCTCTTCTTTTTTTGGCTCTCCAAAATGGCCAAAAATACTCCATAATGACTAAAATACCCTTGAACACTCCGAGGTTGCTTCTTAAGCTCAGTTTCTGTAATTTAACCACAAATAGGCATCAAAGCACACAAAATCATAGCAAAAGTAGCTAAAATAATAGGAAATAAGATAGCATAATTGCATGCTATTAAATACCCCCACACTTTAGCCTTTGCTAGTCTCGAGCAAAGCAAAAGAAAACTCCCTCTAAAATGATAAATGTTTCAAAAAATTGAAGGAAAAAGTAACTCAATTCTCAATGTACTCAATCGTGAAATTAAAAATAAGAACAATAGATTGAGAACAAGCTTAAATCATGAGAAATTTAAAAGGAACTCTGAACTTTGCGTGTGTGTGTGCAAATCCTAAGTATTGACTTGTTTACTAGCTCAAAGCAAAATTATGCTTTCATCCATTTATCTTCCCCCTACACTGGCCCTAAGATTCAATCATCCAGCTAACTTACACAGATCGAAGATAAAACTTAACTAGGATGCCTGAATTTACTGGACGTCCCTCAATTTAATAATTTTTTTTCATTCACCCAAAGGTACTAGCTTTCACACATCTACTGCAGGGACCCTTACATAGAACACTAGCTCAATGAGTGGTCTAATTGATCATAGTAGAGGAAACTCTTTTTAGCCTTGAGGACACTTAAGCACAACAATATTGTTTTTTTTTTCTCTTTCTTTTCATATTTTTCTTTGTAAATGATTTTCATGTTTTCCCCAGCAGGTAAATAAACGTGATACTCCTCAGTACAATGTTACTAACAACCATTCAAGGTCACCTTCGAATCAGACCTTAAGCCTATCGAGGTGACAATAAACATATGGAAAACATAATACTCCTCTAAATATTCAACTAATCTACACTAGGCTACATGCTAGAATCCAAAGCCAAAATTTTAAATTTACTCAGAATTCAACATGCTGAAATTCTACAAAACATATGCACAAACAATCCACTAAAGAGCACATATCATGAAATTTCATCATCACTTAAGTATGCAACATCCTAAAACAACTCTATAGCACACATTCTCACAACAAAAATTTTCAATTTAAGCCCAAATTCTCCAAAATTCAACAAAATATCATCTTTAATAATAGTCCAAACACCATTCCCCCCACACTTAAATCAAACATTGCCCTCAATGTTTAAATAAAGAAATCAACATGCAAAAAGGACAAATGAAAGATAACAGGAGTAACGGTACTTCCTTGAATTGAAGAGACTTCCATTAACGAGCATGATTGATGTCAAACACTATACGGAGTTGGAGTGCAAGAGACTCCTCGATTCAGCCTTGTTAATCTAGTTGGGTGTAATGTGAGAGATATAATTCTCGAGCTCCTAAAAATATCACCAAACAGGAATACAAGATCAACACAAACTAAACTAAAGGAAAAACAACAAACAAAGGCAAGAAAACTAAAAAGAAATAAAACAAAGGAAAGAACCTTGAGCCAAGAAGCGCTTATAAGTAATCTACGAAAAGAGTCTAGACATAGAACTTTGCTTTTTGTACCTAGACATAGAACAAAAACCTTTAAAATCTTAAGGTTGTGTTTCTCATTGTCTAAGCTAATTTAGCCATAGACACATGTGTTTTAAATTTCTAGTCTCCTAAAGGTTCTTAGAAAAGGAGCTGAATAAGTGTTGAACTCGATTTACTTAGCTAAGTGTTGAAAAGGGTAGGTTGCGGGCGCATTTGAGCAGCATTTTTTTTGAACCATACAGAACTCAACAAAGTCAGTATGCGGGCGTAAGAGGTATGATCTCTAAAATAGGTAGATTTAGTTGAGCAATTTGAGGGCCCATGGTGGGTGCATTTCCTCATGGTTGAACCATAATTGAATCCCTTTCTTCTCATCCTTATTTTTCTCATTACCTTTTCAGTTATCTTTACTTTTTCATTTACAAAACCCCAAAATCAACTTTATTTTATTAATTACCTTCAATTACAACTTGTGAGCAATTGTGTTGTTAGCTTGAGAGTTTTTGTTAACCGTTCTCTTAGGTTCGATATTTGGAATACTCTATATATTACTTGTTTGTGACAACATGCACATGCGCTTTCTTTTGGCGTTCACATAGTAGCCCAACCATCAATTTTCTTGAGCCATTGCCGAGGAACGATTTTTTAACAATTTTTTTTTAGTTTTCAATAGAATTGCGATCGATTTGCTACTGCATTTCGACTTTGTCCCATGAACCCGATGCTATTTTACAGGTTAGAGTTGGTGCATGCGTAAAGGGCCTTGCCCTTGTGATTTTGATCTTGAGATAGAGCAAAATTTTCGCTGGCGCCGTAAAGAGAAAAGGAGGAAAGTAAGAGATTTACAAAAGTTAAGCGCACGGGAGAATCCTGATGGACTTGTTTTGCATGAATTTTTTGATTTGTAGGAACTTTCAATGGATCCACTTGGACTCGATCCTCTTGGTGAGCAACAAAGAAGAGCACAACCCAATGATGTGCAGAAACAACAACCATAACAGCGAGCGAAGCAGCAAAACCCCATTTTTATTGCAAATGAACAAGATAGAGCCATAAGGGATTATGCGGCCACAACTTTCCGTAGTTTTAATGCAAGAATCATGGAACCAAACATTGAGATAGCTCATTTTGAGTTGAAATCTATAATGTTTCAGATGCTCTAAACTATAGGGCAATTCACAGGATTACCAAACGAGGATCCTCACAATGACATGAAACAATTCTTGAGGATGTGCAACTCGTTCAAGCTAAATGGAGTGTTGAGCGAGACATTAAGGATGAAGCTTTTTTATGTTTCCTTGGACGGTAATGTAGAAGCATGGCTAGATTCTTTCCCACCGGACTCAATCACTTCTTAGGATGAACTGTCAGAAAAGTTTCTTTTGAAATATTTTCTGCCAAGCAAGAATGCTCGGATTTGAGGTGAAATTATCACTTTTAAACAGGGTCCGAACGAAGGCGTGGATATAGAATGAGAACGATTCAAGAAGTTAGTCAGAAGATGTCCACATCATGGCTTACCAGCCTACCTTTTGATCGAGCATTTTTATAACGAATTGACCCATGCCTCTAAGACCTTGGTTAATGCGTTAGCAAATGGGTCCTTGTTAAGAAAGACTGTTAATGAAACCAATGAGATTCTAGATGTAATCGTCTCTAACAACAGTTAGTGGGGAGATGAAGACACACATTCAAATAAAAATATTGCAGGTGTATACGAGGTGGATGCAATAGCAGCACTGAGCGTGCAGATCTCAGTAATGAACAACAGTCTGAAGAATTTTACTATGGGGAACTAGGCCGCTGTTGTTGATTTGAATCAAATCTCAACATCCACTTGTGTTTATTGTAGTGAAGTCCATCTATATGACAATTGTCCTTACAATCCTACCTCTGTGTGTTTTATAAGGCAGAACAGGTCAAATCCTTACTCGAATATGTACAACCCAGGTTAGGGACAACATCCTAACTTCTCTTGGGGAGGAAAGAATGCGAGCACATCAAATCAGTATGTGAAGCATGAATTTTCACTAGGTTTCAATAATCAAGCACAGTAGCCCTACACATACAAGAATGCTACACAAATGCAAACGCAATCATCAACTCAGAACTCTACATTAAAGACCCTTATGAAAGAGTTCATGGCTAATAATGATGGCAATATTCAAAGTCAAGTTGCTTCATTGCAAAATCTTGAGTTGCAGGTTGGACAATTGGTGAGTGAAATGAAGAACAAGCCTCCAGGAGTATTACCAAGCAATAGGGAAAATCCACATAGAGAAGGAAATGAGCATTACAAAGTGATCACTCTTGGGAATGGACTCAAGTATGCTGAGCTCGAGATGCTAGTGGAGTGCATATCTCCACAAGTTTCTTTTGATTTCCATTTGCAAGAAATTTTTTAGGAAAGTGCTATTGACAAAGAAGTGAAGAAGGACTTAAACGAAGAAAATGCAGATGATGCTACAACTCTTGTGACCGCAAGGCAGCCAGAAGAATAGAAGGACATTCCTTTGAATGAAAAATTTACAAGGAATGTGGCCAAGGATGTGGCAACAAAACACCAGGAAGTTGAACTTTAGAATAAGGCGACACCAGTAAAGTGTTGGGATTTATGCTCTTAAGCCTCGTAATTAATAATTTATTTAATAACTAATAATAATTTTGATTATTTTATTTACAATATAATATTATCCATTATATGAAAAATCTAAGGTTATTACTGTAATCTTGAACAGTATGTAGTTGACATACGGGAGGATCATGTTCAAGAAATAACCTAAAGGGTCATAGTTTATGGATAAGGTTGGGTGCCTTATCTTGGCAACACTATTGATACGACCCACTTTGTAATACTTACAAATGATTTGATCTAAATCGTTCATGTGGAGATATGTGAGTGGGCTATCTTATACAATGAGTTTGTGTAAGACTGGACCACGAAATATTTAATCTCTCTTTATAAATCCGTTAATTGAGAAGATTAATATTTCATCAGGATGATCATATGCGACTCGATCTTAATCCTAGGTGAGTTATGAACTCCTGCCTGTGAGTGCTTGTCATTTGATTTGCATGGGTGAGAGTGGCTTTTGTAGCCGATTCAATATGCCTACCATTTTGGGGATTTAACCAAATAAGGAGCTAGAAATATAATCTTACAGGATGGAATTCATTTCTTCCCATATAGGGTAAGTAGATGAGTAGTTCCCTTAAGTGCTAATTTCAGGACTTGAACAATGGGGCCCCACCCTCTCACTGGCTTGAGAAGGACTTAGTTTATAATTAGATTATAAACAGATTATTCATTGGAGGATTAATGGTACTTAATTAAGATGCAAGATGTAAATATAGGGGTAAAATGGACTTTCGACCCAGCTGTAATTACGAACAACTCGTGAAGGATCGACTTGCATGTAATGATTATATCTATGGACACAACTTGTCCTACAGTGTATAAGAGTGCAACTCTAAGTTTATAGTGGAGTGACCTATAGTTAATGAATGAAAATTAATTAATTAAATAGTTTAATTAACTGATTTTGTATCATTGGAGATTATAATATGTAGGTTCATAAGGTCCCCTTGCTAGCTCATAGGTCCATAAGGTCCCCTTGCTAGCTCATAGGTCCAAAAGATCAATTTAGTTGAAAGAAAAATTTGACATGTTCAAATTAATATTTAATATATTAGATATATTAAATATATAGGAGGAAAATATATTTATTGTATTTGATATATTAAATATTAAAATAATTAGTGTATATTAGATACATTAAATAAAAGATATTTATAGAATTTGAATAAGATTCAAATAAATAAATATCGTAGAAGATTTCAATAAGATTCAAATAAATATTAAGATATATTTTAATATATTAGATATTAAAATATAATATTTTAATTATGGCAAAGATTTTCCCTTGGTTTCTATAAATAGGACCCTTAGGTTGAGCCATTAGACACACACACACATCTCCTCAATAGAGAATTAGAGAATTCTCTCTAGACCTCTTCCTCTCCAATCCCTTGTGGATTTTCTTTCAAGAGGCTCCCACAAGCCTTGGTCCTGTATTCGAGTCATAACTAGGAAGACTTTGTAGAGGAGATAAAGACATGTAGAAATATTTCCATATTTACTCCAAGTAAGTTTACTTAATCTTATTTTTTAGTTTAATTTTAAATAAAATCAAAGACGATCCAATGCTTCTACTACGGAGTGAATGTTCATTCCTTCATAAAGAGGTAGAAAAATGCACATCAAGTATAAGGCCTCCACCACCATTCTCACAAAGATTCTATAAGAAGAACCAGGACGAGCAGTTTAATAAGTTCTTGGACATACTCAAGCAGTTACACATCAACATTCCGTTGGTGGAAGCTCTTGAGCAGTTGCCCAACTATGTCAAGTTCTTAAAGGAAATTTTGACTAAAAAGAGAATGCTAGGAGAATATGAGATGGTAGCTCTCACTCAGAACTGAAGTGCTCTCTTAAAAAGCAAACCTAAATTGCAAGATCCAGGTAGGTTTACTATCCCATGCATGATAGGAGGACAGGATGTTGGACGAGCATTATACGACTTAGGAGCCAACATCAACTCAATGCCTCTATCCGTTTTCAAGCAGCTAGGAATTGGAGAAGCTAGACCCACGACGGTAACTTTGTAGTTGGCGGACAGGTCTAAATCTAGGCCCATCGGGAAGATCGAAGATGTCCTCGTTAAGGTAGACAAATTTATTTTTTCTATAGATTTCATCATCTTATATTGTGAGGCAGACAGAGAAGTTCCAATCAACTTGGGAAGACCTTTTCTAGCCATAGGAAGAACGATCATAGATGTCCAAAAAGGGGAGTTGACTATACGAGTAAATGACCAATACATCACATTCAATGCAATGAAGGCGATGCGCTACCCAGGGGAATCAGAGTAATGCTCGAGTTTAGAACTCTGTAATCTATTTGAATTTTAATAATTGCAGGAAGACAGCTTCACAGGAGAAAGTTTTGTAGCAGACAAGTTTGAAGAAGCGTCAGAGCAGCAGATTGTGGCCTTAAATGAGCCTGTATTTGAAGAACCAAGTGCATTGAGACCAGCAGATGATAGAGCAATGCCACTGAAACCTTCAGTGACTGTACCACCAGTGCTGGAACTCAAGTCATTTCCGTCTCACTTGAAATACAGATTTATGGGAAAAGATGAAACTCTACCAGTTATCATATTCGCAAACCTCACTGACTCTCCAAGCACAAGAAGGCACTAGGATGGACAATAGCAGGCATACGAGGAATTAGCCCTTCTTTTTGCATGCACAAGATAAATTTAGAGGAGGGAGCCATAGAGTCAATAGAGAACCAAAGGAGATTGAATCTGGTGATGAAGGCGGTGGTTCGCAAGGAAATTTTGAACTGGATTGATGCAGGAGTAATTTACCCCCATAGCAGATAGCAGTTAGGTTAGCCAAGTATAGTGGGTTCAAAATAAAGGTGGGATGATTGTTCTAACAAACGAGAAGAATGAGCTTATTCCAACAAGAACTATTACAGGATGGAGAGTGTGTATGGACTACAACAGCCTTAAAAAGGCCACAAAGAAGGACCACTTTTTATTGTCTTTTATCGATCAAATGTTGGATTGTCTTGTAGGGAAGAAGTACTATTGCTTTGTTGACGGATATTCATGTTACAACCAAATAACAATAGCTCCAGAAGATCAGGAGAAGGCGACATTCACATGTCAGTATGGAACCTTTACTTTCAAAAGGATGCCATTTGGACTATACAATGCCCTAACAATCGTCCAGAGATGCATGATGGTCATTTTCTCGGAAATGGTAGAGAGAATCGTGAAGATTTTAATGGATGATTTATCTGTTTTGGGAGAATCAATCAATCATTTTCTTATGAATCTTGAATAGGTTTTTGCAGTGTTGTGAAGACACCAACCCAGTACTCAACGGGAGAACTACCATTTTATGGTGCCAGAGGGCATTGTCCTAGAGCACAAGATCTCAAGGAAAGGAATCGAGGTGGACAGGGTAAAAGTGGAGTTCATTGCAAAACTACCTCCACCTACATCAGTAAAGGAGATCTGAAGTTTTTAAGGTCATGCAGAATTCTACAGACGGTTCATCAAAGATTTCTCCCACATATCTAAACCTTTATGCAGGTTGCTAGAGATTGACAAACCATTTGTAGGCGATCAGGATTGTTTAAAAGCTTTTAATAGGTTGAAGGATGCATAAAGCTCGGCCCCCATAATGATTGAGCCTGACTGGAGTCAGTCGTTCGAGCTTATGTGCGACACAAGTGATTTTGCTGTAGGTGTAGTGCTGACACAGAGGAGGAACAAGATAATACATCCTATTTACTACGCCATCAAGACCATGATTGACGCACAAGTTAACAACGGAGAAGGAGTTTCTTAAAGTTGCATTCGCCTTCGACAAATTTAGATCCTACCTGGTTGGGACAAGCCTTGAGTCATCAGATGGATTTTGCTTTTGCAGGAGTTCGATCTAGAAATCTTAGATAGGAAAGGAACCGAAAACCAAGTTGCAGACCACTTGTCGAGATTAGGGTTGAAGACCTAGAGGGACGTTTCAAAGGAGATACAAAAAACTTTTGCAGACGAGCAGCTGTTGGCAGTCAAAGAAATTGAGTTACCATGGTATGCTGACATAGCTATCTACTTAGTTAGTGGGCTTACTAATAAAGAGCTTGTCGAAGGCTCTATCAAATATATTTATAAACCTAAACCTCTAAAATTTGCAATAATAGTGGCCAGGGTCGATCACAGGGATTTGATTTCATAGTTCATTTAAGTACCGCAATTACTCTCATTTAACTTTTTTTAGAGAAGGAAATCAAATGCAAACAAGAAAAACTAAAGAGCTAACCTAGAAATCAAAAGATAAATGGAGACACAATACGAGAGAATATCACAGGGAATCAATTTCACCAATTACACTTACAACCAAAGCTACCAAGATTTGTCATGCAAATATTCCATATGCCAAGTAGTGAGGCTATTGACTGACTCTTTCAAGCACAATTAACTCTCATGCAATGTTATAAATCTAATATCTCTATCTATATTTTAAAAGCATGCAAGGCATTAAACAACTTCTTTTAAGGGCTTCTAAGAGAATTTTCCACTTTCATGCAAGAATTTACAAATAGTCATGCAATTAAGTTATAGCCTATACAAGACTTTTTCAAGCACAAATCCAGACCAATAAAACAAATAATCTATGATCATATAAGTAGGGATGTCCATTTAACCCGCGGAGCCGGGGCCCCGCGGGGACCCGCCCCGAACGGGGCGGGGAATCCCGATTACACGGGGAATGGGGGAGGCAGCGGGGATGTTTTTTTCCCCGTTGGCTAAACGGGGACAGGGACGGGGAATATATTCCCCTCCCCGCCCCGCCCCGATTCCTCGCCCCGCCGGCCCCGATTAATAATATATATATATATATATTATTACCTATATATATATTATTACCTATAAATAGATTTTTTAAAAAAAAAAAAAAAACTATAGTAGGAATTAGTTTAAGAATATTTCGTTATAAAAAAAAAATTAAAGTCTATGTTGTAATATTGAAATTTGAATTTTTAGAAATTAAGTTGTTTCGACATTACGGTATTTTTACTTATGGTATATTATTGTTTTTATTAGGAAATTTTATAACATTTACTTTAAATAGAATTATATTGAAAATTATTCAATTATTGGTTGAAATTAAATTAAAAAAAAGATTTAAAAAAAAAAAAAAGAACCGGGAAAAATTCCCCGCGGGGAATCCGATCCCCGCGAATTCCCCGAGGGGAATCCCCTCTCCGATCCCCGCGAAATTAAACGGAGAATTTCGCGGGGACGGGGAATGAAATGGGAGGCGGGGACGGGAACGGAGAATCCATTCCCCGGCCCCGCCCCGCCCCGTGGACATCTCTACATATAAGCATCAAATACATAAAAGCATGAATGAAACAAAAGCATTCAATCAATATAATTAATCAATTAAAACCTCAACTCTAATAGTAATTAATTCAATTCATATAAACATCCCAAGTATTAGGAACAAAGATACTTAAATTCACGCAATTAAACCTCTAAGTTTCCAATATACAGCCAGAAAATAGAAACTAAAACTAAAGGAAATGGAAGAAATTAGCAAACGATGGTTGATCTCGCGTTCCTGTAATGATCTCCACGTCCCTCGAGTCTCAGATCTTCAAAAATGCCCTATAAACGCTCTCAATTACTCCTTAAACGCTCAATTTTAGATTGGAATCGAGATTAGGGCTGAAACTCTCGGATTGGCCTCCAAAAATGACGCCCTAAAATGATGCTTATATAGAAAATTGCAAGGCAGCATTGAGACGTTGTAAGTAGCATCTAAACGCTACAAGAAAAAATGGGGTGCGTGTTTTTTAGCCAAAACAGTGTTTTTACTTTGTCCGTAGCGTCGAGACACTCTTGACAGCATCTCGATTCTACCCTGTAGATAGCACTAGCCATTTTTTCCCTATCTCTTCGCTTGGGTGTTCCAATGACCTCTGATTTGATGCATTGGAACCGTGATTCGACGTAGAATCTCCTAGAATGTGCCTTATGCTCAAATAATATCTTTACTCTTCTTGCATCTTCAATTAAGCTTCAAAAGGATCCAATATCCACCAAAATACTCGCGAACACTTGATTTTGCTCCTCACGCTCGGTTTCTAAAAAATTAAGAGAAATAGACATAAAAGTTCACAAAATAATCACAAAACTAGCATAAATAATAGGAAGTAAGATAGCATAATTACATGCTATCACTTACTCCACCAGGTGCAACATCGCAGCAATTGAAGAAGTTCTACCATGACAATAAGTACTACTGTTGGGATGAACCTTACCTTTACAAGCTGGGACCAGATCAGGTGCTTAGAAGGTGTGTTGCAGAGGAAGATGTCCGAAAGATACTTGAAGCTTGTCACATATCCCCATATGAAGGCCATTTTGCAGGTACAAAGGTAGCAACTAAAGTACTTAAATGTTGATACTTTTAGCCAACTCTATTCAGAGATGCACATTTTGTTTGTTAAAGGATGTGATCAATACCAAACAACGGGGAATTTAACAGTGAGACGTGAAATGCCCATGCACTACATGTTAGAGGTGGAAATCTTTGACGTGTGACGCATAAATTTCGTGGGACCTTTCTTGCCATCCTTTGGGAATGTGTATATCTTACTTGTAGTAGACTATGGGTCTAAGTGGATCGAGGCTGTGGAGACACCTGCCAATGATGCTAAGACAGTGTAGAAGTTTATTCATAGGAACATCTTTACTTGTTTTGGTACACCAAGGGTGTTGGTTATCGACGAGGGAGCTCATTTTGAGAACTAGGTCATAGAAAATTTGCTTGCAAGGTACAACATAAGGCACATGATTGCGATTGCATATCAACCACATACGAATGGACAGGCAGAATTATCGAACAGAGAGATCAAGACAATCCTAGAAAAGACAGTTTATCCATCATGAAGGGATTGATCTCTCAAGCTCGATAATCACCTAAAGTACTTCCTAGATTGTCATAATCACCTAATATGCAGCTAACTCATCATACAATTTAAGTTCAATGCTCACTGCTCAACATCTCATGAATAACCCTAAACATGAAAATCTAATGTTCTCCACCCCAACCTTAATTAATAGAGTTGTATATATAAAAAGCAAGAGGAACCGAAAACTCCCCTCGTTTTTGGATGGCTTGTAAGTGGTGGTGCATCTTTATCCTCAATTTCTCCTCCCAAGTGCAACACCTACAAAAGAAAAAAAAAACAAACTAAACTAAGAAAAGGAAATAAATAAATGAAAGGAAAAAAAATAAAACAATGAAAGCACTTGGGTTGCCTCCCAAGAAGCGTAGATTTTTAATGTCGTTATGCTCAACAGGGTTCGTAAGTGTCAGGGCACGTAAAATTCTTCTACTTTCTTCGGTCCCTTCTTGCTTGAATCAATGTAACCTTCCAAGTTTAGAAGGCTTTCCTGTTTCTCCAGGATACCAGATAGATCATTACTTTTGATATTTTTTATAGAAGGGATGAAAGGAAAAAAGTAAGACTCAACTGACTCAACAGACTCCAAAGAAATAAAAGACTCTACAAACTCGTGAGAATAAAGAAAAGGCAATTCAAAATCAAGAGAGATGCAAGGGAATAGAACAGGCGAAGGTTTTTCAGCCTTCAACTCTATCACCTGAATTTCCTCTTCGGGTGTAAGCTTCGAATCCTCCTCAACCTCACAATTTACCTGTTTTTTGCATGGCTCGAAATTCAGAACTTCCTCATCACTGTCTGTGTTGATTTCCACAAAAAATCTTTCCTCAATGGTGTCAAAAGAGTGTTGCTCCTATACACTCTCTAGTCTCCTCACTGAATCGACCAACTAAGTAATTTGATCTCCAAGGCTTCGCATCCCAGCTCGCATTTCCTCTTGAAAGTGGATATTTTCCAACTAAAACTGGAGATTTCCCTGCTGAAACTGGAGAGTGGTATTAGCAAGTTCATGTACTAAAGTCTCTAAAGACATGCTTGAGTCTGAAGTTTGAAAGTAGTGGCTCGGCTACTCCTCTTGGTATCCATAGCCAAAGTTAAATTTATAAGATTCAAGATAGGGACTGTAAGGCTCGTGGTTCATTTGATGACCAGGAAATCCTCCCATAGTGTAGGAGTTATGCATGAAATCCCGCTGCAACTGAGGACATGCTTCAGTGGGGTGTCCTTGAAACGAACAAATTTTACATGTCTCCACTGCTTGTAGTCTCCCTATAGCCACTTGAAGAACTAAGGAGGTTAAATCAAAAATTTGAGATTTAAGTTTACTAACCTCATTAACGTGCGGGGCAGCTCCACTAAACCAATACTTATAAGATTCATTTGCCATTAAAGAACAGGTAAAAACACAAAGTACTAAAACAGAAAAATTTTAATTTTTTTTATTTAAATCAATTTAACATAGAGAAATGAATAATGGTTCCCCGACAACGACGCCAAATTTGACGTGAGTTTGTCGAGGGCTCATCAAATTAAAATTTATAAACCGATCCTAAGCTACTTGTAGCATTGAGTGGACCGGGTCGATCTTAGGGAACAAAATATTAATTTCACAAGTTAAATTTGCAAAGGAGAAAGCAATTAAAAAGGGGGGTTTTGAGTTTTTATAAATAACATAAAACATAAACAATAAAGATAGAGATAGATCAAATCTTACCAAAATCCAATTCACAGGTACGGTTTTATCCAATTGCAAAATTTATCATAGGCACACAAAACGTGTAACTTAATTATGCAAGCACTTAGTCAACTTTTCACGAAACTCCAAAAGTAACAAATTCCCTAAAGTCATTAACTCTAACAAATGTCAAGGTTAACGTTAATTACCTAAACAATTCTGACGAAACCGTTCCAAATTATTTGGGTAAAGGCATTAAGTGTTTTGGAAGTACTAAGAAAACTAATTAGATAAAATAACTTTAATCTAATCAAAATGCTTCTTTAATTCCTAGAATTAAACATGCAAGTCATGCGATATGGAAACCCATAAAACATACACATGTAATAATCCTAACGCTACCCATTCAATCAACATAACAATTACAGATCACGTATCATGACTAGCAATCAAACATATAAAGTGATCGAGGCGTCAATTCAATAAAAAATACATGCTTATGGAATAAACATAGGAATCAAACAATACTTGCAATTGTAAGAAAATTACATTAAAATACAAGCCTCACAACATTGCAATTGGCTACACCAACCTATGAATTGGAACACTTACCTTAGCCGCTCATCGTAATGATGTAGCCAAACACCAAAGTTTGATGAAAAACTCCTAATCTATCCTAAAGTACTGAAAAACAGAGAGGAGAAAGCTTAAAATGGTCTCATGACGGCTGAAAATTGGAGACAAAATGACCTAGATGACGAAAAAATCTATTTATAGGAATCGATGGAGCGTCTAGACGCTGTCAAGAGCGTCTAGACGCTCCTAGCATCACAGGGGCTCGCCGCAATGTTGAGGGAGGCTTCAAGGAACTATCGATAGCGTCTAGACACTACCGCAGCGTGCAGCACTGGTTATTTTTACTCTAACTTTTCGCTCAGGTGTCCGAATGACCTCTGGTTTGATGCGTTGGAATCGTGATTCAACGTAGAATCTCTCAAAATGTGGCTTATACTCAAATCCCTACAAAATAATAAATTAATTACATTAAAACCTCCAAACTAACATGATTTAAGCATGAAAATATAGAACTATGTTGGTCCTATCAGGCACAAAGGACAACTTTTAAGGCTCCATTTGTAATTTCTCCATACAGGATTGTCTTTGGGAAAATTTTCCACTTAGCCTTAGAATTGGAGCACAAAGCCTATTGGGTTCTAAAAAAGCTGAATTTTAATTTAAATGATGCATGTGTATTAAGGAAAACGCAGTTGAACGAGCTGAAGAACTAAGGAACTTCTCCTACGAAAATGCTAAACTTTATAACGAGAAGGTGAAGAGATGGCATGACAAGAAGATCTCTGACAAATGACTGCATGAAGGACAACAGGTGTTGTTATTCAATTCAAGAATGAAACTTTTTCTACTGAAGCTAAGATCCAGATGGTCTGAACCATTCAAGATTGCCAAAGTATATCCATATGGAGAAATTGATCTATAGGATAGCAAAGGGACAATTTTCAAACTGAACGGATAAAGAATAAAACCATAATAGAGAGAAGGCCTAAGTAGTAATAGGACGTCCGTCTCCCTGGTGGAACTATACTAAGAACATCAGGTGATGTGTTGTAAATATGTAAATATTGCTTTTGTTTTTTTTAAAAAAATCAACAATAAAAAACTTCAACAATAATTTTGGTGTAAGTGGTGCACATGTGACTTAATGCATTAGAACTACAAGTTTTGATTAAGAAGGAACTTTGTCGTAGGAGGGTCTGGTCTAGGCTGAGATACTTATGCTGACTGTAAGGGAACACATCTACCTGGGGACCTACCTGGGAGTTGAATTAATCAAACTTTTAAGTCTAAGTCATTATCACATTGTATTTGATTCAATTCTTCTTTTATGTTTAATGTGTGAGCTTTTTGATACCTTGAGTTAGTGTGCAGGGAATTTTGAAGGGCTTGTGAAATTTTGAGGCTTAAGGTGAAATTTGGAAGTAAAGGTCTAAATGTGACCGCATTCCAAATGCATTATGTTATTGTAGGTTTCAATGAGGAGAAATGCGTTTCGAATCGCGGCCGCATTTTGAGAGTTGCACATAGGGAAAATACGGCCTAATTACGGGTGCATTTGGCCCTATTTTTTTTTTCACAAGGAGTGCACATGGAGAGCAAATTGTGTCAAGGTTTGCTGCCGCATATGGACAATGAATCGAATAAGGAAGTGGTGATGTCAATTAAAAAAATGAAAGGGGGCTATTTTTGGAATTTTGAAACCTATAAATAGGACAAACCATTGACCTAGGTCAACTTATTCCAAATTTTCAAAATGACCAACTCTTTTCCATTTCTAATAGGCCATATTTCGGTGAGCCCTTTGATCATCTTCTACGACCAAACCCACTAAAAAATTAGCCTATTTTCTTCATAGAGAAGGCTGGAAACCACAGTCCTTTCTTTTACAGGTGAATTCGAGAGGAATGGGGCAAAGTAAAGGCACTTCCAACCATCGAAAGTTAGCCATGAGCAACCTCTCTCGCCGGTCAGGGCCATGGCATTTAATACATGCTCAAGCCCTAAACGAACGGCCAAACACAAAAAGAAGAATGGAAAACGGACCTCGAGTACTATTCCCTCTAGTTCACAATTGCCGAAACGATCAAAATAATGGGAAGAGGACTTGAGGAAGATAGCCCAGATAAGAAAGGAGGCCATCGAAGGCTTGGGGCTGAACTCCGAGGAAGAAGAAGATGAACTGGCCCCGCTGGTGTGAAGGACGGTGAAGAGACCGGAAGGAATGCCGAGGGCTAGCAAAATCAGTGTAGGTTTAGAGGGCCTGATAAGCCTTAGAATTAAGGCTTATTTAATTCCCAAGTGCTCAAAATATTCTTGTTTGTCCTAAGATTAATTGAAAATAGTGGAAGATTGTTTAAAATTAAGGAAGAATTGAATGTGATAGCAATTGGAGGAGAATTCTAAGTAATTTGATTCTTTTGCAGAAATTCTGGAAATTGCTAAATCAGATTGCAAAATATGATTTTGCAATCCTGGGTAGAGAATTTATGGAAACTTCATATTCGCGTGAACGACGAAACCCATATATGGAAAGATCAATTTCCGCCTGATTTGGTGGAATTGGAGCACGAAATTTGGGCAATCTTCAGCCCTAATGGAGGCCTATAAATGGGGAAGAAGAATTGGAGCTAACCATTGGGATTGGGAGGAAATTTTAGACATCAATTTCGTGGGTTTTGGGCGAAGAAACCCATATATGGGAAAATCCATTTCCGCACGAATTGAGGGATTGGAGCGCGATTTTTGGCAAATTTCAACCCTAGAAAGATCTATAAAAGAGGAGAGAAGAAAAAATAAGAATCAATTCGGATTGGGAGGCGGAGTTGAGAAGTGAATTTCGTGGGTTTTTACGTTTTTTGCGAACCTCTGTTTTTCGTATTTCTTCTGTTTTTGGTCAAGATAGTCAAGTTTAATCTTGTTTTTTTTTCTTTAGTTTGTATTACAGAAGGTTGATTGAACTTTTTCTATTCTCATTTGATGTATTTTGAATGAATTTTGAGTTTAATTCCAAGTCAAGTTGGTGGGTTTTGAAGTTTTGCGAATGCTCTATTTTTTCATTCTTTTTCTGTTTTTCAGCCAAGTATTCCAACTTGGGTTTAGTTCTTCAGTTTCTGTTAGTTTTATGGAGAGTTCTTGAAATTCAATCTATGTTCTCCTTTTGATTTCTTCTTTTATTCAATTTAAGTTGTAATTTTTAATTTTAGTTGGTGGATTTGTTTTCAAGAACATCACTCTGTTTTTTGGATTTTCTGAATTTCAGTATTCTTCCAATTGTCCAATCCGATTCAAGTTCACTTGGGTTGTTAAGACTAGCCATCTCCAAATTTGGGTGAAGGTTGAGTCGATTGGAGTGGAGGAATTTGGAGTAATTAAGTTTTGAAATGAATTTTGTAAGCCCCTGTTTTTCTCTTCAAGTATGTTCTAAGTTTTGAATGTTAAAGCTTACCAAGGGGCATGAGGAAGAAGACCATCATTTTACATAATTGCCCTTGAATTTCTCCTTAATTCCCATTAAGCATCTTTTTCTTGAATTCCTAGTAGGTTCCGAAAATAATCTTACAAATTATTGTTTTAATTATTCAATTTACACATTTTTTTAATATGAATTTTTTCTGAAAAATTAGTTTTAGGATTTTTATTTTTATTATGAGCTAAAGCTTCTTAGGGGGTTCAAGGATGTGAATTCCCTAAGAAGTAAATGTAGCCAAAATTTAAATAAAAACCAAGCCTACATCTCGATTGTTTGCTTGTGTTGATTAAAATTCCATTGAGATCCTAGATTGATCAACTAGGGTATCAACTCAAGCTTAGATCTAATACCGACGAGGTTAGTGACAAGCGGATTTCACACAAGTGATGGAGAAAAAGAGCTTAGGCATAAGCCAATTCCTTACCCTAGACATAGGGATTAAGGACTCCAAAACCAATAAAATTGTGAGCCAAATTATCTAAGATAGAGGGACTATAGACATATAGGTCTCTCACTTAGCCTCCTAAAAACCTAAATTCAAGGTGAATAAGAGATGCAATTTTTGGTTTACAATTGAGTGTGGAGTAGGTTGGAATTGCAATTTTGGCTTGCAATTACGACTGAGGGCAATGACATTCTTGAGCCCCATCTTCACCTAGAATTCCCTTTGCAATTTCATTTTCAAGTCTTTTTAGTTGTTATTTTCCATTATTGCCATTTCTTGATTCTGCAATTAGATTCTGCAATTTTTTTCTTTTTATCAACACACCAACCCATTATTATTTTCGCAATTTAGTTTTCCAAGTTGCAAATTTCCATACATTTTGCTTTACAATATTTTTGTTACTTCGTTGCGTGTGGGATTCGATACTTGGATCTCAAATACCATTTTATATTACTTCGATCGCGTGCGCTTGCGTGTAACAGCTGATCAAGTTTTTGGCGCCGCTGTCGGGGAACGGTAGTTTTTAACAAAAATTTTGTTTTTAGCAAAAATTGTAAGACAAAGTTGCAAATTTCTCTTTCTATTGCAGGAGGGCAGAATTTCACTTGCAACATTGTAGGGTAGATCCAGTATATGCGAAAAGAGCCTCATCTCTTTGACCTAGATCCTGAGATAGAGAGAACCTTCCACCGGCGCCGTAGGCAGCAAAGGAGGAAGAAACAGGAACAACGCGAGTTGAACACCCGGGAGAAATTTGTGGAAACTTGTTTGCAGGAACCACTCATGGATCGACCGGAAGATGGACCTCGAGTTAATCCACTTGGCAATGAGGGCCAAAACAATGGAATGAACAACAATGCTCAGCAGCAAGCAAATCTTATGCAAAATCCCATATTTATTGCTGAAGAGAGGAACAAGGCTATCAGGGATTATGCAGCTGCTACATTCCAAAATCTGAACATCGGGATTGCAGAACCAATCATAGAAGCGAATCATTTTGAACTGAAGCCCGTGATGTTCCAGATGTTGAATACGATAGGACAATTTGCTGGATTGCCGAATGAAGATCCACACAAGGATATAAAGACTTTTATGAGAATCTGCAATTCATTTAAATTGACAGGAGTTTCTAATGACACATTGAGGCTAAAATTGTTCCCTTTTTCTTTACAGGGAAATGCAGAGGCATGGCTTGACTCATTTCCCCCAGACTCGATCACAACCTAGTTCCTTCTGAAGTATTTCCCACCGACAAAGAATGCACAAATTAGAGGGGAAATCATAACTTTTAGGCAAGGAATAAATGAAGGAGTAGATGCTGCATGGGAGCGTTTTAAAAAGCTGGTAAGAAAATGTCCACACCACGGATTGCCAGCTTGCTAGTTGATCGAACACTTCTACAATGGGCTGACACAAGCTTCGAAGACTCTAGTCAATGCATCTGCCAACGGATCTCTACTCAAGAAAACAGTGAACGAGGCAAATGAAATCTTGGATGCCATGGTGTCAAACAATAGCCAATGGAGAGAAGAAGAGCCAAGCAACACCCGAAATGTTGCAGGAATGCACGAAGTGGATGCAATTGCAGCTTTGAGTGCACAAATTTCGGCGATGAACAACACCTTAAAATCCTTGACTTTGGGGAACCAGGCCCCAATAGCTTCCATTAATCAAATTTCTACTCCACCTTGTATTTATTGCAATGATAATCATATTGCTGAAAATTGCCCTTACAATCCGGCTTCTATCTGTCATGTAGGACAACCCAAGGCAAACCCTTATTCCAATACATACAACCCTGGATGGAGGCAGCATCCCAATTTCTCATGGGGAGGACAAGGCGCAAGCACATCTAATGCCAATTCATATGGAAAGCCAGGAGGACCGCCAGGATTTAGTAATTCCCAACAACAATCTTATGTGCAGAAGAATGTGGCACAACCACAAGTCCAACCTGCAAGACACAATTCATCATTAGAAGCCTTGATGAGAGAATACATGGCCAAAAATGAAGCAAACGTGGGTAAGAATGATGCCATTATCCAAAGTCAGGCAGCTTCACTACGAAGTTTAGAAATGCAGGTGGGGCAGTTAGCAAATGAGTTGAAATACCGACCTCAAGGGACATTACCGAGCATAACGGAGAATCCTCAAAGAGAAGGGAAAGAACACTGCAAAGCAATCACTTTACGCAGCGGGCTTAACTATGAAGGACCAAAGATGCCACAAGAAGTGGAAGAAGTAATCCTCAGTAACACTGCGAAGAGGAGAAGGAAATTGCAGAGAAAGAGAAAAGGAAGGCTAAAGACAATGCAAAAGAAGGAAAAACGAACACCAATAAGGTAGAAGCTAACAACAAGACCTTTAAAGCAAAGGACCATGTACCAATCTATAGACCACCACCACCGTTTCCTCAAAGACTCACAAAAGAAAAACCAAGATACCCACTTTAACAAATTTTTGGACATTCTCAAGCAACTCCACATTAACATTCCGTTAGTGGAGGCACCTGAGCAAATGCCAAATTATGTTAAATTTCTCAAGGACATCTTGACAAAGAAAAGGAGACTAGGAGAATTTGAAACAGTGGCGTTGACAGAGAATTGTAGTGCATTACTGAAAAGCAAGGTACCACCCAAGTTGAAGGACCCTGGGAGTTTCACAATACCATGCATGATCGGAGAGATAAACGTCGGGCAGGCCTTATGTGATTTAGGGTCCAACATCAATTTGATGCCTTTATCAGTTTTCAGGAGATTAGGGATAGGCGAAGCTCGTCCCACCACAGTAACCCTAAAATTGGCAGACAGGTCAATTGCACACCCCATTGGAAAAATAGAAGATGTGCTGGTAAGGGTCGACAAGTTTGTATTCCCAGCTGATTTCATAATCTTGGATTGTGAAGCAGATCAAGACGTCCCGATAATCCTAGGGCGACCATTTTTAGTGACTGGCAGAACTCTGATTGATGTCGAAAAAGGAGAACTCATGATGCGAGTAAATGACCAGTTAATTAAGTTCAATGTACTCAATGCATTAAGATACCCAGGGGAAATAGAAGAATGCTCAAGGGTCGAGATCGAAGAATATTCGCAATTGTATGAGTTTCAAGAGCAATCAAAAGAGGAAAAAGACTTGAAAAGAGAAGATGAATTGGCACCATCAGGGAATCTGAAACTTGATGGAAGTACAACCAGCGCTATTGTTCAACTACCAATGGAAGCTCTTCAATACAAAACTGAAGTAGAAGTGGTCAGGACCTGTGATGATTCGACATGGAGTTGTGGATTTACAAGATGGACAAGGCAGCAATGTCAAGGCCAATGGTTAAAAAGTCAAGCTTTATTAGGGAGAAAACCGAAGGAGGAATGAAGGATCGATCTCCCTGATCAATTTTGAGTTTAAAAAAAACAAAAAAAAAACAAAAAAAAAACAAAAATTTAATAGAAACTTTCAACTTTTGAAATTCCAATATGAATGAAGAAGTTAATTCAGAAAAGCTCTGTCTAAGGAAAATCCTGTCTAGGCTGAGGTACTTAAGTTGACTGCTAAGGGAACATCTTTACCTGGGGATTTACCTGGGAGTTTGATGAATCAACTTTGAGTTCAAAAATTGGAATTTCCAAAAAGTAACTTTGCATTGAGAAAAACTGTGTGAACTTTCTGATGCTCTACTCTTGAGTTTCAGGAAAATATAAGAAGAAAGAGCGGGAGGAAGAAATTATAGTCGCAATTGTGAAAGAAAAATTGCAATTTCAATTTCAGGAGAATTCTTTGCAAGACTTCCAACAACCCTGAGGTCAGTAATGGCAACAACAACACATTTTTCTCTGCATAGGGGAGTCTCTCTTTAACCTATATTTCTAGCTTTGTTAATTGTTATGTTTTTGGTTTAAGGTTTAGTAAAGTTCCTGTATGCTTATTTAGTTTAATTTCTTTCATGAATTCTGAAAAAAAAAAATCTATTCCTTGCACAAGCATGACATAAAAATCTTGTTCCAAAAATAAGTTTGCAAACTGTTTTCTTTGGTGTTTTGTTAAAAAGCTCTTAATGATGATACCTAGAGTTTTCTCAACTTTCAAGTGCTTTCACACATAGCTTTGAGCTTCAAAATCATAAAACTTGATAAATTCCTTTTCTCCATAAAACATTCGAACCCAAACTTCCCTTGTGTTTATCCCATCTAATGGATTTAGGAGAGTTTAGCTTCGATGCTTAGCATGTTAAGTCACCCAAATATGTACCCCAACCCCTGTTCTTCTAGTTCTTAGTCAATGGGGACATTGACCCATTTAAGTTTGGGGGGGGGGGGTGAGTTTTGTAATACTACCGTTGTAATATTATGTTGTTGTACTAGTATGTTGTTGTAATACTATTTTGTTGTAACAGTATGTCATTGTAGTAGTATGTTGTTGTAATAGTATGTCGTTGTAACAGCTGCTATGAATTTCAAAAAAAAAAAAAAGAAAAAAAGAAAAAAAAAGAAAAGGATACTCCTCCTTCTAGAGTTAACTAAGTAACCAGAGGTAGTCATGACACCCATGATTTCCTCTGCATGAAAGGTTAACTTAAGAAGTGAGTATGTGAAAACGGTCTTAGCAGTGATTTGTGCTCGTAGTCAACTACTTTCACCACAAAGTGTTAGTAAGTTGGAACGAAGGTACAAGTGAAAGTAAGACTCTCATAAAAAAAAAAAAAAAGAAAGTTCAAAAGAAAAAGAAAATGAGGCCTAGCAGCAGCTTTACATAAGTTTGGGGGAGAAAGAAAAAGACTTATAATATGAGTGAGCTTAGCATGTTGAACAAAGAATATCACCCTAGACTCTATGACTATGACTTAGGTAGGATAAGCATAATAGGTGGGTTTGCATAAGAATGTTTTATCTTGAAAAAGAAAAGTAAAAGTTTTATGTGAGAAAATCTTGGAATTGTGTAAAGTGCTAAAAGTTTGAGACATCTCCTGAACAACATTTTTTCAAAAACACCATTTGAAATCATTTTGTGAAGTGTTTGCTTGTGTTTGTTGCTATTTGTTTTCTAATTGCTTGAGGACAAGCAATATCTTAAGTTTGGGGGTGTGATAAGCCGTAGAATTAAGGCTTATTTAATTCCCAAGTGCTCAAAATATTCTTATTTGTCCTAAGATTAATTGAAAATAGTGGAAGATTGTTTGAAATTAAGGAAGAATTGAATGTGATAGCAATTGGAGGTGAATTCTAAGTAATTTGATTCTTTTGCAGAAATTCTAGAAATTGCTAAATCAGATTGCAAATTCTGATTTTACAATCCTGGGCAGAGAATTTATGGAAACTTCATATTCGCGTGAACGACGAAACCCATATATGGGAAGATCAATTTCCACCTGATTTGGTAGAATTGGAGCACGAAATTTGGGCAATCTTCAGCCCTAATGGAGGCCTATAAATGGGGAAGAAGAATTGGAGCTAAGCATCGGGATTGGGAGACAATTTTAGACATCAATTTCGTGGGTTTTGTGCGAAGAAACCCATATATGGGAAAATCCATTTCCGCACGAATTGAGGGATTGGAACGCGATTTTTGGCAAATTTCAACCCTAGAAAGATCTATAAAAGATGAGGGAAGAAGCAAGAAGAATCAATTCGGATTGGGAGGCGGAGTTGAGAAGTGAATTTCATGGGTTTTTACGTTTTTTGTGAACCTCTGTTTTTCGCATTTCTTCTGTTTTTGGTCAAGATAGTCAAGTTTAATCTTGTTTTTTTTTCTTCAGTTTGTATTACAGAAGGTTGCTTGAACCTTTTCTATTCTCATTTGATGTATTTTGAATGAATTTTGAGTTTAATTCCAAGTCAAGTTGGTGGGTTTTGAAGTTTTTCGAATGCTCTGTTTTTTCATTCTTTTTCTGTTTTTCAGCCAAGTATTCCAACTTGAGTTTAGTTCTTCAGTTTCTGTTAGTTTTATGGAGAGTTCTTGAAATTCAATCTATGTTCTCCTTTTGATTTCTTCTTTTATTCAATTTAAGTTGTAATTTTTAATTTTAGTTGGTGGATTTGTTTTCAAGAACATTACTCTGTTTTTTGGATTTTCTGAATTTCAGTATTCTTCCAATTGTCCAATCCGATTCAAGTTCACTTGAGTTGTTAAGACTAGCCATCTCCAAATTTGGGTGAAGGTTGAGTCGATTGGAGTGGAGCAATTTGGAGTAATTAAGTTTTGAAATGAATTTTGTAAGCCCCTGTTTTTCTCTTCAAGTATGTTCTAAGTTTTGAATGTTAAAGCTTACCAAGGGGATGAGGAAGAAGACCATCATTTTACATAATTGCCCTTGAATTTCTCCTTAATTCCCATTAAGCATCCTTTTCTTGAATTCATAGTAGTTGCCGAAAATAATCTTACAAGTTATTGTTTTAATTATTCGATTTACACATTTTTTTAATATGAATTTTTTCTTAAAAATTAGTTTTAGGATTTTTATTTTTATTATGAGCTAAAGCTTCTTAGGGGGTTCAAGGATGTGAATTCCCTAAGAAGTAAATGTAGCCAAAATTTCAATAAAAACCAAGCCTACATCTCGATTGTTTGCTTATGTTGATTAAAATTCCATTGAGATCCTAGATTGATCAACTAGGGTATCAACTCAAGCTTAGATCTAATGCCGACGGGGTTAGTGACAAGCGGATTTCACACAAGTGATGGAGAAAAAGAGCTTACACATAAGCCAATTCCTTACCCTAGACATAGGGATTAAGGACTCCAAAACCCATAAAATTGTGAGCCAAATTATCTAAGATAGAGGGACTATAGACATATAGGTCTCTCACTTAGCCTCCTAAAAACCTAAATTCAAGGTGAATAGGAGATGCAATTTTTGGTTTACAATTGAGTGCGGAGTAGGTTGGAATTGCAATTTTGGCTTGCAATTACGACTTAGGGTAATGACATTCTTGAGCCCCATCTTCACCTAGAATTCCCTTTGCAATTTCATTTTCTAAGTCTTTTTAGTTGTTATTTTCCATTATTGCCATTTCTTGATTCTGCAATTAGATTCTACAATTTTTTTCTTTTTATCAACACACCAACCCATCATTATTTTTGCAATTTAGTTTTCCAAGTTGCAATTTTCCTTACATTTTGCTTCACAATATTTTTGTTACTCCGTTCCCTGTGGGATTCGATACTTGGTACTCAGATATCATTTTATATTACTTTGATCGCGTGCGCTTGCGTGTAACAGCCCATTAGGGCCCGAGCCCGTGCATGGCTGTTTACACAAAGAAGAAGAAGACGAAGAAGAAGTTCCCGCCAAGTGGTGAGGATAAGGCAAAAGGACCAGTTGCGACTGCATATGCAACGCAATTGGTCCAGCCTCAAGAGCCTGCCAAGCCTGAGGAAAGGAAGGAAGATGCGTTCGCAACTCTAATGCATCCACACGAGACCTGCCCTGACAAAGAAAGGCTAAATGCTCCCGCATTTGCGGCTCATTTGGTCCAACAATCTGAAATTCGTCCAGTTGCTGAAGGAGGAAATGCGACCGCATTTGCAGCACATTTAGAGGAACCAGTGGCAACTCATGCCACTCCCACAAAGTCAGTCACCTCCGCCACTACTCAGGTATCAAACTTAAGCCCTTCACCTAGAAAACACAGGATCAAGATGCTCTCCATGCACAAAAGGAAGTCAAGGTGGGATATCTCACCAATTAAAGAAGGAGAGGAAACTACGGAGCCAATACCACGACAAATTGACGAATAGGTGGCTCAAGAGGAGATCCCCACACCTGAGTGGGAAGCCACGATCGCTGATGGAAAGACTAAGGCTACAGAACTTTCCAAGAAGCTTCGTTAAGAGGCTGAGATAAGATAGAAAGAGGAAGAAGAAAATACGGCCAGGATTGCGGCCGCAAATGAAAAAATTATGCATGGAGCAAATGCGGCCCCATCCAAACTGCATTTGGACCGGACACCACCACCACCACCACCAAAGGACCAACAAAGACCATCTGAGGCCAATGCCACAGATGTGACAGCATCCAGGGCGCATCCTGACAAACAATGGCAGAGAAATGATGAATTTGACGACCTGTTTGAGTACAAGACGAGGGGGCTCACTCCTGATCAAATTCTCTAGATAGATGATGAAGAAGAAGGCCGGGGGAAATCTGAAGCTCCCCTCTCTAAGAGCGATTTGTAGGAAATCTCATAGAGTGAGATGTCTAAATCCTCCAAGAGAAGGACTGAGAAGAAGAGGAGTAGGTCTCAAACTACTCCCAGGCCAAGGACTCGTCATGCCACTGTAGAGAGTCCTGTGGATGAAAGCTCTACCCCATTCGACCTCAACAAATGAAAAACCATCATAGGGATTGATAGCTCATGTGTAGAAGAGCTTCACTAACAAACTAGGTCTTATCCAAGAGTTCATTACAAATATGATTCGCAGATTGGGATGGTAGCAGTTTTGTGAGCAGCCCAAGAAGGCGGCAGTGAAACAAGGAACGAGCTTGAACTCAGAGGGAGGATAGTCAAGTAGTCCGCACTAGATATCAACCAAATATATATGTTACCCTCTTTGAGGAACCCTTCAAGTAATGATGCCATTGACAATCCAACTGAGGAGCAACTGTAGGAGGCCCTATTGCACATGAGGGCACTAAATGGAGAGTTTCGCAGACTGAAGTGTGAACTTTGGTGCCTTCGACATTAAGATAAAGTCGTATGTATGGCTCCACTTCATGAAGAATAGGATTCTGCCCACAACACATGATACACTATCTTACATAAGATAGTCATGTTGTTGTACATCATTTACAAAGGCCTATACATCAACCCAGGCAGAATCCTAAGGGAAGAGATTGTTGCTTGCACTTGAAGCAACGTGGGATGCCTTTTCTTCCCTGCCCTTATTGCTAAACTTTGTAGGAGGCCGAGCTTAGAACATGAAAAAGGAGAAGAGATTATTAGGTGCTAGCCCACTATGGATCTAATAACAATTAAGAAGTTCAAGGCCTTTCATACATAGAAGCTCACTTCTCCTAGGAAACAACCTACTACTCCTTTAGCCCCACTCTATGCGACTGCATCCCCGCCTCAACAACCCACTCTAGGACAATCAAAGAAACCGCATGAAGACATTCAGGCTCAAATACACAGATTGCAGGAGCAAAGCAGGGCTTATTGGGCCTATGCATGAGAAAGAGATGAAGCCATTCGAAAGGCCCTCGTAGAGATGACCAATGGCAAGGCCCCTGTAGTTGCTAACTTCCCTGCTATTCTCATGGAGAACGTGGACCAGCAGAGAGATGATTCACCTTCTATCTCTTAGGGGAGTATTGTTTCTCTATTCTCTCTTTATTGCTTTCATACTTAGTTACTTGCTTTTGTTCTAGGTTAGTTTACTTGAATTCTTAGGATAGACTTATTACTTTCTAGTATAGGATGAATTAATTTTTTTTTGTTTGTTTGCTTTGGTTAAAAACACGTTATGCTTAAATAATTTTCCTTACAGCTTGCGCATGCATGAATAAAAATCAAATTTCAAAAACAAATGTTCAATTTGCTTTCGTTGGTTGCTGAGTTAAAAAGTCCTTTATGATGTTACTTAGAGCTCTCTCAACTTCCACATACTTTATGCAAACTTAGGTTTAAGTTTCATGTACCTTATGAATATCTTTTCTTCATAAACCATTCAAAACTAAATTCTCCTTGTGTTTAGACTACTTAGCATGCTTAGGAGAGTTTAGTTCGATGCTTAGAAAAGTTAGTTTCAACAAAATTTGTACCCTAACCCCTCTTATGCCTTATGTTTTTTTAGTCAATGTGGACATTGACCCATTTAAGTTTGGCGGGGTGAGTTGCATTGTAGTTTTGAGTTGTAATGCGAAAATGTTGATGTATCATGTATTACACTACTGCTAGGGATGCAAACAAAGAAAAGAAGATACTTCTCCTATTAAAGTTAACTGAGTAACCAACGGCGGTCCTGACACCCATGATTTCCTTAGCATGAAATGTTTACTTAGGAAGTGAGTGTGTGAAAACAGTTTTAACAGTGACTTGTGCTCATAGTTAGTTACTTTCACTACAAAGTGTTAGTAAGTTGGAGCGAAGGAACAATGTGACAGAAAGACTCTCCTTAGGAAAAAATGAGAAAAAGAAAAGAAAGGAAAAGAGTATAACAGTAGCATTGAATAAGTTTAGGGGAAATTATAGTCCTTTGTACTTAGAAAGAATTAGACTTAGCTTGCTAGACAAAGAAATCACCCCATACTATATGACTAAGCCTTAGGTGGGATAAACAAGGTAGGCGAATTTGCATGCGAATGGTTTGTCTTGAAAAGAAAAAGGTAAGGTCTCGTGGGCTGAAACTTTGAGGTTGTGTAAGTACTAAGACTTGAGATCTCTCTTGAAATGTACAAATTTTGTTCAAAACTTCCCTAGAATGCATGTCGTTGCTTGTTTGCTTATTTGTTTTTGCTTAAAATTGCTTGAGGACAAACAATAAGCTAAGTTTGGGGGGTGTGATAACGCTCATTTGTGAGTATTTTGTTGGCTCTAAAAACTAGCCTATTTTCTTAGAAAGTAAGTGTTTAATATTATATTTCATGTCATTTACAACAAATTTAAGTGAAAACCAAGTTTTGTATGTGTTTGAAGTATTTATTATGTAAAAATAAGTTTTTAGGTGTATTTAGAGACATTTTTGCTAAGAAAGTGATCATTTTTGTTGTTTTTGTGTAGAGACTGAAAAAGCACCTAAATGCACCCACATTATAGCCACAACTGAAGCAAATAAAACATGATGCAAGAGATATGCGGCCAATATGTGCCAATATTTTATAGCAGAAGCAAAATTCCAACTGTTGCAAGAAAAAGCCAAAATGCGCTCAAATATGCTGTCGTATTTAGGCCATTTTGAAAACAACATAGTTGCGCCCACAAATGTGGCCGCATCTAGACCTCTTCGACAAATTCTCCAAGATTCGCGAAATTTGCAAATCATATCAAATATTCTCGATCAAATCTTTGAAAAATCAAGGGATATGATAGACCAGGCTCTCCACACTGATCTTGGCGGAAAACCCTAGGCGTGAAGTCTATAAAAGGCAGCTCAATCTTTCATTTGAAAGGGAGCTCGGAGTTGGGAATTCTCTTCATCCAAAAATTCTATCATTTTTATTTTTAAGTGTCAACCGCCACTCTGAGTCTCCCATAAACTCTGTTCATATTCTATCCAGACTCCAACTTCGAAAGAAGGAAGAGTAAGTACTTGATTCTCCTTGAAAAAAGTGGAACAAGTTAGAAAGGAAGAACATCTTAGGGTTCTTTTTGTTATTAGTTTTTTCATTCAGTTCTGCAAATTTTTAGGAGTTGTACTTGCTGTTTTATTTTA
Source organism: Trichosanthes truncata (assembly GCA_033996785.1). Taxonomy (NCBI): domain Eukaryota; kingdom Viridiplantae; phylum Streptophyta; class Magnoliopsida; order Cucurbitales; family Cucurbitaceae; genus Trichosanthes; species Trichosanthes truncata. The sequence continues at coordinate 11,364,491 of MU867261.1, read as the reverse complement.
TTTTCCAGATTTGTAAGTTTCTGTTCTTCTTTTAATTCAAGTTTCAAGTTCTTTTGTTCTTTCTTGGATTCATTCTTCAAACTATATTCCGCTTTATTTATTTCAATGAATTGTGTTCTTTCTTCTATTAGTTTTCTTTTTACTTTATGCACTTTATTTATTTCTCCGATGAGTAGCTAAACTCCTTGGAGGGGGATTCAATCATGTGGATACCCTAAAAACGAGATAAGAAACCACCATGTGTTTCTTGTAGATTTGCTCAACATTTAGCTAAGTTTGCTTTTAGTGAGTTTCATTTTTATTGTTAGCTTAAACTGGCCATTTGAGTTAGCATAGTTTGTGAAGATTTCAATACTGAAAGGGTTGGAGTTGACATGCGTTTTCCTAAAAGTAGTCTAGAAAAAGAGTCTAGACATAGAAGTTTACTTTTTGTACCTAGACATGGGACAAAAACATTTAAAATCTTAAAGTTGTGTTTTTCATTATCTAAGCGAATTTAGCCATGGACGTATGAGTTTTGGTAAGTTGAGCATTTAGAGGAGTTTTATGTTTTATAGAAGTTTGTTGTCACTCTGATAGGCTTAAGGCTTGGTTTGTAAGTCAACTCGCAAGATAGTTTGTAAGATTAAGCTTTGGAGTAAGAAAAAAGTGTCAATTTTCTTGTGAAAATAAGAAAAGTGTGCTCACAAAACAAATATAAATAAGTGAAAAGAAAAGCCTTCTTGCATGAGTTTAAGTGTTTGGGGGTAAAAGAGCTACCTCTATCGTGATCAGTTAGTCCATCAATTGAGCAAGTGCTCTAGATAAGGGTCCATGCGATAGTAGTGTGAAAGCTAGTATTCCTGATTGTGGTAAAAAGTAGGTGTGGGGGAGTACTACTCGGTAGTGAGTTTAGATAGCTAGCTTTCTATTACTTTCCTAACCGTGGGGGAGCCGAATTGAGTCTTTCAAGCCAATGTAGGGGGAAGTTAAATGGAAGAAGGCATAAAGGTACTCTAAATTAGTAAATGAGTCATTATTAGGCTATGCACATACACACGCAAAGCATTCAAAGTTTCTTTTAAATTTCCAGTGATTTAAGCATGTTCTCATTCCATTATTCTGATTCTCTAATTCCACTTTTTAATACATTGAGAATGAAGTCACTTTTGCATGCAATTTTTTGAAGCATTTATCTTCTTAATGGGCATTTGGTTTTGTTTTGCTCGGGACTAGCAAAAGCTTAAGTGTGGGGTATTTGATAGAACTAACTTAGTGTTATATTTAGGCCCAATTAATTGCTAGTTTTATGTCTAATTGTGAGCTTTTATGTGGATATTTTCTATATTTTCTAAAACTGGGCAATTTCGACTAAAGGTGATGAATTTGGAGCATCGAGTGATTTGTGGAGTCTAAAAGTACCCAAAATGGAGCTAAATATGGAGAAAAGGGGTTTCACAAGTTAATTTGTTCAAGAAGATAGCATATTGATGCACAAAAGATCGTTGAGACACTATTGTTGGATATTTAAACCCGAGAGCTAGCAACGAGTCGTTGTCCTATGGCGTCTCGATGCTAGGAAGAGTCGTGCGCGAAGGCTTCCATCCAAAGTAGTTCGATGCTGCTCTTAGCGTCTCAACGCCGAGATTGAGCGCGAAGAGTGAAACACTACATTCAGCACAACGTCAAGACGTTGTGCTGAGCATATCGATGCTGTATCGAGGATTGGTATTTATTCTTCGTTTCGAGACTAAATTGGGAGTAACCTTTGCAGGGTTTTAGCTCATTTTTGTGACTTCTTACCCTTTTGGGACCTATGGAGCACGAACCTGAGTGTTGAATTTGAAGCAGGAGTGGAGATTTCGGTGACGACGGTCTCTTTTATCATTTTCTTCCTCTGTTTTATGTATTATAGGGCTTTAAGGATGAATTTCTTGTGCTGTACGTTGAGTGTTATCGGCTAATTTCAATTGTTTAGGCGTTAAGAGCACAATTAGGATTGAAATTATGGTTTAATTGTGTTATTTAACATTTAATTATTTGTTTAATTGCATTTAATTGAGTTGCATTTACTGCTTCTAATTAGTTAACCATTAATTAGTTGATCACAGTCCTTAATTAAGCTCAAAGGATAGAATTTAGGATAGACTTAACTCAATTAACACCCTAAGATTGCCTATGTGACATAGGATAAACAATTGACGGGCGAGACTAATTATGAGCGGACTTAATCATAATCAATCAATCAATTAGCGTTAATGATATGTAGGCAATCAATTGGTTAGCATGTTCGAATGAGACCGATAGAAGAATTTGACCGGTTTAAGTCTAGGTTTATGAAATTAACAAGATTAATTAAATGTGGGGTACAATTGGCATAATCGTGCTCGATCCCTTAAACTACCCTCTTTAATTGGTATTTCCAACCTATAATTTCTATCTAGATTAGATTTAGTTTCAATGCTTTCGTTCAGTTTAGTTTTTATCCTAAATAATTCCAAATACGAGTTTTCTTAATAATTAATCAACTTAAGAAAAAGCTTCCATTATGCTTCTCTGGGGATTCGATACTTAGTAATTCTTACTGTTTTATATTACTTGATCGCATGCACTCTTCGTGCACGCCCTCAACATTAAGGCATTGAGGGCAACATCAAAATGCTTCAGATGGAAGCCTTTGCATTCACCTCTTCTAACGTCGAGACGTCAGAGGATTGCGCCTTGACACTAGCCCTCAGGTTTGAATATCGAACAATAGCGTCTCAATGCTCTTTTGGGTGTCGAGACGCTATCCTCTAGGCCAAAGTCACATGTGAAGCTCATCTTCTCCATACTTAGCTCTATTTTGGGTATGTTTAGACTCCACAAATCACCTGATGCTCTAAATTCATCACCTTTAGTTTGAATTGCTCGATTTCTGAAATATAGAAAATATCCACTTAAAATGTCACAATTAGACACAAAACTATAATTTAATTAGGCCTAAATATAGCACTAAATTAGTGCTATCAGATATTCCCTAGGAAAAACATGTTCTCCTAATTTGGAACTCCAAAGGTATTAATTAGTGACGACGATACTCATTTTATCAATAAGATTATGAATAAGTTGCTCTAGAAGTACAATGTCAAACATAGAGTGGCGACAACTTCTCACCCTCAATCCAATGATCAAGCTGAAGTATCAAATAGGGAAATCAAGACTATCTTAGAAAAAGTTGTCAATTTGAACAGAAAGGATTGGGCGTAACATTTTGATGACATCTTGTGGGCTTACAAAACTGCCTTCAAATCCCCCATTGGCAGTCCGCTTATGCCTTAGTCTATGGGAAAGCCCTTCATCTCCCACTAGAAGTAGAGTATAAGGCCCAGTGGGAGTTGAAAAAGATGAATCTATATTTGGAAGCAGCTGACAATGCAAGGATGATCCAATTGCATGAGCTGAAAGAATTCAGAATCTCCGTCTATGAAAATTCCAAAATCTACAAGGAACGCACGAAGTGTTGGCATAACCAGATGCTTCGAAGGAAAGATTTGCATGAAAGACACCAGGTATTGCTTTTCAACTCTCACCTTCGTTTGTTCCCAGGAAAGTTGAAATAAAGATGGTGTGAATCATTTAGTTTGCTACAAGTTTATTCGCATAGAGCTGACGAAGTACAAAGTGAAGATAGGAAGAATAACTTCAAAGTGAATGGTCAGAGACTTAAGCCATAATTATGGAGGGAAGATTGACCACTTGAAAACCTCCATCAGTCTGACGAAAGAATAACTTAAAGAAGCCGAGGACATGCATTCAGTGCATAAGATGTTTCATTTGTAACATCAGGGATGCCCCTATCTATCTTTTATTTTCTTGCTTTGTTTAGCTATTTTCTTTGCTTTGTGTGTAGTTTAGTTTTAATAAGAGAAGAGCTTTAGCTAGCTTTGGGTGAACAAATAGAGCCAATAGCAGACTATACGTTTAAGCCTAGCTTGCGTTAGAGCCACCTATGCATTGGGCATGGCTATGCATCAGAACTATTGAGAATGGGGAATCATGCATAACCATCATGTCAACCGACACAAGGGCTATGCACGTCTACTCCATTTAATGCATCATAATGATATACCCAGAACCAACACAACCCTTTCAACTTCCTAATGCTTTCTCTCTCTCTTTTATAAATCCCGCACTCAAACACTAAAACCTTTATTTCAATTCTTTTTCTTCTTGCGATGGGAATTCTCTCTTCAAGCAAGTCTATGACGAAAACCATTGCTCACTAGATTCCACCATAGCCACCATGTGAAGAGCTTCACTTATTCTACAAGATGTCTTCAAACTCTTAGAACTTTTCAGCAGATTCAGGCCACAATTTTGGTACGCCCCCTAAATTTTCCCCATCCACTTCCTCTTCTCGCTCACCACCATCGCCTCTCCATTATTGCCACTCGCCTACCACATCTACAAACCCAAACTAGCGGCGACAAAAGCTTCTTCCAAAAAATCTTCATCTAAACTTGCATAAAAGCCTACCATTAAGCTTTATGCAACTTCTGTTCAAATATTCGTTCATAACCCGCCACCATTTTCGTCTCCCCCACCATCACCCATACAACACCCTCATTTCACACCTGTGAACCTCACACCCCCAAAGCCCAGTGACGCGAGCTTGTTGAAGGCTTGTCAAATTAAAATTTATAAATTGATCCTAAGCTACTTGTAGCATTGAGTGGGCCGGGTCGATCTCAGGGAACCGAATATTAATTTCTCAAATTAAATATGCAAGGAGAAAACAATTAAAAATGGGGATTTTTTTATTTTTATAAATAAAATAAATCACAAACAAATAAAAATAAAGATAGATCAAATCTTACCAAAATTTCAATCCAAAGGTGCAGTTCTACTCAAGTGAAAAAATTGATCATAGGCACTCAAAATATTTAAACTTAACAATGCAAGAACTTGGTCAACTTATTAGGAAACCCCAAAAAGTAGCAAAGTCCCTAAGGTCATTAACTCTAACAAATGTCAAGTTAATGCTAATTACCTAAACAATTTTGACAAAACCGCTCCAAATTATTTAGTTAAAGGCATTAAATTCTTTGGAAGGACCAAGACAACCAATTAGATGAAATAACTCTAATCTAATTAAGATGCTCCTTTAATTCCTAGAATTAAACATGCAAGCCGTGTAATATGGAAACCCACAAAACATACACATGTAATAATCCTAACGTTACCAGTTTAATCAACATGACAATTACGAATCATGCATCATGATTAGCAATCAAACATGTAAAGCGATCGAGGCGTCAATTGAATAAAAAATACATGCTTATAAAATTAACACAGGAACCAAAGAATACTTGCAATTGAAAGAAAACTACATTAAGGTCCAAGCCTCACAACATTGCAATTGATTACGACCTACCTCTGAACTGGAAACGTGGAGTTTAGCCAAGCATCGTGATAGTATATCTCCAGTTAAACATGGTTTGATATGCTACAATAAAAGTATAAAAGTAGAAGGAGAAAAGCTATCAAAAGCTCTCTCTAAAAGTCTAAGCAAAGGAGGCAAAAGTCCTTGACCTAAAGTGAAAAAGTTTATAAATAGGACTTAGGCAGCATTGAGCACCAAGGGTGGCGTTGAGACGCTGCCCTCACGATTAAGGAAAGAATAATAGCTTGTTTCGCGTGGCGTTGAGCAACGTCAAGCATGGCGTTGAGACGCTACTAGCGTTGAGCAAGCCAAACTGCAACGTCGAGCAGCGTTGAGCAAAAAACAGTAGCTTAGCATTGAGCGGCGTCAAGTATGGCATTGAGACGTTGCTGGCGTTGAGCATAGCATTGAGCGGCATTGAGACGCTGCTGCCTAGACAGATTTGGTAATTTTGCTATAACTTTTCACTTAGGTGTCCGAATGACCTCCGGCTTGGCTCGTTTGAATCGTTATTCGACATCGAGTCTCCAAATACATCTTTTGCTTGAATCCCTACAAAATAAACATGGAAACACATAAAAATTATCCAACTAACAAGAGCTAAGTGTGATTAAATAAAACTTTATATGTCCTATCACCCAGCCAAAACCAACATTCCACAACACTTAGGCCTTCATTTTCTTTCCCTACTTTTAAATTTAACCCTAACCTTAGCCCAAAACCCAAAACCAACATACCGACACTAGTCCTGGATCTGAACAACGATGAGTTCTCTAACCTTGACTTCTAGGAAGTGCTCAACGCAATCCCCTTGGCAGTCGAGCATCCTAAGAACCCTTGACCAGGGCCAACACATAGATCAGAAGAAAACTCAATGCATCAAGCTTTTGAGCATTCTGAGCGTGAAAGAGTTGAGTGATTCTTCAAAGAGGAGCTCCCCAAGGAAAGTTCTCCTATGCACTCAAGAATAGAGTAAAAATATGAATGGGCAGGCGCCATAGGCATAGACAAAGGGTCCACACTATGGCAGTTGATCAGATTGAAGAGCCCATAGACCAATCAAAGAAGATACTCATCCTAGCTCTCCACCTCCATGCGCTAAGAATCTAACAAGAAAGTTGGTTGCATAGAGGCTAAATATTGAAGAAAATAAGAGGAGCTCAGAGGCTGAGAGGAAAAAAAAGAAGAGGAGGATATCTTTGGAGTCATCCTCGAAGATATTGCCATGGGGTAAGCTCAAATCCTCAACGCACAACCTGTTTCCCCAACCCATATAGAGAAGTGTACAATTGAGTGCACAGGTGAGGAAGTAGAAGGAGAATGGGCTCGAGAATCTACCTCCAAGACAGCAGAGGAGGTTGTGGCGAAAATCCTAGAACAAATGAACTTGCTAGAACAGGATGCTCAATCCCGCAAATAGGACAAGGAAGATGAGACTGAAAGGAACAAAAACTTACCTGCCCCTGCATCGATAGCTGACAATACCTCATAACAACAACTCTCAGCGCATAGTGCAGTGCAAGCACAAGGGGAAAGGACAGAGGATGCATCCAAAGAGCAGGAGTTAAGCGAAGACTCCTACCCACAAAAGATCTGGTGTGATGATGAAACAGACAGCTTCAGCACATAACTTGAAGATAAAAATGAAGTGTTGATGGTTGTTGTGATGAGAATGGCCAAGGATGGGAAAAGAAAAATGGTCACAGGTGATGTTGCGTTGTAAGAGAAGAAACAAAAGAAGAAGACAATGAAGGAAAAGAAAGAAAGAAAAAAGATAAGGTGGCGAGAAAAGGAATAAAAGACAAAAAAAATTGTTGATGAATCCTTCAGCGCATAGAACAGATGGAATAGAAACATTTCTTGAGGGGACCAGCTACCATATACCCGCAATTAGTTAGAGATTTTTATGCAACAAAGATGAACAAAGATATTGACGAGGCACTCGTCAGAGGGAACTAGATGTCATTCCAAGCACACTTAATCAATGAAGCCTTTGAGCTACAAGACTTAGATGATATGTTGGGTAATCGAATCATTAGAGCACTAACAAAGGAAAAAAGGGTGAAGGAATTATGATCGAGCTCGTCAGACCTGTCATAATACATGTCTAAGTTAAAATTTTGTAGTAATAGTTGGTCGGGCCAATCCGTAGGGAGCTAATTGATCAAGTTCTCTTTTAATTCAAATTATCGTACCAAAACCATAACATGGGGAGAGGGTTTTGACATGAAAGTAAAAATGCTAGAAATTAATTGCTAAAACTGAAAAGTGAATTTAAATTGCAAAGGGATGAAACTATCTCACCATGGCACCAACTCGATGGTCGTTGGGTTATCCTTGCACTTTGATCACGAGTATTCACAAGCAAGTACCAATTTCAGTCACAAGTAACAAACCAGCTAGTCCGGTAAAGTCGGATGAGCCGCTAAGCTGGCCATGATGGCATTCGATGCTTATTAAGCTAATTGTATTACAAACGAGAATTGATTAGAACTCATTAACTAATTTGGATAGCCTAAATTAATGAACGAGTTGCTTAGTCTTTAAATCTTATCATGCGAACTATACGAGAGAACAACCCTTACTATGCAAACATGAGCCAACTTCTGTACTACTAAATTAGGCGAGAAATCAAAACAATAGCGCACCAATTCAAGCATATCATCGAACAAGTATACATACTCGAGTTGTCAATTCTAATATGCAATTTTGTTATAAGAATCAAACATGAGACTAAATATGCTAAGAATTGAAATTGAAATTGAGATTAAAGATAAAACCTCACAAAGTACAAATCAAACCCAGCCGACTTAGTCTCGAATTAGTGTTACGATCTAGCAAGAAGTCTCGAATTGATTAGTACTCATTACAACCTATCAAGCATATCGACTATCTAGCTAGCTTGTACGCCTATCGAGGTGACAACAAATGTATGAGCCCTATAACTCTACCCTAAGCCTTCAAAACTACAAAGGTAGGCTAAGTGCACAACATTTGCAAGAATTTTGAAAAATTAGGCAAAAAAATGCTCAATTCAAGGATAGTATTCACACATTTCAACAAATGCAATGAAAGTGATAAATCGGGCATGTCATCAATTGCCCTCATCACATAGCAAGCAATCAAATCATCACAAATTCAAGCTCAAACAGTCCGAACTTAGGTGCTCATGACTCAACAACGCATGCACACCCCACCCCCAACCTAAAACATTACATTGTCCTCAATGTAAATCTAACTAGAAAGCATTAGGACAAATTAAGAGAGAACAACAAAACTACCTTGAAATTTTAGCATGCGTACGGTGGAGAGACCTTACTTCCAATAATCACTTCTCCTTTAGGACAATACCTCCTACCAATCACATTTAGCAACAAAACTAAGCTACGAAAAGGAAATAATTAAAAGCAATAAAGAAAAACAATAAAACTTAGTCCCTTGGTTGCCTCTAGGAAGTACAAATTTTTATAGTCAATTGCTCGATTTGCTGTATGGAACCATCAACCTGGCTTCACATAAATAGGGTAGTCAATAGCACATTCCATGTGAATTGGGGCAGAATGACCCTCATTAAAAGCCTTGAGCCTATGCCCATTCACCTTGAATTTCTTACTTGTTTCTAAGCTTTGAATATCAACTGCGCCATAAGGGTATATATTAGTTGAGGGAATAATCGAATTAAACCCACAACGGAAGCATAGGAATCGTCTTTGATTTATTTAGAATTAAACTAAAATACAAGGGTTAAGCAATAAATACCTTCCAAATATGGAGATTCTTCTGGCGGATCTTTATCTCTTCCACAAAGTCTTCCTAGTTATGACTTGAACAGAGGACCAAGGCTTGCGGGAGCCTCTTGAAAGAAAATCCACAAGGGATTGAAGAAGAAGAGGTCTAGAGAGAATTCTCGAATTCTCTCTATTGAGGAGATGTGTGTTGTATGAAGAATGCCCAATGGCTCACCCCTAGGGTTCTATTTATAGTGGTCTAAGGAAGATAATTAAATAATATATTTTAATATATAATATATTAAAATATATTTATCTAACCAGTTTGAATCTTATTCAAACCTTTTAAAATTCTCCTACGACATTTATTTCCTAATTTGAATCCAATTCATATTTAATAAATATATTTTCTTTAATGTATTAAATTTTTTTATATTTAATGTATCAAATACAATAAATATATTTTCCTCTTTTATATTTAATATATCTAATATATTAAATATTAATTTGAACACTTCAAATTCAATATTAATTTGAACATTTCAAATTTTTCTTTCAACTGAATTGATATTTTAGTGTTACTATGAGCCAGCAAGGGGACCTTATGGACCTACAGATTATAAGCTCCAATGATACAAAATTAATTAATTAAACTCTGTAATTAATTAATTTTCATTCATTAACTCTAGGGTCACTCCACTATAGACCTAGAGTTGCACTCTTATGCACTGTAAGACAAGTTGTGTCCATAGATATAATCACTACATGCAAGTCGATTTTTCACGAGTTGTTCGTAATTACAGCTGGGTCAAAAGTCCGTTTTACCCCTATAATTACATCTTGCACCTTAAGTACCACTGATTCTCTAATGAACAATATGTTTATAATCTAATTATAAACTAAGTCCCTCTCGGGCCAATGAGAGGGTGGGGCCCCATTGTTCAAGTCCCGAAATCATCACTTAAGGGAACTACTCATCTACTTACCCTATATGGGAAGGAGTGAATTCCATCTTGTGAGATTATGTTCCCAGCTCCCTATTTGGTCAAGTCCCCAAAATGGTAGGCATATTGAATCGGCTACAAAAGCCACTCTCACCCATGCAAATCAAAGGACAAGCCCTTACAGGCAGGAGTTCATAACTCACTCATGATTAAGATCGAGTCGCATATGATCATCCTGATGAAATATTAATCTTCTCAATTAACAGATTTATAAAGGGAGATTAAATATTTCGTGATCCAGTCTTATACAAACTCATTGTATAAGATACCCCCATTCACATGTCTCCACATGAATAATTTGGATCAAATCATTTGTAACTATTACAAAGTGGGCCGTATCAATAGTGTTACCAGGATAAGGCACCCAACCTTATCCATATACTATGACCCTTTATGTTATTTCTTGAACATGATCCTCTCGTATGTCAACCACATACTGTTCAAGATTACACTAATAACCTTGGATTTTTCATATAATGGATAATATTATATTGCAAATAAAATAATCAAAATTATTATTCATTATTAAACAAATTATTAATTACGAGGCTTAAGGGCATAAATCCCAACATTAGTGATAACAAAGGGACTGAGCCATCGGGAAAGAAACTTACCTGGTATCAACTTGAGGCAAGAATTGCAAAGCAAGACCTTCTATCGAACGTCAAACTGCTTCTTGACAACCATGTTGTCATGAAATAACTTTGACTTTTCTTTGTAGATCACGGTGTTCTCATATGCCTCTAGTCTCATCTCACAGTCGAAATTGCACTTCGTTATCGGTTAGTACACCTTATGTTCAATCTCAATCGGTAGGTGGCATGCCTTGCCAAACACCAACCTATAGGGGGACATCCCTATAGATGTCTTATAAGCTTTGTGATAGGTCAACAAGGTGTGTTCTAACTCAAGGCTCCAATCGTTTCGTCCAAGGATGACCATATTCTTTAGGATGAACTTCACCTTTCGATTAGAATTTTTTGCTTGGTCGTTCGTCTAAGGCTAGTAAGCAATTCCAACTCTGTGATTTACCTCGTACTTCTTCATCAATGTCTCGATGGTCTAATTGTAGAAGTAGGTGCATTGGTCACTAATTATGGCCCATGGAACTCCAAAACTAATAAAAATGTTAGATTTTAAGAATCCTACAACAGTTTTAGAGTCATTAGTTACAGTGGCTTTAGTTTCCACCCATTTTGAAACATAATCCACATCCAAAATTATATACCTATAACCACATGACGATGACAAAGGGCCCATAAAATCCATGCCTCATACATCAAAGATTTCATAAATCATAATAGGTATTTGGGGCATCTTATTCCTACGTGTTATGGTGCCTACCCTTTGATAACGCTCACATGTCTTACAAAAAATATAGGCATCCCTAAACAACATTTCCCAATAGAGTTCTGAATGAAACACCTTCCTAGCAGTACGTTTAGGATCTAAATGGCTTGCACAAGCATATTCATGACAAAATCATAAGATAGATTGCATTTCACAACCAAGGACACATCGTCTAATGACTTGATCAGAACAAAATCTCCACAAGTATGGCTCTTCCCAAATGTCATACCTAGACTCATTCCTGATTTTACCTCTTATGGACTTGCTAAGATAGTTAGGAAGACTCCTTGTAACTAAGTAATTAGCAAAATCAGCATATCACGGTGTCATACCTTGCATATGAAATAAGTGTTGATAAGGAAATTCATTGTTAAGAGGTACCTCTTCTTCATTTGTTATTAAACAGCTCAAGTGATCAACAATGGAGTTTTTTGACACTTTACGATCCTTTATCTTCAAGTCAAACTCTTGGAGGAGCAGGATCCACCTCAGTAAGCATGGTTTGGACTCCTTCTTCATAAGTAGGTACCATAAACCTGCATGATTAGAGAAAATAATTACTTCAGAACCTAAAATGTAGGATTGAAACTTATCGAGGGAAAAAACAACTATAAGAAGGTCCTTCTCCGTAGTGCTGTAGTTGTACTGTGCACGAGTGAGGGTTCTCGATGCATAGTAGATGACATGGCTCCTCTTGTCAATTCTTTGGCCTAGGACAACTCCTACAGCAAAGTCACTGTTGCATGATTTTGTGACCATGCAAAGCCCCAAGTGTACGGTGTCAAGTTTTAATATAGTGGTTAAGTGCAAGTATCGTCGACAAGAATGGTCTTTCTAGATCAATTGACTATGATAGTTACTAAGACCCAATTTTATTAAGAGAAAAATTATTTTAAAAAATAGTGTCAACCAAAAAAAATAATAATTAAAGGGGTTGAACTGCAGTGAGAGAAAACCTAGGGAATTGACTTCACCAACTAAACTAAAGTTTTAGTTAATTAACTCAAGATTGATCATACAACACACTGAGTAGGAATTTTAAAACACCAAAACACTTTCTCAAGCCCAATTGGAACTCATGAAATTTTATAAGTCATGCTTCTAAAAGAACCTTCCATTCTCATACAAGGATTTACAATTAGATATGCCATTAATTGGTCAAGCCCTAATTGATTCTTGTACAATAAACAATCAAAGCCAATAAAACAAGTAGACTTTGGCCAAAAGAATATTAGTATTGAGAACATAAAAGCATACAACGAAGTTGTAATATCAGTTCAAGAAATTAAACTAAAACATCAAGTTTAGCGGCTACATCAATTCCCTAGATAAAAGTCTATCTACTCATCACCACAAAACTAAAATCTAGACTTAATACAAAATCCATTAAAAGAACTACAACAAAAAAGGGGAAAGAAAAAACTCTAGTCAAGCGTCAATGCTCGTTCCCGATGCACGTCACGATCTCGAACCTCCAACTCTCGTCATTTTCTCCCAAGAATGTTCCTTGTCTCCCAAAATAGAGTAGAAATTGAGTTTAGGGTTTAGGTCTCTAAAAAATGGCTCCTCTTTCTGCAAGCAAATGGTGAATCTTATATAGAAATCATGATAGCGTCAGACACTAGGTTGCAGCATCTCGATGCTGTCCTTCCAAAAATGCACATGTTCGAATAAGGCAAGGTAGCATTGAGATGCTGCCTTGCAACATCTCAATGCTGCCTGTGCAGATTTTGTGGCTTGATGGGATGTAATTGTAGCGTTGAGACTCTATAGCCCTAAGATTTCTTTTCCCCTTTTTTTCTTCCTTGCTTCACATGGCTTCTCAAATTAAGTTATGTTGGTTCCATACTCGCCGTGGTATCGCCAAAATCTCTAGTTTTGCTCCTGTCGCTCTATAGCTGAAATTTAATAATTAAACTCATGAAAAGCATCAAACAAAGTATAAAGACTAACAAAAGTAAAGCCTAGGAATAACACATTTTGTGTGATATCAAATACCCCCAAACTAAAGCTTTTGCTTGTCCCGAACAAAATAGAACAAAACAACATCACGATTTCACTAATGCATAAATATAACTGAAGCCTCAAAGATCTAAATACGAAAATCACACAATCAAATAAATAACTTAAGCACAACCATTCATCTGAAAATTTAAATTTCATTATGTTCATCTCTTGCTTGTGTGTGTGCTTCACCTTCCCTCTGTTAGTCTTTACTAGCCCGAAACAATTTTATAAAGGTCTCCATTTAATTTCCCCCTACAATGGTCGTAAGTTGCAATTATGAGGCTCTCTTACACTCAAGAAAGTAATGAGACACTGAAGCACTTAAAATCATATGTTGGGTTAGACAACCCCCAAAATTTTAAATAAATGACCCTAGCTTTGACACATCCATTGTAGGGACCCTTACCAAGAGCACTCGTTCAATGAGTGGCCTAATTGATCACAGTAGAGGTAGCTCTTTTTGTCTCTGATCCTTTTAATCACAACATATTGACTCAAACATGCAAAAACAAAAAACAAAAACAAAAACAAAAACAAAAATTTTCTTCTTTTCAACATGCAAAAAAATAAATATAGGCAACATTATTAAATAAGATTCTCGACACAACATTACAAACTATCATGCAAATTTACCCTCAAATTAGTTCTTAAGCCTATCGAGGTGACATCGAACTTTTAAACTCAATAACCTTGTTCTAAACATTCAAAACTAAAGGAAGGCTAAGTGCTCAAAAGTTGCAAGGGAATCCAAGAAAAAAATTAAATTTATCTCAATTTCAAGACATGCTATCATGTTTCAAATGGTTGTAGGAAATTTTATTGATTAGATCACATCTTAGTCCGTCCTAATCATGCATATGCATAAGATCCATCTGAAAAATTGAAAACATGCTAAGGACTCAAACAATAAGTACGAAGTTCTCCCACCCCCAAACTTAAAACATGCATTGTCCCCAATGTATAAAATAGTCAACCTGCATAAGGATAAAGAAAAAGATGAGGGGGTGAACAATACTGTCCTAATTAAGAGGTGATCCATCCTTTTCATCATCTCAACAGAGTAAAGCAGAGTAATGTGAACTCCTATAAAACAAAGCATAGGAAACCAAGTAAAGCCAATGACAGAAAACGATGAAGAAGAACAACTAGCACAAAAAAGATAGAAACTTGGGTTTCCTCCCAAGAAGTGCTTTGTTTAACATCTTTAGCTACACCGAGCTCATGTGTATGCGTTAGGGTGGTTTCTTGTCCTTGAACTCACCATCATTCCTCTTCTATTTGTCATTTAATACTGAATCTAGAGAGTCACTCAAAACTGCACATTTTCCATAGTCAAAATACAAAGAATTGGCTAACTCCACTCTAAGACAAGTACTTACCTCTTCATCTGAACTTTGGGGTTTGAAGATTTGAAATTCTACCTTTTCCTCGCTCAATTGTAAGGTCAATGTACCTCTGTGCATGCTAATGTCTGCCTTACTTATGGCTAGGAAAGATCTTCCCCGGATGATTTGGATTTGAGCATCCTTCTCCATGTCAAGTACTACGAAGTCCACAGGGAATATGAACTTGTCTACCTTGACTAGGATGTCCTCCACAACTCCTCTAGGGTATGTGATTGATTGGTCAGCTAATTGTAGCAAAATTGTTGCTGGTTTCGCTTCCCCCAAACCAAGTTTTCTGTAAACAGAGAAGGGATCGAATTAATACTGGCCCCTAAATCAGATAATGCTTTAAAAGATGAATTTCCTATTGTACAGGGAACAGTGAAACTCCCTTGGTCTTTTAACTTATGAGGCAATTTCTTTTGGATGATTGCACTGCATTCCTCAGTGAAATTAACTGTCTCATAAGCTTCCCGTTTCTTCTTGCTTGACATTATCTCATTCATGAACTTCACCTAATTCGACATTTGCTCCTGTGCATCTGCAAAAGGGATATTTATGTGAAGCTTTCTTAAAATTTCTAATTTTTTTCAAATTGATGGTCAAGCTTTTTCTTTCGAAAATGCTAAGGATATGGAATAGAATTAAGAACTATAGAGATAGGAGACTTAGTCAAATTCCCAATGGTGGGTTTGGGTGTTGCTTTCGAAATCCCCTTATAAGGTTCTTGTACCTCTTCTGAAATGGAATTCTCAGCTG
The DNA here is from genome assembly GCA_033996785.1 of Trichosanthes truncata. Lineage (NCBI taxonomy): Eukaryota > Viridiplantae > Streptophyta > Magnoliopsida > Cucurbitales > Cucurbitaceae > Trichosanthes > Trichosanthes truncata. The sequence continues at coordinate 11,348,854 of MU867261.1, read as the reverse complement.
ACCTTTTCTTTGATTCAATTAATGTCTTTCTGCTTCGCAGAGTGATGGCCTTGCATGTTTCCCTTGGGCTTACCTCAGTATCACTGAGAAACTTACCTTTCTGCAGAGTGTTCAAGGTGGTAGCCATCGAACTGATTTGTACCTCTATGTTTTTTATGGTTGTACCATGCCCATTGACCATACTCTCCAACTGGTTAGTTATGATCCTTGTTTCAATGATGAATGCCCCCAACATGTCCTCGAGGGAGGGATTCTTTCCAACTTGATAAGATGTGGATGCATGACCTGGAGGAGGTTGCAGAACATTCTTATTATTAACATAGGAAAAGTTTTTCGTGATTTCTCAAATTTGGATGGTAGTTTGATGGAAGATTGTTCTATATCTGATGTCCTCCATAGTTGGAGTTTCTATTGTTGACGTACTGAACTTGCTCTATGCTAGATTCTCTTCCAACTTGAAAGGATTGAGCTGCTACTATGGAGGCTATTGACTGAGAAGTGCATGTACCTGCAAGTTTAGATAAAGCATGAATCAGAAATGCCATTTGAGATTTAAGGGTGCTTACCTCATCCAACTCATAAAGAACAGCCATTGTTCGATTGTTTGAGGCTTATTTGGGCATTGATTGCTGGTGGTTGACATCTCCTCCAGTAAGGTTCAAGTTTCCTCTACAGTTTTAGTGAGAATACTGCCTTGAGCTGTTGCAACCAAAAATAGTCTCAGTGTTGCCTGTGAGTCCATTGTAAAATAATTTGATCTGAAGCCAGTCTGAGTATTCATTACGAGGGCATTTTTGTAACAACTCTTTGTACCTCTCACAAGCTTCAAACAACTGCTCCCCCTCATGTTGTCTAAGGTTTCTATTTCAGTTCTCATCTTATTGGCCTTAGCATGTAGAATATTTTTTGTCAGGAATGCTTGGGCCAACTGTTCCCAAGTGGTGATGCTTCCAGGCTGTAAAGAACCAAGTCAATATTTCACCTTATCCTGCAAAGAAAATGGAGAATGTCGTAAGAAAAGTGCATCAGTAGAGACACCATTTAATTTAACAGTGCCACAAATTTCTAAAAATTTTTGTAATTGAGAATTAGGATCCTCTGTGGCAAGTATTCTGAATGCACTGTCTCTCGTATTCTGAATAAGGCCTGTCTTCAATTTGAAGTTGTTGGCATTGACCGGTGCATGGACTATTTCGAACTGATCGGCATTGAACATCGGCTGGAAGTAGCCCCTTATGGCCCTTGGTTCCTCCTCCTCTCTCTGGTTAGCAATAACTATACCTTTAGCTTTCTTTTCTCTAAGGTTTCTCTTGTAGTTTCTTTCAATTTCATAATTAAAAGGAGAAAGGGATGTCTCCTTATCCTTTCGCATACACTGCTCAACTCCTAAAAAAAATCAAAACACAAACAAAATCAATAATAAAAAAAAACAACAAAACAAACGAAAACTCTAATCTAAGACCGAATGCTTTTTTCACAATATCAATTAATCTAAATATCCACTATTCCCTAGCAATGATGCCAAAATTATTTTGCGTGATTTTGTGATCATGCAAAGTCGCACGTGTATGGTATCAAGTTTTAATATAGTTGTTAAGTGCAAGTATCATCCACAGGAATAGTTTTTCTAGATCAATTGACTATTATAGTTACTAACACCCAATTTTATTTAGAGAAAAATTATTTTAAAGAATAGTGTCAAACAAAAAAATAATAATTAAAGGGGTGAATTGCAAGGAGAGAAAACCTAAGGAATTGACTTCACCAACTAAACTAATGTTTTAGTTAATTAACTCAAGATTGATCATACAACACACTGAGTAGGAAGTTTAAAAAACCAAAACACTTTCTCAAGCCCAATTGGAACTCATGCAAATTTATATGTCTAACATGTCTGTCTAAACTTTAATAAATAACATGGAATTAAACTACTTCCTATGACGCTTCTAAAAGAACCCTCCATTCTCAAGCAAGGATTTATAGTTAGACATGCAATTAATTTGTCTAGCCTTAACTGATTATTTTACAAGCAACAATCACAACCAATAAAACAAGTAGACTTTGACCAAAAGAATACTAGTATTAAGAACATAAAAGCATACAACGATGTTGTAATACAAGTTGAAGAAATTAAACTAAAACATGAAGTTTAGTAGCTACATCAATTCCCTAGATAAAAGTCTAGCCACTCATGATGATAAAACTAAAATTTAGACTTAATACAAAATCCATAATAAGAACTACAACAAAAAGGGGAAAGAAAAAACTCTAGTCAAGCGTCAATACTCGTTCCCGATGCAAGTCACGATCTCGGACCTCCAACTCTTGTCTTTTGCTCCCAAGAATGTTCATTGTCTCCTAAAATATAGTAGAAATCGAGTTTAGGGTTTAGTTATCTCCAAAATGGCTCCCCTTTCCACAAGGAAATGATGAATCTTATGTAGAAATTGTGACACCGTCAAGACGCTAGGTTGCAGCGTCTCAACGTTGTCCTTCCAAAAATGTGTGTTTTTGAATAAGGCAAAGTAGCGTTGAGGCGCCGATTGCTTGTGCAGAATTTGTGTCTTAATGTGTTACGATTGCAGCGTTCAGACGCTACAGATGGCATCTCAACTCTATACACTAGGATTTCTTAGCCCTTTTTTCTTCTTTTCTTCACATGGCTTCTCAAATTAAGTTTCGTTGGTTTCATACTTGCCATGGTATCTCTAAAATCTCAGATTTCACTCCCATTGCTCAATAGTTGGAATTTAAATAATTAAACTTGTTAAAAGCATTGAATAGAGTATAAAGACTAACAAAAGTAAAGCCTAGGAATAAGACATTTTGTGTGTTATCAGTCACTGGCGTCGCACACAATATCAAAGGGAAGGTCCCATTAGGGAGGGTGGATGATCAGTGTGCTAGTCAATAGCTCCTTCAGAAGGTAAAACGCCTTTTCGCACTTCTCACAAAACTCAAATGGGACATCCTTCTATAGTAAGTTCATCATTGGTAAAGCGACTTTGCTGAAATCCTTGATGAATTTGTGATAAAACCCTACATGTCCATGAAAGGAACGAATTTTCCTAACATTTATAGGGTAGGGAAGGTTAGCCAGAACATCTACTTTAGCTTATCAACCTTAGTTCCTCTAGATGAGACTACATGCCCTAGTACTATTCCCTGATTGGTCATGAAATGTCATTTTTCAAAATTTAAGACTAAGTTAGACTCTATGCATCTTTTCATGACCTTAGCCAGATTTGACAAACAATCATCAAAAGAATACCCATAGACAGTGAAGTCATCCATGAATACTTATATGCATTTCTCTTGATGAAAATATGCTCATCATGCAACATTGAAACGTACCTGGGGCATTGCAATGTCCAAAGGTCATTATGTGATAAGAAAACAAAGCAAAGGGGCACATAAACGTATTATTTTTCTAATCTTCCTATGCTATTGGAATCTAGTAAAATCCTAAAAAACCATCTAAGAAGCAAAAAAAAAACAAGGTTTCCCAGCTAGACGTTCAACCACTTAATCTATGAAGATAATATAGAAGTGGTCTTTCCAAGTTACAGTGTTAAGCTTCCTAGAGTTTATGCATATCCTCCAACCATTTTGCACTCTCATTGGCACCAACTCATTATTTTGGTTCCTCAAAACTGTTATGCCAGTCATTTTAGGAAGTACATGAAATGGGCTTTCCCCATTTACTACAAGATATAGAATATCTCCTTCATTACCACTTCCTTCATTGCTGGTTCAAGCGTCTCAGGGGTTCTCTTGAAGACTTTACTCCTTATTGTAGTAGGATTCGATGCATGCACAACGCCAGACTTATCCCCTTGATATCATCCAACGTCCATCCAATCGTTAATTTATACTCCTTAATCATCATCAGCTTTTCCTCATGTTCTGATGTAAGATCGTTGGAGATGATAATTGGCAACGGATCCTGATCACCCAAGTATGCATAATTAGGGTGGTCAGGAAGAGCCTTCAACTCTAACTTTGGTGCTTGCAAAACAAAAAGAAGAATTTTATTGGTCTTGGCAGAAATCTCAGCATTTAAACAAACATGCTCAAAAAGAGTGGTCAAGGACAACTACTCCAAACAAATTCCCCTGAACATATAATTCAAATTCTACCTTAATTCATCATCTAAAATCATATCAGGCACAACAAAGTCAACTACATCAAGTTTGCACAAGGAATGAAATTCACTAGGGTAATTCATGGCAATAAAAATGTTAAATCTAACTATTTCATCGCCAAATTCTACATATAAAGAACCCTCATCAATAGATTTCTTAATCTTGGCTATTTTCATGAATGGCCTCTCTAATATAATAGAAGCAGAAAAATCATGGGAGTTGATAATTCTCATTTTTGATAATTATTTAGCCTTTGAATGCAAATTATTCTTCAAAATTCATACATATGTTCACAAAGTTCAGCAAAATGAAGCAAGTTTGAACAAAACAACTTGGTCATGCTAGGAATATCTCAAAATAGTAGAAAAAAGCTTTAAATGCCAAAATATGGTTAATTTCCTTGCTTTTGGTGCAAATACGAGCAAACTAAAAAAATTGAAACTAGATTGCAACTGCAATTCTGGAACAGTAGCAGAAAAATGAGAATTTTGAATTTTACTCAATTTGGAAGATTCTAGCAAGATTTTCTTCTTATTTTTAGCATGACTGTCGAGCAATAAGACACTTATGGAAGGGAGATGAAACCCTATTTTATCATGGTCTATAAAATGGCAAAAAAACACAAAAATGAGGCATGGTTTATTCTTCACGCAAAACGTCATACTCTGCTGTTCTTTTTTTTTTCATTGTTGTTCATCCCTCTTCATCACCTATAACCCTTCATACTCGATCCAATATGGGTGAAAACTTGAGATTGTCAAGACCCATTCCACCATCAAAAAGGCTAGAGTGAGTTTGATTAAAGAGAGGGCATTTGAGGGTGTCGAGATTCTACATTTCCCTGTAATTTTAATTTTGTTCCAACATTATATTTGAACCTTTAAGTTATGTTTTAGCTACCGTTTTTCTTTTCATCAAGTACTGTAAAGCTTTCTTTTTAGTCCAGTTCTTTAGTTTAGTTTTGTACTCAATTTTTGTGACGTCGCTTAAATATTGGACTTTCTATTATTGGCATTATTTTGTCTTCTTGGTTTTGGAAGTTTATCTCCTTTAAGTTATGAAGTTTCTCTCAATCAAAGCTTGTTTATTTTTCCATTCAATCATGAGCTAATCCTCTCTTTGGTATTCAAGAATGTGAATGCCCTAGAGAGAGGAATTGAGGCCTAAGTTTAAAAGCAATCTTGCTTAACTCCATAGCTTGTTTGTTTTTATTGACTAAAATGTTAATTGTACGTCTAGATTGATCACCTAGTTTTGCATACAATACTTTCTTCTAATAATGAAAGAGTTAGAGGAAAGTGGTTTTCATAAAAGCAATTAAGGAAAAAACTTAGAAATAAGTCTTTAACTTTGACCCAAGACATAGGGCAATACTTCAAAACCAATAAGATTGTATTTCTATTTATTGTTCGAATTAGCCAAAGAAATATAGGTTTAATCACTTGGTCTTCTAAAGATACTTGTGATCAAAGTGGAATAAGAATTGAATCTGGTTTACATCTTTCAAGTGTTAAGTTAACAATTGCATTGCAATTAGACCACAATTCCAATCAAAGTGGCATGATAATGTTTGGATCCCTCCCTTTTATCATTATTATTTCAAATTTTATTTTCAACCAAATAACCTTTCCCAATCGTTTTCATATTAGTTACCAAAGTTGTATTGTGAACACTTTCTTGCTATTTTCTTCAATTTTGTTGTATTAGTTCTATGTGGGATCGATACTTTGGAATACTTTCAATTTTACTACTTTGTTGACAGACAGTGTGTACTTGCACTAGATTGAAGACTTTTTCTTACTAAATTTTTTTTCTAAAGCCCACACATTTTCAGTCAATCAAGTTTTTGCCGCCGTTGTTAGGGAACGACATTACTTAGAAAATTCAAATTTGTAGCACTGATTGTGAATAGTTTGCAACCGTAGTTATCCTGTTTCAAAGAGAAAGCTGATTCTTGTTTACATTGTTTTGCAGGTTGAGAGAGAGCAACGACGATAGAAGAAATGCACAATGTAGGGTTTGATAACTTGAGACAATCCATAGGATTGAAGTAGACATCATTGCAGCTAATAACACTGACTTAGTGCTATATATAGGCCCAATTAATTGCTAGCTTTGCGTATAATTATGAACATTTATGGTGATATTTTATCTATTTCAGGAAATCGAGCATGTAAGACTGAAATTAATGATTTTGGAGCTTCGGTTAATGTGTGAAGCTTAAAAAGACTCAAAATGGAGCTAAGTATGGAGAAGAGGAGCTTAACGAGCGTTTTATGCCAAGGGGACGATGTCTAGATGCTCAAAATAGTGTAGAGACGTTGTCTTTATTTCCTCAAACTTGAAAGCTAGCATCAAGACGCTGTCCTGTGGCGTCTCAGTGTCTCGACGCTAGTAAGAGGTGCGAGCGAAGAATTTCGTGTGGAGCGTCAACACGCTGAGGGCAGCGTATTAACGATGAAGACGTGCGCATTAGTTAAATTGTGCTTTCAACACAGCATCGAGACATTGTGCCAAGCAGCTTGACGTTGTATCAAAACCTGCTATCTATTCATCATTTCGAGACTATTTTGGGCGAACACATTTATGGTTTTTAGACCCCTTTTGCGAAAACTTACCAAATTGGGGATATCTGGGAGCTTTTGGATGCTGTTCGGTGAAGGTTCGAGGTTTGGGATCAAAGAGATAGAGGTGGAAGTCAAAGATCGATGTGGTTTTAGATTTCTACCCTTTTATTTCCATTTTTAGTGTTGTAATTAGGCTGTAAGGACTGTTTTTTGATTGATCTAAATATTTTTAGTGGCTAGTTTTATTAGTTTGGGGAATTAATGTAGCTAATGGATTTTTGTAGTTAATTAGTTGGCATTTATTCATATTTCTTATCTCATTCGGATGGCTTTGTGCATTGGGTTCTTAATGGCTTTAAACTACTGGCCATAGTTTAATTGATCGTTAGTTTAATTGAGCTCGACAATGGAAATTAAACTTAGAAAGAGAATGCATGACAATTAAAATTCGCCTAAGTGACATAGGGACAACAGAGATTAATTGAGGCTGAAAATGAAGTTTTATTAATGTCAGATGTTAATTAATTAATGAGACAAACACGTAATTTAGTTAATTACATCCGAGAATTAGATGAGCTCAACAGAGGATTCCTTGAATTTAGACTTATATGTCTAGTTAATTAAATGAATTAATAATATGAACTGCCCAATTAATTAATTGCAAGATCCTATTAATGAAATTAATTCCCTAAACGTCTTTAACTCTAAGTTCTCAGCTTTTAGTTTTCTTACGTGTTCTTATTTTGTTTTCAATAAGTTGTTGCTCGGTTTATCTCCTTAAACATTATTCAATTACAACTGATTTCGGTATTCAACCAACCTAAACAATTCCCTCTGGATACGATATATGGTATACTCCTACAACTTTATTACTTGGGCCCTTGCACTTGCGATAACGCTTCGCTAGATTAACATCAAGTTTTTGGTGTCGTTGCTAGGGAATTAGCATCGGTTTGATTGATATTGATAAGAAAGTAATTGATCTTGATTTAGAGGCCTTTTATTGTTTGTTTGTTTAATTGTTGAGTTGTTTAATTTTATTTGTTTCTGATTTTTTAGGAGGCCATTAATGCATGCAAAGTGATAAGGTGGTTAATGGTCTACTTTTGTATTTATAAATTGGCAGGACATGTAGACGAATTTGCAAGGAGAAGAAAACCAAAAATGAGATCATGGCTGAGCTGATAGACAAGCCGAAGGAAATCCAGGATTATTTACAGCCGATTTTCACGACAGATAACACCGGGATAGTGTACACATCTAGCAAAGTGAAAAATTTTGAGCTGAAGGCCAGATTGATTCAAATGGCTCGTGATAGTGCTTTTAAAGGACACCCGACATAAGATCCACACTCTCATCTGCATTCGTTTTTGGAGATTTGTGGAACGATAAAAATGAATGGTGCATCTTCTGCTTCTATTCGTTTGAAATTATTTCATTTTTCTTTTCAGGATAAAGCAAAGGATTGGTTAGAATCGCTTGCACCGGGAAGTATCACGACATGGGACTAGCTAGCGCAAGCATTCCTAAGAAAAAAATTTCCACTTGCAAAGACCACAATTGAGCACGAAGATCGAGAACTTTAGGCAATTGGATGTATAACAGCTCTACGAAGCCTAGGAGTGGTTGATCGGCTTGCTTTTTGCTACACACAAGTGCACGAGATCGAAGTAATAAAAATTGGAGTATTCTAAAGTATCGTACCCAAGGGAACAGGTTTTAACAAAATCTAGTGAGACGACACAAAATTTGTTTGCAAATTGCAATTGTGGTAACCAATGGTGTACAAATGCTTGAATGGTTGTTTTTGCTAAATAAAATAAGTGAAAAGTCAACAATTGAAAAGAATGGAATCCAAGTTGCTTATGCCCCTTTAGAAAGAAATGCTACTTAAAATGCAATTGCAATCATAGTTAACACTCGAGAACTAAGTAAACCGAATTCAACTCCTATTCGATTTTGCTTCAAAATCTTTAGGAGGCTAAGTGATGAAGCCTATATGTCTATGGCTAATCTAACTTAGGTAATTTTGTGCACAATTATAGCGGTTTTGGAGTCTTGCCCTATGTCTAGGGACCATGTTCGATACTTATTTTTAAGCCCTTTCCTCCATTTCTTTTGTGACATATGCTTTCCCTTAACTCTTTCAATATTAAGTTCAAGCTTTGCAAGCAATGCTAGTTTGCCGACTAGGTTTACCCACATTAATTCAACAAAAACAAACAAAGTCTCGACTGTTAACTAGATGGGACATGCCTTTAAGCTTCACATCTCTCCTCTAGGGCATTCACTAACTTGAATCCCTAAGAAGAAATTAGTTCATTATGTTTAGAACAAAAAAAAAAAAAAAAACAGTGAATTAGAATATTGAAAATCCATAACGAAGTTGATAAAGAGAAAGGAATAATAAGTAAAACTCAAAGAAAAATTTAAATGAAAGAAACTTTTATTGAATCAACTCAATACTCAGTAACATTCAACAATTTAGAATACTACAAAATTTAAGCAACAAACTTTAATAATAAAAATGACAATAACTAAACCTAGGAAAAAAAAACAAATAAAAAGAACAGCAGAAAAATAAAACAGTGCAGAAACTAATTAATGACAGCAAAAATTCTTTCATTTTCATGAGGAAGGATTGAGATTTTGAACATTGAAGGTTCTGAAAATGAAGAAAAAAAATAACGGCAGCAAAACTTGAGCAAAACAGCAGAAAAGAAGCATGAATTCGGAACTGTGGGCGAGCAGTAAAACCCAGCCACGTTTTGGATCATTTTCCTCATTTTTATAGGCATTGAGGGCTAGGGTTTCCAAGTTTATGCTCCTTTAATTATGGGTCAATGTTTGGGCATGATATTAGGCTGAAAATTCTCCAAAAATCGAGCAAATCCCGTGGATTTTGGTGTTTTCCCGAGATTCCCGCAGCTTCCAGATTTTCCAGAAATGCAATTGCATTTCTGTTGCATTATTTTTCAGTTCTACCAAAATTTTCCAGAAATGCAATTGTATTTTCATCAACATTTTTGGGCTAAAAAGTCTCCTAGAATCGAGCCAAACGCCGTGGGTTTTGGAGCATTTTTGTGATTTCCACAATAAATTGATATGTCTAAAAAATGTAATTGCATTGCAATTGCATTTTCCCTCTTGTTCACCACCTTGCTTTCTCAAGGAAATGCAATTGCATTTCATTTGCACTTTCTTCATTGCTTCAAATATGCACAAAACAACAATTTAGCCAACTTTCCATTATCTTTTCAACTTCTTTCTTCTTTTTCTATACTCCGACAAGCTTTCATGAATTTATCTCATAAACGCTATTTTTAGCTTGCTCGGTAATCAATAAAGCATACAAAAATGACAAAAATAACTTAGTTTAGGGTTAAATAATCCTCATAAATAAGAATTATCACACCTCCAAACTTAAGTTATTGCTTGTCCTCAAGCAATTATCAAAATAAACGGAAAAGCCACAAAATTTCTTAATCAAGACATGTCAAGCTCATAACACATGTTTATCACAACCAACTTTAATCCCACCTTACTCTTGACCTTAGCACTTTTCACCCATACTTCCCTAAAAATTGTATCCCTACTCTTCTAGTTTCATCTTGCTTGCTTCCTATATAAGTCATCTTTTGGAGAAACAACTTGACTAAACAAAAGAAAAACTCCCCCAAACTTTTTTCTTTTTTTTCTTTTTTCTTTCTTTTTTTCTTTTCTTTTTTTTTAGAGGGGTTCCTTAGTCAATTGTTCCTTCGTTCCAACTTACCCACACTTTGTGGTGAGGGTAGTTGACTACGAGCACACATCACTACTAGAAACCGTTTTTAATCTACTAATTTCCTGAATCAACCTTTCATGCAAAGGCAATCATGGGTGTCATGACTTTCCCTGATTGCTCGGTTAATTCTTGGAAAGAGGAGTATCTTTCTTTTTTTTTTTTTTTTTAGCTTGGCAGCCTTCATACAACAACTCACAATATGTTTACATTTCATGAATTCCAAATAAATGAATATATAATGATGTGAGGTCAACAAAAGTAATGTAAGGTGTCTGTCCCCCCCCCCCCCCCCCCCCCCCCCCCCCCCAAAACTTAAGATGTGGCAATGTCCTCATTGACTAGTTTGCTTTTGGGTGGTTGAGATGACCATATATATTAACAAGCTTAATAACCCAAGAATTATAGAGACACAAGCTAAGGTGAATTAGTGGTGGGGTGCTAAGGAAAGCAAAGAAGTCATAAAGTTGGGTGGATAACTGAAAAATGTTTAATGAGCCGAGCCTATTCCAAATATCATCATCAAGGATTTTTAAACTTTAAGACATATTTGGGAGACATCCAAAAATAAGAGATCACACATAACTGACATTGAACTTCAAACAATTTGGATGTCAATCAAATCATCATGACCAAATGCAAGGGACAAAGACAAGCACAAAAATATAAGACAATAACATCACAATCTAACTATTAAAAACTTGATGAGTAAAATTTAAGGTACAAAGAATAACTCCCCTAATCATTGGAGGCTGAATCATCATCTTCTTGGCGTGTTGGATGTTTTGCTTTGTTTTGCAATTGCATTCCATTTGCATTCTTGTCCCTCAGCTTTGCCTCCTTTTTTGCAAATGCAATTGCAATTCCTTGTAATTGGCGTATGATTTTTCCTTCTCTTTTTCGTCTGAACTCAAAAGTGAATTGTTAAAAAGTTCACATAGACTCGAAAAAGAGTTCATGCCTTAAAATAATTTTTTTTTCTTATTTCTTTTTGAAAATTTGAATTTCTTCAACAATTTCCCAGGTAAATCCCCATGTAGAGGTGTTCCCTAAATGGTCAACTTAAATACCTCAACCTAGACAGGATTTTTCCTTAGACAGAAATTGCTTAGTCATTTCAGAATTCATAGAAATAAGTTTTTTTTTTAATAAAAAAAAGAAAATGATAGAAATAAGTTTTTTTTTAATAAAAAGAAAATGAACGAAAAGATAAACTTATCCTATTCCAGTAGGTAGCCTGCAACCGTGTTCCTTCATTTTGCACCTAAGTCTCGAAGTTGGACGAGATTTCAGTCGTAGTTGAGGTGCTTTGATCACAACAAGTCTCTCATGCTCAAGAGATTTACATATGTTTTTGAAAGAAGATATTGCAGTTGCAATTTGTGTCACATACTGCATATTGTCATCCTTCGTGCTCTCATTTTTGCATTCTTCTTGATTTAGCATTGCTTGCAAACTGCAATAGGCGAAAACAAGGCATTCTAGTATTGGGAGCACTTTGGATGTCATTTGCGGTGAAATTGCATCTGTATGGCTCACTACAACTTTCTTTTGTTGTTCCTTCTCTTCTTGAGGTGGTTCTTATTTGATCTCTTCTCTCCCTTTTGGCTCCTTAATGTCATCAAGTGTTGGAGCGTTTTTTGCTTCTACTGGGAGTTCACGGTCTTCATGTTCCAATTCCGTTCTAAGTGACACCACCCCACATTCTTTTTCTTCTTGTTCTTGTTTTGAAGTCTCTCTGTTCCGGAGAAAAATTCCTTGGGACCTGTTATGCAATTCATTTGCAATTTGTTCCACATGGATTTCCAAACTCCGTAGAGATGTGGCTTGACTTTGCATTACAACATCGTTCTTTGCTTTATATTCCCTCGCGAGTTCTTTTATGCTTGGCTCTTTTGGAATCATCTTCCCATGCTGGAAGCACTGGTACTGATGTTGATTTGCAAAGCTGGGTAGAAATCCATAACACAAAGAATCAGGATTATAAGGACAATTATCAAATGAAAGACTTCCTTTACAATAAATACAAGAAATAGAAGGGATAAGATTAGTAGGAGCTACGGAATTTCTCATCATCAAAGTTTCCATCATGTAGCTTAATGTTGAAGCTTGTGCGATCAATGTTGCAATGATGTCTTCCATCTTGTTGATTATCTTAAGCAATTCAATCCTAAGTTGTGTATTTCTCCTCTTGAAATTGCTCTCCCTCAACCTGCAAAATAATGTGAACAAGAATTTGGGCTTCCTGCAATAGAAGAATTGCAACTGCAATGCAATTGTAATTTAATTGCAATCTGCTCACAATTTGTGTCTAAAATAAATTTTATTAGAAATGTCGTTCCCCGGCAACGGCGCCAAAGACTTGATCGGCTTGCTTTTTGCTACACGCAAGTGCACGTGATCGAAGTAATAAAAACTGGAGTATTCCAGAGTATCGTACCCAAGGGAACGGGTTTTAACAAAATCTAGTGAGACGACACAAAATTTGTTTGCAAATTGCAATTGTGGTAACCAATGGTGTACAAATGCTTGAATGGTTGTTTTTGCTAAATAAGATAAGTGAAAAGTCAATAATTGAAAAGAATGGGATCCAAGTTGCTTATGCCCCTTTGGAAAGAAATGCTACTTAAAATGCAATTGCAATCATAGTTAACACTCGAGAACTAAGTAAACAGAATTCAACTCCTATTCGATTTTGCTTCAAAATCTTTAGGAGACTAAGTGATTAAGCCTATATGTCAATGGCTAATCTAACTTAGGTAATTTTGCGCACAATTCTAGCGGTTTTGGAGTCTTGCCCTATGTCTAGGGTCGATGTTCGGTACTTATTTCTAAGCCCTTTCCTCCATTGCTTTTGTGACATCTGCTTTCCCTTAACAAGCAATGCTAGTTGGCCGACTAGGTTTACCCACATTAATTCAACAAAAACAAAGTCTCGACTGTTAACTAGATGGGACATGCCTTTAAGCTTCACATCTCTCCTCTAGGGCATTCACTAACTTGAATCTCTAAGGAGAAATTAGCTCATTATGTTTAGAACAAAAAAAAAATAGTGAATTAGAATATTGAAAATCCATAACGAAGTTGATAAATAGAAGGGAATAATAAGTAAAACTCAAAGAAAAATTTAAATGAAAGAAACTTTTATTGAATCAACTCAATACTCAGTAACATTCAACAATTTAGAATACTACAAAATTTAAGCAACAAACTTTAATAATAAAAATGACAGTAACTAAACCTAGGAAAAAAAAACATAAATAAAAAGAACAACAGAAAAATAAAATAGTGCAGAAACTAATTAACAGCAACAAAACTTCCTTCATTTTCGTGAGGAAGAATTGAGATTTTGAACATTGAAGGTTCTGAAAATGAAGAAAAAAAAATAACAGCAGCAAAACTCGAGCAAAACAGCAGAAAAACAGAGAATTCGGAACTGTGGGCGAGCAGTAAAAACCCAGCCACGTTTTGGATCGTTTTTGTAAAACCGAGATTTCACGAGATTTCTCCTTGAAATTTCAAAAAAAAAAAAAACTTCCACTTTCTTCTTTTTCCCTTTTTCCTATTTTCCTTTCTTTTTTTTTAAAAAAAAACCCCACACATATTATCTCCTTTTCCCTCCCGAACCACCTGCTAACTTAGCCCGGAAGATGGCGTGAAGCCAACAGACATCGTTTCCTCCCTAACGATACCTGTGACCCTGTTATACCTGATAAACATACTATACTTGAATTAAAATGTTTAAACACAACACAACGGAAGTTTGAAAGTCACTATACATACATACGGAGCAGTCCTACTTAAACCCCACTTGGACTTCTAAGCGGGTAGGGAGTACTACAACCAAAATACATCCCAACCATGGTTTACACAACCACGACCACTAGTGCATACATGAATATACTATACGTTCCTCTCAGAATATCTACAAAATGTTTGGACTTGCTATACAGTTCCACCCACGTACAAAATATCAAACTCGTAGAGCTTTCGGCAGACTATGGCAGGCTTTCAGGCACCGGGAGCTCGATCACTACCTGAAAAGTTGGAAAACATTGAAAGAATGAGCTGGGAAGCTCAGTGAGTGACTGAGTTTATAACTATTAACTCGCAAATTACAACATTTGGTAAACTCTGGGCATATGTGTCGGTAGTCAAGCGCTAAATATAAACGTATAATTACCATAGTCTTTCTCAGAAATCCAGCAAGTGTGTCATTAAAAACTCGCAAGGCATACCAAGAATATTAACCATCTAGAAACATATGACAATCTACGTTGTGTAGGGCACGCCCAGTACAACCAACGTTCACTCTACGATGTAGTGGGGCTCGCCCAGCACTCTCATCGTCTTTGTCGTAGTGGGGCCCGCCCAGCACTCACGACAACATTGTTGTCAAGGAGTAGACTCAACGTTGACAACAGAAAACGACCTGTGTGCACGCGGTACTAACCAGCCTCGGTTCAATATCTCAATCATTTACTCATTCGAGTCTCAGAAAAACACATGATAATCTTTAAAAATTACCTGCTAGAGCATGCTTGCTTGAAATCATAACATTTTCACTAGATTTTAGCAAATCAATAAACATATGCTCACATGTAAATTCCGTTGGAAAAATCTAAGCTCACAACGAGCATTTAAAATCATTCCTAGGAAATCATGTATGCTCATAACCATGTGTTCAGAAAACATAAAACATTTAAGCTAATTCATTCCTAAGAAGTCTTATATTCACATAGACATGAATTCAAGCATAGAATATGTTTTCGAAATTCGTTTTGTCACTCACAGCGTTAGATCCAGATTCTTGGCCCGTATACTTGACCTCTTTCCTCTTGGCCTGTCAAATAAACCAAAACCAAGAAATTAGAACTTTGAATTCATGAACTCCAAGCTTAGAATTGCAAAACCATTCTATCTACTTCCAGTATTCTACCACTTCCATACCCTAACTTCACATACTCATCACTTCTTCATTACTTGGCCAAAAATGATGTACTTTATACCAGACTCTTCCTTTTTGAACCCTCTACAACTTATATGAAGGAATGGAATTGAAATTCCCAAAGGATGTGTCCGTAAATACCTCAAAAGCTACCTCCCTCAAAATCAGTTTCTGCAATTCCAGAAGCGTTTTCCTGCTGCACCCTGAACTTGTCCTGAATTTTAGAGCAACTTCCAATCATATTTCGCCCACAACTTCTTCATAAAAGTTTTAGGAAATTAAATAAGCTTTCCAACCATACCTGACGGAGCTTTACAGACCAGCACGACCCAAAAACCAGAGGTTTCTCAGATTTGACAGCAGATTTTCCCCTCTGACTTCCCCTTTACAAATCAACAACTTAAAGTCAGATTTTGCTCGAGCTTCCTTCACAAAATTTGTTCGAAAATGAGTTAACTTTTCATAAAATCAAACCTTACCTCTTAATCCTTCTTGTGGAGCTCAAAACAACCCAAATATCAGCAGTGAGCAGGATTGATCACCAAATCTGCCATGCAACCTTGAATGGAATCTTCTCCCCTTCTTCTTCAACTTCAAAACTAAGAAAATCCTCCTTCCTCTCTTCCTCTCATTCTCTCCCATGAAACCCTCTTCTTCTCTTTGGTAAATGAGATGCAAGATGGGTAGATAAAGGTGTATTTGTAAAATGATAAAAAAAAAACTCCCACTTTCTTCTTTTACCCTTTTTCCTATTTTCCTTTCTTTTTTTTTTTTAAAAAAACCCCACACATATTATCTCCTTTATACCCCAAATAAATGTTTTAAACATTTTTTTTTGAAATTTCAAGGAGAAATCTCGTGAAATCTCGGTTTTACAACTTACCTCCCTCTTAAGAAATTTCGTCCCCGAAATTTAGTAGTACTTAGGTGATAAGCGTCGGGTAACTCTTCCTCACTTGGTCCTCTAATTCCCAGGTTGCCTCCTCCACTCCGTGATGTCTCCAAAGAACCTTCACGAGTGGGATCGTCTTGTTTCTCAAAACTTATTCTTTCCTGTCGAGGGTTTGAACTGCATCCTCTACGTAACTCAAATCTTCTTCCAGCTCAACTGGTTGCGCTTGCAACACATGTGTCGGATCTGGAATATACTTCCTTAGCATGGACACATGAAAGACATCATGTACTCGAGATAGTTCTGTTGGCAACTCGAGTCCGTAGGCTGCTGGCCCAACTCGTTTTGTTATCTGATAAGGACCAATATATCTAGGACTCAACTTACCCTTCCTGCCAAAACGAAGGACACCCCTCCATGGAGATAACCTCAAGAAAACTTGATCTCCGACCTGGAATTCTAAGTCTCTTCGCCGCTTATCTGCGTAGCTTTTCTGACGATCTTGAGCTACCTTCCGATTCTCTTTAATCACCTTTATATTGTCCGTCGTAACCTATACCAACTCAGGTCCGATTAGCTTCCGCTCTACCACTTTGTTCCAACACACAGGGGTTCTACATGGTCTTCCATACAGAGCTTCAAATGGTGTCATGCCGATACTAGATTGATAGCTGTTATTATAAGCGAACTCCATCAGTGATAAGTGGGTATCCCAACTTCCCTTAAACTGCAGGAGACATGCTCTCAACATGTCCTCTAAGGTCTGGATAGTCCTCTCTAATTGGCCATCTGTCTGGGGATGGAATGCTGTGCTGAAATTCAGTTTTGTTCCCATAGCTTTCTGTAAACTAGGCCAAATTTTAGATGTAAACCTCGGATCCCTATCTGAAACTATGGATACTGGCACCCCGTATTGACTCACAATCCTGTCGAGGTATAGCTTGGCAAGCTGATCAAGTGTATACGTCGCTTTAATTGGTATAAACCGTGCTGTCCTAGTGAGTCTATCCACTACTACCCAAACACCATCATGTCCACCAGAAGTACGTGGTAATCCAAATAGAAAATCCATCGTGATATGCTCCCATTTCAACTCTGGTACTGGCAATGGATTAAGGAGTCCCCCTGGCCTCTGTCTAACTGGTTTAACCTGTTGGCAGATCAAACATCTATCAACATATTCGGCTATCTCCCGCTTCATCCAAGGCCACCAATATGTCCCCTTCAAAGTCTTGTACATCTTGGTGCTTCCTGGATGCATAGCGTAAGCTGAACTGTGAGCTTCCTCTAATATAGCATCTTTAAGCTCACTAATATTCGGAACGCATAGTCTTCCCTGCTTCCCTATGGCTCCGTCTGCTCTCATCATAAATTCCGCGTCTAGCCCCTGTTTGGATTTCCCAACCCTCTTCTGCAGGTTCCTATCCTCAGGCTGTCTTCTCACAATCTCTGCTACGATCGAAGGCCTGACCTGGAATTGAACTAAAAGACTCCCTGACTCCCCTGTAGTCACAATCGCCTTAGAACCCTTTAGCGTACTTAATAAGGTTGCTCGCATACCACACAAGGCATCCCTAGGAAGTCTCGACTTCCTACTTAATGCATCTGCTACTACGTTCGCCTTACCTGGATGATATTCTATAGCACAATCATAATCTTTAATCAGTTCTGTCCATCGCCTCTGTCTCATATTCAACTCTTTCTGATCAAAGATATATTTCAGACTCTAATGATCTGTGAAAATGTGGCACTTCTCACCGAACAAATAATGCCTCCAGATCTTCAATGCTAAAATAACTGCTTGTAAACCCGGAATCCCTCCTTGAAAATTCTTAAGGAAAATGTATTGGTAAGCTTGTTAAAAAAAAAAAGAGAAAGAAAGGTAAAAAAAAAAAAAAAGAAGGAAGAAAGTTGGAAGGTGTATGTTTTGTTTTAAAATAAAAAAAAAGAAAGTGGAAAGGTGGAATTTTCACTCACCTCCTTTCTTTATAACCCTCTCACACACTTTCACCCAATTTAGAGTTTCATTTACCAAAGGAAAACAGAGGGGTTTCGAGGGAGAGAGTCTGAAAAGAAGAAGAAGGAGATTTTGAAGGTGGAATTGAAGAAGAAAAGGGGGAAACGCAGTCCAAGTTGCATGGTAAATTCTGGTGTTCAATTCTGCCAACGTCTGGTTTTTTGATCATTCTGAACTCCACAGGATGAATTAAGAGGTAAGGTTTGATTATTCTGAAATTTAATTCATTTTAGAACGATTTTCGTGAAGGAAGCTCGAGAAAAATCTGATGTTATGTTAATGATTTGTGAAGAGGGAACCGAAGGAGAGGTTTTTCTGTCAAATCCGAGGAACCTCTGGTTTTTGGGATGTTCTGATCTGTAGACTTCGAATTAGAAGTTGTATTAGGTATGGTTGGAAAGATGATTTAATTTCCTATAACTTTCATGAAGAAGTCGTGGTTAGACTTTGTTTGGAAGTTGCTTTAAATTCCAGGTTAGTTTCGGGTTGCAGCAGGAAAACAGTTCTGGTTTAGCAGAAACGTGTTTGGGGAAAATAGATTTCAAGGTAGTTACAGACACATTCTATAGGAATTTCAATTTCATTCCTTCATATAAGTTTTAGAGGGTTCAAAAATGAAGAATTTGGTATAAAGAACATCATTTTTCAGCAAGTAATGGAAAAGTTATAGGTGTGTGAGTTTAGGGTATAAAATCTGTAAAGTGCAGGAATTAGATGGGAGGGTCTTTTGCATTTCTAAACCTTAAACTCATGAGGCCGAGATTCTAATGCTTGGTTTTGATTTGTTTGGCAGGCCAAGAAGAAATAGGACAAGTTTACGGACCGGATATCTAACTTTAACGCTGTGAGTGACAAAAAGAATTTCCAAAAACGAATTCTATGCCTGCACGTATGCTATGAAAATAAAAGATTTTCTAAGGATGATTTAGCTTAAAGACCTTATGTCTCTTTGGATATGTATTTGTGAGCATATGTTACTGATTTCTTTTTCTGAAACTAGTAGAAATACCATAATTCCAAGTTTTCATGTGTTTCTCTGAGACCTGAACGAGTTAATGGTTGAGATACTGAGCTCGAGGCTGTAAAGTACCGTGTGCACACAGGTCATTTTCTGTTGTCGACGTTGAGTGTACTCCGTGACAATAATGCTGTCGTGAGTGCTGGGCGAGCCCCACTACGACAAAGACGATGGGAGTGCTGGGCGGGCCCCACTACATCGTAGAATGAACATTGTTTGTACTGGGCGAGTTTTACTCAACTAATTTGTCATATGTTTAAAATGGTTAATACTTTTGACACGCTTGCTGGACTTCTGTAAAAGCTATTGATGTTATATGTTATGATTTACGAGTTAATAGTTTTAAACTCAGTCACTCACTGAGCTTCCTAGCTCATACTTTCAATGTTTTCCAACTTTTCAGATAGAGATCGAGCTCCCAGTGCCTGAGATCCTGCCATAGTCGCCGAGGGTTCTCAGAGTTAGATACTTTGTACGTGGGTGGTATTATATAGCGAGTCTGCTCGTAGTGTAGATAACTTAAAAGGGACGTGTAGTTATGTTCGTGTATGAAACTAGTGGTCTTGTTTGTGTAAACAACGAGTGGTTGTGTTTTGATTGTTCAAGTGAGGTTTTAACTAAAACTTCTCCGTGTGCATATGTAGAAATTTTCCAGGGTTCCGCTGTGTAATATGTAAAGTATTTCGTTTACAGGTATGGTTTGTTTATCAGGAATTAAAAGGGTCATAGGTATCGTTAAGTAGTGAAACGATGCCTGTTGGCTTCATGACATCTTCCGGGCTAAGTTAGCAGGTGGTTCGGGAGGGGGTGTGACAACTTGGTATCAGAGCAGTTAGCTCCATGGGAAAAGAGATAGAGCGAGTTAGCTCTAAGGAAAAACTGGGAAATAGAGAGCATGTTAACGAGTTAGTTCAGATAGAACTAGTAAAGCATGGTCCAAGTAAGGACAAGAGTAAGTCTAGTCAGGACTAGAATATGAATAGAAGTTTGGTATTGTACATTTGAGTTAAGTATCCATAGCACGTCTAATGTATTGATATGTTATAGGAGTCATGCCACCACGTACTAGGAGACGACGCAGGCAGGATCAGGACGGGACGCAGGATCCTACCCAAGGTCAATCTGAAAGGGGATCTAGCGCCCCGAGAGTTCAAACTGGGGCAGGAAACGAGCAGCATGCTAGTTCCTCACAGGGGATAGAGAGAGCAGGGCCAAGTGATCCAGAAAAAGCATATGGAATAGAACGCTTAAAGAAATTAGGAGCCACGGTGTTCGAGGGTTCCACAGACCCAGCTGACGCCGAGGTTTTGTTGAATATGCTGGAGAAATGCTTTGATGTGATGACTTGTCCTGAGGACCGAAAGGTCAAGTTGGCCACATTTCTGCTGCAGAAGGAGGCAGAAGGATGGTGGAAATCGATACTAGCCAGGCGAAATGATGCACGTACCATGGATTGGAATTCTTTCAGAGGCATATTCGAAGACAAGTATTATCCTATCACGTATCGTGAGGCAAAGAGGGATGAGTTCTTAGAGTTGAAGCAAGGATCACTTTCAGTGGCCGAGTATGAGAGGAAGTATACCGAGTTGTCCCGGTATGCTGATGTGATTGTGGCATCTGAGATTGACAGGTGTCGAAGGTTTGAAAGAGGGTTGCGTTTCGAGATACGTACCCCGGTCACAGCTATCACAAAATGGACGGACTTTTCCCAGCTAGTAGAGACTGCCCTACGTGTGGAGCAGAGTATAGCAGAAGAGAAGTCAGTGGTGGAGCCTAGTCGTGGGGCTTCGACGGCTAGTAGCTTCCGAGGTCGTGAGCAGCGAAGGTTCACACCTGGGGTGAATGTTTCAAGTCGTCAGGACTTTAAGAACTGATCCGGTGGCCAGGCATCGAGGCAGACTAGTGTGGGTAGTACCTATCAGAGGCAGAGTCAGAGAGCACCCAATCAGTCTGCTAGATTTGTAACAAGACCGCAGGCAGGGCAAGAGTCTATTGCCAATGTGACGAGGAGAACCCCATGTACGAATTGTGGCAAGAATCATCGGGGCCATTGTCTTGTTGATGCCGGTGTGTGCTACCAGTGCGAACAACCAGGGCATTTCAAGAGAGACTGTCCACAGCTGAGAGTGGTCACACAGAAAGACCTGGGGGTTGAGTCTCAGACGGTTGAGCAGCCGAGGGTTCCAGTAGCTGCAGGGGAGGGCACCAGTGGTGTTAGACAGAAAGGAGTTGTAGGGAGACCTAGGCAGCAGGGAAAGATCTACGCTATGACTCAGCAGGAAGATGAAGATGCACCGGATGTGATTACTGGTACGATTCCTATTTGTAATGTACATGCACATGTTTTAATAGATCCAGGTGCTACACATTCCTTTGTTTCTAGCATGTTCCTAACTAAACTAAATAGGAAGCTAGAGCCTTTATTTGAGAAGTTAGTTATATACACTCCAGTTGGTGATGCTTTACTAGTCAATGAAGTGTTGCGAGATTGTGAGGTCTTAGTAGAAGGTCTCAGTATGATAGTGGATCTTCTTCCACTACAGCTGCAAGTGTTAGATGTAATTTTAGGGATGGATTTCTTATTCAGTCATTATGCTTCCATGGATTGCCATAGGAAGGAAGTAATTTTCAGGAAACCAGGTTTGGTTGAAGTAGTTTTCAGGGGAGAAAGGAAGATTATGCCTATGAGTATGATTTCAGCCCTAAAAGTTGAGAGGTTGTTGACGAAGGGTTGCACGGCATTTCTTGCACATGTAGTGGAGGTACAGGAAGAAAAGTTGAAACTAGAAGATGTTCCTGTCGTGAATGAATTCCTTGATGTTTTTCCAGCTGACCTGGCAGGTTTGCCACCTGATAGGGAAGTTGAGTTCACTATCGAATTGTTACCAGGAACAGCACCTATTTCGCGAGCGCCGTATAAAATGGCACCAAGCGAGCTTAGGGAATTGAAGATACAGTTACAAGAACTAGTTGACAAGGGATACATCAGACCTAGTGTATCGCCTTGGGGAGCTCCAGTGTTATTCGTAAAGAAGAAAGATGGTACTCTAAGATTGTGCATTGACTATAGGCAGTTAAACAAGGTCACGATACGTAACAAGTACCCTTTACCACACATAGATGACTTGTTTGACCAGTTGAAGGGAGCATCAGTGTTCTCCAAGATTGACTTAAGGTCAGGATACCATTAGTTAAAGGTTAGGGAATCAGACGTTCCTAGGACAGCATTCAGAACGAGGTATGGACACTATGAGTTTCTAGTAATGCCTTTCGGTTTAACTAATGCACCAGCAGTTTTCATGGATCTCATGAACAGGATCTTTCATCAGTATCTGGATCAGTTTGTTATAGTATTCATTGATGATATACTAGTTTACTCAGTTGACAGGGAAGCCCATGAGAAACATCTGAGAATTGTTCTGCAAACACTACGTGATAAACAGTTGTATGCTAGATTCAGCAAATGTGAGTTTTGGTTGAATCAAGTAGTGTTTTTGGGGCATATCGTTTCAGCAAATGGAGTTAGTGTGGATCCGCAGAAGGTAAAAGCTGTGGTCAATTGGGAAAGACCAGCTAGCGCAACAGAGGTACGTAGTTTCCTAGGTTTGGCAGGATACTACAGACGGTTTATTGAGGATTTCTCACGATTGGCATTACCCTTGACAACTTTGACAAGGAAGAATGTTAAGTTTGAGTGGTCAGATAAGTGTGAACAGAGTTTTCAGGAGCTGAAGAAGAGATTAGTAACAACACCTATTATGGCACTCCCTGTAACAGGGAAAGAATATGTGATTTACTGTGATGCTTCGAGTCAAGGATTAGGGTGCGTGCTTATGCAAGAAGGAAAGGTAATAGCTTATGCTTCAAGGCAACTGAAAAAGCACGAGTTTACTTACTCTACCCATGATCTTGAGCTAGCAGCAGTTGTTTTAGCATTGAAGATCTGGAGGCATTATTTGTTCGGTGAGAAGTGCCACATTTTCACAGATCATAAGAGTCTGAAATATATCTTCGATCAGAAAGAATTGAATATGAGTTAGAGACGATGGCTAGAATTGATTAAAGATTATGATTGTACTATAGAGTACCATCCAAGTAAGGCGAACGTAGTTGCAGATGCATTAAGTAGGAAGTCGAGACTTCCTAGGGATGCTTTATGTAGTATGCGAGCAACCTTCTTAAGTACGCTAAGAGGTTCAAAGGCGGTTGTGACTGTAGAGGATTCAGGAAGTCTCTTGGTTCAATTTCATGTCAGGCCTTCGTTTATAGCAGAGATTGTGAGGAAACAGGCCGAGGATAGGGACTTGCAGAAGAGGTTTGGGAAGTCCAAACAGGACCCAGAGGGGGAGTTTCTGATAGGAGCAGATGGAGCTATATTGAAGCAAGGAAGACTATGCGTTCCGAATATTAGTGAGCTTAAAGATGCTTTACTAGAGGAAGCTCACAGTTCTGCTTACGCTATGCATCCAGGAAGCACCAAGAGGTACAAAACTTTAAAGGGATCGTATTGGTGGCCTGGGATGAAGCGGGAGATAGCTAATTATGTTGATAAATGTTTAATTTGCCAACAGGTTAAACCAGTTAGACAGAGGCCATGGGGACTCCTTAATCCACTGCCAGTGCCGGAGTGGAAATGGGAGCATATCACTATGGATTTCCTTTTTGGATTACCACGTACTTCTGGTGGACATGATGGTATTTGGGTAATAGTGGATAAACTCACTAAGACAGCACGGTTTATACCGATTAAAGCGACGTATACACTTGATCAGCTTGCTAAGCTATACGTCAACAAGATTGTGAGTCAGTACGGAGTGCCAGTGTTCATAGTTTCAGATAGAGATCCGAGATTTACATCTAAGTTCTGGCCTAGTTTACAGAAAGCTATGGGGACAAAATTAAATTTCAGCACAGCGTTCCACCCCCAGACAGATGGTCAGTCAGAGAGGACCATCCAGACCTTAGAGAACATGTTGAGAGCATGTGTCCTTCAGTTTAAAGGAAGTTGGGATACCCACTCATCACTTATGGAGTTCGCTTATAATAACAGCTATCAGACTAGTATCGGCATGGCACCGTTTGAGGCTTTGTATGGAAGACCATGTAGAACTCCCGTGTCTTGGAACGAAGTGGGGGAACGGAAGCTAATCGGACCTGAGTTGGTACAGGTTACGACAGACAATGTGAAGGTGATTAGAGAAAATCTGAAAGTAGCTCAAGATCGTCAGAAGAGTTACGCAGATAAGTGGCGAAGCAACCTAGAATTCCAAGTCGGAGATCGAGTTTTCTTGAAGTTATCTCCGTGGAGAGGTGTCCTTCGTTTTGGCCGGAAAGGTAAGCTGAGTCCTAGATATATTGGTCTTTATCAGATAACAAAACGAGTTGGGCCAGCAGCTTACGGACTTGAGTTGCCAGCAGAACTATCTCGAGTACATGATGTCTTTCACGTGTCCATGTTAAGGAAGTATATTCCAGGTCCGACGCATGTGTTGCAAGTGCAACCAGTTGAGCTTAAAGAAGATTTGAGTTATGTAGAGGATGCAGTTCAAATCCTTGATAGGAAAGAACAGGTTCTGAGAAACAAGACGATCCCACTCGTGAAGGTTCTTTGGAGACATCACGGGGTGGAGGAGGCAACCTGGGAACCAGAAGACCAAATGAGGAAGAATTACCCGACGCTTTTCATCTAAAGACTACTCAATTTCGAGGACGAAATTTCTTAAGAGGGAGGTAAGTTGTAAACCCGGAATCCCTCCTTGAAAATTCTTAAGGAAAATGTATTGGTAAGCTTGTTAAAAAAAAAAAAAGAGAAAGAAAGGTAAAAAAAAAAAAAAAAAAAAAAAAAAGAAGGAAGAAAGGTGGAAGGTGTATGTTTTGTTTTAAAATAAAAAAAAGAAAGTGGAAAGATGGAATTTTCACTCACCTCCTTTCTTTATAACCCTCTCACACACTTTCACCCAATTTAGAGTTTCATTTACCAAAGGAAAACATAGGGGTTTCGAGGGAGAGAGTCTGAAAAGAAGAAGAAGGAGATTTTGAAGGTGGAATTGAAGAAGAAAAGGGGGAAACGCAGTCCAAGTTGCATGGTAAATTCTGGTGTTCAATTCTGCCAACGTCTGGTTTTTTGATCATTCTGAGCTCCACAGGATGAATTAAGAGGTAAGGTTTGATTCTTCCGAAAGTTAATTCATTTTAGAACGATTTTCATGAAGGAAGCTCGAGCAAAATCTGATGTTATGTTAATGATTTGTGAAGAGGGAACCGAAGGAGAGGTTTTTCTGTCAAATCCGAGGAACCTCTGGTTTTTGGGATGTTCTGATCTGTCGACTTCGAATTAGAAGCTGTATTAGGTATGGTTGGAAAGATGATTTAATTTCCTATAACTTTCATGAAGAAGTCGTGGTTAGAATTTGTTTGGAAGTTGCTTTAAATTCCAGGTTAGTTTAGGGTTGCAGCAGGAAAACAGTTCTGGTTTAGCAGAAACGTGTTTGGGGAAAATAGATTTCAAGGTAGTTACAGACACATCCTATAGGAATTTCAATTTCCCTCCTTCCGATAAGTTTTAGAGGGTTCAAAAAGGAAGAGTTTGGTATAAAGAACATCATTTTTGAGCAAGTAATGGAAAAGTTATAGGTGTGTGAGTTTAGGGTATAAAATCTGTAAAGTGCAGGAATTAGATGGGAGTGTCTTTTGCATTTCTAAACCTTAAATTCATGAGGCCGAGATTCTAATGCTTGGTTTTGATTTGTTTGGCAGGCCAAGAAGAAATAGGACAAGTTTACGGACCGGGAATCTAACTTTAACGCTGTGAGTGACAAAACGAATTTCCAAAAACGAATTCTATGCCTGCACGTATGCTATGAAAATAAAAGATTTTCTAAGGATGATTTAGCTTAAAGACCTTATGTCTCTTTGGATATGTATTTGTGAGCATATGTTACTGATTTCTTTTTCTGAAACTAGTATAAATACCATAATTCCAAGTTTTCATGTGTTTCTCTGAGACCTGAACGAGTTAATGGTTGAGATACTGAGCTCGAGGCTGTAAAGTACCGTGTGCACACAGGTCATTTTCTGTTGTCGACGTTGAGTGTACTCCGTGACAACAATGCTGTCGTGAGTGCTGGGCGAGCCCCACTACTACAAAGACGATGGGAGTGCTGGGCGGGCCCCACTACATCGTAGAATGAACATTGTTTGTACCGGGCCAGTTTTACTCAACTAATTTGTCATATGTTTAAAATGGTTAATACTTTTGACACGCTTGCTGGACTTCTGTAAAAGCTATTGATGTTATATGTTATGATTTACGAGTTAATAGTTTTAAACTCAGTCACTCACTGAGCTTCCCAGCTCATACTTTCAATGTTTTCCAACTTTTCAGGTAGAGATCGAGCTCCCAGTGCCTGAGATCCTGCCATCGCCACCGAGGGTTCTCAGAGTTAGATACTTTGTACGTGGGTGGTATTATATAGTGAGTCTGCTCATAGTGTAGATAACTTAAAAGGGATGTGTAGTTATGTTCGTCTATGAAACTAGTGGTCTTGTTTGTGTAAACAACGAGTGGTTGTGTTTTGATTGTTCAAGTGAGGTTTTAACTAAAACTGCTCCGTGTGCATATGTAGAAATTTTCCAGGGTTCCGCTGTGTAATATGTAAAGTATTTCATTTACAGGTATGGTTTGTTTATCAGGAATTAAAAGGGTCATAGGTATCGTTAAGTAGTGAAACGATGCCTGTTGGCTTCACGCCATCTTCCGGGCTAAGTTAGCAGGTGGTTCGGGAGGGGGTGTGACACTGCTGCTAGCTCAAGGTCATGGGTAGGGTAGGTACACTCGTGCATCCCGTCAAGATCCTACCCAAGGCCATTCTGAGAGGGGATCTAGTGCCCCGAGAGTTCAGACTGGGGCATGAGACGAGCAACATGCTAGTTCCTCACAGGACGTAGGTAGGCTAGAGAGAGCAGGGCCAAGTGATCCAGAGAAGACATATGGAATAAAACTCCTGAAGAAACTAGGAGCCACGGTGTTCGAAGGTTCCACAGACCCAGCTGACGCTGAGGCTTGGTTGAATATGCTTGAGAAATGCTTTGATGTGATAAGCTGTCCTGAGGAGCGGAAAGTTAGATTGGCCACATTCCTGTTGCATAAGGAGGCAGAGGGATGGTGGAAATCAATATTAGCCAGGCGCGGTGATGCACGTACTTTAGACTGGCAAACTTATAGAAGCATATTCGAAGACAAGTATTACCCTAGCACGTACCGTGAGGCAAAGAGGGATGAGTTCTTAGAGTTGAAGCAAGGGTCACTTTCAGTGGCCGAGTATGAGAGGAGGTATACTGAGCTATCTCGGTATGCTGATGTGATTGTGGCATCTGAGAGTGACAGGTGTCGAAGGTTTGAAAGAGGATTACGTGTTGAGATACGTACCCCGGTTACAGCTATTGCTAAGTGGACAAACTTTTCTCAGATAGTAGAGACTGCTTTACGTGTGGAGCAGAGTATAGCAGAGGAAAAGTCAATAGTGGAGCCTAGTCGTGGGGCTTCGACAGCTAGCAGTTTTCGAGGTCGTGAGCAGCGAAGATTCACACCTGGAGTGAATGTTTCAAGTAGTCAGGACTTTAAGGATCGGTTTGGTGGCCGGGCATCAAGGCAGTGGAATGTGGTTGGTACCTATCAGAGGTAGAGTCAGAGAGCACCTAGTCAGTCTGCTAGGTTAGCAACAAGACCGCAGACAGGGCAAGAGTCTGTTGCTAGTGTAACAAGGAGGACCCCATGTGCGAATTGTGGCAAGAATCATTGGGGTCATTGTCTTGTTGGTGTTGGTGTGTGTTACCAGTGCGGACAGCCAGGGCATTTCAAGAGGGATTGTCCACAGCTGAGAGTGGTTGCACGGAGGGACCAGGGAGTTGAGTCCCAGACAGTAGAGCAGCCGAGAGTTCCAGTAGCTGTAGGAGAGGGCCCCAGCGGTGCTAGACAGAAGGGAGTTGTAGGGAGACCTAGGCAGCAGGGAAAGATCTACGCTATGACTCAGCAGGAAGCGGAGGATGCACCGGATGTGATTACTGGTACAATTCCTATTTGTAATGTACATGCACGTGTCTTAATAGATCCAGGTGCTACACATTCCTTTGTTTCTAATATGTTCTTAACGAAGCTAAATAGGAAGCTAGAGCCTTTATTTGAGAGGTTGGTTATACACACTTCGGTTGGTGATGCTTTACTAGTTAATGGAGTGCTGCGAGATTGTGAGGTCTTAGTAGAAGGTCTCAGCATGTTAGTAGATCTTCTTCCACTAGAGCTGCAGGAGTTAGATGTAATTTTAGGGATGGATTTTTTATTTACTCATTTTGCTTCCATGGATTGCCATAGGAAGGAAGTGATTTTCAGGAAACCAGGTTTGGCTGAAGTGGTTTTCAGGGGAAAAAGGATGGTTATTCCTACGAGTTTTATTTTAGCTTTGAAAGCTGAGAAGTTGTTGAGAAAAGGTTGCACGGCGTTTCTTTCACACGTAGTAGAGGGGCAGGAGGGAAAGTTAAAACCAGAAGATGTTCTTGTCGTGAACGAATTTCTTGATGTTTTTCCAGCTGATCTGTCGAGTTTGCCACCTGATAGGGAAGTTGAGTTCACTATTGAATTGTTACCCGGAACGACACCTATTTCGCAAGCGCCGTATAGAATGGCTCCAAGTGAGCTCAGGGAGCTGAAAATGCAGTTACGGGAACTAGTTGACAAGGGATACATCAGACCTAGTGTATCGCCTTGGGGAGCTCCAGTGTTATTCGTAAAGAAAAAAGATGGTACTCTAAGATTATGCATTGACTATAGGCAGTTAAATAAAGTTACGATACGTAACAAGTATCCTCTACCACGCATAGATGACTTGTTTGACCAGTTAAGGGGAGCAGCGGTGTTCTCTAAGATTGACTTAAGATCAGGATACCATTAGTTAAAGGTTAGGGAATCAGACATTCCTAAGACGGCATTCAGAACGAGGTACGGGCATTATGAGTTTTTGGTAATGCCATTCGGTTTAACAAATGCGCCAGCAGTTTTCATGGATCTCATGAACATGATTTTTCATCAGTATTTGGATCAGTTTGTGATAGTGTTCATCGATGACATACTAGTTTACTCAATTGACAGGAAAGCCCGTGAGAAACATCTGAGAATTATTCTGCAAACACTACGTAATAAACAGTTGTATGCTAAATTCAGCAAATGTGAGTTTTGGTTAAATCATGTAGTGTTTTTAGGGCATATTGTTTAAGCAAAAGGAGTTAGTGTGGATCCGCAGAAAGTGGAAGCTGTGGTCAACTGGGAGAGACCAGCTAGTGCGACAGAGGTACGTAGTTTCCTAGGCTTGGCAAGATACTACAGGCGGTTTGTGGAGGATTTCTCACGGTTGGCATTACCCCTAACAGCTTTGACAAGGAAGAATGTTAAGTTTGAGTGGTCAGATAAGTGTGAACAGAGTTTTCAGGAGCTGAAGAAGATATTAGTGACAGCACCTATTCTGGCACTACCTGTAACGGAGGAAGAGTATGTGATTTACTGTGACGCGTCGAGGCAGGGATTAGGGTGTGTGCTTATGCAAGAAGGAAAGGTAATAGCCTATGCGTCCAGGCAATTGAAAAAGCACAAGTGTACCTACCCTACCCATGACCTTGAGCTAGCAGCAGTTATTTTAGCATTGAAGATCTGGAGGCATTATTTGTTCGGTGAGAAGTGCCACATTTTCATAGATCATAAGAGTCTGAAATATATCTTTGATCAGAAAGAGTTGAATATGAGACAGAGGCGATGGCTAGAACTGATTAAAGATTATGATTGTGCTATAGAATATCATCCAGGTAAGGCGAACGTAGTAGCAGATGCATTAAGTAGGAAGTCTAGACTTCCTAGGGATGCCTTGTGTGGTATGCGAGCAACCTTCTTAAGTACGCTAAAGGGTTCTAAGGCGATTGTGACTGCAGGGGAGTCAGGGAGTCTTTTAGTTCAATTCCAGGTCAGGCCTTCGCTCGTAGCAGAGATTGTGAGAAGACAGCCTGAGGATAGGAACCTGCAGAAGAGGGTTGGGAAATCCAAACAGGGGCTAGAGGCGGAATTTATGATGAGATTAGACGGAGCCATAGTGAAGCAGGGAAGACTATGCGTTCCGAATATTAGTGAGCTTAAAGATGCTATATTAGAGGAAGCTCACAATTCAGCTTACGCTATGCATCCAGGAAGCACCAAGATGTACAAGACTTTGAAGGGGACATATTGGTGGCCTGAGATGAAGCGGGAGATAGCCGAATATGTTGTTAGATGTTTGATCTGCAAACATGTTAAACCAGTTAACAGAGGCCAGGGGGACTCCTTAATCCATTGCCAGTACCGGAGTGGAAATGGGAGCATATCACGATGGATTTTCTGTTTGGATTACCACGTACTTCTGGTGGACATGATGGTGTTTGGGTAGTAGTGGATAGACTCACTAGGACAGCACGGTCTAAACCAATTAAAGCGACGTATACACTTGATCAGCTTGCCAAGCTATACATCAACAGGATTGTTAGTCAATACGGGGTGCTAGTATCCATAGTTTCAGATAGGGATCCGGGGTTTACATATAAATTTTGGCCTAGTTTACAGAAAGCTATGAGAACAAAACTGAATTTCAGCACAGCATTCCATCCCCAGACAGATGGCCAATCAGAGAGGACTATCCAGACTTTAGAGGACATGTTGAGAGCATGTGTCCTGCAGTTTAAGGGAAGTTGGGATACCCACTTATCACTGATGGAGTTTGCTTATAATAACAGCTATCAGTCTAGTATCGGCATGGCACCATTTGAAGCTCTGTATGGAAGACCATGTAGAACCCCCGTGTGTTGGAACGAAGTGGGAGAGCGGAAGCTAATCGGACCTGAGTTGGTACAGGTTACGACGGACAATATAAAGGTGATTAAAGAGAATCTGAAGGTAGCTCAAGATCGTCAGAAAAGCTACGCAGATAAGCGGCGAAGAGACTTAGAATTCCAGGTCGGAGATCAAGTTTTCTTGAGGTTATCTCCATGGAGGGGTGTCCTTCATTTTGGCAGGAAGAGTAAGTTGAGTCCTAGATATATTGGTCCTTATCAGATAACAAAACGAGTTGGGCCAGCAGCCTACGGACTCGAGTTGCCAACAGAACTATCTCGAGTACATGATGTCTTTCATGTGTCCATGCTAAGGAAGTATATTCCAGACCCGACACATGTGTTGCAAGCGCAACCAGTTGAGCTGGAAGAAGATTTGAGTTACGTAGAGGATGCAGTTCAAATCCTCGACAGGAAAGAACAAGTTTTGAGAAACAAGACGATCCCACTCGTGAAGGTTCTTTGGAGACATCACGGAGTGGAGGAGGCAACCTGGGAATTAGAGGACCAAGTGAGGAAGAGTTACCCGACGCTTATCACCTAAGTACTACTAAATTTCGGGGACGAAATTTCTTAAGAGGGAGGTAAGTTGTAAAACCGAGATTTCACGAGATTTCTCCTTGAAATTTCAAAAAAATAAAAAATTGTTTAAAACATTTGTTTGGGGTATAAAGGAGATAATATGTGGGGGTTTTTTTTTTTAAAAAAAAAGAAAGGAAAATAGGAAAAAGGGAAAAAGAAGAAAGTGGAAGTTTTTATTTTATTTTATTCATTTTACAAATACACCTTTATCTACCCATCTTGCATCTCATTTACCAAAGAGAAGAATAGGGTTTCGTGGGAGAGGATGAGAGAAAGAGAGGAAGGAGGATTTTCTTAGTTTTGAAGTTGAAGAAGAAGGGGAGAAGATTCAATTAAAGGTTGCATGGCAGATTTGGTGATCAATCCTGCTCACTGCTGATATTTGGGTTGTTTTGAGCTCCAAAAGAATAATTAAGAGGTGAGGTTTGATTTTCTGGAAAGTTAACTCATTTTCGAACAAATTTCGTGAAGGAAGCTCGAGCAAAATCTGACCTTAAGTTGTTGATTTGTAAAGGGGAAGTCAGACGGGAAAATCTGCTGCAAATCTGAGAAACCTCTGGTTTTTGGGTCGTTCTGGTCTGTAGATTTTGAATTAGAAGCTCCTTTAGGTATGGTTGGAAAGCTTATTTAATTTCATAAAACTTTTATGAAGTAGTTGTGGGCGAAATATGATTGGAAGTGGCTTTAAAATTCAGGACAAGTTCGGGGTGCAGCAGGAAAATGCTTCTGGAATTGTAGAAACTGATTTTGAGGGAGGTAGCTTTCGAGGTATTTACGGACACATCCTTTGGGAATTTTAATTCCATTCCTTCATATAAGTTGTAGAGGGTTCAAAAAGGAAGAGTCTGGTATAAAGTACATCCTTTTTGGCCAATTCTAAGCTTGGAGTTCATGAATTCAAAAAGGAAGTGGTAGAATACTGGAAGTAGATAGAATGGTTTTGCAATTCTAAGCTTGGAGTTCATGAATTCAAAGTTCTAATGCTTGGTTTTGGTTTATTTGACAGGCCAAGAGGAAATAGGTCAAGTATACGGGCCGAGAATCTGGATCTAACGCTGTGAGTGACAAAACGAATTTCGAAAACATATTCTATGCTTGAATTCATGTCTATGTGAATATAAGACTTCTTAGGAATGAATTAGCTTAAATGTTTTATGTTTTCTGAACACATGGTTATGAGCATACATGATTGCCTAGGAATGAT
The DNA here is from genome assembly GCA_033996785.1 of Trichosanthes truncata. Lineage (NCBI taxonomy): Eukaryota > Viridiplantae > Streptophyta > Magnoliopsida > Cucurbitales > Cucurbitaceae > Trichosanthes > Trichosanthes truncata. Next base: position 11,315,799 of record MU867261.1, on the reverse strand, counting down.
TTTAAATGCTCGTTGTGAGCTTAGATTTTTCCAACGAAATTTACATGTGAGCATATGTTTATTGATTTGCTAAAATCTAGTGAAAATGTTATCATTTCAGGCAAGCATGCTCTAGCAGGTAATGTTTAAAGATTATCATGTGTTTTTCTGAGACTCGAATGAGTAAATGATTGAGATATTAAGCCGAGGCTGGTTAGTACTGCGTGCACACAAGTCGTTTTCTGTTGTCAACGTTGAGTCTACTCCGTGACAACAATGCTGTCGTGAGTGCTGGGCGGGCCCCACTACGACAAAGACGATGGGAGTGCTGGGCGAGCCCCACTACATCGTAGAGTGAACGTTGGTTGTACTGGGCGTGCCCTACACAACGTAGATTATCATATGTTTCTAGATGGTTAATATTCTTGGTATGCCTTGCGAGTTTTTAATGACATACTTGTTGGATTTCTGAGAAAGACTATGGTAATTATACGTTTATATTTAGCGCTTGACTACCGACACATATGCCCAGAGTTTACCAAATGTTGTAATTTGCTAGTTAATAGTTATAAACTCAGTCACTCACTGAGCTTCCCAGCTCATTATTTCCATGTTTTCCAACTTTTCAGGTAGTGATCGAGCTCCCGGTGCCTGAAAGCCTGCCATAGTCTGCCGAAAGCTCTACGAGTTTGATATTTTGTACGTGGGTGGAACTGTATAGCAAGTCCAAACATTTTGTAGATATTCTGAGAGGAACGTATAGTATATTCATGTATGCAGTAGTGGTCGTGGTTGTGTAAACCATGGTTGGGATGTATTTTAGTTGTAGTACTCCCTACCCGCTTAGAAGTTCAAGTGGGGTTTAAGTAGGACTGCTCCGTATGTATGTATAGTGACTTTCAAACTTCCACTGTGTTGTGTTTAAACATTTTAATTCAAGTATAGTATGTTTATTAGGTATAACAGGGTCACAGGTATCGTTAGGGAGGAAACGATGTCTGTTGGCTTCACGCCATCTTCCGGGCTAAGTTAGCAGGTGGTTCGGGAGGGGGTGTGACATCACAGGTATCGTTAGGGAGGAAACGATGTCTATTGGCTTCACGCCATCTTCCGGGCTAAGTTAGCAGGTGGTTCGGGAGGGGGTGTGACAGTTTCCTCATTTTTATAGGCACTGAGGGCTAGGGTTTCCAAGTTTATGCTCCTTTAATCATGGGTCAATGTTTGGGCATGAAATTAGGCTGAAAATTCTCCAAAAATCGAGCAAATCCCGTGGATTTTGGTGTTTTCCCTTGAGATTCTCTCAGCTTCTAGATTTTTCGGAAATGCAATTGCATTTCAATTGCATTTCTGTTGCATTATTTTTCAGCTCTACCAAAATTTTTCAGAAATGCAATTGCATTTTCATCAACATTTTTGAGCTGAAAAGTCTCCTAGAATCGAGCCAAACGCCGTGGGTTTTAGACCATTTTTGTGATTTCTACAATAAATTGATATGTCTAGAAAATGCAATTGCATTTTCCCTCTTGTTCACCACCTTGCTTTCTCAAGGAAATGCAATTGCATTTCATTTGCATTTTATTCATTGCTTCAAATCTGCACAAAAACAACAATTTAGCCAACTTTCCATTATGTTTTCAACTTATTTCTTTTTTTTCTATACTCCGACAAGCTTTCATGAATTTATCTCATAAACGCTATTTTTAGCTTGCTCGGTAATCAATAAAGCATACAAAAATGACAAAAATAACTTAGTTTAGGGTTAAATAATCCTCATAAATAAGAATTATCAGTGGTACAAGGAGATGCTTCGCAAGTGTCCTCAACATGGCTACCCCGATTTTCTCCACGTACAATTATTTTAAATGGTTTAGTGAATGGTACTAAAACTATTCTTGACACTGATTAGGAGGAAACTTCATGGCAAATACCGCTGAGGATGCGAAGGCTTTGTTAGAGGAGATGGCAGCCACGAGTTACCAATGGCCTATTGATCGTTTTGTGTCGAAGTCAGTCACTGGGATTTATGGGATTGATGAGGTTAGTGCAGTAAGAGTGCAAATAGCTTCATTAACTAATGTTGTGAATAAACTTTCTATTTCAGGAGCGTCCTTGTCTATTGTTGTTACGTGATTTTGTGACCATGCAAAGCCGTAAGTGTACGGTGTCAAGTTTTAGTATAGTGATTAGCGAGTGCATAGTATAGTCCTTAAGAATGGTATTCTAGACTAATTGATTACGAAGAATAGTAACATCCAATTTTATTTAGAGAAGTGGTAATTAGAAAGGAAGTGATTAACAAAATAGATAAAAATAAAGGTAGATGTCAAAGAGAGAAAAACCTAGGGAATTGACTTCACCAATTGAATCACTATTTTAATTAATTAATCAAATATATGATTATGCAAAACTATAAACAAGAAATACAATTATCAAAAGACTCTTCCATGCACAATTAACCTCATGCAAGGCTATAAACCCAACGTATCCGTCTAGATTTTTAATAGCATACAAGGAATTAAAAATTTCTTTTTATGCTTCTAAAAGAACTCCTCATTCACATGCAAGAATTTATAATTAGTTGTGTTTGAAGTTATTCTAATCTAAATGCCACCCTTTCAAGTACAAATTTAGATCAACAACTCATGGAAAGCTTGGCCAAAAGTTAACAAGCATTAAGAGCATTCAAACACAAATATTTATAAAGCATAATCAGACCATGAATTGAAAACTAAAATAATGAATTCAATGGCTACATCAATGCCCTAGAGACAAGCCTAGCCACTCATAATCATCGAAAATAAATCTTGGCTATTATCACAATCCATAATAACGACTACAAAGTAAAAGGAAAAGAGGAACTCTTGTGATAGGTTGATTCTCGTTCCCGATGTAATCCTCACTATCTTGAGCTTCAAACCTTCGATCCCCACTCCCAAGAATGTCCTCTAGACTCTTCAAAAGTGTAGAATTAAAATTAGGGTTCAATTCCGTTCAAGTTGGTTTCCCCTTTCTGCAAATCATTAACGAAATATTTATAGAAATCGTGACATCATTGAGACGTTAGGTTGCAACGTCTTGACATTGTCCTTCCAAAATGCGTATTTTCGAAATAGGAAAGGTAGCGTTGAGATGCGAGATTGAAGCTTCTCAACGCTGCTTGTGTGAATTCAATGGCTTGTTTGGCTGCAACTGTAGTGTCTCAACACTACAGATAGCGTCTCAATGATATGCCTTCGGGTTTCTTCGTCCGTTTTGCTTCTTTTCTTCACATGTCTTCTCAATTTAAGTTCCATTAGCTCCATACTAGCTATGGTATCACCAAAATCTCCAGTTTCTCTCACATTGCCCAATAACTAAAATTTAAATATATAAACTCATGAAAAACACTGAAAAAACTATAAAGACTAACAAAAGTAAAGCCTAGAGATAACACATGTTGTGTGTTACCAAATACCCCTAAACTTAAGTTTTTGTGATTTCACTAATGCATAAATATAACTCAAGCCACAAAGATCTAAATAAGAAAATCACACAATCAAAAAAAGAACTTAAGCACAACCATTCATTAGGAAATTTAAATTTCATCCTACTCATCCTTTGCGTGTGTGTGTGCTTAACCATTCCGCTTTTAGTCTTTTGATAGATGAGCTATCAAAGGTCGTATCAAGATTAAATTTATAAAACCATAACTCAAAATATTTTGCAATAATAGTGGCCAGGGTCATCCACAGGAATTGGATTTCTTAGATTTAATTAAGTACCATAGTTTCTTATGCCTAATTTTATTTAGAGAACACTAACTTGGATTTGGTTTGAAAGCATAAAATCTATCCTATTAAGTACAAAGTTGGAGTCTAATTTTAGAGAGACATTCGTTCTATTTGTAAAGCCCAACTATGAAATTGACTACCGAATTATGAAACATGCAACAGTTCTAGGTCAAGAATTACTAAAGTATTCAATCGACTCTCTCGAGCCCAATCGAACTCATGCAAGAGATAAATCAACCATTCGGTCTATTTTTACAACTATGCATGGCATTATGAAATTCTCTTAATAACTTATAGTATTAACCTATTCATTCTCATGCAATATAATACTCCTAGTTATGCATCTAAGTTCTTGGTTAAATTTACTTTCTCAAGCTAAATTTAACTCAACATACTAAGATATGGCCAGGAGCTAAGAATATTAAATCAGGATGCATAAAAAAACGTTACAATCACATTCAAACAATCAAGCATAGTTTCATACAATCTTGCAATTAACTAAGAGTCTAATACACTCAAATAATTGAAGTTGCAGTCTACTAAATCCTAAAATTAAGAATGAAAAAGAAAGGGAACAAAGAAAAACTAGACGACGCGTGCCAACATTCGTTTTGGACGTGATGTCCAGCGATCCTGAGCCTTTAGTGTTCTCCTTAACTCTCCAAATTTCTCGCTAGACCTCTGAAACAAAGATTCTATCGAAATTGGGGTTTAGGTCTGTCCAAAATGACTCCCTTTGCTCGAAATATAATATTCCCTTTTATAGAGTCGAGACAGCGTTGCAACGTTGTCCCTTCAAATTTTATACAGAAGGAAAAAATTTGTTTGAGTAGCGTTGCAACGCTATGATTGCGGTTCTTCAAGGTTGAAAGGCTTCTCAAATGGCGTTGTAATGCTATAAGGAGCATTGCAACACTATGCCTTCGGGTCCAAATGCCTTTTTCTTCTTCTTCAACACTTGAATCTTTAAATATAGCCTTAAGTTGCTCAAATTTGTCCAATTATCTCACAATTCTCCAGTTTTGCTCCACATGCTCGGTTTCTGAGAAGTAAACATAAAAATACATGAAAGCACACAAAATCATAGCACAACTAGCCAAAAACTATGCATATAAATAACACATGTAGGCATGCTATCAATTACCCCCAAATTTCGACTTTTGCTAGTCCTCGAGCAAAACAAAACCAAAATAACAGTTTCACAAGATTTATAATACAAGATTCATAACTCAAGCCTCAGTGATATAATTGACATAAAACAACAGAGTAAATCTTAACATGCTCTTCAGTAAGCAATTTAAATTCTATCTATCTCATTCCCTGGGTGTGTGTGTGCAACTTTCTTTCTATCATTTTCTACTAGATTAAGATACTTTTACAAAGACTTTCCATCGGTTTCCCCCTACACTGGTTCAAAGTTCCAATTTTCCAGCTTTCTCACACTATAGAGGGCATTTGTTCATTTTAATTTTGCAAGGGTTACTAACCCGCAAACTTATCATTTTCCTTCTTATGGAGACCCTAGCTTTCACACTTCCACTGTAGGGACCCTTATCCAAAGCATTCGCTCGATGGATGGCCTAACTGATCACAATGGAGGTAGCTCTTTTGATCCCCACGGATATAGCACACAATATTGAGTGAACATGCATTCGTTTTCTTTAAACATGCTAAAAAAATCAATAAAGATAAACTGTTTCTCTTAACTACGAAAATTTCAATCAATAACTTTCATGTAAGTCAACTGTTAATTAGTTCCGAAGCCTATCGGGGTAACAACAACCTCTAGACTCAACAAAAGCATCCTAGCATTCGAACATAATAGAAAATTAGTTATGTGCTCATGTGCTGCAAAGAAATCAAAGATATGATTGAAATACACTCAATTCAGGACATGCTTCAAAAGTCATTCTATTGCCAAAAAAAAAAAAAAATCAATTTGATTACTTCCTAGGCGATCCTAATCAATCATCATGTATTATAAATCAGTCAAAAATTGTACTTAGAATTTGCTCAGAATTATCAGGACTGCATAGTATTACCCTCCACCAAGCTTAAAACTTACACTTTCCTCAATGTAACATACTTAATAAAATAAATAAGGACAAAGATACAGTAAGTGAATGATATTGGCCTGATAAGATGAGAGACGGTTCTATGGGAATTTTTGAATTGACTAGGAGGTTTCTCAATGCAGTCGAGGTCTTGTAAAATGGGAACGAGATTTACTTGGCACTCTTTATTTCAAAAACAACGTACACTAGAAAAGAAAAACAGCAACGAAAGGTACATAAAGGAAGTAAAAAGCTTGGGTTTCCTACCAAGAAGCGCTTTCTTTAACGTTTTCAACTAGACTAGACTCATCTGGTCTCTCAAGGTACATAGAAATTTGATAGCACCAAAAGTGTGCTATTTATAGGCTTAGATTTGTGTTAGTTAGTATGTTTAGATTGGGCTTTCATGCAATTATTTATTTATTTTATAGGAGTCGAGCTAACATGGCGAAATAGAGCTTGTGAGGACGATATGGGAGTTTTTGGAGCTTAAAGGCATGATTTGGAGGCTTGGAATCGAAAGAGCACAAGATAAAGCCTCATGACCCGAGAGGATAGCGTCTCAACGCTATCCTTGCAGTTATTCAAATTCGATTTCTTGTAGAAGTAGCGTCGAGATGCCAGAAATGCTCTCACCATAAGATTTTCGTCGTAGCGTTGAGACGCTGTGTATAGCATCTCAACGCTACCCCGATTTTCCATCTTTAATTTTCTAATTAGCGCACAACATCGAGACGCTGGCCCTAGCGTCTCGACGCTGTCCCAAGGATTATAAATAGAACATTATGGCTGCGATTTGGGGGAGACCATTTGGAGAGGAACCAGTCTAGAATCGATTTCTACTTCATAATTGCGACGAAGGGAGCACTTTTGAGAGTCGAGGAAGACATTCAAGGCTCGAGATCGCAGCGTTTCACGACGGGAATGAGTGTGGCACACGTCAAAGAGTTTTTCCCTTCTTCCTTATTTATTTTGTAGTCTTTGTTTTTAGATATTTCTTAAGTTTTAATCTGTAGTGAATTTTGAGAGATTAAGTGTCTTGAACGTAGTTTGTTTTCACTTGTTTGGTTTAATTTTAGAGACATTTATATCATAGCAAATTATTTATGCATTATAGAAAGCATTGTTTAATCGTTTGGCCAACTTTTAATTCTGAGAAAATTGCGTTTTTGCTTGGGAAAGAAGGACTCGAATTTAGATCTGAATGTATAACGGTTGGTGAATTTTTGCATGGGAATGGAATTTTCGCTGATAGAAGCCACAATAGAATTTTATTCAATGCCATGTTTAGTTAAAAAAATAGACTGGAATATTGATTTATCACTAAGCATGAGGGTTAGTTGGGTTTGGAAAAGTCAACTATTAAATTGGGTAATTTCTTGGCTTATAACTGTAATTGATGTAAATTGTCTCTTCTATAGACCAAATTGGTTTTAGTTAGTTGGTCTTAAGTTCAAGTTGAAAGGTTGTAGTCTTATATTTATTTTGCTTCGCAATTTTGCTGCTCTTTATAAGTTGGATGTGGTTTGTAGAGAGATAGAGTCATATTTGTATTATGTGTGGATGTATAAAGAGAAATTTTATGTTCTCCTTTTTTTAGTTCAACAACATAAGTGTATTACATATTTTGTATTTTATTAATTAAATTTATGTTTGTTAAGTTAATTGTAGTGTAAAAATATAATACTATTGAAATTTTATTTTGTATATAGGTTGAGAAAGAGAAATATTGGTGGTTAGCCATGTGAGTAATCAATAATTTTTTTATTAAAATTATTGATGAAATGATGACGGGCATTGCATGTCATTGAAAACCACTGTTTTTTACTTTTCATGATGGACAGACTTTTAATGACGAATATTTAATGACAGACAGATTTTTAATGACAGACAGATTTTTAATGACGGGCAATGCCGTCATTAAAAAACGTCCGTCATTGTAGCCTACGATGACACTCCAAAAGATGACAGACGCGTGTCCTTCATCGTTTCCCTTTAATGACAGACAATGCCCGTCATTAAAACCCAAATTCATACTAGTGGTTCTAAGTCAAGAATTACTAAAGTATTCAATTGACTCTCTCGAGCCCAATCGAACTCACGCAAGAGATAAATCAACCATTCGGTCTATTTTTACAACTACGCATGGCATTATGAAATTCTCTTAAAAATATCTAGTATTAACCTATTCATTCTCATGCAATAGATTACTCATAGTTATGCATCTAAGTTCTTGGTTAAATTTACATTTTGAAGCTAAATTTAACTCAACATACTAAGCTATAGCTGGGAGCTTAGAATATTAAATCAGGATGCATAAAAAAACGTTACAATAACATTCAAACAATCAAACATAGTTTCATACAATCTTGCAATTAACCAAGAGTCTAATACACTCAAATACATGAAGTTGTAGTCCACTAAATCCTAAGATTAAGAATGCAAAAGAAATGGAACAGAGAAAAACTGGACGACGCGTGCCAACACTCGTTACAGACATGATGTCCCACGATCTCGAGCCTTGAGTGTCCTCCTTAACTCTTCAAGTTGCTATCTAGACCTCTCAAACAAAGCTTCTATTGAAATTCGGGTTTAGGTCTCTCCGAAACGACTCCCTTTGCTCAAAATATAACATTCCCTTTTATACAGTCGAGGAGCGTTGCAATGTTGTCCCTTCGAACTTTATAAAGATGGAAAAAATCTGTTTGAGTAGCGTTGCAACGCTATGCCTTCGATTCTTCAAGGTTGAAAGGCTTCTCAAATGGCGTTGCAACGCTATAAGAAGCATTGCAATTCTTTGCCTTCGGGTCCAAATGCCTTGTTCTTCTTCTTCAACACTTGAATCTTCAAATATAGCCATAAGTTGCTCAAATTTGTCAAATTATCTCAAAATTCTCTAGTTTTGCTCCAAATGCTCGGTTTCTGAGAAATAAACATAAAAATACATGAAAGCACACAAAATCATAGAAGCCAAAAACTAAGGCTTAAAATAGAACATTTATGCATGCTATCAAATACCCCCAAACTTAGATTTTTGCTAGTCATCGAGCAAAACAAAACCAAAATAACAGTTTCATAAGATTTCTAATACAAGATTCATAACTCAAGCCTCAGTGATCTAATTGACATAAAACAACTGAGTAAAATCTTAACATGCTCTTCAGTAAGCAATTTAAATTCTATCTATCTCATTCCTTGCGTGGGTGTGTGTTTAACTTTCTTTCTATCATTTTCTACTAGCTTAAGATACTTCTACCAAGACTTTCCTTCGTTTTCCCCCTACACTAGTCCTAAGTTCCAATTTTCCAGCTTTCTCACACTACAGAGAGCAAACTACTTAAGCATTTTTTCATTTTCATTTCACAAGGGTTACTAACCCCCAAACATATCATTTCCCTTCTTATGGAGACCCTAGCTTTCACACTTCCACTGTAGGCACCCTTATCCATAAAATTCGCTCAATTGATGGCCTACCTGATCACAATGGAGGTAACTCTTTTGATCCCCACACATTAAGCACACAATATTGATGGAACATGCATTCTTTTTCTTTAAACATGCTAAAAATATCAATAAAGATAAAATGTTCCTCTTAACTCAACAAATTTCAATCACTAACTTTCATGTAAGCCAACTATTAATTAGTTCTTAAGCCTACCGGGGTAACAACAACCTCTAGACTCAACAAAAGCATCCTAGCATTCGAACATGATAGAAAGTCAGTTATGTGCTCAAGTGTTGCAAGGAAATCAAAGATACGATTCAAATATACTCAATTCAGGACATGCTTTAGAAGTCATTCTATTGCAAAAAAAAAAAAAATATCAATTAGATAACTTTCTAGGCTATCCTAATCAATCATCATGTATTATAATTCAGTAAAAAAAATTTTACTCAGAATTTGCTCAGAATTATCAGGACTGCATAGTATTACCCACCACCAAACTTGAAACTTACATTGCCCTCAATGTAACATGCTTAATAAAATAAATAAGGACAAAGATACAGTAAGTGAATGATATTGGCCTAATAAGATGAGAGACGGTTCAATGGGAATTTTTGAATTGACTAGAATGTTTCTCAATGCGGTCGAGGTCCTGCAAAATGGGAACGAAATTTACTTGGCACTCTTTATTTAAAAAACAACCTACGCTAGAAAAGAAAAACATCAATGAAAGGTAAATAAAGGAAGTAAAAAGCTTGGGTCGCCTACCAAGAAGCGCTTTCTTTAACGTCTTCAGCTAGACTACACTCATGTGGTCCCTCGAGGTACATAGATATTCTCTTATTTCTTCGGGCTCCTCTCCCTGGAATCTACAAAACAGACCAAAGCTAGTAGAAATACTAGCTTCTCGTGAGACGCTGAAGTAGAAATATTTTTGGTATTTTTGAATAAGAAAAGTAGAAAGATCAAAATAAAAAGACTCATATACGAACTCGTGAGAATAAGAAAAAGAACACTACGGATAAAGAGAAGAATCAAAACATAAAACAAATAAAGGACTTATAGCCTCAAACTCTACCTCTTGAAACAATGGACCAAGACTCAAAAGTAAAAAATAAAAAATAAAACAAGCAAGATAAAAACAAAAACAAAGATAGACGTCTAAATATACACTGTTTACGCTCTAAATTAAGATCTAGTACTTTCACCACAATATTAATTAAACTAAAATATTCCAATCCCCAGCAACGACACCAAATTTCATAGACGACTTGTCGAAGATTGTATCAAGATTAAATTTATAAAACAAGACCTCAGAGTATTTTGCAATAATAGTGGTCAGGTTCATCCATAAGGATTGGGTTTCTTAGATTAATTTAAGTACCATAGTTACTTGTGTCTAATTTTATTAAGAGAACACTAACTTCGATTTGGTTTGAAAGCATAAAATCTATCCTATTATGTACAAATGGGGAGTCCAATTTTAAAGAGACATTCGTTAATTGCTATTCGTAAAGCCCTACTATGAAATTGACTACCGAATTGTGAAACATGCAACAATTCTAAGTCGAGACTTACTAAAGTATTCAATTGTCTCTCTCGAGCCCAATCGAACTCATGCAAGAGATAAATCAACCCTTTGGTCTATTTTTACAACTACACATGGCATTATGAAATTCTCTTAAAAACTCATTGTATTAACCTATTCATTCTCATGCAATAGATTACTCCTAGTTATGCATCTAAGTTCTTGGTTAAATTTACTTTCTCAAGCTAAATTTAACTCAACATACTAAGCTATGGCCGAGAGCTTAGAAAATTAAATCAAGATGCATAAAAAACGTTACGATCACATTCAAACAATCAAACATAGTTTCATACAATCTTGCAATTAACTAAGAGTCTAATACACTCAAAGACATGCAGTTGTAGTAAACTAAATCCTAAAATTAAGATTGTAAAAGAAAGGCAAAAGAGAAAAACTGGACAACGCGTGCCAACACTTGTTCCCGACGTTATGTCCTGCTATCCTGAGCCTTGAGTGTCTTCCTTAACCCTTAAAATTACTATCTAGACCTCTCAAACAAAGCTTCTATCGAAATTGGGGTTTAGGTCTCTCCAAAACGACTCCCTTTGCTCAAAATATAACATTCCCTTTTATAGAGTAGCGACAGCGTTGCAACGCTAGAGGCAGTGTTGCAACGTTGTCCCTTCGAATTTTATAAAGAAGGAAAAAATATGTTCGAGTAGCATTGTAACACTATGCTTGCAGTTCTTCAAGGTTGAAAGGCTTCTCAAATTGCGTTGCAACGCTATAAGGAGCGTTCTAATGCTATGCCTTTGGGTCCAAATGCCTTGTTGTTCTTCTTCAACACTTGAATCTTCAAATATAGCCTCAAGTTGCTCAAATTTGTCCAATTATCTCATAATTCTTCGATTTTGCTCCAAATGCACGGTTTCTGAGAAATAAACATAAAAATACATGAAAGCACACAAAATCTTAACAAAACTAGCCAAAAACTAAGCCTAAAAATAGCACAGTTATGCATGCTATCATCTTTACTAGCCTTGAACAATTTTATAAAGTCCTCCATTTAATTTCCCCCTACATTTACTCTAAGTTCCAATTATTAAACCCTCCCACACTCAAAATAGTAATGACTCTTTGAAGCACTAAAAATCAGGGTTAGTCAACCCCCAAACTTGCCCTTTTTTTGTTACTTTTAAATCAAGGACTCTAGCTTTCACACATCCAATATAGGGACTCTTACCCAGAGCACTCGCTTAATGAGTGGCCTAATTGATCATAGTGGAGGTAGCTCTTTTTGTCCCTGTTCCTTTTAAACAAAACATATTGACTTAAATATGCAAAAAAAATTCTTTTCTTTTCAACATGCAAAAAAAAAAAAAATATCATTATAGGCAACATTATCACATAATTCTTTATGTAGCTTAAAAAACTATTATGCAGATTGTCCCTCAAATTAGTTCTTAAGCCTATTGAGGTGATATCAAACTATCAAACAAAATAACATTCTTCTAAGCATTCAAAACTAAAGGAAAGAAGGCTAAGTGCTCATAGGTTGCAAGGGAATCCAAGAATAATTTAAATTGATCCCAACTTTAGGACATGCTCTCATTTTTCAAAAGATTGCAAAAAAAATTATTAATTAGATCACATCCTTGGCCGTTCTTGAAAGAGTTAATATCACAAAAGCGGATCAATTTTGGATCTTAAGCACTCAAATTACATCAATTTGATCAAACAAACAGCATGCTCAAAACCGAAAAAAAACAAACACTTCGTAGACCACCTCTAGTGTCTTCCCTACTATCCTCAGGCCTTGGAACTGATTGTGGGATCCTAGTTTGAGAGAATTTTTAGAGAGAAATGGCAAAGGTCTGTAAAAAAAACTGCAGCAATTTTTCAAAATCCTTCAAACCCATTGTGTTTCATTGCTAATTAAAGCCATTAACAAGCTTCATCAAGCTTGCTAAACATGACAACACATAAGCAAGGAGGTTGGTCATCAAAGAGGTGTCCAATTTTGGTGAATTTTGAGTTTGAGAGAGGTTAGTCATCAAACCACCACAAATCTCAACATTTCCCACTTTAAATTGGATTTTGTAATTTAAAATTAATTCTAAATTAATTTTAAACAAAAATTGATTATTAATTAATTAATTAATTAATTTAATATCAAATATTAAATAAAAATCGGATCAAATCCCAATCTCAAAATCGACCTCTCGAACTTGAATCCATATTCATGTATTAGACCGAACCCATATTTAAATCATTTTAAATATGTCCATCTCTCTTCCTTATAGTTTAATTCATAATTAAACTACGATACGTTAAGTATATCGAATATAATTAACGTTTACTCTCAAAACCGAATTCGAACAATTCAAATTCTTTTTTTTTTCTCATAATGTTACAAGGCTTAGTCCAAGATAGTAGGAGGGACCTAATGGACCTACAGATCATGAGCTCTAACGATACGAGACTAACTAACCAAACTCTTTAGCCAAGCTAATCAACATTCGTTAACCGCCGGGACACTCCATAAAAGCCCAACGGCTGCACTCTCCTCAGTGTAGACATATTTCTGTCCACTTGATATAACCATCATTAGTAAGTCAACCCTTCATAGGTTGTTCGTAATTACAACTGGGTCTAATAAACCGTTTTACCCCTGTAATTACTTCTTGTTCCTCAAGTCCCACTGATCCTCTAATGAACAATTGGTTTGTGGTCCAACCAGCAAACCGAATCCCTCTCGGGCCAATGAGAAGGTGGGGCCCTTTGTTCAAGACCCGGAGTCAGCACTTAAGGGAACAACCTCTCTACTAAACCCTAAAGTGGGTAGGAGTAAATTCCTTCTCGTAGGCCTATGTTCCCAGCTATCTACCTGGTCTTATCCCGAAAATGGGAGGCTTATTGAGTCGACAATCTCGGGCCACTCTCACCCATGCAGATCAAAGGATAATCCAAAATAAACAGGAGTTCATAGCGTGCTCAGGATTAAGATCGAGTTACCTAGGTCATCTTTTGAAATAGTCAGTTATGACAGTAAACGGAGTTAAAAAAAGTCTAAGTGACTATTTCGCGGTCCAGTCTTATGCAAACTCATTGCATAGGATGCCCCTACTCACATGTCTCCACATGAACGATTTAGGATCACATCGTTTGTACTATACAAAGTGGGCCGCATCCATAGTGTCCCTAGGATAACGTACCCAGCCCTATCCTATACTATAGACCGTTCTGGCTATTACTCGAACTTGATCCATGTTTATGTCTCCACATAAAGTTAAAGTATACATACTATAGCTTGGGGTTCTTAGTTTATTGGATTTGGGTTATATAATGTGCAATTCACTTATTATTCAATAACATCTTGACTGAATAAACCTTAATAACAACTTCATTGAAAATAGGATTTGTTTACACATTACAAACTACGAGTTTTACGACATAAAACCCAACAGTTCTAATCATGAATATGCATAAGATTCATCAGAAAATTCAGAAATGCTCAGGACTCTCAACATTAAGTACAAAGTTCTCCCACCACCATCGTCAATGTATAAAATATTCAACATACATACAGACAAAGACAAGATAAGGAAGTGAAGCATACCATCCTGATTACGGGGGATACAATCTTTTCAACATCTTGAGTAAGTGAGTTTAAAAAATTCAAGTTCATATAACACAAAGCACAAGAAACAAAGTACTAACACATGACAGAAACTATGAAAAACAAATCAAAACTAACACAAAAATAATAGAAACTTCAGTTGCCTCCCAAGAAGCGCTTTGTTTGACGTCTATAGCTAGACAAGGTTCATGTGTATGCAATAGGATGGTTTCATGTCCTTGAATTCACCCTCTTTCACCTTCTCCTTACCCTTGAATATTGTATCTAGGGAATCACTCAAAACTACACATTTTTCACAGTCAGAATATAAAGAATTTGTTAACTCAACTCTTAAACATGCGCATACCTCATCATTTGAACTCTGGGGTTTAAAGATTTGAAATTCTACCTTTTCCTCTCCCACCTGTAAGGTTAATGTACCTCTATGCATGCTAATGTCTGCCTTACTGGTAGTTAGGAAAGGTCTCCCCAATATGATTGGGATATCAACATCCTCCTCCATGTCCAATATTACAAAGTGTGCAGGGAATATGAACTTGTCTACCTTGACTAATATATCTTCCACAACACCTCTAGAGTATGTGATGGAACAATCGGCTAGTTGTAGTGATATCGTTGTTGGCTTCACTTCCCCCATACCAAGTTTCCTTTAAACATAAATTGGCAATAAATTAACACTGACACCTAAATTAGATAAAACATTAAAAGAAAATTTTCCAATAGTTCAGGGAACAGTGAAACTCCCTTGATCTTTTAACTTATGAGGTGATTTTCTTTGAATGATTGCACTGTATTTCTCAGTCATATTGATGGTTTCATAAGCCTTCAACTTATTTTTACTTGACAAGATCTCCTTCATAAACTTCACATAGTTTGGTATATGCTCCAAAGCATCTGTAAAAGGAACATTGATGTGTAGCTTTCTGAAAATATATAGAATTTTTTCAAATTGACAGTCGAGCCTTTTCTTTTGAAAATACTGAGGATATGGAATAGAGTTAGGACTTAGCATATTTCTCAATGGTGAATGAATAACCTAGAGGAGGCTATAGAACATTCTTATTATTAGCATAGGAAATTTTTTCATGATTTCTCAAACCTAGATGGTAGTGGAACGAAAGATTGTTATGCATCGATGTCTCCCATAATTGGAATTTCTATTGTTGATGTACTGGGCTTGCTCTATGCAAGATTCCCCACCAACTTGAAAGGATTGACTGAGGAGTGCCTGTACCTGCAAGTTTGGATAAATCATGAGTTAGAGATGCCATTTGAGATTTAAGGATGCTTACCTCATCCAACTCATAAAGACCGGCCACTGTTCTGTGATTTGAGCGCTCATTCGGCCATTGATAACTTGTAGTCGACATTTCCTCCACCAAGGTTCGAGCTTCCCCCATAGTTTTAGCCAAGATAGTGCGTCGAGCTATTGTATCTAAAATAGTTTTAGTGCTGTCTATGAGCCCATTGTAAAACAGTTAGACTTGAAACCAATAAGGGTATCTGTGCTGAGGACATTTCCTTAACAGCTCCTTGTACCTTTCCCACGCTTCAAACAACTACTCCCCTTCATGTTGTCTAAAGTTTCCTATTTCAGTCCTCATCTCAGTGGCCTTAGCAGGTGGAAATTGTTTTGTCAGGAATGCTTGGGTCAACTCCTCCCACGTGGCAATGCTCCCAGGTTGTAAAGAACCAAGCCAATATTTTTTCCTTATCCTGAAAAGAAAAAGGGAAAAGACATAAGTGAAGGGCATCAACAGAAACACCATTTAACTTAACAATGCTACAAATTTAAAAAAAAAAATGTAAATGAGCATTAAGGTCTTCATTGGCAAGTCCTCTGAATGCGCCATCTCTCGTCATCTGAATAAGCATGTCTTCAACTCGAAGTTGTTGACATTGATCGGTGTATGGCCTTTGGCCCTTCCTCTTCGCTTTGGTTAGCCATGACTGCAATTTGAGTTCTCCTTTCTCTTTGATTTCTTTTGCAAGTTCTTTCAATTTATGAATCAAAAGGAGCAAGGAATGTCTCATTATCCTTTCACATACACTGCTTAAATCCTAAAAACTCAAAACAAAAACAAAATCAATAAAAAAAGAAACAAGAACACAAAAGAACACTCTAAACTAAGACATGGTGCTTTTTCCACAATATCAATTAATCTAAGAACTTGTTTTTTGCATTAATTATGCTTTGCATTTACCGACACAAAAAACCGACGCAAAGCCGCAAGTGTATGCTGTCAAGTTTTAGTATGTTGATTAGTGAGTGCAGAGTATCATCCTCGTGAATTTAATTACCAAGAATAGTAACATCAAATTTTATTTAGAGAAGTGATTATTAGAAAGAAATTGATTAACAAAATAGGTAGAAATAAAGGGAGATGTCAAAGAGAGAAAAACTTAGGGAATTGACTTCACTAATTGAATCACAATTTTAATTAATTAATCTAAGATATAATTATGCAAAACTATAAGCAAGAAATACAATTATCAAAAGACTCTTCCAAGCCCAGTTGACCTCATGCAAGGCTATAAACCTAACATATTTGTCTAGATTTTTAATATCATACAGGGAATTAAGAATTTTTTTTATGTTTCTAAAAGAACCCCTCATTCACATGCATGAATTTACAGTTAGTTGTGTTTGAATTTATTCTAATCTAAGTCCCACCCTTTCAAGCACAAATTGAGAACAACTCATGCACACCTTGGCCAAAAGTTAACAAGCATTAAGAGCCTTCAAACACAAATTGTTATAAAGCATAATCAAAGCATGAATTAACAACTAAAATAATGAATTAAATTGCAACATCAACCCCATAGAGAAAAGTGTAGCCAATCATAATCACTGAAAATAAATCTAGGCTATTATCATAATCCATAATAACGACTACAAAGTAAAAGGAAAAGAGGAACTTCTGTGATATGTTGATTCTTGTTCCCGATGTAATCCTCACGATCCTCAGCTTCAAACCTTCGCTTCCCGCTCCTATGAATGTTCTATAGACTTTTCAAAAGTGTAGAATTAAAGTTAGGGTTCAATTCTCTTCAAGTCGGCTCGTCCTTTCTGCAAATCATTAATGAATTATTTATAGAAATCGTGACAGCATTGGATGCTAGTTTACAGCGTCTCGACGTTGTCCTTCCAAAATGCATGTTTTTGAAATAGGAAAGGTAGGGTTGAGATGCTTGATTGTAGCATCTCAATGCTGCCCGTACAGATTCAATGGCTTGTTTGGCTGCAATTGTAACATCTCAATGCTACTGATAGCGTCTCAACACTATGCCCTATGGTTTCTTAGTCTATTTTGCTTATTTTCTTCACATGGCTTCTCAATTTAAGTTCCATAAGGTCCATACTAGCAATGGTATCGCCAAAATCTCTGATTTCGCTATCCTTGCTTAATAACTAAAATTTAAATAAATAAACTCGTGAAAAGCATTGAAATAACTATAATGACTAACAAAAGTAAAGCCTAGAGATAACAAATTTTGTGTGTTACCAGTTGCTTCTTTAGCAGCAGCTAATTTCATATCACTTGAAGAGCCTAAATAGAGATTATGGGTACTAGGGGAATCAGAATTCATTACCCATTCACTACCATCTAGGTTTTCAAAACCACGAGATCTTTTCCTAGGCTAGCACTAAAAATATTTTGCAACCCCCTCCAGGTTTTGCTTTGTTACTGAATCGACAAGAGAAGAAACTAGACTTAGGAGGCAATGTTATCAACAATGTATAAGAAGTTGGTTGATATAGGTGCTGAGGTGGAAGGAGCTATGGCCAAGATGAACTCTAGTAACAAGCATGTAACTGATAATTTGAATCGTGTGATTAACGTTGTTGACACTTTGACTAGTACAGTGTGTAGCCATGCGACAATTTGAAGAATATTGAGATTTAGATGGGATAGATTTCCAGTGTTGTCAATGTTCATCCATAAGGTAAATTTCCAAGTGATACTGAAGTAAACCCGAGGGAGTAGTGTAAGGTGATTACACTTAGGGACGGGACGCAGTTGAGTAGGCCATAGAAAAAAGTAAAAACTAGAAAGGAGAAGACTGAGAGTCAAGGGGTTGGGGTAGAAAAACAACATCAGGAAAGCCTACTAACCTTTATTTTCCTTTGATTTCTGCTAATGACGTGTATTCTCATGACATGAGGGATAGTGAAGATAATAAGTTTGAGAAGAAGAGAACTGAGAAGAAGAGAACGGAGAAGAATGATGGAGAAAGAAAGGAATTTTCCAAGAAGATAGACGATGGAAAGTCAAAGGTGTTGGTTTCTGAGGAAAAAGTTGAGGCACCCAGGTGATAACGCTCATTTATGAGTGTTATTTAACTCTAAAAACTAAGTTATTTGTTTAGAAAGTGAGTGTTTAAAGTTATAATTCATGTCATTTAGGGCAAATTTAAGTACAAACAAGTTTTGCATGTGTCTGAAGTCTTAATTTGATAAAAATAAGTTTTTAGGAGTATTTAGAGTCATTTTTGTTAAGAAAGTGTTAGTTTTCGTTGATTTTGTGTAGAGGCTGAAAAATGACCCAAATGCGCCCACATTATGGCCACAACTGAGGCAAAAGAAAGATGATGCAGGAGATATGTGACCAGGATGCGCCAACAATTAAGAGCATAAGCCAAATTCCAGCTGTTGTAGAAAAAACTCAAAATACGCCAAACTATGCGGTCGCATTTAGGCCATTTCGACAACAACACAATTGGTCTCAACTATGCAGCCGCATTTGGACCTTTTCGGCAGATTCCCTCAGATTCGCAAGATTTGCAAATAAAATCAGATAAAATCAAATATTCTCAATCAAATCTCCGAGGATCAAGGGATATGATTGGCTAAGCCTCTCCAGACCGATCTCAGCAGCAAACCCTAGACCTTGAGGTCTATAAAAGGCAGATCAAGCTTCAGTTTCAAGGGAGCTCAGATTTCTATCTTCTTCCCCAATTTCTGCAGTTTTCTTTTCTTTTCAGCCTCCATATCGAGTCTCTCCCAAGTTCTGTTCATACTTCATTCGGACACAAACTTCGAAATAAGAGAGTGTAAGCACTTGTTCTCCTCGAAAGAGTTTGAATAAAGTCAGAAAGAAGGAACAAACTTCGGGTTCTTTATCGTTTTCATTCAAGTTTTGTACTTTCTATTTTTATTTAAAGTTTAAATATTGTTTTTACTAGTTCATTTGAGTTGTAAGCTTTTGTTCTTATTTAAATTTCAATTCTTCAAGTTGTAAGTCAAGTTTTGTTTCAATTACACACTTTTATTTCAATAAAGTTTATCTTTTCTTATTTAATTTTTCTTTTTATTTTATGCACTTCAATGAGTAGCTAAATCCTTGGAAGGGATTCAATGAAGTGGATACCCTAAAAAGGAGATAAGCCCCGCCATGTGAGTCGAGTAACTTTGCTTAACATTTAGCATCGTTTGCTTTTATTGAGTTTAAGTTTCATTGTTAGCTTAAATTGATCACTTGAGTTAGCATAGTTTGTGTGAGATTTAATACTGAAAGGGTTGGATCTAGCACGCGTTTTCATAAAAGCAATCTAGGACAAGAGTCTAGACATAAAACTTCAATTTTTGTACCTAGACATAGGACAAAAACCTTTAGAATCGTCGAGTTGCGTTCTTTAATTATCTAAGTTAAAATTAGCCATAGACATATGTGTTTAATTGATTAGTCTCCTAAAAGCACTTAGAAAAGGGCTGAATAGGTGTTGAACTCAATTCATGGTGTTAAGTGTCGGTTATGGTAGGTTGCGGGGGAATTTCAGTAGCATTTTGTCTGAATCACACAGAACTCGAAAGAGGCAATATGAGGGCGCAAGAGGCAAAATCTCTAAAATAGTAGGACCTAGTTAAGCAAGTATGCAGAGGCATGGTGGGCGCATTTCCTCAGGGTTGAAACAGATTTGAACTCCCTGCTTCTCATTATTGTTTTCTTATCTTTTCTTTAGTTTTCTTTATTTTATTGCACGAAAAAACATCAAAAAATATTTTATTTACTTGGTTACCTTCGGTTGCAACTTGAAAGAATTTGTGTTAACTAAAAAGACTTTTTGTTAATCGTTTCCTTGGGTTTGATACTTAGAATACTTCCATATATTACTTGTTGGACAGCGTGCACTTGCGCTTTGCTTCGGTGACATCCCACCACCAGGTATAAAGTGTATGACTGTGGAACACATCTACATCCTTTGAGACAACATGGTGACCACCCCACATTTGATTACATGGAGCTTTCTTTTCCTCATCATTTTAAAGATGTGAAAGTAGATGAGCACTTCGCTAAATTTTTAGAGATGTTTCAGAAATTACACATTAACATTCCACTTGCATATGCATTAGCAAACATGCCCAACTATGAAAAATTCTTGAAGGAAATGTTAAGTAAGAAAAGAAAACTTGAAATAAACCAGGTGCTGAATATTTTTTAGCATAGCAACAACATTCTACAGAAGAAGATGCTTCTGAAAAGAAAAGATCCAGGGAGTTTTACTATTCCATGCACTATAGGAATGTTCATGTAGATAGGGCATTATGTGACTTAGGGGCAAGTATAAAACAGATGTCTTTCTCTATATACAAGAAGCTTGGTTTGGGGGACATTTAGCCAACTAGCGTCACTCTACAGCTTGCTGACCATTCTGTGGCTCATCCAAAAGGTATTGTAGAGGACGTTTTAGTTCGAGTTAATAAATTTATTTTTCTAGGAGACTTTATTGTAATGGACATGGAAGAGGATGTTGAAGTCCCTATCATACTTGGGAGGCCATTCTTAGCCAATCGTATGGCTGAGATAAGTGTTCATAAAGGTAAACCCACCTCGAGTGCAAATGACGAGAAGGTTATTTTTGACATTTTTAATTCTATGGATGATTGTGATAATGTGCATGCTTGTTATAAAATTGAATGTGTTGAGCTCAAGTCCTCTAATGAGATGGTGAGAATAGAGCCTCCTTATAGTGACATAATTGATTCTTCTGATATGCCCATGAAGTCTTCTATCTCTTCTATTATGCCATTTGCATTGAATGATTCTCGAGTAGTTGCTGACTCTAGAGAGTTGGTTTTGAATGATTTAGGATATTAGATTGTGATGTTTTGAATTATATGCATATTGGAGATCTCCTTCATGATAAAATGATTATGTTGGATGAAGTTCATTTTCTTGTTTCCCCTGAATTAGAATTTGTGGATGATCTGTTGATAGACGAGATTAGACACCTAAGTTTCCTATTGATTGATATTTTTTATGAGTCAAAGTTAAGTGTTGTTGAGGATCATAACATGTTAATTGTGGGTGCAGGTGAAGGTGGTGATGGTCAATTCTTTATTTTTGAACCACCTTGAAGGAATTTGTGGTAACCTCATCTAGCTAGAGACGTAAAAGAAATTGAGAATTATTTATCCTTTGAATGCAAGTTATTTAGCCTTTAGATGCAAGTTATTTATCTTTTGGGGGTGTGATAATTCTCATTTTTTAGAATTATTTAGCCTTTGAATACAAGTTATTCTTGAAAACTCACATATATGTTCATAAAGTTTAGCAAAATGAAGCAAGTTTGAGCAAAACCACTTGGGCATGCTAGGAATATCTAAAAATAGTAGAAAAAAGCTTAAATGTAAAAATATGGTTGATTTCCTTTTTTTGGTGTAGATATGAGAAAACTAAAAAAATTGCAACCAAATTGCAACTACAATTCTTGAGCAGCAGTAGAAAAACAAAAATTTTGGATTTTAGTCAATTTAAAAGATTCCAACGAGATTTTCTCCTTATTTTCAGCATGATTGTTGAGGAATAAGTCACTTATGGGAGGATGATGAAACCGTAGCCGCTCATTGTAAGCCCTAAACTCTCTTTTGATCATATTGTGCTCATATTTGAAGTTTTGACATATGCAAATTGATATAGGTTGCACTAAAAGATGTCGTGATGAGATTTGGGAATCTTTTGGATTGTGAACTATAATGTGTATAAAGCTTCATAAGGAGATAGGTAAGCCATTGAATAAGCATATTAAGAGTTGAATTGAAGTAAGTTAAGGTCATTAACAAGTTGGGTAAATTTTAGGTGCATTATGTATTGAATGAAAGTTCTTATTTCTCACAAACTTAAGTAAAGTTGACTAAATGTGATAGGTGAATATATTGTCTTTGTTTTGTTTTTTTTTTTTTAAAAAAGGGGGATTAAGATGTAAATAAGGAAGTAGGAGGTGGCAAAAATTTGTGGAGCCACGATTTTGTCTTTGACAAGTGGGTGCTGTCCAGCTCGAAGCTTCTGGAAGAGGATCAACTTCAAACAGCCATATCTCTAACTTTACTGCACCAAATTAGATGATTTTTGAGTCAAAATCTCATAAATTGAGTGTAGAATACGAAAGTGGGTGGCTGTTTTGAAAATAGGAAGAGGAAGGAGGAGAAAATAGCAGAAAACCGAGAGGTGTTCACAGTTCTCGGGTAGCAGAACAGTGTGAAGAAATCCGTTTCTTTTGAGCTCTTGAGGAGGAATTAGAAGCTGAAACTTTGAGGTAATTAAGATAAGATGTTGTACTTGAGGTTTATCAAAAAATATTAGGTGGTTGTTTTGCTAAATTTTGAGGAACCCAAGCTGAAAGTTGAACCTGGAATTTTAGGGTACATAATTCTCGGGTAGCAGAACAGTGTGAAGAAATCCGTTTCTTTTGAGCTCTTGAGGAGGAATTAGAAGCTGAAACTTTGAGGTAAGTAAGCTAAGATGTTGTACTTGAGGTTTATCAAAAAATATTAGGTGGTTGTTTTGCTAAATTTTGAGGAACCCAAGCTGAAAGTTGAACCTGGAATTTTAGGTGCAAGAAAAAAAAAACTGCTAGCAAGAGATTGAAGGAGATGTGCTTCCATTTCTTTATACCTTACACCCAAGTGCATATGGTTATTATGAATTGAGTTATGGGACTGAATTAGATATGTTTTTAAGGTGTATAAGGAAAGGAATTAATGTTATTAATTTCTTTTTTCAGGGCAAACGGAGATAGGAATAGCTTATAATCCTTGGAACCCTTTTGGTGATTGTGAGTGAATCTATTTTAGAACTATGCTTGACCTTTGTTTTGCTTCAAAAGCATAAATGTTGATCATTGAAACATGCTTGACTTACTTTTGTATACTTTTCATGGAGCTTTTAATAGAATGTCATTGATGAAACTTAAGCATGATTTGAATTAGTTTGTAACTATACATTCAAACATGGAAACTAAATTATGGAAGTATGACTTCCTTTAGAAAATGCTTTGTGTAAATCCACTTGGAAACATGTTTAGAAAGGAAAAGTGCAAATGTTGAGAATTTGTTGTTTGTGTTATCAAAACATGATTTCCAAGGTAATCAAAGTATGCCCCGGTATGTTGTTAACCCCCAGTACTGAAGGACATTGAGAAGGTACTTGGGAGGGAGGAATTATGATTTCCCGATACTGAAGGACAAAGAGAAGGTATTCGGGTAGTAACTGGTCTAACCCAATACTGAAGGACATAGAGAAGGTATTAGGGAAGACCAGTGTGTCAATGGAATTCCACGTGCACTAGAGAGAGGTATGAACGTTGTTGGTATAGAGATGACTCTACCACAACTAAGGTTCGAAAGTGGTATCATGATATGAGTTTTATTGTTATGAGCTTCTACGCTTTTGAAATGTCTATTCTTCAGTATGATACTACATTATGAGTTTCTATGCTATACATAATGTGGTGACTTAAACCTGTAAATGGGTAGCATGGTTTGATTATGTTTACAAATAAGTGATAAGTTATCTATAACTTGTAGCTTGTCCATCATTATGTTTCATCTTTGAGCTTATAATGTTTTTAAGATAGACACTCATTGGGCTTCCCAGCTCACGTTTTTATTATGTTTTCTCTTCCCAGGTAGCAGACGAGTTCCCGATGCTTAGCCTTGACAAGACCTGTTTGCCACCACGCCGTTTTAGCTCATTGTATATACACTTTCTTATGTATATAGTTTGTAGTAAAAGCATTTTAGCGGGGTTGTAATAACTATAAAATGTTATGACTTGTTAAAGAACATAGTACTGAAAGTTAATGGGTCTTGCTCATATGTGTATTTGAGCGTTCCAAACTTACTTGTTCAAACGTGTTGTGTTACCTTCATTTTCAGATATATGTTGGGATGGTCAGAGAGAGCTAGTAAAAGGGTTGATTGTCTATGTCTTTACATCTCTTCCTAGGGTAGGCAAGTAAGCTGGGTAGGGGTGTGACACTCATGGTCTATAAAATTGAAAAACACATGAAAAGGAGGCATGGGTTATTCTTCACGCAAAACCCCATACTCTGGTAATTTTCTTCTTTTTCTTTGTTGTTCATCGCTCTTCATTACCTACAGCCCTTCATAATCGATCTAATCTGGGCAAAAACTTTAGATTGTTAAGACCCATCTACCTTGAAAAAGGTTGGAGTGAGTTCGATTAAAAGAGAGGGTGTTAGATGGTGTCGAGATTCTACGTTCCCTATAATTTCAATTTTCTTCCAACGTTACTTTTGAAAGTTTAAGTTCTGTTTTAGCTATTGTTTTCCTTTTCATCAAGTATTGTAACACTTTTTTTTAGTCTAGTTCTTTAGTTTAGTTATGTAATAAATTTCTATGACTATTCAATTTTTGTTAGGCCTTTCTAATAAAGTTGATCTCGTTGAAGTATTGAACTTTATGTTTTGGGCATTATTTCGTCTTCTTAGTTTTGCAAGTTTATCTCTTTTAAGTTATGAAGTTTCTCTCAATCAAAGCTTGTTTATTTGTCCATTCAATCATGAACCAATCCTCTCTTTGGGATTCAAGAATATGAATGCCATAGAGAGAGGAATTAAGGCCTATGTTTAAAAGTAATCTTGCTTAACTTCATAGCATGTTTGCTTTTATTGACTAAAATGTTCGTTGTAATTCTAGATCGATCACCTAGTTTTGCATACAATACTTGATTCTAATACTAAAAGGGTTAGAGGAAAGTGGTTTTAATAAAAAACAATGGGGGAAGAAGCTTAAAAATAAATCTTTCACTCTGACCTTAGACAAAGAGCAGACTCCAAAACCAATAGGATTGTGTTTCTATTTATCTAAGTTTAAATTATAGATATATAGGTTTAATCACTTAGTCTTCTAAAGGAACTGGTGATCAAGGGATAAAATTATCTCACCACATAACCAATCTGGGGTCGTCTCATTATCCTCGAACCTTGATCACGGGTATTCAAAAGTAAGCACAAACTTCAGTCATAAGCAACTAACTGACTCGTCCGATAAAGCTGGATGAGGCCCTAAATGGCTCCCTGTTTAGGCCATTTCAGCCTAGCATCGAATTAACCCCTAACTAACCCACTAAGTTGGGCACGATAGCATTCCATGCTTATTAAAATAATTGCATTACGAACATGAATTGATTAGAACTAATTCACTAATTTTGATAGCCTAAATTAACTAACGAGTTACTTAGTCTCTAAAGCATATTATGCAAACTACATGAGAGAACAACCCCTACTATGCAAACACATGCCGACTTTTATGCTGCTAAATTAGGCGAGAAATCGAAGCGATAGCACACGAATTGAAGCATAGCATTGAACAATCATACATACTCGAGTTGTTAATTCTAATATCCAATTTTGTTTTAAGAATCAAACAATAGACTAAACATGCTAAAAACTAAAATTGAAATTGAGATTACATATAAAACCTCACAAAGTACAATCATGCTCGACTTAGTTTGGAATTGGTGTTACGATGTATCCAAGAGTCTCCAACAACACCTTGATCCCATGGATGGATATACAATCTGTAAGCCCTAAACTCTCTTTTAATCTTATTGCATTTATACATGAAGTTTGATACACGTAAATTGGTATAGGTTGCACTGAAGGATGCAGTGGTTGAATTTGGAAATTTCCTAAGTTGTGGATTATAACGTGCACAAAGCTTCATAAGGAAACAAGTTAGGCATTGAGATAATCATATTAAGAGTTGAGTTGAAGTAAGTTAAGGTAATGAGCAAGTTGAGTATACATTGGGTGTATTATGTATTGAATGCAAAAGCTTTAATTTCTAATTAAATTAGCTAAAGTTTGTTTATGGATTAGGAAGATTTAATAGGACTTAAGGTCTAAAAGAGGAAGTAGGAGCTGGCCAATGAGTATGACTCATGGATTGATGAAGTAGGAGCTGGCCAATGTGCATGATTCACGGATTGTTGAAGTAGGCAGCTGGAAGGGTCAACTTCAAATGGTCATATCTCTCAATCTACGTAAGAAAATTCGATGATTCTTGAGCCAAAATCTCAAACATTGAATGAATATTGTGTCTGGAAAGTTTTGTGAGAAAATACGAAAAGGAAGGTCATGAAAAAGTAACAAAACCGAGAGGTATTCCAGTTTCTCGGCCAGCAGAACAGTGTGAAGAAATATGAAAATTTAGAGCTCATGAGGTCGAATTAGAAGCTCAAATTTTGAGGTAAGTAAGTTTAGACATTTTATTTAAGGATTATCAAATAAATTTTGGTGGTTGTTTTGCTAAATATTGAGAAACCCATGCTGGAAGTTGAATCTGTAATGTTTGGTTCAAAAGAGAAAGGGCTAGAGAAAGAGTAAGGAAGATGTGCTTCCAATTTGTTATACCTTACAGCCAAGTGTGTTCAGTTTCTATGCTATGAGTTATGTGATTGAATTAGATCTAATTTTGGACAAAGTAGAAAAAGGGATTAATGTTACGGAATTCATTTTCAGGGCAAACGAAGATAGGCGAAGCTTATAAGCCTTGGGAGACTTCCGGTGATTGTGAGTGACTTTGTTTGAAAACCTATGCTTTGATCTTTATTCAAAAGCTTACTAGTGATGGATATTGAAGCATGCTTAAGCTTATTTATATTCATGTTTCATTGAACTCCTATTCATAAATGAAAGTTAAGCATAATTGTAACTAATTGTTACTCCGCGTTCAAGCATAACACTCGACGTTTGGAAGCTTGTTTAAAATGAAAGTTTGTGTTTATGTTTAGAACTTTCTGAATGGGATTCCAAACTATGTTTCTAAATATTTAAGCATGCCTTGTATATTATTAAACCCCGGTACTGAAGCACACGGAGAAGGTACCTGGGGGAGAGAGAAAACCTGACCCCTGATACTGAAGGATAGTGAGAAGGTATTCGGGTGGTAGTTGGTCTTGCCCTAATACTGAAGGACATGGAGAAGGTATTAGGGGAGACCATTGAGCTTAAATGGCATTCCACGTGCACGTGAGAGAGGTATTAAAGATGTTGGTTTAGAGAGGACTCTACCACAGCTAAGATTTGTAAGGCACCATGCTACAAATTTTCTTTGTTATGAGTTCTTATTCATTGCTTTTCAGGGTGCTTAAACCCTGTAAATTGGCAGCCTTGTTAAAGTACTTTTGATACTTTACCTTTGAACGCATGTTCTATTAAAGTAGTCACTCACTGGGCTTGCCAGCTCACGTTTTCAACATGTTTTCTCTTCACAGGTAGCAAACGAGTTCCCGGTGCTTAGCCTCATCAAGACCTGTTTGCCACCACGCCTCTTTAGCTCCTTGTATATATCTTCTACATGTGTATACTTTGAAATAAAAGCATTCTAGCTGGGTTGTAATAGAATTAAGTATGTTATGACTTAGTATGCATACTTCGTATGAGGGACTGAATGTAACTTTCTCAGGTGTGCAATTGTGTGCTCAATTTTACTTGTTCATACATATTACATTGTGTACAGTTCCAGGTGGATGTTTGGTTGGGCTGGGAGTGCTAGTAAGAGGGCTAGTATTCTCTGTCTTCACATTCCTCCCTAGGTTAGGCAAGTGAGCCTGGGGGGGGGGGGGGGGTGACACAATCGTCCTAAATTTGCGAAATAGTACTAAAGTAGAAAAGAGGGGAAAAGAGTCATTTGAAAACGGCTGTTAAAATCCAGAGAGAATGACCTAAACTTGAAAAGAGACATTTTATACATTTCGATGTAGCGTCTCGATGCTACTAGCGTTTAAGTGAGCCTTGCCACATCGTCGACCCCTACATGCTTGATGCGCACTGTGATAGTGTCGAGACGCTATGGACAATGTCTCCACGTTGCCCTGTTTCGAAGCATTATGTCTTTCGCATCCAAATGCACTACGTTTAAATGCTTGTCTTGACATTTAGACTCTCTCATAAGGAGCATTTTGGTCATTTCACCTATTTTAAAGCTCCAGTTACTCAAATAACCTCCAAATAATACCAAATGCTCCATAGCACTCATAAAAGCACGATTTCCAATAAAATAGACATTAATCATATAAAAACCACACGAACTAGCATGAATTTTCTAAATAAAGATAGAACTGTTCTGGTCTTATCAAATTGGCTCTACATAACACGACATGGAAAGAAAGGAAAAAAGACCTGAAGCAACTTCTCATAGCTGACTTACGTCCATCAGGTACCCTTCGGATGTACATAGTCAAGAATAGGTTCATCCCTACGACGCACGATAAAGCTCTCTCAAGGGATAGAGTCATGGTGGCCTATTGTCTTATGACGGGCATTACGCTGAATGTGGGCACAATTTTTGCCACCAAACTTAGAGAACCAACATCCAAGCCCAAAGGACCCGATTTCTTTCCATGGTTCATAGGAGGCCTATGTGCTAGTGCAGGGATTCCTTTGGAATAAGAATCTACACAAGAAGTGAAAGGAGTCGTCGATAACATGCTCCCTCAACGCCTCCTCAATGGATCGCTGCATCAACCTCCATTAGTGCAAAACAAGAAGGCACCTATCGATCCTAAAGACGTAGCACCTTAGAAGAAAAAGAAGGTTCCCTCTGGTGCATAGCCAACGCATAGCCATAGCCCTTCGTCGAATGTTTACCTCCGCCACCTCCCCCTGAAGTAGAAGAAAAAATTTATCGACCTCCACCGCTTGATGAGGATATCCACATCCATTTTGAGCCAGCTGCATTTCAATATGATTCTCAAGTTGGCCCATCACATAATCCCTCTGAAGGTGGTCCTTCTAAGGAAGAAACCCGATGGTTGAGCCATCAAGAACAACACTTTCAACGCAATCACCCTTTGACATATGTTGACTTTTGCAACTCAATTCCAGATGTCTTCATAATTACCAGTGGCTTAGACACCTCCCTAAAAGAAGTCATCTACAGCATGCATTGGGTGGTTATGAAACCCATCTTAAAATACTTAGAGATCATATGCAGACGCATGGAGGTCTTCTTTCACTTATTTTGCATAAGATATATGGCGCTTATGCAACTCAACCCATCCCACAGTCTCTATCTCTAGAAGAGCTTCTAAGGGCTATTATCTGTCATCCCAATGTTGAGAAAAACACCATGCCCAAGGATTAAGTTCCCAATGATCTTCCAACCCCACAATAGGCCATAAAATGTTTTTACTTTACTTTCATCGTGCATTCCATGCTTATCAATTTGATTCTTCTTGTAAATGCATTCAATTAATAAATCATATTATTCAGTGCATCTATCCATGTTTCATTTCTGCTTTGCCTATTTTAAAGTTTCAAGATGCTATTTTCTTTATGTGTTCAATTCATGCATTTAATGGTTTATAGTTCATTTTCCTTTGTTGGTCACATTAAGCACCTATGATGCAATTATGCATGCTCTCTAACCCTTTAATTCTTCTAATTTTTCCTCATTTTACAAACTTACTCGTAGAAAGCCTAATCTTCTTATCCCATTTGAGTAAGAACTATACCAGCACTTAGTCCTTTTAGGAACCAGCACCTAGGCATTAGGCAATCCTTAGATTAGCCATTGTCGTATGACTTTCCCAAAGGCTAGTAGGCTACCCTAAGTTTGGGGGTCCCATTAATGACGACATTAATGATTTTAAGTTTGGGGAGAATGAGAAATATACTGCGGCAAGCGTGTAGTAAACCTTTGAAGTTTTGTAATCCAAAAACCTTCTAAGCATTAGTTACAATTTTGTAATTTTCTTTAGGGAATACTCCTCTTCCACTGCCAACCCAAGTAACAAGGGGCATTTATGACACCCATCATTTGACTTTGCCTGAAAATGGATGCAAGGAATGAGTATGCATTCAAGAAACCCAATCTTGGATCTTACCCGTAGTTGGATATCTTCAACACCAATGTTGATAAGCCAAAATGACGGTAACATGACTAAAAGGGTTTTTCTCAAAAGAAGCAAAAAAAAATGATTGGACTATGCAAAGCCCACCAACCCATGCAAGTAGGTCAGGAAATAAAGGGCAAGCCTAACCAGAAAAGTGTGTTGAGAAAGAGATTAGGTGAAGAACAATTCTAAAAGAAAAGTATAAGGGTTAGGAAGTCTAAACGTTAGAAGGAATTGTGAACAGAGAATAGAGGTACCAAAGGTAAGAGAGTGCATGTTGCCAAGGTAAAATTCTTAAGTGTGACCTATAAAGGGCAAAATGTCTTCAAGCATATGAGTTTTACTTTCAATATTCTCAGGCATTACTCATGGATGAGCAATGATTTAAGTTTTAGGGTTTGATAACTTGTACTCTTCAAGTTATTGCAGTCCTAAAGTTAGACCAAAAGTGGTTTAAGAGACCATAAACGCTCTTTTCACTCCATTTTGCAAAGCTTCCTTTAACATAGACATACGTCGGAAGAACAAAAAATTTACTAAGTAATGCTCCGTTGCATTGAGAAAAATAACATAATCGATTTCCTATGCAGGATGCACTGACGAACAACTAATGTACCGAAAGCACGTTAAAAGGAATCCTCAATTGTGCTAATAGTGAACATATCGAACAGTAGCCCAAGATCCCAACGCAAGAGGCACTGTTGGTACGAAAAGAATGTTGCTAATTGTGTGATGCCAAAACAACCTATCTTGCAGAGGAGTGGTGCGCCTACAGTAAGCTAGGTGTCACAACCACACTAGAAGAGAGTTGGTTGTGACCCCCACAAAAGCATATAGAGAGAAGGCATCACATGAGTGGCGTTTATTAGGACACGCAAGGGTCAAAGTAGAGACTGGTGCCATGATGCGACCGAGGATGATGGTGCATCATCTAATACACCAAAATGAGTGGCCAAGATTTTCAAGTTGAGGTGCAAGAAAAATGGGAAGCAACTATGTTGTTAGGGGTGTTAGTGACAAGCTTAGTGGGGGTAAGATGGGGCCCCAGGCCATAGCCTCAAAAGTTGGGGTTCCGTCATGAGTTTTGATGAGCAACTCTGGATTTAAATTTGTGTATGGGCAAGATGTAAGCTTGCCAGATTTCATGTCAATCGGAGTCTAGACGTGCGCTCCACACTGGCGTATGATTTCTCGCCAAATTGACGTGCATAGGTGTCAAACCTAAAATGCCTCATAATCTACTTTGGGGGGAGGCATGGTGTTGGCTCTCCACCACCCTTTGGCCTCATGGGCTTAGTGAGCAACCCCATCGCACATGCGTGTGTAATGGCATGGGCAAGCGTTGCAAGACAAGTGTTTTGGGCGACTTCCTTGGGAATGAGTTTTCGAAGGACAGTGTCAAGCAACATGGGTGTGCTGATATTGTGCCCCTTCCCATGGGTCAGAGGTTGCACCATAGGGCCCAGTAGAGGCCAACGATACAAAAATGACTTGGCATGGGCACGAAAGCATTCATGCCTCGATTATGACTTGGATGGATGGATGTCTGGTAGGCCCCGTTTATGAAGATGACCCATGGGTAGGATTGATAGTATGGTAATAGTGCTCTTTTATCAGCTTATTTCATGCTAGTTTAGTCGCCCTCACATGTTTATTTGTCTATTTTGTAGGGAATTGAGCAATTCAAAGCCAATCGGAAGACTTTGGATGAATCGGGTTTAAAAGGAAGCCAACCGAACCTATTTTGAAGATTAGAACGGAGAAGAGAGACCATTCAAGTCAAGGGAACCGAGTTTAGAGCGTCTAGACGCTGTTTTGGGCGTCAAGACGCTACTGCACAATCATATCAAGCTTGGAGATCTGCATGAATAGCTTCTAGACGCTATTCCAAGCGTCTAGACGTCGGGAACTTGAAGAAGAAAGCCTCGCTCGATGCTTGATAGTAGCATCTCGACGCTACCCTAATTCTGCCAGATTTCTTGCTTATTTGCGGGGGTAACGTCTAGACGTTGTAGTAAGCGTCTCGACGCTTGCCTGCCTTATTTAACAAACTTTTCCTTTTGGGGTTAGGGACTTTTCCCTCTTTGCACACCCGTCTTTCAGAGCTATTTTCAGCTCTTTTTCCTTTACTTTTTGGAGAGTTTATGGTGTCGAATCGAGCTTGCTTGAACTCGAGGTTTTATATGGGATACTCGAATAGATACTGCGTTTCTAGTTCAGTGGTCGGTTGTAATCAATTGCAATATTGTGAGGCTTGAACCTTAACTTAGTTTTCTTTCAATTGCAAGTATTCTTTGATTCCCGTGTTAAATTTATAAGTATGTATTTTGATTAAATTGACGCCTTAATCACTCTACATGTTTTATTGCTAATCATGATCATGATCCGTAATTAGCGTTAACTTGACGTTCGTTAGAGTTAATGACTTTAGGGAATTTGCACTTTTGGGATTTCCTAATAAGTTGACCAAGTACTTGCATTGTTAAATTTAAATATTTTGAATGCCTATGATCAATGTTTGCAATTGAGTTGAACCGCATCTCTGAATTGGAACTTGGTAAGAATTGACTTTTCCCTTTTTAGTGTTTATTTTGTTTTGTTATTTTTTCTATTTCATTAAGTAAGAAAATTTTCAAAACCCCCCTTTTCCTTTTTTTTACTGGAATTTAATACTGAGAAAATAAAATTTCTTGCTCCTTTGGGAAATCGACCTGGTCCACTTTCTACAAGCTAGAGTGGGAAGCCAGTTTTAATTTTGGTGGGCCTCGACAACCTACAAAAATTTGGCGTCGTTGCCGGGGAGCCAAATTTAAATTCTCATTGTTAAATTTCATTTACTTTCTTTCTCTCTGTATATGACCCGTTCTTCTCAGTGTATTGAATTTCAGTATTTTCCTGAACTTGGGAAGGAAGAGCGTAGATTGAAAAGAAAGGCGAAAGAAAGAGAACGAGCGCTAAGTGAAGATCTCAGTTTTGACTGTACAATCGGCAAATCCTCAATATTTGCTGAAGTTTAGGAAAAGATGGCCGAAAGAAAATTAAAACAGCTGGCAGCACCAGACCTGAGCCAGCAACCACTATGCATCACCTACCCTACTATTGAAGGTGATTTTGAATTAAAGTTTGGTTTAATACACTTGCTTCCTGTTTTTTGTGGTCTTGCAGGTGAGGATCCTCACAAACATCTTAAGGAATTTCACATTGTTTGCTATGAAATGAAACCCCATGGAGTGACTGAGGAACAAATCAACCTGAGGGCCTTTCCCTTTTCCTTGAGAGATCAGGCTAAAGATTGGTTGTACTTCCTGCCATCAGGGACCATTAATACATGGAACGAGATGAAAAGGCTTTTCTTGGAAAAGTACTTTCCTGCTTCATGAGCTGCAGCCCTCAAGAAGGAGATCTATGGTATTAAGCAAATTACTGGGAAAACACTCTACGAATATTGGGAAAGATATAACAGATTGTGTGCTAGCTGCCCAAACCATCAGATCTCAGACTAGCTCTTGATCCAGTATTTCTATGAAGGTTTGCTGCCCAATGACAAAGGTATGATTGATGCAGCAAGTGGAGAAGCGTTGGTAAATAAAACACCTGCCAAGGCAAAACAACTGATTTAGAACATGGTTGAAAACTCCCAGCAGTTTGGAACGAGAGGAGGTGGAGGAATCCATCAAGTCAAAGAGGTAAATGAATTGAAAAGTCAATTATCTGATTTAACATCTCTTGTTCGTCAAATAGTTGCAGGTCAAGGTTAGCAGGATTTCACTCAGAAAGCGAATGCTATTGGAGGATTTCAAGGCCATAATCAGAAAAAGTATGATCCGTACTCGAACACGTACAATCCTGGATGGAGGGATCATCCAAACTTCAATTATGGAAATCAAGGAGGTCAACAAAGGGCACCTGAACAGAATTACAATAGACCAGCACAGGCTTCCACACAAGCTCAAACTTCAATGTCAGGTATGTCTCTAGAAGATATTGTAAAAAACTTGGCATCTAATGCTCTTCAATTTTAACAGGACACAATGTAGTTTCAAAAAGAAACAGCATAGTTTCAAAAGGAAACACGGACTGGGATACAAAATTTGGTAAACCAAATCACCTAACTAGCTACATCAGTGAGCAGGTTGGAAGCACAAAATTTTGGAAAGTTACCTTCGCAACCCAAAGTAATCCTAGAGAAAACATATGTGCAATCGCTCTTAGAAGTGGAAAGGAAGTTCCTTCGAGCACCCAACCAAACGAGAGCGAAGAAAGCAACGAGATAGCTGACAAAGAATACTCCGCTAAAGTGCAAAAAGGGGTAAGTTTTGATCCACCCTTATCTATTAGTTCTCACCTCCCAGTTGTTCATTTTCCTAGCAGGTTAGCGAGCCCCGAGAAAGAAGACCAGGAAGAGGAAATTCTTGAAACATTCAGAAAAGTGCAGGTAAACATCCCTTTGTTAGATGCTATTAAGCAAATACCTAGGTATGCTAAGAAAGAGGTAAACATCCCTCAAGGAACTGTGCATTAACAGGAGAAAATTAATAGATAAAGAAAGAGTGTTGGTGAGCAAAAACGTATTAGCCATGCTTAAGAGAAATATGTTAGAGAAATGCAGAAACCTAGGTATGTTTTCTTTACCTTGTGTGATTGGGGATAAGAAAATAGAGCATGTTATGCTAGATCTAGGTGCTTCAATAAATGTCATGCCTTTTTCTATCTACCAAAAGCTTAAACTGCATGAACTACAAGATACTGGTGTTGTTATTCAATTAGCTGATAGGTCATATATTCACCCCTTAGGAGTCGTAGAGGATGTGTTAGTTCAGGTTAAAGAATTGTTATTCCCTGTAGACTTCTATATTTTAGAAATGGATGGGAGGTTTTCTTCTACTTCTACTTCAATTATGTTAGGGAGGCCATTTATGAAAACTGCAAAGACTAAAATCTCTGTTGATGAATGTACTTTGTCAGTTGAATTTGATGGTGATGTTGCTCAGTTCAATATCTCTGATGCCATGAAATATCCTGAAAATGTCCATTCTATCTATCATGTTAATATTTTTGATTCACTTGTGCAGGATTTGACTTCGAAGAACAGAATGAATATGAAACCTTTAGTTTGAATGATGTCTATGATGAGATTGGTCCAGAAGAGTTGTCTTCAGCAACCCTCTCTGAACGAATTAAATCTAATGATGAGATTTCTGCACAAACTAATAAGATGTTACCTTCTGTTGTGTAGGCACCTAAAATAGAACTGAAAGCTCTACCAAACCATCTCAAGTACGTATATTTGGGAGATGCTAAGACATTGCCGGTCATTATCTCAAAGGAACTCACACCTGAACAAGAGGAGAAGCTAGTACTAATTCTGAGAGAGCATAAGCTGGCTATTGGGTGGACTTTAGCTGACATAAAAGGTATAAGTCCAGCTATGTGCATGCACAGGATTCTTCGGGAGGACGAGGCTAAACCAACGAGAGAACCACAGAGGCGATTGAACCCAGCCATGAAGGAAGTTGTAATGAAAGAGATTTTCAAGCTCCTAGATGCAGGTATAACCTATCCAATTTCTGACAGTAAGTGGGTAAGTCCTATTCATGTAGTTCCTAAGAAAACTGGCATAATTATAGTTAAGAACACTAATAATGAGTTAGTACCCATTCGTGTTCAGAATGGTTGGAGGATGTGTATAGACTATAGGAAGTTGAACCAGGTAACGAGGAAAGACCATTTCCCTATCCCCTTTATTGATCAGATGGTTGAAAGATTAGCTGGAAAACCCTTTTTCTGTTTTCTTGATGGTTTTTCTGGTTTTTATCATATTTCTATTACACAAGAAGATCAGGAGAAAACTACCTTCACTTGTCCTTTTGGAACTTATGCCTATAGACGAATGCCTTTCGGTCTATGTAACGCTCCAGGTACATTCCAACGATGCATGATGAGCATTTTTTCTGACTATATTGAGAAATGTATTAAAGTGTTTATGGTTGATTTCATTGTGTATGGAGAGTCATTTGATGAATGCTTAGATAATTTAGCTAGAGTCATGAAACACTGTATTGAAACTAATCTTGTGTTGAATTATGAAAAGTGTCATTTTATGGCTAACTAGGGCATTGTTTTAGGCCATGTGGTTTCTTCCAGGGGAATAGAAGTTGATAAGGTAAAGATAGATGTTATTGCTAACTTTCCCTACCCTACCAATGTTAGGGAGGTGCGATCTTTTCTTAGCCACACAGATTTTTATCGCAGGTTTTTTACAGGATTGGGTGGCTATTTCAGGGCGGCTCGATAGGATCCAGCGCCGCCAGCTACTCGACGAGGCATATAACCAGCACCTCTACACCTGTTTGCACCACATGTCTGGCGGTGACCCAACATTCCCATATGCTTGTTAGGAGAACACTTAGTCTACCTATACAGGGTCTTGAAGGCCTAGACCTAGGTTATGTAACCTATATGCTTGTTGTCACCACGAAAGGTTTTAGGAACTAATTAAAAAGTCTACCTGCATGATATTGAGTAATGTGACACTGAGGAATACTTGCATGATTGATTTGCCTTAGATTGAAAAAATATATATATATAAAAATAATGTTTAAAAAGACAAAGGGCAAAAAGAGCTACGTCCTGTGTGATCAGTTAGGCCACCCATGAGCGAGTGCACTGGGTAAGGGTCCCTACATAGGATATGTGAAAGCTAGTGCCCACTAAATTAAAGCGTAATTTAAAGTTGGGGGTGGGCCTACCTTGGGCCCTTGGCACCCTAGTGGAATATTACACTTTTTGAGCGCAGGAATGCTTAAAAATTAGAACCTAAGGCTAGAGTAGAAGGAAGATGAGTTGAGGGTCGCATAAAACAGGTCCGGGCTTATAAAGACTAGTTTGGGTCAGACGATCACACACACATGCAAGGGATGATAGAACTGAAGTTGAAACTTCTTGGATGAGAACTCTAACACCCAATCTCGATTCTCTATAATTGTTTTAATTTCAGAATTTATGAGGCTTGAGTCATTCATACATTTATCCTAGATGTTTTGGAGGAATTGTTTTCATTTGTTTTTCTCGAGGACTAGCAAATGTTTAAGTTGGAGGTATTTTGATAGTACGGTAATAGTGCTATTTTATCAACTTATTTCATGCTAGTTTAGTCGCCCTCACGTGTTTATTTGTCGATTTTGTAGGGAATTGAGCAATTCAGAGCCAATCGGAAGACTTTGGATGAATCAGATTTCAAAGGAAGCCAATCAAACCTATTTTACGCATTAGAACGGAGAAGATAGACCATTCAAGTCAAGGGAACTGAGTGTAGAGCGTCTAGACGCTGTTTTGGGCGTCAAGACGCCGCTGCACAATCATATCAAGCTTGGAGATCCACAGGAATAGCATCTAGATGCTATTCCAAGCATCTAGACGCCGGGAACTTGAAGAAGAAAGGCTCGCTCGATGCTGCAGAGAGGCTACCTTAGACACTCTCAGCGTCGAGACGCTACTATCAAGCGTCGAGACGCTACCCTGATTCCTCCAGATTTCTTCCTTATTTGAGAGGGCAGCGTCTAGACGCTATCGTAAGCGTCTCGATGCTTGCCTGCCTTATTTAACCAACTTTCCCCTTTAGGGTTAGGGACTTTTGCCTCTTTGCACACACGTTTTTGAGAAATTTTTTCAGACCTTTTTCCTTTACATTTTGGAGAGTTTATGGTGTCGAATGGAGCTTGCTTGAACTCGAGGTTTTCTATGGAGATGCTCGGCTAGATACTGCGTTTCCAGTTCAGAGGTCGGTTGTAATCAATTGCAATATTGTGAGGCTTGAACCTTAACTTAGTTTTCTTTCAATTGCAAGTATTCTTTGATTCCCTTGTTAATTTTATATGTATTTTGATTAAATTGACGCCTTAATCACTCTACATGTTTTATTGCTAATCATGATCATGATCTGTAATTGTCATGTTGAATGAACCGGTAGCATTAGGATTATCACATGTGTATGTTTTGTGGGTTTCCATATTACATGGCTTGCATGTTTAATTCTAGGAATTAAAGAAGCTTCTTAATTAGGTAAAAGTTTTTTTACTTGATTGGTTGTCTTGGTCGTTCCAAAGTTCGTAATGCCTTGATCTAAATAATTTGAAGTGGTTTCATAAAATTTTTTTTAGGTAATTAGCGTTAACTTGACGTTCGTTAGAGTTAATGATTTTAGGGAATTTGCAGTTTTGGGGTTTCCTAATAAGTTGACCAAGTACTTGCATTGTTAAGTTTAAATATTTTGAATGCCTATGATCAATGTTTGCAATTGAGTAGAACCGCATCTCTAAATTGGAACTTGGTAAGAAAATATTTTTCCCTTTTTAGTGTTTGTTTTGTTTTGTTATTTTTTCTATTTAATTAAGTAAGAAAATTTTCAAAAACCCCACTTTTCATTTTTTTTTACTGGAATTTAATACTGAAAAAATAAAATTTCTGGCTCTTTTGGAAAATCGACATGGTCCACTATTTCTACAAGCTAGAGTAGGAAGCCAGTTTAATTTTGGTGGGCCTCGACAACCTACCAAGGATCTCAATATCATGTTCGAGTGAGAAATTAAGTCTGATGACCTCTCGAGGCTCGGATTGGCATCATGAATCATCAATGGGACCCGGTAGTTTTCAGTTTGGATGGTATTTGCCCGCTATGTCCGATAAGCATTATAATGGCCCGATAAGTTTCAATTTGCATAGTTTGCACCAAGTAAACATTATAATGCCTCAGTAAGTGCTGGAATCACACTGTAAACTCTGGTTGAGCGTTTTAAGGCCACTTTGGCCAAATGAAGGGTCCAATAACATCTCGGTGAAGTTCCAAATTGATGTGGAAGCATTGTGGACATGTCTATGATTTTGAATGTCATGAAGTGAAATGCGACTAAGTGTTCTAATGACGTTGGCCTAGTATAGAGGCAAGGTTGAGCAATGGGATTTAGCCTAGAGTAGAGGCAAGTCGGTTGAGTAGCAAAAGAGCAAAAAAACATGTACAAGCGACATGTATGACAAAGTTAACTTTCGTTATGTATCAAATGAAGCTTGGTTGAGGATAAATAACCTTGCTTAATGTTCAACGAAGCCACAAAGTGTTGCAAAAAATAGAATGGTGTTTGAGTTCTCCATAATGCCTTCCATGATCTCGTGGAAAGTCATTGTGTCGCACAATTTTAAAGTTACGATCATGACACTAGGCGCATGGAAAATTTCTAGCAGCTCTTGGGCTCTATAAATAGAAGGATGAAGCTCAAATTTTTGGACTTTTATGACTTGAAGCTTTCACGCAATATAGACTTTCCTCCATTAAAGCACCCGACAATACCAAGGTATCGTTGCTCATCGAAGAAGACGATGTCGCCGACCAGCTACTCTCCTGAGATAAAGCAGTGTCTTGTTTATCGCTTTCCTTTATTTTCTATCTTTTCTATCTTAAGAGTAGTGTTTACCTGTAGCAACAACTTTTACATTATAGTCAAGTTACTATTCATTTTCTTCTTACCTTAGTTGTCCTGTACTACTTTTTCACCAATAAAGCTTTCTTGTTTTATTCTCCATCCTTTGCATATTTATGATTATTCTTCTGGTTATGCATGGTTAAGTCCAAACAGAGTGGCTTAAAAAGGAACCATGTGTGCAACTCCCTCATCGATCATGGAACACTTGCTTTAGCCTCCAATGTTTTCTTGGCTAATATTATTCTTTCATCACCTTCTTCCGTTTGGCCAACTGAGGTAAAGTAGTAGCACATTCGAGCACTGAGAGGGTAAAAGTATGGTCCAAGAATAGCAAGAGTGTCTTAGAGAAACTGCTATTTTGAGCATAGACATGTTACAAAATAATGAGCTTAACATTCTTCTCGAGAGAGTTAGGATAAGCATGATCCCATGCTTTGTTGGGAGAAAAGGCAAGCAAATTTTGGGAGGTGAGGAATAGTCTATCCTAGGGGAATCTTGAGCCATACCCTTGTTTATCTATTACCATTTTTGTTTGTTAATCACTGTTCATCGCATCATTTTTTTCAACATGTGTATAGTCTTTTTTTAATTTATGTGATTTTAATTTTAACGCATCATTATTTATTTATTTATTTTGTTACCATGTCTGCCAACATCTGTTAAGAAATTACTATATTATATCAAATTCCCTAAGGATTCGACCTTTGAATATTCTCCAAGTATTACATGTGTGCGTTGGGTGTTCACTTGCGCACAATGCAAGGTTGACAACATTTTTTATTTCCATAATTTTCCAAGTATGGACCAAAATTTGCTAGGGTTGCGATCACAATTAGAGAACAAGTGCATAAAATTTTCTTAGTGTTGAAGCAGAGCCTTGCGACTGCATCTGGACCAAATTCGACAGATCTTTCCAGAATCTTGAATTTGGAAAATTTTATGTAGATTTTCGACCAAATCTCCTCAATTCAAGGAATCTTCTTAACCAAACTTTCACAAACTGATCTCGACAACAAACCCTAGACTTTAAAATCTATAAAAGGAAGCTCAAGCATCAATTTCAAGACAGCTCGGATCCTCATCTTCTCCAACATTCAGTCATTTTTATTTTCATTCAAATCGTCACTCCGAGTCTCCCCTACGTGCTGTTCATGCTCCATTCAGACACTAACTTCCAAAAATGGAAGTGTAAGTTCTTGCTCTCCTTAAAAATGTTGAATAAGATAGAAAGGAGGAACAAGCATATGATTCATTGTTATTTCCATTTAGTTGTATTTTATGTTTTTCGGTAGAAGTTAGTTGTTGTTTTTTTTTTTTTTTTTAAGTTGTAAGTTATGTATTAGTTTTCGAATTCAATTTTTAGTTGAAGTTTCATTTCTATTCTTCATTCTAGCTGTATATTTTCATTTATAAACTTCAAGGTGTATTTTTGTTCATTCTTCTCAATGAAGTATTATTTTTTTTTTCAATTTTCTCTTCGTACTTTTATACTTTAGTTTTCTTTACAACTATAAGCTAAACTCCTTCAAAGGGATTCAATGAAGTGGATACCCTAAGAAGGAAGAAAGCCCCACCATATGTTTAAATAACTTTGCTCAACACTATTGTTTGTTTTATTGAAGTTTAAGTTTCATTGTTAGCTTAAATTGGCCATTTAGGTTACTATAGTTTGTGTAAGATTCAACACTGAAAAGGTTGGGTCAAATACACATTTTCATAAAAGAAATCTAGGAAAAGATTCTAGAAATATAACTTTGCCTTTTGTACTTGGAAAGAGGGCAAAAACCTTTAGAATCAAAGAAGTTGTGTTCTTGATTAATCGAAGTAAATTTAGTCATAGACAAATGTATTTAAATTTCTTAGTCTCCTAAAAGCACTTAGAAAATGGTTGAATAGGTGTTGAACTCAATTCATGGCAGTGCTCGTAACCCACAATCAAATACATTTATAAATCGGACCACAAATAATTTGCAGTATAAGTGGTCAAGGTCGATCACAGGGAACCGAACAAATTGATTTCTATTAATTGGTTTTCCTATTGACACAGACTAGGGGGATTAACACAAAACAAAATAGAACTAAATGGAAAATGATAAAAATAAATATCTCACCTCGGGCACCGAATCCGGAGTAAACTGGTAATTATGCAATATATTGATCATTGAAAACTATCGTAAATAGGAAATTTTTCAGTATTTTAAGACCGACCAAACTCCTCGAGATACCGTAGGAGCCTCCCCTTAATTAAACCAATTTACAAACAACTAATTGGTTCTAATTTAACTATCAAATCTAGCACGACCATACAAAAAGAGATAATTAAATGCATTAAACCCAAGGGATGAGTTGAAACGAGTTAATTAATTAAGACTGGTCGATCAAAATTAATTAGGCATACACTAACAATTCCAAGGCCTACCATGTACACGTAACTAAGCAATTCTACCTATTTTCACCGACGTGGCAACTGGCCTATTTACTACAAAAATAAAGCTGGAGACTAAGGATGCCTACAAGTACATATATCATAGCTAAGAAATCTCTAAATTAATTGATTTGTCAGGTCAATCAAATAAGAAATAACTAGGATTAAGCACGAGAATTGGAAGGCATAAAACTTGCTGAGAAAACAAAAATTAAAAGCAAAATCTCACAATAAAATGTATAAATACCATATTTACATCTCAAAATGGCATAAAAAATTCTAGCAATACACGACATTCATGTTGCCAAACATCGAGAATTTATCTAAACTACATAATCTAGCCTAAAACTAATAAAATTTTGGAAAAACTAGCTAAGAGAGCGTCAGTTTGGCAGAGAAAACTAGAGTTAATGACCTAGGGCTTGAAAAAATCAATATATACTCTAGGCGGTAGCTTCAAGACGCTATCCAACATTAAGGGGGGCTTGTCGCAACATTACGTAATGCTGTATGTGGCGGGGACTTACAACACAGTTTAGATGCTATCCTGTATTTTCAACTATTGTCTTCATCCAGTGTCTTGACACTCCTATAGGCGTTGAGACACTCTCGTCAGGGGTGTTTTGGTCAATTCACTTCTACTTCTTCCTCGGTTGCTCAAATGACCTCCAAATTTATCTGAATTATCCATGAGTTGACGTAAATGCTTCAAAATGTTTTTCTTCTTCGATTACCTACAAAGTAAATGACATAAACACATAAAGCTATCGAACTAGCATGAATTAGGAACAATAAATATAAGACTATTTTGGTCCTATTAATTCACTTTGTTAAGTGTAAGTTAGGGTAGGTTATGGGCATAATTCAGTAGCATTCTTCTTGAACCCTATTGAACTTGAAAGAAGAAAAATGCAGGCGCATATGGGCAGTAAACTCTGAATAAGCCGAGCCTAGTTAAGTATGTTACGAGCACATGGTGGGTGTATATTCCTTGGCTTTAAGCTAGGTTTGAATCCCCCATTTCTCATTAGTAATTTTATTAGCTTTTTATAATTTCAGTGTCTTTTACTCTTTCACTCACCTCACAAAATAATTGTTTTTGGTGACCTTCGATTACATATATTACTCTTGAGACAGCGTGGACTTGCACTTTGTTGGCAAATGCTTCATCATCAAGTTTTTAACATCGTTGCTGGAGAACGACATTTTAACAATTTTTCAATTTTCCAGTGAAGATTGTGATCGATTTGCAACTGAAAAATCATTATGTCACAGGAATATGACCCTTATTTGCAGGTTTTTGTAGGTTAGGTTTGGTGCATTCGTAAAGAGCCTTACCCTTGTGATCCTAATCACGAGATAGAGAAAAATTTTCAATAGCGCCCTAAGGGGCAAAGGAGGAAGTTAAGGGAGCAACAAGAGTTGAGCGGACAAGGATATCAAGAAGAATCTATTTTGTAGGCAGTTTCAATGCATCCACTTGGAGTCGATCTTCCTATTGAATAGTTGTGCAACATAATAATTTGCAACAGCAGCAGCATGCGACACAACAAAATCCCATTTTTATTACAGATGAACGAGATAGAGGCATAAGGGATTATGCAGTTGCAACTTCCTAAAACCTTAATGAAGGAATCTTGGAACCAAACATTGAGGCTGCTAATTTAGAGTTAAAGCCTATTATGTTTCAGATGCTCCAGCCGATAGGGCAATTTGTAGAACTACCAAATGAGCATCTCTGCAAACATATAAAATTGTTTTTGAGAATTTACAACTCATTCAAGTTAA
Source organism: Trichosanthes truncata (assembly GCA_033996785.1). Classification (NCBI taxonomy): domain Eukaryota; kingdom Viridiplantae; phylum Streptophyta; class Magnoliopsida; order Cucurbitales; family Cucurbitaceae; genus Trichosanthes; species Trichosanthes truncata. The sequence continues at coordinate 11,271,549 of MU867261.1, read as the reverse complement.
TTGTAATATACAATCAAGCGGTGAGATTAAAATTATTCCCTTTTTCTTTATAGGGTAATGCTAAATCATGGTTGGATTCATTTTCACGTTATTCGATCACTTCTTGGGATGACTTGACGGAAAAAATTATTCTGAAATATTTTCCTCCAACCAAGAATACTCAGATCAAAGGGAAAATCATTACTTTTAAATAGAGACACAATGAAGGCGTGGACACAAAATATAGTGAGGAAGTGTCCACATCACGGTTTACCAACATGCCTTCTAATTGAACACTTTTGCAATGGATTGACCAAGGCCTCTAACACCATGGTCAATGTCTCTGCAAATGGATTTTTGTTGAAAAGGATAGTGAATGAAGACAACGAGATTCTTGATGCAATTATTGCAAACAATAGCCAATGGGAGGAAGATGATTCTCATTCTAGTAGGAACATTGCAGGTGTACATGAAATTGATGCAGTGACAACACTCAGTACACCAATACTAGCAATGAACAACTGATGCATGTATATTTGTGCTTGCAAATGACCACAAGTGTACGGTGTCAAGTTTTAATATACTAGTAAGCATAGAGTATCGTCTCCACAAGATTAGTTTTCTTTTGACCTTAATTAAGTATCGTAGTTAATTTTACCCAATTTTATTTCGAGAACCAAACTTTATAATCAAGGAAAAATAAAAATTATAATCAGGGAAAAATAAAATCTACACTAATATATACATGCTTTGGAGTCCAATTTTTGAGAAGCACACATGGTTGATTACATTAAGCCCAACTTGAATTAATTAATAAATTGATTTTATACAAACAATATTAAGCCCATAAATTCTAAATAATCAATTGACTCTCTCAAGCCCAATTGAACTCATGTATAGCAACAAATCAACCTCCCGGTCTATTTCTATTATTAAACATAGCATTAAGTTATTCACTTAAGGCTTCTAGAATTAATCTACTCAATCTCATGCAATAGATTAAACCTAGTCATGCATCTAGTGTTCCATAACTAAACTTATTTTCTCATTCTAAATTTAGTTAAACATGCAAAACCATGGCCAAAGGTTATGACAATTCAAATAGATGCATAAAAGACGTTAATATATAAACAACAATTAAAACCAATCAAGTGTTCAACAAATACAACCATAAAAATAGTCTTAACACATATTTGCAACTGCATAATCCCATAGTATATAGTAGTTGCGTCAGCCCAGTTCACTGTGTAACAAAGAAGGGTGGAATGATCATGGTGGAGAATGAGAAGAATATGTCGATCCCAAAAGGTACAGTGGTAGGATGGCTTGTCTGCATGGACTACCACTGCCTGAATAAGTGAATCAAGAAAGATCACTTCCTATTGCCATTTATTGATGAAACTCTTAACCGTCTTGCAGGAAATGAGTATTATTGCTTATTGGACGGATATTCAGGATACAACAACATTACAATCACAACTAAAGACCACAAAAAGACAACGTTTACATGTCCATATGGCACCTCTGCTTTTAGAAGAATGTCATTTGGATTGTGTAATGCACTAACATCTTTCCAAAGATGCATGATGGAAATATTTCAAATATGGTGGAAAAAGCAGTCGAAATCTTTATGGATGACTTTTTCATCTTTGGAGAATCATTAAATCGTTGTCTTAAAAATATCTAGTAGGTATTGCAACATTGTGAGGAGACAAACCTGGTACTAAACTTTGAGAAGTGTCACTTCATGATCTAGGGGAAGGCATTGTGCTAGGTCATAGGATCTCAAAAGCAGGAATAGACATGGACAGGGCTAAGATGAAGTTAATTACTAAACTACTACCACAGACAATAGTGAAGGAGATTCGAAGCTTTTTAGGGCATGCAAGATTTTATAGACGGTTTGCAAAAGATTTCTTTCAAATATCTAAACCCTTGTGCAGGTTGCTGGAGCAAGATAGAAAGTTTGTATTCGACCAAGACTACTTAACTGCATTTGACAAGTTAAAGGAAGTACTAAGTTCAGCCCCTATAAGGATTGAATTTTACTGGAGCCAGTCGTTCAAACTCATGTGAGATGCAAGTGATTATCTAGTTGGATCTATTCTGGCGCAAAATATGAGCAAAGTGATACATCCTATATATTACACCAACAAAACCATGAGTGACGCACATGTCAATTATACTGTAATAGAGAAGGAACTGCTTGCAGTTGTCTTTGTTTTTGACAAATGCAAATCTTACTTGGCAGGGACAAAGATGATTGTCCATACAAATCACTCTGCATTGAAGTACCTTTTATCAAAGAAAGAAGCAAGGCCATGTATGATCAGATGGATCTTACTCCTTCAAGAGTTTGATCTTGAGATCATTGACAGAAAAGAAAGAAAAATCAAGTCGTAGACCACGTGTCAAGACTAGGACATGAGGCTCAAAAGGAGACAACAATAGATATAAGGGATACTTTTGCAGATGAGGCATTATTGGTAGTCAAGACAATTGAATAACCTTAGTACGCGGACATGGCTAACTACGTAGTTTAGGGGACTCACACCACTGGATGCAACCCCATAGCAACTGAAGAAATTTTTCCATGACAGTAAATTTTATTGTTGGGATGAACCTTATCTTTACAAGTTGGGACCAGACTAAGTGCTTAGAAGATGTGTTGCAGAAGAGGACATGTTGAAGTTCTTGGAAGCTTGCAAAACTGCTCCATATGGAGGACATTTTGCATGTACAAAGATATCATCTAAAGTACTCCAAAGTGGATACTTTTGGCCAACACTCTTTAAGGAAGCACATCTCTTTGCTAAGAGACGTGACCAGTGCCAAAGAATGAAGAACTTAACAAATATAACTGAAATACCAATGCACTACATGTTAGAGGTCGAAATCATTGATGTGTATGGCATTGATTTCATGGGTCCCTTTCCCTCGTCCTTTGAAAATGTGTACATCCTTCTTGCACTGGATTATGTCTCGAAGTGGGTGGAAGAAATAGCAACAAGTTCTAATGATGCCAAAATAGTGAAGAAATTCCTCCACAAGAATATCTTTACTAGGTTTGGAACTCCATCGGTGTTAGTAAGTGATGAGGGAACTCATTTTGTGAACAGGAAAATCATAAATATCTTGGAAAAGTATAATGTTTGCCAAAGGATTGCGACAATATATCATCCACAGACGAATCACCAAGTAGAACTGTCAAATAGGGAGATCAATACCATATTGGAAAATATTGTTGATCCATCAAGAAAAAATTGGTCTCAAGGGAACAACCTTCAAGGCACCAGTAGGAATGTCTCCATACAAAATTATTTTTTGAAAACATTGTCACCTAACTTTGTAACTAGAGCATAGGGCCTTTTGGGGGGCTGGAGAGGTTGAATATGGTCCAGACTCGAGTAGGGTTGAAGCAGAAATTGTAACTGAACGGGTAGGATGAACCAAGACATTTCTCATACGAGAATGCCAAACTCTATGAAGAAAGAGTCAAAAGATGGCATGACTAGAGAATTAATGAAAAACATTTGTAGGAAGGTCAACAAGTACTGTTTTTCAACTCTCGATTGAGACTTTTTCCATAAAAGTTAAAATCAAGATGGTCCAGACCGTTCATTATCTCTTAAGTATTTCCACATAGAGCATTTGATTTGCAAAACAACAAAGAAAATATCTTCAAGGTGAATGGACAAAGAGTCAAACCATAATAGGGAGAAGGCCTAAGCAAGAACAATGCCTCAGTCTCCCTAGTGGAAATGAATTAAAGCAAGTCCTGTATCATTGTACATATGTGTGTATATATACATATATATATACCTATAAAGTTTTATTGGTGAATGTGGTGAGTTAGTAAGCTTTATGCATTAGACTTTTCAAGTTTTGATTGAGAGGGAACCCCGTCTTAGGCAGGGCCTGTCTTGGATGAGGTATTTAAGTTGACCACAAGGGAACATGATAAGGATCACGATTCAACCTCCATTTGATGTGCTAAAAACTATTATGAGGGACGAAGGACCATTTGGAGCTTTGGAGGTCAATGTGTGCAAGATTGAAGTTACCATGGAGTTTCCAAAATGATAAGGCAATCCTAATTCTCAGCCCAAAGATCCAAGCTTTTGAAGCAAGAACCTTTGAATCAAAGAGTTTAACACCTCCTTATACAAATTTTGGATCAACCAAGAGACAAGACTAGAAATAGATTACCTCTTATGATCAAAGATCTAGAAGCAAGATTTGGAAATCTTGTTCAAGATTGAGTCACTCCACAATCAAACTTGATCAAGGCTTGATTGAATGGCTCACGTGCAGTCTACCACAAGAATTGCAAGAAAAGGGTCTCAAATTTGAGAGTTCATCTCATTCAATCATCATCATCTCTCCATTACAAGACATATTCCGTAGGTATCTATTGCCTCCTCACAAAAGTAACACAAAACCCTTCAAATGCCCAAAAAATAGTTACAAATGTAGTGGCCATGATTAGTATGTTTAGTAACTCCCTTTTTTAACTATCTAAACTTGAAACTAACATTTAAAAGCTCAAAAATTAGACTCAAGAGTTTTTGAAACTAAAATGACAAATGAAGTTTTCAAAATGATTTCCAAACTCATATGTTATTCATGGAAACTCCATGGTAACTTCAATCTTGCACACATTGACCTCCAAAGCTCCAAATGGTCCTTCGTCCCTCATAATAGTTTTTAGCACATCAAATGGAGGTTGAATCGTGATCCTTATCACCCTCCTACTACATTCACTTGTTCAATCTTCTATGTGTGAGGGCAAACTTTGGCAGTTCGTAGTTCAATAAGTTTCTGCATAAGAGAAGTCTGATTAGATACCTGAGATTTTAATGCACTTACCTCATTCTCTGCTCTTGTGGTATGGCAAAACTGGTGAGCATTTTCTGCCATGTTGGAAATGATTTTCCTTGCCTCTATAGCTGTTTTATCCACCAAAGATCATCCACTGGCTGTATCGATCAAGTTCCTGTCAGTTAGAAGAAAGCCCTTGTAGAAGTACTAGATCAGCAGGTAGTCTGAGAAGCTCGCATACAGGTGCTTGTAACGTTCCCAATAATCGTGTAAGGACTCCTTATCCTCCTGCATTATCTCGCAGATTTCCATCTTGATAGATCGACCTTTGGAAGGTGAAAAGTACTTCTCTATGAAGACTCTCTCTTCATCTCGTTCCAAAAAGTGATGGAACATGATGGAAGGTTGTGCAACCAGTCCCTAGCTTACTTTTTAATGTGAACGGGAATGCCCTCAAACTGCTATGCTCCTCAGTGACACTGGTGGGCTTCATTCTAGAGAAAACCGTGTGAAACTCCATAAGGTGCTTGTAGGGATCATCGCCTACATTACCATGAAAAACAGGTAGTAAATGAATCAAGCCAGCTCTAAGTTCGAAGCTACATTGGGTTTCGGGGTAAACTATGCAGAGAGACTATTGATTGAATTCTGGAGCTGCCAGCTCTTTTAAAGTACGCTAGGCCATGATTTTCTTCGTTTAAGCTCCACCGAGGTTGTGAAAATATTTTTCTTCTTAGCTCACCTTCACTCTCCTTTTGCTTTCTATTCATGAAAATAAAATGAAAATGCAAAGCAAAAGGGAGGGGATTAAAAGTACTAAAAAAGTAAGAAAATGACTAAAAGTTGCCTCCCCGGCAATAACACCAATTTGATCGAGCTCGTCAAATAATATTTATAGGCCACACCACATATATTTTGCAATATAGTGGAAGGGTCGATCCACAAGGAGGTCAAACTTTAGTTATTATTTTTTTTAATTGGACAATGTGACGAAATTGGGGGGGGGGGGGGTGTGATAACTGAAATAAAGGAAATTAAAATGCATAAAAGGGAAATTAAAGGCAGGAAGTAAAGCAAACTTACTAATAACATCAATTCAGGAGGTCATCGAGCTCAAACATGTAATTTATATCTCGGCTTCATAATTAATTTCATTGTGCAATGTACACGTTTAACACCTAAAGAATTCCAATGGAAAAGCTGCCGAATGTCTAATACCTTATGAAATTAGCCCAACCTAGCAGCGAACTAACTCTAAATTGACTCTAAGGGCTGGACACGATAGCGTTCCATACCCCCTAAGATGATAGCATTAAGCCTAGGGTTGATTAGGAAACTTTAACTAAATAGAAAACCAATTAATTAAAGAGCTAACTAGTCTTCTAAGGCACCATTAATTCACAAGTGAGTATAAACCCAACTTTTATGCAATGTAATGTCCTAGATGCTACTAAAACATGCAAGAGACCTATACTAATCATAAAGAATCTTAAGCTAGCGATGAATCGATAAAAGCATACATGATTTGTCACATCCACATGCTAAATCAATTTTATAATGAAAGAAAGAAGAAAATTATTCTAAAACAGTGTACTATATGACATTAATAACAAAACCTAAAAAAATTACATGGTGGAGTCCTGAATCGCTCTAGAAACGACGTAATCATCTAGCTAAACACTGCTAAATTTACTCCCGAGGCCATAATACAAGTCTCTAAATGAAATCTAACCTAAAGAACTGTAAAAGATGGTGAAATGTAGAGAGAAATCGAGTTTGGGGGCTGTGGAGATGGATAGATTGACCTAAAATCGTGAAAAATCACTTTTATGCTCAGGCGGCAACGCGCAGTACTGGTCATTTTTTGTTCTAACCCTTTGCTCAGGTGTTTGAATGACCTCTGGTTTGTTGCGTTTGAACTGTGATTCGACGTAGAATCTCCTAGAATGTTCCTTATTCTCAAATTCTTACAAGATAATTAATTATCACATTAAAAACTTCAATTCAACATACTATCTCAAAAAATATGTCTTGTACTCAATTTACTTATAAAATATGCATTATACTCATAAAATCATTGGAACTAGCATTATTTAGGCACTAAATAATATGGTCAATTTATGTCTCATTATTTAGAATTAAAGCTTTGTGGTGGTGGGTAATTAAGTTCATATATGTGATATATGTTGTTTGCAAATTGACAATTTTGGCTTTTTGGCATTAGATTTATCGATTTGGTTAGATCAATTGTAAAACCCATAAAGGTTAGGGTTTTTGTAATTTTTTGTTTTGCAATCTTCGAAGGGAAAGAAAATTTCAACCGACGAGAATGGCTTTTGGTGTTTGTTCATTCGGGTGAAGTTAGCAAGTTGGAATTGTGATGAAAATTCAAAAGCCCATATTAGTACAGTACATACCCAACTCTTGGATTGAAGTATCAGAAGTGTCTACACCAACTTTTGGATTATTCTAAATTGCTAAATAATAAATTAGCTTAATTGTTCATATATATTATATCAAGATTGGTCCAAGCGGTGGTGTGAATCTTGAATTTATTGTTTGATTGGCTGAAGTAATCAATAGGCGGTGTAACTCTTGTGTGTATCTCAAGTCGTAGTCAGCGAGGTTTAGTTTTCAATGGCAAGCATAATTTTGACGGCAAAATTGTTCCAATCGATTATTTCAAATCGATTCTCGATGGTGATCATTGTTCCATATTATGTTGGCGGCGAGTTCTTCTCGCGGAGACTTCCTTTTGAGTAGTTGTGTTGAAGAGCATGAAAAGATCTGGCGACCAAAAAGAAAAAGTAAAAAAGAAAACAAGCTTGTAATGTGTTAAGAGAAATCCTTGGGTAAAAAGAACTACTGATGTTTTTATTAGTTAGGCCACCCATCGAACGATTTCTCTGGGTACGAGTCCATGATATAGTTCTGTGAAAGCTAGTGCACTTGGTTTTCAAAGTGATGCAAGTTTAAGGGATCCTTGTTGGTTATTTGCAGGTGCCTAGTAGCCAATTACTCTCTTGATTGCTTGGATGCTTGATACATTGTCCTTAGTGCTACAGTAGGGGGAACATAGGACGAAGGCTCTATAAAACTATCCCCATATTATAAGGATTGCATCAGGGAGGCTTCACATACACAAGGGAAAGGTCAAGATAGAGTTTTTAAGGACCTCATGGATGGATAGTGTTTGGCATGCTTCTCTTGTTTGATAGTTATGATATATTCAAGCATTGAGGTTAAAATTACATGTTTGCAGTTAATGACTGTTTTATCTTTTGTGTTCATTACTCGAGGACTAGTAAAATTTGGGTTGGGGGAAATTTGATAGGACTCAGAAAGTCCTATTTATTCTTGTCTAATTCATGCTTGTTTGTGTAATTTTTATGTGTTTATTAACTATTTTGTAGGAAATTGAGCATTTGGAGCTTTGAAGCGAGTTTGTAGCTGGTTGGGGTTGAAATGAGCGTAACCGGAGGTCATTTGGGCATTCAAGTGACATAAGGGACTAAAAATGAACAATTTTCCTCTGGAAGGAGCGTCGCAGTGCCTAAAGAGGTTGTGCGCAAGACGTTGAAAACAGTAGTTGCGAAATGCAAGACAACGTTACGATGCCAAAACAGTGAGAGGGTAGTGTCTAGACCCTGAAAACGACGTCTAGACGCCACATTTCAAGTGCTAAACCTAAGAGCAAGTGTCTTGACGCTGTCCTGTAGAATCTCGACGTTCAAAAGGCATGCCACAACAAATTTTTTCTAGAGCGTCAGCGTCTCGAAGCTTCTCAGCCCCGCGCGCGTAAAACGTCATGGTTTGGATGTATCTTCGAGACGCTATCCCTAGTTTCTCGATGCTGCTTTGATAAGCTGATAGCATGTAAATATGCTATCTTATTTTCTATTATTTTAGCTAGTTTTGCTATGATTTTGTGTGCTTTGATGCCTTTTTATGGTTAAATTGTAGAAACCAAGCTAAAGAGCAAAATAATAGTGTTCGAGGGTAATATAGTCATTTTGGAGCTATTTTTGGCCAATTTGGAGAGTCAAGAAGATAAGAGATGATGCACTAGCGACTAGGGCCGAGAGGATGACGTTGCAACGCTTGAAATGGCATTGCAACACCCAAATGTATTGAGCGAACCCAAGAGCTAGCGTTGCAATGCTGCCCTATGGCGTTTGCAATGCTAGAAACACGCTGAGGTAAAGATTTTCGTCCATAGCATTGCAATGCTACCCTTGTGCGCAGCATCAAAATGATAGTGTTTTGGACAGCGTTGCAACGCTATCTCGATAGACAGTATGTATTCATTGCTTCATCTTCGTCCAAGAGGAGACCAAATCAATAGGAAAAGCCCTAATCTTGATTCAAAGCTAGTCTTGCGGGTTTTGGGGAGCATTTGTGAGCGGAATTGAAGACTTGGAGCTTTGGTTTGTGGTAGATTGCCTCGGGAACGTGAGATCGACCTTCCGTTTGTATTTTCTTCTCTTTATCTTTCAATTTTAGCTACTGTATAGGCTTCAATTTAGGGACATTTATGCTGTAATAGTTGTTTATATATTGTTGTGTCCTTAACTTACTTGGGATTTATTGTATTTAATTGGATTTATGCTTAATTGAGATTTCTATTGGGTTAATTGCTTTTTCAATTGATGTTTGCGATTAATTAGGCTTGAATCATTCATGCATCTTAAGCTTAATGCCATTAGATGGTGTTTGTTATTTAATTGAGGTATGACTAGGAGGAGACTGATAGGAGATTCCTAGTTAGCTTAATGTACAATTAGTTAGCTACTCGAGTGATAACGTGATAAAAGGTTAAATAATTGTAGTTAGTGCTGAAGATTTATTAATTGAACACTAATCTAATTGATTAGTTACTAAGTGGAGGCTTGACAGAGATAAGCTTAGACTAGAACTGGATGCATGACTATAGGTTAATTACATGAGTGACAGCAGGACTAATAGTTAATCTATAGAGGTTAGTGACGAAGGGTCGTAATGCCTTGTATGACTTAGCTAGCGCTAAGGGACACCTAAGTTAGCTAATTAGTACTTGAGAGTGGAGGAAACCGACACGAGATTCCACGTCCACAGGCTTCTAGACTTATGAGTTCAATGTTGAGTCAGGCATAATTGTCCGTTTAATTAGTAATTAATCCTAAAACCAAGTTTATCCCTTAGGTATGTGTCTCCCATTTATCTTTCTTGCATTTATTTTCCATCCTTAGTTTAGTTTACCTTCTTCTGTGATTGTTTTCTCTAAATAAAGTAAAGTGAGATTATTCGTGGTACTTAATTGAATTAAAATTCAATCCCAGTGGATACGATACTCGGTAGGAATACCGTTTTATTATTACTTCAATCGCGTGTGCTTGCGTCTACCCCGATCATAAGCAATATTTATTCTTCACTTCTTCTTCATCTAAAGGGAGGCCAATCCGTGGAAAACAACCCTAATGTCGATTTCATACTAAACTCAAGGGCTTTTGGGGCTATTTGTGAGTGGAAGCGAAATTGAAAATCTAGAGTTTGAGGACCAAGGAGATCACGTCGGGAACACGAGATCGACTATCGTTTGCATATTTCTTCCTTTTCCCATTGTGTTTAGTAATTGTTTTGTGGTTGTATATAGAGTTTAGGGCATTATTTTGAGATTATGAGTTGATAGACTCTAAATCCTATGGGGTTGATGTAGTTAATTGGACCTTACTTAGTAAATTTGGATATTTTGGCTTAATTGACATTGTTATTCATTTATGCATTTAGTGTTTAATGCTTTTAATTAGTGGTCTGTAATTAACTGCGATATGTCTAAGTTGAGATCTACAGAGGAAACTTAGGTTAGCTTCATGCTCAATTAAGTAATTACCCAAGTGACTGCGGGATAAATGGTTAATTAGTTGTAGATGGTGATGAAGGTTAATTAATACAACACTTATTAGATTATTAGCTTACTAATGGAAACTTGACGAAAATAAGTTAGATGAGAGCGCAAATGCATGACTGTTAATTAATTACTTGAGTGACAGCATGAGTATTATTTAATTAATAGAGGTTAATAATGAATGTCTATAATGCCATGTTTTAGTTAATTAAGGCTACAGATACGTAGGTTAATTAATTGTGCATGAGAATTGGAGGAGACCGACAGGCGATTCTATGAATTTAGGCTTCTAGACTTATAAATTAAATGTCTATTTAATCTTATTGTCTAAAATGTTTAAGTAATTGAGGTCCAATTAATGAAATCAACACCCATTGAGTTATCCCTTATGATTGTCTCCCATTTATCTTCTTTTATAGGTTTAGTTGTTTAATTTCCTTTCTTCTTTTGATTTATGTTCTCTAAATAAAGCTAAGTGAGATTATTCTTAGTAATCAATTGAATCAAAACCAATTTCAGTGGATATGATACTCGAGAGGAATGTCGTTTTATTTTTACTTCAATCGGGTACGCTTGTGTGACCCCAATTAGTAGGTAGCAGTCCTTTGTAGAAGTATTGTATAAGTAGGTGGTCGGAGATCTGGTGGTGGGGGAAACTAGAGCATAAGCATTTGAAATGCTCCCAGTACTCGTACAGGGTTTGCTCGATGATCTGATTAATTCCGTAGATCTCTTTCCAAATGTTTGCAACTTAAGAGGTAGAGAAGAACTCCTGAAGGAAGAGCCTCTTCATCTCAAGGCAAGTCATAATCGTACCTAACGACAAGTAATACAGTCGGTCGTTTGCTTGATCTTTCAGGGAAAAAAAATGCCCTTGGGTTTATCTACTCCTCTGTAACACCATGGGGCTTCATACGCGAGCAGACAATGTGGAACTCCTTAAGGTGCTTATGTGGATCTTCACCAACATTGCCAAGAAAAATAGGCAATAAGTAACTTACACTGAGTTTAAGCTCTAAGTCACCTCAAGTCTCGGGGTATGTGATGCAGAGAGGCTTTTGAGTAAAATCAGGGGCCGCCAATTGCTTTAACGTGCGATCAGTCATATTTTATTTAGTGGTTATGATTGAATTGCATGTTCATCTCACCTTTACTCTCTTTCGCTTCCTTCCTAAGTGCCTCTTTTCTGTCGCTATTTTAGGAAAATATTGAAATCTGATTTTCGACAAAGAACGAGTGATCAAACACAAAACAAAAAAGGGGGTTAAGAATCCAAACAAAAAGAGAAAATAGCCAAATGACTTCCCAACAACGGCGACAATTTGACCGAGCTGATCAGACTCACCAAAATAATATTTTATGAACTTGGCTAAAATTTGTAGTAAAAGCAAGCTGAGTCGAACCCAGGGAGTCAAATTGAATGCTCTCTCTCAATTTGAATTATAAAACCGTAACATGGGGGGTTTTATACGTAAATGTAAAAATACTAAAAGTACAGTGCATAAAAGAGAAATAGAGTGCAAGGGAATGATAGGACCAGAAAAGTCCTATTTTATCTTGCCTACTTCATGCTAGTTTCATATATTTTATGTCCTTAATTGGTGATTTGTAGGAATTCGAGCATAAGGTGTATTTTTTAGCATTTGCACCAAAATGAGGTTAATTCAAATAAATTTGGAGGTCATTTGAGCAACCGAGCATGAAGAAGAAGGGAAATTACCAAAATGTCCTTGATGAGAGCGTCTCAACCCTACTAAGAGTGTCAAGACACTTTAAAATGTAGAATATTGGAGAATAGGACAACATCTAGATGCTGTCAGGAGGACGCACGCACAAGCCTCACTCAACGCTACAACGAGCCTCACCTCAATGCCGGTAGCATTAAGACGTTTCCTTTATTGTCTCGACGCTACATTGATTTCTATAAAAGCTAATTTTTCCAACCCAGGCCATTAATCTCTCATTTTTCCATCGCTAAGAGACATCGTTAGTCGTTTTCTCTCTATTTTCAGTAGATTTAGGATCGTTTTGGGTGTTTTAATTAAGCCTCGGTGTCGGGCTTCACCATTTTAATGGTCAGCTAGACTTTCGATGCTAATTCGAGTGTATTCGATAACTATGTAATTTTGTGAGATTTATGTTTATATTCTTTATCAATTTTAGCCTGCTTTATCATCTCTTAATTCCTTCTTTAATTAATGAGCATGTTCGTTGATAACAATCATTTATGAGTGTTATTTAGCTCTAAAAACTAAATTTATTGTTAAGAAAGCAAGTGCTTGTTGTTATATTTGATGCTATTTTGAGTGATTTTGAGTAAAAACAATCTTTCGATTAATTTAAAGACATGATTTGTGTATAAAAAAAATAGGTGTAAATGGAGTAAATTTTGTTAAGAAAGTGTTAAGTTTTGTTGTTTTTGTGCAGAGGCTGGAAATGGGCAAATTGCACCGGGCTTGCGACTGGAATATGAGAATAAGTGCAGAATTTTCTCTAAGTGTTGAAGTAGTAAGATTGTGCTAGCCTTGAGGCCGCAACTAGACCTAACTCTACATAACTTCCTAGATTTACGAAATTAGTAGATTTTGATAGCATACATAAATGTGCTATTTTTAGGCTTAGTCTTTGGCTAGTTTTGCTATGATTTCGTGTGCTTTCATATATTTTTATGTTTATTTCTCATAAACCAAGCATTTTGAACAAAACTGGAGAATCGTGAGATAATTGGACAAATTTAAGCAACTTAAGGCTATAATCGAAGATTCAAGCATTGGAGAAGATGAACAAGGCTTTTGAACCCAAGGGCATAGCGTTGCAACACCATTTGAGAAGCCTTTCTGCCTTGAAGATCCGTAAGCATAGCGTTGCAACGCTACTCAAACAAATTTTTTCCTTCTTTATAAAATTCGAAGGGACAGTGTTGCAACGCTGCCCCTAGCATTGTAACGCTGTCTCGACTCTATTTAAGGAACTTTTTCATTCGAGCAAAGGGAGCCGTTTTGTAGAGACCTAAACTCTAATTTCGATAGAGGCATTGTTTGAGACGTTTAGAAAGCACATTGGAGAGCTAAAGAGGACACTTAAGGCTCGGGATCGCTGGACATCACGTTGGGAACGAGTGTTGGCACGCGTTGTCCAGTTTTTCTCTTTTTCCTTTCTTTTGCTTTCTTAATTTTAGGATTTAGTGGATTGAATTTGCATGTAATTGAGTATTGTTAGACTTTTTAGTTAATCGTAAGATTGTATGAACTATGTTTGATTGTTGAAGGTGATTGCAACATTTTTTATGCATCTTGCTTTAATATTCTTAGCTATTGGCCATAGCCATGTATGTTGAGTTGAATTTAGCTTTAAAAAGTAAGTTTAACTAAGAACTAGGATGCATAACTAGGGTTAATCTATTGCATGAGAGCGAATAGGTTAAAACTAGAAGTCGATAAAAGAATTTCATAATGTCATGCTTAGTTGTAAAAATAGACTGATAGGTTGATTTCCATATTGTATGAGTTCAATTGGGCTTGAGAGAGTCAATTGAATACTTAAGTAATTCTTGACTTAGAACGGTTGCATGATTCACAATTCAGTAGTCAAATTCATAGTCGGGCTTCACGAATAACAATTAACGAATGTCTGTCTAAAATTGGACTCCAACTTTGTACATAATATGATAGATTTTATGCTTTCAACCCAATCTAAAGTTAATGTTCTCTAAATAAAATTAGGCATAGGTAACTACGGTACTTAATTAAATCTAAGAACTCCAATCCCTGTGGATGACCCCGACCACTATTATTGCAAAATACTTAGGGGCCGTTTGGCCCATGGGTTTGGGTTCCAAACCCAAAACCATGCTTGGCACAAGGTGTTTGGTTTTGAAACACAACCCCATGGGTTACAACAGTGCAACCCCATGGGGTTTGTGCCATGTTTTCCTCTTCCATTTGTCGTTTTCCATTTCCGGCGACCATTCCGACAACAACTCCGGCGACCACTCCGACAACAACTCCGGTGACCACTCCGATGACAACTCCGGCGACCACATCGGTGACCCAACCATTGCTAACGATTACCTTCGACGACCACTGCGATGAGAACTCTAGAGACCAGTTCCATTTACCATTCTCCATTTCTAGCGACTACTTTGACAACAACTCTGATGACAACTCCGGCGACCACCCGACAACGACAGATAATGACAACTCCAACGACCACAATGTTGACCCGACCACTGCTGACGATTACCTCAGACAACCACTGCGATGAGAACTCGAGAGACCAGTCTGACGATTACGCCTGCGACTCGACCACCCCAACAACTCGACACCCCGATAACCCAACCACTCAAACAACCCTACTTGCCCGAACCACCGACAACAACCACTTCAATGACCCGATCACCCGACAACCATAGTTGACGATCACCTCGAAAACCTAACCACCTAGCAACCACCGTAGACAACCACCTAATGACCACTCCGATGACCTGACCACCCTGATGACTACTTCGACGATTACCCCGACGACCTAGTAACCCAACCACCCAAAACCACTGTTGACGACCACCTGGTGACCACCCTGGAGACTACAACAACCCAACCACTGCCACAACCACCCAGCGACCACTCCGGCGACATGACCACCCTGATGACCACTCCAGCGACCCGACAACTACTGCTGAAAACCACCCAACGACCATTCCGGTGACCTGACCATAGTGCAATCACCACCGGCGACCACCTCGGCATACCCAAACACCCCATCAATCCAACCACCTCAACGACCACTCCAACAATCACCCTAGCGACCCAACCACCTAGTCAATATTTTAAAAGGGTCAGCGTTGACGAGCTATATGCAAAACTAAAGGCGATCACAGGGATGACAAGGCAAGACTAAATGACGGTTGCAAAGACTATTCTTGTCACATCCACTCCAGGCTCACTTGCCTAACCTAGGAAGGAATGTGAAGACAGAGAATACCAGCCCTCTTACTAGCACTCCCAGCCCAACCTAACATCCACCTGGAACTTTACACAACCCAATATGTATGAACAAGTAAAATTGAGCACACAATAGCACACCTGAGCAAGATACATTCAGTCCCTCGTACTAGGTCTGCATACTAAGTCATAACATACTTAAGTCTATTACAACCCAGCTAGAATGCTTTTATTTCAAAACTATATACATGTAGAAGATATATACAAGGAGCTAAAGAGGCGTGCTGGCAAACAGGTCTTGATGAGGCTAAGCACCGGGAACTCGTTTGCTACCTAAGAAGAGAAAACATGTTGAAAACGTGAGCTGGGAAGCTCAGTGAGTGATTACTTTAATAGAATATGCGTTCAAAGATAAAGTATCAAAAATACTTCAACAAGGCTGCCAATTTACAGGATTTAAGCACCCTGAAAAGCAATGCATAAGAACTCATAATAAAAAAAATTTGTAGCATGGTACCCTTCCAAACCCTAGCTGTGGCAGAGTCCTCTCTAAACCAACAGCTTCAATACCTCTCTCACGTGCACGTGGAATGCCATTTAAGCTCACTGGCCTCCCCTAATACCTTCTCCATGTCCTTCAGTATTGGGGCCAGACCAACTACCACCCGAATACCTTCTCACTGTCCTTCAGTATCGGGGGTCAGGTTTTCTCTCTCCCCCAGGTACCTTCTCCGTGTCCTTCAGTACCGGGGGTTAATAATATACAAGGCATGCTTTAAATATTTAGAAACATAGTTTGGAATCCCATTCAGAAAGTTCTCAACATAAACAAAAATTTTCATTTTAAACAAGCTTCCAAACGTCGAGTGTCATGCTTGAACGCGGAGTAACAACTAGTTACAAATATGCTTAACTTTCAACACCGCTATTTATTAATAGAGTTCAATGAAACATGAATATAAATTAGCTTAAGCATGCCTCAATATCCATCACTAGTAAGCTTTTTAATAAAGATCAAAGCATAGGTTTTCAAACAAAGTCACTCACAATCACCGGAAGTCTCCCAAGGCTTATAAGCTTCGCTTATCTTCGTTTGCCCTGAAAATGAATTCCATAACATTAATCCCTTTTTCTAATTGGCCCAAAATTAGATCTAATTAAGTCACATAACTCATAGCATAGCAACTGAACACATTTGGTTGTAAGGTATAACAAATTGGAAGCACATCTTCCTTACTCTTTCTCTAGCCCTTTCTCTTGAACCAAAAATTACAGATTCAACTTCCAGCATGGGTTTCTCAACATTTAACAAAACTACGACCAAAATTTATTTGATAACCCTCAAATACAATGTCTAAACTTACTTACCTCAAAATTGGAGCTTCTAATTCGTCCTCATGAGCTCTAAATCATCAGATTTCTTCACCCTGTTCTACTGGCCGAGAAACTGGAACACCTCTCGATTTTCTTACATTTTCACGACCTTCCTCTTTGTATTTTCTCACAAAAATTTCCAGACACATTATTCATTCCATTTCTGAGATTTTGGCTCAAGAATCATCGAATTTGATTAAGTATATTGAGAGATATGACCATTTGAAGTTGACCCATTTCCTAGAGCTTCCAGCTGCCTATTGAATTCACAAGGAATGGACAGCTCCTACTTCATCAATCCGTGAATCATGCACATTGGCCAGCTCCTACTTCATCAATCCATGAGTCATACACATTGGCCAGCTCCTACTTCCTCCTTTAGACCTTAAGTCCTATTAAATCCTCCTAATCCATAAACAAACTTTAGCTAATTTAATTAGAAATTAAAGCTTTTGCAATCAACACATAATACACCCAATGTATACCCAACTTGCTCATTACCTTAACTTACTTCAACTCAACTCTTAATATGATTATCTCAATGCCTAACTTGTCTCCTTATGAAGCTTTGTGGACGTTATAATCCACAACTTAGGAAATTTCCAAATTCAACCACTGCATCCTTCAGTGCAACCTATACCAATTTACGTGTATCAAACTTCATGTATAAATGCAATAAGATTAAAAGAGAGTTTAGGGCTTACAATTCTCTCGGATAGTATGATGTTGAACTCCTTCTTTACATTCACCCCAGATTGGAAGTATGATTACTACGTTAAAATTTTGGGGAAAGCACCTAGAACCTGACTCTCTTTTCATCACTTTCATCTACCACTCTTATGACTTATATTTGTGTTTGGACAACTACTTCTACTTTCTTGTCATTTCATCTGAAATGTGTGTTATGATATTTTTAGAACTAGATCTTAGTTCTAATTTTTTGTTTTACTTTACCATTGGCAACACCATTCTTACATTGCACCTATTAATTATCTGTTGCTACGCATAATCTTCAATTTTATGTCATCATGAGTGGAGTGAATGAGATAGCATATAGTTATACAAACTACACATAGTATAATTCAAATTGAACTATAGTTGTAACAATTGCTCTACATAATTGGTTAAATAGTTGGTATGTAACACACCAAAAAAATTATGAAGTTAAAAAAATGGAGTAGGAAAAAAAAAACAGTGTAAGATTTTTTTTAAAATAATAAACAGTTTGAAAATTTATAAAAAAAAAAATAGACTAAACAAACCCAGCCCAACCCAACCCTGCACCCCAAACACAAGTTTCAGTAAACCAGCCCAACACAACCCTGCACCCCAAACACAGGAATCAGAAACCCCAGGGTTTCTGATTCCAACCAAGAAACCCAGGGTTCCAGAACCTCAGGGTTTCTGATTCCAAACCAGCGCGCCAAACAGTCCCTTAGAGGTCTAGTTTTATAAATTAAATCTTGATACGACTATCGACAAGTCATCTGTCAAATTTGGCGTCGTTGTCGGAGATTGGCATATTTTAGTTTAATTAATATCGTGGTGCAAATGCTCAATTTTAATTTAGAGTGTAATTAGTATAAATTTGTATAAATTTTCTTCTTTTGTTTTTCCTTGTATACTTGTAAAATGTGTAAATTTTTTAGTTTTCTTTAGGTTTCTTCTTTTTGTAAATTATGCCTATGTTGTGTATTAGTTCTTGTTGTATGATTATGTATTTTTCTTGTGTTTTTCCTTGTTGCTTGTAATTTATGTTGGTCTTTTGTTTTCTTTTTCTTTTTAGTTTGTTTAGTTTTGCTCTTTACTCGTGTGTCTTTTATTTTTCTTTTGATTAAGCCTCCATAGTATATGCTCAGAAATCGAGATACTTTGGTGCCTTTCGACCCTAAGATTGAGTGCACTTGTATTCGAAATCGTCAAGCTCAAAAGGAAAAATTAGACTTACCAATGGCAGAGGAACATATCGATGAGCAGAAGGCAATTAGGGACTACTTTAAACCTTTATTTCTTGCAAAGAGTTCAGGGATAGTTCATGCACCTATAGCAGCAAATAACTTCGAACTAAAATTTGGTCTCATTCAGATGGCTAGAGACAACTCATTCAGAGGATATCCCACAAAAGACCCCAACTCTCATTTGAAATCTTTTCTTTCTCTTTGTGGAACTATTAAAATTAATGGTGTTCCATGTGATGCTATTCTCATACGTTTGTTTCCTTTCACTTTACAGGATAAAGCTAAAGATTGGTTGGACACATTAGAGCCACAAAGCATCTCCACCTTGGAGGAGCTTGCTCAAGCATTCTTATCAAAATTCTTCCCACCGGCTAAAACCGCCAGGTTCAGAATGAAAATTGGAACATTTAGACAACTCGAAGGAGAACAGATGTTTGAGGCATGGGAGAGATATAAGGACCTCTTGAGGAAGCGCCTACAACATGGATGTCTCGATTGGCTACAAATCCAATTATTCTATAATGGGTTGAACGGAAACACCAAGACTATACTAGATGCAGCAGCTGAAGGGACAATTTTGTCAAAAATCGTAGCTTAAGCAAAGACTTTGCTGGAGGAGATGGAAGCAACGAGCTATCAATGGCCCACAAAATGATTTATGGAAAAACCAATGGCAGGCATCTATGCAGTCAGTGATGTAAGTGCTTTGAAGGAACAAATGGCTTCTCTAACCAATGCTTTATCTCAATTGACAGGTGTAGGAAGCAATACCACTATTGCATCATTGCTTTATCTGGATATCCATGTTGTGGGCACTTCCTCAGTCGAATATGGAGCAAATGCTTTATCTCAGTCGAATATGGAGCAAATGAATTATGTGAACAACAGAGGATATAACCAAGGGAGCAACCACATGCACAATGCAATTCCTACGCACTACCATCCAGGTTTAAGATATCATGAAAATTTCTCATTTGCTAATAATAGGAATGTTTTACAGCCCTCTTCAGGTTTACCCTCGAGTTCACAACAAGATGAGAAGAAATCATCTCTTGAGGATCTGATTGGGAGCTTTGTTACTGAATCAAATAAAAGGACCAATCAGCTAGAACAGATAATTGAAGGTATTGTTTCTGGACAAGGAAATGCAATTAAAAGTCTGGAAGTGCAGATGAGTCAGTTGGCCACCTCCCTAAATGCTTTGCATAAAGGGAAGTTTCCAAGTGATACTGAAGTCAATCCTAGAGATCAATGCAAAGCGATAAGTCTGAGAAGTGGGAGACAACTGGAAGGACTGGTGAGAAGAATATATGATGAAGATGAGGAAACCATAGAGATCGGAGATAAAGAAGCTGAAACTGTATCTGAGGCCAAGAAGTTTTCTACTCCAACCGTACCTGTCGTGCCAAACCAAATCCCCTATCCTCAGAGATTCAAGAAGAAAAGTCTTAGCAACGAGTTCTCTAAATTTTTGGAAATGTTTAAAAAGCTCAATGTTACTATTCCTTTTGCAAAGACACTAGAGATGGTTCCCAGTTATGCAAAGTTCATGAAGGACATTCTAACTCACAAGAAGAAATTTGAGACTCTAGAAACAATACACATGACGAAAGAGTGCAGTGATGCACTACACAAAAAGATGCCAACCAAACTGAAAGATCCAAGGAGTTTTACTGTTCCCTACACTATTGGCAACTCTTATTTTCACAAGGCTTTATGTGATTTAGGTGCTTCTATTAATTTGATGCCTTTCTGTGTGTACAAGACCTTAGGTCTAAAGGAGCTCCAACCCACCAACATCTCTTTACAACTCGTAGATCTCTCATTGGCCTTCCTTTAAGGTATAGTAGAAGATGTTATAGTCAAGGTTGACAAATTCTTTATTCCTGCAGACTTTGTGGTGCTTGACATGGAAGGAGATGATGATATCCCCATTATCCTTGGACGTCCTTTCCTAGTTATAGGGGAAGCTTCTATCAGTGTGAAAGACGGTAAGTTATCCTTCAAAGTCAACGATGAGAAGGTAACTTTTAACATGCACAACGCAATGAGGTATCCTCTAGAGGTAAATCAAGTTATGGGCTTTGACTCGATTGATTGTTTGGCTAATGAATTTTCTCAATAAAGGATGAAGATAGGTCCATTAGAAGAGATATTAACAATGAAATGCAGTATTGAAGACTCTGATCCAAAAGAATGAACCACAACATGAGTCAGTCTAGCTAAAGACGTTAAAGAAAGCGCTTCTTGGGAGTCAACCCAATTTTTCTTTCCTTAATTTACTTTTCTTGTTTGTTTTTTCCTTCCTAGTATAGGTTATTTTGAAAAAGAGTGCCAAGTAAATCTCGTTCTCATTTTTGCAGGACCTCGACCTCATTGAGACACCTCCTAGCCAATTCAAATAATTCTCCTGGAACAGTCTCTCATTTTATCAGGCCAATATCGTTCACTCACTTTATCTTTGTCCTTATTTATTTTATTGAGAACATTACATTGAGGGCAATGTAGGTTTTAAGTTTAGGGGTGGGTAACATTGTGCAGTCCTAATAAGTCTTGAATGATTGATAATACATGATGATTGATTAGGATAACCTAGGAAGTAATCTAAGTGTTTTTTTTTTTTTTTTTTTTGCAATAGCATGACTTTTGAAGCATGACCTAATTGAGTACATATGAATTTTATCTTTGACTTCCTTGCAACACCACGAGCACATAACCGACTTTCTACTATGTTCGAACACTAGGATGCTTTTTTAAGTCTAGAGGTTGTTGTCACCCCGATAGGCTTAAGAACTGATTGATAGTCAACTTACATGAAATATAGTGATTGAAAACTGTTGAAATAAGAAAATCTTTTGTAGTTATTGATTGTTTGCATGTTTAATGATAACCAAAGCATGTTTTATCAATATTATGTGCTTAATGTGTGGGGATCAAAAGAGCTACCTCCATTGTGATCAGTTAGGCCATCCATTGAGCGAGTGCTCTAGATAAGGGTCCCTACAGTGGATGTATGTGAAAGCTAGGGTCTCCATAAGAAGGAAAAATATAAGTTTGGGGGTTAGTAACCTTTCGAATGCTTAGGAAATTGAATGTTTAAGTAGATTGCTCTCTGTAGTGTGAGAAAACTAGAAAATTGGAACTTAGGGCCAGTGTAGGGAGAAAACGAAGGAAAGCCTTGGTAAAAGTATCTTAGGCTAGTAGAAACTAATAGAAAAGAAGTTAAACACACACACACGCAAGGAATAAGAGAGATATAATTTAAATTGCTTAATGAAGAGCATGTTAAGGCCTTATTCTATTGTTTTATAACAATTAGATCACTGAGGCTTGAGTCATGAATCTTGCATTAGAAATCTGGTGAAACTGTTATTTTGGTTATGTTTTGCTCGAGGACTAGCAAAAATCTAACTTTGGGGGTATTTGATAGCATCACTAGTACAATTTTGGGTTTTAATGACGGGCATTGTCCGTCATTAAAGGGAAACGATGACGGACGCGTGTCCGTCATCTTTTCGAGTGTCATTGTAGGCTACAATGACTGACGCTTTTTAATGACGGGCAATGCCCGTCATTAAAAGTTTGTCTGTCATTAAAAATTTGTCCGTCATTAAAAGTTCATTAAAAGCCCGTCATTAAAAGTTCGTCTGTCATTAAAAGTCATAAATAGTGGTTTTCAATGACATGCAATGCCCGTCATCATTTCCTCAATAATTTAATTAAAAAAATTATTGATAACACACGTGGCTAACCACTAATATTTCTCTTCCTCAACCTATAAACAAAATAAAATTTCAGTATTATATTTTTACACAACAGTTAACTTAACAAACATAATTTTAATTAATAAAATATAAAATGCGTAATACACTTATGTTATTGAACTAAAAAAAAAACATAAAATTTCTCTTTATTCATCCACACACATAATACAAATATGACTCTCCGTCTATCTACAAACCACATCCAACTTACAAAGGGATGCAAAATTGCTAAGCAAAATAAACATAAGACTAAAACATTTCAACTTAAACTTAAGGCCAATTAACTGAAGTAGATAAGTGGTGAAAGGCGTAGCAACTCGACTTGGTGAAAGGTGCTCCTTAGTAAGCTGAATGAATAAGTATCTAGCAAAAAAAAAAAAAAAAAGACATTCATCAGTCACCAAAACAAAAACAAAAAAAGTACAAGGAAAAAACTTAGGAAATAATCTCATTTACAACTAGCATCCAAAATCGAAATAGTTAAAATCCTTCTGCTTCATCTTTGTTCATAATCTTGAAACTTGCTAAACCTTAGTTTCATCAAACAACATATTGAGTATAGTGTGGTTACCACAAAAATCAATCGATATTGTAATAATTTGAGTTCTGACATTGTTGTACAGTACCAAATATCGGCAAGGGAATTTAAGACATTGAAACCTAAGGTTGAGACTTTCAGAGGAAATAATAGAGCAACATATTGATAAAACCATGATACTGCCAGATAATGAATGATTTATATGAAATATCATCCCATTGATATAAAAATAAAAGACCAAGCAGGGGAGTATCTTACCAGGATGCCCAAATTCATTCCCCATGAAATTCAAATATACTTCTCCACCCAATCCCATGCTCTGTCCAAAGCCATGAATTTATACATGTCCTAGAAAACATGAATATAAGAGACTTAGCAACATAAGTAATCCTCTTTGTATGTGCTTCATAAAGTCATTGGAACCACTCTTAATACAAACGGAAAAATTGACATGAAAAGATTGGCTGAGAATGAAACAAAAAAGAATAAATGAAATCAAAGTGTGATTTAAATGAACAAACTAGTCGAACCAAATGCTATAAATTGCTATAAAGTTCTCCATGAGACAAATGCATCTACATTGACTAAAAGATCACTAAATAACAAGGATGTCAGATGAACTTGAAACATGTAGAACCGAGGTGGAAAATAATATAGTTACAGTACCAAGTTCACATTTTTTATACTGTTAAAGTGACAAGCTTTTCATAACATGTATTTCGAAAGAGTGCCTTTATTGGGAAGAAATTAAAACAGTTCATTAGTTCTTCTTCTTCATTATATTTCCTCCTAAAGTAGGTCTTTTCTATATGTCATAATTCAATTATTACAGCCACTTTTGATGTGAAAAAAAGGAAATTTTTATTGCACCAAAGGCCACATGTTTGGACAAGCCATAGACAAAAAAACCATGCACAAAGCAAGCAGCAAAGATTTTGTATTGAATTCAATGAAAACAATGAAATGGAGCTTAAATGGTTTACGAACTCATCAAAATAGCACGAACAATTAAATTTGAACATAACAACAATACTTAACTAACTTATCAATATTTAAGAACATAACATCGAAACTAAACATATCAAAACTTATGAACATAATTGATTTTCGAAAAAGTCAAAACAAAAGTAAAACAGAGAAAGCAAACCTTCAAGCTAAACCTCTCTAATTTCCCCCAGTCAACAACAATCCTCACCAAACAACAAAATATTTCTAAGTTACAAGAGAAGTGTATATTGCATGCCTATAATTCAACAATTCTTTAATGATTCAATGAAAACAATGAAATGGAGCGTAAATGGTTTACGAACTCATCAAAATAGCATGAACAATTAAATTTGAACATAACAACAATACTTTACTACTTATCAATATTTAAGAACATAGCAACTAAACTAAACATATCAAAACTTATGAACATAACAATTGATTTTCGAAAAAGTCAAAACAAAAGTAAAATAGAGAAAGCAAACCTTGAGATAAGACAGAACAAGAACCTTTAAATCGAAACACTTTTTGCACAAAATCTGAAAGCCAAAATTAGAAAACCTGCAAACACCACTTCAAGCTAAACCTCTCTAATTTCCCCCAGTCAACAACAATCCTCGCCAAACCCACAGTCAACAACCTTCCTCAAAGCAAGAGAAATAAAAATGGGAGTAAACAACTAACTTATCAAAAACTTAGTAACATAACAATAAAAACTTAAAGAAGCTTATAAGAAGATAAGATAGTGTTTTACCTCTTCTAGATGTACACTAGCTATTCTCAACCACCTTCAAGCAACCATGTCTAGTTGGAGCAGAATAAGAATTGTTATTGATAGATAGCAAAAACTAACCCAAAACAACTCTCTTGATAATTGCACCCTTAAAACAATACTAACTAAGCAAAGACCTTAGGCAATGCTATTGAAAGATATACTATCAAAAGTGATGTTGTAACATATGATACTGCAAATGGTTGCTCATAGTCTGAAAATATACTCTGTCAAACAGACTGGTTAGTTGCTGCATAAGTCGAATTGGGATGCTTTTGTAAGGGAAACCTTTGCAGAGAATACGAATATCACTCGAGCCAATATTACAGTTAGGCATAACCAGACCTTCCAATTTTAACTGAAAGCATGCCAGAAAAGGAACTAATTAACACAAACTCCCATTTAAGTACAAAAAATAACAATAAGAAACACATCCAAACAAATTACAACCAACACTTCAAATTTCAAAAACAAAGAGGGATAATTCTCACCAGTGAACAATCTGTCAAGCAAACAAATCTAGGATTTAGAGCAAGGTGAAAATATTGAAGAAAAAGGCAATATCTAATGAACTTGGTTACTGCAGCATCCCTAAACTATAAATTTTAAAACTATTCAAGATAATCAAATTTTCCTAAAACATG
Organism: Trichosanthes truncata; assembly: GCA_033996785.1. Lineage (NCBI taxonomy): Eukaryota > Viridiplantae > Streptophyta > Magnoliopsida > Cucurbitales > Cucurbitaceae > Trichosanthes > Trichosanthes truncata. The sequence continues at coordinate 11,245,888 of MU867261.1, read as the reverse complement.
TAAAATTGTCTCTACTTGAGTGGAACTTAAACCAGAAGTCTTAGATCCTTAGAGGTTCCAATCATAGAATTCCATTATATAATTGTTTTTCAGTATTAACAAAATATTTCTAGGTTACAAGAGAAGTGTATATTGCATGCATAATTCAACAATTCTTTAATGATTCAAGAAAAATGTGCTATTTATAGTCTTAAATTTGAAGCAAAGGTTTAAGTAGAAAAACTGCACGAACAATAAGTATTTAATTAAAACATACAGACACTATCCCAGTTCCATCCAAAGCTCAATAACATTAATAATTTAATTCACAATCATCAGTATGTGTTCTTACCCATTGAGAAGGCACTCAAGCAAAAGCAATAGATGTTATAATCAATAATTAGTTGTAGGGCCAAATGAGCAGTCTCATCAGACTCCTCCAAAAGGCAAGTGACTTGAAGATATTTTGAATTCTTAGTTTAAGAATACAGAAGGCTATAACTTGCACACAGTGATAACAAACAAATGAAGTTCAAAAAGAAAGGGAAAAGTAGTTAACAAGAAAGAGGGATAACTAGTTGAAGTTGAACTAAGTAATAGTAACAAAAACCTACCGTTTTACAAGTTAAGCTTCTAACTATTTGAGAATCTGCTTGTAGTCCTACCTGTACAAAGGGCTACCGAAGGAGGGGGGATATAAATAACTAATACAACTGCACCATAAGGTACATCCAGGGATCCTAATAACATGATTGGAATTGCTATTGTACTTGAACACAACTACAGGGGTTTTCACTGAATTTAAACTCAATCAACTAAGCCTTTAATATCCGATAAACATGTAAAAAATTAATTGTCAAAAAAGCCTCCACCATGGCACCCTTTCCTCTATAATATAACAAAACTAAGCACATCCCGAACATGAATAAAAGTACAAGGGAAATGTCCATACCATATAACGTGGTATAAGAGAAGCACCATACTTGGTTTTGAATATCATGTCGAGACATGCAACCGAAGTGTTCTCCGTACCAGGAATTTCTGCTTTTTCTTGTAAAGCACTTGGAGAAGAAAACACACACGAAAGACAACCAAAAGAGAAATGAAAATACCCAAAACAGTTCAAAAACAATTGATCAAATAAGAGATGTGCTTCGATTTCATATCCTAAAAATAGAGTACAAACAACTATATGCAAATTATGGCTACATCAACCATTCGACATTCTAAGAGCAAGGATGAACTGATAATTAGTAGCATGGACAAAGTGTTGTTGCGAAAAGAAATGGAACGAACAAGTAAGATCCCATATGTGTTACTAGTTGAAAAGTTACATGGAATCACTCACATGTATCATACCCTCAGAATCTGAAGCTTAGTGGAAAATGCAATCGCAACCCAGTCCGGCTGGGAAGAAAACCATTGCAGTTGCTCAATTTCTGCTCTAGCTCTATAGGTGAGAATGGGTTCGAGGCCACCTTCCACGGGTTGCCCGTTGACGACAAATCACAAATTAAGGACTGAGAATCATCCTTTGCGGTGCAGATGTGGAAAGAACTATGGGAGGCCCACGAAATGGCGTTGACACTAGCTTGGTGCCTCTATAACTCGACAACGGGGAGCGCCGGGAAGTAAATGTCAAGCAAGACAACCTTGGCGCTGTCCATGATATTTGTGGCCAAATATCTCGGGTCATGCTTGTTCCAGCCTAGTCCAACCAAGGGAGTGTCAAGCTCAGAGCTCTCGTAGATGATGGTAGAGTGCTCCTTGTAGCGCAAGTCGAAGACCCAGATAGAATCGTCGGCGAAAACTGAAGCAAATACACCAACACCGCCGTTGACAACGTTGGTTTGGAGTTAGAAGCCATTGCCCTTTTGTTCGCGTTGGTTTGGACTCCATTGAATGATCATCCATTCGTTATGCCATTAGAAGCCATTGGCCTATGTTCTCTGGAAAAAAAAATTCAAGAGAGTTTCATTGGACAGAAAATGTTGAGAGAGAATCAAACCTGCAATGAGACCTATATCTGACCATTTGAGGAAAATTTGTTGAGAATGAAGTTAGGGTTGAAGAGAGAATGGAGTTAGGGTTGAAAAGTTAGAGAATGGAGAAAGATGCGCATTCTTATTTAGGTCGTCCCTTTCTCAAAATTTACAAAATTTACGAATAGTGTGAGTGGGATGTTGTGAGCGCGCTTATTGGACCCAGATACAATGTCGGTCATTGACCGACATTATAGATTAAATTTATGAATATTTATTTTGCACGCATTTTTTTCCTTGTCTATCATTATTTCCCTTGCGTGAATTTTTCAGATCGTCATTAAAAATCAAATTTGTTGTAGTGCATACATAAATGTGCTATTTTTAGGCTTAGTCTTTGGCTAGTTTTGCTATGATTTCATGTGCTTTCATATATTTTTATGTTTATTTATCAGAACAGAGCATTCAAAGCGAAACCGGAGAGATAATTGGACAAATTTAAGCAACTTAAGGCTATAATCAAAGATTCAAGCATTGAAGAAGAGGAACAAGGCTTTTGGACTCGAGGGCATAACGTTGCAACGCTCCTTATAGTGTTGCAACGCCATTTGAGAAGCCTTTCTCCCTTAAAGATCTGCAAGCATAGTGTTGCAACACTGTCTATAGCATTGCAACGCTACTCAAATATATTTTTTCCTTCTTTACAAAATTTGAAGGGGCAGCATTGCGTTGCAACGTTGTCTCGACTCTATTTAAAGACCTTTTTCATTCGAGCAAAGGGAGCCATTTTGGAGAGACCTAAACCCTAATTTCGATAGAGGCAATGTTTGAGAGGTTTAGAGAGCACATTGGAGAGCTAAAGAGGACACTCAAGGCTCGGGATCGCGGGACATCTCGTTGGGAACGAGTGTTGGCACGCGTCGTCCAATTTTTCTTTTTTTCCTTTCTTTTGCTTTCTTAATTTTAGGATTTATTGGATTGAATTTGCATGTAATTGAGTATTTTTAGACTTTTTAGTTAATTGTAAGATTGTATGAACTATGTTTGATTGTTGAAGGTGATTGCAACGTTTTTTATGCGTCTTGCTTTAATATTCTTAGCTCTTGGCCATAGCTATGTATGTTGAGTTGAATTTAGCTTGAAAAAGTAAGTTTAACTAAGAACTAGAATGCATAACTAGGGTTAATCTATTGCATGAGAATGAATAGGTTACAACTAGAAGTTGATAAAAGAATTTCATAATGTCGTGCTTAGTTGTAAAAATAGACCGATAGGTTTATCTCCATCTTGCATGATTTCAATTGGGCTCAAGAGATTCAATTGAATACTTTAGTAATTATTGACTTAGAACGGTTGCATGATTCACAATTTAGTAGTCAAATTCATAGTCAGGCTTCACAAATAACAATTAACGAATGTCTCTCTAAAATTGGATTCCAACTTTGTACATAATAGGATTGATTTTATGCTTTCAACCCAATCTAAAGTTAATGTTCTGTAAATAAAATTAGGCATAGGTAACTACGATACTTAATTAAATCTAAGAACTCCAATCCTTGTGAATGACCTCGGCCACTATTATTGCAAAATACTTAGAGGTCTGGTTTTATAAATTAAATCTTGATATGACCTTTGACAAGTCGTCTGTAAGATTTTTAGAAAAGTTTCAAGCAAATCTCCTCAAATCAAGGAATCTTGGCGCCCAAGCCTTATGACACTAATATCAGCAGCAAACCCTAGACCTTGAGGTCTATAAAGGCGGATGAAGCTTCATTTTCGAGAGAGCTCAGATCCCTACACATCCCAAGATTCTGTCCCATTTTATTGTCTTTTCCACCACCATTCTGAGTTCCTCCTGGGCCTTGTTCATACTCCATCAGACATCAAACTTTGAAAGAAGGAGGTGTCAAGTTTTGTTCTCCTTGAAAAAGGTTGAACAAGATAGAAAAGAGGAACAAGCCTAGGATCTCTTGTCTTCAAATTTTGTAGTTTCTGTTTTGTTAAGAATTTTAATTGCTCGTTTTTATTTGCAATTCAAGTTTTAGTTTCTTTTCTGTTTTAGTCTTCTAATTCAAGTTAAGTTGGAAATTCACTTATGTTCACTACAAGAAAAAAGGGATATAATAGGTAACAGAAAACACTATAATAGATTTTTTATAGCCTTTTTCGAAGGTCCTGACAGACCATGTTATTTAAAGTCCAAAACTTTTGATAGCATTTTTTGTTAGCTATAAAACATGCTATAAAAAATCATAAAAATATAGCCTACTTACTTTACTATGAAAATCTATTATAGCTATAATAAGTTTCTATAGCTAACAAGGGACACCGTCATAACTTTGTAATAGCACTTTTTTGACACTATCAAAATTTTCTTTAGTTTTCTTTTACACTATTATGAGATTTTATAGCTTTTTCTTTATGCTATTACAAATTTTTATATCTTTTTCTTGTCAATTAATATATATGACGATTTATCATAATGACAATCTTTTATTACCTCTAGCGGTGCTATAAATAATTTCACTCATATTCATCAAAAATAGCATGTAAAATGGTAAAATATCACAACTTCCATCTCATAATAAAATCTTGTAATTCATTACATCACAAAACATCATATTTAATAAGTAGTTGTCCAACACTAAAAGAAATTCACAAAATAATTTCTAACAATTGACTAAACAAAAAATTCACAAGGTTTTCCAAATTAAAGTAATCCGCTAGAGTCCAAACTTCATGGCCCATGTGAGTTGTTTCATCTTCATCCATTTGCAAAGCCTCTCATTTCATCCACCTACAAAAATAAATTACAAAAAAGTTTATATTTATAAACAAACTAAGGGAATAATTAGGCCTAACGGTAACTAAAATGGACAACTGAGATCTTCATCATGAGCTCCTAAGGACAAAACATCTAGAAAGAATAACAAAATAATTAAAAGAAAGAAGAATTACCAAATATGAATGACCTAGTTTGTACCTTGGAAGCAAACCAATGAACTTCTTTAGAAAATCCCTTCTTTCACTTTCTTATGGAACTTTGTAGTCATCCAAACATAATAAAATGCAGTGGAAGAAAAATTAAAGAATAGAAAGCTTCTTGTGATGGCAAAGAGAGAAATTAGAGAATAGAGAGCTTCTTGTGATGTACCTGAAATAATTTTCCTTTTGATAATTGAATTCCTAGCTTCTATTTATAGTAGATGGAGGCTTCTTTCTAAACCACCCAATTATTGTGTTGTTGCTCCTCGTTACATCTTCTTTTTCTTCCTTTTATCTCGAGCTCCATTTCATTTTCTATTCTCTTTGACTAATGTCTTTGCATGCCTAAAAGTTAGTAAAGTTTGACAATACATAATTCATTACAAAGATGATAGTTTAATATTGCGTACTAGTAAGAAAAGTTCATTTATAGAACAAGTTAACAACATATTCTCACACCACAACAATAGTTGCAAATCAAACAACATTAGCAAATATTCACATCACAACAACAATGGAGATCAAAACAATAGAAAATATTCACATCACAACAATAATGGAGATCTACAATAAAATATGTGTTTGAGCATATCAATTTTCAAAGCGTTATTGAACCATGAAATTGTGTTTGAAATGGGAGAAAACACACAATTGACAGCACAATTTTAAAGTATAACACCCCCTCCCCCAGGATGAATGGATACTTATTTTAGGATACAAATCAAGAATATAGTTAAGTATCAGAGACCAAGAAGAATCAAACCATGCTCGAGATGATTACAAAAACTCTCCAAATTAGAATTTTCTCTTCCCAACAAAACAATGTTGATTCCCTTCTACCCATAACTACCAAATAACCAAATGATAATAAACACCTAAAACAATGATACTAGTTGAAAATAAAAGGTATATCTAACAATTTTTCAACAAAAGCTTACCTAATATATGAAAGAGATTCAATTAGGCATTTTATCACACTAGCCCATTGAACTAACATATGAGTTCTTTTGTCCCCAGACACAAACTTCCATAATGAAGCATGTTTATGCCAAAAACTTTCCAACCTCTCACCCAGTTTAAATACTGGGGCTCTAGCCTAAAATAGTTCCCAAATTCAAGCAAAAACCAATAAGAATGTAGAGGACAATTATCAAACACTAAAACTACTACCATAACAACCCTCTCTATTCCATCTAAAACGTTAAAAGCCTTAGCATAGCCTGCAAAGACATTTATAATGCTGAATGGGTGGGAGAATTTGATTTCATATGGTGTTTTTAGAGATGAAACAATAAATCAAAAAACAAAGAATTGCAGAGACACTAAAATTAAACATAAAAAATTCACATACCAAAAGTCAAAACCAACAAACAACTCAGCAGCTTAACAGTCGACAGTCAAATACCAAGAAGACTTTCCTATTATTGCTACAAACAATTAGAATCCAATATTTCCCTCAATTGTGATTAATTATTCTCTTTGGCAGCAGCAACTATTTCCATACACATCAACAACAATTATGGTTAATTGAAAATTCTTATCAAAATAGAAACTCGCCTCATTGATTGACGTGAAAAATCAAGGCAAGAATTCAACAACTATTTCTTATCAAAATGGAAACTCCTCCCGTTTATCAATTCTTTGTCTTTAAAAAGTGAAAGCACGATAAGTTACAAAACAACCCTGACTAAATATCAACTTTGTCCATCATTTAAATTAGTACATTTTATTAGCTTAAGAAGTGAGATAGGCTACCATTTTTACCAAAACAGGTTTCTTGCATAAAAGAAGAAGTTTGAGTGCATTGAAAATTATATCCCAACCTGAATATGTATTCTTATGGTACAATCCAAGTTTCTCACCTTGAATAAAGTTCTTTAAAATAAAGGATCACATCATTATAGTTTTTCAGAAAAAAAAAAATGTTATACGATCCCTAGCAAAAAAGTAAATCCGACCTACAATTTGACATTCTATCCTTAAATTTACTACGACCAACTTGTATTTTCAAACACATAATATGACCTTAATGCCTACATTTCCAATCCTTTGCCATTTGGAGGCTAATTTACCTATCCTTCTGCTCAATCAAATACAGCCTAATAGCAAACTCACAGTTCTAATATTAAAACTACTCGATACTTCAACAATCAAAATTTAAGAAGCCATTGAAATACTGAAAATCTACCACCCATAGTCCACCAGGTTCTCCTCCCTGTAGCAAAAGAACGACATAATCACTAACTAAACTCGTAGAATCAGCAAGGAGATGAAGATTACCAGAAACTTGTGAATAATTCAAGGACTCTCAGCAAAGTTTTGAGGAGAGCCTTTCATTTCCATGGGAGCACGAGCACAAAAAAATACCGCCAAAATCAGATTACATAAATGGAACCATCAAAACAAGTATTAAAAAGAAAAAAAAACATAAGTAACTTCCTCTTCAACATTTTCACAAACACTATACCTACAACACCGATTCTCGAGAATGGCGTTGATGGTGAAGCTTTACCTTGTGGTCCTCCTCCTGGCCTCCACTGTGGCACCTCTTCGGCAACGTCGTGCGCCTGCCATCACACCATTTGGTCTCGAGCCTACGGCATGTCGACAAAATGTTCTTTGACACCAACGACATCTTTGAATCACATGGTCGGCACTGCAACATCTTCGACATCAGTGATTTCAGAGGTAAGTAGAGAAAGAAATGAGATGGTAAGGAGAAGAAATTTAGAGATGGACCGATTTCAACAACCTATGAGCTCAAATTGCAAATAGAGAGTACCAATTTCAAGAAATGGATTTATGTGGAGAAATGACCATTGCGAATCAGAGAAGAGATAAGAGTTAGGGTTTTGGACTAAAGAGAATGAATTGAAAATGAAGAGAAAATGAAGGGAAAGGGGGAAAGAGAAAAAGAAACGGAGGGAATGAAAAACGTTGGTGACTTTTGAAATTTTTGGACCCCGCGCGCGACCCAAATTTTTTTATCTATTCTTTTTTTTTTTCCTTTTAGTTTCCATAGCCTATTCTAGAAAGGGCTATATTCAAGTGCTATAAAAAGGGATATTTCTTGTAGTGGTCCTTCATTTTATTTTACCTTTCATTTACAAACGTTAAGTTGTATTACCATGCTTTAATTTTGACGAGGTATTGTTTCGTACTCTCAAGTTTCTTTTCTTTTTTATTTTTCCTTTCATTATCAATATGAGCTAAACTCCTTGGAAGAGATTCAACGACGTGGATACCCTAAAAGGATGAAAGCCCCACCATAAGCTTACATAGATTTGCCCAACATTTAGAATAGTTTACTTTTATTGAAGTTTAAGTCTCATTGTTAACTTAACTGGTCATTTGAGTTAGCATAGTTTGTGTGAGGTTTAATACTAAAAAGGTTGGACTAAACACGTGTTCTCATAAAAGTAGTATAGGAAAAGAGTATAGAAATAGAACTTTGCTTTTTGTACCTAGACATAGGACAAAAAGTGATTCATCTAAGTCAATCCAACCATAGACATATGTGTTTGAGTTACTTAGACTACTAAATGGCCTTTGAAAAGGGGCCGAATAGGTGTTGAACTTGATTTATCATGCTAAGTGCCGATTAGGGTAGGTTACGAGCCCAGTCCACAGCATTCTGTATGAACCGTACTGAGCTCGAAAGAGATTGATGCTGTTGCATACAAACAGCAATCTCTGGAGAAGCCAAGCCTAGTTGGATAGGTCGTGGCGCATATTCCTTAGGGTTGAACCAGAACTGAATTCCCCATTTCTAATAAGTGTATTCATTATCTTTTTATCAATTCAATGACTTTTTACTTTTTCACTCACCTCATAAAATTATTGTTCTTGGCTACCTTCGGTTTCATGTTTTGAGGAGGTCTTTATTGATAAAATTGAAAAAAGTTTATTAATCATTCCCTTGGGTTCGATACTTGGAATACTACATATATTACATGCTTGACAGCGTGCACTTGCGCTTTTCCATTGGCAGTCCATCATTCGTAGATTAAATTGATGACTTAATCGTGTCGACCATGTTCATTGTACACGCAAGCGCATGTGACCGAAATAATAATAAAATGCCACAAGAGTATCGAGTATCGTACCCATGAGAAAGTGAAAAAGGAGTATCTCGAATTAATTAATTATTTATATTGCTAGTAATCATCTCCACATATCTTACATTAGAACATGAGGAGAAGCTTGTGAGCATGTTGAATGATAATGCTCATTTATGAGTATTACTTGGCTCTAAAAACTAAGATATCTGCTTAGAAAGAGAGTGCTTAATGTTATAATTCATGTCATTTAGAGTAAATTTAAGTAAAAACAAGTTTTGCATGTGTTAGAAGTCTTGATTTTATAAAAATAAGTTTTTATGTGTATTTAGAGTTATTTTTGTAAAGAAAGTGTTAATTTTTGTTGGTTTTGTGTAAAGGCTAAAAGAGGATCCAAATGCACCCACATTATGGCCGCAACTAAGGCAAGTGAAAGATGATCTAAGAGATATGCAACCCAATTGAGAGCAGAAGCCAAATTCCAACTATTGCAAAAATAATTCAAAATGCGCCCAACTATGCGCCCAATTGTTCCACGAGATTTGTAGATAACACCAGATAAAGTCAATTATTTACGATCAAATCTCTGAGGATCAAGGGATATGATCGGCCAAGCCTCTCCAAACTTATCTCGACAGCAAACCCTAGGACTTGAGGTCTATAAAAGGCGGCTAAAGCTTCAATTTTAAGAGAGCTCGGAGTTGGGAATTCTTTTCATCCCTAAATTTTGTCATTTTCTTTTTAGTTTTAGTAGCCACTTCGAGTGTCCACTCTGTTTTATTCATATTCCATTCGGACTCTAACTTCGAAAGAAGGAAAGTACGTACTTGATTCTCCTTGAAAACGGTAGAACAAGTTAGAAAGGAAGAACATCTTACGGTTCTTTTTGTTCTTAGTTTTTCTATTAAGTTCTGTAAGTTTTTAGGAGTTATACTTGTTGTTTTAACTTTATTATTCAACTTTGTAAGTTTCTATTTTTCCTTTGAATTCAAGTAATAGTTCCTTTTTAATTTAATTTAATTTAATTCTTCCTTGTTTTCATACTTCAAAGTGTATTCAATTTCATTAATTCAATGAAGTGTGTTATTTCTTATTCTCCTTTCTTCTTTATTTTCTGCACTTTAGTTTTCTTTTCAATGAGTAGCTAAACACCTTGCAAGGGATTCAATGAAGCGAATAACCTAAAAAGGAGATAAGCCTGATAGCACTGTAAAAGTGGTTCTTTATAAACTTATTTCATGCTAGTTTAGTTGACCTCACGCGTTTATTTGTCTATTTTGTACGAATTTAGCAATTCAGAGTCGTTTGGAAGACATTGGATGAATCGAGCTTAAAAGGAAGCCAATTGGGTCTATTTTGAGCATTAGAACTGAGAATATATGCCATCTAAGTCAAGGGTGCCAAGTCCAGAGCGTCTAGACGTTGTTTTTTGGCATCAAGACGCCACTACACAACTAGATCAAGCTTGAAGATCCGTAATAATAGCGTCTAGACACTATTCCAAGCATCTAGACGCTGCATATTTGAAGAAACAAGGCTCGTTCGACGCTGCAGGGAGGCTACCCTCGACGCTAGCAGCGTCGAGACCCTATTTCAAGTGTCTAGAGGCTACCTAGATTTCGCCAGATTCGTTCCTTATTTGCGAAGGCAGCGTCTCGATGCTATTCTAAGCGTCTAGACGTTGCCCTGCCTTATTTAAACAACTTGTCACTTTAGGGTTAGAATCCATCTTTGGCCTCTTGGCCTAGACGTTTTTAGAGAGTTTTTAGACCCCTTTTTCCTTTTCTCCTTAGACAATAATGGTATCAAATTCTATCATGATGCTCAGCTAAACTTCGTGTTTCCAATTCATAGGTCGGTTGTAATCAATTGCAATGTTGTGAGGCTTGGACCTTAATGTAGTTTTCTTTCAATTGCAAGTATTCTTTGATTCCTATGTTAATTTTATAAGCATGTATTTTTTATTGAATTGACGCCTCGATCGCTTTACATGTTTGATTACTAATCATGATGCATGATCCATAATTGTCATGTTGATTGAACCGGTAGCTTTAGGATTATTACATGTATATGTTTTGTGGGTTTCCATATTACATGGCTTGCATGTTTAATTCTAGGAATTAAAAGAGCATCTTAATTAGATTAAAGTTATTACACGAATTGGTTGTCTTGGTCCTTCAAAAGAACTTAATGGCTTTATCTAAATAATTTGGAGCGGTTTCGTCAAAATTGTTTAGGTAATTAGCATTAACTTGACGTTTGTTAGAGTTAATGACCTTAGGGAATTTGCTACTTTTTGCGGTTTCCTAATAAGTTGACCAAGTGCTTGCATTGTTAAGTTTAAATATTTTGAGTGCCTATGATCAATTTTTGCAATTGAGTAGAACTGCACATTTAGATTGGAATTTGGTAAGATTTAATTTATCTTTATTTGATTTTCTTATTCTTTATTTTATTAATAAAAATACAACCCCCCCATTTTTAATTGTTTTCCGCTTTGCGAATTTAACTTGAGAAATTAATATTTGGTTCCCTGATATCAACCCGATCCACTCAATGCTACAAGTAGCTTAGGATCGGTTTATAAATTGTAATTTAACGAGCCCTCAACAAGCTCGCAGGAAATTTTGCGCCGTTGCTGAGGAACCATTATTAGTTTCTCTATGTTAAATTTGCTTTAAATTAAAAAAAATATATATTGTTTGAGTTTTCTGGTTTTTCACCTATTCTTTAATGGCAAAGGAATCTTATCAGTATTGGTTTAGTGGAGCTGCCCCATACGTTGATGAGGTTAGTAAACTTAAATCTCAAATTTCTGATTTAACCTCCTTAGTTCTTCAAGTGGCTGTAGGGAGACTACAAGCAGTGGAGACATGTAGAATGTGTTCGTTTCAAGGACACCCCACTGAAGCATGTCCTTAGTTGCAATAGAATTTCATGCATAACGCCAACACTATGAGAGGATTTCCTAGTCATCAAATGAACTACGAGCCTTACAGTTCGTATCTTGAATGGGATCAATCTAGCTTTGCCTATGGATACAAGGAGGAGCAACCGAGCCAGTACTTTTAAACTTCAGACTTTGTACGTCTTTAGAGGCTATAGTTTACAAAATTGCTATTAATACTCTTTAGTTTCAACAGGAAAATCTCCAATTTCAAAAGGAAAATCTCCAACTTCAAGAGGAGACTCGTGCCGGAATGCAAAGTCTGGTTGACCAAATTACCCAGTTGGGTGATTCAGTGAGAAGACTGGAGAGTCTACAAGAGAAACACTCTTTTGACATCATTGCGGAAAGTTTTTTTGAGGAAATCGACACCGACAGTGACGAGAAAGTTTGGAATTTTGTGCCATGCCAAAAACAGGTAATTTGTGAGGTTAAGGAGGAGTCCAAGCTTACACTCAAATAGGAGATTCAGGTGATAGTGTTGGAGGCTGAAAAGCCTTTGCCTGTTCTATTCCCTAGCTCTCCTCTTAATTTTGAATTGCCTTTTCTTTATTCCCATGAGTCCTTAAAGTCTTTTGTTTCTTTTGAGTCAGTTAAGTTAGTTGAGTCTTACTTTTTTCCTTTCATTCCTTATGTAAAAAATAACAAAAATAATGATTTGTCTAGTACCATAGAGAAACAGGAAAACCTTTTAAACTTGGAAGGTTACATTGATTCATGCAAGAAGGGACCAATGAAAGTAGAAGAATTTTATGTGCCCTGACACTTACGAACCCTGTCGAGCATAACGACATTAAAAATTTGCACTTCTTGGGAGGCAACTCAAGTGCTTTAGTTGTTATATTTGTTTTCCTTTCAAATGTTTGTTTCCTTTTCTTAGTTTGTTTTTATTCTTTTGTAAGTGTTGCAATTGGGAGGAGAAATTAAGGATAAAGATGCACCACCACCTACAAGCCATCCAAAAACTAGGGAACTTTTTCTGTTCCTTTTGCTGTTTGTATGTGTAACTCTATTTAGCAATACATTGGGGACAATGTATCAATTAAGGTTGGGGGTGGAGAATGTTAGATTTGCATGTTTAGGGGTTATTCATGAGCATGTTGAGTAGTGAGCATTAGTTTTTTTAAAAAAATTGAACTTAAATTGCACGATGAGTTAGTTGCATATTAGGTGATTATGACAATCTAGGAGATGCTTTAGGTAATTCCATTTGAAATGGTTGAAACTTGAAGATGCTTGCTTGATTTAAGCCTATTTTAAAAGTTTCCTTTTGATTCCCTTGTACTTTTTGAGCAGTTAGCCCTCTCGTCTATGGTTTTGAAGGCTTAAGATTGGGTTATTTGGTCTAGATTCTTGTTGTCACCTCGAAAGATTTTAGGAACTAGTTTAAGAGTCTACTTGCATGATGTTGAATAACGTGAAACTTAGGAGTAATTACATGTTTTATTTGCTATTATTTTTGTGATAAAATGAAAACTCTAGTAAAGAAAAAAAATGGTTGCATGTTTTTAAAAGTCTAAGGGCAAAAAGAGCTATCTCTACTGTGATCAGTCAGGCCATCCATCAAGCAAGTGCTCTGGATAAAGGTCCCTATAGTAGATGTGTGAAAGCTAGTGCTCATCAAAGTAAGCAAAAATCTAAGTTGGGGGTGGTCCCACCTCAGGGTACCTTAGTTTCCTGTTATCCTTTTGAGTGTAGGGAAGCTTGAGAATTGGTCTTAAAGTCAGAAGTAGAGGAAAAACGAGTTGAGGATCGAATAAAACCTTATCGGGCTTATAAAGACTTAGATAAGGGGAGCTCTACACACGCACACATAAGGGATGAGAGGATTAGTTTTAAAATTCTCATTGATTGAATGTGTTTGATTGTTTTCTTCCATTGCAAATGTTTTGTTGCCTAACGTATTGATAAGTCGTAGGATTGTTTAGTTCTACATTGCTCGAGGACTAGCAAGATTTAAGTTGGGGTATTTTGATAGCACTGTAAAAGTGCTACTTTATAAACTTATTTCATGTTAGTTTAGTTGCCCTCACTCGTTTATTTGTCTATTTTGAATTAATCGAGCTTAAAAGGAAGTCAATTGGGTTTATTTTCAACATTAGAACGGAGAAGAGATGTCATCCAATTCAAGGCAGCCGAGTATAGAGCGTCTAGACCCTATTTTTTGGCGTCAAGATGCCACTGCACAACTAGATCAAGCTTGAAGATTCGCAGGAATAGCGTCTAGACGCTGCATATTTGAAGAAACAAGGCTCGCTCTACGCTACAGGAGGCTACCCTCGACGCTGGCAGCGTCGAGTATTCAAGCGTCTAGACGCTACCCAGATTTTGCCAGATTCGTTCCTTATTTGTGAAGGCAGTGTCTCGATGCTATTCCAAGCGTCTAGACGCTGCCCTGCCTTATTTAAACAACTTGTCACTTTAGGGAAAGAATCCATCTTTGGCCTCTTGGCCTAGACGTTTTTAGAGAGTTTTTAGACCCCTTTTCCCTTTTCTCCTTAGACAATAATGGTATCAAATTCTATCACGATGCTCGGCTAAACTTCCCGTTTTCAATTCAAAGGTCTGTTGTAATCAATTGCAATGTTGTGAGGTTTAGACCTTAACGTAGTTTTCTTTCAATTGCAAGTATTCTTTGATTCTTGTGTTAATTTTATAAGCATGTATTTTTTATTGAATTGACGCCTCGATCGCTTTACATGATTGATTGCTAACCATGATGCATGATCCATAATTGTCATGTTGATTGAACCGGTAGCATTAGGATTATTACATGTATATGTTTTGTGGGTTTCCATATTACATGGCTTGCATGTTTAATTATAGGAATTAAATGAGCATCTTAATTAGATCAAAGTTATTTCACCTAATTGGTTGTCTTGGTCCTTCAAAAGAACTTAATGGCTTTATCTAAATAATTTGGAGCGGTTTCGTCAAAATTGTTTAGGTAATTAGCATTAACTTGACGTTTGTTAGAGTTAATGACCTTAGGAAATTTTCTACTTTTTGGGGTTTCCTAATAAGTTGACCAAGTGTTTGCGTTGTTAAGTTTAAATATTTTGAGTGCCTATGATCAATTTTTTCAATTGAGTAGAACAGCACATTTGGATTGGCATTTGGTAAGATTTGATTTATCTTTATTTGATTTGCTTATGGTTTATTTTATTAATAAAAATACAAACCCCCCCATTTTTAATTGTTTTCCTCTTTGCGAATTTAACTTGAGAAATTAATATTCGGTTCCCTAAGATCGACCCGGTCCACTCAATGCTACAAGTAGCTGAGGATCGGTTTATAAATTGTAATTTGACGAGCCCCCGATAAGCTCGCATCAAATCTGCACCATGTGATTCTAGTAACTCTGCTTAACATTGAGCATCGTTTGCTTTTATTGAGTTTAAGTTTCATTGTTAGCTTAAATTGGTCACTTGAGTTAGCATAGTTTTCGTGAAACAATACTGAAAGGGTTGGATCGAGCACACATTTTCATAAAAGCAATCTACAAGAATAGTCTAGACACAAAACTTCACTTTTTGTATGTCACACCCCCTCCCGAACCACCTGCTAACTTGGCCCGGAAGATGGCGTGAAGCCAATAGGCATCGTTTCACTACTTAACGATACCCATGACCCTTTTAATTCCTGATAAACAAACCATACTTGTAAGCGAAATACTTTACATATTACACAGCGGAACCCTGGAAAATTTCTACATATGCACACGGAGCAGTTTTAGTTAAAACCTCACTTGAACAATCAAAACACAACCACTCGTTGTTTACACAAACAAGACCACTAGTTCCATACACGAACATAACTACACGTCCCTTTTAAGTTATCTACACTACGAGCAGACTCGCTATATAACACCACCCACGTACAAGGTATCTAACTCTGAGAACCCTCGGCGGCGATGGCAGGATCTCAGGCACTGGGAGCTCGATCTCTACCTGGAAAGTTGGAAAACATTGAAAGTATGAGCTGGGGAAGCTCAGTGAGTGACTAAGTTTAAAACTATTAACTCGTAAATCATAACATATAACATCAATAGCTTTTACAGAAGTCCAGCAAGCGTGTCAAAAGTATTAACCATTTTAAACATATGACAAATTAGTTGTGTAAGACTCGCCCAGTACAACCAATGTTCATTCTACGATGTAGTGGGGCCCGCCCAGCACTCCCATCGTCTTTGTCGTAGTGGGGCTCGCCCAGCACTCACGACAGCATTGTTGTCACGGAGTACACTCAACGTCGACAACAGAAAATGCCTGTGTGCACACGGTACTATACAACCTCGGGCTCAGTATCTCAACCATTAACTCATTCAGGTCTCAGAGAAACACATGAAAACCCTTAACAGTTCTTGCTAACACATGTAGACTTGGAATTAAGGTAACCAAATAATATGATGTAGTTTAAATGTGTTAGCAAGAACTGTTAAGGGTTTTCATGTGTTTCTCTGAGACCTGAATGAGTTAATGGTTGAGATACTGAGCCCGAGGTTGTATAGTACCGTGTGCACACAGGTCATTTTCTGTTGTCGACGTTGAGTGTACTCCGTGACAACAATGCTGTCGTGAGTGCTGGGCGAGCCCCACTACGACAAAGACGATGGGAGTGCTGGGCGGGCCCCACTACATCGTAGAATGAACATTGGTTGTACTGGGCGAGTCTTACACAACTAATTTGTCATATGTTTAAAATGGTTAATACTTTTGACACGCTTGCTGGACTTCTGTAAAAGCTATTGATGTTATATGTTATGATTTACGAGTTAATAGTTTTAAACTCAGTCACTCACTGAGCTTCCCCAGCTCATACTTTCAATGTTTTCCAACTTTCCAGGTAGAGATCGAGCTCCCAGTGCCTGAGATCCTGCCATCGCCGCCGAGGGTTCTCAGAGTTAGATACCTTGTACGTGGGTGGTGTTATATAGCGAGTCTGCTCGTAGTGTAGATAACTTAAAAGGGACGTGTAGTTATGTTCGTGTATGGAACTAGTGGTCTTGTTTGTGTAAACAACGAGTGGTTGTGTTTTGATTGTTCAAGTGAGGTTTTAACTAAAACTGCTCCGTGTGCATAAGTAGAAATTTTCCAGGGTTCCGCTGTGTAATATGTAAAGTATTTTGCTTACAAGTATGGTTTGTTTATCAGGAATTAAAAGGGTCATGGGTATCGTTAAGTAGTGAAACGATGCCTGTTGGCTTCACGCCATCTTCCGGGCCAAGTTAGCAGGTGGTTCGGGAGGGGGTGTGACATTGTACCTAGACATAGAACAAAAACCTTTACAATCATTGAGTTTTGTTCCTTATTTATCTAAGTTAAAATTAGCTATAGACATGTGTTTAATTGCTTAGACTACTAAAAGCACTTAGAAAATGGTTGAATAGGTGTTGAACTCAATTCATGGTGTTGAGTGTCGGTTAGGGTAGGTTGCAAGTGCATTTCAGTAGCATTTTGTCTGAATCGCACAGAACTCGAAAGAGTCAGTATGCGGGCGCAAGAGACAGAATCTCCAAAATAGTTGGACCTAGTTAAGCAAGCTTGCGAGCGCATGGTGGGCGCATTTCCTCAGGGTTGAACCAGATTTGAATCTGCTGCTTCTCGTTACTGTTTTCTTATCTTTTCTTTAGTTTCCTTTATTTTTATTGCACAAAACCTCCAAAACATCTTATTATTTGGTTACCTTTGATTTCTACTTGAAAATAATTGTGTTGTTAACTAGAAAGCTCTTTGTTAACTATTCCCTTGGGTTCAATACTTGGAATACTTCCATATATTACTTGGTTGTGACAACGTGCACTTGCTCTTCCTTTTGGCGTATAGCAGCCACACCTCGTCAAGTTTTTGGCACTGTTGCTGGGGAACGACTTTTTAAACAAACATTTTTCAGTTTTTCAACAGAATTGCGATTGATTTTCGATCCCATTTTGACTCTGTCACAGGAATCCGAGTCTATTTTGCAGGTTTTGCAAGTTAGAGTTGATCCTTAGATAGAGCAAACTTTTCGCCGACACCGTAAAGAGCAAAGGAGGAAAAGAAGAGATCTACAAGAGTTGAGTGCATAGGAGAATCCAAAAGGACTTGTTTTGTATAAACTTTCTATGGATCCACTTGGATTCCACTACAAGAAATTTACCATTTGTCGACGTTATTTATCCCGACGCTTTTAAATTAGTCGGAAAAAAGAGGTACTCCCGACGGTTCGAGAAATGGTCTACAAAAAGAGGAGAAATGCCGACCATTTAATATTTGGTCTGCAAAAAGAGGAGAAATGCCGACCATTTAATTTTTGGTCAGCAAAAAGAAGAAGAAATGCCGACCATTTATTATTTGGTAGGCAAAAATAATATAAATGCCGACGGTTTCATAATCGGTCGAGAAAAAAAGGAGAAATGCCGACTATTTTTTATTTGGTCGGAAAAAATAAAGAGAAATGCAGGCTATATTTTATTGGCTTGGTAAAAAGAAGGAGAAATGCCGACCATTTTATTAAATGGTCACAAAAGGTAGAAGAAATGCCGACCGTTTAGCAAAACGGTAGACATTTGTTGGAGGAACCGCCGACAGTTTGAAAAACGGTCTGCAAAAATGGGACGAACCGCTGACCATTTGGAAAACGGTCGACAAAAGGGGTTCGAACAGCCGACCGTTTGAAAAACGGTAGGCAAAATGGGTTCGAACCGCCGACCATTTTTCAAACGGTCGGGAAAATTGGTTATAAACGCCGACCGTTTGAAAAATGGTCAGCAGAACTGGACCGAACCGCCGACGGTTCAGTTGAACCGTCGGCAGTTCCTGAATATAGGGGGCTCGAAATTGAGCCCCCCATTTCCCTCCCAAATTTCCCCCTCTCTCTCTGCTTTTCCCCATTTTTTCTCTCCTCCCCTTCTATCCCACCTTGTCCATACCACCAATATCCCTTCCCTTTCTGCCGGTCGACCTCACCAGATGCACCACTCACTGCCGGCGACGCCCAGCTGCCCACCGCCTACCGCCGGCAACTCCGGCGCTGCCACCGCCCAATCCTTCCATTTTCTTTTTTTTTCATTTTTTCTTCTCTTCTACACTCACCCATTCTCTCCGGCACCACCCACCCTACCGCCACCTACCCCACACACTCCGGTGCCGTCGTCTTGCACATCGCTGCCATCGCCGGATCTTACAACCTCATCGCACTCTTAGATTTTGGTAATTTTGTAAATTTTTTTTTTTTAGTAGTGAATATGTACATTGAAGATTATTTTGCAAATCTTTATTGTGTTTGTATTTTTGTAAACTCAAGTTCTGCAAGTTTGAACATTTTTGAACCAACTCCAACAAAGTTTCTAGCTTCTTTGATTAAGATAAATATGTAGAAACCCGCTTTTAAACATTTTTGAACTGTTAGTATGTTAGATCATTCATTGAATTATTTTTTTATAGTTTCGAACACTTTTCGAACTCATTCGAACACTTTTCATCAAGTATTAAATATGTTTTGGTAAATTTTAGGTGATAAATTTATGTTTAGGCTTTCGTCGAACTGAGTTAAAATAGTTTAGATTGGTATCTAGCATTTGATTTATTTTGTTTTATCATTTGGTTTCGTTTTGGAGTAATTTCGAATACTTTCGAACTCATTCGAACACTTTTTATCAAGTATTAAGTATGTTTCAGTGAATTTTATTTGATAAATCTATGTTTAGACATTTTTCGAACTGAGTTAAAATAGTTTAGATTGGTATCGAACATTTGAATTTTCTTTTTTAGGATTTAGTTTCGTTTTGGAGTAGTTTCGAACAATTTCGATCTCATTCGAATACTTTTAATCAAGTATGAGTTAAAATAGTTAAGATTGGTATCAAACCTTTGAATTATTTTGTTTTAGGATTTGGTTTCGTTTTGGAGTAGTTTCGAATATTTTCAAACTCATTCGAACACTTTTTATCAAGTATTAAGTATGTTTCGGTGAATTTTATTTGATAAATCTATGTTTAGACATTTTTCGAACTGAGTTAAAATAGTTTAGATTGGTATCGAACATTTGAATTTTTTTTTTTAGGATTTAGTTTCGTTTTGGAGTAGTTTCGAACAATTTCGATCATTCGAATAATTTTAATCAAGTATTGAGCAGCTTCGGTGAATTTTAGGTGATAAATCTATGTTTATACTTTTGTCGAACTAAGTTAAAATAGTTAAGATTGGTATCTAACATTTGAATTATTTTGTTTTAGGATTTTGTGTCGTTTCGAAGTGTTGAAACAAAGTTTAAGCTAGGTTTGGGTTGATTTTGGTGGTGAATTCTTTTTTGAGGTGAGAATAACTCTTACTTTGAGTTTGTACTTTATACTTTATTGTAAAGAAGTAGATATATATATGTATTTTGTTTATTTGTACTTTAAAATTTATTTTTAGTTAACTTGTAATGTTGATTATAATTATTCATGGGTATGAAGTTAAAAACTACATGGTATTGGTTAGACTCTTTAGTGCTAATTAGGTTGGTTAGACTTTTTAACTACTTCTAATTGGGTTGTGTAAACTAAGTTCTAGATGAGTTATATAATTTGGGTTGTCATACACTTATGACTTATGTTGATTAGACTTTTTATGTTGTTAGCATTTACCTAGCCTATACTTTTGATGGATTACATGGTGATGGATTGATTAATTATGCAATAGTCATTGGTTAATTAGCATAAACCAATAACTAACCTATATATGATGGATGTAATGGTGGGTCATAATATGTAACGACCCGACTTTTCCTGTTAGACTTTCTAGGGACGTTACTACATGCATGCTAGTAGAATTTAGAAATCTTTGGTAAAAGACAAAAAGAATTAAACTTTTTTGCTAAACAATCAAAATCTTTTAGTTCGGGATCCCTTTAAAAACCATTGCAAAACATAATGTGAATCAAAACGTTAAATCAAATGAAATAATTCACTTCAATTAAGTTTACTTAACAAAATAATTTGAGTTAAAACATAAACTAGATGCGGAAGCTATACTCCTCATGACACCCATGACCCTTTCAGCAAACCACCTTGCCACTCGCCTAAAATATGTTCTTGCCTTTACCTGAAAAGAAAAACATTTTGAAAAAGGATGAGTATTTAAAATACTCAGTAAGTGACCTCGCTACCGGGTCAGGATATGCATACACATACATAATGAGTTTTTGAAAACATTTTCTTTCTTTCCTTTGGTGGGACCTAAGTTCCTTTCATAGCGAAAACGTTTCTCTTTCAACTTTTCTCTTCGGCTTAATGTTGACAATTAACCCAACCTAACCTTTCCTTACCCAACCAATATCATCAAAGAACTATGTAGAAACCAATTGCTTACCCACAATTGAAGGCTCGCCGGACTGGAAGAGGCTGATTGGAACTGCAGCGGCGTGAACAGTACTCGCGCGTGAACAGTACCCGCTGTATGAACAGTAATATCAGTATAAACAGTGCGCGTCGTGAACAGTATCGTTGTGTGAACAGTACCCCCGGTATGAACAGTCGTCGATGAACAGTACCTAGCCGTGAACAATACCGCTCGATGGATGTTTGTTGAAGAAGAAGAAGCTTTCGAATGGATGGGTCTCTTGGTAGTGAATGGGAGAGAGAGAGAGAGGGATTGATGGTGGAGGTTGTTTTTCATGGAGGAAGAGGAGATGGTTGAAGAAGATGACTGCTTGGCTTGACCTAGGGTTGCGTGCTCTATAAAAATAATAGAGAGGGATATTTGGGCTTGACTTCTCCTTGTGCTTGGGCTTGGCTCAAAGTCACCTAATTAACAAAAGTTGCCCCCAAACCAATTAATTCCCTTTTTCCCTTCTTTCTTCCCTATTCACCCTCCAATTTCTCAAATTTCAATTACGCAAATTTCTAAAATTAACTTTCAACACAACTTTAAACATGAAATTGGCCTTACAATTAATTCAAATCTCAAAATTAAAACTTTAATTAATACTTGAAAATGTCGGTCGTTACATAATAAACCATTGATGCACCAACACATTAACTTATGGTTTACTTGGAGCTTCATTTTTCTATATTCGTAGTTGTATATTTAGTTGCAAGGTTTTAATAAATTATTAAACTATATGAGTTTGTTTGTTTTGTTTTTTAGTTGGTTTTTAGCTTATTATGATTGAAATCTTAGCTTATTAATTTACTTTAGCTTATTAAAATATTGTGAAAACTTAAGAATCCAAATTTAACTTAGCTTATTTAAGGACTAAAACATATGTTTCTTTATTTGAGGTTGAAGGTTCATATCCTCACTCCCAACAAACCCATTAAGCCTTTGTATGAGTAAGTGTGGCTTGATTATCCCAAAAACCAACAAACATTTTTAAATCCAAAAACTATAAACGTTATTCCAAATGGTTATGAAATGGGGCATGCAGTATTCAATTTAATATCCATCTTTTTTTGTCTAAGTTCTACAGGATTATTACTCACGATAAAGAAGTGGAGTTGAAAAGTGTATAATTAAGGATAAAGATGAATAAAGATTGGATTAAACTTAGAGACAAGTTGTCAATCGAATATATAGAAGGCGTAACTCAATTTATGGAAATGGCAAAGTTTCATGTTAATGACTCGGGGAAAACAAGATGTCCATGTAGAAATTGTATGAATGCAATGTGGCTGTAACGACCCTATAGGCTCAACACGCTACCTAAGAGTCATTACTAAGTCACGTCGCTATATTACCGAAAATTTCGGCAGCATAACGGCGTAACTACGCGAAAACCAAAAATTTGACCCTTACCTGATAAGACATAGAAAAACACACTTCTAAGATTTTCAAACAACCTCCTAGCATCCAACAAACTTCTCAATATGATGCTAGGGTTCAAACAGCAGAAACCAAGTGAATTCAAACATAGAAAGCCAAATACACGTGCACGATTTACAAAGAAAGGTTAAATGACTTTGAAACATCCTCCTAAACATTTAAAAACTCGACATGAGTTCTATGTACATCCAGAAACATAAAAGAAGCGGAATAGCGATCGCTCGGCTCCCATGACTCGAGTAGCTGATCTCCGGTCACGCGCTAGGGCCGATCTTAGTCTTTCCTGAAAACATTTTAAAAGGAAAAGGGTGAGTATTAACGAATAATACTCAGTAAGTAACTCATAGTTTCAAAATAAGAGTTTCACTCGCATGCAACATGTCATTTTTGAATCATAAAACCATCGTAAACCATCGCTTTAGTAGGGGACCTAAAATTCGTTTTATAAACCATGTACTTTTCCTTGCGGCTCTCGTGAACGATTAAATTCTCCCGAGGGCCTCGTAAATAGTCCGAAGACATAATTTTCCATCGAATAGAGTCCTCCCCTAACTCCGAGAGTTGAGCTCGAAAGCTAACATACATCGTGGAGTCCGAAGACTCAGCCCGAAGGCTACCATCGTGGAGTCCGAAGACTCAAGCCCGTCGGCTACCATCGTGGAGCACTCTCGAACCCCGGGAGCATAGAGAATCCGAAGACTCGGGTTCCCTCATAACCCACATAAAACTTTTGGGAGAATTATCGTCACGGCCTTACATAAATCTTTTCATGAGCACACAACACATGCATGAGGTCCCGCTCATTTTAGAACATACTCATGAATGCATAAGTCAAGGCAATCGCATTTCAAAGACATACATATTATTTCCATTCTTTTTTTAACATGAAAACTCAAATAGAACTCATGGAACTAGTGTAAAAGGAATATACATGTAAAACACTTTCTTTCTTAAATACTTAACACGGAAACATAAACTTCAAAGTAAATATAGGGCTAGCTCTAGGTTTCGAAAACTTCTTTCGTTGTGAGATCCCTTACCTTAAATCTTTACTTACTAAAATACCCTTTCTCCACTAGTAATGAGCTTCTCGAGTCCCCACTCCAAGTACAATCCAAGGTCCTCAACAAATCACCTAAAAAGTTTCCTAAACGTGTCTTAAACCAACCGAATTACGCTAAAACGCATTCTAACATTAATAACTCGACGAAACGGACCAAATGGCAAAATTTACCCAACTCCGGCGAGCGGCGGAGCGTGGGCGCGTGTGGCCGGCGCGTGAGGACTCCGATCAGCTCGTGGCTCCCGGATCTGGACAGATTCGACCCCTTTCCGGTCGGATCTACTCGCGAACCAGCGATTCCCTGAAATAAATGAGCTCCGACGAGGCAGAAGCTGCAACATCGGCGCGTTCAAGGACTCCGGCGAAGCTGTGGCGATTCAAGTGAAGTTCACGAACTGCAGAACCGTTGAGGAGGCGTCCGGCGAAGTGTTGAACGCGACTTGGGAGCTCGTGCGGCGGTGCTGAAGCAAATCCGGTGATCGGAATTGCGTGGGTCTTCGATTTTGAGCTCCGACTGAGTTGGGGTCGAGGGACTGGCCGGCGGTTTTCGAAGGACTTGCGTCACTCGTGAGGTTCGGCATCCGGCGAGGAAGAAGAAGAAGAAGAAGAAGAAGACCGGCGTTCGTGAGCTTCGGCGAGGTGCTTGCTCGCGAATTCCGGCGAGGCGTGGGAGACTCGCGTGACTGTAGCTCTCCGTCGAGCTTCGTGCGGCCGGCGTTCGCAAGATAGAGAGAGAGAGAGAGAGAGAGAGAGAGAGAATTACAGTGAGGGAGAGGGGCTGTCGAGAGGAAGAAGAAGGGAAAGAAAGAAAGAAAAAATAAAAATAAAAATAAATATAAAATAATAATATAAAATCAAAAATATCTTCTCTATAAATGACCATAATACCCTTTCCTTTTCCAAAAATCACCAAAATACCCTCAAAGCAATTAAATTCTTAATAAAACTTTACCAAAACAACATTTTAAACTTACCCAAAACGTCTCGGGTGTCACAGTGGCAATCTTTAGATATAGTATAGCGACATCTATTCACGAATGGAACATCTCCCTCTTATAGACAATGGGTATATCATGGAGAACCTACCAACCTACCGAGGTTTGAAAGTAATACAGTTGGGTCAGTAAACGATGATAGATCAAGTACTATAGAGTCTAATGATTTCAATGAAGAAAATGAGATGTTCAACCTTTTAAATGAACTTCAAGTCCCAATTGCCGAAGCAGATGTAGATGAAGAAAATAATTTTGAAAATGAGATGCCCCCTAATGTCCGTCATGACGATACTTCAACCTTATTCGAGGATTTAATGACCGAAGCATGTAATCAATTGTATCCTGATTGTACGCGATTCTCGTCATTAAACTTTTTGGTGAGATTGATGCATATTAAGGTTCTTAACAATTGGAGTAATAAATCATTTGATATGTTATTACAATTGTTAAAGGAAGCATTTGATATGTTATGACATGTCTAAGTCAAGTCTTTAAATAAGAGTGTTTGAAAAATTTTGTTTTGAAAAACTAGTTTCTTGTGTAATTCTTAAACTTTGGTTAGCTTGGAAAGTTTAGAAATGGTTGTGTTTTGGGTTATGCTTATAAAGTTATGAAGCTTCTAGTTTGTTGTAAATATAAATTTGATTGGTTGACTAATTGGCTTCTTTTGAGTTCATGTTCATATGGTTGTTGAGTTTTAGATGCTATGTATGTATATTGAGAAGTTTTAGGCAAAACTCATATATGTTTTGACATGTCTAAGTCAAGTCTTTAAGTAAATGTGTTTGAAAATTTTTGTTTTGAAAAACTAGTTTCTTGTGTAATTCTTAAAGTTTGGTTAGCTTGGAAAGTTTAGAAATGGTTATGTTTTGTGAAATTTTGGGTTATGCTCATAAAGTTTTGAAGCTTCTAGTTGTTGTAAATATAAGTTTGATGGGTTGACTAATTGGCTTATTTTGAGTTCATGTTCATATGGTTGTTGAGTTTTAGATGCTATATATGTATATTGAGAAGTTTTAGGCAAAACTCATATATGTTTTGACATGTCTAAGTCAAGTCTTTAAGTAAATGTGTTTGAAAATTTTTGTTTTGAAAAACTAGTTTCTTGTGTAATTCTTAAAGTTTTGTTAGCTTGAAAAATTTAGAAATGGTTGTGTTTTGGGTAATGCTTATAAAGTTTTGAACCTTTTAGTTTGTTGTAAATATAAATTTGATGGGTTGACTAATTGGCTTCTTTTGAATTCATGTTCATATGGTTGTTGAGTTTTAGATGCTATGTATGTATATTGAGAAGTTTTAGGCAAAACTCATATATGTTTTGACATGTCTAAGTCAAGTCTTTAAGTAAATGTGTTTGAAAATTTTTGTTTTGAAAAACTAGTTTCTTGTGTAATTCTTAAACTTTGGTTAGCTTGGAAAGTCTAGAAATGGTTATGTTTTATGAAATTTTGGGTTATGCTTATAAAGTTTTGAATCTTCTAGTTTGTTGTAAATATAAGTTTGATGGGTTGACTAATTGGCTTCTTTTGAGTTCATGTTCATATGGTTGTTGAGTTTTAGGATCTATGTATGTATAATGAGAAGTTTTAGGCAAAACTCATATATGTTTTGACAGGTCTAAGACAAGTCTTTAAGTAAATGTGTTTGGAAATTTTTGTTTTGAAAAACTAGTTTCTTGTGTAATTCTTAAAGTTTGGTTAGCTTGGAAAGTATAGAAATGGTTGTGTTTTGGGTTATGCTTATAAAGTTTTGATGCTTCTAGTTTGTTGTAAATAGAAATTTGATGGGTTGACTAATTGGCTTCTTTTGAGTTCATGTTCATATGGTTGTTGAGTTTTAGATGCTATGTATGTATATTGAGAAGTTTTAGGCAAAACTCATATATGTTTTGACATGTCTAAGTCAAGTCTTCAAGTAAATGTGTTTGAAAATTTTTGTTTTGAAAAACTAGTTTCTTGTGTAACTCTAAAAGTTTGGTTAGCTTGAAAAGTCTAGAAATGGTTATGTTTTGTGAAATTTTGGGTTATGCTTATAAAGTTTTGAATCTTCTAGTTTGTTGTAAATATAAGTTTGATGGGTTGACTAATTGGCTTCTTTTGAGTTCATGTTCATATGGTTGTTGAGTTTTAGATGCTATGTATGTATATTGAGAAGTTTTAGGCAAAACTCATATATGTTTTGACATGTCCAACTCAAGTCTTTAAGTAAATGTGTTTGAAAATTTTTGTTTTGAAAAACTAGTTTCTTGTGTAATTCTTAAAGTTTGGTTAGCTTGGAAAGTTTAGAAATGGTTATGTTTTGTGAAATTTTGGTTTATGCTTATAAAGTTTTGAAGCTTCTAGTTTGTTGTAAATATAAGTTTGATGGGTTGACTAATTGGCTTCTTTTGAGTTCATGTTCATATGGTTGTTGAGTTTTAGATGCTATGTATGTATATTGAGAAGTTTTAGGCAAAACTCATATATGTTTTGACCTGTCTAACTCAAGTCTTTAAGTAAATGTGTTTGAAAATTTTTGTTTTGAAAAACTAGTTTCTTGTGTAATTCTTAAAGTTTGGTTAGCTTGGAAAGTTTAGAAATGGTTATGTTTTGTGAAATTTTGGTTTATGCTTATAAAGTTTTGAAGCTTCTAGTTTGATGTAAATATAAGTTTGATGGGTTGACTAATTGGCTTCTTTTGAGTTCATGTTCATATGGTTGTTGAGTTTTAGATGCTATGTATGTATATTGAGAAGTTTTAGGCAAAACCCATATATGTTTTGACATGTCTAAGTCAAGTCTTAAGTAAATGAGTTTGAAAATTTTTGTTTTGAAAAACTAGTTTCTTGTGTAATTCTTAAAGTTTGGTTAGCTTGGAAAGTTTAGAAATGGTTATGTTTTGTGAAATTTTGGGTTATGCTTATAAAGTTTTGAAGGTTCTAGTTTGTTGTAATTATAAGTTTGATGGGATGACTAATTGGCTTCTTTTGAGTTCATGTTCATATGGTTGTTGAGTTTTAGATGCTATGTATGTATATTGAGAAGTTTTAGGCAAAACTCATATATGTTTTGACATGTCTAAGTCAAGTCTTTAAGTAAATGTGTTTGAAAATTTTTGTTTTGAAAAACTAGTTTCTTGTGTAATTCTTAAAGTTTGGTTAGCTTGGA
Source organism: Trichosanthes truncata (assembly GCA_033996785.1). Lineage (NCBI taxonomy): Eukaryota > Viridiplantae > Streptophyta > Magnoliopsida > Cucurbitales > Cucurbitaceae > Trichosanthes > Trichosanthes truncata. The sequence continues at coordinate 11,217,949 of MU867261.1, read as the reverse complement.
AAGTCTAGAAATGGTTATGTTTTATGAAATTTTGGGTTATGCTTATAAAGTTTTGAATCTTCTAGTTTTTTGTAAATATAAGTTTGATGGGTTGACTAATTGGCTTCTTTTGAGTTCATGTTCATATGGTTGTTGAGTTTTAGATCCTATGTATGTATACTGAGAAGTTTTAGGCAAAACTCATATATGTTTTGACATGTCTAAGTCAAGTCTTCAAGTAAAAGTGTTTGAAAATTTTTGTTTTGAAAAACTAGTTTCTTGTGTAATTCTTCAAGCTTGGTTAGCTTGGAAAGTCTAGAAATGGTTATGTTTTATTAAATTTTGGGTTATGCTTATAAAGTTTTGAATCTTCTAGTTTTTTGTAAATATAAGTTTGATGGGTTGACTAATTGGCTTCTTTTGAGTTCATGTCATATGGTTGTTGAGTTTTAGATGTTATGTATGTATATTGAGAAGTTTTGGGCAAAACTAATATATGTTTTCACATGTCTAAGTCAAGTCTTTTAGTAAATGTGTTTGAAAATTTTTGTTTTAAAAAACTAGTTTCTTGTGTAATTCTTAAAGTTTTGTTAGCTTGGAAAGTTTAGAAATGGTTATGTTTTTTGAAATTTTGGTTTATGCTTATAAAGTTTTGAAGGTTCTAGTTTGTTGTAAATATAAGTTTGATGGGTTGACTAATTGGCTTCTTTTGAGTTCATGTTCATATGGCTGTTGAGTTTTAGATGCTATGTATGTATATTGAGAAGTTTTAGGCAAAACTCATATATGTTTTGACATGTCTAAGTCAAGTCTTTAAGTAAATGTGTTTGAAAATTTTTGTTTTGAAAAACTAGTTTCTTGTGTAATTCTTAAAGTTTGGTTAGCTTGGAAAGTCTAGAAATGGTTATGTTTTATGAAATTTTGGGTTATGCTTATAAAGTTTTGAATCTTCTAGTTTGTTGTAAATATAAGTTTGATGGGTTGACTAATTGGCTTCTTTTGAGTTCATGTTCATATGGTTGTTGAGTTTTAGATGCTATGTATGTATATTGAGAAGTTTTAGGCAAAACTCATATATGTTTTGACATGTCTAAGTCAAGTCTTTAAGTAAATGTGTTTGAAAATTTTTGTTTTGAAAAACTAGTTTCTTGTGTAATTCTTAAAGTTTGGTTAGCTTGGAAAGTCTAGAAATGGTTATGTTTTATGAAATTTTGGGTTATGCTTATAAAGTTTTGAATCTTCTAGTTTGTTGTAAATATAAGTTTGATGGGTTGACTAATTTGCTTCTTTTGAGTTCATGTTCATATGGTTGTTGAGTTTTAGATGCTATGTATGTATAATGAGAAGTTTTAGGCAAAACTCATATATGTTTTGACAGGTCTAAGTCAAGTCTTTAAGTAAATGTGTTTGAAAATTTTTGTTTTGAAAAACTAGTTTCTTGTGTAATTCTTAAAGTTTGGTTAGCTTGGAAAGTCTAGAAATGGTTATGTTTTATGAAATTTTGGGTTATGCTTATAAAGTTTTGAATCTTCTAGTTTTTTGTAAATATAAGTCTGATGGGTTGACTAATTGGCTTCTTTTGAGTTCATGTTCATATGGTTGTTGAGTTTTATATGTTATGTATGTATATTGAGAAGTTTTAGGCAAAACTAATATATGTTTTCACATGTCTAAGTCAAGTCTTTTTGTAAATGTGTTTGAAAATTTTTGTTTTAAAAAACTGGTTTCTTGTGTAATTCTTAAAGTTTGGTTAGCTTGGAAAGTTTAGAAATGGTTATGTTTTTTGAAATTTTGGTTTATGCTTATAAAGTTTTGAAGGTTCTAGTTTGTTGTAAATATAAGTTTGATGGGTTGACTAATTGGCTTCTTTTGAGTTCATGTTCATATGGCTGTTGAGTTTTAGATGCTATGTATGTATATTGAGAAGTTTTAGGCAAAACCCATATATGTTTTGACATGTCTAAGTCAAGTCTTAAGTAAATGAGTTTGAAAATTTTTGTTTTGAAAAACTAGTTTCTTGTGTACTTCTTAAAGTTTGGTTAGCCTGGAAAGTTTAGAAATGGTTATGTTTTGTGAAATTTTGGGTTATGCTTATAAAGTTTTGAAGGTTCTAGTTTGTTGTAAATATAAGTTTGATGGGTTGACTAATTGGCTTCTTTTGAGTTCATGTTCATATGGCTGTTGAGTTTTAGATGCTATGTATGTATATTGAGAAGTTTTAGGCAAAACCCATATATGTTTTGACATGTCTAAGTCAAGTCTTAAGTAAATGAGTTTGAAAATTTTTGTTTTGAAAAACTAGTTTCTTGTGTAATTCTTAAAGTTTGGTTAGCTTGGAAAGTTTAGAAATGGTTATGTTTTGTGAAATTTTGGGTTATGCTTATAAAGTTTTGAAGCTTCTAGTTTGTTGTAAATATAAGTTTGATGGGTTGACTAATTGGCTTCTTTTGAGTTCATGTTCATATGGTTGTTGAGTTTTAGATGCTATGTATGTATATTGAGAAATTTTAGGCAAAACTCATATATGTTTTGACATGTCTAAGTCAAGTCTTTAAGTAAATGTGTTTGAAAATTTTTGTTTTGAAAAACTAGTTTCTTGTGTAATTCTTAGAGTTTGGTTAGCTTGGAAAGTCTAGAACTGGTTAAGTTTGATGAAATTTTGGGTTTTGCTTATAAAGTTTTGAATCTTCTAGTTTTTTATAAATATAAGTTTGATGGGTTCACTAATTGGCTTCTTTTGAGTTCATGTTCATATGGTTGTTGAGTTTTAGATGCTATGTATGTATATTGAGAAGTTTTAGGCAAAACCCATATATGTTTTGACATGTCTAAGTCAAGTCTTAAGTAAATGAGTTTGAAAATTTTTGTTTTGAAAAACTAGTTTCTTGTGTAATTCTTAAAGTTTGGTTAGCTTGGAAAGTTTAGAAATGGTTATGTTTTGTGTAATTTTGGGTTATGCTTATAAAGTTTTGAAGCTTCTAGTTTGTTGTAAATATAAGTTTGATGGGTTGACTAATTGGCTTCTTTTGAGTTCATGTTCATATGGTTGTTGAATTTTAGATGCTATGTTTGTATATTGAGAAGTTTTAGGCAAAACTCATATATGTTTTGACATGTCTAAATCAAGTCTTTAAGTAAATGTGTTTGAAAATTTTTGTTTTGAAAAACTAGTTTTTTGTGTAATTTTTAAAGTTTGGTTAGCTTGGAAAGTTTAGAAATGGTTGTGTTTTGGGTTATGCTTATAAAGTCTTGAAGCTTTTAGTTTGTTGTAAATATAAATGTGATGGGTTGATTAATTGGCTTCTTTTGAGTTCATGTTCATATGGTTGTTGAGTTTTAGATGCTATGTATGTATATTGAGAAGTTTTAGGCAAAACTCATATATCTTTTGACATGTCTAAGTCAAGTCTTTAAGTAAATGTGCTTGAAAATTTTGGTTTTGAAAAACTAGTTTCTTGTGTAACTCTTAAAGTTTGGTTAGCTTGAAAAGTCTAGAAATGGTTTTGTTTTGTGAAATTTTGGGTTATGCTTATAAAGTTTTGAATCTTCTAGTTTGTTGTAAATATAAGTTTGATGGGTTGACTAATTGGCTTCTTTTGAGTTCATGTTCATATGGTTGTTGAGTTTTAGATGCTATGTATGTATATTGAGAAGTTTTAGGCAAAACTCATATATGTTTTGACATGTCTAAGTCAAGTCTTTAAGTAAATGTGTTTGAAAATTTTTGTTTTGAAAAACTAGTTTCTTGTGTAATTCTTAAAGTTTGGTTAGCTTGGAAAGTTTACAAATGGTTATGTTTTGTGAAATTTTGGTTTATGCTTATAAAGTTTTGAAGCTTCTAGTTTGTTGTAAATATAAGTTTGATGGGTTGACTAATTGGCTTCTTTTGAGTGCATGTTCATATGGTTGTTGAGTTTTAGATGCTATGTATGTATATTGAGAAGTTTTAGGCAAAACCCATATATGTTTTGACATGTCTAAGTCAAGTCTTAAGTAAATGAGTTTGAAAATTTTTGTTTTGAAAAACTAGTTTTTTGTGTAATTCTTAAAGTTTGGTTAGCTTGGAAAGTTTAGAAATGGTTATGTTTTGTGAAATTTTGGGTTATGCTTATAAAGTTTTGAAGCTTCTAGTTTGTTGTAATTATAAGTTTGATGGGTTGACTAATTGGCTTCTTTTGAGTTCATGTTCATATGGTTGTTGAGTTTTAGATGCTATGTATGTATATTGAGAAGTTTTAGGCAAAACTCATATATGTTTTGACATGTCTAAGTCAAGTCTTTAAGTAAATGTGTTTGAAAATTTTTGTTTTGAAAAACTAGTTTCTTGTGTAATTCTTAAAGTTTGGTTAGCTTGAAAAGTATAGAAATGGTTGTGTTTTGGGTTATGCTTATAAAGTTTTGAAGCTTTTAGTTTGTTTGAAATAGAAATTTGATGGGTTGACTGATTGGCTTCTTTTGAGTTCATGTTCATATGGTTGTTGAGTTTTAGATGCTATATATGTATATTGAGAAGTTTTAGGCAAAACTCATATATGTTTTGACATGTCTAAGTCAAGTCTTTAAGTAAATGTGTTTGAAAATTTTTGTTTTGAAAAACTAGTTTCTTGTGTAATTCTTAAAGTTTGGTTAGCTTGGAAAGTATAGAAATGGTTGTGTTTTGGGTTATGCTTATAAAGTTTTGAAGCTTTTAGTTTGTTTTAAATAGAAATTTGATGGGTTGACTGATTGGCTTCTTTTGACTTCATGTTCATATGGTTGTTGAGTTTTAGATGCTATGTATGTATATTGAGAAGTTTTAGGCAAAACTCATATATGTTTTGACATGTCTAAGTCAAGTCTTTAAGTAAATGTGTTTGAAAATTTTTGTTTTGAAAAACTAGTTTCTTGTGTAATTCTTAAAGTTTGGTTAGCTTGGAAAGTCTAGAAATGGTTATGTTTTATGAAATTTTGGGTTATGCTTATAAAGTTTTGAATCTTCTAGTTTTTTGTAAATATAAGTTTGATGGGTTGACTAATTGGCTTCTTTTGAGTTCATGTTCATATGGTTGTTGAGTTTTATATGTTATGTATGTATATTGAGAAGTTTTAGGCAAAACTAATATATGTTTTCACATGTCTAAGTCAAGTCTTTTTGTAAATGTGTTTGAAAATTTTTGTTTTAAAAAACTGGTTTCTTGTGTAATTCTTAAAGTTTGGTTAGCTTGGAAAGTTTAGAAATGGTTATGTTTTTTGAAATTTTGGTTTATGCTTATAAAGTTTTGAAGGTTCTAGTTTGTTGTAAATATAAGTTTGATGGGTTGACTAATTGGCTTCTTTTGAGTTCATGTTCATATGGCTGTTGAGTTTTAGATGCTATGTATGTATATTGAGAAGTTTTAGGCAAAACCCATATATGTTTTGACATGTCTAAGTCAAGTCTTAAGTAAATGAGTTTGAAAATTTTTGTTTTGAAAAACTAGTTTCTTGTGTACTTCTTAAAGTTTGGTTAGCCTGGAAAGTTTAGAAATGGTTATGTTTTGTGAAATTTTGGGTTATGCTTATAAAGTTTTGAAGGTTCTAGTTTGTTGTAAATATAAGTTTGATGGGTTGACTAATTGGCTTCTTTTGAGTTCATGTTCATATGGCTGTTGAGTTTTAGATGCTATGTATGTATATTGAGAAGTTTTAGGCAAAACCCATATATGTTTTGACATGTCTAAGTCAAGTCTTAAGTAAATGAGTTTGAAAATTTTTGTTTTGAAAAACTAGTTTCTTGTGTAATTCTTAAAGTTTGGTTAGCTTGGAAAGTTTAGAAATGGTTATGTTTTGTGAAATTTTGGGTTATGCTTATAAAGTTTTGAAGCTTCTAGTTTGTTGTAAATATAAGTTTGATGGGTTGACTAATTGGCTTCTTTTGAGTTCATGTTCATATGGTTGTTGAGTTTTAGATGCTATGTATGTATATTGAGAAATTTTAGGCAAAACTCATATATGTTTTGACATGTCTAAGTCAAGTCTTTAAGTAAATGTGTTTGAAAATTTTTGTTTTGAAAAACTAGTTTCTTGTGTAATTCTTAAAGTTTGGTTAGCTTGGAAAGTCTAGAAATGGTTAAGTTTGATGAAATTTTGGGTTTTGCTTATAAAGTTTTGAATCTTCTAGTTTTTTATAAATATAAGTTTGATGGGTTCACTAATTGGCTTCTTTTGAGTTCATGTTCATATGATTGTTGAGTTTTAGATGCTATGTATGTATATTGAGAAGTTTTAGGCAAAACCCATATATGTTTTGACATGTCTAAGTCAAGTCTTAAGTAAATGAGTTTGAAAATTTTTGTTTTGAAAAACTAGTTTCTTGTGTAATTCTTAAAGTTTGGTTAGCTTGGAAAGTTTAGAAATGGTTATGTTTTGTGAAATTTTGGGTTATGCTTATAAAGTTTTGAAGCTTCTAGTTTGTTGTAAATATAAGTTTGATGGGTTGACTAATTGGCTTCTTTTGAGTTCATGTTCATATGGTTGTTGAATTTTAGATGCTATGTTTGTATATTGAGAAGTTTTAGGCAAAACTCATATATGTTTTGACATGTCTAAATCAAGTCTTTAAGTAAATGTGTTTGAAAATTTTTGTTTTGAAAAACTAGTTTTTTGTGTAATTTTTAAAGTTTGGTTAGCTTGGAAAGTTTAGAAATGGTTGTGTTTTGGGTTATGCTTATAAAGTCTTGAAGCTTTTAGTTTGTTGTAAATATAAATGTGATGGGTTGATTAATTGGCTTCTTTTGAGTTCATGTTCATATGGTTGTTGAGTTTTAGATGCTATGTATGTATATTGAGAAGTTTTAGGCAAAACTCATATATGTTTTGACATGTCTAAGTCAAGTCTTTAAGTAAATGTGCTTGAAAATTTTGGTTTTGAAAAACTAGTTTCTTGTGTAACTCTTAAAGTTTGGTTAGCTTGAAAAGTCTAGAAATGGTTTTGTTTTGTGAAATTTTGGGTTATGCTTATAAAGTTTTGAATCTTCTAGTTTGTTGTAAATATAAGTTTGATGGGTTGACTAATTGGCTTCTTTTGAGTTCATGTTCATATGGTTGTTGAGTTTTAGATGCTATGTATGTATATTGAGAAGTTTTAGGCAAAACTCATATATGTTTTGACATGTCTAAGTCAAGTCTTTAAGTAAATGTGTTTGAAAATTTTTGTTTTGAAAAACTAGTTTCTTGTGTAATTCTTAAAGTTTGGTTAGCTTGGAAAGTTTACAAATGGTTATGTTTTGTGAAATTTTGGTTTATGCTTATAAAGTTTTGAAGCTTCTAGTTTGTTGTAAATATAAGTTTGATGGGTTGACTAATTGGCTTCTTTTGAGTGCATGTTCATATGGTTGTTGAGTTTTAGATGCTATGTATGTATATTGAGAAGTTTTAGGCAAAACCCATATATGTTTTGACATGTCTAAGTCAAGTCTTAAGTAAATGAGTTTGAAAATTTTTGTTTTGAAAAACTAGTTTTTTGTGTAATTCTTAAAGTTTGGTTAGCTTGGAAAGTTTAGAAATGGTTATGTTTTGTGAAATTTTGGGTTATGCTTATAAAGTTTTGAAGCTTCTAGTTTGTTGTAATTATAAGTTTGATGGGTTGACTAATTGGCTTCTTTTGAGTTCATGTTCATATGGTTGTTGAGTTTTAGATGCTATGTATGTATATTGAGAAGTTTTAGGCAAAACTCATATATGTTTTGACATGTCTAAGTCAAGTCTTTAAGTAAATGTGTTTGAAAATTTTTGTTTTGAAAAACTAGTTTCTTGTGTAATTCTTAAAGTTTGGTTAGCTTGAAAAGTATAGAAATGGTTGTGTTTTGGGTTATGCTTATAAAGTTTTGAAGCTTTTAGTTTGTTTGAAATAGAAATTTGATGGGTTGACTGATTGGCTTCTTTTGAGTTCATGTTCATATGGTTGTTGAGTTTTAGATGCTATATATGTATATTGAGAAGTTTTAGGCAAAACTCATATATGTTTTGACATGTCTAAGTCAAGTCTTTAAGTAAATGTGTTTGAAAATTTTTGTTTTGAAAAACTAGTTTCTTGTGTAATTCTTAAAGTTTGGTTAGCTTGGAAAGTATAGAAATGGTTGTGTTTTGGGTTATGCTTATAAAGTTTTGAAGCTTTTAGTTTGTTTTAAATAGAAATTTGATGGGTTGACTGATTGGCTTCTTTTGACTTCATGTTCATATGGTTGTTGAGTTTTAGATGCTATGTATGTATATTGAGAAGTTTTAGGCAAAACTCATATATGTTTTGACATGTCTAAGTCAAGTCGTTAAGTAAATGTGTTTGAAAATTTTTGTTTTGAAAAACTAGTTTCTTGTGTAATTCTTAAAGTTTGGTTAGCTTGGAAAGTATAGAAATGGTTGTGTTTTGGGTTATGCTTATAAAGTTTTAAAGATTCTAGTTTGTTGTAAATATAAGTTTGATTGGTTGACTAATTGGCTTCTTTTGAGTTCATGTTCATATGGTTGTTGAGTTTTAGATGCTATGTATGTATATTGAGAAGTTTTAGGCAAAACTCATATATGTTTTGACATGTCTAAGTCAAGTCTATAAGGAAACGTGTTTGAAAATTTTTGTTTTGAAAAACTAGTTTCTTGTGTAATTCTTAAAGTTTGAATAGCTTGGAAAGTCTAGAAATGGTTATGTTTTATGAAATTTTTGGTTATACTTATAAACTTTTGAATCTTCTAGTTTGTTGTAAATATAAGTTTGATGGGTTGACTAATTGGCTTCTTTTGAGTTCATGTTCATATGGTTGTTGAGTTTTAGATGCTATGTATGTATATTGAGAAGTTTTAGGCAAAACTCATATATGTTTTGACATGTCTAATTCAAGTCTTTAAGTAAATGTGTTTGAAAATTTTTCTTTTGAAAAACTAGTTTCTTGTGTAATTCTTAAAGTTTGGTTAGCTTGGAAGGTTTAGAAATGGTTATGTTTTGTGAAATTTTGGGTTATGCTTATAAAGTTTTGAAGCTTCTAGTTTGTTGTAAATATAAGTTTCATGGGTTGACTAATTGGCTTCTTTTGAGTTCATGTTCATATGGTTGTTGAGTTTTAGATGCTATGTATGTATATTGAGAAGTTTTAGGCAAAACCCATATATGTTTTGACATGTCTAAGTCAAGTCTTCAAGTAAATGTGTTTGAAAATTTTTGTTTTGAAAAACTAGTTTCTTGTGTAATTCTTAAAGTTTGGTTTGCTTGGAAAGTTTAGAAATGGTTATGTTTTGTGAAATTTTGGGTTATGCTTATAAAGTTTTGAAGCTTTTAGTTTGTTGTAAATATAAATTTGATAGGTTGACTAATTGGCTTCTTTTGAGTTCATGTTCATATGATTGTTGAGTTTTAGATGCTATGTATGTATATTGAGAAGTTTTAGGTAAAACTCATATATGTTTTGACATGTCTAAGTCAAGTCTTTAAGTAAATGTGTTTGAAAATTTTTGTTTTGAAAAACTAGTTTCTTGTGTAATTCTTAAAGTTTGGTTAGCTTGGAAAGTTTAGAAATGGTTGTGTTTTGGGTTATGCTTATAAAGTTTTGAAGCTTCTAGTTTGTTGTAAATATAAATTTGATGGGTTGACTAATTGGCTTCTTTTGAGTTCATGTTCATATGGTTGTTGAGTTTTAGATTCTATGTATGTATATTGAGAAGTTTTAGGAAAAACTCATATATGTTTTGACATGTCTAAGTCAATTCTTTAAGTAAATGTGTTTGAAAATTTTTGTTTTGAAAAACTACTTTCTTGTGTACTTCTTAAGGTTTGGTTAGCTTGGAAAGTTTAGAAATGGTTATGTTTTGTGAAATTTTGGGTTATGCTTATAAAGTTTTGAAGATTCGAGTTTGTTGTAAATATAAGTTTGATGGGTTGACTAATTGGCTTCTTTTGAGTTCATGTTCATATGGTTGTTGAGTTTTAGATGCTATGTATGTATATTGAGAAGTTTTAGGCAAAACCCATATATGTTTTGTCATGTCTAAGTCAAGGCTTCAAGTAAATGTGTTTGAAAATTTTTGTTTTGAAAAACTAGTTTCTTGTGTAATTCTTAAAGTTTGGTTAGCTTGGAAGGTTTAGAAATGGTTATGTTTTGTGAAATTTTGGGTTATGCTTATAAAGTTTTGAAGCTTCTAGTTTGTTGTAAATATAAGTTTCATGGGTTGACTAATTGGCTTCTTTTGAGTTCATGTTCATATGGTTGTTGAGTTTTAGATGCTATGTATGTATATTGAGAAGTTTTATGCAAAACCCATATATGTTTTGACATGTCTAAGTCAAGTCTTCAAGTAAATGTGTTTGAAAATTTTTGTTTTGAAAAACTAGTTTCTTGTGTAATTCTTAAAGTTTGGTTAGCTTGGAAAGTTTAGAAATGGTTATGTTTTGTGAAATTTTGGGTTATGCTTATAAAGTTTTGAAGCTTTTAGTTTGTTGTAAATATAAATTTGATAGGTTGACTAATTGGCTTCTTTTGAGTTCATGTTCATATGATTGTTGAGTTTTAGATGCTATGTATGTATATTGAGAAGTTTTAGGTAAAACTCATATATGTTTTGACATGTCTAAGTCAAGTCTTTAAGTAAATGTGTTTGAAAATTTTTGTTTTGAAAAACTAGTTTCTTGTGTAATTCTTAAAGTTTGGTTAGCTTGGAAAGTTTAGAAATGGTTGTGTTTTGGGTTATGCTTATAAAGTTTTGAAGCTTCTAGTTTGTTGTAAATATAAATTTGATGGGTTGACTAATTGGCTTCTTTTGAGTTCATGTTCATATGGTTGTTGAGTTTTAGATTCTATGTATGTATATTGAGAAGTTTTAGGAAAAACTCATATATGTTTTGACATGTCTAAGTCAATTCTTTAAGTAAATGTGTTTGAAAATTTTTGTTTTGAAAAACTACTTTCTTGTGTACTTCTTAAGGTTTGGTTAGCTTGGAAAGTTTAGAAATGGTTATGTTTTGTGAAATTTTGGGTTATGCTTATAAAGTTTTGAAGCTTCGAGTTTGTTGTAAATATAAGTTTGATGGGTTGACTAATTGGCTTCTTTTGAGTTCATGTTCATATGGTTGTTGAGTTTTAGATGCTATGTATGTATATTGAGAAGTTTTAGGCAAAACCCATATATGTTTTGTCATGTCTAAGTCAAGGCTTCAAGTAAATGTGTTTGAAAATTTTTGTTTTGAAAAACTAGTTTCTTGTGTAATTCTTAAAGTTTGGTTAGCTTGGAAAGTTTAGAAATGGTTATGTTTTGTGAAATTTTGGGTTATGCTTATAAAGTTTTGAAGCTTTTAGTTTGTTGTAAATATAAATTTGATGGGTGGACTAATTGGCTTCTTTTGAGTTCATGTTCATATGATTGTTGAGTTTTAGATGCTATGTATGTATATTGAGAAGTTTTAGGCAAAACTCATATATGTTTTGACATGTCTAAGTCAAGTCTTTAAGTAAATGTGTTTGAAAATTTTTGTTTTGAAAAACTAGTTTCTTGTGTAATTCTTAAAGTTTGGTTAGCTTGGAAAGTTTAGAAATGGTTGTGTTTTGGGTTATGCTTATAAAGTTTTGAAGCTTCTAGTTTGTTTAAATATAAATTTGATGGGTTGACTAATTGGCTTCTTTTGAGTTCATGTTCATATGGTTGTTGAGTTTTAGATTCTATGTATGTATATTGAGAAGTTTTAGGCAAAACTCATATATGTTTTGACATGTCTAAGTCAATTCTTTAAGTAAATGTGTTTGAAAATTTTTGTTTTGAAAAACTACTTTCTTGTGTACTTCTTAAGGTTTGGTTAGCTTGGAAAGTTTAGAAATGGTTATGTTTTGTGAAATTTTGGGTTATGCTTATAAAGTTTTGAAGCTTCGAGTTTGTTGTAAATATAAGTTTGATGGGTTGACTAATTGGCTTCTTTTGAGTTCATGTTCATATGGTTGTTGAGTTTTAGATGCTATGTAGGTATATTGAGAATTTTTAGGCAAAACTCATATATGTTTTGACATGTCTAATTCACGTCTTTAAGTAAATGTGTTTGAAAATTTTTGTTTTGAAAAACTAGTTTCTTGTGTAATTCTTAAAGTTTGGTTAGCTTGGATAGTTTAGAAATGGTTATGTTTTTTGAAATTTTGGGTTATGCTTATAAAGTTTTGAAGCTTCTAGTTCGTTGTAAATATAAGTTTGATGGGTTGACTAATTGGCTTCTTTTGAGTTCACTTTCATATGGTTGTTGAGTTTTAGATGCTATGTATGTATATTGAGAAGTTTTAGGCAAAACTCATATATGTTTTGACATGTCTAAGTCAAGTCTCTAAGTAAATGTGTTTGAAAATTTTTCTTTTGAAAAACTAGTTTCTTGTGTAATTCTTAAAGTTTGGTTAGCTTGGAAAGTTTAGAAATGGTTGTGTTTTGGGTTATGCTTATAAAGTTTTGAAGCTTCTAGTTTGTTGCAAATAGAAATTTGATGGGTTGATTGATTGGCTTCTTTTGAGTTCATGTTCATATGGTTGTTGAGTTTTAGATGCTATGTATGTATATTGAGAAGTTTTAGGCAAAGCTCATATATGTTTTGACATGTCTAAGTCAAGTCTTTAAGGAAATGTGTTTGAAAATTTTTGTTTTGAAAAACTAGTTTCTTGTGTAATTCTTAAAGTTTGAATAGCTTGGAAAGTCTAGAAATGGTTATGTTTTATGAAATTTTTGGTTATGCTTATAAAGTTTTGAATCTTCTAGTTTGTTGTAAATATAAGTTTGATGGGTTGACTGATTGGCTTCTTTTGAGTTCATGTTCATATGGTTTTTGAGTTTTAGATGCTATGTATGTATATTGAGAAGTTTGAGGCAAAACTCATATATGTTTTGACATGTCTAATTCAAGTCTTTAAGTAAATGTGTTTGAAAATTTTTGTTTTGAAAAACTAGTTTCTTGTGTAATTCTTAAAGTTTGGTTAGCTTGGAAAGTTTAGAAATGGTTATGTTTTGTGAAATTTTGGGTTATGCTTATAAAGTTTTGAAGCTTCTAGTTTGTTGTAAATATAAGTTTGATGGGTTGACTAATTGGCTTCTTTATAGTTCATGTTCATATGGTTGTTGAGTTTTAGATGCTATGTATGTATATTGAGAAGTTTTAGGCAAAACCCATATATGTTTTGACATGTCTAAGTCAAGTCTTCAAGTAAATGTGTTTGAAAATTTTTGTTTTGAAAAAGTAGTTTCTTGTGTAATTCTTAAAGTTTGGTTAGCTTTGAAAGTTTAGAAATGGTTATGTTTTGTGAAATTTTGGGTTATGCTTATAAAGTTTTGAAGCTTTTAGTTTGTTGTAAATATAAATTTGATGGGTTGACTAATTGGCTTCTTTTGAGTTCATGTTCATATGGTTGTTGAGTTTTAGATGCTATGTATGTATATTGAGAAGTTTTAGGCAAAACTCATATATGTTTTGACATGTCTAAGTCAAGTCTTTAAGTAAATGTGTTTGAAAAGTTTTGTTTTGAAAAACTAGTTTCTTGTGTAATTCTTAAAGTTTGGTTAGCTTGGAAAGTTTAGAAATGGTTGTGTTTTGGGTTATGCTTATAAAGTTTTGAAGCTTCTAGTTTATTGTAAATATAAATTTGTTGGGTTGACTAATTGGCTTCTTTTGAGTTCATGTTCATATGGTTGTTGAGTTTTAGATTCTATGTATGTATATTGAGAAGTTTTAGGCAAAACTCATATATGTTTTGACATGTCTAAGTCAAGTCTTTAAGTAAATGTGTTTGAAAATTTTTGTTTTGAAAAACTACTTTCTTGTGTAATTCTTAAGGTTTGGTTAGCTTGGAAAGTTTAGAAATGGTTATGTTTTGTGAAATTTTGGGTTATGCTTATAAAGTTTTGAAGCTTCTAGTTTGTTGTAAATATAAGTTTGATGGGTTGACTAATTGGCTTCTTTTGAGTTCATGTTCATATGGTTGTTGAGTTTTAGATGTTATGTATGTATATTGAGAAGTTTTAGGCAAAACTCATATACGTTTTGACATGTCTAAGTCAAGTCTTCAAGTAAATGTGTTTGAAATTTTTTGTTTTGAAAAAATAGTTTCTTGTGTAATTCTTAAAGTTTGGTTAGCTTGGAAAGTTTAGAAATTGTTATGTTATGTGAAATTTTGGGTTATGTTTATAAATTTACACCAGAAATCCTGGAAATCTTGTATAATTCTTAAACTAGTTTCTTGTAATTTTTTTTTTGAAATAGGTGCTTGTGTAATTTTGCAACTATGATTTGATTGAAAAACTTAGATTAATTTGTAAAGTTTTGATTGTGTTATTAGGAAATAGTTACTTATTATACACATAGGTTTAACCTTTGCAAGTTATTTTAAAATTTTGATTATTTTTGCTAAGTTTGAATGAGTTTTGGTGTGAACATGATAAGTTTTAAGTTTAAGGTTGGATTGTTTTAGTTCCTTATAATTCATTATAAGTTAGATGATTTCGTTAGTATATATATTGTTCATTAATTTTAATATTGGATCCTTTTAAGTAATTTTAGTTGTTATGTGTGTTTTGAGTTTGGTGACTTAATTAATAATTTTGATATTATTGTTTTTTACTTTTGAAATGTTAGTTGAATTCGGTTGTTATTTGATCATTCATATTATTGTCATTGTTTTTCTTAGGTGGGTTGAGTAGATGATATTATTCTGAAAGCAGATGGACGATTACATGAAGATAATGGAAGCTTGAGAAGATTTTACTTCTAGATTGGATTTTATTTGTGTTAAAGTTATACTTCTATCATGTACAAATTTATGAGAACAAAGTGTAATTGAACTTGGTTTGTTTAATATAAAGGTTTTATTTAAGTTAACTTTTGTGTACAACTTGTTTTAGGTACAATAAATTTGAAATTATAGTGAAATTAATAAAAATAAATATTGCAAATAGAAATATTGTAAACACAAAATTTTGCCGACGCTTTTAGGTATTTTGGTCGGCATTTCCAAGAAATGCCGACCAAAATTAGTTTGGTCGGCATTGCTTGGAAAGCCCCACCAAACCGTTTTGTTCGGAATTTCTTGCTTTTTCCGACCAAATTTTGTTTAGTTGGCATTGCTTGGAAAGCCCGACCAAAAGGTTTTAGTCCGCATTTCCGTCTTTTGCCGACCAAAATTAGTTTGGTCGGCATTTATTGGAAAGCCCGACCAAACAATTTTGGTAGGAATTTCCTGCTTTTGCCCACCAAATTTAGTTTGGTCGGCATTCCTTGGAAAGCCCGACCAAACGATTTTGGTCGGCATTTCCTGCTTTTGCCCACCAAATTTAGTTTGGTCGGCATTCCTTGGAAAGCCTGACCAAACAATTTTGGTTCGCATTTCCGGTATTTGCCGACCAAAATTAGTTTGGTCGGCATTTCTTGGAAAGCCCGACCAAACAGTTTTGGTCGGCAAAAGCCGGAAATGCCGACTGTAAATAAAAAACGTCAGCAAAAGTTACCCTGACGAGGATTTGTCGACCAATTTGCCGATGATTTATTTTTCTTCGGCAAAGCCTATGCCGACGTTTTTGTGGCCTTTCCCAACCAATTTGGACATCGGCAAAACTTGAAATTCTTGTAGTGGTCGATCCTCTTGGTGAGCAACAAAGAAGAGCACAACCCAATAATGTGCCACAACAACAACCACAACAGGAGCGGAGCAGCAAAATCTGATTTTTATTACAGATGAACGAGATAGAACCATAAGGGATTATACCGCCACAACTTTCCATAATCTTAATGTTGGAATCATTGAACCAAACATTGAGGCAGCTTATTTTGAGTTGAAGTTGATAATGTTTTAGAGCTTCCAAACTATAGGGCAATTTGAAGGATTACCAAACAAGGATCCTCACAAACACATGAAGCAAATTTTTGAGGATATTCAACTTGTTCAAGTTGAATGGAGTGTCGAGCGAGACATTAAGGTTGAAACTTTTTCCTTTTTCCTTCCAAGGTAATGCAGAAGCATGGCTATATTCTTTCCCACCGGACTCGATCACTTCTTGGGATGACTTGTTGGAAAAGTTTCTTTTGAAATATTTCCCTCCAACCAAGAATGCTCAGATTCAAGGGAAAATTATCAATTTTAAACAAGATCTGAATGAAGGCGTGGATACAACATGAGAACGCTTTAAGAAGTTAATCAGAAGATGTCCACATCATGGCTTACCAGCCTAGCTTTTTATCGAGTATTTTTATAACGGATTGACCCAGGCCTCTAAGACCTTTGTTAATGTGTCAGCAAATGGATCCCTGTTAAGAAAAATAGTCGATGAAGCTAATGAGATTCTAGATGCAATTGTCACCAACAACAGTCAGTGGAGAGATGAAGAGATACATTCTACTAAAAAATTGCAGGTGTATACGAGGTGGATGCAATAGCAGGATTGAGCGCACATATCTCAACAATGAACAACACTTTGAAGAATTTCACCATGAGGAACCAGGCCCCTGTTGCTGCTTTGAATCAAATCTCAACATCTACTTGTGTTTGTTGTAGTGAAGGCCATCTATAGGATAATTGTCCTTACAATCCTACCTCTGTGTGTTTTATAGGGCAAATCATGTCAAATCCTTACTTGAATACCTACAACACAGGTTGGAGACAACATCCTAACTTCTCTTGGGGAGGACAGAATGCGAGCACATCAAATCTATACGTGAAGCAGAGATTGTCACCAAGTTACAAAAATCAAGCACAACAACCATACACACATAAGAATGCTATACAAATGCAACTGCATTCAGCAGCTCAGAACTCTTCATTATAGACTCTTATGTAGGAGTTAATCCCTAAGAATGATGCCATAATTCAAAGTCAAGCTGCTTCATTGCAAAATCTTGTATTACAGGTTAGACAATTGGAAACTGAGATGAAGAACAAGCCTCAAGGAGCATTACCAATCAATACAGAGAATCCGCATAAAGAAGGAAAGGAGCATTGCAAAGCAATCACTCTTAGGAGTGGACTCAAGTATGTCGAGCCTGAGATGCCAGTGGAGTTTAAATCTCCACAAGTTTCCTTTGATTCTCTTTACAGGAAAATTTGTAGGAAAGTGTTGTTGACAAAGAAGTGAAGAATGACTTAAACAAAGAAAATGCAGGTGATGCTACCACACTTGCGACTGCAATGTAGCCTGAACAGTAGAAGGACATTCCTAGGAATGAAAATTTTGCAGAAATGCGGCTAAGGATGCTGCAGCAAAGCACCTAGAAACTGAACTTGAGAAGAAGGCGACACCACTGAAGAAATAGAAATTTTTATATCAAAGTGTCAGGCCTCCACCATCATTCCCACAAAGATTCTATAAGAATAACCATAACAAGCAGTTTAATAAGTTCTCGAACATACTCAAGCAGTTACACATCAACATTCCGTTGGTAGAAGCTCTTGAGCAGATGCCCAACTATGTCAAGTTCTTCAAGGACATACTGACTAAGAAGAGAAGGCTAGGAGAATATGAGACTATAGCTCTAACTAAGAACTGCAATGCTCTCTTAAAAAGCAAAGTGTCACCTAAAATTGCATGATCCAAGAAGCTTTACTATCCCATGTGTGATAGTAGAGCAGGACGTTGAATGAGCATTATGCAACTTAGGAGCCAACATCAACTTGATGCCTCTATCAGTTTTCAAGCAACTAGGAATCGGAGAAGCTAAACCCACAACGGCGACTTTGCAGTTGGCGAACAAGTTAATAGCTAGGCCCATCGGGAAGATTGAAGATGTCCTTGTTAAGGTGGACAAATTTATTTTTCCTGCAGATTTCATAATCCTAGGTTGTGAGGTGAGAAGGAAGTTCTGATCATCTTGGGAAGACCATTTCTATCCACAAGAAGAACTATCATAGATGTCCAAAAAGGGGAGCTGACTATGCAAGTAAATACCAATACATCATATTCAATGTGATGATGGCAACGGCGCTGCCTAGGGGAATCAAAGGAATGCTCAAATTTAGAACTATGTGATCCATTTTATTTTTATGATTCGCAGGAAGACGATTTTACAGGTGAAAGTTTTGTAGAAGAAAAGTTTAAAGAAGAATTTTAACAGCAACAAATTGCACCCGCAATTGTCCCGTAAATGAAGAATCAAATGCATTAAGACCAGCAGATGATAAACAGTACCACTAAAACCTTCAGTGATTGAACCACCTGTAAGCCCTAAACTCTCTTTTGATCATATTGTGCTCATATTTGAAGTTTTGACATATGCAAATTGATATAGGTTGCACTAAAAGATGTCGTGATGAGATTTGGGAATCTTTTGGATTGTGAACTATAATGTGTATAAAGCTTCATAAGGAGATAGGTAAGCCATTGAATAAGCATATTAAGAGTTGAATTGAAGTAAGTTAAGGTCATTAACAAGTTGGGTAAATTTTAGGTGCATTATGTATTGAATGAAAGTTCTTATTTCTCACAAACTTAAGTAAAGTTGACTAAATGTGATAGGTGAATATATTGTCTTTGTTTTGTTTTTTTTTTTTTTTTAAAAAGGGGGATTAAGATGTAAATAAGGAAGTAAGAGGTGGCAAAAATTTGTGGAGCCACGATTTTGTCTTTGACAAGTGGGTGCTGTCCAGCTCGAAGCTTCTGGAAGAGGATCAACTTCAAACGGCCATATCTCTTAATTTACTGCACCAAATTCGATGATTTTTGAGTCAAACTCTCATAAATTGAGTGTAGAATACGAAAGTGGGTGGCTGTTTTGAAAATAGGAAGAGGAAGGAGGAGAAAATAGCAGAAAACCGAGAGGTGTTCACAGTTCTCGGGTAGCAGAACAGTGTGAAGAAATCCGTTTCTTTTGAGCTCTTGAGGAGGAATTAGAAGCTGAAACTTTGAGGTAAGTAAGTTAAGATGTTGTACTTGAGGTTTATCAAAAAATATTAGGTGGTTGTTTTGCTAAATTTTGAGGAACCCAAGCTGAAAGTTGAACCTGGAATTTTAGGGTACATAATTCTCGGGTAGCAGAACAGTGTGAAGAAATCCGTTTCTTTTGAGCTCTTGAGGAGGAATTAGAAGCTGAAACTTTGAGGTAAGTAAGCTAAGATGTTGTACTTGAGGTTTATCAAAAAATTTTAGGTGGTTGTTTTGCTAAATTTTGAGGAACCCAAGCTGAAAGTTGAACCTGGAATTTTAGGTGCAAGAAAAAAAAAACTGCTAGCAAGAGATTGAAGGAGATGTGCTTCCATTTCTTTATACCTTACACCCAAGTGCATATGGTTATTATGAATTGAGTTATGGGACTGAATTAGATATGTTTTTAAGGTGTATAAGGAAAGGAATTAATGTTATTAATTTCTTTTTTCAGGGCAAACGGAGATAGGAATAGCTTATAATCCTTGGAACCCTTTTGGTGATTGTGAGTGAATCTATTTTAGAACTATGCTTGACCTTTGTTTTGCTTCAAAAGCATAAATGTTGATCATTGAAACATGCTTGACTTACTTTTGTATACTTTTCATGGAGCTTTTAATAGAATGTCATTGATGAAACTTAAGCATGATTTGAATTAGTTTGTAACTATACATTCAAACATGGAAACTAAATTATGGAAGTATGACTTCCTTTAGAAAATGCTTTGTGTAAATCCACTTGGAAACATGTTTAGAAAGGAAAAGTGCAAATGTTGAGAATTTGTTGTTTGTGTTATCAAAACATGATTTCCAAGGTAATCAAAGTATGCCCCGGTATGTTGTTAACCCCCAGTACTGAAGGACATTGAGAAGGTACTTGGGAGGGAGGAATTATGATTTCCCGATACTGAAGGACAAAGAGAAGGTATTCGGGTAGTAACTGGTCTAACCCAATACTGAAGGACATAGAGAAGGTATTAGGGAAGACCGGTGTGTCAATGGAATTCCACGTGCACGAGAGAGAGGTATGAACGTTGTTGGTATAGAGATGACTCTACCACAGCTAAGGTTCGAAAGTGGTATCATGATATGAGTTTTATTGTTATGAGCTTCTACGCTTTTGAAATGTCTATTCTTCAGTATGATACTACATTATGAGTTTCTATGCTATACATAATGTGGTGACTTAAACCTGTAAATGGGTAGCATGGTTTGATTATGTTTACAAATAAGTGATAAGTTATCTCTAACTTGTAGCTTGTCCATCATTATGTTTCATCTTTGAGCTTATAATGTTTTTAAGATAGACACTCACTGGGCTTCCCAGCTCACGTTTTTATTATGTTTTCTCTTCCCAGGTAGCAGACGAGTTCCCGGTGCTTAGCCTTGACAAGACCTGTTTGCCACCACGCCGTTTTAGCTCCTTGTATATACACTTTCTTATGTATATAGTTTGTAGTAAAAGCATTTTAGCGGGGTTGTAATAACTATAAAATGTTATGACTTGTTAAAGAACATAGTACTGAAAGTTAATGGGTCTTGCTCATATGTGTATTTGAGCGTTCCAAACTTACTTGTTCAAACGTGTTGTGTTACCTTCATTTTCAGATATATGTTGGGATGGTCAGAGAGAGCTAGTAAAAGGGTTGATTGTCTATGTCTTTACATCTCTTCCTAGGGTAGGCAAGTAAGCTGTGAAGGGGTGTGACAACTTGGTATCAGAGCAAAAGGTTTTGGGAAGGGAACTAAGTTCATGCATTAAACTAGGAGCTTGTTGTCTTAATTATTTTAACAAGATTGTATAATTTAGGACCATGGCTCGAGGTGGCAAACGAGGCAGGCGAGTGGAGGCCGGAACTCAAGAAGCTACTGGCGATAGAGGAAGAGAGGTATCAGAGGGAGAGTCTAGTCATCCTCAGCAAGAGGTGAATCTGGAGGAACATATTTTTACGAGGATAACTCAAAGATTAGCTGAAAGTGTTAGATCAACACAAACAGACCCAGAAAAAAAAGTATGGCATTGAAAGACTAAAGGCCTTGGGTGCAACAGCATTTGAGGGCACGACAGATCCCGCTGATGCTGAGGTTTGGTTAAATCAGATTGAGAAGTGTTTCAGGGTTATGCGATGCCCTGAGGAAAGAAAGGTTGATTTAGCAGCATTCTTGTTCCAGAAAGGAGCAGATGATTGGTGGAAGATAACAGAGAGCAGAAAAGGGGAAGCATGGAGTTGGAAAGAGTTTCGAAAGGCATTTGAAGATAAGTATTATCCGAGTTCTTACCGTAATGCGAAGAGGAACGAGTTTCTGGGGCTTGTTCGGGGATCAATGACAATAGCAGAATATGAGAAGAAGTTCACAGAGTTATCAAAGTATGCTAGCACTATTGTTGCAAGCGAGATAGATCGATGCAAAAGGTTCGAGGATGGTCTACGAACAGAGATCCGAACGCCTGTGACAGCAAGTTCAGAGTGGGTTGAGTTTTCCAAACTAGTGGAGACAGCGCTAAGGGTGGAGCGAAGCCTAGTAGAGGAAAGATCGGGAAGAGGTGTTATAGGTGATGGACGTACCAGTTATTCGGTTAGTTCATCACGAGATCGGCTCCAACCAGGAGATAGTAAGAGATTCACCCCAAGAGTTTCTGGAAAAGGGAGCTTCAAATCTCATCGTGGTGGGCAGTCTACTTCCAAGACTGGTACGAGTAGTGGTAGGGAGAGACAGAGACAGCAGGGATCGAGTTTTTCGACAGGATCAGCAAGAGACTCTCGTACAGGACAACCCGGTGAGTCGGTAGCTAGTTCAGCTAGGAAACCATTGTGCAACACTTGTGGAAAGTATCATTGGGGTCGATGTTTGAGTGGGAGTAATGTATGTTTTAATTGTGGGCAAGAAGGTCATTTCAAGATGGAATGCCCCCAGCTAATTCAGGAGAACAAGGTAGGACAGAGAACTGCGTCGCAGACTGTGAACCAACAGCAAACGATTGGGGTAGCTGGAGGAGGAGGCACTAGTAAGGCTATGCAGAAGGGACCTGTAGGCCGACCCCGACAGCAGGGGAAGATCTATGCCATGACACAGCAGGAGGCAGATGATGCACCAGAAGTTGTTTCTGGTAGACTTTCTATTTGTGGTAAACTTGCGCATGTGTTATTAGATCCAGGAGCTACACATTCTTTTATCTCTTATATGTTTGCTACTAATATTGAGGGCGAATTAGAACCTCTATCTGAAGAACTGTGCATATATACTCCTATTGGTGCTATGTTGATAGTCCGTAGCTTCTATAGGAATTGTATGGTAGAAGTAGATGGTATGACTATGACAGCCGAACTGATTCCCTTAGATCTTCAAGAGTTCGATGTTATCTTGGGGATGGATTTCTTGTCTACGTATCATGCCTCTATGGATTGTCATAAGAAGGAAGTTGTGTTCAGAAAGCCAGGCGACATTGAAGTTATGTTTAAGGGCTATAGGAAGATATTGCCTACTTGTATAATATCAACTATTAAAGCTAGAAAATTATTGAATAAAGGTTGTACAGCATATCTCGCATATGTAGTTTGTGCACCGGCGAGTAAATTGATATCTGAGGACATTCTAGTAGTATGTGAGTTTTTAGATGTTTTCCCAGAGGAGTTACCAGGGTTGCCACCTGATAGAGAGGTGGAGTTTACCATAGACTTGATTCCAGGAACGGCGCCAATATCTCAAGCACCGTACAGAATGGCACCGAAGGAATTGAAGGAGTTGAAAACTCAGTTGCAGGAGTTGGTGGATAAGGGTTATATCCGACCAAGCGTATCTCCGTGGGGAGCACCTGTGTTATTTGTGAAAAAGAAAGATGGGACATTACGATTATGTATTGATTACCGACAATTAAATAAAGTAACAATACGTAATAAGTATCCCTTACCCCGTATAGATGACTTGTTCGACCAACTAAAGGGTGCCTCGGTGTTTTCCAAAATTGATTTGCGATCGGGGTACCATCAATTGAAGATTAATGACTTTGATGTACCAAAAACAGCTTTTAGGACAAGGTATGGGCATTACGAGTTCTTGGTAATGCCATTCGGGTTAACAAATGCCCCAGCAGCATTCATGGATCTCATGAATCGAATTTTCCATCCTTACCTTGATCAGTTCGTGATAGTATTTATTGATGACATATTAGTGTATTCAGAAAATAAGGAGAAGCATGCGGAACATCTCAAAATAGTGCTACAGACATTACGAGATCAGAAATTGTATGCTAAATTTTTGAAGTGAATTGAATTGAGGGAGGAGTAATCTACCCCATCGCAGATAGCAACTGGGTTAGCCTAGTGCAGTGCGTGCCAAAGAAAGGGGGGATGATTGTTGTAACAAACGAGATAAATGAAATTATTCTAACCAGGACTATTGCAGTATGGAGAGTGTGTATGGACTATCGCTGCCTCAAGAAGGCCACAAATAAAGACCACTTTTAATTACCTTTTATCGATCAAATGTTGGATCGTCTTGCAGGGAATGAGTATTATTGCTTTCTGGACAGATATGCAGGTTACAACCAGATCACGATAGCTCCAAAAGATCAAAAGAAGACGACATTCACGTCTCCCTATGATACCTTTGCTTTCAGAAGGATGTCATTCAGATTGTGCAATGGTGGAGAGAACCGTAGAAATTTTCATGGATGATTTCTCTGTCTTTGGAGAATTATTCAGTAACTATCTAATGAATCTTGAACAGGTTTTGCAGTGCTGTGAAGACAACAACCTAGTGCTCACTGGGAGAAATGGCACTTTATTGTGCAGGAAGGCATTGTCCTAGAGCACATGATCTCACGGAAAGGAATCAAGGTGGATCGAGAAAAAGTAAATTGATTGCAAAACTTCCTTCACCTACATCAGTAAAGGAGATCATGAGCTTTTTAGGTCATGCAGGATTCTATAGACTATTATGCAGATTGCTAAACCTTTATGCAGATTGATAGAGAATGACAGACCATCTGTGTTCAACTAGGATTGTTTGAATGCTTTTAACAGGTTGAAGGATGCACTAAGCTCGGCTCCCATAATGATTGAACTTGACTGGAATAAGTTGTTTGAGCTTATGTGCTACACAAGTGATTTCGCTGTAGGTGCAGTGTTGGCACAAAGAAGAAACAAGATAATACATCCTATTTACTACGCCAGCAAGACCATGAAAGATGCACAGGTTAATTACACCACAACGATGAAGAAATTGCTTCCAGCCGTATTCGCATTTGAAAAATTCAGATCATATCTGGTCGGGAGAAAAATGATTGTCCACAACAACCACTCAGCGCTCAAGTATCTTCTGACAAAGAAAGATGCTCCAACTCATCAGATGGATTTTGCTTTTGCAAGAATTCGATCTAGAGATCTTAGACAGGAAAGGAACAAAAAACCAGGTTGTAAACCACTTGTCAAGATTAGTGTTGGAGGCTCAGAAGGACGATTCAAATGAGATACACGATACTTTTACAGACGAGCAGCTGTTGGCAGTAAAAGCAATTGAGTTACCATGGTATGCAGATATAGCTAACTACTTAGTTAGTGGATTTACTCATCTAGGTGCAAGATTGCAGCAATTGAAGAAGTTCTACCATGACAGTAAGTATTACTGTTGGGATGAACCTTACCTTTACAATATGGAACTAAACATGGTACTCATAATATGTGTTGCGGAGGAGAATGTCCCAAAGATATTAGAAGCTTGTCACACAGCTCCATATGGAGGTCATTTTGCAAGTACAAAGATAGCAGCTAAAGTACTCTAATGTGGATACATTTGGCCAACTCTTTTCAGGGATGCACATTTATTTGCTAAGGGATGCGATCAATGCTAAAGAACAGGGAACTTAACAGTGAGACATGAAATGCCAATGCACTACATGTTAGATGTGGAAATCTTTGACGTGTGGAGCGTAGATTTCATGGGACCTTTCCCACCATCCTTTGAGAATGTGTATATCTTACTTGCAGTAGACTATGTGTCTAAGTGGATCGAGGTTGTGGCAACACCTGCCAATGATGCTAAAACAGTGAAGAAGTTTCTTCATAGGAACATCTTTACTCGTTTTGGTACACAAAGGGTGTTGGTTAGTGATGAGGGAACTCATTTTATGAACAGGGTCATAGGAAATTTGCTTGCAAGGTACAACATAAGGCACAAAATTGCGACTGTATATCATCCACATATAAATGGACAGGTAAAACTATCAAACTGAGAGATCAAGAAAATCTTAGAGAAGATAATTGATCCATCATGAAGGAATTGGTCTTTCAGGCTCGATGATGCATTATGGGCACACAAGACAACTTTGAAGGCTCCATTGGGAATGTCTCCATACAGGATTATCTTTGGGAAAGCTAGCCATTTACCCTTAGAATTGAAGCGCAAAGCCTATTGGGCTCTTAAAAGGTTGAACTTTAATTTGAATGGTGTAGGTGTATTATGGAAGATGCAGTTGAATGAGCTTGAAGAACTAAGGCACTTCTCCTACGAAAATGCTAAACTTTATTAGGAGAAGGTAAAGAAGTGGCATGACAAAAAGATCTTTGACAAATGACTGCATGAAGGACAATAGGTGTTGCTGTTCAATTCAAGACTAAAACTCTTTCCAGGGAAGCTGAGATACAGATGGTCCAGACCATTCACGATTCCTAAAGTATATCCATATGGAGCTATTGATTTGCATGATAGCAAGGGGGCCATTTTTAAAGTAAATGGATAGAGAATCAAACCATAATGGGAAGAAGGCCTAAGCAGGAACAGAGCCTCAGTCTCCCTAGTAGAGCCTGATAGCATGCATAAGTGTGCTATTTATAGGCTTGATTTTACGCTAGTTTTTCTATGATCGTGTGTGCTTTCATGTGTTTTTGTGTATATTTCTCATAAATCGAGCATTTGGAGCAAAATCGGAGAATGAAGAAGTATTTGGATGAATATGGAGCAAATTTGAGCTATAATTGAAGATCCAAGTGTTGAAGAGAAGGAAACAAGCTTGTGAACCCGAGAGTATAGCGTTGTGTTGTGTAATTTACTGACCATGCAAAGCCGTAAGTGTACGGTGTCAAGTTTTAGTATAGTGATTAGTGAGTTTAGAGTGTCGTCCTCGGGAATGATTTTCTAGGTTAATTGACTACCATGAATATTAACATCCAATTTTATTTAGAGAAGAGATAGTTGGAGAAAACTGATTAACAAAATATGTAAAAATAAAGGAGATGCCAAAGAGAGAAAAACCTAGGGAATAGACTTCACCAATTGAATCAATATTTTAATTAATTAATCCAAAACGTGATTATACAAAACTATAAGCAAGACATAAAGTTGTCAAAAGACTATTCCAAGCCCAATTGACCTCACGCAAGACTATAAACCTAACGTATCCGTCTAGATTTTAATAGCTTACACGGGATTAAGATTGTCTTTTTATGCTTCTAAGAGAACTCCTCATTTACATGCAAGAATTTACAATTAGTTGTGTTTGAATTTATTCTAATCTAAACGCCACCCTTTCAAGCACAAATTCCGATCAATAACTCATGCAACATTGGCCAAAAAATTCACAAGCATTAAGTGCATTCAAACACAAATAGTTATAAAACATAATCAAACCATGGATTAACAACAAAAATAAAGAATTCAATGGTTACATCAATTCCCTAGCTAAAGTTTAGCCACTCATAATCATGAAAAACAATTCTAAACTTAAACAAAAATTCATAGCAAGAACTACGACAAAAAGGGAAAGGAAAGACTCTATTTCACGTGTCGATCCTCGTTCCCGATGCACGTCACTATCTCAAACTCCCAACTCTCGTTCTCCGCTCTCAAGAATGTTCCTTATCTCCAAAATTATAGTAGAAATCGAGCTAGGGCTTAATTCTCTCCCAAGGCAACTTCCCCTTTTCGCAAGCAATGATCATTTTATAGAAATTGGGACAGCGTCGAGACACTGTACCCTAATTCGCACAGTAAAGAAGGAAAATTGGGGTAGCATTGAGATGCTAGGGATAGCGTCTTAACGCTACGGACGGAAAGGATCTGGTGCGCTTGTTTTCAGCATCTCAACGCTATAAAGCAGCGTCTCGATGCTATATGTGCGGAAATTCAGCTTTGCAAGGCTACACTTATAGCGTCTCAACGCTATACACAGCGTCTCAACGCTATGCTCTCGAGTATTCATGCCTCATTCCTTGATTTGCTTCACCTAGCCTCAAAATTTATGTTCCGTTAGCTCTAAACTCGCCATGGTATCTCCAAATTTTCCGGTTTCGCTCTGATTGCTCGATAACTGAAATTTCAATAAATAAACTCGTGAAAAACACCAAATAGGCTATAAAGACCAACAAAAGTAAAGCCTAGAAATAGCACATCTTGTGTGCTATCACGTTGCAATGTTATTTGTAGCGTTGCAACACCACTTTAGTAGCCTTTCAGCCTTGGAGACCAGTAGACATAAGGTTGGATTGCTATATATAGGGTTTGCAATGCTATACATAGGGTTGCAACGCTATATATAGCATTGCAACACTACTCAGCAAATTTCTTTTATTTTGTATAAAATTTGAAGGGTCAGTGTTGCAATGCTGCCCCTAGCGTTGCAACCTATCCCGATTCTATAAAAGGGAAAATTGTGTTATAGAAAAGGGAGCGTTTTGAGAGACCAAAAACCCTAAACTCAATTGAAGCACTGTCTAAGGACATAGAGGAGGCTTTTGAAGAGCCGAGGAGGACACTCAAAGCTCGAGATCGTGGACATCACGTCGGAGACGAGTGTTGGCACGCAACCTAAGTTTCGTCTCTATTTCGTTTACTTTTCTCTTGACTTTAGGAGTTTTTGTGGGCTGTACTTATGTTGTAATTATGTGTTTAGACCCTTGCTTGGTTGTAGTTGTTGAACATTTGGTTGATTTTTAGTTTAATTTATATATTGACGTCTTTTATGCATCTCTTTATATTGTCTTAACCTTTGACCATGGTTTTGCATGTTTAACTAAATTTAGCTTAAGAGAGTAAGTTTAGTTGTAGAACACTAAATGCATGACTAGGTTTAATCTATTGCACGAGAGTGAATAGATTAATTCTAGAAGCCTTAAGAGAATCGTGCAATGCCCTGTTTGGTAATAGAAATAGACCGAGAGGTTGATTTATTGCTAGGCATGAGGTCAATTGAGCTCGAGAGAGGATATTGATAACTTAGTAATTCTTGGTTTAAGATTGTTAGTATAAAATTAAATTATTAATCAATTCAAGTTGGGCTTAAGATAATCAATCATGCATGTTTCTCAAAATTTGACTCCAAAGCATGTACATATTAGTTTAGATTTTATTTTTTTCTTTGATTTCCAAGTTGATTTTCTCTAAATAAAATTAGGCATCATTAACTGTGGTACTTAATTACTCTAAGAACTTTAATCCATGTGGATGACCCTAGCCACTATTATTGCAAAATATTTAGAGGTCCGATTTTATAAATTTAATCTTGATAGGGCCTTTGACAAGCCCTCTATCAGAGCTAGATTAAGAGCATCAGGTGATGTGTTATAAATATGTATATATTGCTTTTATTTTTATTAAAAAAAAGAAAAAGAAAAGAACATTTTTTTTGTGTAAGTGTTGCACCAGTGACTTAAAGCATTAGATATATAAGTTTTTGATTAAGAAATAACTCTAACTTAGGAAGGTTCTATCTAGGTTGAGGTACTTACGCTGACCGTAAAGGAACACCTCTACCTGCGGACCTACTTGGGAGTTGAATTAATCAAACTTTTAAGTCCAAGTCATTATCACCTGGTATATAATTCGATTCTTCTTTTATGTGTGTAGGGAGTTTTAAAGGACTAGTGAAATTTCAAGGTTGAAGGTGAAAATTAGAATTGAAGGTCCAAATGTTACATCATCCCAAATGTATAATGTTTATTGTAGGTTTTAACTAGGAGAAATGCATTTGGAATTGCGGGCGCAAGTTGGAGAAGCAAACAGGGAAAATGCGGCCTGATTGCAGGCGCATTTGGCCCTAATTCTTTGTTTTGCAGGGATCGCACATGGAGAGCAAATTGCGGCCAGATTGCTTCCATATATGGGCCATATGCATCATAGGGATGACGTCAATTAAAATAACAAAAAAGAAAGAGGGGGTCATTTTTGCAAAGTTCAAAATGTATAAAAAAGTTCATTAGTTGAGGTAGGTCAACACTTTTCAAACATTCAAACTTCAACTCCTTCTTGTCGTTTCCTTACAACCCAAGCTCCACCTCCGGTGAACATTTCGATCACCTTTTCCGATAAAATCTTTTGATAAAAAATCCTTCATTTCTTCACAAAAAAGACCGACCACCCCTATTCTTTTCTTTTGCATGTGAATTCGAGTACAATGGAGCACGAAAAAGTTATGTACAAGAGACAAAGGCTCATGAAGGACCATCCCTCGCCACCGGCAAGGTCTGTAATGCAGACCACTTACTCCATCCTTAGAAGAACAGCGCATCGAAAGGAAGCGGGGGCCAAACGACTGCATGAACTCTCCCCACTGGTTCGCCACTGCCAAAATGCTCGAGGGAGTGGGAGGAAGACGTGCAGGAGATAGCTCAGTTGAGTAAAGAGGCTATCTAGAGTCTGAGCATGCATTCGGAGGATAAAGAAGAGGAGTTGACCCGTTTTCTGCGAAAAATAGTGAAACGACCTGAGGATTGGTCGAGAACTAGCGCAATTGACGTTGGAGAAGAAGGTCCACGACCATGCATGGTTGTGTATGCAAAGAAGAAAAAGATGGATAAGAAGTTCGCGCCAAGCGACAAGGAAAAGGCAAAAGGCCCAGTTGCACCCGTATCTGCGGTGTAATTGGTCCAGCCTCAGGAGCCTGCTAAGCCTGAGGCCAGGAAGGAAGATGCACTCGCAAGCCTGGCCATCCACCCAAAGCCGGCCCTATCGAAGAAAGGTTAAATGTGCCCGCATCCACGCCGCATTTGGAACAGTCAAAGAATCCTCCAGCTGCCGAAGGAGGAGATGCGACCGCATCTACGGCGCATTTGGAGATGCCAATGGCAATTCACACCACTCCAACAAAGTCAGTCGCATCTGCCACTATTCAAGTATCAAAGTCAAGCCCTTCGCCTCGAAAACATAGGGTCAATATGCTCTCCATGCACAAAAAGAAGTCAAGGTGGGACATCTCACCAACTAAGGAAGGAAAGGAAATTGTAGAGCCAACCCAAACACCATCAACTGTTGAACAGATGGCTCAAGAGGACATCCCTAAACCTGAGTTGGAAGAAATGGTCGCTGCTGGAAGGGCCAAGGTTACAGAGCTTGCTGAGAAGCTCCGAGAAGAGGCTGAGAGAAGAAGAAAAAAAGAAGAGGAAGAGAATGGGCTGCAAACTAAAGTTTTATGCACGAAGCAAATGCGGCCGCATCCAGACCGCATTTGGATCAAACACCACCACCATCACCAAGACACGAGCATAGTTCATCTAAGGCCAATTCCATCGATGCGATTGCATCCAAGGAATATCCTGACGAACGGGGGCAGAGACAAGCAAAATTTGACGACATGTTCCAGTATAAGAAGAGGGCTTCACTCCTGATTAGAGCCCCGAAAGAGATGAAGAAGAAAAAGGCTGGGAGCAATCTAAAGCTCCCCTCTCTGAGAATGACTTGCAGGAAATCTCAGAGAGCGAGATGCCTAGATCCTCAAAGAGGAAGACAAAGAAGAAGAAAAGGAGTAGGCCTCAACTTACTTCTAGGTCGAGGACTCGTCACGCCACTACAGAGAGTCCTGTGGCTAAATAGTCTGTCCCATTGACCTTAACAAACTAAAAACCATCATGGGGACAGAGCGCTCATGTGCGAGAAGGGCTTCACCAACAAAATAGGCCCCATCCCAGAGTTCATTACATATATTATTCGCAGGTTGGGATGGGAGTGGTTTTGCGAGCAGCCCACTAAAGTCGCGGTGCAACTAGTTCAAGAGTTTTATGCCCATCTGGGGGATGAAACTAGGAATGAACTCAAACTTAGAGGGAAGGCAGTGCGATTCTCCGCACTAAACATCAACACGATATACACGCTCCCCTCTTTGAGGAATCCTGTAGGTAATGAAGCAATGGACAATCCAACTGAGGAACAACTGCAGGAGGCCCTAGAATTCGTTGCACACGAGGGCACAAAATGGAGAGTCTCGCCACAGGGAGTGAGGACCTTGGTGCCTGCCAACATCAAGACAAACTCGTATGTGTTGCTCCACTTCATGAAGAACAGGATTCTGCCCACAACACATGACACCACTATCTCACAGAAGAGGGTCATGTTGTTGTATAGCATCTACAAAGGCCTGGAAATCAATTTAGGTAGAATCCTGAGAGAGGAGATTATGGCCTACACTCGAAGGAATGTGGGATGCCTTTTCTTTTCTGCCCTAATAACTAAACTATGCATGAGGACAAGACTGTACCCAGAAGGCATGGAAGAGATCGACAGGTGCAAGGCAACCCTAGATCTGATAGCCATCAATAAATTGAAGGCCTTGCATGCACAGAAGTTCACATCTCCAAAGAAGCAGCCCACCCCTCCTTCTACTCCCTACTTTGCGTCTGCATCTCCATCATATCAAGAGACACCTGGACCATTTGAGCCACCACAAGATGACATCTATGCTCAAATGCACATACTTCAGGAGCAGAGCAGGGCCTATTAGGCTTATGAAAGTGAGATGGACGAGGCCATTCTAAAGACCCTCACAGAACTAACAAAAGGCAAGGCCCCCGCATTACCCGACTTCCCTGCTATTCTCTTAGAGTTTGTGGATCCACTAAGAGATGATTCATCCTCTATCTCTTAGGGGAGTATTATTTCTCTACTTATCTTTATTGCTTTCCTAGCTAGTTTCCTTATTTTCATTCTTGTTTAATTTACTTGATGTCTTAAGATAGATTTGATGCTTTCAAGTAAAGGTTGAATTGTTTTTGTTTGTTTTCTTTTGTTAAAAACACTTTCTGCTTAAATGATTTTTCTTACACCTCACACATGCATGAATAAAAATCAAATTTCAAAAATGAGTTTTCAATTTTCTTTCTTTGGTTGTGGAGTTAGGAAGTCCTTTATGATGATACTTAGAGCTCTCTCAACTTCCAAGTACTTTATGCAAACTTAGGTTTAAGTTTCATGTACCTTATCAATCATTTTTCTTCATAAACCATTCAAATCTAAATTCTCCATGTGTTTAGACTACTTAGTATGCTTAGGAGAGTTTAGTTCAATGCTTAGCAAGTCTAGTCACAATAAAATTTGTACCCAACCCCTCTTATGCCTTATGTTTTTAGTCAGTGGGGACATTAACCCATTTAAGTTTGGGAGGGTGAGTTGTATTGTAGTTTTCAGTTGTAATACCAAAAATATTGATGTATTATGTACTACACTACTGCTAGAGCTTCCTTAAAAAAAGGAGAAGAGAAAAAGAAAACGAAAAAGAAAAGGAGATACTCCTCCTTCCAGAGTGTTATTTGGCTCTTAAAACTAAGCTATCTGCTTAGAAAGCGAGTGTTTAATGTTATAATTCATGTCATTTAAAGTAAATTTAAGTAAAAACAAGTTTTCCATGTGTTTGAAGTCTTGATTTTATAAAAATAAGTTTTTAGGTGTATTTAGAGTTATTTTTGTTAAGCAAGTGTTAATTTTTGTTGGTTTTGTGTAAAGGCTAAAAGATGATCCAAATGCGCCCACATTCTGGCCACAACTAAGGCAAGTGAAAGATGATCCAATAGATATGCGACCAGGATGCGCCAGCAATTGAGAGCATAAGCCAAATTCCAACTGTTGTACAAAGAACTCAAAATGCGCCAAACTACGCGGGCGCAGTTAGCTTGTTTTGACAACAACTCAATTGCAATCACTATGCGACCGCATCTGTACCTTTTCGGTAGATTCTCCCAGATTCGCGAGATTTGTAGATAAAATCAATTATTCTCCATCAAATCTTCGAGAATCAAGGGATGTGATCAACCAAGTCTCGCCACACTGATCTTGGCAGCAGACCCTAGGCCTTGAGGTCTATAAAAGGCGGCTCAATCTTCAATTTTAAGAGAGCTCAGAGTTGGGAATTCTTTTCATCCCTAAATTATGTCATATTCTTTTTAGTTTTAGGCGCCACTCTGAGTCTCCCCTAAGCTCTGTTCATATTCCATTCAGACTACAACTTTGAAAGAAGGAAAAGTAAGTACTTGATTCTCCTTGAAAAAGGCAGAACAAGTTAGAAATGAATAACATCTTGGGGTTCTTTTTGTTCTTAGTTTTTCTATTCAGTTCTATATGTTTTTAGGAGTTGTACTTGCTGGTTTAACTTTATTATCCAGTTTTGTAAGTTCATGTTTTTCCTTTGAATTCAAGTAGTAGTTCCTTTTTAATTTAATTTCATTTCTTCCTTGTTTTCATACTTTAAAGTGTATTCAATTTCATTATTTCAATGAAGTATTATTTCTTATTCTCGATTTTTATTTATTTTCTGCACTTTAGTTTTCTTCTCAATTAGTAGCTAAACTCCTTGGAGATGATTCAATGAAGTGAATACCCTAAAAAGGAGATAAGCCCCACCATGTGATTCTAGTAATTTTTCTTAACATTTAGCATCGTTTGCTTTTATTGAGTTTAAGTTTCATTGTTAGCTTAAACTGATCACTCGAGTTAGCATAGTTTGTGTGAGATTCAATACTGAAAGGGTTGGATTGAGCACGCGTTTTCATAAAAGCAATCTAAGAGAAGAGTCTAGACATAGAACTTCGCTTTTTGTACCTAGACATAGGACAAAAACTTTTAGAATCATTGAGTTGTATTCCCTATTTATCTAAGTTGAAATTAGCCATAGACAAATGTGTTTAATTTCTTAGACTCCTAAAAGCACTTAGAAAATGGTTGAATAGGTGTTGAACTCGATTCATGGTGTTTAGTGTCAATTAGGGTAGGTTGCGGGTGAATTTCATTAGCATTTTGTCTGAATTGCACAGAACTCGAAAGAGTCAGTATGCGGCCGCAAGAGGGAGAATCTCTAAAATAGTCGGACATAGTTAAGCAAGTTTGTGGGCGCATGGTGAGCACATTTTCTCAGGGTTGAACCAGATTTGAATCTCATGCTTCTCATTATTGTTTTCTAATCTTTTCTTTAGTTTCCTTTATTTTTATTGCACAAAACTCCCAAAACATTTTATTTATTTGGTTACCTTCGGTTGTAACTTGAAAGTATTTGTGTTGTTAACTGGAAAGCTCTTTGTTAACCGTTCCCTTGGGTTCGATACTCGAAACACTTCCATATATTACTTGTTTGTGACAGCGTGCACTTGCTCTTGCTTTTGGCGTATAACATCCACACCTCATATCTGAAGGAGCATAAGCTGGCCATGGGATGGATGTTAGCCAATATAAATGTAATAAGCCCAATGTTATGCATGCATCGGATCCTGTTGGAAGAAGGAGAAAAGCCTTTGAGAGAGCCCGAGAGATGCCTTAATTATGTAATGAAGGATGTGGTAATGAAATTGATTTTTAAGC
Organism: Trichosanthes truncata; assembly: GCA_033996785.1. Classification (NCBI taxonomy): domain Eukaryota; kingdom Viridiplantae; phylum Streptophyta; class Magnoliopsida; order Cucurbitales; family Cucurbitaceae; genus Trichosanthes; species Trichosanthes truncata. Next base: position 11,183,558 of record MU867261.1, on the reverse strand, counting down.
TTCTTGACTCAGGTATCATCTATCCTATATCTGATAGTAACTAGGTTAGTCCAATTCATGTTGTGCCTAAAAAGACTAGAATAGTTGTGGTTAAAAATGAGAAAAATGAATTGGTGCCCATGAGAGTACAAAATGGATGGAGGATGTTCATTGATTTTTGGAAGCTTAATACGGTAACTAGGAAAGATCACTTCCTTATTCCTTTCACTGATCAATAGCTTGAGCGTTTAGCTGGGAAACCTTTATTTTGCTTCTTAGATGGATTTTCAGGTTTCTATTAAATACCCATAGCATAGGACGACCAGAAGAAAATTACGTTTACCTACCCATACGGTACATTCCCTTTGAAGGATTGGATCGTCTTTAATTTTACGTTCACTCTGCAGCGGAAGCATTAGATCGTCTTTAATTTTATTTAAAATTAAACTAAAAAAATAAGATTAAGCAAACTTACATTTGAGATAATATGGTAAAATTTCAAGCGAATCTTGATCTCCTTTACAAAGTCTTCCTGGCTATGACTCGAACACATGACATGGGCTTATGAGAGCCTCTTGAAAGAAAATCTACAAGGGATTGGAGAGAAAAAGGTATAGAGAGAGAGAAATCTCTAATTCTCTATTGGGGAGATGTTTTGTTCTAATAGCTCAACACAAAAGTCCTTTTATAGAGACTGAGGGCAAATATTTGTCATAATTAAATAATATATATTTTAATATCTAATATATTAAAATACATATATTTAATCTATTTCAATCTTATTCAAATATTTTAAATTCTCCTATGATATTTATTTATTTATTTGAATCTTATTCAAATTGTATAAATATCTTTTCTTTAATGTATCTATTATACATTAATTATTTTAATATTTAAATAATTAATGTATTGAATACAATAAATATATTTTTTTCTTTTATATTTAATATATCTAATATATTATTTTGAACACTTCAAATTAAATATTAATTTGAACATTTCAAGATTTTCTTTCAACTAAATTGATCTTTTAGTGTTACTTTGAGCTAGAAAGGGGACCTTATGGACCTACAGATTATAAGCTCCAATGATATAAAATTAATTAATTAAACTTCTTAATTAATCAATTTTCATTCATTAACTTTAGGTCACTCCACTATAAACCTAAAGTTGCACTCTTATGCACTGTAGGACAAGTTGTGTCCATGGATATAACTATTACATGCAAGTCAATTCTTCACGAGTTGTTCGTAATTACAGCTAGGTCAAAATTCTATTTTATCCCTGCAATTACATCTTCCACATTAAGTATCACTGGTCCTCTAATGAACAATTTATTTATGATCCAACCATAAACGAAGTCCCATCTCGGGCCAGTAAGAGGGTGGGGCCCATTGTTAAATTCTTGAAATCAACACTTAAGGGAACTACTCATCTACTAGGGGAAGAAGTGAGTTTCATCTTATGAGATTATGTTCTCAGCTCCCTATTTGGTCAAGTCCCCAAAATTGTAGGCTTATTGAATCGGCTACAAAAGTCACTCTCACCGATGCAAATCAAAGGACAAGTCCTCACAGGCAGAAGTTCATAATTCAATCAGGATTAAGATCGAATCGCATATGATCATCTTGATGAAGTATTGATTTTATCAATTAACCAATTTATAAAGAAAGAATATATATTTTGTGGTCTAGTCTTATACAAACTCATTGTATAAGATAACCCCACTCACATATCTCCACATGAAAGATTTGGATCAAATCATTTGTAACTATTACAAAGTGGGTCGTATCCATAGTGTTACCAAGATAAGGCACCCAACATCACGTTGGGATTTATGCCCTAAAGCCTCGTAATTAATAATTTATTTAATAATTAATAATAATTTTGCTTATTTTATTTGCAATATAATATTATCCATTATATGAAAAATCCAAGGTTATTAGTATAATCTTGAACAGTATGTGGTTAACATATGGGAGGATCATGTTCAAGAAATAACCTAAAGGGTAATAGTATGTGGATAAGGTTGGGTGCCTTATCTTGGTAACACTATTGATAGGGCCCGCTTTGTAATAGTTACAAATGATTTGATCGAATCATTCATGTGGAAACATGTGAGTAGGGTATCTTATACAATGAGTTTGTGTAAGACTGGACCACAAAATATTTAATCTCTCTTTATAAATCTGTTAATTGAGAAGATTAATATTTCATCAAGATGATCATATACGACTCGATCTTCATCCTGAGTGATTTATGAACTCCTGTCTATGAGGGTTTGTCCTTTTATTTGCATGGGTGAGAGTGGCTTTTGTAGCCAATTCAATATGCCTACCATTTTGAGGACTTGACCAGATAGGGAGCTGGGAACATAATCTAATAAGATGGAATTCACTCATTCCCAAATAGGGTAAGTAGATAAGTAGTTCCCTTAAGTGCTGATTTCGAGACTTGAACAATGAGGCCCCACCCTCCCACCAACCCGAGAGGGACTTCGTTTATGGTTGGATCATAAACAAACTATTCATTAGGGGATCAGTGGTTCTTAAGGTGCAAGATGTAATTACAGGGGTAAAACGAAATTTTGACCTAACTGTAATTACGAACAACTTGTGAAAGATCGACTTGCATGTAGTGATTATATCCATGGACACAACTTTTCCTATAGTGTATAGGAGTGCAACTCTAGGTCTATAGTGGAGTGACCCTAGAATTAATGAATGAAAATGATTAATTAAAGTGTTTAATTAATTAATATTGTGTCATTGGAGCTTATAATCTGTAGGTCCATAAGGTCCCTTGATAGCTCATAATAACACTAAAAGATCAATATAGTTGAAAGAAATATTTGAAATGTTCAAATTAATATTTAATTTGAAGTGTTCAAATTAATATTTAATATATTATATATATTAAATATAAAAGAAGAAAATATATTTATAGTATTTGATTCATTAAATATTAAAATAATTAATGTATATTAGATACATTAAAGAAAATATATTTATAAAATTTGAATAAGGTTCAAATAAATAAATATCGTAGGAGATTTGAATAAGATTCAAATAAGTATAAGATATATTTTAAAATATTAGATATTAAAATATAATATTTTAATTATGGCAAAGATTTTCCATTGGTCTCTATAAATAGGATCATTGGGTTGATCCATTAGACATAACACACATCTCCTCAATAGATAATTAGAGAATTGTCTCTAGACCTCTTCCTCTCTAAACCCTTGTGGATTTTCTTTCAAAAGGCTCCCACAAGATTTGGTCCTGTGTTCGAGTCATAGCCAGGAAGACTTTGTGGAGGAGATAAAGAACCACCAGAAATATCTCAATATTTATTTGAATGTAAGTTTTTGCTTAACCTTGTATATTTTGTGTTTAATTCTAAAAAAATTAGAGACGACCCATTGCTTCCGTTGCGGGATGAAGAGTTCATTCCAACAATTAGTATCCGAGACTACTTTGATTTTTATTTAAAATTAAAAGTTCGTATGGTGGGTATTTTAAATTTGTTCATATATGTGATATGTGATTGCAAAATTGACTGTAATGGAATATTTGGCATTAATTCTACATTGATTAGATCAAATGTAAAATCCCTCGATGTTAATTATTTTTTCAATTAAAAAAAAATCGTCCATGGTGGATTTTCCAATAAGCAGCCAATTGATTTCAATTCAAATTCAAATTCAAATTAGATTTCAATTCAAATTCAAATTACAATTCAATACAAATTGAACTTGAGATTAGTTTTCAATTCAAATTGAGATAAGATTTCAATTCAAATTGTTATAAGATTTCCATTCAAATTGAGATAAGATTTCAATTCAAATTGAAATAAGTTTTTTTTTTTTAAAAAAAAAACCAACTTCAACGTAAAATTGAAAGCTTTTTGTTAATAGTTCCTCATACTTTGGTTAATTGGTGGATGCAAAATTTCGAATGGTTGCTACTATTTTTGGTTAACCTAAAATAAGATGGCCAAGAGAGGAAATTTTTGAAGACCAATATAGGTCTTGGATTTGAATTTTGCAATTTAAATTGTGTTCAATTTCCTAGGGAACGCCAAATATGCCGATCAATTTTTCAATTTTTTAATTTAATTATGCATATGAAGTAAGTTTTAAAGTATTTGATTGTTGCATAAAGTATGTCATTTAGATTAAAATCCTACCATAGGTTAAGCAATATCATGCATCTTAATTATTTTTTAATATAATTGTTATATTTGAAAATTTTGTTTAGGATGTTTCCTAATAGAATTAAGATGTTTTCATAATAAGTTTATATTTTCCATATCTTTTGAACATAATTGTTATATTTGGAAAATTAAATTAGGATATTTCCTTTCATAAATAAAATCCATGTTGTCCTAATAGGATTAAGATATTTCCTAATGAGATTTGAATTTCCTTAAAACAAATTTTTTTTATTCATGCTTTAAATAGTTTAAAATTTGAATTTAATTTATCTTTATTTGTTTCCTAGTAAGATTAGATTCTTTCAAAATGAGATTAGATCTTTTAATTTCAAAATAAGGTTAGATCTTTTAATTTCCTAATAAGATTAGGTCTTCCATAAATAAAGATAATTTAATTCAAAGATATAATAGTTTAGGTTTTGAATTTAATTTATCTTTTATTTTTTCTAATAGGATTATAATAAAATATCCATGATGATATTTTAATTTGTTTTAAAGAGTTTAAAATTGTAGAATTTCATAATTATCCATAAAGTGAATTAGTTTTTAATAGGATTAAAAACATTACTTAAATTAACTTATGTTCATTAATCTAGTAATTAATAGTTAATTAAAGATTAATGAATTTGAAATAAAAATTGACTATTGATAGCACACTTTTGTGAGCTATTTTTGTAGTTTAACTATTGCTATTTTTTATCTTTTATTGGATATTTTCTTGCCATATTTGTTTATTTTTGCAGGAATTAAGCATTTGAATGAGGAATTGGAGATGAAGGCAACCAAAGTGCAAAAACGAGACAATTTGGGCAAGAATTGGAGAGTTAAGGCAAAGGAGGAAGAAAATGCAGCATTAAGATCCAAGGGGGCAGCGTTGAGACGCTGTCCAGCGACGTCTCAAAGCTGCCATGATGCAACCAGTCATACCGTGAGGACAGCATTGAGACGCTGTCCACAACGTCTCAACGTTGAAGAGGATCGCGTGCTTGCTTTTCTATCCATAGAGTTGAGACGCTCTGCACAGTGTCTCAACGCTACTCGATTTTCCTTAAGTAATTCGCGCATTAGGGTACAACGTTGAGACGTTGTCCCGATTTTTATAAATACAAAATTTTAAGCTGCGATTGAGGGAGGCCAATTGGAGGGAGACTTAGGTATTTTAAAAAATTGAGTTTGAGAGACGTGAGAGGATATTCTTGGGAGCACAAGGAAGAGTTTTAACGCTTGAGATCGTTAAATTACGACGGGAATGGAGCTTCATACGACACATTAGTTCTTTCTCGTTCCCTTTTTCTTAATATTTCTGTTATGGCTTTGTGTGCAAGTTTAGGAGTGTTATAGTGACTATGAGTAGCTAAATTTGCTTTCTTAGGGCTAGATGGAGCTGTTAGGCCAAATAATTTGTTGATGTGAATGATTTGAACTATTGTATTTCTTGCTATTCATGCAATCATTTTATTAATGCCTATGAATTGTTGATCAAAGGTTATTTCTCTTCATTGATCTGAATTTATGCTTGAAAAAGAATAGTTTAGAATTGACTCCTATTACATGACTAGTAGTTACTGTAGCATGAAAGTGACTAGAGTTCTACTTGAAATCATTAAAGGAATTGTTCTTAATGTTGTGCATGCTTATTAAAGGCTAGACAGATGTGTTAGTCTTATAAATTGTGAATGAGATTCAATTGTTTTGATAGAGCCAGTTGTTATTTGAACTTCTTGATTTATGGCATGGAATTACATTAGTTTATCATTCCTTCAGTTAAATTGTTAGCTTGATAGGTGAAGTCTAGTCCCTAAAATATTATTTCTCCTAATTGTCTCAATTTTATCTTGTTTTAGTTTCACACATTTTCACTTATCGTTTGATTTTTATCCCTAAATAAAATTGGATGGTTAAATTTGTGGTAATTAATTGAATTAAATAACTCAATCTTGAGGACGACACTCGTACTTTATTTCACTATATGAAAACTTGACCCGAGCACTTGCGGTCTTGCAATTTTAGGCAACAAGTTTTTGGCGCCGTTGCCGGGGATTGGCGTTTATTTAATTCTTTTGATATTGTGAAGAAACCATTCGATCTTGCAATTTATACGTGTTTTGTTCTTATATTTTTATTTCTTGTTTGTTAATTTGTTTTACTATTTTTATGTATTGTTGTGTGTTTAGTTTTTATTGTGTTTTCTTTTGTTGCTTTATTTGGGCATAAATTATGCATGTGAAGTAATAAGGAGACTAATTTTGTTCCTTTTGATCCTAAAATTAACAGAACTTATAAAAGGAGATTAAAAGAGAGAAGGGAGAAAATTGAGGATATGGCCGAACAACAGGAGGAACCAAATGCCATTAGGGACTACTTTCAGCCCACTTTTCCTCCTACACAACACAGGATAATCCATGTGCCCATTAATGCTAATAATTTTGAGATCAAAACGGGCCTAATTCAAATGGTCAATGATAGTTCTTTCAAAGGACCTCCCTCTGAAGATCCGAACTCCCACTAAAGATCCTTATTCGAAATTTGTAGTACTTTAAAAATGAATGGAGTTCTGGCTGATGTGATTCGCTTACGACTTTTTCCTTTTTCCTTGCAGGATAAGGCAAAATATTGGCTAGAATCTATGCCCCCTAGAAGCATTACTACTTGGGAGGAATTAGCCCAAGCTTTCTTGAACAAGTTTTTTCCACCTGCAAAGACCACGAGGTTGAGGACTGAAATTGGTACCTTTAGACAACATGAAGGAGAACAAATGTTTGAGGCTTGGGAGCGTTACAAAGACCTCCTGAGTAAGTGTCCACAACATGGATACCCAGATTGGTTGCAAATACAACTATTTTATAATAGATTAATTAGTAGTAATAAATCTCTTTTGGATGCAGCAGTTGGGGGATCTATCTTTTCCAAGACAGCTGAGGAGGCTCGTACATTACTGGAAGACATGGCAGCCACGAGTTATAACTGGCCATTTGAACGGTCAAGTTCGAAGAATGTGGCTGGTCTTTATGAGATTGATGAGGTAAGTTCCTTGAAATTTCATATGGCATCTCTAACTAATGCCTTGAACAAACTTTCAGGAACAAGAAATTCCCAATTCATTGCTTCTATTGCAGCTGCTAACAATTCCCAATTCTGTGAAGATCCTGAAAATTGAACAAGCTCAATATGTGAGCAACATAAACTTTGGATATAGAGGAAACCAGATGCAAAATCAATTACACACCCATTATCATTCAGGTTTGCGCAATCATGAGAACTTCTCTTATGCCAATAATAAAAATGTTTTGCAGCCCCCTCCAGGTTATGCATCAACATCTCAACAACAAGAGAAGAAACCTTCCATCGAGGGCTTGTTAGGAACGTTCATTACTGAATCCAGAAATAGAACAAACCAATTGGAAAATTCAGTAAGTAGCCAGGAGAAAGCCATCAAGAACATGGAAGTGCAAATTAGTCAAATGGCATCCACCTTGAATGCAATGCAAAAAGGTAAATTTTTCAGTGACACAGAGGTAGACCCAAGGGAGAATTGTAAGGCTGTGACCATAAGGAGTGGAAAACAACTAGCTGGACCTGAGCAAGTGCTTCTTGAAGAGCAATTCATTACTGAGGAAAAGGACAATGTTGAGGAAGTAGCTGAGGAGACTGCAACATCTTCCATAACAGAGAAGCCTTTTAACTATACTATTCCTATTGTACCTAGTAAAATTCCTTATTCGCAACGATTTCAAAACAAAAAGTTGGACTCTCAAGTTAATAAATTTCTAGAGATTTTAAAGAAACTTCATATTAACATTCCCTTTGCATATGCTTTAGAACATATGCCAAATTATGTAAAATTTATGAAGGAGATGCTATCACAAAAGAAGAAATTTGAAAAATATGAGACAATCAACTTAACTGAAGAATGCAGTGCATTTCTACAAAGATGGCTACCTCATAAATTAAACGATCCAGGGAGTTTTACTATTCCTTTCCCTATTGGTAGTATTTTTGTTTAGAGGGCTTTATGTGACTTAGGAGCTAGTATTAACTTGATGCCCTTTTCTATTTACAAGAAACTAGATCTTGCTGATCATTCTATCACGTACCGTAGAGGTTTTATAGAAGATGTTCTAGTTAAGATTGATAAATTTATCTCCCCTGCAGATTTTGTTGTCCTGAATATGGAGGAGGATTCAGAGGTCACTATCATTCTGGGGAGACCCTTCTTAGCAATTGGACAGGCTCTGATCAATGTACCTAAAGGTAAACTAACTTTTCATGTAGAGGATGAGAAGGTAGTCTTTAACATATTCCAATATATGAAGTATCCATACGAGGTTAGTACGTGTAACATGATTAATATTGTTGACGATACTGTGGATGACTTTAGGGATTTAGTTTTATCTGTTGATGCTCTTGAAAAAATCACGTTGAACTTAGTTTTTGAGAACCTAAGGATCTTAGATCAAGAAATTACTTTTTACTGTAATGCACTAGATCAGTTGCCCATAGGTCAATATAGGATTGAGAAAATGTTGTCACTACCTGTCCGTAAAATTGAGGAAATTCAGCCTCCTACATTAGAATTGAAACAATTGTTTGCACACCTTCGTTGTGCCTTCTTAGATGACTCCTCTACTTATCCTATTATTATATATGTTGATTTAAATAACTTATAAGAGGAAAAATTGCTGAGAGTCTTACGTGCACATAAGTCTGCCTTAGGTTGGTCTATTAGTGATATCAAGGGTATTAGTCCATCCATTGTCATGCATAAAATCCTTATGGAAGATACCTTTAGCCCATCAATCGAACACCAAAGGAGACTAAATCCAACAATGAAGGAAATGGTAAAATTTGAGGTATTAAAACTTTTGAATGCAAATATTATTTATGCCATATCTGACAGTTTTTGGGTGAGTCCTGTGCAGGTTGTTCCTAAGAAAGGGGGAATGACTGTGGTGAAATATGAAAACAATGAGTTCATATCTACCAGGACAATCACTGGGTGGCGTGTCTGCATCGATTACAGGAAGTTGAACAAGGCTACTAGAAAAGATCATTTTCCTTTTCCTTTTATTGATTATATGCTTGATAGATTAGTTGGCTATCCTTACTATTGTTTTCTTGATGACTATTCAGGTTATAATCAAATTGCCATTACTCCCGAGGATCAAGAAAAGACGACATTCACTTGCCCATATGGAACTTATGCTTTCAGGAGAGTGCCATTTGGATTGTGCAACGCCCTCACCACTTTTCAACATTGCATGATGGTCATCTTTCATAACATGGTATAGGAGATTATGGAGGTTTTTATGGATGATTTTTCAGTCTTTGGATCTTCATTTGATGCTTGTTTAAATAATCTTGCTCTTGTGTTGCAAAGGTGCTAAGAAACTAATCTTGTACTAAATTGGGAGAAATGTCATTTCATGGTTAAGGAAGGTATAGTGTTGGGGCACAAAGTCTCTGAAAAGGGATTAGAGGTGGATCGAGCAAAATTATATGCGATTGAACAACTTCCACCTCTAGTAAATGTAAATGGAGTCCATAGTTTTTTAGGCCATGCAGGGTTTTACAGGCACTTTATAAAAGACTTTTCTAAAACCGTGAAACATTTGTATTATTTGTTTGAGAAAGACTCTACTTTTGAATTTTCTGATGATTGCATGCTAGCATTCCATATATTAAAAGAAAAGTTGACTTCTGCACCTATTATTGTTGTACCTAATTGGAGTCGGCCATTTGAAATCATGTGTGATGCTAGTGATTATGTTGTAGGAGTAGTATTAGGTCAACGTCGTGATAAAATCTTTAGGGCCATTTATTATGCAAGTAGAACTTTAGACAATGCACAACAAAACTATACTACCACTGAAAAGGAGATGCTTGCAGTTGTGTTTTTGTTTGATAAATTTAGGCCTTATTTATTAGGGACTAAAGTGACGGTTCATACTGACCATGCAGCTCTCAGATACTTATTTGACAAGAAATATGCTAAGCCTCGCCTAATTAGATGGATTCTTCTGTTACAGGAATTTGACTTTGATATCAAAGATAGGAAAGGATGTGAAAATGTGGTAACTGACCACCTGTCCATAATAGAACATGAAAGCAATCAACAAACTTTCCCCATCATAGAGGATTTCCCTTATGAACAACTATATCAGGTAGAGACTAAATTACCATGCTTTGCTGATTACGTGAACTTTCTTGCAGGAGGAATAATGCCACCAGACTTGAACTCTCAGCAAAATAAAAGATTCCTCCATGATGTGAAATTCTACCTTTGGGATGAACCTTTACTATTCAAGGTTTGCTCAGACAAATTGATAGGAAAGTGCGTACCTCTCGAGGATATAGCTAAGATTATTCATGATTGTCATTCCTCCCCATATGGTTGACACTTTGGACCTACACGTACGGCTGTAAAGGTATTGCAATCAGGTTTCTACCAGCCTACTCTTTTTAAGGATTGTTATACTTTTGTACGGACTTGTGATAGAGGCCAGAGGACAGGTAACATTTCTCGACTCCATGAACTTCCCCTAACTCCTATTCTTGAGGTAGAGTTATTCGATGTTTGGGGTATCGACTTTATTGACCCTTTTCCCTCTTTCCATGATTACTTGTATATCTTAGTTGTTGTAGATTATGTATCTAAGTGGGTAGAGGCCATTTCCACTAAGAAGAATCATGCTCGTGTTGTTGTACAACTTTTGCACAAAAATATTTTCACTAGTTTCAACACTTCACTGGCCATTATTAGTGTTGAGGGTTCACAGTTTTGCAATCAACTGTTTGATTCTATGCTTGCTAGGTATGGAGTTAAGCACAAAATTTCTTTAGCATATCATCCACAAACAAATGCCCAAGTGGAGATTTCAAACAGGGAGATCAAGTAGATTCTGGAGAAAACAGTTCGAACTAATAAAAAGGATTGAGCTTTGAAATTAGATGACGCACTTTGGGCATATCGCATAGCCTTCAAGACTCCAATTGGTACATCTGCGTATCAATTGGTGTTTGGGAAGGCATGTCACCTACCCTTAGAATTGGAGCATAAAGTTTATTGGGCCATCAAGAAATTGAACTTCGATCTTTAGAAAGCTGGCGAACAACGTTTATTGCAACTCAATGAAATGGAGGAGTTTTGAGGTCAAGCATATGAGAACGCCAAGTTTTACAAAGAAAGAACTGCGAGATGGCACAATCAACAGATTCAAAAAAAGTCTTCCTCCCCTGGACAACAAGTACTACTTTTTAACTCGTGTTTGCACTTATTTCCAAGTAAGCTGACGACGCGATGGTAAGCCCATTCATTGTCAAGGAAGTATTCCCTCATGGAGCCATAGAGTTGCAAGCCACTGATGGCGATCATTTAAAGTCAATGGCCAACGTGTGAAACATTACTATGGTGATGAGGAACAACGTTTGGAGAACATCTTACTGAATAAGCCCTGATGATGCACACGATCTGTCTAGCTTAGGACATTAAAAGAATCGCTTATTGGGAGACAACCCAATGTCTCATTCCCCCTTTTCGCTTTATTTATTTTAATTAATTCATTTATCTATTTTCATTTTTTTATTTAATTTTTTTATTTTATTATTTTTTTTACTTATTATTATTATTTTTTGTTTTACTAACTTTTGTGTTTTAGGTGTTTGCTTTTTCTTGATTAAAAAACAAGGTGCATGTCGTAGCATTGAGACACCACTTTGTGGCATCAAAATGCTACAATGCAAACTGAGCATCAGCGAGGACGACGTCTTAACGCTATCGCAAAAACTGGGACTTTAAATCCCAATTTTTCACGCGAGGGGGGGCTATTTTTTGAACCATAGACTTCGTCCCCCCTTTTTCTCTCTTCTCCCTCACAAATCTTACAATTTTTCTCATTTTTTCCCAATTGCACTCATATAGTCCCTTCTAATCCACTTCTTTTTCAGATTTAGCATCATTTGGAGGTGGCTCTTTTCACAAATCCGTGGGTATTAAGGCTTCCATTTGAGATTCAAATCCAACGAATTTTCTTCGGTATTTTCTCTCTACTTTATGTTATTTTTTAACGCATTGCTCAATTAGATGTGCGTTCCATCTAATTTAGACTCCATGGTTGGTTTACTTTGCTGGAACAAAGTGTGAGTTAGGCCATATTTCGAATTTCTCTTACTTTGGAACTGTGGGGTAGAACCATTGAGACTCGATTATGTGATTCTTTAAGTGTGGGCGTGAAATTCATAGTCTTTGGGTAGATATATTGGTGTGCATCGATTTGGGAAGTGTTGAGATGTAAAATGCCTAGAAACATGTTCGTAGACTCCTCTAAGTGTTTAATTCTACTCTTGAGATATCTGAATTTACTTGCTGAATTTTTCAAATTTGCATATGAAGTGGTGACTCAAGGTGGCAGGTGCAAACTCTCTACATTTTTCAAGTTATTAAATTCATTTTGAATTATGATGTTTTTTTGGAAGCACACTTTAAACATTGAAATACTTGTAGTGTCCATCATGAGTTCGAAGAGGGCCCGAGCTTCATCTGCTTCCTCTTCGCACCAAGAATTTGATACAAACAGGTTTAGGCATCAAGAAGCTGAACAGCGTTGTCACAGTTATGTGATTTCTCAATCCATAATTCCTGAATGGGCTATCGCTCATGACGAATCCCATCACCGTCAGTTATATCACGCAATCATTCAACGAGGCTGAGGGTTGTTGGTCCAGCAACCTGAAGCTAGTGTAGTAGCAGTGGTCAAAGAATTCTATGCTAATATGCGAGTAGATGAATCCCAAACCTTTGTGAGAGGTCACCAAATCCTGTTCGATGCCGCCACGATCAACAGGTACTATTAGCTACCTAATTTTGATGGTATGAGTATAATGTTTATGCCAATGAGCACGTTGATCCAGCACAGATCATTGTCGAACTAGGCCGACTTGGCGCTACATGGATGACTCATCGTGGTGAGGTCATAAAATTTAGGACATTAGACCTCACTGTGACCAACCGAGTTTGGCACAATTTTAAATGTGCTAAATTACAGCCGGTCACACATATGAGTGATGTCACAAAGGAAAGGGCCATGCCATAGCCACAGGGAGGTCCATTAACATTGGGAAAGTTATTTTTCACTCGATACGCCATATCCGACGAGGAAGCACTACCGGTGGACTTTGCCATGCTTCTCTGATCACCGCCCTGTGCTGCAATGCTAGGGTCACTTGGACCCTAGGAGTTGATTCACCCTAAAGCAGTCATGGACAAAAATTTCATCATGGGGCTTCGAGGATGGGACGTCAAGTTCGCTAACGAAGACCAATAGCATGGGGCAGCCGACAATCACCAGGAGGAGGTGAATGAGCATTTCGTGGAAGATTTGCCCAGACCCCACCACCCACCAACCCAGCATGACTTTCCGAGCTTATACACTGCAGTGACTGCGTTAGAGGAGAGACTTCGTCAACATGAGCTACATGATAGCAAGCAAGAACATCGAGCTCTGCGTCATCAGCGGCGTAACGAGGCCTACAACCAGCATCTTTACGAGTGTATGCATCATTTGGCTAGCACCGATGCCTCTTTTCCACCACCCATGCCACCTTATGTCTCCTCTGATGAGGACTGAGGCCATCATTTTGAGTTCAAGGCTGTCTTGGTTCATCCCTATCTTTTCTGTTATTTTCTTTATTGTACTTCTTTCTGTTATGTTATTTCATGCTTCCATTGACGACAATGCACACTTTAAAGTCTGGGGGTGTTAGTTTATCATATTTGGTTGGCACTTAATCTCGCATGCAACAAGCACCTAATCTCCCTTAGCCTTTCTTTTGATTTCTTGATATTATGTTGAGCTAAATTGAAAATTATGTAATATGCTCTTGTGCTTGTCAACTACGATAATCTATGAGGACATTTGATTCTGAATTAATAGTAATCACATTCGTTCAAGGTATGTAACTAAATTATGGATTCAAGTTAGAAGTAAACTTATTCTTTGACTTCCTTAGAAATTTAGAGCACGTAGCCTTCCTGGTCATAGTTTTGAAGGCTTAGATTTGGGCTATGTGGTCTAGATGCTTGTTGTCACCTCGAAATGATATAGAACTAATTCAATTGTTAACTTGCAGGATGGGTTGTAATGTACATTTCGGAGAAAAATAATGTCTAATTGTGTTGCTTCATTTCTTTAAAAAAAATAAAACAAACAAACAAACAAACATTCAATCAATCAATCACTTTGTTGTTTTCACTCTTAAGGACAAAAAGAGCTACCCCTGTTGTGACCAGTTAGGACTGTATGTGAGTAAAAGTGCCATAGGTATGGATCCCTACAGTAGATGTGTGAAAGCTAGTGTCCACCTAATAAAGAAAAAAATCAAGTTTGGGGGAGTTTCACCTTAATTCTAGGCACCTTATTGGCATATTACTTTCCTTGATTGTAGGGAAACTCGAGAATTAGAACTTAGGCCAGAGTAGAGGGAAGATGAGTTGAGGATTGCATAAAACAAGTTTAGGCTTATAAAGACCAAATTAGGAAAGGCTGACACACACACGTAGGGAATAATATAATTAATTTCAGGCTTCTTGATGATAGATTTCAGTCATAAACCTTGATTTTATGTGAATATTCTATTTTTCAAAATCTCTGTGGCTTCAGTTGTTAGTAGTACCAATATAATTAGTCAGAGAGATTGTATCCAATTGTTTTGCTCGAGGATTAGCCATTAGTAAAGTTTGGGGATATTTGATATCACACTTTTGTGAGCTATTTTTGTAGTTTAACTATTCCTATTTTTGATGTTTTATTGGATATTTTCATGTTGTATCTATTTATTTTGTAGGAATTAAGCATTTGAATGAGGAATCAAAGATGAAGGCAACCACGGTGCAAAAATGAGGCAATTTGGGCCAGAATTGGAGAGTTAAGGAAAAGGAGGAAGAAAATGCAACATTGAGATCCAAGGGGGCAGGGTTGAAATGTTGTCCAGCGGCATCTCAACGCTGTCATGATGCAGCTAGTCATGTTGTGAGGACAGCGTTTAGACGTTGTCCACAGCGTCTCAACACTGAGAGGACCGCGCTCTTGTTTTTCAGTCCATAGCGTTGAGACGTTGCACATAGCGTCTCAATGCTCTACCTGATTTTCCTTAAGTAATTCGCGTATTAGGGTACAACATTGAGACGCTGTCCCAATTTTTATAAATACAAATTTTGAGCTGCAATTGGGGGAGTCCAATTAGGGGGAGACTTAGCTATTTTTGAAATTTGAGTTTGAGGGACGTGAGAGGAGATTCTTTGGAGCACACGAAAGAGTTTTAACGCTCGAGATCGTGATATTACGACGGGAACAGAGCTTCATACGACACATTAGTTCTTTCTCGTTCCCTTTTTCTTAATATTTTTGTTATGGCTTTGTATGCAAGTTTAAGAGTGTTATAGTGACTGAGTAGCTAAATGTATTTTCTTAGGGCTAGATGGAGCCGTTAGGCCAAATAATTTGTTGATGTGAATGATTTGAACTATTGTATTTCTTGCTATTCGTGTAATCGTTGTATTTGTTGAGATCAACTTCCAACAACCTTTGCCAACCTGCCCAAAGGTTTCAAATTTTGCCCCTTCAAGGCAAAGTGTTTCGGAATTTAGGGGAGAAGCTTCATTCTCAACAAGTTTCGAACAACAACCATTGAGAAGATCTTTCTCTGCAAAAATTGACTCAGTGGATTTTAGCCCTCGCATACCAGAAAGTAGGTATGTGCGGCCAAGCTCACCTACTCAAACAGATATGGACTCAGCAAGCAAATTTAACGAGCTCAATGTCATATCTGAAGAATTCAAAGTCAATATGGAAAGTCTGAAAAAGGAATTTCTTGACAAAAAATGGAAAATGCCTAGAGAATTCTTCTTTAAGGCATATGATACTGAAGAAAGAGAAAATTTCAAGAGAACATGGATCTCTACCATGAAAGACCTTGAAAGAAATATTCCTTTCTTCGAGTGGTTTGCCAATCAAAATAATTATAGTTAATAGGTGAACACTCTCAAAGAAACTCTCTGGAGAACATTAGACGGAGAGATTTCAGATACTCATCTACCGTTAGAGCAAATAGAATTTAAAAGCTCTAAAGGTAATACAGTTGTTGCCCCATTCAAGCAAATATCCTTGAGTGATGAAGAAAAGAACCCCTCCAAATGAATTAGAGGAGTTCATCTTCAGAACAACTATATGAACAAAATCCTGTCTACAATGGCAGAGTAAATGTGCATGATCGAAGAAAAGGTCTTCACTTCGTCCAGCACCAAGTGATTTTCTGCCACCATGTTAGGAATTCCTATTGTTAGGAACCCTCTACCAGTCCTTTGTACAGGATCAGGTGGATCGATCCCTTTACTCAAAAGCAAAGAGCAGGTTATGTTTGAGAAAATTCATGAAGAACTTGCCAGGCTAAGTGGAAAAAATCCACAAATCAACGTACTCAAAGACGAAGAGATAGAAGAATTGATCCTTGCCATGCAGCACAATACTATCTCTGATGAAGAGGATCCTAAAGAAGTTAATAGGATCTCAAAATACTATTCAAAGAGCAATCCTAGGAATTATTATCCAAGGGCTACTCATCCAGATTTATCTATTGAAGATAGATCTTTTATTCAACATGCTTCATATGACGGTCAATCCATTTATGAGTGGAACATTGATGGTCTTTCTCAATATTTGATTGTTGAAGTTGTCCAGGAAATGTTTGTTGCAAGCGCAACATACAATTCAAAAGGGCATAATGATCATGCCAGCGCACGCCTTTTGGTTGCCGGCTTCACAGGACAACTAAGAGGATGGTGGTTATCTACTTTCAATGAAGTTGAAAGAAGAAAAATTATTACTCATAGATCTCCTATTGATTCGAGAGACTCAGCTTCAAAATCGCCCAGAAGAGATGAGGGAACTACTTCATCTGCACAGAGCGGTACTGGTATGACTATTGACATTCCAGCAGTACTAGCTCGTGTTAAAAGCAGAGACTTCAAAGACGATGCAATCATAACTCTCTGCTTCACCATAGTCAAAAACTTTGTCGGAGACGATAAAGAATACCAAGGTCAGATAGGAGAATATCTCCAAAAATTAACGTGTCCCAAACTTCAGGATTTCCAATGGTATAAAGATACCTTCCTAACAGAAGTCTACAAAAGGGCAGATGCCAATAGTCCTTTCTAGAAAGAAATATTCGTTATTGGACTACCCAAAATATTCAGCTCAAAACTTATGATCTACCTCCGAGAATTCTACAGAGGAAATATTCCTTGGGAAGAGGTCACTTATGGCCAAATCTGTCAATGCGTCATAACCCAAGCTGGCAAACCATGTCTCGAAGCCGCAAGGATCGAGAAGCAGACCAAAACTCACGAAAGAAAACAAGAGTTTGGACATTTCTGCAAAACATACTTTTATCAAAATCATACTAAGCCTCCATCAGTAAGAGCAAAGAAAAGACTTGGAAAACCCAAGACTTTCTACTCAAGGCCATACAGTAATAGACCCATTGTGTCTAGATCTCATCGGCAGTATCCTTATCGGAAAACTTCGTATGATAGGAAGAATCCTAGATGAAAGAAATTTGGCAGAAGAGACTCTTCAAAAGTCCAATGCTACAATTGCAGAGGATATGGGCACTATGCTCCAAAGTGTCCCATAAAAAAGAAAATCAATGAGCTTAGTATCGATGAAGATATTAAAGCTAAACTACTCAATTTTGTCCAAACAGATTCAGAAGAATCAGAATATGATTCAAATGAACACAAAGGACAAATCCTTTATTTACAAGATCGATGAAGATATTAAAGCTAAACTACTCAATTTTGTCCAAATAGATTCAGAAGAATCATAATATGATTCAAATGAACACGAAGGACAAATCCTTTATTTACAAGAAGAGACGAATTCTTACTCTTCTTTAGAAGGAGAAATTCAAGTTATTCATAAACCTGGATGCAAAGGTAAACGAGTATGTGATTGCTTTAATTGCATAAACGTTTTATCAAAGGACCAGGAATTACTTTTTGAGGCTGTAAGCAACATCACGGATGTGGCTCTCAAAAAGACGATTCTCAACAGACTGAAGACTTCTCTCCAAGATGAAGTACAACATGGAGAAGAGGATTCTTCAATAACTACTGAGTATCCTTCTATAGAAGATGTCTATGCACTTTTCAAGAAGGTGAAAAGAGAAGTTAGAATTTCAGACTTAAAGGCTGAAATAAATCAACTCAAATACGAAGTAAAATAGCTTCGTTCGGAATATCAAAAGGATGTTTCTCAATTAGCTGTTGAAGTCGCATTAATTAAATCAAAGCAAGCAACTTCCTCAGCAATCAGTGAAGGAGACGAAGTAGGACCTTCAGAACCTTCTCCAGAACAAGAATCATTTTTGTCAACTCTTCAGAGAGTTCAATATTAAAAATGGTATGTCAAAATATCCTTAAGAGTACAAGACTTCAAATTTGATGCAGTAGCTCTGGTAGATACCGGTGCAGATCAAAACTACATTCAAGAAGGACTTATACCATCAAGGTATTTTGAAAAAACAGTCGAGACCTTGAGAGGAGCCAATAGGCAACCATTATTCATAAAGCACAAGCTACCTAAAGTTCACATCTGCAACAATGGAATTTGTTTCGTGACTTCATTCTTACTCATCAAGAACCTGAATCAAGGAGTGATTCTAGGTACACCTTTTATTACTCAATTATATCATTTTCAGGTAACTAATGAAGGGATAGTATCAAATGTCCTTGAAGAGACAATCTTATTCAAATTTATTGATCCATTAAGAGATGATGATCTTAATGTGATTAAAAGAATCAGCCTCAAAGAGAAGCATATAGATTTCCTAAAGGAAGAAGTTAGCTTCAAGAAGGTTGAAAAACAGCTCAAAGAACCTGAAATTCAGAGAAGAATCCAGATTATTCAAAAATAGATTGAAGCACAAATCTGCTCCACTCATCCAGATGCTTTCTGGACAAGAAAGAATTTTATGGTTACACTACCATATGAAAAAGGGTTCAAAGAATCAGAAATTCCAACCAAAGCAAGACCAATTCAAATGAACTCTGAATTATTAAGCCATTGCCGGAAGGAAGTTGATGAACTACTCAAAAGAAAGCTGATCAGACCATCCAAAAGCCCATGGTCCTGTGCAGCATTTTACGTCAACAACCAGGCTGAAAAGGAACAAGGAGTTCAAAGACTGGTAATAAACTACAAATCCTTAAACAAGGTTTTGGAATGGATTAGATATCCAATTCCTAATAAAAATGATTTACTCAAAAGAATTTCAAATGCAAAATTGTTTTCAAAGTTCGATATGAAACAGGATTTTGGCAAATCCAGATTGTTGAACAAGATAGGTACAAAACAACATTTAATGTACCTTTTGGTCAATACGAATGGAACGTAATGCCTTTTGGCTTAAAAAATGCTCCATCCGAATTCCAGAAGATCATGAATGATATTTTGGAACCTATTCAAGAATTTGCAATTATCTATATTGATGATGTTTTAATCTTTTCATCAAATATAGATCAACATTTTTCTCATTTAAAGAGTTTTATTCAAACAATTAAATATAATGGTTTATTTGTTTCGGCTGCAAAGCTTAAACTCTTTCAAACTCAAATAAGATTTCTAGGGTTTGATATCCATTTAGGATTAATCAGGCCAATACAAAGATCTCTAGAATTTACTCAAAATTTTCCAGATGAAATTTTAGACAAAACCCAATTATAGAGATTTTTAGGGTGTCTAAATTATGTATATGATTTCATCAAAGACCTTCGACCTATTTGCAAACCACTTTTTCAAAAGTTGAGGAAAGAAACTATTCCTTGGACAGATGAGCACATGCACACTGTTCAAAAAATAAAATCTTTAGTCAAAAGTATTCCCTGCTTAAGTCTTATTGACGAAAAAGCAGATCTTATCGTTGAGACCGATGCGTCAGACATTGGATATGGAGGAATCCTTAAACAGTGTCTTGATAAGAATGAATCAATAATACGTTTTCACTCAGGAGTGTGGAATAGTACTCAGAAAAATTACTCAACTGTGAAAAAGGAAATTTTGGCAATTGTTTTATGTGTCCAGAAATTTCAAGGAGATTTAATCAATAAATCGTTTTTAATAAAAACCGATTCTCAAAGTTCTAAATTTATTTTAGAAAAAGATGTTAAAATTTTGGTTTCAAAATAGATTTTTGCCTGTTGGCAAGCAATATTATCTTTTGATTTTCAAATTTTGTCTATAAAAGGGTCTCAAAACCCTCTTGCAGATTATCTTTCGAGAGAGCATCTCTCAAGAGAGCACCTTAGCTAGGACTCTCTCTCCTCGAACGAAAAACTCTCTCTAAAGAGTTTCCTTCTCAAATCTCTTTGAGATTAAGAAAGTATGCTATGAGGTTGCAGCTTAGTCTGAACTTCCTCATCAGAACTCTTAATGTCATATTCAAGTTTCCATCTTCAAAAACTCGTCATGAGTTCAAGAAAAGGAAAAGGAATTGCTTCTTCTTCCTCCTCTCAAAAAGGAAAAGCCTATGCTTCTTCCTCAACTACTCAAAAATTTACTCCAGTCCATATCGAGGATTTTGTTCTTCCCGATACTTCTTTTACTCTAGTCAGAACACGAGCACAACGTCGTTCTGCTTCAATTAGGATTCAAGAACCTTCACCTCAAAACACTACTCCATCGGTTGCAGGTTCTTCAACCTACACCCATATCATTATGTTGCTTAGCAGAGTGTATGCAATTTCAGAATGAAAACACCCTAAATGTGCAAGTATACACAGCCTAAATGCAGCAAGTGATAAGTATTTTTATATCGTTCTCCTCAGGGACTAGTTATGTGGATTTTTGCAATGCCTAAGCTGATTTTAGTTAGGTAACAAGAATTAAACATCATCCAAGGGATTGGCATATGTCCTAATGGCTCTCTCTCTGTCATCTGCTAAAACAATAGCATTGGCAGGACCCATAGCCTGATTAACAACTCTAGCTGGTCTATTAATCTCAGGATTTGGCTACTGTCTATTCTCGGGGTTAGGTAAATGTTGAGCTAAAGGATCTCTAGGGAGTTGTGGATCTGCCATAGCTTCTCTTTGATCTCTCAATCTCCTCCTAAAAGTCCTTTCTATTTCTGGATCTAAAATAAACTCTAACCCAAGATGTTCATTCATACACAACCAATAATCCTGAAATGAATAAAATCAACTTTAGTTAGTTCTGTCTTAAGCTCAAAATGACTAAAAACAACTTAAACAATGTAAAAATCAAACTAGTCCCTGGCAACGGCGCCAACAAATTGTTGCTTAGCAGAGTGTATGCAATTTCAGAATGAAAACACCCTAAATGTGCAAGTATACATAGCCTAAATGGAGCAAGTGATAAGTATTTTTATATCGTTCTCCTCAGGGACTAGTTATGTGGATTTTTGCAATGCCTAAGCTGATTTTAGTTAGGTAACAAGAATTAAACATCAAATGGTGCAATGAAATTAAAAGAACTAAGGAACAAGAGTAAAATGGTGCTCAAATGCTGGAACAACAGGAAAAAAAGTAAGTAAAATGAGACTAAACAGAATTTGTGAAGAAGGGATCAGGATTAGGGGTAGGATTTTGCTTCATCAAACTAAATGCTATAGCATTGATCATGCTTCATCACTCAATGCAGTTAATTCGCGGATTCGTCCCAGAATTCCCAAGAAATCAGTGATTAACTCCCATTAACCTCTGAATTTAAGCCCATAACTGCAAACATTAGGTGGGTTACTATTCCTAGTGTCCCCAATTACCTTAGAGCATGCTCCTAATAAGAACTAATGCTATGCCATGCAATCAGTTCATCTCTCCCTTTCCCAAGTTTAAGAAAAACGCAGCTTAGATAAGTTGGCCAGACAATTCCTAGCTAAAAATTAAGCACACAAGGCATAGGAGTGAAGATTATGCAAATCTACTATTTCATTCAGCAAGAATCAACAATAAATCCCCTAATCCCTCACCCAAGGGGTGATTAGTTCATAATTACAAGAAAAGACAGCAATAAAACATTTAGAAAAGTCTGAAATAACATTCTAACTCCTGTCTTTAATATCAAAATGCTGGAAAATAAAGAAGTATTGTAGAAACTAGGAGAAATGGACGAGAAATGATGTTGGGCAGCTCCTTTATGACAGGATTCCCTCCTTTTCAGAAGTGGATCACCTCCCAAGAAGGGTTCTTCTTCTTCTTCTCGAAATTCAGCCCCTCCAAATGTCTAATCTCCAAGCTCCTCTCCAAAAATGGCAAACTAGGGCTTTATACCTCTCATATTCTTTGAAATCAGGGCTGAGTGGACACTTTTAGACTAATGGCAGCACCTCATTCGCTCAAATCAGTACAGGTGTTATAATTTGTCCACGTCAATTAATGAAATAACTCCCACGTGCGTTTTGTGTAACTGATCTCAGGTAAATGCTCCAGCTTTAATAATGCTTTATCAAACACAACAATTACTCCAGCAAGCTTGACTTTCCATCAACAGCAAAGCTCTAGCATTACAGGTTGAATTTTCCAGACTTAGCATCTTTACCTTCAGCAATTGGCCTGCACAAGTCACAAATAGCACATTTAAGTAATATTATGCCTTAAAAAGCTCACAAGTGCTTTTCACATGAAAATGGACTCCTTTACTACTAAGTCATCAATTTAAAGAGGCTTCTAAGTACAAAAGTACCTAAAATAGTGCTTTTAAGTCACAAAATCTTCACTAAAACCCCCTAAATAGCTCTCATTCTAAGAGCTATCACATTACTCCACCAAAAAGGTTTACTCCAAAACCTGAAATTTCAGGATATTTTCAAAAATCTCAGGTAATCACTGAAATCCCAATTGAACCTGAATGGGATTCAGACAGCTTTGCTGAGATTACTTCCCATATTTATCCGGGTGATTTTTGTTTCATGCCGGAAAGTTTGTAAAAAACACGGCAGTTTTATGAATTAATTCTTCTTGATTCAAAATCTACTGAGATTACTCATATACTGGATAGGAACAATCCTTAGGTTATCGCTTACTCAAAATTAAAGATTTTTCAGTTTCTAAATCCTAAAAAATGGAACCAGAGAGTCTTTACAGAAAAAAGATTCTCAATCAGGTTTGATCCACCTTCTTACTCCTATAAGGATTATGTTAGAGCATGGACCAATGTTCTATGGTACCAAGCTTTCAACCATTCCTGGTTTATTCAAGTTTGTAGACAGGCACGCAAAAATTATTTCCCCATCTAGTTTAAAACTTGGTGGAATAATTTTGGCCTCTGCGAAGAAATTTTTCCTGTACCAGTTCAGGAATCTTTTCATTATTTTACTCAAAACATATTCAAAAACACTTTTCAATTAACCTTCTGGTTTTCCCTTCATTTCCAAGTTCCATGGATTTTTTGTTGGAATTAACTACTCAAAATCTTCATCAAAATGATAAGTATCTGGTGAAGACACTTAAGGTCAAATGGTGGGATAAATTTAATGTTACCCACATTAATCTTCCTCAAATAAAATCATGGTTTATTGAATCCCCACAAAACCAAGATTTTTCAAAGAAAGCACAGCAAGACTTTCAGAAAAATAAGGCTGCCTTGCTTGCTACCTTAGCTCAAACAGCCACTAAGGCAGATTTTCAAAGAGTTCTCCTCCAGAACTCCAATTCAAATAAATCATCATCTCCAGCCCTTTCCATAATAGACGAAGATGATGATGAAATCAACCTTAGTTATCCTTAATCACTAAGCAATAGACCGGAATAGTCTTTAAACTATCAAACTACCGAAAAGTCATTAAACTACAAATGACCGAAATTGTCGTTAAACTACCAATTTACTCAAATACATCAATTGAAATCTTAAAAAGTTACAATAAGATGATTGAACGTCCGCAATGACATTAAACTACGAATTTACTCAAACGTTACTCAAGTTGATATTTGCAAGCAGATATGATCTCTCAAAAGGAGTTCCTTCTCCTAAAATGACGGCATGGTTCCCGTTAGAACTAAAAAAAAAAAAAAGAATTATTTGTTTTCCTTTCCTTTCTTTGTATATTATCTTAATGTATATATTATTTCTTTGTAAATTCTTAATTTTGTACAGACTTGAAGAAATCCATATAAATACAGCTCTGATTTCTTCAGTAAATACATGTTGTGCACTACAAAAGACACACGAAGAAACATTTCTTCCCGTTCCGAACTTTCAATCTTGCCGCTCATTCTTTAAAGGACCTGCTGTGGAGGACTGTTGCGGCCATTTGGTGTTCCAGGCAGTATTGTAAGTCTGTTGGTAAGCCAGTGCATTGCCTCATTGCCTCCTTGCCTAAGAAGAAAACAAAACAAAAGAGAAAGATTCGCTTCATGGAAGAAACGACAAACATCTTTATTAAAGCCACTTTTTCAAAGTATCTATTAAAGCCACTTTTTCAAAGTATCTTTAATAAGGGGGGAGAAATATCGGTGCAAAGTATTCAAAGATGGCATGCAAAGTCCACACATGAAGAAATTTCACAAATCATGCTTTTCAATTTTCTTTTGTAATTATTAACCTATATATAGCCTTTTTGACTTTTAGTTTATTAGCTTTATAATTATTTTCTTTTCCACGTTTTAAATTTCTTTCTTTTAGACAAAGGTATTTATTACCTTTTGTCCCTTATGTCTTTATTTTCAAAGGTATTTATTACCTTTGGACTTTTATGCTTTTATTTTCCCTAAAGCTCTGACGAGATGATACACTTGTTGGGCCAATCCTATCTTACACTACTTTCCATAAAGATGACTGAGATAAGGGTTTGTCTTATCCTTTCATCCATATCTTTTACTCAATTAGTTTCAAATTCATTTTGGAGTCCGGGGTCTATAAAAAACTTCCACTTTGTATTCAATAGGCAGAAGCGGATAATCTAGCAAAAGAGAAGAAGTAAAAATCTCTCTAAGCTATCTATTCGCAAAACAGTTGTATTCTGCAAAGATCCTAATTCTCCTAACCTTTGAGCAATCTGAGCAAAGATTGTGGGTTTTGGGAGCAATTGGTATCAAAGCAAAGATCGTGCATGCTTATTAAAGGCTAGACAGATGTGTTAGTCTTATAAATTGTGCATGAGATTCAATTGTTTTGATAGGGCCAGTTGCTATTTGAACTTCTTGATTTATGGCATGGAATTACATTAGTTTATCATTCCTTCAATTAAATTGTTAGCTTGATAGATGAAGTCTAGTCCCTAAGATATTATTTCTCCTGATTGTCTCAATTTTATCTTGTTTTAGTTTCACACATTTTCACTTATCCTTTGATTTTTATCTCTAAATAAAATTGGATGGTTAAAATTGTTATGATTAATTGAATTAATAACTCAATCTTGAGAATGACACTTGTACTCTATTTCACTAATTAAAACTTGACCCGTGCACGTGCGGTCTTGCAATTTTCCGCAACAACTATAAGGGAACTCTGACTATGGAAGGTTCTGTCTAGACTGGGGTATTCAAGCTTATCGAAAGGAAAGACCTCTAACTGGGAACTGACCTGGGAGTTGAATTAGTCAAATTTTATGTATTTTATTTTATTTTATTAAGTAAACTGATAATGTGAATAGTTGTAAATAGTTTAATACACTTAGCAATTCACATTAAAATTAATCTAACCAACATAAGAGTTATAAAATGGTAGATTGGACAACTTAGATAAATGAGATTAGCCTAATTTGTCTAAGTAATAGAAAGCCCAATGTCAAAATACTTAGTAGGAGAAAGACATATGTCAAGATATTCTACGGTCTCTATTATTGATTCACATCGTCAGATTCATGCGAGGCCTCATGGTGGCTTTTGGATGGTTCTCCCTATGGAAGGTTTTTGCATGGATCAATATTAGGGTGAATCTTTTGAGAAGATATTATAGTGAGAGAAGGAAATGTGTCAATATATCCTACGGTCTCCATCATTAGTTTACATCGTGAGATTCATTTGGGGTCTCGTGGTGGCTTTTGGACCGTCCCCCTACGAAAGGTGATTGCATGGGTCAATATCAGGGTGAACTCCTCAGAATGATAGAATTGTAGTTTTATTTTCAATACTTGACTTACTCTACAGCAACACTTGTTGGGTTAAAACTATGAAATCTAAAATTATGGGTCACACTTACAAAGGGATTATTAAAGTTGTTAATAGTGTATTTGACCAAACTAATGGTAACTAAATATTATAGAAATAAGAGTTATTCTTGTATAATACTTGGTTGAGATTGTCTCAAATTAGTGAAGGAACAAGGAACACTAAAGTACCATAGTATTAGAAATGATTTATAAGGTTCATTTTTTTAAAATTGTTTGATTTCTATGCTAAAATTGAATGGATAATTATTTGCATGATGTTAAATAATATATTTTATATATTTCAATATTATGTCAATTTCTCTTGTAATTTTAATTTTGAATACTAATTTGTCAAGTTGAGAAAATTTTATTACTTGAAAAAGTAACGTTAAAACTATAATAGCAGTGTAAAATTTTGAATTTATTTTTATTGAGAAATATTCTCAAGACCTGTTGCCAATGCTAATCGAATTGTTTGAGAAACACATGATTAGTGAATCAAAAGTTAACGAGATAGATTATAGATATCTCTTTGTTGACATGTTAGATGTCAAGCTTAGAAGATTTTAAAAAAATGACAACAACATATGAGATGTTGATGTCAAAAGAAGCCAAATTTAGATAATTGTCTAAATGATCTTGAATTTAAGTATCACAAAATTGCAAGAAAACAAACCAAACGATTGAAGCTATATAAAAGGAAATAATTCCTAAATTAGTCAGGACAGTCATAATGAGAGAAATTTTTTGAAATAACTCTATGGGAAGAAAATATAAATAAAGTAAATTTGATTTACTAGATTTTTGCTGGAGAATAAATAACGACACATGGATAGTTGATACAAGATCCACAATCAAGATTTATTTATTTTATTACATTTAATATGTAATTTTTGGAAAATACTTAACATGTAGAATAGTTTCTACATATTGGCACCAGGAAGACCATCTCAGTTAGTGTAGTGGGAAAACTGTATTTGGTGTTTTATTACCACAAGAGAAATTCAATTTCTAAAACTTTATTACTAAAAACATCATATAGTATGAACTATTTTGAAGTATTAAAGTATATATTTTCAAAATTGTTTGAAAATACATTCAGTTGAAAATAAGAACAATTTGTATATGTTAAAATGTTAACAAGTATTATATAATAAAATATCGAGGTATTCAGGATTATAGAATATAGAATGGAAAGACAAATTGTTTTCTCCTAAAAGATACTTGAATTTGGCAGTTAAGGTTGATTAACATCAACTTGAATATAATGAAAAGACTAGTAAGAGGTAATTCTCTAAAAAGTTAGTTAATTACTTTACCTGTCTGTAGATCTTGTCTTTCATGTAAGATAATCATTCGGCCTTTATTAGATAAGGCTATAAGACTAAATAATACTTTGGGCTTACACATTCTTACCCAAGTGGTCTGGTGAATGTAAAGGACAAATAAAGTCATGAATATTTTATCACTCTAATTGATGATTATTCAAGGTACAAGTATCTTTACCTAATACAAAATAAATCTCAGTTTTTTGAAAAGTTCAAGAAAATTAAGATTAAAGTTAAAAATTAATTAGGTAAATCTATCAAGATATTATGATCGGATCATAATAGAAATTACAAGAACCTTACGTACTAAGATTAACTGACAGAAAATGGGTTTCCATCCCAATTATCTTAATACCAAGTACAATTGTGTGAAATTGTGTTGCAAGCGAGAAACGGGACTTTGTTAGACATGGTCACATCAGTAATGAGTTACACATCATTACCAAACTCCAGTTAGGAAATGAGTTACACATGGTGAACATGATTCACTCCAAAAGTGTCTACGAGAAAATTTTAAGATTATAGAAGAGTAGTAAGGTTGGTTTACAACACTTCACCATTTGGGAATGTTAAGCTCACATGCTGAAACAAGCCTAAAACGCTTGTATATGTTCGAAGATAAGCCTAAGTGTAGGTCACCCCTAACGGGTACAAAATGATCTTTATCTAGTCCTAAAACGAATAAGGTATTTATATGACAAATATCATAAGGAATGTCAAATAAAAGACTACAAACTTTTAATAAGGTGAGATAGTGTTAATAAATTGGTTCTAAGTGAAGCCACTAAATATTAAAAAAACTGGTTAATAATTTAATTACATTTGAAAGTCAAATGGATCCTAGTCATGAATTGGATAAGCATCATCGTAGTGGGAGAGTTATGAGATTACTCAATGATAGCTCTTAGAATGAGAGCTATTTAGGGTGTTTTATTGAAGTTTTTGTGGCTTAAAAATACTATCTTAGGTACTTTTGTATTGAGAAGCCTATTAGAATTGATGCTTTAGTAGTAAAAGAGTCCTTTTTTATGTGAGAAGCACCTATGAGCTTTGTAATGCATAATATTACTTAATTGTGCTATTTGTGACTTGTGCAGGCCATTACTAAAGGTAAAAATGGCTAAGTGTGAAAAATACAACCTGCTATGCTAGAGCTTTGTTGCTGATAAAGGGTCAAGCTTGCTGGAGCAATTGTTGTGCTTTTGATGAAGCATTAGCAAGGCTAGAGCATTTATCTGGGATCAGTTACAAAAGAAGCACGTGGGGGTTATTTCATTAATTGAGCTGGACAATTTATGACATTTGTACTGATTTAAAATAATGAGAGGCTTCCATTGGTATTCAAATGTCCACTCAGCCCTGATTTCAAAGAAAATAAGAGATATAAAGCTCTTGCTCGTGTTTTTGGAGGAGAGGCTTCGAGATTAGACAAAGGAGGGAGAGGATTTCGAGAAGAAGAGAAGAACCCTTTTTGGGAGGTGATCCACTTATGGAAGGAAGGGAAATCTACCATAAAGAAGCTACCAAACATCCCTTTCTTGTCCATTTCTCCTAGTTTCTACATTATTTCTTTATTTTTTAGCATTTTGATATTAAAGACAAGATTTAGAATGTTGTTTAAGACTTTTCTTACTGTTATGTTGTTGTCTTTTCTTTTAATTATGAATTAATCACCCCTTGGGTGAGGGATTAGGGGATTTATTGTTGATTCTTCCTGAATGAAATAGCAGACTTGCATATTCTTCACTCCTATGCCTTGTGTGCTTAATTGTAGCTTGGATTTGTTTGGCCAACTCATCTGGGCTGTGTTTATCTTGACTTTGGAAAATGGAGGGATAAACTGAATGCATGGCATAGTATTAGTTCTGATTAGGAGCATGTTGTAAGGTAATTGGGGACACTAGGGATAGTAACTCACCTAATGTTTGCAGTTATGTAACGCCCGGCTTAATTACAGGCATTAATTTCAAATTTTGAGAAATTAAGTTGGAATAATTTCTATTAGAGAAATTGAATTTTTAGTTATTTGGAAGTTGGAATGAAAAAAAAAAGGGGCATATTTGGAAATTTATAAGTAATTGGGGGTATTTTTGGAAAATAATAATAATAACAATAATAATAAAATAAAATATATCATCCTTATCCATTATTTTATTTTATTATTATTATTTTATTATTTTTTTTATTATTTTTTTTTTCTTTCTTTCCCTTCTTCTTCCTCCCGAAAGCCCTTCTCCCTCACTGTAATTCTCTCTCTCTCACGCAAACGCCGGCCGCCGTGCCCTCTTCCTCTCGTCGAACTCTCTCTCTCTCTCTCGGTCGAACTCCTCCATCTGCTTGCTTCTTCTCTGTCTTCTTTCTGCCGCAGCCACCGCAAGCGTCTCCGACCAAGTGACTCGCCGACCAACCTCAGCTCGCCGAACTTTCTCTTCTTCCTCACCGAACAGAACCACTCGCCGTCCAGCCTCGTAACGACCGTCGGAGCTCCGAATTGAAGACCCAAGCAATTCCGATTGCCGGATTTGCTTCAGCACCGCCGTACAAGCTCCCAAGTCGCGTTCAACACTTCGCCGGACGACTCCTCGACGGTTCTGCAGCTCGTGAACCTCACTCGAACCGCCGCAGCTTCACCGGAGTCCCTGAACGTGCCGGTGTTGCAGCTTCTGTCTCGCCGGGGTTCGTTTATTTCAGGAAATCGTCGGTTTGCGAGTAGATCCGACCGGAAAGGGGCTGGATCTGTCTAAATCTGAAGACAACGCGCCGATCAGAAGTTCCACACGCCGGCCACGCGCCGATCGGAAGTCCCACGCGCCGTCGCCGGAGTTTCACGCGCCGCCGATCGCCGAAGTTGGGTAAAAATTGCCATTTGGTCCGTTTCGTCGAGTTATTAATGTTAGAATGTGTTTTAGCGTAATTCGGATGGTTTAAGACACGTTTAGGAAACTTTTTAGGTGATTTGTCGAGGACCTTGGATTGTACTTGGAGTGGGGACTCGAGAAGCTCATTACTAGTGAAGAAAGGGTATTTTAGTAAGTAAAGATTTAAGGTAAGGGATCTCACAACGAAAGAAGTTTTCGAAACCTAGAGCTAGCCCTATATTTACTTTGAAAGTTTATGTTTTTCGTGTAAGTATTTAAGAAAGAAAGTGTTTTATATGTATATTCCTTTATACGCTAGTTCCATGAGTTCTATTTGAGTTTTCATGTTAAAAAGAATGGAAATGATATGTATGTCGTTGAAATGCGATTGCCTTGAATTATGCATTCATAAGTATGTTCTAAAACGAGTGGGACCTCATGCATGTGTTGTGTGCTCATGAAAAGATTTATGTAAGGCCGTGACGATAATTCTCCCAAAAGTTTTATGTGGGTTATGAGGGAACCCGAGTCTTCGGATTCTCTATGCTCCCGGGGTTCGAGAGTGCTCCACGATGGTAGCCGACGGGCTTGAGTCTCCGGACTCCACGATGGTAGCCTTCGGGCTGAGTCTTCGGACTCCACGATGTATGTTAGCTTTCGAGCTCAACTCTCAGAGTTAAGGGAGGACTTTATTCGATGGAAAAATTATGTCTTCGGACTATTCACGAGGCCCTCGGGAGAATTTAATCATTCACGAGAGCCGCGAGGAAAAGTACATGGTTTATAAAACGAATTTTAGGTCCCCTACTAAAGCGATGGTTTACGATGGTTTTATGATTTAAAATGACATGTTGCATGCGAGTGAAACTCTTATTTTGAAACTATGAGTTACTTACTGAGTATTATTAGTTAATACTCACCCTTTTCCTTTTAAAAAAAAATGTTTTCAGGAAAGGCTAAGATCGGCCCTAGCGCGTGACCGGAGATCAGCTACTCGAGTCATGGGAGCCGAGCGATCGCTATTCCGCTTCTTTTATGTTTCTGGATGTACATAGAACTCATGTCGAGTTT
Source organism: Trichosanthes truncata (assembly GCA_033996785.1). NCBI lineage: Eukaryota > Viridiplantae > Streptophyta > Magnoliopsida > Cucurbitales > Cucurbitaceae > Trichosanthes > Trichosanthes truncata. The sequence continues at coordinate 11,151,943 of MU867261.1, read as the reverse complement.
TTAAATGTTTAGGAGGATGTTTCAAAGTCTTTTAACCTTTCTTTGTAAATCGTGCACGTGTATTTGGCTTTCTATGTTTGAATTCACTTGGTCTTTGCTGTTTGAACCCTAGCATCATATTGAGAAGATTGTTGGATGCTAGGAGGTTGTTTGAAAATCTTAGAAGTGTGTTTTTCTATGTCTTATCAGGTAAGGGTCAAATTTTTGGTTTTCGCGTAGTTACGTCGTTATGCTGCCGAAATTTTCGGTAATATAGCGACGTGACTTAGTAATGACTCTTAGGTAGCGTCTTGAGCCTATAGGGTCGTTACAAGTTAAAAGCTTAATTTCAGAGGTTAATGGGAGTTAATCACTGATTCTTTGAGAATTCAGGAAAGAATCCACGAATTAGCTACATTGAGTGTTGAGGCATGATCTATGTTGTAGCATTTAGTTTGATGAAGCAAAATTTTACCCCTAATCCTGATCCCTTTTCACATAATCTGTTTAGTCCCATTTTACTCACTATTTTTTTTCTATTGTTCAAGCATTCCAACACCATTTTAATATTGTTTCTTTGTTTCTTTTTAGTTCATTGCACCAATTGATGTTGATTGCTTGTTACCTAACTAAAATCAGCTTAAGCATTGCAAAAATCCACTTAGCTAGTCCCTGAGGAGAACGATATAAAAATACTTATCACTTGGTGCATTAGGTTGTGTATACTTGCACATTTAGGGTGTTTTCATTCTGAAATTGCATACACTCTGTTCAGCAACACTCAACCTTTACAATGAATTAATTGAAGCCCAAATTGTCAGGTTAGATGACAAAGTTGAAGGCTTATTGCTCTCATAGTGACACTAATGTCAAATGATTAAACCTAATAGGAGAAAGTAAACTATGAGTAACTTTCTCACTTATTGCCATACTAGAATTTGTAAGCATTATTTAATTCATTGTTGCATATGAGATATGAAAATAAATATTTGAAATTCTTTTATGGAAAGAAATCTTAGATAATGCATATACACAGATCAATCAGATAGATTTCTATCCAAAGATCAAAAGCAAAAATATTTGAAAAATAATAAAAGTTCATTTATGAAATGAATTTTACCATTAGATCTTTGAATATAAGGTTTGATAAAAGTACCAAAATTTATGACTTTGGATTAATATTAATGAAACTTGTATAGACAAGAAAATCATTAATTGCTTAGTGGATTTTTCTCATGTTTTATGCTGATGATATTTTACACATTATGAATGATGTAAGATGTCCATCTAACATAAAAAGTTGACTAAGTAACCAATTCTAAATGAAAGATTTGGAATGATTCGGTATATTTTACATGTCCAAAATAGAGATTTTGGGGACAAAAATATTAACTTTGTCTCAAACATCTTATATTGACAAAGTTGTTGTCAAATATTTGATATTTATGTCTAAAAAATAGTATCCTAAGACACCTCAAATGTTGAGAGCTATGGTTAATTATCTACTTTAAGTGGGAGACAATTAAAGCATAATCGAGACTTAACAATTAATATACGGTTGGTTAGCATATATCAATTAAACGAACAGTATGACCATTGAGTAGAAAATTAAAAAAGTTCTCAAATTATCTATGGATAATGAGAAATTTTTGTGTATGGAGTAAAAGATTTGATCTTTACAAAGATACACTAGTTCTTACAAAGATTAAGGAAATCTATGTAAAGATAACTTTTACCCTAGGTGGTGGAGTATTGTATACAAGTTAAATTGTTTTGCTTGTAAAACAACATAAGGACTTGTATGACTCAAATAGTTCATTGAAGATCTGAAAGGTGTTTCAGATATGATTTAGTCTGTCCTCTTTATTATGATAATAGTTGTGCAAAGACTAATATTAAGGAAATTGGAAATGTAAACTCGGAGTTCCTCCTTGAAACTTCTTAAAAATTAAAAGGAAAGAAGAAAATGAGGTTGGTATATTGTTTTGGGAAGGAAAAAGAAGAAAAAAAAAAAAGAAAAGAAAAATGAAAATGAGAGGAAAAGGGCCCCACCATTAAACTCTTTCTCTTTAATTATTGTCCATCTATTTTGCTACCCATTTTGGTGAAATAATTAGGGTTTTTCGTGGTAGAGGCTGAGAGGAAGAAGAAAAGGGGTTTTGCTGAAGTTGAGGTTGAAGAAGAAAGGGAAAAGCCCAATTCAAGATGCATGACAAAGTTTGTGATCAATCCTGACTACATCTGATGTTTGGATCATTCTGAGCTCCACGAGAAGTATTAAGAGGTGAGGTTTGATTTCCTTGAAATTTAACTCATTTTAGAACAATTTTCGTGAAGGAAGCTCGAGCAAAATATGAAGTTATGTTATGGGTTTTTGAAGGGGAAGTCAGAGGAGTGTTTTTACTGTCAAATCCGGGGAACCTCTGGTTTTTGAGATGTGCTGATCTGTAGACTTCGAATTAGACGCTTTATTAGGTATGGATGGAAAGCTGATTTAAATTCCTATAACTTTCATGAATAAGTCGTGGTTATAAATTGAATGGAAGTTGCCTTAAAATTCATGTTAAGTTCAGGGTGCAGCAGGAAAACGAGTCTGGAAAGTGCAGAAACCGATTTTGTAGGAAGTGGCTTTCGAGGTATTTACGGACATATCCTTTAGGAATTTAAATTTCATTCCTTCAGATAAGTTTTAGAGCGTTCAAAAAGGAAGAGTTTGGTATAAAGTACATCATTTTTTAGCAAGTAATGGAAAAGTTATAGGTGTGTGAGTTTAAGGTATAAAATCTGTAAAGTGCAGGAAATTGATGGGGTGGTTTTTGCAACCCTAGGCCTTAAGTTCGTGAGGTCAAGATTCTAATGCTTGGTTTTGTTTTGTTTGACAGGCCAAGAAGAAATAGGACAAATTTACGGACCAAGAATCTATTATTAACGCCGTGAGTGACAAAACGAATTTCGGAAGTGTATTCTATGCTTGAACTTATGCTTACGAAAATAAAAGACTTTCTAAGAGTAATTTTACTTAAAGACTTTATGTCTCTTGAACACGTATTTATGAGCATATATGGTTTCCTAGAAATGATTTAATTGTTCGTTGTGAGCATATGTTTACTATTTTACCCGAACTAGTGAAAATACCATAATTTCGGGCCAACATAGGTTAGCAAGTAGTGTCAAAGGTTTTCATGTGTTTCTATGAGACCCGAATGAGTAAATGTTTGAGATTCTGAGCCCGAGGCTGTATAGTACCGTGTGCACACAGGTCATTTTCTGTTGTCGACGTTGAGTGTACTCCGTGACAACAGTGCTGTCGTGAGTGCTGGGCGAGCCCCACTACGACAAAGACGATGGGAGTGCTGGGCGGGCCCCACTACATCGTAGAATGAGCGTTGATTGTACTGGGCGAGGCTTACACAAACTAGTTTGTCATATGTTTAAAATGGTTAATATTTTTGACACACTTGCTGGACTTCTGTAAAAGCTATTGATGTTATATGTTATGATTTACGAGTTAATAGTTTTAAACTCAGTCACTCACTGAGCTTTCCAGCTCATTCTTTCAATGTTTTCCAACTTTCCAGGTAGAGATCGAGTTCCCGGTGCCTGAGATCCTGCCACAGCCTGCTGAACGCTCTACGAGTCTGATATTTTTGTACGTGGTTGGCGTAGTATAGCAAGTCTGCTCGTATTGTACATAACTTAATAGGGATGTGTAGTTATGTTGTATATGGAACTAGTGGTCTTGGGTGTATAAAGCACGTCTGGTCGTGTCTGGCTTGTTCAAGTTAGGTTTAACCAGAACCGCTCCGTATGTATGTGTAATAAGATTCCTAATTTCCTGCTGTGTGGTATGTATAGTATCTCGTATACAGGTATGGATTGTTTATCAGGAATTAAAAGGGTCATAGGTATCGTTAAGAAGTGAAACGATGCCTGTTGGCTTCACGCCTTCCTCCGGGCTAAGATAACAGGTGTTTCGGGAGGGGGTGTGACAACTTGGTACCAGAGCAGTTAGCTCCATGGGAAACGAGATAGAGCGAGTTAGCTCTAAGGAAAAAACTAGGAAATAGAGAGTATGTTAATGAGTTAGTTCAGATAGAACTAGTAAAGCATGGTCCAAGTAAGGACAAGAGTAAGTCTAGTCAGGACTAGAATATGAATAGAAGTTTAGTATTGTACATTTGAGTTAAGTATCCATAGCATGTCTGACATGTTGATATGTTATAGGAGTCATGCCACCACGTACAAGCAGACAACGCAGGAAGGATCAGGATGGGACGCAAGATCCTGCCCAAGGCCAATCTGTGAGGGGATCTAGTGCCCCAAGAGTTCAGACTAGGGCAGGAAACGAGCAACATGTTAGTTCCTCACAAGAGGAAGGTAGGCCAGAGAGAGCATGGCCAAGTGATCCAGAGAAGACATATGGAATAGAACGCCTGAAGAAACTAGGAGCCACAGTGTTTGAGGGTTCCACAGACCCAGCTGACGCCGAGGTTTGGTTGAATATGCTGGAGAAATGCTTTGATGTGATGACTTGTCCTGAGGAGCGAAAGGTCAAGTTGGCAACATTTCTGCTGCAGAGGGAGGCAGAAGGATGGTGGAAATCGATACTAGCCAGGCGTAATGATGCACGTACCATGGATTGGAATTCTTTCAGAGGCATATTCGAAGACAAGTATTACCCTATCACGTATCGTGAGGCAAAGAGGGATGAGTTCTTAGAATTTAAGCAAGGGTCGCTTTCAGTGGCCGAGTACGAGAGGAAGTATACCGAGCTGTCACGGTATGCTGATGTAATTGTGGCATCTAAGAGTGACAGGTGTCGAAGATTTGAAAGAGGGTTACGCTTTGAGATACGTACCCCGGTCACAGCTATCGCAAAATAGACGGACTTTTCCCAGCTAGTAGAGACTGCCCTACGTGTGGAGCAGAGTATAGCAGAAGAGAAGTCAGTAGTGGAGCCTAGTCGTGGGGCTTCGACGGCTAGTAGCTTCCGAGGTCGTGAGCAGCGAAGGTTCACACCTGGGGTGAATGTTTCAAGTCATCAGGACTTTAAGAACCGATCTGGTGGCCAGGCATCGAGGCAGACGAGTGTGGGTAGTACCTATCAGAGGCAGAGTCAGAGAGCACCCAATCAGTCTGCTAGATTTGTAACAAGACCGCAGGCAGGGCAAGAGTCTATTGCCAGTGTGACGAGGAGAACCCCATGTATGAATTGTGGCAAGAATCATCGGGGCCATTGTCTTGTTGGTGCCGGTGTGTGCTACCAGTGCGGACAACCAGGGCATTTCAAGAGAGATTGTCCACAGCTGAGAGTGGTCGCACAGAGAGACCTGGGGGTTGAGTTCCAGACGGTTGAGCAGCCGAGGGTTCCAGTAGCTGCAGGGGAGGGCACCAGTGGTGCTAGACAGAAAGAAGTTGTAGGGAGACCTAGACAGCAGGGAAAGGTCTACGCTATGACTCAGCAAGAAGCAGAGGAGGCACCAGATGTTATTACTGGTACGATTCTTATTGATAATGTACCTGCACGTGTTTTAATAGATCCAGGTGCTACGCATTCCTTTGTTTCTAGCATGTTCCTAACTAAGCTAAATAGGAAGCTAGAGCCTTTATTTGAGAAGTTAGTTATATACACTCCAGTTGGTGATGCTTTACTAGTCAATGAAGTGTTGCGAGATTGTGAGGTCTTAGTAGAAGGTCTCAGTATGATAGTGGATCTTCTTCCACTAGAGTTGCAGGTGTTAGACGTAATTTTGGGGATGGATTTCTTATTCACTCATTATGCTTCCATGGATTGCCATAGGAAGGAAGTAATTTTCAGGAAACCAGGTTGGGCTGAAGTAGTTTTCAGGGGAGAAAGGAAGATTATGCCTATGAGTATGATTTCAGCCCTAAAAGCTGAGAGGTTGTTGAGGAAGGGTTGCACGACATTTCTTGCACATGTAGTGGAGGTGCAGGAAGAGAAGTTGAAACCAGAAGATGTTCCTGTCGTGAATGAATTCCTTGATGTTTTTCCAGCTGACCTGGCAGGTTTGCCACCTGATAGGGAAGTTGAGTTCACTATCGAATTGTTACCAGGAACAGCACCTATTTCGCGAGCGCCGTATAGAATGGCTCCAAGCGAGCTCAGAGAACTGAGGATACAGTTACAAGAACTAGTTGACAAGGGATACATCAGACCTAGTGTATCGCCTTGGGGAGCTCCAGTGTTATTTGTAAAGAAGAAAGATGGTACTCTAAGATTGTGCATTGACTATAGACAGTTAAACAAGGTCACGATACGTAACAAGTACCCTTTACCACGCATAGATGACTTGTTTGACCAGTTAAGGGGAGCATCAGTGTTCTCCAAGATTGACTTAAGGTCAAGATACCATCAGTTAAAGGTTAGGGAATCAGACGTTCCTAAGACAGCATTCAGAACGAGGTATGGACACTATGACTTTCTAGTAATGCCATTCGGTTTAACAAATGCGCCAGCAGTTTTCATGGATCTCATGAACAGGATTTTCCATCAGTATTTGGATCAGTTTGTGATAGTGTTCATCGATGACATACTAGTTTACTCAATTGACAGGGAAGCCCATGAGAAACATCTGAGGATTGTTCTACAAACACTACGTGATAAACAGTTGTACGCTAAATTTAGCAAATGTGAGTTTTGGTTGAATCAGGTAGTGTTTTTAGGGCATATTGTTTCGGCAAATGGAGTTAGTGTGGATCCGCAGAAAGTGGAAGCTGTGGTCAACTGGGAGAGACCAGCTAGTGCGACAGAGGTACGTAGTTTCCTAGGCTTGGCAGGATACTACAGACGGTTTGTTGACGATTTCTCACGACTAGCATTACCCTTAACAGCTTTGACAAGGAAGAATGCTAAATTTGAGTGGTCAGATAAGTGTGAACAAAGTTTTCAGGAGCTGAAGAAGAGATTAGTAACAGCATCTATCCTGGCACTCCCTGTAACCGGGAAAGAATATGTGATTTACTGTGATGCTTCGAGGCAAGGATTAGGGTGCGTGCTTATGCAAGAAGGAAAGGTAATAGCTTATGCATCAAGGCAATTGAAAAAGCACGAGTGTACTTACCCTACCCATGATCTTGAACTAGCAGCAGTTGTTTTAGCATTGAAGATCTGGAGGCATTATTTGTTCGGTGAGAAGTGCCACATTTTCACGGATCATAAGAGTTTGAAGTATATTTTCGATCAAAAAGAGCTGAATATGAGGCAGAGGCGATGGCTAGAACTGATTAAAGATTATGATTGTACTATAGAATACCATCCAGGTAAGGCGAACATAGTAGCAGATGCATTAAGTAGGAAGTCGAGACTTCCTAGAGATGCTTTATGTGGTATGCGAGCAACCTTCTTAAGTACGCTAAGAGGTTCAAAGGCGGTTGTGACTGCAGAGGATTCAGGAAGTCTTTTGGTTCAATTTCATGTCAGGCCTTCGCTTATAGCAAAGATTGTGAGGAAACAGGCCGAGGATAGGGACTTGCAGAAGAGGTTTGGGAAGTCCAAACAGGACCCAGAGGGGGAGTTTCTGATAGGAGCAGATGGAGCTATATTGAAGCAAGGAAGACTATGTGTTCCGAATATTAGTGAGCTTAAAGATGCTTTACTAGAGGAAGCTCACAGTTCAGCTTACGCTATGCATCCAGGAAGCACCAAGATGTACAAAACTTTAAAGGGATCGTATTGGTGGCCTGGGATGAAGCGGGAGATAGCTAATTATGTTGATAAATGTTTAATTTGCCAACAGGTTAAACCAGTTAGACAGAGGCCAGGGGGACTCCTTAATCCACTGCCAGTGCCGGAGTGGAAATGGGAGCATATCACTATGGATTTCCTTTTTGGATTACCACGTACTTCTGGTGGACATGATGGTATTTGGGTAATAGTGGATAGACTCACTAAGACAGCACGGTTTATACCGATTAAAGCGACGTATACACTTGATCAGCTTGCTAAGCTATACGTCGACAAGATTGTGAGTCAGTACGGAGTGTCAGTGTCCATAGTTTCAGATAGAGATCCACCCCCAGACAGATGGTCAGTCAGAGAGGACCATCCAGACCTTAGAGGACATGTTGAGAGCATGTGTCCTTCAGTTTAAAGGAAGTTGGGATACCCACTTATCACTTATGGAGTTCGCTTATAATAACAGCTATCAGACTAGTATCGGCATGGCACCGTTTGAGGCTTTGTATGGAAGACCATGTAGAACTCCCGTGTGTTGGAACGAAGTGGGGGAACGGAAGCTAATCGGACCTGAGTTGGTACAGGTTACGACAGACAATGTGAAGGTGATTAGAGAAAATCTTAAAGTAGCTCAAGATCGTCAGAAGAGCTACGCAGATAAACGGCGAAGAGACTTAGAATTCCAGGTCGGGGATCAAATTTTCTTGAAGTTATCTCCGTGGAGAGGTGTCCTTCGTTTTGGCCGGAAGGGTAAGCTGAGTCCTAGATATATTGGTCCTTATCAGATAACAAAACGAGTTGGGCCAGCAGCGTACGGACTTGAGTTGCCAGCAGAACTATCTCGAGTGCATGATGTCTTCCATGTGTCCATGTTGAGAAAGTATATTCCAGATTCGACACATGTGTTGCAAGCACAACCAGTTGAGCTGGAGGAAGATTTGAGCTACATAGAGGATGCAGTTCAAATCCTCGATAGGAAAGAACAGGTTCTGAGAAATAAGACGATCCCGCTCGTGAAGGTTCTTTGGAGACATCACGGAGTGGAGGAGGCAACCTGGGAACCAGAAGACCAAATGAGGAAGAATTACCCGACGCTTTTCACCTAAGAACTACTCAATTTCGAGGACGAAATTTCTTAAGAGGGGGGTAAGTTGTAAACCCGGAGTTCCTCCTTGAAACTTCTTAAAAATTAAAAGGAAAGAAGAAAAGGAGGTTGGTATATTGTTTTGGGAAGGAAAAAGAAGAAAAAAAAAAAAGAAAAGAAAAATGAAAATGAGAGGAAAAGGGCCCCACCATCAAACTCTTTCTCTTTAATTATTGTCCATCTATTTTGCTACCCATTTTGGTGAAATAATTAGGGTTTTTCGTGGTAGAGGCTGAGAGGAAGAAGAAAAGGGGTTTTGCTGAAGTTGAGGTTGAAGAAGAAAGGGAAAAGCCCAATTCAAGATGCATGACAAAGTTTGTGATCAATCCTGACTACATCTGATGTTTGGATCATTCTGAGCTCCACGAGAAGTATTAAGAGGTGAGGTTTGATTTCCTTGAAATTTAACTCATTTTAGAACAATTTTCGTGAAGGAAGCTCGAGCAAAATATGAAGTTATGTTATGGGTTTTTGAAGGGGAAGTCAGAGGAGTGTTTTTACTGTCAAATCCGGGGAACCTCTGGTTTTTGAGATGTGCTGATCTGTAGACTTCGAATTAGACGCTTTATTAGGTATGGATGGAAAGCTGATTTAAATTCCTATAACTTTCATGAATAAGTCGTGGTTATAAATTGAATGGAAGTTGCCTTAAAATTCATGTTAAGTTCAGGGTGCAGCAGGAAAACGAGTCTGGAAAGTGCAGAAACCGATTTTGTAGGAAGTGGCTTTCGAGGTATTTACGGACATATCCTTTAGGAATTTAAATTTCATTCCTTCAGATAAGTTTTAGAGCGTTCAAAAAGGAAGAGTTTGGTATAAAGTACATCATTTTTTAGCAAGTAATGGAAAAGTTATAGGTGTGTGAGTTTAAGGTATAAAATCTGTAAAGTGCAGGAAATTGATGGGGTGGTTTTTGCAACCCTAGGCCTTAAATTCGTGAGGTCAAGATTCTAATGCTTGGTTTTGTTTTGTTTGACAGGCCAAGAAGAAATAGGACAAATTTACGGACCAAGAATCTATTATTAACGCCGTGAGTGACAAAACGAATTTCGGAAGTGTATTCTATGCTTGAACTTATGCTTACGAAAATAAAAGACTTTCTAAGAGTAATTTTACTTAAAGACTTTATGTCTCTTGAACACGTATTTATGAGCATATATGGTTTCCTAGAAATGATTTAATTGTTCGTTGTGAGCATATGTTTACTATTTTACCCGAACTAGTGAAAATACCATAATTTCGGGCCAACATAGGTTAGCAAGTAGTGTCAAAGGTTTTCATGTGTTTCTATGAGACCCGAATGAGTAAATGTTTGAGATTCTGAGCCCGAGGCTGTATAGTACCGTGTGCACACAGGTCATTTTCTGTTGTCGACGTTGAGTGTACTCCGTGACAACAGTGCTGTCGTGAGTGCTGGGCGAGCCCCACTACGACAAAGACGATGGGAGTGCTGGGCGGGCCCCACTACATCGTAGAATGAGCGTTGATTGTACTGGGCGAGGCTTACACAAACTAGTTTGTCATATGTTTAAAATGGTTAATATTTTTGACACACTTGCTGGACTTCTGTAAAAGCTATTGATGTTATATGTTATGATTTACGAGTTAATAGTTTTAAACTCAGTCACTCACTGAGCTTTCCAGCTCATTCTTTCAATGTTTTCCAACTTTCCAGGTAGAGATCGAGTTCCCGGTGCCTGAGATCCTGCCACAGCCTGCTGAACGCTCTACGAGTCTGATATTTTTGTACGTGGTTGGCGTAGTATAGCAAGTCTGCTCGTATTGTACATAACTTAATAGGGATGTGTAGTTATGTTGTATATGGAACTAGTGGTCTTGGGTGTATAAAGCACGTCTGGTCGTGTCTGGCTTGTTCAAGTTAGGTTTAACCAGAACCGCTCCGTATGTATGTGTAATAAGATTCCTAATTTCCTGCTGTGTGGTATGTATAGTATCTCGTATACAGGTATGGATTGTTTATCAGGAATTAAAAGGGTCATAGGTATCGTTAAGAAGTGAAACGATGCCTGTTGGCTTCACGCCTTCCTCCGGGCTAAGATAACAGGTGTTTCGGGAGGGGGTGTGACAGGAAAACACCAACGTATAGGGAATCATATCGAGAGAGAGAAAGCATCATGGTAGTGACCAAGATGGCTTTTAATGACAATTGTTTGGATCTATATAAAAAGACTCTCCATGTTAAAGTGTTTAAGGGTCACTTAGAATGTCTAAGATTACAAGACATGTCTCATCTTTGTTAGGGCAAGTGGGAGAACATGTTGGGTATAGAGTATGCCCTAGGATACATGTCTCGCAGACATTAGTGCAAGTAGGAGATTGTTGGGATTTATGCCCTAAAGTCTCGTAGTTAATGATTTATTTAATAATTAATAATAATTTTGCTTATTTTATTTGCAATATAATATTATCCATTATATGAAAAATCCAAGGTTATTAGGGTAATCTTGAACAATATGTTGTTGACATATGGGAGAATCATATTCAAGAAATAACCTAAAGGGTCATAGTATATGGATGAGGTTGGGTTCCTTATTCTAGTAATACTATTGATACGACCCACTTTGTAATAGTTACAAATTATTTGATCCAAATCGTTCACATTGAGACATGTGAGTAGGGGTATCTTATACAATGAGTTTGTGTAAGACTGGACCACGAAATATTTAATCTCTCTTTATACATCAGTTAATTGAGAAAATTAATATTTCATTAGGACGATCATATACGACTTGATCTTCATCCTGAGTGAGTTATGAACTCCTTCCTGTGACGGTTTATCCTTTTATTTGCATGGGTGGGAGTGACTTTTGTAGCTGATTCAATATGCCTACCATTTTCAAGACTTGACCAAATAGGGAGCTGAGAACATAATCTCATAAGATGAAATTCACTCATTCCCATTATGGTAAGTAGATAAGTAACCCTTAAATGCTGATTTTGGGAATTGAACAATAAGGCCCCAACCTCTCACTGGCCAGAGAGGGACTTCGTTTATGATTGGATCTAAAACAAATTATTCATTAGAGGATTAGTGGTACTTAAGGTGCAAGATGTAATTACAGGGGTAAAACGAACTTTTGACTCAGCTGTAATTACAAACAACTTGTGAAGGATCGACTTGCATGTAGTGATTATATCCATGGACACAACTTGTCCTACAGTACATCTGAGTGAAACTCTAGGTCTATAGTGGAGTGACCTTAGAGTAAATGAATGAAAATTGATTAATTAATATTGTATCATTGAAGCTTATAATTTGTAGGTCCATAAGTTTCCCTTGATAGTTCATAGTAACACTAAAAGATCAATCTAGTTGAAAGAAAAAATTGAAATGTTCAAATTAATATTTAATTTGAAGTGTTCAAATTAATATTTAATATATTACATATATTACATATAAAAGAAGAAAATATATTTATTGTATTTGATACATTAAATATGAAAATAATTACTGTATATTAGATACATTCAAGAAAAGATATTTATAAAATTTGAATAAGGTTCAAATAAATAAATATCGTAGGAGATTTGAACGAGATTCAAATAAGTATAAGATATATTTTAATATATTAGATATGAAAATATAATATTTTAATTAGGGCAAATATATTTTCTTGGTCTCTATAAATAGGATCCTTGGGTTGAGCCATTAGACATAACACACATCTCCTCAATAGAGAATTAGAGAATTTTCTCTAAACCTCTTCCTCTTAAAACCCTTGTGGATTTTCTTTGAAAAGGCTCCCACAAACCTTGGTCTTGTGTTGGAGTCATAGCCAGGAAGACTTTGTGGAGGAGATAAAGAACTGCCATAAATATCTTCATATTTATTCAAATGCAAGTTTTTGCTTAACCTTGTATATTTTGAGTTTACTTCTAAATAAATCAGAGACGATTCATTACTTCTATTGTGGGATGAAGAGTTCATTCCAACAATTAGTATCAGATACTACTTTGTTTTTATTTAGAATTAAAAGTTCGTATGGTGGGTATTTTAAAATTTGTTCATATATGTGATATGTGATTGCAAAATTGACTGTAAGGAAATATTTTGCACTAATTCTATATTAATTAGATCAAATGTAAAATCCCTCGGCGTTAATTTTTTTTTCAATTAAGAAAAAAACTGTTTATGGTGGATTTTCTAATAAGCAGCCAATTGATTTCAATTCAAATCCAAATTCAAATTAGATTTCAATTCAAATTCAAATTACAATTCAATACATATTGAAATTGAGATTAGTTTTCAATTCAAATTGAGATACTATTTCAATTCAAATTGCTATAAGATTTCTATTCAAATTGAGATACGATTTCAATTCAAATTGAAATAAGTTTTCTTTTTTTTTAAAAAAAAAAAACCAACTTTACCGTAAAATTAAGAGCTTTTCGTTAATGGTTCCTCAAATTTTGGTCAATTGATGGATGCAAAATTTTGGATGGTTGCTGCTATTTTTGGTTAACCTAAATTTAGATGGCCAAGAGATGAAAATTTTGAAGATCAAGATAGGTCTTGGATTTGAATTTTGTAATTTAAATTGCCTTCAATTTCCTAGCATATGCCAAATATGTCGGTCAATTTTTCTATTTTTTTAATTTAATTATCCACGTGATGTATATTTTGAAGTATTTGATTGCTGCATAAAGTATGTCATTTAGATTAAAATCCTACCATAGGTTGAGCATGATCATGCATCTCAATTATTTTTTAATATAATTGTTATATTTGAAAATTTTGTTTCGGATGTTTCGTAATAGAATTAAGTTGTTTTCTTAATAAGTTTATATTTTCCATATCTTTTGAACATAATTGTTATATTTGGAAAATTAAATTAGAATATTTCCTTTCATAAATAAAATCCATGTTGAAGAGTTCATTCCAACACCTCGTCCATATACTATGACCCTTTAGGTTATTTCTTGAACATGATCCTCTCGTATGTCAACCACATACTGTTCAAGATTACACTAATAACCTTGGATTTTCATATAATGGATAATATTGATTTACAAATAAAATAATCAAAATCATTATTAATTATTCAATAAATCATTAATTACGAGGCTTTAGGGCCGACATGCTTATCGAATGATGACTTTCAAACTGTGCAACACCCTAGGTGATAACTATCATTTATGGTTGTTATTTGGCTCTAAAAACTAAGCTATTTGCTTAGAAAGCGAGTGTTTAATGTTATATTTCATGTCATTTAGAGCAAATTTAAGTAAAAAAAAGTTTGGCATGTATTTGAAGTCTTGATTTTATAAAAAAAAGTTTTTAGGTGTATTTAGAGTCATTTTTGTTAAGAAAGTGTTAATTTTTGTTGGTTTTGTGTTGTATAGAGGCTAAAAAACAACCCAAATGCACCCACATTTTGGTCGCAACTGAGGCAAAAGAAAGATGATTCAAGAGATATGCGACCAAGATGCGCTAGCAATCGAGAGCAAAAGCCAAATTCCAACTGTTGCAGAAAGAACTCAAAATGCGCCCAACTATGCAACCGCGTTTAGGCCATTTCGACAACAGCACAATCACGCTCACTATGCGGCCGCATCTGGACCTTTTCGGCAGATTCCCCTAAATTCGTGAGATTTGCAGATTAAATCAATTATTCTCCATCAAATCTCCTAGGATCAAGGGATATGATCGGCGAAGCCTGTAAGCCCTAAACTCTCTTTTAATCTTATTGCATTTATACATGAAGATTGATACACTTAAAATTGTTGCACTGAATGATGCAGTGGTTGAATTTGGAAATTTCCAAAGTTGTGGATTATAACGTGCACAAAGCTTCATAAGGAGACAAGTTAGGCATTGAGATGATCATATTAAGAGTTGAGTTGAAGTAAGTTAAGGTAATGAGCAAGTTGGGTATACATTGGGTGTATTATGTGTTGAATGCAAAAGCTTTAATTTCTAATTAAATTAGCTAAAGTTTATTTTATGAATTAGGAGGATTTAATAGGACTTGAGGTCTAAAGGAGGAAGTAGGAGCTGGCCAATGTGTATGACTCATGGATTGATGAAGTAGGAGCTGGTCAATGTGTATGATTCACGGATTGATGAAGTAGGAGCTGTCCATTCCTTGTGAATTCAATAGGCAGCTGGAAGCTCTAGGAAATGGGTCAACTTCAAATGGTCATATCTCTCAATCCACTTGAGAAAATTCAATGATTCTTGAGCCAAAATCTCATAAATTGAATGATGAATAGGTCTGGAAAATGTTGTAAGAAAATATGAAGAGAAAGGTCGTGAAAAATTAAGAAAACCGAGAGGTGTTCCAGTTTCTCGGCCAGCAGAACAAGGTGTAGAAATCTGAAGATTTCGAGCTCATAAGAACGAATTAGAAGCTCAAATTTTGAGGTAAGTAAGTTTAGACATTGTATTTGAGGGTTATCAAATAAAATGTGGTGGTTGTTTTGCTAAATGTTGAGAAACCCATGCTGGAAGTTGAATCTGTTATTGTTGGTTCAAAAGAGAAAGGGCTAGAGAAAGAGTAAGGAAGATGTGCTTTCAATTTGTTATACCTTACAGCCAAGTGTGTTCAGTTACTATCCTATAAGTTATGTGACTGAATTAAATCTAATTTTGGGCCAAGTATAAAAAGGGATTAATGTTATGGAATTCATTTTCAGGGCAAACGAAGATAGGCGAAGCTTATAAGCCTAGGGAGACTTCCGGTGATTGTGAGTGACTTTGTTTGAAAACCTATGCTTTGATCTTTATTCAAAAGCTTACTAGTGATGGATATTGAAGCATGCTTAAGCTAATTTATATTCATGTTTCATTGAACTCTATTAATAAATAGCGGTGTTGAAAGTTAAGCATATTTGTAACTAGTTGTTACTCCGCGTTCAAGCATGACACTCGACGTTTGGAAGCTTGTTTAAAATGAAAGTTTGTGTTTATGTTGAGAACTTTCTGAATGGGATTCCAAACTATGTTTCTAAATATTTAAAGCATGCCTTGTATATTATTAACCCCCGGTACTGAAGGACACGGAGAAGGTACCTGGGGGAGAGAGAAAACTTGACCCCCGACACTGAAGGACAATGAGAAGGTATTCGGGTGGTAGTTGGTCTGGCCCCAATATTGAAGGACATGGAGAAGGTATTAGAGGAGGCCAGTGAGCTTAAATGGCATTCCACGTGCACGTGAGAGAGGTATTGAAGTTGTTGGTTTAGAGAGGACTCTGCCACAGCTAGGGTTTGGAAGAGTACCATGCTACAAATTTTCTTTATTATGAGTTCTTATGCATTTCTTTTCGGGGTGCTTAAATCCTGTAAATTGGCGGCCTTGTTGAAATACTTTTGATGCTTTATCTTTGAGCGCATAATCTATTAAAGTAGTCACTCACTGGGCTTCCCAGCTCACGTTTTCAACATGTTTTCTCTTCTCAAGTAGAAAACGAGTTCCCGGTGCTTAGCCTCATCAAAACCTCTTTGCCACCACGCCTCTTTAGCTCCTTGTATATATACTTCTACATGTATATAGTTTGAAATAAAAGCATTCTAGTTGGGTTGTTATACACTTAAGTATGTTATGACCTAGTATGCAAACCTAGTATGAGGGACTGAATGTATCTTGCTTAGGTGTGCAGTTGTGTGCTCAAGTTTACTTGTTCATACATATTGCGTTGTGTACATTTCCAGGTGGATGTTAGGTTGGGCTGGGAGTGCTAGTAAGACGGCTGGTATTCTCTGTCTTTACATTCCTTCCTAGGTTAGGCAAGTGAGCCTAGAGGGGGTGTGACAAAGCCTCTCCACACTGATCTCAGCAGCAAACTCTAGGCCTTGAGGTCTATAAAAGGCGGCTCAAGCTTCAGTTTCAAGGGAGCTCAGATTTCTATCTTCTTATCCAAATTCTACAGTTTTCTTTTCTTTTCAGCCGTCATACCGAGTCTCCCCCAAGTCCAGTTCATACTTCATTCAAACACTAACTTGGAGAGAAAGGAGTGTAAGCACTTGCTCTCTTCGAAAGAGGTTGAACGAGTTAGAAAGAAGGAACAAACTTTGGGTTCTTTATCGCTTTTATTTAAGTTTCGTACGTTCTATTTTTCTTTAAACTTTAGTTACTGTTTTATTCTTTCATTAATTTGTAAGTTTCTGTTAAATTTCAATTCTTCAAGTTGTAATTCAAGTTTTGTTCAAGTTGTTATTGTTTCAATTCCAAACACTCAATATAGTTCTATTCCCCTATTTTCAATGAAGTATATCTTTTCTCAATCAAGTTTTCTTTTTATTTTCTACACGTTAGTTTTCTTTTCAATGAGTAGCTAAAATCCTTAGAGGGAATTCAATGAAGTGAATGCTCTAAAAAGGAGATAAGCCCCACCGTGTGAAACTAGTAACTTTGCTTAACATTTAGCACTGTTTTCTTTTATTGAGTTTAAGTTCCATTGTTAGATTAAACTGATCCCTTGAGTTAGCATAGTTTGTGTGAAATTTAATACTGAAAGGGTTGGATCGAGCATGCGTTTTCATAAAAGCAATCTAGGAGAAGAGTCTAGATATAGAACTTCGCTTTTTGTACCTAGACATAGGACAAAAACCTTTAGAATCATTGAGTTGCGTTCAATATTTATCTAAGTTAAAATTAGCCATAGACATACGTGTTTAATTGCTTAGTCTCCTAAAAGCACTTAGAAAATAGATGATAGGTGTTGAACTTGATTCATGGTGTTAAGTGTCTATTAGGGTAGGTTGCGGGCGCATTTCAGTAGCATTTTGTCTGAATCGCACAGAACTCGAAAGAGGCAGTATGCAGCCATAATACATAGAATCTCTGAAATAGTCGGACCTAGTTAAGCAAGTTTGCGGGCACCTAGTGGGCGCAATTCCTCAGGGTTAAAACAGATTTGAATCCCTTACTTCTCATTACTATTTTCTTATCGTTTCTTTTAGTTTCCCTTAATTTTATTGCACAAAACCCCCAAAAACATATTATTTATTTGGTTACTTTTAGTTGCAACTTGAAAGTATTTGTGTTGTTAACTGAAAAGCTCTTTGTTAACCATTTTATTGGGTTCAATACTTGGAATACTTCCATATATTACTTGTTGGATAGGGTGCACTCATGCTTGCTTTTGGCGTATAGCAGACCCCCCATCAAGTTTTTGGCGACGTTGCCAGGAAATTATTTTTTAACAAAATATTTTTCAGAAGAATTACGATCGGTTTGCGACCACATTTCCACTCTGTCACTTGAATCTAAGTCTATTTTGGAGGTTTTGCAAGTTAGAGTTGGTGTATGCACAAAGGGCCTTGCCCTTGTTATTTTGATCCTGAGATAGAGCGAACATTTTGCCAGCGCCGTAAGGAGCATAGGAGGAAAAGAAAAGATCTCAAGAGTTGAGCGCACAAGAGAATCCAGAAGGACTTGTTTTGTAGAAATCTGCTTTACAGGAACTTTCCATGGATCCACTTGGATTCGATCCTCTCGGTGAGCAACGAAGAAGAGCACAACCCAATAATGTGCCACAACAATAACCACAACAGAGAGCGAACAGCAAAATCCCATTTTTATTGCAGATGAACGAGATAGAGACGCAACGGATTATGCGGCCGAAACTTTCCATAATCTTAATGCAGGAATCATGGAACCAAACATTGAGGCAGCTCATTTTGAGTTGATGCCGATAATGTTTTAGATGCTCCAAACTATAGGGCAATTTGCAGGATTACTAAACGAGGATCCTCACAAACACATGAAGAAATTCTTGAGGATATGCAACTCGTTCAAGATGAATGGAGTGTTGAGCGAGACATAAGGTTGAAAATTTTTCCTTTTTTCTTGCAGGGTAATGCAGAAGCATGACTAGATTCTTTCCCACCGGACTCGGTCACTTCTTGGGATGACTTGTCGGAAAAGTTTCGTTTGAAATATTTTCCTTCAACCAAGAATGCTCATATTCGAGGGGAAATTATCACTTTTAAAAAGGGTCCAAACGAAGGTGTGGATACAACATGGGAGCGATTTAAGAAGTTAGTCAGGAAATGTCCACATCATGGCTTACCAACCTGCCTTTTTATCAAGCATTTTTATAACGAATTGACCTAGGCCTCTAAGACCTTGGTTAATGTGTCAACAAATGGATCCTTGTTAAGAAAGACAATCAATGAAGTTAATGAGATTTTAGATGCAATCGTCTCCAACAACAGTCAGTGAGGAGATGAATATACATTGTAAGCCCTAAACTCTCTTTTGATCATATTGTGCTCATATATGATGTTTTGACATATGCAAATTGATATAGGTAGCACTAAAAGATGTCGTGATGGGATTTGGGAATCTTTTGGATTGTGAACTATAATGTGTATAAAGCTTCATAAGGAGATAGGTAAGCCATTGAATAAGCATATTAAGAGTTGAATTGAAGTAAGTTAAAGTCATTAACAAGTTGGGTAAATTTTAGGTGCATTATGTATTGAATGAAAGTCCTTATTTCTCACAAACTTAAGTAAAGTTGGCTAAATGTGTTAGGAGAATTTATTGGCTTGTTTTGGTGTTTTAAAAAAAGGGGATTAAGATGTAAATGAGGAAGTAGGAGCTGGCAAAAATTTGTGGAGCCACGGATTTGTCTTTGGCAAGTAGGTGCTGTCCAGCTGGAAGCTTTTGGAAGAGGATCAACTTCAAACAGCCATATCTCTTAATTTACTGCACCAAATTCAATGATTTTTGAGTCAAAATCTCATACATTGAGTGTAGAATACGACAGTGGGCGGCTGTTTTGAAAATAGGAAGAGGAAGGAGGTGAAAATTGCAGAAAACCGAGAGATGTTCACAATTCTTGGGTAGCGGAACAGTGTGAAGAAATCAGTTTCTTTTGAGCCATATCTCTTAATTTACTGCACCAAATTCGATGATTTTTGAGTCAAAATCTCATAAATTGAGTGTAGAATACGACAGTGGGCGGCTGTTTTGAACATAGGAAGAGGAAGGAGGTGAAAGTTGCAGAAAACCGAGAGGTGTTCACAGTTCTCGGGTAGCAGAACAGTGTGAAGAAATTAGTTTCTTTTGAGCCATATCTCTTAATTTACTTCACCAAATTCGATGATTTTTGAGTCAAAATCTCATAAATTGAGTGTATAATACGACAGTGGGCGGCTGTTTTGAAAATACGAAGAGGAAGGAGGTGAAAATTGCAGAAAACCGAGAGGTGTTCACAGTGCTCGGGTAGCAGAACAGTGTGAAGAAATCAGTTTCTTTTGAGCCCTTGAGGAGGAATTAGAAGCTGAAACTTTGAGGTAAGTAAGTTAAGATGTTGTACTTGAGGTTTATCAAAAAATATTAGGTAGTTGTTTTGCTAAATTTTGAGGAACCCAAGCTGAAAGTTGAACCTGGAATTTTAGGTGCAAGAAAAAAAAAACTGCTAGCAAGAGATTGAAGGAGATGTGCTTCCATTTCTATATACCTTACACCCAAGTGCGTATGGTTATTATGAATTGAGTTATGGGACTGAATTAGATATGTTTTTAAGGTGTATAAGGAAAGGAATTAATGTTATTAATTTCTTTTTCAGGGCAAACGGAGATAGGAATAGCTTATAATCCTTGGAACCCTTTTGGTGATTGTGAGTGATTCTATTTTAGAACTATGCTTGACCTTTGTTTTTCTTTAAAAGCATAAATGTTGATCATTGAGACATGCTTGACTTACTTTTGTATATTTTTCATGGAGCTTTTAATAGAATGTCATTGATGAAACTTAAACATGATTTGAATTAGTTTGTAACTACACATTCAAGCATGGAAACTAAATTATAGAAGTATGACTTCCTTTAGAAAATGCCTTGTTTAAATCCACTTGGAAACATGTTTAGAAAGGAAAAGTGCAAATGTTGAGAATTTGTTGTTTGTGTTATCAAAACATGATTTCCAAGGTAATCAAAGTATGCCCCGGTATGTTGTTAACCCCCAGTACTGAAGGACATTGAGAAGGTACTTGGGAGGGAGGAATCATGATTTCCGATACTGAAGGACAAAGAGAAGGTATTCGGGTAGTAACTGGTCTAACCCCAATACTGAAGGACATAGAGAAGGTATTAGAGAAGACCAGTGTGTTCAATGGCATTCCACGTGCACGTGAGAGAGGTATGAACGTTGTTGGTATAGAGATGACTCTACCACAGCTAAGGTTCGAAAGTGGTATCATGTTATGAGTTTTATTGTTATGAGCTTCTACGCTTTTGAAATGTCTATTCTTCAGTATGGTACTACATTATGAGTTTCTATGCTATACATAATGTGGTGACTTAAACCTGTAAATGGGTAGCATGGTTTGATTATGTTTACAAATAAGTGATAAGTTATCTCTAACTTGTAGCTTGTCCATCATTATGCTTCACCTTTGAGCTTATAATGTTTTTAAGATAGACACTCACTGGGCTTCCCAGCTCATGTTTTCATTATGTTTTCTCTTTTCAGGTAGCAGACGAGTTCCCGGTGCTTAGCTTTGACAAGACCTGTTTGCCACCACGTCGTTTTAGCTCCTTGTATATACACTTTCTTATGTATATAGTTTGTAGTAAAAGCATTTTAGCGGGGTTGTAATAACTATAAAATGTTATGACTTGTTAAAGAACATAGTACTGAAAGTGAATGTGTCTTGCTCATATGTGTATTTGAGCGTTTCAAACTTACTTATTCAAACGTGTTGGGTTGCCTTCATTTTCATGTATATGTTGGGATGGTCAGGGAGTGCTAGTAAGAGGGTTGATTGTCTCTATCTTTACATCTCTTCCTAGGTTAGGCAAGTAAGCTGGGAAGGGGTGTGACATACATTCTACTAAAAATATTACAGATGTATACGAGCGCGCAAATTTCAACAATGAACAACACTCTAAAGAATTTCACCATGGGGAACCAGGCCCCTATTGCTGCTTTGAATCAAATCTCAACACCTACTTGTGTTTATTACAGTGAAGGCCATCTATATGACAATTGTCCTTACAATCCTACCTCTGTGTGTTTATAGGACAAAACAAGTCAAATCCTTACTCAAATACGTACAACCCAGGTTGGAGACAACATCCTAACGTCTCTTGGGGAGGACAGAATGCAAGCACATCAAATTAGTATGTGAAGCAGGGATTTTCACCAGGTTTCAATAATCAAGCACAATAGCCATACACACATAAGAATGCTACACAAATGCAACCACAATCATCGGCTCAGAACTCTTCATTAGAAACCCTTATGAAGGAGTTCATGGCTTAGAATGATGCCATCATTCAAAGTAAAGTTGCTTCATTGCAAAATCTTGAACTACAGGTTGGACAATTAACGAGCAAGATGAAGAATAGGCCTCAAGGAGCATTACCAAGCAATACGAAGAATCCACATAGAGAAGGAAAGGAGCATTGCAAAGCAATCACTCTTTGGAGTGGACTCAAGTATTCTGAACCCGAGATGCCAGTGGAATGCAAATCTCCACAAGTTTCTTTTGATTTCTCTTTATAGGAAAATTTGAAGGAAAGCGCTGTTGACAAAAAAAGTGAAGAAGAACTTAAACAAAGAAATTGCATGTGATGCTACCACTCTTGCGACCGCAAGGTAGCCTGAAGAATAGAAGAACATTCTTTTGAATGAAAATTTTGCAGGAAATGCTGCCAAGGATGCGGTAGCAAAGAACCAGGAAGCTAAACTTGAGAAGAAGACGACACCAGTAAAGAAACAGGAAAATTTACATCAAGGTGTCAGTCCTCCACCACCATTCCCACAATGATTTCAGCAGAAGAACCAAGATGAGTAGTTTAATAAGTTATTGGACATACTCAAGCAGTTACACATCAACATTCCGTTGGTGGAAGCACTTGAGAAGATTGCCAACTATGTCAAGTTCTTAAAGGACATATTGACTAAAAAGAGAAGGCTAAGAGAATACGAAACTGTAGCTCTCACTAAGAACTACAGTGCTCTCTTAAAAAGCAAAGTGCCACCTAAATTGCAGGATCCAGGCAGCTTTACAATCTCATGCATGATAGGAGGGCACGGCTGTCACACCCCCTCCCATCTCACTTGCCTAATCCTAGGAAGGAATGCGAAGACAGAGAATAGCAGCCCTCTTACTGCCACTCCCTGCCCAACCTAACATTTACCTGAAATTGTATACAACGAAGCATATATGAACTAGTAAAATTGAGCGCACAGTTGCACACCTGAATAAGATGCAATCATTTTTCCATACTAGGTTTTCATAACAAGTCATAACATACTTAAGTATTACACCCCGACTAGAATGCTTTTATTTCAAAACTATATACAGGTGGAAGTATATATATACAAGGAGCTAAGTGGCGTGGTGGCAAACAGGTCTTGTCGAGGCTAAGCACCGGGAACTCGTTTGCTACCTGGGGAGAGAAAACATGTTGAAAACGTGAGCTGGGAAGCCCAGTGAGTGACTATTTAATAAGTTATGCGTTCATAGGTAAAGTATCAAAAGTAATTAAACAATGTCGCCAAATTATAGGCTTTAAGCACCACGATAA
This sequence comes from Trichosanthes truncata, assembly GCA_033996785.1. Taxonomy (NCBI): domain Eukaryota; kingdom Viridiplantae; phylum Streptophyta; class Magnoliopsida; order Cucurbitales; family Cucurbitaceae; genus Trichosanthes; species Trichosanthes truncata. Next base: position 11,128,614 of record MU867261.1, on the reverse strand, counting down.
TCAATGCATCAAAACTCATGATAAAGAAAACTTGTAGCATGATACCCTAGCTATGGTAGAGTCCTCTCTAACCAACAACTTCAATACCTTTCTCTCTCTCACGTGCACGTGGTATGCCATTTTAGGCTCACTGGTCTCCCCTAATACCTTCTCCATGTCCTTCAGTATTGGGGTCAGACCAACTACCACCCGAATACCTTCTCACTGTCCTTCAGTATCGGGGGTCAAGTTTTCTCCCTCCCAGGTACCTTCTCCGTGTCCTTCAGTACCGGGGGTTAATAATATACAAGGGCATGCTTTAAATAGTTAGGAAACATGTTTTGGAATCACATTCAGCAAGTTCCCAACATAAACACAACTTTCATCATTAAACAAGCTTCCAACTTCAAGTGTAGTTCATCGTATGATTAAAAGAGAACTCATTAACCAAACTCATTTTTCGTGTTCTCAACGCATAAATTCTTTAACATAGCCAAACCATCATACTTTAAGTTTCAAGCAATTCAAACATGTTTTAGAGTGGATTAATGCATGGTACTTCCAAGAAAAACCGTACTTCCAAACTTAGGTTTCATGCTTGAATGCGGAGTAACAAACTAGTTACAATTATGCTTAACTTTCAACACCGACATTTATTAGTAGGAATTCAATGAAAAATGAATATAACTTAGTTTAAGCATGCTTCAATATCCATCACTAGTAAGCTTTTGAATAAATAAAGATCAACGCATAGGTTTTCAAACAAAATTACTCACAAACACCGGAAGGCTCCCAAGGCTTATAAGCTTCTCCTATCTTCGTTTGCCCTGAAAATGAATTCCATAACATTAATCCCTTTTGCTACTTGGCCCAAAAATTGATCTAACTCAGCCACATAACTCATAGGATAGTAATTGCACACACTTGGCAATAGGGTATAACAAATTGGAACACAACTTCCTTAAGCTCTCTAGACCCCTCTATTTTAAGCCAAAAATTACAGACTCGACTTCCAGCATGAGTTTCTCAAACTTTAGCAAAACAACCACCAAATTTTATTTGATAACCCTCAAATACAACATCTAAACTTACTTACCTCAAAATTTTAGCTTCTATTTCGTCCTCAAGAGCTCAAAATCACCAGATTTCTTCACCCTGTTCTGCTGGCCGAAAAACTGGGAACCCTCTCAGTTTTCTTAAATTTTCACGACCTTATTCTTCATATTTTCTCACAAAATTTTCCAGACCTAATCTTCATTCAATTTCTGAGATTTTGGCTCAAGAATCATCGAATTTGCTCAAGTGGATTGAGAGATATGACTGTTTTAAGTTTATCCACTTCCTAGAGCTTCCAGCTGTCTACTGCAGTCACAAGTGTTGGACAGCTCATCCTTCCACTATAAAAAAAAAACTCCAACCAAAATGTAACTAAAATGGCCAGCTCCTCCTTCTCTCTTTAGACTTTAAGTCCCTTTCAATCCACCTAAATTGTAAAGAAATTTTAACTAAATTAATTAGAAATTACAGTTTTTGTATTCAACACAACATACACCTAATGTGTACCCAACTTGCTCATGACCTTAACTTACTTCAACTCAACTTTTAATATGCTCATCCCAATGCGTAACCTGTCTCCTTATGAAGCTTTGTGTACGTTAATATCCACAACTTAGGAGATTCCCAAATTCTACCACGACATCTTTTAGTGCAGCCTATATCAATTTGCATATGTCAAAACATCATATATGAGCACAATATGATCAAAAGAGAGTTTAGGGCTTACAACGGCGTTGGACGAGCATTATGCGACTTAAGAGCCAGCATCAACTTGATGTGTCACACCCCCTCCCGAACCACCCTAACTTAGCCCGGAAGATGGCGTGAAGCCAACGGACATCGTTTCCTCCCTAACGATACCTGTGACCCTGTTAAACCTGATAAACATACTATACTTGAATTTAAAATGTCTAAACACAACACAGCGGAAGTTTGAAAGTCACTATACATACATACGGAGCAGCCCTACTTAAACCCCATTTGAACTTCTAAACGGGTAGGGAGTACTACAACCAAAATACATCCCAAACATGATTTACACAACCACGACCACTAGTACATACACGAATATAACTATACGTTCCTCTCAGAATAACTACAAAATGTTTGGACCCGCTATACAGTTCCACCCACGTACAAAATATCAAACTCGTAGAGCTTTCGGCAGACTATGGCAGGATTTCAGGCACCGGGAGCTCGATCACTACCTGAAAAGTTGGAAAACATTGAAAGAATGAGCTGGGAAGCTCAGTGAGTGACTGAGTTTATAACTATTAACTCGCAAATTATAACATTTGGTAAACTCTGGGCATATGTGTCGGTAGTCAAGCGCTAAATATAAACGTATAATTACCATAGTTTTTCTCAGAAATCCAACAAGTATGTCATTAAAAACTCACAAGGCATACCAAGAATATTAACTATCTAGAAACATATGACAATCTACGTTGTGTAGGGCACGCCCAGTACAACCAACGTTCACTCTACGATGTAGTGGGGCTCGCCCAGCACTCCCATCGTCTTTGTCATAGTGGGGCTCGCCCAGCACTCACGACAGCATTGTTGTCACGGAGTAGACTCAACGTTGACAACAGAAAATGACCTGTGTGCACGCGGTACTAAACAGCCTCGGCTCAATATCTCAATCATTTACTCATTCGAGTCTCAGAAAAACACATGATAATCTTTAAACATTACCTGCTAGAGCATGCTTGCCTGAAATCATAACATTTTCACTAGATTTTAGCAAATCAATAAACATATGCTCACATGTAAATTTCGTTGGAAAAATCTAAGCTCACAACGAGCATTTAAAATCATTCCTAGGCAATCATGTCTGCTCATAACCATGTGTTCAGAAAACATAAAACATTTAAGCTAATTCATTCCTAAGAAGTCTTATATTCACATAGACACGATTTCAAGCATAGAATATGTTTTCGAAATTCGTTTTGTCACTCATAGCGTTAGATCTAGATCCTCGGCCTGTATACTCGACCTATTTCCTCTTGGCCTGTCAAATAAACCAAAACCCAAGCATTAGAACTTTGAATTCATGAATTCCAAGCTTAGAATTGCAAAACCATTCTATCTACTTCCAGTATTCTACCACTTCCATACCCTAATTTCACATACTCATTACTTCCTCATTACTTGGCCAAAAATGATGTACTTTATACCAGACTCTTCCTTTTTGAACCCTCTCCAACTCATATGAAGGAATGGAATTGAAATTCCCAAAGAATGTGTCCGTAAATACCTCGAAAGCTACCTCCCTCAAATTCAGTTTCTGCAATTCCAGAAGCGTTTTCCTGCTGCACCCTTAACTTGTCCTGAATTTTAAAGCAACTTACAATCATATTTCGCCCACAACTTCTTCATAAATGTTTTAGGAAATTAAATAAGCTTTCCAACCATACCTAACGGAGCTTCTAATTCAAAATCTACAGATGAGCACGACCCAAAAACCAGAGGTTTCTCAGATTTGACAACTGATTTTCCCCTCTGACTTCCCCTTTTACAAATCAACAACTTAAAGTCAGATTTTGCTCGAGCTTGCTTCACGAAATTTGTTCGAAAATGAGCTAACTTTCCAGAAAATAAAACCTCACCTCTTAATTCTTCTTGTGGAGCTCAAAATGATCTAAATATCAGCAGTGAGCATGATTGATCACCAAATCTGCCATGCAACCTTGAATTGAATCTTCTCCCCTTCTTCTTCAACTTTAAAACTAAGAAAATCCTCCTTCCTCTCTTTCTCTCATCCTCTCCCACGAAACCCTCTTCTTCTCTTTGGTAAATGAGATGCAAGATGGGTAGATAAAGGTGTATTTGTAAAATGAATAAAAAAAAAAACTTCCACTTTCTTCTTTTTCCCTTTTTCCTATTTTCCTTTCTTTTTTAAAAAAAAAAACCCCACACATATTATCTCCTTTATACCCCAAACAAATGTTTTAAACTTTTTTTTTTTTGAAATTTCAAGGAGAAATCTCGTGAAATCTCGGTTTTACATGATGCCTCTGTCAGTTTTCAAGCAGCTAGCAATTGGAAAAGCTAGACCCACGACGGTGACTTTGCAGTTGGCGGACAGGTCAATAGCTAGGCCCATCGGTAAGATTGAAGATGTCCTCGTTAAGGTGGACAAATTTTTTTTTACTGCAGATTTCATAATCTTAGATTGCGAGGCAAACAGGGAAGTGCCAATCATCTTGGGAAGACCATTTCTAGTCACAGGAAGAACGATCATAGATGTCCAAAAAGGGGAGCTGACTATGCGAGTAAATGACCAATACATCACATTCAATGTGATGAAGGCAATGCACTACCCAGGGGAATCAAAGTAATGCGTGAGTTTAGAACTCTGTGATCTGTTTGAATTTTATGAATTGTAGGAAGACAGCTTCATAGGAGAAAGTTTTGTAGCATACAAGTTTGAAGAAGCGTTGGAGCAGCAATTTGTGGCCGCATATGCCCTCGAAAATGAAAAATCAAGTTCATTGAGACCAGTAGATCATAAAATAGTACCACTGAAACCTTCAATGATTGAACCACCAATGTTGGAACTTAAGCCACTTCTGTCTCACCTGAAATATAGATTTCTAGGAAAGGATGAGAATCTATAAGTAATTATCTCTGCAAACCTCACTGATGAAGATGATTTCTCTTTATTGTAGGTACTCTCAGAGCACAAGAAGGCGATAGGATGGACAATAACAGATATACAAGGAATTAGCCCTTCTTTTTGCATGAACAAGATCAATCTCGAGGAGGGAGCCAAGAAGTCGATAGAGAACCAAAGGAGATTGAATCTGGTGATGAAGGAGGTGGTTAGCAAAGAAATTTTGAAGTGGATTGATGCAGGAGTGATCTACCCCATAGCAAAAAGCAGCTGGGTTAGCCCAGTGCAGTGCATGCCAAAGAAAGGGGTGACTATTGTAACAAACGAGAAGAATGAGCTTATTCTAACCATGACTATTGCAGGATGGAGAGTGTCACACCCCCTCCAGGCTCACTTGCCTAAACTAGGAAGGAATGTGAAGACAGAGAATACCAGCCCTCTTACTATCACTCCCAGCCCAACCTAACATCCACCTGGAAATGTACACAACGCAATATGTATGAACAAGTAAAATTGAGCACACAACTGCACACCTAAGCAAGATACATTCAGTCCCTCATACTAGATCTGCATATTAAGTCATAACATACTTAAGTCTATTACAACCCAACTAGAATGCTTTTATTTCAAAACTATAAACATGTAGAAGTATATATACAAGGAGCTAAAGAGGCGTGGTGGCAAACAGGTCTTGATGAGGCTAAGCACCGGGAACTCGTTTGCTACCTGAGAAGAGAAAACATGTTGAAAACGTGAGCTGGGAAGTCCAGTGAGTGACTACTTTAATAGATTATGCGCTCAAAGATAAAGCATCAAAAGTATTTCAACAAGGCCGCCAATTTACAGGATTTAAGCACCCCGAAAAGAAATGCATAAGAACTCATAATAAAGAAAATTTGTAGTATGGTACTCTTCCAAACCCTAGCTGTGGCAGAGTCCTCTCTAAACCAACAGCTTCAATACCTCTCTCACGTGCACGTGGAATGCCATTTAAGCTCACTGGCCTCCTCTAATACCTTCTCCATGTCCTTCAATATTGGGGCCAGACCAACTACCACCCGAATACCTTCTCATTGTCCTTCAGTATCGGGGGTCAGGTTTTCTCTCTCCTTCAGTACCGGGGGTTAATAATATACAAGGCATGCTTTAAATATTTAGAAACATAGTTTGGAATCCCATTCAGAAAGTTCTCAACATAAACACAAACTTTCATTTTAAACAAGCTTCCAAACGTCGAGTGTCATGCTTGAACGCAGAGTAACAACTAGTTACAAATATGCTTAAGTTTCAACACTGCGATTTATTAATAGAGTTCAATGAAACATGAATATAAATTAGCTTAAGCATGCTTCAATATCCATCACTAGTAAGCTTTTGAATAAAGATCAAAGCATAGGTTTTCAAACAAAGTCACTCACAATCACCGGAAGATCAAAGCTTGGCCCAAAATTAGATCTAATTCAGTCACATAACTTATAGCATAGTAACTGAACACACTTGGCTGTAAGGTATAACAAATTGAAGCACATCTTCCTTACTCTTTCTCTAGCCCTTTCTCTTTTGAACCAACAATAACAGATTCAACTTCCAGCATGGGTTTCTCAACATTTAGCAAAACAACCACCACATTTTATTTGATAACCCTCAAATACAATGTCTAAAATTACTTACCTCAAAATTTGAGCTTCTAATTCGTTCTTATGAGCTCGAAATCTTCAGATTTCTACACCTTGTTCTGCTGGCCGAGAAACTGGAACACCTCTCGGTTTTCTTAAGTTTTCACGACCTTCCTCTTCGTATTTTCGTACAACATTTTCCAGACCTATTCTTCATTCAATTTATGATATTTTGGCTCAAGAATCATCGAAATTGCTAAAGTGGATTGAGAGATATGACCATTTGAAGTTGACCCATTTCCTAGAGCTTCCAGCTGCCTATTGAATTCACAAGGAATGGACAGCTCCTACTTCATCAATCTGTGAATCATACACATTGACCAGCTCCTACGTCATCAATCCATGAGTCATACACATTGGCCAGCTCCTACTTCCTCCTTTAGACCTTAAGTCCTATTAAATCCTCCTAATCCATAAAACAAACTTTAGCTAATTTAATAAGAAATTAAAGCTTTTGCATTCAACACATAATACACCCAATGTATACCCAACTTGCTCATTACCTTAACTTACTTCAACTCAACTCTTAATATGATCATCTCAATGCCTAACTTGTCTCCTTATGAAGCTTTGTGCACGTTGTAATCCACAACTTAGAAAATTTCCAAATTCAACCACTGCATCATTCAGTGCAACAATTTTAAGTGTATCAATCTTCATGTATAAATGCAATAAGATTAATAGAGAGTTTAGGGCTTACAGAGAGTGTGTATGGACTACCACCGCCTCAACAATGCCACAAAGAAAGACCACTTTCCATTACCTTTTATCGATCAAATGTTGGATCATCTTAGGTCTCGTGCCAACACTCGTCTCTGACGTGATTTCAGCGATCTCAAGCTTTGAGTCTCCCCTTCGCTCTCCAAAGGTCTCCTCTATGTCCTTAGACAGTGCTTGAATTGAATTTCGAGTTTTTGGTCTCTCAAAATGGCTCCATTTGCTCAAATGAATAAGTTCCCTTTTATAGAGTCGAGACAACGTTGCAACGCTAGGGGCAGCGTTGCAACGCTATCCCTTCGAATGTTGTAAAAAATGAAAAAATATATTTGAGTAGCGTTGCAACGCTATGCTTACAAATTTTCAAGGTTGAAAAGCTTCTCAAATGGTGTTGCAACGCTATGCCCTCAGGTCCAAATGCCTTGTCCTTCTTCTTCAACACTTGAATTTTCAAATATGGTCTTAAGTCGCTCAAATATGTCCAATTATCTAACAATTCTCCAGTTTTGCTCAAAATGCTCAATTTCTGAGAAATAAACATAAAAATACATAAAAGCACACAAAATCATAACGAAACTATCATAAAAATAAGCCTAGAAATAGCACACTTATGCATGCTATCAGTACTTAAGCTAACCGTAAGGGAACAGCTCTACCTGGGGACCTACTTAAGAGTTAAATTAATCAAACTTTTAAGTCTAAGTCATTATCACCTGGTATCTGATTCGGTTCTTCTTTTATGTTTAAGTGTGTGAACTTTTTGATATTCTGAGTTAGTGTGGATGGAGTTTCGAAGGACTAGCGAAATTTCAAGGCTGAAGGTGAAAATTGGAATTGAAAGTCCAAATGTGACCGCATCCCGAATGCATAATGTTTATTGCAGGTTTCAACCAGGAGAAATGCATTTGGAATTACGGCCACAAGTTAGAGAAGCATAAAGCGCAAATGTGACCTGATTCCGGGCACATTTGGCCCTAAATCTTTATTTTGCAGGGACCGCACATGGAGAGCGAATTTCTGCCTGATTTGTAGCCGCATATGGGCTATATACATTACAGGGTAGTCGATGATGTCAATTAAAAAAAGAAAAAGGAAAGAGGGGGTCGCTTTTGGAAAGTTCAAAATACATAAAAAAGTTTGTTAGTTGACCTAGGTCAACACGTTTCAAACTTTCAAACTTCAACTCCTTGTCGTTTCCTTACAGCCCAAGCTCCACTTCTGGCGAACATTCCAATCACCTTCTCCGACCAAATCCCTCGATAAAAAATCCTTCCTTTCCTCACAAGAAAGACTGACCATCTTTACTCTTTTCTTTTGCAAGTGAATTCGAGTACAATGAAGCACAAAAAAGTTACCTACAAGAGATGAAGGCTCGTGAAGGACCATCCCCTACCACCGAGAAGGTCTGTAATGCAGGCCACTCGAACCAGCCTTAGAAAAACAGCGCAGGGCAAGGAAGCAAAGCTCCAAGCGACTGCACGAACTCTCCCCACTGGTTTTCCACTACCCAAACGCTCGAGGGAGTGGGTGGAGAACGTGCGGGAGATAGCTCGGTTGAGCAAAGAGGCTATCGAGAGTCTGAGGATGCACTCGGAGGATGAACAAGAGGAGTTAACCCCTCTTTTGTAGAAAAGAGTGAAACGACCTGAGGACACGTCGAGGACTAGCTAAATCAACACTGGAGAAGAAGGTCCACGGCCATGCATGGCCATGTATACAAAGAATAAGAAGATGGAGAAGAAGTTCGTGCCAAGCGACAAGGAAAAGGAAAAAGGCCTAGTTGCGACTGTTTCTGCGGCGCAATTGGTTCAGCCTCAGGAGACTTCCAAACTAGACGCAAGGAAGGAAGATGCGCTCTCAAACTTGGCGCATCCACCCAAAGTTGGCCCTGTCAAAGAAAGGCTAAACACGCCCACATCTGCGGCGCATTTGGCTCAACATTCAGAGAATCCTCTAACTATTGAAGGAGGAGATGCGGCGCATTTAGAGATGTCAGTGGCAACTCACACTACTCCAACAAAGTCAGTCGCATTCGCCACTACTCAGGTTTCAAACTCAAGCCTTCCACTTCGAAAACACAGGATCAAGATCCTCTCCACTCACAAAAGAAAGTCAAGGTGGGACATCTCACAAACTGAAGAAGGAGAGGATGCTACGGAGCAAAGAAAACAACAATCTGACAAACAGGTGGCTCAAGAGGACATCCCCAGATCTGAGTGAGCAGCCATGGTTGCTGCTAGAAAGGCCAAGGTTGCAAAGCTTGCTGAAAAGTTCCATAAAGAGGCTGAAAGAAGATAGATAGAAAAAGAAGAAGAGAATGCGGCCAGGATTGTGGCTGTAAACCAAAAATTTATGCAAGAAGCAGATGTGGCCGCATCCAGACCACATTTGGACCAGACACAACACCACCACCAAGACACCAGCAAGGGCTATGTGAGGCCAATGCTACTGATGCGACTGCATTCAGGGCGCATCCTGATGAACAATGTCAAAGAGAAGCTGAATTTAACAACCTGTTCGAGTATGAGACGAGGGAGCTCACTCTTGATCAGAGCCCTGAAATAGCTGAAGAAGAAAAAGATTGGGAGCAATCTGAAGCTCCTCTCTCTGAGGATGATTTGCAGGAAATCTCAGAGAGCGAGATGCCTAGATCTTTCAAGAGGAGGACAGAGAAGAAGACGAGGAGTAGACCTCAAACTACTCTTAGGCCAATGACTCGTCACGCCACTGCAGAGAGTCCTGTGGCTGAAAGTTCTACCCCATTCGACCTCAACAAATGAAAAATCATCATGGGGGACAGAGCGCTCATGTGTGAGAAGGGCTTCACCAATAAAACAAGCCACATCCCAGAGTTCATTACAGATATTATTCAAAGGTTGGAATAGAAGCGATTTTGCGAGTGGCCCACTAAAGTCACAGTGCAGCTAGGTCGGGAGTTTTATGCCCACCTGGAGGATGAAACAAGGAATGAGCTTGAACTTAGAGGGAGGACAGTGCGGTACTCAGCACTCGACATTAATCGAATCTACATGATACCCTCTTTAAGGAATCCTGTAGGTAACGAAACAATGGACAATCCAACTGAGGAGTAGCTGCAGAAGGCCCTAGAATTGGTTGCACATTAGGGCACAAAATGGAGAGTCTCGTCACAAGGAGTGAGGACTTTGGTGCCCACCAACATTAAGACAAAGTAGTATGTTTGGCTCAACTTCCAAAAAAACAAAATTTTGCCCACAACACATGACACCACTAACTCACAAAAGAGGGTCATGTTGTTGTATAGCATCTACAAAGGCCTGGAAATCAATTTAGGCACAATCTTGAGAGAGGAGATTGTAGCCTACGCTCGAAGGAACGTGGGATGCCTTTTCTTTCCCGCTCTAATAACTAAACTATGCAGGAGGGCTGGACTGTACCCAGAAGGCATAGAAGAGATCAAAAGGTGCAAGGAAACCCTAGATCTGATAGCCATCAACAAATTGAAGGCCTTGCACGCACAGAAGCTCACTTCTCCAAAGAAGCACCCCACCACTCCTACTACTTCACACTATACGGCCACATTTTCATCGCATCAGGCAACACCAAGACCATCTGAGCCACACCAAGATGACATCCAGGCTCATATGCACAGACTTCAGAAGCAGACCAGGGCCTATTGGGCATATGCACAAGAAAGGGACGAGGCCATTCAAAAGTCCCTCGCAGAGTTGACCAAGGGCAAGGCCCCTGCACTTCCTTACTTCCCTGCTATTCTCCTGGAGCATGTGGACTAGTAGAGAGATGATTCATCCTCTACCTCTTAGGGGAGTATTGTTTCTCTAATCTATCTTCATTACTTTCATATTTAATTTACTTGCTTTCATAGGATAGATTTGATGCTTTCTAGTATAGGTTGAATTGTTTTTGTTTGTTTGCTTTTGTAAAAAACACTTTTGCATAAATGATTTTCCTTACACCTTGCACATGCATGAATAAAAAATCAAATTTCAAAAACGAATTTTCAATTTCCTTTCTTTGGTTGTGGAGTTAAGAAGTCCTTTATGATGATACCTAGAGCTCTCTCAACTTCCACATACTTTATGCAAACTTGGGTTTAAATTTCATGTACAATCACTTTTCTTCATAGACCATTCAAATCTAAATTCTCCATGTGTTTAGACTACTTAGTATGCTTAGGAGAGTTTAGTTCAATGCTTAGCAAGTCTAGTCACAACAAAATTTGTACCCGAACCCCTCTAATCTCTTATGTTTTTAGTCAATTGGGACATTGACCCATTTAAGTTTGGGGGGGTGAGTTGTATTGTAGTTTTGAGTTTTAATGCCAAAATATTGATGTATTATGTACTACACTACTACTAGAGCTTCCTTAAAAAAATAAAAAATGAGAAGAGAAAAAGAAAAAGAAAAAGAAAAGGTGATACTCCTCCTTCTAGAGTTAACCAAGTAACCAGGGGCGGTCATGACACCAATGAATTCCTTTGCATGACAGGTTGACTTAGGAAGTGAGTATGTGGAAACAATTTTTTCTTAGTAGTGACTTGTGCTCATAGTCAGTTACTTTCACCACAAAGTGTTAGTAAGTTGGAGCGAAGGTACAACGTGACAAAAAGGCTCTCATAAAAAAAAAGAAAAAAAAAGCCTAGCATTAGCATTGAATAAGTTTGGGGGAAGTTATAGTCTTTTGTACTTAGAAAAGTTTAGACGTAGCTTGTTAGACAAAGAAATTACCTTAGACTTTATGACTAAGCCTTAGGTGAGATAAACAAGGTAGGCGGATTTGCATGTGAATGGTTTGTCTTGAAAAGAAAAAAGTAAGGTCTCGTGGGCTGAAACTCCAAGTTTGTGTTTGTACTAAAAGTTGAAATCTCTCTTGAAAGACTGTTTTTCAAAACTCCCTTAGAATGCAAATTGTTGATTGATTGCTTGCTTGTTGTTTTTGCTTAAAATTGCTTGAGGACAAGTAATAAGTTAAGTTTGGGGGTGTGATAACACTCATTTATGAGTGTTATTTGGCTCTAAAAACTAAACTATTTGCTTAGAAAGCGAGTGTTTGATGTTATATTTCATGTCATTTAATGCAAATTTAAGTAAAAACAAGTTCTGCATGTGTTTGAAGGTGATATCAGGTCTGGTGTGTAACAAGTATTGGAGGTAGCCTAGGGTACTCTGATAAAGATGAAAGTCTGGGAAGGATGAGCTGTCATTTAGATATAGGAACCGGGTAGTGTAAGGTGCAATCGGGCAAGGAGTTCTTGGATATATTTAGATTGAGAAAGGACAGGGCCAGAGGGGACACGATGCACCTAAATGCAAAGGAAGTAATGGATGGGCCGTGGTCTTTGAGAGCAAAAACAAATTGCAACTGGGATATGAGGCGATCTACAATTGTAAAAGAGGACCCCGTGAGGATGAGATCATCCACATAAATGAGCAAAAATACAATACCCTAAGGAGAGTTGAGTGTGAACAAAGAGACATCAGCTCAGGACAAGCGAAAATTCCATTGAATTAGGTAGGTTCTAAGCATAAAAAACAAGGCCCGAGGGGCTTGTTTTAACCCATAAAGTGCCTTTTTTAATTTGCATACATGGTTGGGGAATGAGGGGTTGACAAAGCCTTGAGGTTAAGGGGTGAACACGTCCTCATGAAGGAACGCATTGCTAACATCTAATTGCTTGATTGGCTAATTCAAGGTCCCAGCCAAGGTGAGAGCAATTCGGATAGAGGAAGGCTTGATGACAGGGCTGAATGTTTCGCCATAGTCAACCCCAGGTTGTTGAAGGTACCCTTTAGCCACTAAATGGGCTTTGTACCATTGAACTTGGCCATCAGAAGTTCGTTTGATCTTGTAGATCCATTTAGTATTGACTAAGTGTTAGTTTGGATAGGCAGGGACAAGTTCCCAGGTTTGATTTCGTTGAAGGGCAGCAAACTCTTCACTCATTGCACATTGCCAAGCAGGGACAATAGCGACTTCTTTGAAGGAGGGCGGTTCAAGTTGCATCTGGAGCTCTGATACCATATTGAAGTTTGATTGAATTTCAGTCTACTTCTCTTATTTTACAGATATAAACGATGCATTCCTTTGATAGAAGGAGCACCAAGAAAGAGGGAAAGGACCAATGATTACAGACTTACCTAACCATGATATTTGGGCAAGGGTTAGGTAAAATTAGTTAAGCAAGAGTCAAAGCCTCATAAATGATATACAGATTTGCAAGTACTGCAAAATTAAGTAAGAGAACAGTAGAGTCAATCACTTCCAACAGTTAGTTGTGGAACAAGTTGGGGGCAATGGAACAATGCTTTCGATAATAGGTGGTAAGGTAGTGAGTGAATGGGAAGCTTCAGATGTTGATATATGTGGACTAGAAGTAGGATTAGAATTTGTAAGTGGAGGTTCATTGATGATAGGTGAAGGGATTCTCAAAGGTGCTGATTGTGAGTAAGGTTTAGTAATCACAAGTATGGAGTGTATTAAAATAGAGGTAGGCTTTTTATGTGGCTGTGGAGTGGAAAAGGGGAAGGACGTTTCATTAAACAGAACATGGCAAGAGATGAACAATTTACCATCTTTGTCAAGGCATTTGTAGCCATTCTGTAAAGTACTGTAGCCAATAAATGGTCTTAAATAGGGAAAACATAAACAGCCAAAGGTTTTGAGGAAGTTATAGTCTTGTTTTGTGCTAAAAAGTACCTCCAAAGGACCTCTACCATGAAGGATTGGTGATGGAAGTCTATTTATTAGAAAGACTGATGTGGAAAAGGAATCATCGCAAAAGTTTAAAGGTAAGGAGGAATGAAATAACAATGTGAGGCCCATATCTACTATGTGGAGGTGTTTTTGCTCAACTACACCATTTTGTTTTGATGTGTGAGGGCAGGTAAGTCTATGAGCTATGCCATTTTGCTTAAGAAAGGGAGTGATAAAGGACTTGTCGAAGGTCCTATCAAGATTAAATTTATAAAATCGGACCTCTAAATATTTTGCAATAATGGTGGTCAAGGTCGATCACAAGGATTAGAGTTCTTAGATTAATTAAGTACCACAGTTAATTATGCCTAATTTTATTTAGATAAACAAACTTTGTTGTGATCAAAGAAATAAAATCTAAACTATTATTTACAAGGTTGGAGTCCATTTTTTTAGAAACATAATGGTTAATTAAATCAAGCACAACTTTGTAGATAAAGAATTGATTTCATGCAATTAATCTTAAGCCAAGAATTACTAAGTGATCAATATCCTCTCTCGAGCTCAATTTAACTCATGCCTAATAATAAATCAACCTCTCGGTCTATTTCTATTACTAAACATGACATTAGGCAATTCTCTTAACGCTTCTAGAATTAATTTACTCACTCTCGTTCAATAAACTAAATCTAGTCATGCATCTATTGTTCTATTGATAAATTTACGCTCTCGAGCTAAATCTAGCCTAACATGCAAAACCATGGCCAAAGTTTTAATCAATAAAAATCGAGATGTATAAAAGATGTAAATACAATCATTAAATTGCAAAGTAAACAAAAGTCTAAAACATACAACTACTCTTGTCTAAATGCAGAGATAAACAACATTATAGTCCCTAACAAAACTCCTAAAAACCAAACGAAAAGTAAAGGGAAAAGAGAATAAACTAAGGTCGCGTGCCAACACTCGTTCCTGAAGTGAAATCCACGATCTTGAGCTTTGAGTCTCCTCCTTAGCTCTTCAAGGGTCTCCTCTAAGCCCTTAGATACTGTATGAATCGATTTAGGGTTTTGGTCTCTCAAAAATGGCTCCACTTGCACGAGACATAAACTTCCTATATATAAGCAATGGGCACCGTTGCAACGCTATCCCTTTTTCCTTTTTTTTTCAAATCGTGGTAACGTTACAACGCTATGTCTACTAGTCTCCAAGCTGAACCACTGCTGATGTAGCGTTACAACACTACATATGGCGTTGCAACATTACAGATGGCGTTGCAACGCTATACTCTCGGGTTCACAAGCTTGTTTCCTTCTCTTCAACACTTGGATCTCAATTATAGCTCCAATTTACTCCATATTCAATCAAATATTTCTCAAAACTTCAGTTTTGCTCCAATTGCTTGATTTATGTAAAAATACACATAAAAATACATGAAAATACACACAATCATAGCAAAATTAGCATAAAACTAAGCCTAGAAATAGCATACTTATGCCCCCTATCAAATACCCCCAAACCTAGATTTTTGCTAGTCTTCGAGCAAAACAAAACCAAAATAACAATTTTACAAGATTTTAATACAAGAATCATGCCTCAGGCCTCAGTGACCTAATTGACATAAAACAACATAATCAAGACTTAACAAATCCTTCCTTAAGCAATTTAAATTCTATCTATCTCATTCCTTGCATGTGTGTGTGTTTAACTTCCTTTCTATCATTTTCTACTGGCTTAAGTCACTTTTACCAAGACTTTCCTTCGTTTTCCCTCTACACTGGCCCTAAGTTCCAATTTCAAGTTTTCCCACATTATAGAGAGCATTCTACATAGACATTCATTCTTTTTTTTTTCTTTCTTTTCACAAGGGTTACTAACCCCCAAACTTATCGTTTTCCTTCTTATGGAGACCCTAGCTTTCACACTTCCACTATAGGGACCCTTATTCAGAGCACTCACTCAATGGATTGCTTAACTGAACACAATGGAGTTAGCTCTTTTTGATCCCCAAACATTAAGCACACAATTATTGATGGGACATGATTTCAATTTTCTTCAAATATGTAAAAAATCAATAAAGATAAAAATTCTTTTTATTTCAACATATTTCAATCACTAACTTTCATGTAAGTTTACTATCAATCAGTTCTTAAGCCTATCAAGATGACAACAACCTCTAGACTTAACAAAAGCATCCTAGTGTTCGAACATAATAGAAAGTCAGTTATGTGCACATGTGTTGCAAGGAAATTATAGATAAAATTTAAATGCACTCAAGTCGGGACATGCTTCAGTGATCATTCTATTGCAAACAAAAAAAAATCACTTAGATTACTTCCTTGGCTGTCCAAATCAGTCATCATGCATTATAAATCATTCAAGCATGCTTAAGATCGAAAAAAATTTGTTCAGAATTATCAGGACTGCAAAGTACTACCCACCCCCAAACTTAAAGTTTACATTGCCCTCAACATAATCAATAAAATAAATAAGGACAAAGATATAGTGAGTGAATGATAATGGTGTGATAAGATGAGAGTTGGTTCTATGGGAGTATCTTGAATTGGCTAGGAGGATACTCAGTGCGATCGAGGTCCTGTAAAATGGGAACGAGATTTACTTGGCACTCTTTTTCAAAACAACCTAAACTAGGAAAGAAAAACAAACAAGACAAGTAAATAAGGGAAAGAAAACTTGGCTTGCCTCCCAAGAAGTGCTTTCTTTAACGTCTTTAGCTCAACTAGACTCATGTGGTCTCTCAAGGTACATAGAAATTCTCCCATTTCTTCGGGTCCCTTTTCCTGAAATCTACAAAACAGACCAAAGCTAGTAGAAACACTAGCTTCTCGTGAGACCCTGAAGTAGAAATATTTCTGGTATTTTTGAATAAGCAAAGCATAAAAGGAGAAAGATTCAAATAAACAGACTCTGACACGGACTTGTGAGAATAAAAAGAACACTCAAAGATAAGAGACATTACTAAAGGACATTACTAACTGATACCAGACTCTGATACCAACTGTAACGCCCCCAAATTTTAACCTAACTTAGGGACATTACTAAGCTTACAACCATTATGCCCCAAAAATTTCGACAGCATAACGGCTAACTACAAGATAACTAAAATTTTCCTAGCACCTATTGGTCAAAAGATAACACTTCTATATCCAGAGTAACCAAACCACAACTTCCAAACTACAACTCAGGAAGTTATTGAAGATTCACAAATGAACCAACATGCGAAATATGTAAAGTACTAGACCAAGTCGTTAGTTTCAAGCAAACACAATCCACAAAGATAAAGTAACCTAAATGTCTATTTCTAACCTTTCAACATAAATAATACATCTAAGATAAACCAAACTCAACTTAAAACATTTTAAGAAGGAAACAACACTCAAATAACTAGCCTGCAATTCAACATAACCAACTACAAAGGTAATTTAACTAAACAAGGTTCAACAAGGACAACTACTAAAGTAATCAAAGAGCTAGCTATGGTTTCTCCCTTCTCGTGTGTCCTCTTCAGCATCACCAGTTTCGTAGAGCTCCTCCTCACCTACAAAATCTTTTGGTTGGGGGGGTAGTCAGTACAAAAGTACTCAGTAAGTAGCTCACACCTAGTGAGCCACCAAACATCAAACAACAAACAACATGTTATACACACACACCCAATCATGCTTTTCAAAGTAAATTCACCAACATCATACCATGCATACATAAACAAGTAAACTATGCATAAGATTCGCCTAACACATGAATTCTAGCACCATGCTATGCAACTAACACATAATTCTCGCACCATGCCATGCAATTAACACATGAATTCTCACATCATGCCATGCTCTCTCAGTTCTACTCAAAACTCATGTTTAGCCCTCACCAAAGCTCTCCAAGACTGACCCTTCAAGAAGCATCGACCCCTGACCGCTGTTACCAGAGCCTCAATACTTCTCTACGGAGCTCGGTGTGCGACCTTGAACCAATGTTACCAAGGCCTCGAACTGTGCATCGCCCCTTGACCATTTCTACCCAAGGAGCACCGATGACTTAGCAATGCATTGGCCCTATCCCAGGCGCCAAACACATGCTTTTTAAACTCATCACATTGACCTTGACCATTTGTACCCAAGGCCTCGATGCTCCTCTTATTCCAATAGTGACAATACCACCCCTCGACCATTTGTACTCGAGGTGCACTAGAACTCACCCTATAATTCTTAGTAAAACTCACAAGGTCCACTAACCTCCTCACAACCTCACCACATGCATGTTCCCTAAGCATGCTACTAAACCATGTCTCATGCCCAACAAACATGTTCATACATACTTTCAAGCTCAATTAATCAACATACCAACATCATGTAAACTTCACAAATCCAGATATAAACATGCTCATCAAAAGACACAACAAAGTACAAAATATACATAACGCGCACAAATTAAATAAGAATCATAGAACATGCTGCACACAATCAAACAGACTTACCAGGTAGGAACTACTTACCTAAGACGTTCCTTAAAATAATCCAAAAGGCTCGTAAACAAAGAGACAAGCTTTTAGGGGCTATGCTTAGTTCAAAAACCTTTGAGCAAACTAGAATATGATCAAACAGGGTTTACATACTTAGATTTCAGCCTTAAATAGTAAAGTGAATGCTCCAGAACCCAACTGAACACCTAATCCTTACCAAGAATAGCGTGGAAAATTATTTGGAGTGTTCACATTACATTTAAGAGCTGCCCAATGTTAGGTACTATTTACAACACTTAATAAAGGATTTTGAAAGGCTAAGACACTCTAAACTTACCAGAACAAGCCTTGCACCTTGCTGGTTGAGTTCGAGAGTGTTCGAATGAGATCAAATTGATCTGAAACTGCAAACAGAAGGCTCTCATGCATCAAAACCTAAGCTATAACACCTAAAGTGATTTGCGAAAAGTTTAAAATGTATTAAAATATACCGAAATAGCCCTTATGCTTGTTGTTTGTTGTTCGAAGGTGTTCGAATCGATTCCAAACTGCAAACTAAAGGTTTCTACATGTTAGAACTAATGCTACGATACTTAATTGGATTTGCGAAAGGTCTATAACATGTTAAAACTTACCCAACAGTGCCAATCAGACCGAATCTTTGCTGGAAATCCCATTTTTGGCCGTGAACGACCTCAAATGTGAGTTGTTTGGAGTCCAAACAAGCTAAAATTACAAACCAAAGGTGTTTAAGGCATGGGTAATCCAAAACTAAAGTCGATTAGGCATAGGCAAGTGACAAACCTCGTCAAACAAGAAGGAATTCGCGTTGGTCTGCTGTAATTCCTGTTTTTTGCAGAAAATTGCTTCGAATGTGGGCCGTTTTGAGTCCAAACAAGCTAAAATTACAAATCAAAGGTGTTTAGGGTATGGGTAATCCAAAACTAAAGTTTATTTAGCATGGGTATGAGTTATACTACATCGAATTGAAGGAAAACGTGTGGGTCTCGCGTCTGTGAGTTTGTTGGCAGCCGAAGAGGTCGCCGGCGTCGTGGTGCTTATTGTGTTTCGTCGCCAGAGAGAAGGATAAGGTGGTGTCAGCGTGGTTAAAGAAGATGAAGAAGAAGATGAGTAGGTGGTTGCTCAAAAGAAACGTGAGAGGGAGAGAGGAAGAAGATGAAGTTGAAGGCTAAGGATTTTTTCCTCTTTTCTCTCTTTTACTTTCCTTTTTCACACACAAGGTTATTCGACCTTTAAAACTCATCAGAATTTATGAATCCTACATTATGCTTCTTCAACCATGCCAAAACTATAGACACACATCCATAACATGCTTTGGAAACCCAAGCCAACAACTCATCGTACATACATATCACAAGATCAAACAAATCCCCCAAGACAACATGCTCATCACAAAAGGTCATTACAACATACTAGACATCACAAACATCCCAAGTATCAACTAAGCACAATAAAATCTCATAACATACAGAGGTTTAAGTGAAATAATCATATAAATCATAATATAACGAAATTTGGCACACAGCATGATAGCACACAAGCAAACAGACTCAACAGGTAGAATTCTACTTACAAAACTTCCTGAAATGCAACTAAAGCAAGCCAATTAGGTTCCTAACAAAAGACAAGGGATATATGCTAGAACTCCATTTGGAACCCTTATTCGAATTCGAAAGAGTATTCATAAAGGATGTTCTTACCCCAAATGACTTTAAACTGAGTTCGAACAATTCAAAATTAAATTGAATCCTAAAAAAATGCATTCAAGTTAGAAACCTATCTAAAGTATCTTAATGGAGTTCGCAAGGGTCTAAAATGTGTTATTACCTACCAAACGCTGCCAAGAGGCCTAGAAAACTTGTTGGTCAATGTTCAAAAGTGATCGAATGAGCCCGAAACTACACACCAAGGTTATCCAACGGTTAGAAACTAAACTAACACAACTTGCAATACTTTATTCGATTTGTGAAAGGTCTTAAAAGTATTAAAACTTACCGAAAGAGCCTTTATGCTTGTTATTTGTTGTTCGAAGGTGTTCAAATCAATTTTGAATTGTAATCTAAAGCTAGTAGAAACACTAGCTTCTCGTGAGACCCTGAAGTAGAAATATTTTTGGTATTTTTGAATAAGAAAAGCATAAAAGGAGAAAGATTAAAATAAATAGACTCTGACACAGACTTGTGAGAATAAGAAGAACACTCAAAGATAAGAGATGAATCAAAAGATAAAATAAACAACGGTCTTATAGCCTCAAACTTTACCTCCTGAACCTCCTCAACTAAGATAGGCTCATCCTCATTAACTCGATCCTGGTGTGCATTTAAACTTTCTAATTCCTCCCTATTATCAACACAACTCTCCCTCAACTGCCCAAACTCAGTAGAATCGAAAGAATCATACTCATGATAGGATATCAGCGAATCAATGATCAATTGACTCACTAGACACCCTATGGAAGTGGGTTTCACTTCACTAACCTCCTTAGGGATCTGGAGACTCTTAAACCTCTCATCAAATTGTAACCTCCTAAGTTTAGTCTCCTTTATAAATTCTCTCAAAATTCTCTCTAAGGGGGATTCTTCCTCTAATTGGGCTTCTTGAAAGAAATTAGGATGTGATTCATTGGTCCAAATGCATTCATCCTTACCATACATAAGATTTCCATAACTCATAGATTCGAGCATAATAACTAGGCATTTGATAACCATGAAACACATAATCTGCACTAACAGGCTCATGGTCAAAAGAGGAATAACTAATGGAAAAAGAACTAGAATGTGGTGTTGGTTCTTCGAGCTCAGATTCCTTAAAGGGCCACCCAAATCTATTACAAGCCATTAAACTAAACAACAAATAATCACAGGCTCTCAAGCAACCCCAAATAATCACACAACCAGAAACAATGGACCAGAACTCAAAAGAAAACAAAACAAAACATGCAAGTTAAAAACAAAACAAAGATAAACCTCCAATTGAAAGCAAAAAGAAGGAACTACAAATATACACTATTTACGCTCTAAATTAAGATCAAACACTTTCACCACGATATTAATTAAATTAAAATATGCCAATCCCCAGCAACGGCAACAAATTTGATAAAGGACTTATCAAAGGTCCTATCAAGATTAAATTTATAAAATCGAACCTCTAAATATTTTGCAATAATAGTGGCCAAGGTCGATCACAGGGATTGGATTTCGTAGATTAATTAAGTACCACAGTTAATTATGCCTGATTTTATTTAGAGAACAAACTTTGGAGTGATCAGAAGAAATAAAATATAAACTACAATTTACAAGGTTGGAGTCCAATTTTTGAGAAACATAATGGTTGATTAAATGAAGCACAACTTTGTAGATAATGAATTGATTTCATGCAATTAATCTTACGCCAAGAATTACTAAGTGATGAATATCGTCTCTCAAGCTCAATTGAACTCATGTCTAAATAATAAATCAACCTCTCAGTCTATTTCTATTACTAAACATGGCATGTCTGCTGGTCTCCAAGGTTGAAAGGCTACTGATGTAGCGTTGCAAAGCTACAGATGGCGTTGCAACTCTATGCTCTCGAGTTCACAAGCTTGTTTCCTTCTCTTCAACACTTGGATCTCAATTATAGCTCCAATTTGCTCCATATTCATTCAAATACTTCTCAAAACTCTGGTTTTGCTCCAATTGGTCGGTTTCTATAAAATACACATAAAAATACATTAAAGTACACACAATCATAGCAAAACTAGCATAAAATTAAGCCTAGAAATAGCACACTTATGCCCCCTATCAGGGAGTAAAGGAACAAAATTCTCCTCCCCCATCGGTTTCCATTATTTTAATGTGAGTGTTCAGAAGTTTTTCCACATTGTTTTTTAAGGAAATAAAGGTTGAAAGAGCCTTAGATTTGGATCAAAGAAAGTATATCCATGTGTGATGAGAGAACATATCTATAAAGCTCATATAGTAACGAAACCCATTACGACTAATATGATGGGTAAGGCCCCATAGATCAGACTCTACTAGTTCAAGGAGTGCAATATATTGTGTAGTTGAGTTAGAGAATGGGAGTTTGTGCATTTTTCCAGTTGCACAAGAAGAGCACAAAGTAGGAGTTTTATTAATGGGATAAGCTAAATTACATTGATGCAAGATATTGTTTACAACAGAATAAGATGGATGGCCTAGCCTATTAAGACAAATAGTATGATCGATTGAATATAAAGGGTAGGGTACAGAAGACTTAGTTGTGAGAAAGGTTAATGGAGTTTTGGAAGTACTTTGAAAAGCTGGATTGATAGTTTGGGATGTGCCTTCACCAAAAGAAACCTGTACAATCCTTCATGTAGATGGCCTTGGAGTAAAATTTTCCCAATTTCCTGAGATTTCACAAAACAAATGTTAGAATGAAATTCAAAGAAGCAATTGTTATCTTTAGTAAATTGACTACCACTGAGGAGGTTTTTCTTAATGTTGGGTACATGAAGTAGATTGTTAATGGGAAATAATTGTGAAAAAGGAGAAATTAAAATATCAAAAGGGATAAAGAAAGACTGGCAAGTGTGTAGGATTTTGAGACCTGTGCCATTGCCCACTAAAACCTGCTCACCTCCATTGTAGTCAGCTTGGAATGATAGATTCTGAAAATCATTTGTAACATGATTTGTTGCTCCTGAATCACCGTACCAACCAGTGCTTTCATTATTCTGTGATGTCGAGGCAACTAAAGCTTGAAATGAAGGTTGTCCAGATTGATTTTGATGACTAAGCGTAGGTCGTTGGAATCCTGAAGAAGGATTGTGAAGTCTAGATGTTGAGCCTCCAAGAAGTTGCTTGTGAAAATTGGGATCATATAGTGAATAACATTTCACAGTCATATGCCCAAATTTACCACAAATTTGGCACTGATGTTTAGAATTGGAATTGTTCCAAAAATGACCTCCTCCTCCTCTTCTGCTATTTCCATTTCGACCCCCTCCTCTATTACTATTTAGATTATTACTCCATTGTTGTTGACCTGGGGTTTTTTGAATTTAGAGCACGATTTTGTGACCTTTTTTATGTGTTGTTCATGACTAGATTCGCTGCGGGCAAAGTTCCATCTAAATTTTCATAGGAATTTCTTTCAATTCTTGTTTCATGAGCCATCAAAAGGTTTCAGTTTCGTCTTGGCATAAATCAGAGACACTATTGAGTCATATTCAGTGCCTAAATCCGACAAAATGTACACAATATGTTCATGTGTGGATATCATATTCCCAACTTCGTTCGTTTAGAGCACAAACAAGATTTTTAACCTTCGCTACGTAATCTTTAATGGACTGACCTCATTTCTTTAACAACTGGAGTTGGCTCTTCAGCTGCATAATTTATCCTGTGTTCGTTGTTGAGTAGGTTTGCTCTAGGTTTACCCAAATTTCTCTCGCAATAGTACATCCCACCATTTGCGAAATTATATCTTCACTCATCAATCCTATGAGCCATGAATAGAGAAGTCGATCTTGTCTTACCCTTGCCAGATATTTTAGGTTATCGATTAGATTTTTAGTCATGCCTTCACTTGATTCTTCTTCTTGACGATAAATTTTCTTCTCTGGTTGATCATCATCACTTAGGATGTGTTTCTCTAAAGAATGCTATTGAATTGTACCCGCGACCTACCCTAACCGACACTTAACAAAGTGAATCAAGTTCAACACCTATTCAGCCTTTTTCTAAGTGCTTTTAGAAAACTAAGCAATTTAAACACATATGTTTATGGCTAAATTTACTTACATTAATCAAGAACAAAACTTCATGACTCTAAAGGTTTTTGCCCATTTCTAGGTACAAAAAGCAAAGTTCTATTTCTAGACTCTTTTCCTAGATTGCTTTTATAAAAACGTGCGTTTGACCAAACCTTTTCAATATTAAAACTTACACAAACTATGCTAACCAAAATGATCAGTTTAAGCAAACAATGAAACTTAAACGTCAATAAAAGCAAACAATACTAAGTGTTGAGCAAAGTTACTTAAACATATAGTAGGGCTTTCTTCCTTGTTAGGGTATCCACTTTATCGAATACCCTTGAAGGAGTTTAGATCATAGTTGCAAAGAAAACAAAAGTAGAAAAGTAAGAAGAGAAACTTGAAAATAAAGAATAATACTTCATTGAGAAGAATGAATGGAAATACACTTTGAAGTTTGTAAATGAAAAGATACAACTAGAATGAAGAATATAATTGAAATTTCAACTAAAACTTTAATTAGAAAACTAGTACAGAACTTACAACTTGGAATAAAAACAAAAACAGCAACTAACTTCTAAAGAAAAATAGAAAATACAACTCAACGGAAATAACGAAGAACCCTAGACTTGTTCCTCCTTTCTATCTTATTCAACATTTTTCAAGGAGAACAAGAACTTACACTTCTTCTTTCAAATTTAGTGTCTGAATGGAGTATTAATAGCATCTGGGGGAGACTCGGAGTGACAGTTTGAATGAAAATAAAAATTACAGAATGTTGGAGAAGATGGGGATCCAAGCTCTCTTGAAATTAATGCTTGAGCCGCCTTTCATAAACTTCAAAGTCTAGGGCGTGTGAAGGCTTGTCAACAAGATTCCTTTATTTGAGGAGATTTGATCAAAAATCTATAGAAAATATGCCAAATTCGAGATTCTAGGAAGATCTCTTGAATTCGGTCCAGATGTTATCGCAAGGCTGGCGCAATTCCTCTACTTCAACAATTAGAAAAATTTATGCACTTGTTCTCCAATTGCAGAAGCAACCCTAGTGCATGTTGGTCCATTTCTAGCCTATACACAAAAACAACAAAACTTAACATTTTCTTGACAAGAATGACTCTATTTACACCTATTTTACTACTTTTCACAAATCATGCCTTCAAATACATGCAAAGCTTATTTTTACTTAAAATCACTCCAAATAACATAAAATGTAACACTAAACACTTGCTTTCTTAACAAAAAGTTTAGTTTTTAGGGCTAAATAACACTCATAAATGAGTGTTATCACACCCCCAAACTTAACCTATTGCTCGTCCTTAAGCAATTTTAAGCAAAAACTAAAAGCAAACAAGTCACAAAAAGCTTCCTAAGTATATTTTGAAGAAAATATGCCTCTCAGGAGAGATCTCAACTGTTAGTACTTATACAATTTTCTCACATGGACTTTTACTTTTGTTTTTCAATACAAAACATTCTTATGCAAACCCACCTATCATACTTCTACAACCTAAGTCCTAGTCATAAAGTCTAGGGTAATCTTCTTTGACTAACAAGCTAAGTTCACTAATCATATAAATACTTTTGCTTCCTCCAAACGTATTGAAAGCTGCTACTAGGCCTCTTCTTTTTCTTTCTTTTCTTTTTCTTTTTCTAAAGAGAGCCTCGTTGTCACATGTACCTTCATTCCAACTTACTAATACTTTGTAGTGAAGGTAGCTGACTATGAGCATAAGTCACTTCTGAGACCGTTTACACACACTCTCTTCCTAAGTTAACCTTTCATGCAAAGAAAATTGTGGGTGTCATGACTGCCCTTGGTTACTTAGCCAACTCTAGAAGGAGGAGTATCCCTCTTTTCTTTTCCTTTTTCTCCTTCTTTTCTTTTTATAGATCCTAACAGCAAGTGTAGTACATGATACAAGGTATAACAAGAGTACAATCAAAACTCACCTCCCCAAACTTAAACATGTAAATGTCCCCATTGACAAAGAACTCAACAAAACAAAGGGTTGGGTGCACAAATCTTGGTAACTAAACTTGTTAAGCATTGAAACTAAACTCTTTTAAGTTCCTTAGGTAGTCTAAACACAAGGAGAATTTGGACTTGAATGTGTTATGAAGAAAAGTGATTGACAAAGTACATGATGTTGAAAACTCTAAGTTATATAAAGCACTTGACAGTTGAGAGAGCTCTAGTTATCGTCATTAAGGGATTTTCATCATCACAACTAAGAAAAACTGTTTGAAAACTTGTTTAGACATGATTTTTGTCATACTTGTGCAAGGTGTAAAATAATTCAAATTTTTGACACAAAGTGTTCACAACAAAACAAGAAACACACGACAACATAATAGAAAAGAAAATACTTTTATCTTAAGAAAACAAGTAGACCTATCCTAGAAAGCAAGTAAAAGCTAAACTAAGAAAAAACATGTAAAGATAGAGTGAAGTGAGGGAAAGAAAATACTCCCCTAATCTACAAATGAGCTACTTTCGTTTATTTAAGGCTTCTCGTCCATTAGAATGGCAAGGAAGTCAGGAAGCATGGAGCTTTGCCCTTAGTGAACTCTGAGAGTTGGATTACTGCATCCCTTTCCCTAACATAGGCCCAGTAAGCCTTGCTTTGCTCCTGCAATTTTTGTAGCTCAACCCTTGATAGCACTGTAAAAGTGCTACTTTACAATCTTATTTCATGCTAGTTTTGATGCCCCCACGTGCTTATTTGTCTATTTTGTAGGGATTTAGCAAATCAAAATTGTTTGGAAGACTTCAAATGAATCGAGCTTAAAAGGAAGCTAATTAGGTCCAATTTTTCACACTTAGCCATTTTTACCTTCAGCAATGGCCTACACAAGTCACAAATCGCACAATTAAGTAATATTATGCATTAAAAAGCTTAAAGGTACTTTTCACATGAAAACGAACTCCTTTACTATGAAATCATCAATTCAAAGAAGCTTTTCAATACAAAAGTACCTAAGATAGTGTTTTTAAGTCACAAAAACTTCACTAAAATACCCTAAATAGCTCTCATTCTAAGAGCTATCAGACGTGCCTTTAACAAGATCTGTCAAAATTGGTGTCATTGTCAGGGAGTCGATGCATAATTTTTTTCCTTGCTTGATTGGGTTCCTAACTCCTCGCTTTGCTTTACCTTTTAGAATTGATCTTTGTAGAATTTTTGGATTGCTTGTTTTTCAGAGTTTACGAGGAAATGAGTGAGCTTATCAGTGAAAGCAGAAGAAGATGAATAGTGAGCTGAATGCAGAAATCTATCTCAAACTCGGCGGTATACCCAGAATTAACATGATGGCCAAGCGTACAATTAAAGAGTTGACAGCTCCTGACCTGGATTGGCAGCCACCTCCATCTCCTAGCCTCCTACAGAAGATAATTTCGAACTAAAATCTGGCTTAATTAACTTACTCCATATTTTTCATGGAAAAGCAGATGATGATCCACATAAACACCTCAAGGACTTCTACATGGTTTGCGTAGGAATGAAGCCTAGTTATGTCACAGAGGAGCAAATTAGTTTTAGAGCGTTTCCTTTTACCTTGAAAGACAACGCTAGATACTAGCTTCATTGTCTCCCTTTGGGCTCCATCACCGCTTGGAACGCGATGAAGAGAGTATTCCTGGAGAAATACTTCTCAGCGTCTAAGGCGATCAAAATTAGGAAGGAGATCTATCCGATTTTGCAGGCAAAAGAGGAGAACTTATACGAGTATTAGGGATGTTACAAGCGTCTGTGTGCAAGCTACCCCAACTATCAATTCTCAGATCATCAACTCATCCAGTATTTCTACGAGGGGTTACTCTCAACTGATAGGAGATTATTAGACGCAGTCAGTGGTGGGTTTATAAGAGGGCTTGTCGAAGGCCCTGTCAAGATTAAATTTATAAAAATCAGACCTTTAATATTTTGCAATAATAGTGGCCAGGGTCATCCACAGGGATTGAAGTTCTTAGATTTAATTAAGTACCATAGTTAATTATGCTCAATTTTATTTAGAGAAATATAACTTTGGTTTCGTTTTTTTTACAAATAAATAGAACCTAAACTATTATTTACAAAGTTGGTTGATAAAAATGGCTTGTCAAAGGCTCTTATCAGATTAATTTATAAATCAAACCTCTAAATAATTTGCAATAAGAGTTGCCAGGGTCATCCACAAGGATTGGAGTTCTTAGATTTAATTAAGTACCATAGTTACTCACACCTTATTTTATTTAGAGAACCTAAACTTAGATTGACACGAAAATATAAAACTAAGCTAAATATTTACAAGCTTGGAGCCATTTAGAGAGACATTGGAGATTGAATTAACATGAAGAACAAACTGAATTTGACTAAGAAAAGTTATAACATCCAACACTATAAGTCAAGAATTTCTAATTTATCTAATTGACTTTTTCAAGCTCAATTAAACTCATCCATAAGTAATAAATCACCCTTTCAGCCTATTTTTACTACTCAATCATGGCATTAACGGAATTCTATAACGACATCTAATAACAAAATATCCATTCTCATGCAATACTTCGTTATTAGTTATGCAACCACATCTCAATTCAAGTTCTACTCTTTCAAGCTAAAACTCAAATTCTAAGAATTAACTTTGGCCAAAAGTTACGAGCATAAACACAAGGATGCATAAATAGCGTTACGATTTATAACAACTCAAAATCAAATTCAAGTTCTACAATCACAACCATCCAAGAGTTTAAAAATATTCAAATTAATATAGCTCAAAGAATCCTAAAATTGAAGGAAACAAAGGAAAGGGAAAAGAGAAAAAATGGACGACGCGTGCCAACACTCGTTCCTAACATGATGTCCCGTGATCTCGAGCCTCGAGTCTCCTCCTTAGCTCTCCAAAGTGCTCTTAAAACAATGCTCCTTATCAACATTAGGGTTCTAGTCTCTCAAAAATGACTTCCCTAACTCCATATTTACAAAATCGTGGTATCGTTGCAATGCTACCAACGGCATTGCAACGCTACCCTCACAAGTTTGAAACCTTGTTCTTCAATCATTTCTTAACCCAAATGCCAAATTAAGACCACAAATGACTCTTTTGCTCTCTTTTCTTCTCCTTAGACAACTTTACCCCTGATTTCTCGATTCCTACAAAATGAACACTTAATTGCATGAAAGTATTCGATAAGGCCTTCAAAAGTGCAATAATATGTCCCTAAAATGCATTCTAAATTACACTTATCATTGGAGTCCAATTTTAGAGAGATATTTGGAAATTGCAATCCATGAAGCACAACTATGAAATTGATTAAAAAATTATGAAACATGCAATAGTCCTAAGCCAATAATTACTAAGGTATTCAATTGACTCTCTCGAGCGCAATTGAACTCATGCAAAGAAGTAAATCAACCTCTCGGTCTATTTCTACCACTAAACATGGCATTATGAAATTCTCTTAAGGGCTTCACACATTAACCTATTCATTCTCATGCAATAGGCCAATCTTAGTCATGCATCTAAGTCCTTAGTTAAATTTACTTTCTCAAGCAAAAATTTAACTTAACATACAAAGCTATGGCCAAAAGCTTAGAAGATTGATTCAAGATGCATAAAAGACGTTACAAAAGCACAAATCAATAAATCAAACATAGTCTTACAAAAATTATACTATCAACCATGAGTCTACAATACTCAATTACATTCAAATACAGTTCAAAAAAATCCTAAAATTAAAGAAAACAAAGTAAAGAGAATATAGAGAAAAAATCCCAACACTTGTTTCCAACGTGATGTCCCACGATCCCAAGCCTTGAGTCTCCTCCTTAGCTCTCCAATATAACCTCTAGACCTCAAAACAGTGCCCTTATCAAAATTAGGGTTTAAATCTCTCTAAAACGTCTCCCATTTTGACAAATGAAATTTTTTCCTTTATAGACATCGAGACAGTGTTGCAATGCTAGGCACAGTGTTGCAACGTTGTCTCTCGAATTCTATAAGAAAGGAAAAATTATTTTGGCTGGCGTTGCAATGTTGTGGACAGCGTTGCAACGCTATGCCTGTTGCATTCCAAGGTTGAAGGGCTACTGATTTAGCATTGCAACACTACATATGGCGTTGCGACGCTATACTCTCGGGCTCACAAGCTTTGTTACTTCTCTTCAACACTTGGATCCTCAAATATAGCTCAATTATGCTCCAAATACTCCACAATGCTCCGATTTTGCTCTAATTGCTCGGTTTCTGCAAAATATACATAAAAATACATGAAAATACACACAATCATAGCAAAACTAGCATAAAACTAAGCCAAGAAATAGCACACTTTTGCATGCTATCAAATACCCCCAAACCTAGATTTTTGCTAGTCCTCGTGCAAAACAAAACCAAAATAACAATTTCACAAGATTTCAATGCAAGATTCATGATTCAACCCTCAGTTTTCTAATTGATATAAAACAATAGAATAAGGTCTTAACACATCCTTCCTTAAGCAATTTAAATTCTATCTACCTCATTCCTTGCGTGTGTGTGTGTTTAACTTCCTTTCTATTAGTTTCTACCAACTTTAAATACTCTTGCCAAGATTTTCCTTTGTTTTCCCCCTACAATGGCCCTAAGTTCTAATTTCAAGCTTTCCCACATTATAGAGAGCAATCTACTTAAACATTTATTATTTCTTTTATTTTCTCTTCACACAGGTTACTCAGCCCCGAACTTATCTTTTTCCTTCTTACGAAGACCCTTGCTTTCACACATCCACTATAAGGACCCTTATCGAGAGTACTCACTCAATGAATGGCCTAACTGATCACAATGTTGGTAGCTCTTTTGATCCTCACACATTAAGCACACAATTATTGATGGAACATGCTTTAATTATCTTCAAACATGCTAAAAAATCAATAAAGATAAAATTTTCTTTCTGTTTCAACAAATTTCAATAGCTAACTTTCATGTAATTCCACTATTAATCAATTCTTAAGCGTATGAGGGTGACAACTACTTCTAGACTCAACAAAAGCATCTTAGTATTTGAACATAATAGAAAGACAATTATGTGCTCATGTGTTGCAAGGAAATTACAGATAAAATTTAAATATACTCAATTTAGGACATGCTTCAGAGATCATTCTATTGCAAAAAATTCACTTAGATTACTTCCTAGATTGTCCTCATCAAACATTATGATAATCATTCAATATGCTTAAGATCAAAAAAAATTGCTCATAATTTACTCAGAATTATCAGGATTGCAAAGCATTATTCACTCCCAAACTTAAAACTTACATTGCCCTCAATGTGACATGCTCAATAAAATAAATAAGGACAAAGATAGAATGAGTGAATGATACTGGCCTGAAAAGATGAGAGACTATTCTATGAGAATTCCTTGAAATGGCTAGGAGATTACTCAGTACGATCAAGATCCTACAAAATGTGAACGAGATTTACTTCGCTCTTTTTCAAAAACAACCTACAGTAGAAAAGAAAAACAACAAACAAAGTAAATAGGCTAGGATAAGAAAAGGATTGGGTTGCCTCTCAAAAAGCGCTTTCTTTAACATCTTTAGCTAGACTAAACTCATGTGGTCTCTCAAGGTACATATAAATTCTCCCATTTCTTCAAGCCCCTCTTCCTAGAATCTACAAAACAGAACAAAGCTAGTAGAAACACTAGCTTCTCGTGAGACACTGAAGTAGAGATATTTTTGGTTTTTCTTAATATGAAAAGCATAAAAGGAGAAATATCAAAATACAAAGACTCAAACATAGACTCGTGAGAATAAGCTCAAGGATAAGAGATGAATCAGAAGATAAAACAGACAAAGGCCTTATAGCCTCAAACTCTACCTTCTGAACCTCCTCAACTAATACAGGTTCATCCTCTCTCTCATCCTCACTGACTCGATCCTGGAGTATGTCTAAATACTCTAGCTTTTCCCCAATATCAATAATCCACTCCTTCAATTTTCCAACCTCAATAGAATCAGAAGAATTCTGCTCTTGAAAGGCTATCAGTGAATCAGTGATAAGTGGCTCACTGGATATCCTACAGAAGTGGTTTGCACTTCACTAACCTCCCTAGGGATCTAGAGACTCTTAAACCTTTCATCAAACTGTAACCTCCTAAGTTTAGTCTCCTCTATAAATTTTCTCAACATTCTCTCTAAGGAGGATTCTTTCCATAATTGGGCGCCTTGAAAGAAATTAGGATATGGTTCATGGGTCCAAACGTATTCATCATCACCATACATGAGATTTCCATAACTCATATATTTGGTATGATAATAGGTATTTGATAACAATGAAACACATAATCTTCACTAACAAGCTCATGATCAAAAGAGGGATAACTAATGGAAACAGAACTAGAAAGAGGTGTTGGTTTTTTGGGCTCAGATTCCTTAAAGGGCCACCCAAATCTATCAGAAGCCATTAAACAAAATAACAAATAATCACAGGCTTTCAAGCAACACCAAATAATCACACAACTAGAAACAATGGATCAAGAATCAAAAGAAAACAAAAACAAGTAAGATAAAAAAAAATAAAACAAAGATAAACCTCTAAATTAAAGTAGAAAGAAGGAAACTAAAAATATTCACTATTTACACTCCAAATTAAAATCTGACACTTTCACCACGATATTAATTAAACTAAAATATGCCAATCCCCGGTAACGTCGCCAAATTTGATAAGAGGGCTTGTCGAATGCCCTATCAAGATTAAATTTATAAAAATTGGATTTCTAAATATTTTGCAATAATAGTAGCCAGGGTCATCCACAGGGATTGGAGTTCTTATATTTAATTAAGTATCATAGTTAATTATGCCCAATTTTATTTAGAGAAATATAACTTTGGTTTGATTTTTTTTTTTTACAAATAAATAGAACCTAAACTATTATTTACGAAGTTGAAGTCCAATTTTAGAGAGATATTTGGAAATTGTAATCCATGCAGCACAACTATGAGATTGATTAAAAGATTATGAAACATGCAACAGTCCTAAGCCAAGAATTACTAAGGTATTCAATTGACTCTCTCGAGCCCAATTGAACTCATGCAAAGAAGTAAATCAACCTCTTGGTCTATTTCTACCACTAAACATGGCATTATGAAATTTTCTTAAGGGCTTCTAACATTAACCTATTCCTTCTCATGCAATAGACCAATCCTATTCATGCATCTAAGTCCTTCGTTAAATTTACTTTCTCGAGCTAAACTTAACTTTATATACAAAGCTATGGCCAAAAGCTTAGAAGATTGATTCAAGATGCATAAAAGACGTTACAAAAATACAAATCAATAAAACAAACATAGTCTTACAAAAATTATACAATCAACCATGAGTCTACAATACTCAATTACATTCAAATACAGTCCAAGAAATCCTAAAATTAAAGAAAACAAAGTAAAGAGAATATAGAGAAAAAACTGGAAGACGCGTGCCAACACTCATTTTCGACGTGATGTCCCACAATCTCGAGCCTTAAGTCTCCTCCTTAGCTCTCCAATATAACCACTAGACCTCAAAACAGTGCCTCTATCGAAATTAGGGTTTAAGCCTCTCTAAAATGGCTCATCTTTTGACGAATGAAAATTTTCCTTTTATAGACATCGAGACAGTGTTGCAACGCTAGCCCTCGAATTTAATAAAAAAGGAAAAAATTATTTTGGCTGGCATTGCAACGTTATGCCTGCTGCATTCCAAGGCTGAAAGGCTACTGAAGTAGCGTTGCACAGCTACAGATGGCGTTGCGACGCTTTATTCTCGGGCTCACAAGCTTTGTTACTTCTCTTCAACACTTGGATCCTCAAATATAGATCAATTATGCTCCAAATTCGTCCAAATACTCCACAATGCTCCAATTTTTCTCTAATTGCTCGGTTTCTGCAAAATATACATAAAAATACATGAAAGTACATACAATCATAGAAAAACTAGCATAAGACTAAGCCTAGAAATAGAACACTTCTCATGTTATCATGGGTCGTTGCTTAATAAGACCACTATAGAGGCAAGGAGAATAGTTGTCAACATGGCCGAGAGTATGCATCAGTTTAGATGCACCTCGCATGTGGAAAAGGATGCAAGTGAGCTAAAATCTTAGATGACAAATATTACCTTTTTATTCCAAAAGTTCATTGAAGGGCAGGCTCGCATGGAAAATATACTTAACTCCATGCACAAAAGAGAGGTTGAAACTCGGACTGGAATGAGGAGGCTTACAGACAGGTTGGAGTAGCAAATCAGGAGGCAAAAGGATTAGAAGCCGCAGAGCATTAAAGTTGTTGAGTTGAAAGTCTCACCTAAAGAAAGCACCACTTCACTACCAGAAGTGCTTGTAAAACCTTTAGAACCTCAAAAGGGCGTTTCTTCCGAATCATGTGCTCTTGCACCAACTTCAGGGGTAATTTTCAATCCTCCATTGAATTTGAATGGTTATGAACCTAAGGCTCCTTTTCCAAGTAGGTTAGAGAAACCAAGAAGGAAGATTCTAAAGAATGGAAAGGACCCCTTGGAAGCCTTTAGGAGAGTCGAAATAAACGTGCCATTGATAGAAGCCATTAAGCAAATACCCCAGTATGCTAAGTTTCTCAAAGATGTGTGCACTCACAACAAGAATATGAAGGACCAAAAGTGGATCCAGGTAAGAAGAAATGTTTCGACTGTTATACGAGGAAATGTACTAGTGAAATGTAAGGACCCAGGTACAATTGTCTTACCCTATACAATTGGAAGTAATAGGATTGAGCATGCTATATTAGACTTAGGAGCATCCACAAACATCGTGCCCTATTCTATCTATCAGGAACTTAGGTTGAGTGATCTACAAGATACTGGTATTGTCATTCAACTAGCTGATAGATCTTATGTGCATCCCCTAGGCTTAGTTGAAGATATTTTAGTCAAGGTTAATGATTTGATTTTTTCGACTGATTTTTATGTGCTTGAAATGGATGAGAGTTCTTCAGATCTCGCAGGAGCACCTATTCTGCTAAGTAGACCTTTTATAAAAACAACCAATACTAAGATAAATGCAGAAAATGGTGCTTTAACTGTTGTGTTTGATAACGAATTAATTGTGTTTAATATCCCTAAGCTAGTTAAGTATCCTAGTGAAGTGCATTCTCTGTGTAAAGTTGATGTTGTTGCTACATTAGTGCAAGAAACACCATTAAATGATGATGATGATGTTGAACTTGAGTAGGAGTCAATTGATGGCGATGATGAAAATGAGTTAGAGGAGTGTCCTATATCACCTATTTTAGGGTCTATTTGTTTGAATGTTGAGATTTCTGCTGATAGGAGTAAGGAAACTAACAAATTGCTTCCCTCTGTTTTAAAGGCCCCCTAGTTGGAGATGAAGGCTCTTCCTGATCACCTTAAGTATGCGTACTTAGGTGATAAGAAAACCTTACCAGTCATCATCTCTAAGCATCTTACACTAGACCATGAGGAAAGGTTGGTTAGCGTGCTAAAATAGCACAAGCAGGCTATGGGATGGACATTAGCTGATATCATCGGAGTAACACTTGCATTGTGCATGGATAGAATCTTGTTAGAGGAAGGTGCCAAACCATCCAGAGAGTAGAGGCGCCTAAATCCCGCTATGTAAGAGGTAGTGATAAAAGAGATTCATAAGCTTTGCAATGCAGGTATCATCTATGTCATATCTGATAGTAAATGACTTAGTCCAATTCATGTGGTTCCTAAAAAGACAAGTATGACTGTAGTGAAAAATCAAAACAATGAGTTGGTATCCATGAGAGTGAAGAATGGTTGGTGTATGTGCATAGATTATAGGAAGCTTAATTCAATCACTAGGAAAGATCATTTTGAAGCTTAATTTAGTCACTAGGAAGGATCATTTTTCTATCATGTTTGTTGATCAAATGGTTAAACATCTTGCAGGGAACCCTTCTTTTTCTTTTTGGATGGATTTTAAGGATTTTATCAAATTCCTATATCGCAGGAAGATTAGGAGAAGACCACATTCACCTATCCATACAGTACGTTTGCTTTTGGTAGGATGCCTTTCAGACTGTGCAACGCCCCAGGTATGTTTCAAAGATGCCTAATGAATATATTTTCTGAATTTTTCGAGAATTGCATAGAAGTGTTTATGGACGATTTCACAATTTATGGCAATTCTTTGATGAGTGTCTGCCAAATCTAGCCAGAGTCATGAAGCGATGTATAGAGTGTAACTTGGTCATAAATTTTGAAAAATGTCATTTCATGGCTAATCAGGGTGTAGTCTTAGGTCATGTGGTCTCAGCTAGAGGAGTAGAGGTCGATAAGGCTAAGGTTGATGTTGTGGCTAACATTCCTTACCCTACAAATGTTTGGGAAGTTCCTTCTTTTCTTAGTCATGCAGGATTTTATCACAAGTTTATCAAAGACTTCAGCAAAGTTGCCTTACCTATGACAAATCTATTGCAGAAGGACGTCCCGTTCGAGTTTGGAGAAGAGTGCAGGGAAGCATTTGACTTCTTGAAAAGGTTGTTGACCAACACAACGATCATCCACCCTCCCCGATGGGATTTGCTCTTTGGGATCATGTGCAACGCGAGTGATTTTGCCTTTAGAGATGTCCTGGGCTAGAGGATTGACAAGAATAGCCACGTCATTTACTACGCATTTAGGACCCTCAATCCTGTACAGTGCAATTATACCACAAAAGATAAGGAGCTTCTAGCTGTTGTGTTCGCTTTAGATAAGTTTCACTCATATATTCTTGGGTCTGAAGTAACAGTGTTTTCTGATCATGCAGCTCTTAGGTACCTCTAACGAAGAAGGAGTCGAAGCCTCGCCTGCTAAGGTAGATTTCGCTTCTTCAGGAGTTCAACATCAAAATAAAAGACCGGCAAAGGATCAAAAAATCTAGTTGCAGACCATCTGAGCCGTTTAGAAATGAAAGAAAACAAGGTACCCTTAAATGATGAATTTTCTGACGAGCACTTATTTCGGATTCTAGGTATGATTCCTTGGTACGCAAACATAATCGATTATCTTGTTACGAGAAAGTTTCCTTATAATTCAGGTAAATTCAGGAAAGATAAGATTAAGGTTGAGTCTATGAAGTATGTTTGGGATGAGCCTTATTTGTGGAAATTCTGCTCTGATCAGGTTGTTAGACGTTGTGTGTCTGATTGTGAAATTTTTTCTGATCTAGCTTTTTGCCATGATTTTGCATGTGGAGGCCACTTTAGGCCTAGGCAGATCGCTAAAAAAATACTTGAGTCGGAGTTATACTGGGAAACTCTGTTTGAAGATGCTAATTCATTATGTCAAAATTGTGAGAAATGTCAGAGGGTATAGAACTTATCACGTAAGCATGAAATGCCTCAAATGTCTATATTGAATTGTGAAATTTTTGACATGTGGGGTATGGATTTTATGGGTCCTCTACCTTCATTTTGTAGGTACAACTATATTTTATTGGTCGTAGATTACGTTTCTAAGTGGGTGGAAGTGAAAGCCACTAAAACCGATGATTCTAAAACTATTGTAGCTTTCTTGAAGGATATTTTTAATAGGTTTGGGGTACCACGTGCCATAATCAGTGATCAAAGCACCCATTTCTGCAACAAGTCAATGAAAATGCATATAAAGAGGTACGAGGTAAACCATAGAGTCGCAATTGCTTATCACCCCCAGACCAATGGGCAAGCTAAGATTTCTAATCGCGAGGTAAAGTCTACCCTTGAGAAAACTGTGAATCCCAGTTGGAAAGACTGGAGACTCCAGTTGGATGATGCACTATGGGCTTATCGTATTGCCTACAAAACCCCTCATAGGGGTGTCTCCCTATCTGCTTGTTTTTTGTAAGGTGTGTCATTTGCCTGTAGAGGTTGAGGATAAAGCCTATTGGGCCATTAAGAAATGCAATATGGATTTTGGAGAGGCTGGTGGCTCGAGATTGTTTCAATTGCAGGCGCTCAAAGAAATGAGATTGGAGGACTATAAAAGTGCCAGGATCTACAAGGAGAGAACTAAGCGATTCCACAATAATATGATCTGCAGGAAACAGTTCCAAGTGGGGCAAAAGGTCCTTTTATATAATTTCCTGTTAAAATTTATGCCAAGTTTAAATCCAAATGGCTTGGTCCCTTTGAAATTACTAATGTTTTTCCTTATGGCGCAGTCGAAATTAAGGGTTTAGGTCTAGATCCACCTTTTAAAGTGAATGGACACGGCTGAAAATATTCAAAGAAGGGGATGTTGTCACTTCTAGCCTCCTCGAAGTTCAATTCGAGGATCCTTCATACGAGGACAAGTGACCATGCCACATGGCCCATCGAGCAATCAACATTAAAAATTTGCACTTCCTGGAGGCAACCAGGCTTCAAGATGTTTACTTGCTTTAATTAGTTTAGCATTTTAGTTTTAGTTGCAGCTTATTTGGGTTGTTGTTCTTTCCAAAGTGATGTGTTGTTCCTTAGAATTGGAAATTTTTGCAGGTCGCCCCTTAAGCTTTGGAATTTCAGGGGAGTTACTTTGTTCCTATCTCATTTGCCCTTTGCTTGAATGATTGATACATTTGGGACAATGTATATTTTAGGTTGGGGTGGAGGTTTATGATTTGAGCTTAATGTCTAACTTTGAGCGTATCGTTCTTAATTGAGAATTCTGAGTTTGAATGTTGATAATGTGATTGCTTTTTGCTTGATGAGGATGATTGATGACATGCTTAGGATTGTTTCATTAAGCACTTTAGTTGAAGTGTGTATATGCTATCGTGTTTTGAGCCATTTTTGTACCAAAATTTTCAAAATTTTCTAGACTTTTCCACATGATCTAAGCACATTAGCCTTTCCATTAGTAGTCTTGAAGACTTACGGTGAGATTATAGGGCTTGTATGTATGTTGTAACTCTGATAGGTGTAGGCCTGGTTGTTGAGTGAAAATTTTGGATAGCTTGTAATGTGTTGCTTAGGAAAAAAAGGGAGAAGAATGTGATTATCCGCCCATAAAAGCTTCGAGTTGAAAAGAAAGAAAATGTGCTTTAAAAGAAGATCTTTCTAAAAAAGAAAGAGAAGAAAAAAAAGTATTTAAGCTTGTAATGTGTTTAGTGAATCAGGGGGTAAAAAGAGTTGTCCCTGTCGTGATCAGTTAGGCCATCCATTGAGCAAGTGCTCTAGATAAGGGTCCCTACGACAGGTGTGCAAAAGCTAGTGCCTTTTGATTTCAAGTGATGCAAGTTTGGCCACGTGATATTTGTTTCGAAAATGTGCATGACTGTAGATTAATTACCTGAGTGACAGTAGAAGTAATAATTAATTTATAGAGGTCAGTGACGAAGGTTCGTTAATGTCGGGTGCGAATTAATTAATAAGATGGGCATGTGATTTAATTAATTACACCCAAGATTTGGAGGAGACCAATAGGAGATTCCATTACCTTAGGCTTCTAGACTTATGAATTGAACACTTGGTTATGCCTAACTACTTGCTTAATTAAGTAAATTAAGATCCAAGAATGCAATCAACACTCATAGAATTAACAATCGATTTATGTCTCCCATTTATCTCGCTTTCTAGGTTTAAATGTTTAATTTCCCTATTTTTTCTTGCTTTCTGTTCTCTAAATAAAGTAAAGTGAGATTATTCATGGCACTTAATTGAATTAAAAATCAATCCCATCGGATACGATACTCGATACTCTTGTGCCATTTTATTATTACTTCGATCACGTGCGCTTGCATGTACACACCGATTAGTAGCCACGTCGATTAGATTGAGTAGAATCGCTTTTCTACGAGTACATGATAAGCCTTAGAATTGTTAGCGCTTACTAAATTAATTTAGGCCGACTAGTCTAAGTTAATTGGTTTGTCTTGACTTGTTCTTTGGGTCTATTACATTTAATTAATTCCTTGGGTCTTGGCCATGCCACGAGAGTTAATTAAGTTAGAGCTAATTAGGCATTTATTGTTAATTGGCTTAACTAGAGGGAAGCTCCTGCGGGGTTCCGAGGAGTTAGTTGAGTGTTAAAAGCCTAATTAGCTAATCTCAAGAAACAAATATGTGATCAATGCTATAATCGGATCCCAGCATGCTCGGATTGGTGTTAAGTATGTATTGTTACTTTTTTTAAATATTTTTCCTTCATGCCATTTAGATTTACGTAGTTTATTTAGTTTATCTAGCAATTTATTACTTACTCTCCCCCTCCAGTTCTGTTTAATAACCCGACTTGCGAGAAAAGATCATCGTGATTCCATGTGTTCGACCCAACCACTATTGCTACAAATTAGTGGTTTGTTTATAGATTTATTTTGACATGCCTTCAACAAGCGCTGTCAGAGAGCTTCTTAACACCCCAGAGAGGGTCAAGACGGTACGAAGATAGAATGTGGCATATGCAGGACAGTGTTGAGATGCTTAAGGCTTTGACGCTTCTCCCTTTTCAACGGCTTGGCTTCCTTTGCCACAAGCTCTTTTTCTTCTAACGCCATCTCGCCCACTGCCTCGTCTCACGCTCAACGTGTGGTTTCTTTCATTTTGGCTTGAGAGATTAAGAGATAGCTTCTTTTCTTCCTCCTACTTTTCAATTGACGCACTATTACTTTCATGGACCTTTACATTTCATGCACATTATCTTCAACTATATTTTGCAAACTGTTTACCCTTCAGTTCACTTTCAACACATTATTATTTTTTGTGCACCTTAAAAACTAAAGTCCGTTCCCTGAGGAATCGACCTTGGAGTATTCCCAGGTATTACTTGCCAGCGTGCTATTGTATACTTGCGCTAGAGCGTTTGGTGATATAAATTAGGTGGAGTCCATTTTCATGCGCCTCGTATTATTTTCAATCATGATACTCCATATAAACCTCTTTCTACATCTCCATGAAACTAACTTGCGCACAACGCATCTATTAAAATCTACCCCATTCTTGAAAGAGTTACATGCAAACTTATTGCTATTATTTTTTTTGAATTGTTACATGCAAACTTTTTGCTACCATTGTAGAAGGAAATCTATGAAAGAATATTATATCTACTATCCACGTATAGACACAAGAAGTTATGCATTCAATTAAGAATAAGTGGCAACATATTATCTAGGATAAGGAGTTACTCAACCATGTATATCAAAGGAAAGTATAGAAATAATCATGAATCCCCATAGAAGTATAAATTTCAAATTTTTTCATGCTATTAAACTCAATTGCACAAACTAAATCATGGATTAGAATGGTTAAAATTGGTTCAAAAATACAATAGGTGAAGAGACTTATCAAATAAATAAAACTACAGGATAAGAAACCCTCCATTTTTTCATTGCGACTCTGCAAATATAAACTCGTAAATCCCCAGATATCATACATAAATTGTAATCTCTACTCTATTTAATATCAATATATGCGTAGAATTATCATCTTCATACATTGCAAATTGGGGGAACTAAACTCTACAAATCAACAGTCCAAAACTTTATGAACAACGAAGAAAAAGAAACAACCTTGGCCACATAGAAACGCCAAGCCAAAAAACCTTCAAATCTCCAAATTTCTCCACCAAGCAAAAATCCAAATCACTAATATTCAAAAACAAGAAAAAAAAAAAAGGGACCACATTACAAGCCCCATCTCCACGCCAATTTGAAGAAAGATAGAGAGACTTTCTCAATTCACTAATATACACGGTTGCAGACCTTGTATTTTCTAATTTTTGTTTTTGTTTTCTTAAATCACCAACTAATAGGACTACTATGCTCCAAATGAGAGACAGAGAGATTTCTCATAAAAGTAATCAATGGCGGTGGTAGTGGTCAAAAATTGGAAAGGAGGTCGACAAAGGGACAAGAGTGGGTAGACGGGAAGAAGAAGAAGAAAAAGAAAGAAAGGTGAAGAAAAGGAGGTACGGCAGTCGGAATCGGGTAGGAGGGCGGCGGTGGGTGGCTAGTCTATAGCGGCATCCAGCAACTTGAACAGTGGCAGTGGTGCGACAGTGTGTGAAGGGAGTTAAGAGAGGAGTTGGGAGGAGATTGAGAGAAATTGGGGGGGGGGGGGGGGGGGGGGGGGGGTGGTGGATTTTGGGGGGAAATATTATCTTTGGGGAAGAAGAAATGAGGGGCTCATTTTTTACCCCTCCAAATAACAAAAACCCAACGGACCAACTGGACCTTCGAGAATTCTTGGGCAATACTGACGATCCAATTGGATTGTCAACCTTTCTTATGGGAAAAGTCGACCACCAAACAGACCGTCAACGATTCCTAAGGAAATGTCGACAATCCAACTTGGCTGCCAAGATTTCTTGGGCACCCCTGATGGTTCTAAATAACGTTACATTTACTCCCTAATTAGTTTATCGATCTATATATATAAGCAATCTCATTAAATTTTAACAACATTTTTCATGATAATGACTAAATCACTACAAAATTTAAAGTTCAAGGATTAAATCATTCTAAACTAAAGTTTAGGGACTAAATTGTTACTTTGATAAAAGTTCAAATATCAAAAGTGTTTTTTAACAAATAGATCCATCTATGTAAAGGAATCAAACCAGCTGCATTTGTCACCTTAAAAAAGTTACATCATTTCTTTTTTTTTTTTTTCAACAACATGTGAGGTGGAGGGATTCGAACCTCTGACCTTTTAGTCTAGAGCATATGTCTTAACTAGTTAAGCAAACAAAAATTTATAAATATAAATATAAGAATTTTCCTACCCATCAATGTAAATATACTTGTGCCTGAAAATAATTGAATGGAAATAGACAGGTCCTTATAAGAGTGCACTTAAAGATGGGATAATAATTGGGCTGGTAGCTCATAGAAATCGAATTGGTGCAAACCCAAAGTTTTTTTTTATGAAATATCACTCCTTTTAGTAATTGGTTTGTTTACTGTTTAGCAATGTAAATGGGCTCATTTTATTGTGTTTTCCCTTCTACCTTCATCTTTGTCTCTGTATTTTAAATCTTTATATGAAATTAAAAGTGTAGCCAATCTAAGCATAGTCTAATTGGTTAAGACATATATACTCGACCAAAAAGTATTAGGTTCGAATCTCCATCCCAATATGTTGATGAACTCAAAAAATAAAAAATAAAAAACTAAAAAGGGATAATTCTAGATATGGGGAAAAAGAATTGGCGGTTTTGGTTCATGGTCATTCGTTTTTTTTTTCAATTATGGCCACATGTGAGGTGCGCGTGTGGCATACTTTTTTTAAAATTCTCGATTTGTCCCTGTGTATCCAAAAATTTCCCTTTTTTAAAAAAAATGGCTTCTCTCCTATTTTATTTAAAGTGTATCTAAACTGAAATTTCAAAGATTTACATTGCATTTAAAATATTTATACCTATTTAAAATCTTTTAAAATTCAGGATTTATAAAGATTTTATTTTGTAAGATTCGTTTTTTAATCCGACTTTCTTATTTTCAAATCCTTATCAACATGTTAATTATTTAATTTATTTTCTTTTACTATTTTTTGTACCTTTACTCTCTGTTTTTTTTTATTTTTTTTTGCTTCCATTCGTTGACTCATATTTTGTTTTCTTCCTTCCCATTTTCAAATTTGTTTATGTTTTTTTCACTATTTTCGATTTTCCTCTTCTTCTTTAGTTATTTTCCAAGTTGTAGCTTGATACATTTTTTTTAGGTTTAGATGTTTTTCCAATTCGTAAGTATATTGTATGACAGGATCTTGGATGAAGCTAATCGATACCAGAATTTTAAGTTTGCTAATATCTTGGTTCGTTTGGATTCTAGTTTTCAGCATTTTACTGATTGTATTTGTAACAAGCTTTATCTTTCTAGTCATCATGTTATTACTCAATTGACTGTTTATAGAGATTGCTCGAATACATCCAGTATAATTAGAATTACTAAGAACATGGATGTTATGTGGGTCCTTTAATTTCTATTATTTCAGAGGGTGTTGCTA
Organism: Trichosanthes truncata; assembly: GCA_033996785.1. Taxonomy (NCBI): domain Eukaryota; kingdom Viridiplantae; phylum Streptophyta; class Magnoliopsida; order Cucurbitales; family Cucurbitaceae; genus Trichosanthes; species Trichosanthes truncata. Next base: position 11,084,752 of record MU867261.1, on the reverse strand, counting down.
ATGATCTTCATGTTGTTGTTGATTATTCAGAAATTGCCGATTAGACTGTTCAAATATGGTTGTCTCTAATTACAGTGTAGGTAAAAAATTAGATCATTCTAAGAACAAGGATGGGGACTTTAGATTTATTGAATTTATTCACTTTGATCCCCCTTCATTTGATTTGTCTATTAAGGAGAACTCCGTCTTTGAAAGTAAGGTTGATTTGAAGAAAGCGATTTATTTTCTTGCTTTGAAAAATAGTTTTGAATTTAGGACGGTTAAATCAAATGGTAAATCGTTTACCCTTCGGAGCAAATGAGATAATTATGATTGGTATTTAACGTCTTCTCATTTTTGGGATGGTAGTTTGTGGGTTGTTTGCAAATATATCGAACGTAAACAATCACTTTATCTCGTTCCTTTTACCATACCTTCAAATCTTTGTTCAAAATCTTTTAAATCTTAGTACATTAAGTATAACAAACTAGCTAATTTAAAGTATAGAATAATGAAACATAATCAATTTATATTTTAATATATTTCTACCCTGTATCTTTCTTATGTTGGCTTTTTGATCCTTAATCTCAAATTAATTAATTAATTAATGTTTTGATGATAACAAAAATGATTTTGTTTATTAACTATTTTAGTGTTTTGAAGTATCCATAGCGTAGAGCTCGGAATAATGATTCTAACGCATTTTGAATCATTCGAATCGGAGCTCAAACGAAGAAGTTATATATGGGCAAAACAAAATTGAAGGAAAATCTTACGTGGCGTGACACGTGGCATATATTGATGATGTTCAGATGACGTGGAAGTAAACGGTCAACATTGATGACGTGTCAGTAACGTGGCACCGACGTGCCCGATGACGTGTCAATTCAAACGATCATAATTGCTGACGTGGCATATGAAATGGGTGATGACATGGACCAATAGAAATACGACACGTGGCCCTTCTATTATTTTAACAAGTAAAAAGTCCAACGGTCAAAATTTAAAATATTTATTATTATTTTATTCTGGCCAATAAAAGGGTGACACGTGGCGTTCTTAATTAAAATAATATATATAATTGGTCAAACGGAAAAATGATAATATTTTATTAATATTTTAAATTTCTTTTTTTGCAACCAATCAGAAGCTGACACGTGGCAGATAATGGTTAAATTTTCCATTTCTCTTCTATTTAAGGCTCGAAAAAAATTCTGAAAAATTCTATTCTTCTTGGAGAGCACTTCCACCATTTTTTAGTAATTTTTGAGATTCTATTTTTTATTCTCATTAACCATTTGAGGGCTTTAGTTTGTAAGAATTTTTTCTTACAAAAGGTTGTGAGCTAAATTTTGTATATCTACTCTTTTAGAGAGTTTCTCCATCTCGTTCTTCACTTTCTAAACTTTGTAAGGGTTTCTCTTGATCCTGAAAAATAGAGTGTAACGGTTTGATCCTGAACCGTGGAAAGGATCGAGTTTGTTCTTACTCCCATAAAAGGAACGTTGTAATGATTGGACTCTAAGCCGTGGAAAGGGTCGTTGTTCTAGTGAAATACCCAAGACAAGAGGTGCTTGGGAAGTGGAGTAGGTCGTGTTGTACAGAACCACTATCGATGTCAAGTTCTCTATCTCTATCTTATTTCATTTTTGCAATTAAGTTATTATTCTCTAGCATAAAATTATTTACTCTTTTATGTTTGTTTAAATTGGTAATTTTTTTTTTTAAATTGTTCTTATTCTTTACCAATCTTGTTCTTAGAATTAAATAGGGTGTTCAAAATTGTTGGCTTTAATTTCTTGTTTATTTTGGACTGAACTTATTTGCATGATTTATTGTTTAAATTAATTATTGCAAAAAGTGTGTTAATTTGTTTATTTGGGCCCACCTTAGTAAAAAGTTTTATAAAGTTTAGAGAAACCCTATTCACCCCCATCTAGGGTTGTCATACCGATCCTACACCTTAAAGATCGGAAAAAAAATTATTATTTTTTGTAAATACCTTAATCTTCGGTCTCAAATGTCTTTTTTGTCGCTTCTTCCTTCTCTTATCTCGTGTTGTTGCGGAAGGGAATAATCACATTAAATACACAGTGGAAGCGTTGGATCGTCTTTGAATTTATTTAGAATTATGCAAAAACTTAATGTTAGGCTAAGCAAAACATACTTTGACTTAAATATGGAGATAAAATTCTGGTAGTTCTTTATTTCTTGCATTCTAAGAATTCCATAATGTCTTCTTTGCTATGACTCAAACACAGGACCAAGGCTTGTGGGAGCCTCTTGAAAAAAATCTACAAGGGATTGGAAATGAATAAGTCTAGAGAGAATTCTCTAATTCTCTATTGAGGAGATAATGTGCTCTATTAATGGCTCAACCCAAGGGTCCTATTTATAGACACCATGGGAAAATCTTTGTCATAATTAAAATATTATATTTTCATATCTAATATATTAACATATATCTTATACTTATTTGAATCTCATTCAAATCTCCTCAATATTTATTTATTTGAATCTTATTCAAATTTTATAAATATCTTTTCCTTAATATATCTAATATACATTAATTATTTTAATATTTAATGTTTCAAATACAATAAATATATTTTTTTCTTTTATATTTAATATATATAATATATTAAATATTAATTTGAACACTTTAAATTAAATATTAATTTGAACATTTCAAAAATTTTCTTTGATCTTTTAGTGTTACTATAAGCTAGCAAGGGGACCTTATAGACCTACAGATTATAAGCTCCAATGATACAAAATTAATTAATTAAACTCTTTAATTAATCAATTTTCATTCATTAACTTTAGGTCATTCCACTATAGACCTAGAGTTGCACTCTTATGCACTATAAGACAAGTTGTGTCCATGGATATAACCATTACATGCAAGTCTATCATTCACAAGTTGTTCGTAATTACAACTGCGTCAAAAGTATGTTTTACCCCTGTAATTACATCTTGCACCTTAAGTACCACTGATCCTTTAATGAACAATTTGTTTATGATCTAACCATAAACTAAGTCCCTCTCGGGCCAGTGAAAGGGTGGGGCCCGATTGTTTAAGTCTCGAAATCAGCACTTAAGGGAACTACTCATCTACTTACTGTTGGGATTTATGCCCTAAGGCCTCGTAATTGATAATTATTTTGATTATTTTATTTCCAATATAATATTATCCATTATATGAAAAATACAAGGTTATTATTGTAATCTTGAACAATATGTGGTTGACATACAGGAGGATCATGTTCAAGAAATAACCTACATAGTATATGGATAAGGTTGGGTGTCTCATCCTGGTAATACTATTGATACGACCCACTTTGTAATAGTTACAAATGATTTGATCGTGAGTGAGGGTATCTTATACAATGAGTCTGTATAAGACTGGACCACGAAATATTTAATCTCTCTTTATAAATCCATTAATTTAGAAGATTAATAATTCATCAAGATGATCATATGCAACTCGATCTTAATCCTGAGTGAGTTATGAACTCTTGTCTGTGATGGCTTGTCCTTTGATTTGCATGGGTGAGAGTGGCTTTTATAGCCGATTCAATAAGCCTACCATTTTGGAAACTTGACCAAATAAAGAGTTAGGAACATAATCTCACAAGATGGAATTCACTCCTTCCCATATAGGGTAAGTAGATGGGTAGTTCCCTTAAGTGCTGATTTTGGGACTTGAACAATGGGCCCCTACCCTCTCACTTGCTCGAGGGAGACTTAATTTATGATTGAATCATAAACAAATTGTTCGTTAGAAGATCAGTGGTACTTAAGGTGCAAGATGTAATTACAGGGGTAAAACAGACTTTTGACACAGTTGTAATTACTAACAACTCGTGAAGGATCGACTTGCATGTAGTGATTATATCCATGGACACAACTTGCCCTACAATGCATAAGAGTGCAACTCTAGGTCTATAGTGGAGTGACTTATAGTTAATGAATAAAAATTAATTAATTAAAGAGTTTAATTAATTAATTTTGTATCATTGGAGCTTATAATCTATAGGTCCATAAGGTCCCTTTGCTAGCTCATATGAACAAATAGGGATCAATTTCGTTGAGAAAAAATTTTAAAATGTTCAAATTAAAATTTAATATATTTGATATATTAAATGAGGGAAAACATATTTATTATATATGATACATTAAATATCAAAGAAATTATTAATGTATTATTTAATGTATCAAGATACATTAAATAACATATATTTATTAAATTTAAATTAGATTCAAATAAGGAAATAGATATCGTAGGAGAATTTGAAAAGGTTTGAATAAGATTCAAACTGGTTAGATAAATATATTTTAATATATTAGATATTAAAATATATTATTTAATTATTTTTCCTAGACCACTATAAATAGGACCCTAGGGGTGAGCCATTGTATGCATTTTTATAAGAGAAAAAAAACTCTTGAAATTCTCCTCCAATTCCCTCCCTCTATTTTTAAGCAGGTTTCCACAAACCTCTTTGGTCCTTTGTTCGAGTCATAGCAAAAAACTTTATGGAAGTCTTGGAGTTCAACCTGTAACGACCCTATAGGCTTAACACGCTACCTAAGAGTCATTACTAAGTCACGTCGCTATATTACCGAAAATTTCGGCAGCATAACGGCGTAACTACGCGAAAACCAAAAATTGGACCCTTACCTGATAAGACATAGAAAAACACACTTCTAAGATTTTTAAACAACCTCCTAGCATCCAACAAACTTCTCAATATGATGCTAGGGTTCAAACAGCAGAAACCAAGTGAATTCAAACATAGAAAGCCAAATACACGTGCACGATTTACAAAGAAAGGTTAAAAGACTTTGAAACATCCTCCTAAACATTTAAAAACTCGACATGAGTTCTATGTACATCCAGAAACATAAAAGAAGCGGAATAGCGATCGCTCGGCTCCCATGACTCGAGTAGCTGATCTCCGGTCACGCGCTAGGGCCGATCTTAGCCTTTCCTGAAAACATTTTTTTAAAAGGAAAAGGGTGAGTATTAACGAATAATACTCAGTAAGTAACTCATAGTTTCACTCGCATGCAACATGTCATTTTAAATCATAAAACCATCGTAAACCATCGCTTTAGTAGGGGACCTAAAATTCGTTTTATAAACCATGTACTTTTCCTCCAACTACGAACTTCACGCCCCTTTCATCTTGCTATAGCATAACTCGACATCATAAACTCTTACTAACTCGAACCATCCAAGCTGCCACATGCTCAATTCCTGGATAAACAATACTTTAGGTTTATAAGGCTACGAAAGGTTTGAAACCTTCTTCTGACACCAATAGTGCCTTGAAATCTTTCAAAGCAAAGTCCTTAGCTGCCCCTACCAAACCATAGGTCAAGTAGTTGCATTTGTAAACCTTCAACTAGCATAGAGCAAAGATCACCTTACCAAGCTATATCGACTCTCAACCAACCCTTTCTCGAGAACAATACCATGAATAACCACTTTCCAGCTCCACAACGAGCACTAATACTAAATTTCCATCCCTGCTTGAGCTCTTAAAGCTCACTTCATAAGCCTCACTCAAAACGAACAACTACACCATTGAGTCCACTAAGTTCGAGGCGTTACTATACTGGAGAAGTTCTGACATAGAAAGCAATCTACAACCTTTAATAAACCACACATCTCACTGATTGAAACTTGTCAAGGCCACCTGGTTAATGACTCTGACCTTGCTGGAATCACCGAAACCGATCCCTTGATACCACGTGTCTTAAGAATTTCATTTATCGAAACTAGGGCTCGTATTTGAACTGAGATATTACTATCAATCACTAACTCCAATTTGATAATAACTTCCCTCTATCTGCAGGGCTGGCTATAACCCCAACCTGCATCGTTACTAGCACCTGCATTCGCATTCTTCTTTGTTGTTTGATTCTCAGTTCCTCCATTCCAACCATAAAAAAAAAAAAAAAAAATTTTTGATTCACTCCTCGAGGGCGACTTAGTACTTCCCAATTATTGTGCTCATTTCTCTTGATGTCGCCTTCCAACCTGATCCCTGAACACTCAACTTATCACCACCATCATTGCTCGATTTCCAACTCTGGCGTTGGCTCTTCCATTCCCTTCCTCTGTTTTAGGACCCTGCACAACCACCACTACTCCAAACTCTATTGTCATCCAAACCCGAACTCCAGCTTGCAAGTTTATCCGCATTGTCACCATCATTTGAATCGCTTTCTGGGTTTCACCTCCCACGGCCTCGGCCTCCAAATTCAATTCTATCTGATCCAGACTTCCACTATTGCCTTGCCAAATCCATCCACTAGAGGCACTAATATTCGAACCACTCTTTTTGGTTCCACTTTTACTTCTTTAATAATTAAGGCCAATAATGAAGTCCAACTAAGAGATTGTTTTCCTCCAATTCCTTTGCAAGCCTAAGACAAAGTCTTAACGAAATTCTCTTCCAATTCTTGAGTTTCACAAGTTTAAACTCTTACCTTAGGAGTAAGATCTCACATGTTAAGCTAGGCTCCATAACCAAAGTCTCAAGTTCTTACCTTCAGCCAAAGCTTACGAAGTTCTGAGTTTCAAATACTAACCAAATTTCTTTCACCACATTTAAGGATTTCTATCCTCAAAGCACACCATACTTGAGTATTAGGCACCTCAACATAACCGTTTCCTTTTTTATTTCTTGAGACAAACATATCTTTTCTATATCACCTTTCTCTTCCTTTACTAAATCCATTAAGTCTCTTTTCCATCACCGAGCAACACCTTTCCTCAACGAGAGGAACATAAAGCACATCATGACTATAGAGAGAAAGGTGAACAAGTTAAACCACGAGTACGGGGCTAATCCTCCCCAAAGTCTCAAATGACCCCACGAATCATCAATCATATTCTCTTTTGTTCTTATTTTCCATTCCTTCATAGCTCCCTCATTTGGGGTTCCTCGTTCGTCACTAATCCACTCTTGGATTAATTCAGTTCTAGTCCCCTTAAACTTATAACTGGCCTGTTTTGGTGGCGTGAACACCACTTCTTTACGAAAACAATCAATATTAGCATGGTTCAAAGCCAGCCAATCCATGCCTAGAATAACATCGAACCCTTCCATCTCGAGGACTATCAAATTCACATCCAGCTCGTGGTCGGAAACTATCATCTTACCATTCTTAATCCCCTTAGTAGCTAATAGACTCAACCCCATCGGAGTAGCAACAGACAAAGCAGAGGGTAATGGCTCAAGTTCTAACTCAGCTTGTCTCACAAAAGACGCAGAAATAAAGGAATGTGTAGAACCTGAATCAAATAACACAAACGCAAGATATCCCAAAACGGGAAGCGTACCTGTAACTACAGCATCTGAGTTACCAGCCTTGTAAACCCGGAGTTCCTCCTTGAAACTTCTTAAAAATTAAAAGGAAAGAAGAAAAGGAGGTTGGTATATTGTTTTGGGAAGGAAAAAGAAGAAAAAAAAAAAAAAAAGAAAAGAAAAATGAAAATGAGAGGAAAAGGGCCCCACCATCAAACTCTTTCTCTTTAATTATTGTCCATCCATTTTGCTACCCATTTTGGTGAAATAATTAGGGTTTTTCGTGGTAGAGGCTGAGAGGAAGAAGAAAAGGGGTTTTGCTGAAGTTGAGGTTGAAGAAGAAAGGGAAAAGCCCAATTCAAGATGCATGACAAAGTTTGTGATCAATCCTGACTACATCTGATGTTTGGATCATTCTGAGCTCCACGAGAAGTATTAAGAGGTGAGGTTTGATTTCCTTGAAATTTAACTCATTTTAGAACAATTTTCGTGAAGGAAGCTCGAGCAAAATCTGAAGTTATGTTATGGGTTTTTGAAGGGGAAGTCAGAGGAGTGTTTTTACTGTCAAATCCGGGGAACCTCTGGTTTTTGAGATGTGCTGATCTGTAGACTTCGAATTAGAAGCTGTATTAGGTATGGATGGAAAGCTGATTTAAATTCCTATAACTTTCATGAATAAGTCGTGGTTATAAATTGAATGGAAGTTGCCTTAAAATTCATGTTAAGTTCAGGGTGCAGCAGGAAAACGAGTCTGGAAAGTGCAGAAACCGATTTTGTAGGAAGAGGCTTTCGAGGTATTTACGGACATATCCTTTAGGAATTTCAATTTCATTCCTTCAGATGACTTTTAGAGGGTTCAAAAATGAAGAGTTTGGTATAAATTACATCATTTTTGAGCAAGTAATGGAAAAGTTATAGGTGTGTGAGTTTAAGGTATAAAATCTGTAAAGTGCAGGAAATTGATGGGGTGGTTTTTGCAACCCTAGGCCTTAAGTTCGTGAGGTCAAGATTCTAATGCTTGGTTTTGTTTTGTTTGACAGGCCAAGAAGAAATAGGACAAATTTACGGACCAAGAATCTATTATTAACGCTGTGAGTGACAAAACGAATTTCGGAAGTGTATTCTATGCTTGAACTTATGCTTACGAAAATAAAAGACTTTCTAAGAGTAATTTTACTTAAAGACTTTATGTCTCTTGAACACGTATTTATGAGCATATATGGTTTCCTAGAAATGATTTAATTGTTCGTTGTGAGCATATGTTTACTATTTTACCCGAACTAGTGAAAATACCATAATTTCGGGCCAACATGTGTTAGCAAGTAGTGTCAAAGGTTTTCATGTGTTTCTATGAGACCCGAATGAGTAAATGTTTGAGATTCTGAGCCCGAGGCTGTATAGTACCGTGTGCACACAGGTCATTTTCTGTTGTCGACGTTGAGTGTACTCCGTGACAACAATGCTGTCGTGAGTGCTGGGCGAGCCCCACTACGACAAAGACGATGGGAGTGCTGGGCGGGCCCCACTACATCGTAGAATGAGCGTTGATTGTACTGGGCGAGGCTTACACAAACTAGTTTGTCATATGTTTAAAATGGTTAATATTTTTGACACACTTGCTGGACTTCTGTAAAAGCTATTGATGTTATATGTTATGATTTACGAGTTAATAGTTTTAAACTCAGTCACTCACTGAGCTTTCCAGCTCATTCTTTCAATGTTTTCCAACTTTCCAGGTAGAGATCGAGTTCCCGGTGCCTGAGATCCTGCCACAGCCTACTGAACGCTCTACGAGTCTGATATTTTTGTACGTGGTTGGCGTAGTATAGCAAGTCTGCTCGTATTGTACATAACTTAATAGGGATGTGTAGTTATGTTGTATATGGAACTAGTGGTCTTGGGTGTATAAAGCACGTCTGGTCGTGTCTGGCTTGTTCAAGTTAGGTTTAACCAGAACCGCTCCGTATGTATGTGTAATAAGATTCCTAATTTCCTGCTGTGTGGTATGTATAGTATCTCGTATACAGGTATGGATTGTTTATCAGGAATTAAAAGGGTCATAGGTATCGTTAAAAAGTGAAACGATCCCTGTTGGCTTCACGCCTTCCTCCGGGCTAAGATAACAGGTGTTTCGGGAGGGGGTTTGACAAGCCTCCCTGCTAGTACTAACAAAAACTCTCCCTTGCTGAAGTGTGGGCCTATTAAGTCCTACTCCACCTGAACCCGAAGACTGGCCTCTCCTGTCTGGGAAGGTAGGACAATTTTCAGCTCTGTGTCCCTCCTTTTTACATCGAAAGCACAACCCAGACCACATCAGGCACTGACCCCAATGAAACCTTCCACATTCAATACAACGAGGTTTCTCCCCAATGTTAGGTCCCAGCCTATTCACTTACTGCCTCTGGCTAAAAGCGGCCTGCGACCTCATGGACGACTGTGAAGACTGTTGAGAACGCAGGGGATTCAAGTTTGCCTGACTCCATCTCCTCTTGTGATAAGAGGATGACTGACTCGGGTTTTGGGCCATAGGAAACTCACTCTGCTGTCCTTACCGCAGCAGCATAGTCGTGAAGTGCTACAGCCTGTACCACACCTTTAACCTGAGGATCCAAACCCATTACAAAACGCTCCGCTTTCTTGGCCTCAGTATCTACCAGCTCGGGAGCAAAACGAGATAACCTTGTGAATTCCCTCTCGTAGACGTCCACTGGACGTCGATTCTGTTTAAGTTGTAGAAATTCTTCTTGTTTCTTGTATCGTGCAGTCGCAGGATAATATTTGTTCCAGAAAGCCTCTCTGAACATCGGCCACATCACTACTCCCCCTCCTGTACCTATGGTCCTCTGAGCAGATTCCCACCATAGGTACGCATCATCCCTCAGCATAAATGTGGCGCAAGAAACTTTATATTCATCCGGGCAACTCATCAACTGAAAAATGTTCTCCATAGAGGACAACCATAACTCCGCCACTGTAGGATCCCCAGAGGATCTGTCAAACGCCCTTGGATCATACTTTCTAAAGTCTTTCAAGTGACGGGCTTGTAATGAAGCTGGCGTAGAAACTTGACCCATCTGCGCTAACTGGGTCGTCACGGTCGCTTGTACTAAGTTCTGCATCGCCTCTAACATCAACGACGCAACCGTAGGATTTGCAGGCTCCATAACTGGATCAGGTTGATCCTGAGCAACAGGGGAATTTGCCCCAGAATTCACCTCCTGTTCCACTGGCATCTCAGGAGGTAAGTCATGTGTTCTACCAACACCACGTCCTCTACCCCGTCCTCTGCCTCTCCTTCTAGGCGGCATACTTAACAAACAAACACAAACAAGTTTAACCTCCACATCAAAAGGGATCACACTTTTCAACTTTTCTTAAACTTTCCTTAACTTAAAAATACATTTCACATATGAATCATTTCATAAAAATTTACATGCTTTTCAACAAACGAATTAAAAGTTTACTTCAGAGGCGTACCTGCGCGATGACTGGAAATCACTACTTAGTCATGGGATACCTGATGCTTACGAAGTAAGCTAGTCTACAGAACCTATAACCTATTGCTCTGATACCAACTGTAACGACCCTATAGGCTCAACACGCTACCTAAGAGTCATTACTAAGTCACGTCGCTATATTACCGAAAATTTCGGCAGCATAACGACGTAACTACGCGAAAACCAAAAATTGGACCCTTACCTGATAAGACATAGAAAAACACACTTCTAAGATTTTTAAACAACCTCCTAGCATCCAACAAACTTCTCAATATGATGTTAGGGTTCAAACAGCAGAAACCAAGTGAATTCAAACATAGAAAGCCAAATACACGTGCACGATTTACAAAGAAAGGTTAAAAGACTTTGAAACATCCTCCTAAACATTTAAAAACTCGACATGAGTTCTATGTACATCCAGAAACATAAAAGAAGCGGAATAGCGATCGCTCGGCTCCCATGACTCGAGTAGCTGATCTCCGGTCACGCGCTAGGGCCGATCTTAGCCTTTCCTGAAAACATTTTTTTAAAAGGAAAAGGGTGAGTATTAACGAATAATACTCAGTAAGTAACTCATAGTTTCACTCGCATGCAACATGTCATTTTAAATCATAAAACCATCGTAAACCATCGCTTTAGTAGGGGACCTAAAATTCGTTTTATAAACCATGTACTTTTCCTCGCGGCTCTCGTGAACGATTAAATTCTCCTGAGGGCCTCGTAAATAGTCCGAAGACACAATTTTCCATCGAATAGAGTCCTCCCCTAACTCTGAGAGTTGAGCTCGAAAGCTAACATACATCGTGGAGTCCGAAGACTCAGCCCGAAGGCTACCATCGTGGAGCACTCTCGAACCCCGGGAGCATAGAGAATCCGAAGACTCGGGTTCCCTCATAACCCACATAAAACTTTTGGGAGAATTATCGTCACGGCCTTACATAAATCTTTTCATGAGCACACAACACATGCATGAGGTCCCGCTCGTTTTAGATCATACTCATGAATGCATAAGTCAAGGCAATCGCATTTCAAAGACATACATATCATTTCCATTCTTTTTTTTTTAACATGAAAACTCAAATAGAACTCATGGAACTAGTGTAAAAGGAATATACATGTAAAACACTTTCTTTCTTAAATACTTAACACGGAAACATAAACTTCAAAGTAAATATAGGGCTAGCTATAGGTTTCGAAAACTTCTTTCGTTGTGAGATCCCTTACCTTAAATCTTTACTTACTAAAATACCCTTTCTCCACTAGTAATGAGCTTCTCGAGTCCCCACTCCAAGTACAATCCAAGGTCTTCGACAAATCACCTAAAAAGTGTCCTAACAGGTCTTAAACCAACCGAATTACGCTAAAACGCATTCTAACATTAATAACTCGACGAAACGGACCAAATGGCAAAATTTACCCAACTCCGGCGAGCGGCAGCGCGTGAAACTCCCGCGGCGGCGCGTGGCCGGCGCGTGAGGACTCTGGTCGGCGCGTGAGAGCGCGAGAAGGCCGGATTTCATGCGAGGCTCTCAGATCTGGGTTTTCCGGCGACTGTCTTGCTCAGTTGGGGGTCGGCTGTGCGGCGGTGGGCGAGGAAGAAGGAAAAGACAGAAGGATGGGGTTCGACTGTGGCTGGTCGGCGATCGTTCGGAGGAAGAAGATGAAGAGGAAGAAGCGGACGGTGGATGGGTGTTCGGTTCAAAGCTTCTCCGGCGATCGGGACTGCGTGGGTCCTCGATTTGGAGCTCCGACGGTCGTTGCTCGCGAGTTTCAGGCGAGGCGTTGGAGACTCGCGTGATGTAGCTCTCCGTCGAGCTTTCGTGCGGCCGGCGTCATCCCGAGGAAGAAGAAGAAGCAGCCGGCGATGGAGATGGGTGTTCGGTCGGAGGGAGAGAGAGAGAGAGAGAGAGAGAGAGCTGCCAGCGAGAGAGAGGAAGAGAATGAAGAAGAAGATAGTTCGGGGAGAGAGAAGAGAATAATTTCTTTTTCTTTTTCTTTTTTTTTTTTTAAGAAAACCAAAAATACTAAAATGCCCCTCCACCTACCTTTTCTTCCAAAAATGCCCTTCCAAGCTCTTTCAAACACCATTTTGCCCTTGAAAATTCTTTCCATAATTGCCCCTTCAAACTTTTCAAAATTCTAACTTTAACCCTACTAAAAATAAATTGAGAAACAAATCCCAAAATTTCAAAATTAGAGCTCCTGAATAAACTGGGCGTTACACAACCTCATTGGAGTTGGAGCATAAGGAGAAAAAGACTCGCCAAAATATTCTCCATATTATTTTCAATGTATGTTTTGCTTAGCCTAAATTCTTTTTCATTTAATTCTAAAATAAAGTCAAGGTCGAACCCAACGCCTCTGCTGTGGGTTTAATTCGATTATTACTTTCACTTACCTTATATGGAAATGAGTGAATTCCATCTTGTGAGATTATGTTTCCAGTTCCCTGGTCAAGTCCCCAAAATGGTAGACTTATTGAATCAGCTATAAAAGTCACTCTCACCCATGCAAATCGAAGGACAAGCTCTCACAAGCAAAAGTTCATAACTCACTCAAGATTAAGATCGAGTTGCATATGATCATCCTAATGAAATATTAATCTTCTCAATTAACGAATTTATAAAGAGAGATTAAATATTTTGTGGACCAGTCTTATACAAACTTATTGTATAAGATACTCCCACTCACATGTCTTCACATGAACGATTTAGATCAAATCATTTGTAACTATTACAAAGTGGGTCGTATCAATAGTGTTGCAAGGATAAGTCACCCAACCTTATCCATATACTATAACCCTTTAGGTTATATCTGAAAGAATGAACGTTTCACTCCGCAGCAAAAGCATTGAATTGTCTTTGATTTTATTTAAAATTAAACTAAACAATATGATTAAGCAACTTACATTCGAATAAATATGAGGATATTTCTGGCGGGTCTTTATCTCCTCCACAAAGTCTTCCTAAAAAGGATAGGATTAGTTTTGTTTCCAATACTTGACCTACCCTATGACAGCACTTGTTCGAATAAAACTACGAGATCTAAAATTATGGGTCACACTTACAAATGGCTCATTAAAGTTGTTAATGATGTCCTTGACCAAACTAATGGTAACTAAATATTATAGGGATAAGAGTTATTCTGGTATAAAACTTGGTTAAGATTGTCTCAGTTTAGTGAAGGAATACTTGACTTATCCTACGGCGACACTTGTTCTAACTCACTAAAGCACCATAGCATTAGAAATGATTTATAGGGTTCATTTTTCAAATTGTTTGATTTCTATGCTAAAATTGAATGGATAATTATTTGCATGATGTTAAATTATATATATATATATATTTCAATATTATGTCAGTTTCTCTCATAATTTTTAATTTTATTATTGATAAGTCAAAATTGAGAGATTTTATTACTTGAAAAAGTAGCATTTAACACTATAATGGTAGTGTAAAATTTTGAATTTGTCTTTATTGAGAAATGTTCTAAAAACCTGTTGATAATGCTATTCAAATTGTTCGTGAAGCACATGATTAATGAATCAAAAGTAAACGAGATAGCTTGTACATAATCTCCTAGTTGACGTGTTAGATGTCAAGTTTAGAAGATAAAGAAAATGACAACAATATATGAGATGTTGAAGTCGACATAAGCTAAATTTAGAAAATTGTCTAAATGATCTCAAAACTAAGTATTACAAAAATCTAAGAAAAGAAACCAAAATATTGAAGCTACATAAAAGAAAATATTTCCTAAATTAGCTGGGACAGTTATAATAAGAGGAATTTTTGAAATACCTCTAGGAAGAAAAATATAAATGAAAGTAAATTTGATTTGCTAGATTTTTGGTGAAATATAAATAATGTCACCTAGATAGTCGATATAAGATCTACTATCAAGATTTATTCTTCATTACATTTAATATGTAATTCTTGGAAAATACTTAACATGTAAAATAGTTTCTACAAGTTAGCAGCAAGAAGCCTATCTCAGTTAGTGTAGTGAGAGACATTAAGATGTCATTAAGTAAAAATTGTTACATAATGCTGAATATGATGTTTTTAATAACCATAAGAGAAATTCAATTTCTCGAACTTTATTACAAAAATGTTCATATAGTATGAATTACTTTGAAGTATGAAAATTTATATTTTCAAAATTGTTTGAAAATACATTCAGCTGAAAATAAGAACGATTTTTACATGTTAAAAATGTTGACATATACTATACACTACAAAATACTGAGATATTCAGGATTATAGAATCCAAAATAGAGAGACATTGTTTTCTCCTAAAAGATGATACTTGACTTTTGCTGTTAAGGTTGATTAACATCAACTTGAATAAAATGAAAACACTAGTAAGAGGTAATTCTTTAAAAGTTAGAATTAATTACTTTACTTGTTTGTAGATTTTGCCTTTCATGCAAGATAATCGTTGGAGCTTTATTAGATAAGGCTAGAACGCCAAAGAATACTTTGGGCTTACACATTATAACCCAAGTGGTCTGGTGAATGTAAAGGCCAAATAAAATCATGAATATTTCGTCACTCTAGTTGATGATCATTCAAGGTACAAGTATCTTTACCTAATAAACATAAGTCTAAATTTTTGAAAAGTTCAAGAAAAATAAGACTAAAGTTAAAAATCGATTAGGTAATTAAATCTATCAAGACATTATGATCATATCATAATATAAAGTACATGAACCTTACGTACTAAAACTAATTGATAGAAAATGGGTTTTTATCCCAATTATCTTAATACCAAGTACAATTTTGTGAAATTGTGCTGCAAGAGGAGAAACAGGACCTTGTTAGACATGGTCACATCAATAATGAGTTACACACCGTTACCATACTTCGGTTAGGAAATGCAATAGAGATTGCATGGTGAACATGATTCCCTCCAAAAGTGTCTACGAGACAATTTTAAAGATTATAGAAGAGTAGTAAAGCTGGTTTATAACACTTCACCATTTGGGAATGTTAAGCTCACATGATGAAACAAGTCTAAAAAGCTTGTATATGTTCAAAGATAAGCCTAAGTGTAGGCCACCCCTAAGGAGTATAAAATGGTCTTTTATGTAGTCCTAAAACAAATAAGGTATTTGTATGACAAATATCATTTTTATGAGAAATGTCAAATAAAAAACTACAAACCTTTAATAAGGTGAGATAGTGTTAATAAATTGGTTCCAAGTGAAACCACTAAATAGTTAACAAAAGTTGTTAACAATTTAATTATATTTGAAAGTCAAATAGACCCTAGTCATGAATTGGATAAGCCTCATCATAGTGGGAGAGTTATGAGATGACTCAACCTTTACAAGGACTTAATTGAAGCCCAAATTGTCATGTTAGATGACAAAGTTGAAGGCTTATTACCTGCAAAGTGAGACTAATGGCAAAGGGTTAAATCTAATAGGAGAAAGTAGACTGCGAGTAAATTTTCTCACTTGTTGCCATACTGAAGTCTGTAAGCATTATTTAATTCATTGTTGCATATGTGATATAAAAAAAATGAATGTTTAGAATTCTTTTATGAAAAGAAATCTTAGATAATGCATTTACACAAATCAATCAGATATGTTTATTTTCAAATATCCAAAGCAAAAAGTTTGTGAAATAGTAAAGGTTCATTTATGAAATGAATTTTACCATTAGATCTGTGAATATAAGGTTTGATAAAAGTATCAAAATTTATGACTTTGGATAAATATTAATGAAGCTTGTATAGACAAGAAAATCATTAATTTCTTAGTGGATTTTTCTCATGTTTTATGTTGATGATATTTTTACCCATTATGAATGATGTAAGATGTCTAACATAAAAATTTGATTAAATAAACAATTCCAAATAAGTGATTTGGAATAACTCAGTATATTTTACATGTCCAAAATGAAGATTTTAAGGACAAAATGTTAACTTTGTCTCAAACATCTTATATTGACAAAATTGTTGTCAAATATTTGATATTTATATCTAAGGAAGAGTATCCCAAGACACCTCAAATGTTGAAAGTATATGATATGCATAAATGAGACTGAACATTTAATATACAATTGGTTAGCATATATCAGTTAAACGAATAGTATGGCCATTTAGTAGAAAATTAAAAATTTTCTCAAATTATCTATGGATAATGAGAAATTTTTGTGTATGGAGTTAAAGATTTGATCTTTACAAGATACACTGGTTCTTACAAAGATTTAGGAAATCTATGTAAAAATAAATTTTAACCTACGTGGTGGAGTATGGTATACAAATTAAATTGTTTTGCTTGTGAAGCAACAAAAGGACTTGTATGACTCACTTAGTTCCTTAAAGATCTGAAAGGTGTTTCATATATGATTTAGTTTATCCTATTTATTAGGATAATGTGGTACAAAGACTAATATTAAGGAAATTAGAAAACACCAACGTACAGGGAATCATATCGAGAGAGAGAAAGCATCATGGTAGTGACCAATATGACTTTTAATGCCAGTCATTTAGATCTATATAAACAGACTCTTCAGACTAAAGTGTTTGAGGGTCACCTAGAATGTCTGAGATTACGAGACATGTCTCAACTTTGCTAACTCAAGTGGGAAAACATGTTGGGTATAGAGTATGCCCTAGAATACATGTCTCGCCGGCTTTAGTGCAAGTGGGAGATTGTTGGGATTTATGCCCTAAAGCCTCGTAATTAATAATTTATTTAATAATTATTTTGATTATTTTATTTGCAATATAATATTATCCATTATATGAAAAATCCAAGGTTATTAGTGTAATCTTGAACAGTATGTGGTTGACATACAGGAAGATCGTGTTCAAGAAATAATATAAAGGGTCATAATATATGGATAAGGTTGGGTGTCTTTTCTTGGTAACACTATTGATATGACCCACTTTGTAATAGTTACAAATAATTTAATCCAAATCGTTCATGTGGAGACATGTGAGTGGGGATATCTTATACAATGAGTTTGTGTAAGACTGAACCACGAAACATTTAATCTCTCTTTATAAATCCGTTAATTGAGAAGTATAATATTTCATCAAGATGATCATATGCGACTCGATCTTAATCCTGAGTGAGTTATGAACTTCTACTTGTGAGGGCTTGTCCTTTGATTTGCATGGGTGAGAGTGGCTTTTGTAGCTGATTCAATATGCCTACCATTTTGGGGACTTGACCAAATAGGGAGCTGGGAACATAATCTCACAAGATGGAATTCACTTCTTCCCATATAGGATAAGTAGATGATAGTTCCCTTAAGTGTTGATTTTGGGACTTGAACAATGGGACTCCATTCTCTCACTGGACCGAGAGGGACTTAGTGTATAATTAGATTATAAACAGATTATTCATTAGATGATCAGTGGTATTTAAGTTGCAAAATGTAATTACAGGGGTAAAACGGACTTTTGACCTAACTATAATTAAGAACTACTCGTGAATGATCGATTTGCATGTAGTGATTATATCTATGGACACAACTTGTCCTACAGTGCATAAGAGTGCAACTCTAGGTCTATAGTGGAGTGACCTGTAGTTAATTAATGAAAATTAATTAATTAAAGAGTTTAATTAATTGATTTTGTATCATTGGAGCTTATAATTTGTAGGTCCATAAGGTTTCATTTCTAGCTCATAGTAACACTAAAAGATTAATTTAGTTGAAAGAAAATTTTGAAATGTTCAAATTAATATTTAATATATTAGATATATTAAATATTAAAATAATTAATGTATATTAGATACATTAAATATTAAAATAATTAATGTATATTAGATACATTAAATAAAAGATACTTATAGAATTTGAATAAGATTCAAATAAATAAATATCGTAGGAGATTTGAATAAGATTCAAATAAATATAAGATATATTAGATATTAAAATATAATATTTTAATTATGGCAAAGATTTTCCCTTAGTCTCTATAAATAGGACTATTGGGTTGAGCCATTAGAATATACACACATCTCCTCAATAGAGAGAAATAGAGAATTCTCTCTAGACCTTTTCCTCTCCAATCCCTTGTGGATTTTCTTTCAAGAGGCTCCCACAAGCCTTGGTCCTGTGTTCAAGTCATAGCTATGAAGACTTTGTGGAGAAAATAAAGACATGTCGAAATATCTCCATATTTACTCCAAGTAAGTTTATGCATGCTTAACCTTAATTTTAAGTTTAATTTTAAATAAAATCAAAGACGATCCAATGCTTCCGCTGCAAAGTGAAATGTTCATTCCTTCAGTTCGTAATTACAGCTAGGTTAAAAGTCTGTTTTACCCCTATAATTACATCTTGCACCTTGAGTACCAATAATTCTCTAATGAACAATTTGTTTATGATCCAACCATAAACTAAGTCCCTCTCGGGCCAATGAGAGGGTGGGGCCTCATTGTTTAAGTCTCGAAATGAGCACTTAAGGGAACTACTCATCTACTTACCCTATATGAGAATGAGTGAATTTTATATTGTGAGATTATGTTCCCAGGTCTCTATTTGGTGAAGTCCCCAAAATGGTAGGCATGTTGAATCGGCTACAAAAGCCACTCTCACCCATGCAAATCAAAGGACAAACCCTCATAAGCAGGAGTTTATAACTCACTCAAGATTAAGATCGAGTTGCATATGATCATCTTGATGAAATATTAATCTTCTCAATTAACAGATTTATAAAGAGAGATTAAATATTTTGCGGTCCAGTTTTATACAAACTCATTGTATAAGATACCCCCACTCACATGTCTCCACATGAACGATTTGGATTAAATCATTTGTAACTATTACAAAGTGGGACGTATCAATAATGTTACCAAGATAAGGCACCCAACCTTATCCATACACTATGACCCTTTAGGTTATTTCTTGAACATGATCTTCTCGTATGTCAACCACATACTGTTCAAGATTACACTAATAACCTTGGATTTTTCATATAATGGATAATATTATATTGCAAATAAAATAATCAAAATTATTATTAATTATTAAATAAATTATTAATTACGAGGCTTTAGGGCATAAATCTCAACAATTACATGAACATGATCCTTTTGTATGTCAACTACATACCATTCAAGATTACAATAATAACCTTGGATATTTCATAAAATGGATAATATTATATTGTAAATAAAATAATCAAAATTATTATTAATTATTAAATAAATCATTAATTACGAGGCTTTAGAGCATAAATCTCAACAGTTGCTCGATAGGAGTATTCTGCTATTAGAGCCAAGCTTTAATTAATTTCTTCCTTTTCTTATACCAAAGTTTCACGATTTGCCAATGCAGCCAAGATTTAAATTTTAAAGGAAGAAAGAGTGAGTATTTCTTACTTTTTTTGCCAAAGAAGACCTAGGAATCACCTTGCTGAATGAGATTTCAAGCTTTGTCAAAGAAGGAGATGGGTTCAACGATCTGGAAAGCTTTAAAGCTTTGAAGCTCGATTGAAATTGTGTGAAGAAACGAAAAAAGAAAAAACCTAGAGAATCACTCATTTGATTAGCAGTGAAAGGTAAGTCTCTTCCCAAATATAGTTTTCAATTTTAATTAGTATTGTACGGGGTAGCGTGTAAATGATGATTTACTTTGATTTTGGGTTTAAACTATAATGCAGTTTGCATTTGATTTTTTTGGTTATTTAATCTATTCTTTTAACTAGTTTTTGTTTATCTTTTTGCTATGTAATCAATTGTTAATTGTTGTGTATTTTTTTCCACATCAGATCCTTTTTTTTTTTAATTATCGTTAAGAATTTTTGAATTTTTGTTTAAATTTTAGATAATGTATCTTAACATCTTTTGTTGTTTAGATAATTTATTTTATCTGGTTTTTTTTAGATTTTAGTTTTAAATTTATTATAATTGCATGATAATTAGGGAATCTTAGATATGAAAGTTGTTAAAGGTAATCTAGTCATTTAATAATTAATATTTAAAATTATGAATAATGATTTGGCCATTTTTTAAAACTTTGGATCGTTTGGCCATTTTTTAAAACATGAAATAAAAAATGCTCATTTGCATGGTTAGCCCAGCTAAAAAGGATGTGTGTTCAAATAGCACGATGGGCCGTTAAATCAAGGCCCAAAGGACAGAACGGTATGATCCTGAAATAAGATGGACTGTGCAAAACCTATGTTGGGCTTTCAAGATCGGCCTTTTAAGTCAGAATGAAGCCCAAATATTTTAGGAAGAATGAGGTTTTCTAAGAAAGTCTTGTTAAATTGATTTTAACCATGAGTCAACAACCCTTTTTTCTCTCTCTTTTTTTTTTAAATGAATATTAAATTTGAGGTTAAATTATAAGTATAATCCTTAAATTTGTGTATATAATCCAAAGTTTTTACGTTCTTAAATTTTCGATTTTCATTCTAAAATTTCTCCGTAATTAACATCGTTATTATGTTAATGTGGCATGTTAATTGAACTACATCAATCTCAGCATAGCTCAATAGATAAAGTACTAATTACCATCTCAAAAATCGATGTTTCGATCTCCTACCCACAATTATTGAACTAAAAAAAAAAGAAAAAAGAAAAAGCTAATTGGGTTGTCAAAAGATGTTTTGCCATAACATGGCAACAAGTAACAATAACGAGTAGGTAAATTAGATAAAATAAGGGTAGATGAACCAAAAAAAAATTGTCCTCTTACCAATTGAAGTTTTTAGCCTACTTGCCCTTATTTTATCTAGCTAGTCTATTCCCTTATGTCACGTCATGTTGAGTCATCACTCGTTAGTCAAATCAACGCATCATGTCAATAGTTTGTAAGTGTTAATAGCAAAACTTATTAAATCAAAATTAGGAGTTTAAGGATGAAATGAAAACTTTTTAAAGGGTTTACATGAACATAATCAATAAAATACAGTTAAAATTATGATTTAACCTAAATTTAATCTATATAAGACATCTTAATACTTTACTTATAATTTGGTCCTTTAACTTATCTATTTTTAATTTATAGACCTCAAATTCTATAAATCCCAATTTCGCTCTAACTTTCAAAGCTATATGTGTGTGTATAGATATTTCTTTTTTTGACTTCCACTAAATGCCTATCATTAACCTTATTTCTAACTTTAACGAGAATGTACTAGGCCATTATTTACTCTCCACATCTAATATTTTGCGTACTCTAATGTTACTATTGATAATACATGTTTAATTATTTATGGTGCGTTATTTAGTTGGGATCTAAAAACAAAAATTTAAAAATAAGAGATTCATTGAAAACAGAGTTGTGTTTCATGTTTTCAAATATGTGTTTAGAGCGGATTTAGAAATTATATTCTAATTTAAATCATTGTCCAAAATGTATTTGATAATATATTTATAAACCATAAAACTAGATGTAGTTATCAACTAAATATTAGGTTG
Organism: Trichosanthes truncata; assembly: GCA_033996785.1. Taxonomy (NCBI): domain Eukaryota; kingdom Viridiplantae; phylum Streptophyta; class Magnoliopsida; order Cucurbitales; family Cucurbitaceae; genus Trichosanthes; species Trichosanthes truncata. The sequence goes on along the minus strand of MU867261.1, from coordinate 11,062,562 downwards.
AATATAAACTATTATTAATTAATTTATGAATATATTTTATGTTATATATTTTATAAATTTTTATTTTACAATATCATATAATTTGTAATATATTATAATTATACATATAGATTTTAAGTTAACAAAAATGAATTGAGTTTATAATATAAAATATTATATTCTGCATTTTAAAATTTCAATCAAAATCTGAATATACTAAAAATATAAAAATGTTGTTTTCAGGATTTCTACTATTTGGATCACAGAATCCGTAAATAGTTTTAAAAAACACATTTGCCAACCTAATATATTTGCTAAACTTAGTGAATTCGAAAACATAAAACAAAATGTAAATTCAAACCCTAATATATTCGATCCATTTATAGTTGTATTCTATTTATTATGACTCTTTTTTTATAAGAACTTATTACGACTCAAGTAATTTTTTAATATGATTCAAAATGCTCACTAATAATTGAATTGTCATTTTTCAATAAAACAAAATCCGACCACTTATTGAGTAATTTAACACGTGCCAAGTAGTTTAAATTATTAAGAAAAAATTCTAGTAGTACCATATTATGAAAAAATTTCAATACTACTCTTATTTATTATTTGTCACGTCAAATCCATTTAAAAATTATGTAGGATCCACTAACATTAAAAAATTATTTGTAAACTCAAAAATATAGTGTGAACAAAGGAGTATGTACTCCGTACTACTAGAAATTTATTATTATATTTGATCATTATTATTTATTATTTTTAATACAGCATTTTTTATTTAATAAAATAAGTTTTTATTCCATCATTCTAATTCACTCTTTTTTTAGTTCAACAATTGTGGGGTGGAAAATTGAACCATCGACCTCTGTCATTTTAATTTACAAAAGTTCTATATCACATGGCAAATAACATTATTATTAGAACTATAAGAATATATATTAAAATCATCTATCAAATTATTGTACACTAAAGTAAAGTATTAGAGATATTAGATAAGATGAGCCATTTTGATCCGTGATCTATTCAAGTTTCTAAACATTTTGGAAATTATGAAAATAAAGTAGCAATCTACATTGAAATATTGAAATAATGAAAGTTTAATAGTAATCTAATTCAGAATTATTTTCCTGTTTAGCTAAATTTATCTCTTTAGGAAAAAAAAAGGTTGTGAAATCTACTCTATTTTTCTTGAGTAATGTGAAATCCACCTTAAAACTATTACATTATGGAAGATCCACCATGCTAAATTAAACCTTTTGTGACATGTGTGGGCTCATTTAAAAAAATAAATAAATAAATAAACAATGTATTACTTTCTTTACAAAGATAAAATACAATTTACTTAAGATAGCCTTAAAGGCAAATTTTTATTGGAAAACTTGCACAAACTATCCATGAATAATATTAATTGTTACAAGTGCACTCATAAAATTTAATTATAAAAATTAAACTCTCAAATTCATTTGATTGAAATAAATCGATCCTACTAAGTAGGGTTCAAAATGTTTTTTTTTTTTTAAACTCAATAGCATGTAGGGATCGAGATGCGAACCTATGAATATTTGGTCAGTAAGAAATAATTCGTTATCTTGCCGTTATAAATGATGTTTGTAATCTTTTTAGCTTGCTCTTTTGTTTGTTTTTCACTAATAAGGCATGCAGATAAAGTTTTTTTTTTTTTTTTTTTTTTTTGAACGGAATGCAAATATGTATTATGGGAAGTAATAAATGCAATGAGAATGACAAATTTTGACAAGTAAATGAAAAGGCTTTCCCTAATAGATAAGACAAATACTCATTTACTTTATGGAGTTTGCCCAATAGATACAATTTTAAGTGAGTTAAATCACAAGTCTAATTTTTCTCAGCTGAGTGAATGACCAATCTAATTTTATTTTCAATTGAGTAAGTTTGATCAATTAGGCCCTATTTGATAATTATTTTATTTATTATTTTTGAAAATTAAGTTTGTAAACATTATTTCTACATACAGTTTTCTTGCTCTTGACACCTACTTTTTGAAAACATTATGAAAAATCAAGCCAAAATTTGAAATTTAAAAAAAAAAAAGTTTTTAGAAACTTGATTTTATTTTTTAAATTTGACATAAAATTTAGATGTGTTTTTAAAGGTGAAAAACTTACTCAAAAATTGTGAAGGAACCAACATACTTTTCAAAAAACAGAAAATAAAAAAAAAAAATGGTTAGGAACATTAATTTTTACAATTAAGAAGCTTGCAAGTACAATTGTAACAATCTTTGGTAGTAGAAGTTGCCCATATGCCCATTTTTGTTCCATTGAAAGAAACTTACACCAAATTTGGAATCATTTTCTAGACTAGTTTACAACAAATCACTTGAGTATACCAAAAACCAGTTTCAACAACAGTTTTCTAAGAATTTTTTAATTTCTTTATAAAATATTGGCTAAATTATAAAAAAGTACCTTGAACGTTTTCCTTTATTTCAAAATATCTCTATTCTTTTAAAAGTTACAATTTTACTCTTTAATCTCCATAAACACTTCAAAACTATCATTGAAGTAGAAAATCAATTAGAATGTTAGACGGAAAAGTCAATATGAAGGAACGCCATTCTTTCAAATTTAATCTAAACAAACTTATTAGTCATTATCATGTCAAGTTTCCCTCCAATATTCTAGCGAATTTCTATTTCAAAGATAGTCTTGAAATGTTTATTAAAGATTAAGAATAATATTACAACTTTTGAAACAATGATATTTTTTAAACAAAAGACAAAGTGAAAGAGTATTTTTATAATTTAGTTTAAAATATTTAAATCCATTTGATTCGATTCTCTCCAATATAATTTAGTCAAAAATAAATAAACTTAAATATGCTTTGGCATCCATCCATGTGAGGCTGAGGACAGAGTATTGACTAATTATGATAGTGTCGCATGGAAAACAGTGAAATAACGTTAAGATTTAGGATTTAGGATTCTCTCTATAATCATTGCAATTCTCAAAGGCCAATAAAACATCACATAATTCACACCATATGTAAATAATAGAAACAAGATGTTTCATTGCTCATATATTATAAATAAATAAGCCAAAGCCACTATCACTTAGGAAAAAAGTTTAAAAAGAAAACTCCCCTAAGGAGTGACAAATTTCATCTTCTTTTTCAAACAAAAACATAACAGAGCCCCCATTTTCTTCAAGAGGACAAAAGAGATGGAGTTAGCAGGAAAAAGCAACAGTGAGAGAAATGGAAATGGGTGAAAAATGAAGGGTTTTGAATGGATTGTTTTTGTTTTTAAGGGCATTTGGGTCCTCCTTCCTTGGTCTTCCAGTTGTTGTAGCAAGGGCAAACGGCTTTGTTTCCATAGTAACCAGGGGGCACGCATAAGCACTTTCTGCAGCACTTTTGGCAGAAGAACATGCATGGTTTGTGGTACTGTGTTCTCCCGCACCGAGTGGAGCACCGATTTGGGCATTCTGTTAATTTTTTAACCCATTTCATACACACACAAATCCAAACAAATCAACAATGAAAATTACTCAAAAACTGTGGGGACTTGGAATTAGGAAGCTACTTACGGTAGATCTTGACACTCCCTGGTCCGTATGGGTTCTGAAAAGGCCAAGAACAATGCCCATCAAAATGTCAGTACAATTACAGGGTGTTTGACAAAATGCCGCAATAACAAATTGTTGATTTTAGAATTCTAAAGCCCGATTTACGTTGGCAGAGAACTAGAAGCCCATTTCCAAGGCCACGTCAAAATAAAAGTACAACCACAAGGTGTTCGACAAAATGCCGCAATGGGAAATAAGTGATTTAAGAGTACAAAACCCTTATTTACAGTAAATGAGTGAATTAAGAGCACCAAACCCCATTTTCAAACCCAAAAACAGAGCAGATCAAAACGTGAGCAGAAGTGTACAAGGTGTTCAACAAAATGCCGCAACAGCAAAAGAATCCAAGATGATAGAGTTTCAAACCCCGATTTCCAGTAAAAGGGAAGTTCGAACTAGAAAAAGAGTTTTACCCTGTTGCGACCACCACGTCCATTGCCGGCCATGACCTGCAGAAACGGATCGAACCACAAAGACAAAAACACAGTCAGTTCTCATTCTCTCAAGGAGTGTATTAAGGGACCCAAAAGAAGAGTATTAAGGCAGCGGAGCAGAGGGTCTCACAGTGGTTTGAAGCATGGAAAAGGCAATGAGAGCCAAGAGCAAGACAGCAGCGAACTTAATCATCGCCATTGCTAGGTGAAAATGAAGAGAAGCTTGAAATGGCGGAGGCGGAGAAACCAGAATGAAGAAGAAGAAAAGGGAAAGTGGGATTTGAGTTTGGGACCTCTTCTCTGTTGGGTATAAATAGAAGGGTTGAGGGGGGTAAGATGGAAGAAGAAGGTGAGAAATAATCGGGTGTTGTCGCTCATATGGTTTTCGATTTTGGTCTGACACATGGCACATGTGCAGGCCCCATCAATCGCGTTGTTTTAGCAATATCACAAAACAGCGGTTGAGGTCTGAGGAAAAAGGTTTTTTTTTAAAAAAAAACACAGAATGCAAAAACTTTTCTTAAATTATAAAAATGAATTATAATTTTGGTCCACATAGTTAACGGTAAAAATCAATTTCTTCTTTTAAAAGTTTCAATTTAATCCCTCTAATTTAGACTTAGTTTGAATTTATTCATTATAAAGTTAAAAGTTGCAATTCAATTTATATAATTTAGTTAAATCTCACCCGTCATCCTTAAAATTAATTTTACATACTTAAAAAACTCTCTTTTTTTTTACTGAGTTCTAAACTTTAGTATATTCAACTAACATAATTATCTTTAAAAAAAAAAAACTCTTACTTGAGAAAAGTTGTCCAATAAGAATTGTAGGGATGATTATGAAATTTGACTAAATTATATGAACCAAGTTGAAACTTTTGAAAATAGACTAAGTTGAAATTAAATCCAAACCATAAGGGTCAAATTGAAATTAAATATAAATTGTAATAACTAGATTGAAACTCTACCCAAATCATATGGGCCACTTTTGTAATTTAATGTTATAAAAAAGCTAAATATAGTTCATACATTTCTTAATTTAATTTTTAATTTCTTAAAAATCTCAATTTTACATTTAATTTATAAAAAAATGCCTAATTAGTTCCTTCCATAAAAAATTTGTTAAGATTTGTGTAACAAAAAGTTGTTGTATTATTAAATTATTGTGTTTGTTAACATATTTAGACATATAAACATATCACTTATGCTACTTTAATATTGTTTAAAATTGAAAATCAAGAAGAAGAAGATGCTACTTTAATACATGAAAGCAACTCACCTGGCTATAAGCAAAATCTATCTCTCCCACATCAATAAAATTTATTTAATCTTAGTGACACATACAAGTAGCATGTTTACGTGTCTAAATATGTTAAGGAAATAACAATTTAATAACACGTTAGCTTTCTATTAACAAATGTATTAAAAAGAAATTAAAACAAATTATAGTAGATTTTCTTAATGAAATGACTTAGTTGAGAATTTTTAACTTATTAAGGTAAAATTTATAATTTTAAAAATATAATGTGCCAAATCGAGAATTACCTAACAAATCATTAGGGACCATTTGATGGTAGTTAACCTTTATAAAAATTGTTACAATACCATTTTGTAACTCTCAATATGAATATTTGTTCCAAAAATTTATGAAATTACTGTAATTAAACTCTATCGTTATTATTCTCTTTTAGTTGGAACAAAAAAATGCATAAACATATTTGAACTACTTACAAAGATTGTTACGATCAAATCTTAAATAAGCTCTAAACTATGATATTATTGTAAACTATACCAAAAAAACTCATGACAAAATAGTTAAGGCCTCGTTTGATAACCATTTGATTTTTTGTTTTTGGTTTTTGAAAATTAAGCCTATAAATACTACTCTCATCTATGATTTCTATGTTTTCTTATCTACTTTTTACATATGTTTTCAAAAATCATACTAAGTTTTGAAAACTAAAAAAAATATAGTTTTGAAAAACTTGTTTTTGTTTTTGGAATTTTGTTAGAAATTCAAATGCTTCCTTAAAAAAGATGGAAGCCATTGTAGAGAAGATAAAAATCATTGTAAAAAATTTGTGAGAAAACAAGCACAATTTTCAAAAACCAAAAACCAAAAACTAAGGCCCCGTTTGATAACCATTTGGTTTTGGGCTTTTCGTTTTTGAAAATTAAGCCTAAAAATACTACTTTCACATGTGAGTTTTTATATTTTCTTATCTACTTTTTACCTATGTTTTCAAAAACCATGCTAAGTTTTGAAAACTAAAAAAAGTAGTTTTCAAAAACTTATTTTTGTTTTTGAAATTTGGCTAGAAATTTAAATGGTTCCTCAAGAAAGATGGAAATCATTGTAGAAAAGATGAAGAGAAATTATGAAAAAACAAGCATAATTTTCAAAAACCAAAAACTAAAAACCAAATGATTATCAAACAGGACCTAAATAATTATCCAATGAACCTAAAATAAGCTCAACTACTTTAATAATAATGATAGTAATAATGATAGAGTTTAATTCCAACGATTCCATAATTTTAAAAATTCGACAATGTGATGGTAATAACTCCAAAAGTTTATGAGTGTGGTCTTTGTTTTGTTGTGTTTTTTTTTTCCTTTGTTGTTTTTCAATATATGACAAAATAATGTAAGAAATTATGCAATGGTGATAAAAAAAAATATTTTAATTACATTTAATCATTGAAGTAGATAAAGTAGCTTTAAATAAAATTCCTTAAAACCCATTTTCAAATATTTTCATTTATAGTTTAAATTTTCCCACCCTAAATAACGATGAACATAGTGATATAATAATTTTTAAAATAACAGATATCATTTTAACCCATAAATTTTACCTTAACTTTCATCTCCATCACTACCCTACAGTCCTACTAATGATTTCATTTTAAACTTTCAATTAAGTAATATATATTTTCAAATCATAATTATATAATAGAAAATATCAAGTAATAACTTAGAAATATATTTTTAAACTAAAGTTAGTATAACTCAGCAGTAATTGACATGTACTTTCGACTAAGAGATCTGAAGTTCGAATCCTTTTCACTTTCAAACATGGTTGAACTAAAAAAATGTAATATATTTTAAAAAAAATCATTAATTGTTAATTTCATCCAGCTATAAAAACAATTGTTGGTTATATCTACACATTTTTGCATTAAAAAAATACAATAAAATATATTGATTATTCTTCTTTTGAATCTAACATAAAGAGATATTCCCCTTTTTTCCTTTACCTTTTATCTCATTGGATAAGGGATTCTTTTACTACCTCGATCAACGTCCAAATTATTTTTAATTTTAAATTTCTAAATCAAGTTGATAATGAATTATTTTTAATTTCCTAGAAGGATTAGTTCCAAACATTAAATTAACATTGATTATGAAATCTAACATTAAATTTACATGGATGACATTGACAAGAAATTAATTGTGAAATTGAAACAACCAATCAATAAAGCAACGTCAAAATCAAGTCCAAATGTAGATGACTTATAAGACAAGACATTATGTAAAAAGTTTTGACCAGCATCCATATGATTAATGATTTAAAACATCATGTCACTTAAGTTAGAGGAAAGCAACAAGTATAATATGACAACAACCCGAAAATAAGAGTTGCACATGTAGCTAAGGATGCAAATATCGCTAAAAACTATTGAAATATCGCCCATATATCTATATTTTAGGGGGTCAACAAAGATTTTGGGAGAGATATGATCGATTTTACCTAGTTTTTAGCGATATATCATAAATATCGACGATATGTCATTTTATGGATATATCGTACATGCGAGAGTAAATTGTGGATATATCGGTCAAATATGGATGAAATATCGTGGATATATCTCCAAATATCTACATAATATCCATGTTTTTATCTCTACATTATTATGAGAGTTTTCATTTCCAACATGAAGCTTTTATGGTGAGTTCTCATTTATAATATGATATTGTAAGCTTTTTGCATTGTATTTTCACTTCAACATCAATGTTGAAATGATTTTTTTGCTTGTTTGACTAGCCAAAACTTACATTTTTAACACTTTTATGAGTTTTTCTCATTTCCAACATGATATTGTAAGCTTTTTGCATTGTTTTTTTTACTTCAAAATGAATGTTGAAATGATTTTTGATTGTTTGACTAGCCAAAACTTACATTTCTAATACTTTTATTTTTTTAAAACCACAAAATACCTAATTTACCAATATAAATACCCCCACCACACCACTCTTCTCCCACACCCTTCTCAATTTCCAACATTTGCTAGTTCTCAAGCAAGAATCACTCCACATTTCCAATCTTTCCATTTCCAACACTTATATCTTTCCATTTCCAACACTTATAGTTGTAGAGCTCTTTCTTTCTAACTTTCTTTTTAATGTTATAATTAATTTGAATTTTATTTTATGTTTAATGTTGTCAATTTTACCTCCAATTATATGTTTTATGTTATAATTTTCATCTTATTATCTTTATTTTATGTTTAATGTTATATTTTTCACCTTTTTAATGCTATAATTACCATCTTATTATACTTTTTATATGTGTAATTTCACGTCTAATTATATGTTTAATGTTATAATTTTCATCTTATTATATTTATTTTATGTTAATTAATATTACATTTTTCACCTTTTTAGTGTCATAATTGTCATCTTATTATACTTGTTATATCAAATTATATTAGAAATTTTGATAATAACTTGAGTTGGGAGCAATATTGTTACTATCAAATCAACTATACTAATAATCGTTTGATACTTTGAAGGTCATCATCATAATACTAAACCATATACTTGCATGACAAGAATTTTGTATCAATGAAGTATTCAAGTTCATTCATTTTTCGGACTTTAATATTATCTATTGTCGTATTAATATTCATATTTAGATTATAATTAGTGATATATATACCTAGAATAGTAGTTTTATTACCTAAATAAGCTTATTCTAAAGTTTCACAAAAAAAATCACAATATTATTATAAGTTTATGTGACATTTGTTATTTTTTTTAGAATATCCGTCAATATATCTATAAATTTGAATTACTAGTATCGATATCGATTTTTGCATCCTTACATGTAGCTTAACTTTCAATGAAAAGAACATTATTTGTAGGAAAGAAGAAATTTCATCACATCTGAAATTATCGTGAAAATGGCAATGTTAATTAACTCAATATTTCATCTTCAATTTGCGTTGACCATAGAGAGAACTAAACTTTAAAAAATTATCTACATTGTCATATATGATCAAGTACAGCTCAACAATGATATACTACTTGACAAATTTCATTAACGTTTTGTAACATTTTGTTTTAATAAATTATTGTATTTTTTTTATGGAGGAGCGTGTTGCATATAACTCAACCATAAAAAGGAAATTACTAATATATATATATAGATTTTTCCCTTTTAAATAAATGGTCTTATTTTTATCTGAAATCAAAATTGCTAATTATAAATGTAAAAAATTGGTCAAAAGGAGTTTAAAAACGCTTTTGATCTCTATACTTTACATTACCATTTAGTCTTTAAACTTTAATTGGTAATGATTTAGCCATTATACTTTTAAATTAATAAAAATTTAGTCTTTAAATTTTAACATATAACAATTTAGTCCCTATATTTTAAAATGTATAATAATATTAATATAGCTCTTAGTGTGAAAAATCTCATTAAAATTAAGAGTTAATTTTTATTATGTAATGATTTAATTTTTGTAGTTTATAAATACTTTTGATTCCTCATTAGTGTATCAATCTACATATATAAGATACTCCAATTAAATTGTAACAATATTTTTACGATAGAGACTAAATTGTTATACTAAAATTTAAAGATTAAATTTTTATAAATTTAAAAGTATTTAACCAAATTGCTAACAATTTAAGTTTAGAGACTGAATCGTTCCACCAATAAAAATACATCCATCAAAAGAGTTTTTTAACTAGAAGAAATTAAATAGGGGGAGGGCCAAATTTACAAAAAAAAAAAAAAAAAATCCAAAGGTGGGTTTTGAGGAGTCGAAAATTGGTAAAGAAGAGGGACGGACGGTGCATTGAAGAATGCAAAGGCGAGGTTAGTTAGGTAGTTGGACCTTTGGGTCCCACTAAAAGTACAGGACGGTCAAACTTTCCGCAATTTTCGCTTAAATCCTTTCTTTTCCTTTTCCTTTTCCTTCTCGAGGCGCTCGTTGTATTTCTCCAAGGGAGGGAAATGCGAACTGGTTTTTTTTTTTTTTTTTTTAATGATTAATTTTAAAATTTTAACTTTTAAATAGAAATTGTAACGTAATTTAATAAATAAAAATAAAGATTTTATCTTTATTTGTTTAAGAAAATTTTTTGGGTGTTTATTTTGCTAAACTTTCAAAAGATGTAATTTGTCTACATACTTTAAAAAGTAATCATATTTGTCTATAAATTTTTAAAAGATCTACTTTAATTTTTGAACTATTTTTGTTTAATTCTTTTAGGTTAAATTACAAATTTGGTCTTTATAGTTTTGTGAAAATTAGAATTTAATCTCTATAATTTTAAAAGTTAGAATTTTTTATAGTTTCATAAAACTTCATGTAGAGACTATTTATGAGGATTTTATCAAATCATAGGGACTAATTATAATATTTATAGCTATATGGACTAAATTCTGACTTTTTCCATATCATAGAGACCAAATTTGCTATTTAACTTTTTTGTTATTATTCGGTCAATTAAAATTCAATCACCCAATATCTATTCTAGTGACTTATATAATTCTAATACATTTAACATATATTTGAAGCCAGATTTCCTTTTGTTAAACAATTAATGGAAAAAAAAAAGTTTGAAAACTAAAATTGTTCATTTTATCTTTAAATTCAATATCTAAAATATAATAATCTTAAAAGTCGAGCAATTAAAATAAGACATTGAGACTTAAACTACTAGTAAGTAAACTAAAGTACAAAACTCATCCAACACCATGATAAAAAACAACTAGACAAGCTACTATTACAATAAAATTAACTTGACACACTTAACATTAAAAGTAAAATGAGAGAAACTAGAGGATATAAAAGCAAGAATATCCTAAATCAAAGGTCCAATAGCAAAACAATTTGGAGAATGATATCCAATCATTTACTTGATAAGGAAAAAGAAAATGATCATGACTAGATTCTACTATTACTATTGTTTTTTTTAACTAAATTGTGCCAACTAAAATCCACTTCATAAACAATTATAATCTCTACAATCAAGATATTTAGGACAAATTTTAGTTGAAATTCTCTACATAGCAGCTCCATGTTCTCATCTCTAACGATAATATAATGACTAGTAGAAGTCTATATTTCAAGTTGTATCTGATATTAATTTTCAAGCATCTTTTATAAAAAGTCTTATATCTACAAGCACGACAAAAGAATCACTACAAATGTATTTTGAGCTGACGTAACATATATAAAATAAATACCAATGACTATGTTATTTTGTATAATACCAAGTAATGTTCCTTCAAACCAATTTGTACACGCTGCAAATTATGCACTTCATTAGGGCACTCTTACTTAAGATACACAAATGCGTGGACATGGATAACATCTCTCATTTAACACAATGATTCATCTTCTAGTATAAAAGTAGGAAAGAAATATTGCCAGGTCTCCCCTAGCTTCACAAGGCCATGTGCAAATGTTTCTAGGTACTTATGACACCAACTAAACGTAAATGGAACAATATAATAATTGATATATTTTTTTAGTAGAATTAGTCTTATATTTATTCTTCATTATAATTCAACCTTTTTCTTGCTGAAATTAAATTTTAATCCTTAAAATTGTCCTATTTTAATTATTATATTTTTAAATGCTCTTTAGTCTTCAACCTTTTCATAAATACTACTCATTTGATTCCAAATTATTTTTTAAGTTTTCATATAATACTTAACAAAAATTTTGGGTTGCTTTTGTTTCCAAATTTGGTGGTAGATCACTCACACACAAATAAATCTACATTATGCCACAGTGAATTTCTAATAAATCTTTTTTTAAAAAATATTCATTAGCAAAAATTGAAAACAATGTATTTGAAACAAAAATAGTAAAAATAAAATAAGTATGAAATTTTAAAGATCAAAATATGATTCAAATTTAAACACCTTGGTAAGATACATTAAATAAAAGAAATGATAAAATTGTTTACAGCTTTTTTAGCTAAATATTTAATTTTATTCCTTATGTTGTGATATTTTCTTAATTTTATTGCCCACCTACATGATTTAAAATGATAATTTTCTATTGGACTAGAAGTTGTTGTTTGTATAATAGTATTTTTATAAGGGGAACAAGTCATTACATGTTAGGTAAGGTAAAATGAGTAGTTTTTTATAGGTTAAAGTTAATGTTCTAGTCTCAATAGTTTGAGCTTGAATTCAATTTGGTTCATATAGTTTTAAAAGCTAGTTTAAAATCACATTAACCAAATTAAAATTCTTATGAACTAGCATTATTCTAAGCTAGGTAGGAGAAATTAGGTGGGTTAATTTTAGGAGAAAAATATGAAATAGACAACAAATTCACCATCTTTCTATAATGCATGGTATGACATTATCTACTAATTTGAATTTAAGACCACATGTTTTTGTTATTTGTTTCACTCAAAAAACCCTCCTATAATAACAAATGTTGTTCTTACTCGTAGACTTTGAAACTTCCTTGCTTTTAACCAATGCAAGATGTTGTTTGCATTTTTGACAAAAACAAGTTGTGTGAAAAATGTGGGCCGGAGAGTCTTAATGCACATCTTCAAAGAACTTTAATTCCCAAGCTCATTCATTTTCTACACAACTCGTTTTCTCTTTACTCGAAAATCTCTCCAATTTCCTCAATTATTTTTAACCAACTCAAACCCTAATAATATACTAAACATAACCTCAAACTGATAACAAATCTAATAGGAACATTTTAGAAGATGTAACCAAATTTAACCTGAATTCTTAAAAATAAAATAGCCATATTTAATCAACCTTCTTTTTATTTAAAAAAAAAAAAACATTTTATCTATGAATTGTATATTTTGTTTAGTTTTTGCCTTGTAGGGTAAAAAGGTAATGGTCACAAAGTGTGGAGCCAACATAAGCACGTGAGAAAAAGCTGCAAAGCCATCAATATGTTTGACAGAAGTGCTGAAGGAGCGCTGTAAGCCACCCCCTTTCCCCTTGCTAGATGTAAATGCCCTGGGCCCCTACGTCTTTTCCTTTTTTTTTTTTTTGAAAAAAAATTTAAATTTATTGTAAATATGGCACGTGTAAATGCCCATTCCACATGCCCACTTAATATCCATGCCAAGTGGCATTTTCTCCATAGCCAAAGTGTCTTCTATGTGTCCAACAAAGGCCATAGATTGGTGTCCATATGTACCACATCATGCTCTCCAAATTGCCTATAAATAGTGGTTTTTGGTGGATAAATAAAGATATAGATTTTTGGAAAATAAACCTCTCTAATTTTATTTGCTTTTAATTTGCCATATTTTATTTGCTTTTAATTTGCCATAAATCCCTATTATTTGTTTATATTATATATATATACTCCACTTGTATTATTTGTTTATATTATATATATATACTCCACTTGTATTATTATTATTATTATTATTATTATTATTATTATATGTTTTGGTAAAGTTTTGGTGCCCGATTTCGCCTCTCAATTTTACAACACGTTATCAGCACGAGACTCTGTCATTTTTCCCCTCTAAAGGTAAGTCTTATAGGTAAGCCATTTTTACGCATTTGGTTTATGTTAAATTTCTAATATGAATATATTATTATTTTTGATAGTGTTATTATGACAAACCTTACAAAGCTAGAATTTGCGGCCCTGGATATTAATGGAAATAATTACTTGTCATGGGTCCTTGACGCTGAGATCCATTTAGATTCTATGAATCTTGGAGAAACAATTAAAGAAGGAAATGATGCATCAAATCAAGAAAAAGCAAAAGCCCTGATCTTCCTTCGCCATCATCTTCACGAGGGATTGAAAATGGAGTATCTTACAATAAAAAATCCCTACGTTCTATGGCAAGGTTTGAAAGAAAGGTACGATCATAAAAAAACAGTTATTCTTCCAAAGCTCGTTATGATTGGATGCACCTGAGGTTGCAGGACTTTAAATCAGTAAGTGAGTATAATTCCGCACTCTTCAGAATTAGTTCAAAATTAAAATTATGCGGAGAAAATATTACTGATGTTGATATGTTAGAGAAGACATTTTCCACTTTTCATGTCTCGAATATGCTCATGCAGCAGCAATATCGAGAGAAGGGTTTTGCAAAATATTCTGAACTTATCTCATGTCTTCTCGTTGCTGAACAAAATAACGAGTTATTGATGAAAAATCACGAATCCCGACCAACTGGAGCAACACCATTCCCTGAAGTGAATGCTGTGAATTTTAATAACCGTGGTCGAGGTCGTGGTCGTGGTCGAGGTCGGGACCGCGGTAGAGGAAGAAATACCTATTTTCGTGGTGGGCATTATAATTTTAAGAAACCCACACGAAGTGATGATCATAAAGGAAAGGTGATGAACATAAATGTTTCCGGTGCGGAATGACTGGGCACTGGTCACGTACTTGTCGTACGTCAAAACACCTTGTTGATCTCTATCAAGCTTCCCTGAAGGAAAAAGGAAAAGGAAAGAATGTGGAGGTAAATCTTGCCATTCAAGAAGATGATGTGTTTGACCCCTCCAATATGATGCATCTTGATGTAGCTGATTATTTTGAATCTCCTGGAGAGAGAATTGATGCAATCAAACAAGTAGATGATGATTTGTATGAAAATATATAATTAAATACTGTTTAGTATATTTTTGTTGTTGTTTTGTTTGTATATATATTTAAGACTCTTTGTAATCGTTTTTCTTTTCTTTTCAATGAAGAAATATGAACAATTTCAATATGTTGAGTAACTCGAAAATGAGCAATGAGGATTTATGTCTGGCAGACTGCGCAACTACGCACACGATACTCATAAATAGAAAATATTTTACTAGATTGACAATGCTGGAAGCAAAAGTCAATACTATATCAGGTTCTGCAAATCTGATTGAAGGTTTTGGAAATGCAAACTTTATTTTGCCTAGAGGAACAAGATTTACAATTAATAATGCTCTGTTCTCTAGCAAATCGAAAAGAAACTTATTAAGTTTTAAAGATATACGTGAAAATAATTATCATGTTGAAACTGATTGTAAAAATAATATAGAGTGTCTCTATATAACATCTATTATTTCACATGAAAAACGTATATTAGAAACACTGCCTGCTTTTCTTCTGGATTATACTATACTCATATACGAGTAATCGAAAGTTATGCAATAATGAACCCGAAGTTCATGAATCCAGAAATATTCAGTGTTTGGCATGATCGATTGGGTCATCCAGGGTCAATAATGATGAGAAAAATTATTGAGAATTCACATGGACATCCTTTAAAGAGCCAGAAGATTCTTCAATCCAATGAGTTGTCATGTGATGCTTGTTCTCAAGGGAAATTAATTATTAGACCATCACCAGCTAAAGTGGGGATTGAATCACCTGCATTTTTAGAGCGAATTCAAGGTGATATTTGTGGACCTATTAACCCACCAAGTGGTCCATTTAGATATTTTATGGTATTAATTGACGCATCCAGCAGATGGTCACATGTATGCTTATTATCAAGTCGAAATCTTGCATTTGCAAGATTACTTGCTCAAATAATTAAGTTAAAAGCACAATTTCCTGATAATACAATTAAGACCATTCGACTTGATAATGCTGGTGAATTTACATCCCAAACTTTTAATAATTATTGTATGTCAATTGGGATAAGTGTTGAACATCCTGTAGCTCACGTTCATACACAAAATGATCTAGCAGAATCATTTATAAAACGTCTGCAACTAATTGCAAGACCATTGCTTATGAGAGCTAAACTTCCTACATCGGTATGGGGTCATGCTATTTTGCATGCTGCATCACTGGCACGTATTAGGCCAGTAGCTTATAATAAATACTCCCCAATGCAATTAGCTTATGGCCACAGCCAAATATTTCCCATCTAAGAATTTTTGGATGTGCAGTATATGTACCGATTGCTCCACCACAACGTACTAAGATGGGTCCTCAAAGGAGGTTAGGAATATATGTTGGTTTTGATTCCCCATCAATTATTAAATATCTTGAACCCCTGACGGGTGATGTATTTACTGCACGATTTGCTAATTGTCATTTTAATGAGACAAATTTTCCAACATTAGGGGGAGGAATTAAGAAGTTGGAAAAAGAAATTACATGGAATGCATCGTTATTATCTCATTTTGATTCTCGTAGAAATCAATGTGAACTTGAAGTTCAAAAGATAATTCATTTGCAAAATATAGCAAATCAACTACCAAATGCATTCACAGATACTAAAAGTGTGACTAAATCATATATACCAGCTGCAAATGCTCCATCAAAAGTTGATATCCCAAAGGAACAAGTTGTCAATAATGAGTCTGGAGCACGCCAGAAGCGTGGTAGACCAATAGGTTCTAAAGATAAAAATCCTCGAAAAAGAAAAGTAGTTGAGAATCAAAATGATTCAATAAAAGGTATGGATGTTCCAGAAGAAATCCAGAATACAACTACTCAAAAGAGTATTGGTGAAAATCAAACGCTTGAGGATAATAATGAAATTTCTATAAACTATGTTACAACAGGAAAGAGATGGAACCGAAATGATATCATTATTGACAACATTTTTTCTTATAATGTTGCTCACGATATTATTCATGAAAGTGACGATTTTGACCCAAAATCTATCGTAGAATGTCAACGTAGAAAGGATTGGCCGAAGTGGAAAGAAGCAATCCAAGCAGAGTTGAACTCACTTTCAAAACGTGAGGTTTTTGGACCAGTAGTCCCAACACCGAAAAACGTCAAACCTGTGGGATATAAATGGGTATTTGTAAGGAAAAGAAATGAAAAGAATGAAGTCACAAGATATAAAGCGAGACTTGTTGCACAAGGATTCTCGCAAAGGCCTGGTATTGATTATGAGGAGACATATTCTCCTGTGGTGGATGCAATAACGCTAAGATATTTGATTGGTCTGACTGTATATGAAAAGCTTGGTATGCATCTACTGGATGTAGTCACGGCGTATTTATATGGATCTCTGGATAATGACATTTATATGAAAATCCCGGAAGGATTTAAAATACCAGAAACATATGAATCAAATTCTCGGGAATTGTATTCAATAAAGTTACAGAGATCATTATATGGATTAAAACAATCAGGACGAATGTGGTATAATCGCCTGAGTGAATATCTGTTGAAAGAAGGATACCAAAATAATCCAATATGTCCGTGCGTTTTTATAAAGAAATCTCAGTCAAGATTTGCTATTATAACTGTATATGTTGATGACTTAAATATAATTGGAACTCCTGAAGAGTTATCCAAGGCAATAGAATATCTTAAAAAAGAATTCGAGATGAAAGATCTTGGAAAAACAAAATTTTGCCTTGGTTTGCAAATTGAACATTTAGCAGATGGGATATTTGTTCATCAATCAATTTATACAGAGAAAATCTTAAAAAGATTCTATATGGATAAAGCACATCCATTAAACATTCCAATGGAAGTTCGTTCACTAGATGTAAAGAAAGATATATTTCGACCTCGAGATGACAGTGAAGAACTACTTGGTCCTGAAGTACCATATCTTAGTGCAATTAGTGCACTTATGTATTTGGCTAATAATGTCACACCCCCTCCCGAACCACCTGCTAACTTGGCCCGGAAGATGGCGTGAAGCCAACAGGCATCGTTTCACTACTTAACGATACCCATGACCTTTTTAATTCCTGATAAACAAACCATACCTGTAAGCGAAATTGTAACGACCCTACTTATAAATTTAGACTTCCTAGGGACGCTACCACATACATTCTACCATAATTTCAGAAATCTTAACAAAGACACCAAACGATTCAATCATTTAACAATTAATCGAAAACTTTAGCTCGGGATCCCTTTATTTCAAACCATAAGAACAAATCGAAACATTTAAAATCTAGAAAAAAAATATATATTTGCAGGACTCGACGATTAAAAAGTCATGAGAAATAAATTAAATAAAATGCTAGCCTATAAGAGTTTGCGAAAATAAAACTGTTTTCTACGTCACCCATGGCCTCTGCAGCAACTACCAAGTCATTCGCCCATGATGTCCTTGCCTTTACCTGAAAAGAAAAAAAAAATATTTTTGGAAAAGGGTGAGTAGTTTACAATACTCAGTAAGTGACCTCACTACCAGATCAGGATATGCATACACACACATAATGAGTTGTCTAAAACCTTTTTCTTTACTTTAATGGGACCTAACTTCCTTTCATAGCATAAGCATTTTCTTAAAAATTTCCCTTCGGCTTTTAATGTGGACAATTAGACCCAACCTAACCTTGCCTTTCACATAGCCTCATAAATTCCTTTACATATAGCCTCGTAAGGCTCCTTTTCATATAACCTGTTTAGGTTCCTTTTCATATAGATGTACATCAATAGTGTTAGGGGGTAATTGCCACAGCCTTCGAAATAACTTTTATCATGAAAACATAATGTATGCATGAGGTCCCAAAGCATTTTAACTTTTCAATTTCATGATGCAACGTAAAGCACAGTTCTCATATCATCATACATCATAAATCATACATGTAAAAAACTCATTTTCACACAAACAAGACATTCACCAATCATCAACATCATGAATAACACATTTACAAAACTTTTATTTTGAAGGTAAAATTTTCTTTTCAGTTTAGTTCCATACTGGCGTAAAGTCCCTTACCTTGGCTAAGCTCAAGAATCCAATCACTCAACTGCTCACCAAACAATTCCTTCGCCTTGAACCACAGCCAACAATTTTGAGCCTAATTCAAATCACCCCAAGGTTATAAACAAATCCTAAAATTCATAATCCATCTCAAGGTTCATCCCACCAACTAAAGTTCCAAAATTGGAATTAATTCCTTAATGTTCAAGCCAGTTTTAAAGTTCTTAAATTAAATTTGGCTTAGTATCGAAATTACCCAAGTCAGAACACGATCGAAGGCGAAACTGTTAGGCCTCGAACGACTGATTGCACGGCGGCGGCGCGTGGGCGCACTGCGGCGGCGCGTGGGCGAGATCTGCAGCAGATCAGGCGGCGAGCGATGGCGGTTCGCGGATCTGGGCTCGGCGAGCGGTCTGTGCGGCGGCGAGGTCACGGATCTGGGGTTCGGTTGCAGATCTGCGCGAGCAGCGGCTCAAGGCCCAAGCGGCGATCGGCGGTTGCGGATCTGACGGCTCGGCGAGCGGTTGAGTGCGGCGGCGATTCGTGCGACGGCGAGCGGTGCTGCAGCAGCGGAGCACGATCGGCGATGGGCTGTAGAAAAGGAATTTTTTTTTTCTGCTTCAATGGAGTGCTTGTCGAAAAACTCAAAGGGAGGAAGAAGAAGATGGAGAAGGAGTAGCTTGGCTTGGCTTGATTTGGCTTCAAACTCACCTAGGGCTGCGTGCGGATTAAAATAATAGAGAGGGAAATTAGTGGGCTTGGCTTCTCTTGGGCTTGGCTTGGCTAAAATTCATTTAAAACACAAAAATACCCCCAAATCAATTAATTCCTTTATTTTCCCTCTTTCTTCCCAATTTACCCTCAAATTACCTCAATCTTAAACATACAATCTCTAACATTAATTTTCAACCCAACTTTAAGCATGAAATCGACCTTGCTATAATTTTAAATTTCAAAAGTAAAGCCTTAATTACTACCTGAAAATGTCGATCGTTACAGAAATACTTTACATATTACACAGCGGAACCCTGGAAAATTTCTACTTATGCACACGGAGCAGTTTTAGTTAAAACCTCACTTGAACAATCAAAACACAACCACTCGTTGTTTACACAAACAAGACCACTAGTTCCATACACGAACATAACTACACGTCCCTTTTAAGTTATCTACACTACGAGCAGACTCGCTATATAACACCACCCACGTACAAGGTATCTAACTCTGAGAACCCTCGGCGGCGATGGCAGGATCTCAGGCACTGGGAGCTCGATCTCTACCTGGAAAGTTGGAAAACATTGAAAGTATGAGCTGGGAAGCTCAGTGAGTGACTGAGTTTAAAACTATTAGCTCGTAAATCATAACATATAACATCAATAGCTTTTACAGAAGTCCAGCAAGCGTGTCAAAAGTATTAACCATTTTAAACATATGACAAATTAGTTGTGTAAGACTCGCCCAGTACAACCAATGTTCATTCTACGATGTAGTGGGGCCCGCCCAGCACTCCCATCGTCTTTGTCGTAGTGGGGCTCGCCCAGCACTCACGACAGCATTGTTGTCACGGAGTACACTCAACGTCGACAACAGAAAATGACCTGTGTGCACACGGTACTATACAAACTCGGGCTCAGTATCTCAACCATTAACTCATTCAGGTCTCAGAGAAATACATGAAAACCCTTAACAGTTCTTGCTAACACATGTAGACTTGGAATTAAGGTATTTCTTCTAGTTTCAGAAAATCAGTAAACATATGCTCACAACGAACAATTTAAATCATTTTTAGGAAAACCATATATGCTTATGAATACGTGTTGAAGAGACCATAAATCTTTAAACTACATCATTCTTAGGAAGTCTTTTCTTTTCATGAACACAAGTTCAAGCATAGAATTTATTTTCAGAATTCATTTTGTCACTCACAGCGTTAATATTAGATTCTCGGTCCGTAGATTTGTCCTATTCCTTCTTGGCCTGCCAAATAAACAAAACCAAGCATTAGAATCTTGGCCTCATGAATTTAAGGTTTAGGATTGCAAAAACCCTCCCATCTATTTCCTGCACTTTACAGATTTTATACCCTAAACTCACACACCTATAACTTTTCCATTACTTGCTCAATAATGATGTTCTTTATACCAAACTCTTCCTTTTTGAACCCTCTAAAACTTATCTGAAGGAGTGAAATCGAAATTCCTAAAGGATGTGTCTGTAACTACCTTGAAATCTATTTTCCCCAAACACGTTTCTGCTAAACCAGAACTGTTTTCCTGCTGCAACCCGAAACTAACCTGGAATTTAAAGCAACTTACAAACAAATTCTAACCACGACTTCTTCATGAAAGTTATAGGAAATTAAACCAGATTTCCATCCATACCTAATACAGCTTCTAATTCGAAGTCTACAGATCAGCACATCCCAAAAACCAGAGGTTCCCCGGATTTGACAGCAAAAACACTCCTCTGACTTCCCCTTCATAAAACCCATAACATAAATTCAGATTTTGCTCGAGCTTCCTTCACGAAAATTGTTCTAAAATGAGTTAAATTTCAGAAGAATCAAACCTTACCTCTTAATTCTTCCTGTGGAGCTCGGTATGATCAAAAAACCAGACGTTGGCAGAATTGAACACCAGAATTTACCATGCAACTTGGACTATGTTTCCTCCTTTTCTTCTTCAATTCCACCTTCAAAATCACCTTTCTTCTTTCTCTTATTCTCTCCCACGAAGAACCCTGTTTTATTTCACCAAATGGGTAGCCAAATGGAGGGACATAATTTAAGGAGAAGGAGTTTGACGGTGGTGGACAGCCCACTTGCTTTTTCTTTTCTCTTTTTTTTTAAAACAACATATAGTCATTCCATTTTTGTTTTTCTTCTTTCTTTTCTTCCCAAAACAATATACCAACCTACTTCCCTTCTTTCCCTTTTTAATTTTTAAGAAGTTTCAAGGAGGAACTCCGGGTTTACAAATAACACAAGACCAGATATTGCATTTTCAGTAAATTTATTAGCTAGATATAGTTCATGTCCTACAAAAAGACATTGGAACGGAGTTAAGCATGTACTCCGATATCTTCGAGGGACAATTGATATGGGTTTATTTTATTCTAACAAATCAAAGTATGATCTAGTTGGTTATGCAGATTCTGGTTATCTATCTGATCCACACAAAGCTAGATCTCAGACATGTTATCTATTCACATGTGGAGGAACTGCTATATCGTGGCGATCAGTGAAACAGACTATAACGGCCACTTCTTCAAATCATGCTGAAATCCTCGCTATTCATGAAGCAAGTCGAGAATGTGTATGGCTAAGATCGATGACACAACACATTCATGAGACATGTGGCTTGTCTTCAAGTAAACCTCTTCCAACGATGTTATACGAAGACAACACAGCATGTATAGCTCAAATCAAGGGAGGATATATCAAAGGAGATAGAACAAAGCATATCTCACCAAAGCTCTTCTATACTCATGATCTTGAAGAAAATGGCGATATCACTGTACAACAAATTTGTTCAAAAGATAACCTGGCTGACTTATTTACAAAGGCATTACCAACTGCAACCTTCGATAAATTAGTATATAGCATTGGAATGCGGCGACTCAAAGACTTTAAGTGATGTCTCCATGAGGGGGAGTGAATATATTATAGTAAACTATATAAAATATGTACTCTTTTTCCTTCACTAGGGTTTTTTTTTCTCCCATTGGGTTTTTCCCTAGTAAGGTTTTAACGAGGCATATTTTATAAATGAGCATTTAAGGGGGAGTATTGTAAATATGGCACATGTAAATGCCCATTCCACATGCCCACTTAATATCCATGCCAAGTGGCATTTTCTCCATAGCCAAAGTGTCTTCTATGTGTCCAACAAAGGCCATAGATTGGTGTCCATATGTACCACATCATGCTCTCCAAATTGCCTATAAATAGTGGTTTTTGGTGGATAAATAAAGATATAGATTTTTGGAAAATAAACCTCTCTAATTTTATTTGCTTTTAATTTGCCATATTTTATTTGCTTTTAATTTGCCATAAATCCCTATTATTTGTTTATATTATATATATATACTCCACTTGTATTATTTGTTTATATTATATATATATACTCCACTTGTATTATTATTATTATTATTATATGTTTTGGTAAAGTTTTGGTGCCCGGTTTCGCCTCTCAATTTTACAACAAAATTTTTATTATTTTTTCCCTCATTTTCCTTTTCTTTTTCATCCTATACATTCACCGACATGTTTCCTTTTAGTTTTACCCTTTCACGATTTTTTCTCAAGTTATTTACTTATCCCATTTCATTCTCTCTCTCTCCTACAAACTTTGCAAATGTGGTACATAGCCGTTACCATTAGTCAAATAATAAACTAAAGAGATTAAATTATGAGTTTGATTATGAACTTTAGGATTGTGTTTATTAAACTTTATATTAGTCGTTATGAGTGAGATTTGGAGTTCATGGGCCTATTGTCCACATAGACCGAACAAACGACAAATCTTTAATGAGGCTCCTCAGAAAGTAGAGTTGATGAGGAGCAATCAAATACATACAATGGACACGACCTATTGAGCTAGGTATTAATCGAGCTGAGGCACATGTCCCTCTTATCTTTTACTTCTCGCTACCATGCTATGTATGACCCTGACAATATGACAGTAAGTATATGTATAAATAGAGAAGATCCATCCCTAAATAGATATGCAAGATTATTCTAACTTAGCTCGACACTACTCTGGTTCAAACACTAACTTAAGCATCGAAGCGTATTGGGCAGAACACTATAACTATGTGAGTTTCTTCCTTGCAGGTCTAACCAGTTATTTGACTAGTCACCTCGATGAAGAGTTGACGTGGACCTATGAACATAATCTTGCATCAACATTAATTACTATCTACACCGTATTAATTTACATGTTGAAAATTAAACTGTTGTTGTTTCTAGTTATCTGATACATGAATATATTAACTTCTTCTATTTTGTAAGAGAGTCAAAAAGTTAAAAATTTGAAAGAATAATTCTTGGTAATATTTATCATCATCCGTATACAATTTTTCAACGATTCTTTTTCTTTTTTTTTTTTAAAAAAAGAAAGGCATACATTCGATATTATTCACTTAAAAAAAATCTATTTTGATAAAGAGATAAATAAATGTCAAAAAGTTAACCTAAACATAGTTCAATTAGTTAAGATATATATCTTCTATAAGAGATGAAATGTTCAAATTCCTTCAAAAAGTTAACCTAAACATAGTTTAATTAGTTAAGATATATATCTTCTACAAGAGATGAGATGTTCAAATTCCTTCCCCCCACATGTTGTTGAACTAAAAAAATATATATATATATATTCCACCAAAAATAGCATGAGTTACATAACTGTCTTTTTTGTTTTTTAAATATTCAAGTTGAAATTGAAAATAATATTAATTATTTTATAAAAAAATTAATATAAGTTAATTCGTTCTACAAAGTAAGATATAGAATTAATATTAAAATAAAATATTAAATTAATAAAAATAGATATATTATATGAATTCAAATTATATTAAATTAATGTAAAAATTACACGAATATTTGTAATGGCATTGTTGGAACAATATATAGACATTGCAAGTGCAATTCTGGTAAAACAAACATAGCAATCCAAATATTTTCAGATAT
Organism: Trichosanthes truncata; assembly: GCA_033996785.1. Taxonomy (NCBI): domain Eukaryota; kingdom Viridiplantae; phylum Streptophyta; class Magnoliopsida; order Cucurbitales; family Cucurbitaceae; genus Trichosanthes; species Trichosanthes truncata. Next base: position 11,037,967 of record MU867261.1, on the reverse strand, counting down.
TCATATAAGTTTTTCTTTAAAGCAAATATGGCTATCTAAAAATATAGAACACATAAATTTATAAGTCTATTTATAAGATTTCAGACATCTAGATTCACAAAAAGGATTTCAGGCATCTTGATTCACAAAAAAGAAGCTTATTAGTACTTTCCGTTAGGCTCATTATAGTTGTGCATATTTAGTTATATATTTTTAAAAGATTATAATAGGCACTTGAACTTTCCAGTTTATATATAATTGGTTTTTATTATTAACTCCATCAACTTAACGCTTCACTAAAAACTTCAACTTGCCTAAAAATTATTCAGTAACTTAATGTTTAAGTAATGCAACAAAGTGTTAAACCAAAATGAAGTTAATAGATCTATTATTAGACACAAAATCTAAAGTTTAAGAATTTATTAGAAGCTCTTTAAAGTATAAGAATCAAATAGGTATAATCTTAAAAGATAGGGAACCTATTATAAACTATAAAAATATTTTGACTGAATAGATATAATCAAAGACCAAACTAATAATTTAATTAAACCTTTCAAATTTTCATGCCATATGTACAAAGGTGGAAATATTATATTTGAAATGATTCGCAATAATATTTTAAAGACCAACCTCAATATATCACTTGATCATGCATTTCTATATAGATTGTAATTTTTTTTTTTGAAACAAAGACTTCATAAAGAAACCCAACACCAAACTACACGCAGCCCCTCTCAAGAATGAGGGGTAAAACATCCGCTGGAAAACACTCTTTCCAGACCAAAGAATTACCAGAAGAGGAAGCCAAAGCAGCTAGATTATGGGCAGCTTTGTTCTCCTCTCTAGGAATTTTACAAAAAATACAACTGTTCACAACCTGCGATAAGCTAAGAGCTTTATCAATAAAGAGACTAACCTCAGAGAGATCCGAACTAGAACGGTTCAGGAGGCTAGTGACTTCAAGGGAGTCCGACTCCACCACAAGGGTCGGGTTACGACCCTTCCAATGAGAAGCAATCTGCTTGAGACCGTTTACAACGGCTTTAGCTTCGAGCACCTTCACAGACCACTTGCGATCGACAAAGGTCATCCCACCAATGACAGGAGTTCCATTCCAATCTCGGACCACCCACCCTGTGTCGCCCCTATTAAGGCTATTTGACCAGGCGACACTTGCATTCATCTTCCAGGAACCCTCTTGGGGAGGCTGCCAACGGCCCGAGAGCAGCCCGCTATCCTTGGCCTTACGACCAGGTGACGCCTGCTTCTCCCTCAAGTGCAACTCCAAAAGTCTTTCAGTAGAACGAACCATCGACTCAAAATCAGCCAGCTCATTGCCAAGGCGGATTTGATTCCTCCTTTGCCAAATATTCCACATCAAAATCATAGGGCCTCTCAAATCTTCTACCTTTGCGTTTATTCTAATACAGTCCCCAGTAATCCAGAGGTGACCATCTTCCCCTGCCCAAGGAAAAGGAGCTAACATTAGAGGGGAAGAAGTGATGCCATAAACGTTTTGCATACCTGCATTCCCACAACAGATGACAAGTCGTTTCGTCAAAAACTCTGCAAAACGAACAACCCAAATTAGTTTCAACTCCCCTATTGGATAGATTTGTTGCCTTCGGAATAATGTCGTTAAGAATCCTCCAAACCCCGATCTTGATCCTCGGCATCACATCAATCCTCCACAGAGCCTTCCAAAGATCGTGCAGCTCACTCCTATCAGAAGAAGACACTGGCTGAGCTGAGCGAGATTTGGTAGAGCCGAGGAGATATGCGCTTTTGACAGAGAACTTCCCTTTGCTGTCAGGATTCCAAATGATCTCATCTTTCGCTCGTTGACTCCCCAAAGGAATGTTCAGAATATCCTCAGCATCTTGTGGAAGGAAAGCGCCTCTAATAGTTCCCTCATCCCACTCCCCACTCTCCCTGATGAGCTCCGCCACTCTCCTAAACTTGAGGGACTCCGGAATCAAAATCGGCTTGAAGTGTCCATCGTTTGGCACCCACGGGTATTCACCAATAAAGATATGACTCCCATTACCAACTCTCCACCTATACCCACTTTCAAACAGCTCATGCCCCCACAAAATACTCTTCCAAGTGAGAGACGGATTCAAACCTTCCCCTACCTTCAGAAAATCACCATTTTTGAAATATCTTCCTTTGAGGACTCTGGCAAGAAGACTGGAGGGGTTTTTGGAGATGTTCCAGCTATGCTTCGCTAGCATAGCCTGATTAAAAAGCTTAAAGTCTTTGAAACCCATGCCTCCTTCCTTTTTAGGCGAACAGAGACGCTGCCAACTCCTCCAGTGGATTTTCCTCTTACCCTCCGACGAACCCCACCGGAATCTACTGCACATGGCATTCAGATCGTTACACAGACCCTCAGGAAGCTTAAAGCAACTCATAGTATACCCCGGAATGGCTTGCGCAACTGCTTTGATAAGGGTTTCTTTACCTCCAGCTGAAAAGAGTTTGTCCTTCTAGCCCTGCATAACCTTCCACACTCTACTCTTAATCTCCTGGAACATATGTTTCTTATTGCGGGAGTTATGGGAAGGCAGACCTAGATAAAGGCCAAAAGATTGCACAAAGTTCACTCCGAGCCTTCCACAAATGGCTTCGATTCTGCTCTGGCCCACATTCCTGCTAGTAATGAAAGAGGACTTCTCATTATTGACCATCTGACCCGACGCCTCTTTGTACTCATAGAGGACTTCTTTAATAGCTTGACATTCCTGCATAGAAACCTTGAAGAAAAACACACTGTCATCAACAAAAAGAAGATGAGTAATAACCGGGCAAGAATTAGAAATTTGAAAACCAGAAATACGAGAGATGGAAACTTCCCTGGATAGACGCGCTGAGAGGCCTTCAGCACATAAGAGGAATAGATAAGGAGACAGAGGATCGCCCTGTCTGAGGCCACGAGTAGGCTTGAAACTTGAACTCGACATTCCATTGATGATGACTGCAAAGCTAACAGATTCAACACACCTCATGATTAAAGAGACCCACTGTGGCCTAAAGCCAAAGCACCTCATTATCTCGCGAAGATAAATCCATTCCATCCTATCGTAGGCTTTGCTAATGTCAGTCTTTAGGGCCACCCAACCAACCTTACCTTTCTTTCTACAATTGAGAGCGTGGAAGCACTCGAAACCAATTAGAGCATTATCAGTAATGTGGCGGCCAGGGACAAATGCCGACTGGGAAGGAGAGATGAGAACATCAAGGACTGTTTTCAGCCGGTTCGCAATGGTTTTGGCAATCAGCTTGTAAATTACATTGCACAGGCTGATAGGCCGAAAGTTAGACATCTGAGTGGGGTTCTTAGACTTTGGAATAAGAGAGATCAAAGTGTTATTTAAGGACTCGAGCCCCTCTCCCTCGTTTAGAACTTTCAGGCAGATTTTCAAAGTTTCGTCGCCCACAATGTTCCAATAATTTTGGAAGAACATGGCATGCATACCATCAGGACCTGGAGCCTTAGAAGGGTGCATCTCTTTTAGCGCAGTTTCCACTTCCTGCCTAGTAAAAGGCTTATCAAGATCCCTGGCCTGATCTTCCGAAATTCTTTTCTCCACACAGCTAGTAATCTTCTGAATGGCTACATTATCCGGCTGGGACGAAGAAAAAAGCTTCTTGAAGTAATATGTAGCTATCGCACTGGTCTCCCACTCCTCCTCCCTCCACTGGCCGATCATCAAACAAACCGGAAATCTTATTCACTTTCCTCTTGTAGGAGGCTTTGGAGTGAAACCAGGAAGTATTGTGGTCCCCCCACCTCAACCAATCTTCGCGAGATCTAATCTTCCAATGGCGCTCCTCTCCTACGAGGAGGTCTTCAAGCTCACGCTCGAGGCGAAGCCACTATCTTCTCCAATCCCCTACTTTAGCATTGGCAATCGCTGACAAAGCAACTTCTTTTTTAAGGATAGCCCCTTTCAATGAACCATTCAGTCTCTCTCTATCCCACGCTCTGAGACTCCGAAGGCAATGATCAATTTTCCTCTTGAACTGGCTTTGACTGCAGGCAGAACTATCCTGCCAAGCTCGTTTTATAACCTCTTTGCTACCTTTCATATTAACCCATCTCTCCTCAAACCTGACAATTTTCTTCCTTCTATCAGAAGGAACTCTGAAATGGTGAGGGAAAGAATCCCAGGAGGCCATGACAGGCCTGTGATCAGAGCGGCGAAAATTTAAATGATCCACACGCACCGAAGGCTGAAACTCTCGCAATTCATTGTTTCCAAGGAATCTATCCAACCTTTCCCAAATAAGGTTACCAGAGAAATTCCTATTAGTCCAAGTAAACATATCACCATTGAAGCCCAGATCGAAGAGGTTACAATTGTCCAGCGTATCCCTGAAAGCAATCATTTGCCTCTCATTTCTCTCAAAACCACCCTTCTTCTCAAAACCCAACAAAATCTCATTGAAATCACCCCCTATCATCCAGGGAAGAGAACCCATGGAACTAAGTCTGCCCAGAAGCTTCCAGGACTCGCTTCTATCCTCTTTTTTCGGATTACCATAAAAGCCCGTGAAGCGCTAGCATCCCTCGTCTCCCGTTATGATTGAGTCAATATGGCCGTTAGAAAAGGAGCGAATATCCACTTTAATCGAAATTCGCCATAAGAGAGTGAAACCCCCGCTACGACCCTTGCAATGCACACTAAAACAACCTTCCATCTGGAGCTCGACCTTTAGCTGACCGTCATACTCGCCCCTATGCTTGGTTTCCGATAAAAAAACTAACTAGGGATTGACCTCTTCGACTAAAAGTCGAAGCTTTCGGAATGTTCGAGGGTTCTCCAATCCACGAACATTCCAACACAGAGTTTTCATGGCGACCGGCGGGGTTGGCAACCAACCTCCGCCGATGTAACAGTAATAATTTTACCCTCTGTGCAAATCCTCTTTTGATCTAAAGGAAAATCAGTGGGTACCAATTCGTGTTTCTGCCCTACAACTCCTTCCCTCCCTCCACTAGAACAAACGGCCTTCTCACTGTGGGCTAACCGTTTCCAAGATTTCAGAGTTTTCCCCTTCTCAAACTTGGGAGGATTTTTAGCTCGTGCTGACTCGTGATTTTTGCTGAGGTTGTTCTCTGCTGATAAGTCGTTTGGAATAATTCGATTCCTGCCTATCCGACTACTGGTGCCACTTGAAATAGGTGTTAATTGGATGGTTGTAGGCCTATTTTCTGTTGGAAAGCTCGTAGACTGCTTCCCAATTAAAATGCCAATCTTATTTCCTTCTGTGTCTAGCCCATTTTGACCGCCCTGGCCCATTTCTGCGAGACAAAACTCTCCCTTGGTCCCATATCCTCCCTCCTTATCACCTATCACGTGCTGCTGTCCCTTTCCACTAAAAAAAGTCTCCTTTTGCAGGCTGCCCGTTCTGACCGACTGCATCTGCTGAGGGGGCCTTTCAACATCAGTCACAAACGCGCCTCGGGACCTGTTCGCCTCCATCACAGGGTTTTCGACAGAGTCGCTGGGACTACCTCTGATCTTCGATGACGGAAGAACCCCCTGTGCTTCGCCACTTGATGGACTGCCACTATCCCCTAACGTCGAAGACTGATTAGCCCCCTGGGTTTCGCCGGAAAGTGGATGGGAAGCAGAGCAATGCCCACGCACTTCATCATCTTCAAAAGACCCATCTTCTTCATCTAGCCGAGCGGAAATATCCCCCAAATTTGCCCCTGATTTTGAGTCACCCCGACCCTTATGGCGAAAACCTTTGACATGCTCTGGCACTTCCTTTACTTCTTTGATCTGCCCCCCATGACGAAGCCAACTCCCATAGACTAATTGTTCTTCTGGAGTATCTTTGAAGCTATCGCAATCCTTGAGGCTGTGACCGACTATCCCGCAACCATAACAAAAATCCCCCAACTTCTCATAGGTGATATGTATCCACTTTCCATCCGCCATAGATCCATTTTTCACCTTCACCGCCCGTCGGAGTGATTTTTTAATGTCCACTCTTACTCTTACCCGGAACGTCTAATGCCAACGTCGACCCACCTCCTATGTTTCCATTCTTTCGAAACTGCCCACCAGATTTCCTAGCGTCATTGCTAGCCTTCGGGTGTTACCTGCAAAAGGGAGATTGTGGAAATGGGTCCAAAAAGATACATACCTGAAATCCATAGTCGATAGACTGCTATTCCCTTTTGGCTCCTCAAACACAATCATGGCTTTGTCGAAGAACCACGGACTGTTCTCCACAATCTGCTTCTTGTCCTTTTCATCTCCGAAGTAACACATGAACAAATTTCGCCCTACTTTTTCGATGTCTACATTTTCTTCAATATTCCATATCCGGGGCATAAACTTCTTAAAGAATCCAGTTCTAATAAATTTGTTTGTGAGGACCTTGCAAACTATCGTGAATTGTAACTTCTTCCCTATTTCATCAATGTCATCATCTTCAATCTCTACAACTTCGTTCTCTTCCTCTACTAAAGTTAGCTTAGACATCACTTTGTTAAAGCTGTCCTCGTCCATTGCTTCGACACCACAAACGGGGGAAACACTCCCTTGGTCACAGGGACCTCAAAAAAACACAGTGGTTGCCCATAACACAACACAGGGGTTGCCCTAAATGCTCATACCTGTCTCCCTAGCCAAGAGCGAGAAAGGAGAGCCCTTTGTGTCCAATAGTAGATTGTAATTTATCATTGAAACAAAATATATTTTAATCATCATTTTGATATAACTTTTGAAAGAGTAAGAAGTGATTCTAGTTTATTAAAACAAATAATTATTTTAGGAAAACTTGTCTTTTCCTCCATGTAATAGCCTTGAAATAGACATCTCTCTAAATCATTGAGTGCCAAGGTTCAAACCTTGCCTGACGCACGCATACAGAAATTTTTGTTTCCTTTCACATAGACCAACATTTTTTTTAAAAACTTTTTGGTAACGTTTTATTGTGTTTTTTTAATATATTTTATTGTTTCTTTTACACAACGTTTTTCTTTCATTTTTCTTTTCTCTTTTTCATTTGCTTCTCTGTCAATATTAATGTTTTTTTTATAATAAAAACGTTAACTTTTTCTTTTTATTTTTTTAAAATAAAATGCTAATGTTTCCTAAATTCTTTTTTTCTTGATATCAAATATAAATAAAAATGAAAAAATATATTTTTAAATTATAGTAAATGATTTTTAAGAAATTAATTCCATAAAAATTATTATAACTCTTACAAAGAAAAATATTATATTTATTATTCCAAGTTTTATTCTCTTGCTTGTATATTTATATGCAAAATGTTAGAAATTACTTTTAGTCCTTAAACTTTCATGGAAGTAATAATTTAGTCAATGAATTTTAGTTTGTAACAATTCAATATATGTACTTTTAATTTTGTAACAATTTAGTCCCTATTGTGAAAAATATTAAAGACTTAACGAGATTTCTTACCTATACAGATCGATATACAGATTAGAGACTAGATGCGTTTATAAATAACAGAGACTAGGTTACCAAGCAATTAAAATTGACACTTAATTTTGAAGAAAATTGTCACACTAAGGTTAAATTGTTATAAATTTTAAAGTACGAGGGCTACATTGTTATATACTAAAGTTTAAGGACTAATTATTACAAATTTGACAGTAGAAGGACTAGTTGTTACAATCCATGGTTAAAGGACTAAATTGTTACTTCTAGGAAAGTTTAGGGATTAATGTTTTTTAACATATAAAAAATATTAGCTATACTTTTTATTGAACAAACTAATATTAAAATATATCAAGCCCCCCCTAACATAAATTTCTGGATCCGCCACTGCTCGCACCATTTATTTTACGAAGCACCAACCCCCCTTTTTGGTTACACTGAATCTAAATTTAGCAAGCTAGCTACTAAAATTACGCTCACGCCTCCCTGTGGATCAACCTGGCCACTATATTGCAAAATATTAGTTGGTCCAGTTTATAAATATCATTTGACGAGTTTGACGAGCTCGATCACTTGGACATAGAAAATTTCTAGTACGTAATCATCAATTTCGACGTCAAAAGAAAGCATTTAATGGCCATAAAGAACTTGGAACTATTCCATAACCTTTTTCTGGAGAGACTATATTCTTAAAAACTAAAGATCTTGAATTCCTAAGGGGAAAGAAAAAGAATAAAAAACAAGCCATGAAAAGAAGTGTAAAGAGTTGTTGGAACAAGTTTTCTACTTTTTTTTGAGCTCCTTTATTGGAAATATATCCATGTCAAGCATTGTCTAGATGTGATGCACATTGAGAAAAATGTTTGCATGAATATCATAGGTACACTTCTTGATATTCTAGGGAAAAGTAAAGATGGATTGCATGCTAGATGTGATTTAGTTCATTTAAAGATTCGACCAGAGCTTGCACCTGTTAGTGGGGTGTAACGACCTGACTTTTCCTGTTGGACTTTCTAGGGATGTTACTACATGCATGCTAGTAGAATTTAGAAATCTTTGGTAAAAGACAAAAAGAATTAAACTTTTTTTTTTTGCTAAACAATCAAAATCTTTTAGTTCGGGATCCCTTTAAAAACCATTGCAAAACATAATGTGAATCAAAACGTTAAATCAAATGAAATAGTTCACTTCAATTAAGTTTACTTAACAAAATAATTTGAGTTAAAACATAAACTAGATGCGGAAGCTATACTCCTCATGACACCCATGACCCTTTCAGCAAACCACCTTGCCAATCGCCTAAAATATGTTCTTGCCTATACCTGAAAAGAAAAATATTTTGAAAAAGGATGAGTATTTAAAATACTCAGTAAGTGACCTCACTACCGGGTCAGGATATGCATACACATACATAATGAGTTTTCGAAAACATTTTATTTCTTTCCTTTGGTGGGACCTAAATTCCTTTAATAGCGGAAACGTTTCTCTTTCAACTTTTCTCTTCGGCTTAATGTGGACAATTAACCCAACCTAACCTTTCCTTTTCATTTAACCTTTTCAGGTTTCTTTTCATCTAACATTTTCAGGTTCCTTTTCATATAGCCTCGTAAGGCTCATTTTCATATGGATGTACATCAATAATTTTAGGGGGTAATTTTCACAGCCTTCAAAATCATTTTTATCATGAAAACATAATATATGCATGAGGTCCCAAAGCATTTAAAATTTTTCATTTCATGATGCAACATAAAACAAAGTTCTCATGTCATTCCTCATATCACAAATCATATAACATGCATCACATTCATAAGAACATATGGAAATCATACATGTGCAACTCCATTTTCATATAAAATAAAGTATTTAAAAATTCATCAGAAATCACAACTAAAAACATTTATAAAACTTTTCATTTGAAATAATTAATTTTTTTTTTCAATTCAGTTCCTAACTTGCATTTAAGCATACCGGTGTAAGATCCCTTACCTTGACTAAGCTCAAGAATCCAATTCACCCAAATGCTCACCAAAAATTCTACTGCCTTGAACCTTGGTCAAATGATTTAGGGCCTAATCAAAGTCATCCTTAAGGTTAGTAAAGATCCCTAAAATCCATAATTGAGCCCAAAGTTTCTTCCACCAACTAAATTCCCAAAATTAGAATTAATTCTATAGCATTTAACTTAATCGCAAATTGGTGGGTAAATTTGAATTTAACTCAAGGATCTTCGTGACTTACCGAAAATTTCGCTCCAACAGTCCAAATCGTACTGGACAGCGACACACTCGTGATTTTGATGCCAGAACGGAATGGGTATCCTTGAAACAAAGTCAAGATTCATGAATTAAATCTTACCCAACCAAGATCATCAAAGAACTATGTAGAAACTAATTGCTTACCCACAATTGAAGGCTCGTCGGATTGGAAGAGGCTGATCGGAACGGCGGCGTCGTGAACAGTACCCGCAGTATGAACAGTACCCGCAGTATGAACAGTATCATGATATGAACAGTACCCCCCCCCCCCCCCCCCCCCCCCCCGCGATATGAACAGTCACGATGAACAGTACCGCCGCCGTGAACAGTACCGCGAGCGATGGATGTTTGTTGAAGAAGAAGAAGCTTTCGAATGGATGGGTCTCTTGGTAATGAAAGGGATAGAGAGAGAGGGATTGACGGTGGATGTTGTTTTTCATGGAGGAAGAGGAGAATGTTGGAGAAGATGACGACTTGGCTTGACCTAGGGCTGCATGCAGTATAAAAATAATAGAGATGGATATTTGGGCTTGGCTTCTCCTTGAGCTTGGGCGTTGCTCAAAGTCACCTAATTAACAAAATTACCCTCAAACCAATTAATTCACTTTTTCCCTTCTTTCTTCCTTATTCACTCTCCAATTTCTCAAATTTCAATTATGCAAATCTCTAAAATTAATTTTCAACACAACTTTAAACATGAAATTGGCCTTACAATTAATTCAAATCTCAAAATTAAAACTTTAATTAATTCCTGAAAATGTTGGTCGTTACATGGGGACAAAAAAATCTTCACCCCCTTGCTTGTTATACTCTTACAAGGGAAGAAAAACGTTGTGTTATAAAGGCATTATCAGAAATGAAGGTTCCTGAGGGATACTCTTCTAATATTAAAAATATTATGCCAATGGCAGATTTAAAACTTAATAGTCTGAAATTCCATGATTGTCACGTGCTTTTACAACAATTTCTTCCTATTGCAATACGATTGGTGCTACCTAAATATGTTCGGTATGCTATAACTCGATTGTGTATCTTTTTCAATTCAATATGTAACAAAGTCTTAGATGTCATACAATTGGATAAGTTGCAAGAAGAGATCGTTGTTACATTATGTTTATTGGAGAAGTATTTTCCCTCATTCTTCACAATGATGATGCTGTTGGGATTTATGCCCTAAAGCCTCGTAATTAATTAATTATTTAATAATTAATAATAATTTTGATTATTTTATTTGCAATATAATATTATCCATTAAATAAAAATTCCAAGGTTATTAGTGTAATCTTGAACAGTATGTGGTTGACATACAAGAGGATCGTGTTCAAGAAATAACCTAAAGAGTCATAGTATATGGATAAGGTTGGGTGCCTTATCCTGGTAACACTATTGATATGGCCCACTCTGTAATAGTTATAAATGATTCGATCCAAATCATTCATGTGGAGACATATGAGCGAGGGTATCTTATACAATGAGTTTGTATAAGACTGGATCACATAATATTTAATCTCTCTTTATAAATTCGTTAATTAAGAAGATTAATATTTCATCAGGATGATCATATGCGACTCGATCTTAATCTTGAGTGAGTTATGAACTCTTTCCTGTGAGGGCTTGTCCTTTGATTTGCATGGGTGAGAGTGGCTTTTATAGCCGATTCAATATGCCTACCATTTTGGGGACTTGACCAAATAGGGAGCTGGGAACATAATCTCACAAGATGGAATTCACTCATTCCCATATAGGGTAAGTAGATGAGTAGTTCCCTTAAGTATTGATTTCGGGACTTGAACAATGGGGCCCCACCCTCTCATTGGCCCGAGAGGGACTTAGTTTATAATTAGATTATAAACAGATTGTTCATTAGAGAATCAGTGGTATTTAAGGTGCAAGATGTAATTACAGGGGTAAAACGGACTTTTGACCCAACTGTAATTACGAACAACTCGTGAAGGATCGACTTGCATGTAGTGATTATATCAATGGACACAACTTGTCCTACAGTGCATAAGAGTGCAACTTTAGGTCTATAGTAGAGTGACCCTAGAGTTAATGAATGAAAATTGATTAATTAATTTTGTATCATTGGAGCTTATAATCTGTAGGTCCATAAGGTCCCATTGCTAGCTCATAGTAACACTCAAAGATCAATGTAGTTGAAAGAAAAATTTGAAATGTTCAAATTAATATATAATTTGAAGTGTTCAAATTAATATTTAATATATTAGATATATTAAATATAAAAGAGAAAAATATATTTATTGTATTTGATACATTAAATATTAAAATAATTAATGTATATTAGATACATTAAAGAAAAGATATTTATTAAATTTGAATTGGATTCAAATTAAGAAATAAATATAGTAGGAGAATTTTAAAAGGTTTGAATACGATTCAAATTGGTTAGATTAATATATTTTAATATATTAGATATTAAAATATATTATTTAATTATCTTCCCTAGACCACTATAAATAGGACCCTAAGGGTAAGCCATTGGGCATTCTTCATAACACACATTTCCTCAATAGAGAGAATTAGAGAATTCTCCCTAGACCTCTTCCTCTTTAATCCCTTGTGGATTTTCTTTCAAGAGGCTCCCACAAGCCTTGGTCATGTGTTCGAGTCATAGTTAGGAAGATTTTGTGGAAGAGATAAAGATCAGCCAGAAGATTCTCCATATTTTCAAGATATGTTATGCTTAACCATAATATTATTATTTAATTCTAAATAAACTCAAACCGATTCCTACGCTTCCACTTGGTTTAATTAGATTATTCCCTTCAGATGCATCTCACAGTACACATTGTTAGAGAAGCCAAGCTTTGTGGGCCTATATATTTGCAATGGATGTATCCCTTTGAATGATTCATGAAGGCTCCTAAGAACTCTATAAGAAATAGGCGTCGTCCAGAAGGTTGCATTGCTGAAAGTTATATAGTGGAAGAAGCTGTTGAATTTTGTTCAGATTTTTTATCTGGAATAGATCCTATTGGGCTTGGCACTTACAAGTTACGAGACAATCTAGACAATTCAAATATTGGTAGACCATTGTCAATTGGAGTTGCTTTCAAACCGAACAAGAACTTCTATATCAAGCTCATTGATATGTTTTGGAAAATACTATTGATGTGCAACCATATATAGAGTACATTTATATAACTCTAGTTAATTTATTTCTAGGTCAAATTACAAATTTGGTCCCTATGGTTTAGAGAGAGTTAGATATTAGTCCCTATGGTTTAGAGAGAGTTAGATATTAGTCCCTATGGTTTTAAAAGTTAGAATTTTGTCCTTACGGTAGGGACTATTTATGAGAGTTTTATCAAATCATAGAGACTAATTCTAACATTTAAAACCATAGAGACTACATCCATACTTTCTTAAACCATAGGGACCAAATTTGTAATTTTACCTTATTTCTTTGAAATTTATAATATGAATCTAACTGTAATTTAATGTTTTCTATGTTCTATTTAAGGAAACATATGACAATATTGCAATTACAACACCCAAGTAAATCCAAAAACCAAAAATGGGTACAAGATGAACATAATCAAAGTTTCATATCTTGGTTATGAGAAAAGGTAGCAACCAAACTTGAAATGGGAGATAATGAAGTGTTAGATAACTTGAGGTAGATTTCTCATGGCTCTCATCCAACTGTGATTAGATATACTGGTTATGTCATTAATGGATGTCGTTATCACACAAAGTCTCGTGCAATGATCGAAGTGTACAAAATAGTGGTGTTAGTTTATTTGCAAAAACAATGCAAGTATCTAGCTCAAAGGATAAAAATCCTATAGTTGGAGACATGTCTTTTTATGGAGTGATACAAGAAATTTAGGAATTAAATTATAATACATTTAAGGTTGCCATGTTTAAATGTGATTGGGTTGAGAATAACAATGGTATCAAAATTGATGAGCTTCATTTTGTATTAGTTGACTTAAATAGAATAGGCTACCAGTTTGATTCTTTTATACTAGCAACCCAAGCAAGACAAGTGTTTTATGTTGAGGATCCAAGTGATGTTAAATGGTCAATTGTGCTTACTCCACCACAAAGACACTTTGAAGATCAATGTAATGATGACGAACTTGGAGATACAATACTACATTGTCAAGGAATACCAAATGATATGCGAAATATTAAATCTATTAATGACTTGGATGAGAACACCTTAGCATATGTACGAATAGATTGGAAGGGCACATGGATTCCTAAATAACAATTTTTTGGTAGGTTCTCACTTATTAATTTTTATGACTGTTACGTTATTATCTTATCTCTCTTGTTTGATCTATACTAACTTTTCTTAGTTTAGTATTGATTATATTATGTTTTGTTTCACAGTCTAATTTTTTCACCATGGAGGATTCCAATTTAAGTGATGAGAACTTGGAATTTGATTGTACTACACTCGGTATAGATAATGAGAATACTAGTTCCAAGATAGATGAAACATCTAACTGAAAAAAAAGAACTAAAAAGGACATTCCCAGAACTGCGGGCATAGCTTTTCGTCAATTTAAGAGTTGGTTAACAAGGAAACATATTATGCCGTTTAAGGATCAACCTAAAATTTTGTTAAATCCACCAGCAATTTACTCTAACATTGAATAATACCATTGGCTTGAGTTTGTTAGTTTGAGACTAAGTGCAGAGTTCGAGGTACATATTAATGTTCAAATTATCATACTAAATAGTTGTTGTTTTCTTCAATTTTATATCATTATTGTCATAATTATTAAATTTATGAAGAGGTTGAGAAGCATACAACAAGGACGACGAACTAAGAATAAGTACAATCATCGATTTTCAAGAAAATATTATGCTAATCTAGTGGAGGAAATAGTAAGAATATCATTTTATATTATTGAGCTTCCTAAATTGATTATGTATCTAACTTTGTTTTTATTTAAATGTAGAAGAAAACATCTTCCAGTGAAAGTGACTTCGGTCGAGCTAATTTATGGAAAAAAGCTCGAACAAATAAAAATGGAGAATATGATAATGAAAATGTCCAGCAAGTAGTTAATCGCATAGTAAGACAAATACTACATTTACATGAAACGTATATATTATGATGATGAAATGTATGAAACATTTATATTACAAAATTGTAATATATTATTTATTGTTCTTTTTAGGATGAGATCTTGAAGAATGATGACCTACTTTCCAACAAACATCCCTCACCTAATAATGCTTTGACTCAAGCTTTCGGTACCCCGGAATACGCTAGACATGTACGTGGGGTGGATGTTTTCATTACACCTACTGCTTACTTCCACACTGTGAAACGTAGTTCAAAACAAGAGATGGATAAAAGCAAAGAACTTCAAGTTGAGAACGGAGCACTTCATCGACGTATTAGAGAATTGGAAGACCATATTCAAAACACACGATTTACACCAATATCTGAACAAGGAAGTTGCTCCAAGCAAGTTTTGGAAGATGAGAATGAATTCCAAGAGAAACAAGCATTCATTAAGGTAAATTAAAAGTTTATCTAAACACAAGTACATTTAATTTATAAAATGAATTTTGTATGTTGAACAATTATTGAGAATTAAAATCACATCTTGAAGGTGAGTTGCATTAAACAATCACTGCAGGATATCAAGAGTGGAAGCCAGAAAAAACAAACTTTGATTAAGGTAAAACTAACTGTATAGATGATGTGAAATGATGTACCTTGCTTCTATATACTTGAGTGAAATGACGTGAAAATTTTGTTCTATCTTATTTAAAGGGAAAATCATGTATGCTTGCTGATAGCATGTATTTATGCTATCTTATTTCCTATTATTTATGCTAGTTTTTGATTATTTTGTGAGCTTTTATGCCTATTTCTCTTAATTTTGTAGAAACTGAGCTTGAGGAGCAAAACCAAGTATTTGAGAATATTTTGGTGGATATTGGAGCCTTTTGAAGCTTAATTGAAAATTCAAGAAGATTAAAGATGTTATTTGAGCATAAGGCACATTCCAAGAGATTCTACATTGAATCATGGTTCCAACGCATCGAACCGGAGGTCATTTGGACACCCGAGCGAAGAGATATAGCAAAAATGGCCAGTGCTGTCTGCAGGGTAGCGTCGCGACGCTGTCTATAGCGTCTCGACGCTACGAAAACCGAAAAAATGCTGTTTTTCGTCTAAAAATACGCTTTTTCTAATTTTCTTGCAGCGTTGAGACGCTATGAGCAGCGTCTCAACGCTACCTCAAGGTTTTTGATAAAAACATCATTTTTTGCGTCGTTTTGGGAGGCCAATCCGAGAGTGGGAGCCCTAATTTCGATTCCAAGCTAAAATTGAAGGTTTAGGGAGCAATTGGGAGCGTTTGTGGAGCATTTTTGAAGATCCAAAGCTCGAGGGACATGGAGATCACGACGGGAACGTGGGATCGACCATTGTTTGCTAATTTCTTCCTTTTCCTTTAGTTTTAGTTCTTGTTTTGTGGCTGTAAATTAGGAACTTAGAGGTTTAATTGTATGAATATTATTAGTATCTTCGTTCCTAATACTTGGAGTTTTGATGTAGCCATTAGACTTGAGTTTTTTAATTGATTAAATACCTTGATTGAATGCTTTTTGTTTCATTCATGATTTTATGTATTTAATGCTTATAATTTATTGATCAAAGATTATTTGCTTTATTGGTCTGAATTTGTGCTTGAAAAAGTATGGTTTAGGCTAGAACTTAATTGCATGACTATTTGTAAATTCTTGCATGAAAGTGGAGAATTCTCTTAGAAGCCCTTAAAAAAAGTTGCTTAAAGCTTTGCATGTTATTAAAATCTAGATAGAGATATTAGGTTTATAATATTGCATGAGAGTTAATTGTGCTTGAAAGAGTCAGTTAACACCCTCACTTCTTGGCTTATGGAATATTTGCATGACAAACTTGGTAGTTTTTGTTGTAAGTCTAATTGGTGAAATTGATTCCCATAGGATATCTCTCTCCTATTGTGTCTCCATTTATCTTTTGCTTTCTAGGTTAGCTCTTTAGTTTAGCTTGTTTGCATTTGATTTCTTTCTCTAAATAAAGTTAAGTGGGAGTAATTACGGTACTTAAATGAACTAAGAAATCCAATCCCTGTGATCGACCCTGGCCACTATTAATGCAAATTTTAGAGGTTTAGGTTTATAAATATATTTGATAGAGCCTTCGACAAGCTCTTTATCAAATTGGCGCCGTTGCCGGGGATTGGCATACTTTAATTCATTTAATATTGTGAAGAAATTGCTTGCTTTAATTTAGAGATTTAAAAAAAAAAAAATTAATTAATTTTTTTTATTGGTTTTATTATTATTATTTTTTGTTGTTGTTGTTGTTGTTGATTTGTTCTTGTTTTGAGTCTTTGTCTCTTGTTCTTGGTTGCGTTGATTTGGTGGTGTATGTATTTATTTGAAAGCCTAAATTTAGTTTTCTTCGATTCAGATTATGGCTTTTTATAATTCTGAGTGGCCTTATGGGGAGTTTTTGACCACCCAAGGACAAACACCCTCCTTCAATTCTTAACTAGTAGACTACCCCTCTTATGACCCTGTGAATGCTAATTATGATTTTCATGGATATCAAGTGTCTAATCATTACCATTTTGATTCTATAAGTTATGGAAACCCCTTTTATGGTAATGATATGGGCACTTGGACCCAAAACTTGGCCTATCCCAACCAAATTAAGGAAAACTCTTCCCTTGAAGACCTATTGCAAGAATACATTTTGGAATCAAGGGTTAGAAGTTTTTGTCAGACTGAAGCAGAGAGGTTGAATAGGATAGAAGCTAAGGTGGAAGAAAATGGGGTAGCACTAAATCATATAACTCAACAACTTTGTCAAATTGTTGAATTACTTAAGACCCTACATGAGCAAATTTTTTTTAATACTATTGAGGAAAGGCATTTAAGGATGATATATATAGATGATAGTGGGGATGAGTTGGAGCAACTTGATACACACCAAGAACAGGTTTGTGAGGTTGAAAAAGGTAGTGAAATCACATTGCAAGAGAAAATCCAGGTGATAGAGTATGAGGCTGAAAAGCCTTCCTTTATTTTATCTCTAGAAATTTCTCTTAATCCTCATCTTTCTTTTTCTTATACTCATGAGTTTAGTGTGCCTTCTTTTGATTTTTCTTCTTTTATTATATTAAATAAAAATAACAAAAGTATTTTTCTTTCAGGCGCCCATGAGAAACAAGTGAGTCTTCTAAACATAGAAGGTTATATTGATTCAAGCAAAAAGAGGCCAAAGAAATATGAGCAGTTTTATGTGCCTTGATGCATGTACTTGAGTCCCGTCTAGCTAGGAACGTTAAACAAGCGCTTCTTGGGAGGCAACCCAAGCTTTCTCTCTCTTAGTCTTTCTTTTATTTTTATGGTTTTATATTTTTCTTTTAGCTTTGTTTGTGTTGATCTTGTGTTCCTGTTGATTGATGTTTTTAGGAGCTCGAGAATAATATCTCTCACATTGCCCCCATGATTAGGTTGAATCGAGGAGTCTCTCACACTTCAAGGCAGTATTACTCTTCCTTTTATCTTTTTAAATTGTCCTTAAGCATGTTGAAATAGATCTGAATAGTTTATACATTGAGGACAATGTATGTTTTAAGTGTGGGGGGATGCGTGTTGTTCTGATATGAATCTGAGCTGTTATTGAAACTTTTTTTTTGAATTATATGATGATTCTGTTGCATCAAGTGTGATGAGGACGACATGTGATATGTTCTGATTAATAATATTTTTACAATTTTTTGTGAAATATGAAAGCATGTCTAGAATTCAAATAAATTTAAAATTTTTGCTTTGAATTTCTTGCAAGTTATGAGCACCTAGCCTGTCTTTTGTTAGTTTTGAAGGCTCATAGTAGTTTTATATTGTCCAAAAGTTTGTTGTCACTCCGATAGGCTTAAGCTCTAGTTTGATGGTTGACTTGCATGATAAGGTGTAATGTGTTACTTAGGAGAAAAAAAAAATTGTTTGTTTTGCCTGTAAGAAAAAGAAAAGAAAAGAAAGAAAAGAAAAAAACAAATTAAGCTTGTAATGTATTGAAAAGAGTCGAGGGTAAAAAGAGCTACCCCTATCGTGATCAGTTAGGCTACCTATCGAGCGAGTGCTCTAGGTAAGGGTCCCTACGATGGGTGTGTGAAAGCTAGTGCCCCTGACGTTAAAATGATGCAAGCTTAGCCGATCGATTTGTTCATTTTCAGGCACCTAGTAGCTAATTAACTTTTTGAGTGTAAGAAGGCTAGAGAATTGGTGCTTGGGGCTAGTGTAGGGGGAAGATGAATGGAGGACTCTATAAACATATTATGAGCTTGTAAAGACTACTTTAAGAGGGCTATGCACACACACACGCAAGAGATGAAAAGCTTAAATTCGAGTTTGCTTGATGAAAAGTTGTGTTTGAGTATTTTCTTAAATTGTTATTATATTATTATTTAGAACATTAAGGTTTGAGTCACTTTGATATAATGGTGAATTCATATATGTGGGTTTTGTTTTTGCTTTGCTCGGGACTAGCAAAGGTTTAAGTGTGGGGGTATTTGATAGTATGTATTTATGCTATCTTATTTCCTATTATTTATGCTAGTTTTGTGATTATTTTATAAGCTTTTATGCCTATTTCTCTTAATTTTGTAGAAACTGAGCTTGAGGAGCAAAATCATGTATGCTTGCACTGGAAAATATTAAAAATATTGTTGCCTCTGGCATTTTGCGCGAAAATGATGGCCTAGAATCTACCATTCATGGAATTCCCCTTGGAGATGATAATGCAAGGGTCTCAATTGATGTTGCTATTGTTAATGCTGCTTTACCGATAAAGATAAGAGATGATCTTACAACAATAAAGCAAGCGGTAGGATCCCTTGTCCCATGGCCATGACATTTGGTAATTATTAACGAGGAAAGAAAGGTAAACATCAAACTAATTAATCTCAATTTAAAGATTTATATATGATATAAATTACTACTTATAAAATTATAACTTGGTTGTTTTAGGAGAACGTTTAAAGAAAGCTAATTGAGGAGAAATAAGTTATTAGTGCGCCAATATCCAATTTACCCATATCTTTGAAGTCTATCCTTAGGTTTGCTGAAAAGGTAATGACTGATGAAACTATTATTTCCTTCCAACTACATGTTCAGCTTTTTGGTTTCAGTTGAAAGAGTTATGTCTTGCGAGAAGATGTTATTGACTTCTGGAACATGCGAAAGGTTAAAACTTTGTCAATGGTGGCTTATATGGTGTAAGGGACATTATTCATCTTTTTATGATTTTATCATATTTAATGGCTATAAATTATTTTGGTATTAGTTAAAAATCTGTCAAATATTTTGTAGGTACTGACACTTTTATCTGCTTGATTCAAATCGAGTTTCACAATACATTTTTGTAGATCCATCTCTTATATCTGCTGGACAAAATACTCCAGAAATTAGAGCTCGGAACCTTTGTAGTAGACTGATGGCTTCAAAATAAAATAAAATAGTTATTGTTCCATATAATCCAGGGTGAGCAAAGTTGTACCCATTTTAAACTTGCATGTAGTAGGTAACAAGCTTGCATTAGTAGTAAAAATATTAATTAGTTGTCCTTTTTGTTTAGTGGTCATTGGTCGCTGATTGTTATTTACGCGTATGACGACATGGTGTATTATCTTGATTCACTAAGAACAAGTTCGTGAGAAGATCTCAAATACATAACATATATGTAAGTTAACTATCTTTTGTGCCCACAAATTTACTTCATTTTTAATATTATTGTGATTTCTCTGGGGCAATAGTAATTTTTCGATCTCAAAAGAATTTGAAAAAGACTTGAAAAGCTACTTTCTGGAAAATAGTGAAGGTAAGTATAAACATTATTACTAAATTTATTCTACTATGTATACATCTAGTGCATATGTAACATATATTATTGATTTTGACCATATTGTAGTGTCCTTTATATGTGAGAAGTGTTGAATGTGGATATTACGTGATGAGATATATGAGAGATATCTTGATCAACAAAAGCACCTTAATCACAGATGTGGTATGCTATCCAAACTATTTGAATTATAATGGTTTAAGTAGTGTAATGACAATTTCATATTTTTCATAAATATTATTTGATCTTCAATGTTTATAGATTGATACAAGGACCTCATATTCACAACTTGAGTTGGATGAAGTGCGAGTAGAGTGGGCTAAATTGCTAGGTCGCTACATATGATGATGAAGGACTAGTTTGGAATTATTCAAGTGGATTTTTTGGATGGCTAAATGGGAGTGCCATATACTTCTTTTGTGATTCTTTGGAATGTTCATTATAGGTTTATGATGTTTGTCATTTTGAAAATATTTTTAAATACATAGAGAATAGATGTTTGTAATTTTGAAATATAGTTTCATATGGTAGATAGTTCTTGTAATTTTGGAATTGTGTTCATATGATCATTGGATCTTTTGTAATGAATTTGAAGATACAATTCTATCTATCTATCTATCTATCTATCTATCTATCTATCTATCTATATATATATATGTTATGATGGAATTGTTAATATATATTGTTAGATTGAAATTGTTAATATTATTGATGGAAATTGGACAAGTATCCAATATGTATTGTTTATTTGGCTGATAGGAATACTGTAATTTTGAAGTTATCAAATGGTTGGAATACACAATACAGAAAATTCAAAATGGTATGGAATATATATTTTTAAAAATTAAAAAAGAAAAAAGAAAAAAGAAAAAATATATGACATGTGAAATATGTCAAGAAGTATTTACCTTGACACGTATTCTTTGTCAAACATGTCAAGATAACGATTAATTTAACGATCAGAAAAAATCAAGTTATAATATTGTTGATACGTAACAAGTGTCAAGGAGTGCTTATACCCATGACGTTTTGTTGTTTTCATTTTTGACCGTTTATAAATGTTAAGTATTAAAATAACCTTGACATATTTAAAGTTTCAAGGAATGTATAACATGACACTCGTCCATAGTCAAGTTTTATCAAACTTATTCTTGATGGCTAGTACTTGACGATAAAAAAACATCAATTACTTGACATTCGAAAAACGTCAAGTAACTCAATTTTTCTTGTAGTATAAATAATAAGTGATTCATTGTCTCAGATGCACCTAAGCGTAATACATGAGTCCCACTTGTTCATATAGGCTCTAGTTTGTAATTAGTTAAGCAGTTCCATTTAGAAAATAAAAGAATGTTTAGGTTGCAACCCCCATACCATAAACATGGTGTCATATGTGAAGGAATGAACCCTTCACTCCACAACGGAAGCATGGGATCGTCTTTGATTTTATTTAAAATTAAACTAAGAAATAAGATTAAGTAAACTTACTTGGAGTAAATATGAAGATATTTCTAGCATGTCTTTATTTCCTCCACAAAGTCTTCTTAGCTATGACTCGAACACAGGACCAAGGTTTGTGAGAGTCTCTTGAAAGAAAATCCATAAAGGATTTGAGAAGAAGAGGTCTAGAGAGAATTCTTTAATTCTCTATTGAGGAGATATGTGTTCTATGAAGAATGCTCAATGGCTCACCCCTACGGTCCTATTTATAGTGGTCTAGGAAACCTTTTAAAATTATCCCACAACATCTATTTCCTAATTTGAATCCAATTCAAATTTAATAAATATATTTTCTTTAATGTATCTAATATACATTAATTATTTTAATATTTAATGTATCAAATATAATAAATATATTTTCCTCTTTTATATTTAATATATCCAATATATTAAATATTAATTTGAACACTTCAAATTAAATATTAATTTGAACCTTTCAAATTTTTCTTTAAACTAAATTGATCTTTTAGTGTTACTATGAGCTAGCAATGGGACCTTATGGACCTACAGATTATAAGCTCCAATAATACAAAATTAATTAATTAAACTCTTTAATTAATCAATTTTCATTCATTAACTCTAGGGTCACTCCACTATAGACCTAAAGTTGCACTCTTATGCACTGTAGAATAAGTTGTGTCC
The DNA here is from genome assembly GCA_033996785.1 of Trichosanthes truncata. Lineage (NCBI taxonomy): Eukaryota > Viridiplantae > Streptophyta > Magnoliopsida > Cucurbitales > Cucurbitaceae > Trichosanthes > Trichosanthes truncata. Next base: position 11,015,276 of record MU867261.1, on the reverse strand, counting down.
ATTGATATAATCACTACGTGCAAGTCGATCATTCACGAGTTGTTCGTAATTACAGCTGGGTCAAAAGTTCGTTTTACCCCTGTAATTACATCTTGCACCTTAAGTACCACTGATTCTCTAATGAACAATCTGTTTATAATCTAATTATAAACTAAGTTCCTCTCGGGCCAATGAGAGGGTGGGGCCCCATTGTTCAATCCCGAAATCAGCACTTAAGGGAACTACTCATCTACTTACCCTATAAGGGAATAAGTGAATTCCATCTTGTGAAATTATGTTCGCAGCTCCCTATTTAGTCAAGTCCCCAAAATGGTAAGTTTATTGAATCGGCAACAAAAGCCACTCTCACCCATGCAAATCAAAGGACAAACCCTCATAGGCAGGAGTTCATAACTCACTAAGGATTAAGATCAAGTCACATCTGATCATCCTGATGAAATATTAATCTTCTCAATTAACGGATTTATAAAGAGATATTAAATATTTTGTGGTCCAGTCTTATACAAATTCATTGTATAAGATATCTCCACTCACATGTCTCCACATGAACGATTTGGACCAAATCATTTATAACTATTACAAAGTGGGCCGTATCAATAGTGTTAGCAGGATAAGACACCCAACCCTGTCCATATACTATGACTCTTTAGGTTATTTCTTGAACACGATCCTCCTGTATGTCAACAACATACTGTTCAAGATTACACTAATAACCTTGGATTTTCATATAATGGATAATATTATATTATAAATAAAATAATCAAAATTATTATTAATTATTAAATAAATAATTAATTACGAAGCTTTAGGACATAAATCCCAACAACATGACCTTTGTTGATTAGGGCAAAACACATTCCAAACACTAGCCGTTGAAAATGAATATGAAGTAGATGGTGCGGAAATAATCTTGTACTCCTCCTCTAGCTTTGGTCGAATTGCCAATACGATATCACTCACATTAATGAGGCCACTTAGGTAGGAAAACCAACATCAAGAACCCCCCACTCAGTATAATGTTAGAAATCTTCACCATAATAAAATTGTCGATGTCATAGATTATATGCTTTTCAAACCTCTCCCAAAAAGGACCACCATAGAGCTTAATAGTTAGCCATACTAATAATATATGATCGTCACTTATGACATACCTTACATATGGTTTAAATATTCTGTAACTATTAAGATGGTCCTCCAACTCCAAAAGATCAAGTTGAAAGCCTTCATTGTCTATAGGCTCTTCCCATATAAGATCTATATAAAAGAAAACAAGGTTTCAGTAGTATACAACAACCCAAAACTCAGCCCAAGATAATATCTCCTATGAAAACTCACAGAAAACAAGGTTTCAGTAGTATATAATAGCCTAAAACTCAGCCCAAGACAATATCTCCTATGACAGCTCACTCTCGTGACAACAAGGGTATTTGACAGCACATAGTGTACAACAGTAAATTCAGTCCAATAGTTCACGCTTCCTCTACAATAGTTGCTTAGTTTCCATCCAAGATTGGTGAGCACTTACCTTGAATAGAGCCTTTGATTTGACAAATCAAAATCAACATAATTACTTATTTTTGTTGCCTTTACTGAATTTATTTTCCTTTTATTCTTTTACTTATCTTTAGTATTTTATGGCTCAACCCAAGGGTCCTAGTTATAGAGACCTAGGGCAAATCTTTTTCATAATTAAAATGTTATATTTTAATATCTATTATATTAAAATATATATCTTACTTACTTGAATTCCATTCAAATCTCCTACAATATATATTTAACCTATTTGAATCTCATTCAAATTTCAAATATATATTTTTCTTTAATGTATCTTATATACATTAATCATCTTAATATTTAATGTATCAAATAAAATAAATATCTTTTTCTCTTTTATATTTAATATATTAAATATTAATTTGAACACTTCAAATTATATATTAATTTGAATATTTCAAATTTTTCTTTCAACTAAATTGATCATTTAGTGTTACTATGAGCTAACAAGGAGACCTTATGGACCTACAGATTATAAGCTCCAATGATACAAAATTAATTGGTTAAACTCTTTAATCAATTAACTTTCATTCATTAACTCTAGGTCACTCCACTATAGACTTAGAGCTACCCTCTCATGTACTGTAGGACAAGTTGTATTCATGGATATAACCATAACATGCAAGTCGATTATTCACGAGTTGTTCGTAATTACAATTAGGTCAAAAGTTCATTTTATTCCTGTAATTACATCTTATACCTTAAGTATCATTGATCCTCTAATGAACAATTTGTTTATGATCCAATCATAAACTAAGTCCCCTCGAACTAGTGAGAGGGTGGGGCTCCATTGTTCAAGTCTTGAAATCAGCACTTAAGGGAACTACTCATCTACTTACCCTATATGGGAAGGAGTGAATTTCATCTTGTGAGATTATACTCCTAGCTCCCTATTTGGTCAAGTCTCCAAAAAAGTAGACTTATTGAATTGGCTACAAAAGCCACTCTCACCATTTCAAATGAAAGGAAAAACCCTCACAGGTAGGAGTTCATAACTCACTCAAGATTAAGATAGAGTCGCATATGATCATCCTGTGAAATTACATACAACTACATTGATCTTAGTAAAAGGTGCTTTAGATGCACGTGGTTCCAAATTAATGCCGGATAAAAAGGATTTTGGTTATAGTTTTCCTTGCGATGGTCCGGGACGAGGTGGTACTTGTGATATTTCGGCTTGGGACGCCTTTTATTTAGCAGTTTTCTGGATGTTAAATACCATTGGATGGGTTACTTTTTATTGGCACTGGAAGCACATCACATTATGGCAGGGTAACGTTTCACAGTTTAATGAATCTTCCACTTATTTGATGGGATGGTTAAGAGATTATCTATGGTTAAACTCTTCACAACTTATCAATGGATATAATCCTTTTGGTATGAATAGTTTATCAGTCTGGGCGTGGATGTTCTTATTTGGACATCTTGTTTGGGCTACTGGATTTATGTTCTTAATTTCCTGGTGCGGATATTGGCAAGAATTGATTGAAACTTTAGCATGGGCTCACGAACGCACACCTTTGGCTAATTTGATTCGATGGAGAGATAAACCAGTGGCTCTTTCCATTGTGCAAGCAAGATTAGTTGGATTAGCCCACTTTTCTGTAGGTTATATATTTACTTATGCGGCTTTCTTGATTGCCTCTACATCAGGCAATTTTGGTTAATTTTTTATGTGTTGTATCCGCGAAAATATCATTTCTTTCGATGGAGAAGGGGATCTTCCTTCTTATATTTCTACATCTAGGATCCGACTTGTATCATTGATACTACTAGGAATTGAATCATTATGGCAAGGAAAAGTTTAATTCAGAGGGAGAAGAAGAGGCAAAAATTGGAACAAAAATATCATTTGATTCGTCGATCCTTAAAAAAAGAAATAAGCAAAGTTCCATCGTTGAGTGAGAAATGGGAAATTCATGGAAAGTTACAATCCCCACCGCGTAATAGTGCACCCACACGTCTTCATCGACGTTGTTTTTTAACCGGAAGACCGAGAGCTAACTATCGAGACTTTGGGCTATCTGGACACATACTTCGTGAAATGGTTCATGCATGCTTGTTGCCTGGGGCAACAAGATCAAGTTGGTAAGGATTCAAATATCCCTTTCTATTCATTTCTATGATCATAGAGGGACCCCTTTACCATTCTGTATAAATGGACTATTCTATTTGTACAGATATGGTATAGGGGTGCATTCAATCTTTGTTTGTCTATTAGTTCACAGTTCTTCTCTTTATCGCGGGGTAGAGCAGCTTGGTAGCTCGCAAGGCTCATAACCTTGAAGTCACGGGTTCAAATCCTGTCTCCGCAAAATTTTTTTGTCTCAAAAATTTAGGTTTGATCTTGGTAACTACTAATTAATTACTATTAATATTAGCTTTTTTTTCTTTCCGGATGGGAGTAAAAGAAAAGAAGGGGGGGATAGAACCACTATACTATCACGGTTTAAATCTTCTCAATTAACGAATTTATAAAGAGAGATTAAATATTTCGTGGTCCAGTCTTATATAAACTTATTGTAAAGGATACCCCCACTCACATGTCTCCACATGAACGATTTGGATCAAATCATTTGTAACAATTACAAAGTGGGTCGTATCAATAGTGTTACTAGGATAAGGCATCTAACCTTATACATATACTATATAGACCCTTTAGGTTATTTCTTGAATATGATCCTCCCATATGTCAACCATATACTGTTTAAGATTACACTAATAACCTTGAATTTTTCATATAATGGATAATGTTATATTGCAAAATAAAATAATCAGAATTATTATTAGTTATTAAATAATAAAACATTAATTATGAGGCTTTAAGGCATAAATCTTAACAATCTGCACTAAAGTCGGTGAGACATGAATCCTAGGGCATACTCTATACCCAACTTGTTCTCGCACTTGCCTTAGAGAATATGAGACATGTCTTGTAATCCTAGACATTCTAGATGACCCTCACACACTTTAGCTTGGAGAGTTTTTATATATAGATCAAAATGACTGTCATTAAAAGCCATATTGGTCACCACCATGATGCTTTCTCTCTCTCGATATGATTCCCTATATATCAGTATTTTTTAATTTCCTTAATATTAGTGTTTACACACTATTATCATAATAAAGAGTGCTAGATTAAATCATATATGAAATACCTTTCAGATCTTTATGGAACTATTATAGTCATACAACTTCTTTTGTTTTTTCAAAAACATTAAACTTGTATACCTTACTCCACCACCTAGGGTGAAATTGATCTTAACATAGATTTCTCTAAATCTTTGTAAGAACTAGTGTATCTTGTAAAGATTAAATCTTTAACTCCACACACAATTTTTTTTCATTATCCATAGATAATTTGAGAAAGTTTTTAATTTTCTACTTGATTGTCATACCATTCGTTTAACTAATATATGCTAACCAACTGTATATTAAATGTTAAGTCTCATTTATATATTAATTGCCTCCCACTCAGGGTAGATCATATGCTCTCAACATTTGAGGTGTCTTAGGATACTCTTCCTTAGACACAATAACTTCATGTTAGAATGATATATTATCATTCTTTCGAAGTTCTGCATCAAATATTTGACATCAATTTTGTCAATATAAGATACTTGAGACAAAGTTAATATTATGTCGTAAAAATCTCCACTTGGACATATAAAATATATGAAGTGCTTCCAAATCATTCATTTGGAATTGGTTAGCTAGTCAACCTTTTATGTTAGATAAAATCTTACATCATTTCCAATGAGTAAAATCGCATCATTATAAAATATGAAAAAACTCCACTAAGCAATTAATGATGTGCTTGTCTATACAAGTTTCATTATAGTTATTCAAAGTCATAGGTTTTGATACTTTTATTAAAGCTTTATATTTAAAGATCTAATGGTCAAATTCACTTCATAAATGAACATTTATAATTTTGCAAGCTTTTTGCTTTTGATCTTAGAAAATAAACCCTTCGATTTATTTGTGTAGATACATTCTTTAAGATTCTTTTCATAAAAGAATTCTAAACATTCATTTTACATATCCCATATACAACAATGGATTAAATAATGCTTGTAGACTCCAGTATGACAACATGTGAGAAAATTTACTCGCATTCTACTTTCTCTCATTAGGTTTAACCCTTTGCCATTAGTCTTACTTTGATGATCTATATCTTCTTATCTACACATATTTTTCTTTCATAGATCCATTCATATCCTATGAGTTTAACCTCATCAAAAGGATCTACAAGTCCATATTGAGATCGATTACATGGACTTTATCTCAAGATTCATGACTTTGACTTATTTATCCTTGTCGTCATCCCTTATTACTACTTTGAGGGCAATAAGCCTTCAACTTCGTCATATAACATGACAACTTGGGTTTCAATTAAGTCCTTGTGAAGGTTGAGTCATCTCATGACTCTCCCACTATGAGAAGGCTTATCCAATTCATGACTAGGATCCATTTGATTCTCAAATGTAATTAAGATGTTAACAACTTCTGTAGATTATTTACTGGCTTCACTTGAAACTAGTTTATTAACACTATCTCACCTTATTAAAGGTTTGTAGTATTTTATTTAACATTCATTATAGAAAAATGATATTTGTCATACAAATACCTTATTCTTTTTAGGACTAGATAAAAGATCATTTTGTTACTCCTTGGGCTTAGCCTACACTTAGGCATATTTTTGAACTTATATATTCCAACTTTTTAAGGTTTGTTTCAACATGTAAGCTTAACATTCCCAAGTGCTAAAGTGTTGTAAACTAGCTTTACTACTCTTCTATAATCCCAAAATTGTCTCGTAACACTTTTGGAGGGAATAATGTTCAATATGCAATCTCTATTGCATATTCTAACTAGAGTCTTGTAATGGTGTGTAACTCATTATTGATGTGACCATGTCTAACTATGTCTTTTTTTCTTCTCTTGCATCACAATTTCACACATTGTACAGGATTCTTAGAGTTGGAATAAAATCCCACTTTCTATCAACTAATCTTAGTACACAAGGTTCCTGTACTATCCATTATGATCTAATCAGAATGTCTTAATAGATTTACCTAATTGATTTTCAACTTTAGTCTTACTTTTCTTGAACTTTTCTTGGACTTATGTTGCATTAGGTAAAGATACTTATGCCCTGAATAATCATCAGTCAGAGTGATAACATATTCACAATGTTATTTGGCGTTTACATTAACCAAACCACTTGGGTCACAATGTGTAAGCCCAAAGTGCTCTTTGGCCTTGTAGCCTTATCCAATGAAGGCCTAATGATTATCTTACATGAAAGACAAGATCACTCTAACTTTTAGAGAATTACTTCTTACTAGTCTTTTCATTCTATTCTAGTTGATGTTAATCAACCTGAAATGCTAACGTCAAGTATTATCTTTTAGGAGAAAATAATTTGTCTTTCTATTATGGATTCTATAATCCTGAAAATCTCATTATTTTGTAGTATAGTATATGTCAAAAATATAGATTGTTCTTATTTTCAACTGAATGTATTTTCAAACAATTTTGAAATACAAGCTTTAATAATTAAAAAAACTCATACTCTATGAATTGTTCAGTAATAAAGTTCAAGAAATTGAATTTCTCTTATGGTACTAAAAATACCATATTTAGCACTCAGAAACGATCATCCCGGAATGATATCTTAATTTCTCCCACTACATCAACTAATATTGGTTTCCTAGTGCCAATATGTAGAAACTATTCTACATCATTATGTATTTTCCAAGAATTACATATTAAATGTAATGAAGAACAAATCTTGATAGTGGATCTTGTATCAACTATCCAAGTGACGTTATTTATTCTCCATAAAAAATCTAGTAAATCAAATTTACTTTCATTTATATTTTTCTTCCCATAGACGTATTTCAAAAATTCCTCTTATTATGACTATCCTTGTTAATTTAGGAACTATTTCTTTTTACATAGTTTCAATTATTTGGTTTCTTTTCTTAGACTTTTGTAATACTTAATTTCGAGATCATTTAGACAATTATCTAAATTTAGCTTCTATTGACCTCAACATCTCATATATCATTTTCTTTATCTTCTAAGCTTGTCATCTAACATATCAACTAGGAGATATCTACAAGCTATCTCGTTACCTTTGATTCATCAATCATGTGTTTCATGAACAATTCAATTAGCATTGGAGACAGGTTTTGAGAACATTTCTCAACAAAGACAAATAAATATTTTACACTACCAATATAGCGTTAATGTTACTTTTCCATGCAATAAAATTTTCTCAACTTGACAAATCAATATTCAAAATTAAAATTATGAGAGAAATTGACATAATATTGAAATATATAAAATATATTATTTAACATCATGCAAAAAATTATCTATTCAATTTTAGCATAGAAATCAAACAATTTGAAAAAAAAATGAACCATTTCTAATGCTATGGTACTTTTTTGAGTTAGAAAAAATGCTGCCATAGAGTAGGTCAAATGTTCCTTCACTAAACTGAGACAACCTCAACCAAGTATTATACTAGAATAACTCTTATTCCTATAATATCTTGTTACCATTAGTTGGGATAAATTTATGCAAAAACTAGCCCAACATATGTTTTTAACCTTGAGCTGTCAAATGAAGTTAAAAATGTGTAAAAAGAGACATGGTTGAAAGACTTTATGCCTTTTTGTGGTTTTGGGCAGGAACTGTCAAATTGCCTAGATGTGACCGCATAGCTGAGAGACAAAATGTGATCGCAAAATGTCTGAGCGACAGATTGAACGTGAATCTTGAGATTGATTGATTATGTAATCATCTTCTTCAATTCTAGACGTTGATGACTAGGACAACTCCTCACACTTATTTCGATAGAAACCCTAGCCTTTGAAGGCCTATAAAAGGTAGCTGCCACACCAAAAGAAGGCATCGATGCTTGAGAGAGACAATTGACCACCAACTACTCAAGCTACCACACCGATTATCAAAGAACCCTAGATTTGCAGGATAGGATGAAAGTCTCTACTGCTGTACTTGTACTCAGATGGACACCTACTCGAAAGACTTGACTTGTAATGACTCAATTCTCCTTGAGAAAGGAAGAATCGAGTTAGATTGAGAAGTAATCTAGGAGTTCAATTATTTTTTTCTGTCTTTTACATTCTATCTTCTCTCCTCCTTTTGAATTTAGTTCCAAGTTTTGTTTCATTCTGTATCTGTTTATTTTCATTGAACAATTTGTATTACATTCGAAAGTTAATATGAAGTTCGTTCATTTTAGTTGATGATGTTCTTTTCGTTAAATATGAGCTAAACTTTTCTTTGGGATTCAAAGATGTGGATGCCCTAAAGAATGGAATAAGGCTTATTACTTAAATAGAAACTTTGCTTAATACTCTACCATTATTTGCTTTTATTGATTTTAGATGCCATTGTTAGTCTAGCTTGATCATATGGAATATCATACTAAGTTGAGTCCAATATTGAAAGGTTTGGATAATATATGGTTTTTGTAAAAACAATATAGAAAAAGAGCCTGGATAAACTTTATATTTGACCCTAGACATAGGGCAAGACCTTTAGGACCAAAAGATTGTGTGCACAAATAACTAAGCTTTAATTAGCCATAGACATATATAGGTTTAATTTCTTAGACTATTAAAGTGATTTAATTAAAGATTGGATTGTTGAACCCGGTTCACCATGTAGAGTAGCGAGTTGATAATTTGCGATCGCATAATAGATTGCATTTTCATTAAAGGGTAGAAGCATGTTTGAATCCCTCCTTTATCATTCTTACCTCTTATTACCAACAACAACAACCTTCCCAACTATTGATTTACATTGGTTACCTAAGTTGCATTCTTGAGGAGGTTTTTGCTTTACATTGAGTTTTGTTACAAGTGTTCCCTTAGTATTCAACAATTAGAACACTTCCATTTTATTACTTGTTGACAGTGTGCACTTGCACTTGACTGGAAGTTTCTCTCATTTAAAGGTTTTCCAAATAAGCATACACGTTTTTAGTCATCATTTGTCAAATTTGTGGGAAAGCTAATCATGTTCCTCTTGAATGCTGAATGAGGTTTGATCATTCATACCAAACGAAGGAAATTCCAAAGGCACTTGCATCCGTGGCTTTAAATGAAGAAAATGACTCTGCTCTCTATGCTGATTCTGATGCAACACACATTGCAATGAATCAGGTACCATTTCATGCATACGAACCTATCAAGGAAAAGAAAAGAAAAACTATATGTAGGAAATGTGAAGGACTAAATATATCTCATATTGGTCAAGGGAATTTAAAAACTCAAAATAATAACACTTTACATCTAAAGAATGTGCTGGTTGTGCCTCATATAAAAAAGAATGTTATATCAGTAGTCAATGATAATGATTGTTCTATCCTATTTAATGCTGATGGCTCTGTTGTTAAGAACAAACAGGGACATGTGATAACAATGTGAACTAAAAGGAATGACCTTTATGCCTTGGAGCAACATGCATGAAACATACATTGCCTTTGCTGCTTCTGTGATTGTGAATAAACTAGCTACTAAAGACTCTTTGATTGCAAAAATTTTGCTCCTAGAGATCCCTCTAATAACTCTTTTATTGATCTTTTAAATTATGCTACTACTGTTTCTACAATTTAAACTTTGTTTCCATTAAGCATCTAAGTAATACAAATGTGATTCAAGTATCTGATTAGAAGAAAATACATGTTGTCCGTTCTATATGTCAAATGAGTAAAAGCTATACATTACCTTTTATTTTGAATAAAGAGTTGAGTATAGCTCCCTGATAAGCTCCATTGAGACATGTGGGGTCCTGCTCCTATTACTTCATGTCAAGGGTTTAAATACTATGCTAGTTTCATAGATGACCATTCTAAGTTCACTTGGATCTTTTCTTTGAAAAGAAAACTTGAGTTCTATGAATGTTTTCTTAAATTCCATAAACTTATTGACACTCAATTTGGAAACAAAATTAAGATCTTTCAATTTGATGAGGGTGGAGAATTTACTTATTTTAAACTTAAAAACTTCCTAGAGCATCAAGGCATAGTTCACCAAATGTCATGTCCTCATATACACCACAACAAAATAGAGTAGCGAAAAGAAAACATAGACACGTAGTAGAGACAAGTCTAGCTCTTCTTTTTGAGTCAAATATACCCCTCAAATACTAGGTGGATGCCTTCCTAACAACCACCTTTTTGATAAATAGGATGCCTTCTTAACCTTTACATATGCAAACTCTCCTTGAAAATTTGCTCTAAAAAACCTGACTATACTTGTTTAAAAGTCTTTGGGTATATGAATTCAAAAAAAAAAAAAGTCTTTGAATATAGATGCTATCCTTACCTAAAAACTCAATCTACAAACAAATTTGCAGAAAAGACATATTCGTGTGTGTTTGTAGGTTATAGCACATCCCATAAACGTTATAGATGCTTAGACCCCACCACCAATCGCATTTACATATCACGACATGTTATATTTGTTGAATTTACTATTCTTTTTGTTAATAAAACAACAACAGACACTACACCAACTATAAGCTGTCTAGATATCTCTACCTTTTCAGATATTAAAGGCTGGGAAATTGCACATCAGAAGCTTCAGGTTGAATCCCAAGAAGCATATAGTAAGGCAATCTCATATCAACCTTTGAGAGGCAACACCATTCTTGTAGAACAAGACTGTCAAAATGAGTATTGTTGGGCAAATGATAGTAACATTTCAGTCTCAGCCTAAAGCAAGAACCACAACCACAACCACGACCAAGGCATAACTACTTCAAATGCTGTGGTAGAACGAAAGTTCAATCAAAATGAGAATAAAGACTGTGTCCAAGGTTCAAATAATCCAATAACGTAGGCGAAAAGTTGGCCAAATCAAGAAAGCAATGTGTCCTCACACATTCCTCCCATACTATACTCTTCGAGCTTACCTGACATTAGTGATTATCTATTTGTTGACTTGCCTTTTGAGAATATTGTAGGTCACTCAAGCTTGAGAACAGATGAGCATCTCCCAGAACCTTACCTCGAGTACAACAATCACAAATTGCATTATCTGAACACACCTTAGGAATTAGAACGAATGAGATACAAACAACACAATCCTTACATTAACCGTTACATCCCATGATCACACAACTAAAAGCAAGACAACTTGCTGAACAACAACCAAACCAACTTGCCAACAACCAAACACCTTCCAGCCCCAATCTCAAAAGTCAACATGAACCTCCAAATCAACCAGACAAACAACCAAGTAACCCTGAACCTGAGCCTACAAGCTTTCGTAGTGCCATCAATAACTTAGTGTGGAAAAAAGCCATGGATGAAGAGATATGATAGCACTATAAAAGTGCTACTTTATGATCTTATTTCATGCTAGTTTTGTTGCCCTCACGTGCTTATTCGTCTATTTTGTAGGGATTGAGAAAATTAGAGCCGTTTGGAAGACTTTGGATGAATCAAGCTTAAAAGGAAGCAATTGGGTCTAATTTGAGCGTTCGAGTTGAGAGAAGATGACATCCAAGCCAAATGAACCGAGGGGAAAGTGTCTAGATGCCATTTCAAGCGTCTGGACGCTGTTGCATGATCAACTAAAGCGTGAAAACTCAAGCGTCTAGATGCTGGCTATAGTGAAGACCAAAGGCTCCCTTGACGTTGTTGCCCTCGATGCTTGTAGCATCGAAACACTACTTCAAGCATCTCGACGATGCAAAAAATTTGCCAGATTATTTCCTTATTTGCGAGGGCAGCGTCTTGACACTATCCTTGGTGTCTAGACGCTGCCCAGCCCTATTTATAGCATTTTTCACTTTAGGGTTATGACTTTTACCACTTTTTGCTTAGACGTTCTAGAGAATTTTAGAGAGTTTTTTCTTCTTTCATTTGAGATTTATATTGTATCAAATCGAAACATGTCAAACTTGAGAGATACTATCACGATGCTCGGCTAGACCTCACGTTTCAGATTCAGAGATCGACTGTTTGCTAATTGCAATGTAATTTTCTTATATTTGCAAGTATTCTTCAATACCTATTTTTAATTTATGAGCATATGTCTTTGATTGAAGTGACGCCTTGTATATGCTTGATTGTTATTCATGATACATGATCCATAATTGTCGTGCTTGATTGAGCCTAGTAGCATTAGGATTATTACATGTGTGTATTTTATGGGTTTTCCACAACTGTATAGCTTGCACGTTTAATTCTAGGAATTAAAGGAGCAATTTGGTTAGGTTGAAGCTATCTCATTTAACCGGTTTGTCTTGGTCTTTCAAAAATGCTTAATGCTTTTATCTAAATAATATGGAACGGTTTCCTACCCAGCTGTTTAGGTCATTAGTATTGACTTTGTTGCTTTGTTAGAGTCAATTACTTTAGGAGATTTGTTGCTTGTTTAGGTTTTTCCTAATAAGTTGACTAAGTACTTGCATAATTAAGTTAAAATGTTTTGAATGCCTATGATCGATTTTGCAATGGGATAAAATCGTACATTTGAATTGAATTTTGGTAACATTTCATTTTCTCCCTTTTTAATTACTCGTTGCTTTATTTTCTTTAAAAAAAAAAATCCAAAAACCCCCATTTTCAATTTTTATTGTAATTTAACTCTGAGAAAACAGATTTTTTGGCTCCTTTGGGTAATTTACCTGGTCCATTATTTCTGCAAGTTAGAGTAGGAAACTAATTTAATTTTTGTAGGCTTCGATAACCTTACCAAAATTTGGCGCCGTTGCCGGAGAACTATTGTTAGGTTCTCCATGTTAAATTTGCTTTTAAAAAAAACTTTCTTTCTATTTTTATTTTTGTCTATACCTGTTCTTACATGGTAGAAAACTCTCAGTATTATTAGACATTTGGTAGAGTTCACCGTATGCTAATGAGGTTAGTGAACTCAAAACTCAAAATTTTAAATTAACCTCTGTTATTCTTCAAGTGGTGGTAGGGAGGCTGCAAACAGTGGAGGCATGTAGGTTATGCTCCCTTTAAGGACACCCCACAGAAGTATGCCCCAGCTGCAACAGAAGTTTATTCCAAATGCCTACACCTTGAGAGAATCTCCTGGTCATCAAGTGAACTACGAGTCTTATAATCCCTACTGTCTTAAATAGGATCAATTCAGTTATGACTATAGATACCGAAAGGAGCAGCAAAGCCAATATTATCAAATTTTAGACTCAGGTATGTCTTTAGAGACTTTAGTGCATGAACTTACTAATAACACTCTCCAGTTTCAGCAGGAAAATCTCCAGTTTCAATAGAAAAATCTCCAGTTTCAAGAGGAGATGCGAGCTGGAATGCGAAGCCTTGATGACCAAATTACTCAGTTGGCTGATTCAGTGAGGAGATTGGATAGTCTACAAGAGCAACACTCTTTTGACACAACTGAGGAAAGAATTTATGTGGAGATTGACATAGACAGTGACGAGGAGGTTGTGAATTTCGTACCATGCCAAGAACAAGTAATTTGTGAGGTTAAGGAGGAGTTTGAGCTTACACCCGAAGAGGAGATTCAGGTGATAGAGTTGGAGGCTGAAAAGTCTTCGCCTGTTCTATTCCCTTGCATTTCTCTTGATTTTGAATTACCTTTTCTTTATTCTCACTAGTTTGTAGAGTCTTTTATTTCTTTTAAGTCAGTTGAGTCTCATTTTATACCTTTCATTTTTGATATAAAAAAATCCAAATTGTAAATTGTAATTTGACGAGCCCTCAACAAGCTCAAGTTAAGATACAACCTCTCATTGATAGCAATACATGAGAATTAGTCCCTAGACCTACCAACACGAATATTGTAGACTCTAAATGGGTATTTAAGACAAAACTTAAAAAAGATGGTTCAATTAACAGATACAAGGCAAGACTAGTTGCTCAAGGCTACTCTCAAGTTGAGGGGATAGACTATGGAGAAACAACCCTGTCATCAAACCAACAACTAGACGCCTAATTCTTGTTCTTGCAGTCTCCTATAACTGGCTGTCAAACAACTAGACGTAAAGAATGCTTTTCTTCGTGGCCAACTCAAAGAATAGGTGTACATGACTCAGCCTCTTGGGTTTACACATCCTAACTTGCCTAAGTATGTTTGTAGGTTGAAAAAGTCACTCTACAGACTTAAGCAACTCCAAGAGCATGATTCGATTAACTCTCTTTATACCTTCTACACATGGAGTTTGTATGTAGTAAGGCTGATCCCTCTATTTTTATCTGTAAACAAAGCAATATGCTAGCTCTTATGTTTATATATATAGATGATATTATACTCACTAGAAATAATACTATCATTAAAAATCTAGTTGTAAGCTTATGTACTGAATTTTCCTTAAAGAACCTAGATGCCCTACACTACTTCTTAAGTATTGAAGTACAAAGCATTCTGACTGGATATCATATTGCACAAACAAAGTACACTAGGGACATTCTAGCAAAAGCCAAAATGCTAGAAGCTTCATCCATCGCTACTCCCATGAAAACAAGCTACAACAAGAACCCCAAAGATGAAGAGAGCGTAGATCCCACACACTATAGAAATCTAGTGGGCTCTCTTCAATATCTCACCTTAATAAGACCAGATATTGCATACTTCGTCAATAAAGTCTGTCAACACATATAGGAGCCTGGAATGGAACATCTAAGGGAAGTCAAACGCATTCTTTGATATCTAAACACACAATGCATCATGGCATCACATTTCTTAAAAATATTTCCTTAAACTTGTATGCCTTTTGTGATGCAGATTGAGGTAGATGTCCTATCACACATAGAAGTACTATAGGATTTTGTGTGTTCTTGGATGCAACATCATCTCTCGGTCCTCAAAGCAACAACCAACTATCTCACACTCTACTAAAGCCGAATATAGAGTCATGATCAATACAACAACAAAAATTACATGGATAACCTTCCTCCTTCGAGACATAAGGATCTCTCTTCACAAAGCACCAGAACCCTTCTTTGACAACATGAGTGCTCTCCAAATGACAGTTAATCCAGTTTTTTCATGCTCGAACCAAAGATATTGAGCTTGAATACCACTTCGTTTGTGAAAAAGTTGCTCTTGGCTAATTAGTCACATGATATGTTCCATCACACAACCAACTTGCAGACATCTTAACCAAGCCACTTTCCAAGCCACTTTCAATATCAATGCACTGTGAGTTAACTTGTAAACTTGGTGTTCAGGTTAACCCTACCCTCAGTTGAGAACAAATGAAAAAGAAAACAAGGTTCTAATAGTATACATCAACCCAAAACTCTGCCCAAGATAATATCTCCTATGACAGCTCACTCCCATGACAACAAGGGTATTGGACAGCACACAATGTACAACAGTAGATCCAATCCAATAACTTACGCTTCCTCTACAACCATTGCTTAGTTTCCATCCAAGATTGATGACCACTTTCCTTGAATAGAGCCTTTGATTTGACAAATCAAAATCGAACATAATTACTAATTTTGATTTCCTTTACTGAATCTATTTTCCTTTTATTCTTTTACTTATCTTGTGTATTTTAGCTCCAAGACTGTAATGGTGAATGTTTCGAAAATCACAGCTTTCTCTTTTGCCACTTGTCTTCTTTAATATTTGTTTTTTTTAATATAAGCATCCATCAAGCCACCCAAAGAGAGCTTGCCCTAATAAGTATATTCCATAAAAGCTTCATGATTTTCAATTGCATGCTAAGTAAGGTGATTAATCCCCAATCCTCTTTTAGACAGTGGAACGAATACAACACACCAAGCAACCTTAGCTTTGCCAGGTTTCTTATCTTTACCATTCTAGAGGTAAGGTCGACAGATGCTATCCACCTCATGAACTCACATGCTAGTAGAAAAAAGGCACTTGCCCAATAAACATGAAAGCTTTGAATAACTAATTTGATTAGCTGCAGTTTACCAACATAAGAGAGCATATAGGTTGAACAACTTCTAGTCCTGGAGACAATGTGTTTATCAAGGGCGATAATCTCTATAAGAGAGCTTAGAGGACATTAGTATAAACAGCAAAGTGATGTACTAGGACAGTAGAAAGCCTAAATACCATAAAGTTTCTTGCAATCTCCTCCTTTAAAAGGTTCATTCTTGAACAAAATATAGAACTTTTTTGAGAATTTTTTGCCAAACTAGAAAAGGGCTTTAAAATGAGAGAGGTTTTCCTTAACAAAATAGAGGGAGCCCTTACTACCTGAAAAGATCATCAAGTCATATACAAAATTCAAGTGATTCAATTTGATATGCTCAATTTTGCTTGAAACATAAAAGCCTATGGGGTCTTATTTAATAATGCAATAACACCTCTTAACAAGCATGAATAGATAAAAAGTGAAAGGGTCTCCTTAAAGAAGTCTTTTCGTATATGGAGAAAAAAACTCCATTTAGAGCTGTATTAATTGAAATTGAGAACATAGGAGATGTGATACACACCCTAATTTCATTTCACAAACAATTAGAGGTACTATAGCATGTAAAATGCCCAAGATAAAATTCAAAAGAACTTAATCATAGGCCTTCTATAGGTCCACCTTAAGAACACACCTTGCCTTCTTTTTCTTTTTTTTGTGGTATGATTCCTATCTATTAACTCTTGACAAAGGAAAATATTGTCCACAATGCTTCGACCATGTATAAAAGCTAATTGATTTCAACTAACAAACTAGGAAAGCTAAGGCTTCCAATGGTTAGCCAAAATCTTAGTGGTACATTTGTACACTAATTGTATTAGGAAATTTGCCTATAATCCTTTTTTAACATAGATGGATTAAGGACTTTCAAGAATTAGTGTGATCAAACATCCCCATGAAGAAAAAAAAGTATCAAAGAAATGTATGATAGCTCTACATAAATCATCAATGACAATGCTCTAAATAGATTTAAAGAACCCTTGGTTGGGTTGTCGAGGCCCACCAAAATAAAATCTGATTTGAATACCCTAACTTACAGGAATAATGGAAAATTAATCTTACCAAATTCTAATTCAAAGGTACGATCACATCCAATTGTAATATTGATCATAGGCTTGCAAAAATAAATTAACTTTTTCTATACAAGTGCTGGGTCTACTTATTTGAAAAAGCCGTGACAAATGTAGATTTTTCTAAATTAATCAACTCTAACAAAGCATTATAATCAAATCTTGTTGATAACTTGTGAAAACAAGTTATTTAAGGCATTGAATTTGACTATTTAATACCTCAGCGCAGCAAAGCAAGGTAGTAAAAGGTGCTAGGGCACGTTGGAAAGCATAAAAAGTGAGGCGGCATTGCATTATGCGCTTAAAGTAAAATTTCTCTATTTATCATTTTTTTATTGTGAAGGAAATCATAAAGGGCGTTTTGCAGGAATAGAAAAGCTAGGCACTGAGCTTTAAGGCAATGAGAAGATTTCAAGGCGCCAAAAGAGGAAGAAGACAAATGAGAAGATATGGACTATCACTGTCAGAAGACGGGTAGTGGAACGGAGCAATCGTACCAGGTGCAAGCTTAAGGCTGACAAAAGAGAGGAATGTCAGAAGAGGGGATCACTGGCGTGTGGGCTTACCTGTGCGTACCAAAATATAATTTCACCCAAGTGGTCCCAACCAGGGCTGCTTGCTTTCTCACCTATTTATTCCTCTTTTCTCCTTTTTTGGGACACCTTAGAAGAGGAGAAAGTAGAAATGAAAGAATTTGATAAGGAAACTCCATATTCAAGAAGCTTCTTTAGCTCTAAGTGTTGACACAAAGAGGAAGTGACAGCCCTCCATTGAAAGGCAGCAAGAAGTGAAGCAAGCTAAAGCTCATCGTGTCACCTTCTCCATTTTCTTTAGTTCACTATTAGAGTTTGTTGTAGTTATTTTTCATTATGTTTTCAACTATTGTAGTTATTATTCTCATTCTTAACATGAGCTAAATTTCCATGCAAGACCTGACTTCAAGGCCCTTTTGTTAGCTTCCATAGTCATGTGTTAATACAAATGTTGTTGGAGTTTGCTATTGAACTTTCTTCTTGAGTGTGCTCATTTAAATTTCTTAAATATGTTTGGCCAACCACTTTCAAGTAGTAGCATGTTTTAGGCACCGGGAGAGTCAAAACATTTGGAAAGACTTAAGAAGAACACGAGTGAACATAAGTTTGCGAGGTTGTTTTAGGAATATCTCAACCACTTGTAGGCGTTAGAATGGGGAGGTGGATGTTGAGCAATAGTAGCACAGAGGAATCCAACTACTGTTGTGTGTGAGCATGGGGAGGTGGATGTTGAGCAATAGTAGCACAGAGGAATCCAACTACTGTTGTGTGTGAGCATTATACCGGGAGGGAGGCGATGAAAGGACCCCTAGCCTAAGTTCATTAGTTACTTCTCCAGCGCATGTCTATCGCATGAATAGAAAAGTTAGCATTAGGCACCATGACCATGTCTTGATACTTTTGCAATAAAAGTTATCTTGTTTTCTTTGATTACTATCACCTTCGCATCAGTTGTTTATGATAGCACTAAATTAGTGCTATATTTATGCCTTAATTTAGCTAGTTTTGTGTTATAAATGTGAGCTTATATATGGATTATTTTTTAATTTCAAGACCCAAGCAATTGAGAGAAGAATTATGAATTTTAGAACAAAATGGTGAATATGGAGCTTAATTAGTGCTTTTGGATGAGCTAAGGACAAGAAGAGTTGAAACACAAGCTTTTGGGGCCGAGAGGACGGTGTTGCAACCTTTGAAATAGCATTGCAACACCACAAATTGGTGTGCAAACCCGAGAGCTAGCGTTGCAACGCTGCCTTCTGGTGTTGCAATGCTAGAAAGGCGCTGGGATGATGTTGTCCGTCTGAAGCGTTGCAATGCTATTAATAGCGTTGCATCGTTGTAGTTGTGCTTCCAAGAGAACGATGACATTTTAGACAGCATTGCAACGCTGTCCCTGTTGGGATTTATGCTCTAAAGCCTCGTAATCAATGTCTTATTTAATAATTAATAATAAATTTGATTATTTTATTTGCAATATAATATTATCCATTTTATGAAAAATCCAAGTTTATTAGTGTAATCTTGAACAGTATGTGGTTGACATACGGGAGGATCATGTTCAAGAAATAATATAAAGGGTCATAGTATATGGATAAAGTTGGGTGCCTTATATCTTGGAAACACTATTGATACGACCCACTTTGTAATAGTTACAAATGATTTGATCCAAATCATTCATGTGGAGACATGTGAGTGGGGGTATCTTATATAATGAGTTTGTATAAGATTAGACCACGAAATATTTAATCTCTCTTTATAAAGCCATTAATTGAGAAGATTAATATTTCATCAGGATGATCATATGTGACTCGATTTTAATCTTGAGTGAGTTATGCACTCCTGCTTGTGATGGCTTGTCCTTTGATTTTCATGGGTGAGAGTGGCTTTTGTATCCGATTCAATATGCCTACCATTTTGGGGACTTGACCAACTAGCGAGCTGCGAACATAATCTCACATGATAGAATTCACTCATTCCTTTATAGGGTAAGTAGTTGAGTAGTTTCCTTAAGTGCTGATTTCAGGACTTGAACAATGGAGCCCCACTCTCTCACTGACCCGAGAGGGACTTAGTTTATGGTTGGATCATAAACAAATTGTTCATTATAGGATCAGTTGTACTTAAGGTGCAAGATGTAATTACAGGGGTAAAACAGACATTTGACTTAGCTATAATTACAAACAACTTGTGAAGGATTGACTTGCATGTAGTGATTATATCCATGGACACAACTTTTCCTACAGTGCATAAGAGTGCAACTCTAAGTCTATCGTGGAGTGACCTTAGAGTTAATGAATAAAAATTGATTAATTAAAGAGTTTAATTAAATAATTTTGTGTCATTGGAGCATATAATCTGTAGGTCCATAAGGTTCCCTTGTTAGCTCATAGTAACACTAAAAGATCAATTTAGTTGATAGAAAAATTTGAAATCTTCAAATTAATATTTAATTTGAAGTGTTTAAATTAATATTTAATATATTATATATATTAAATATAAAAGAGGAAAATATATTTATTGTATTTGATACATTAAATAATATAATAATTAATGTATACAAGATACATTAAATAAAAGAGATTTATAAAATTTGAATAAAATTCAAATAAATAAGTATCATAGGAGATTTGAATGAGATTCAAATCAGTATAAGGTATATTTTAATATAATTGATATTAAAATATAATATTTTAATTATGGCAAAGAATTTCCCTTGGTCTCTATAAATAACACCATTAAGTTGAGCCCTTAGAGATAACATACATCTCCTCAATAGAAAATTAAAAAATTCTCTCTAGAATTTTTCCTCTTCAATCCCTTGTGTATTTTCTTTCAAGAGGCTCTTACAAACCTTGATCATGTGTTCGAGTCATAGCCAGGAAGACTTTATGGGGGAGATAAAGATCCGCTTGAAATATCTCTATATTTATTCCAAGTTTGCTTAATCTTATTTTTATAGTTTAATTTTAAATAAAATCAAAGACAATCTAATGCTTCTGCTGTGGAGTGAAACATTCATTCCTTCAGTCCCTAGAGTCTGACACGACTGCAACCTATTTATTCATCGCTTTGTTTTCAAATTAGGGGAGGCAATTTAGGGTTTTAGACCCCCATTTTCAATTCTCTATGCTTTTGGGACTTGTAGATGCTGATTAGAAGTGTTCAGGAGCTAATCTTGAGGCTCGGGAGTGTGGATTTTGAGGCAGAAGCTGGGATTTCGGTGTCAACGGGCCTTGTATTAGTTTCTTTCCCTCTTTTCATGTCTTTACTTGCTATATTACAGAGGGTGTTGCTCTGTTTTAAGACTATGTTGGGCTAATTTGTATTTAGGGAATTAGAGTACGATTAGATTAGGTTTTATGTTGGATTAAACACTTTAGCTATTTAGTTCAATTGTTATATTTCATTAGTTGGATTGTGCTTAATGCTTCGTATTAACTGGTCATTGATATGCTGAATTAGTCCTAAATTGAGCTTGACAGAGGATACTTAGGTTAGACTTAGTCTAATTAACACCCCTAGGTTGCCGAAGTGACATAGGAACAACAATCGACGGGTGAGGCTTAATATGAGCAGGCTTAATATTAATTAACTAATCAATTAACCCTAATGACACTTAGGTAAGCAATTAGTTAAGCATGTTCTAATGAGGCCGATAGGAGATTTACACCGGTTTAGCTCTAGGTCTATGAAATTGGCAAGGTGTAATTAAATGGCAGGGGTTAAGATTCTCATAAAATCAACCTAAGAGTGCTCGATTTCCCTAAATTCTCCTAATTGGTATCTCCCTATCGTTTTATTTCATTCTAGTTCAGTTTATTTTTTTAAGCATATTTTGTTCAATTTATTCCCTAAATAATTCCAATTTCGACTAATTTCGGTACTTAATTATCTAAAAAGAACTTCAATCTCGCTTTCCTTGGGACACAATACTCGATACTCAAATACCGTTTTATTATTACTTTGAGCACGTGCACTTGCGTGACAACGTCTAATCAAGTTTTTGGCGCCGTTGCTGGAGAAGCGACGAGGTTTTATTTAGATAGTTAATATTGAGAAGAAAGTAGGAGGAGTTAGTTTAGGGTTTTTTTTGTATATATTTTGTAAATATTTTTGTTCATTGCTTTTCAGTTTCTTTTAGTTTTCTTTTTGTTTATTTTTGGTTTTTGTTTGGTTTGTTTTTCTGAGGAGGTTGATTTGTTATATGCGTAGTGATAAGGAGGCTAATCATTTTCCTTTAGATCTAGAAATTGATATAACTTTCTGGAAGATAAGGAGAGAAGCGCAAATCACTATGGTGGAGCGTAATGATGAGGAGAGAAAGCCGATCTGTGACTAATTTCAACCCATATTCCCGACGAATTATTCCAAGATTGTGTATGCGCTCATCATGACAAATAAGTTTGAGCTAAAGACGAGGCTGATTCAGATGGCGTGGGACAACTCGTTTAAGGGGTATCATTCAGAAGACCCACATTCGCATCTCAGATCTTTTCTGGAGATCTGTGAAACGGTAAAGTTAAATGGGGTTTCTCCAGATGCCATTAGACTGAGACTTTTTCCCTTTTCATTACAAGAAAAAGCAAAGTACTGGCTAAAATCCCTAAAACCAAGTAGCATATCTTCATAGGACGAGTTATCTCAAGCCTTCTTGACCAAGTTGCCCCCTAGCAAAAACTACGAAGCTGAGAACGGAGATTGGGACATTCTGCTAGCTAGATGGACAACAACTATATGAAAGCTGGGAGCGTTACAAGGAGATGTTGAGGAAATGCCCTTAGCACGGCTATCCAAATTGGTTACAGTTATAATTATTTCATAATGGTTTATCCTCGAGTACTAAAACCATTCTTGATACGAGTGCATGAGGTAGTTTCTTAGCGAAGACTATAGAAGAGGCTCATGCTCTTTTAGAGGAAATGTCTGCAACGAGTTATCAGTGGCCATTAGACCGATTTGCCTCCACTTTGAGGACCACTGTAGGCATCTATGAGCTAGATGAGATAAGTGCTTTAAAGGCACAAATGGCTTCCCTGCCTAATGCGTTGAGTAAATTATCTATTGTAGGAGCCACACGATCAGTTGCCTCATTAGTAGCTTTGAACTCGAGAGGAGTTAACAATCCATCTGTCGAGCAGTGCCAATACGTGCAGTATAGAGGATTTGGATTTTAAGGCCAACGAACCAGAACCTACCCAATTACCATCCATATTTGTGTAATCACAAAAATTTTTCTTATGCTAACTAGGAGAATGTCTTGCAGCCAATCAAGAGAAGTAGTAGAACTTGGAGGTAATGATGGACAACTTCATTAAGGATCAAAAAGTAGCTCACCAACAAATGAGAACAAATATTTCATCCCTTACCACGATAATGAGTGGCCATGACACTGCACTGAAGAACATGGAGGTTCAGATTGGGAAGATTGTCAGTGCAGTTAACACCCTTCAAAAGGGTATGTTTTCCAGTGACACTGAGGTCAATCCGAGAGAGCAGTGCAAAGCGATAACATTGAGGAGCGAGACTCAGTTACGGGAAGTGTCTAAAAAGGGTGAAGATGAGAAATAGATAGAGAGTCAAGGGGCTGTGGTAGAAAAAACCCAGCAATGTAAGCTTTCTAACCCATCTCTTTAGTTTAAGTTTGATGATAGTGTCTGTGGTTCCAGAGATGAAACAAGAAATGATGTTGAGAAGAAAAGAATGAAGAGATTTGAGAAGAATAACGAAAAGGAGAATGAGAATATAAAGAAAACCTTCTTGGACTTGGTTGTGAAGGAGTCCAAGCAGTTGGCGAGGGATGTTGAGGTACCTAGACCTCGACCGGTGGATAGAGGAGTGCACATCAATCATCGGAGGCGTGGAGAGTGTGCTACATTTAAGTACAGGGAGTTACATTTTCCTGAGCACTATAAGGATTCTAAATTAGATGAGTATATTTCTGAATTTTTAAATATGTTTAGAAAACTGCACATTAATATTACTTTTGCAGAAGCGCTTATAAACATGCCTAATTATGTGAGGTTCATGAAGGAGATGCTTTCGAAGAAATGGAGATTCGAGGTGAATGTTGTGCTTAGCCTGTCCGAAAAGAGCACATCCATTGTGAAGCAGAAGATGCCCTTGAAACAAAAGGACCCAGGGAGTATTACCATTCTCTGTCAAATTGGTAGTTTAATGATAGATAGGGCATTGTGTGACTTGGGTTCCAATATTAATCTCATGCCTTATTCTGTGTTTAGGAAACTCGGTTTACAGGAAATCTAGCCTGCTGATATTACCCTCTAACTTGTAGACCGTTCAATGGTTAAACCAAAAGGTATAATGGAGGATGTGCTTGTTAAGGTTAACAAGTTTATTTTCCCTATAGATTTCGTTGTCTTAGATATGGAGGAGGACGAGGAGACACCCATCATCTTGGAAGGCCGTTCTTAGCCACGAGTATAGCTGAGGTAAGCATGTCTAGAGGTAAGTTAACTTTGCAAGTGGATGATGAGAAGTTAATTTTTCATATTTTTTACCCTATCCATGGTTTTGGTACTGAGGATAAGAGATTTTGGGCCGATTTAGTGGAAGTTAAACCTTCTAGGAATAATGTTAGAAATAGGCCTCAGGATGTAGATATGTTGGATGCCCATGATTATTCTGCTAATATATCTCATGTTTTTGTTGTGAAATTTGTTATATCTCATGATCTTGAGATTGAGAATAATGTTGGTTTGATGATGTGATGAATGACTCTGTTGCTTTATAAGAAGAATTTTTTTTTGTTGAAAATTGTTTGTTTCTGAATAGAGATGTTGATGTTTATTTGTCTGATCGCCCTGACTGCATCCGTACTGAGTGTGCTGTTAGTGAATCCATCTTTTATGCAAATAGATTGAGTGAGGGTGTTCAGAGAGTACTGAATATGGAGCATGTTCTAGATGACTTCCTTGAGAATAGTGATTTCTTTACTTGTCATAGTGCCAGGCATAAAAATAAAATGACTTTAGAGAAAGATGAATTTGAAAATTTGTTTGTAAATGTGTTGCCTGAGATAAGTATTGAGCATGAGTTTTTTGTGCCTCCTCGTTTATGTCCTATCCTGGATATGAATTATGAGGAGATGTTTGCTTTAGGTTCTTAGGATTTTTTTGTCTCCTCTCCTGTTAATCATGATTCTTTCTCCCCATGTTTGACCAATTCATTTTCTAATGGAAATTTTATATGAGATTGCATTTCTAAACTTTAGAATGCAGGTAAGAGGGAGGATGTTAACTTCTTTATATTTGAGCCACCTTGAAAGAAGCCAGCAAGAAACGTCGAGCTAATGACGTTAAACAAGCGCTTCTTGGGAGGCAACCCTGGGGTATTTCAGTTGTTAAGTTGTAGTTTTGTTTGAGTTTCTTTTTTTAGTTAAATAAATAGCCCATGCCTATTTTGCAGCTCCCTTAGTGTTGGTGATCGATCATGCTCATCAGATGAGGTCTTGTCATTTCAGGGAAGTACTATTACAGTTAAATCTTTATAGTTGTCCTTTTTGCAATTTGTTAAATGACTTTTGGGTAAACATTGAGGAAAATGTTTGGTTTAAGTGGGGGGGGGGGGGGGGGGGAATGGTGCTTATGCTTAGAAGAGAAATTTTGATGATTGTTGTTTTTGTGCTTAGTTTGAAAATTATGAAATTAAATGAATGTTGAGTTGTGTGCTGTAGATTGGTTTTAGGATCTTGCATGCTCTTGAGATGAAGAAATTCTATGATTTGTACTCCTGAGTGGATTGTTTTTACAATTGTATTGTGGAATCTAAAGCATGTTGAGATTGGGGTAAATTAATTTTTTTTTGCTTTGGATTCTTTGCAAATGTTGAGCATTGAGCCTAGTTTTGATAAGTTGAGCATTTAGAGGAGTTTTATGATTTCCAGAAGTTTGTTGTCACTCCGATTTTAAAAAAAAGCTTAGTTTGTAAGTGAACTTGCTTGATAGTTTGTAATGCTAAGTTAAGGAGAAAAGAAAAAAAAAGTGTGAATTTGGCTACGAAAGAGAATTTTGAGCTTTGATAAAATGTTAGTGAAAAGAAGAAGAAAAATGTCTTGCATGAGTTTAAGTGTCAGGGGTAAAAAGAGCTACCTCTATCATGATCAGTTAGGCCATCCAATGAGCGAGTGCTTTGGATAAGGGTCCTTGCGATAGTTGTGTGAAAGCTAGTTCCCCTGATTGTGGTAAAAAGCAAGTAAAGGGGAGTATTACCCCGAAAGTTCAGGCACCTAACTTTGTTATTGCTTGCTTGATTGTGAGGGAGCTGAATTGAGTCTTTCGAGCCAGTGTAAGGGGAAGTGTTGCGTAAAATGCAGTACTGCAAGTGTACGATGTCAGGTTTTAGTATAGTGATTGGTGAGTGCATAGTATCGTCCTCAGGAATGGTGTTCTAGATCAATTGATTACTGCGAATAATGACATCCAATTTTATTTAGAGACGTGATTTTTAGAGATTTATGATTACAAACTAAATAAAAATAGAGGATAATGTCAAGGAAAGAAAAATCTAAGGAATTGATTTCACGAATTGAACTATTGTTCTAATAAATCAATCTAGGAAACGATCACGCCTAACCATAAGCAAGAAGTTATATATATTCAAAAGACCTTCCCAAGTGCAATTGATCTCATGCAGTGTTTTAAACCTAATATGTCCATCTAGATTTTAATAACAAACATGGCATTAAGTAACTTCTTTCTAAGCTTCTAAAAGAATTCTTCATTCACATGCAAGAATTTACAAATAGTCATGCTAATACTCATTCTAGTCTAATTATCACTCTCAATCTCAAAATTAAACCAACATAACATGCAAACTTTGGCCAAAAGCTAACGCATTAAGAACATATTAGCAAGAATGGTTATAAGCATAATCAGTTCTGGATTAACAATTAAAACAATAAACTCAACGGCTACATGAATCCCCTAGCTAAAGTTTAGCCACTCATAATCACTGAAAATAAATCTAAACTTAAACAAAAATCCATTACAAGAACTACAACAAAAAGAGGAAAGAAAAAACTCTAAATCACATGTCGATCCTCATTCCCGATGCACGTCACGATCTCGAGCTTCCAACTTTCGTTCTCCACTCCCCATAATGTTCCTTGCTTCCCAAATAGTGTAGAAACTGAGTTTAGGGTTTAGGTCTCTCCAAAATGGCTCGCCTCATTCGATAAGCAACTTTCTTATTTATAATATCGGGACAGTGTGCAATGCTATCCCAAACAATCAGAAAAAATTGGAAAAAATCAGGTAGCGTTGAGATGTTATACCGCAGCGTCTCAACGCTACGTATATGACGGAACTTCAATGAGTGATTTTGGCATTGCAACTCTTCAATACAACATTGCAATGCTGTATGTGTGAGTTCTTGGGCTTGATTGGTTGCACCTATAGCGTTGAGACGCTATGCTTTTGGATATACTTGCCCAATTCATTCATTTGCTTCACATGGCTTCTCAATTTATGTTCCATTAGCTCCATATTTGCCATGGTATCTCCAAAATCTCCAGTTTCGCTCCAATTGCTCGATAACTGAAATTTCAATAAATAAACTAGTGAAAAACACCGAATAATCTATAAAGACCAACAAAAGTAAAGACTATGAATAACACATTTTGTGTGCTACCAGGAACACGAATGGAGAGAAGCAGAAAATTACTCTGAATGAGTAGACAAGTCAATTTTATGCTTTGAACACACACGCAAAAAGTTCAAAGTTTATTTTAAAATTGCTCGTCATTTAAGCATGTTCTAGTTCCATTGTCCTTGTTATCGTATTCCACTCTTGAGTGCTTTGAGGATGGAGTCACTTGTGCATGCATGTTTATGAAGCATTTATCTTTTTAGAGGGTGTTTTGTTTTGTTTTGCTTGGGACTAGCAAAAGCTTAAGTGTGGGGGTATTTGATAACACTGAATTAGTGCTATATTTATACCTTAATTTAGCTAGCTTTGTGTTATAAATGTGAGCTTGTATGTCGATTATTTGTTAATTTCAAGAACTCGAGCAATTGAGAGAAGAATAATGAATTTTGGAGCAAAATAGTGAATAGGGAACTTAATTAGAGCTTTTGGACGAGCTAAGGACAAGAAGAGTTGAAGCACAAGCTTTTGGGGCTGAGAAGATGACATTGTAACCCTTGAAATGGCGTTGCAAAGCCACAAATTGGTGTGCAAACCCAACAGCTAGCATTGCAACATTGCCCTATGGAGTTGCAACGCAAGAAAGGTGCTGGGATGATGTTGTCCGTCTGAAGGTTGCAACGCTGTAGTTGTGCTTCCAAGAGAACAATGTCGTTTTGGATAACATTGCATCACTGTCACTAGTGTTTCAATGTTGTCGAGACTGCAACCTATTTATTCACTGCTTTGTTTCAAAATTAGGGGAGGCCATTTAGGGTTTTAGACCCGATTTTCGATTCCCTACTTTTTTGGGACCTGTAGATGCTGGTTAGAAGTGTTCAGGAGCTAATCTCGAGGCTCGGGAGCATGGATTTTGAGGCAGAAGCTAGGATTTCGGCGTCAATGGGCCTTGTATCAGTTTCTTTGCCTCTTTTCATGTCTTTACTTGCTGTATTACAAAGGTGTTACTCTATTTTAAGACTATGTTGGGCTAATTTTGTTTTTAGGGAATTAGAGTACGATTAGGTTTGGTTTTATGTTGGATTAAACACTTTAGCCATTTAGTTCAATTGTTATATTTCATTAGTTGGATTGTGCTTAATGCTTTGTATTAACTGGCCATTGATATGTTGAATTAGTCCTAAATTGAGCTCGATGGAGGATGTTTAGGTTAGACTTGCTAAGGACTCTTAGGTAAGCGATTAGTTAAGCGTGTTTGAATGAGACCAACAAGAGATTTTGATCGGTGTAGCTCTAGGTCTATGAAATTGACAAGGTGTAATTTAATGGCGGGTTAAGACTCTCATAAAATCAAACTAAGAGTGCTCAATTTCTCTAAATTCCCCTAATTGGTATCTTCCTATCGTTTTATTGCATTTTAGTTAAGTTTATTTTTTTAAACATCTTTTGTTCACTTTATTACCTAAATAATTCCAATTTTGACTAATTTTGGTACTTAATTAGCTAAAAAGAACTTCAATCTCACTTTTCTTGGGACACGATACTCGATACTCAAATACCGTTTTATTATTACTTTGAGCACATGCACTTGCGTGACAACGTCTAATCAAGTTTATGGCGCCGTTGCTGGAGAAGCGACGAGGTTTTATTTAGATAGTTAATATTGAGAAGAAAGTAGGAGGAGTTAGTTTAGGGTTTTTTTTGTATATATTTTGAAAGTGAGATTATATTTGATGTCATTGTTACATAATGCTGAATATGATGTTTTTAGTAACCATAAGAGAAATTCAATTTCTCGATCTTTATTACAAAAATGTTCATATAGTATGATTTACTTTGAAGTATTAAAGTTTATATTTTCAAAATTGTTTGAAGATACATTTGAAGGAGTTAATATTAAGAATGCGGAAGCAATTTTGGATCTTAAGCACTCTAATTTGATCAATTTTATCAAACAAAAAACATGCTCAAAACTGGAAAAACAGAGAATAAGAACACATACCTTTGTAGCTCAAAATTCTCTTAATCCGTGGGCTTTCTTTAAACACAAACCAGTTGTGGACCTCCTCTAGAGTCTTCCCTACTATCCTCAAGCCTTGGAACAGATTGTGGGATCTTTGATTGAGAGAATTTGGGAGAAGAATGAGTAAAGGTTTAAAACCAAGAGCTAGAGAATTTTCTTCAAAAATCATTATTCTTTCCCATTGTGTTACTTCTCTATATATAGAAAACCACAAGCTTCTATTTTTACTTAGTGAAGAAGCCAACACATAGAAGATAAGCTTAAACAAGAAGCTTGTTCATTAAGTAATGAATTTGGTCCATATTTCATTTCCAAATGAATTTGAATTCTCTTTTAATTTTAATTCAAAATTAAAATAAAATTAATTTTAAATTAAAATCAATTTTTAATTAATTAAAAAATTTAATTAATTTTAAATAAATATTTAATTTAATATCAAATATCAAATTAAATAATTGGACCAATCCCAATTTCTCAAAACGAACGTTCGAACATGAATCCCTATTCATGTTTTAAACTGAACCAATATTTAAATCATATTTAAATATTTCCACTTCTTCTTTATCATAGTTTAATTCATAATTAAGCTATGAAACGTTAAGTATATCACATATAATTAACGTTTTCTCCCAAATTCGAATTTGAACAATTCAAATTCTTTTCTCTCAAATTGTTACAAGGCTTGGTCTGAGCTAGTAAGGGGAACCTAATGGACCTACAGATCATGAGCTCCAACGATATGAGATTAACCGGCCAAACTCTTTAGCCTAGCTAATCAACATTCGTTAACCACCGGGACACTCCACTAAAGCCCAGTGGCTGCACTCTCTTCACTGTAGATATATTTCTGTCCACTCGATATAACCATGATTAGTAAGTTGATCCTTCACAGGTTGTTCGTAATTACAGCTGGGTCAAATAAACCGTTTTACCTCTGTATTTACTTTTTGTTCCTTAAGTTCCACTGATCCTCTAATGAACAATTTGGTTTGTGGTCCAACCAACAAACCGTATCCCTCTCGGGCCAACGAGAGGGTGGGCCCATTGTTCAAGACCCGGAGTCAGTACTTAAGGGAACAACCTCTCTACTAAACCCTAAAGTGGGTAGGAGTGAATTCCATCTCGCATGACTATGTTCCCAACTATCTACCTGGTCTTATCCCCAAAATGGGAGGCTTATTGAGTCGGCGATCTCGGGCCACTCTCACCCATGCAAATCTAAGGATAATCCCGAATAAACAGGAGTTCTAGCACGCTCAGGATTAAGATCGAGTTACCTAGGTCATCGTATGACTATAGTCAGTTAAGACAGTAAACGGAGTTATAAAGTCTAAGTGACTATTTCGCGGTTCGGTCTTATACAAACTCTTTGCATAGGACGCCCCCACTCGCATGTCTCCACATGAGCAATTCAGGATCACATCGTTAGTACTATACTAAGTGGGCCGCGTCAATAGTGTCCCCAGAATAAGGTACCCAGCCTTATTCTTATACTATAGATCATTTTGGTTATTACTCGAACTTGATCCACTTTTATGTCATACATAAAGTTCAAGTATACATACTATAGCCAAGGGTTCTTAGTTCATTGGATTTGGGTTATAGAATACACAATTCACTTTATTCAATAACGCATTTACTGAATAAACATCAATAACATCTTTATAGTAAAATAGAATATACATTCAGTTTACAAAAATACGAGTTTTAGGACACAAAACCCAACAACATTCAGCTGAAAATAAGAACAATTTGTATGTGTTAAAAATGTTGGCATATACTATACTACAAAATACTTAGATATTCAGGATTATAGAATCCAAAATAGAAAGACATTGTTTTCTCCTAAAAGATATTACTTGACTTTGGCTGTTAAGGTTGATTAACATCAACTTGAATAGAATGAAAAGACTAGTAAGAGGTAATTCTCTAAAAAGTTAGTTAATTACTTTACCTGTCTATAGATCTTGCCTTTTATGCAAGATAATCATTGGACCTTTATTAGACAGGGTTAGAACGCAAAAGAATATTTTGGGCTTACATATTTTGACCTAAGTGGTCTGGTGAATGTAAAAGTCAAATAAAATCATGAATATTTCATCACTCTAGTTGATGATAATTCAAGGTATAAGTATCTTTACCTAATACAACATAAGTCTAAATTTTTGAAAAGTTCAAGAAAATTAAGACTAAAGTTAAAAAAAAAAAAAGAAAAATCGATTAGGTAATTAAATCTATCAAGATATTATGATCAGATCATAATAGAAAGTATAGGAACCTTACGTACTAAAACTAATTGATAGAAAATGGGTTTTTATCCCAATTATCTTAATACCAAGTGCAATTTTGTGAAATTGTGGTGCAAGAGGAGAAACATGACCTTGTTAGACATGGTCACATCAGTAATGAGTTAGACACCATTACCATACTCCAGTTAGGAAATGCAATAGAGATTGCATGGTGAACATGATTCCCTCTAAAAGACAATTTTAAAGATTATAGAAGAGTAGTAAAGCTAGTTTACAATACTTCACCATTTGGGAATGTTAAGCTCACATGCTGAACACAAGCCTAAAAAGCTTGTATATGTTCAAAGATAAGCCTAAGTGTAGGCCACCCCTAAGGAGTATAAAGTGGTCTTTTATGTAGTCCTAAAACGAATAAGGTATTTGTATGACAAATATCATTTTTATAAGAAATGTCAAATAAAAGACTACAAACCTTTAATAAGGTGAGATTGTGTTAATAAATTGGTTCCAAGTGAAGCCACTAAATAGTTAACAAAAGTTGTTAACAATTTAATTATATTTGAAAGTCAAATGGATCCTAGTCATGAATTGGATAAGCCTCATCGTAGTGAGAGAGTTATGAGATGACTCAACTTTTACAAGGACTTAATTGAAGCCCAAATTGTTATGTTAGATGACAAAGTTGAAGGCTTATTACCTGCAAAGTGAGACTAATGGCAAAAGGTTAAACCTAATAGGAGAAAGTAGACTGTGAGTAAATTTTCTCACTTATTGCCATACTGAAGTCTGTAAGCATTATATAATTCATTGTTGCATATGAGATATGAAAAATGAATGTTTATAATTCTTTTATGAAAAGAAATCTTAGATAATGCATCTACACAAATCAAATAGGTTTATTTTCAAAGATCAAAAGAATAAAGGTTTGCGAAATAGTAAAGGTTCATTTATGAAATGAATTTTACCATTAGATATTTGAATATAAGGTTTGATAAAAGTATCAAAATCTATGACTTTGAAGCTTGTATAGACAAGAAAATCATTAATTGCTTAGTGGATTTTTCTCATGTTTTATGTTAATGATATTTTACTCATTATGAATGATATAAGATGTCTGTCTAACATAAAAAGTTGATTAAGTAATCAATTCCAAATAAATGATTTGGAATGACAGTATATTTTACATGTCCAAAATGGAGATTTTAAGGACAAAATGTTAACTTTGTCTCAAAGATCTTATATTGACAAAATTGTTGTCAAATATTAGATATTTATGTCTAAGGAAGTGTATCCTAAGACAGCTCGAATGTTGAGAGTATATGATATGCATAAATGAGAGTGAACATTTAATATACAATTGGTTAACCTATGTCAGTTAAACGAATGGTATGACCATTGAGTAGAAAATTAAAAACTTTCTCAAATTATCTATCGATGATGAGAAATTTTTGTGTATGGAGTTAAAGATTTGATCTTTACAAGATACACTGGTTCTTACAAAAATTTAGAAAATCTATGTAAAGATAAATGTTACCCTAGGTGGTGGAGTATGGTATACAAGTTATATAGTTTTGCTTATGAAGTAACAAAAGGACTTATATGACTCAAATAGTTCCTTGAAGATCTGAAAGGTGTTTCAGATATGATTTATTCTATCATCTTTATTATGATAATAGTGGTGTAAAGACTAATATTAAGGAAAATAGAAAACACCAACGTATAGGGAATCATATCGAGAGAGAGAAAGCATCATGGTAGTGACTAAGATGGCTTTTTAATGGCAGTCTTTTGGATCTATATAAAGAGACTCTCCAGGTTAAAGTGTTTGAGGGTCACCTAGAATGTCTAGGATTATGAGACATGTCTCATCTTCGCTAGGGCAAGTGGGAGAACATGTTGGGTATAGAGTATGCCCTAAGATACATGTCTCGCCGGTTTTAGTGCAAGTGGGAGATTGTTGGGATTTATGCCCTAAAGCCTCGTAATTAATCATATATTTAATAATTAATTATAATTTTGATTATTTTATTTTCAATATAATATTATCCATTATATGAAAAATCCAAGGTTATTATTGTAATCTTGAATAGTATGTGGTTGACATACGAGAGGATCATGTTCAAGAAATAACCTAAAGGGTCATAGTATATGGATAAGGTTTGGTGCCTTATCTTGGTAACACTATTGATACGGCCCACTTTGTAATAGTTACAAATGATTTGATCCAAATCATTCATGTGGAGACATGTGAGTAGGGGTATCTTATACAATGAGTTTGTATAAGACTGGACCACGAAATATTTAATCTCTCTTTATAAATTCGTTAATTGAGAAGATTAATATTTCACCAGGATGATCATATGCGACTCGATCTTAATCCTGAGTGAGTTATGAACTCCTGCCTGTGAGGGCTTGTCCTTTGATTTGCATGGGTAAGAGTGGCTTTTATAGCCGATTAATTATGACTACCATTTTGGGAACTTGACCAAATAGGGAGCTGGGAAAATAATCTTATAAGATGGAATTCACTCCGTCCCATATAGGGTAAGTAGATGAGTAGTTCCCTTTAAGTGCTGATTTCAGGACTTGAACAATGGGGCCCCACCCCCTCATTGGCCCGAAAGGGACTTAGTTTATAATTAGATTATAAACATATTGTTCATTAGAGAATCAGTGGTACTTAAGGTGCAAGATGTAATTATAGGGGTAAAACGAACTTTTGACCCAGCTGTAATTACGAACAACTCGTGAAGGATCGACTTGCATGTAATGATTATATCTATGGACACAACTTGTCCTACAGTGCATAAGAGTGCAACTCTAGGTCTATAGTGGAGTGACCTATAGTTAATGAATGAAAATTAATTAATTAAAGAGTTTAATTAATTAATTTTGTATCATTGGAGCTTATAATCTGTAGGTCCATAAGGTCCCCTTGCTAGCTCATAGTAACACTAAAAGATCAATTTAGTTGAAAGAAAATTTTGAAATGTTCAAATTAATATTAATTTGAAGTGTTCAAATTAATATTTAATATAAAAGAGGAAAATATATTTATTGTATTTGATACATTAAATATTAAAAAATTGAAATGTTCAAACTTAATATTTAATTTGAAGTGTTCAAATTAATATTTAATATATTAAATATATTAAATTATAAAAGAGTAAAATATATTTATTGTATTTGATACATTAAATATTAAAATAATTAATGTATATTTGATATATTAAATAAAAGATATTTATAGAATTTGAATAAGATTCAAATAAATAAATATCTTAGGAGATTTGAATGAGATTCAAATAAATACAAGATATATTTTAATATATTAGATATTAAAATATAATACTTAAATTATGGCAAAGATTTTCCCTTTGTCACTATAAATAGGACCATTGGGTTGAGCCATTCTACACAACACACATCTCCTCAATAGAGAGAATTAGAGAATTCTCTCTAGGCCTTTTCCTCTCCAATCCCTTGGAGATTTTCTTTCAAGAGGCTCCCACAAGCCTTGGTCCTGTGTTCGAGCCATAGCCAGGAAGACTTTGTGGAAGAGATAAAGATCTGCCAGAATATTCTCCATAATATTATTTTCAAGGTATTTATTGCTTAACCCTTGTATTTTCGTTTAATTCTAAATAAATCAAAGACGATTTCTATACTTCCGCTGTGGGTTTAATTCGATTATTCCCTTCAGGTGCATGACTTACAAGGCATGTGGTGAAGGCGTTCATCTTGGCGAGACTATGGAGACAGTGTCAGATCAGAGCTTCCTAGGATCATAGAAATTCCTAGCTCATGTTTTATGCTCCTTTCTTTAACTCTCTGGTTTTGTAATTATTAAAATATTATCTATTCATTAAGTTTTGTAAACAAATGTTTATTAGGATCCCAAATTCAAAGCACCTTTGAAATTCAATCAGTTTTTATTTTAATGAAATGTTTGTATTTGGTTTTCTTGAGCTTCCGCTTTACTTTTAAAAGTTCGTGTTTTTCATGCATGTAGTAGCGACCCTAAGAAATCCAGTTTAAGAAGTCAAGTTGTTACAGTTGGTATCAGAGTCCTAGGTTTTAGGTTCTGTGGACTCGCTCTCATCATAAGTACCAGTTTTCTCCATAGCTAAGCGCAAGAAAAACGCCTTGTCACCGCCAACTATGTTAGTTACAAAACATGAAATGTACCATAACTAATGTGAAAACCCTAGAATTTAGAAAAATAGGAATCATTTGGTTATATGAACCCCTAATTATCAAATTCAAAAACCTCCAAAACGATTTTATTTGAACCCTAAGGATTAAGTTAGACACGAATTGCTTTAAGATCAAAGCTCTTTAGACAAAGAACAAATTCCTTGCCTATGAGTCGAACACTCTACAAGATAGGATTATCAATCCTACTTGAATGTTCTTAGCATGCAACTCAAACAAACATGAAATTACAAAATTCAAGAAACTCTCTTGAATAAACTTGAAAATGAAAAGCACAGAGGCTAAAAACTCAATTCATCGTAAAACTGTCCTCTGTACAACTTAATGGCGAAGCTTTAGATAGCCTCCCCCCTAAATGCCACATAGCAAAAAAAGACAAGAATACCCCCACTTAATATGTCATAAAGATAAAATAGAAAAGCAATAAAATTATATCAAAATTATTAATTAAAATACGAATAATAAATTAACGCCCTTGGCGGTTCATATCACCCTCTCCTCCTTTTGAAGGATTCATCCTTGAATCCAAATCAATACCTTGTAAAGAAGTTTTGAAGTCATGAGAAGAAAATGGTGTGACTCTTCTTGGGCTTCTCCTGGATGGTCTCCCTTGTGAAGCAACTTTATAGTCATGAGATGTTAAAGGCTCATCTCTTATTGGATTCCATCTCTTTTGGAAAGAATGATGGTCCTTCCAATTCACATGTAGCTTGTAACCATGGATAGAATTAGGGTCAATCTCTGAGCTTTGCTTCATAATCAATACTTAACAAACTACAAAAACTCAAAAGAAAAACCAGGCAAACTTGGTTGAAGCTCACTTGTTAGAAAACAAACTCTTTGATCAAAAAGTTCAAGAATGGTTTGTTTTGAAATCAAGAAAGTTTTGTCCTCTCAAGTTTTTGAAGGTACATTCTTGGTTTTTCTCTCATTTTGATCTCTAGACCAAGTACTACTCACTTGCTTTTCTCTCTCATTCGTGTTTTCACACTTTTCTTCTTTGTATATTTCTATTTCCTTTTCCTCAATTTCATGCATTTTGTCTTTCAACTCACACACATCAAGTTTTACTTCTCTTGGAAGCAATGATACAAGAGTAGGATCACATCTTACTCTGTGATCGAATGAGCTCACTACTATCTACTTTCTCTACTCCACTACTGTCAACACAATATTCTTTTCCAGAAATAAGTGGCACAAACTTAGTAGTAGGATTACAATCATGTGATTCCTTGCAATCTAATGGCCTACTAGGCAAAATATCACTATTATGCATAGCTACAATATTGACAAGCTTCTCTTTTCTACTTTTTACCTTATAAAAATGCTCATACATGGTAGATAAACTAACCCTTTTCATAAATGTATTGACATTAGAGCTAGACTTAGATTTAATGTACCTTAAAGATCTCCGTTGGAGTTTCCTTTTTATCTTGATGGCAATGTGCACCATCTCTTCCAAATCCTTACAAGGTTGAATTTCTTCTCGATTAACAATCATCTCAACAATCTATTCATTAAGTCTTTGGCAGAATCGGTCCATGGTAGCTTCCTCATCCTCATCCAAGTTAATCTCCTCAAGTAATAGAAGCATCTCTTCGTAGTATTTTTCCACACTTTTGCTCTCTTGTTTCAAAGTTCGCAATTTGTAGAAAGACTTTGGAACAAAATGATTCTTCATTAGATGCTTGATTTCTTCCCATGAGAGTATTCTATGATTTCTGCTCTTCCTCCTTTTCGACAACAAAACATTCCACCATGTTAGGGCATATTCCTCAAATGTAGAGACGATAAATTTTACATTTTCCTTTTCACTATAGTGGTGTTGGTCAAACTTGACATCAATTTGCTCCTCTTAAAGAAGGCACTTCTCTGGATTTGAAATACTCCCAAAGAATAATGGAGGCATGTTTCGGTAAACATGGTGGTCTGGGAGCTATTCTTTCAGTATACATGGCTGCAAAAAGATGTTAGTATAAAGAAAATTGGATCTCATAATCACTCCCTCATACGTTTCACTCAAAATATGAATTGTCACTTGTGTTTACACTTAAAGATGTAGCACATACTTAAGGAGCAAGCCTTCAATACAAAAGCGAGATTGACATGAAGTATTGACACTCAAGCAAAGAAGTAAGTAGAGCCAACAAAAATAAGAAAACTAAGAATCAATAACCTAATATTCAAGATTCAATAAACTATGATAAGAAACAACAAAAATAAGATATCTAAAATTAAGAATCTAATATTTAAAATTTCAGGAATTATGCAAGATGAACAAAGAAAAAGGCAAGACTACTAAACAAGATTCAAAGTAAAGCAAGGAAACAAAGAAACAAGATATAAAAAGATAAGCCAATGGAAACAAAGAAATAAACAAAAGAATCAGTACTAACAAACTAAGTACTTGCAAGTGTTTCTAATGGAAGATCAATAAGCAAAAGATTATGCACAATTTCACACAAACTATATGCAGAAAATGACCTTGATCACAAATTTAAGAACTAGAATTTAGCTAGGTTATGTGGCATGGGCAATTTAGTAATTTTTGCAAAATTTGTAATAGTTTTGGAATTGGGTGAAATTGGTGTTAAATCACAGTTGAAAAAGTGTAGAACATTGCTGTAAAATTAAACTTTCAATCGAAAAAGGTTAAGTAAAGAAAAATTACAGAAAGAGAAACTGCTGCAGAAAATTGAATCTCGGACAGTAGGATGAAAACGAGGGTTCAGGGTCTTTTTGGTCAGTTCTTGAGAAAATTTTACGATTTTATTTTTAAGAGGTATTCCAACCTATGGTCAAAATTTGGGCTTCAAACGACATCGGATGGTTTATGCAAAATCATTTAAAATGTTAGCAGAATTTCAGAAAATATTCAGATCGAGAACCATGTATTCAAATAATGATATCTCCCAGAATATGTGATATTTTAGAACAAAAAAAGTTATTTCCACAAAGCTCATTCAATTTGTTATAGTTTAGACTCAGGTTTGGTGCAATTTGGTGTTCAAATCATAGAGAAAAATTACTAAAGAAACCAAAATTATGAGTTATGCAGCAGAAATTTCCAGAATTGAATATTCAAAGGAAACAATGTATCTTTGGCTATAAGACTCCAAATTAGATGAAATCAGATTGTTAGAAAGCTCTTATCAATGTGATCAATTTTAGTAAAATTGCAACAAGAATGTAAGCATGAAACAATGTAGAATTTTTTGAAAATATATGATTTTTTTTTTTGAGTTCAACAACATTTGGGAGTGAGGGGTTTGAACCTATGACCTCTTGGTCATATTCCCATACTTTATGCCAGTTGAGCTATGCTCTTGTTGGCGTAAACATATGAATTTAAGCACACAAATCAAACTAATTGCAAACAATTTTTGTTTCAATAAAAAAGACAAGAATTTAGGAAGCAAATAAATTCAGAATATAGATGAGAAAAAAAAAAGAAACTAAAGAAGGATAGGTCTGATCTAGAGCCAAAGTTCTGATACAAAATGATGTGAAAATCCTAAAATTTGGAAAATTAGGAACCCTTTGGTTATATGAACATCTAAGTATCAAATTTCAAAACCCCCAAAACGATTTGATTTCAACCCTAAGGATTAGGTTAGACAAGGATTGCCTTGAGATCAAAGTTCTTTAGACAAAGAATAAGTTCCTTGCCTATGAGTCGAACACTCCACAAGATAGAATGATTAATCTTACTTGAATGTTCTTGGCATGCAACTCAAACAAACATGAAATTGCAAAATTCAAGAAGCTCTCTTGACTAAACTTGAAGACAAAAAGCACAGAAGCTGAAAACTCAATTCATCATAAAACTGTCCTCTGTACAACTTAATGGCGAAGCTTTAGATAGCCTCCCAAAACCCTAAATTTCATATCCCAAAACCCTAACCCTTAAGTTTATTTATGCATAATAGATTATGACTTCATGTAGAAGATGATCTTAGTAGGTTGAAGTTTTTAAATGTCTTTGGGCATTGAAGATGTTAGTTTTGAGGAGAACACATTTCATGATCATTCTTATGAAGCTTAAGATTTCATGAACCATGTAAGTTATTTTTGTTCCTCACGTGCCAGACCCAAAGAATGAAAAGGCTCAAGTGTAATTAGACTACAATAAATTTTTTGGGGTTAGAAACAAGGCAAGTTAGTAAAAAAAAAAAACCTACTAAAGACTCAATGTGGAACCCTAAATGAAAGATCTATGAAAGAAACATAAGCAGAGACATGTTTTCAGTTGATGATTTTATGTCTGAACTAGAGAGTAAAAAATAAACACTTTAAGTTTAATGGTTTTATTAAAAAAAAAACCATGAGGAAATGATAGGTTATAGAAAAAGGTTTGCTATCTTGAGAGATAAATGAAAGTAATATGTTGAAACTCCAAGTACTCAAGTATGGAAATACTTTCTACAATATGACTTGTGTTTAGAAGCCTGTAGGTTTGGTAAAGGATTATGGTTATTATTTGGAACTTAGTACTTTGGATAAGTTTTGGTTAAAAGCAAGTGCATGATATTTTGGTTACGAAACTTAGCTTTAGGATAAGAAATATTTCTCCCAAAGCAAATGATTAACCTTGTATAATCCAAATCTTGGATGAGAGCTTTGGTAAGCTTCCATCTTAGACCTACAAAATAGTTGGAGGAAATAACTTTTTAACTGAAGGCAATCGTGGACAATAGTTGTCAATGAACAAAAGAGGAAGCTTTGAGGCTTTGTTAGTTAAGAGTTATATTGTCGGTCTCATCAGCAAAGTTTCAAAGATTTGACTATGTGATTAAATTAGTACAAGAAACTAATGAAATCCTTAATATGATTGGAAAGATAAATTAAGTTGACTTGAAGTAAATGAAAAAAAAAAGTGTTATGCTGGTGATAAATAAATTAAGTGGAACCTTTCGAGTTTACCACTAGCACGGGAGGTAGATTTCAAAATAAAGCTCAAGCTGGGCACGACTCCCATTTCTAAGGCTCCATACAAAATAGCTCCAGCAGAGTTAAGGGAGCTCAAGTTGCAGATATAGATATTATTAATCAAGGGTTTATACGCCTTATTTCTTGCATTGAGGTGCACTAGTTGTTGTAAAGAAGAAAGTAACTATAAAGAACAAGTACCCACTCCCTCGAATAGATGTCCTATTAAGACAATTCAACAGTAGTTTCTAAGATTGACTTAGGATCCGACTACCATCAGTTGATGATAAGAGATGTGGATATTTCCAAGACAGCTTTCAGGTCTAGAGATGAACATTATGAGATCACAGTGGTGTCCTTTGGACTGACGAACGCACCTACGATTTTCATGGATTGAATGAGCAGAGTATTTAAGGAGTTTCTTGAAACCTTCATGATTGTATTTATTCATGACATCTTGGTACATTCCAAGTCAGATGTAGAATATGAGGAACACCTTAGGAGAGTTTGACGACCCTAAGGTTGTACAGACCTAACGCCAAGTTCTCCTAATGCAAGTTTTGGTTATAGCAGATGTCCTTCCTAAGACATGTGGTATCGAGAGATAGATTTCAGTAGACCCAGTGAAGGTAGAAACAACAACTAATTGGCCTCACCTAGTTACAGTCAATGTGATGCGTATTTTGTTAGGGGTTGTAGGTTATTGTCAAAGCATTGTGTATATTTTCCTCAGTATAGCAACGTCTCTAACTTATTTAGCTTGAAAGAGTATTTTTTTCGTTTAGAGTGAGGTTTGTGGATCGAGCTCCTAAGAACTCAAGAAGAAGTTGGTTTCAGCACCTGTGCTCACTGTGTTAGATGAAGCTGGAGTTTGGTTGTCTACAGTGATGCTTCCAATAAAGGTTGGTTGTGTCCTAATGCAACATGGTAAGGTAATTGGTCATGCTTCTCGCCAGTTGAAAGATTACAAAGGTAACTACCCAACCTATGATTTGGTGCTAGCAGCTATGGTCTTTGCTTTGAAGATTTGAAGGCACTAGACCATTAGAGCTTGAAATACGCTTCACTCAGAAGGAGTTAAATATGAAGCAACGCGAATGACTTGAACTAGTAAAGGATTATGATGTCGAGATATTGTACCATCCAGGTAAGGCAAATGTAGTTTCAAATGCTCTCAGTAGAAAGACAGCTCACACGTTAGCTCTAATCACTGACCAAGCCCATGTACACACTGATTTGGACCAAGCTGAAATAGCGGTGGTAGTAGGAGAAGTCACTTCCTAGTTGGCCTAGTTACCCGATTAGCTAGCTTGGAGAAAGCACATCATAGATGCCCAACAGAGGGATCCTAACCTCGTGATTGACTTTCACTAGGTAGAGTT
Source organism: Trichosanthes truncata (assembly GCA_033996785.1). Taxonomy (NCBI): domain Eukaryota; kingdom Viridiplantae; phylum Streptophyta; class Magnoliopsida; order Cucurbitales; family Cucurbitaceae; genus Trichosanthes; species Trichosanthes truncata. Next base: position 10,972,784 of record MU867261.1, on the reverse strand, counting down.
AGGACAGATTGTTGTGTTCTCCATATCCTCATAAAATGGTCTCCTTTACCTAGGGCTTTTTGCGTGCCTAAAAATGCCAAGTTCAGGAATGAGTTAGTAGCCAAAGCTCACAGTTCTTCTTCAATGCATCCAGGTAGCTCAAAGATGTATCGAGATTTAAAACAATATCACTGGTGCCATAACATGAAAGGAGACATAGCAGACCTTGTTGGTAGGTGTCTAGTTGTCAGTAGGTGAAAGTGCCAAGATAGAAATCAGAAGGCTTGTTGCAATCACTGAGTGTGCTAGATTAAAAGTGAGATTACATATGTATGAACTTTATCATGAGATTGCCTAGAACAACTAAAGGCTATATAGTAAGTTGAGTCATCATCGACAAACTCACCAAGTCAGCACGTGTCCTTCCAAGGGAAGAAAAGTGGGCACAGTGGTATTGGGAAAAGGTAGTCAGATTACATGGGGTGCCAGTTCGATGCTCTCAGACAGGGATCCTCGTTTTACATCAAACTTCTAGAAGTGTTTGCAAAAAGCGTTAGGTACTCAATTGGATTTCAGCATAACTTTTCATATGCAGACCGATGGCCAATTAGAGAGATTGAATAAGAGCTTGGAAGTTATGCTATTGGAAGTCATGCTATGAGCTTGTGCGTTGGACTTTGCAAGTAGTTGGGATACTCACTTGCATATGATAGAATTTCCTTATAACAATAGTTATAAAGAAAATATTGATATGGCATGTTTTGAAGCTCTTTATGAGAAGTGATGCAGGTCCCCTGTCTATTGGAATGAGGTAGAGGAACGTAAGTTGCTAGGACTCTAGTTTTTCCAAGTCACGAATGAGGCAGTCCAGAAGATTAGAGTAAGATTGGAACAATGCATAGTAAGTAGAAAAGTTATGCTAACACGAGGCGAAGGGTCTTGGATTTTGCAGTAGGTGGTCATGTCTTCCTAAAAGTAGCACTGATGAAGGGAGTGTTGAGGTTTGAAAAGAAAGAAAAACTGTCCTAGGTTTATCAGGCTATTTGAGATTTTGGAGCAGTTTGGCTCTATAGCATATTGCTTGGCTTTGCTACCATATTTCTCTATAGTTCATAAAGGTTTCCATGTCTTTATGTTGTGGAAATATTTGTTAGATCCGTCAAATGTGATTGATTTCAAGCCTTTGTACTTGAATGAAAACTTGAGTTATGAAGAAAAGCCCATACAAATTCTTGTAAGGGATCGAAAGACTCTTTGTAATCAAGAGATAGCCCTTGTCAAAGTTCATTGGCAGAATCATTAGCTTGAAGACGCAATGTGGGAATGAGAGGATGAGATGAGAGCCATGTATTTAGAGCTCTTTCAAGACTAGAAACTTTTGAGGACGAAAGTTCTTAAAGTGGGAAGATTGTAATGCCCCACATCTCCAAGCAAGATTAAATTGCCAACTCATATTATAATTTGGTTTTGATTTCACTTAATTGATTTTGGATTAGTGCTTCTTTTTTATTCTTGTTGGAGTTGGTTTGAAGTTTAGTTTAAGGGGTTTGGGCCAAGTAATCTAATTTGAGAATACCTAACTTTTTTGGAGTTTAATTGTGTTATTTATGGATATTAAGTTTTCCTTTTGATTTTTGTTTTTAAAGCTAAAATAGGGGGAAGCCCTGTTTATGAGATCATCAAAAGGTGAAGAAAAAAGGGAAAAATGAAAAAACAAAGGAAGCCCTACACATAGCTTCTTCTCCCCGTTTCTTCCTAGACTTTAGCCACCAACCCTTGTAGTTCCATCCTCTCCAGCGACTGCACATGAACTGGCAGCCTTCGATCGACACTCCTTTGATAGTGGCAGTGGCGTCGATTATCCCTTTTCAGCCCTTAGACGACGCGATGGTGATAGAACACAAAAGTGTGCTATTACTAGGCTTAGATTTAGGTTAGTTTTGTGCTATTTTTAGTGGACTTTGATGCTTTTGTGCTATTTTTAGTGGACTTTGATGCTTTTATTATGTGATTTGTAGAATTCAAGAAATTGGAGCCAAATTGGCAAATTATAGTGAATTGTAGACAAAAAATAGCTTAAATGAGAGCATTTGGGCAAAAGAGGCAAAAAGAAGACTTGCAAAAGAAAAGAGACTCGAAAGCATAGCATTGAAAAACTATGTATGACGTTGCAACGCAATAGGTGTAGCACTCTAAGTCAAGAAATCTGCATACTTAGTGTTGCAATGCTAAAGGATAGTGTTGCAACGGTAGAATCACGTGAACAGATGTCAGTTTGTAGCGTTGGGACACTGCAGCGTCTCAACGATGCTTTATTTTCCCCAAATTTATCTGATTCAAAGGGACAACATTGCAACGTTGCCTCTAGTATCGCAAAGTTGTCAGGATAGTATAAAAGGAAAATTTTAGTTCGAGAAAAAGGAGTAATTTTTTAGAGAATAATATCCTAATTTCAATTGAAGCACTGTCTTGGGAACTAGAGGACACTTCGAAGAGCTAAGGAGGAGACTTCAAAGCTCGAGAGAGCGGGACATTACAACAGGAATGAGTGTTGGCACGCGGTTACTAGTTTTTTTTCTTTTTTCTCTTACGTTGTTTTTGTTGTTTTTTGGGATTTTATGAACTGAATTTGATGTAATTATGAGTAGTTAGAATCTTGGAGATTTGTATTGTTAGACTTGTTTTGATTTCGAATTGTAGTATATCGTAATGAGGATTTATGCATCTTGTGTGTTTTGTTTAAGCTTTTGGCTGAGGCCTATATTTGTTAAATTGAGTTTAGCTTGAGAAAGTAAACTTGGTTTTAGAACTTGGATGCATGACTAATAATAATCTATTGCATGAGAATGAATAGGTCATTGTTATAAGCCGTTAAAAGAATACCGTTAATGTCATGCTTAGTTGTAGAAATAGAATGAGAGGTTGATTTATATCTATGCATGAGTTTGTTTGAGCTCGAGAGAGTGAAACAGATAATCTAGTAATTCTTGGCATATGTTTGCTACATGTTAATACAATTTCTTAATTAATTCAAGTTGCACTTCATGTTAATTCTCTCCAATCTTCTCTCTAAATGGACTCCAACCTTGTAAATAATAGTTTAGTTTACTTTTGTTTCTCTTTGAGTTATGTTCGCTAGATAAAATCAGATGTGAGTAACTATGGTACTTAATTAATCTAAGAAACCCAATCCCTGTGATCGACCCTGGCCATTATTATTGTAAATTTTAGAGGTTCGGTTTATGAATATATTTGATAGAGCCTTCGATAAGCTCTTTATCGGACGACAACGTGTTGGTCCTCTCTAAACTTCAGATCCGTGAGGCAGCGACTAGTTCTTCGATTAGTAGGCAGTGCGACGATGAGTCTTCTTTAGCAATGTTGGGTGGTTGGTGATTTGGGGTTCTCAGGCAAGCACAATGGTCACCACTCCATAACAAAGAACGAGTGTGGCTGGGTTTCCTCGATGCTGGTGAATGGAGCCTTTGGTCGACATTTTTTCAGTTGCTTCAACTTCTCCGTGTTCGATATGGGTGCGTTACAGATCTGAGCAAGGGCATGTTTTCGACCTTTTGGCTTCAGATCCGACGAATTCTTAATTCGATGAGAGGTAAGGTTCAATTTTCATATCATTTTTAGGTTGATTGTTGTGATTTCAAGTTAACCCATGAATCTTTCGACTGAGTTTCAGATTACCCATAGCTTTTAGGTCTTGGATTTGTGAAATCATTCCATTTGAAATCAAAACCAACAAGGTTTCGGGGCTGTTTAAGGTAAGGATTGGTGAGTAAAGTTTATTCTAAACAAATTGAACCCTCGATTAAATGCTGAAAATTAAACATTAAATTTTGGAACCTTGTTGTGTATATGTTTAGATTGATTACGCAAGGTTTTGAGTTGGCATTGAGCCTAGAATCTCTTGGGTGTTCTCTTGGAACACTTTTGGGAGTAAGTTTTAACCTTCAAGAATTAATCTCTTGTTTAGAGCGGGTAATTATTGTTTGATGTTGATAATTGTTCAAGTTTGGGCAAGAAATTTTATAGATAAATACCTACTTTGCTTGTAGTCACTTTTTAAGGTAAGTAGCCAAATTGGATTAACTACCTAAAGTCTTGAATATGGAGTACATGGATGTTGAAACGCATGGATGGCATGACGATTGTGATTTATGATTTCTCTTAAGTATGTGTTCAAGCATGTTGTTTACTAATGGACTTGCTAACGCAAAAGAGTGCAAGTGCACGCTATCTCAAACAAGTAATATATGGAGTATTCTAAGTATCGAACCAAAGGAAACGAATTTAACACGTGTATTCTTCAATTTACAATACAATTGATCACAAGTTGCAATCGAAGGTAAGCAAGATAAGGATGATTTTGGGGTTTTGTGAAAGAAAAAGTGAAAACAAATAAAAAGGTACTGGAAAAAACAAGGATGAAAAGTAAAGGATTCAATTGTGGTTCAACCCTGGGAAATGCACCCACCATGCACCCGCAAACTGCCCAACTAAGTCCGACTAATTCAGAGATTCTACCTCTTCTCCCGCATACTGACTCTGTCGAGTTCTGTACGGTTTAGACAGAATGCTGTTAAATTACGCTCGCAACTTACCCTAAACGACACTTAACGAAGTAAATCAAGTTCAACACCTATTCGGCTCATTTTCCAAGAACCTTACTTCTAGGAGACAAGGCAATTTAAAACTCATATGTCTACGGCTAAATTCGCTTAGATGATGAAAAACACAACTTCATGATTTTAGAAGTTTTTGTCCTATGTCTAGGTACAAAAAGTAAAGTTCTATGTCTAGACTCTTTTCCTAAATTACTTGTAGGAAAACGTGTGTTGACTCCAACCCTTTCAGTATCGAAATCTTCACAACTATGGTAACTCAAATGGCTAGTTTAAGCTAACAATGAAACTTAAACTCACTAAAAGTAAACTTAACTAAGTGTTGAGCAAATTCACAAGGAACACATGGTGGTGCTTGATCTCCTTTTTAGGGTATCCACATGATTGAATCTCCTCCAAGGAGTTTAGCTACTCATTGAAGAGATAAACAAAGTGCAGAAAATATAAAGAAAACAAATAGGAGAAAGAACACAATTCATTGAAATAAGTAAACTTGAATACACTTTGAAGTATGAATCCAATGAATAACGAACTTATAACTCAAATTTAAAGAAAAACTGAAACTTAGAAATTGAAAATAATGATAAAACAACAAGTACAACTCCTAAAAACTTACAAAACTCGAATGGAAAAATCTAAAAACAAAAAGAACCCTAAGATGTTATTACTTTCTAACTTATTCAACATTTTTCAAGGAGAATCAAGTGCTTACTCATCTTTCTTTCGAAGTTGGAGTCTGAATGGAATATGAACAGCGCTTAGGGGTGACTTGGAGTGGTGGCTCTAGAAAGAAAAATGACAGAATTTTGGGATGAAAAGAATTTCCAACTCCGAGCTCTCTTTCAAATGGAGATATGAGCCGCATTTTATAGACTTCACGCCTAGGGTTTCCTGCCGAGATCATTGTGAAGATGTTTGGCCGATCATATCCCCTGATTTGAGGAGATTTGGTTGAGAATCTTCCATAAAATCTGTAAATTCTGCAAATCTTGGAGAATCTGTCGACAAGGTCCAGATGTCGGCGCATTTGTGGTTGCATTTGTATTGTTGTCGAAATGGCCTAAATGCGGGTGCATTTCTGAGCGCATTTTGGTTCTTTTATGCAACACTTGTATTTTGGCTTTTGCTCTCAAATGCTGGCGCATCCTGGTCGCATATCTCATGGATCATTTCTTCTTTGCTTCAATTGCGATCGGGATGTGGGCACATTTGGGTCATTTTTTAGTCTCTACACAAAACCAACAAAAATTAATACTTTCTTTACAAAAATGACTCTAAATACACCTAAAAACTCATTTTTACAAAATCAAGACTTCAAACACATGCAAAGCTTGTTTTTACTTAAATTTTCCCTAAATGACATGAAATATAATATTAAACACTCACTTTCTAAGAAAATAAGTTAGGTTTTAGAGCTAAATAACACTCATAAATAAGCATTATCACACCCCCAAACTTAGCTTATTGCTTGTCCTCAAGCAATTTTAAGCAAAAACAAACAAGCAAACAAGTAACAACATGCATCCTATTGAAGTTTTGAAAAAAATTGTGTCTTTTAGGAGAGATCTCAACTCTTCGTGCTTACACACCCTTAAAGTTTCAGTCCATGAGACTTTACCTTTTTCTTTTTAAGACAAATCATTCGCATGCAACCCGCTTGCTTTGTTTATCACACCTAAGGCTTAGTCATAAAGTCTAGGTTGATTTCTTTGTCTCGCAAGCTAGGTCTAAGTTTTTTTTTGTTCCTGAGTACATAACACTATAACTTCTCCTAAACCTATTCAATGCTACTGCTAGGCTTTTTAATTTCTTTTCTTTTTTCATTTTTTTTGTAGGGAAAGACATTTTGTCACTGATGAGGTGTGGCTGCTATACGCCAAAAGCAAGCACAAGTACACGCTGTCACAAACAAGTAATATATGGAAGTATTCCAAGTATCGAACCTAAAGAAACGATTAAAAAAGAGCTTTCCAGTTAACAACACAAATACTTTCAAGTTGCAACCGAAGGTAACCAAATAAATAAGATGTTTTGAGGGTTTTGTGCAATAAAATAAAGGAAACTAAAGAAAAGATAAGAAAACAGTAATGAGAAGCAGGGGATTCAAACCTGGTTCAACCCTGAGGAAATGCGCCCACCATGCGCCTGCAAACTTGCTTAACTACGTCCGGATATTTTAGAGATTTTTCCTCTTGCGCTCGCATACTGACTCTTCCGAGTTCTGTGCGATTCAGACAAATGCTACTGAAATGCGTCCGCAACCTACCCTAATCGATACTTAACACCATGAATCGAGTTCAACACCTATTCAGCCATTTCTAAGTGCTTTTAGGAGTCTAAGCAATTAAACACATATGTCTATGGCTAATTTTAACTTAGATAAATAAGGAACACAACTCAATGATTCCTAAGGTCTTTGTCCGATGTCAAGGTAAAAAAAGCGAAGTTCTATGTCTAAACTCTTCTCCTAGATTGCTTTTATGAAAACGCGCGCTCGATCCAACCCTTTCAGTATTGAATCTCACACAAACTATACTAACTCAAGTGATCAGTTTAAGCTAACAATGAAACTTAAACTCAATAAAAACAAACGATGCTAAATGTTAAGCAAAGTTACTAGAATCACATGGTGGGGCTTATCTCCTTTGTAGGGTATTCACTTCATTGAATCCCCTCCAAGGAGTTTAGCTACTCATTGAAAAGAAAACTAAAGTGCAGAAAATAAATAAGAAACTAGAATAAGAAATAACACACTTCATTGAAATAATGAAATTGAATACACTTTGAAGTATGACAACAAAGGAAGAACTAAATAAAATTGAATTAAAAGAAACTACTACTTGAATTCAAAGGAAAATAGAAACTTACAAAGCTGGATAATAAAGATAAAACAACAAGTACAACTCCTAAAAACTTACAGAACTAAATAGAAAAATTAAGAACAAAAAGAACCCTAAGATGTTCTTCCTTTCTAACTTGTTTTACCATTTTCAAGGAGAATCAAGTACTTACTCCTCCTTCTTTCAAAAAAAGAGTCCGAATGGAATATGAACAGAGCTTAGGGGAGACTCAAAGTGGCAGCTAAAACTAAAAAGAAAATGACAAAATTTAGGGATGAAAAGAATTCCTAACTCTGAGCTCCCTTGAAATTGAAGCTTGAGCCGCCTTTTATAGACCTCAAGGCCTAGGGTTTTCTACTGAGATCAGTGTGGAGAGGCTTGGCCGATCATATCCCTCGATCCTCAGAGATTTGATGGATATAATTGATTTTATCTGCAAATCTAGCGAATTTGGGAGAATCTGCCGAAAAGGTCCAGATGCAGCCACATAGTGAGCACAATTGTGCTGTTGTCTAAATGGCCTAAATGCGGCTGCATAGTTGGGCGCATTTTGAGTTCTTTTTGCAATAGCTGGAATCTGGCTTCTACTCTCAATTGCTGGCGCATCCTGGTCGCATATCTCTTGGATCATCTTTCACTTGCCTCAATTGCGGCCAGAATGTGGGTGCATTTGGATCATCTTTTAGCCTTTACACAAAACCAACAAAAATTAACACGTTCTTAACAAAAATAACTCCAAATACACCTAAAAACTTATTTACTCTAAATGACATGAATTATAACATTAAACACTCGCTTTCTAAGAAGATAACTTAATTTTTAGAGCCAAATAACACTCATAAATGTGCTTTATCAGTCACATTGCACCTTCGCTCCAACTTACTAACACTTTGTGATGAAAGTAGCTTACTATGAGCACAAGTCACTACTAAGATTGTTTTCACATACACACTTCCAAAGTCAATCTTTCATCCAAAGGAAATCATTGGTGTCATGACCACCCCTGGTTACTCAGTTAACTCTAGAAGGAGGAGTATCTCCTTTTCTTTTTCTTTTTTTTTCTCTATTTTTCTTATTATGAGTCCCAAACAGTAGTGTAGTACATGTTACATCAACATAGTGGCGTTACAAGCTCAAAACTACAAAACATAACTCACCCCCCAAACTCAAATGGGTCAATGTCCCCATTGACTAAAAACCTTAGGCATAAGAGGGTTGGGATACTAATTTTTGTGGTGACCAGAGTTGCTAAGAATCGAACTAGACGATCCTAAGCTCACTAAGTAGTCTAAATACAAGGAGAATTTAGATTTGAATGGTTTATGAATAAAAAGTAATTGATAAGGTACATGAAACTTAAACTCAAGTTTGCATAAAGTATGTGGAAGTTGAGAGAGCTCTAAGTATCATCATAAAGGACCTTTTAACTCAACAACCAAGGGAAGCAAATTGAAAACTTATTTTTGAAAATTTATTTTTATTCATGCATGTGCAAGGTGTAAAAATAGAAATTCAGTAGAAAGTGTTTTTATCAAAAGCAAAACAAAAAAAATAATGCAACCTATACTAGAAAGCATCAAATTTATTCTAAGAAAGCAAGTAAACTATCCTAAAACAACAGCAAGTAACTAATTTAAAGATAGCAAGTAAAGACAGATGAGAAAGACAATACTCCCCTAAGAGGTGGAGGATGAATCATCTCTCGATTGGTCCACATAATCTAGGAGAATGGCAGGGAACTCTGGAAGTGCAGGGGCCTTGCCCTTTGTCGGGCCTTTCAAATGGCCTTGTCTCTCTTTCTTGCATAGGCCCAATTGCTCCTAAAGCCAATCTATCTGAGCTTCAATGTCTGCATGTGGTGGCTCAGATGGTCCTAGAGTGGCTGGTGGAGGAGGATATTGATAGTGGGCAAAATAGTGTTATTTCTTAGCTTAGTTTTATGCTAGTTTTGCTTTGATTATGTGTGCTTTCATATGTTTTTATGTATATTTCTTAGAAACCGAGCATTTGGAGCAAAACTGAAGAATTGTGAGATATTTGGACAAATTTGAGCAACTTAAGGCTATATTTGAGGATTCAAGTGTTGCAAAGGAAGAACAAGGAAATTGGACCCGAGGGTATAGCATTGCAACGCTGACACACCCTCTTCCGAACCACCTGCTAACTTAGCCCGGAAGACGGAGTGAAGCCAATAGACACCGCTATGCTTGTTAGCAATACCTGTGACTCTGTTATACCTGATAAGTATACTATGCTTGAATATAAGTTACTCAAACACAACACAGCGGAAACTTGGTAAACGTTACCAAGTATACATATAGGGCGGTTCTGGTAAAGACCCCTGTGGAACAACCAAAACGGGTAGGGGTACTACAACTCAATATATCACGAACCAAGATTTACATAACCAAGACCCCTAGCTTCGTACACGCACATAACTACACATCCCTATTAAGTTATGTACATTACGAGCAGACTTGCTATACTACACCATCCACATACAAAAATATCAGACTCGTAGAGCTTCCAGCAGGCTGTGGCAGGATCTCAGGCACCGGGAGCTCGATCTCTACCTGAAAAGTTGGAAAACATTGAAAGAATGAGCTGGGAAGCTCAGTGAGTGACTGGGTTTAAAGCAATTATCTCATAAATCATAACATTTGGCAAACTACAAGCATATGTGTCGGCAGACAAGCGTTAAATATAAACTTATAAGGACAATAGCTTCTTCCAGAAATCCAGCAAGTATGTCATTTAAATCTCGCTAGCATATCCAGAGCATTCATCATCTAAAACATATAATAAACTAGGTTGTGTAAGACACGCTCAGTACAATCCAACAATCACTCTACGATGTAGTGGGGCCCGCCCAGCACTCACGACAGCATTGTTGTCACGGAGTACACTCAACGTCGACAACAAGAAATGACCTGTGTGCACACGGTACTATACAGCCTCGGGCTCAGAATCTCAAACATTTACTCATTCGGGTCTCATAGAAACACATGAAAACCTTTGACACTACTTGCTAACACATGTTGGCCCGAAATTATGGTATTTTCACTAGTTCAGGTAAAATAGTAAACATATGCTCACAACGAACAATTAAATCATTTCTAGGAAACCATATATGCTCATAAATACGTGTTCAAGAGACATAAAGTCTTTAAGTAAAATTACTCTTAGAAAGTCTTTTATTTTCGTAAGCATAAGTTCAAGCATAGAATACAGTTTCGAAATTCATTTTGTCACTCACAGCGTTAAAAGTTAGAACCTCGGTTCGCACACTTGACCTATTTCCTCTTGGCCTGCCAAATAACCAGAAACCAGGCATTAGAACACAATTCCTTGCACTTCAAACTTAAGATTATACATATCCCCTAACTAATTCCAGCATATCACAGATTTCATACCCTAAGCTCCCTTACTCATAACTTTTTCATTACTTGGCCAAAGATAATGTACTTTATACCAAACCCTTCCTTTTTGAACCCTCTAAAACTTATCTGAAGGAATAAAATTGAAATTCCTAAAGGATATGTCCGTAAATACCTCGAAAGCTACTTCCTACAAAATAGGTTTCTGCACTTTCCAGACTCGTTTCCCTGCTGCACCCTGAACTTAACATGAATTTTAAAGCAACTTCTAGTCAATTTCTAACCACGACTTCTTCATGAAAGTTATAGGAAATTAAATCATATTTCCAACCATACCTAATACAGCTTCTAATTCAAAGTCCACAGATCAGCACATCCCAAAAACCAGAGGTTCCCCGGATTTGACAGCAAAAACATTCCTTCAAATCCCTCTTCACAAATCATTAACATAACATTAGATTTTGCTCGAGCTTCCTTCACGAAAATTGTTCTAAAATGTGTTAACTTTCAAGGAAATCAAACCTCACCTCTTAATATTTCTTATGGAGCTCAGAATGATCCAAACATCAGATGTAGTCAGGATTGATCACAAACTTTGTCATGCAACTTAAATTGGACTTTTCCCTTTCTTCTTCAACTTCAACTTCAGCAAAACACTTTTCTTCTTCCTCTCACGAATAACTCTGCTGCTTTTGATAAATGATGACCGAATGGATAAAAATTTTAGATGGGGTTTAAAAGGAAAATGAAGTTGGCGGTGGTGGAGTCTTTTCTTTCTCTTTTTTTTTTAAAAAAACTCAAAACTTCTCCACTCTTCTTTTCTTTTATTTAATTCTCCTTTCATTTTCCTTTTATTTTATGTTTTCTCTTGTTTTAAACATTTTTTTTTATTTACCTATTACCTTTTTTTTTAAAGAAATTACTAGGAGAGATCTCAGGTTTACAAACGCCATTTGAAAAGCTTATCAACCTTAAAGACCCGAAGGCATAGCATTGCAACGCTAGCCAAAATTATTTTTTTCTTTTTTATAAAATTCGAATGGACAACGTTGCAATGCTGTCTCGACTCTTTAAAAGGAAAATTTTTCCATTCGTAAAAGGAGAGCCTTTTTTGAGAGACCAAAACCCTAATCTTGATTTCTACACTGTCTAAAGGCCTGGAGGAGGGTTTTGGAGAGCCAAGGAGGAAACTCAAAGCTCGAGATCGTGGACATCACGTCGGGAACGAGTTTTGGCACAGACCTTTATCTCATCTCTTTCTGTTGCTTTTCTTTTGGTTTTTAGAGTTTTGTTATGAACTTAATTACTGTTTATCTCTGTATTTAGACAAGTATTGGTTGTTTATTTGAATCTTTGTTTATGTTGTGATTGAATCTATGTTTTTACATCTTTTATGTATCTTATTATTATTGTCTAAACCTCTGGCCATGGTTTTGCATGTTAGGCTAGATTTAGCTCAAGAGAGTAAATTTATCCTTAGAACAATAGATGCATGACTAGATTTAATTTATTGCACGAGAGTGAATAGATTAATTCTAGAAGCTTTAAGAGAATAACTTAATGCCATGTTTAGTAATGAAAATAGACAGAGAGGTTGATTTGTTGCTATGCATGAGTTCAATTGAGCTCGAGAGAGGATGTTGATCACTTAGTAATTCTTAGCTTAAGATTAAATGCATGAAATCAATTCTCTATATTCAAAACTTTGATTTGAAATTGATAGTGGGTAAAAGTGTGTTATATCTAGGCTTAATTTTATGCTAGTTTTGCTATGATCGTGTGCGCTTTCATGTATCTTTATGTATATTTTGCAGAAATCAAGCAATTGGAGCAAAACCGGAGAATTGTGAAGTATTTGGACGAGTTTGGATCAATTAGAGGCTATAATTGATGATCCAAGAGTTGAAGAGGAAGAACAAAGCGTTAGAACTAGAGAGCATAGCGTTGCAACGCCATTTGTAGCGTCGCAACGCTACATTAGTAGCCATTCAACCTTGGAGTGTAGCAGGCATAATGTTGCAACACTACCACGATTTGTAAAATAGGAAAAAGGGATAGCGTTGCAACGCTGCACATTGTCTATAAATAGGAAGTTTGTATTTCGCGCAAAGGGAGCTAGTTTGAAAGGCCAAAAACCTTAAACTCGATTCCAACACTGTCTAAGGACCTAGAGGGGACCTTTGGAGAGCCAAAGATGAGACTCAAAGCTTGGGATCGTGATCATCACATCGGGAACGAGTGTTGGCACTCGACCTAAATTTATTCTCTATTTCCTTTCCTTTTCTTTTGAATTTAGGAGTTTTTCTTGGCTGTACTTATATTGTAAATCTGTGTTTAGACCCTTGCTTGGTTGTAGTTGTTGAATATTGGATTGACTTTTAATGTAGTTTATATATTGATGTCTTTTATGCATCTCTCTATATTGTCTTAACATTTGGCCACAGTTTTGCATGTTTAACTAAATTTAGCTTGAAAGAGTAAGTTTAGTTGTAGAACACTAGATGCATGACTGTGTATAATCTATTGCACGAGAGTGAGTAGATTAATTGTAGAACACTTAATGTCATGTTTAGTGATAGAAATAGACCGAGAGGTTGATTTGTTCATAGGCATGAGTTCAATTGGGGGCTTGAGAGAGTCATTGATTATTTAGTATAAAATTAAGTTATTAATCAATTCAAGTTGAGCTTAAAGTAATCAACCATGCATGTTTCTCAAAATTGGACTTCAAAGCATGTACATATTAGTTTATGTTTTATTTGTCTTTTTGATCACTCTAAAATTTTGTTTCCCTAAATAAAATTGGGCATAATTAATTGTGGTACTTAATTAATCTAAGAACTCTAATCCTTGTGATCGACCCTGATCACTATTACTACAAATTTTTAGAGGTTCGGTTAATAAATTTTCATTTGATAGGGCCTTCGACAAGCCCTCTTATAAAAAATTCAATTGGTTTTGTTTTAATGAAATGTTTGTATTTGGTTTTCTCGACCTTCCGCTTTACTTTGAAAAGTTCATGTTTTGCATGCATATAGTAGTGACCCTCAGAAATCCAGTTTAAGAAGTCGAGTTGTTACACTACTAGTTTCATTCATTCATGACAATTATGGATCATAAAATCAAGCATAACAGATAAACATTCAATAATAACGAAGGAGTCAATTTAATTGAAATTGCATGCTTATAAAATATAACAAGAAATAAAGAACATTCGTATTAGAAAGAGAAGTAACAAAATAGTTCAAGGCTTCACAATATTACAATCGGAATAGAACCGACCCTTCAATCATAAATGTGAAGTTTAGCCGCTTATTGTGATGAAAAGACCAAAATTCAACATGAGTTTGATTGATACAAAAAAAACTAAAAATAAACTCTCTAAAACTAAAGCTTCAAAGTAGAATTGTGCTCTCGAAAACTGAATAATTGATTTTTTGGTGGATGCCTTGGAATGAAGAGAATGAGTGTATTTATAGTAAGACTAATCCAAATTGTAAATTAATTAGGAATCCAAATTTTGAATTAAATTAAGAGTTCAAATCAATTTAGGAATACATATTTCTCTAATCAAGTTAGGAATCCAAATATCCCTTTTTGATCCCGGTTCATCTATAAAGCTCCAGTTTGCTCCAAAGTGCCCGATCTCTACAAAATAGACAAATAAGAGCGTGAAAGTAATAAAATTAGCACTAAATAAAGACTACATATAATACATTTTAGGTGCTATCAACCCCATACTAAACCCATCTGAGCTTGGGGCTTGTTGCTCATGAAAAAGAAAAACAGTCTCTAGAGTTTCTTCCTCTCCACACTAATTCAACCATCTAAAGATCTCTGCCAATTGGGGGTCATCTTGATTGTGAGAACCTTCTAAAAGTAGTCCATTGTAGCTTCAATCATAATCTCATTTGTTTAGTGAAGTTTCTGATTTTAAAATGTTTTCGAAAATTTACAAATTGCTTTTCCTTTTTTTGGATGTTTATGAAATTTCAGAAGTACTTTTTATTTGTTTAAATTTTTTAAAACTCACTATTAGTTCATTAATGTTTGAGTGGTTGAAAGATATGATTAAATGAAGGGGACCATATTACTTGTGAAAACATATAATTATTTATTGCATTAATTGATAGAATTAATACGTAGTTATAAATTATGGTTGTAATTTATCCTTTCCGTGGGAAAACATACAAAATGCATTCAATTATAATTTCTTTCTAAAAAACGATTTTTGAATCTTATCTATATTTTGAGAGTAGACCTGTTTTTAGATTTTGGAAAAGGTTTTAGATTAGTCTATGAATTTTTAGATTTGTGTCTAATATATTAATCATTTTTAAAAGTATTTAACTGGTCTGTGTACTTTCAATTTTATATCTAATAGATTTTTCAACTTTAAAAAGTGTCTAACACGTTTCTAAACTTTTAATTTTGTATTTAATAGGTATATGAACTTTCAATTTTATGTTTAACATTCTTTTAAAAACCTTTATGCACTTATTAGACATAAAATTGAAAGTTGATGGTTATATATACACAAAATTTATATTTATATTTATATTTAATAGATGTTTTAAATTTAAAAGATTTTGAATATGTAAAGGACCTATTGGATATAAACTTGAAAGTTGAGGTTCTTATTGGACAAAAAATTCATTTTATATCTCATAGATTTGTTATTTTTACAAATGTTAAATATATGTAAATGACCTATTAGACAAAAAATTGAAAGTTTTGGGACCTATTAGCATTTTTTAAGTTTTAGACCTATTAAATACAAAATTCAAAGTATATAAACTTATTAGACATAAATTTGAACGTTTAGTGACTAAACTTGTAGTTTAAGATTTTTAAACATCGTTTCATAAGAATTTCATTTTTTTTTAAAATTTAAGCTTAATAAAAAGTACTACCTTTTAATTAAATTTGAAAATAAAAACATAAAATTTGGGAATATGAACAATTTCTCTCGCTAGAAAAGAAAAAGATCCACGACATATAAGTGAATGACAACATCTTTATTGGTGCGAGGGCTTATGCCCAAAGTGGACAATATCATATTTTTATATAAATATTAAGAGGTTTATTGTCCTAACAATAAAAGATAGAAAAATTAGCAAGTTTTGAGTTAATTTTTACTCTAAACTTTCAATTCTACCTAATTAAAACTTTCAAAGTGGATAAAGGTTGCAAACTTAACCTTTCGTCAGACTTCCATTCAAAGAATCGTCAAAAAGTATTTTCAAGACAAAAAATAGAGACATGCTGAGTTGATCGGATTTCAGAGAAATGAATGACTAGAGCTAAGTTTAGGATGAAATTAATGAGTTCTAATACAATTTAATTAATCAATGAACCATCATATATATTAATTTGTTAGGGGTTGATTTTCATAGATATCAATTATACTTTAGGGAGAGCTCTTTTGTAGTAGAAATAAGCGGGTGATTGTTTCATAAGCTTATTAGAATGTGAAAACGACTGCAACACTCATTCAATTTTAATATCTAATAAAAAAAAAATCCATGTTTAGGTAAAAACTTACTCACTTGGGAAAATTTTGACTTTTTCCAAGAAAAAAAAATCTAAAACTAAGATAATTATCAGATAAAAGTATAACAATTATCAACCGACTTAAACATAATTTAATGGTTAAAGTATCTCAATCTCTAATCGTAGATTCAAATCTCCATTCCATGCAACAATTAATCTTTTTTCTTATTAGAAAAGTCGAAATGACCCAGATTGTCGGTGAGGGCCTCTAGATGTGAAGTATGATGAGCTTCAATTATAAGCGAAAAGGGGACAGATTATAATAATACAAAATAAAATCACTTGATTTCTTTTCCAAATGTTTTGCATAAATAATTTAATGTGAATGTTGAAAATAGATCTCACCTATCTGACATTTCAAACTAAAGTTGAAAATAGATCTCACCTATCTGACATTTCAAACTACAGCCATTTGTGTATTAAAAGGAAAAATAAATAAAATATCATTTTAGTCTCTATATTTCAACTTTATTCTATTTTAGTCAGTATACTTTTAAAAATTTAAATTGAATTCTCGTACTTTTAATAAATTTTAAAATTAGTCTTTACTTTTAATTAACTTTTTAGTTAATTTTTCTAAAAAAAAAATCAGCTCTATTAACAATCTATAAATTTTGAAAAGATATTCACATGATATCTTATCTCGAATGTAAATTATTATTATTATTTTATTAAATTCCACAAACATTAACTTTAAATCAACCATAAAGACTATTTTTTAAGATATATTGACATAAACTAAATTTGAGAGTATAAAAATTAATAAAAAAAAAGTAAAAGTAACAAGTCTTAAAGTCTGTGGATCAAAATGATATTTTAACAAATCTATATATATATACACGTTAAATAAAAATTAAAAGAGGGACATTTAAAAATTAAATACATTATCCAATGTGAAAGGAAGGCGATTCCATCCCATCAATATCTTTTTTTTAGAGAGGTGGGTGCATGTGCTAGCCATTAACACACCTCACATGGACACAGTCCCTCAAGTAATTGGAGTGGCACTGGCAAGCACCCAACTTGCATAAATCTATTTTTTTCATATCTTACAATAGTTAACTGTTCCCCTTTCATTATCTTTGTTTTTGTTTCTTTTTTAGTAATCTACAAAAAGAAAATAATGATTTAAATTTTTAGCCATTTTACTCAAACCATGTGATCAAATCATTTGTTTTTATGATTTAAGTTTGATTTTTTGTCATTCAATAAAAAAAAATAAGAGCAAAATTCAATTTTATACTCCTGAACTTTGGATGTTGTATCAATTAAAACTCTAAACTAATATTTGTATCAATTAAAATCTTAAACTTTCATAAGTGTATCAATTTACACCACCCGTTTACCTTCTGTTAAAAAATCGTTAGTTCACATGAGGGAAGTTTATAATTGTATCAATTTACATCCCTAAACTTTCATAAGTGAACCAATTTAGACATTCTATTTGAAAATTGTTTGTACATCATTATTTTTGTTACTTTGATAAGATTATTTAGAGAAAACAATATTTTTTAGGTAAATTTAAGTTGATTTTAAATTGAATCAAGTGAAAAATAGTTCTAGAGACATTTGTTCCATGGAAAAGATAAAATGTCTGTGCAATTTAGATAACATCAAATTCGGTTCTGAAAATTTTATGTTTGTATTTTTGTAATTTATTATTACATTATTTTTTAATTATTCTATCATTTGGATGTTTTTTTTTTTTTTTTTTACATTATATGGTAACTTTTTCTTTTAAAAAAACTCTTTATAATTTAGAAATGTAACTCATCATGCAGCTATTTTTATTGGGTTGATTTGAAAGTGAAACCAAATTAAATTAATGATAATGTTGTGAAAGCCTAATTTATCTTAAAATTCTATTTAACACCTACAAATTAATTGAACATTGTGCCTTTATTAAAGTGAATCTATTTATTTTACTCTAAATAAATAGAGTCACTTTAAATATTTAAAAAAACATGCTAGATAGAGAGACCACTTTAAACATTTATCCTAATCTCTTCATACACTATTCTTTTAACTAACTTACAATTTACCCACTTGGTAGTTAATTGCTCTCTTCACACCGACTTTGTCTCACTCATCTGTCATCTGTACACTCATTCATCGACTAAATTATTTATTCATCCATCTCTTTCTTCGTACATATGCACATAATTTTTCCCTCCACTCATACCTTTCTCTCACTAATCTCTCTTTACGTGTACATTTTTTGTAACTAACTTTTCTTTGTACATAATTATTTCTCTACATTTCTTTCATTTACTTCTTTTTACACACTTTAAATCACTAATCTCTATTTTTAGCCGTCAACTTGAACATCTCAGTGAATAAGATACTAATTACCATCTCAAAAGTCGATGGTTCGATCCCACCCTCAAAATGGTTGAACTCAACAACAAACGAAAATCATACAAAACATTAAGATATAGCTATTTAATAGAACAAAAAAAACGAAGTTAGCTATTTAATAGGAATTCAACAAAAAAGAAAATCATACAAGTTAACATTAAGATTGTCGAGGATCCCACATTGAAAAAATGTAGAGAGACTTCACAATTTATAAGATACATGGACTACTCCTCTCATTGTCAATTGGTTTTGAGATGGAACCCCAAGTAATCTAATAAAGATAGCTATTTAATAGAACTAAAAAAACGAAGATAGCTATTTAATAGGAATTTAATTTATTTCGTTTAAAACTGTTTATTAAAGCTCCTTGGAACATAAAAAATAGAAATGGTTGATTAATCATCATAAAACTTTAAAAAAAAAAAGGTGTTAATTGAGTATAGATTATAACATAGACATGCATTGTTTTTCTTCTTTTAAAAGGTCATAAATTCAAATTCAAGTTCCCATTTTTCATGTTTGAATTATAAGATTAGAAATAAACTCCTGAAAATGTTGGATTCAAGTAATTAATTGCTATGCTAGAAGTAAATTGATAAATGAATAAAAACACGATAGTATTATAATCTTTTTTTTTTGCAAAGGATAGTATTATAATCTTGACAACTCATAGAAAAGGAAATGGTACCAAAATGGTTGTGTTGGAATTATTGAGAATGTAACCAAAGTCTCACATTGGCTAGATAAGGAAAAAATTATGGGTATATAAGTGAGGGACAATATTTTCATTGATATGAGGCCTTTTGGT
The DNA here is from genome assembly GCA_033996785.1 of Trichosanthes truncata. Taxonomy (NCBI): domain Eukaryota; kingdom Viridiplantae; phylum Streptophyta; class Magnoliopsida; order Cucurbitales; family Cucurbitaceae; genus Trichosanthes; species Trichosanthes truncata. The sequence goes on along the minus strand of MU867261.1, from coordinate 10,953,235 downwards.
GAAACAAAAAACAAAGTTAATGCCATATAAATTTTGGAGGCTTCAAATCAAAGATTCTTGAATATCTGTAATTAATGTAAAATGAACACTGCAATTTGTAAATACTTTTATGATTTGAGCCCATTTAATTAGTCGAGACATTATTTACCCTTTAAGACTTGAACATTGGAAGTTCGAATATCTACTCTTTGCTTACTGAACTAAAAAGAAACTTGAACTCCCACAAGAGAAAAAACTGCAACTTTTTAAATTAAACTTTTAGGAAGTTTATCTCGCCAATATTTTCTCTTTTAATTGAGATTAAATTACACACTTAGTTCCTAATCTTTAATCATTCCGTCAATTAGTATTTAGTCATGAAATTTTAAAAAGTTTCAATTCCGTCCACAAACGTTTTAATTTTAATTTTAATGTCCCTCTTATTAATACCATTAATTAAATATTGATGTAGTTAGTTGATTTAATTTGGACCAACATTAGTTGGTTTTAGCATGTTGGGGCATTAGGTGCATTAAGGAAAGTAGATTAACTTGACAAAATCAAAGGGGAGGAGAAAAAACGTTGATCAACACGCCAATTCCGCCAACTATATTTTTCCTACGTGGTTGCCGTTATTTAATTTTATTTAGTTCGCCTACTATTTTGTGCTATCTAATTATCATGTCGTCATGTAAAATAATCATTTGTTAATTTAATCATGTCATTAAGTAACATGATATTCATAGACTTAATTGAATCAAAATCGAAGTTGAAATTGAAACTGCTTAAACTTTCACAGCTTATCATTAGGAAGTAAATTTATAATTAAAAAAAAAAGCCAAAATAGACTAATTTCCATATTCATAATAATAAAAAAAAGTGACCCCAATAATTTAGAACCAGTACAAAATCTACTGCAATTAAGGTAATAATATCATCTTCCAACAACTTTTTGTTTGGCAATAATTGAAATTGGATTACTAATTGAATTTAAATAATATAAGTTCAGATCGGAATCTTAATAAATTGATGATGAAATTTGTACTTTTTTTTCCTCCCTATTTTGTGAAAGGGGCAATTGAAAAGGATAGATAAAGTTGAGACAAATCAATGATGTATAGCAGCACTTATAAAAGCTTAAAGAAGAAGATTTTGAATGCACGGAAGTGGAAATTAAGACTTGAAGGAGCCATGTTGTTGCATGTGGGTGTGTGTGGTTGTCCTTTCAAATTTTCACATGGAGACTTGCAATATTTTAGACCATTAATCATTGCTTAAAACAAAAACTAATGTCCCAAGAGGAGAAAGCATATCAACAAAGATTATGCAAGAAAAGAAATACATAATAATAGAAATTATTATTTGTTTAAATCTAGTCTCGAGCTTTCGTGGGTATTTCATTTTGGTTAAATTGTGAGTTTGATCTTTGAATTTTGATGGCTGTATTTAATAAGTCTCTAACCTTTAACAAAATTTATAATAGAATTCTAAATCTTTAATAGTGTATAATAAGTCATTGAACTTTCAATTTTCTTTCCAATAAATTCTTGAATTTTAAAAAGGGTGATATGAGCAACCCTTGAGAAAAACAACCTTAGTAAAGACTAGCACATCTTAAACACATACACAAGGATCTCTCACACACACAAAGCAACACCCAAGAGGAAGCAAAGGAGGATTACTGTTGATGGTCATATACCTTGAAGAAGAAGGCTGTTTCAAATCCAAGGTCGAATCACTTCACATGTTTTGTGACCAACCAAACTTGAATGATTTTAAGGATTTTGTACAAGCTACATTAAGCTAAGCACCATGAGGCTCTTGGCATTCAAAGGAGGGGAGAAATATCTCAACTCAACATTTTCATTGAGCATCAATATTCTAGCTTACAAATGAACATATATTTGGCTTATATATGGCCAACCAAGAAACTCTAAAATGCTTAAAACTAAAGTTAAATCAATATTAACCTAATAAAACATACTTAGATATCTACCTAAAACATCTCAAAGTTAAAGTTCAAGGGCTAAGGGGGGAAGTGGGCTTAAGCCCTTACAAAAAAGCCCAACAGCTAAAGTCAATTTTGAACAAGTCCAAGTCAACAAAATTACATAAGTCACCAGAATAAGTCCATAACTAAACTTTAAAAATATTATATGTAATTTAAAAAATGATCTTCGTCCCATCTGTTTGGTGCTTTTCATGCTCTTTAGTTCATATCAAAAGGTCTCATAAATCTTAGATTGGTTAGGCACAAAATTGAACGTTTAAGAACCTAAGAAGTTTTGTATACATGTTATATTTTATTCAGAAAGCAAGTCCACGTTTATACATGAGAGATGCTACATGAGAGATGCAAATCATACATCCTATGAATCTACAACCACTCAAAACTAAAGACAGAAAAAATATTACAGCTATACAATCATAATCAATTAATCCCTAATTATGCAATTAATTGCATTTAATTTGGAGGCAAGGAATTAGAGTTTCTATATTATTTCTAGTAAGGATTATATCATCAATGTACACTACTAAGAAATATGTGATGCAGGTGAGAATAGACTACACTGGATTTTGCATATTAGACTATGGTTTTTCAAAGAACTGTGGTTTAAAATAATGAGAATTGGTATAATCGTGGTCTAAAATAACTGCATGCATCTCTAAACCATGGGTTTTTTAACTGTGGTCTAAACACCAAAAACAGACTATGGTTATTTATTTATTTATTTATTATTTTTTTTAAATTATGGTCTAAAATCTAACTTTACACTATGACAAAAAAAAAAACAAATCTTAGTCTAAGATCTAATTTTAGACCATAACTCAAAAGTATTCGTAGTCTAGAACCTAATTTTACACCACGGTAAAAAAAAATACCGGGGTCTGAAACCTCACTTTATATCATAGTTATAAAAATGATATTATGAAACTCAACTAAAATTTTACTTTAGACCAACTAAAAGAACTGTGGTGTTAAATCGACTATATGGTTGAAAAAAATCATGGTCTAATTTAGGATGCGTTTGTTTAGTGATTTGAAAACAATTGATCTAATAACATGATATATGTGTGTTGAATAATAAATTTCAACCAATCACAAATTGCTACATCATCAATGACAAAAATATATATTGATAAATTTGGGACCAATTACATATTTACATGTGTCCTAAAATTAAATTAAAAGACATGAAAAATTGACAAATCAAATAATGTCACTTCTCTAGTATTGATCCATCGGACGACTTAAGCTAGTCCAATCAAATTATGCAACGTGATAGTTGGACCTGAAGCTAATTTAGCCTAAAATCATTAAAAAAAAATTTGACCAAATTTAAATAATTCAAACTTATTGAAAAGAATTTGATTAAGCCCAAATAAATAGAAGCCCAAAAGTTGAGCCAAAACTGATCAACCAAGCCTAAGCCCATACAAGGTCTACCGAACTCTATAAATTGAGGAGACTATTAGGACTTATGCCCTAAAACCTCGTAATTAATGAGCTTTATTATTTATTAATTATTTAATAAGTTATATTATCCATTTCATAAAAATCCAAGGTTATTAGTGTAATATTGAACAGTATGTAGTTGTTATATGGAAGAATCATGTTCAAGAAATAACCTAAAAAATCTATAGTATAGATAAGGTTGGGTGCATTATCTTGGTAACATTATTTATACGACTTACTTTGTAATAGTTACAAATGATTTGATCTAAAATCGTTCATGTGGATACATATGAATGGGGGAATCATATACAATAAGTTTGTATAAGATTGGACCACGAAATATTTAAACTATCTTTATAAATCTGTTAATTGAGAAGATTAACATTTCAACAAGATGATCATATGTGACTCGATCTTAATTCTAAGTGAGTTATGAACCTTTGTCTGTAAGGGCTTGTTCTTTAATTTGCATGAGTGTGAGTGGCTTTTGTAGCTGATTCAATAAGCCTACAATTTTGAAAAACTTGACCAAATAGAGAGCTAGAGAACATAAGTTTCACAAGATGAAATTCACTACTTCTCATATAGGGAAAGTAGATGAATAGTTCTCTTAAGTGCTGATTTCGGGATTGGAACAATGGAGCCCACCCTCTCACTGGCCCAAGAAGGACTTAGTTTATAATTGGATTATAAACAAATTGTTCATTAGAGGATCAGTGGTACTTAAGATGTAAGATGTACTTACAGGGATAAAATAGACTTTTGACCTAGCTGTAATTACGGATAACTTGCATGTAGTGGCTATATTCATAGACACAACTTGTCCTACAGTGCATAAGAGTACAACTCTAGGTCTATAGTGAAGTGACCTAAAGTTAATAATTGAAAATTAATTGATTAAAGAGTTTAATTAATTAATTCTGTATCATTAGAGCTTATAATCTGTAGGTTCATATGGTCCCATTGCTAGTGCATAAGAACATAAAATGATCAATTTAGTTGAAAGAAAAATTTGAAATGTTCAAATTAGATATTGGATATATTAAATAAGAAAAAAATATATTTATTGTATTTGATACATTAATACTAAAGGAAATAATATATTATTAGATACATTATATATTGAATTTGAATGAGATTCAAATAGATAATATATGTTGTAGGAGATATTTGAATGAGATTCAAACTCATTAAAATATATTAAATATACATGATAATATATTAGCTAATTTTATATTTTTGCAAAAATTCTATCGTAAGTCCCTATAAATAGGACCCTTGGGTTGAGCCAAAACTAAATCTCTACAGAGAAAATTCATAATTCACTTTACGAATTTTCCTCACTATGAATTTTCGTTCAAAAGGTTCCCACAAGCCTTGGTCTTGTGTTTGAGTTATAGCGAGGAAGATTTTGTGGAGATTCGAGATTCGCTAGAACACAAGAAGTAAAGACTCGCTATAAACTGTCTCCATATTATATCAAGGTATTTATTTGCTTAATCTTTGGTTATTTTGTTTAATTATAAATAAAATCAAAGTCAATCCCAAATTGATTTTTAAATTGTTTAGAAATCATAGTCTTCCGCTATGGGGTGAAGTGTTCATTCCATGCAGAGGCCACCCTTCATTTGGGCATTTAGGGAAGTTAGAATATTTAAGACTCAGAATTTAGAAGATTCGAAGACTAAAGACTTCAAGAAATCGATTGTATCTTCATAAGCTACAAGTTGAAATTCAATCTCCCTCCATATGAGAACAAGCATGCAAGCCCTCATATCAGAGTCTACATTCCAAGAGAAAGCATCAAAGGATTATACATTAGAGACTGTAACACTACTCCAAAATCAATAAAATTAAGTTCATTTCCATGATATCGAATTTCTTCGAAAATCTCGTGTGAACAAATTGGCACGCCCAGTGGGATAGTTTCTACCTCCCATCTCTTTCTCTCTCTCCAAGAAGTCATGAAATCCAAAGAAGTTTCTTCAAAGTCTGCTGCTTCAAGTAACTCCTGTATGGGGTCAATCACGCGCAGTCGCTCCAAAGAAATCTAATATGAAGAAAGTAAAAACACTTGTCATTACAAACAAAATGCTGCGACGCATGACATAATCTACTTAAGCCGATGTCTTAATTGTAGAAAATATTGTGTTTGGCAAACTTGTTTTTCCTTCTCATCAACCCAGCGAAACATCAAATCTCGATGTGTTGGTTGGGATGACTGATGCAGGCACTAGTGAGGAAAGGATGACTGAAGTTGAAAAGAAGATCAACATGTTGCTGAAGGGAATCAAAGAAAGAGACTACTAAATCGCTTTTCTCAAGAACCAAAATCAAATATAAGGAAAAGACTACTGTACAAGAAGAATAGTCACAACATTCCACTTCGATTGCTTCACTATCCGTCTAGATGCTTCAAGATATGATCACAAACTCTATTAGAGCTTAATATGACGGACCTACTCAGAACTCCCTCATGTATTCCAAGGTGTATATCAAGAGGATTGACAACTTGATGATGCCTAATCGATACTAGCCATCGAAGTTTCAACAATTCGATGGGAAGGGCAATCCCAAGCAACATATTGCTCACTTCATCAAGACATGCAAAAATGTAGGTACTATAGGAGATCTACTAGTCAAGCAGTTCATCTGAACACTGAAGGGAAACACTTTCGACTAGTATACCAACCTCGGGTTTGAGACTATTGACAGTTAGGACCAGATTGAAAAGGAGTTCATCAACTGCTTCTATATTACATGGTGAACCGTCAACATGATGGAACTCACCAATGCCAAGCAATGGAAGGGTGAACTAGTTGTTGACTACATCAATAGTTGGAGAGCTTTAAGCCTCCAAGGTGTTTGCAATTAACATGTGCATCTAAGGCATGCATTGGGAACTTCTCTATAATTTGCAGGGAATAAAGCCTTGCACTTTCGAAGAATTAGCTACTCGTGTGCTCAAGACATGGAATTGAACATCACAAACAGAGGAAATAAAGATCTTATTGCTCCAATTTTTATGAAAGAGAATAAAGAAGTTAAGAACATTGAGAAGATTTCCAAAGGCACTACCAAAGATTCAATGGTCGTCAATGCAACTCCTTTCAAGTTTGTCTTTAAAGGAAAAGAAAAGAAGATGGAGAAACAACAAGATGGAGGTGAGAGACGTCGTCTGACTCTAAAGGAAAGACAAGAGAAAGTTTATCCCTTTCCAGATTCAGACATCCCAGACATATTAAAACAACTCGTGGAAAAGCAACTTATTCAACTACTAGAATGTAAGCGACCAGAAGAGATGGAAAGAGTTAATGATCTCAACTATTGTAAGTATCACTGAGTCATTAGTCACCTAGTGGAAAAGTGCTTTGTTATGAAGGAGCTAATTTTGAAGTTAGCTAAAGGAAATAAGATTGAGTTAGATCTTGATGAGGTAGCTCAATCAAATCTCGCCGTAATAGCAACTGTTCGGTGGTCACGCAAACGCACGTGATCGAGTAATATAAAACGGTAAGTATACTGAGTATCTAATCCATAGGGAGGCAAAAAAGGAGTTCTCTCGATTTAATTAATTATTAAAAATACTAGAAATTAGAATTATTTAGGGAAAATACTAAACAAAAGGATTCTTTGAAATTAATCTAAACTAGAAAGCAATTAAAATAGTGGAACAACAATTAAAGGGAATTTAAGGGGATCGAGCACAATTTAGGTTGCAATTACGAATAATCGAACTTGCCAATTAATTGATTCTTGTTAATTCATAAGCCTAGAGCTAAATTGGTTGAAATCTCATGTTGGTCTCATTGAAAACACTCAACTAATTATTAACCTAAGTGTCCTTAGCGTTAATCAAATTAATTGATTGAATTAAGTCCGCTCATATTAAGTCTCACCTATTATTTGTTTATCCTAAGTCACATTGAAAAATTTAAGGTGTTAATTGGATTAATTCTATCCTAATTTCTCTCTTTCAAGCTCAAATTAGGATCGAGATCAACTAATTAATGCCCAGTTAATTAGAGGCATTAAACACAATCCAATCAAATGAATGCAAACAAGAGCATTGATTGACAATAGTATCAAATTACACCATAATTGAACACCTAATTTTTCTCTAACCCCTAAACAATTAAATTCAACCCAACATTGTCCTTAAACAGTACAACAAACTCATCTCAACTGCCTTATGAACTACAAAAAAGAGAAAGAAAACATAAACGAAACTCATTGTCGCTGAATTTTAGACTCTCGCCTCGAAATCCGTACTATCGAGCCTCAAAATCCACTCTTGAACACTCCCAATCGTCTTCCATAAGTCTCAAAAAGGTAAGAAATCATAAAACAGGGATAAAACCCTTAATTGGTCTCCCTCAAATTTGTCTCAAAATGATGAATATATCGTAGACCTCGATGCAGCGTTGAGAAGCTAGGGTCAGTGTCTCGACGCTACCTAAAACACACAGTTTCATTAATCGTACACACCTTCAGTGTTGAGACAATGAGGGCAGTGTCGTAACGCTCCAAATTGAGATGGCATTACGTGCGCCTCTCTAGCATCAAGATGCCACAGGGCAGCGTCTTGATGCTAGCACTTGTGTTTGCACCTCTAAATAAGGCGTTTTGATGCCATTTTGAGCGTATTGACGCCAACCTCTCGGCCCCAACAGCTCATGCAGCCTTAATCTTCATACTTAGCCTCCAAAATCGATCCATTTAAGCTCCAAAATCAATACATATCTCCAAGTTCATTCATTCCATTGCTTGATTTCTTGAAATACACAAATAGTCCACATAAAAGCTCACATTTACACCATAACTAGCTAGAATTTAAGGTCAAATTATAGCACTAAATTCATGCTATCAGCGATAAATCTCAACGACCTAATATCTTCAAGCCCACTTCATAATCTAGAAGCGAGTTTAATTTAGTTTAGGACTTTATAACCTATAGCAATTTGGCTTCAACGAGAGTTTTCAAGAAATATCTTCCATGACAAACCCGAGTCTACTGAAAATGAAGATGAAGGATGGGCTTTGGTAACTCGTTAAATGAAGCAAAAGTAACAATTTGTCCAGAATGAGCCTCACGTGTTCCGAAACTATAGAAGAAAGAACGTACCACAGAAAAAGAATAAAAAGATCAAGGGTTCAAGGAAGAATAAGTTGGTTAAATAAGAGAATGAAGATTTTGTTCGATCTCGATGACTAATAACCCTAAAAGATATATTTTCAAGCGGCTTTTTTAATGGCGATTGAGAAGATTTCCACGAAACAATCACATGTCATGTTGTTAATGCATTTGAAGAAGGCGAATTTTCCTCATGTCTATCTCAAGTGATAACAAAGTCAAAGGATCTTTCGTCATTCATTATAAACAATTTGTTGTCGCTCTAATAGAGACTGAAACATGTGTGAGGTTTTGGAAAAGTATTTTGAGAGTGATTTCAGTCAAGTGAAAGTGCACACTATCCTCAAGAAATATAAATGGAAGTATTCCAAGTATCGATCACACAAATACTATTTGCAAAACTCAAAGTTAATAAAAATTGTTCACAAAAGCAACCAAAAAGTAACAAAAAAATATAGTTGAAGGATGTGAATGATATGAAAGAGAAATTACCAATAGAAAACATAGGATTCAGTTTAGTTTCAACCCTAAGTAAAGTTACTAAAAGTTTTCACCCACAAAGTTTACCGCATTTTACCTCGTGTTATGAATTGAATTCATCTCTTATTCAACCTTGATTTCAAGCACCCATAGGAGTCAGAGTAATTACTCCTATATGTCTATGGGAAATTTATCTTAGGTAGTTTTAGCTCACAATCCCTTTTAATTCTACGGGCGTGCCTTATGTCTAAGGTTAACAACGAAGTCCTATGTTTAGGCTCTTCTCTTATATCTTTTGTACGAGAACCGTTTATTGCCCAACTCTTTCAGTATTGGACTCAACATTGCATGTTGAAATTAAGTGGCTAGTTTAACTTAACATTTAGGCTCTAAATTCAATAAAGAAGAATAACACAAAGCAAATGGGTGAACAAGGAAGTACAACGTGTTAGGCTAACTCATTCCTTAAGAGCATCCATTGAACCAAATCTGATCTGGTGTACATGCAATTGCACATGATCGAAGTAATAATAAAATAGGACAAGAGTACTGAGTATCGTATCCCACAGAGATTGGTTTTTAATTCAATTAAGTACCGCGAATAATCTCACTTTATTTTATTTAGAGAACAAAAAGCAAGAGAAGATAGGAAAATAAACATCTAATCCTAGAAAGCAAGATAAATGGGAGACACAAATCGAGAGTTAATTCTATGGGTGTTGATTACATTCTTGGACCTTAATTTACTTAATTAAGCTAGCAATTTAGGCACAAACAAGTGTTCGATTCATAAGTCTAGAAGCATAAGGTCATGAAATCTCCTGTCGATCTTCTCTAATTCTCAAGTATTATTAACTAACCTATGTGTCCCTCAGTACTAACTGTTAGATTTTATAGTAAAATTTTGTGAAAGAAAGGTTGGTTTGAAACATAAAAAATGAATTGATGTTTCATTTATGTTGTTGTTACTTGACTTGAAATTCAAAGGTTTCAAAATGGTTTGAAACATCAAAATGTTTGTCTCTTTTACAAATTTAACTTAAAAGTTAAATTTGTGAGTTATGTTTGAATTTTTACAAGTAACTACACAACTGAGTTACTTTTTTATGTATGTTTCATATTGTTTATATTAATTTTATTTTTGGAGAGTTACTAAGTTGCTAGCCTATAAATAGCAACTTGTTTCTTCATTTGAAGCATCTCATTCCATTTTGAAGTATCTCATTTCAATTGAAGAGTTCTTCTCTCATCTCTTTCTTCTCTTTGATCTTGAGTCAAGTTAAGAGCAAGTATCAAAGAGTTCTGCCAGATTCGAGTAGTTCAAGGTTGCTGTTATATAGGAGTTAGTTGTTGTATCATGTTGAGATGATCGCTATAGCCTGCTTGCAACCCCTGCAGAGAGTATAATTGTCTTCAGGACAGCGCTTTGTAAGCGTGCCTCGACTACCTGTTATCTTTTATTCTTGACGTTTGAAATTGTTATTACATACAATGTTTGTATTGTTGTTTACACTGTAATTGTTTGTTGCCAATTAAATTGTAATCAAATTTGCTAGTGTTACTCAGTTCTTATACACAGCGAATTATTATTTCCAACAATCTGAAGACAATTAGTTGAACTAATGGCTGCAAACTCATCCACTAATGGTATTGTTTCTACCAAGATGGGATCGATCATCCTCAAAACTCATGCTGAAAAACCAGAGAAATTCAAGGGAGAAAACTTCAAAAGATGGCAACAGAAGATGATCTTTTATCTCACTACGCTGAACCTTGCTCACATCTTGAAGGAAAAATGCTCAATTACCCCACTAGAAGCTGTCACTCCTGAAACTGAAGCTGCCAAGCAAGCATGGATGCATTCAGACTTCTTATGCTGCAATTATATACTTAGTGGTTTTGAAGACACCTTGTATAATGTCTATTGCAATGTTTACAATACTTCAAGGCAATTGTGGGAGGCATTAGACAAGAAGTATAAGCTGGAAGATGCTGGTACTAAGAAATTCCTTGTAGGAAAATTCTTAGATTATAAGATGGTTGATGCCAAATTGTTAGTCAACCAGATGGAAGAATTGCAAATTATCATTAGTGATTTGCAAAGTGAAGGATTGAACATCAGTGAACCATTCCAAGATGCTGCTGTGATTGAGAAGTTGCCTCCTTCTTGGAAGGACTTCAAATGCTATCTTAAACACAAGCGAAAGGAATTGTCCATGGAGAATCTTGCTGTTAAACTCTGCATACAAGAGCATAATAGAAAAGGAAACAAAGCTCCACCAGAAGTTAAAGCTAAAGCTCATGTTGCTGAAGCTTCAAGGCGTTCCAAGAAGCAACAATCCAAGAAGAAAAATGTGAATCTTGGACCAAGGAGTGGCGTCAACAAGTGCATTCGTGGAAACTGTTGGGTTTGTGGTAAGAGTGGCCATACGACTGCAACTTGTCGACACAAAAAGGGACAAAGCTCAAACCATTAGGCCAATATTATGAAAAATGACGATCTAGTTGCTGTCATTTCTGAGGTAAATATGGCTTTTAACACCAAAGGTTGGTGGATTGATACTGGTGCTACTAGGCACATTTGTAAGGACAAGTCATTGTTCACCTCATATGAGAAGCTAGATGGTAGCGATAAGCTATACATGGGAAATGCTTCAACTGCCTTTGTGGAAGGCAAAGGGAAGATCCTACTGAAATGGACTTCTGGAAAGATACTTACCCTCAATGACGTGTGACATGTGCCAGAGATTCGAAAGAATCTAGTGTCAGGAACTCTACTTAATAAGAATGAGTTCAAGCTTGTATTTGAGTCAGATAAATTTATTCTGACAAATGGGGGTATGTATGTGCGAAAAGGTTATTTGAATGATGGCATGTTCAAACTGAATGTATTGGCACAAATGCCCAAGAATAATAATAACAACTCTTCTGCTTATATTGTTGAGTTGTGTGATGTATGACATTCTAGGCTGGGGCATGTCAATTATCATTCTTTACATAGAATGGTAAATTTAGGACTATTGCCTAATTTCAACATTGATAATAGACACAAATGTGAAGTTTGTGTTGAATCAAAGTTTGCTAGAAAGTCATTTTCATCTGTGGAAAGAAGTAATAAGGTTCTTGATTTAATCCACAGTGATGTATGTGACATGAAAAGTACCCCTACAAGATGCGATAAGAAGTATTTTGTCACACTCATTGATGATTGTAGTAAATACTGTTATGTATATTTATTACATAGTAAAGATGAAACCTTAGATGTTTTTAAAGGATATAAGGCAGAAGTTGAAAATCAACTTGAGAAGAAAGTAAAGGTACTTAGATCAGATAGAGGTGGTGAATATGAATCCTCATCACTTTATGAATTCTGTGAAGTTAATGGTAGAATCCATCAAACTACATCACCTTATACACCACAGCAAAATGGTGTAGCTGAAAGAAAGAACCGAACTTTAAAGGACATGGTTAATTGCATGTTAAATAGTATGGTTTACCCCATAATTTGTGGGGGGAAGCTTTGCTTACAACAAATTTTATTCTAAACAGAATTCCACATAAGAAAACTAATAAGTCACCTTATGAAGTGTGGAATAGAAAATCACCCTCATATAAAATGTTGAAAGTGTGGGGGTGTTTGGCAAAGGTACAAGTTCCTTTACCAAAAAGGACCAAACTGGGACCTAAGACAATTGATTGTGTTTTTATAGGCTATGCAATGCATAGTGCTGCTTATAGATTCTTGGTAATTAAATCAGAAATAACTGATATTAACAATAATACTATTATGGAATCTATTGAAGCTGAATTCTTTGAGGATATATTTCCTTTGAAAGAGGAAAGACACGGAAGTAGTGGTGTCAAAAGGAATTATGAGGCTAGCTCTTCGAAAGGTCAAGACGATCAGAAAACTGAGTCTGAACCTAGAAGAAGCAAAAGAACTAAGAAAGTTAGTTCGTTTGGACCAGATTTCATAACTGCTATGATTGAAGGTGAGCCTCAAACTTTTCAAGAAACTGTGTCATCTCCGGATGCACCTTATTAGAAGGAAGCTATCAATAATGAAATAGAATCCATTTTACATAACAATACCTGAGTATTGGTGGATTTACCTCCTAAAAGTAAACCAATTGGAAGTAAATGGATTTTTAAAAGAAAGCTAAAGGCTGATGGAACTATTGATAAATACAAAGCCCGTTTAGTAGCTAAAGGCTTTCGTCAAAAAGAAGGGCTAGAGTTCTTTGATACCTATTCTCTAGTGACGAGGATTACATCTATAAGGATGTTAATTAATCGCAATAGCAGCTTTACAAAATTTGGAAATACACCAAATGGATGTCAAAATTGCATTTTTAAATGGAGATTTAGATGAAGAAATATATGTGGAACAACCTGAAGGGTTTGTTGTAAAAGGACTTGAAGATAAAGTTTGCAAACTGGTTAAGTTTCTTTATGGGTTGAAACAAGCACCCAAACAATGGCATGAAAAGTTTGATCACACTATGTTATCGAATGGATTCAAGATAAATGAGTGTGATAAATGTGTCTATGTTAAAACCATAGATCAACATTGTGTCATTATTTGCTTGTATGTGGATGATATGTTGATAATGGGCACAAATAGAAGTGTCATTGATTCCACTAAAAATATGTTGAAATCCAACTTTGATATGATAGACCTTGGTCTTGCTGATGTTATACTTGGAATCCGTATAACAAGAAATTCAAGTGGATACGTACTTTCTCAATCTCACTATATAGAGAAAGCGTTGAGAAAATTTGATCAATTTGAGAGTAAACCAGCTATTAATCCATTTGATCCAAATTGTAAGTTGAAGAAGAACAATGATGAAGGTGTATCTTCTCTAGAATACTCTAGAGTTGTTGGTAGTTTAATGTGCATAATGAATTGTACAAGACCTGATATTTCCTATTCAGTAAGAAGGTTAGCTAGATACACCAGCAATCCTGGGCATGATCATTGGAATGCTTTAGTTAGAGTTCTAAGGTACTTGAAGTACACTATAGACTACGGATTGCATTATACGAGGGATCCACATGTACTAGAAGGATTTAGTGATGCTAATTGGATTTCTGATAGCATGGAGACTAAATCAACTAGTGGGTATATATTTACCTTAGGTGGAGCAGCTGTATCATGGAAATCTTCAAAATAGACGTGTATAGAATGTTCTACCATGGAACCATAGTTTATAGCTCTTGATAAAGCTGGAGAAGAAGCTGAATGGCTTAGAAATTTTCTTGAAGATATTCCATTATGGTCAAAGCTTGTAAGCGCAATATGTATTTATTGTGACAGTTTGGCGGCCTCTATGAGGGCCAAGAATAATGTCTACAATGGGAAGTTGCGATATATAAGACGTAGACATAATTCGATAAGGTAATTTCTCTCTAATGGAATTATTTCCATTGATTATGTGAAATGAAAAGAGAATATTGCATATCCTTTAACGAAAGGATTTTCAAGAGAGCAAGTAACATATACATCGGGGGAAATGGGGCTAAAGCCTATGAAATAAATTATCTGATGGTAACCTAACCTAGTTGATTGGAGATCCCAAGATCTAGGTTCAATAGGCAAACTAGTTGGATAATTTATGTTGACACACTAAGAAACTTATAGTTTCTTCCCATTTCTATGATGTTGTAGAGTGTGTGATTTTTTGATACTAAGGTCATGTTGATATCTTTTTTACAAGAGGAGTAATAACAGAATACTCTTAATCAATATCACCTATATGAGAGTATAAGTGGGGTCGCTTCTATGAAGACTTTTAAAATGGCTTATGTTCTCTAAAGCTCTCATGAATTCGAGATTTTGTCCAGGACCAAAATGGACACAAACGTATAGAACTCAAAGATACAAGATGAGTTATGTGTGATGTCTGTTGTCTCAGTGTACTAATGAAAAGGATAGTTCCAGGGCTGGTCTCACTATTTCTTTGGTAAGTTCGATGGATATTCACTAAGGAAGGTTCAAGTCCAGAAGACACTTATCCTGATGCATAGCTTGTTTGTTTGCTCTCAACGATTTTGTTTTGATTTTAAAACTTTCTTTCATGTGGGGGATTGTTGGATTTTATGGTAAAATTTTGTGAAAGAAAGTGTTGGTTTGAAACATAAAAAATGAATTGATATTTCATTTATGTTGTTGTTACTTGACTTGAAATTCAAAGGTTTCAAAATAGTTTGAAACATCAAAATGTTTATGTTTCTTTTACAAATTTAACTTAAAAGTTAAATTTGTGAGTTATATTTGAATTTTTACAAGTAACTACACAATTGAGTTACTTTTTATGTATGTTTCATATTGTTTATATTAATTTTATTTTTGGAGAGTTACTAAGTTGCTAGCCTATAAATAGCAACTTGTTTCTTCATTTGAAGCATCTCATTCCATTTTGGAGTATCTCATTCTAATTGAAGAGTTCTTCTCTCCTCTCTTTCTTTTCTTTAATCTTAAGTCAAGTGGAGAGCAAGTATCCAAGAGTTTTGCTAGATCAGAGTAGTTCAAGGTTGCTGTTTTATCGGAGTTAGTCGTTGTATCCTGCTGAGACGATCGTTGTAGCCTACTTGCAACCCGTGCGGAGCGAATAATTGTATTCAGGACATCGCTTTGTAAGCGTGTCTCGACTACTTATTATCTTTTATTCTTGAGTTTTGAAATTGTTATTACATATAGTGTCTATATTATTGTTTATACTGTAATTGTTTGTTGCCAATTAAGTTGTAATCAAATTTGCTACTGTTACTCAGTTCTTATACACAGCGAATTATTATTTTCAACACTAAGTCATACAAGGCATTACGACCTTTCATCATTGACCTCTATAAATGAATAATTACTCCTGCTGTCACTCAGGTAATTAATCTATAGTCATACATCTAGTTCTAGTCTAAGCTTATCTCTATTGAGCCTCCATTTAGTAACTAATCAATTAGACGATGCTCGATTAATTAATCTTCAGCATTAACTACAATTAATTAACCGTTTATCTCGCTGTCACTCGGGTAATTAACTAATTGTGTATTAAGCTAATTAGGAATTCTCAATCGAGCTCAACCTAATCCTAACTCAATTAATTAATGAACACAATCTAAGGGCATTAAGCCTAAAATGCATAAAAGAACATAAACACTTAATCAAATCACAATTACTAATTAATAAAGCAAATTAAGTGCAATGGTCCAAGAATTACAACAACCCATAGAATTTAGGGATTCAGCTAAACATATTCAGCAATTACAATATAGAAATCCCTAACTACAACCACTAAAGTAGCTACAATTGAAAGGGAAAGGGAAAAAAATGGAAATGAAGGACAACCTCGTATTTTCGAGTTGATCAATCTCGAACTCGAGCTCCAAGTCTTCAAATATGCCCCCAAAATGCTCACAAATGCTCCCAATACCCTCAATTATGTTATGGAATCGAGATTAGGGCTTCAACCCTCGAAATGGTCTCCCTTTGGATGAAGAGAATGTGATCATTGTGTACACACAAGTGCACGTGATCGAAATAATAATAAAACGGCACAAGAGTACCGAGTATCGTATCGATTGAGATTGGTTTTTAATTCAATTAATTACCACGAATAGTCTCACTTTACTTTATTTAGAGAATATAAAGAAAGAGAAAATAGGGAAATAAACAGCTAAACCTAGAAAGCAAGATAAATGGGAGACACAAATTGATATGTTAATTCTATGGGTGTTGATGGCATTCTTGGACCTTAATTTACTTAATTAAGGTAGCAATTTAGACGCAATCAAGTGTTCGATTCATAAGTCTACAAGCCTAAGGTCATGGAATCTCCTGTTGATCTCCTCCAAATCTTGGATGTAATTAATTAAACCACATGTTCGTTTCATTAATTAATTCTTACCTGGCATTAACGAACCATTGTCACTGACCTCTATTGATTAATTATTACTCCTATTGTCATTTATGTAATTAATCTATGGTCATGCATCTAGTTCTAGTCTAAGCTTATCTTTGTCGAGCCTCCACTTAGTAACTAATCAATTAGACGGTGCTCAATTAATTAATCATCAGCACGAACTACAATTAATTAACCAGTTATCCCGTTGTCACTCGGGTAGCTAACTAATTGTGCAATAAGCTAACTATGAATCTCCTATCGGTCTCCTCCTAGTCCTACCTCAGATAATTAATGAACACAATCTAAGGGCATTAAGCCTAAAATGCATAAATGAACATAAACACCAATTAAACCACAATCACAAATTAAATTATTTAAAATTAACTACAATGATCCAAGAATTACAACAACCATAGAATTTAGGGATTTAACTAAACATATTAAGCAATTACAACCCAACAATCCCAAAACACAACCTAATCTAAATACTGAAATTAAAGAAAAAAGGGAAGAAAGCTTAGGTCTATGTCGATCCTGCATTTTCAAGGCGATCCACCACGAATCCGAACTCCAAAATCTTCAACTTAGCTCTAAAATCCTCCCAAAACCCACCCAAGATGCTGTGGAATCGAGATTAGGGTATTATATATCGAATTGGCCTCCATTAGACGAAGAGAATGCGAAGAACTTATACTGCTTGTCGTGAAAGCATTGCAACGCTAGGGACAGCGTTGCAACACTATCAAAAAATGTTGTCGTTTCACCTTGTGCGCAGGGGTAGTAATGCAATGCTATAAGCAGCGTTGCAACGCTACGGACAAAACACTTCCTCTCCGTGTGTTTCTAGCGTTGAAACGCCACAGGGCAGCGTTGCAAGGGTTTGCACCATATAATTGGTGTTGTAATGCCATTTCTAGGGTTATAACGTCATCTTCACAGCCCCAATTGCTAGTGCATCATATCTTCTCTTCTTAGCTCTTTAAAACGTCCCGAAATGGCTAAAAATGACCAAAACATCCTCGAACACTCTAGGTTTGCTTTTTTAGCTCAGTTTCTGCAATTTAACCACAAATAGGCATCAAAGCACAAAAAATCATAGCAAAACTAGCTAAAATAATAGGAAATAAGTTAGCATAATTGCATGCTATCAGAATGCAAATAACTTATATTGTCTAAGGACAAAATTGCAACACTATCCAAAACACTATTGTTTTGATGCTGGGCACAGGGCTACTGTTGTAACATTATATGTACCGTTGCAATGTTACAGACGAAACACTTCCTCTCCGCGTGTTTCTAGTGTTGCAACGCCACAGGGCAACCTTGAAACGCTAGCTCATAGGCTTGCACATCAATTTTGGGGCCTTGCAACACCATTTCAAGGGCGGTGCAATGTCGTCTTCACAACTCCAATTGCTTGTTCAACGTCTCTTCTCTTCTTGACTCTCCAAAATGGCCTGAAATAGCTTAAAAAATGACCAAAATACCTCAAATACTTTGATTTTTCTCTTTTAGCTCAATTTCTGCAATTTCAACACTAATAGACATCAAAGCACACAAAAACATAGCAAAGCTAGCTAAAATAATAGGAAATAAGATAGCATAATTACATGCTATCAAAATCTCATAAGAAAACTTAGCTCATGATAAATAGAATAGAAATAAAACACTTCATTGAATCAAAATTCATAGGTACAAGATAAAAAGAGTAACAAAAGCAATGTAAAAGAAAGTGACAATCTCTTAGCCGAAACCAATGCACAGTTAAGGGAGTTCTCTTTATCGCTTAATTCAATCCTTTTTTAAGGTGAATTAAGTTGTACAAACTAACTCTCGAGCAAGGTGAGAAGGTGAAACTCTCGGTTGGACTAAAAACTCTTCATGGGTATGATGGCTGATTTCTTCCAAAGGATTTGTCCTTTGAATTTTCAGAAGTCCATGCTTTATATAGGCTCTTACAAGGTTTGGTGTTGCTGATTTCTATGCTCTAAGGCTTGACTTTGCACTCCTTAAGTCAAAATAGGGCAGAAGTTGCGAAAATGACTTGAACAAAATTGACCTCAAAATCCTAAGTTGACATAGCCTAGGTGTTCGACGACACGCAAATGCACGTGATCAAGTAGTATTAAAATGGTATTCCTATAAAGTATTGAATCCTCATGGGGTTGTACTTTTGATTGAATTGATTATTAAGAGTAATTATGTCCACAATTATTAATGGAAACGAATAAAAAGACACTTTGAATAGAATTAAAACTATAAAGCATGCAATTAAATTAAGAACAATAGAGATTTATGGCATTTAGGGGTATTGAGCTCGCTAATTGGACCGTAGCAATGGTTGAAATCTCTTTCCGTCTCATTCAATTACACCTAACTAATCTATTAACCTAAGTGTCCTTATCGTTATTTGATTAATTGACAAATTAAGCCTGCTCATTATTAGTCTTGCTTAGAACCCATTACTCCTATGTCACTTAGATGAATTATAAACGTTGTATGGAATTAATTATACCTAATTATCCTCTTTCAAGCCCAAATTAGGCAATTAAACATCTAATCTACAGACAGTAAATTAGAAGCGTTAAGTCCATTTCATACAAATGAATTATAAAGAGTAATAAAATGGGAATAGTACCAATTAAGCATTAATAATAAGTCAGCTCACTCAAACCCCTAAACCTTGGGTTTAGCCACAAATACACATCAACTCAGTACAATCACCCATAAATCATCCTTAATACAAATTTTAAAAAGGAAATTAAAGAGAAATAAAGCAAGAAACCCGTGATTCTTGACTTTTGTCTTGATCCACGTGCATCTCAAGCTTTGATTCTCTTGCCAAGAGCTCCAAAATGACGTCCCCTAGCTTCCCAATTAAGATCTAATTGTAAAAAGGGCCAAAAAATCGTGACATAGTTCATCACGCTCCCTCAAGCAGCTAAATATGCTATTGTCGGACACTGAAAGGCTCTAATGTTCCAAACATTAAAGACTTTCGAGTGCACACACGTGCCTTGTGTTTTATGTCCATTAACTTCACAAATGAAGATTTGATGTTAGATTGAAACCTCATAATAGACCTTTATTTTTCTAAGGCTACATTCGAGACCAAAAAGTTGGTCCAATTATCATTAATGACGTATTTGCTATCAATATAATGCCTAAGTCAACAATGACACAAATAGGAATCTCCATGGATGAACTATCAAATAGTAGATTGGTTATTCAACGCTTCAATCAAGGTGGTCAGTAAGCAATCGAAATGATCCATTTAGAGGTTGTTATCGGGGATCTGAAGGCTAACACTTTGTTCCATTTCATACATTCCAAGACGATTTACATTAGTGTTTTAAATTCTATCAAGATGGTGTCAAGAAAGTTGAAGCTGGCACCAATTGATCGAACCAAAATAGTCCTATATTTATTGTTCATAATTCATGCTAGTTCGATAATTTTATGTGTTTATTTCATTTATTTTGTAGGTAATCGAGCAAGAAAAGTATTTTGGAGCGTTTGGGTCTAATTAGGGATAATAAAGATCAATTTGGAGGTCATTTGAGCAATCAAGGAAGAAGTAGAAGTCAAATGACCATAATGCCCACGACGAGAGCGTCTCAATGCAAGATGCTGAAGAAGCCAGAATGTTGCGGATGCAGAACAACGTCTTAATGTTGTCGCAAGTGTCTGCATATACAACATTGCATAATTAGACCTGAAATCCAAGCCCGTACTTTTAAGCTTAAACCAGTCATGTTTCAAATGCTCCAAACCATAGGACAATTCCATGGATTACCATATGAGGATCCTCATTTGCATTTGAAATCCTTCCTAGGGGTTAGTGATTCTTTTATAATGCCAGGAGTGTCTAAGGATGCCCTAAGGTTGAGTTTGTTTCCTTACTCCCTTAGAGATGCAGCTAAGACATGGTTGAATGCATTACCTCTAGGAGCAGTGGACTCTTGGAATACTCTTGCTGAAAAATTTCTCATTAAATACTTCCCACCAACTAGGAATGCTAGATTTAGAAATGAGATTGTGGCTTTTCAACAATTTGATGATGAGACCTGGAGTGAGGCATGGGAGAGATTCAAGGAATTGCTTAGAAAATGCCCTCACCATGGACTCCCTCATTGTATTCAAATGGAGACATTCTACCATGGGTTAAACACAAGCACTAAGCAAGTTGTGGATGCTTCAGCTAATGGGGCTCTTTTATCAAAGACCTACAATGAAGCCCATGAAATCCTTGAAAGGATATCATCAAACAACTTTCAGTGGGCTGATTCAAGGAGTAACCCAGGTAAGAAAAACAAAGGAGTTTTGGAGTTGGATGCCTTAACTGCTATAAATGCCCAAATCTCATCCATGGCCAACATGCTGAAAAATTTGACTGTGGGAAATGTGGCCCAAAATGCTCCTAATGTGCAGAATGCAGCTGCTGTAAACCAAGTAAGTACTGATTCATGTGTTTACTGTGGTGAGGGCCATACTTTCGAATTTTGCCCCAGCAATCCTGCTTCAGTCTGCTACATTGGAAACCAAAACCAGCAGAGGAATAATCCTTACTCCAATACCTATAACCCAGGTTGGAGGAATCACCCAAACTTTGCTTGGGGAGGTCAAGGAAATAATTCTCAAGCCCCTCAAGTACAGCAAAAGGTGAATTACCCACCAGGTTTTGGGCATCAAGGTTACCAAGCCTTTGGAAATCAGCAACTCATGCCCCAACAGCAGCAAAAAGCAATGCCCTAGCAGCATATTCCAGGTAGATCTCTTGAGAGCTTGATGAAGAAATATATGGCAAAAAACGATGCTGTTATTCAAAGTCAGCAAGCTTCATTGAGAAATTTGGAATTGCAAATGGGTCAACTAGCTAATGAGCTAAGGGCAAGGCCTCAAGGTAAGCTTCCCTCTGATACTGAAAATCCAAAAAGAGAGGGGAAAGAGCAAGTGCAAGCCATAGAGTTAAGTGGGAAGCCATTAGTTGAGGAAGTAGAAGTTCACAAGAGAAAACAGAAAGTGAAAGACACTGTTGTCCAAGTTGAGGAAGAAAAGAAAGAAGAGCAGTTTGAGCATAAAGGGAGAGAGAATGAGGAATTTGAGATTACACCTAGAGCTGAACCTTCAAGAGAAAATCAGTGTGTAGCTACTCCCATTCCAGAGTTTAAACCTCCTCCTCCACCATTTCCTCAAAGGTTGAGAAAGAGAAAAGAAGAAGCTCACTTTCACACAATGAAATATCCTGCTAATTTGGAAGAATGTTCTGTGATTTAGGTTCTGGAAGAAGTTATCAGTGAGACTGCTGAAGAGGAATTGCTGCAGCATCATGTTAAACCTTTTGGAGAAATAACAGCAGAGGATTTGGAAAACAACAGTTTGGAAGGGGATGGTGAGAGTTTGGCTGAAGTTTCTTGTTTTAGTAGAGTGTTTGAATCTCTAGAGTTAGGAGATAGAAAGACACCACCTATGCAGCCTTCCATTATAGAACCCCTAACCTTTGAGTTAAAGCCTTTGCCCATACATTCAAAGTATGTCTACCTAGGAGAGCAGAAAAATTTTGTAATCATCACATCAGTAAATCTGCTACTTGAGGATGATGTTTCATTGTTGAAACTGCTTCAGCAACTTGAGATTAGGAATTCTTTCCTTGATGAGCAGTTATTTACAGTTGATCACATCAAGAAAGTGGAAAAACCTTTGTATGATGACCTTGCCAACGACCTTAATTATGGAAATTTGCCCCCTGGTTTATCAAAACAGCAGTTGAAATTTTTTTTTCATGAGGTGAAGTCTTATTTCTTGGATGATCCATTTGTGTTTAGACAGTGTGTTGGTAAAGATGAGAGAGTTTAAGGTGAATGGGCAATGAATTAAACACTACTTGAAAGAAGAGTTCCAAAGAGGCATAGCCTCTGTTAGTATTAGTGGATGTTTGAGAAGAACATTTTTGGGAGCTTGTGTAATTCTTGATAAATCTGATTTGCTCCAAACAATTAATTTCATTTCGCTAGTTTACTTGTTTTACTTTTGCTTTATCGGTTTAACTTAGTTTTCTTTATGTTCTAGTTGTTTTGTTTTTTCAGTTTTGTAGGTGCAATCAAGGCTTCATCCATAAGCAGCCACGGGTCCTTATGGAAGAGGGAGGATATTTGTTGGACTGATATGCATATTCCTAGAGATGAAAATTGAAGAAAAAGGGAAGTTGTGTTTTAAGTTGTTGCTGTCCTTTCATGTTGTCATGTCTGTCCTACTCGTTTGATTGCCTTTATGTTGCTTTTAATTGCTTTTAAGTTCTTGGTGAGGGTAGTTTAGTATCTTTTGTACCTTGTTCTTTTTCCTGGCTGAGTTGTGTGCTAAAAATTTGAAAGAAAAAATCTGCCAAGAAATTAATGTTGCTGTGAATGAAAAGCTAGTTGATGTCTGTGGTTTAATTTTTCTTCCAATTCTGTTAAGCTCTGTGCTCTTGCAATTCTTCCCTTGATTTTTTTTTTATCGTGGATGTAGCTAGCCTAAAAGCCCCTTGTTGTTAGCTGTTAAATCTTGAGAGTTTGCTCCATTTAGCTCAAAAATTGGGAATGGGATGCTTGCTGTTGCTAGTTGTTTAAAATAAGTTTGGGGGACTTTGTAACCTCATTCTTTCACTCATTGAGGACAATGAGCAAAATAAGTTTGTGGGGAGTAAGGTTGCCCTTTCTGTCTTTTGAGTTTCTCTTTCAATGTGTGTGTCAAAGAGTATCACCCTACCCCTAAGATCAATAATTTTTCTTTAAGCATTCAGGGCCCTTTTGAAAAAAAAAAAAAAAGGAGCAAAAGTTAGTAAGAGAGTTATTCCTCTGTCAAAAGCTAACCATTAAGACAGGGTTAGACATGATACCCATGTTTATCCTTGAGCTAAAAGGTGGCTTGAGACATGAATATGCCTTAGCAGCCCAACTTAGTAACAAAGCTCGTTGTTAGGCAACTTTCATCACAAATGTTAGTGTCTAAATCGAAGGCTTTGTATACAAAAGAGGGTTCTCTCTAAGAAAAAGAGGAAAAAAAAATAGAAAAGTTGTTTGTTAAAGTTTAGCTGTTATAAGCTCTTTGATGCTTAGGTGAGTTGCACCACAAGTGTGGCCATTCTAAGAACTAAGAAGGAGCTTAGCATAAAGTAAGGGAGCCTGTTTGGTTAAGGAAACGATTGATTCTTAGGGGAAGGTGCTTTGAAGTAGTGTATGTTTTCTCTGTGAAATAAAAACAAGCTGGAAACAGTAAGCTAGCTTTCCTTTTTATGAGCTAAAGGAATGCAAAGTGAAGTCAATGAAGGAAGAAGGCAGTGGTTTAGCTGTGGGGCTGTGTAAAGGTTGAGGCTATGTTTTTGGAGTAAAAAAACATTCTAGGAAAATCCTTAGAATGCTGAGCTTGAATGAGAATTTGAGAAATCAAACTGCTGTAACAGTATTTATGCTGTGATCCAAGTGTTGGCAGAGTAACTTGACTGTTGGTAGCTGGATTCTGTGTTGAAATTTTCTGAAATGAGGCATTACTCAGGGACGAGTAATGGTCTAAGTTTCGGGGCTTGAGAGCTCTTAGAATGAGAGCTATTTAGGGTGTTTTAGTGAAGATTTTGTGACTTAAAAGCACTATTTTAGGTACTTTTGTACTTAGAAGCCTCTTTAAATTGATGACTTAGTAGTAAAGGAGTCCATTTTCATGTGAAAAGCACTTGTGAGCTTTTTAAGGCATAATATTACTTAAATGTGCTATTTGTGACTTATGCAGGCCAATTGTTGAAGGTAAAGATGGCTAAGTCTGGAAAATTCAACCTGTAATGCTAGAGCTTTGTTGTTGATCGAAAGTCAAGCTTGCTGGAGCAATTGTTGTGTTTGATAAAGCATTATTAAAGCTGGAGCATTTACCTGAGATCAGTTACACAAAACGCACGTGGGAGTTATTTCATTAATTGACGTGGACAAATTATAACACCTGTACTGATTTGAGCGAATGAGGTGCTGCCATTAGTCTAAAAGTATCCACTTAGCCCTGATTTCAAAGAAGAGGAGAGGTATAAAGCCCTAGTTTGCCATTTTTGGAAGAGAGCTTGGAGATTAGACATTTGAAGGGGTTGAATTTCGAGAAGAAGAAGAAGAACCCTTCTTGGGAGGTGATCTACTTCTGGAAAGGAGGGAATCCTGTCATAAAGGAGCTACCTAACACCATTTCTTGTCCATTTCTCCTAGTTTCTACAGTACTTCTTTATTTTCCAGCATTTTGATATTAAAGACAGGAGTTAGAATGTTATTTCAGACTTTTCTTACTGTTTTATTGCTGTATTTTCTTGTAATTATGAACTAATCACCCCTTGGGTGAGGGATTAGGGGATTTATTGTTGATTCTTGCTGAATGAAATAGTAGACTTGCATAATCTTCTCTCCTATGCCTTGTGTGCTTAATTTTTAGCTTGGAATTGTCTGGCCAACTTATCTAAGCTGTGTTTTTCTTAAACTTGGGAAAGGGAGAGATGAACTGATTGCATGGCATAGAATTAGTTCTGATTAGGAGCATGCTCTAAGGTAATTGGGAACACTAGGGATAGTAACCCACCTAATGTTTGCAGTTATGGGCTTAATTTCAGAGGTTAATGGGAGTTAATCACTGATTTCTTGGGAATTCTGGGAAGAATCCGCGAATTAACTGCATTTAGTGATGAAGCATGATCAATGCTATAGCATTTAGTTTGATGAAGCAAAATCCTACCCCTAATCCTTATCCCTTCTTCACAAATTCTGTTTAGTCTCATTTTACTTACTGTTTTTCCTGTTGTTCCAGCATTTCAGCACCATTTTACTCTTGTTCCTTAGTTCTTTTAATTTCATTGCACCATTT
Organism: Trichosanthes truncata; assembly: GCA_033996785.1. NCBI lineage: Eukaryota > Viridiplantae > Streptophyta > Magnoliopsida > Cucurbitales > Cucurbitaceae > Trichosanthes > Trichosanthes truncata. Next base: position 10,927,413 of record MU867261.1, on the reverse strand, counting down.
GATGTTTAAGTCTTGTTACCTAACTAAAATCAGCTTAGGCATTGCAAAAATTTACATAACTAGTCCCTGATGAGAACGATATAAAAATACTTATCACTTGTTGCATTTAGGCTGTATATACTTGCAAATTTAGGGTGTTTTCATTTTGGAATTGCATACACTCTTTAAAGCAACAGCGCACAACTTGTGTTTGTTGACCTTTGTATGGAGAGATCATGCTAATTCCAGTTTCAATCTCAAAACTACGTGTCTCTCTGTCAACAGATTTCACAGTATGTGAAGAAGCCCTTCTCTCCCACCTTCTTAGCTTTATTAAAGCAAGTTCGGTATATACATCACCACGATTTAGTGCCTCACTAATCATTTCTCGGCGCTTTTCAAAATACATAATTGTTCTATACCAAGTTAACTTAACCAATGATGTAATGGGTAACATCCTAGCTCCTTTAAAAACTCCATTAATGGATTCAGCTAGATTTGTAGTCATCCATCCATAGCGATGTCCATTGTCATGTGATTGTGTCCATTATTCTAACTTCATACGAGAGAAAAATTCAAGACAATCAGGGTTTAATCGCTTTAATTCTTTCATACATCGCTCAAACTTGTGCCTTTGGTGCTGACGTCCTGCTTTAGACACTAAAATTTTCAATTGCTTCGATTTGTACTTGTTATTGAAGTTACTAGCAACATGACGAAGACAATATCGATGATATGCTCTTGGTTCACTCCACCTATTGTCTTCATTTTTCACAACAGCTATGATTCCTCCATGTCTGTCAGAAATTAAACATATACCCTCTCGTTGAGTAACTAATGATTGCAAGGCACGTAAAAACCATGACCAGCTAGAAGTATTTTCCTCTTCAACTATAGAAAAAGCAAGAGGAAATGTCTGACCATTTGTGTCCATGGATGTGGCTATCAATAAGTTTCCTTTATACTTGCCATACATATGTGTACCATCTATTTGAATCATCGGTATACAGTATTTAAAGCCTTCTATTACAGGAGCAAATGACTAAAAAACTCGACCAAAAATATGATTACCTGGTACATCAGTTGGAAGCAAATCCCATTGAGTTTGGGTTCCCACATTGTAGTGTACAAGAGCATTCAACCAATATGGAAGTTCTTCGTACGATTTCTCCCAATCCCCAAAAACTTTAATTATTGCTTTTCGCTTAGCTTGCCATACACGTCTGTAGTTCACACAATACCCAAAGTCCTTTTTTATAGTTTCTTGCAGTACGGATATTTTCACACCAGGATCACATCGAACAAGATTCTGAATTTCATTACACATTAAATCTGAGTCAAGTTGTGAATGATCTTGTGTGAGTTCTGGGTACAAACATGAATGTTCCCCTTCAAGTTTCGTAATTTCGAACATTCCATGGGTTTTGCGCCGACATGCACGAAGCCTCCACCTACAACCCTCATTCCATTGTTTGCATTTCACATACCAGATATCTCTCTTTGATTCCATCACAGTAATCTGATAGTGTTGATTAACACAATATTTTTTTATGGTAAGTTGTAGATCTTCTTTACTTTCAAATAACAATCCTTTACTTATTATACGTGAGTCCATTTCTACACATTTTGCCTCTTCTTCTAAAGTAGACCCTTCTTTGCATATTGAATTAGTAATTTCCCAATTTATATCTGTAAAAAAATCTGAAGGTTCCTCTTCATTTTTACTTGGGGAAGAAATATTCAACTCATCTCCATATAGTTCATCAAGTTCTTCCTCTATATCACTATCTCCACCATTTCCAGGCTCAAGTATCACTAGTTGCTCACAATGGAAGGACATATTTTACCAACTTGTTTATAACTGTACAAAATTAATAAAATATATGTTAACTACATATTGATTATTTTATATCAAAAACTTAATTAGTTTATAATATAAATAACCCTTACTTTATAATATATATCACAAAGACTTAATGAGTTTATAATATAAAATTTAATATTTCATAATTAGTTTACAACAAATAGACTTGATTAGTATATAAAATTTATTACTTTATAACGAAGACTTAATTTATTGCAAACTCAAAAAAACCATACTTTGTTTATAATATAAAAATTATTGCTTTATAATTACTTTATAATTTAGACTTAATTAGTTTATAATATAAAATTAATTATTCTCAATTTTAATTTACAAAAATAACTTTATTCCATAAATTAAATATTGACCATCAAAATCAGTCCAACAACTTCAAAAGTGGTATTGATCCAAATCAGCCCACTACAAATCAGCCCAAAACTATAGCTGCAATTATAGATCAGATAAAAAACATGTAAATCGATCCCACATCAGTCCAAAATGCACCCAAATCAGTCCAAAATTTATAGATCGATCCAAAATCAATCCAAAATACACCCAAATCATTCCAATATTTATAGATCGATCCAAAATCAGTCCAAAATACACCTAAATCAGTCCAAAATGCACCCAAATCAGTCCAAAATTTATAGATCCGTACAAAACACTCCAAAGTTAACCCAAAACTACACTTAATAATTCAAAAAATAGATCAATCCTAAAATTACTCAAAAAATACGTAGATCTGTTCAAAATAAATCTAAAATGTAGATCTGCAAAAAATACAACATAAACATGCAAAAAAGGAAAAAAAAAAGACCTGAAACGCGTCGACTGCACCGTGAACGGCGGCTGGCGGAGGGTAGCTAGGGGAAGACGGTTGGCGGAGGGGAGCTGGGGGACGGCGGCAACTGCACCGTCGACGGCGGCTGCACTGGTCGGAATATAGAAAAGAGAGAGCTGGAGGAAGAAGAAGAAGTGGGGCGCGGGTAGAGGGAGGAAAATGTTGGGGTTTTTAGGGACCACAAAATCATGTACCACGTACGCAATTTTCATATTGAAATCGCGTACATGGTACACGATTTCCACATGGAAATCGCATACACGGTATGCGATTTCCACATCGAATACTTTGCCTCCACCTGGCCGCCACGGCATCGAATGGCGCCACGCGGGCACAAAAATCGTGTACGGGGTACGCGAGTTTGCTTCTCCTCGTGTACATGGGTCACGTTTCATTTGGCTACTCGTGACCACGGGCTGCGAGTTACATAAATCGTGACCCATGTACACGATTTATCTACCCTACATTTGACATTATTTTAAAACTTACCATTTTTGTGTTATTATTTTTTTAATTTACACTATTTTTAAAAAAAATCCCAAAAAACTCTCGCCTTCTCTCACAAACCCTTCCGCTCTCTCTAGAAAATCATTGCTCTCTTTGACGACGACGATGGTGATTCCAGAAGTTGTAGAGGCTACAAATCTTGGAGTCTCTCCATTGCTCAAATCCTCGCTCTCTCTTTAGCAAGCCCTTGCTTTCTCGAACGGTAACAATGGTGATTTCAGAGGTTGCAAAGGCTGCAGGTCCTGAAGTCTCGTTTTCGCTCAAGAACTTCTTTGCTTTGCATTGCCTTGGGTGGAGTTGTGGCGTTCGCCATATTGGGAGTTGTCAACACATCGCCAACTTCAATTTAGTCAAGGTAGTTGAGTGGATTTGTCATGGAAAGTAAAAGCAGGTAATTATATTTTTTTTCCATTTGTTGTCCATTTTTTTTGTTGCAAGTTGTTGTTTGTGGTAATGAATGGATTTTAGATGTAACTCATTTTCATCTCTGGTTTTTTTCTATATCTGTGATCTCTCTCTCGTGATTTATTGTCCATTCATTTATGGAGCTTCAATCATAAATTTTTTATTACTAATAAAAACTTGAAGCATCGAAGAGATCTGTCATTATAGATTCCATGGTAGAGCTTGCCTCTTATGAAAATTTCACCAACGGATTAAAAATACATATAAGGTCATGAAGGCATGTTCTCATAATTCTTCATTTCCATGTAGTTTGATTCCCACATCCTCTATGTGTTTGTTGTAAGGCTTCAATCAAAGAAACAAATATTGATTTTATTTAGATATGAGTGTATGTGATGAATTTTTAATGTTGAAGGAACTCTTGACAACATATATATAAACATATATATATAATCAGAACAGAGTAATTGGATTGTGGCTTTTTCTAACTTGTTATTATAAAAGTAGTCATTTGAGCAACTTGAACTTATTGTATTTTTTATTTTTCATTCTATTTTTTCTCTCTCTGGTTGCAGAGGCAATATGAAAAGGATGAAGAGACTTTGGGTGCTAAATTTGTATTGTATAGTTCTTCCAAGCTTGAAGATATGAAATAGTCCTTCTCTTTTTCTCTTCTATCAATTACTACATAAGCCATGACATTTCTGCTCCTAAGAGTAGTAACACATTTAGAAAATTTAAAATTTCTTCTCTTTTTAGCCGTCATAGGGATGTTGAACTTAGGTAAAACTCTCCTCGAGGAATGATTTTCATTTCTCATTCACTAATGGTTTTACCCTATATATTTTGCTCTCTTATCAAACTCTTTCTAATTTCACTTACTGAGAGTGGCAAATTACATACGAACTGGGGTGGATTTCTTATAGAGTATGGTTTATGTAGTGCATAAATTAACTTTCCTTTTTGTTAAGCATTTTAACTCCGTTTCTTCCCTTTAGTTTTCATTTTGTTTGCAAAAAGAAGCTATAAATTGGATTAATATTCAAGAAATCAAGAAATGGATTCTGGACAATGTTGCTTTTGAAACCTATATGGAAACGCTCAAATCTCTATGTATCTTCTTGCTGTTGAACGCTAAAATGCAATTTTTAGTATTTCTTTGAATTTAAGTTCTTATCATTGTGCATCAAAATGGCACCGAATGACATAGTGTATTATGCTTACTTTGATTTCTTTTGTAGGCTAAAGCTGATGTTCTTTTCAAAGCTACAGAATCTAATTCAACTTTAAGTCTGTAAGTGAGTTTACTTGGTTGCTAAGTTTCTTTGGATGTTAAAGGCAGAAGTGATTATTACATTTTTTGTATCGTTTATGTTTTTTTGCAGGATGTTCAAAGACTTGTAACTTGCGTGCTTACTGAAGGTCACGAGTCAAAGAGAATTGAAAATGAAGTGGAGCTCGAGAGAAAAAGAAGACGAATAAGATGCAGTCAAGGAACCAACAACACACACAAGAATTGAGTGGTTTGACAAGAAGCCTCCATCCACTATAATTAGCAGCTAGGAATTCAATTATCAAAAGGAGAATTATTTTAGGTACATCTCAAGCTACCCTCTAATTTCTTTCTTTTCCATTCTCATTGCAATGCCATTTTCATGATAAAGAAGCTTTGACATTTAGTACTGCCATTTTTTTTGTGTGTTTGGATGGCTGCAAAGTTCGAGAAGGAAGTGAAAGACAGGGTTTCTAAAGAAGTTCATTGGCTTTTCGTTTGCTTCTAAGTATAAACTTGGTCATTCATATTTGGTAATTCTTCTTTCTTTAAATTGTTGTGTTATTTATTTTCTTTCTTGATGGCTTGTTTGTAGGAGATCATAAGAAAGATCTTGATTGTCCATTTTAGTTCATACTTGATAACTCTTCTTTCAAGCCAATCTCTTTCTTGAAGTTTTATGGGTGATTTGAATCCTCACAAATCTTAATCGTGTATATCTGAGCGTTTCTTACTGTAAGTTTCAAAGAGTTAAGTCTTATTTTTCTTGTAATTTCATATGTTTGTCTAGACTCCTATCATAAAGGAAAAGAAATAAAATATGTTTTCTATTTTTTAAAACTCACTTTAGAGATGATTGGAAGCAAAGTCGTAGAACTTGTAGTTTTCTTCTTAAGGAGAATATGAAGTCCTAATAGGAAAATTTGATTTTTTTTGTGTGTGTGTTTGTATGGCTTCGATGATCCTAGCGAGGAAGGACATGATTCATTTTAGTTTATACGTTTGGTGTTGTTTATGAATGTTGCTTCATCCTTAGTTGATTTTTCCAAATCTTCTTAGTTTTATGATTAGCTTCTATTAGTTATTTGTTGTGAGACTCACATTAATGTAGTAAAGAAAGGGAGAATGTGAACATGTTTGAAGGAATCAAAATAATTCTAATTGTTTTATAATTAGCGTGATGCCTAAACTTAGCATCTTTTATATCTTTACATTTGCTTTACATGTATAGTACATGTTAACAACTATCAACCTTTAAAGGAATGTTTCTTTTGATGGTTATTCTTTAGTTGATATGAATTTTTATTAATTATACAAGCGATCATTTTCTTCAATCTCTTGTAGGTGGAGGAAATGTTGACTTTACTTATGCAGGAGATGATGACAACTCACTTTCACTAAACCTTTATACTTTGTACTTCATGTTGCTTTAATGTTTGAAACTTGTTGAGTTCTATGTATTTTCCCAACTTAGCTTCTCTTGTTAACAACCATTTGATTAATTTATTTTATTGTTGAGTTCCTACTTCTTTTTAGTAAATTATTGAATAACTTATTTATGATGTAATGGATTAGGAAGTTGTAAGCAATGGAATTTAAAGTGTCATACAATTATAGCGTTGCTTGCATGTTTATTTAGCTATGAACAATTGTTGAAAATTATTCAAAATTAAATCATTTTATAGAATATTCGAATGGTGAGTAAAAGCTATAAAATTGACTATTATGAAAATTAATAATTTATAGCAACAAGAAAAATCCATAGAAAGTTATAATAGCAAAAAGAAGAAAGTACCACTAAAAAAATAAAATAACACATTTTATTAGCTATAAAAACTTATTATAACTTTAAGAACTAATGCTATAAAAAAAATTTAATAGCAAGGTAAATAAGCTATATATTTATGATTTATTATAGTATTCGTTATAGCTAACAAAAAAGGCTCTCAAAAGTCTTAGACTTTTAATAACATGGGCTGTCAGGACTTTCAAAAAAGGCTATAAAAAGTCTATTATAGCATTTTTTGTTAGCTATCGTATTCTATTTTTCTTGTAGTGGAGGTGAGATCTTTATACTTATCGCTTTCCATTTTAGTCCTTTTGTCTTTGTTTTATGTTTTATCCCCCCCGCCTGTGTCAGTTCGTGTCAAATAAGAATTCTAATTAATATAAATTGATTGTTTGGTTCCCTGTGACGACCCTAGCCACTTATACTGCAAATTATTTATGGTCCAGTATAATAAATGTATTTGATTGTGTGATAAGACCAAAATAGTCCGTATTTTCTATGCCTAAATCTTGTAGCTTGTAGTGATTTTCATGTTTAAATCCTTATTTTGTAAGTAAATTAGTCATAGGAGCATTTTGGAGCGTTTTGAATGTTTTTGGAGCTTTTTAGAGTATTTGGGGTTAATTTGAACTCAATCGGAGGGAGCGTCTCAACGCTGCTACAGGAAGCGAAGGTCGACACTACGGCGAGCCCCAAAGACGCTGCTCTAATTAGGTTGTAGCATTGAGACACTGCCTATAACGTCACGACGCTACTTTGAGTTTTATAAAAGGATTTCATTTTCTTTTTAGGGCAACACTCATTGAAGAGACAACCATATTCCTCTGTTTTCAACCTATTTCTTTGTATTTTCATTTATTTCTCATAGTTTTAGCTTAGTTTAGGCTAGTTAATGCAATCTATGGATGTTTGTATGGAGATTACCGACTCAAACTAAGCGGAAACGTTGATTTAGAGGAGATCATCGGGATTCTTATGTAACGCCATAAGGTTTTGTTCTTAATGCACCTATATTTCTATTTGGTTATCTTTTGCCTATTTATTTCTATTCTTAAGCATGTACGTAGTTAGGATTGACAACCCTATGTGCGTCGAATGAGCTTAGTTTTTCCATACACGTTCTTGCATTTACCTTAGCATATCGAGAGTGTGTTTAATTTCAGTAGCAATAGGCCTTAGAATTGGTGAGTTTGTGAGCTAAATGCGGTCATGAACGACTAAAAGTGTCTTAGTTTTAAAGAGGTAAAAAGTGTGAGGATTAACTTGAGGTTGCCACTTAAGTTAGCACGAGAACCTATCTAATTGTATTTAATCCTAGAGCTTAAACAATGGTCTAAAGCATGGCACGTTACGATCTTTGGCTAGGATTAGTACCGTCCCTAGTTATAGATTAGTGTTGAGTCTAATTAGCCATTGGGCTTGGTTAAACTTTACTAGAAGCAGTTAGAAGTTCTTACGCCTTCGTTTGGACATGTGAGTATATTCAAACATGAAATTTACTATTTTTGTCACCTATGAATGGCATTACTGAATCCTATCCCTACGAGAACCTTTCGAATCGGTGTCCAATTTGTCAGATAACGTTTATACTTTTACTCTCATTCTTTTCTATGCAATTTACAATTTCCTTGCATTATTTTATACTTTCAAGCACCAAACGCCTCCGCTCTCGGTTACCAATTAATCCAAATTTAGCAAGTTAATTACCAAATTACATGCACGCCTCCCTATGGATCGACCTTGCCATTTCTTGCTACAAGTTTGTGGTTAGATCTAGAAATATTATTTTGGCCAGTGTGATGAACTTCGACCATTGTGTGTGATGAGCACTCTCTCCAATCCATTCTTCGAGGCAAAGTCGCACTTCGTAGAAGAAAAATTCTAATACAAAATGATAAAGTAGGGGAGATCGGACCAACTGAGATTCCTTTGATTTAAAATCTCAAGGTGGAGCACCAAAAAATTATGAAGATGATCATATTGAAGAAGTAGATGCTTGTAAAGTTCAGATAAATGATGCATCCTGATAGCACACATAAGTGTGTTATTTCTAGGTTGAGTTTAGTGCTAGTTTTGCTATGGATATGTGTGGTTTGATGTTTTTTATGCGTTTTTTGTAGAAATAGAGCAATTGGAGCAAAACTAGAGTTTTGAGAGTATTTGGGTGAATTTGGAGCAAATGGGAGCTATATATGAGGATTCAAGTGTTGGAGAGAAGGAATCAAACTTGTGAGCGCGAGTGGTGGACGTACTGGCTAATGCAATGCCAAAAGAAGTGCAAGTGCATGCTGTCACAAACAATTAATATCAAACCCAAGGGAACATATTTAACAAAGGTATTTTTCAGTTTACAGCACAATTTTGAATCGAAGGTAACCAAGAAAAACAAAGTTGATTTTGTCGTTTTTGTGGAATATAGCTTAAAAAGTAATAAGAAAAACAAGGATGAGAAGCAAGAGATTCAATTTTGGTTCAACCTTGGAAAATGCGCCCACCATGCATCAACAAACTGCCTAACTAAGTCCGACTAATTCAAAGATGCTGGCTCTTGAGCTCGCAAACTGATTGTTTTGAGTTATGTACGGTTTAGACAAAATGCTATCGAATTGCGCTTCCAACTTACCCTAATTAACACTTAGCAAAGTAAATCAAGTTCAACACCTATTCGACTCCTTTTCCAAGAAACTTTAAGAGACTAAGCAATTTAAAACTCATATATCTATGGCCAAATTCGCTTAGATGATGAAAAACACAACTTCATGATTTTAAAGGTTTTTGTCCTATGTCTAGGTACAAAAACAAAAGTTTTATTTCTAGCCTCTTTTCCTAGATTACTTTTAGGAAAACGTGTGTTGACTCAAACCTTTTCAGTATTGAAATCTTCACAAACTATGCTAACTCAAATGGCCAGTTTAAGCTAACAATGAAACTTAAACTCACTAAAAGTAAACTTAACTAAGTGTTGAACAAATTTACAAGAAACACATGGTGGTACTTATCTCCTTTTTAGGGTATCCAAATGATTGAATCCCCTCCAAAGAGTTTAGTCACTCATCGCAAAGAAAAATAAAGTGCAGAGAATAAGTAGAAGAACTAACACAATTCATTGAAATAAGAAATTTGAATACACTTTGAAGTATGAAAACAAAGGAAGAATTAAATGAGATTGAATTAAAAGAAACTACAACTTGAATTCAAAGGAAAAATAGAAACATACAATGCTAAAAATAAAGATAAAACAGCAAGTACAACACTGGAAAATAAAAGAAATACAAAACTTACATGAAAAGCAATAAGAACCCTAAGCTTGTTCTTCCTTTCTAACTTGTTCAACCTTTTTCAAGGAGAATAAGTACTTACTCTTCCTTCTTTTGAAGTTGAAATCCAAATGGAATGCGAACATAACTTAGGGGAGACTCAGAGTGGCGACTAAAACTAAAGAGAAAATAATGTAATTTTGAGATGAAGAAGAATTTCCAACTCCGAGCTCTCTTTTAAATGGAGGTATGAGTTGCCTTTTATTGACTTCATGCTTAGGGTTTGCTGCCGAGATAAGTGTGAAGAAACTTGGTCGATCATATCTATTGATTTGAGGAGATTTGGTTAAAAATCTTCCATATAATCTGTAAACTCCATAAATGTTGGAGAATTTGTCGAAAAGGTCTAGATGTGAGAGCATTTGTGGTCGCAATTTCTCTGTTGTCGAAATGGCCTAAATGCGAGCGCATTTTGGCTCTTTTCTTCGACACTTGGATTTTGGCTTTTGCTCTCGAATGTCGACACATCTTGGTCGCATATCTCATTGATCATTTCTTAGTTGCTTCAATCGCGGTCGGGATGTGGGTGCATTTGGGTCCTTTTTCAGCCTATACACAAAACCAACAGGAATTAACACATTTCTTTACAAAAATGACTCTAAATACACCTAAAAACTTATTTTTTTTAAATCAAGACTTCAAACAAATGCAAAGCTTTTTTTACTTAAACTTTTCCTAAATGACATGAAATACAACATTAGATACACGCTTTCTAAGTAAATACCTTAGCTTTACAAGCTAAATAACACTCATGAATGAGTGTTATCACCAAGAGTATATCGTTGCAACGCCATATAGCCTTTCATCCTTGGAATACAACAAACTCAGTGTTGCAACGTTGTCCAGAGCGTTGCAACACCAAGCCAAATTAGATTTTCCTTTTTTATTTTATTCAAAGGGATAGCATTGCAACGCTGCCCCTAGCATTGCAATGTTGTCTTTATGTATAAAAGGAAAGCTTCTCATTCGTGATAGGGGAGCTGTTTTGAGAGACCCAAAATCCTAAACTTGATTCCATCAATGTCTTGGGATCCAATGGAGACCTTTGGAGAGTTAAGGAGGAGACTCAAAGCTCGAGATCGCTGACATCAAGATGGGAACGAGTGTTGGCACGCGTTCTCAGTTTATTCTTTTTTTCCCTTCAATTTATCTTTTGGTTTTAGAAGTTTTTGTGGACTAAGCATGTACTATTTATTTATATTTTTGACAATCATATGGTTGTATTCTTGAGAACTTTGTTTGGTTTTTGAGTTGTAGTATATATCAATGTCTTTTATGCATCTTGCTTTACTTGTCTAAACCTTTGGCCATAGTTTTGCTTGTTGAACTAAATTTAGCTTGAGAGAGTAGATTTAGTTAAAGAACATTAGATGCATGACTAGGGTTAATCTATTGCATGAGAATGAGTAGGTTAATGCTAGAGGCTTTAAAAAGAATGTCTTAATGTCGTGCTTAGTAGTAGAAATAGACCAAGAGGTTGATTTTCTCCTTTGCATGAGTTCAATTGGGCTTGAGAGAGTCAATTGGATAGTTTAGTAATTCTTGGCCTAGGATCGTTGTTTATAACTCAATTCATTAATCAATTCAAAGTTGGGCTTCATGGCAACAACCATTCATGTTTCTCAAAATTGGACTCCAAAGCATGTACATAGTAGGTTAGATTTATTTGTCTTCTTAATTCCAAGGTTTGTTTCTCTAAATAAAATTGGGTAAAAGTAACTATGGTACTTAATTAAGTTGAAAGAATTTAATCTATGTGGAAAAGATACTCTATACTTTATCACTATATTAAAACTTGACACCGTACACTTATGGTTATTTGCGAGCACTAAAATACACGCAACAATTTTTTGGCGCCATTGCCAGGGATTGACGTATTTTTAGATTAATTAATATTGTGGTAAAATTGCTAGATTTTAATTTAGAGTGTAAAATTTGTATATTTAATATAATTTGTGATTTTTGGTTTCTTTGTATTTTTGTGTTTGGTGTAGATTTCTTTAAGTTTCTTTGTTTTGTTGGAGCTCTTGTAAATCTCCTTGTTTTGTTTTTTCTTTAGTTTGTATAGTTAGTTTTTGTAGTTAGATTTGCTATTTACTAGTATTTTATTTTCTTTTGATTAGGCTCATATAGTGTATGCCCAGAGTTAGAGATCACCAAGTACTACTAAATTTTGGGGACGAAATTTCTTAAGAGGGAGATAAGTTGTAAAACCAAGATTTCACGAGATTTATCCTTGAATTTTTTTCTAAAAAAAATGTGTTTAAAACATTTGTTTGGGATAAAATGTGTGGGGTTTTGTTTTTTTTTTTTTAAAAAGGAGGAAATAGGAAAAAGGGAAAAAAAAAGAAGAAAGAAAGTGTGAGTTTTTTTATATTCATTTTACAAATATATATTTATCTACCCATCTTGCATCTTATTTACCAAGGAGAAGAAGAGGGTTTTGTGGGAGATGGTGAGAGGAAGAAGAAAGGTGTTTTGCTGAAGTTGAAGTTGAAGAAGAAAGGGAAAAGTCCAATTCAAGTTGCATGACAAAGTTTGTGATCAATCCTGACTACATCTGATGTTTGGATCATTCTGAGCTCCACAAGAAGTATTAAGAGGTGAGGTTTGATTTAATTGAAAGTTAACACATTTTAGAAAAATTTTCGTGAAGGAAGCTCGAGCACAATCTGATGTTATGTTAATGATTTGTGAAGAGGGATTTGTAGGAATGTTTTTGCTGTCAAATCCGGGGAACCTCTGGTTTTTGGGATGTGCTGATCTGTGGACTTCGAATTAGAATCTTTATTAGGTATGGTTGGAAAGATGATTTAATTTCCTATAACTTTCATGAAGAAGTCGTGGTTATAAATTGAATAGAAGTTGCTTTAAAATTCATGTTAAGTTCAGGGTGCAGCAGGGAAACGAGTCTGGAAAGTGCAGAAACCTATTTTGTAGGAAGTAGCTTTCGAGGTATTTACGGACATATCCTTTAGGAATTTCAATTTCATTCCTTCAGATAAGTTTTAGAGGGTTCAAAAAGGAAGAGTTTGGTATAAATTACATCATCTTTGGCCAAGTAATGGAAAAGTTATGAGTAAGGGAGCTTAGGGTATGAAATCTGTGATATGCTGGAATTAGTTAGGGGATATGTATAATCTTAAGTTTGAAGTGCAAGGAATTGTGTTCTAATGCCTGGTTTCTGGTTATTTGGCAGGCCAAGAGGAAATAGGTCAAGTGTACGAGCCGAGGTTCTAACTTTTAACGCTGTGAGTGACAAAACGAATTTCGAAAGTGTATTCTATGCTTGAACTTATGCTTACGAAAATAAAAGACTTTCTAAGAGTCATTTTACTTAAAGACTTTATGTCTCTTGAACACGTATTTATGAGCATATATGGTTTCCTAGAAATGATTTAATTGTTCGTTGTGAGCATATGTTTACTATTTTACCTGAACTAGTGAGAATACCATAATTTCGGGCCAACATGTGTTAGCAAGTAGTGTCAAAGGTTTTCATGTGTTTCTATGAGACCCGAATGAGTAAATGTTTGAGATTCTGAGCTCGAGGCTGTATGGTACCGTGTGCACACAGGTCATTTCCTGTTGTCGACGTTGAGTGTACTCCGTGACAACAATGCTGTCGTGAGTGCTGGGCGGGCCCCACTACGACAAAGACGATGGGAGTGTTGGGCGGGCCCCACTACATCGTAAAGTGATTGTTGGATTGTACTGAGTGTGTCTTACACAACCTAGTTTATTATATGTTTTAGATGATGAATACTCTGGATATGCTAGCGAGATTTAAATGACATACTTGCTGGATTTCTGGAAGAAGCTATTGTCCTTATAAGTTTATATTTAACGCTTGTCTGCCGACACATATGCTTGTAGTTTGCCAAATGTTATGATTTATGAGATAATTGCTTTAAACCCAGTCACTCACTGAGCTTCCCAGCTCATTCTTTCAATGTTTTCCAACTTTTCAGGTAGAGATTGAGCTCCCGGTGCCTGAGATCCTTCCACAGCCTGCTGGAAGCTCTACGAGTCTGATATTTTTGTATGTGGATGGTGTAGTACAGCAAGTCTGCTCGTAATGTACATATCGTAATAGGGATGTGTAGTTATGTGCGTGTACGAAGCTAGGGGTCTTGGTTATGTAAATCTTGGTTCGTGATATATTGAGTTGTAGTACCCCTACCCGTGTTGGTTGTTCCACAGGGGTCTTTACCAGAACCGCCCTATATGTATACTTGGTAACGTTTACCAAGTTTCCGCTGTGTTGTGTTTGAGTAACTTATATTTCAAGTATAGTATGTTTATCAAGTATAACAGGGTCACAGGTATCGTTAGGGAGGAAACGATGTCTGTTGGCTTCACGCCATCTTCCGGGCTAAGTTAGCAGGTGGTATGGGAGGGGGTGTGACAACTTGGTATCAGAGCAGTTAGCTCCACGGGAAACGAGATAGAGCGAGTTAACTCTAAGGAAAAATTAGGAAGTAGAGGGCATGTTAATGAATTAGTTCAGATAGAACTAGTAAAGCATGGTCCAAGTAAGGACAAGAGTAAGTCCAGTCAGGACTAGAATATGAGTAGAAGTTTAGTATTGTATATTTGAGTTAAGTATCCATAGCATGTCTAATGTATTGATATGTTATAGGAGTCATGCCACCACGTACTAGCAGGCGACGCAGGCAGGATCGGGACGGGATGCAGGATCCTACCCAAGGCCAATCTGAGAGGGGATCTAGTGCCCCGAGAGTTTAGATTGAGGTAGGAAACGAACAACATGCTGGTTTCTCACAGGAGGTGGGTAGGCCAGAGAGAGCAGGGCCAAGTGATCCAGAGAAAGCATATGGAATAGAACGCTTAAAGAACCACAGTGTTCGAGGGTTCCACAGATCCAGCTGACGCCGAGGTTTGGTTGAATATGCTGGAGAAATGCTTTGATGTGATGACTTGTCCTGAGAAGCGAAAGGTGAAGTTGGCTACATTCCTGCTGCAGAAGGAGGCAGAGGGATGGTGGAAATCGATATTAGCCAGGCGTAGTGATGCACGTACCATGGATTGGAATTCTTTCAGAGGCATATTCGAAGACAAGTATTACCCTATCACGTATCGTGAGGCAAAGAGGGATGAGTTCTTAGAATTGAAGCAAGGGTCGCTTTCAGCGGTCGAGTACGAGAGGAGGTATACCGAGCTGTCATGGTATGCTGATGTGATTGTGGCAACTAAGAGTGACAGGTGTCGAAGGTTTGAAAGAGGGCTGCGTTTTGAGATACGTACCCCGGTCACCGCTATCGCTAAATGGACAGACTTTTCTCAGCTAGTAGAGACTGCCCTTCGTGTGGAACAGAGTATAGCAGAAGAGAAGTCAGTAGTGGAGCCTAGTCGTGGGGCTTCGACAACTAATAGCTTCCGGGGTCGTGAGCAGCGAAGGTTCACACCTGGGGTGAATGTTTCAAGTCGTCAGGACTTTAAAAACCGATCTGGTGGCCAGGCATTGAGGCAGATGAGTGTGGGTAGTACCTATCAGAGGCAGAGTCAGAGAGAACCCAATCAGTCTGCTAGATTAGCAACAAGACCGCGGGCAGGGCAAGAGTCTGTTGCCAGTATGACGAGGAGAACCCCATGTACGAATTGTGGCAAGAATCATTGGGGCCATTGCCTTGTTGGTGCCGGTGTGTGCTACCAGTGAGGACAACCAGGGCATTTCAAGAGAGACTGTCCACAGCTAAGAGTGGTCGCACAGAGAGACCAGGGAGTTGAGTCCCATACTGTTGAGCAGCCGAGGGTTCCAGTAGCTGCTGGAGAAGGCACCAGCGGTGCTAGACAGAAGGGAGTTGTAGGGAGACCTAGGCAGCAGGGAAAGATCTACACTATGACTCAGCAGGAAGCGGAAGATGCACCGGATGTGATTACTGGTACGATTCCTATTTGTAATGTACATGCACGTGTTTTAATAGATCCAAGTGCTACACATTCCTTTGTTTCTAATATGTTCTTAACGAAGCTAAATAGGAAGCTAGAGCCTTTATTTGAGAGGTTCGTTATACACACTCCAGTTGGTGATGCTTTACTAGTTAATGGAGTGCTGCGAGATTGTGAGGTCTTAGTAGAAGGTCTCAGCATGTTAGTAGATCTTCTTCCACTAGAGCTGCAGGAGTTAGATTTAATTTTAGGGATGGATTTCTTATTTACTCATTTTGCTTCCATGGATTGCCATAGGAAGGAAGTGATTTTCAGGAAACCAGATTTGGCTGAAGTGGTTTTCAGGGGAAAAAGGATGGTTATTCCTACGAGTTTGATTTCAGCTTTGAAAGCTGAGAAGTTGTTGAGGAAAGGTTGCACGGCGTTTCTTGCACACGTAGTAGAGGGGCATGAGAGAAAGTTAAAACCAGAAGATGTTCTTGTCGTGAACGAATTTCTTGATGTTTTCTCAGCTGATCTGGCAGGTTTGCCACCAGATAGGGAAGTTGAGTTCACTGTCGATTTGTTACCAGGATCAGCACCTATTTCGCGAGCGCCGTATAGAATGGCACCAAGCGAGCTCAAGGAACTGAAGATACAATTACAAGAACTAGTTGACAAGGGATACATCAGACCTAGTGTATCGCCTTGGAGAGCTCCAGTGTTATTCGTAAAGAAGAAAGATGGTACTCTAAGATTGTGCATTGACTATAGGCAGTTAAATAAGGTCACGATACGTAACAAGTACCCTTTACCACGCATAGATGACTTGTTTGACCAGTTGAGGGGAGCATCAGTGTTCTCTAAGATTGACTTAAGGTCAGGATACCATCAGTTAAAGGTTAGGGAATCAGACGTTCCTAAGACAGCATTCAGAACAAGGTATGGGCACTACGAGTTTTTAGTAATGCCTTTCGGTTTAACTAATGCACCAGCAGTTTTCATGGATCTCATGAACAGGATCTTTCATCAGTATTTGGATCAGTTTGTGATAGTGTTCATTGATGATATACTAGTTTACTCAATTGACAGGAAAGCCCATGGAAAACATCTGAGGATTGTTCTGCAAACGCTTCGTGATAAACAGTTGTATGCTAAATTCAGCAAATGTGAGTTTTGGTTAAACCAAGTAGTGTTTTTGGGGCATATCGTTTCAGCAAATGGAGTTAGTGTGGATCCGCAGAAGGTAAAAGCTGTGGTCAATTGGGAAAGACCAGCTAGTGCAACAGAGGTACGTAGTTTCCTAGGTTTGGCGGGATACTATAGACGGTTTGTTGAGGATTTCTCACGATTAGCATTACCCCTAACAGCTTTGACAAGGAATAATGTTAAGTTTGAGTGGTCAGATAAGTGTGAACAGAGTTTTCTGGAGCTGAAGAAGAGATTAGTGACAGCACCTATTCTGGCACTTCCTGTAACAGGAAAAGAGTATGTGATTTACTGTGACGCGTCAAGGCAAGGATTAGGGTGTGTACTTATGCAAGAAGGAAAGGTAATAGCTTATGTGTCAAGGCAATTGAAAAAGCACGAGTGTACTTACCCTACCCATGATCTTGAGCTAGCAGCAGTTGTTTTAGCATTGAAGATCTGGAGGCATTATTTGTTCGGTGAGAAGTGCCACATTTTCACAGATCATAAAAGTCTGAAATATATCTTCGATCAGAAAGAGTTGAATATGAGACAGAGACGATGGCTAGAACTTATCAAAGATTATGATTGTACTATAGAATACCATCCAGGTAAGGCGAACGTAGTGGCAGATGCATTAAGTAGGAAGTCGAGACTTCCTAAGGATGCCTTGTGTGGTATACGAGCAACTTTCTTAAGTACGCTAAGAGGTTCTAAGGCGGTTGTGACTGCAGAAGATTCAGGAAGTCTCTTGATTCAATTTCAGGTAAGGCCTTCGCTTATAGCAGAGATTGTGAGGAAACAGGCCGAGGATAGGGACTTGCAGAAGAGGTTTGGGAAGTCCAAACAGGACCCAGAGGGAGAGTTTAAGATGGGGGCAGAAGGAGCCATGGTGAAGCAAGGAAGGCTATGCGTTCCGAATATTAGTGAGCTTAAGGATGCTTTACTGGAGGAAGCTCACAGTTCAGCTTACGCTATGTGTCACGGTCGTACTTCTCCAACCGTGCGGCACTTGCTCTAACTCGGCGAGCAAGTCAGCCTTGCCCAAAAATGGAAGTTGTGGAATACTTCTGTATAGGGTCTAGCCTCCTCTCGAGTCTCGGGAGAAAATGTTTTAGAAAACCGGGAGAGAGAAAGTGTTTTGAAAGCTTTTGAGAAAACGTTTGTTCATGTAAATGTTATAGGCAATAAGCGAGAGAAGGGTCAACAACAGCTTAGATTGCATATAACTCCGGGTAGGAAGGATGGACAACTAGTCATACCCCCCTATAGTACATTTTGAGATTTATGCCTTTGACAGGCTTGCACATGCAAAGTGGCGAGGAGTCATACAAGCATAAAAATACAATGAAAGCTAACTATCAAGCAAAACTAAATACATAACATGAAAGCATGATAAAAAGGGGTTGAGATGGGCATGCGGCCACGGGCAACACGCCCTGGACAAGCATGACCGTGACATTCTCCCCCACTTAAATGGTTGAAGTCCTCGTCAACCGTCCCCGCTCGAACTCAGCTGTCGCTCGAGCATCTTTTGGCTTCAGTTCTTCAAACGGTCCCAGCGGACCTCTACCTCTTGTCTTCTCTTCCAGTCTGCCAAGAACTTCTTCATCTTTTCACTTTGGTTCACTCCTTGAGGTGCCCTCTCGACCAAAGCTTCAAAAGAGTTCTTCAAGGTGATTGGTGGGATCGACGATTCTTGTCCTCTCGACGAACTGTACCATCTTCGTTCGACCCATTCTCTTGTACTCACTGGTTCTTCTTTTGTATTCTTCCGAGCAACTTCTGGCTTCGGTTTAAACTCCACAGAGGAGTTATAATTGTGCTGATTCTTTCTTCTCCAAGGCTGATCAACGTCACGGGCCTTGGTGTTGCAATGTCCCTCCTGACCCTTATTCAACTGAAGGGCTGATAACAATTTCGCCCCATTCGGCTGTCTTAGCTTCGCGGGGACCACGGTGGGGTTAGATCCCGTGATGACTAAACTTTCTGCCAGCGGCATAGGGATTACTTTGTGTTTGAGGAGAAACTCCATCCCCAACACAATATCAAAATCGTCCATCTTGACGACCACGAAATCTGCTTGCCCAGTCCAAGCATCGAGTTTCACTGTCGCTCTTCGCGCGACACCCAAAATGGGTAGGGCTGCGGAATTCACAGCTTTGATCTTCCCACGTCTCTGACCCAATGTAGGTTCAACCGACGTGCTTCTGCTCGGTCATGAAGTTGTGGGTCGCTCCTGAGTCGACCATGGTATTTCTTGTTGGTTTCCCATTAATCCACGCGGCGACATACATAAGACCACGTGGAGTGGTTTCTTTGCTTCCTTCCACCTTATGTAAGGCGGACAAATATTTCAATGCTCCAATGCGGGTGTCGCCCCCATGTTCTTCAGAGGTTTCATCCTTTGCCCCTGAAGTACTTGCCAATGAGGCTTGGAAGGCATTGAAGGATGCTAGATTCTTGCATTCATACGCACGATGGGCCCCTTTACATATGTAGCAGAATGGGGGCTTTTGGTTGTAGTTATTTTGATAATGTGGCTTTCGCCATGAATTTCCCCCATTCGCAATTTGGTTCCCTCCCCCATTCTTTGGAGAGTTAGGTCGAGAATTTCTATTTTCTCTATTTGGGGGAGATTGGCTTCGTCTCACCTCTTGACATTGTTTGTGGCTTATTTCGGTGGTGAGATCGAACAAACGTTTGGGAGCCCCATAAGCTTCTGACAAGCTTTGTACTCTTTGCTCATATAGTTTGGCCTTAGCCCACGATTGCAATCCTTCGACGAAGCAGAAGACTTTGTCTTTCTCTGACATGTCCCGGATATCTAGCATTAGTCCAGCAAACTGTTTCACATACTCTCGAATTGTCCCAGTATGTTTCAATTCGCGCAACTTGCGCCTTGCCAATATTTCTACATTTTCTGGGAAGAATTGAGAGCGTAATTCTTGTTTCAAAGTTTCCCAGGTATCAATGGTACATCGCCCTTCTTGGATGTCCGTATAACGTGATCTCCACCACAGCTTGGCGTCATCAACAAGGTGCATTGTCGCCAATGTAACTTTTGAGTCCTCACACACTGTGCTTGTGGCCCTGATGTATTGCTCAATGTCGAATATAAAGTTCTCCAGGGCTTTTACATCACGAGCCCCACAGAAGGGCTTAGGTTCGGGAATTTTCACTTTGTTCACTTGGACTACGCCCCCAGCTGGGGCTTGGTTTCCCACCGCTCTCATGGTGAGATTCACTCGGGCGCTTAGGTCAGCCACTTCTGCCCTCACTACATCGATGGCAGCTTTTACATCCTCAGATAGTTCAGACACCATCTGAAATATTGTTCTCTGCACGCCGTCTAGATTCTCGACGCGCTCCTCTAACTGGGCAACAGAGCCCGACGAGCTATCCCCACGCTCGAAGCCAACAGGTCTTGTGGCTCTATCTTCTAGGGACTCAACCCTCACCATCAACTCTCTAACGGGCATCCCGTCTAGGCGGCCAGCTACCGCGTCAATCGTGTCGGCCTTCTTGGCAATCTCATCCAGGCGAGATTCCAGGAACCACACATTATCAGGGACTTCTCTTAGCAAGAGCATTTGCTCTTCAATCACAGCCAATCGCCCTACATGGGCCTTGCCCAACTCTTCTATCGCGGGCATGATAGCTACTTTTCGCTTTGAGGAGCCAACTAGGCTCTGATACCACTTGTCACGGTCGTACTTCTCCAACCGTGCGGCACTTGCTCTAACTCGGCGAGCAAGTCAGCCTTGCCCAAAAATGGAAGTTGCGGAATACTTCCGTATAGGGTCTAGCCTCCTCTCGAGTCCCGGGAGAAAATGTTTTAGAAAATCGGGAGAGAGAAAGTGTTTTGAAAGCTTTTGAGAAAACGTTTGTTCATGTAAATGTTATAGGCAATAAGCGAGAGAAGGGTCAACAACAGCTTAGATTGCATATAACTCCGGGTAGGAAGGATGGACAACTAGTCATACCCCCCTATAGTACATTTTGAGATTTATGCCTTTGACAGGCTTGCACATGCAAAGTGGCGAGGAGTCATACAAGCATAAAAATACAATGAAAGCTAACTATCAAGCAAAACTAAATACATAACATGAAAGCATGATAAAAAAGGGGTTGAGATGGGCATGCGGCCACGGGCAACACGCCCTGGACAAGCATGACCGTGACACTATGCATCCAGGAAGCACCAAGATGTACAAAACTTTAAGGGGATCATATTGGTGGCCTGGGATGAAGCGGGAGATAGTTGACTATGTTGATAAATGTTTAATCTGCCAACAGGTTAAACCAGTCAGACAGAGGCCAGGGGGACTCCTTAGTCCACTGCCAGTGCCGGAGTGGAAATGGGAGCATATCACTATGGATTTCCTTTTTGGATTACCACGTACTTCTGGTGGACATGATGGTATTTGGGTAATAGTGGATAGGCTCACTAAGACAGCACGGTTTATACCGATTAAAGCGACGTATACACTTGATCAGCTTGCTAAGCTATACGTCGACAGAATTGTGAGTCAGTATGGAGTGCCAGTGTCCATAGTTTCAGATAGAGATCCGAGATTCACATCTAAGTTCTGGCCTAGTTTACAGAAAGCTATGGGAACAAAACTGAATTTCAGCACGGCGTTCCATCCCCAGACAGACGGTCAGTCAGAGAGGACCATCCAGACCTTAGAGGACATGTTGAGAGCATGTGTCCTTCAGTTTAAGGGAAGTTGGGATACCCACTTATCACTTATGGAGTTCGCTTATAATGACAGCTATCAGTCTAGTATCGGCATGGCGCCGTTTGAGGCTTTGTATGGAAGACCATGTAGAACTCCCGTGTGTTGGAACGAAGTGGGGGAACGGAAGCTAATCGGACCTGAGTTGGTACAGGTTACGACAGACAATGTGAAGGTGATTAGAGAAAATCTGAAAGTAGCTCAAGATCGTCAGAAGAGCTACGCAGATAAGCGGCGAAGAAACCTAGAATTCCAAGTCGGAGATCGAGTTTTCTTGAAGTTATCTCCGTGGAGAGGTGTCCTTCGTTTTGGCCGGAAGGGTAAGCTGAGTCCTAGATATATTGGTCCTTATCAGATAACAAAACGAGTTGGGCCAGCAGCTTACGGACTTGAGTTGCCAGTAGAACTATCTCGAGTACATGATGTCTTTCACGTGTCCGTGTTAAGGAAGTATATTCCAGGTCCGACGCATGTGTTGCAAGTGCAACCAGTTGAGCTTAAAGAAGATTTGAGTTATGTAGAGGATGCAGTTCAAATCCTCGACAGGAAAGAACAAGTTTTGAGAAACAAGACGATCCCACTCGTGAAGGTTCTTTGGAGACATCACGGAGTGGAGGAGACAACCTGGGAATTAGAAGACCAAGTGAGGAAGAGTTACCCGACGCTTATCACCTAAGTACTACTAAATTTCGGGGACGAAATTTCTTAAGAGGGAGATAAGTTGTAAAATCGAGATTTCACGAGATTTATCCTTGAATTTTTTTCTAAAAAAAATGTGTTTAAAACATTTGTTTGGGATAAAATGTGTGGGGTTTTGTTTTTTTTTTAAAAAAAGGAGGAAATCGGAAAAAGGGAAAAAAAAAAGAAAGAAAGAAAGTGTGAGTTTTTTTATATTCATTTTACAAATATATATTTATCTACCCATCTTGCATCTTATTTACCAAGGAGAAGAAGAGGGTTTCGTGGGAGAGGGTGAGAGGAAGAAGAAAGGTGTTTTGCTGAAGTTGAAGTTGAAGAAGAAAGGGAAAAGTCCAATTCAAGTTGCATGACAAAGTTTGTGATCAATCCTGACTACATCTGATGTTTGGATCATTCTGAGCTCCACAAGAAGTATTAAGAGGTGAGGTTTGATTTACTTGAAATTTAACACATTTTAGAACAATTTTCGTGAAGGAAGCTCGAGCACAATCTGATGTTATGTTAATGATTTGTGAAGAGGGATTTGTAGGAATGTTTTTGCTGTCAAATCCGGGGAACCTCTGGTTTTTGGGATGTGCTGATCGGTGGACTTCGAATTAGAATCTTTATTAGGCATGGTTGGAAAGATGATTTAATTTCCTATAACTTTCATGAAGAAGTCGTGGTTAGAAATGGACTAGAAGTTGCTTTAAAATTCATGTTAAGTTCAGGGTGCAGCAGGGAAACGAGTCTGGAAAGTGCAGAAACCTATTTTGTAGGAAGTAGCTTTCGAGGTATTTACGGACATATCCTTTAGGAATTTCAATTTCATTCCTTCAGATAAGTTTTAGAGGGTTCAAAAAGGAAGAGTTTGGTATAAATTACATCATCTTTGGCCAAGTAATGGAAAAGTTATGAGTAAGGGAGCTTAGGGTATGAAATCTGTGATATGCTGGAATTAGTTAGGGGATATGTATAATCTTAAGTTTGAAGTGCAAGGAATTGTGTTCTAATGCCTGGTTTCTGGTTATTTGGCAGGCCAAGAGGAAATAGGTCAAGTGTACGAGCCGAGGTTCTAACTTTTAACGCTGTGAGTGACAAAACGAATTTCGAAAGTGTATTCTATGCTTGAACTTATGCTTACGAAAATAAAAGACTTTCTAAGAGTAATTTTACTTAAAGACTTTATGTCTCTTGAACACGTATTTATGAGCATATATGGTTTCCTAGAAATGATTTAATTGTTCGTTGTGAGCATATGTTTACTATTTTACCTGAACTAGTGAGAATACCATAATTTCGGGCCAACATGTGTTAGCAAGTAGTGTCAAAGGTTTTCATGTGTTTCTATGAGACCCGAATGAGTAAATGTTTGAGATTCTGAGCCCGAGGCTGTATGGTACCGTGTGCACACAGGTCATTTCCTGTTGTCGACGTTGAGTGTACTCCGTGACAACAATGCTGTCGTGAGTGCTGGGCGGGCCCCACTACGACAAAGACTATGGGAGTGCTGGGCGGGACCCACTACATCGTAGAGTGATTGTTGGATTGTACTGAGCGTGTCTTACACAACCTAGTTTATTATATGTTTTAGATGATGAATACTTTGGATATGCTAGCGAGATTTAAATGACATACTTGCTGGATTTCTGGAAGAAGCTATTGTCCTTATAAGTTTATATTTAACGCTTGTCTGCCGACACATATGCTTGTAGTTTGCCAAATGTTATGATTTATGAGATAATTGCTTTAAACCCAGTCACTCACTGAGCTTCCCAGCTCATTCTTTCAATGTTTTCCAACTTTTCAGGTAGAGATCGAGCTCCCGATGCCTGAGATCCTGCCACAGCCTGCTGGAAGCTCTACGAGTCTGATATTTTTGTATGTGGATGGTGTAGTACAGCAAGTCTGCTCGTAATGTACATATCGTAATAGGGATGTGTAGTTATGTGCGTGTACGAAGCTAGGGGTCTTGGTTATGTAAATCTTGGTTCGTGATATATTGAGTTGTAGTACCCCTACCCGTGTTGGTTGTTCCACAGGGGTCTTTACCAGAACCGCCCTATATGTATACTTGGTAACGTTTACCAAGTTTCCGCTGTGTTGTGTTTGAGTAACTTATATTTCAAGTATAGTATGTTTATCAGGTATAACAGGGTCACAGGTATCGTTAGGGAGGAAACGATGTCTGTTGGCTTCACGCCATCTTCCGGGCTAAGTTAGCAGGTGGTATGGGAGGGGGTGTGACAATAGTTGTATTAGAAATTGCCGAGCTCTGAGAGAAAATCGAAACAACAAAATGGCAGAAGAGCAAATGGATGAGCAACACGCTATCAGAGACTACTCTAACACATTTGTTCCCTGCTGATAGCTCGGGGATAGTCCACACGCCTATTGCTGCAAATAATTTTGAACTGGAAATTGGCTTAATTCAGATGGCCATATACAGCCCCTTTAGAGGATATCTTACAGAGGACCTTAACTCTCACTTAAAATATTTTCTTTCTATACGTGGAACTGTTAAGATAAATGATGTTTCTAATGATTCGCTTAAGTCTGCTTCCTTTTACTTTGTAGGACAAAGCCCGTGATTGGTTGGATAGCTTGGAGCTACAAAGCATCTCCACCTAGGAGGAGCTTGCCCAAGCATTCCTGTCCAAATTCTTCCCACCTGCCAAGACTGCTAGGCTCAAAACTAAAATTGGGACATTCAAGCAGCATAAGGGGGAACAAATGTTTGAGGCCTAAAAGAGATATAGGAACTTCCTAAGATATTGCCAACAGTAAGGTGCCCTGATTGGCTGCAATTTCAGCTATTGTACAATGGGCTAAATGGAAACACCGAGACCATGTTAGATGCAACAACTGGAGAGACTATTCTGTCCAAAACAGTGGTAGAAGCAAGAATCATGTTGGAAAAGATGGCTGCCACAAGCTATCAATGGCCTATTGAAAGATTAATGTCAAAACCAATGGCATGCATCTATGAAGTTAGTGAGGTAAGTGTTTTGAAAGCATAAATGGCTTCTCTAACTAATGCTTTATCTCAATTGAAAGGCCTAGGGAGCTGTTCATCAATTGCATCTCTATCAGATTCGAATGTGGAGCAAGTTAATTATGTGGACATCAGAGGCTATAACCAAGGAGGGAAACATATGCATAACTCACTTCCAATCCATTACCATCTAGGTTTGAGGTATCATGAGAATTTTTCCTATGCTAACAACAGGAATGTTTTGCAGCCTCTTATAAGTGTCGCCTTTAGTTCACAACATATTGAAAAAAAAAATCTTCTTTGGAGGATATGATTGGAAATATTATTGCTAAATCAAATATGAGAACAAACCAACTCAAATAGAAAATAGAAGGCATTGTTGTTTGGCAGGGAAGTGCAATCATGAGTTTAGAAGTGCAGATGAGTCAGTTGGCTTCTTCTCATTCTCTAGGTCAAATGTGTTAGACATTGTAGGCTTTTACTATGAGACATTTTTAGAGCTCTTCTTTGTACTTTTCCATTATACTTTTGGAACGATTGAACCATAACAAATTTTGGCCATGTTATCACAATGAGCAGCTAGAGTTCTATTTCTGATTCAAGGGTCAATAAAGTCCAATTGTAAAACTATGAGCTTCGAGCTTCATTGTTATTGCTCGTTTGTTAACCTGGGTAAAAAAATGTGTATAATTGTGTGCAAAGTCAATGACATGGGTTGAGGTTTAGGCAAAATGTTTGCTTAATAATCATGAAATTGATTTACAACTTTGTCCACCCCGCGTTGAGCCAAGTATAAACTCAACACGAGCAAGTAATACTTGGAGGTATTCTAAGGTCAAATCCTTAGAGACTTGAGCAAATCACAACTGATTTGTTAAAGAATGTTGAATGCATTAGGGATAATTAAATTTAGTGTTGGTGACTAGAATATTAAATGCAAGGTGTTTATGTTGGGATTTATGCCCTAAAGCCTCGTAATTAATTATTTATTTAATAATTAATAATAATTTTGATTATTTTGTTTGCAATATAATATTATCCATTATATGAAAAATTCAAGGTTATTAGTGTAATCTCGAATAGTATGTGGTTGACATACGAGAGGATCATGTTCAAGAAATAACCTAAAAGGTCATAGTATATGGATAAGGTTGGGTGCCTTATCTTAGTAACACTATTGATACAGCCCACTTTGTAATAGTTACAAATGATTTGATCTAAATCATTCATTTGGAGACATGTGAGTGGGGGTATCTTATACAATGAGTTTGTATAAGACTGGACCACGAAATATTTAATCTCTCTTTATAAATCCGTTAATGGAGAAGATTAATATTTCACAGGATGATCATATGTGACTTGATCTTAATCCTGAGTGAGTTATGAACTCCTGCATGTGAGGGCTTGTCCTTTGATTTGCATGGGTGAGAGTGACTTTTGTAGCCGATTCAATATGCCTACCATTTTGGGAGTTGGGAACATAATCTCACAAGATGGAATTCACTCCTTCCCATTTAGGGTAAGTAGATGAGTAGTTCCCTTAAGTGCTGATTTCGGGACTTGAACAATGGGGCCCCACCCTCTCACTGGCCCGAGAGGGACTTAGTTTATAATTAGATTATAAATAGATTGTTCATTAGACGATCAGTGGTACATAAGGTGCAAGATGTAATTATAGGGGTAAAACGGACTTTTGACCAAACTGTAATTACGAACAACTCGTGAGGATCAACTTGCATGTAATGATTATATCTATGGACACAACTTGTCCTGCAGTGCATAAGAGTGCAACTCTAGGTCTATAGTGGAGTGATCTATAGTTAATGAATAAAAATTAATTAATTAATTAAAGAGTTTAATTAATTAATTCTGTATCATTGGAGCTTATAATCTGTAGGTCCATAAGGTCCCATTGCTAGCTCATAGTAATACTAAGAGATCAATTTAGTTGAAAGAAAAATTTGAAATGTTCAAATTTAATATTTAATTTGAAGTGTTCAAATTAATATATTAGATATATTAAATATAAAAGAGAAAAATATATTTATTGTATTTGATACATTAAATATTAAAATTTGAAATGTTCAAATTTAATATTTAATTTGAAGTATTCAAATTAATATTTAATATATTAGATATATTAGATATAAAAGAGGAAAATATATTTATTGTATTTGATACATTAAATATTAAAATAATTAATGTATATTAGATACATTAAATAAAAGATATTTATTAAATTTGAATTGGATTCAAATTAGGAAATAGATGTTGTAGAAGAATTTTAAACGGTTTGAATAAGATTCAAATTGGTTAGATAAATATATTTTAATATATTAGATATTAAAATATATTATTTAATTATTTTCCCTGAACCATTATAAATAGGATCCTAGGGGTGAGCCATTGTGCATTCTTCACAACACACATCTCCTCAATAGAGAGAATTAGAGAATTCTCTCTAAACCTCTTCCTCTATAATCCCTTGTGGATTTTCTTTCAAGAAGCTCCCACAAGCCTTGGTCCTGTGTTCGAGTCATAGCGAGGAAGACTTTGTGGAAGTGATAGAAATCCGCCTGAAGAATCTCCATATTTTCAAGGTATGTTATGCTTAACCATAATATTATTATTTAATTCTAAATTGTAACGACCCCAAATTTCGGCCTAACTTAGGGACATTACTGAACTTACAACCTATATGCCCCGAAAATTTCGGCAGCATAACGGCGTAACTACAAGATAACCAATTTTTTTTCTGGCTCCTGTTAAACAAGAAATCTACACTTCAACCATCCAAAGTAACTAAGAACAACATCCACATCCTCTGGCTACAGTTCAGCACACCCAAACTCCCAGAATAAACAGAATCTCAACAACTTAGAACAAACTTAAATCAAATAGATTAGCAGAAACAAAAGAAAGTTTTAGCAACTAGGACTTTCAGCTCGTAACCTAATTCTACCAAAAGAACCTATCTATTCTTCAAAAACAATAAAGAATGGAAAGGCTTACGCCAAACACCTATACAAAACAACTAGAATCCTATTTATGCAACTCAAAGAAAATCAACACTGAGAAAGCACGTAAATCTAATAGTGTCCTCTCATCACGTCTCCTCGTCTGCATCACCAGTTTCGTAGAGCTTCTCCTCACCTGCAAAATCTTTTGGTTGGGGGGGGAGTCAGTACAAAAGTACTCAGTAAGTAACTCACACCTGGTGAGCCACCAAACATCAAGCAGCCAACAACATGCTATACACAATATTCAAACATGCTTATCCAAAGTAAATTAACCAACATCATGTCATGCATACATAAACAAGTAAACTATGCATCATTATGCCATGCTTACATAAACAAGTAAACTATGCATCAGATTCACTTAACACATGAATTTCCGCATCATGCCATGCTCACTCGGTTCTACTCAACACTCATGTTTAGCCCTCACCAAAGCTCTCCAAGACTGACCCTTCGAGAAGCATCGACCCCTGACCACTGTTACCAGAGCCTCAATACTTCTCTATGGAGCTCGGTATTCGACCCTTGACCAATGTTACCAAGGTCTCGAACTGTGCATCACCCCTTGACCATTTGTACCCAAGGTGCACCGATGACTTAGCAATGCATTGGCCCAATCCCGGCACCCAACACATGCTTTTTTTAGACTCATCACACCGACCCTTGACCATTTGTACCCAAGGCCTCGATGCTCCTCTTATTCCAATGGTGACAATACCACCCCTCGACCATTTGTACTCGAGGCTCACTGGTACTCACCCTATAATTCTTAGTAAAACTCACAAGGTCCACTGACCTCCTCACAACCTCACCCTATGCATGTTCCCTAAGCATGCTACTAAACCATGCCTCATGCCCAACAAACATGCTCATACATACTTTCAAGCTCATTTAATCAACATACCAACATCATGTAAACTTCACAAATCCACATATAAACATGCTCATCAAAAGATACAACAAAGTACAAAATATACATAACGCGCACAAATTAAATAAGAAACATAGAACATGATGCACACAATCAAACCGACTCATCAGGTAGAATTCTACTTACAACGTTCCTAGGATATTCCAAGGTATTCCTACACGATATGTTAAAGATTTAGAAGTTAGAAAACAATTCCAAAGCCTAGATTGAAACTAGATGAGTGTTTGGAAGGGTTTTCTTACCTAAAGAGAACTTTGAGCTTTACTCGAATACTCCAAATTAAGCCCAATCTACGAACGCAAGTTTACAAGAATTAGAAATTAATCTAACGCATCTTATTTTAGTTCGAATGATTTAAAGACTTGCTGAAACTTATTCGAACTTACTGAACTACTCCAAACGAGCTCGAATTACTGTTAGTTGGTGTTCGAGAGTGTTCGCATCAACCCAAAACTGCAACGCAAGGTTCCTACATGTTAGGACTTAAGCCATAACACTTAAAGTGATTTGCGAAAAGTCCAAAACATGATAAAACTTACCCAACAGTGCCAAATTGACTGATTTTCTGCTGTAAAACCCGTTTTTTTACAGTAAATGGCTTCGAATGTGGACCATTCGGGGTCCAAACAAGCTAAAATCGCAAATAAGAGATGCTTAAGGCATGGGTAATCCAAAAATAAAGTCGATTAAGCATGGGTGAGAGACAAACCTCGTCAAACAAGAAGAAATTCGGGTAAGTCTGCTGTAAATCCCGTTTTTTACAGAAAATTGCTTCAAATGAGGGTTGTTTTGACTCCAAACAAGCTAAAATTGTAAATCAAATGTGTTTAGGGTATGGGTAGTCCAAAACTAAAGTTTATTTAGCAAGGGTATGAGTTATACCTCGTCGAATTGAAGGAAAAAGCGTGGGTCTCGCGTCTGTGAGTTCGTTGGCAGCCGAAGAGGTCGCCGGCGTCGTGGTGCTTGTCATGTGACGTCGCCGGAGAGAGGGGTGAGATGGTGTCGGCTTGGTCAAAGAAGAAGAAGAAGAAGAAGAAGAAGAAGAAGAAGATGGGTATGTGTTGCTCCAAAAGAAAAAAACGTGAAAGGGAGAGAGGAAGAAGATGGAAGACTAGGGATATTTTTCTTTTTCTTTTACTTTCATTTTCTTTAATAGGCCAACATAAAATCCAATTAAAAACCATAAAACAAATAATTTATCTTCTAATCTAGGTAAATTTAAGGAGGAAATCTTTGGGTTTTCAAACTTAAATCTAAAATTCAACATATACTTAATTTGGGACTTTAAAAAAAAAGCATTACCCAATAATCCAAAAAGAATTTAATTAACTTAATTCAATCACTTAATTCCAAATTCCAAAATAACTCCAAATGACAAAATTAGTCGAACCTGAAAACGCGGGGCGTTACATAAATAAACTCAAACCTATTCCTACGCTTCCGCTTGGGTTTAATTAGATTATTCCCTTCAGTTTAAAACAATGAATGCTGAGAGTAAAGATAAACAATAATTGAAAGTAGGGGTATGGCTCAAGATTCCCTAAGTATGCAAATTTCTTAACCACAATGGTTTATTTGTTCGTTTATCATACAAAGTATAGGTTCGTACTTATTCTAACTCTCTCAAGAAGGATGTTAAGCTCACTAAACGTCATATTTTTATGCTTGAAATAATGGTTTGTTCTTAACTCAGTTTTACTTGCAAGTGGTTGTTTTATCTCTAAAAAACTCCCTAATGAATTTTGTTCAATCTTGCTTTTCTTGGACTTTCTGCGCACTTCAACCCTTTCCATGTGGAAGCATGCTATTACCTTACTTCGGTTGACCAAATGGAAAAAAGCAATGGAAGAATTAAACGCAACCAAGAAAACTAAGGATAACCAAACCAATATTCGATTGAATATTATGAATGTTGCACACTCAGTTCCTGTCAAGCTATCCGCTTAATGAATTTAGCTACTCATGTTGGGAATAAAGGCAAGGAATGAATATGAAAGTGATGAAGATGCCATTGAAATTAACTTAAATGGAAATGAGTTACAAAGAGTTTGATACATGGAAATGAATATCAAGTAGACTTCCAACTAATCTAGGAAATAAACTAAGTAAAATAAACTGCAACAATGACGAAGGAAGACTAATTGATGACAATGGCTACAATCTCCAGTGATCTACAGAAGTTGAAATCATAAAACCTCACAAACAGATGCCAAAGACTGAGATTCGCATATGAAGCCGAAGAGAAGAAGAAGAAGATAAAAGCTTCTTCAAATATATATATAGATGTGTTCAGCCAATGAGAGTCTACCATGTACGTGATGCTAAACTCAGCCCATACCCTTTTGGACGTAAGTTGAATTCTTGGTCCAATCAAATTCTGCCACAATAGTTCCTTTAGTGAAGGCCCAATGAGCGCATGCCATGTCAACTCCTTGATCCCCAATCCTATCTCAACTTAGGCAATGATTAGTTGATGTGACTATTTTTTTATCGTGTACTGAATCTAGCTCAATTGGCGCCTTGCGCTAAAGTTTCTTTTCTGATGGTTGCTTTTGACGCATGAATTCTTGTTCAGTGCAACTCATTCCTATAAAAACAACACATAAAAAAACTTGGGAATGTTTTTCAATCCCGAATTTGATCATTTCAACGTATTCCTATTAGAAGATGAAATTTGATCGATTAAGACAAAAAATATGGAGTTAAACACATGCTTTCTTCAACTCTCAAAGCAAGATGATCTATACTTTAGGGCAATCAACTTGTATTTCTACAAGTTATCAAATTCTTTATTCTAAGCATTACTTTTCTTCCTATGTTATTCTTATGAGCATGTTTTATTAATTGAATTGATGCATCAATTGTATTACTTGCATGTTTGTTAGCTATGCATAAATTTGTGATCCGTAATCATCACGAATAAATGCTTGATTATGTAGCAAGAGGGTTGTCTTATGTGTGTGTTTTATGTGACTCTTCCATGACTACATAGTTTGCATGATAGACTCTAGGAAGTTAATGAAGAAAAATTGATTAGGTGTAGCTATCTCACTTAATAAATCATGTCTTAGTCTTCCCTTCGTGCTTAATGTTGTTATCGAGACAATATGGAACGCTATCTTGCCCAATTAATTAGGTAATAAGATTGGTTGTAATGCTTTGTTAGAATCATTGAATTCGGAGAATAAAGCTTTTCATCGCTTTTTCGAATAAGTAGACTAAATGTGTGGCAGTTAATTAATTTATTTTTGGTAAGCCTTGGATCGGTGTTACAATTTGATGAGACTACCTTGAATTGGAAACTTTGGTAAGATTTACTTTCTCCTTATTTTTATTTGCTTTGTTTTATTTTATTGTTATTCACTAAAAATCCAAAAAATCCCCTATTTTACTTTTTATTGAAAATTTAACTGTGAAAAATTAATTCATCGGTTCCCTTGGGAGTTCGACCTGGTCCACTTTTACTACAAGCTAAAGTAGTTAATTAGTTTTATTTTGGCGAGTCTCAACAACCTGACCACGCCCCCATAGTAGGAAAATTGTTTATTTTGTATTTTGATGCCCAAGAAAGGTCACTTGGAGCACTAATTGCACAAGAAAGTGGGAAAGATAAAGATTGTGCCCTTTACTATCTAAGTAGAACTTTGAATGGGAAAAAATGAAGTTATTCACCCATCGAGAAGACGTGTCTTTCACTCTTCTTTGCCATTGACAAACCGAGACATTATATGCAAGCTTTCATAGTACACTTGATGGCAAAGGTTGACCCAATTAAGTATGTCTTATCTAGGCCAATTATCTCAGAATGGTTAGATAAGTGATCAAAAGGTGATGAATTCACCTAGTGTCTTCAGATTGTTTTAATGGTCATCTAGTGTCATCAGATTAGAAGTTGTATGAAGATTTTCCGTATGAAGAAATCTTCTACATTGTAATCATTGAACCTTGGACTATGTATTTTGATGGTGTAGCTCGAAGGAATGGTGCAGGGGCAGATGTAGAATTCATATTTCCTGAGAAACACATCTTGCCATACAACTTCACATTTGGAGAAGTATGTTCGAATAATGTTGGTGAATACCAAGCGCTCATTATTAGTCTTCAAATAGCCATAGAAATCATGGTAACATAGATTGAAATTTATGGGGATTCAAAATTGGTGGTTAATCAATTATTGCTCCAATACGAGGTAAAACATGAAGACCTAATACCTTACTCCAATTATGCTATGCAACTATTGGGAATCTTTGAATGTGTGACAATAGAACATGTTCTGAGATTTGAAAATACAAGGGAAGATTATTTGGCAAATCTAATTACCACTCTAACAATTTCAGAAAGCGAAGTTTTAAACATCTCACTCGGTCAAAGATAGATCATACCACCAATTGAAAATGAAAGCCAAGAAACAAATGCAATATCTGCCTATATGATTGAAGAAGAAGATTGACGACAACAAATTATATAGACTATCTACAACATGAGAAGCTTCCTATAAATATACGACATAAGATTGAGATATGAAGAAGAACATCACGATTCAGCTACTACAAAGATACTTTATAGTGTCGCTCATATGAAGGTCTTTTTCTTTGATATTTAGGGAAAGAAGAATCAACACAAGTACTAGAAAAAGCTCATTCAGGCATTTGTGGAGCTCACCAATCTGGGCCAAAGCTTCATTTTTAACTAAAGTGGATGAGGTACTACTTGCATATAAGGATTCAAGACTCGATGCAATATGCGAAGAAGTGAGAAGCTTGCCAATTTCAGGCTAGTTTCTTACATCAGTCTCTAGAGCCACTTCATCCAACTATAGCCTCATGGTCGTTCAAAGTTTGGAGATTTGACCTTGTCTTCCCTATAACGCCTAATCAACATAAAGGTCACTCATATATCCTTACAAGAACATATTATTTATCAAGATGGGCTGAAGCTGTTGCGTTAAAAAAAGCAAAGAAAGAAAACGTAGCAAATTTTGTTCGTAACCATCTCATTTATGGATATGGCATTCTCCACGCTGATAGTGGGAAAAATAGTGCTATTTCTTGGCTTAGTTTTATGATAGTTTTGTTATGATTATGTGTGCTTTCATGAACTTTTATGTATATTTCTCAGAAACTAAGCATTTGAAGCAAAACATGAGAATTGTGAGATATTTGGACAAATTCGAACAACATAAGGCTATAATTGAGGATTCAAGTGTTGAAGAGGAAGGACAAGGCAAATGCACTAGAGGGTATAGTGTTGCAATGCTCCTTATAACGTTGCAACACCATTAGAGAAGCCTATCAACCTTGAAGACTTGATGGCACAATGTTGCAACATTGCTTATAGCGTTGCAACGCTGGCCGAAGAATATTTTTTCCTTCTTTGCAAAATGCTAAGGGCAACATTGCAACGCTGCCCCTAGTGTTGCAACACTATCTCGACACTATTTAATGAACTTTTTCATTCGAGCAATGGGGAGTCATTTTGAGAGACCAAAAACCCTTAACTCGATTCAAGAACTATCTAAGGACATAGAGGAGAATTTGGAGAGCCAAGAAGGAGACTCAAAGCTCAAGATCGCGGACATCACGTTGGAGACGAGTGTTGGCACGCGACCTAAGTTTGATCTCTATTTCTTTTTCTTTTCTCTTGAATTTAGAAGTTTTTGTGGGCTGTACGCATGTTGTAAATCTGTGTTTAGATCCTTGCTTGGTTATAGTTGTTGAACATTTGGTTGATTTTTAGTTTAATTTATATATTGACGTGTTTTATGCATCTCTTTATATTGTCTTAACCTTTGGCCATGGTTTTGTTTGTTTAACTAAATTTAGCTTGAGAGAGTAATTTTAGTTGTAGAACACTAGATGCATGACTAGGTTTAATCTATTGCACGAGATTGAGCATATTAATTCTAGAAGCCTTAAGAGAATCGTCTAATTCCCTGTTTAGTAATAGAAATAGACCGAGAGGTTGATTTATTGCTAGGCACGAGTTCAATTGAGCTCGAGAGAAGATATTGATAACTTAGTAATTCTTGGTTTAAGATTGTTAGTATAAAATCAAGTTATTAATCAATTCAAGTTGGGCTTAAGGTAATCAACCATGCATGTTTCCCAAAATTGGACTCCAAAGCATGTACATATCAGTTTAGATTTTATTTTCCCTTGATTCCAAGAGTTTGTTTCTCTAAATAAAATTGATCATAATTAACTATGGTACTTAATTAAATCTAAGAACTCCAATCCCCGTAGATGACCCTGGCCATTATTATTGCAAAATATTTAGAGGTCTGGTTTATAAATTAATCTGATAAGAGCCTTCGACAAGCTCTTTTATCAATAGCATCGTGACAACAATGGAAGACAATTTTGTAACCGTTTAATGGACTAGTTATGTGAAAAAATTGGATTTAAGCAATATAATCCGTCCATGTATAATGTCGCAACAAATGGTCTAGCTGAAGCATTCAACAAAACGTTATGCAACTTGTTGAAGAAGGTAGTCTCCAAGACGAAAAGATATTGGCAAGAAATAATTGGTGAAGCATTATGGACATTTTAGACTACCTATCGTACTCCAATAGGAGCTACACCTTATTCTCTTGACTACGGAGTAGAGGATGTTTTCCCTTTAGAAAGAAATTCCATCGTTGCGAATGTCAGTTCAAGCAACTGTCGAAGAGAATGCCAAGTTACGTCTACAAGAATTAGAAGCATTAGATGAGAAGCGACTGGATGTTCAATAAGTATTAGAATGCTATCAAGCAAGCATGTCTAAAGCTTTCAACAAAAAGGTACGACCTTGCTCATTTGAAGTCAGGGAGCTCGTGCTTGCAGCTCAAAGACCTATAATAACAACTCAATATGCACAAGTTTACCTCTAAATGGGACAAATCCTATGTTGTGAAAGAAGTCAGAGCATATAAGATAGTTGATAAAGATGGGCTCCAAATTGGCCCAATCAACAAAAAGTTTCTCAAGAAATATTAGGCTTAAAATGTAACACTCCTTATCACAAGAGCTTAAGTTGCATGGTACTCCTGGCTCGTATGAGTTAAAAAAGTGAACGACCCCAAATAAATGTACATTAAACTATGTTATGACTTGATCCCTTATGTTAAAAGGTACGTAGGAAACTTAAAGGAAATTTTAGGTTCAGTTCATGAATAAAAAAAAAAATCATCATCCTATATCATGAACAAAAAATAAGTCATTCATGAATAAAAAAGAAATTACTGGCATCTCCAAATTACTGGCATCTACATCAGTAAGAATGGGGACATTTTCAATGTTACTTATAGTTTCCCGGACTTTAGAAGCCTCAAGTTTGTGTTGATTTAAACATCCTTCCTTATCAACAATCAACTTGAAAATTTCATCTCGCTTAGCATTCCTAGGTTTATTTTTAGCTTCAAATCTTTTTTCTTCTAACAGTGTTTGTGAATGTTGTTGCAGAAGCACGTCCTTCTCTGCAAGTGCATGACCCTCATTGTCTAGTATCTTCTCCAAATTGAATCTTGGTTCTTCCAATTGACGATTCTTATTTACTGAGGTTTAGTTGGGAAGAAAATGACAATTGTAGTTTGTTATAATTTTCCACCTTCTGAAAATACTCATCTACCACTTTTTGATGAGGAAGGTTAGCTGCACAAGTCTCAGAAATTTCTTGGAATATTTTGCTCATCTCTTGTTTAAAACAAGGTAATTTGTCGAAAGAGGTGCATATGGTATTTTTATCTATACTATCCCACATGGCCAGAGCAACCTCTAGATGAAAATTTGAAATTACACTGTCACTACAAAGGAGGCCATGCCCCTAAGCAATGGTCAATAGAATCCTCGAGTGTCGATGTTGCAAAGCCGCAAGTGTATGGTGTCAAGTTTTAGTATAGTGATTAATGAGTGTAAAGTATCGTCCTCAGGAATGGTTTTCTAGATCAATTGATTATCGTAAATAATAACATCCAATTTTATTTAGAGAAGTAATTTTTAGGAGTTTCTTGATTAACAAAATTAAGTCAAAAATAAAGGAGATGCCAAAGAGATAAAAACCTAGGGAATTGACTTCACCAATTGAATCAATATTTTAATTGATTAATCCAATGTATGATTATGCAAAACTATAAGCAAGACACACAGTTATCAAAAGACCCTTCCAAGCCCAATTGACCTCATGCAAGACTATAAACCTGACGTATCCGTCTAGATTTTAATAGCTTACAAGGAATTAAGATTGTCTTTTCATGATTCTAAGAGAATTCCTCATTTACATGCAAGAATTTACAATTAGTTGTGTTGGAATTTATTCTAATCTAAACACCACTCTTTCAAGCACAGATTTAGATGAATAACTCATGCAAACCTTGGCCAAAAATTCACAAGCATTAAGTGCATTCAAACACAAATAGTTAAAAAGCATAATCAAGCATGGATTAACAACAAAATAAAGAATTCAATGGCTACATCAATTCCCTAGCTTAAGTTTAGTCACTCATAATCGAAAAACAATTCTAAGCTTAAACAAAAATCCATAACAAGAACTACAACAAAAAGGGAAAGGAAAAACTCTATTTCACGTGTCGATCCTCGTTCTCGATGCACGTCACGATCTCGAACTTCGAACTCTCGTTCTCTGCTCTCAAGAATGTTCCTTCTCTCCAAAATTAGAGTAAAAATCAAGCTAGGGCTTAATTTTCTCCAAAAGCAACCCCCCCTTCGCAAGCAAGTAAGGATTCTTTTATAGAAATCGGGGCAGCGTCGAGACGCTAGGGACAGCGTCTCGACACTGTACCCTAATTCGCACAGTAAAGAAGGAAAATCGGGACAGCGTTGAGACGCTGTGGACAGCGTTGAGACGCTACGGACGGAAGAGACCTAGTGCGCATGTTTTCAGCGTCTCAACGCTATAAAGCAGTGTTTCGACGCTATGTGTACGGAAATCTTGCTTTTCAAGGCTACACCTATAGCGTCTCAACGCTATACATAGCGTCTCAACGCTATGCTCTCGGGCATTCTTGCTCAATTCCTTGCATTGCTTCACATGGCCTCGAAATTTATGTTCCGTTAGCTCCAAACTCACCATGATATCTCCAAATTCTCCGGTTTCGCTCCGATTGCTCGATAACTGAAATTTCAATAAATAAACTCGTGAAAAACGCCAAGTAGGCTATGAAGAAAACAAAAGTAAAGGCTAGAAATAGCACATTTTGTGTGCTATCAGTCGAACAAAGGAGGCGAGCCTTGAAGGCATAGTCATGGTGGAGGTCCGTTGGTTGAGCTCTATCAGATTGGCGGTGTGTTCCAGTAAAAGAGTTGGCCAGGATAAGAGCTAGATGGATAGATGACTATTTGAGAGGAGGCTAGGTTGGTACTTTGTTCGAGGGGAGGATTGTTGGGAGTGCAACCAAAGTCCCACATTAGTTAGACAATGGAAAGATCATGGGTATATAAGTGAATGACACTATCTCCATTGGTATGAGGCCTTTTGGGTGAAACCAAAAATAAAATCATGAGGATTTATGTCCAAAGTGGACAAATATCATACCAATTTGGAGATATGTCGAGGGTCGTTGTCCCTAACATTGGTATCTGAGCAATCTTTGAGTTTTATTTAGAATTAAAATTTTGTGATGGTGGGTATTTTAATTTATCATATACATGAAATATTGTGGTTTGCAAATTGATTGTTTAGGCTATTTGACATTAGATTTATTGCTTTGATTAGATCATTGTAAAACCCATAAGGGTTAGGATTTCATGCATTTTACTTGAATGACTACGATTGCTACAAATTTCGACCACATGTGCTGAAGAAGCCAAGGACGAAAAGGTGCATGAAAAAAAAATAAGAAAAAATAAAAATTGAAGTCAAACATATTTGGCTGAAGTTTTATATTATAAGTGTTTTAGCATCATAAAACATGTGTTTGTCTCTTTGGTGAAGGAGTTTTATTGTTATACTCTAGGTCCTTGGTTTAACACATAGGTAATGCAGTTTTGATTTATAATTTTTGTGGCGATTGGTGCTATAGTTAGAAGACAAGATTTAGGTTTCTAAACCCTAATTTGGAATGGTTCAAACAAAGAAGGATATTGAAGACCAAGATATGTCTTGGATTCAAATTATTGTAATTTAAATTATTTTCAATGTCTTAGAATATGCCAAATATGTCGGTCAATTTTGCTAAGTTTAATTTAATTATGCATGTAATGTATGTTTTAAATTAATTGATTGTTGCATAAAGTATGCCATTTAGATTAAAATTCCACCACAGGTTAAGCATTATCATGCATCTTAATTAATTTTAAATATAACTATTATATTTAAAAATTTGATTAGGTTGTTTTCTAATAGAATTAATATTAATTTTTTAATATGCTTGTTATATTTGAAAAATTAAATT
Source organism: Trichosanthes truncata (assembly GCA_033996785.1). Taxonomy (NCBI): domain Eukaryota; kingdom Viridiplantae; phylum Streptophyta; class Magnoliopsida; order Cucurbitales; family Cucurbitaceae; genus Trichosanthes; species Trichosanthes truncata. The sequence continues at coordinate 10,887,599 of MU867261.1, read as the reverse complement.
AGGATATTTTCTTTCATAAATGAAATTCATGTTTTCCTAATAGGATTAGGATATGTCCTAATGAGATTAGGATTTTCTTAAAATAAAGATATTTCTAATTCATGCTTTAAATAGTTTAAAATTTGAATTTAATATATCTTTATTTGTTTCTAATAAGATTAGAATTTAGGATAATCTTTTAATTTAGTTTTAAAGGGTTTAAAATGGTAGAATTTCAAGATTATCCATAGTTTAAATTTTGAATTTAATTCATCTTTATTTGTTTCCTAATAAGATTAGATTCTTTTAAAATAAGATTAGATCTTTTAATTTCAAAATATGATGAAATTTTTTAATTTCCTAATAAGATTAGGTCTTCCATAAATAAAGATAATTTAATTCAAAGATAAAATAGTTTAAGTTTTGAATTTAATTTATCTTTTATTTTTTCTAATAGGATTAGAATAAAATATCTAGGATGATCATTTAATTTGTTTTTAAGGGTTTAAAATGATAGAATTTTAAGATTATCCAATAAGTGAATTAGTTTTTTAATAGGACTAAAAACATTGCTTAAATTCATCACTTAGGTTCATTAATAGTTAATTAAAAATTAATGAATTTGCTATAAAAATTGACTATAAGGGAACTCTGTCTATGGAAGGTTATGTCTAAGACTGAGGTATTTAAGCTGACCGAAAGGAAACACCTATAATTAGGAACCAACCTGGGAGTTGAATTAGTCAATTTTTATTTAATTTCACTAAGCATGCATGCTCATAATGTGATCAATTTATTTTTGAAATGGTTTAAAAACTTGATAATTCACATTAAAATCAATCAAACAACATAGGGGTTATGAAAGGTAGATTGAGGAACTTAGATAAATTAGATTAGCCTAATTGTCTAAGTATGAGAAAACCCTATTTCAAAATAGTAAGTGGGAGAAGGAGATGTGTCAACATATCCTACGGTCTCCATCATTGGTTCACATCATGAGATTCATGCAAGGTGAACTCCTGAGAATGATGGGAGAAGGAAATGGCAACTTTTGGACCGTCCCCCTACAGAAGGTGTTTGCATGGTTCAATATCAAGGTGAACTCCTAAGAATGATAGGATTGTAGTTTTGTTTCCAATACTTGACCTACCCTACGGCAGCACTTGTTGTGATAAAACTACGGGATCTAAAATGATGGGTCACACTTACAAAGAGCTCATTAAGGTTGTTAATGATGTCTTTGACCAAACTAATAGTAACTAAATATTATAGGAACAAGAGTTATTCTGGTATAATACTTGGTTGAGATTGTCTTAGTTTAGTGGAGGAACACATGACCTATCCTACGGCGGCACTTGTTCTAACTCACTTACGTACCATACCATTAGAAATGATTTATATCATTTTTCAAATTATTTTATTTCTTTGCTAAAATTGAATGGATAATTGCTTGCATAATGCTAAATTATATATTTTATATATTTCAATATTATGTCAGTTTATCTCATAATTTTTAATTTTATTACTGATAAGTCAAAATTAAAAATATATATATATTACCTGGAAAAAGTAACAGTAAGACTATAATGGCGGTGTAAAATATTTATTTGTCTTTATTGAGAAATGTTCTCAAAATCTATTGTCAATGTTAATCGAATTGTTCGTGAAGCACGTGATTAATGAATCAAAAGTAAATGAGATAGCTTGTATATATCTTCTTGTTGACATGTTAGATGTCAAGCTTAGAAGATTTAAAAAAAAATTACAACAACATATGAGATGTGAAGTCAATAGAAGCTAAATTTAGATAATTGTCTAAATGATCTCAAATTTAACTATTACAAAAATCCAAGAAAAGAAATCAAATGACTGAAGCTATATATAAGGAAATAGTTCCCAAATTAGCCAGGACAGTCATAATGAGAGAAAATTTTGAAATACCTCTATGGGAAGAAAAATATATACAAAAATAAATTTGATTTACTAGATTTTTTGCGGAATATAAATAACGCCACCTAGATAGTCGATAAAAGATCTCCTATCAAGATTTATTCTTCATTACATTTAATATGTAATTCTTGGAAAATACTTAACATGTAGAATAATTTCTACAGGTTGGCATCAGATAGCCCATCTCAGTTAGTGTAGTGGGAGACATTAAGATGTCATTAAGTAAAGATTGTTACTTAATGCTGAATATGGTGTCTTTAGTAACCATAAGAGAAATTCAATTCCTCAAAATTTATTACAAAAATGTTCATATAGTATGAATTACTTTGAAGTATGAAAGATTATATTTTCAAAATTGTTTGAAAATACATTTAGCTGAAAATAAGAACAATTTGTATATGTTAAAATGTTGACATATACAATACTACAAAATACTGAGATATTCAGAATTATAGAATCTAGAATCGAAAGACATAGTTTTCTCCTAAAAGATGATACTTGAATTTGGTAGTTAAGATTGATTAACATCAACTTGAATAGAATTAGTAAAGAGATAATTCTCTAAAAGTTAGATAATTACTTTATGTAACGCCTGAGGTCAGGAGGGGTACATGAATGAATCGAGACCACATATGAATGAGAAGGATCTTGAGGCTATGTAAGGCATGGTTAAGAAAGGCTTAAAAGAATTGATAGCTACTACCTATACCAACAAGGTGCACCTTCTTTTATGTGTCTTAATCATAAGAACTCCAAAGTTAAGCGTGCTTGGCTTGGAACAATCCTATGTTAGGTGACCTCCTGTGAATTTTTCTAGGAAGCATGGGAGTGAGGACAAAGCATGCTGAAAGGACCCATGTTGGTTTGTGAGGACAATCTTCACTCTTAGAAGAAGTTCAAGACAAGTAAGGTGACCTGATTAGGTCGTAGGGGATGCAGGGGAATGCTGGAGCCATCGGGTGCCGAATTCGGATTCCAAATCCTGGTCCAAATCTTGGGCCTTGGGCGTTACACTTTACCTGTCTGTAGATCTTGCCTTGCATGCAAGATAATCATTGGACCTTTATTAGATAAGGCTACAAGGCCAAAGAATACTTTGGGCTTACACATTCTAACCCAAATGGTCTGGTGCATGTAAAGGCCAAAGAAAGTCATGAATATTTCATCACTCTAGTTGATGATCATTCAAGGTACAAGTATCTTTACTTAATACAACATAAGTCTAAATTTTTGAAAAGTTCAAGAAAGTTAATGCTAAAGTTGAAAATTGATTAGGTAAGTCTATCAAGACATTATGATCAAATCATAGTGGAAAGTACAAGAACCTTACGTACTAAGATTAGTTGATAGAAAGTGGGAGTATCCCAGCTCTTAATACTAAGTACAATTGTGTGAAATTGTGTTGCAAGAGGATAAACAAGACCTTGTTGGACATGGTCACATCATTAATGAGTTACACACCATTACCAAACTCTAGTTAGGATATGCAATAGAGATTGCATAGTGAACATTATTCCCTCTAAAAGTGTCTATGAGACAATTTTGGAATTATAGAAGAGTAGTAAGTTAGTTTGCAACACTTCAATATTTAGGATTATTAAGCATACATACTAAAATAAATCCAAAGAGGTTGTATATGTTCAAAGATAAGTAAGTGTAGGTCACCCCTAAGGAGTACAAGATGATCTTTTATCGAGTCCTAAAATGAATAAGGTATTTGTATGACAAATATCATTTTTATAAGGAATGTCAAATAAAATACTACAAACCTTTAATAAGGTGAGATAGTGTTAATACGTTGGTTCCAAGTGAAGCCACTAAATAGTTTACAAAAGTTGTTAACAATTTAATTACATTCGAAAGTCAAATGGATCCTAGTCATGAATTGGATAAGCCGCATTGTAGTGGGAGAGTTATATGATGACTCAACCTTTACAAGGACTTAATTGAAGACAAAATTGCCATGTTAGATGACAAGGTTGAAGGCTTATTTCCCTCAAAGTGAGACTAATGGCAAAGGGTTAAACCAAATAGGAGAAAAAATACTGCAAGTAAACTTTCTCACTTATTGCCATATGGAGTCTGTAAGCATTATTTAATTAATTGTTTCATATGGGATACAAAAATGAATGTTTAGAATTCTTTTATGAAAATAAGTTTAGATAATGCATCTATACAAATCAATCAGAGAAGTTTATTTTCAAAGATCAAAAGAATAAAGGTTTGCAAAATAGTAAATTTTCATTTATGAAATGAATTTTACCATTAGATCTGTGAATATACGGTTTGATAAAAGTATCAAAACCTATGACTTTGGAAAAATATTAATGAAGCTTGTATAGACAAGAAAATCATTAATTACCCAGTGGATTTTTCTCATGTTTTATGTTGATGATATTTTACTAACTATGAATGATGTAAGATGTCTATCTAACATAAAAAGTTGAATAAGTAACAAATTCCAAATGAGTGATTTGGAATGACTCGGTATATTTTACATGTCCAAAATGGAGATTTTAAGGACAAAGTGCTAACTTTGTCTCAAACATCTTATATTGACAAAATTGTTGTCAAATATTTAATATTTATGTCTAAGGAAAAGTATCCCAAGACACCTCAAATGTTGAGAGTATATGCTATGCATAAATGAGACGGAAGTTCAAATTAATATTTAATTTAAAGTGTTCAAATTAATATTTAATATATTAGATATAAAAGAGAAAAATATATTTATTGTATTTGATACATTAAATATTAAAATAATTAATGTATATTAGATACATTAAATAAAAGATATTTATAAAATCTGAATAAGATTCAAATAAATAAATATCGTAAGAGATTTGAAAATATATTTTAATATACTAGATATTAAAATATAATATTTTAATTGTGGCAAAGATTTGCCCTTGGTTTCTATAAATAGGACCATTGTGTTGAGTCATTAGATATAATACACATCTCCTCAATAGAAAATTAGATAATTCTCTCTAGACCTCTTCCTCTCCAATCCCTTGTGGATTTTCTTTCAAGAGGCTCCCACAAGCCTTGGTCCTGTGTTCGAGTCATAGCCAAAAGGACTTTATGGAAGAGATAAAGATCAGCCATAAATATCTCCATATTTACTCCAAGTAAGTTTGCTTAATCTTATTTTTTAGTTTAATTTTAAATAAAATCAAAGACAATCCAATGCTTCTTCTGTGAAGTGAAACATTCATTCCTTCAAATAATTGGAGACCTCATACCCAAGAACATGTGTCGCTTTCCTTACTTGCCCAAAATCCTCATTTGTTACAGGAGGACAATATGAAATCACAACTTTGCTGATCAAAGCCTTGAAATTTCCAACACGTGCGGCTACAGAGTCAAAGATATCTGGACTCATCAAAGATTATCGAATGTGATGCTCTTTCAAACTTGATCATCTGAAGATGACTGCATATAAAAAAAAGTGATGATGAAGAGATATGCAAATATATTTAAAGAAATAAGAAAATATAATAAAACTAACCAATGGTGTAGGGAGATTAGGAAATTGTGAAGTGCGTGGAACCCCATAAAAAAATCATCATCGCAGACTCATAGTTTACTGGATTTCTTCGGTCTCTTCTAATGATGGTCGCTATGACTAATATGTCTCTCGTCATTATCTCTAGGGAGGAACTCAACAATTTCAATATGACGCTCCGTGTTCTCAGGTGCGATTAAATTTGTCTCTTGGACTTGTTTTTTATTAAGTTAAATTGCTTGGATTTCAGTTTTGGGAATTTAATCTTTGTTTGGGCTGTAAGTTTGGAGATTAAATTATACTCAAGATTTTTAATAGTTTGCCTAAGATTTGGGTGATTGTTTGAAGTTGTTTGTGTTTTAATATATTGGGACAAAAAAAAAAGAGATTTGGTTTTTAGAAGGCTCTAGAATCTATCCCTGTTTTATTTATTTGAGCACGTAATAGCACCTAAAACATCCTATTTTATATCTTTAATTCATGTTAGTTATATTACTCTCACATGCTTATTCGTTTGTTTTATAGAGATCAAAAAATTTGGAGTTGTTTGGAGCACTTTGTATGAATCAAGATAAAAAGGGAGTAACTTGGACCTTAATTGAGCAACCAAGTCAAGAGAAATTGAAGATCAAGCTAATTGACCCAAGAGGACAACGTCGAGACCTTGTTTTGGGCGTCTCAATACTGCTGCATACATTCTCAAGCTAGTCATACGGCACAAGTAGTGTCTTGACAATATGGATTGACACGTGCAATACCAATGCTCGATGTTGTGAGGAGGCAAGGCTCAACGCTGGTAGCGTCTTGACACTTCCCACAACGTCTAGACGCTACATCAATTCTCGTGATATTTTCCTTATCTGTGAAGGCAATGTTAAGATGCTACCTTTAGCATCTCGACGCTGTCCCAATGGCTATATAAGCGTATTTTTCTCCTAAGAAAAATCCATGACGCATTTGTGTAATTCTTCCTATAGACTTTTGAGAGCTTTTTCTTCCTTTGATTTATTTTCTCTTTGTAATTGATCGAACCAATGTCGACTATTGGCCATATCCTCATGATGAGAGGCTAGGCATCACGTTTCTAGTTCAGAGGTCGATTTAATTCTAATTTCAATATTGCGAGGTGTTGAACTCTTTTATAATTTCTTTTCAATATAAGTGTTCTTTGTTTCTCATTCTTATTCTTTAAGCATGAAAATTACAATTGAATTGATGCCTTAGTTGTGTTTGTGTGATTAAATTGCCATGCATGCTTTACGATCTTTCACTATCATAATTGAATTAATTTGGTATCGATAGAGTTGTCTCATGTGTGTGTAGTTTAGGCTTTTCCTCAATTGCATAGTGATAGCACTATTTTAGTGCTATATTTAGGGCAATTTAATTGCTAGTTTGGATGTAATTGTGAGCTTTTATGTAGATATTTCTATATTTTAGGTAACTCAGCAATCTAGGCTAAAGATAGCGAATTAGAAGCACTGGGTATGTTGTGGAGCATAAAAATACTCAAAATGGAGCTAAGTGTGAAGAAAAGGGGTTTCACAACAGCAACTGACTGGGAGAATGGAGTTTCAATGCCCAAAATAGCGTTAAGATGCTGTATTTTATCACTCAAAACTGAGGGTGAGCACTAGACCTACCTAGCATCTCGACGCTCAAAATGTGGGGAGAAGATGCATTATGTGTCTCAACACTGGAGCTTGCAAACAGTCAAAATGGAGCATTTTGGACAGCGTCTAGACGCTGCGTGACGTTGCGTCTACATACAGTATATATTCTTTGTTTTCTCTATGGAAAGGGGAGACCATTTTTGGGTTTTAGCCCATTTTTGCGACTCCTCACCCTCTTGGGGCCTGTGGAGCATAATTCGGAGTGCTCGGGAGCAAAAATCGAGGCTTAAGGTTACGGAATTCGAAGCAGGAGCAGAGATTTCGGCGACGACGATTTTTATATTCACTTTCTTCTCCTATTTTATGTATTCTCGGCCTTTAGAGATGAGTTCTTTGTGCTATAATTTAAATTTTATGGGCTGAATTTACTTGTTTAGGGGCTAAGAGCACAATTAGAAGTAGGATTATGGTCTAGTTGTGGATTTAGACAGTTAATTACTTGTTGTATTACATTTAATTGAATTGTACTTACTACTTCTATGTAATTGGTCATTAATTAGATGATCGCAGTCCTAAATTGAGCTCGACATAGAGAATTTAGGATAGAATTAATTCAATTAACACCTTAAAATTGCCTAGGTGACATAGGATTAACAATTGTCAGTCGAAACTAATTATGAGCAGATATTATCCCAAATAATTAATTAATTAGTGCTAAGGACACTTAGGCAAGGGATTAATTAGCGTCTTTGAATGAGACTGAAAGGGAATTTTGACCGGTTAGCTCTAGGTTTATGTAATTAATGAGAATAATTAAATGTCGAATCCAATTACCCTCATTATACCGTAATTTATGCTCGATACCCTAAACACTACCAATTAATTTGGTACCTCCAACCCTTTAATTGCTTTCTTAGTTTAGATTTATTTTCCAAGCATCGCTTCTTTTAGTTCGTGCCCTAAATAATTTAAATTACGAGTATTTCTAATGATGAATTAAATAAAGAAAAAGCTTCCATTGCCTTTCCCTGAGGATTTGATACTCGGTATTTACTTACCGTTTCATATTACTTGATTGCGTGTGCTTGTGTGCTTTACAACGAACAAGTTTTTGGCGCCGTTGCTGGGAAAAGCGACAAACTCTTTTTCTTCAATTGATTAATATTAGGAAGAAAATAGGAGAAATTACTTTAGGGGTTTTGTTTGCTTTTGTATATATTTGTGTATTTTTGTCCTTGTATATATTCGTTCATTTTTTCTCATTTGTGTGTTTTTTCTGAGTTTTGTTGTTGTAGTTGTTTTTTTAGCTTTTGTTTAGTTTGGTTTTGATTTTTCTTTAAGGAGGCCATTGTTTTAGGTGTAGTGATAAGGGCGCTAACCTTTTGCCTTTAGATTTTGAAATTGACAGGACTTGCAGGAGTCTAAGGAAAGAAACTCGAGTCACTATGGCAGAACCATGCAACAAGGAGGAAAGGAAGTCAATCCGTGACCATTTTCAACCCATATTTCCGACAGACGATTCTGGGATAGTGCATGAGCACATTCAGGCAAACAATTTTGAGTTGAAAACAAGGCTTATACAAATAGCACAAGACAACTCGTTTAAAGGGCATCCATCGTAGGACACACATTCACATCTTAGATCTTTTCTTGAGATTTGTGGCACAGTAAAGTTGAATGGTGTGTCCCCTGATGCCATTAGACTAAGATTATTTCCTTTCTCGTTGCAAGATAAAGCTTAAGGACTAGCTTGAATCCCTAAATCCGACTAGCATATCTTCATAGGACGAGCTGACTCAAGCCTTCCTGACAAAATTCTTTCCCCTAGCAAAGATGACAAAGCTGAGGATGGAGATTGGCACATTCTATCAGCTCGATGGGAAACAACTGTATCAAAGCTAGGAAAGATATAAGGAGATGTTGAGGAAGTGCCCTCAGCACGACTATCCAGACTGACTTCGAGTACTAAAACCATTCTTGATACGAGTGCAGGGGAGCGCTTCTGAGCAAAGATAGTGGATGACACATGTGTTTCTGGAGGAAATGGCCATGACAACCTATCAATGGCCATTACGTCGTTCATCATCTTCGAGATCTGTTACGGGCATATATGAGATTGACGAGGTAAGTGCTCTTAAGGCACAAATGGCATCCTTAACTAATGCTTTGAATAAATTGTTAATTGTAGGAGCCAATCAGTCGATCGCCTCACTTTCAACATTGAACTCGAAAAGTATGGAGGAGCAGTTTGTGGAGCAGTGCTAGTACATGCAGAATAGAGGATATGGCTATCAAGGCCATCAGAACCATAATCTTCCCAACTTCTACCACCCAGGTTTGCGTAATCATGAGAATTTTTCTTACGCTAACCAGAAGAATGTTTTGCACCCACCTGGGTTCGCAAGAACATCGAACTAAGAGAAGAAATCAAACTTGGAGGAGGTGATGGGAACGTTCATAAAAGAGCATAGGGGAGTCAACCAGCAGTTGCAGACCTCAGTCTCAACCTTAGCCACGCGAAGAGTGGTCACGACACGACATTGAAGAACATGGAGGTGCAGATTGGTCAAATTGTCAGTGCTGTGAACACACTTCAGAAAGGCAAATTCCTGAGCAACACTGAGGTAAACCCAAGAGAGTAATGTAAGATGATTACACTGAGGAGTGGGACTCAGGTATGCGGCTTTGAAAAGTGGGTGGAGATTGAGAGGGATGAGATTGCAAGATAAGAGGTTGTGGTAGAAAAAATCTACGTCTTGTAAGCTTCCTTTTCCTTCTTTTCCTTGTGTTCTTGTTTTTTATACTAACCCCCATGAATCAAAGAAGAAAGAAAAGAAGCCATTACAAAAGCCCATGAGAAGAGAAGAATAAGAGGCTTCGAGGTGTAGGCCAATAGATAGAGGCGCACACATCAATGCTCCTAGGAGACGTAGAGAGTGCTCGACATTTGACTACAGGGAGTTGTCTTACCCTCACAGGTTTAAGGATGTTAAGTTAGATGCTCAATTTAGTGATTTTCTTGATATGTTTAAGAAATTGCATGTTAACATCCCTCTTGTAGATACTCTAAGGAAAATGCCTAATTATGGAAGATTTATGAAGGAGATGCTACCCAAAAAGAGAAGATTTGAGGTGAATGCAATGCTTAGCCAATCTGAAGCTAGCACGAAGATTCTGAAGAAGAAGATTCCCCCGAAACAAAAAGATCCATGGAGTATTACTATCCCTGGTGAAATTGGTAATTTAACCATAGATAGAGCATTATGTGATTTAGGTGCCAGTATTAACCCCATGCCTTACTCTTTGTTTAGGAGACTTGGACTGTAGAAAATTTAGCCTACTTATATTACCCTCCAGCTAGTTGATCGATCAATCGCGAGTCCGAAAGGTATTATGGAGGATGTGCTTGTTAGAGTTAACAAGTTCATTTTTTCTATTGACTTTGTAGTCTTGGAAATGGAAGAAGATTAGGAGATCTCGATCATTCTAGGAAGGCTATTTTTAGCCACGAGCAGGGATGAGGTAAGCATGCATCGAGGTAAGCTGACCTTGCAAGTGGACGACAATAAGGTAATTTTTCATATTTTTGACCCTATTAATGCTTTTGGTACTGAGGATAAGAGGTTCAGGGTTGACTTAGTAGAAATTAGACCTTCTAAGCATACTGTTAGAAATTGGCCTAGGAATTTTGACATGCTGGATATGCCTAATTCGCCTTCTGATGTATCTCTTGCTGCTTTTTCTTCTGATCCTGAAAATTCGTTGAGTGTTGGTTCTGGTGATATAATTGTGGTTCATGTTTCTGTTGTGAAGAATGAATTGTTGGATGAGAGTTTGTTGTTTTTGAGAAAAAATAATGATGAAGTTGTTATGTCTGGTCACTCTAACTGCATGTTGACTAAATGTGCTGTTAGTGAATCTATTTTTTATGTTAATAGATTGAGTGAGGTTGTTCAGAAAGTGTTTAGTATTGAGCATGTGTTAGATGACTTCCTTGAGAATAGTGATTTCTTTACTTGTTATAATATCATGCTTAGTAATAAATTGACTTTATTAAAGATGAATTTGAAAAATTGTTTGAAAATGGATTGTCGGAATTGGAGGTTGAGCATGAATCTATTGTGCCTCCTCGTTCTAGTCCTGTTTTGGATGGGAATCACAAGGAGATGTTTGCTTTAGGTGCTCAGGATTTTTTTGTTCCCTTTCCTGTTAATCATAGTTCTTTCTCCCTATGTTTGAGTAATATTTTGAGTGGAATTTCTATGGGAGAATGTGTTGCTAACCTTCAGAATGAAGGAAAGAGAGAGGGTGATCAGTTCTTTATCTTTGAGCTACCTTGAAAAAAGCACGGGAGAAATGTCGAGTTAATGACGTTAAATAAGCACTTCTTGGGAGGCAACCCAAGGGTTCTTTACTTGCTTTGTTTAGTTGCTTGAGTTTTATTTTTAGTTGAATAAGTAGCCCTTTTGTGTTTTGCAGTTCCTGATAAGTGTTTGAGGTTATGTGTGTTTTTTATGGGTGGTCTTGTCATTTCAGGGAAGTACCATTACCCTAAATCTTTCTATTTGTCCTTTTTTGCATGTTAATTGTTGTGGGGTAAACATTGAGGTCAATGTTTGGGTTAAGTGTGAGGGGAATGGTGCGTATGCTTAGATGAGGGAGAATTTGGTTATTAGTTGTTTTTGAGCTTATTATGAAAATTTGATGAATGTTGAGTATGTGTGTCGTAGATTAGTTTTAGGATCTTGAATGCCTTTGTGATGAAGAAATTCTATGATTTGTACTCCTGAGTGGATTGTTTTTGCATATTTTGTGAAATCTGAAGCATGCTGAGATTGGTGTAAATTTAAAATTTTTTCTTTGAATTCTTTGCATATGTTGAGCACTTAGCCTAGTTTTTGAGAATTTAGACGTGTTTGATGATTTCTAGAAGTTTGTTGTCACTTCGATAGGCTTAAGGCTTGGATTGTAAGGAAACTTACAAGATAGCCTGTAATGTTATGTTTAGGAGTAAGAAAAAGTGTGAAATTGCCTGCGAAAAAGAAAATTTTGAGCTTTGAAAAAATGTGTTAGTGAGAAGAGGAAAGAAAAGTATTTTGCATGAGTTTAAGTGGTCGGGGGTAAAAAGAGCTACCTCTATCGTGATTAGTTAGGCTATCGATCGAGTGAGTGCTCTGGATAAGGGTCTCTGCGATAGTTGTGTGAAAGCTAGTGCCCCTAATTGTGGTAAAAAGAAAGTGTGAAGGAGTACTACCCTGGAGTGAGTTCAGGCGCCTAGCTTTATTATTACTTTCTAGATTGTGAGGGAGCTGAATTGAGTCTTTCAAGCTAGTGTAGAGGGAAGACGAAAGGAGGGAAGCATAAAGTTACTCTGAATTGGTAAATTTTAGGCTTTGCACACACACACGCAAAGAGTATAGGGTTTCTTTTAAATTTCTCATGACTTAAGCATGCTCTCATTTCATTGTTCTTATTATCTTATTCCACTTTTGAGTACTTTTAGAATGGAGTCACTTGTGCATTTTTTTTCTGAAACATTTATACTTCTAGTTTGATTTTGTTTTTCTTGGGACTAACAAAAGTTTAAGTGTGAGGGTATTTGATAGCACTAATTTAGTGTTATATTTATTCCTATTTAATTTCTAGTTTTGGATGTAATTGTGAGCTTTTATGTAGATATTATCTATATTTCAGGTAACTTGGTAATTCAGGCTAAAGATAGCGAATTTGGAGCATTGGGTATGTTGTGGAGCCTAAGAATACTCAAAATGGAGCTAAGTATGGAGAAGAGGGGCCTCACAACAACAATTGGCTGAGAGGATGGCATCTCAATGCCCAAAATAGAGTTGAGACGCTGTATTTTATCACTCAAACCCAAGGGTGAGCGTTTGTAGCGTCTTAATGCTCAAAACATGCGAAGAAAACACATTCCATCTGGAGCATTGAGACGCTGGCTTCAACGTCTCAACTTTGGAGGTGCACGCATAGTTAAAACGAAGCATTTTGGACAGTGTCTCGATGTTCTCTCTAGAGTCTCGATGCTTGTCGACAGACAGTATATATTCTTCATTTTTTCTACGGAAAAGGGGAGAATATTTCAGAGTTTTAGCCCATTTTTGCGACTTCTCACCCTCTAGGACATGTGGAGCTTAATTCGGAGTGCTCAAGAGCAGAAATTGAGGCTTGGAGTTGCGAAATTCAAAGTAGGAGCGGAGATTTTGGTGACGACGGTCTTTTTATTTGCTTTCTTCCCCTGTTTTGGGTATTCTAGGGATTTATAGATGAGTTATTTATGCTATACTCTGAATAGTATGGGATGAATTAACTTGTTTAGGGACTAAAAGCATAATTAGGAGTAGGATTATGGTTTAATTGTGGTTTTAGACATTTAATTACTTGTTATATTGCATTTAATTGAATTGTACTTACTACTTCAAATTAATTGACATTAATTAGCTTATCGCAGTCCTAAATTGAGCTCGACGAAGAGAATTTAGGATAGAATTAATTCAATTAATACCCTAAAATTGTCTGTGTCATAGGATTAACAATTGACAGGTGAGACTAATTATGAGCGGACATAATCCCAAATAATTAATAATTAGCGCTATGGACACTTAGGCAAGCGATTAAATAGCGTGTTCGAATTAGAATGAAAGGAGATTTTGACAGGTTAGCTCTAGGTTTATGCAATTAACTAGATTAATTAAATGTCGGATCCAATTACCCTCATTATACCCTAATTTATGCTTGGTCCCCTAGACTACCCCTTAATTTGGTACCTCCAACCCTTTATATCCCTTCTTAGTTTATATTTATTTTCCAAGCATTGCTTCTTTTAGTTCGTGCCCTAAATAATTCAAATTACGAGTAGTTCTAATAATTAAATAAATAATAAAAAGCTTCCATTGCCTTTCTCTAAGGATTTGATGCTCGGTATTTACTTACCATTTTATATTACTTGATCGTGTGCGCTTTCGAGCTTTACACCGAACACATAGCTTGCATGATAGACTCTAAGAAACAAAGAAGTTAGTTAATGAGTACGCAACTATCTCAATTGATTGATTAGTTTTGGCCCTCCCACTAGTCTTAATGTTATTTCTTAATAAATATGGAATGCTATCGTGCCCAGTTTTTTAAGTAATATGTTTTGATCGTAATGCTTTGTGAAAATCAATTATATTTGTGAAAATCAATTATACTAGGGGAATTATCACTTATGACGACTTTTTCGAATAAGTTGACTCATCACTTAAATCGAAAAGATTAACTTGTTTTTATGAGCCTATGATCGATATTGCAATTAGGTTAAATCGTCCCTTTGAATTGGAAGTTTGGTAAGATTGATACATTCCTTATTTTTATTGCTTTGATATATTTTTTTGTTTTTATTAAAATCCAAACCTCCCCCCTCTTCCCCCCCCCCCCCCCCCCTTTGCTTTATTTTTCTCTTGAAATTTAATTTTGAAGAATTAATTTCTTGGCTCCCTTAGAAATCAAGTTCGTACCTCTTGTCCTCCAAACTCATGAGATCAGGTTTATTTTGGCAAACTTCGACAACTCAATAAAAATTTGGCGCTATTGTTGGGGAACCACTTTCGTTTCTCAATTTTAAATTTTTTATTAAAAAAAAGCTCACTTTTGTTTCTTTTTCTTAGTTTATGACCTGTTCTTAAAAAGGAAGTAAGAGAAAGGGAACAGGCACTCAACGAAAAATCAAACTTTGACTGGGCCATAGGAGAATCTTCAATCTTTGCCGAACCTGGGGAGAAGATGGTTGAAGAACGCACTTTGAGGCAACTGGCGGCGCCAGATTTGAACCAGCAGCCGCTATGCATCACTTTCCCTAACTGAGCAAGTGATTTTAAGCTTAAGTTTAGACTAATGAACTTTTTTCCTGTTTTTTCGTGGCTGTGCAGGTGAGGACCCTCACAAACATCTCAAGGAATTCTACATAGTCTGTTTTGGGATGAAGTCCCATGGAGTAGCTAAAGAACAAATAAATTTGAGAGTCTTCCCCTTCTCTTTGAAGGACCAGGCCAAGGATTGGCTCTACTATCTACCATCAGGATCAATCACCACATGAAATCGCATGAAGAAGCTTTTCCTACAAAAGTACTTCCCTGCCTCAAGAGCTACTACCATTAGGAAAGAGGTCTACGACATCACGCAAACCATTGGAGAGACATTGTACAAGACTGGGAGCGTTTCAATTGCTTAATTGCCACTTTTTTCCACCCTTAGATCTCTGACCAACTCCTAATCCAATATTTCTATGAGAGACTACAGCCAATGGATAGAGGTATGGTAGATGCAGCGAGTGGAGGAGCCCTAGTGAACAAAATGCCTGTAGAAGCAAAGTTACTGATTTCTAACATGGCGGAAAATTCATAGCAGTTTTGGACCAGAGCTAAACGCGGCATTTATAGACTTAAAGAGGTTAGTGAACTTAGATGGAAAATTTATGATTTAACTAGCTTGATCTGTCAACATGTTTTAGGACAATTGCAACATGACTCCTCATAGGAAGTCAACGCAGTTGAAGGATTTCCAAGCCAACAGTAGAGGAGGTACGATCCTTACTCAAATACGTACAACCTAAGATGGAGGGATCATTCAAACATCAGCTATGAAAATCAAGGAGGCCAACATTCTCAGAACTTTAACAGATTGCCTCAATTTTAATCCACCGATTAAGGTATGCCTCTAGAGGACATTGTTGAAAGTTTAGCTAACAACACTTTAGCACTTTTAAATTTTAATAGGAAACTCTTCATGTCACACCCCCTCCCAGCTCACTTGCCTAACCTAGGAAGGGATCGAAGACAGAGAATACCAACCCTCTTACTGGCACTCCCTGCCCAACCCAACCTCAACCCGAGACTGTACACAACGTAGCATGTATGAACAAGTAAAATTGAGAGTACAATTGCACACCTGAGCAAGATGCATTCATTCCCCCATATTAGGTTTTCATAACAAGTCATAACATACTTAAGTCTATTACAACCCGGCTAGAATGCTTTTATTTCTAAACTATATACATGTGGAAGTATATATACAAGGAGCTAAAGAGGCTTGGTGGCAAACATGTCTTGCCGAGGCTAAGCACCGGGAACTCGTTCGCTACCTAGGGAGAGAAAACATGTTGAGAACGTGAGCTAGGAAGCCCATTGAGTGACTATCTTAATAAGTTATGCGTTCAAAGGTAAAGCATCAAAAGTAATTAAACAATGCCGCCAAATTACAGGCTTTAAGCACCACGAAAATCAAAGCATAAGAACGCATAATGTAGGCATCAAAATCAAGTATAAGTATTTCAAATCGTAATAACTCATGATAAAGAAAACTCGTAGCATGGTACCCTTCCAAACCCTAGCTGTGGCAGAGTCCTCTCTAAACCAACAGCTTCAATACCTCTCTCACGTGCACGTGGAATGCCATTTAAGCTCACTAGTCTCCCCGAATACCTTCTCCATGTCCTTCAGTATAGGGCCATACCAACTACCTACCGAATACCTTCTCACTGTCCTTCAGTATCGGGGGTCAAGTTTTCTCCCTCCCAAGTACCTTCTCCGTGTCCTTCAGTACCGGGGGTCAATAATATACAAGGGCATGCTTTAAATAGTTAGAAAATATGTTTTGGAATCACATTCAGCAAGTTCTCAACATAAGCACAAACTTTCATCTTAAACAAGCTTCCAACTTCAAGTGTCATGCCAAAAGTTAAGTTCATCGTATGGTTAAAGGAGAACTCACTGACCAAACTAATTTTTCGTGTTCTCAATGCATAAATTCTTTAACATAGCCAAACAATCATACTTCAAGTTTTGGTAATTCAAACATGTTTTAAATGGATTAATGCAGGGTACTTCTAAGAAAACTTACTCCCAAAACTTAGTTTCCATGCTTGAACGCAGAGTAACAAACTACTTAAAATTATGCTTAACCTTCAATACCGACATATTATTAGGAGTTCAATGAAAAATGAGTATAAAGTAGTTTAAGCATGCTTAAATATCTATCATTATTAAGCTTTTGAAGAAATAAAGATCAAAACATAGGTTTTTGAACAAAGTCACTCACAATCACCGGAAGGCTCTCAAGGCTTATAAGTTTCTCCTATCTCTGTTTGCCTTGAAAATTAATTCCATAACATTAATCCCTTTTGCTACTTGGCCCAAAATAGATCTAATTCAATCACGTAACTCATAGCATAGTAATTGCACACACTTGGCCGTAGGGTATAACAAATTGGAAACACATCTTCCTTAATCTCTCTAGCCCCATCTCTTTTGAACCCAAAATTACAGATTCGACTTCCAACATGGGTTTCTCAAAATTTAGAAAAACAACCACCAAATGTTATTTGATAACCCTCAAATACAACATCTAAACTTACTTACCTCAAAATTTGAGCTTCTAATTCGTTCTCAAGAGCACAAATCTCGAGATTTCTTCACCTTGTTCTGCTGGCAGAGAAACTGGGAACACCTCTTGGTTTTTCTTAAATTTTCACGACCTTACTCTTTGTATTTTCTCACAACCGCCTACAGACTTATTCTTCATTCAATTTTTGAGATTTTGGCTCAAGAATCATCGAATTTTCTTAAGTAGATTGAGAGATATGATCGTTTGAAGTTGACCCATTACCTAGAGCTTCAAGCTGGCTATTGAATTCACAAGAGATGGACAACTCCTACTTCATCAATAACACAATCCGTGAGTTCATATACATTGGCCAGCTCCTACTTCTTCCTTTAGACCTTAAGTCGTTTTAAATCCTCCTAATCCATAAAACAAACTTTAACTAACTTAATTAGAAATTAAAGCTTTTGCATTCAACAAATAATACACCTAATGTGTACCCAACTTGCTCATGACCCTAACTTACTTCAACTCAACTTTTAATATGCTTATCTCAATGCCTAACTTGTCTCCTTATGAAGCTTTGTGCACGTTATAGTCCACAACTTAGGAGATTTCCAAATTCTACCACGGCATCCTTCAGTGCAACCTATACCAATTTACGTGTATCAAACTCATGTATAAGTGCAATAAGATCAAAAGAGAGTTTAGGGCTTACACTTCAAGTTCAAAAGGAGACCAGAGCTAGAATGCAGAATCTGGAGAACCAGAACACCAAGTTAGCTACGTCAGTCAGCAAGCTAGAGGCTTAAAATTGTAGTAAGTTACCTGCACGACTAAAGGTGCATCAAAGAGAGAACAGGAGTGCTATCGTGTTAAGAAGCAGAACAACGATTCCTTTGTGAACTACTCTATCTTCAGAAGACATAAGTAAAGAGAAGAAAGGAGAACGTCCATCTCCTAAATCATCAAGTGGGATAAAGTTTGATTCTCCTTTATGCTTGAACTCTTACATTACTCTATCTTCAGAAGAGATAAGTAAAGATAAAAAAGGCGAACGTCCATCTCCTAAATCGTCAAGTGGGGTAACGTTTCATTCTACTTTATGGTCGAACTCTTACATTCTTAAAGCTCATTTCCCTAGTAGGTTAGCCAAACCTAAAAAGGAAGAACATAACAAGGAGATCACGGATACATTCAATATGGTAGAGGTTAACATTCCCTTGTTGGTGGCCATTAAGAAAATTTCCACGTACGCAAAATTCCTCAAGAAGTGGTGCTAAACCAAAAAAGAAGACTAAAGGGAAGGAGGAAGTAGAGGTAAGTGAAAATGTCTCATTGATCGAGTGAACTATTGGTGAAGAAAAGTAAATAAATACGTTCAACCCCAGTGCAAGTGCACACTGTCGATGAAAGTAATAAAACATGAGTATTCATGAGTATCGATCCCAGAGGGAACGTTGTAACAAATATATTGTAAAACAACAACGTAAGTAGAATTACAACTTGGAAACTAAAAAGTACAAAAATAGATTTTGGGTTGATGTGAAATAATAATGGAAATAAAAGTCAAAATGCAAAAACATATTGTGAAACAGATTGCATAATCGAAATGGAAAAGGAGTAAATTGCAAAATCAAAATTGCAAAAACAGATTGCATAATCAAAATTACAAGAACAGATTGCAGAAACAGATTGTACAAATAAATTTGCAAAATCAAATTTGCAATAAATGTAAAATAGAAATAAAATGCAAGGAAAATTACTCAATGAGGGAAGATGGGACTCAAGTATGTCATTGCCCTGAGTTGTAAATTGCAAAACTAAAACTGCAAATCCAACCTACTCTATACACAATTGTAAAAAAAAATTACTACTCCTATTCACTTTGAAATTAGGTTTTAGGAGACTAAGTGAGTGACGTATATGTCTATAGTCCCTCTATCTTAGATAATTTTGCTCAAAATTTTACGGGTTTTGGAATCTTTAACCCCCATGTCTAGGGTAAAGATTGGCTTGTCACTAACCTTGTCGATATTAGATCCAAGGTTAAGTTGCTACCCTAGTCGATCAATCTAGGATCTCAACGACGTTTTATTCAACACAAGCGAACAATTGCAATGTAGGCTCAGTTTTCATTGTAATTTAATCTAGATTTACTTATTAGGGAATTCACATCCTTGAACTCCCTAAGAAATTTAGCTCATAATTAACTCAAAAATCTCCCAACAAAACTTCGGATTGAATTCCATGCTAAGAAGAATTAACTAAAAGCCTAATTAAATTTAAAAGAAATAAAAAAGTGAAAGTTGCTTGCTGTAATACAGGAATAAGAAGAATAAGGAACAAATAAAAGAAAACAAGTTGTAACTTCATACAAACCCATCTCCTGAACAAAACCCGTGACCTTGAAAACTTCCAGAGAAGATAAATTCAACTCTTCTTCCTTCTAAATTTGAATCCAATAGAAATACAAAGTCTATACAAACAAAAATTGAAAATGCTACAACTCAACTAAACTTAAAACAGGAACTGAATTGAAAACAGAGTAATTACAACAACCATTCAAGTTAAGGTTAATAAATCTTCCCTTAATCTCTAATCAACTCAATCCCCCAACTATTTCTAGGAAGAGATTGAGTCTTAACAACCCAAATTTTCGCTTGAATTGGATTGGAGAAATCGAGGAAGAACAGCACTACAACTCAGAGCAGCTCTCGGCCAAAATGGAGGAAAAATAAAGGAACACCAAGAACAAAAACCCACAGAAAAAAACTTCGTTAAGCTCTAAAAAACGACCCCTTTTGTGTTGCCTTTGCTCTCCTTTTATGATCTTCCATTACGGTTGACAACCCAATCAATTTTGTCCATAATCCATCCATTTCGTGCAAGAATCAAGCGCTTTCTAAATTTGGGTTTCGTTGATTTTTTTCCTTTTTTGCATTTTTCATACTGCTGCATATTGCAATATTGATTCTGTAATTTTGATTCTACAATTTTGATTCTATAATTTCTAATTTTCTTGCATAAAAGAAATTTTTCTTAGTTTATCTTTCTCTTTTCCTCATTCTTTCTTTCACATGCACTTCTCATAAATTATTGATGTGTTTTAAGCCTTTACCAACTTTCTCCTATGATTTCTAAAGAGAGGCAAGCATAAATTAAGCTTATGAGAGTTAAAATATGCCTTAATTCTAAGGCTTATCACTCATCCATCTCACAAACAACTATACCTGAAAATTGCAAAGATCCAGGTATGTTTTCATTACCTTGTGTGATTGGAAGCACGAAAATTGAGCATGCTATGCTAGATCTAGGTGCATCCATAAATGTCATGTCATTTTCTATTTACAAAGAGCTAGAACTAAATAATTTGCATGAAACTAGTGTAGTTGTTCAATTACCTGACTGTTCTCAAGTACGTCCTTTAGGTGTTGTTGAGAATGTTTTAATGAGAGTTAATGATTTGATCTTTCCTGTTGACTTCTACATTCTAGACTTAGGGTATTCACTTTCACCCACATCGGCATCAATTTTGTTAGGTAGGCCATTTATGAAAACTGCCAATACGAATATCAATGTAGGTGGGGTCACTTTTTCTGTAGAATTCAATGGGCAAAGAATTGAATTTGATGTTTTGAGAGATAAGAAGAATTCTAGTGTTGTACATTCCCTTTGCAAGCTAGATGTTCTCATACTGTAGGATGTACTAGAAACAAGGAAACTCGATGGGAAAGATGTCATGGCCCTAGTCATATTAGATCCTAGATGACAAAGAGACAGTCTCGTCGAGCATAATGACGTTAAAAATTTACACTTTCAAGAGGCAACCATAAGTTTTAGTTTGTTTTACTTATTTTATTTGTTTGTTTTTATTTTCCTTTTTTAGTTTTTCTTTGCATTTACTTCGTAGGTGTTTGTACTACAGAGAAATAGATCGAAAAAGAGATGCATCACCACCCCTAGGCCATACAATGATCAAAAGAGTTTTATGTTCCCCTTATCTATTTGTTTTTTAGATTCTATATAATGATACATTAGGGACAATGTATTATTTAAGGTTGGAGGTGGAGAGTAGATTTTGCATGCTGAGTTTTGAGCATAATTTTTTATAAAAAAAATTGAGAATGAATTGTATGATGAGTTAGTTGCATATTATATGATTATTGCGACGTAGGACATGCTTTAGGTAATTTAATTTACAATAGTTTATACATGATAATGCATGCTTGATTTGGGCCCAATTTAAAATTTTTCTTTTGATTCCTTTATACTTTTTGAGCACATGGCCCTCATGTTTGTGGTTTTAAATACATAGAATTGTATTATTTAGCCTAGATTCTTGTTGTCACCTCGAAATTGGAGATAGCTGGGGGGGTTTTGGAAACTGTTCGATGTAGATTCAAGGCTCGAGTTCATAGAGATCGAGGCAAGAATCGAAAATCAATGTGGTTTTAGCTTCCTACCCTTTTATTTCCTTTTGTAGTTGTTTTATTTGGACTGTAATAACTGTTTTAGGCAATGTTTTGAATATGTTTAGTGGCTAATTATCTTTAAGTTTGGAGAATTAATGTAGCTAATAGCCTTTTGTAGTTAATTGAATGGTTTAATTGATATTGAAGCTCTTTCGAATAGCTTTATGCTTTGAGTTCGTAATGCCTTTAACCTAATTGATTGTTAGTTTAATTCAGCTCAACATAATAGATTAAGCTTAGAAAAACAATGCATGACTATTGAATTTTGCTTACGTGACATATCAATAAAAATTAATTGAGGCTTAAAATGGAGGTAATTGGGATTTATGCCCTAAAGCTTCGTAATTAATGATTTATTCAATAATTAATAATAATTTTGATTATTTTATTTGTAATATAATATTGCCCATTATATGAAAAATCCAAGGTTATAAGTGTAATATTGAATAGTATGTGGTTGACATACAGGAGAATCATGTTCAAAAAATAACCTAAAGGGTCATATTATATGGATAAGGTTGGGTGCCTTACTTGGTTACACTATTGATACAACCCACTTTGTAATAGTTACAAACGATTTGATCCAAATCGTTCATGTGGAGACATGTGAGTGGGGGTATCTTATATAATGAGTTTGTATAAGACTGAACCACGAAATATTTAATCACTCTTTATAAATCCGTTAATTAAGAAGATTAATATTTCATCAAGATGATCATAAGCGACTCAATCTTAATCCTAAGTGCGTTATGAACTTCTGCCTGTGAGGGCTTGTCCTTTCATTTGCATGATTGAGAGTGGCTTTTGTAGCCGATTCAATATGCCTACCATTTTGGGGATTTGAACAAATAGGGAGTTGGGAACATAATCTCACAAGATGGAATTCACTCCTTCTCATATAGAGTAAGTAGATGAGTAGTTCCCTTAAGTGCTGATTTCGAAACTTGAACAATGGGGCCTCACCTTCTCACTAGCCCGATAGGGACTTAGTTTATAATTTAGATTATAAACTAATTGTTCATTAGAGAATCAGTGGTACTTAAGGTGCAAGATGTAATTATAGGGGTAAAACGGACTTCTGATCCAGCTGTAATTATGAACACCTCATGAAGGGTCGACTTGCATGTAATGATTATATCTATGGACACCACTTGTCTTACAATGCATAAGAGTGCAACTCTAGGTCTATAGTGGAATGACCTATAGTTAATGAATGAAAATTAGTTAATTGAAGAGTTTAATTAATTGATTTTGTATCATTGGAGGTTATAATCTGTAGGTCCATAAGGTCCCCTTGCTAGCTCATAGTAACACTAAAAGATCAATTTAGTTGAAAGAAAAATTTGAAATGTTCAAATTAATAATTAATATATTAGATATATTAAATATATAAGAGGAAAATATATTTATTGTATTTGATACATTAAATATTAAAATAATTAATGTATATTAGATACATTAAATGAAAGATATTTATAGAATTTGAATAAGATTCAAATAAATAAATATCGTACGAGATTTGAATGAGATTCAAATAAATATAAAATATATTTTAATATCTTAGTTATTAAAATATAATATTTTAATTATGGCAAAGATTTTTCTTGGGTCTCTATAAATAGGACCATTGGGTTAAGCCATTAGACATAACACGTATCTCCTCAATAGATAATTAGAGAATTCTCTCTAGACCTCTTTCTCTTCAATCCCTTGTGGATTTTCTTTCAAGAGGCTCCCACAAGCGTTGGTCCTGATTTCGAGTCATAGCTAGGAAGATTTTATGAAGGAGATAAAAATTCGCCATAAATATCTCCATATTTACTCCAAGTAAGTTTGCTTAATACTTATTTTTAGTTTAATTTTAAATAAAATCAAAGACGATCCAATGCTGCCGCTGTGGATTGAAACATTGATTCCTTTCAGAAGGTTCACTAATGTCGGGTGTTCATTAGCTAATGAGACGGATACATGATTTAGTTAATGACATCCAATATTTGGATGAACTCGACAGATGATTCCTTGAATTTAGACTTTTAGGCCTAGTTAATTAATCGAGTTGATAATATAATTTGCCCAATTAATTAATTGCACAAACCATTTAGCAAAATTAATTACCTAAACATCGTCTTTAACCCTACTGTCTTCATCCTTTAATTTGCTTGCACGCTTTTATTTGTCTTAATCACTTGCTCATTGGTTTATTTCTCTACACATCATTAATTGCAATTATTTTCGATATTTAACCAATTTGAACAATTCCCTATGAATACAATATCTGGTATACTCATACCATTTTATTACTTGGGCTTGTGCACTTGCTGTCACACATAGTTGTGCTTGCATCAAGTTTTTGGCACCGTTGCTAGAGAATTGGCATCGGTTTGGTTGATATTGAAAAGAAAGTAATCGATCTTGATTTGGAGGCTTTTATTGTTTGTTGTTAATTTTGGTTTTGTTTTATTTTACTTATTTTTTATTTTTGAGGAGGTCGTTGATGCATGCAAAGTGATAAGGTGGTTAATCTTCTACCTTTGGATTTAGAAATTGACAAGCGTGTAGACGTATTCGTAAGGAGAAGAAAACCCAAAAAGAGACTATGGTCGAGCAGAGAGAAGAGCCTAAGGTGATCTGAGACTATTTATAGTTGATTTTCACGACAGGTCACTCTGAGATAGTGTACACGCCTATTGAAGCGACAAATTTTAAGCTAATAACCAGATTGATTCAGATGGCTTGTGATAATGCGTTTAGAGGACACTTGACATAAGATCCACATTCACACTTACATTCATTTTTAGAAATTTGCAGAACGGTAAAAATGAATGGTGTTTCTCTTGAAGCAATTTGTTTGAGATTATTTCCCTTTTCTTTGCATGATAAATCAAATGATTGGTTAGAGTCGCTTGCACCAGGGAGCATTACAATGTGGGACGAGCTAGCGCAAGCATTCCTAACAAAAAAGTTTCCCACCTACAAAGACCACAAAATTGAGGGCAGAGATCGGGACCTTTAGGCAGTTGGATGGAGAACAACTTTATGAGAGCTGGGAACGGTACAAGGAGATGCTTCGCAAGTGTCTGCAACATGGCTACCCCGATTGGCTCCAGGTACAATTGTTTTATAATGGTTTAGCTGGTGGTACTAAAACTATTCTTACTACTGCTTTAAAAGGAAATTTAATGGCAAAGATTGTGGAGGATGTGAGGGCCTTCTTAAAGGAGATGGCAGTTGCGAGCTACCAATGGCCTACTGATTGTTTTGTGCCGAATTTAGCTGCTGGGATCTACAGGATTGATGAGGTTAGTGAACTTAAAGAACAAATAACTGCATTAACTAATGTTGTGAACAAACTTTCTGTTTTAGGAACATCCCAGTCTATTGCTTCCTTAGCAGCTGCAAATGCCATATCACATGAGGAGCTGACGGTGGAAAAAGTTCAGTACGTCCAAAATAGAGGCTATGGGTACTAGGGGAACCAAAATTCATTGCCCACCCATTATCACCCACGTTTGCGAAACCTCGAGAACTTTTCGTATGCCAACTCTAAAAATGTTTTGCAACCTCCTCTAGGTTTTTCTTCACCATCAAATCAACAAGATAAGAAACCAAATCTGGAGGTAACATTATTAGCAATGTACAAAAAGTTGGATGATATTGGTGCTTGTAGGGAATAATCGAATTAAACCCACAACAGAAGTGTTGGAATTGATTTTGATTTTATTTTAGAAAAAAAAATATTTTAGGCTAAGCAAACACATACCTTTGAGATAAATATGGAGATATTTCTAGCAAATCTTTATCTCCTCCATAAAATCTTCTTGGCTATGACTCGAACACAGGACCAGTGCTTGTGAGAGCCTCTTGAAAGATAATCCATAAGGGATTTGAGAGGAAAAGGTTTAGAGCGAATGATCTAATTCTCTCTATTAAAGAGATGTGTGTTCTATCTAATGGTTCAACCCAAGGGTCCTATTTATAGAAACCAAGGAAAAATCTTTGCTATAATTAAAATATTATATTTTAATATCTAATATATTAAAATATATATTATACTTATTTGAATCTCATTCAAATCTTCTACGATATTTATTTATTTGAATCTTATTCAAATTTTATAAATATCTTTTATTTAATGTATCTAATATACATTAATTATTTTAATATTTAATTTATCAAATACAATAAATATATTTTCCTCTTTTATATTTAATATATTAAATATTAATTTGAACATGTAAAATTTTAATATTTAATGTATCAAATACAATAAATATATTTTCTTCTTTTATATTTAATATATCTAATATATTAAATATTAATTTGAACAATTCAAATTTTTCTTTCAACTAAATTGATCTTTTATTGTTACCATGAGTTAGCAAGGGGACCTTATGAACCTACAAATTATAACCTCAAATGATACAAAATCAATTAATTAAACTCTTTAATTAATTAATTTTCATTCATTAACTATAGGTCACCCCACTATAGACATAGAGTTGCACTCTTATGCATTGTAGGACAAGTTGTGTCCATAGATATAATCACTACATGCAAGTTGATCCTTCAAGAGTTGTTCGTAATTACAGCTGGTCAAAAGTGTGTTTTACTCCTATAATTACATCTTGCACCTTAAGTACCACTGATCCTCTAATGAACAATCTGTTTATAATCTAATTATAAACTAAGTCTCTCTCTGGCCAGTGAGAGGGTGGGGCCCCATTATTCAAGTCCTGAAATCAGCACTTAAGGAAACTACTCATCTACTTACCCTATATGGGAAGGAGTGAATTCCATCTTGTGAGATTATGTTCCCAGCTTCCTATTTGGTCAAGTCTCCAAAATGGTAGACATATTGAATCAGCTATAAAAGCCACTCTCACCCATGCAAATGAAAGGACAAGCGCTCACAGGAAGGAGTTCATAACTCACTCAGGATTAAGATCGAGTCGCATAAGATCATCTTAATAAAATATTAATCTTCTCAATTAACGAATTTATAAAGAGAGATTAAATATTTCGTGGTCTAGTCTTATACAAACTCATTGTATAAGGTACCCCCACTCACATGTCTCCACATGAACAATTTGGATCAAATCATTTGTAACTATTACAAAGTGGGTTGTATCAATTGTGTTACCATATTAAGGCATCCAACCTTATCCATATACTATGACCCTGTAGGTTATTTCTTGAACATGATTCTCTTGTATGTCAACCACATACTTTTCAAGATTACACTAATAACCTTGGATTTTTCATATAATGGATAATATTATATTGGAAATAAAATAATCAAAATTATTATTAATTATTAAATAAATCATTAATTTCGAGACTTTAGGGCATAAATCCCAACATACTGGCCACCTGAAAGGAAAAATGATGTAGCATTGAATGAGTATAAAAATACTCAATAAGTAGCCCACTTAAAACCAAGGCTCACAATCTACCACACAAATACTCAACTATTGATCTTACTTTTGTCCTGCACACTCTTAGCTATTTGACCACCTAACCTATTCCACCTACGCTATAGTCTCATTACTGAAGGGAATAATCGAATTAAACCCACAGCGGAAGCATAGGAATCATCTTTGATTTATTTAGAATTAAACTAAAATACAAGGGTTAAGCATAACATACCTTGAAAATATGGAGAATCTTCTGGCAGATCTTTATCTCTTCTAGAAAGTCTTCCTAGCTATGACTTGAACACATGACCAAGGCTTGTGGGAGCCTCTTGAAAGAAAATCCCCAAGGGATTGGAGAGGAAGAGGTCTAGAGAGAATTCTCTAATTCTCTCTATTGAGGAGATGTGTGTTGTGAAGAATGGCTCAACCCAAGGGTCCTATTTATAGTGACCAAGGAAAAATCTTTGCCATAATTAAAATATTATATTTTAATATCTAATATATTAGAATATATCTTGTATTTATTTGAATCTCATTCAAATATCCTATGATATTTATTTATTTGAATCTTATTCAAATTCTATAAATATATTTTACTTAATATATCAAATATACATTAATTATTTTAATATTTAATGTATCAAATACAATAAATATATTTTCCTCTTTTATATTTAATATATCTAATATATTAAATATTAATTTGAACACTTCAAATTAAATATTAAATTTGAACATTTCAAATTTTAATATTTAATGTATCAAATATAATAAATATATTTTTTTCTTTTATATTTAATATATCTAATATATTAAATATTAATTTGAACACTTCAAATTAATATTAATTTGAACATTTCAAATTTTTCTTTCCACTAAATTGATATTTTAGTGTTACTATGAGCTAGCAAGGGGACCTTATGGACCTACATATTATAATCTCCAATGATATAAAATTAATTAATTAAACTCTTTAATTAATTATTTTTCATTCATTAACTATAGGTCACTCCATTGTAGACCTAGAGTTGCACTCTTATGCACTGTAGGACAAGTTGTATCCATAGATACAATCATTACATGCAAGTCGATCCTTCACGAGTTGTTCGTAATTACAGCTGGGTCAAAAGTCCATTTTATCCCTATAATTACATCTTGCACCTTAAGTACCACTGATTCTCTAATGAACAATCTGTTTATAATCTAATTATAAACTAAGTCCCTCTCGGGCCAATGAGAGGGTGGGGCTCTATTGTTCAAGTCCTGAAATCAGCACTTAAGGGAACTACTCATATACTTACCCTATATGGGAAGGAGTGAATTCCATCTTATGAGATTATGTTCCCAACTCCCTATTTGGTCAAGTCTCCAAAATGGTAGGCATATTGAATCGACTATAAAAGCCACTCTCACCCATGCAAATCAAAGGACAAGCCCTCACAGGCAGGAGTTCATAACTCACTCAGGATTAAGATCGAGTCGGCATATGATCATCCTGAGGAAATATTAATCTTCTCAATTAACGGATTTATAAAGAGAGATTAAATATTTCGTGGTCCAGTCTTATACAAACTCATTGTATAAGATACCCCCACTCACATATCTCCACATGAATGATTTGGATCACATCATTTGTAACTATTACAAAGTGGGCCGTATTAATAGTGTTACTAGGATAAAACACTCAACCTTATCCATATACTATGACTCTTTAGGTTATTTCTTGAACACGATCCTCCTGTATGTCAACTACATACTGTTCAAGATTACACAAAAACCTTGGATTTTTCATATAATGGATAATATTATATTGCAAATAAAATAATCAAAATTATTATTAATTATTAAATAATTAATTAATTACGAGGCTTTAGGGCATAAATCCCAACAATTACTAGAACCCCAGAGCCATGCTTCCTATCCATGGGCTTCCTCCCCATAGCTAGCATACAGCAAGAAGGTCCACAACCCTCAAGCCACACTGACTAGCACCTATCGATCAGTGGGTTTCATCCCCACATCTAGCATACAACAAGAAGGTTCGCAACTCTCAAGCCACAGTTGCTAGCCCTGCAATGAAGAACACATCCTTCAGGCTATCACAAAACACGATACGCAACCCATAATCTATCATATCACATAATCATCAAGGCAAGCATGCTCCAGGTGGGGTGGTAGGTGTCACTAGCCTAAAGAAGGTCCTAAGCCATTCCCTAACCCAACCAAGGTTCCCAAATCCTCCCAACAATATAATCACATCAATTCAAATGTCAGGGCAATTAGGGACTTATGATCAAGTTCACGACCACATAAGTTAGAACTACCCAAAACACAAGCACAACATCGACGTTTCGGACATAAGACCAAACAAGGAGCTACACATGCCATTAACATTTAGCTCACTACTTTAAGCCCCTAAACTCACATTCCACATTCTCAAGCATAACCCAACTCAAGATAAATTTTAGAACTAACCACCCATTATTACATGCTCCACAATCACATTTCAGGCATGTTACAGAAATTAACACATATTCCAATATGATCCAAAATTTAATATAATTTAAAGGGGCTTAGTCCAAAAGCTACTTACCTTCAAGTAAGAATAGTTACTACTATCCCAAGATCCAAGGTCTTTTCTTAAAATAAGCAGTAATCACTAGTGATATTACAAGAACCATAAATTAGCCTGAGGCTTGGTTGAAAGTTACTTGATTGAATTTAATAATTCCAACCAAGGACTTAAATTAAGATTTACTCACTTAAATCTTAATTTCAGAAGTGATTCATAAGGTGGTGAAAAATTCTCACCTTTCTGAATTTTTAGACAGTAAATCAGTTCCTTGAAACTTGTGACAAAATTGTCCAACTCCAAACTTGGCCACCTGTTAACCTTCAATATCCCAATGAATTTAAGGGTCATATAAATTATCCAACCAATAGTAAGTTTTCACCCAAAAATATCTTATACAGCAACCAAACAAGTCCAACTTAGACCTAAATATTACTGTATTCAGAACTTAGCAAATGTCAACTAAAACTTACCCAAAACACCGAACAACACCTGCTGGAAAGATACGAACAACACCTCCAACGGGTCCAAAAACTCCACAAATGGCTTCCAAGTGCGATGAATTTCCTAGGCTTGAATCCAACAATTTGGGTTAATTTTAAATGGCCTCCAAACAATAAAATAGTCCCACAAAACTCAATATTGTCGTCTTAAACAGCGGTGAAATCTTACCCAACTGTAACGAGGCTGCACAGTGTTGGATTCACCGAAAAACGTTCCCCTCTTTTGTTGAACGTCTGAACCAAGAGAGAGAGAAGTTGCGGCACGAATTCGGCGTGGTTGTGCGGTGGAGGGCGAACAGAGGAGAGTTGCAGCAGAGGCTTCACAGTGGAAAATTGGTTGATCGGTGGAGGCGTGCTGCGTTCTGGCTATCTGGGGAGCGGTGAGGCGTGCGACGCAAGGCATGGGTCTGTGGCTTCATGGAGGCGGCAGACTCGGCAGCTTCCGACGGTGGGGAGTGCAGTGGCGGCGTTGCTACTGATCGAAGACGAAGAAGAAGAAAACGAAGGGGAAGGGCACCATGTTTCGAAGAGAGAGAGAGAGAGAGAGAGAGATGAGGATGGATGTTTGATTTAGGGAGAGAGAGAGTTGACAAAAAAAATAAATCAAAAAGGAAAATAAAAAGGAAATGATGCGGGGGGTTGTATGGGAGAGGGGGGAAACTTGGGGAAAAGATGTTTGACTTGCCATTCTCAATAATTAATTTTTTTTTTTAACAAACTCCATAACAAATCAACCAACCAATCCCCTTTTTGCCCATTTTCCCACCAACATACTCAAAACCAATTTACTCAAATTCAACTTAAATAATCTCATACAACATTTAATTCTAATAATGATAAAAATAAAAAGTTGGGCATTACAACCAACAACATGAGCAAGTGCCAAGGATGATAAGGTGACATTAATCAATGGAATGAGGGCATGATCTCGAGAAATCCATAGTAGGTATTCATTACTAATCTCTGTAGTATTTTTATTTGTTGCATAACGAATGAATTTTGCAGGTTGAGGAAGAGAATCATCAATATGACCGAATAAGGAGTGCGCCTTCAAAATTGACGAGACTTGGAACTGCCACAGTACGTAGTTTGTTGAGTCCAAACGAAGTGGTACCAAGTTGCATATGTTGGATAACAAAAATAACGAAGAAGACTTAGAATTGGTAAAAATCACCGAGGAAGACAAGTAGTGGGAGTAGCATTCGTAGAAGCAGTTGCTGAAGATGAAGAAGCCATGAAAAAAAAAATATTAGGTATGCTCTAATACCATGAAAGTGATAGAAAATTACTGAAGAATGATTGTTGTGTATTTTCATTCATACAAGAAATTGCCTTATGTATACAATAGAAGAGCTTAAATTGAGGCAAATTTTAAGCTAAAATTATTTACAATCTTTACAATTAATGGCAATAAATATGGAAAGATATTAGATGTCTTAATAATTATATGCAAGGAATTATTTAATTGAGAAATCATAGTAATTAGTTTCTCAGTTATTGATTGGCTATATGGTCACAATCTAACCGTTGTATGCCTACTTTTACTTTATGCTATATTTGTAATTATTTTAATTAGCTACTATTTTAATTTATATCAAATATACTAATCAACTTGAAGATAATTTAACTAGTTAAAAAATATTATAATTTCAACTATAAGGTTAGAGGTTCCAATTATTACTCCACATGTTGAAGTAAAAAAAATCAAATTATACTATGTTTGCATCTACTTTTTATCTTTGGAATATTGAACATGGGCCTGGGCCTAGTTAGTTATTGGTTTGGACTAAATTTTGTTGGACGCTTGGGCTACGAAAAGACAGCTCATTTTAAGCAGAAGACGGAAAGCCCGAAAGGTTTGTCATCTCATGGGCCTAACTGGAATGGGCGTATTGATGCACTATAAAACGTCTTCAAAATAAGAGAAATTATGCTCGTAACCATTTTTTTTCTTTGCATTAAAAAAAAAAAGGAAAACTAAAATTTATTTCAAATTTAAGCTTGCTTGATATTGATTTTCTTTTGTAGGCATTCAAAAATGATTATGAGAGGCAGAAGTGAATATAGCTCAACATAATTGACCTGTATTTCTTGAAGTTAGAGGTTCAAATCTTCATACCCCACATTTATTGTACCAAAACAAAAGTGATTATGAAATAATTTTTCAATCACATTGATTTATAAAATCCAGTAAATGACAGCTTTTGAGATTGGTTAGCTTCTTGAAAAATCTTGCAACTTTTCTAACAAACTTTAAAAATTTTCATACTTAAATTTAGAAATTACCGAACATTAATTTATTTCATATTATAATTGATTTTTTTGAAAGCAAGCAAAACCTTGGATAGAACTTCTGTCTATTGTTGTTTTGTATTATATACTATTTCAGCTTTAATTTTTTTTTTTTTTGAAACTGCAGTAAAAAACCAACCAACCACACTACACCACCTGAATCTCCTCCTCAACTAAGGAGAGAAAATCTGCTGGAAACCTATCTTTCCAAACTAAAGAGCATCCGAAAAAAGATGCCAAAGCAGCTAGATTATGAGCAGCTTTGTTCTCCTCTCTAGAGATGTTACAAAAACTAATGGAAATAACACTTTTAGACAAAGAGAGAATATCTTCCACAAACAAAAAGACCTCCGATAAGTCCGAATCGAGATGATTAAAAAGATGAATAACCTCTCTCGAATCAGACTAGACTATCAACGGAGGAAGATTCTCACCACGCCAAGCCAAACGCTCCTTAAGACCTTCCAAGATTTCCACTGCCTCAAGGACCTTCACCAACTAATTGCACTGGACGAACTTATAGCCTCCTATAATCACCTGACTGTTCCAATCTCGAACTACCCAGCCGATATCTCTGCAGCTACGCTTGCTCGACCAAGTAGCATCCGCATTGAGTTTCCATGTTCCAGAGATGGGAGCTTGCCAACCTCGAGACGAAAAGATAGAAGAGGGAGGTAAGGGAGATGGCTCCGAAGGACCCACTGATGGCCCACAAAGCAACTCCAGCGCTGATTTAATCAGATGAATCAAATATGTGATCGATGGGTGAATAGAGTTGAATCTGATGTTGTTTCGGTGTCTCCATATGCTCCATAGGATTATAAGCACTTTCTCCAGCTCTGCTTTTGATGTGGACTTGCTAATGCCGTCCCAGTAGTCGAGAGGATTCCACACCCCCCTGCCCAAAGGAAGTAAACCACCATTAGAGGGAAGAAAGAAGTCCCACACTTCCTTGGCAAACTTACACTCCCACATGAGATGAGAAGTTGTTTCAACAGATGACCTGCAAAAAGAGCACCACACATCAATATCAACACCCTTGTTATACAAGTTAATCGAAGACGGTACAACTTTAATTAATTTTATAGTCCTACTAAGATAAATTTAGATTGATATGATAATAGATATGAAATGGAATGGCTAATATTTTTTATATTTTTAAATAATTTTAGATTATATTGCACAAACAACTTGGAAACTACGGTGGTTGTAATAATCGTGTCCCTAACTTCCAAGTATAAAAATTAAACCTCAAACTTTTAAACGTGAAAAAATTGTGTCCAACTTTGAAGGGTAAAATTAAACCCTCAAAAGTATCGTAAAGGCAAAAATTGATTCATCTTATTATATTTTTCTCTCATATTTGATCTTCTCTCTATTCCTTCCACTCTCTCTACTTTCTACACCGGCGATGAGATGGAATAGTTCACCATCAGCGCGGAGTTACTAAACCACCCGATTTCTGTAACTCTACTGGAGAAATTGACTCAACATCGTCTTCAAGTGAGTCCCTTGAGGTCATGAGAATCAACGACAAGACTCACTTGATCTTTAGGATCTTCTCTCTTTGTTCTCTGATGACTTCTTCTAGTGGTCGTCGTAAATATGAAATACCCTTCTGTGATCTTTTGGGATCGGGAAGACAAAGAAGATTTTTAGGGCCTATTTAATAATTTTCCTATTTCTTGTTTCTTGTTTCTGTTTCTCATTTTTTGTAAAAACAGGCTTGTCTGATAACCCATCCCATTTCTTGTTTCCAAAATTTGAAAAACGTTTCTAAAATTGAGGCTGAATTTTAGAAACTACTAAAAGTAGTTTCTCCATTTCGTTTCTACTTATATATCTTCGTTCCCTCAAATCAACAAGTTTATTCTTTGCTTACTTGGCCAAGGTGCGCTCAGACTCCCTTTTGTTTCTCTAGATCTTGGTTTTGAGTTGTATGTATAACAACTTTCTTTTTTATTTTATTTTTAATCTTGCAATATGTATATTTATATATTATTTTAATTTTGAATTTTAAATTTTGCAATATGCATATTTATATGTTATTTTTATCTATTTCTTAATTTTCCAATATGTATATTCATATATTATTTTAATTTTGAATTTTAAAATTTTCAATATTTATATTTATATATTTGATTTTAATTTTGCATAATAAATTTTGAAATATATATATTTATATATTTTTTTAATTTTTAATTTTAAAATTTGCAATATGTATATATATATATATATATATATATATATATATATATTTATTTATCCATTATTTTAATTTTGAATTTTTAGGACACATGAAACTAGTTACAATATTGCAATATATAAATTTTGCTTACTAAAACATGCTTTTGATCTCACTTTAATATCTTACAACCACAACATTTACAGAGCAATATAATTGAATTGGATCTGAGTTGACATCATTTAAAGAGAATGACTCGAGTGAGAGACAACATTGCAGATCAAATTTGGGCAACATTTGAAGAATAGAAACAATTTTATTATGGTTGTTAATTTTGCATTGGGATTATTTCTATTAGATAATGTAAACTTTTGATAAT
The DNA here is from genome assembly GCA_033996785.1 of Trichosanthes truncata. NCBI lineage: Eukaryota > Viridiplantae > Streptophyta > Magnoliopsida > Cucurbitales > Cucurbitaceae > Trichosanthes > Trichosanthes truncata. Next base: position 10,852,358 of record MU867261.1, on the reverse strand, counting down.
TGGTTTTATATGTTTTAATACATGTTATATATTTTTTATATTATATTACTAAATTCTATTTAAACTATAAATTGGAGAAAAAATAAGGAAAAAAATGAGAAACAAGAAAAAAGAAATAGTTATCAAACAAATTTCTGTTCTGTTTCATTTTTTCAAGAAATAAGAAACAAAAATAGTTATCAAACATATTCTTGTTTCTACTTCTTTAAAAACAAGAAATAAGAAACCAGAAACAGGAGACAAGAAATGGAAACGTTATCGAACGAGACCTTAGTTCTTCACACTTTTTAATTTCATTTGTAGATTGATTTTGTTTTTTTTTTTCCGAAGTGAAGGACAAAATTGATACTCCACAGCATAGATTCAGCCCTGAAAATTCTCCTGTATTTTCTGTTTGGATTTCGAGAAAGTTAGTTGGTTTTATAGAACAAAGAGAGGGAAAGTGATAATTTGTTTGGGGATTTTGAGTGAAAAGCTGAAAATGTGTAATGAAAAATGTGTTTAAAATTTGAATTCACTACTCATGTCTGCATTGGTCAATCGGTTAACTGCTGAAGGAAGGAAAGAGTTTAGAAAGTAGAGAGAAGATGATATATGTGGACAAAATAGAATAAAATAGATCTAATTTCTACATTTATGTTAGTTTGAGGGCTTAATTTTACCATTCAAAGTTAAGGAATACAATTTTTCCACTTTTAAAAGTTGGAGGTTTAAATTTTATACTTAAACATTTAGGGGTGCAATTCTTACACCAACCATACGTAAGGGTGGTTTGTGCAATTTTTTCATAATTGGAAGAAAAGCCAACACAATTTTTAAAAACCAAAAATAAAAAACTAAGGTCTAGTTTGATAACCATTTGATTTTTTAAAATTAAGATATTACTTCCACATATAAGTTTACTTGTTTTGTTCTCTACTTTTTTAGATACGTTTTCAAAAACCAAACCGAGTTTTGAAAAAAAAAAAAAAAAATTTCAAAAAGTAGTTTTTATTTTTAGAAATTGGCTAAGAATTTAAAAGTTTTCTTAAGAAATATGAAATCATCATAGAGAAATGATAATTTCAAAAACTAAAAACTAAATTATTATATTTAAAAAGTAAAACAAATTATTATGTTATTCAATATTAAAACAAATTATTGAAAAATCATTTTTAGCGACATGCTAAAAACTTCACTGTACTATTTTGAACGGAATCGATCAAACAAAAATTTTCCTATTTTAGATTTAGATATCATGAACTCAACTTTTAGAAAATCAAAATAATGTTATACTATTTTATTAGATTTGAAAGATAAATATAATTTGAATTATTTTTAAAAAAATTCCTAGCACACGTGAGCTATTAAAAAAGTATCCCAAACAACAACAACAATAATAATAATCGAGTGATAATTGGGATAAAGGAGTGATCGTAAAGATTACAAAATTAAAGGAAAAAAACTCAACATTATTTATTCTCCATGCACAGAAACCTTCTAAACATCTTATAGAGGAGGCGCTGCATAGTGTGCTTCAGTGCATTCATTTGGCTCAGCTCTAAAGTAGATTCATCCAAATAAGGTACCTGACCCAAATGGTTTTCCTATTTTTTTTTCTATAAAAATACAGGATATTTATTGTTAGGTAGAAGACAGTTTATGATTATTTGGACATTATGAATGGCTGCAGGGTATTTTATTCAATGCTAGAATTCCACCTTCATTTCCTAGTTTAACAATCTGAAAATTGGTGTTCGAATATCCACCCTATCAGTCTTTGTAATGTATATCTTACAAAATCAATATCAGGGGTACTAGCAAATCATCTCAAGTTGATATTTGATAACCCTACGAGAAAAATCATTTTTAGCGACATGCTAAAAACTTCATTGTAAACCAAAAACACGTTGCTAAAAGTTTTAACGACGCATTGACTTTCGTTACTGCATCTGTCGCTATTACTGTGCGTAGTTTTAGGTTTCAGTAGTGTTTTGAACGTGCACTGCTAAAAAGGTACCTTTAGTGGCGTGCACACATCGGTAAAACAATGTTCAAGCGACACTTATGCATGTTGCTAACTACACACTTTTAGCGACGTACGTTGTAGGCGTTGTTGAAAGTATCTACTTAGAAACGTTCTCTTCATTGCTAAAGATCCATCAATCAATAATTACCAAAAAAATTTGTAACGTAGGGTAAACGTGGTTAAAGTTATATGGTGCTTCAATATAAATGCAATGCTGTTTTTTTAAGAATGCTTTTTAGCATTGGTTTCAAAGTTTGACCAATTTTTATGATTTACCAACATTATATAAAAGTTACTAAAACTTATTAATTATTTAAAAAATAAATAGAATTCAATTTATATGTAAACCTATTATGAAATTAATAGGAAAATTGTAATAAATATCTACAAAAAAAAAAAAAAAAAAAAGCCAAAATGAAAAATGGCTAAAAACCTTTGATATTTTGAATCATGGCTAGCGTTTTTTAAGGAGAGGAAAGTGAATAATTTTCTATTCCATTTATACCCCTAATATATACCCATATTCACAATCAACTATCCCCAACCATAAGCATATTTAATATATATATATTTAGCAATCTCCCACCGAATTTAACTCACCTCCCTAGATTTGTGTATTTCGAAATTGGCTGGATTATCAGTTAAGTTTTGAATCTATCAATTTTCAAACCCTTCATCTTAATTGCGGAGGTGTAGGAGACAGACGAACAACCTTCAAGATGAAGGAAACCTGGAAAAAATCTTGTTTGGTTAAATGAAAGAAAAAAACATTGACAGGAAGTAGCGAGAAGGAAGAAATCCAATACATTCGATTTTTAGAAGCAAAAACGACGGTAGGAGTATGTACTGTTGGGATTATTTTATTTAATAATTAATAATAATTTTGATTATTTTATTTGCAATATAATATTATCCATTATATGAAAAAATCAAGGTTATTAATGTAATCTTGAACAATATGTAGTTGATATATGAGAGGATCATATTTAAGAAATAACCTAAAGGGTCATAATATATGGATAAGGTTGGGTGCCTTATTCTAGTAACACTATTGATACGACCCACTTTGTAATAGTTATAAACAATTTGATCTAAATCGTTCATGTGGAGACATGTGAGTTGGGGTATCTCATACAATGAGTATGTATAAAACTGAACCACGAAATATTTAATCTCTCTTTATAAATCTGTTAATTGAGAAGATTAATATTTTATTAGGGTGATCATATGCGACTTGATCTTAATCTTGAGTGAGTTATGAATTCTTCCCTGTGAGGGCTTATCCTTTGATTTGCATGGGTGAGAGTGGCTTTTGTAGCCGATTCAATAAGCCTACCATTTTGGAGACTTGACCAAATAGGGAGTTAGGAACATAATCTCATAAGAAAGAATTCACTCATTCCCATATAGGGTAAGTAGATGAGTAATTCCCTTACGTGTTGATTTTGGGAGCTGAACAATGGGACCCCACCCGCTCACTTACCCGAGAGAGACTTAGTTTATGGTTGGATCATAAACAAATTGTTCATTAGAGGATTCGTGGTACTTAAGGTGCAAGATGTAATTACAGGGGTAAAATGGATTTTTGACCCAGTTGTAATTACGAACAAGTCGTGAAGGATCAACTTGCATGTAGTGATTATATCCATGGACACAACTTGTTCTACAGTGCATAAGAGTGCAACTCTAGGTCTATAGTGAAGTGATATAAAGTTAATGAATGAAAATTTATTAATTAAAGAATTTAATTAATTATTTTTTTTTATCATTGGAGCTTATAATCTATAGGTCCATAAGATCCCCTTGCTAGCTCATAGTAACACTAAAAGATCAATTTAGTTGAAAGAAAAATTTGAAATGTTCAAATTAATATTTAATATATTAGATATATTAAATATAAAAGAGAAAAATATACTTATTGTATTTGATACATTAAATATTAAAATAATTAATGCATATTAGACACATTAAAGAAAAGATATTTATAAAATTTGAATAAGATTCAAATAAAAAAAATAAATATCGTAGGAGAATTTAAAAGATTTGGATAAGATTAAAATAAATTAAATATATGTATTTTAATATATTAGATATTAAAATATATATTATTTAATTATGACAAAGATTTGTCCCATGTCTCTATAAATAGAACCTTTGGGTTGAGCTATTATAACACACATCTCTTCAATGGAGAATTGGAGAATTCTCTCTAGACCCTTCATCTCCAATCCTCTTATAGATTTTCTTTCAAGAGGCTCCCACAAGTTTTGGTCTTGCGTTCGAGTCATAGCCAGGAAGACTTTTTGGATAAGATAAAAATCTGCCAGAAATATCTCAATATTTTCTCTAAGTAAGGTTTGCTTAATCTTATTTTTTTTTTATTTTAAATAAAATCAAAGTTGATCCAATGTTTCCGCTGTAGAGCGAAACGTTCATTCGTTCACCTACGTAATAATAAATCATGTTATGGGCTTAGGAATGGTTTTCAATCCTGATTTTGTTCAACTTAATGCATTCATGGTAAAATATGAGATGTGATAAAAGACATCAAAGATGGGCTTGACTGCATGTATTTTCTTTACTCTCAAAGAAAGATGATCTAAAATAAAGGAAAATAACTTCTATTTCGACAAGTTATCAAACCCTCAAATTTAGATCATTACTCGTCCTCGAGTAATGCCTAATGCAGGAGAAACATTAGATCTTTACATGCTTTTAAAAGTTATTGCCTTTTTAGGGTCAAGCTTGGAGTATACCTCAACAATGTACATGCTTTCACCTTTAGTTCTTCTATTTGATAATTCTAATTTATGAGGATTATTCGATCCTTAAACTAGGTTATTCTTGCCATTTTTGTGTATTTCGTTGTATGATGAGCAAGCTAAAGGTAGTGTTTATTAGAAGAATTCATAAAAGCTTGTTGAAGTAATGAAAAAGAGGAAAGAAGTTGAAAAGAAGTTAGAATTACACTAATTTGTTATTTATGTGTAGGTTTGGGAGCAAGTACAAAAATGTAATTGCATTGTAATTTGGAATGCAATTGCATTTCTTTTGGAAAACAGGTTTGAGAGCAAGCAAAAAAATGCAATTGCATTCCATAATGGAAATGCAATTGCGTTTATGAAAAATCCTAGAGATTGCAGAAATCACAGGAATTGGCGAGATTTTGCGAGAATTGGGAGATTCTTCAGCCCGATTTCAGACCTAAAAGTGGACCCAAGGTTGTAGAAGAGAAAGATGGAAACTCTAGCCCTTGATACCTATAAAAGAAGGAAGAAAGAATCATAAAATAGATGGATTTTTTCTTCTCAGATAGGAGTCTTTAGTTCATCGCTTCCTACCATTTTCTAGCAAGTTGTTCTTTGTTTTTCTCTCTATGAAATTCCGAGTTTGATCCTTCCTCTACGAAAGTTAGAGGAGGTGAAGATCCAATTGCCTGTGAAGGTATATTTGGATCGATTGAAGCAATGAAAACACTAGTTCATTATTGTTCTTCCATTTTGTTTAGTTTTATTCTCTAGCTAGCTACTGTTTTCTAATTTCCTTCTTGTATGTACTTTGAATTTTAGTTAAGTGCCAAATTCTTTTGATTTTCGTTTTCTTCCTTAGCAAAAAGACAATTTGTTCTTTGGAATTCTATTTCCGTAAGATTTTGAAATTATTTTACGTGTTGCTACTGTCCTTATAATCTCCTTTGTGAGTGCTTTGTGAGTTGTTGGAGTGAATTCACTCAAGTATTTTCTTAATAAAATTTTAGCTTGGGTTGCCGTATTATTCTGAAGTTTTATTACCTTTATTTCGACTGCTTAATTATGAGTTTGGTATAAATTCAATTGTTGTTTTTCATTCCCTCCATGATGCGCTAATTTTCCTTTAGGGGTTCAACTTCGTGAATTCCCTAGAGGAAAGATGTAAAGCTTAAAAGTACAAACAATCTAATTAACGCTTGAGATTTTGTTTGTTTTTATTGAATTAACTTTGGGTAAACCTAGCTGACCAACTAGTATTACTTGTCAAGCTTGAACTTAAAATCAAAGGGGTTAAGGGAAGGCAGATGTCACCAAAGCAATGGAGGAAAAGGCTTAGAAATAATTCTAAACATTGACCCTAGACATAGGGTGAGACTCTAAAACCACTACAATTGTGAGCTAAATTATCTAAGTTAGATTAGCCATAGAAATATAGTTTAATCACTTTGCCTCCTAAATATTTTGAAGCAAAATTGAATAGGAGTTAAATTTGGTTTACTTAGTTTCATTGTGTTAACTACAATTGCAATTGCATTTTGGTGGTGTTTCTTTTCAAAGGAGCATGAACAACTTGAAATCCCTTTTTCATACTTATTGATTTTTCACTTATTTCCTTTAGCAAAAACAAACTCTCAATACTTTTACATCCTTGGTTACCGCAATTGTACTTTGTAAACAAATTCGTGTCATCTTCATAGATTTTGTTAAAATCCATTCCCTTGAGTACGATATTCTAGAATACCTCTAGTTTTATTACTTGCAATCGATAGTGTGCACTTACACTAGACTGGAGCTTTGTTTTAACTTAAAAATCCTTTCTTAAAGACCCCCATATTTTAGTCCGATCACTATTTCAACCCTGCCTGTTCCTTTCAACCTTCAGGTCATCTAACTCAGTCTATATCTTTCTTTCAAAACTATTTCTTGCTAAAAACTTTTCAGTGCACTCACTCACTCTATGTTCAGCTCTTTATTACTTTTTACTTGTATCAAGAACTAGGGGTTTTCTTTCGAGACACCCTATTGGTTGTTTTACCTTCGTTTTGGCTTACCAGAATTTTGTGATGAAGGTATCCAAGTACGGGTAAGATCCAGCATTAGGTTGCTAAATGCATGCTCATTTCTTGCATTCCTTTTCATGCATAGGCAAACGATGAGTGTCATGAATGCCCCAGGTTACTCGGGTTTGTGTTGAAAGAGGAGTATTCTTTCTTTCTTTTAGTTTTTTATGATGCTGATTGCAACTAATGGTTACAAGGTTTTCAAAACATAACTATTTGAGTTATTCGATGTAATGGATTTCTCTCCTCTTCAAACTTAAAATCAGCAATGTCCTCATTGTTGGGTGATAGGACAAAGATAGTCATATGTTTTTATGACTAAATCATGTTAGTTTAGAGGTTTTAATGTAATTAATTGATCATTTTGTAGGATTTGAGTATAAGGCACATTCCGTGAGATTCTACGTCGAATCACAATTCCAATGAATCAACCCGGAGGTCATTCGGACACCTGAGCGAAAAGTTAGAGCAAAAATAACAAGTGTTGCGCGTTGGGTAGCGTCTAGGTGCTGTTCAGAGCCTAAATGCTCCGTCGATTCCTATAAATAGATTTTTTTGTCCTCTAGGTCATTTGTCTCCGATTTTCAGTCATCATGAGACCATTTTAAGCTTTCTCCTCTATGTTTTTCAGTACTTTAGGATAGATTACGAGTTTTTCATCAAACCTTGGTGTCAGCTACATCGTTTCGATGATCAGCTAGGCTTTTGATGCCGTTTCGGGGTTGTAAATACGATATTATGCATTTTATTGTAAGATTTGGTTATTAATTTAATTTTCCAGTACTGTTTTATGGCTTGCAAATTCTTGTGCTTATTCCTAGTTATTTCTACTTTGATTGAATTGACAAATGAATTAATTTAGAGATTTCTTAGCTATGTTAGATGTATTCGTAGGTGTCCTCGGTCTATAGCTTAATTTGAGTAGTAAATAGGTTAGTAGCCACGTCGGTTAAATTAAGTAGAATTGCTTAATTACGAGTACATGATAGGCCTTAGAATTGTTAGCGTTAGCTTAGTTAATTTAGATCGAGCAGTTTGAATTAATTAGCTCGTTTCGGCTTATCCCTCGAGTTTAATGCATTTAATGAATCCTTTTGGTATTGGTCGTGCCAAATTAGTTGATTAAATTAGAACCAATTAGGTGTTTGTAAATTGGTTTAATTAAGGGAGGCTCCTACGGTGTCTTGAGGAATTCAGTCGATCTTAAAACATAGAAAATTGTCTGTTAGGTTAGTTTCAATGATCAATAATTTTCATAACTACCTGTTTACCCCTGATTCGGTGTCCAAGGTGAGATCTTTATTTTTACCGTTCTCTGTTTAGTCTTTCTGTTTCTATTGTATGCTTAAGTCCCCCTAGTCCGTGTTAGTATGTGTCATTAAGAAAACTAATTAATTGAAATCAATTTATTCCGTTCCCTGTGGTTTGACTCGGTCCACTATTAATTACTACAAGTAGTTAATTTTAGATCGGTATTATAAATTATTTGATTCAGACTTCGACAAGCTCGCATCAAATTTGGCGCCGTTGCCGGGGAACCACTATTAGTTTCTCTTTGTTAAATTTGATATAAAAAAAATTTTAAAAACAAAAATAAATAAAAAATAAAATTCTTTTGTATTTTTCTTCTTTTTTTATTTGATCTTTAAATGGCAGATTATTCCCAGCACTACTAGACAAATGGTGGAGCTGCCCCGTTTGTTGATGAGGTTAGTGAGCTGAAAACTCAAATTTCTGAATTAACCTCTGTTATTCTTCAAGTGGCTATAGGGAGGCTACAAGCAATGGAGACACGTAGATTATGCTCACTTCAAGGACACCCTACCGAAGCATGCCCTCAGCTGCGATGGAACTTTATGCCAAATGCTTACACCTTGGGAGAATTTTTTGGTCATCACGTGAACTACGAGTCTTATGATCCCTCCTGTCTTGAATGGGATCAATCCAGTTATGGCTATGGATACCAGAGGAGCAGCAAAGCCAGTACCATCAGATTTCATACTCATGTATGTCTTTAGAGGCTATAGTTTCATGAAATTGCTAATAGTACTCTTCAGTTTCAGCAGAAAAATCTCAAATTTCAAAAGGAGACTCGAGTTGGAATGCGAAGCCTAGGTGACCAAATTACCCAATTGGCTGGTTCGGTTAGAAGTCTGGAGAGTCTACAAGAGAAACACTCTTTTGACACCACTGAGGCAAGAATTTATGAGGAGATCGACATAGACAGTGACGAAAAGGTTGTGAATTTCGAGCCATGCCAAGAATAGGTAATTTGTGAGGTTAAGGAGGAGTCTGAGCTTACACCCGAATAGGAGATTCAGGTGATAGAGTTGGAGCCTGAAAAGCCTTCACCTGCTCTATTTCCTTGCATTTCTCTTAATGTTGAATTGCCTTTTCTTTATTCTCATGAGTCCTTAAAGTCTTTTATTTCTTTTGAGTATGTTAAGTCTTACTTTTTGCCTTTTATTCCTTATATAAAAAATAGAAAAAATAATGATATGTCTGATACCTTGGAGAAATAGGAAAACCTTCTAAACTTAGAAGGTTACATTGATGCAAGCAAGAAGGGACTAAAGAAAGTAGAAGAATTTTACTTGCCATGACATTGACTAACCCTATCGAGCATAACGACGTTAAAATTTTGCACTTCTTAGGAGGCAACCCAAGTGCTTTAATTGTTTTACTTCCTTTCAGTTATGTATCTCCTTTTCTTAGTTTGTTTTGTTTTGATTTTCTTTTGTAAGTGTTGCACTTGGGAGGAGAAATTGAGGATAAAGATGCACCACCACGTACAAGTCATCCAAAAACTAGGGGAGTTTTTTTGTTCCTCTTGCTTTTTGTTTGTGTAACTTTGTTTATTGATACATTGGGGACAATGTATCAATTAAGGTTGGGGGTGGAGAACATTAGATTTGCATGTTTAGGGTTATTCATGAGCATGTTGAGCAGTGAGCATTACTTTTAAAACATTTTGAGCTTACATTGTATGATGAGTTAGTTGCATATTAGGTGATTATGACAATCTAGGAGGTGATTTAAGTAAATCTATTTGAAATGGTTGAAACTTGAAGATGCTTGCTTGATTCCCTTATACTTTTTGAGCACTTAGCCCTCTTGTCTATGGTTTTCAAGACTTAAGATTGGGTAATTTGGTCTAGATTCTTGTTGTCACCTCAAAAAATTTTAGGAACTAGTTTAAGAGTCTACTTGCATGATGTTAAGTAATGTGAAACTTAGGAGTAATTGCATGTTTTACATACCTTTATTACTGTGATAAAATGAAAACTCGAGTAAAGAAAAAGCAATGATTGCATGTTTTTGAAAGTCCAAGGGAAAAAAAAGCTACCTCTATTGTGATCAGTTAGGCTATCCATCGAGCAAGTGCTCTAGATAAGGGTCCCTACAGTGGATGTGTGAAAGCTAGCGCTCATCAAAATAAGCAAAAATCTAAGTTTGGGGGTAGGCCTACCCCGGGGCACCTTAGTTTTCTATTATCATTGTGAGTGTAGGGAAGCTTGAGAATTAGTCTTAAAGTCAGAAGTAGGGGGGAAACGAGTTGAGGATCGAATAAAACCTTCTCGGGCTTATAAAGACTTAGATAAGGGGAGCTATACACATACAGAAGGGATTAGTTTTAAAATTCTCATTGATTGAATGTTTTTGATTATTTTCTTCCATTGGAAATGTTTTGTTGCCTAAAGCATTGAGATTAGAGTCATTGATATGCAATTGATTAGTCATAAGATTATTTAGTTCTACCTTGCTCGAGGACTAGCAAGATTTAGGTTGGGGGTTGTGATAGAACCTATAAAGTCCTATTTAATCACACTTATTTCTTGTTAGTTAGAAGGATTTTATGTGTTTTATTATTAATGTTTAGGGATTCGAGCAATTCGCGTGTTTTGGAGAGTTTGCAACATTTCAGAATTAATTCGGACATAATTGGAAGTGATTCAAGCAACTGAATTTCTATACCAACTTTGACCAATCATATCATGATATTTTGAGATTTAAGCTTATTGAATTATATTTTCAACGGTATAAGACTCATTCCATTCCACCAAGTATTGTGAAAGTTATGATATTTTGAGTGATTACTGCTCCTGCTAGAAAGCTGCCATACCCGAGAATGCTTTGTGCCAACTTTCGTTCTCATTATCTTGCTGATCACGTTTAGGAATATAACCAAATTAGATATCATTTTAAATCTCTCTAAAAGATATTTCCAGCCATGTAAAGATCACTTTGATCCAAAGTTTGGAGAAGAAGTTATTGGCAAAAAACTAAAGATTGTAAAATCTAGAAACTTTCCTTAACTGCAATCTTCTATGTTCGTTTTGAGAATTTAGGAAAGGATTTTCGATTTTTGGATATATTTTCCAGCATTTTGCAAGATATAAAATTATTTACTTTGTTTTATTTTATTTTGAATATTATTCCGTAATTGTTTTGGGAAAATATCTTTCTAGTATTTAGGGTTTCTTACTTGTGCAAGTTGTCTACTTCAAGGCTATTTGAGCCTTCTTTTGGACAGCTGCAGTTTCTCCGAGTGTAATATTTATAGACAATAGTTTTTAGAGTTTTTCTCCATTTTCCTTTACTTTTCTTTGGGCACTATATCGAACCAATGACGAACCTTGGCTACATCATCACGATGAGCGGCTAAGGTAAGTGTTCCAATTCATAGGTCGGTTGCAACTAATTGCAATGTTGTGAGGCTTGTACTTTAATGTAGTTTTTTTATAATTGCAAGTATTCTTTGATTCCTGTGTTTATTTTATGAGCATGTATTTTTTTATTGAATTGACGCATCGATCACTTTATATGTTTGATTGCTAGTCATGATGCATGATCCGTAATTTTCATGTTGATTGAACTTATAGCGATAGGATTATCACATGTGTGTGTTTTATGGATTTCCATAATTGCATAGCTTGCATGTTTAATTCTAGGAATTAAAGAAGCATTTTGATTAGATTAAAGTTGTTTTATCTAATTGGTTGTCTTAGTCCTTCCAAAGCACTTAATGCTTTTATCTAAATAATTTAGAACGGTTTCATCAAAATTGTTTAGGTAATTAGCATTAACTTTGACTTTTGTTAGAGTTGATGACTTTAGGGAATTTGTTACTTTTTGGGGTTTCCTAATAAGTTGACTAAGTGCTTGCATAATTAAGTTAAAACGCTTTGTGTGCCTATGATCAATTTTGCAATTGGAAAAAACCGTACCTGTGAATTGGATTTTGGTAAGATTTGATCTATCTTTATTTTTATTTGCTTATGTTTTATTTTATTTATAAAAACACAAAATCCCATTTTTAATTGTTTTCTCCTTTGCAAATGTAATTTGAGAAATTGATATTTGGTTCCCTGAGATTGACCCAGTCCACTCAGTGCTACAAGTAGCTTAGGATCGGTTTATAAATTGTAATTTGACGAGCCCTCAACAAGCTCACATCAATGGGTCCCCCAAACTTAAGGTTGGCTACTAGCCAAAAAGGAAAGACATGCGGTAGGTTATTTTCTAAGCTTTGCCTAGTGTAGAGGTGAAGCTTGCTAAAAAAATTAAGTGTTGAACTAGTTCTTACTAAAATGATATAGGGAAACTAGTTGGTCTTAGGGTCAATTGTTAAGTTTAGGAAGAAATAAAAGAGCTAAGGGTTTGAGGTGATGCATTTAGTTTCATCATAGGTTCCTAACTTAAGTTGAGGCAAGCAACAAGATTACAAAGCAATAAGAAGTAAATGCATGATATTTTAAACAGATAATCAAATCAAAAACAAAAGAGAAAGTGAAATGCGTTGAAATTTCATAGGCTTGTATTAATGCTTCGAATAGGATTACAAGCAAGATAAAAAAGTATAATGAAGCATTTAAAGCATAATAAAGCCTATTGAGTTGGAGGAGGAGAAGGAGGATCCTTAGGGCCCTGCTCTTTGCTAGGAGTAGGGATCTTAATGGGACTTGGCCGGGGAAATATGATGAGCTGCCTAAGTTCTTCAGGGAAAGGAGGGTATGTTGTGGTGAGCTCTGGATGAAGTCTGCTCAGTTCCCTATCCCTTTGCACACTATAACACATGAAGGCATCCAATCTTTTTCAGATAACCTGCAAAGACATCAGGGATGCTTTCATAGAAATCAACAAAGGTTTGATAGCTGACAGGATTGTCATCAAATGACTTTTGTTGAGACAATTATGCACACGGAGGCTCCTCTTTGAATGCATCTGGTTTGGATAGGCCAACCTGAGAATCAAAAGTGAAAATGGATGTTTGGAAGTGAGCTTCGAGGCCTTTGCTAAGAGGCAATGAAGGAGGCCATTCATTTTCACTTTATTTGGGCAGAGAAGGGTGCAAGGTTTCTTGCGCTGAAGTAGGGGGAGGAATTTTCTCTGCCAACGTAGTATCTTGATTCCCTAGAGATTGAGGGCATATAAGTTTTGGATCCATGGGCTTTTTGCCCTTCCCCTTTGTACTAGGAACCTTTTTCTTGTATGCTTTCCATTTTCGATGCACATTCCTTATCCTTCTGAGTTGGTGTCTTGTTCTTTTTTGGCACCAATTTAGGTTGGTTGGGGGATCCATCCAACCTTTGATGTTTTGGGTGGCTTCTTTCTCCAATGGCATTCATGCATTGAGGCACAAGTTGCCTATCATCCATGGGAAGAATAGTGGTCCCCTTGTCTTTACATCTGTTTCTCTGATCTCAGTTGCTATGATGTCCCTAATATTCAAAACAATGCCCTTCAGTAGATAGTAGGCAACCATGACTCGATCCCTTGACAGTGTTTTGTCATGCATTGTAGGGATGAGTCTGTTCTTCACTATGTGCATCTAGGGGGTTGCCTCTGGACGCAAGTGAGGAAGTTAGTAAGTACATTTCTAAATTAAATACTTGTAGTACTTAATAGTGGACCGAGTCGAACCATAGGGAACTGAATATCGATCTCTTTTAATTGGATTTCTTATTATTGCATAAATGCAGTAAAATAATTGAAACTAAAAGCAGGAAAGATAAAGATCTCACTTCAAGCATCGATTCAGGGTAAAAGAAATAACAATGCATAATTGATCATTCAAAGCCAATACAAGAATCAAATCAGTAGTTTATCACTTAATCAACTTTACTGGAAAAGCCGGACAAGCCCCTAAGCAACCTTAGGTCTCCTTAATATAATTAATCCAACCTTAGCATCGAATTAATGACCGAACTAACCTGTTATAGCTGGGCACGATAGCATTCCATACTAATAGGGCTAGCCACATTACGCATTAGGGATTGATTAAGGCAAATCGATTAAACTAGACCATCTTATCAAATTTAACTAACCGCTCTCTTGATTCCAAGGTTCTATCATGCAAAATACACGAGATTAGCCTCTACTATGCAAACACGAGTCGACACTAGAGGTACTCACTAGCATACATATATGTATTTGACATGAATAGGTTGTTAGGCTATTTACGAATAAATTCATGCATTGAAAGAAAAATCAAGAGATAATAATCATGCTGAAAAGATATAAGGAAACTTCATTGCAAAAATCTCACAAAAATACATTGTACCCTAATTACACTTGAATTGACGTCGAAAGACTAACCGACCATCGAAACGACGTAGCCTGACACCGAAGAACGATCAAAACTCCTAAAACTATGTTAAAACTACTAAAATAGTAAAGAGAAAGCTTAAAATGGTTTCATGATGGCTGAAAATCAGAGACAGAATGACCTAAAGATGGAAAATTTTATTTTATACAAATCAAATTAGTGTTGAGATGCTACAGGTAGCGTCTCAATGCTACTAGCATTGATCCCAACATTTTGTAGTGTCGAGTCAGGCTTGCATGATCATATTGTTGACAACGGCTAGATGCTGCCCTATTCCTCAACATTTTATGTCTTCGCATGCGTCTTGACACTTTTGGGTAGGGTTGAGACACTCTCTTTAGGAGTATTTTGGTCATTTCACTGGTTCTTCTTGCTCAATTGCTCAAATGACCGCTAGTTTGCTTTGAATTAATGCCATTTGGATGCAAACACTCTAAAATACTCCTTATGCTCAAATACCTAAAAAATCAACAATAAAGCACATAAAAACTATCGAAACTAGCATGAATTAGATACGATAATATGGGACTTTTCTAATCCTATCACTTCACTTCTAAGTTAAACTCTTGGAGTAACAGAATCCACCTGATTAATCTAGGTTTTGCATTTTTTTAGTAATCAGGTATTTGATCTCCCCATGATCGGTATAAATTGTTACTTCCTTTCCCATTAGGTATGCTCTTAACTTTTCAAATGCAAAACAATTGCCAATAATGCCTTTTCAGTGACAGTATAATTGACTTGGGCTTCGTTTAGAGTTTTGCTTACATAGTAGATTGGATGCAGAATCTTCTCCTTCATTTTTCTTAGGATTGCGCCCATTGGAACGTTGCTTTCATCACACATTAATTCAAATGGTAGATTCTAGTCTGATGCGACCAAGATGGAAGGAGATATCGATGCTTTCTTTAATGTCTCAAATGCATCCATGCATTCTTGATCAAACTCAAACACTTTGTTTTGCTTTAATAAGCTGCACAATAACTTTTCTCTAATAAGCTGCACAATAACTTTGTGAATTGAGAAAAACTCTTGATGAATCTCCTATAGAAATCTGCATGTCCGAGGAAACTTCTAACAATCTTGACATTTGTAGGAGGGGGAAGTTTCTCTATTACTTCAATTTTTGCTCTATCCATCTCTAATCTTACCATTGAGACTCAATGCCCCAATACAATTCCTTGTCTTACCATAAAATGGCTATTTTCCTAGTTCAAGACCAGGGTGGTTTCCTCGCATCTCTTGAGTATAGCTTCAAGGTTTTCCAAACAATCTTCATAGTAGTCACCAAATGTCAAAAAGTCATCCATAAAGACTACAATGCATTGTTCTAGGAGATTTTAAAATATTTCCATCATACACCTTTGAAAGGTGCTCGACGAATTGCATAATCCAAATGGCATCCTCCTAAATGCTTATATTCCATACAAACTCGTGAAGGTCATCATGTCTAGGTCTTTTGGCGCGATTGTAATATGGCTATATTCTAAGTATCCGTATAAGAAGCAGAAAAATGTCTGGCCAACCAAACGATCTATCATTTAATCAATGAAGGGCAATGGAAAATGATATTTCTTGGTTGCTGCGTTTAACTTTCTGTAGTCCATACATACACGCCAACTTGTAACTGTGCATATAGGCATCAATTCATTTTTATTGTTAGCAACCACAACCATACCTCCCTTTTTGGACACATACTGCACTGGACTTACTCAGCTGCTATCAAATATAGGGTAGATTACTCATGCGTCCAACCATTTAATAATTTATTTCTTACAACTTCATTCATAATTGGATTCAATCTGTGTTAACTCTCCATGAAGCTAATTTTTCCTTCTTCAAGCCTTATCGTGTGCATGAAATAAGATGGACTAATCCATCTGATGTCACATAGCGTCTATCCTATAGCCCTTTTGTGGCGTTGATGCACCTGCACAAGAGATAATTCATGATCAATATTTAAATTAGCTGAGCTAATAACAGGTAGGGTTTTGTCTTCCCTAAGAACAATATATTTTAAATGTCCTGGTAATGGTTTCATTTCGACACATGGTGCTTCTTCTAATGAAGACTTGAGAACTGGAAAAATTCTTGCAGATAAATTCAGTGATTAGAAGCACCTAGACATGATTGCATCGATTGCTCGCTCTATGCCCTACGTTTAGTTTTCTTCCAATTTTTCAAATTCTTCTAACAATTCTTCATCTTCACTTTCTCTGAGAATATTTCCAAAATTCAAGCTTTCAATGAAATTGCAATACTCTTTGTCAAGGAACTTCATCACATCAAACACGTCGAACTCGACTTTTTCCCCATCGACTTCTAAAGTTAGGATTCCTTTAGGCACATTGATCATTGTCCCTCCAGTTGCTAAAAACGGACGTCCAAGTTTGATTGGGACATCCTTGTCAAAATCATAATCAAGGATGATAAAATTAGTTGAAAAGATGAATTTATCAACCTTAAGTAGGTTATCTTCTATATTGCCTTATGGATGAGAAATTGATTGATCTACTAATCGAAGGGTCACGATGGTCGGCCTTACTTCTCCTATTCATAACTTTTTGAATAGGGACAATGGCATCAAATTGATGCTTACGCCCAAATCACATAGGATGTGTTCAACCTCTATGCCTCCAATTGAAATTGGAATAGTATAGCTTCCAGGATCCTTCAACTTTCTAGGAATCTTGCTTTTCACACAGTGCTTCATTTCCCAGTGAACCTTGATAACATGCAATTATGCTATGTTATTTCCTATGATTTATGCTAGTTTTATTATGATTTGGTGAACTTTTGAGTGTTTTTATACTTATTTTGTAGAAACCGAGCTAAAGGAGCAAATTCAGAGTGTTCAGAAGCATTTGGATGATTTTGGAGCTTAAATAATGATATTTTGGAGATTCAAGGATGAAGAGATGATGTTTGAGAAGAAAAACCGGAGAGGAGGGCATCTCAATGCTGGTTAGGGCATCAAGACTCTGTGTTTAGAATTTCAAACCTGAGAGCTAGCATCGAGACACTGATCAGTGGTTTCTCAACGCTCAAAATGTGTGTAGAAGTGGAGCTCCTTTCGGTGCGTCGAGACAATGCCTTCAGTGTCTTGATGCTAGTGGCATATGCAAGTGAAAAGCGATAGAATTACACTGTCCCTAACATCTCAACACTGTTACGATGGGCAATATATATTCCTCGCATTCTCTTCATCCAAAAGAAGGCCAAATTGAGGGTTTTAGCCCTAATCTTGATTTCAAGCTAAACTTAAGGGTTTAGGGAGCAATTGAGAGTGTTTTTGATGATCCGAAGCTTGAGGGACATGGAGATCACGATGGGAACACGAGATCGACCATTATTTGCTAATTTCTTAATTTTCTTTTACTGTTAGTTTCTTTTTTGTGGCAGTAAATTAAGGACTCAGAGGTTTAATTGTATGATTTTTCATATCTTTGTTCCTAATACTTGGGATTTATTGTGGTTCATTGAATTTAATGCTTAATTGAAGATTATTTTGGATTAATTACTTCTGTGATGGATGATTATGGCTATTTAGGTTTTGAATCATTCATGCATTTAGTGTTTAATGCTTTTAATTAGTGTTCATTAATTAATTCAGGTAGATGTAAGTTGAACTCGACAGAGGAAACTTAGTTTAGCTTAATGCATAATTAATTAGTTACCTGAGTGATACTGGGCTTAGCAGTTAATTGATTATAGTTGGTATTGAAGGTTAATTAAGTGAGTACTGTTTAATCAATTCATTTTCTAAGTGAAAACTTGACGGAGAGAAACTTAGGCAAGAACAGAATGCATGACTAGTGTTTATTTACCTGAGTGACAGCGGAGTGAATAAATAGACATTAGAAGTCCGAAATGAAGAGTCGTATAATGCTTTGTATGATTTAGCTAGTGCTTGGGACAACTAAGTTAGTTAACTAATACTTGAGATTGGAGGGGACTGACAAGAGAGTCCATGCCTTTTGAGCTTATAGACTTATAAGTTCATTGCTGATTTAGTTGTACTTGTCTGTTTAATTAAGTAATTAATCCTTTACCCAAGTTTATCCCCTAGGTTTGAGTCTCCCATTTATTTTTTGTTGCTTAGGTTAGTTTATCCTCTTTCGGTTATTTTCTCTAAATAAAGCTAAGTGAGAATAATTGTAGTATTTAATTGAATTAAAACCAATCCCTGTGGATTTGATACCGGTAGGAATATCGTTTTATATTACTTGACCCGTGCGCTTGCGAAAACGTAAATTGTATACATCAAGTTCCACTATTTCAAATTCCACTAGTTGATGTCTGTTTATGATTATGTCTTTAAAAAACGTAATGTAACTGGGCATTTGTTATAGTGCAAACAAGTGGAATATTGATATGTAATTGCTTTAGCTTGTCCATGAAACCTCTGAACTAGGCTTCGTCATTATTCTTCTTTCGTAGCCTTTATGGGAAAGGTATTTTTGGTTTCTTAATCTATTGCTTTTGGAAAAATTGCTGATTGAGTGCATCTTTGTTAATATCTGAACTTCTCAACGCATCTTTAGTGCTTTCTTTTTGTTCAGCGTGTTCCTCGGTGCATCCCTTACCCTCATTTTTTGATTTTGCAGGAGATTGGTCATGTTGTTTTCTTCTCCTGAATGTAACGGCCTCCTTGGTGAGTTATGAGTTCAAGGCCTTACCACTTTGTTAGAGTGATTTCTTGACATTGCTCCTTACCTTCTCACTTGGGAGCTTCAATCATACTCGGCAATGCGTTGAATGGCCTATTCTTGAGGTCTATGGTTAATTGGCCCATTTGAATTTATAGATTTCTAATTGAAGATGCTTGGCTATGAATCAACACATCATATTTCAACATGTATTCCTTCATTAATGTCTCTAATAAACTAGAAGCTTGTGTATTGACATTGTTTTGGCTGCATTGATAGTGATTTTGATTATGCACATCAAAAAAATCTGATTAGTATTGAATCTTGGGGGATTGAGAGGTTTACTTACATTGGAGTTGTTGTTGTTGCTATGCTGTTGATGACCCCATGAAAAGTGAGGGTGGTTTCTCCAACAAGGGTTATACGTGTTGGAGTATGGACCGTTCCTAGCAGATCCTTGTTGCTACACAATATAACAAACCGAGGCTGAATTAAGTGGGCAAAAATCAAAAGTGGGATTTTCACGGCATCCTATACATGTGTTGAGGTTGTTTGCTTGATTAATTGCCTGCACTTGTGTCGTCTAGTCGATGTCATTCATGGTCAGCGTCTTAAGCATGTTAGACATTGTTGCCACTTGCGCTGACAATGCTGTCATGGCATCTGTTTCTATTATCCCATTATTCGTCTTAGTTGTTGTTCTCAATCCAAAATCGTCGTCAGACCATTTATTTCTTGTTATCCTGTCCAAAATCTTGTAAGCCTCATTAATTTTTGTTTACATTAATGCTCCATTGGCCAATGTGTTCACCACATTCTGAGCACTCTGTTTAAACGACCATAGAATTCTTCAGTTGAACGCAGCTAGGGAGTCCATTATATTGGCATTTTCTTAACAACTTCTTAAACCTCATCAAGGTGTCTCTAAGTGCTTCATTTTCACCTTGTTTAAATGTTACCGTCTTCTTTCTATAGCATGTGTTCACAGTGAGTGGAAAATACTTTAACAAAACTTGTTCGGCTAGCTCATCCCATGTACGAATTTAGCCTGCAGAGAATGAATTTATCCAGTCTTTTGCTTCATCGCATAATGAATATGGAAACAATATAGGTCTAAACGCTTCCTTATCTACTCATGGATAAATGATTTTTTTTCATAAGTTTCCAAGAAACCCTTAAAATGTAAGTGTGGGTTTTTCTCCTGGATCTCTACGAATTGCCCTCCAGTGGTAATCATCTGAAACATAATAGGTATAAGTTCAAAACTTGGAGCAGTTATGTTTGATGTTACAATCCCATGACATAAATCTATAAGTGTAGGGGTGGGATATTCTCTGATGGCATGGTTTCTATCATCAGCCATATATATTGGATTTGTTATTGCAAGAGGATCAAGCTGTTGGTTTTGTCTTGCTTGTTCATTCCTGCCCTCTCTTTGTCTTTGAATGCAAGCTTTGTTTTTATCTACCATATTTTCTTCTCGAGCTTGACATTCGTTAGCTTTACTTTATTGTCTAAAGGTTCTTTAAATCTTTAGATCAAAGTTAATGTTCTAGTTTCTCACTTTCGCCCATGACTTACTTGGGTGAGCTTAAGTCCCAAGCAATTTTTGAGCAGATAAAATTGTCCTACAATCACAACGAAAAGAAATAAATTAAGAAAAGAATTCAAGTCCCTAGCAACGACACCAAAAACTTGCTTGTTATTTAACTGGGGTAAAATGATATATAAGAATGCGTGTAAAGTCCATAACATGAGATGGATTTTTTACAACTTAGGAGCTTAATAGGCATGAAGTTGATTTTCAAACTTTTGTCCTCCCTACATTGAGCCAAAGTATAAACTCAACGCGAGAAGTAGTACTTGGGGGGTATTTTGAGGTCGAATCCTCAGGGACTTGAGTTGATCGCACTTGATTTCTTACTAACAGTTTAGTGCAGTAGAGGTAAATAAGAATTTTCTTTTGATTACTAGGGATATTTAAACGCAATCACTTAAAAATAACAATTGGTAAGAATGAAGAGTAAACAGTAATTTAAAGCAAGGGTTTGACTATAGATTCTCTAAGCATGCAATATTTCTAACTTCAATGGTTTGTTGATATTTTTATCCCTAGAAGTATGTGTTCCTACATATTCTTACTCTTTCAAGAAGGATGTTAGGTACATTGTATAGTTATATGTTTATGCTCGACACAATGTTTTAATCCACGACCCATTTTTACTTACAAGCGGTTGTTTTACTTCTAAAACACCCTAGTGAGTTATATTCACTCTTGTTTTTCTTGGACTTTCCATACACCTTGACCCTTTTGGCATGAAAGTATGCTATTACCTCTCTCGGTTAGCCAAGCAGAGACACCTTGACCCTTTGAATCTGAGCATTCTTGGTTGGCGGGAAATATTTCGAAAGAAACTTTTTCAACAAGTAATCCCAAGAAATGATTAAGTCTAGTGGGAAATAATCTAGCCATGCTTCTGTATTACACTGCAAGGAAAAAGGAAAAGTTTCAACCTCAATATCTCTTTTGACACTCCATTTAGGTTGAACGTGTTGCATATGCTCAAGAATTTCTTCATGTGCTTGTGAGGATCCTCGTTTAGTAATCCTACAAATTTCCCTATAGTTTGGAGCACCTGAAACATTATCGGCTTAAACTCAAAATGAGCTGCCTCAATGTTTGGTTCCATGATTCCTGCATTAAATTTTGGAAAGTTGCGGCTGCATAATCCCTTATAGCTCTATCTCGCTCATCGAAAATAAAAAAAGGATTTTACTGCACCACTTGTTGCGTTGTTGTTGTAGTTGTGGCACATTATTGGGTTGTTGATAGTGGGCAAAAGTATGGTATTTTTAGGCTTAGTTTTATGCTAGTTTTTCTATGATTGTGTGTGCTTTCATGTATTTTTATGTATATTTTGCAGAAACCGAGCAATTGGATCAAAATCGGAGAATTGTGGAGTATTATGATGAATTTTGAGCAATTAGAGGCTAAATTTGAGGATCCAAGTGTTGAAAAGGAAGAACAAAGTGTTTGAACCCGAGAGTATAGCGTTTCAACGCTACATTAGCAGTCATTCAACCTTGGAGTGCAGCAAGCATAACATTACAATGTTGTTTGTAGCGTTGCAATGCTACCATGATCTGTAAAAAAGGAAAAAGGGCAGCATTGCAACACTGCTCGCCCCAATTTTATTTAGAAAAACAAAACATTAGAGTGATCAAAAAGACAAATAAAATCTAAACTACTATTTACAAAGTTGGAGTCCAATTTTTGTGAAACATAATGGTTGATTAACTTAAGCATGACTTTGCTACGCCAAGAATTACTAAGTGATCAATATCCTCTCTCCAGCTCAATTGAATTCATGTCTAACAATAAATCAACCTCTCGGTCTATTTTTATTACTAAACATGACATTAGGAGATTCTTTGGATAAATTTACTAAATTTACTCACAATTGAATTTACTCACTTTCATGCAATTAACTAAATCTAGTCATGCATCTATTGTTCTATGGATAAATTTACTCTCTCAAGCTAAACCTAGCCCAAAATGCAAAACCATGGCCAACTGTTTAAGCAACAAAATCAAGATGCATAAAAGATGTAAATGAAACATTCAATTACAAAATCAACAAAGTTCTAAAACATACAACCATTCTTGTCTAAATACAGAGGTAAACAACAATTAAGTTCGTAACAAAACTCCTAAAACCAATAAAAAAGCAAGAGAAAGACATTAGACTAAGGTCGTGTGCCAACACTCGTTCCCGACGTGATGTCCATGATCTCGAGCTTTGAGTTATCTCCTTGGCTCTCAAAAACTCCCCTCAAAGCCTTTAGATAGTGTAGAAATCGAGATTAGGGTATTGGTCTCTCAAAAATAGTTCCCTTTTACATGAATGTTAGGGGCAATGCTGCAACGTTGTCCTTTTTCCATATTTACAAAATCGTGGTAGCGTTGCAACGCTACTAATGGCGTTGCAACTCTACCCTCATTGGTTTGCAACCTTGTTCTTCAATTCTTCTTTCGCCCAAATGCCAAATTATGCCTCCAAAATGACTTTGTTGCCCCTTTTTCTTCTCCTTTGCTAATTTTACCCTCGATTGCTCGATTCCTAGAAAATGAACTCTTAAATGCATGAAAGTGTTCGATAAGGCCTTTAAAAATGCAATAAAGCATCCCTAAAAATGCATCATAAATTACACTTATCATCAGGCTTATAACTTTGCATTTCTCCCTTGGATTAACCTCTATGTCACTCTAGACTTTCCCTTTATGCAAGTCATTCAAGGAAGTGGCTATTTGACTCATTTGAACTTCAAGGTTCTGTATAGCCTTCCCATGTTCAGAAGCAATGCCCTCCATCATCTCTTCTAGTTGAGTTATCCTCTTGTTTGATTCAGCAATGAAAGCTCCAATCATGTCCTCCAAAGAAGGATTTCTTTCCACTGACTGTGATGCGAAAGCATAGTTCGAAGCAAAACATTACTAATGATAGCATACGAAAAATTCTCATGATTCCTCAAACCTGGGTGGTAATGTGTAGGTAAGCAGTTGTGCATGTGATTGCCACTGTGATTGTACCCCATGTTGTTGTCATAATTAACTTTCCCCATGCTAGAATCTCCTCCATATTATGGATGTTGAGCAGCTGCTAATGATGCAATTCAAGAATTATTGCCTAGACTTGACAATTGAAACAGAGTGTTAGTCAGAGAAGCCATTTGTGCTTTTAGAGCACTTACCTCATTGATTTCATAAATTCCAGCTACTAGTTTTGCAATTAAGCGCTCCGTGGGCTATTGATAGCTAGTGGAAGTCATCTCCTCAAGCAAGTTCTTTGCCTCCGTGACTGTCTTGGATAAAATTGTCCTTCCAGCTGCTGCATCCAAGATAGTTTTAGTATTTCCGTTCAGTCCATTGTAGAACAACTTGATTTGAAGCTAAACAGGGTAACTGATAGCACACAAAATAGTGCTATTTATAATCTTAGTTTGATGATAGTTTTTCTATGATTATGCGTACTTTTATATATTTTTATGTATATTTTGTAGAAACCAAGCAATTAAAACTTTGAGAAGTATTTGGATGAATTTGGAGCAAAAAGAAGGTATACTTGAGGATCCAAGTGTTGAAGAGGAAGAACAAAGCTCTAGTGAGCTCGAGAGTATAGCGTTGTGATCGCTATGCTTTTCGCTACAAGCAAGTGCACGTGATCGAAGTAATAAAAGCTGGAGTATTCCAGAGTATCGTACCCAAGGGAACGGGTTTTAACAAAATCTATTGAGACGACACAAAATATGTTTGCAAATTGCAATTGTGGTAACCAATGGTGTGAAAATAATTGAGTGGTTATGTTTGCTAAAGAAAATACATAAAAATGATAAAAGAGGGATTCAAACGTGTTTTCGCTCCATTGAAAGAAATTGCGGCCTAATTGCAATTGCATTCCTTTGACTTCAACACTTAAGCTTTGTAAACCGAATTTAACACCTATTCGACCTTCTATGAAGTATCTTTAGGAGGCTAAGCGATTAAACCGATATTTCTATGGCTAGTACGAACTTAGTTAATTTTGAAACACAATTCTTTTGGTTTTAAAGGTTTTGCCCTATGTCCAGGGTCAAAAACAAATTCCTATGTCTAGGCTATTTTCCTTTATTGCTTTTATGAAATCTAAATTTTTATCTAACCTTTTCAGAATTAGACTCAATTTTTGTATACTAATCTAGGTGATCAATCTAGACTAATAATAAGCATTAAAATCAATAAAAGCAAACAAGCTATAGAGGAAGCAAGGTTGCCCTCACAATTAGGCCTTTATTCCTATCTTTAGGGCATCCACATGCTTGAATCCCAAAGAAGAAGTTAGCTCATTATGAAAGAAATGAAAATCAACAAGTTAGAATATTGAAAATCCATAACAAAGTTGGTAAAGGGAAGGGAATAACAACTAAAATTAAAATAAAGATTTGAATGAAAGAACCTTTTATTGAATCAATTTAATACTCAATTACATTCAACAACTTTAAGCAACATATTTTAACAATAAAAATTGCAGTAACTAAACCTAAGAAAAACAGAAGCTTCAACCAAAGACTTGAAAACAAAAATACCCAAACTAAACTAAACCTTTTTTTTGGTTCATGTCTCAATCGGACTCAATTCCTTCTCTTTCAACAGGTTTTGGCTCATAACAACCTTCACTTTCGTGAGGAAGGATTGAGATTTTGAACGTTGAAGGTTCTAAAAATGAAGATGAAGAAAACAGTAGCAAAGTAAAAAAAAATAAAAAATAGCAGAAAATGAGATAAAAACAGTGCAGAAAAACCCATAAAAAAGGAGAACGAAATTTAAAGATTCAATGTTTAACGAAAATTTAACAACTTACAACATTTAGATCAAAACATAAACTAACTGTAGACTAAACAATGAATAAAAATAGAAGAGAAAATTGCTGTAAATGACAGAAAAAACGTGAGTACAGACTGTGGGCGAGTAGCAGAAAAACCCAGCCACGTTTTGGATCGTTTTCCTCATTTTTATAGGCATTGAGGGCTAGGGTTTCCATATTTGTGCTCCTTCAATCATGGGTCAATGTTTGGGCATGAGATTAGGCTGAAAATTCTCCAAAAATCGAGCAAATCCCGTAGATTTTGGTGTTTTCCCGAAATTTTCGCAACTTCCAAAAATTCCAGAAATTCAATTGCATTTCAATTGCATTTCTGTTGCATTATTTTTCAGCTCTACCAAAATTTTTCAGAAATGCAATTGCATTTTCATCAGCATTTTTGGGCTGAAAAGTCTCCTAGAATTTAGCAGAATTGAGCCAAACGCCGTGGGTTTTGGAGCATTTTCGTGATTTCCACAATAAATTGATATGTCTAGAAAATGCAATTGCATTTTCCCTCTTGTTCACCACATTGCTATCTCAAGGAAATGCAATTGCATTTCATTTGCATTTTCTTCATTTCTTCAAATCTGCACAAAACAACAATTTTAGCCAACTTTCTTGTATCTTTTCAACTTAATTCTTCTTTTTCCATACTCCGACAAGCTTGCATGAATATATCTTATAAATGTTATTTTTAGCTTGCTCGGTAATCAATAAAGCATACAAAAATGACAAAAATAACTTAGTTTAGGGTTAAATAATCCTCATAAATAAGAATTATCATGTTGCATTGCAATCTACAATGTTGCAACACTACATCAGCAGCCTTTTAACATTGGAGTCCAGTAGGCATAGTGTTGCAATGTTGTCCAGAGCATTGCAACGCCAACCAAAATTCGAAGGGACAGCGTACGTTGTCCCTAGCTTTGCAACGCTGTCTCGACTATATAAAAGATAATTTTTCATTCGACAAAGGGCAGCCATTTTAAGAGACCAAAATATTTTCAATTCAAGCATTATCTTGGAACCTAGAGGAGACCTTTCGAGAGCTAAGAAGGAGACTCGAAACTTGAGATCGTGGACATCACATTGGGAATGAGTGATTGGCATGCGAAATAAGTTTATTCTCTACTTCCTTTACTGTTCTTTTGGATTTAGGAGTTTTTGTGGAATGTTCACATGTGAATGATTTTAATCTTGAACACTTGATTGATTTTTCATTGTACTTTATATATCGACGTCTTTTATGCATCTCGTTTATATTGTCTAAACCTTCGACCATGGTTTTGCTTATTAGACTAGATTTATCTCGAGAGAGTATATTTGGTTGAATATTAAATGCAAAACTGGGGTTAATCTATTGCACGAGAGTGAGTAGGTTAATTCTACAGGCCTTAAAAAGAATGTCTTAATGCCATGCTTAAAAATAGAAATAGACCAAGAGGTTGATTTAGTTCTTTGCATGAGTTCAATTGGGCTTGAAGGAGTTAATTGTTTACATTAGAAATTCTTGGCTTAGGATTGTTGTTAATAACCCAATTCCTTAATCAATCGAAGTTGGGCTTAATTTAATCAATCATTCATGTCTCTCGATTTGTTTTCTTAATTCCAAAGCTTGTTTCTATAAATAAAATTGGGCAAAAGTAACTACGGTATTTAATTAAGCCTAAAGAAAACTAATCCATGTGGAGACAATACTTTATACTCTATCACTATATTAAAATTTGACACCGTACACTTGCAGTTATTTGCAAACACTAAGGGGGCGTTTGGAGCACCGTTTCGGAATCAGAACCCTTGGAATCGGAACCCTGGAGGGTTTGTTCTGGGGGGTTTGAAAGCCTGGGAATCAGAACACAGTGTTTGGGGTGCAGTGTTCTGAAGCCTGGGAATCAGAAAACAGTGTTTGGGGTGCAGTGTTCTGAACCCTGGGAATCAGAAAACAGTGTTTGGGGTGCAGTGTTTTGAACCCTGGGGTTGTGTAGTTTTTGTTTTTTCTTTTTTCCTTTGCTACTTTGGTCTCTTTTTTTTCCTTTCCTTATTTTCTAGTGGCAATCTTTGGTTAGTTGTAGAATTCTTTGTGTAAGTTGGGTAATTTGGTTAGGTTGATGGCATGTATAAAAAAACAGTTGTAATAATTTATTATTTTTACAAAAAAAAAAATGTGAGTTTCCAATAAAAAATAATTGCTTTGTCAAATATCAAATTTGATTAGGTTTATGACAAGTATTAAAAAAAATATTTGTAATATTTTATTAATTTTTACCAAAAAAAATATGAGTTTCCAATGAAAAATCAACATACTTTGTCAAATATCAAATTTGGTTAGGTTTATGACAAGTATAAAAAAAATATTTGTAATAATTTATTATTTTTTACAAAAAAAAAATGTGAGTTTCCAATGAAAAATCAACATACTTTGTCAAATATCAAATTTGGTTAGGTTTATGACAAGTATAAAAAAAACATTTATAATAGTTTATTGTTTTTTACAAAAAAAAAATGTGAGTTTCCAATGAAAAATAATTACTTTGTCAAATATCAAATTTGGTTAGGTTTATGACAAGTATAAAAAAAACATTTACAATTACAAAAAAAAAAAGTGAGTTTCCATTGAAAAATAATTACTTTGTCAAATATCAAATTTGGTTAGGTTTATGACAAGTATAGAAAAACAAAATATTTGTAATAATTTATTGTTTTTCAAAAAAAAAATATGAGTTTCCAATGAAAAATAATTACTTTGTCAAATACGAAATTTGGTTAAGTTATGGCATGTATAAAACAAACATTTGTAATAATTTATTGTTTGTTGCAAAAAAAAAATGTGAGATACCAATTAAAAAAAACAATGGAAGAGACGGGAGAGAGATAAGAAAATGTGATAATGAAAATAGGTGCCAAATGAGGAGCAAACCGGTGTGTTGGAAATCAACCCCCCCCCCCATTTTACTATGCAAAACCATGGGGTTGTGTTTCAAAACCATTGGGTTTTGAACACAGTGGTCCAAACAAGGGTTTGGGTTTGGATTCCAAAAGAACCCAACCCAACCCAACCCATTGCTCCAAAATACGCAACAGTAACCATGTTGTGGGCATGTTTTGAGCAACTCCTTGTACCTCTTCTAAGCATCGAACATTTGCTCGTCCTCAAACTGCCTGAATATCCTAATCTCAATTCTAAGTTTGGCAGTCTTAGCTAGTGGAAAAAAATTTGTGAGGAAGGCTTAGGCCAGCTCATCCCAAGTGGTGATACTTTGTGGCTCAAGACTCTCCAACCAATCATGTGCTTTGTCCTGCAAAGTAAAGGAAAACAACCGTAAGCAGAAGGAATCACTAGAAACCCAATTAATTTTAACAATTCCACATATGGCAAGAAAGGATTTGAGTTGTGAATTTGAGTCCTCTATAGGGTGGCCTCAAAAGGCGTTGTCCCTGGTCAATTGAATCAAACTGGTTTTCAGCACAAAATTATTGGTCGCTATAGGCATGTGGACTATCCTAGAGCTGTCTGAAGGGAACACAGGCTTAATATAGTCCTGATCGCCTTTTGTTCCTTAGCTTGTTCATTCGCCATCTATTGGTCTTACATTTCCCTTTTGATTTTTCAATTTCTTCTAAGGTTCTAAATTAGTCCCTCTAGCTCTAGGCATACACCAATTGAACTTGCTGATAGCATGAAAATATGTTATCTTATTTCCTATTATTTTAGCTAGTTTTGCTATGATTTTGTATGCTTTGATGTCTATTTGTGGTTAAAATTGCAAAAACTGAGCTAAAGAGCAAAATCAGAGTGTTCGAGGGTAATATAGTCATTTTATAGCTATTTTGGGCAAATTTGGAGAGTCAAGAAGAGAAGAGATGATGCACTAGTAATTGGGGCCGAGAGGTCGGCGTTGCAACGCCCAAATGTATTGTGCAAACCTGTGAGCTAACGTTGCAACGTTGCCCTCTGGCGTTGCAACGCTAGAAACACGCTGATGTGAATATTTCTGTCCATAGCGTTGCAACGCTATCCCTGTGCGTAACATCAAAACGACAGTGTTTTGGACAACGTTGCAATGCTATCACGATGGGTAGTATATATTCATCCCTTCATCTTCGTACAAAGGGAGACCAATTTGATAGGGAAAGCCCTAATCTCGATTCAAAGTTGTTCTTCAGTTTGAGGAGCATTTGTTAGCGGAATTGAGTGGAATTGAAGATCTGGAGATCGAGGGACGTGGAGATCACGACGGTAACACGGGATCGACCTTACGTTTGCATTTTTTTCTCTTTATCTTTCAATTTTAGCTACTGTATAGGCTTCAATTTAGGGACATTTGTTCTGTAATAGCTGTTATATATATATATATTTGTCCTTAAATTACTTGGGATTTATTGTAGTTACTTGGATTTATGCTTAATTGAGATTTCTATTGGGTTAATTGCTTGCTCAATTGATGTTTGTGATTAATTAGGCTTGAATCATTCATGCATTTTATGCTTAATGCCCTTAGATTGTGTTCGTTAATTAATCGAGGTAGGACTAGGAGGAGACCGATAGGAGATTCCTAGTTAGCTTAATGCACAATTAGTTAGGTACCCGAGTGATAGTGGGGTAAAAGGTTAATTAATTGTAGTTAGTGCTGAAGATTAATTAATTGAACACTAGTCTAATTGATTAGTTACTGAGTGGAGGCTCGACAGAGATAAGCTTAGACTAGAACTGGATGCATGATTATAAGTTAATTAACTTAGTGATAGCAGGAGTAATAGTTAATCTATAGAGGTCAGTGACGAAAGGTCGTAATGCCTTGTACAACTTAGCTAGCGTTGTGGGACACCTAGGTTAGCTAATTAGTACTTGAGAGTGGAGGAGCCGACAGGAGATTCCAAGTGCATGGGCTTCTAGACTTATTAGTTCATTGTCAAATTAGCTATGGTTGTTTATTTAATTAGTATTTATCCCTATACCCAAGTTATCCCATAGGTTTGTATCTCCCGTTTATCTTTCTTGCATTTATTTTATGTCCTTAGTTTAGTTTACCTTCTCTTGTGGTTGTTTTCTCTAAATAAAGTAAAGTGAAATTATTTGCAGTACTTAATTGAATTAAAAATCAATCCCAGTGGATACGATACTTGATAGGAATACCGTTTTATTATTAATTCGATCGCGTGTGCTCGCGTGTACTCTGATCAAGTTTTTAGCACAATTGCCAGGGATTGGTACATTTTAATTCAATTAATATTGTGGAGACATTGCTTGCTTTAGTTTAGAGGTTTTTATTGCTTGTTTTTGTTTTTATTTGAGTCATGGTCATTTGTTTCTGGCTGTGTGATTATATAGTGTTTGTTTGAGAGCCTGTGTTTTTATTTGATTTATTTAGATGCGTTATGATAGATTTGGGTGGCCCTTTAGGGCATCTGAGCCCGATGACCAAACACCATCTTCTAGTTCTTTTTCTTATAGTTATCCCTCTTTAGATTATGTGCCTTTTAGTGAGGGTTATTGATAACTCTTTATAGAAGAGTTATTTTTACTTGAATTCTCTTGCTAAACCTTGCTTGTTTAAGGTATTTTGATAGTTTTTGGTAGTTTTTGGTTGTTCAAGTCCCTAAGGTAGTGTATTTTTGCTTGTTTGGTTGAGCTAAGCTAACAATATTGATAAATGGCTTAATTCTGGTTAATTGGGAGCTTAATCTTACAATTTATGCCTCAGGTGAAAGCAGACTTAATTATTGAAGAGCTGGAAGCTACAGTGTGGCCAATAGAGCAGGATTGCTGAAGTATTTCTTCACTGAGAGGCCACTTGACTCACACGTGAAAGGATTTTCATTAATTGAGCTATCCAACTTAAGCCAGCTGGAAAGACGTGGACCAATAGAATGTTGCCATATTTTATTCCCTGTCTATTCAGCTCTGATTTTGATGAAAAGGATGGGGTATTTTAAGCTTGGCCTTTTGGAATTGAAGAAGGAGGCTGGAAAGGGGAGTTTTACAAAAAGGGGAAGAAAATGAGTTAAAAAGAAGCCTATCTACATGAGGAAAGGAGATTAGGAAGAAGGAGGAGTCCTTTAGAAGCTTCACCTGAGAATTTATCTTCTCTTCTTATTGTTATTCTTCCTTTTATTGTTTTTCCATTTTTCTTGATTGTTGTAATGGAGTTTCCAGTAGCTTTTAGGAGTTTTATTTATGTCGTTATGAGCTAAATAGCTTAAGGCAAGGATTAGGGAACTCTTATATTGTAGAGAGGTTCAAGCTAAGTGGTTTTGTGCTGTTGAACACTAATTTGAAATGATTTTAATGTTTATAATTGTTAGGATTTGTGCCCTAAAGCTTGTTTTTTTGTAATTAAACATTTTCTCATTTATTAATAAAATAATTTATTATTTTACATTATGTATAACATTAACCAATATTATGTAAAATCCAAGGTTATTATTGTAATCTTGAACAGTATGTAGTTGACATACAAGAGGATCATGTTCAAGAAATAACCTAAAGAGTCTATAGTATATGGATAAGATTGGGTGTCTTATCCTGGTAACACTATTGATACGGCCCACTTTGTAATTGTTACAAATGATTTGATCCAAATCATTCATGTAGAGATATGTGAGTGGGGGTGTAACGCCCGGTTAGTTCAGGGGCGTTATTTTCGAAATTTGGAATTTAATTTGAGAATTTAATTTTTGAGTTGGGCTAATTTGAAGATTAAGATGGTTAGAAGGGCAAATTTTGGAAGGAAAGAATTGGTGTAAGGGCATTTTTGTAATTTAAAAAAAAATAAATATATTTCCCCATCCTTATCTTCTTCTCCATCTTCACCTTCATATTTTCATTCTCCTTCCCTCTCTCACCGAAAACAACCCACCCCTCTCACACACTCACTCACTCACTCACTCTCTCTCTCACTTTCTCTCTCCCTGTCGCATTGCAAGTCACACGAACCGCCGGACTCCCTCACCGCAGCAGTTTCTTTTTCTTCTTCCTCGTGCAGCTCTGCCGCCGATCCGAATGCCTTGCCAAAAATGTGGGTCGTCGTTCGCCAGACCAGCGCGCATGCACAGCTTAGTCTCTGCCGTTCATCGAGCTTCAATCGCCGCCGTTTGACGAGCTTCAGTCGCTGCCGTTCGAGCTCCTGTCACCGCCGCGTCTCTTTCTCTCCCTCTCGGTTTGTGCAGACAGTAAAGAGGTCATGGTTTGGGGCCAAATTTTTCGACAAGCTCGATGGTTGTATAGCTTCATTTGGTTCTGATTCGAAGTGGGTAAGTATACGAATATGGATTCAAAGCGATTTTTGGATTGGTAAAGATGTTTTGATAGTTCTAGTAATTTTGAAGCTAACCCATAAGATTTGGATTTAATTTTAGATTACCCATAGCATTTGAGTCTTGGATTTGCAAAATCGAGCTAATTCAGAGTCAAAACAGCAAGCTTTCGGTTCGTTTTATCGTGGGTAAGTGTTCCAATAATGATTCGAATTCATTTATGTGTGTTAAACTGAGTTTTAAGAGCCTTTTTGTGGATTTTAGGTACTGTTTTAGTGTTCTATAATTTACCCATAATACGTTGGACTTTGTACAAGGTTACCCATTATGTTTGGAGGCCGGGTTGTCGAGTTTGGACCAATTTGACTTCAAATTTCAGCAAGTAAGGGTGTTGTTAGGTGAGTTTTAATGGGTAACTTTGTTTCAACTTAATTGGGTTCGTGGTTGGAGTTTAAAATGGTTTGTTAATTATTCTTCAAGATTTTGTTTGGCGTTTCAGGATCACGTAATCAATTATGGGCTACTTTGAACCTTGGAGTAAAATTGTAAGTAGTTATTTGGATTTTAAGCCCCTTTAAGTTCCTAAATGTTTTGGACTCATGTTAGATAATTTGTGAGTTGTGAAAATATGTTTGGAAACCGTGTTAGGAAGCATGCAATGGTTAAAGGATACGTTCGAAGGTAGTTTTGAGCTAAACGACATAAGTTGTGGTTATAATGATAACTGGGGCTTAAAGTTACGACTTTATTATGTTAGCTTATGCAATACTTTAAAATTTTCCCCAAAGTTAAATTTGGATGAGTTTGAGCACGTTTGTAGAAAATTGTGATCAATCATGATTGCCTAAATATAAGTATGTGAAAGATGTCGTGGTTGGTTAAATTCATATGAGAATTATCGTGTTGAGCTTAAGGTTGCTTGAATTGTTGCGATTCTCGTTAAGGGATTCAAAGTTACAAATAAATGGATGAAAATGTGCCTGAGGTTATGAATGAATTTGATTATAGTTTTTCCCTATAAACATTGTATGGACAGCTGTGTTAAACTAAATATTTGTAAGCGTTTGGGCTTTCTGAGATGTTGGTTAGTTGTGGAATGTAGAATATTTGAACTTTAGATTGGATGGTTGGCCAAGTTTAATGCTTTCGGGTTTGGGCTTGGTTAGGGGCTGAAGTAGAGCACCTTAATCTGATGTGTTCAAATGTGAATGAAAGAATGTTGGTTGTTTTGAGTTCTAGCATGGTGAGGGGATTTAATTCTGGACTAAATGAATGAAGGACTTTATGTCAATGACGTATGTATGGGCTATGGCTACATGTATTTCTTGTTTAGAAGTACCATTGAACTAGGGTAAGTTCTTACTTGAGATTCATGTTTGCAGTCTATGGTGGAAGGTCACCATGAGGCGATTGAGGTTGTTTATTCAGTTGTGGGCCTGGGTCATATGCCACTAATGATTTCCTAAAAGGAAGAGAAATGGATTTCCATGGAGCTGACCTAAGAAGAAGGTAGCCTTTCGGATTGGTCCGTTAGGATTTTTGTCTCGCATATAAATATGTATGAGGCGTAAGACGTTATAGAAGTTGAAAAGGCTTGAGGGTTGCTTTTCCTCTTTGTTTATGTGAATTAGGGGGTGGTTCCCCATTAAAAGTGTTTGAAACCTTCGGGCCAGCTTGTGTGTGTGATTTGTGCATGATGGATGAATGTGGTAAGGTGGATTGACCCGAAAGGTTCCAAAATTGTTGTGAAAGTACAAAGGCCCGTTAGATTGGTGCTACTTACCCTAATTTTGTCCTTTCGTGCGAGTTTGTAAGCCTAGAACGTATGTGATGTAATGAGCATAGGGGATGCGTTTCCCTAGTGCCTGTGAGCTAGCTTAGGAGTGATTTCCCACTGTGTTGAGCATAGGGGATGCGTTTCCCTATTGCCTGTATGCTAGCTGAGGGGGATGTGTTCCCTGGTTGCCTGTGTGGCTATCATGATGTGATGAGCATAAGGAATGCGTTCCTTATTGCCGATGAGCTAGCTTAGGGGTGATTCCCCACTGTGTTGAGCATAGGGATGCGTTTCCTATTGCCGTGTGCTAGCTGAGAGATGATTCCCCAGTATGTTGAGCGTAGGGAATGCGTTCCCTAGCGCCTATGTGCTAGCCTAGGGGTGATTTATCTATTAAGATGAGTGTGAGGGTTATAGACCTTCACAGGTTTGGGTTCTAGGCTACAGGACTCGCAGGTATGACACGAAGTTAGGTTCGGGTAGTAGTGAATGTTGCGGAAGGTTAAATGGACTTTTAGAATAACAGAAGGAAGTATTTGAAATCTAAGCACGAGTGTGAGTAAGGGCAGTTTTCTTCTTGGTATGGTTTCTCTAAAAGTTTGTCCCTTAAGTGGGCTACTTACTGAGTATGTTTATACTCATCCTTGCTACTTTGTTTGTTTTGCAGATTGTGCACATTCTCGGGGTGGATGACGCAGGCGACGACTTGACGAGACTATGGAGACTCCACCAAATGTCTTTTCCCTATTTTAGTTTTTAGTCTTATTACCTTGTTCCTTGATGGGCGTTTGGTTTGTAAATACTAAATATTCTTTAGTTTCGTGTGCTTGGTTAGAAGTTCTTAGGTTTGGTTGTCTGATGATTGAGCTCAGCACTACATATCGTAGTTTGGTGGGTGCTGAGTCTATATTCTGAATTATAGAAGTGTTCATGTCTTTTCCAGGTCTTTGAAAAATTTGGTTTCCTTCTAGTTACGTCGTCATGCTGCCGAAATTTCGGGCATGAGCGAGGTAACTAGGTCGTGCTTCCGCTTTAGAGAGTCGTAGGAATTCGGGTCGTTACAGGAGGTATCCTATACAATGAGTTTGTATAAGACTGGACCACGAAATATTTAATCTCTCTTTATAAATCCGTTAATTGAGAAGATTAATGTTTCACAAGATGATCATATGCGACTCGATCTTAATCCTGAGTGAGTTATGAACTCCTGCCTGTGAGGGCTTGTCCTTTGATTTTCATGGGTGAGAGTGGCTTTTGTAGCCTATTCAATATGCCTACCATTTTGGGGACTTGACCAAATAGGGAGCTGGGAACATAATCTCACAAGATGGAATTCACTCCTTCCCATATAGGGTAAGTAGATGAGTAGTTCCCTTAAGTGCTGATTTCGGGACTTGAACAATGGGGCCCCACCTCTCACTGGCCCGAGAGGGACTTAGTTTATGATTGGATCATAAACAAATTGTTCATTAGAGGATCAGTGGTACTTAAGGTATAAGATGTAATTATAGGGGTAAAACGGACTTTTGACCCAGCTATAATTACGAACAACTTGTGAAGGATCGACTTGCATGTAATGATTAGATCAATGGACACAACTTGTCCTACAGTGCATAAGAGTGCAACTCTAGGTCTATAGTAGAATGACCTATAGTTAATGAATGAAAATTAATTAATTAAAGAGTTTAATTAATTGATTTTATATCATTGGAGCTTATAATCTGTAGGTCCATAAGGTCCCCTTGCTAGCTCATATGAATAAATAGGGATCAATTTCATTAAGAGAAAATTTTGAAATGTTCAAATTAAAATTTAATATATGTGATATATTAAATGAGGAAAAATATATTTATTGTATATGATACATTAAATATCAAATAAATTATTAATGTATTAAGATACATTAAAGAAAAGATATTTATTAAATTTGAATTAGATTCAAATAAATAGATGTCGTAGGAGAATTTGGAAAGGTTTGAATTTGATACAAATTAGTTAGATAAATATATTTTAATATATTAGATATTAAAATATATTATTTAATTATTTGCCCTAGGCCACTATAAATAGGACCCTAGTGGTGAGCCAATATATTTTCATTTCAAATAAGAGAAAAAGACTCTAGAAAAATTCTCCCCTCATTCTCTCATTATATTTTCAAGAAGGTTCCCACAAACCCTTTTGATCTTTTATTCGAGACATAGCAAGGAAGACTTTTGTGGAAGAGAACAAGTATACAAGAAGAACTTCTTTTATTCAAGGTATGTTTATGCTTAATCTCAAAATTATTATTTAATTCTAAATAAACTCAAACCGATTCTTACGCTTCCGCTTGGGTTTAATTTGATTATTCCCATCAATGATGAATTATGTTTGGCCAACCTTTTTCATCTACTGTTTTCTTGCATTTTGAGAAAAAGAATAGGAAACTCATTGCTTCAAATCTCACTAAGACTGATTACAAGTTAAGCTTAAAGTGAAATGGGTAGGTTAGGGATAATCACCCACTTAGTGCACACAAGTAATGAGCTTATTTTGAGTAGTTTAAATGGGAATTTAGCTACAATTTAATGAAATCTGGGAATATTCCGTGTTGGAATGTTGTGTGGTGTGATTTAGCATAAGTTTTGCTACATCATTGAGTCCTCGAAACAGTATAAGAAACCCTTAATCCAATCCTGCTTTTAACTCTAAGTAATTTCACTTGTTGTTTCTTGTTTTAGTTCTTTTGCCTATTATTCTAAGCTTGTTAATGGTTAAGTTAGGCTTGTTTGATTTCTTTAAAAAAAAACCCTTGAATGTTGTTTTTGTTTGGTTACCCTTTTTGTCACTAAAAGTGAGCTTAAGCTTAGTCAAATTCATGGACTAATACCTGAGGAGAACGATATAAATATACTTATCACTTGCTGCATTAGATTGTGTATACTT
The DNA here is from genome assembly GCA_033996785.1 of Trichosanthes truncata. Taxonomy (NCBI): domain Eukaryota; kingdom Viridiplantae; phylum Streptophyta; class Magnoliopsida; order Cucurbitales; family Cucurbitaceae; genus Trichosanthes; species Trichosanthes truncata. Next base: position 10,814,922 of record MU867261.1, on the reverse strand, counting down.
GCACATTCGAAGTGCTTAATTGCAAAATTAATACCACTTGTAGTGAGGGTTATGCATTTCATGGCTATCAAATGCCTAATTATTATCATATTGAATCTATGAGTTATGAAAATCCTATTTATGATAACGACCAGTGCAATTGGGCCCATGAACCATATCCTAATTCTATTCAGGAAGCCCAAGTAACCCTAGAAAGAACATGGAGAGAATATTTAGAGGAGGGTAACGCTAGAAGTTTTCAATTAAATGAAATGCTTAAGAGTCTCTAGTCCAAAGGAGAGAGTATTAGTGAAGTAGGTAGGACAGTGAATTAGTTGGCCACTAATTTACTTGTAGCCCTACTTGAACCTAATTCTTCTGATCCTACTGAGGTTAGGCTATCGAGGGAGTGGATCATTGATATTGGGGAGGAACTAGAGTATGTAGACACACGCTAGGATCGAGTCAGTGAGGATGAGAGAGAGGATGAGCCTATGTTAGTTGAGGAGGTTCAGGAGGTAGAGTTTGAGGTCGTAGTGCCATGTTCTATTTTATCTTTTGATTCTTCTCTTATTCCTGAGTGTTATTTTTCTTATTCTCACGAGTCCGTGTCAGAGTCTTTGCTTTTTGATCTTTAGCATTTTATGCTTTTTATTTTTAAAAATACCAAAAATATTTATGCTTTAGGGTCGCATGAAAAGCTAGTGATCTTGCTATCTCTGGTTTTTTACGTACCTTGAGAGCCCACTCGAGTCCCGTCTAGCTAAAGACATTAAACAAGCGCTTCTTTAGAGGCAACCCAAGTTTCTTTCCCTTATCTCCTTCCTTTCTAGTTTTCTTGCTTTTGTTTATTGTTTTTTCTTTTAGTTTTGTGTTGATCTCATATTCTTGTGGTTGATTATTTTTAGAAGCTCAGGAATTATATCTCTCACATTACACCCAAGTGGATTTATCTGGCTGAATTGAGGTTGCTCTTGCCCTCCAAGGTAGTATTGTTCCTCCTTTATTATTTTTTTAAAATTGTCCTCAAGCATGCTTAATTAGGCTGGTTAGTTTATACATTGAGGACAACATATGCTTTAATTGTGGGGGGATGTGTGCTGTTCTGATCTGAATTTGAGCTGTTATTGAATTTTTTTTGTGAATTATATCATGATTCTGTTGCATTTGTGTGATGAGGACAGCCTGTGATGTGTTCTAAATAGTGAGTACTTTTGTAATTTTTTGTGAAATATGAGAGCATGTCTTGAATTCAGTAAATTTAAAATTCTTTACTTTGAGTTTCTTGCAAGTTATGAGCACCTAGCCTATCTTTTGGTTAGTTTTGAAGGCTTAGAGTAGTTTTATATTGTCTAGAAGTTTGCTGTCACTCCGATAGGCTTAAGCTCTGGTTAGATGGTTGACTTGCATGATAGGGTGTAATGTGTTACGTAGGACAAAGAAAAAGCATGTTGTTTTTCCTGCAAGAAAAAGAAAAGAAAATGAACTCTAAAGAAAAATCTTTTTAGTGAAAGAAAAAAATAATAATAATAAGCTTGTAATGTATTGAGAAGAGTCAAGGTAAAACGAGCAACCCTGTCGTGATCAGTTAGGCCACCTATCGAGTGAGTGCTCTAGGTAAGGGTCCTTATGATGGGTGAGTGAAAGCTAGCGCCCTTGACATTAAAGTGATGCAAGTTTAGCTGGTCGATCTGTTTATTTTCTAGCACCTAGTAGCTTATTACCTTCTTGAGTGTAAAAATGCTAGAGAATTTGTGCTTAGGGCTATGGGGAAGATGATTGGAAGACTGTATAAACAATTTTTTGGGCTTGTAAAAACTACTTTAAGAGGGCTATGCACACACACACGCAAGAGATGAAAAATTCGAGTTTAAATTTTCTTGATGAATTGATTTGTTTGAAATTTTCCTTTAATTGTGATAATTTCACTTTTTAGAACTTTGAGGTTCGAGTCATGCTTATGCAATTGGTTAATTCATATATGTGGTTTTGTTTTGCTTTGCTGGGGACTAGCAAAGGTTTAAGTGTGGGGCATTTGATGGCATGCTGATAACACTCAAAAGTATGTTATTTCTAGGCTTAGATTTGTGTTAGTTTTGTATGTTTAGATTGAGCTTTCATGTATTTATTTATTTATTTTGTAGGATTCTATCAAACATGGCGAGATAGAGCTTGTGAGGACGATATGGGTGTTTTTGGAGCTTAAAGGCATGATTTTGAGGCTTGGAATTGAAAAGAGAACAAGATAAAGCTTCATTACCTAAGATGATAGTGTCGATATGCTGTCCATAGCATCTCAACGCTATAGGTGCAGCTATCAAAATTAGATTTCCCACAGAAGTAGCGTCGAGACGTTACTTTTTAGCGTCTCAACGCCAGAAACGTTTGATCCAGAAGATTTCCGTCCGTAGCGTTGAGACGCTGCATACAGCGTCTCAACGCTACCCTGAATTTCCATCTTTAATCTGTGAATTAGGTCACAACGTCGAGACGCTATCCCGAGGATTATAAATATAACATTATGGCTTCGATTTTGGGAGGACCATTTTGGAGAGGGACCAGTCTAGAGTCGAATTTTACCTCATATTTGGGACCAAGGAAGCACTCTTGAGAGCGAGGAAGACATTCAAGGCTCGAGATCGCGGTGTTTAACGATGGGAATGAGTTTTCCACACGTCAGAGAGTTCTTTCTCTTCTCCTATTTAATTTGTAGTTTTGATTTTCAGACTTTCGTATGAGTTTCGCATTGTAATTGTGAATTTTTTAAGATTAGACTGTTGTGTTTAACCTTGATTGTGATAGATAGTTAATTTTAGTTCAAGATTTATAAATTTCAATTCTTGTTTATGCATGTTCGTCGTTTGATTAATTCTCTCGCCAAGAGTTAATTATGTATGATTTGAATTATAGCTTGGGAGAGTAAAATTTGTATAACTCTTCTTTTGTGTTTTATTTGTATCTTTATTTTTATTTTCTTATTTTTATTCTTAATTTTGTCTTTTATTTACTTTTTATTTTGGTATTGTGGTATTTTGTTCAGGTTCACTTGGTTTATGCCCAGAGTTAGGGAGAATTTGGAGCCCTTTGATCCAGAAATGGAGCGCACCTACAGACGAAACCGCCAAATTTTAAGAGAAACTCAAAATCAACAAATGGCAGGTGAACAAGCAAAAGAGCAAAAGGTTATCAGATATTACTTTAAGCCTGTTTTCCATGCGGAGAGTTCTGGAATAGTCCATGCACCGATCACTGCAAATAATTTCGAGTTAAAAACTGGCCTGATTCAGATGGTGAGGGATAGCGCTTTTCGAGGACATCCTACAGAAGATCCAAACTCACATCTAAAATATTTTCTTGCTTTATGTGGAATTGTTAAGATTAATGGTGTGTCTAATGACTCTATTCGCTTACGTCTGTTTCCCTTTACATTCTAGGACAAAGCTCGAGATTGGTTGGAGAGCTTAGAGCCTCAAAGTATCGCCACTTGGGACGAGCTGGCCCAAGCTTTCTTTACTAAATTTTTCCCATTAGCCAAGACTGCCAGACTTAGAACAGAGATTGGGACATTCAGGCAGTTTGAAGGTGAGATGTTCGAGGCTTGGGAACGGGACAAGGAGCTGCTCAAAAGATGCCCACAGCACGGTTACCCTGACTGGCTACAAATCCAGTTGTTTTATAATGAACTGAATGGAAATACGAAAACTATCTTGGATGCAGCAGCTGGAGGAACAATTTTGTAAAAGACAGTCATGGAGGCAAAGAACCTGCATGAGGAGATGGCTGCCACTAGCTATCAGTGGCCCACCGAGCACTTAATTACAAAGCCAGTGGCTGGAATCTATGAAATCAATGAGGTAAATGCTCTAAAAGCACAGATGGCTTATTTGACTAACGTTTTGTCTCAATTATCAGGTTTAGGCAATAATTCTTCAATTGGATCATTAGCAGCTGCCCAGCATCCACAATATGGAGAAGATTCGAGCATGGAGCAAGTCAACTACGAAAACAACTGAGGGTACAACCAGGGCGGCAATCACATGCACAACTCATTACTTACACATTACCACCTAGGTTTGAGGAATCATGAGAACTTTTCGTATGCTAACAATAGAAATGTTTTGCAGCCCTCTTCAAACTATGCTTCCACATCTCAATCAACAGAAAATAAGTCGTCTGTAGAGGACATGATAGGAGCTTTTATTGCTGATTCAAACAAGAGGACGACTCAGTTGGAGGAGAAGATGGAAGGCATTGCTTCTGGACATGGGAAGGTTATACAGAAACTTGAAGTTCAGATGAGTCAGATAGCCACCTTTCTGAATGCACTACATAAAGGGAAATTTCCTAGTGACACAGAAATTAATCCCAGGGAGTAATGTAAAGCGATAAGTCTAAGAAGTGGGAAGACTTTGGGAGGACCTGTAAGGCGCCACAACAATGAGAATGATGAATCACCAGGGAATGAAGATAAGGAAGATACACCTGCACATGAGGTTGCAAAGCCATCTAGTCCAATTCGTCCATCTGTCCTGAATTAGATCCGTTACCCTCAACGTTTCAAGAAGAAAAATTTGAATGTTGAGTTATCTAAATTTCTCGAAATATTTAAAAATCTTCAAATAACCATTCCTTTTGCATATGCCTTGGAGAAAATATCGAGCTACTCAAAGTTCATGAAGGAGATCTTAACAAAGAAAAGGAAGTTCAAGGCCCCTGAAACTGTATGCATGACAGAAGAGTGCAATAACGTACTCCACAAGAAGATACCACCCAAGCTAAAAGATCCAAGGAGTTTTACTGTTCCCTACACTATTGGTAGTTCTTATTTTCATCGGGCATTATGTGATCTAGGTGCTTCTATTAATTTGATGACTTATTCTGTGTACAGGATGTTGGGTCTTAAAGAACAGAAGCCCACAAGAATCTCTCTATAATTGGCAGATCGCTCCATCACTCACCCTAGAGGTACAGTAGAGGATGTTGTGGTAAAGGTAGAAATTTTTTTAATTCCTGCAAACTTTGTGGTGCTCGATATGGAGGGAGATGATGAGATTCCCATCATCTTGGGACGACCTTTCATGGCCACAGGGGAAGCTTCCATTAAGGTGAAGGAAGGAAATATATATTTTCAGTTATGTTGAATAGGGATTCGTTGGAATGGGTGCTCACCAAGGATGTTGGCGTAGAGTTGTGCAAGAACTGATTTACCATTAGAGCCTCTTCTAGCTAAAGACGTTAAAGAAAGCGCTTCTTGGGAGGCAACCCAAATTTCCTTTCCCTTTCTTCTGAGTTGTGATTTGTTTTTTTTTTCTCTATCGGTTTAACCTAGAATTTTGGAGTGCCATTAAATCTCGCTCCCGTTTTGCAGGACCTTGATCATTTAGGTGATTCTCTTTCTCCCATTCATTGAGGACATTACGCAAACCCTCTTGTATCATGGCAGTATTGTTCATTCTTCTTTCTTTTCCATTGCTGTTATATGTTCTGGATTCAATTTAAATCATTTTGTTTACATTGAAGACAATGTAGATTCTAAGTTTGGGGGTGAGCAGTACTTAATAGTCCTGATAATTTTGAGCATATTTTTTTCATTATGGAGCATGTTCTAGATGAATTCTATTGCATAATCATGACTAGGACAACTTAAGAAATGGTCTAGATGATAGTTTTTGAAATTTTCCTTAATTCTGAAAGCATGCCCTGAATTGAGTATATTTAAATTTGTCTTAGATTTCCTTGCAACACATTCAGCACATAACCGGCTGTCTATTATGATCGAATGCTTACGATAATATTATCGAGTCTAGAGGTTGTTGTCACCTCGATAGGCTTAAGAACTAATTACAAGTCGACTTGCATGATGGTTTGTGATTGAAATCTTTGAATGAAAAATATATTTGTCTTTATTGATTGTTTGCATGTTTAAAGAATTTTTTTGCATATTTCATCAATAAGCTATGTTTAAAGTATGGGGATCAAAAGAGCTACCTCCAATCCGGGTAAGGGTCCCTGCAATGGAAGTGTGAAAGCTAGGGTCTTTAGGAAAGAAAAAAAGATAAGTGTGGGAGTTAGTAACCCCTAAGTAAAATGTGCTTAATTAGATTACTCGCTTGACTGTGGGGAGGCTAGAAATTAAAACTTAAGACAAGTGTAGGGGGAAAACGAATTAAAGACTTGTTGAAATTATCTAAAGCTAGTAGAAATTAATAGAAAGGAGGTTAGGTACACACACGCGCAAGGAATGAAATAGTTTAAATTTAAATTACTTGATGAAAGGGTGTGTTGATGTTTTCTTTCCTTGTGTTTCTATTGTTTGGACCATTCATGCTAGAAGTTGTGATTATGCAATAGAAATTCATTATGTGGTTTTGCTCTTTTTTGCTTGAGGACTAGCAAAAATCTAACTTTGGGGGTATTTGATAGCGCTCCAAAGTGTGTTATTTCTAGGCTTAGATTTGTGTTAGTTTTGTATGTTTAGATTGAGCTTTCATGCATTTATTTATTTATTTTGTAGGATTCGAGCAAACATGGCGAGATAGAGCTTGTGAGGACGATATGGGTGTTTTTGGAGCTTAAAGGCATGATTTTGAGGCTTGGAATTGAAAAGAGAACAAGATAAAGCTTCATGACCCGAGAGGATAGCATCGAGACGCTGTCTATAGCGTCTTAACACTATAGGTGCAGCTATCCAAATTAGATTTCCAGCAGAAGTAGCATCGAGACGCTACTTTATATCGTCTCGACGCTAGAAACACGCGCGCCAAAAGATTTCCGTCTGTAGCGTTGAGACACTGCATATAGCGTCTCAACGCTACCCCGATTTTGCATCTTTAATCTGCGAATTAGGTCACAACGTCTCGATGCTGTCCCGAGGATTATAAATATAACATTATGTCTTCGATTTTGGGGGGACCATTTTGGAGAGGGACTAGTCTAGAGTCGAATTCTACCTCTTATTTGGGACCAACGAAGCACTCTTGAGAGCCGAGGAAGACATTCAAGGCTCGAGATCGAGGTGTTTAATGACGGGAACGAATTTTCCAAGTGTCAGTGAGTTATTTTTCTTCTCCTATTTAATTTGTAGTTTTGATTTTCAGACTTTCGTATGAGTTTAGCATTGTAATTGTAAATTTTTTAAGATTAGACTCATGTGTGTTAACCTTGATTGTGATAAATAGTTAATTTTAATTCGAGATTTATAAATTTCAATTCTTATTTACGTATGTTCGTCGTTTGATTAATTCTCTGGCCAAGAGTTAATTATGTATGATTTGAATTATAGCTTGGGAAAGTAAAATTTGAATCTAGATTAGCATGCATAACGATTAGTAACTGTGAACATGGGAATCAATCAGTTGCTAATAGAAGCTGTCAAAGGAATCTTGCAGTGCCATGTTTAATTATGAAATTTAGACTGAAAAGTTAATTTAATAATTAAGCATGAATTTTAGTGGGGCTTGAGAAAGCCAATTGAATGTATCTGCGATTTCTTGGCTTATAAGAGTTGAGCGTTTGACTAATCTAGTAATTGAGTTAACTTGGATTTAATTGGTAAAAATCAATATTTAAAAAAAAGGGTTCCCTCTAAGTGTCTCCAACACTGTAAATACATAGATTAGTTTATTTTGTTATCTATCTCTTAAATTTGAGGTCTCTAGATAAAATTGAGCATTGGTAATTGTAGTACTTAATTAAGCTAAGAAATCCAATCCCTGAGATCGACCCTAGCCATTACTACTGCAAATTGTGAAGGTCTGGTTAACAATTTTATTTGATAGAGCCTTCGACAAGATCTTTACCACATGCAAATATGTTATCTTATTTCCTATTATTTTAGCTAGTTTGGCTATGATTTTGTGTGCTTTGATGTCTATTTGTGATTAGAATTGCAAAATCTGAGCTAAAGAACAAAATTGCAGTGTTCGAGGGTAATATAGTAATTTTGGAGCAATTTTGGGCCAATTTGGAGAGTCAAGAATATAAGAGATGATGCACTAAGAATTAGGGTCGAGAAAGCGTTGCAACGCCCAAATGTATTGTGCAAACCCAAAAGCTAGCATTGCAACGCTACAAACATGCTGATGTGAAGATTTCCGTCCGTAGCGTTGCAACGCTACTTATAGCATTGCAATGCTATCCTTGTGCGCAGCATCAAAACGACAGTGTTTTGGACAGTGTTGCAACGCTGTCACGATGGGCAGTATATATTCATCGCTTCATCTTCGTCCAAAGGGAGACCAAATCGATAGGGAAAGTCCTAATCTCGATTCAAAGTTGTTCTTGAGGGTTTTGGGGAGCATTTGTGGGCGGAATTGAGCGTTATTGAAGATCCGGAGCTCGAGGGACGTGGAGATCATGACGGGAACGCATGATTGACCTTACGTTTGCATTTTCTTCTCTTTATCTTTCAAATTTAGCTACTTTATAGGCTTCAATTTAGGGACATTTGTGCTGTAATAGTTGTTTTATATATAGATTTGTCCTTAAAGTACTTGGGATTTATTGTACTTAAATTGGATTTATGCTTAATTAAGATTTCTATTGGGTTAAATGCTTGTTCAATTGATGTTTGTGATTAATTAGGCTTGAATCATTCATGCATTTTAGGCTTAATGCCCTTAGATTGTGTTCGTTAATTAATTGAGGTAGGACTAGGAGGAGACCGACAGGAGATTTCTAGTTAGCTTAATGCACAATTAGTTAGCTACCTGAGTGACAGCGGGGTAAAAGGTTAATTAATTGTAGTTAGTGCTAAAGATTAATTAATTTAACACTAGTCTAATTGATTAGTTATTTAGAGGAGGCTCGACAGAGATAAGCTTAGACTAGAACTGGATGCATGACTATAGGTTAATTACCCGAGTGGCAGCATGAGTAATAGTTAACCTATAGAGGTCAGTGACGAAAGGTCGTAATGCCTTGTACGACTTAGCTCGCATTGAGGGACACCTAGGTTAGCTAATTAATAGTTGAGAGTTGAGGAGACAGACAGAAGATTCCACGTGCAGCTTCTAGATATATGAGTCATTGTCAAATTAGCCATGATTGTCTATTTAATTAGTATTTAACCCGATACCCAAGTTATCCCTTAGGTTTGTGTCTCCCATTTATATTTCTTGCATTTATTTTATGTCCTTAGTTTAGTTTACCTTCTTTTGTGGTGTTTTCTCTAAATAAAGTAAAGTGAGTTATTCGCGATACTTAAGTGAATTAAAAACCAATCCTAGTGGATACGATACTCGGTAGGAATACCGTTTTATTATTACTTCAATCGCGTGCGCTTGCGTGTACTTCGATCAAGTTTTTGGCGCCGTTGCCGCGAATTGGTGTATTTTAATTAAATTAATATTGTGGAGAAATTGGTTGCTTTAGTTTAGAGGTTTTTATTGCTTGTTCTTTGTCTTTCTTGCTTGTTTTTGTTTTATTTGAGTTCTGGTCCTTTATTTTTGGTTGTGTGATTATCTGGTGTTCTGTTTAGACCCTGTGTTTTTATTTGATTTATTTAGATGGCTTCTAATAGATTTGGGTGGCCCTTTAGAGAATCTGAGCCCGATGACCAAACACCATCTTCTAGTTCTTTATCTTATAGCTATCCCTCTTTAGATTATGTACCTTTTAGTGAGGGTTATGTGTTTCATGGCTATCAAATGCCTAATTATTATCATACTGAATCTATGAGTTATGAAAATCCTATTTATGATATAGACGAGTGCAATTGGACCCATGAATGATAGCATGTAATTATGCTATCTTATTTCATATTATTTATGCTAGTTTTGTGATGATTTTATGAGCTTTTATGCCTATTTCTCTTAATTTTGTAGAAATTGAGCTTGAGGAGCAAAACCAAGTGTTTGGGAGTATTTTGGTGGATATTGGAGCCTTTTGAAGCTTAATTAAAAAATCAACAAGATTAAAGGTGTTATTTGAGCATAAGGTATGTTTCGGGAGATTCTACATCGAATTATGGTTCCAACGCATCAAACTGGAGATCATTTGGACATCCGAGCAAAGAAATATGGCAAAAATGGCCAGTGTTGTCTGCAGGGTAGAGTCGAGACGCTGTCCACAACGTCTCAATGCTACGAAAATCACAAAAATGCTGTTTTTGCTCAAAAACATGTGCGCCCCATGTTTTCTTGTAGCGTTGAGACGCTACTTACAACGTCTCAACGCTACCTAGAGATTTCTTATATAAACATAATTTTTGCGCCGTTTTAAGAGGCTAATCCAAGAGTTGTAGCCCTAATCTCGATTCCAAGCTAAAATTGAGGGTTTAAGGAGCAATTAAGAGCATTTGTGGAGCATTTTTAAAGATTCGAAGCTCGAGGGACATGGAGATCACGACGGAAAAGTGGGATCAACAATTGTTTCCTAATTTCTTCCTTTTCCTTTAGTTTTTGTTTTTGTTTTGTGGCTGTAAATTAGGAACTTAGAGGTATAATTGACTGAATTTAAGTATCTTTGTTCCTAATTCTTGGGTTTTTGATGTAGCCATTAGACTTGAGATTTTAATTGATTAAGTACCTTGATTGAATGCTTTTATTTCATTCATGCTTTTATGTATTTAATGCTTATAATCTCTTGATCACGGATTATTTATTTTATTGGTCTGAATTTGTACTTGAAAAAGTCTTGTTTAGGCTAGAACTTAATTGCATGACTATTTGTAAATTCTTGCATGAAAGTGGAGAATTCTCTTAGAAGCCCTTAAAAGAAGTTGCTTAATGCCTTGCCTGCTATTAAAATATAGATAGAGATATTAGATTTATAACATTGCATGAGAGTTAATTGTGCTTAAAAGAGTCAGTTAATACCTCACTTTTTGGCTTATAGAATATTTGCATAACAAATCTTGGTAATGTTCGTTGTAAGTCTAATTGGTGAAATTGATTCCCTAGGATATTTCACTCCTATTGTGTCTCCATTTATATTTTTATTTCTAGATTAACTCTTTAGTTTAGTTTGTTTGCATTTGATTTCTTTCTCTAAATAAAGTTAAATAAGAGTAATTACAATACTTAAATGAATTAAGAAATCCAATCCCTGAGATCAACCATGGCCACTATTATTACAAATTTTAGAGGTTTAGGTTTATAAATATATTTGATAGAGCCTTCGACAAGCTCTTCATCAATGAACCATATCCTAATTCTCTTCAGGAAACCCAAGTAGCCTTAGAAAGAACATGGAGAGAATATTTAAATGAGGCTAAAGCTAGAAGTTTTCAATTAAATGAAATGCTTAAAAGTCTCCAGACCAAAAGGGAGAGTATTAGTGAAGTAGGTAGGATAGTGAATCAGTTGGCCACTGATTTACTTGTAGCCTTATCTAAGCCTAATTCTTCTTATCCTACTGAGGTTAGGTAGTCGAGGGAGTGGATCATTGATATTGGGGAGGAACTAGAGTATGTAGACACACGCCAGGATCGAGTCAGTGAAGATGAGAGAGAGGATGAGCCTATGTTAGTTGAGGAGGTTCAGGAGGTAGAGTTTGAAGTCGTAGTGCCATGTTTTGTTTTATCTTCTGATTCTTCTCATATTCTTGAGTGTTCTTCTTCTCATTCTCACGAGTTTGTGTCAGAGTCTTTGTTTTTTGATCTTTCGCCTTTTATGCTTTTTATTTTTAAAAGTACCAAAAATATTTCTTCTTTAAGGTCCAATGAGAAGCTAGTGATCTTGCTAGCTCTAGTTTGTTTTATTGACTATAGGAAGAGGGGCCCGAAGAAATGGATGAATTTTTACGTACCTTGAGAGCCCACATGATTTCTGTCTAGCTAAAGACGTTAAACAAGTTCTTCTTGGGAGGCAACCCAAGTTTTTTCCCTTATCTTCTTCCTTTTTAGTTCTCTTGCTTTTGTTTGTTTTTGTTTTTTTTAGTTTTGTGTTGATCACATGTTCCTGTGGTTGATTATTTTTAGGAGCTAGGAATTATCTCTCACATTACAACCAAGTGGATTTATCAGGCTGAATTGAGGTTGCTCTCACACTCCAGGGTAGTATTGTTCCTCTTTTTTTTTTTTTTTTTAAATTGTCCTTAAGCATGCTTAATTAGGTTGGTTAGTTTATACATTGAGGACAATGTATGCTTTAAGTGTGGGGGAATTTTTGCTGTTCTGATATGAATTTGAGCTGTTATTGAAATATTTTTATGAATTATATGATGATTCTATTGCATTTGTGTGATGAGGACAACCTATGATGTGTTCTGAATAGTGAGTACTTTTGCAATTTTTTGTGAAATATGAAAGCATGTCTTGAATTGGGGTCGAGAGGACGGTGTTTGTGGGTAATATAGTCATTTTGGAGCTATTTTGGGCCAATTTGAAGAGTCAAGAAGAGAAGAGATGATGCACTAGAAATTGAGGCCGAGAGGACGGTATTGCAATGCTTGAAATGACGTTGCAATGCCCAAATGTATTGTGCAAACCCGAGAGCTAGCATTGCAACGCTAGAAACACGCTGATGTGAAGATTTCCGCCCGTAGCGTTGCAACGCTATCCTTGTGCGCTACATCAAAACATCAGTGTTTTGGACAGCGTTACAACGCTGTCACGATGGGCAGTATATATTCATCGCTTCATCTCTGTCCAAAGGGAGATCAAATCGATAGGGAAAGCCCTAATCTCGATTCAAAGTTGTTCTTGAGGGTTTTGGGGAACATTTGTGAGCGAAATTGAGTGGAATTGAAGATTCGGAGCTGAGGGATGTGGAGATCACGACGAGAATGCAAGATTGACCTTACGTTTGATAGGAATGAACTGTTCATCCCGCAGCGGAAGATTGGATCGTCTTTGATTTTATTTAAAATTAAACTAAAAATAATATTAATTAAGAAAACTTACTTTACTAAAAATAATATTAATTAAGAAAACTTACTTTTTAGATAAATATGGAGAATATTTTGGCGGATCTTTATCTCCTCCACAAAATCTTCTTGTCTATGACTCTAACACAATATCAAGGCTTGTGGGAGCCTTTTGAAAAAAAATCCTCAAGGGATTTGAGAGGAAAAAGTCTAGAAAGAATTCTCTAATTCTCTATTGAGGAGAATAATGTTTTATGAAGAATGCCCAATGGCTCACCCCTAGGGTCCTATTTATAATAGTCTAGGGAAGATAATTAAATAATATATTTTAATATCTAATTTATTAAAATATATTTATCTAACCAATTTGAATCTTATTCAAACCTTTTAAAATTTTCCTACGACATCTATTTCCTAATTTGAATCCAATTCAGATTTAATAAATATCTTTTCTTTAATGTATCTAATATACATTAATTATTTTAATATTTAATGTATCAAATACAATAAATATATTTTTCTTTTTTATATTTAATGTATCTAATATATTAAATCTTAATTTGAACACTTCAAATTAAATATTAATTTGAACATTTCAAATTTTTCTTTCAACTAAATTGATCTTTTAGCATTACTATGAGCTAGCAAGGGAACCTTATGGACCTACAAATTATAAGCTCCAATGGTACAAAATTAATTAATTAAGCTCTTTAATTAATCAATTTTCATTCATTAACTCTAGGATCACTCCACTATAGACCTAAAGTTGCACTCTTATGCACTGTAGGACAAGTTGTGTCCATTGATATAATCAACAATCTTACACAAACTCATTGTATAAGATACCTCCACTCACATGTCTCCACATGAACTATTTGGATCAAATCATTTATAACTATTACAAAGTGGGCCATATCAATAGTGTTACCAAGATAAGACACCCAACCTCATCCATATACTATAACCCTTTAGGTTATTTCTTGAACAAGATCCTCCCATATGTCAACCACATACTGTTCAAGATTACACTAGTAACCTTGAATTTTTCATATAATGGACAACCTTTTATTGCAAAAAAAATAATCAAAATAATTATTAATTATTAAATAAATAATTATTAATTATTTAATTACGAGACTTTAGGGCATAAATCCCAACAATGTTTGCATTTTCTTCTCTTTATCTTTCAATTTTAGCTACTGTATAAGCTTCAATTTAGGGACATTTGTGCTATAATAGCTGTTTTATATATAGATTTGTCCTTAAATTACTTGGGATTTATTGTACTTAATTGAGATTTCTATGGGGTGAATTGCTTGTTCAATTGATGTTTGTGATTAATTAGGCTTGAATCATTCATACATTTTATGCTTAATGCCCTTAGATTGTGTTCGTTAATTAATTGAGGTAGGACTAGGAGGAGACCAACAGAAGATTCCTAGTTAGCTTAATGCACAATTAGTTAGCTACCCGAGTGACAGTGGGGTAAAGGGTTAATTAATTGTAGTTAGTACCGAAGATTAATTAATTGAATACTAGTCTAATTGATTAGTTACTGAATGGAGGCTCAACAGAGATAAGCATAGACTAGAATTGGATACATGACTATAGGTTAATTACCTAAGTGACAGCAAAAGTAATAGTTAATCTATAGAGGTCAGTGACGAAAGGTCGTAATGCCTTGTACGACTTAGCTAGCAGTTAGGGACACCTAGGTTAGCTAATTAGTACTTAAGAGTGGAGGAGACCGACAGGAGATTCCACATGCACAGGCTTCTAGACTTATGAGTTCATTATCAAATTAGCTATGATAGTCTATTTATTAGTATTTAACCTTATACCCAAGTTATCCCATAGGTTTGTATCTCTCATTTATCTTTCTTGCATTTATTTTCTGTCCTTAGTTTAGTTTACCTTCTCTTGTGGTTGTTTTCTCTAAATAAAGTAAAGTGAAGTTGTTCGCGATACTTAATTGAATTAAAAACCAATCCCAGCGGATACGATACTCAGTAGGAATATCGTTTTATTATTACTTTGATCGCGTGCACTTGCGTGTACTCTAATCAAGTTTTTGGCGCCGTTGTCAGGGATTGGTGTATTTTAATTAAATTAATATTGTGGAGAAATTACTTGCTTTAGTTTAGAGGTTTTTATTGCTTGTTCTTTGTCTTTCTTGCTTGTTTTGTTTTTATTTGAGTCCTGGTCCTTTATTTCTTACTGTGTGATTATCTGGTGTTTGTTTATGAGCCTGTGTTTTTATTTGATTTATTTAGATGGCTTTTGATAGATTTAGGTGGCCCTTTAGAGAATTTGAGCTCAATGACCAAACACCATCTTCTAGTTCTTTATCTCATAGTTATCCCTCTTTAGATTATGTGCCTTTCAATGAGGGTTATGTGTTTCATGGCTATCAAATGCCTAATTATTATCATACTAAATCTATGAGTTATGAAAATCCTATTTATGATAATGACCAGTGCAATTGGACACATGAACGATATCCTAATTATCTTCAGGAAGCCCAAGTAGCCCTAGAAAGAACATGGAGAGAATATTTAGAGGAGGCTAAAGCTATAAGTTTTCAGTTAAATGAAATGCTTAAGAGTTTCCAGACCAAAGGGGAGAGAATTAATGAAGTAGGTACAGTGAATCAGTTGGCCATTGATTTACTTGTAGCCTTACCTGAGCCTAATTCTTCTGATCCTACTGAGGTTAGGCAGTCGAGGGAGTGGATCATTGATATTGGGGAAGAACTAGAGTATGTCGACACACGCCACGATCGAGTCAATGAAGATGAGAGAGAAGATGAGCCTATGTTAGTTGAAGAGGTTTAGGAGGTAGAGTTGGAGGCCATAGTGCCTTGTTCTGTTTTATCTTCTGATTCTTCTCTTATTCCTGAGTGTTCTTCTTCTTATTCTCACGAGTCCATGTCAGAGTCTTTGTTTTTTGATCTTTCGCCTTTTATGCTTTTTATATTTAAAAATACCAAAAATATTTTTGCTTCAGGGTCCCATGAGAAGCTAGTGATTTTGCTAGCTCTGGTTTGTTTTGTTGACTCTAGGAAGAGGGCCCAGAAGAAATGGGAGAATTTTTACTTACCTTAAGAGCCCACACGAGTCCCGTATAGCTAAAGACGTTAAATAAGCGCTTCTTGGGAGGCAACCCAAGTTTCTTTCCATTATCTTCTTCCTTTTTAGTTTTCTTGCTTTTGTTTGTTGTTTTTTCTTTTAGTTTTGTGTTGATCTCATGTTTCTGTGGTTGATTATTTTTAGGAGCTCAGGAATTATATCTATCACAATACACCCAAGTGGATTTATTAGGTTGAATCGAGGTTGCTCTCTCACTCCATGGCAGTATTGTTCCTCTCTTAGTTTTTTTTTTTTTATTAAATTGTCCTTAAGCATGCTTAATTAGGCTGGTTAGTTTATACATTAAGGACAATATATGCTTTAAGTGTGGGGGGATGTGTTGTTCTGATTTGAATTTTAGTTGTTATTGAAATTTTCTTGTGAATTATATGATGATTCTGTTGCATTTGTGTGATGATGACAGCCTGTGATGTGTTCTAAATAGTGGGTATTTTTGCAATTTTGTGTGAAATATGAGAGCATGTCTTGAATTCAAGTAAATTTAAAATTTTTTACCTTGATTTTTTTGCAAGTTATGAGCACCTAGCCTATCTTTTGGTTAGTTTTGAAGGCTTAGAGTAGTTTTATATTGTCCATAAGTTTGTTGTCACTCTGATAGGCTTATGCTCTAGTTTGATGGTTGACTTGTATGATAGGGTGTAATGTGTTACTTAGGACAAAGAAAAAGCATGTTGTTTTGCTTGAAAGAAAAAGAAAAGAAAATGAGCTCCAAAGAAAAATCTTTTTAGTGAAAGATAAAAAAAACAATAATAGGCTTGTAATGTATTGAGAAGAGTCGAGGGTAAAAAGAGCTACCCCTGTCGTGAACAGCTAGGCCACCTATTGAGCGAGTGCTCTAGGTAAGGGTCCCTACGATGGATGAGTGAAAGCTAGTGACCTTGACATTAAAGTGATTCAAGTTTAGCTGGTCGATCTGTTTATTTTCAGGTACCTAGTAGTTTATTACTTTCTTGAGTGTAAAAATGCTAGAGAATTGGGGCTTAAGGCCAGTGTAGAGGGAAAGATGAATGGAGGACTCTATAAACACTTTTTTGGGCCTGTAAAAACTACTTTAAGAGGGCTATGCACACACATGCACAAGATGAAAACTTCGAGTTTAAATTTTCTTGATGAATTGATATGTTTGAATTTTTCCTTTAATTGTGATAATTTTGCTTTTTAGAACTTTGAGGTTGGAGTCATGCTTATGCAATTGGTTAATTCATATATGTGGTTTTTGTTTTGCTTTGCTCCGGACTAGCAAAGGTTTAAGTGTCGGCGTATTTGATAACATGGAAATATGCTATCTTATTTCCTATTATTTTAGCTAGTTTTGCTATGATTTTGTGTGCTTTGATGTCTATTTGTGGTTAGAATTGCAGAAACTGAGCTAAAGAGCAAAATCGGAGTGTTCGAGGGTAATATAGTCATTTTGGAACTATTTTGGGCCAATTTGGAGAGTCAAGAAAAGAAGAGATGATGCACTAGAAATTGGGGCCGAGAGGACGGTGATGCAACGCTTGAAATGGCATTGCAACGCCCAAATGTAATGTGCAAACCTGAGAGCTAGTGTTGCAATGCTGCCCTGTGGTGTTGCAACGCTAGAAACACGTTGATGTGAAGATTTCCATTTGTAGCATTGCGACGATATCCCTTTGCTCAACATCAAGACGACAGTACTTTGGACAGTGTCACGATGGGCAGTATATATTCATCGCTTCATCTTCGTCCAAAGGGAGACCAAATTGATGGGGAAAGCTCTAATCTCGATTCAAAGCTTTTCTTAAGGGTTTTAGGCAGCATTTGTGAGCGGACTTGAGCAATATTGAAGATATGGAGCTCGAGGGACGTGGAGATCACGACGGGAACACAGGATCAACCTTACGTTTGCATTTTTTTCTCTTTATCTTTCAATTTTAGCTACTGTATAGGCTTCAATATCGTGACATTTGTGCTGTAATAGCTGTTTTATATTTAGATTTGTCCTTAAATTACTTGGGATTTATTGTACTTAATTGGATTTGTGCTTAATTGAGATTTGTATTAGTTTAATTGCTTGTTCGATTGATGTTTGTGATTAATTAGGCTTGAATCATTCATGCATTTTAGGCTTAATGCCCTTAGATTGTGTTCGTTAATTAATTTAGGTTGGACTAGGAGGAGACCGACATGAGATTCTTAGTTAGCTTAATGCACAATTAGTTAGCTACCCGAGTGACAGCATGGTAAAAGGTTAATTAATTGTAGTTAGTGTTGTAGATTAATTAATTGAACACTAGTCTAATTGATTAGTTACTGAGTGGAGGCTCAACAGAGATAAGCTTAGACTAGAACTGAATGCATGACTATAGGTTAATTTCCTAAGTGACAGCAAGAGTAATAGTTAAACTATAGAGGTAGTGACGAAAGGTCGTAATGCCTTGTACGACTTAGCTAGCGTTGAGGGACACCTATGTTAACTAATTAGTACTTGAGAGTGGAGAAGACCGACAGGAGATTCCACGTGCACAGGCTTCTGAACTTATGAGTTCATTGTCAAATTAACTATGATTGTCTGTTTAATTAGTATTTAACCCTATACCCAAGTTATCCCTTAGGTTTGTGTCTCCCATTTATCTTTCTTGCATTTATTTTATGTCCTTAGTTTAGTTTACCTTCTCTTGTGGTTGTTTTTGTGTCTCCCATTTTCTCTCTCTTATGGTTGTTTTCTCTAAATAAAGTAAAAGTCAATCCTAGTTGATACGATACTTGATAGGAATACTGTTTTATTATTACTTCAATCACGTGCACTTGAGTGTACTCCGATCACGTGCACACAAAAACAAATAATAATAATAATAATAATAATAATAATAATAATGAGAAAAGAGATAGAAGTAAATAAAGAAAAAGAAATAACTAAAGGAAAATACACAAATATACAAAGTTTACACTCTAAATCAAGATTAATTGCTTTCTCCACAATATTAATTGAACTACAATATGCAAATTCCCAACAATGGTGCCAATTTGATGAAGAGCTTGTTGAAGGCTCTATCAAATATATTTATAAACCGGACGTCTAAAAATTTTCAGTAATAGTGACTAGGGTCGATCACAGGGATTGAATTTCTTAAATTAATATTATGACTATTTCAATATTATGACTATTTCTCTCATATTTTTAAATTTATTACTGATAAGTCAAAATTAAGAAAATTTTATTACTTGAAAAAGTAACATTAACACTATAATCGAAGTGCAAAATTTTGAATTTGTCTTTATTGAGAAATGTTTTCAAAACCTCTTGCCAATATTAATCGAATTGTCCGTGAAGCACATGATTAATGGATCAAAAGTAGATGAGATAGCTTGTACGTATCTCCTAGTTGATATGTTAGATGCCAAGCTTAGAAGATAGTGAAAATGACAACAACATATGAGATGTTGAAGTCAACAGAAGCTAAATTTAGTAATTTATCTAAATGATCTCGAATTTAAGTATTACAAAATTCCAAGAAAACATACCAAATGACTGAAGCTATATAAAGGAAATAGTTCCTAAATTAGTCAGGATAATCACAATGGGAGGAATTTTTGAAATACTTCTATGGGAAGAATAATATAAATGAAAGTAAATTTGATTTACTAGATTTTTTGTGGAGAATAAATAACGTCACCTAAATAGTTGATACAAGATTTACGATCAAGATTTATTCTTTATTACATTTGATATGTAATTCTTGGAAAATATTTAACATGTAAAATCGTTTCTACAGGTTGGCACAATGAAACCCATCTCAGTTAGTTTAGTGGGAGACATTAAGATGTCATTAAGTAAAGATTGTTACTTAATGTTGAATATGGTATTTTTAGTAACCATAAGAGAAATTCAATTTCTTGAACTTTATTACTAAAATGTTCATATATATGAATTACTTTGAAGTATTAAAATTAATATTTTCAAATTTGTTTGAAAATACATTCAGCTGAAAATAAGAACAATTTGTATATGTTAAAATGTTGACATATACAATACTACAAAATACTGACATATTAAGGATTATAGAATCCATAATAGAAAGACATTGTTTTCTCCTAAAAGATGATACTTGACTTTGGCATTTAAGGTTGATTAACATCAACTTGCTTAGAATGAAAAGACTAGTAAGAGGTAATTCTCTAAAAGTTAGTTAATTACTTTATCTGCATGTAGATCTTGCCTTATACGCAAGATAATCACTAGGCCTTTATTCGATACGGCTACAAGGCTAAATAATACTTTGGGCTGACATATTCTGACCCAAGTGGTCTGGTGAATGTAAAGGCCAAATAAAGTCATGAATATTTTATCACTCTAGTTGATGAGAACATTCAAGGTAGAAGTATCTTTACCTAATACAACATAAGTATAAATTTTCTAAAAGTTCAAGAAAATTAAGACTAAAGTTGAAAATCAATTAGGTAAATCTATCATGACATTATGATCAGATCATAATAGAAAATACAAAAACCTTACTTACTAAGATTAATTGATAGAAAATGGGTTTTTGTAACACCCGAGACTCTTTGGGTAAGTTTAAAATGTTGTTTTGGTAAAGTTTTATTATGAATTTAATTATTTTGAGGGTAATTTGGAGATTTTTGGAAAAGGAAAGGGTATTATGGTCTTTTAGAGAGAAGATATTTTGATTTTTATTATTATTTTATTATATTATTATTATTATTATTTTTATTATTTATTTTTTTCTCTTCTTCTTCCTCCCGCAGCTTCCCCTTCCCGAAATTCTCTCTCTCTCTCTCTCTCTCTCTCCAGCCGCAAGCAGCAGACGGAGCGCTGAGCTCTCCCTCTCGTCGGCTGCTCGCCGTCGTTCCACCGGCGCGCCCACGCGCCGCCGTCCAGCTCCTTTCTTCGTCCGCCGCCGGTTTCTTTTTCCTTCCTTCTTCGTTTTCTTCCTCTGCCGACAGCCACAGCCGAACCCCCATCCTTCTGTCTTTTCCTTCTTCCTCGCCGTTAGCTTCTCCGCCGAACACCCAACCTCGCCGTGAGCTTCTTCGCCGGACGACAGTAGCTTCGCCGGAGCTCGTCCTTCATCGCCGGACTTCTTCTTCTTCTCCTTCACCTAACAGAACTCAGATCGCGCCGGATCTGTTTGCAAATGTCTCACCGGAGCTCACCGGAGTCTCGAGCGCACTAAATTTGCGCAAAACGGATCGTCACGGGCTCTCACGCGCCGCCTCACGCGCCGGCCACGCCCCGCCGTCCGCCGCCGCACGCGCCGCCGTCTCCGATTCCAATTTTCGAGCCCGAACAGTCCCCGTTACGATCGTGTTACGATTTGGTAAATTTTGCCATTTGGTCCGTTTCATCGAGTTATTGATGTTAGAATGCGTTTTAGCGTAATTCGGATGGTTTAGACCTGTTTAGGACACTTTTTAGGTGACTTGTCGAGGACCTTGGATTGTACTTGGAGTGGGGACTCGAGAAGCTCATTACTAGTGAAGAAAGGGTATTTTAGTAAGTAAAGATATAAGGTAAGGGATCTCACAACGAAAGAAGTTTTCGAAACCTAAAGCTAGCTCTATATTTACTTTGAAGTTTATGTTTTCATGTTAAGTATTTAAGAAAGAAAGTGTTTTATATGTATATTCCTTTATACGCTAGTTCCATGAGTTCTATTTGAGTTTTCATGTTAAAAAGGAATGGAAATGATATGTATGTCTTTGAAATGCGATTGTCTTGATTCATGCATTCATAACTATGTTCTAAAACGAATGGGACCTCATGCATGTGTTGTGTGCTCATGAAAAGATTTATGTAAGGCCGTGACGATAATTCTCCCAAAAGTTTTATGTGGGTTATGAGGGAACCCGAGTCTTCGGACTCTCTATGCTCCCGGGGTTCGAGAGTGCTCCACGATGGTAGCCGACGGGCTTGAGTCTTCGGACTCCACGATGGTAGCCTTAGGGCTGAGTCTTCGGACTCCACGATGGTAGCCTTCGGGCTGAGTCTTCGGACTCCACGATGTATATTAGCTTTCGAGCTCAACTCTCAGAGTTAGGGGAGGACTCTATTCGATGGAAAAACTATGTCTTCGGACTATTCACGAGGCCCTCGGGAGAATTTAATCGTTCACGAGAGCCGCGAGGAAAAGTACATGGTTTATAAAACGAATTTTAGGTCCCCTACTAAAGCGATGGTTTACGATGGTTTTATGATTTAAAATGACATGTTGCATGCGATTGAAACTCTTGCTTTGAAACTATGAGTTACTTACTGAGTATTATTCTTTAATACTCACCCTTTTCCTTTTAAAAATGTTTTCAGGTAAGGCTAAGATCGGCCCTAGCGCGTGACCGGAGATCAGCTACTCGAGTCATGGGAGCCGACCGATCGCTATTCCGCTTCTTTTATGTTTCTGGATGTACATAGAACTCATGTCGAGTTTTTAAATGTTTAGGAGGATGTTTCAAAGTCTTTTAACCTTTCTTTGTAAATCGTGCACGTGTATTTGGCTTTCTATGTTTGAATTCACTTGGTCTATGCTGTCTGAACCCTAGCATCATATTGAGAAGTTTGTTGGATGCTAGGAGGTTGTTAGAAAATCTTAGAAGTGTGTTTTTCTATGTCTTATCAGGTAAGGGTCCAATTTTTGGTTTTCGCGTAGTTACGTCGTTATGCTGCCGAAATTTTCGGTAATATAGCGACGTGACTTAGTAATGACTCTTAGGTAGCGTGTTGAGCCTATAGGGTCGTTACAGTTTTTATCTCAATTATTTTAAATACCAAGTACATTTATGTGAAATTATACTACAAGAGGTGAAACAAAATCTTGTTAAACATGGTCACATTAATAGTGAGTTACACGCCATTACAAGACTCTGGTTAGGATATGCAATAGAGATTGCATGGTGAAACATTATTCCCTCCAAAAGTGTCTACGAGACAATTTTGAGAGTATAAAAGAGTAGTAAAGTTAGTCCACAACAATTCACTATTTGGGAATATTAAGCTTACATGCTAAAACAAGCCTAAAAAGGTTGTACATGTTCAAAGATATGCCTAAGTGTAGGCCACCCCTAAGGAGTACAAAATGATTTTTTATCTTGCCCTAAAAAGAATAAGGTATTTGTATGAAAAATATCATTTTTGTATAAAGAATGTTAAATAAAAGACTATAAACCTTTAATAACGTGAAATAATGTTAATAAATTAGTCCCAAGAGAAGCCACTAAACAGTTAACAAAAGTTGTTAACAATTTAATTACAGTTGAAAGTCAAATAGATCTTAGTCATGAATTGGATAAGCTTCATCGTAGTGGGAGAGTTATGAGATGACTCAACCTTTGCAAGTACTTAATTGAAGCCAAGTTGTCATGTTAAATGACAGACTAATGGCAAAGGTTTAAACCTAATATAATAATGTAGACTGCGAGTAAACTTTCTCGCTTGTTGTCATACTAAAGTCTATAAGCATTATTTAATTCATTGTTGCATATGAGATATAAAAAATTAATGTTTGGAATTCTTTTTCGAAAAGAAATCTTAGATAATGCCTCTACACAAATCAATTAGAGAGGTTTATATCCAAAGATCAAAAGCAAAAAGGTTTGCAAAATAATAAAGGTTCATTTATGAAATGAATTTTACCATTAGATCTTTTAATATAAGGTTTGATAAAAGTATCAAAATCTATGACATTGGATAAATATTAATGAAGGTTGTATAGACAAGAAAATCATAATTACTTAGTGGATTTTTCTCATGTTTTATGTTGATGATATTTTACTCATTATGAATGATGTAAGATGTTTATCTAACATAAAAATTTGACTAAGTAACTAATTCCAAATGAGTGATTTGGAATGACTCGGTATATTTTACATGTCCAAAATGGAGATTTTAAGGATAAAATGTTAACTTTGTCTCAAACATCTTATATTGACAAAATTGTTGTCAAACATTTGATATTTATGTCTAAGGAAGAGTATCCTAAGACACCTCAACTACTGAGAGCATATTATTAATTATCTACTCTAAGTGGGAGACAATTAATGCATAAATGAGACTTAACAATTAATATACAGTTGGTTAGCATATATAAGTTAAACGAAGGGTATGTCCATTTAGTAGAAAATTAATTTTTTTCTCAAATTATCTATGGATAATGAGAATTTTTTATGTATGGAGTAAAAGATTTGATCTTTACAGGATACACTAGTTCTTACAAAGATTTAGGAAATGTATGTTAAGATAAATTTAACCCTAAATGGTGGAGTATGGTATACATAGTTAAGTTATTTTTCTTGTGAAGCAAAAAGACTTGTATGACTCAAATAGTTCCTTGAAGATTTGAAAGGTGTTTCAGATATGATTTAGTCTATCCTCTTTATTATGATAATAGTGGAGCACAGACTAATATTAAGGAAATTAGAAAACACCAATGTATAGGGAATCATATTGAGAGAGAAAAAGCATCATAGGAGTGACCAAGATCGCTTTTAATAGCAGTTGTTTGGATCTATATAAAAAAACTCTCCAGACTAAAGTGTTTGAGGGTCACCAAGAATGTCTAGGATTACGAGACATGTCTCATCTTTGCTAGGGCAAGTGGGAGAGCATATTGGGTATAGAGTATGCCTTAAGATACACGTATCGCCGACTTTAGTGCAAGTGGGAGATTGTTGGGATTTATGCCCTAAAGCCTCGTAATTAATAATTAATAATAATTTTGATTATTTTATGTACAGTATAATATTATCCATTATATGAAAAGCTAAAATTATTAGTGTAATATTGAACGATAAGTGGTTGATAGTGGGAAACAGTGTGCTATTTCTAAGCTTAGTTTTATGCTAGTTTTTCTATGAATGTGTGTGCTTTCATGTATTTTTATGTATATTTTGCAGAAACAGAGCAATTAAAGCAAAACTGGAGAATTGTGGAGTATTTGGATGAATTTGGAGCAATTAAAGGCTATATTTGAGGATCCAAGTGTTGAAGATGAAGAACAAAGTTTTTGAACCCGAGAGCATAGCATTGCAATGCCACTTGTAGCGTTGCAACGCTGCATCAACAACCATTCAACATTGGAAACCAAAAGGCATAGTGTTGCAACGTTGTTCACAACATTGAAACGCCAGCCAAAATGATATTTTCCTTCTTTTTAAAATTCAAAAGGGACAGCGTTGCAATGTTGCCCCTAGCGTTGCAATGTTGTCTCGATGTATAAAAGGGAAATTTTAGATTCGTAAAAGGGGGGGCCGTTTTGAGAGACCAAAAACCTTAAACTCGATTCAATATTTGTCTTGGGACCTAGAGGAGACCTTTGGGGAGCTAAGGAGGAGAACTCGAAGCTCAAGATCACACAACATCACGACGGGAACAAGTGTTGGCACGCGTCCCTCAGTTTTCTCTCTTTTTCCCCTTGCTTTATCTTTTGAATTTCAGATTTTTGTGGACTGTTTATGTAATGTTTATCTGTGTTTTAGACATTAGTTTGGTTGTATTGTTGAACGCTTGGTTGATTTCTAGTTTATTTGATATATTGACGTCTTTTATGCATCTCAACTTTATTGTCTTAACCTTTAGCCAGTTTTGCATGTTAAACTAGATTTAGCTCAATAGAGTAAATGAGTTAAAGGACAACAGATTTATGACTAGGTTAATCTATTGCATGAGAGTGAGTAGGATAATTCTAGAAGCCTTAAAAGAATGACTTAATGTCATGTTTAGAAATAGAAATAGATCGAGAGGTTGATTTGTTCTTTTACATGAGTTCAATTGGGCTTGAGAGAGTCAATTGATTACCTTAGAAATTATTGGCTTAAGATTGTTAATATAAAATCAATTAATTAATCAATTCAAGTAGGGCTTAATTCAATCAACTATTTATGTTTCTCAAAATTGGACTCCAAGCATGTAAATATTAGTTTATATTTTATTTTTCCTTAGTTCCAACATTTGGTTCTCTAAATAAAATTGGGCATAACTAACTATGGTACGTAATTAATCTAAGAACTCTAATCCTTGTGATCGACCCTAGCCACTATTATTACAAATTTTAGAGGCCCGGTTTATAAATCTTCATTTGATAAGGCCTTCGTTATCAATGGTTGACATACGAGAGAATCATGTTCAAGAAATAACCTCAAAGGTCATAGTATATGGATAAGGTTGGGTGTCTTATCCTGGTAACACTATTGATACGACCCATTACAAATGATTTGATCCAAATCGTTCATGTAGAGACATGTGAGTGGGGGTATCTTATACAATGAGTTTGTATAAGACTGGACCACGAAATATTTAATATCTCTTTATAAATTCGTTAATTGAGAAGATTAATATTTCATCAAGATGATCATATGCGACTAGATTTTAATCTTGAGTGAGTTATGAACTCCTACCTGTGAGGGCTTGTCCTTTGATTTTTATGGGTGAGAGTGGCTTTTGTAGCCGATTCAATAAGCCTATCATTTTCGAGACTTGACCAATAAGGAGATGGAAACATAATCTTACAAGATGGAATTCACTTATTCCCATATATGGTAAGTAGATGAGTAGTTCCCTTAATTTCCTGATTTCGAGACTTGAACAATGGGGCCCCACCCTCTCATTGGCCCAATAGGGACTTAGTTTATTGTTGGATCATAAACAAATTGTTCATTAGGGGATCGGTGGTACTTAAGGTGCAAGATGTATTTGTAGGGTTAAGACAGACCTTTGACCTAGTTGTAATTATGAACAACTCGTGAAGGACCGACTTGCATGTAGTAGTTATATCCATGAACATAACTTGTCCTACAGTACACAACAGTGCAACTCTAGGTTTGTAGTAGAGTGACATAGAGACATAGAGTTAATGAATGAAAATTAATTGATTAAAGAGTTTAATTAATTAATTTTGTATCATTAGAACTTATAATATGTAGGTCCATAAGGTCCCCTTGCTAGCTCAATATGAACAAATAGGGATCAATTTCATTGAAAGAAAATTTTGAAATGTTCAAATTAAAATTTAATATATGTGATATATTCAATGAGGGAAAATATATTTATTATATATGATACATTAAATATCAAAGAAATTAGTAATGTATTTAGATACATTAAAGAAACGATATTTATTATATTTGAATTCGATTCAAATAAGGAAATAGATGTCGTAGGAGAATTTGAAAAGGTTTGAATAAGATTCAAACTCGCTAGATAAATATATTCTAATATATTAGATATTAAAATATATTATTTAATTATATTCCCTAGACCACTATAAATAGGACCCTAGGGATGAGCTATTGTGTGCATTCTTCACAAGAGAAAAGAACTCTTGAAATTCTCCTCTCATTTCCTCTCTCTAATTTCAAGAAGGTTCCCACAAACCTCTTTGGCCCTTTGTTCGAGTCGTAGAAATGAAGACTTTATGGAAGTCTTTCAGTTCAACCTCATTGGAGTTGGTGTACAAGGAGAAAAAGATCCGCTAGAATATTCTTCATATTACTTTCAAGGTATAGTTTATGTTTAACCTTAAGTTTATATTTTAATTCAAAAATAAAACCAAAGTTGATTCCAATGCTTTCGCTATGGGTTTAATTCGATTATTATTTGGAAGAGTGATAGGGACTTAGGCAGGCGTAGAGAAACTAAGGGAACCTTCGACATAACAAGCCTCTCAAAAGGAAACTCAATGGTCTAGGTAAACGAAAACACAGGCACACTTAAAGAAAAGGAGGATTTTAATTAATTGTCAGGCATTGCAACGGGGTGCTGAACTAAGGCAGATCACAAATAAATAGATTGATAGATAAAACTCACTGACATGCACGATAACAGATGTTTCATTAATATTTAAAATGCAAAGGTGCAAATAATAGAAACAAAAATTGCAAAATTGGAAGAGGTAGATGAAGAAGAGATAAATTCAACATAATATAATTTTAACAATTCAGCAAAGCAGTGGATCAGAGAGACAAGTCAGACGGCGCCTAGCGGTGCTGGTTAGGAGGAAGATTTTCCATGTGGGGTGTGTTGGGCACTGCAGGGCACAAGTGGCTTATCAGGGGCAACGGCAATTGGGGCAGGCCTCCGAAGGACTCCACCCATCAATGAAAATACAACAGGAATGCATCTAAGGACCTATTCACCGCATGAACTCCCTGATTTACCTCTTCATAGATCATGGCGTGCAACAAGTCCAAATGAATTGGCATGCTATCCTCATCCTATGTTTGCTGCTTCTAGTTTGATGATTCTGGTTGACGCACTGCAGCAAACCACAATGACTCGAGATTCCCATCCATAACTTGGTTAAAAGTTGGAGGAGGAGAGGGAGGCAAATATCTTGGTTGAGAGGCAATGACTTCTTTACAACAGGCAAGGACTCCAACTTTGTAAATAATTGTTTAGGTTATATTTATTTGTAAAAAAAATCAAATGAAAGTTATATTTCTCTAAATAAAATTGGGCATAATTAACTATGGTGCTTAATTAGATCTAAGAACTCCAATCCTTGTGGATGACCCTAGCCATTATTATTGCAAAATATTTAGAAGTCTTGTTTTTATAAATTTAATCTTATTAGGCTGGGGATTGGCATATTTTAGTTTAATTAATATCATGGTGAAAGTGCTTAATCTTAATTTAGAGTGTAAATAGTGTATATTTGTATAAATTTTCTTCTTCTGTTTCTTCTTGTATATTTGTATAATTGTGTAGTTGTTTAGTTTTCATCTTTTTGTTGTATATTATGTATGTTTAGTATATTCTTGTAATTTTAGTTTTGGTTGTATACTTTGTATATTTCTTGTGTTGTATATTATCCTTGTATAATTTTTGTTGGTTATCTACTTTAGTGTATAATATGTAAATTATTTTTCTTGTATTTTTCCTTGTTGTCATATTTTTGTTAAGTTTAGTATATTATATGTAAAATACTTTATTTCCTTGTTGCTTGCACTTTATGTACGTTTCTTTGTTTTTTTGTTTTTTTGTTTGCTTAGTTAGTTTCATTTTAGTATTTCTTTTTACTTGTTTTTATTACTAGGCTCACTTGGATTGCGCCCGAAGCAAGAAAAATGCTTTACAAACCTGACAGCATAGACATGGATATTGTAAACTAGGAAGTAAATTGCATTTGTAATGCATTAGATACATTAATTATAGAGCATGATGATGTGTTAGATGCCTCTTTGGATGTTGATATTGATAAATTTGAAATGATAGAATCACCTGCATTGGAGTTTAAATAGTTGCCTGAACATCTTCAACTTTTCCTGTCATTATTTCTGTTGAAAAAAATAAAGAGGAAGAAGAAAAGTTGATAAAAGTCTTGAGTAAGCATAAGTTTGCATTAGGGTGGTCCATCAGTGACATTAAGGGTATTAGTCCATCCATAGTCATGCAGAAGATATTAATGGAAGGTATCTTTAATCCATCAGTGGAAGCCCAGTGGAGACTTAATCCTGCAATGAATGTGAAGGATGAGGTATTGAAACTCTTAAATGCAGAAATAATTTATACGATTTCTGACAGTTCTTGGGTGAGTCCTGTGCAAGTAGCCCCCAAGTAAGGAAGCACGATGGTAGTGAAAAATAGCAAAGTTGAATTCATCTCCACCAGTATAGTGACGGGTTGTCATGTTTGCATTGATTACAGGAAGTTGAATAAGGCTACGAGAAAAGATCACTTCCCTCTTCCTTTTATTGATCAGATGCTTGACAGATTAGCTGGCTTCCCTTATTATTGTTTTCTTGATGGTTACTCAAGTTATAATCAGATTGCTATTGCTCCAGAGGACCAAAAGAAAACCACATTTACATGCCCGTATGGGACGTATGCGTTCAGAAGGATGCCCTTCAGACTATGCAATGCACTTGTTACTTTTTAGCGCTGCATGATGGCCATCTTTCATGACATGATAGAGGAGATCATGGAGGTTTTCATGGATGATTTTTCAGTTTTTGGATCTTCATTTGATTCTTGTTTGCATAATCTTTCTCTTGTGTTGCATAGGTGCCAAGAAACTAACCTCATTCTTAATTGGGAGAAGTGCCATTTTATGGTAAGAGAAGGTATAGTTTTGGGGCATAAGGTGTCAGAAAAAGGACTTGAGATGGATCAAGCAAAGATTTTCGCAATTAAATAGCTTCTACCTCTAGTAAATGTGAAAGGAATTCGTAGTTTTCTAGGTCATGCAGGATTTTACAGGCGTTCTATAAAAGATTTTTCAAAGATTGTGAAACCCCTATGCACTTTGTTGGAAAAGGATTTTGTTTTTGTATTTTCTAAGAAATGCACACTAGCTTTTAATTCGTTTAAAGAAAAATTAACTTCTGCACCCATTATTGTTACACTTGATTGGAGTCAGCCCTTTGAAGTTATGTGTGATGCTAGTGATTATGTAGAATGGATAGTCTTAGGTCGGCGTAGAGATAAATTGTTTGGAGCCATCTATTCTGCAAGTAGGACTTTAGATTTGCAAAGCAAAATTACACTACCACTGGAAAGCAAATGCTTACAGTTGTATTCTCTTTTGACAAGTTTAGACCATACCTGTTAGGGACTAGGGTGATTGTTCATAGTGATCATGCAACCCTCAAGTAATTGTTCAATAAGAAGGATGTTAAGCCCATATTGATAAGATGGATTCTTCTTTCACATGAGCTTGATTTTGAGGTGAAAGATTGAAAAGGGTGTGAGAACATAGTTGCTGACCTCTTGTCCAGGATAGAGCATGAAGGAAATCAGCAGACCAAGCCCATCATATAGGACTTCCCTGTTGAGAAGTTGTATCAGGTGGAAGTCAATGTACCATGGTTTGTTGATTATGTTAATTTTCTTGCAAGAGGAGTGATGCCACCAAAGTTGACTTCTCAACAAAAGAAAAGATTCCTCCGTGATGTAAGATTCTACCTTTGGGACCATCTCCTATTATTCAAGGTTTGTTCATACCAAATCATTCGAAGGTGCGTACCCCTTGAAGAAATATCTAAGATTATACATGATTTTCCTTCTTTACCATATGGTGGGTACTTTGGGCCTACTCTTACAGCTGCAAAGGTATCATAATCTAGATTATATTAGCCTACTTTATTTAAAGATTGTTACACTTTTGTGAAAACATGTGACAAGTGCCAAAGCACAGGTAATATTTCCAGACACCATGAACTTCCTTTAACTCCAATTCTCGAAGTAGAGTTATTTGATGTTTGGGGTATTGATTTTATGGGTCCATTTCCCTCTTTCCATGATTACTTGTACATTTTGGTTGCTGTCGGTTATGTTTCTAAGTGGGTCGAGGTTGTTGCTACTAAAAAGAATGATGCACGTGTAGTATTAATGTTTCTGCACAAAAATATTTTCACACAGTTTGTCAATCCAAGAGCTATAATTATTGATGAGGGATCACACTTCTGCAATAAACTATTTAAATCAATGTTTGGTAAGTATGGAGTTAAGCATAAGATTTCTTTAGCATATCATCCTCAAACAAATGGTAAAGCTAAGATTTCAAACATGAAAATTCAGAAATTTTTGGAGAAGACAGTTAGAACCAACAAGAAGAATTGGGCGTTAAAGTTGGATGAAGCATTATGGGCATACCGCACTGCATTCAAAACTCCAATTGGCACATTCCCGTATCGATTGGTGTTTGAAAAAGCATGTCATCTTCCCGTAGAGTTAGAACATAAAGCCTACTCGCCAATCAAAAAGTTATACTTTGATCTCAAAAAAGCAGGAGATCAAAGGTTACTACTGCTCAATGAGATGGATGAATTTTGAGCTCAAGCATATGAAAATGAAAATTTGTTGATAGGACCTATAAAGTTTTATTTAATCACACTTAATTCTTGTTAATTGGATAGTTTTTATGTGTCTTCATGTTTATGTTGTAGGGACTTGAGCAAAAGACATATTTAGAGACTCTATGTTGAATAACGATTCAAACGAGCCAAACCGGAGGTCATTCGGACACCTGAGCAAAAAGTTAGAGCAAAGTTACCAAATCTATCCAAGAAGTAGCGTCTCAACGTCACTCAACACTATGCTCAATGCCAGTAGCGTCTCAACGCCATGCTCGACGCCGCTCAACGCTAAGATTCTATCTTTGCTCAACGGTACTCGACACCGCAGTTTGGCTTGCTCAACAACAATAGCGTCTCAATGCCATGCTCGACGCCACTCAATGCCATACAGACGAGAGATTATTCTTTCCACTTTTGCTAGAGCAGTGTCTCAACACCACCCACTGCGTCTCAACGCTGCCCCAGCCCTATTTATAGTACTTTTTCACTCTAGGGTTGAGACTTTTGCCTCCTTTGCTTAGACTTTTAGAGAGAGCTTTTGAGAGCTTTTCTCCTTCTATTTTTACATTTTTATTGTATCAAATCGAACCATGTGTAACGGGAGATATACTATCACGATGCTTGGCTAAACTCCACGTTTTCAGTTCAGAGGTCGGTTGTAATCAATTGCAATGTTGTGAGGCTTAGACCTTAATGTAGTTTTCTTTCAATTGCAAGTATTCTTTGATTCCTGTGTTAATTTTATAAGCATGTATTTTTTATTGAATTGACGCGTCGATCGTTTTACATGTTTGATTGCTAATCATGATGCATGATCCGTAATTGTCATGTTGATTGAACCGGTAGCATTAGGATTATTACATGTGTATGTTTTGTGGGTTTCCATATTACATGGCTTGCATGTTTAATTCTAGCAATTAAAGGAGCATCTTAATTAGATTAAAGTTATTTCATCTAATTAGTTGTCTTGGTCCTTCCAAAGCATGTAATGCCTCTATCTAAATAATTTGGAGCGGTTTCATCAAAAATTGTTTAGGTAATTAGCGTTAACTTGACGTTTGTTAGAGTTAATGACCTTAGGGAAGTTGCTACTTTTTAGGGTTTCCTAATAAGTTGACCAAGTGCTTGCATTGTTAAGTTTAAATATTTTGAGTGTCTATGATCAATTTTTGCAATTGAGTAGAACCGCACCTTTGGATTGGAATTTGGTAAGATTTGATTTATCTTTCTTTTATTTCCTTGTGTTTTATTTTATTAATAAAAAAAACACAAAACCCCCCTTTTTATTTGTTTTCTCCTTGGCAAATTTAATTTGAGAAATTAATATTCGGTTCTCTGAGATCGACCCGGTCCACTCAATGCTACAAGTAGCTTAGGATCGGTTTATAAATTGTAATTTGACGAGCCCTCGACAAGCTCGCATCAATTGTATAAAGAAAGAACGGCTCAGTGGCATGATCAGTAAATCAACAAAAGAACATTTGTACTTGGTCAACAAGTACTTCTTTTTAACTCACGATTGCATTTATTTGCAGGTAAGTTAAAGTCTCGTTGGTCAAGGTCATTCATAGTCAAGGAAGTTTTTCCACATGGAGAACTCGAATTACAAACAAACGATGGACAAACTTTCAGAGTCAATGGCCAACGAGTGAAGCACTACTATGGAGATATGGAACCATAAATGTAGAGCATCCTCTTGGATGATCCAAAAGAATAATGCACATGAGTCTAGTATAGCTAAAGACGTTAAAGAAAGCACTTCTTAGGAGGGAACCCAAGCTTTTTCTTTCCCTTATTTATTTTGTTTGTTGTTTTTCTTTTCTAGTGTAGGTTGCTTTTGAAAAAGAGTGCCAAGTAAACTTCGTTCCCATTTTGCAGGACCTCAATCGTACTGAGTAGCCTCCTAGCCAATTCAAGAAATTCTCATCGAACAGTCTCTCATTTTATCAGGCCAGTATTATTCACTCATTATATCATTGTCCTTATTTATTTCATTGATTATGTTACATTGAGGGCAATGTAAATTTTAAGTTTAGGGGTGGATAGTACTTTAAAATCCTGAAAATTCGAAGCAAATTTTTTTCAATCTCAATCATGTTGAATGATTTATAATGCATGATGATTGATTAGGACAGCCTAGGAAGTAATCTAAGTGATTTTTTTTTTTTTGCAATAGAATGACTTATGAAGCATGTCCTAAATCGAGTATATTTAAATTTTATCTGTAATTTCCTTGCAACACATGAGCACATAACTGACTTTCTATTATGTTCGAATGCTAGGATGCTTTTGTTGAGTCTAGAGGTTGTTGTCACCTCGATAGGCTTAAGAATTAATTGATAGTTGACTTGCATGAAAATCAGTAATTGAAATTTGTTGAAATAAGAAAATCTTTTATCTTTATTGATTTTTTAGCATGTTTAAAGAAAATGAAAGCATGTTCCATCAATATTGTGTGCTTAATGTGTGGGGATCAAAAAAGCTACCTCCATTGTGATCAGTTACACCATCCATTGAGCGAGTGCTCTGGATAAGGGTTCCTACAGTGGAAGTGTGAAAGTTAGCTAGGGTCTTCGTAAGAAGAAAAAAAAAAGATAAGTTTGGGGGTTAGTAACCCTTGTGAAAAAAAAATGAATGAATGCATAAGTAGATTGCTTGTTGTAGTGCAAGAAGGCTTGAGATTGGAAATTAAGGCTAGTGAAGGGGGAAAACGAAGGAAAGTCTTGGTAAAAGTGTATTAAGTTAGTAGAAACTAATAGAAATGAAGTTAAATACACACACGCAAGGAATGAGATAGAAAGAATTTAAATTGCTTGAGGGAGGGCTTATTAAGACCTTATTCTATTGTTTTATATCAATTAGAGATTTGAGGCTTGAATCATGAATCTTGCACTACAATATTGTGAAAATGTTATTTTGGTTTTGTTTTTCTCAAGGACTAGCAAAAATCTATGTTTGGGGGTATTTGATAGCATGCAGAAGTATGCTATTTCTAAGCTTAGTTTTATACTAGTTTTGCTATGATTGTGTGTACTTTCATGTATTTTTTTTGTATATTTTGCAGAAACCGAGCAGTTAGGAAAAAATCGGAGCATTGTGGAGTATTTGGAGGAATTTGTAGCATAATTGAGCTATCTTTAAGGATCCAAGTGTTGAAGAGATGTAACAAAGCTTGTGAGCCCGAGAGTATAGTGTAGCAATGTCATCTGTAGCGTTGCAATGCTACATCAGCAGCCTTTCAACCTTGGCATGCAACAGGCATAGCGTTGCAACGCTGTCCACAGCGGTGCAATACAAGCCAAAATATTTTTTTTCCTTTTATATAAAATTTGAGGGACATCATTGCAATATTGCCCCTAGCATTGCAGAGCTGTCTCGATGTCTATAAAGGAAAATTTTTCATTCGTCAAAAGGGGAGCCGTTTTAGAGAGACCTAAACCCTAATTTTGATAGGGGCACTTTTTTGAGGTCTTGAGGTCATATTGGAGAGCTAAGGAGGAGAGTAAAGGCTCAGGATCGTGGGACATCACGTCGGGAACGAGTGTTAGCACACGTAGTCTAGTTTTTCTCTATATTCTCTTTACTTTCTTTTCTTTAATTTTACAATTTCTTAGATTGTATTTGAACATAATTGAGTATTGAAGACTCATGGTTGATTGTATAATTTTTGTAAGACTATGTTTGATTTATTGATTTGTGTTTTTGTAACATCTTTTATGCATCTTGAATCAATCTTCTAAGCTTTTGTCCATATCTTTGTATGTTAAGTTAAGTTTAGCTTGAGAAAGTAAATTTAACTAAAAACTTAGATGCATGACTAGGATTGGCCTATTGCATGATATGTTAATGTTAGAAGCCCTTATGAGAATTTCATAATGTCATGTTTAGTGGTAGAAATAAACTGAGAGGTTGATTTACTTCTTTAAATGAGTTCAATTGGGCTCGAGAGAGTCAATTGAATACCTTAGTAATTCTTGGCTTAGGAATGTTGCATGTTTTGTAATTCTTTAATTAATTTCATAATTGTGCTTTAGGGATTGCAATTTCCAAATATCTCTCTAAAATTGGACTCCAACTTTGTAAATAATAGTTTAGGTTATATTTATTTGTAAAAAAAATCAAATGAAAGTTATATTTCTCTAAATAAAATTGGGCATAATTAACTATGGTACTTAATTAAATCTAAGAACTCTAATCACTATGGATGACCCTAGCCACTATTATTGTAAAATATTTAGAGGTTCAATTTTTATAAATTTAATCTTGATAGGGCCTTCGACAAGCCCTCTTATCAGTAGGGCAGATAAGCTTGTCAACCGTAACCAACACATCCTCTAAAATATCTTTAGGGTAAGTCAAAGAACGATCTGCCAATTGAAGCACAGTGTTGGTTGGTTTCAGCTCCCCCAAACCCAATTTTCTTAAAATAGTGAAAGGCATCAAATTAATACTCGCCCATAAATCACATAGCGCTTTCTTAATAAAAAGACTATTCGTAGTATAAGGGATAATGAAACTTCCTGGATCCTTCAAGTTCTCTTGTAGCTTCTTTTGAAATATGGCACTACACTCTTGATAGCTCTTAGAATGAGAGCTATTGAGAGTATTTTAGTGAAGTTTCTGTTGCTTAAAAACACTATCTTTGGTACTTTTGTATTGAGAAGCCTCTTTGAATTAATGATTTAGTAGTAAAAAACTCCTTTTTTATGTGAAAAGTACTTTTGAGCTTTTTAATGCATAATATTGCTTAATTATGCTATTTATGACTTGTGTAGGTCATTGTTGAAGGTGAAACGTGGCTAAGTGTGAAAATCCAACCTGTTATGCTAGAGCTTTGTTGTTGATAAAGGGTCAAACTTGCGAGCAATTGTTGTGCTTTTGATGAAGCATCAGTTCAGATAGAGCATTTGTCTGAGATCAGTTACACAAGAAGCACATGGGAGTTATTTCATTAACTGAGGTGGACAATTTATGACATTTGTACCAAGTTAAGCTAATGAGAGGCTGCCATTGGTCTTCAAATATCCATTCAGCCCTGATTTCAAAGAAAGGAAGAGGTATAAAGCCCTTTCTTGCCATTTTTTAGAGGAGGATTTTCGGGAGATTAGACAATTGAGGAAGAGGATTTCGAGAATAGCCCTTTTTGGGAGGTGGTCTACTTCTGGAAAGGAGGGAAATCTACCATAAAGAACCTGCCCAACATCCCTTTCTTGTCAATTTCTCCTAATTTCTACAGTATTTCGTTATTTTTAGCATTTTTATATTAAAGACAAGCTTTAGAATGTTGTTTAAGACTTTCCTTAATGTTTTGTTGTTGTCTTTTCCTATAAGTATGAACTAATCACCCCTTGGGTGATGAATTAGGGGTTTATTGTTGATTCATGTTGAATAAAGTAGCAAGACTTGCATATTCTTCACTTCTAGGCCTCGAGTGCTTAATTTTAGCTTGGATTTGTCTGGCCAACTTGTCTTAGTTGTGTTTATCTTAACTTTGGGAAAGGGAGGGATAAACCAAATGCATGGCATAGCATTAGTTCTGATTAGGAGCATGCTCTAAGGTAATTGGGGACACTAGGGATAGTAACTCACCTAATGTTTGCAGTTAAGGGCTTAATTTCAGAGGTTAATGGGAGTTAATCACTGTTTCTGTGAGAATTCTGGAAAGAATCCGCGAGTTAGCTGCATTGAGTGTTGAGGCTTGATCTATGTTGTAGCATTTAGTTTAATAAAGCAAAATTCCACCCCTAATCCTGATCCCTTTTTATAGAATCTATTTAATCCCATTTTATTCACTGTATTCCTATTTTTCAAGCATTCCAGGACCATTTTAATCTTGTTCCTTAGTTTCTTTTTAGTTCACTGCACCAATTGATGTTGATTGTCTGTTATTGATAGCATGCATAAGTGTATTATTTATAGGCTTGATTTTACACTAGTTTTGCTATGATTGTGTGTGCTTTCATGTGTTTTTATGTATATTTCTCAGCAATTGAGCATTTGGAGTAAAATCGGAGAATGGAGAAGTATTTGGATGAATATGGAGCAAATTGGAACTATAATTGAAGATCCAAGTGTTGAAGAGAAGGAAACAAGCTTGTGAACCCGAGAGCATAGCGTTGCAACGTCATCTGTAGCGTTGCAACGCCACTTCAGCAGCCTTTCAACCTTGGAGACCAGACATAGGGTTGCAACGGTATATATAGTATTGCAACACTACTCAACAGATTTTTCCCTTTTGTGTATAAAATTCGAAGGGATAGCGTTGCAACGCTGCCCCTAGCGTTGTAATGTTGTCTCGATGTCTATAAAAATAATTAATTCAAGCAAAGGGAGTCATTTTTTAGAGACCAAAACCTAAATCAATTCATACACTGTCTAAATGCTTAGAGGAGACCTTTGGAGAGCTAAGGAGGAGACTCAAGGCTCGAAATTGTGGACTTCACGTCGGGGACGAGTGTTGGCAAGCGACCTTAGTTTATTCTCTTTTCCCTTTACTTTTCTTTTGGTTTTTAAGAGTTTGTTATAGACTATAATTGGGGACAAGAATGGTTGGTATGTTTTAGACTTTTGTTGATTTTGTAATTGAATGATTGTAATTACATCTTTTATGCATCTCGATTTTTATTGTTTAAACCCTTGGCCATGATATTGCTTGTTAGGTTAGATTTAGCTCGAGAGAGTAAATCTATCCATAGAACAATAGATGCATGACTAGATTTAGTTTATTGCACGAGAGTGAGTAAATTAATTTTAGAAGGTTTAAGAGAATCGTCTAATGCCATGTTTAGTAATAGAAATAGACTGAAAGTTGATTTATTGTTAGACATGAGTTCAATTGAGCTCGAGAGATGATATTATTCACTTAGTAATTCTTGGCTTAAGATTAATTGCATGAAATCAATTGTTTATCTGCAAAGATGTGCTTAATCTACTCAACAATTATGTTTCTCAAAAATTGGACTCCAACCTTGTAAATAGTAATTTAGTTTTTATTTGTTTTTTTTTTATCAACTCTAAAGTTTTGTTTCTCTAAATAAAATTAGGTGTGAGTAATTATGGTACTTAATTAATCTAAGAAACCCAATCCCTGTGGATGACCCTAGCCACTATTATTGCAAACTACTTATAGGTCTGGTTTTTATAAATTTAATTTTGATATGACCTTTGACAAGTTGTCTATCAGTTACCTAACTAAATTCAGCTTAAGCATTGCAAAAAATCCAATTAACTAATCCCTGAGGATAACGATATAAAAATACTTATCACTTGCTGCATTAGGCTGTGTACACTTGCACATTTAGGGTGTTTCCATTATGAAATTGCATACACTCTGCTAAGCAACAACTCTGCATTCATACTAACTTTCTCATTCTTGCGAAATCTCTTCTTGTTTGCTAAGATTTTCTTCATGAGCTTTGCATAATTGGGCATCTGTTCGAGCGCATTTGTAAAAGGTATATTTATGTGAAGTTTCTTAAAATTCTCAAGAAATTTAGCAAACTTATCATCTAGATTTTTATTTTGAAACCTTTAGGGATATAAGATCTTATTAGGAAAAAACTTAGTAGGGTTAGAATACATCTCTTTTTCGAGTTCATGAAGTACTGTCTCTTCCTCTATCACCTCCTCGTCGATGTCTCATACCTTACTGGTGCTAGGCTCCTCACTTACTTTCAGTTTAGGCTCTTCCAGGTTCTTCCCACTCCTTAAGGCTATGGTTGTGCATTGCTCCTGTGGGGTAACTTCTGCATCACATAAAGGCTTACCTCTTAGAAGGTGTCCAAGAGAACTGTCATCTTATTGATTTTACCTTCTTTATTCTTGATAACAGCTTCTTGATTATTTACTTTGTCTCAAACATTTGTTACTGCATCATTTAAGTTGTGAGACATCTTCCTGGTCTCTTTAATGAATCTCTCCAAAATGTCCTTAAGAGGATTCTTCTTCTCCTGATGCTCTGGTATAGATATTTCTCCTGAAACAGACACTACTCTCTCATTAGTCCTAAAGGGGAATTCACTCGAGCTGTCTTACATGGGTGGTTCTCAATGGTACTAGGCTTTTGCATTTGAGCACACTTGCAATCAACTTTCCCTCTACTCACCACTTGCTCATGCTCAAGGCTAGGCTCTACATCAATTGAACAATCTTTAATGTCTACTCTAGATGCACTAAGTTCTGAAGATCCTATCCCTGTCAATTTTCTCAAAGCCTTAGTTAATGTCTGAACTTGGAACCTTAAAGAACTTACCTCATCAGCTTCACAAGACCCAATCCCTTATTTAGGCATAGTTTGCTCCGACGACCATTAGTAACTTGTGATGGCCAGCTGCTCTAATAAATTACGAGCATCCTTGACAGACTTAGCTAAAAAGTTTCCTCCAGCTGCAATGTCAAGAGTGATCTTATTATTCCCAATTAAGCCATTATAAAAGAGTTGTACCTGAAGTCAATCTGGATAACCGCGTGATGGACATTTTCTCACCATATCCTTAAAGCATCCCCATGGCTCATATAGCGTTGCTCGCTCTCGCACTACTTAAACATAGCAATTTCTATCCAAAGCTTTGCTATTTTGCCAAGTGGGAAGAATTTAGTGAGAAATGCCTTATCCATCTCGTTTCTAATGGAAATACTCCCAGGGGTTAACGAATCGAACCAATTCCTTGTCTATACTCTAAAGAGAAAGGAAACAAGCATAAATGAATGACATCAGAACTAATGCCATTAATTTTTACTGTTCCACAAATGTCAAGGAAAGTGCACAAATGATAGTGCGGGTCCTCTGATGGATGTCCTCTGAAAGCACTATCTCAAACCAAATGAATGAGACCAATCTTCAGCTCAATATCATCAACATGGATGCGTGCAGAAGCGATTCTTAAATAATCTGCTTGTAAGTCCAACAGGAAATAGGCTCAAATCTCCTTATTTTCGTCGTTTGTGGCTCAAAAATTGGGCTAACTCCTCCTTTAAAGAGTTATGCATATCCTAAAAAAAAAAAAGAAAAGAAAACTAAAACTCTAAAGGCAAAATTAACCACGTCTCTTAAAACTAACAAAAAATAAAAACAAAAATAAAAAATAAATTAAAATTAAGCATTTTCTTCACGGTAATAGTCGAATTAAAAACAAATTCCCCAACAACGGTACCAAAAACTTCTTCACACGCAAGTGCACTTGTCCAAGTAATATAGTGATTAGTAATTTAAATAAACTAATCATCACGAATACTAATACTCTATTTTATTTAGGAAACTAGATTAAGAGAACTTGCAAGGAATTAAGAAGATCAACTAAAATCAAGAAATCAATTTAATTGGCGATTCTCCAACAATGATACCAATTTGAAAGAAATTAGAGTTGGTGCGAGCTAGAGAAATCAAGTAAATGAAATCCCTGACAACAGTGCAAAATTGAAAGAGAGCTTGTCGAAGGCTCTATCAAATACAATTTATAATACCGATCTAAAATTAACTACTTGTAGTAATTAATAGTGGATGGAATCGAACCACAGGGAACCGAACTAAAATTAATTTCTATTAATTGTTTTTCCTATTGACGCAGACTGACATGGACTAGGGGAAAATTAAGCATAAAATAGACAGAAGGACTGAAAGCAGTAAGATAAATGCTAATGGTTATCCTCGGGCACCATTTCGAGATAAAACTCGGTACAATGCTATTTCTGATCACAGAAGGTGTAAACGCAAGCTATTTCCTAGCCCTCTATTACATAATTGACTCACGGGTAAAGCCAGCTAATCCCCTAGCAAACCTAGGTTCCTTAAATCTCAATTAACCCAACCTCGCATCAAGTTAATTAGCCTAATTAGCCCCAATTAGTTGGGCATGATAGTGTTCCATACTAACGTAGCTAATCACCTTAAGTTCTAAGGATTTATTAAGACCAATTAATTAAATTAAGCATGCATTCCTAATTTAATTAATTAGCTCTCTTGATTCATAGGTCCTATCATGCAATCTACATGAGAGACTAGCCTCTACGATGCAAGCATGAGTCGATTCTAATGTTAGCTAAACTAACGATCATGTATTCAATCGATGCGAATAGGTTATCAATCCATCTACGAAAGAATACATGCTATGGGCATTCAAGCAAGAATCAAGAAACAATAGAACATTCTAGAAAATATTGGAAATATGGAAGAAATCTCACAAAAATACATAATACCTTATTTACAACCTAAAACGGCATCAATAGTCTAGCTGAACATCGTTACAATGTTTCCTGACAACAAAGATTAACCAAAAACTCCTAAACTATCCTAATCTAATGAAAAACAGAGAGAAATAGCCTTAACATGGTCTCTTGCAGGCAAAAAATGGAGACCCCATGACCTAGAGGCAGAAGAAATGCTTTTATAGAAATTGCGGCAGCGTCGAGACGCTACAAGCAGTTTCTCGACACTGCCCTTAATTAGACAAACATCGAGGGGGACTCGTCGTAGTGTCGACCTACGCTCACTATTCAAGCATAGAGACGCTTGGACAACGTCTCGACTCTACCCTGCATCGGCGCGTTCTGGACTTGCGATAGCTTCTAAACGTTGTCCTGTTGAGGACCCCGTAAACCTACCCTATGCTTATAAGGCTTGCATTGGGGAAGCTAAGAGCACACACACAAGCAAAAAATGATAAGAAAATTTTTTAAATTTCTCTTGGATGGACTGTGCATTGGCATTGTTTCTTCTTTTGTGAATGATTGGTTATTTTAAACACTGAAAATAGAGTCACGAGCATGCAACCAATGAATCCTATATTTACTATTTTGTTTGTGTATTGCTCGAGGACTAGCAAAATTTAGGTTGTGGGTAATTTGTTAGGGCCAAATTATTGTAAACCCGAGATCTCTCCTAGTAATTTCTTTTATAAAAAAAAGTAATAAGTAAATAAAAAAAATGTTTAAAACAAAAGAAAACATAAAATAAAAAAAGAAAATGAAATGAAAATTATATATTAAAGAAAAGAAGAGTGGAGAAGTTTGGGTTTTTTTTAAAAAAAAAAGGAAAAAGAGAGAAAAGGAAATCCCACCACCGCCAATTCCAATTCCTTTTAAACCTATATCCATTCTGTCATCATTTATAAAAAGCAGCAGATTTTTCGTGAGAGAGGGTGAGAGGAAGAAGAAAGGTATTTTGTTGAAGTTGAAGAAGAAAGGGAGAAGTTCAATTCAAGTTGCATGACAAAGTTTGTGATCAATCCTGACTACATCTGATGTTTGGATCATTCTGAGCTCCACAAGAAGTATTAAGAGGTGAGGTTTGATTTCCTTGAAATTTAACACATTTTAGAACAATTTTCGTGAAGGAAGCTCGAGCAAAATCTGATGTTATGTTAATGATTTGTGAAGAGGGAATTGAAGGAATGTTTTTGCTGTCAAATCCGGGGAACCTCTGGTTTTTGGGATGTGCTGATCGGTGGACTTAGAATTAGAAGCTTTATTATGTATGGTTGGAAAGATGGTTTAATTTCCTATAACTTTCATGAAGAAGTCGTGGTTAGAAATTGACTGGAAGTTGCTTTAAAATTCATGTTAAGTTCAGGGTGCAGCAGGGAAACGAGTCTGGAAAGTGCAGAAACCTATTTGGTAGGAAGAAGCTTTCGAGGTGTTTACGGGCATATCCTTTAGGAATTTCAATTTCATTCCTTCAGATAAGTTTTAGAGGATTCAAAAAGGAAGAGTTTGGTATAAATTACATTATCTTTAGCCAAGTAATGGAAAAGTTATGAGTAAGGGAGCTTAGGGTATGAAATCTGTGATATGCTGGAATTAGTTAGGGAATATGTTTAATCTTAAGATTGAAGTGCAAGGAATTATGTTCTATGCTTGGTTTCTGGTTGTTTGGCAGGCCAAGAGGAAATAGGTCAAGTGTACGAGCCGAGGTTCTAACTTTTAACGCTGTGAGTGACAAAACGAATTTCGAAAGTGTATTCTATGCTTGAACTTATGCTTACAAAAATAAAAGACTTTCTAAGAGTAATTTTACTTAAAGACTTTATGTCTCTTGAACACGTATTTATGAGCATATATGGTTTCCTAGAAATGATTTAATTGTTCGTTGTGAGCATATGTTTACTGTTTTACCTGAACTAGTGAGAATACCATAATTTCAGGCCAACATGTGTTAGCAAGTAGTGTCAAAGGTTTTCATGTGTTTCTATGAGACCCGAATGAGTAAATGTTTGAGATTCTGAGCCCGAGGCTGTATAGTACCGTGTGCACACAGGTCATTTCCTGTTGTCGACGTTGAGTGTACTCCGTGACAACAATGCTGTCGTGAGTGCTGGGCGGGCCCCACTACGACAAAGACGATGGGAGTGCCCGGCGGGCCCCACTACATCGTAGAGTGGTTGTTGGATTGTACTGAGCGTGTCTTACACAACCTAGTTTATTATATGTTTTAGTTGATGAATACTCTGGATATGCTAGGGAGATTTAAATGACATACTTGATGGATTTCTGGAAGAAGCTATTGTCCTTATAAGTTTATATTTAACACTTGTCGGCTGACACATATGCTTGTAGTTTGCCAAATGTTATGATTTATGAGATAATTGCTTTAAACTCAGTCACTCACTGAGCTTCCCAGCTCATTCTTTCAATGTTTTCCAA
Source organism: Trichosanthes truncata (assembly GCA_033996785.1). Lineage (NCBI taxonomy): Eukaryota > Viridiplantae > Streptophyta > Magnoliopsida > Cucurbitales > Cucurbitaceae > Trichosanthes > Trichosanthes truncata. The sequence goes on along the minus strand of MU867261.1, from coordinate 10,770,586 downwards.
CTTTTCAGGTAGAGATCGAGCTCCCGGTGCCTGAGATCCTGCCACAGCCTGCTGGAAGCTCTATGAGTCTGATATTTTTGTATGTGGATGGTGTAGTATAGCAAGTCTGCTCGTAATGTACATAACTTTATAGGGATGTGTAGTTATGTGTGTGAACGAAGCTAGGGGTCTTGGTTATGTAAATCTTGGTTCGTGATATATTGAGTTGTAGTACCCCTAGCCGTGTTGGTTGTTCCACAGGGGTCTTTACCAGAACCGCCCTATATGTATACTTGGTAACGTTTACCAAGTTTCCGCTGTGTTGTGTTTGAGTAACTTATACTTCAAGTATAGTATGTTTATCAGGTATAACAGGGTCACAGGTATCGTTAGGGAGGAAACGATGTCTGTTGGCTTCACGCCATCTTCCGGGCTAAGTTAGCAGGTGGTACGGGCGGGGGTGTGACAATTAGTGCTATTTTATTCATGCTAATTGTTCGTGGTCACGCAAGCACACACTATCAAGAAATATAAAACAGTAAGTATTATAGAGTATCAAACCCACAGGGGGGTGTAATGAGATTTCTTATTAAATTGATTAATTATTAGGAATACCGATAATTGAAATTATTTAGGGAAAGAAATGACAATTGAACAAGAAAGCTTAAAAACTGTATTCTAAACTAAGAAAGCAAATTAAAGATAGTGGAGACAACAATTAAAGGGGTCTTAAGGGGATTGAGCAAAATTGAGGTTGCGGTTAGGGTAATCGAGCATGTCGATTAATTGATTCTTACTAAATCATATGCCTAGAGCTACATTGGTTGAAATCTCCTGTCAATCTCATTCGATTACACTTAAATAACTATTAATCTAAGTGTTTTAAGCATTAATTGAGTACATTAATTGGATTAAGCCCACTCACCATTAACCTCACCCATCATTTTTTAATCCTATGTCACTTAAGCAAATTAAGGGCGTTGAATGAATTAGTTCTATCCTAAATTTCCTCTTTCAAGCTCAATTTAGGACTACGTTCATCTAATTAATGGCCAGTCAATTAGAAGCATTAAACACAACCTATTCAAATGAATTTGAACAAGAAAAATTACTGGCAATAGTATCAAGTTAAGCCATAAATGCAAGTTTAATCGGGCTCTAACCCATAAACAATTAAAATCAGCCCATAATCATCTCAATATAGTGCAATAAACTCATTCTTACAGCCCTAGAATTCATCAAAAAGAGGAAAGAAAACATAATCTAAACCCGTCGTACCCGAAGTTCTAACTCTCATCTCGAAATTCGTGCTCCCAAGTATCAAAATCTATTTGCGAATGCCTCAATTCATCATCCACAGGTCCCAAAGAAGTAAGAAATCGAAAAAGGTCTAATAAACCCATAATTGGTCTCCCCAAAATCGATCTCAAACTGAAATTTTTATGCTAGGTGTCGCGACAGCATCTCAATGTTGTCGCTGTGCACCGTTTAACTTGAGCAGGCACGCCCTCATTGTTGAGACACTGAGTGTAGCGTCGCAACGCTTCAGATGGAGGCTATGTTGTACGTGCGTTTCCAGTGTTGAGACACCACAGGATAACATCTCAATGTTGGCTCTTGATTTTTCATCATAAGATATGGCGTCTTGACACCAATTTGAGCGTCTTGATGCCATCCTCTTGGCCCAAAATGCTCATGTAGCGCCTCATCAACTCCTTAGGCCTTAATTGGACCTCCAATTAACTTCTCAATCACATAAGAATACTCCAATTTCATATATTCACTCCTAATGGCTCAGTTTCCTGAAACGCAACATAAATCCACGTAAAAGATGACGATAATATCACAAAAGTAGCTATTAATTAGGCATAAATATAACACTAATTATGTGCTATCAAATACCCTCATATTTAACCTTTTGTTAGTCTCGAGAAAAAAAAATAAAACACTCCATCAAGAAAATAAATGTCTCATAAATTGCATATATAAGTGACTTAACTCTCAATGGTCTCAAAACTGGAATTAAGAATAAGGAACAATGAAATGAGAATATGCCTACATCATGAGCAATTTAAACAAAAGTCTCAATTCTTTGCTTGTGTGTGTGCATAACCTGAATATCAACTCATTTACTAATTCGGAGTAGTGTTATGAATTCCTCCATTCATCTTGCCCCTACGTTGGCTCAAAAGACTCAATTCAGGTCCCTCACAATCAAGAAAGTAATATAAAGCTAGGTGCATGAACCACTACAGGGTAGTACTCCCCCACAGTTGCTTTTTACATTAAATCAAGGCACTAGCTTTCACACTTCTATCGTAGGGACCCTTATCTAGGGCACTCACTCAATAGATGGCCTAACTGATCACGATAGAGGTAGCTTTTTTTACCCCCGAACACTTAGCTCATTACAAGTTTCTTTACTTTCTTTTCACTAGATTTTTTTTAGCTCATTTTTTTCTTTTTTGTAGGCAGATAACAAGTTGTTTCTTATTCCTAAGCTCAACATTACGAACCATCTTGCAAGTTCACTTACAAACTAAGCCTTAAGCCTATCGGAGTGACAACAAACTTCTAGAAAACATAACACTCCTTTAAATGTATAACTTATCAACACTAGGCTAAGTGCTCAACAAATGTAAAGATTCCAATGGAAAATTTTCAAATTAACTCAGATTTCAGCATGCTCAAATTCCACATAGTCATCCAAAAATAATCCACTAAAGAGATCAAATCCTAGAATTTCATAGTCACCTCAGCATGCAACATCCTAGACAACTCTACAACATAATCTCACAATCATCAAAATTTTCAAATTAAGCACAAAAATCAAACTTCAACTAAACTCCCCACACATGGCATAGCACCATTCCCCCCACACTTAAACTAAACATTGTCCTCAATGTTTACACCTAAACAAATTAAACATGAAAAGAAGACAAATGAAAAGAATAAGGGTAACAGTACTTCCCTGAAAGCAAGAGACCTCAACCAATGAGCACAATCACATCCTACCATCCTTAGGAAACTGCAAAGTAGCACCCAAGCTCCTGAACACACAAAACCAAACACAAGAGCCACTTTATTCAACTGAACAATGCAAAAACAAACAAAGACAACTAAATAACCCTTAGGTTGACTCCCAAGAAGCGCTTGTTTAGCGTCATTAGCTCAACGTTCCTTAAACACTTCTAAAGATGGCTCAAAGATAAAGAAGTTTACATCTTCCCTTTTTCTTGCATTCTTAATACCAACACTACAATCTCCCATAGGTTTATCATTAGCATAACGAATCAAACACTGAGAGAAAGAATTATGTTCAACAGGAAGAGGAATATAATTATCCTGAGCACCTAAAGCAATCATCACCTCGTGATTCCCATCCATGATAACACTCAAATGAGGAGGCATAACAAAATTATGCTCATCACTTTTCATGGAAAAATCATTTACAAACAAATTCTCAAGTTCATTCTCCTCAAAATGTACCTTCCTATCAAGCATGCTATCATGACTACAAGCAAAGAAATCTCTATTCTCTAAAAATTCATCTAAAACATGCTCGATATTCATTACTTGTTGAACACCCCCATTTATCTGATTTGCATAAAAAGTGGATTCACTTAACACACACTTAATAAACATACAGTCAGGGCGAACATGCAAGCCAATAACATATATATTCAAAACCAAAATACAATCATCAACAAGCAAAACATCAGTAGAAATAGAGTTCACATTCAAATTATTAGCATCAACAATATTTTCCTCAAAAACTCAAAAATTAGACAATGAAGGAGCATGAGATAGAGCAGAAAAAGAAATATCGACAGAAGCATCTATCATCTCCACATCATGAAGCCTATTATTTCTACCATAACTACTAGAAGGCACAACTTCAACCAAATAAACCCTAAAACGTTTACTACCAAAATTAAATGCATCAATAGGGTAACAAATATGAAAGATTACCAACATCATCCACTTGCAGAGTTAACTTACCCCAATGCATGCTCATCTCTACTTTGCTTGTGGCTAAAAACGACCTCCCTAGAATTATAGGGATCTCATTGTCCTCCTCCATATCTAAGATAACAAAGTCCATAGGAAAAATGAACTTGTTAACTTTAACAAGGACATCTCCAACTATACCTTTCAGTTTTGCAACCGATCGATCAGCAAGCTGAAGAGAAATATCTGTCAGCTAAATCTTCTGTAGTCCAAGTTTCTTAAACACAGACAAAAGCATGAGGTTAATGCTTGCTCCTAAATCACATAATGCCCTATCTATACTCAAATTACCAATTTCACAAGGAATAGTAATAATCCATGGATTCTTTTGTTTGGAGGGCATTTTCTGCTTCAAACTGAGTACTGCATCTACCTTGAATTTCTTCTCCTTCGAAAGAATCTCTTTCATAAACTTTCTGTAGTTCGACGTCTTCGAAAGAGCATCTGCAAGAGGGATGTTAATATGCAATTTTTTGAACATTTCTTTGAACCAAGGATCTGAAGTTTAATAACAAGCATTCCATTACCAAAGAACCAAACACATGTTTTATGATGTTGGAATGCGTAATAATAAGATAAAGCTCCAGCCGAATATGTTTGACTTCGATTCTTTCTTCTTTTTTTTTTTTTGCACCTTTTCGTCGTCGACTTCTTCAGCACATGTGGTCGAAATTTGCAGCAATCATAGTCATTCAAGTAAAATACATGAAATCCTAACCCTTTTGGATTTTTTTCCAACAATTACAACAAATCCTAACCCTTTTGGGTTTTCTTTTCAACAATTACAACAAACCCTTACCCTTTTGGGTTTTACAATTGATCTAATCAAGCAATAAAGCTAATGTCAAACAGTCTAAACAATTAATTTGCAAATCACATATATCACATATATGAAATTAAAATACCCACCATACAAAACCTTAATTCTAAATAAAATTCAAAACCTGACTCTGATACCAATGAACGTTTCACTCAACAGCAAAAGCATTGGACCGCTTTGATTTGATTTAAAATTAAACTAAAAAATAAAATTAAGCAAACTTACTTGGAGTAAATATGGAGATATTTCTAGCGGGTCTTTATCTCCTTCACAAAGTCTTCCTAGCTATGACTTGAACACAAGACCAAGGCTTGTGGTAGCCTCTTGAAAGACAATCCACATAGGATTGGAGATGAAGAGGTCTAGAGAGAATTCTCTAATTTTCTATTGAGGAGATATGTGTTGTGTCTAATGGCTCAACCCAAGGGTCCTATTTATAGAGACCAAGGGCAAATCTTTGCCATAATTAAAATATTATATTTTAATATCTAATGTATTAAAATATATCTTATACTTATTTGAATCTCATTCAAATCTCCTACGATATTTATTTATTTGAATCTTATTCAAATTTTATAAATATTTTTTCTTTAATGTATCTAATATACATTAATTATTTTAATATTTAATGTATCAAATACAATAAATATATTTTCCTCTTTTTATATTTAATATATATAATATATTAAATATTAATTTGAACACTTTAAATTAAATATTAATTTGAACATTTCAAATTTTTCTTTGAACTAAATTGATCTTTTAGTGTTACTATAAGCTAGCAAGGGGACCTTATGGACCTACAGATTATAAGCTCCAATGATACAAAATTAATTAATTAAACTCTTTCATTAATTAATTTTCATTCATTAACTATAGGTCACTCCACTATAGATCTGGAGTTGCACTCTTATGCACTGTAGGATAAGTTGTGTCCATGGATATAATCATTACATGCAAGTCGATCCTTCACGAGTTATTCGTAATTACAACTGGGTCAAAAGTCCGTTTTACCCCTGTAATTACGTCTTGCACCTTAAGTACCATTGATCCTCTAATGAACAATTTGTTTATGATCCAACCATAAACTAAGTCCCTCTCACGCCAGTGAGAGGGTGGGACCCCATTGTTCAAACCCTGAAATCAGCACTTAAGGGAACTACTCATCTACTTACCCTATATGGGAATGAGTAAATTTCATCTTGTGAGATTATGTTCCCAGCTTCCTATTTGGTCAAGTCCCCAAAATGGTAAGCATATTGAATCAGCTACAAAAGCCACTCTCACCCATGCAAATCAAATGACAAGCCCTCACAGGCAGGAGTTCATAACTCAATCAATATTAAGATCGAGTCACATATGATCATCCTGATGAAATATTAATCTTCTCAATTAACGGATTTATAAAGAGAGATTAAATAAATTAACGGATTTATAAAGAGAGATTAAATATTTCGTGGTCCAGTTTTATACAAACTCATTGTATAAGATACTCCCACTCACATGTCTCTACATGAACGATTTGGATCAAATCATTTGTAACTATTAAAAGTGGGTCATATCAATAGTGTTACTAGGATAAGGCAACCAACCTTATCCATATACTATGACTCTTTAGGTTATTTCTTGAACATAATCCTCCCGTATGTCAACCATATACTGTTCAAAATTACACTAATAACTTTAGATTTTTCATATAATGGATAATATTATATTGTAAATAAAATAATCAAAATTATTATTAGTTATTAAATAAATCATTAATTACGAGGTTTTATGACATAAATCCCAACAATAAGATCACTGTATAAAATCGTCTACATACTTATGTGTATAGGATCATATACATGCAATAACTATAGCAAGCAAAAACTTATTATGTTTCCTTCCTCTTCCATAATATCCATGATACGTGGCTCCTATAGGTTGCATAAAAATCAAAATAACAACCATGATATGTGAGTCCCATAAGCAGCATTATTTTCAAATTTTTGACATTCAACAAATCCCTAAAAAAGGGTTATTTTTCATTTAAATATGATAGGTTTTGTTTTTTAAACAATTGAAACATAATCTAGAACCCAAAATCCTATGTTCAAAAATACAAATATCAGCTAATCTAAGAGCACAAACTGTTTTGAAGCCTTAATCTCTAGAATACCAAGTTTGTCCAAAGAAAAGGAGAAAAAACGTGCACACTAGAGAAAAATGAAGCAGTTGTAGGTGATTCAAGTCCGAAAGAGCAGATATCGTCGATTAACATAGGATGTTGAAAAAGAAGAAAGAAGATGGAGGTTTCAAAAGAGTTGAAGAATAAAGGAACTATCCTATGTGATTTGGGATGAAGAATGCTAAACGTTGGATTAATTCATGTTAGGTATGATATTATTGATTTGATTTTTTTTTTCTAAGGGAATTCAACAACATAAGGCCTAATTACTGATTTTCAAATTAGGAATATCTACTCATGTTCCAGGTTTAAGGTTACTGATTTGATGTTAAACCAAGAAATTATAGATGAAGTTACAAATATATACTCATGTTGCCACTTATCTAGGGTTTCGTTTTCATTTTTATTAGATTCATAACAGCATTGTGTTGTCATACTCATGTAGCTCAATGGTTAGTATTACCAATTTCAAGTTAAATGTGGAATACATACCTATATAGTCTCATTTTATGAAGTTAGCTAGATGTAATTACAGATGTATTTCCAAATATATACTCCTTGTTGTAACTTATTTAGGTCATCGTTTTTTATTAGTGCGCTCATCACATTTTTTTGTGAATTCACTAATGTGGAACCAATTTTTAGTTTTCAATCTGTCATTCTAAGAATCTAGAAATTATTTCAAAAGAAAGTTAGGTTTAATGATTTAGATTTTATTCTTCATTGTTATATTTGTTTAAGGTAACTTAAATCTCCCATCCTTATAATCCTTATAATGTTACATGATTTTAGCCTTTCATTTAGTTTTTTAAAAAATGGAAAATGTAAATCAAGGGCATTTTCAACCAAATCTAATATTAATATTATAACAAAAAAGAAGGTTTAGCCGTTTTTACAAAACCAAATGTGTTTAGTTATTTTTCAAGTTAGCTTATTAAAATTTAGTCATTTATCTTGTTGCTACATTTCTATTAAATGCAAAGAGGCTTCTGGTGGACCAGAATTCAAGGCCCACATTTTCCTACTCTTTTGCAGACTCTTTTAATTAATTTTATTATCCCCACAAGTTTTCAATAAACTTAATTATTATTTTTACTAATGAAAGTTATACGTTATAATTATCATTTACAACATATATATGTGTATAAAAATATGACTATATTATAAATTTAATTTATGTTATTCAAGGTTTAGTCTTTAAACTTAAAATTTCAATTACATCCTTCAATTCTGATTTGTATTTATACTTAATTCATGTTATGAACACTATTAATTAAATGTTTGTGTAGTATTTTTCTCCAAAAAAAAAAATGTTCATGTAGGATGTTCATTACATAAATTTTAGTTGAGTTAACGTGATATAGCAAACCACTCAACAGTAATGTCTCTTTTAATATAAGATCATTATCAATAAAATATAGAATTTAGCCAATTTAGAAATTGTTAAGAAAGAGATATGAATGATTAAAAAGAATGTTTTTAACAAAAGGGTAAAGGGGAAAAAAAGGAATTTTGAGAAATCTGCTAAATCAAAAGGCGATTTATCTTGAAAGAATATCGAAGGTGTGGAAGTCAGAGATATGGGCTAAAAAAACAATTTGGACCACAGCATTATTAAAATCCACAATTTTTATTCCCCATATCTAAATAATTTGTGGTCCTCCTATTGACTTTTTAATACTTATTATTACACCTTTTCAGAATTTGTTTTTTTAACTTTGTATTCTCTTTTCAATTTCAAAACCTCATTCAAAATATTACATTCAAAAAGAAAAAGGTTAAGTTCTTTTCATCCACCAATTGGTGCTTATTTTTTCACCTTTTGGAATATTAAGGTTCTTTGTTTCGAAAATTCTTGAAAATTTACATCTTGTTTGATAATATTCTTATTAGTTTTATATGTTCTTTTTTCCCCTATTCTTAAAGAGTAAGTATGTTTGATAACAATGTCTCTCAAATCTTTTTTTAAGGCTATATTTACAATTTTTTTTAGTAACTTCAAAATTATAAATTATAAAACAAGAAGTTTAGATAAAGAATTTTACTATTTACTCTTAATGGAGAATTTAATATTTTTTTAAAAATGAATGAATAGAAAAAATTAGAGATAATAAATTATTACTTGATGAATTTCTATCCCATTTATATTTTAAAAATTATAAAATTTAAAATAAATTAAATATAAAATCTTTTTTTAAAAAAAGCCCAAAAAAAAAAAAAAGAACATCTTGCTGAAAACAAAATCATTATCAAATATTACACTTAAAAGTTAGGTTACGGATAAGAAAGTATCTATTTAAGAATTAAATAGAAATAGAGAACTTTAATTTGACTCACTATTTTTCATCATCAATCAACTTTAACTAAAATAAATAAATAAGATGATTTAGATCAAAGCAAGTTATGTGTCTCTCTTATAATCACATATTGAAAAGCAATTAATTTTTGTATTTATTTTCCCACACCACATGTTATGCATAGTTTTTTAGCCTTTGTTTGTTTAGAAAGTCTTCTCTCTCTTTCTTTCCATTTATCATCAAGTTTATCACATGATTTTTGTCTATATTATGATGCTAATTTAGGGTTTCTTTTATTTCCCCCTCTCATCTATAGGCCCATAATAATAGTTAGTTGAAGGGACTTAAAGTTTTTTCAGACTTTGATTTGATCTATCACCCTTTATTTCATACAATTCTTATGCAATTCATATTAGATTCCAATCACATGGAACCCAAAATTATTAGATGTCTAATCGTTTATGTATGTATTTATTTATATGTATGTACTTAGTGTTGTACTTTTGAACTTTGACCTCATCTTCATTTTGATCTTTTTCTTTTAAAATTTTTTAATTTTGTAACATTATCATTTTTATTTTTTGTTTCTTATTCCTTGTCTTTTACTCCTTAAAAAAGAAAAAAGATAAAACGTGTTTGGTAACTTTTTCTTCTTTTCTATTGAAACCAATAATGGAAATGGAGATGTGTTTTATAACTTTTTTTTTTGTTTCATATTCTCTTAAATTTTAAATTAAAAAATCAAAATTTTGCATGAAAATTAATTTTGCAAAAATAAAAATTTTAAATTTGCTGTGTTATATTTATTATGCATTTGATTGGTAAAAAATGGAAAGATAATGTTTTTTCTTATATTCTTTGAAAAAACTAAAAACAAGAACAATAACAAGAAGAATCTAAATCTTATTTATTCTAAAATTTATATATAATTTTGAAAATAAGTCTAAAAAATGAGAAATTAAAATCATAAAACAATTATCAAATGCTAGCGTTCCATACAGATTAGAAAAATAGAAAGTAGAAAATAGGGTAAAAAAATACAAACATATTCAAACAACCTCTGAACTTTTCAACATCTCAGTTTTAGTTTCTAAATTTCAAATTTGGTTCTTATCTTAAAAACACTTTTTAAAAGTGATCAAAAATATGATTTGACTCCATTCATGTCAACATGTTGTGTCTAGACTATCATTTTTTCGTGATAGGAATTAAATGTAAACTTTAACAAAAGTTGAAGATATGCATTATGGGTTAATCTTTGGAACAAATGGAAAAAATAAAAGATCTTTAGAAAACTGAATTAGGGGGTGTTTGGAGCATGATTTTGGATTTGGGTGGGTTTGGATTTCAAATCCAAAACTATGTTTTGCCCAAGGTGTTCAAAACTCTTGGTTTTGAAATACAACCCCATGGGTTGCAACAGTGCAACCCCATGGGGTTTGTGCCACATTTTCTTCTTCCATTTTTCCGCAACCACTCCGACAACAACTTCGGCGACCACCTGACGATCACCAATGACGACAACTTCAAAGACCACACTGGTGACTCGACTATCCCCGACGACTACCTCCGACAACCACTCTGATGACATTTCTGGAGACCAATCTAATGACCACCCACATGACCTAACCATCCCAACAACCTAACCACCCCGATGACCCAACCACTTTGACGACTCGACCTGCTCGCAACTACTACCAACGACTATCCAACAATCACTCCAGTGACCCGACCACTCCCGCGACCTGACTACTTGACAGCCACTATTGGCGACCACCTCGAAAATCGAACCACCTGCCAACTATCGTCGACAACTACCTGATGACCACTCCGATGACCTGACCACCCCAGCAACTTGACCACCCCAATACCTACTCCAGCGATCACCCTAACGACTTGACAACCACCTGGTGACCAATCCAGTGACCACTCTAGCAATCCAACCACCTTGATGACCACTCTAGCGACCAATCTAGCAATCCGACCACCCAACAATCACTACTGACAACCACCCATCGACCACCCCTGCTACCTGACCACCATACAACCATGACTGGCGGCTCAACCACCCCATCGATCTTACCACCCAAACGACTACTCCAACGATTGCCCCAGCGACCCGACCACCTAGTCAATTTTTTTATAAGGTAAAATAAAACTAAAAATGGCTACTAAAAAAAGTTTTTAACCCATTATGTTTGAAATATTTTTCAAAATACTGTGCAAAATAAAGTTTCTAATATTTTAATTTCTAAAATAGAATTTTAATTTTATAACTCATTTATCCTTGAAATAGGTTTCAAAATACGGTGCAAAATTTTGTTTAAATTCCCTAATTTCTTAAATAGATCTCCAATATTTTAATTTCTAAAATAGAGTTCCAAAAATAGGGTTTTGAATACTTTGTAAAATAAAGTTTAAACTCCCTAATTTTTTAGATAGACTCTCAATTTTTTTAATTTCTAAAACAGAGTACCGAAAATTAGGTTTCTGAATACTTTGTGAAATAGAGTTTTAGATTCTTTAATTTATTAAATAGACTTCCGATTTTTTAATTTCTAAAATAGAGTTTCAAAAACAGTTTTGTGAATACTTTGTGGAATAGAGTTTTAAATTCCTTAATTTCTTAAATAGACTTCCAATTTTATAATTTCTAAATTAGAGTTCCAAAAATATGTTTCTGAATACTTTGTGAAATTGTGTTTTAAATTCCCTAATTTCTTAAATAGACTTCCAATTTTTTAATTTATAAAATAGAGATTGAATTTTGCAACTCATTTATGTTATACAGGGCTTCTACAATTCACAAAACATCCACTAAAAATAAGAGAAAAATAAGAGAACAAAACAACTAAAGGAAAAAAGAGGAAAAAAACTTGCACAAACCCAGGATTCAAAGCATAGCACCTCAAACACATTTTTCTTATTCGCAAGCTCCAGAACACTGCACCCCAAACATAGCTTTCTGATTTCCAGGCTTCAGAACTCCCCAGAACAAACCCCCAAGATTCTGATTCCCAGGGTTCTGATTCTGAACATGTGCCCCAAATAGCCCCATGGTGACTACCGATCTTCTCAAATTAGCCTTGTATAGTAATTAAAAAGAAAGTTAGAAGGATAAAGTTATTCAAGTCAACTGAAAAATAGGTTAAACATTTGATAACCATTTAGGTCCCGTTTGATAACCATTTGATTTTTGGTTTTTTATTTTTAAAAATTAAGCTTGTTTTCTCCCAATTTCTCTACAATGATTTTCATCTTTCTTAAGGAAGCATTTAGATTCTTTGCCAAATTCTAAAAACAAGAACAAGTTTTTGAAAACTACTTTTTTTAGTTTTCAAAATATGGCTTGGTTTTTGAAAATATAGGCAAAAAGTAGAGGACAAAACAAGTAAAACCATCGGTGGGAGTAGTAGTTATAAGCTTAATTTTCAAAAACTAAAAATCAAAAACTAAATGGTTATCAAACGGGGCCTTAGTTTTTGGTTTTTGGTTTTTGAAAATTAAGCTTATAAATACTATTTCCACCTATGAATTGTCTTGCTTTGTTATCTACTTTTAACTTATATTTTCAAAAATCAAGCCAAGTTTTGAAAATTAAAACAAGTAGTTTTTGGAAACTTATTATTATTATTTTTTTGGAATTTGGCTAAAAATTCAAATATTTCCTTAAAAATGTGAAACCTATTATAGAGAAAACAAGCTTAATTTTTTAAAACTAAAAATGGTTATGAAACATGGCTTAAGAACCAAAATCCATATTTTAAAAGTTTTAACAATAAAATAAATAAATAAATAAAAGTTTGAGGGTCGAAATCATAACATACCTAAAGAAATTTATTGTGTGAAAGAAAACAGAAGCACAATGCGATGTGTTCTTTATTTTAAAGAATCCAACTTTTGTTAGAAAAAGAATACTATATTGTTGTTTTATAAAGATTCTTTTTCTAAAATATTGTTTCTTATGATGGAAGTATTCCAATTATTTCTTTATAGTAAAAGATAATTCTTCCAAAATTATTGAAAGTATACTTTAATTAATTACTTAAATTATATTTTAATTTATTTTTAAAAAAATATTATATTTTAATTTTGTGAAGGAAGCAACAATTTTCTCAACAATTATCCTTGTAGTTTTGGTAACGGCTTGAATACTAAAAATTACCTAAATTTTCATGAGATCTAAAAAAGGACTCGTAGAGAAAAACTCTCTTTTTTTATCTGCAAAAGAAAAATAAATAGAATAGAAGTCTCACACAAACGAATACTAACGAGACTCATAATTACACGTCTTTGTAAGATCTTAAGCCGTTAGCAAATTTTCTTACTCAGATGCTTTCGTGGATCTCACTGCATTACAAACAAGAGGTTAGTGCTCCACGAAAAATCCTACAATTATTTTTTTTGTCTCCTTATGCTAAAGGAGGCTAAATTGTATAAAATATACCTTCCATTGCCTATTTAACTAGTTTCAATTTTATTTTTAGGGGCTGTTTGGGGCTAAAGAGTTGCAGAAAGTAAGAGTTAATAAGTCTAGACAGTTAGGAAGTTTGTGTTTGGGTGTGCAGAGTTGTTTAATCTAGAGTTAGGAAATCTGTGTTTGGGGCAAGAAGTTCTGAAGTATGTGTTTGAGATGCATATTTGTTAAACCTAGACTTCTGAAGCCTTAGTTGATTTTAGCTATTTTTTATACAGTTTTTTCTACAATTTTTCAAATTTTCATTATTAAGAATTTGTTCCCATAAATTCTAAGATTTGAGATTTTTTGTTTTTATTAATTTATGTATATTTTATAAATTTCTTTAAAGAAACAAAAAGAATTTTGAACAAAATATCTCATATTCTTTTTTCAATATCTCTCACATTAATTATTCATTTACCTTGAATGGTTTTCAAATCAAAGAAAGTCTTACAATAATTTTTTTAATATTACATGTGATGTGGAAAGATTTCAATCCATTAATTTAAAGGGATTCAAATAAATTTCAAAAATTTTATGTTTTTATTCTTTCAATTCTAGAAATAATATAGATTTGTTTCCGTCAATCCTAAATTTAAGATTTTAAATTATATTATTTTATGAATATTTTACAATTTTGTTAAAAACTTGTTTTTGTCAATTTTAAATTTTTAATTTAAGATTTGTTTTCCAAGCTTAATAAAAGTTTTTTTTTTTTTTTTTTGTATAATTTAAGATTTCATTTTTCTAACTAATCAATGTAATGAATTATCTCAAATTTGATTAATTTGAAAATAATATAAATTCTTTGAAGTTTTAAAATAACTAAGTTAAAAAATATATATGTCAAATATTTATGCTATTTTAAAATAATTAAGTTCAAAATGAATATATATTTTATAACCCCATTCAAAATGAATATCATATATACTTTTGTTCAAAATACTATATTTATGTTATTTATAGTAATAATTTTTTTTTATTAAATTTGGAAGGAGAAATTGTTTATCTTTTTACTTTAAATATGATTACTTTAAACATCAATTGTTTTTAATACGTTCACCTTTTAAAATACTAATTTCGTAAATTGTAATACTGGTTAGTTTAAAATATATTTTTCTTATCTTCAAATCATAAAATTATATATATTTTTGAGTTATTAATAAAAAAAAAAGCTTAAAAAAGATAAGATTGTTATTTTTTATAAGTAATTTTAATTTAAACTTAAAAAAAAAAATTATAGATGACATGTGGAGAAAGTGAGATAGGGAGTTTTTTATCAATTAAAAAAATTGTTACTTCGTACTCTAATTTACATTAGAATTTCAATTTAAATAATAGTATTATATCTAATTTATTTTTACATAATTTATATTAAAAAAATTATAGAATAAAAAGGAAAATATTTTTGTTAAAAAAATTATTAAAATTATTGGATAAAAATAAAAATATTTTTTTAATAATTATTTATATTTAATTAGTAATTAATAATAATAAATGTGAAAATTTATATTAAAAAATAAAATTTTGTAAATTAAAAAATTAAAAAAATATATATATATACAAAAAAAAATGGTGAGAGGAGAGAAGAGAAAGAGGTAAGAGTGAGGTGGGGTGAATAAAAAATGAGATAGGAAAGTTGTGGAGCTCACAATGAGAAATTAAAGTTGGAGTTAATAAATTGTGAGACCTACAATGGTAGAATTAGAGTATGAGTTAATAAGTTTGTGGGGCCTACAGTTAGAGTTAAAATATTCTTGAGCCAAACAAGAAGTTTGGAGAGTTATTAACTCCTACTCCTCTGACTCCTCAATCCAAACATCACCTTAAAGTTTCTATCCCATCCTATATCCTTTAATTTATTTCAAAATTGAAAATCCATCGATTAGCAATTTCTATTAAAATTTGAAATAAAATTAGATGGTTTAAAATATCATTATCAAAATTGAAACCACCACAAAAGTCTAGGAGCACTTTGTATAGTTTAAAATTCCTATAATATTTAAAAAGTTTTAATTGTACCTACAATATTTAAATTTAGTAATGCAAATTTCTAATTAAGGATTTTGTTTTAATCAAATTAAAAGTTTTGGAGTAGAATTATAACTCTAAAATTATAAGGAAAAGTGGAACCCAACGACATATATATTAGTTCAATAAATGTAGAGATTTTTAGTGTGTTTAGAATAACTTAGGAAAAAATATATTTTTTTGAAAAAAGTTAAATTAATTTAAAAACTTATATTTTTGAAGAAACAAGATCATCCAAAAATTACTTTTATGTAATTAACCGAAAATTCTCAAAATATGTAATAAAAATAAAAATAAATTTCTAATTAATAGAATTACTTTTGAATATAGTACAACCAAAAAAATTTGTTATTTAAAATAATTTTAAAAAAAATGTAAGATATAATAGCATTTTATTGAAAATGTTCTTTTTTTCAAAAGTATTTAAACTATAAGGTATTCCAACATATTTGTAATATTAGGTATTCAAATAGACCCTTAGAGCATGTTTGCGGGTGATTTTGGTATGACCAAAATCACTTTTGTCATTCCAAAATCACTTCTATTTTAAAATGGTGATGTTTGGCAGGGAAGATCCAAAATCACTTTAAGTTGTTCTCAATCAATTACTTTAAGTTATTTTCAGGCAATTGAGATGATTCCCAAGTGATTTTTGGTAATGAATTGTGAGAGATATTGTTTTTAAAATTACTATTATTTCAAATTTTTTAAGAAAAAATCTCCTTCTATTTCTTTTTATCTTGTCCAAAAATTATGTGAAAAGTTTTTTTTTCCTTCTACAAATTTTTTCTCTCTCCATCATTAATTTTTTTTATCATCTCTCTCTATCATTATTTATTCCTAATTTATCTTACTCTATAATTTCTCTTTTCTCTCCTGAAATTTTTTGTCCCTCCTTCTAACTTTTTTCTTCGTAAACTGTTCATGTATCTTTCTAAGTTTATTTATATCGTTGAACTTTTACTCCCTCGATTAAAATTCTCTTTAATCTTTTTGTCCATTCTAAATTTTTTGCCCATTCTTGTCTTGTATCTTTTTTTCTCTTTGAAACTTTTCTTTAGCTCTCTACTTTTTCTCTCTTAAATTTTTATTTCCCTCTCAATTTTTTTCTCTCTCCATAACTTTTGCTCATCACCCTCTAATTTTGTTTCCCTCTCAAATGTAATGCCCTTTATAGTAATTTGATGATTCTAAAATCACTTTTGAAACACAAACATTAATCTTGACAAAGCACTTTCAAATCAAAATCTCTTTTCCAAATGTGGAATCAAATATTAAAATAATTTATAATTAAATATTTTTACAAAAATAATTATAATTAAATCATTTAGGCTTAAAACACTTATTCTAAAGTCACTCCCAAACATGCCTCAATCATTCAAAATCACTTCTTTTTTTTTTTTTTTTTTGCAAAGGATTCAAAATCACTTTTGATAAAAACCAAACATTAAAATAATTATATGAAAATCAATTTTAATAAATCAATTATAAACAAATCATTTTTGCTAAAATCACTATTTCTAAAATCACTTTCAAATATGCCCTTACTATTATTATTTAGCTCATTCAACATTTTTGGAGAATTATAATGAATTCAAAGAAATCCTTTGTAACACATAACAAATTTCAAGTATTGTTAAATGTCCACCAATGGATTTAATTTTGGAGTTTAATTTGTTTTAATTATTGGTTGTTGGGCTATTTGGCTTATGGTTGGATTTTAAATTTGAAGAGATTTGGGCTCCATCTGCTAATTTGGAGTTGAACCAAACCTCAAATCAAATTTTGGCAATGAGTTAGGGCATGTTTGGGAGTGATTTTGGAATGACCAAAATCACTTTTGACACGCCCAAAATCAATTCTCCTTCAAAATTGTGATGTTTGGCAATGATAAGAAAGTGATTTTGGAAACATCCAAAATCACTCTAAGTGATTCCCGGTCAATTACTTGGGAGGTGATTCCCAAGTGATTTTGTCTTTAAAATAACTATTATTTCATATTTTAAAACAATCGTACTTTTTGTGATGGTAAAAACCGTCATATTTTATAAAAATTCATTAATTTCAATCAAAAAGCATGTATTCTCAAACCGTCACCATTGAGGTCATCCATCATTATTTAAAAAATGCCAATTTTTCTCTCTCTAAAGTTTTTATAATGTCTATCTCTTACTTTATTCTCTTTTTAACATTTTTATTCATTTTCTCACTTTTTTTTCTCTCCAATGGTTTTAACTCTCTCTACCTTTTTTTATATCTAAATTTTTTCGTTCATCTCTCTATAATTTTTGTATCTCTTTAACTTTTTTCTTTCTTATCTTTGACCTCTTACCATAACTTTTTTCTCTTGAGATTTTTTGTCCCTGACTTTGAACTTTTTTTTGTTCTTATTAAATTTTTTCTCCCTAAAATTTTTATCATTCTCTTCAAATTTTTTTGTATATCTCTCTAAATTGATTTCTCTATCTTTCGATTTTTTCGCTCTATTAAATTTTCTCTCTCTAAATTTTTTGTCCATCTCTCTAAAATTTTTATCCCTCCATGTCTTTAACATGTTTTTCTCTTTGAAACTTTAATTTTCTGTATATTTATTTTTTTCT
The DNA here is from genome assembly GCA_033996785.1 of Trichosanthes truncata. Classification (NCBI taxonomy): domain Eukaryota; kingdom Viridiplantae; phylum Streptophyta; class Magnoliopsida; order Cucurbitales; family Cucurbitaceae; genus Trichosanthes; species Trichosanthes truncata. The sequence goes on along the minus strand of MU867261.1, from coordinate 10,752,219 downwards.
CTCTTAATTTTTTAGTTCTCTCGGTATAACTTTTTTCTACCACCTTCTTTTTTTTTTTTTTTTTTCAAATTTCAAACGTAATGCTCTTTTTAGTAATTTGATGATTCTAAAATCACCTTTGAAAATAAACATTAATCGTTTTAAAAAAATACTTTTAATTAAATTTAAATCACTTTTACAAGAGTGGAACCAAATATTAAAATGATTTATAACTAAAACTTTTACAAAATTAATTATAATTAAATCACTTAGCTTAAAATACTTATTTTAAAGTCACTCTCAAAAATGCCCTTAATCATTGCATGTCACTTTTAATTGTATGAAAATCACTATTAAAAGTATAGAACCAAACATTAAAATGATTATATGAAAATCACTTTTTATAAATCAATTATAAACAAATTAATTATGCTAAAATCACTATTTCTAAAATCATTCCCAAACATGCCCTTAATGTGGTTTGTATGTTTAGATTAGTTAGGATTGTTTGAGATAGGGAGCGAATAAATTGGGAAAGAAGAAGGGGGCTAGGTTGGAAAAAAATAATAAATAAACCCTAGGTTTTTGTCTTTTATGGGCACGCAAACCATGGCATCTTCTTCTCTAATTCTTCCTTCCTCTTCACGACAAAGCCACCCATCTCACACCTTCATTTTCGTTTTTTGGCGACTCACTCCACACCGGCTTCCTCCCTTAGATCGACGTCAACCCCATGACCGAGGGAGTGCTCCAGCAACGGCGCTGTGCACAGCGTGCAACGGCAGTTTTCATCCCAACCTCTCCCTCTGATTTCTTTCTCTCTCGTTGCCTCAGCCCACGCCGACGGTCGTCGCTATTAGATTACATGGGGTTCTATCTCAAAACCAATTGGCAAGGAGAATAGTAGCCCATGTATCTTATAAATTGTGAGGTCTCTCTTTATCTTTTTGATGTGGTATCATCAACATACCCTCTAAAGATAGTGCCTCTTTGGGTCCACTATTCTTGGATTGATCCCAATTTTTTGGACCGAATACTCGTTTGGGTTTCATGGGCTTTGATACCATATTAGATTATATGGAGTTCCATCTCAAAATTAATTGGCAATGAGATGAGTAACCCATGCATTTTACTAAGAATGTGAGTTCTCCCCATCTTTCCAATGTGGAATCCTCAATATATCCCATCAAGATGGTGCCTCTTTGGGTTCACCATTCTTGGGTTGGATCCCATTTTTTTAGGACTGAATCCTGTTTGGGATTCATGAGCTCTGATACCATATTAGATTACATGGGGTTCCATCTCAAAACCAATTGGCAATGAAATGAGTAGCCCATGCATCTTATTAAGAAGTTGATGATTTTTTTTTAATAAAACTCAGAATATTCACACTCCAATTGAAGTAAAAACCATAAGCATTACAACAGAGGTAAGGACGTTAACATATTGTGCACATAGGGTTTCACTCAACGGCTAGCTTGAAACAGAAAATGAAAAAAAAAATAATGTAGAAAAGTCTACTCTCTTATATGGTAGGATTTCCAACGACATTGACGTTATTTTAGGAGAAAGATTACTCTCTTGTTATGGGAGGGTTACCAACTGTATTGACATGATTTTCGGAATGATTGATCTCAATTATGAGTTGTATTTAAGGCCATTATGCACTGGAATGATTGCTGATATCATATGGAATTTGGGCCTTCTAAATAACTTTCCATATCAGTAGTTGCAGTGGGTTGATGTTGATCATGTGAGTTGTGTTCTTTTACAGACACACCTCCGATGATGACAACAACACAGCAGCGACGATTAGAGCAACGCGATTCTGGCGGCGGAGCTTCATCACATGACGATTTTTTTCTCTCTCTCATGGTTTTCGATAGCTTTTCTTCATCCCCTCACGATTTTTGGCATCAATCGACCGACAGAGGTGCTCCCTTCGACGTGTTCCAACAGCGGAGTTAGATTTCCAATAGGGGAGAGGTGAGTTTGTCTCCAGCCAAGGTTCACTGTTGTTCTTACATTGTGAGTGTAACCCACGAGATTTTTGGCCTCATTTCATGATAACCACTCCATTCTGGCGTTAGATTCGCAAGTTCAAATGCATTCATACATAGCCCAACAAGAGTATTGGTTTCGTTGGCGAGTTTTCATAGGTAACGAACCTTAGCTTCCTAGGCCTTTTCGAATTCAATCAAAGTTTTGGATTTGGTTCTAAGTTTGGATTTTTTCCTGTGTACATATTTGAATTAAGATAATCAAGGCCTAGGAGTGGCTTGAAAAGTTAAGTTATTAAAATTAAAGATCGAAGTTGTTGTTGAAATTTGAGCCCAAAGGTTGTGAGTTTCAAGTTTGTTTTCTTAGAAACTTTTGTAGGTTAGACAAAGGACTTCTTTATTAGGAGTTAAAAATTTCTTTCACTTTTTTGAATTCATAGCCAATGTAAGTGATTTTATTGCCGGAGCACCTTAGCGCTAGGTTGGAAATTTTTTTATGTTTGTATGATGTTTGTGGGAGTCATGTATTTCACTTGGAATGAATGTAAATTGATCATGTATGCTATGTATTTCCAAAGAATGATGCCATTATGTATGAAAAGTTATTTTATGTTGCATCAAATATTAAACCGATGTTTTGAATGTGGGACCTCATGCATATGTATGTTGCATAAAAGTCATGAAATGTTGAAACAGCTACCATCATTTTCCTATAAGATTTGACTGCATGAAAGTGATGCATGTCTAGGTTCTCTAAGTACACAAAAGTGATGTGCATAGAGTTGGTATGAATGAAAGCGATGAATACCTAGAGGATTTGGTGTGCATGAAAGTGATGCACATTCAAAGGAATATTAAATGAGTGAAAACCAAAACGGTAAAGTTTTAGGTCCCACTAGAGTCATTGTAACGACCCGACCGCTACTACATGCATGCAAACCATGGGCTTTTGAAAGTAAAGCGAGAAAGGAATAATCGAATTAAACCCACAACGGAAGCGTTGGAATCGAGTTTGATTTTATTTTAGAATTAAAATATAAGCCTAAGGTTAAACATAAACCATACTTTGAAAATAATATGGAGAATATTTTGGCGGGTCTTTTTCTCCTTGTACTCCAACTCCAAGACTTCCACAAAGTCTTCCTTGCTACGACTTGAACAAAGGACCAAAGAGGTTTATGGGAACCTTCTTGAAAATAGAGAGGGGGAATGAGAGGAGAATTTCAAGAGTTCTTTTCTCTAGTGAAGAATTCACACAATTGCTCACCCCTAGGGTCCTATTTATAGTGGTCTAGGGAAAATAATTAAATAATATATTTTAATATCTAATATATTAAAATATATTTATCTAACCAGTTTGAATTTTATTCAAACTTTTCCAAATTCTCATGCAATATCTATTTTCTTATTTGAATCTAATTCAAATTTAACAAATATCTTTTCTTTAATGTATCTTAATACATTAATAATTTCTTTGATATTTAATGTATCATATACAATAAATATGTTTTCTCTCATTTAATATATCAAATATATTAAATTTTAATTTGAACATTTCAAAATTTTCTCTCAACGAAATTGATCGTTATTTGTTCATATGAGCTAGTAAGGGGACCTTATGGACCTACAGATTATAAGCTCCAATGATTAAAAAAAATTAATTAATTAAACTCTTTAATTAATTAATTTTCATTTATTAACTATAGGTCATCCCACTATAGACCTAAAGTTGCACTCTTATGTACTGTAGGACAAGTTCTGTCCATGGGTATAATCACTACATGCAAGTCGATCAGTCACGAGTTGTTCGTAATTACAGCTGGGTCAAAAGTTCATTTTACCCCTGTAATTACATCTTACACCTTAAGTACCACTGATCCTCTAATGAACAATTTGTTTATAATCCAATCATAAACTAAGTCCCTCCCAGGCCAGTGAGAGGGTGGGGCCCCATTGTTTAAGTCCCAAAATCAACACTTAAGGAACTACTCATCTACTTACCCTATATGGGAATGAGTGAATTCCATTTTGTGAGATTATGTTCCCAGCTCCCTATTTGGTCAAGTCACCAAAATGGTAGGCATATTGAATTGGCTATAAAAGCCACTCTCACTTATAGAGGGCTTGTCGAAGGCCCTATCAAGATTAAATTTATAAAATCGGACCTCTAAATATTTTGCAATAATAGTGGCCAGGTCATCCATAGGGACTAGAGTTCTTAGAGTAATTAAGTACCACAATTAATGATGTCTAATTTTATTTAGAGAAACACAACTTGGGAATAAAAAAAAACAAATCTAAACTAATATGTACATGATTTGGAGTCCAATTTTGAGAAACATGCATGATTGATTACCTTAAGCCCAACTTGAATTGATTAATAACTTGATTTTATACTAACAATCTTAAGCCAAGAATTTATAAATAATCAATATCCTCTCTCGAGCTCAATTGAACTCATGCCTAGCAACAAATCAACCTCTCGGTCTATTTTCATTACTAAACATGGCATTGGGTTATTCTCTTAAGGCTTCTAGAATTAATCTACTCACTCTCGTGCAATAAATTAGATCTAGTCATGCATCTAATGTTCTATAACTAAACTTACTCTCTCAAGCTAAATTTATTTAAACAATCAAAACCATGACCAAAGGTTAAGACAATATAGCAAGATGCATAAAAGACGTCAATATATAAATTAACTAAAAATCAACCAAATGTTCAACAACTACAATCAAGCAAGGGTCTAAACACATAGTTACAACATAAGTACAGCCCACAAAAACTCCTAAATTCAAGAGCAAAGTAAAAGAAATAGAGAGGAAACTTAGGTGGCATGCCAACACTCGTCTTCGACGTGATGTCCACGATCTCGAGCTTTGAGTCTCCTCCTCGGCTCTCCAAAGATATCTTTTATGTCCTTAGACAGTGCTTGAATCAAGTTTAGGGTTTTTGGTCTCTCAAAATGGCTCCCCTTTTTTAATAGGAAAGCTTCTTTTTTATAGAGTCGAGACAGCGTTGCAACGCTAAGGGCAATGTTGGAACACTGTCCCTTCGAATTTTATACCAAAAGGAAAAAAAATCTACTGAGTAGCGTTGCAACGCTATATGTAGCGTTGCAACCCTATATATAGCATTGCAACCCTATGTCTGCTAGTCTCCAAGGCTGAAAGGCAGATAGTGTTGCAACGCTATACTCTCAGGTTCACAAGCTTGTTTCATTCTCTTCAACACTTGGATCTTCAATTACAGCTCCAATTTGCTCCATATTCATCCAAATACTTCTCCATTCTTCGGTTTTGCTCCAAATGCTCGATTTCTGAGAAATATACATAAAACCACATGAAAGCACCCATGATCATAGCAAAACTAGCGTAAAATCAAGCCTATAAAAACACACTTATGCATGCTATCAAATACCCCCAAACTTGGATTTTTGCTAGTCCTTGAGCAAAACAAAACTAAAATAACAATTTTACAAAATTTTAATACAAGAGTCATGACTCAGGCCTCAGTGATCTAATTGACATAAAACAACAGAATCAAGCCTTAACAAATCCTTCCTTAAGCAATTTAAATTTTATCTATATCATTCATTGCGTGTGTGTGTGTTTAACTTCCTTTCTATTAGTTTCTACTAGCTTAAGACACTTTTACCAAGACTTTCCTTCGTTTTCTCCCTACACTGGCCCTAAGTTCCAATTTTCAAGCTTTCTCACACTACAGAGAGCAATCTACTTAAGCATTTTTTTTCATTTTCATTTTACAAGGGTTACTAACCCCCAAACTTATCTTTTTCCTTCTTATGGAGACCTTAGCTTTCACACTTCCACTGTAGGGATCCTTATCCAGAGCACTTGCTTAAAGGATGGCCTAATTGATCACAATGGAGGTAGCTCTTTTGATCCCCACACATTAAGCACATCATATTGATAAAATATGCTTTAGTTATCATTAAACATGCAAAAAATTCAATAACTATAAAAGATTTTCTTATTTTAACAGTTTCAATCACTATCTTTCATGTAAGTTGACTATCAATCAGTTCTTAAGCCTATCAGGGTGACAACAACCTCTAGACTTAACAAAGGCATCCTAGTGTTCGAACATAATAGAAAGTCAATTATGTACTCATTTGTTGCAAGGAATTCAAAGATAAAATTCAGATATACTCAATTCAGGACATGCTTCAGAAGTCATTCTATTGCAAAAAAATCGCTTAGATTACTTCCTAGGCTTTCCTAATCAATCATCATGTATTATCAATCATTCAAGCATGCTTAAGATCGAAAAAAATTTACTCAGAATTTGTAGAATTATCAGGACTACACAATACTTCCCACCCCCAAACTTAAAACATACATTGCCCTCAATGTAATGTAATCAATGAAATAAATAAGGACAAAAATAAAGTGAGTGAACGATACTGGCCTGATAAAATGAGAGACTATTACAGGAGAATTCTTTGAACTAGCTAGGAGGTGTCTCAATGCGGTCGAGGTCCTACAAAATGGGAACGAGATTTACTTGGCACTCTTTTTCAAAATAACCTATACTAGGAAAGAAAAACAAATAAGAAAAGTAAATGAAAGAAAGAAAACTTGGGTTGCCTCCCAAGAAGCGCTTTCTTTAACGTCTTTAGCTAGACTAGACTCATGTGGCCTCTCAAAGTACATAGAAATTCTCTCATTTCTTCGAGCCTCTCTTCCTGAAATCTACAAAACAAACCAAAACTAGTAGAAACACTAGCTTCTTGTGAGACTCTGAAGTAGAAATATTTTTGGTATTTTTGAATAAGAAAAGCATAAAAGGAGAAAGATCAAAATAAAAAGACTCTGACACGGACTCGTTAGAATAAGAAGAACACTCAAGTATAAGAGATGAATCATAAGATAAAATAGACGAATGCCTTATAGCCTCAAACTCTACCTCCTGAACCTCCTCAACTAACATAGGCTCATCCTCTCACCCATCCTCACTGACTCGATCCTGGTGTGCATCTAGACTTTCTAATTCCTCCCTATTCTCAACACAACTCTCCCTTGATAATCCTATGAAATAGGATTATTTTAGCACTTTTCATAACTTTTTATGGGACAAAGTATGAGTGATTTGCATTAGTTTTCCGTGTTTTGTGTGGTTTGTTCGGTGGTATCTTAGAAGTTTAGTTGATGTTGTTTTTAGTTTTATTTTCTCATATTTTACTAGCTTTTGCCCCTATTCTAGTGTTTTCAAGAAGGGTTCTCTTATCCTTGGTATTGCTTTTGAAGGTGGAAAACAGAATGTTGAGGATAGCATTTTGCTATGGGATTGTTGTAGCAGAGCTGTAGCATTGTGGAAAACAGAATGTCGAGAATAACATTATGTTATGGGATTGCTGTAGCAAAGTTGTAGCATTGTGAAAACAGCATGTCGAAAATAACATTTTGCTATGGGATTGCTATAGTAAAGCTGTAGCATTGCGTGCTGGAAAAAGTTGCGTAAATTTGGCTTATGACTCAACACCACCTCTTTTTTTAAATGGACAAAATAGCCCTTAAATGGGTGACCTAACACTCTATATAAATAGAAAATAAAAAGAGAAGCAAAAGGGGGGAAGAAGAAAGGGGAAGAAGAAGAGGGAAACAACAGTTGATTTTTCTGGGAAAAGAGAAGAGAGTTGCGGAGAAGAGGAGAAGAAGAATAAAAAAAAAACGCAGCAGCAGGAAAGAGAAGGAGCTTCTCCAGAATTTCTATCTTCAGCTACCCATTCTATTTCTCTTTTTCTTCTTCTTAAGTTTATGTATCTTGCTCTTAGTTTTCTTGAAACTTTAGTAGACCAAGTTGTTCCTAGTGTTGCTATTTTGTGAATCTTCACTTGAACCTAAGATTTTTATGAATTGTAGCTCGTTTCTGGTTATTTTCTGTGTAAAAGCCATGGGCTAATTTTCAAATGCTATAGAAGTGTAGTTTGTTTATGGGTCTTTTATTTCTTATTGTTCTTCTTGAGAATGATCAACTTGGGAAAGAATAAAAGTTTGTTTTAATTCTGAAAAGGTTAAAATAAATGAAAATAGCATAGGCAATGCAAGTAGGTTCATGTCTTCAATTAGGGATGAATTCAAATTGTATAGACATATACTTTTGGCTTGTAAACTTAGGGAAGTTGGTCTATCCATGTGTTTGAAAGCTAGGTTTTTGTAGACATATGTTAAACTTTGCTTTAGAACTGCAATTCGAGAATTAGAATTAATTTTTGAAATTAATTTTCAGATTTCCCGTTACTACACAGTGCTATAGCATCACACAGCATTAGAGAGCGAAAATTAGCAGTGATTTCATAAATTCCAGCGCCTTACTCATTTGATTCTTGAATTGTTTTTTTATCAATTTTAGTTTTTTATTTCCTTTAAATTGTTAGAGTTTATTTTTCTTGTGTCGTGCTTTCTTTTTGTTAATTTTATGTCTCTTAAGTGCTTTAGAATTAGCATTAGTGATATTCAAGTTTACAAACTTTGCTTACTTTAGTCCTCGTGGGATCGACCTTGTCCACCAATTACTACCTACAATTGCGTATGCTTGCGTAGTGAGTTTTTGAACAACAAGTTTTTGGCGTCGTTGCCGGGGACATATTGTTTGTGAATTTTGTGAAATTGAGTGCTTTAATTTATTGTATTTAGTTTTTAGTTAACAAACACAAAGATTTGATTGGTTACTTGTGTATCGTGCTAGGTGCTAATTTTATTATATAAACGAGAAGCACAATCCTGAATTACTGCCCCTTGATCCCAAGATTGAACGTACATTTCATCAAAGAAGGAGTGAACAGAGAGGGTTGGCAATAATTGAAAGGATGGTTGATCCACCATTGAGAGTTAGTAATAATGGTGCTGCAAAGGCAGTGGATGATGAGAGAGACCAGGTCATTCAGGAATATGCTGTGCCAGTGTTAATTCCAGGAATTATGCCACCAGAGATAGAGGCACAACAGTTTGAATTAAAACCGGTCATGTTTCAGATGCTTTAGCACACAGGCCAATTCGGTGGTACACTAATGGAGGATCCTCACTTGCATCTTCAGTTATTTATGGGCGTTTGCAAATCGTTCATAATCTGCGGACTTAGTGAGGAGTCTCTCAGATTGACACTATTTCTTTATTCACTGAGAGGAAAGGCATTGGAATGGTTAAATGCTATACCATCAAGAACTATCACGAGCTGGAATGAGTTGGTGGAGCAGTTTCTTACAAAATATTTTCCACCCACTAAGATGGCCAAGCTCAGCAGTGAAATCACGTCATTTCATCAGCAAAAGGATGAATCTTTATATGAAACCTGGGAGAGATTTAAAGAGTTGTTACGAAAGTGCCCTAACCATGGTATTCCCTACGGTATTGAAATGCAGACTTTTTACAATGGGTTGAATACTCACACACGAATGGTAGTGGATGCTTCAGCTGGGGGAGCACTTATGTCAAAGACATACAATGATGCCTATGAGATTTTGGAGAAGATTGCGAAGAATAATTATCAGTGGCCGACCTCACGCCTTAACCCAACTTGACATGTAGCAGGAGTGCAAGATGCTAGTGCAGCGAACCTCGCGACATAGATTGCTAGTCTCACTAGCACGTTGAAATCATTAAACATGGGTTCAAGAAGTCCATTTGTGCCACCAGTAGTTGTGTCATGTGTTTATTGTGGTGAGGGCCACACCTTTGATGTTTGTCCATCCAACCCAGCGTTAGTGAACTATGTGGGGAATAACAAAAATTTTAACCGCTACTCAAACACATACAACCCGGGTTGGAGGCAGCACCCGAACTTTTCATGGAACAATCAAGGGGTTGGGCCTTCTAATCAGCAAATAAGACCTCCTACACCTCCAGGATTTCAGCAACAAGGGTATCATCAGAAGACTTTTCATCCCCCTAAGGTACAAAATCAAGATTCTACATCTTCGCTTGAGACTTTGTTGAAAGAGCATATGGCCAAAACTGATGCCATAGTGCAGTGTCAGGCTGCAACCCTTAGAAATTTGGAGAACCAAGTAGGCCAATTAGCTTCAGCTCTAAACAATAGACCTCAAGGGACTTTGCCTAGTGATACTGAGAACCTAAGGAACAAAGGAAAAGAAACATGTAAAGCGGTGCAACTTCGAAGTGGGAAAGAATTGGAGGAGCCTAAAAGTATGACTCTTAAGATAAAAGAGCCCACTTCAATCCAAGAGGAGGTTAAGGACAGTGAAAGTCAAGCAGAGTGTAGCATCACCACAACATCAGGATAATGATCAGAGTAATGTTGTAGCATTACCTCAACACCAGAAGGCAGAACAGAAAAATGTTGTAGCATTGCCACAACAACAGCCAACTGATAAGGTGAATACAAGACCACCGACCCCTTTTCCTCAGCGTTTTCAGAAAAGGGAACAAGACAAGCAATTTGACAAATTTTGGGAGATTCTAAAGGAGTTACACATTAATATCCCTTTAGTTGAAACCTTGAAACAAATGTCGAATGATGCAAAATTTATGAAGGACATTTTGACTAAGAAGCGGAGATTGGGGGAATGTGAAACAGTGGCGCTTACTTCTGAATGTTCATCTATTGTCCAACGGAAAAATCCTCAGAAATTGAAAGATCCGGGGAGCTTCACCATACCATGCACTATCGGGAACACATATAATGGAAGGGCTTTATGTGGTTTGGAAGCAAGCATCAACTTAATGTCTATGTCCGTGTTTAAAAAGCTTGGAATTGGAGAAGCAAGGCCCACTACAGTCACTCTTCAATTAGCAAATCGTTCTTATACTCATTATGAAGGAAAAATTGAAGATGTTCTTGTTCAAGTCGATAAATTCATTTTTCCTACGAATTTCATCATATTAGTGAATCGAAAGAATCATGCTCATGATAGGCTATTAGTGAACCAGTGATCAATTGACTCACTGGACATCCTATGGAAGTGGGTTTCACTTCACTAACCTCCCTAGGAGAGACTCTTAAACTTCTCATCAAACTGTAAACTTCTAAATCTAGTCTCCTCTGTAAATTCTCTCGACATTCTCTCTAAGGGGGATTCTTCCTCTATTTGGGCTTCTTGAAAGAATTTAGGATATGGTTCATGGGTCCAAATAAATTCATCATTATCATTACCATACATGGGATTTCAATAACTCATAGATTCAGTATGATAGTAACTAGGCATTTGATAACCATGAAACACATAATCTGCACTAACAGGCTCATGGCCAAAAGAGGGATAACTAATGGAAAAAGAACTAGAAGGTGGTGTTGGTTCTTCGGGCTCAGATTCCTTAAAGGGCCACCCAAATCTATTAGAAGCCATTAAACAAACACAACAAATAATCACAGGCTCACCAAATAATCACACAACCAGAAACAATGGATCAAGACTCAAAAGAAAACAAAACAAGCAAGACAAAAAAAAAACAAAACAAAACAAAGATAAACTTCTAAATGAAAGCAACAAGAAAGAACTAAAAATATACTATTTATGCTCTAAATTAAAATCAAGCACTTTCACCACGATATTAATTAAACTAAAATATGTCAATCCCTGACAACGGTGCCAAATTTGATAGAGGGCTTGTCGAAGGCCCTATCAAGATTAAATTTATAAAATTGAACCTCTAAATATTTTACAATAATAGTGGCCAGGGTCATCCACAGGGATTGGAGTTCTTTGAGTAATTAAGTACCACAGATAATGATGTCTAATTTTATTGAGAGAAACACAACTTGGGAATAAAAAAAAAATAAAATCTAAACTAATATATACATGCTTTGGAGTCCAATTTTGAGAAACATGCATGATTGATTACCTTAAGCCCAACTTGAATTGATTAATAGCTTGATTTTATACTAACAATCTTACGCCAAGAATTTTTAAATAATCAATATCCTCTCTCGAACTCAATTGAACTCATGCCTAGCAACAAATCAACCTCTCGGTCTATTTTCATTACTAAACATGGCATTAGCTTATTCTCTTAGGGCTTCTAGAATTAATCTACTCACTCTCATGCAATAAATTAAATCTAGTCATACATCTAATGTTCTATAACTAAACTTACTCTCTCAAGCTAAACTTATTTAAATATGCAAAACCATAGCCAAAGGTTCAGACAATATAGCAAGATGCATAAAAGACGTCAATATATAAATTAAACTAAAAATCAACCAAATGTTCAACAACTACAATTAAGCAAGGGTCTAAACACATAGTTACAACATAAGTACAGCCCACAAAAACTCCTAAATTCAAGAGAAAAGTAAAAGAAATAGAGAGGAAACTTAACTCGCATGCCAACACTCGTCTTCGACGTGATGTCCACGATCTCGAGTTTTGAGTCTCCTCCTCGGCTCTCCAAAGATCTCCTCTATGTCCTTAGACAGTGCTTGAATCGAGTTTAAGGTTTTTGGTCTCCAAAACGGCTCCCCTTTTCGAATAGCAAATCTTCCTTTTTATATAGTCGAGACAGCGTTGCAACGCTGTCCCTTCGAATTTTATACAAAAGGAAAAAAATATGTTGAGTAGCGTTGCAACGCTATACTCTCATGTTCACGAGCTTGTTTCCTTCTCTTCAACACTTGGATCTTCAATTATGACTCCAATTTGCTCCATATTCATCAAAATACTTCTCCATTCTCCAGTTTTGCTCCAAACTCTTGATTCCTGAGAAATATACATAAAAACATATGAAAGCACCCACGATCATAGCAAAACTAGCGTAAAATCAAGCCTATAAATAGCACACTTATGCAAGCTATCACTCACCCATACAAATCAAAGGACAAGCCCTCACAAGCAGAAGTTCATAACTCACTCAGGATTAAGATTGAGTCGCATATGATCATCCTGATGAAATATTAATCTTCTCAATTAATGGATTTATAAAGAGAGATTAAATATTTTGTGGTCCAGTCTTATACAAACTCATTGTATCAGATACCTCCACTCACATGTCTCCACATGTACGATTTGGATCAAATCATTTGTAACTATTACAAAGTGGGTCATATCAATAGTGTTACCAAGATAAGGCACCCAATCTTATCCATATACTATTACCATTTAAGTTATTTCTTGAGCATGATTCTCACATATGTCAACCACTTACTATTCAAGATTATACTAATAACCTTGGATTTTTCATATAATGGATAATATTATTTTGCAAATAAAATAATCAAAATTATTATTAATTATTAAATAAATCATTAATTACGAGGCTTTAGGGCATAAATTCCAACAAAGAGAAGCTCAAGTAAGCGAAGAAAACATTTGATTATTAAAACTGATCAGAATTCACAAAACTTTGAGTTCAGGATCCCAGTAAAACATAAATTTACAAATCTTAATCAATATAGAGCTTTTAAATAATCACAAACAAATGAATAAACAATCAATGCATAAAACCTGAAACTATGAAGTTTCTAAGATCCTAAGGAACTCAGGTCTGATGTTGTCTCCATAGCCTCGCCAAGCTTAATGTCGTCACCACATGACTCGTAAATCATGTACCACCTAAAAAGAGAAGAAGGGTAGCATGGGTGAGTATAAAAATGGAGGGGAGCACCACTAGAGGTTAGTTGGCAATACTCTAATGGAACTAGACCTCTCCCAACATAGTACCTCATGAAGAAACGCACTCAATGAACATGGAGGGGAGCTACCACAAATCTGTAGACATGAGGGAGTGACCCCCAAGTTGTAAACATGAGGCAACGACCCCCAAGCTAAAAACATCAAACATACATGACATGGGGAAGGTAATTTGTCACTAGAAAACATGAATGTCATAGATAAACATTAATTCAACTGAGACCCCTTAAAACATTCTAGAACTCATAACAGTAATTCTGTGTCATTCCAAACATACAATACATGAATAACAATCCTAAACATGTTATACTTTTAAATCATCCTAGATTGCCAACTAGCCAACTAGCCAACCTAACAACTTAAGTGTTTTGTACTCAACCAACTCATTAGACATCTGAAGTAACTTGTTAGTAGTGAACCCCTCAAACATCTCAAGAATTTTATACATAGACAATTATTCAAATATTTCAGGCATGCTTTACTCAGTCAATCAAACAATAACTCAAGCATTTAAACATTGTAGCTAAACAACATTTTCAAGCATCCCAAACATCCATGCTTATTCAGTTCTAACTCAACTACCCAAACACTCGTATTTAAGAGAAACCCATAGTCATAGTCATACATGCATTCCAAAACTCATACTCCATATTCAAGACTTAAAGGAGTGTTCGATGTACACGCAAGCGTACATGATCAAGTAATATAAAACAGTAAATATTACTGAGTATCGAATCCTCAAGGAAATAGAAAGGTTTATTCAATTAACTATCACACTTAGTTGCATTCAATTTTATTTAGGAAAAATAAATGCCAAAAGAACATGTACACGAATAACGAAATTATAGCAATAAAAGAATGAACGAATGGGAGCGCAATTTAAACGGGGCCAAGTTTAAGACATTAATCTCACAAAATGGACCATTCACTTAAATTCATGGGTTCTTGTAGTTAATTATGCAAATTACTTGAGTTTAAAGGTAGATCTGTCATGGAATCCTCCGTTGAGGTCATCCAATTCTCAAGCATAATTAATTAAATCATATGTCCATGTCATTAATTAATTATGCTCGACATTTACTAACCTTATCGACGACCCTAATTGATGTTCCTATCACTGTCGTGTCCAAACATCAATTATTATGCAATTAAAACTTTAATTTATGCAATCTTTGTCAAGAAATAACATAAACAAGTAGATCATTCAATCCTTGATTAAGGGATTCAGAGCATTAATCTCATTGCATAAAAGTAAGATTGCTAAATCAACTACAAATACCGAATTAATCGATTACATGGTCCAAAGTCTTAATTAAGCCCTAAACTCTATAATCTGATCAATGGAATACATAATATAGTTCAGCATAGCCATAATCCATCTAATTCCAATCTAAAATAGTAGATAAATTAAGGAAAACAAAGAAGAAACTCGTTATGCGTCGATCCATTGCTCCCGCTACGGACTCCGCGAATCTTGGACGTCGGATCTTCAATCTACCCGCTCCAATTCAACACAAAACCTCACTAATATCTCTCAAATTGTGGATCAGGGTGTAAAACCACAGATTGACTCCCCTTTTTCATAATGCAATCTCCACTTTTAAGACTAAAAATCAAATAGCGTCGAGAAGCTGTCCAAAATGGCAGTGTTCCTTTTATGCCCGCACAGGTAGCGTGTCAACGCTATAGGCAAAAAATAACCCCTCCATGCTTTTGCAACTCGATGTTGACTCTCGAATTGGACACAAAATGCTTAGTGTTTAGACGCTATTTTCAGGGTCAAAACACTATCCTCTTAGAATTACTTGCCCAAATTGAGTCCATCTGCATCCTTAGCCTCAAATTGCACCATTTTTTTGCCTCAAACTCGATATGTTCATTCCACAATCACAACATCTACTTCATTTGCTTAGTTCTCTAAAATACAAGAAAAATCTACATAAAAGCTCATAACACTAAATGGGTGCTATTAAGGAGTTGTTCTAATTTGGCTACTTACCGTTAGTAGTGACTACAATGTACTAATGATTCTTTCTTGGCCCAAACCTGAAGAATTCTTAATTGTAATCAATAATTTAAACACCTCCACTTCAAAATAAAGTTCTTGAAGCTTAAAAACTTACCCAAACGTGCTAAAGAAAACATCCAAAAGATTTTGTATCCAACGACAATCTTAATGTTGAACCAATCAGTCCAAAACCACACACCAAATACTTTCAAAGATCAAAGTCTAAATTATAGCATTTAATCAAGTGTTTGAATGGGTTAAGAATGATTATTACCCCCTTAATCCACACAAAATCAGAACCCAACGCATGCTGGTTCGATGTCGTTTTAATTCGATTTCGCTGAGCCACGCTCCAAATGCTAGGGGTACTCTAAAATGGAACCAAAACTATCATGGGTCAATTCTAAATAAATAAAACAACCACTTGAAACTTGCTTTGCAATTATCATGGGTCAATTGTAAATCAATAAAACAACCACTTGAAACTTGCTTTGCAATTAGAATCCTTCTTGAACACTCTGTTGGGATTTATGCCATAAAGCCTCGTAATTAATGATTTATTTAATAATTAATAATAATTTTGATTATTTATTTGTAATATAATATTATCCATTATATAAAAATCTAAGGTTATTGGTGTAATCTTGAACAGTATAAAGTTGACATACAGGAGAATCATGTTCAAGAAATAACTTAAAGGGTCATAGTATATGGATAAGGTTGGGTGCCTTATCCTAGTAACACTGTTGATACGGCCCACTTTGTAATAGTTACAAATGATTTGATCCAAAACGTTCATGTGGAGACATGTGAGTGGGGGTATCTTATACAATGAGTTTGTATAAGACAGGACCACGAAATATTTAATCTCTCTTTGTAAATCCGTTAATTGAGAAGATTAATATTTTATCAGGATGATCATATGCGACTCGATCTTAATCCTCAGTGAGTTATGAACTCCTGCCTGTAAGGGCTTGTCCTTTGATTTGCATGGGTGAAATTGGCTTTTGTAGCCGATTCAATATGCCTACTATTTTGGAGACTTTACCAAATAGGGAGCTGGGAAGATAATCTCATAAGATGGAATTCAATCATTCCCATATAGGGTAAGTAGATGAGTAGTTCCTTTAAGTGTTGATTTCGGAACTTGAACAATGGGGCCCTACCCTCTTACTTGCCCGAGAGGGACTTAGTTTATAGTTTGATTATAAACAAATTATTCATTAGAGGACCAGTGATACTTAAGATATAAGATGTAATTACAAGGGTAAAACGAACTTTTGACCCATCTGTAATTACGAACAACTCGTGAAAGATCGACTTGCATGTAGTAATTATACCCATGGACACAACTTGTCCTACAGTGCATAAGAGTGCAACTCTAGGTCTATAGTGGAGTGACCCTAGAGTTAATGAATGAAAATTGATTAATTAAAGAGTTTAATTAATTAATTTTGTATCATTGGAGTTTATAATCTGTAGGTCCATAAGGTCCCATTGCTAACTCATATTAATACTAAAAGATCAATTTAATTGGAAGAAAATTTTGAAATGTTCAAATTAATATTAAATATATTAGATATATTAAACATAAAAGAGGAAAATATATTTATTGTATTTGATTCATTAAATATTAAAATAATTAATGTATATTAGATACATTAAAGAAAATATAATTATAAAATTTGAATAAGATTCAAATAGATTAAATATATGTATTCTAATATATTAGATATTCAAATATATATTATTTCATTATGGCAAAGATTTGCCCTCATATCTCTATAAATAGGACATTTGGGTTGATCCATTATAACACACATCTCCTCAATAGAGAATTAGAGAATTTTCTCTGGACCTATTCCTCTCCAATCTCTTATAATTTTTTTTTCTAAAGGCTCCCCTAAGTCTTGGTCCTGTGTTCGAGTCATAGCCAAGAAAATTTTGTAGATACGATAAAGACCCACCAGAAATATCTTCATATTTACTCTAAGTAAGTTTCCTTAATATTATTTTTTTTAGTTTAATTTTCAATAAAATAAAAGATGATCAAATGCTTCCACTGCAGGATGAAATGTTCATTCCTATCACCATCACCGGAGCACTTACCCATGCTGATTGGAGAGTTCCACTGCCAGAAGAACATGTTGTCACAAAACGCAAAAGGAAAATGCGATAATAGAAACGTCGGACCTAGACAACGCCCACGCTGGAACCACTATCGGTGAGAGGTTTCGCACACAATGTAAATCGAAAGGAGTCGTCGTGGATTGCTCGAGAAGAAGAGGAAGTCAAAAGAGGGCTCGCGCTATGAACCTCACGAACCTGTCGTGAAGACTGATCCGGCTGCTGAAGAAAGTCAATCGGTGTTGCTGTATCACCTCACTATCGACTGGGCTTGCTGGTCGGAGAAGAAACGCTAGTGAGGAGCTAGATAATAGAGAAGAAGAAGAATCGATGGTGGTGGTGAGTTGTTGGTCGACGTGCTAAAAGACGAAGAAGAAGATGGATGTGACGTGGGACGGGGCTGCGCGAGAGGGAGATGAGGGAATGAGATGGAGAGGAAAATTGGTTAGGGTTTTTTCTTAAAAAAAAAATCCTTCTTTATGACCTCACCCTGACCTCATCTACCCTTTTTTAACACACTTTAGACCAAAATTAGGCCTGGAACTCTTAGATTAAATTATAAGAAAACTCCAACAAGCATTGCACAAGGTTTACCCCAAAATTAACAAATCAATCTCACCTGGAAACATGGAGTGTTACAGTCATGGTAGCATAAGTCATGTTGCATGTGTTTGCATGTCTTGACTCTAGTAGTGGAGTCAATTACTAGGTATTTTTAATACTCATTCTTTTCAAAATTATTTTTTTCAAGTAAAGGCAAGAGCATCCTAGGTTGTTGACGAAGTTTGCTACGAAGGCTGTGGGAGAGTTAGGATTGTTAGGATTTGTGTTCAAAAGCTCGTAGTTTGGTAATTAAACATTTTCTCATTTCTTAATAAAATAATTTGTTATTTTATATTATGTATAACATTATCTAATATTGTGTAAAATCCAAGGTTATTGATAATTCCATGAAATGGGATTAGTTTAACATCCTCTCTTGCATATTCTTGGTCAAAATTGAGTGGAAAGCACACTTTTATCTTGTTTTTAGTAAGTTTCATGTTAAGTTTAATTAAGAGTTGGGTTTTTGTTTAGTTTTCCTTTTTCTTATTTCTTTTACTCTTTTTAGTCTTTTGTTGTAGTTGACTTAGTGTGCTTTGTTTTCCTTTTGTTTTGCAGTCTAAGAAGTGAAAAAATGCTCGTTGAGGTACTGATGCTATAGCATTGTGCATCATTGCTCAGCATCCTGCAACATTGGCAATATGGCAGAAAACAAAAATATGGGCCCATTTTTGATGACGTAATAGTAGCTTTTGGTCTTTAGATCCATTCTGATGGGCCGAAAATGGAAAGAAAAAAAAGCCCAAAGCAATTATGGGAAGAATGAAAACCCTAATTTAGGGTGTATGGAAAAACGTGAGGGAGAGGGAGAGGAGCTATCGCAAAAACCAGATAAGAGGAGAAGAAGAAAAAAAATGCAGCAGAGGGAAAGAGAATGAGCTTCTTCGGAATTTCATTCTCCAGCTACCCATTCCATTTCTCTTCTTCTTCTTAAGTTTATGTATTTTGCTCTTAGTTTTCTTGAAACTTTAGTAGACTAAGTTGTTCCTAGTGTTGCTATTTGTGAATCTTCACTTGAACCTAAGATGTTTATGAATTGTAGCTCGTTTCTGGTTATTTTCTGTGTAAAAGCCATGGGCTAATTTTCTTTAGGCTGGAATTTATGGAGTCATAGCTCTAGTTTTGGAACCCTTTTGTTATGGAATGCTATAGAAGTGTAGTTTGCTTATGGGTCTTTTATTTCTTACTGTTCTTCTTGAGAATGATCAACTTGGGAAAGAATAAAAGTTTGTTTTAATTCTGAAAACGTTAAAATAAATTGAACTAGCATAGGCAATGCAAGTAGGTTCATGTCTTGAATTAGGGATGAATTCAAAGGTATAGACATATACTTTTGGCTAGTAAACTTAGGGAAGTTGGTCTATCCATGTGTTTGGAAGCTGGGTTTTCATAGACATGTGTTAAACTTTGCTTTAGAACTGCAATTCGAGGATTAGAATTAATTTTCGGAATTAATTTTCAGATTTTTCGTTACTACACAGTGCAGTAATGCTGCACAGTGCTATAGCATCACACAGCATTAGGGAGCGAAAATTAGCAGTGATTTCATAAATTCCAGTGCCTTACTCATTTGATTCTTGAATTGTTTGTTATCAATTTTAGTTGCTTATTTCCTTTAAATTGCTAGAGTTTAATTTTCTTGTGTCGTGCTTGCTTTTTGTTAACTTTATATCTCTTAAGTGCTTTAGAATTAGCATTAGTGATATTGAAGTTTACAAACTTTGCTTACTTTAGTCCTCGTGGGATCGACCTTGTCCACCAATTACTACCTACGATTGCGTATGCTTGCGTAGTGAGTTTTTGCACAACAGTTATTATTGTAATATTGAACAGTATATAGTTGACATATAGAAGGATCATATTCAAGTAATAACTTAAAGGGCTATAGTATATAAATAAAGTTTAATGCCTTATCCTGGTAACACTATTGATACGACCCACTTTGTAATTGTTACTAATGATTTGATCCAAATCATTCATGTGGAGACATGTGAGTGGGAGTATCCTATACAATGAGTTTGTATAAAACTGGACCACAAAATATTTAATCTCTCTTTATAAATTCGTTAATTGAGAAGATTAATATTTCACGGGATGATCATATGCCACTCGATCTTAATCTTGAGTGAATTATGAACTCCAGCCTATGAGGGCTCATTCTTTGATTTTCATGGATGAGAAGGGCCTTTTGAGCCGATTCAATAAGCTTAACATTTTAGGGACTTGACCAAATAGGGAGATGGGAACATAATTTCCACAAGATAGAATTCACTCCTTCCCATATAGGAAAAGTAGATGAGTGGTTCCCTTAAGTACTTATTTGGAGACTTGAACAATGGGGTTCCACTCTCTCACTGGCCTGAGAGGAACTTAGTTTATGATTGGATCGTAAACAAATTGTTCATTAGAGCATTAGTGATACTTAAGGTGCCAGATGTAATTACAGTGGTAAACAAGCATCCTTGACAAACTTAGCCAGAAAATTCCCTCCAGCTGCAGAATCAAGAGTGATCTTATTATAACTAAGCAAACCATTATAAAAGAGTTGTACCTGAAGCCAATTGGGATATCCATGTGGTGGGCATTTTTTCAACATGTTTTTATAACGCTCTCAGTCCTCATATAACTACTCATCCTCTTTTTGCTTAAACGTACCAATCTCCGCTTTGAGCCTCACTATTTTAGCAAGTGGGAACAATTTTGTGAGAAACCCATTCATCAACTCATTCCAAGTAGATATGCCCCCAAGGGTCAAAGAATCAAACCAATCTCTCACCCTATTATGCAACAAAAATGGAAACAAGCGTAAATAACAGTATCATAATTAACACCATTAATTTTTACCGTTCCACTGATATCTAGAAATGTGCGCATATGATAATACATATCCTCTGTTAAATGCCCTTGAAATGCACTGTCTCGAACCATTTGAATGAGACCAGTCTTAAGCTCGAAATGATCAGCACGAATGGGTGTATAAGCTATCCCTAAATGTTCTACATGTAAATCTGGTTGAAAATAGTCTTGAATTCCTTTATTCTCATCATCCATAGCTAAAAGAATTAGACTAATCTCTCTACGAAATGTCTTGCAAATTTTTTATTAAAAAAAAACATGCAGAAAACTCCCAGAGAACAATTAATCACCTTAGTACTCCACAAAATTGCCATTGATTACCCAAACCAAATAAAAACAAAGAATAAACTCCTAAGTTAAAATCGAACGTTTTATGCACAATATTAACCTAATTAAACGCCAACTCCTCGGCAACGGCGCCAAAAACTTGTTCACACGCAAGAACACGTGTCCAAGTAATACATTGATAAGCATCAAAGATTGTCTCCTCAGGGAATTAAGCCAATTTAACTCGACTAATTATCGCACTTAATCACATCTAATTTTATTTAGGAAATCAAATGCTAAAATTCATGCAATGAAATAAGAACAAATAAGCAGTAAAATAATAACGAATAGGAGCGCAATAAAAAATGGGGTCTAGTTTACGACATTCATCTCACCGATTGGACCAGTACTTAAAACTAATGAGTCTTTGTAATCGATTCAGCAAATTACTTGAATATATAGGCATAATTCAATTGGAATTCTTTATCGAGCTCATCCAAATCTCGAATGGATTTAATTAAGTCACGTGTCCATCTAATTAATTAATTACACCTAGCATTAATTTCCCTCATCATCGTGTTGCTCGATTTCGCAAGTGCACGAATCGTTACAAGTAATATAGTAGTTGAATTACCAAAATTGTTCTCCACAAGGAATGAATGCTACCAAATACCAAATTTCTTAGCCTTGTTTTTATTTGAGTGTCGAATAATCAAAGAGGGATGGAATTTTAAACTTGTTTGTGATAGGGATGAACTCTTCATCCGTAGCAGAAACATTTGATCGTCTTTGATTTATTTAGAATTAAACACAAAATTAAGGTTAAGCAAACATCCCTTAGGATTATCATGGAGATATTTTCTAGCAGTTCTTTACTTCTTGTGTTCCAAGACTTCCACAAAGTCTTCCTTGTTATGACTCGAATACAGAACCAAGGTTTGTGGGAGCCTCTTGAAAGAAAATCCAAAAGGGATTAAAAAGAAAAAGGTCAAGAGAGAATTCTCTAATTTTCTATTAAGGAGATGTTTTTTTTAATGGCTCAACCTAAATGTCCTATTTATAGAGACCTAGAGAAAATCTTTGCCATAATTATAATATTATATATTTTTTATATCTAATAAATTAAAATATATATTATACTTATTTGAATCTCATTAAAATTTTAAATATATATATTTTTCTTTAATGTATCTAATATACATTAATCATTTTAGTATTTAATGTATCAAATACAATAAATATATTTTCCTCTTTTATATTAAATATTAATTTGAACATTTCAAAATTTTCTTTCAACTAAATTGATCTTTTAGTGTTACTATGAGCTAGAAGGGGACCTTATGAACCTACAGATTATAAGCTTCAATGATACAAAATTAATTAATTAAACTCTTAATTAATCAATTTTCATTCATTAACTCTAGGGTCACTCTACTATAGACCTAGAGTTGCACTCTTGCCTTCACTATCCATTAGCTCCACTGCACCATGAGGGAATACCTCCATGATTGTGAAAGGCCTTGACCATCATGACTTTAGCTTACTTGGAAACAAACGCAACCGTGAGTTCAATAAAAGGACTTGCTGACCCGATATGAAAGAACACTTCTGAATCATCTTGTCATGCCATCTCGCCATTCTCTCTTTATACAGCCTAACATTCTCATATGTCTAGATCCTAAACTCCTTTAATTCATTCAGTAGAAGTAGACATTGTTCTCCAGCATTATGTGGGTCAAGGTTTAACTTCTTGATTGCCTAATATGCTATATGCTCTAACTCTACTAGTAAGTGACAGGCCTTTTCGAACACCAAACAATACAGTGAGGTACCTATCGGAGTCTTGTACGTCGTCTGTTATGTCCATAAGCATCATCAAGCTTCAATGCCCAATCCTTCCTGTTTGTCTTCACTGTCTTCTCCAAGATTTGCTTAATCTCCCTATTAGAAATTTCAACATGTCCATTAGTCTAGGGATGATAAGCTAAATAAATCTTGTGTTTAACACCATATTTAGCAAGTAGTGAATCAAACTATTTATTGCAAAAATGAGACCCCTCATCACTAATAATAGCACGTGGTGTACCAAATCCAGTGAATATGTGCTTGTGTAGAAATTTTAATATAACACGTGCACCAATAGTTTTAGTTGTTATAGCCTCTCTACCCATTTAGATACATAATCAATAGCAATCAAGATATATAGATAACCATTAGAGGACGGGAAGGGAATCATAAAATCTATAATCCATACATCAAATAACTCTACTTCAAGAATGGGGGTCAAAGGAATCTCATGACAACGAAGAATATGAACTTTTCTCTGACATCTATCACATGTGTTTTTCAAAACTGTAACAATCTTTAAATAACGTAGGCCAATAAAAACCAAACTTAAGTATTTTTACAGTTGTTCTCGTGGGACCGAAGTGTCCACCATATGGGGAAGAGTGGTAGTTATGAAAAATCTTGCCCACTTCCTCCATAGGCACACATCTCCAAGTTATCTGATCAGAATATACCTTGAACAACAAAGGGTAATCCCATAGGTACAACTTCATATCATGAAAAAACTTCTTTCTTCTCTGGGCATTCAAGTCAAGTGGGAGATTTCCTCGAGCAAGATAATTTACAATATCCACATACAAGGGAAAAGAAGACTTAACTCCATATAAACGCTCGTAGAGGAATTCTTCTTTGATGGGAAAGGTCTAGACATCTGGTTCATGCTCAATTCTAGATAGATGATCTGCTACAACTTTCTCACAGGTTTTCCTATCTTTGATTTCATAATCGAACTCTACAATAAGAGAATCCACCAAATCGAGTGAGGTTTCAAGTCCTTTTTATTGCACAAATAACGAATAGCAGCATGATCAGTATGAACAATGACCTGAGAACCAACCAAATAGTGCTTAAACTTATCAAAAGCAAATACTACAGCAAATATCTCTTTTTCGGTAGTAGTGTAATTCTGCTAAGCACTATCAAGAGTTTTATTCGCATAGTAAATGGCCCTAAAAAACTTATCCCTATGTTGCCCTAAGACCGCTCCTGTCACCTAATCGCTAGCATCACAAATAAACTTATCCCTATGTTGACTCTAATAAGGTACAACTAAAACAGGTACAAAAATCAACTTTTCCTTAAGTACATTAAAATCTGGCATGTAGTCATTTTTAAACACAAATGGAGAATCTTTCTCAAGTAAGTTGCACAGGGGTTTAGTAATTTTAGAAAAATACTTAATAAAAATACGATAAAACCCCACGTGTCCTAAGAAGCTACGAACTCCCTTAAAGTTCACTGAAGGTGGCAGCTGCTCAATGGCAGAAATCTTAACTCAGTCCACCTCCAATCCCTTTACAGAAACCTTGCAGCCAAGAACTATACTTTCCTTTACCATAAAATGGAATTTCTCCCATTTGAAGAGAAGGTTAGTTTCCTTACATCGCTACAACACTGAGAGAGATTATGAAAACAAGAATCGAAAGAAAACACTAAATAATCATCCATAAAAACCTCCATAATCTCCTCGATGGAGTCTGCAAAGATAGCCATCGTACATCACTGGAAGGTGGCATGTGCATTATACATAACTCAAATGACATTTGCCTGAAGCATATGTACCATAAGGGCATGTGAACGCCATCTTCTCCTGGTCCTCATGTGTTATCGCGATTTGATTGTAACCTGAATAACTATCAAGAAAATAATAGTGAGGATAATCTGCTAACCTGTCCAGCATCTGGTTAATAAAACGTAAGGAAAAGTGTTCCTTTCTGGTGGCTTTGTTAAGCTTTCTGCAATTGATGCACACACGCCATCCAGTCACTGTTGGGGTCAAAATAGCCTAATTCTTCTCATTCTTCACAACTGTCATCCCTCCGTTTTTAGGTACAACCTGCATAAGGCTTACCCAAGGACTATCAGAAATAGCAAAAATAATTTCTGAAGGGAATAATCGAATTAAACCCACAGCGGAAGCATAGGAATCATCTTTGATTTATTTATAATTAAACTAAAATACAAAGGTTAAGCAATAAATACCTTAAAAATAATATTATGGAGAATATTCTGGCGGATCTTTATCTTTTCTACAAAGTCTTCTTGGCTATGACTTGAACACAGGACCAAGGCTTGTGGGAGCCTCTTGAAAGAAAATCCCCAAGGGATTGGAGAGGAAGAGGTTTAGAGAGAATTCTCTAATTCTCTCTATTGAGGAGATGTGTGTTGTGTAGAATGGCTCAACCCAAGGGTCCTATTTATAGTGACCAAGGAAAAATCTTTGCCATAATTAAAATATTATATTTTAATATCTAATATATTAAAATATATCTTGTATTTATTTGAATCTCATTCAAATCTCCTACGATATATATTTATTTGAATCTTATTCAAATTCTATAAATATCTTTTATTTAATATATCAAATATACATTAATTATTTTAATATTTAATGTATCAAATACAATAAATATATTTTCCTCTTTTATATTTAATATATCTAATATATTAAATATTAATTTGAACACTTCAAATTAAATATTAAATTTGAACATTTCAACTTTTAATATTTAATGTATCAAATATAATAAATATATTTTCCTCTTTTATATTAAATATTAATTTGAACACATCAAATTAATATTAATTTGAACATTTCAAAATTTTCTTTCAACTAAATTGATCTTTTAGGGTTACTATGAGCTAGCAAGGGGACCTTATGGATCTACAGATTATAAGCTCCAATGACACAAAATTAATTAATTAAACTCTTTAATTAATCAATTTTCATTCATTAACTCTAGGGTCACTCCACTATAGACCTAAAGTTGCACTCTTATGCACTGTAGGACAAGTTGTGTCCATTGATATAATCACTACATGCAAGTCGATCATTCACGAGTTGTTCATAATTACAGCTGGGTCAAAAGTCTGTTTTACCCCTATAATTACATCTTGCACCTTAAGTACCACTGATCCTCTAATGAACAATTTGTTTATAATATAATTATAAACTAAGTCCCTCTTGGGCCAATGAGAGGGTGGGGCCCCATTGTTCAAGTCCCGAAATCAGCACTTAAGGGAACTACTCATCTACTTACCCTATATGGGAATGAGTGAATTCCTTCTTGTGAGATTATGTTCCCAGCTCCCTATTTGGTCAAGTCCCCAAAATGGTAGGCATATTGAATCGGCTATAAAAGCCACTCTCACCCGTGCAAATCAAAGGACAAGCCCTCACAGGCAGGAGTTCATAACTCACTCAGGATTAAGATCGAGTCGCATATGATCATCCTAATGAAATATTAATCTTCTCAATTAACGGATTTATAAAGAGAGATTAAATATTTCGTGGTCCAGTCTTATACAAACTCATTGTATAAGATACCCCCACTCACATGTCTCCACATGAATGATTTGGATCAAATCATTTGTAACTATTACAAAGTGGGCCGTATCAATAGTGTTACCAGGATAAGGCACCCAACCTTATCCATATACTATGACCCTTTAGGTTATTTCTTGAACATGATCCTCTCGTATGTCAACCACATACTGTTCAAGATTACACTAATAACCTTGGATTTTTCATATAATGGATAATATTATATTGCAAATAAAATAATTAAAATTATTATTAATTATTAAATAAGTTATTAATTACGAGGCTTTAGGGCATAAATCCCAACAATCTCCCAGTTGCACTAAAGCCGGCGAGACATGTATTCTAGGGCATACTCTATACCCAACATGTTCTCCCACTTGCCCTAGCAAAGATGAGACATGTCTCGTAATCCTAGACATTCTAGGTGACCCTCAAACACTTTAGCCTGGAGAGTTTCTTTATATAGATCCAAATGACTGGCATTAAAAAACCATCTTAGTCACTACCATGATGCTTTCTCTCTCTCGATATGATTCCCTATACATTGGTGTTTTGTAATTTCCTTAATATTAGTCTTCGCACTGCTATTATCATAATAAATAGGATAGACTAAATCATATCTGAAACACCTTTCAGATATTCAAGGAACTATTTGAGTCAGACAAGTCTTTTTGTTGCTTCACAAGCAAAACAATTTAACTTGTATACCATACTCCACCACTTAGGGTAAAATTTATCCTTATATGGATTTCCTAAATCTTTGTAAGAACCAGTATATCTTGTAGAGATCAAATCTTTAACTCTATACACAAAAATTTCTCATCATCCATAGATAATTTGAGAAAGTTTTTAATTTTTTACTCAATGGTCATACCATTCGTGTAACTGATATATGCTAACCAATTGTATATTAAATGTTTAGTCTCATTTATGCATATCATATACTCTCAACATTTGAGGTGTCTTAGGATACACTTCCTTAGACATAAATATCAAATATTTGAAAACATTTTTGTCAATATAAGATGTTTGAGACAAAGTTAACATTTTGTCCTTAAAATTTTCATTTTGGACATGTAAAATATACTGAGTCATTCAAAACACTTATTTGAAATTGGTTACTTAATCAACGTCTTATGTTAGACATCTTACATCATTCATAATGGGTAAAATATCACCAACATAAAACATGAGAAAAATCCACTAAGCAATTAATGATTTTTTTTTTGTCTATAAAAGCTTCATTAATATTTATCCAAAGTCATAGATTTTGATACTTTTATCAAACCTTATATTCACAGATCTAATGGTAATATTCATTTCATAAATGAACCTTTACTATTTCGCAAACCTTTTGCTTTTGATCTTTGAAAATAAACCTCTCTGATTAATTTGTGTAGATTCATTATCTAAGATTTCTTTTCATAAAAGAATTTTAAACATTCATTTTTCACATCTCATATGCAAAAATGAATTAAATAATGGTTACAGACTTCAATATGGCAACAAGTGAGAAAGTTTACTCACAGTCTACTTTCTCATATTAGGTTTAACCCTTTGCCATTAGTCTCACTTTGAGGCCAATAAGCCTTCAATTTTGTCATCTAACATGACAATTTGGGCTTCAATTAAGTTCTTGTAAAAGTTGAGTCATCTCATAACTCTCCCACTACGATGAGGCTTATCCAATTCATGACTAGGATCCACTTGACTTTCAAATGTAATTAAATTGTTAACAACTTGTGTTAACTATTTAGTGGCTTCAATTTATTAACACTATCTCACCTTATTAAAGGTTTGTAGTCTTTTATTTGACATTTCTTATAAAAATGATATTTGTCATACAAATACCTTATTCGTTTTAGGACTACATAAAAGACTACTTTATACTCCTTAGGGGTGGCCTACACTTAGGCTTATCTTTGAACATATACAAGCTGTTTAGGTTTGTTTCAACACGTGAGCTTAACATTCCCAAATGGTGAAGTGTTGTAAACTAGCTTTACTACTCTTCTATAATCTTTAAAATTGTCTCGTAGACACTTTTAGAGGGAATCATGTTCACCATGCAATCTCTATTACATTTCCTAACTGGAGTATGGTAATGGTGTGTAACTCATTATTGATGTGACCATGTCTAACAGGGTCCTGTTTCTCCTCTTGTAGCACAATTTCACAAAATTGTACTTGGTATTAAGATAATTGAGATAAAAATCAATTTTCTATCAATTAGTTTTAGTACGTAAGGTTCATGTACTTTCTATTATGATCTGATCATAATATCTTGATATATTTAATTACCTAATCGATTTTTTTTTTATAACTTTAGTCTTAATTTTCTTGAACTTTTCAAAAATTTAGACTTATGTTGTATTAGGTAAAGATACTTATACCTTGAATGATCATCAACTAGAGTGATGAAATATTCATGACTTTATTTGACTTTTATATTCACCAGACCACTTGGGTCAGAATGTGTAAGCCCAAAGTATTATTTGGCGTTCTAGCCCTATCTAATAAAGGCCCAATGATTATCTTACATGAAAGGCAAGATCTACAGACAGGTAAAGTAATTAACTAACTTTTAGAGAATTACTTCTTACTAGTCTTTTCATTCTATTCAAGTTGATGCTAATCAACCTTAACAGCCAAAATCAAGTATCATCTTTTAGGAGAAAACAATGTCTTTCTATTTTGGATATAATCCTGAATATCTCAGTATTTTGTAGTATAGTATATGTCAACATTTTTAACATATACAAATTGTTCTTATTTTCAGCTGAATGTATTTTCAAACAATTTTGAAAATATAAACTTTCACACTTTAAAGTAATTCATACTATATGAACATTTTTGTAATAAAGTTTAAGAAATTGAATTTCTCTTATGGTTACTAAAAAACACCATATTCCGCATTATGTAACAATTTTACTTAATGACATCTTAATGTCTCCCACTACACTAATTGAGATAGGCTTCCTGGTGCTAACTTGTAGAAACTATTCTACATGTTAAGTATTTTCCAAGAATTACATATTAAATGTAATGAAGAATAAATCTTGATAGTAGATCTTTTATCGACTATCTAGGTGACATTATTTATATTCCACCAAAAATCTAGTAAATCAAATTTACTTTCATTTATATTTTTCTTCTTAGAGGTATTTCAAAAATTCCTCTTATTATGATTGTCCCAGCTAATTTAGGAAATATTTCCTTTTATATAGCTTCAATCATTTGGTTTCTTTTCTTGGAATTTTGTAATATTTAATCTTCGAGATCATTTAGACATTTTTCTAAATTTAGCTTATGTTGACTTCAACATCTCATATGTTGTTGTCATTTTCTTTATCTTCTAAACTTGACATCTAACATGTCAACTAGAAGAATATGTATAAGCTATCTCGTTTACTTTTGATTCATTAATCATGTGCTCCACGAACAATTCGAATATCATTAGCAATAGGTTTTGAGAACATTTCTCAATAAAGACAATTCAAAATTTTACACTACCATTATAGTGTTAATGTTACTTTTCCAAGTAATAAAATTTCTCAATTTTAACTTATCAGTAATAAAATTAAAAATTATGAGAGGAACTGACATAATATTGAAATATATAAAATATATAATTTAACATCATGCAAATAATTATCCATTCAATTTTAGCATAGAAATCAAACAATTTGAAAAAATGAACCCTATAAATCATTTCTAATGCTATGGTACTTTAGTGAGTTAGAACAAGTGTCGCCGTAGGGTAGGTCAAGTATTCCTTCACTAAACTGAGACAATCTCAACCAAATATTATACAAGAATAACTCTTATTCCTATAATATTTAGTTACCATTAGTTTGGTCAAAGACATCATTAACAACTTTAATGAGCCCTTTGTAAGTGTGACCTATAATTTTAGATCCCGTAGTTTTATCCCAACAAGTGCCGCCGTAGGGTAGGTCAAGTATTGGAAACAAAACTACAATCCTATCCTTCTCAGGAGTTCACCCTGATATTGACTCATGCAAACACCTTCCGTAGGGGGACGGTCCAAAAGCCGCCACGAGGCCCCACATGAATCTCACGATGTAAACTAATGATGGAGACCGTATGATATGTTGACATATTTCCTTCTCCCACTTACGATATTACTTTCTCAAAAGATTCACCCTGATATTGATCCATGCAAACACCTTCCGTAGGGAGGACGGTCCAAAAGCCGCCACGAGGCCCCACATGAATCTCACGTTGTGAATCAATAATAGAGACCGTTGGATTTTTGACATGTGTCTTCTCCCACCAAGTATTTTGAAATAGGGTTTTCTATTACTTAGAAAAATTAGGCTAATCTCATTTATGTAAGTTCCTCAATCTACATTTCATAACCCTTATGTTGTTAGATTGATTTTAATGTGAATTACTAAGTTTTTTAAACTATTTAAAAAAATAATAATAACATTATGAGCATGCTTAGTGAAAACAAATAAAATTTGACTAATTCAACTCCCAGGTCGGTTCCCAGTTAGAGGTGTTCCCTTTCGGTCAGCTTAAATACCTCAGTCTAGACAGAACCTTCCATAGACAGAGTTCCCTTATAGTCAATTTTTATTTTCAAATTCATTAATCTTTAATTAACTATTAATTATTAGATTAATGAACATAAATATTTTTAATCTTATTAAAAAATAATTCACTTGGATACTCTTAAAAATCCATCATTTTAAACCCTTTAAATTAAAAGATAATCCTGGATATTTTATTCTAATTCTATTTAGAAAAATAGAAGATAAATTAAATTCAAAACTTAAACAATGGATAATCTTGAAATTCTACCATTTTAAACCATTTAAAACTAAATTAAAAGATTATCCTAAATTCTAACAAATAAAGATATATTAAATTCAAAATTTAAACTATTTAAAGCATGAATTCGAAATATCTTTATTTTAAGAAAATCCTAATCCTATTAGGAAAACATGGATTTCATTTATGAAAGAAAATATTCTAATTTAATTTTCAAATATAACAATTATATTCAAAGATATGGAAAATATAAGCATATTAAGAAAATATCTCAATTCTATTAGGAATCATCCTAATCAAATTTTCCAATATAACAATTATATTAAAAATTAATCTTAATTCTATTAGGAAACAACCTAATCATAATTTTTAAATATAACAATTATATTCAAAATTAAGATAAGATGCATGATCATGCTTAACCTATGGTGGGATTTTAAATTTAAATGGCATACTTTATGCAACAATCAAACAATTTAAAACATACATCTCATGCATAATTAAATTAAAAATAGCAAAATTGACCGGCATATTTGGCATATCCTAAGAAATTGAAAATAATTTAAATTACAATAATTGAAATCCAAGACATATCTTGGTCTTCAATATCTTCCTTGTTCGGCCATCCAAATTTAGAGTTTAAAACCTAAATCTTGTCTTCCAATTATAGTACCAGCAGCCACAAAAATAAAAAAGGAAAAACTGCATTACCCAAATGTTGAACCAAAGACCTTGAGTATAACAAGAAGCCTCATTCACCACTAAACCAAACACTGTTTCCGAATATTGGAATGTTTAATAATAATATAAAGCTTCAGCCGAATATGATTGACTTCGATTTTTCCATTTTTTTAAATTTAAATTTCCCGTGCACCTCTTCGTCGTCGGCTTCTTCAGCGCATGTGATCGAAAATTGCAGTAATGGTAATCATTCAAGTAAAATACATGAAATCCTAACCCTTATGGGTTTTACAATGATCTAATCAAAGCAATAAATCTAATGCCAAATAGCCTAAACAATCAATTTGCAAACCACAAATATATCAAATATATAATAAATTAAAATACCCACCATCACGAAACTTTAATTCTAAATAAAACTCAAAAAGGCTCTGATACCAATTGAAGGGAATAATCGAATTAAACCCACAACGGAAGCATATGAATCATCTTTGATTTATTTAGAATTAAACTAAAATACAAAGGTTAAGCAATAAATACTTTAAAAATAATATTATGTTGAATATTCTGGCGGATCTTTATCTTTTCCACAAAGTCTTCCTGGATATGACTTGAACACAGGACCAAGGCTTGTGGGAGCCTCTTGAAAGAAAATCCCCAAGGGATTGGAGAGGAAGAGGTTTAGAGAGAATTCTCTAATTCTCTCTATTGAGGAGATGTGTGTTGTGTAGAATGGCTCAACCCAAGGGTCCTATTTATAGTGACCAAGGGAAAATCTTTGCCATAATTAAAATATTATATTTTAATATCTAATATATTAAAATATATCTTGTATTTATTTGAATCTCATTCAAATCTCCTCGATATTTATTTATTTGAATCTTATTCAAATTCTATAAATATCTTTTACTTAATATATCAAATATACATTAATTATTTTAATATTTAATGTATCAAATACAATAAATATATTTTCCTCTTTTATATTTAATATATCTAATATATTAAATATTAATTTGAACACTTCAAATTAAATATTAAATTTGAACATTTCAACTTTTAATATTTAATGTATCAAATACAATAAATATATTTTTCTCTTTTATATTAAATATTAATTTGAACACTTCAAATTAATATTAATTTGACCATTTCAAAATTTTCTTTCAACTAAATTGATCTTTTAGTGTTACTATGAGCTAGCAAGGGGACCTTATGGACCTAAAGATTATAAGCTCCAATGATACAAAATTAATTAATTAAACTCTTTAATTAATCAATTTTCATTCATTAACTCTACGGTCACTCCACTATATACCTAAAGTTGCACTCTTATGCACTGTAGGACAAGTTGTGTCCATTGATATAATCACTACATGCAAGTCGATCCTTCACGAGTTGTTCATAATTACAGCTGGGTCAAAAGTCTGTTTTACCCCTATAATTACATCTTGCACCTTAAGTACCACTGATCCTCTAATGAACAATTTATTTATAATATAATTATAAACTAAGTCCCTCTCGGGCCAATGAGAGGGTGGGGCCCCATTGTTCAAGTCCCGAAATCAGCACTTAAGGGAACTACTCATCTACTTACCCTATATGGGAAGGAGTGAATTCCTTCTTGTGAGATTATGTTCCCAGCTCCCTATTTGGTCAAGTCCCCAAAATGGTAGGCATATTGAATCGGCTACAAAAGCCACTTTCACCCATGCAAATCAAAGGACAAGCCCTCACAGGCAGGAGTTCATAACTCACTCAGGATTAAGATCGAGTCGCATATGATCATCCTAATGAAATATTAATCTTCTCAATTTACGGATTTATAAAGAGAGATTAAATATTTCGTGGTCCAGTCTTATACAAACTCATTGTATAAGATACCCTCACTCACATGTCTCCACATGAATGATTTGGATCAAATCATTTGTAACTATTACAAAGTGGGCCGTATCAATAGTGTTACCAGGATAAGGCACCCAACCTTATCCATATACTATGACCCTTTAGGTTATTTCTTGAACATGATCCTCTCGTATGTCAACCACATACTGTTCAAGATTACACTAATCACCTTGGATTTTTCATATAATGGATAATATTATATTACAAATAAAATAATTAAAATTATTATTAATTATTAAATAAGTTATTAATTACGAGGCTTTAGGGCATAAATCCCAACAATTCCTACATCTAATAACTTCATCACCTCATTTTTAACCACTTCCTTCATTGTAGAGTTAAGTCTCCTTTGATTTTCTATAGTGGGAGTAAAGGTATACTCCATTAGAATCTTATGCATAACAATCGAAGGACTAATACCTTTAATATCACTAATAGACCACTCTAAAGCAGACTTATGTGCACACAACACATTCAATAGTTTTTCCTCTTCTACTTTACTCAACTCGGTAGAAATAATCACAGGAAAAGTAGAAGAGTCGCCTAAGAAAGCATAATGCATGTGAGCAGGCAATTGCTTTAATTCATGAGGAGGAGTGTTAACTTGTGCACAAACAAACTCAGAAATGATTTCCTCCTCCTTACTATGTCCTAACGGTGCCTCAACAACATCATTACAAAAATATGCATGCTCTAAATTCAGATTCTTAGACATTTCACCACAAACATCAAGCATGCCAATCTCATATCTATCAGCAGGAGACATTAACTCTATACATTCATCAACAATAGTGTCCACAATATCAACCATATGGCATGTACTAACCTTCTTGGGGTGTTTCAATGCCTTAAACATGTTGAACACTGCCTTTTCGTCGTCCACTCGTAGAGTCAGAGTTCCTGTGTGTACTTCGATCAGAGTGCTTCCTATAGCCAAGAACGGTCTCCCCAGGATAATAGGAACCTCTACATCCTCTTCCAAGTCCAGAATCACAAAGTCTACAGGACAAATAAACCGATCAACCTTAACGAAAACATCTTCTAAAATACCTTTTGGGAACATAAGAGAATAGTCTGCCAACTGAAGCATGACACTGGTCAGTTTAAGCTCCCCCGCACCTAATTTCTAAAAACACTGAGAGGCATTAAATTAATGCTTGCTTCAAAATCACATAGTGCTTTTGTAATATAAACACTACCAAAAACACAAGGGATAGTGAAACTTCCTAGGTCGTTCATTTTCTCTGGTAGCTTTCTCTGAATAATTGCACTACACTCTGCCTTCATTTGCACTCTTTCATCTTTCTCAAATCTCTTGTTATTTTTCAAAATTTCCTTCATGAACTTCACATAATTTGGTATTTGTTCAAGCGCATCAGTAAAAGGTATATTAATGTGAAGTTTCTTAAAATGCTCGAGAAATTTAGCAAACTTATCATCTAACTTCTTCTTTTGAAATCTCTTAGGATAGGGGATTCTATTAGGAACGAAGGGAGTAGGATCAGAAAACTTTCCCGAATCAAGTTCTTAAGGCACTTCCTCTTCGTCAGCTACCTCATCAACAAAGTCTCATTGCTTGCTCATGTTGGGCACGTCGTCTATCTTTTGTTCGGGTTCTTTTAGTCTCTTCCCACTCCTAAGTGATATAGTAGTACACTTCACTTATGGGTTAGCAGGAATACCATGTAAGTCACTCTTACCTCTTTGCAAGCTATACAAAAGAGTTGCCATCTAGTTGATTTTATCTTCCATGCCTTTGATCACAACATCTTGGCTTTCTACCTTAACTCGCACTGAAGTCACCACATCACTCAAGGTATGAGATATACTCTTAGTCTCTTCGATGAATCTCCCCAGAATTTTTTCAAGTGGGTTCTTCTTCTCTTGGTGCTTCATTGTAGATGGTACTCCTGAAATGGGTTGCATTACACTTTCATTAGTGACAAAAGAGGAATTCACTTGAACTTCCTTACATGAGCGATTCTCAACAATACTAGGTTTTTCACACCGAGTACACTTGCAAACAACACTCCATATGCTCACAGCTTTTACTTGCTTGGGACTGGGCTCCTAATCAGCTAACAAATCCTCAGAATCCTCTTTCAGTCATGTCCCTGTCAATTTACTCAAAGCCTTAGTTAACATTTCAACTTGGAAGTTTAGTGCATTAACCTCCTTAGCTTCACAAGCTCCAATCTCTGCTGTAGAATTCTCTGACGACCATTGGTAGCTGTGATGGACAACTCCTCCAACAAAGCTCGATCATCCTTGACAGGCATGGCTAGAAAATTCCCTCCAGCTGCAATATCAAGAGTGATCTTATTAGAACTAAGCAAACCATTATAAAAGAGTTGTACCTTAAGCCAATCTGGATATCCATGTGGTGGGCATTTTTTCAACATGTCTTTATAACACTCCCATGCCTCATATAGTTGCTCATCCTCTTTTTGCTTGAACGTACCAATCTCCATTCTAAGCCTCACTATCTTAGTAAGTGGAAAGAATTTTGTGCGAAACACCTTCATCAACTCATTCCAAGTAGATATGCCCCCAGGGGTCAAAGAATCAAACCAATCTCTCCCCCTATCCTACAATGAAAATGGAAACAATCGTAAATTCACAGTATCAGAATTAACACCACTAATTTTTACCATCCAATTGATATCTAGAAATGTGCGCAAATGATAGTACAGACCCTCTGTTACATGCCCTCGAAATGCATTGTCTCGAACCATTTGAATGAGACTAGTCTTAAACTCGAAATGATCAGCACGAATGGGTGTATAAGCTATCCCTAAATGTTCTACATATAAATCTGGTAGAAAATAATTCTGAATTGCTTTATTCTCATCATCCATGGCTAAAAGAATTAGACTAATCTCTTTACGAAATGTCCTGCAAATTTAAAAAAGAAAAACACACAATGAAAATTCCAAGAGATCAATTAATCACCTTATTACTCCACAAAATTGCCATAGATCACCTAAACCAAAATAAAAAGATCAAAGAAACTAAAAATAAAGAATAAGGTCCTAAATTAAAATCAAACGTTTTCTGCACGATATTAACCTAATTAAACGTCAACTCCCCGACAATGGCGCCAAAAACTTGTTCTCATGCAAGCGCACGTGTCCAAGTAATACAATGATAAGCATCAGAGATTGTCTCCTCAGGGAACTGACTCAGTTTAACTTGACGAATTATCACACTTAATCACACCTAATTTTATTTAGGAAATCGAATGCTAAAATTCATGCAATAAAATAAAAACAAATAAGCAGTAAAAGAATAACGAATATGAGCATGATAAAGGACTTGTCGAAGGCCCTATCAAGATTAAATTTATAAAACCGGACCTCTAAATATTTTGCAATAATAGTGGTCAGGGTCATTGATAGTTCTCAGTTATGAGAATTATTTAACTCTAAAACTAAGTTGTTCTTGCCAGTTTTGTGAATTTTGTTGAATAACAAGCAAGCTAAAAATAACATTTTAAAATAACTTCATGCAAGCTTGTTGGAATATGATAAAAGAAGGAATTAAGTGTAAAGATGCAAGAAAGTTGGCTTAAGTTGAGTTTTTGTGCAGATTTGAAGAAGTGAAGAAATTGCAAATGAAATGCAATTGCATTTCCTTGGGAAGGCAAGGTGAAGAACAAAGAAGAAAAATGCAATTGCAATGCAATTGCATTTTCTGGATGTATAAGTCAATTACGGAATTCTCGGAGATTCACCAAAATTCATGTGATTCGCTCGATTTATGGGAGAAATTACAGCCTGAATCTCATGCCCAAAGTCTACCCAAGAATTAAAGAGCCAAAGATGGAAAGAATAGGCCTCGGAATATCTTTAAAAGGAGAGAAATATCGAAGAAGAAAATGGGCGTTTTTCCTTGGCGAATTCTGTTTCTGGGTTTATTTTCTATTTTATTACTTTCGGACAACATCCAACAATTTGGTTTTCTTTTGTTTCAGAATTTCATTCTTGCAGTTTAGCTCAATTAAATTCTGAGTTTGATCTATCTTCAAGAAGGAATTTCGATTCGATTTATACTCTGTTTTTTATATGGGTTTTTCTGGTTTTTAATTCTTGCGGACAGCAACCTGTAGCTTCGATTTCTTTTCTTCCAGTAATTCAACCTTGATTATGTTCTGTAAAATTTCGAGCTTGATCCCTCCTTAACGAGAGTTCGAGGAGGTGAAAATCTAACAACCCGTGAAGGTGTGTGTGGGTCGATCAACGCGAGGAACATACATTAGTTTACTGCTCTGTTTTTGTTCTATAATTCTGTTTTTAATTTTTCAGTTTCTGCTACAATTTTAGTTAGAGAGTCAGCCTTTATTTACTTACACTTCTTGCATGTTGTGGAGTTGAATAAATTAAAGAATTATGGATTTCAATTTCTTCCACATTTTATACAATTTATTTAAATTCTGGAGAATTTTGTTCTCATAGGAGTTGAATTTCCAAATGCATGAAATCTCATGTTTTAAATTGTTAACTTCAGCACTGTGAGCAATTTCTTTGTGGGCACTTAAGTTGTTAAATTAATTTTGTAGCAAGGTGTTTTTGATAAAAAAAAATCAATCGGGTTGCTTGGAATTTATTTACCTTATTTCGTTTAAATTAATTATGAAATTTTTAACAAATAAATTTTGGGTTTTCATTCTTTCCATAATGAGCTAAATTTTCCTTAGGGCATTCACGTAAATAAAGGCTGACTCTCTAACTAAAATTGTAGCAGAAACTGAAAAATTAAAAACAGAATTATAGAACAAAAACAGAGCAGTAAACTAATGTATGTTCCTCGCGTTGATCGACCCATACACACCTTCACGGGTTGTTAGATCTTCACCTCCTCGAACTCTCGTTAAGGAGGGATCAAGCTCGAAATTTTACAGAACATAATCAAGGTTGAATTACTGGAAGAAAAGAAATCGAAACTACAAGTTGCTGTCCGCAAGAATTAAAAACCAGAAAAACCCATATAAAAAACAGAGTATAAATCGAATCGAAATTCCTTCTTGAAGATAGATCAAACTCAGAATTTAATTGAGCTAAACTGCAAGAATGAAATTCTGAAACAAAAGAAAACCAAATTGTTGGATGCTGTCCGAAAGTAATAAAACAGAAAATAAACCCAAAAACAGAATTCGCCAAGGAAAAACGCCCCTTTTCTTCTTCGATCTTTCTCTCCTTTTAAAGATAATATGAGGCCAATTCTTTCCATCTTTGGCTCCTTAATTCTTGGGTAGACTTTGGGCATGAGATTCTGGCTGTAATTTCTCCCATAAATCGAGCGAATCACGTGAATTTTGGTGAATCTCCGAGAATTCCGTAATTGACTTATACATCCAGAAAATGCAATTGCATTGCAATTGCATTTTTCTTCTTTGTTCTTCACCTTGCCTTCCCAAGGAAATGCAATTGCCTTTCATTTGCAATTTCTTCACTTCTTCAAATCTGCACAAAAACTCAACTTAAGCCAACTTTCTTGCATCTTTACACTTAATTCCTTCTTTTATCATATTCCAACAAGCTGCATTAATTTATTTAAAAATGTTATTTTTAGTTTGCTTGTTATTCAACAAAATCCACAAAACCGGCAAGAACAACTTAGTTTTAGAGTTAAATAATTCTCATAACTGAGAATTATCACACCCCCAAACTTGAGTTGTTGCTTGTCCTCAAGCAATTATCAAAACAACAGTTAAATCACAATTTTCAAGTGTTAGAAAGAACAGTAACTCTTCTCAGGGGATATCTCAAGCTCATAACACTATTTATCAATTTTCAACTTCCTCAGTACTCTCTCTTCCACACATCCACTATGTTCACACCACTTTTATTCTAGTTTGGTCTTACTTGCTTCCTATATAAGCCATTCTTGAGAGAAAATTCCCCCCCCCCCAAAACTTATTCTTGTACTGCTAGTCTATTCACAATTGTTTTTCTTTTAGAGGGGTATCCTTTAGTCAATTGTGCCTTCGCTTTATCTTACCGACACTTTGTGGTGAAGGTAGTTAACTACGAGCACACATCACCATTTTTACCTACTCGTTTCTTAAATCAACCTTTCATGCAGAGGCAATCATGGGTATCATGACTTTTCCTGGTTACTTGGTTGCTTTTAGAAAGAGGAGTAGCCCTCTAATTTTTTTTTTTTTTTTTTTTTTACAGAACTGAACGCTCGCAGCATTATACAAAGCCTAAATAATAATTGAAAGTATGAATTCAAATTATTAAAGGAGTGGGGCATATGGATTACAATTGCAAATGGAAATGCAATTGCATTCCCCCCAAACTTAAGATCAAACAATGTCCTCATTGGCTAAATATTGGTTAGAGGGTAGTTTCAAAGGTTCTATATATTCAACAAGCTAGACCTTTCTTAAATTCTAGTGGTTGTAAACTAGGGGTGATGGGGGTTGAGTACTTAGAAAGTGAAGTGGTATTGAAGTTGATATGAAAAATCTAGGTGTTTAATGAGCTGAGTGTAGTCCTAAGTTTCATCATGGAGAGATTTTGTTCTTTCAAAAACCTTTTTTTTTTTTTTTTGTGTTTATATGCAAGATAAAAAGATGACATAGTTTAAAAGTTCACATATATTAATCCTAACAAGAAACAAAATACTGACAAAGACCAAGAACTAACAAAATACTTAAATCAAAGATAAATTAAAAACATCAATGTCAAAAACTGGAACAAGATTCTAGTCAATTTGCATAAAAGAAAGTAAGGTTGAGCACTCCCTATTCATCAGAAGAAGTGTTGTCCTCCTCGTCTTCGCGGGCTGGGCTGTAAAGTAGATCATTGGGGAAGTCCGGGAAGGCTGGTCCTTTGCTCTTGGCTAGCTCTAGAAATGTCTGCTTCATCTCGCTCCTTGACATAGGCCCAATACTTTCGATTTTTCTCCTTCATCTTCTATAATTCAGCCCTTAAGGAGAGTAAGTTATCGAAATGCAATTGGTTTGCAATTGCATTTTCGCCTTCACTGCCTGTTGTTTTCTTTCCTTCATTTGACTGAGAGTGCCTCTTTGCTTTTCTAGCATTGTGAATCATCAAGGATCTTACTCCAACTGCATCTAAGGGCTGAATCTCCTTGAGGTCATCTTCTATTGTAAGATGTGCCGGTTTGCATAATTGGGTAATGAGAGATGGGAAGAAAAGTTTTCCAGCTTTCTTCTTGCTTCTCAAGTCCAATTCATTTTTGATTATCCTTCCCACATTGAGTTCCAACCCTTTGTAAATGCTATATAATAGCATTATTCTTTCTTGCTAGATGGTTGACCCGTGAGATGTTGGCATGATTCTATTCCTGATGAAGTTTAGCCAAACAGAAGGTTCATTTTTCAAATCCCCTGCTGTGAGGTGACGTCTTCCTTGACAAGCCATTGTCCATTATGTACCTTCTCTAGCTGTCAACTACAAGGCTTCCTTCAATTGCTCTTCTGTGGGGTTCTCTAATGCATCGTTTCCAGCAGGATTACTCAAGGACTTGAGTTTGTAAAATTGGTTTATGTCCCTTGCGGAGTACTTCACTGTTTTGCCTTGAATGATGAGTTCATTCATTTGTTTACTTCCCATATGAGCATAGAACTCTACCACCAATCTGTGAGAAGCTGGATTCGGATGTTTGCACAAATCTTCCCATCCTCTTGCTTGCATAACCGAAGTAATGAACTGGGGTAAGGTTCCTCCACTACTAGAGAAGCCCCTTTCACTAACTAAAGCCATCTTTATGAAAATTCTTCTTCTTGCTTGCACATCCACCATTTTCTGAATAATCTTTACTTCTTCATTTTCATTAGTTATTCTTTTTCTTTTTCTCATAGACGTGGGCAGCCATTCTTCTGAATCCATCTCTTTCACCTCTTCTTCTTCTTTTTTTTCTTTTGTTTTCTCTTCTTTTGTTTTCTCTTTTTCATTTTCTAGCGCATTGTTTTGTTGCCTTCCTTCCTCTTCACTGTCTTTTTGAAACTCACTTTCTCTGTCCATCTCCGTTCCTGCCACCAATTGGTCTCCTCTTCTAAAATCTTGGTTTTTTTCAAGAATTGGGCAGCATCTCCCCTGTTTATCGACCTGCTCAATCACATCCCCCATCTCAAGTGATGGGGTGCTAGGGGAATACTCCCTCCTAGGCTCCAATGTACCTATTTCAGCAATTTTTTTAGATTCATGTGAGTTAAGAAATTGTACCTTTTCTCCTTTTGTTGGTTCATTATTTTCAAATTCCTTGCCCCCAACTTGTACAGGTGCAGCTGACCATCTAGTAGGCCTCTTTGAGTTTACCCCTGCAGCCATGTGTTCTTGATGGAATTTTGTGGCTAATTTCTTGGCACGTTTAGCAGCATTCTGTGCCCATTCTTCTTTGCCTGAGAATTGGTTTTCTGTATTATCTTGGGCTCGGGGAGGAGTCATTATATCCAAATCTTTACCGACTGTCCTTTTCTTCTTTTCCCCCACATTTTTCTCCTTTCTCTTCAACAATTTCGGGGGCCTCACTTGCTTTCTCGCGAAACATTTTTTTCTAGAACCTTTAGAAACAGAGGGTAGTTGAATTTTTACCTCTTTGGGCGGTGAAATTTCTTTAACTTCTTCATCGTCTTCCTTCGTCAGAGCAATTTCTTGAGATGGGGAATTGGATTTCGGAGTGGGCTGTTCTTCTTCTTCCTCTTCACTACTATAGCGAAGCCCTAGAAGCTTTTGTTCGATTTCTACTGCTCTTCTTCGTTCATGCATCATCCTCACTTGATCACGCCATTCTTGGGTTCCCCTCCTTGCTTCCTGAGGCTTAGACGAAGTTGCCTCTAATGGAGATGCCAGTGGTTTCACCATTTGAAGCGGCTGTTCCATGAGCGTTTGGTGCTCCTATTGCTCGTCCGACAGCTTGCGCAATTGCTCATTCCATTCATCTGAACCAGGTTTCAAGGAGAATAGGTCCTTGTCCATGGGTTCCTTGTGCTTCGAAGTGGGTGGGGTTGAATGTGGTGGAGGATTTGCAATAGGGGGTGCCGAACCTTCTTCCTTCTTCGAATGCTTCGGTCTGCGCTTGTAAGTGTTTGATGGAGCACTCATGGTGGTAGTTGGGAATGTTCTACGGCTTGAAGAAGAAGTTGTACGGCCTAAATGAAAAAACAAAAGGTGGAAGACAAAAGACCAATTCGTTTTAGGTCAATTATACAAGGAAACGGTCTACATTCCTTTTAAAAATCACGAATTGTCTCTCATGCCCCTTTCCTTCCTTTTTTGTAAAACGCAACGTCTCTCTCCTTTTTGCCTAAAAAAATGCAATTGTATTCTATTTGCATTTCTCCCTTTAGGTCGGGTGCCCTTAGTCTCGGATTTTGCAATTGCATTTCTACTTGCATTCTTGTTCCTTTAACTTTGGGTCTTTTTTTCTTGAATGCAATTGCATTGCGATTGCAATCTTGCTCCTAGCTTTTGCTCTTCTTTTCTTCCTTTCATCTGAACTTACAAGTAAATCGTTAAAATGTTCACACAAGTAAAATTAATTCATGCTTAATTTTTTTTTCTCTTACTTCCATGTGAATTTCGAATTTTATGAGCAATTTCCCAGGTAGATCCCCAGGTAGAGGTGTTCCCTAAACGGTCAACTTAAATACCTCAGCCTAGACAGGATTCAGCCTTAGACAGAAATTGCTCAATCATTCATCAATTTGTAGAAATAAGAAATTTTATTATTATTATTATTATTATTATTATTATTTTAGTAGCATTACCTGATTCCTTCTTCAATTGATTTCTATTAAGAAAATAGAAACTTTGTCCCTACTCATACCTTCTCCCCAGTAGGGTTTAATCCTCTGACCATTTACTTTGAAGGTATTGCCTTTCTCGTCCTTTAGATCCACTGCTCCGTGTTGATATACTTTTTCAATGGTAAATGGTCCTGACCATCTGGATTTTAGCTTACCTGGAAAAAGTTTCAATATTGAGTTGAATAACAGCACTTGTTGTCCTGCGTGTAGGTCTTTTTCTTTGATTCTTTGATCATGCCATTTTTTCATCTTTTCTTTATATAGCTTTGCATTTTCATAAGATGAAAGTCTTAATTCTTCAAGCTCGTTCAATTGTAGTTTCCGCCTGATTCCTGCCTGGTTCAGATCTAAATTCAATCTTTTTATTGCCCAGTAAGCTTTATGTTCCAGCTCTAACGGTAGATGGCATGCTTTCCCATATTATCCTATACGGGGACATTCCCAATGGTGTTTTAAACGCAGTCATGTGGGCCCATAATGCTTCATCCAATCTTAGAGACCAGTCTGTCCTTGAGGGATCGACTGTTTCTCTAAATTTGTCTTTATTTCTCTATTGGATACTTCTGCCTGCCCATTTGTCTACGGGTGATACGCAGTTACAATCCTATGCTTGACATTGTATTTAGCTAGCATGCCAGCCATGGCTCTATTTACGAAATGCGTCCCTTCGTCAGTTATTAACACTCTCGGGTCCCGTATCTGGT
Source organism: Trichosanthes truncata (assembly GCA_033996785.1). Taxonomy (NCBI): domain Eukaryota; kingdom Viridiplantae; phylum Streptophyta; class Magnoliopsida; order Cucurbitales; family Cucurbitaceae; genus Trichosanthes; species Trichosanthes truncata. The sequence continues at coordinate 10,707,508 of MU867261.1, read as the reverse complement.
GAAAATATTTTTTAGCATAAATTTCTTCACCACCTTTGCATCATTTGTTGTGGTTGCCACTGCCTCTATCCACTTGGATACATAATCTACTGCCAGCAAAATATAGATATTTCCATATGATGGGGGAAATGGTCCCATGAAATCAATCCCCCATACATCGAAAATTTCTACTTCAAGTATGAAATTCATTGGCATTTCATTTCTAGCAGAGAGATTTCCTGATCTTTGACAACGATCACAACGTTTTGCAAATTCCTGAGCATCCCTGAATAATGTGGGCCAAAAGTAACCACTTTGGAGCACCTTTGCTGCCGTCTTGGTACCTGCAAAGTGTCCTCCATATGGAGTTGCGTGACAAGCCTCCAGTACTTTCAACATATCCTCCTCTGCTACACATCTTCTCCAAATTTGGTCTGGTCCAAGCTTGTAAAGGTACGGTTCATCCCAATAGTAATGGCGCATGTCATGAAAAAATCTCTTTAGTTGTTGTGGATTTTCGTCTGGTGGTGCTAATCCGCTTACCAAATAGTTTGCTATATCTGCATACCAAGGGGTTGTATCTGCTTTTACTGCCAATAACATTTCGTCGATGAATTCATCTTGAATTTTCTCCACTTCTGTTTTTCTGATCTCTTGTCCTAATCTGGACATATGATCCGTTACTTAGTTTTCAGTCCCCTTTCTATCTTGTATTTCTAAATCGAATTCCTGGAGTAATAGAATCCATCTGATCAACCTTGGTTTTGCTGTAAGCCCTAAACTCTCTTTTGATCATATTGTGCTCATATATGATGTTTTGACATATGCAAATTGATATAGGTTGCACTAAAAGATGTCGTGATGGGATTTGGGAATCTTTTGGATTGTGAACTATAATGTGTATAAAGTTTCATAAGGAGATAGGTAAGCCATTGAATAAGCATATTAAGAGTTGAATTGAAGTAAGTTAAGGTCATTAACAAGTTGGGTAAATTTTAGGTGCATTATGTATTGAATGAAAGTTCTTATTTCTCACAAACTTAAGTAAAGTTGGCTAAATGTGTTAGGTGAATTTATTGGCTTGTTTTGGTGTTTTAAAAAAAGGGGATTAAGATGTAAATGAGGAAGTAGGAGCTGGCAAAAATTTGTGGAGCCACGGATTTGTCTTTTGCAAGTAGGTGCTGTCCAGCTGGAAGCTTTTGGAAGAGGATCAAATTCAAACAGCCATATCTCTTAATTTACTGCACCAAATTCGATGATTTTTGAGTCAAAATCTCATAAATTGAGTGTAGAATACGACAGTGTGTGGCTGTTTTGAAAATACGAAGAGGAAGGAGGTGAAAATTGCAGAAAACCGAGAGGTGTTCACAGTTCTCGGGTAGCAGAACAGTGTGAAAAAATCAGTTTCTTTTGAGCTCTTGAGGAGGAATTAGAAGCTGAAACTTTAAGGTGCAAGAAAAAAAAACTGCTAGCAAGAAAATGTGAAGAAATCAGTTTCTTTTGAGCTCTTGAGGAGGAATTAGAAGCTGAAACTTTGAGGTGCAAGAAAAAAAAAACTACTAGCAAGAAAATGTGAAGAAATCAGTTTCTTTTGAGCTATTGAGGAGGAATTAGAAGCTGAAACTTTGAGGGCAAACGGAGATAGGAATAGCTTATAATCCTTGGAACCCTTTTGGTGATTGTGAGTGACTCTATTTTAGAACTATGCTTGACCTTTGTTTTTCTTCAAAAGCATAAATGTTGATCATTGAAACATGCTTGACTTACTTTTGTATATTTTTCATGGAGCTTTTAATAGAATGTCATTGATCAAACTTAAGCATGATTTGAATTAGTTTGTAACTACACATTCAAGCATGGAAACTAAATTATGGAAGTATGACTTCCTTTAGAAAATGCCTTGTGTAAATCCACTTGGAAACATGTTTAGAAAGGAAAAGTGCAAATGTTGAGAATTTGTTGTTTGTGTTATCAAAACATGATTTCCAAGGTAATCAAAGTATGCCCCGGTATGTTGTTAACCCCCAGTACTGAAGGACATTGAGAAGGTACTTGGGAGGGAGGAATCATGATTTTCAATACTGAAGGACAAAGAAAATGTATTCGGGTAGTAACTGGTCTAACCCCTATACTGAAGGACATAGAGAAGGTATTAGGGAAGACCAGTGTGTTCAATGGCATTCCACGTGCACGTGAGAGAGGTATGAACGTTGTTGGTATAGAGATGACTCTACCACAGCTAAGGTTCGAAAGTGGTATCATGTTATGAGTTTTATTGTTATGAGCTTCTACGCTTTTGAAATGTCTATTCTTGAGTATGGTACTACATTATGAGTTTCTATGCTATACATAATGTGGTGACTTAAACCTGTAAATGGGTAGCATGGTTTGATTATGCTTACAAATAAGTGATAAGTTATCTCTAACTTGTAGCTTGTCCGTCATTATGCTTCACCTTTGAGCTTATAATGTTTTTAAGATAGACACTCACTGGGCTTCCCAACTCACGTTTTCATTATGTTTTCTCTTTCCAGGTAGCAGACGAGTTCCTGGTGCTTAGCCTTGACAAGACCTGTTTGCCACCACGCCGTTTTAGCTCCTTGTATATACACTTTCTTATGTATATAGTTTGTAGTAAAAGCATTTTAGCGGGGTTGTAATAACTATAAAATGTTATGACTTGTTAAAGAACATAGTACTGAAAGTGAATGTGTCTTGCTCATATGTGTATTTGAGCGTTTCAAACTTACTTGTTCAAACGTGTTGTGTTGCCTTCATTTTCATGTATATGTTAGGATGGCAAGGAGAGCTAGTAAGAGGGTTGATTGTCTCTGTCTTTACATCTCTTCCTAGGTTAGGCAAGTAAGCTGGGAAGGGGTGTGACATTTGCATCCTTCTTTGTCAGCAGGTATTTTAAGGCTAAATGGTCTGTGTGCACCACGACTTTAGTTCCGACCAAGTAGGATCTGAACTTGTCGAAAGCAAAGACAACTGCTAGAAGTTCCTTTTCGATAGTAGTGTAGTTGACTTGTGCTTCATTCATTGTTCTGCTGGCATAGTAAATGGGATGGATCATCTTATCCCGTCTCTGTGCTAGTACAGCTCCCACTGCAAAATCGCTGGCATCACACATAAGTTCGAATGGTTTTGTCCTATCTGGCTCTATCATGATAGGTGCAGAGCTTAGTGCTTCTTTCAGTCTTTCAAGTGCGATCGAACATTCTTGATCAAACACAAACGGTTGGTTCTTCTCCAATAATCTACATAAGGGCTTGGAAATCTAAGAGAAGTTTCTAATGAACCGGCGATAGAATCCTGCATGTCCTAGGAAACTTCGTATTTCCTTGACTGATTTAGGCGGTGGTAACTTAGAAATTAACTCCACCTTTGCTCTATCTACTTCAATGCCTTTCTTTGAAATCCGGTGTCCTAGCACGATTCCTTCTTGTACCATGAAGTGGCACTTCTCCCAATTGAGGACTAGGTTGGTTTCTTCACATCTTTGCAAAACCTGTTCAAGATTTTTAAGGCAACTTTGATATGTTTCTCCAAACACTGAGAAATCGTCCATAAAGATTTCTACCGTCCTTTCCACCATGTCTGAGAAGATTGCCATCATACATCTTTGGAATGTTGCTGGTGCATTGCATAATCCAAATGGCATTCGTCGGAATGCAAAGGTCCCATACGGGCAGGTGAAAGTTGTCTTGTCTTGATCTTCAGGTGCAATTGTTATCTGGTTGTATCCTGAGTACCCGTCCAAGAAGCAATAATATTCTTTTCCTGCCAAACGATCAAGCATTTGATCAATAAATGGAAGGGGGAAATGGTCCTTTCTGGTTACCTTGTTCAGCCGATGGTAATCCATGCAAATTCTCCATCCAGTAACTGTCCTTGTTGGGATAAGTTCATTCTTTTCATTCTGGACTATTGTCATTCCGCCCTTTTTAGGTACGCATTGTACAAGACTTACTCAGCTGCTATCTGCAATAGGGTAAATTATTCCTGCATCAATCCATTTTATGATTTCCTTCCGGACCACCTCTTTCATTACATGATTCAGCCTCCTTTGACTTTCAATTGAGTTTTTTGCTCCTTCTTCCAAGTTGATCTTATGCATGCAGAATGAAGGACTGATGCCTCTAATATCTGCAATTGTCCAGCCGATTGCTTTTTTATGTCGTGCAAGAACCTGCAACAAGGAAAATTCATCTTGGTCAGTGAGAGTGGATGAGATGATCACTGGTAGAGTCTCATCTTCCAAGGAAAATATATTTTAAATGGGGTGGCAATGGTTTGAGCTCGAGATCTGGCGGTTCCGCTATAGATGGCTTAATCTGAATTGCCTTTTCTTCTGATGACCTTAAAGGGCTAATATAGGCAATTTCTTCTTGTTCATCTTGACTTGTTAATTCTTCTTCATCAGTTTCTTCATCATAGCTTTCGTCTTTGTGTGATATGTTTTGAAACCCATGCAACTGCAAGGTGTCTAAAATCTCAATTCTTGAACATTCTTCCAAATCCCCTGGATATCTTAATGCATTGAGAACATTGAAGGTAATTTGCTGATCGTTAACTCTCATTGTGAGTTCTCCTTTTTGCACATCGATCAATGTCCTCCTTGTTGCTAAGAAGGGTCTTCCCATAATGATTGGGACTTCTCTATCTGCTTCGCAATCCAAGATGATGAAGTCAGCAAGGAAGACGAATTTATCTACTTTCACCAGCACATCCTCGATTTTCCCTGTCGGTCGAGCTATTGATCTATCTGCCAATTGTAATGTTATTGTTGTAGGTCTGGCCTCGCCAATCCCTAATTTCTTGAAGACTGATAGTGGCATTAGGTTGATACTGGCTCCCAGATCGCATAGTGCCCTTCCTACATCCGCGCTTCCAATCATGCAAGGGATCGTAAAACTCCCTGGATCTCGTAGCTTTGGTGGCAGTTTACTTGTGATGAGAGCGCTGCAATTTTCAGTTAACGCCACCGTCTCAAATTCTCCCAACCTGCGCTTCTTTGTTAAGATATCTTTCAAGAATTTAACATAATTAGGCATCTGTTCAAGCGCCACCATATTAGTCATCCACAGGGATTGGAGTTCTTAGATTAATTAAATACCACAGTTAATTATGCCTAATTTTATTTAGAGAAACAAACTTTGGAGTGATCAAAAGAAATAGAATTTAAACTACTATTTACAAAGTTGGAGTCCAATTTTTGAGAGACATTCATTAATTGTAATTCATGAAGCACAACTATGAAATTGACTAAAGAATTATGAAGCATGCAACAGTTCTAAGCCAAGAATTACTAAAATATTCAATTGACTCTCTCGAGCCCATTTGAACTCATGCAAGAAGTAAATCAACCTCTTGGTCTATTTCTACAACTAGAAGTGGCATTATGAAATTCTCTTAATGACTTCTAGCATTAACCTATTCATTCTCATGCAATAGATTAATCATAGTTATGCATCTAAGTCCTTAGTTAAATTTACTTTCTCAAGATAAACTTAACTTAACATACAAAGCTATGGCCGAGAGCTTAGAAGATTAATTCAAGATGCATAAAAGACGTTACAAACACATTCAATAAATCAAACATAGTCTTGTAACAATAATGCAATCAACTATGAGTCTATAATACTCGAATACATTCAAATACAGTTTGCTAAATCCTAAAATTTAAAGACACAAAGTAAAGAGAATAGAGAAAAACTAGATGACGCTTGCCTACACTCGTTCCCGACGTGATGTCCCACGATCCCGAGCCTTGAGTCTTCTCCTTAGCTCACCAATATGCTCTCTAGACCTCCAAATAGTGCTTCTATCAAAAATAGGATTTAGGTCTCTCCAAAACGATTCCCCTTGCTCAAATGAAGAAGTTTCCTTTTATAGAGTCGAGACAGCGTTGCAACGCTATCCTTTCGAATTTTGTAAAAAGGAAAAAAATCTATTTGAGTAGCATTGCAATGCTATACCTGTGGATTTTCAAGGTTGAAAAGCTTCTCAAATGGTGTTGCAATGCTATGCCCTTGGGTCCAAATGTCTTGTTCTTCTTCTTCAACACTTGAATCTTCAAATATAGCCTTAAGTTGCTCAAATTTGTCCAATTATCTCACAATTCTTTGGTTTTGCTCCAAATGCTCGGTTCCTGAGAAATAAACATAAAAATACATGAAAGCACACAAAATCATAGCAAAACTAGCCTAAAACTAAGCCTAAACATTTATGAATGCTATCAGTGCGCAATAAAAAAAATGGGGTCTAGTTTAAGACATTCATCTCACCAATTGGATCGATAATTAAAACTAATGAGTCTTTGTAATCGATTAAGCAAATTACTTGAATATAAAGACATAATTCAATTGGAATCCTTTGTCGAGCTCATCCAAATCTCAGATGTATCTAATTAACTCACATTTCCATCTTATTAATTAATTACACCTGACATTAATTTCCCTCATCATTGATGCTAATTGTCATTTTTATCACTCTCATGTCCAAATGCCAATTATCTTGTAATTAAAGTTCTAATTTATACACTCTTTGTCAAGTAATGATATAAATCAGTAGAACAATCAATCTTTGATCAAGAGATCTAAGATTGAAAGCATTAATCACATTGCAAGAGAGTGATTCTTCCTAATCAATTACAAAAACTCAATTAACCTTAATTACAAGGTCCAATAGCTTGATTAATCCTGATTAAGCCCTAAACTAATCAATCTAATCAAAGTGATACATAATTCATCATAGCACAACCAAAATTTGCCATAATTCTGTTTTAAACAGTAAGTAAATCAAAGAAGAATAGAGTAAAACCTGGTTGTGCGTTGATCCATCGCTCCCGCTACGATCTTCGTCAACCTCGAGAGTTGGATCTTCAATCTACCCACTCCAATTCGTCCTTCATCCTCTCCAATCTCTCCAAACAATGCATTAGTGTGAAATACCCTCCAAATTGGTTTCTTTCTAAAGTGAGGAGCCAACTTGGGGGTTAGGAACAATATCGAGACATTAGGGACAATGTCAAAACGCTATCCAAAATGATGGCCTACTTCTTAGGCACACAAAGGTAGCATCGAGACGCTACAGACGAAACTTCACTTCCACCGTGTTTTGAGTAATGAGCATGGCGTTGAGACACCTCCTAGCAGCGTTGAGAAGTGAGCTTCTCAACACTACCCCCTCAACTTTGGCTTGTAAAATGAGCTACAATATGGCGTTGAGATGCTCTAGACGATGTCTCAATGCTGTCCCCTTTTCTTAACACTCTATAAATCACCTATTCTCTTTTTGGAGCTTCAATATGTCATCAAAATAGCTCCACTTATCCCTTGAACACTCAATTTAGCTCATTTTGCTCGGATTCTACAAAATAGACAAAAATAGGCATAAAAACATATAAATTAATCACCAACCTAACTGAATTGAATGCCCTAAGATAGCACTAATTGAGTGCCAATCAATTAGCCTTAAGTTTTTTGTTCATCAAATTGACCATGAACTTAATACATTAGTAAATTTTCATTTGTAAAAGTTTTTAGCTAGTTGTGGGTGTTTTATTGATTAGAAAACTTCTTTTTCTTTTTAAATGGATACTGATTATTTTTGCTGAGTTTTTAAATTAGGTTTACCTTTTTTCTTTTTTTTTCTTTTTTTTTATTTCTGTTTGATCATGCATCATCTCATAATTTTGTAACTATAGGCTTAGATATCTTCATTATTGTGTTTGAGAATTTCTATAACTTGATTTTGAGTATTTTGCAAGTTGAATCTTCTATCATTTATTGGATGATTCATCATTTCTTTTTTCTATTTCTATTTTCATGAATTAATTTTTCTATCTATTTAAAATTAAGAGCTCAATTTGTTGGAATTGAAACTTTAGGAGCGTTTGGGGCGCTGAGTGGAGTTACTTAGTCTGGAGTTATTTAGTCTGTGGAGTTCAATAATTTGTATTTGGAGTGCTGAGTTGTTTAGTTTGGGCTAAGAAAGTCTATGTTTGGGGTGTAGAGTTGTTTAGTCTGTGTTTAGGAAGTCTATGTTTGGAGTGCAAAGTTGTTTAACATGAAGTTTTAAAGTCTGTGTTTATGCTGGCTATTATTTTCTACATTTTTTGTTATACCATACAATTAGAGCTTTATTAAATATGAATTTTTTAAATTTTAAATAATAAAGATTTGTTCCCATCAAAGGAAACATTTTTTCATTTTCATTTTCACATATTATCTAATTTCGAAGCTAGAGGCATTTTTCAAGGAATTTCCTTTGGAATTATCCTAATAGAAAATCCTTGTTTTTAATTAATTCTATTGTTTTTTTTTTAAATATACAGTTTATTAAAGACACGTGTTCTAATGACCTAAAAGACGTGTGTGTGTGTATATATATTAGTTAAAAATAATAATTGCATAACAATGACTAATTTTAACTTCAACTCCATTGCATATCTATTGCCTAGCTTATAGAAATTTAGCATTTTATGGTTAAACATAGTACCAATTGTAACTTGATCGACTAAAAATGTGTGGGCTTTAGAAGAAAACTCTTGAATAGAACCGTCCTCAGTCTAGTGCAAGTGCACACTATCAAACAAGTAGTAATAGGAAATATTCAAGAGTTGATCCCACGGGGAAAGGATACCACAAAATCCAAAATTGATGCAAATATGTTCACACAAGGCAACCTTGGTAACCAATATAAAAGAATTGGGAAGGTTGTAAGTGTACCAAAAATCAATGATAAAAAGATGGGATTCAAACATGCTTGTATCCCTTAGAAAGGAATTGCAACCTAAAATGCAATTGCAATCTTTACTCAACACCAAAGCAATGTAAATTGAGTTCAACTCCTATTCAACCTTAATGAAAAGATATTTAGGAGACTAAGTGATTAAATCAATATGTCTATGGTTAATACGAACTTAGTTTAATAACAACAGAACCCAATGGCGGATCCAAGAATTTACTTTGGGAGGAGGGGAACAAATTCATTTAAATTTAAACTACAAGTTTAGTCCCTGAACTTTGAGGTTTATGTCTATATTGTCCCAGAACTTTAAAAAGTATTTAATAGGTTCTTGAACTTTCAATTTTGTATATACTAGGTCCTTAAACTTTTAATTTGTGTCTAATACATAATTAATCTATTCAACATTTTTTAAAATTCACGTATCAATGAAATACAAAATCAAAAGTTTAGGGTCCAATTAGACACAAAATTAAAGTTTATGTCTAATAGAACAATTCATTTTAAAATCTTTTGAATGTATCATAAATCTATTGGATACAAAATTGAAAGTTCATAAACTTATTAGACATTTTAAAAGTTTAAAAACTTATTAGATACAAAATTGAAAGTTTAAAGACTTATTAAACACTTTTTAAAGCTTAGGAACTTATTAGACACAAATTTAATAGTTCAGAGACTAAACTTGCAATTTGAACTTCATATAAATATAGTTTTAGATGTATTGATATATAACATTTTGATGAAGTATATTAATTGTAAGATATTGTAATAAACCATTAGTAAATTATCTACATAAATATATAAGCAAAAAAAAATGAAACTTGAAATATTCACCAAATATTTTTTCAAATAGAATTAACCTTTTTATGTAATTAATTTACTAATAATTAAAAAATATTTGTATTTGTGAATATGCAAAATTAAAAAAAATTAAAAATTCAAAAAGAACTAAATATTGTTGTATGGGCAGCAGGTTTCAAACCCAGGAATTCCAACTTTCAAGTCACCAGCGTGTTTTTGTTCTATATGGAAAAGTTAAAAAAATATGAAGTAAAAATAGTAAGTTGCATACGTTTGGTTTCGAACAGGTTATCCCAAAACATAAGCGTGCCCCTTGACCAATAATCTAGAAGCCTATTTATGCATTTAACTTAAGCAAAGTATTGTAATATATATATCAATAAAAATGTTGGGGGGAGGGGGAGGAGGACGTGCCCCCCAGCCCTTTCTAGGACCCGCCCTTGATACAACCCTTTGGTTTTAGAGGTTTTTTCTTATGTCTAGAGTCAAAAGCAAGTGTTTTTCCTCTATTGCTTTTATGAACACCTAATATTGTTTAACCCTTTCAGTATTAAACTCAATTTTTGTATCGTCACCTAGGTGATCAAGCTAGACTCACAATAAGAATTATAATCAATAAAAGCAAACAATGCTATAGAATCGAGCAAAGTTACTTTTACATATTAGGCCTAGCTTCCTATATTTATAGCATCCACATATTCGAATCCCAAAGATAAAATTAGCTCATAATGAAAGATGAAAATAAAAATAAAATAAAATAAAATAAAAACTTTAAGTAAAGAAAATTTCATAGTAAACTAAAAGAAATAACTAAGGTCCCGTTTGATAACCATTTGGTTTTTGGTTTTTGGTTTTTGAAAATTAAGCCTATAAATACTACTCCCATCTATGAGTTTCCATATTTTCTTATTACTTTTTACATATGTTTTCAAAAACCAACCTACATTTGAAAACTAAAAAAAGTAGTTTTCAGAAACTTGTTTTTGTTTTTGAAATTTGGATAGAAACTCAAATGTTTCCTTAAGAAAGATAGAAACCATTGTAGAGAAATGAAAACCATGTAGAGAAATTATGAGAAAACAAGCACAATTTTCAAAAACCAAAAACCAAAAACTAAATGGTTATCAAACGGGATCTAAGTAACAAAGGAGTAAAACTTAACTCAATGAGGATAAATAAGCATGCTGGAAATTGAACTTGAATAACTAACTTTATCAAGAAAACTTGTTGTAATGTAAGAACTGAATTACAAAGAAATAAAAGTCCAAATTAAAGAATGTAAAACTAAAACTTTAAGAACAACTAAACTGAAAAGAAGAATAGAAACTAAAGAATAATAAAACTGAAAACTAAAAATCGAAAACAAGCTTGAAAATTTAGACTTGAGGACAACTTCAAACCAAAGTCAATCGATCCCAACTCAACCTTTTTTAAGGAGAGTAGGGTCTTAACAGTCCAAGACTTTCGACAGGACTAGACTGAATTAGGGCAGTGTTCTTCTCCTTTTGAATTGATAAAACAAAAAAATAAAGTGCAGTAATTTAGCATGGGGAACGTAGATGATGATTACTTCGTGGCTTGATTCTCCTTTATTTATAGCCTCCAAAAGCTAGGGTTTGCACGAAATTTTTCTAAGGAAAGAATTGAATCTTCATGGCCTTGAATCATAGAGAATATATTCAAAATAATCTGCCGAAAATCGGGCTCTAGATTTTTTGAAATTCTGTCTTCGAAAGGAATTCCAATTGCAATTCCACTTCCAATTCTAGACATGTGAAAATTCCTACAGAAAACACAAAAAATTAGAACAAAGTTTAACTCATTTCATATTTCTCATCACAAAACAATACTTTTACTAATTTGGGCTAATCTCATATCAATTTGCTAACAATGATGAACTTATAAGCATGAATACTTGAGAATAACTTAAGTTTAAAGGGCTAAAAATGTAACAACCCAACCTCCTGTAACAAAATTCACTAAGGATTGCTACTACATACATACAAAACACAAAAATTGGAAAACACTTGTGTAGAACGTCATGAAGCTAGAAAGAACTTTACGTTATTAAAAAAAATAATAGAATCAAGATATTTGAGCTCAAGACTTAAAAACTTTAAGAAACTGAACTAGGTAAAAGCACTTGAACAAATAAATAAATGTTCAAATAGGTAAAACAAGGAAACTTTAGTGCATAAAACATGAAACTAGGAAATCCTAAAAACCCTAGGAGACGTTGGTCATAAGTTATCCCTATAGCCTTGCCAAGTTGAACACCCTCATCACGTGCCTCGTAGATTTAAGCACCATCTAAAAAAAATAAAGTAGCATGGGTTAGTATAAGACATACCCAGTAAGTAGCCCACTTGGAGAGCTGAAGTTACAAACATTCAAAAGAGTCATGAAACGCAAACAAAACCAATGGAGCCTTGTCTAGCTTGATTATTTAGATCTTGGTAACATTAGGAACCTTGAACATAGGGGTGAAAACAAATATCTGCATGTCTAACTAGGTCACACTATAAAGTGTCTTGATGCCTCAAGAGCTTCAACTAAAAGCTTAAAAATATTCTGGCTCAGTGAACAACAAACCTATCTCCATCTGAACCAACTATGATACCATGTGTGTCAGTCCTGTGAGGCAAAGTTCTACCAGAGGCTAGCTGGCGTCCCTGATAAGAGTAATTTATGATGCATTTGTAGGGATGTTTTATTGCACTTTTAAAGACATTGTCGAATACTTTCATGCAATTAAGTGTTTATTTTGCAAGAATCGATAAATCAAGGGTAAAATTGTCAAAGGAGAAGAATAGAGGGCAAAATAGTCATTTACAGGCTTAATTTGGCATTTGGGAGAAAGAGGGGTTGAAGAACAACTTGCAAGACTCGTGAGGGTAGCATTACAACATTACCACGATTTTGTAAATATGGAAAAGGGACAATGTTGCAACACTATCCCTAGCATTGCAACGCCATCCCCTGTGTATAAATAGGTTGTTGTACATACGAGTTAGGGAGTCATTTTAGAGAGACCTAAACCCTAATTTCGATAGAGACATTGTTTTAAGGTCTAAAGATCATATTGGAGAGCTAAGGAGGAGACTCAAGGCTCGGGATCGTGGGACATCACGTAGGAAATGAGTGTTGGTACACGTCGTCTAGTTTTTCTCTATTCTCTTTACTTTGTTTTCCTTTAATTTTAGGATTTCTTGGACTGTATTTGAATGTAATTGAGTATTGTATACTCATAGTTGATTGTATTATTTTTGTAAGACTATGTTTCATTTATTGATTTGTGTTTTTGTACCGCCTTTTATGCATCTTGAATTAATCTTCTAAGCTTTTGGCCATAGCTTTGTATGTTAAGTTAAGTTAAGTTTAGCTTGAGAAAGTAAATTTAACTAAGGACTCAGATGCATGACTAGGATTAGTCTATTGCATGAGAATACATAGGTTAATGTTAGAAACCTTAAAGAGAATTTCATAATGTCGTGTTTAGTTGTAGAAATAGACCGAGAGGTTGATTTACTTCTTTGCATGAGTTCAATTGGGCTCGAGAGAGTCAATTGATTACCTTAGTAATTCTTGGCTTAAGACTATTGCATGTTTCATAATTCTTTAATCAATTTCATAGTTGTGCTTCATGTATTGCAATTTCCAAATATCCTTCTAAAATTGGACTCCAAGTTTGTAAATAATAGTTTAGGTTTTATTTATTTGTCAAAAAAAATCACACCAAGGTCATATTTCTCTAAATAAAATTGGGCATAATTAACTATGGTACTTAATTAAATCTAAGAACTCCAATCCCTATGGATGACTCTAGCTACTGTTATTGCAAAATATTTAGAGGTTTGATTTTTATAAATGTAATCTTGATAGGGCCTTCGATAACCCCTTTATCAATCCCTCTCGTAGAGCTAGGCCTCTCACATCACAATACCTTCATAGAAAATGTGTCTAGATACCAACTATGATACTATGCGAATAAGTCGAGTAAAATCAAGCTCCACTAGAGGTTAGTTGGCAACACCCTAACTACGCTGAACCTCTCCCAAACATAGTACATCATGAAAATGTGGTCACTAAACATGGAGGGGAGCTACCCTTAAACTATACCAACTATGGTTCCTATGTGGGTCAGTTGTGTAGGCAAAGTACCACTAAAGGTTAGTTGGCAACACCCTAATAGGACTAGGCCCATCCCAACATAGTACCTCATAAAAACTTTCATAAAATATACATAATATAAGGGGAAGGCAATTGACACTAGCAATTTGATTAGCTTAAATAAGCTTACATTAAACTGAGGCTCCCTAATTTTACTAAACCCACACACTCAAAAGTGGTCACCTTCTAATTCGACCCCTCTGATCCACATATTAACCTACATTCTTAAGCATATCCACATATAAGAGTTTAGCAGAACATATCAAATTATGGCCACATGCTTTAAACAACTTATTAGGGAGAATCATAAATCATAAACAGCCATATATTCCCAAGCTACACTTACTCACTTTGAAGACTTAAAAGTTTATCCAATTGGCTACTTACATTTTTAGCAAAAAAAAACTAAATACCCAATTCCACAAGTTCAAACTCCTTCATGGAAACACTTTGCACCACCTAGCACAAATTAGAAGAAGAAAATAAAAAGAAAATTAATTAACGCTTGGTTAAACAAAAATTTGTCCTTAATCTTGAAAGCTCATGGGTCATCCATACTCACCAGCACCTATCACGAGGATTTAAATACTCGCTGGACAGCAACCAAAATTTCAAAGAACTCGTGGTTTCAGAGCTTAAATCGGAGTGGGTATTCTAAAATTGAGTCCAAAGTTATATGGAGTTCCGAAACAATAAAAATAGCCCAAAATTCCACCAAAGTAACACTTACCTCACGCTGGAACACAACCTCGCTGGAGAACACCAACACCCAGGAAAAATGCGCTGAGAGAGAGACTCACCGAGAGAATCACCCATGAGAGGAAGGCTTTATTGCTCTCCAAAAAAATTGCCATAAACGTGCCTCTGCAGTCGTCGACGTTTGTGGGTTGTTGTTGATCGAAGGAGACTCATCTAAAAACCCACGTTGCTCGCGGTTTTTTTTCCCTTTCAGTCGTTGGTTTGTTGCTGCAAGGACACCACCAATATTGCTACATCATCGGAAAGAGACACCGAAGGTGGAGTCTTTCGTCAAACGGAGTTGTGGAAGAAAAGGGGATCAACAATGGTGGAGATGTATTTTGTCATGAAGAGGAAGGAGGGTTAAGGGAAGAAGAAGACCTTTCTTGGGCTATGTGTGGCTCCAAACAATTTGGCTAGGTTTTTTTTTCCTTGGCTTGGCTAGGCCATATATATAAGAGACAAAAAAAATTAGGGCTAACGTCCCATTTGGCTTGGCTTGGCTTGGCTAGGCTAAAACTCACTATAATTATACAAATGCCTCAAAGCTTTTAAGTCTCTTCTCTCTTTTTTTTTTCTTTACCAAAATTTAACTCCAATAAACAACTTAAACATGAAATTGGTCCCAAAATTAAGTTAAATTTCAAAATTGAGACGTTTATTAACCTGGAAATGTCAGGCGTTACAAAAAATGTGTAAAATATGAGAATCATCATAACTCCATCTTTTATGGATGGTTTGTTTATCTATAATTTCAAAATCTAAGGAGTTTTAAGTAAATTCTTTGTCTATTATCATATGAAATTAGGTGATATTTGTATATAAAAAAACTTACGACAAGGACAATCATATTTTGCTAGTTTTCCTATAATTTTTAAATTATTATTTAAACACAAATTTTATCAACCTGATGTGCAAGTATTTCCTCCCTATAATAGTCACTAAGAAACACACCATTAACATCTTTATAGTTAAACTTTATATCTGTTGTAGCTTCATCTTTTTTGGTCTATTTGTGTGTAGGATTTTGAGTGATTTCAAATTCTAATGAATTTTAAATAAACTTTATTATTTATTATCATATTAAAGTGAATGATATTTTTCTGTCAAAAAAGGTTCTTACCAGAATAGCCATATTTTGCAAGATTTCATAGAATTTCGAAGTAAGTTACTTAACATCAATGTTTAAAATGTAGATGCCGATAGAAATATCAAGGTCTCGATTTTATGGAAATATCGATGTCGATGGATAATTCTTAACAAATTATAAAACAAAAAATTCAAAAAAATATATTTAAATTAATAAATAAACATTTTACACGTTTTAAATATATTAAAATACTTATTATTAACATGGAAGGGAGGGAGAGAGAGGAAGATGGAGAGAGGGGAAGAGAGGAAGATGGGATTCCTCGACCAATGTGTAGACTTCAATAGTGAATATTGTTGAAGTTGGTAGAGTGGAGTTATTTACTCATTGTGCTATGAAGTATGTGTGCCAAACGGGGAGTGTGGTATTTTAGCCCACTCCTCCCAACTCCAAGTTGGTGGGCCAAACACCCCCTTAAGGTTATAATTTACTTGGTGAAAGGTACAAGGGTAAGAGAGTGGTTTTTTTACTCTAAATATTTACTTACAATTTAATAATGGTAAAAAAAATCATATGCATATTCAAAGTAAAAAAAAAATGAATATAGAACCCTTGAACTTTAATGCGGATTAAGGCAAAAAATAACAAACAAACAAACAAAAAGTACTCTCAGATGAAGGATAGAAGTACAAAGTTTATTAATCCAATTTGAGGAAGATGGAAACTCACTCCATTTTGTCATGGGCTTGAAGTAAGGATTGTTCCCCCTTTCATGCATGTACTATTAGGAGCAAGCTACGACTTTAACAAGTAGCACGTTCAAACCTACTCTCATGTTATTTTTTTCATCTATGTTGGCTCAATTTCACATATATATTGTTGAGATCCATGGAGCCTTATCATCAAGATGACTAGTTATAAATAGGGAGGGCAAAAATACTCGCAGGATTCGATCCCCACCTCGAACGAGGCGGGGAATCCCCAATTTGACTAGGTATAGGGGTCAAACCGGAGATCATTTTTGGGTCCCCAGTTAGAGACGGGGCAAGGAGAAGGATGGTATCCTCGCCCCGTTCTCGTCCCCGAACCCACACCAAGTAATTTATTTTATTAATTTTTAAAAAAAATATATGATATATATTATAATTATTTGTAATAATAATATTATTATTATTAATAACATTATATATATATATATATATATATATATATATTTTAATCCTTAAACAGTATAGTGTATATTGTTTTTTAATTTCATAATGTAATATGTTTTTATATTAAATATATTTTCAAAAATTAATGATTTAAATAAATAAAACAATAATAATACTTAACTTTTATATGATTTTAATATAATTTTTAATTTTTAATAAAAAATAATTAAAACAAAAAGAAAAATAGGAATTTTTTTCCCGTAAGGACTCGATCCCTGATCGGGGATTCCCCCCCCCCCCCCCCGACCCTAATTCTCCAAAATGGGGAATGGGGAGGGAATGGGGATTAAAAATCCCCACGGGGATGTGGATGGGGATGGGGAGCGCATCCCCAGTCCTGCTCTGCCCCATTGCCATCCCTAGTTATAGACACATTGGAAGGCCTCTTCGAAGCCCTGGATGACTTAGTTCAAGACTTGTTGGAAGATCTGTTTTGTAAGCCCTAAACTCTTTTTTAATCTTATTGCATTTATACATGAACTTTGATACACGTAAATTGGTATAGGTTGCACTGAAGGATGCAGTGGTTGAATTTGGAAATTTCCTAAGTTGTGGATTATAACGTGCACAAAGCTTCATAAGGAGACAAGTTAGGCATTGAGATAATCATATTAAGAGTTGAGTTGAAGTAAGTTAAGGTAATGAGCAAGTTGGGTATACATTGGGTGTATTATGTGTTGAATGCAAAAGCTTTAATTTCTAATTAAATTAGCTAAAGTTTGTTTATGGATTAGGAGGATTTAATAGGACTTAAGGTCTAAAGGAGGAAGTAGGAGATGGCCAATGTGTATGACTCATGGATTGATGAAGTAGGAGCTGGCCAATGTGCATGATTCACCGATCGATGAAATAGGAGCTGTCCATTCCTTGTGAATTCAATAGGCAACTGGAAGCTCTAGGAAATGGGTCAACTTCAAATGGTCATATCTCTCAATCTACTTAAGAAAATTCGATGATTATTGAGCCAAAATTTCAGAAATTGAATGAAGAATGTGTCTGAAAAGTTTTGTGAGAAAATACGAAGAGGAAGGTCGTGAAAAAGTAATAAAACTGAGAGGTGTTTCAGTTTCTCTGCCAGCAGAACAGGGTGAAGAAATCTGATGATTTAGAGCTCATGAGGACGAATTAGAAGCTCAAATTTTGAGGTAAGTAAGTTTAGACATTTTATTTGAGGGTTATCAAATAAATTTTGGTGGTTGTTTTGTTAAATGTTGAGAAACCCATGCTGGAAGTTGAATCTGTAATTTTTGGTTCAAGAGAAAGGGCTAGAGAAAGAGTAAGGAAGATGTGCTTCCAATTTGTTATACCTTACAACCAAGTGTGTTCAGTTGCTATGCTATGAGTTATGTGACTGAATTAGATCTAATTTTGGGCCAAGTAGAAAAAGGGATTAATGTTATGAAATTCATTTTCAGGGCAAACGAAGATAGGCGAAGCTTATAAGCCTTGGGAGACTTCCGGTGATTGTGAGTGACTTTGTTTGAAAACCTATGCTTTGATCTTTATTTAAAAGCTTACTAGTGATGGATATTGAGGCATGCTTAAGCTAATTTATATTCATGTTTCATTGAACTCTATTAATAAATAGCGGTGTTGAAAGTTAAGCATATTTGTAACTAGTTGTTACTCCGCGTTCAAGCATGACACTCGACGTTTGGAAGCTTGTTTAAAATGAAAGTTTGTGTTTATGTTGAGAACTTTCTGAATGGGATTCCAAACTATGTTTCTAAATATTTAAAGCATGCCTTGTATATTATTAACCCCCGTTACTGAAGGACACGGAGAAGGTACCTGGGGGAGAGAGAAAACCTGACCCCCGATACTGAAGGACAGTGAGAAGGTATTCGGGTGGTAGTTGGTCTGGCCCCAATACTGAAGGACATGGAGAAGGTATTAGGGGAGGCCAGTGAGCTTAAATGGCATTCCACGTGCACGTGAGAGAGGTATTGAAGCTGTTGGTTTAGAGAGGACTCTGCCACAGCTAGGGTTTGGAAGGGTACCATGCTACAAATTTTCTTTGTTATGAGTTCTTATGCATTGCTTTTCAGGGTGCTTAAATCCTGTAAATTGGCAGCCTTGTTGAAGTATTTTTGATACTTTATCTTTGAACGCATATTCTATTAAAGTAATCACTCACTGGGCTTCCCAGCTCACGTTTTCAACATGTTTTCTCTTCTCAGGTAGCAAACGAGTTCCCGATGCTTAGCCTCATCAAGACCTGTTTGCCAGCACACCTCTTTAGCTCCTTGTATATATCTTCTACATGTATATAGTTTTGAAATAAAAGCATTCTAGCTGGGTTGTAATAGACTTAAGTATGTTATGACTTAGTATGCAGACCTAGTATGAGGGACTAAATGTATTTTGCTCAGGTGTGCAATTGTGTGCTCAATTTTACTTGTTCATACATATTGCGTTGTGTACAGTTCCAGGTGGATGTTAGGTTGGGCTGGGAGTGCTAGTAAGAGGGCTGGTATTCTCTGTCTTCACATTCCTTCCTAGGTTAGGCAAGTGAGCCTGGAGGGGGTGTGACATGTTTAAAGTCCGAATTGAAAAAAATCGAGAAAGAGAGCGAAGGAGCATTGTAACATGATATAAAACCAACAAGAACTAGAGAAGAAAGTGACATGGTGCTAGAGCAAGTCGAAAAAGAATCTTTAGAGTGTCATGACGCTAGATCTAAACCTAATTAAGCAAATGCTATAACACGTGAGTGTAAATAAACTTGCATTAACTTCTATTAATGAAGAAGCTATATAAATAGTCAAATGTCAAACAAGGAAGTAACTAGAGTTAACTAATCAAGTAGTAACTAACATATAACTAACTCTAATACACCCCCTCAAGATGGAGCTAGGACATTAAGTACACCCATCTCGGACAAAAAACTAGAAAAAACAGTAAAAGGCAAGGCCTTAGTAAGAATGTCTGCAAGTTGAAGCTCCGAGCGAATTGGCATCAACTTTATCTCTCCACAAATCACTTTGTCTCTAATAAAGTGACAATCCAGCTCAATGTGCTTCATCCTTTCATGAAATATAGGGTTTGAAGTAATGTGTGTGGCTAAGTTATTGTCACAGAATACCAAAGCAGGTGCAGGAGAATGAACATGTAAATCCTTAAGTAGTTGGATCAACCAAACAAGCTCACTAGCCATAACAGCCAAGGCACGGTACTCAACCTCGGCAAAATATTGTAAAATAGTGCTTTGCTTCTTTGCTTTCCATGCAACAAGAGAGTCACCTAAAAAAAACAAAAACCAGAAGTAGACGTCCTTGTGTCTAAACAAGAGGCCCAGTCTACATCAGTAAAAGCCCTTAATTGAAAAGATGAAGAAATGGGAAAGAAAATCCCTTGTCCTGGAGAACCTTTCAAGTAACGCAAAAGATTATGCACAACAGAAAGATGTGACTGTCTAGATGCAGCAATATATTGACTCAACTTATGGACAGCAAATGTAATATCAGGGCCTTGAGATAGTGAGAGACAATAGGCACCCAATTAGATGTCTAATACTGTAGGATCATCCAATAATTCACCTTGTTCAGATTTAAGTTTAATATTCGGGTGCAGGGCAAAGAGTTTGGTTTGCACGAAAGAAAACCAGTATCCTTTAACAATTGAAGTGTATAATTGCATTGGCTCAACAAAACACCCTTAGTAGATCGTGCTGATTACAAACCCAAGAAATACTTCAACGACCTCAGATCTTTAAGCTTAAAAACATCAGTAAGGTTTATTTTCAAGGCATCAATATCAGCAAGACAAGTCCCAGTTATTATAATATCATCGACATAGACAAGTAAGGCAATGAAACGTGATCCAGTCCCACGAGTGAACAAAGAGTAATCACACTTGGACTAATAGAAACCAAGCAATAATAGAGCATGTGAAAATTTATCAAACCATTGCCTAGATGCTTGCTTAAGACCATATATAGATTTGTGAAGTTGGCATACTAACCTCTCCCCCTTAAGTTGAACACGGTTAGGCTTGTAGTCAAGATATAGATCCATATAGACTAATTCACGTAGATCACCATGAAAAAATTCATTGTTGACATCTAACTAGATGAGTGGCCAATGCAAAGGTACAACAATCGAAATTAGTACTTTTACAATAACAAATTTAGCTACTGGAGAAAAAGTTTCAATATAATTCAGCCCCTCTTGTTGTGTATAGCCCTTTGCTGCCAATTTGGCCTTATACCTTTCAACCGAGCCATCATATTTGTGTTTAACCTTGTATATCCATTTGCAACCAATGGAATGGTGATTCTTTGGAAGTGGAACAACTGTCCAAGTTTATTGGTCTCCTAGCCTATAACTCATCTTCCATAGCCATTCTCCAATGTGGAAATGAGACAGCTTGGGTATAAAATTGTGGTTCATAAATAGATGAAACCTTCAACACGAAATTACGATAAGCAAGAGATAACTTGTTGTAAGACAATACATTCACCAAAGGATACTTAGCAACAGTAGGTGGTAATGAAGTAGCATGCAGTAGGCTACAATGATATTATCGAAGATATGATGGCAACTTAGAAGGTCTAGATGGTCGGCGAGGCATAGAAACATCATTTGGACACTCATTCAGAACATCATCATTATGAGTTAATGAACCACCATGCTGAGAATCAAGAATAAGAGGTGCATCGTTGTCAACAGAATTGGTGGAAATAGCATGCTAAGACTCAGAAGGACTAACATCATTGTCACTAGCAATACTATCTGATGCGAGCTTGTCGAGGGCTAGTCAAATTAAAATTTATAAACCGATCCTAAGCTACTTGTAGCATTGAGTGGACCGGGTCGATCTCAGGGAACCGAATATTAATTGCTTAAGTTAAATTTGCAAATGAGAAAGCAATTAAAAAGGGGGTTTTGAAAATTTTCTTACTTAATGAAATAAAAATATCAAAACAAAACAAACACTAAAAGGGAAAAATCAACTCTTACCAAGTTCCAGTTCAGAGGTGCGGTTATATTCAATTGCAAACATTGATCATAGGCATTCAAAATATTTAATCTTAACCATGCAAGTACTTGGTCAACTTATTAGGAAACCCCAAAAAGTAGCAAATTCCCTAAGGTCATTAACTCTAACGAACGCCAAGTTAACGCTAATTACCTAAACAAATCTTTACGAAACCGCTTCAATTTATTTAGGTAAAGGCATTACGAACTTTGGAACAACCAAGACAATCGATCAGGTAAAACAACTTTCACCTAATTAACATGCTTCTTTAATTCCTAGAATTAAACATGCAAGCCATGTATCATGGAAACCCACAAACATACACATGTGATAATTCTAATGCTACCGATTCATTCAACATGACAATTCATGATCGTGATTAGCAATAAAGCATGTAAAGAGATTAAGGCGTCAATTTAATCAAAATACATACTTATAAAATTAACACGGGAATTAAAGAACACTTGCAATTGAAAGAAAACTAAGTTAAGGTTCAAGTCTCAGAATGTCGCAACTGATTACAACCGACCTCTGAACCGGAATTGCAGAATCTAGCCGAGCATCTCCATAGTAAACTTCGAGTGCAAACGAGCTCGATTCGACACCATGGTTTGATGAAAAACTCCTAATCTATCATAAACTACTGAAAAACAGAGAGGAGAAAGCCTAAATTGGTCTCATGACGGCTGAAAATCGGAGACAAATGACCTAGAGGATGAAAAAATCTATATATAGGAATCGACGGAGCGTCTAGACGCTCTGGACAGCGTCTAGACGCTCCCAGCGTCACAGGGGCTGTCCGCAGCGTCGAGGGAGGCTTCAGGGAACTGCCGATAGCGTCTAGACGCTCTGGACAGCGTCTAGACGCTACCTAGCGCGCAGCACTGCTTATTTTTCCTCTAACTTTTCGCTCAGGTGTCCGAATGACCTCCGGTTTGATGCGTTGGAATCGTGATTCAACGTAGAATCTCTCGAAACGTGCCTCATACTCAAATCCCTACAAAATAATCAATTAGTTACATTAAAACCTCCATACTAACATGATTTAAGTATGAAAATATAGAACTATGTTGTTTCTATCAAATAACCCCCAACCTAAATCTTGCTAGTCCTCGAGCAAGACCCAAACAAAAATAATAAAGATATGAATCAATGATTGCATGCACGAGACTCTAATTTCAATACTTAGGAATATCACAATAACCACAAAAGAGAAGTAGATAGCTTTCACACACCTGTCGCAGGGACCCGTATCCAGAGCACTTGCTCAATGGATGGCCTAACTGATCACAACAGGGGTAGCTATTTTTACCCCTTGATTCACTAAACTCATTACAAGCTTATTTTATTTTCTTCTTTTTCTTTCTTTTTTTTTTCAAGAATGATCTTCTTTTCAAGCACACTTTCCTTCTTTCTTTCTTTCTTTTTCTAGGCAAATCACATTTTTACTTCTCCTAAGCAACGCATTACAAGTTATCAATCTTTCCACTCAACAACTAGCCCTACACTTATCGGGGTGACAATAGACATACAAGCTCTATAATCCCACCCTAAGCCTTCAAGACTACTAAAGGAAAGGCTAACGTGTTCAGATCGTGCAGGAAAGACTAGAAAATTTTGAGAGTTAGGCACAAAAAGACTCAAAGCAGGATAGCATTCATATACTTCAGCTAATGCAATTACAGCAACATACCATGCATGTCATCAATTGTCCTCATCAAGCAACAAGAAAACACATCATCAAGCATTCAAGCTCATAATTCATGCAAAATTTTAAAAAAAAAAAAATCACACAAGACTCATGTTTTGCATAATTGATCAACCGTCTGAGATCAGATGCTCAAAGACAACATATAAGCGCAACTATCAATCCTAAAAATAGGTCCGAGCTCAGTTGCTCAAGGACTCAACCAATCATGCTAAACACATCATCAAAGCACAATAATAACCTCCACCCCCAACCTAAATTCTACATTGTCCTCAATGTACAAAAATCAGTGAAAATGAAAGGACAAAAAGAAAGGGGAACAGAAAACCTCCCATGAAAACTCAGCACGTAGGTGGGTGGTGACGCGGTGGAAACCTCCAAGAATGATAATTCTTCTACTCAAAGGTTAATTTGTTACCTACAAAACAAAGCAAAACAAGCTAAGTTAGGAAAAACAAAAACAAAAAGCAATAAAGGAAAGCAACTAAATTTTCAAGCCTGGCTGCCTCCAAGAAGCGCAAATTTTTATAGTCGATTGCTCGACTTGCCGTGTGGCAAGTGTCAAGGCACATAAAAATTCTCTCATTTCTTCGGCCCTTTCTTCCTCGAATCTACAAAGCCCACTGCACTAAGCAAGCTCTTCAACATTTGATGGGCTCCAGAAATGCAGGTCTTTTTGGAATTTTTCGACTCTGAAAAAGAAAAACAAGAAAGATCAAAAGAAACTGACTCTGACTCGTGAGAACTAGAGGAACACACACAATAGAAAGGGGAATCAAGGTACATAACAGACGTAGGCCTTTCGGCCTCTAACTCTATCACCTGGATCTCCTCTTCGAGTGTAAGCTCCGACTCCTCCTTAACCTCACAATTTACCTGTTTTTGGCATGGCTCGAAATTCAGAACTTCCTCGTCACTGTCTGTGTCGATTTCCGCAAAAAATCTTTCCTCAATGTTGTCAAAAGAGTGTTGCTCATGTACACTGTCCAGTCTCCTCACTGAATCGACCAACTGAGTAATTTGATCTCCAAGGCTTCGCATCCCAGCTTGTGTTTCCTCTTGAAACTGGATATTTTCCAACTGAAACTGGAGATTTCCCTACTGAAACTAGAGATTTCCCTGCTGAAACTGGAGAGTGGTATTAGCAAGTTCATGCACTAAAGTCTCTAAAGACATACCTGAGTCTGAAGTTTGATAGTACTGGTTCGACTGCTCCTCCTGGTATCCATAGCCAAAGCTAGATTGATCCCATTCAAGATAGGGATTGTGATGTTCGTAGTTCATTTGATGACCAGGAAATCCTCCTATAGTGTAGGCGTTATGCATGAAATCCCGCTGCAACTGAGGACATGCTTTAGTGGTGTGTCCTTGGAACGAAAAAATTTTACATGTCTCCACTGCTTGTAGTCTCCCTACTGCCACTTGAAGAACTAAAGAGATTAAATTAGAAATTTGAGATTTAAGCTCACTAACCTCATCAGCGTACGACGCAGCTCTATCAAATATCCAATAATGTTGAGGGTTTGCTGCCATGTAAGAACAGGAATAGACAAAAAAAAATAATAGAAAAAATAAAAAAAAATTAGATCAAATTTAACAAAGAGAAACTAATAGTGGTTCCCCGGCAACGGCGCCAAATTTGATGCGAGCTTGTCGAGGGCTCGTCAAATTAAAATTTATAAACCGATCCTAAGCTACTTGTAGCATTGAGTGGACCGGGTCGATCTCAGGGAACCGAATATTAATTTCTTAAGTTAAATTTGCAAATGAGAAAGCAATTAAAAAGGGGGGTTTTGAAAATTTTCTTACTTAATGAAATAAAAATAACAAAACAAAACAAACACTAAAAGGGAAAAATCAACTCTTACCAAGTTCCAGTTCAGAGGTGCGGTTATATTCAATTGCAAACATTGATCATAGGCATTCAAAATATTTAATCTTAACCATGCAAGTACTTGGTCAACTTATTAGGAAACCCCAAAAAGTAGCAAATTCCCTAAGGTCATTAACTCTAACGAACGCCAAGTTAACGCTAATTACCTAAACAAATCTTTACGAAACCGCTTCAATTTATTTAGGTAAAGGCATTACGAACTTTGGAACGACCAAGACAATCGATCATGTAAAACAACTTTCACCTAATTAACATGCTTCTTTAATTCCTAGAATTAAACATGCAAGCCATGTATCATGGAAACCCACAAACATACACATGTGATAATTCCAATGCTACCGGTTCATTCAACATGACAATTACGGATCATGATCGTGATTAGCAATAAAGCATGTAAAGAGATTAAGGCGTCAATTTAATCAAAATACATACTTATAAAATTAACACGGGAATTAAAGAACACTTGCAATTGAAAGAAAACTAAGTTAAGGTTCAAGCCTCACAATGTCGCAACTGATTACAACCGACCTCTGAACCAGAATTGCAGAATCTAGCCAAGCATCTCCATAGAAAACTTCGAGTGCAAACGAGCTCGATTTGACACCATAGTTTGATGAAAAACTCCAAATCTATCCTAAACTACTGAAAACAGAGAGGAGAAAGCCTAAATTGGTCTCATGACGGCTGAAAATCAGAGACAAATGACCTAGAGGACGAAAAAATCTATATATAGGAATCGACGGAGGGTCTAGACGCTCTGGACAGCGTCTAGACGCTCCCAGCATCACAGGGGCTCTCCGCAGCGTCGAGGGAGGCTTCAGGGAACTGCCGATAGCGTCTAGACCCTCTGGACAGCGTCTAGACGCTACCTAGCGCGCAGCACTGCTTATTTTTGCTCTAACTTTTCGCTCAGGTGTCCGAATGACCTCCGATTTGATGCGTTGGAATCGTGATTCAACGTAGAATCTCTCAAAATGTTCCTTATACTCAAATCCCTACGAAATAATCAATTAGTTACATTAATACCTCCAACCTAACATGATTTAAGTATGAAAATATAGAACTATGTTGTTCCTATCACTATCTAAAGATGTATTAGGTATGACATGTTGAGACTCAAATGGGGGGAAAACTTCATTGTCAATAGCATTATGTAAATGAGGAGACATACCAGAGAAGCCAAAAGGCTTCAGAAGCACCAAATCAGGAAAGGAATTCATCGTGGCCTCCTGTGTTTGAATGCTATGAAAAGGAAAAATGTGCTCATGAAAAAGTACATCTCGAGACACAAATATCCTTTTCTTTTCAATATCATAAAGTCGATAACCTTTCATCCAAGGTGGATAGCCAAGAAACACAGCTGGAAGAGATTGAGGATAAAATTTCAGCCTATTTTCCTGAAGAGTAGAAGCAAAACAAAAACTACCAAACACCTTCATGTTAGAATAATCAGCATGTTTCCCATTCAATTTATAATAAAGGGTAGACCACTTCAGTAACGGAGAGGGAGTCTGATTAATGAGGAAACAAGCAGTCAAAATACACTCATCCCAGAAATGAATAGAAACTCTAGACTGAAACAAAAGAGATCTGGTCATATTAAGGAGGTGTTGATGTTTTCTTTCAACCATTGAGTTCTGTTCAGGGCGTGCAGCACAAGAAAATTGATGAACAACACGTTTGGAAGAAAAATATTCAGTGAATGCAAGCTCATGAGCATTATCTGAACAAAATTGCTTAATAAACATGTTATATTGTGTTTCAATCATCTTAAAAAATCTAGGAACCACAATTAAGGCCTCAGACTTTTGTTTCAATAAGAAAACCCAAGTATATCTCGAATAATCATCAACAATGAAAACCAACATGAATGGGTGTTTCTTAAGGTCCCCATATGTCACAATGCAACAGTTCAAACATGTGTTCAATCATATTACTATTAGAATGAAATTGTAGACGCCTCTATTTGGCAAGAGGGCACACTAAAGTGGGTGATGAATGAATAGACTTGGAGGGAACAAAATGCAAGATGTCCTTCAATGCAGATAAGTGTTTGTATAAGGGATGTCCCAAACAATCATGCCATACATCTACAGATATGGATTGACACACAACAAGTAACAGAGAACAAATAGGAACACTATTTTGAGGCATAATACTCTTTATTAGGTACAATCCTTGCCAAAGTTCAACCTTCACAATCGTCTTCAAGGAGCACTTGTCCTGAATTAGACATAAATTGCCATCAAATTTAATAATAAAAGACTGATCACGAAGTAGTGCACTGACAGAGACCATGTTAAAGGTGAATGAAGGCACAAATAAATCATTGTGGAGAGTAATATCATAATTCAAACAAACACCACCAAGAAAATCCACAACAATACTGTTTTGATTGGGAAGAGTAACATAAATGCCAACAACACAACTCAAATTCGTGAACAAAGTGCGATCATTGAAAATATGGGTGGAAACACAAGAATCAAGCACCCATGAATTACGAGGAGTAAAAGTTGAACAGTACCTGCCACATGAGCAGTAGCAGAGGCTCCATTGGAAGAACTCTTGAAAGTAACGGAGGCTTTGCTAAGATGAGATTGCAACAGACTAAGTAAGCCTTGGCATTGCTCATGAGTCAAATTGGCCAAAGAATCATGCTGACAGGAAGAAGCCTCCGATTTAGTAGTATTCGATTTCGAATTGCGATGACTGGGAGGGTAGCTATGTAACTTGTAGCAACAGTCCACAGTGTGACCTAATAGTCCACAGTGAGTACAAGTTTGTTGTTCCTTTTTCTTAGTTGAATTTGACGAATTTTGAGGAACAGAGGTAAAACTAGAGGAATTTTTCACCATTATGGCCACAACTGGAGTAGGAGTTAGATTGACAGACGCGCGTTGTTCAACCTCTTA
This sequence comes from Trichosanthes truncata, assembly GCA_033996785.1. NCBI lineage: Eukaryota > Viridiplantae > Streptophyta > Magnoliopsida > Cucurbitales > Cucurbitaceae > Trichosanthes > Trichosanthes truncata. Next base: position 10,679,265 of record MU867261.1, on the reverse strand, counting down.
AGCGACAGGGGAAAAAACACATTGAATAGTCAGCTTTGGCTCCATGAGGAATAATTGAGTTCGGATATGAGAAAAGGACTCATTGAGGCCCATCAAGAAGGCCATTACATGCTCAGTGTGGAAATAATCGAGGAGATCCTTAACTCCTCCACAAGAACACTTTTCACAAGTACACGTTGGGCGATAGGATGCAAGTTCATTCCAAATTTTCTTGAATTTCGCAAAATACACAATCACAGAGGACTGATCTTTGACTAAATTAGACAATTAATGGCAAAGCTGAAAAATTCGTGGACAATTTTTCTGTTGGTACCTGGATTGAAGATCGAGCTAGATCTCCCTTGCAGAATCAATAAAATTAACGCTGGCTACGATCTCTTTGGACAATGAGTTGAGAATCCATGCAGTGACAATACTATTGCATATAATCCATGAATTTTTTAAAGAACCAATCGGTTGCGGTAGGGTTCCATCAACAAACCCTAACTTGTTCTTGAAAATGAGCCCAAGGATCATAGCATGACTCCATGTAGTATAATTTGTTTCCATCAATGGATCAAAAATCAGAAGGAGACTAGTGTTGTTGGAATGATGAAGAAAGTACGGATTAACGTACTGATCTACAACATACTAACTCAAAGGTTGAGTAGTCGAAGTTGTAGGTGAAGGAAGAGACGTCTCTGTCGTTTGATCTGCCATTGAATAGAAATGCAAGAAAATACTCTCCAATAAGAGAGAGGAGAACTCTCGAAGAAAGGAGAGAGAATACACTCAAAAGAAAATGTTATAGAAAACTGTTGATACCATATTAACACTTGAGTGTAAATAAACTTGCATTAACTTCCATTAATGAAGAATGCTATATAAATAGCCAAGTGTCAAACAAGGAAGTAACTAGAGTTGACTAACTCAAGTAGTAACTAACATATAACTAACTCTAATAGAAGTGTTGCAGTACAACACAAAACCAAGAACTCAAGAAGGAAGTGTCGTGGCACTAGAGTGCCATGGCACCCAATTGAAGGGTCATGGTATAGGTACCTGCAGTCTACAAAATCTTAAGGTTCTCCTTTTTAAATGATATTTTTCCTTCATTTGTAACAAATAGTGAATGGCTACTAAAGGGGAAAGGGAGGACTACGCCTCTGAAGGTGTTCTAAATTTCTTTTTATAGAGAAAAAAAAATAAAGTACTTGTGAAATTGAATCTCCAATGTAATCTCCATCGATTTTACTAAAACGCCTACAATTGTAGAAAACTAGGTATAGTCTCAAGTTTGGAGAAAACTTGTATAAATTATGGTGTGTTGTATTCCTACGATCATGTCTCCTTTTAAGTGTTTATTTTATCTATTTTTTTGTACATATCTTTTTTTTTTTTTTTTTTGAATCAAAAGAATTTTCATTAATTTCAAATAGGAGTCCAATTGGCTACATAATTTGGATTCTCACGCCAAACAATTTGCATGAGCCATTCTGAAAAATCGTGAGTCCATAAAACATGTTTACACAATAACTCCGGTCTAGCTAAATCATCAGCCAAATCAAGTGAATGTGACTGGTCTGTTTTATCTATTTACTATTTACCTTGTAGAAAGGAAATGTTAGGCTAAATTAAAACATACCCCAAAATTCCCCATGCATATATTTATCATTGTCTTTTTAGTTTAAATAATTAATTTATAAACATAAAAGAAAACTCCATTAATACAAATGTGAAAATATTAAATAATCATACGAATTAGAAGAATAGAAGGCAAATTGGTACGTAAGATTTATTTTTTCACTTGGTACTTGGTTCAAATGAGTCTGCTTTTAATTTAATCAGATCGAACTTTAAATTTAAACAATGAGTGCAATAAGTTTGCTTTTTCTCTTTTTACTTTTTATGATTTATGGCTAACTACAAGTATTCCTGTAGTTAAATAAAATTGTTTTTATAGATAATTTGTGATTATGGTTGACAATTTTTTACCTAGTTTTGGATATTTCATTGTAAGCAGGTTTTTCTTACCTACTTAGTTTTGTGAGTACATTTGAATATTTTTTATGGTTAGATTTTGAATTTTTCATTGTTTAAATTTTGTACAATTTATTGGTTGGCATGTGAGCAATTTTTTATTATCGTATTGAAAAGGTACTCAAGTTTAAAGCTTCATTTGATAAAATTTAACATTTAAAGTTAAAAATTAATTTACTAAGTCAAATAAAAAGGTGAAAATGAAATTTTTCCAAAGCAAATTCATAATTTCACTTACACCTAAAATAAAATAGAAAAGCATAAAGTTCATCTTTATTTGAAATAAAGAATAATCTTTTTCTCCGAAATGGTTAAATAATTTTTTTCTTATGCATATATCATATTTCAATGTTTCTAATCATTTCAAAGTTTCAATTTTAGTTTTATTTTTCTTTTCTGTATTAATATTTTTCAATCAAATTCATTTTACAAGAAAATTTTAAAAGAAGGATGATACGAAGATTTAAACTTTATATTATTTGTAATGAGGACATTGGTAAGCATAGTTGGCTGTTCTCTAAATGGATCCATGTTGGTGTAGCGGGCAAGTTTCAAGAATAATGTATTTTTTAAAAACAATACAAATTTAAAGTAGTTTTAAAAAAAATAAAATAATATTAAAAAATAGAGTAGTGAACTAAAACTATTGACAATAATACGACCTATGTGACTTACATAGCTAAATCGTATACTCTATACGCGATTAATTTTGTCTATTTATCAATTTATCAATATATTTTTTTTATAATAGGGGTTGGGGAGATTTGAACCACAGACCTTTTGGTCATAAACACATTCGATGTGCTAGTTGAACTATGCTCACTTTGGCATCAATTAATCAATATATTATTATTTTTTAAATAATAAAATAATATGAATTTATTAACTTATACTTCAATAATTTATTAGTTTTTTTTAAATAATAAATTCCATTAGTTTATTTTAAATTAATAAAATAATATTAATTTTGTCTTTTTTTCAATTTTTAGACTAAGGTCCATTATAATAAAATAAGTACCTTTTTGTCAATAATGAAATAGCATCAAATAAATGTGTAATCCTTTGTAGGGATTTTCAAGAACTAGATACTAACCTCTTGTAGCGCAGCGGAATTGTTGAAAATCCAATGACTATTGGAGAACAATCACGAAGAGAATTCCCACTTGTTCACAGCCCAAAATCCTTTAATGAGAAAAGGAAAAAGAGAAATTGAGGGGATGGGATTTATGTCTTCTGTTCTCTCCCACGTCAAAAGAAGAATTCACATTTTGCATTATATCCTCTGCAGTTTTAAAAACTACAGAGATTCTCTTGAGATGGCAGTTACAAAAATTGGCTTCTCATTTGAATTTATATTAAAAAAAACAAAACAAATTAATATATATAATTAGTTAAATAACATATATTTAATTAATCATATAGTTGAATAATCTATATATTCAATCGTTAATACTTTCATCTCCCACTCGCACATAATGTACTTTCATTATGGGCATATAAAATGCAATTCCTATCCTCATTTCTCAAAAACATGAGACACATTCCTTTTCATTTGCATCAAATTTTATACAAGAAAATGGGCCAAGTGACCGTCATACTTTTATCTCGAGAGCCTATCACTTTACAACGGTTAAGTATATAAAGTAACCTAATAATTGAGTAGAATAAGTATGAAGTGCCCTAGAGTCATTTAGTCACATAAATTATAACTTACAATCTCTTCTTGAAATATTATATTTTCATGTTTATATATTCACAATCATAGTACAAAAATATAATTGGTCGACCAGTGAATACATTACAATGTGACACTTGAAATGATCTTCCATTTTCTAAAATATTTTCATTTCAAAATAATTGCTTACTAGGTAGGCCCCATTAGATCGAATCATTCATGACCAATGGTAACCTCCCTAAGATAGCTAACATTGAAGTGAAACTTCAAACAATTTTAGCCAAAAGGTCATAAGGGTACTTATAGAGATTTTTCAATCTCAAGGGTCTCACACAACAAAAAAGTAGAGATCAATTAACTTCTGCTACCCTTTGTGGTATATTTAGTACATGTGGCATGAAACACATGTTACAGTATTTTAACCTTTATCATCAGAGTGTATGTCTCAGGTAATACTGTACAGATGATAGTTTAAATACACTCAGTATCTAACTTGAGTCTACTACTCTACCTTAATATTCTATCAACAAATGATTATCGGACTTCCATCTGGCATTCATAGACAGTTTAAGATGAACTGTGGGATTGTCACCTTCGATCATAATATGATCTCATATTGATCACTTATCAATGCAATATATTCTTTTAAGCATATGCTCTCATTCTATTGTACTACTATAACAATAAAATTGCTTAAAAAATATCTCATTTCTAATCGACACAAAAGTCATGGAATTGATTGCTTGTGCGAGAAAGCCAATCTACTGTCCGACATACTTTTGATTATATGTACTAAACATTTGTGTGTATGCATTCTAAAATACAAAAATTTATTTCATATATCAAAATAAGCGTAATACAATTTGTTGAGAAGTACAAAGTCAAAACCTACACAATCCCAAAGATTTAATGTGACTATTGAAAACATCTCTAGGTATAGGCTTGGTAAATGGGTTTGCAACCATGTTGCTCGTTGATAAATATTGCACATTCACCTCCTTTTGCGCAACCATATCTCTAACAAAATTGTATTTAATGTCTATGTGCTTTGTCTTAGAGTGATATTTGGGATCCTTCATGAATGCTATGGCAGCTTGACTATCGCAGTTCACTAATACTGAGTCAGGTGTGCTTTCTTTAAATCCCAAATGGCTTAAAAATCTTTTAAGCCACACTGATTCTTGTACTGCCGCTGAAAGTGCGACAAATTCAACTTCCATTGTTGATAAGGCTATACAAGTTTGTTTCTTACTACTCCATGAAATTTCTCCTTTGTTCAGTAAGAATACATATCCTGAGGTAGATTTTCTTTCATCTAAATCTCCTCCCCAATCGGTATCTGTGTAGCCTTCTAATTTCAAATCGTTTCCTTGATAACATAGTGAATAACTCATAGTGCCTTTGAAATACCGAAGTATTCTCTTAACAGCCTTCCAATAGGGTTGTCCTGGGTTTGACTGATATCTTCTTACCATACCAATGGCAAAGCAAATGTCTGGTCTCGTACACATCATGGCATACATGAGGCTTCCAATAGCACTCGAATAAGGAACATTTCTCATTTGTTCTATTTCTTCATGAGTCTTTGGACACATTCTTTGACTCAAACTTTCGCCTTTTGCGATAGGAGTATCAATGGGTTTGCAATCTTGCATTTTAAATCTTTCAAGAATTTTCTTAATATATTGACCTTGTGACAGGGCTAAAATCCTTTTGGAGCGATCTCTTTCAATCTTAACTCCAAGTATATAAGCTGTTTCACCCATATCCTTCATTTGAAAATTTGTGGATAGTCATTCCTTAATGGTTAACACATACTCCTTATCTTTCCCAGCCAACAGTATGTCATCCACATACAGTGAAAGAATCACAAACTTATCTTTGTTTATTTTGACATACACACAGTGGTCTTCATCGATCATATAAAAATCATATGAGATGATTACTTGGTGAAATCTAATGTACCACTGTCTGGACGATTGTTTAAGGCCATAAATTGACCTCATTAATTTACATACTTTATCTACTTGTCCTTCAGTAACGAAACCGATAGGTTGTTGCATGTAAATCTATTCTTCCAATTCACCGTTTAGAAATGTTGTTTTAACATCCATTTGATGTAATTCCAAATCTAAACTGGCAACTATAGCTAGGATGAGTCTTATAGAGGTAAACCTCAAAACAGGTGAGAAAGTTTCTTCATAATCTATTCCTTCCTATTGTGTGAATCCTTTAGCTACAAGACGGGTCTTATACCTTTCAATCAAGCTATCAACCTTACGCTTAATTTTAAAAATCCACTCGTTACCAATTGCTTTGTGTCCTCTAGGGAGATCAACTAGTTCCCAAACTTTATTAGATTTCATTGACTCCATTTCTTCTTCCATTGCTTTCATCCAATATTCTTTATTAGGACGTTGAAGAGCCTCTTGAATATTTTTCTGCTCTTCATCATCGTCAGGTATAATCATGAATATATCATCATCAAAGAGACGTTTTGGTATTCTACCATGATTACTACGTCTGATTTGTGGTCTATTTAATTGTTGTTCACTGATTGATTCCATTGAATCACGTGATAATTGTTCAATCGAATCACATGTTGTTTGTGGTTTTTCTAAATCACACGCAGTGTTTAAATCTCTCCCACTTGGATGAGATATTGTTGGTAGATCATTTATAGTTTTCCATGATGAATTTGATAAAAACGAATCGTTTTGATCATTATTTTCAAATAGGGATATCTCAGTATTGATCTCACCTTTTCTTGGAAAATCATTCTCCAAGAAAGTAGCATCTCGTGATTCGAATTCAGTCACACTCCCACTTTCTTGTTCACCAATGAATACATACCCTTTTGAATGTTCTGAGTATCTTCTAAATATACTCTTTTTACCTCTTGGACCTAACTTCCCATGTTGATGTAATGATTCATGTACATAAGCAACACATCCCCATGGTCTCAAACCACTAAGGTTCAAATTTCTACCTGTCCATAATTCATAAGGTGTGGAAGTGACCGACTTTAAAGGTACATGATTTAGGATATAAGCAGCAGTCAATAGAGCATCACTCCAAAAGGTGATTGACAGTTTCGCTTGTGCCATCATTGACCTAACTATTTCTAGAAGAGTTTTATTTCTTCTTTCTGCTACTTCATTTTGTTGTGGTGTCCTTGGAGTAGTTAATTATCTTACTATACCCTTTTCCTCACATAACTGCTTAAACTGATTAGACAGATATTCACGTCCTCGGTCTGTTCTCAAGGCTTTAACCTTTTTATCTAATTGATTCTCCACCAAATTTATAATTTTTCTAAAATACTCTAATGCTTTAGACTTGTGAGAAATTAGATAAACATAACCATAACTTGTGAAATCATCTATGAAAGTGATAAAATATTCACCCCCATGCCTTTCCTTCACACTCATAGGTCCACAAATGTCAGAATGAATTAATTACAATGGAAGTTCAGCCCTAGTTCCTTTACCAAATGGTTTTCTTGCCATTTTTTCCGCTAAACAATTTTCACATATAGGTAAGTCAATAAAGTTAATTTGACCTAACAAGCCTTCTTTAGCTTATCTAGCCATTGTATGTTGACCTATATGACCTAATCTAGCATGTCACATAGTCACATCAACATTTGCATCAACATATGATGTTATCAGGGAAAAACTAGCATAATTATTGGATATCATATTGACAACATCCATTACTATAAAATCGTTCAACAGAAAACCATAACCATAAAGTACGTTATTCAAAGAAAGAGTTAACAAACTACCAGATAATTTAAAAGTATAACTAAGTTTTAGAAGGACAGAAACAGAAAGAAAATTTCGTCGTATGTCAGGCGCATATAGCACATCATGCAGAAACAGAGTACAACCATTCCGCATGTTCAACTTGCAAGAACCAATGCACAAGTACACGTGCATTGTTTCCAACATAAAGCCACCTTGCTCCTGATGGAATTCGACGAAATTCCACATACACTCCACGTTCTCTAGCTACGTGGTTTGTGCCTCCTGAGTCTATAGTCTACAAAGGATGAGAGTCAGCCAAAAATACCGAACTGGAAACACAACTTTTAGAAATGAAAGGATGAATCTTAAAATTTTCGAAAGTTTATACCTTTTTGGGTTCAGTACACTCACGAGCATAATGACCCTTTTTCTGACAATTGTAGCACTTGATATTTGCTTTCTTCTTTTTAGGACGAGACATGGGACGTTTTCCCTTACCTTTGTCATTCTTACCTTGTTTGTGTTTCTTATTCTTATGATCTCCCTTCCCCTTAAAATCTCCTTGATGTTTACGTTTGTGGCCATTGTTCCCATGAGAACTAGGTCCAGCCATATACACGCCAGGATTGTCAAGCCTTGCTGCCTGCATGCGATCTTCTTCTAGCTCGAGGTGACGTGCAACATCAGTGAGAGTTTTAATTCATTCATTGTGGGTAAGGTGCACCTTCATGTGCTCCCAATTATGGGAAAGGGATCTGATAGCAGCTTAAACTTGTTGTTCATCAGTCAGGACATGACCAGCTTCTTTCAGCTCACTAATCATATTAGACATCTCTCTTATGTGTTGTCTCATATTGTGATTAGAGCGTTTCTTATAAGTGTCAAACTTAATAGTGAATTGCCTAAGTTTGGTGACAAAAGTTCCACCAAACTTCAATTTCAATGCATCCCACATGTCCTTAGCAAGGTTGTAAGAACGAAACTCATGCATGACATCATTGTCCATGCTGCTCAGCAAAGTAATGTGAGCCAATGATTTTTTTCTTCTTCCAAGCAAGTCTCACGGTCCCTTCTATGTTGAGCCAAGTTCCCTTCATCAGGCTCACTTAACACATAGTTTAAAACTTCAAGAGCCTCTTGCTCTTCTAGGACGTACTGTATTTTCATGGACCAAATTTCATAGTTATCCCCATTCAACTTCTCACCTTTGTTTAGTTCAGCTATTATATTCTTAGAAGCATATGTCATAATTTCAGAGTCTACAAGACATATTTGCACAAAAATTAATAATTTGCATAACACACGTACCCCTAGTATTTTACAATCTTCAAATAAATTTGATCATAATAATTTTACATAACATCGAGTCGAAATATCACTAAGTTTCAAAATCATCGTCTATACTATGTAAAATTATTATTCACAAATTTATCATATTTTAAAATAATCAAATACTTTCATCAAGTAAAATAAAATGAGACATACTCATAACTTGATCACCCACATTCAAATCCTCAAAATGAGCACATATTTCATTCAACATCTATAATTAACAACAAAATATTTACATAATTCATGAAAGTTAATTCAAACGCAACAAAGTAATAGGGAATGAAGATTTAAAACGTATATACAAGTCATCAAGAAGTTCATGATTGAAGACTATTACCTTAGGGATGTTCCATGTTGACGAGTCCTATTTCCAAACATAATAGAACTATGCCTTTTCATGGCTTGATAAATAAGTTGATGCACAAAGGCTAAGATCACACAGTCATATGAAATATTTCTTCTAACTCTGTTAGAAATGTGATCTAAGAAGTTCTCCAAACTTTCATCAGGTAAAAGTGATCTAAAGGCACTCAGTCTTTTATCACTTGTCAAAAGTCCTCCTTTCCCAAATGATCTCTTGTAATTGACCATGCTTGACTATATAAACCAAATCTAATTCATGACCCAGTTCAAATTTAATGTCATGCAAATCTTCTATCATCTTTTCCACTTTAGTTCTTTAAGCCTTTGTCCTAATTATGTTTGGTGTCTTTATCATCCGTGGCATATTTTCTGTAACATATACAGAAAAAAATAATCAACATATAATTATGACACAAAAAAAAAATCCAAAAAAAAAAATAAAGAAATAAAAAATAGAAAATCATGGTCATCCTTAAAGAAAATAAAACATATTAGGCAAACAAAACTTTCTTTTGGAAAGGTGGTGGAGAAATTATTTAAGACCTTGAAGGTCCAAGGTTCAAACCTTAAAAAACAGAAAAATATGCAATTTTTTTTTTTAAATTTTAGACCACCCTACTTAGTCAAATACTAATTAAACAACAAAAATAATAAATAAATAAATAAAACAAGCCTTTACGGATTCAGCTTTATATATATATATAAGTTTTCGTAATACAAGGCTCATTTGCAGTTTCCAACGCCTGAAATTCCAGAACACATTTCAGAATTTCAAATGGCCATAACTTTTTTGATACTTAACCAAATTAAGCATATAATATACCATTAGAAAGCTCTTCAAACGTAATTTACACTTATATAAGGATCATATGCAAAAAAAAAAAAAAAAAAAAAAAAGGTGGATAAAAATTAATTGCAATTCGATTCTAGTAGAGGCATGAAACCTTAAAACAAATGTAACTCGAGAATTACTCAACCAAAATGCATAAAACTTTGCAGAGACTTCCTCAATCCTATTCTTAACATACATGAAAATTTTCATAACAATTCGATGTGTATATAAAAATATGCCATTAAAGGGTTCTAAGCATTTATGCTTCAAATTTAAAGGAAAAACATAAATAATACTAGAAGCCCTTTTAACCTGGCTCTAATACCAATGTAGGGATTTTCAAGAACTAGATACTAACCTCTTGTAGTGCAGCGAAATTGTTGAAAATCCAATGACGACCGAAGAATAATCACAAGGAGAATTCCCACTTGTTCACAGCCCAAAATCCTTTAGTGAGAAAAAGAAAAAGAGAAATTGAGAGGATGAGATTTCTGTCTTCTGTTCTCTCCCAGGTCAAAACAAGAATTCACATTTTGCGTTATATCCTCTGCAGTTTTAAAAACTTCAGAGATTCTCTTGAGATGGAAGTTACAGAAACTGCCTTCTCATTTTGAATTTATATAAAGAAACAAATTAATATATATAATTAATTAAATAACATATATTTAATTAATCATATAATTGAATAATCTATATATTGAATCATTAATACTTTCATCCTTAATATTAAATTTTAAGTTTTATGAAAATTACATACAAACCGTAAAATGTTACATGATATCAAACAAAAGCTCATGTACCATGAGGTAGTTGTCTTCTCGCACAAGCTTCATGACAAGGTTGAGGTACATTAATGTGTGCTTGATAATGAATTACATAATAAATATCTTGTTTTGTTATGTCACCAAATGTTCATTAAGCAATAATGGGACTGGTGGATAACTAGAACTTGATGCAATGTCCATCTAAACTCCTAGTGGAAGTTGGAAATATGATCATCAAGTATATGAGGTTCTTGGTGTAAGTCTCAATCTATAATATCTTCAGCCCATGGTCGTTGGCGCTTACAACAAGCACGTCTCCTATTAATGTCAGCAACAATTAGTTTTTCGGTGTTTCAATGATTTCAGTTGTATCTACTATGCATTGCTAACACATAGAATGTAAATTAGGTAAACTTAGCACCTCTGGAGTGTTTATATCTCGAACAAAGTCTTCTGGTATTTCAAATGATCTCTGTTGAATACATGAGTTTTGTATTTTTCGCGTGGCCATCAAGTGACGACATGTTGCGTTCAAGTGTCAGGCCACATCAAGTAAGTCACGTACCAAGTACGCAATTTACCCTAGGTCGCATTTCATTTAGGTACGTACTCTATAACATGTACACGATTTAGCTAAATTGTGGTCAATGTACACGAGTCACCTACCCTAGCTACTTTTGGAATTAGTTTCAAAACTACTCTATTTTTTTTTTCTAAATAGCATTACTTTTTAAAAAAGAAAATATGTTAGGTAGCATTAGCTCATGTTTAGCCAGATAAATTATTACAAGTTAAGCTCTAGGTAGATTTTTTTATTCTATGGGTGAACATGTCCAATTCATCAAAGTTATAACATACAACATTTTTAAGTGAGTTCATAAAATATAACTCATGACATATAGTGGCATTTCTAATTATCACACATGACAATTCTTTTTTAAAAAAATATTAGAAAAAAATCAATGTATACCCTAGACTTTGAAGTTGTATCAATTAAAATTTTTAATTAATAATTGTATCAATTTAAACTCTAAACTTTTATAAGTGACTTAATTTAGACCCCACATTAACAATTTATAACTATTGTTGTTGCCAAATTTTGGACAGGAGAAATCTCACCTGACCTCCACGTGACAATGACGGTGAATTTGTATTCTTGGGAGAAGAACGTGGCCTGCAAGACAAGAAAAACTTGGACACTGAAGTGGTGTAGGCCACACAGGCTCTGATGCTTAAGTCAGTGAGGGTTTAGGGAGAATTTGGTAGTTCTTGGAGAGTTTTGGAGGCAAGAATGAACTTACATTGCTCTCCCCTCAAGTGAGAGCTTAAATACCTTCCTTCCTAGGGTTTTCGTGGGTTCCCGTCTTCGAATGGGAAAAGGAAAGATCGAGCTGGGCTAGACCAAGGGTACACGGGCCATGAGGGATTGAGGCAAGGACCAAAATTGGGCATTGCCCGTCATCGTAGGCTATAATGATGGACTCCTTTAATGAAGGGCATAGTATGACATTAAAATCGACTGACCGTCATTAAAAGCATGTATGTTACAATGACGGGGAATGTATAATGACGGGCATTGCCAATCATGAAATGTCGACGCGTGATGAATGTTTTGAATGGCTGTCAATATATAATGACGGGTAATGCCCGTCATGTTATGTACATGGATGACGATCAGGAACCGTCATTAAAGGCTTAACACATAAATCACACCAATTTTTAATGTCGGTCATTGAATGACATTAAAAATCCATGTCTGTCATTAAATGTGATATGTGCGTCATGAAATGTCCGTCATTAAATGTCCATTTTGAAAGATTTAATGACAGGCAATGCCCGTCATCGTTTTGTGCCTAATTCAATAAAAAAAAATTGTTGGTTGCCCGGGTGACTAACCAATAATATTTATCCTTTCGTCAAACCTCTGCACAAAATACAATTTTATTTGTATGTTATGACTTAACAAAGATAAGACTATAACAAACACAACAATCAACTTATTCACTACAAAGATTTTATAATACATATACACAAAAACTAAATCGATTATAAAAGATGTTATCGATCTAATTTGATAAGATTTAACAAAACTAACCTAAAATAAGTTAAAATGCTTAAGAAGGTTCTTTAATATTCATTCACTAAAATTGAATGAAACCAAAAACTGAAAATTTCGGCATGACCTCTACTAAAACTACCAAAAACTAACCTGAAATAATGCACATGTAATTCACTTCTATATCATAACGCATTACTACATTAAGATAAAACTAACATACCTGTTCACTAAGAAGATTCTTTAGCATTCATTTACCAAAACTGAATCAAACCTAGTGAAAATTTCGGCATGACCTCTACTAAAACTACCAAAAACTAACCTAAAATAATGCAATTTACTTCTATATTATACACATATATGGGACCACCCGTCCCTCCACAAACTACATTCAACAAGATCCAACAACAATTTCGAAAGAATGGATATGTACATCTAAACAACTTTCTTTATACATGCAATTTACACAACAAACAAACCATAGTTGATCTTTCCTAAAACTTAACAAGAACCAAAAACTGAAAATTTCGGCATGACCTCTACTAAAACTACCAAAAAATAACCTGAAATAATGCAATTCACTTCTATATTATACACATATATGAGACCACCCGTCCATCCACAAACTACATTCAACAAGATCCAACAACAATTTCGAAAGAATGGATATGTACATTTAAACAACTTTCTTTATACATGCAATTTACACAACAAACAAACCATAGTTGATCTTTCTTAAAACTTAACAAGAACCAAAAACTGAAAATTTCGACATGACCTCTACTAAAACTACCAAAAACTAACCTGAAATAATGCAATTCACTTCTATATTATACACATATATGAGACCACTCGTCCATCCACAAACTACATTCAAAAATATCCAACAACAATTTTGAAAGAATGGATATGTACATCTAAACAACTTTCTTTATACATGCAATTTACACAACAAACAAACCATAGTTGATCTTTCTTAAAACTTAACAAGAACCAAAAACTGAAAATTTTGGCATGACCTCTACTAAAACTACAAAAAACTAACCTGAAATAATGCAATTCACTTATATATTATACACATATATGAGACCACTCGTCCATCCACAAACTACATTCAACAAGATCCAACAACAATTTCGAAAGAATGGATATGTACATCTAAACAACTTTCTTTATACATGCAATTTACACAACAAACAAACCATAGTTGATCTTTACTAAAACTTAACAAGAACCAAAAACTGAAAATTTCAGCATGACCTCTACTAAAACTACCAAAAACTAACAAGATCCAGCACTAGTTTCAGGAAAATGCATATGTACATCTAAACTTCAAACAATGAGACCACCCGTTCCTCCACAAACTACAGCCAAGAAGATCCAGCACTAGTTTCAGAGAATGCATATATACATCTAAACTTCAAACAATGGGACCACACATCCCTCCACAAACTACATTCAACAAGATCCAAATGTACACACTTCTAGTATATTTATAAACAAATATTTTCATTCTACATCTAACAAAGACAGAAAGTAAATCTACTACTTACTTCAAATCTCTACTTAACGTCCACAAATAGCTCTACACAAATCTTCCAACAAAATCTGTCCATTCTATTCGAATCTCGTCAATTTCTTCTTGTTTATACGCACTTCTGCTGTTAAACTACAAAGAAAAATAAATATACATATAACATAAGAATAAATCATATAGTTATAATCACTTAAAAGATAAAGGAATAATACATACAAGGTTATTTATGGAGATACTAAAGTTGTGCACTATTTCTCGTATATACTTTTGCACATAGTATCCACACTCTACAGAACCCAATTGGCGGGGGTACTACATGTAAAATAATTGAAAAACAACATACTTGAGTTATACATATAAGATTTCTTTCCAAAGAGTTCAAATAAATAATATAATCAATGTAAATTTACCTTTACAAGTTTCCAAATGATATTAGAACGATATTGTGGGAGTTAATGTTTAGCTTGCCACATTCTCAGTGATCTAAATAACTTGAAACATTAGAATAATATAAATGTAGAAATCAACAACTATAAAAGTTTAAAACACTTACGTATTTATGGTTCCTTGAAAACTTTCTTCGATTTTACTGCGTAAAGAGTTCAATACATAAACAGTGTTCTCTCGCGGATGGATAACGATCAACATCTAATGATAACTATTAGCAATGAATATTCTAATATCATTGTTTAAGAATAAAACAAAACTATAATTAAGTTAAAGTACTTTAAATTGTCATTACTTACCCAGTGTTATATGGGATGAGTACTCGTTGATCCAAATCCAAATTAATCATGTCTAACCTGTTGGCTAGATTTCTGCAACGAGTTTCTTGACACTTCACGTAATTTGAAATGGTTATTTGATCAACTAACATGAACTTACTCATTATTTCATAGTCACATACAGTCCTAAGATACCTAAAGAAAATTAAAATTATCATAAAACATTAAAAAAACGTAGTCCATAAAACAAAAAATGTGATAGATTTTGTATACTTATGCAATGTATGTGACTATACATGAATAGCCTAACCATCCCACAATAATGCATGATGTTGTCACGATGTAGATAAATTACTTTCTCCTTTCTGAAAATGTGCTCGCTCAAGTTGATTTGAATTGTATCGCCCTCTTGCATAGAGAGAGCATAGCATATCGATTCAAGAGCTTGATAGTAACGTGGACATCCGTGTAGTTAGAAGATTGTGAAACAGGGACATTGAGTATAATGGTTTCTTGGCATCATCTAGTACTTCCTCAAAAATTGGGGACTTGTCATTAAAATAACTATGTGCAGCCTCAAACATTCCTATTGTGTCATCAACATCTTCATCTTCAACTTCCTCATTTTCACTACTAGAGACGTTTTCATTGTTTCTCTTAATCGCTAGTGATTCACCATGCCAAATCCATATTTTATAGCTTTGATCAATACCATAAATGAATAAATGGTCTTTTACTACATTCACATTTTGAGACTTTGCATTCACACATTTCAAACATGGACAACAAATGGCATCTGACTATTTGAATGTCGTAGACCATTTTCGATGAACATCTCAACTCCTAAACTATATTCTGGTGACATCCGATTCTTTGACATCCACGACTTATCCATAGCTATAAAACTGGTGGCTTGAAAGTTTAATCTATATTCATTAAACTAACACAAAAATTAATTAAACTTATCAAATCTAAACTCATAAAAATTAACATAAACCAACTA
Organism: Trichosanthes truncata; assembly: GCA_033996785.1. Classification (NCBI taxonomy): domain Eukaryota; kingdom Viridiplantae; phylum Streptophyta; class Magnoliopsida; order Cucurbitales; family Cucurbitaceae; genus Trichosanthes; species Trichosanthes truncata. Next base: position 10,663,210 of record MU867261.1, on the reverse strand, counting down.
TTAAAATTAAGTAAAACTTAGGAATATAACAAAACTTTCTAAACTTAATAACCAAATGTTTTCAACCCCTCCTCCATCACAACTAAACTCATCAAATTAAACTAATACAAAAGCAAACTTATAAAATCTAAACTTATCAAAACTTAACATAAACCAACATTTAAATTTAAGCAAAAGTTAGGAAGTTCTCAATCCTTCCCCCATCACATCATAATACAAGTTCTTAACCCCCCCCCCCCTCCCCCCACTATACTCATTAAACAAACAAAAAAAACTAAACTCATCCAATTTAAACTCATAAAAAAATTAACATAAACCAACCATTAAATTAAACAAAACTTACTAAACTTAATAACCAAAAGTTTTCAACCCCTCCTCCATCACAACTAAACTCGTCAAATAAAACTAACACAAAAATAATTTTATGAAATCTAAATTATTAAAAAATGAACACACACCAAACAATTAAAATAGCAAAACATAAGAAGTTCTCAACCCCTCCCCCATCACATCATATTTTAAGTTCTCAACCCCCATCTCCCCCAATAACTATACTCATTAAACTAACACAAAAATTAACATAAACCAACAATTAAAATTAAGCAATACATAGAAAGTTCTCAACTCCTCCCTCATCACATCGTATGAAGTTCTCAACCCCCTCTCCCAACAACTATACTCATTAAACTAAAACAAAAATTAACATAAACCAACTATTAAAATTAAGCAAAACTTAGGAATCTAACCAAACTTAATAAACAAAAGTTCTCAACCCCTCCTCCATCACAACTAAACTCAACAAATTAAACTAAACTCATCAAATTAAACTAACACAAACATAAACTTATTAAATCAAAATTCATCAAAAATTAACATAAACCAAGAATTAAAATTAAGCAAAATTTAAGAATATAACGAACTTAATAACCAAAAGTTCTCAACCCCTCTCCTACATTCTCAACCTCCCCCACCACACACAACTATACCCATTAAACAAACACAAAATTTAAACTTATAAAAATTAACATAAACCAATATTAAAATTAAGCAAAATTTAGAAATATATATAACAAAATATCTCAGTGAGCTGCAAAAACAATCTAAACAAACAAAATCAAACTCCTAAAACAAAATTGAATTTCCCATTAGTCAATAGTGCACATAATTTTCAGATCTACACAAAAATAGTCAATACCCACAAAATCAAATTACATAAACATCCTAAGGATGGTACCCACAACAAATTTCTAAATTTTCTTCATTTTCTTTGGATTTTTTCAGCAACAAAATCAATAAAAAAAAGGGAAAGAGACGGTACCCACGGTTTATAGATCTAAAGACTATTAATCAGAAACGTTACCCATGCGAACCTCCGGTAAAGATCTACACGGCGAATCGACGGTGAGACGAAAACCCACGAAGGCGGAGAACTCGACGAACGGTGAAGCAACCTCGGTGTAAATATGGACGAAATCTAACGGCCACGCGCAAAGCAACGAACGGGGGAAGAACGGCGGACGAGCGGCGGACATTCTCTGAGCTTGAGAGTGAGAGTGAGAGAAGAGATGAGGTCGGGAGAGAGACTCTGTCACGGGCCTATGCGAAAATAGAGGAAAGAAATGTGTTTATGAGTTTTTTAAAAACACCTATGATGTCGGGCTTTGCCCGCCATCATAGAGAACTTACAATGTCGGGCAATGCCCGACATTGTAGGAGTTTAAATTTTTTTTTTATTTCCGCGCGTTTTCATTTTGTGCATCATCATTTCCCAGGCGCGTTTTTTTCTAAGCGTCATTATTTCCTTGTTTTGTAGTAGTGGTCTAAGCACAGTCTCATTGACTCCTCATGCTGTTGAGGTTCAAATTCCTCTACTCTTGGTAAGGGTAAACCAATCTCCACAGGAATGACTGCCTCTGCCCCATAAGTAAGTGAGAAAGGAGTCTCACCTGTGGTAGATCTTACAGTTGTTCTGTATGTCCATAGCACATTTGGCAACTCCTCTACCCAAGCTCCTGTCAGATTTTCTAACTTTATCTTGAGATTTAACTTGATAATCTTGTTCACTACTTCCACTTGCCCATTGGCTTGTGGATGTGCTAGAGCGAACATCGATGATTGATGTTAAGATCTGAACAAAATTTTCTGAAGGTTGAGTTATCGAACTATTTTCCATTGTCTGAAATAATGACATTAGAAATTCTAAAACGACATACTATGTTTTTCCATACAAAGTTAGTTATCTTCTTTTCTGTAATTGTTGTCAATGCTTCTACTTTAGCCCATTTTGTGAAGTAATCAACTGTCACCACTGCAAACTTAGTTTGTCCTTTGCCTTGGGGAAGAGGCCCAATAAGGTCTATTCCTTATTACGCAAAAAGACAGGGACTTACTATATTTGTTAGTGGTTCAGGTGGTTGTCTTGGTACTGGAGCAAATCATTGGCATTGGCCACATGATCTTGTAAAGCTTCTAGCATCTTGGAGTATCATTGGCCAATAATATCCTTGTCTTACAATCTTATGACATAAGGATCTTCCTCTAGAATGGTTGCCACATATTCCTTCATGGATTTCTTTCATCACATATTCCGCCTCAGTAGGTGTGAGACACCTTAGTAGCGGGTTTGAATAACCTCTCTTATAGAGTTTACCTTCTCTGAGTAGGTAATAAGTTGATCGCTTCTGTACCCATTTGGCTTCTACTCTTTATGAGGGCAATTTTCCCTCTTTCAAGTATTCTAATATGGGATCTATCCAGGAAAGGTCTTTTTCGGCCTCGGCCTCGGCCTCCTCGTCCTCAGCCTCAGCCAAATTGTCTTCGGCCTCAATCACCATGTCCTCGGCCTAGGCCAAATTGTCCGCAGCCTGGGTTGGTTCATCCCTAGTTTTGGCCTCTTTCTCTCTGGAAATCGTTGCATCAGTTTCCTGTATCTCTGCTTATAGTTGGCTCAAATAGGATTTCAACTGGAACTATTCTACTCAGTTCAGTTTCATAGGCAGCTGCTAATCGAGCTAAAGATGCAACATTGGCGTTTTGTGATCTTGGAATTTGCCTAAACTCATGTTTAGGGAATGAGGTAAGTAGTTCCTTGACCTTTGATAAATACTTTGTCATTCTCTACTCTTTAGCTTGATATTCTTCAGTTACTTGCTTCACTATCAATTGAGAATCACTCAAGACTAAGAGATTGGAGATCCCTATTCCCCTGGCGACCTTTAATCCTGCTACAAGTTCTTCGTATTCTGCCTCATTATTTGAGGTTCTAAAGTTGAATATGAGGGCATATTCATACCTTTCTCCTTCGGAAGATTCAAGTAGAATTCCTACTCTGCATCCTTTGACGTTAGAGGATCCATCACAAAGAGTTTCCAGGGCATTAGACGAGATGCCTCTACCTTCAGTAGGCATTGAAGGTGGTCAGCCTCGAATCCTCTATGGTTGGCCTCAGCTCTTACATGGTCGGCCTCGGGCTGTAGTGGAGTGAGCTCTGCAATAAAATCTGTCACTGTTTGTCCTTTGATCGATGCCCTAGGTTTGTAGTGAATATCATATTCACTAAGCTTTATTGCCCATTTCATGAGGCGTCCTGAAGCCTCTGGCTTCTGCAGCACTTGTTTGAGAGGGGAGTTTGTGAGGACAGTGACTTTGTGTGCTTGGAAGTAAGGACGTAATTTTCTAGCTGAGGTAACTAAGGCAAGTGCAAGCTTTTCCACTTGAGAGTATCTAGTTTTAGCCCCTACCATTGCTCTGCTAGTGTAGTAGACTGGTTTTTGGTGACCATTTTCTTCTTTGATGAGTGCAGAGATTACAGCAGTGTTAGAAGCTGCGACATAAAGTAGTAACCCATCTCCCTTAATTGGTTTGGCTAGGAGGGGAGCTGAACTTAAATAAGCTTTCAATTCTTGAAAATCTTGTTTACAATCTTTATACCATTCAAATTGAAGACCTTTCTTCAAAATTTTAAAGAAAGGTTAAAATCTGTCATGTGGCTCTACTAACGAACCTGTTCAGTGCTGCAATTCTCCCATTGAGACTCTGAAGTTTCTTGAGATTGGTTGGAGATGACATCTCTAAGATGGCCTTTATCTTGTCAGAAATTGCCCCAATTCCTCTTTGGTGTACCATGAATCCGAGGATTTTCCTGATGTTACTCCAAAAGCACATTTGCTTGGATTCAGTTTCATCTTGTTCTTTCAAAGTATTTGGAATGCTTCATGGGGGTCAGTTTCATGTTGATGTGCTTTAATGCTTTTCACTAGCATATCATCCACATACACCTCCATATTCTTTTCCAACGATGGAGCAAACATTCGATTTACCATTCTTTGGTAGGTTGCTACTGTATTCTTAAGGCCAAATGACATGACTTTGTAATAGTAAAATCCTCTATCAATAATGAAAGAGGTCTTTTCTTGATCAAGTCCATACATCTTGATTTGATTGTATCCAGAGTAGGCATCCATGAAGCTTAATAACTCATGGCCTATTGTTGCATCTACTAACTGATCTATCATATGCAAAGGGTAACTGTCCTTAGGACATGCCTTATTTAGATCAGTGAAGTCGATACACATTCGTCATTTTCCATTAGACTTTTTTTACTAAAACCAATTGGATAGCCATTGAGGATAATGGACTTCCCTAATGAAATTGGCTTTTAGTAAATCATCTACGTGGCTGGCTATGATCTCGTTTCGCTCTTGCTTGAATGAGCGTCACTTCTGGTTTTACGGGCTTAAAATCTCTGTCCACATTCAGTCGATGTACCATGACATCGAGATCTATCCTGGCATATCCTCATGAGACCAGGCGAATAAATCTGCGTTGCTCCTAAGGAAACTGATCAATTTTTCTTTGTGCTCAACTCCTAAGTTTGTCCAATGTTTATTCACTTGTCCTCTGATGTGAGTGGGACAGATTCTAGTTCATCGATTGGTTGCCTTCTCTAGTCGACCTCAATCTCCTCGGGGGTGAGGAGCTGGTCACCCACCTTCTTTTTTGCTTCTTCTTGTGATCCTTCAAGCACGCGCTGCCATGTAGCTTGAACAATCTAATCGGCCTCGGCCTTTTTCTAGTCAACTTCGACCTTCAGATGCTGGTCGTCCTTTGCCTATTTGTGGTCTGCCTCGGCCAACAAACACAGGTCAACTTCTACATGCAATCCTTCTAGTTCATGTTGCCATGTAGCTTGAACGACCTGGTCTGCCTCGGCCCCAGTATGAGGTCAAGGAGGCCTGTTCGTTTGCGTTTATTGCAGACTACAATCCTGATCGAAATCATCTTCTTTCTCGTTCTAGTGCTTTCTCTCTAGCATTCTACTCATCTTCTCGTATGAGTGGACTCGAGCAAGGTTTCCAAGCAAGCGTTGTTGTTTCCCACAGACGGCGCCAACTGTTGTTGCCAAATTTTGAACCAGAAAAATCTCACCTGACCTCCACATGACAATGACGGTGAATTTATATTCTTAAGGGAAGAGCAACCTGCAAAACAAGAAAAATCTGGATACCGATGTGGTGTATGTCACACAAGCTGCGATAATTAAGTCAGTGAGGGTTTAGAGAGAATTTGGTAGTTCTTTGAGAGTTTTGAAGGCTATAATGAACTTACCTTGCTCCCCCCTCATACCTTATAGGATTTTTTGTGGGTTCCCGTCTTCTCCCTGTCATTTTGGGCCAGTCCTCTGTCGGTTTCGATCTGTTTTGAGTTTGTATTGGACTTCTTTCCTCGTTTGGCCCTTCGTTGCATCCCTTTTAGCCAGCCCATTCTTGTTGGTCCAATTTCACTCATAATAACTATTTTCTCTTGATTCGAGTTAAAATCAACTCAAAATAACTTAAATCAAATTATTATTTTCCCAAAATCCTACCAAATTTGAAAGAAAAATTATGACATATAAGTAGAGAAAAATAGAGGAAGAAGAAAATATGAAAAACCACTCATATTAATGAAAACTGCTAGTACTATTCATTTGATTTTAACATTTCTCTCTAATATTTCGTTAATCCGTGCTTTAATGAAGTCTTATACACGTCTGAGAAAATTATATGTTAACATATTTAAAACATAATCTTAAGGATGATCTAAATTGATTCAATTATGACAGTTTAGAACTTCTATTGATACTATAATTAGTTTTGGATTTTAATTGATACAACATTCAAAGTTCAGGGGTATTGACTTTTTTTTCCAAAATATTACAATACATTAAGTGTGATGATTTGAATCTCTAACATTATGAGAAAGTAAAAATGTTTGTTGATATTGTACTACAACATTATTTTATGAATTAAAAAGAAATTAAAATTTATTGTCATCATTAGTAATAATAAGATTAGACTTATATTGATCCAAATATAACTTGTACAATTATATAAATTTAGAAGCATTTCATGCTTATATTCAACAAAAAAAAAAAACATTTCATGCTTATACTTAATATAGATTTCACATAATCAAATGTCATTGATTTTGTTTGGGAAAACAAACTTGATTAGATTTAATAAGTATATATCCACCAACAGATCTAAAATTAGGAATCTAGCTTCAAGTTAATCAATTTTGATTTGACCCAAGCACTAGCTAGAGAGTAGATCCAATAGGTTTCAACTAATTGAAGAAAAATTGGGATCAAATTGGAGAGGTGAATCTAGTAGAAAAATAAAGAGATTTGAAAAACTTATTTGGTAATCATTACAGTTAAATATAATTATTTTGAATTTGTATTGTTTTAATTAGAAAACGTTAAAAAAAAAAAACGATTACATTAATCAGACATCCAAATTTTTCCTTTGGTCAATGCCCAACAACTTTATAATTATGTGGAACTATTTAGCTCAATCAATGAATTTGAGTCTTAAACTTTCAATTTTATCAAACTTAATCCTTAAGTATAATAATAGATAGAATTGGTATTTCCTCGAAACAATAGTTACAATATTACATAAACTTAAATTAATCATATGAACTAAAAAAAAAAAAACTAATTAATCACATAAAAAAAAATTTAAAAAAAACATCTAAAATAAATTCTTAATAATATCTAAACCCAATCACAAATATACTGAAACCTAATCACAAAATCAAGGAATTAAAATAGAACCAAAACTCAACATCCAAAATACCCGAACATCACTTAAAAGCATATGCCAGAAGAATCAAATATTAAAATACAGAAAGGTTAAAATTAAATTCTACCAATAAAACTAAGAACAAAAGCCTATTTTTTTTTAAGTCTATAAAAAAACATAACATTTAGGGGGCGTTTGGCGTGCAAAGTTGAGTTTGAGTTGTGCAGAGTTAATTTGTCTGTGAGTTAATATGTCTGTGTTTGGGGTGCATAGTTGAATTGAGTTGAGTCAGAAAGTTTGTGTTTGGGGTACAGAATTGACCTATTAAGTCAAGGGTATCTAGTGCAGTTCTTTGTAAATCGAATAAGTCTGATTTTTTGCTGGCTTTTTTTGTGGGCTTAATTTTTTTTCCAACCATTCAATTGCAACACACATTTTCCCAACTTTTCAACAATCAATTGAGATGTCAACTTCAACCTGACAATATATTTCAACATTAGTGGAATCTATGAGTGAAATATTCACAAAAGTAATGTTTCAATGCATTGATATAGATCTTTTTTTTAAAAAAAATTATTCTTTATCTTTCTTTTTTTAAGAAATTGACTCCTTCGAAACTATAGGTAATGTAGTCTTGTTTTCTCTTTCTACTACACATTGAACTTCTTTCAATTTATAGAAATCAAATGTTGCGTTCTTTATAGCAACAAATAGAAATTGATTAATGAAAAAAAGGCAATGTACCTATATTTTTTTTCTTTAAACACAAATTAAAGGTTTCATTTTTTTAAATACACATTGAACTTCTTTCAAACTTACAAATGAGGTCTTTATTATGACTTTTTCAATTACTAAGAAGGTCTTCATTATGAAGGAGTTTTTTTTTAACACACATTGACCATTACTTTTTTATTTTTTTTTTTGCAAAGGACTATTGTTTATTTACATTTGTTTAAACATATATATTAAATTGAACATCTTTGGAAAAGAGAATGTCAGTATTTTACTTTTTTAAGATGACAAGAAAACGACAATATATTTCAACATTAGTGTCATGTAGGAGTGGAATATTCACAAAATATTAATAGGTCATCAAGGGCCTATTTACATGATTCACAAAAAATAACCAAGATTCACAAAAAAAATAACCAAGATTCACAAAAAATAATTATGGGTCACAAAAAATAAGTAATGACCAATAATGGGCCGAGTTCGTAAGTTTGAAGAAAGATTGTTGGAACATAGAGTTAGGCCAACTTAAGTACATGTGCATTTCATATTATTTTGAACCATGGGAGTGCCGTCGGTCGCAGAGAATTCTCGTCGGAGACGGTCGCAGGCGGTGGACGTCAATTACCAGATATGGTCGCCAATGATTGTCGTTGATTATCAAAGAAGGTAGCTGACAGTGGCTATTGGTTATCGGATATGGTCGTCAGTTGCGGGAGAAGGTTGCAAGCGGTGGACATCGGTTGCCGGATATGGTCAACAGTTGTGGCCGTCGGTTGCCGGATATGGTCATTGGTCGTCGGCAGTGGTCACAGTCACTGGAGAAGGTCATCAGCGATGGCCGTTGTTCATCGAAGAAAGTTGCTGGCTGTAGCTGTCGGTCGCTGGAGAAATGGTGATAAAATATGTTAATAAGGTAATTGTTCTCAATCCCATTGAGTTGGTAAATTAAACCGGTGATAAAATATGTTAACGGGCCAAACATTGAGTTGACTTAAAAATCCAACCCAACTCAACCTAATTCAACGAGCCAAACAGCCTCTTATAAAAAAAGAAAACTCCAAGTTTGGAAGTCAAAAAAATGGCACACATTGGTCACCATCAAGTTATGGGCAAAGGGGGTTGAGTAAGGCTCAAAATCACAACTTTCTAATCATGGAATTGGAAGGTCATAGTCGAGCAATAGTGCATATGGACAGAAAATGACATTCAAACTTATAAAGTTTGAAATGTAATTATAAAAACTCAAGAAAAACAAATATAAATTATAAACCCTCATCCCATTGACCAAGTTTTCATAATTACTTCCAACTTCTTCATCCCACTCGCTAATTAGGTTTTCCTAATTAATAATTTGGCCTAACTTCCTTTTTACTACAAAATATTATTAAATTAACCCTTCATTTCCCAATAATTTTTAGTAGTTTCAGTTAAGATTCCAAATAGTAGATTATAAAACAAAATAATTGTTAGAAAAAGAAAAACTCTTCTAAAAAGTAAAGAAAATTGAAAAAATAAAGTTATTATCAAACATGTTCTAATTGCATACCAACATTCTAACTTTGAAGTATTTGAACAAGTAGGTAAAAAGAACTTAAAAACTAGGAGAAAGCTAGAAAGCAAGGAAGAAAACATAGAGAAAAAGAAACTACTTCTGAAGGAGGACTAAACAAGAACAATAGAGATGCCTTTTTTAAAAAAGAAAAGAAAGATTTGTGTTTTGAAATATGGTGAAAACAAGTCATTAGTTTACCAATGATCTTTATTTCATTCACAAATACATAATTTTTTTTTTTTTTTAACGTACGTTAAAAGAAATTTAAACAAAATGTAATTTCAAGAGATCTAACAAAATTAGAGTATATTACTCAATATTAAGATGAATTTGAACAATTCAATTGGTCAAAGCATTAGAAACCCTCCGCTATCGACAACATATTAGAAATCTTCACTATTAATTGTTTGAATTATAGTAATCTTAGAGGAAAAAAACAAGTCACTCTACTCTTGATGAGAAAAAATTTTAGTTAACAAAAGACCATCAAACGAAATCGTCTTTCTTAAAAATTATTTTATCATAAATTAGAAAAACGTTGCAATTAAGATCATCTCTTGAAGGAACGATTTACTTTATTATTTGGAAACAAGGTCTTTTTAGAAGTTTTTTTTTTTTTTCAAAAAAAAACAAAATACCTTTTGTAGGTAAGTCACACATGCATATGCAAGATATGGGCATGGGCTATGAAAGCAAAAGGAAAGTACATGAAAACAGCTGGATGGAAGATAAAGAGGGTTAAAGGGATGGGATTTAGTAGGCCAATCAACTTTATTGCTCTTCACCAACTAGGGATTTTGTAGCCCTCCTTTCTTCAAATCCCATCATTTTCATTTTTGGACAACATTTCTTAAAAATAATTTTCTTTTATTTTTTAAAATTATAAATTCTATAGAAATATATTTTAACATTTGATAAGTTGCTCTTTTGCCTAAAATCATGAGTTTCTGAACAGTGATTTATTTTTACCTATACAAAAACTCGTACAAAGTAATTCTATCAAAATTATTAAACAACTATTTTTGAAAACAAAAGAAAAAACATAAAATTATTTTGAAAAGAAAATGGTTTACACAAACAAACCATAAAAAGTTTCATGATTTTGGAAATGTTATATTGTTTCCAAAAAAGAAAAGAAAAGAAACAAAACTAATTTTTAAGATGTTTTGAAAAATAATTTATTATTTGAATAAAAAGTTTCAATATTTATTCAAAACACCATTTTAGATTCTCAAGTTATAACTATAGCATGCTTCAAGCCCTCAATATACAAAATTATGTCAAATAAAAGGAGAAGTGACAAATAAAACCAGAATTATTTAGATGCAAAAATCCACTTGTGATAAATTGTCTTTCATATATATTAGAAATAGAATGCATTCAACTTTGATAAATACCATATCAACTATCATAAAAATAATAGAACTTTGATTATTACAAGCATGCAAAGTAATTTAGAAAAAAATACATTTTTGGTCCTTGAGTTTTTAGTAATAGGTTCATTTGGTCCCTAAGTTTTCAAAATATACATTTTTAGTCCCTGAGTTTTGAGAAATAGGTTTAAAAAGTCTTTCAAGTAAATTTTTTTATTATTTTAATGCCACATAGAAAATTAAAATATTAAAAAATAATAAATATAATAATAATAATAAACCTCCTCTCACTCACCTCATGCCCTCGAGAAATTATTCGGTGAGGCTTCTACAATGTGGCTAACAGTTTTTCACCGTTGGATGTGGAGAGAGAAGTACCTCGAAATTAGATCCAATGGTTATTAGGGGGCATGACATTATTGAATTTACATCCAACGGTGTGGCGGGCTCATTGAATAATTTGTCCATGCCCCCACCCTCTCTTCTCCTCTCACACAACCACCCTTTCTTCTTCCTCCATCTTCCTCACACTTTTCTTTTCTTCATTTCTCCAAAATTGCCCATAAAAGAACTCATACAAAGATCTGTTGAACTCTTTCCATCCCTGTTTTTGCTACACCATTTTATCCAAGCATAAAAAAGACTATCTTTTCTCAACCCTAACTCTTCTTCCATTCATTTCTCTCTCTAAAAAAAAAAATCTCCTCATTTTTCTCTCTATAAAATTTCTTCCAATTCTAGAATAACTCATCATTCAGGTCAACTATGCCTTCTTTTTGTTCAAACAATTTTGGAGAAATGAAAAAAGAAAAGTGTAAGAAGATGGAGGAAGAGGAAGGGTGGTATGTGAGAGGAGAGAGAGAGAGGAGAAGAGGGAGTTGGGCCATGAGGTGAGTGAGAGGGGAGAGAAGGTTTATTATTATTATTATTATTTTAATTTTCCATGTGGCATTAAATATATTAAAAAAATTATTTGAATGACCTTTTAAACCTATTTCTCAAAACTCAATGACTAAAAATGTATATTTTGAAAACTAAAGAACCAAATGAACCTATAAAAACTCAGTAACCAAAAATGTATTTTTTCCAAGTAATTTTATATGATGATTGGTTTAACATTCAAGTACGTTTAAAGTAGAAAATATGATATTTTAGAAACTTATTCTAATACTATCTTACCTTTTTCAAATCATCTTTTCAAAAAGAAGAACTCATAACGTTAAGTTAGAAAAAGGTGTTTTGAAAATACAATTTTAACTTTTCTAAAAAGAGAAAAAAAAGTTATGCCTCTCAGTATCTAAATTTAAATATTATTTTGGTCCCAAATCTTTTCATTTTAGCCCTTTTAACTTTTGAAATATATTTATTTTAATATCTAAACTTTAAAAAAAATCATTCTCATTATTTCTATTTTTTTTTTTTTTTTGTCAATTGTTTAACAAGTGTGTGATGTTCAATATGCGTATTAATATGTGGATACAAACATGCACTAAACCACATTGGTTGATTGAGGTGGATATTAAGCATGGTGAGAAATGACCAAAAAAAAAAACAATACCAACAAAAATAGTTATTTTCAAAAAATTTAGAGATCAAAATAATCATTTCTAAAACTCAAGAACCAAAATAGAACAAATCTGAAAGTTTAAAAAACAAATTAAATTTAAAACTAAAGTCTTTTAAAATATATTTATTTTTTATTTTTTATTTAAAATAAACCTATATTGTATTATGTACCAACCGTATAGGTACAGCAAATTCAACTGTATAGGTAAGTCTTCTTCTGCTTTAAGTTACAACAATTGGGCCCTTTTGCAAACCTTTAAAATAAATAAATAAATAATGGAAAGAAAGAAAAAAAAACAAAGATTAGGGCTGACTTTGTCATTAATTATTTAATAATCAAAAGATTAAACAAAGCTTAAAAGTGGTAATGAAAATCAATAGACAAGACACTTGAAAGTACAACTCCCATCATCACTATTATTAAAACTATACACAAATAAAATATAGTATCTAACCTTACCTTAAAAGGGAAGTTTATATAACAAATTCTAATTGCACATGCAAACATTAAAAAAGAAAAGTAAATCTAAAAGCTAATCATTACTTTAATTTCCTAATCAAAAATTATTATAAAGATAATACTTCGCTGCACCCAAGTGCTATAATTTTTCCATCTCCAAAAAATATTTTTTACATTTCTCTCTTAACTGTGTTTTCTATCCCCTTGCTTACAACAATTGAATGGTAGGAGGTAAAGAGATTTCTCCACGATTGCAGCTAAATATTGCTCAAATTATACTAAGTTAGATTATGGATTCCATAAATAATTGCTATAATGTTAGGTTTTTTTCTTCTTCTTCTTTCTAGTAAGCATCCAACAACCAAAGCTTTAAACATTTTTTTTTTCTTATGATTTGCATAAAAACCCCAAAAGCTAAGAAACAAGAACAAAGATTGCTTAGCTTTTGTTTGTTTGTTTGCACTTTGAAAGAATATTAAAAAGCACTCAAGGGATTCCCACTTTTGCTAATATAGCCATATTTTTATTAAGCTTTCAAATATTCACTTAATCATAGGCATTATTCCATAAATATTTTCCACGGTTCTTTTTTTTTTTTAATAAAAAAAAAAAAAAAGAGAGAATACTGTATTGTTCAAATCTTTAGGGATAGTTTGGAATAATTTACAGGGACCAAAACACTTTCTGCTGCTTTCTCTCGGACAGAAGATAAGAAGAAATCTTTCTCTCTCCTCTCTCTAAATTAGATTCATAACATTAATAACAAAAAAAACCATTTAGATTTTTTTTTTTCAAGAACAGATTTGCTTGATTAGTAATACTATTCATGATTCCCAGAACAAGTTCTTGGTTAATTAATTAAAATTCTTGAGATTAGAAAGAAGAACAAAAACAAGGGAAAGATGATTAAGAAACTAATTAAAGTGATTAGAGTTTGTGATTGATGAATTAATGATGATGATTAATATGTAATAAAAATATATATATTTTTCAATTTCAATTCCCCATGTTAAATCATCAGCATATATATCATATCAAGGTGATCTTCTCGTTAATTTAATTAAAAACAAAATCAGAAAATATTTTGGAGTGGGAAATTTAGATATTGAAATGTAATTAGAAAATGAACTAAAAAAAAAAACAAAAGAGGGCAAAAAAAAAAAAAAACTTACTCTTCTATCTCTGATATTTTCTCTAACATCCATCGACCAATTTATTCAGATCAAGAGGAAGAAGACGATCCATTTGCGGCGGCGTGTGCCTCGCCGCCGCCGTTAATTTTCTCATCGCCGTCGCCATCGCCATCGCCGCTCCCGCCGTTGATGTTCCGGCCGCCGTCTTTTTTCCCGAGAGTGTTCTTGTTGTTGTGCATCCAAACTTTGAGAACGCCTCTGTCGACTCCGGCGTCGCTGCAGAATTCTTGGATCATATTCTCGTCTCGTTTCTGAATCTTCCATCCCACTTTCTCTGCAAATTCATACATCTTTTCCTTCTGATTTTGAGTGAATTTTGTTCTAAATCGCTTTCTCGAATTCGGACTCGGCGTCAGAATCGAGTGGTGGAATCCACCGCCGGTGTTCTCAGGCAGGCCGCCGGAGAGGGCGAGAAGCATGTGGGGGGCTGAAGGGTAGTACGAGGAGGAGATCGGCGGAGGGGAGGCGGAGCTCGGGCTCCGGTGGGCCGCCGCTGCCGCAGGCGGAGGCGGCGGGTGGTGACGGTGGTGGGGTTGGTATTCAATGACATGGGTTGTCGTTGGAATGGCGATTGTGTCCTCCGGCTCACGGCGGTGGAAATTCCGATGGCAGCCGCAGGCGGCGCATTTGAGGGAGGTGGGATCGGTGGCGGTGGCGGTGGGGGAGGGCATGAACTCGCCGCAGCCGTCTAAAGCATGGCCGCCCAAACTGGCGGCGTGATTCTTGAGGCATTCTTTGTAGACGACCGGCGGCGGCGGGGGCGCCGTGTGGTGGTGGCGCTTGAGGACGCCGTTGGTGAACGGCTGAGATTTGGTGGTGGGTTGAATTTTGATGGGTGTTTCAGCGTCTAATTCAGGGGATTTCACAGCTCCTCCGCCGGTGGTAATGACGGCAGCTGCAGTGGAAATTGCAGGAGTCAAGTCCATGGCTCAAACATTTAGGGTGACCCAAAAGAAATGGAATTAAAATAAACAAAATCAAACACAGAGAAACACCCTTTTAAAAGTGCAAACCCTTTAGAACCAAAAAAGAAAAAATTCAAATCAAAATTAAATTTTTGTGTAACTTGAAAAACCCAAGTGAAGGCGTGTTTGTTTCTCGGGAAAATTGGGAGAGAAAATTGATGGGTTTGAAAATTAGTAGTTGTAGACCAAAAACCAGAAAAAGGAGGGACAGAAGAAGAAGAAAGAAGAAGAAGAGGGAAAAAGGAGATGATGATGAGCAGTGATGACTGTTGATAATAATAATAATAATAATAATTTTAATTTTAAAAAGGAAAATAAAAAGGGAAAAAGAAAAAAAGAAAAATCTGGGGTTGGGTTGTGTGGTGGCGCTTGTAAACCCAAGTTAAGTTTGTTAGTATTTTAAACTTTTTAACTATGGTTTTGTAATGTGTGGTTAAGTTCAGAGAGTGGGGTCCACCTGGGGTTACATCTTTCTGTATGTGTAATAAATAAAAAAGGGTGGGATTTTGATTTTGATTTTGATTTTGATTTTAAATTTTAATTTCGTGGTTAAAGGAAAAAAAAACGAAAGGAGAGAAATAATTGACCGAGTTATGGGAATTTAAGACTCGGGGATTATGGACCGAATTGACTCGGTAATAATTTTAGTGTATTTTTGTTTAGGTTGAGTGAATTTTGGTCTCGCATAATTTGACTGTTGTGTTTGGGTGTAACCCATTTCTTAATTTTGTCAACTTGTAAATCAGGTATGGACCGCCTTTATTGCACTTTTTTTTCCCATTTCCCTTTATTCTCTTTTTAAATTTTTATAAATACTTGCCTCGATTCTTTTTGTTATTTATTATAAGTTTAAATTACCAATTTGATTTCTATCATGTGAGCTTAGTTTCAATTTTACCTCTATAATTTTAAAAGTTTCAATTCGATTTTTATGGTTTGGTTAAACTTCACAAATTGTTTTTGTCGTTACTAGTTCTTAGAATACATGGTACTCTCACTCTGGCATGTATTTTGTTTATGCCATACTGTGTGTGTTGGTGGTTTATATATAGATGACTGTATTTTGGACTTAAACTTTAAGGCCCAATTTGATAATGATTTCGTTTTTAGTTTTCTATTTTTAAAAACGGTGTTTATTTTCTTACTATTTCTTTACTATGGGTTTTACATTTCTTAAGAAAACATTAGAATTATTAGCAAATTTTCAAAAACAAAAACTAAGTTTAAAAACTACTTTTTTTAGTTTTCAAATTTTGGCTTGGATTTTGAAAACATGTTTAAAAAGTAGATAATAAAACAAAGAACCTCATAGGTGGAAATAGTGTTTGTAGGCTTAATTTTCAAAAACAAAAAACAAAAAACTAAGGCTCCAGTTGATATTTGATAACCATTGGATTTTTTGCTTTTGATTTTTGAAAATCTCATCATTTCTCTACAATAGATTTCCTCTTTCTTAATAAAACATTTGAATCTTATTCAAATTTCAAAAAGAAAAATAAGTTCTTGAATTTGGTTTGGTTTTTGAAAACATATGTAAAAAGTAGACAATAAAACAAGGAAACCATAGGTGGAAGTGGTATATATAGGCTTAATTTTCAAAAACCAAATGGTTATCAAACGGGGCTAAGACTCCATTTGATAACTATTTGATTTTTGAAAATTGTACGTGCTTTCTCATCATTTTCTTTACCATGGATTTCATCTTAAAATTATAATTCTTGACCAAATTCCAAAAAGGAACAAAAATAATTGAAAATAATTTTGTAATTTTTAAAATTTAGCTTGGTTTTTGAAAAATATGTAAAAAGTAGATAACAAAACAAGGAAACTCATACGTATAAGTAGTATTTATAGGCTTAACTTTAAAAAATCAAAAATCAAATGGTTATCACAGAACCTAAAATTATGGATATCAAATTAAAACTGAACTCAAATCATAGGTATTGTTTTAAAAAAAATTAAATTATAAAGACTAAAAGCAAACTATACAGCGAAATTGATAATTTAATCTTTATTCTATTTAATACAAATTATATATATATATATATATATATATATATATATATAGTTTTAGAAGAAGAAACTAGAAACCAGCTCATATGGTTTCATATATATGATAATTTAATATGGTTTATATGATTTTAAAAGTTTTAATTTAGTCAATATGATTTTAGGAGTTTCAATTTAATTTTTATGGTTTGGTTAAATTTCAAAATCATTTCTATGGTTCCTATTCGTTGGATTACATCTCACATTGGCATGTTTTTTGTTTATGCGATAATGAATTGATGATTTTTATTTGATCAACCATGTTAGTTCATCGTAGTACGAGTTTAAAGATGAGTAAAAAAAAAAAAAAAGGAAAAACAGTGGGTTTTAGGTTGGTAAAAAACAATTTGAATACGATTTGTGAAGTTTAAATAGATTATAAAAATGAAATTGAAACTTTAAAATTATAGAGTTCAAATTAATACTAAACTCAAACCGTAAAGGTTAATATGAAACTTTTAAAATTATAGAGACTAGATTTAAAACTATAGAGTCAAATCGGTAATTTAGTCTTTATTCTATTTAATACAAACGGTAAAGTATTAAATGCTAAACTTCATATATATGGTTTTAACCATAGATCTATACAATGTCACATAAAATTTTTGACATAAAATATGAAAATTTTAATGAGAAAGATCACAATGTATTATTATGTATGGTTTAAAGATGATTTAGTTTTCATTTTTGTTCTTAAACTTTAATGTCTATTATAATCTCTAACTTAAAAAAGAAAACCTTTAAAATGCTCACTTTAGTTCTTGAACTAAAAAAACATCATTTTTATTAATTTTCTAGCTAATATTTGTCTCTACAATATCTACTTCAACTAACTTATGCAGTTTCAATATATGTCCATACATTAACACTCCTATCCAAAAATTACATATCTATCGTTAAATAATGGTTGACAAAGTTAACACTAAAAATTAAAATGGTTTTTTTTTATGTATGAAATTAAAATAAATATTTCGAAAATTTAGAAACTAAAATGAAATGTAAATCTTTAAAGATAAAATTAAATATTTGAAGTCACAACACAAAAGTTAAAAATAGAATTTGGAGTTATGGTTGTAACTCAATTTCTTGAAATACTAAAAAATAATATTTAATAAAGTATTGAATATAAATAATAGATGAAATTCATGCGCGATGTCTTGTTTCGTTAATGGAGTGTGTATAAATTATTAGTTCTAGATCTAGGTATTGGAAATTATAGCCAACTCTTTGACATGGCAACCTAACTAATTTTATAGGCAAAACCTAAGTGTTAGTGACTACCCACCTCCACTTAGCACAACTCGATTCGCATATTAGCCAACCATGGTTCCATCATGTCTCGTTAGGAGTCCCTTTCAACTCGATACATGATAGCATGTCTTTTACTTCTTTTATTAACTATTTCATTCGGTTCATTACAAGATCTCACTTGTCATGGTAAGATAGTTGATTCTACATATCTAGAATCGTTAACATTCAACCAACGTTATTGTCTTAAATATCACATTCATGATCATTTGAATTATTGTTTTTCTCTACTATTCTCATATTAAAATTTTGTTAAATTCTCTTCCCATACTTGTCATCACACATGTGACTTGATCGTTGAAGTTACATTGTTGAGATGAACAATAAATTGTGCTAGTTAAAACACTCAAAATGATAAATTTCTTAGGATCATCAAACGCTATTGTTATAAGATTTCCAACATCTATATCATGTAAATATTAATTCAATGTATGTGGGTAGTTTAGAAAAGTTAGTTATTTGATGACCACATTTGTATCATGTTTTAACTATTACTTAAGCTTATTTAATAATTGATAAAAGTTTGGAAAAATATCATTTTTACTTATACACCTAAGTTTGTAATAAGTCAAAAATTTTATTTTATTCAAGTTTAGAGTTTAAATTGTACTCTTTATTTAAATCCAAGATTTAAAGGAATGAAATTGAAAGTTTAATATCAAAATTGAGTCATTTGCCTAAACAGAGGGCTAAAAGTTGAACTTTTCCCTAAAAAAATTTCCGTTCAAATATAATTATTTTTCAATTTGTCTTTACACCTTAACAAAAGTTAAATATATCCATCTAACTTTTCAATTACTTCAAAACCAATCTTGGAGCTTATTCCATTTAAAATATATATGGTTCATAGAAAATTAAAAATGCATATATAGTTCAACATTAAAATTGAAATCTCATGACAAAGTGAGCATAGCTCAATGGTAATTGGTATATACTATTTTTAAAGTCGGAGGACGTTGAAATCTCCATACCTCCACATTTGTTGAGTAAAATTGAAATATATAAATAGATGTCCTATACTATATTTTTAAGTATAATTTCTAATGACATTGACTTAAAATAGCTATTTTGAGAGAACCAAAATATTATTATTATTATTATTATTTCAATAACATGGGGTGGGAGGATTTGAACCTCTGATCTCTTGGTCGAGAATATGTCTTAATAAGTTGAGTTATACTTAGGTTGGTGAGACAACCAAAATATTAGAAAATTATATTTAGGGAGTACAATTATAATTTAATCTAAAATTTTATGGTTAAAATGTCATTTTGGTCCCTATACTTTAGGTTTCATTCTATTTTAGTTCTTGTACTTTTAAATTTTCAATTTTAGTCTCTGTACTTTCAATAAATCTTAAAATTAGTTCCTACCGTTGGTTTGAAGTTAATTTTTATCAAAATTGTTTAAATAATAACAATAATTTTCATGTACGAAAAGAAACAGTGTAAACAATATTTTCAAAATTTATAGAAGGAAGGCTAATGGAGACTAAAACTTTTTAGAAAAGTTAACAATAATCTAATAATAGGGACCAATTTTAAACTTTATTGAAAGTACATAGACTAAAATTGGACATTTGAAAGTACAAAGACTAAAATGGAATGAAACCAAAGTATAGAGACCATAATGGTATTTTTACCTAACTTTATTTTTGGAACAGACACAAAATATAATTTCCAACCAAAGATGGTTCAATGATTTTTTTTTAATGTTACAATTCAAATAAGGGGTTGTTGTTGCCAAAAATCAGCCAAGGAATGTCACCCGACCTTCACATGACAACAACGGTAAAATTTGTATTGGAGGGAAAGAAACGTGGCCTGCAAGAGAAGAAAGATTTGAACACCGGTGTGGTGCTTGTCACACAGGCTCCAATGCTTAAGTTAGCTAGGAGGAATTTTGTGCAACAAGGATTTAGGGGTGGGAGTTGACTTACCTTCTTTAGGTTGAAGAAGAGTCTTGAGGGTTTCATTCTATTCTTTTCAAATTAGGTCAAAGGAGGATTAAAACAAGCTGGATTGGGACAAAGCAGAACATGGGGTAGCTGGGCTCGACCCTCGTATGGGGCTGACCAGGGAACTTGGGCTTCAGTCCATGTTCCTTTCTCTTTCCTTTGTTTGGAGGGTTCCTTTTGTGTTTTAGTTCGTTTTGGCCCGCTTTGGATCCCTTTTTACTTATTTGTCCTCCTATTTCTTTTATGTTCCATGTGTTATCCTCATGGTCCAATTTCACCATAATGTTAGTGTAACAACCCACCCTCGATCACTCTTGAAAGCTTACCAACACGCTCTTAACTACAAATAAGATTTTAAAACACCTTTCAAACAAGAACAACGGAACATTTCACAAAAACTTACTTTACTTTCGAGATCCCGATTCAAAATAAAAACACTTGCAAAACACTGTAAATTAAGATTAAATCCTACAAATGTCAATAACTCAGTAGCAAAAAAAATTTTAAACCACAAGAGCAAGGAACTTAAAAACATAACAGCTTCATGGTTAGGGAACACGATCTCCATAGCCTAGCCAAGCCAATGCCTCGTGTCACGAGCCTCCTGAGTCTACTGGCCACTTGAAAGAGAAACAAAGTAACATATTATGAGCATAAAAATACTCAATAAGTAGCCCACTTCAGTTCCAAGGCTCACAGTCCAACACATTAGCTAGTCAACTCACCACATACCACTCAAGCTCCTAATCTTACTCAAGTTCTACACTCTCTTGGCTAAGTGACCACTTAACCTACCCCCACCTACGATATAGCCTTATTTCCATGCCCTAAAGCCATGTTTCCTATCCATGGGGCTTCATTCCCACAGCTAGCATACAGCAAGAAGGTCCACAACCCTCAAACCACACCTTGAACACCTTCTGGCTAGCACCTGCAATGAAGGACACACCCTCCATGCCATCACACATCAGGGTATATAGGCCACTAGCTAGCCTCTATAATGAAGGACACACCCTCAATGCCATCACAAAACAGGGTAAACAAACCACTAGCTATCACATCACACAATCATTTTAGGCAAGCATGCTTCAGGTGGGGTAGTAGATGTCACTAGCCTGAAGATCCTAAGCCATTCCTTAACCATACCAAGGTTCTCAAGACCTTACAATCACACCTTTCACATCAACACAAAGGTCAGGGTAATTAGGGCCTTAGGATTAATTCACAACCACACAAATCAAAGCTACCAAAACACAAGTACAACTCAGGAGTTTCAGACATAATATCACTCAAGGAACTACACATGCCAACAACATTTAGCTCACAATAAGCCCCTAAACCACATACCACATGCTCAGGCAATTTCCAACTCAAGATGAATTTCAAAACCAACCACCAATTACTTCAAGCTTCATAATTACAACTTAGACATGCTTACAAAATAAAACACAATTTTCCAACATGATCCAAATTTTAAATAATAACTCAAAGCGGCTTAATCTAAAAGCTACTTACTTCGAGGACAAAATTAACAATAAATCCAAGCACCAAAAAATTATTCCCTTTCTAGAAAATTAATTAATACCACCTACCAATAAATAAAAACAACACAAAATTAACTCCATGCTTGGCTAAAAAATTACCCAATTAAATTCTAAAAAATTGTTTTAGGGGTTTTGCCTTAAAAGGTGGTGAAACCTCACCTTTCAAATTTTCTGGACAGTAATACAGCTTCCTAGAATTTGTGCCAAATCACCCAATTTTCAAACTTTGGCCTTCCCTTACAGTGATTAACCTTCAATTTAATTCCATAATTTTAAGGGTCAAATAACTTATAAACATAGCTCCTAAAATTTCACAGAATGACCCAAACACGCATCCAATTTAAATCATGTTTATGCATGGCCTTACTGTAATATTAACTTATTAACAAACCAACTTAATCTTGCCCCTTTACTGATGTACAGTAGTTTAAAAAGCCTTAAAGTCGTCCCAACTGGTCTCCAAAGGCGATGAGTGCCCTGTACAATTAATCCAACAACCAAAGGGTCAATTTAAATGACCATTAACATTTAGATCAGTCTTATAATCCATAAATCCATCCTAATCAATGTCGAAACCTCACCCAATCGAGGTCCAAATGTAGTTGTACAGTACCGAAATTTGCTTGATCAATGCCGGACAACAATCCGACCTCCACGTGCGATGGATTATCTAATATCAACTCGAAACTGATAGGAATGAACACTTCATTCCTCAGCGGAAGCATTGGATTGTCTTTGATATTACTTAGAATTAAACAAAAACTAAGGTTAAGCAATAAATACCTTTGTATATTATGGAGATATTTATGGCGGGTCTTTAATCTTCTTGCTCCAACTCCAACGAGGTTGAAACTCCAATTCCATAAAGCCTACTTGCTATGACTTGAACACAGGACCAAGGCTTGTAGGAGCCTCTTGAAAGAAAATTCACAAGGGATTGGAGAGTAAAAGGTTTAGAGAGAATTCTCTAATTCTTTATTGAGGAGATGTGTGTTATCTTAATGGCTCAACCCAAGGATCCTATTTATAGGGACCAAGGGCAAATCTTTTCCATAATTAAAATATTATATTTTAATATCTAATATATTAAAATATATTTTATACTTATTTGAATCTCATTCAAATCTCCTACAATATTTATATATTTGGATATTATCCAATTTTATAAATATCTTTTCTTTAATGTATCTAATATAAATTAATTATTTTTAATATTTAATATATCAAATGCAATAAATATATTTTCTTCTTTTATATTTAATATATCTAATATATTAAATATTAATTTGAACAACTTCAAATTCAATATTAATTTGAACATTTCAAAATTTTCTTTCAACTAAATTAATCTTTTAGTGTTACTATGAGCTAGCAAGGGGACCTTATGGACCTACAGATTATAAGCTCTAATGATACAAAATTAATTAATTAAGTTCTTTAATTAATGAATTTTTATTCATTAACTCTAGGGTCACTTCATTATAGACCTAGAATTGCACTCTTATGCATTGTAGGACGAGTTGTTTGTAATTACAGCTGGGTCAAAAGTCCGTTTTACCTTTGTAATTACATCTTGCATCTTAAGTATCACTGATCCTCTAATGAAGAATTTGTTTATGATCTAACCATAAACTAAGTCCCTCTCGGGCCAGTGAGAGGGTGGGGCCCCATTGTTCAAGTTCTGAAATCAACACTTAAGGGAACTAATCATCTATTTACCCTATATGGGAAGGAGTGAATTCCATCTTGTGAGATTATGTTTCCAGCTCCTTATTTGGTCAAGTTCCCAAAATGGTAGGCATATTGAATCGGCTTCAAAAGCAACTCTCACCCATGCAAATCAAAGGACAAGCCCTCACAGACAGGAGTTCATAATTCACTTAGGATTAAGATTGAGTAGCATATGATGATCCTAATGAAATATTAATCTTCTCAATTAACGGATTTATAAAGATAGATTAAATATTTCGTGGTCCAGTCTTACACAAACTCATTGTATAAGATACCCCCACTCACATGTCTCCACATGAACGATTTGAATCAAATCATTTGTAACTATTACAAAGTTGGTCGTATCAATAGTGTTACTAGGATAAGGCACCCAACCTTATCCATATACTATGACCCTTTAGGTTATTTCTTAAACATGACCTTCCATATGTCAACCACATACTGTTCAAGATTACACTAATAACCTTGGATTTTTCATATAATGAATAATATTATATTGCAAATAAAATAATCAAAACTATTATTAATTATTAAATAAATCATTAATTATGAGGCTTTAGGGCATAAATCCCAACAGAAAATTTATGGGTTAATCTCCAAAACCAACATAGCATCTTAAATCAAATTTATAAATCCAAAGTGTCTTAGAATCCACATCAAAAAACTTACCCAAGCACAGAACGGGGCTGTTCGTTGCGTACAGAGTCGAGCTCATTGGAAAATGGCTCTCAAACACCCTTTTGCTGTTGGCTGAACGAACACAAGGAAGAGAAGGTGTCGGCGCGCAGATTAAAGCAGTGGCGATGACGGGCAGACAGAAGTGATGCCGACGAAGGTATGGCGTCAGTGTTTCGGCAAGGCGTGCAGTTGGCGATTTGACAGCGTACGGGGTGCTGGGTTCGCATGGAACAAGAGGCATGTGATAATTCTAATTTATGAGAATTATTTTACCCTAAACTTGGTTTTTCTTGTCATTTTTGTGTGTTTTGTTATATGACGAGCAAGCTAAAAATAGTGTTTATTAGATAAATTCATAAAAGCTTGTTGGAGTAATGAAAAAGAGGAAAGAAGTTGAAAAGATATTGAAAATTATACTAATTTGTTGTTTTTGTGTAGGTTTGGAGCAAGTACAAAAAATGCAATTGCATTCCAGTTTCAAAATGCAATTGCATTTATTTAGGAAAACAAGTTTGTGAACAAGCACAAAATGCAATTGAATTCCATTTTGGAAATACAATTGCATTCCTTCCGAAAACAAACACAAAATGCAATTGTATTCCAGAATAGAAATGCAATTTCATTTCTGGAAAATTTTGGCAGATATGAAAATAATGCAACAGAAATGCAATTAAATTTTTCTTAAGTGTTGCTACTGTTTTTTGCAATTTTCATTGAATCTATTTATGAGTTCTTAAAGTTGTGTTATTCAAGTCAATTCTTAATAAAATTTCAGTTTAGGTTACCTTTCTATTATGGGTTTTTATTTCCTTTATTTTGGCTATTTAATTATGAGTTTTATAACAATTAAATTGTTATTTTTCATTTCTTCCATAATGAGCTAATTTCTCCTTAGGGATTCAAGTCAGTGAATGCCCTAGTGGAAAGATGTAAAGCTTAAAAGCATAATCAATCTAGTTATCACTTGAGACTTCGTTTGTTTTTGTTGAAATAACGTGAGTAAACCTAGTCGACCAACTATGATTGCTTGTCAAGCTCGAACTTAATACTGAAAGGGTTAAGGGAAATCAGATGTCACAAAAGAAATGGAAGAAAAGGCTTAGAAATAAGTTTTGAACATCGACCCTAGAAATAGGACGAGACTCCAAAACCACTAGAATTGTCCACGAAATTATCTAAGTTAGATTAGTCATAGAAATATAGGTTTAATCACTTAGCCTCCTAAAGATTTTGAAGCAAAATTGAATAGGAGTTGAATTCAGTTTATTTAGTTCTCTTGTGTTGACTAAGATTGCAATTGCATTTTTAGTAGCATTTCTTTCCAAAGGGGCATGAGCAACTTGAATTTCTTTTTTCATACTTATCGTTTTTTTTATTATTTTCTTTTGCCAAACTCCCAACATTTTTATAACCTTGGTTATCGAACTTGCAATTTGAGAAAAAATTTTGCCATATGTATATGTTCCCTGTGGGATAGATACTCTGGAATACTTCCAGTTTTATATTACTTGCATCGACAGTGTGCACTTGCACTAGACTGGAGCATGTTTTGAATTAAAAATATTTTCTTAAAAGCCCTCATGTTGCACTAGACTAGGGCTGTAGCTTCGTTGAGTTCAGGCGAGGTGCAGCGGTGGATGTCCAGCGAGGGGGGAGGCCGGCAGTGAATCTTCCTTCGGTGCGTGAGGGAAGAAGAAAAACGAAAGGGGTGGGGGGTTCGATTTGCGCATGATTACGGGAGAGAGAGAAAGAGAGAGAGAGAGAGAGTACGGGGATGGGGGGGTTTCGGTTGAGGAAAAAATACATAAATAACCAAAAGAGGGAGGATTTGCATGAGAAGATGAGTGAAAGATGGGATGGGGTGTTTGACTTTCTAAAAATTTTTATAAAAAAAACCCTCTTTCCAAATATAACAACCCATAATTCAATCCTTTTTTTTAACTTATCAAAATATTCAAAACCAAAATCAATAATCACTTAATCCAACTCCAAAATCCACTTAAATAAAACCAATTTATAATAAGGTCTCAACACCATACAACATATAATTTCAATAATGAACAAAAATAAAATGTCAAGCATTACAACTAGCCCCACTCCCTAGTTGGGATTCATGGTTTAGCTTTATCATTATAGGCTAATTGCATGGAGCCCAATTTTGGAGTAATTCCTTTGGTTTTAGTTGTCTCTTATTCAAGAAATTTCTATTTCGCCTTATCGGATTATTTTTCCATAGGTGCGATATTCTCCTTTAAAATGATTAACATCAATTTTTTTTAGTAGTTAATTTTAATGCTCTTAGGTAATCCTCGAATTATCCCTAAGATTGCTCGTCAATCCCCATAGGGATGACTCTAGTCTTCCTTAGGTGTAAGATTCTCCTCCGAATTTATGTCACTTTCTTGGAAAAAATTTTAAGGTTCCAAGGTGATCCTTAGATTATCCCTAGGATTGCCCATCAAACCTCGTAGGGGTGACTTTGATCTTCCTTGGGTGTAAGATTCTCCTTTGAATTCATGAAGTTTTTACTTTCCTGGAGAAAATTTTAAGGCTCCAAGGGTGATCCTTGGATTATCCCTAGGATTGCCCATCAAGCCCCATAGGGGTGACTCTAGTCTTCTTTGGGGTTAAGATTATCCTCTAGATTCATAAGTTATCACTTTCTTGGAGAAAATTTTAAGGCTCCAAGGTGATCCTTGGATTATCCTTAGGATTGTCCATCAAGCCCCATAGGGATGACTCTGGTCTTCTTGTGGTCTTATTTTCTTCTTTGGATTTGTCTCGTAAAGATAATTTCATAATTTCAAGGTAGTCCTTGGATTGTTCCTAAGATTGCCTGTCAAACCCCGTAGGGATGACTCCGGTTGTCCTTTGGTTTAATTTCTCTTTTTGGGAGTTTAGCTTTACCTTCATGTGGCCTTTTGTTTGCCCTTTGCTTTTAAAGCATTTTCTAGGCCAATTATAGCTCTTGCAAGGTGGAAAAGGAGGGGTGACATGCCACTTGGTCATACTTAAACTGTGGTTGAGTATTAGGTTGGACCAAGTATTTGTTAGCCTAAGGTGGGCCTAGCTTTGCTTCGTTTTTGTTTTGCTGTCTTCATTTCATTTCTTTAAGGATTAATTCCCTCATCATCAAGTTGTTTTGTTTAATTTCGGTCTACGATTAATACTACAATTTTCTAAAGTATTATCCCTATTACTTCTATCACCAAATCTTCTTCTCATATTTAGCCTTTGATTTGGAAGAACTTTCATTGCTTTCCTTGACTTGAGATAATTCTTTTTAGTTGTTGTGGACTTTGATCTTCTTTTTGGTGTAAGTGAGGCATGTTTAATCAGTGTAATGTTCAAGTCTTCCTTGTTCTTGCTATTGAAGGGTCCTTGTTTTTTTTATCATTGAATTTATTGTCATATGAGCCTGAATTCTATGATCAATTTTGGCGAGGTGTGACTTACAACCGTTTTTGGTCATTTGAAGTTTTTAGAAAGTCTTGGCTCATATGCCAATGATTAGCACCTTAATGGAGCTAATCATTGTGGTCAGCATTGGCCTATGATGCTAGAGTAGGCCTCGACTTTTTCTGAAATCTGCACTATTTTGCTTATGTTTGCTCTTGAACTTTTGAATTCAACTGTTCGTCGCTTGATTTAGAGACATATCTCTTTTTCCTTTGCTTTTTGTTTGATAAAGAGGTATATTCCCTACGTAGCCCCTACTTAAGGAGAATTTTTTAGTAATTAACTCATGCTTGAGTATTGTTATGTTATGAATGATCTTGGCATTCAAATGATCTTGACACATAGTTCTCAGAAGTTGCATTTTATTTAATCAACTTATAAATAAACAAAATTCCTAGAACTAAAGAAAAGTAATTAAAGAGGTACAATGCTACGCTACTGGTAATAGATCTTCCAGTGCTCTGCATTCCCTGGATGAGTGTTTTTCCTTTAGAGTCTGTCAAGGCATATGGGCCAAGTCGAACTACTTTTGCTATCTGATATGGTCCTTCCCATATGGGACCAGTGCTTCTGTGGTTGGATCTTTGGTATCTTGCATGACTTTCCTTACACACTAGGTCTCCTTCTTTGAAACTCCGTTTTTTGGACTGTTGTGTTGTAATATCATGCAATCCTATTCTTGTATTTTGTAGTGCGAAGATGAGCCGTTTCACAATGTTCTTCCAATAAATCTAGACTCAGTCTCATTGACTCTTTGTTTGATCAAATTGTTCTATCCTTAGTGATGGTAGTCCAATTTCTACTGGAATAACTACTTCTACACCAAAAGAAAGTGAAAAAAAGGGTTTCACTTGTAGTGGTTCTTTCGATATGCCCACAGCACATTGAGCAATTCTTCTGCCTAGGCATGCTCAAAAGACCCGATGACCTGAATAACTTGATCAACTTAACCCAACCCGTACGATTTGGGTTGAATTATCAACTTATTTGGATTGAGTGAGGTTCAAATAAATGAAAATTTTATGGGTTGGGTTGGTTCATGGGTTCTCCTAAAATTAGTTTGGGTTGATCCAAACCAACCCAAACTTATAATTAATTTTAAAAATTATTTTTATACCTACTATACAATTATATATACATGGTTTATTTTGTTTTTGTTTAATTCCATAATTATTTTATGAATTATTTATTCTTCAAATACTCTTAAAAATACATTTTTAAGTCTTTATAGTGTAATTTTTCATAATATACATTGAAATTAAGTTGCTAATTTTAATTCAATGTTTGAAAGTAAATAAATAGATGATTTACATGTTAACATTTTACTTTTCTTAAAACCAAAATTTTGAATAAATGACCCAAACAACCCAGAACAACTCAACCCAAATGTTTCATTGTTGGGTTGGGTTGGGTTAATTATTTAATAAGGGTTGTTTAGGTTGAAGAAACTTACAACCCGAATAATTGGGTTGGGTATAAAAGTGCATCAACCCGACCTAACCCAACCCATGAACACCCATACTTCTACCCATGCTCCTTTTAATCCTTCCATTTTTTTTCAAGTTCAGCTTGATGATTTTGTTTACTACTTCTACCTATTCATTGGCTTGAGGAGGTGTTGGAGATGATCATCGATGATCGATGTTGAGATCTGAGCAAAGTTTCTTGAAAGCTGCATTATTGAACTGCTTTCCATTATCTGAAATAATGACATTTGGAACTCCAAAATGACAAATAATATATCTCTTGACAAAGTTAATTATCTTCTTCTCTATGATGTGTAGCTAGTGCTTTAGCCTTAGCCCATTTTGTGAAATAATCCATAGCTACTACTGCAAATTTAGTTTGACCTTTTCCTTGGGGAAGAGGTCCAATGAGGTCGATTCCCCACTGTGCAAAAGGCCATGGGTTTATAATATTGGTTAGTGGTTCCGGTGGTTGCCTAGGAATTGGAGCAAATCGTTGGCATCAATCACTTGCCTTGGTGAAATTTCGAGTATCCCATAATATGGTTGGCCAATAATAACCTTGTCTAATGATTTTGTGGCCTAAAGATCTGGCTCCGGAATGATTGCCACATATTCCATCATGAATTTCTTTCATCACATATTCAGATTTAGCAGATGTGAAACATTTCAATTAGGGCATTAAATATCCTTTTTTGTAAAGTTTACCTTCTATGATTGTGTAATGAGACTTTCGCCAATATCTTAGCTTCTGCTCTTTCTAAAGGTAGTTGTCCTTTTTTCAGGTATTAGGACTCATCCAAGAAGCATCTTCATCAGCCTCAAATTCTTTATCTTTGGCTTGGTCAGCCTCAATCTAGTCAGCCACGACTACATCTTTAGCTCCTTAGATTCCCAGCTCGTCAGTTTCCATTACTTCTTCCTTGTAGATAATTGGCTCGAAAAGGATCTCTACTGGGACCGTTCTGTTTAACTCTATCTCATATGTTGCTACTAATTGTGCTAAGGCATCAACGTTGGCATTTTGAGATCTTGAAATTTGTTTGAACTCTTATTTTGGAAATGAGGTCAGTAATTCCTTAACCTTTGATAAATATTTTGCCATTCTTTGTTCCTTATCTTGATATTAAGTTGTCACCTATTTGATAATCAAATGGGAGTTGCTTTGGATCAAAAGCTTGGACATACCTATTCTTCTAGCAAGCTTCAGACCTACTACAAGTGCTTCATACTCGGCCTCATTGTTTGATGTTCTAAAATTGAATCTGAGTGCATACTCATGTCTTTCTTTATCAGGAGATTCAAGTAAGATTCCTACTCCGTAACCTCTTACATTAGAGGATCCATCAACGAAAAGAAACCACAGTTGGGTCGGATCTGCAGGATGAAGGAAATGAATCTCAACCTTGGATTGATGATGGTTCGCCTTGGCCTCCTTGTGGTTGGCCTTGGTCTGTGTCGAGGTCAATTCTGTGATAAAACCTATCACGACTTGCTCTTTCATCGATGTTCTATGCTTGTAGTGAATATCGTATTCACTTAGCTCTACTATCCACTTCATGAGACATCCTAATGTTCTAGGCTTCTGTAATACTTGTCTTAAAGGAAAACTAATTAGGACAGTAATCTTATGTGCTTGGAAGTACGGGCACAATCTTTTAGCCGATGTTACTAACACGAGGGCAAACTTTTCTACCTGAGGGTACCTAGTCTCAACTCTCACCATTACTCTGTTGGTATAATAGATTGGTCATCGAATACCACCTTTTTCCTTGATTAGGGCAGAGCTTATTGTTGTATCAAAGGCTGCCAAGTAAATTAGCAATTCATCTCCTAGAATAGGCTTTGCAAGGAGAGG
The DNA here is from genome assembly GCA_033996785.1 of Trichosanthes truncata. Classification (NCBI taxonomy): domain Eukaryota; kingdom Viridiplantae; phylum Streptophyta; class Magnoliopsida; order Cucurbitales; family Cucurbitaceae; genus Trichosanthes; species Trichosanthes truncata. Next base: position 10,632,252 of record MU867261.1, on the reverse strand, counting down.
AGCTAAACTTAGGTATGCTGTCAATTGGTGGAAAGCCTCTTCATACTCCTTGGTCTACTCGAACTGAAGACCTTTTTTCAAAATTTTAAAGAAAGGTAATCATTTGTCAATAGGCCTACTAATAAACATGTTCAGTGTTGCAATTCTTCCAATGAGACTTTGAAGTTGCTTTAGGTTGGCTGGAGAATACATCTCTAAGATGGCTTTTATCTTGTAAGGATTTGCTTCCATTCCTCTCTGATGTACTATGAATCCAATGAACTTTCTTAATGTTACCCCATAAGCACATTTACTTGGATTCAATTTTATTTTATACTTACGAAGTATATGGAATGCTTCATTGAGATCAATCTCATGTTGATCTATTTTGATGCTTTTCACAAGTGTGTCATCCACATACACTTCAATGCTATTTCCAAGTAAAAGAGAAAACATGAGATTTACCATAATTCGATACGTTGTCCCTGCATTTTTAAAGCCAAAGGGCATGACCTTGTAGCAATAAAGACCTTTATTGGTGATGAATAAGGTCTTCTCTTGGTCTAATCCATGCATCTTGACCTGGTTGTATTCAGAATAAGCATCCATGAACCTTAACATCTCATGTCCTTAGGACAAGCCTTATTTAGATCAGTGAAGTCGATACATATTCACCATTTTCCATTGGCCTTCTTTACCAAAACTACATTAGATAGCCATTGGGGATGAAATCAGCTTTTAGTAAGTCATTAACCTGGCTGACTATGATCTCATTCCGCTCCTGGTTGAATGCTTGTTGCTTCTGCTTTATAGGCTTGAAGTCTCTTTCGACATCTAATCGATGTACCATGATGTCTGGAAATATTCCTATCATATCTTCATGTGACCATGGGAATAAATATGCATTATTTTTTAGGAAATTAATCAATCTTTCTTTCTCTTCAGTCCCCAATTTGGTTCCGATATGATTAGGATAAATTCCAACTCTTCAGTAGGTTGCTCTCTTTGGTCGACCTCAGGTTCTTCAGGCTGATCAAGGAATTGATTTGTCTTGCATTTTGTCACTTCCTCGTACAATTTCGTTAGTTCGGGCCGCCTCATAACTAAAGTAACTTGGCCATCCTCGACCACTAATGCTATTCACCCTGGGCCTCCATCGATGAAGGTTGGTCAACCTCGGCCTTAGTCGACGGGCTCTGGTCAACCTTAGTCTCGATTAACGGATGCTGACTGGCTTCAATCACCTGTGTTGGTGAGATTCGAATTGATTCTCGAGGCTTGATCTTCCATTTGAATTGCTGTTATCTCGGTTTCAATTGCGTTTTTCCATATTCTCGCTCATCTTGAATATGGTATGCAAATCCTTGAAGCAAACTTTTTCTTTCTTAGAGACAGCACCATCTGTTGTTGCTAAAATCTGGCCAAGGAATATGACCCGACCTTCACGTGACAACGACGATAAAATTTGTATTGGAGGGGAAGTGATAAGTTCATTATATATATATGTATTCTATCTTGTTTAGGTTGTTTTTAGTTAGTTTTCATATAGTTTTTGAATTTTAATTCTTGCATTTCTTTTATTTTTATAGGTAATCAAAGATTTCATTTTGAAGGTCAAAGTTTAAAGCTTTTCAAGATGAAACCTTAAAATAAAATAAAATAAAAAATATAGCGCCTATGCAACCAAATAGGCGCCTAAGCGCCGCAGACAGTGCGAAAAGGCAGAATGACAGCGCCTAGGTGTTTTGAAAATGTTTTAACGCCTTTGTTTATAGTGCATAGGCGCTGTCCATGGCGCCTGGGCACTGCGTCAACTGCCCTAAGTTTAAATTGGCATCATTGGCATCTTTTATCATTTGTGGGGGTTAGAAATTAGATTTTGGAGGCAGAAAACAAAGAATAAAAGGGAGAAAGACCAGAGGAGAAGAGAATACGCCACCTTGGAGGATCGAGCAACCAAAAGGAGCGAGAGCTAAGCTTGGTTATTGAATCATCTAGATTTGTCTCTCTTTTCACTTTTCCTTTCTCTCTTACTGTTTGTAATGATCCAAATGACATTGTTGACTAGTTTTGTTAAGTTTTACATTATGAACTGAGTTTTTTCTTTCTAGAGCTTGATGTAATCGAATACTCGAATCCTACTCTTTCTTAGTTAATAGATGATGTTTTTATTTCATATGTGGTTGTGAAAATTCTTCTGCACTTAAAGCATGTTTAGATTTAGCCATTCTTTACATTGTTTCTATGTCGTGATTTGAGGTTGAGAGACAAAAATCATTGATGAACTGAAGTGTTTTCCCTAATTTACATTTGAGATAGAGATATCCTTGTGGGTTTTGTGGCAATTTTAGGTTCTACGGGTTTAACAATTGAATTGTTTGAATTGTCATAGAGATATAGACAATTTACACTTCAATGAATATCGTTATTGCTTGAGAAAGAATATCGATTCTATAGGGTAGAGCTTGCAAACAACCTAGAAATAGAAGAAAACATTGGCTATTAATGAACAAAGAGTAGGAGGAGGCATTCGATGAAGTCATTACTCTAGAGTTTTTACAAATTAACATTTATCCTCTCTTTTGCATAGTCAATTTTAGATCTTAATCACATTTATTCCTCCAGCAAGTTTAATTTTCCATTCATCTTTGATAATTCAGTGCTTAGATAAAATTGAAGCTAGAGAATTTGGTAATTGGTAGCTTTAAGTCCCTGTGGAGAACGAACTTTGTATTCAAACACTGTATTACTTGTAGCGATTCGTGCACTTGCAAAATCGATCAACAAGAAGAAACATGGCCGGCAAGACAAGAAAGATTTGAACACTGGTGTGGTGCTTGCCACACAAGATGCTTAAGTTAGCTAGGAGGAACTTTGAGCAGTAAGGATTTAGGGATGAGAGTTGACTTACCTTCTTCGCAGTGAAGAAGAGTATTTATATGACCCATTTAGGGTTTTCGTTCTATCCTTTTCAAATTAGGTCAAAGGAGGATCGAAACATGTTGGATCGAAATGAAGTAGAATAGGGGGTAGCTGGGCTCAGCCTCCATATGGGGCTGACTAGAGAACTTAGGCTTCGACCCAACTTCCTTTTTCTTTCCTTTGTTTGGAGGCTCAATTCCTTTCATATTTTGGTTCATTTTGGCCTGTGTTGGATCCCTTTTTACTTATTCGCCCTCTTATTTCTTTTATGCTCCATGTTTGTCCTCGTGGTCCAATTTCATCCATAACAAGGGCGAAAATTTGAAGCTATGACTTTAAATATATTAATAACACCTTTAGCTAGTTAAACTATGCACACATATTATCAAATGAGTTCAGTCATTTTTTAATTTTTAATTTTTAATTTTTTAAATAAATGCATGTTATAATAATCAATATTAGATTTTTTTGTTAAATTACAAGTTTAGTTCTTAAACTTTGAAGTTTGTGTTTATTTGGTCCCTTATCTTTCAAAAGTGTCTAACAAGTCTCTAACTTTCGATTTTGTATTTAATAGGTCTCTGAACTTTTAATTTTGTGTCTAATAGATCCCTAAAAAATTTAAAATTTTAGAAAATTAATTGATCTATGAGATATAAATTTGAATTTTATGTCTAATAGAACCTTAAATTTTCAATTTTATATTTAGTAGATTTTGAATTTTAAAAAATTCGAAAGCTCGTGGACTAAATATGTAATTTTGAAAGTTTATGGATTAAATAGACACAAACCTCAAAAGTCAAAGACTAAATTTATAATTTAACCTTTTTTTTTATATAGAATATAATATTGCAAAAATGTATGTAAACATTTGAACTTTAAAGTTATTTATGCCGTTTAAACTATGTTGATATAGGAAACTTATCCATATTGGGATTTAAACTATGTTGATATTCTACTTATCTAGATTGCAAAGTTGTCTGTAAATATTGAAGGTAGGGATTATATGAACCTCTAATCTTTAGGTCAATGGTATAATATTTTAACCAATTAAAGTTATGCTTAAGTTCGATTCTTGTACTATATTAGCACTAATTGTAGAAGAAGAAACCCATTTCAATTTGAGATAGAGATGGGAAAAAATTGGGAAACAAGAGATGATCCAGCGTCGTAATTGAACTTTCTGTTAAGACAAATATACCCTTTCTTAATCTTTGTGCTTTAAAATTATTTGCTTATTTTTAATAGTAAAAAAAAAAAGTATTTGAAATATTTATACCTTGTTTACTAAGATTTTTTGTTTTATGATGACTAAAAAATAAGCTTATAAAGTCAACTGAGCATAGCTCAACTAATTTAGACATATATTCTCGACCAAGAGGTTAGATGTTTGAATCTCTCCATCCCACATATTGTTAAACTAAAAAAGAACTGAAATAACACAACATGTGAGTTTTGGATTGTTTTGAATAGATGCTCATAAGTTTTTTTTTACATTCTCATAAAGTATTTTTAACAATGATATATATATATATATATATATATTTATTTATTTATTTATTGTAAATTAACGGGAGTAAATGATAGCCAAAGAAAACATGTTACCTAACAAAACTAGCTTTCAAAATATCTAAGTTTTATATTTTTTTAGTTTTAATTATACTTTTTATTAATGTATTTTGATTGTCTTTATAATACTTTTTGAAAGATTTAATTTTTGTCACTCTCTTTGATGTCGATTTTGTGTAATGTTGATGTAATCATTAGTTTTTCAAACATTAAGATTAATAATATTAAGCCAACATGAACATAGTTCAACTGAAAAAAAATATGTACGCTTGACCAAGAGAGCAGAGGTTCGAATCCTCTATCCTACATATTCTTAAAAAAAAAAAAGGACTAATAATATTAAGATAGAAAATTCAAAATGGACATAGATGTAAAAGTATATAAATGATGAAAGGTATCATTTAACTTTTTTATTTTAAAAAAATTGTTGAAAATTTGTGTTTTGAAAAAAATTATAAGTTTTGGTTATTAAATATTCAAAATTGCGTCTGTTAAATTATCTCTGTACTTTTAAAAAAAAAAATTGTAATAGGTCCCTAAATTCTTAAAGTTATGTACATCTAATATTTCGAAGTATGTTTCTAATTAATCTTTGAAGTTTTAAATTTTTTTTTTTTTTGAGTTCAACAACTTATCAAAAATGGAGATTCGAATCACTAACATTTTGGTTGATGACATATGCTTTAGCCAATTAAGTAATGATTAAGTTGCCTTAATTTCATGTTTAATAGATCCATTCATTAACTTCATTATCATTTAATGTTTTTAGGCCATTGACTGTTTAAACCTATTGCCAAAGTGAGCATAGCTCAACAGTAATTGACATGTATCCTTGACTATGAGGTCAGAAGTTCGAATCCCCCTACCCCAAATGTTGTTGAACTCAAAAAAAAAAAAAAAGAATATCTAAACCTATTTGATTTTTAAAATTAGCTCACGATATAATCATTAATGCTCTGTTTGGCGAATGGATTTAATAAGAAATGATTTTAAATTCCAGAATTTTAAAAGATGGAAATGATTTCAAATTTCTATTTGAGTTTGGAACCAAATTGATTTGAAATCACTGAAATTAAAATTTCTTGTTTGGATGCTCACGGAAAATGAAAAGAAAGTATAACATTTTACTACTATGCCCTTATAATTTTGTAGGAAATTATTTTAATTAATAACAAAATATTTTAATATTAAATTAAAATGTCAAATACATATAACCATGCAAACATACCATTAATCAAAACAAATGAACTTATTAAATTAAAATTTGCAAATGTGATCATGATTGTAAAATATAAAATAAAATAAAAGTGGCAAATGAAGAAAATAAAAATTGAACTCAGTCGAATCTAAACAAAGCCTATGAATTATTGCCTCCCATTCTTCAATCAATAAATAAGAAAAAAAATGTTTAAGTAGACAAACAAATCGAAAAAAACTCACATCTAGTTTGCTTGGCTATAAAAAACTTGTTTGAATAAAAAAGTTGCATTGAAAAAATATTTAAATTATTATTATCAGTTAAAAATAAAAAGAACAAAATACAATAAACAAACAAAATAGAAACCTAATCTTGAGTTTACTTGACTTTGAGTATGAATGTAGAAGAAACAATTGATAACTATGACTGTGTAGGGAGGTGTATGAAGAAGACTATCGTACGTAAATTTAAAAAAAAAAAAAACAAATCTCTATGGGTAAAAATGGAAATAAATTTTTTTAGGTTTAAAATCCCATCAAATCCGACCATTTTGGAATGCAATTTTTTTTCAAGAAAACACGATTTGAAATCAGTTGTGATTTCAAATTCCTTATATTTTTTTGTGCATCCAAACAAGTAAAATGATTTCAAATCAGTTATGATTTGAAATCTTCTCAAATCTATGGGTTTCAAACAAAGGGTAAACAATACAAACAGTGTAACATGTACATATTAAATGAATGACGTTAACAATTTTTTTTTAATAATATGTGGAATGAGAGATTCGAACATCTGACCTCTTAGTTGATAGTATATACTTTATGATAGTTGAGTTCATGTTGGCGAATGAAGTTAACAATTAGGACCTACCACAAAAATTGAAAGTTTTCTTCTATTTTTTTTTTAGAATAAATAAAAAGTTTTTAAAGTTTAGAGATGTGTTTATAAATATGTTGGAAGCTTTTTAAATGGAACTAAGGGAAAAAAAAAAGAAAAAAATAGCTTTTTAAATGACAGGAACTCAATCGAGATAATCTTGATAGTTGTAGGGTCAAAGTGGTAATTTAGAAAGATGCTGAATGATTAAAAACAAGAAATTAAAAGGCAAACATTATTTTCAAAGAGACCTAAATTTTCATCCTAATCTTAATTATTCTCCGGGCATTTCCGAAGGCAAAGGAGAAAGGACTAAGACTAAGGACCATACTTAACAAACCAAAAAAGAAAAAAGAAAAAAATAATAAAAAACGGTCCTACTTTTCGTCTGGTCAAAAATGACCTTGGGAATCCAAGACATTTACACAACGGTTCACCTTTATTTGTCTTCCTCTTTTTTTTTTTTTTTTTTGTGAGTTCCTTATTTGTCTTCCTTAATCTCTGCATTTAACCCATTTAATTACAATCCTGCCTCGTTTCGATCTTATCGAACTCTTGTCCCTCCTCCACGTGGCACACACGTGTGCCCCACTCCTCATCTCACGCGCCACGTGTCCTTCCACTAATTCTAAAAAAGTCAATCTTAATGGTGGATTGGTAAAAGTCAAGTTCAATATAATCAATGATCCCTCCATACTCATTAATTAAGATTGGTTTAAATTTGATTTTTGTACAAAATTTTCAAACATATCTATTTCAATTTACTCTAAAAAATTATAAAATATCTATTTAACCCCTTGATGAAAAATAATATTTTTTTAGTTTAAACTAGAGCAAATTTGAGCACAACTTAACTTATTAAAACATTATATTTTTAATCTACTAGACATAAATTTCAATATCTATCCTATATGTTGTTGACCTCAAGAATTTTTATTTTTATATATTTTTTTTGTAGAAGTGGAGAATGAAGCATCCAACCTTCGATCGGTGAAAATATCAAATTTATATTTATTTTGTTTTCAAGAAAGGTATTTCTGAATTTAGGAGAGAGAAAATAGGAAATGAAGAATGGCTAGAATTTCACATATAAAATTCTTAATAAACAAGAACCTAATATAACCTATGTGTAGTAATAAAATATAATTGAAATATTAATCTATTTAACAAATAATCTCAAAATCATAACTCAAATATGAAACAAATTTAATTCAAATAAATTATTCTTAAAAAAAATAAAAATAAAAATCTAATAATATATGGTGTGTTTGGATTAACTTTACATTACAAGTGTTTAATTTTGAAAAAAAAAAATCATTTAAAAAGAATTTATAGTGTTTGACAACCACTTAAAACGACTTATTAAAAAAGAAGTTTGAGAGATAAGCTATTTTGAAAGAAACATTTGAAACCAAAATTTAGCAAAAGTGTTTTTAAGTGTTTAACTTTGAATCCCTCTTAAATTTTCACGATATATGAAAATCACCAAAATATCCTCACACTACTCCACTCACTGCCACCCACTACTGGAGATCTCTACCACCACCGTCGGCGACCCTCGTCGATGACCCTCATCGTGACCTCCACTTGCTATCACTGTTTACGACAACTCCGACAACCATGACCGAGCGACAGCTCCAACGACCACTGCCGAAGACCACTCCACGCGACCACCCTGGTGACTCGACCACTCTGGAAACCACTACAACGACCAACTCAGCACAACTCTAACGACTACTCTAGTGACCACTCAACAAACACCGTCGATGACCACCTCGACGACCACTCCAGCGACCCGACCACCCCGACAACTACTATGGCAAAGCACCTTGGTGACAACTCCGACTACCACTTGACAACATCTGTCGATGACCACCCGGGGCTGCTCTGATGACCACCCCAGTGACAATTCCAGTGACCATTGTTGGCGACAACTCCGGTGACCCAACCACCTCGGTGACCACTCTAGCGACTTGACCACTTTGGTGACAATTCTGGTGACCACCTGGCCACCATCGACAATGACCACCTTGACCACAACTCTAGCGGCTCGACGACCTTGATGACCTCTCCGTCAACCGTCGACCAATCATACATATGAGGGTTTTAAATACAAATATGAACCTATTAGTTCATAATGTTTAATAGTCATCCTTTATAGTAATTTGACATTAGTATAAGAATTTTGAGTGTGGAGAAAATTAAACAAACTTGTGTATAAAAAAACACTTTTGAGAAAATGTAATCAAATATATGAGTGTTTTTTTTATTTTAAATCATTTTTATAAAAAATGCCTAAAAGAAAATGCATTTTTGAAAAATACTTAAATTAAAAGGTAATCCAAACGGACCTAGAATCTTATAGTATTAATGTATTGATATGAGTATGTATTACAAATTTACAACTATAGAAGTTAGCTTAGATATGAATATTAGACAGTAAGGTTATAGTATGGATCAAATTGACGGATTTTTTTAAATTGAAATATTAAAATGGATATTTGAATATTTATGGACCATTTTTTTAAGAAAATAAAACTCAAAAATATATATTTTTAAAAACTAAAAAATCTAATATGAATTTAAAATTAAAAGAAGAATGGAGTGTTGAGATATGGTAGGGTGCGACGCACCTGCTGGCTAGTAATACTAATGCGGGGTTGTAAGCCGTTAGATTTGGAACAGATATTTGCGAGGATTAGATTGGAGTTATTTGGTTGATTGACTGATTAATTTGGAGGTGACATCAGCGGACCAATGAAATTGTAGCGATGGTTTGATTATGGAAAATCGTGTAAAGCGAAACGGTTCCATTGAAACTCACAAATATGTTGAATTTATTGCAAAGAAATTCAGTATTAATTACGTCAAACACTTGCATTCGTATAATTCCAAAAACTAATTTCAATTATTTTCAATTATTCATTTAAGAAACAAACCTCCAACCAACATTTAGAATTTGATTAAAATGTTTTTAATTAAGTTTTAAATATATATATATACATATACTTGAATTTAATTCAACGGTAAATTTATATAGAATTGAGAATGAATGAATACCCTACAGAGAAGAGAACGAACGAATGCCCTATAGAGAAGAGAGAGGATTAAGCACTGGTGTAGTTCTAAGACACTTGCACTCCGACGATCAAACAAGTAATTGATTTTAGAAAATAGCTTAGACTAGAGAATTTGAGAGTGAATTTAGACGTACCTTGGCAAATGGTCATTCTCAGTTATTTATAATATTTGTCGTAGCGTAACTGAAGACAATCTTCAATTCCACCTCGAATCAAGGCAAGAATTTATGGACTACGTGATTTAAGGAATTTAGTGGGTCTTGGTGTCTCGCGTTATTTGTATGATCATTTGGATCATCATTAGGCCGCTTCTTTGCTAGCTCATGTGGCCGCTCTCAAACCCATCTTGTTGATGGTCTTCAGTTTGGCGGACTCAGGATGTGGCCCGTTTAGGCCTAATTTAAATAGGCGTTTTGAAAAATGTCCAATTTTTATTTTTACTTGAAAAATGTCCAAAAGGTTTTCATCCAATTTTTAATTGAATTAATAAATGTCAAAAATGCCATCAACCGAAAAATTGAATAAAAAATAATACAATTATCCTAGAATTAATCCAAATCTAAATTTTAAAATCATAACAACCATATATTTTTTTAAAATATCTTAAATAAACAACTAATTATGTATTCTATAATAAAAAATATATACTAATTAAAATCTTAGAAAAATAATAAATTAACCTACCTAAAAAAATAATTTGATGGATAAAAACACAATTACGAAGAAAAAGAAAAAAATGACCTCCACTGAAAGTCTGAATAAAAGATAATACAATTATCCTATGATCAATCCAAATCTAAATTTTAAAATCACAACAACCATATCTTCTTTAAAATATCTTATATCAACAACTAATTATGTATTCTACAATAAAAAAAATACATACTAAGTAAAATTTTAGAAAAAAAAATAAATTAACCTATTGAGAAAAATAATTTGATGGATAAAAACACAATTATGAAAAAAAAGAAAAAATGCTCTCAATTGAAAATCTGAATAAAAGATAATACAATTATCCCATCATTAATCCAAACATAAAATTTTAAATCACAACAATCATATATTCTTTAAAATATCTTAAATCAACAACTAATTATGTATTCTACAATAAATAAAAAAAATACATACTAATTAAAATCTTAGAAAAATAATAAATTAACCTACCTAGAAAAATAATTTGATGGATAAATACACAATTATTGAATCAAACAAAAATAAAACGATCTCATGGCAACATAAAGAACATAAATACAAACACTTGGTATTCATGGGCCCCGTTTGATAATGTTCCTGTTTCCTGTTTTTCGTTTCCTATTTCTTGTTTTTTAAGAACTAGAAATATAAATATGTTTGATAACTATTTCTATTTTTTGTTTCTTAGAAGAAAGAAACAGAAACAAAAACTTGTTTGATAATTGTTTCTTGTTTCTTGTTTTTTTTTTTAAGTATAAATAGAATTTAGTATGTAATATAAAAAAGGATATAACATGCATTAAAATAACTATAAAAAGCAATTACCAATATCCCAATGTAAAATTGTACTAAAAAAGTATCTAATACAAATTGTACTTAAAAAAAGAGTATTTAATAAAAACCGAGAGACATACTCTCGTAATGTTTCATTCTTTCCTTGCTTGATTGTAAGGAAATGTGTGGGAGGCTTTTTTTGATCTCGTCCTCCTAGGAACTGAGTGACAAATGCTCAAGCTAGTTCTTTGAAGGAATATATATGTAGGGGGGTGAATAGGGTTGCATAAAAATTTAAAATTTTTAAAGGTGATCAAATTAAAACAATGTTATCCAAACTAATCAAAATAAACATCCTAAAAAATTTCTAGAAATATATAGAAAATTTTTTAAACACGCACTCTACTCAAATACATAAATAAATAACAGAAAGTAAATGAGTAAAGAGGAAGAGATGATACCATAAATTTTTATAGTGGTTTGGAAATCCCTACTTCACTCTCCAAGATTCATTCTTGGGTATTTTACTACGATGATCCTTTTAAAGGTGAGAACCAAATCGACTAGTCACTCTTTTTACGAGTTCAAGAGTCAATCCCCAATCAATCATTTTGCAGGTTTAGGATCTAACCTATATCGATCCTTTTAACGAATTCAGAATCAAACCACTATGATCCTTTTACCTGGTTTAGGATCAAACCACTACAAATCCTTTTTCGAGTTTAGGATTAAACTACTTCAAATCTTTTTTTTGGGTTCAGGAATAAACCCTTCACTCAATCCCAAGGTGCACCCACACCTTGTTACAAATTCCTAATTAAAATAGTGAAATAAATTAAAGACCCACAAAGAAACTCTCACAAAGAGTATGTTTACAAGTTTTAGCTCAAAAGAAACAATCTAATCTCTCATATAAAATTCTCTTACAAGAAAAATAGAAAATGATGAAGCTTTGAAGAATGATCAATAATGGAGAATGTTGGAGAGAAAATTTTAGCAATTTTGGGAGATGGGAGTTCTGAAATGAGAGGAAAAATGATGTTTAAATGGAGTTGTATAGAATAAGTTTGAGCCATTAGATCTAGGTTAAGATGAATGAAAGGTGAAGATTTAATGGAGAAGAAAGTGGTAAGAACAATAGTAAAGATGAATTGAAGGATGGCTGCAACGGTCAAAAAATGGAGTCATGTGTTGCAATGTTATTCGTTCACGTCACTGCAAAATAACAGTTTTTTTTTTATCAATCTTCTTTTGGCCATAATTTTTCCGTTTGACGTCCGATTTGAGCAATTAAAAATGCATTGGAATCTTCTTTTCGAGCTCTACACTGTGGATACTTTAAAACACTAAAATCATTAATAATTTAAAGGTTTGTTATCATTAAAATATATGGTCGTATGATTGAAGCTCTTAAAGCTAACAATATAGACTTCCTCTTTAATTTTTGAAACCATTTTCATGCAGGCCCCATAAGAGTGAATAAGAATGATCGACACTTGATCGCGTCTCAGACTCTATAGAGCCCCATCCATGACCGAAACATATCAAGGTGTTCAATGGGATGTTTTGATCCATCATAGGCTTTCATCGTTGGCAACTTCAATTTTGGAGGGACTTCCTCTTGCATTATTTGATTGGTGAATGTTGGGTTGACATGCTCAAGGAGGTTCTCTAAGTTTAATATGTTATTGATAAGGAAGAAAAATGTGATCGACTAGCTCAATCAAGCTCAAAGGAAGTTTAATTTCAAAGTCAACGGAGTCAGCTCAAATTCAAGCCAATGATGAGCCAATCATTATGCCATAAAGTCCAATCATTAGAGCTAAAATACTACAAGAAGACTTTATTGCTTACTTCCAAGCTAAGGTGTCTACACAATGTGAAGAGTTGCAACTTTTCAAGCTTGATGAGACATCTTTCCAACCAAGAGTCCTAATGAATCTGAAAATTTAGATTTATTCACATCTTAAATGCATTATGTACCTATTAAATTCATGTATTTACATTTAATATGGTTCATGTATGGATTTAAAAGGCTGGGAACTGAATTTAGACCACATTGGTGAAAGGTTGTGTCCTTTCATGGTGTCTATTCAACTAGTATAAATAGGATTGTTATTTTGTCATTTGAATACAAGTTGAAGTTGAATGAAATCTCATATTTGAGTTTTAGTCTCTCAAGCTTTATGCTTTCTTTATATTCTTGTGTTAGAATGCATGCTTAGAATTTTCAATCTAGTTTGATCCATTAGATTGTGGAGAGTTCGAAATCTTGAAGATAGGAACAAGTTCTCATTTCTTCTTGATCGTCGATCAATTTTTCAAGTAAAAATCCATTTAACCTTCTTGGGGTTGCTTTATCATCTCGTTATAAAGGTTATCTTATTATTGTTATGGGGGTTCACCTAGTAGAAGGGGAGTTCTCAAGCATAATTGGGATAGTTCCTTTATCAGTTGTTGTCTTATGCCTTCTTCATGTCACCTAGTTGGCTTTGAATTTTCTGCAACTCGTGCGTCCAAGGTCGGCTTTCTGCCTCCTCTTTGAGCTCATTCTTTTTCGGTTGATGAGGTCTTGTAGGTCTGACCCCAGGTCCATTTCTTCAAGTTTGTCAACCTTTCTAGTTTCGAAATGGATACGGTGCGTGTGTTTGCCTTATAAATGCACTTCTGATTTCACTATAGTGAGCAATCCTGTCTTTTCCTCTGAAACGTAGCTTCTCAACTGAGGGTAAATGTCTGACATGTGACTCTCCCTCTCCTTCAACAGTCCGGCTCTTACCTTTGGTTGGATTTCGAATAAAAGAAGGTGGGTCTTAAGCCATTAAGAGTTTGTCCTGACCAAGTCTATCCAGTTTGTCCTCACCAAGTCTATCCTCTAGTCTACCTCATTCTAGTTAGTCTGGGGGATCCTTAGGGTAGAGCATAATTAGTTGATTTGTGGCCACAATTAGTCGGGTGGGCTCCACCGGAGGGTTGATAGTAGCATTTTGGACACTCTGTTTTCGAATTGCTACTCACTTAGGATGTTGCTCTCGATCGGATTCATCTTCCTCTATAGCTCGGTTGTTTCCACTCACTTCTTTGCTCATAATCTTTAGTAGAGCACAATTAGTTGATTTGTCCCCATAGACGACCCAACTATTGATGCCTGAATTTGGTTTAACGGTAAATTTATATAGAATTGGGAACGAATGAATGCCATGCAAAGAAGAGAAAGAATTAAGCATTGATGTGGTGATAAGGTACATGCACTCCGACGATCAAGTCAGTAATCAGTTTTGGCAAATAACTTAAACTAGAGAAATTGGGAGTGGATTTAGATGTACCTTGGAAAATGGCCATTCTCAGTTATTTATAATGTTTGTCCTAGCATAACCGAAGACAATCTTCAATTCCGTTGCGAATCAAGGCAAGAATTTCGAGACTACGTGATTTAAGGAATCAAGCGGGTCCCACATTATTTGTATGATCATCTTTAGGTCATTTCCTTTGCTAACTCACGTGGACACTCTCGAACCCATCTCGCTGGTGGTCTTCGACTTGGCGGACTCGTGATGTGGCTCGTTTGGGCGTATCTCCATTATTCGTGGTCGGCTCTCATAGGGAGTCGGCCACTTGGGCAAAGTTAAGGCCCCATATGGACTTTGGCCTCCTCGGCTTAGGGTGACCCCCCTCCTTTTGGCCTTGGCCTCTTTGGCCATGGTTGATCCCCTTCGGGGTCAACCTTTTGGTCATGGCTTCTTTGGCGATGGTTGATCCCCTTGGGGGTCAACTTTTTGGCCTTGGCATCTCTCGGCCTTTAAGCTCATTCTTGGAGCCGAGCATTATTCTTGGCCCACTCTATAAATCCACCCTCAACAATAAAGAAATAATTATTTTAGCCCTTACTATTATTATGTTTTTAACAAATGGCTGCATGACTATGAGCTAATAGGAACATAACTCAATAGTTAAAACATCTAATATTTTTTTTAGGATATCTCTCCCTCACATTTGTTGTACTAAATATAATGGATGCATTACTTTCAAGTATAGGATTTAAAGTGCTTACTTTCGAGTATAGGATTTAAAGTACTAATGTAATGTGAGCATATATTTGAGGCACATAGTTTTTTTTTTTTTTTAATTCACTCTAGGCATGTAGCTTGGTTGACTGTGTTAGGTGACAAAATAATGATAAAGACCAAAATGGTTAATTTTAAAATTTTTTTAGTACAACAAATGGGGGGTATGGGATTCGAACCTTCGACTTCAAGAGAAGGAATAAATGTCAATTACTATTGAGCTAAAATCTTAAAATAAACATTTTAAAAGTTTAAATACCAAAATGATAATTTTCTTTTTTTAAAAAACTCATAGACTGAAATAAATATTACAAAAGTTTATAAACCAAAATAAAAATAAAATTTTAATTAATTTTAAGTTTTTTTTAAATAATGTTTATCGGCATTATGAATTTTTTAAGGTTATTCTCATTTCTCAAAAATTTTGGTTTGTGAATAGTTTTTTTTTTTTTTTTTTAGCAATTTGTAATTTTTTTTAGTCAAATTTGTGAATACTTACAATATAACAAGAAAGGAAACACATGAAAATAAACCCTAACACTGTTTAATTTCTACATTTTCCAGTTTTTTGTTTTAAAAATCAATGTTATAAATTATCCAACCATTTTTATTTTTTTAAATTATAAATTTAATTCCTATACAGTTTTGATTTGAACTTTAAAAAGTTACAGTTATAATCTTAAAGTTTGATTTTAATAAGTTTCCATCGATAGCACTTAGGTCTTGTTTGATAACTATTTAGTTTTTAGTTTTTCTTTTTAATAAATTGTACTTGTTTACTTACCATTTCTCTACAATAGTTTTCATATTTCTTAAGAAAACATTTGAATTCTTAGGCAAATTCCAAAAATAAAAATAAGTTTTTTAAAACTACTTTTTTTATTTTTCAAAATTTGGCTTGGATTTTGAAAACATATGTAAAAAGTTGATTACAAAACAAAAAAAATCCATAGATGGAAGAAGGTGTTCTATAAGCTTAATTTTTAAAAAATCAAAAACTAAATGATCATCAAACGGGTTATTAAATATTGATGTGACATATTGATTCGACTAATAAGTGATTGTTCAGTAGCGTGTACAATGAATTAAGCAAGCTTGATAAAACAAACATGTGAGAGAAAAAAAAAACAAAAAAGACAAGTCAAGCAAGTAGATTGCGATTTCAATCAAATTCTTTAACTCAATCGTCTGCTTTTATTTTATCTAGTTAACTTATTCCTTTTGTCACCTGTTGCTATTGTCATGTCAAATCATAACTCTTGGGTCTAATCAACATGACATAAACATTGAAAGTTTAAAAGTGCAATTGAAACTTTTCAACAAATTCAAACACAAAATAGAACACACAATTGTTGATAATTCAACCAATTATTTTTAAAAACATCGTGAATCGTCGAAAACAACCCTAAAAAACACAAGTGTGACAGAAAAGGTAGAAAAATAATGAAAAAAATGAAATGACAGAGAAACCAAAAGGAGAGGGGAACATAAATGCATTTGAAGGGAAGGGTGAAAGGATGATGATAAATGTTTTAAGGAATGAGAGAGTTTATGAAAGGTAGAATCATTGGAACAAAGAAAACAAAAGAAAGGATTATGAGGTGTTGATGAATATGGCTTGAAAAACAAGTTTTGAAAATGGTTGTGGATTTGTCAGTGCTAAGAAAGCAGTTGACAAACCCACATGGGGATTCAAATTTTCAGACAGCTTCATCATATTTATTTATTTTTATTTTTATTTTTATCATCATTTTATATATATATATGGTCTCTCTCTCTCTCTCTCTCTCTCTCTCTCTGGTTTTGTTACCACCTAATACCCAATTTGAAACAACACCATCCACCCACAGTGAATTCCTCTTCATGCCTCATCAATGTTATTTGCAGACCTTCACATGCATTGTGCCCTACATTTTTTTTTCTTTTACTTTTTCCTTTCTTCTCAAACTAATTATTTTCTCAAATCATCAAAATATCTTGCAAAAAGAAAAAAAAAATTAAGAACGGTTCATGAATTATAAGAATTGTTACAATCATATTTTTGAATACTTCAAATCACAAAAAGAAGAATAGAATGATAAGAAGAATAGAACGAAAAGAAAAGAATAACTTGGTGTTGTTGTTCTAGATTTACCAAGTGGCTTTTTTTTTTTTTTTTTTTTTTTTTTTCACTTCTTTCCCTTTGACTCATCGATTTGGTCTAATAGCTTGGAATCGTTCGCCTACCCTTTATTGAATGGAGAAAAGACTATTTATATTTTTTAATGCATTCTAAATTGAATAATTAAAAATTCTCAAAATAGTTGTTCGATTTTAAGGATGCTAGAAGCATATTTTCAGAGCTGTGATTGGGGCTATGGTGGTGAATTTTTTTTCATTTTTATTCTTTTGCTTCTCTATGATTGGGGCTATGGTGGTGAATTTTTTTTTCATTTTTATTCTTTTACTTCTCTATTCTTCACCATTATTTCAACTACGTAAAAAGAGACCTAAGAAAGCTTTAAAACATCTTAAAATAATTAAAATAAAGTAACCAAATCAAGTAATAAAATAATAATTCAAATGCAAGCCAACAAAGTTAAATATTCGCTCTAAAAAAATCTAATGTTAGTAACATACAAATTTTTTTTTGAAAAATTATATGAAATAGGTTGGATCATTAGTTATAGTATTAAAACATTGACTAACTCATAAACTAAAAACACGTCACATATTTAATTTAGTTTCAAGAAGATTCTTGAATAGAGATAGTTAGAAGATCATAAAATAATTTGAAGTATGAAAGACGAAATAAAAAAGAAAAGTATATAATACATAAAAAAGAAGAGGAAAATTTGAAAATTTGAAAAGAGGGAAATAGAAGTAGAGAGAGTTAACGACAAAATGGAGGGCAGGTCGAAGTGGGGCAGAGGGTCCCCCAAAATGAAAAAAAAAAAAAAGGTGTAGGGTAGTTCATGATCAGATGAGGTTGTGTAACAAGGACAGGGCACCCTTCACATACCTAAACCATTTTTCCATTTCTAGGGACAGGACACCCGACAACCTCATTCATTTTGATTTTGCATCAAATTTACCTGCACTTCATCTTCAACCTTCCCCCCCACCTATGTTCTTTTTAGTTTCCTTTTCTTTTTCATTTCTTTCAAATCTATCTTCTTTTTTAATTATTAAAAATATGTTTTTAGGTCAAGGTTTTTTTTCCTCCCTCTTTCAAATAAATAATTTCTTTTTCAATATTGTTAAAAAAAAAAAAATCAACGCAAGATTAGAAAAAAAGAGACAAATTAGATGGCGGCTAACAACACAAAAGGCTAGAAACAGTCAACAATATATAGAGAAATAAAGTAAGGAAAAGACTAACTTATACTGAGCAAAATGAAGATGAGAGTAAAGAGATGTTAAAATAGTTCCTTCAATTGGCCAAGTGATTTAATTTGTGTAGAATTTTTGATGTTTGTAAGAAAGGAATGTGTGTATATTAATTTATTAAATAGTACATGCGTAGCATAGTTATAATAAGTTAACTAGTCTAGATAAGTTTTTTTTTTTTTCCTTTTTCAAAATTACTACGAACTGTTAGTTAAGATTTAACAAAACGTAGGAGGGACAAAAATTATTTAAAAAAGTATAGGGACTAAAATATATAAATAAAAAAGTCTAAGATTAAAGTATATAATTTGATTTTTAAAAAATTACGGTATTGAGTAAGGTTTTCTTTCTTTTTCTTCGTTTTTTTTGGGTGTAGTTTATGAAGTCAATGGATGACTTGATTACAATAGATAAATGATCATTTTACAAAGAGATGTTTTCAAAATTTTAATGTCTCTTAAAATCGTTTTTTAAACGATTGTTTCATGGTATATCGTTTCATATATTTGTATTTTAACAAACTATTTTATTCTTTTAATGAAATTCATTAAAATCCACCACAAAATCAAAGTAAAATTTTAATTTCCTTTATTTCGAAAGTAACTTTTACTTTATATAAAGTTTAACAAAAAAAGAATTATTACTTCACAACAATAATCAAAGTTTTTCTGATATGTCATAAAGAAAGTGAAAATTAGTAATAAATAATATTTGTTATTCAAAATAGTAATAATTTATGGAAATGCATTAGATTTGCAAAAGGAAAATATTTTGGCCTAAAGTACTTAAAAATATTATAGTGTTTTAGAATATTGACTTGTGAAAAAAGTGACAATCTCTGAATCAAAAGGCTGCCTCTCCACCAAAATGTGTAAAAAAGAGAGAGGGAAATGAAAAAAGTAAAGATATTGTATCTTCTATTCTACAATACTACATGTGAGGTTGATGAAGTTTAAATAAATAATTTTTGGAAATAGTTATTTGAAAGGATTGGAAAATGGAAAATGATTAGCTCTAACAACTTCATACCCATTGGCCAAACAGTCTACCTACCCAATAATGCCCATTTAATTTATACATACATCAATCATTCCTGCTTCAAAATCAGATCACAAAGTGAGATAAAAAAAAAAAAAGAAAAAAGAAAAATAATTTTAGTCCTCTAACTTTCATTGAAGTTACAGATGAGTTCACGTACTTTTAATTTTGTAATAATAGTCTTTGAACTTTAGTATGTGATAATTTAGTTATTGTACTTTAAAATTTGTAACAATTTAGTCTTTATTGTAAAAATTATTATTAAGATTTAACAAGACTTCTTACCTATGTAGAGTGAAATTAGTTAGGGACCAATGTGTTTATAAACTACAAAAACTAAATTGTTACATAATAAATTAATAATACTTAATTTTGATGAGATTTTTTACGATAGGGATTAAATTGTTACAATTTTTAAAGTACATGGACTAAATTGTTACATACCAAAGTTCATGAATTAAATTGTTACAAAAAAGGATAAAGATTAAATTGTTATAAACTAATATGAAAATTTGTTCGTAATATGAAAATTTGTTTTCAAAAATAAAAAAAATTCACAAAAACAAAAACAAATTCCTTATTTTCACTACATCTAAAAATATGTTTGATTTCAATTTAAAAACTTTAAATTTGAATTCACAATTTGAAAACTGTGTTTGATTGTGAATTTGAAAATACAGGAAAGGATTAATATGTATTTGGTAAAATTCATTTCTTAAAAAAAAAACTAATTTGATATAATTATTTATTATTAACAATCATGATGAGCAAATACTTTTAAAATTATACATTAGTGAGCAAATAATGTACAGTTGAATGAAGCCTAACTTAATAAGAAGAAACAAATTATACTTTAAAGTTCTTTCTGATAAGAGAAATCCTTCTCGATAAGAGAAAGGAAGAAGATATCCTTTTCAACGATAGAAAAGAAAAGAAATCCTTTATAAAAAAGGAAGATAGGGAAATTTTTTAAGATTAATGTTGATGCAGCAAACTTAATATACATTTCTTCGTAAAAAAAAAAAAAAAAAAAAAAAAAAGAAGCGGAAGCAATTTTTAGAAAAATAGAGAGAGAAAAGAGACTCAATTGAGAGAGAGTCTTATATATTTGTTCCCCAAATTTTTTCCTTTGGTCCGTTTTCAAGTCTCCATCCATGGCGACAACAATGTTGCTTCTCTTTCATAATTCTTTTTTGGTAATTTTGGTTCTTTGTTATTTATGGTTTTTATAATAAAAATTGATGAGAGCTAAATGTATCTAACCTGTACATAGAAGTGAACTTTTAGGTTTTGAAGAAAAAGATAAAACTTTGTTGTTTGATGGGAAGAGCTTATTGGTTTTAAAGAAAAAGAAAAATCTTTGTTGTTTGATGGGAAGAGCTTATTGGTTTTGAAGAAAAAGAAAAATCTTTGTTGTTTGATGATGAGGTGTTTTACGAAAGTGTATCCCTTATTTTCATAATTTTTGAAAACTAAGAAAACATCCATTTATCTTTTTGAAAATAGACTATTTTTGAAGTTTTTTAAAAAAAAAAAAAAAATCATTTTTGAAAATAAGTATACTAAACATATTTTCATCATTTTTCTTATGATTTTATTTTAAAAAACATAAACGTTTTTTGAGCTATTTTATTGATTTTAAAACTGTTTTTTAATTAATTGTTTAAAAATTGAAATCCGTCGTGAATATATCTTTTGTTTTTATATAATTTCATTGTAATTTAAAATAGAACAAATTTGAATCAAATTCTACTTTAGAAATAGTTAATTATTCATATGAACGATAAGAAACAAAATATATGAAAAAAAAAAACACATGAAAACAACAAATATATATATATATATATGGGCTATTTTTTTTTTTGTTTTAAAAAATGTTTTTAAAATTATCCTTCTCTTCTATAAAAAAAAATCCTAATAGATCCACATTCATTTGTTTTAGGGGATGATGTATTTTTTTTAATTAGCTTAATTAATGTTTTTTGATTTTTGAAAATAAGTATACTAAACATATTTTCATCATTTTTCTTATGATTTTATTTTAAAAAACATAAACGTTTTTTGAGCTATTTTATTGATTTTAAAACTGTTTTTTAATTAATTGTTTAAAAATTGAAATCCGTCGTGAATATATCTTTTGTTTTTATATAATTTCATTGTAATTTAAAATAGAACAAATTTGAATCAAATTCTACTTTAGAAATAGTTAATTATTCATATGAACGATAAGAAACAAAATATATGAAAAAAAAAAACACATGAAAACAACAAATATATATATATATATATATATATATATATATATATATATATATATATATATATATATATATATATATATATATATATGGGCTATTTTTTTTTTTTGTTTTAAAAAATGTTTTTAAAATTATCCTTCTCTTCTATAAAAAAAAATCCTAATAGATCCACATTCATTTGTTTTAGGGGATGATGTATTTTTTTTAATTAGCTTAATTAATGTTTTTTTAAGGTTAAATTATATGCTTAGTCCTTGAACTTTAGGAGTTGTGCCTACTAAGTCCCTTAACTTAAAAAGGTACCTAATGGATCCTTAGATTTTTAATGTTTTGTTTTTTATAGGTCTATGAACTTCAAAAATGACCTAAAAGTTCTTTCAGTTTTCAATTTTGTATCTAATAGATTCCTAACTTACGATACAATCTTTAAAGTTCAAGGACATACGAAACACAAAATTGAAGTTCAAAAACTAATTAGATATTTTTCAAAGTTTAGAAACTTATTAAACATAACATTGAAAGTTTAAAAACATATTAGATATTTTCTAAAGTTTTGGGATTTATTAGGCATAACTCTCAAAGTTCATGGACCAAACTTGTATTTAGCATTTTTGTTTTGTTTTGTTTGTTTTTTTTTTTTTACTAAAATAAGTCTCATGAACAATGATTTCAATTATATGTTCACTGCAACCCTTTATTAACAGCCAATCATAACTGTACAAAACAATTATTAAATAAAGTTATACAAAATATTTCATTCCCTTATCTTTTATTTGGAATGAACGAGATTTTAATGTGAGATCTATGACAATAATAGAAGTATAAACATGTTAGTTTGCTTTGAGTTTTTTGGTCAAATTCAATATAAAATCGACCTATTAGTCTACAACAAAGGCTTAAAAACGAACTAAATCGACCAAAATATTTTGATTTTGAAAATTATATTAATTGAATCAATGGATATTAATGGGTCAAACCAATATATGGTAAATAATATATGGTGAATTTTGAAAGGGAAAGACATAGGGATCCTTTTGTGGTAGGTTTTATAGGTAAAAGAAGGCAAAGCTATAGAAAGACTAGGTTAGGCTTTTCCTTTATAGCTTCACATTGTACTAAAAAAGAATTGTGAAAAGAGGGGAAAAAGAATCCCAAGAGAGATGGCAGCTTTAGGAAAAAATTTCCATTATTGATGCAATTGGGTTAAAAAGATCATATGTATTATCACCATCAATGGCTTTGAGCACTTTGAAACATGAAATCATTAATCTACTTCACTAGACCTTCTAATGTAGGACTCCTCTCAAACAAGATAGATTTGAATTTATATGTTAAGTAACATTATTCCTTGTTTGTTTTTTAACCAACATTAGATCTAGTTATTAAGTGTTTATCAAGATAATTGAGATGAAAATAGTAAGTAGTGTGACTACAAATTTATATAAAGTCGTTTCTACTTCAAGCACATGCAATAGAATACATGTAATGTTAAAATTGATTTTTAACTTACTCATACAGTAAGATTATAACCACATAGAAGACATGGCATTTTGTTAACCAAAATGTGTATATTATCTCATACCATATGCAAATGGGTGATGAGAGATGATATATTTTATATACGAAAGAGACTATGACAGTATATACCATCATTTCCATTTTCTAGTACTTAAAATGGGAAATGATCTCTTTCCTTCGAGTGTATATTTGAACTATAGATTTACATAATTGAATACTAATTAGGTTTATTATTGGAGTTAAAAAGTCGATCAATAATCCAATTTTATTACCATCTTGCTATAGTAATTAGAGTCAATGTTACTTTTCAAATAATTCTTGTAAATTATTAAGGTCGAAAAATAAAAATGAGTAATTAATTAGTAACTTAAAAACATATTACTAGTGACAGAGTATTAAAACTCGATATGGGTTATTTGTATATGTGTGGTAAGTGAGCTCGATAATGACATGTTGAAATTGGGAAAGAAAGATGGGTCGGTGATTGTAAAAGAAATTTTGGACTTTTCTTACTACTTTGTTAATTGTTCCTTTACATAATGCAAAAGATCAAGCAGTAATGGATATAGAGAGCTACTTTTTTTTTTAGTTCAACAATATGTGAGGTGAGAGATTCGAACTCCTGACCTCTTAGTTGAGAGTATATATCTCAATCAGTTGAGTTATATTCAGATTGACAACTACTAAAACTTGTTGTCAATAAAGAAATCAAAGATATCTGAATGAAAAATATCTTAGAGACATTGAACGTTATTTGGAGAGTTTTATTTATTTATTTATTTTTTAATCTTCTTCGTAAGCCTTATTCACATATTTAGTTGTTTGAACTTTAAAAGTAAGGTTAAAGCATATGACTTAAATGTAAAATAAGCTAACCTAAAAGAAAAGCCTACATTTTAATAGAGGAAGCGGTTTAACTTTTAGCCTAGTTAATGAAAATCGGAAGACAAACAAAAAAATACAGTATTCAAGAAGGAAGAGGGAGAGTTCAAAAGTTACACCCATGTGTTTTAACTATTTGCAAAATGCACCCATGTTTTGCTAATATAGCATCAACTACAAGGAGTTATATGTAATTATATAAAATCATAAAGTAGATTTTACAAAAAGAAGAGACATATATCTTTTATGCTAAAATATATATTTACTTTTAGTCCCTAATGTTCAGTGTTTTTTTCTTCTAAATTTAGTCCCTATTATTTAAAATGTTTCAATTTTATCTTTTATATATTAACATTTTTCATTTTAGTTCCTTACTATGACGAATGCATAGTTGACGATAAACTTACTTGGCATAATACTCAATAAATTGGCAAAAATTTAGAGAAAAAAAGTTATCTAAGATAAGAAAACTCAAAAGTTGTACATATTTTTTAGACATTTAGGAGAGAAATTAGAAAATTTCCTTTTTAAAGATGATTTTTAATTTCCTCTAAATTTATGCTAATTCACTTAGTATTATGCTGTGTAAGTTTCTCATTTGCCAATTTTAACATTCACCAACAATGAAGACTAAATTGAACAATGTTAAAACATAAAAAAATTGAAATGTTTTAAACAATAGGGACTAAATTAAAAAAATAACTTCAAAACATTAGAGACTAAAATATATATTTAGCCTATCTTTTATGTAATGCAGGTGAAATAATAATTTAAAATATGAGGAAGATAATTTGCAGAATTATATCTTTCAAAAGGATGGGTCTGTGTCTGCAAGAGTTATCTTCCTTTTCAAATTGCACTAAAAAAAATAAAAGTTGAAAGGGAAAATGTGGATTTGGAGTGGACAAGATCAATAGACCTAATCTACTTGAATATATTTAGTGGTTATGTAGCCAATCCCTATCCAACATTTTCTTCTTTTAGGTCAAACAAAACCCTAAAATATTGGTTGCCTTCTTTAGTTTTATACTTTCTTTTCATTGCCCATACTGGAAAAATATATTCATATATAATAAGCATTAAATTATTGGCATTGGACTCATTTATGTCTAACAAATCTCGTCAAATGATTCTTGGTTGAGTCTTTCTTTATTATTTTGGAATTTCTTTGAAATGAAGGTTGCTTTTCCAATTAAATTTATATAATATTACCACCACCGACCTTAGTATAGACATAATTCAAATGATAAAATACTAAAGTAGTGCTTCTTCTCATTAGTGTCACAAGTTTGAATTCTCTCTTTCACAGTTGGTAATGAAAATATCATATCACTATTTTTCGTTGCTATGAATTTTTTTTTAATTTTTATTTTGAAAATAAAATTAAAAAAATAAAATTGGATAATTTTTACAAAAATTAATTTCTTAATAATTTGATTTTCGTAGGTAACCTAATTTTAGAATATTTGAAGTTGATTTTTCATCCAATATGAGATTGTGAACCATGATTTTAAGTTCACATAGATTGTTCTTAAGAAGAGTTTACTAAATAATCTTGTTCTTTAGAAGAGCTTACTAAATAGTTCAAGTAACTTGAATGTTCTCCTAAATAATCTTGTTCTTTAGAAGGGCTTACTAAATAATCTTACTAAATAATTCAATTAACTTGAATGTAGAAGAGTATGGGGAAAGCTCTTGTATTTCTTTGCTAATATGAGCATAGTCAAGATGTAACGCCCCCGAAAATTAAGCCTAACTTAGGGAATATAACTACGAGCTAACCAAATTTTTTTCTAACACCTGTTAAACAAAAGAAACACTTCTACAACTAGATTCACCACTTCTACAACCAGATTCACCAGACAATAACGTTTAAGACTCTAAGTTCAACTCAAGAAACTATTAAAACCAAAACAAACCAACATTCTAAATAAGGGTAAACGAACTAACTTCGATAAATTTAAAACAACTCGGTTCATAACAGTAAAGCAAATAAAGGCCTATTACAGAACAACCAACCCAATCAAAAACTTTGAAACTTGAGTCAAGACCTATTCTTAAAAGAATAACTAAATTCTCAACCAACTAATCTAAAATTAAATGATAAATATATGATGAATACGCCTAATGGTATCCTCCTCTGCATCACCAAGCTTATAGTATTCCTTGTCACCTACAAACTTAGTGGTGAATCAGTACATAACGCGTACTCAATAAGTAGCTCACACCTGATGAGCCACCAAACAGTAAACAACATGTTTCACAATCAAAATATAAGTTAAACATGCTCAACATTCATGGAAATCAAGTAACAACAATACCATACTCATTTCAAAGATCATAACCATTTAACTCGTTAATTTCAATGACTCCAAGTCAAACTCAACTATCAACAACCCAATGACCACGTAGCTTAACTAGTCAACTCTTGATCTTTATACTCAAGACTTTGACACTAACCTAATGATGGATATCGAACCTTGACCTTTTGCACCCAGACACTTCAATATCCAACATAGCATTCGACACAACTCAAATTGACAAGGGCTTCACTTGCTCCATATACTAGCATATCGACACTTGACCTTTGTACCTAGGTATATGGATACTCTTATATGGTCGATATTGGTCCCTGATCTTTGTACCCAGACACCCTAATATCTCTCATATACCTACAACATACATCGATCCTTGACCTTTGTACCCAGGTACCTCGATGTTTGTTGTAAACTAACATGAATATTGATTCCCGACATTTGTACCTGGGTATCTCGATTTTTATACTTAACAAGACCTATGCAACTTATTCGGCCCTTGACCTTTGTACTCAAGCACCTCGATACTTATATATGAAGAATATTGACCCCCGACCTTTGTACTCGGGCACCTCAATATCTTCAATATGCCTACTGTCAGACCCCCTCCCGACTACCTGTTATCTTAGCCTGGAGGAAGGCGTGAATCCAACAGGCATCGTTTCACTTCTTAACGATACCTATGACCCTTTTAATTCCTGATAAACAATCCATATCTGTATACGAGATACTATACATACCACATAGCAGGAAATTAGGAATCTTATTACACATACATACGGAGCGGTTCTGGTTAAACCTAACTTGAACAAGCCAGACACGACCAGACGTGCTTTATACACCCAAGACCACTAGTTCCATATACAACATAACTACACATCCCTATTAAGTTATGTACAATACGAGCAGACTTGCTATACTACGCCAACCACGTACAAAAATATCAGACTCGTAGAGCGTTCAGCAGGCTGTGGCAGGATCTCAGGCACCGGGAACTCGATCTCTACCTGGAAAGTTGGAAAACATTGAAAGAATGAGCTGGAAAGCTCAGTGAGTGACTGAGTTTAAATCTATTAACTCGTAAATCATAACATATAACATCAATAGCTTTTACAGAAGTCCAGCAAGTGTGTCAAAAATATTAACCATTTTAAACATATGACAAACTAGTTTGTGTAAGCCTCGCCCAGTACAATCAACACTCATTCTACGATGTAGTGGGGCCCGCCCAGCACTCCCATCGTCTTTGTCGTAGTGGGGCTCGCCCAGCACTCACGACAGCATTGTTGTCACGGAGTACACTCAACGTCGACAACAGAAAATGACCTGTGTGCACACGGTACTATACAGCCTCGGGCTCAGAATCTCAAACATTTACTCATTCGGGTCTCATAGAAACACATGAAAACCTTTGACACTACTTGCTAACACATGTTGGCCCGAAATTATGGTATTTTCACTAGTTCGGGTAAAATAGTAAACATATGCTCACAACGAACAATTAAATCATTTCTAGGAAACCATATATGCTCATAAATACGTGTTCAAGAGACATAAAGTCTTTAAGTAAAATTACTCTTAGAAAGTCTTTTATTTTCGTAAGCATAAGTTCAAGCATAGAATACACTTTCGAAATTCGTTTTGTCACTCACTGCGTTAATAATAGATTCTTGGTCCGTAAATTTGTCCTATTTCTTCTTGGCCTGTCAAACAAAACAAAACCAAGCATTAGAATCTTGACCTCACGAACTTAAGGCCTAGGGTTGCAAAAACCACCCCATCAATTTTCTGCACTTTACAGATTTTATACCTTAAACTCACACACCTATAACTTTTCCATTACTTGCTCAAAAATGATGTAATTTATACCAAACTCTTCATTTTTGAACCCTCTAAAACTCATCTGAAGGAATGAAATTGAAATTCCTAAAGGATATGTCCGTAAATACCTCGAAAGCCTCTTCCTACAAAATCGGTTTCTGCACTTTCCAGACTCGTTTTTCTGCTGCACCCTGAACTTAACATGAATTTTAAAGCAACTTCCAGTCAATTTCTAACCACGACTTCTTCATGAAAGTTATAGGAAATTAAATAATCTTTCCATCCATACCTAATACATCTTCTAATTCAAAGTCTACAGATCAGAACGTCTCAAAAACCAGAGGTTCCCCGGATTTGACAGAAAAAACACTGCTCTGATTTCCCTTTCAAAAACCCATAACATAAATTCCGATTTTGCTCGAGCTTCCTTCACGAAAATTGTTCTAAAATGAGTTAAATTTCAAGGAAATCAAATCTCACCTCTTAATACCTCTTGTGGAGCTCAAAACGTACCAAATAGCAGAGGTAGTCAGGGTTGAACGCAAAATCTTCCCTGCTTTTCTTCTTCAATTACAACTCCAGCACCTTTCTTCTTTCTCTTATTCTCTCTCACGAAAACTCTGATATTTTTGATGAAAAAAGACAGAATGGGTAAGACTTTAGATAGGGTTAACAAAATTGGAGTTGGTGGTGGGCCATTTTCCTTTCATTTTCAATTTTCTTTTTCTTTTCTTCTTTTCTTTTCTTTTTTTTTTTTTCTTTTTCTTTTTTTTTTTTTTTTACTTTCTTTTGAAAAAAACACATATACCAACCTCCTTTCCTTCTTTCCCTTTTTATTTTTTTTTTAAGAAGTTTCAAGGAGGAACTCCGGGTTTACACCTACGAAAAATATTGATCCCTAACCTCTATATTTAGACGTCTCGATATCAGTTGCAAACCAATATAAATATCGAGCCCCGACCTTTGTACTCGAGCACCTCGATGTACATACTTAACATTATCTATATAACTCTCTCTAGCACAATATCAGCCCTCGACCATTTATACACGAAGCCCTGATATCCTCGTTACTTTTTCTTATCATGAACTCTAGGTCCACTAACCTCGTTCACTAAAAGGGTCACAACCATTTAGAAAAATACATCCTAAAACATCTTTCTTGACCATCCATTAACCTCAAAACCACAATATGCTCACGACATAAAGAAATCATGTTTCCTCTCAAACAATCTCAACAAGGCAGCACACTTGCCATAAAGAAAATATCACAATATTGCAGCATGCTAAATGTCACAAAATCACTTTAAAACATCTCAACAGTTCAACATACTCAACACAACACAAAACCACAACAAGCATCCAGGCATGCTTAACCAATTCAGAGCATACAACAACTTTACAATAATATTTGTATGGTTTAAGATAATAGAAATAAGTCACACAGTATGCTAACACACAACAAACAGACCCAACAAGTAGAATTCTACTTACAAAACTTCCTAAAACGCTCCTAAAGCAAGCCAATAAGGTTCCCAAAACGACCTTAAACTGAGTTTGAGCACTCTAAAACTAAACCGAACCCTATAACAAAGAGTATTCAATGTTAAGAACCTATCTAAAGTACTTTAATGGAGTTCAAAAGGGTCTAGAAAGAGCTATTACCTATAGAACGCCACCAAAGGGCCTTGAAACCTTGTTGGTTGGTGTTTGAAGGTGTTCGAACTTATTAAAAAATGCAAACCGAAAGCTTCTACAAATTAGAACCTACATTATAGCACCTAAAGAGTATTCGAAAGGGTTTAAACACAACCTTACCACCTTAAACTCACCAGAACAACTCGACCCTTGATTAAAAGTGTTCGAAAGAACTCCGAATTAGTTCGAACTACAACGAAGACACTTCCAAAGGTTAAAAACTAAATCACAGCACATTAAGTACTTTGCAAAAGGGATGAAACGTGCTGAAACTTATCGAAAGAGCTCTTACGCTTGAAGTTTGTTGTTCGAATGTGTTCGAATCGATCCTAAATTGCAACTGAAGGTTCCTACATGTTAGAACTAAAGCTACAACACTTAAATGGATTTGCGAAAGGTCTAAATCATGGAGAAACTTATCGATTAGTGCTAAAAGGACTGAAAGGCTTGTTGGACTATGTTCGACGAGGTTCGATTTCGTGAATAAGAACACTTTAGACTATGGATAACTCGATTCTAGGCTATTCGAGTTGTGGATGACAACCGAAAGTGTTCGAAGTTGCAAATAAAGGGTATCCGAGCGTTATGAACTAGTTTACAACAATTGAAAAGAGTTCGAAAGGGGTTTAGAGCATTCTTTCCCATTGAATCTTACTCAAAAAGACTTGAATCTTTGCTGAAAATCGTTCGAATACGCTTATTCCTGCATAATTGGAGTCGTTAGGGAGTGGGTAACGCAAAATTGAAGTTGATTGAATATGGGTTAGTGTCGAACCTTGTCTTAAAGAAGAAAAACGTTGCCGAAATGCCTTTAAGCTGAAGGAATGAACGTTTCACTCCACAGCAGAAGCATTGGATAGTCTTTGATTTTATTTATAATTAAACTAAAAAATAAGATTAAGCAAACTTACTTTGAGTAAATATGGAGATATTTCTAGCAGGTCTTTATCTCCTTCACAAAGTCTTCCTGGCTATGACTCGAACACAGGACCAAGGCTTGTGGGAGCCTCTTGAAAGAAAATCCACAAGAGATTGGAGATGAAGAGGTTTAGAGAGAATTCTCAAAATCTCTATTGAGGAGATGCGTGTTATATCTAATGGCTCAACCCAAGGGTCTTATTTATAGAGACCAAGGGCAAATCTTTGTCATAATTAAAATATTATATTTTAATATCTAATATATCAAAATATATCTTATACTTATTTGAATCTCATTCAAATCTCCTACGATATTTATTTATTTGAATCTTATTCAAAATTTATAAATATATTTTATTTAATGTATCTAATATACATTAATTATTTTAATTTTTAATGTATCAAATACAATAAATGTATTTTCCTCTTTTATATTTAATATATCTAATATATTAAATATTAATTTGAACACTTCAAATTAAATATTAATTTAAACATTTCAAAATTTAATATTTAATGTATCAAATACAATAAATATATTTTCCTCTTTTATATTTAATATATCTAATATATTAAATATTAATTTGAACACTTCAAATTGAATATTAATTTGAACACTTCAAATTGAATATTAATTTGAACATTTCAAATTTTTCTTTCAACGAAATTGATCTTTTAGTGTTACTATAAGCTAGCAAGAGGACCTTATGAACCTATAGATTATAAGCTTTAATGATACTGAAAGAGTTAATATCACAAAAGCGAAAGCAATTTTGGATCTTAAACACTCAAATTACATCAATTTAATCAAACAAACAGCATGCTCAAAACCGAAAAAAAAAATAGAGTATAAGAAAACTCACATTTGAAGCTCAAACTCTTCAAACCTGTTGCAAATTTCTAAGCACTAACACTTCGTGGACCACCTCTAGTGTCTTCCCTACTATCCTCAGGCCTTGGAATGGATTGTGGGATCCTAGTTTGAGAGAATTTTGAGAGAGAGATAGCAAAGGTCTGTAAAAAACTGTAGCAATTTTTTTTTCAAAATCTCTAAATCCCTTGTGTTTCATTGCTAATTAAAGCCATTAACAAGCTTCATCAAGCTTGCTAAACATGAAAACACATGAGCAAGGAGGTTGGTCATCAAAGAGGTGTCCAATTTTGGTGAATTTTGAGTTTGAGAGAGGTTAGTCATACAACCACTACAAACTTCAACATTTCCCACTTTTAAATTCAATTTTGTAATTTAAAATTAATTCTAAATTAATTTTAATTTTTTTTATTAATAATTAATTAATTAATTAAATTATTTAATTTAATATCAAATATTAATTAAATAACTGGATCAAATCCCGATCTCAAAACCGACCTCTCGAACTTGAATCCCTATTCATGTATTAGACCGAACCCATAGTTAAATCATTTTAAATATGTCCATCTCTCTTCCTCATAGTTTAATTTATAATTAAACTATGATATGTTAAAGTATATCGCATATAATTAACGTTTATTCCCAAAAATGAATTCGAACAATTCAAATTCTTTTCTCTCATACTATTACAAGGCTTAGTCCAAGCTAGCAAGGAGGACCTAATGGACCTACAGATCATGAGCTCCAACGATACGAGACTAATCGGCCAAACTCTTTAGCCAAGCTAATCAATTCGTTAACTGCCGGGACACTCCACTAAAGCCCAACGGCTGCACTCTCCTCACTGTAGATATATTTCTGTCCACTTGATATAACCATGATTAGTAAGTCGACCCTTCACAGGTTGTTCGTAATTACCAGCTGGGTCTAATAAACCGTTTTACCCCTGTAATTACTTCTTGTTCCTCAAGTCCCACTGATCCGCTAATGAACAATTGGTTTGTGGTCCAACCAGCAAACTGAATCCCTCTCGGCCCAATGAGAGGGTGGGGCCCTTTGTTCAAGACCCGGAGTCAGCACTTCAGGGAACAACCTCTCTACTAAACCCTAAAGCTGATAGGAGTGAATTCCTTCTCGCAGGACTATGTCCCCAGCTATCTACCCGGTCTTATCCCCAAAATGGAAGGCTTATTGAGTCGGCAATCTCGGGCCACTCTCACCCATGCAAATCAAAGGATAATCCCGAATAAACAGGAGTTCATAGCGTGTTCATGATTAAGATCAAGTTACCTAGGTCATCATATAAAATAGTCAATTATGATAGTAAACGGAGTTAAAAAGTCTAAGTGACTATTTCGTTGTCTGGTCTTATGCAAACTCATTGGCCCGTGATTTGTAAACGAAATAGTCTAAGTGACTATTCAGTTTACAAACCACGAGTTTTAGGACATAAAACCCAACAGATACAAAATTAATAAATTAAACTCTTTAATTAATTAATTTTCATTCATTAACTCTAGGGTTACTCCCCTACAGACTTAGAGTTGCACTCTTATGCACTGTAGAATAAGTTGTGTCTATGAATATAATCACTGCATGCAAGTCGATCCTTCACGAGTTGTTCGTAATTATAACTGGGTCAAAAGTCTGTTTTACCCCTGTAATTACATCTTGCACATTAAGTACCACTGATCATCTAATGAACAGTTTGTTTATGATCCAACCATAAACTAAGTTCCTCTTGGGCCGTGAGATGGTAGGGCCCCATTGTTCAAGTCCTGAAATCAGCACTTAAGGAAACTACTCATCTACTTACCCTATATGGGAAGGAGTGAATTCCATCTTGTGAGATTATGTTCCCAGCTCCCTATTTGGTCAAGTCCCTAAAATGGTAGGGTTATTGAATCGGCTACAAAAGCCACTCTCACCCATGCAAATCAAAGGACAAGCCCTCACAGGCAGGAGTTCATAACTCACTCAGGATTAAGATTGAGTCGCATATGATGATCCTGATGAAATATTAATTTTCTCAATTAACGGATTTATAAAGAGAGATTAAATATTTCGTGGTCCAGTCTTATACAAACTTATTGTATAAGATAACCCCACTTACATATCTCCAGATGAACGATTTGGATCAAATCATTTATAATTATTACAAAGTTGGCCGTATCAATAGTGTTACCAGGATAAGGTACCCAACC